>CM066316.1:28595603-34380422 GCA_033807775.1 Saussurea involucrata
ATTAATCCTTTAATGACATATTATGATTTCTACACATCAAAATATCCAAAAGCCCCAAATATGGTTGTTTTACAACATTTATGAATATAACCATTTTAAAAGAGTTAAACTATTCCATTAACTCCACTATTGATATTTTCAAGTAAAACACACAAATATTTGGAAAATAACATTTTTGGCATGCACAAAGTTTTCACAAATCAACTTGAACTCACCTCGCTAGATTTAAGCTAAATCTAGAATTTCTCCCAACGTAAGCTCCTTTGATGCAACCCGGATCCTTTAGGCCAAATCTTCCAAAACCTAGATCCACAAGTTTCCAACCATAAGTATTTATCCTCAAATACTTAGAATCATTCCCCAAACATTTAGAACCCAAAATCTCAAATACATCAAGCCCTAATCTTCATAAATGAAGAACGAGAAAAACACTTCAACTAAACATAACCAAAATCGTCCACAATACTCCAAACGAGAAAGATAGTGAACAAAATATGATTTTGAGCAATTAATCCTTTAATGACATATTATGATTTCTACACATCAAAATATCCAAAAGCCCCAAGTATGGTTGTTTTACAACATTTATGAAGATAACCATTTCAAAAGAGTTAAACTATTCCATTAACTCAACCAATGATACTTGCAAGTAAAACACACAAATATTTGGAAAATAACATTTTTGGCATGCACAAAGTTTTCACAAATCAACTTGAACTCACCTCGCTAGATTTAAGCTAAATCTAGAATTTCTCCCAACGTAAGCTTCTTTGATGCAACCCAGATCCTTTAGGCCAAATGTTCCAAAACCTAGATCCACATGTTTCCAACAATAAGTATTTATCCTCAAATACTTAGAATCATTCCCCAAATATTTAGAACCCAAAATCTCAAATACATCAAGCCCTAATCTTAATAAATGAAGAAGGAGAAGAAAGACTTCAACTAAACATAACCAAAATCGTCCACAATACTCCAAACGAGAAAGAAAGTGAACAAAATATGATTTTGAGCAATTAATCCTTTGATGACATATTATGATTTCTACACATCAAAATATCCAAAAGCCCCAAATATGGTTGTTTTACAACATTTGTGAAGATAACCATTTCAAAAGAGTTAGACTATTCCATTAACTCCACCATTGATATTTTCAAGTAAAACACACAAATATTTGGAAAATAACATTTTTGGCATGCACAAAGTTTTCACAAATCAACTTGAACTCACCTCGCTAGATTTAAGCTAAATCTAGAATTTCTCCCAACGTAAGCTCCTTTGATGCAACCCGAATCCTTTAGGCCAAATCTTCCAAAACCTAGATCCACAAGTTTCCAACCATAAGTATTTATCCTCAAATACTTAGAATCATTCCCCAAACATTTAGAACCCAAAATCTCAAATACATCAAGCCCTAATCTTCATAAATGAAGAAGGAGAAGAACACTTCAACTAAACATAACCAAAATCGTCCACAAAACTCCAAACGAGAAAGAAAGTGAACAAAATATGATTTTGAGCAATTAATCCTTTAATGACATATTATGATTTCTACACATCAAAATATCCAAAAGCCCCAAGTATGGTTGTTTTACAACATTTATGAAGATAACCATTTCAAAAGAGTTAAACTATTCTATTAACTAAACCAATGATAATTGCAAGTAAAACACACAAATATTTGGAAAATAACATTTTTGGCATGCACAAAGTTTTCACAAATCAACTTGAACTCACCTCGCTAGATTTAAGCTAAATCTAGAATTTCTCGCAACGTAAGCTCCTTTGATGTAACCCGGATCCTTTAGGCCAAATCTTCCAAAACCTAGATCCACAAGTTTCCAACCATAAGTATTTATCCTCAAATACTTAGAATCATTCCCCAAACATTTAGAACCCAAAATCTCAAATACATCAAGCCCTAATCTTCATAAATGAAGAAGGAGAAGAACACTTCAACTACACATAACCAAAATCGTCCACAATACTCCAAACGAGAAAGAAAGTGAACAAAATATGATTTTGAGCAATTAATCCTTTGATGACATATTATGATTTCTACACATCAAAATATCCAAAAGCCCCAAATATGGTTGTTTTACAACATTTGTGAAGATAACCATTTCAAAAGAGTTAGACTATTCCATTAACTCCACCATTGATATTTTCAAGTAAAACACACAAATATTTGGAAAATAACATTTTTGGCATGCACAAAGTTTTCACAAATCAACTTGAACTCACCTCGCTAGATTTAAGCTAAATCTAGAATTTCTCCCAACGTAAGCTCCTTTGATGCAACCCAGATCCTTTAGGCCAAATCTTCCAAAACCTAGATCCACAAGTTTCCAACCATAAGTATTTATCCTCAAATACTTAGAATCATTCCCCAAACATTTAGAACCCAAAATCTCAAATACATCAAGCCCTAATCTTCATAAATGAAGAAGGAGAAGAACACTTCAACTAAACATAACCAAAATCGTCCACAATACTCCAAACGAGAAAGAAAGTGAACAAAATATGATTTTGAGCAATTAATCCTTTAATGACATATTATGATTTCTACACATCAAAATATCCAAAAGCTCCAAGTATGGTTGTTTTACAACATTTATGAAGATAACCATTTCAAAAGAGTTAAACTATTCCATTAACTAAACCAATGATAATTGCAAGTAAAACACACAAATATTTGGAAAATAACATTTTTGGCATGCACAAAGTTTTCACAAATCAACTTGAACTCACCTCGCTAGATTTAAGCTAAATCTAGAATTTCTCGCAACGTAAGCTCCTTTGATGTAACCCGGATCCTTTAGGCCAAATCTTCCAAAACCTAGATCCACAAGTTTCCAACCATAAGTATTTATCCTCAAATACTTAGAATCATTCCCCAAACATTTAGAACCCAAAATCTCAAATACATCAAGCCCTAATCTTCATAAATGAAGAAGGAGAAGAACACTTCAACTACACATAACCAAAATCGTCCACAATACTCCAAACGAGAAAGAAAGTGAACAAAATATGATTTTGAGCAATTAATCCTTTGATGACATATTATGATTTCTACACATCAAAATATCCAAAAGCCCCAAATATGGTTGTTTTACAACATTTGTGAAGATAACCATTTCAAAAGAGTTAGACTATTCCATTAACTCCACCATTGATATTTTCAAGTAAAACACACAAATATTTGGAAAATAACATTTTTGGCATGCACAAAGTTTTCACAAATCAACTTGAACTCACCTCGCTAGATTTAAGCTAAATCTAGAATTTCTCCCAACGTAAGCTCCTTTGATGCAACCCGGATCCTTTAGGCCAAATCTTCCAAAACCTAGATCCACAAGTTTCCAACCATAAGTATTTATCCTCAAATACTTAGAATCATTCCCCAAACATTTAGAACCCAAAATCTCAAATACATCAAGCCCTAATCTTCATAAATGAAGAAGGAGAAGAACACTTCAACTAAACATAACCAAAATCGTCCACAATACTCCAAACGAGAAAGAAAGTGAACAAAATATGATTTTGAGCAATTAATCCTTTAATGACATATTATGATTTCTACACATCAAAATATCCAAAAGCTCCAAGTATGGTTGTTTTACAACATTTATGAAGATAACCATTTCAAAAGAGTTAAACTATTCCATTAACTAAACCAATGATATTTGCAAGTAAAACACACAAATATTTGGAAAATAACATTTTTGGCATGCACAAAGTTTTCACAAATCAACTTGAACTCACCTCGCTAGATTTAAGCTAAATCTAGAATTTCTCGCAACGTAAGCTCCTTTGATGTAACCCGGATCCTTTAGGCCAAATCTTCCAAAACCTAGATCCACAAGTTTCCAACCATAAGTATTTATCCTCAAATACTTAGAATCATTCCCCAAACATTTAGAACCCAAAATCTCAAATACATCAAGCCCTAATCTTCATAAATGAAGAAGGAGAAGAACACTTCAACTACACATAACCAAAATCGTCCACAATACTCCAAACGAGAAAGAAAGTGAACAAAATATGATTTTGAGCAATTAATCCTTTAATGACATATTATGATTTCTACACATCAAAATATCCAAAAGCCTATGGTTGTTTTACAACATTTATGAAAATAACCATTTCAAAAGAGTTAAACTATTCCATTAACTCAACCAATGATATTTGCTAGTAAAACACACAAATATTTGGAAAATAACATTTTTGGCATGCACAAAGTTTTCACAAATCAACTTGAACTCACCTCGCTAGATTTAAGCTAAATCTAGAATTTCTCACAACGTAAGCTCCTTTGATGTAACCCGGATCCTTTAGGCCAAATCTTCCAAAACCTAGATTTAAGCTAAATCTAAAATTTCTCCCAACGTAAGCTCTTTTGATGCAACTCGGATCCTTTAGGCCAAATCTTCCAAAACCTAGATCCAAAAGTTTCCAACCATAAGTATTTATCCTCAAATACTTACAATCATTCCCCAAACATTGAGAACCCAAAATCTCAAATACATCAAGCCCTAATCTTCATAAATGAAGAAGGAGAAGAACACTTCAACTACACATAACCAAAATCGTCCACAATACTCCAAACGAGAAAGAAAGTGAACAAAATATGATTTTGAGCAATTAATCCTTTAATGACATATTATGATTTCTACACATCAAAATATCCAAAAGCCCCAAATATGGTTGTTTTACAACATTTATGAATATAACCATTTTAAAAGAGTTAAACTATTCCATTAACTCCACTATTGATATTTTCAAGTAAAACACACAAATATTTGGAAAATAACATTTTTGGCATGCACAAAGTTTTCACAAATCAACTTGAACTCACCTCGCTAGATTTAAGCTAAATCTAGAATTTCTCCCAACGTAAGCTCCTTTGATGCAACCCGGATCCTTTAGGCCAAATCTTCCAAAACCTAGATCCACAAGTTTCCAACCATAAGTATTTATCCTCAAATACTTAGAATCATTCCCCAAACATTTAGAACCCAAAATCTCAAATACATCAAGCCCTAATCTTCATAAATGAAGAAGGAGAAGAACACTTCACCTACACATAACCAAAATCGTCCACAATACTCCAAACGAGAAAGAAAGTGAACAAAATATGATTTTGAGCAATTAATCCTTTAATGACATATTATGATTTCTACACATCAAAATATCCAAAAGCCCCAAATATGGTTGTTTTACAACATTTATGAAGATAACCATTTCAAAAGAGTTAAACTATTCCATTAACTCCACTATTGATATTTGCAAGTAAAACACACAAATATTTGGAAAATAACATTTTTGGCATGCACAAAGTTTTCACAAATCAACTTGAACTCACCTCGCTAGATTTAAGCTAAATCTAGAATTTCTCGCAACGTAAGCTCCTTTGATGTAACCCGGATCCTTTAGGCCAAATCTTCCAAAACCTAGATCCACAAGTTTCCAACCATAAGTATTTATCCTCAAATACTTAGAATCATTCCCCAAACATTTAGAACCCAAAATCTCAAATACATCAAGCCCTAATCTTCATAAATGAAGAAGGAGAAGAACACTTCAACTACACATAACCAAAATCGTCCACAATACTCCAAACGAGAAAGAAAGTGAACAAAATATGATTTTGAGCAATTAATCCTTTAATGACATATTATGATTTCTACACATCAAAATATCCAAAAGCCTATGGTTGTTTTACAACATTTATGAAAATAACCATTTCAAAAGAGTTAAACTATTCCATTAACTCAACCAATGATATTTGCTAGTAAAACACACAAATATTTGGAAAATAACATTTTTGGCATGCACAAAGTTTTCACAAATCAACTTGAACTCACCTCGCTAGATTTAAGCTAAATCTAGAATTTCTCGCAACGTAAGCTCCTTTGATGTAACCCGGATCCTTTAGGCCAAATCTTCCAAAACCTAGATTTAAGCTAAATCTAGAATTTCTCCCAACGTAAGCTCTTTTGATGCAACTCGGATCCTTTAGGCCAAATCTTCCAAAACCTAGATCCAAAAGTTTCCAACCATAAGTATTTATCCTCAAATACTTACAATCATTCCCCAAACATTGAGAACCCAAAATCTCAAATACATCAAGCCCTAATCTTCATAAATGAAGAAGGAGAAGAACACTTCAACTACACATAACCAAAATCGTCCACAATACTCCAAACGAGAAAGAAAGTGAACAAAATATGATTTTGAGAAATTAATCCTTTAATGACATATTATGATTTCTACACATCAAAATATCCAAAAGCCCCAAATATGGTTGTTTTACAACATTTATGAAGATAACCATTTCAAAAGAGTTAAACTATTCCATTAACTCCACTATTTATATTTGCAAGTAAAACACACAAATATTTGGAAAATAACATTTTTGGCATGCACAAAGTTTTCACAAATCAACTTGAACTCACCTCGCTAGATTTAAGCTAAATCTAGAATTTCTCCCAACGTAAGCTTCTTTGATGCAACCCAGATCCTTTAGGCCAAATGTTCCAAAACCTAGATCCACATGTTTCCAACAATAAGTATTTATCCTCAAATACTTAGAATCATTCCCCAAATATTTAGAACCCAAAATCTCAAATACATCAAGCCCTAATCTTAATAAATGAAGAAGGAGAAGAAAGACTTCAACTAAACATAACCAAAATCGTCCACAATACTCCAAACGAGAAAGAAAGTGAACAAAATATGATTTTGAGCAATTAATCCTTTGATGACATATTATGATTTCTACACATCAAAATATCCAAAAGCCCCAAATATGGTTGTTTTACAACATTTATGAAAATAACCATTTCAAAAGAGTTAAACTATTCCATTAACTCAACCAATGATATTTGCTAGTAAAACACACAAATATTTGGAAAATAACATTTTTGGCATGCACAAAGTTTTCACAAATCAACTTGAACTCACCTCGCTAGATTTAAGCTAAATCTAGAATTTCTCCCAACGTAAGCTCTTTTGATGCAACTCGGATCCTTTAGGCCAAATCTTCCAAAACCTAGATCCAAAAGTTTCCAACCATAAGTATTTATCCTCAAATACTTACAATCATTCCCCAAACATTGAGAACCCAAAATCTCAAATACATCAAGCCCTAATCTTCATAAATGAAGAAGGAGAAGAACACTTCAACTACACATAACCAAAATCGTCCACAATACTCCAAACGAGAAAGAAAGTGAACAAAATATGATTTTGAGCAATTAATCCTTTAATGACATATTATGATTTCTACACATCAAAATATCCAAAAGCCCCAAATATGGTTGTTTTACAACATTTATGAATATAACCATTTTAAAAGAGTTAAACTATTCCATTAACTCCACTATTGATATTTTCAAGTAAAACACACAAATATTTGGAAAATAACATTTTTGGCATGCACAAAGTTTTCACATATCAACTTGAACTCACCTCGCTAGATTTAAGCTAAATCTAGAATTTCTCCCAACGTAAGCTCCTTTGATGCAACCCGGATCCTTTAGGCCAAATCTTCCAAAACCTAGATCCACAAGTTTCCAACCATAAGTATTTATCCTCAAATACTTAGAATCATTCCCCAAACATTTAGAACCCAAAATCTCAAATACATCAAGCCCTAATCTTCATAAATGAAGAAGGAGAAGAACACTTCAACTACACATAACCAAAATCGTCCACAATACTCCAAACGAGAAAGAAAGTGAACAAAATATGATTTTGAGCAATTAATCCTTTAATGACATATTATGATTTCTACACATCAAAATATCCAAAAGCCCCAAATATGGTTGTTTTACAACATTTATGAAGATAACCATTTCAAAAGAGTTAAACTATTCCATTAACTCCACTATTGATATTTGCAAGTAAAACACACAAATATTTGGAAAATAACATTTTTGGCATGCACAAAGTTTTCACAAATCAACTTGAACTCACCTCGCTAGATTTAAGCTAAATCTAGAATTTCTCCCAACGTAAGCTTCTTTGATGCAACCCAGATCCTTTAGGCCAAATGTTCCAAAACCTAGATCCACATGTTTCCAACAATAAGTATTTATCCTCAAATACTTAGAATCATTCTCCAAATATTTAGAACCCAAAATCTCAAATACATCAAGCCCTAATCTTAATAAATGAAGAAGGAGAAGAAAGACTTCAACTAAACATAACCAAAATCGTCCACAATACTCCAAACGAGAAAGAAAGTGAACAAAATATGATTTTGAGCAATTAATCCTTTGATGACATATTATGATTTCTACACATCAAAATATCCAAAAGCCCCAAATATGGTTGTTTTACAACATTTATGAAAATAACCATTTCAGAAGAGTTAAACTATTCCATTAACTCAACCAATGATATTTGCTAGTAAAACACACAAATATTTGGAAAATAACATTTTTGGCATGCACAAAGTTTTCACAAATCAACTTGAACTCACCTCGCTAGATTTAAGCTAAATCTAGAATTTCTCCCAACGTAAGCTCTTTTGATGCAACTCGGATCCTTTAGGCCAAATCTTCCAAAACCTAGATCCAAAAGTTTCCAACCATAAGTATTTATCCTCAAATACTTACAATCATTCCCCAAACATTGAGAACCCAAAATCTCAAATACATCAAGCCCTAATCTTCATAAATGAAGAAGGAGAAGAACACTTCAACTACACATAACCAAAATCGTCCACAATACTCCAAACGAGAAAGAAAGTGAACAAAATATGATTTTGAGCAATTAATCCTTTAATGACATATTATGATTTCTACACATCAAAATATCCAAAAGCCCCAAATATGGTTGTTTTACAACATTTATGAATATAACCATTTTAAAAGAGTTAAACTATTCCATTAACTCCACTATTGATATTTTCAAGTAAAACACACAAATATTTGGAAAATAACATTTTTGGCATGCACAAAGTTTTCACAAATCAACTTGAACTCACCTCGCTAGATTTAAGCTAAATCTAGAATTTCTCCCAACGTAAGCTCCTTTGATGCAACCCGGATCCTTTAGGCCAAATCTTCCAAAACCTAGATCCACAAGTTTCCAACCATAAGTATTTATCCTCAAATACTTAGAATCATTCCCCAAACATTTAGAACCCAAAATCTCAAATACATCAAGCCCTAATCTTCATAAATGAAGAACGAGAAAAACACTTCAACTAAACATAACCAAAATCGTCCACAATACTCCAAACGAGAAAGATAGTGAACAAAATATGATTTTGAGCAATTAATCCTTTAATGACATATTATGATTTCTACACATCAAAATATCCAAAAGCCCCAAGTATGGTTGTTTTACAACATTTATGAAGATAACCATTTCAAAAGAGTTAAAGTATTCCATTAACTCAACCAATGATATTTGCAAGTAAAACACACAAATATTTGGAAAATAACATTTTTGGCATGCACAAAGTTTTCACAAATCAACTTGAACTCACCTCGCTAGATTTAAGCTAAATCTAGAATTTCTCCCAACGTAAGCTTCTTTGATGCAACCCAGATCCTTTAGGCCAAATGTTCCAAAACCTAGATCCACATGTTTCCAACAATAAGTATTTATCCTCAAATACTTAGAATCATTCCCCAAATATTTAGAACCCAAAATCTCAAATACATCAAGCCCTAATCTTATTAAATGAAGAAGGAGAAGAAAGACTTCAACTAAACATAACCAAAATCGTCCACAATACTCCAAACGAGAAAGAAAGTGAACAAAATATGATTTTGAGCAATTAATCCTTTGATGACATATTATGATTTCTACACATCAAAATATCCAAAAGCCCAAAATATGGTTGTTTTACAACATTTGTGAAGATAACCATTTCAAAAGAGTTAGACTATTCCATTAACTCCACCATTGATATTTTCAAGTAAAACACACAAATATTTGGAAAATAACATTTTTGGCATGCACAAAGTTTTCACAAATCAACTTGAACTCACCTCGCTAGATTTAAGCTAAATCTAGAATTTCTCCCAACGTAAGCTCCTTTGATGCAACCCGGATCCTTTAGGCCAAATCTTCCAAAACCTAGATCCACAAGTTTCCAACCATAAGTATTTATCCTCAAATACTTAGAATCATTCCCCAAACATTTAGAACCCAAAATCTCAAATACATCAAGCCCTAATCTTCATAAATGAAGAACGAGAAGAACACTTCAACTAAACATAACCAAAATCGTCCACAATACTCCAAACGAGAAAGATAGTGAACAAAATATGATTTTGAGCAATTAATCCTTTAATGACATATTATGATTTCTACACATCAAAATATCCAAAAGCCCCAAGTATGGTTGTTTTACAACATTTATGAAGATAACCATTTCAAAAGAGTTAAACTGTTCCATTAACTCAACCAATGATATTTGCAAGTAAAACACACAAATATTTGGAAATTAACATTTTTGGCATGCACAAAGTTTTCACAAATCAACTTGAACTTACCTCGCTAGATTTAAGATAAATCTAGAATTTCTCCCAACGTAAGCTCCTTTGATGCAACCCGGATCCTTTAGGCCAAATCTTCCAAAACCTAGATCCACAAGTTTCCAACCATAAGTATTTATCCTCAAATACTTACAATCATTCCCCAAACATTGAGAATCCAAAATCTCAAATACATCAAGCACTAATCTTCATAAATGAAGAAGGAGAAGAACACTTCAACTACACATAACCAAAATCGTCCACAATACTCCAAACGAGAAAGAAAGTGAACAAAATATGATTTTGAGCAATTAATCCTTTAATGACATATTATGATTTCTACACATCAAAATATCCAAAAGCCCCAAGTATGGTTGTTTTACAACATTTATGAAGATAACCATTTCAAAAGAGTTAAACTATTCCATTAACTCAACCAATGATATTTGCAAGTAAAACACACAAATATTTGGAAAATAACATTTTTGGCATGCACAAAGTTTTCACAAATCAACTTGAACTCACCTCGCTAGATTTAAGCTAAATCTAGAATTTCTCCCAACGTAAGCTTCTTTGATGCAACCCAGATCCTTTAGGCCAAATGTTCCAAAACCTAGATCCACATGTTTCCAACAATAAGTATTTATCCTCAAATACTTAGAATCATTCCCCAAATATTTAGAACCCAAAATCTCAAATACATCAAGCCCTAATCTTAATAAATGAAGAAGGAGAAGAAAGACTTCAACTAAACATAACCAAAATCGTCCACAATACTCCAAACGAGAAAGAAAGTGAACAAAATATGATTTTGAGCAATTAATCCTTTGATGACATATTATGATTTCTACACATCAAAATATCCAAATGCCCCAAATATGGTTGTTTTACAACATTTGTGAAGATAACCATTTCAAAAGAATTAGACTATTCCATTAACTCCACCATTGATATTTTCAAGTAAAACACACAAATATTTGGAAAATAACATTTTTGGCATGCACAAAGTTTTCACAAATCAACTTGAACTCACCTCGCTAGATTTAAGCTAAATCTAGAATTTCTCCCAACGTAAGCTCCTTTGATGCAACCCGGATCCTTTAGGCCAAATCTTCCAAAACCTAGATCCACAAGTTTCCAACCATAAGTATTTATCCTCAAATACTTAGAATCATTCCCCAAACATTTAGAACCCAAAATCTCAAATACAACAAACCCTAATCTTCATAAATGAAGAAGGAGAAGAACACTTCAACTAAACA
The DNA here is from genome assembly GCA_033807775.1 of Saussurea involucrata. Classification (NCBI taxonomy): domain Eukaryota; kingdom Viridiplantae; phylum Streptophyta; class Magnoliopsida; order Asterales; family Asteraceae; genus Saussurea; species Saussurea involucrata. The sequence goes on from CM066316.1 coordinate 28,607,365, forward strand.
TAACCAAAATCGTCCACAATACTCCAAACGAGAAAGAAAGTGAACAAAATATGATTTTGAGCAATTAATCCTTTAATGACATATTATGATTTCTACACATCAAAATATCCAAAAGCTCCAAGTATGGTTGTTTTACAACATTTATGAAGATAACCATTTCAAAAGTGTTAAACTATTCCATTAACTAAACCAATGATATTTGCAAGTAAAACACACAAATATTTGGAAAATAACATTTTTGGCATGCACAAAGTTTTCACAAATCAACTTGAACTCACCTCGCTAGATTTAAGCTAAATCTAGAATTTCTCGCAACGTAAGCTCCTTTGATGTAACCCGGATCCTTTAGGCCAAATCTTCCAAAACCTAGATCCACAAGTTTCCAACCATAAGTATTTATCCTCAAATACTTAGAATCATTCCCCAAACATTTAGAACCCAAAATCTCAAATACATCAAGCCCTAATCTTCATAAATGAAGAACGAGAAGAACACTTCAACTAAACATAACCAAAATCGTCCACAATACTCCAAACGAGAAATATAGTGAACAAAATATGATTTTGAGCAATTAATCCTTTAATGACATTTTATGATTTCTACACATCAAAATATCCAAAAGCCCCAAATATGGTTGTTTTACAACATTTGTGAAGATAACCATTTCAAAAGAATTAGACTATTCCATTAACTCCACCATTGATATTTTCAAGTAAAACACACAAATATTTGGAAAATAACATTTTTGGCATGCACAAAGTTTTCACAAATCAACTTGAACTCACCTCGCTAGATTTAAGCTAAATCTAGAATTTCTCCCAACGTAAGCTCCTTTGATGCAACCCGGATCCTTTAGGCCAAATCTTCCAAAACCTAGATCCACAAGTTTCCAACCATAAGTATTTATCCTCAAATACTTAGAATCATTCCCCAAACATTTAGAACCCAAAATCTCAAATACAACAAACCCTAATCTTCATAAATGAATAAGGAGAAGAACACTTCAACTAAACATAACCAAAATCGTCCACAATACTCCAAACGAGAAAGAAAGTGAACAAAATATGATTTTGAGCAATTAATCCTTTAATGACATATTATGATTTCTACACATCAAAATATCCAAAAGCTCCAAGTATGGTTGTTTTACAACATTTATGAAGATAACCATTTCAAAAGTGTTAAACTATTCCATTAACTAAACCAATGATATTTGCAAGTAAAACACACAAATATTTGGAAAATAACATTTTTGGCATGCACAAAGTTTTCACAAATCAACTTGAACTCACCTCGCTAGATTTAAGCTAAATCTAGAATTTCTCGCAACGTAAGCTCCTTTGATGTAACCCGGATCCTTTAGGCCAAATCTTCCAAAACCTAGATCCACAAGTTTCCAACCATAAGTATTTATCCTCAAATACTTAGAATCATTCCCCAAACATTTAGAACCCAAAATCTCAAATACATCAAGCCCTAATCTTCATAAATGAAGAACGAGAAGAACACTTCAACTAAGCATAACCAAAATCGTCCACAATACTCCAAACGAGAAAGAAAGTGAACAAAATATGATTTTGAGCAATTAATCCTTTGATGACATATTATGATTTCTACACATCAAAATATCCAAATGCCCCAAATATGGTTGTTTTACAACATTTGTGAAGATAACCATTTCAAAAGAATTAGACTATTCCATTAACTCCACCATTGATATTTTCAAGTAAAACACACAAATATTTGGAAAATAACATTTTTGGCATGCACAAAGTTTTCACAAATCAACTTGAACTCACCTCGCTAGATTTAAGCTAAATCTAGAATTTCTCCCAACGTAAGCTCCTTTGATGCAACCCGGATCCTTTAGGCCAAATCTTCCAAAACCTAGATCCACAAGTTTCCAACCATAAGTATTTATCCTCAAATACTTAGAATCATTCCCCAAACATTTAGAACCCAAAATCTCAAATACAACAAACCCTAATCTTCATAAATGAATAAGGAGAAGAACACTTCAACTAAACATAACCAAAATCGTCCACAATACTCCAAACGAGAAAGAAAGTGAACAAAATATGATTTTGAGCAATTAATCCTTTAATGACATATTATGATTTCTACACATCAAAATATCCAAAAGCTCCAAGTATGGTTGTTTTACAACATTTATGAAGATAACCATTTCAAAAGTGTTAAACTATTCCATTAACTAAACCAATGATATTTGCAAGTAAAACACACAAATATTTGGAAAATAACATTTTTGGCATGCACAAAGTTTTCACAAATCAACTTGAACTCACCTCGCTAGATTTAAGCTAAATCTAGAATTTCTCGCAACGTAAGCTCCTTTGATGTAACCCGGATCCTTTAGGCCAAATCTTCCAAAACCTAGATCCACAAGTTTCCAACCATAAGTATTTATCCTCAAATACTTAGAATCATTCCCCAAACATTTAGAACCCAAAATCTCAAATACATCAAGCCCTAATCTTCATAAATGAAGAACGAGAAGAACACTTCAACTAAACATAACCAAAATCGTCCACAATACTCCAAACGAGAAATATAGTGAACAAAATATGATTTTGAGCAATTAATCCTTTAATGACATATTATGATTTCTACACATCAAAATATCCAAAAGCTCCAAGTATGGTTGTTTTACAACATTTATGAAGATAACCATTTCAAAAGTGTTAAACTATTCCATTAACTAAACCAATGATATTTGCAAGTAAAACACACAAATATTTGGAAAATAACATTTTTGGCATGCACAAAGTTTTCACAAATCAACTTGAACTCACCTCGCTAGATTTAAGCTAAATCTAGAATTTCTCGCAACGTAAGCTCCTTTGATGTAACCCGGATCCTTTAGGCCAAATCTTCCAAAACCTAGATCCACAAGTTTCCAACCATAAGTATTTATCCTCAAATACTTAGAATCATTCCCCAAACATTTAGAACCCAAAATCTCAAATACATCAAGCCCTAATCTTCATAAATGAAGAACGAGAAGAACACTTCAACTAAGCATAACCAAAATCGTCCACAATACTCCAAACGAGAAAGAAAGTGAACAAAATATGATTTTGAGCAATTAATCCTTTGATGACATATTATGATTTCTACACATCAAAATATCCAAATGCCCCAAATATGGTTGTTTTACAACATTTGTGAAGATAACCATTTCAAAAGAATTAGACTATTCCATTAACTCCACCATTGATATTTTCAAGTAAAACACACAAATATTTGGAAAATAACATTTTTGGCATGCACAAAGTTTTCACAAATCAACTTGAACTCACCTCGCTAGATTTAAGCTAAATCTAGAATTTCTCCCAACGTAAGCTCCTTTGATGCAACCCGGATCCTTTAGGCCAAATCTTCCAAAACCTAGATCCACAAGTTTCCAACCATAAGTATTTATCCTCAAATACTTAGAATCATTCCCCAAACATTTAGAACCCAAAATCTCAAATACAACAAACCCTAATCTTCATAAATGAATAAGGAGAAGAACACTTCAACTAAACATAACCAAAATCGTCCACAATACTCCAAACGAGAAAGAAAGTGAACAAAATATGATTTTGAGCAATTAATCCTTTAATGACATATTATGATTTCTACACATCAAAATATCCAAAAGCTCCAAGTATGGTTGTTTTACAACATTTATGAAGATAACCATTTCAAAAGTGTTAAACTATTCCATTAACTAAACCAATGATATTTGCAAGTAAAACACACAAATATTTGGAAAATAACATTTTTGGCATGCACAAAGTTTTCACAAATCAACTTGAACTCACCTCGCTAGATTTAAGCTAAATCTAGAATTTCTCGCAACGTAAGCTCCTTTGATGTAACCCGGATCCTTTAGGCCAAATCTTCCAAAACCTAGATCCACAAGTTTCCAACCATAAGTATTTATCCTCAAATACTTAGAATCATTCCCCAAACATTTAGAACCCAAAATCTCAAATACATCAAGCCCTAATCTTCATAAATGAAGAACGAGAAGAACACTTCAACTAAACATAACCAAAATCGTCCACAATACTCCAAACGAGAAATATAGTGAACAAAATATGATTTTGAGCAATTAATCCTTTAATGACATTTTATGATTTCTACACATCAAAATATCCAAAAGCCCCAAATATGGTTGTTTTACAACATTTGTGAAGATAACCATTTCAAAAGAATTAGACTATTCCATTAACTCCACCATTGATATTTTCAAGTAAAACACACAAATATTTGGAAAATAACATTTTTGGCATGCACAAAGTTTTCACAAATCAACTTGAACTCACCTCGCTAGATTTAAGCTAAATCTAGAATTTCTCCCAACGTAAGCTCCTTTGATGCAACCCGGATCCTTTAGGCCAAATCTTCCAAAACCTAGATCCACAAGTTTCCAACCATAAGTATTTATCCTCAAATACTTAGAATCATTCCCCAAACATTTAGAACCCAAAATCTCAAATACAACAAACCCTAATCTTCATAAATGAAGAAGGAGAAGAACACTTCAACTAAACATAACCAAAATCGTCCACAATACTCCAAACGAGAAAGAAAGTGAACAAAATATGATTTTGAGCAATTAATCCTTTAATGACATATTATGATTTCTACACATCAAAATATCCAAAAGCCCCAAATATGGTTGTTTTACAACATTTATGATGATAACCATTTCAAAAGTGTTAAACTATTCCATTAACTAAACCAATGATATTTGCAAGTAAAACACACAAATATTTGGAAAATAACATTTTTGGCATGCACAAAGTTTTCACAAATCAACTTGAACTCACCTCGCTAGATTTAAGCTAAATCTAGAATTTCTCGCAACGTAAGCTCCTTTGATGTAACCCGGATCCTTTAGGCCAAATCTTCCAAAACCTAGATCCACAAGTTTCCAACCATAAGTATTTATCCTCAAATACTTAGAATCATTCCCCAAACATTTAGAACCCAAAATCTCAAATACATCAAGCCCTAATCTTCATAAATGAAGAACGAGAAGAACACTTCAACTAAACATAACCAAAATCGTCCACAATACTCCAAACGAGAAATATAGTGAACAAAATATGATTTTGAGCAATTAATCCTTTGATGACATATTATGATTTCTACACATCAAAATATCCAAATGCCCCAAATATGGTTGTTTTACAACATTTGTGAAGATAACCATTTCAAAAGAATTAGACTATTCCATTAACTCCACCATTGATATTTGCTAGTAAAACACACAAATATTTGGAAAATAACATTTTTGGCATGCACAAAGTTTTCACAAATCAACTTGAACTCACCTCGCTAGATTTAAGCTAAATCTAGAATTTCTCCCAACGTAAGCTCCTTTGATGCAACCCGGATCCTTTAGGCCAAATCTTCCAAAACCTAGATCCACAGGTTTCCAACCATAAGTATTTATCCTCAAATACTTAGAATCATTCCCCAAACATTTAGAACCCAAAATCTCAAATACAACAAACCCTAATCTTCATAAATGAAGAAGGAGAAGAACACTTCAACTAAACATAACCAAAATCGTCCACAATACTCCAAACGAGAAAGAAAGTGAACAAAATATGATTTTGAGCAATTAATCCTTTAATGACATATTATGATTTCTACACATCAAAATATCCAAAAGCTCCAAGTATGGTTGTTTTACAACATTTATGAAGATAACCATTTCAAAAGTGTTAAACTATTCCATTAACTAAACCAATGATATTTGCAAGTAAAACACACAAATATTTGGAAAATAACATTTTTGGCATGCACAAAGTTTTCACAAATCAACTTGAACTCACCTCGCTAGATTTAAGCTAAATCTAGAATTTCTCGCAACGTAAGCTCCTTTGATGTAACCCGGATCCTTTAGGCCAAATCTTCCAAAACCTAGATCCACAAGTTTCCAACCATAAGTATTTATCCTCAAATACTTAGAATCATTCCCCAAACATTTAGAACCCAAAATCTCAAATACATCAAGCCCTAATCTTCATAAATGAAGAACGAGAAGAACACTTCAACTAAGCATAACCAAAATCGTCCACAATACTCCAAACGAGAAAGAAAGTGAACAAAATATGATTTTGAGCAATTAATCCTTTGATGACATATTATGATTTCTACACATCAAAATATCCAAATGCCCCAAATATGGTTGTTTTACAACATTTGTGAAGATAACCATTTCAAAAGAATTAGACTATTCCATTAACTCCACCATTGATATTTTCAAGTAAAACACACAAATATTTGGAAAATAACATTTTTGGCATGCACAAAGTTTTCACAAATCAACTTGAACTCACCTCGCTAGATTTAAGCTAAATCTAGAATTTCTCCCAACGTAAGCTCCTTTGATGCAACCCGGATCCTTTAGGCCAAATCTTCCAAAACCTAGATCCACAAGTTTCCAACCATAAGTATTTATCCTCAAATACTTAGAATCATTCCCCAAACATTTAGAACCCAAAATCTCAAATACAACAAACCCTAATCTTCATAAATGAATAAGGAGAAGAACACTTCAACTAAACATAACCAAAATCGTCCACAATACTCCAAACGAGAAAGAAAGTGAACAAAATATGATTTTGAGCAATTAATCCTTTAATGACATATTATGATTTCTACACATCAAAATATCCAAAAGCTCCAAGTATGGTTGTTTTACAACATTTATGAAGATAACCATTTCAAAAGTGTTAAACTATTCCATTAACTAAACCAATGATATTTGCAAGTAAAACACACAAATATTTGGAAAATAACATTTTTGGCATGCACAAAGTTTTCACAAATCAACTTGAACTCACCTCGCTAGATTTAAGCTAAATCTAGAATTTCTCCCAACGTAAGCTCCTTTGATGCAACCCGGATCCTTTAGGCCAAATTTTCCAAAACCTAGATCCACAACTTTCCAACCATAATTATTTATCCTCAAATACATAGAATTATTCCCTAAACATTTAGAACCCAAAATCTCAAATACATCAAGCCCTAATCTTCATAAATGAAGAAGGAGAAGAACACTTCAACTAAACATAACCAAAATCGTCCACAATACTCCAAACGAGAAAGAAAGTGAACAAAATATGATTTTGAGCAATTAATCCTTTAATGACATATTATGATTTCTACACATCAAAATATCCAAAAGCCCCAAATATGGTTGTTTTACAACATTTTTGAAAATAACCATTTCAAATGAGTTCAACTATTCCATTAACTCAACCAATGATATTTGCTAGTAAAACACACAAATATTTGGAAAATAACATTTTTGGCATGCACAAAGTTTTCACAAATCAACTTGAACTCACCTCGCTAGATTTAAGCTAAATCTAGAATTTCTCCCAACGTAAGCTCCTTTGATGCAACCCGGATCCTTTAGGCCAAATCTTCCAAAACCTAGATCCACAAGTTTCCAACCATAAGTATTTATCCTCAAATACTTAGAATCATTCCCCAAACATTTAGAACCCAAAATCTCAAATACATCAAGCCCTAATCTTCATAAATGAAGAACGAGAAGAACACTTCAACTAAACATAACCAAAATTGTCCACAATACTTCAAACGAGAAAGAAAGTGAACAAAATATGATTTTGAGCAATTAATCCTTTGATGACATATTATGATTTCTACACATCAAAATATCCAAAAGCCCCAAGTATGGTTGTTTTACAACATTTTTGAAAATAACCATTTCAAATGAGTTAAACTATTCCATTAACTCAACCAATGATATTTGCTAGTAAAACACACAAATATTTGGAAAATAACATTTTTGGCATGCACAAAGTTTTCACAAATCAACTTGAACTCACCTCGCTAGATTTAATCTAAATCTAAAATTTCTCCCAACGTAAGCTCATTTGATGCAACCCGGATCCTTTAGGCCAAATCTTCCAAAACCTAGATCCACAAGTTTCCAACCATAAGTATTTATCCTCAAATACTTAGAATCATTCCCCAAACATTTAGAACCCAAAATCTCAAATACATCAAGCCCTAATCTTCATAAATGAAGAACGAGAAGAACACTTCAACTAAACGTAACCAAAATCGTCCACAATACTTCGAACGAGAAAGAAAGTGAACAAAATATGATTTTGAGCAATTAATCCTTTGATGACATATTATGATTTCTACACATCAAAATATCCAAAAGCCCCAAATATGGTTGTTTTACAACATTTGTGAAGATAACCATTTCAAAAGAGTTAAACTATTCCATTAACTCGACCAATGATATTTGCAAGTAAAACACACAAATATTTGGAAAATAACATTTTTGGCATGCACAAAGTTTTCACAAATCAACTTGAACTCACCTCGCTAGATTTAAGCTAAATCTAGAATTTCTCCGAACGTAAGCTCTTTTGATGCAACCCGGATCCTTTAGGCCAAATCTTCCAAAACCTAGATCCACAAGTTTCCAACCATAAGTATTTATCCTCAAATACTTAGAATTATTCCCTAAACATTTAGAACCCAAAATCTCAAATACATCAAGCCCTAATCTTCATAAATGAAGAAGGAGAAGAACACTTCAACTAAACATAACCAAAATCGTCCACAATACTCCAAACGAGAAAGAAAGTGAACAAAATATGATTTTGAGCAATTAATCCTTTAATGACATATTATGATTTCTACAGATCAAAATATCCAAAAGCCCCAAATATGGTTGTTTTACAACATTTATGAAAATAACCATTTCAAAAAAGTTAAACTATTCCATTAACTCAACCAATGATATTTGCTAGTAAAACACACAAATATTTGGAAAATAACATTTTTGGCATGCACAAAGTTTTCACAAATCAACTTGAACTCACCTCGCTAGATTTAAGCTAAATCTAAAATTTGTCCCAACGTAAGCTCCTTTGATGCAACTCAGATCCTTTAGGCCAAATGTTCCAAAACCTAGATCCACAAGTTTCCAACCATAAGTATTTATCCTCAAATACTTAGAATCATTCCCCAAATATTTAGAACCCAAAATCTCAAATACATCAAGCCCTAATCTTCATAAATGAAAAAGGAGAAAAAACACTTCAACTAAACATAACCAAAATCGTCCATAATACTCCAAACAAGAAAGAAAGTGAACAAAATATGATTTTGAACAATTAATCCTTTGATGACATATTATGATTTCTACACATCAAAATATCCAAAAGCCCCAAATATGGTTGTTTTACAACATTTGTGAAAATAACCATATCAAAAGAGTTAGACTATTCCATTAACTCCACCATTGATATTTTCAAGTAAAACACACAAATATTTGGAAAATAACATTTTTGGCATGCCCAAAGTTTTCACAAATCAACTTGAACTCACCTCGCTAGATTTAAGCTAAATCTAGAATTTCTCCCAACGTAATCTCCTTTGATGCAACCCTGATCCTTTAGGCCAAATCTTCCAAAACCTAGATCCACAAGTTTCCAACCATAAGTATTTATCCTCAAATACTTACAATCATTCCCCAAACATTGAGAACCCAAAATCTCAAATACATCAAGCCCTAATCTTCATAAATGAAGAAGGAGAAGAACACTTCAACTACACATAACCAAAATCGTCCACAATACTCCAAACGAGAAAGAAAGTGAACAAAATATGATTTTGAGCAATTAATCCTTTAATGACATATTATGATTTCTACACATCAAAATATCCAAAAGCCCCAAATATGGTTGTTTTACAACATTTTTGAAAATAACCATTTCAAATGAGTTAAACTATTCCATTAACTCAACCAATGATATTTGCTAGTAAAACACACAAATATTTGGAAAATAACATTTTTGGCATGCACAAAGTTTTCACAAATCAACTTGAACTCACCTCGCTAGATTTAAGCTAAATCTAGAATTTCTCCCAACGTAAGCTCCTTTGATGCAACTCAGATCCTTTAGGCCAAATGTTCCAAAACCTAGATCCACAAGTTTCCACCCATAAGTATTTATCCTCAAATACTTAGAATCATTCCCCAAATATTTAGAACCCAAAATCTCAAATACATCAAGCCCTAATCTTCATAAATGAAAAAGGAGAAAAAACACTTCAACTAAACATAACCAAAATCGTCCATAATACTCCAAACAAGAAAGAAAGTGAACAAAATATGATTTTGAACAATTAATCCTTTAATGACATATTATGATTTCTACACATCAAAATATCCAAAAGCCCCAAATATGGTTGTTTTACAACATTTGTGAAAATAACCATATCAAAAGAGTTAGACTATTCCATTAACTCCACCATTGATATTTTCAAGTAAAACACACAAATATTTGGAAAATAACATTTTTGGCATGCCCAAAGTTTTCACAAATCAACTTGAACTCACCTCGCTAGATTTAAGCTAAATCTAGAATTTCTCCCAACGTAAGCTCCTTTGATGCAACCCAGATCCTTTAGGCCAAATGTCCCAAAACCTAGATCCACATGTTTCCAACCATAAGTATTTATCCTCAAATACTTAGAATCATTCCCCAAATATTTAGAACCCAAAATCTCAAATACATCAAGCCCTAATCTTCATAAATGAAGAAGGAGAAGAACACTTCAACTACACATAATCAAAATCGTCCACAATACTCCAAACGAGAAAGAAAGTGAAAAAATATGATTTTGAGCAATTAATCCTTTAATGACATATTATGATTTCTACACATCAAAATATCAAAAAGCCCCAAATATGATTGTTTTACAACATTTATGAAGATAACCATTTTAAAAGAGTTAAACTATTCCATTAACTCCACCATTGATATTTTCAAGTAAAACAAACAAATATTTGGAAAATAACATTTTTGGCATGCACAAAGTTTTTACAAACCAAGTTGAACTCACCTCGCTAGATTTAAGCTAAATCTAGAATTTCTCCCAACGTAAGCTCCTTTGATGCAACCCGGATCCTTTAGGCCAAATTTTCCAAAACCTAGATCCACAAGTTTCCAATCATAAGTATTTATCCTCAAATACTTAGAATTATTCCCTAAACATTTAGAACCCAAAATCTCAAATACATCAAGCCCTAATCTTCATAAATGAAGAAGGAGAAGAACACTTCAACTAAACATAACCAAAATCGTCCACAATACTCCAAACGAGAAAGAAAGTGAACAAAATATGATTTTGAGCAATTAATCCTTTAATGACATATTATGATTTCTACACATCAAAATATCCAAAAGCCCCAAATATGGTTGTTTTACAACATTTTTGAAAATAACCATTTCAAATGAGTTAAACTATTCCATTAACTCAACCAATGATATTTGCTAGTAAAACACACAAATATTTGGAAAATAACATTTTTGGCATGCACAAAGTTTTCACAAATCAACTTGAACTCACCTCGCTAGATTTAAGCTAAATCTAGAATTTCTCCCAACGTAAGCTCCTTTGATGCAACCCGGATCCTTTAGGCCAAACCTTCCAAAACCTAGATCCACAAGTTTCCAACCATAAGTATTTATCCTCAAATACTTACAATCATTCCCCAAACATTGAGAACCCAAAATCCCAAATACATCAAGCCCTAATCTTCATAAATGAAGAAGGAGAAGAACACTTCAACTACACATAACCAAAATCGTCCACAATACTCCAAACGAGAAAGAAAGTGAAAAAATATGATTTTGAGCAATTAATCCTTTAATGACATATTATGATTTCTACACATCAAAATATCAAAAAGCCCCAAATATGATTGTTTTACAACATTTATGAAGATAACCATTTTAAAAGAGTTAAACTATTCCATTAACTCCACCATTGATATTTTCAAGTAAAACAAACAAATATTTGGAAAATAACATTTTTGGCATGCACAAAGTTTTTACAAACCAAGTTGAACTCACCTCGCTAGATTTAAGCTAAATCTAGAATTTCTCCCAACGTAAGCTCCTTTGATGCAACCCGGATCCTTTAGGCCAAATTTTCCAAAACCTAGATCCACAAGTTTCCAATCATAAGTATTTATCCTCAAATACTTAGAATTATTCCCTAAACATTTAGAACCCAAAATCTCAAATACATCAATCCCTAATCTTCATAAATGAAGAAGGAGAAGAACACTTCAACTAAACATAACCAAAATCGTCCACAATACTCCAAACGAGAAAGAAAGTGAACAAAATATGATTTTGAGCAATTAATCCTTTAATGACATATTATGATTTCTACACATCAAAATATCCAAAAGCCCCAAATATGGTTGTTTTACAACATTTTTGAAAATAACCATTTCAAATGAGTTAAACTATTCCATTAACTCAACCAATGATATTTGCTAGTAAAACACACAAATATTTGGAAAATAACATTTTTGGCATGCACAAAGTTTTCACAAATCAACTTGAACTCACCTCGCTAGATTTAAGCTAAATCTAGAATTTCTCCCAACGTAAGCTCCTTTGATGCAACCCGGATCCTTTAGGCCAAATCTTCCAAAACCTAGATCCACAAGTTTCCAACCATAAGTATTTATCCTCAAATACTTACAATCATTCCCCAAACATTGAGAACCCAAAATCCCAAATACATCAAGCCCTAATCTTCATAAATGAAGAAGGAGAAGAACACTTCAACTACACATAACCAAAATCGTCCACAATACTCCAAACGAGAAAGAAAGTGAAAAAATATGATTTTAAGCAATTAATCCTTTAATGACATATTATGATTTCTACACATCAAAATATCAAAAAGCCCCAAATATGATTGTTTTACAACATTTATGAAGATAACCATTTTAAAAGAGTTAAACTATTCCATTAACTCCACCATTGATATTTTCAAGTAAAACAAACAAATATTTGGAAAATAACATTTTTGGCATGCACAAAGTTTTTACAAATCAAGTTGAACTCACCTCGCTAGATTTAAGCTAAATCTAGAATTTCTCCCATCGTAAGCTCCTTTGATGCAACCCGGATCCTTTAGGCCAAATTTTCCAAAACCTAGATCCACAAGTTTCCAACCATAAGTATTTATCCTCAAATACTTAGAATTATTCCCTAAACATTTAGAACCCAAAATCTCAAATACATCAAGCCCTAATCTTCATAAATGAAGAAGGAGAAGAACACTTCAACTAAACATAACCAAAATCGTCCACAATACTCCAAACGAGAAAGAAAGTGAACAAAATATGATTTTGAGCAATTAATCCTTTAATGACATATTACGATTTCTACACATCAAAATATCCAAAAGCCCCAAATATGGTTGTTTTACAACATTTTTGAAAATAACCATTTCAAATGAGTTAAACTATTCCATTAACTCAACCAATGATATTTGCTAGTAAAACACACAAATATTTGGAAAATAACATTTTTGGCATGCACAAAGTTTTCACAAATCAACTTGAACTCACCTCGCTAGATTTAAGCTAAATCTAGAATTTCTCCCAACGTAAGCTCCTTTGATGCAACCCGGATCCTTTAGGCAAAATCTTCCAAAACCTAGATCCACAAGTTTCCAACCATAAGTATTTATCCTCAAATACTTAGAATCATTCCCCAAACATTTAGAACCCAAAATCTCAAATACATCAAGCCCTAATCTTCATAAATGAAGAACGAGAAGAACACTTCAACTAAACATAACCAAAATCGTCCACAATACTTCAAACGAGAAAGAAAGTGAACAAAATATGATTTTGTGCAATTAATCCTTTGATGACATATTATGATTTCTACACATCAAAATATCCAAAAGCCCCAAATATGGTTGTTTTACAACATTTGTGAAGATAACCATTTCAAAAGAGTTAAACTATTCATTAACTCGACCAATGATATTTGCAAGTAAAACACACAAATATTTGGAAAATAACATTTTTGGCATGCACAAAGTTTTCACAAATCAACTTGAACTCACCTCGCTAGATTTAAGCTACATCTAGAATTTCTCCCAACGTAAGCTCCTTTGATGCAACCCAGATCCTTTAGGCCAAATGTTCCAAAACCTAGATCCACAAGTTTCCAACCATAAGTATTTATCCTCAAATACTTAGAATCATTCCCCAAATATTTAGAACCCAAAATCTCAAATACATCAAGCCCTAATCTTCATAAATGAAAAAGGAGAAAAAACACTTCAGCTAAACATAACCAAAATCGTCCATAATACTCCAAACAAGAAAGAAAGTGAACAAAATATGATTTTGAACAATTAATCCTTTGAAGACATATTATGATTTCTACACATCAAAATATCCAAAAGCCCCAAATATGGTTGTTTTACAACATTTGTGAAAATAACCATTTCAAAAGAGTTAGACTATTCCATTAACTCCACCATTGATATTTTCAAGTAAAACACACAAATATTTGGAAAATAACATTTTTGGCATGCCCAAAGTTTTCACAAATCAACTTGAACTCACATCGCTAGATTTAAGCTAAATCTATAATTTCTCCCAACGTAATCTCCTTTGATGCAACCCTGATCCTTTAGGCCAAATCTTCCAAAACCTAGATCCACAAGTTTCCAACCATAAGTATTTATCCTCAAATACTTACAATCATTCCCCAAACATTGAGAACCCAAAATCTCAAATACATCAAGCCCTAATCTTCATAAATGAAGAAGGAGAAGAACACTTCAACTACACATAACCAAAATCATCCACAATACTCCAAACAAGAAAGAAAGTGAACAAAATATGATTTTGAGCAATTAATCCTTTAATGACATATTATGATTTCTACACATCAAAATATCCAAAAGCCCCAAATATGGTTGTTTTACAACATTTATGAAGATAACCATTTTAAAAGAGTTAAACTATTCCATTAACTCCACCATTGATATTTTCAAGTAAAACACACAAATATTTGGAAAATAACATTTTTGGCATGCACAAAGTTTTCACAAATCAACTTGAACTCACCTCGCTAGATTTAAGCTAAATCTAGAATTTCTCCCAACGTAAGCTCCTTTGATGCAACCCGGATCCTTTAGGCTAAATCTTCCAAAACCTAGATCCACAAGTTTCCAACCATAAGTATTTATCCTCAAATACTTAGAATGATTCCCTAGATATTTAGAACCCAAAATCTCAAATACATCAAGCCCTAATCTTCATAAATGAAGAAGGAGAAGAACACTTCAACTAAACATAACCAAAATCGTCCACAATACTCCAAACGAGAAAGAAAGTGAACAAAATATGATTTTGAGCAATTAATCCTTTAATGACATATTATGATTTCTACACATTAAAATATCCAAAAGCCCCAAATATGGTTGTTTTACAACATTTATGAAGATAACCATTTTAAAAGAGTTAAACTATTCCACTAACTCCACCATTGATATTTTCAAGTAAAACACACAAATATTTAGAAAATAACATTTTTGGCATGCACAAAGTTTTCACAAATCAACTTGAACTCACCTCGCTAGATTTAAGCTAAATCTAGAATTTCTCCGAACGTAAGCTCTTTTGATGCAACCCGGATCCTTTAGGCCAAATCTTCCAAAACCTAGATCCACAAGTTTCCAACCATAAGTATTTATCCTCTAATACTTAGAATTATTCCCTAAACATTTAGAACCCAAAATCTCAAATACATCAAGCCCTAATAATCATAAATGAAGAAGGAGAAGAACACTTCAACTAAACATAACCAAAATCGTCCACAATACTCCAAACGAGAAAGAAAGTGAACAAAATATGATTTTGAGCAATTAATCCTTTAATGACATATTATGATTTCTACACATCAAAATATCCAAAAGCCCCAAATATGGTTGTTTTACAACATTTATGAAAATAACCATTTCAAAAGAGTTAAACTATTCCATTAACTCAACCAATGATATTTGCTAGTAAAACACACAAATATTTGGAAAATAACATTTTTGTCATGCACAAAGTTTTCACAAATCAACTTGAACTCACCTCGCTAGATTTAAGCTAAATCTAGAATTTCTCCCAACGTAAGCTCCTTTGATGCAACCCAGATCCTTTAGGCCAAATGTTCCAAAACCTAGATCCACAAGTTTCCAACCATAAGTATTTATCCTCAAATACTTAGAATCATTCCCCAAATATTTAGAACCCAAAATCTCAAATACATCAAGCCCTAATCTTCATAAATGAAAAAGGAGAAGAAACACTTCAACTAAACATAACCAAAATCGTCCATAATACTCCAAACAAGAAAGAAAGTGAACAAAATATGATTTTGAACAATTAATCCTTTGATGACATATTATGATTTCTACACATCCAAATATCCAAAAGCCCCAAATATGGTTGTTTTACAACATTTGTGAAAATAACCATTTCAAAAGAGTTAGTCTATTCCATTAACTCCACCATTGATATTTTCAAGTAAAACACACAAATATTTGGAAAATAACATTTTTGGCATGCCCAAAGTTTTCACAAATCAACTTGAACTCACCTCGCTAGATTTAAGCTAAATCTAGAATTTCTCCCAACGTAATCTCCTTTGATGCAAACCGGATCCTTTAGGCTAAATCTTCCAAAACCTAGATCCACAAGTTTCCAACCATAAGTATTTATCCTCAAATACTTACAATCATTCCCCAAACATTGAGAACCCAAAATCTCAAATACATCAAGCCCTAATCTTCATAAATGAAGAAGGAGAAGAACATTGCTAACTTCAAAGTATCTGAATCAATTTAAAACACATACACCGCTTTACTAGCCAAACATATAAAGTCTACTAGTTCCTGTTCTCAACTGTCCAACACACACTGCACTTAACCCACTACCGGGACTACAGGGTACCGGGACTTCTCAGTACCGGGGCACCATAATACCGGTACTTGACTCTACCGGGACTCGACAATACCGGTACTCTATATTATCGGGAGTCGATAATACCGGGAGTTCACTACACCGGGACTTACACTACCGGGAGTTCACTACACCAGGACTTACATTACCGGGAGTCGACAGTACCGGGACTCCCCCGGGAGTCGACTATACTGGGAGTCTAAGAACACAGTCGGTTTCACCTCTCCTAAATTCGAAGAAATCAATACCAATCACTGAAATCGTAACTTCTAAACCGATAGATATCTTATATTACTGATTACATACACAAAATACAAAAGAGCTTACCTCAAAATCGAATCCAACCCAATTGATTGATGCTCTGACCGTAGGTTTCGTTCACTGCTTTCTTTTCGCCTCCAGACTCCCGCACACACACTCTTTCTATTTTTAGAACAATATGCTTACATCTGAATATCTTAAGGTGTATATAAATTCTATATTTACCATTTCAACCTTGAACTTCTCATTAATGACCCAAACACTCCTAATCTTATGATTTACCCCAAAATTACCCTAAACATCATATCTTACAGTTAAATTATCTAACGGACATACCCGGGGTATTACATCATCTCCCCCTTAAAAGAATTCCGTCCCGGAATTCAGTTAAGTAAAAAGATAAGGGTATTTGGCTCTCATTTCCGTTTCTGCCTCCCATGTAGCATCCTGACCTCTATGATGTCTCCACTGAACTTTCACTTGCCTGACTTCTTTATTCCGTAGCACTTTAACTTTACGATCCACTATAGCTTCCGGCTCTTCCACATAATTCAGTTTTTCGTCGACGCGGATATCTGGTAGAGAGACTGCCTGGTCTGGAGTAACCAAACACTTTCGGAAGTTCGATACATGAAACGCATTATGGATTCTGCTCAATTCTGGTGGAAGATCTAATCGATAAGCAACTTCAGCGATCCTTTCTGTTATTGCAAATGGTCCAATATACCTAGGGCTAAGTTTACCTTGTCGTCCAAATCTGATGACTCCTTTCCACGGCGAAACCTTTAACATCACGTAATCCCCAATTTGAAATTCCAATGGCTTTCGGCGTCGGTCAGCGTAGCTTTTCTGTCTGTCTTGAGACACTTTCAATCGTTCACGGATCTGAGTAACCTTATCGGCGGTTAACTGAACAATTTCTGGCCCCGCTAACTGTTTCTCTCCCACTTCGTTCCAACATAGAGGCGTTCGGCATTTCCTACCATATAGTACTTCGAACGGTGCCGCTTGTATGCTGGAATGATAACTGTTGTTGTAGGCGAATTCAATCAATGGTAAATGCTTATCCCACGATCCCCCAAAATCAACAATGCAAGCCCGGAGCATATCTTCTAGGGTCTGAATTGTTCGTTCACTCTGCCCATCTGTTTGGGGATGATACGCCGTACTTAACTTTATCTGTGTCCCCATTTCCCTTTGAAAACTCTCCAAAATCTTGAAGTAAAACGACTATCACGATCAGAAATGATAGAGATTGGAACTCCATGTCGAGTTACTATTTCCTCAATGTATAACTTAGCCAATCGCTCCATCGAATCGGTTTCCTTTATCGGTAGAAAGTGTGCAGACTTTGTCAATCTGTCGACGATCACCCAAATAGAATCAAATCCCTTAGGAGTCCTTGGTAGTTTGGTGATGCAATCTGTGGTAATCTGCTCCCACTTCCACATAGGTATTTCTAGCCGTTGTAGTTGACCAAACGGCTTTTGGTGTTCGATCTTTACTTTCTTACAAGTATCGCATCTTTCCACATACTGTGCAATCCCTCTTTTTATCCCCGGCCACCAATAGAATTGTTTTAAGTCTTTATACATCTTGTGTTGTACCTGGGTGAATAGAGAAACGGGATTGATGGGCTTCTTGTAAAACACGATCACGTAACCCACCCAAACGAGGTACCCACACTCTGTTTCTCAGACACAATAACCCACGATCATCTTTTACTAACAATGCTGACATCCCCGCTAACCGTTCTGATTTCAGATGTTCATCCTGATATGCCTCCACTTGACACTTCTGCAATTCGTCGAATATGTTGGGTAGGAGTTCAGTTCGTAGCGAAATAACCTTTATTGTCCCACTCCTTTCTTGACGACTTAATGCATCAGCTACCACATTTGCCTTTCCCGGATGATACAGGATTTCACAGTCGTAATCATTCAGCAATTCTAACCATCTTCTTTGTCTCATATTTAGTTCCTTCTGATCAAAGAGATGTTGGAGACTTTTATGATCGGTATAAATCTGACATTTGGACCCATACAGATAATGTCTACAAATCTTTAACGCGAAAACGACTGCGGCAAGTTCCATGTCGTGCATAGGATACTGCCTTTCATGATCCTTTAATTGACGAGAAGCATAAGCAATAACCTTTCCCCGCTGCATAAGTACACATCCCAAACCCAGTTTTGACACATCACTATAAACAACAAAATCTTCCTAACCTTCAGGTAGTGATAGAATCGGCGCGCTGCACAGTTTCTCTTTCAATATCCGGAATGCCTCGTCTTGTTCTGCTTTCCATTCAAACTTCAGGTTCTTCCGGGTCAGCTTAGTCAAAGGCGTTGCGATACGAGAGAAGTCTTTTATAAATTTCCGATAGTAGCCGGCTAAACCCAGAAAACTACGTACTTCGGTTGCTGTCTTCGGCGGTTCCCACCTTTCAACTGCTTCCACTTTCATCAGATCAACTTGTATACCTTTCTCAGAAACGACATGCCCCAGAAACTGAACTTCTCGCAACCAGAATTCACATTTAGAGAACTTAGCGTATAACTTTTCTTTCTTCAGCAACTCCAGAACCAAGCAAGGATGTTGTGTGTGATCCTCTTTGGATCGGGAATAGATAAGGATATCATCAATAAATACAATAACGAATTTATCAAGATACGACTTACATACCCGATTCATTAAATCCATAAAGGCAGCTGGAGCGTTTGTCAGTCCAAACGGCATTACTAAGAATTCGTAGTGGCCGTACCTTGTACGAAAAGCAGTCTTTAGAACGTCTTCTTCTTTAACTTTCAACTGGTGATAACCGGATCTTAGATCAATCTTGGAGAAATAGCAAGCTCCAACTAACTGATCGAAGAGGTCATCAATTCAGGGTAACGGATACTTGTTCTTTTTCGTGCGCTTATTCAATTCTCGGTAGTCGATACACATTCTCATCGAAGCATCCTTCTTTTTCACAAATAACACTGGTGCTCCCCACGGTGAAGAACTAGGTCTGATGAAGCCTTTATCGGATAGGTTTTGTAATTGTGCCATCATCTCTTTCATCTCCGGGGGTGCCAGACGATAAGGTGCACGAGCAATAGGAGTGGCTCCAGGAACTAAGTCGATACCAAATTCCACTTGTCTAACCGGAGGAAGACTATTCAAGTCTTCAGAGAAAACTTCAGGGAATTCACTAACAATAGGAATATCTTTCGTCTTATTCTTTTCAGGCCTACTATCTATCACATAGGCTAAGTAACTCTGACAACCCTTGCTAACACATTTACGGGCTTTTATCATAGATATTAGGTTAGACTGATGATTCCTACGATCACCATAAATCACTACTGGTCCCTTCTCAGGTAATATCACATTTATTAACTTCTTATCACACACTATGTTAGCCTGATTCTCGGCTAACCAGTCCATTCCCACTACGACGTCAAACTCTATCAAAGTTATAGGAAACAATTGTATCGACACTCTACACTCCTCTATATTTATCACACGGTCATCAAATACTTCTTTAACTGACACTTGATTATCATTTGCCATATCTACTGATAGAGCATGTTCTAGCATTTTAGGTTTCAAACACAGGCAAGCAGCAAATGCAGGAGACACAAACGATCGGTTTGCACCTGAATCAAATAACACCTTAGCACGTGTAGAGTTTATTAAAAATGTACCTGTGACCACATCCGGAGTTTCCTCCGCTTCTTTCTCAGTCATTTGAAATGCGCGACCCCTGGTTACTGGCGGTTCCAGTCTTGGTATTACTGGTTTAACAATCGCTGGCCTGCCTGAAGATCCACCTTGTTGTATCCTTCCCC
Source organism: Saussurea involucrata (assembly GCA_033807775.1). Taxonomy (NCBI): domain Eukaryota; kingdom Viridiplantae; phylum Streptophyta; class Magnoliopsida; order Asterales; family Asteraceae; genus Saussurea; species Saussurea involucrata. The sequence goes on from CM066316.1 coordinate 28,628,326, forward strand.
TCGGACAGTCTGACTGAAGGTGATCTGGTGAATTGCATAAGAAACATAGCCGCGTTACCTTACAATCTTTGATGACGTGTCTGGTCTTCCCACACTTATAACATGCTCGTAAATCACCTCGGCAATTTCCTTGGTGGACACGATTACACTTCTGACATGGTCTTTCCGCTGGTCGAAACGGCGGACGGTTATCATACCTCTGAAATCGGGACTTCTTCGGATCGTATTGTGGTCCTTCCCACTGTCTCTTCCCGATACTTTTATCGCCAGCATCTCTTCTCATATCTCGTTCAACATTCTCCGCGGCATCAACTGCAGCTGAAAAGGTATCGGGTCCTTTTGCAGTCACTAGCCTTCTGACCTCTGAATTTAGCCCGAAGATAAACCTTTCCGTCTTCATCGCCTCCGTAGCAACGTAGTATTCTGCGAACTGAGACTTTTCCAGGAAGCTAGCGGTGTAGTCTCGAACGGATAAGTTTCCTTGTTGTAAGTTCATAAATTCGCCTTCCAGTTGTTTGACGGCTGCTTGGGGACAAAATGCGTTCCTGTAGGCTATTACAAATTCTTCCCAAGAGAGGGTAGAATTAACATCAGATCCCTTAGAATGAATAAAGGATTCCCACCAATACAAAGCATCCCCCTTTAACATTGTTGTTCCATACAATACTCTATCTTCGTCAGCGCACTTACTCGTCTTGAAGATAGCTTCTATTTCCGTCATCCATCTCATTGCTTTCACTGGATCCCTGTCTCCTTAGTAGGTCGGAGGTCTACAGCTTAAAAACATTTTGTAGTCGCACCTCCTTTGTACTGGTACAACAGTCGATGTGATTGGCATTTCATCTTCCGGTCCGGGATCCGGTATTCCAGTTTCTTTATGACGGTTCCGATCAAACATTGTTTGTATGCTAGCCTGCAATCTTCCCATTTCTGCCATTAGATCATCCCTGGTAAAAAAACTCTGTACCCTGTGGCTGTACTCTGCCTCCGGCTCGACCTCCAGCTCTACCTTCGGTTCTACCCCCGACTCTGCCCCCAGTTCTGCCTCCTCTGTCCCCTGTTTCTATCGGCGGATTCGTACTATTCGGATTTCTTCCTCCTCCTCGATTCGAATTTCGTGTACCGCTTGCCATTCTGTAGATTTAAACAAGGTTAATATACATATAAGCACATACCCCATATAACAAGGTATTCCAGTTCAAACATGTACCTGTAAGATCACAATTACACTGGCCAAGTGTAATATGAAATTACCTTACATGATGTTCCTTCTACCTTTTATACTTCATCATCCCAATGTTCTATAATGATAAGGACATCCTACTTCACATGCAGTTTAAGTCTAGGTACAGATACAAATACCTAAATCCCTTAAACTAAGGCTCTGATACCATTTGTAGCAACCCAAATCCCATATACACAACAACTCACATATGTAGCATAACATTGACATAACAAACGAACATCATATTACAATTACGGTCCCGTAGTCCTTTACAATCAGAAGAAGTCATTCTACTATAAACTTCATACTAAATACATACATAACATTTAACCATTATAATACAACTGCTAAACATGCCAAATTCTTCAACATATATCCCTTCTCAAAAGCCATGCCTCGATTACTCTAATTACTTGCCCTTACCCGATCCGCCACCTGGAATACATATTTTAAATCAAAAATGAGGGTTAGACCTTGTGGTCTAAGTGAGAAAAATCCCTGTTAGTTTACAAACCATTTATACAAACTTCATTCATATAAATCACGCGACACAATCATATATATCTAATCAAACTCACATATCATGTACCTTCTCATTCCTCCTGGCCATATTAGTTGGTAGCAAGCCAACTAATAATATACAACGCTGTACAACATCTACAGCCAAACAACGCTATACGAATTATATAGCCAAACACACCGGTCCTAAGCCCGGCCAACGTATTATAACACATTATAATACTCATGTAAATATAATACCTCAATATATTATAATTCACATATATAAACACATAATCACCAATTATCACATTCCCAAACAATATGTATATGTATTCCAGTTAAAAATACTTTTAAAGTAAAACTCACCTCGATTGGTTATCAAATTTCCTTCTAAGCTTTTCTCGAGAAATCCAATCTTTTATTCAAAGTTCACAGAATCTGAAACAATTTAAGATACATATATCGCCTTACTAGTCAAACACATAAAGCCTACTAAAATCTTATCCTCAACAGTTCTCCCTTCAGCGAATTATCACGGGGGTTCCGCTACCCGGATAGCGGATGGGGTCAAGGGGCAACGCCCTTGCGGAGTCTAGGGGTCGCCCCCCAGGAAGTTTTCGGAGCAACTTAATCCAAAAATACAATCAGAAACTATAACCGGACACTACCAAAACTACCGGGACTTCACTGTACCGGGACTCCATAACACCGGGAGTTGGTATTACCGGTTCTTGTCGTTACCGGGAGTCGACAATACCGGGACTCCAACGTATTATAACACCTTATAATACTCATGTAAATATAATACCTCAATATATTATAAATTCACATAAAAACACATAGTCATCAACTATTACATTCCCAAATCACACATATACGTATTCCAGTTAAAAACGTTTTTAAAGTAAAACTCACCTGTTTTGTTTATCCAAACACGTTTTGAAATCTTCTTTCAATTGATTCTATCTTTCACCTCAACTTCAAAGTATCTGAATCAATTTAAAACACATACACCGCTTTACTAGCCAAACATATAAAGTCTACCAGTTCCTGTTCTCAACTGTCCAACACACACTGCACTTAACCTACTACCAGGACTACAGGGTACCGGGACTTCTCAGTACCGGGGCACTATAATACCGGTACTTGACTCTACCGGGACTCGACAATACCGGTACTCTATATTACCGGGAGTCGATAATACCGGGAGTTCACTACACCGGGACTTACACTACCGGGAGTTCACTACAACGGGACTTACACTACCGGGAGTTCACTACACCGGGACTTACACTACCGGGAGTCGACAGTACCGGGACTCCCCCGGGAGTCGACTATACCGGGAGTCTAAGAACACAGTCGGTTTCACCTATCCTAAATTCGAAGAAATCAATACCAATCACTGAAATCGTAACTTCTAAACTGATAGATATCTTATATTATTGATTACATACACAAAATACAAAAGAGCTTACCTCAAAATCGAATCCAACCCAATTGATTGATGCTCTGACCGTAGGTTTCGTACACTGCTTTCTTTTCGCCTCCAGACTCCCGCACACACACTCTTTCTATTTTTAGAACAATATGCTACATCTGAATATCTTAAGGTGTATATAAATTCTATATTTACCTTTTCAACCTTGAACTTCTCATTAATGACCCAAACACTCCTAATCTTATGATTTACCCCAAAATTACCCTAAACATCATATCTTACAGTTAAATTATCTAACGGACTTACCCGGGGTATTACATGAACTCTAGTGAGAACATGGTTCTGTTGAATTTGAGTTCGAGGTGTTCGGATTTGTCTGGTTTGGAGACGTAGCCCTTGATTTGTCTATCTTCGGGGTCAAATCTGCTGCTTTGCGAGAATTGATTGAGATATCTGGCATGGATTTTATTGACAGTTTTGGATAACAGGGGGTAAAGGTAATGGTTTTCCAAAATGTGAAGAATGATGGCATGTGCTTCCCCAAAAGCAGTTTTTGAGGGAACCAGGTAGTAGTTATTGGTTTTAAGGGAAGAACACTTTCAAAGTGTTCATGTGCGATGAAGTTTAGAAGATGGGTGGTCAGAGCAAAATCTGCTTCATCGCCGGAGTGGTCTTGTTCTAGGTTTCTGGCAATTTCTTGGTTTTGGGAGTTCTCAGAATGAGATGGGGAGTTCACCGGAGCATTGGAGGTTGAAGCCATTGGATTTACCTTTAAGAAAGAGAGTAGAAAATGGAAGTTGCAGGTTATTGCAAGGTTCACCGGAGAAGATGAAGAGAGTAAGTTCGTAAACGTTTAGAGGTAGTGGTAAGTTTGTGTAACACCCTAAAAATTAGGGCAAATTTAAACCTTAAAAATTGCTACAAGTTATGATCGTAAAACTTCAAACTTCTATAACCTGAGGATCAAATTCAAGGGTTTTATATACAATACATCTAATTCAAATAACCTATTAATGTAATCATACATCATAATCAGATTAATTAAGTTATCTAATCCTTTGTCCCAAAAGCATCAAAAGAACAGCTAGATCCTCCGTTATCTCTAAGTTTAAGTCTTTCCAAAAGATCCTCATCACACTTTCCCGCTTACTTCCCGGAGCTTGTACCTGGTAAGAAAATTCAACTTGAAACATTAGGCTTTCGCCTAGTGAGAATAATCAAATCAAATTAAAGTTAAACAATTAAAATCTCAACAGATAAAACAAACCTGTTCTCGCCCATCTTACCGTACAACAACTCCTTTCAATACTGGGAATCTACCCCACTCCCATACTATTCGTCTAGACATAATATCACTATCAAGAGTTTACTATAAATCATCCCAGATTCAAAGTCATTACTCTTATCTAAGAAATTACAAGTCAAAACCTGCCTATTTCTTAATCCGGAAGTAGAGATTACAAATTACTTTATGCCTATCTCTAATCTTCCTTTCACAACGGGAAATCTCCGATCTTCCCTATAAAATGGAAATCTCCGATCTTCCATTCGAAATGGGAATTACAAATCAAAATCTGCCTATTCCACATTTCACGTCCTCACCATCTCAGAATCACTGACCCCAATGAGATTAATATATCGCGATACACAACCGGGGCCCTCACGATGATTCAAGATACGCTCGTTCACTAGAAATTACATCCCTTGGTCAAATGGCAAGTATTTCGGTTCCCATTAGACCGTACCCAGGTGCCCTACTATGACCGGATGCCTATTTCTAGCAATCGCCACACAATACATAAGTATTATTACTCTTACTATTATATGTGCATAACATACAATATATTCATCTCCAAAACATATTCTATATGTAAACATTTATAAAGAATATTAATAGTCTTGACACCTCGATTTCTTAACTATCCCCTCATTGCATTTTAGCACGGGGATCAACATATCATAACTTTTAGTCATCTATTTGGACTCATTACTAATTAAGACGAGTCCTTAATTACATGTTCAGACATACATATTATATATCTATTTCAATATTAATTGCTAAATTTTAAAGAGAGTTGAATAAACTCACCTGTTAGTAGACGCGTTACCCTTTCCTTGTTTCCGTCACTAACTTTCCAGAGATCTGAAATACTCAAATACATAAAGTACTGGTATTAATCTACTGTTCCGGTCCCTTAAAGACTTAAAAATATTAAGTAATCCAAAATCCTCGGTTGAAGTCGCAACCAACTGTTGAGACATGACACTATTCAACTGCTGAAGTCGCAACCAACTGTTGAGACATGACACTATTCAAAGTCGCAACCGACTGTTGAGACATGACACTATTCATCTGTTGAAGTCGCAACCAACTGTTGAGACATGACACTATTCAAAGTCGCAACCAACTAATATTCAAACATGTCTCAACCAACTAACATTCAAACATGTCTCAACCAACTAATATTCAAACATGTCTCAACCAACTAAAAAGCGTAAAAACCCAGAATTTGAAGATTTAAGCCATGCATGTTTCTATAAATTTGCAGATATGTTCAATACTACTATTCTAACATATCTATTAACTTAGATTCCCAAAACATTCCAAAATCATCAAAACCCATTTTATTCTTATAAAATCTTATAAACACAAAATTCATGCTTCCAACCATACATATTTCTAATAATCTGCAGATATGCTTAGGACCATTAACATAACAAGATTCTCAAATCAGATTATAATAATCTTCAAAATCATCTAAAACCCACATCAAACTCCATAGCAAATCCTTATCTATAGAAATAGAAATTTATACAAGAAGATTACCTTGATTTGATTTCCACAAATTTAGCTTAATTCTCCAGTTGGTAAATATCAGTTAATCTTCTTGTTCTTTTGGCTTTTCTTTCTTCTTTTCTATCTTTCTCTCTTTCTTTTACCCAAAATACACACACTTCACTTTGACACCATATGACCTACACATGGGATATGAGGACACCTCCTCATTGAGTCCATCTTTTACTGTGAGGTTGACACCTCAATCAACATTAATCCATCCAAACCTCCAACTTCCTTTAACTAGCAAAATATACCCTCATACTTCCAAATTAAAATTAAAGTTTACCCTTTAACTTATAACTCCACCCAATAAATTACGTAACTTAATCGGGGATAAACTCTAAAATTAATTTATCAAATAAACGATCGCAACTTATTAAATATTTATATTCACATTATTTAATAAACCAAATATAATTCTTGTATAGCAAAAATCGAGATGTTACAATACTCCCCAACTTGAAAATGATTTCGTCCTCGAAATCAAAGTTAGGTAAACAAATGAGGATATTTAATCTTCATATCCTCTTCCGTCTCTAAAATCACATTAACACCTCAATGATATAATACCATTGTACCTATAACCAAATCTTTATCCAACTATAACTTGATCTTCTTTAATTATATCAATCATTAAAGCATCTATCAATAATGACCACTGATATAGCTACCTTTTGATACGGACCAACATATATAACAGATAAGTTAACACAAAGAAATAACCATAATAAATGGTCACACTTAACCAGATACACGAAACGTACCTTAACGCTCATTAGTCACTGTAACAATTTAGAAACAAGTATAATCGTATAACAATATATTCAAAATAACACTAGCTAATTGAAATTGTGAACATACTATACACGAGAATCCTCTTTACCATCGTTACAGTACTAATTTCACGTACTTCCGTCAAGTCTAAGACTATCATGTCTTAGTACTTCTACCCATCTATCACATATCATAACTTAATTCATCTCAGCTTAAGTTTAGGTATCTCACTAGCATACCTAGTTCACTTAAACTAATGCTCTGATACCATATTGTAACACCCTAAAAATCAGGGCAAATTTAAACCTTAAAAATTGTTACAAGTTATTGTTGGTCCCGAAAGGCCTATACAAGTTTGTAGAAGGGGGGGGGGGGGGGTTGAATACAAACACACAGATTTTACTTTTCTAAATTGTTTATTGATAAATCATTAACAATTTACAGCTTGTTACGGAAACAAGATTAAGGATAAACCTAAATCTAAACAAGTTGGAACACTAAGGTTTCTTGCACTAAGAAAGATAGGGAGATTACTAATAAAATCCTATCTTGAGAGAGATTTGAACTTGTCCAGAGTTAGCAAGTTGTTTCAAAAGAAGTGAGTTCATCTCTTTATATACTGCATGCATTTAATGCAAGTCAGTATACACTTTACACGTGTCATCAGCTGGTTGGATGCATGTCATTGACCTTGGTTGACAACCTTAGTAGCCGTAAGGATGAACAGTGTAGTATCAGAGTGGTTGTACAATTTCAGATATTCGGAGGTTCTTTTCTGACATTTCGTACGGAGGCGTGCAAGGGTGGTTAAGACAAAAGTATTTTGTACGGAGGACTTCATGATCAGCTTTCGTTGATTCAGCGATTATCATTTACTATTCAGCAGATGATAAAGTTCAGCGATAGCTGAAGTCTTGTACTTGATACTTCACGTTGAGTGGACAAATCTGAGTCTTCGCTGATCCGCATCAGTTCATTAGGAGACTTGTCGCTGGTTCTTGAGCTTGATCTTCGACTTCAGCGTAGAACCTATGTTGACGTGAAACTTGTCTTCATGGATCATAAGTAAACAACTAAATTATCAGCGATCACCATAAGGACTGAACAGGCTCAGAGCATTATGGTGAACAGTGTTCGCTGAATGTTTAATCTAAAAAGCGAGAGTTCCTATCAGTGGTACTGGAAGATCTTAGTACTTATCAGCGATAGTGAAACTCTGATACATATTGTTTACTTACAATTTTCACTAAGTATATAAGAGAGGGTCATTATCAAATCACTGAGGGTTTGGATCAACAATCTCCCCCTATTTGATTATGACATAGCAACAAAGAAAATTGCTATTTAATGAAAACATAAGGATAAAGAGAACTCATAAAATATTTGTCCCTTTTACTGTTTTCTGGGATCTTTTCAGTACTGATGGAGTAAAGTACGTTTGCTGAAATCTTTCTATAAAAAATATTGAATCAGGTTACAATGAAGAACAGAAAGATTACAAGTACAAGCGAAATAATTTACAAGTACAGAAGGATAACTGATACAATAGAGAAAAAGGAGATTATATCAGTTTTCAAAAGGTTCTTCCTTAATGAGAAGTTCATCAAGGGTCGTCTTTTCAGTGGGGATCATCCAGTCAGGGACATTTACTCCTTGATTCTTTAACTTCAGAGCAGCTTCAAAAATCAAGGGTTTCAGGTGTCTAGCTTTGATGTCGCGTCTGACTTCACACCAGTATACGAGATCTCTGAGTTGTTCGATGGGAGCGATTTGGAGCTCAGAGACACGTTGAAAGTGATGATTTCCATCATAGTCTAAGAAGAATATACCATATGGATCACTTACCACTGTGCCAGGGATGAAGGTTTCTCCAGGTGGTAGGGAGGTGTCAAGCATTGAAAGATCAGCATCAGGGCCAAGAACTTCAGCACGAGAGAAACCAATACCTGTTTCATTTCGAATGATTGGACCTGAATCAGAAACTTTCTTCTTCTTAGCAGAGGCTTTCTTCGGTTGAGGAAGAGTAGGAGGGATATCCACAGCAGATGAAAGCAAGTCGATCTGTTTGTTTAAGATCATCTCAACATGGCTTTTGAATTTTGAGCGTGATCCCTGAATGGCTAATTTTGTTTCTAACCATTCAGAGAGACCAAACTTTTCTAATGAAGCAGCATAGAAGGTTTGCTTGGTTTTGTCATCTCTGTAGATATCCACTTCAACAACAGGAACATCAACGAACATTTTTCCTCTGATGTTGGCTTTGATTATCTTGGATGGTCTTGATCGATAGGTCAGCATTTGATTAGCCCATTCCAAGGTTGTATCAGAGACCTTTGTCTTTTCTCTAACGATTTCTTGAGCATCATCCCAGAGCTGACGTTGAACATCAATGGGAACTCTTTTCAGCTTGGGGTCTTTGATTGATCGTTGAGTAAGCTTGATGGCGTATTCTCTGTCTCTCTCTTCAGCTTCCTTTCTTTCAGCGATGAGGCGTTCAGCTCTGAGGTGTTCCTTGTATTCAGCTTTTGAAATTCTGAACTTAGGAGGAACTGAAGGCAGTTGATCACGCCTTAGAATGATTCGCTGATCCTCGAATCGCTTTATTATTTCTTCTCTTTTCTTCTGATCCTCTTCATTCAGCTTTTGAGGAGCTGAGGAAGGTCTGTTTCTGTGCGAGAGGGGTTGTTCTTCTGGTTCATCAGTCTCAGAGATCAAATCCAAGACTGGGATTATGTCTTCAGCGGCAGCTGGAATTATTGGTGAAGTCGCAGTTGTGGAGCCTTCAGCGATATCCTCAAACAGGGGAGAGGACTAGCTGAAACGCAGCGATCTTACAAATAAGAACTGGGTAGAAGAACTTGGGTAGAAAAGATAGAAAAAGATTGTGGATGTGTAGAGAGGTTGTTGAGTAGAGAACTGATTGAGTATTGAGATGTTCAGGGAAGGAATATAAGTAAAGTTTAGTGTACCTGACAAACCGGCTTTTCAAGCAAGATCGCCAGATTTTCATCTTTAGCGAGGCCTTTGCCTTTGCTTTTCTCAGCGCCAGAGGCTGAGGGCTTTGTCTTTGTCTTCTCCCCTGAAGGTTCTTTTATTGAGATTCCCTTAAGAGCTTTGATCCTTGGGGCAAGTTTGACGATAAAGAAATCATCATCTTCATCATCATCATCATCATCCTTCCTTGGAGGGGAGGATGGTTCATCTTCAGGGATGTCGATGTCTTCATCTTCTTCTGCTTCGGATTCCTCAGCATCTTCTTCGAGTTGCTCCCCCTCAGATACAGAGGCGAGCTTCTCGGTTCCCTCAGGGTTTTCATCTCCCTGAGGTCCAGCGGTTAGATCTACATTCCTCTCTCCCCTGATAGATTCATCATGGGAAAGGTCTTCAGCGCTCTTCTCCCTGGAATGTCCAGCGCTCTTCTCCCCCTCTTTCTCACGATGACTGGGGGAGGAATGGGTAGACTCAGCGTTGGTGTTATCTCTGTCTTCTGGGCCAGAGATTTTCACACAACCTTCAAGCCTTGCTATTCTGTCTTCTAGGCCAGAAATAGCAGGCGTGATTTTCTTCAGCTCTGTGCGATCCGCCGTTGTGAAAGATTCCAAAATAGGGGCAGGGGCAGGAGCAGGAGCTGGAGTTCTTGCCTTGTTGAGCAGCTCTTCGATCATTGTCTTCATAGAACTAACGTCGGTCTTTACAGAGCCTAATTCAGTCTTGACCGCTGACATATCACCCTCGAGTGTTCCAACCGATGTCTTCAGCGTTGTTACTTCGCTGGACACGGTCGAAACTGAGCTTTTGAGGCTGGTGTAGTCAGTGTAGATGTCAAAGAGTACTTTGGCAAAATCGGCGAGAGTCTTATCAAGTCCCTTGATGTCTTCAGTGGAAGCTTTCTTCTCCACCACCGTTGTCAGCTTTGTCAAATTTTCTCCAGCGTTTGTTACAGTTGTAGAATTGTTGGAGAGTGTGGTGGTGAGACTGGTCAGCTTTGTTTCCACAGACTTCAGAGACTCGTTGATGTCTCCCAAATTAGGACATGTAACACATAAGTACTTGTGAACAAAGGAAAGCTCCGAAGTTTCAGGTTTAGTTATAGTGTATATGGGTTGATTTGTACCTGCAGGAGGATTGACGAAATCGTCAAAGTTGCGGACTCCTGAATAATGTTCCATATCCTCTTCGAAAGTTCGGTGAGGAATGGTGATCTCTGCAGGTCCTGTCTTCATCATTTGATGAGAAGCGTCAGCGGTAGCTTCTGGAATGATGGCATCTCCAGTGTTAGCTGGAGGAGTGTCCAAAGAAGTGGAGGGAGGAGCGAAGGATAAGATTGGGATTCGAGTACTGAGTTCAGCGTTGGAATCGCTGACAATCACTTCATCAGTCTTTTGAGAGACTGAGGGAGGTTGGGTAGTTTCCAAGTTTCTAACCTCAGCGTTTAGAGACGCTGAAGTCTGGATTGGAGGGATGGCTTGCACGGGTGTGGCAGAGCGTACCACGGAACTTTCCTTCAGCTCGTCAGAATGAGCTGAGGAGTCTTCAGCATGGAATTGCTGGGGTTGCTCCTTGGTTTTCTTGATCCTTTTGGAATCAAGTTGGGTGTGAGAGGGTTTCCTTTTCTTAGAAGGAGAGGATTTTGTGGCCGGGGTATCAGTGATGGGTATTGTTGCTGAAGGAGCCACAGAAAGCGGAGAATTTAGAAGAGTGAGAAGAGTAGATAGACGTACCTCATTGGCGACAGGCTTGAAGTCGAGAACTTTAGGGCCAATCTGAGAAAGTTTCAGATCACCCTCTTCAGGATAGCTGTCCTTTAGGCCATATTGAAAGATGGCGCTGATGAAACGTGGGTAAGGAACCCATGCTGTTCTGTCAGCGGCAGAATCGACACGTTGAATCAGGTCATCATAAATAATGGAGGCCCAGTCAATGTTTAGACCTTTCAGCAGTGCGTATCCCATGGACTGCTGAGGTTGGGCGGCTTGATCAGAAGATCCGGACTTCGCTGTCATGCAGCTGATCAGGTGTGCGAAGATGAAGTTCATCTCGCTGGGCATTTTGGATTTCTTTATCAGCGTCAGCTTCTTCTCAGGCTTCTTGTCCCTTCCAATATCCCAGATATAACCCATTGCGTCAAGGAAAGCAATGATTTCTTCTTTGTCAGCGTGCCTCTTGTGGTCAGGGAATGGAACGAAAGGTTTTTCTTTGGTAGCATTTGGGAAGTTCAGGGCTTTTCGGATTATGGCAGGGGTTATCTTGATGGTGCCATACTCAGTATCGCTGAGTATGCAGTCGATGGTTTTGGATGCATCTTTGGCAGAGGGTAGCTCAGTGTGTCTGGCAGAGTACCAGAACTGGGATAAGAGCCGCTGACTGGCAGGAGGTGTTATGGTCAGGGCTGTGTAGATGGGGCTGTTCTTTAGAAAACTCACAGCATCGTCCAGATGTGATACTTGCTTCTGAGGAGGAAACTCGAGAAGAGCTGAGAGATTGTTGGCCTTGGTCCAATCTAGTTGATCCAGCTCGAACTTAACCTGAGGGGCTTTGACGATGTCCACTTCCTCAGAGTCAGCGGAGATGGACTCAGCAGTGACGTTAATCTTTGAAGATGCCATTTCACTGTATTATCAGTTCAACCAAAGATGTTAACAAATAAGAATTGTCTTAGTATGGAAAGAATATCCATTAAGATTTTTCGAATTTTGTCCATTTCATTCAGACAAAAATGTCTTAATGAAGATTAGGGTTTTTCATGATTTTTAGAAATGAAATGTAAAACCCATAAAGTCTTGTATTCCAGTTTCTAAAAGAAAACTGGATACGAATGAAGAACAAGTTTAAGATTTAGATTTAAAACTTGAAGAACAACCATGAAATGGTTGTGTTCATAAAACCATGAAAGAAATGATTTTATTTTACAAAGTTCTTTTGTTTGATCTTGTTAAAACAAAGAGAAGATCGAAAACAAGTTATACGCATTTTGATAATAGATAAGAACATATTAACCTTGAAGTTTTGATGAGGAAGATGATGAACAGTTCTTGAGGTTTTTGAGAGCACAAATGCAACAGAGGATTCTTTTCTTGCGGAGAAAGATTGTTCGCGTAAAAGACAAATATAAACCAAGAGTTGTTTATATAGGGAGTTTTAGAGAGAGAAAACCTTGAGCGGGAAAAAGTTTTCATCATGACACGGACACGTGTTTGCATTTGATTTGAAGATTGAACGAAACGTGCAAACGTGTGTCAGAAAGAAATCGTGCCTAGTGCTATCCGTTGCAATGACGTCACAAATGTCCTTTCACATTCTTTTAGGATGTCTCTGAGGTTTTTAAAGCTTAGGGACTCTTTTGAAAAACATGAAGCACTGAATAGAAAATATCAGTGAAGGTTTAAAGAACTTTCAAAATATCGCTGTCAAGAAAAAGATATTCAGCGATGCAATTTATTTTGAAATCTTGCATTTACATGCGATTGTCAGAGAGAGAAAACATACCTGGATATCAGTTTAACCAAGTTTATTCAGAGAGAAGATGATGAAATGGATTATACAAGTTGATTTTATCCCGAAGGCTATACAAGATTGTATAAACGTATCGCTGATCAAATGTGAACCGCTGAAGATTTTACCCTTCACAGTTCAGCATTCCAAGCTCGCTGATGAGAAAGTTGAATCTTGTCTCATCAAGAGGTTTGGTAAATAAATCAGCTAACTGATAATCAGTTGGGATAAAATGAAGTTCTATATCACCATTCATCACATGATCTCTGATAAAATGATATCTGATTTCTATGTGTTTTGTCTTTGAGTGTAGCACTGGATTGTTTGCTATAGCGATGGCACTTGTGCTGTCGCAATAGATTGGATTTTTGGAGAGCTGAAGATCATAGTCTAGTAGCTGATTTCTCATCCACAAGACCTGAGAACAACAACTTCCAGCGGCTACATATTTAGCTTCAGCTGTGGAAGTGGACACTGAGTTTTGCTTCTTACTTGTCCAATTTACCAGCTTTCCACCCAGGAGCTGACATCCTCCTGTGGTGCTTTTCCTATCCATTTTGCAACCTGCAAAATCACTGTCTGAATAGGCGGTTAGATCTAATCCTGAGTCTTTGGGATACCAAAGACCTAGATTCGCTGTACCCTTAAGATATCGAAAGATTCGCTTTACAGCTTTCATATGGGATATCTTAGGTTCAGCTTGATATCGTGCGCACAGACAAGTTGCAAACATAATATCGGGTCGGCTAGCTGTAAGATACAATAGTGAACCGATCATTCCACGGTACAGCGTGACATTGACAACAACACCCTTTGTGTCCTTATCAAGTGTCAGCGGTGGTGCCATAGGGGTTTTCATAGCTGAACTTTCAGTTAAGTCGAATTTCTTCAGCATATCTTTAACATATTTTCCCTGATTTATAAAGGTTCCTTTTTCAGTTTGCTTAATCTGAAGACCAAGGAAATATGTTAGTTCACCCATCATGCTCATTTTATACTCATCTTTCATTCTATCAGCGAAACGAGTACAAAGCTCAGGGTTAGTAGAACCAAATATAATGCCATCAATATATATTTGAACTAAAATGATATGACCTTTCACTTTTCTAAAAAATAAAGTTTTGTCAATCTTTCCTCTCTCAAATTTTTCAATATGGAGATAAGTAGAGAGAGTATCATACCATGCACGAGGAGCTTGCTTTAAGCCATAAAGTGCCTTGTCCAGTTCATAAACGTAACCTGGACGCTTAGGATCTGAGAATCCTGGAGGTTGTTCCACATACACTTCTTCATTCAGCTTTCCATTTAGAAACGCTGACTTAACATCCATCTGATGTACAGTGAAGTTTTTGTGTACAGCATATGCTAAGAAAAGACGAATAGATTCAAGTCTTGCTACTGGAGCAAAAGTTTCGTCATAATCTATGCCTTCTTCTTGTCTGTATCCCTGAGCAACAAGACGAGCTTTGTTGCGAGTTACAGTACCATGTTCGTCCAACTTGTTTCGATAGACCCATTTAGTGCCTATCACCGTTTTGTCAGTTGGTCTCCGAACAAGTTTCCAAACTTTGTTTCTTTCGAATTCAGTCAGCTCTTCTTGCATAGCGCAGACCCAGTTTGGATCTCTGAGGGCATCATCTATTTTCTTTGGTTCAGTTAGAGAAATAAAGTTAACAAATAAACAAATATTACCTGCACTTCTACGAGTCTGAATACCAGCGTTGGGATCACCAAGAATTTGATCGATTGGGTGATTTACAGTCCATCGCTGAGCCGGAGCATACGTCGCTGACTCAGTCTGAACTGGAGAAACTGAAGATGAGGCTTCAGCTACTTCTGGATTATCAGCTAAGAGAGGAATGTTTGCATTTGTCACTTCATTCACTGATTGCTGAGAAATAGACGGAATTTCTGAGACATTTGGATCAACTGCAGGTATAGTGTTTATAGGAACAGCTGAGACCCATGATGTTTCAGCTTCACTATTCTGCATATTTGGAATGATAGTGGGACTATCATCTTCTACTGGATGAGCATGAGGAGTGGGAATATCTTCTGAATCACCAAGATGAGAAAACATCCATTGATTCAGTTCTTCTGTATCAGCGTTCGGTTTAGAGTTCACTGAACGGGATTCGTCAAATGTGACGTGAATAGTTTCTTCTACAGTTTGTCTTCTACGGTTGAAGACTCTGAAGGCTTTGGAGACTGAGGAGTATCCAAGAAAGATTCCATCATCAGCCTTAGGATCAAACTTTCCAAGGGCATCTCTGTTGTTCAGTATGAAACACTGACATCCAAAGATGTGAAGAAAGCTGATCGAAGGCTTTCTCCCATGAAAAAGTTCATAGGCTGTCTTTTTGAATCTTTTAACTATCAGCGACCTGTTTTGCGTAAAACAAGCAGTGTTGACAGCTTCTGCCCAAAACTGAGTAGGCAGGTGAGAATCGCTGAGCATTGAACGTGCAGCTTCAATAATTGTTCTATTTCTTCTTTCAGCGACTCCATTTTGTTGCGGTGTTCTCACTGACGAAAAGTTGTGAGAAATACCCTTACTCTCAAGGATGGAATCAAGAGAACTGTTTTTGAATTCAGTTCCATGATCACTCCTTATTGAGCGAACAGTCATATTGTTCAGAGTTTCCATCTTTCGAACAAAGGTGATGAGTTCTTCAGGGGTGTCACTTTTAGAACGGAGAAACATTACCCATGTGTAACGAGAGAATTCATCAACTATGACCAGCGTATATTTCTTTCCAGCGATGGATTGTTTGTTAACGGGGCCAAACAAATCCATATGGAGTAGTTGTAGAGGAGATGACACTGAGGAGACTTGCTTTGACTTGAAGCTTGCCTTGGTCTGCTTCCCTTTTTCACACGCTGAACATAAAGACTTTTTGGCGTATGAATGCTGAGGTAGACCAGTGACTAACTCTTTGGAGGAAAGAGTATTCAGTATCTTGAAATTTAGATGTGAGAGCCTCTTGTGCCATAGCCAGTTGACATCAGAAGATGCCTTTGAGAAGAAACAGGAGTTCTCAGTGGTTGTTGAGTCCATGTTTATTACATAAACATTTTCCAAACGATAACCGCTGAGAGCTATCTTCTCCTTTTTGTCAGAGACAAAGCAGGATTCCTTGGTGAAAATCACTTTGTTATCCATGTCGCAAAGCTGACTGATGCTCAGAAGATTATGCTTCAGCCCTTCAACATATGCAACTCTTCTGAAGGAGGTTGTACCATTTGACAGTACACCATACCCTCGGGTATGTCCTTTTCCATTTCCACCAAATGTCACAGAGGGACCCTTCTCTTCCTTGTATTCAGCGAGCAGGTTTTTCTTTCCAGTCATGTGTCTAGAGCATCCGCTATCGAGATACCAGATACCCTTCTTAACCTGCATTTACAAAGGAAGATTAGTTTTGCTTGGGTACCCACTTAACCATGTATACACGTTTGTCAGTGGAAGTAGTTGGAATGGAAGGTTCAGCGGTCTTCACAGCATTTGAAGATTCAGCTTTGTCTTTCTTCACTTTGGTTAATTTCTTAACCTCAGTTGTAGGAGTCACCTTGACCTGATTTGCACCAGGGTTGGTCTTCTTTGCCTTGGGGGCAATCTTCACCTTAGCTATCTTTTCAGCTTTGGTGGCTGTGGGGCACTTACTAGCAATATGATCGGTAAGTCCACAGTGATAACATTTCCTATAACTAAAAGTAGTTCTAGGACCACTTGTATGCTGAGCTTTTAATTTTGAATTAGAAGTGCCAGCACCAAGTAAACTATTGGCTTTAGAAATGGGACGAACATTCAGTTCTTCAGATTTTTTACCAAGGATATCCACTCTGAGTCTAGGAGTAGATCGCTGAATAGATCCAGAGATCAGCTTTCTAGATCCAGAGGGGTAGGTCACTGAGGCTTTTGAAGCATTCAGCTTTGGTACTAAGGTACCCTTCTGAGGATTTTGATAGATAACAATTCCTTTACCCTTGTCTTTAGAGACAGAGGTAGGTTTTGAATAGACCATTTTCTCCTTACCTTTTGAGGAGGTAGGAGTTTCCTCAGGGATTGGTGTAATGGACGAGGAACACTGAGATGATGAAGTGTCAGCTACTGAGGATACGAACGTTCCAAATTTAAGCATTGAACGTTCAGTGATTGGTTTTGGAGTATCATATTTATAACCCAGACCACGTTTATCACTCAGAGGAATCTGAGCCTTAATTATCTCAGTGATCTTTGTTGAAGAATTACACCATCCTTCAACAGTAGCTTGTTCAGCTTTTAATGCAACGATAGTTTCTACTCGTTCGATTTTGACTAGCTGATTTAAATAGACTTGATCTTTAAAATCATTTTCAATTTTAGAAAGCTTTTCTATTTGAAGGTGGCAGTTTTTAAGCTTTTCAGCGAGATCAAGATTTTGGTTTTCAACCACAGCTTTGCCGTTCATGGCTTCGTATAAACTTCTAGTCAATAGATCGATTTTATGGAGACTATCAGCTTCATCACTATTTGCAATATTGGTAAAGAAAGAAGGTGATACCTGAATGGCAGATGTTGAAGTGGAGGGAATGTCTGAACTTTCTTCCTCTTCTTCAATCTTGGCCATGAGACATTGATTTGCTTCATCATCTTCAGAATCAGATGATGAGGCTTCTTCATCAGAAGCAGCCCAATCATAGTCAGCCATCAGGCCTTTTCCTTTCTTCTTAAAGCTTTTCAGCTTTGCAAAGTTCTCCTTCAGCTTTGAGTATTTGTCATCTTTATTCCTTGGAACAAAGGATTTCTTTGTGAAAGCTGAAGGTCTCATGATTTTCTTTGACCTGCACTCATTAGCGAAATGACCTGTCTTTTCGCAGTAGCTTTATCAACAAAAGCTGATGATTTTGGCTTGTCAGTTATGGAAAGAGGTTTGTTCTTTCTAAACATTTTCTTCTTGGCGAATCTCCTGAACTTTTTAGTTAGGAGAGCCAAGGATTCATCATCATCTGAAAAATCAGAATCTGATGACCTTTCAGAGTTACTCTCTAACTCAGTGATGGTGACCGAAGGTCGCTGAGTAGAAGGTTCCTCTAAGATTAAAGCAACAAGGGTGCTTTTGGAATCTTTTACAAGATTCTTCTTAAGATGGCTAGATTGCTCATGATTCAGCAATGTGCCATATAAGGTAGCAAGGGTCATTGATCTTAGATCCTTTGACAGCTTGAGACACATGGAATAATTGTCCCAGCTTTCAGGTAAACATTCTAGAAACTTTGTCAGCACTTCAAAGTTAGAATATTCCTTACCAATAGTTTTTAGATCTATAATTAAACAATTAAAACGTTGGTGAACTTCAGAGAGAGTTTCATTCTTACCAGAAATGAAGCTTTCGTATTGTCTTACCAGGCTGATCTTTCTTGAGCCCTGGACTTCAGACGTTCCTTCATACTGAACACATATTGTGTCCCACATGGCTTTTGATGACTTCAGGTTCATGACGGAATGGTAGACTTCGTCAGGAAGGGCCATGGATAGTATGGATCTGGCTTTTGTATCTATAGCCACTTTTTTCTTATCTTCGTCGGTCCACTGGTGGATTTCTTTAGGAATCAGCCTTTCTGGAATAGCAGCTCTAGTTGCAGTGGCTGGAACTAAAGGATCAATTGTTACAGGGATGTGTGGGCCGTTCTCAAGATAGTAAGGTATAGTAGGGTCTACACCTTCTAAGAAGAGTGTCATCCTATTTTTCCACAAGTTGAAGTTGTCTCTGGAAAATCTAGGGGGTTTTGCAAGAGAACCATTGTCTATATAATTTGTGTTTGTGTGGGAGGCCATTTTCAGATAATAGCAAGGAAGAGAAATATCTTAGATTAGATCTTGTTTATGAGATTAAACAAATCCGCTCTGATACCACTTGTTGGTCCCGAAAGGCCTATACAAGTTTGTAGAAGGGGGGGGGGGGGGGGTTGAATACAAACACACAGATTTTACTTTTCTAAATTGTTTATTGATAAATCATTAACAATTTACAGCTTGTTACGGAAACAAGATTAAGGATAAACCTAAATCTAAACAAGTTGGAACACTAAGGTTTCTTGCACTAAGAAAGATAGGGAGATTACTAATAAAATCCTATCTTGAGTGAGATTTGAACTTGTCCAGAGTTAGCAAGTTGTTTCAAAAGAAGTGAGTTCATCTCTTTTTATACTGCATGCATTTAATGCAAGTCAGTATACACTTTACACGTGTCATCAGCTGGTTGGTTGCATGTCATTGACCTTGGTTGACAACCTTAGTAGCCGTAAGGATGAACAGTGTAGTATCAGAGTGGTTGTACGATTTCAGATATTCGGAGGTTCTTTTCTGACATTTCATACGGAGGCGTGCAAGGGTGGTTAAGACAAAAGTATTTTGTACGGAGGACTTCATGATCAGCTTTCGTTGATTCAACGATTATCATTTACTATTCAGCAGATGATAAAGTTCAGCGATAGCTGAAGTCTTGTACTTGATACTTCACGTTGAGTGGACAAATCTGAGTCTTCGCTGATTCGCATCAGTTCATTAGGAGACTTGTCGCTGGTTCTTGAGCTTGATCTTCGACTTCAGCGTAGAACCTATGTTGACGTGAAACTTGTCTTCAGGGATCATAAGTAAACAACTAAATTATCAGCGATCACCATAAGGACTGAACAGGCTCAGAGCATTATGGTGAATAGTGTTCGCTGAATGTTTAATCTAAAAAGCGAGAGTTCCTATCAGCGGTACTGGAAGATCTTAGTACTTATCAGCGATAGTGAAACTCTGATACATATTGTTTACTTACAATTTTCACTAAGTATATAAGAGAGGGTCATTATCAAATCACTGAGGGTTTGAATCAACAGTTATGATCGTAAAACTTCAAACTTCTATAACCTGAGGATCAAAAGTAAGGGTTTTATATACAGTACATCTAATTCAAATAACCTATTAATCTAATCATACATTATTATCAGATTAATTAAGTTATCTAATCCTTTGTCCCAAAAGCATCAAAAGAACAGCTAGATCCTCTGTTATCTCTAAGTTTAAGTCTTTCCAAAAGATCCTCATCACACTTTCCCGCTTACTTCTCGGAGCTTGTACCTGGTAAGAAAATTCAACTTGAAACATTAGGCTTTCGCCTAGTGAGAATATTCAAATCAAATTAAAGTTAAACAATTAAAATCTCAACAGATAAAACAAACCTGTTCTCGCCCATCTTACCGTACAACAACTCCTTTCAATACTGGGAATCTACCCCACTCCCATACTATTCGTCTAGCCATAATATCACTATCAAGAGTTTAGTATAAATCATCCCAGATTCAAAGTCATTACTCTTATCTATGAAATTACAAGTCAAAACCTGCCTATTTCTTAATCCGGAAGTAGAGATTACAAATTACTTTATGCCTATCTCTAATCTTCCTTTCACAACGGGAAATCTCCGATCTTCCCTATAAAATGGAAATCTCCGATCTTCCATTCGAAATGGGAATTACAAATCAAAATCTGCCTATTCCACATTTCACGTCCTCACCATCTCAGAATCACTGACCCCAATGGGATTAATATATCGCGATACACAACCGGGGCCCGCACGATGATTCAAGATACGCTCGTTCACTAGAAATTACATCCCTTGGTCAAATGGCAAGTATTTCGGTTCCCATTAGACCGTACCCAGGTGCCCTACTATGACCGGATGCCTATTTCTAGCAATCGCCACACAATACATAAGTATTATTACTCTTACTATTATATGTGCATAACATAAAATATATTCATCTCCAAAACATATTCTATATATAAACATTTATAAAGAATATTAATAGTCTTGACACCTCGATTTCTTAACTATCCCCTCATTGCATTTTAGCACGGGGATCAACATATCATAACTTTTAGTCATCTATTTGGACTCATTACTAATTAAGACGAGTCCTTAATAACATGTTCAGACATACATATTATATATCTATTTCAATATTAATTGCTGAATTTTAAAGAGAGTTGAATAAACTCACCTGTTAGTAGACGCGTTACCCTTTCCTTGTTTCCGCCACTAACTTTCCAGAGATCTGAAATACTCAAATACATAAAGTACTGGTATTAATCTACTGTTCCGGTCCCTTAAAGACTTAAAATTATTAAGTAATCCAAAATCCTCGGTTGAAGTCGCAACCAACTGTTGAGACATGACACTATTCAACTGCTGAAGTCGCAACCAACTGTTGAGACATGACACTATTCAAAGTCGCAACCGACTGTTGAGACATGACACTATTCATCTGTTGAAGTCGCAACCAACTGTTGAGACATGACACTATTCAAACATGTCTCAACCAACTAATATTCAAACATGTCTCAACCAACTAAAAAGCGTAAAAACCCAGAATTTGAAGATTTAAGCCATGCATGTTTCTATAAATTTGCAGATATGTTCAATACTACTATTCTAACATATCTATTAACTTAGATTCCCAAAACATTCCAAAATCATCAAAACCCATTTTATTCTTATAAAATCTTATAAACACAAAATTCATGCTTCCAACCATACATATTTCTAATAATCTGCAGATATGCTTAGGACCATTAACATAACAAGATTCTCAAATCGATTATAATAATCTTCAAAATCATCTAAAACCCACATCAAACTCCATAGCAAATCCTTATCTATAGAAATAGAAATTTATACAAGAAGATTACCTTGATTTGATTTCCACAAATTTAGCTTAATTCTCCAGTTGGTAAATATCAGTTAATCTTCTTGTTCTTTTGGCTTTTCTTTCTTCTTTTCTATCTCTCTCTCTTTCTTTTACCCAAAATACACACACTTCACTTTGACACCATATGACCTACACATGGGATATGAGGACACCTCCTCATTGAGTCCATCTTTTACTGTGAGGTTGACACCTCAATCAACATTAATCCATCCAAACCTCCAACTTCCTTTAACTAGCAAAATATACCCTCATACTTCCAAATTAAAATTAAAGTTTACCCTTTAACTTATAACTCCACCCAATAAATTACGTAACTTAATCGGGGATAAACTCTAAAATTAATTTATCAAATAAACGATCGCAACTTATTAAATATTTATACTCACATTATTTAATAAACCAAATATAACTCTTATATAGCAAAAATCGAGATGTTACAATACTCCCCAAATTGAAAATGATTTCGTCCTCGAAATCAAAGTTAGGTAAACAAATGAGGATATTTAATCTTCATATCCTCTTCCGTCTCTAAAATCACATTAACACCTCAATGATATAATACCATTGTACCTATAACCACATTCTTAGATTGTAATTTCTCAAAAGATTTCTCTAAAATCGTTTCCAGTTCCTTGACACAACGAATCATACCATCCACTCTCACTTTAATATTTGAAATCACATCATACCAACATGAAATATTTTATATAAATATCTCTTCATTTCAAGTCTTACATACTTAATTACAGATAAAAGTCTAGGAAGAACAATGACTCGACTTTCCACATTTTCTGGATCTTACATCCTTCAACATTACCCGCTCCCCAACTTAAATTCGCAAGCCTCCTTATAGCAACTGTTATCATCAAATCTTTATCCAACTATAACTTGATCTTCTTTAATTATCTCAATCATTAAAGCATCTATCAATAATGACACTGATATAGCTACCTTTTGATACGGACCAACATATATAACAGATAAGTTAACACAAAGAAATAACCATAATAAATGGTCACACTTAACCAGATACACGAAACGTACCTTAACGCTCATTAGTCACTGTAACAATTTAGAAACAAGTATAATCGTATAACAATATATTCAAAATAACACTAGCTAATTGAAATTGTGAACATACTATACACGAGAATCCTCTTTACCATCGTTACAGTACTAATTTCACGTACTTCCGTCAAGTCTAAGACTATCATGTCTTAGTACTTCTACCCATCTATCACATATCATAACTTAATTCATCTCAGCTTAAGTCTAGGTATCTCACTAGCATACCTAGTTCACTTAAACTAATGCTCTGATACCATATTGTAACACCCTAAAAATCAGAGCAAATTTAAACCTTAAAAATTGCTACAAGTTATGATCGTAAAACTTCAAACTTCTATAACCTGAGGATCAAATGTAAGGGTTTTATATACAGTACATCTAATTCAAATAACCTATTAATCTAATCATACATTATAATCAGATTAATTAAGTTATCTAATCCTTTGTCCCAAAAGCATCAAAAGAATAGCTAGATCCTCCGTTATCTCTAAGTTTAAGTCTTTCCAAAAGATCCTCATCACACTTTCCCGCCTACTTCCCGGAGCTTGTACCTGGTAAGAAAATTCAATTTGAAACATTAGGCTTTCGCCTAGTGAGAATATTCAAATCAAATTAAAGTTAAACAATTAAAATCTCAACAGATAAAACAAACCTGTTCTCGCCCATCTTACCGTACAACAACTCCTTTCAATACTGGGAATCTACCCCACTCCCATACTATTCGTCTAGCCATAATATCACTATCAAGAGTTTAGTATAAATCATCCCAGATTCAAAGTCATTACTCTTATCTATGAAATTACAAGTCAAAACCTGCCTATTTCTTAATCCGGAAGTAGAGATTACAAATTACTTTATGCCTATCTCTAATCTTCCTTTCACAACGGGAAATCTCCGATCTTCCCTATAAAATGGAAATCTCCGATCTTCCATTCGAAATGGGAATTACAAATCAAAATCTGCCTATTCCACATTTCACGTCCTCACCATCTCAGAATCACTGACCCCAATGGGATTAATATATCGCGATACACAACCGGGGCCCGCACGATGATTCAAGATACGCTCGTTCACTAGAAATTACATCCCTTGGTCAAATGGCAAGTATTTCGGTTCCCATTAGACCGTACCCAGGTGCCCTACTATGACCGGATGCCTATTTCTAGCAATCGCCACACAATACATAAGTATTATTACTCTTACTATTATATGTGCATAACATAAAATATATTCATCTCCAAAACATATTCTATATATAAACATTTATAAAGAATATTAATAGTCTTGACACCTCGATTTCTTAACTATCCCCTCATTGCATTTTAGCACGGGGATCAACATATCATAACTTTTAGTCATCTATTTGGACTCATTACTAATTAAGACGAGTCCTTAATAACATGTTCAGACATACATATTATATATCTATTTCAATATTAATTGCTGAATTTTAAAGAGAGTTGAATAAACTCACCTGTTAGTAGACGCGTTACCCTTTCCTTGTTTCCGCCACTAACTTTCCAGAGATCTGAAATACTCAAATACATAAAGTACTGGTATTAATCTACTGTTCCGGTCCCTTAAAGACTTAAAATTATTAAGTAATCCAAAATCCTCGGTTGAAGTCGCAACCAACTGTTGAGACATGACACTATTCAACTGCTGAAGTCGCAACCAACTGTTGAGACATGACACTATTCAAAGTCGCAACCGACTGTTGAGACATGACACTATTCATCTGTTGAAGTCGCAACCAACTGTTGAGACATGACACTATTCAAACATGTCTCAACCAACTAATATTCAAACATGTCTCAACCAACTAAAAAGCGTAAAAACCCAGAATTTGAAGATTTAAGCCATGCATGTTTCTATAAATTTGCAGATATGTTCAATACTACTATTCTAACATATCTATTAACTTAGATTCCCAAAACATTCCAAAATCATCAAAACCCATTTTATTCTTATAAAATCTTATAAACACAAAATTCATGCTTCCAACCATACATATTTCTAATAATCTGCAGATATGCTTAGGACCATTAACATAACAAGATTCTCAAATCAGATTATAATAATCTTCAAAATCATCTAAAACCCACATCAAACTCCATAGCAAATCCTTATCTATAGAAATAGAAATTTATACAAGAAGATTACCTTGATTTGATTTCCACAAATTTAGCTTAATTCTCCAGTTGGTAAATATCAGTTAATCTTCTTGTTCTTTTGGCTTTTCTTTCTTCTTTTCTATCTCTCTCTCTTTCTTTTACCCAAAATACACACACTTCACTTTGACACCATATGACCTACACATGGGATATGAGGACACCTCCTCATTGAGTCCATCTTTTACTGTGAGGTTGACACCTCAATCAACATTAATCCATCCAAACCTCCAACTTCCTTTAACTAGCAAAATATACCCTCATACTTCCAAATTAAAATTAAAGTTTACCCTTTAACTTATAACTCCACCCAATAAATTACGTAACTTAATCGGGGATAAACTCTAAAATTAATTTATCAAATAAACGATCGCAACTTATTAAATATTTATACTCACATTATTTAATAAACCAAATATAACTCTTATATAGCAAAAATCGAGATGTTACAATACTCCCCAAATTGAAAATGATTTCGTCCTCGAAATCAAAGTTAGGTAAACAAATGAGGATATTTAATCTTCATATCCTCTTCCGTCTCTAAAATCACATTAACACCTCAATGATATAATACCATTGTACCTATAACCACATTCTTAGATTGTAATTTCTCAAAAGATTTCTCTAAAATCGTTTCCAGTTCCTTGACACAACGAATCATACCATCCACTCTCACTTTAATATTTGAAATCACATCATACCAACATGAAATATTTTATATAAATATCTCTTCATTTCAAGTCTTACATACTTAATTACAGATAAAAGTCTAGGAAGAACAATGACTCGACTTTCCACGTTTTCTGGATCTTACATCCTTCAACATTACCCGCTCCCCAACTTAAATTCGCAAGCCTCCTTATAGCAACTGTTATCATCAAATCTTTATCCAACTATAACTTGATCTTCTTTAATTATCTCAATCATTAAAGCATCTATCAATAATGACACTGATATAGCTACCTTTTGATACGGACCAACATATATAACAGATAAGTTAACACAAAGAAATAACCATAATAAATGGTCACACTTAACCAGATACACGAAACGTACCTTAACGCTCATTAGTCACTGTAACAATTTAGAAACAAGTATAATCGTATAACAATATATTCAAAATAACACTAGCTAATTGAAATTGTGAACATACTATACACGAGAATCCTCTTTACCATCGTTACAGTACTAATTTCACGTACTTCCGTCAAGTCTAAGACTATCATGTCTTAGTACTTCTACCCATCTATCACATATCATAACTTAATTCATCTCAGCTTAAGTCTAGGTATCTCACTAGCATACCTAGTTCACTTAAACTAATGCTCTGATACCATATTGTAACACCCTAAAAATCAGAGCAAATTTAAACCTTAAAAATTGCTACAAGTTATGATCGTAAAACTTCAAACTTCTATAACCTGAGGATCAAATGTAAGGGTTTTATATACAGTACATCTAATTCAAATAACCTATTAATCTAATCATACATTATAATCAGATTAATTAAGTTATCTAATCCTTTGTCCCAAAAGCATCAAAAGAATAGCTAGATCCTCCGTTATCTCTAAGTTTAAGTCTTTCCAAAAGATCCTCATCACACTTTCCCGCCTACTTCCCGGAGCTTGTACCTGGTAAGAAAATTCAATTTGAAACATTAGGCTTTCGCCTAGTGAGAATATTCAAATCAAATTAAAGTTAAACAATTAAAATCTCAACAGATAAAACAAACCTGTTCTCGCCCATCTTACCGTACAACAACTCCTTTCAATACTGGGAATCTACCCCACTCCCATACTATTCGTCTAGCCATAATATCACTATCAAGAGTTTACTATAAATCATCCCAGATTCAAAGTCATTACTCTTATCTATGAAATTACAAGTCAAAACCTGCCTATTTCTTAATCCGAAAGTAGAGATTACAAATTACTTTATGCCTATCTCTAATCTTCCTTTCACAACGGGAAATCTCCGATCTTCCCTATAAAATGGAAATCTCCGATCTTCCATTCGAAATGGGAATTACAAATCAAAATCTGCCTATTCCACATTTCACGTCCTCACCATCTCAGAATCACTGACCCCAATGGGATTAATATATCGCGATACACAACTGGGGCCCTCACGATGATTCAAGATACGCTCGTTCACTAGAAATTACATCCCTTGGTCAAATGGCAAGTATTTCGGTTCCCATTAGACCGTACCCAGGTGCCCTACTATGACCGGATGCCTATTTCTAGCAATCGCCACACAATACATAAGTATTATTACTCCTACTATTATATGTGCATAACATACAATATATTCATCTCCAAAACATATTCTATATATAAACATTTATAAAGAATATTAATAGTCTTGACACCTCGATTTCTTAACTATCCCCTCATTGCATTTTAGCATGGGGATCAATATATCATAACTTTTAGTCATCTATTTGGACTCATTACTAATTAAGACGAGTCCTTAATAACATGTTCAGACATACATATTATATATCTATTTCAATATTAATTGCTGAATTTTAAAGAGAGTTGAATAAACTCACCTGTTAGTAGACGCGTTACCCTTTCCTTGTTTCCGCCACTAACTTTCCAGAGATCTGAAATACTCAAATACATAAAGTACTGGTATTAATCTACTGTTTCGATCCCTTAAAGACTTAAAAATATTAAGTAATCCAAAATCCTCGGTTGAAGTCGCAACCAACTGTTGAGACATGACACTATTCAACTGCTGAAGTCGCAACCAACTGTTGAGACATGACACTATTCAAAGTCGCAACCGACTGTTGAGACATGACACTATTCATCTGTTGAAGTCGCAACCAACTGTTGAGACATGACACTATTCAAAGTCGCAACCAACTAATATTCAAACATGTCTCAACCAACTAACATTCAAACATGTCTCAACCAACTAATATTCAAACATGTCTCAACCAACTAAAAAGCGTAAAAACCCAGAATTTGAAGATTTAAGCCATGCATGTTTCTATAAATTTGCAGATATGTTCAATACTACTATTCTAACATATCTATTAACTTAGATTCCCAAAACATTCCAAAATCATCAAAACCCATTTTATTCTTATAAAATCTTATAAACACAAAATTCATGCTTCCAACCATACATATTTCTAATAATCTGCAGATATGCTTAGGACCATTAACATAACAAGATTCTCAAATCAGATTATAATAATCTTCAAAATCATCTAAAACCCACATCAAACTCCATAGCAAATCCTTATCTATAGAAATAGAAATTTATACAAGAAGATTACCTTGATTTGATTTCCACAAATTTAGCTTAATT
The DNA here is from genome assembly GCA_033807775.1 of Saussurea involucrata. Classification (NCBI taxonomy): domain Eukaryota; kingdom Viridiplantae; phylum Streptophyta; class Magnoliopsida; order Asterales; family Asteraceae; genus Saussurea; species Saussurea involucrata. The sequence goes on from CM066316.1 coordinate 28,656,900, forward strand.
CTCCAGTTGGTAAATATCAGTTAATCTTCTTGTTCTTTTGGCTTTTCTTTCTTCTTTTCTATCTCTCTCTCTTTCTTTTACCCAAAATACACACACTTCACTTTGACACCATATGACCTACACATGGGATATGAGGACACCTCCTCATTGAGTCCATCTTTTACTGTGAGGTTGACACCTCAATCAACATTAATCCATCCAAACCTCCAACTTCCTTTAACTAGCAAAATATACCCTCATACTTCCAAATTAAAATTAAAGTTTACCCTTTAACTTATAACTCCACCCAATAAATTACGTAACTTAATCGGGGATAAACTCTAAAATTAATTTATCAAATAAACGATCGCAACTTATTAAATATTTATACTCACATTATTTAATAAACCAAATATAATTCTTATATAGCAAAAATCGAGATGTTACAATACTCCCCAAATTGAAAATGATTTCGTCCTCGAAATCAAAGTTAGGTAAACAAATGAGGATATTTAATCTTCATATCCTCTTCCGTCTCTAAAATCACATTAACACCTCAATGATATAATACCATTGTACCTATAACCACATTCTTAGATTGTAATTTCTCAAAAGATTTCTCTAAAATCGTTTCCAGTTCCTTGACACAACGAATCATACCATCCACTCTCACTTTAATATTTGAAATCACATCATACCAACATGAAATATTTTATATAAATATCTCTTCATTTCAAGTCTTACATACTTAATTACAGATAAAAGTCTAGGAAGAACAATGACTCGACTTTCCACGTTTTCTGGATCTTACATCCTTCAACATTACCCGCTCCCCAACTTAAATTCGCAAGCCTCCTTATAGCAACTGTTATCATCAAATCTTTATCCAACTATAACTTGATCTTCTTTAATTATCTCAATCATTAAAGCATCTATCAATAATGACACTGATATAGCTACCTTTTGATACGGACCAACATATATAACAGATAAGTTAACACAAAGAAATAACCATAATAAATGGTCACACTTAACCAGATACACGAAACGTACCTTAACGCTCATTAGTCACTGTAACAATTTAGAAACAAGTATAATCGTATAACAATATATTCAAAATAACACTAGCTAATTGAAATTGTGAACATACTATACACGAGAATCCTCTTTACCATCGTTACAGTACTAATTTCACGTACTTCCGTCAAGTCTAAGACTATCATGTCTTAGTACTTCTACCCATCTATCACATATCATAACTTAATTCATCTCAGCTTAAGTCTAGGTATCTCACTAGCATACCTAGTTCACTTAAACTAATGCTCTGATACCATATTGTAACACCCTAAAAATCAGAGCAAATTTAAACCTTAAAAATTGCTACAAGTTATGATCGTAAAACTTCAAACTTCTATAACCTGAGGATCAAATGTAAGGGTTTTATATACAGTACATCTAATTCAAATAACCTATTAATCTAATCATACATTATAATCAGATTAATTAAGTTATCTAATCCTTTGTCCCAAAAGCATCAAAAGAATAGCTAGATCCTCCGTTATCTCTAAGTTTAAGTCTTTCCAAAAGATCCTCATCACACTTTCCCGCCTACTTCCCGGAGCTTGTACCTGGTAAGAAAATTCAATTTGAAACATTAGGCTTTCGCCTAGTGAGAATATTCAAATCAAATTAAAGTTAAACAATTAAAATCTCAACAGATAAAACAAACCTGTTCTCGCCCATCTTACCGTACAACAACTCCTTTCAATACTGGGAATCTACCCCACTCCCATACTATTCGTCTAGCCATAATATCACTATCAAGAGTTTACTATAAATCATCCCAGATTCAAAGTCATTACTCTTATCTATGAAATTACAAGTCAAAACCTGCCTATTTCTTAATCCGAAAGTAGAGATTACAAATTACTTTATGCCTATCTCTAATCTTCCTTTCACAACGGGAAATCTCCGATCTTCCCTATAAAATGGAAATCTCCGATCTTCCATTCGAAATGGGAATTACAAATCAAAATCTGCCTATTCCACATTTCACATCCTCACCATCTCAGAATCACTGACCCCAATGGGATTAATATATCGCGATACACAACTGGGGCCCTCACGATGATTCAAGATACGCTCGTTCACTAGAAATTACATCCCTTGGTCAAATGGCAAGTATTTCGGTTCCCATTAGACCGTACCCAGGTGCCCTACTATGACCGGATGCCTATTTCTAGCAATCGCCACACAATACATAAGTATTATTACTCTTACTATTATATGTGCATAACATACAATATATTCATCTCCAAAACATATTCTATATATAAACATTTATAAAGAATATTAATAGTCTTGACACCTCAATTTCTTAACTATCCCCTCATTGCATTTTAGCATGGGGATCAACATATCATAACTTTTAGTCATCTATTTGGACTCATTACTAATTAAGACGAGTCCTTAATAACATGTTCAGACATACATATTATATATCTACTTCAATATTAATTGCTGAATTTTAAAGAGAGTTGAATAAACTCACCTGTTAGTAGACGCGTTACCCTTTCCTTGTTTCCGCCACTAACTTTCCAGAGATCTGAAATACTCAAATACATAAAGTACTGGTATTAATCTACTGTTTCGATCCCTTAAAGACTTAAAAATATTAAGTAATCCAAAATCCTCGGTTGAAGTCGCAACCAACTGTTGAGACATGACACTATTCAACTGCTGAAGTCGCAACCAACTGTTGAGACATGACACTATTCAAAGTCGCAACCGACTGTTGAGACATGACACTATTCATCTGTTGAAGTCGCAACCAACTGTTGAGACATGACACTATTCAAAGTCGCAACCAACTAATATTCAAACATGTCTCAACCAACTAACATTCAAACATGTCTCAACCAACTAATATTCAAACATGTCTCAACCAACTAAAAAGCGTAAAAACCCAGAATTTGAAGATTTAAGCCATGCATGTTTCTATAAATTTGCAGATATGTTCAATACTACTATTCTAACATATCTATTAACTTAGATTCCCAAAACATTCCAAAATCATCAAAACCCATTTTATTCTTATAAAATCTTATAAACACAAAATTCATGCTTCCAACCATACATATTACTAATAATCTGCAGATATGCTTAGGACCATTAACATAACAAGATTCTCGAATCAGATTATAATAATCTTCAAAATCATCTAAAACCCACATCAAACTCCATAGCAAATCCTTATCTATAGAAATAGAAATTTATACAAGAAGATTACCTTGATTTGATTTCCACAAATTTAGCTTAATTCTCCAGTTGGTAAATATCAGTTAATCTTCTTGTTCTTTTGGCTTTTCTTTCTTCTTTTCAATCTCTCTCTCTCTTTCTTTTACCCAAAATACACACACTTCACTTTGACACCATATGACCTACACATGGGATATGAGGACACCTCCTCATTGAGTCCATCTTTTACTGTGAGGTTGACACCTCAATCAACATTAATCCATCCAAACCTCCAACTTCCTTTAACTAGCAAAATATACCCTCAAACTTCCAAATTAAAATTAAAGTTTACCCTTTAACTTATAACTCCACCCAATAAATTACGTAACTTAATCGGGGATAAACTCTAAAATTAATTTTTCAAATAAACGATCGCAACTTATTAAATATTTGTACTCACATTATTTAATAAACCAAATATAATTCTTATATAGCAAAAATCGAGATGTTACAATACTCCCCAACTTGAAAATGATTTCGTCCTCGAAATCAAAGTTAGGTAAACAAATGAGGATATTTAATCTTCATATCCTCTTCCGTCTCTAAAATCACATTAACACCTCAATGATATAATACCATTGTACCTATAACCACATTCTTAGATTGTAATTTCTCAAAAGATTTCTCTAAAATCGTTTCCAGTTCCTTGACACAACGAATCATACCATCCACTCTCACTTTAATATTTGAAATCACATCATACCAACATGAAATATTTTATATAAATATCTCTTCATTTCAAGTCTTACATACTTAATTACAGATAAAAGTCTAGGAAGAACAATGACTCGACTTTCCACGTTTTCTGGATCTTACATCCTTCAACATTACCCGCTCCCCAACTTAAATTCGCAAGCCTCCTTATAGCAACTGTTATCATCAAATCTTTATCCAACTATAACTTGATCTTCTTTAATTATCTCAATCATTAAAGCATCTATCAATAATGACCACTGATATAGCTACCTTTTGATACGGACCAACATATATAACAGATAAGTTAACACAAAGAAATAACCATAATAAATGGTCACACTTAACCAGATACACGAAACGTACCTTAACGCTCATTAGTCACTGTAACAATTTAGAAACAAGTATAATCGTATAACAATATATTCAAAATAACACTATCTAATTGAAATTGTGAACATACTATACACGAGAATCCTCTTTACCATCGTTACAGTACTAATTTCACGTACTTCCGTCAAGTCTAAGACTATCATGTCTTAGTACTTCTACCCATCTATCACATATCATAACTTAATTCATCTCAGCTTAAGTCTAGGTATCTCACTAGCATACCTAGTTCACTTAAACTAATGCTCTGATACCATATTGTAACACCCTAAAAATCAGGGCAAATTTAAACCTTAAAAATTGCTACAAGTTATGATCGTAAAACTTCAAACTTCTATAACCTGAGGATCAAATGTAAGGGTTTTATATACAGTACATCTAATTCAAATAACCTATTAATCTAATCATACATTATAATCAGATTAATTAAGTTATCTAATCCTTTGTCCCAAAAGCATCAAAAGAACAGCTAGATCCTCCGTTATCTCTAAGTTTAAGTCTTTCCAAAAGATCCTCATCACACTTTCCCGCTTACTTCCCGGAGCTTGTACCTGGTAAGAAAATTCAACTAGAAACATTAGGCTTTCGCCTAGTGAGAATATTCAAATCAAATTAAAGTTAAACAATTAAAATCTCAACAGATAAAACAAACCTGTTCTCGCCCATCTTACCGTACAACAACTCCTTTCAATACTGGGAATCTACCCCACTCCCATACTATTCGTCTAGCCATAATATCACTATCAAGAGTTTAGTATAAATCATCCCAGATTCAAAGTCATTACTCTTATCTATGAAATTACAAGTCAAAACCTGCCTATTTCTTAATCCGGAAGTAGAGATTACAAATTACTTTATGCCTATCTCTAATCTTCCTTTCACAACGGGAAATCTCCGATCTTCCCTATAAAATGGAAATCTCCGATCTTCCATTCGAAATGGGAATTACAAATCAAAATCTGCCTATTCCACATTTCACGTCCTCACCATCTCAGAATCACTGACCCCAATGGGATTAATATATCGCGATACACAACCGGGGCCCGCACGATGATTCAAGATACGCTCGTTCACTAGAAATTACATCCCTTGGTCAAATGGAAAGTATTTCGGTTCCCATTAGACCGTACCCAGGTGCCCTACTATGACCGGATGCCTATTTCTAGCAATCGCCACACAATACATAAGTATTATTACTCTTACTATTATATGTGCATAACATACAATATATTCATCTCCAAAACATATTCTATATATAAACATTTATAAAGAATATTAATAGTCTTGACACCTCGATTTCTTAACTATCCCCTCATTGCATTTTAGCACGGGGATCAACATATCATAACTTTTAGTCATCTATTTGGACTCATTACTAATTAAGACGAGTCCTTAATAACATGTTCAGACATACATATTATATATCTATTTCAATATTAATTGCTGAATTTTAAAGAGAGTTGAATAAACTCACCTGTTAGTAGACGCGTTACCCTTTCCTTGTTTCCGCCACTAACTTTCCAGAGATCTGAAATACTCAAATACATAAAGTACTGGTATTAATCTACTGTTCCGGTCCCTTAAAGACTTAAAAATATTAAGTAATCCAAAATCCTCGGTTGAAGTCGCAACCAACTGTTGAGACATGACACTATTCATCTGCTGAAGTCGCAACCAACTGTTGAGACATGACACTATTCAAAGTCGCAACCGACTATTGAGACATGACACTATTCATCTGTTGAAGTCGCAACCAACTGTTGAGACATGACACTATTCAAAGTCGCAACCAACTAATATTCAAACATGTCTCAACCAACTAACATTCAAACATTTCTCAACCAACTAACATTCAAACATGTCTCAACCAACTAATATTCAAACATGTCTCAACCAACTAAAAAGCGTAAAAACCCAGAATTTAAAGATTTAAGCTATGCATGTTTCTATAAATTTGCAGATATGTTCAATACTACTATTCTAACATATCTATTAACTTAGATTCCCAAAACATTCCAAAATCATCAAAACCCATTTTATTCTTATAAAAGCTTATAAACACAAAATTCATGCTTCCAACCATACATATTTCTAATAATCTGCAGATATGCTTAGGACCATTAACATAACAAGATTCTCAAATCAGATTATAATAATCTTCAAAATCATCTAAAACCACATCAAACTCCATAGCAAATCCTTATCTATAGAAATAGAAATTTATACAAGAAGATTACCTTGATTTGATTTCCACAAATTTAGCTTAATTCTCCAGTTGGTAAATATCAGTTAATCTTCTTGTTCTTTTGGCTTTTCTTTCTTCTTTTCTATCTCTCTCTCTCTTTCTTTTACCCAAAATACACACACTTCACTTTGACACCATATGACCTACACATGGGATATGAGGACACCTCCTCATTGAGTCCATCTTTTACTGTGAGGTTGACACATCAATCAACATTAATCCATCCAAACCTCCAACTTCCTTTAACTAGCAAAATATACCCTCATACTTCCAAATTAAAATTAAAGTTTACCCTTTAACTTATAACTCCACCCAATAAATTACGTAACTTAATCGGGGATAAACTCTAAAATTAATTTGTCAAATAAACGATCGCAACTTATTAAATATTTATACTCACATTATTTAATAAACCAAATATAATTCTTATATAGCAAAAATCGAGATGTTACAGTTTGGTTTTATACTAAAGAGATGGTATAATCTGAAAGGGTAAATATGTGAAAGTGAATAAAATTTAGGATCCGTAATTGAGTGCATACGGCTGGTTCAACTTTCCAGGAGAACGTGTGCCACATACGTCCAATCAAAAGATGCCACGTCATTAATGTCAGAGCACGATTAGATGGCGTGTGCGGCCCATTAATGCTTGGTGCGTTACCTTTTCTACTTTCAGAAGACTGTCACTCGCAGTAGATAACCCGTTCTTTTACAGAATATCCATAAAAGGCCAAGTGTTAGAGTCAACAGAGGCTCTGTGGTGGAGTGAGCTCTGTGATCTGAAACTTGTCTTTTTGAATCCTCTGATGCTTGTACCTTTACCAAAAACGTTTGAAATATCATCGGAGAGGATCGATAGATCTTTAGTACAAAATTTTCATTCACAGAGGCTTTGAGGCTCTGTCGAGGCCAGTAGAGGCTCTGAGAGTGAAAATTTCTCATAACTAAAAATTTAGAGAACTTTTTGATCATCCAAGGTTTTCATTGTGTTAAACACTGTTTTTAGGACATATTTGGAAATTTGTGTCCTGGAAAACGGTTTTGGAAATGGATTTTGTTCGAGACATACTCTTAGAGTGTCTAGTTTGGGCGACAAAGACTCTTTGGTTGAGTGAGCTCTTTGCCCATAAGACTTTCTTCCAGTACCCTTGTATGTGCATTTGTACGTATAAATCCTTAAAGACGATATTTAAGGTTGATCGACAGAGTTTCCATATGAAATTTGCAGTTCTAGAGGATCCGGCTTACAGAGGCTCTGTTGAGCTCAACAGAAGCTCTATGACCTTAAATTTCCCATAACGGAAGGCTCGAAAATCTTTTTGATGATTTCTTGTTTGGAATGTCTTAAATAGTGTTTATAGGACGTATTTCGAAATTTGTGTCCTAGAAAATTGTTTTCAAAAAGGATTTGTACGAGTTACTCACTTTAGGTTCTTCTTTGTTCGGTAAAAATACCTGACTTCTGTAGATATGGTTGATCATATCTCTTCTTTGGCTTCTCCTTGAATGATCAACCTCTGTAGATCAGTTCAAGGTCTCCTTCTGCTCCCCCTTGACCTATGCTTGGATCAAATGAGATAAGTTGTGCACAGAACATAGGTCAAAGTTATCAGAGGTTCTGTGGAGATTGTCATACTATGAGCAATCCCACAGAAGCTCTGTTGGTTACAGAACTTTTGATGATTAAGAATTTACATACAGAAGAGTTTAAATATATACATATGTATAAGAAGATCAAATCTTACTTACAGAGGGTTCAACTCATGTTAATCATTCCCAACTTACTCACCAAGAAAAGGAATCTTTTCTGATCTAGTGCCTTGGTGAATAAGTCCGCAAGTTGGTATTCAGTGGACACAAAGTGCATTTCGATTGTGCCAAATTCAACATGATGCTTCAGAAAGTGATAACGAATATCGATATGCTTTGTCTTTTAGTGCTGTACTGGATTGGCAGAGATTGCTATGGCACTTTTGGAATCACAGAGGATGGGAATCTTGTATATGTTGTACCCATAGTCTTTGAGCTGAGTTTTCATCCACAGAACATGAGAGCAACAGCTAGCAGCAGCAACATATTCCGCTTCTGCTGTAGATGTAGACACACAGTTCTGCTTCTTCGAAGTCCAGCTGACTAGTTTACCTCCCAGGAATTGACAACTCCCAGAGGTGCTCTTTCGATCAAGCTTGCATCCTCCATAATCTGAATCTGTGTATGCCTTAAGACCAAAACCAGAGTTCTTCGGATACCAGAGTCCAAGATTTTTGGTCCCTTTAAAGTATCTGAAGATCCTCTTTACAGCAATATAGTGGGATTCCTTTGGGTTAGCTTGATATCTTGCACAGAGGAATGTGACATACATTATGTCAGGTCTACTTGCAGTTTAAGTATAAAAGGGACCCAATCATACCTCTGTAGAGTTTGCACTCTACAAATGTGCCATTTGGATCTGAGAATATTTTTTTCCAGTGGCCATTGGGGTCTTCATTATAGAGGCATCAGAGAGACTGTATTTTGAAAGTATGTCAGAGACATATTTTGCTTGATTTATAAAAATTCCCTCTGATGATTGTTTTACTTGGAGTCCGAGGAAGAAAGTTAATTCTCCCATCATACTCATTTCAAACTCACTCTGCATGAGTTTTTCGAAATCTTTGCACTGTTGTGCATTTGTACACCTAAAAATAATGTCATCCACATAAATCTGTACAAGCAGAATCTCATCACCTTTTCTTTTGTAAAACAAAGTAGTATCTGTCGTACCTCTGTCGTAATCATTATTGAGAAGAAAAGTTGAAAGCCTTTCGTACCATGCTCTTGGAGCCTGTTTCAGTCCATACAGAGCTTTGTCGAGATAATAGACATATTTTGGGTACTTGGAACTTTCAAACACTGGTGGCTGTTGGACGTATACTTCTTCTTGGATTTCACCATTCAGAAAGGCAGATTTTACATCCATCTGAAAGACTTTGAAACCTTTGTGGGCTGCGAAGGCTAAGAAGATTCTTATGGCTTCGAGCCATGCGACAGGAGCAAAAGTTTCATCGTAATCAATGCCTTCTTCTTGGCGATATCCCTTGGCCACCAATCTTGCTTTGTTTCTAATGACCACCCCATCCTCGTCCTTCTTGTTTCTGAAGACCCATTTTGTCCCTATGGCTTATTTCCCTCGTGGCAGAGGTACTAGGGTCCATACCTTGTTTCTATCAAACTGTAGAAGCTCTTCTTGCATAGCATCTACCCAGTTTGGATCATCTAGGGATTCAGAGATTCTTTTTGGCTCGATCACACTGATAAAATTTGTAAAGAAACAAAAATTAGCAGTGGCTGATCTTGTCTTGACCTTTTCAGAAGGGTCGCCAATTATAAGACTTGAACGATGGCTTTTCGTCCACTGTGTTGTTCTTGGAAGATGGTCATTTGAGTCATCAAGATTAACTTCTGTGGTTGCACACTGCGGTTCTGGTGCAACCTCTGTTGTTGATGGTTCTTCTGTGCTTATGCTTGGTTCTTCAGCTTGTGGGAGGATTGGAATGAGAGTTGGAATTTGTTCCTCTGAGGAAGTAGAGACTGAGTCTTCGTTTTCCTCTGGTATTGATTCCTCGGTAGTCGCTGGAGTAGGTATTTTAGGAGCCTCTGTTGTTGAGTCCTTGGTTGTGTTATCTTCAGCTTCTGTTCGCTCCCCCTCAGCATGTGCATCTGTATGATTTACAGAAGAGGATGATGTATTTAATGGACCAGTTAGAGAGATACCTGACTCAGTCTGGTTTGCAGAAGATGTTTCTCCAGAGGCTCTGACTTCTCCAGCAGAGGGATCAATATCATCATGGAGCATCTCTTCAAATAGAAGATTTAAGTCTTCTTCTATTGTCTTTGAGATGCCAGAGGATTCCTTCTTTAGACCGAGTTCTGAACTGATTTGTTTAGAAGTCTTCTGAAAGAAATCGTCAAAAGACACATTGATGCTTTCTACAATGGTGCGTGACTGCAGAAGATAAACTCTGTAGGCCTTAGAAGTGGCAGAGTACCCAATGAACTTTCCTTCATCTGCTTTCACCTCAAACTTTCCTCTTGCTTCTCTGTCATTTAAGACGAAGCACTTGCATCCAAATACATGGAAGAACTTGATGTTTGGTCGCCTTTTGTTGATCAAATGATAAGGTGTCTTGATGTGCCTCTTTGGTTGATCGATTTTGGGTGTAGCATGCGGTTGATACTGCTTCTACCCAAAAAGACATTGGTAATCCACATGCTGTCAGCATAGTTCTTGCAGCCTCCACAAGCATGCGGTTCTTTAGTTCAATCACACCATTTTGTTGTGGGGTGCGTGCAGCAGAAAAGTTCTGTGATATGCCTTCTTCTGTAAGATAGGTTTCAATGACAGAGTTTTTGAACTCTGTGCCATTGTCGCTTCTTAGTTTCTGAATCCTGCCCTCATACAGAACTTGGATTCTTTTCATTATATTTATCAGAATGTTTGGAACATCTGATTTCTTTCTGACAAATTCAACCCATGTAAATCTTGAGTATTCGTCGATCAAAACAAGTATATATTTCTTGCCACCTAGGCTCTGTGTAGCGATTGGACCGCAGAGGTCGACATGAAGCATGTACAGAGGCCTAGTGCAAGATAAATCAATTTTGCCTTTATGGGAAGCTCTTTTGAGTTTTCCCATTTCGCAAGCAGAGCACAAATGATCTTTATTAAACTTGACATTTGGCAGACCTTTAACTAAATCAAGTTTAACAAGCTTATCTAGAGTATGAAAGTTTAAATGACAGAACCTGTTCTGCCATAACCAGGCTTCTTCGCTTTTACAGGTAACAAGGCAGAGCTTGTCTTCCTTGTTCTTGGCACTGAAGTTCATGAGGTATAAATCACCTCTTCGTTCGGCTCGCAGAAGTTCGACTCCTGTGTCCTCACCTTGTAGAGAGCAGAATGTTCTTTTGAACATTACGTCGAAACCCGTATCGCAGAGTTGGCTAACACTGAGAAGATTGTGTTTAAGGCCATCCACATATGCAACTTTGCATACGATTATGTTCTCCTTCTTAATGACTCCGTAGCCTTTTATATACCCCTTCTTGTTGTCACCTAAGGTCACAGATCCTCCATCGAGTTTATCTTTGTAGGAGGATAGTATACCTCTATCGCTAGTCATGTGCCTCGAGCATCCGGAGTCAAGATACCAGATTGGCACATACTTCTTCTGCAAGACAATCAGAGAGTTTTAGGTACCCATATCCAAATGGGTCCAACTTTGTTAGGGGTCTTCAAGTTTGCCTTAGCATTCTTAGATTTGGTTTTAGCTTCTTTTGAAGAACCATTTTGTTTCTTCATACCCTTGAATTTAGTGTTCTTTTTGGGTGTAGAGAGGAAACAGTGTGGACTTGAGAAGTGTTGATTTAATCGATACATGAGATCAAAACAATGACAATAATGAATGTGCGAAGAGATTTGCTTGAACTTTTCATTGAAAACATTAAATGGGGGCACAGAGGCATTACATTCTATCCTAACATTTGACTTCCTATTACAAGAAGACCTATGTAGGCTAGTTTGTTGTTTGCAAAATCCTCTTTTGAGAGTAGCCTTCTGTTGACCCCTTCTGTGGTGAACTTCTGCTGGTTTCACTGTCACAGAAGAAAGAGTTTTGTTATCGCCAATCCACTTACCCTTCTATTGCCATGTTAGTTGTTCTTTAATAGGCTTTGAGGGTTTTGAAAACTTTGAACTCGTTGGATTTTGAGTGGACATTTCTTTTTGTTGTTTAATTTTCTCAAGCTCAAGAGAGGTTTTGGCTTGTATACACATGTTCAAAAAGTCTGGACAGATAGGAACTCTTGTGATTGTCTCCTTGGGAGGAATAGTTCTATTAAGAACTCCAGAGGGTAGTTTAAAATCCTCTGTGTCATAAGGTCCTATCTCTGACTTAGAGTCAGTCTCAGATTCGTCAGAGGATGAATCATCCTCATATACAGAGGTTGAGTCACTTAGTTCTCTTTCGACAGAGGCTGGATTTTTAGAGCATGTGTCGTACTTTCTTTCATTATTTTCCAAGTCAACAAAAGTATCCATTAAGGTTTCATCAGATAGATTTTGACTATTATTGAAAGTACTGGGGCATTCATAAAAGTTGTTTTCACCGATTTCCAATAATTCCTTTTAAAAAATATGAGTCAGTTTTTCTTGTGTTGAAGCAGGCAAGAACTCAGGTACCTCTGCCGATAGTTTCTTTTCAGAATTTATAGTGCAGACAAAGGCAACCTGTGATTGAGTCTCGGGTTTACCAAACTTAAAGATTCCTATCTGATCTTGTGTTTTCAGATATTTCTTAGGTTTGGACGCTCTTTTGACAGAAGCTGATGATGGTAGATCTGTGTTTTCAAACCACACATTCACCATCTTCAGAGGTTTCCTTCTATGAGGTTCACCAGAGACTTTTCGCCTTTTGCTTACAGAGAGCAAATCTGGAAAACCGGGTTTTCTTGTACTTCCAATATGAAATAGGGAGGACAGAGACTTGTTTCTTTTGTTTCTAGTGTATGGATCTATATCACAGAAGCCAATTCCCCGTCTCCCTATTTGTGTATTAATTTTCTCGTACACCTTCTGTGCATCTTGATATTTCTTTATTAACAAATCTCTTCGGAGTAAATCTTGACAGAGGACTTCTCTTTCCTTTTGAAAATAATGTTTAAGAGCTAGAATGTTCATTCTGTCAGTCTCAATGTCCATAAGTTCTTTAGATTTTGTTTTTAATGCAGAGTTAAGTTCAGAAATCTTTTCTTTCAAAGGATTTAGGTGTTTGTTCCAGTTTGTTTCAATTTCTTCCTTTTCTTGAAAGATTTTAGCCTTTTCTTGAGTGAGAAGTCTAGCTTCTCTCTCAAAGAAGGTAAGCTTCTTTTGAACACTTTCGCATATCTTTTTAAGTGTGTATTCAATGTTTAGTTTAAGCAAATCAGCTTCTGCTTGACTAGAGTTAGAGTCAGAAGTGGATACCTCACTATCGGAGTCGGATGAGCTGACCTCTGCCATTCCACAGAACAAGGCTATTTTGTCGCCTTCATAAGATGATTCGTCTGACAGCTAGTTCTCCTGATTCACCATTAGCGACTTCTGAGCATAAAACTCCGCTTTCTTTTTGTAGTAAGAAGAGTCCCTCTGTGGGAGGTTTGGTTTGCTCCTGCAGTCAGCAGCATAATGGCCTCGCTTGCCACAGTTAAAACATCCTTGGTTCTGGGAACCGTTGCCAACTCTGTCGTCTGACCTCTGTCGGTCACCACCTCTTTCAGTTCTGCATTCATTGGCGTAGTGGTCTGGCTTGCCACAGTTGTAACATACTTGGTTCTGTGGAGTGTTGCCAACTTTATCGTCTGACCTCTGTCGGTCACCACCTCTGTCAGTCGACCTCTGTTGGTCGCTGCCTCTGTCGTTCCTTTCATTTGACCCTTCTCTTCCTCGATCATCTCTTCCATAGCGTTCATTACCAGACTTCTTCTGGTAACCTCTGCTGAATTCCCTTATCAAAAGGGCTAACGATTTAGCAATAGAGGCCATTGATGTCTCTTCTTCTTTTTCTTTTCTTCCACTGCTTTCTCCTTTTTCGGTTTCTCTTTATCTTCTGTAGCCTTACCAACCAGCGCAAGAGGTGCACTGATTTGAATTTTTGCTTGTGCAATCTGAGGCTCTTGGGCTACCAACGTTCCATAGAGATCTGACAGAGTCCAGGAGTCTAAGTCTTGATTTGTTTGCAGAGACATAGACAACTGGAGCCATTCATCATTGAGACTCTTTAAGAACTTGACATTGTTTTCCTCAGAAGTTCTGTGGATTCCGAACTTCTTGCACTTGTTGATTAGAGAGTTGAACCGTTCATATGTTGTCTGCAGAGGTTCTGTCGGCAGAGCTTTGAATGCGTAGTACTCGTTGATGCATTGGGCTCTGCGGTTCTTCTGAGGTTTGGCCCCACCCTCCAGTTGTTTTTCCAGTTCCTTCCACATATCGTATGCAGATTCACACGCATCTAAGGATTGGAAAAGGTCATTGGGTATGGCCATTATCAAAAGTCTCTTAGTCTTCTGAGCAACTTCATATTTTGCCCAATCAGGATCTGACCACTTGTCCTTGGTCTTTGGTTTCGTGTGCTCGGTGATTTCAGGAGTGTCGTCTGTGGCAGGTACACAGGGTACTGTGATCATTGGTACGAAAGGAGGATTGTTGATATAGTACATGAGTTCGTTGTCAGTACCTTCGAAGAAGTGAATCATTCGTATCTTCCATTGAGGGTACTCATCTCTGAGTAGTGTGGGTGGTTTGGTTAAAGAACCAGCGGTGAAGAAGTTGTTTGTGTTTGTCATTTTGAAAGGGTTTGAGAAATCAAGAAAAATAGGGTATGAACAGTAAACCTTCAGAGAATGAAGTGGATGTTTCTAGGGCTGTAAATGAACCGAACGTTCAGCGAACCGTTCGTGAACTGTTCGGCGGGAAGTTCGTTTATGTTCGTTTATTTAATAAATGAACGAACATGAACACGTTTTTTTGTTCGTTTAGTTAAATGAACGAACATGAACAATGGTCTCGTTCGTTCATTTATGTTCGTGAACGTTCGTTCATTTATGTTCGTTAATGTTCGTTCGTTTATGTTCGTTTACGTTCGTTTATGTTCGTTTATGCTTGTTTATACATAAACATATTTATATAATATGAAATTAATGTGTAAAATCATCAAGTAAATTGATCTTTTAGAATTTATTTTTCATACCTCCTAAGTTAACCCAGATTTTCATTTTGTTAAGGTATTTTTTACGAACGGAATGATGAGTATGGTGGTTTTTTTTGTTCATTTGGGTTCGTTCGTTTATGTTCATTTAAGTTCGTTCGTTTATGTTCATTTAAAGTCGTTCGTTTACGTTCGTTTATGTTCGTTTAAGTTCGTTCGTTTACGTTCGATTATGTTCATTTAAGTTCGTTCGTTTACGTTCGTTTAACTCTTAATGAACGAACATAAACGAACACGAACAAACAAAAATTCTTAACGAACGAACATGAACACAAAAAATCCCGTTCGTTTATCGTTCGTGTTCGTTCGTTTGTTCGGTTAAGTTAAACGAACGAACATGAACAAGCCTTCGTTCGTGTTCGTTCGGTTCGTTTACAGCCCTAGATGTTTCTAATGATTTTTATAAGCTTTAAAACCTTTGAACAATGCACTAAAATGGAGATTTAACCGAAGAAACAGATTCTGTAAGTTTACCAAAGTCGAAACTGGTCGAGAATGGCAGAAAAACAGATGTTGTTTTGAAAGATATGAAAAATAGGTTAAAAGTCCAAGTTTCTACCAAAAATCATTGTAAGTGAGGATCTCTTGATATAGAAAATCAAGAACCGCTCTGATACCAATTGTTGGTTCCTGTTTTGCTTAACAATGATGATTCTATCTAATTAGTTCAAACAATATATAATGCAGAAGCGTTTTAACGAACTAACAGATATAATGAGGTAGAATAACACACAATATCAAATACAAGAAGTGTAAATAAGACAGATAAATAGCTCAATGATTCACTGTATTTGATATAATGAGAACACCTAGAACACCGAAAGGTTTGACAAGAAAACTGCTCTAAAGGTGTGTGTGTCGTGCCAAGCTTAATAGAAGAGCTCACATGAACATTATATTTATACTACTTCTAAAGGGGACACGATCTAGATACTAAGGATGGTAGGTACTAAGACACTGCTTGGAACAGTTGTTGGAAGGTACAAAACACTATTATGGAACTGTTGCAGATACAACGTTCATTAAATGCTCCGTACTCTGCTTTAGGCTGAAACCTATCAGAGTTTGACACGTGGAGTGGTCAGGTCACGCCTTTGTACGAGTGATCTTCAGAACATTCGAACGGCAGATATTGTAAGAAGCACGTTTGTCCTTGTTTAGATCTTTTGCGTAGATCTTCTTTTTACCACAGAGGCTCTGTCAAGTATGACAGAAGCTCTGTGGCCTTGTCCGCTTAGAAGAGTCTTCTGTTGCTTCTTCACTTCGGTCTTCTTGGCTAACCCGGCAGAGCCTCTGTTGGATACTTCTGTCTTCTTGGTTACTCGGCTACTCGGCAGAGCTTCTGTCGACAACTTCTATACTTAGCCTATTTTTCAATACTTCTGTTAACAGAAAGATTGGAGCTAACAGTATCCATAATTGTGTTATGTATATGGTGTTTGTGCAAATGATTTTTAAATAACAGGGATTTTCTCACTTAGACCACCAGGTCTAACCCTCATTTTGTTTTAAAATATGTATTCCAGGTCGTGGAGCGAATAAGGGCAAGTGATAGGATAATCTATGAATTACTTTTGAAGATGTATGTTTATGAAGATCCGTGACGTGTTTTGTATCTATCATGTTAGTAGTTATTACGTAAATTATTAGCAAAAAGTTTGTACTGAAATACTTATTATGATTAGTAAGACTAAGGGACCGTAAATGCTATATGATGTATTTTTGTTATGAAACTTTGTTATGTTTAATATGTTATTTGAGGCATGTTTGGAAACCGGGTTGTTACAACTATCTTTGTGTTAGAATATTATTAGTAATATTCTTGTCTCGTTTCTAGCTTAATTCTAGTGCAAGAAACTTAGTGTTCTCATAACTTGTTTAGATTAGGATTATTCTAACTTTGAAATTCTGACAAAGTTCTTAGAATGTTTACCTGAAAGATGGGACAGTTATTCAATGTGTCTCAAGCTATCAAAGGATCTAAAATCTATGACTCTTTCTACCTTATATGGCATTATGCTCAATCATGAGCAGTCGTGTCATCTTAAGAAGAATCTTGTAAAAGATTCCAAAAGCACACATGTTGCTTTAATCTCAGAGTCACCTTCCACTCAGCGATCTACTGTCACTATCACTGAGTTGGAAACTAACTCTGAATGCTCATCAGATGCTGACTCTTCAGATCTTGATGAATCTATGGCTCTCCTATCTAATAAGTTCAGGAGATTCTCCAAAAAGAAAAATTTCAGAAAGAACAAGCCCCTCGCACTTACTGACAAGCCAAGATCATCAACCCCTGTTGATAAGGCTATTGCTACTTGCTATAACTGTGAAAAGATAGGACATTTTGCTAGCGAGTGCAGGTCAAAGAAAGTTTCTAGACCCTCAGCTTTCCCCAAGAAATCCTCTAACCCAGGGCTAGAGATGACAAGTATCAAAAGCTGAAAGAAAAATATGCAAAGCTGAATAGCTTTAAGAAGAAAGGCAAAGGCCTGATGGCTGACTTTGATTGGGCTGCCTCTGATGAAGAAGAATCATCTGACTCTGAAGATGATGATGAGGCCAATCTCTGTCTCATGGCTAAAATCAAAGTTCCCTCTACTTCAACCTCTGCTACCAAGGTATCACCATCTTTCTTTACACATATTTCAGATATTAATGAAGCTGATAGTCTTCGAAAGATCGATCTCCTGACTATGAGTTTATATGATGCCATGAATGCCAAAACAGTTGTTGAAAATCAAAACCTTGATCTCGCTGAACAGCTTAAAAACTGTCACCTTCAAATAGAAAAGCTTTCTAAAATTGAAGAAGATTTAAAAGATCAGGTTCATATAAATCAGCTAGTCAAAATCAAACGCGAAGAAGCTATCGCTGCATTGAAAGCTGAAAAAGCTACTGTTGAAGGATGGTGTAAATCCTCAACAACGATCACTGAGATAATTAAGTCTCAGATTCCCCTGAGTGACAAACGTGGTCTTGGTTACAAAGCTGACGCTGAAGAACCAACCACTGATCATTCCATGCTTAAGTTTGGAATGTTTTTTTAGCAGAATAACTCCAGGCAGATATATTAAAAACAAAGGAAAAAACAAAGCGTACACGGCAAAACCCAGCCTAACCCGAACTAGCCTTGGACGAAGCCCCAAGACCAGCAACAAGCAACCAAAACAAACAAAGTGACAAACAACCAAGTCTCAAACAAACGAGACAAAAACACACACTAAAGCTAACGAAAAAAGAAAAAAGGTCACCCATCATTATAAACGCTAGCTAACTTGATCCGCTCCGTCCATGCCAATCGAAGCAAGACAACATCAAGAATCTCTTTGAGGACCTGTTCCATCGTCCGTCTTTGACCCGTAAATAATCTCCGATTCCGCTCCTGCCAGATGAAGTAAACACAAGCCGCCAACGAAAGCCTATGAAGTAGTCGACGCGGAAATCCCCTCTGCATAGCTAGCCGAACCATAATAGCCGACCAGTCATCCGGGAAATTCGTCCAAAGGATCCCCTCCTTAACACCATGCAAAACTCTGCTCGAAAAGGGACACAAAAAGAAAAGATGATCATGCGAATCGACACATGAATCACATAGGGCGCACCGCATGTCAGGAGGATCATGCTTCTATATTAACAAACGGTCCTGTGTCGGCAACCTGCGATGACAAGCTAACCACATACAAAATGAGTGTTTAGGGATGTTATGTTGGTTATATATGCTCAAGAATGATTATAAAATAATATTACCGGTAATATATGATCCTATAGGGTCACACCATATAGCAAGTAGACACCAAAAGAGATATTTATAAGAATTTGATTCTTGATAAATATTAATTATTTCTTGAAAATGTTAATGAATATGATTCATAAATATTAGATGCAAAATTAATTATTAAATTTTGGTTACACAAAATAATACATATGATGGATTTATTTTGTAACTAAAATTGCAAGGAGGGACTTGAGGAGAAAAGTTTAAGATAGTTAAAACATGGTTTTTACCATCTTAAAACTAGAAGGGCTTTATTGTATCTTTGCATGGCCTCCCTTGTTTTCATTGGCTTAGTTGGGAGGCAAAATGCTCCTCATTGGACCCTTTTGTGGTCCAATAGAGAAGACCCTTGGTTTTATTAATACTTGGCCTTTTCAAGAGAAATAAGTTAGACAACACAAGACCCAAAAAATCTCCTCTCTCTCCCTCTCCTCTTGGCTTCGGCCGAAAACAAAGAACACACAAAGTGTGTGTTTTGTTTTTGCTTCCTTTTTGTTCTCAAGTCTATTGTATACTTGAGTTAGAAATTGTTCTTTGCATCAAGACTTTCAAGAAGGTACTAGCATACTACAAAGTGTCGGAGCTTGCTTGGTGGACTTCTTTAGAGGAACAATTCTTTGGGTTCTTCACATCACCATACTTGAAGAACTAGCAAAGGACTACAAAGGTTGTATTTCCTAAAACCCCCTTTGTATTTTTATCTTTCATGTTCATGCAAATGGATCATTTGTGGGTATTAAACTTGCTTTAATGTTGTTCAAAGTTATAAGCTTCCGTTGCAAATATTTTATTTTGAAATCGTTTTGAACAAAACCCAACAAGTGGTATCAGAGCCACTTTTGCATGCATGTTAAGATTTCTTGTTTTTATATGAAAAACTTGGTTTTTGGAAGCCATGGATGATTTTCATCTTGAATGAAAAATTCATACATAGCATCTTTGGCAACTTTAATGTTTATATTTTGTCATTTTAATGTGACCAAAATTTACATGCATTTTTTGTCATAAAAGTTGCCTTAGAAAAACAAAGTGTTTGTTTATTTTTGGTGTATGTATTTGTTGGGTATAAACAAGCCAAAGACCTCTTGTGATGTTGTGTTATTTATTCATAAAATTTTGTAATAGTAAATAGGCATTTTTTTCTTTTTTGTTATTTTTGTATTAAATAGATTAATGTTAGATTAGTTTATTTTATATAAAAATGTAACAAGTTTGAAGAATGAAGAGTTTCAAGGAGCAACACACTCACCATGGAGTTCCTAGAAGATTTTGCAAGCAAAAGGTTGTCATGGCAAGTGGGAGCTTGAAGACTTCTTTTTGGAAGTTCTTTTTGGTCTTTTTGTCCCTTAGGAATGGACTTGACATTCTTGTTTGGTTCACAAGAATAGTCACTAGTTTTTGGCTTGGTTTATACACCTTTTACATATTGTTTTTTTTATGTTGATATTATCATGTATGGTTGAAATAGGTTCTTGCATGATAGATAATATTTTGAACATAAAATAAATCATCTTTTGGAGTTTGGCTTTTCAAAATAACATTTTAAAGCAAAATGATAAAAATGGGTTTTTAAATAAAAGGAGTTTTATTATAAAACTCTTAAAATTTTGAAGTACTAAAAATGAGTTAAAGTTGTGATTTTAAAACTCATCCAAACTCCAAGTCAAATAATAAAAGGTTGTTTTATTAAAAGGACTAAAATTGGTTCAAATGCGCTCAAACTCAAACCTTAATATAGGATATTAGTTTAAAAGATTTTGACCGCAACGAAATAGTTAATAAAATAGAGATTTTATTTTAAACTAAAAGAACCAATAAAAGAAAAAATATGTTTTTCAAATTGTAAGTACCATGTGATATTGGATGCATGCAATATACTCATACAATATGTTTATAAAACAAAAAAAATGGAATTCTCTCTCTCCCTTGGGCGATTAGGGTTTCATGGCGGGGATGAGCATCTTTCGTTGTTCGTTTGATTCTTGGAGGCTTAGTAGTTTGCTTTCGTTCCTGATTATTTCCAGATTGCTTTTTGCTGTTGGTGTTCTGTTTTCGTTTAGTTTCTTTTTTGTTCGAAGGTGTTTTCGGATCTGTTCAGTTTCGCTCATTACGGTGTTCTTGCGGGATCTTGTTTTTCTTGGTTGCGTTGGTGTGAGCGTTTGGGTATTGTTTCGTGTTTCTAGCACCTTCGTTAACATTCAAGATCTACCTGTGGGATTCAGCATCAAGGTGAAAGTCTTGATCTTCGTCTCCCGGATTAGGGTTTCCCTAGTCTATGGTTTATCTCGTTTGTTTTCAGCGTGTTGGCTTCGATCTAATACTCGGCGTTGTCTACCTCCGTGCCTGAGTTGTTTGGGGGTGTGAAGATGATGGATGGTGTGTTGTTCTCGGAGCTTGATCGGAATGTGCACTTGCACTCGGATCGTAACCCTAATCTGCATGGGGATGTTGCTCCAGCCGCTGGCGTCATCCCTACGATCGCTGGCGTCAGTCCTAGTGACGTCAGCTTGGCGAATGCTGGCGTCAGCCCTGCGATCGCTGGCGTCAGCCCTAACGCTGTTCCGTTAGGGGCGTCAAGTATTTCGTCAGGTGGTACTACTATTCCGATTGCGCAAAGTGGTGTGAATACCCGTGAATCGGTGTTTGATCGCATTTCCGGGGTTAATGGTGCTGCTTTGCGTTATGGAGATGTTTCAATCTTAAATCGGAAGGAACCGTCTTCGGTTTCTTATGCGGCTATTCTCAAGGATGCATCGAACTCCTCAGGTAATTATGTGCCTTATTTTCCATTGTCGGTGAAGGAGTCTACTCGGATTGATATTCCAGTCGAGCTCACGGAAAAGGCTACCGGTACTTATAAAACTACGCTCTATGGCTACTTCCTTGGACCCCGCCTGTACTTTCCGACTGTTCAATCGGTTGTTAAGTCTTTATGGGGTAAGTTTGGGTTGCAGGACTCTATGATGAACTCTAATGGGTTTTTGTTTTTCCGTTTTGATAATGAACATGGATTGAAACAAGTGCTTGAGGGGGGACCTTGGATGATACGTGGCGTTCCGTTATTTCTTTTTCCTTGGGATCCACAACAGGGGCTGATCAAACCGGAACACAAGACATGTCCGTTGTGGGTTAAGTTACACAATATCCCTCTTGTTGCTTTCAATCGAGAGGGGGTTGGGAGAATTGCTAGTGCTCTTGGAGTACCTAAAATGATGGATGATTACACTACCTCGATGTGTGATAAGGCATGGGGACGACCGGGTTTCGCAAAGGTGCTAGTGGATGTTTGGGCGGTTGGTGAACTTAAAAGAGAACTTCAAGTTGCGATACCTAGTTTGCTCGGGGGGGAAGGAAGTTATTGTACCTGTAACGGTAGAGTATATTTGGGAGCCGACGCAGTGTTCACATTGCTGGGTGTTTGGTCATAAAACTTCCTCTTGTGTTAAAGCGGAAGTTGCTAAGAAAAAAGGTAAAGAGCATGTATTGGTCGGAAAGGACTCTGATGGGTTCACATTGGTCACAAATCGTAGGAGGAATTTGGCTAAGGAGGATGGAGGAGCGAAGCAAGCGTGGAAACCTAAAGTTGTGGGTTCTTCTTCGGGGGTGGAAAAGGAGATGGTACTGGAACCAACGGGTTCTAAGGAGGTAAATAATTCAGATACAGGTCTTCCTATGGGTGCAAGTGATAAAGGTACGGAGAAGAGTAATATGACGGATGGTCCGCAAACAAACAATGCGTCAAAGGTGGTTGCGGAGGTGGTGAATAAGAATGTGAAAGAACCGATAGTGCAAAAATTACGGGGTATCCTTAAAACTCCAGCTCCGTCTCGAGTTGAGGTTCATCCTTCGGTGTTGAGGGCTAAAGCAACGAGGTCGGTTTCAATTGATACTTCAAACTCTTTTGCTACACTCTCGGATGAGGATTCAGATGAGGACAAGGAAGAAGATGACTGTGGTTTTGATAATTGTCAAACTAGTATACATCTTAATGGAAGGACTACGCCTGTGGTGTCGGGTGAGAAAGATTACATCCCTAATAAGTCGTCATGGTGAAGCTTGGTGCATGGAACATTCAAGGCCTCAATTCGGTAATCAAACAGCGAGAAGTTAAGTATTTTATTCGCACCCATATGCTCTCTCTTTGTGCTGTTTTGGAATCTCATGTTGTTGATTCTAATTTGGATCATGTTGTTAACTCAACTATGGGCTCTTGGTCTTGGATTGCTAATAATACTCTATCATCTAAGAGTACTCGTATTATAGTTGCTTGGAATCCTATGGTTTTTGATATCTCGGTTATAGCTGTTTCGGAGCAAGTCATTCATTGCAAGATTCATGTTAAAGGCTCACATTCGTACTTCCTATTCTCTGTGGTTTATGCGGATAACAATATGATCAGACGAAGGGAGCTATGGAATGATTTGAAGCGATTTGCTACTGTTGCTAGAACAGAACCATGGCTGGTGGTAGGTGATTTTAACACCACGTTACATCCGAATGAGAGTGATGGTAGCTCCTCTTATCGTGACAAGCGTATGGAAGAGTTTGCTGATTGTATTGAGGATGTCGAGTTGTTTGATACTCGATTTACAGGCATTTTCTATACGTGGGCTCAAAAACCGGTGCATGGGGGTGGTATTCTTCGTAAGTTGGACCGATTCATGATGAACACATGCTTTCAAGATGGTTTTTTGAATGTCTCGGCCCAATTTTTGCCGCGTGGGATTTCTGATCATTGCCCTATGGTGGTCGGATTTGAAGGTGGTCGTTTTTGAGGTACTCGTCCATTTCGTTTTGATAATTTCTTAGCCTCTCATTCTGATTTTTTGTCGATTGTTAAAATGGAATGGGAGAAACCTTTGTCAGGATCTTTTGCGTATCAGGTTACCTCGCGTCTGAAAAATCTTAAACGTCCACTTCGGGCTTTGAGGTCTACGCTTGGTAACCTTTCAAAAAGGGTTGTTGACTTGCGTGTGGAAGTGGAGGTTGTCCAAAGGGATGTTGATGCGGACCCCCATAATGTGACTATTAAGGAAGATCTTGCACACATTCTTGTTGCCTTTCAAAATGCTCTACAAGATGAGGAACAGTGCTTTCGGCAAAGAGCAAAGGTACGTTGGGTGAAGGAAGGGGATCTCAACACGGCTTTTTTTCCATAATGTTGTTAAGGAAAAAAAGAATCGAAGCTTAATTAATTCGGTTTCGGATCTGAATGGTAATTTGGTTCATGATGACAAGGTAGGGTACGCTTTTGTTGATCATTTTAGGTCTATCCTGGGTGAGAGGGATGTTACGGTTCAGCCGGTACTTCCTCCGAATTTGTTCGATTATAAGTTGTCGATTCAAGATGCCAACTTTATGATTCAGCCTATTACCAAAGAAGATGTCAAGCGTGCTATGTTTGACATTGGAGATGACCGAGCCTCAGGCTCGGATGTTTTTTCATCTAAATTCTATAAAGCAGCTTGGGAGATTGTTGGGAGAGATGTGGAATTAGCAGTGCAGGATTTTTTCTATCGAGGCCGACTAGCTAGAGAGCTAAACCATACTTCGATATGCTTGATCCTGAAGAAACCGAATGCTTCTTCAGTCCTGGATTTTCGGCCAATATCACTATGTAATGTGATTTATAAGTGCATCTCCAAGATCTTGTCATGGCGCCTGAAGGATTGTTTGGATAAATTGGTAAGTCCGAACCAATCGGCTTTTATTCCCGGAAGAAGAATTACGGGCAATATTATGATGGCTCATGAGGTTTTATCTGGATATGGTAGGACTGGTGGGCCGCCTCGGTGTTCCTTAAAGATATATATTCAAAAGGCATATGATTCGATTGATTGGTGTTTTTTGTCAAATACTTTAAAAGCTATGGGGTTTCACCCGATAATGTGTAATTGGATCATGGAGGTGGTTTCTACAACGTCATACTCGATTGTAGTGAATGGTGAGTCTTACGGTTTCTTTAAAGGAGCTAGGGGCATTCGCCAGGGGTGTCCTCTATCGCCGTACCTGTTCACGTTGGTTATGGAGGCTTTCTCTTGCCTGTTTCGTAAGCATGTTGAGGAAGAGTCCAGTTTTAACTTCCATAAAGGCTGTTCTAGATTGGCTCTAAATCATTTGTGCTTTGCGGATGATCTATTAGTTTTTTGTAAAGGGGATGTTGGTTCGGTCTTGGTGGTTAAAAGAGTTCTTGACGATTTTGCTAAGCTTTCCGGTCTTCGACCAAGTATGAATAAGAGCTTTATCTATACCTCTAATGTGGATTCGGATACCTTGGTTGGGATTACGTCGGTTTTGCCGTTTCAACAGGGATCATTGCCTTTTCGTTATTTGGGGGTCCCCTTGTCCTCTAAGAAACTTGTAACGTCCGATTTTAGTGGTCTTCTTGCCAAGGTACGTGCTCGTATTTTAAATTGGAAATCCAAGTTCCTGTCGTTTGGTAGTCGATTGCAGCTTATCAAATCTGTCTTGGAGTCTTTGCAACTTTATTGGATGATGATCTTTACTATCCCAGCTTCGATTATACATGAAATTGAAAAACTTTTCCGTGATTTCCTTTGGTCACAAGGGGAGTCATCAAGGGGTAGGGCTAAGGTTGCATGGGCGGATGTATGTCGTCCAAAGGAGGCGGGGGGTTTGGGTATTAAAAGGATTTCGTTGTGGAACCGTGCTCTTTTGGCTTCTCATATTTGGGATATTGTCCGAAAACGTAAATCTCTTTGGGTTTCTTTGGTCTATCATTATCGGTTGCGTGATGTTCACTTTTGGAATGCCACAATACCTGCGACGTCCACTTGGCTTTGGAAACGGATTATGGACTTGAGGGAGCAGGTTCGCCCGTACTTTGTGCATGTGATTGGTAATGGTATGCTAACTAACGCTTGGGAGGATAAATGGCTCGATTTGGGTCACCTAGCAAGTAAGCTGTCGTATCGACACCTTCTTGAGGGTGGTCTATCTAAACATACTACTGTCGCTGAGTTGATAGATAGGTTGGATAGTGGTTGGCCGAATGGGTGGGTTGCTCAGTGTAATGCTCTTGCTTCGTATCACGTTCCTGTGATCTATCCAAATGTGCAAGATCGTGTTATGTGGAAGAACATTCGTAATAATCTTACACTGTTTACGGTCTCGGAGGTGTGGAGGACGTTATTTGGAACATATGAAAAAGGTGCCTTGGTATAAATTTTGTTGGTTTACTAACAATATACCAAAACATTCGTTTTGTTTGTGGATTGCTATTCGAAAACGACTTTCTACTCAAGATAGATTGGTGCGATGGAGGCAGGATGGAGAACCGATGGTATGTTCGTTATGTAACGTATGTATGGATAGTCATGATCATCTCTTCTTTGAATGCTCGTTTTCGTTTCAAGTTTGGACCAGATTGAAAGGGGATGTAGATGTTAGCTTGAATGATCGCTGGGATCTTATTTTGAATGATATGGAGATTGGGAGATGGAAGTCGGGAAACACTAAAGCTCGCCTTACCTTTGCGGCAATAGTGTACTACATTTGGCGGGAACGTAACACGAGGCTTTTTAAGGATAAAAAGAAGACTTCGGATCAGATTGTGAATGAAATTCAAAAAATGGTCAATATGAAGATGGTGCATGCGGGAGGTCATATGACGAGAGGGGATGGTATGAGTAGGGGTGGCGCAATGATTGTTCCATGATGCGGGTTTATCTGTTTGGTTGGCAAGTTGGGGTGACTTTGGAGCTGCTTATTTTGTTTTACATGTTGATTAGCTCTGATAGTCTTTGTTTGTTTTGGTTACTTGTCTGTTGGTTTATTTTGCGTAGTAACATTGTGTGTTTCTTAGAGGTGTCCTCTTCCTCATATTGGGTCTGTCCTTTATGGTGGGAGTGGCCCTTTGTTGGGAGGGAGTCCCTCGCCATTTAGGTGTATTTTTTCTCTTTATTGTCTTTTTATTGCCAGGAGTGCCGTCTCCTTTCCAAAAAATATGTTTATAAAACTAGAATTATAAAACATCTAAAAACCCTTTTATAAACGCAAGTCTATGCCGTCCTCTTTGAAAACACTCGCACATCGCTTGTATGATCCTTGTGGGATAAAGGTCACCTAACTACTTGGATCGTCTTTTGATGGCCGAGGTGGTTTCGCGTTTTCTAGTGGGATAAAGGTCACCTAACCACTAGTTATGCGTCGATTCCACAAGTTGTTCAAGTTGGATGACTTGATCGGGGATCTTTTGTGATAAAGGTCACCTAAGCACTAGAAACCCGAGGCATAGATGGGATCAAACATGCCAAAACAAACGTTGTTAAGGATCCCATATTACTAGGAATTACATTTGGATGTAATTGGCGAACGTCACCTACCATGTTGAATTAAATAGATGGGATAAAGGTCACCTAACCATTTATTTGTTTTGCAACGTTGGATCCTAGACTTTATATTATTAATGTTTTAAATACATAAAGGGTATTAATAAATAAAGTTTTAAAAATCGAAACTAAATAGAACTTTGTTAAATTTTGTAGATGGCAACTAATGCGAACCACCACACCAATTACCTTCGATCTCTCCTAGAAAAGGAAAAACTCAACCACACCAACTTCCTGAACTGGCGCCGAAATCTGAGAATTGTTCTCAGGCCGGAGAAGAAGTTGTATGTGTTGGATACCCCTATTCCCGATGAACCTCCCGTTACTCCTAGGGCCCCTCACGCTGAATGGTCGAAACATGTGGATGATTCGATCGAAGTGTCGAGCCTCATGCTAGCCACAATGATTCCCGAACTCCAAGAGATTTTCGAGAATCACACGGCATTTGATATGATCAATCAACTGAAGGAAATGTTCCAACAGCAAGCCCGAACTGAACGATTCGAAACAGTTCGATCGTTGCATGCATGTAAGATGGAGGAAGGAGGAAATGTGAGCAATCACGTACTCATGATGAAAGGTCACTTGGATCATTTGGAGCGTCTTGGCTCTAAATATCCAACGGATTTGGCTACGGACATTATTCTGAATTCTTTACCCAAATCCTATGACCCCTTCATCGTGAACTACAACATGAATGGTTGGGAGAAACCTATTTCAGAGCTGCATCAGATGCTCAAAACTGCTGATAAGAATCTCCCAAAGAAAACCCCTCATGTGCTCATGATTAGGGAAGGTGGAACCAAGAAGCCCAAAACTACTAACTCCAAGGCTAAGTTTGTGAAGGGCAAAGGCAAGAAAGTTGCCCGAACCCCACCAACTAAAAAGAAGGAGAAGGTGGCCAAAGAAGACGCATGTTTTGAATGTGGCGTGGTTGGTCACTGGAAAAGGAACTGTCCTACTTACCTTGCGGGGTTGAAGAAGAAGAAGGTCGACGAAGGCACTTCAGGTATCTATGTGATAGAATTAGATCTATTTACTTTTTCACCTAACACTTGGGTATTTGATACTGGGTGTGGAACTCACATATGTAACATGTTATAGGGGTTCAGAAGAAGTAAGCGACTGAAGACAAGCGAAATCGTACTCCACGTTGGAAATGGAGCAAGAGTTGAAGCTCAAGCTTTAGGAGATTACGATTTACATTTATCGAATGGCCTGTATTTGACATTAAACAATGTGTGTTATGTCCCTGGCTTGACCAGGAATATTATTTCAGTTGCTCGTTTAAAACAATCTGGTTTTACTTATCGTTTTAATGACGATTTTATTCATGCTTACAAAAATGATATATTCTATTTCGAGGCTAGACCTCTAAATGGTATATACGAAATAAAATTAGATGGTTCCATAAACAATAGTTCTATATACCATGCTAGCACCAAAAGACTCAAGAATGATTTGAGCGACTCTTATTTATGGCATTGTCATCTTGGCCATATAAACAAGAAACGCATATCCCAACTTCAAAAGAGTGGTATTTTGAAGGCAAATGAGAAAGAATCATTTGATATATGCGAATCTTGTCTATGTGGAAAGATGACTAAAGCCCCTTTCTCTAGTTCTGGTGAAAGGGCTAAAGACCTGTTAGGAATCATACATACTGATGTATGCGGTCCTTTCAGAACCATAGCAAGAGATGGTGCTAGATTCTTCATCAACTTCACTGACGACTTTAGTCGATATGGTTATGTTTATTTAATGAAACATAAACATGAAGCATTTGAGATGTTCAAATTGTTTCAAAGTGAAGTTGAGAATCAACTCAATAAAACCATTAAAGCCCTTCGTTCCGATAGAGGAGGTGAATATCTAAGTGATGAATTCCTAAATCATCTAGAAGCTCGTGGGATTGTCTCACAACTTACTCCACCTAGAACACCACAACATAATGGTGTGTCTGAGAGGAGAAACCGAACCTTACTAGATATGGTTCGCTCTATGATGAATAGGAGTACTCTTCCCTTATCATTTTGGAGTTATGCCTTAATTACAGCTACCCGTATTTTAAATATGGCTCCAACCAAGAAAGTAGATAAAACACCGTATGAGATTTGGCATGGAAAGATTCCATCCTTATCTTAATTAAGGGTGTGGGGATGTGAGGCTTATGTGAGACAAGAGGCTTCAAACAAATTAGATCCCAGATCCACTAAATGCATCTTTGTAGGATATCCTAAAGATTGTATAGGATACTATTTCTACAATCCCGCCGAGAATAAAGTCTTTATTGCTCGAAAGGCTGAATTCCTGGAAACTAAGTTCCTAATGGAAGAAGCCGGAGGGAGGCAAATGGTACTTGAGGAAGAACCATTAGCTGATGCAACTGAGGTTGGCACTAGTACTCAACAACAAGATGTTGAACCTGAACAAATGGTTGGTCAGGAAACAAATGAGACACAAAGTGTTCGCAAATCTGGTAGAGTACGACAGGAACTAGAAAGATATGGCTTTTCCATATCTTATGATGAATGTTGTTTCTTGGTGGATTCTGATGAACCCACCAACTACCAGAGTGCCATGACAGGTTCTGAATCTGATCATTGGCTCGAAGCCATGAACACTGAGATGCAATCCATGTATGATAATCAAGTATGGAACTTGGTTGATCTTCCTCCCAACAGCAAATCTGTAGGAAGTAAATGGGTTTTCAAGAAGAAAACCGACATGGATGGAAATTTGCACACATATAAAGCAAGACTTGTGGCGAAAGGTTTCACTCAAACTCATGGTATTGACTATGATGAAACCTTTTCTCCCGTGGCTATGATCTAGTCTATTAGGATACAGTTTGCCATTGCTGCATACTATGACTATGAGATATGGTAAATGGACGTCAAAACGGCTTTTCTAAATGGACACTTAACTGAAGATGTCTATATGGTTCAACATGAAGGTTTTGTCGATCCAGAGTATCCTAATAAAGTGTGTAAACTTAAGAGATCCATTTATGGACTAAAACAAGCATCTCGAAGTTGGAATCTTCGTTTCAATGAGAAAATCAAAGAGTTTGGTTTCATTAAAAATGAAGATGAACCATGGGTTTTCAAGAAAGCTAGTGGGAGCATTGTGACATTCCTTGTGTTGTATATGGATGACATACTGATCTTTGGAAATGATATTCCCTCTATGAAAGGGGTTAAGGCTTGGCTTGAGAAATGTTTCTCAATGAAAGATCTAGGTGAAGCAGCCTATATTCTTGGTATAAAGATCTATAGAGATAGATCAAGAAGACTTATAGGACTAAGTCAAAATGCATACATTGACAAAATCTTGAAAAGGTTCAAGATGCATGTAACAACCCAATTCCCATATACACAACAAATCACATAATGTAACATAACATTGATATAACAAAAGAGACATCAAATTACAAGTACGGTCCCGTAGTCTTTTACAATTAGCAGAAGCCGTTCTACTACAAACTTTGTACTAAATACATACATAACATTTAATATTGTAATATAACTGCTAAACATGCCAAAATCTTCGTCATATAATCCTTCACAAAAGCCATCCATCGATTACTCTAATTACTTGCCCTTACGCGATCCACCACCTGGAATACATATTTTAAAACAAAAATGAGGGTTAGACCTAAGGGTCTAAGTGAGAAAAATCCCTGTTAGTTTGAAATCATTTATATAAACTTTATTTATATAAATCACACCGCACTATTAAATATATCAATTTGAACTCACACAACATATACCTTCCCTTCTCATTTCTCCTGGCCATATTAGTTGGTTGCAAACCAACTAATAAATTTACAACGCTGTACAACATCTACAGCCAAACAACGCTATACAGATTCTATAGCCAAACACACCGGTCCTAAGCCCGGCCAACGTATTATAACACATTATAATACTCATGTAAATATAATACCTCAATGTATTATAATTCACATATATAAACACATAATCACCAATTATCACATTCCCAAACAATACGTATATGTATTCCAGTTAAAAATACTTTTAAAGTAAAACTCACCTCGATTGGTTATCAAATTTCCTTCTAAGCTTTTCTCGAGAAATCCAATCTTTTATTCAAAGTTCACAGAATCTGAAACAATTTAAGATACATATATCGCCTTAGTAGTCAAACACATAAAGCCTACTAAAATCTTATCCTCAACAGTTCTCCCTTCAGCGACTTATCACGGGGGTTCCGCTACCCGGATAGCGGATGGGGTCAAGGGGCAACGCCCTTGCGGAGTCTAGGGGTCGCCCCCCAAGAAGTTTTCGGAGCAACTTAATCCAAAAATACAATTAGAAACTATAACCGGACACTACCAAAACTACCGGGACTTCACTGTACCGGGACTCTCCAGTACCGGGACTCCATAACACCGGGAGTTGGTATTACCGGTTCTTGTCGTTACCGGGAGTCGACAATACCGGGACTCCACCGGGAGTCGACAGTACCGGGACTCCACCGGGAGTCGACAGTACCGGGACTCCACCGAGAGTCTCAAGAACACAGTCGGTCTAAACTTTCCTAGATGCGATTGAAATCTATACAAAACACGAAACTGGAAATTATAAACCGATAGGAATTTACTACTGATGATTACAAACACAAAACCTAAAGAATGCATACCTTAATTTCGATTCCAACACACTCAATCGGAGCCTTAACCGTACTTCCTTCTTCTGCTTCTTTTCTCCTCAAGAACACGCACACACACACACACACACACTGATATTTTGAGTTATGAATTATCTGAAACCCAAAAGGGGTAATATCAAATCCCCAATTACCTATTGAACCTTCAACTATCAACTAATGTCCAACACCCCTTTAACTTATTATTTACCCAAACTTACCCTAACATTCAACTTTAAAGTTAACTAAACTTAACGGAAAAGGGATTTTAACTAACGGACTTACCTGGGGTATTACAATGCAGGACTCTAAGAGAGGGTCATTGCCGATGCCATCTGGTACCATATTGAGCAAGTCTCAATGTCCTAGCACAGAAGCTGAGCGAAATAGAATGGATGGCATTCCATATGCTTCGGCAATTGGATCTATCATGTATGCTATGATATGCACAAGACCGGATGTATCGTATGCTTTGAGCATGACGAGTAGATACCAACAAGATCCGGGAGAAGGTCATTGGATAGCTGTGAAGAATATTCTAAGGTACTTACGAAGAACCAAAGAGATGTTCCTTATCTATGGAAGTCAGGAAGAAAGCCTTAGTATAAAATGTTATACTGATGCTAGCTTCCAGACGGATAGAGATGATTGTAAGTCACAGTCTGGATTTGTCTTTATTATGAATGGAGGCGCAGTTTCTTGGATGAGTTCCAAGCAAAGTGTGGTTGCACAATCCACTACAGAGTCAGAATACATCGCAGCATCACAGGCTGCACAGGAAGCTGCTTGGATGAAGAAATTCATTGAAGGCCTAGGGGTGGTCCCTACCATTCAGGATCCCCTAGAAATCCTTTGTGATAATGAGGGTGCCATAGCCATAGCTAATGATGCCATGTCACAGAAAAGGACCAGGCACATTCGTCGGAAATTCAACTACATACGTGATGAAGTTGAAAGCGGTGAAATAAGTATTCGCAAAGTTCATACAGATCAGAACTTGGCAGACCCATTCACGAAGTCTCTTCCACCAGCTAAGCATGAGGATCACGCTAGAGCTATAGGACTTCGTTAGTCTAGTGAATGGATTTGATTTGGTTTAGTATTTGGATTTTGGAACAATGAAAAACAACAAGTATTGTAATTAATTAGATATATTAGATATGATCTTTTTCATACTCGTTGTGTTCTATATTAGCATGTTTAAATCCTTGAATAAATTAGTTATTCTAAATGTCCATAGTCGATCATAGTTGTGGGAACAACTATGAGGTAAGACTAATATGAATTGGAATGGTTGACTTTTAAAAGTAAAAGTGGCAAAGTGTTGCAACCAAGTTCATAGGTACTTGTTAAGGGAACAAGTACTGGACTTGACCCGCTTCAAGATCACTTCATGGATCGTCGTCATAAGTGATTCTTGAAATAGAAGGTAGTATCTTTGTATCCTTCGACCTGAGATGCATATTTGGGACTCAAGTGTAGGGAGTGTTATGTTTTGATATGGTTAATCGTTGTTCTTGAAAAAGGCAGCTATAAAGGCCATCATTGGGCATGGCATGAACTGCATTAGAGGCGTATGTAGTCAAGATGGGATTTGTTTATCTTAATATGTTAAGAGTGAGACATCTAAGGCGCCTTACCAAAAGTTGAACAATAAATGAGAATGATAGTGATCCATGTCTCATATTCAACATGATGTCTAAACAAAGGGATAACTGATACCACACCTTATGCATCAATTGAAGCTACGAGCTTGTGGGAATTGCATGTTGATGAATGGCACTTACAGTCATACATTGCTGGGGGCAGTGAGATGTTGCTAGACGTCCACCACTGTCTATATTATTCCATAATGCAATCTTGAGCAAGTGGGAGATTGTTGGTTATATATGCTCAAGAATGATTATAAAATAATATTACCGGTAATATATGATCCTATAGGGTCACACCATATAGCAAGTAGACACCAAAAGAGATATTTATAAGAATTTGATTCTTGATAAATATTAATTATTTCTTGAAAATATTAATGAATATGATTCATAAATATTAGATGCAAAATTAATTATTAAATTTTGGTTACACAAAATAATACATATGATGGATTTATTTTGTAACTAAAATTGCAAGGAGGGACTTGAGGAGAAAAGTTTAAGATAGTTAAAACATGGTTTTAACCATCTTAAAACTAGATGGGCTTTATTGTATCTTTGCATGGCCTCCCTTGTTTTCATTGGCTTAGTTGGGAGGCAAAATGCTCCTCATTGGACCCTTTTGTGGTCCAATAGAGAAGACCCTTGGTTTTATTAATACTTGGCCTTTTCAAGGGAAATAAGTTAGACAACACAAGACCCAAAAAATCTCCTCTCTCCCCCTCTCCTCTTGGCTTCGGCCGAAAACAAAGAACACACAAAGTGTGTGTTTTGTTTTTGCTTCCTTTTTGTTCTCAAGTCTATTGTATACTTGAGTTAGAAATTGTTCTTTGCATCGAGACTTTCAAGAAGGTACTAGCATAGTACAAAGTGTCGGAGCTTGCTTGGTGGACTTCTTTAGAGGAACACTTCTTTGGGTTCTTGCCATCACCATACTTGAAGAACTAGCAAAGGACTACAAAGGTTGTATTTCCTAAAACCCCCTTTGTATTTTTATCTTTCATGTTCATGCAAATGGATCCTTTGTGGGTATTAAACTTGCTTTAATGTTGTTCAAAGTTATAAGCTTCCGTTGCAAATGTTTTATTTTTAAATCCTTTTGAACAAAACCCAACATGTTACCCTTAAACCAAACCATCTTCGTCCATGGGATCTCAATCATATCCCCCATTAAAGCCACCACCGCCTCTCTTACCGAAAACATGCATTCAGTAGTATTCCTCCATCGCCAAACAACCATGTCCCTACGAGAGTCAACCACCGTAGGTATTTGAATGGAAGCTAAATCCGAATGTCGAGCAACCCACTCCAACGGCCAAGCACCATTGAGCCTGTCAACCAACTCTCGAGCCGTGGTAGTCGGGGAAAAACCACAATCACGGATAAATCGGTATGTAAAGGCCGAACTTAACCGAATCCCCTCCAACCAAGAGTCCTCCCATGCATTAGTGTGTCTCCCATCACCAATCCTTGTAAAAACAAAGGGCCGCACACTCTCTCGAAGATCAAGCAGCTTACGAAACAACCACGACCAAGATTGTTTTTTCCGAACCAACCAAAACTAGTCAGTCTGGATTCTATAGTGGTACAGCCAAGTAATCCATAAGGAGCCACGCTTATTTAATATGTCAATGATATGGGAATACAACAAAGATCGGTTCCAAAGGCCTAGGCGTTTAAGACCCAAGCCACCGCAAGCAATCGGCTGACACACATCTTCCCAAGCAACTCGACATATCGTTTTAGAGCTCTCCCCATGAGCCCACAAACAATCTCTAAAGAGGGGTTCCAATGAGTGAACAACACCTGACGGTAGGAGAAAAGTCGACATCCAATACAACTACATTGATTGGAGAATAGACCTGATTAGGAGAAGCCTTCCCCCAAACGAAAGGAACTTGGACTTCCAATTGTGAATCCGATTCCTAACTTTCACCACCAAGGACCCATAATCTGCCACTTTTAGAGTAACCGGAGAAAGTGGAACCCGCAAGTAACGAATCCGGAAAACACGTGTCCGGAAATTCAAACATGTCTGAATGGCCTCCTTAGTATTACTAGGAACGTTTCCAAAGAAAATATCACTCTACTCCAAGCTAGGAGCAAGACCCGATCTTTGTTCAAAATTTTGAAGCGCTCTCTTTAGCACTTCAACCGATTCCACATCCCCCCTTGTAAAAACGAACAAGTCATCCGCAAAGCAAAGATGGGTAATCTGAAGTGCGTCACATTTAGAGTGATAACCAAAAGACGATGCTTCTAGAATACATTGCTTGAGGATCATCGAAAATCCCTCCATGACCATAGTAAAAAAATAAGGAGACAAAAGATCACCTTGTCTAATCCCTCTACCAGCCTTAAAAAAACCAACTGAATCCCCATTGATGGCTAAGAAGTATGAAGCAGATGACAGCATTTCACGACTCCATTTAAGCATAACTGGATGAAAGCCAAATCCACTCATCATACCAATTAGATACTCCCAATCAACCATATCATATGCCGTACGAATGTCAATTTTGAACGCACATCTAGGAGCACCAACATCGCGCTGATACCCAGAAACAAGCTCGTGCGCCATCCGAATATTATCTGTTATCCTCCTGCCCGGAATAAAAGCCGACTAACAAGGACTAATAAGAAAGTCCAGATATGGTTTTACACGATCTGCAATAATACGGCTAATGCATTTATAAAGAATAGTACAGCAAGATATCGGACGAAAGTCGTTTACCCTAGTTGCATTCTCCACCTTCGGTATAAGACAAAGCAGCGTATGATTAATAGTCTTCTCCATATATCCCGTATAGAAAAAATTATGGATAGCCACCATAACATCCGTCCCTACAATCCCCCATGCAGCTTTAAAAAACTTGGACGTGTACCCGTCCGATCCAGGAGCTTTGTCATTGCCAATCCCAAACATCTCCAACTGAATCTCATCATTCGTTATAGGCCTAATAATATTATTAGCCTCAGCCAAAGACAACTTACGTGCAAAAAAATGAGAGGGCATAGCGTGATCAACATGCACATGAGGGGACCCCAAAAGACCTTTGAAAAATTCCACAAACACCGAAGGTACCTCCTCCCCTTGAACAAAATTACCTTCAGAATCACAAACCGAGAGTATATGCCTTCGATGCCTCTTTTCCTTAACCGCCATATGAAAGAACTTGGTATTGCAATCCCCTTCATTAAGCCACTTTATCTTGGCTCTCTGTCTAAAGTAGGCCTCCTCTTCCATACAAGCTTTTTGATAAGCCAAGAGCACATGGGCTAAATCCTCCTTAAGAGATGCATTTAAAGGGTCAGATGCACAAGCAAGCTGAATAGAATCCAACTCAATTTTTGAGTTTTTCCACCATCAACGAGAGGTTACCATAAGAAGCCCGAAAACGATGAAAAGGAACCTTTAGACCCTTGAGTTTCATGGTAAGTTTATGCACGAATGAACCCCAAGTTTGAATACTCCACCCTTGAGACACGACCTGCAAAAAAAGGGGGCGATCGACTACTATATTATCAAATTTAAAACCCCAACATTTCCTTCGAACACCACCTTGGAAGGATGCAATCAACGGGGAATGATCCGAAACACCCCTTGGGAGAAAAACGGTCGTAGCATCTTGAAAACGGTCCGTAAATTCAGTGTTTGCCATGCATCGATCTAATTTCCTTAGAATGCCACCTTCCTCCCTTGGCTTTTGACACCAAGTGAAATGGATCCCAGTATACCGTAAATCGAAGAGCTCTACATCCTCCACACAAGAATGGAATGCATCCATGTCACTATTTCGGCGCGAAGAGCCCCCGAAACCATCATGCGGAAAAAGCATCGTATTAAAATCTCCCATAGCTAGCCACGGCTTTTGACCCATACATACTTTAAATCGTCGAAGCCCCGACCAAAGGCCCGCACGATCCGTAGTAGTGTTAGCACCATATATCACCGAGACAAAAATAGGCTCAAGCTCTCCCCGAATAGTAACCACCAAATTCAAATATTGTCTATGGGTCTCCATCACCATGACATCCAACATACGAATGTCCCAAGCCACAATAATACGAGCACCAAATTCGGAATGAGATTGGTTAGAAACCCACTCCCAACGACCAAAGACATTACCACATACGTCCGCCAAAACATCCTGAGCCACATGGGACTCAACAATAGCACAAAACGAAATGCCATGCGAACGAATTAAGTTCCGAACCTCCCGTTGTTTTACCGAAGCATTTAAGTCTCGAACGTTCCAACAAGTGAATTTCAACATGAGACATCAATGTTCGACCCAAAGTCCACGTCCTCATTTGCATGGGGCTGGTCACGTCCCATGCATGCATTAGAGTTGCTATCCAAGTGTATCTCTTCCACACTAGACTCATCCTCCTCATCGCCAATTGCTCCATCCGAAGATACACTATATTTATTCGAGAGGGTATGGGAAGCAGTAAACGTACCTCTTCGTGGCTTATTCATAGAGCGAAAGGTGTTCAAAACCGCTGACAAGGTTGGAGCCTTAACATGCATCGGTGTGCTAGCTTTAATTTGGTCCATTCCTCCTTTATTACTCCCATCCAAATGTCCAGATTCCTTTGGTGAAGAGATGGGTACCGGTGCATTCCCTACAGCCCCATTCAGAATATTATTCACCGATGCTCGTCGTACCGGATCCACCACCTCATTCTCCTTGGCAACATGAGGTATGTTACCTACACCTTGCGGGGTAACACCCAACTGACTAGAGCCATCCATAGAATTCTTTTCAATAGGTTGCCGCCCATTCTCCAACGAACCACACATGCTAGACATGCCAACACAATCTATCCTTTGATCCACTTGCGTAATAGTACCCACAGTTCTAGCATCATCTTGATTACCCATATTGGACTTAGAGGAACTTGGTCCCGCTTCCTTGTTAACGATATGCTTCGATTTCGGCCTCCATTATTTTCGCTCCACCCTAAGGAACCCATCCTCATCTTGGTTCCTTGGCTTGGCTAGGGGCTTACCTCTCTTAGTAATCTCCGCTTTTGGACACGAACCTATCTTATGCCCAAACACAAGACAATGCGTGCATTGAGAAGGCTCCCATAAATATTCAACACCCACTTTCACCGAATCATCCTTACCCCCATTAAGGTTAGGAATGATCACATCTAGTTCTCTCTTAAGCTCCCTAACAGCCCATACATCGACAAGAACCTTCGCAAAGCTCGGCCTCCCCCATAACTTGTCACACATAGTCGTGGTACATGCATACATTTGCTTCGGGACCCCCAAAGCACTTGCAATACGGCTCACCCCCTCTCGGTTAAACGTAACCAACGGGATATGATGGAGAATCACCCATAGAGGACAAGTAGAGTGTTCAGGATGCTGAATTCCTTTTGATGGCTCCCAATGACGCACAAACAGAGGTACACCACGGATCATAAGAGGCCCCGACTCAATAACTTGATCACACCCACCCTCATCATTAAAACGAAAGAAGAAGATTCCCCTATCATTCATCATAGCATCACAATATCCAAATTTACTCCAAGCATTCTTAACGTACCTTTGCACCAATGGGAATGGAATGCGAGGACCCAAAAAATACCCATACAACGTCGTACCGAAGGATTTACAGGCCTCCTTCGCAAGTTCAATGGGGATAGGTATACTCGATTCCTTCTTATCAGCTAGGGGGAAGAACTCTAACTTATTCGAACCATTTTTACCTATAACGTCCGCAAAAAGATTACTCTTTTTCACGACATTCACTTCGCCAAATCTGAGATTAGCATCTCCATTGCCCCCATCTAACGTTAGGCGATCCCAAACTGAGGTCCTAGCAACCTGCGGCGCAACCCTAGCTGCCTCCTCCACTATTACATCGTCCGTAGACAAAACCCTAGCAGACTCCTTTGAACTGACGTCAGCCGTATCCACAACCCCATGCAAAACCCTAGTCGTATGGGTGACGTCAGCCCTGCATGGCGCTGCACTTCGCAAAACGCCACCCTCCCCATTAAGATTCGACTCACCCTTAATGTTTCCCGACGAGTTTGCAGCCATTGGTGCAATCGCCGAACACCATATGAAGCCAACACACTGCCGCCTAGACTTGGGTACCCTAATTGTCGAAACGATCGGAAAACGAAGACCACGGTGTGAGCCGCAGTGTTGAATTCCACGAGACCCAAGCAGACAACGAAGGTGCTAGAAACACACACGACAATCAACAATGAACACCAAGACACACACAACTCAGAAAAAACGAAACCCTACCTCCGATCAACAGGAACACTTAGAAACCCTAAACGCCGTTGTGGTCGATACTGCAGAACGAGACCAAAGCCGCGGAGAAAACCAAAGAAAATGCTCGAAATAAA
Source organism: Saussurea involucrata (assembly GCA_033807775.1). Taxonomy (NCBI): domain Eukaryota; kingdom Viridiplantae; phylum Streptophyta; class Magnoliopsida; order Asterales; family Asteraceae; genus Saussurea; species Saussurea involucrata. The sequence continues at coordinate 28,697,120 of CM066316.1, forward strand.
TCAAGGAATAAGATTCCAACACCGAACAAACCAAAAACCACCGGAAAAGTGACCGAAACCCAAAAACCCATGCTTGTCGTCCAAAACCCTAATCGCAGAGAGAGAGCATTCTCTGTGTGTTCATTCTTATTTCAATGTCTGCCTTATTTTTTTACTTCTTGAGTAAAAAAAAAACTCCCTGACACTTCCTCATCTCAGTGTTCCTCTTCAAAAACTCCCATCCCTGAGGAAAAACCTACGTTAACTTCTAAAGGTAAGGGCAAAGAAAAAGTTTTCAATCAAAAACCTCAGAAGAGTACCTTTGTACCAAAGCTGAATGCTTCTAAAGCTTCAGTGACTTATCCCTCTACTTTTAAGAATAAGATCCCTGGATTTATTCAGCGATCTACTCCTAGAATCAGAGTGGATATTATTGGTAAGAAATCCGAAGAACTGATGTTCCTCCCATTTCCAATGCCAAAGGTATACTTGGTGCTGGCCCTACTCATTTAAAATTAACGGCTAAGCATGCAAATGGTCCTAAAGCTACTTTTAGTTATAGGAAATGTTATCACTGTGGACTTACAAATCATATTGCTAGTAAGTGCCCCACAGCCACCAAAGCTGAAAAGTTAGCTAAGGTGAAGACCAATGCCCCCAAGGCAAAGAAGACCACTAGGGTTAAGAAATTAACCAAAGTGAAGAATAATTCTGAAGCTGAATCTTCAAATGCTGCGAAGATTGCTGAACCTTCCACTTCCTCTACCACCACTGATAAATGTGGGCCCATGGGGAAATGGGTACCCAAATCAAACTAATCTTCCATTGTTTGCAGGTTAAGAAGGGTATCTGGTATCTCGATAGCGGATGCTCTAGACACATGACTGGAAAGAAAAACCTGCTCACTGAATATAAGGAACAGAAGGTCCCTCAGTGACCTTCGGTGGAAATGGAAAAGGCTATACCCGAGGTTTTGGTGTATTCTCTAATGGTACAACAACCTTCATAAGAGTCGCATATGTTGAAGGACTGAAGCACAATCTTTTGAGCATTAGTTAGCTGTGTGACAAGGATAACAAAGTGATTTTCACTAAGGAATCCTGCTTTGCACTGACAAAAAGGAGAAGATATCTCTCAGCGGTTATCGTATGGAAAATGTTTATGTTTTTAAAATGGTCACTACAACCACTGAGAACTCCTGTTTCTTCTCAAAAGCCTCATCTGATGCCAACTGGCTATGGCATAAGAGGCTCTCCCATCTAAACTTCAAGACACTGAATACTCTTTCTTCTAAAGAGTTAGTCACTGGTCTACCTCAACACTCATACGCTGAGAAAGGAAAACAAACTAAAGCTACATTCAAATCTAAGAAAGTTTCCTCAGTGTCATCTCCTCTACAACTTCTCCATATGGATCTGTTTGGCCCTGTTAACAAACAATCCATCGCTGGAAACAAATATAAATTGGTCATAGTTGATGAATTCTCTCGCTATACATGGGTAATGTTTCTCCGTTCTAAGAGTGACACCCCTGAAGAACTCATCACCTTTGTTAGGAAAATGGAAGTCCTGAACAACATGACCGTTCGCTCAATAAGGTGTGATCATGGGACTGAATTCAAAAACAGTTCTCTTGATTCCTTCGTTGAAAGTAAGGGTATTTCTCACAACTTTTCCTAAGTGAGAACACCGCAACAAAATGGAGTCGCTGAAAGACGAAATCGAACTATCATCGAAGCTGCACGTTCAATGCTCAGTGATTCTCATCTACCTACTCAGTTTTGGGCAGAAGCTGTCAACACTGCTTGTTTTACTCAAAACAGGTCGCTGATAGTCAAAAGATTCAAGAAAACAGCCTATGAATCTTCTATGGGAGAAAGCCTTCAGTTAGCTTTCTTCACATCTTTGGATGTCAGTGTTTTATACTGAACAACAGAGATGCCCTTGGAAAGTTTGATCCTAAGGCTAATGATGGAATCTTTCTTGGATATTCTTCAGTCTCCAAAGCCTTCAGCATCTTCAATCGAAGAAGACAAACTGTTGAAGAAACTATCCACGTCACCATTGACGAATCCCGTTCAACGAACTCTAGACCTTCTTCTGATACTGAAGAACTGAATCAATGGATGATTTCTCATCTTGGTGATTCAGAAGACGCTCCTACTCCTCCATCTCATACTTATCCCGCTGAAGATGATAATCCTACTATCATCCCCAGCATGCAGACAAGTGAAGTTGAAACATCTTGGGTCTCAGCTGTTCCTATTAACACTATGCCTGCTTCTGAACCTTCTGTCTCAGACATACCATCTACTTCTCAGCAATCAGTGAATGAAATGACATCTGAACCTCTTCATCTCTTGGCTGAAATACCAGAATCTGCTGAAGCCTCATGTTCAGCTACTCCAGAAGTTCAGGTTGAGTCAGCGACTTATGCTCCGTCTCAGCGATGGACTATCAATCACCCTATTGATCAAATTGTTGGTGATCCAAACGCTGGTGTTCAGACTCGACGAAGTGCAGGTAATATTTGTTTATTTGTTAACTTTATTTCCCTGATTGAACCAAAGAAAACTGATGATGCCCTCCACGATCCAAACTGGGTCAGCGCTATGCAAGAAGAGCTGACTGAATTCGAAAGAAACAAAATTTGGAAGCTCGTTACTCGTCCATCCGACAAGTCAGTGATAGGCACTAAATGGGTCTATCAAAACAAGTTGGATGAACATGGAATTGTAACCCGCAACAAGGCTTGTCTTGTTGCTCAGGGATACAAACAAGAGGAATGTATAGATTACGACAAAACATTCACCCCAGTGGCAAGACTCGAAGCTATACGTCTATTCTTAGCTTACGTTGTACACAAAGACTTCAAAGTTTATCAAATGGATGTTAAGTCAGCGTTCCTCAGTGGAAAGCTGAATGAAGAAGTCTACGTGGAACAACCTCCAGGATTCTCAGATCCTAAGCATCCAGGTTATGTTTATAAACTGGATAAGGCACTTTATGGCTTAAAGCAAGCTCCTCGTGCATGGTATGACACTCTATCCTCTTATCTCCAAATCGAAAAATTTTAAGCGAGGTAAAATCGACAAAACTCTATTTTTCAGGAAAGTAAAAGGTCATATTATTATTGTTCAAATATATGTCGATGATATTATATTTGGTTCCACTAACCCTGACCTCATAACATCCGTCCCTACTTTGCGATGAAGATCCAGTAATCCTTTGAACCTAAAAGTAAAAAAGATGGCGTTTTCTCTCTCTAGAACTCTCCTAGGGTTTCATGGCGATTGATCGGTTTTCGTGCTTTAGTGGAGGTTTTCTTGGTGGTTTTGCCTTGTTTTTGATTCGTTCGTTGAATTCTAGAGTTCTTTTAGATTGTTTTGATTGTTTTATCACGTTTTCTTGGAAGTTCTTACGGCTGGAAAGGTTTTCTCGATTAGGGTTTTATCACCGGCGGCGGTATTCTCCACTTCGTCGTTACTGTTTGTTCTCTTGACGATCTCAAGTGTGTTTTTGATTCCTTCGTTATCAAAGCTAGGGTTTCTCGTGGGATTCAGCATCACGGTGCAAACCGTGATCTTCGTCTCCCGGTGACTTGGGTTTTCCCGATTACTAGGGTTTCCTAGTTGCGACTTCTGCGATTCGGCTTCACTTGCTGATCGACGAGGTGCTTATGGCGGACGATTTCTGGGGGAGGGGTAGTGATAACATTCAGATTGGGGGTGATAGTTCGACGGTGGGAGATGGCCCCCCATGCACGATTAGGGCAGACGTCACTATGACGCACCCAGCTAAGGTTTCGCATGGGGTCACAAAGGAGGGTGTGATGTTTTCGGATGCTGATAGGGATGTGCAGTCAGCGGCGGCGGCTAGGGTTTCGCATGGCACGCCCATGCAATGTATGGCTAGGGATATGGCTCCTTCGTCGGGGATGAGTTTGACCCCTGAAGAATTGGCTGGTGCTAGAGATGGTACGGCTAGGGTTTCGCATGACCCCAACGTCATCCAACACGGGAATGGGATTGGTTCGTCGGCTGTGCATGCGGCTAACCCTAATTCCCATGCAACGAAAATACATGGGGAGACCAATGTTTCTGGTAATGGTGGTGAGGGCACCTCGGTTTGGGACCGATTATCTGACCCACCTAAGCATAATGCATCTTCTTTGGAGTTTGGGGCCGTCCAGATCCTGAAAAACGTTCAGCGTACGTCTTCGTATGCGTCGGTAGTTAGTGCTAACATGGATTCTACTGCCGGTAAGTTGGATTTATTTCCTTTGGCTGATAAGGGTGTCTCTCGTATTGAACTCCCTATTACTTAAACGGAAAAAGCTTCGAAGCTTTGTCGAAATATCTTGTATGGCTATTTCCTTGGTCCTCGCCTTTATTTTCCAACTGTGAAAAAGGTAACCATGTCGCTGTGGGGTAAGCATGGGTTACAAGATGTTATGATGAACGAGACTGGGTTTCTTTTCTTTCGTTTTGGGGCAAGTGATGGACTGCGTCATGTGTTGGAGGGTGGTCCTTGGATGGTGAGGGGGGTTCCCCTCTTTGTTTTTCCGTGGGATCCTCAGCAAGGTCTTGTTAAACCGGAGCACACATCTTGCCCTCTATGGGTTAAGATACATAACATCCCGTTAGTAGCATTTAATAGAGAGGGGGTCGGCCGTATAGCTAGTGCACTTGGGGTCCCAAAGATGATGGATGAGTTTACGGCAAAAATGTGTGACGATGCATGGGGAAGACCGGGTTTTGCGAAAGTCCTGGTTGATGTATGGGCAGTGGGTGAGCTAAAGCGTGATTTACAGGTGGCTGTTCCTAGCTTGCATGGGGGCAAGGAGATGGTAGTTTCTTTGAAAGTTGAGTACATGTGGGAGCCTACCCAATGTTCTCATTGTAAAGTTTTCGGCATCAAGACTTCTTCGTGCGTGAAGGCAGAACTGGCAAAGACAAAGGGTAAAGAACATATGAAGAACGGGACCGACTCTGAGGGTTTTAAGCTGGTTACCAAGCGAAAGAAAATGCCACAAAAGGAAATTTGGAAACCTGTCCAAAAGGATGTTGGTTCTTCTTTGGGCGTTGACAAGCAGGCGGATGCGGTGAAAGAGACGTTGGATACTCGGAAAGAGCCGCACGTGGAGGAAATTGGTATTAATGATGCTGCGAGTAATGATGTTGGGAATGCCATTCCAGCTTGTGCAAATCCATCGAAGGATGCTCCGAGGGTGTCGGTTGATGGTGGGGCGAATAGTGGCATTGCGAGGGTCCAAACTCAGCCACCAAAGATTCGTGGCATTCTAAAGAAGCCGACCCCGTCTAGAACGGAGTTACACCCCTCGGTCCTACTTGCAAAATCGAAAAGTGTCGTGTCTACAAAGAATCCTTTTGAGGTTTTAACTACGGATGAGGATGTCGTGATGGCTGGATTCTCCAATGAAGGGGCTGCTATGGGAGAGTCATTGGCTACAATTGGTGGTTTGGATCCTTTGGCATCGGTTGGGAATGATGCTACCTCCCAATCGTTGTAATGGTGAATCTCGGTGCTTGGAACATTAGGGGATTGAATTCCCTTATTAAACAACGTGAGGTAAAACATTTCATTCATTCGCACGCTTTGTCGTTTTGTGCCATTTTAGAAACCCATGTCCTTGCTCCTAATCTCTCCACCATCTCGCAACATGTTTTTGGTGGTTGGTCTTGGGTGTCGAATGTTTCGTCTTGTTCACATGGTACTCGTATTATGCTGGGATGGGACACTTTGGTCTTTGATATTATGGTACTCTCTATGTCGAATCAAGTTATGCATTGCAAAGTCCGCTTCCGTACTTCATCTCGTTATTTTTATGTTTCGGTGATTTATGCGGTTAATTCCTTGGAAGGACGTCGGCCTTTATGGCATGATCTTGAGCAGTTTAAAAGCATGATTAATGAAGATCAATGGTTATTGATGGGAGATTTTAATGCTCACCTCCATCCGGATGAAAGTGAAGGTGGTGCCTCTAGTCGAGATCTTGGTATGAATGAGTTCTTGGATTGCCTCGGTAACATTGATGTGTTTGATGCTAGGTATACGGGCATTCAGTACACTTGGGCTCAAAAACCGAGAGGGGGTGGTGGTGTTGTCCGTAAGCTTGACCGTATTCTCATCAATACTTTGTTTGAGGAGTCGGTGGGTATTACGGTCGCAAACTTTTTGCCGAGAGGTGTATCGGATCATAGTCCTATGATTGCCAATTTGGAGGGTGCCCCGTCCCGTGGTAATCAGCCTTTTAAATTTGATAACTTTCTCACTCGTCATCCAGATTTTTTGCAGACGGTCCAGTCGGTGTGGAATATGCAGGTTAATGGTACTTATGCATTTGGTGTAACATCTCGGTTGAAAGCGTTAAAGAAACCACTACGCTCGTTACGTAATGTGCATGGAAATGTCTCTAAACGTGTACATGACTTGCGGATTGAGGTTGAGGAAGTTCAAAGGGTGGTCGATACTGATCCTTCCAATATGGTGCTTCAAGAAGACCTTGCACATGTTCTTTTAGCTTTTCAGGAAGCTTTGCATGTTGAGGACGAGAATTATAGACAAAGGGCCAAAGTTCGCTGGATGGCGGAGGGAGATATGAACACCTCCTTTTTTCATAAGGTTGATAAGGAGAAGAAGACTTTGAACCGTATTGACTCAGTCATGGATATTGCGGGACAGGTTTTTTCGGGTGCTGGGTTTGAAAACATTTTTTTTGAACATTTTCGCACCATTATTGGTGATATAGATAATGATGTCAATCCCGCTCTTCCCTTAGATTTCTTTCATAATCGGTTATCTATTCTGGATGCTAACTTTATGATTCGGCCTATCACAAAGGATGAGGTCAAGCGTGCTATGTTTGATATTGGTGACGATCGGGCCCCGGGCTCGGATGGGTTATCCTCAAAGTTTTATAAAGCCTCTTAGGATATCATGGGAAAGGATATTGAGCTTGCTGTGCAGGATTTCTTTTATCGTGGCCGGCTAGCTAGGGAATTGAACCACACGTCCATTTGTCTTATCCCAAAAACTCCAAACGCTTTTAGGGTCACGGAATTTCGGCCTATCTCTTTGTGTAACGTGATCTACAATTGCATAACCAAGATTATCTCGTGGAGGTTAAAGGATTTTCTTGATACTTTGGTGAGCTCAAACCAATCTTCTTTCATACCGGGGAGGAGGATTACTGATAATATCCTCATGGCCCATGAGTTAGTGGTCGGTTATGATCGAGGAAGTGGCCCTCCACGGTGCTCTTTCAAAATTGATGTCCAAAAAGCATACGATTCGGTCGATTGGAGATTTCTTTCTATGGTCCTTCAAGGAATGGGTTTTCATCCAATTATGCACCATTGGATTATGGAAGTTGTTACAACTACTTCTTACTCGGTCATGGTGAATGGCAAATCGCATGGGTTTTTTAAGGGTAAGCGGGGTCTTCGACAAGGTTGTCCTTTATCGCCTTATCTATTTACTCTTGTTATGGAGGCTTTCACATGCTTTTTCCACCGACGTAAAGGTTGCTCTCGGCTCTCCCTTACACATTTATGTTTCGCCGATGACCTGATGGTCTTTACGCGAGGTGATGTTGCGTCGGTAAGGACTCTTAAATTGGCTTTAGATGACTTTGCTACGGCTTTGGGTTTGAAACCAAGTTTGGCCAAGAGTTCGGTGTACTTTTCTAATGTGGAAGATGGGGTTGTTGCTGAAATTACGACTGTTTTGCCATTCCAACGGGGTATGCTTCCTTTTCGGTACTTAGGTGTTCCGCTTTATTCTAAATGTCTCCGTGTGGCAGATTTTAATCCGCTGATTTCAAAGGTTAGATCGAGAATTTTGAATTGGAAATCAAAATTTCTCTCTTTTGGAGGTCGATTGCAACTTGTGAAATCGGTCCTTGAGTCTTTACAACTTTATTGGATGATGGTCTTCACTTTACCATCGTCAGTTGTTCATACGATTGAAAGGATGTTCCAGGGCTTTCTTTGGAATCACGGTGATCCTTCGCGTGGAAGTGCAAAAGTTGTGTGGGAAGATGTGTGCAAACCAAAGAAAATGGGTGGTTTGGGTCTCAAAAGATTGACCACTTGGAACCGTGCCTTACCTACGTCGCATATTTGGGACATCATGCGAAAGACGAATTCGGTATGGGTTACTTGGATCTATGAATATCGCTTACGAGGGAATTCTTTATGGACCGTGCCTATCACTTCGACGTCTACTTGGATTTGGCGAAGGCTTTTGGCATTACGGGAGATTGTTCGGCCGAGGTTTTTCCATGTGCTTGGGGATGGTCGCAATACGCATGCTTGGGAGGATACATGGCTAGAGGTTGGCTACCTATTGAAAAATTTACCTTACCGGTTAATTCATGATGGTTGTTTTGGGAAGAATGCTACGGTGGCGGAGGTTCTGGATTCTATGCAATGTTGGCCATCATCTTGGGTGCAACGTTGTGCTGCTTTTGGTGTTGAGTCGCTTCCTACCATATATATTGACATCAAAGATCAGGTTATGTGGCGTAATAATCATAATCATCCGGTTCGATTTTTGGTGTCGGAGGTTTGGAAATTTTTGGATGGCCCGCACCATGAGGTTTTTTGGTATAATATGTGTTTGTTCCCAAAGCATGTTCCAAAGCATTCTTTCTGTTTGTGGTTGGCCTTTCGGTTACGGTTGCCTACCCAAGATAGAATGCAAAGTTGGAGGGGTGATGTTATGATGTGTAGCCTTTGCCAAACTGGGATGGATTCGCACAACCATTTGTTTTTTGACTGCTCGTTTTCTGCTTTAGTGTGGTCGACTATTAAGGTGGAAATGCAAAGTCCCATGGTTCCAGACACATGGGAGGAGATTCTTGAAGATATTCAGCAAATACGATGGTATCCGGGTGAAGTACGTAACAAGCTTCTTTTTGCAGCAACGATTTACATCATTTGGCAAGAGAGGAATAATCATCTATTCTCGACCAAACAAAGGAGTACGAGCCAGATTGTTACCGAGATCAAGAAAGTTGTCGCTCTTTGCATGATGGGGACGGGTGGCCGTGGATGCTTATCTAGAGGAGCACGTGACAGAAGTCGTTCGCATGGAGTGTCGATTTAGTGATTTCTGGTTTTGGGTGGTGATCGTGTGGGGCTTTTATGATGGCTTTCTTTGTGCTGTCTTAGTTATTTGTGGTGTTACTTCTCTTTGTCTTTTTTGGTTGTTAGCTCTTTGGTACTCTTTGTCTGAAATTTTTGATTGTTTAGTTGGGTTCCTTTCCACGTTTTTGGCCTGTCCTTTACTGTGGGAGGAATTCCTCTTTGGGAGGGAGTCCCTCGCCGTTTAGGTGTATTTTTCCTTTTTTGTCTATATTGCCAGGAGTTCCGCCTCCTTTCCAAAAAAAACGCTGACCTCTGTACTCGTTTCGCTGATAGAATGAAAGTTGAATATAAAATGAGTATGATGGGTGAGCTAACATATTTCCTTGGTCTTCAAATCAAACAGAATGAAAAAGGAACTTTCATTCATCAAGGATATGCTAAAGAAATTTGATTTAACTCAGAGTTCAGCTATGAAAACCCCTATGGCACAACCGCTGACACTAAACAAGGATCCCTCTGAAAAACCTGTTAATGTCACAGCGTACCGTGGGATGATCGGTTCTCTTCTGTATCTTACAGCTAGCCGACCTGATATTATGTATGCAACCTGTTTGTGTGCACGGTATCAAGCTGAACCTAAGGAATCTCACTTGATCGCTGTAAAGAGAATCTTTCGTTACCTTAAGGGTACTCCTAACATAGGTCTTTGGTATCCCAAAGACTCAGGGTTTGATCTAATCGCCTATTCAGATAGTGATTTTGCAGGTTGCAAATTGGATAGGAAAAGCACCACAGGAGGCTGTCAGCTCCTAGGTGGAAAGCTGGTGAGTTGGACAAGTAAAAAGTAAAACTTAGTGACCACCTCAACCGCTGAAGCTGAGTACGTAGCCGCTGGAAGCTGTTGTTCTCAGGTCTTGTGGATGAGAAATCAACTACTAGACTATGACCTTCAGCTCTCAAAGATTCCAATCTATTGCGACAACACAAGTGCCATCGCTATAGCCAATAATCCAGTGCTACACTCAAAGACCAAACACATCGAAATCAGGTATTATTTTTTCAGAGATCATGTGATGAATGGTGATATAGAACTTGATTTTATCAGAACTGACTTTCAGTTAGCTGATCTTTTTACCAAACCTCTTGATGAGACAAGATTCAACTTTCTCATAAGTGAGCTTGGAATGCTGAACTTGGAAGAGTAAAATCCTCAGCGGTTCACATTTGATCAGTGATAAAATACAATGAACTTGTATAACCCTATTAAACATCTTCTCTCTGAACAAAATTGATTCGCTGATATCAAGGTATGTTCTTTCTTACTCGCTGACATTCGTCTATGAATGGAATATTTCAAAACATATTGCATCGCTGAATATCTCTTCCTTTCAGCGACACTTTGAAATTTCTTAAACTAAACACTGATATTTCTAATCAGTGCTTCAAGTTTTCAAAAGGTCCCCGAGTTTTTCAAATCCTCAGAGACATCCTAAAATATGAAAGGACGTTTGGGACATCATCACAACGGATAGACCATGGCACGATTTTCTGACACACGTTCGCCCGTTTCGATTTTCTTGACCAATCATATTCAAGGGACGTGTCCATGTCATCATGAAAAACTTTCCCGCTCACAGTTTTTCTCTCTCTACTCTCACTATATAAACACATTCGAGTTTAAATTTTTACCTTACGCGAACATCATCTCCTTCAAGCAAGAACAACTATTGCATTCAAACTCTTTTTCTCCAGAAAAGTGTACATCTTCATCTTCAACATCAAAGGTAAATCTTATTATTACTTGCCTCTACAAACTTGTTTTCGATCTTATCATGGTTTTTAACAGATCAAACAAAGGAGCCTTCTCAAATAAAATCATTTTCTTTTCATGATTTTATAAACACAATCTGGAAACATATTGTTCTTCAAGTTTATAACAAAAATCTTAAACTTGTATCTTCATATGTTTTTCCAGAATCCCTTCTTTAAAACGAAACTGGAAAACAAATGTTCACTATGTTTTGTACTCTTTTTCAAAACAAGAAAAACCCTAATCTCCATTATGATATCTTTTGTCTGAATGGAATGTGCAAAACCCTAAAATCCCTTATTTTGGAAAATCTTTCCACATTAAGACATTTTGTTCATCCTCTTCATGTTTGAAATTATAAACAGAAATGGCATCTACTACTGAAGCTCCTACGACCAAGTCCCCCACTGCTGCTGAGAGTGTCGTGCTCACAAAAGCTCCTCAGGTTAAATTTAAACTCGAGCAAGTTACCTTTCAAAGCAACAATCCTTATGCTCTCTTCGACTTCCCTCAAAAGAAGCAGGTCACACATCTGGATGACGCTGTAAACTTTCTCAAAACCTGTCCCCTATCGACAGCTTTAACCATTGCACCCCCGGCTCATCGATATCTTCTAGCTCAGTTCTGGTATACTGCCAGAAGAGCTCAGGTACCCTCACCCAAAGACCCAAAGAAAATGCTCGATGTCATTCTCTGTGACACCAAACATAGAACCTCCAAGATCACCCCTGGTACTATCAAGCGTGCCCTGAACTTTCCTGGTAGTTCCAAATAAAACCGCTTTGTCCCTCTGCCAAACCCCAAAAACCTAGCTGACAGGGAAGCACTGATTGCATTCTTTGATGCAATGAAGTATGTGTGGGAAACAGGGAGAGATGAACTCCCTGAGAAGAAGCTGACCACCATCAAGAAATCGAAAATGCCTAGCAAGATGAACTTCATCTTCGCTCATTTGATCAGCTGCCTAACATCGAAAACTGGGTCAACTGACCAAGCGTCACAACCTCAGCAGGCTATGGGCTATGCACTGCTGAAAGGCCTTCACATTGATTAGGCAACAATCATTTACAACGATATGGTACTCAGGGTGGACGTGGCTGACTGACCAACATGTGTTCCATATCCCCGATTTGTCAGTGCTCTCTTTCTTAACGAACTTGGGGGCAAATACCCAAAAGTGGGTGACCTGAAACTCTCTCAGGTTGGCGTTAAGGTTCTTGACTTCAAGCCCCTGCCAAACGAGGTACGTCTTTCTAAACTCATATCTATTCTCAATCCCCCCGCTTCTTCTACTTCTGCGGGTACCTCAGCGGTAATCCCAACTGCTGATACCCACGCTGCAACCTCCACTCCTTCCAAGAAAAGGAAACAATCTAAATCCCCACTTGGCGCCCCTAAGCCCAAGAAGTCCTCGACAAAGCAACCCCCCAAGCCTTTCCAGGCTGAAGACTCCACGACTCTTTCTGTACAAGAGCCGTTGGATAGTTCAGTGGTACGCTCTGCCACGGTTGATGAAGCCACCCCTTCCATACCAACTTCAACGTCTCTAAACACTGAGGTTATTAACTTGGAACAGAACCTCCCTCCCTCATTACCTCTAAGTACTGCGGAAGTCATGTTGGTCCCGAAAGGCTATACAAGTTTGTAGAAGGGGGGGGGGGGGGGGGGGTTGAATACAAACACACGTTTTTACTTTTCTAAATTGTTTATTGATAAATCAAGACAATTTACAACTTGTTGCGGAACAAGATTAAGGATAAACCTAATCTAAACAAGTTAAGAACACTAAGTTTCTTGCACTAGAAAGAGTTAAAGAAATTACGAATAATAACTTAACAATAAGAGAGAAATAAGAAGATGGTCCGAGCACACTTCAAAACTGAAGTAGGGTTCTTCTTATATACTGCATGAATTTAATGCATGGCAGTATGGCTTTACACGTGGCAGCAGGTGAGTGGTTGCATGTCATTGACCTTTGTAGACAACCTTAGTAGTCGCATGGTGCACAATGTAGAATCAGAGTTGTTGTACTGATTACAGACAAAATGGATGTCCGTTCTGACAGTTCGTATGGAGACGTGCAAGGGAGGTAAGACAATAGTAACATGCAGGGAGACTTCATGATCAGCTTTCGTTGAGTCAGATCTTTATCAGTGAATGATAAAGTTCAGCGATTGCTGAAGTCTTCTACTTGATACTTCACGTTGAATGGACAGGTCTTGTTTCGCTGATATCCGCATCAGTTCATGAGTAGATTTGTCGCTGGTTCTTGAGCTTGATCTTCGACTTCAGCGTAGAACTTTGGTTGACGTGAAACTTGTATTCAGAGATCATAAGTAAACAAACTAAACTATCAGCAATCATCAATAGAACTGAACAAGCTCAGAGTTATATGATGATGAACAGTGTTCGCTGAATATCTAATCTAAAGAGTGAGAGTTCCTATCAGCGGTACTGTAAAGTCTTAGTACTTATCAGCGATAGTAAAACTCTAATACATATTATTTACTTACAATTTTCACTAAGTGTCAAGAGAGGGTCATTTTTAAATCACTGAGGGTTTGGATCAACAATCTCCCCCTATTTGATTATGACATAGCAACAGAGAAAATTGCTATTTAATGAAAACATAAGGATAAAAAGAACTCATAAAATATTTGTCCCTTTTACTGTTTTCTGGGATCTTTTCAGTACTGATGGAGTAAAGTACATTCGCTGAAATTTTTCTTTAAACTTCGTAAAGATTACAGAGGGAAGTGGAAAAATTACAAGTACAGCAAATAAAATTACAAGTACAGAAGATGTAGACATATAAGGATAGAAAGAATTACAAGGCGATCCTATCCGTCAAAAGGTTCTTCCTTAATGAGAAGTTCATCAAGGGTCTTTGATGTGGGAATCATCCAGTCAGGGACCGTTACACCTTGATCCTTTTTGTTCTTTGCTTCATCAAAGATCAGGGGTTTGAGGTGACGTGCCTGAATGTCGCGTCTGACTTCACACCAGTGTATTAGGTCTCTGAGATGTTCGATGGGAGTGATTGGAAGCTCAGATATGCGTTGAAAGTGTTGATTTCCATAGCAGTCTAGAAAGAAGATGCCATAGGGTTCACTTACGACTTTTCCAGGGAGGAAAGTTTCACCAGGAGGCAGGGAGGTGTTAAGTACTAAGAGGTCAGGGTCACGACCAAGTACTTCTTCGCGTGAGAAACCTATACCTGTTTCATTCCGTATAGGAGGACCTGAGTCTGAGGTTTTCTTTTTCTTTGCCCTTCCTTGTTGAGGTGGAAGAATAGTGGAAGGAGGAATATCCACAGCAGAAGAAACCAAGTCGATCTGAGAATTTAAAATTTTCTCGACATGGCTTTTGAACTTTGAGCGAGATCGCTGAATGGCTAATTTCACTTCCAACCATTCAGAGAAACCAAACTTCTCTAATGAAGTAGCGTAGAAGGTTTGCTTGGTTTGGTCTTCTCTGAATAAGTCAACTTCAACAATAGGAACGTCTACAAATGTTTTTCCTCTGATATTTACCTTGATGATTTTGGATGGTCGAGATCGATAGTTCAGCATTTCTGTACACCATTCCAAAGTCGAATCAGATACCTTAGTCTTTTATTCAACGATCCTTTGAGCATCATCCCATAGCTGGCGTTGGACATCAATGGGAGTTCTTTTCAGCGCGGGGTCTTTCACTGATTGTTGGACAAGCTGGATGGCGAGAGCCTTATCTTTTTCTTCAGCTTCCGTCTTTTCGGCGAGTAATCTTTCAGCTCTTAAATGATCCTCGTATTCTTTCCTTGATATCCTGAACTTTGTGGGAGCAGGGATTTTGTCACGAGGAAGAATGATTCGCTGATCTTCAAGTTGTTTGATCATTGCATCTCTCTTTTCTTGATCCTCTTCACTTAGCTTTTGAGGAGCCAAGGAAGGTCTGTTTTTGTGAGAGAGCAGTTGTTCTTCAGGTTCATGAGTCTCAGTGGTTAAATCCAAGACTGGGATTATTTCTTCAGCTCTTGTAGCTGGGATTATTTCTGGTGTAGTCGTAGGAGCTTCAGCGGGATCCTCAAACAGGGGAGAGGACTAGCTAAAACACAGCGATTGTTTAAGTAAGAACATGGGAAGAAAGAGATAGAGAAAAGAATGTGGTTAAGTGTATAGAGGTTTTAAGGATAGAAGGATTGAGATTGAGAAGGGATAGAGGAGGGATGCAGTGTAAGGGAATAGAAGGTAGTGTACCTGACAAACTGGCTTTTGAAGCAAGATCGTCAGATTGTCTTCTTCAGCGAGGCCTTTGTTTTTGCCTTTGTCAGCTTCAGACGCTGCAGGCTTTGTCTTGGTCCGCTCCCCTGAAGGTTCTTTTATCTCGATCCCTTTTTGAGCTGGAGCTTTTGCAACAGGCTGGATGTAGAAGAAGTCGTCATCATCATCGTCATCATCATCATCTTTGGGGGATGATGATGGTTCTTCATCAGAGATGTCGATAGGTTCATCGTCTTCAGCTTCTTCTTCAGACTTGACTTCTTCCAGCATAAGGTTCGGTCACGTCAGCAGCAACTTCCTTAAGTTGCTCATCGAGTTGCTCCCCCTCAGATACAGAGGGAGGTTTCTCGGTTTCCTCAGGGTTTTCAACTCCCTGAGGTCGTGAAGTAGAAGTAGCAGCAGCAGCAGTTTCAATACCCTCCCCCTCAGCGTTATGGGGAAGGTCTTCTTTAGTCTTCTCCCCCTCTTCCACATTATGGTTGCGGGAGGTAACAGATTGTTCAGCAGCAGCAATGTGTATTTGGTCCCTGTCTTCTAGGCCAGAGATCCTAACACAGTTCTCAATCGTTGCTAATCTGACTTCCAGGCCAATATAGCAGGATTGATCTTTTGAAGATCCTCTCGATCGACCTGAGTAAAATGAGAAGTTGAGGCGTTCAGGCGATCGAGTACTTTATGAACAATTTCTTTGACGGCGGAGACCTCAGTTTTGATCGTGGAGACTTCACCCTTAAGAGAACCAACCTCTGTCCTCAATGATGTGACTTCATTGGACAGAGTGGTGAAGGTTGTTGAAAGAGAGGTGGTGGCGGTTGAATTGACAGCGAGGGTGGTAGCAAATTGAGCAATGCTACCATCCACCTTCTCCAGATCAGCTTTGGAGGCTTTCGTATCAACGATCTCGGTCAACTTTTTGAGTTTCTCTCCAGCGTCTGTAACCTCTGAAGAGTTCATGAAGAGAATGGTGTTGTAATTTTCCACCTTTGTTTCCAGGGCCTTCAGGGAGGTGTTGATATCCCCCAAATTAGGAACTGAAATAGTTATTAACTTATGAACAGGGGAAAGCTCAGAAGTTTGGGGTTGAGAGAAAGAAGTGTTTGGGATAATGTGTATACCAGTAGGCGGGTTGGCGAAGTTGTCGAAGCCTCGTAACCCTGAGTAGGTTTCATAGTCGTCTTCAATAGTTCCCTGACGACTGGAAGTACCTGCAGGTCCTGTGTTTTGTTCTATCATCCTCTGAAGATGTTCAGCAGTAGTGTCGCTGAGGACGATGTTTGTTGAGGAGAATAGGGGAAGAGATTGAGTGACCAAAGGAGAGGTGGGAGGAATGATGGTTGAGAAAGTGGGTTGGGTGCGGGGTAAAGCGTTATATTCGCTGAAAACCACTTCAGTCTGTAGAGAGGCTGAAGGAGGTGGGTTCATTTCAAAGTTTATAACTTCAGCGTTTAGAGACGCTGAAGCCGGGATGCAAGGGGTGGCTTGTTCAACTGTGGCAGAGCGTACCACGGAACTTTCCATCAGCTCTTCAAGATGAGCTGTGGAGTCTTCAGCGTGTGAATGCTGGGGGGGGGGGGTGCTCCTTGGTTTTCTTGATTCTTTTGGAACCAAGTTGGGAAGATAAGTGTTTCCTTTTTCGAGAAGGAGTGGAGGGTGCAGCGTGGGTATCAGTGGTGGGGATTTCCACTGAATGAGCTGCAGAAGTAGAAGAAGGAGGATTGAGAAGAGATAAGATAGTAGAAAGACGTACCTCGTTTTCCAGCGGCTTGAATTCGAGCACCTTAGGCCAACCTGAGAGAGTCTCAGATCACCCTCTTTTGGGTACTTCTCGCCAAGTCCTTGTTGAAAGACGGTTCTGATGAATCTTGGATAAGGAACCCATGAAGATCTTTCAGCCATATCCACTCTGAACGCAAGGTCGTCGTAGATGATTGAGGCCCAGTCAACATTTAGACCTTTCAGCAATGCATAGCCCATTGCTTGTTGAGGTTGAGCAGCTTGATTAGAAGAGCCACTCTTCGCTGTCATGCAGCTTATCAGATGTGCGAAGATGAAGTTCATCTCGCTGGGCATTTTGGACTTCTTGATCATGGTCAGTTTCTTCTCAGGCTTCTTGTCCCTTCCAGTGTCCCATGCGTAACCCATTGCATCGAAGAATGCAGTGATGGCTTCCCTATCAGCATGGTTTTTGTGGTTTGGGGGAGGGACAAAGCAGTTTTCTTTGGTAGAGGTAGGAAGACTCAGTGCTTTCCTGATAATGGCAGGGTTGATTTTGGTGGTGCAAAATTTGGTGTCACACAGAATGGAGTCAACGATCTTCGTTGGGTCTTTGGCATGGGGTACCTGAGCTCTTCTGGCATTATACCAGAACTAAGATAGTAGGAATTGATGAGCAGGGGGTGTAATAGTCAGGGCTGTAGATAAGCAACATGTTTTGAGGTAATTCACAACATCGTCCAGATGTGTGACTTGCTTTCGAGGAGGAAACTCGAAAAGCGCATGGAGGTTGTTCGATTTTAAAAAGTCGACTTCCTCAAGCTTGAACTTGACCTGAGGAGCTTTGACGAGAGTCAGTTTCTTTGCAGCAGTGGATTTCTCAGCGGTAGGAGCAGGAGTGGAAGATGCCATTTCTGTTTAACATATCAACCATGAACATAGATAAAGAATAGTCTTAATGTGAAAGATTTTCCAATAAGATGTTTTCGAATTTTGTCCATTTCATTCAGACAAAAATGTCTTAATGAAGATTAGGGTTTTCTTGTTTTGAAAAAGAAAAACAAACCCAGTAAAAGTCTTGTTTTCCATTTTCCTTTAGATAAGGATTCTGGAAAAACGAATGAAGAACAAGTTTAAGATTTTGAGTTTTAAACTTGAAGAACAACCATGAAAAGGTTGTGTTCATAAAACCATGAAAGAAATGATTTCATTTTAGAAAGGTTTCTTTTGTTTGATGTGTTAAAAGCAACAAGAAGATCAGAAACAAGTTATGCAGGTGAATAATAAGAATATTAACCTGGTAATCGAAGAAGAAGATGAACAGTTTTCTGGAAAAACTCGAGTTCAATAAGCAACAATAAATCTTTTCTTTCTTGGAGAAGAAGTTCGCGTAAAGAAAAAATATAAACTCGAAATAGTTTATATAGTGAGATTTGAGAGAGAGAAAAACTAGAGCGGGAAAGTTTTTCATCATGACACGGACACGTGTTTGCATATGATTGGATGGTAAAAGAAACGTGCAAACGTGTGTTAGAAAAAGAACGTGCCAGGGTTTATCCGTTGTGATGATGTCACAAACGTCCTTTCATATTTTAGGATGTCTCTGAGGTTTTGAAAGCTCAGGGACTATTTTGAAAAACATGAAGTACTGAATAGAAATATCAGTGTTAGTTTAAGAAATTTCAAAGTATCGCTGTTAAGGAAGAGATATTCAGCGATGCAATTTGTTTTGAAATCTTGCATTTACATGCGAATATCAGCGAGTAAAGAGAGACATACCTTGATATCAGCGAATCAACTTTGTTCAGAGAGAAGATGCTAGAATGGGTTATATAAGTTGGTTTTATCCGATCGCTGATCAAATGTGAACTACTGAAGATTTTACTCTTCAAAGTTCAGCATTCCAAGCTCGCTGATGAGAAAGTTGAATCTTGTCTCATCAAGAGGTTTGGTGAACAGATCAGCTAACTGATAGTCAGTTGAGATAAAATGAAGTTCTATATCACCATTCATCACATGATCTCTAATAAAATGATACATGATTTCGATATGTTTGGTCTTTGAGTGTAGTACTGGATTGTTGGCTATAGCGATGGCACTTGTGCTGTCGCAATAGATTGGAATTTTCGAGAACTGAAGGTCATAGTCTAGTAGTTGAATTCTCATCCACAAGACCTGATAACAACAGCTTCCAGCGGCTACATACTCAGCTTCAGCAGTTGAGGTGGACACTGAGTTTTGCTTTTTACTTGTCCAACAAACCAGCTTTCCACCTAGGAGCTGACAGCCTCCTATGGTGCTTTTCCTATCCAATTTGCAACCTGCAAAATCACTATCTGAATAGGCGATTAGATCAAACCCTAAATCTTTGGGATACCAAAGACCTAGGTTCATAGTACCCTTAAGGTAACGAAAGATTCGCTTTACAGCGATCATATGAGATTCCTTAGGTTCAGCTTGATATCGTGCACACAAACAGGTTGCGTACATAATATCGGGTCTGTAACAACCCGGTTTTCCCAAACATACTTCAAATAACATATTATACATAACGTCGTTACATTCATAACAAAATACTTAATAAATCACGTACGGTCCCAAAAGTCTCGAAACCACAGAATACATAAAAGCTTCCTAATCAAAGTCCGTCATTAAAAGCAATCTACTCCTTATCCTTTCCCTTGTCGCTAAAAGATCCTCAACCTGGAATACATATTTTTGAAAGCAAAATGAGGGTTAGACCAACGGTCTAGTGAGATAATCCCTGTCATTTCAAAAACCGTTATAAAACCAATTTATATAAAACCATATATCCAAATAGTTTATATAAAACCTTTGTATAACACACATATACCACACGTATATAAATACCAATCAAGACTCGTGCATCGTATACATCCTTTCCAACTTATTCCTCCACAAATGGCCATATTAGTTGGTTGCAAGCCAACTAATAAATTATCAACGCCGTACTGAAATTACGACCAACAACGCCGTACTGAATTTACGACCAACAACACCACCGGTCCGCACACCGGTCCGCACACCGGAACCCGGCTAAAAGTGCACTCGTGAAGTGCAAAGCTTATATAAATAAAATATACATCTCAATATATTCTATTTCAATATAAACACATATTCACCTTATCTGTCACATTCCAATCATATCTCACTATATGATATGTTTCATTTATAAACACGTCATCACATTATAAATACAATATATATCTCAATATATCATATTGTCATTTATAAACACATAATCAAACCTTATGTCATCCTTTCAATCCACATATATCCATCTCATATATATATATATATAAACATATATATATATATATGTATCCCAGTTTGAAAGCATTTTTAAAGTAAAACTCACCTTGATGATAGTTTGAAGCCACACACGCGCAAACGATACAATTGAGCAAAACCGGCAAATAATGCCACAACCGAACGCCACCCAAGCCACATTAACGAGGGGCAACCGAGCCTGTAATATATACACATTGATGAAATCCACATACTTATATGTATACAAGACTCACTATGACAATTGACAACCTTAACAACTCACCGGACACTCCCGAAACACAACCGAGCTAGAAACCGAACAACCGACATCAATCAAAAGACTTTGGGTTTGTAATTGGCACTTACAAATATGTTCAATATGTTCAAATGCTATCTTACACTCAAAACGAGTACCCATACCCCTATATAACGTTTAAAACGACTCCGGTACGCGAGAAACAAAATCGGAAAAATGCTGAAACAGTGCTTGGCGCCGATTGTGGCGCTAACCCATAGGCGCCGAGATCGGCGCGGACCTATGTTTGACAGCAAACAGCCCCTTTTTCAGCTCTTAACACCCCAACTCGAACCCAAATCAATTCCAAGTCGTTTTGGCTCCTTTCTATGGATTTTTAGCATCATAAATTGAGGTTTTAACATCAAATAACATGGAGAAATCCATGTAACAACTCTAAACCCATTTGCACTCAACCCAATTTTAAACCCAAAAACCCAAAACTCCATTAACACCCAAAACCTTACTAACATCAACTTCCACCATGAATTGATGGATGAATCACACAGAATAGTTTGTAAACCAATAATAAACTCATTAATCAACATTAAAACTATCTTAGATTTCTCAATGGCACCAAACCCAACTCTCCCCAAAAACCAACAAGATGATATGAAAATGGAGTATAATTCATACCTATAAGATAAACCTTCAAGTACATCTTCCTTTCTTCTTCTTCCTCTCTTCTTTCTCTTCCATACGTATCTCTCTCCCTCTCTCTCTCTAATTCACCCACAAACACACACATAATACATATATATCTAAAATATCTAGATATTAAACACAGTTACCAAACAAACCCCAAACTTCTACTAAATGGCAAAACACCCCCTTGAACTTCCAAATTAAAATTTAAAGTCTACCCTTAAACTTATAACTCCATAATACAAATCTCATATTTATCTTAAAACCAAAATTAAATAAACCATCAATATACCCGGTTATTACAACATCTCCCCCTTAAAAGAATTCCGTCCCGGAATTCGGTTAGGCAATAAACGAGGGTAATCAATTACCATAAATCGCTTTCCAACTTAAACAACACACTATTCTCAATATTATCAAAACATCAATAATTTTTAATTCCACACAAAAATTCCGCCCCTTTAAAACCGCGATAACCACCAACTTATTAATACTAACCACTTTATTTGAACTTTACGCACATCTTCCGCAATTTACTCAATTAATCCATCCCACAAAGTCGATCCAAATCTTAACATAATCACACTCGAAATTCTTTGCCGAATCACCCAATAAACAAATCCCACGAAGATTCAAAATAACCCGTTAGTTCACTTATATCACCAAAGTAAATAACTTATACTCAAATGAAACTCATCCGAATAACACAACATTAAATGCTTACTCGAAACATTTACTACACTAACACTACTTTTAACTCCATCAGCATTTCACGACAAACGTCTTGTTCTATACTTTACAAAACTAACTTGACAACATAATTATATTCTTTCCAGATAAAACTTGCTTAGCAATTACAACCTATTTCTTATACTCTTCCAAATAGAACTCATATTAAAACATAGTTTCCAATAAGAATACAATGTCTTAACATAATTGCAAAACTCGATGAGAAGTCAAAGACTTACACATCTACCTTAACTTACAATGTCAATTTCTCAATTGTACAAATACTACACCAAATATCATACCCAGGTAATAATACCATAAAATCCTTATGACAAGTTTTAGCCGCAATCAACAAATTACGTCTTCATTGCATCAATCAATATATCAACAATTAAGATAAAGTCTAAAACCACTCTTTAACTTAAACAACTCCATAAAGAAAGTTCATCAACATTGCCCTTACTTTACTTAACCGTAACAATCGCCAACTAATCATATAATAAATCTACTACCAATTATACCACAAAGTTCATCACACGACCATCAAAATAATTAAACATCGCTTTCTTCCCGCTAATCATAACACTAATAATATAAATATTCCCTCTTAGCTTAAGTCTAGGTTATCAGCAACCTAGTTTTCTCACCTTGCGACCTACCATCGCTAATACTTCCTCCACATTATTCCACTTTTAATCCCTTCCGGTGTTTTCTAACGGAAAAGGTCAAATGAACTCCCACTATGCGTAACCCTTCGTTACTAAGGAGTATACAACAATTTAGTATCTTCCCAACTACAACAACTCTTACTTCTAGAAGAAAGCCCGCGTAATATGAACAAGGTATAATTATCTCAAATCAATCATACCAATATCAGTCACACATCTAGACTCCAGATTTTAAATTATGCCCCAAACTAATGGTTTCGCACAGAATTTTACCGTTCTTAAAAGAACACATTTCATCACCGTTCATGTCTCAACAATCTAACACCCCAAAAGTAACGACACTCTACTCTCCAACAGATCACATAATTAACTTGGAGTATCACCTTAACCCGTAGTTAAACTTTTCTCCATAAACTATACACAACTCTATCGTCACTTCTCTAACCCAAAATACGTCTAAGACAGACCACTTTCTTGCATTACTTACACCAATCACGAACCATAGATACTACCATGTCCTATCCAATGGTCCTTCACTCTGAGCATTACATTAGACTACTTTCTTCCACTCTCTTCTCAACATAAAACATGTTTTCCCAAGGACAGCTCACTAGGAGGTACTCACTCTAGACCGATCCCACGAGCCAACTTTCTTTCACTTCCAAACCAACCGCACACACCCAATTTCAACAATTACCATATTCACTCAACAATTTTACCACACCTCATATTAGGAACTTAACTGAGTTAATCCGAAATCGCACTCAATGCTCGAAACAACCACACATTTTTCATTTCTCAAATATCATTAACATCCTCTTTCAAAACTATAATAAACAAATTGGATCCGCACTATACACCCATCCCCAAAATATAATAACCATAAAAATCTTATTTAACAAACTCAGTACATCTTTATTTCCTCTCGTGCCTTTTTCAGCACAAAATATCTCATCATGCTTCTTTCAACACACAATATATATATATATATATATATATATATATATATATATATATATCACAAAGCATTTAACATATTTGAAAATTCATCCATAACATAAACTTTAACATTTGAAGGCATAACCTAACGTTTGAAATACGGAATTATACACAACGCCCATTCTACACTTTCGCAATATCCTTCCAATTTTTTTTTAACACGCACCTCTAATTTGAAAATTGCTAAAAAAATTGCAAGGGTTAGATGATTCATTCCAAATTAAACTACCAACCACTTTCGTTTTCATAAAATAAATTTTATTACCACTTTGAACATTCTTTCAAATCTAAACACATATGACAACGGGTTATCACTTTTGATCACTAATAGCTTTTCCTTACTATTTATTCCCAATAACACTCTTCGCTTTCTAGTTTCGATCATCCAAAATATTGTTATACTAATGCTAAATTAGTACCAACCTCTTTTCACACCAATTACTTTCAAACTTACATTCTTACTAACCCTTCTCAAAAATAAATCATACATTCCCAATATAAAATTTGTTAACAAACGAAAACTTTAAATCAATCACCCGACAATCTCTTCTTTCATCATAACTACTTACTCCAATATATCAATTTTTTTTCATACCGAATTACCGAGGATCACTTATCATTACCTAATCGAAAGTTTTAACAAGATCAAGTTCCAACACCATCCTATACTTACTACTACCTCAAATTCCAACAAGATTTTCGAAAATAACTTAATAGGTACCCCACACCCATCTATATCGCCAATATAATTATCAAGTTCTTTTCGAATGCAATTAAGCAACAAAAGAATGGAAACACAATTGATCGGTTTGCACCGAAGTCAAATAGCAATTTAGCACGTGTAAAGTTTATAGAAATATACCTGTCTTCGTCTATATCCATACGTCGAGTCCGACTTGCCACTCTGTTGATTTAACAAGGTTAATATACACATAGCACATTCCCCATATAATAAGGTATTCCAGTTCAAACATGTACTTGTAAGTTCACAATTACACTGGCCAAATGTAATTTGAAATTACCTTACATGATGTTCCTTCTACCTTTTTATACTTAACATCCCAAGGTTCTAAAATAATAGGGACATCCTACTTCACATGCAATTTAAGTCTAGGTATAAATCCAAATACCTAAATCCCTTAAACTAAGGCTCTGATACCATCTGTAACAACCCGGTTTTCCCAAACATACTTCAAATAACATATTATACATAACGTCGTTACATTCATAACAAAATACTTAATAAATCACGTACGGTCCCAAAAGTCTCGAAACCACAGAATACATAAAAGCTTCCTAATCTAAGTCCGTCATTAAAAGCAATCTACTCCTTATCCTTTCCCTTGTCGCTAAAAGATCCTCAACCTGGAATACATATTTTTGAAAGCAAAATGAGGGTTAGACCAACGGTCTAGTGAGATAATCCTTGTCATTTCAAAAACCGTTATAAAACCAATTTATATAAAACCATATATCCAAATAGTTTATATAAAACCTTTGTATAACACACATATACCACACGTATATAAATACCAATCAACACTCGTGCATCGTGTACATCCCTTCCAACTTATTCCTCCACAAATGGACATATTAGTTGGTTGCAAGCCAACTAATAAATTTTCAACGCCGTACTGAAATTACGACCAACAACGCCGTACTGAATTTACGACCAACACCACCACCGGTCCGCACACCGGAACCCGGCTAAAAGTGCACTCGTGAAGTGCAAAGCTTATATAAATAAAATATACATCTCAATATATTCTATTTCAATATAAACACATATTCACCTTATCTGTCACATTCCAATCATATCTCACTATATGATATGTTTCATTTATAAACACGTCATCACATTATAAATACAATATATATCTCAATATATCATATTGTCATTTATAAACACATAATCAAACCATATGTCATCCTTTCAATCCACATATATCCATCTCATATATATATAAACATATATATATGTATCCCAGTTTGAAAGCATTTTTAAAGTAAAACTCACCTTGATGATAGTTTGAAGCCACACACGCGCAAACGATACAATTGAGCAAAACCGGCAAATAATGCCACAACCGAACGCCACCCAAGCCACATTAACGAGGGGCAACCGAGCCTGTAATATATACACATTGATGAAATCCACATACTTATATGTATACAAGACTCACTATGACAATTGACAACCTTAACAACTCACCGGACACTCCCGAAACACAACCGAGCTAGAAACCGAACAACCGACATCAATCAAAAAACTTTGGGTTTATAATTGGCACTTACAAATATGTTCAATATGTTCAAATGCTATCTTACACTCAAAACGAGTACCCATACCCCTATATTACGCTTTAAAACGACTCCGGTACGCGAGAAACAAAATCGGAAAAATGCTGAAACAGTGCTTGGCGCCGATTGTGGCGCTAACCCATAGGTGCCGAGATCGGCGCGGACCTCTGTTTGACAGCAAACAGCCCCTTTTTCAGCTCTTAACACCCCAACTCGAACCCAAATCAATTCCAAGTCGTTTTGGCTCCTTTCTATGGATTTTTAGCATCATAAATTGAGGTTTTAACATCAAATAACATGGAGAAATCCATGTAACAACTCTAAACCCATTTGCACTCAACCCAATTTTAAACCCAAAAACCCAAAACTCCATTAACACCCAAAACCTTACTAACATCAACTTCCACCATGAATTGATGGATGAATCACACATAATAGTTTGTAAACCAATAATAAACTCATTAATCAACATTAAAACTATCTTAGATTTCTCAATGGCACCAAACCCAACTCTCCCCAAAAACCAACAAGATGATATGAAAATGGAGTAGAATTCATACCTATAAGATAAACCTTCAAGTACATCTTCCTTTCTTCTTCTTCCTCTCTTCTTCTTCCCCTCTTCTTTCTCTTCCATACGTATCTCTCTCCCTCTCTATCTCTAATTCACCCACAAACACACACATAATACATATATATCTAAAATATCTAGATATTAAACACAATTACCAAACAAACCCCAAACAAACCCCAAACTTCTACTAAATGGCAAAACACCCCCTTGAACTTCCAAATTAAAATTTAAAGTCTACTCTTAAACTTATAACTCCATAATACAAATCTCATATTTATCTTAAAACCAAAATTAAATAAACCATCAATATACCCGGTTATTACAGGGTCGACTAGCTGTAAGATACAGGATAGAGCCGATCATCCCACGGTACAGCATGATATTAACAGGTATTCCATTTGAATCCTTGTTTAGTGTCAGTGTTGGTGCCATAGGGGTTTTCATAGCTGAACTCTGAGTTAAATCGAATTTCTTCAGCATATCTTTAACATACTTTCCCTGATTAATGAAAGTTCCTTTTTCATTCTGTTTTATCTGAAGACCAAGGAAATATGTTAGCTCACCCATCATACTCATTTTATACTCTTCTTTCTATCTATCAGCGAAACGAGTACAAAGGTCAGGGTTAGTAGAACCAAATATAATGTCATCAACATATATCTGAACAAGAATGATATGACCTTTTACTATTCTGAAAAATAGAGTTTTGTCGATTTTACCTCGCTCAAAATTTTCAATTAGGAGATAAGAGGATAGAGTGTCATACCATGCACGTAGAGCTTGCTTTAAGCCATAAAGTGCCTTATCCAGTTTATAAACATAACCTGGACGCTTAGGATCTGAGAATCCTGGGGGTTGTTCCACATAGACTTCTTCATTCAGCTTTCCATTGAGAAATGCTGACTTAACATCCATTTGATATACTTTGAAGTCTTTGTGTACAACATAAGCTAAGAATAGACGAATAGATTCTAGTCTTGCTACTGGAGCAAATGTTTCGTCGTAGTCTATACCTTCATCTTGTCTGTATCCCTGAGCAACAAGTCGACCCTTGTTGCGGGTTACAGTTCCATGTTCGTCCAACTTGTTTCGATAGACCCATTTAGTGCCTATCACTGTCTTGTCAGTTGGTCTTCGAACAAGATTCAAAACTTTGTTTCTTTCGAATTCAGTCAGCTCTTCTTGCATAGCGCTGACCCAGTTTGGATCTTTGAGGGCATCATCTATTTTCTTTGGTTCAATCAGAGAAATAAAGTTAACAAATAAACAAATATTACCTGCACTTCGTCGAGTCTGAACACTAGTGTTTGGATCACCAAGGATTTGATCAATTGGGTGATTTACAGTCCATCGCTGAGCCGGAGCATGAATTGGTGACTCAAATTGAACTAGAGGAGCTGAAGATGAGGCTTCAGCAACTTCTGGAATATCAGCCAAGAGAGGAGTAGGTGCATATGTCATCTCATTTACTGATTGCTGAGAAGTAGATGGAATGTCTGAGACATTTGGTTCAGAAGCAGGCACAGTGTTTAGAGGAACAACTGAGACCCATGAAGTTTCAGCTTCACTATTCTGCATGTTTAGGATGATAGTAGGACCATCAACTTCAACGGTATGAGTATGAGGAGTGGGAATATCTTCTGAATCCCCAAGATGAGAAAACATCCATTGATTCAGTTCTTCAGTATTAGTAGAAGGTCGAGAATTCGCTGAACGGGATTCGTCAATGGTGACGTGAATAGTTTCTTCAACAGTTTGTCTTCTTCGATTGAAGACTCTGAAGGCTTTGGAGACTGAGGAGTATCCAAGAAAGATTCCATTATCAGCCTTAGGATCAAACTTTCCAAGGGCATCTCTGTTGTTCAGTATGAAACACTGACTTCCAAAGATGTGAAGAAAGCTAATTGAAGGCTTTCTCCCATGAAAAAGTTCATAGGATGGTTTATTAAATCTTTTGACTATCAGCGACCTGTTTTGCGTAAAACAAGCAGTGTTGACAGCTTCTGCCCAAAACTGAGTAGGCAGACGAAAATCGCTGAGCATTGAACGTGCAGCTTCAATAATAGTTCTATTTCTTCTTTCAGCGACTCCGTTTTGTTGCGATGTTCTCACTGAATAAAACTTGTGAGAAATACCCTTACTCTCAAAGAAGGAATCAAGAGAACTGTTTTTGAATTCAGTCCCATGATCACTCCTTATTGAGCGAACGGTCAAGTTGTTCAGGGTTTCCATCTTCCTGACAAAGGTGATGAGTTCTTCAGGGGTGTCACTCTTAGAACGGAGAAACATAACCCATGTATATCGAGAGAATTCATCAACTATGACTAGTGTATATTTATTTCCAGCGATGGATTGTTTGTTAACATGGCCAAACAAATCCATATGGAGAAGTTGTAGAGGAGATGACACTGAGGAAACTTGCTTAGACTTAAAGCTTGCTTTGGTCTGCTTGCCTTTCTCACACGCTGAACATAAGGACTGTTTGGCGTATGAGTGTTGAGGTAGACCAGTGACTAACTCTTTTTAATAAAGAGTGTTCAGTGTCTTGAAGTTTAGATGAGAGAGCCTCTTATGCCATAACCAGTTGACATCAGATGAGGCTTTTGAGAAGAAACAGGAGTTCTCAGTGGTTGTTGAGTCCTTGTTTATTACATAAACATTTTCCAAACGATAACCGTTGAGAGCTATCTTCTCCTTTTTGTCAGCGACAAAGCAGGATTCCTTAGTAAAGATTACTTTGTTATCCTTGTCGCAAAGCTGACTGATGCTTAGAAGATTATGCTTCAGCCTTTCAACATATGCGACTCTTCTGAAGGTTGTTGTACCGTTAGAGAGTACACCAAACCCTCGGGTATGTCCTTTTCCATTTCCACCGAAAGTTACAGAGGGACCCTTCTCTTCTTTGTACTCAGTGAGCAGGTTCTTCTTACCAGTCATGTGTCTAGAGCATCCGCTATCGAGATACCAGATACCCTTCTTAACCTGCATTACAAAGGAAGATTAGTTTGTCTTGGGTACCCACTTAACCATGTATACACACTTGTTAGTGGGGGTAGAAGAGGAAGTGGAAGGTTCAGCAGTCTTCGCAGCATTTGAAGATTCAGCTTTGTTAGTCTTCACTTTGGTTAATTTCTTAACCTCAGTGGTCTTCTTTGCCTTGGGGGCAATGATCTTCACCTTAGCTATCTTTTCAGCTTGAGTGGCTGTGGGGCACTTACTCGCAATATGATTGGTAAGTCCACAATGATAACATTTCCTATAACTAAAAGTAGTTCTAGGACCATTTGCATGCTGAGCTTTTGATTTTGAATTTGAAGGACCAGCACCAAGTAAGCTATTGGCTTTTGAAATGGGAGGAACATTCAGCTCTTCGGATTTCTTACCAATAATTTCCACTTTGATTCTAGGAGTAGATCGCTGAATAGATCCACGATGAATAAATCCAGGGATCTTATTCTTTGAACCAGAGGGATAAGTCAATGAAGCTTTAGAAGCATTCAGCTTTGGTACAGAGGTACCCTTTTGAGGATTTTGATTAAAAATAATTCCTTTACCTTTGTTTTTAAAGACTGAGGTAGGTTCTGGATAAACAACTTTTTCTTTACCTTTAGAAGTTAAGGTAGAGATTTCCTCAGGGATAGGCGGTTTAGAAGAGGAACACTGAGATGAGGAAGTGTCAGGGATAGAGGATACGAACATTCCAAACTTAAGCATGGAACGGTCAGTGGTTGGTTCTAGAGTGTCAGCTTTGTAACCAAGACCACGCTTATCACTCAGAGGAATCTGAGACTTAATTATCTCAGTGATCTTTGTTGAGGAATTATACCATCCATCAACAGTAGCTTTTTCAGCTTTTAATGCAGCGATAGCTTCTTCGCGCTCGATTTTAACTAGCTGATTTAGGTGAACTTGATCTTTAAAATCTTCTTCAATTTTAGAAAGATTTTCTATTTGAAGGTGACAGTTTTTAAGCTGTTCAGCGAGATCAAGGTTTTGATTTTCAACAATAGTTTTGCCATTCATGGCTTCATATAAACTTCTAGTCAAGAGATCGATCTTTCGAAGACTATCAGCTTCATCAATATTTAAAGTATTGGTAAAGAAGGAAGGTGATACCTTAGTAGCAGAGGTTGAAGTAGAGGGAATGTCAGAATTTTCTTCCTCATCTTCAAGTTTGGCCATGAGACATAGATTGGCTTCATCATCATCTTCAGAGTCAGATGGTTCTTCTTCGTCAGAAGCAGCCCAATCATAGTCAGCCATAAGGCCTTTGCCTTTCTTCTTAAAGGTTTTCAGTTTTGAAGACCTTTCTTACAGCTATTTGTATTTTTCATCTCTAGTCCTGCGAGTAAAGTTTTTCTTGGGAAAAGCTGAGGGTCTAGAGACTTTCTTTGACCTGCACTCGCTAACAAAATGTCCTATCTTTTCACAGTTATAGCAAGTAGCAGTAGCCGTATCAATAGGGGTTGATGATCTTGGCTTGTCAGTAATAGCAAGATGTTTGTTCTTCTTGAAATTACTCTTTCTAGCAAATCTCCTGAACTTATTAGCCAGGAATGCCAGAGTTTCATCATTATCTGAAACGTCAGAGTCTGATGATCTTTCAGAGTTAGTTTCCAACTCAGTAACAGTGATAGTCAATCGCTGAGTGGAATGTGACTCTGAGATTAAAGCAACATGGGTGCTTTTGGAATCTTTTACAAGAGTCTTCTTAAGATGACTCGATTGCTCATGATTCAGCATCGTGCCATATAAGGTAGACAGAGTCATAGATCTTAGATCTTTTGACAGCTTGAGACACATAGAATAACTGTCCCAGCTTTCAGGTAAACATTCTAAGAACTTTGTCAGTACTTCAAAGTTAGAATATTCCTTACCAACAGTTTTCAGATCTATTATTAAGCAGTTAAAACGTTGGTGTACTTCAGAGAGAGTTTCATTCTTACCACAAATGAAGCTTTCGTACTGTCTTACCAGGTTGATCTTTCGAGAGTCCTGGACTTCAGAAGTACCTTCATACTGAACACAGATTGTGTCCCACATAGCTTTTGTGGTTTTCAGGTTCATGACGGAATGGTAGACTTCGTCAGGAAGAGCCATGGAGTGTATGGATCTGGCTTTGGTGTCGATAGCCACTTTCTTCTTATCTTCATCAGTCCACATATGAATTTCCTTGGGAATCAGCGTTTCTGGAATAGCAGGTCTATTGTCAGTGGCTGGAACTGCAGGATCAATTCATATAGGAATATATGGGCCGTTTTCAAGATAGTAAGGCATAGTAGGGTAGACCTTCTAAGAAGAGAATCATCCTATTTTTCCATAGATTAAAATTATCTCTGGAGAATCTAGGGGGTTTTGCAAGAGAACCGTTGTCAATATAGTTGGTGTTTGTGTTGGTAGCCATTTTAAGAAATAGCAAGGAAGAGAAATCTTAGTATAGATCAGATTTTGTTTATGAGATTAAACAAATCTGCTCTGATACCACTTGTTGGTCCCGAAGGGCTATACAAGTTTGTAGAAGGGGGGGGGGGGGGGGTTGAATACAAACACACGTTTATACTTTTCTAAATTGTTTATTGATAAATCAAGACAATTTACAACTTGTTGCGGAACAAGATTAAGGATAAACCTAATCTAAACAAGTTAAGAACACTAAGTTTCTTGCACTAGAAAGAGTTAAAGAAATTACGAATAATAACTTAACAATAAGAGAGAAATAAGAAGATGGTCCGAGCACACTTCAAAACTGAAGTAGGGTTCTTCTTATATACTGCATGCATTTACCTTTGTAGATAACCTTAGTAGCCGCATGGTGCACAGTGTAGAATCAGAGTTGTTGTACGATTACTGACAAAAGGGATGTCCGTTCTGACAGTTCGTACGGAGAAGTGCAAGGGAGGTAAGACAATAGTAACATGCAGGGAGACTTCATGATCAGCTTTCGTTGAGTCAGATCTTTATCAGCGAATGATAAAGTTCAGCGATTGCTGAAGGCTTCTACTTGATACTTCACGTTGAATGGACAGGTCTTGCTTCGTTGATATCCGCATCAGTTCATGAGTAGACTTGTCGCTGGTTCTTGAGCTTGATCTTCGACTTCAACATAGAACTTTAGTTGACGTGAAACTTGTCTTCAGAGTTCATAAGTAAACAAACTAAACTATCAGCGATCATCAATAGAACTGAACAGGCTCAGAGCTATATGATGATGAACAGTGTTCGCTGAATATCTAATCTAAAGAGTGAGAGTTCCTATCAGCGGTACTGTAAAGTCTTAGTACTTATCAGCGATAGTGAAACTCTAATACATATTATTTACTTACAATTTTCACTAAGTGTCAAGAGAGGGTCATTATCAAATCACTGAGGGTTTGGATCAACAAGTCATTCCCAGCGGATCCAACGCTGAATCTGGCACCCCAACCCTCTTCTCAACTCTCACTCCTCCCACTACTTCTTTAGTCACTCCATATATTCCTCCTTTCTCCACAGCAAAGGTCATTCATCTGAGTGACTCATCTGCTGAAGAATTACAGAGGCTGCAGGATCTAAATAAAGGACCTGCGGACACCTCCAAGCGTCAATGCACTCTGGAAGGTGACATGGAAACATTTTCAGGTTACCGAACCTACGAGGAATACGTCAACCATCCTGCAGGTATACACAACATCCTAAACACTCCTCTCTCAAAACCCCAAACTTCTGAGCTTTCCTTTGTTCACAAGTTATTAACTATTACAGGTCCTAATTTGGGAGATATCGACACCTCTCTGAAAGATCTGTCAACATAGGTGGAATCTCTCACCACCACTCTATGTGCAAACTCTTCAGTGGTTACAAACGCTGGAGAGGTTCTCAAGAAGCTGACCACAGAGGTCAAAGGCAAAGCCTCTAGTGCTGATCTGGAGAAGGTGGAAGTTAGCATTGGAAACTTTGCTACTACTCTCGCTGAAAACTCCACCTCCATCAACAATCTCAACTCCACCAACAGCACCCTCTCCACCAACTTCACATCCCTGTCCAATGAAGTCACATCATTGAAGACAGAGGTTGTTACTCTTAAGGGAGAGGTGTCTACTGTGAAGACTCTACTACAGCAGATCCTCGAGCGTCTGAATGCTCCAACATGCACGCCCTCACACTTTACTCAGACGGATCGAGGAGATCTTCAAAGAATCAGTCTTGCTATATCTGGCCTGGAAGACAGATTAGCTTCGATTGAAACATGTGTTGGGATCACTGGCCTGGAAGACAGTGATCCTAAGACTGCTGCTGCTGCTGTTTATATATCCTCCCCCATCCATCGTGTGGAAGAGGGGGAGAAGACTGAAGACCTTCCCCATAATGTTGAGGGGGAGAAGAAAACTCTTGAAGACCTTCCCCATAACGCTGAGAGGGAGGGTATTGTTTCTGATGCTGCTACTGAACAACCTCAGGGAGTTGAAAACCCTGAGGGAACCGAGAAACCTCCCTCTGAATTTGAGTGGCAGCAACTCGATGAAGCTGCTGCTGATGTCACCGAACCTTACACTGATGAGGTCGAATCTAAAGAAGAAGCTGAAGACGATAAAGACGTCAATATCGCTGATGATGAACCATCATCATCTCTTAAAATGGACGATGATGATGACGACTTCTTCTTCATCCAGCCTAAGAAGGCCCCTGCTCAAAAAGGGGTTATGATAAATGAACCATTAGGGGAGGGGACAAAGACAAAACCTGCAGCAACTGAAGTTGACAAAGGTAAAAACAAAGGCCTCGCTGCAGAAGGCAATCTGACTATCCTCCAAAGAAAGCCAGTTTGTCAGGTACAATATCTTTTCTTTCCTTACACTGCATCCCTCCTCTATCCCTTCTCAACCTCAATTCTCCTCTCCATAAAACCTCTATACACCTAAACCCCATTCTTTTCTCTATCTATTTCTTCCCAAATGATCTTACTTAAACGATCGCTGTGTTTCAGCTAGTCCTCTCCCTGATTGAGGATCCAGCTGAAGTTCCTCCGGCTGCAACTACAACAATAAATCCAGCTCCTATCGCTGAAGAAATATATCCAGTATTTTTTTGGAAAGGAGACGGAACTCCTGGCAAACATAAAACGGAAAAAAAAACAAATACACCTACATGGCGAGGGACTCCCTCCAAAAAGAGAACCACTCCCACCATAAAGGACAGACCCAAAACGGGGGAGAAGGAACCACTAGGAAACAAATAATGATACAACGCATAATATACCAAAGAACCAACAACCAAAAAAGACAAAGGGAAATAGAGTTGAGGATCATGTGAACTAAGATACTCAAGTCTCTACAAACCCCGTAGAACCAAAAAACAGCAATCATCTTCATGAGATATGCAAGGAAGTAAGACGCCTCCCACTCTTATCCATATGACGATTTCCCTTCGAGTTTAACATCTTCAGATCCACATTCCGACAAATTTCACTAACCAGCTGGTCCGGATTATGCTTCTTAGTGGTAAACAGCCGAGCATTCCGTTCGTTCCAAATATGATACACCAATGCAGCAAAAGTAAGACGTGTACGAGTATCCCCTGGCTTCCATCGGCTAATTTCCATATCATGTAAAATCAAGTCCCACCGGTCACTCAAATTATACCAACCATGTGCTGGACATTTGCCCAAACTTGAGAAGAGTAGGGACATTGAAAGAAGAGATGATCATGGCTATCCGCACAATTACCACATAATGAGCAAACCATGGAATCACCCCCCTTTCTCTAAACCGCGATACGATCTTGAGTTGGCAACCGTACACGAAGAGCTAACCAAAGGCAAAAAGAGTGTTTTGGTATGTGATTCGAAAACCAGCAAAAAGGATACCAAAACACCTTTTCATATACTCCAAACATCGTCTTCCACACCTCCGTAACCGAGAACTGCACAAGGTGATTACATGTGTTTCTCCACATAACCCGATCTTGCAAAATAGGATAAAGCACAGGGACCTGAATCGAAGTAAGATCACTGCACCGAGAAACCCATGCATCCGGCCAAGCATGGTCTAAATTAGCCAGCAAATCAAAAACGGTAGTATGCTTAGATAAGCCGCCCGCAAGAAGGATTCGGTACGAAAGATGGCCCGATAGATGACCCAAATCAAGCCATTTATCCTCCCATGCATTGGTTGTCGTACCATTACCAAGCACATGCATAAAAAATGGCCTAACCTGCTCCTGTAAGTCAAGAAGTCTTCTCCAGAGCCATGTGGAATTCGATGTTGCCGTAACATTCCAAAAGTGTGCATCCCTCATGCGATATATCCAATCTTGGATTTCACTGAGAGTGAAGAACATGAAGAACTACTTCTCTCTCACAAAAACAGACCTTCCTTAGCTCCTCAAACGCTAAGTGAAGAAGATCAGAAAAAGAGAGATGCAATGATCAAACAGCTTGAAGATCAGCGAATCATCCTTCCTCGACAAAAAATAAATGTTCCTAAGTTCAGACTATCAAGGAAGGAATACACTGAACATCTCAAGGCTGAAAAACAACTCGCCGATGGAAGGAAAGTTTAAGAACAAGATAAAGCCTACGCCATCCAGCTTGTCCAACAATCGGTGAAGGATCCTGATCTGATGAAAACTCCCATTGATGTCCAACGTCAATTGTGGAAAGACGCCAAGAAGATCATCGAAGAAAAGACCAAGGTATCTGACTCTACCTTGGAATGGTGCAAAGAAAGACTGCACTATCGATATCGGAAAGCCAGAATCAACAAAGTTAACATCAGGGGAAGAACGCCAATAAAAGTTCCAGTCGTTGAGGTCGATTTATTTAGAGAAAATGGTTCAAAGGAAACCATCTACGCCTCTTCAATCAAGAAGTACGGTTTCTCTGAATGGTTGGAGATGCGAACAGCCATTCAGCGATCTCGCTCACAGTTTAAGAGCCATGTCGAGAAAATGATCAATCAACAGATCGACTTGGTTTCATCTGCTGTGGATATTCCTCCTCCTCCTCCTAATCCAATTCAACAAAGAAGGGCCTCTGCTAAGAAAAAGATAATACCTTCAGACTCAGGCCCTCCTATCAGAAACGAAACAAGTATTGGTTTCTCACATGCTGAAGTACTTGGTCCTGAACCTGAACTCTCAGCGCTCGACACCTCCCTGCCCCCTAGTGAACGCTTTATCCCTGGAAAACTCTTAAGCGAACCTTATGGTATATTCTTTCACGACTATGATGGACGAGAACGCTTTCAACGCATCTCTGAG
Source organism: Saussurea involucrata (assembly GCA_033807775.1). Taxonomy (NCBI): domain Eukaryota; kingdom Viridiplantae; phylum Streptophyta; class Magnoliopsida; order Asterales; family Asteraceae; genus Saussurea; species Saussurea involucrata. The sequence goes on from CM066316.1 coordinate 28,733,734, forward strand.
CTACCCATAACTCCTATCGAACAGCTCAAGGATCTTGTCTACTGGTGTGAATTTAGAAAAGATCTTCTCGGACACGTCATGAAGCCCCTGATCTTTACTGAAGCAAAGGATAGACGGGATCTTGGAGAAAAAGTCCCTGACTGGATGATCCCTACAACAAGAACACTTGAAGAACTTCTCATTAAAGAAGAACCTGAATAGCTGATAGGATTCCTTGTAATTCTTCTATCTTTATCAGCTTATATCTTTTGTACTTGTAAATTTATTTGTTGTACTTGTAATTTTTCCACTTCCCCTTGTAACCTTATACGAAGTTAAAAGAAAATTTTCAGTGAATGTACTTTACTCCATCAGTACTTAAAAGATCCCAGAAAACAGTAAAAGGGACAAATATTTTATTAGTTCTTTTTATCATTATGTTTCCATAGTTAGCAATTTTCTTTTGTTGCTATGTCATAATCAAATAGGGGGAGATTGTTGATCCAAACCCTCAGTGATTTGATAATGATTCTCTAAGAAAAACACTTAGTGAAAATTGTAAGTAGACACTATGTATTAGAGTTTCACTATCGCTGATAATTACTATGTCTCTACAGTACCGCTGATAGGAAACTCATGCTCTTTAATTTATACATTCAGCGATACTGTTCATCAATAAAGCTCTGAGCCTGTTCAGTCTTGTTGGTGATCGCTGATGATTTTAGTTGTTTACTTATGATCCCTGAAGACAAGTTTCACGTCAATAAATGTTCTACGCTGAAGTCGAAGATCAAGCCAAAGAACCAGCGACAAGTCTACTAATGAACTGATGCGGATATCAGCGAAGCCAAGACCTGTCCACTCAACATGAAGTTTCAAGTAGAAGACTTCAGTGATCGCTGAGCTTTGTCACTCGCTGATAAAGTACTATTCAACGAACGCTGGTCATGAAGTCTTCCTCTACAAGTTACTTTTGTCTTTCCCCTTACACGCCTTCGTACGAAAATGTCAGAATAGGACATCCCTTTTTTCCAGGATCGTACAACCAACTCTGATTCTACACTGTACACCATGCGGCTACTAAGGTTGTTCACAAAGGTCAAACCATGCAACCAATCAGCTGCTGCCACATGTAAAGTTGTACTGATGTGCATTAAATGCATGCGGTATAAAAGAAGAACCCTACTTCAGAAATGAAGTGCTCGGCCATCTTCTTCTCTCTACTATCTTTGTGTTAGAATATTATTAGTAATATTCGTATCTCCTTTCTAGCTTAATTCTAGTGCAAAAAACATAGTGTTCTCATAAGTTGTTTATATTAGGATTATTCCTTAATCTTGTTCCGCAACAAGTTGTAAATTGTTTGATAAATATCAATAAACAATTTAGAAAAGTAAAATCTGTGTGTTTGTATTCAACCCCCCCCCCCCCCCTTTACAAACTTGTATAACCCCTCCGGGACCAACACATCTGCTTTCTTGTCAAATTTTCCAAGATTTTCTCTATCTTTCAGAACATAGCATCTGCAGCCAAAAATATGAAAAAATTTGATTAGTGGCTTTCTTTTATTAATCAGTTCATAAGCAGTTTTATCTAGTCTTTTATTAATCAAAGTCATGTTCTGAGTGAAACACGCAGTGGCAATTGCTTCAGCCCATAAGAAGGTTGGTAGATTTGAATAAGCCAACATGGTTCTTGCAGCTTCAACCAAAGTTCCGTTCTTTCTTTCAAAAACACCATTTTGTTGAGGGGTTCTGACAGCAGAAAAATTATGAGAAATCCCAGAGCTTTGTAAAAAGTTCTGAAGAGTCTCATTTCTGAATTCAGTTCCATTGTCACTCCTAATTTTCTGAACTGGAAGTTGCAAAAACACTTAAATTCATTTGATGAAATTAATCAAAACTTCAGCAGTCTCTGACTTTGCTCTTAAGAATTCAACCCATGTATATCTTGAGTACTCATCAACAATGACAAGTATATATTTCTTCCCTCCCATTGATTGAACTGCCATTGGACCACACAAGTCTGTATGTAGCATTTCTAATGGTGATATGCATGAGGAGTCCATTTTCTTCTTGCCCATCTCACATGCTGAACATAATGAGTCCTTTTCAAATTTAATCTTTAGCAGCCCTTTAACCAGATGTTTGCCAACAAAATTGTTTAACTCCTTAAATCTCAAGTGAGAACATCTTCTATGCCATAGCCAACATTCATTTGCAGTTGCATTTGACAATAGACATACTGGAGTTAAAGCTTCAATTTTTGAAAAATTAACCACAAATAAGTCTATGTGTCTCTTGGCCCAAAACACCTTTATTCCATTCTCACTCAGAATTAAGCATCCTGTTATACTGAACTTGATCTCACAAAGACTATCCAAGAACTGACTTATGCGGAACAAATTATGTTGTAAACCTTCCACATAAAATACTTTCTTAATGGTTAGATCTCCCTTTGTTAAATCTCCATAACCTCTAACTTGTCCTTTACTGTTATTGCCAAAGTTAACTGCTCCACCAGCTTTTTCTGTGAAATTTGACAGTGAGGACTTGTGACCTGTCATGTGTCTTGATGCTCCAGAATCTAAAAACCACACATGACATCCCTGCAAAAACATTTTAGTTAGATTTAGGTACCCATATCTGAATGGGTCCATTTTTGTTAGCTTCAATATCAGATTTAACAAAAGTTCCTTTTACTTTCCATTCAAAATCTTCTTTTAAGCACCACTTTCCTTGTACTTTTATGAAATCAGAACATTTTCTGTTTAAAAAATTATTTCTTCTCTCTTTGAAAACTTTTGGTTGAGATTTAGAAACATTTTCAGTTTTCTTTCTTTTGGACTTGGATTGAGAAATATTTTCAGTCATCTTTTCTGAATTCTGATTTGCTTTAGTTTTATAAGATGTTTTAGAATTTTGACTTTTCTGAGAGAATTGAAATGAATGATTACCACATTGAACACATTTCAGATGTCTTCTTGCATGAGACAACAAATCTGAATGAAAAGAATTTTCAGTTTTATTGATACTATTCAGATTACATTTGCATCTATTACAAGAACTACTAGTTTTGAGTTCAGAAGTAGTATTCAAGAAAATCTTCTCAATCAAGTCATCTTTCCTTTTGCAATCTTACTTTTCTGAAACATTTAACTTTACATAATTAGTAGATGTAGATGATTCACCATGCTCATAAGTACTTGATTCATTAAAGAAATTCTTATTCTCTTCTAAAGCTTTAATCTTAAACAGATTAAACTCAACCTTTAACTTCTCAAGCTCTTCTATTTTCAAGACATAATTTTTATTTTCTTTTAAAGTTTCTTCAAGTTTGAAATCAACATCACAAAAATCATTTTCAAGTTCATCAAAACTTTTTCTCAACTCTTCAAGCTCTTGATTAACCAGTTTAAGCTTATTCTCAAGTTTTGAAAACATTTCTGATTTTAACTCAGAATTTTGACTAGAGGACTCAGAATTCTGACTAGAGGACTCAGAATTCTGACTAACTGTTTCAGAATTCTCAGAATTTTCAGAAACCTTACTTGCTTCATTGAATAATACATTCTCAATGTCAGTATAGGAAAAACTTGGTTGTTTATCTTTGTAACTAACATTCAGAGAATCATACTTGAATTTAGCAGTATTATATCTTGGTTTTTCTTCAGTAGGTTTTGAAATTTCTTTCTTAACCTCCTTTTCTGAACTTTCTGTCTTTTCAGCTTTTGGTTAAGAAGTTTTAACTTTTTCAATTTTTTGTTTCTGTAAACTATCAGAACTTGTAATAGTGCTTGCAGGTCTCACAAAAACTTCAACCAAGTCTGGGATTTCTGGTTTAGGACCTTTTAGTTCCTCAAAATCATAAAGATTTATTGGATCCTTTTTCAAAATAGCATTTTCTTCTAAACCTAATCCCATTTTTGGGTTGTAAAACCTTGTGTCTTTAACATTGCTTGTGAGAAGACGTAAGGTCTGTTGAGTTTGACCTCTTTTTAGATTCAGATCTTCTAACTCTTTAATCTTTGTATATAAATTCTTTCTTTCATCAAGCAACATATCAACTTTTATTTGTAAATCACCCTTTTCACCTTTTACTTCTGAAAGTTCATTTTGTAAAAATCCCAACTTATACCAAAACCCTAATTTCTATAGATGAAGAGAAGAGAAGGTCACCTTTCCACAACTTGAATCCATCAACAAAACATCTCTGATCTCGATGGGGCGACTAGGGTTTCTTACGGCGCACAAGAATTTTAAGGTTTCTTGCTTTGATTCTTGATTTTCATTAGATTTCACATTTTGTTTTTAGTTTCTACTAGAATATTAGTGTTGTGCTCATCGTTTAAAGATTTCTGATTGGTGTTTCTCCCCATCGTGGGTCAGTTTGAAATAAGTCGAAGTTTTCAATTGTTTTGGTCGGTGCTTCCTATCATGGGTCGGTGCTATTTGTAATTGTTTCAAGACTTGTTTGTGGCTTCTTCCTATCGTGGGTCGGTGCTTTTGGCTGCTGGTTGTGTTGTTTATCGATTGCAGTTTCATTTGCGGCTGCTAGGGTTTTGGTGTTATTTTATGTGACCTGATTGTTTTTGCTCCATTACCATCGTTTCCTTTTCCTTATTTCCATCGTGGGTCGGTGCAAGTAGATTAGGGTAAAAGTTTTGGAGGCGGCAGTAGTGATCCTTCCTTTTGGAGTGTTTTAATTTGCTTTGTGGCTGTTTCTTCTTCGGCAAGGCTTCTCGGTGGTGGTTAGTTTCACGTCTGTTTGGTTTAATCGTTCATCTTATAGTGTGTTTCTAACACCCTCGTTGTCAAACAAGGTCGATCCGTAGGGAATCAGCACCAAAGCGAAAGCTTTGGTCTTCGTTTCTTCGGCTAGGATTTCCTAGTTTAGGGTTGGCCGGGTTTTGGCTTCAACGTGCTAGCTTCATTCTATCGTGAATGGTGACCCAAATGGATGCTGGAGGGTCGAAGGACGGGGTTATAGAAGACATGGGTGATGGGAGTCACGCGTTTAATGATGTGGGCGAAGAGGTGGTTGTGGCGGCGAATGCGAGGGGTGCAAAACCAAACCCTTCGTTGCATGTTAAGCAAGGGTCTAGTGTTCAGATTCAGTATGGTAATCCGACGGAGTTGCAATACGGGAATGTCACAATTCTCCAGAATGAGGGTCGAGGTAGACATCCCCTGTCGGGCTTACAAACGGAGAATGGTGGCCCGAAATCGAAAGAGGGTACTAGGGAATCTGTTTGGAACAGGCTTTCGATCAAGATGGGAGATGTGGTTGACGATCGGCTTAAATTTGATGTAGGGTTTAAGAGCAAAATGGACTTTGCGGCGGTCGTGGGTGGTAAGGCTTCAACGGATCTTCAATTCTACCCCTTGGAAGATAAGGTACAGTCCTAAATCCAAATCCCAGTTTCTCTTGCTCAAGAGGCAGTAAAGGCTTATCATACCCTGCTATATGGTTATTTCTTGGGACCTCGTTTTCACTTTCCGGTGGTACAATGGTTTGTAAAGGCGGCGTAGGGAAAGTTTGGATTCCGAGATGCTATGATGAATGAAAATGGATTATACTTTTTCCGTTTCAATGACGAGGGTGGGAGCACTCAAGCGGTTGAGGCGGGACCACTAATGATTAGGGGTGTCCCACTTTTTGTATTTCCTTGGGACCCAACGAAGGGTTTGCACAAACCGATGAACTTTCTTCTTCTTTGAATACGTTTTTCCAGAATCCTTCTTAAAAAGGAAACTGGTAAAACTGTGTTTTCTAACAATTTTGACTTTTACAAAATTGGAAACATAACTTTTTCATGTTTCTTTCCTCTTACGGAAACTGGTAAACCCTAAAACATCTTATTTTGGAATTATTTCCTTACTAAGAAACCAATTTCTCTTCCATTCTATTTTTGGTATTTTCTCAGAGTTGGCACCCACTCCAGTAACAATGATCAAGTCTAAAAACATGCTTGGAGAACTGAACCAGATCACTTTCGCATCCAACAACCACATTGCCCTCTTGGAATTCACCAAGAAGAAACCTTGCCCACATCTCGCTGAAGCAGTGACATTTCTCAAAAACTCTCCCATCTATGAAGCAATAACCATCGCTCTACCAGCTCATCACCATCTCCTTCAGCAGTTCTGGTACACTGCTGAGAGGACCCTCCACAACACCAAGACCAGCAAGAAGGTCGTGGTGATTGCCTTCCAGACTCAACTGGGAGAAGGCTTTATCACTGCCAATGGCATATGCATAGCGCTGGAACTCCCCACTGGTCCTTTCGAACCACTACCCAATGATGAGGAACTCATCAGGTTTCTAGACTTTGATGAAGTACACGTGGGACAACAAGCCCCGCACTGAAGAGCCCGACAAAAAGCTTACCAAGGTGCTCAAGGCAAAAATGCCTTCAGAGCTCAACTTCATTTTCTCTCATGTCATCTCTTGCATGAGGGGCAAAACCGGATCGCTGGACCAAGCCAGCCACTACCAACTTCAAATGGGGTATTCGCTGATAGTAGGGCGAAAAATTGATTATGCCCGCCTCATCTTGGGCGACCTTATGGGAAAGGTCGAGAAGCCTCTGAGGGGAATGAAAGTTCCCTTCGTGCGCTTTGTATCAGCGCTCCTCGCTTTGTTCCTTCAGAAGGACTACCCAAAATAGGGAGATTACAAACTCTCTCAGCTAGGCAGCCGAATCCTCGACTTCAAGCCAATGGAAGGTAAGGTACGTATCTCTGAATTCTTACTTCTTCTCGCTCCTACTTCTTCTACTTTGGCGGCTACATCAGCGGTACAACCACCCGCTGAGACCCAAGCCACCAAAACCAAGTTCTCATTAAAGAGGAAACCCTCAGACACCAACCTTGGTTCCCGCAAAACCAAGAAGATTTATAAGGAGACACCCCAGCCCTCTCAGGTTACAGAATCAGTGATCGCTTCTTCACAAGCATCACTTGACGAATTCGTGGTTCACTCCACCACATCTGCACCTACAACACTAACCACTTCAGCGCCTCCAACTGCTGAAGCTTCACTGGTATCTACTCCAACCTTCTCAGTGCCTCAAAGCACTGAAGAAGTGGTTCTCGGCAACACCAGTGCCGACCCAATTCACAGCACAACCTTTTTAGCAGTTGCTTCTTCTCCTCCTATTTTGGTCATCACTACTGCACCAGCGGCTACGCTCGCTGATACTCAGGAGACGCTGCTACACAACTTGATGCAGCAAAACTCTACAGGACCTGATGGTTTCCCTCTTGGGACCACTCAGAGTATACCCGCCACATCCGTTTCTGACATGGAACGTGATATGGAATACTACAGTGGACATTGGGAATTTGATGCTTTCTCCCGACCATCAGGTATCCAAACCAATACACTTCCTTCTTCTCAACCAATTCCTAATTTTGGGCTTTACTTTGCTCAAAAAATTTCTTTTCTCACAGGTCCTAACTTGGGCACGATCGCTGCCTCTCTAAAGGAGGTTTTTGATCAGGTGGATTCTCTCTCCAAGGATCTCACCAATAACACTAATGCCGTGAACTGTGCCGGCGATTCGCTGAAAGATCTCTCCACCTCTCTCTCCGCCAAGGCTGACAACGACCACATCTCAGCGCTCAAAGAAAAGGTGAAAACACTTCAAAAGGATGTTGTTCACAACTTCTTTTCCATCCAAGCTCTCAGCACAACCGTCTCCACCCTCAACACCAACGTGGGTACTCTTCAACGAGAGATTTCGACAATCGGCACCAGGGTCGATGAGCTCAAGGGTTATATAGCCAGCCTTACCTCAAAGGTTGATAACTCTAACAACATTCTCTCTCAAATCTTGGACCGCCTCAATGCACCAGTGGTCCCCGCCCCATCCTTCACTGACGATGATCGACAAAGGTTGGGGATGGCGGTAGATTTCATAGTTCGTGCCACTGAAGCGATCCCTGTCCTAGAAGCCAGGGTGGACTCCCTCGAGGCTGCTCGTGCCTCAGTCTCAGCTGGTCCAGGCCATGAAGACAGGGTAGCTGATGCTACTGCAGCTGCTGTTGCTGCCAGTACTGCTAATCCTCCCGCTATTGATGATGACAAAGAGGGGTAGATGAATGTTGAAAAATACCATCCTCATGTTGAAGGGGAGTGAAACGTTGAGGAGCAGAACGCTGAAGAAGACCCCTCTCTTTCTGAGGGGGAGAAAGAAGAAGAAAAAGAACCAACTCCTCCCTCTTCTCCCATAGACATCGATGAATCTGAAGAAGAAGGAGAAGAGGACGGCAACTAGTTGGAGATCATTGATGAAGAACCCTCCACAAAACCTGGTGGCAACGATGACGACGATGACGAAGAACCTGAATGTTGGTTCAAGCCTACATCCATCAGGGTCCCTGAGCCCAAGGGGTAGTATTGAAAGAAGTAGGGTAGACGACAAAGAAGAGCTCCAAGGGAAAACAAGAAGGAGTTGCTTCTTCAGGGAACTTGAAGATTCTCTTCAACGCTGAAAGTATGCCAACTTCTCAGGTATGCCTCTCCTTAATCCTATACTCTGCTTCTACCCATCCTCTCCTCAATCACATTCTATACACTTAGCCTATTTTTTTATCTCTTCTTCCTTCCATCAAAAGAATCTAACTCTTTGATCTTGTGATTCAACTAGTCCTCTCCCCTGCTTGAGGGACCCATTGAACAACCTCAACCTCAACAACAAATAATCTCAGTTTACATAGCTGATTAAGTTCCAATAATCCCAGTCTCAGTGCTTGAGACTGATGATCAACAAGAAGAAGAAGAGATGCTCTCACACACAAGCAGACCCTCTCAACCTCCTCAAGGGTCAGAAGATGAACAAGCAAGAAGAGCAGCCATGATCAATCAGCTAGAGAGTCAACGCTTACGAATCATCCTCTCTTCTGGGCTTGGCTTCTTGTCCGCTGAAGAAATTGAAGAATCCATCAGGGCTGAAAAACTTCTTACTGAAAACCAAAAGGCTGCACTTAAAGACAAATAATTTGCCCTTAAGGTTGCTCAACAGCTAGTCGCTGATAAGAAGGTGAAACAATTTCCACTCAGAGTTCAGGAGGAACTGCTCAAGGAAGTTGGTAAGGAGATTCATAAGAAGAAAAAGATCAGTGACTCTACGGTAAAATGGTGCAAAGAAAGAGTTGATTTTAGATATCACCCCAATCGGATCGTGAATGTCACCCTTAAAGGAAAAACGATAAAGGGCGTACCGATGGTGGAAGTCTCAGTGATCAGAGAGAATGGGGAAATACGCACAAGCTACATGTAAAAGCTCGATCTTCTTGGGTTTGATGAATGGCTAGGAGTCAGGAGTACAATTCAAAGATCAAAATCAAAGTTTAAGCCCTACATTGAAAAGTTCTTCAAAATCAAAGTTTAAGCACTTCTACGATTGGCGTGCCTCCTCCTCCAACTCTTCAACAAAACCAAAGACCTGCTCCTACCAAACGAAAGCGTGCATCTTCTTCCTCAGGGTCTGCTATCCGGAATGAAACATGGATTGAATTCTCTAGAGAAGCAGTGCTCGGACCTCCTCGTGACCTATCAGCTCTAAGCCTATCACTACCACCTGATGGACCTTTCATCCCAGGTGAAGTGGTTAATGATGCCTATGGAATAATCTTCTTAGACTGGACTGGTGTTATGTGCTTTCAAAGATATACAGAACTCTCTATCTATCCTGGCAATCAACTCAGAGATCTTGTCTACTAATGCAATAAATCAAGACTAGGACTCTACTTCAAGACCCATGTGCTGAATGAAGCCAAGCTTAGAAGACAACATGGTGAAGTAGTCCCTAATTGGACGATCCCAGAGACAAATGCCTTTGATGAATTGCTCTTCAAAGATGAACCTCTATAGTTGATAGATCACTTCTTTGTATTATTCTATTTATCAGTTGTAACTTCTTGTACTTGTAATTTTATTTCATTGTACTTATAATTTTCAATCTTCCCTTGTAAATTTAATACGAAGTAAATGAAAATTTCAATGAAGTACTTTACTCCATTAGTACTAGAAAAGATCCCTGAAAACAGTAAATGGGACGTGCAATCTATGAGTCCTTTTTACCCTTATGTTTTTATACTTAGCAATTTTAATATGTTGCTTTGTCATCATCAAATAGCTGGAGATTGTTGATCCAAACCCTTTCAGTGATTTGATGATAACCCTAAGAATTACTTAGTGAAAATTAAATAACATATGTATGTAATAATGTTTTGCCATCAGTGATAAATATATTGAGTCTGTTCAGTATTACTGATGGTAGTCATTATTCTTCATTATTCATCAGTGATAAATGTACATAAGTGATAGCTGAGTCTGTTCAGTTGTACTGATCATCACTGATTAGTTCATCTGTAAACAATGTTGTTTGTAATCTCTGAAGACAAGTTTCACGACAAAGAGTTCATCGCTGAATCAAAGACAAAGTTGATGAATAAGTGACAAGTCTAATAAGGATCTGATGCGGATATCAGTGAAACCAAGACAAGTCCACACACGCGACATTTCAAGTAGAAGACTTCAGCGATAGCTAACTTACATCAGGTCTCACTGATGGAAGATCAACTCAACGATTGTTGATCATGAAGCCTGCTCTACAAGAAATGTTTGTCTTATCCTCTTGCACACTTTTGTATGATTTGTCAGAAGGACATACCTTTGTCTAGAATCGTACAAACCACTCTGCCACTACACTGTTCACCATGCGGCCAAAAGCATGTTTGCAAAAGTCAAAAGCATGCGCCCAACCAAATGTTGACACGTGTAAAGTGCTCCGTACATGCATTAAATGCATGTAGTATAAATAGGAGGAATGCACCTTCAGTTTGAAGGTGGTCATCCCTGAATCTACTCAGTGCCTTAAAAAATTATCCTTAATTTTCTATCTTCTTTTATCTCTATTTCTTAGTGCAAGAAACCTTTGTGATTCTCAAGTTTGTTTAGATTAGGTCTTGTACTTTGTTAGAGCACTATTGTAGCTATCAAGACAGTGTTAGATTTTGTACTGTATCTTCTAAGTAGAGGCATGGACATGTCATGGCCCTACTATATAAAGAAGATCCCTTTGTTATTTCAATAAAACTTTTCAAGCCTATGTCATTTGTACTAAATGTTCAATATATGGATGACTACTTTGCTCTCTAGATTCTCTCTACTTGTGATTGTGTTACATTGCTAGATCTGGGATTTCACATTTGGTATCAGAGCAAAATAGAGAATTCAATCAGAATTTACATGGATTTTTGAAGATTTTGCTGTTTTTGGGAAGAACTCGCTTCACACATCGTTTACTGTTCATCTGGATTTCTTCATCTTCTTCATTTTTTGATCATTTCGACCAAAATTTGTGATCATTACATTCGGTTTTTGATCCTGAACACAATTAAAACAAGATTCAAGACCTAATTTTGGCTAAATCATCACGAATCTTGAAGATTTGTCACTGTTTTTTCGAAAACTTGATAAATCTGTCTTTTGATCAAATTCGCATCTTGTTGGACAAATTGGTGAAAGTGATCAACTACAATCTTGTTCGAAAAGCATTTTCGAATAATCCAACAAAGTTTCATTGATTTTGGTTGAGATTTGAGGACTTAAATTTGAAAAAGTTTGTTTTTCGGTGAAGAACTTGAAGAACTCGCAAGCTTCATCCTGAAGAACTCGCAAGAATCAAAGTATTTGCATCAAGAATTCGCATCGTGTTGGTTGCAAACTCTGTAAAATTCGCATTGTGTTTGTTGCGAACTTTGTAGAATCCGCATTGTTCTAAGTATGAAATTGTAGAATTCGCATCACGTTGATTGCGAATTGTTGGTGAGTTTTTGAATTCGCATCTAGTTTCTTGCGGGAAGTGTTGAACTTTTGTTTGAGAAAAGTTGGAAATTCACTAAGGGCAGAATTCGCATCCAAAAGGTTGCGGGAAGTACTGAATTCGCATCTTGAAGGTTGCGAGAAGTGCATTATTCGCATCTAGTTGATTGCAAATTGTTACTGTTCATATAGTTCATTGCGAATTTCAAGGAATTCGCATCCAGTTGGTTGCGAACAGTTACTGTTCATATTAGTTTGTTGCGAGAAGTGAATGTGCAGTGGGTTGCAAGAAGTTCAAAAATCCAGGAATTTTTCAAAGTATTTCTTAATACTTTCTGATTGATTTTCTGAAAGATCCATCTAGCAGTTTTTAAAGATGTCGAGAGAATTACTGAGTATGGGTTCAAAGAATAAGCCACCAGTTCTATTAGTGGAAGAATACTCTCAATGGAAGAAAAGAATGATTCAATTCCTAAATCATCAGAACAGGGATCTCATGCTTTCAATCTATAATGGTCCTTACAAAGCATATTTGGATGTTGATGGTATTGCTGAAATAGCTACAAGTCAATACGTTCCTCCAAGGAGAATTGAAAAAGAATACAAATATTACAATGAAAGTGATAAAGAAAAAGTGGCTACTGATGAATTAGTTTTGACATACTTGACCATGGCCATTCCAAATAATATCTACAACCGAGTAGATAGTCGTAATTCAGCTAAGGAAATATGGGATGAGCTTGAAAGACAGTTTGAAGGATCATCAAAATCCATGAAGACTAAAAGAAATCAAAGTGTCAATGCTTATGAAGGCTTTAAAGCAAAAGATGGAGAATCATTAAAGGAGATTTACAATAGATACAACATCATTCTCAATCATCTACGAAGGAATGGTGTCGACAAATCAGAATCAGAGAACAATTACAAGTTTATTAAGAATCTTCTACCTGAGTGGGATTCTTACTCTATTTAGCTTCAAATGTCTAGGGACATGGATGATGAAAAGCTGACTGATATTTTCAGTATTCTTGGGCAACACGAAGTTAAGGTGAAAGAGGTCAAAGAAAAGAACAAAAAGGTGGAAGAATCATTAGCTCTTCTAAGTGAACATAAGAAAAGTGGAGGTTTGAAGACAAAAGCTTTGATTTCTGATATCAGTAAGAAAAAGAAATGTTCTGATGATGATGGAAGTGACAGTTCTGGAGATGAAATGACTGAAATTGCTGAAAAGTTAGCTTTGTTAACCAATAAGTTTCAAAATAGGTTTGGTAGAAAGAAGTTATATTCAAAGACTAAACCTGAATATAACAAAGCTAACAAATACAAGCGATCTGAGAAAAGGTATGAGAACAAAGAGGAGGAGAAAGAGGAGAAAGAGGAGAAAAAGGAAAAGGAAGAGAAGAAGGATAGAGATGATAGAAACTGCTTTAATTGTGGAAAGCCCGATCATTTTGCTAGAGAATGTAAATAGAGGAAAGTTAAGGATTCTGAATACTATCAGAGGAAAGCTCACTTGGCTAAAGCAAAAGAAAGAGGAAAGCCAGTCAACGCCAAAGAAGAAATCTGGCTCCTTGATTCCTCTGATGATGAAGAAGCTCACTTTACCGAAGTAAAGTATAGCTTAATGGCAAAGATGAATGAAGATGATCAGGAATCCGAGGTATCATCTATTTATTCTTCTGACAATTCTGATAATTCTGATAATTCTGATAATGATTCTGAAACTGAAGATTCTAAATATAAAGAAATGGAACTCATGATATCTGAACTTAATAAGAGACTTGAATCATCTCAAAAGAATCTTGAAACTGAGAAAAGTTCAATTTTAAGATATCAAGATGAGGCACTACTTTATAAATGCTTAGCTGAAGATAGAGAAAAAGAAGTTATTAGAACAAAAGTTAAAAAGCTTGAATCTGAAATTTCTGAAATGAAGAAGAAAATGAAAGATATAAGTGATGAAAACATAGATTATCAGTTTAAAATCAAGATTCATTATGAAGAAAGAAAAGAAGCTATTGCAAAGATCAAGGAGCTTGAAGATTTAAATTATAAAAGAGGTCAGACTGAGCAAACTCTGAAATTGTTAACTAGTAACCCAAAAGATACTCGATTTTATAATCCAAAAATGGGTCTAGGATTATCTGATGTTGAGGTTCTAAAGAATGCACCTGAAAATCTTTACACAATTGAAAATTTTGGTGAAGGTTTAAAGGAAACTCTTAAAACAGAAGAACCTAAATCTAAAAGTGAAGGTTTGAAGAAAACTCTTAAAAAGGAAATACCTCCAATATCACAAATTTTTGTTAAACCTAATAATGAAAGATTGAAACAAACTCTTAAAAAAGAAATACTTCCAATATCACAAACGTTTGTTAAATCAAATAATGAAAATTTGAAGCAAACTCTTAAAACAGAAACATCTCCAATATCACAAACTTTTGTTAAAACTAATACTTCAAATCCTTCAACTCCTATTTCAAAAAGGGAGGAAGTCAAGACTGATAAAGGTTCGGATGAAAAGCCTAGATTCAATACAACAAATTTTAAATACGATGAATTAAATTCTAGTTATAAAACCAAAAAGGTTGAATTAACTGAATTTAGTTTATTGTTTTCAAATGAATCTATGGCTAAAATTAATGAACCTGAATATGTTAAATCTGAATCTACTGATGAAATGGAGTCAAATATTAAATCAGATTCTAACAAAAAGGAGTTTGTTCAAGAAACCTCTTCTGAATTTCCTGATTTGAATTCTGCTTTACTTAAAATTGTTGATTTAGAAAATCAAATTTCTAAATTACAATTAAACTTTAAAAAATTAGAGGGTGATTATGAGAATATTGGGATAGATCTTGATCACAGGCAAAAAGTCAATCTTGATCTTAAGAGTGTAATTCGACGACTTGAATCCCAATTATTCGAATTATCAAATTCTAAAGCTTCAAAACCTTGTGAAAAATGTTCAAAACAAACTGAATTCAAAGATCAGGATAAATCTTCGAGTCCGATTGATTTTGGTGCAAAGGATTCTTTTGATAAAGCTAAACTTCTTAAAGAAAAGAAAGTACTTCAATTGATATGCATAAAACTTTCAAAACAAGTTTCTGACTTTGAGAAAGTTTTATTTCTTGAAAAAGAGAAACTAGAAAAAGAAAGAGCTGTTTTTGAAAGTGAAAGAAAATATTTTGAAGGTAAAAATAATGTGCTTTCATCAAAAGTATCTGATTTGGAAACAAAACTAGAGTTGAAAAGAAAAGAAAACGGAGAATCATCCGAAACCAAATATGATTCGTGTTCGAATGATTCTTCTAACTCTAAGAGTTCTAACAATTCTTCTTCTTCTTCTTCTTCAGAAATGGATGAAGAAAAGTGTGTGGATTTGAAGGAGCGTGTTACAAACATCAAGGATAGGAGTACCGATGATAAGAAATGTTGTTCTTTGAATAAAAATTATATACATTCTTGTAATGTTTGCAATGCTTGTGACAATAAAAATTCCGCAATTTCAGATTCTAAATTGTTGACACAAGCTAAAAGAAGAATACATTGTGCTTATTGTTGGGACAACTATTTCAAGCTGAATAACAATGCTCCTAAGAACAAAAAGTCTAATACTTCACATTCTTTAAAAGCTTTAGCTAATAAATTTGCAAGAATGTTTGGTTTCAGAACAAGCAAAAAGAATAAAAAGAAGGAAACAAAATCAGTTGAAGTGAATATGGTTTGGAAATGGCTTCCTAAAGGTCAAGCAAACAAACCAAATTCACAAAATGAACTCACTTTTAAAGGAAAAATTCAGGGTTCATCAACTGAGATAAACAAACTGATCCGTACTAACAAGAAAGGACCCATACAAATATGGGTACCTAAGATAAGGTAATTTTCTTTTACAGGACCGTCATGTGTGGGTCATTGATTCGGGAGCTTCAAGACACATGACGGGGTACAAGCACCTACTGCATGATTTTACTGTACATCCTGGAGGATTGGTGGGTTTTGGCAACAATTCAAAAGGTCACGTTCGAGGCTACGAAACGCTGAAAAATGACTCAATGGCAATTGAAAAGATTTTGTATGTAGAAGGTTTAGGGCATAACCTTTTTAGTATAAGTCAGTTTTGTGACAAGGATTGTAAGGTGATATTTGATAAAGAGTTCTGCTATGATGTGGATGCAAAATGGTCAGAAATCTTCAGAGCGAAAAGATGCGGAGATTTATATCTCACAGATTTTACGACTCTTGTTGCTTCCAATCAAGTTTGTCTTGTATCAAAAGCCTCTCAAAATGAATGTTGGTTGTGGCATCGAAGACTCTCGCATCAAAATTTTCGAAGCATTAACAAACTGAGAATTGATGGATTAGTTTCCGGGCTTCCTGAATTGAAGATTGACAAAGTCTCTATTTATCCGGCATGTGAGATGGGAAAGATGAAACACGTCTCTCACAAGTCCAAAACTTTGTCTAACTGCAACAATGCCTTGGAGTTAATTCACATGGATCTTTGTGGCCCGATGAGGACTCAATCGATGGGAGGAAAGAAGTATATATTAGTGATGATTGATGAGTACTCACGCTATACTTGGCTGGATTTCCTACGACTCAAATCTGAAGCACCTGAGCAGATTATCAAGTTCATTAAAAAGATTCAAATCCTTCTACAACGTCCAGTTCAAAAGATAAGGAGTGACAACGGGACTGAATTCAAGAATGCAACTCTATAATCGTTTCTTGAATCTGTTGGCATTTCTCACAATTTTTCTGCACCAATTACTCCACAACAGAATGGAGTGGTTGAAAGAAAGAATCGGACTCTTATAGAAGCTGCTCGGACGATGCTTGCCTATTCGGGTCTTCCACCAAGTTTGTGGGCTAAAGCAGTTTCCACAGCATGTTTTACTCAAAACAGGACAATTATTAATAAACGTCTTAATAAAACTGCATATGAAATAATCAATAATCGCAAACCTAACATCAAATTTTTGCGTGTTTTTGGATGCAGATGTTATGTCCTAAAAGATCGAGAACACCTTACAAAGTTCCAAGTCAAAGCTGATGAGGGGATTTTTATTGGCTATTCCTTGAGTTCTAAAGCATACCGAATCTACAACTATCGCACAAAATCCGTCATCGAAAGCATCAATGTAACGTTTGACGGGAATGTGACTTTGACTTATGGACAAAACGGTTCAGGACTCGGAAAACAACCTGAAGCTTCTACTAAAAAAGGAGTAGAACCTGTGCCAAAACAGTTTTCTAATTCTGTATTAAATAATAATAATTATAAAGAGTTAGATTTGTTATTTCATGATGCGTTTATGGAATATTGTGCAGATATGGAACCACCTATCACATCCGTAAATGCATCTTTACAAAACCTTTGGATGAAAAAAGGTTCAACTTTTTAATCAGCAAACTAGGAATGTTGAACACTTAGTCATTTCTTAGTTTTATTTAAAACATTGAGGGGGAGCATGTGTGCTTGTTTACTTAATTATATTCATCTTTTGAGGGGGAGTTAGAATTTTTCATAAAGTGATACATCTAACAAATCTGGACTCATGTGCAATGAGTACCAAGTTTTCATGACAACTGAGTATGCATCTGTTTAGGGGGAGCAGATTGGCATAAGTCTATAAATACGGTATAGTATAATTTTAAAAAAAAATGATGATAGGGGAGGACAATATTTTTTCAAGATAAGGGCTTAAAATCTTTTAATCTAGTGAGAGAGAGTTTAAAAGTTAAATTTTTCTGAAAAAGTTGAAGTTTTTGAGGAAAAACACTTACTTTTCGCATCTCTAAGGATACGAAAAGTGTGCTTTTCGCATCCTCTTGGTTGCGAGAAGTAAATTTTTCGCATCCTTAAAGATACGAAAAGTGTGCTTTTCGCATCCTTAAGGATACGAGAAGTACACTATTCGCATCCTCAAGGATACGAAAAGTGGCTATTCGCATCCTTAAGGATACGAATTGTAAGTGTTCGCATCCTCTTGGTTGCGAAAAGTGATGATGATGATTCAAATCGAGAACCTTTTTTCTCACTTGGAGGAATTCGCATCCTTGTTCATGCGAATTCTTCAGATGAACAGTAACATGTCTCTCTTCATGACATGAGGGGTCCAATCACATAGTGACACGTGTCATTTTTAAAAATGGGTATAAATTCAAATCTAAGATATTTTTCATTCCCACTTTTTCCTGTCACTTTCCAAATACAAATCCCTACTGTTCATCATCTTCATTCTCAAGAATCAACTTTAGTTCATCGTTTCTCTCTTTTCAGGTACCCATTTCTTCTCATTCTTATCTCATTATGTTCGTCTTACTCATTAGAACTGTTCTATCGACTTCAATTTTATTTTAGTTTAGTTTAGAATCATCTATTTCTCACATCTGTGTTCGACAACTGTTCATCTTCTGTGTTTATGTTTTTCTTTGTTATGTTCATCATTTAGGGTTCTGTTTAGAAATAGATAATCAATTCTTGATGGGTTTTAAATTTTCGAGTCTGAATGTATGAATTTATGTTCAAATTTTGATTTTAAAATCAATTTTGAATGTATTTGGTTTGAATGTTACGAGTTTTAGGGTTTTTAAATGTAAAACTGAAAAGTTCTAAGTATAGAGTTCGCACTGTTCTTGCAAGTCAAGAACTCGTATCCTTTGGGTTACGAGTTCTTCAAAACTCGTATTATTTTGAATCTTCACAAGTCAGGATCTCGTATTCTTCATGTTACGAATTCTTTCAACTTGTCTTTTGAGTAAAGGTCAGAATTCGCATCATTCATGTTGCGAATTCCTCATTATTCGCATCCTTATGCTTGCGAATTCCTCATAATTCGCGTCCTTTTGCTTGCGAATTCCTCATTATTCACATTCTTTTGCTTGCGAATTCCTAATAATTCGCATCCTTTTGATTGCGAATTCCGTGTGTTGCGAGTTCCTGTTTGGTCATGTTGCTCGCGAGTTGTTGTATGTCAGTTGCATGCGAATTCCATACTTAGTTATTTTTCATAATTTTTTTTGAAAAAGTGTTTTTCTGCCAAAATTAATCGTTTTAGAACTGCTTTTCAAAACAACATTTCACATGGCTGAAAATCAAGAGGAACAAAGCAGAGTTCAGGGTTTTGGTGAAAATATACCAATTATCCCTGACGCGACACCAGAAGTTCCACTTCTATCCACACGTTCAGTCCATCCATCCGTATCTGAAGCAGATCCAAATAATATCATCATTCTTCCTCGTGATTATGTGGAGATCAAGGCCAACAATCATCATGTTGACTTTGACAGTATCTTTATTTCTCCGGTCATCAAAGAAATCTTATAGAATCACCCGTTGGCATATGCATTGACTCATACAGTCAATGTACCTATGATGTACCTTCAACAAGCCTGGAAGACTATTATACATACCATGGAGAATCGAAGACCAATCTTCTTGTTGCAAATAGACGAGTTCATCACGAAACTGGATTTTCACAGACTACGACTTGTTCTGAGATTACCCGGGCCTGAATCTAGACCCGGGAGAATATCTTTTGACCCTTATGCATCAGAAGCTGAAGTATTTGAAGGGATTAGAGCTATGGGATACATCGGTGAGCTGAATCAAATCAAAGATTTCAAAAAGGCAAATCTACCGCCTTTGTATTATTCAGTATTCTTAGTGATCAACAGATGCCTAACTTCAAAGCATTCGGGAAGTGATAATGCAAGTCTGAGTATTCTAAATCTGTTCCACGCGGTAGTGTATGATCTACATGTAGATTATGCAATTATCTTTTGGAATGAGCTACAACAAAAGGTGGAAGATAAACCAAAGAACAAAGGCAAACCTTATGTGCCCTACATGAGGTTCTTATGGATTATTGTCCATAGCATGATGCGGTCAAACAGAGAAATTCCACGGAGATTGAATCTTCCTTCTGCACCAGAAAAATCTATGCAATATCTTCAAAGGCAAAATCGCGTTTTTCATGATGAAATGCCTTTACCGGAAGGGTTCCTTAGATATGCGAATCAGGACGCCGAGTGTATAGTAGAGTATAGAGAGTCTTTGGTCCAGCCAGAACCGGAGGGACCTACCCAAGACTCAACCCCTAGGCGAGAGGAGTCGGTAAGGGTTCAGGATGCACGGGCTACTGAACGGGGAGAGTCGAGGGAAAATACCGAGAGGGGAACCGGTGGGGGTCAGTCACCTGTACTTGAAGATGCAGGGTCATCGTCTGAGGACACACAACTAGATGATCATGTACAAGACGATTCTGAAGAACGTATTCCCGAACATATTGGAAACGTTCCTTTGGTTGAGTATTCTGATGATAGTACAGGGTCTGACAATGCGTCTGATCCCGCGGAGGAACATGTTGATGATAATCCTGATGATGACGATGATAATGACAATGATGGTAATGGAAATGATGGTGCCGATGCGGAAAATATGTTTGGTAATGTTGCTGATATCCTTGAATTTCCACAAATACACTTGTCAGCAAACATTAATGTGGAAGAATTAAACTTAGATGACATGCCCTTGATGTCTTCTCAAGTTGGTGAAGGAATGGGAGGTACAAGGAGAATCGAGGGAGATATAGTCGAAAATATATGTGAGTCTGCGAGAAAAAATGAAGAAAAAAATATGGAGAGTGTGAGAGCTACCCAAACTTACTATACCAGAAGGGCAGCCACATCCACCACCAGATCTCATGTGTTGGGATCAGGTGTTGAAAAAGACATTAGTCGCCCACTAACGCAATTGCACACCACAGCCAGCCATTCGGCTTCTTCTCAACAAGAAGTCGTCTCATCTTCTCACGGGGCTATAGCACATGATCTATCTGGGTCTCACTTGGAGATTTCGGGTATTGAAACAGAGCGACCTCCTCCCCGGTCCTCGACCTTTATTCCTGCACAAGTTGAGCGTCTAGTACCAATTGCTAATATTTTTGATTCTTTGAATAGGACACTTACGGGAACATCTGGTGCGTGTCTTAGTGACCCATCCGGAACACTCAGAGTAGATCCTCTTACAAGACTACAAGGACAGAGTGGAAATCCTACCAGTGCTAACACTATGCCAACACTGAGCATAGGTCACACAGTTGCTACAATTGTTGTGTCAACGGCTAACCTAAGTGGTGCCGGTGTTACATTACCTGTCTTCGTGACAAGGGAAACTTTCGACGGCGCCCTAAAGGCTGTTGAGGAAATATTCATTCGGGAGTTACAAGGAGTGAAAGCTTTATTGAAAGGTAAAGGGCCGATAATTAATGAACCCGCTGTACGTCCACGACCATAAATTGTTTTGCCTCCTCCTCCGCAAAGTCATGTAACTCAGCCTCCTCCAGTTCAGCAAAATCCGATGGATCAAAGTGTTGATGAGTTAAGAGATTTGTTCTATGCTAAGCTGATGTCAATAAGTCTTAAAGATCAACAAAGCAAAACTCTATTGTCTTTACTCGAGAACTTCCAATCTACTCCACATCCACCACCACCACCACCTCCACCTACACGTACTCCGACAGTTACATCCACGGAGTTCAATGCTTTATCCACGGAGTTCAATTCTTTTAAGTCTGAAGTTGTACAGTCTCTGAATGATATGAAGAGATCCATGGATGAGTTAGCAAAGCAAGTCGCCTTCCTGAATCAGAGTTGTAAGACGCAAGCCCAAGGAACGAAGCGTATGCATTATCAAGATCCCGATGATCATGATCATGAGGGGGAGAAAAGTAAGAAGCGGAAGTCTGATTCAGAAACTCCGAGTTTGGGCAAACAGTTATCTACTGAAGAAGTTATTCAGTTATTTGAATCCAGAGCAATGGGCGAAGAAAGCGGAAAACAGATTGTATTATATGTGGATTCGAATATAGAACCGACGGTTGAAAAGCCCGAGGTAAATGAGGAGGATATAAGGGAAGTTGTAGACAGATTTGTTGAAACTGTTGAAGTGGTTGATGTCAGTTCTGATGATGAAACTGATGAAAGGGCAAGTGAGTATGAGAAGTATTGGAGAGTAAAGGAGGAAACTGAACCGCTCTTAATGATTACATATGAACCAGATGATCAAGGTGTTGGGTTCACACAAGAGGAAGTAGACATTCTGACTGAAATATATGGGCCAAAGTCACCTGAAGAAATAACCGTTAGCCCTATACACTTACCCGAATCTATTTAAACTACGTTGATGCCAGCTCAATCTGATGTTACACCATTATCCTTCAACCTTAACCAACCCAACTCAACACATACCACCATACCATTATCTGAACCGATTTCTGAAACCATTCCTGTTCAACATGTAACTCAACCAATCTCACAATCCATTCCCGTTCAAGATGAATCACAACCTTTCCATGATCCATTTTTTAAAGAACCAAAGCCGGAAGAAACCGAATCTCCATTCACCACACCCTTTGTACCACCTATCATTCCTTCACACGATGAAGTCGGTCCGTCTAATCCACCAGTATCTGATCAACCTGGTCCATCAACTTCACGAAGCAGAAACTTATCTGAACTTGAACAGCGGCAAAGAACTTTGTATTTGAGAACACCTTTCTTGGAAGATTCTGAAAGAAGATTGTTTGTGCATAAAATCAGGAGATTGAATCCCTACACCGTGTTGGGAATTACAGATCAGTCAGCCGAATACAAGTTCGAATACATGTACTTTCTGAGAGATAAGTGTCAGAAGAAAAAAGATGTGAGGAGCAAAAGGTTGATTGTAACTATAAAGGAAGTGACTGCCAGACTATACTACAAAATGTGGTAGCCGGAGTTTGTTGTTCAAAGGCAGGATTGTAGAGACTACAGGTTTACTGAAGCTGATTTTTGCCATCTAATGATTGAAGACTTTGAGTTCATGTACCATCATTTCAGAGATCTTCAGATTAGAAGAGAAAATGTGACTCTTGCATTGAATGCCATTAAAAGATTTCTAAGAAGACACGTCTTGTTCACACAGTGTCATGATTTTCAGATGGCCGTGGAAAGCAATCAACCTAGAGTAAATTTGATAAGGCCTAATCAAGAAATGTCTGTATTGATGAGGATGCCCTTATTTTCTGTGATTGAACAGCCAGAGTTAGGTATTGTTTTTAGAAGTGGTGCAAACAAGATCTTCATTCGGATTGATGAACTGGCAAAATATTCTGATGGTACACTTAAGATTGTAAGACTTCAGTTGGAACAAAGGCTCAAAAGACATGATGCTGAACGAAAGACTACTTGGATGTCTACTAGACCTAGAATTATCTTGCGCAGAGATATTGAAGAGATTGATGAAAGATTGAACTTCAGAATGGCTATGAGAAGAATTGAAACGTATCTTGGGTTTCGGAGAAGAAGAAGACCCTTTCTGCCTTGATAGCTAAGGGGGAGATTGTTAGAGCACTATTGTAGCTATCAAGACAGTGTTAGCTTTTGTACTGTATCTTCTAAGTAGAGGCATGGACATGTCCTGGCCCTACTATATACAGAAGATCCCTTTGTTATTTCAATAACACTTTTCAAGCCTATGTCATTTGTACTAAATGTTCAATATATGGATGACTACTTTGCTCTCTAGATTCTCTCTACTTGTGATTGTGTTACATTGCTAGATCTGGGATTTCACATACTTAGTCTTATTCCGCAATAAACTGTAAATTGTTTGATTTATCAATAAACAATTTAGAAAGGTAAATTTCTTGTTTGTTTGTATTCAACCCCCTCCCCTTCTACAAACTAATCTTTGTATAACCCTTCGGGACCAACACATAGTAGATAAGAATCTTTGACAGCTTTAGCTCTTAATTACTTAATTGGTTTCTCATCCAAAGGATTTGACCACAACAATTTCAAGCGACGACGTACTCAGCTTCAGTTGTTGAGATGGACACTGATTTTTGCTTTTTACTTGTGCAACTCACCAACTTTCACCTAGAAGCTGACATCCTCCAGTAGTGTTTTATATGTCCAACTTGCAACCTACAGAATCACTATCTGAATCCCCATATTAGATCTAATATTGAGTCTTTGGGTTACCGAATACCCATATTGGTTGCACCCTTGAGATGTCTGAATATTCGCTTTACAACAAGGAGACGATCATTCCTATATAAGTTGCAACATTGACAGGTTTCCATTTGGATCCTTATTCAGTTTTTTTTTTGGATTTGGCATTGGGGTTTTCATCGTTGAGCATTGAGTTAGGTCAAACTTCTTAACCATGCCCCTAACATATTTTTCTTGGTTCATGAAAATTCATTTTTCAGATTGTTTGTTCTAAAGACCAAGAAAGAAAATTAGTTCTCCCATCATGCTCATTTTGTATTTATTTTTCATCAAATTTGAGAATTTAACACAAAGCGATAATTTTTTGGATCCAAATATAATGTCATCGACAACAATATTGTGACCCTTTACTTTCCCTAAAAGTAAGGTGTTATCAATCTTCCTACAATAAACCCTTCAGTTAGAAGAACGAAAAAAGGGTGTAGTACAAAGCACGAGGAGATTACTTTAACCCATAAATAGCCTTATCCAGTCTATATACATAGTTTGGATACTTAGAGTCAATAAACCCACGAGGTTGTTCAACATAGACTTCTTCTTGATGCTTGCCACTAAGAAATGCAAGATTCACATCCATTTGATATACATTGAAATCTTTGTGAACAACATAGGCTACGAATAATCGAATTGCTTCTATCCTATCCACTGGAGCAAAGGTTCCTTCATAGTCTTTGCCTTCCTCCTACCTATATCCCTGAGCAGCAAGTCTGGCCTTGTTGCGGGTTATAGTGACATTTTCATCCAATTTGTTTCTATAGACCCATTTGGTGCCTATACTAACTTTTTAATTGGACAAGGGACTAGTTACCATACTCTATTTTTAGGTAGAATGATCCTTGAGAATTTAAGTGTCGGATGATCTGAGTTGCAGTTGGTTTTGAAATTCGAAGATTTGTCTGTAAAAGTTGGTAGACATTTGGATTTGAGGTATTAGAGTTACGTGTTAGTATGATTATTAAAGTAGCAATCTTTATCATCTTGGTATTTTCAGGTTGAGGCTTTGTGTAGTTGTTTACATATGATTGGAGTTGAATTAATGAATTAGTTGGTTGACATCATGTTGTGTATTAGTGGTGTATTGTCTTATTGGGTTTTCGTGAATGAAGAAGGTTTTGTAGTTTCTTCATTAAAGTTGTGTAGTTTTGGGATTCTAGTTCTCATGTCAGGTGTCAACTTTAAGTCGATATTGGGGACCGACTAAGTGAAAACCAGGGATGCGTTACTAATTGGGGTACCTACATTGTGGTATCGTGATTTGTGATATTAAGTATCGACTTTTGACTTTGAGGTCAAGAACCGTTGGAGTACTTGGGGTACTTCCCTATAGCCCTAAAAGAGCATTTGTAGTAATGCAGTAACTCCAAGGGTATTAGATGTTGTAACTAGGTATTGATATCGGTACACATTTTATCGATAAGTGATCGATGCTCAATTGTATCTTGTGAATTGTGCAATCATTGAGTTTAAAATAACCGACTCTCTATAGAATGTATTGTTACGTTCTTGGGTGAAACATCGGGTTCATAGAAAGAATAGTTGGAGTAAGGTAATTTGTGTTAAACCGGACCAAACTAGGCATTAAGAACTTCGTCAAGGAATAGAGATCAGTCTTTTGCGATATTGGGCTTTAAGGAAAATAACATTAGGGAATATTTACCATCAACTTTCGTGAAAACTATTTATATGGGTATTAGGAGTTTCAAAAAATTGGGATTTAGTGGGAATGTCGAGGTAAAAATATCGAAGTAGTAGTGGCAAAGGCTAATTGATTCAGGAATGCTTATTTAGGTTCTTGTACCACCCAGGTAAACTCAAAATGGTAGTAACTACTTTAAATTGATAAGAGTACGGTCGATGATGGGTAAATCAATTGTTGCTAATATTCGTAGTTTTGAAGCAAGGGGAGTGGAACACAATTCAATAGAGGTTGATTAGAAGCCGTATTTTGATATAGGTGAATTTAAGAGTAAATTCACTTATAGACAACAATTGTGGACGTGTGTAGTTGAGGTCATAAGATATTTTGAAGTACTAAGAGTCATCTATGGTTGGGAGACAACCTATATCTCATTGTTGGAAATTGCTCTAACAAGGTTGAATGCACAACTCTGGTAGTAGTACATATCAAAAACTGAGATTAGGATTGGTGTTGTTCATCGTGAGAGTCGACGTAGAATTTTGAGTATAAGGTAATAAGGTCGCTATCATCATGGAAAAGGATAAACAGTCTTTCAGTTTACTCTTTCATATAAATGATGAAAATTGCTTGAATTCACTAGGCTTTAAGCCTAACCCCTTTTTATTTGTTGGAATGTGCATCAGGCCTTGTTGGGGAATGGATAGCGTCACTGTGAGAGTTGAGTGCTAGTTAGAGGCACAAGAAGAAATTAGCTAATTGAAGACGTCTTCTATTCTTTGGAAATAGCACAGTTTTTGGGTTTTAATAACACTCGTACTTAATTTATACCTCATGTATGGTTGGAAGTAATTATTTTGATTTTAAAATCTAGAATTGTTATTTAAGGTAACCAAGTATCAGTTTAGAGAAACGGGTTTATCTTTTAGTTGATGTACTATTGAAAATTTTAAATTAGTCGCTCTTTCCAGATTTAACAATTGATGTTTCTAGACATAGTTCCAGAATCTTATTAAGAAAACGAAATAGAGGAACCTTGTGTTGAGGGGGAGGAACCTCAAAAATCAAAATGACCTTGAAGAGGAACATCCAGTTGAGGGGAAGAAATCTCCAGTCATTGAACAGACTATTGAGAGGAGTGATTAAATTCGTAAAGTAAAAGCAAAGCAAAAATCCGCTAGGGATGAGATCGGGACCGGACCGGTTGGTACCAAATTTCTTTTTGACTAAAAAGTATGACCGAAAATCGAACCGTATGTACCGATTTGGTACCGGTCCTAGGACCATTTAGGACCGAAAATATGAAAATGTGTCAAATGTGTATCACCCCCAATCTCAAACCAAAATATCTTCATATTGTTTCAAATGTGTACCAAAACCAATTCCAAACAATCAAAAGTTCAACAAGATATACTTTCATATCTTCGACTTTTTTATGTAGGGGCCGATTTTTTGATGGTGATAACAAAAAATTGGAGAAGATATGGATACTTTTGGAGAAGGTTTGGTTAGTTTAGAAGATGATATATCTTTATTAGGAAAATATAATGTTAGTTTAGGAGATGATATACATAGTTTAGGAATACATAACAGGTCTTGGGTTCGATCCCAGGCCCCCCCACTAGCCTCAGCCGCTGAGTGAGCCAAAAAATGCCCCTTCACATTGGTGTCCTTGGAGGCAGGTTCCGTGTGGGGCCGGTTAGGGTTTCCGGTAATCAACTTTTTTTCCAAATACATAGTTTAGGAATTTAAAAAGTCAATGTCCCTTAATTTTCCGGTTCGGGTTCGGTTTTTTAGAAAAATACCAGTACCGAATACTGAATCCTGAATACTGAATTTGTCAAAATCTTGGAACTGATAACTGGAAAGATTACATGGTATCGGTTCGGTTCGGCTTGGTTCAGAAAAATGGTCCTCGAGGCTTATCCCTAAAATATGATATTATTCTTTTTGAGTACGATGATACTACTATTGTTGATGATGTGGTTGAAACATTCACTAAATTGAAATCTACTATGGTTGAACCTTTGCTTCCTTCAGAACATATTTTCTTGCAACGTCCCATGCGGTTGAATCTTCGAAGAAAGTGGACAAGCGAAAGGGGGTTATGACTCTAAGAAGAGGAGTTAAGTAGTAAGAAAAAAAACTGAAAGTAAATTCGAAGAATTGATTCCTAGGATAATCTTTGGATGCCTCCTTAATAACTCTGACTTTTTAGAGTTATTTATTGTTCAATACACCTATTTTATACCCATTTTGATTCTTTCCTTTTTGTCTAAAATGTTTTCAAGAAGTGACGAATAACCAAGGATTTAATTTTACTCGAAAAAACGTCATTGTTGGAATTGTGGCCACAAAATGGCCACTTTGGACAGATTTGAGGAAGATTTGGAAAAGATTTTAAAGAACACAATTGGGTTGTGTGGAGCTGATATATAGAAAGAAAACTGGTATTCTCATTAGAATTAAGGGATAATTGTTCCCAATGGGTAGTAAAAATTCTTTAATCAATGGACAAAAGATTGTGAAACTTCTCCTTCCATCTACTATAAACTTAGGCCTCTTGCATTCATTCAAGACACACAATTTCTAGCTTTCAAAGACCGTCAAGGAAGATCTGGAGCAAGATTGAATTTCTTAAATTTTAGTATTAATTTCTTCTATCTAATTTCACACATTTTACTTCTATCCATTTTCTCACCATTGTGGTGATGGGTATACATTTTGTATTTATGCAAGAATTTCTTAAGTATTTATATACTTCCATTATGTTCTTTGATTTTATTATGAGCTAATCACCTTTGTGGGTGTGGGTGTGAGACAAACTTAAGACTAAGTAGACAATATTTGAGGGTTGTCACTATTATTGATTCTTAAGTTTGGTCACTTGAGTCGGTACTTAAACTCAATGCAGGTAAGTCGATCACCTTGAAGTGTTAATATTAGATCATTGGCCCAGAGATGCGTGGATTTCAAATTCGTCTTAAGTGATGCATAAAGATTTGAGAAAGTCTTTGATAATTACGTAGAAAAACGAATTTTGTATCATTTGCTAAGGTTCGAACATTGGTCAAAATTTATATTACAAATAGATTTTGGTGTAAATCTTCATACTAATAGAACTTGATTTTTCATCAACTTAGTTAACTCGACAAGATTCACTTTGTGGCCACTATCCATATCGATTCCCTTTCGAGAGGTAGGGATCTTTATGGATGCTTTTGTGACATGAAGTTCCTAACCATTTTGCTACTACGATTGTCTGAAGAAAAACTCACACCCATACCCTCATTTTAATCAAACAGATCATCTCTTTACTTTAAACAATTTTATCAACAAATTGTGATAATTTTCTCACAACCTAAACAAACAATAGAAGTTCATGAATGTCTCCGATTCTTTGTTGATCAGTCCATGTGGAAACGATCTTGGTACTATTACCACTTTATTAATTAATAGCGATCATAGTGTCTGGGGTGCACTTGCACCGCCATTGTGAGAAAACAGTGGCCACATTGTGGACCTATTCCGCTATCACTCCACCTCCTAGATCAAATCTATAGAATATAAATCTTTCGAATGAAGAGTTGGCTGCAGCCAAAGCTCGTTAATTGGAAAGACATGAAAAACTCGAAGAGTTAAAAAAACTACTCTAGAAGAAGTTTCAAATCCTAGATCACCAAAGCTACTGTGATCGGATGTAAGAAAAGCGGATATAAAATTTTGTTTATCACAGTGAGGCTAGTTTGAGAAACCTGGAGCAGTAAAGATGAATATATTCATTGGCTAAACATTTATGGATACTGATAACTCTCATTTTCAGCGTTATTTACACATAATTTGTGTTAGTTCTTCTTTCTTTTTAGTTGTGTTTTCTCTTTATATGTTCATGTGTCTTCCTTTTATTAATTTATTTTTATTTGGAGCTAGTGAGGATGTTTTACGGTTATATGCATCTATCTTTGGGTTAAATGTTGGACTACGATTGTGCCTAGTGCCTACTATGTGCCCATTGTGGGCACTGACGACCTACCTTTGGACAACTTCATTTTCTTGTTCTAACCGGGTATTGTGAGCAGTATAAAAATCGAAAAAGATTGCAAAATCCCTGGAAATCCAATTTAGGTATGGCCTTGACTGTCCAAAGGATCTTGGTGATGTTTGTCCATGGGTTTTTGCTCCGTTTGCCATTATAAATACAGAATTGGAGGAGCCTTTGAAGAGGATCAAGCAAGCAATGAACAATATGAGTTTCATCGTCAAGCATTTACTCTCATGGTTGAAGATTTGAAGTATTAGTGTAGAAGTCAATTTATCACATTTAATTCTTGTCTCATATTTAGTTCCTCGTATTTACATTTTAATGCAAGTATTTTTCTATTTCTACAATGTTATTCATAATTTTTTTAGCTAAACACCTCTTTGGGTGTGGGTGTAATTCAAACTTAAGACTACTAGGCAACACGTAGGTGTTGCCATTATTGCTAATTCTTAAGCTTAGTCACTTAAGGCGGGACTTAAACTCAACGTAGATAAGTCGATCACCTTGAAGTGTTAATATTAGATCTTGACCCAAAGATAGGAGGATTCGAAATACGGCTTAAGTGATGCATAAAGATTTTAGAAAGTCTTTGATAATCACATAGAGATACGTGTTTTATATGATTAACTAAGGTTCAAACATTGGTCAAGATTTATATCACAAAGAGATGTGGGTATAAATCTTCATACTAACAGAACTTGACATTTTTAGTCCACTTAGCTAAATCGGCAAGATTAAGAGTCGGCAATAATGCTGACTTTATAGGCACGGTCTATTAAGATTCACTTTCAAGAGATCGAGATCTTTATAAACGTTTTGTGAGATAAAGTTTCTGGCCATTTTGTTACTACAATTGTCTTAAGTGAAACTTACAACCATACCCATTTTAGTTACTTGTTTAGATTTCTTTGCTAAAAACCACCAAAACTCGCTCAAAATATTTTCTTCTTCTCTCATTAAAATCGGTGTATTTTTACGACATAGTACTCGAAACGTTGAAGTCCAATCCCTGTGGATACGATCTCGGTATTTTTACTACTTTATTACTTGTATCGATCATATCACTGATGTGTATTTGCGCCCCCACTATGACAACATTGTCCTCTTTATGGACTATACGGTTTTCCGCTACCAGATACACTGAATGGTTGGAAATTATTGATGTTATCCGAGAAAGTAAAATTTCTTCATCCAATGGTAAATGCAACGGATGAGGACTCTCATTGAAGATATGAATGACATCAAAAAGAAATACGTATTTCCCACTCTTCCAGATTTTGATAGATCTTTTCAAATGTGTGTCCGATCAACATCTTCTACATCTCCAGCACCTACAAATCTCAAGATTCAAACTGATGAGAAGAAAATCCAATCACTTGTATTATCTAGTAATCTTCCCATAACTACTAACCTTGATCTCTCTTTGTCCCCAAGAGATCCGATACCACATGGAACAATATTGTTCCTTTCGATTGCATGCATGTAGTATGATGTAGTTGGAGATCTTAGATTTCAACGATCAGCAGACTTACTCATAGCAGGCACAAAGCATCTCCATGTTCTTCTCAAAATTGTTCTAAACAATGAGCAAGGAAAGGCTTTCACAGATAGAGTAAGATCCTTACTATAGAACATGATTCGTCAACCAGACAGTGGAATCGGAGACGTGAAATTTGAAGACTTAATCTTTGAGGAATAAATGTCTGAATCAGATGTAAGCTTTCATTGTAAGAAAATCATTATATGTTTAGTTTAAATGAAAGTTTACATTTTCAGTTATTCATTTATCTCAAGTTTAAATTTTACATATTTATGTATTTATTTCATAATATTTTGTAATCCGAAGAACATAAAAGAAAAAGAATGGATGAAAACAAAAGAAAAGAAAAGAGCCTTAGAAAAAAAAGATCAAAAAGAGAAAAGGAAAAAAGAATCACCTTCTTCTTGTCTTCATCTGTCCACGTACTAACTTACCTGAGAATGATTCTTTCAGGGATAGCAGCTCTAGTAGCAGTGCCTGGAACAACATGGTCTATCATGAAAGAGACATATGGTCCATTTTCAATGTAGTAAGGCATAGTAGGATATACACCTTCCAAGAAGAGCATCATCCTATTTTTCCCTAGATTGAAGTTATCTTTGGAAAATCTAGGGGGTTTTGCAAGATAACCATTATCGATATAGTTTGTGTTTGTGGTATTAGCCATTTTAGAAAATAGCAAGGAAGAGAAAAAGAATATAGTATAAGCAAGATCTTGTTTATTAGATTAAACAAACTGCTCTGATACCACTTGTTGGTCCCAAGGGGGTTATACAAGTTGTAGAAGGGGGGGGGGGGGGGGGGGGTTGAATACAAACACACGATTTTTATCTTTTTAAATTGTATATTGATATGTATCAAACAATTTACAGTTTGTTGGGGAACAAGATTAAGGAATAAACCTAATCTAAACAAACTATGAGAATCACTAAGATTTCTTGCACTAGAAATAGAGAGAATGAATTAAGAACACTTAAGACAAGTATTCTAACACACAGATTCAGCAAGAGAATGAATGGCCGAGCGTCGCACTTCACAAATGAAGTAGGGTTTCCTTTATATAATGTATGCATTTAATGCATGTCAGTACACCTTTACACGTGGCAACCTCTGGTTGGTTTCATGGTTTGATTTCATTAGACAACCTAGTGGCCGCATGATGAACAATGTAAGATCAGAGTTGGTTGTACGATTTTGGATAAAAGGGATGTCCGTAATGACAAAATCGTACGGAGGCGTGGAAGGGGATAAGACAAAAGTTACTTGTAGAGGAGGCTTCATGATCATCGTTCGCTGAATGATTCTTTATCAGCGAATGATAAAGTTCAGCGTTCGCTGAAGTCTTCTACTTGAAACTTTACGTTGAGTGGAAAAGTCTTGGCTTCGCTGATATCCGCATCAGTTCATTAGTAGACTTAGTCACTAGTTCTTTGGCTTGATCTTCGACTTCAACGTAGAACATGGTTGATGTGAATCTTGTCTTCAGGGATCATAAGTAAACAACATAAGGTATCAACAATCATCGGTGAGACTGAACAAGCTCAGGGGCTCACTGATGAACAGTGTTCGCTGAATTGTATAAATCAAAGAGCATGAGTTTCCTATCACCGGTACTAAACAAACTTAGTATTTATCAGCGATAGTGAAACTCTAATACATATTGTCTACTTACAATTTTCACTAAGTGTTTCTCAGGGTCATTATCAAATCACTGAGGGTTTGGATCAACAATCTCCCTCTATTTGATTATGACATAGCAATAAAAGAAAATTGCTAAGTAAGAAAACATAAGGTTAAAAAGGACTCATAAAATATTTGTCCCATTTACTGTTTTCAGGGATCTTTTTAAGTACTGATGGAGTAAAGTACATTCACTGAAAATTTTCATTAAACTTCGTATCAGTTACAAAGGGAAGTGAAAAAATTATAAGTACATCGAATAATAATTACAAGTACAAAAGTTACAGTTGATAAAATGAAGAAGAATTTACAGAATGAATTCTATCAACTATTTAGGTTCATCAATGATAAGAAGTTCATCAAGGGTATTTGTGGTAGGAATCATCCAATCAGGGACTTTTTCTCCAAGTGCCCTTCTTCTTTGTGCTTCTTTGTAGATCAGGGGCTTCATGAAGTGTCCGATAAGGTCATCTCTGAAACCGCACCAGTAGATAAGATCTCTGAGCTATTTGATAGGGGCAATGCATAGATTAGAGACGCGTTGGAAGCATTTTCGTCCAGTGCAGTCATTGAAGAAAATACCATGAGGTTCCCTTAGGACTTTTCCAGGGATAAAGCGTTCACCAGGGGGCAGGGATACATCGAGTACTGAGTGATCAGGGTCAGGACCAACGACTTCTTCTCGTGAAAAGCTAATTCCGGTTTCATTTCTGATAGGAGGACCTCAAGCTGAAGATGTTTTCTTTTTCTTTGCAGCAAGCCTTCTTTGTTGAAGTGGATGAGGAGGAGGAGGAATATCCACAGCTGATGTAACCAAGTCGATCTGTTTGTTTAGAGCCTTCTCGACAAAGGATTTGTAGTTTGAACGTGATCGCTGAATGGCTATCCGCATCTCCAACCATTCAGATAAACCGTACTTATCAATCCACGAGGTATAGATTGTTTCCTTGTGACCATTCTCTCTGACAATCTGAACGTCAATGATAGGAACATCGTTTGTTGTATGACCCCTGTTGTTGACTTGTTTGATTCTGGACCCATCATGTCGAAAGTGAATTTTTTCTTTACACCATTTCAAGGTGGAATCAGAGACCTTGGTTTTCTTCTCGATGATCTTTTTGGCGTCCTTCCACAATTGTCGCTGAACAGAGATAGGAGTCTTCTTCATTTCAGGATCCTTCACTGATCGTTGGACGAGCTCAATAGCATATTCTTTATCTTTTTCTTCAGCTCTCTTTCGATCAGTGAGGAGTTTCTCAGCTCTGAGGGATTCAACGATTTCCCTTTTTGATAGGATGCTGAGACGATGAGGGACAATGCGTTGATCCTCAAGCTTTTGAATCATACCTGCTCTCTTTTTCATTTCTTCTTCACTTGGCTTTTGAGGAACCAAGGAAGGTCTTTTCTTATGAGAGAGCAGTTCTTCTTCTTGTTCATCAGTCTCAGCGAAGTCTAAGACCGGGATTATTTCATCAGCACTCGGGGCTGGGATTATCGGAGTTGTAGCAGGAGCTTCAGCTTGACCCTCAAGCAGGGGAGAGGACTAGCTGAAACAAAACCATCACATAGGTAAGGTCATTTGGGAGAAGAGATAGAGAAAGAATGAGGTTAAGTGTATAGAGGCTTTATGGAGAGTAGAACTGAGGTTGAGAAAGGATAGAGGAGGGATGCAGTGTAAGGGAAGAATAAATAAGTTAACTGACAAAGTGGCTTGCTGAAGAGAATAGATAAGTTGTCTTCTTTTGCAAGGCCTTTGTTTTTGCTTTTGTCAGCTTCAGTAGCTGCAGGTTTGGTTCTGGTCCCCTCCCCTGATTCTTTGAAGACTACCCCTTTTAGGGATGGGGTTTTCTTGGTCTTGGGCTGAAAGGAGAAGTCGACATCATCATCATCATCATCATCATCATCATCATCATCTTTAGATGATGATGAAGGTTCGTCATCATGAAGATCAAGGTCTTCTTCGTCTTCTTCTTCTTCAGCTTCGTCTTCCTCATCTGAAAAAGCAACATGCACCGGAGATTCAACATGTTCTTCGACATTCTCCCCCACAGAAGTTGCGTGTAGGGAGAATTCGGTTTCCTCAGGGTTTTCATCTCCCTGTGGTTTTTCAGTAACAATACCCTCCCCATCAGAAACATGGGGAAGGTCTTCTTCTAGAGTCTTCTCCCCTTCTTCCACATGTTGAAGAGGGGAGGCATCAACGGTAACAGCAGCAGCAGCATGTTGTTCAGGCTCCATGTCTTCGATGCTAGGGATGCTTGATCGTTTTCCAACCGCAACTAATCTGTCGTCTTGGCCAGATATAGCAGGGCTGATATTCTCCAGGGTTTCCCGATCGACCTGAGTAAAGTGAGAAGGAGGAACTGTTGGAGCGTTCAGTCGATCCAGGATTTATTGGAGTACATTAGTAGCAGTACCCACCTCCGTTTTCAGAGAAGACACCTCTCCCTAAAGATTACCGACCACTGTCTTCAGCGATGTGACTTTGCTGGACAGGGTGCTGAAGTTATTGGAGAGAGTGTTGTTGGTGGCGTTCAAGGTGTTGATGGAGGATGAGTTCTCGGTGATAGCTGTAGCCATAGTAGAGAAACTACCTTCCAGCTTTTGCATGTCAGCGCTGAATACCTTGTCTTTCACCTCAGTGATTAGTTTTTTAAAGCGTCCTCAGCGTCTGTAACCGCTGAGGAGTTGGTGGAGAGAGTAGTGGTGAGAGATTCCACCTTTGTTGACAAATCCGCAAGGGAGTTGTCGATTGTCCTCAAATTAGTACCTGCAACAGAGAGAAACTTATGAACAAAGGAAAGCTCAGAAGTTGGGGGTTCAGAGAGAGGAGTGCTTAGGTTACCTGGAAGCGGGTTGGAAAACGCGTTGAAGTCATGGTAGCCGGACGCATCTTCCATGTCATCCTCCAGCGTTTGATGACTGGGAGTGCCTTCAGGTCCTTTATTGCGTTCCAGTATGCCTTGGAGTTCAGCGGCATGAGTGTCTTCCATATGGATGACATTTGTTCCAGAGAAAGAGGGAAATAGAGGTGGAGTGACCAAGATTGAGATGTGAAAGAGAGAGTTGTGAAGAAGGATGGGGCAACGAATTCATCGTTGGATCCGCTGAAGAATATTTCAGCAGCACTTAGAGGTGCTGAGGAAGGGGGATCCTGAACCAGGATAACTTCAGTGTCTTGAGGAACTAAAGTGGGTATGGAAGAGGTTTGTTCAGCGGATGTGGCGGAGCGTGCGACGAAACCATCCAGCGTCTTCTGTAGAGAGACAGACGCGGAGTCTTCAGCCTGGTAAGGCTTGGGGGTTGCTCCTTAGAAATCTTCTTGGTCTTATGGATGCCAAGTGGGGTGTCAGATTGTTTTCTCTTTCGAGATGGAGTGGATGGTGCGGCCTGGGTACCAGCGGTTGGGACGACCTCTGCCGAGGAGGTAGCCGCAGAAGTAGAAGAAGTAGGAGGTCGGAGAAGAGGTAAGAGAGTAGAAAGACGTACCTTATTGGTGAGTGGCTTGAAGTCTAGCACCTTAGGGCCAACCTAGGACAACCTCAGGTCTCCCTCTTTAGGGTACTGATCCCCAAGTGCTTGCTTGAAGAGAGAACTGAGGAAGCGAGGATAGGGGACATTTGCTGATTGCTTCGGTTCTTCGATCCTCTCCATCATGTCATCAAAGATTATTTTGGCCCAGTCTATATGGAGCCCTTTCATCAGCGCATACCCCATAACAGTCTGGGGCTTTGAGGCCTGATCAGTTGACCCGACTTTTGTTGTCAAGCAGCTGATGAGATGTGCGAAGATAAAGTTCATCTCGCTTGGCATTTTGCTTTTCAGCACCATTGTGATCTTCTTCTCAGGGAGGTCATCTCTCCCTGTGTTCCATTTGTACTTCATTGCATCCAAAAAGGCAATGATTTCAGCTATGCCTTCCTTGGTGTTGACATCAGGTAAGGAAACGAAGCGATTGTCTCTTGAGCTTCCAGGAAGATTGAGAGCAGACCTGATCGCCCCAGGATTTATCTTTGCTTCCCCAAAATCGGTTTCAAAGAGGATTACGTCCACCATTTTGTCAGGGTTTTTGGTGGAGGCAACCTGAGATCTTCTGGCAGTGTACCAGAATTGGGCAAGTAGGTTCTTGTTGACTGGGGGTTTGATTGTCAGCGATGTCGCCAGAGGACAGGTCTTCAGAAAGTTTACAGCGTCATCAAGATGAGTGACCTGTTTCTTTGGGGGGAAGTTGAATAGGGCGTAGGGGTTGTTACCATGGAATGTAATCTGGTCCATTGAGTGACCCATGTTAGGAGCTCTGGTAATTTCAGTCTTGTCTGAAGAGGTAGAGGAATCAGCGTTTGATGCCATTTCTGTTTAGAACACAAAGATGAAGAAGATAAAGAAAAGTATCTTAAAGTGGAAAGAGTTTCCAAAATAAGAATTTTTAGGATTTATTAGTTTCCATTTAGAGAAAGAAATGGAAACTAGGGTTTTCTAGTTTTGAAAAGAAGTACAAAACATAGTGAAAAAATCTTGTTTTCTAGTTTCCTTTTATGGAAAGGATTCTGGAAAAACATATGAAAGTGTCAAGTTTAAGATTTTTGTTAAAAACTTGAAGAACAACCTATAAACAGATTGTGTCTTTTAAAACCATGAAGAAGATGATTATAAACATTAGTAAGTGCATTGTTTGATCTTGTAAGAACAAGAATAAGATCAAAAATGTTGTTTAAGATAGATTAAGGAAGAGAAATGTAACCTGTTTCGTAAATGGAGATGAAGATTAACACATGTTCTTGAAAAATATCCGAATGCAAAGACAATATGAGAATTCTTTTTGCCTTGAGAGAGTTCGAATGCGTAAAAGGTAAAAATATAAACTCAAAGGGTTTATATAGTGAGAGTAGAGAGAGAAAAACTAAGAGCAGGAAAAGTTTTTCATGATGACACGGACACGTCCCTTGAATATGATTGGACAAGGAAACGAAACGGGCAAACGTGTCAGACAAAAAGGCGTGCCATGGATTATCCAAAAGATGACGTCACAAACGTCCTTTCATATTTTAAGATGTCTCTGAGGGTTTTTAGAAAAACTCAGGGCCATTTAGAAAATAGAGAAGCACTGAATAGAAATATCAGTGTTAGTTTTAGAGTTTCAAAGTATCACTGAAAGCAAGAGATATTCATCGATGCATTTTGTTTTGAAATTCTACATACTGAAGCGAACGTCAGCGATTAAGAGAGAACATACCTTGATATCAGCGAATCAATTTTGTTTATAGATTGGATGATCAATAGGGTTATACAAGTTCATTTTATTACTGATCAAATGCTAACCGCTGAAGATTTTACTCTTCTAGGTTCAGCATTCCAAGCTCGTTGATGAGAAAGTGGAATCTAGTCTCATCAAGAGGTTTGGTGAAAAGATCAGCTAACTGAAAATCAGTGGGAATAAAATGAAGTTCTATATCACCATTCATCACATGATCTCTGATAAAATGATACCTGATTTCGATGTGATTGGTCTTTGAGTGTAGCACTGGATTGTTTGCTATGGCGATGGCACTACTGCTGTCACAATAGATTGGAATTTTGGAGTGCTGAAGGTCATAGTCAAGTAGTTGATTTCTCATCCACAAGACCTGAGAACAACAGCTTCCAGCGGCTACGTACTCAGCTTCAGCGGTTGAGGTGGACACTGAGTTTTGCTTTTTACTTATCCAACTCAACAGCTTTCCACCCCGGAGCTGACATCCTCCTGTGGTGCTTTTCCTATCCAATTTGCATCCTGCAAAATCACTATCTGACAAGACGATTAGATCAAACACTGAGTTTTTGGGATACCAAAGATCTTGGTTGGGAGTACCCTTAAGTTATCGAAAAATACGCTATACAGCGATCAAATGCGATTCCTTAGGTTCAGATTGATATCATGCACATAAACAAGTTACATACATAATATCAGGACGGCTAGCTGTAAGATACAGAAGAGAGCCGATCATCCCACGGTACGCTGTGACATTGACAGGTTTCCCTAAAGGATCTTTGTTAAGTGTCAGCGGCGGTGGTATTCGGGTTTTCATAGCTGAGCTTTGAGTTAAATCAAACTTTTTCAGCATATCTTTAATATACTTACCTTGGTGAATGAAAGTACCTTTTTCATTCTGCTTGATTTGAAGACCAAGGAAATATATCAGTTCACCCATCATACTCATTTTATATTCAGCTTTTATTCTTTCAGCGAAACGAGTACATAAATCAGGGTTAGTAGAACCAAATATAATATCATCGATATATATCTGAACAAGAATGATATGACCTTTTACTTTCCTGAAAAATAGAGTTTTATCGATTTTACCATGCTCAAAATTTTCAATATGGAGATAAGTAGAGAGAGTGTCATACCATGCACGAGGAGCTTGCTTTAAGCCATAAAGTTCCTTATCCAGTTTATATACATAACTTGGATGCTTAGGATCAGTGAATCCTGAAGGTTGTTCAACATAGACTTCTTCATTCAACTTTTCGTTGAGAAATGCTTATTTAACATCCATTTGATATACTTTGAAGTCTTTGTGAACAGCGTATGCTAGAAATAGACGAATAGCTTTGAGTCTAGCCACTGGGGCAAATGTTTCGTCGTAGTCTATGCCTTCCTCTTATCTGTATCCCTGAGCAACAAGAAGAGCCTTGTTGCGGGTTACAGTTCCATGTTCATCCAACTTGTTTCGATAGACCCACTTAGTGCCTATCACTGACTTGTCAGATGGTCTTGGAACGATGTCAGCTCTTCTTGCATAGCGCTGACCCAGTTTGGATCTCTGAGGGCATCATCTGTTTTCTTTGGTTCAATCAGAGAAATAAAGTTAACAAATAAACAAATATTACCTGCACTTCGTCGAGTGTGAACACCAGCGTTTGGATCACCAAGAATCTGATCAATGGGGTGATTTATAGTCCATCGCTGGGCCAGAGCATGATTTGTTGACTCAATTTGAACTTCTAGAGGAGCTGAAGAAGAGGCTTCAACAACTTCTGGTATTTCAGGCAAGAGAGGAAGAGGTTCAGATGTCATTTCATTCACTGATTGCTGAGAGGTAGATGGGATATCTGAGGTAGACGGTTCAGAAGCAGGCATAGTAGTGACAGAAACAACTGAAACCCATGAAGATTCAGCTTCACTTGTCTGCATGCTTGAGATGATAGTAGGATCATAATCAGCGGTAGGAGTATTATCTTGAGGAATAGGAGTAGCTTCTGAATCACCAAGATGAGAAAACAACCATTGATTCAGTTCTTCAGTATCAGCAAAAGGTCTTGCGTTCGCTAAACGGGATTCGTCAAAAGTGACGTGGATTGTTTCTTCTACAGTTGGTCTTCTTCGATTGAAGACACTGAAGGCTTTGGAGACTGAAGAATATCCAAGAAATATTCCATCATCAGCCTTGGGATCAAACTTTCCTAGGGCATCCCTGTTGTTTAGTATAAAACACTGACATCCAAAGATGTGAAGAAAGCTAATTGACGTCTTTCTCCCATGGAAGAGTTCGTAGGCTGTCTTCTTGAATCTTTTGACAATCAGCGACCTGTTTTGAGTAAAACAAGCAGTGTTGACGGCTTCTACCCATAACTGATTAGGTTGATGAGAATCGTTGAGCATTGAGCGTGCAACTTCGATGATAGTCCGATTTCTTCTTTCAGCGACTCCATTTTGTTGTGGTGTTCTCACTGAAGAAAAGTTGTGAGAAATACCCTTGCTTTCAAAGAAGTTATCAAGGGAACTGTTTTTGAATTCAGTCCCATGATCACTCCTTATTGAGCGAACGGTCATAGTATTCAAGACTTCCATTTTCCTGATGAAAGTGATGAGTTCTTCAAGGGTGTCACTCTTAGAACGGAGAAACATAACCCAGGTATAGCGAGATAATTCATCAACTATGACTAGTGTATATTTCTTTCCAGCGAGGGATTGTTTGTTGAGAGGACCAAACAAATCCATGTGGAGAAGTTGAAGAGGAGATGACACTGAGGAAACTTGCTTAGATTTGAAGCTTGCATTGGTTTGTTTCCCTTTTTCACACGCTGAACATAGAGATTCCTTAGCGTATGAATGTTGAGGAAGACCAGTGACTAACTCTTTTGAAGAAAGAGTATTCAGTGTCTTGAAGTTGAGATGAGAGAGCCTCTTATGCCATAGCTAGTTGACATCAGATGAGGCTTTTGAGAAGAAACAGAAGTTCTCAGTGGTTTTCGAGTCCATGTTTATAACATAAACATTTTCCAAACGATATCCGTTGAGAGCAATCTTCTCCTTTTTGTCATTGATAAAGCATGATTCCTTAGTGAAACATACTTTGTAGTCCTTTTCACATAGCTGACTGATGCTCAGAAGATTGTGCTTCAGTCCTTCAACATATGCGACTCTTCTGAAGGTAGTTGTACCATTAGAAAGTACACCAAACCCTCGGGTATAGCCTTTTCCATTTCCACCAAAGGTCACTGAGGGACCTCTCTCTTCCTTATATTCAGCGAGCAGGTTGTTTTTGCCAGTCATATGTCTAAAGCATCCGCTATCGAGATACCAGATACCCTTCAGGACCTGCAAATAAAGGAAGATTAGTTTGACTTGGGCACCCACTTTACTATGGGTCCACATTTATCAGTGGTGGTAGAGGAAGTTGAAGGTTCAGCAATCTTCACAGCATTTGAAGATTCAGCTTCAGGACTAGTCTTCACTTTGGTTAATTTCTTAACTTCAGTGGTTGGTTTCACCTTAACATGATTTGCACCAGGATTGGTCTTCTTTGCCTTAGGGGCAGTGATCTTCACCTTAGCTAACTTTTCAGCTTTGGTGGTTGTGGGGCACTTACTAGCAATGTGATCGGTAAGTCCACAGTGATAACATTTCCTATAGCTAAAAGTAGCTTTAGGACCATTTGCATGCTTAGCCGAAATTTTTAAATGAGCAGGGCCAACACCAAGAATACCTTTGGCATTGGAAATTGTAGGAACTATCAGTTCTTCGGATTTCTTACCAATTACATCCACTTTCAGTCTAGGAATATATCGCTGAATAAATCCAGGGATCTTGGTCTTAGACATAGAGGGACGATTCACTGAAGGTATAGAAACATTCAGCTTAGGTACAAAGGTACCCTTCTGAGGTTTTTGATTAAAAACGTTTTCCTTACCTTTACCTTCAGAGTTTAAGGTAGGTTTTTCCTCAGGAATGGAATTTTTAGAAGAGGAACACTGAGATGAAGAAGTGTCAGGGATTGAGGATACGAACATTCCAAACTTGAGCATGGAACGATCAGTGGTGGGTTCTATAGTATCAGCTTTATAACCAAGACCACATTTATCACTCAGGGGAATCTGAGCACGAATTATCTCAGTGATCGTTGTTGAGGATTTACACCATCCTTCAACAGTATCCTTTTCAGCCTTTAATGCAGCGATAGCATCTTCTCGTTCAATTCTAATGATTTGATTTATACAGGCCTGATCTTTCAGATTTTCTTCTATTTTAGAAATCTTTTCTATTTGCAAGTGACAGTTTTTAAGCTGTTCAGCGAGATCAATATTTAGTTTTTCAGCTTTGGTCTTGCCATTCATGGCATCATATAAATCAACAGTCAAAAGATCGGCGGTTCAACGTCTATCGATGTCACTGAGGACTGAAGTTTAAGTATCAGTGAGAGAGTTTGATACCTGAGAGGTGGAGGTAGAAGTAGAGGGAATTTCAGTTTGTTGTTCCTCTTCTTCTATTTTAGCCATGAGGCATAGATTGGCCACATCATCATCTTCAGAGTCAAATGATTCTTCATCAGAAAGAGCCCAGTCATGATCTTCCGCGATCATGCCTTTGCCTTTCTTCTTAAAGCTTTTCAGCTTTGCATACTTTTCTTTCAGCTTCTTGTACTTGTCATCTCTAGCCCTGAGGTTAGAGGATTTCTTGAAAGAAGATGAGGGTTTGAAGATTTTTTCTTTGACCTGCATTCACTAGCAAAGTGTCCTACTTTTTCACAGTTAAAGCAGGTAGCAGTAGCCTTACCTACATGGGTTGAAGATTTTGGCTTGTCAGTGAGGGAAATAGGTTTATTTCTTCTGAAGTTATCTTTTTGGCGAATCTCCTGAATGTATTTGTCAGGAGTGCCAGTGACTCATCAATTTCTGAAGGATCAGCTTCTGATGATTCATCAGAGTTAGACTCCAACTCAGTGATAGTGACAGTAGATCGCTGAGTAGGCACCAACTCTGAAGAGAGTAAAGCAACAGGTTGTAACAACCCCAATTTCATATATACAAATAACATACATTTCATGACATAATTTCATCAAAAAGGTACATCATATTTCATATTCGGTCCCATAGTCTTACTAAACATAATAAGTAATTCAGTACAACCTTTTTCACTAATTAATTTACATCATGACTAACAACAAAGCCATAAGTACAAAAACACTTCATGATCTTCATTACAAAAGTCTTCACAAAAGCTATCCATCCATTACTCTATGCATTTGCTCTTACCCGATCCATCACCTGGAATACATATTTTTAAAACAAAATG
Source organism: Saussurea involucrata (assembly GCA_033807775.1). Taxonomy (NCBI): domain Eukaryota; kingdom Viridiplantae; phylum Streptophyta; class Magnoliopsida; order Asterales; family Asteraceae; genus Saussurea; species Saussurea involucrata. The sequence goes on from CM066316.1 coordinate 28,777,067, forward strand.
AGGGTTAGACCTAGTGGTCTAAGTGAGAAAATCCCTGTCAGTTTGAAATCATTTATATAAACCCCATTTACATAAATTACATTCATATGACACAATCACATATATCAATTTGAACTCACTCTTCATTTACTTTCTCTTCTCATTCCCATGGCCATATTAGTTGGTTGCAAGCCAACTAATAAATTATCTCCCCCGTACAACTTCTATGGCCAACACCACCATACAACTACTACGGCCAACACCACCGTACAACTACTACGACCAATATCACCGGTCCTAAGCCCGGCCAATATACTCTCGTATAATACTCATGCAAATATAATATAATCTTCACATACTATATTTCCAACATAAGCATATAAACACATCATTTATCACATATTCTATACACACATATATGTATTCCAGTTTAAAAACATTTTCAAGTAAAACTCACCTGTTTGTCTTATCAAAACGTTGTCCAAGCTTTTCTCAAACAATCCAGCTTCACTTCAATTTCACAGAATCTGAATCAATCATATACAAGTATTGCTTTACCACTTTGAACACATAGGGCTTGCTAGGACTAAAAGCTTTAGATAACTCTATCTAACTCTTATCCTCAATTGTCTTCCCCAAGCCCGAACTTAAGTCAAGTCCATAGTATTTTAGTCCTCCTTCATATTCTATCTAAGAATTAACAAAACACAGGTTACTGAATACTCAAAAGTGTTTATATTCTCCAAAATGACCAAACAGCAAAAGTATCCGGATACCTCAAATTATCCGGACAATACAATTTTTCCGGACAGCGTGACTTTTCCGGACAACATGACTTTTCCGGACAACCTAAACAACCCGGACGTCATCCGGACATCAAAGTAATCCGGATACCATCCGGTATCCAATTCTATCCGGAAACCATAGGAAAAAGGAACTTACCCGGATAAAGAACCTGTCCGGACACCTGTAGAACATTAACCGGACACCACCCACAACCTACCCGGACACTACCCATAAAACCACCCGGACACATTCATGGTGTCCGGAAACCTCTGTCGGTTTGGTGCTTTTTACCCAGAAAACCGGCCGAATCATTAACAGATATGAAATTGACTATTCCAATCCGATAGAAACTACCTAATAGAAATTACACACGTAAAATGTAAAGGAAACATACCTGAATTCAGTTCCAAGTGCACCAATTGATGCCTTAACCTAGCTTTTCTTCCTTTCTTCTTTTCTTCCAAAACACTCACACACCCTAAGCTACTTTTCTGGATAATACTGAATTTAGGAAATATCTAATACCATTAAGGGTAATATCTAATCCCATTTACCATTTTAGTCCTTAAGTTATTCCTTAATGACCAAAAACACCCTTTACTTATAAATCTACCCAAACTTACCTTTAACTTCACATTTTAAAGTTAACAAAATTTAACGGAACTAACCTTTAACTAACGAACTTACCCGGGGTATTACATCATCTCCCCCTTAAAAGAATTCCGTCCCGGAATTCGATTAGGCAAAAAGGTACGGGTACTTAGTTCTCATCTTTGACTCTGATTCCCAAGTAGCATCCTGACCCCTATGATGTTTCCACTGAACTTTCACTTGTCTGATCTCCTTGTTCCGCAAAACTTTGACTTTACGATCAATAATGGCTTCAGGTTTCTCCACATAATTCATCTTTTCATCAACTTGTATATCTGGTAGAGAAACTGCCTGGTCTGGCGTAACTAAACACTTTCGAAAATTCGATACGTGAAACGCGTTGTGAATCCTGCTTAACTCTAGCGGAAGATCCAACCTATAAGCCACTTCTCCAATCCTTTCTATAATTGCAAATGGGCCGATATTCCTTGGACTAAGTTTACCCTGCTTTCCAAACCAAATAACTCCTTTCCAAGGTGAGACTTTTAACATTACAAAATCTCCAACTTGGAACTCTAATGGTTTCCGACGTCGGTCGGCGTAGCTTTTCTGTCTGTCTTGAGCCACTTTCAATCTTTCTCGAATCTGAGTAACCTTATCTGCGGTCAACTGAACTATATCTGGCCCTGCTAACTGTTTCTCCCCCACTTCATTCCAACACAAAGGCGTTCGACATTTTCTACCATACAATACTTCAAACGGTGCCGCTTGTATGCTGGAATGGTAACTGTTGTTGTAGGCAAATTCGATCAACGGCAAATGTTTATCCCACGATCCCCCGAAATCAACTATACATGCTCGGAGCATATCTTCTAAAGTCTGAATCGTTCGCTCACTCTGACCGTCAGTTTGAGGATGATATGTTGTACTTAACTTTATCTGAGTTCCCATCTCCTTTTGAAAACTTCTCCAGAACCTTGAAGTAAAACGACTATCCCGATCAGAAATAATCGAGATTGGAACCCCATGTCGAGTTACTATTTCGTCAATGTACAACTTGGCTAAGCGTTCCATCGAATCAGTTTCCTTTATTGGTAAGAAGTGAGCAGATTTCGTCAATCTATCAACAATCACCCAAATAGAATCGAATCCCTTCGGAGTCCTTGGTAGCTTTGTGATGAAATCTGTAGTAATCTGATCCCATTTCCACATCGGTATTTCCAATCGTTGTAACTGACCAAACGGTTTTTGATGTTCAATCTTTACCTTTTTACAAGTAGTACATTCTTCTACATGTTGAGCAATGCTTCTTTTTATTCCCGGCCACCAATAGAATTGTTTCAGATCTCTATACATCTTATTCGTACCTGGATGAATAGAGAAACGAGATTGATGAGCTTCTTGTAATACATGATCATGTAATCCACCCAAATGAGGCACCCAAATTCTGTTTCCCAGACACAACAACTCACGGTCATCTTTCACAAGCAATGCTGATGTCCCCACTAACCGTTCTGACTTCAAATGTTCTTCCTGATAGGCTTCTATTTGACACTTCAGCAGTTCGTCAAAGATGTTAGGCAAGAGTTCAGCCCTTAGTGAAATAGCTTTTATTGTTCCACTCCTTTCTTGACGACTCAGTGCATCAGCTACCACATTCGCCTTTCCCGGATGATAAAGAATTTCACAGTCGTAATCATTCACCAGTTCTAGCCATCTTCTTTGTCTCATATTTAATTCCTTCTGATAGAAGAGATGTTGGAGGCTCTTATGATCGGTATAAATTTGACATTTGGAACCATAAAGATAATGTCTCCAAATCTTCAACGCGAAAACAACTGCTGTAAGTTCCATGTCGTGTGTTGGATACTGTCGTTCATGATCTTTTAGTTGACGAGAAGCATAAGCAATAACTTTCCCACGCTGCATAAGTACACATCCCAATCCCAGTTTAGAAGCATCACTGTAAACAACAAAGTCTTCAGAACCTTCAGGTAGCGACAAAATCGGCGTGCTGCACAGTTTCTCTTTCAATATCCGGAATGCTCCATCCTGTTCTGCTTTCCATTAAAACTTTAGATTCTTTCGAGTCAGTTTAGTCAAAGGCGTCGCGATATGAGAGAAGTCTTTTATAAACTTTCGATAGTAGCCGGCTAAACCTAAAAAACTACGTACTTCGGTTGGCGTTCTCGGCAGTTCCCACTTTTCAATCGCTTCCACTTTCATCGGATCAACTTGAATGCCTTTCTCGGAAACTACATGTCCCAAAAACAGAACTTCTCGTAGCCAGAATTCACATTTCGAAAATTTAGCATACAACTTTTCTTTCTTTAGTAACTCCAGAATCAGACGAAGATGTTGCGTGTGCTCTTCCTTGGATCGAGAATAGATAAGTATATCATCGATAAATACAATTACAAATTTATCGAGATACGGCTTACATACCCGATTCATTAAATCCATAAAAGTAGCTGGAGCGTTCGTCAATCCAAACGGCATCACCAAGAATTCATAATGACCATACCTTGTGCGAAAAGCAGTTTTCAGAACATCTTCTTCTTTCACCTTCAGCTGATGGTAACCATACCTTAGATCAATCTTGGAGAAATAGCAGGCTCCAACCAATTGATCGAAGAGGTCATCAATTCTGGGAAGCGGACACTTGTTCTTGATCGTGCGCTTATTCAGTTCCCGGTAGTCGATACACATTCTCATCGAACAATCATTCTTTTTCACAAACAAAACTGGCGCTCCCCACGGCGAAGAACTAGGTCTGATGAAGCCTTTGTCGGATAGGTCTTGTAGTTGTGTCATCATATCTTTCATCTCTGGAGGTGCCAGACGATACGGTGCACGGGCTATAGGAGCGGCTCCAGGAATCAGATCTATACCAAACTCTACTTGTCTAACGGGCGGAAGACTATTCAAGTCTTCAGGGAACGCTTCCGGAAATTCACTAACAATCGGAATATCTTCCACCTTGTTATTTTCTGGCTTAATATCTATCACATAAGCTAAATAACTCTGACAACCCTTATTCACACACTTACGGGCTTTTATCATAGATATAAGGCAAGACTGATGATTTCTACGATCACCATAAATCACTACCGGTCCCTTTTCAGGTAATACAACATTAATTATTTTCTTATCACATACTATGTTAGCCTGATTTTCAGCTAACCAATCCATCCCCACTACCACATCAAATTCGATCAAAGCTATAGGAAATAGTTGTATCGGTACTCTACACCCTTCTATATTTATTACACAACTATCAAATACTTCTTTAACCGACACTTGGTTATCATTTGCAGTATCTACCAGTAAGGCATGTTCTAACACTTTAGGCTTCAAACGCAGATAAGCAGCAAATGTAGGAGATACAAAAGATCGGTTTGCACCGGAGTCAAATAACACTTTAGCACGTGTAGAGTTTATTAAAAATGTACCTGTAACCACATCCGAAGTTTCCTCCGCTTCTTTTGCTGTCATCTGGAATGTACGACCCCTCATTCTTGGTGGCTCTAGTCTCGGTACAACTGGTCTGCCAACCGCTGGTTTCCCTGATGTACCCCCTTGCTGTATTCTTCCCCTCGGACAATCCGACTGTAGATGATCCGGAGAATTACATGAAAAACAAAATCGCGTTACTCGACAATCTTTAGAAACATGCCCGGTCTTCCCACATCTATAACAAACCCGCGAATCAACTTGGCAACTTCCTTGATGGATACGGTGGCACTTCGGACACGGTCTTTTCGCTGGTCGGAAAGGCGGGCGACTATCGAATCTTTGAAACCTGGACTTTTTCGGATCATACTGAGGTCCTTCCCATTTCCTCTTTCCCATACTCTTATCACCGACATCCCTCTTATTATCCCGCTCCACATTTTCCGCGACATTTACTGCGGCTGAGAAGGTATCAGGTCTCGCTGCAGTCGCTAGCTTTCGAATTTCCGAATTCAATCCGAATATGAACCTTTCCTTTTTCATTTTCTCTGTGGCAACATAATACTCTCCAAAACGCGACTTCTCTAGGAAACGGGCAGTATAGTCTCCGACTGATAAATTCCCTTGTTGTAGGCTCAAGAATTCCTCCTCCAATTGTCTGACTGCTGCTTGAGGACAAAACTGTTCTTTGAATGCCCTTGAGAATTCGCCCCAAGTAAAGGTTGAGTATACCTCAGATCCCTAAGAGTCAATAAGGACCTCCCACCAGTGTAAAGCATCTGCCTTCAACATTGCAGTTCCGTATAACACCTTATCCTCTTTCGCACATTTGCTGGTTTTAAATACAGCTTCAATTTCCTTCAGCCACCTCATCGCCTTCACTGGATCTCTATCCCCTCCATAAGTTGGTGGTTTACAGCTTAAAAACATCTTATAGTCACACCTTCTTGGTACTGATACGACAGTAGGTGTGATAGGCATCTCGTCTTCCAAGTTAGGGTCTGGTCTTTCCGCTTCAGTATTATGCGTTTGGTTAAACATGGCTTGAATATTGGCTTGTAATCTTCCCATCTCAGCAGCCAAGTCGTCTCTTGTAACAAACTCTGTGCCTCGCCCCTGCACTCTGCCTCCAGTCCTGCCCCTGCTTCTTTCTCCCCCTCTTCCCCTAGTTCCGACTGGGGGATTTGTTCTATTAGAGTTGCTTCTTCCTCCCTGATTTGTTTGTCTAGTACCGCTGGCCATTCTGTAGATTCAAACAATGTTATTATACACATAAGCACATACCCCATATAATAAGGTATTCCAGTTCAAACATGTACCTGTAAAATCACAATTACACTGGTCAGGTGTAATATGAAATTACCTTACATGATGTTCCTTCTAACTTTTTATATTTAACATCCCAAGGTTCTACAATAATAGGGACATCCTACTTCGCATGCTGTTTAAGTCTAGGTACAAATACTAATACCTAAATCCCTTAAACTAGGGCTCTGATACCATCTGTAACAACCCCAATTTCATATATACAAATAACATACATTTCACGACATAATTTCATCAAAAAGATACGTCATATTTCATATTCGGTCCCATAGTCTTACTAAACATAATAAGTAATTCAGTACAACCTTTTTCACTAATTAATTTACATTATGACTAACAACAAAGCCATAAGTACAAAAACACTTCATGATCTTCATTACAAAAGTCTTCACAAAAGCTATCCATCCATTACTCTATTCATTTGCTCTTACCCGATCCATCACCTCGAATACATATTTTTAAAACAAAACAAGGGTTAGACCTAGTGGTCTAAGTGAGAAAATCCCTGTCAGTTTGAAATCATTTATATAAACTCCATTTACATAAATTACATTCATATGACACAATCACATAAATCAATTTGAACTCACTCTTCATTTACTTTCTCTTCTCATTCCCATGGCCATATTAGTTGGTTGCAAGCCAACTAATAAATTATCTCCCCCGACTTCTACGGCCAACACCATCGTACAACTACTACATCCAACATCACCGTACAACTACTACGGTCAATATCACCGGTTCTAAGCCCGGCCAATATACTCTCGTATAATACTCATGCAAATATAATATAATCTTCACATACTACATTTCCAACATAACCATATAAACACATCATTTATCACATATTCTATACACACATATATGTATTCCATTTTAAAAATATTTTCATGTAAAACTCACCTGTTTGTCTTATCAAAACGTTGTCCAAGCTTTTCTCAAACAATCCAGCTTCACTTCAATTTCACAGAATCTGAATCAATCATATACAAGTATTGCTTTACCACTTTGAACACATAGGGCTTGCTAGGACTAAAAGCTTTAGATAACTCTATCTAACTCTTATCCTCAATTGTCTTCGCCAAGACCGAACTTAAGTCAAGTCCATAGTATTTTAGTCCTCCTTCATATTCTATCTAGGAATTAACAAAACACAGGTTACTGAATACTCAAAAGTGTTTAAATTCTCCAAAATGACCAAACAGCAAAAGTATCCGGATACCTCAAATTATCCGGACAACACAACTTTTCCGGACAGTGTGACTTTTCCGGACTACATGACTTTTCCGGACAACCTAAACAACCCGGACGTCATCCAAACATCAAAGTAATCCGGATACCATCCGGTATCCAATTCTATCCGGAAACCATAGGAAAAAGGAACTTACCCGGATAAAGAACCCGTCCGGACACCTGTGGAACATTAACCGGACACCACCCACAACCTACCCGGACACTACCCATAAAACCACCCGGACACATTCATGGTGTCCGGAAACCTCTGTCGGTTTGGTGCTTTTTACCCAGAAAACCGGCTGAATCATTAACAGATACGAAATTGACTATTCCAATCCGATAGAAACTACCTAATAGCAATTACACACATAAACTGTAAAGGAAACATACCTGAATTCAGTTCCAAGTGCACCAATTGATGCCTTAACCTAGCTTTTCTTCCTTTCTTCTTTTCTTCCAAAACACACACACACCCTAAGCTACTTTTCTGGATAATACTGAATTTAGGAAATATCTAATTCCATTAAGGGTAATATCTAATCCAATTTACCATTTTAGTCCTTAAGTTATTCCTTAATGACCAAAACACCCTTTACTTATAAATCTACCCAAACTTACCTTTAACTTGACATTTTAAAGTTAACAAAATTTAACGGAACTAACCTTTAACTAACGAACTTACGCGGGGTATTACACAGGTGTGCTTTTGGAATCTTTTACAAGATTCTTCTTAAGATGACACGACTGCTCATGATTGAGCATAATGCCAAATAAGGTAGAAATAGTCATAGATTTCAGATCCTTTGAGAGTTTAAGACACATAGAATAACTGTCCCAACTTTCAGGAAGACTTTCTAGAAACTTTGTCAGGATCTCAAAGTTAGAATATTCTTTACCAACAATTTTTAAGTCAATGATTAAACAGTTAAACCGTTGATGAACTTCAGAGAGAGTTTCATTCTTACCACAAATGAATCTTTCGTACTGTCTTACCAGATTGATCTTTCTTGAATCCTGGACTTCAGATGTACCTTCATATTGAACACATATTGTGTCCCACATGGCTTTTGAACTTTTCAGGTTCATGACGGAGTGGTAGACTTCATCAGGAAGAGCCATAGAAAGGATTAATCTGGCCTTAGTATCGATGGCCACCTTTTTCTTGTCTTCATCAATCCACGTACTAACTTCCCTGGGAATGATTCTTTCAGGGATAGCAGCTCTAGTAGCAGTGTCTGGAACAGCAGGGTCTATCATGAAAGTGACATATGGTACATTTTCAATGTAGTAAGGCATAGTAGGATCTACACCTTCCAAGAAGATTATCATCCTATTTTTCCATAGATTGAAGTTACCTTTGGAAAATCTAGGGGGTTTTGCAAGAGAACCATTATCGATATAGTTTGTGTTTGTGGTGTTAGCCATTTTAGAAAATAGCAAGGAAGAGAAAAAGAATATAGTATAAGCAAGATCTTGTTTATTAGATTAAACAAACTGCTCTGATACCACTTGTTGGTCCCAATGGGGTTATACGGGTTTGTAGAAGGGGGGGGGGGGGGGGGGGGTTGAATACAAACACACAATTTTTATCTTTTTAAATTGTATATTGATATGTATCAAACAATTTACAGTTTATTGCGGAACAAGATTAAGGAATAAACCTAATCTAAACAAACTATGAGAATCACTAAGATTTCTTGCACTAGAAATAGAGAGAAAGAATTAAGAACACTTAAGACAAGTATTCTAACACACAAATTCAGCAAGAGAAGGAATGGCCGAGCTTCGCAATTCACAAATGAAGTAGGATTTCCTTTATATACTGTATGCATTTAATGCATGTCAGTACACCTTTACACGTGGCAGCCTCTGGTTGGTTGCATGGTTTGACTTTAGTAGACAACCTAGTGGCCACATGATAAACAGTGTAAGATCAGAGTTGGTTGTACGGTTTTGGACAAAAGGGATGTCCGTACTGACAAAATCGTACGGAGGCGTGCAAGGGGATAAGACAAAAGTTACTTATAGAGGAGGCTCCATGATCAGCGTTCGCTGAATTATTCTTTATCAGCGAATGATAAAGTTCAGCGTTCGCTGAAGTCTTCTACTTGAAACTTCACGTTGAGTGGACAAGTCTTGGCTTTGCTGATATCCACATCAGTTCATTAGTAGACTTAGTCACTGGTTCTTTGGCTTGATCTACGACTTCAGCGTAGAACATGGTTGACGTGAATCCTGTCTTCAGGGATCATAAGTAAACAACATAAGGTATCAGAAATCATCGGTGAGACTGTACAAGCTCAGGGCTCACTGATGAACAGTGTTCGCTGAATGTATAAATCAAAGAGCGTGAGTTTCCTATCAGCGGTACTAAACAGACTTAGTATTTATGAGCGATAGTGAAACTCTAATACATATTGTCTACTTACAATTTTCACTAAGTGTTTCTCAGGGTCATTATCAAATCACTGAGGGTTTGGATTATCATCGCCTAAAGATGATGATGATGACGATGATGATGATGATGATGATGTCGACTTCTCCTTTCAGCCTAAGACCAAGAAAACCCCAACTCTAAAAGGGGTAGTCTTCAAAGAATCAGGGGAGGGGACCATAACCAAACCTGCAGCTACTGAAGCTGACAAAGGCAAAAACAAAGGCCTTGCAAAAGAAGACAACTTGTCTATTCTCTTCAGCAAGCCACTTTGTCATGTAACTTATTTATTCTTCCCTTACACTGCATCCCTCCTCTATCCTTTCTCAACCTCAGTTCTACTCTCTATAAAGCCTCTATACACTTAACCTCATTCTTTCTCTATCTCTTCTCCCAAATGATCTTACCTATGTGATCGTTTTGTTTCAGCTAGTCCTCTCCCCTGCTTGAGGGTCAAGCTGAAGCTCTTGCTACAACTCCAATAATCCCAGCCCCGAGTGCTGATGAAATAATCCCGGTCTTAGACTTCGCTGAGACTGATGAACAACAAGAAGAACTGCTCTCTCATAAGAAAACACCTTCCTTGGTTCCTCAAAAGCCAAGTGAAGAGAAAATGAAAAAGAGAGCAACTATGATTCAAAAGCTTGAGGATCAACGCATTGTCCCTCATCATCTCAGCATCCTATGAAAAAGGGAAATTGTTGAATCCCTCAAAGCTGAGAAACTCCTCACTGATAGAAAGAGAGCTGAAGAAAAAGATAAAGAATATGCTATTGAGCTCGTCCAACGATCAGTGAAGGGTCCTGAATTGAAGAAGACTCCTATCTCTGTTCATCGACAATTGTGGAAGGACGCCAAAAAGATCATCGAGAAGTAAACCAAGGTCTCTGATTCCACCTTGAAATGGTGCAAAGAAAGAATTCACTTTCGACATCATGGGTCTAGAATCAAACAAGTCAACATCCGGGGTCATACAACAAACGATGTTCCTATCATTGACGTTCAGATTGTCAGAGAGAATGGTCACAAGGAAACAATCTACACCTCGTGGATTGATAAGTACGGTTTATCTGAATGGTTGGAGATGCGGATAGCCATTCAGCGATCACGTTCAAACTACTAATCCTTTATCGAGAAGGCTCTGAACAAACAGATCGACTTGGTTACATCAGCTGTGGATATTCGTCCTCCTCCTCTTCCACTTCAACAAAGAAGGCCTACTGCAAAGAAAAGAAAACATCTTCAACTTCAGGTCCTCCTATCAGAAATGAAACCGGAATTGGCTTTTCACGAGAAGAACTCCTTGGTCCTGACCCTGATCTCTCAGTACCTGACGTCTTCCTGCCCCCTGGTGAACGCTTTATCCATGGAAAAGTCCTAAGTGAACCTCATGGTATTTTCTTCAATGACTGCACTGGACGAAAATGCTTCCAACGCGTCTCTAAGCTATGCATTGCCCCTATCGAACAGCTCAGAGATCCTATCTACTGGTGCGGTTTCAGAGATGACCTTCTCGGAAACTTCATGAAGCCCCTGATCTACAAAGAAGCACAATGAAGAAAGGGCACTTGGAGAAAAAGTCCCTGATTGGATGATCCCTACCACAAATACCCTTGATGAACTTCTTATCTAGGATGAACCTAAATAGTTGATAGAACTCCTTCTGTAAATTCTTCTTCATTTTATCAACTGTAAATTTTGTACTTGTAATTATTATTCATTGTACTTATAATTTTTCCAATTCCCTTTGTAACTGATACGAAGTTTAATGAAAAATTTCAGTTAATGTACTTTACTCCATCAGTACTTAAAAAGATCCCTGAAAACAATAAATGGGATAAATATTTTATGAGTCATTTTTAACCTTAGGTTTTCTTACTTAGCAATTTTCTTTTATTGATATGTCATAATCAAATAGGGGGAGATTGTTGATCCAAACCCTCAGTAATTAGATAATGACCCTGAGAAACACTTAGTGAAAATTGTAAGTAGACAATATGTATTAGAGTTTCACTATCGCTGATAAATACTAAGTCTGTTTAGTACCGCTGATAGGAAACCAATGCTCTTTGATTTATACATTCAGCGAACACTGTGCATCAGTGAGCCCTGAGCTTGTTCAGTCTCACCGATGATTGCTGATACCTTATGTGGTTTACTTATGATCCCTGAAGACAAGATTCACGTCAACCATGTGCTACGCTGAAGTCGAAGATCAAACCAAAGAACCAGTGACTAAGTCTACTAATGAACAGATGCGGATATCAGCGAAGCCAAGACTTATCCACTCAACGTGAAGTTTCAAGTAGAAGACTTCAGCGAACGCTGAACTTTATCATTCGCTGATAAAGAATCATTCAGCGAACGCTGATCATGAAGCCTCCTCTACAAGTAACTTTTGTCTTATCCCCTTGCACGCCTCCGTACGATTTTACACTGTTCATCATGCGGCCACTAGGTTGTCTACTGAAATCAAACCATGCAACCAACCAGAGGCTGCCAAGTGTAAAGGTGTAATGACATGCATTAAATGCATGCAGTATATAAAGGAAACCCTACTTCATTTGTGAAGTGTGAAGCTTGGCCATTCCTTCTCTTGCTGAATCTGTGTGTTAGAATACTTGTCTTAAGTGTTCTTTATTCTTTCTCTCTATTTCTAGTGCAAGAAATCTTAGTAATTCTCATAGTTTGTTTAGATTAGGTTTATTCCTTCATCTTGTTCCGCAACAAACTGTAAATTGTTTGATACATATCAATATACAATTTAAAAAGATAAAAATCGTGTGTTTGTATTCAACCCCCCCCCCCCCCCCTTCTACAAACTTGTATAACCCCCTTGGGACCAACAAGTGGTATCAGAGCAGTTTGTTTAATCTAATAAACAAGATCTTGCTTATACTATATTATTTTTATCTTCCTTGCTATTTTCTAAAATGGCTAACACCACAAACACAAACTATATCGATAATGGTTCTCTTGCAAAACCCCCTAGATTTTCCAAAGATAACATCAATCTATGGAAAAATAGGATGATGCTCTTCTTGGAAGGTGTAGATCCTACTATGCCTTACTACATTGAAAATGGACCATATGTCCCTTTCATGATAGACCCTGCTGTTCCTGAAACTGCTACTAGAGTTGCTATTCCTGAAAGAATCATTCTCAGGGAAGTTAGTACGTGGACTGATGAAGACAAGATGAATGTGGCCATCGATACTAAGGCCAGATCCATCCTCTCTATGGCTCTTCCTGATGAAGTCTACCACTCCGTCATGAACCTGAAATTTTCAAAAGCCATGTGGGACACAATATGTGTTCAATATGAAGGTACATCTAAAGTTGTTGGTCCCGAAAGGGTTATACAAGTTTGTAGAAGGGGCGGGGGGTTGAATACAAACACGCGATTTTTACTTTTCTAAATTGTTTATTGATATGTATCAAACAATTTACAACTTGTTGCAGAACAAGATTAAGGAATAAACCTATTCTAAACATGTTAAGAGAATCACTAATATTTTTTGCACTAGAAATAAGATAGAGGGAAAATAAGAATATTAAAGAGAAATATTCTAACACACAGAATAGCAAGAAGAAGGAAATGGCCGAGCTCTTCATTTCTAAAGTAGGGTTTCCTTTATATACTGCATGCATTTAATGCACACCAGTATCACTTTACACGTGGCAGCCGCTGATTGGTTGCATGGTTTGACCCTGGTAGACAACCTAGTAGCCGCATGATGAATAGTGTAGAATCAGAGTTGTTTGTACGATTCTGGACAAAAGATATGTCCGTTCTGACAGATCGTACGGAGACGTGCAAGGGGATAAGACAAAAGTAACTTGTAGAGGAAGACTTCATGATCAGCGTTCGCTGAATAGTTCTTTATCAGCGAGTGATAAAGTTCAGCGTTCGCTGATGTCTTCTACTTGAAACTTCACGTTGAGTGGACAAATCTTCGCTTCGCTGATATCCTCATCAGTTCATTAGTAGACTTGTCGCTGGTTCTTTGGATTGATCTTCGACTTTAGCATAGAACATAGTTGACGTGAAACTTGTCTTCCGGTATCATAAGTAAACAACATATTTTATCAGCGATCATCAGTGAGACTTGAACAAACTCAGGGCTCACTGATGAACAGTATCGCTGAATGTATAAATCAAATAATGAGAGTTCCTATCAGCGGTACTGTAACAGTCTTAGTACTTATCAGCGATAGTGAAACTCTATTACATATTGTCTATTTACAATTTTCACTAAGTGTTTCTCAGAGAGTCATTATCAAATCACTGAGGGTTTGGATCAACAATCTCCCCCTATTTGATTATGACATGGCAACAAAAGAAAATTGCTAAGAAAGAAAACATAAAGATAAATAGAACTCATAAAATATTTGTCCCATTTACTGTTTTCGGGGATCTTTTAAGTACTGATGGAGTAAAGTACGTTCGCTAAATTTTTTCTTTAAACTTCGTATAAGTTACTGAGGGAAGTAAAAAAATTACAAGTACATCAAATAAAATTTACAAGTACAAAAGATATAAGCTGATAAAGATAGAAGAATTACAAGGAATCCTATCAGCTATACAGGTTCATCCTTAATGAGAAGTTCATCAAGGGATTTTATGGTAGGGATCATCCAGTTAGGGACTGTTTCTCCAAGATCCCTTCTTCGCTTTGCTTCTTTAAAGATCAAGGGTTTGAAGAAGTATCCGAGAAGATCATCTCTGAAACCGCACCAATAGACGAGATCTCTAAGCTATTCGATAGGGGCAATGCATAGCTCAGTGTTGGTTCCCGTTTTGCTTTAAACAAGATTATCAGATCTATTAGTTCAAGTTAATGTTTGATGCGAAAGCGTATTTGAAGAACTAACAGATAAGTTTGATAGATTTAGACCAAAATATAAATAAACAATGAACAGGAAATAATATTTCAAAGTTTACTGAATATATATTAAGAACAGATTTAAGAACAACGAGTAAGAAAAGCTTCAAAATAGATATGACTCTTAAGGTGAATAAGCTTTTTGTGTTCTTATGGTGGTTGATTTATATATTATTGATATTTGATAAGGAAGAACTCAACATGAGTCTTCCTTATATACTACTCTAAAGGGGACCATAAAGCATATGCTACTATTCAGACGGTACTGATGAATAGTTGAACGGATGTCGTGAACAGTTGCAAGAACGGCATGAACAGTAAGACGTGTTGTATTGCATTTAATGCAGCAGACGTCTATTATGTACTAAGCCCTATTGAGTCCAATCAGAGTTTGACACGTCGACGTTGGACAGGGCATGCTATCATGCAAGTTGATGAACGGGTCCTGTAACAGTAGCAAGATATTATAAATACCTTCAAGTCTTTCAGTGAGGACCACAGAGGCTCTGTAAATAGTTACAGAGGTTCTGCGGTCTGGTCCTCTGTGGAGCAGTCTTTCCTATATTCTGAGATATTGGTCTTCTTTGCGCGTATGACAGAGCTTCTGTAGCGCGCCTCTTTAGCTTCTGTAGATTCTTGATCTTGAGCCCTCGGTAAGTCCGGCAGAGCCTCTGTAAGAGGCTTTCTTCACTTAGCCTATTTTTCACTACTTCTAAATACTTCTATGATTAGGAAGATTGAAGCTAACAATCTCCCCCTAAGTAGTGAAAAATAAAAAATTTAACTTGAGTTTAGTTAGGCTAAGTTAGATAAGACAGAGGTTAAACAATACCTCGAAGGTTCTTTCATTTAGAAATATGCCAGAGGCATTTTACATTTGAGTACAATAAAAGATAAACTTTAACTTGGTTTGCAGGGATTGGAGGTCTGAGAAACAGATTTTGGCATCTTTGAAGTCGTCGTAGCTTCTGTTGTCTCTTCTGACTCTTCTGATCTCTTTGTAGAAACTGATGCAGAGTTCTCTTAGGCGAATTGTTGCATCAATCTCTCTGATGAAAGTATATGCAGCATCTCTATCCATTTTCTCTGTACCTCTGTATTTTACAAGGATTGTTCTGAACTTGTTCAGAGTACTAGTTGCGTACTTCTGACAGCCCATGCATACAAACAGTTTAACTTTGCCTTGTGGGTTTTGAAATACTAACCCAAACCGTGGTTCTGTGATGATTGAGTTAGGTACGGCGTCCGGTGGGCAGCGATCCTCTGGTGGTCGTAAATCCAGATGTTTGAGACCAAGATCCTTTCCCAGCTGGAAATCTATCATGCTGTAGAGCAGAAGCTTTTCCCTCATCGCTTTTCTCAACACTTGATAGGCTCTGGTGTTTGCCTCTGTGTTGTAGTTGTCCTTTGTCCATTGCAGAAGATCAGGTAGATCATAAGGATTGATATTTCTTAGGTCAGCATCAGCGAAGGTGGTTTCTGAATTGTCTTCTCTTCTGACTTTGTAAATATTGTACCTGACCCTTGGATAGGTTCTTGTAAAGGAGAATTTGCAGAAGATTACCTTTTTGATCTTGTGGATTGAGAAGACATCTGCTTTGGTTCTTGGCTTTGTCCTTGTGAAGATGTTCTCAAATTCTTCTCTGATCCTTGGATCTGTCACATGATCTGTAGGATGATTGGTCTGAAAGGATTGTTTATAGAGGTATTTGTATACCACTTCTTCCATTTCTTCATGTATTGGACCAGGTTGTGGTACTTGTCTTCTGAGACTCTCCATCTTTTGAACAACTTCTGCAGCTCTACCAGTTAGAAGAATGTCTGACAGAGGCTTCAATCCATATGCCCAGTCAACTTCTTCAGGCTTTGGAGTTTGAAAGGTATGAAACGCGCTTTTCATTAATTTTTCTGTAGGCTTGGGCAATGACTTCTTTTTCTTGGGCTCTTCTGTCAGTATTGCTTTGCCCTTATCTTTGGCTTTTGGAGGTGCAGAACCTGTTTCTTCTGTAGGTTTGGAGGTTGGTGCTTCTGTTGGCTTGATGGGGGTTGCCTCTGTAGGTTTTGATACTTGTTTTTTAGAGGACTTTTGTGGCGTTGGTTCTGTTGGGTTTCTTTGCTCTGTAACCTCTGTAGGAGGTTCTTTGGTGACTTCTTCTGTAAGCTCGGTTTCTGTGGATTGAGGTATGTCGAATCTTCTTGCCATTTTGAAAGCTAGTGTGAACCTGTGCCTTTCTTCTTCTCTCTGTGACATTCGATCAGTCATTGTATTGTGCATCTTTTTCAGAATATCAGTAGCAGAGGTCGTTGCTCTTTTTGGTTTGGTGGCAATTGACTTTCTTCTTGGTATGGTTGGGGGTTTTTCTGTTGAAGGACTTTCTTCCAAAATGATTACCACAGGGGTGGTTGTTGCCTCTGTGGGTTTCTGATCAGCTTCTGGAATATTTGTTTCTTCAGGACTTGATTCCACAGAGATGGGTGTTGTCTCTGTGGTCTGTTGAGTTTGTTGTTGATCTTGGGTTTGTTCTGGAGGGGCTTGACTGATTGGTTCTGCTGCGATTGGTGGAGTTTATATTACTCTGCTCGTAGCTTTCTCCCTTGTATTCTCCCCCTCAGGATTATCTGATGGCCCAAGATGGTCATCATCAGAATCATCCTGACTCTTATCAGAACTACCCTCTGCTCTGCAAGAAGCTTTGGTTTTCTTCGGTAATTCTGTTCCTGCTGCTATCAACTTTGCACAGACGTCATCACAGAGGCCAAGTAGAGTCGCAAGCTCTGCCTCTGTTTTAAAACGCATTCTGCCAACACTTTTTCTGAAATCCTAAAGTTGGCATTTGCTGTTGTGAAGGAGACAATGAATTCTGTGACCTGGTTTATGACGTTCTGTCCTAGCTCTGTTAGCTGTGCTCTGGTCATGTAGTCTTTTGGCTGCATCATTGTCGTGTTGCGCATTGCCTCTGCTTGTACTTGTTTTAGGGCATTCTGTAGATCTGCAGGAGTAATGCCCTCTGTTCTGTTGGATTGCGTATTCATTTGTTCAAGGAAGTTTTTGACAGATTCCTTGAACGCAGAAGTTGCATTTGTTCCGATTTCTTGAGCGGCAGAGGTGGCTGTAGCTTTGGTAGTAGTTTCGGCAGAAGACTTCATCGCTGAGATGGCAGATTTCACCTCTGTGGACAGATTGTCCATTTTGGTGTTTAGTTTCAGGATAGCCGTCGATGTTGTCTCTGCAAAAGATTTGAAAGAGCTTTGCAACTCTTTCATTGTTTGGTTCACAGAGGTGTCAAGGGTTTGGAACTCATCCCTTGATACTTGTGTTCCTTGTGTAACCTCTGGAGGAACACATTCGTCTCCAGAGTGAGTCCCTGTTCCTGGGACACCTTCGTTCACCCTTGTTTGTACGATGGGGGTGGAAGGATTACCATCTGATCCTTGAGCAGAAGCATCTAGTGCTTCAGACTCTATAGAAGTTCTGTGAATGACATTGTCTAGATCCACTTCAGAGGTGGGTACTAGATTATCCTTCTGTTGACTCGGAGACTTGTCTAGAGTCTCTTCGTCGTTGTGCTCACTACTTCTCTCTGAAAGAAGTGTTGGCCCTAGTTGTGTGTGTGTGGCAGAGGAAACGAATTCCTCTGTAGGGTGTTCTGTTGTGATCTGGGGCGATAGATCACGAACTATAGGTGAGTCTCTCTGAGGAGACTCCCTAGGAATGGATTCCCCGGTTTCTGTGGGCGCAGAAGTCGAAAGAGTGACTTTTGGCTGGTTGGGTTGGGTTTGGATCGAGCTGTGCTGCTCTGTTTCAATAACTCCTTCTGCAGCTAGACCTGCGGAATTAGATGTGTGGGTTGCACTGGGAGGGGCTGAGGGATTTGTGCCTTCTTCAACTTCGGCATCTTTTTCTTTTCCCTTTTCTTTTTCTCCCATTTTCTCTATGATTTCCTTAACCTTTTCTTTATTCCACTCTGTGGCGTTCTTTTGATTCCGTTCTTTGATAGCTTCTTCTGACATGTCTATTTCCTCTATTTCTTCTTCTGTATCTGTGCTTGGACTCTTTCTGTGGACGTCCAATCCTTGTTGAATGAAGGGGTTCTGTAGGATAATAGGTGTGTTAGCTGGTTAATCTTTGGGTGTTGTGTCATCTTCTTGCAGATGTGTGTCAATGCCAGAAATGGAGAAATATTGTTCTTCTGGGGAGTGGTGGTCGAGAGGTTGTGCCGTCCACCCTGCTGTATTTAGGGTGTTGGCAATTGTTGGTCCCGAAAGGCCTATACAAGTTTGTAGAAGGGGGGGGGGGGGGTTGAATACAAACACACTATTTTACTTTTCTAAATTGTTTATTGATAAATCATTAACAATTTACAGCTTGTTGCGGAAACAAAATTAAGGATAAACCTAAATCTAAACAAGTTGGAACACTAAGGTTTCTTGCACTAAGAAAGATAAGGAGATTACTAATAAAATCCTATCTTGAGAGAGATTTGAACTTGTCCAGAGTTAGCAAGTTACTTCAAATGAAGTGAGTTCATCTCTTTATATACTGCATGCATTTAATGCAATTCAGTATACACTTTACACGTGTCATCAGCGGATTGGTTGCATGTCATTGACCTTTGTTGACAACCTTAGTAGCCGCATGAATGAACAGTGTAGTATCAGAGTGGTTGTACGATCTCAGATTTTCGGAGGTTCTTTTCTGACATTTCGTACGGTGGCGTGCAAGGGAGGTTAAGACAAAAGTACTTTGTACGGAGGACTTCATGATCAGCTTTCGTTGATTCAGCGATTATCATTTACTATTCAGCGAATGATAAAGTTCAGCGATAGCTGAAGTCTTGTACTTGATACTTCACGTTGAGTGGACAAATCTGAGTATTCGCTGATCCGCATCAGTTCATTAGTAGACTTGTCGCTGGTTCTTGAGCTTGATCTTCGACTTCAGCGTAGAACCTGTGTTGACGTGAAACTTGTCTTCAGGGATCATAAGTAAACAACTAACTTATCAGCGATCACCATAAGGACTAAACAGACTCAGAGCATTATGGTGAACAGTGTTCGCTGAGTGTTTAATTTAAAGAGCGAGAGTTCCTATCAGCGGTACTGTAAGATCTTAGTACTTATCAGCGATAGTGAAACTCTGATACATATTGTTTACTTACAATTTTCACTAAGTATTTAAGAGAGGGTCATTATCAAATCACTGAGGGTTTGGATCAACAATCTCCCCCTATTTGATTATGACATAGCAACAAAGAAAATTGCTATTAAATGAAAACATAAGGATAAAAAGAACTCATAAAATATTTGTCCCTTTTACTGTTTTCTGGGATCTTTTCAGTACTGATGGAGTAAAGTACATTCGCTGAAATCTTTCTTTAAATCTTTGAATCAGGTTACAATGAAGAACAGAAAGATTATAAGTACAAGCGAAATAAATTACAAGTACAGAAGGATAACTGATACAATAGAGAAAAAGGAGATTATATCAGTTTTCAAAAGGTTCTTCCTTAATGAGAAGTTCATCATGGGTCGTCTTTTCAGTGGGAATCATCCAGTCAGGAACCGTTACACCTTGTTTTCTTTTCTTCAGCGCTTCTTGAAAGATCAAGGGTTTTAGGTGTCGTGCCTGAATGTCCTTTCTGAAGTCACACCAGTAGATAAGATCTCTGAGCTGTTCGATTGGAGTGATTGGGAGCTCAGCGATCCGTTGAAAGCATTTACGTCCGTCGTAGTCAAGAAAGAATATTCCATAAGGATTACTGATGACTTTACCAGGGACGAAAAGTTCACACGGTGGCAAAGAGATGTCAAGGGCAGATAGATCAGGATCAGGACCAAGCACTTCAGCGCGAGAGAAACCAATTCCAGTTTCATTTCGTATGACAGGTCCTGAGTTTGAATCTTGACGTTTCTTCCTTGGAGAACCTCTTTTTCTTTTCGGCTTTAGATCAGGAACAAGAGGAATATGCACACAAGAAGATATCAAGTCGATCTGTCTGTTTATCAGCTTTTCGAAATGATTCTTGTACTTAGATTGTGATGGTTGGATAGCTAACCTCATCTCCAGCCATTCAGAGAGACCATACCTTTTTACAGTGTCAGCGCGAAAGGTTTCAGATGTGCCATCCTCTCTGAACAGTTTGATGTCAACAATAGGTACTCCGATAGATGTTCTTCCAGAGATGAATACCTTGTTGATCTTCGCTGGACGATATCTGAAGTGAATTTTCTCTTTACACCAAATCAAGGTGGTCTGAGAAACTTCAGTTTTCTTTTCCACGATCTTCTGGGCTTCTTCCCATAGCTTTCGTTGGATTTGAATGGGAACACGCTTCAGCTTGGGGTCTTTGACAGATTCTTGAGTGAGCTTGATGGCGTATTCTCTGTCTTTCTCTTCGGCTTCCTTCCTTTCAGCAATGAGGTGTTCAGCTCTAAGGTGGTCCTGATATTCAACTTTTGAAATTCTGAACTTAGGAGGAACTGAAGGCAGTTGATCACGCCTTAGAATGATTCGCTGATCCTCGAATCGCTTTATTATTTCTTCTCTTCTCTTTTGATCCTCTTCACTCAGCCTTTGAGGAACTGAGGAAGGTCTCTTATTGTGCAAGAGAGGTTGTTCTTCTGGTTCATCAGTCTCAGAGATTAAATCCAAGACTGGGATTATTTCATCAGCAGCAGTTGGCTTTATTTGTGAAGTCGCAACAGTAGAACCTTCAGCGACATCCTCAAACAGGGGAGAGGACTGACAAACCGGCTTTTCAAAGAGAATCGCTAGATTTTCATCTTCAGCGAGGCCTTTGTCTTTGCTTTTCTCAGTGCCAGAGGCTGAGGGCTTTGTCTTTGTCTTCTCACCTGATGGTTCTTTTATTGAGATTCCTTTAAGAGCTTTGATCCTTGGGGCAGGTTTGATGATAAAGAAATCATCGTCATCTTCATCATCATCATCCTTTCTTGGAGAGAAGGATGGTTTTTCGTCAGGGATGTCGATGTCTTCATCTTCTTCTGCTTCGGAATTCTCAGCATCTTCTTCGAGTTGCCCCCCCTCAGATACAGAGGCGAGCTTCTCGGTTCCCTCAGGGTTTTCATCTCCCTGAGGTCCAGCAGTTAGATCTTCATTCCTCTCTCCCCTGATAGATTCATCATGGGAAAGGTCTTCAGCGCTTTTATTGTTCAGATCTTCAGCGCTCTTCTCCAGGGAATGTTCAGCGCTCTTCTCCCCCTCTTTTTCATGATGACTGGGGGAGGAATGGGCGGACTCAGCATTGGTGTTATCTCTGTCTTTTGGGCCAGAGATTTTCACACAACCTTCAAGCTTTGCTATTCTGTCTTCTAGGCCAGAAATAGCAGGCGTGATTTTCCTCAGCTCTGTGCGATCCTCCTCTGTGAAAGATTCCAAAATGGGGACAGGGGCAGGAGCAGGAGCTGGACTGTTTGCCTTGTTTACCAGTGTCTCGATCATCGTCTTCATAGAGCTAACGTCGGTGTTTACAGAGCCTAAGTCAGTCTTGACCTCTGACATATCACCCTCGAGGTTTGCAACCGATGTCTTCAGCGTTGTTACTTCGCTGGACATGGTCGAAACTGATGTTTTGAGGCTTGTGTAGTCAGTGTAGATGTCACAGAGCACCTTGGCAAAATCGCTGAATGTCTTATCAAGACTCTTGATGTCTTCAGTGGAAGCTTTCTTCTCCACCACCGTTGTCAGCTTTGTCAAGTTCTCTCCAGCGTTTGTTACAGCTGTAGAGTTGTTGGAGAGTGTGGTGGTGAGACTGGACAGCTTTGTTTCCACGGACTTCAGAGAGGCGTATAAGTGGTGGTGAGACTGGATGTCTCCCAAATTAGGACCTGTAACATATAAGTACTTGTGAACAAAGGAAAGCTCAGAAGTTTCAGGTTTAGTTACAGTGTTTAAGGTGGGATTTGTACCTGCAGGAGGATTGATGAATTCGTTGAAGTTGCAAGTTCCTGAGTAGTGTTCCATATCCTCTTCGAAAGTACGGTGAGGTATGGTGAACTCTGCAGGTCCTTTCTTCATCATTTGATGAGAAGCATCAGCGGCGGCTTCTGGAATGATGGCATCTCCAGTGTTTGCTGGAGGAGTGTCCAAGTGAGTGGAGGGAGAAGCGAAGGTTAAGATTGGGGTTCGGGTTCTGAGTTCAGCGTTGGAATCGCTGACAATCACTTCATCAGTCTTTTGAGAGACTGAGGGAGGTTGGGTAGATTCCAAGTTTCTAACCTCAGCGTTTGGAGACGCTGAAGTCTGGATTGGAGGGATGGCTTGCACGGGTGTGGCAGAGCGTACCACGGAACTTTCCTTCAGCTCTTCAGAATGAGCTGAGGAGTCTTCAGCATGGAATTGCTGGGGTTGCTCCTTGGTTTTCTTGATCCTTTTGGAATCAAGTTGGGTGTGTGAGGGTTTCCTTTTTTTTAGAAGGAGAGGATTTTATGGCCGGGGTATCAGCGATGGGTATAGTCGCTGAAGGAGCCACAGAAAGCGGAGAATTTAGAAGAGTGAGAAGAGTAGAGAGACGTACCCCATTGGCGACAGGCTTGAAGTCGAGAACCTTAGGGCCAATCTGAGAAAGTTTCAGATCACCCTCTTCAGGATAGCTGTCCTTCAGGCCATATTGAAAGATGGCTCTGATGAATCGTGGGTAAGGAACCCATGCTGGTCTGTCAGCGGCAGAATCGACACGTTGAATCAGGTCTTCATAAATAATTGAGGCCCAGTCAATGTTTAGACCTTTCAGCAGTGCGTATCCCATGGACTGCTGAGGTTGAGCGGCTTGATCAGAAGATCCGGATTTCGCTGTCATGCAGCTGATCAGGTGAGCGAAGATGAAATTCATCTCGCTGGGCATCTTGAATTTCTTTATCAGCGTCAGTTTCTTCTAAGGCTTCTTGTCCCTTCCAATATCCCAGATATAACCCATTGCGTCAAGGAAAGCAATGATTGCTTCTCTGTCAGCATGCTTTTTATGGTCAGGGAATGGAATGAAGGGTTTTTCTTTGGTGGCATTTGGGAAGTTTAGGGCTTTGCGGATAATGGGGGGTGTGATCTTGATGGTGCCATAATCAGTATCGCTGAGTATGCAGTCTATGGTTTTGGATGGATCTTTGGCAGAGGGTAGCTCAGTGTGTCTGGCAGAGTACCAGAACTGGGATAAGAGCCGCTGACTGGCAGGAGGTGTTATGGTCAGGGCTGTGTAGATGGGGCTGTTCTTCAGAAAATTTATAGCATCGTCCAGATGTGATACTTGCTTCCGAGGAGGAAACTCGAGAAGAGCTGAGAGGTTGTTGGCCTTAGTCCAATCGAGTTGATCCAGCTCGAACTTCACCTGGGGGGCTTTGAAGATGTCCATTTCCTCAGAGTCAGTGGAGATGGACTCAGCGGTAACATTCAGCTTTGAAGAAGCCATTTCACTGTATTATCAGTTCAACCAAAGATGTTAACAGATAAGAATTATCTTAATGTGGAAAGAAATTTCCGTTAAGATTTTTCGAATCTTGTCCATTTCATTCAGACAAAAAATGTCTTAATGAAGATTAGGGTTTTTCTTGATTTTGAAAGAAAAGTAAAACCCATAAAATCTTGTATTCCAGTTTCTAAAAGAAAAATGGATACGAATGAAGAACAAGTTTAAGATTTAGATTTAAAACTTGAAGAACAACCATGAAATGGTTGTGTTCATAAAACCATGAAAGAAATGATTTTATTTTAAAAAGTTCTTTTGTTTGATCTTGTTAAAACAAAGAGAAGATCGAAAACAAGTTATACGCATTTGATAAAAAATAAGAACATATTAACCTTGAAGTTTTGATGAAGAAGATGATGAACAGTTCTTGAGGTTTTGAGAGCACAAATGCAACAGAGAATTCTTTTCTTGCGGAGAAAGATTGTTCGCGTAAAAGACAAATATAAACCAAGAGTTGTTTATATAGGGATTTTAGAGAGAGAAAACCTTGAGCGGGAAAAGGTTTTCATCATGACACGGACACGTGTTTGCATTTGATTGGAAGTTTGAACAAAACGTGCAAACGTGTGTCAGAAAGAAATCGTGCCTAGTGTAATTTGTTGCAATGACGTCACAACTGTCCTTTCACATTCTTTTAGGATGTCTCTGAGGTTTTGAAAAACTCAGGGACTCTTTTGAAAAATATGAAGCACTGAATAGAAATATCAGTGAAGGTTTAAGGAATTTTCAAAATATCGCTGTTAAGGAAGAGATATTCAGCGATGCAATTTATTTTGAAATCTTGCATTTACATGCGATTGTCAGAGAGAGAAGATGATGAAATGGATTATATAAGTTGATTTTATCCCGAAGCCTATACAAGAATGTATAAACGTATCGCCGATTAAATGTGAACCGCTGAAGATTTTATCCTTCAAAGTTCAGCATTCCAAGCTCGCTGATGAGAAAGTTGAATCTTGTCTCATCAAGAGGTTTGGTAAATAAATCAGCTAACTGATAATCAGTTGGGATAAAATGAAGTTCTATATCACCATTCATCACATGATCTATGATAAAATGATATCTGATTTCTATGTGTTTTGTCTTTGAGTGTAGCACTGGATTGTTTGCTATAGCGATGGCACTTGTGCTGTCGCAATAGATTGGAATTTTATCATAGTCTAGTAGCTGATTTCTCATCCACAAGACTTGAGAACAGCAGCTTCCAGCGGCTACATACTCAGCTTCAGCTGTGGAAGTGGACACTGAGTTTTGCTTTTTACTTGTCCAACTTACCAGCTTTCCACCCAGGAGCTGACATCCTCCTGTGGTGCTTTTCCTATCCATTTTGCAACCTGCAAAATCACTGTCTGAATAGGCGGTTAGATCGAATCCTGAGTCTTTGGGATACCAAAGACCTAGATTCGCTGTACCCTTAAGATATCGAAAGATTCGCTTTACAGCTTTCATATGGGATATCTTAGGTTCAGCTTGATATCGTGCGCACAGACATGTTGCAAACATAATATCGGGTCGGCTAGCTGAAAGATACAATAGTGAGCCGATCATCCCACGGTACAGCGTGACATTGACAGGAACACCCTTTGTGTCCTTATCAAGTATAAGCGGTGGTGCCATAGGGGTTTTCATAGTTGAACTTTCAGTTAAGTCGAATTTCTTCAGCATATCTTTAACATACTTTCCCTGATTTATAAAAGTTCCTTTTTCAGTTTGCTTAATCTGAAGACCAAGGAAATATGTTAGTTCACCCATCATACTCATTTTATACTCATCTTTCATTCTATCAGCGAAACGAGTACAAAGCTCAGGGTTAGTAGAACCAAATATAATGTCATCAACATATATTTGAACTAAAATGATATGGCCTTTCACTTTTCTAAAAAACAAAGTTTTGTCAATCTTACCTCGCTCAAATTTTTCAATATGGAGATAAGTAGAGAGAGTATCATACCATGCACGTGGAGCTTGCTTTAAGCCATAAAGTGCCTTGTCCAGTTTATAAACATAACCTGGACGCTTAGGATCTGAGAATCCTGGAGGTTGTTCCACATATACTTCTTCATTCAGCTTTCCATTTAGAAATGCTGACTTAACATCCATCTGATGTACAGTGAAGTTTTTATGTACAGCATATGCTAAGAAAAGACGAATAGATTCAAGTTTTGCTACTGGAGCAAAAGTTTCGTCATAATCTATGCCTTCCTCTTGTCTGTATCCCTGAGCAACAAGACGAGCTTTGTTGCGAGTTACAGTACCATGTTCGTCCAACTTGTTTCGATAGACCCATTTAGTGCCTATCACTGTTTTGTCAGTTGGTCTACGAACAAGTTTCCAAACTTTGTTTCTTTCGAATTCAGTCAGCTCTTCTTGCATAGCGCTGACCCAGTTTGGATCTCTGAGGGCATCATCTATTTTCTTTGGTTCAGTTAGAGAAATAAAGTTAACAAATAAACAAATATTACCTGCACTTCTACGAGTCTGAATACCAGCGTTGGGATCACCAAGAATTTGATCGATTGGGTGATTTACAGTCCATCGCTGAGCCGGAGCATGCGTCGCTGACTCAGTCTGAACTGGAGAAACTGAAGATGAGGCTTCAGCTACTTCTGGATTATCAGCTAAGAGAGGAATGTTTGCATTTGCCACTTCATTCACTGATTGCTGAGAAATAGATGGAATTTCTGAGACATTTGGATCAACTGCAGGTATAGTGTTTATAGGAACAGCTGAGACCCAAGATGTTTCAGCTTCACTATTTTGCATATTTGGAATGATAGAAGGACCATCATTTTCTACGGTGTGAGCATGAGGAGTGGGAATATCTTCTGAATCACCAAGATGAGAAAACATCCATTGATTCAGTTCTTCTGTATCAGCGTTCGGTTTAGAGTTCGCTGAACGGGATTCGTCAAACGTGACGTGAATAGTTTCTTCTACAGTTTGTCTTCTTCGGTTGAAGACTCTGAAGGCTTTAGAAACCGAGGAGTATCCAAGAAAGATTCCATCATCAGCCTTAGGATCAAACTTTCCAAGGGCATCTCTGTTGTTCAGTATGAAACACTGACATCCAAAGATGTGAAGAAAGCTGATTGAAGGCTTTCTCCCATGAAAGAGTTCATAGGCTGTCTTTTTGAATCTTTTAACTATCAGCGACCTGTTTTGCGTAAAACAAGCAGTGTTGACAGCTTCTGCCCAAAACTGAGTAGGCAGGTGAGAATCGCTGAGCATTGAACGTGCAGCTTCAATAATTGTTCTATTTCTTCTTTCAGCGACTCCATTTTGTTGTGGTGTTCTTACTGACGAAAAGTTGTGAGAAATACCCTTGCTCTCAAGGAAGGAATCAAGAGAACTGTTTTTGAATTCAGTTCCATGATCACTTCTTATTGAGCGAACAGTCATATTGTTCAGAGTTTCCATCTTCCGAACAAAGGTGATGAGTTCTTCAGGGGTGTCACTCTTAGAACGGAGAAACATTACCCATGTGTAACGAGAGAATTCATCAACTATGACCAGCGTATATTTCTTTCCAGCGATGGATTGTTTGTTAACGGGGCCAAACAAATCCATATGGAGTAGTTGTAGAGGAGATGACACTGAGGAAACTTGTTTTGACTTAAAGCTTGCCTTGGTCTGCTTCCCTTTTTCACACGCTGAACATAAGGACTCTTTGGCGTATGAATGTTGAGGTAGACCAGTGACTACCTCTTTGGATGAAAGAGTATTCAGTGTCTTGAAGTTGAGATGTGAGAGCCTTTTGTGCCATAGCCAGTTAACATCAGAAGATGCTTTTGAGAAGAAACAGGAGTTCTCAGTGGTTGTTGAGTCCATGTTTATAACGTAAACATTTTCCAAACGATAAACGCTGAGAGCTATCTTCTCCTTTTTGTCAGAGACAAAGCAGGATTCCTTAGTGAAAAACACTTTGTTATCCATGTCGCAAAGCTGACTGATGCTTAGAAGATTATGCTTCAGCCCTTCAACATATGCGACTCTTCTGAAGGATGTTGTACCATTTGAAAGTACACCATACCCTCGGGTGTGTCCTTTTCCATTTCCACCGAAAGTCACAGAGGGACCCTTCTCTTCCTTGTATTCAGCGAGCAGGTTTTTCTTTCCAGTCATGTGTCTAGAGTATCCGCTATCGAGATACCAGATACCCTTCTTAACCTGCAATATAAAGGAAGATTAGTTTTGCTTGGGTACCCACTTCACCATGTATACGCGTTTGTCAGTGGAAGTAGTTGGAATGGGTTCAACAGTCTTTGCAGCATTTGAAGATTCAGCTTTGTCTTTCTTCACTTTGGTCAATTTCTTGACCTCAGCGGTAGGAGTCACTTTGACCTGAATTGCAACTGGTTTGGTCTTCTTGGGTGCTATCTTCACCTTAGCTATTTTATCAGCTTTGGTGGCTGTGGGGCACTTACTTGTAACAACCCGGTTTCCCAACAATTTGCTTCAAATAACATACATTGCATAACTTCATTACATTCATAATAAAAGATACAAAATAAACCACAAACGGTCCCTTCGGTCTCGAAACTACAAAATACATTATGCTTCTTAAGCAACGCCCATCAAATGCTCCTTACACTTAATCCTTTCCTTTGTCGATCCTTAACCTGGAAAACATATTTTTGAAAACAAAATGAGGGTTAGACCAAACGGGTCTAGTGAGTTAATCCCGGTCCTTTCCAAAATCATTATAAACCTTTTATGTAAATCCTTTGTATCAAAATAGTTTATATGAAACCTTTCGCCCATACACACATATACCTCTTGTATATAAATACCACATATACCACACGTATATAAATACCAAACAAGACTCGTGCATCGTGCTCCACTCATCCTCATCCTCGTTCCCATGGCCATATTAGTTGGTAGCAAGCCAACTAATAAATCAACGCCGTACAACAACTACGACACACAACACCGTACAACGTCTACGACCAACAACGCCGTACAACATCTACGACCAACAACGCCGTACAACAACTACGACACACACTTCAGCCGGCATAGTTCGGCGTGCTCTCGTGCAGTATAATACTTACATAAATATAACGTCTCATTATATTATATTTAAAAGCATATACTCAATCGTATCTCAATATACGATATACCACACCATCACACATATCCTTTTCATATATATATATATAAACACATATATATGTTCCCCAGTTGAAAACGTTTAAAGTAAAACTCACCTGATCAGTTTGCATCCGAAAATTCTTCCAAGATTATTTTTTTTTTAAGCACTTTGATCCTTGGTTCCAAATCCACAGAAGCTGTACAAATAAACACAAGTACCTGTTTTAAAAACAAGCCAAACAACTCGCAAGCACACACCTCAATCTCAAGCTAGCAAGCACACACCTCAAATTAAGCTAGCAAGCATACACCTCAATCCCATCGCAACCTTCTAAGCTAGCAAGCATACACCTCAAATTAAGCTAGCAAACACACACCTCAATTCCATCGCAATCTTCTAAGCTAGCAAGCATACTCCTCAAATTAAGCTAGCAAACACACACCTCAATTCCCTCACAGTCCACTCCCTCGCAACCTAAGGCTGCGAGCCTATGAATTCCTCGCAATGGTTTACTGCGAGCCGTATGAACACCAAACAAAAAACCCAGTTACCTGTTCGTCTAAAACCCCAAGATTTACAAGTTCTAAGGCTCAGATGACTATGAAAATTTAAAGGAATGCACACTACTACTACTAGAACACTTACCCAAGATCAAAATACACTTCTATCTTTAAAATACCAAAACCCACTTAATCTCCTAAAAAGCTTAAAAATACAAAAAAATGAAAGATTTAGGATGAGATTCTTACCTTATGTTATCCTGATCTGAATCAAAACCCCAAGTTGAAAAACCCTTCTTCTTTCCTTCTTTGCTCCAAGAATTTACTTTTAAAAATCTCTTCTCTCTTTCTCTCTGACGTATGAAATAAACACACACACACAACCACATATATTTCTTTTGCTTCTAAACCAAAAAGGAAACCCATACCTTAGCTAATGCTGGCGGTATGGCCTCAAACCAAAACCCTCCCAATTTACACTATAAACCCTAAACTTCATCAAAATTTCATAACTAACCCTCTAACTTTAAATTCCCATTTCTAACTTATAAAAGACTTGTATAATTAAATTTCTAAATTCTTAATTAACTAAAATACTATTGGTCAATAATAAAATAAAATACCTGGTTATTACAACATCTCCCCCTTAAAAGAATTCCGTCCCGGAATTCATACAAGCAACGAACTAGGGTAACTACCACCGAATTGATATCAAAATCTATGAACACATCAAAGTGTTTACGGAACCCTCAAAGGACTTTTACTAGACCACCCGCTTTACTGTTTCTAGTTTACCATTTGCTCTTGCTTCAATACTTCAACCTAAAACATCAAGAGTTTTAATTTCTCACAAGAAATCCGCCCCCTTAAAATAACGATAAACACTCAATACTCAAATCTCACGAAAGTCCAAATTAACTCGAAATTCACTTATACTCATAACATTACCACGCTAATTACTACTTTTAACTTCCCCGGCCTTTTACTACAAACATCTTGTCCTATACTTTCACAATACTAACTCAAAAACATAATCCTATGCTTCTAATATAAAACTCGCTTAGCAATTATAACTTACTTCTCATACTCTTCCAATATACTCATAACATAATCACAATCACTTTATATCACGGAAATTTCTTAATTTTTATCAAACCCGAAAACTTCATCCTACTATTTCCATTTCTTAAACTAGCATAGCATAACCGTAATGATCTCACATCAATGCTTAATTGCACTGGACACCAAATCATTTATCAAAATAAAATAAGGTCTACAAAGCAACTTAATTTCTCGAATATCAACAAAGCACAACCTTAATCACTTCAATTATCTTAATAACCTCATCATCAAAACTCATACCGTCTTTTATCCAAATATCAATACCAATTCATTTCTTAATAAATAACAAACTCGCTATCATATCAAGTCCTTACATTTCCAATTTAGCACTAAAATACTTTCACAGCTCTTTAGACATTGGTTTCACTTTAACCACTCCGCAATTGAAATTTATCAATACCGGTCTCACCTTACCCCACTAACACAAATACCCAAAACATCATATAATTTCACTATAAAATTAAGCCGAAAGAATTCATCACAACTCCGTTAAAATTTCATGTCACTAATAATATAACTTATTAACGGCTCAATCATGCAAAGTCCAGCACTAAGTAAAAAAAACATCTCTTTAACTTAAACAACTCCATAAGAAAGTTTTATCAACATTAATCTTGCCTTGCTTAACCGCAACAATTTCCAACCAAAGATATAATAAATCTACTACGAACCACACCACTAAGTTCATCACATGACCATAAAATCTTTACAACTTAATTTCTCTGATCCAATCCGGTGTTTTCTAACGGTACAACCTTACTCGCTTCGGCTAAGCCCTTCCGCAGAATCGACACAGGAAAGGCCGAATGAACTCTCACTATGCGAAACCCTTCGATACCAAGGCACATACCAAAAATTTAATACCCTCCTAACTACAACAACTCTTACACCAAGAAGAAAACCCGCAAAATACGAACAAGGTATAATATTCTAGATCGATCATACCAATATCATTCACACCTCTAGACTCCAGGTTCACCTCAACCTACTATCCCTGCTATGACGGAATCCCCACTAGTCACGACGAGTCGCCTCGCGAATGCACAAACGCATACAGTGTGAAATCAGATAGACATTCGAAATAAGGATTCTATCCCACAACGGTTAGACTCAAACAAGAGCTGCGCCATAGAACTAAATCAAACATTCTAAGGCTATTTAGTTTCCACAGTACCACTTGTAAAGCATTCACTTAACAACCTATCAGGACTAGCATAAATTCCTACTAGCAAGTAATAGTCATACTGCAAGTGATAAGCACCAGACAATCTAGCCTACATACTCTTATGTTCTAGAAAGCAATCAATTACACCAAGTACTCTACTCTTTTCCTTGACATCGGCTGACTGTACACACCACGCCTTCGATCACAGTTTCTAAAATGTCCCAACAATCCAACACTCCAAAAATAACGACACTCTTCTCCCCAAAAGATTACAAAATCAACTTGGAGTATCACCTTAATCCGCAGTCGAACTTTTCTCCATAGGTTATCACCAACCCTACAGTCACATCCCTATTCCACAAATACATCTAAAACAGACAACACTTTATTGCATTAATTATACCGATTATGAACATTAGACTACAATTGATTTCCATACTCACCACCACATCACTCTTGTATTAATACCACGTTCTAACCAACGATCCTTCACCCCGATTAATTCATTCGACTATTTTCTTCTACTCTCTTTTCAACATAAAATACAATTTCCCAAGGATAGCTCATTAGGAGGTGCTCACTCTAAACCGATCCTACGAGCTAGCTTTCTTTCATCTCCATACCGATCGTACACGCTCAATTTCAACCATCGCTATATTTTCCCAACAATTTCACCATAGTTCAAATCAAAAAAAAAATTTAACCGAGTTAATTCGAAATCTCACTCATTGTTCGAAACACCCACACACTTCCTCAATTTTCGAAAATCAATAACATATTCTTTCAAAATGATAACAAACGATTTGAAACCACACTGTACACCCATCCCCAAAATATAACAACCATAAAAACATATTTGTTAATAAAATCCGTACCTCTTTATTTCACCTCGTGCCCCAATTAGCACAAATATACGTCATTGTGTCTCTTTTCACGTACAACATTTCCCCGTGCCTCTTTCAGCACAAAGTTATATATATATATATATATATATATATATATATATATATATATATATAAATAAAATTTTTGTATATCACGAATCATCTATCACATTTGAAATTTTATCCATAACATAAACTTTAACATTTGGAGACATAACTGTAGTGTTTGAAAACTGATTTATACACAATGCCACATTCTATACTTCCACAAAATCTTTTCAAAATTCTAACATGCACATTCAATTTGAAAATTTCTAACAATTGCAAGCGTTAGATAAAACATCCCAAATTAAACTACTAACCACTTTCGTCCCTAAAATATAAATTTAATTTACCACTTTGAACAATCTTCCAAATTCAAACACATATGACAACGGTTATCACTTTTGATTACTAAAAGCTTTTCCTTACTAATCATTCCCAAAACACTATTTACTTTCTAGTTTCAATTATCCTTGTTTACTCACTTAAATTTATCATGCTATATCCTAATGAATAACCATGCTAATTTCGATATCATCCGAAATATTTGTTACACTCTTATTAAATTAGAACCAATCTCTTTTCACACCAAATGCTTCCAAACCTACACTCTTACTAAGTCTTATCAAAAGTAACTCATATATCCTTAATATAAAATTTGTTAACAAACGAAAACTTTAAGTCAATCACCTGACAATCTCTTCTTTCATCATAACCACTTACTCCAATAAATCAACTTTATTTTCTCATACCGAAATATCAAGGATCACTTATCATTTCTTAATCAAAGGTTTTAACAAGATCAGACTCCTACACCACAATATATTTACTATACTAAGTCTAAACAAACGGTCCCGCTACCATCCATCATTAATATAATCAACTATTTAAACACCCTAGATCATCACGAGCAGTACTTAATAATATACAATTCACTTAAGTTTGTTCCGCAAAGGAAATTCATCATCATTCACTTCACTTTACATAATCGACAAATCATTACTTAATTGACAGGTTTAACAAAATCAAGTTCCAACACCATCCTATACTTGCTACTACCTCAAATTCCAACAAGATTTTCAAAATAACTTAATAGGCACTCCACTCCTATCTATAATACCAACACATTTATCAAATTCCTTTCCTAATGCAATTAAGTCAACAAAAGATTGAAAACACAATTAATCGGTTCGCACCGAAGTCAAATAGCACTTTAGCACGTGTAGAGTTTATATAAATATACCTGTCTTCATCTCTATCCATACGTCGAGTCCGGCTTGCCATTCTGTTGATTCGACAAGGTTAATATACACGTAAGCACATACCCAATATAACAAGATATTCCGGTTCAACATGTACTTGTAAGTTCCCGCTTACACTGGCCAGGTGTAATTTGAACATACCTTACATGATGTTCCTTCTACCTTTTTATACTTAACATCCCAAGGTTCTAAAATAATAAGGACATCCTACTTCACATGCAGTTTAAGTCTAGGTACGGGTACAAATACCTAAATCCCTTAAACTAGGGCTCTGATACCATTTGTAACAACCCGGTTTCCCAACAATTTGCTTCAAATAACATACATTGCATAACTTCATTACATTCATAATAAAAGATACAAAATAAACCACAAACGGTCCCTTCGGTCTCGAAACTACAAAATACATTAAGCTTCTTAAGCAACGCCCATCAAATGCTCCTTACACTTAATCCTTTCCTTTGTCGATCCTTAACCTGGAAAACATATTTTTGAAAACAAAATGAGGGTTAGACCAAACGGGTCTAGTGAGTTAATCCCGGTCCTTTCCAAAATCATTATAAACCTTTTATGTAAATCCTTTGTATCAAAATAGTTTATATGAAACCTTTCGCCCATACACACATATACCTCTTGTATATAAATACCACATATACCACACGTATATAAATACCAAACAAGACTCGTGCATCGTGCTCCACTCATCCTCATCCTCGTTCCCATGGCCATATTAGTTGGTAGCAAGCCAACTAATAAATCAACGCCGTACAACAACTACGACACACAACGCCGTACAACGTCTACGACCAACAACGCCGTACAACATCTACGACCAACAACGCCGTACAACAACTACGACACACACTTCAGCCGGCATAGTTCGGCGTGCTCTCGTGCAGTATAATACTTACATAAATATAACGTCTCATTATATTATATTTAAAAGCATATACTCAATCGTATCTCAATATACGATATACCACACCATCACACATATCCTTTTCATATATATATATATATAAACACATATATATGTTCCCCAGTTGAAAACGTTTAAAGTAAAACTCACCTGATCAGTTTGCATCCGAAAATTCTTCCAAGATTATTTTTTTTTTAAGCACTTTGATCCTTGGTTCCAAATCCACAGAAGCTGTACAAATAAACACAAGTACCTGTTTTAAAAACAAGCCAAACAACTCGCAAGCACACACCTCAATCTCAAGCTAGCAAGCACACACCTCAAATTAAGCTAGCAAGCATACACCTCAATCCCATCGCAACCTTCTAAGCTAGCAAGCATACACCTCAAATTAAGCTAGCAAACACACACCTCAATTCCATCGCAATCTTCTAAGCTAGCAAGCATACTCCTCAAATTAAGCTAGCAAACACACACCTCAATTCCCTCACAGTCCACTCCCTCGCAACCTAAGGCTGCGAGCCTATGAATTCCTCGCAATGGTTTACTGCGAGCCGTATGAACACCAAACAAAAAACCCAGTTACCTGTTCGTCTAAAACCCCAAGATTTACAAGTTCTAAGGCTCAGATGACTATGAAAATTTAAAGGAATGCACACTACTACTACTAGAACACTTACCCAAGATCAAAATACACTTCTATCTTTAAAATACCAAAACCCACTTAATCTCCTAAAAAGCTTAAAAATACAAAAAAATGAAAGATTTAGGATGAGATTCTTACCTTATGTTATCCTGATCTGAATCAAAACCCCAAGTTGAAAAACCCTTCTTCTTTCCTTCTTTGCTCCAAGAATTTACTTTTAAAAATCTCTTCTCTCTTTCTCTCTGACGTATGAAATAAACACACACACACAACCACATATATTTCTTTTGCTTCTAAACCAAAAAGGAAACCCATACCTTAGCTAATGCTGGCGGTATGGCCTCAAACCAAAACCCTCCCAATTTACACTATAAACCCTAAACTTCATCAAAATTTCATAACTAACCCTCTAACTTTAAATTCCCATTTCTAACTTATAAAAGACTTGTATAATTAAATTTCTAAATTCTTAATTAACTAAAATACTATTGGTCAATAATAAAATAAAATACCTGGTTATTACATTACTTGCAATATGATCGGTAAGTCCACATTGATAACATTTCCTATAACTAAAATTAGTTCTAGGACCACTTGAGTGTTGAGCTTTTAATTTGGAATTAGAAGTGCCAGCACCAAGTAAACTATTGGCTTTAGAAATGGGATGAACATTCAGTTCTTCAGATTTCTTACCAATGACATCCAATCTGAGTCTAGGAGTAGATCGCTGAATAAATCTAGATATTTGCTTCCTTGATCCAGAGGGATGAGCCACTGAAGCTTTAGAGGCATTCAGTTTTGGTATTACGATACCCTTCTGAGGATTCTGGTAAATAACAATTCCTTTACCTTTGTCTTTAAAGACAGAGGTAGGTTTTGAATAAACCATTTTCTCCTTGCCTTTTGAGGAGGTAGGAGTTTCCTCAGGGATTGGTGTAACCGACGAGGAGTACTGAGATGATGAAGTGTCAGCTACTGAGGATACGAACGTTCCAAATTTAAGCAATGAACGTTCAGTGGTTGGTTTTGGAGTATCATTTTTATAACCCAGACCACGTTTATCACTCAGAGGAATCTGAGCCTTAATTATCTCAGTGATCTTTGTTGAAGAATTACACCATCCTTCAACAGTAGCTTGTTCAGCTTTTAATGCAGCGATAGCTTCTGCTCGTTCGATTTTGACTAGCTGATTTAAATAGACTTGATCTTTAAAATCATCTTCAATTTTAGAAAGCTTTTCTATTTGAAGGTGGCAGTTTTTAAGCTTTTCAGCGAGATCAAGATTTTGGTTTTCAACCACAGCTTTACCGTTCATGGCTTCGTATAAACTTCTAGTCAGTAGATCGATTTTACGGAGACTATCAGCTTCATCAATATTTGCAATATTGGTAAAGAAAGAAGGTGATACCTGAATAGCAGAGGTTGAAGTGGAGGGAATGTCTGAACTTTCTTCCTCTTCTTCAATCTTGGCCATGAGACATTGATTTGCTTCATCATCTTCAGAATCAGATGATGAGGCTTCTTCATCAGAAGCAGCCCAATCATAGTCAGCCATCAGGACTTTTCC
Organism: Saussurea involucrata; assembly: GCA_033807775.1. Taxonomy (NCBI): domain Eukaryota; kingdom Viridiplantae; phylum Streptophyta; class Magnoliopsida; order Asterales; family Asteraceae; genus Saussurea; species Saussurea involucrata. The sequence continues at coordinate 28,814,436 of CM066316.1, forward strand.
TTTCTTCTTAAAGCTTTTCAGCTTTGCATACTTCTCCTTCAGCTTTGAGTATTTGTCATCTTTATTCCTTGGAACAAAGGATTTCTTTGTAAACGCTGAAGGTCTCATGATTTTCTTTGACCTGCACTCGTTAGCGAAATGACCTGTCTTTTCGCAGTTGAAACAAGTAGCAGTAGCCTTATCAACAAAAGCTGATGACTTAGGCTTGTCAGCTATAGAAAGAGTTTTGTTCTTTCTAAACATTTTCTTCTTGGCGAATCTCCTGAACTTTTTAGTTAGGAGAGCCAAGGATTCATCATCATCTGAAGAATCAGAATCTGATGACCTTTTAGAGTTACTTTCTAACTCAGTGATAGTGACCACGGGTCGCTGAGTAGAAGGTTCCTCTGAGATTAAAGCAACATGGGTGCTTTTGGAATCTTTTACAAGATTCTTCTTAAGATGGCTAGATTGCTCATGATTCAGCAATGTGCCATATAAGGTAGCAAGAGTCATTGATCTTAGATCTTTTGACAGCTTGAGACACATGGAATAATTGTCCCAGCTTTCAGGTAAACATTCTAAAAACTTTGTCAACACTTCAAAGTTAGAATATTCCTTACCAACCGTTTTTAGATCTATAATTAAGCAATTAAAACGTTGATGAACTTCAGAGAGAGTTTCATTCTTACCAGAAATGAAGCTTTCGTATTGTCTTACCAGGTTGATCTTTCTTGAATCCTGGACTTCAGACGTTCCTTCATACTGAACACATATTGTGTCCCACATGGCTTTTGATGATCTATAGCCACTTTCTTCTTATCTTCATCGGTCCACATGTGTATTTCCTTTGGAATCAGCCTTTCAGGAATAGCAGCTCTAGTTGCAGTGGCTGGAACCAAAGGATCAATAGTTACAGGGATGTGTGGGCCGTTTTCAAGATAGTAGGTCATAGTAGGGTCTACACCTTCTAGGAAGAGCATCATCCTATTTTTCCATAAGTTGAAGTTGTCTCTGGAAAATCTAGGGGGTTTTGCAAGAGAACCATTGTCTATATAGTTTGTGTTTGTGTGGGAGGCCATTTTCAGATAATAGCAAGGAAGAGAAATATCTTAGATTAGATCTTGTTTATGAGATTAAACAAATCTGCTCTGATACCACTTGTTGGTCCCGAAAGGCCTATACAAGTTTGTAGAAGGGGGGGGGGGGTTGAATACAAACACACTATTTTACTTTTCTAAATTGTTTATTGATAAATCATTAACAATTTACAGCTTGTTGCGGAAACAAGATTAAGGATAAACCTAAATCTAAACAAGTTGGAACACTAAGGTTTCTTGCACTAAGAAAGATAAGGAGATTACTAATAAAATCCTATCTTGAGAGAGATTTGAACTTGTCCAGAGTTAGCAAGTTACTTCAAATGAAGTGAGTTCATCTCTTTATATACTGCATGCATTTAATGCAATTCAGTATACACTTTACACGTGTCATCAGCGGATTGGTTGCATGTCATTGACCTTTGTTGACAACCTTAGTAGCCGCATGAATGAACAGTGTAGTATCAGAGTGGTTGTACGATCTCAGATTTTCGGAGGTTCTTTTCTGACATTTCGTACGGTGGCGTGCAAGGGAGGTTAAGACAAAAGTACTTTGTACGGAGGACTTCATGATCAGCTTTCGTTGATTCAGCGATTATCATTTACTATTCAGCGAATGATAAAGTTCAGCGATAGCTGAAGTCTTGTACTTGATACTTCACGTTGAGTGGACAAATCTGAGTATTCGCTGATCCGCATCAGTTCATTAGTAGACTTGTCGCTGGTTCTTGAGCTTGACTTTCGACTTCAGCGTAGAACCTGTGTTGACGTGAAACTTGTCTTCAGGGATCATAAGTAAACAACTAACTTATCAGCGATCACCATAAGGACTAAACAGACTCAGAGCATTATGGTGAACAGTGTTCGCTGAGTGTTTAATTTAAAGAGCGAGAGTTCCTATCAGCGGTACTGTAAGATCTTAGTACTTATCAGCGATAGTGAAACTCTGATACATATTGTTTACTTACAATTTTCACTAAGTATTTAAGAGAGGGTCATTATCAAGTCACTGAGGGTTTGGATCAACAGCAATGTCAGGGTTCTGTAGGAAGTCGTTCAGGTCTCCTTGGTGAACAAATCTATCTGGAGATTGATAGGGTGATTGATATTCTTCTGTTGCCATCCCTTCTTCTGCATTTTCTTCTGCAGTTCTTTCTTCTGCGATTTCTTCTTCTTCTTCTGCAATGGTAACCAACTTTTCAAGTGATTTACCATGCTTCTTTTTGGTTTTCCTCCTCTTGGGTTTTGGTGCCCCTTCCTCTGTGATTTTCGATTTTCTTTTCTTCCTCTGTTTTGGGGAAGATGGAGGAACAGAGGAGCCTATTTCTGTGGCATGAGGAGGTGAAGGTTGATCTTTTGCAGCGCTTGTAGAGGTGCCTTCTGCAGTTTTTCTCTTCTTTGCTTTTGGAGTATATGCAGAGGTTTTTGAAGAGGACTTCTTTCCCATAAGTTCTGCACGTTTGGCTATGAAGCTTAGTTGTATAGCCGTGTGTTTTTCCAATTTCTGATCTTTTTCTTCTTGAGTGGAAAGAGGTTCTGCAACTATTGTTCCTAGGGGGACACCTAAACGCGGGGGTGTCATAGGACTCGGTTTAGGAGTTCTATGTTCGCGTATATACTCTTTCTTAAGGGTTTTATTCGAGGCATACTTCAGAAGCTTATTTGACAGGGGTCTGCAGTGTGAGTAACCATCTATATGATCAGTGGGGACATTTTTGCTCATTGGGAACTATTTGGGAATTGGCCCTTCCATTGGCCATTTCTGTATCAGCAACAGAGGTTCGAACAATACTCCCAATATTCTTTGGAATTGCAGAGGTGGTAGAAAGTTGGGATCGTTCTCTTTGACCCGTTTGGTGTTGTTCTTTCTGTCGATGGTGTTGATGATCTCTTGCATCATTATCGTCGCGTAATCGAGTGGAAGATCATAGTACACCCCATACATGATGGTTAAGATCTGATGCGAGGTCTGGTCAATGCTGCCTATCTTCCCTGTCAGGCATCTGTTAAGAATAGAGAACAAGGTGTTCCACAGAGGTAGTAATCTGCCTCTGCGGAAGTCATTTCTCTTCCGTAGTTGTGTGTTGTACCCAAGCATTTCTACGAAGCGACAGAGCTCGTCGTCTGTTGGTTGCTCTGCATATTTCTTCAAACCAAGAAGACCCCTCGTGGGTAGGTTGAACTCAAGTGAGAACATTGTTCTGTTGAACTTGATTTCAAGATGTTCAGATTTGTCAGGTCTTGAAATGTACCCTTTGATAATAGAGTCGTCTTTATCAAATCGGCAGCTCTGCCAAAACTGGTTTAGATATCTGACTGGTATTTTCTTTGGGGTTCTTGAGAGTAGAGGGAAGAGGATGTGATTTTCCATTATGTTCAGAAGAATGGCGTGGGCTTCGCCGAAAGCAGTGGGTGAGGGGACCAAATAGCAGTTGTTGGATTTGATTGGTAGTACCTTTTCGAAGTGATCCTTAGCTATGAAGTTTTGCAGATGTGTTGTCGGAGCAAAGTCTGCTGAGTCGCCGGAATCTTCTAGTTCAATGTTCTGGGCAGGGTTGGGGTTTTCTGAATGTTCAGAATGAGCCGGTGAATGTTCTGGTGAGGTCGCCGGAGAGTGTGCAGGGGAGATAGCTTGAGAAGATGAAGCCATTTGATACTGAGAATAAGAAACTTGCAGGTTTTTGCAGGGTTTCGTCGGAGAAGAATGAGAGTTTGTAAAAGGTTTATGAGAGGGTAAGCTTGGTTTTTATAGGAGGATAAAACGGTAGAATTCGAAAGAGTAAAATATATGGCAATGGATTAAAATTTGGAATCCGTACTTGAGTTAGAAAGGCGGGTTCAACTTTCCACAGAAAACGTTTCATGTACGCCCAATGAAAATAGGACACGTAGGCCATGTCAGAAGATGACAGGACGTCGTGCGCGGCCCATTAATGCTAGGCGCGTGGGGTTATTCTTAGCCATATGTAATTCATTCTCAGTAAAAGTAACCGTTATTACTCCAGAACTTCTGTACTTTACAGAAGCTCTGTGATCTTGAAAATCTTTGTTGTTTATCCCTTTCGTATATCTCATTGTTATCATGACTTCTGTGGGGTTCTTCTTTAACCAAAACATTTGTAAAGGCATTGGAGAGGATAAAATCGGATTTTTGTCAAGAAATTTGCTTCGCAGAGGTTTTGTGGCTCTGTTGGAACTTGCAGAAGTTCTGTGAGGGCCAGCAGAAGCTCTATGAGGGAAAAAATCTCATAACAAAAATTTTATTAAAATTTTTGATCATCCAATTTTTGATTTGGTTTAAGAGATGTTTTTCGGACATATTTGAAAGTTTGTGTCCGAGAAAACTGTTAAAAAAACGGTTTGTTCGAGAAGGTCATGGTTTGTGTTTTCGGTTTCCGAGATAACATTCCAAAAGATCGACAGAGGGTTAATTTGTGATCACAGAGCATTTTTCTTGCAGAACCTCTGTTGAGCTCAGCAGAAGCTCTATGACCTTAAATTTCTCTTATTTCGAATTTTATGAAACTTTTTGAGCTTTTGATTTTTGAAATGTTTATTTAAAGTATATTTAGGACATATTTGACAATTCTTGTCCTAGAAAATTGTTTTCCAAAAACCTTTTGTGCGAGAGACATACCTTTTGGTTCTTCTTTTCTCGGCAGTGATATCTGACTTCTGTCGATATGGAGTCATCGACATTTTTCTTTGGCTTTCCCTTGAAAGTTTTATCTCTTTAGATCATTTCAGGGTTCCCTTCTGCTCCCCCTTGATCTAATCACCTCTGTAGATCAAGTAATTTCCTTTTGCTCCCCCTTGACCTATGCTTGGATCAAAGAATGATAAGTTTTGCATAAAACATAGGTCATGTTTTCCAGAGGTTCTGAAGGGGTCGTCAGAGGTTCTGAGTTGACTTACAGAAGATCTGTAATTTTAAGAACTATTTAAGATTGAGAACTTACAAACATAAATAAATTAACTTAAAGCAAGCAAAAATAAAGGAAATTTGTACATATTTACATAAGATAAAGCTATACTTACAGAGGATTGTCACACCATGTTTATCATTCCTAACTTACCCACCAAGAAATTGAATCTTTTCTCGTCTAGTGCTTTGGTGAATATGTCAGCGAGTTGATATTCTGTTGGCACGAAATGCATTTCAATTGTACCGTATTCAACATGATATTTCAAGAAATGGTACCTTATATCGATATGCTTGGTTTTCGAGTGTTGCACAGGATTGGCAGAGATAGCAATGGCACTTTTGGAATCACAGAAGATGGGTATTTTGAATAGGATGTGGCCGTAGTCTTTTAGTTGAGTTTTCATCCATAGAACCTGAGAACAACAGCTAGCAGCAGCAATGTATTCAGCTTCTGCAGTGGATGTTGAGACACAATTCTGCTTCTTGGAGGTCCAACTGACTAGTTTACCACCTAGGAATTGGCAACTCCCAGAGGTACTCTTTCGGTCGAGCATGCATCCTCCATAGTCTGAATCTGTATAAGCTTTAAGACTAAAACCAGAGTTCTGTGGATACCAGAGACCGAGATTTTTGGTCCCCTTTAGGTATCTAAAGATTCTCTTCACCGCATCATAATGTGATTTCTTAGGATTAGCTTGATAACGTGCACAAAGACATGTGGCATGCATGATGTCAGGTCTGCTTGCTGTTAAGTATAACAGAGATCCAATCATGCCTATGTAGAGAGTGCATTCTACAGAGATACCATTTGGATCTAAGAATAACTTATTTCCAGTGGCCAATGGAGTTTTCATTGCAGAGGTATCAGAGAGTTTATATTTTGACAGAATGTCAGAGACATATTTGGCTTGATTTATAAAAATTCCCTCTGAAGTTTGTTTGACTTGAAGTCCGAGGAAGAATGTTAATTCTCCCATCATACTCATTTCAAACTCACTCTGCATGAGTTTTTCAAAACTTTTACACTCTTCTGAATTAGTAGACCCGAAAATTATGTCATCCACATAGATTTGTACAAGCATTATCTCACCTTTTTTATGTTTATAGAATAAGGTAGTATCTGTTGTACCTATGTTGTAGCCATTGACTAGAAGGAAGGTAGAAATTCGTTCGTACCATGCTCTTGGAGCCTGTTTCAGTCCGTATAGAGCCTTTTCAAGGTAGTATACGTGCCTTGGAAACTTTGAACTTTCAAACCCTGGTGGCTGATTTACGTAAACCTCTTCTTGGATTTCACCGTTTAGAAAAGCTGATTTTACGTCCATCTGATAGACTTTAAAACCTCTGTGGGCTGCGAAGGCTAAGAATATTCTTATTGCTCCGAGTCGTGCGACAGGGGCAAAAGTCTCATCGTAGTCTATTCCTTCTTCTTGTCTATATCCCTTTGCTACTAATCTTTCTTTGTTTCTGATGACCACTCCATCTTCATCCTTCTTGTTTCTGTAGACCCATTGAGTCCCAATGGCCTGTTTCCCTCGTGGCAGAGGTACTAAAGTCCATACTTTGTTACGCTCAAACTGCAGAAGTTTTTCTTGCATGGCGTCTACCCAATTTGGGTCATCTAGGGCTTCAGAAATCTTCTTTGGTTCTATCACACTGATAAAGTTAGTAAAAAAACAAAAATTAGCAGTGGCAGACCTGGTTTTTACTGAGTCAGAAGGTTCTCCGATTATTTGGCTTGGAGGATGGCTTTTTGTCCACTGAGTTGTGCGTGGAAGATGATCATCAATGTCCTCGAACCTTTCGTCAGCGGCTTCTTGTGTTTCTTCTTGTGTAGCCTCTGTCGTTCTTCGTGCCTTGGTAGTTGATTCTACCGTTTGTGGAAATATTGGTATGAGTGGTGGTGGGGTTTGTTCCTCTGAGGACATATAGTCTTGGTCCTCGATATTGGTATGAGTGTAATTGGTATGAGTGTAATTGGTTCTTCTGTGGATTGTGGAGTTTGTTTTTCAGCAACTTCTGTGGTCGTTTTTCTTGATGTTTCATCTTCTGCATGTTCTTCTTCGGCAATTGCATCTGTAGTATTTATAGAAGAAGATGAAGCATTATTTGGACCTGTTAGAGTCATACCTATAGGATTTTGTCCGACAGAGGATGGTTCTTCAGAAATTCTGATGGTTCCAACAGAAGGATCAATGTCATTGTTGAACATCTCTAAAAATAGAAGATCCAAATCTTCTTTTGTTTTTGAGATGTCAGAGGATTTCCCTTTAATTCCGAGTTCTGAACTGATTTGTTCAGAAGTCATGTGGAATGAATCATCAAAAGAAACATTAATGCTTTCTACAATCTTGCGAGACTTTGTAAGGAAGGTTCTGTAGGCTTTGGAAGTGGCAGAGTATCCAATGAATTTGCCTTCATCAGCTTTTACTTCAAATTTTCCTCTCGAATCTCTGTCGTTTAAAACAAAGCATTTGCATCCGAATACATGGAAAAACTTGATGCTTGGCCGCCTTTTGTGAAGTAATTCGTAAGGCGTCTTGAGTTGTCTTTTCACAATGGTTGAACGATTCTGTGTATAACACGCAGTAGAAATTGCTTCTTCCCAAAAGTTCATTGATAATCCGCATGCAGATAGCATAGTTCTTGCGGCCTCCACAAGTGTTCGATTCTTTCTTTCGACTACACCGTTCTGTTGTGGAGTTCGAGCGGCAGAGAAGTTCTGTGATATTCCTTCTGTAGAAAGATAGGCTTCAATGACACAGTTTTTAAATTCTGTGCCATTGTCACTTCTTAACTTCTGTATTCTGCAGTCATAAAGAACTTGAATTCTTTTCATTAGATTTATCAGTATAATTGGAACATCTGATTTCTTTCTAATAAATTCAACCCATGTGAAACGTGAATACTCATCAATTAGGACAACTATGTATTTCTTGCCACCTAGGCTCTGTATAGCAATGGGACCGCAGAGGTCGACATGAAGCATGTACAGAGGCCTAGTGCAAGACACGTCTGTTTTGCCTTTGTGGGAAGCCCTTCTGTGTTTTCCCATTTCACAGACCGAACACAAGTGATCCTTATTGAATTTAACATTTGGCAAACCTTTAACTATATCGAGTTTTACTAGTTTATCCAGGGTGTGAAAGTTTAAGTGACATAACCCGTTGTGCCATAACCACGCTTCTTCACTTTTGCAGGCTACTAGGCAAACTTTGTCCTTGGATTTTGAAGTAAAATTCATTAGATATAGATCACCTCTTCTTTCAGCTCGCAGAAGTTCCATTCCTGTGTTTTCACTTTGTAGAGAGCAGAAAGTTCTTTTGAATAACACATCGAATCCTGTATCACAGAGTTGACTTACACTTAGTAGGTTGTGTTTGAGGCCATTCACATATGCAACTTTGTATACAGAGATATTTTCTTTCTGTATGACTCCATAGCCTTTGATGTGTCACTTCTTGTTGTCTCCAAAAGTTACAGATCCACCATTGTGTGTTTCTTTGTATGTGGATAGTAATCTTCTGTCGCCAGTCATGTGCCTTGAGCATCCGGAGTCAAGATACCAAATTGGCACATGTTGCTTCTGCAAGACAATCACAGAGACTTAGGTACCCATAACCATATGGGTCCAATATTGTTAGAAATTTTCAAGTTTGCCTTAGCATTCTTGAAATACATTTTATCCTTTGTAGAAAGATCAGATTGTTTCTCTCGAGGTTTTGACTTTGGAGTTTGAATTTTAGTGGAAAGTAAGCAATCTGGACTTGAGAAGTGATTATTCAATTTGAACATAAGATCAAAGCAATGACAGTATTTAATATGAGACGTGATTTGTTTGAACTTTTCATTGAATTTATTGAATTGAACCACAGAGGCATTACATTCTTTCTTAACATTAGATTTCCTATTACAAGAAGATCTATGAATACTAAAATGTTGGTCTTGCCTTCTGTGAGTCTCTTCTGTGGTGAACATCTTTCTTCACTGTCACAGAGGAAAAATATTTGTTAGCTTCAGGCCTTTTTCCCTTTTGTTGCCAAGTGGGATTCTCTTTAATTTGCTTTAAAGGTTTTGAAAATTTTGAGCTTTTAGGATTTTCAGAGGCCTTTTTCAGATTATCAAGCTCTATAGAGGTTTTGACTTGTATACACATTTTGAGAAAATCTGGACAGATAGGTATCTCTGTGATTTTCTCTTTTGGAGAAATTGTTCTGTTAAGAACCTCAGAGGAGAATTTAACATCCTCTGTGTCACAGTGAACTATCCCTGATTTAGAATCAGTCTCCGAGTCCTCAGAGGTTGAATCGTCCTCATATACAGAGGTTGAGTCATCTCTTTCGACAGAGGCTGGATTTTCTGAGCATGTATCGTACGAGCTTTCTTCCTCTATAGAATGACTTTCATAGAAGGCAGAGGTATCTGATGAGATCTTTTCAGCGAGAATTTGATTTATAGAAGATGTACTGAGATTTTCTAAAGCATTTGATTTCAAAACTTCCAAAATTTCTTCTTTAATAGATTTTTTTAAGTTTTTCTTCTGAAAAGATGGGTTTAAACTCAGGAGCTTCTGCTGATAATTTATTTTCATCGTTCATTATGCAGACAAAAGCGACCTGTGTTTGAGTCTCTGGTTTACCAAACTTAAAGATACCAATCTGATCTTGTGTTTTCAGATATTTCTTTGGTTTGATTCCTCTATTGACAGATGTTGAAGATGATGAATCTGTATTTTCAAACCATACATTGATCATCTTCGTATGTTTCCTCAAGTGAGGTTCTGCAGAGATTTTAACCCTTTTACTTACAGAAAGTAAGTTTGGAAAGTTTGGTTTGTTAGTTTTTCCCAAAACAAATAGAGAAGACAGAGGTTTTAGTTGTTTATTTTCAACTCCTAAGGTAATATCACTGTACCCTATACCTCGTCTTGCTATTTGAGAGTTTACTTTTTCATACACCTTCTGTGCATCTTTATAGTTTTTAAGTAAAACTTCTCTTCTTAAAAGATCTTGCCAAAGTACCTCTCTTTCCTTTTGAAAGTATTCTTTGAGAGCTCTTATGTCTGTTGTTTCACTTCTTGAAACTGAAAGTTCTTTTGTTTTGATTTTTAAAGCATAGGTTAGATCAGAAATTTGTCTTTTTAAAGGATCTACGTTTTTGCTCCAATATTTTTCGATTTTTTCTTTTTCTTCAAAGATTTTGGCCTTTTCTTGAGTGAGAAGCCTTACTTCTCTCTCATTAAAGGTCAGCCTTTTCTGAATGCTTTTATTTACTTCTTTCAGTTCATTGTTAAGTTCAAATAAATCATCATCTACAGTATTAATATTTGAGGTAGAGTTTGAAATGGATACCTCAGTGTCAGTGCCGGAGTCAACTTCTGCCATGCCACAGAACAGGGCATTTGTGGGGAATTCATCGTCAGAGGTAGAGTCTGACTCGAAGTCCTCCTTGCTTGCCTCAGAATGCCCTTTGTTCGCCATTAGGGATTTTTGCGCATAATACTCAGCCTTCTTTTTGTAAAAAGATGAGTCCTTCTGTGGGCGATTTTGTCTACTTCTGCATTCTTTAGCGAAATGACCTGGCTTGCCGCAGTTGAAACAACCTTGGGAGGTGTTTCCAGTTCGATCTTCGGACTTCTGTTGGTCTCCACCTTTTTCTGTTCTGCATTCGTTTGCGTAATGACCAGGCTTACCACATTTGTAGCATTCTTGTGTGTGGCCTACCTTGTCATCTGATCTCTGTCGGTCATTTCCTCTGTAGCTTCTTTCGCTCGACCTCTGTTGGTCATCATTTCTGTAGTCTGACCTCTGTCGGTCACTTGATTCTTCTCTTCTTCCTTCATCTCTTCTACCATCATCTCTTCTACCATCATCTATTCTACCATCATTTCTTCTATCATCATCTCTTCTACCAGAATTCCTTTGGTTATTTCTAAACTCTCTTGTCAATAGAGCCATTGATTTAGCTAATGACGCAAGAGTTATTTCTTCCTCTTTCAGCTCGTCTTCTTCGCTATCAATCATTACCATCTTCTTTTTCTCCTTCTTTTTCTCCTTTGTAGATCTCTCATTTCTTGGTCTGTCTGTAGCCTCTGTAGATTTACTAACCAATGCGTATGGTACAATGGTTAGTGTTTTAGCTTGAGCTATTTGAGGCTCTTGTGCGGCTGGTGTTCCATAGAGATCAGAGAGTGTCCAGGAGTCTAGATCTTGATTTGTTTGTAAAGACATAGACAACTGAAGCCACTCATCGTTCAGGCTCTTTAGAAACATGACGTTATTTTCTTCCGTGGTTCTGTGAATACCAGACTTTCTGCATTTGTTTATGAGAGAGTTGAACCGATCGTATGTTGTTTGCAGCGATTCTGTTGCAGAGGCTCTGAAGGCATGATACTCGTTTATGTATTGTGCCCTTCGGTTCTTCTGTGTTTTAGCACCCCCTTCCAGTTGTCTTTCTAATTCTTTCCAAAGATCGTGCGCTGTTTCGCATGCATCTAAAGATTGAAATATTTCGTTGGGGATAGCCATGATTAATATTCTTTTCGTTTTCTGTGCAACTTCATCTTCTGCCTTATCTTTATCTGACCAGTCTACTTTCGGCTTAGGTTTCTTATGTTCAGGGATTTCAAGAGATTCGTCAGTAGCTGGTACACGTGGCATAGTTATCATAGGAACCGGAGAAAGATTATAAAGATATTGTTTGAGATTTTTTTTCAGTACCCTCAAAAAAATGAACCATTCTTATTTTCCATTGAGGATACTCATCTCTAAGAAGAGTATGAGGTTTAGTTAACGAGCCAGCAGTAAAAAAGTTATTGGTATTTGTCATTTTGAGAAAAGGATAATCTGATGGAGGATTTATGAGTATGAAGATCTGAAAGTTTTTCTGGGTACAACTAATATCCAGAAATCTGGTGATGAAGAGAGAAAATAATCTATCAGAAAAAAATTGTAAAACGAGGATCACTTGATATTGAAAATCAAGCTTTGCTCTGATACCAATTGTTGGTTCCCGTTTTGCTTTAAACAAGATTATCAGATCTATTAGTTCAAGTTAATGTTTGATGCGGAAGCGTATTTGAAGAACTAACAGATAAGTTTGATAGATTTAGACCAAAATATAAATAAACAATGAACATGAAATAATATTTCAAAGTTTACTGAATATATATTAAGAACAGATTTAAGAACAATGAGTAAGAAAAGCTTCAAAATAGATATGACTCTTAAGGTGAATAAGCTTTTTGTGTTCTTATGGTGGTTGATTTATATATTATTGATATTTGATAAGGAAGAACTCAACACGAGTCTTCCTTATATACTACTCTAAAGGGGACCATAAAGCATATGCTACTATTCAGACGGTACTGATGAATAGTTGAACGGATGTCGTGAACAGTTGCAAGAACGGCATGAACAGTAAGACGTGTTGTATTGCATTTAATGCAGCAGACGTCTATTATGTACTAAGCCCTATTGAGTCCAATCAGAGTTTGACACGTCGACGTTGGACAGGGCATGCTATCATGCAAGTTGATGAACGGGTCCTGTAACAGTAGCAAGATATTATAAATATCTTCAAGTCTTTCAGTGAGGACCACAGAGGCTCTATAAAGAGTTACAGAGGTTCTGCGGTCTGGTCCTCTGGGGAGCAGTCTTTCCTATATTCTGAGATATTGGTCTTCTTTGCGCGTATGACAGAGCTTCTGTAGCGCGCCTCTTTAGCTTCTGTAGATTCTTGATCTTGAGCCCTCGGTAAGTCCGGCAGAGCCTCTGTAAGAGGCTTTCTTCACTTAGCCTATTTTTCACTACTTCTAAATACTTCTATGATTAGGAAGATTGAAGCTAACACTCAGAGACGCGTTGGAAGCATTCTCGTCCATCGTAGTCTCTGAAGAAGATACCATAAGGATCGCTTAAGACTTTTATAGGGACAAAGCGTTCACCAGGGGGCAGAGTGATGTCAAGAGCTAAGAGATCAGGTTCAGGACCAAGAACTTCAGTGCATGAAAAGCCAATTCCGGTTTCATTTCAGATAGGAGGGCCTGAGTCTGAAGGTGTTACCTTTTTCTTTGCAGCAGGCCTTCTTCGTTGAACAGGAGCAGGAGGAGGAGGAGGAATATCCACAGCTGAGGTAACCAAGTCGATCTGTTTATTCAAACCTTTCTCGACATGGACTTTAAAGCTTGAGCGTGATCGCTGAGTGGCTATTCGCATCTCCATCCACTAAGAGAAACCGTACTTGCTGATCGATGAAGCGTAGATGGTTTCCTTATTACCATTTTCTCTGAATCTGTCGACATCAACCACTGGAACTTTTATGGAGTACCTTCCCCTGATGTTCACCTTGTTGATTCTGGAGGGCCGATATAGATAGTTTAGTCGTTCTTTGCACCATATCAGGGTAGAGTCAAATACCTTGGTCTTCTGCTCGACGATCTTTTGGGCGTCCTTCCACAATTGACGTTGAACTGAGATGGGAGCTTTCTTCAGTTCAGGGTCTTTCACCGATTGTTGAGCGAGCTCAAGAGCATAAGCTTTATCCTTTTCTTCAGCTCTTTTTCGATCGGCGAGTTGTTGTTCAGCTTTGAAGTGTTCAGCGACTTCCTTTCTTGTTATTTTGAATCGAGGACCATGGATGATTCGCTGATCTTCAAGCTATTTAATCATTGCTTCTCTCCTTTTCAGTTCTTCTTCACTTAGCGTTTGAGGAGCCAAGGAAGGTCTATTTTTGTGAGAGAGCAGTTCTTCTTCAGGTTCATCAGTCTCAGCGAAGTCTAAGACTGGGATTATTTCTTCAGCACTAGGGCTGGATTTATTGTTGATGTAGTTGGAGGAACTTCAGCTGGATCCTCAAGCAGGGGAGAGGACTAGCTGAAACATAACGATCGTTTAAGTAAGATCATTTGGGAGAAGAGATAGAGAAAGAATGAGGTTTAAGTGTATAGAGGTTTTATGGAGAGGAGAACTGAGGTTGAGAAAGGATAGAGGACGGATGCAGTGTAAGGGAAGAAAATATATTGTACCTGACAAACTGGCTTTCGAAGAAAGATAGTCAGATTGCCTTCTGCAACGAGGCCTTTATTTTTGCCTTTGTCTGCTTCAGTCGCTGAAGGCTTTTTCGTGGTCCCCTACCCTTAAGTGTCTTTGAAGACTACCCGTTTTTTAGCAGGGATCCTTCTAGGCTGGAAGGAGTAATCGATATCTTCATCATCGTCATCATCATCTTTAGGGGATGATGATAGTTCATCATCAGCGATATCGACGTCTTCATCGTCTTCTTCTTCTTCTTCAGCCTCGTCCTCAGAAGGAACAAGAACTGTGGGTACGTCTTCAGTGGGTACGCGTTGTGTCAGTAATAAAAATCTATCTCTTTTATTCATCATCTAATCTCTGAACAAATGTTCTCTGATACTAAGGTATGTTTCTCTATCCATGATCACTGAAGTTTACTTCAGTAAGCTGTATTTCGAAAATAAAATTCAATTACTGACATTTATCTATTAGTGATCTCTTTTGAAATAACCTAAACTTTCATCACTGATATTTCTCATCAGTGATCCTTCATTAAAAACAACCTTGATAAATACAAACAATCAGGGTTGCCTTTTTGAAAATGAAAAGACAATCTCTTTTTGTGACGTCATCAAAATGATAAACCCTGGCACGACTTTTCGTCTGACACGTTCGTCCGTTAAAATTCTTGACTAATACGCTTCGTGGGACGTGTCATGTGTCATGATAAATTTCTTTTCCCGATAATCAACCTTTCTCTCTCCTCTCACTATATAAAGAACTCATGTTTATATTTTTACCTTTTACGCGCTCAAAACTATCCTAAGCAAGAAGAATTTCCTTGTGCTATTGTGTTGTTGGAGTTTTACTAAACTTAAGACTTGTTCATCTCAACCCTCAACAAGAAACAGTTTATTATTTCTTCTCCATTGCTTTCTTAAATCTTCTCAAACGTGTTTTTTATCTTAAATTTTTGTTTTTAAGGATCAAAACCTCCTTTTTTCTTCAAAGAAATCATCTTCTTCATGATTTTTTAAATAAAACTTTGACAAGTTTTTCTTAAAGGTTAATTTTTTTTGAACTTTCTTCTTCTTTGAATACGTTTTTCCAGAATCCTTCTTAAAAAGGAAACTGGTAAAACTGTGTTTTCTAACAATTTTGACTTTTACAAAATTGGAAACATAACTTTTTCATGTTTCTTTCCTCTTACGGAAACTGGTAAACCCTAAAACATCTTATTTTGGAATTATTTCCTTACTAAGAAACCAATTTCTCTTCCCTTCTATTTTTGGTATTTTCTCAGAGTTGGCACCCACTCCAGTAACAATGATCAAGTCCAAAAACATGCTTGGAGAACTGAACCAGATCACTTTCGCATCAACAACCACATTGCCCTCTTGGAATTCACCAAGAAGAAACCCTGCCCACATCTCGCTGAAGCAGTGACATTTCTAAAAAACTCTCCCATCTACGAAGCAATAACCATCGCTCTACCAGCTCATCACCATCTCCTTCAGCAGTTCTGGTACACTGCTGAGAGGACCCTCCACAACACCAAGACCAGCAAGAAGGTCGTGGTGATTGCCTTCCAGACTCAACTGGGAGAAGACTTCATCACTGCCAATGGCATATGCATAGCGCTGGAACTCTCCACTGGTCCTTTCGAACCACTACCCAATGATGAGGAACTCATCAGGTTTCTAGACTTGATGAAGTACATGTGGGACAACAAGCCCCGCACTGAAGAGCCCGACAAAAAGCTTACCAAGGTGCTAAAGGCAAAAATTCCTTCAGAGCTCAACTTCATTTTCTCTCATGTCATCTCTTGCATGAGGGGCAAAACCGGATCGCTGGACCAAGCCAGCCACTACCAACTTCAAATGCGGTATTCGCTGATAGTAGGGCGAAAAATTGATTATGCCCGCCTCATCTTGGGCGACCTTATGGGAAAGGTCGAGAAGCCTTTGAGGGGAATGAAAGTTCCCTGCGTGCGCTTTGTATCAGCGCTCCTCGCTTTGTTCCTTCAAAAGGACTACCCAAAATAGGGAGATTACAAACTCTCTCAGCTAGGCAGCCAAATCCTCGACTTCGAGCCAATGGAAGGTAAGGTACGTATCTCTGAATTCTTACTTCTTCTCGCTCCTACTTCTTCTACTTTGGCGGCTACATCAGCGGTACAACCACCCGCTGAGACCCAAGCCACCAAAACCAAGTTCTCATTAAAGAGGAAACCCTCAGACACCAACCTTGGTTCCCGCAAAACCAAGAAGATTTCTAAGGAGACACCCCAGCCCTCTCAGGTTACAGAATCAGTGATCGCTTCTTCACAAGCGTCACTTGACGAATTCGTGGTTCACTCCACCACATCTGCACCTACAACACTAACCACTTCAGCGCCTCCAACTGCTGAAGCTTCACTGGTATCTACCCCAACCTTCTTAGTGCCTCAAAGCACTGAAGAAGTGGTTCTCGGCAACACCAGTGCCGACCCAGTTCACAGCGCAACCTTTTTAGCAGTTGCTTCTTCTCCTCCTATTTTGGTCATCACTACTGCACCAGCGGCTACGCTCGATGATACTCATGAGACGCTGCTACACAACTTGATGCAGCAAAACTCTACAGGCCCTGATGGTTTCCCTCTTGGGACCACTCAGAGTATACCCGCCACATCCGTTTCTGACATGGAACGTGATATGGAATACTACAGTGGACATCGGGAATTTGATGCTTTCTCCTGACCATCAGGTATCCAAACCAATACACTTCCTTCTTCTCAACCCATTCCTAATTTTGGGCTTTACTTTGCTCAAAAAATTTCTTTTCTCACAGGTCCTAACATGGGCACGATCGCTGCCTCTCTAAAGGAGGTTTTTGATCAGGTGGATTCTCTCTCCAAGGATCTCACCAATAACACTAATGCCGTGAACTGTGCCGGCGATTCGCTGAAAGATCTCTCCACATCTCTATCCGCCAAGGCTGACAACGACCACATATCAGCAGTGAAAGAAGAGGTGAAAACACTTCAAAAGGATGTTGTTCACAACTTCTTTTCCATCCAAGCTCTCAGCACAACCGTCTCCACCCTCAACACCAACGTGGGTACTCTTCAACGAGAGATTTCGACAATCGGCACCAGGGTCGATGAGCTCAAGGGTCATATAGCCAGCCTTACCTCAAAGGTTGATAACTCTAACAACATTCTCTCTCAAATCTGGGACCGCCTCAATGCACCAGTGGTCCCCGCCCCATCCTTCACTGACGATGATCGACAAAGGTTGGGGATGGAGGCAAATTTCATAGTTCGTGCCACTGAAGCGATCCCTGTCCTAGAAGCCAGGGTGGACTCCCTCGAGGCTGCTCGTGCCTCAGTCTCAGCTGGTCCAGGCCATGAAGACAGGGTAGCTGATGCTACTGCAGCTGCTGTTGCTGCCAGTACTGCTAATCCTCCCGCTATTGATGATGACAAAGAGGGGGAGATGAATGTTGTAAAATACCATCCTCATGTTGAGGGGGAGCGAAACATTGAGGAGCAGAACGCTGAAGAAGACCCCTCTCTTTCTGCGGGGGAAAAAGAAGAAAAAAAGAACCAACTCCTCCCTCTTCTCCCATAGACATCGCTGAATCTGAAGAAGAAGGAGAATAGGACGACAACCAGTTGGAGATCATTGATGAAGAACCCTCCACAAAACCTGGTGGCAACGATGACGACGATGATGAAGAACCTGAATGTTAGTTCAAGCCTACAGCCATCAGGGTCCCTGAGCCAAAGGGGGTGGTATTGAAAGAAGTAGGGTAGACGACAAAGAAGTCTCCTACAAAGAAGAGCTCCAAGGGAAAACAAGAAGGAGTTTCTTCTTCAGGAACTTGAAGATTCTCTTCAACGCTGAAAGTATGCCAACTTCTCAGGTATGCCTTTCCTTAATCCTATACTCTGCTTCTACCCATCCTCTCCTCAATCACATTCTATACACTTAGCCTCTTTTTTTATCCCTTCTTCCTTCCATCAAAAGAATCTAACTCTTTGATCTTGTGATTCAACTAGTCCTCTCCCCTGCTTGAGGGACCCATTGAACAACCTCAACCTCAACAACAAATAATCTCAGTTTACATAGCTGATGAAGTTCCAATAATCCCAGTCTCAGTGCTTGAACTGATGATCAAGAAGAAGAAGAAGAAGAGATGCTCTCACACACAAGCAGACCCTCTCGACCTCCTCAAGGGTTAGAAGATGAACAAGCAAGAAGAGCAGCCATGATCAATCAGCTAGAGAGTCAACGCTTACGAATCATCCTCTCTTCCGGCCTTGGCTTCTTGTCCACTGAAGAAATTGAAGAATCCATCAGGGCTGAAAAACTTCTTACTGATAAGAAGATCAAACAATTTCCACTCAGAGTTCAGGATAAACTGCTCAAGGAAGTTGGTAAGGAGATTCAGAAGAAGAAAAAGATCAGTGACTCTACGGTAAAATGGTGCAAAGAAAGAGTTGATTTTAGATATCACCCCAATCGGATTGTGAATGTCACCCTAAAAGGAAAAACGATAAAGGGCGTACCGATGGTGGAAGTCTCAGTGATCAGAGAGAATGGGGAAATACGCACAAGCTACATGTAAAAGCTCGATCTTCTTGGGTTTGATGAATGGCTAGGAGTCAGGAGTGCAATTCAAAGATCAAAATCAAAGTTTAAGCCCTACATTGAAAAGTTCTTCAAAATCAAAGTTTAAGCACTTCTACGATTGGCATGCCTCCTCCTCCAACTCTTCAACAAAACCAAAAACCTGCTCCTACCAAATGAAAGCGTGCATCCTCTTCCTCAGGGTCTGCTATCCGGAATGAAACAGGGATTGAATTCTCTAGAGAAGCAGTGCTCGGACCTCCTCGTGACCTATCAGCTCTAAGCCTATCACTGCCACCTGATGGACCTTTCATCCCAGGTGAAGTGGTTAATGATGCCTATGGAATAATCTTCTTAGACTGGACTGGTGTTATGTGCTTTCAAAGATATACAAAACTCTCTATCTATCCTGCCAACCAACTCAGAGATCTTGTCTACTAATGCAATAAATCAAGACTAGGACTCTACTTCAAGACCCATGTGCTGAATGAAGCCAAGCTTAGAAGACAACAGGGTGAAGTAGTCCGTAATTGGATGATCCCAGAGACAAATGCCTTTGATGAATTTCTCTTCAAAGATGAACCTCTATAGTTGATAGATCACTTCTTTGTATTCTTCTATTTATCAGTTGTAACTTCTTGTACTTGTAATTTTATTTCATTGTACTTATAACTTTCAATCTTCCCTTGTAAATTTAATACGAAGTAAATGAAAATTTCAATGAAGTACTTTACTCCATTAGTACTAGAAAAGATCCCTGAAAATAGTAAATGGGACATGCAATCTATGAGTCCTTTTTACCCTTATGTTTTTATACTTAGCAATTTTAATATGTTGCTTTGTCATCATCAAATAGCGGGAGATTGTTGATCCAAACCCTTTCAGTGATTTGATGACAACCCTAAGAATTACTTAGTGAAAATTAAATAACATATGTATGTAATAATGTTTTGCCATCAGTGACAAATATATTGAGTCTGTTCAGTATTACTGATGGTAGTCATTATTCTTCATTATTCATCAGAGCTAAATGTACATAAGTGATAGCTGAGTCTGTTCAGTTGTATTGATCATCACCTATTAGTTCATTTGTAAACAATGTTGTTTGTAATCTCTGAAGACAAGTTTCACGACAAAGAGTTCATCGTTGAATCAAAGACAAAGTTGATGAATAAGTGACAAGTCTAATAAGGATCTGATGCGGATATCAGTGAAACCAAGACAAGTCCACACACGCGACATTTCAAGTAGAAGACTTCAGCGATAGCTAACTTACATCAGGTCTCACTGATGGAAGATCAACTCAGCGATTGTTGATCATGAAGCTTGCTCTACAAGAAATGTTTGTCTTATCCTCTTGCACACTTTTGTACGATTTTTCAGAAGGACATACCTTTGTCTAGAATCGTACAAACCACTCTGCCACTACACTGTTCACCATGCGGCCAAAAGCATGTTTGCAAAAGTCAAAAGCATGCGCCCAACCAAATGTTGACACGTGTAAAGTGCTCCGTACATGCATTAAATGCATGTAGTATAAATAGGAGGAATGCACCTTCAGTTTGAAGGTGGTCATCCCTGAATCTACTTAGTGCCTTAAAAAATTATCCTTAATTTTCTATCTTCTTTTATCTATATTTCTTAGTGCAAGAAACCTTTGTGATTCTCAAGTTTGTTTAGATTAGGTCTTGTACTTTCTTAGAGCACTATTGTAGCTATCAAGACAGTGTTAGATTTTGTACTGTATCTTCTAAGTAGAGGCATGGACATGTCATGGCCCTACTATATAAAGAAGATCCCTTTGTTATTTCAATAAAACTTTTCAAGCCTATGTCATTTGTACTAAATGTTCAATATATGGATGACTACTTTGCTTTCTAGATTCTCTCTACTTGTGATTCTGTTACATTGCTAGATCTGGGATTTCACATTTGGTATCAGAGCAAAACAGAGAATTCAATCAGAATTTACATGGATTTTTGAAGATTTTGCTGTTTTTGGGAAGAACTCGCTTCACACATCGTTTACTGTTCATCTAGATTTCTTCATCTTCTTCATTTTTTGATCATTTCGATCAAAATTTGTGATCATTACATTCGGTTTTTGATCCTGAACACAATTAAAACAAGATTCAAGACCTAATTTTGGCTAAATCATCACGAATCTTTAAGATTTGTCACTATTTTTTCGAAAACTTGATAAATCTGTCTTTTGATCGAATTCGCATCTTGTTGGACAAATTGGTGAAAGTGATCAACTACAATCTTGTTCGAAAAGCATTTTCGAATAATCCAACAAAGTTTCATTGATTTTGGTTGAGATTTGAGGACTTAAATTTGAAAAAGTTTGTTTTTCGGTGAAGAACTTGAAGAACTCGCAAGCTTCATCCTGAAGAACTCGCAAGAATCAAAGTATTTGCATCAAGAATTCGCATCGTGTTGGTTGCAAACTCTGTAAAATTCACATTGTGTTTGTTGCGAACTTTGTAGAATCCGCATCGTTCTAAGTATGAAATTGTAGAAATCGCATCACGTTGATTGCGAATTGTTGGTGAGTTTTTGAATTCGCATCTAGTTTCTTGCGGGAAGTGTTGAACTTTTGTTTGAGAAAAGTTGGAAATTCACTAAGGGCAGAATTCGCATCCAAAAGGTTGCGGGAAGTACTGAATTCGCATCTTGAAGGTTGCGAGAAGTGCATTATTCGCATCTAGTTGATTGCAAATTGTTACTGTTCATATAGTTCATTGCGAATTTCAAGGAATTCGCATCCAGTTGGTTGCGAACAGTTACTGTTCATATTAGTTTGTTGCGAGAAGTGAATGTGCAGTGGGTTGCAAGAAGTTCAAAAATCCAGGAATTTTTCAAAGTATTTCTTAATACTTTCTGATTGATTTTCTGAAAGATCCATCTAGTAGTTTTTAAAGATGTCGAGAGAATTACTGAGTATGGGTTCAAAGAATAAGCCTCCAGTTCTATTAGTGGAAGAATATTCTCAATGGAAGAAAAGAATGATTCAATTCCTAAATCATCAGAACAGGGATCTCATGCTTTCAATCTATAATGGTCCTTACAAAGCATATTTGGATGTTGATGGTATTGCTGAAATAGCTACAAGTCAATACGTTCCTCCAAGGAGAATTGAAAAAGAATACAAATATTACAATGAAAGTGATAAAGAAAAAGTGGCTATTGATGAATTAGTTTTGACAAACTTGACCATGGCCATTCCAAATAATATCTACAACCGAGTAGATAGTCGTAATTCAGCTAAGGAAATATGGGATGAGCTTGAAAGACAGTTTGAAGGATCATCAAAATCCATGAAGACTAAAAGAAATCAAAGTGTCAATGCTTATGAAGGCTTCAAAGCAAAAGATGGAGAATCGTTAAAGGAGATTTACAATAGATACAACATCATTCTCAATGATCTATGAAGGAATGGTGTCGACAAATCAGAATCAGAGATCAATTACAAGTTTGTTAAGAATCTTCTACCTGAGTGGGATTCTTACTCTATTCAGCTTCAAATGTCTAGGGACATGGATGATGAAAAGCTGACTGATATTTTCAGTATTCTTGGGCAACACGAAGATAAGGTGAAAGAGGTCAAAGAAAAGAACAAAAAGGTGGAAGAATCATTAGCTCTTCTAAGTGAACATAAGAAAAGTGGAGGTTTGAAGACAAAATATTTGATTTCTGATATCAGTAAGAAAAAGAAATGTTCTGATGATGATGGAAGTGACAGTTCTGGAGATGAAATGACTGAAATTGCTGAAAAGTTAGCTTTGTTAACCAATAAGTTTCAAAATAGGTTTGGTAGAAAGAAGTTCTATTCAAAGACTAAACCTGAATATAACAAAGCTAACAAATACAAGCGATCTGAGAAAAGGTATGAGAACAAAGAGGAGGAGAAAGAGGAGAAAAAGGAAAAGGAAGAGAAGAAGGATAGAGATGATAGAAACTGCTTTAATTGTGGAAAGCCCGGTCATTTTGCTAGAGAATGTAAACAGAGGAAAGTTAAGGATTATGAATACTATCAGAGGAAAGCTCACTTGGCTAAAGCAAAAGAAAGTGGAAAGCCAGTCAACGCCAAAGAAGAAATCTGGCTCCTTGATTCCTCTGATGATGAAGAAGCTCACTTTACCGAAGTAAAATACAGCTTAATGGCAAAGATGAATGAAGATGATCGGGAATCCGAGGTATCATCTCTTTATTCTTCTGACAATTCTGATAATTCTGATAATGATTCTGAAACTGAAGATTCTAAATATAAAGAAATGGAACTCATGATATCTGAACTTAATAAGAGACTTGAATCAGTTCAAAAGAATCTTGAAACTGAGAAAAGTTCAATTTTAAGATATCAAGATGAGGCACTTCTTTATAAATGCTTAGCTGAAGATAGAGAAAAAGAAAAAGAAGTTATTAGAACAAAAGTTAAAAAGCTTGAATCTGAAATTTCTGAAATGAAGAAGAAAATGAAAGATATAAGTGATGAAAACATAGATTATCAGTTTAAAATCAAGATTCATTCTGAAGAAAGAAAAGAAGCTCTAGCAAAGATCAAGGACCTTAAAGATTTAAATTATAAAAGAGGTCAGACTGAGCAAACTCTGAAATTGTTAACTAGTAACCCAAAAGATACTCGATTTTATAATCCAAAAATGGGTCTAGGATTATCTGATGTTGAGGTTCTAAAGAATGCACCTGAAAATCTTTACACAATTGAAATGTTGGGTGGAGGTTTAAAGGAAACTCTTAAAACAGAAGAACCTAAATCTAAAAGTGAAGGTTTGAAGCAAACTCTTAAAAAGGAAATACCTCCAATATCACAAATTTTTGTTAAACCTAATAATGAAAGATTGAAACAAACTCTTAAAAAAGAAATACTTCCAATATCACAAACGTTTGTTAAATCAAATAATGAATGTTTGAAGCAAACTCTTAAAACAGAAACATCTCCAATATCACAAACTTTTGTTAAAACTAATACTTCAAATCCTTCAACTCCTATTTCAAAAAGGGAGGGAGTCAAGACGGATAAAGGTTCGGATGAAAAGCCTAGATTCAATACAACAAATTTTAAATACGATGAATTAAATTCTAGTTATAAAACCAAAAAGGTTGAATTAACTGAATTTAGTTTATTGTTTTCAAATGAATCTATGGCTAAAATTAATGAACCTGAATATGTTAAATCTGAATCTACCGATGAAATGGAGTCAAATATTAAATCAGATTCTAACAAAAAGGAGTTTGTTCAAGAAACCTCTTCTGAATTTCCTGATTTGAATTCTGCTTTACTTAAAATTGTTGATTTAGAAAATCAAATTTCTAAATTACAATTAAACTTTGAAAAATTAGAGGGTGATTATGAGAATATTGGGATAGATCTTGATCACAGTCAAAAAGTCAATCTTGATCTTAAGAGTGAGATTCGACGACTTGAATCCCAATTATTCAAATTATCAAATTCTAAATCTTCAAAACCTTGTGAAAAATGTTCAAAACAAACTGAATTCAAAGATCAGGATAAATCTTCGAGTCCGATTGATTTTGGTGCAAAGGATTCTTTTGATAAAGCTAAACTTCTTAAAGAAAAGAAAGTACTTCAATTGAGATGCATAAAACTTTCAAAATAAGTTTCTGACTTTGAGAAAGTTTTATTTCTTGAAAAAGAGAAACTAGAAAAAGAAAGAGCTGTTTTTGAAAGTGAAAGAAAATCTTTTGAAGGTAAAAATAATGTGCTTTCATCAAAAGTATCTGATTTGGAAACAGAACTAGAGTTGAAAATAAAAGAAAACGGAGAATCATCCGAAACCAAATCTGATTCGTGTTCAAATGATTATTCTAACTCTAAGAGTTCTAACAATTCTTCTTCTTCCTCTTCAGAAATGGATGAAGAAAAGTGTGTGGATTTGAAGGAGCGTGTTACAAACATCAAGGATAGGAGTATCGATGATAAGAAATGTTGTTCTTTGAATAAAAATTATATACATTCGTGTAATGTTTGCAATGCGTGTGATAATAAAAATTCCGCAATTTCAGATTCTAAATTGTTGACACAAGCTAAAAGAAGAATACATTGTGCTTATTGTTGGGACAACTATTTCAAGCTGAATAACAATGCTCCTAAGAACAAAAAGTCTAATACTTCACATTCTTTAAAAGCTGCAGCTAATAAATTTGCAAGAATGTTCGGTTTCAGAACAAGCAAAAAGAATAAAAAGAAGTAAACAAAATCAGTTGAAGTGAATATGGTTTGGAAATGGCTTCCTAAAGGTCAAGCAAACAAACCAAATTCACAAAATGAACTCACTTTTAAAGGAAAAATTCAGGGTTCATCAACTGAGATAAACAAACTGATCCGTACTAACAAGAAAGGACCCATACAGATATGGGTACCTAAGATAAGGTAATTTTCTTTTACAGGACCGTCATGCGTGGGTCATTGATTCGGGAGCTTCAAGACACATGACGGGGTACAAGCACCTACTGCATGATTTTACTGTACATCCTGGAGGATCGGTGGGTTTTCGCAACAGTTCAAAAGGTCACGTTCGAGGCTACGAAACGCTGAAAAATGACTCAATGGCAATTGAAAAGATTTTGTATGTAGAAGGTTTAGGGCATAACCTTTTTAGTATAAGTCAGTTTTGTGACAAGGATTGTAAGGTGATATTTGATAAAGAGTTCTGCTATGATGTGAATGCAAAATGGTCAGAAATCTTCAGAGCGAAAAGATGCGGAGATTTATATCTCACAGATTTTGCGACTCTTGTTGC
The DNA here is from genome assembly GCA_033807775.1 of Saussurea involucrata. Classification (NCBI taxonomy): domain Eukaryota; kingdom Viridiplantae; phylum Streptophyta; class Magnoliopsida; order Asterales; family Asteraceae; genus Saussurea; species Saussurea involucrata. The sequence continues at coordinate 28,839,851 of CM066316.1, forward strand.
TTCCAATCGAGTTTGTCTTGTATCAAAAGCCTCTCAAAATGAATGTTGGTTGTGGCATCGAAGACTCTCGCATCAAAATTTTCGAAGCATTAACAAGCTGAGAATTGATGGATTAGTTTCCGGGCTTCCTGAATTGAAGATTGACAAACTCTCTATTTGTCTGGCATGTGAGATGGGAAAGATGAAACACGTCTCTCACAAGTCCAAAACTTTGTCTAACTACAACAATGCCTTGGAGTTAATTCGCATGGATCTTCGTGGCCCGATGAGGACTCAATCGATGGGAGGAAAAGAAGTATATCTTAGTGATGATTGATGAGTACTCACGCTATACTTGGCTGGATTTCCCACGACTCAAATCTGAAGCACCTGAGCAGATTATCAAGTTCATTAAAAAGATTCAAATCCTTCTACAACGTCCAGTTCAAAAGATAAGGAGTGACAACGGGACTGAATTCAAGAATGCAACTCTACAATCGTTTCTTGAATCTGTTGGCATTTCTCACAATTTTTCTGCACCAATTACTCCACAACAGAATGGAGTGGTTGAAAGAAAGAATCGGACTCTTATAGAAGCTGCTCGGACGAGGCTTGCCTATTCGGGTCTTCCACCAAGTTTGTGGGCTGAAGCAGTTTCCACAGCATGTTTTACTCAAAACAGGACAATTATTAATAAACGTCTTAATAAAACTGCATATGAAATAATCAATAATCGCAAACCTAACATCAAATTTTTGCGTGTTTTTGGATGCAGATGTTATGTCTTAAAAGATCGAGAACACCTTACAAAGTTCCAAGTCAAAGCTGATGAGGGGATTTTTATTGGCTATTCCTTGAATTCTAAAGCATACCGAATCTACAACTATCGCACAAAATCCGTCATCGAAAGCATCAATGTAACGTTTGACGAGAATGTGACTTTGACTTCTGGACAAAACGGTTCAGGACTCGGAAAACAACCTGAAGCTTCTACTCAAAAAGGAGTAGAACCTATGCCAAAACAGTTTTCTAATTCTGTATTAAATAATAATAATTCTAAAGAGTTAGATTTGTTATTTCATGATGCGTTTATGGAATATTGTGCAGATATGGAACCACCTATCACATCCGTAAATGCATCTTTACAACAGACGAGTGTTAATGTCTCCGGTCCATCTGAAGATGTCGGTGCAAGTACTTCTAGTGCAACTAACGAGACTCCGAGTGAACCTACAACTATTCCAGTTTCTGAACCTGAAATTCAACCTGAAGTTCATGTTTCCTTAAATACATCATCGGATGTATCTTCACCTGAAGTTCAAATACCTGAACCGACACATGTATCTTCAGCTGAATCAACTAAAGAAATTCTTGTTGTTTTAGATGAAAATGACTCAAACAACACTCGTGCAGAAATTCCAACACTCCCTAGTACTTACAAATGGATAAGGGCACATCCTCCTGCGGATATTATTGGTGACATCAAGGATGGTGTGAAGACACGATCTGCGACTACAAATGAATGTTTGTATGTCAACTTTCTAAGCTCGTTAGAACCAAAGAAAGCATGTGAAGTACTACAAGATCCGGATTGGATAAACGCCATGCAAGAAGAGTTAAATGAGTTTAAGCGCAACGAGGTTTGGTATTTGGTGAAGCGTCCTAAGGACAAGACCATTGTTGGAACTAAATGGGTCTTTAAGAACAAGAAAGACGAAGCAGGGAGTATAGTTAGAAACAAAGCAAGACTGGTTGAAAAGGGTTATAATCAACAAGAAGCAATAGATTATGATGAAACCTACGCACCAGTAGCAAGGACTGAAGCCATCAGAATATTTCTTGCATATGCCGCGCATAAAAGTATGAAGGTATTTCAGATGGACGTTAAGTCTGCTTTCCTAAATGGAATACTTCATGAAGAGGTATATGTAAGTCAACCTGAAGGTTTTGTAGATCCGAAATATCCAAACCATGTATACGTTTTGGACAAAGCACTCTACGGTCGGAAACAAGCTCCGAGGGCATGGTATGAGACTCTAACTATCCATCTGCTTAACTCTGGATACACCAAAGGTACAATAGATACAACTCTTTTTCTCAAAAATCAAGGTAAATATTTATTACTTGTACAAATATATGTTGATGACATCATATTTGGCTCTACTAATCCTGATATTGTGTAAAGATTTTGAAGAGGTCATGAAAAGCCGTTTTCAAATGAGTATGATGGGAGAGCTAAAACCTTTCCATGGACTCCAAGTGACACAGTCAAATGAAGGCATTTTCATTAATCAATTAAAATATATAAATGACATGCTTAAAAAATTTGACTTAAATTCATCTTCCATCATGAAAACACCAATGGCTACCGGTAAACTTTTGGACGTTGATTTATCTGGTAAATCAGTCGATCAAAAGTTAATCGTGGCATGATTGGATCTTTACTATATCTAACGGCGAGTAGACCGGACATTATGTTTGCAACATCTTTTTGTGCACGTTTTCAAGCTAACCCGAAGGAATCTCACCTTGCGGCTGTTAAGCGAATCCTTAGATATCTCAAAGGCACAAGAAATTTGGGCCTTTGGTATCCTAAGGATTCAGGACTTGAGCTAACTGCTTACACAGATGCAGATCATGCGGGTAATAGGATGGACAGAAAAAGCACATCTGGTGCTTGTCAATTTTTGGGAGATAAACTTGTAAGCTGGTCATCAAAGAAGCATAACTGCGTGTCAACTTCTACGGCAGAAGCAGAATATGTTGCCGTCGCTAGCTGTTGCTCACAAGTAATTTGGATGAAGACACAGCTTAAGGATTATGGATACATCATTAACAAGATCCCAATTTATTGTGACTCCAAAAGCGCAATTGCAATAACTGAAAATCATGTTCAACACTCCGAGACGAAACACATCGATGTCAGGTACCATTTTATTAAAGACCATGTTGAGAAGGGAACTATAGAAATGCATTTCTTGCCGACAGAACTAGAGCTTGCTGATTTATTTACAAAACCTTTGGATGAAAAAAGGTTCAACTTTTTAATCAGCAAACTAGGAATGTTGAACACTTAGTCATTTCTTAGTTTTCTTTAAAACATTGAGGGGGAGCATGTGTGCTTGTTTACTTAATTATATTCATCTTTTGAGGGGGAGTTAGAATTTTTCATAAAGTGATACATCTAACAAATCTGGACTCATGTGCAATGAGTACCAAGTTTTCATGACAACTGAGTATGCATCTGTTTAGGGGGAGCAGATTGGCATAAGTCTGTAAATACGGTATAGTATAATTTTTTTTTTAAAAATTGTTCATTAAAAAAATGATGAGAGGGGAGGACCATATTTTTTCAAGATAAGGGCTTAAAATGTTTTAATCTAGTGAGAGAGAGTTTAAAAGTTAAATTTTTCTGAAAAAGTTGAAGTATTTGAGGAAAAACACTTACTTTTCGCATCTCTAAGGATACGAAAAGTGTGCTTTTCGCATCCTCTTGGTTGCGAGAGTAAATTTTTTGCATCCTTAAAGATACGAAAAGTGTGCTTTTCGCATCCTTAAGGATACGAGAAGTACACTATTCGCATCCTCAAGGAAACGAAAAGTGGCTATTCGCATCCTTAAGGATACGAATTGTAAGTGTTCGCATCCTCTTGGTTGCGAAAAGTGGTGATGATGATTCAAATCGAGAACCTTTTTTCTCACTTGGAGGAATTCGCATCCTTGTTCATGCGAATTCTTCAGATGAACAGTAACATGTCTCTCTTCATGACATGAGGGGTCCAATCACATAGTGTAACGACCCGGTTTCCCAAACATGCTTCAAATAACATATATTACATACCATTGTTACATTCATAAAAGAAAATACATAATACGTCATGTACGGTCCCAAAGTCTCGAAACCATAAAACATAAATAGTTCCTAATCTTTGTCAATTACCAAAATCATCCTACATCTTATCCTTTCTTTCGCTGCTAAAAGATCCTCAACCTGGAATACATGTTTTTAAAACAAAAATGAGGGTTAGACCTAAGGGTCTAGTGAGAAAATCCCTGACATTTGGAAATCTTTAACAATTCATTTATATAAAATACTCTTTATATAAATACACATATATCACACGTAAATTAATATCAGTCAAGATTGGTGCATCATACCTGTCTCATCCCACCTTATCCCTCCACCAATGGCCAAATTTATTGGTTGCGAGCCAATTTAACACACCGATCCAAAGCCCGGCCACGTATTATATTCCCATATAATACTCACGTAATTATAATATCTCAATATATTATAATCACCCACGTATGACATATTCATACAATTTATCAAACATTTGTTATCCACATAATGTATTCCAGTAAAAATACTTTTAAAGTAAAACTCACCTGATATGATTATCACAAAAGCTTTTCCAAGATAATTATCACGTATGACCACCCTTCACAGAATCTGAAATCACACAAAATACCAAATATCTCTTTTTAAAACTAAACTTATGAAATCCTCGACTCAAGTCGCAATCTACTAAAAAGTAAATTAGAATCGCAATGCACAGTGCCAAGTCGCAATCATCTACTGCGACTTCACCCCGAAATCGCAACCCACTATTGTTACTTCAATCCTAAGTCGCAATCCACTATTGCGATCCCAAACCCAAATCGCAATCAACTACTGCGATTCCAAGCCAAGTCGCAAACGACCATTGCGACTTCAAGACCAAGTCGCAACCAACCATTGCGACTTCGATGAATATCGCAATCATCCATTGCGACTTCGTTGAATATCTCAGTCCACTGATCATCCTAAAAACCCAGAAATTGATCTTTTAAGCTATGCATGTTGCTGAAAAGGTGTAGATATGTTTAAGACTATTAACATAACCTAACCTTAAGCTCAGATTTCCCAAAACATCCTTAAATCATCAAAACCCATCTAAAACTTACATAAAACTTTATTTTAAACAAAAGGATAGATTAAGAGGTTACATACCTTTAATCTTCACAAGATAAACCTTCCAAATCCAGCAACAATCTTGGTCTTTCTTCTTCAATTGCACTCTCTTTTCCTTCTTCTCTCTCTAAACCGTAAAAACACACACTTACACACTCAAGATTGTTTTTGTTATGCTAAAATGAAGACTTCATCTTCAAATGGAAGTGTTAGTGGCGGTGGTGATTGTTTTGACACAAGTGACCAAACAAACCTCCAACTTATTCTATTTGGCAAGATTTACCCCCAAACTTCCAAATATAAATTAAAACTTACCCCTTAACTTCTAACTCCATAAAATACTAAAATAAAGACTTATTAAATAAATATATAAAATATATAAATAAAATACCTGGTTATTACAATATGTCCCCCTTAAAAGAATTCCGTCCCGGAATTCACTCAAGCAACGAACTAAGGTAGTTACTACCGAATTGATATCAACTTCTTTGAACACATCAAACTGTTTCCAGAACCTTCAAAGGACTTTTTACTAGACCAACCGCTCTACTGCTTCTAGTTTACCATTTGTTCCTACTTCAATAATTCAAACCAAATTATTAAGAATCTTAATTCCACACAAGAAATCCGTCCCCTCAAAACAACGATAATCACCCAATATTCAAATCCCACGAAGGTTCAAATCAACTCGAAAGTTCACTTATATCACAAAAATTAACTTATATTCAAATAAATCTTATCCAAATAACACAACATTTTTTTGCTTACTCGGGACATTTACCACGCTAATACTACTTTTAACTTCACCGGCCTTTTACTACAAACGTCGTGTTCTACACTTTTACAATACTAGCTCAACACGTAAACATATACTCTCAATATAAAACTTGCTTAGCAAATACAACCTATTTCTTATACTTTTTCATGGAATAAAATATACTCAACATGAATCACTTTACATCACGGATAATTTCTTAATTTTTTTCAAACCCGTAAACTTTATCCTATCATTTCCATTTCCCATTATATCATAGCATAATCACTATAATCACACAACCATACTTAATTGCACTTGACACCAAATCCTTCATCAAATTAAAATAAAGTCTAATTAGCAACTTAATTTCTCGAATATCAGCAAAACACAATCTCAAATATTCCCATTATCTCAATAACCTCACCACCACAACTCATACCGACTTCCATCCAAGAATATCAACACCAATTTATTTCTTAATAAAATAACAAACTTGTTAACACATCAATTCCTTACATATCCCTTTTAGCATAAAAAAATACTAACACAAATCTTTAGACATTTGTTTCACTAAAACCACTCTGCAATTGAAATTCATCAACACCGATCTCACATTTCTTACTAATAAAATTACCAGATTACCACATAATAATTTTACTACAAAAATTAAGCCGAAAAGAATTCATCACAACCCCGATAAAAATTATTAAAATTTCTCATCACTAATCATACAACTCATTAACGGTTTAACATGCAAGATCTAACATAAAATTTAAAACAACTCTTTAAAGAAGGTTCATCACACAACCACCAAAATATTTATTGAGCATTGATTTCTTCTTGCCAATCATAACACTTAATAATATAAATCCCTTTTACCACTTAAATCCTCCAATCCAAGGGAAGTATTAGGTAAACACCCAACCTATTAAACCATTTTTCTATACCAAGAAAATCTCAAGCATCAATTTCTTATACCTTATTAACATAATATAAATTTTCTCTCTTAGCTTAAGTCTAGGTTATTAACAACCTAGTTTCTAACCTTGCGACCTACTATCGCCAACGCTCCCCCCCACAATAATCCACTTTTGATCCATTATGATGTTTTCTAATGGTACCACAATACTTGCTTCGGCTAAGCCCTTCCACAGAATCGACACGGGAAAGGTCGAATGAACTCTCATTATGCATAACCCTTCCTTACTAAGGTGTATACAACAATTTAGTACTCTCCTGACTACAACAATTCTTACTTCAATAAGAAAACCCGCGTAATACAAACAAGGTATAATATCTCAAATCAATCTTACTAATATTATTCACACAACTAGGCTCCAGGTTCACCTCATCCTACTACCCTTGCTATGACGGAATCTCCACTAGTCATGACGTGTCGTCTCGCGAATGCACAAACGCATACAGTGTGAAATTAGATAGATATTCGAATAAAAGATTCTATCCCACGACGGTTAGACTCAAACAAGAGCTGCGCAATAGAACTAAATCAAACATTCTAAAGCTAATTAGTTCCAACTGTATACTACTTATAAGGCATTTACTTAACAACCTATCAGGACTAGCATAAATTCTTACTAGCAAGTAATAGTCATGCAGCAAAGTGTAATAGGCATCAGGCAATCTAGCACACATTCTTCTATGTTCTAGAAATCAAGAAATTACACTAAGTACTCTACCTTTTTCCTTGGCATCGGCTGACTGAACACACTGCGTCTTCGATCACCGTCCCAACAATCCGACACTCCAAAAATAACGATATTCTACTCCCCGATCGATTACAAAATCAACTTGGAGTATCACCTTAACTCGTAGTTGAACTTTTCTCCATAGGTCATCCCCAACTCTACCGTCACTTCTCTGATCCAAAATACATCCAAGACATACAACACTTTCTTGCATTAATTACACCGACCCGGAACCTTAGATTACAATTGATTTCCACACTTTCCACAACATCACTCTCGTACTACTACCACGTCCTATCTAATGGTCCTTTTCCCCGATCATTATATTCAACTATTTTCTTCCATTCTTTTCTCAACATAAAACACGTTTCCCCAAGGATAGCTCACTAGGAGGTACTTACTCTAGACCGATCATATGAGCTAGGTTTCTTTCATCTCCAAACTAATCGCACGTACCCAATTTCAACAATTACTATACTTAACCAATAATTTCACCACACCTCATAGCAGAAATTTAACCGAGTAAATCCGAAATCACACTCAATGCTCGAAACAACCACAAGCTTTTCATTTCTCAAAAATTATTAACATCTTCTTTCAAAATGATAATAAACAAATTGAATCCATACTATATACCCATCCCCATAAATATAACAACCATAAAAAACATCTTATTAACAAAATTAGTACATCTTTATTTCACCTCGTGCCTCTTTTAGCACATAATATCTCATAAAATAAATTTTATTACCACCTTGAACAATCTTTCAAATCCAAACACATATGATAACAGATTATCACCTTTTTTTTACTAATGACTTTTCCTTATTAATCATTCCCAATAACACTCTTCACTTTCTAGTTTCGATTATCCTTGATTTCTCACTTAAATCTATCCCAAGCAATATCGTAATGAATAAACATACTAATTTCGATATCATCCAAAATATTTGTTACACTCTTACTTAAATTAAAACCAACCTCTTTTCACACCAAATACTTCCAAACTTACATTCTTACTAAGCCTAATCACAAATAATTCATATATCCTCAATATAACATTTGTTAACAAATGAAAACTTTAAATCAATCACCCAACAATCTCTTCTTTCATCATAACTACTTATTCCAATATATACCGAATTACCGAGAATCACTTATCATTACCTAATCTAAAGTTTTAACAAAATCAAGTTCAACACTATCCTATACTTACTACTACCTCAAATTCCAATAAGATTATCAAAAATAACGTAATAGGCACTCCACTCCTATCTATATTACTAACACAATTATCAAATTCCTTTCTAATGCAAATAAGCAACAAAAGATTGAAAACACAATTAATCGGATTGCACCGAAGTCAAATAGCACTTTAGCACGTGTAGAGTTTATATAAATATACCTGTCTTCGTCTCTATCCATATGTCGAGACCGACTTGCCACTCTGTAGGTTTCAACAAGGTTAATATACACATAAGCACATACCCCATATAATAAGGTATTCCAGTCCAAACATGTAACTGTAAGTTCACAATTACACAGGCCAGGTGTAACTCGAATTTACCTTACATAATGTTCCTTCTACCTTGTTATACTTAATATCCCAAGGTTCTAAAATAATAGGGACATCCTACTTCACATGCAGTTTAAGTCTAGGTACATATACTAATACCTAAATCTCTTAAACCTGGCTCTGATACCATCTGTAACGACCCGGTTTCCCAAACATGCTTCAAATAACATATATTACATACCATTGTTACATTCATAAAAGAAAATACATAATACGTCATGTACGGTCCCAAAGTCTCGAAACCATAAAACATAAATAGTTCCTAATCTTTGTCAATTACCAAAATCATCCTACATCTTATCCTTTCTTTCGCTGCTAAAAGATCCTCAACCTGGAATACATGTTTTTAAAACAAAAATGAGGGTTAGACCTAAGGGTCTAGTGAGAAAATCCCTGACATTTGGAAATCTTTAACAATTCATTTATATAAAATACTCTTTATATAAATACACATATATCACACGTAAATTAATACCAGTCAAGATTGGTGCCTCATACCTGTCTCATCCCACCTTATCCCTCCACCAATGGCCAAATTTATTGGTTGCGAGCCAATTTAACACACCGATCCAAAGCCCGGCCACGTATTATATTCCCATATAATACTCACGTAATTATAATATCTCAATATATTATAATCACCCACGTATGACATATTCATACAATTTATCAAACATTTGTTATCCACATAATGTATTCCAGTAAAAATACTTTTAAAGTAAAACTCACCTGATATGATTATCACAAAAGCTTTTCCAAGATAATTATCACGTATGACCACCCTTCACAGAATCTGAAATCACACAAAATACCAAATATCTCTTTTTAAAACTAAACTTATGAAATCCTCGACTCAAGTCGCAATCTACTAAAAAGTAAATTAGAATCGCAATGCACAGTGCCAAGTCGCAATCATCTACTGCGACTTCACCCCGAAATCGCAACCCACTATTGCTACTTCAATCCTAAGTCGCAATCCACTACTGCGATCCCAAACCCAAATCGCAATCAACTACTGCGATTCCAAGCCAAGTCGCAAACGACCATTGCGACTTCAAGACCAAGTCGCAACCAACCATTGCGACTTCGATGAATATCAAAATCATCCATTGCGACTTCGTTGAATATCTCAGTCCACTGATCATCCTAAAAACCCAGAAATTGAACTTTTAAGCTATGCATGTTGCTGAAAAGGTGTAGATATGTTTATGACTATTAACATAACCTAACCTTAAGCTCAGATTTCCCAAAACATCCTTAAATCATCAAAACCCATCTAAAACTTACATAACACGTGTCATTTTTAAAAATGGGTATAAATTCAAATCTAAGATATTTTTCATTCCCACTTTTTCTTGTCACTTTCCAAATACAAATCCCTATTGTTCATCATCTTCATTCTCAAGAATCAACTTCAGTTCATCGTTTCTCTCTTTTCAGATACCCATTTCTTCTCATTCTTATCTCATTATGTTCGTCTTACTCATTAGAACTGTTCTATCGACTTCAATTTTATTTTAGTTTAGTTTAGAATCATCTATTTCTCACATCTGTGTTCGATAAATGTTCATCTTCTGTGTTTATGTTTTTCTTTGTTATGTTCATCATTTAGGGTTCTGTTTAGAAATAGATAATCAATTCTTGATGGGTTTTAAATTTTCGAGTCTGAATGTATGAATTTATGTTCAAATTATGATTTTAAAATCAAATTTTGAATGTATTTGGTTTGAATGTTACGAGTTTTAGGGTTTTTAAATGTAAAACTGAAAAGTTCTAAGTATAGAGTTCGCACTGTTCTTGCAAGTCAAGAACTCGTATCCTTTGGGTTATGAGTTCTTCAAAGCTCGTATTATTTTGAATCTTCACAAGTAAGGATCTCGTATTCTTCATGTTACGAATTCTTTCAACTTGTCTTTTGAGTAAAGGTCAGAATTCGCATCATTCATGTTGCGAATTCCTCATTATTCGCATCCTTATGCTTGCGAATTCCTCATAATTCGCGTCCTTTTGCTTGCGAATTCCTCATTATTTACATTCTTTTGCTTGCGAATTCCTAATAATTCGCATCCTTTTGCTTGCGAATTCCGTGTGTTGCGAGTTCCTGTTTGGTCATGTTGCTCGCGAGTTGTTGTATGTCAGATGCATGCGAATTCCATACTTAGTAATTTTTCATAATTTTTTTTGAAAAAGTGTTTTTCTGCCAAAATTAATCGTTTTAGAACTGCTTTTCAAAACAACAGTTCACATGGCTGAAAATCAAGAGGAACAAAGCAGAGTTCAGGGTTTTGGTGAAAATATACCAATTATCCCTGACCCAACACCAGAAGTTCCACTTCCATCCACACGTTCAGTCCATCCATCCGTATCTGAAGCAGATCCAAATAATATCATCATTCTTCCTCGTGATTATGTGGAGATCAAGGCCAACAATCATCATGTTGACTTTGACAGTATCTTTATTTCTCCGGTCATCAAAGAAATCTTACGGAATCACCCGTTGGCATATGCATTGACTCATACAGTCAATGTACCTATGTTGTACCTTCAACAAGCCTGAAAGACTATTATACATACCATGGAGAATCGAAGACCAATCTTCTTGTTGCAAATAGACGAGTACATCACGAAACTGGATTTTCACAAACTACGACTTGTTCTGAGATTACCCGGGCCTGAATCTAGACCCGGGAGAATATATTTTGACCTTTATGCATCGGAAGCTGAAGTATTTGAGGGGATTAGAGCTATGGGATACATCGGTGAGCTGAATCAAATCAAAGATTTCAAAAAGGCAAATCTACCGCCTTTGTATTATACAGTATTCTTAGTGATCAACAGATGCCTAACTTCAAATCATTCGGGAAGTGATAATGCAAGTCTGAGTATTCTAAAGTTGTTCCATGCGGTAGTGTATGATCTACATGTAGATTATGCAGTTATCTTTTGGAATGAGCTACAACAAAAGGTGGAAGATAAACAAAAGAACAAAGGCAAACCTTATGTGCCCTACATGAGGTTCTTATGGATTATTATCCATAGCATGATGCGGTCAAACAGAGAAATTCCATGAAGATTGAATCTTCCTTCTGCACCAGAAAAATCTATGCAATATCTTCAAAGGCAAACTCGCGTTTTTCATGATGAAATGCCTTTACCGGAAGGGTTCCTTAGATATGCGGATCAGGACACCGAGTGTATAGTAAAATATAGAGAGTCTTTGGTCCGGCCAGAACCGGAGGGACCTACCCAAGACTCAACCCCTAGGCGAGAGGAGTCGGTAAGGGTTCAGGATGCACGGGCTACTGAACGGGGAGAGTCGAGGGAAAATACCGAGAGGGGAACCGGTGGGGGTCAGTCACATGTACTTGAAGATGCAGGGTCATCGTCTGAGGACACACAACTAGATGATAATGTACAAGACTATTCGAAAGAACGTATTCCCGAACATATTGGAAACGTTCCTTTGGTTGAATATTCTGATGATAGTACAGGGTCTGACAATGCGTCTGATCCCGCGGAGGAACATGTTGATGATAATCCTAAATGATGACGATGATAATGACAATGATGGTAATGGAAATGATGGTGCCAATGCGGAAAATATGTTTGGTAATGTTGCTGATATCCTTGAATTTCCACAAATACACTTGTCAGCAAACATTAATGTGGAAGAATTAAACTTAGATGACATGCCCTTGATGTCTTCTCAAGTTGGTGAAGGAATGGGAGGTACAAGGAGAATCGAGGGAGATATAGTCGAAAATATATGAGTCTGCGAGAAAAAATGAAGAAAAAAATATGGAGAGTGTGAGAGCTACCCAAACTTACTATACCAGAAGGGCAGCCACATCCACCACCAGATCTCATGTGTTGGGATCAGGTGTTGAAAAAGACGTTAGTCGCCCACTAACGCAATTGCAGACCTCAGCCAGCCATTCGGCTTCTTCTCAACAAGAAGCCGTCTCATCTTCTCACGGGGCTATAGCACATGATTTATCTGGGTCTCACTTGGAGATTTCGGGTATTGAAACAGAGCGACCTCCTCCCCGGTCCTCGACCTTTATTCCTGCACAAGTTGAGCATCTAGTACCAATTGCTAATATTTTTGATTCTTTGAATAGGACACTTACGGAAACATCTGATGCGTGTCTTAGTGACCCATCCGGAACACTCATAGTAGATCCTCTTACAGGACTACAAGGACAGAGTGGAAATCCTACTAGTGCTAACACTATGCCAACACTGAGCATAGGTCACACAGTTGCTACAATTGTTGTGTCAACGGCTAACCTAAGTGGTTCCGGTGTTACTTTACCCGTCTTCGTGACAAGGGAAACTTTCGACGACGCCCTAAAGGCTGTTGAGGAAATATTCATTCGGGAGTTACAAGGAGTGAAAGCTTTATTGAAAGGTAAAGGGCCGGTAATTAATGAACCCGCTGTACGTCCACGACCATAAATTTTTTTGCCTCCTCCTCCGCAAAGTCATGTAACTCAGCCTCCTCCAGTTCAGCAAAATCCGATTGATCAAAGTGTTGATGAGTTAAGAGATTTGTTCTATGCTAAGCTGATGTCAATAAGTCCTGAAGATCAACAAAGCAAAACTCTATTGTCTTTACTCGAGAACTTCCAATCTACTCCACATCCACCACCACCTCCACCACCACCTCCACCTACACGTACACCGACAGTTACATCCACGGAGTTCAATGCTTTATCCACGGAGTTCAATTCATTTAAGTCTGAAGTTGTATAGCCTCTGAATGATATGAAGAGATCCATGGATGAGTTAGCAAAGCAAGTCGCCTTCCTGAATCAGAGTTGTAAGACGCAAGCCCAAGGAACGAAGCGTATCCATTATCAAGATCCCGATGATCATGATCATGAGGGGAGAAAAGTAAGAAGCGGAAGTCTGATTCAGAAACTCCGAGTTTGGGCAAACAGTTATCTACTGAAGAAGTTATTCATGTATTTGAATCCAGAGCAATGGGCGAAGAAAGCGGAAAACAGATTGTATTATATGTGGATTCGAATATAGAACCGACGGTTGAAAAGCCCGATGTAAATGAGGAGGATATAAGGGAAGTTGTAGACAGATTTGTGGAAACTGTTGAAGTGGTTGATGTCAGTTCTGATGATGAAACTGATGAAAGGGCAAGTGAGTATGAGAAGTATTGGAGAGTAAAGGAGGAAACTGAACCGCTCTTAATGATTACATATGAACCAGATGATCAAGGTGTTGGGTTCACAAAAGAGGAAGTAGACATTCTGACTGAAATATATGGGCCAAAGTCACCTGAAGAAATAACCGTTAGCCCTATACGCTCACCCGAATCTATTTCAACTACGTTGATGCCAACTCAATCTGATGTTACGCCATTATCCTTTAATCTTAACCAACCCAGCTCAACACATACCACCATACCATTATCTGAACCAATTTCTGAAACCATTCCTGTTCAACATGTAACTCAACCAATCTCACAATCCATTCCCATTCAAGATGAATCACAACCTTTCCATGATCCATTTTTTAAAGAACCAAAGCCGGAAGAAACCGAATCTCCATTCAGCACACCCTTTGTACCACCTATCATTCCTTCACACGATGAAGCTGGTCCTTCTAATCCACCAGTATCTGATCAACCTGGTCCATCAACTTCACGAAGCAGAAAGTTATCTGAACTTGAACAGCGGCAAAGAACATTGTATTTGAGAACACCTTTCTTGGAAGATTCTGAAAGAAGATTGTTTGTGCATAGAATCAGGAGATTGAATCCCTACGCCGTGTTGGGAATTACAGATCAGTCAGCCGAATACAAGTTCGAATACATATACTTTATGAGAGATAAGTGTTAGAAGAAAAAAGATGTGAGGAGCAAAAAGTTGATTGTAAATATAAAGGAAGTGACTGCCAGACTATACTACAAAATGTGGTATCCGGAGTTTGTTGTTCAAAGGCAGGATTGTAGAGACTACAAGTTTACTGAAGTTGATTTTTGCCATCTAATGATTGAAGACTTTGAGTTCATGTACCATCATTTCAGAGATCTTCAGATCAGAAGAGAAAATGTGACTCTTGCATTGAATGCCATTAAAAGATTTCTGAGAAGACACGTCTTGTTCACACAGTGTCATGATTTTCAGATGGCCGTGGAAAGCAATCAACCTAGAGTAAATTTGACAAGGCCTAATCAAGACATGTCTGGATTGATGAGGATGCCCTTATTTTCTGTGATTGAACAGCCAGAGTTTGGTATTGTTTTTAGAAGTGGTGCAAACAAGATCTTCATTCGGATTGATGAACTGGCAAAATATTCTGATGGTACACTTAAGATTGTAAGACTTCAGTTGGAAGAAAGGCTCAAAAGACATGATGCTGAACGAAAGACTACTTGGATGTCTACTAGACCTAGAATTATCTTGCGCAGACCTATTGAAGAGATTGATGAAAGATTGAACTTCAGAATGGCTATGAGAAGAATTGAAACGTATCTTGGGTTTCGGAGAAGAAGAAGACCCTTTCTGCCTTGATAGCTAAGGGGGAGATTGTTAGAGCACTATTGTAGCTATCAAGACAGTGTTAGATTTTGTACTATATCTTCTAAGTAGAGGCATGGACATGTCCTGGCCCTACTATATAAAGAAGATCCCTTTGTTATTTCAATAACACTTTTCAAGCCTATGTCATTTGTACTAAATGTTCAATATATGGATGACTACTTTGCTCTCTAGATTCTCTCTACTTGTGATTGTCTTACATTGCTAGATCTGGGATTTCACATACTTAGTCTTATTCCGCAATAAACTGTAAATTGTTTGATTTATCAATAAACAATTTAGAAAGGTAAATTTTTTGTTTGTTTGTATTTAACCCCCCACCCCACCCCCCCCCCCCACCCCTTCTACAAACTAATCTTTGTATAACCCTTCGAGACCAACACATAGTAGATAAGAATCTTTGACAGCTTCATCTCATAATTACTTAATTGGTTTCTCATCCAAAGGATTTGACCACAACAATTTCAAGCGACGACGTACTCAGCTTCAGTTGTTGAGATGGACATTGATTTTTGCTTTTTACTTGTGCAGCTCACCAACTTTCACCTAGAAGCTGACATCCTCCAGTAGTGTTTTATATGTCCAACTTGCAACCTACAGAATCACTATCCGAATCCCCATATTAGATCGAATATTGAGTCTTTGGGTTACCGAATACCCATATTGGTTGCACCCTTGAGATGTCTGAATATTCGCTTTACAACAAGGAGACGATCATTCCTCTATAAGTTGCAACATTGACAGGTTTCCATTTGGATCCTTATTCAGTTTTTTTTTGGATTTGGCATTGGGGTTTTCATCGTTGAGCATTGAGTTAGGTCAAACTTCTTAACCGCGCCCCTAACATATTTTTCTTGGTTCATGAAAATTAATTTTTCAGATTGTTTGTTCTAAAGACCAAGAAAGAAAGTTAGTTCTCCCATCATGCTCATTTTGTATTTATTTTTCATCAAATTTGAGAATTTAACACAAAGCGATAATTTTTTGGATCCAAATATAATGTCATCGACAACAATATTGTGACCATTTACTTTCCCTAAAAGTAAGGTGTTATCAATCTTCCTACAATAAACCCTTCAGTTAGAAGAACGAAAAAAGGGTGTAGTACAAAGCACGAGGAGAATACTTTAACCCATAAATAGCCTTATCGAGTCTATATACATAGTTTGGATACTTAGAGTCAATAAACCCACGAGGTTGTTCAACATAGACTTCTTCTTGATGCTTGCCACTAAGAAATGCAAGATTCACATCCATTTGATATACATTGAAATCTTTGTGAGCAACATAGGCTACGAATAATCGAATTGCTTCTATCCTATCCACTGGAGCAAAGGTTCCTTAATAGTCTTTGCCTTCCTCCTACCTATATCCCTGAGCAGCAAGTCTGGCCTTGTTGCGGGTTATAGTGAGATTTTCATCCAATTTGTTTCTATAGACCCATTTGGTGCCTATACTAACTTTTTAATTGGACAAGGGACTAGTTACCATACTCTATTTTTAGGTAGAATGATCCTTGAGAATTTAAGTGTCGGATGATCTGAGTTGCGGTTGATTTTGAAATTCGAAGATTTGTCTGTAAAAGTTGGTAGACATTTGGATTTGAGGTATTAGAGTTACGTGTTAGTATGATTATTAAAGTAGCAATCTTTATCATCTTCGTATTTTAAGGTTGAGGCTTTGTGTAGTTGTTTACATATGATTGGAGTTGAATTAATGAATTAGTTGGTTGACATCATGTTGTGTATTAGTGGTGTATTGTCTTATTGGGTTTTCGTGAATGAAGAAGGTTTTGTAGTTGCTTCATTAAAGTTGTGTAGTTTTGGGATTCTAGTTCTCATGTAATGTGTCAACTTTAAGTCGATATTGGGGATCGACTAAGTGCAAACCAAGGATGAGTTACTAATTGGGGTACCTACATTGTGGTATCGTGATTTGTGATATTAAGTATCGACTTTTGACTTTGAGGTCAAGAACCGTTGGAGTACTTGGGGTACTTCCCTAGAACCCTAAAAGAGCATTTGTAGTAATGCAATAACTCTAAGGGTATTAGATGTTGTAACTAGGTATTGATATCGGTACACATTTTATCGACTAGTGATCGATGCTCAATTGTATTTTGTGAATTGTGCAATCATTGAGTTTAAAATAACCGACTCTCCGTTGAATGTATTGTTACGTTCTTGGGTGAAACAACGGGTTCATAGCAAGAATAGTTGGAGTAAGGTAATTTGTGTTAAACCGGACCAAACTAGGCATTAAGAACTTCGTCAAGGAATAGAGATCAGTCTTTTGCGATATTGGGCTTTAATGAAAATAACATTAGGGAATATTTACCGTCAGCTTTCGTGAAAACTGTTTATATGGGTATTAGGACTTTCAAAATTTTGGGATTTAGTGGGAATGTCGAGGTAAAAATATCGAAGCAGTAGTGGCAAAGGCTAATTGATTCAGGAATGCTTATTTAGGTTCTTGTACCACCCAGGTAAACTCAAAATGGTAGTAACTACTTTAAATTGATAAGAGTACGGTCGATGATGGTTAAATCAATTGTTGCAAATATTCGTGGTTTTGAAGCAAGGGGAGTGGAACACAATTCAATAGAGGTTGATTAGAAGCCGTATTTTGATATAGGTGAATTTAAGAGTAAATTCACTTATAGACAACAATTGTGGACGTGTGTAGTTGAGGTCATAAGATATTTTGAAGTAGTAAGAGTCATCTATGGTTGGGAGACAACCTATATCTCATTGTTGGAAATTGCTCTAACAAGGTTGAATGCACAACTCTGGTAGTAGTACATATCAAAAAATGAGATTAGGATTGGTGTTGTTCATCGTGAGAGTCGACGTAGAATTTTGAGTATAAGGTAATAAGGTCGCTATCATCATGGAAAAGGATAAACAGTCTTTCGGTTTTACTCTTTCATATAAATGATGAAAATTGCTTGAATTCACTAGGCTTTAAGCCTAACCCCTTTTTATTTGTTGGAATGTGCATCAGGCCTTGTTGGGGAATGGATAGCGTCACTGTGAGAGTTGAGTGCTAGTTAGAGGCACAAGAAGAAATTAGCTAATTGAAGACGTCTTCTATTCTTTGGAAATAGCACAGTTTTTGGGTTTTAATAACACCCGTACTTAATTTATACCTCATGTATGGTTGGATGTAATTATTTTGATGTTAAAATCTAGAATTGTTATTTAAGGTAACCAAGTATCAGTTTAGAGAAACGGGTTTATCTTTTAGTTGATGTACTATTGAAAATTTTAAATTAGTCGCTCTTTCCAGATTTAAGGGGGTTACAATTGATGTTTCTAGACATAGTTCCAGAATCTTATTAAGAAAACGAAATAGAGGAACCTTGTGTTGAGGGGGAGGAACCTCAAAAATCAAAATGACCTTAAAGAGGAACATCCAGTTGAGGGGAAGAAATCTCCGGTCATTGAACAGACTATTGAGAGGAGTGATTAAATTCGTAAAGTAAAAGCAAAGCAAAAATCCGCTAGGGATGAGCTCGGGACCGGACCGGTACCGAATCGGTTGGTACCAAATTTCTTTTTGACTAAAAAGTATGACCGAAAATCGAACCGTATGTACCGGTTTGGTACCGGTCCTAGGACCATTTAGGACCGAAAATATGAAAATGTGTCAAATGTGTAGCACCCCAATCTCAAACCAAAATATCTTCATATTGTTTCAAATGTGTACCAAACCCAATCCCAAACAATCAAAAGTTCAACAAGATACACTTTCATATCTTCGACTTTTTTATGTAGGGGCCGATTTTTTGATGGTGATAACAAAAAAATGGAGAAGATATGGATACTTTTGGATAGTTTAGAAGATGATATATCTTTATTAGGAAAATATAATGTTAGTTTAGGAGATGATATACATAGTTTAGGAATACATAACAGGTCATGGGTTCGATCCCAGGCCCCCCACTAGCCTCAGTCGCTGAGTGAGCCAAAAAATGCCCCTTCACATTGGTGTCCTTGGAGGCAGGTTCCGTGTGGGGCCGGTTAGGGTTGCCGGTAATCAACTCTTTTCCCAAATACGTAGTTTAGGAATTTAAAAAGTCAATGTCCCTTAATTTTCCGGTTCGGGTTCGGTTTTTTAGAAAAATACCGGTACCGAATCCTGAATACTGAATTTGTCAAAATCTTGGAACTGATAACTGGAAAGATTACATGTTATCGGTTCGGTTTGGCTTGGTTCGGAAAAATGGTCCTCGAGGCTTATCCCTAAAATATGATATTATGCTTTTTGAGTACGATGATACTACTATTGTTGATGATGTGGTTGAAACATTCACTCAATTGAAATCTACTATGGTTGAACCTTTGCTTCCTTCAGAACATTTTTCTTGCAACGTCCCATGCGGTTGAATCTTCAAAGAAAGTGGACAAGCGAAAGGGGGTTATGACTCTAAGAAGAGGAGTTAAGTAATAAGAAAAAAAACTGAAAGTAAATTCGAAGAATTGATTCCTAGGATAATCTTTGGATGCCTCCTTAATAACTCTGACTTTTTAGAGTTATTTATTGTTCAATACACCTATTTTATACCCATTTTGATTCTTTCCTTTTTGTCTAAAATGTTTTCAAGAAGTGATGAATAACCAAGGATTTAATTTTACTCGAAAAACGTCATTGTTGGAATTGTGGCCACAAAATGGCCACTTTGGACAGATTTGAAGAAGATTTGGAAAAGATTTTAAAGAACACATTTGGGTTGTGTGGAGCTGATATATAGAAAGAAAACTGGTATTCTCATTAGAATTAAGGGATAATTGTTCCCAAGGGGTAGTAAAAAGTCTTTAATCAATGGACAAAAGATTGTGAAACTTCTCCTTCCATCTACTATAAACTTAGGCCTCTTGCATTCATTCAAGACACACAATTTCTAGCTTTCAAAGACCGTCAAGGAAGATCTGGAGCAAGATTGAATTTCTTAAATTTTAGCATTAATTTCTTCTATCTAATTTCACACATTTTACTTCTATCCATTTTCTCACCACTGTGGTGATGGGTATACATTTTGTATTTATGCAAGAATTTCTTAAGTATTTATATACTTCCATTATGTAATTTGATTTTATTATGAGCTAATCACCTTTGTGGGTGTGGGTGTGAGACAAACTTAAGACTAAGTAGACAATATTTGAGGGTTGTCACTATTATTGATTCTTAAGTTTGGTCACTTGAGTCGGTACTTAAACTCAATGCAGGTAAGTCGATCACCTTGAAGTGTTAATATTAGATCATTGGCCCAGAGATGCGTGGATTTCAAATTCGTCTTAAGTGATGCATAAAGATTTGAGAAAGTCTTTGATAATTACGTAGAAAAACGAATTTTGTGTCATTTGCTAAGGTTCGAACATTGGTCAAAATTTATATTACAAATAGATTTTGGTATAAATCTTCATACTAATAGAACTTGATTTTTCATCAACTTAGTTAACTCGACAAGATTCACTTTGTGGCCACTATCCATATCGATTCCCTTTCGAGAGGTAGGGATCTTTATGGATGCTTTTGTGACATGAAGTTCCTGACCATTTTGCTACTACGATTGTCTGAAGAAAAACTCACACCCATACCCTCATTTTAATCAAACAGATCATCTCTTTACTTTAAACAATTTTATCAACAAATTGTGATAATTTTCTCACAACCTAAACAAACAATAGAAGTTCATGAATGTCTCCGATTCTTTGTTGATCAGTCCATGTGGAAACGATCTCGGTACTATTACCACTTTATTAATTAATAGCGATCATAGTGTTTGGTGTTCACTTGCACCGCCATTGTGAGAAAACTGTGGCCACATTGTGGACCTATTCCGCTATCACTCCACCTCCTAGATCAAATCTATGGAATTTAAATCTTTCGAATGAAGAGTTGGCTGCAGCCAAAGCTCGTTAATTGGAAAGACATGAAAAACTCGAAGAGTTAAAAAAAACTACTCTAGAAGAAGTTTCAAATCCTAGATCACCAAAGCTACTGTGATCAGATGTAAGAAAAGCGGATATAAAATTTTGTTGATCACAGTGAGGCTAGTTCGAGAAACCTGGAGCAGTAAATATGAATATATTCATTGGCTAAACATTTATGGATACTAATAACTCTCATTTTCAGCGTTATTTACACATAATTTGTGTTAGTTCTTCTTTCTTTTTAGTTGTGTTTTCTCTTTATATGTTCATGTGTCTTCCTTTTATTAATTTATTTTTATTTGGAGCTAGTGAGGATGTTTTACGGTTATATGCATCTATCTTTGGGTTAAATGTTGGACTACGATTGTGCCTAGTGCCTACTATGTGCCCATTGTGGGCACTGACGACCTACCTTTGGACAACTTCATTTTCTTGTTCTAACCGGGTATTGTGAGCAGTATAAAAATCGAAAAAGATTGCAAAATCCCTGGAAATCCAATTTAGGTATGGCCTTGACTGTCCAAAGGATCATGGTGATGTTTGTCCATGGGTTTTTGCTCCGTTTGCCATTATAAATACAGAATTGGAGGAGCCTTTGTAGAGGATCAAGCAAGCAATGAACAATATGAGTTTCATCGTCAAGCATTTACTCTCATGGTTGAAGATTTGAAGTATTAGTGTAGAATTCAATTTATCACATTTAATTCTTGTCTCATATTTAGTTTCTCGTATTTACATTTTAATGCAAGTATTTTTCTATTTCTACAATGTTATTCATAATTTTTTTAGCTAAACACCTCTTTGGGTGTGGGTGTAATTCAAACTTAAGACTACTAGGCAACACGTAGGTGTTGCCATTATTGCTAATTCTTAAGCTTAGTCACTTAAGGCGGGACTTAAACTCAACGTAGATAAGTCGATCACCTTGAAGTGTTAATATTAGATCTTGACCCAAAGATAGGAGGATTCGAAATACGGCTTAAGTGATGCATAAAGATTTTAGAAAGTCTTTGATAATCACATAGAGATACGTGTTTTATATGATTTACTAAGGTTCAAACATTGGTCAAGATTTATATCACAAAGAGATGTGGGTATAAATCTTCATACTAATAGAACTTGACATTTTTAGTCCACTTAGCTAAATCGGCAAGATTAAGAGTCGGCAATAATGCTGACTTTATGGGCACGGTCTATTAAGATTCACTTTCAAGAGATCGAGATCTTTATAAACGTTTTGTGAGATAAAGTTTCTGGCCATTTTGTTACTACAATTGTCTTAAGTGAAACTTACAACCATACCCATTTTAGTTACTTGTTTAGATTTCTTTGCTAAAAACCACCAAAACTCGCTCAAAATATTTTCTTTTTCTCTCATTAAAATCGGTGTATTTTTACGACTTAGTACTCGAAACGTTGAAGTCCAATCCCTGTGGATACGATCTCGGTATTTTTACCACTTTATTACTTGTATCGATCATATCGATGATGTGTATTTGCGCCCCCACTATGGGAACATTGTCCTCTTTATGGACTATACGGTTTTCCGCTACCAGATACACTGAATGGTTGGAAATTATTGATGTTATCCGAGAAAGTAAAAGTTCTTCATCAAATGGTAATGCAACGGATGAGGACTCTTATTGAAGATATGAATGACATCAAAAAGAAATACGTATTTCCCACTCCTCCATATTTTGATAGATCTTTTCAAATGTATGTCCGATCAACATCTTCTACATCTCCAGAACCTACAAATCTCAAGATTCAAACTGATGAGAAGACAATCCAATCACTTGTATTATCTAGTAATCTTCCCATAACTACTAACCTTGATCTCTCTTTGTTCCCTAGAGATCCGATACCACATGGAACAATATTGTTCCTTTCGATTGCATGCATGTACTATGATCTAGTTGGAGATCTTAGATTTCCACGATCAGCAGACTTACTCATAGCAAGCACAAAGCATCTCCATGTTCTTCTCAAAATTGTTCTAAACAATGAGCAAGGAAAGGCTTTCACAGATAGAGTAAGATCCTTACTATAGAACATGATTGGTCAACCCGACAGTGGAATCGGAGACGTGAAATTTGAAGACTTAATCTTTGAGGAATAAATGTATGAAGCAGATGTAAGCTTTCATTATATGTTTAGTTTAAATGAAAGTTTACATTTTCAGTTATTCATTTATCTCAAGTTTAAATTTTACATATTTATGTATTTATTTCATAATATTTTGTAATCCGAAGAACATAAAAGAAAAAGAATGGATGAAAACAAAAGAAAAGAAAAGAGCCTTAGAAAAAAAAGATCAAAAAGAGAAAAGGAAAAAAGAATCACCTTCTTCTTGTCTTCATCAGTCCACGTACTAACTTACCTGAGAATGATTCTTTCAGGGATAGCAGCTCTAGTAGCAGTGCCTGGAACAGCAGGGTCTATCATGAAAGGGACATATGGTCCATTTTCAATGTAGTAAGGCATAGTAGGATATACACCTTCCAAGAAGAGCATCATCCTATTTTTCCCTAGATTGAAGTTATATTTGGAAAATCTAGGGGGTTTTGCAAGAGAACCATTATCGATATAGTTTGTGTTTGTGGTATTAGCCATTTTATAAAAATGCAAGGAAGAGAAAAAAAATATAGTATAAGCAAGATCTTGTTTATTAGATTAAACAAACTGCTCTGATACCACTTGTTGGTCCCAAGGGGGTTATACAAGTTTGTAGAAGGGGGGGTTGAATACAAACACACAATTTTTATCTTTTTAAATTGTATATTGATATGTATCAAACAATTTACAGTTTGTTGGGGAACAAGTTTAAGGAATAAACCTAATCTAAACAAACTATGAGAATCACTAAGATTTCTTGCACTAGAAATAGAGAGAATGAATTAAGAACACTTAAGACAAGTATTCTAACACACAGATTCAACAAGATAATGAGTGGCCGAGCTTCGCACTTCACAAATGAAGTAGGGTTTCCTTTATATACTGTATGCATTTAATGCATGTCAGTACACCTTTACACGTGGCATCCTCTGGTTGGTTGCATGGTTTGACATCAGTAGACAACCTAGTGGCCGCATGATGAACAGTGTAAGATCAGAGTTGGTTGTACGATTTTGGACAAAAGGGATGTCCGTACGGACAAAATCGTACGGAGGCGTGCAAGGGGATAAGACAAAAGTTACTTGTAGAGGAAGCTTCATGATCACCGTTCGCTGAATGATTCTTTATCAGCGAATGATAAAGTTCAGCGTTCGCTAAAGTCTTCTACTTGAAACTTTACGTTGAGTGGACAAATCTTGGCTTCGCTGATATCCGCATCAGTTCATTAGTAGACTTAGTCACTGGTTCTTTGGCTTGATCTTCGACTTCAACGTAGAACATGGTTGACGTGAATCTTGTCTTCAGGGATCATAAGTAAACAACATAAGGTATCAGCAATCATCGGTTAGACTGAACAAGCTCAGGGGCTCACTGATGAACAGTGTTCGCTGAATTGTATAAATCAAAGAGCATGAGTTTCCTATCAGCGGTACTAAACAGACTTAGTATTTATCAGCGATAGTGAAACTCTAATACATATTGTCTACTTACAATTTTCACTAAGTGTTTCTCAGGGTCATTATCAAATCACTGAAACAATCTCCCTCTATTTGATTATGACATAGCAATAAAAGAAAATTGCTAAGTAAGAAAACATAAGGTTAAAAAGGACTCATAAAATATTTGTCCCATTTACTGTTTTCAGGGATCTTTTTAAGTACTGATGGAGTAAAGTACATTCACTGAAATTGTTCATTAAACTTCGTATCAATTACAAAGGGAAGTGAAAAAATTATAAGTACATCGAATAATAATTACAAGTACAAAAGTTACAGTTGATAAAATGAAGAAGAATTTACAGAATGAATTCTATCAACTATTTAGGTTCATCCATGATAAGAAGTTCATCAAGGGTATTTGTGTTAGGAATCATCCAATCAGGGACTTTTTCTCTAAGTGCCCTTCTTCGTTGTGCTCCTTTGTAGATCAGGGGCTTCATGAAGTGTCCGATAAGGTCATCTCTGAAACCGCACCAGTAGATAAGATCTCTGAGTTGTTCGATAGGGGCAATGCATAGCTTAGAGACGCGTTGGAAGCATTTTCGTCCAGTGCAGTCATTGAAGAAAATACCATGAGGTTCCCTTAGGACTTTTCTAGGGATAAAGCGTTCACCAGGGGGCAGGGAGACATCGAGTACTGAGAGATCAGGGTCAGGACCAAGGACTTCTTCTCGTGAAAAGCTAATTCCGGTTTCATTTCTGATAGGAGGACCTCAAGCTGAAGATGTTTTCTTTTTCTTTGCAGCAGGCCTTCTTTGTTGAAGTGGATGAGGAGGAGGAGGAATATCCACAGCTTATGTAACCAAGTCGATCTGTTTGTTTAGAGCCTTCTCGACAAAGGATTTTTAGTTTGAACGTGATCGCTGAATGGCTATCCGCATCTCCAACCATTCAGATAAACCGTACTTATCAATCCATGAGGTATAGATTGTTTCCTTATGACCATTCTCTCTGACAATCTGAACGTCAATGATAGGAACATCATTTGTTGTATGACCCCTGACGTTGACTTGTTTGATTCTGGACCCATCATGTCGAAAGTGAATTTTTTCTTTGCACCATTTCAAGGTGGAATCGGAGACCTTGGTTTTCTTCTCGATGATCTTTTTGTGTAACACCTTAGGCATATCCCACATCGGCCGTGGACAGGAGAGATGATGGGTATATTAGTAAACCTTGGCCTTACCAGACACAATGCGTTTTGGGGCCACAAGCATGCGGGTTCCTTGGGAACTCTGTGGTTAAGCGTGCTTGGGTGGGAGTAGTACCAGGATGGGTGACCTCCTGGGAAGTCCTTGCGAAGTCCTTTTATAAGGCAACCTTTGTTCCCCTCCCCAACCAATGTGGGATCTTACAATCCACCCCCCTTGGGAGCCCAGCGTCCTCGCTGGCACACCAGTCCGGTTCCCGGCTCTGATACCATTTGTAACATCCCAGGCCAACCGTACCAGATATTGTCCGCTTTGTCCGCACACCTGGACTCACGGTTTTAAAACACGTCTGATAGGGGAGGTATCAAGTTCCTTTTATAAGGCAACCTTTGTTCCCCTCCCCAACCAATGTGGGATGTTACAGATGGTATCAGAGCCGGGAACCGGACTGGTGTGCCAGCGAGGACGCTGGGCTCCCAAGGGGGGTGGATTGTAAGATCCCACAATGGTTGGGGAGGGAAACAAAGGTTGCCTTATAAAAGGAACTTGATACCTCCCCTATCAGACGCGTTTTAAAACCGTGAGTCCAGGTGTGCAGACAAAGCGGACAATATCTGGTACGGTTGGCCTGGGATGTTACATTTTGGCGTCCTTCCACAATTGTCGCTGAACAGAGATAGGAGTCTTCTTCATTTCAGGATCCTTCGCTGATCGTTGGACGAGCTCAATAGCATATTCTTTATCTTTTTCTTCAGCTCTCTTTCGATCAGTGAGGAGTTTCTCAGCTCTGAGGGATTCAACGATTTCCCTTTTTGATAGGATGCTGAGATGATGATGGACAATGCGTTGATCCTCAAGCTTTTGAATCATAGCTGCTCTCTTTTTCATTTCTTCTTCACTTGGCTTTTGAGGAACCAAGGAAGTTTTTTTCTTATGAGAGAGCAGTTCTTCTTCTTGTTCATCAGTCTCAGCAAAGTCTAAGACCGGGATTATTTCATCAACACTCGGGGCTGGGATTATTGGAGTTGTAGCAGGAGCTTCAGCTTGACCCTCAAGCAGGGGAGAGGACTAGCTGAAACAAAACGATCACATAGGTAAGGTCATTTGGGAGAAGAGATAGAGAAAGAATGAGGTTAAGTGTATAGAGGCTTTATGGAGAGTAGAACTGGGGTTGAGAAAGGATAGAGGAGAGATGCAGTGTAAGGGAAGAATAAATAAGTTACCTGACAAAGTGGCTTGCTGAAGAGAATAGACAAGTTGTCTTCTTTTGCAAGGCCTTTGTTTTTGTCTTTGTCAGCTTCAGTAGCTGCAGGTTTGGTTCTGGTCCCCTCCCCTGATTCTTTGAAGACTACCCCTTTTAGAGATGGGGTTTTCTTGGTCTTGGGCTGAAAGGAGAAGTCGACATCATCATCATCATCGTCATCATCATCATCTTTAGGTGACGATGAAGGTTCGTCATCATGAAGATCAAGGTCTTCTTCTTCTTCAGCTTCGTCTTCCTCATCTGAAAAAGCAACATGCACCGGAGATTCAGCATGTTCTTAGACATTCTCCCCCTCAAAAGTTGCGTGTAGGGAGAATTCGGTTTCCTCAGGGTTTTCATCTCCCTGAGGTTTTTCAGTAACAATACCCTCCCTATCAGAAACATGGGGAAGGTCTTCTTCTAGAGTCTTCTCCCCTTCTTCCACATGTTGAAGAGGGGAGGCATCAACGGTAACAGCAACAGCAAGTTGTTCAGGCACCCTGTCTTCGACGCCAGAGATGCTTGATCGTTTTCCAACCGCAACCAATCTGTCTTCTAGGCCAGATATAGTAGGGCTGATTTTCTCCAGGGTTTCCCGATCGACCTGAGTAAAGTGAGAAGGAGGAACTGTTGAAGTGTTCAGTCGATCCAGGATTTGTTGGAGTACATTAGTAGCAGTACCCACCTCCGTTTTCAGAGAAGACACCTCTCCCTGAAGATTACGGACCACTGTCTTCAGCGATGTGACTTCGCTGGACAAGGTGGTGAAGTTATTGGAGAGAGTGTTGTTGTTGGCGTTCAAGGTGTTGATGGAGGATGAGTTCTCGGTGATAGCTGTAGCCATAGGAGAGAAACTACCTTCCAACTTTTGCATGTCAGCGCTGAATGCCTTGTCTTTCACCTCAGTGGTGAGTTTCTTTAGAGCGTCCCCAGCATCTGTAACCGCTGAGGAGTTGGTGGAGAGAGTAGTGGTGAGAGATTCCACCTTTGTTGAGAAATCCGTAAGGGAGTTGTTGATTGTCCTCAAATTAGTACCTGCAACAGAGAGAAACTTATGAACAAAGGAAAGCTCAGAAGTTGGGGGTTCAGAGAGAGGAGTGCTTAGGTTACCTGGAAGCGGGTTGGAAAACGCGTTGATGTCATGGTAGCCGGACGCATCTTCCATGTCATCTTCCAGCGTTCGATGACTGGGAGTGCCTTCAGGTCCTTTATTGCGTTCCAGTATGCCTTGGAGTTCAGCGGCATGAGTGTCTTCCATATGGATGACATTTGTTCCAGAGAAAGAGGGAAATAGAGGTGGAGTGACCAAGATTGAGATGTGAAAGAGAGAGTTGTGAAGAAGGATGGGGCAACGGATTCAGCGTTGGATCCGCTGAAGAATATTTCAGCATCACTTAGAGGTGCTGAGGAAGGGGGATCCTGATCCAGGATAACTTCAGTGTCTTGAGGCACTAAAGTGGGTATGGAAGAGGTTTGTTCAGCGGATGTGGCGGAGCGTGCCATGAAACCATCCAGCGTCTTCTGTAGAGAGACAGACACGGAGTCTTCAGCCTGGTAAGGCTTGGGGTTGCTCCTTAGAAATCTTCTTGGTCTTATGGATGCCAAGTGGGGTTTCAGATTGTTTTCTCTTTCGAGATGGAGTGGATGGTGCGGCCTGGGTACCGGCGGTTGGGACGACCTCTGCCGAGGAGGTAGCCGCAGAAGTAGAAGAAGTAGGAGGTCGAAGAAGAGGTAAGAGAGTAGAAAGACGTACCTTATTGGCGAGTGGCTTGAAGTCTAGCACCTTAGGGCCAACCTAGGACAACCTCAAGTCTCCCTCTTTAGGGTACTGATCCCCAAGTGCTTGCTTGAAGAGAGAACTGAGGAAGCGAGGATAGGGGACATTTGCTGATTGCTTCGGTTCTTCGATCCTCAACATCATGTCATCAAATATTATTTTGGCCCAGTCTATATGGAGCCCTTTCATCAGCGCATACCCCATAACAGTCTGGGGCTTTGAGGCCTGATCAGTTGACCCGACTTTTGCTGTCATGCAGCTGATGAGATGTGCGAAGATGAAGTTCATCTCGCTTGGCATTTTGCTTTTCAGCACCATTGTGATCTTCTTCTCAGGGAGGTCATCTCTCCCTGTGTTCCATTTGTACTTCATTGCATCCAAAAAGGCAATGATTTCAGCTATGCCTTCCTTGGTTTTGACATCAGGTAAGGAAACGAAGCGATTGTCTCTTGAGCTACCAGGAAGATTGAGAGCAGACCTGATCGCCCCAGGATTTACCTTTGCTTCCCCAAAATCGGTTTCAAAGAAGATTACGTCCACCATTTTGTCAGGGTTTTTGGTGGAGGAAACCTGAGATCTTTTAGCAGTGTACCAGAATTGGGCAAGTAGGTTCTTGTGAGCTGGGGGTTTGATTGTCAGCAATGTCGCCAGAGGACATGTCTTCAGAAAGTTTACAGCATCATCAAGATGAGTGACATGTTTCTTTGGGGGGAAGTTGAATAGGGCGTAGGGGTTGTTACCATGGAATGTAATCTGGTCCATTGAGTGACCCATGTTAGGAGCTCTGGTAATTTCAGTCTTGTCTGAAGAGGTAGAGGAATCAGCGTTTGATGCCATTTCTGTTTAGAACACAAAGATGAAGAAGATAAAGAAAAGTATCTTAAAGTGGAAAGAGTTTCCAAAATAAGAATATTTAGGATTTATCAGTTTCCATTTAGAGAAAGAAATGGAAATTAGGGTTTTCTAGTTTTGAAAAGAAGTACAAAACATAGTGAAAAAATCTTGTTTTCTAGTTTCCTTTTATGGAAAGGATTCTGGAAAAACATATGAAAGTGTCAAGTTTATGATTTTTGTTAAAAACTTGAAGAACAACCTATAAACAGATTGTGTCTTTTAAAACCATGAAGAAGATGATTTTAAACATTAGTAAAGTGCATTGTTTGATCTTGTAAGAACAAGAATAAGATCAAAAATGTTGTTTAAGATATATTAAGGAAGAGAAATGTAACCTGTTTCGTAAATGGAGATGAAGATTAACACAGGTTCTTGAAAAATATCCGAATGCAAAGACAATATGAGAATTCTTTTTGCCTTGAGAGAGTTCGAATGCGTAAAAGGTAAAAATATAAACTCAAAGGGTTTATATAGTGAGAGTAGAGAGAGAAAAACTAAGAGCAGGAAAAGTTTTTCATGATGACACGGACACGTCCCTTGAATATGATTGGACAAGGAAACGAAACGGGCAAACGTGTCAGACAAAAAGGCGTGCCATGGATTATCCAAAAGATGACGTCACAAACGTCCTTTCATATTTTAAGATGTCTCTGAGGGTTTTTAGAAAAACTCAGGGCCATTTAGAAAATAGAGAAGCACTGAATAGAAATATCAGTGTTAGTTTTAGAGTTTCAAAGTATCACTGAAAGCAAGAGATATTCAGCGATGCATTTTGTTTTGAAATTCTACATACTGAAGCGAACGTCAGCGATTAAGAGAGAACATACCTTGATATCAGCGAATCAATTTTGTTCAGAGATTGGATGATCGATAGGGTTATACAAGTTCATTTTATTACTGATCAAATGCTAACCGCTGAAGATTTTACTCTTCTAGGTTCAGCATTCCAAGCTCGCTGATGAGAACGTGGAATCTAGTCTCATCAAGAGGTTTGGTGAAAAGATCAGCTAACTGAAAATCAGTGGGAATAAAATGAAGTTCTATATCACCATTCATCACATGATCTCTGATAAAAGGATACCTGATTTCGATGTGATTGGTCTTTGAGTGTAACACTGGATTGTTTGCTATGGCGATGGCACTACTGCTGTCACAATAGATTGGAATTTTAGAGAGCTGAAGGTCATAGTCAAGCAGTTGATTTCTCATCCACAAGACCTGAGAACAACAGCTTCCAGCGGCTACGTACTCAGCTTCAGCGATTGAGGTGGACACTGAGTTTTGTTTTTTACTTGTCCAACTCAACAGCTTTCCACCCAGGAGCTGACATCCTCCTGTGGTGCTTTTCCTATCCAATTTGCATCCTACAAAATCACTATCTGAATAGACGATTAGATCAAACCCTGAGTTTTTGGGATACCAAAGACCTAGGTTGGGAGTACCCTTAAGGTATCGAAAAATACGCTTTACAGCGATCAAATACGATTCCTTAGGTTCAGATTGATATCGTGCACATAAACAAGTTGCATACATAATATCAGGACAGCTAGCTGTAAGATACAGAAGAGAGCCGATCATCCCACGGTACGCTGTGACATTGACAGGTTTCCCTGAAGGATCTTTGTTAAGTGTCAGCGGCGGTGGTATTCGGGTTTTCATAGCTGAGCTTTGAGTTAAATCAAACTTTTTCAGCATATCTTTAATATACTTACCTTGGTGAATGAAAGTACCTTTTTCATTCTGCTTGATTTGAAGACCAAGGAAATATGTCAGTTCACCCATCATACTCATTTTATATTCAGCTTTCATTCTTTCAGCGAAACGAGTACATAAATCAGGGTTAGTAGAACCAAATATAATATCATCGACATATATCTGAACAAGAATGATATGACCTTTTACTTTCCTGAAAAATAGAGATTTATCGATTTTACCATGCTCAAATTTTTCAATATGGAGATAAGTAGAGAGAGTGTCATACCATGCACGAGGAGCTTGCTTTAAGCCATAAAGTTCCTTATCCAGTTTATATACATAACTTGGATGCTTAGGATCAGTGAATCCTGAAGGTTGTTCAACATAGACTTCTTCATTCAGCTTTCCGTTGAGAAATGCTGATTTAGCATCCATTTGATATACTTTGAAGTCTTTATGAACAGCGTATGCTAGAAATAGACGAATAGCTTCGAGTCTTGCCACTGGGGCAAATGTTTCGTCGTAGTCTATGCCTTTCTCTTGTCTGTATCCCTGAGTAACAAGAAGAGCCTTGTTGCGGGTTACAGTTCCATGTTCATCCAACTTGTTTCGATAGACCCACTTAGTGCCTATCACTGACTTGTCAGATGGTCTTGGAACGATGTCAGCTCTTCTTGCATAGCGCTGACCCAGTTTGGATCTCTGAGGGAATCATCTGTTTTCTTTGGTTCAATCAGAGAAATAAAGATAACAAATAAACAAATATTACCTGCACTTCGTCGAGTGTGAACACCAGCGTTTGGATCACCAAGTATCTGATCAATGGGGTGATTTATAGTCCATTGCTGGGCCAGAGCATGATTTGTTGACTCAATTTGAACTTCTAGAGGAGCTGAAGAAGAGGCTTCAGCAACTTCTGGTATTTCAGGCAAGAGAGGAAGAGGTTCAGATGTCATTTCATTCACTGATTGCTGAGAGGTAGATGGGATATCTGTAATAACCGGGTATATTATGGGTTTATTTATTTTCATTATTTTGATTTTAAGAGAGGTTTGGGATTAATATTATGGAGTTATAAGTTAAAGGAGTATACTTTAGTTTTATTTGGAAGTTTAAGGTTATGTTTTGCCAAATAGGATAAGTTTGGGGTTTGATTGGTCATTTTAACCAAACCCCCATCCCCCCACCGCCACAAACACCTCAAATAGGAGGTGTCTCCTTTGACATCATTCAGTAATATCTAAGTGTAGGTGTATGTGTGTATTGCGATAGAGAGAAAAGAGAGAGAGAATCAAAAAGGGGAAAAGAAGGAGAAAGAAGCAAAGGTTCAGCTGGGTATTAAGATTCAGTCCAAGAAATACAAGGTAAACAATCTTGCAAATCTTCTTGTTCTATGTTTCTTAGTTTGCTATGAGTTTGAAGTAAGTTTTGATCAAATCAGTAAGAAACTCCATCCTCTTTGCTTGGCAATCTCCATTTTTCTTTGGTTTGAGTTTTGAGCTTTTTGGTTTTTGAAATCATGAATCATTGGATGGGTTTTAGATGGATTTTGTTAGATTAAATGGTGTTTTGTGGTTGGGTATTTATGGGGAAAGGTTTAGAACATCCATTATTTCATTTTGAAGGCTTAAAAATCGATTTGGGATGAATTGGGGTTGAGAAGGGTGAGTTTTCGGATGATTTTCAAGTGCAGGTGCTCCGCGCTACCTTGGTGCTAGTAAACTAGCGCCAGAAGGCGCGCCAAGCACTGTTTCAGCATTTTTTCAGTTTTTGTTTCTTGCGTACCGGAGTCGTTTTAAGGCGTAATATAGGGGTATGGGTACTCGTTTTGAGTGTAAAATAGCATTTGAACACATTGAACATATTTGTAAGTGCCAATTACAAACCCAAATTCTTTTGATTGATGTCGGTTGTCCCGTTTCTAGCTCGGTTGTGTTTCGGGAGTGTCCGGTGAGTTGTTAAGGTTGTCAATTGTCGTAGTGAGTCTTGTATACATATAAGTATGTGGATTTCATCAATATGTATATATTATATACAGGTTCGGTTACCCCTCGTCAGTGTAGCTTGGGTGGTGTTCGGTTGTGGCGTTAATTGCCGGTTTTGCTCTTTGGTATCGTTTGCGCGTGTGTGGCTTCAAACTACCAACAAAGTGAGTTTTTCTTTAAAATGTTTTCAAATGGAATACATATATGTGATTAAATGTAATATTGTGCATATAGTGTTTATATGAGTATTACATTGTATGGGTACTAGTTGGCCGGGCTTAGGACCGGTGAAAGTTGGCTGTACAGAGGGACAGTGGTGTTGGCTGTATTTAGTACAGCGGTGTAAATTAATTAATTGGCTTGCTACCAATTAATATGGCCAAGGAAAAGAAAGGAGAAAGAGATGAAAAGTTACATGATGTATGAGTCATAATTGGTATTCTTATGTGAATTATGTGTATGATGTTGTGCAAATGTTTTCTTTAACTAACGGGGATTTTCTCACTAGACCTCAAGGTCTAACCCTCATTTTTGTTTTAAAATATGTTTTCCAGGTCATGGAGCAAACAAAAGACAATGATAGAGTTTATCATGTTTAGCTTTTGTGGAAAATGAATGATTATGAAGATTCTAGTTGTATTTAGTATCTATTATGTATTTTACTTTATTCGAAAAAGTTTGTACTGTAAAGACCTAATTGTAGAATCTAAGGGACCGTATTTGAAATATGATATGTTATTTTGAGGTGAAATATATGTATTTTGTGTGTTGGGATTAAGGGACGTTACAAATGGTATCAGAGCCCTAGTTTAAGGGATTTAGGTATTAGTATCTGTACCTAGACTTAAACTGCATGTGAAGTAGGATGTCCCTATTATTTTAGAACCTTGGAATATTAAGTATAACAAGGTAGAAGGAACATCATGTAAGGTAAATTCGAGTTACACCTGGCCAGTGTAATTGTGAACTTACAGTTACATGTTTGGACTGGAATACCTTATTATATGGGGTATGTGCTTATGTGTATATTAACCTTGTTGAAATCTACAGAGTGGCAAGTCGGTCTCGACACATGGATAGAGACGAAGACAGGTATATTTATATAAACTCTACACGTGCTAAAGTGCTATTTGAATTCGGTGCAAACCGATTAATTGTGTTTTCAATCTTTTGTTGCTTATTTGCATTAGAAAAGAATTTGATAATTGTGTTGGTAACATAGATAGGAGTGGAGTGCCTATTAAGTTATTTTTGATAATCTTGTTGGAATTTGAGGTAGTAGTAAGTATAGGATGGTGTTGGAATTTGATTTTGTTAAAACTTTCGATTAGGTAATGATAAGTGATCCTTGGTAATTCGGAATATATTGGAATAAGTAGTTATGATGAAAGAAGAGATTGTCGGGTGATTGATTTAAAGTTTTCATTTGTTAACAAATTTTATATTGGGGATATATGAATTATTTGTGATGAGGCTTAGTAAGAGTGTAGGTTTGGAAGCATTTGGTGTGAAAAGAGGTTGGTTCTAATTTAGTAAGAGTGTAACAAATATTTTGGATGATATCGAAATTAGTATGTTTATTCATTATGATATTGCTTGAGATAAATTTAAGTGAGAAATCAAGGATAATCGAAACTAGAAAGTGGTTGGTAGTTTAATTTGGAATGATTGATCTAACACTTGCAATTGTTAGAAATTTTCAAATTGAAGGTGCATGTTAGAATTTTGGAAAGATATTGCGAAAGTGTAGAATGTGGCGTTGTGTAAAATTCAGTATTTCAAACGCTAGGTTATGCCTCCAAATGTTAAAGTTTATGTTATAAATAAAATTTCAAATGTGTTAGATGATTTGTGATATATATATAATTTTGTGCTAATCGAGGCACGAGGTGAAATAAAGATGTACTGATTTTGTTAATAAGATGTTTTTATGGTTGTTATATTTTGGGGATGGGTGTATAGTGTGGACCCAAATTGTTTATTATCGTTTTGAAAGATGATGTTAATGATATTTGAGAAATGAAAAAGCGTGTGGTTGTTTCGAGCATGAATGTGATTTCGGATTAACTCGGTTAAATTCCTGATTTGAGGTGTGGTGAAATTATTGGTGAAGTATAATAATTGTGGGAATTGGGTGTGTGCGATTGGTTTAGAGGTGAAAGAAAGCTAGCTCATAGGATCGGTCTAGAGTAAGCACTTCCTAATGAGCTATCCTTGGGGAAACGTGTTTTATGTTAAGAAGAGAGTAGAAGAAAATAGTCGAATGTAATGATCGGGGTGAAGGACCATGCGATAGGGCGTGGTAGTAGTACGAGAGTGATGTTGTGGCAAGTGTGGAAATCAATTGTAATCTAAGGTTCGTAGTCGGTGTAATTAATGCAAGAAAGTGTTGTCTGTCTTAGATGTATTTTGGATTAGAGAAGTGACGGTAGAGTTGGGGATGACCTATGGAGGAAAGTTCAACTACGGATTAAGGTGATACTCCAAGTTGATTTTGTAATCTATTGGGGAGTAGAATGTCGTTATTTTTGGAGGGTTGGATTGTTGGGACATTTTAGAGACAGTGATCGAAGGTGCAGTGTGTACAGTCAGCCGATGCCAAGGGAAAAGGTAGAGTACTTAGTGTAATTTATTGCTTTCTAGAACATAGGAGTATGTATGCTAGATTTCCTGGTGCTTATTACACTTTGCTGCACGACTATTGCTTGCTAGTAGGAATTTATGCTAGTCCTGATAGGTTGTTAAGTGAATGCCTTATAAGTGGTATACAGTAGAAACTAAATAACCTTAGAATGTTTGATTTAGTTCTATTGCGCAGCTCTTGTTTGAGTCTAACCGTCGTGGGATAGAATCTTTTATTCGAATGTCTATCTGATTTCACACTGTATGCGTCTGTGCATTCGCGAGGCGACTCGTCATGACTAGTGGAGATTCCGTCATAGCAAGGGTAGTAGGATGAGGTGAACCTGGAGTCTAGATGTGTGAATGTTATTGGTATGATTGATCTGAGATAATATACCTTGTTTGTATCACACGGGTTTTCTTCTTGGAATAAGAGTTGTTTTAGTTAGGAGGGTACTAAATTATTGGTATGCGCCTTGGTATTGAAGGGTTACGCTTAGTGAGAGTTCATTCAGCCTTTCCCGTGTTGATTCTGCGGAAGGGTTTAGCCGAAGCAAGTAAGGTTGTACCGTTAGAAAACACCAGATTGGATTGGCGGATTTAAGTTGTAAAATGGATTTATATTATTAAGTGTTATGATTAGTGTCATGAATTTTTACGGAGTTGTGATGAATTCTTTTCGGCTTAGTTTTGTAGTGAAATTATTATATGATGATTTGGTAATTATATTAGTTGGGTAAGGTGAGACCGGTGTTGATAAATTTCAATTGCGGAGTGGTTTAAGTGAAACAAATGTCTAAAGGTTTGTGTTAGTATTTTTGGTGCTAAGTTGGAGATGTGAGGAATTGATGTGATAGCGAGTTTGTTATTTTATCAAGAATGAATTAGTATTGATATTTGGATAGAAGTCGGTATGAGTTATGGTGGTGAGGTTATTGAGATAATTGAAATGTTTGAGATTGTGTTTTGCTGATATTCGAGAAATTAAGTTGCTATTTAGACTTTATTTTAATTTGATAAATGATTTGGTGTCAAGTACAATTAAGCATTGAGGTGAGAGTATTGCGGTTATACTATGCTAGTATAAGAAATGGAAAAGATAGAATGAAGTTTACGGGTTCTATAAAATTAAGAAATTTTATGTGATATAAAGTGATTCGTGTTGAGTATATTCTATTCCATGAAAGAGTATAAGAAATAGGTTGTATTTGCTAAGCAAGTTTTATATTGAAAGTATATGATTACGTTTTAGAGTTAGTATCGTAAAAGTGTAGAACACGACGTTTGTAGTAAAAGGCCGGTGAGGTTAAAAGTAGTATTAGCGTGGTAATTGTCCCGAGTAAGCATAGAATGTTGTGTTATTTGGATTAGATTCGTATGAGTAAAAGTTATTTCTTTTTATGAGATAAGTGAATTTTCGAGTTAATTTGAACCTTTGTTGGATTTGATTATTGAGAAAGTATCGTTGTTTTAATGGGGCGAAATTCTTGTGAGAAATTAAAACTCTTGATGTTTTGGGTTGAAATATTGAAGTAGGAAAAAAAATTGGTAAACTAGAAGCAGTAAAGCGGTTGGTCTAGTAAAAAGTCCTTTGGGAGTTCCGTAAACACTTTGATGTGTTCAAAGAATGTGATATCAATTCGATAATAGTTACCCTCTTTTGTTGCTTGACTGAATTCCGGGACAGAATTCTTTTAAGGGGGAGATGTTGTAATAACCGGGTATATTATGGGTTTATTTATTTTCATTATTTTGATTTTAAGAGAGGTTTGGGATTAATATTATGGAGTTATAAGTTAAAGGAGTATACTTTAGTTTTATTTGGAAGTTTAAGGTTATGTTTTGCCAAATAGGATAAGTTTGGGGTTTGATTGGTCATTTTAACCAAACCCACATCCCCCCACCGCCACAAACACCTCAAATAGGAGGTGTCTCCTTTGACATCATTCAGTAATATCTAAGTGTGGGTGTATGTGTGTATTGTGATAGAGAGAAAAGAGAGAGAGAATCAAAAAGGGGAAAAGAAGGAGAAAGAAGCAAAGGTTCAGCTGGGTATTAAGATTCAGTCCAAGAAATACAAGGTAAACAATCTTGCAAATCCTCTTGTTCTATGTTTCTTAGTTTGCTATGAGTTTGAAGTAAGTTTTGATCAAATCAGTAAGAAACTCCATCCTCTTTGCTTGGCAATCTCCATTTTTCTTTGGTTTGAGTTTTGAGCTTTTTGGTTTTTGAAATCATGAATCATTGGATGGGTTTTAGATGGATTTTGTTAGATTAAATGGTGTTTTGTGGTTGGGTATTTATGGGGAAAGGTTTAGAACATCCATTATTTCATTTTGAAGGCTTAAAAATCGATTTGGGATGAATTGGGGTTGAGAAGGGTGAGTTTTCGGATGATTTTCATGTGCAGGTGCTCCGCGCTACCTTGGTGCTAGTAAACTAGCGCCAGAAGGCGCGCCAAGCACTGTTTCAGCATTTTTCAGTTTTTGTTTCTTGCGTACCGGAGTCGTTTTAAGGCGTAATATAGGGGTATGGGTACTCGTTTTGAGTGTAAAATAGCATTTGAACACATTGAACATATTTGTAAGTGCCAATTACAAACCCAAAGTCTTTTGATTGATGTCGGTTGTCCCGTTTCTAGCTCGGTTGTGTTTCGGGAGTGTCCGGTGAGTTGTTAAGGTTGTCAATTGTCGTAGTGAGTCTTGTATACATATAAGTATGTGGATTTCATCAATATGTATATATTATATACAGGTTCGGTTACCCCTCGTCAGTGTGGCTTGGGTGGTGTTCGGTTGTGGCGTTAATTGCCGGTTTTTCTCTTTGGTATCGTTTGCGCGTGTGTGGCTTCAAACTACCAACAAAGTGAGTTTTTCTTTAAAATGTTTTCAAATGGAATACATATATGTGATTAAATGTAATATTGTGCATATAGTGTTTATATGAGTATTACATTGTATGGGTACTAGTTGGCCGGGCTTAGGACCGGTGAAAGTTGGCTGTACAGAGGGACAGTGGTGTTGGCTGTATTTAGTACAGCGGTGTAAATTAATTAATTGGCTTGCTACCAATTAATATGGCCAAGGAAAAGAAAGGAGAAAGAGATGAAAAGTTACATGATGTATGAGTCATAATTGGTATTTTTATGTGAATTATGTGTATGATGTTGTGCAAATGTTTTCTTTAACTAACGGGGATTTTCTCACTAGACCTCAAGGTCTAACCCTCATTTTTGTTTTAAAATATGTTTTCCAGGTCATGGAGCAAACAAAAGACAATGATAGAGTTTATCATGTTTAGCTTTTGTGGAAAATGAATGATTATGAAGATTCCAGTTGTATTTAGTATCTATTATGTATTTTACTTTATTCGAAAAAGTTTGTACTGTAAAGACCTAATTGTAGAATCTAAGGGACCGTATTTGAAATATGATATGTTATTTTGAGGTGAAATATATGTATTTTGTGTGTTGGGATTAAGGGACGTTACAATATCTGAGGTAGACGGTTCAGAAGCAGGCATAGTAGTGAGAGGAACAACTGAAACCCATGAAGATTCAGCTTCACTTGTCTGCATGCTTGAGATGATAGTAGGATCATAATCAGCGGTAGCAGTATTATCTTGAGGAATAGGAGTAGCTTCTGAATCACCAAGATGAGAAAACAACCATTGATTCAGTTCTTCAGTATCAGCAGAAGGTCTTGAGTTCGCTGAACGGGATTCGTCAAAAGTGACGTGGATTGTTTCTTCTACAGTTTGTCTTCTTCGATTGAAGACTCTGAAGGCTTTGGACACTGAAGAATATCCAAGAAATATTCTATCATCAGCCTTGGGATCAAACTTTCCTAGGATTTGTTGAGAGTTCCAAACAAATCCATGTGGAGAAGTTGAAGAGGAGATGACACTGAGGAAACTTGCTTAGATTTGATACTTGCATTGGTTTGTTTCCCTTTTTCACACGCTGAACATAGAGATTCCTTAGCATATGAATGTTGAGAAAGACCAGTGACTAACTCTTTTGAAGAAAGAGTATTCAGTGTCTTGAAGTTGAGATGAGAGAGCCTCTTATGCCATAGCCAGTTGACATCAGATGAGGATTTTGAGAAGAAACAGAAGTTCTCAGTGGTTTTCGAGACCATGTTTATAACATAAACATTTTCCAAACGATATCCGCTGAGAGCAATCTTCTCCTTTTTGTCAGTGATAAAGCAGGATTCCTTAGTGAAACATACTTTGTAGTCCTTTTCACATAGCTGACTGATGCTCAGAAGATTGTGCTTCAGTCCTTCAACATATGCGGCTCTTCTGAAGGTAGTTGTACCATTAGAAAGTACACCAAACCCTCGGGTATAGCCTTTTCCAATTCCACCAAAGGTCACCGAGGGACCACTCTCTTCCTTATATTCAGCGAGCAGGTTCTTTTTGCCAGTCATATGTCTAGAGCATCCGCTATCGAGATACCAGATACCCTTCAGGACCTGCAAATAAAAGAAGATTAGTTTGACTTGGGCACCCACTTTACTATGGGTCCACATTTGTCAGTGGTGGTAGAGGAAGTTGAAGGTTCAGCAATCTTCACAGCATTTGAAGATTCGGCTT
The DNA here is from genome assembly GCA_033807775.1 of Saussurea involucrata. Classification (NCBI taxonomy): domain Eukaryota; kingdom Viridiplantae; phylum Streptophyta; class Magnoliopsida; order Asterales; family Asteraceae; genus Saussurea; species Saussurea involucrata. Next base: position 28,880,899 of record CM066316.1, read on the forward strand.
CAGGACTAGTCTTCACTTTGGTTAATTTCTTAACTTCAGTGGTTGGTTTCACCTTAACCTGATTTGCACCAGGATTGGTCTTCTTTGCCTTGGGGGCAGTGATCTTCACCTTAGCTAACTTTTCAGCTTTGGTGGTTGTGGAGCACTTACTAGCAATGTGATCGGTAAGTCCACAGTGATAACATTTCCTATAGCTAAAAGTAGCTTTCGGACCATTTGCATGCTTAGCCGAAATTTTTAAATGAGCAGGGCCAGCACCAAGAATACCTTTGGCATTGGAAATTGGAGGAACTATCAGTTCTTCGGATTTCATACCAATTACATCCACTTTCAGTCTAGGAATAGATCGCTGAATAAATCCAGGGATCTTGGTCTTAGACGTAGAGGGATGATTCACTGAAGGTATAGAAACATTCAGCTTAGATACAAAGGTACCCTTCTGAGGTTTTTGATTAAAAACGTTTTCTTTACCTTTACCTTTAGAGTTTAAGGTAGGTTTTTCCTCAGGAATGGAATTTTTAGAAGAGGAACACTGAGATGAAGAAGTGTCAGGGATTGAGGATACTAACATTCCAAACTTGAGCATGGAACGATCAGTGGTGGGTTCTATAGTATCAGCTTTATAACCAAGACCACTTTTATCACTTAGGGGAATCTGAGCACGAATTATCTCCGTGATCGTTGTTGAGGATTTACACCATCCTTCAACAGTATCTTTTTCAGCCTTTAATGCAGCGATAGCATCTTCTCGTTCAATTCTAATGATTTGATTTATACATGCCTGATCTTTCAGATTTTCTTCTATTTTAGAAAGCTTTTCTATTTGCAAGTGACAGTTTTTAAGCTGTTCAGGGAGATCAATATTTAGTTTTTCAGCTTTGGTCTTGCCATTCATGGCATCATATAAATCAACAGTCAAAAGATCGACGGTTCAACGTCTATCGATGTCACTGAGGACTGAAGTTTGAGTATCAGTGAGAGAGTTTGATACCTGAGAGGTGGAGGTAGAAGTAGAGGGAATTTCAGTTTGTTCTTCCTCTTCTTCTATTTTAGCCATGAGGCATAGATTGGCCGCATCATCATCTTCAGAGTCAGATGATTCTTCATCAGAAAGAGCCCAGTTATGATCTTCCGCGATCATGCCTTTGCCTTTCTTGTTAAAGCTTTTCAGCTTTGCATACTTTTCTTTCAGCTTCTTGTACTTGTCATCTCTAGCCTTGAGGTTAGAGGATTTCTTGAAGGAAGATGAGGGTCTGAAGATTTTTTCTTTGACCTGCTTTCACTAGCAAATTGTCCTACTTTTTCACAGTTAAAGCAGGTAGTAGTAGCCTTATCTACATGGGTTGAAGATTTTGGCTTGTCAGTGAGGGAAAGAGGTTTATTTCTTCTGAAGTTACTCTTTCTGGCGAATCTCCTGAATGTATTAGTCAGGAGTGCCAGTGACTCATCCATTTCTGAAGGATCAGCTTCTGATGATTCATCAGAGTTAGACTCCAACTCAGTGATGGTGACAGAAGATCGCTGAGTAGGCACCAACTTTGAAGAGAGTAAAGCAACAGGTTGTAACAACCCCAATTTCATATATACAAATAACATACATTTCACGACATAATTTCATCAAAAAGATACATCATATTTCATATTCGGTCCCATAGTCTTACTAAACATAATAAGTAATTCAGTACAACCTTTTTCACTAATTAATTTACATTATGACTAACAACAAAGCCATAAGTACAAAAACACTTCATGATCTTCATTACAAAAGTCTTCACAAAAGCTATCCATCCATTACTCTATTCATTTGCTCTTACCCGATCCATCACCTGGAATACATATTTTTAAAACAAAATGAGGGTTAGACCTAGTGCTCTATGTGATAAAATCCCTGTCAGTTTGAAATAATTTATATAAACTCCATTTACATAAATTACATTCATATGACACAATCACATATATCAATTTGAACTCACTCTTCATTTACTTTCTCTTCTCATTCCCATGGCCATGTTAGTTGGTTGCAATCCAACTAATAAATTATCTCCACCGTACAACTTCTACGGCCAACACCACCGTACAACTACTACGGCCAACACCACCGTACAACTACTACGGCCAATATCACCGGTCCTAAGCCCGGCCAATATACTCTCGTATAATACTCATGCAAATATAATATAATCTTCACATACTATATTTCCAACATAAGCATATAAACACATCATTTATCACATATTCTATACACACATATATGTATTCTAGTTTAAAAACATTTTCAAGTAAAACTCACCTGTTTGTCTTATCAAAACGTTCTCCAATCTTTTCTCAAACAATCCAGCTTCACTTCAATTTCACCGAATCTGAATCAATCATATACAAGTATTGCTTTACCACTTTGAACACATAGGGCTTGCTAGGACTAAAAGCTTTAGATAACTTTATCTAACTCTTATCCTCAATTGTCTTCCCAAGCCCGAACTTAAGTCAGGTCCATAGTATTTTAGTCCTCATTCATATTCTATCTAAGAATTAACAAAACACAGGTTACTGAATACTCAAAAGTGTATAAATTCTCCAAAATGACGAAACAACAAAAGTATCCGGATACCTCAAATTATCCGGACAACACAACTTTTCTGGACAGCGAGACTTTTCCGGACAACATGACTTTTCCGGACAACCTAAACAACTCGGACGTCATCCGGACATCAAAGTAATCCGGATACCATCCGGTATCCAATTCTATCCGGAAACCATAGGAAAAAGGAACTTACCCGGATAAAGAACCTGTCCGGACACTTGTAGAACATTAACCGGACACCACCCACAACCTACCCGGACACTACCCATAAAACCACCCGGACACATTCATGGTGTCCGGAAACCTCTGTCTGTTTGGTGCTTTTTACCCAGAAAACTGGCTGAATCATTAACAGATATGAAATTGACTATTCCAATCCGATAGAAACTACCTAATAGCATTTACACACATAAACTGTAAAGGAAACATACCTGGATTCAGTTCCAAGTGCACCAATTGATGCCTTAACCTAGCTTTTCTTCCTTTCTTCTTTTCTTCCAAAACACACACACACCTTAAGCTACTTTTCTGGATAATACTGAATTTAGGAAATATCTAATTCCATTAAGGGTAATATCTAATCCAACTTACCATTTTAGTCCTTAAGTTATTCCTTAATGACCAAAAACCCCCTTTACTTATAAATCTTTCCTTAATGACCAAAACACCCTTTACTTATAAATCTACCCAAACTTACCTTTAACTTCACATTTTAAAGTTAACAAAATTTAACGGAACTAACCTTTAACTAACGAACTTACCCGGGGTATTACATCATCTCCCCCTTAAAAGAATTTCGTCCCGGAATTCGATTAGGCAAAAAGGTACAGGTACTTAGTTCTCATCTTTGACTCTGATTCCCAAGTAGCATCCTGACCCCTATGATGTCTCCACTGAACTTTCACTTTTCTGATCTCATTGTTCCGCAAAACTTTGACTTTACGATCAATAATGGCTTCAGGTTCCTCCACATAATTCATCTTTTTATCAACTTGTATATCTGGTAGAGAAACTGCCTGGTCTGGCGTAACTAAACACTTTCGAAAATTCGATACGTGAGACGCGTTGTGAATCCTGCTTAACTATAGCGGAAGATCCAACCTATAAGCCACTTCTCCAATCCTTTCTGTAATTGCAAACGGCCCGATATACCTTGGACTAAGTTTACCCTGCTTCCCAAACCGAATAACTCCTTTCCAAGGTGAGACTTTTAACATTACAAAATCTCCAACTTGGAACTCTAATGGTTTCCGGCGTCGGTCGGCGTAGCTTTTCTGTCTGTCTTGAGCCACTTTCAATCTTTCTCGAATCTGAGTAACCTTATCCGCGGTCAACTGAACTATATCTGGCCCTGCTAACTGTTTCTCCCCCACTTCATTCCAACACAAAGGCGTTTGACATTTTCTACCATACAATACTTCAAACGGTGCTGCTTGTATGCTGGAATGGTAACTGTTGTTGTAGGCAAATTCGATCAACGGCAAATGTTTATCCCACGATCCCCCGAAATCAACAATACATTCTCGGAGCATATCTTCTAAAGTCTGAATCGTTCGCTCACTCTGACCGTCAGTTTGAGGATGACATGCTGTACTTAACTTTATCTGAGTTCCCATCTCCTTTTGAAAACTTCTCCAGAACCTTGAAGTAAAACGACTATCCCGATCAGAAATAATCGAGATTGGAACCCCATGTCGAGTTACTATTTCGTCAATGTACAACTTGGCTAAGCGTTCCATCGAATCAGTTTCCTTTATTGGTAAGAAGTGAGCAGATTTCGTCAATCTATCAACAATCACCCAAATAGAATCGAATCCCTTCGGAGTCCTTGGTAGCTTTGTGATGAAATCTGTAGTAATCTGATCCCATTTCCACATCGGTATTTCCAATCGTTGTAACTGACCAAACGGTTTTTGATGTTCAATCTTTACCTTTTTACAAGTAGTACATTCTTCTACATGTTGAGCAATGCTTCTTTTTATTCCCGGCCACCAATAGAATTGTTTCAGATCTCTATACATCTTATTCATACCTGGATGAATAGAGAAACGAGATTGATGAGCTTCTTGTAATACACGATCACGTAATCCACCCAAACGAGGCACCCAAATTCTGTTTCCCAGACACAACAACTCACGGTCATCTTTGACAAGCAATGCTGATGTCCCCACTAACCGTTCTGACTTCAAATGTTCTTCCTGATAGGCTTCTATTTGACACTTCAGCAGTTCGTCAAAGATGTTAGGCAAGAGTTCGGCCCTTAGTGAAATAGCTTTTATTGTTCCACTCCTTTCTTGACGACTCAGTGCATCAGCTACCACATTCGCTTTTCCTAGATGATAAAGAATTTCACAGTCGTAATCACTCACCAGTTCTAGCCATCTTCTTTGTCTCATATTTAATTCCTTCTGATCGAAGAGATGTTGGAGACTCTTATGATCGGTATAAATTTGACATTTGGAACCATAAAGATAATGTCTCCAAATCATCAACGCGAAAACAACTGCTGCAAGTTCCAGTCGTGTGTTGGATACTGTCGTTCATGATCTTTTAGTTGACGAGAAGCATAAGCAATAACTTTCCCACGCTGCCTAAGTACACATCCCAATCCCAGTTTAGAAGCATCACTGTAAACAACAAAGTCTTCAGAACCTTCAGGTAGCGACAAAATCGGCGCGCTGCACAGTTTCTCTTTCAATATCCGGAATGCTCCATCCTGTTCTGCTTTCCATTCAAACTTTAGATTCTTTCGAGTCAGTTTAGTCAAAGGCGTCGCGATACGAGAGAAGTCTTTTATAAACTTTCGATAGTAGCCTGCTAAACCTAAAAAACTACGTACTTCGGTTGGCGTTCTCGGCGGTTCCCACTTTTCAATCGCTTCCACTTTCATCGGATCAACTTGAATGCCTTTCTCGGAAACTACATGTCCCAAAAACAGAACTTCTCGTAGCCAGAATTCACATTTCGAAAATTTAGCATACAACTTTTCTTTCTTTAGTAACTCCAGAATCAGACGAAGATGTTGCGCGTGCTCTTCCTTGGATCGAGAATAGATAAGTATATCATCGATAAATACAATTACAAATTTATCGAGATACGGCTTACATACCCGATTCATTAAATCCATAAAAGCAGCTGGAGCGTTCGTCAATCCAAACGGCATCACTAAGAATTCATAATGACCATACCTTGTGCGAAAAGCAGTTTTCAGAACATCTTCTTCTTTCACCTTCAGCTGATGGTAACCAGACCTTAGATCAATCTTGGAGAAATAGCAGTCTCCAACCAATTGATCGAAGAGGTCATCAATTCTGGGAAGCGGATACTTGTTCTTGATCGTGCGCTTATTAAGTTCCCGGTAGTCGATACACATTCTCATCGAACCATCCTTCTTTTTCACAAACAAAACTGGCGCTCCCCACGGAGAAGAACTAGGTCTGATGAAGCCTTTGTCGGATAGGTCTTGTAGTTGTGTCATCATCTCTTTCATCTCTGGAGGTGCTAGACGATACGGTGCACGGGCTATAGGAGCGGCTCCAGGAATCAGATCTATACCAAACTCTACTTGTCTAACGGGCGGAAGACTATTCAAGTCTTCAGGGAACACTTCCGGAAATTCACTAACAATCGGAATATCTTCCACCTTGTTATTTTCTGGCGTAATATCTATCACATAAGCTAAATAACTCTGACAACCCTTATTCACACACTTACGGGCTTTTATCATAGATATAAGGCAAGACTGATGATTTTTACGATCACCATAAATCACTACCGGTCCCTTTTCAGGTAATACAACATTAATTATTTTCTTATCACATACTATGTTAGCCTGATTTTCAGCTAACCAATCCATCATCCCCACTACCACATCAAATTCTATCAAAGCTATAGGAAATAGTTGTATCGGTACTCCACACCCTTCTATATTTATTACACAGCTATCAAATACTTCTTTAACTGACACTTGGTTATCATTTGCAGTATCTACCAGTAAGGCATGTTCTAACACTTTAGGCTTCAAACGCAGATAAGCAGCAAATGCAGGAGATACAAAAGATCGGTTTGCACCGGAGTCAAATAACACTTTAGCACGTGTAGAGTTTATGAAAAATGTACCTGTAATCACATCCGGAGTTTCCTCCGCTTCTTTTGTTGTCATCTGGAATGTACGACTCCTCGTTCTTGTTGGCTCTAGTCTCGGTACTACTGGTCTGCCAACCGCTGGTTTCCCTGACGTACCCCCTTGCTGTATTCTTCCCCTCGGACAATCCGACTGTAGATGATCCGGAGAATTACATGAAAAACAAAATCGCGTTACTCGACAATCTTTAGAAACATTCCCGGTCTTCCCACATCTATAACAAACCCGCGAATCAACTTGGCAACTTCCCTGATGGATACGGTGGCACTTCGGACACGGTCTTTTCGCTGGTCGGAAAGGCGGGCGACTATCGAATCTTTGAAACCTGGACTTTTTCGGATCATACTGAGGTCCTTCCCATTTCCTCTTTCCCATACTCTTATCACCGGCATCCCTCTTATTATCCCGCTCCACATTTTCCGCGGCATTTACTACGGCTGAGAAGGTATCAGGTCTCGCTGCAGTCGCTAACTTTCGAATTTCCGAATTCAATCTGAATATGAAACTTTCCATCTTCATTTTCTCCGTGGCAACATAATACTCTCCAAAACGCGACTTCTCTAGGAAACGGGCAGTATAGTCTCTGACTGATAAATTCCCTTGTTGTAGGCTCAAGAATTCCTCCTCCAATTGTCTGACTGCTACTTGCGGACAAAACAGTTCTTTGAATGCCCTTGAGAATTCGCCCCAAGTAAAGGTTGAGTATACCTCAAATCCCTTAGAGTCAATAAGGGCCTCCCACCAGTATAAAGCATCTGCCTTCAACATTGCAGTTCCGTATAACACCTTATCCTCTTCCGCACATTTGCTGGTTTTAAATACAGCTTCAATTTCCTTCAGCCACCGCATCGCCTTCACTAGATCTCTATCCCCTCCATAAGTTGGTGGTTTATAGCTTAAAAACATCTTATAGTCACACCTTCTTGGTACTGATACGACAGTAGGAGTGATAGGCATCTAGTCTTCCAAGTTAGGGTCTGGTCTTTCCGCTTCAGTATTATGCCTTTGGTTAAACATGGCTTGAATATTGGCTTGTAATCTTCCCATCTCAGCAGCCAAGTCGTGTCTTCTAACAAACTCTGTGCCTCGCCCCTGCACTCTGCCTCCAGTCCTGCCCCTGCTTCTTTCTCCCCCTCTTCCCCTAGTTCCGACAGGGGGATTTGTTCTATTAGAGTTGCTTCTTCCTCCCTGATTTGTTTGTCTAGTACCGCTGGCCATTCTGTAGATTCAAACAATGTTATTATACACATAAGCACATACCCCATATAATAAGGTATTCCAGTTCAAACATGTACCTGTAAAATCACAATTACACTGGCCAGGTGTAATCTGAAATTACCTTACATGATGTTCCTTCTACCTTTTTATATTTAACATCCCAAGGTTCTACAATAATAGGGACATCCTACTTCGCATGCAGTTTAAGTCTAGGTACATATACTAATACCTAAATCCATTAAACTAGGGCTCTGATACCATCTGTAACAACCCCAATTTCATATATACAAATAACATACATTTCACGACATAATTTCATCAAAAAGATACATCATATTTCATATTCGGTCCCATAGTCTTACTAAACATAATAAGTAATTCAGTACAACCTTTTTCACTAATTAATTTACATTATGACTAACAACAAAGCCATACGTACAAAAACACTTCATGATCTTCATTACAAAAGTCTTCACAAAAGCTATCCATCCATTACTCTATTCATTTGCTCTTACCCGATCCATCACCTGGAATACATATTTTTTAAACAAAATGAGGGTTAGACCTAGTGGTCTAAGTGAGAAAATCCCTGTCAATTTGAAATCATTTATATAAACTCCATTTACATAAATTACATTCATATGACACAATCACATATATCAATTTGAACTCACTCTTCATTTACTTTCTCTTCTCATTCCCATGGCCATATTAGTTGGTTGCAAGCAAACTAATAAATTATCTCCACCGTACAACTTCTACGGCCAACACCACCGTACAACTACTACGACCAATATCACCGGTCCTAAGACCGGCCAATATACTCTCGTATAATACTCATGCAAATATAATATAATCTTCACATACTATATTTCCAACATAAGCATATAAACACATCATTTATCACATATTCTATACACACATATATGTATTCCAGTTTAAAAATATTTTCAAGTAAAACTCACCGGTTTGTCTTATCAAAATGTTCTCCAAGCTTTTCTCAAACAATCCAGCTTCACTTCAATTTCACAGAATCTGAATCAATCATATACAAGTATTGCTTTACCACTTTGAACACATAGGGCTTGCTAGGACTAAAAGCTTTAGATAACTCTATCTAACTCTTATCCTCAATTGTCTTCCCCAAGCCCGAACTTAAGTCAAGTCCATAGTATTTTAGTCCTCATTCATATTCTATCTAAGAATTAACAAAACACAGGTTACTGAATACTCAAAAGTGTTTAAATTCTCCAAAATGACCAAACAACAAAAGTATCCGGATACCTCAACTTTTCCGGACAGCGTGACTTTTCTGGACAACATGACTTTTCCGGACAACCTAAACAACTTGGACGTCATCCGGACATCAAAGTAATCCGGATACCATCCGGTATCCAATTCTATCCGGAAACCATAGGAAAAAGGAACTTACCCGGATAAAGAACCCGTCCGGACACCTGTAGAACATTAACCGGACACCACCCACAACCTACCCGTACACTACCCATAAAACCACCCGGACACATTCATGGTGTCCGGAAACCTCTGTCGGTTTGGTGCTTTTTACCCAGAAAACCGGCTGAATCATTAACAGATATGAAATTGACTATTCCAATCCGATAGAAGCTACCTAATAGCAATTACACACATAAACTGTAAAGGAAACATACCTGAATTCAGTTCCAAGTGCACCAATTGATGCCTTAACCTACCTTTTCTTCCTTTCTTCTTTTCTTCCAAAACACACACACACCCTAAGCTACTTTTCTGGATAATACTGAATTTAGGAAATATCTAATTCCATTAAGGGTAATATCTAATCCAATTTACCATTTTAGTCCTTAAGTTATTCCTTAATGACCAAAAACACCCTTTACTTATAAATCTACCCAAACTTACCTTTAACTTCACATTTTAAAGTTAACAAAATTTAACGGAACTAACCTTTAACTAACGAACTTACCCGGGGTATTACACATGTGTGCTTTTGGAATCTTTTACAAGATTCTTCTTAAGATGACACGACTGCTCATGATTGAGCATAGTGCCAAATAAGGTAGAAAGAGTCATAGATTTCAGATCCTTTGAGAGTTTAAGACACATAGAATAACTGTCCCAACTTTCAGGAAGACTTTCTAGAAACTTTGTCAGGATCTCAAAGTTAGAATATTCTTTACCAAAAGTTTTTAAGTCAATGATTAAACAGTTAAACCGTTGATGAACTTCAGAGAGAGCTTCATTCTTACCACAAATGAAGCTTTCGTACTGTCTTACCAGATTGATCTTTCTTGAATCCTGGACTTCAGATGTACCTTCATATTGAACACATATTGTGTCCCACATGGCTTTTGAACTTTTCAGGTTCATGACGGAGTGGTAGACTTCATCAGGAAGAGCCATAGAGAGGATGAATCTGGCCTTAGAATCGATGGCCACCTTTTTTTGGTCTTCATCAGTCCATGTACTAACTTCCCTGGGAATGATTCTTTCAGGGATAGAAGCTCTAGTAGCAGTGCCTGGAACAGCAGGGTCTATCATGAAAGTGACATATGGTCCATTTTCAATGTAGTAAGGCATAGTAGGATCTACACCTTCCAAGAAGATTATCATCCTAGTTTTCCATAGATTGAAGTTATCTTTGGAAAATCTAGGGGGTTTTGCAAGAGAACCATTATCGATATAGTTTGTGTTTGTGGTGTTAGCCATTTTAGAAAATAGCAAGGAAGAGAAAAAGAATATAGTATAAGCAAGATCTTGTTTATTAGATTAAACAAACTTCTCTGATACCACTTGTTGGTCCCAAGGGGGTTATACAAGTTTGTAGAAGGGGGGGGGGGGGTTGAATACAAACACACGATTTTTATCTTTTTAAATTGTATATTGATATGTATCAAACAATTTACAGTTTGTTGCGGAACAAGATTAAGGAATAAACCTAATCTAAACAAACTATGAGAATCACTAAGATTTCTTGCACTAGAAATAGAGAGAAAGAATTAAGAACACTTAAGACAATTATTCTAACACACAAATTCAGCAAGAGAAGTAATGGCCGAGCTTCGCAATTCACAAATGAAGTAGGATTTCCTTTATATACTGTATGCATTTAATGCATGTAAGTACACCTTTACACGTGGCAGCCTCTGGTTTGTTGCATGGTTTGACTCTAGTAGACAACCTAGTGGCCACATGATGAACAGTGTAAAATCAAAGTTGGTTGTACGGTTTTGGACAAAAGGGATGTCCGTACTGACAAAATCGTACGGAGGCGTGCAAGGGGATAAGACAAAAGTTACTTGTAGAGGAGGCTCCATGATCAGCGTTCGCTGAATGATTCTTTATCAGCGAATGATAAAGTTCAGCGTTCGCTGAAGTCTTCTACTTGAAACTTCACGTTGAGTGGACAGGTCTTGGCTTCGCTGATATCCACATCAGTTCATTAGTAGACTTAGTCACTGGTTCTTTGGCTTGATCTTCGACTTCATCGTAGAACATGGTTGACGTGAATCTTGTCTTCAGGGATCATAAGTAAACAACATAAGGTATCAGAAATCATCGGTGAGACTGTACAAGCTCAGGGCTCACTGATGAACAGTGTTCGCTGAATGTATAAATCAAAGAGCATGAGTTTCCTATCAGCGGTACTAAACAGACTTAGTATTTATGAGCGATAGTGAAACTCTAATACATATTGTCTACTTATAATTTTCACTAAGTGTTTCTCAGGGTCATTATCAAATCACTGAGGGTTTGGATCATCATCACCTAAAGATGATGATGATGACGATGATGATGATGATGATGTCGACTTCTCCTTTCAGCCTAAGCCCAAGAAAACCCCAGCTCTAAAAGGGGTAGTCTTCAAAGAATCGGGGGAGGGGACCATAACCAAACCTGCAGCTACTGAAGCTGACAAAGGCAAAAACAAAGGCCTTGCAAAAGAAGACAACTTGTCTATTCTCTTTAGCAAGCCACTTTGTCATGTAACTTATTTATTCTTCCCTTACACTGCATCCCTCCTCTATCCTTTCTCAACCTCAGTTCTACTCTCCATAAAGCCTCTATACACTTAACCTCATTCTTTCTCTATCTCTTCTCCCAAATGATCTTACCTATGTGATCGTTTTGTTTCAGCTGGTCCTCTCCCCTGCTTGAGGGTCAAGCTGAAGCTCCTACTACAACTCCAATAATACCAGCCCCGAGTGCTGATGAAATAATCCCGGTCTTAGACTTCGCTGAGACTGTTGAACAACAAGAAGAACTGCTCTCTCACAAGAAAACACCTTCCTTGGTTCCTCAAAATCCAAGTGAAGAGAAAATGAAAAAGAGAGCAGCTATGATTCAAAAGCTTGAGGATCAACGCATTGTCCCTCATCATCTCAGCATCCTATGAAAAAGGGAAATTGTTGAATCCCTCAAAGTTGAGAAACTCCTCACTGATCGAAAGAGAGCTGAAGAAAAAGATAAATAATATGCTATTGAGCTCGTCCAACGATCAGTGAAGGATCCTGAATTGAAGAAGACTCCTATCTCTGTTCAGCGACAATTGTGGAAGGACGCCAAAAAGATCATCGAGAAGAAAACCAAGGTCTCTTATTCCACCTTGAAATGGTGCAAAGAAATAATTCACTTTCGATATCATGGGTCTAGAATCAAACAAGTCAACATCAGGGGACATACAACAAACGATGTTCCTATCATTGACGTTCTGATTGTCAGAGAGAATGGTCACAAGGAAACAATCTACACCTCGTGGATTGATAAATACGGTTTATCTGAATGGTTGAAGATGCGAATAGCCATTCAGCGATCACGTTCAAACTACTAATCCTTTGTCGAGAAGGCTCTGAACAAACAGATCGACTTGGTTACATCAGCTGTGGATATTCGTCCTCCTCCTCTTCCACTTCAACAAAGAAGGCCTGCTGCAAAGAAAAGAAAACATCTTCAACTTCAGGTCCTCCTATCAGAAATGAAACCGGAATTGGCTTTTCACGAGAAGAAGTCCTTGGTCCTGACCCTGATCTCTCAGTACTCGACGTCTTCCTGCCCCCTGGTTAACGCTTTATCCATGGAAAAGTCCTAAGTGAACCTCATGGTATTTTCTTCAATGACTGCACTGGACGAAAATGCTTCCAATGCGTCTCTAAGCTATGCATTGCCCCTATCGAACAACTCAGATATCTTATCTACTGGTGCGGTTTCAGAGATGACCTTCTCGGACACTTCATGAAGCCCCTGATCTACAAAGAAGCATAGCGAAGAAAGGGCACTTGGAGAAAAAGTCCCTGATTGGATGATCCCGACCACAAATACCCTTGATGAACTTCTTATCAAGGATGAACCTAAATAGTTGATAGAATTCCTTCTGTAAATTCTTCTTCATTTTATCAACTGTAACTTTTGTACTTGTAATTATTATTCATTGTACTTATAATTTTTCCAATTCCCTTTGTAACTTATACGAAGTTTAATGAAAATTTTCAGTGAATGTACTTTACTCCATCAGTACTTAAAAAGATCCCTTAAAACAGTAAATGGGACAAATATTTTATGAGTCCTTTTTAACCTTAGGTTTTCTTACTTAGCAATTTTCTTTTACTGTTATGTCATAATCAAATAGGGGGAGATTGTTGATCCAAACCCTCAGTAATTTGATAATGACCCTGAGAAACACTTAGTGAAAATTGTAAATAGACAATATGTATTAGAGTTTCACTATCGCTGATAAATACTAAGTCTGTTTAGTACCGCTGATAGGAAACTCATGCTCTTTAATTTATACATTCAGCGAACACTGTTCATCAGTGAGCCCTGAGCTTGTTCAGTCTCACCGATGATTGATGATACCTTATGTTGTTTACTTATGATCTCTGAAGACAAGATTCACGTCAACCATGTTCTACGCTGAAGTCGAAGATCAAGCCAAAGAACCAGTGACTAAGTCTACTAATGAACTGATGCGGATATCAGCGAAGCCAAGACTTGTCCACTCAACGTGAAGTTTCAAGTAGAAGACTTCAGCGAACGCTGAACTTTATCATTCGCTGATAAAGAATCATTCAGCGAACGCTGATCATGAAGCCTCCTCTACAAGTAACTTTTGTCTTATCCCCTTGCACGCCTCCGTACGATTTTATCAGTACGGACATCCCTTTTGTCCAAAATCGTACAACCAACTCTGATCTTACACTGTTCATCATGCGGCCACTAGGTTTTCTACTGAAGTCAAACCATGCAACCAACCAGAGGCTGCCAAGTGTAAAGGTGTACTGACATGCATTAAATGCATGCAGTATTTAAAGGAAGCCCTACTTTATTTGTGAAGTGTGAAGCTCGGCCATTCCTTCTCTTGCTGAATCTGTGTGTTTGTCTTAAGTGTTCTTAATTCTTTCTCTCTATTTCTAGTGCAAGAAATCTTAGTAATTCTCATAGTTTGTTTAGATTAGGTTTATTCCTTCATCTTGTTCCGCAACAAATTGTAAATTGTTTGTACATATCAATATACAATTTAAAAAGATAAAAATCGTGTGTTTATATTCAAACCCCCCCCCCCCCTCCTTCTACAAACTTGTATAACCCCCTTGGGCCCAACAAGTGGTATCAGAGCAGTTTGTTTAATCTAATAAACAAGATCTTGCTTATACTATATTCTTTTTCTCTTCCTTGCTATTTTCTAAAATGGCTAAGACCACAAACACAAACTATATCGATAATGGTTCTCTTGCAAAACCCCCTAGATTTTCCAAAGATAACTTCAATCTATGGAAAAATAGGATGATGCTCTTCTTGGAAGGTGTAGATCCTACTATGCCTTACTACATTGAAAATGGACCATATGCCCCTTTCATGATAGACCCTGCTGTTCCAAACACTGCTACTAGAGTTGCTATCCCTAAAAGAATCATTCCCAGGGAAGTTAGTACGTGGACTGATGAAGACAAGAAGAATGTGGCCATCGATACTAAGGCCAGATCCATCCTCTCTATGGCTCTTCCTGATGAAGTCTACCACTCCGTCATGAACCTGAAATTTTCAAAAGCCATGTGGGACACAATATGTGTTCAATATGAAGGTACATCTGAAGTTGTTGGTCCCGAAAGGATTATACAAGTTTGTAGAAGGGGGCGGGGGGTTGAATACAAACACACGATTTTTACTTTTCCAAATTATTTATTGATATGTATCAAACAATTTACAACTTGTTGCGGAACAAGATTAAGGAATAAACCTAATCTAAACAAGTTAAGAGAATCACTAATATTTTTTGCACTAGAAATAAGATAGAGGGAAGATAAGAATATTAAAGAGAAATATTCTAACACACAGAATAGCAAGAAGAAAGAAATAGCCGAGCTCTTTATTTCTGAAGTAGGGTTTCCTTTATATACAGCATGCATTTAATGCACATCAGTATCACTTTACACGAGGCAGCAGCTGATTGGTTGCATGGTTTGACCTTGGTAGACAACCTAGTAGCCGCATGATGAATAATGTAGAATCAGAGTTGTTTGTACGATTCGGGACAAAAGGTATGTCCGTTCTGACAGATCGTACGGAGACGTGCAATGGGATAAGACAAAAGTAACTTGTAAAGGAAGACTTCATGATCAGCGTTCGCTGAATAGTTCTTTATCAGCGAGTGATAAAGTTCAGCGTTCGCTGAAGTCTTCTACTTGAAACTTCACGTTGAGTGGACAAATCTTGGCTTCGCTGATATCCACATCAGTTCATTAGTAGACTTGTCGCTGGTTCTTTGGATTGATCTTCGACTTCAGCGTAGAACATAGTTGATGTGAAACTTGTCTTCCGGGATCATAAGTAAACAACATATTTTATCAGCGATCATCAGTGAGACTTGAACAAACTCAGGGCTCACTGATGAACAGTATCGTTGAATGTATAAATCAAATAACGAGAGTTCCTATCAGCGGTACTGTAACAGTCTTAGTACTTATCAGCGATAGTGAAACTCTATTACATATTGTCTACTTACAAATTTCACTAAGTGTTTCTCAGAGAGTCATTATCAAATCACTGAGGGTTTGGATCAACAATCTCCCCCTATTTGATTATGACATGGCAACAAAAGAAAATTGCTAAGAAAGAAAACATAAAGATAAATAGAACTCATAAAATATTTTTCCCATTTACTGTTTTCGGGGAACTTTTAAGTACTTATGGAGTAAAGTACGTTCGCTAAAATTTTTCTTTAAACTTCGTATAAGTTACAGAGGGAAGTACAAAAATTACAAGTACATCAAATAAAATTTACAAGTACAAAAGATATAAGCTGATAAAGATAGAAGAATTACAAGGAATCCTATCAGCTATACAGGTTCATCCTTAATGAGAAGTTCATCAAGGGATTTTATGGTAGGGATCATCCAGTTAGGGATTGTTTCTCCAAGATCCCTTCTTCGCTTTGCTTTATTAAAGATCAAGGGTTTGAAGAAGTATCCGAGAAGATCATCTCTGAAACCGCACCAATAGACGAGATCTCTGAGCTATTCGATAGGGGCAATGCATAGCTCAGAGACGCGTTGGAAGCATTCTCGTCCATCGTAGTCTCTGAAGAAGATACCATAAGGATCGCTTAAGACTTTTACAGGGACAAAGCGTTCACCAGGGGGCAGAGTGATGTCAAGAGCTAAGAGATCAGGTTCAGGACCAAGAACTTCAGTGCATGAAAAGCCAATTCCGGTTTCATTTCGGATAGGAGGACCTGAAGGTGTTACCTTTTTCTTTGCAGCAGGCCTTCTTCGTTGAACAGGAGCAGGAGGAGGAGGAGGAATATCCACAGTTGATGTAACCAAGTCGATCTGTTTATTCAAACCTTTCTCGACATGGTCTTTAAAGCTTGAGCGTGATCGCTGAGTGGCTATTCGCATCTCCATCCACTCAGAGAAACCGTACTTGCTGATCGATGAAGCGTAGATGGTTTCCTTATTACCATTTTCTCTGAATCTGTCGACATCAACCACTGGAACTTTTATGGAGTACCTTACCATGATGTTCACCTTTATGATTCTGGAGGGCCGATATAGTTAGTTTAGTCGTTCTTTGAACCATATCAGGGTAGAGTCAAATACCTTGGTCTTCTTCTCGACGATCTTTTGGGCGTCCTTCCACAATTGACGTTGAACTGAGATGGGAGCTTTCTTCAGTTCAAGGTCTTTCACCGATTGTTGAGCGAGCTCAAGAGCATAAGCTTTATCCTTTTCTTCAGCTCTTTTTCGATCGGCGAGTTGTTGTTCAGCTTTGAAGTGTTCAGCGACTTCCTTTCTTGTTATTTTGAATCGGGGACCATGGATGATTCGCTGATCTTCAAGCTGTTTAATCATTGCTTCTCTCCTTTTCAGTTCTTCTTCACTTAGCGTTTGAGGAGCCAAGGAAGGTCTATTTTTGTGAGAGAGCAATTCTTCTTCAGGTTCATCAGTCTCAGCGAAGTCTAAGACTGGGATTATTTCATCAGCACTTGGGGCTGGATTTATTGTTGATGTAGTTGGAGGAACATCAGTTGGATCCTCAAGCAGGGGAGAGGACTAGCTGAAACATAACGATCGTTTAAGTAAGATCATTTGGGAGAAGAGATAGAGAAAGAATGAGGTTTAAGTGTATAGAGGTTTTATGGAGAGGAGAACTGAGGTTGAGAAATGATAGAGGAGGGATGCAGTGTAAGGGAAGAAAATATATTGTACCTGACAAACTGGCTTTCGAATCAAGATAGTCAGATTACCTTCTGCAACGAGGCCTTTATTTTTGCCTTTGTCTGCTTCAGTCGCTGAAGGCTTTTTCGTGGTCCCCTACCTTGACGTGTCTTTGAAGACTACCAGTTTTTTAGCAGGGATCCTTCTAGGCTGGAAGGAGTAATCGATATCTTCATCATCGTCATCATCATCTTTAGGGGATGATGATTGTTCATCATCAGCAACATCGACGTCTTCATCGTCTTCTTCTTCTTCTTCTTCAACCTCGTCCTCAGTAGGAATAGGAACTGCAGTATCTTCCAGTTCTTCTTCGAGTTGCTTCCCCTCAGATTCATCGTTGTGTTGGGAGAACTCGTTTCCCTCAGGGTTTTCAACTCCCTGAGGTTTTTCAGCAGCAGTAGAAATAATACCCTCCCCCTCAGAGTTATGGGGAAGGTCTTCTTGATTCTTCTTCTGTTAGGGCATTTTTGTAGCTATCAAGACAGTATTAATATCTTGTACTGTTTCTCCTTAGTAGAGGCATGGGCTTGTCATGTCCTACTATATAAAGGAGTTCCTTTATTATTTTGGACAACAACTTGAAGCATTTGTCATTTTACACTTTGAAATCAATATATGGATGACAAGATTGCTCTCTAGATTCTCTCTACACTTGTTCATTACTTTGTGCTAGATTTGGGATTTATCAATTGGTATCAGAGCTAAACAGAAGATTCAAGCAGATTAAAGAGCAAATTGAAGAATTTTTACACTGTTCATCAAGAATTCGGACCAAGAGAAGTTTACTGTTCATCTGAAGTCTTAACATTCAGACATGAAGATTTTCTAGATTTTGAGTTTTTGAATCATTTCTTTGCATCGTTCAACTCGGATTTGGATTCTGGACACATTTAATTCTTGCAAAAACATCAAAATCTGCACAGAATTGACAGATCTGATCGATTTTTGAATATTTTTTCAAAAACTTCAAGTTCAGTGTTTGGATCTTAATTCGATTAAATTGATCGAATTGTGAATTGTGATCAACAGGAAAAGTGTGCAGATTTCAATTACGAATAATTTGATATAAGATTCATCACAATTGATCAAGAATTGAAGAAGTTATGGCAGATTAAGTGATTTTGAAGTTCGAAGTGCAGAATTCGGATTCTTCTTGGTGAATTCGGATCATTCAAAGAGAATTCGGAACATTCATAGAGAATTCGAACCCTATTACATTCGAATTGAGTGAATTCGAACCTAAGTAAATTCGAATTGAGTGAATTCGAATCCAGTTACATTCGAATTGCGTGAATTCGCACTCAACATAATCCGAATTGAGTGAATTCGAACCTTAGTACATCCGAATTGAGTGAATTTGAACGCTGTTAAGTTCGAATTGGAGGATTTCGAAATCTATCAAGTCCGAATTGATTATCCGAATTGAGTATCCGAATTGAGCATCCGAATTGATCATCCGAATTGATCATCCGAATTGATCATCCGAATTGAGCATCCGAATTCTTAGGAATGTTGATTAAATTCTCATAAGTGTAATTTTTCTTACACTAACTGCTTTATCTTCTGAACGATCGTTTATCTAGCCAATTATCAGAAGATGTCGAGAGATATGCTGAGCATGGGTTCTAAGAATAAGCCTCCGGTATTGATAGCTGAAGAATATTCTCAATGGAAAAGGAGAATGATTCAATTTCTGAATCATCAGAACAGAGATCTTATGCTGTCCATTCAGAACGGTCCTTACAAAGCCTACATAGAGGTTGGTGGCATTGCTGCAACAGAAACAAGTCAAGAGATTCTTCCAAGAAGAATAGAAAAGGAATACAAATATTACAGTGATGCTGATAAAGCTAGAGTTGAAATTGATGAGCAAGCATTGACATACTTGACTATGGCCATTCCAAACAATATCTATAATCGCGTAGACAGCCGAAATTCAGCAAAGGATATTTGGGATGAGCTAGAAAGGCAGTTTGAAGGTTCATCAAAATCAATGAAGACCAAAAAGAATCAGAGCATCAATGCGTATGAAGGGTTTAAAGCTAGAGATGGAGAATCGTTGAAAGATACTTATGATCGTTACAACATCATTCTGAATGATTTAAGAAGGAATGGAGTTGACAAGTCTGAATCAGAGATTAATTACAAGTTTGTCAAGAATTTACTGCCGGAATGGGATTCATACTCTATTCAGCTTCAAATGTCAAGGGATATGGATGATGAAAAGTTGACCGATATTTTCAGCATTCTGGGTCAACATGAAGAAAAAGTAAAAATGGTCAAAGAAAAGGAGAAAAAGGTTGAAGAATCTTTAGCCCTTCTAAGTGAACACAAGAAAAGTGGAGCGATGAAAACAAAGGCTTTGATCTCTGGGTTAAGCAAAAAGAAGATAAGTTCTGATGATGATGATGAAAGCAGCAGTTCTGGAGATGAAATGAGTGAGATAGCTGAAAAATTAGCCTTGTTAACTACAAGATTTCAAAACAGATATGGAAAGAAGAAGTTTCATTCAAAAAGCAAACCTGATTACAACAAAGTGAACAGATACAAAAGGTTTGAGAAAAGGTATGAGAACAAGGATCAAAAGGAAGAAGGAAAAGAGGAGAAAGTTGAGAAAAAGGAGAGGGAAGAAAAGAAGGATATGGATGACCGAAACTGCTATAACTGCGGTAAGCCGGGTCATTTTGCCAGAGATTGTCAGTTGAAGAAAGTTAAGGATTCTGAATACTATCAGCGTAAAGCACATCTCGCAAAAGCCAAAGAAACCGGAAAGCCAGTAAATGCTGAAGAAGAAATATGGCTGATGGATTCTTCAGATGATGAAGAAGCTCACTTCACTCAAGTGAAGCACAGTTTAATGGCTAAACTTGATGAGGAAGATCTGGAATCTGAGGTACAATCTCTATATCCTTCTCTTTATGATAACACTTCTCTTTATTCTGATAATTCTGAAAATGAATCTGAAACTGAAAATGACAAATATGAAGAAATGCAAGCTGTGATATTTGAGCTTAACGAGAAATTTAAAAAGGCACAAAAGAAAATTGAAAAAGTGCAAAAGCAATATGAAGATGAGAAAAGCTCAAAGCTGAAATATCATGATGAAGCACTTCTTTATAAGTGTTTAGCTGAAGATAGAGAAAAGGAGAAAGAAATTATTAGATCAAATGTTAAAATACTTGAATCTGAAATTTCTGAGTTAAAAAAGAAAATAACTGATTTAAATGATGAAAACATAGATTTTCAGTTCAAAATCAAGGTTCTTTCTGATGAAAGAAAAGAAGCAATTGAAAAGATTAAGCAGCTTGAAGATTTAAATTACAAAAGAGGCCAATCTGAGCAAACGCTGAATTTGTTGACTAGCAACCCAAAAGATAAACGATTTTATAATCCAAAAATGGGTCTAGGATTATCTGATGACAAGAGTTTCAAAACAATAAAACCTCATGAAAAAAAGGAAGTTTTGAAGCAAACTCTGATAAAGGAGATTCCTCCAATTGCAAAAGTTTTTGTTAAACCAGCAAATGTAAAGTTGCAACAAGTCATTATAACAGAAACACCTGTTAATTCACCTGTATCTGTTAAATCAAATAATGAAGTGTTGCAACAAGTCATAATAACAAAAACACCTCCAAAGACACAAGAAAAAGCAAAGGCAAGTAATGGAATTTTGCAACAAGTTATTGTATCAGAAACATCTCCTAAATCAGAAACTCCTATCAAAGATAATGCTTCAAATTCTTCAACTCCAATTTCAAAGAAAGATGAAGCTAAAACAGACAAAGGTTCAAAAGAAAAGCCTAGATACAATATAACAAATTTTAAATATGATGAATTAAACTCCAGTTACAAAACCAAAATGTTTGAACCAACTGGATTTAGTTCATTGTTTTCCGATGAATCTATGGCTAAAACAATTGTTGACAAAATCAATGAACCTATATCTGTTAAAACTAAATCTAACGTTGAAATGGAGTCAAATAATACATCAGATTCTGACAAAAGGGAGTTTGTTCCAGAAACTTCTTCTGAATTTCCAAATTTGGACTCAGCTTTACTTAAAATTGTTGATTTAGAAAATCAAATTTCCAAATGGCAATTAGATTTTAAAAAATTAGAGGATGATCGTGATAATATTGGACTAGAATTTGATCATACAAAAAGGATCAATCTTGATCTTAAGAGTGAGATTCAAAGACTAGAATCCAAATTAGATGAAATATCAAACTCTAAGGCCTCAAAAAGTTGTGAAAAATGTTCAAAACAAGCTGAATCCAAAGATCAAAATAAATCTTCAAGTATGTTTGATCCTTTTGAAAAGCTCAAATTTTTTAAAGAAAAGAAAAATCTTGAATTAAGATGTGTAGAACTTTCGAAACAAATTTCAGATTTTGAAAAAGTTCTATTTCTAGAAAAAGAAAAGCAGAAGAAAGAAAGAACTGAATTTGAAATAGAATTAAAGTTTTGTGAAGTCTACCATAAAAAGTTTTCATCAAAGGTATCTGATTTAAAAACAGAACCAGCTTCAAAAGGAAAAGAGAAACAAAAATCATCTGAAAATAAATCTAATTTGTTTTCAAGTGATCCAGTTTCAAAAGGAAAAGAGAAAGAAAAATCATCCGAAAATAAATCTAATTTGTTTTCAAGTGATCCTTCTACCTCTAAAGGTTCTGACAATGTTTCTTCTTCTTTCTCAGAAATGGATGAAGAAAAGTATGTGGATTTGAAGGAACAAGTTCTGAATAGCAAGAATAGAAGCACCGACTCTGAGAAATGTAGTTCTTTGAATAAAAATTGTATACATTCTTGTAATGTTTGCAATGTTTGTGGCAATAATAATTCCGCAATTTCAGATTTCAAATTATTGTCACAAGCTAAAAGAAGAATTCATTGTGCTCACTGTTGGGATAACTATTTCAAGCTAAACAGAAATGCTCCAACGAATAAGAAGTCTAAAACTTCTTCCTTCTCTTTAAAATCCTCAGCAAACAAATTTGCCAAAATGTTTGGTTTCAGATCGAACAAACAGAATAAAAAGATGAAAGAAAAGAAAACAGTTGAAGTAAATATGGATTGGAAATGGATTCCAAAAAATGAAGTTAACAAACCAAATTTACTCAATCGTTTAACTTTTAAAGGCAAAATTCAGGGGGCATCAAATGTCATTAATAAACTGATCCATACTAACAAGAAAGGACCCATGCAGATATGGGTACCTAAAATAAGATAATTGTTTCTTAACAGGACCGTCATGTGTGGGTCATTGATTCGGGAGCATCTAGACACATGACGGGGTACAAGCACTTCTTGCAAGATTTTATTGTACATCCTGGAGGATCAGTGGGATTTGGAAATGACTCAAAAGGTCACGTTCGAGGCTACGGAACGTTGAAAAATGACTCAATGCAAATTGAAAAGATTTTGTATGTTGAAGGTTTAGGGCATAACCTTTTCAGTATAAGTCAGTTCTGCGACAAGAACTGTAAGGTGTTATTTGATAAAGATTTTTGCTACATCTTGGATGCAAATTGGTCAGAAATCTTCAGAGCAAAAAGATGCGGAGACTTATACATGACTGATTTTACAACTCTTGTTGCTTCTAATCAAGTCTGTCTTGTATCAAAAGCTTCACAAGAAGAGTGTTGGTTATGGCATCGAAGGCTCTCGCATCAAAATTTTCGCAGCATCAACAAGCTTCGAATTGATGGATTAGTTTCCGGGCTTCCTGAAATGAAAATTGACAAAGTTTCTGTGTGTCCAGCTTGTGAAATGGGAAAGATGAAACATGTTTCTCACAAGACCAAGACTTTGTCTAATTGTAACAATGCCTTGGAATTAATTCATATGGATCTCTGTGGCCCAATGCGAACTCAGTCAATGGGAGGAAAGAAATATATCTTGGTTATGGTTGATGAGTTTTCGCGATATACTTGGTTGGATTTCTTACGACTCAAGTCTGAAGCACCCGAGCAGATCATTAAATTCATCAAGAAGATTCAAACTCTTCTACAACGCCCTGTTCGAAAAATCCGAAGTGACAACGGAACTGAATTCAAGAATGCAACTCTTCAATATTTTCTTGAATCCGTTGGAATAACTCATAATTTTTCTGCCCCAATTACTCCACAACAAAATGGAGTAGTTGAAAGGAAAAATCGAACTCTTGTAGAAGCTGCTAGGACGATGCTTGCTTACTCGGGTCTTCCACCAAGTCTATGGGCTGAAGCAGTATCCACAGCGTGTTTTACTCAAAACAGAACTATTATAAATAAACGCTTTAACAAAACTGCATATGAATTAATCAACAATCGCAAACCTAACATCAAATTTCTGCGTGTATTTGGATGCAGGTGTTTTGTGATGAAAGATCGTGAATATCTTACAAAGCTTCAAGTTAAAGCTGATGAGGGCATCTTTATAGGCTATTCCTTGAACTCGAAAGCATACAGGATTTATAATAATCGAACAAAATCAGTAATCGAGAGTATCAACGTTACGTTCGACGAGACTGTGACATTGACTTCTGGACAATTTAGTTCAGAACTCGTACAGAAATCTGAAGCTTCTACTAAAAATGGAGTAGAACCTGTGACGAAACAGTTTTCTAATTCAGCTTTGAATTATAATAATACTACTGATTTAGATTTACTATTTCATGATGCATTTATGGATTACTGTGCAGATATGGAACCACCAATCACATCTGTGAATGCATCTCAGAATCAGACGAGTGCAAATATCTCCGGTCCAACTGAAGATGTTGATACTAGTACTTCTGTAGAAACTAATGAGATTTCAAGTGAACACGTTCCTGTCTCTGAACCTGAAATTCAACCAGTTGTTCAGGTTTCAGAAAATCATTTATCGGAGACTTCCACATCTGAAGGATTAGAAACAGAAGTCAACATACCGGAAACGACAAATGTATCTTCAGCTGAATCGACAGAGGAGATTTTTGCAGTATTGGATGAAAATAATCCATCAAACACTCGTATGGATATACCAACTCTTCCAAGTAGTCATAAATGGACAAGAGCACATCCTCCGGCTGATATAAGTGGTGATCTGAATGATGGAGTGAAAACCCGATCTGCGACTACAAACGAATGTTTGTACGTAAATTTTCTTAGCACGTTAGAACCCAAGAAAGCATCTGAAGCTTTACAAGATCCAGATTGGATCAACGCCATGCAAGAGGAATTAAATGAGTTCAAACGCAACGAAGTGTGGCACTTGGTGAAACGTCCAAAAGACAAAACCATAGTTGGAACCAAATGGGTCTTTAGAAACAAAAAGGACGAAGCGGGGATTATAGTCAGAAATAAAGCAAGACTGGTTGCTAAAGGTTACAATCAACAAGAAGGAATAGATTATGATGAAACCTATGCACCAGTAGCAAGGATTGAAGCAATAAGGATCTTTCTTGCATACGCAGCACATAAGAACATGAAGGTATTCCAAATGGACGTCAAATCTGCGTTTCTGAATGGAATACTACATGAGGAAGTGTATGTAAGTCAACCTGAAGGCTTTGTTGATCCCAAATATCCCAACCATGTCTACATTCTAGACAAAGCACTCTACGGCTTAAAGCAAGCACCGAGGGCATGGTATGAGACTCTGACTATTCACCTGCTTAAAAATGGATACACCAAAGGTACAATAGATACAACTCTTTTTCTCAAAAGAGAAGGTAAAGATTTAATGTTAGTACAAATATATGTTGACGACATTATATTTGGATCTACAAATCCAGATATGTGTAAAGATTTTGAAAAGGTGATGAAAAGCCGATTTCAAATGAGTATGATGGGAGAGTTAAAAATTTTTCTTGGTCTCCAAGTGACACAATCAAATGAAGGCATTTTCATTAATCAATCAAAATATATAAATGATATGCTTAAGAAATTTGAATTAAATTCCTCTTCCACCATGAAAACTCCCATGGCTACCGGTAAGCTTTTGAACGCTGATTCATCTGGTATATCAGTCGATCAAAAGTTATACCGAGGCATGATTGGATCTTTACTGTATCTAACGGCAAGTAGACCGGATATTTTGTTTGCAACATCTTTTTGTGCACGTTTCCAAGCAAACCCGAAGGAATCTCATATTGTGGCTGTAAAGCGAATCCTTAGATATCTCAAAGGCACAAAAAATTTGGGTCTTTGGTATCCTAAGGATTCTGGGTTTGAACTAACTGCTTACACAGATGCAGATCATGCGGGAAATATGATGGACAGGAAAAGCACATCTGGTGCTTGTCAATTCTTGGGAGATAAACTAGTAAGCTGGTCATCAAAGAAGCAAACTTGTGTATCAACATCTACGGCTGAAGCAGAGTATGTGGCCGCCGCTAGTTGCTGTTCGCAAGTAATCTGGATGAAAACTCAGCTAAAGGATTATGGATATATCTTCAACAAGATCCCCATTTATTGTGATTCCAAAAGCGCAATTGCAATAACTGAAAATCCTGTTCAGCATTCCAAAACGAAACACATAGATGTCAGGTACCATTTTATCAAAGACCATGTTGAGAAGGGAACTATAGAAATGCACTTTGTACCAACAGAACTAGAACTTGCTGATCTTTTCACAAAACCTTTAGATGAAAAGAGGTTAAATTTTTTAATCAGCAAACTAGGAATGTTGAATCCTTAAGACATTGAGGGGGAGTTCGTGTTCTTGCTTACTTAAATCTATGATCATATCCTAACCCACTAGGACCCAAGTGCCATTGGGTACCAAAATCTGCTTAATCTGTTTTGCAGGTTCATCATGTGTTGTACTGAATTGAAATACATATCACACGCATGACTGAAAACAGAAGAGAAGCGGCGTATTTTTTGAAAAATATTTGTACCATTAAGGGGGAGACAAATATCAATGGCTTCTAAACACATCAGTTTAGAACCCGGATTTCAACGTCAATGGCTTTTGGACAAATCAGTTCAAAACCTGTTCTTCAAAGACAATGGCTTCTGAACAACTCAGTTCAGGACCCGTACTTTAAAGACTAAGACTTCTAAACAAATCAGTTTAGAACTCACACTTCTCAGGTAATATCCTTAACTGCTATATATTTTTGTTTCAAGGAACAAGTGGCAAAAGGTAACATTGGATTATATTTGTTTCTACTGATTTGAAAACTTGAAACTTTACAAATTTAATTCAATAAGATGAAATTTTCAATTTTCATTCAATGAATTAAATGTGTGCTAAAAGATGACTTTACAAGAAACTTTGTACTATCTGAGTTAGATTTGCTTCAATTTTCACCTCTAAAATAAATCGAAAGGTCAGCAAAACATGAATGAAATTATGCTGAATGCTCAAAGTTATGTGAATCTGGATATATATATAGAATATAATGCTCAAAAAGCCTATATGTCAGAATGATGGATGGAAATGAAAATATGGGCAAAGCACTATGTTTTAGAACCAAGTGATTGAGATAAAATAGTTGCACTATCATTTAGTTTGAAAGTTTGTGCCTGTGGCCTTTCTGGTTTGGGAGAGTAAGTCCTAAGGGGTGCTCGACACCTAGTCCCTAAGATCAACTGGTCTGGGATCGGCTGACCCAAATCCTGCAATAGAACCAGATAGAAAGCCATGTTCTACTGGTACAAATGGGTTTAAGATATATCGATGTGGCCTTTCTGGTTTGGGAAATTAAGTTCTAAGGGGTGCTCGTCACCTAGCACCTAAGGCCAACTGGTCTGGGATCTGCTAACCCAAATCCTGCTATAGAACCAGATAGAAAGTCATGTTTAACGGTGTATCTTATTCTTACTAAACTTTTTGATCAAAAGATGCCAATGAGCACAAAATCAAAAGATGCCAATGAGCACAAAATCAAAAGATTCAAATGTGCACAATATTAAAAGATGCCAAAGAGCACATATCTCTTGAAACTTGGGAAAATACAAAGTCGCGATAAACCCGTAAATTTGTGAAAATTCTGATTTTGGACAAATAGTGTGAGTAGAGCAAAGTATTCTTATATATTGTAGAAATACATAAGCTTTATGCCAATCATATTTCGCATGCTAGCACACCAAATAGATTTGATAAAAGGGGTGGACACTGAACAATTATAACTTGATAAGCAATGATGTCTTGTCCTTGAATCCAAACACATGCATTTGATTTCATCTGATTGGAATATATGTTAAATTTTATTAAGTTGAATTTCTTTTGTAAAGCTTTCAAATGATCAAATGTTAGTAGTCATAAAACAAAATTCAATGAATTTGACTTTCCTTGTGAAATGTATTTTTGATCCAATATCAAATACTGAGTTTTATGCATATTTTCAGAGGAAGAAAGCAAGTTGCTCAAGAATTCATATTTTAAGGGGGAGTTAGATTTTTACACAAAGTGATAATTTTAACAGTTTGGACTCATGTTCTATGAGTACCAAATCTTTCTCTGTTTGTGCAGATTTCTCTGAAGAAAAGATAACAGTTTATGCAATTGTTAAGGGGGAGCAATTCGGCATAAATCTGTAAAAGTGTTATCTGTATCTGAGAGCTTACAAAGTTTTATCTGATGTGAGAATTTTAGAACAGTTGTTGGACTTTTCAGAAAAAGTTGTAAATTTTCATGCAAATATTTGAAGAATTCGATCTCTGAAGGATTCGAATTCAAAGAATTCGAACACTTAAGGATACGAATTCAATGAATTCGGACCTTTAAGGATTCGAATTCAAAGAATTCGAACACTTAAGGATTCGAATTCAATGAATTCGGACTCTTAAGGATTCGAATTCAATGAATTCGGACTCTTAGGGATTCGAATTCAATGAATTCGGAACCTTTAAGGATTCGAATTCAAAGAATTCGAACACTTAAGGATTCGAATTCAATGAATTCGGACTCTTAAGGATTCGAATTCAATGAATTCGGACCTTTAAGGATTCGAATTCAAAGAATTCGAACACTTAAGGATTCGAATTCAATGAATTCGGACCCTTAAGGATTCGAATTCAATGAATTCGGACCCTTAAGGATTCGAATTCAATGAATTCGGACCCTTAAGGATTCGAATTCAATGAATTCGGACCCTTAAGGATTCGAATTCAATGAGATCAATATCAATTGTTGTACAACTTTATCTGATTCGAACTCTTTTTGAATTTTTTACATATTTGTTTATGTAAATTGTTCAGATGAACAGTGCCATATCTAATGTTTTGAAACATGCATTTTTAACTGATTGCCAAGTGGGGTACTCTAATGTGTGCCAAGTGTACAAATTTTTTTGAGTATAAATAGGGTTCGAAACCTTATTTCCCACTTTTCACTATTTGGTATTGTTTCAAACACTCTCAAGAGAACACTGTTCATCTTCCACTTTATCGATCCTTCATCTGCTTGATTCATCCTCATCAGGTAAACATTTCTATCGAAAGTACTCTTATCAGATTCGAAAATGTAATACGAATCATTCTATACGAATGGTTTGTTTGATTGTAAACATTTACTATGCTAATCTGTAAAATCAAAAAGTTTACTGTTCATCATCGTGCTCATATGAACATGAATTCGAACCATACCTGATTCGAATTCATGAACATTGTTGAATTCGAACATGATTTCGAATCGTTCTTGTTTCGAATTCATGAAACATGTTAAGAAAGAATGCCTTTAGATTCGAATTCATATGTCATAATTTGAATTAGGGCTCAAGTGTTGAATTCGAATGCCTTTAGATTCGAATTCCTTTAGATTCGAATTCACATGTTATAATCTGAATTAGGGCTCAAGTGTTGAATTCGAATGCCTTTAGATTCGAATTCCTTTAGATTCGAATTCACATGTTATAATCTGAATTAGGGCTCAACTGTTGAATTCGAATGCCTTTGGATTCGAATTGGATGAATTCGAACCCTTATGGATTCGAATTGGATGAATTCGAACCCTTGTGGATTCGAATTGAATGAATTCGAACCCTTATGGATTCGAATTGGATGAATTCGAACCCTTATGGATTCGAATTGGATGAATTCGAACCCTTGTGGATTCGAATTGGATGAATTCGAACCCTTGTGGATTCGAATTGGATGAATTCGAACCCTTGTGGATTCGAATTGGATGAATTCGAACCCTTGTGGATTCGAATTGATATTCAAAGACAAATCATGAATTCGAATGCACTATGATTCGAATTCTATACTTAGAAAATATTTTTCTTTCAAATTTTTTTTCAAAGACTAATTCTGTAAGAACTATTATCAACAGGTAAAATGGTTAATCAAGAAGAACAAAGTCACATTCAAGGCTTTGATGATCATATTCCAAGTCTTCCCGAACCGACACACGATGTACCTTTACCGTCAACACGATCAGTACATCAATCCTAAGTCGGAATTCATCCAGATAATGCTATCATTCATCCGATCAACTATATTGCGATCATTCCCAACAATCATCACATTGATTTTGATCACATCAACATTCATCCAGTGATAAAGGAAGTGCTCAGGAATCATCCGTTAGCATACGCATTAACGAATACTGTCGTTGTGCCTATGCTATATTTACAGCAAGCATGGAAGACAATAACAACAACTATGGAAGATGGAAGACCAATTTTTGTATTCCAAATAGACAACTTCATCACAAAGCTTGATTTCCAAAGACTAAGAATGATTCTGAGGCTACCTGAACCTGATTCACGAGAAGGAAAGACTGAGTTTGATCCTTTTCCATCTGAAGAAGAAACGTTTGAAGGAATACGTGCTATGGGATACACTGGAAACTTAACTCGGGTGAAGGAATTCCATAAGGCGAACCTACCACCGTTATACTATACAATCTTCTCCATTATTAATAGATGCTTATCTGCTAAACATGCCGGAACAGACAGTGCCAGCGTCGGATTTCTGAAGCTATTTCATGCAGTAGTGTATGATCTTCATGTAGATTATGCAGCTATTTTCTGGCATTAACTGAATGAGAAGATAGATCTTCGCCGACAAAACAAGGGAAAGCCTTATGTTCCATATATGAGGTTTCTTCAGATTATCATTCATAGCATGCTTCGTTCTAACAGAGAAATTCCAAGACGAGCAAATCATCCTTCTGTGCCCGAGAAAGCTATGCAGTATCTTCAGTTTCGTAAAACTGAATTTGATTATGAGATGCTGTTACCTGAAGGATTTCTTCGATACGCGGATCAGGACGTTGAGTGCATTATCGAGTATAGAGAGTCTATGGTCCAGCCAGAACCGGAGGGACCTACCCCAGACTCAACCCCTAGGCGAGAGGAGTCGGTGAGTGTTCAGGATGCACGGGCTACTGAACGGGGAGAGTCGAGGGAAAACACCGAGAGGGGAACTGGTGGAGATCATACATCTGTATTTGAAGATACAGGGTCATCGTCCGAGGACACACATACAGATGATCTTGTACAACACGATTCTGAGGGAGAAATTCCTAAACACATTGGGGATCCTCCTTTAGTTGAGTACTCTAGTGATAGTACAGAGTCTGATAATAAGTCTGATTCAGCGGAGGAACATCGTGATGGTGATGAAGATGACAACGATGATAATGATGATGATCAAGGGAATGCTGGAAATATTGGTGCTGATGCTACTACTGAACAAAACTGGTTTGGTAACGTTTCTGATATCTTTGAATTTCCACAATTGAATATGTCAGATAATATTAATGTGGAAAGCTTAAACTTTGATGACATGCCTTTAATGTCGACTCAAGTTAGTGAAGGAACGGAAGGCATAAGGAGACCCGAGGGAGTATCAGTTGAAAATATATATGAGACTGTGAGAGAAACTGAAGAAAATAATATGGAGAGTGTGAAAGATATCCAAACTGTCTATTCCAGAAGGGCAGCCACATCCACCACCAGATCTCATTTGTTGGGATCAGGTGTTGAACAAGTCGTTACTCGCCCAGTAACGCAATTGCACACCTCTGCCAGCTATTCAGCTTCTTCTTCACAAGAAACTGTCTCATTTTCTCACGGGGTTTTAGCACAAACACTATCTGGATCTCGTTCGGAGATTCCGGATATTGAAACAGAGCGACTTCCTCCCCAGTCCTCGACTTTCTTTCCTGCACAAAGTTCGAGTCTAGTGCCTGTTCCTAATATATTTGATTCTTTGAATAGGACACTTTCAGGAACATCTGATGCGCGTCTTCGTGACTCATCCGGAACACTCAGAGTAGATTCTTTTACAGGACTACAAGGACAGAGTGGAAATCCTACCAGTGCTAACACTATGCCAACACTGAGTGTAGGTCACACAGTTGCAACAACTGTTGTGTCAACGGCAAACCTAAGTGGTGCCGGTGTTACTTTACCCGTCTTTGTGACAAGGGAAAACTTCGATGGCGCCCTAAAGGACATTGAAACTATGTTCATCCGGGAGTTACAAGGTGTGAAGAATCAGTTGAAGGGAAAAGAACCGATGACTTATGAGCCAGCTGTACGTCCACGTCCAGAAATCTATCTGGCTCCGCCTCGAGTACCTCAGTCTTCTCCTATGCAACAACCACCAGTGGATCAAAGTGTTGATGAATTAAGGGATTTATTCTATGCCAAACTGATGTCTATGAGTCCTGAAGATCAGCAAAGTAAAACCTTGTTATCTCTACTTCAGAATTTCCAATCTACTCCAAATCCACTTCCACCTACACCTTCAGTTACACCCACACAGTTTCAAGCATTATCCAAAGAGTTATCTACTTTCAAGTCTGAAGTTGTGAAATCTTTAAGTGATATGAAGCAGTCAATTGTTGAGTTGAAAGCATTAATGGAACGGTCGTGTAAGACTCAAGCTCAGAGTACTAAAAGAAGACATGATCAGGATCCCGATGATCATGATCATGAGGGGGAGATGAGTAAGAAGAGAAGAGCTGAGTCAGAAAGCTCTCAAGGTCAGAAAAAGAATCCGACTGTTGCTGAAATATCTAAGATGTTTGAATCAGGTGCTATGGGTGATCAAAGCGGAAAACAGATCGTATTATATGTTGATCCGAATATAGAACCAACGGTTGAAAAGCCTGAGGTAAATGAGAAGGAGATAAGAGAAGTGGTTGATCGATTCGTGCAATCTGTGGAGTTGATTGAAATTAGTTCTGATGATGAAGAAACTGATGAAAGTGCAAGAGCTTATGATCGGTATTGGAAAGTTAAGGAGGAAGAAGAACCACTTTTGGTATTTACTTATGAACCAGAAGATCAAGGTGTTGGATTTAATGAAGAAGAGGTTGATATTTTGTCAGAGATATATGGGCCACAAACTCCTGAAGAAATAATCTTTAGCCCTGTACACTCACCCGAACATATCTCAACCACTTTGATGTCAGAACAACCTTCTGTTACACCTATAACCATCAACCTTAACCAATCTACTTCAACTCAAACCACTATACCTGTATCTGAACCACATCATTCTCATGATCCATTATCTAAAGAGCCAAAATCCGAAGAGACTGATCCTCAATCCACTACATCTTCAATACCTCCTATCATTCATAGTCATGATGAAGCTGGTCCTTCTAATCCTGCTGATCAACCTGGTCCTTCATCCTCACGGAGCAGAAAATTGACTGAACTTGAACAACGACAAAGAACTTTGTATTTGAGAACACCTTTCCTAGAAGTAGAAGAAAGAAGACTGTTTGTGCACAGAATCAGAACTTTGAATCCCTACGCTGTGTTGGGTATTACAGATCAAACAGCCGAATACAAGTTCGAATATATGTACTCTCTAAGGGACAAGTGTCAAAAGAAAAGAGAGGTGAGGAGCAAGAAGTTGATTGTGTCTATAAAGGAGGTAACAGCTAGACTTTATTACAAGTTGTGGTATCCAGAGTTTCTTGTTCAAAGGCAAGATTGCAGAGATTATAGATTTACTGAAGCTGATTTCTGTCATTTAACCATGGAAGATTTTGAGTTCTTGTATCATCATTTCAGAGATCTTCAGATCAGAAGGGAAAACGTAACTCTTGCTTTGAATGCCATTAAGAGATTTCTGAGAAGACACGTTTTATTCACACAGTGTCATGATTTGCAGATGGGTGTGGAAAGCTATCAACCAAGAATAAATCTGTTAAGACCAAATCAAGAATTGACTGGATTGATGAGGATGCCTTTATATTGTGTGATTGGAGAACCAGAGTTTGGTGTTGTGTTCAGTAATGGTGCAAACAAGAT
Organism: Saussurea involucrata; assembly: GCA_033807775.1. Lineage (NCBI taxonomy): Eukaryota > Viridiplantae > Streptophyta > Magnoliopsida > Asterales > Asteraceae > Saussurea > Saussurea involucrata. The sequence continues at coordinate 28,914,741 of CM066316.1, forward strand.
ATTCATTCGGTTTAATGAGTTGGAAAAATATTCTGATGGTACGCTTAAAATTGTAAGACTTCAGTTAGTCGAAAAGCTCAAAAGACATGATGCTGAACGAAAAGTTAATTGGATGTCTTCAAGACCTAGAAGAGTTTTGTCAAGAGCCATTGAAGAGATAGATGAAAAATTGAGCTTCATAATGGCTATGCGAAGGATTGAAACGCATCTTGGGTTTCGAAGTAGAAGAAGACCCTTTCTGCCTTGATAGCTAAGGGGGAGATTGTTAGGGCATTTTTGTAGCTATCAAGACAGTATTAATATCTTGTACTGTTTCTCCTTAGTAGAGGCATGGGCTTGTCATGTCCTACTATATAAAGGAGTTCCTTTATTATTTTGGACAACAACTTGAAGCATTTGTCATTTTACACTTTGAAATCAATATATGGATGACAAGATTGCTCTCTAGATTCTCTCTACACTTGTTCATTACTTTGTGCTAGATTTGGGATTTATCATCTTCTCCCCCTCAACATTATGGGGAAGATCTTCTTGATTCTTCTCCCCTCTTCCACATGATGGATGGGGGAGGAAATAGTAGCAGCAGCAATATCAGTATGCTTTGGGTCACTGTCTTCTTGGCCAGTGATCCCAACGCAGGTTTCTACCCTTGCTATTCTGTCTTCCAGGCCAGAGATAGCAGGGTTGATCTTTTGAAGAATCTCCCGATCAGCCTGAGTGAAGTATGAGGGAGTACAAGTTGGTGCGTTCAGGCGATCGAGGATTTGCTGCAGGAGATTTGTTGCAGTGCTCACATCCGTCTTTAAGGAAAACATCTATCCCTGAAAATTTCCAACCACTGTCTTCAATGATGTGACTTCATTGGACAGGGTTGTGAAGTTGGTAGAGAGAATGTTGTTGGTGGTGTTCAGGGTGTTGATGGAAGTGGAGTTGTCAGCGAGAGACTGAGCAACGTCGGAAAGACTTCCTTCCACCTTATCCAGATCAGCACTGGACGCTTTGCCTTTCACCTCTGTGGTGAGTGTCTTGAGAGCATCTCCCGCGTTTGTAACCGCTGAAGAGTTTGAGGAGAGAGTGGTGGTGAGAGATTCCACCTTTATAGTCAGATCCTTGAGCGAGTTGTTGATGTCGCCCAAATTAGGACATGTAGAAGATAAAAACTTATGAACAAAGGAAAGCTCAGAAGTTGGGGATTTTGAGAGAGTAGTGTTTGGAGTTTTATGTATACTTGCGGGATGGTTGACGAAATCATCGAAATGCCGGTGACCTGAGAACTGTTCGTAGTCGTCTTCCAAAGTTGGTTGATGCTGAGAAGTGCCCGCAAGTCCTGTATTTTGATCCATCATCCGTTGTAGAGCTTCAGCAGATGTATCACTCATGATGATGTTTGTTTTAGACAGGGGGAATAGAGGTGGAGTGACCAAAGAAATAGTGGGAGGAATGAAGGTTGAGAAAACGGATTCGGAAGCAGGTTCAGCGTTGGAATCGCAGAGGAATACTTCTGCAGTACTTGGAGGTACTGAGAGAGGGAGGTTCTGTTCCAAGACAACCTCAGGGTTTAGAGACGCTGAAGCGGGTATAGAAGGGGTGGATTCAGCAGCTGTGGCAGAGCGTACCACAGAACTTTTTAGCGGCTCTTGTGGAGAAAGAGTCGTGGAGTCTTCAGCCTGAGTAGACTTAGAGGGTTGCTCCTTGGAGGACTTCTTGGTCTTAGGAGCGTCAAGGTGGGTGTCAGAGTGTTTTCTATTTTGAGGAGTGGAGGTTGCAGCTGGGGTATCAGCGGTTGGGATTATCGCTGCCGAAGTGGTAGCTGTAGAAGTAGAAGAAGTGGGAGGTCTAAGAAGAGATAAGAGAGTAGAGAGACGTACCGTAATCGAGAACCTTAGGGCCAACCTGTGAGAGTTTCAGTTCGCCCACCTTCGGGTATTTGTCCCCGAGCCCTAGTCGGAAGAGAGCGCTGACAAACCGGGGATATGGAACAGTCGTTGGCCTCTTTGTTTCGTCGACTCTTAGCATCATGTCGTCGAAAATGATTTTGGCCCAATCGATGTGAAGGCCGTTCAGTAGTGCGTACCCCATCGCCTGTTGGGGTTTGGAAGCTTAGTTAGTGGAACCAACCTTAGGTGTCATGTAGGTGATCAGATGAGAGAAGATGAAGTTCATCTCGCTGGACATTTTGGATTTCAGGATGGAGGTCAGCTTCTTCTCAGGAAGTTTGTCTCTCCCTGTTTCCCATACATACTGCATTGCATCAAAGAATGCAATGAGGGCTTCTCTATCAATTGGGTTCTTGGGGTCAGGTAGAGTAACGAATCAGTTTTCTTTTGAACTACCATGGAAATTTAGGGCACACCTGATAGAGGTGGGAGTAATCTTGGAACTACCAAGTTCGGTGTCAAAGAGGATGACATCGATTTTCTTGTTGAGGTCTTTGGTGGAGGTGATCTGAGCTCTTCTGGCAGTATACCAGAACTGAGCGAGTAGGTTCCTGTGAGCAGGATGTTTGATGGTCAGGGCTGTCGATAGAGGACAGGTTTTGAGAAAATTTACAGCGTCGTTCAGGTGTGTGATCTTCTTCTTTGGAGGAAAGTTGAAGAGGGCATAGGGATTGTTTCCTTGAAAGTTAACTTGCTCGATTTGAAAATTGACATGAGGGGCTTTGACTAGTTCAGTGCTTTCCGAAGTAGTAGGAGGCTGAGTAGTAGGAGCTTCAGTAGATGCCATTTCTGTTCATAAAGTATAAACATGAAGAAGATGAAAAGAAGTTATTAAAATTGATAAAAGTCCAAAATAAGGGTTTTTAAGGTTTTGCACATCCCATTTAGAGAAAGAAATGGATATTAGGGTTTTTTCTAGTTTGGAATTAAAATATAAAACATACTGAATGTTCTTGTTTTCCAGTTTCCTTTTAAAGAAGGGATTCTGGAAAAACATATGAAATGATCAAGTTTAAGATTTTTATTTTAAACACGAAGAACAATCTGTGAGTAGATTGTGTTCATAAAATCACGAAGAAAATGATTTCATTTTAAAAAATTCTTTTGTTTGATCTTCTAGAACCAAGAATAAGATCAAAAACAAGTTTATGTAAAGAAAATAACAAGAATATTAACCATTTGATGTTGCAGATGAAGATGAACAGTTTTTTGGAGAAATAAGTTCAAATGCAACAGTGTTCTTGCTTGAGAGATGATGTTCGCGTAAAAGGTAAAAATATAAACTCAAGAGGTTTATATAGTGAGAGTAGAGAGAGAAAAACTATGAGCGGGAAAGTTTTTCATGATGACACGGACACGTCCCTTGAATTTGATTGGACAATGTAAACGAAATGAGCGAACGTGTCAGAAAAAAGCGTGCCATGGTCTATCCGTTGTGATGACGTCCCAAACGTCCTTTCACATCTTAAGGTGTCTCTGAGGATTTTAAAAAAACTCAGGTACATTTTGAAAACATGAAGCACTGATTAGAAATCTCAGTGTTAGGTTTTAGAATTTCAAAGTATCGTTGAAAGGAAGAGATATTCAGCGATGCAATTTGTTTTGAAATCTTGCATTCATAGGCGAACGTCAGCGAGTAAGAGAGAACATACCTTGATATCAGCGAATCAATTTTGTTCAAAGAGTAGGTGATTAATAGAGTTATACAAATTAATTGTATCACTGATCAAATGCCTTACCGCTGAAGATTTTACTCTTCTAGGTTCAACATTCCAAGCTCGCTGATAAGAAAGTTGAATCTTGTCTCATCAAGAGGTTTGGTAAAAAGATCAGCTAACTGAAAGTCAGTTGGGATAAAATGAAGTTCTATATCACCATTCATCACATGATCTCTGATAAAATGATACCTGATCTCGATGTGTTTGGTCTTTGAGTGTAGCACTGGATTGTTTGCTATGGCGATGGCACTAGTGCTGTCGCAATAGATTGGAATTTTCGAGAGCTGAAGGTCATAGTCCAGTAGTTGATTTCTCATCCACAAGACCTGAGAACAACAGCTTCCAGCGGCTACATATTCAGCTTCGGCTGTTGAGGTGGACACTGAGTTTTGCTTTTTACTTGTCCAACTTACCAGCTTTCCACCCAGGAGCTGACAGCCTTCTGTGGTGCTTTTCCTATCCATTTTGCATCCTACAAAATCACTATCTGAATAGGCGATTAGATCAAACCCTGAGTCTTTGGGATACCAAAGACGTAGGTTAGGAGTACCCTTTAGGTATCGAAAGATTCGCTTTACAGCGATCAGATGAGATTCCTTAGGTTCAGCTTGATATCGTGCACACAAACAAGTTACGTACATAATATCAGGTCGGCTAGCTGTAAGATACAGAAGAGAGCCGATTATCCCACGGTACGCTGTGAAATTAACAGGTTTTCCTGAAGGATCCTTGTTTAGTGTCAACGGCGGTGCCATAGGGGTTTTCATAGCTGAGCTCTGAGTTAATACAAACTTTTTCAGCATATCTTTAACATATTTTCCTTGGTGAATGAAAGTTCCTTTTTCACTCTGCTTGATTTGAAGACCTAGAAAATATGTCAGCTCACCCATCATACTCATTTTATATTCAGGTTTCATTCTATCAGCGAAACAAGTACATAGGTCAGGGTTAGTGGAACCAAATATAATATCATCGACATATATTTGAACAAGAATAATATGACCTTTTACTTTCTTGAAAAATAGAGTTTTATCCATTTTACCTCGCTCAAAATTTTCAATATGGAGATAAGTAGAGAGAGTGTCATACCATGAACGAGGAGCTTGCTTTACGCCGTAAAGTGCCTTATCCAGTTTATAAACATAACCTGGATGATTAGGATCTAAGAATCCTAGAGGTTGTTCCACGTAGACTTCTTCGTTCAGCTTTCCATTGAGGAACGCTGATTTAACATCCATTTGATAAACCTTGAAGTCTTTGTGTACATCGTAAGCTAAGAATAGACGAATGGATTCTAGTCTTGCCACTGGGGCAAATGTTTCGTCGTAATCTATACCTTCCTCTTGTCTGTACCCTGAGCAACAAGACGAGCCATGTTGGGGGTTACAGTCCCATGTTCATCCAACTTGTTTCGATAGACCCATTTAGTGCCTATCACTGACTTATTGGATGGTCGTGGAACGAGCTTCCAAACTTTGTTTCTTTCGAATTTTGTCACCTCTTCTTGCATAGCGCTAACCTAGTTTGGATATCTGAGGGCATCATCTGTTTTCTTTGGTTCAATCAGAGAAATAAAGTTAACAAATAAACAAATGTTACCTTCACTTCGTCGAGTCTGAATACCAGCATTTGGATCACCAAGAATTTGATCAATAGGGTGATTAATAGTCCATCGCTGAGCCGAAGCATAAGTCGCTGACTCAATCTAAACTTCTGGAGGAGCTGAAGATGAGGCTTCATCAACTTCTGGTATATCAGCCAAGAGAGGAAGAGATTCAGTTGTCACTTCATTCACCGATTGTAGAGAAGTAGATGGTATGTCTGAGGTGGAAGGTTCAGAAGTAGGCATAGTGTTAAGAGGAACAGCTGAGACCCATGAGGATTTAGCTTCACTTGTCTGTATGCTTGGGATGATTATAGGATCATCATCTTCAGCGGTATGAGTATGAGTTGGAGGGATAGGAGCATCTTCTGAATCACCAAGATGAGAAAACATCCATTGATTCAATTCTTCAGTATCAACAGAAGGTCTTGAGTTCGCTGAACGGGATTCGTCAAAAGTGAAATGGATTGTTTCTTCTATAGTTTGTCTTTTCGATTGAACACTATGAAGGCTTTGGAGAGTGAGGAGTATCCAAGAAAAATTCCATCATCAGCCTTAGGATCAAACTTTCCAAAGGCATCTCTGTTGTTCAATATGAAACACTGACATCCAAAGATGTGAAGAAAGCTAATTGAAGGCTTTCTCCCATGGAAAAGTTCATAGGCTATCTTCTTGAATCTTTTGACAATCAGCGACCTGTTTTGAGTAAAACAAGCAGTGTTGACAACTTCTGCCCAAAACTGAGTAGGTAGATGAGAATCGCCGAGCATTGAACGTGCAGCTTCAATGATAGTTCGATTTCTTCTTTAAGCGGCTCCATTTTGTTGAGGTGTTCTCACTGGGGAAAAGTTGTGAGAAATACCATTGCTTTCAAAGAAGGAATCAAGAGAACTGTTTTTGAAGTCAGTCCCATGATCACTCCTTATTGAGCGAACGGTCATGTTGTTCAGGACTTCCATTTTCCTGACAAAAGTAATGAGTTCTTCAGGGGTGTCACTCTTATAACGGAGAAACATTACCCAAGTATAGCGAGAGAATTCATCAACTATGACCAATGTATATTTCTTTCCAGCGATGGATTGTTTGTTAACAAGGCCAAACAGATCCATATGGAGAAGTTGTAGAGGAGATGACACTGAGGAAACTTGCTTAGATTTGAACCTTGCCTTGGTTTGTTTTCCTTTCTCACACGCAGAACATAGAGACTCCTTAGCGTATGAGTGTTGAGGTAGACCAGTGACCAATACTTTTGAAGAAAGAGTATTCAGTGTCTTGAAGTTTATATGAGAGAGCCTCTTATGCCATAGCCAGTTGACATCAGATGAGGCTTTTGAGAAGAAACAGGAGTTCTCAGTGGTTGTTGAGTCCATGTTTATAACATAAACATTTTGCATGCGGTATCCGCTGAGAGCTATCTTCTCCTTTTTGTCAGTGACTAAGCAGGATTCCTTAGTTAAAATCACTTTGTTATCCTTGTCACACAGCTGACTGATGCTTAGAAGATTATGCTTCAGTCCTTCAACATATGCGACTCTTCTGAAGGTTGTTGTACCATTTGAGAGTACACCAAACGTTTGGGTATGGCCTTTTCCGTTTCCACCGAAGGTTACTGAGGGACCCTTCTCTTCCTTGTATTCAGTGAGCAGGTTTTTCTTTCCAGTCATATGTCTAGAGCATCCGCTATCGAGATACCAGATACCCTTCTTAACCTGCAAACAAAGGAAAATTAGTTTGACTTAGGCACCCATTTTACCATGGGCCCACATTTGTCAGTGGTGGTAGACGAAGTGGAAGGTTCAGCAATCTTCGCAGCATTTGAAGATTCAGCTTCAGAACTACTATTCACTTTGGTTAATTTCTTAACCTCAGTGGTAGGTTTCACCTTAACCTGATTTGCACCAGGATTGGTCTTCTTTGCCTTGGGGGCATTGATCTTCACCTTAGCTAACTTTTTAGCTTTGGTAGTTGTGGGGCACTTACTAGCAATGTGATCGGTATGTCCACAGGGATAACATTTCCTATAGCTAAAAGTAGCTTTAGGACCATTTGCATGCTTAGCCGAGATTTTTACATAAGCAGGGCCAGCACTAAGTATACCTTTGGCATTGGAAATGGGAGGAACAACCAGTTCTTAAGATTTCTTACCAATTATATCCACTCTGAGTCTAGGAGTAGATCGTTGAATAAATCCAGGGATCTTGTTCTTAGAAGTAGAGGGATAAGTCACTGAAGCTTTAGAATCATTCAACTTAGGTACAAAGGTACCCTTCTGAGGTTTTTGGTTGAAAACTTTTTCTTTTCCTTTACCTTTAGAAATTAAGGTAGGTTTTTCCTCAGGGATGGAACTTTTAGAAGAGGAACACTGAGATGAGGAGGTGTCAGGCACTGAGGATACAAACGTTCCAAATTTGAGAATGGAACGATCAGTGGTAGGTTCTAGAATATCAACTTTATAACCAAGTCCACTCTTATCACTCAGGGGTATCTGAGACCTTATAATCTCAGCGATCGTTGTTGAGGATTTACACCATCCTTCAACAGTAGCCTTTTCAGCTTTTTATGCAGCGATAGCTTCTTCACGCTCGATTTTGACTTCTTGATTTATATGGACCTGATCTTTTAAATCTTCTTCAATTTTAGAAAGATTTTCTATTTGAAGGTGACAGTTTCTAAGCTGTTCAGCTAGATCAAGGTTTTGATTTTCAACTATGGTCTTGCCATTCATGGCATCATATAAATTTATAGTCTGAAGATCGATTTTCCGAAGACTATCAGCTTCATTTATATCTGAAATATTGGTAAAGAAGGAAGTAGATACCTTAGAGGTAGAAGATGAAGCAGAGGGAATTTTAGAATTTTCTTCTTCGGCTTCTATTTTTGCCATGAGTCAGAGATTGGCCTCATCATCATCTTCAGTGTCAGAGGCAGCCCAGTCGAAGTCAACGACCAAGCCGTTGCCTTTCTTCTTAAAGCTTTCCAGCTTTGAATATTTTTTTTTCAGCTTCTTGTATTTGTCATCTCTAGCCCTGGGGTTAGAGGATTTCTTGTTGGAAGAAGATGAGGGTTTGAAGACGTTTTTAGACATGCATTCACTAGCAAAGTGTCCTACTTTTTCACAGTTAAAGCAGGTAGTAGTTGACTTATCAACAGGGGTTGATGATCTTGGCTTGTCAGTGAGTGCAAGAGGTTTATTTCTTCTGAAGTTACTCTTTCTGGAGAGTCTCCTGAATGTATTAGTCAGGAGTGCCAGAGATTCATCAAGATCAAGGATCAGCGTCTGATGAGCATTCAGAGTTAGTTTCCAACTCAGTGATAGTGATAGTTGATCGCTGAGTGGAAGGTGATTCTGAGAGTAAAGCAACAGGTGTGCTTTTGGAATCTTTTACAAGATTCTTCTTAAGATGACACGACTGCTCATGATTGAGCATAGTGCCAAAGAAGGTAGAGAGAGTCATAGTTTTTAGATCCTTTGATAGCTTGAGACAAATTGAATAATTGTCCCAGCTTTCAGGTAGACATTCTAGAAACTTTGTCAGGATCTCAAAGTTAGAATATTCCTTACCAACGGTTTTTAGGTCAATAATTAAACAGTTAAACCGCTGATGTACTTCAGAGAGAGATTCATTCTTACCACAAATGAAGCTTTCATACTGTCTTACCATGTTGATCTTTCTTGAGTCCTGGACTTCAGACGTACCTTCATATTGAACACAGATTGTGTCCCACATGGCTTTGGAGGTTTTCAGGTTCATGACAGAATGGTAGACTTCGTCAGGATGAGCCATAGAGATGATAGATCTGGCTTTAGTGTCGATAGCCACCTTCTTCTTGTCTTCATCAGTCCAAGTGTGAACTTCCCTAGGAATTATTCTTTCAGGAATGGCAGCTCTAGTAGCATTGCGTGGAACTTTTGGATCAATCCTAACTTGGATATATGGACCATTTTCGATGTAATAAGGCATAGTAGGGTCTACACCTTCCAAGAAGAGCATCATCCTATTTTTCCACAGATTAAAGTTATCTTTGGAAAATCTAGGGTGTTTTGCAAGAGAACCATTATCAATGTAGTTTGTGTTTGTGGTGTTAGCCATTTTAGAAAATAGCAAGGAAGAGAAAAGAGATTAGTATAAGCAATATCTGTTTATAAGATTAAACAATCTGCTCTGATACCACTTGTTGGTCCCGAAAAGGTTATACAAGTTTGTAGAAGGGGGGGTTGAATATAAACACACGATTTTTACTTTTCTAAATTGTTTATTGATATGTATCAAACAATTTACAACTTGTTGCGGAACAAGATTAAGGAATAAACCTAATCTAAACAAGTTAAGAGAATCACTAAGATTTCTTGCACTAGAAATAAGATAGAGGGAAGATAAGAATATTAAAGAGAAATATTCTAACACACATAATAGCAAGAAGAAGGAAATGGCCGATCTCTTCATTTCTGAAGTAGGGTTTCCTTTATATACTGCACGCATTTAATGCACATCAGTATCACTTTACACGTGGCCGCAGCTGATTGGTTGCATGTTTTGACCATGGTAGACAACCTAGTAGCCGCATGATGAATAGTGTAGAATCAGAGTTGTTTGTACGATTCTGGACAAAAGGGATGTCCGTTCTGACAGATCGTACGGAGACGTGCAAGGGGATAAGACAAAAGTAACTTGTAGAGGAAGATTTCATGATCAGCGTTCGCTGAATAGTTCCTTATCAGCGAGTGATAAAGTTCAGCGTTCGCTGAAGTCTTCTACTTGAAACTTCACGTTGAGTGGACAAATCTTGGCTTCGCTGATATCCGCATCAGTTCATTAGTAGATTTGTCGTTGGTTCTTTGGCTTGATCTTCGACTTCAGCGTAGAACATAGGTGACGTGAAACTTGTCTTCAGGGATCATAAGTAAACAACATATTTTTTCAGCGATCATCAGTGAGACTTGAACAAACTCAGGGCTCACTGATGAACAGTATCGCTGAATGTATCAATCAAATAACGAGAGTTCCTATCAGCGGTACTGTAACAGTGATAGTACTTATCAGCGATAGTGAAACTCTAATACATATTGTCTACTTACAATTTTCACTAAGTGTTTCTCAGAGAGTCATTATCAAATCACTGAGGGTTTGGATCAACAGTCCAGGATTCAAGAAAGATCAACCTGGTAAGACAGTACGAAAGCTTCATTTGTGGTAAGAATGAAACTCTCTCTGGTGTTCATCAACGGTTTAACTGTTTAATCATTGACTTAAAAATTGTTGGTAAGGAATATTCTAACTTTGATATCCTGATAAGGTATCTAGAAAGTCTTCCTGATAGTTGGGACAGTTATTCTATGTGTCTTAAACTCTCAAAGGATCTGAAATCTATGACCCTTTCTACCTTATTTGGCACTATGCTCAATCATGAGCAGTCGTGTCATCTTAAGAAGAATCTTGTAAAAGATTCCAAAAGCACACATGTTGCTTTACTCTCTTCAGAGTTGGTGCCTACTCAGCGATCTACTGTCACCATCACTGAGTTGGAGTCTAACTCTGATGAATTATCAGAAGCTGATCCTTCAGAAATTGATGAGTCACTGGCACTCCTGACTAATACATTCAGGAGATTCGCCAGAAAGAGTAACTTCAGAATAAATAAACCTCTTTCCCTCACTAACAAGAAAAAATATTCAACCCCTGTAGATAAGGCTACTGCTACCTGCTTTAACTGTGAAAAAGTAGGACACTTTGCTAGTGAATGCATGTCAAAGAAAATCTTCAAACCCTCATCTTCTTTCAAGAAATCCTCTAACCCCAGGGCTAGAGATGACAAGTACAAGAACCTGAAAGAAAAGTATGCAAAGCTGAAAAGCATTAAGAAGAAAGCAAAGGCATGATCGCTGAAGATCATGACTGGGCTCTTTCTGATGAAGAATCATCTGACTCTGAATATGATGATGAGGCCAATCTATGCCTTATAGCTAAAATAGAAGAAGAGTAAGAACAAACTGAAATTCCCTCTGCTTCTACCTCCACCTCTCAGGTATCAAACTCTCTCACTGATACTCAAACGTCAGTCCTCGGTGACATCGATAGACGTCGAACCGTCGCTCTTTTGACTGTTGATTTATATGATGCCATGAATGGCAAGACCAAAGCTGAAAAACTAAATATTGATCTCGCTGAACAGCTTAAAACTGTCACTTGCAAATAGAAAAACTTTCTAAAATAGAAGAAAATCTGAAAGATCAGATCTGTATAAATCAAATTATTAGAATTAAACGAGAAGATGCTATCGTTGCATTAAAGGCTGAAAAGGATACTGTTGAAGGATGGTGTAAATCCTCAACAACGATCACTGAGATAATTCATGCTCAGATTCCCCTGAGTGGTAAAAGTGGTCTTGGTTATAAAGCTGATACTATATGATAGGATTTATATAAACCCTAAACCGGATCTTTAAGCTCAAGAATGATTAGTTCTAGATCATGGAATAAACATATACAAATCACAACATGAACAGCGGAATTAAACGACAGATTTGTATAGCTAACAAGGTTCATTAATTTAAACATACTGATTACATACTCACGCCCCAATTTGTTGACCTAAGTTATCAACAAACGAATACTTCTTCTCAAGTATTAGGATTAAGAACCTTGGGGCTCATGCACACACATCTACACGTTTTTGTTTAAACGTGGGTTTCAAGAACGTCTAATTCTATATCTCTAGGTTTCTTTATATACTAGAAACCTAGATAAACTAGAAACTAGATAAATACCAATCCTAGATAAACTATGAATCCTAGATAAACTAGAATTTACAAGGATAACTATAAAATAAACATATTACAATTCGAACCCTTGTAAGTTGAAGTTTTGACACATCAAATCTATATGAAATATTCCTAACAATCTTCCCCTATTTGATGATGACAAAACTTAGCATCAGAATCTTCAAGTAGCTCTACCCCTTTTTGACATAATCAAATCCAAAACTTATCAAACTTGAATCTTCCCCTTGAATGATCAACACTTCTTCTTCCCCTGAATTTATGCTAACCATCCTTGTGTCTTCGAGGTTATATCAATTACGTTGTAAAGAAAATCAACCATTATCTATTTGAAGTTGAAGTAAAAAACCAAACCTTGAGTCTTATATCCCGTAGAAACCAAGTGAACAACAACGTCATTCTCATGAATGAGGGGATCCCTGTCCTTCGACCAATCTTCTTCTCTAAGATTTCGTCAAATTGAAGTCACATTCTTCGAACAATTACGTTAATAATTTTCATAATATCACGGGTTATCTTTAACAGGTGAAGGATACCTTTAAAGATATGATAAGAACACAAACTCTAACTTTCACTTCTTCTTCAAACAAACTCTAATTAATCTTCCTTTTTGTAATCAACTGATGACGATCAAAGGGTAGTCATTTAAGCATTCTTCCTCTATCGTTCATCAAACCTTCATACCTTGTGTGTGTGAATTTTCTTGAAACAAACAAAAATCATCCTCCTTTTGTCGAGCATGATCCTAACATGGTGTGTGACATGTATTCTCCATTGCATCGCGGCTTTGATTTCATGGCTTTGAGGAATTCTGAGTGAAGAACAATTTTTATCAAGAAAAAAAAAACTGCTGGATTTCGAGAATTTCTGGGAGCGTTCTGGACGTCGTACGGTCAATCCAACCAGACATGATGTTAAACAATGTGTCCCGAAGCTGCTGTCCAAAAATCGCGACGATCCGACGGTTCAATCTCCGGGAATAGGCGAAACGGCCGCCTGTGATTTTCCAGAAAATTTCTGCGAAAAATCTGATTTTTCTTTCTTTCGTTCGTATTCTTTCGTCTCTTCAAATCTTCCATTAAACCTTGTTTTTCTTCAAGATCAGAGAGCACCATGTGCTCTGATACCACCTGATAGGATTTATATAAACCCTAAACCGGATCTTTAAGCTCAAGAATGATTAGTTCTAGATCATGGAATAAACATATACAAATCACAACATGAACAGCGGAATTAAACGACAGATTTGTATAGCTAACAAGGTTCATTAATTTAAACATACTGATTACATACTCACGCCCCAATTTGTTGACCTAAGTTATCAACAAACGAATACTTCTTCTCAAGTATTAGGATTAAGAACCTTGGGGCTCATGCACACACATCTACACGTTTTTGTTTAAACGTGGGTTTCAAGAACGTCTAATTCTATATCTCTAGGTTTCTTTATATACTAGAAACCTAGATAAACTAGAAACTAGATAAATACCAATCCTAGATAAACTAGGAATCCTAGATAAACTAGAATTTACAAGGATAACTATAAAATAAACATATTACAATTCGAACCCTTGTAAGTTGAAGTTTTGACACATCAAATCTATATGAAATATTCCTAACACTATATAACCCACCACTGATCGTTCCATGCTCAAGTTTGGAATGTTCGTATCCTCAATCCCTGATACTTCTTCATCTCAGTGTTCCTCTTCTAAAACTGCCATTCATGAGGAAAAACCTACCTTAAACTCTAAAGGTAAAGGTAAGGAAAACATTTTTAATCAAAAACCTCAAAAGGGTACCTTTGTACTTAAGCTGAATGTTTCTAAACCTTCAGTGAATCATCCCTCTACGTCTAAGACCAAGATCCCTGGATTTATTCGGTGATCTACTCCTAGACTGAAAGTGGATGTAATTGGTAAGAAATCCAAAGAACTAATAGTTCCTCCAATATCCAATGCCAAAGGTATTCTTGGTGCTGGCCCTGTTCATTTAAAAATTTCGGCTAAGCATGCAAATGGTCCTAAAGCTACTTTTAGCTATAGGAAATGTTATCACCGTGGACTTACCGATCACATTGCTAGTAAGTGCCCCACAGCCACCAAAGCTGAAAAGTTAGCTAAGGTGAAGATCACTGCCCCCAAGGCAAAGAAGACCAATCCTGGTGCAAATCAGGTTAAGGTGAAACCAACCACTGAAGTTAAGAAATTAACCAAAGTGAAGACTAGTCCTGAAGCTGAATCTTCAAATGCTGTGAAGATTGCTGAACCTTCAACTTCCTCTACCACCACTGACAAATGTGGACCCATAGTAAAGTGGGTGCCCAAGTCAAACTAATCTTCCTTTATTTGCAGGTCCTGAAGGGTATCTGGTATCTCGATAGCGGATGCTCTAGACATATGACTGGCAAAAAGAACCTGCTCGCTGAATATAAGGAAGAGAGAGGTCCCTCAGTGACCTTTGGTGGAAATGGAAAAGGCTATACCCGAGGGTTTGGTGTACTTTCTAATTGTACAACTACCTTCAGAAGAGTCGCATATGTTGAAGGACTGAAGCACAATCTTCTGAGCATCAGTTAGCTATGTGACAAGGACTACAAAGTATGTTTCACTAAGGAATCCTGCTTTGTCACTGAAAAAAAGGAGAAGATTTCTCTCAGCGGATATCGTTTGGAAAATGTTTATGTTATAAACATGGACTCGAAAACCACTGAGAACTTCTATTTCTTCTCAAAAGCCTCATCTGATGTCAACTGGATATGGCATAAGAGGCTCTCTCATCTCAACTTCAAGACACTGAATACTCTTTCTTCAAAAGAGTTAGTCACTGGTCTTCCTCAACATTCATACGCTAAGGAATCTCTATGTTCAGTGTGTGAAAAAAGGAAACAAACCAATGCAAGCTTCAAATCTAAGCAAGTTTCCTCAGTGTCATCTCCTCTTCAACTTCTCCACATGGATTTGTTTGGTCCAGTCAACAAACAATCCCTCGCTGGAAAGAAATATACACTGGTCATAGTTGATGAATTCTCTCGCTATACCTGGGTTATGTTTCTCCGTTCTAAGAGTGACACCCCTGAAGAACTCATCACTTTCGTCAGGAAAATGGAAGTCCTGAATAATATGACCGTTCGCTCAATAAGGAGTGATCATGGGACTGAATTCAAAAATAGTTCCCTTGATAACTTCTTTGAAAGCAAGGGTACTTCTCACAACTTTTCTTCAGTGAGATCACCACAACAAAATGGAGTCGCTGAAAGAAGAAATCGAACTATCATCGAAGTTGCACGCTCAATGCTCATCGATTCTCATCTACCGACTCAGTTCTAGGAAGAAGCTGTCAACACTGCTTGTTTTACTCAAAATAGGTCGCTGATTGTCAAAAGATTCAAGAAGACAGCCTACGAACTTTTCCATGGGAGAAAGTCGTCAATTAGCTTTCTTCACATCTTTGGATGTCAGTGTTTTATACTAAACAACATGGATGCCCTAGGAAAGTTTGATCCCAAGGCTGATGATGGAATATTTCTTGGATATTCTTCAGTCTCCAAAGCCTTCAGAGTCTTCAATCGAAGAAGACAAACTGTAGAAGAAACAATCCATGTCACTTTTGACGAATCCCGTTCAGCGAACTCAAGACCTTCTGCTGATACTGAAGAACTGAATCAATAGATGTTTTCTCATCTTGGTGATTCAGAAGCTACTCCTATTCCTCAAGATAATACTCCTACCGCTAATGATGATCCTACTATCATCTCAAGCATGCAAACAAGTGAAGCTGAATCTTCATGGGTTTCAGTTGTTCCTCTCACTACTATGCCTGCTTCTGAACCGTCTACCTCAGATATCCCATCTACCTCTCAGGA
The DNA here is from genome assembly GCA_033807775.1 of Saussurea involucrata. Lineage (NCBI taxonomy): Eukaryota > Viridiplantae > Streptophyta > Magnoliopsida > Asterales > Asteraceae > Saussurea > Saussurea involucrata. The sequence goes on from CM066316.1 coordinate 28,930,641, forward strand.
ATCAGTTAATGAAATGACATCTGAACCTCTTCCTCTTTTGCCTGAAATACCAGAAGTTGTTGAAGCCTCTTCTTCAGCTCCTCTAGAAGTTCAAATTGAGTCAGCAAATCATGCAACGGCTCAACGATGGACTATAAATCACCCCATTGATCAGATTATTGGTTATCAAAACGCTGGTGTTCAGACTCGACGAAGTGCAGGTAATATTTGTTTATTTGTTAACTTTATTTCTCTGATTGAACCAAAGAAAACAGATGATGCCCTCAGAGATCCAAACTGGGTCCGCGCTATGTAAGAAGAGCTATGTAAGAAGAGATGACAGAATTGGAAAGAAACAAATTGAGTCAACAAATCATGCTCTGGCCCAGCAATGGACTATAAATCACCCCATTGATCAGATACTTGGTGATCCAAACGCTGGTGTTCACACTCGACGAAGTGCAGGTAATATTTGTTTATTTGTTAACTTTATTTCTCTGATTGAACCAAAGAAAACAGATGATGCCCTCAGAGATCCAAACTGGGTCAGCGCTATGCAAGAAGAGCTGACATCGTTCCAAGACCATCTGACAAGTCAGTGATAGGCACTAAGTGGGTCTATCGAAACCAGTTGGATGAACATGGAACTGTAACCCGCAAAAAGGCTCGTCTTGTTGCTCAAGGATACAGACAAGAGGAAGGCATAGACTACGACGAAACGTTTGCCCCAGTGGCAAGACTCGAAGCTATTCGTCTATTTCTAGCATACGCTGTTCACAAAGACTTCAAGGTTTATCAAATGGATGTGAAATCAACATTTCTCAACGAAAAGCTGAATGAAGAAGTTTATGTTGAATAACCTCCAGGATTCACTGATCATAAGCATCCAGGTTATGTATATAAACTGGATAAGGCACTTTATGGCTTAAAGCAAGCTCCTCGTGCATGGTATGACACTCTCTCTACTTATCTCCTATTTTTCAGGAAAGTAAAAGGTCATATCATTCTTGTTCAGATATATGTCTATGATATTATATTTGGTTCTACTAACCCTGATTTATGTACTCGTTTCGCTGAAAAAATGAAAGCTGAATATAAAATGAGTATGATGGGTGAACTGACATATTTCATTGGTCTTCAAATCAAGCAGAATGAAAAAGGTACTTTCATTCACCAAGGTAAGTACGTTAAAGATATGCTGAAAAAGTTTGATTTAACTCAAAGCTCAGCTATGAAAATCCGAATGGCACCGCCGCTGACACTTAACAAAGATCCTTCAGGGAAACCTGTCAATGTCACAGCATACCGTAGGATAATCGACTCTCTTCTGTATCTTACAGCTAGTCGTCCTGATATTATGTATGTAACTTGTTTATGTGAACGATATCAATCTGAACCTAAGGAATCTCATTTGATCGCTGTAAAGCGTATTTTTTGATACCTTAAGGGTACTCCCAACCTAGATCTTTGGTATCCCAATAACTCAGGGTTTGATCTAATCGCCTATTCAGATAGTGATTTTGCAGGATGCAAATTGGATAGGAAAAGCACCACAGGATGATGTCATCTCCTGGGTGGAAAGCTGGTGAGTTGGACAAGTAAAAAGTAAAACTCAGTGTCCACCTCAACCGCTTAAGCTGAGTACGTAGCCGCTGGAAGCTGTTGTTCTCAGGTCTTGTGAATGAGAAATCAACTGCTTGACTATGACCTTCAGCTCTCCAAAATTCCAATCTATTGCGACAGCACTAGTGCCATCGCCATAGCAAACAATCCAGTGCTACACTCAAAGACCAAACACATCGAAATTAGGTATCATTTTATCAGAGATCATGTGATGAATGGTGATATAGAACTTCATTTTATTCTCACTGATTTTCAGTTAGCTGATCTTTTCACCAAACCTCTTGATGAGACTAGATTCAACTTTCTCATCAGCGAGCTTGGAATGCTAAACCTAGAAGAGTAAAATCTTCAGCGGTTAGCATTTGATCAATAATAAAATGAACTTGTATAACCCTATTGATCATCCAATCTCTGAACAAAATTGATTCGCTGATATCAAGGTATGTTCTCTCTCTTAATCGCTGACGTACGCTTCAGTATGTAGAATTTCAAAACAAATTGCATCGCTGAATATCTCTTCCTTTCAGTAATACTTTGAAACTCTAAAACTAACACTGATATTTCTATTCAGTGTTTCTCTATTTTCAAAATGTCCCTGAGTTTTTCTAAAAACCCTCGGATACATCTTAAAATATGAAAGGACGTTTGTGACATCATCTTTTGGATAATCCATGGCACTCCTTTTTGTCTGACACGTTCGCCCGTTTCGTTTCCTTGTCTAATCAGATTCAAGGGACGTGTCCGTGTCATCATGAAAAACTTTTACCACTCTTAGTTTTTCTCTCTCTACTCTCACTATATACACCCTTTGAGTTTATATTTTTACCTTTTATGTATTCGAACTCTCTCAAGGCAAAAAGAATTCTCATATTGTCTTTGCATTCGGATATTTTTCAAGAACCTGTGTTAATCTTCATCTCCATTTACTAAACAGGTTACATTTCTCTTCCTTAATCTATCTTAAACAACATTTTTGATCTTATTCATGGTTTTAAAAGACACAATCTGTTTAAATGTTGTTCTTCAAGTTTTTAACTAAAATCTTAAACTTGACACTTTCATATGTTTTTCCAGAATCCTTTCCATAAAAGGAAACTGGAAAACAAGATTTTTCACTATGTTTTGTACCTCTTTTCAAAACTAGAAAACCCTAGTTTCCATTTTTTTCTCTAAATGGAAACTGAAAAACCCTAAAAACCCTTATTTTGGAAACTTCTCCATTTTAAGAACTTTTCTTTATCTTCTTCATCTTTGTGTTCTAAACAGAAATGGCATCAAATGCTGATTCCTCTACCTCTTCAGACTAGACTGAAATTACCAGAGCTTCTAACATGGGTCACTCAATGGACCAGATTACATTCCATGGTAACAACCCCTACGCCCTATTAAACTTCCCCCCAAAGAAACAAGTCACTCATCTTGATGACGCTGTAAACTTTCTGAAGACATGTCCTCTGGCGACAGCCCTGACAATCAAACCCGCAGCCCATAAGAACCTACTTGTCCAATTCTGGTACACTGCCAGAAGATCTCGGGTTGCCTCCACCAAAAACCCTGACAAAATGGTGGACGTAATCCTCTTTGAAACCGAGTTTGGGGAAGCAAAGATAAATCCCGGGGCGATCAGGTTTGCTCTCAATCTTCCTGGAAGCTCAAGAGACAATCGCTTCGTTTCCTTACCTGATGTCAAAACCAAGGAGGGCATAGCTGAAATCATTGCCTTTTTGGATGCAATGAAGTACAAATGGAACACAGGGAGAGATGACCTCCCTGAGAAGAAGATCACAATGGTGCTGAAAAGCAAAATGCCAAGCGAGATGAACTTCATCTTCGCACATCTCATCAGCTGCATGACAGCAAAAGTCGGGTCAACTGATCAGGCCTCAAAGCCCTAGACTGCTATGGGGTATGCGCTGATGAAAGGGCTCCATATAGACTGGGCCAAAATAATCTTTGAAGACATGATGGAGAGAATCGAAGAACCAAAGTGATCAGCGAATGTCCCCTATCCTCGCTTCCTCGGTGCTCTCTTCAAGCAAGCACTTGGGGATCAGTACCCTAAAGAGGGAGACCTGAGGTTGTCCCAGGTTGTCCCTAAGGTACAAGACTTCAAGGCACTCGCCAATAAGGTACGTCTTTCTACTCTCTTACCTCTTCTCCGCCCTCCTACTTCTTCTACTTCTTCGGCTACCTCCTCAGCAACTGTCGTCCCGATCGCTGGTACCCAGGCCGCACCAACCACTCCATCTCGAAAGAGAAAACAATCTGAAACCCCACTTGGCATCCATAAGACCAAGAAGATTTCTAAGGAACAACCCCCTAAGCCATCTCAGGCTGAAGACTCCGCGTCTGTCTCTCTACAGAAGACGCTGGATGGTTTTGCGGCACGCTCCGCCACATCCGCTGAACAAACCTCTTCCATACCTACTTCCGTGCCTCAAGACACTGAAGTTATCCTGGATCAGGACCCGCCTTCCTCAGCACCTCTAAATGCTGCTGAAATATTCTTTAGCGGATCCAACGCTGAATCCATTGCACCATCCTTCTTCACAACTTTCTCTTTCCCATCTCAATCTTTGGTCACTCCACCTCTATTTCCCTCGTTCTCTGGAACAAATGTCATCCGTGTGGAAGACACTCATGCCGCTGAACTCCAAGGCATACTGGAATGCAATAAAGGACCTGAAGGCACTCCCAGTCATCGAACGCTGGAAGATGACATGAAAGATGCGTCCGACTACCGTGACTTTAACGTATTTTCCAACCCGCCTCCAGGTAACATAAACACTCCTCTCTCTGAACCCCCAACTTCTGAGCTTTCCTTTGTTCATAAGAGTCTCTCTGTTGCAGGTCCTAATATGAGGACAATCAACAACTCCCTCACGGACTTGTCAACAAAGGTGGAATCTCTCACCACTACTCTATCCACCAGCTCCTCAGCAGTTACAGACGCTGGGGACGCTTTAAAGAAACTCACCACTAAGGTGAAAGACAAGGCATACAGCGCTGACATGCAAAAGCTGAAAGGTAGTTTCTCTACTATGGCTACAGCTATCACCGACAACTCATCCTCCATAAACACCTTGAACGCCACCAACAACACTCTCTCCAATAACTTCACCACCCTGTCCAACGAAGTCACATCGCTGAATACAGTGGTCGACAATCTTCAGGGAGAGGTGTCTTCTCTGAAAACGAATGTGGGTACTGCTACTAATCTACTCCAACAAATCCTGGATCGACTGAATGCTCCAACAGTTCTGCCCTCTCACTTTACTCAGGTCGATCGGGAAACCCTGGAGAAAATCAGCCCTGCTATATCTGGCCTAGAAGACAGATTGGCAACGGTTGAAAAACGATCAAGCATCCCTGGCCTCGAAGACAGGGAGCCTGAACAACATGCTGTTGCTGTTGTTACCGCTGATGCCTCCCCTCTTCAACATGTGGAAGAGGGGGAGAAGACTCTAGAAGAAGACCTTCCCCATGTTTCTGAGGGGGAGGGTATTGGTACTGAAAAACCTCAGGGAGATGAAAACCCTGAGGAAACCGAATTCTCCCTACACGCAACTTCTGAGGGGGAGAATGTCGAAGAACATGTTGAATCTCCGGTGCATGTTGCTTTTTCAGATGAGGAAGACGAAGCTGAAGAATAAGAAGAAGAAGACGAAGAAGACCTTGATCTTCATGATGACGAACCTTCATCATCACCTAAAGATGATGATGATGTTGATGATGTCGACTTCTCCTTTCAGCCCAAGACCAAGAAAACCCCAGCTCTAAAAGTGGAAAATGGAAGAACACCACACTTGGAATTTAATTGACTCTCATGAGAGGCTCACTTAGTCTATGTGTGGAAAGTGTGTTCTTTCAAATGACCTAATGAGAAAATAAACCCTAAGCACCTATTTATAGGGCCCAAATAGAAGGTAAAAAGGGCTAAGCCCATACAACTAGCTAAAAGCCCATAAGCTAATTATAAAGCCCTATTACAATAATTCTTTATAAAACATTCATTAAATTAGAGGCTAATTTAATCTAACAATCTCCCCCTAATGTTTTATAAAGAAAACATCAACTTCTAGTCTCCCCCTTGCTTTCTTTAGAAACTTTGGCGTTCCGTTCTTCAAGTCTTCAAAGCATCACGAGCTCCGCCTCAAATGTAGGCTCATCTATACTACCTTATAAAGCATGTAAGACTTTTGTCTTAAAGTCTTAAAGTCTTAAAACATTTTTTTTAATTCTTAATTAGAAAATAAAAAGCATATTGTAGACTTTTCAATGCTTTTCAAATCACACTCAATTTTTACATCTGACGATTCAAGTTTATCACTCCAACTTTGAAATAGTCTCAATTTTGAATCAGACTCCCACTTCCCAAGATGACTATTGGGATTTCTCTAGAAATTTCATGTAATCGACGATGCCTGGTTCATTGCCTACTATATCGACGCCTGGTTCATCCTTCCAAATCGGTGGTTGATTTCCCTCATGGTTCTTTATGGTTTCGATTCTCTGTGGGTTTAGACCTAATGGTTTTTCGACCTAATGCTTTTGCTTTGTCTGATCAACTGTATCGACATCTTCAAGGTAATAGTTCCCTTCTTTGATTCTCGGTGGTGTTTTCACTTTTCCCGTGTTTTCTTCTTATTACTTTTGTTCCTTTTTGGTTAGACGAATGTGTTGTGTTTTCTGTTTGACGGCTTATTCTCATGAATGAACCAAATCATGTGTTTGCTTTCTTGTATTCCACTAATGTTGTTATTTTTGTGTAATATTACTTTGTATTCTGATGAACACCAAATGTTCGAAGAAAGTTGTCAAATCTTCGGTTTTATGTTTTGTCTGCTCATATCTCCAATCTGTGTTTGTATGTGAGCACAATGAAATTTCAATTTTGGTATAAAAATTATATTGAATGGGTTTGTTGGTGGTATTGATGGGATATATGGAATCTGTATGGGATTTGGGAGAGAAGAGGTTGGAATTGTTCCTACTGCTTTGGGACCTTCTTTTTCAACAACTATGGAGACAAAGGGATTGAGACTTGGGATTTTTCTGTTTTTAAGATTTTTGATGGCTAAAATGAGATGATGGCTATGCATTTTGTAAATTAACCAGACTAACAATATATTTTAGTTGTAAATTTTTCTTTTGGTTTTGCAGATGAGGTGGACACATGAGAAAGAAAAATCTCTCAGGGAGCTCATCATATTTTGACCCATATGTCGATATGTGAGTTTTGTTTTTCTTATGAGTTTGATTCAAATGATGATATGATATTTGTTCACGGGGTACTATTTCTCAACATCTAAGAAATGCTTACTCGGTAACTGTGGGAAACAACTCTTACCCGGTAACCATTTACCGGGCTCACTATGCTTACCAACAATCCATTTTCATAGCCAACGATGTTATATGATAAGGTAAATGAAAGTGATTCCATTACCATCGTGTTCTATATTTCTTGATTTTGTATGTTAAAAAATTCTCTGTTTTCTTATGCTTTTTCAAAAATAACCAAACCAACATTCCCGGTGGGAACTTCTTAATCTAGACAAGCCAAAACAAAAAATAAAACATCCATCCATGATACATATAATACACTTCTATTTGCAACTTGTAACCACATGTTTAATAAATGTGTAAACTGCTTGTGAAATGTCTAAAATGTCTTCTATTAATATGATGGAATGTTGTGGTTGCCATGAATACAAGTGGCAAATAGGTAATTTTCTTTGAATAGAAAGTTCTCATACACCAAAGTCTTTTCACTTTCATTTTACTTTGTATTCAATCCCTCTTCTCATTACAACAATTATGTTTTATGCAAGTGCCCTTACCAGGCTGATATTTAAGGATCAGCAAATCAGTACAAATCAGTACAAAGGGATAGTTGGTTGTGTTCAAACAATATTGAGGGAATGACCTTCTGCCCTTTTCAAATCCATTTTTATTGTATTAAGATGGACACCAAGACAACCCCATCTCAGGAAGGAAAAGCGATCCATAATAGTATACATTGTTTATTTTAAGTACAAGTATGTGTGTCACGATTATAGAGCCAAAATGTAAAAATACAAATCTATTCTACTTTTATAATGCATCTAACCCCCATACTCTTAAAAACAACTTTTAAAGCTACATGTACCACCATCTAATGCATAATTACTTAATTTTAATAGTTACAACTTTCCATGGCTAATGTCCAACTCTCTACAGCTTTTTTGAATAGTTCAATAAAGGTTTATTTTCCAATAATTTATTGCCGCCCTTTTCCCTTTCCTTTCATATGCCTCCCCTTCCTTTCCCCTCATGCACACAGTCCATAACCCATTATTAAATACGCCATTCCTTGTTTCTTTATCCAAGATGTCAGATTCATGCTCTCTTCATCCAAGAAGACGCTTCGACATCCTCCTTATTTGTCTATTTTATCTTGATGGAACTTATTATTTTTATTTTCTTTTAGAATTTGTCCACTATTATTGCTTGTGGAATATGACATTTTAACTGCATGTTTATTCTGACAACTCTTTGTTTAAGCGACTACGTGCCTTATGTTTCATTTTATAAGATGGATTTTTGCTAACTAATCAGATCTACTTTTCTCTCTGTGACCATTTCTTAGGACAAAGAAAAACAAGAAGGCAGTAAACTTAGAGTCAGGTTATTTCAACAGTAATATTTTTGGCTTTTTTTTAAAAATAGTTTGGAGTTGAAGAATCTGTTTCATTGGCAACATCATGTATATTGAATATCTGTTATTGAAACTTGATTTGATTGTATTCTATTTTAGATTTAAGTTATGTTTGCATGGGTTCATAAATAATGTGATGAGGTTTTATTTTGATGAAGTTAATAATTTTTATGCAACTCTGGATATTTATTTTGGGTAGAGAAAATAATAAATGTGGTTAATTTATAGAGAAAAACACTCTGGCCTTGTTCTTTGTTTTGGAAACTCAATAGTGGGCAAGCATATATACAAAATACTATATTGTATTGCATATTGTAATTTTACTTAAATATATTGCTATGTACCCACAAATTCTGCAATAATCTTGCTATTAACCAAGTCACTGTCCATGGTTTCAACAGACAACCCAAACAGAATCATTAATCAGATTGTATCATTTTATGTGTTTGTCTTGCATCCTTTATTTGAATATACAGTTGAGTGATTTATTTATGCATATATGTAATTGGTGCATTGACAAGGAACTTTGACGTGTTTTCACAGGTTGATGATGATGTTTTTCATGTTTCGTTTTTGGTAATGTTCACATGCTCTTTCTAAAGGGCCATTTACTAAATGTTTACTTGGCTAAGGACTCAACGAGTCAATTACCTTACCATATGTAGAAGGTAAGGGTCTAGAAGCTTACTCGGTAAGAACGATGACAATGAACGAGAGTTTTACCCCGTAAGTGACGATGACGAATCTTACTCAATTAGCAGTTACCATATAAATTATTGCATATGATGCCATTCTAATTGACTAGAATTTCAACTGGTATGTTAAAAACTAATGTTTACCGGCTAAGCGTTTGTGTAAATGTCCCCTAAACATGTTGTTGACATGTTTTCTACCACTATACTTTCCGTGTGCCAGCGTTATCAATAGCGCTCAATACTTTTCTTTGTTTATGTGATCAAGAAATGTACAGTCTATCAACAAAGACATGTTGATATTCCGGATGTGATTTGTGTGTATTTACTTTTGGCAGATATCAACAACAGGATCAGAGATTTAACAAGGAAAGAATATCCATTGAGACCGTTGGTTGAAGTTTTTTTTTTCAATTTCTTGATTATTAGATTTATGGTTTTTATTTGCACTTTTTTTAATTGTTACATGTGTTTCTTATTAATTTTTACTCGTGAAAACCTTAAGGTATTATTAGTTGGGCAGTGTTGAACAGAAACATATAGCCTAACATTGGTCTACAATGCACATTGCACAATTCTGATTGGGTGTCTCTTGATGTCTATTCTGTATTTGGCAGGCTTTTGGGGATGATTTTTTGGACGGCAAGGTTAAAGATTTCTACAAATCAGATACAATCCTTGAGCATGTAAGTTCTTCGTTAGGGGCTTTTGATTTGTATGTTACTTGACAATCGAAAGGAGAAGTTTATTTGTATGTATGTGGATTGGTGGTTGTGGTATTTGGTTTTAAAATTTTAATTTGATAGTTGATAACATTGCAGAGAAATTTCAAAACACCTGTCTCTCCCTCGCTGCAGCATCAAGACAACAGCGAAAGAGTACAAGACTAAACATAGTAATTCGGTTGTAACTGCTTCTTCCACTACTAGCAAGGATGCTTAAATCATACCGAAACAGAGAACAAGATACAATTAATGTTGTCGATGTACTTTTGTTTTCGTTCCTATTATTTTTCTTATGTATTTTGGCCTTGGTGTGTGATATGGAGGAGGTATGTATGTATGTAAGATAAACGAGAAAGTTTCAATTGTGGCTTACGTTGTTACTTTTGTACATGTTGGTAATGGATGACATTGTGGATATTTGAATAAGAAAAATGATTTTACGTATGTTATTTTCTCTTGTTGGGAGGATTGCGAAGCTATTTTGATGATCTAATTTTATTATAAAATACTTAAGTAGAAATGTTAAAAACAAATACTCACATTAGTATACATATTTTTAAATGGCTTTGAATGCTATGTAATAACCAATTAATTACTAAAGTTATAAACAAATTGATTACTAAAGTTATAAATGATGTGAGGTGTTGCATGAGAGCGAAACCAAGCCTCAAGCCTTAGGTTCCAAGATATGTCACAACGTTTTTTAAAGTGTTATTTATGACGACAAATCTCTATGTCATGTATATTTATACCACCATTGGTAAAACTTGTATATCATCGATTGAGTACATTGGGTAATACCACTCGATCCAATCCAGAAATCGATTGCGATTATTTGGAAAAAACACATTTGCATTGTTATATTATTTCTTATATTTATTTGAATGTTACGTCCCACCGCATTGCGCGGGTACTCAACTAGTCTTCTAGAAAGACCGAGACAATTAACCCCATTTTTTCCAGCTTTCATGACTCAACTTCACCGCTGTTTTGAACCATAAAGGAGCCTTTTTGAGAGAAAACATAAGACATGCACATTGAACTCCAGCCTCTTAGCTTTCTAACGAGCTATAATTCATCCATTTTGGATGAAAAATGAGTGAGTTGTGCAAGTTTTCCCTCAGCTGCGCAGAACGGCCGTCAAAACCGAAAATTTGACGCTTAAGATCCCGTTGAGTAAGCATTCAGCACCGAGCTTTAAACATGAATAATAGAGGAGGGAGTGACAATCAATATGTACCAATAGCAGCATGAAACCGTGAAGAACTGTCGAGAGAACACCATTCTTGAAAGCGGAAAGAGCACGAGTGAAATGCAATGCTTTCGGTCCAGCAAGAGTCCATTGACTTTGACACAGATTCTGACCATTAAAAAAACTGATTCAGACCAAACTCAAAACATGAAAGAGTTTCATCTGAGTCTTAGGAATTCAACACAACTGCACTCATGTGAATCGGAGCACCGACTAAAAAGTTGTGCGCGTGTTTCTGAAACATCGCAAAGCTGTCAAATAATCTGAATATTTTCGGGCTCCGGGCTTTTGGCTTATGGCGACCTCTGGCCCAGCGACCTCTGACGTACGTGCTCTGGTCTACCTCTGGTACTCCCCTCTGGTCGCTCCTCTTCTAAGGTTTTGGTCCACAGAGCTCTGGATGTGTGCGTTTTTCTTGATCAGAGCCTCTGCAAAAACCTTAGGAGCACCTCTATGCCTCTTAAGAACATGTGCCTCTTAAGAGAATCTCTGTCCACATCTTTGAACACAGAAGGATTATGTATATGTTCTATACATTCTGCTCGTACCATCTTCTAGACAGTCACAGAGGCTATGTGCATCATCCTTTGTGCGTAGTCTGTCAAACTTCTGTGGATGTAGCCTCTGTGGTCTAACCTCTTCTGCAGAGGTAAGTGAACATCAAACAGCATCAAGTTCGTTTGCACTTCTCAGGATCTGAAAGGTCTCCTCTTCTGTCTTGAACTTCTTTAAGTTTCAATCCAGATTGAAAGACAATAAGCTCTGTGATCTGCCACAAAAGCTCTATAAACAACTTCTATATGCACAGAGGCTCTTTGCGACTTCACAGAGGCTCTGTGCAATCAACTTCTGTGGTGCATCCTCTATGAACATCTTTTGCATGCCCATATTGAGCTTCTTGGACAGTTAATCTCTATTCATTTTTATCCCAAACAGCAGTTGCAGAATCTTTGAGCTTAATAGATCAGATATGAATCTTCTTTCTTTTAGGTCTGTTCTGTCGCAGCAGTACTTCAGAATCATCATAACAGAGGAAGCTTAACCCCATCAGTTGCTTAACAACTTCAGGTGCTTAATGAGAAGCTTAATAGCTCACAGAGGCTCTTTGAATCCTTACAGAAGCTCTGTGTATGAGCCACAGAGGCTCTGTGCGACTTCAAATCTTGATTTGTATGTTCTCTATGCTTATCTTCTGTGATCGACAAATCTGCTTTAGACATGCCTCTGTGATCGAACACAACTTCTATGGATTTAGTAAGTTCAGCAGCAGTTTCTTCTCTGGATAAACATCTATGGACATATTTGGCTTAAGCCCTCGATTGCATAAGAGCATCTCTACAGAGCTTACAGAGGCACCATTTACATAGGCATCATTTTCTGATGACAAAGCTTTGCATATATAGAGGCTATGGACAACAACTTGGATCAATCACATAGACTCTGGATTGGCTTCTGCAATGCCTTATAGAGGCTCTGCACGACCTCTGCAAAGCTTATGCACGATTGATTCATATGGAAGCAGATTTTCTGGACAAAGCTTAATACAATAGCTTGTTTTCGACAGCAACTGTTTGCCACACTTTTGTGAAATTAGCAGCATTTTTCTGCACATTTCTGCACATTTGGTACAACAAGACGAATCTTCTGAGGCCTCTGTTGTACCCCGATCATAACATGGATTTACAACCTATGATTAAGCTTGAAACGGAACAAATTGCATGACCCATTGCAGAGTTACACTTTTCAAGAACTGCTAATAAAGCCTTCTGCACAGCTTCTGTGTACGTACTGATCAGGATTTCTGCATAATTTTTTGGGGAATGCAGCTCTTTGACATCAACAAACAAAAATTTGGACTGCCACTTCGAACACAACAGTAGCTCTTTTTTTTGTAGCTTAATGGCATGGCAGGTTACGCAGCTCTGGACAACAACAGGTTCTTTGCAGCAGCAACTGCTTAATGAGTAGCTTAATAGCTCACAATCTGCGTATGAGCCACAGAGGCTCTGGGAATTACACCCTTTATCTATACAAACATTAAGAACAGCAGCAGCCTTGATCAATCTTCTGTGCACGAATGATCTAACTCTGGAAGCACACAGATCTCTATATGAACATGACCAAAATATGAATCTTGGACAACCTTAATCTCTGATTAAATCCTGTATCTCTGTACATATCATGGACATGAATTCTGAGAAAAAAAATTCAAGTTGATGTTGCACTACTTCTGATCACAGAACTTGATGTGTGCGGTTTTGGACAGCTTCTGTGAAATCACAGAAGATCTGTGCAAGTTCACAGAGGCTCTACACATCCTCACAGAGCTTATGTGCTAACTTCTGGACTGCACCTCTGCACAACTCTTTTACTTCTGCAGCCCCTAAAACGTTTCTCGACTGCAGCTTCTAAACAGCCATTTGCATTGAAAATTTAATAACAACCGAACTTCAAACTTCGTAATCCGCTGTGGACTGACTGCATATTTCGGAAATCTGCTGCTTCACATACTCATGAGCATACCAGATACTGCAACATCAATACTTCTGCAACAAAACTTTTCATGTTCTTTAAGTGTTCCTCTGCATATTTTACTTATAGACCTGCACTTTTCTGCTTCTGGTTTTCTTTGTTGCCAACAGTAGCTTTATTGGCTTCTTTGGACAGCATCTGCATACAACCTTTGCATATTTTAGAACTCCGTGACAGCTTCTATAGCAGGACAACAACTTGATCAAGCTTTGTGGACAACAGCTTAATCTTAACAGCATCTTTCTGCAGTCCAATACCAACAGCAGCAAAAACTTTATGCTGCATCAAACAGCTAATTAAATATGTTCATTAATTAGTTTTGATTTTGATGCTGATAAGAATGACGTATATGAATCAACGCTGTAATCTGCAGAGTTCTATAATTTTCTGTTTGAAAAAAAACTGGACAGCCACAATATTCAGTTTCGACAGCATGTTTTCAGCTTTGATAGCTCGTTTTTCAGCTTCGACAACATGTTTTTCAGCTTTGACAGCATGTTTTTCACCTTTGACAGCAACATTTTTGGCAGCAGTTTGCTGTTTTGACAGCAGCAAAAATATGTTTTGACAACAACTAGAATATGTTGTTAATCGAACACAACAACGATTTTCAGCATTGACAGCAACATGTTTTTTTGAACTTTGTTGCTGCACATATTGAGGAACTTCTGCATTTTTTTGAACTGTGTTTCCACTACTGTTTCTTTTATCGAATTCACCACAACACCATTAATGATGCAATTTGGATCAGGAACTAAATTCTTGCATCCAATATTTCACAAATCAGATTCAACATGAAATCCTCATCTTCTAAAATCAACATAAACTGATCTTGATTCTCTGATAATTCCTCCATTCAAATCAAATGCTCACCAACTAATTTGATGTCCATAAATCTTCTTAGAACAAAGATTGTAGAAAATTAAGTTTCTGACTGATCAATTTAGAAAGTTAAATTTAAACAATCAAAGATCCAAAAATCGTTTCAGACCTGACTTTGAATATGTAGCCCAACATCAAATCTTTCTCAATAAACAATTTCCAAGACTCAAATGATTTTGTTTTTCATTTAAATGGTTATGAGCAGCGGAAGACAAACAAAATCTGAGTAAAAGAGAGTCCAGTCATGGATTTAAATAAAGGTCAGATCAAATATCAACAACCTTACTACCAAGATGCCAAAACAAATGATATGGACTTAAGCACACACAAGGATGAGATCATAGATCAACCATCTACTTAATGCTTATCAAATAAGACCAATGAATGAGAAAGAATCAAAACACACACATGTATTAAATCTGATCAGATTTGATACAAATAGAATCAAATCTTCACTTAGGCATTTTATCAAACATGTGGTGTGCAGAATCAGATTTTGTGAAGAAACAACAAAGTTTTCTATGAAAGATCATTCAAATCTCATATAAATGAATAAATGGGTTTCTAATAAGCACAAAAACAGAAAATAAACCATTATAATGATATTTGTGTTTAGGCTCATGTGATTGAATCATTCTAAGCACCAAAACAACAAATAAATCATTTAATAACTTCTATTGTTGCCATAGATGACCGATTTTGAAGAACAGATTCTTCAATCGGCTCTGATACCAATTGTAGGATCCCAGATACAACAAGTAACAATAATAATAGCAACAATCTTTGTATATTGACTAATAAAGAGGAGTTTACAAGATATGAATTAAGCACAACTCACTCTTGAAGATCTCTCTCTCTCTCTCTGTGTGTGTGTGTGTGTGTGTATGACTCTTTCAAAATGGAGGCTAGGAGGCTTAACCTAAAATCTCTCTAAAACAAGACTTTATAACCAATACAACAATTGGTTATTTACAATTTTCGCCCTTGACACTCGACAAATACAAATAAGTCATTGACACTATTTCTTTATAAAACATTCATATAGATTAGGGGCTAATTAAAGCTAACAGGGAGTCTTCAAAGAATCAGGGGAGGGGACCAGAACCAAACCTGTAGCTACTGAAGCTAACAAAGGCAAAAACAAAGGCCTTGCAAAAGAAGACAACTTGTCTATTCTCTTCAGCAAGCCAATTTGTCAGGTAACTTATTTATTTTTCCCTTACACTGTATCCCTCCTCTATCCTTTATCAACCTCAGCTCTACTTGAAAGGATTTGTTCAAAATCGATTTTCATAAAACCATGAAACATTGCAACAGAAGCTTAGAAATTTTTGAACAACAAATGAGATCTATTTGCATGCAATTAAGGTTTCAACAAAAACAAACTAGGTGAAAAGAAAGTAACAACCATTGTAGTCCTTTGAATCCTCTCGGGAGGTTGGAAGTTGATGGTGAATGTAGAACCCAAAATAGAGCTCCTCTATCGGTATCCACCACAAACACCGACACCTTTTAGAGTGCTAGTTCCTTTTCTTGAAGATGCAAATATGGAGCTTTTAATCCAAATCTACAAGAGATTTGAATAGCAAAAGAACACAAAACCACAACCACTTGGTGGTTTCGGCCAAGAGGGAGAGAAAGAAGAAGAAAAGAGTAAAATTCAAGAGTTGTTTTTTTTTCTCAAGTATTCTCTTCTTTTATTTAAAAGTCAAAAGACAATCTATATCCACAAGCAACCATTACTTGGCCACATAAAATGTCCAATGAGCTTTTAGCTTTCCATGCAAAACTTTCATTTGAGCCCTCCTAGTTTAAATTAGTTAAAATCATTATTTTAACAATTTAAACTTATTACATATACTCCCTCTTTTTAACTTCTAGTTAAATATGAACTCATCATATTTTAATAAACAAGAATCTTTATTTGCATCTCATATTATGAATCATATTCAATAATATTTTAGAATTAATAATATTTATCAAGAATCAAATTCATATAAATATTAATTCGGTGTCTACTTGTTGTTCGGTATGACCCTATATGATCATATATTACCGGCAATATTATTTTATAACCATTCTTGAGCATATATAACCAACAATCTCCCACTTGCTCAATATTGCATTATAGAATGATATAGACAGTGGTGGACGTCTAGCAACATCTCACTGCCCCCAGCAATGTATGACTGTAAGTGCCATTCAACAACATCCAATTCCCACAAGCTCAT
Organism: Saussurea involucrata; assembly: GCA_033807775.1. Classification (NCBI taxonomy): domain Eukaryota; kingdom Viridiplantae; phylum Streptophyta; class Magnoliopsida; order Asterales; family Asteraceae; genus Saussurea; species Saussurea involucrata. The sequence goes on from CM066316.1 coordinate 28,947,254, forward strand.
AGTTTCAATTGATGTATAAGGTGCGGTATCAGTTACCCCTTTGTTCGGACATCATGTTGAACGTGAGACATGGATCGCTATCATTCTCATTTGTTGTTCAACTTTTGGTAAGCCGCCTTAGATGTCACACTCTTAAATCATTTAGAGGAACAAATCCCCTCTTGAATACATACGCCTCTTATGTAGTTCATACTATACCTAATGATGGCCTTTATAACTGCCTTGTTAAAGATCAGCGTTTAACCATATCAAAGCATAGTACTCCCCATACTCAAGTCCCTAACATGCATCTCAGGTCGAAGGATACAAAGATACTACCTTTATTCAAGAATCACTTATGACGACGATCCATGAAGTGATCTTGAAGCGGGTCAGGTCCAGTACTTGTTCCCTAACAAGTACCTATGAACTTGGTTGCAACACTTTGCCACTTTTACTCTTAAAAGTCAACCAATCCAATTCATATTAGTCTTTCTTCATGGTTGCTCCCACAACTATGATCGACTATGGATATTTAGAATAACTGGTGTATTCAAGGATTAAAACATGTTAATATAGAACACAACGAGTATGAAAAAGATCATATCCTATATATCTAACTAAATACTATACTTGTTGCTTAACTTGTTCCAATATCCAAATACTAAATCCAAATCAAATCCCATCACTAGAATAACGAAGTCCTATAGCTCAAGCATGACCCTTCAAGTTTGGCTTATGAAAAGAGCTTCATGAATGGGTCCTAAAACAACTTGATTTGTGTGAAGTTTGTGAATACTAACATCTCCAATTTTAACTTTATTCCGAATATAGTTAAATGTTTGGAGTAGATGCTTGGTACTATGATGTGACATAGGGTCCTTTAGCTTGCGTAATGGCACCCACATTGTCATAAATATTTCTAGGTGATCCTGAATGGAAGGCATCTACCTAGCTTTTCAATGAACTCTTTCATCCAACCATCATTCACTTTTGCAGCTTCTAAAGCAGCAATGTATTCTTATTTTGTAGTGTATTGTGCAATTTATCTTCGCTTGGAACCTTTTCAAACGAACTACTTCTTCATTCATAATGAAGACATTTCCCTTTTGTGGTCGAGAACCTTCTCGATCTTTATGGAAGCTATCATCAGTGTAACACTTTACTATGATCTTCTTCTAACCCTCAATTAAGGAACACTTCTTTGGTTCTTCATAAGTACCTTAAAATGTTCTTTATAGTCATTCAATGACCTTCCCTCGTATTTCGTTGGTATCTTCTTCTAATGCTCTAAAGCATCATGACACACTCGGTCTAGTGCATATCATGGCATATATGATAGATCTGAATGCCGAAGCATGTGGAATATAAATCATTTTATCTAGCTTAGCCTTTGTGCTTAAACATGGAGACATGCTCAAAATGATGTCATATCATACTTGCAAGAAACTACCTGATAAACCCAGATTTAGCAATCAAGAATATAGAGAGAATCTAGAGAGCAAATGTGTCATTCATATATTGAGAATTAAGTACAAATGACAATATGCATGAAGTGTTCTAGATTGTATCTAACTATTTAACTAGACAAGCCTATTTATACCCATAACATATAAGGTATAAGAGCAAAGCAATACAGCATGGACTAATGCAGTACATTGACTTTACAGTAAATCTTGAATACAATAATGCTCTAACAATCTCCCCCTTTGGATTCAAGATTTAAAAAATATGACAGCAGTCTTCAGCTCTTTGTAAAGTCAATCTTCTCCAACAGACACTCTATCAAACCATCTTCAAGTCTTGTACATGAAGAACAGATCTTTGCAGCTTTATCAGTCTTTGACAAACAGTAACTTCTCGTATCCTTCTTGATGCAAGAACCTTAGTTCTCATATTAATTTTCTAATATTAAAAGGATCTGAAACCATCAATTTGGATGTAGACAGATCCGAAATCAAGAGAATTCGGATCAGTAGGATGCGAAACCATCAGATCTCGGACCAAGAAGGATGCGAAATCATAGAATTCGGAACGAAGTGTGCGAAACCATATGCATTCGGATCAGTTGGATGCGAAACCATGTCGATTCGGATGAAGTTGAATACGAAACCATAGGAATTCGTATCAAGTTGAATGCGAAACCATCAGAATTTGAATCAGGAGGATAGAAGGATGTGAAATCATCTATATTGTTGAACTTTTAGATGTAAGCACATTTCGAAACGCTCAGAACTAAGATAACAAAATTCAGCAACATTTCAGACTTCACATGATCCGAAACCAATGCAATTTTGAACAATCCGAATCCAGCATGCGAATTTTAGACTTCTTGTATTTTGAATGATTTCTTGAACTTAGTATCTTCATCTCTTTGATCTTGAATTATCTTCGACGTGAAATTGAATTAAACATTTCTCCCCCTTTTTCGATGATAGTGAGCATCATGATCATCGAAAACCTTTTTCAATTTCAGTCGCATTTCTGAGTATTACTAACAATCTCCTCCTTAATGAGTAACCTTGCTCCCCCTTAAAATAAGAATTTTGGAGCAATTTGTTTTCTCCCCCTTGCATATATTTCATTAAAAGTATTCATTTCAAATACAGTGCATTAATGAAAACATTTATACAAGGAATATAAAATTCATTGAACCACATTTTATAACTACTAACATTTGATCATTTGAGAACTTTACAAAATAAATCCAACTTAATGAAGTATACCAGATTTTTCAATCAAATGCAATCAAATGCATGTGTTTGGATTCAAAAACAAGACATCATTGCATATCAAGTTAAAAATGTTCAGTTTCAACCCCTTTATTAAATCTATTTGGTGTGCTAGCATGCGAAATATGATTAGCTTCAAGCATATGCAATTCTAAAACATATAAGAATACTTTCCTCTACTCACACTATTTGTCCAAAATCAGAATTTTCACAAAAATTTACGGGTTTATCGCGACTTTGTATTTTCCCAAAGTTTCAAGAGATGTGTTCTTATTGGCATCTTTTATTTTGTGCACATTGGCATCTTTTGATTTTGTGCTCATTGGCATCTTTTGATTTTGTGCTCATTGCCATCTTTTGATTTTGTGCTCATTGGCATCTTTTAATCAAAAAGTTTAGTAGGAATAAGATACACCGTTAAACATGACTTTCTATCTGGTTCTATAGCAGGATTTGGGTTAGCAGATCCCAGACCAGTTGGCCTTAGGTGCTAGGTGTCGAGCACCCCTTAGAACTTAATTTCCCAAACCAAAAAGGCCACATCGATATATCTTAAACCCATTTGTACCAGTAGAACATGGCTTTCTATCTGGTTCTATAGCAGGATTTGAGTCAGCCGATCCCAGACCAGTTGGTCTTAGGGACTAGGTGTCGAGCACCCCTTAGGACTTACTCTCCCAAACCATAATGCTAGTGCATAATTTTATCTCAATCACTTGGTTCTAAAACATAATGTTTCCCCCATATTTTCGTTTCCATCCATCATTTTGACAAATAGACTTTTTGAGCATTATATTCTATATAAGTCCAGATTCACATAATTTTGAGCATTCAGCATAATTTCATTCATGTTTTGCTGACCTTTCGATTTATTTCAGAAGTGAAAGATGAAACAAATATAACTCAGATAATACAAAAACACTTGTAAAATCACCCTTGACACACATTTCATTCATTGAATGAAAATTGAAAATATTCATCTCATTGAATTAAATTTGTACGGATTCAAACATTCAAAGCAGTAGAAATAAAACATAATGCAATGTTACCTTTCACCACTTGTTCCTTGAAACAGAAAGATGTGACAGTTAAGGATATCACCTGAGAAGTATGAGTTCTAAACTGATTTGTTTAGAAGTCTTAGTCTTTGAAGTACGGGTCCTGAACTGAATTGTTCAGAAGCCATAGTCGTTGAAGCACGTGTTCTAAACTAAGATGTTTAGAAGCCATTAATTTTGCTCTCCCTTAATGGCACAAGTACTCTTCTTAAAAAAATTCACCGCTTCTCTTCTGTTTTCAGTCATGTATGTGGTATATATATTTCCAAATCAGCACAACACATGATGAACCTGCAAAACAGATTAGGCAGATTTTGGTACCCAACGGCACTTGGGTCCTAGTGTGTTAGGTGTAGATTTCTTAAAAGGAATACTGTAAGTACCGTACCAATAAGAAGTATAATCTTTATGCAAAAAATCATTTGACCCACAATAAAAACAACAAATTTTCTTATGTGCCAACCTAACCAGATGATTTACAGAATGAATAGGATTAGGTTTAGCAGAAGATTTACCTGTCGGCACATTGTTCTTCTTGGTATTTGATGTGGAAGCAGATGATTTTGGTACATCTTTCTTTGGAACTGTTGTGCCTTTGACTCTCCATTCCATCTTCACCTTTTTGAAGACTGGAACTTCTTCAGATTTGGAAGTATTAACTTTAGACACATTTGGTTTGTTATCTGATTTATCAAGCAGAGGATTATAGAAGAGATTTGTTGAACGAATCTGATCTTTTGAGAAATCTGTTGATCTATTAAATTGTTTAGAAGGAATGTTTTTAAAACTTGAACTTGAAGCAGTTTTAAAAGAACATTCAGAATCATTTGAATCAACAAATGGAGTCTGAAAGATAGAATTATGACTGGTGTGCTTTGAGACATCAAATTTAAAAATGACATCTTCAAGTTCTTTAACTTTGTATATCAAAACATTTTTCTCTTTAGAAATTAGATCAAATTTCTTTTGGAGATCAGATTTGATCAACTGATCCTTCATAATATCAGCTGATAAACCAGATAATCTTTTGGTAAGATTAAGAATCGCATCTTCAAAATCTTTTTCCAAAAACTTTCTTTTATCAGTAATCTCTTTGAAAGTTTCCATAATTTTCTTTTTAAGAGTTTTGTTTTCCTTTTCAAAGAGATTTTTCTTTTCCGTGAAATCGTTTCTTTCCTTTTCCAAAAGATTTTCTAATTTAGAGATTTTCACGGAAAGTTCAGAACTTTTAATCTCAAAAGATTTGCGTTCATTTTTAAAAACAGCTCTTTCTTTCTCAAGCTTCTCTTTTTCAAAAAATAAAACTTTCTCAAAGTCAGAAACTTGTTTTGAAAGTTTTATACTTCTCAGTTCAAATGCGACCTTTTCTATAAGAACTTTCTTTGAAGAAGAAGACTCTATTTCACGTTCAGAAAGCTTCTTCTTCAATTCAACGTTTTCACTTTCCAACGTTGTTCTTTTCTCTTGAACTCTTTTTATTTGATCTTGTAGATATGAGTTCCCCTTCTCTCTCTCGATTTCTCTACACTTCATATCAGCATTTTCACTTTGAAGAGTTGTTACTTTCTCTTGAAGTTTCTTGATTTGATCGTGCAGACTTGAGTTGTCTTTCTTTGTTTCAAGACCTGCAATATATACTTCAAGATCAGTAATTCTTATAGTAAGTTTAGCATTTGAAGAAGAAATGTCTAAAATTTGTCTCTTTACATCAACATTTTCTTCCTCCAATGCTTTATTTAAAACATGAAATGAAGGATTTGAAGTATTAGGTTTAACAAAAGTTTGCTTCAAACCTTCACTATCTGATTTAACAAAAATTTGTGGAGTTGGAGGTATTTCTGTTATAAGAACTTGTTGCAAAATTTCATTATTTGATTTAACATAAACTTGTGGAGTTGGAGGTATTTCTGTTATAATAATTTGCTTCAAACCCATTTCTCTCTTTGGAATTGCTAGATGTTGATCTTTCAGAAAATCAAGCAGAAATTGTATGAAATACACTATAGAAAAAAAATTATATAAAATTTTTTCATGAAAAGCTCTTAAAGTGTATAAAATACACTATAGAAAAAATTTCGGATTTTTTTTTCTCAAAATACTTTTTTTTAAACAACACGAATTCGGATCAAGAAGGGTTCGAAACCACGGAATCCGGATCTATAAGGGTGCGAAACCAATGGATTCGGACGTATAAGGATTCGAAACCAATGGATTCGGACGTATAAGGATCTGAAACCAACAGATTTCGTATTCAGTGGAATGCGAAACCAACAGATTTCGAACGCTCAGGAATCCGAAACCCACACTTGTAGAAAAAAACGTTATCTATGTGATTTGAAATCAAGTAGAAAATCCCTTGAATGGTCTGAAACCCGTATGAACAATCCGAAATCCTCAAGAACAATCTGAAACCTTCACTTCGAACTCGAAAAACACTAATTCAGCCATAACTTCTTCGACTCTTGATCAATTGATATGAAACTTGCACAGATTTGTTCGAAATTTGAATCCACACACTTTCTTAGTTGATCACAAATACTAATTCGATCAATTTAATCGAATTAAGATCCAAAACAGTAAGTTTAGGGTTTTCGAACAAACAGATCTAAAATGATCAAATCTGCAAATTCTATGCAGATTTTGGTAGAAACTCGTATATTAAAGATGATCAAGGATGAAAACGAGTTCAGTGATGTAAGATTTCAATCCAAAAGATCAAAAATGGCTGAAAAGTCGAATTCTGGATGAATAGTAATCGAAGAAGGGTCAGAAATCATCATGAATAGTAAACTCTGAAGGATCTGAAATCTTCAGCTATAGTGTAAAAAATCTTCAATTTGGTCTTTGATCTGCTTGGATTTTCTGTTTAGCTCTGATACCAATTGATAAACCCAGATTTAGCAATCAAGAATATAGAGACAATCTAGAGAGCAAATGTGTCATTCATATATTGAGAATTAAGTACAAATGACAATATGCATGAAGTGTTCTAGATGGTATCTAACTATTTAACTAGACAAGCCTATTTATACCCATAACATACAAGGTATAAGAGCAAAGCAATACAGCATGGACTAATGCACTACATTGACTTTACAGTAAATCTTGAATACAATAATGCTCTAACACAACCTTTAAAGCCTTGCATCTTGAACCTTTCAAGATCTTGTTGATATACACACTTTGACTTAAACCTATAAGTCGTCTTGATCTATCCCTATAGATCTTTATTCCAAGAACACAATTAGCCTTTCCTTAGTCTTTTATTAAGGAAATACTGTCTGAGCCAAGACATGATGTCTTGCTTAGTCGGAAAGATAGTTTCCAAATACTAGTATGTCTTTCACATACAACATTAGGAATTTTACTGCGCTCCCACTAGCCTTTTAGTAAATGCATGAGTCATCTTTTATTTTGGTGAAATTAAAACTTTTAATTTTCTCGTCAAAATGAAGATTCCAGCTTTGAGATGCTTGTACTGATCCATGAATGGATTGCATCTTGGTGTTCATGACTCTAAGCCACTCATCAGATTCAGAATCTGACATAGCACTTTATTAGTTGATAGGTTTCATAGAACCCAATCATGCATCATTCTTCATTAGTCATGAGAAATCGATATCTCTCGGATTTCTGAATGCTTCTACTAGATTTGCGAACACTTGGTGTTTTTACTAAGTCTCTGATCAATCAAATTGTTCAGTTTCAACAACCTTTGTTTGATAACTAGTGCCAACCAATAAGTGCATTAGGTTATGAGGTTCTTGATTCCCTTCAGGTCCCTTAAAACTCCCATTTGCCTTGCCCATTAAAACTTGTTTTCTAAGAACTTGGCTTTGGAACAATAAACAATTTTATTGTTTGTGGGATTGTAGAATCGGCATCCTAAACAATTTAGAGTATATTCTACAATGTATGCATTTAGTAGATTTTGGGTCGAGTTTATTTGAAGCTTATTGTCTTACATGAGCTTCATAAACCCACACCTTCAACTAAGAGTAAGGATGAAAACTTTCATACAAAATCTTATAAGGTGTCTTGTCTACCTCTTGATTGGTGTCATAAAATACGATTTACAGTAACTAAGGCAGAAATTCCGAATTGATATAGGAATAGTATTTCGACTCATCATAGAGCGAATCATATTTAATAAGGTTCGGTTCATCCTTTCGGATATACATAATGAAGGGGTATTCCGGATGAACTAAGTTATGAGACTAACCCACAATTTCTAAGATGATCCAAGAGTTCTTGGTTTAGTTAATATCCTCCTATATCAGAAAAGACTTTAATGGTCCAATTGAGTTGTTTTCTTTAACTTCACTTTGAAACAACTTGAATCATATCAAATGCTTCATGCTTATGTTTCATAAACATAACTTCAATGTTTGAAATCGTCAGTGAAGATATTGTATTACCTATCACCATATCTAGACTTGGTTTTGAAAAACCACATACATCAACATGTATCATTCTTAACAAAAACCTTTTCTCTTTTACTACAACTAGAGAAAGGAAATATATTCAACTTATCAAGACTCGCATATATCAAATGAAACATCCACATTTGTCTTCAAAATACCACACTTTTGAAGTTGGGATATGCGTTTAACGTTTGTATGATTAAGTTGACTATTTCATGTATATATTCAAATCATATTTGAGTCTTATGGTGTTTATATAGAACTATGTTTTAGAAAGCTTTTGAGATTCACTTTATTATTCAATTAAGAGGACTAGTTCTAGAAATAGAATAATTCATTTTTGAATATGAATATAATCGTTTCCAAAACGGTTAAGTGAATTTCATTCAATCAATAAACATGCAACTGAAAACAATAATTTAGTCAAACTAATTTTAAACATTGTTCGAAACAAACATTGTTTAACAATACAAGCCATATGGTTTCAAAATAAAATCTCCTATAAGCTTGGTATGCAATCTTGCTTCCTTCCTTACATGGATCACCATTTTGCTTGTCTTTCAGTCACTTACCTTTCTTGATCATCTGTAACATATTACAAAAGCGATTTCTACACTTAGTATCAAATACACAAGTGCAAGATAGAAAGGTAAAAGTTCTATCTATCATATAGATACCTGAAGAACTTTCCTTCGTTAGAAAACTTTTATTTCACAGAAGGACAATCTCCTCTTCTATGACCAATGTTGCCACATCTAACTCATGTAACTGTTACCATGGGAAGATTCCTTTCAGCAGTTTCTAGCATCGTATGCAATTCTGGAACTGAAAAATTACGGCGGCCCATATTCAAGTTCTTGACAAAAACATCAAAACTTTTGGTCAATGATCTGAGGATTACATCTACGGTTAGCATATCGGGATAAGGATAACCAAGTTTATCCAAATAGTCAAGGTGCGTCCTTATCCTCTGAATATGGGAGCTTATATTTTGGCCTTCCTCCATATTAGTATGGAGAAGTGCCTGAAGAGTTTTCAAGCGTTCAGAGAACGCATGTCTTTCATGAAGCTCCTGTAATTGGTTTATCATCTCATATGCCGTATATGAAAATATCTCCATTCTTTCCTGTAAGAATGGATCCATAGTTTCAAGCATGAGGCGTGATATATCGATTGAATCATCATTATGTTTCAACCAAGTATTATGAGCTTCTATGGAGGTAAGAGGAGGTTCTTGAGGAAGAGGTACGAGAAATACATATGTTTTCCTTTCATGTCTGAGAACGTGTCTCAATTTCTTAATCCATGATGGGAAATTTTGAGCGGTTAACTTTTCTTCCAAAAGAAAAACTCTTAGGGATGTGTTAATTGCAGTGTTTGCATTTTGAACCATCTACAAAATTTAACAAGGTTCGTTCAGTATTTTCAATATTTAATTTTTTTAGCAAATTAATTACCCTTTTCTTTTTCTAAACTTAATTTGCATAAAATCTTAGATCCAAGTTGCGAAACAAATGAAACGGTTAGGTGACCTTAATCCCGTCAATTTAATCCAACAAGGTTGATAACGTTTATCGATTACATCGAATGTAATTCCTAGCGTTATGGGATCCATTAACAACTTATTTGATAAAGATGGCATATTTGATCCCATCTATGCCTTGGGTCTCTAATGCTTAGGTGACAGTTATCACAAAAGATTCTCAATCAAGTCATCCTACTTGAAACAACATGTGAAACTCACATCCATGCGGTTAGGTAACCTTTATCCCACAAAGACATAAGAATCACCTCATCCATCTCAAGACAATCCAAGTGGTTAGGTGACCTTTATCCCACAAGGGTGTCATAGTGACGTATTGAGTGTTTCTCAAAAGGACGGCATAGACTTGCATTTTGAAAGGGATTTAAATGTTCTACAATTCTAGTTTTGGATAACATTTTAGTATCATGTGTTATTGCATGCATCCAATAATACATGGTACTTTATTAATTAAAATCTTTTTTCTCATCAAATGGTTCCTTTTAGTTAAACAAAATTTCTATTTTATCTACTAATTATTTGTGGTCAATTATTAATATCATATATTAACGTTTGAGTTTGACCACGATAAGAACCATTTATAGTCTCTTAATAAACATTTTTATTATTTAGACTACGAGCTTGGTTGAGTTTTTAAAATCTCCATTTGAACTCTTTTCATCAATTTTAAAATTTTAATTTTAGTCTTAAAACTCATAGTACCATATTATTGCATCTAATAATCAAGGTACTCCTTTTAAGAAAAAAAAACTATTTATCAAAATGAATAAATTTAAAATCTCCATTTTAAAAAATTTGGTTCAATTAAAATCCAATTTTAAAGTTAGGTCGTTTTTCAATAAACAATTTTATATAAAACATATTTGAACCAATTTGCATGTCATCGATTTAAAATCTTCATTTTAAATATTGGTTGATTTTAAATCTCTATTTTAAAATTTGGCTCATTTCATTTTTAAAACTAATTTTAAAAGTTTGTCGCTTCAATTTTTAAACAATTTTAAAAACGCGTTTGAACCAATTTTTATGTTCTTTACTAGTTTGTAAAATATCCTATATTTTAAAGCAAATAAAGTAAGAACATAAACAACCACAACATGCAAAAGAATGTGCATAAACAAAGCCATCTCTAGTGACATTTCTTGTGAGCCAAAACAAGAAATGCCAAGTCCATTCCTAAGGGACAATAAAAAGACATAAAAAAAACCTTCATGCTCCCACTTGCTCTAACATCTCCATGCAAAGCAAGACATCAAAGCTTCCATCTTCAAGCTCCATGTTGGTCTTCTTCTTGTTACATTTTACAAATAAAAAAAACTAGTTCTAACAACTAATCTAATACTTACAAAATGAACAAAAGAACATGAAATAATAAAACCTATTTATTATTACAAACAAACATAAATAAAAATTACAACCATATCGAATTTCCAACACACACATTGAAGCATAAAAAGGTCCATTGCTTGTTTATGCACTAAAACTCATCAAAGAATTTTAACCAAACATTTTCATTGTTTTTCTAAGGCAACAATTTGTGACCCATCATGCATGAAAAATGGTCACAACAAGAAGGTTGCCAAAGAAGCCATACATCGACTTTCTTACTTGAAGAAACCGTCCATGGCTTCCAAAAATAATAAAAACTTGAAACCAAAAAAAGCATGCAAAGCCTTGGCTCTGATACCACTTGAAAGGATTTGTTCAAAATCGATTTTCATAAAACCAAGAAATATTGCAACGGAAGCTTAGAAAATTTTGAACAACAAATGAGATCTATTTGCATGCAATTAAAGTTTCAACAAAAACAAACTAGGTGAAAAGAAAGTAACAACCTTTGTAGTCCTTTGAATCCTCTCGGGAGGTTTGAAGTTGATGGTGAATGTAGAACCCAAAATAGAGCTCCACTATCGGTATCCACCACAAGCACCGACACCTTTTAGAGTGCTAGTTCCTTTTCTTGAAGATGCAAATATGGAGCTTTTAATCCAAATCTACAAGAGATTTGAATAGCAAAATAACACAAAACCACCACCACTTGGTGGTTTCGGCCAAGAGGGAGAGAAAGAGGAAGAAAAGAGTAAAATTCAAGAGTTGTTTTTTTTCTCAAGTATTCTCTTCTTTTATTTAAAAGTCAAAAGACAGTCTATATCCACAAGCAACCATTACTTGGCCACATAAAAAGTCCAATGAGCTTTTATCTTTCCATGCAAAACTTTCATTTGAGCCCTCCTAGTTTAAATTAGTTAAAATCATTATTTTAACAATTTAAACTTATTACATATAGTCCCTCCTTTTAACTTCTAGTTAAATATGAACTCATCATATTTTAATAAACAAGAATCTTTATTTGCATCTCATATTACGAATCATATTCAATAATATTTTATAATTAATAATATTTATCAAGAATCAAATTCATATAAATATTAATTCGGTGTCTACTTGTTGTTCGGTGTGACCATATAGGATCATATATTACCGGCAATATTATTTTATAATGAACAAGAAGATGTTCCACTATAGACTTAACCTCATTCTTTCTCTATATCTTCTCCCAAATGATCTTACCTATGTGATCGTTTTGTTTCAGCTAGTCCTCTCCCCTGCTTGAGGGTCAAGCTGAAGCTCTTGCTACAACTCCAATAATCCCACCCCGAGTGCTGATGAAATAATCCCGGTCTTAGACTTCGCTGAGACTGATGAACAAGAAGAAGAACTTCTCTCTCACAAGAAAAGACCTTCCTTGGTTCCTCAAAAGCCAAGTGAAGAAGAAATGAAAAAGAGAGCAACTATGATTCAAAAGCTTGAGGATCAACGCATTGTCCCTCATTATCTCCAAATCCTATCAAAAGGGGAAATCGTTGAATCCCTCAGAGCTGAGAAACTATTCGCTGAACAAAAGAAGGCTGAAGAAAAAGATTAAGAATATACCTTAGAGCTTGCTCAACGTTCAGTTGATGATCCACCCCTGAAGAAATTTCCTATTGTTGTTCAAAAGAAATTAATAAAGGACGCACAGAAGACCCACCAGAAAAAGACCAAAGTCAGTGACACCACACTGGATTGGTGCAAGAAGATGTGCCACTATAGACAACATGGATCAAGGATAAGCGTTGTAAACGTAAAAGGAAGATATGCTATGAAAAATACTAAAAAGGTACCGGTTGTTCGTGTCCAAGTAGTCAGAGAAAGGGGCCACTTCAGAACTTGCTACATGTCAAGCCTAGACAAATTTGGTTTCGCTGAATGGTTGGAAATGAGAATCGCAATTCAGCGATCCCGCTCTACTTTCAAGACCTATGTTGAACAATCCATAAACAAGTTGATCGACTTGGTAACCTCAGTGGTCGATATTTCTCCTCCACCAATTCAGAAGAAATGAGCTGCTCCAAAGAAGAAGAAGAAGACTCCTTCCTCTCTAGGCCCGGCAATAAGAAACGAGACAGGGATTCATTTTTCTCGTGAAGCAGTTCTTGGCCCTGCCTCTGACCTCTCCGGACTCAACATATCTCTACCTCCCGCTGACGATTTCGTCCCTGGTAAAGCTATCAGCAATCCTTATGGCATTTTCTTCTATGACTTCAATGGTCGCGAATGCTTTCAACGCATCTCTAAGTTATACAAAACTCCAATCGAACAACTCAGAGATTTACTCTACTGATGCGAATACAAACGCAGTCTACTTGGATCACTCCTAAAACCCGACATCTACCGCGAAGCAAAGAAAAGAAGGGAACAGGGAGTCACAATCCCTGATTGGATGATTCCAGAGACTGATACTCTTGATGAACTCGTCAAGAAAGAACCTGAGTAGCTGATAAGATTTCTTTTGTAATTCTTCTATCTTTTATCAGCTTGTATCTTTTTGTATTTGTAATTATTATTCGTTGTACTTATAATTTTTCCACTTCCCTTTGTAACTGATACGAAGTTTAATGAAAATTTTCAGTGAATGTACTTTACTCCATCAGTACTTAAAAAGATCCCTGAAAACGGTAAATGGGACAAATATTTTATGAGTCCTTTTTATCCTTATCTTTTCTTACTTAGCAATTTTCTTTATTGCTATGTCATCATCAAATAGAGGGAGATTGTTGATCCAAACCCTCAGTGATTTGATAATGACCCTGAGAAACACATAGTGAAAATTGTAAGTAGACAATATGTATTAGAGTTTCACTATCGCTGATAAATACTATGTCTGTTTAGTACCGCTGATAGGAAACTCATGCTCTTTGATTTATACATTCAGCGAACACTGTTCATCAGTGAGCCCTGAGCTTGTTCAGTCTCACCGATGATTGCTGATACCTTATGTTGTTTACTTATGATCCCTGAAGACAAGATTCACGTCAACCATGTTCTACGCTGAAGTCGAAGATCAAGCCAAAGAACCAGTTACTAAGTCTACTAATGAACTGATGCGGATATCAGCGAAGCCAAGACTTGTCCACTCAACGTGAAGTTTCAAGTAGAAGACTTCAGCGAACGCAGAACTTTATCATTCACTAATAAAGAATCATTCAGCGAACGCTGATCATGAAGCGTCCTCTACAAGTAACTTTTGTCTTATCCCCTTGCACGCCTCCGTACGATTTTGTCAGTACGGACATCCCTTTTGTCCAAAATCGTACAACCAACTCTGATCTTACACTTTTCATCATGCGGCCACTAGGTTGCCTACTGAAGTCAAACCATGCAACCAACCAGAGGCTTCCACGTGTAAAGGTGTACTGACATGCATTAAATGCATGCAGTATATAAAGGAAACCCTACTTCATTTGTGAAGTGCGAAGCTCGGCCATCCCTTCTCGTGTTGAATCTGTGTGTTAGAATACCTGTCTTAAGTGTTCTTAATTCTTTCTCTCTATTTCTTGTGCAAGAAATCTTAGTGATTCTAATAGTTTGTTTAGATTAGGTTTATTCCTTAATCTTGTTCTGCAGCAAACTGTAAATTGTTTGATACATATCAATATACAATTTAAAAAGATAAAAATCGTGTGTTTGTATTCAACCCCCCCCCCCATTCTACAAACTTGTATAACCCCCTTAGGAACAACACTTTTCAAATGTTTGTCCGATCAACATCTTCTACATCTCCAGCACCTACAAATCTCAAGATTCAAACTGATGAGAAGACAATCCAATCACTTGTATTATCTAGTAATCTTCCCATAACTACTAACCTAGATCTCTCTTTGTCCCCTAGAGATCCGATACCACATGGAACAATATTGTTCCTTTCGATTGCGTGCATGTACTATGATCTAGTTGGAGATCTTAGATTTCAACGATCAGCAGACTTACTCATAGCAGACACAAAGCATCTCTATGTTCTTCTCAAAATTGTTCTAAACAATGAGCAAGGAAAGGCTTTCACGTATAGAGTAAGATCATTACTATAGAACATGATTGGTCAACCAGACAGTGGAATCGGAGACGTGAAATTTGAAGACTTAATCTTTGAGGAATAAATGTCTCAATCAGATGTAAGCTTTCATTGTAAGAAAATCGTTATATATTTAGTTTAAATGAAGGTTTACATTTTCAGTTATTCATTTATCTCAAGTTTAAATTTTACATATTTATGTATTTATTTCATAATTTTTTGTAATCCGAAGAACATAAAAGAAAAAGAATGGATGAAAACAAAAGAAAAAAAGAGCCTTAGAAAAAAAAAGATCAAAAAGAGAAAAGGAAAAAAGAATCCAAAAATGGATCACCGAATTTGTGAGTTTGCGTTTTATTTTTCACTTATGGATGTTTATTTCTATTATTAACGAATAAGGGGGATTGTTGGTATCATCCATCAGATTTGTAAATAATACAACTAGCATCCAATTCAAGACATAGAAAGAAATTATTAATACTTGTCTTGTAATGAGTATATTCGATGAACAACATCCATCAGATACAGCTCAAGTGATTTATCATCCAAAGCTTTCATAGTAAAGAAAAATCATATAGCTCAAGGCTTCGGATATAAAGTCATCATTGGGTCCACTAAGAATGTTTAGTAGGATCATATCTCGCATTTGAACAAAGTTTATCTGGAAGATGAATCCGATTGAAGTATATAATACTTCAATCTCTCAGATTTAATCTTCATCTCACCTACAAAATATTATAAGTTATTTTAGAATCTGATAGTCTTACTTTGTTGGTCCCGAAGGGTTTCTAGAAGGGTGAAAGTTTCTAAAAGGGGGGTTTGAATACAAACACAAAGTTTACTTTTCTAAATTGTTTCTTGATAAATCAAAATACAATTTACAGTTTGTTGCGGAATAAGATTAAGTAAAACCTAATCTAAACAAACATAAGAATCACAAAGGTTCTTGCACTTAGAAAATAGAAAGAGAGATAAGTAGAAAAATAGATCTTTTCTACCTGCACAAATAAGTCAGGAGAGATCCTTCAAAGTGAAGGATGTTGCTCCTATTTATACCCCATGCATTAAATGCATGGCAGGAGCACTTTACACGTGTCGATTCTTCATTGGGCGCATGCTTCTGACTTTTATCAAAGACATGCTTTTGGGTCGTATGGTGAACGGTGTAGGTGGCAGAGTGGTTGTACGATTATGGACAAAAGCAAACATTCTTCTGTACCTTCGTACTTTTGTGCAAGAGGATAAGACAAACAATTCTTGAAGCACAAGCTTCATGATCAGCTGTAGGTTCCCAGATTCATGTTGTATCACGTAAATAGCATAAATCAAATAGCGGAAGCATTATATAAAGCCATTAAACAGTAAGTGATTGTGTAAACGATAATGTAATAGTGAGTATCAAATATAGAACAGTAAAATGATAACAAGATTGTTAGGTCTAGAGTTTTGTCAAAAACACAAGTGTTGAGTTCTGAGTAGAAGACTCAGAAGTTCTGAGTAGAAGACTCAGAAGTTCTGAGTAGAAAACTCAAAAAGATTCTAAGTGTTGGATTCTGACTAGAAGGTTCAGAGTTCTGAGTAGGAGACTCATAACTTCTGACTATGAAGACAAATGTTCTGAAGCGCTTATTCAGAAGTATGTTCAGAAGTTCTGAACAACATGTTCAGAACTTATGACTTGGATTTTCTGTTATATTCAGTTACTAATTAGGACACGTGTAATTGTTCTATTAGTCTGTTTCTTATATGTACTGTAGCTTTAGCCTTTCTTCTACAGTATATATAGGAGTTAGCAACTGTAGCTAACAGAATCTTTGGAAAATCTTTGATATAATCTTTGGTGAATCCATTGAGAGAAATTCATTGTAATATCTTGTAATTCACAGATTGTTAATAAATCATATGACCAGTTGCTGTGAATACGATCTTGAATGTTCATATTTAATTGTAAGAGTGTATCCTGGACTTTCAATTGTGTTTTTGACAAAACTCTAGACCTAACAAAGATCAAATATAATAAGCTGCTCGTATATTGATAATATGAATAACATCAGGAACACGTTCAAGTGTGTGTATTCAGAAATCTCACAGGGAACAATATCGTACGGAGGTAGTGCTATAGAAATACTGCAGTTTGTGCCCTAACAATTGTGGAAAACTATTCTTCCAAAAGCTTACAATTGTTGTTCCACTACCTCTCTATTTATAGCCTGATAAAGCATTAGACAGTGTACTATCTAACCCTGGAATGACACGTGGAAAGTGTGTATTCGTCCTTTTAGGGCTTACGTGGAAAGTACGGACACGTGTCTAACACTTAGAGATTTCTACGAGACTTAGGCTTCACAGAGGTCTTCAGTCACCATAGCTCTTACGCCAGAGCTCTGTTGCTCTTCTGTTGGTGAACAGTTCTTCTGTAGAATGGAAGAGGTCTTCTACCAGAGCTCTGTTGGTTCCGCCAGAGCTCTGTCGAGCTCTGTTAGTCTTCTTGTTAATCTAATTCCAAGTCTTATGTTGGATCTCTTGTGGTCTTCTGACTTGTACTATTTTCAATACTTTTACATAAGAGACACTTGGGGCTAACAATCTCCCCCTAAGTATTGAAAATAAAATTTTGGAATTTTACAGAGATGTAAACAAAAGAACAGAGAACTTCTACCTCTGTGAAACTTTGCACTATTCTTTTAGGATATTACAATACAAAGTAAAAGAATAAGTACATTCAGGCATAATTATCTCCCCTTAGAATTCAGTCGAATCTTCTGATCAGCTCACGGAAGTCCAACATAAGATCTATCTGGTTGATGTAGAGCATCAGTTGCTCTCCTGGACATTTTTCTCTTGGGAGATTCTGGATTATGTTCTTGAGATATATCAGCGAATCACTCGAGTACTTGTGGGTTTCAGAAGCTTTGATGGCCTTTTTAATCTTCTTCTGTCGGCAGATGAAGACTGGAGGATCTCCAACTACGGTTCCAGTTCTGTAGTGACCATAACCCTCAACGTTTTCGTTTGGTGGTGCAATCGCTAGTCTCTCAACTTCGAATTCTATGCCTAGCTGAAAGTCGATCTGTGTTCTGATATTGACGTGCTCTTGCATAGCGAATCTTACATCTGGTAAAGTCGTTCTTGCTTCTTTGTATCTGTCGTTGAAGTTTAAGCAATAGGTGTAAAGTGTTACCAGATCATATGGATTTAGAAGTACAAGATCGTTGTCGTTGAAGTGTTTGATCTTGCCTTCTGTTTATTCAACAGTGTACTCATGATACACAACTCTGTCATATTGGAATTTTCTGTGCTTGATGTTCATGATTCTGCGGATTCCAAAGTTAGAGTTTATGGCTCTGTTCAGATTTGACTTGGTTTGAATGAACTTTAGCCTAGCATCAGAGATTGTGTTTATTCTGCTTGGGTTTAGGTACGGGTTGATGGGTACGGCATTGGGTGGTATGATATCTCTGTCAGCATAGAGATATGCAAAGAATTCTTCTAAGGATGGTTTTTCGGTGTGTTGGGTTCATGTTTCTGGGTTCTGTTCTGGCTGAATTGGGTTCTGATCTTCATGGGTTTCAGCCATAAGAATGTCAACATGGCGTCCGGGCTCTTGTAGAATTTGGGTTTGGACTTGAGGTTGGGCTTGGCTTGTTTGTTCATCAGCAGAGATTGGGATTGATCTCTCTGGTTCAGTCCTTGGAGATGTAGGAGGGGTGTCGAGTATGATGATTTCTGGTGGTTGTTGAGTTGACTCTTCTGGTGCTTTGATAACTCTGTCTTTGAACATATAGTCAAACACTATCATAGTCATCTCTGATGGAATGTCTTATGTCATCCCCTTATCTCCTTTGGGGCATGGACCAAAAATGTTGACAGGGGTAGCAGAAGATCTCGCTGCTTCTTTCACTGCATTCTTAACAGAGTTGTTGATCAGCTATGTCAAGGTTCTGATGTTTGAGTCTGACAAAAGAAGTGAAGGTATAGGCAGGGTTCTGTTCATCGCAGCCGTGTGGTTTTCTGCCATAAGTCTTTTTAGCTCTGCAAGCTCTGTTGATATCTTTGTTGTGTCCTCTGCTCTAACTCTTTCAGCATCTGCATATCTCTGATTTATCTCTGCATATTTAGATGAGATATGTTGCAGTTCTTCTTTGAGAGAAGCATTCTCCTTGCAGATCAGCTCCTCTTTGGATTCATTGATAAGTTTATACTCATTCAAAGAGTTGTTGATACTATCACAGAAGCTTTCGAACTCTGCTCTTGTGACAGTGTCAACAGGGGTAACCTTGGATCCAACACATGTTTCCAATTCTGACTCGAGTTCAGAGGCGCCTTCGTCAAGAGTTGTTTTGATGTTGGCTCTTGGAGGACTTCCACCCGATCCTTGATGCTCCTTTTTTCAGGGGAAACATCTACAGGTGTTCTGATCAGAGTTTCCTCTTCCAGCTCAGGTTCTGAAGAAGGAAATCTGATGTGTTGAGAAGAGCTTGGATCAAGCAAAGTCTTCCCTTGTGAAACTAGGCCTTCCCATTGTCCCTGAGTCGGACAGAGACTATGTGAGATACGAAAGATCTCGGGTCTATTTTGTGTTAAGTCTATATGAGCCACAGAGGCATCATCGTGTGGAGGTGACCTATTGATGTTCTGGGATGAAGGAACATCATTACCAAAGATAGATTCCCCAGGTATGTGCATACCAGAGCCATGAAGAGTTGCCTCTGGCGGTTCTTGCTGGTTAGGGTTCGAGGTGTGCACCTCTGTTTCAATATCCCTCTGGTCTTGATCACCAGGGATAGGTTGTGTGGTTGTACTGGGAGTTGGGGTGCGGAATCTCACATGTGTGTTCAAATTTTGAACATCTTCTTCTAAACTCGCATTTCCCTCGGCTCCTACAGGTATAGAACTCTCGGGATTCTCTTCTCTATGTTCTTCTTCCTTACTACTACCAGAGGAGGACGACTTTACTTCCACCTCTGTAGTTTCCCTTACTCCCTCATGAACAGTCTCCATAGGGGATGCTCTGTTCTGTACTTCCTCCTCCACCACTCTTGCAGAGGAAGACCCCACTTCGGGTACTCTCACCTCTGGTCTGTTCACTTCTTCTCCTATTTCCTCACTCATACTCACTAATGAGGGCTCAGATCCTAAGTATGTTGGGGTTCTCACCTCAGGTTCTTAAGGTTGAGCAGCACTCTCATAGTTTTGGATAGAAATATGATTTGGTTCTATTAAGAGTACTCTGCTTCTGCTGTAGAAGTTGAGACACAGTTCTGTTTCTTGGATGTCCAACTCACCAATTTATCTCCAAGCAATTGGCAGCTACCAGAAGTACTCTTTCTGTCATTCCTACATCCTCCATAATCTGAATCTGTATATGCAATAAGCTCGAAACCATAATTAAGAGGATACCAGAGACCCAAAAATTGAGTCCCTTTCAGATATTTAAATATGCGTTTGACAGCAGACAGATGGGATTCTTTAGGATTTACTTGAAATCTGGCACAAAGACAAGTTGCAAACATTATATCAGGTCTGCTAGCAGTTAAGTACAGAAGTGACCCTATCATGCCTCTGTAGTTCTTGACATCCACAGGTTCACCATTAAGGTCGGAGTCAAGTTTAACTCCAGTGGCAATAGGAGTTTTCATTGGATTTGAATTATTGAGCTTATACTTTTTCAAAATATCAGAGATGTACTTAGACTGACTTATAAAAGTACCTCTGATGGATTGTTTTACTTGTAAACCAAGGAAGAAAGAAAGTTCTCCCATCATGCTCATTTTGAATTCACTTTTCATCAAATCCTCAAACCTATCACAGTATTCCTGCCTTGTAGACCCAAAGATAATGTCATCAACATATATATGTACTAGAATAATATCATTCTTATACCTTCTAAAGAATAGAGTTGTATCTACAGAACCTTTCTCGAAGTGATTAGTCAACAGAAAATTTGACAGAGTTTCATACCAGGCTCCGGGAGCTTGCTTAAGGCCGTATAGAGCTTTGTCTAGCTTGTAAACGTGGTCTGGAAACTCTGGGCTTTCAAAACCTTGTGGTTGTTGGACGTAGACTTCTTCTTGGAGTCTTCCATTTAAGAAGGCAGATTTTACATCCATCTGGTAGACCTTGAAACCTTTGTGAGCAACATAGGCTAGGAAGATTCTGATTGCTTCCAGCCTAGCCACAGGTGCAAAAGTCTCGTCATAATTGATACCTTCTTCTTGGCAATATCCCTTTGCAACCAGCCGAGCTTTGTTTCTGATGATAATCCCATCTTCATCCTTTTTATTTCTAAACACCCACTTGGTTCCAATGGCAGCTTTGTCTTTAGGGAGTGGAACCAAGGACCAAACTTTGTTTCTTTCAAATTCCAGAAGCTCATTTTGCATAGCTTCAATCCAGTTTGGATCTTCCAGGGCTTCAGAGATTTTCTTCGGCTCAATCATGCTTAGAAAGTTGACAAAGAAAGCTTCATTGATTGTGGCCGATCTTGTCTTCACACCATCTTCA
Organism: Saussurea involucrata; assembly: GCA_033807775.1. Classification (NCBI taxonomy): domain Eukaryota; kingdom Viridiplantae; phylum Streptophyta; class Magnoliopsida; order Asterales; family Asteraceae; genus Saussurea; species Saussurea involucrata. The sequence goes on from CM066316.1 coordinate 28,968,886, forward strand.
GCAGCACCAATAATTAGATGATGGGGGTGATCTTTTGTCCATCTTGTCATGGTAGCATGGACAAAAGGTGGAGTTTATGCTTCTGATGGGAAAAGACGAATATCTGCATCAGATCTCTGTGGATTGGGACTAGGGCTCTGTGGCACACAACTCTGGAGAGTGGCCTCATTGCTCTGAGATGTCCCAACAGGGCTCTGCGATGGTGAACTTTCATATAGGGAATCTCTCCCAATATTTGTCAATAGGGTGATGATGGCTCTTGCTCGGGTTCTCTTACACCTTGTTGTGGTTCATCATTTCTCTGAATAACACCTATAGACAGAGAAGTAGATGGTGAAGAATTGGAAGGACCAGTAAGAGTTGTACCTGACAGATTCTGTTTTGTTGAGTTCTGAGCTTGATTGTCTATGGTGATGTCGACAGAGGAATCATCATCATCGAAGAAATCATTGAACATTAAGTTGATATTTTCTTCCCTTGACTTTGAAGAACTTGGCTTCTTTTGTTCTGTCTGTGTCCCCTCTGTTGGTTTGCGATCAGAGGAACTTGATGTACTTTCATCAAAGGACACATTAATGCTTTCTTGAATGACTCTGGTTCTGATGTTGTAGACTCTATAGGCTTTAGAGGTTAAGGAATAACCAATAAAGATTCCTTCGTCAGCCTTTTTATCGAACTTGCCCAGTTGTTCTCTGTCATTCAAGATGTAACACTTGCAGCCGAATACATGAAAATATTTCACATTTGGCCTTCTATTGATGAGTTCATAGGGAGTCATCTTGAATCTTTTCACTATTACAGCTCTGTTTTGGGTAAAACAGGCTGTTGAGACTGCCTCTGCCCAAAAGTTCATTGGTAGGATAGAACCGGCCAACATGGTTCTGGCGGCTTCTACCAGAGTTATGTTCTTTCTTTCCACCACTCCATTCTGTTGTGGAGTTCTGGCAGCTGAGAAGTTCTGGGAGATTCCTTCCTCCGATTGGTAGGTATCAATTATGGCGTTCTTAAACTCTGTCCCATTATCACTTCTCAACTTTTGGATCTTGAGACCTAACAGAACCTGTATCCTCTTCAACAAACTTATCAAAATTTCTAGGACATCAGATTTTACTCTGATGAACTCAATCCAAGTACATCTAGAAAATTCATCTATTAGCACAAGAATATACTTCTTACCCGATAGACTTTGCACAGAGATTGGACCACAGAGATCCATATGAAGCATATGCAAGGGTCTGGGGCAATTGTGGTCACTCTTAGTTCTGCGTGAAGATCTCTTCATCTTACCCAACTCACAAGCAGAACAGAGATGGTCTTTGTCAAATTTAATGGAAGGCAGACCTTTCACTAAGTTCAACTTCACGAGTTTGTCAATATTTTGGAAATTCAGATGGGCAAATCTTTTATGCCAGAGCCAGGCATCTTCATTTTTCAAAGACACTAAACAGAGTTTTTCTGTTGTCGAGTTTTGGTTTGGATTAAAATTCATTTTGTACAGATTGCCTTTTCTGTCGGCTCTCAAAATTTCTTGACCAAACTCGGAAAGTAGCAGAGAACAATACTTCTTCCAAAAATTGACATCGAACCCATGATCACAAAGTTGACTTATACTGAGCAGATTATGATTTAATCATTCAACATAAGCAACCTCAGAAACTGAAACACCACCATTAACTAAAGTACCATAGCCTCTAATCTGTCCACCATTATCTCCTCCAAAGGTTACTGCACTTCCCATCTTGTTTTTGAATGAAGTCAGCAGGTCCTTATTGCCTGTCATGTGCCTGGAACATCCTGAATCTAGGTACCAGATCTGCACATGAGGCTTCTGCAAGACAGATTAGTTTCTTTTAAGTACCCATTGCATGATGGGTCCTTTCTTGTTAGGCTTAGGGGTGTTAACAGTTCTGTTTGTTGGCTTTCCATTCTTTGATGATGTGCCAGAGGTGTTTCTCTGTGTATCCTGAATAGTCTTAGGATTTTTCCTCTGTGATGACTGATTCAGAACACAGTGAGGACCATTCAGGTGATTTTGTAACTTGAGCAGAAGTTGAATACAATTGCAATTAATGGAACATGATGATTGATGTAAATTGTTGTTTTTACTCAAAATCTGTTGTTTGAATGGTGCTTGAAAAACTTTAGGACCAGATGTTTTTGCATACATTCTGTCCTGATTTGGTTTTCTGAAATTGGTGTTTCTAGGAACTGATTCACTGGGCCAGAAAGAATTTCTTCTTTGATTTATAACAGAGGCAGGAGCAGGTCTGTCATTGACTATCCATTTGCCCTTCTGCTCTGGTGTAAATTTGATTGGTTTAAAAGCTAGGGGAACAGAGGTGTTGTTCACTAGAATACTTCTTGCATTCTCTCTTTTCTCTACTTCTATTACATTTGAAGCAAGAATCTTGACGCCTTTGTTTTTAAAAACTGATACTGGTATGAATCTAGATTGTTTCTTAAAGAATGAGACATCCTTTTTCAAATCTATAGATCCCACTGGTATCTGCTTAGGCTTATGCAACACTTTCTTTTGACCACAGAAAATTTGTGCATCTACCTCAGAATCAGAGTCACTGTCAGAGCCTAAAAAGTCTCTGGTGGCACTGGTGGAGGTGTTAGGCTCATTGGGCATCACTGAGATTTTAGCCTTGGTAGATTTGAACTTTCTCAACTTGGGTTTTAAAGCATCAGAAACGGCATTTTCCTCAAGAACTTTCATAAGATCTTCTTCAAAAGATGTTCTAATTGTTTCAGAAGTGGGAGAGAAGACTGGGGCTTCAGGGTTGAGCTCGCTCTGTGATTTATCATCAGAGGATTCAGCCGCAGAAGTAACAGAGTTCTGTCCCTTGAATGAATTAAAATTGAAGATCTCTTTTGGATCCAGGCTTTTAACAGAATCGGGAAGTATGGTTCTAGCTCTTCCTTGATCAAGAATAAACTTTGAAGATGGTTCTGTAACCTTTTCTTGATCCAAGGGGTCATAGCTAACATTCCTGAAATTAAGTCTTCTGGTCCTTGAAAATACATCTGAGGTTTTGATTCTTTTGAAAGTAGCAGTACCAGAGATCACATCCACTTGGATTTTCCCAACACAGAAGGCAGAAGACAAAGATGTCTTCTTTCTTCCATTATAGGGAGCAAGGTCACTGAAACCAAGACCTTGTGTATCCATCTGAGAGTTTATCTTTATGTGCACATCTTGTGCATCCTGGTACTTTTTGATTTGAATCTCTTTTCTTTGTAGGGATTGATGCAAAACCTCCCTTTCTCTTTGAAAATAATCTTTTAAAGCAATAGAGTTAAGTCTTCTTGTTTATGACTTCTTAACCTCTTCATTCTTTTGTTTCAAAACTTCCTCAAACTCTTTGACTTTTTCAGAAAAGATGTTCTCCTTCTTTTGTTGTAAGATTTCTAGCTCAGATTTTTCTCTAAAGATTTCTTCCTTTTCTTGTTCCAAGAAAGTTTTCTCTCTCTTGTAAAAGGACAGATCCTTCTGTGCTAGCTTCCTTAACTCTTTCTCTTCAGAGAGCTTTTGTTTTAAAAGTTGAAACTCTTCTGTTAGCAAGGAAACATGCATTTCCAACTCAGAGTCAGATTTAGATTCAGAAGAACATACCTTGGCACTAGGTCTTGTGGTCTCCAGCGCTCTGTTGTTTGGCTCTGTTATAGTAAGAGCAAATGCATTCTGAGACAGATCTTCCTCTGTTAACCTCTCTGGCATCTCTCCAGTTATCCAATCAACTTCTTTTAAACTCTCATCTTCCACAGCAACTCCGCAGAAATTGGCTTGCTCTGGTTCATCATCAGAGGATGAATCAGAGATCCAATTCTCCATCTCAGCAACGTAGCTTCTTTCTCGGTAATTGTACTTGTATTTGTTCTTGTAGTAATCCTGGTCTTTTACCAATTTACCTCTACAATTAGCAGAGAAATGGCCAGGTTTGCCACATCTAAAGCAACGTCCATCATTCTGGTTGATGGGTTGGGCAGCATCGGTTTTCTGAGGTGTTGGAGCATTATACTTATGTTGGGTTGTGGTCTTTGCTCTTGTGGAGCTCTGTTCTCTGGGTAGGTGCAGCGTAACCTCTTTTCTCATCTTTTTCTTCTCTTTCGTACCTTCCTCTTCTATCAAATACCTTATTGCCAAATCTCTTGTTAAACTTTTGAGTTATTAATGCAAGAGATTGAGCAAAGGCATTGATATCATCATCTTTTGATGAACTTTCTTCAGCATCACTTTCTGCTACAAGACTCTTCTTACCCCTTTTTCTTCACAAACTTCTCTTTCTTCTTCTCTCTGCTAGAACTCTCTCTGTTGGACTTTTCTTCAGTGGGTTTCTTTGAATCAGAGACCAAAGCGATTGGACCTGCAATGCTGGATTCGCCTTTTTGTTTGACAACATCCTTCTCTTGTGCAGCTAGAGTGCCATACATGTCAGTTAGAGACCATGCATCCAAATCTTGGTTAGCTTGTAAAGACATGGACATATTTAACCATTCATCATTTAAACTTTTCAAAAACAGAACATTGTTATCTTCCTTCGACCTAACAACCCCACACTTTTTGCATTTGTTTATCAAAACATTAAATCTGTTGTAGGTTTGTTGTAGGTTTGTTGTAGGTTTGTTGTAGGGTTTCCTCGGGAAGTGCCTTGAAATCGTTGTATTCATTAATACATTGGGTCCTTCTGTTCCTTTGGGTTTTGATACCACCCTCAAGTTGATTAAGAAACTGATCCCAGATTTCTTTAGCAGTAACACATGAATCTAGTTCTTGAAATATATCGTTTGGAATGGCCATAATCAGAAGCCTAACTGCTTTAAAGTCATTTTCCATTTTTAGCTTTTCTTCATCAGTAAACCCGGTGGTTTTAACTTCGAAGTGAGCAGGAATCTCAGCAGTTGTTTATGTTGCGGGTACACGAGGGACGAAAACCATGGGTTGGAATGGTTCATCGTTGACAGGTCGCATTAAATCTCTGTCCATTCCATCAAGGAAGTTAACCATCCTAATCTTCCACTGAGGATATTCATCTCTCAGAAGAGTAGGAGGTTTGGTCAGAGAACCAGCAGTATAGATGGCATTAATGTTGTTATTAGCCATTTTGAAGAGAAACAGAGTATAACGGTTTCAAAAGAGTTTAAATTGAAAGTGAATGAACAGTAACCAAAGGAACAGTAACTTGAGTTAGAGAAGATCTTTAAACTGAACTAGAAAGTGTTTGAACGGTATTAAGTAAACTCTGAAAACTTGTTTTGAATTTTAACAGTAAAAACAGAGTATTCTATGAAGCTTTAAGACACACAGACACAATCAAAAACTATGAATCAACCTTGGTAGATTGGATCGTTTGATTTAAGCAAATCAAAGAAGCTCTGATACCAACTGTAGGTTCCCAGATTCATGTTGTATCACGTAAATAGCATAAATCAGATAGCGGAAGCATTATATAAAGCTATTAAACAGTGAGTGATTGTGTAAACGATAATGTAACAGTGAGTATAAAATATAGAACAGTAAAATGATAACAAGATCAAATATAATAAGCTGCTCGTATATTGATAATATGAATAACACCAAGAACATGTTCAAGTGTGTGTATTCAGAAATCTCACAGGGAACAAGATCGTACGGAGGTAGTGCTATAGAAATACTGCAGTTTGTGCTCTAACAATTGTGGAAAACTATTCTTCCAAAAGCTTACAATTGTTGTTCCACTGCCTCTCTTTTTATAGCCTGATAAAGCATTAGACAGTGTACTATCTAACCCTTGAATGACACGTGGAAAGCGTGTCTTCGTCCTCTTAGGGCTTACGTGGAAAGTACGGACACGTGTCTAACACTTAGAGATTTCTACGAGACTTAGGCTTCACAGAGGTCTTCAGTCACCAGAGCTCTTACGCCAGAGCTCTGTTGGTCTTCTGTTGGTGAACAGTTCTTCTGTAGAATGGAAGAGGTCTTCTGTCAGAGCTCTGTTGAGCTCTGTTGGTTCCGCCAGAGCTCTGTCGAGCTCTGTTAGTCTTCTTGTTGATCTTCTTCCAAGTCTTTTGCTGGATCTCTGGTGGTCTTCTGACTTGTACTATTTTCAATACTTTTACATAAGAAATACTTGGGGCTAACATCAGCGATCGCTGATGGGTTCTTACATCAGTGAGGTATGATGTAAGTCAGCTATCGCTGAAGCCTTGTTCTTGAATTGGCGCGTGTGTGTAGACTTGTGCTTGGTTTTACTGATGTCCGCTTCAGATCATTAGTAGACTTGTCTTTGTTCATCAGTTTGTCTTCGATGTTAGCGGTGAACTCTTTGGTCGTGAGGCTTGTCTTCACGGATTACATATAACAATATTACATTAGAAACTATCAGTGATACTGAATAGACTAAGTATGTCATCGCTGATGGTGAAACACTAATACATACAGATGCTAAATGCAATTTTCACTAAGTATTCTGAGGGTCATCATCAAATCACTAAGAGAGTTTGGATCAACATACTTTATAAATATTCTATAGCTGGAATCCGATTTATAACTTATATTTCGGAATAGATAAAGATAGGTTTTTTACTTGTAAGATTCTTACAACTATGTATTGATCCAAAGAGCAAAAAGCCTTCAATAAAATCGAAGACTAGTTGAAATAAGGTCAAGATCATCACCAAAGAGGATTGGTTTGTCATCTAGCTGAAAGAAGACCAATACAGATAAAGTCAACTAGTAATCTGACAAATACTACTATTGGCAGGTTGGATTTTGGAGTGAAAACTTGTCCAGTAAGGTTTGGTTCACCAATTCTCTCAAACTACTATTCTAGTATGGGTATATGTCCATCATGTCAGCCAAAATAAGTTTTAAAGCACTAACTTATTAGTTTCATACTTTCTTTACTATTCCCTCTACATATGAAAGGATAGGATGCGTTAACAAATGTCCACATCAACTTTAAAGGCTGAAGTGAAAAATACAAACATGCATGGATCAGGAAATCAGATGAAGACACATGTTAAAGTTGGAAGATAACAGTTAATGCAATGGTGGCTATAAAAGGTCACTCTTGTCATTTGTTTCTACTCATCCGTTTTGAAGGAACTTCTTAGTGATAGTTTCTTAAGCAAAATCATCGTCACCATCTGAAGGACTGTCTTAGTACTTCAGATCTGAAAATTTGTTACCAGTCAGATTGTTTAGGATCAGGTCTTACCTTCCTAGGTTCCACAACAAATCTGTAATTCTTTGTTTTAATACAAATATAGAATTAAAAGTGAAAATTTATAGTGATTGTATTCAACCCCCATTTTATAAACATATCTCGTGTAAGTCATAGTATTCCAAGTAGGGGTGAACCGGACTGACCCGAAATATCCGACCGATCCGAACCCCAAAAATCGTCCCAAAACCGATATCCGACCACCCGAACCCGTAACACTTTGCGGGTATATCGGATTGGATTGAGTATCCACCTCACCCACTCGAACTCGTCCGAATATCCAAAATTTTAATTATTCTGTAAAAAAAATATTATTAATATTATATAATAAGAAGAAGAACAAAATGTCATTGATGGAACCAGGGAGTTGCACTTGAACCACCCCAACTTTCATGAAAAAGTGAGCCACTATCAAGGCTTATGTAACAACCCAGATTCAGAAATAAAGCTTGAACACTTAATCATAAAAATACTAGCCAAAACGGCCCCACAAATCAACTGTAACCATCCACTACAAATAAGGTTTGCGGAAACAACCTATACACAGCTGGGAGATTTCTAAACAAGACTAGAATTAAATAAAAACAATAAAACTATAAGCTATTCCTCGCCTCACGCTTAGGCCTTCTTCTTATTCTTGCCCGAACCTCCTACTAACAGCTTTCCTGAAAATGGGTTTAAATTTGGAAAATGTGAGGGTTAGACCATAAGGTCTAGTGAGTTACCTCTAGAATCACCTTCTCACAATAAAACAATTTAAAGCAATTTATAAACATCCGTAAACAATTTAATTCTTTAAAACAGTACTCTTCCAACAATAAGACAACAATACATGAAATGGCACACTGAAGTCCCGTACACCGGTGACAACGTGTCAGTCTCACACTGCCTTATTTGGAACACACCCTCCATGGCATAAACGGGACACACCCCCCGGCATGAGCACTGGCGGGACACACCCCCCGACTTAGCCGTATCATGTCTACTTTCAGATGTATGCATACATAATAATATAACTTTCTCAAACATAGCAAACATGCAGTTTCATATACGAAAGGTAAAACATGCAGTTTCATAATTTCTCATGCGTTTAAATAGCATATCAGTCAACTCGTTTTCAGTTAGAAAGAATCACCTATTGTCCTTGCTTAAATCTCCTCACTTACGCCCCTGGTCGCAAACGGAATACCTACGATAAATATGAGAAGGGTAAGCTACCCGAACATTCCTTGACGATTACCCACAACTCTTACTCAAGCCTCTCCTCAACTCATCTCGCAAGTTAATCGGACACTTAAAAGGGAAATAAATCGACTAACAGAAGCACATTTTTGGATAGCACAATGAGGATACTACTTTCCGGATACCACTTTCCGGATACAAGTAATCCGGATACTAACTTTCCGGTTCCACAATCCGGATACCACTTTCCGGATAAAAGCAATCTGGATACCCTCTTTCCGGTTACAACCCATCCGGATACCTCCCACAACGGACTACACGTCCGGATTCCATCCCATCCAGAGAGTTAGGAGATTTTCCGGATACGGGGTTTTTATCGATCGTAAAACCAGAAACTCCAATAATCCACACCACAACTTTATTTTAAGCATTTTAATTGAAGTAGTTTCATGTCTAAACCTTTATTATCATTACAATTACAGTTAATCCCAACCTCATCACCCAAAACCCATTAACAGCAAACTTTTAACCATTTGTTTACAAGAACTCGCTAACTTGATCTTTCAAGAAAAATCGAAGAACAAGAGATAGCATAAGAGGTTAGGTAACAACCCACTATCCAAATATACAAATAACATATAATTCATAACATGTTTACAACAAAAGTACTTCACGTTTTGGTCCCAACTAAAGTCTAGACATAATAAGAAATTCAGTACAAAAGTATCCACATTTTTCTTAACGATCCTCCTCCCAAAAGTTTCACATCAAGCATTCAAATCACTGGTTCTTACTGGAATCATCACCTGGAATACATATTTTTTAAAACAGAAAATGAGGGTTAGACCTAAGGGTCTAGTGAGTAAATCCCTGACATTTGGAAATCAATAAAAATTCATTTATATAAAACACTCTTTATATAAATACACATACATCACACGTAAGTTAATACCAGCTAACATTTATGCATCATACCTGTCTCATTCCGCCTTATCCCTCCACCAATGGCCAATATCAATTGGTTGCGAGCCAATTTATCACACCGGTCCAAAGCCCGGCCATGTATTATATTTTTATATAATACTCACGTAATTATAATATCTCAATATATTATAATCACTCACGTATGACATATTCATACACTTTATCAAACATTAGTGATTCACATATTGCATTCCAGTAAAATACTTTTTACAGTAAAACTCACCTGATTTGTTTATCACCAAAAGCCTTCCCACGTTAATATCACGTATGATCACCCTTTACAGAATCTGAAATCACACAAAATACCAAATATTTCTTTTTAAAACTACACTTATGAAATCCTCGACTAAAGTCGCAACCCATTAAAAGTAATTTAAAATCGCAATGAACAGTACCAAGTCGCAACCTCCTACTGCGACTTCACCCCGAAGTCGCAACCCACTATTGCGACTTCACCCCTAAGTCGCAATCAACTACTGTGATTCCAAATCCAAATCGCAATCAACCACTGCGATTCCAAGCCAAGTCGCAAACGACCATTGCGACTTCATAACCAAGTCGCAACCAACCATTGCGACTTCGATGAATGTCGCAGTCATCCATTGCGACTTCGATGAATGTCTCAGTCCACTGTTCATCCTAAAACCCATATTTTTTTGCAGATTTAAAGCATGGATGTTTCTGATATTCTGCAGATATGTTCAAGACTAATAACATAACCTAACCATAAGTTCAGATTCCTCAAGACATCCATTTTTAACCAAAACCCACTTAAAACTCATCTTGCAAACTCAAGAACACTTTTAAGAATTAAAACACTTAAAATATGAATTGTGCAGAATTGTTACCTTGATTTCTTCAGTTGGTCTAGTAATTCCAGCAGCAATTCTAAGCTTTCCTTCTTCCTCTTTTAAAATTCTCCTTCGATTTCCTTCTCTCTCTCTCTAAACCAAACTTTCACACACACAACTTCTAAGATATTTCTATCTTATGCTAGAAGAAGACTTCATCTTCTAAATGAAGTATTAGAGGCGGTGGTGGGGGAAATGTTTTGCAAAAAGACCAAACCCACCCTAAGCTTATCTTACTTGGCAATAAATACCCCTAATCTTTCAAATAAAAATTAAAACTTATCCCTTAACTTCCAACTCTATAAAACTAAAATAAATACTTATAAAATTTCTCAAATTTAAATTAGATAAAATACCTGGTTATTACAACATCTCCCCCTTAAAAGAATTCCGTCCCGGAATTCAGTTAAGAGAACAGATGAGGGTATTTGACTCTCATATCCGACTCTGATTCCCACGTCGCATCCTGACCTCTATGGTGTTTCCACTGAACCTTTACCTGCCTGATCTCTTTATTCCTCAATACTTTGACTTTGTGATCAACTATAGCTTCCGGTTCCTCCACATAGTTTAACTTTTCATCAACCTGAATATCTGGTAGGGAGACTGCCTGATCTGGGGTAACTAAACATTTCCGAAAATTCGATACATGAAACGCGTCCCAATAATCAAATCCCATAAATGTTCAAAATAATCCTAAAGTTCACTTATATCACAAACGAAATAACTCACATAAAACTACTCCAAAAAAAACACAACATTTTATGCTTACTCGGAAAATTCACCACACTAACACTACTTTTAACTTCATCGGCCTTTCACGACAAATGTCGTGTTCTACACTTTTACAATACTAGCTTAAATCGCAAACATATACTTTCAATATAAAACTTGCTTAGCAAATACAACCTATTTCTCATACTTTTTCATGGAATAAAATATACTCAACCCGAATCACTTTACGTCACGGAAAATTTCTTAATTTTATTAAACCCGTAAACTTCATCCTACCATTTCCATTTCCCATTATAGCATAGCATAATCACTATATTCACACAACCATACTTAATTGCACTTAACACCAAATTCTTTATCAAATTAAAATAAAGTCTAAATAGCAACTTAATTTCTCGAATATCCGCAAAACACAATCTCAAATATTCCCATTATCTCAATAACCTTACCACGATAACTCATACCGACTTCCATCCAAGAATATCAATACCAATTTATTTCTTAATAAAATAACAAACTCGTTATCACATCAATTCTGTACATATCCAATTTAGCATAAAAATACTAACACAAATCTTTAGACATTTGTTTCACTTAAACCACTCTGCAATTGAAATTCATCAACACCGGTCTTACATTACCTAACTAATAAAATTACCAAATCACCACATAATAATTTTACTACAAAATTAAGCCGAAAAGAACTCATCACAACTCCGATAAAAATTATTAAAATTTCTCGTCACTAATCATACAACTCATTAACGGCTTAACATGCAAGGTCTAGCATAAAATTTAAAACAACTCTTTACCTTAAACAATTCCATAAAGAAGGTTCATCACACAACCATCAAAGTATTTATTAAACATTGATTTCTTCTCACTAATCATAACACTTAATATTATAAATCCCTTTTACCACTTAAATCCTCCAATCCAAGGGAAGTATTAGGTAAGCACCCAACCTATTAAACCATTTTTTTTCTATACTAAGAAAATCTCAAGCATCAATTTCTTATACTCTATTAACATAATATAAATTTTCTCTCTTAGCTTAAGTCTAGGTTATTAACAACCTAGTTTCTAATCTTGCGACCTACTATCGCCAATGCTTCCCCCACAATAATCCACTTTTGATCCACTCTAATGTTTTCTAATGGTACCACAATACTTGCTTCGGCTAAGCCCTTCCGCAGAACCGACACAGGAAAGTTCGAATGAACTCTCATTATGCATAACCCTTCCTTACTAAGGTGCATACAACAATTTAGTACTCTCCTGACTACAACAATTCTTACTTCAAGAAGAAAACCCGCGTGATACAAACAAGGTATAATATCTCAAATCAATCTTACTAATATTATTTACACATCTAGACCCCAGGTTCACCTCCTCCTACTACCCTTGCTATGATGGAATCTCCACTAGTCATGACGTGTCGTCTCGCGAATGCACAAACGCATACAGTGTGAAATTAGTTAGACATTTGAATAAAAGATTCTATCCCACGACGGTTAGACTCAAACAAGAGTTGCGCAATAGAACTAAATCAAACATTCTAAAGCTAATTAGTTCCAACTGTATACCACTTATAAGACATTCACTTAACAACCTATCAGGACTAGCATAAATTCCTACTAGCAAGTAATAGTCATGCAGCAAAGTGTAATAGGCACCAGGCAATCTAGCACACGTTCTTCTATGTTTTAGAAATCAATAAATTAAACTAAATACTCTACCTTTATCCTTGGCATCGACTGACTGAACACACTGCGCCTTCGATCATCGTCCCAACAATCCGACACTCCAAAAATAACGATATTCTACTCTCCAATAGATTACAAATCAACTTGGAGTATTACCTTAACCCGTAGTTAAACTTTTCTCCATAGACCATTTCCAACTCTACCGTCATTTCTCTAACCCAAATTATGTCTAAGACAGACAACACTTTCTTGCATGAATTACACCGACTACGAACCTTAAATTACAATTGATTTCCACTCTTGCCATACCATCACTCTCGTACTACTACCACGTCTTATCCAATGGTCTTTCACCCCGATCATTACATTCAACTACTTTCTTCCACTCACTTCTCAACATAAAACACGTTTTCCCAAGGGTAGCTCACTAGAAGGTGCTCACTCTAGACCAATCCTATGAGCTAGCTTTCTTTTACTTCCAAACCAATCACACGCACCTAATTTCAACAATTACTATACTTAACCAACAATTTCACCATACCTCATTTCAGGAACTTAACAGATTTAATCCGAAGTCACACTCAATGCTCGAAACAACCACACACTTTTCATTGCTCAATTATCATTAACATCTTCTTTTAAAACGATAATAAACAAATTGGATCCACACCATACACCCATCCCCAAAATATAATAACCATACAAATATTTTATTAACCAAAATCAGTACATCTTTATTTCACCTCGTGCCTCATTTAGCACAAAATATCTCATCATGCCTCTTTCAGCACACAATTCTATATATATTTTTATATATATCACAAATCATTTAACACAATTAAAATTTATTCATAATATAAACTTTAACATTTTGGAGGCATAACTTAGCGTTTGAAATACTGAATTATACCCAACGCCAAATTCTACACTTTCGCAATATCTTTGCAAAATTCTAACATGCACCATTAATTTGAAAATTGCTAACAATTGTAAGTGTTAGATCATTCATTCCAAATTAAACTACTAACCACTTTCGTTCTCATAAAATAACTCTTATTACCACCTTGATCAATCTTTCAAATCCAAACACATATGATAACAGGTTATCACCTTTGATCACTAATGGCTTTTCCTTATTAATCATTCCCAATAACACTCTTCACTTTCTAGTTTCGATTATCCTTGATTTCTCACTTAAATCTATCCCAAGCAATATCATAATGAATAAACATACTAATTTCGATATCATTCAAAAATATTTGTTACACTCTTCCTTAAATTAAAACCAACCCCCTTCACACCAAATACTTCCAAACTTACATTCTTACTAAGCCTTATCACAAATAATTCATATATCCCCAATATAACATTTGTTAACAAATGAAAACTTTAAATCAATCGTCCGACAATCTCTTCTTTCATCATAACTACTTATTCTAATATATACTGAATTACTGAGAATCACTTATCATTACCTAATCGAAAGTTTTAACAAAATCAAGTTCAACACCATCCTATACTTACTACTACCTCAAATTCCAACAAAATAAATAAAAATAACTTAATAGGCACTCCACTCCTATCTATATTACCAACACAATTATCAAATTCTTTTCTAATGCAAATAAGCAACAAAAGATTGAAAACACAATTAATCGGATTGCACCGAAATCAAATAGCACTTTAGCACATGTAGAGTTTATATAAATATACATGTTTTCGTCTCTATCCATATGTCGAGACCGACTTGCCACTCTGTAGGTTTCAACATGGTTAATATACACATAAGCACATACCCCATATAATAAGGTATTCCAGTCCAAACATGTAACTGTAAGTTCACAACTACACTGGCCAGGTGTAACTCGAATTTACCTTACATAATGTTCCTTCTACCTTGTTATACTTAATATCCCAAGGTTCTAAGATAATAGGGACATCCTACTTCACATGCAGTTTAAGTCTAGGTACAAATACTAATACCTAGATCTCTTAAACTAGGGCTCTGATACCATTTGTGTTGGTCCCGAAAGGCCTAAACAAGTTTGTAGAAGGGGGGGTTGAATACAAACACACTATTTTACTTTTCTAAATTGTTTATTGATAAATCATTAACAATTTACAGCTTGTTGCGGAAACAAGATTAAGGATAAACCTAAATCTAAACAAGTTGGAACACTAAGGTTTTCTTGCACTAAGAAAGATAAGGAGATTACTAATAAAATCCTATCTTGAGAGATTTGAACTTGTCCAGAGTTAGCAAGTTACTTCAAATGAAGTGAGTTCATCTCCGTATATACTACATGCATTTAATGCAATTCAGTATACACTTTACACGTGTCATCAGCGGATTGGTTACATGTCATTGACCTTTGTTGACAACCTTAGTAGCCGCATGAATGAACAGTGTAGTATCAGAGTGGTTGTACGATTTCATATTTTCGGAGGTTCTTTTCTGACATTTCGTACGGTGGCGTGCAAGGGAGGTTAAGACAAAAGTACTTTGTACGGAGGACTTCATGATCAGCTTTCGTTGATTCAGCGATTATCATTTACTATTCAGCGAATGATAAAGTTCAGCGATAGCTAAAGTCTTGTACTTGATACTTCACGTTGAGTGGACAAATCCGAGTCTTCGCTGATCCGCATCAGTTCATTAGGAGACTTGTCGCTGGTTCTTGAGCTTGATCTTCGACTTCAGCGTAGAACCTTTGTTGACGTGAATCTTGTCTTCAGGGATCATAAGTAAACAACTAACTTATCAGCGATCACCATAAGGACTGAACAGACTCGGCGATATGGTGAACAGTGTTCGCTGAATGTTTAATCTAAAAGTGCGAGAGTTCCTATCAGCAGTACTGTAAGATCTTAGTACTTATCAGCGATAGTGAAACTCTGATACATATTGTTTACTTACAATTTTCACTAAGTATTTAAGATAGGGTCATTATCAAATCACTGAGGGTTTGGATCAACAATCTCCCCCTATTTGATTATGACATAGCAACAAAGAAAATTGTTATTTAATGAAAACATAAGGATAAAAAGAACTCATAAAATATTTGTCCCTTTTACTGTTTTCTGGGATCTTTTCAGTACTGATGGAGTAAAGTACATTCGCTGAAATCTTTCTTTAAATCTTTGAATCAGGTTACAATATGAATAAGAAAGATTACAAGTACAAGCGAAATAAATTACAAGTACTGAAGGATGACTGATACAATAGAGAAAGTGGTGATTGTTGTCAGCCTTCAAAGGGTTCTTCCTTAATGAGAAGTTCATCAAGGGTTGTCTTTTCAGTTGGAATCATCCAGTCAGGAACCTTTTCTCCTTTATTCTTTAGCTTCAGAGCAGCTTCAAAAATCAAGGGTTTTAGGTGTCGTGCCTGAATGTCTTTTCTGAAGTCGCACCAGTAGATGAGATCTCTGAGCTGTTCGATTGGAGTGATTGGAAGCTCAGCGATCCGTTGAAAGCATTTACGTCCGTCGTAGTCAAGAAAGAATATTCCATAAGGATTACTGATGACTTTACCAGGGACGAAAAGTTCACATGGTGGCAAAGAGATGTCAAGGGCAGATAGATCAGGATCAGGACCAAGTACTTCAGCGCGAGAGAAACCAATTCCAGTTTCATTTCGTATGACAGGACCTGAGTTTGAATCTTGACGTTTCTTCTTTGGTGAGCCCCTTTTTTTTCGGCTTTAGATCAGGAACAGGAGGAATATCCACACAAGAAGATATCAGATCGATCTGTCTGTTTATCAGCTTTTCGAAATGATCCTTGTACTTAGATTTTGATGGTTGGATAGCTAACCTCATCTCCAGCCATTCAGAGAGACCATACCTTTTTACAGTGTCAGCACGAAAGGTTTCAGATGAGCCATCGTCTCTGAACAGTTTGATGTCAACAATAGGTACTCCGATGGAGGTTCTTCCAGAGATGAATACCTTGTTGATCTTCGCTGGACGATATCTGAGGTGGATTTTCTCTTTACAACAGATCAGGGTGGTCTGAGAAACTTCAGCTTTCTTTTCCACGATCTTCTGGGCTTGTTCCCAAAGCTTTCGTTGGATTTGAATGGGAATACGCTTCAGCTTGGGGTCTTTGACAGATTCTTGAGTGAGCTTGATGGCGTATTCTCTGTCTTTATCTTCAGCTTCCTTCCTTTCAGCGATGAGGCGTTCAGCTCTGAGATGATCCTGGTATTCAGCTTTTGAAATTTTGAACTTAGGAGGAACTGAAGGTAGTTGATCGCGCCTTAGGATGATTCGCTGATCCTCGAATCGCTTTATCATTTCTTCTCTCCTCTTTTGAGGAACTGAGGAAGGTCTGTTTCTGTGCGAGAGAGGTTGTTCTTCTGATTCATCAGTCTCAGAGATTAAATCTAAGACTGGGATTATGTCTTCAGCGGTAGCTGGAATTATTGGTGAAGTCGCAATAGAAGATCATTCAGCGATATCCTCAAACAGGGGAGAGGACTAGCTGAAACCCAGCGATCTTACAAATAAGAACTGGGTAGAAGAACTTGGGTAGAAAAGATAGAAAAAAAATGTGGATGTGTATGGTGTTTGTGGAATGGATAACTGATTGTTCAGAGATGATCAGGGAAGGAAAAATAAGTTTAGTGTACCTGACAAATCGGCTTTGCAAGTAGGATCGCCAGATTATCATCTTCAGCGATGCCTTTGTCTTTGCTTTTCTCAGCGCCAGAGGCTGAGTGCTTTGTCTTTGTTTTTGTCTTCTCCCCTGTGGATTCGGTTATCACGATCCCTTTAAGAGCTTTTCGAGGAGCATGTTGACGACAAAGAATTCGTCATCTTCATCATCATCATCATCGTTCCTTGGAGAGGAGGATGGTTCAGCTTCAGGGATGTCGATGTCTTCGTCTTCTTCTGCTTCGGATTCCTCAGCATCTTCTTCGAGTTGCTCCCCCTCAGATACAGAGGCGAGGTTCTCGATTCCCTCAGGGTTTTCATCTCCCTGAGGTCCAGTAACTAGATCTTCATTACCCTCTCCCCTGATAGATTCATCATGGGAAAGGTCTTCAGCGCTCTTATTTTGATCTTCAGCGCTCTTCTCCTGTTCAGCGCTCTTCTCCTGTTCAGCGCTCTTCTCCCCCTCTTTCTCATGATGGGCGGGGGAGGAATGGGTAGATTCAGCATTGGTGTTGTCTCTGTCTTCTGGGCCAGAGACTTTCACACAACCTTCAAGCTTAGCTATTCTGTCTTCTAGGCCATAAATAGCAGGCGTGATTTTCTTCAGCTCTTGGCGATCCTCTGCGGTGAATGAGTCCAAAATAGGTGCAGGGGCCGGAGCAGGAGCTGGATTGTTTGCCTTGTTCACCAGCGTCTCGATCATTGTCTTGACAGAACTAAGGTCGGTCTTCACTGAGCCCAAGTCGGTCTTGACCACTGACATATCACCTTCGAGTGTACCAACCGATTTCTTCAGCGTTGTAACCTCGCTGGAAACGGTGGAAACTGACGATTTGAGGTTGGTGTAGTCAGTGTAGATGTCGGAGAGAACTTTGGCAAAGTCGGCGAGAGTTTTATCAAGGTCTTTGATGTCATCATAGGAGGCCTTCTTTTCCACCACAGCAGTCAGCTTCGTCAGATTCTCTCCAGCGTTTGTTACAGCTGTAGAGTTATTTGATAGACCGGTGGTGAGATCTGTAAGTTTCATCTCCATGGACTTCAGAGACTGGTTGATGTCTCCCAAATAAGGACCTGTAACATATAAGTACTTGTGAACAAAGGAAAGCTCAGAAGTTTCAGGTTTAGTTACAGTGTTTAAGGTGGGATCTGTACCTGCAGGAGCGTTGACGAACTCATCAAAGTTTCGAGTCCCTCCATAGTGTTCCATATCTCCCTCAAAAGTTCCGTGAGGGATGGAGATCTCTGCAGGTCCTTTCTTCGTCATTCGCTGAGAAGCTTCAACGGCTTCTTGAATGATGGCATCTCCAGCTTTAACTGGAGGAGTGTCCAAAGAAGTAGAGGGGTGATCGAAGGATAAGAATTGGGGTTGGGTTGCAAGTTCAGCATTGGATTCGCTGAGAAGTACTTCATCAGTCTTTTGAGAGACTGAAGAAGGTAGGGTAGATTCCAAAGTTCTAACCTCAGCGTGTAAGGACGCTGAAGTAGGTTTAGAAGGGATGGCTTGAATTGGTGTGGCAGAGCGTACCATGGAACTTTCCTTCAGCTCGTCAGAATGAGCTGAGGAGTCTTCAGCATGGAGTTGTTGGGGTTGCTCCTTGGTTTTCTTAATCCTTTTGGAATCAAGAGGGGTAAGAGATTGTTTCCTTTTCTTAGAAGGAATGGATTTTGTGGCCTGGGAATCAGCGAGGGGTATTGTCGCTGAAGGAGCCACAGAAAGCGGAGAATTAAGTAGAGTGAGAAGGGTAGAGAGACGTACCTCGTTGGCGACAGGCTTGAAGTCGAGAACTTTAGGGCCAATCTGAGAGAGTTTCAGATCACCCTCTTCAGGATAGCTGTCCTTCAGGCCATATTGAAAGATGGCGCTGATGAATCGTGGGTAAGGAACCCATGCTGGTCGGTCCAGTCAATGTTGAGACCTTTCAGCAGTGCGTAACCCATGGCCTGCTGAGGTTGAGCGGCTTGATCAGAAGATCCGGATTTCGCTGTCATGCAGCTGATCAGGTGAGCGAAGATGAAGTTCATCTCGCTGGGCATCTTGGATTTCTTTATCAGCGTCAGCTTCTTCTCAGGTAGCTTGTCTCTTCCAGTCTCCCAGATGTAACCCATCGCATCAAGGAAAGCAATGATTTCTTCCCTGTCAGCGTGCTTCTTGTGGTCAGGAAATGGAATGAAAGGATTTTCTGAGGTAGCGTTAGGGAATTTCAGAGCTTTGCGGATTATTGCGGGGGTTATCTTGATGGTGCCATACTCAGTATCGCTGAGTATGCAGTCGATGGTTTTAGATGGATCTTTGGCGGAGGGTAGGTCGGTGTGTCTGGCAGAGTACCAGAATTGGGATAATAGACGCTGACTGGCAGGAGGTGTGATTGTCAGTGCTGTGTAGATGGGGCTATTCTTCAAAAAATTTACAGCGTCGTCTAGATGGGATACCTGCTTCCGAGGAGGAAACTCGAGAAGCGCTGAGAGGTTGTTTGCCTTTGTCCAGTCTAGTTGATCCAGCTCAAACTTAACCTGAGGAGCTTTGGTGATTTCCAGTTCCTCAGAATCAGCGGAGATGGACTCAGCGGTAACATTCAGCTTTGAAGTTGCCATTTCACTGTATTATCAGTTCAACCAAAGATGTTAACAAATAAGAAATATCTTAATGTGGAAAGAAAATTTCCATTAAGATTTTTCGAATTTTGTCCATTTCATTCAGACAAAAAAGTCTTAATGAAGATTAGGGTTTTTCTTGTTTTTAAAAAAAAACGAATATAACACCTATAAGCCTTGTATTCCAGTTTTAAAAAAATGGATACGAAAGAAGAACAAGTTTAAGATTTTAGATTTAAAACTTGAAGAACAACCATGAAATGGTTGTGTTTATAAAACCATGAAAGAAAATGATTTTATTTTTGAGTTCTTTTGTTTGATCTTGTGTAAAACAATGATAAGATCGAAAACAAGTTATTCGCATTTGATAATAGATAAGAACATATTAACCTTGAGTTTGATGAAGAAGATGATGAACAGTTCTTGAAGATTGAGAGCACAAAATGCAACAGTGTTCTTTTCTTGCGGAGAAAGATTGATTCGCGTAAAAGACAAATATAAACTTTGAGAGTGTTTATATAGGAAGATAGTAGAGAGAGAAAAACTTGAGCGGGAAAGTTTTTCATCATGACACGGACACGTGTTTGCATTTGATTGGATAGACAACGAAACGTGCAAACGTGTGTCAGAAAAAGAGCGTGCCTGGTGTTATCCGTTGCAATGACGTCACAACTGTCCTTTCACATTCTTTCGTTGTCTCTGAGGTTTTGAAAGAAAAACTCAGGGACTCTTTGGAAAATATGAAGCACCGAATAGAAATATCAGTGAGGGTTTTAAGAAATTTCAAAATATCGCTGTTAAGGAAGAGATATTCAGCGATGAAAGAATTTGAAATCTTGCATTTTCATGCGTTTTGTCAGAGAGAGAAAACATACCTTGATATCAGTTTAACCAAAATTATTCAGAGAGAAGATGATGAAATGGATTTTACAAGTTTATTTTATCCGAGAGCCTATACAAGAATGTATAAACGTATCGCTGATTAAATGTGAACCGCTGAAGATTTATCCTTCAAAGTTCAGCATTCCAAGCTCGCTGATGAGAAAGTTGAATCTTGTCTCATCAAGAGGTTTGGTAAACAAATCAGCTAACTGATAATCAGTTGGAATAAAATGAAGTTCTATATCACCATTCATCACATGATCTCTGATAAAATGATATCTGATTTCTATGTGTTTTGTCTTTGAGTGTAGCACTGGATTGTTTGCTATAGCGATGGCACTTGTGCTGTCGCAATAGATTGGAATTTTGGAGAGCTGAAGATCATAGTCTAGTAGTTGATTTCTCATCCACAAGACTTGAGAACAACAGCTTCCAGCGGCTACATACTCAGCTTCAGCTGTGGAAGTGGACACTGAGTTTTGCTTCTTACTTGTCCAACTTACCAGCTTTCCACCCAGGAGCTGACATCCTCCTGTGGTGCTTTTCCTATCCATTTTGCAACCTGCAAAATCACTGTCTGAATAGGCGGTTAGATCGAATCCTGAATCTTTGGGATACCAAAGACCTAGATTCGTTGTACCCTTAAGATATCGAAAGATTCGCTTTACAGCTTTCATATGGGATATCTTAGGTTCAGCTTGATATCGTGCGCACAGACATGTTGCAAACATAATATCGGGTCGGCTAGCTGTAAGATACAGTAGTGAGCCGATCATCCCACGGTACAGCGTGACATTGACAGGAACACCCTTTGTGTCCTTATCAAGTATCAGCGCTGGTGCCATAGGGGTTTTCATAGCTGAACTTTCAGTTAAGTCGAATTTCTTCAGCATATCTTTAACATACTTTCCCTGATTTATAAAAGTTCCTTTTTCAGTTTGCTTAATCTGAAGACCAAGGAAATATGTTAGTTCACCCATCATACTCATTTTATACTCATCTTTCATTCTATCAGCGAAACGAGTACAAAGCTCAGGGTTAGTAGAACCAAATATAATGTCATCAACATATATTTGAACTAAAATGATATGACCTTTTATTTTTCTAAAAAACAAAGTTTTGTCAATCTTACCTCTCTCAAATTTTTCAAGGTGGAGATAAGTAGAAAGAGTGTCATACCATGCACGAGGAGCTTGCTTCAAGCCATAAAGTGCCTTATCCAGCTTATAAACATAACCTGGACGCTTAGGATCTGAGAATCCTGGAGGTTGTTCCACATAAACTTCTTCATTCAGCTTTCCATTTAGAAACGCTGACTTAACATCCATTTGATGTACAGTGAAGTTTTTGTGTACAGCATATGCCAAGAAAAGACGAATAGATTCAAGTCTTGCTACTGGAGCAAATGTTTCGTCATAATCTATGCCTTCCTCTTGTCTGTATCCCTGAGCAACAAGACGAGCTTTGTTGCGAGTTACAGTACCATGTTCGTCCAACTTGTTTCGATAGACCCACTTAGTGCCTATCACTGTTTTGTCAGTTGGTCTCCGAACAAGTTTCCAAACTTTGTTTCTTTCGAATTCAGTCAGCTCTTCTTGCATAGCGCTGACCCAGTTTGGATCTCTGAGGGCATCATCTATTTTCTTTGGTTCAGTTAGAGAAATAAAGTTAACAAATAAACAAATATTACCTGCACTTCTACGAGTCTGAATACCAGCGTTGGGATCACCAAGAATTTGATCGATTGGGTGATTTACAGTCCATCGCTGAGCCGGAGCATGCGTCGCTGACTCAGTCTGAAATGGAGAAACTGAAGATGAGGCTTCAGCTACTTCTGGATTATCAGCTAAGAGAGGAATGCTTGCATTTGTCACTTCATTCACTGATTGCTGAGAAATAGATGGAATTTCTGAGACATTTGGATCAACTGCGGGTATAGTGTTTATAGGAACAGCTGAGACCCAAGATGTTTCAGCTTCACTATTCTGCATATTGGGAATGATAGTAGGACCATCATTTTCAGTTGTATGAGTATGAGTAGTGGGAACATCTTCTGAATCACCAAGATGAGAAAACATCCATTGATTCAGTTCTTCTGTATCAGCGTTCGGTTTAGAGTTCGTTGAACGGGATTCGTCAAATGTGACGTGAATAGTTTCTTCTACAGTTTGTCTTCTTCGATTGAAGACTCTGAAGGCTTTGGAAACTGAGGAGTATCCAAGAAAGATTCCATCATCAGCCTTAGGATCAAACTTTCCAAGGGCATCTCTGTTGTTCAGTATGAAACACTGACAACCAAAGATGTGAAGAAAGCTGATTGAAGGCTTTCTCCCATGAAAAAGTTCATAGGCTGTCTTTTTGAATCTTTTGACTATCAGCGACCTGTTTTGCGTAAAACAAGCCGTGTTGACAGCTTCTGCCCAAAACTGAGTAGGCAGGTGCGAATCGCTGAGCATTGAACGTGCAGCTTCAATAATTGTTCTATTTCTTCTTTCAGCGACTCCGTTTTGTTGTGGTGTTCTCACTGACGAAAAGTTGTGAGAAATACCCTTGCTCTCAAGGAAGGAATCAAGAGAACTGTTTTTGAATTCAGTTCCATGATCACTCCTTATTGAGCGAACAGTCATATTGTTCAGAGTTTCCATCTTCCGAACAAAGGTGATGAGTTCTTCAGGGGTGTCACTCTTAGAACGGAGAAACATTACCCATGTGTAACGAGAGAATTCATCAACTATGACCAGCGTATATTTCTTTCCAGCGATGGATTGTTTGTTAACGGGACCAAACAAATCCATATGGAGTAGTTGAAGAGGAGATGACACTGAGGAAACTTGCTTGGACTTAAAGCTTGCCTTGGTCTGCTTCCCTTTTTCACACGCTGAACATAAGGATTCTTTGGCGTATGAATGTTGAGGTAGACCAGTGACTAACTCTTTGGATGAAAGAGTATTCAGTGTCTTGAAGTTGAGATGTGAGAGCCTCTTGTGCCATAGCCAGTTGACATCAGAAGATGCCTTTGAGAAGAAACAGGAGTTCTCTGTGGTTGTTGAGTCCATGTTTATAACGTAAACATTTTCCAAACGATAACCGCTGAGAGCTATCTTCTCCTTTTTGTCAGAGACAAAGCAGGATTCCTTAGTGAAAATCACTTTGTTATCCATGTCGCAAAGCTGACTGATGCTCAGAAGATTATGCTTCAGCCCTTCAACATATGCGACTCTTCTGAAGGATGTTGTACCATTTGAAAGTACACCATACCCTCGGGTGTGTCCTTTTCCATTTCCACCGAAAGTCACAGAGGGACCCTTCTCTTCCTTGTATTCAGCGAGCAGGCTTTTCTTTCCAGTCATGTGTCTAGAGCATCCGCTATCGAGATACCAGATACCCTTCTTAACCTGCAATACAAAGGAAGATTAGTTTTGCTTGGGTACCCACTTCGCCATGTATACTTGTTTGTCAGTGGAAGAGGTTGGAATGGGTTCAGTAGTCTTCGCAGCATTTGAAGATTCAGCTTTGTCCTTCTTCACTTTGGTCAATTTCTTGACCTCAGAGGTAGGAGTCACCTTGACCTGACTTGCAACTGGTTTGGTCTTCTTGGGTGCTATCTTCACCTTAGCTATCTTATCAGCTTTGGTGGCTGTGGGACACTTACTTGCAATATGATCGGTAAGTCCACAGTGATAACATTTCCTATAACTAAAATTAGTTCTAGGACCACTTGAGTGCTGAGCTTTTAATTTGGAATTAGAAGTGCCAGCACCAAGTACACTATTGGTTTTTGAAATAGGACGAACATTCAGTTCTTCAGATTTCTTACCAAGGACATCTACTCTAAGTCTAGGAGTAGGTCGCTGAACTGATCCAGAGGTCTGATTTCTAGAACCAGATGAATGAATCACTAAGGCTTTGGAAGCATTCAGCTTAGGTACTAAAGTACCCTTCTGAGGATTTTGATAAATTACAATTCCTTTACCTTTGTCTTTAGAGACAGAGGTAGGTTTTGAATAAACCATTTTCTCCTTACCTTTTGAGGTAGGAGTTTCCTCAGGGATTGGTGTAACCGACGAGGAGTACTGAGATGAAGAAGTGTCAGCTATTGAGGATACGAACGTTCCAAATTTAAGCATTGAACGTTCAGTGGTTGGTATTGGAGTATCATATTTAAAACCCAGACCACGTTTATCACTCAGAGGAATCTGAGCCTTAATTATCTCAGTGATCTTTGTTGAAGAATTACACCATCCTTCAACAGTAGCTTGTTCAGCTTTTAATGCAGCGATAGCTTCCGCTCGTTCGATTTTGACTAGCTGATTTAAATGGACTTGATCTTTAAAATCTTCTTCAAATTTAGAAAGCTTTTCTATTTGAAGGTGGCAATTTTTAAGCTTTTCAGCGAGATCAAGATTTTGGTTTTCAACCACAGCTTTGCCGTTCATGGCTTCGTATAAACTTCTAGTCAGTAGTTCGATTTTACGGAGACTATCAGCTTCATCAATATTTACAATATTGGTAAAGAAGGAAGGTGATACCTGAATAGCAGATGTTGAAGTGGAGGGAATGTCTGAACTTTCTTCCTCTTCTTCAATCTTGGCCATGAGACATTGATTTGCTTCATCATCTTCAGAATCAGATGATGAGGTTTCTTCATCAGAAGCAGCCCAATCATAGTCAGCCATCAGGCCTTTTCCCTTCTTCTTAAAGCTTTTCATCTTTGCATACTTCTCCTTCAGCTTTAAGTATTTGTCGTCTTTATTCCTTGGAACAAAGGATTTCTTTGTAAAAGCTGAAGGTCTCATGATTTTCTTTGACCTGCACTCGTTAGCGAAATGACCTGTCTTTTCGCAGTTAAAACAAGTAGCAGTAGCCTTATCAACAAAAGCTGATGACTTAGGCTTGTCAGCTATAGAAAGAGTTTTGTTCTTTCTAAACATTTTCTTCTTGGCGAATCTCCTGAACTTTTTAGTTAGGAGAGCCAAGGATTCATCATCTGAAGAATCAGAATCTGATGACCTTTCAGAGTTACTTTCTAACTCAGTGATAGTGACCACGGGTCGCTGAGTAGAAGGTTCCTCTGAGATTAAAGCAACAGGGTTGCTTTTGGAATCTTTTACAAGATTCTTCTTAAGATGGCTAGATTGCTCATGATTCAGCAATGTGCCATATAAGGTAGCAAGTGTCATTGATCTTAGATCTTTTGACAGCTTGAGACACATGGAATAATTGTCCCAGCTTTCAGGTAAACATTCTAAAAACTTTGTCAGCACTTCAAAGTTAGAATATTCCTTACCAACCGTTTTTAGATCTATAATTAAGCAATTAAAACGTTGATGTACTTCAGAGAGAGTTTCATTCTTACCAGAGATGAAACTTTCGTATTGTCTTACCAGGTTGATCTTTCTTGAATCATGGACTTTAGACGTTCCTTCATACTGAACACATATTGTGTCCCACATGGCTTTTGAGGATTTCAGGTTCATGACGGAATGGTAGACTTCGTCAGGAAGGGCCATGGATAGTATGGATCTGGCTTTTGTATCTATAGCCACTTTCTTCTTGTCTTCATCGGTCCAATGATGGATTTCCTTTGGAATCAGCCTTTCTGGAATAGCAGCTCTATTTGCAGTGGCTGGAACTGCAGGATCAATTGTTACAGGGATGTGTGGGCCGTTTTCAAGATAGTAAGGTATAGTAGGGTCTACACCTTCTAAGAAGAGTGTCATCCTATTTTTCCATAAGTTGAAGTTATCTCTGGAAAATCTAGGGGGTTTTGCAAGAGAACCATTGTCAATATAGTGAGTGTTTGTGTTTGAGTTGGCCATTTTCAGATAATAGCTAGGAAGAGAAATATCTTAGATTAGATCTTGTTTATGAGATTAAACAAATCTGCTCTGATACCACTTGTTGGTCCCGAAAGGCCTAAACAAGTTTGTAGAAGGGGGGTTGAATACAAACACACTATTTTACTTTTCTAAATTGTTTATTGATAAATCATTAACAATTTACAGCTTGTTGCGGAAACAAGATTAAGGATAAACCTAAATCTAAACAAGTTGGAACACTAAGGTTTTCTTGCACTAAGAAAGATAAGGAGATTACTAATAAAATCCTATCTTGAGAGATTTGAACTTGTCCAGAGTTAGCAAGTTACTTCAAATGAAGTGAGTTCATCTCTTTATATACTGCATGCATTTAATGCAATTCAGTATACACTTTACACGTGTCATCAGCGGATTGGTTGCATGTCATTGACCTTTGTTGACAACCTTAGTAGCCGCATGAATGAACAGTGTAGTATCAGAGTGGTTGTACGATTTCAGATTTTCGGAGGTTCTTTTCTGACATTTCGTACGGTGGCGTGCAAGGGAGGTTAAGACAAAAGTACTTTGTACGGAGGACTTCATGATCAGCTTTCGTTGATTCAGCGATTATCATTTACTATTCAGCGAATGATAAAGTTCAGCGATAGCTAAAGTCTTGTACTTGATACTTCACGTTGAGTGGACAAATCTGAGTCTTCGCTGATCCGCATCAGTTCATTAGGAGACTTGTCGCTGGTTCTTGAGCTTGATCTTCGACTTCAGCGTAGAACCTTTGTTGACGTGAATCTTGTCTTCAGGGATCATAAGTAAACAACTAACTTATCAGCGATCACCATAAGGACTGAACAGACTCAGCGATATGGTGAACAGTGTTCGCTGAATGTTTAATCTAAAAGTGCGAGAGTTCCTATCAGCAGTACTGTAAGATCTTAGTACTTATCAGCGATAGTGAAACTCTGATACATATTGTTTACTTACAATTTTCACTAAGTATTTAAGATAGGGTCATTATCAAATCACTGAGGGTTTGGATCAACAATTTGTAACAACCCACTATCCAAATATATAAATAACATATAATTCATAACATGTTTACAACAAAAGTACTTCACGTTTTGGTCCCAACTAAAGTCTAGACATAATAAGAAATTCAGTACAAAAGTATCCACATTTTTTTAACGATCCTCCTCCCAAAAGTTTCACATCAAGCATTCAAATCACTGGTTCTTACTGGAATCATCACCTGGAATACATATTTTTAAAACAGAAAATGAGGGTTAGACCTAAGGGTCTAGTGAGTAAATCCCTGACATTTGGAAATCAATAAAAATTCATTTATATAAAACACTCTTTATATAAATACACATACATCACACGTAAGTTAATACCAGCTAACATTTATGCATCATACCTGTCTCATTCCGCCTTATCCCTCCACCAATGGCCAATATCAATTGGTTGCGAGCCAATTTATCACACTGGTCCAAATCCCCGGCCACGTATTATATTTTTATATAATACTCACGTAATTATAATATCTCAATATATTATAATCACTCACGTATGACATATTCATACACTTTATCAAACATTAGTGATTCACATATTGCATTCCAGTAAAATACTTTTTACAGTAAAACTCACCTGATTTGTTTATCACCAAAAGCCTTCCCACGTTAATATCACGTATGATCACCCTTTACAGAATCTGAAATCACACAAAATACCAAATATTTCTTTTTAAAACTACACTTATGAAATCCTCGACTAAAGTCGCAACCCATTAAAAGTAATTTAAAATCGCAATGAACAGTACCAAGTCGCAACCTCCTACTGCGACTTCACCTCGAAGTCGCAACCCACTATTGCGACTTCACCCCTAAGTCGCAATCAACTACTGCGATTCCAAATCCAAATCGCAATCAACCACTGCGATTCCAAGCCAAGTCGCAAACGACCATTGCGACTTCATAACCAAGTCGCAACCAACCATTGCGACTTCGATGAATGTCGCAGTCATCCATTGCGACTTCGATGAATGTCTCAGTCCACTGTTCATCCTAAAACCCAGATTTTTTTGCAGATTTAAAGCATGGATGTTTCTGATATTCTGCAGATATGTTCAAGACTAATAACATAACCTAACCATAAGTTCAGATTCCTCAAGACATCCATTTTTAACCAAAACCCACTTAAAACTCATCTTGCAAACTCAAGAACACTTTTAAGAATTAAAACACTTAAAATATGAATTGTGCAGAATTGTTACCTTGATTTCTTCAGTTGTTCTAGTAATTCCAGCAGCAATTCTAAGCTTTCCTTCTTCCTCTTTTAAAATTCTCCTTCGATTTCCTTCTCTCTCTCTAAACCAAACTTTCACACACACAACTTCTAAGATATATCTATCTTATGCTAGAAGAAGACTTCATCTTCTAAATGAAGTATTAGAGGCGGTGGTGGGGGAAATGTTTTGCAAAAAGACCAAACCCACCCTAAGCTTATCTTACTTGGCAATAAATACCCCTAATCTTTCAAATAAAAATTAAAACTTATCCCTTAACTTCCAACTCTATAAAACTAAAATAAATACTTATAAAATTTCTCAAATTTAAATTAGATAAAATACCTGGTTATTACAGGTTACCTGGAAGAATTTTATGCAGAAACTATCTCCAATCCAACACCTCCTTGATTCTTTCCAACTGCACTCCAATCGATCTACCAAAAATCTCTCTACTCTCTCTTCAGCCTCTACTTACACGAACAATGAAGTAGAATAGGGTTTTAGGGTTCTTATTCCTTTCCTGAATTGCACAAAGGCCCTTTTCTTTTATTAGAATTTTGGCCCTCGAACTTATGTTTCCACCAAAATTCCACTAAACATCCACTTCCTTTACGATAAGATTCCGGTTATTACAATACCTCCCCCTCAAAAGAATTTCGTCCTCGGAATTCCATCATCGAATAAGCTTGGGTATTTGGACCTCATGTCCGCCTATATCTCCCAAGTTGTTTCCGGTTCTTTGGTGATATCACCACGGTACTCCCACAAGGTCAAACCCTTCGGTCCTCAACTCCTTGACTCTAAGGTCAATTGCTTATCGCTTGCATTTCTTGTAGAGTTATCGTCATACCAACTTCCAGCAATTGCTCTCTATGATAGAGGCATGAAACACATTATGAATTCTCCAAAGTCTCATCGAGCACAACCAGATCATTCACTATCCCTCCAACTCTTTCCATATTTTTCGACGGATCCAAATAAAACATGGTCCAATTCCACCTTTCACTCGAACACCCCACCCCATTCTATAGGGACGTATTCCGCATCAACTGCTCCCTCCTCAAGCTCAAGGCTCAGAAGTCTTATGCTTTTGAACCAATCAGCTTAGCTCCACTCAGCTGCCCAAACCATTCTGATTAAAATCATAGTCGTACCCGATCCTTCAGCAACGTCGCTCAATTAATCGTCATTTCTTATTACAAATCGCCTCGTATGACATACTTGCAACCTCTCTGATTGACTATACTATCTGTATCATCCCAGGCCAACCGTACCAGATATCGTCCGCTTTGTCCACACACTTGGACTCACGGTTTTAAAACATGTCTAATCATGGTTTTCTCGAACAACTCCATTTCCTTAAAAGAATGAGCTTTTTTTAATTCCATGCCACAATAACGTGAATCATTTACCAAAAATAACCACTCAACTTGCCAACTGGGCACAACGCCAACCATGAACATCCCAGTAAACTCACAGTCAAGTGTTCCCTCATCGGATAACATGCAGTTCTAGATTACTTCCCCAATACGACTTACGTCTAACGCAAATAGTACTTTCTTTCTTGAATTACATTGACCACGACTCATGATGTTAACCAAATATTCACACGTTCCCACCACGTCCACATTCCACACTTATCCATCGCTAATAGTAGGAAACCTCCACAATCCATCATCTGAAGTATCCGCTAAACCATGTTGGACTAATCCTGAAGACACGTTCGATTCTCACTGAATCCAACAATCGTCCAACCACACATGAAATAGATTCAAGTGTCTCCCGCTCACATAAGGAGTGAATATGCCCACGCAAAACTATTCCTAATGGGCTTAACACAGAATGGTAAGTTCACTTGGAACCTTCCCACCACTATGCCAGACCTATTCCGACGGTCCTCCATTTCGAGCACCACTTTCCACTACCTTTCCCAATATATTCTCGAAAACATCATCCATCCCCCCAAAGAATGGCTCACCAGTAGGTGCACGCTTTCGACCAATCACACAGGTTAGCTTTCCACTGCCCTCGAACCATAACATATATACAACTTCTTTTTTCATACTTTCATAAGGAGTTCAGGGACCTACTACTGTCTATAACAATCTGTAAACGTTGCTTCACAATTTTGGTGTCACTTACCAAACTTTATAATTCCGGTTTACTCACTTATTCCAACATACCTTCACTACCACCTCCGGCTAGTATGGAACATTGCCCACTCCATTTTTTCCGACCACACCAAATGCGTAGATAGCACATAATCATGGCGATGCCTAACCAAACGGTCTCACCCCCACTCTCACTCGAGAAATTCAACTACGTCATCCCGAAATAACACCCAGTGTTTGAAACCACCAGATACTTCTTATTCCTTAAACTGTTACTCCTCAGAGAATTCCGCCATACACAATGAACAATTCACATTCCTTAAAGATTCCGTAACTACTACACCACCTCGTAAACTAACCAGTCCAACATCTTCATCAATCTTTCAATGATCCCAAAATACTCACTCAACGACTCACGCAACCAAAAAGCACATGGTTCCTTTTTTGGGTAACCACCAACTACCGCTCCATCTTTTTATTCCGAAATTATCCATTTCATAACGCCAACTGACAATCCATGCGTCCCAACGACATGCTTCACACTTTGTATAACTCATCCGAAATCTCTGAGACGGGATTCCATCTGTGTTTATCCTCCTTTACAACACATTACCATATCACTGGCTTGCACATCTACCTTGGCAAAAGATGCCACTAACTTATCCACACATTTTCCACCCACAACATCACACCGCAGACCAGGTTCTCACGGTCATTTGTATACATAAACAATATTGCCTTCATATTCACTAGCATATATAACCAAGTCTATCTCACGACTACGTCTTTCCCCAAATCTAGATGAACCACAACTCACGATTTTCCAATTTACTCAAAAATATTTGTTCCTTGTTGGATCATTGCGATCTCCAAGAAACCATTCCAAATGACAAGGCACATTCCCCTAAAGATCGATATAATCGATGCACCCACTTCAGTTGTGCTAATTACCTCATCCCTTTTTACGAATCGTCCAAACCTCGTAGGGAAAACACTCATTGAATTAGCAATCTTCCACAACTATAACGCCCACACGAGGTGGTCCAACGTCATGCAAGTATACATCTTTCCTTAACAACCTCCTACGTCTACACACACCAGGGTGATTTTCTCAAATTTCAACCTCTTGACAATGCCTTCGGCTTTAGACATCTTAAACAATTGCTGACTTCAACATCCACAGACGACATGATGATGCTTCCATAACCTTCCCGACAACAAGGGTTCCTAACGGAACCTACTTCTTCCAACGTATCATAATCAACTTTATACCCTGCCGTCCTCACTTGAAGAAAATTCGAGACTTACTTGGTGTGAGGTCAAAATTACAAGACCACGCCAAATTCTCAGGCTCAGCGCCGACAATATTTCATCGATGCGTCTCAACGCTACATAAAACGAGTTATTGAAATCAATATCTTGACGACTTCAAGTCCTTCCCTCGGACATAACCGTCCACTGAGAACCGCATCTCAATTTATCGAACAAGAGTACAAACTACCATCATACGAACAATACCGAAGTCCATTTCTGACATTTCCATTATTCACTTCTCTTCCTTATTAAGAATACTAAGATCACCAATCATCCGCCATCGGCTTGATCGGCACATCTCCATTCTCGGAGCCCTTCCTTATCTTTAAATGTAATAATCTCCACGACCAAGTGAGTTCATAGCCTTCATGCATGACGACATGACAATTTAAATCATTTCGCACATTTGAACATTCAAAACGTACAACACTTGAAAACAACTCGAGTAAACTTGACCCAACACTCTCATAACTTCAATGCCATGTACTACGATCTCGAGAATCGTTCCCACGTAACTTTTCGGTAAAACATAACCTTAGCCAACCAAAACGATGTTGTTACATCAGAAACATATTGAATGAAACCTTTCTTATATGACTAGAAACGTTCTGAACGAAATCACTTACACGAAGTAAATCAGTCAGCTCTCATACACATTTATATGATATCAATGCGTCAATACTCATTTTGGTTATAAAAACTTTGTAGTCAAACATTTTCATGATTTTTGCAACGAAGATTATATCATTATGAAAAAGGGCGATATAATTCGCAAATCACTAAGTTCAAAAAATTTATTGTGCAACTTAAATAGGTTTGTCTTTTCTTTAAACCCACGCTTGCGCGTGTCGACTTATTTTCAAAACAAGAAATTTGTTATTTACGCATCTACTTTTAATCATGAAAGAGCTCATGCAACACATTTAAAGACACAATGCATGAAACTCAACTTGCAATTGAAGGCTATTCACTCTAACAAGGTCCACCGTTGTACCCACACAACTATCGTTGGCACTCCACTTTTGACCAACGGTCGCTCTCTCGTCCTTGCAACAACTTGATGTACAGGTGTTTCACAGCCTACCTGTTTGACCACCCCACACAGTTCTCGTCTTGAGCAATGATATACCATTCATATGTTTCCAATCTTTGACCCCTACAGGTCGATAAACCACCAATTTTCTTCACATTCTACTCTTCCAATTATTCAATCCAATCCCGATATCTTCTCCCCAGCATCAATGCCACTCTGTCATTTGATTGGAGAGTCATAGACTCACTTCCTTCACCCGATCTTTGAGTTAAAGCTTTCAAAACCCTAAGCCAGTCCTCTTCTCTTGTCCAAAATGATCGTCACCTCAACTCCAACAATGGGGACTCACCAGAAACTATGAGTTTACCCTAAACCAGTCATTCATTAACTTCGAACCCAAGAAGTTCTACCTCTAGAAGGCTCATAACATTCCGAACAACGTCTCTTCTAGAAGATATAAACATTATATCATACGCGATCTCTCATGATACCTCAACCTTATGCTACCATTGCCAGGTCAGAACTCACTACATATTTCCACGCTCATCGATCTTCTCAACAAGAGCAATTGAGCACACTCATGTACCTGTAAATTCATGATTACATAGGCCAGATGTAATTTCAAATTTACCTTACATGACGGTCCTCAATACCCTATCATTAGCGCACTTATAGTGATCTTTCCTAAAAGCATCATATATCTCAGTTGTGTTCCCCTCTACTTCACAGTTTAAGTTTAGGCCCATCCGGTCACCTAAATCCCTTAAACTATGGCTCTGATACCAACTGTAACAACCCAGATTCAAAAATAAAGCTTGAACACTTAATCATAAAAATACTAGCCAAAACGCCCCATAAATTAACTATAACCAACCACTACAAATAAAGTTTGCGGAAACAACCTATACACAGCTGAGAGATTTTTAAACAAGACTAGAATTAAATAAAAACAATAAAACTATAAGTTATTCCTCGCCTCACGTTTAGGCCTTCTTCTTGCTCTTGCCCGAACCTCCTACTAACAGCTTTCTTGAAAATGGGTTTAAATTTGGAAAATGCGAGGGTTAGACCATAAGGTCTTGTGAGTTCCCTCTAGAATCATTTTCTCACAATAAAACAATTTAAAGCAGTTTATAAACATCCGTAAACAATTTAATGCTTTAAAACAATACTCTTCCAACAGTAAGACAACAACACATGAAATGGCACACTGAAGTCCCGTACACCGGTGACAACGTGTCAGTCTCACACTGCCTTATTTGGAACACACCCTCCATGGCATAAACGGGACACATCCCCCGGTATGAGCACTGGCGGGACACACCCCCTGACTTAGCCGTATCATTTCCACTTTCAGATGTATGACAACATAATAATATAACTTTCTCAAACATAGCAAACATGCAGTTTCATATACGAAAGGTAAAACATGCAGTTTCATAATTTCTCATGCGTTTAAATAGCATATCAGTCAACTCGTTTTCAGTTAGAAAGACTCACATGTTGTCCTTGCTTAAATCTCCTCACTTACGCCCCTGATCGCAAACGGAACACCTACGATAAATATGAAAAGGGTAAGCTACCCGAACATTCCTTGACGATTACCCTCAACTCTTACTCAAGCCTCTCCTCAACTCATCTCGCAAGTTAATCGGACACTTAAAAGGGAAATAAATAGACTAACAGAAGCACATTTTTGGATAGCACAATCCGGATACTAACTTTCCGGTTCCACAATCCGGATACTACTTTCCGGATACAAGCAATCCGGATACTAACTTTCCGGTTCCACAATCCGGATACCACTTTCCGGATACAAGCAATCTGGATACTAACTTTCCGGTTCTACAATCCGGATACCACTTTCCGAATACAAGCAATCCGGATACCCTCTTTCCGGTTACAACCCATCCGGATACCTCCCACAACGGTCTGCATCCGGATTCCATCCCATCCGGAAAGTTAGGCAATTTTCCGGATACGGGGTTTTTATCGATCGCAAAACCAGAAACCCCAATAATCCACACCACAACTTGATTTTAAGCCTTTTAATTGGAGTAGCTTCATGTCTAAACCTTTCTTATCATTACAATAACAGTTAATCCCAACCTCATCACCTAAAACCCATTAACAACAAACTTTTAACCATTTGTTTACAAGAACTAGCTAACTTAATCTTTCAAGCAAAATCGAAGAACAAGAGATATCATAAGAGGTTACCTGGAAGAATTTGATGCAGAAACTATCTCCAATCCAACACCTCCTTGATTCTTTCCAACTACACTCCAATCGATCTACCAAAAATCTCTCTGCTCTCTCTTCAGCCTCTACTTACACGAACAATGAAGTAGAATAGGGTTTTAGGGTTCTTATTCCTTTCCTGAATTGCACAAAGGACCTTTTCTTTTATTAGCAATTTGGCCCTCGAACTTATGTCTCCACCAAAATTCCACTAAACATCCACTTCCTTTATGATAAGATTCCGTTTCTTACAGCTTATGAGTCCAGCCGACGGTTCGAAATAATGTATTTTAGAGAACGAAGAATCATTGGTTTATCATCGTATTTCTCCCTCCATCATTGTAGAAACAAGAAACCCTAGATACTCACAAGACCCTATAATTGGGCTTACCGATCTCAGCATCTACGATTCCTTTGTGTTTCTGTAAATTGACACATGGGTGCTTCTATCACAACGAGGTCTCTGACCTCTTATCAGCTCCGATTTGTCGCCTTGAATTGCAGGAAGTATTCCTCACCGTCTATCTTATTATGGATGCGTGGTCATAAGCCAGACCATCAAATTCGTTGTTTTTCAGTTTCTAGAAATAAATTGGAAAACCCGAAAAACCCGAAAATCCGACCCGAAATACCCGAAAACCGAAATAATTGGGTTATTCATTTTTCGGTCAGATTTCGGGGTGCACACTCTTCACCCGATATCCGATCGGGTTTTGGGTTTTGGGACCCGACCCGACCGATGCACACCCCTAATTCCAAGACCAACATTAAAGGTTGTCTGAATTTTTGTTTTCAAGCACTATAAAAATAGCAGCTTCACCGACGAAATTTATGTTGGTGATTTGCCGGTAAAAATGGATTCTTTCACTAAAGTCTTGGCGGATGACGAGTAAACAACTAGTTTATTTCACTCATTTCGTATAGAAGCTTGAAAGATTTTAAAAACCTATATTGCCTTTACATGTGAACAGATCAAAATTACAAAACCAACATGTTTATCTTAATTTTTTTTAAATATCATAAATATTATTTAATTTTTAATTAAACAAAATTTATGAAAATTTTGTATTTTGTTCTCTTCAATTTAATTCCCATATTGATGTATACATTACAATATTTCTAACGTGGTTTTCAAAATTTCTATTACATGTATATTGGCATACGTGTATATTCATATAATATTTTAACTATATTATATAACATTTAAAATTATTATCAAATAAGTATAATTTCTTTAGGGAAATTAATTAAAATACCTAAGTCAAACCATGTTTTACTGAAATACCACAAATCTCTCTCATGTTATAAAAATACCCCAAAAATCCGCGATGGAGCCCGCGATCGCGGGCCCCAGGCCACGTGTCACCAAAGTTTGCCCACTTTGCCCGCGTTGGTCCCTCAAAAATGCCCGCGGTCCAACTTTCCCCCCTCAAGAAATGTCCGCGTGTGCAGTTTTGGTCCCTGCCCACGTTTGACTCTCGTTGACCCCCGCGATCGCGGGCTACACGTGTCACCAAAGTTTGCCCACTTTGCCCGCGTTGGTCCCTCAAGAATGCCCGCGGTCCAGCTTTCCCCCCTCAAGAATGCCCGCGTGTGCAGTTTTGGTCCCTGCCCGCGTTTGACTTTCTTTGACCCCCCCGCGATCGCGGGCAAAAGTGTCACGTGTCGGCACAGGGTTAACCCTAAAATCACTTTGACGAACCAATCCCTAAATGTTTTCTTCGGCCGCAGTATATAAGGGGGGGACCAAAAACCGGCCACTCTCATTTTTTTAATAACTCTCTCAATTTTTAATCAAACTCTCTCAATTTTCTCCCACTCTCAATTTTGTCGTGTGGAATACGCGTTCGGGTTTTGTGAAGATGTCTCGTATTACCTCTGTGGTATGTTTTCCTTATGTTTTTTGTTATTTTTTGTATGTTATTTTAAGTTAAGATATATGATTTGTAGGTTGTTATAGTGTTTATAACTTATGTTTGAATATGTTCTATGTTTAACATGATATGTATGGTTTTATGTTTGAATGTGATATTTGTATGTTATAATGTGTATGTTGTTATAGTGTGTTTTTTTATAAAAAAAATTGTTAAGAGTGTTTTTTTATAAAAAATTGTTAAGAGTGTGTTATTATAAAAAAAAATTGTTAAAAATGTGTTTTTTTATAAAAACACACTCTTAACAATATTTTTATAAAAACACACCCTTAACAATTTTTTATAAAAACAATGTTTTTATAAAAAATTGTTAAGAGTGTGTTTTTATAAAAAATTGTTATAGTTTTATGGTTTTATGTTTGAATGTGATATTTGTATGTTATAATGTGTATGTTGTTATAGTGTGTTTTTTCATAAAAAAATTGTTAAGAGTGTTTTTTTATAAAAAAATTGTTAAGAGTGTGTTATTATAAAAAAATTGTTAAAAATGTTTTTTTTATAAAAACACACGTTTAACAATTTTTTTATAAAAACACACCCTTAACAATTTTTTATAAAAACAGTTTTTTTATAAAAAAATTGTTAAGAGCGTGTTTTTATAAAAAAATGTTATAGTTTTATGGTTTTATGTTTGAATGTGATATTTGTATGTTATAATGTGTATGTTGTTATAGTGTGTTTTTTCATAAAAAAATTGTTAAGAGTGTATTTTTATAAAAAAATTGTTAAGAGTGTGTTTTTATAAAAAAAATTGTTAACAATGTGTTTTTATAAAAAAAATTAAAAATGTGTTTTTTATAAAAAAAAATTGTTAAAAATGTGTTTTTTTATAAAAACACTCTTTTAAAAGTGTGTTTTTATAAAAAAATTGTTAAGAATGTATTTTTTATAAAAAATTGTTAAAAATGTGTTTTTATAAAAAATTGTTAAGAGTGTGTTTTTATAAAAAAAATGTTAAAAATGTGTTTTTTCATAAAAAAAATGTTAAAAGTGTGTTTTTATAAAAATAATTCTTAAAAGTGTGTTTTTATAAAAAATTGTTAAAGGTGTGTTTTTATAAAAAATAAACCGCACTTTATCTCTATATAACAACATGATACGTTGAAATAAAATAAAGCGCACTTTATCTCTATATAACAATATGATACGTTGAAATAAAATAAACCGCACTTTATCTATATATAACACTATTATACGTTGAAATAAAATACCACCGCACTTTATCTATATATAACACTATTATACGTTGAAATAAAATACCACCGCACTTTATCTATATATAACAATATGATACGTTGAAATAAAATAAACCGCAACATCTATATAAAATAAAATAAACCGCAGCATCTATATATAACACTAACTATAACATCTGTGAATGACTATGTAGAAGGATTTCTTTAACATCGACTTGACGCTAAGGTGCAAAGTTTCCTACATCGAGGAATTAGGAGCGCTCTTTAGGGGATTAGGTGATCGCGCGGATACCCTTGAGACCATCTATAGAGGGACACCGTTCGGGCCATGGATGGATGTGTCTTACTCTGGTGGCGACCCTACGCTAGTACACATGTTTCTACAGTTGGAGGTCGAGGACGCCAACGCTGAGCCGGAGGAGATGCATTTTGATTTCTTCGGCTCTCAATTGCATTTTGGGCGTCGTGAGTTCTGTCTAATTACAGGACTACGTTTTGGAGAGGCTCCCCCCTTCCTCCCTTAGAAGACTGTTCCTTCGTTCCTAGGGTTTGGGGCATTTCAGCATCTCGTTTGAAGCTGAAGGCAGCCCGGGACAAGATGAAAGAGGGCCTTAGTGCCCTAACCGACGACGATGCTGTCCGTGTATGCTTGGTGGTGATCGTGGATATGGGCTTCCTGGGCCGTGAGTATAGCCAGTATGCTTCATCGACGGTCCTTAGGGCCGTCGAGGACCTTGAGCTGTTTAACAGCTACCCGTGGG
The DNA here is from genome assembly GCA_033807775.1 of Saussurea involucrata. NCBI lineage: Eukaryota > Viridiplantae > Streptophyta > Magnoliopsida > Asterales > Asteraceae > Saussurea > Saussurea involucrata. The sequence goes on from CM066316.1 coordinate 29,008,374, forward strand.
GTAGCCATATCTGGACACATTGCTACTCTATTCTGCACCGAGCCATAGCCAGACGCGTTGATCGACATGCAAAGATGAATCTTTGTGGTTTTACATACGCCTTCAAGGTTAGATACGTAGTATAACAATTGTTAATAATACATACAAACTGTTTGGCTTTTCTTTTTACGTACTTGCTCTTCTTGTCTAATTCCAGATATGGGTCTTGGAGATGTTTCCCGCATCAATCCGATATTTCGTCAAGCGCGAAGATCGAGTACTTAGGGGAACCCGTTGGGACAAGCGTGTTACCCTAAGTAGGTCGCTTTGGATTCAGTTCTTCAATGCGTCTAGAAATGTAAGTTTTTTTACTATGTTTACAATTTGCATACGTTAGTCCCGCTTATTAATTTCTTTTATGTTTTATCATATATTTAGCAGCCACTCTTGCCTTTCGATCGCCTTGTGCCTACTGTCGACGAGATGGGCACAGATTGGTACAGAGACAGCGTGGCCTTTATTGACGCAGAGGCGGAAAGGGCTCGACGTCCCCCTACTTCCACATCTGACGAAGATGAGGAAGACGACGACAGGCCCCCTTCCGGTGGATACCAACCGCTCCCTTCCTCCTCCTACCAGCCGACCCGTTCCTCCTCCTACCAGCCGCCCCCTTCCTCCTCCTACAATCCATATGAGGCGGCCCCTTCCTACGAGCCACAACGTGGCTCTCATGAGCACCTGTGGGACTACGTCCACGGGCCGCTAGAGTCACGTGTACAGTTTCTGGAGGGAGTCTACAAACAGTTTAGCGCTGTCAATGTTAGTGTTTAACTTAATTTGTTGGCCACGTTTATTTAGTTTGTATATTAATATTACGTTCTAAATTTGTTTTAGCTGTCGAGTACGACACCGATCCCCGCTCCGTTCGGACAGGGGGCACAGGCGACGTTTGCCACCACATCCTATCCGTCATTCCCTGAAAATGTAAGTGACATTGAGTAACCATTATAGTTATATGTTTGTTCCTAAGTTTGTAACTCTTATAATGATCAATGTCACGTAGGCCGGGATGTCGGGGGCCGGGATGTCCCAAACGCCGTTCGCCACCACATCCTATTCTACTATCCCGGAGAGTGTAAGTGACACTGAGTAACCATTATAGTTATATGTTTGTTCCTAATTTTGTAACTATTTTAATGATCAATGTCACGCAGGCCGGGATGTCGGGGGCATACACCTCGCAGATGCCGCCGCCGTTCGCCACCACATCATATTCTACTATCCCGGAGAGTGTTAGTGACACTGAGTAACCATTATAGTTATATATCGATAATCCTAATTTTGTAACTATTTTAATGATCAATGTCACGCAGGCCGGGATGTCAGGGGCACAGCACATGCCGTCGTTCGCCACCACAGCAATCACAAACATCTTTGGCGGTTCGGCCGATGACTATTACAGGCCGGAAATGCATACTGTAAGTTATTTTGGTAGTTTTGGTTTAATTGTGAACATTTCCTAAATTGTACTTAAAACATTGAGTAACGTAATTTTCAGACGGGGTCTCCTATTATCCAGGATCACTTCTCGGAGCACTTCTCGGAGCCTGACTATGACTCGATGGATGTTGTAGATCCACCACCACAGGTGACCCCGCTCCCTCAAAAGCGGTCGCATAAAATTTCACAATGGTTTCGTCACTCGTTTGGCCAACAAGGATCTACGACACCACCGGCCGCTAAAAAACAAGCAAAGAAAGCGGGGGAAAGAAGGGAGGAAAGAAAAAGGGAAAGGTGTCTTCACCGGAGCCTCAACCGGCATCAGAAATATTGAGGATGTGCCGGACTGGTCGCCTCCCCCCCTTGATCTTCATCCCTCACTTGAACTTGGAAATCACCCCCTCGTTTTTCAATGTATTGCTGGCCGTTGACCCTTTGGAGTATGACTTACTGGATGTGGTTAGTATGAAGTTTAATTATAGTCATATAATCAAATATATTTATTTTACATGTCTAACCATCTATTTTTTATGTATAGCACATCGATTGTTGGGTCTCGCTGTTGCAAAGACATCGTGGAACAGACACGAGGTGGACCATGATGTTCAGTATGTTCTTTCATTACTTGTTGATTGAGCATCTAGGTCCCGCCTCCGTGGTTAATTCATGCAATGGCGTGGAAGGGACCTCTTGAGCTCTCCTCGGTGTGGTATGTAAATCGTTTTACTCTTATTTTATTTAACTTTTTTGTTGCTAACTAAGTTGTCTAATATTGTAATATTTCAGGTGTACATCCCAATATGCATTAATCCCCAACATTGGCTGCTTGTTTGAACTTGACGCTATGACCTTGACCATATATGATAGCGACAGTGCCAATCTCTTCAGACAACAATTGGAAGAGCAAATGACAAAGTTTAAAGCTGTGCTATATGACTTCTTTTGTCGGGTCAAGGATGTTAGACGTCGCGAAATGACAGGTGTCTTTCGCTATAAGTTCGCCAAGAATGCACCCCAGCAGGCCGGGATAACTGCAGATTGCGGTGTCTGGGTATGCCGTAATGTCCAAATGTTGATAAATAAAAATGAGGTATGGGTACACCCTGACGAGGCCGAGGTTGTTGCCAAAGATTTCCGCATACATATGGCGGAGTCCATTTATGATCATTGTCAAATAGGGCCACGTTAGGTTGTTTATGTAACATTAAATAATTGTTATTTTTAGTATTAACTTATTTTGTTAAAGTATTGTGATTGACTTACTGTTTACTTCATTTGGTTTTTGCTAATTGCATCCATTTACTCAACTTTGAGTATCGATATCTCTTTCACACATACTCTATTTTGGACGCATTATATATCATTTCGAATATCTCATATAGAAGAACATAAACCTACTAAAAGTTAGTTATATATAACACATATATATAAATTTAAATGCGTCCAAAGTTTAGTAAAACCCATATTTCCAACACCTAGTAAGTAGGTTTATGAAACTTGCGATAATCCTAATACAGAGATTATTGGATGAACAAGCATTTATTTCTTGATTATTGGGGTATTGGTTCTTGTTGTCTGGAAGTGATTCATATGATGCAAAAATCGGTATCATGTAATGTATAACAATATCTATATTATAGAAACTTGCATTTGATAGTACCATATAAATCTGATCTAAATTCTCATTAATTAGCTATGTTTGACTACTTAAAGACTAATTTTCTGCCTAATGAAAGACCTTTATTCAAGAGCAGACGAATATTGCAGTTACTTTTTCAGTGGAATCTTACAGACTCTTTTCAAACGAATCTTGCAGTGAACTATTCAGACGAATCATGCAGACAACTTTTTCAGACGAAATCTTTGACCATATCTGATGAAGAACATACATTTTCACGGCTATAAGTAGATGGCATGATGAAGTAGTAATTCACAACTTCCTATCTATCTTTTATACAAACACACTCTCGCTTTTTTAACACAATGGATGGGTTCAAGATCAAGGGGGAACAGGTTGGCGAATGTGGTTGGAACTTCACGTTCGGGAGCCTACCAACCATTGAACGACGGAGCTCGCCGGAGTACCTGGAAGGTACCAGAAACAGATGAGGAGTAGACAAACTGTGGGCGAACTGCAGCCGATTTTCCATTCACGCCTGAGGAGGAAGCAGACTGGGAGATGGCATCCGACAATTACTACTTCGATAATGGCATGAGAACCCCACCAATGTATGATTTTATGCCGACGGGTCTTCGACAAAGTCAACGAATTACTCCCGCAGTGCAAAAAGCCATTGATGAGGCGAACGCCGGTATCGAAAAGGTAAAGGGTATGTGGAACCATAACAGGGGGATTCAGCAGGGGAAAATGGAGTATCTAGCGGAGAAGAAACGAGAACTGGCCATGACTAGGGCTCACGTTCGGCACCTGCAACGAGAGATTAAGAAAGCTGAAGAGGAACTAGAAGAACTCGAATCGGACTACATAGGAATGGAGGACGTGATCAAGGAAAAGGTTAACTTCATCACAGGACTCCAGGACGCCTTCCAGTAATAGATTTATTTGTTTACATGCACTGTATCCGTTTCGGTTGGGAAGATGATTTGCAATAATTTTTATATGATGTTGTGAATTAATTTCCTTGTTAAATGACTTAAGTGAATTTCTATATTAAAAACATTAAAATGGAAAGGAAACAATACATTAAAAACCACAAATTAAATAAATTAACTATAAGGGTATGAATTTTAAATATAATTTTTTTATGTAGTGTATAACTGTATATGATATATATTAAAATATATAAATCCAAAAAAATTCAAGATTGGGCTCATTTCGAACGTATCGAAGAGACGATTATAATGGTGTAATTTGTTAAAATTAAAACGTATTTTTTAACGTATTTTAGTTAATAAACGATTATATGTGTTAAATGTAAAATTAAAATAATGAAAGTAAAATGTATAAAGTAAATTTAGTAAATAAGTATAGGGGTTGAAAGTGTAACATTTCATTTTAAATTCGTAAAAATGGACGAAAGCGGGGTGAACAGTGTCAAAAATACCAAAATTTTCATAAATGGTCCCTGGAATTTTTCAAAAATGGTCCCTTGCAATTGAAAAGTCACAAAAATAATCCCATCGCGGGATTCCTTCGCGATCGCGGGATTTCATTTTTCAAAAATGGTCCCTGCAAGTTTAAAAAAGTGTCAGAAAGGTCCCTGGCCCGCGATCGCGGGCTCCATCGCGGATTTTTAGGGTATTTTTGCAAAGTGGGAGAGATTTGTGGTATTTTGGTAACACATGGTCAAACTTAGGGTATTTTAATTAATTTCCCATTTCTTTATATGTTTTAATTTAAAACTAATTCATAAACATATTTAATATAATACAAGAAAAAAAAATTAAACGTTATTAGAATATGAAGAAAATACTATATAAAACTAAAAACAAAAAGGAGAGTTTTTTGTCCTAACAAAACAATAACATTAATAAAATAAAATATTGACATAGTAAAATTATGATGGAAGAGAAAGTCCGGTTGTGAAACGGAGGACAAAGAAGATTACGGCATGTGTCTTCTGGTGTCTATATTTATTATAATAATAAAAATGAATATTCATGAATTATTTATGATGAATAATACAATATTGTTGATAAATAATACATTATTTATGATCTATGGTAAATTGATACATCATTTATGATGAAATAATTAGTAAATGTATGAGATACACGACACATTTTTCTTTATCCTTGATTCACAACTTAAAACTGATTTCTAATCAAACTCGTCCCTCTATTTGAACTTTTTTTAATCTATACTATATTATGAAGCATTTGAGATAAAATCTTAAAAATCATTTTGCATGCATCAAGTATTGTTTATTGATGCATGGTATTTAAAATTTAATAATTATTATTTATTTAAAATTACTATTTAATAAATAATATTGTCTTCGTTTTAAAATAAGTGTTTACATTACTATTCTGTTTGTCCCAAAATAAGTGTTCACTTTTAAAAATAATTTTTTACTTTCCCAATCTACCCTTAATTATGCATAAAGAAATTTTCTCTATCTAATATTAAGGGTAAAATTATACTTTGTTTAATTAGAAAGCGTAATAATAATAACACACTCCTAAAATTGTGTGTCTTTTTCATTGTGGATATTTATTTTTAGACAAATAGAGTAATTAATATTAATGAAAGCTTAATTAAAAAAATTACAAAAAACTTCTTATCAAAAACTAGCTTATATCCATGCAAATATATACTCAACGAATAAACTAACTTATTTTTTACCAAACAATACCTTAGTACCAAACTGTTGTATTTGAAAACCTCTCAAACCGCCGTTACAATTAGATTTGTGATTTGAGGATAAAATCGTTCAAACCAGACCCCAACAACCCCTTAACCAGTAGACTCTTAATTTACAAAAAAAAGTTACTTACATTTGAAATAAATATGATCCTTATTTTTACCATAAAAAGAAAAACATCCCTAGCCACATTCATTCCATTCAGCATATCTCCAATAACCTTTCGTCTCCCGCTATCATCACCACAAAATGCCCCCTCAATTCTCCCACGCGCCATTCAGCGCGTGAAGTCGCCTCCCGTGTCCAAACAAAATATATTTTCACGCGCCCTCCACCGCGTGCTTTTTCACGCCGGCAAATGTCAACGCCTTTATTTAATAAAGATAAATAATGATGAGAGGGTGGGGCGTAGGATAAGAGGACACGTTGGGAGTGCGTAGGTTAAGAGAAGTTGAAGTGACCTGGTGCGCATATGAGAATGAGAGGAGGGTGACAAGGCAAGGGTGTATCTTTGCTATAGTGGAAATATGACGACACCCTCGGACTTTGACTGTAGTACACTGTCAAATTTTGTTGTAAGAGAATCTCTCCTAAAGGTTTTTATTAGAGCATCTCCAATGGTGTTAAAGAATGACTTGATCAAACACTTTTTGGCATTTTTTCCCATTGGACCAATAACTTGGTCAAAGACTTTTTGGAGAATGACTTGGTATATACCAAGTCTTTGAGGAAACGCTTGAAAAGAATAGAAATTTTCATATTTGGTCCCTTAACAATCAATAGTTTACATTTTTAATTTTACACTTTTATTTAATAATAATTCATTTATTAAATATATAATATATTATTATAATAATTATTATTATTAACAAAATACATTATTGGAACGCTTTCGTAAATATCGAAAATTAAAAAACACAAAAATTAAATACTTTTGTTTTTAGAAATCATAGTTTTAATTAGACCTGTTAAACGTGTCGTGTCGTGTCGGGTTCGTGTCGGGTTCACAGGTTAAACGGGTTGGGAGTGTCGTGTCGTGTCAACCCGTTTACTTAAACGGGTTGAAATGTATTACCCAAACCCGTTTACTTAAACGGGTTGAAATGTATTACCCAAATAGTTTTAGAAACTTTTGTTTTATATTTATAAAAAAACTACATTTTATTTTAAGAAACTTTTGTTGATATTGAAAATGCCAACTCTCACCCTCTCAATCTCCCTATATATATATATACACACTCATATCCCATTCTTTATATCATCATCTCATTCTCACATCCAAATTTTCAAATCTCATATTTTCACTTCCACCATGTCTGATTCTGATGAGATCATTGAACAACTTTTTGTAGATGTAAGTGAATTCATCATCGATGAATTAGAAGATGATACCCATGAAAAGATGTTGAAGCTTGTAGAGAAAAAATTTCAAAGGAAGAAAAGATATATTCAACGAGGTCGTGAAGAGGGACACAATCGTCTTGTTGCAGATTATTTTTCAGATCAACCCGTTTTTCCACCGTACATCTTTAGACGAAGGTTTCGTATGAATAAAGAACTATTCATCCGAATTGTAAACTCGTTGTCCAACCATTCAGATTATTTCAAATTGAGGAAAGATGCAACCGGGAAGCAAGGTCTTTCGGCGTTACAAAAATGCACTGCAGCTATTCGACAACTAGCATATGGAACACCGGCTGATCAAAACGACGAGTATGTAAGAATAGGAGAAAGTACTTCTATCGAATGTCTAAAGAATTTTTGTCGGGGTGTAATTGAAGTATTTGGTCCTACATACTTGAGAAGGCCAAATGATGAAGATGTTGCACGTGTACTTCACTTACATGAAGAACATCATGGGTTTCCAGGTATGCTAGGCAGTATTGACTGTATGCATTGGGCATGGAAAAATTGTCCGGTTGCTTGGCATGGCCAATTCACTCGAGGTGACCACGGTGTGCCAACAATTATGTTAGAAGCAGTTGCTTCTCAAGACCTTTGGATTTGGCATGCATTTTTTGGTGTCGCTGGGTCAAACAATGATATCAATGTATTGAACCAAAGTACATTGTTCAACGATGTTCTACAAGGATACTCTCCTGATGTCACATTTACTGTCAATGGAACGGAATACACAAAGGGCTATTATCTTGCTGACGGTATTTATCCAGAATGGGCTACAATTGTTAAAAGTTTTTCTTGTCCACAAGATTTGAAGAGGAAGAAGTTCAAGGAAATGCAAGAGGCTGCAAGGAAAGACGTGGAACGGGCATTCGGAGTTCTCCAATCTCGTTGGGCTATTATACGCGGAGCGGCAAGATTTTGGATGGATACTACAATGAGTGATATCATATATGCATGCATCATAATGCATAATATGATCGTCGAGAATGAAGGAAATGCAATTAGTCATTGGTCGGATGAAGATGGTGATCCCCCAATACGCTTTAGAAATGGATCTGTTGGTGCATTCAACGAATACATACAAAGGAGTGCTGAAGTACGTGATAAAATAGTCCATAATCAACTACGTTCGGATTTGGTTGAGCATATCTGGGAAAAAAATTAGTATCGTTTTTATATTTCATGTTGTATTAAAAATTAGTATCGTTTTTATATTTCATGTTGTATTAAAATTTAGTATCGTTTTATATTTCATGTTGTATTTATATTTAGTATCGTTTTTATATTTGTATTTGTATTTTCCATTTTTTTATAATTCCCATTGTATACATATTTCCCATAGATTCCCTGCATGTTCACTCATATCAAACTTTTATATTTTGTTGTTTGCAAGAAGCAAACAAAATAGTCCTATAGATTCCCTGCATGTTTCATATCAAACTTTTATTCAACCCATAGAGCTTCAACCCATAGAGCTTCAACCTATTGAACTTCAATAATATAAAATGGATCCTAAATAACCCCCTCCAACGAATTCAACATCTCTCAGTAATTAAAATGGATCCTAACCAATTTTCTCCAACAAATAATGATTTTAACTATGATACTTCTTCACCCCAACCCAACTACCAACTCCCTCCAAACATGCCATACAATTTGGAGACTTCTTCACCACATGGTTTTGCACAATATCTACGTCCACGACAACAAATTCAAAATCCCTTTCAATATCAATATCCACCACCTGGTTTTGTACAATATGGTTCTCCGGTATCAAATGACGGGAATCCCTTAATTTTCCACCCTATTCCATCTAGAGAAACTACATTCCCTCCCTTTTCCACCCAAGATGGGCTTGAAAGTATCGATCCTGATGTTTCGTTAAGCAGTAATTCAAAACGAAAGAAGAGCGAGACTTGGTCCAATGATGAAGAGGAATTACTGATGAGTGCTTGGGTAACTATTTCCACTGACAGCATCACAGGTAATGGCCAACAAGCAAAAGATTTTTGGCGCCGCATTTCTCTGTACTACAATGACCACAGAAAGAAATTTAATCGGAGAACGCAATCACAAGTCAAGGGGCATTGGTATCAGGTAATTCCATCTGTTAATGAATTTAACCAGATATTCATTAATATTGAAAAACAATATCACAGTGGATGGTCCGACGACCAAGTAAAGGATGCCGCAAGAAAATTGTATTATTCTACATACAAGAAGAACTTCAAATATGAGCATGCATGGGCAATTATTAAGGATGAGCCAAAATGGAGAGGCGGGAGCACAAATGATGTTCATACGAAGAGAACAAAGACCGACTCATCTGGTAGTTTCACATCATCAACGGATGTACAAACAAGTTTCACGGAGGAAGATGATGAAAGCAGAGTTCGTCCGATGGGGAAAAAAAAGGCAACAAGGGAACAAAAAGGAAAATCGACTACCTCAAATGCCGAAATAAATGAAGTAAAAGATTTAATCAACGAAACAAGCACTTTACGGATGTCCACGATAAATGGTGTAGCTGAACACTTAAAGGAGCTAAAAGATTCGTACAAGTCTTCAAAAAAAATCAACGAGCTAAAAATGTTAATGGAAAATACGCAAGGAAACGAACAACTAAGGTATCAACAAATGTTGACTGAGGAAATTAAGAAGAAATATGGAATTTAGGTTTACTTTCAATTTTTCATTATCGCTTTGTAATATTTTTATTAAATTTTATGTTATGTTGTATAATATTTGTTTTAAAAACGTATTTGTGCTTTAAATAACGACAAATAATGGAACGCTTTCGTAAATATCGAAAATTAAAAAACACAAAAATTAAATACTTTTGTTTTTAGAAATCATAGTTTTAAGTATATATAGTTTATATTTATAAAAAAACTACATATTATTTTTAGAAACTTTTGTTTTATAAAACGTATTTGTGCTTTAAATAACGACAAATAATGGAAGGAGTTTTATAAAACATTTCAAATAGATGAGGGTAGTTTATGTATATATATATTAAAAATGAATTAAAAATGCAAAAAAAAGCTTTTGCAAGACTTGACCATTGGAGTGGGTATTTGAAGATGACTTTTTGGTGACATGGCAAATTGATCAAGTCTTTGAATAGGTCGACCATTGCGGATGCCCTTAGAACGTGTTTCTTTATTTTCATTTGTTGTCACTTTAATTCATTAAAGTAAGAGTTTATATGAAGTTTATAAATGATGGTTTTATTACGGATCAATCAAAGCAATTAAACTCAAATTGACCTATTCTTGATTAATATATTATTGTTGTAATTTACCTAGTTTAGCTCTCCATAATTCTCTCATTTCCATTGTTGTAAAAAGCTACAAATAGTCCTCTGCTGTACGTATTTCAAAATACACAATACAAGCAATTTTATATCCTCTTTATAGTATCAGAGCTTGAATAGCTCAAACGATTTCTGATCCTCAACTCTATCATCTTCGTTCACAAATGGCCAACCCTAATTCTACCATCATTCAACTCACAGCTCCTACCCATTTTCCCATTAAACTAATTGCCTCAAACTTCACCGTATGGAGGAAGCAAGTTCAATCAACCTTGATTGGGCTTGATCTTTACAAATATCTTGATGGCACCTTTCAACCACCATCAAAAGTCATAACCGATAAAGAGAAAACAAACCTGAACCCCGACTATCTTTTATGGTTTAGGCAAGATCAGATCATAATCAGTGCGTTATTAGGGAATTGCTCCGACTCCATCCAGCCGATTATCTCCTCAGCGAACACGGCTCAAGAAGCATGGGAAAGACGCAACTCAAGTTTCGCGAGTGCCTCACGATCCCGTATCATCTCCCTCAAATCCAAGTTGGTTAATAATCCACAAGGTAATCGATCCATCACCGACTACCTACATAGTATGAGATCAATTGCAGACGACTTGGCTCTTGCCCAAAATCCTGTGACCGACGAGGATCTGCTTGTACATATCCTCTCACAACTCAATGACGAATACACCACAATCGCTGCTGCACTCAAAGTTCGTGAGACTCCGATATCATATCCGGAGTTATTTGATAAACTTCTTGACTTTGAACGGTCCCTAAAGGCTGCCTCGGTGACACCCGAACCAATACTTAGCACCGTTGTTGGGTCTAGAAAGCCCCAATTATATAGAAAGTTTTATAAAGTCCATGTAAAGTCAATGAAAGTCAAATGTTTTGTAATTAGCTTTATTAGTCTTTTAGGCTTTGGGAGTTTAATGGGAGTTAAATGGGCTTGGGCCCATGTCTTGTATTTTGGACACTATAAATAGGTGTATTGGGCTTACATTGTCATTTGAGACTTTGAGACAATTGAGAGAATACACAGTGTGATTTGAGAGAGTCGTATATCAATTTCTCCCTCCATTATATTTCAAGTATATGAATAGAGATCATTCAATAAATTGTTCTTCATGTATATCTCTATTCTACTTTCTATGGAGTATTCTTGATTGTTGCATCAATTATGGGACTTACAATTGGTATCAGAGCCACATCGAATCAATTTTAATTCTATACGATCAATTTTGCAACAATTCAAGCTTTCAAGATCTAATTTGAAGATTTAGAGATTCAAGATTGTTCTTATTCGTATGTTACAATTCAAGGTAAATTCTCTGTGATCTTATACATCTTGAAGATTGATTTTGTGTTTTGGAGAAGATTTTATAGATCTTGATGGTTCTTGGACAAAAGAAGAGGTATGATGTTCTAGATCTACTTCTTAATCAATTTCTGCACGCCAAATGCTCGATGAATTGTCTGAGAAAAGTTTGATGATGTGTTAATTGTTCAAAGTCAGATCTGAAACTATTTTTGGATCTTCGATTGATTAAACTTAACTTTCTGAAGTGATCAATCAGAAACTTAAGTTTCTGCAATCTTTGTTCTAAGAAGATATAAGGAGATCGATTTGTTCGTCTACATCAAATCAAGTTTGTGAGCATTTATTTCATTTGGAGGATTTCAAAGTGAATTCGATGTTGAAGTTTTCAAGAGTTTACTTTTGTGTTCAGAGGATTGCTAAGAGATTGCACAAGACAACTAAGAAGTTCTGATTTCGATCATGAGTATTCAGATTTCTGAATTCAATGTTCAGAATTCTGATCTGAGACTAAAGGCAATAAAGATTTTACTCTTGTTGAATCTGGATTTTAGAAGATTGGAAGAGTTATGTTAGTTGTTATTAGAGCTCAAAACAGATTAGTGCTGTCCACAGAAAGCCGTACAAAACAGCAAATTCAGAAAGTCTTAATTTGACAGCTTATTCGGTGTTGTGAGCGCATAATAGCTTGCTGTTTGGTGCTGTTTGCTTGCTGTCAAAACTGTTTGGTGCTGTTTGCTTGCTGTCAAAACAGTTTGGTGCTGTTTGGAGCTGAAAATTCAGAAAATCGATGATGTTTGCTGTCAAAACAGCAAGTTCTTTGCTGTTGGAACTGTCCAGAAAATTTGCTGCTGTTTTGTTGCAGTTAAACAGAAAATTAAAGCTGCTGGTTCATAACAGAAAGTTGAAAAGATAGCCGTTGTTGAGTTCTAAAACAGAAAACAGAAAGTTGCGGTTGTTCTTCTTAAATTGAAACAGAAAGAGTGCGAGTTCAGATGTAGTTTGATGGTAAACAAAACTAACAGATCAGTTCAAGAGTCGGATACAATGTAATCAGAATTGATCGTGTGTATTCAGAAATCTGACTTCAATACTCAGAATTCTGATTTGGAGTTCAGAAACTATTCAAAGATGTACGAGAGTTGTGGTTGTGGCTATTCAGATTTCTGATCAAGAGGGTTCAGATTTATTCAGATGCAATCGATCATATTCAGACCATTCAGAAGTTTGTCATTGAATTCAGAAGTCAAATGATGGTTCGGAACTATTTTTTCGAAGCTTAATCAGAATTCTGACTCCAAGAGTCAAAACTTTATCGTGAAGAGTCAGAACTTTCAGACTTAGAATTTAAAAAAAAAATTCTTTAAGGATCAGATATCTGATTGACTTACTCAGAGGTCTGAGTGGTCTTCTCAGAAATTTTACTTGGTATTTTTCTGAGTAAAGGTGCATTTCAGAATTTTTCAACAGCTTTGCGCACCTGTCGTATTTTGATCATAACTCCCTCCTGGAAGCTCGAAATTTGACGATTTCAGATGCGCTGAATTCCTAAGACACAGATGAACACTTTTCATGTTTTGAGTTTGTTCTGAATCAATGTGCTTATTTGTCAGATTCTGTGTCGAAGTCAGTGTATAGCTGCTGGACCGAAGCAACGTTTTTCACGATATTTCTCCCAACTTTCAGAAAGATGTTCCGTCTTCTATTTTTTGTGGATCCAAGCTGAGTTATTGAAGTGTATGAAGACACTCCCTCCTCTAATAATAATGGATTAAGCTCTTGAGCTTAATGGTCATACAACTCGAATTTCAAGGACGAATTCTTAATTATAAACTGAGGTGGTTTCAGTCGAGCTTATTGCACATGGGATTCGATTTTAAAGTTGTAATTTGTGAAGAAGAAGAGCAAATTTTGAGGGGGAGATTGGATAGATTTGCAAGGCATGAAGATATGCAATACTAAAGTTTTCAAAGAAATCAAGGGGGAGATCATTTGAAGATGCTTTCTTTATAAAACTTTAGGGGGAGATTGTTGGGTCTAGAAAGCCCCAATTATATAGAAAGTTTTATAAAGTCCATGTAAAGTCAATGAAAGTCAAATGTTTTGTAATTAGCTTTATTAGTCTTTTGGGCTTTGGGAGTTTAATGGGAGTTAAATGGGCTTGGGCCCATGTCTTGTATTTTGGACACTATAAATAGGTGTATTGGGCTTACATTGTCATTTGAGACTTTGAGACAATTGAGAGAATACACAGTGTGATTTGAGAGAGTCGTATATCAATTTCTCCCTCCATTATATTTCAAGTATATGAATAGAGATCATTCAATAAATTGTTCTTCATGTCTATCTCTATTCTACTTTCTATGGAGTATTCTTGATTGTTGCATCAATTATGGGACTTACAACCGTTAACTACACCAATCGCCAGCCTTATCGATCTCAGCCCCAGAACTCTGCTGTTTCGGCTACTGCCCCACGCACCAACAGGTACCCACCCAGTAATCAACAGCGCCATTTTCGACCTCAATGGTCCTCTTCACAGCAGGGCGGAACACGTTCCAATCGATCTGCATCCTTTTGCCACTATTGCAATATCTCCGGTCACCACACAAAAGATTGCAGAAAGCTCTCCAGATTCCTCAAGGACAACAACATTTCAGTGGTGAATACCCAAGGTACAAGTCCTGTTGCAAATGTTACTACATCTGGCTCCACAAATCCTGCACCAACTTGGCTCTTTGACAGTGAGGCTTCCAACCATGTCACCTCCAATCATGCAACACTTCACAATCTCTCCAAATATGGAGGCCCTGATGAGATTGTTCTTGGTGATGGTAAAAGTCTTAAAATCTCTCATACTGGCCAAAAACAAATTTACACCGCATACAAAACATTAAATTTGCCTAATGTTTTATGTGTTCCTAACTTACAAAGAAACCTTATATCAGATGCTAAATTATGTAAGGCTAACCAAGTTTCTTGTGAATTTTTCCCAACTCATTTTTTTGTGAAGGATCTTCGAACGGGGGCGCGTCTCTTGCGGGGGGAGAACACTGATGACGTTTACCATGCTACCTTGCCATTCACCCCTCAAGTCAACCACACCAGCACAACTTCGTTTCTAGACTGGCACCACAAACTTGGCCACCCATCAATAAAAACATTTGTTTCTATTATTAAACATCTAGGTCTTACCTCAAAGTCTATGTCTGATTTCCATGCCTACTGTGCGTCTTGTTCTATTAATAAAAGTCACAAACTTCCATTTGCTCATAATTCATTTGTTGCAAAGCAACCGCTACAACTTGTGTACTCGGATGTGTGGGGACCCGTTCAACCCTCCATTGACAAGTTCACATATTATGTTATATTTGTGGACTTTTACTCCAAATATGTTTGGCTATACCCACTAGAACGCAAATCAGATGTTGCCACATTATTTCCACAATTTAAATCACTAGTGGAAAATTTTTTCAACACTCCACTCGTCTCCCTCTTCACCGACAATGGTGGAGAATATCAAGGCCTAACCTCCTTTCTACAAACAAATGGCATTTCCCACTATACCACCCCTCCCCACACACCGGAACAAAATGGAACAGCTGAACGACGTTACCGTCATATTGTTGAAACAGGGCTAGCCCTCCTACACTATGCCGGTCTCCTTCTCCATTTTTGGACACACGCCTTTCAAACTGCGATTTACCTAATAAATCGACTACCCACTTCAGTTCTTGATCATCAAAGTCCATTTGAACTCTTGTTCAACCAACCACCCAATTACTCTAAACTGAAATCATTTGGGTGCCTATGCTACCCTTGGCTTCGGCCCTACACACAATCCAAACTTCAACCTCGCTCCTTCCCGTGCATCTTTCTCGGTTACTCCCAGTCAAAATCTGCTTACAAATGCTTTGACACCAAACACAATCGACTTTATCACTCCCGACATGTCGAGTTTTTCAACCACATCTTACCCTATAAAAGCACCCATCACGATTCTTCTACTCCACCTACAGCTGATACTTTTCTTGCTCCTTCTATACCACCTCAAACACATATGTCAATACCTCCCACCATCATTCCAAGTTCATCTATTGTTGTCCCACCACCTTTGAATACTTCCCAAGCACCAAGCGATTCACCTTCTGCCACCTCAATGCTAGAACCAAATGAACCCTTATTCCCCAACCAATCATCACCTGTCATTCCCTCTCCATCTTCTTCCCACGCCACTACTCCCAACCAACATACTCCCCAATCTGCCACCTTCACCTCGTCATTACCCACTCCCGATCCACACACCCAATCTCCTCACTCATCATCCCTACCTCCGCTTCCACCAAGACACCGAAAGCCAAACCCCAAATATTTTAACTCCACATTTATTAATACATCCACCCTACACCCGCTTCCTACCACTCTTGAACCCACCACCTACACTCAAGCCATGAAAATTCCGGATTGGTGCAAAGCCATGGACTCGGAGTTCAATGCCTTGCTCACTAATGGCACTTGGGAGCTTGTTCCACGCTCCTCTCATACTCCCATCAGCTGTAAATGGGTGTTCCGGGTCAAACGCAACCCAGACGTTCTGTGGCCAAATACAAGGCTCGGTTAGTTGCAAAAGGGTTCCAACAACAATACGATAGAGACTACTTTGACACCTTTAGTCCAGTCACTAAACCCGTCACCATTCGAACCGTTCTCTCCATTGCCCTCTCAAAAAATTGGTCCCTTCGTCAACTCGATGTGAACAATGCGTTCCTCCATGGCACTCTAAATGAAGATGTGTTTATGATCCAACCTCCCGGTTACATCCACCCCCAATTCCCTAATCACCTTTGCAAACTCAAAAAATCCCTCTATGGCCTTAAACAAGCACCTCGTGCTTAGTACACTGAGTTCACTACCTTTCTTACCTCCTTTGGGTTTCACAAATCTATGGCTGATGTTTCTCTCTTTATCTACAATCACAGTGGTGTCACATGTTACTTCATGGTCTACGTTGATGATATCATCCTCACTGGTAATAATCCTACCTTCTTAGACCAGTTTGTCCACACTCTTTCCCAACGATTCTCTATCAAAGACCTTGGCCCATTACATCACTTCCTTGGCATAGAGATTATCTCCACCGCCTCCGGTCTTTTCCTCTCTCAACACCGCCACATTCAAGACCTTCTCACCCACTTTCACATGGATGGTGCAAAAGAAGTTGCCACTCCCCTGTCCTCATCAGTTGTTCTCACCCTAATGGATGGCTCTCCCCCAGTCGACCCGACTCCTTATCGCAAACTAGTGGGCTCCCTTCAATACCTTGCATTTACAAGACCCGATGTTTCATTTGCGGTTAATAAGCTATCACAGTTTATGCATGCTCCTTCTCAAATACATTGGCAAGCATTAAAAAGAGTTCTCCGTTACTTAAAAGGCACTATCCATCATGGTCTCTTCTTGAAACGGGCAACCACACTTGACTTAAAGGCCTTCTCAGATTCCGACTGGGGCGGCGTTTCCACTGCCGGTCGATCCACTACAGCTTACTTATTGTATCTTGGGGGGAACATTATCTCTTGGCGATCTGCAAAACAAAAGTCGGTGTCCCGATCCTCTACGGAGGCCGAGTACAAGGCGCATGCCAATGCGGCGGCCGAAGTTTCTTGGGTGCAAAATCTACTCCACGAACTCGGCATCACCACCACTCACCCTCCCACTCTCTATTGCGACAATACAGGCACCACATATTTGTGCTCCAATCCAGTTTACCACTCCAGGATGAAACACGTTGCCTTGGACTACCACTTTGTACGAGAAAAAGTCACCAATGGCTCTCTTCGAGTACTCCACATCAACTCCACAGATCAACTTGCTGATGCTCTCACCAAACCGCTATCCCGGCCTACATTTCTTCATCTACGGTCCAAGATTGGAGTCTCCAACGGATCCTCCATCTTGCGGGGGCGTATTACGAATCAATCAAAGCAATTAAACTCAAATTGACGTATTATTGGTTAATATATTATTGTTGTAATTTACCTAGTTTAGCTCTCCATAATTCTCTCCTTTCCATTGTTGTAAAAGGCTACAAATAGCCCTCTGCTGTACGTATTTCAAAATACACAATACAAGCAATTTTATATCCTCTTTAGGTTTTTATAGCATTTTTAATATAAGGTTCTTATCAATAAGGAGCGACAAAACTTATTTTTAAAATAGAGATTGAGAGGATTCTAAAGTTATCATATATGAGAATATAGGATTGTAATATTTAAGTTAAGCGTGAAGCTTATGGAAAACCTGATTTAAATGTTTGAAAATTGCATCTTTATGGATATCCAATAGAAACAATTGGATATTATTTCTACAGACCAAACGAAAACAAAAAAACTTTGTTGCGCACCACAGTGAGTTCTTAGAAAATCATTTTCCGACAAGAATCACAATGAGAGACACATTAGATCTTGAAAAACAATCAAGAGAGACAAAGATGGGACATCGATTAACACTGACATTAAACAAGATGTTGAGCTTCAACAAGCTATTGAAGATAATAACGAGATGCAAAACGATCTGAAGATTGGATAACTGATAAATGGCAAGATGCCATGAAGACTGATGTTAAATCCATATTTCTTAAAACGGAATTTTGAGTGAGGACGTATACATGCCTTTAAATATCAAAAGTATCCTAAAAAGTGCAATTTGCAAAAGTCCATTTATGGACTAGGCAAGCATCTCGTAGTGAGAATCTTGTGTATACAAGAAGGTCATTGGGAGCATAATAGCATTCTTAGTCCTATATGTCGATGACATATTGTTCATCGAAAATGACATTCCAATGCTTAAAGGTGTAAAAGTCTAGCTAGGGAAGTATTTCGCGAAAAATGATCTAGGAGATGCGACATATATCCTTGGTATAAGGATCTATCGTGATAGATCGAAGTGCTTAATTGTATTAAGTCAAAGTACATACATTGACAAGATCTTGAAACACTTCAAGATGGAAGGTTCCAAAAGAACAAACTTCTAATAGTGCATAATGTACATCTTAGCAAAACTCAAAGTTCTAGCACTAAAGAGGGCATAAACCGTATGAAGAGTGTTCATTTGGCTTCGACTATAAGTTCAATCATGCACGTCATGTTGATGTACTAAAGGTCGGACGTCTGGTATGCCCTAAGCATGACGAGCATATATTAGTTAGATCCAAGTGATGCTCATTAGATAGCATTGAAGAACATTCTGAAGTATTTGAGAAGAACTAGAGGCATGTTCTTAATGTACGACGGTTAGGAAAAAGATATGTGTGTTTAAGGATACATAGATGCTAGTCTCCAAAACGACCGTGATGACTTTAAATTGTAGTTAGGATATGTGTGTTAAACGGAGGTACTGTGAGCTGGAAGAGCTACATACAGATCTTCTTATCAAGCCTATGTATCAAAACAATCTTGATGTTCATGTTATTCGTATTGGCTTATGGATTTTTAATTTGATTAGTAATTTTAGTAAAATTTAATTTTTTTAAACATTAAACGGTTATGTTTTTATCTGTTATGGCATACTAGGTATATACATTAAACATTTATGTGTTCTTTATTAGCATATCTAAGTATCATTAAATAAATATGATGATCATATTATTTAGAATCATCCTTGGTCGATTACTACGGAACTGGTTATAAATAAAGATCATTGTAAAGTTTGGTCATAGTCCAAGTTCGAAGTGCTAAAATAATAAACACTCTTTGTCCTCATACCTCATATGTGTATTGGGATCTAATGCACAAAGAGTATTATACTTTGATATATTCTAACGTTATCTTTAACCCGGTAATCATAAGGGCTATATTGTGTATAACATGAATTGTGTAGTTAGTAGTGTGCATGCAACATGGGATTTTCTCTTCTCAATATGACAGTGATGTTTTTAGGCCCCTCGATGACATAGTTTGATTTACATGCATGAACAAGTGGATTAGTTGAAAATATTTTAAAATCGAGAAACATAATCTTTGAGTCATAAAGGGTGAGATAGATCTATGTCTTAAATTCAAAATAAAATATTGTGAAGCAAAAGGATAATGAATAATTCTACTATATGATTGATTGGATCAATCATATTGCTCGAAGGACAAACACATTTACATAGCCTTAGGGCGTTAACATGTTGTTAGACGTTTAACACCGTCTGTGTTATTATGTATCATGTGCAAGTGGGAGAATGTAAGTTATTATATGCCAACGATACGTGTCACACATGGATACTGCTAAAAAGTATGTAAACTTATAGGGTCGCACAAAAATAATACGTTTGCTTCCATTTTTAGAAACCCGGATTAAATCATGTTGATAAAAGAAATAATTATACTTGAAGGATAAGTACGAAAATATGTGCTAAACTGTAATTATAAAGGTGATTACAGGGTGTAAACGTAATTATGATAATTATGGAGTATTTTATCTGTAAGTATATATAATTATATTAAAGTTTAAGATAATTATATATAAATATTACAGATAATTATTAAACTTTATTTGCGTTATAGTCTATCTATAATGCAACTAATATTGAATTCTTAGAATTTAGCATTTCACATGAATACAGAAAAGAAACATTTTATTTTCTGTAAACACATATAGATCTAGGGTTCTTGGCTAGCACCAGGTGGAGGCGAGAAACGTGTTCGTGTGTGGACTACCATAGTGGAAACCTCCGTTGGTGTAACACCCTCAAAATTGGAAAGAGCAACTAAATAAAATTTCGATAAAATAATCACTTAAGGAATAAAAATCCTTCTACAAACCATTCTTGGAATAACCTCAAGATAAAACGTAACAACTCCCACAATTAATAACTCAAGTCATACTATGAGACCACGTAAAGTCGTGTGTTACTTAATACGAGTACAAGTTGCTAATCCCAAAATAAGTGCGGAAGACTTCACTAAGCAATTCACTTCTCGAGCACACTACAAGCACTCATCTCTTCACCGTGTTACTAGAAATACTTCCCAACCGGAACATGTTGCACATGCCGACAAATAAAAAGGTTAGGCTAACGCCTAGTGAGTTCAAGAGTTTTATCATGATTATATAATTCGTAAGACGAGAGAGATTCAATTTAAATCATGAATTCAGAGAGAATTTACTTTAGATGCAAAACGCCCAATTTCCAACACACACAAATCCCGTGATGAAAGCTCTAATATAAAACGATTCTCATAATGGACTCATCTCAAAACTTACTTGAAAAGTGTAGTAGTATTCGATTTCCAAAATGGTTGAAATCATGAATAAAATCACTGTTATTCAAAACACCCCAAACACGGATGAAGCATAACCCATAACTCATATATTGTGGAAACAATCCATACAAATATAAAACGTCACCGAAAACATGGATAAAGACAAATACCCAAAACAACAGCTTTCGGTGACGGGGGAGACCCGGTTCCATCGAATGTGACGGGTACACAAAGTTAGGTCACTTGCCGATGTTATTGAGATTCTAGTATTGGATGCCGAGTGTGGCCACTTAAAACACACACCCATGAAATGCCGACATCCAAGAACGTAATAGCACGTAGGACTTATACCATACCGTCGATGCCTAACTGTGCCTCAATGTGGAAAACTAGCGTCCCATCATTGGCATAATACCCGAATCAATATATTAGCACATAGGTCTTACACCTTACCATCGATGCCTATTCTGTGCTACAATGTGAGAAACTAGCGTCTCACCATTGAACGTAAAAACTCAAGTGCCTATGGATCTATAGCAAGTAAGGTCTAAAACATTACATGACTCCAAACGAATGAACAAGTGCATTCCAAACATGTAATTCTCCAATAAACATAAATCATAACCAAAACTCGGCTTTAAGCTATCAAAACTGGACCGATATCCCCAAGACTTAACAAAGTCCATTACCGAGCCATAATGTAACACCCCAAATTTTTTGAAAATTGGACTTTGGGCTTGCGGACGTCTGCATAGGCGCTAGGTCGGACGTCCGTGTCAATGCGGAAGTCCGGGGATCTTCCACGGAAGCAACAGGGGAAATTTGGGGGTGTCGGTCAGGTCGAGGCTGGACGTCCGCGTGAGGCACCAGCCGGACGTCCGCATGGTGTCTGATGAGATATTTTGTTTGATTTTAAGACCTTTCCCCTCTCTCTTCCCTCACTTCATTCAAAACCCCAACTCAGTTTTTTCTATCTCTCTCTAAACCGATTTTCTCCCAAGAAATCACAAACCCTTCCTCCTCTTCTTCATCTTCTCCACTCAAACCAAACCCATTTCCACCATTGTTGAAGATATGGAAGCTTGAAGCTTATGTGGGAGACTATGAGCTTTTGCTTTGAGGATTCAAGTGATGAAGGTAATCTCACTCTCTCTCTACCCAAAAGCTAAGGTTTTGTTGTTTTCATCTTCTATTTCCATGGTGGGCTTTATTGGTGTGATTTTGGTTATGTTTGGTTAAGGAAATCTTCTCCTTCTTCATCTATGAGAATTAGGGTTTTGGGTATAAGTTGCGTTTTTGATGTAAAATGTTGGGGGACTGATTCTACTTGGTTGGATTTGGATATTAATGGTTGAAAACTTATGGATCTAGGTTTTTGGAAGATTTGGCTTGAGGATTCGTGTTTCTTCAAAGGAGCTTACGTTTGGGAAAAATCTAGATTTAGCCTAAATCTAGCAAGGCGAGTTCAAGTTGATTTATGAAAACGGTGTACATGCCAAAATGTTTATTTTAAAGTATTTGTGTGCTTTACATAAAATTATCACTTGTTGAGTTAATTAGTGGGTTTTGATTAATCAAAGTGTTGAGCTTTACAAATCTTGTAAAACACCCACATTTTGGGATTTGGAGTGATTAATAAATAAATCACGAGTGAAAGTGGGTTTGTGAATTTATTGCATAAGTGAAGGTTGCTTGGTCAAAATACACATCTAGTGTTGGTTGAGATTATGCAATAGTTATGATGTGTCACGTTTTCAAAATACACGTCTAGTGTAAGTTGGGGATTTTGGTCAATCGCGACCTTATGAATATTTTGAGAGTTGTAAACCTTTTATTTTGGGCCGAAGGCCAATTGAGAATTAAAAGACAAAGATTTTGGGTAACGATGTATTTTGATTTACGTAACCGTGTGAGCAACACGTATTTAGCCAAACGTTTATTTTGCCTTTAAGGGCTTGATTTATACTCAAATGGGCCTTTTGAGTGTTTGCCGGTTTTAGTAGCTCGAGGTGGAGCCGTGGATGTGTTATGTGCTTATTTACGTTTTATTCGAGTATGTGCATCTTTGAATGTTTTGTCTTATATGTGAAGACCATTAGATGATTATAAAGGATTTGAGTATATGTACACACACACACACACACACACACATACACACACACATATATATATATATATATATATATATGCATGTATGGTTTGACTTCATTGGAAAAGTGGCAATGAAGGGGCTTTGAGATAATCATGCCTCAGAGCATGTGTTTGCATGATGTGGGTTAGATACACTTCATTTGCATGAGTTGAGTTTTGATGAACGATCATTAGATCTTTTGAGCTTATGGCTCGGTGTTGGACTCTATTGGGTCTTGAGGGAATTTTCCCGGTTTTGATAAGCTCGACGTGGGCTTGGGTTATGATTTGCATGAATTGCATTGTATTTGAGAATTACATTATTTGAATGCATTGGTTATTCTTTTGGAGTCATGTATAAATTTTAGATTAAAGTAAGCTTGTTTTGGATGGTGGGATTCCAAGGTAAAGATCCGGTCGGGTTGAACTTGGTGGTTTTAGGCTAGAGATCCAGTTTGGGTTGATGTCTCACTACGCTATAGATCCGGTTTGGGTTGATGCCTCACTTGACTAAAGATCCGGTTTGGATTGATGTCACAATAGATTAGAGATCCGGTTTGGGTTGATGTCTCACTAGGCCAGAGATCCGGTTTGGGTTGATGCCTCACTTGACTAAAGATCCGGTTTGGATTGATGTCACAATAGGCTAGAGATCCAGTTTGGGTTGATGTCTAAAATTGACTAGAGACCAGGATATGGTTGATGTCATACGTTTTCCCATCCAAGAAACATGCTTGTAATCTATATTTGTGGTTTAACTTGTGTGTTCGCCACATTCGATGAAATCGGGTCTCCCCCGTCACCGAAGGGTGTTGTTTTCGGGTATTGTGTTTATCCGTGTTGTCGGCATCGTATTATATGCGTATGGATTGTTTTGCCATGATTGATGGGCGGTATTTCATGTGTCATCCTTGTTTGGATGTTTTCAACTATTGGAGTATTATTCGCATTGATGATTATTTGGGAATTTATTATTTATTTACCTCTTGAGTGAGTTTTGGATTTGAGTCCATTGCTGAGAAATGATTTTCATTGGAAACTTTGCTTACGGAAATTGTGTGTGTTTGGAAATTGGGTTGTTGGCGTATTTTATACAAACCCCTTTTGGAAATCATGAATTAAGTTGGATCTTTTGGTCTATCAAATTATTTGCTCATGATGTAAACTCTTGAACTCACTAGGCGTTAGCCTAACCTTTTTATTTGTCGGCATGTGCAACAGGTTCAGGTTGGGAATAGCTTTAGCTACACTGTGAAGTTTTGAGTGCTAGTAGAGTGCACGAGAAGTGATTTGCTTAGTGAAATCTTCCGCACTTATTTGGGATTAGCAACTTGTATTCGTGTTAAGTAACACCCGACTTGAGTTATTAATTGTGGAAGTTGTGACGTTTAAATTTTGAGGTATTTTCAAGGATGGTTTGTAGAAAGGATTTTATCCTCTTTTGGTTATTTTTATCGAAATTAAAGTTAGTTGCTCTTTCCTATTTTGAGGGTATTACACATAAGCTCGACTAACTCAAAAGATCAAACGTGAAACACTCACAAAATAAAATTAAACGTAGCAACACACACTTTTGTCAATAAATATTTCAAATCCGTGAAAACCCGAAACAAGTCGTTGGATTAGGGTAACCCTCTTTTCCAAGGAACTCACACCGTTACATTTCCAAATCGTCTCATAACGTACTATATGCATATTTCCAAAATATACACTAAAAATGCATTTTCGTATCAAGTAAACTCCATTTATGAAATAAATTATCAACACATTTTCATTTATGATTTATCCATCAAATTTCCCAAAAATCCTAAATATAGGTGTTTTACAATATTTACAACGTTAAATACTTCAAGAAGTCAAAACCCACCAAATAACTCATCAATTGATAATTTTCATGTAAAACACATAAGTACTTGGAAAAATAACATTTTTGTCATGTACAACGTTTTCACAAATCAACTTGAACTCACCTTGCTAGATTTAGGCTAAATCTAGATTTTCCCCAAACGTAAGCTCCTTTGAAGAAACACGAATCTTCAAGCCCAAATCTTCCAAAACCTAGATCCATACGTTTCCAACCAAAAATATTCAGATCCAAACATGTAGAATCATTCCCCAAACATTTTATCAAGATCTCAACTTATACCAAAACTCTAACTTTCATAGATGAAGAAAAGAGAATATTACATTAACCACAACTTGAATCCACCAACCAAAATACCTCTAGAATCACTAAAATGAACCACACACTCCAAATCTTCAAAATGGAGAGAAAGGGTTGGATGAAACCCTAGAAACTTGATGAAGAAGATGAAGTTAAAGGGTTCTAGAAAGGTTAAGGTTCATAAAAATGGCGAGGGGTTTGATTTGGGGAAGAAAGATGGAGAGGAGATGAAGGATTTAGGGTTTCTTGGGGAGGGAGAACGGTTTTGAGGGAGAGGGAGAGTTTATTTCGAGTTTTGAAGTGAAGTATGAGAGAGGGGAGGGTTTTCTTGAAGAAAAAGGGGAAAATCACGTCAGACATCATGCGGACGTTCGCTTGATGTCCTATGCAGACGTCCACTTGCACCCGGACCCCAGTTTCTGTTTCTTCTACGGAAGCACAATTTTGGCCTATGCGGACGTCCGCTTGAAGCACCTTGCGGACGTCCACTTGACACAGTTCGTCTGGTTTGTCGCCCGATCACTATTTTGGTCATAACTTCTTCGTTTTAGCTCCGTTTTTGCTCCGGAAAGGACCGTTGGATTCGTATTTGGATTCTATATCCAACTAGACAATAAAATCTAGGATTCAATCCAAAATCCTATTTTTCATATTTATCTTAAAATGTCGATTCCACACTGACTCGAAATTGTACTTATCCAAAAATCACGGGTGTTACAGTTGGTTTCTTGGTGCCCCGTCTGAATCCCGATTGATCTACAAAGGTACAATTCTAAACACATATGGTGTGTGATTTATTTTAATTAAATGCATCATTGAATCCGACTATGGGTTTTAAGTTATTAAAAAGGTTTTCTAAATTATTGTAACCAAAATTTAATGATTTTCCATTGCGTAAACGATTACAAATTCGAAATAAAACCTTACCAAAAATAATAATAAAATTTGAATCTCATTGGTTGAAAAGATTAAAAACCATTCCCCTCTCGTCACATCAAGCTTTAGAGAATTGTTTTTTCTATTTTAGATAATATTATAGAGAATTTGTTGGAGATGCTATTACAATATTTTCACAACTATGTTAAAATAAATAATTAAAGATTTTTTTTAAGTAGTTCATATTGAAGATGTTTACCTTCTCTCTATTTTAGCATACACTTTAGCATAGTTGTTGGAGCAAAAGAATCTTCTGATTCTCCAAAGTCCTTAAATATCTTTTTAAAGTTAGAGAAAAATCAAGTTTTTAGAGTTCTTTTAGCGTACAAACTGTTGAAGATGCTATTAGAAAACATAGATCCAAATTCAATTCATGAAATATCATTTGAACATTTTTTTTAAAACATGTGAAGTTTTATATACACCACGATCAATGTCAGAGACATATTTAAAAAGATTAGAGAGGTTGTATGTACACCCTTTTTGTTATATCGATACAATTCAAATATCTTTAAGACTTTTGAAGGTACGCCCATTGTAAATTAACTTATGTTCAATTGGTGGGGACGGAGTTATCTGTCGACGCTATCACTAGACTTACCGAGGTCGAAAGGAAGATGTCGAAGGTGGTGCTTTAGACTTCTCTATACTCAATTTGGAATTATCGGAACGTGGTTCATTCAAGTGGGGCTCATTGTCAAATTGATCGACTTTCCGGCTTCAACTTTTATCATTCCATTTAGTTTCCAAACGCTTAGAGACGCTCTCCCTTTCTTGGTTGGATTGGTGTTGATCCAAACCCTCAGTGATTTGATAATGACCCTCTCTTAAACACTTAGTGAAAATTGTAAGTAAACAATATGTATTAGAGTTTCACTATCGCTGATAAGTACTAACACTTTACAGTACCGCTGATAGGAACTCTCGCTCTTTAGATTAGACATTCAGCGAACACTGTTCATCCAGTAGCTCTGAGCATGTTCAGTCTCTGTGATGATCGCTGATAGTTTAGTTGTTTACTTATGATTCCTGAAGACAAGTTTCACGTCAACAAAGGTTCTACGCTGAAGTCGAAGATCAAGCCTAAGAACCAGCGACAAGTCTACTAATGAGTTGATGCGGATATCAGCGAAGTCACAGAATTGTGCATTCAACGTGAAGTATCAAGTAGAAGACTTCAGCAATCGCTGAGCTTTATCATTCGCTGATAAAGTACTGATTCAACGAAAGCTGATCATGAAGTATCCTTACAAAGTACTATTGTCTTACCTCCCTTGCACGTCTCCGTACGAACTGTCAGAACGGACATCCCTTTTGTCTATGATCGTACAACAAACTCTGATTCTACACTGTGCACCATGCGGCTACTAAGGTTGTCTACAAAGGTCAATGACATTCAACCACTCAGCTGCTGCCACGTGTAAAGCAATACTGCCATGCATTAAATGCATGCAGTATATAAGAAGAACCCTACTTCAGAAATGAAGTGCTCGGGCCATCTTCTTCTTCCTTACTACTGTGTGTTAGGTTATTACTCGTAATTTCCTTATCTCCTTTCTGTCTTTATTCTAGTGCAAGAAACTTAGTGTTCTTAACTTGTTTAGATTAGGTTAATCCTTAATCTTGTTCCGCAACAAGTTGTAAATTGTTTTAAGATTTATCAATAAACAATTTAGAAAATAAAAATCGTGTGTTTGTATTCAACCCCCCCCCCCTCTTCTACAAACTTGTATAACCCTTCGGGACTAACAAGTGGTATCAGAGCGGATTTGTTTAATCTCATAAACAAGATCTTATCTATACTAATTTCTTCTTCCTTGCTATTTCTTAAAATGGCTACCAACACAAACACAAACTATATTGACAACGGTTCTCTTGCAAAACCCCCTAGATTCTCCAGAGATAACTTTAATCTGTGGAAAAATAGGATGATTCTCTTCTTAAAAGGTGTAGACCCTACTATGCCTTACTATCTTGAAAATGACCCATATATTCCTATAAGAATTGATCCTGAAGTTCCAGCCGCTAAGAATAGAGCTGCTATTCCAGAAAGGTTGGTTCCCAAGGAAATTCATATGTGGACTGGTGAAGATAAGAAGAAAGTGGCTATCGACACTAAAGCCAGATCCATTCTTTCCAGGGCTCTTCCTGACGAAGTTTACCATTCCGTCATGAACCTGAAAACCTCCAAAGCCATGTGGGACACAATCTGTGTTCAGTATGAAGGTACTTCTGAAGTCCAGGACTCACGTAAGATCAACCTGGTAAGACAGTACGAAAGCTTCATTTGTGGTAAGAATGAATCTCTCTCTGAAGTACACCAATGTTTTAACTGCTTAATAATAGATCTGAAAACTGTTGGTAAGGAATATTCTAACTTTGAAGTACTGACAAAGTTCTTAGAATGTTTACCTGAAAGCTGGGACAGTTTTCAATGTGTCTCAAGCTATCAAAGGATCTAAAATCCATGACTCTTTCTACCTTATATGGCACGATGCTTAATCATGAGCAATCGATTCATCTTAAGAAGAATCTTGTAAAAGATTCCAAAAGCACCCCTGTTACTTTACTCTCAGAGTTACCTTCCACTCAGCGATCTACTATCATTGTCACTGAGTTGAAAACTAACTCTGAACGTTCATCAGATTCTGACGCTTCAGATGATGATGAAACTCTGGCATGGCTAATAAGTTCAGGAGATTTGCTAGAAATAGTAATTTCAGAAAGAACAAACCTCTTGCTATTACTGACAAGCCAAGATCATCAACCCCTGTTGATAAGGCTACTGCTACTTGCTATAACTGTGAAAAGATAGGACATTTTGTTAGCGAGTGCAGGTCAAAGAAAGTCTCTAGATCCTCAGCTTTTCCCAAGAAAAACTTTACTCCCAGGACTGGAGATGAAAAATACAAAAAGATGAAAGAAATGTATTCAAAGCTGAAAACCTTTAAGAAGAAATGCAAAGGCCTGATGGCTGACTATGATTGGACTGCCTCAGACGAAGAAGAATCATCTGACTCTGAAGATGATGATGAAGCCAATCTATGTCTCATGGCCAAACTTGAAGACGAGGAAGAAAATTCTGACATTCCCTCTACTTCAACCTCTGCTATTAAGGTATCACCTTCCTTCTTTACCAATATTTTAAATATTGATGAACCTGATAGTCATCGAAAGACCGATCTCTTGACTAGAAGTTTATATGAAGCCATGAATGGCAAAACTGTTATTGAAAATCAAAACCTTGATCTCGCTGAACAGCTTAGAAACTGTCACCTTCAAATAGAAAAGCTTTCTAAAATTGAAGAAGATTTTAAAGACCAAGTTCATTTAAATCAGCTAGTCAAAATCGAACGTGAAGAAGCTATCGCTGCATTAAAAGCTGAAAAAACTACTGTTGATGGATGGTATAAATCCTCAACAACGATAACTGAGATAATAAAGTCTCAGATTCCCCTGAGTGATAAACGTGGTCTTGGTTACAAAGATGATACTCTAGAACCAACCACTGACCGTTCCATGCTTAAGTTTGGAATGTTCGTATCCTCAATCCCTAACACTTTCTCATCTCAGTGTTGCTCTTCAAAACCTCCTATCCCTGAGGAAATCTCTACCTTAACTTCGAAAGGTAAAGAGAAAATTGTTTATCCAAAACCTACCTCAGTCTATAAAGACAAAGGTAAAGGAATTGCTTTAAACCAAAAACCTCAGAAGGGTACTTGTGTACCTAAGCTGAATGCTCCTAAAGATTCAGTGACTTATTCCTCTACTTCTAAGAACAAGATCCCTGGATTTATTCAGCGATCTACTCCTAGACTTAAAGTGGATATAACTGGTAAGAAATCTGAAGAACTGATTGTTCCTCCCATTTCCAATACCAAAGGTATACTTTGTGCTAGCCCTGCTCATTTAAAACTAATGGCTAAGCATGCAAATGGTCCTAGAACTACTTTTAGTTATAGGAAATGTTATCACTGTGGACTTACGAATCATATTGCTAGTAAGTGCCCTACAGCCACCAAAGCTGAAAAGATAGCTAAGGTGAAGATTATTGCCCCCAAGGCAAAGAAGACCACTGAGGTTAAGAAATTAACCAAAGTGAAGACTGACAAAGCTGAATCTTCAAATGATGCGAAGACTGCTGAACCTTCCATTCCATCCACCTCCACTGACAAGTGTGTACACATGATGAAATGGGTGCCCAAGTCAAACTAATCTTCCTTTGTTTGCAGGTTAAGAAGGGTATCTGGTATCTCGATAGCGGATGCTCTAGACACATGACTGGAAAGAAGAACCTACTCACTGAATATAAGGAAGAAAAGGATCCCTCTGTAACTTTCGGTGGAAACGGAAAAGGACATACCCGAGGGTTTGGTGTACTATATAATGGTACAACAACCTTCAAAAGATTCGCATATGTTGAAGGGCTGAAGCATAATCTTCTAAGCATCAGTCAGTTTTGCGACATGGATAACAAAGTAATCTTTACTAAGTAATCCTACTTTGTCGTTGACAAAAAGGAGAAGATAGCTCTCAGCGGTTATCGTTTGGAAAATGTTTACGTTATAAACATGGACTCAACAACCACTGAGAACTCCTGTTTCTTCTCAAAAGCCTCATCTGATGTCAACTAGCTATGGCATAAGAGGCTCTCTCATCTGAATTTCAAGACATTGAACACTCTTTCTTCAAAAGAGTTAGTTACTGGTCTACCTCAACACTCATACGCCAAAGAGTCTTTATGTTCAGCGTGTGAGAAAGGGAAGCAGACCAAAGCAAGCTTTAAGTCAAAGCAAGTCTCCTCAGTGTCGTCTCCTCTACAACTACTCCATATGGATCTGTTTGGCCCTGTTAACAAACAATCCATCGCTGGAAAGAAATATACACTGGTCATAGTTGATGAATTCTCTCGTTATACATGGGTTATGTTTCTCCGTTCCAAGAGTGACACCCCTGAAGAACTCATCACCTTTGTTCGAAAGATGGAAACCCTGAACAATTTGACTGTTCGCTCAATAAGAAGTGATCATGGGACTGAATTCAAAAACAGTTCTCTTGATTTCTTCTTTGAGAGTAAGGGTATTTCTCACAACTTTTCTTCAGTGAGAACACCGCAACAAAATGGAGTCGCTGAAAGAAGAAATAGAACAATTATTGAAGTTGCACGTTCAATGCTCAGCGATTCTCACCTGCCTACTCAGTTTTGGGCAGAAGCTGTCAACACTGCTTGTTTTACACAAAACAGGTCGCTGATAGTCAAAAGATTCAATAAAACAACCTATGAACTTTTTCATGGGAGAAAGCCTTCAATCAGCTTTCTTCACATCTTTGGATGTCAGTGTTTCATACTGAACAACAGAGATGCCCTTGGAAAGTTTGATCCTAAAGATGATGATGGAATCTTTCTTGGATATTCTTCAATCTCCAAAGCCTTCAGAGTCTGCAATCGTAGAAGACAGACTGTAGAAGACAGGCTGTAGAAGAAACGATTCACGTCACCTTTGATGAATCCCATTCAGCGAATTCTAGACTTTCTGCTGATACTGAATAACTGAATCAATGGATGTTTTCACATCTTGGTGATTCAGAAGATATTCCCACTCCTCATACTCATATTGTTGAAGATGATGGTCCTACTATCATCCCAAACATGCAGAATAGTGAAGCTGAAACATCATGGGTCTCAGTTGTTCCTCTAAACACTATGCCTGCTTCTGAACAAAATGTCTCAGACATACCATCTAATTCTCAGCAATCAGTGAATGTAATGACATCTGCACCTACTCCTTTCTTGGCTAATATTCCAGAAATTGCTGAAGCCTCATCTTCAGCCCCTCCAGTTCAGGTTGAGTCAGCGACTAATGCTCCGGCTCAGCGATGGACTATTAATCACCCAATTGATCAAATACTTGGTGATCCAAACGCTGGTGTTCAGACTCGATGAAGTGCAGGTAACATTTGTTTATTTGTTAACTTTATTTCTCTGATTGAACCAAAGAAAATAGATGATGCCCTCCAAGATCCAAACTGGGTCAGCGCTATGCAAGAAGAGCTGACTGAATTTGAAAGAAACAAAGTTTGGAAGCTTCTTCGAAGACCAACTGACAAGACAGTGATAGGCACTAAATGGGTCTATCGAAACAAGTTGGACGAACATGGAACTGTAACCTGCAACAAGGCCCGTCTTGTTGCTCAGGGATACAGACAAGAGGAAGGTATAGACTACGATGAAACATTTGCTCCAGTAGCAAGACTAGAATCTATTCGTCTATTCTTAGCCTACGCTGTACACAAAGACTTCAAAGTGTATCAAATGGAAAGCTGAATGAAGAAGTCTACGTGGAACAACCTCCAGGATTCTCAGATCCTAAGCATCCAGGTTATGTTTATAAACTGGATAAGGCACTCTATGGCTTAAAGCAAGTTCCTCGTGCATGGTATGACACTCTCTCTACTTATCTCCATATTGAACAATTTGAGCGTGGTAAAATCGATAAGACTCTATTCTTCAGGAAAGTAAAAGGTCATATTATTCTTGTTCAGATATATGTTGATGACATTATATTTGGTTCTACTAACCCTGACCTTTGTACTCGTTTCGCTGATAGAATGAAAACAGAGTATAAAATGAGTATGATGGGTGAGCTAACATATTTCCTTGGTCTTCAGATAAAACAAAATGAAAAGGGAACTTTCATTAATCAGGGAAAGTATGTTAAAGATATGCTGAAGAAATTGGATTTAACTCAGAGTTCAGCTATGAAAACCCGTATGGCACCGCCGCTGACACTAAACATGGATTCTTCTGGAATACCTGTTAATGTCACGACATACCGTGGGATGATCGGCTCTCTTTTGTATCTTACAGCTAACCGACCTGATATTATGTACACAACCTGTTTGTGTGCACGATATCAAGCTGAATCTAAGGAATCTCATATGATCGCTGTAAAGCGAATCTTTCGTTACCTTAAGGGTACTCCTAACCTAGGTCTTTGGTATCCCAAAGATTCAGGGTTTGATCTAATCGCCTATTCAGATAGTGATTTTGCAGGTTGCAAATTGGATAGGAAAAGCACCACAGGAGGCTGTCAGCTCCTGGGTGGAAAGCTGGTGAGTTGGACAAGTAAAAAGCAAAACTCAGTGTCCACCTCCACCACTGAACCTAAGTACGTAGCTGCTAGAAGCTGTTGTTCTCAGGTCTTGTGGATGAGAAATCAACTACTGGACTATGATCTTCAGCTCTCGAAGATTCCAATCTATTGCGACAGCACTAGTGCCATCGCTATAGCCAACAATCCAGTGCTACACTCAAAGACCAAACATATCGAAATCAGGTATCATTTTATCAGAGATCATGTGATGAATGGTGATATAGAACTTCACTTTATCCCAACTGATTTTCAGTTAGCTGATCTTTTCACCAAACCTCTTGATGAGACAAGATTTAACTTTCTCATCAGCGAGCTTGGAATGTTGAACTTTGAAGAATAAATTCTTCAGCGGTTCGCATTTGATCAGCGACAGGATAAAACCAACTTATATAACCCATTCTATCATCTTCTCTCTGAACAAACTTGATTCGCTGATGTCAAGGTATGATTTCTCTTTACTCGCTAACGTTCGTAAATGAATTCAAGATTTCAAAACAAATTGTATCGCTGAATATCTCTTCCTTATCAGCAATACTTTGAAATTTCTAAAACCTAACACTGATATTTCTATTCAGTGCTTCATGTTTTCAAAAAGCGTCCCTGAGATTTCAAAACCTCAGAGACAACCTAAAATATGAAATGACGTTTGTGACGTAATCAAACGGATAAACCCTGGCACGTTCTTTTTCTGACACACATTTGCACGTTTCGTTTACCATCCAATCAAATGCAAACACGTGTCCGTGTCATGATGAAAAACTTTCCCGCTCCAGTTTTTCTCTCTCTCTAATCTCACTATATAAACACATTCAGGTTTATATTTTTCCTTTACGCGAACAACTTCTTCTTCTTCAAGAAAAGATTTACTGTTGCATTCTCGAATTCTCGTTTCAAGAACTGTTCATCATCTTCTTCGACAACAAGGTTAATATTCTTATTATTTACCTGTTTTAACTTGTTTCTGATCTTCTCATTGTTTCTACAAGATCAAACAAAAGAACTTTTTAAAATGAAATCATTTTCTTTCATGATTTTATAAACACAATCTTCATGGTTGTTCTTCAAGTTTAAATCTAAAATCTTAAACTTGTTCTTCATATGTTTTTCCAGAATCCTTATCTCTAAAGGAAACTGGAAAATAAGACATTCACTAGTTCTTGTCTATTTTTTGTCAAAACTAGAAAACCCTAATCTTCATTAAGACATTTTTGGTCTGAATGAAATGGACAAAAATAAATACCATCTTATTTTGGAATGTCTTTCCACATTAAGACTGTATTCTTTATCTATATTCTTTGGTTGACATGATAAACAGCAATGGCATCTTCTACTGCTGCCCCTACCGCTAAGAAATCGCTTGCTGCTGAGAAACTGACTCTCCCCAAAGCTCCTCAGGTCAAGTTCACACCTGAGAAAGTAACTTTCAACAACAACAACCTCTATGCGCTTTTCGATTTTCCTCCTCGAAAGCAAGTCACGCATCTGGATGATGCTGTGAATTTTCTGAAAACCTGCTGCTTATCCAAAGCCCTAACCTTCGTACCCCCTGCTCATAAATTCCTTCTATCTCCGTTCTGGTATACTGCCAGAACAGCTCAGGTTCCTTCACCCAAAGACCCTAAGAAACTTCTTGATGTCATTCTCTGTGACACCAAATTTGGCACAACCAAAATCAACCCCGCCATTATCCGGCGTACACTCAGCCTACCCACTACCACCAAAGAAAAACCCTTTGTCTCTCTGCCTAACCACAAAAACCATGCTGATAAGGAAGCCATCGCTGCATTCTTTGATGCAATGGGTTACGTATGGGAAACAGGGAGGGATAAACAACCTGAGAAGAAGCTGACCCTGATCAAGAATTCCAAAATGCCGAGCGAGATGAACTTCATCTTCGCCCACTTGATAAGTTGCATGACAGCGAAGTCCGGCTCCTCTGATCAAGCCGTTCAACCTCAGCAAGCAATGGGCTATGCTTTGCTGAAAGGTCTCCATGTTGACTGGGCCTCGATCATCTATGACGATCTTGCATTCAGAGTAGATATGGCTGATAGACCAACATGGGTTCCATATCCCCGATTCATCAGCGTCGTCTTTCTACAAGGACTTGGGGACAAATACCCAAAAAAGGGTGATCTGAGACTCTCTCAGGTTGGCCCTAAGGTGCTCGACTTCAGCCCCATGACAAACGAGGTACGTCTCTCTACTCTCTTACCTCTTCTCAATCCTCCTTCTTCTACTTCTGCAGCTACTTCAGTGGTAATCCCCACCGCTGATACCCAGGCTGCACCCTCCACTCCTTCTCGTAAAAGGAAACATTCTACTACCCAACTTGATTCTCAAAGGATCAAGAAAACCAAGGAGCAACCCTCCAAGCATTCACATGCTGAAGACTCCTCCACTCATCTTCTACAACAGTCGCTGGATAGTTTCGTGGTACGCTCTGCCAAAGCTGCTCAATCCACCTCTTCCATCCCAACCTCAGCGTCTCTAAACACTGAGGTTATAAACTTGGAACTAAACCCACCTCCTTCAGCCTCTCTATAGACTGAAGTGATTGTCAGCGGATCCAATGCTGAACCCCGCACCCAACCAATCTTCTCATCCTTCACTCCTCACACTCTTTCTTTGGACACTCCACCAAATTTCCCACCGTTCTCAGGAAACAACGTCATCGTTGATGATTCTGCTGCTGATACTCTACATGCGATAATGGAAACAAACTTAGGATCTGCAGGCACCTCCATGCGCCAAGGCACTCTCGAAGGCGACATGGAATACCATTCAGGGTTACGAGGCTTCGACAACTTCGCCAACCCACCTGCAGGTATACACATAACTCAACCTACTCCTCTCTAAAAACCCCAAACTTCTAAGCTTTCTTCTGTTCATAAGTTAATAATTGTTTCAGGTCCTAATTTGGGGGATATCAACACCTCCCTGAAGGCCCTGGAAACAAAGGTGGAATCTTACAACACCACTCTCTCCACAAACTCTTCAGCGGTTACAGACGCTGGAGAGAACCTCAAAAAGTTGACCGAGGTCATTGATGAGAAAGCCTCCAAAGCTGATATGGAGAAGGTGGATGGCAGCATAGGAACTTTTGCTACCACTCTCGCTGAAACTTCCACAAACATCAACAATCTCAACCTCACCAACACCACCCTCGCAACAAACTTCACCACTCTGTCCAATGAAGTCACATCATTGAAGACAGAGGTTGGCACTCTTAAGGGTGAGGTCACCACGGTCAAAGATCTCCTTCAGCAGATACTCAATCGTCTGGATACCCCAAAGTCTCACTTTACTCAGGCCGATCGAGAGGATCTCCGAAAGATCAGTCCTACTATTTCTGGCCTATAAGCAAGAATAGTTGTGATTGAAACCTTCATGGAACTTACTGGCCTGGAAGACAGTAATCCTATGACTGATGTTGCTGCTGATCAATCTGTTTCCTCCCCCACTCATAATGTGGAAGAAGGGGAGAAGAAAGCTGAAAATCTTCCCCATAATTTGGAGGGGGAGAAAAATGAAAATGCTGATGCTGCTGAACAACCTCAGGGAGTTGAAAACCCTGAGGGAACCGAGAAAACTCCCTCTGCTCTTGAGGGGGAGCAACTCGATGAGGAAAGTGAAGCTGCTGCTGATGTGACCGAACCTTATGCTGATGAGGACGCGTCTGAAGAAGAAGTTGAAGACGATGAAGCTGTCGACATCTCTGACGATGAACCATCATCAACTCATAAAAATGATGATGATGATGATGACTTCTTCTTCGTTGAGCCCAAGAAGGTCTCTGAGAAAGGGATTTCGATAAAAGAACCATCAGGGGAGACGACCAAGACAAAGCCTGCAGCGTCTGAAGCTGACAAAGGCAAAAACAAAGGCCTCGCTGCAGAAGGCAATTTGGCCATCTTTCAGATAAAGCCAGTTTGTCAGGTACAATATCTTCTCTTCCCTTACACTGCATCCCTTCTCAATCCCTTCTCTATCCCTTCTTAATCTCAATCCTTCTATCCATAAAACCTCTATACACTTAAACCCCATTCTTTTCTCTATCTCTTTCTTCCCATAATCTTACATAAACGATCGCTGTGTTTCAGCTAGTCCTCTCCCCTGTTTGAGGATCCAGCTGAAGTCCCCACTGCTGCACCAACAATAATCCCAGCCACAAGAGCTGAAGAAATAATCCCGGTCTTGGATTTAATTACTGAGACCGATGAACCTGAAGAACAACTTCTCTCTCACAAAAACAGATCTTCCTTAGCTCCTCAAAAGCTAAGTGAAGAGGATCAGAAAAGGAGAGAAGAAATGATTAAGAAATTCGAGGATCAGCGAATCATCCTCCCTCGCTCCAAAGTCCCTGTTCCCACAAAGTTCAGGTTATCAAAGAAAGAGTTCGCAGATCATCTTAGAGCCACAAGATTACTCGCCGAAAAGAAGGAAGCTGAAGAAAAAGATAAGGCCCCCGCCATCCAGCTTGCCCAAGAATCGGTGAATGACCCCAAACTGAAAAGAGCTCCCATCGAAGTCCAACGTCAGTTATGGGAAGACGCCCAGAAGATCGTTGAAGAAAAGACCAAGGTATCTGATTCTACCTTGGAATGGTGCAACGAAAGACTGCACTATCGATATTGGGCTGCCAAAATTCACAAGGTATTCATCAGAGGAAAATCGACCATAGATGTTCCAGTTGTTAAGGTCGATCTATTCAGAGAAAACGGTACCAAGGAAAACATCTACGCTGCTACGATCAATAAGTACGGTTTCTCTGAATGGTTGGAGATGCGAATAGCCATTCAGCGATCTACCTCACAATATATGAGCCATGTCGAGAAAATCATAAATTCTCAGACCGACTTGGTTTCTTCTGCTGTGGATATTCCTCCTCCTCCTCCTCCTCTTGCGACTCAACAAAGAAGGGCCTCTGCAAAGAAAAAGTCCAAACCATCAGATTCAGGTCCTCCTATCCGGAACGAAATAGGTATTGGTTTTTCACGTGCTGAAGTACTTGGTCCCGATCCTGATCTCTCAGCGTTGGATACCTCTCTGCCACCTGGTGAACGTTTCTTCCCTGGTAAAGTCATAAGTGAACCTTATGGTATCTTCTTTCTCGACTACGATGAAGGACAACGTTTTCAACGTGTCTCTGAGCTTCCCATCACTCCCATTGAACAGCTCAGGGATCTCATCTATTGGTGTGAATTTAGACGCGATCTTCAGGCACGATATCTCAAGCCCCTGATCTTCAAAGAAGCACAAGAAATAAGAAATCAGGGAGAAACTATCCCTGACTGGATGATCCCAACAACAAAGACCCTTGATGAACTTCTCGTTAAGGAAGAACCCTTTGAAAGCTGATAGGATTTCCTTGTATTTCTTCTATCCTTATCAGCTTATATCTTTTGTACTTGTAAATTTATTTGCTGTACTTGTAATTTTTCTACTTCCCTTTGTAACCTTATACGAAGTTTAAAGAAAAATTTCAGCGAATGTACTTTACTCCATCAGTACTGAAAAGATCCCAGAAAACAGTAAAAGGGACAAATATTTTATTAGTTCTTTTTATCCTTATGTTTTCATACTTAGCAATTTTCTTTGTTGCTATGTCATAATCAAATAGGGGGAGATTGTTGATCCAAACCCTCAGTGATTTGATAATGACCCTCTCTTAAACACTTAGTGAAAATTGTAAGTAAACAATATGTATTAGAGTTTCACTATCGCTGATAAGTACTAACACTTTACAGTACCGCTGATAGGAACTCTCGCTCTTTAGATTAGACATTCAGCGAACACTGTTCATCCAGTAGCTCTGAGCATGTTCAGTCTCTGTGATGATCGCTGATAGTTTAGTTGTTTACTTATGATTCCTGAAGACAAGTTTCACGTCAACAAAGGTTCTACGCTGAAGTCGAAGATCAAGCCCAAGAACCAGCGACAAGTCTACTAATGAACTGATGCGGATATCAGCGAAGTCACAGAATTGTCCATTCAACGTGAAGTATCAAGTAGAAGACTTCAGCAATCGCTGAGCTTTATCATTCGCTGATAAAGTAGTGATTCAATGAAAGCTGATCATGAAGTCTCCTTACAAAGTACTATTGTCTTACCTCCCTTGCACGTCTCCGTACGAACTGTCAGAATGGACATCCCTTTTGCCTATGATCGTACAACAAACTCTGATTCTACACTGTGCACCATGCGGCTACTAAGGTTGTCTACAAAGGTGAATGACATTCAACCACTCAGCTGCTGCCACGTGTAAAGCAATACTGCCATGCATTAAATGCATGCAGTATATAAGAAGAACCCTACTTCAGAAATAAAGTGCTCGGGCCATCTTCTTCTTCCTTACTACTGTGTGTTAGGTTATTACTCGTAATTTCCTTATCTCCTTTCTGTCTTTATTCTAGTGCAAGAAACTTAGTGTTCTTAACTTGTTTAGATTAGGTTAATCCTTAATCTTGTTCCGCAACAAGTTGTAATTTGTTTAAGATTTATCAATAAACAATTTAGAAAGTAAAAATCGTGTGTTTGTATTCAACCCCCCCCCCCCCCCCCTTCTACAAACTTGTATAACCCTTCGGGACCAACAATTGGTGTAGGTGTCAAGGCTTCGACATGTATCGCCTTTTCTTTGGTTTCGGTTTTTCCGATTTTTGTTGTAACCTTCGTTTGTTTAGCTTTCGGGTGGTCGTGGCATGTTCTTTGTGGTAGGACGGTGTGTAGTGTTGATCCAAACCCTCAGTGATTTGATAATGACCCTCTCTTATATACTTAGTGAAAATTATAAGTAAACAATATGTATCAGAGTTTCACTATCGCTGATAAGTACTAAGATCTTACAGTACCGCTGATAGGAACTCTCACTCTTTAGATTAAACATTCAGCGAAACTGTTCACCATAATACTCTGAGTCTGTTCAGTACTTATGATGATCGCTGATAAGTTAGTTGTTTACTTATGATCCCTGAAGACAAGCTTCACGTCAACATAGGTTATACGCTGAAGTCGAAGATCAAGCTCAAGAACCAGCGACAAGTCTCCTAATGAACTGATGCGGATCAGCGAAGACTCGGATTTTTCCACTCAACGTGAAGTATCAAGTACAGGACTTCAGCTATCGCTGAACTCTATCATTCGCTGATATAGAATGATAGATCGCTGAATCAACGAAAAGCTGATCCTGAAGTCCTCCGTATAAAGTACTTTTGTCTTAACCACCCTTGCACGACTCCGTACGATATGTCTGAAAAAGAACCTCCTTATTGTCTGAAATCGTACAACCACTCTGATACTACATTGTTCAACATGCGGCTACTAAGGTTGTCAACAAAGGTCAATGACATACAACCAATGAGCTGCTGCCACGTGTAAAGTGTATACTGCCATGCATTAAATGCATGCAGTATATAAGAAGATGAACTCACTTCATTTTGAAGTAACTTGCTAACTCTGGACAAGTTCATCCTTCTTATCTTGAGATAGGTTATTATTAGTAATTTCCTTCTCTTTCTTAGTGCAAGAAACTTAGTGTTCCAACTTGTTTAGATTTAGGTTTAACCTTATTCTTGTTTCCGCAACAAGCTGTAAATTGTTAATGATTTATCAATAAACAATTTAGAAAAGTAAAATCTGTGTGTTTGTTTTCAACCCCCCCCCCTTCTACAAACTTGTATAGCCCTTCGGGACCAACAAGTGGTATCAGAGCAGATTTCTTTAATCTCATAAACAAGATCTAATCTATACTAAGATTTCTCTTCCTTGCTATTTCTGAAAATGGCAACCAACACAAACACAAATTATATCGACAATGGTTCTCTTGCAAAACCCCCTAGATTCTCCAGTGATAATTTTAATCTATGGAAAAATAGGATGACTCTCTTCTTAGAAGGTGTAGACCCTACTATGCCTTATTATCTTGAAAATGGCCCATATATTCCTGTAAGAATTGATGTTGCAGTTCCAGCCGCTGAGAATAGACCTGTTATTCCAGAAAGGCTGGTTCCTAAGGAAGTTCATATGTGGACTGACGAAGATAAGAAGAAAGTGGCTATCGACACAAAAGGCAGATCCATACTATCCATGGCTCTTCCTGACGAAGTCTACCATTCCGTCATGAACCTGAAATCCTCAAAAGCCATGTGGGACACAATCTGTGTTCAGTATGAAGGTACTGCTGAAGTCCAGGACTCTCGAAAGATCAACCTGGTAAGACAGTATGAAAGTTTCATTTGTGGTAAGAATGAGACTCTCTCTGAAGTTCACCAACGTTTTAATTGCTTAATAATAGATCTGAAAACGGTTGGTAAGGAATATTCTAACTTTGAAGTGCTGACAAAGTTTCTAGAATGTTTACCTGAAAGCTGGGACAGTTATTCTATGTGTCTCAAGATGTCAAAGGAAATAAGATCAATGACCCTTGCTACCTTATATGGCATGATGCTGAATCATGAGCAATCGAGTCATCTTAAGAAGAATCTTGTAAAAGATTCCAAAAGCACCCCTGTTGCTTTAATCTTAGAGGAACCTTCTACTCAGCGACCCATGGTCACTATCACTGAGTTAGAAAGTAACTCTGAAAGTTCATCA
Source organism: Saussurea involucrata (assembly GCA_033807775.1). NCBI lineage: Eukaryota > Viridiplantae > Streptophyta > Magnoliopsida > Asterales > Asteraceae > Saussurea > Saussurea involucrata. Next base: position 29,050,449 of record CM066316.1, read on the forward strand.
GATTCTGACTCTTCAGATGATGATGAATCTTTGGCTCTCCTAACTAAAAAGTTCAGGAGATTCGCCAAAAAGAAAATGTTCAGAAAGAACAAACCCCTTTCTATTACTGATAAGCCAAGATCACCAGCTCCTGTTGATAAGGCTACTGCTACTTGTTTTAACTGCGAAAAGATTGGACATTTCGCTAACGAGTGCAGGTCTAAGAAAGTCTCGAGAAACTCAGCGTTTCTCAAGAAATCCTTTATTCCCATGAATAAAGATGACAAATACGCTAAGCTGAAAGAAAAGTATGCGAAGCTGAAAAGCTTTAAGAAGAAAGGCAAAGGCCTGATGGCTTACGATTGGGTTGCCTCTGATGAAGAAGAATCGTCATCTGACTCTGAAGATGATGAAGCCAATCTCTGTCTTATGGAAAAGATTGAAGATGAGGAAGAAAGTTCAGACATTCCCTCCACTGCAACCTCTGCTATTCAGGTATCACCTTCCTTCTTTACCAATATTGCAAATATTGATGAAGCTGATAGTCTGCGTAAAATCGATCTCTTGACTAGAAGTTTATATGAAGCCATGAATGGCAAAACAATAGTTGAAAATCAAAACCTTGATCTCGCCGAACAGCTTAAAAACTGTCATCTTCAAATAGAAAAGCTTTCTAAAATTGAAGAATATTTTAAAGATCAAGTGCACTTAAATCAGCTAGTCAAAATCGAACGAGCAGAAGCTATCGCTGCATTGAAAGCTGAAAAAGCTATTGTTGAAGGATGGTGTAATTCTTCAACAAAGTTCACTGAGATAATTAAGTCTCAGATACCCCTGAGTGATAAATGTGGTCTTGGTTACAAATATGAAACTCAAGAACCAACCACTGATCGTTCCATGCTCTTATTTGGAACTTTCGTATCCTCAGTCGCTGACACTTCATCTTCTCAGTGTTCGTCCTCTAGACCGCCTATCCCTGAGGAAATCTCTACCTCTTCAAAGGGTAAAGAGAAAATGGTTTATCCAAAACCTACCTCTGTCTTTAAAGATAAAGGTAAAGGAATTGCTTTGAACCAAAATCCTCAGAAGGGTACCTCTGTACCAAAGCTGAATGCTTCTAAAGCTTTAGTGACTTATTCCTCTTGATCAAGGAATCAGATCTCTGGATCTACTCAGCGTGGGTCTATTCAGCGATCTACTCCTAGACTTAGAGTGGATATCCTTGGTAAGAAATCTTAAGAACTAAATGTTCCTCCCATTTCTAAAGCCAAAAGCTTATTTGGTGCTGGTCCTTCTAATTCTAAATCAAAAGCTCAGCATTCAAATGGTCTTAGAACTACTTTTAGTTATAGGAAATGTTATCACTGTGGACTTACTGATCATGTTGCTAGTAAGTGTCCCTCAACCACCAAAGCTGAAAAGATAGCTAAGGTGAAGATTGCCCCCAAGGCAAAGAAGACCACTAAGGTTAAGAAATTAACCAAAGTGAAGACTGACAAAGCTAAATCTTCAAATGCTGCGAAGATTGTTGAACCTTCCATTCCAACTACTTCCACTGACAAACGTGTACACATGGTTAAGTGGATACCCAAGAAAAACTAATCTTCCTTTGTGATGCAGGTTAAGAAGGGTATCTGGTATCTAGATAGCGGATGCTCTAGACACATGACTGGAAAGAAAAGCCTGCTCGCTGAATACAAGGAAGAGAAGGGTCCCTCTGTGACTTTCGGTGGAAATGGAAAAGGACATACCCGAGGGGTTGGTGTACTCTCAAATGGTACAACAACCTTCAGAAGAGTCGCATATGTTGAAGGGCTGAAACATAATCTGTTAAGCATCAGTCAGCTTTGCGACAAGGATAACAAAGTAATCTTTACTAAGGAATCCTGCTTTGTCACTGACAAAAAGGAGAAGATAGCTCTCAGCGGTTATCGTTTGGAAAATGTTAATGTAATAAACATGCACTCAACAACCACTGAGAACTCCTGTTTCTTCTCAAAAGCCTCATCTGATGTCAACTAGCTATGGCATAAGAGGCTCTCTCATCTGAATTTCAAGACATTGAACACTCTTTCTTCAAAAGAGTTAGTTACTGGTCTACCTCAACACTCATACGCCAAAGAGTCTTTATGTTCAGCGTGTGAGAAAGGGAAGCAGACCAAAGCAAGCTTTAAGTCAAAGCATGTCTCCTCAGTGTCGTCTCCTATACAACTACTCCATATGGATCTGTTTGGCCCTGTTAACAAACAATCCATCGCTGGAAAGATATACACTGGTCATAGTTGATGAATTCTCTCGTTATACATGGGTTATGTTTCTCCGTTCCAAGAGTGACACCCCTGAAGAACTCATCACCTTTGTTTGAAAGATGGAAACCCTGAACAATTTGACCGTTCACTCAATAAGAAGTGATCATGGGACTGAATTCAAAAACAGTTCTCTTGATTTCTTCTTTGAGAGTAAGGGTATTTCTCACAACTTTTCTTCAGTGAGAACACCGCAACAAAATGGAGTCGCTGAAAGAAGAAATAGAACAATTATTGAAGTTGCACGTTCAATGCTCAACGATTCTCACCTGCCTACTCAGTTTTGGGCAGAAGCTGACAACACTGCTTGTTTTACGCAAAACAGGTCGCTGATAGTCAAAAGATTCAATAAAACAGCCTATGAACTTTTTCATGGGCAAAAGCCTTCAATCAACTTTCTTCACATCTTTGGATGTCAGTGTTTCATACTGAACAACAGAGATGCCCTTGGAAAGTTTGATCCTAAAGCTGATGATGGAATCTTTCTTGGATATTCTTCAATCTCCAAAGCCTTCAGAGTCTTCAATCGAAGAAGACAAACTGTAGAAGAAACTATTCACGTCACGTTTGACGAATCACGTTCAGCGAACTCTAAACCGTCCGCTGATACTGAAGAACTGAATCAATGGATGTTTTCTCATCTTGGTGATTCAGAAGACATTCCCACTCCTCATACTCATACAGTTGAAGATGATAGTCCTACTATCATTCCAAATATGCAGAATAGTGATGCTGAAACATCATGGGTCTCAGCTGTTCCTATAAATACTATACCTGCTTCTGAATCCAATGTCTCAGACATTGCATCTACTTCTCAGCAATCAGTGAATATAATGACAACTGCATCCATTCCTCTCTTGGCTGATACTACAGACGTCGCTGAAGCTTCATCTTCAGCTCCTCCGGTTCAGGTTGAGTCAGCGTATCACGCTCCGACTCAGGGTTGGACTATAAATCACCCAATTGATCAAATTCTTGGTGATCCAAACGCTAGTATTCAGACTCGACGAAGTGCAGGTAATATTTGTTTATTTGTCAATTTTATTTCTCTAACTAAACCAAAGAAAGTAGATGATTCCCTCAAAGATCCAAACTGGGTCAGCGCCATGCAAGAAGAGCTGACTGAATTCGAAAGAAACAAAGTTTGGAAACTCGTTCGAAGACCAACTGACAAGATAGTGATAGGCACTAAATGGGTCTATCGAAACAAGTTGGACGAACATGAAACTGTAACCCGCAACAAGGCTCGTCTTGTTGCTCAGGGATACAGACAAGAGGAAGGCATAGATTAGGACGAAACATTTGCTCCTGTAGCAAGACTAGAATCTATTCGTCTATTCTTAGCATACGCTGTACACAAAGACTTCAAAGTATATCAGATGGATGTCAAGTCAGCGTTTCTAAATGGAAAGCTGAATGAAGAAGTCTATGTGGAACAACCTCCAGGATTCTCAGATCCTAATCGTCCACGTTATGTTTCTTCTCAAAAGCCTCATCTGATGTCAACTGGCTATGGCATAAGAGGCTCTCTCATCTGAATTTCAAGACACTGAACACTCTTTCTTCAAAAGAGTTAGTTACTGGTCTACCTCAACACTCATACGCCAAAGAGTCTTTATGTTCAGCGTGTGAGAAAGGGAAGCAGACCAAAGCAAGCTTTAAGTCAAAGCAAGTCTCCTCAGTGTCATCTCCTCTACAACTACTCCATATGGATCTGTTTGGCCCTGTTAACAAACAATCCATCGCTAGAAAGAAATATACACTGGTCATAGTTGATGAATTCTCTCGTTATACATGGGTTATGTTTCTCCGTTCCAAGAGTGACACCCCTGAAGAACTCATCACCTTTGTTCGAAAGATGGAAACTGATAACGCCACTTTTTGGCGTTATTTCCGGTTCTCAAACCAATGAGATTGGCTTGTATTCAAGTAAAAAGGCGTGTATTTTACGGTTTATCTAGTGATTTACACAGTTTATCTAAAAGGCAGCATTCCTCGAGAAAGAGGCTAAAAAGAGCCCAAAACGATCCCAAACGAAGCCTAACGGAAGCCCACGAGTCAAGCCCAAGACCCACGACCGAACTAGGACCCGACCCGCGAACCAGAAAACGACCCAAGCAGCATATAAGACACGCGCGACTTACCACGCGACTTGCAAGTCGCGTGGCAGGTCGCGTAATCCTCTGCTTGTCGAAAATCAGCTATTTTATTCGGGATTTAGGTCATTCGTTCGGTATCCAGATTTCACACGACGGCCAGAGCAGTCCCGGGGGCGATTTTCAGAGCCAAGTGACACCGTTTGGAGCAAAGATCGAGGATCAATCGAAGGAACGTTCAAGACGCGAAGTAGATTCAATCACGGGAAAAGGGAGTTTATCAATTCATCTTACACAGCCACCACGATCACGTTACCATGTTTGCTTACACTTTCGTTTCTCTTTCTTTTGTGTTTGAATCCCCCAACATCATGAACTAACTTTAAGATGTTGGGGGTTGGACTGAATTAGGATTGAACATATAGATGGATGACGACTGACTTTTATCAGTTTTATGATTTAATGAATGCATGTGATTTTGTTCTTAATGCTTTTGTGAGCGTAGCTAACTTACAATTGTTTTATTGTTTTCAATTATGTTCGAGAGAATTAATTGAGATCTAGAATTAGGAATTACATGTCTAAGGTAAGAAAGGATAGAGATATACCGAGTAAGCCTTAGTCTCATAATAACCTGCGCTTAATGTGTTTTGAACTACATAGGGTGAGATCGAGAGATTAATCCTGTGCTTTTCGAGATAAACTTCATGGTAGCTTGAGAAAGCACCACGTTTTACAAATATAACTGTTGTTACTTGAGAGAGAGCAATGGTTAGATCAAGGTTGAGTATTCATCAACAGAATTAACTGGTATTTGTTTTTAGTCTGAAGTCCATATGTGAAAACCTAAGGATATCCAACCCTCAACTGTTTTCTCCATCTAAATTCCAAAGCTGCTTACTGGTTGTCTTGTGTTTGGTTTATTTTATTTGCTGCAATTAATTAGTTTAAAACCTATCTTCCAAATTCGACAGTTCAGTTAATAGTTCTTATAGTAATTGTGATACTTAGTTCCTAGTTCCCCGTGATTCGATACTCGTACTTTCCAAGTACTATTACTTGACTTCTACTCGTACACTTGCGGTAAGATTTAGGGGGGTGTAAACCCACCTATCAGAAACCCTGAACAATTTGACCGTTCGCTCAATAAGAAGTGATCATGGGACTGAATTCAAAAACAGTTCTCTTGATTTCTTCTTTGAGAGTAAAGGTATTTCTCACAACTTTTCTTCAGTGAGAACACCGCAACAAAATGGAGTCGCTGAAAGAAGAAATAGAACAATTATTGAAGCTGAACGTTCAATGCTCAGCGATTCTCACCTGCCTACTCAGTTTTGGGCAGAAGCTGTCAACACTGCTTGTTTTACGCAAAACAGGTCGCTGATAGTCAAAAGATTCAATAAAACAGCCTATGAACTTTTTCATGGGAGAAAGCCTTCAATCAGCTTTCTTCACATCTTTGGATGTCAGCGTTTCATACTAAACAACAGAGATGCCCTTGGAAAGTTTGATCCTAAAGCTGATGATGGAATCTTTCTTGAATATTCTTCAATCTCCAAAGCCTTCAGAGTCTTCAATCGAAGAAGACAAATTGTAGAAGAAACTATTCACGTCACGTTTAACGAATCCCGTTCAGCGAACTCTAAACCGTCCGCTGATACTGAAGAACTGAATCAATGGATGTTTTCTGATCTTGGTGATTCAGATGACATTCCCACTCCTCATACTCATACAGTTGAAGATGATAGTCCTACTATCATTCCAAATATGCAGAATAGTGAAGCTGAAACATCATGGGTCTCAGTTGTTCCTATAAATACTATACATGCTTCTGAATCCAATGTCTCAGACATTCCATCTACTTCTCAGCAATCAGTGAATATAATGACAACTGCATACATTCCTCTCTTGGCTGATACTTCAGACGTCGCTGAAGCTTCATCTTCAGCTCCTCCAGTTCAGGTTGAGTCAGCGTCTCACGTTCCGGCTCAGCGTTGGACTATAAATCACCCAATTGATCAAATTCTTGGTGATCCAAACGCTGATATTCAGACTCGACGAAGTGCATGTAATATTTGTTTATTTGTCAATTTTATTTCTCTAACTGAACCAAAGAAAGTAGATGATGCCCTCAAAGATCCAAACTGGGTCAGCGCCATGCAAGAAGAGCTGGCTGAATTCGAAAGAAACAAAGTTTGGAAACTCGTTCGAAAACCAACTAACAAGACAATGATAGGCACTAAATGGGTCTATCGAAACAAGTTGGACGAACATGGAACTGTAACCCGCAACAAGGCTCGTCTTGTTGCTCAGGGATACAGACAAGAGGAAGGCATAGATTATGACGAAACATTTGCTCCTGTAGCAAGACTAGAATCTATTCGTCTATTCTTACTATACGCTGTACACAAAGACTTCAAAGTATATCAGATGGATGTCAAGTCAGCGTTTCTAAATGGAAAGCTGAATGAAGAAGTCTATGTGGAACAACCACCAGGATTCTCAGATCCTAAGCGTCCAGGTTATGTTTATAAACTGGATAAGGCACTTTATCGCTTGAAGCAAGCTCTACGTGCATGGTATGACACTCTATCTACTTATCTCCATATTGAACAATTTGAGCGAGGCAAAATCGACAAAACTCTATTTTTCAGGAAAGTAAAAGGTCATATCATTCTTGTTCAGATATATGTTGATGACATTATATTTGGTTCTACTAACCCTGATCTTTGTACTCTCTTCGCTGATAGAATGAAAGATGAGTATAAGATGAGCATGATGGGTGAACTAACATATTTCCTTGGTCTTCAGATAAAGCAAAAAGAAAAAGGAACTTTCATTAATCAGGGAAAGTATGTTAAAGATATGCTGAAGAAATTCGATTTAACTCAAAGTTCATCTATGAATACCCCTATGGCACCACCACTGACACTAGACAAGGATTTAAAAGGAATTCCTGTTAATGTCATGTTGTATCGTGGGATGATCAGCTCTCTTTTGTATCTTACAGCTAGCGGACCCGATATTATGTACGCAACCTGTTTGTGTGCACGATATCAAGCTGAATCTAAGATATCTCATATGACTGCTGTAAAGCGAATTTTTCGATATCTTAAGGGTACTGCAAATCTAGGTCTTTGGTATCCCAAAGAGTCAGGATTTGATCTAATCGCCTATTCAGATAGTGATTTTGCAGGTTGAAAAATGGATAGGAAAAGCACCACAGGAGGCTGTCAGCTCCTGGGTGGAAAGCTGGTGAGTTGGACAAGTAAAAAGCAAAACTCAGTGTCCACCTCCACAGCTGAAGCTGAGTATGTAGCCGCTGGAAGCTGTTGTTCTCAGGTCTTGTGGATGAGAAATCAACTACTGGACTATGACCTTCAGCTCTCAAATATTACAATCTATTGCGACAGCACAAGTGCCATCGCTATAGCCAACAATCCAGTGCTACACTCAATGACAAAACACATCGAAATCAGGTATCACTTTATCAGAGATCATGTGATAAATGGTGATATAGAACTTCAATTTATCCTAACTGACTATCAGTTAGCTGATTTGTTCACCAAATCTCATCAGCGAGCTTGGAATGCTGAACTTTGAAGAATAAAATCTTCAGCGGTTCACATTTGATCAGCGATAGGATAAAATCAACTTTTATAACCTATTCCATCATCTTCTCTCTGAATAAACTTGATTCGCTGATAATCAAGGTATGTTTTTCTCTCTCTGACAATCGCATGTAAATGCAAGATTTCAAAATAAATTGCATCGCTGAATATCTCTTCCTTAATCAGCGATACTTTGAAATTTCTAAAAACCATCACTGATATTTCTATTCAGTACTTCATGTTTTCAAAAGTGTCCCCGAGTTTTTCAAAACCTCAGAGACATCCAAGAATATGAAAGGACAGTTGTGACGTCATTACAACGGATAAGCCCCGACACATTCTTTTTCTAACACACGTTTGCACGTTTCGTTTACCTTCCAATCAAATGCAAACACGTGTCCGTGTCATGATGAAAATCTTTTCCCACTCAAGATTTTCTCACTCTCTATATAAACTCATTCTGGGTTTATATTTTTCTTTTACGCGAACTTCTTCTCCAAGCAAGAAAAAGAAAATTTACTGTTGCATTTGTGCTCTCGAATTTTCAAGAACTTCATCTTCTTCAACGAACCAGGTTAATAATTCTTTTATTTTACCTGTTTCTTCAAACTTGTTAATGATCTTCTCTTTGTTTTCACAAGATCAAACAAAAGAACTTTTTAAAATGAAATCATTTCTTTCATGGTTTTATGAACACAACCTTTCAGGGTTGTTCTTCAAGTTTAAACGCAAAATCTTAAACTTGTTCTTCATACGTTTTTCCAGAATCCCAATCTTCAAAGGAAACTGGAAAACAAGATTTTTATTGGGTTTACATTTCGTTTTTCAAAAACAAGAAAAACCCTAATCTTCATTAAGAAATTTTGTCTGAATGAAATGGACAAAATTCGAACTATCTTATTGGAAAAACCTTTCCACATTAAGATTATTCTTATTTGTTATCTTTGGTTGAACTGATAATTTACAGAAAATGGCATCTACTAACATTTCCACTTCCAAGAACACCATCGCTGAGAACACTGCTGCTGATAATACTGCTGAGGAACTGGACATCCTCAAGGCTCCTCAGGTCAACTTCTCTCTTGACAAACTGGATTGGAACAAGCCAAACAACCTCTATGCGCTTCTCGAGTTTCCTCCTCGAAAGCAACTCACACATCTAGATGATGCTGTGAACTTCCTGAAGAATTGTTGCATCTCCACAACCCTGACCATAACACCTCCTGCTCATCAGCTTTTGCTATCCCAATTCTGGTACTCTGCCAGACACTCTCAGCTACCATCAACCAAAGACTCCTAAAAAACAATTGACTGCATCCTCTGCGATACTGACTATGGCACCATGAAGATTACACCTACCATTATTCGCAAAGCCCTCAGCCTTCCTATCGCAACCAAAGAAAAACCCTTTGTTCCCCTCCCTGACCACAAGAAAAACTCAGACATGGAAGCCATCACTGCATTCTTCGATGCAATGGGCTATGTATGGGAAACTGGGAGGGACATGAAGCCCGAGAAGAAGCTGACCCTCATCAAGAAGTCCAAAATGCCCAGCAAGATGACTTTCATCTTCGCTCACTTAATCAGCTGCATGACTGCCAAGACCGGCTCCTCTGACCAAGCCGCTCAGCCTCAGTAAGCAATGGGATATGCATTGCTGAAAGGTCTACATATAGACTGGGCATCGATTATCTATGATGACCTAGTACTCAGAGTGGACTCCATCGCTGACAGATCTCCATGGGTCTCCTATCCTCGATTCATCAGCGCCGTATTCCAAAAAGGCCTGAAGGACAGCTACCCAACAGAGGGTGACCTGAAACTCTCTCAGGTTGGCCCTAAGGTTCTCGACTTCAAGCCAGTGGCGAATGAGGTACGTCTTTCTATACTTTTAACTCTTCTCAACCCCATTTCTTCTACTTCTGCAGCTCCTTCAGCGGACAAACCCACCGCTGATACCCCAGCTGCAACCTACATTCCTTCTCTTAAAAGGAAACACTCCTCCACCCAACTTAGTTCCAAAAGAACTAAGAAAACCAAGGAGCAACCCCAGCAATCTCTTGCTGAAGACTCCTCAGCTCCTCTTGATGGGCTGAAGGAAAGTTCAGTGGTACGCTCTGCCACAGCTGAACAAGCCACCCATTCTATCCCAACTTCAGTGTCTCTAAACGCTGAGGTTACAAACTTGGAATCTACCCAACCTCCTTCAGTCTCTCTACAGACTGAAGAAGCGATTCTCAGTGAATCCAACGCTGAACTCCGTACCCAACCTCCATTCTCAACCTTCGCTTCTCCCTCTACTCAATTGGACTCTACTCCAGTTATCACTGAAGCACCTGTCATTCCTCCAGAAGCTAAAGCTGACACTCAAGGAATGATGGGCGTAGGACCTGTAGAGATGACCATACGTCCACGTTCTCTCGCTGACGATATGGAACTTTTCTCAGGACACCGAGATTTTGATGCTTTCATCAATCCTCCTGCAGGTATACAACAACCCCTATACACTGTAACTGTACCCCAAACTTCTGAGCTTTCCTCTGTTCACAAGTTATTATATGTTACAGGTCCTAATTTGGGAGACATGAACGCCTCTCTGAAGACTATAGAGACGAAGCTGACAGGTCTCACAATTACTTTTTCCAACAACTCTTCAGCTGTAACAAACGCTGGAGAGAATCTTACAAAGCTTACAACCGTGGTCGAAAAGAATGCCTCCAAAGCTGACTTGGAGAAGGTTAATTAATCACTCACCGACTTGGCCAAAGTTCTCTCTGACATCTACACAGACTACCTCGACATAAAAAAATCAGTTGACACCATGTCCAGTGAGGTCACAACGCTGAAGACATCGGTTGGCAAACTCGAAGGTGATATGTCTGCTGTAAAGACTGATGTCAGTTCAGTAAAGACTGACAGGAGTTCTGTGAAGACCGACGTCAATACGATGAAGAATGACGTCACTTCTATGAAGACATTGTTGTAGTAGATCCTAACTAACACGACCTCCCCTGCCCCTGCCCCTGCACCTTCATCTTTTACTCCAGCGGATCATGCTGAACTCGTGAAGATCAATCCTGGTATTTCTGGTCTAGAAACCAGATTATCATCGATTGAAATTTGTGTGGGGATCCCTGGCCAAGAAGACAGGGAACCATCAACAGCTGCTGAGTCGTCGCATTCCTCCCCCACTCATCATGAAAAAGGGGGGGAGAAGAGCGCTGAAGACCTTTCCCATGATGAATCTATCAGGGGAGAGAAGACTGAAGACCTCACCTTTACTGAAGAAGGTGAGAAGACAATTGAAGAAGCAGCCGCTGGACCTCAGAGAGATGAACACCCTGAGGGAACCGAGAAGCTTACCTCTGCATCTGAGGGGGAGCAACTCGAAGAAGAAGCTGAAGAATCTGAGTCTGAAGCTGAAGATGAAGAAGCCATCGACTTGTCTGATGATGAACCATCCTCTTCTCCAAAGAATGATGATGATGACTCTTATATCGTCAAGCCTGCTCAGAGAAAATTTCTTAAAGGGATTCTGATAAATGAACCTTCAGGGGAGCGGACAAAGACAAAGCCATCAGCGTCTGAAGCTGACAAGGGCAAAGGAAAAAGTGTCTCTGAAGACCATGAAAATCTTACGATCTTGCTTAAAAAGCCGGTTTGTCAGGTACACTAACCTTTTCCTTACTCCACATCCCTCCTCTATCTCTCAATACACTTTATCAGCTCTACTCTCCACAAAGCTCTATACACTATCCTATTCTTTATCTATCTCTGTTCTACCCAATGTTCTTACTTGTAAGATCGTTGTGTTTCAGCTAGTCCTCTCACCAACAATAATCCCAGCTCCCAACGCTGAAGAAATAATCCCGGTCTTAGATTTGATCTCTGAGACTGATGAACCTGAAGAACATATGCTATCTCACAAAAACAGACCTTCCTTGGCTCCTAAAAAGCTAAGTGAAGAGGATCAGAGAAGAAAAGATGAGATGATAAAGAAGTTAGAAGATCAGCGAATCATTCTGAGGTGTGATCAACTTCCTTCCGTTCCTCCAAAGTTCAGAATTTCCCAAAAGGAATACAAAGAACACCTCAGAGCTGAACGCCTAATCGCTGAAAGAAGGGAAGCTGAAGAAAAAGACAGAGAATACGCCATCCAGCTTACTCAACGATCAGTAAAAGACCCCAAGCTGAAAAGAGCTCCCATTGACGTTCAACGTCAGCTATGGGATGATGCTCAAAGGATCGTTAGAGAAAAGACTAAGGTCTCTGATACGACTTTGGAATGGTGTAAAGATATGATGAACTATCGATCTCGATCATCCAAAATCATCAAAGTAAACATCAGAGGAAGACTGTACGCAGACGTTCCTGTTGTTGAAGTTGATGTCTACAGAGAAGACAAAACCAAGCAAACCTTCTATGCTGCCTCCTTAGACAAGTTTGATCTCTCTGAATGGTTGGAAGTAAAATTAGCCATTCAGGGATCGCGCTCAAAGTTCAAGAGCCATGTCGAGAAGATCTTAAACAAACAGATCGACCTGGTTTCTTCTGCTGTGGATATTCCTCCTTCTACTCTTCTTCCTCTTCAACAAAGAAGAGTCTCTGCAAAGGAAAAGAAAGTCTTAGACTCAGGTCCTCCTATACGGAATGAAATAGGTATTGGTTTCTCTCGTGCTGAAGTTCTTGGCCCTGATGCTGATCTCTCAGCGCTTGACACCTCCCTACCACCTGGAGAAACTTTCATTCCTAGCACAGTTGTAAGTGATCCTTATGGTATATTCTTTCTAGACTACGAAGGAAACCATCACTTTCAACGCATCTCTGAGCTTCCAATCACTCCCATCGAACAACTCAAAGATCTCATATACTGGTGTGAAGTCAGACGCGACATTAAAGCTAGACACCTGAAGCCCTTGATTTTTTAAGAAGGTCTGACCAAAAAGAATCAAGGAGTAGATGTCCCTGACTGGATGATTCCCACATCAAAGACCCTTGATGAACTTCTCATTAAGGAAGAACCTTTTGACGGATAGGTTCGCCTTGTAATTCTTTCTATCCTTATCTGTCTACATCTTTTGTACTTGTAATTTTATTCGCTGTACTTGTAATTTTTCTACTTCCCTCTGTAATCTTTACAAAGTTTAAAGAAAAATTTCAGCGAACGTACTTTACTCCATCAGTACAGAAAAGATCCCAGAAAACAGTAAAAGGGACAAATATTTTATGAGTTCTTTTTATCCTTATGTTTTCATTAAATAGCAATTTTCTTTGTTGCTATGTCATAATCAAATAGGGGGAGATTGTTGATCCAAACCCTCAGTGATTTGATAATGACCCTCTCTTATATACTTAGTGAAAATTATAAGTAAACAATATGTATCAGAGTTTCACTATCGCTGATAAGTACTAAGATCTTACAGTACCGCTGATAGGAACTCTCACTCTTTAGATTAAACATTCAGCGAAACTGTTCACCATAATACTCTGAGTCTGTTCAGTACTTATGGTGATCGCTGATAAGTTAGTTGTTTACTTATGATCCCTGAAGACAAGTTTCACGTCGACATAGGTTCTACGCTGAAGTCGAAGATCAAGCTCAAGAACCAGCGACAAGTCTCCTAATGAACTGATGCGGATCAGCGAAGACTCAGATTTGTCCACTCAACGTGAAGTATCAAGTACAGGACTTCAGCTATCGCTGAACTCTATCATTCGCTGATATAGAATGATAGATCGCTGAATCAACGAAAAGCTGATCATGAAGTCCTCCGTACAAAGTACTTTTGTCTTAACCACCCTTGCACGACTCCGTACGATATGTCAGAAAAAGAACCTCCTTATTGTCTGAAATCGTACAACCACTCTGATACTACACTGTTCAACATGCGGCTACTAAGGTTGTCAACAAAGGTCAATGACATACAACCAATGAGTTGTTGCCACGTGTAAAGTGTATACTGCCATGCATTAAATGCATGCAGTATATAAGAAGATTAACTCACTTCATTTTGAAGTAACTTGCTAACTCTGGACAAGTTCATCCTTCTTATCTTGAGATAGGTTATTATTAGTAATTTCCTTCTCTTTCTTAGTGCAAGAAACTTAGTGTTCCAACTTGTTTAGATTTAGGTTTAACCTTAATCTTGTTTCCGCAACAAGCTGTAAATTGTTAATGATTTATCAATAAACAATTTAGAAAAGTAAAATATGTGTGTTTGTATTCAACCCCCCCCCCTTCTACAAACTTGTATAGCCCTTCGGGACCAACATGTAGCCCTTTGCTTGCTTTTCTTTCAGTTGTAGTTTGGTTGAGTTTCTATTTCTTGTAGAACCCCCTTCCTTATCCTCTTTGTAGTTTCTTTCTGTGGTTTTTTATTAAATTTTTGCTTTGGCATTCAAAAAAATTAGTTAAAAGACTACAATTTTATAGTAACTTTTAATAACTAACAAATAGTAGTTCTTTTTTGAAAGTTATAGTTATAGTCATCTAAGGTCATTATAATTTTTCTTGACTGCTCTTCAAGATCCTTGAAATTAGTCGAGATACGTACAAACTAGTTTGGATGTATATGATTAACATAAAAAAAGGTTATTGTTTGAATAATGTGATCGTTATAAATAGATTAATGGTAATGAACTGAATTAAATGATTTATAAAAACATTATGTATGGAGTTTGTTTTGAGTAAAAAAATGTTTTCAGTATTGCTTCTTACAATAATGGTGGAGCTTAATATTATTGAATATGCAAGCTAGAATTGAGTTTCAGCGACTCGCCTTTAACGACAACATACTTTAACAAAAAGCTATTGCAATGACATGCCATCTCTATAAACCGTTATTGATGATAACTTGACTTTTAGCAGCAACAAAGTTGTTGCTAAAACCCATGTTTCTTGTGGTGGCTAGATATTCATTTAACAACATTGAGTTATATATTATATGATATGAAATTAAAAAAATTGTCTGAACTATGGTTATGGGTTTAAATTCGAGATTGATTAATTTGTTAATTTATAGAATTAAAGCTTTATAAAACCCATTTATATTTTAAATGTGTTATTTATGAACATATTATGTTCAAAAAATATGTACACTTGTATGTCTCGGTTTGATTTGTCTTGTGAAAATTTTAATCAAGATTTCAAATAAGTCGAATGAGAAATTGGTGTAATAAAATTCGATTCGTTAAGTTAAACGAGCCTTAATTGTGTTCGAGATTGACTTGAACCTAAAAATTACTAAACTCAAACACAAATAACTTGTTGAATGGTCAAATCGTTAACAAACGTAGGAGCATTCACAGTGGTTGAACCACTAAAAACTCCACTTTTCATATTTTTCTGCCACATCATTGTCACCCTAATAGAATAAAAACCTTCATAAAACTTCACATAGAGGTTCTCAAAAAATATCATTTTCCATTCTTAATTTATAAAATAAAACTTTTTTGTAGATTATAATATAAGTTTAATACATATCCATGTTGTAATAACCGAGTCTCAATTTAGAGGAATATAAGAAGTGTGGGAGTAAAGTGGAATTTTTACTTAAGGGGCCAAATTGTAAATTGTGGGAGAGGCTATAAACCCTCATTTTTGGGCACAAAACCCTAGGTATTTTCCATATTGAGAGTGATTGTGTATGTGTGGGAGCAGAGGAAGAAATCAAGCAATCATTCGTGATTTTGGGAAGAAGACAAGGAGAGTGTTGCATCGGAGATAACTCTAACATCAATTCGGAAAGGTAAACTCCCAATCTCATGCTCTTACCGTGTTCTTGCAAGGGGTTTTTATGTTTAAGGAGTTCTAGAATAAACATGGCTTAATCGAGGTTTATTTTGAGTGAGAACTTGATTTTGTATTCTAGTAATGTCTTAATGTTTTTCTGAAATCATTTGTAATGTTTTGGATGGTGTACATCTGTTTGGGTGGATTTTTGGTCACCCAGAGTGAAATAAGTGGAAGCTCTGTTTAGTCCAGAACTTGTAGATTCCGAGTCCGGACAAGTCTTTTCCGGAAGTGTGAGTCTGGAATCCAGAATTAATCCGAAATAGGCGGAATCCGGAATTAATCCGGAATAGGCGGAATCCGGAATGGATCCGGAATAAGCGGAATCCGGAATAGGTGGAATTCGGAATGGATCCGGAATAAGTGGAATCCGGAACGGATCCGAAATAGGTGGAATCCAGAACTGGATCCGAAATATGGCGGAGTCCGGAACTTTGGTATCGGACTCGGGAGTTCATTTGTGACCAAGTTTATTTAAGGGTCTGTTCAGAATATTGTGAGATCCAACTTAAGACTTATTACTCTTATTCTCTTTAAAATCATAGGTGTTCCACCTAGAAATCTGAAGCCCAAGTGAGAAGTATTGTGCAAAGGCAACATGTGAGTTTTTCTAACTAAATACGTACTTTAACGTAATTTCAGAAGTAAGAAAGTAATATGAAATGGTTTATTTATGTTATGTGATGAATGATTGGAAAGTCAGATTAAAGTGTATGCATACATTATGGATAGTTGTGAATTGGCTAAGTCGGGGGGGGGGGGGGTGGCCCGCCAGTGCTCATACCGGGGGGGTGTCTCGTTTATGCCATGGAAGGAGTGACCCAGTAAGGCAGTGTGAGACTGACACGTTGTCACTTCTGAGTGACTTCAGTGTGCCATTTACATGTGCGGTTCTACTTGGAAGATGTGTTTAAAATTGTTTTATATATGAATGTTATGAAATGCTTTATATATCTGTTATTGAAATTGTTGTCACTTGAGGGAGCTCATTAGACCTCATGGTCTAACCATCGCTTTTCCAATACTAAACCTTTTTAGGGAAGCCATTAATAGGGAGCTCAGGAAAGGGCAAGGAGTAGAGCTAAGGTGTGGGGACAGTGGTAGCCGTTAGTTAATTGCAGTCATCTTTTTAAATTTTAGTCATATTCTCGGTTGTGTATAGGTTGCTTCTGCAAACCTAGTTTTGAGACGATTGTAATTGAGAAAATTTTTGGACCCCCTTTTTGATGATTAATATTATATGCTATGTTATGCTTTATTTTGTTGGGTTGTTAGAATTGGTATCAGAGCCATAGTTTAAGGGATTTAGGTGACCGGACGGGCCTAGACTTAAATTGTGAGAGTAGAAATCACAACTGAGAATCAGGAAAGTGTTAGGAGAACACTATAATGGGAAGAAGACTAATAGGGTAGTGAGGATAGTCATGTAAGATAGATTCGGGGTTACACTTGGCCAGTGTAGTTGCGAATATACAGGTACATGTATATGCTTATATTTCCATATTGTTCTGGAGCTGTAGTTTTGAGTTATTTATTTTGGCATGTTTCAGTAACCAAGAATGTCTGAAAGAATCCTGAGAAGTAGGTCTGTACCAGTGGATGAGGAAATCCTCATGGATGACGGGCTGGTGGATCTCCTAAGACCGACGGCCACCCGTGGGAGAGGTGGAGACCGTGGGAGAGGGCGGGGAAGACCGCCACGGCGAGCTGCCACCCAGGCAGAGGGAGCTGGTGCGATGATGCGAGGGAGGAAGAAGGCGCCGGCTACCCGTCGGGATAAGAGTGTGGGAGCACCTGTGAGTGCGTGAGCCTTTCCATCAGGAAAATACTGCCTCGGTAGGCGGAGGGAGTCAGTCGAACAACCCGAGGAGAAACCGGAACCAAGCGTTTATGACGGAGGAAAGGTTTACTGCGGAAATGGGCAAACTGCAAGAGACTTTGCAAGCATTGTTGGAAAATCAAGTTAAGACTACGTCGGAGGGGCGAACTAAAAGTGGGAACGAGACGAAGACTGAGGTGTCTAGCCTACCTCCGACTATGGTGGGAGATCATTCGTTGTCAACTCCGTTTATGGTTAATGAACCGAAGACAATAACAGGATGTACTTTTAAGACTTTTGCGTCGTGCAAACCTCCATCTTTCAGCAGGGAACGCAATCCAGTCTTGGATCTGAGATGGATCCGCGAGATGGAACTAGCTTTTGACACAAGTAAGTCCGTTGAGGAAGACAAGGTGTTGTTTGCCATGTCTATGCTGAAGGCAGATGCCATCTTTTGGTGGGATGTCGAGACTGGTGGTAAGGGTTCAGAGATAGCGAAGATAACTACCTGGGAGTTGTTCACTAAGAGGTTCAAAGCTCAGTTTTTCCCGGTGGCGGCCGTTAAAAAGCTAGAGGAGGAATTTCTGGGGCTAGAATAAGGGACGATGTCAGTACAAGAGTATACGTCAAAGTTTATTGAGAAAGCTCGATTTGCCGAACTGTATGTATCTACTGAAGAGAGGCGCATAGAGAGGTACATCTGGGGATTGAAGAGCAGCGTGAGAGAGTTGATTAAGGTGAAGGATCCTGCTACTTTTCAAGATGCGGTAGATACTACGGAACTCACGGAAAAGGAGAAGAACAGACATATGTCGAAGAGAGTCGGGGACAAATGGAAGTGGGAAGGGCCGAACCGTGATGTTAAGAGGACGAGTGCTCCTAGACCTGAGTTGCGGGTGGGACCCAGAGCAGGAGAGAAACCTTGTGGTAAGTGTAATCGGATGCATAAAGGGGAATGTTTGGCTGACAAGGAAGGGTGCTTCAAGTGTGGGAAGACAGGGCGCATGGCACGAGATTGCCGTAGCTCGAGGTCATGTTAGCAGTGTGGTTCGCCAAACCATGTCAAGATGGACTGTCCGCAGTTAAAGAGGGGATTTGTTGGGGGCTATGGCGGTAATAGTGGAGGAAGAGATGGAGATAGAAAGATGGAGCCTGCTCGCGCGAAGGCGAGGGCTTTCCACATGTCGACAGAGGAAGCGGTGAATACCCCAGATGTGGTGACAGGTATTTTCCCTATTGACTCGACTTTTGCTAAAGTAATGCTTGATTTGGGCGCCAATCGTTCTTTTGTGTCGCCTAATTTTATTCGGAAATTTCAAGTGAAACCCAAGAGGTTGAACTTTGGGTTTGAGGTAGAAGTAGCGGATAATAGTCGAGTCTAGGTGAAGGAGGTCTATGAGGGGTGTAGCATTGATGTAGATGGTCATTTGTTTCCTTTGCATTTGTACCCTACGGGTATGGGGGAGTTTGACGTGGTATTAGGAATGGATTGGTTAGCAGATATCGACGCTAACATTGTGTGTATTAAGAAGTTGATTCGTATCGCCTTGCCTGGCAAGAAGGAAGTAGTAATCTATGGAGATCGTCGGGATAGGAAGTCGTGTATGATATCTTTGATGAAAGCTAGACGATGTTTGGGGAAGGGATGCCTGGAGTATTTAGCTTACGTGTTAAATGCTAAGAAAGAGAAGAAGGGAGTGGAGCATGTGCCTATAGTAAGTGAGTACCCGGAAGTGTTTCCGGATGACTTGACAAGTCTGACCCCAGATCATCAAGTAGAGTTTAGAATAGATTTTATGCCTGGAGCGGCACCGATTGCACGTGCGCTCTATCATCTGTCACCAGCGGAAATGAAGGAGATGATGATGCAGCTGCAAGAGCTACTCGACAAGGGTTTCATTCGATCGAGCTCATTGCCTTGGGGAGCACCGATACTATTCGTTAAGAAGAAGGATGGGTCTATGCGGATGTACATAGACTATCGGGACATCAATAAGGTAACAGTCAAGACTCAAGAACAAGTACCCACTTTCGAGGATTGATGACCTTTTCGACCAGTTACAAGGCGCAAGCTTATTCTCGAAGATAGACTTAAGATCGGGTTACCACCAGCTGAAGGTGAGAGATGAAGACGTGCCTAAGACGGCCTTTCTCACAAGATATGGACACTACGAGTTTTTAGTTATACCCTTTTGCCTGACTAACGCCCCAGCAGTGTTCATGGACTTGATGAATAGGATGTGTAGTTCATTGTTGGACAAGTGCGTAATCGTCTTCATTGACGACATCCTGGTCTACTCCCGATCCCGTAATGATCACGAGGAGCACCTCCGAGCGGTTTTAGAATTGTTGAAACGCGAGAAGTTGTACGCTAAGTTCTCAAAGTACGAGTTCTGTTTACGAGAAGTTCAGTTTCTAGGTCACGTAGTGTCGGCGGATGGCATCAAAGTGGACCCGGCTAAGATCGAAGAAATTAAAGATTGGGAGCCTCTAAAGTCGCCATCAGAAGTAAGAAGTTTTCTTGGGTTGGCGGGCTACTACCGGAAGTTCATTCAGGATTTCTCTCGAATAGCCACACCGTTGACCGCATTGACGAGAAAGTACGTCAAGTTCGTTTGGACAGAAGCTCAAGAGGCCGCATTTGAGAAGGTGAAGGAAAGTCTGAGCATCACTCCAATTTTGTCGTTACCAGATGGATCTGAAGGATTTGTAATTTACAGTGATGCTTCCAAGCTTAGGTTAGGGTGTGTGCTGATGCAAAATGGAAAGGTGATTGCCTACTCATCTCGATAGTTGAAAGATCACGAGAAGAACTACCCTATGCACGACATGGAGCTAGCGGCAGTGGTGTTCGCTTTAAAGATATGGCGACACTACTTGTATGGAGTGACAAGACACGGGGTGCCTCAATCTATTGTGTCCGATCGTGATAGTCGGTTTACATCATCGTTTTGGAGAAGTCTTCAACGAGAGTTGGGCTAGAATCTGAAGTTGAGCACAACATATCATCCCCAAATGGATGGTCAGAGCGAAAGAACTATTCAAATGTTAGAGGATATGCTCCAAGCTTGCATGATTGATTTCAAGGGTTCTTGGGAAGTACATCTACCTTTGATAGAGTTCTCGTATAATATCAGTTATCACGCGAGTATCCAAGCGGCACCATTCGAAGCCCTGTACGGACGGAAGTGTTGGACACCGTTATGTTGGAACGAGGTAGGGGAAAGACAACTAGCAGGCCCAGAGATCGTGCAAATGACGGCTGATAAGATAGAACTGATCCGTGAGAAAATGAGGGTCGCTCAGGATCGTCGAAGGAAGTATGCGAACAAAAGAAGGAAACCTATCGAGTTTCAGGTTGGGGATAAAGTAATGCTAAAAGTCTCACCTTGGAAAGGCGTAGTTCGTTTTGGAAAGAAAGGAAAGCTGAGACCAAGAAATGTGGGTCCCTTCGTCATTATAGAACGAGTTGGAGCAGTAGCCTACAAGTTGGACTTGCCGGAAGAATTAAAGGGAGTTCATCCAACGTTTCATGTTTCGAACCTAAAGAAGTGTTTGGCCGAGGCAAATGTGGCCATTCCATTGGAGGACATCAGTGTCGATGAGAGGCTAACGTACGTAGAAGAACCGATAGAGATTGTGGACAGTAAGATTCGAAAGTTAAGGAATAAGGAGATCAGTTTGGTAAAGGTCCAGTGGCGGTATCATAAGGGCCAAGAGGCCACTTAGGAAGTAGAAGCAGGTATGAGGTTAAAGTACCCTCATATTTTCGACAATGGAATTCCAGGGATGGAATTCTTTTAAGGGGGAGGTATTGTAATAACCGAGTCTCAATTTAGAGGAATATAAGAAGTGTGGGAGTAAAGTGGAATTTTTACTTAAGGGGCCAAATTGTAAATTATGGGAGAGGGTATAAAACCCTCATTTTTTGGCACAAAACCCTAGGTATTTTTCATATCGAGAGCGGCTGTGTATATGTGGGAGTAGAGGAAGAAATCAAGCAACCATTCGTGATTTTGGGAAGAAGACAAGGAGAGTATTGCATCAGAGATAACTCTAACATCAATTCGAAAAGGTAAACTCCCAATCTCATGCTCTTACCGTGTTCCTGCAAGGGGTTTTTATGTTTAAGGAGTTCTAGAATAAACATGGCTTAATCGAGGTTTATTTTGAGTGAGAACTTAATTATGTATTCTAGTAATGTCTTAATGTTTTTCTGAAATCATTTGTAATGTTATGGATGGTGTACATCTGTTTGGGTGGATTTTTGGTCACCCAGAGTGAAATAAGTGGAAGCTCTGTTTAGTACGGAACTTGTAGATTCCGAGTCCGGACAAGTCTTTTCCGGAAGTGTGAGTCTGGAATTCGGAATTAATCCGGAATAGGCGGAATCCGGAATGGGTCCGGAATAGGTGGAATCCGGAACTGGATCCGGAATATGGCGGAGTCCGGAACTCTGGTATCGGACTCGGGAGTTCATTTGTGACCACGTTTATTTAAGGGTCTGTTCAGAATGTTGTGAGAGCCAACTTAAGACTTATTACTCTTATTCTCTTTAAAATCATAGGTGTTCCACATAGAAATCTGAAGCCCAAGTGAGAAGTATTGTGCAAAGGCAACAAGTGAGCTTTTCTAACTAAATACGTGCTTTAACGTAATTTCAGAAGTAAGAAAGTAATATGAAATGGTTTATTTATGTTATGTGATGAATGATTGGAAAGTCAGATTAAAGTGTATGCATACATTATTGTTGTCCCAGAAATCAACAACAATTCAAGTATTAGGGAGAGTTCGAGATACAAACGTCATCCTAATATTAGATGTTAATCATTTTAGTACATGGAAGACTCTCTCTTTCTCTCTAGAATTATGCTCCTTACATTGTGCCACACTTTACAAAATGACCTTACCACCACTATTTATAGTCATAACAAGGCATAGCAAGCTTTACAAAACTTTCACATAATTAGGACATTTTCGGTCCTAACAATTATGGATAGCTGTGAATTGGCTAAGTCGGGGGTGTGGCCCGCCAGTGCTCATACCGGGGGTGTGTCCCGTTTATGCCATGGGAGGAGTGACCCAGTAAGGCAGTGTGAGACTGACCCGTTGTCACTTCTGAGTAACTTCAGTGTGCCATTTACATGTGCGGTTGTACTTGGAAGCTTTGTTTAAAATTGTTTTATATATGAATGTTATGAAATGCTTTATATATCTGTTATTGAAACTGTTGTCACTTGAGGAAGCTCACTAGACCTCATGGTCTAACCCTCGCTTTTTCAATACTAAACCTTTTCAGGGAAGCCATTAATAGGGAGCTCAGGAAAGGGCAAGGAGTAGAGCTAAGGTGTGGGGACACTGTTAGCCGTTAGTTAATTGCAGTCATCTTTTTAAATTTTAGTCATATTCTCAGTTGTGTATAGGTTGCTTCTGCAAACCTAGTCTTGAGACGATTGTAATTGAGAAAACTTTGGGACCCCCTTTTTGAGGATTAATATTATATGCTATGTTATGCTTTATTTTGTTGGGTTGTTACACATGTATTATAAAATTATAAAAATATTATAATGTATTAATTTTCACTTATCTATATTAATTTTAATTTGTTAGTTTAATTTTGTTAACATATTTGAAAAATAATTAAAACATAAACATAATTTTATACTACAATTTAAAAAAGTGCAAAGTTACACATATATTAATCTTTTAACTATAAATTAATAAATAGTAATATAGATTACTCATAATCTCGATTCGACCAAATATGTTCAACCAAGTTGGAGCGAATTTGATGATGGATTTCATTTTAGCGTATTTCAAATTTCGTTGAATATATTTTTGGAATTTATGAGTAAAACCTTGAAATGTTTGAGAGTTTCTTGATTCTCAATGTCTTCTTATTTTCTTTGAAGGTGAGGTGTGAGGAATGACTCATATGGTGACATATATATATATATATATATATATATATATAGAGAGAGAGAGAGAGAGAGAGGTGGGTTCAAACGAGAACGCTAACTATTTAAGAAAACACGAAACGGCCGTCCATGTACATAATCGTACATTATTCACGTACAAAATCATATATGATTCACTCGACTTTTAAGTCGCGGCTAAAGTCGCCCCCATCTAGTTTTTTGCAGTTAGTGTAAAATCACATATGATTTTGCATATTTTTTAAACCATTGAACAACAATCTTCGAGCACGACTGGTTCGGTTCTCATATTTTTTAAACCATTAACCGTTGCGTACCCGTTGGGACCGGGTACCTGGTCGCGCTAGGTACCTAGAACCGGAACTGACAAGTACTCCTTATTTTTTTAATAAAAAACATTTTATATGTTTATTATATTTAAAAAAACTAAAATTGAAATTATAATTCACCTTTCAGGGTTACACATTTACACTTATGACCGCTTCCTTCATTCGACTTCTCCAATAGATTAATAATTACTTTTTATTTCTTTACTTTGATAGTATTTATTTCTTTACGTTGGGACTTTGTAATAGACTAATAATTACTTTTTTTATAGTATGAAATGTTAAAATTTTAAAAACAAAGTTAGACACAAGGTACCCGGTACCGGAACGAGCGGTTCCCAAATATAAAGAACTGGTGTAACTGGTTTCAGTTCATTCCTTCCCTGTAATACCCTCAAATTTGGAAAGAACAACTAATTTAAAATTTTCAAAGATACATCAAATAAAGGATAAAATTCCTTCTACAAATCACCACTTGAATCACCTTAAATAGAATTCTAGATTAAATCTCAACAAATAATAAATCAAGTCTTATATAAAGACTAAATAAAGACCGGGTGTTACTAAACCCATTAACACTTGCTATCTCCAAATGTGCGGAATGCATCACCCAAAAGATACATCATTCTCGTGCATCTAACTAGCACTCAACTCTTCACGGTGTCGCTAGTACGTACCATTCCCCCAACAAGAACCTGATGCACATGCCGACAAATAAAAAGGGTTAGACTTAATGCCTACTGAGTGCAAAAGTTTTATCAATTATATAAAACGAAAAAGCGGAAAGAATGTTATTAAAAATCACAATTCTCAATATGTAAAGTAATTAGAATAGAAAGTGATATTTTCCCAAAATCCTATTTTTGTGATATAATATTTGAATAGAAACACCTCATTATCATAAAACCACATAAATACTCACACAAAATAAATTAGGGTTAAAATCCAAATACCAAGACATGAGAATAGTTTATTTATTCAAAACCTTGATAAATGAAGGGGATTCAATAAGTTAAAGTCATAAATGTGGTTACTCGCCAAAACTCAAACAATATTAAAGTACGGATATTACAATATTCAAAAATAACGTTTAACAACAACGGGGGAGACGCGTATCTGTTGGGAGTGAAGGTGTAACACCCCAAAAGTTTGGGACAAACAAACAATTCCATAAAACGAAAATTGTGGTATATAATATTGCCAAAGCACGAGCCTCCCAAATAGGGGAAATAATAATCACCTGTTAATTACAAGTTTGTAATTCAAAGTAATGGAAATAACAACCTAATAATCTAATTTCACTACGAAATAAAATTACAATTTGGGTGTTATCCAATCCTTCCAAAATAGGGATCATCTATATTATGGTGTCCCAAAAGTCGTTTCTCCAAGCTCACACTATCCTCGGATAAGTGTTCTTAAAGATAGTGCCACTAGAACCTGAGATACATGTCGACACCAAACAAGTGTTAGGCCAAAGAGCCTAGTGAGTTTGAACAATTAATAATAAGCAATTTATAATGTATAAATAACATTTGTACCAATAAGCAATCCAATGTTTGGAGTCAATGGGAGAGACCTATAGCATCAATCAAGTTCCACCCAAAGAGCCGATATACCTTAGTGTCACCTATCATGAGTGACACCAAAAATTACGGGTGTTAAAAAAAGTTGGACACCTCAAACCGGTCGAACTAAGTCAAACCGGACCGTTTTTGGCAGTTTAAGGAGTTTGGTGGTCCGGTCTGGTTTGAAAAATAGCCAAACCGGGTGATTCGGTCTGGTCTACGGTCTGGAACTTTGTTTGGGTGGTTTGGACCAACCCGACCGCCAAATACATACAATATATATTTTCTTATATATTTTTTTATATTAGTATAAGACTATAGCCCAACTTTTAAGACTGTGTCCAATTTTATCATAAACTCGTAATAGCTCAAACATAAAAGTATATTTCGAAATCCCTAAGATGTGGACTTTGTTTGCATATTACTCTTTTAGTGTTTTATTGGGATACACTGTTTACTTTTTTGTGGATTGTGTATAATTTTTTGTGGAATTTTCTTACTTCAAATGGACTCAAGCCTTGGAGGGAGGCGTTGAATTTGGGATATTTTGTTTTGTTAAAATATATATTTAACCTAAAATTCCAAGTCATATATGTTTTTTTAATTTTAAAGCCCATAAAAGGCCCAAACCGCCTAAACCGGTCGAACCAAACCACATAAACCGCGGTCCAGTTTGACCGGTCTGGGCACTTGATGTCAAACCGCTCGGTTTGAAAATTTAATAAACCGTCACTTGTGTTTGACTTGTGGTCTGAGGGGTAAAACCGCCCAAACCAGACCGCGAACACCCCTACCAAAAACGCCCGACACATCTGAGGACTACAACCATGGCGGAGATCTAGGTACATACCCACACGGTGGCACCCAATATTATATCCTCGTAGTGTCTACTTGACGGATCCCTCAAGTTTCCATATATGCCATAAGGCGCTTTAATCCATGTGAATTGTATGCAATACAATCATGGGCAACTTGTGGTTTAAATACCACATACAACATAGTAATCCAATCTTCCCAATTTAACCAATTAGGCATATTCCCACATAAAAGATTTCCAAGCTATAAAGCTATATTTTATATACTTAGGAACACAATAATATGAACCAAGGTCATTTAAGAGCAAGTATGCATTTTATGGAATCAAATCTGCAAGTTAGGTCAAAACCCTAAAATAAGGTATTTTTTTGATAAAAATGGGTCAAACACCAATATAATTTTAAACACAAGATATTCATACTCATCAAAGTACTTAACAAGTTATTTATCACTGAAACAAACAAGGAAGTATGACCATATTAGCAACATAAAGATTTTGACAAAGAAATGTAAGATGGAGAAGGAAAACACATATTGACATGTATATGGTTTTACAAAACTCTTTAAAACTCACCACCTAGGTTTTTAAAGTAAAACCTAGAAAACCAAGCAATCCCTAGAACTCTAGAAGGTAGGGGTGGAGGATATGAGGATGCTTGCTTCTTGTAGGAACCCTTAATAAATGCTCTTCAAATATGACTTGTTGTACATAAATGAGCTAACCAAAACCCTAGCTTTGGAGTAAATGAGTAGGGTTTTCAAGAGGGATAAAACAAGCAAAGAGAGCTCCAAAATTGTATTCAATTGGTGGAAATGTGAGAAATGACCAAGTAAAATCGGGCTCAACAATTTATACCCACAGATGTCACGGGCGACCTTGCTCGACGACTTTGCCAAGGGGCATTTTCGCAAGCATAGTCGCGACCCGCTCTGCCTCACGGTTCACGGTACAAGGTCAACGACCTTGATATGCGACTTTGCCTTCGGGCATTGTCACTGTCAAAGTCGCCCGAGGCGTACCAAACACTGCTCTCACACGGAGACATTGCCAAGCTGCCTTGCCTTCGGGAATTGTCGCTGGCATAGTCGCACATGGTGTCCCCACGCCCGAAAACTTGGTCTAACTGACCCGAAAAGTTGAGAGGTTACCCTAAGCATGAAAGGTAAACTACTCGAGGCTAGAACCTCATTCAACTTATAAATGTGCATGATTAAAATCACAAATAAATAGAGGTCATGGAAAACCATACAGATTAAGTTTTATGAGTGTTACAATCCTCCTCACCTTAAAAGGATTTCGTCCCTGAATCTCTCCCTAACTAAACAAGTGAGGATATCGTTTCTTCATGTCCTTCTTAGCCTTCCAAGTTACATTTGCACCTCGATGGTGCATTCATTGGACTTTGACCATAGTTACCTCCTTATGCCGATGTTTCTTTGTCTTTGATTCAAATATGACTTCCGGTTCTTGCACACAACGATTTTCGTCATCTACCCGAATCTCCGTCAAAGGCATGACGCTATCTTCTTCGGCCAAGCACTTTCGTACATAACAAACGTGGAACGTAGGGTGGATTCCATCCATTTCCGGCGATAGATCTAGCTTATACGCTTGGAGTCCAATATTTTCTAAAATGGTAAAGGGTCCAAGGAAACGGGGGCTAAGCTTCCCACGTTTTCCAAAACGAATGATCCCTTTCTATAGAGACACTTTCAACATAACGCGATCTCCTACATGGAATTTAACCGATCTTTGTTTCTTGTCCGCATAGATCTTATGTCGATCTTGAGCCACCTTCAAGTGTTCTCAAATCTCTTTCACCTTATCCTCCGTACAATCTCCAGTCCGACGAATTGTCTATCTCCCGCTTCAAGCCAATAAACCGGAGTTTTACATTTCCACCTATACAAGGCTTCAAATGGTGCCACCCCGATACTAGAATGGTAGCTATTGTTGTACGCGAATTCGACTAATGGTAGGTGTGTCTCCCCATTTGGATTGTCAGTTCATTTGGATTGTCAGATCACTTTGACCATTCGTTTCAATGTCTATGACACACTACCTCAACATATCTTCAAGAGTTTGGATTGTCAGTTCACTTTGACCATTCGTTTGAGGATGGTAGGTCGTGCTTAACTTGACTTTTGTACTCAACTCCTTTTGTAGACCATCCCAAAAGTTGGAAGTAAACTGACTATCCCTATAGGACACAATAGATAGTGGCACACCATGTCTTAACACTACGTCGTGGATGTAGAGTTTGGCCAACTTGTCCATTGGCAATGTTTCCCGCATCGGCAGAAAGTGTGCACCCTTAGTTAGTCATCCACTATTACCCAAATTGTGTCATGGCCCCGTAGGGTCCTTGGTAGTTTTGTCACAAAGTCCATTGTGATGTGCTCCCATTTCCATTCTAGAATAGTCAAGGATTGTAAACTCCCATACGAATTTTGATGTCCCGCCTTGACTTGAAGGCACGTGACACACCTTTCCACATAGTTGTACTAACATCAAGCTTCATCACTAGCCACCAATAATTTAACTTCAAATCTCTATACATTTTGGTGCTACCGGGATATATGGAATATTTATACATATGATCTTCGTCTAGGAGTAGTTCACGATTTCCTCCTAACTTTGGTACTCAAATTCGACCTTGGAATAGTTTGAGACCACAGATACCTTTCGTTAGCAACTCTCGTTGTTTTATCATGACTTCGGCCTTAAGATTTTCTTCTTGAAGTGCCTCCGCTTGACACGTCTTTATGTTCTCCACTAAACTTGATACCACATCAATCCTAGTGAGAGATAACTTAGTTCCACACCCCTGACTCTTTCGGCTCAAGGCATCCGCTACCACATTGGCTTTTCCGGGGTGGTAGAGTAATTCAAAGTCATAGTCTTTCAATAATCCAAGCCACCTCCTTTGACGCATGTTGAGCTCCTTTTGGTCAAACATGTACTTGAAGCTTTTGATCAGTAAAAAGGGTACACCTTGTCCCATACAAATATTGTCGCCACAACTTCAAAGAGAAAACCATTGCGGCTGATTCTACATCATGGGTCGGATAATTATCTCGTGATCTTTCAGATGTCGGGATGCATAGGCTATCACTTTGCCGCTTTGCATCAACACACATCCGAGACCCATCTTGGAGGCACCACTATATACTACAAAGTCTTTCGACCCCTCGGGTAGGGATAGAATCGGTGCCTCGCACAACTTCCTCTTAAGAGTCCTAAAAGCTTACTCTTTAGTTTGGGTCCATATGAACTTGAAATTCTTCCTTGTCAATGATGTGAGTAGTGAAGCGATTTTCGGGAAGTCCTGAATGAACCTCCGGTAGTAGCCGGTTAACCCCAAAAAGCTCCTAATTTCTGGGGCTCGTTGGTGGTTCCCAATTCATCATTTCCTCGGTCTTTGCCGAGTCCACCTCCACTCCATCTTTATATACCATGTGATCCAAGAATTGGACCTCTTGTAGCCAAAACTCGCACTTTGACAATTTAGCGAACAATTTCTCTTTTTGAAGGACTTTCAATACTCCCCTCAAATGTTGCCCATGTTCGGCCTCGACCCTTGAGTAGATTAAGATGTTGTCGATAAATACTATCACTGGTTTGTTCAAGAAAGGACGACATACACGATTCATCAAGTCCATAAACATGGCCGAAGCAGTTTGTCAAACCGAATGACATCACCAAGAATTCATAGTGCCCATACCTTGTTCGGAAGGCCATCTTTGAAATATCGTCTTTCTTCACCCTTACTTGGTGGTATCCGGACCGTTGATCAAATTTGGAGAAGCATCCCGTAACCTTGTTTAACTCTCGATAAACTATGCACATCCGCATAGAACCGTCTTTCTTCTTTACAAACAATACTGGAGCTCCCCATGGCGACGAACTCGGTCTTATGAATATTGTTTTCTAAAAGTTCTTGGAGTTGCGTTATCATCTCTTGCGTTTCTGTCGAAGCTAAACGGTAAGGAGGGTAAGCTATCAGAGCCGCTCCCGGAGTAAGGTCAATGCGGAATTCTACTTGAAGTTCTGATGGAAAACCAGGTAAGTCTTCCGGAAAGACATTCGGATACTCAAGCACCACCTCCACGTCCTCAATCTTTTTTTTCTCTAACTTTGCATCCACTACATATACCAAATATAAAGAACATCCCTTCGATAGACACTTACGTGCTTTGAGTGACAAGATGATTGAAGTGGTTTTCTTTCCTTTCTCCCCATAAATAGTAACCGCACCACCAATCAGCAAGGCACTTGTATCATTTCCTTAGAACAAAATATCTCGACCTTATTCCTAACCAACCAATCCATGCCTACTACTATATCAAAACCACCTACAGCCATAGGTAGTAAGTTCATCTCAAAGGAATTCCCATCTATCTTCAAAGTACAACCATCATAACACACCTGAATCAACACTTGTTCCCCATTAACTACTTCTACTACCAGGGCATCAGAAAAGGTACTAATAGGAGTAACGAATTTCTTGCAAAAAGAACTCAACACAAAAGAATGGTTTGCACCCTAATCGAATAATACACAAATTTGCAAGGAGTTTACTAGGAACGTACCCGATACCACATCGACGGTCATCTGGAATGCTCGACTCGGTGCCTTAGGCAGGTTCTCGTTCCTTGTTGTTGTCCCGCTTGGAGTTCCACGGCTACCTCCTACTAACTTCGGGAATTCTCGGCTCCGGCATTTAAAGCAAACCGGTCCTCGAATAGGGCAGTCCTGAACTACATCGTCCTTCTTCCCACAATTAGCACATTCGATGGGACTCGAGTAAGACCTTGGGTTGCATGGGTCATAGTGTTTGTTCATGCACTTGTGGCACCACCTCTATTTGCGATGGGAGTCCACATACTTCCCTCCAGAAAATGGTCTATACTGATGTGTGGGCCCTGTTAGCCCTTCCCACTTCCTTTTCTCACCAACTTGACATCGCTCCTCCCTTCCTTGAGCAAGATCATATTTCACTAGCAAGGACTCTTCGATAGATTCCTGTAATGGCGTCACCTTGGTGTTCCTCACCATCATTTTCATCTAGGAGGTAACCCTCGATGGTACGCCATAATCTTCATTTTTTCATCGGTGGCTAAATGCTCCACCAAGCTCAACTTCTCTACAAACTATTTTGAGTAGTCGGAAATAGACATATTTCCTTTCTTCAAATTCCTGAACTCTTCCTTGATCTTGTCCAGGGCCTTTTCACTATTGTACTTATCCATCACCTTTTTTTTTAAAGTTGGCCACGTGAGTTTGGCCAAAACTTCCGCCGTGATAGATGACTGGGTGAATTTCCTCCAAGTTAAGGACTCACCTCTAAACAAATGGGAAGCAAACTAGACCCTTTGTGAGTCATCACACTCTCTTGCTTCGAACACCATCTCCATTTCCTTGATGGAATACATGCATGTGACCGGATTTGTAGTTCCCGCGAACTTCGACTGCTTGATACTAAGGAAGGTTTTGTAGGAACATACCCTCTCTCGTCTCTTTTCCCCGACTGTCACTTGTTCTTCAGTACCAACAATGTTCACCACACCTCCAAAGCCATTCATTACATTTTCGGCTACCGTTTCGGGTGGTCGGTGACTCGCATCATGGTCGTCCAATAGCTTCATGAAAAACTCTTATTGCAGGGCCTGATTAATGGCCTGCATCATACTAGCCATCATTTCAGATTGAGAGTTCGCCTCTACCATTATCGGGTTAGAAGTAGCTATGTTGACCCGTGGTATGTGCTTAGACCTCCCGTCCATAAAGGGTGGCCTAGGTGGTATTGCAGTAGTTGTGGCCCCCTTCTGGTTGGTCAGCCGTAGATGTCGTCTCCTCATTACCCTCCGGTGGGGTTTATGCTCTACTCCGGTATTAACCATAATAGTCTGACATACACACGAGAATGGAGATGAGAAATGGACTATTGGAGTTAAACTTATAGATACACACTACTACATTTTTCAATAATCACAACAACAGTAGTTCAAGCATGCTCACATAACAACATATTCATAATAGCATTAGCTAAATGAAATTGTGAATATGTTATACGCAAGAATTCTCATCACCATCATTACAATTCTCAATCAATGTAATTCCATAAGTTCTAATACTCTCCCCACCTATGACTTTTACCCAAGGTTGACGGTTTACCACAAACATTCACAACTTAAGTCTAGGTATGCTAGAGTCAACACCTATTCACTTAAACTAAAGCCCTGATACCAAATTGTAATACCCCAAAAATTTAGGACAAACAAAAACTTCCATAAAACGGAAATTGTGGTATATAATATCTCCAAAGCACGAGCCTCCCAAAAAGGGGAAATAATAATCACGTGTTAATTACAAGTTTGTAATTCAAAGTAGTGAAAATAACAACCTAATAATCTAATTTCACTACGAAACATGATAAAATTTGGGAGTCATCCAATCCTTCCAAAAACAAAGATCTTCTATAATATGGTTTCCCAAAAGTCGTTTCCCCAAGCTCACACTATCCTCAGCTAATTCTTCTTAAAGACGGCACCACTAGAACATGAGATACACGTCGACACCAAACAAGTGTTAGGCCAAAAAGCCTAGTGAGTTTGAAAATAATTAGCAATTTATAATGTATAAATAACATTTTCACCAATAAGCAATCCAATGTTTGGAGTCAATGGGGGAGACCAATAGCACTAATCAAGTTCCACACAAAGAGACGATATACCTTAGTGTCAACTACCATGAGTGACACCAAAAAGGCCCGACACATCCGAGGACTTCAACTATGGCATTACCCTGAATCGCGGAGATCTAGGTACATACCCAAACGATGGCACCCAAGACTATATCCTCCTAGTGTCTACTTGATGATTCATCCAAGTTCCTAAATAGGCCATAAGGCACTTTAATCCATGTGAAATGTATGCAATACCATCATGGGCAACTTGTGGTTTAAATACCAAATACAACATAAATAAATTTTCACATAATAATCCAATCTTTCCAATTATGCATATTTCCCACATAAAAGATTTTCATGCTATAAAGTTGCATATTATGTACTTAGAAACACAATAACATGAACCAAGGTCATTTAAGGGCAAGTATGCATTTTATGGAATCAAATCTTCAAGTCAGGTCAAAACCTAAAAATGAGGTATTTTCATAAAAAGGGGTCAAACACCAATATATTTTTCAGCACAAGATGTTCATACTCATCAAAGTACCCAACAAGACATTTATCACTAAAACTCTATAAATGCTCAAAACAAGGAAGTATGACCATATTAGCAACATAAAGACTTTGACAAAGAAATGTAAGATGGTGAAGGAAAACACATAATGACATGTATCTAGGTTTACAAAACTCTTTAAAACTCACAACATAAGTTTTTAAAGTAAAACCTAGAAAACCAAGCAAACCCTAGAAGGTTGGGGTGGAGGAGATGAGGATGCTTACTTCTTGTAGAAACCCTTAATAAATGCTCCTCAAAGATGACTTGTTGTGCAATAAATGAGCTAACCAAACCCTAGCTTTGGAGTAAATGAGGAGGGTTTTCAAGAGGGAGAAAACAAGAAAAGAGTGCTCCAAAATCGTATTCAATGGCTAGAAATGTGAGAAATGACCAAGTAAAATCGGGCTAAAAAATTTATACCCACAGACGTCGCGAGCGACCTTGCCCAACGACTTTTCCAAGGGGCATTGTCACTGGCAAAGTCGCGGCCCGCTCCCCCAAGGTTAGCGACCTTGACATGCGACTTTTCCTTCGAGCATTGTCGTTGTCAAAGTCGCCTGAGGCGTACCGAACACTTCTCTCACACGGCGACATTGCCCTACGACCTTGCCTTCGGGCATTGTCGCTGGCATAGTTGCACATGGTGTCCTGATGCCCGAAAACTTCGTCTAACTGACCCGACAAGTTGAGAGGTTACGCTAAGTATGAAAGGTAAATTACTCGAGGCTAGAACCTCATTCAACTTATAAACGTGCATGATTAAAATCTCAAATAAATAGAGGTCATGGAAAATCATACAAATTAAGTTTTATGAGTGTTACAAAAGGGAACACACAAGTATGTCACTCGTACAACGTTAATTGAATAACAGTTCACGACTTAAAGTCCAAGTGTCTCCTATGACTCCTTAACAAGTTTCACCTCAAGAGTCGGTTGACG
This sequence comes from Saussurea involucrata, assembly GCA_033807775.1. Lineage (NCBI taxonomy): Eukaryota > Viridiplantae > Streptophyta > Magnoliopsida > Asterales > Asteraceae > Saussurea > Saussurea involucrata. The sequence goes on from CM066316.1 coordinate 29,084,885, forward strand.
TTAGTGTCTATTTCCACGAATTTCACATAAAGGCCCGACACACTTAAGGACTACCTCCAAGGCATTACCTCAAGCGTTAGAGGTCGTAGTGCCTACCTCTAAGGTTGCATTTTCAGACTCAACCCTCCTAGTGCCTACTTGTAAAGTTTAATGTCACGAAACATGAGTCCCGGAGTTCAACCCCACAATACCCATTCGACCATCTATATAAAACTAACTCACATCCCTTTGGATCCAATGCATCACAGTCTAAATTACTTGACTCCAAAAGAATGTCCAACATCCTCAAAACTTGTAATTTACAAATAAATATGCCTCAAATGCATATAATTCCAAAAGAATGTCTAACACTCTCAAAGCATAGAATTACCAATAAAGATGCCTCAAATGCATACAACTTCAAAAGCCCATCATAGAGCAAAATAAACTAGACTAATGTCCTAAAGACTCTTTTAAGTCAAAACTGAGCCAAAAGTCAAAAACTCAATTGACCATCAAATAAAGGTCATCAAAACAATAAAACACATTTAACCGGTGTTTATGCAAGTACATATTTCAAAGACATGATTAACTTAAAAACTCATCATTGGTTGAGACAAACCATTTTCCAAATGAAATCATACTCTTATATTTCTAAAATGCCTCCTAACACAATAACGTGCATTTTCCAAACAGTTTATAAAACCAAATACATCAAAAGTGCATTAATCATCAAATAAACTTGATTTGTACAATAAATCGCCAAAAGAACATATTCTTTAGATTTTACTCATCAAAACATTCAAAAATCCAGATATAGGCATTTTACCCAAATTTATCGAATGCGAAAACCTCGTCAAATACTCAACACATTTGATATATATATATATATATATATAGAGAGAGAGAGAGAGAGAGAGACAGAGGAAAGTTTAAATGAAAACTCATTTTCAATTGTGCACATGAGGACGGATCTTGGCCCTTCAATCTCTATTGATCCAATGACTCATATTAAATAAAGTTTTAATTGAAATTATTAATTAAGGTGATTAGGGGTAAAAAAGGAAGATAGTTTCAATCTCACGCCTACCATATTTGACTTTTTATTTTCTTTTTTAATTAAAAATGTTTACCCCTTAAATTTTAAAATAAATTATCTTAAAAAATACTAATATTTTAATCAAACAAATTACATCAAAAAAACGAGAATTTCGTGCTCTTCGATATGACATCCATCTCGATATAGTTTTTTTTTGTTTTAACCGTGTTTTACATTAAGTGTTATATATGTTCTATATACATTATGAATATTAATGTAAGTTCAAATGTGTACCACACCTCGACATCGTGAGTTCGTAACTCGACATCACATTTTTCAACACTTTCTTCAACGTCGTAAGACATATTCATCACCTTAACCCAACACCCATTGAGTTTCGGTTGTGAACCGGGGAACAAAAGAGGGCGCGTCACGTGTCTACACTTTCACGGGTCATTCATGTATCATTCAGGATGAATAGTACACAATTCAAGGTGAATAATACACGATTCATGAATTCGTGTTTTATTTATCCCGAATGTTGTACTATTCATCATGAATAGTGAATGAACGTTCACCTTTGTTATTCATACTGAATGTGGACACCCGGGGATGTGCATACATATTCATAATGAATAAAACCAAATTTTGGCTATGAATCGGGAAACAAAAAGAGCGTGTTATGTGCCCACACCTTCATTGTCATTCATTTATTGTTCATCATGAATAATGTATCATTTAGGATGAATAATACACCATTCATGGTGAATAATACACGATTCATGATGAATAATACATGAATCATGAATTCGTGTATTAATCATCCTGAATGTTGTATTATTCACTATGAATACTTTATTATTCATACTGAATATTGTATTATTCATCATGAATAGTGAATGAGCGTTCACCTTTGTTATTCATACTGAATGTGGACACCCAGGGATGTGCATACATATTCATAATGAATATAACACATATATGACATTTCACGTAAAAAAACTATATCAAGATGGACGTCATATCGAAGAGCACGAAATTCTCGTTTTTTATGTAATTTGTTTAATTAAATATTAGTAATTTTTAAGATAATTTATTTTAAAATTTAAGGGGGTAAAATTTTTTAATTAAAAAAGAAAATAAAAAGTAAAATAAGGTAGGCGTATATTCAAATTTCCAATTTTGTCCCTTATCACTTCTTAATTAATCTTATTTTGTTTTAACCATTGATTAGTTTTCCAAATCTTGATCAATGGTTGTGACTTGTACGCTAACTATTTACGAGAACGGTCGCCCATGTACAAAATCACATGTGATTCACGTACAAAATCACATGTGATTTTACACTACCTGGATTTTGTACGTGATTTGTACAAAATCACATGTGATTTTACACTACCTGGATTTTGTACAAAATCACATGTGATTCACGTCCAGATTTCCAGGTAGTGTAAAATCATATGTGATTTTGTACGTGAATCACATGTGATTTTGTACATGGGCGGTCGTTCACGTGTTCTCGTAAATAGTTAGCGTTCTCGTTTGAACCCACCTCTCTCTCACTCTCTATATATATATATATATATAGAGAGAGAGAGAGAGGGATAATAAATTGTAAACCTCTAAATGTGTGTAAACTTTGGATTTCATAGGTTTTCTTGATGAAATTGTTTCATGAAATTGTTTATTTTGATGAAAGTGTTCCATATCATTCGTTTCATGATGAAATTGTTTCATATATTTGTGTTTTTTATGTAAAAACGACAAAGTTTCATCAGACTGAGAAAATATATGAAACAGTTTCAAAGGAATGAAAAAAAATATATGAAACTACATAAAAAACACAAATATATGAAACAATTTCATCAAGAAATGAATGATATGAAACAATTTCATCAAAATAAACAATTTCATGAAACAACTTCATCAAGAAAACCTATGAAATCCAAAGTTTACATGAAAAAAAGTTTACAAAATAGTGGGCATATATATATATATAGAGGAAGGTTCAAACGAGGAGCGCACCAAAACGTGAGAACGTGAGGAGCAATTGACAGTTATGAATCACATGTGATTGGCAGTTGTGGATCACATGTGATTCACAACTGATCTGGAGGAGCAATTGACAGTTATGAATCACATATGATTAACAGTTGTGAATCATTAATGATCCGCGACTTGCCACCTCGCGCCACATCTTGCGCGAATTTTCGATTTGTTCCGATTTTTTAGCAGTTGTTGATCACATGTGATCAGAAGCATGGGAGTGCTCCTCACGTTCTCTTAAATTGATGCGCTCCTCGTTTGAACCCGCCTCTCTCTCTATATATATATATATATATATATATATATATATATATATATATATATATATATAGAGAGAGAGAGAGAGAGGAAGGTTCAAACGAGGAGCGTACCAATTTAAGAGAACGTGAGGAGCACTCCCATGCTTCTGATCACATATGATTTACAACGCTAAAAAATCGGACATAATCAATTTTTCGCGCAAAAGTAGCGCGACTTGGTTCGCGACGCGTGCAAGTCGCGGATCATTAATGATCCACAACTGCCAATCACATGTGATCCATAACTGTCGATTCTCATCCAGATCAGTTGTGAATCACATGTGATCCACAACTGCCAATCACATGTGATTCATAACTATCAATTGCTCCTCACGTTCTCTTAAATTGGTACGCTCCTCGTTTGAACCCGCCTCTATATATCTATACTACATATATAAGCATATACACCTAATGTCTTAAAGACAAATTTTAAAGCACAATGTACCACACTTTAAAGCATCAAATTCAAAAAACTCTTAAAGACAAGTTTTAATGCACAATGTACAACTTCAGTAACTTTTGTTTTACACAGACACAAAAAATTCTGCATTGAACACCATACCCACCGTACTCTTCCACCTCTTCACGCCAACCCCCCTCACCACCATACCCACAATACTTCACCACCATACTGACAGTAATTCACATCTACATACCCACACAACCATACCTTATTATACCCACACAACCATACCTTATTATTGAACGCTTTCTTCCTAAAATTCATATAAATCAAGAGTACGGTTCAGATTCTTGCTTCATTCATCCCCTTGATTCTCATACCGTGTTCTCTCTCTCTCTCTCTCTCTCGCAAATCAGTAAGTATTGGTTTTATGTTTGCTTCTATCATGTCCAAGCACCCCACTCATTTTTTGTTTTTAGTTAGGTTTCTTTCGATCTTTTCTTCCCAAATTCTGCAACACAGAATTAGGAATCAAATATTGTTTCTATTAAGCAGGTTTATTTGTTTTAATCTTCACATAGACTACTCCATTTGATTTTTGGCATGTACAAATTTTGAAGTGATTAGAACCACAAACATTGGTTGTGGTTATTGAAATGCCTTCAAACCAGCTAACCTAACCCAACATGTGTGATTGTGTTTTGATGTCGTGGTGTATGTGCTTAATGAGTTAAAAAGCTAAGTTATTTCTTCGTTATATTGTTATCAAATACCAAATCATATGATAAGTGAAAATTTGGGAAGGTAACTCTCAAAGATTATTATACTTGGTTTATATAATCTAACTACTATAAATTTCATTCTTAAGTTAAATGTAAAGAGGGGTAATGTTATTGAAATAATCGATTGTTGCATCTATGATATATACTCCTAAAACTGCAATTGCTATACTTAATTGCTTTTTTAGAATGGCCTTTGGCCAAATTGTCTTTGGAATGCATATACAACAGCTTCTTGGAGAAGATTTGGCCCCATTAAACACTAAGGAGCTGGAGCAACTTGAACACCAACTGGAGATGTCTTTGAGGAAAATAAGATCAACAAAGGTACAAACTTGTGTCCACTAAATGATTTCCAATATTTCCCTTTTCTTTTGATTTCATATGCTGTTAAGATATAAAAAGAGAGATTTCAATAATAAATAGAGGTTCATAAATCAATATATATATATAACATTTTACTAGGAACTAAGAGTGGAAAGTCACATAAATTCTATAGATCAATATCAATGTTTTGTTCTTGAATTTTCAGACTCAGTGCATGTTGGATCAGCTTGGTGATCTCCAAAGAAAGGTATGTATGTCTCCATGTATATAAAATTATAAGAGCACTAAAAGTTTGTAAAATTTCTGATCATTCATTTGTATTGTTCTTGTTTTTACTCCTATTTTGGTCGATTATATATGCAGGAGCAAGTTCTTGCTGAAAACATGAGGAATCTCAAGTTTAAGCAGTTCAGCACCAGTAGGTCCTTTGATAGTTGGATTGTTCGTATACTTTGCTTTTGTTGAAGTAATTTCTAGAGTTTTTCTTCTTTCATGATGATGCGAGAAATCTTGAGTAAGTTATCTGTGATTTTTATTTTTGTTGCTGTGGCTTTTTGTTTCCAGGTTGTAGATGCTTTAAATGAGTAAGTTTTTATTCACTTGCTTCAATAGTGTTTTTTTGTGTTCAATATTGATCTGTATTCAATGTTTTTTGATTTTTGATTATCTATTTTTGGATTACAGATAGAGTTTGAAACCACATGACATCCTTCAGTTACGGGTAAGTCATTTTGGATTGACAATATGGCTAATGGTTTCCAAAATGGCGTTGTACATAGACCTTGAAGAGTTGAAGGTCAAGTGGTGTTGATTAACCATCTCCGAAGTTCTTCCATTTCATGGTGTTTTTTTTGCATTTATCTTGTAAACTATAGTGTTTTATGGCATTTTTGCAAGAATGTGGTTAGTTTGTAGCAAGAACCAAGTCTGATGGTTCTGAAATTCGACCACTGGTTGAACCTTTGGTTTTCTTATAGCAAACAAGTCATCAAAATGTAAAAGTAACATTACACTTTGCAATAATGATGGGTTCCAAACAAAAAAGTGTTGAGTACAGATGTTCTTTTTGGTGTTTACATTCCCACAATTTGTTCAAAATCATTCACTCTTGCGAAGTGTAGTGTGCTTTTTTGGCATTTTTGCAAGAATAAACCATTAGTTTGCAATGAAAAGCGAAGTGTAACTGCTTCTATTAAGGAATCTCTCTTTTTCTATTTTGATCAAAATTTTCTAGCTCGTGAAACACTGATTTTTTCAACTAGATTGAACACATCCAACAAACATCATCGACACCAATTAGATTTTGGTGCTCATACAGCCTATCAAGCTAGAAAGAAGAGACCAAGGGCCATTCAAAAACAACTTGATGTGAGTTTCCCCTTTTCATCAAGTTTATAACTTCTGAGGGGGACCGTTTATCCAACACTTATTCGGTAAGCGTTTACCGGTAATAGTCAACACTTTTACTTAAAGTTGTCATCTATTAGTTTAAAAAGCTTAAAGATCCGTAAAACTGTGTTTTTTTCATCATGAACATTTATTTTGGGAAGAAGGGAGTAACAAAGAATAGTGAAACACGAGGGACACAGGGGCTTAAGTTGTGCCCAGAACATCATGATGTAGGTTGTAATCTGTAGAGAACACAAAACGCACGATTCCTTGTGGTAACGAAGCTTGTACAATAGAAACTTGTAGGATAGTGCCACTTAAACCACACATGTTTATCCTACTAATGCTTTTAAATCTCTACTAATACATGTTTATCACTACTAATTCTCCATAAATATACGATATACTTTGCATATATCTTTTTGTAACGAGAAATGACATTGATTTTTCGTTTCCATTTATAATAAAACTTCCCACCTTGGTTACCCGGTGCATTGCACGGGCACACTGCTAGTATATATATATATATATATATATCAAGTAAAACTCATTATTACTTTAAAGTACATATTTTGACATGTACATAGTTTTCACAAAGTAACTTGAACTCGCCTTGCTAGATTTAGACTAAATTTAGGTTTTCGCCCCAAAACTTGAGTCTCCTTTGATGCAGACTTGAAATCTCCACGAAATCTCCCTAGATCTTAGATCCAATACATCCACAAGGTTTCCTTCACAACACAAGTCATCAAAATCACACCAAAGTTGAAGAATGAATGAGAAAAGGATGAAAACATCAAACGTTAGCTTAACAATAAGAGAGATGTGGGGCTTACCAAAAATACTCTTGGATCCTCCAATATACTTCCATTCTCTTGTTCTAATCTTGAAGATCTCCCACAACCGAGTTCATAGCAAAAAGAATCACCAAAATCGGAGTTGAGATGAAGAAGTTATGAGGAAATGAAGATGATCCAAGAAAAATCGGACTTTATGTAGACATCAGTGTCTCACGCGACTTCCACACGATCTAGGTCGCGACAAAATTCACCTGGATCTCCAAAGTCGGCCCCATACACTGCTCGTTCGATTTCTTCGTTTTTCATGCTCGATCATTGTTTTGGCCATAAATTTTTCGTTTTAGCTCTGATTTTGCTCCGAAAAGAACCTTTGGACTCGTTTTTGAATTCTTTATACAACAAGACTATAAAATCTAGAATTTAAGCCCAAAATCCTATTTATTTTATTTCTCTTAAAATATCGATTTCTGTAGTAACTTGAAATTGTACATACCCAGAAGTCAGGGTGTTACATTCCGGGGAACCGCCGGTTTCGAGATCGGTTCCATGAATTTTGGCCACGTACCCGCCTTTGCTCACCTCTATATGGGGTTTTCAGAATGGTATTCTCTTTGGCAACTCAAAGCCAAAGAAGAAAGCGATGTTAGAAAAAATTATAACTCGTGCTTACTTTTAGGTAAATCATAGAAGTAGCAAATTGTCTATTAATTGGGTTGGTTGATTTGCAAATCATTCCCTTTTCATTCTTTCTATGTAATGTATCTTGTTAGTTTTATAAAATTCTAACGTTCTAAAAAAAGAATTAAACATGAAGTAATTGGAATAATTTTAATCAGGGTTGACGGTTTAGTTGTAGGAGTTTGAGTGCATCTCTTAAATAAATCACCATCTATATGTTTGGTTCGGTATGTGTATTTATTCAAAATTGTAATACAATTATGATAAACGACAACAATACCCAATTATAAGATTTTCATTTTTTATTCCTTAAATTATATATATTATATAATAATAATTTTAATAATAGTAATTGATGGTGATGGTGTGACGGCGACGATGGTGGTGGATGAAAAGACAATGGTGTTCGTGGTGACAACGGCGACAATAGTGATGATGGCGGGGATGGTGGTGAAGTTGATAGATGTGGTGGTAGTAGGGTTGTAAATATAATGACAAACCAATATTTATTAAATGATATGATAAAAGGAATAAAACCATCCATCACAAACGTTTCTTAGGGATTTCTTAGTGTCACATAAGTTTTTTTTATTAATAAATTATGTTGGTTGTAAATATGATTTTTTAATAGCAAGTTAGATTTTGGTAACTGATAATAGAGTAAATTTCATTTTTGGTCCCCGTGGTATGTTGTTTTTCTCACTTTTAGTCCCTAGAAATTTTTTATTGCAAGAAAAACCCTGTGGTATGCAAAAGTGCTCGGTTTTGATCCCTCGGGACTAACACCGTTAGATTACCTCCGTTAAAGGCCCTCATATGACTTGCACATGAAGGCATTTTAGTCCTTTTACTTTATTTCTTTTATTTTTCACTAAAGACAAAAAACACAGGTACCAAAATTGCAATTTCCTTTTATTATTATTATTATTATTATTATTATTATTATTATTATTATTATTATTATTATTATTATCGTTATTATTATTATTATTAATTAATATACATACTCTTTACACCCTTTGAGCGCACCTACCCGCCGATTCCGGCCTCCTACCCCAACATCCCATCTTCTCCGATGATATATTTACCATCCGGCCACCGACATCCCCCTCTTCTCTCCTTTATCTCCCCTGCAAACCCCACCTGGAAACCACCACCTATCACCACTATGAACCCCGATTTGAGACTTCACCTATCACCACCGTGAAACCCGCCTGCAAAAACCATAAACTCGAAATAAAAACCCATCGATATTGTGAATCCATCAAAATTAGGTTTGGGGTTTTCAGGAACTAAACTCAAATCTGTGTACCCATCGGTATACAAAATCCATCAAAATCAGAACCTATCAAGGTGGTAGTCGTCGATGTTTGATTATAGATCTGCTTTAGGTATGGTTTGAATGAGTTTGGGCGGAGATGGTGGTAGCTGTTGTATACATACACACACTGTAAATCGTAAACCCAACCACCGGCCCCAATGATAAACTTCGACAACTCCGACGACAACCCCTCTCTCTTTCTCTACCATCGACCACCTCCCTCACTCTCTATCTTTATTTTCCCATAGTCATCTCTTCTCCAAACCAACCACTGTAGACGATGGACCAAGCACATGGGTGAGATCGATGTGGACGTTCAGGGGTGAGATCGAACCACATGGACGATAAGGCTGTGGGATGGAGGAGTTTAATCGGAGGTTTAAGCCGGAGACAGTGAGTCTCGGCCTCTTGGGTTTGGTTCAAGGGAAAACCCTAAATAACCGGAAAACCGAAAAACCACGAAAATATGGAGGAAAAAGTATATCAATATGGATGTCAAATTAACGAGAAAAATATGATTATTTATTTGGTGTAATTTATTTCGTTCGAATTTTGTTTATTTTTCGTCTTTTTTCGAATAAAAAATAGGGGGGTGAGGTTTTTTTATTTAATTAATATTGTTGTAACCGCCCGTCTAATCACATCCATCAGATCATCTGATCTAACGGTTGATAAAGTGTTCTTTAGTTTTCCATTTATTTGAGGTTTTCCCCTGAACCTCCCTCTATATATATATATATATATATATATTAGTAAACTTCAATTTTGGTCCCTGTGATTTCACGTTTTTTGTTAAAAATGAAAAAAGGCAAAATGATCGAAATGCCCTCATATGCAAGTCACATGAGGGGCTTTAACGGAGGTAACCTAACGTGTTAGTCCCGAGGGACCAAAACCGAGCACTTCTGCATACCACAGGGTTTTTCTTGCAATAAAAATTTCCTGAGGACCAAAAGTGAGAAAAACAACATACCATAGGCACCAAAAATGCAATTTACTCTTGATAATATCAAATTAATATTTTTTGCTAACATAACAATAAAAAATATAAGAAATTGTAGTGTATAATTTTTTAATAAGAATTTGTTTCATGTCAAATCATGTTTTTTAATATTTTGTAGAGCATGTTTAGAGGATCTCCAACAGATTTCTCAAAATATCTACAAAACGTAGTAAAAAGAGTTAAAATCTTCAAAAAAAAGAAAATACATAATCTCCAACAGATTATCGATTTTGGAAAATACAACATTGATTATAATATTAAAATATTTTATTCATCGATTAAAATATTATTTCTCTCGCTACATATTTATCTTCAAAGTTTTTTTATTGGTGCTCTCACATGATAATCATCTATTAGGTGTTCAGTGTTTTTCATATTTGGAGAAAAAACTGTTCTCTCTCCTAAGTTCTCTATGTCGGAGTTAGTTTTAAGAAAATTGTTGGAACAAACTATTAACTTAAAATTTTCATTTTCTCCATTTTAAAAAAGTCTATTGAAGACGCTATTATAAAATGTATGAATAATTTGTTTAATGGGATGTTGGTTATAAAAATACAAATATTCTCATCATTAATCAATATTGATATACTTTTTTATTTATTGAACTAGAAATTTAACATTATATTAACTTGTTTATAAATCTAACATTGATATATTAATAGATATTTTAAAAATGCAAAATATAATATATATATATATATATATATATATCCTTAGGTTCAATAGAGAAGTGCAAATATTTAGAGAAGTAGAGAAGTAAAAAAACACGGGTCCGTTCATATATGAACGTTCATATATAAACAGTCATATATGAACGTTCATATATGAACGTTCATATGAACGTTCAGATATGACTGTTATATGAACGTTCATTTATGAACGTTCATATATGACTGTTTATATATGAACGTTCATATATGAATGTTCATATATGACTGTTATATGAACGTTCATATATGAACGTTCATATATGAACGTTCATATATGACTGTTTATATATGAACGTTCATATATGAACGGACCCGTGTTTTTTTACTTCTCTACTTCTCTAAATATTTGCACTTCTCTATTGAACATTTCCCTATATATATATATATATATATATATATATATATATATATATATATATATATATATATTACATTGGAATAAAGTTATTACATAATAGTAAAACTATATCATTCTTCGTTTTAAAAGTTAAGTAGATGTTCGTACAATATTGTTTGTGGTTCGACCATTATCGTAGGATCCATTTCCATCATTTTAGTGACCATTTTCCGATTTTTTTATATGCGTTTAGTTTTTCTTCTTTTACGAATAATGCCTTATGTCATTGTAACAGTAGCATTATCACTTGTTGGTTTTCGTTTCTATTAATAAATTAAATATACATAAATAGATTAAAACTATATGAAAAGTAACAATTTATATTTTTGTAACATTAATTTTTAAACATTTATTTATTGAATCGAAAACAATTTATCAATTAAAATAAGACATCTATTTAGTTAATTTATCTTTTGCAATAATTATTTGATTTAATAAATTATTTGATTTAATAAATTATTTGATATTAAGTTATAGTAGATAATATTTAATTATAATTTTGTTATTATTTGAATAAAATATAGTTTTTTATAAGAAATTAGTAAGAAATCATTATAGTGGAAATGGAAGGTAATTCCTGAACAATTTCTAAAATTGGGTGACACTTATGAAATTATGATAGAGACTGTATTATAGTTTATATTATTTTTTAAATATAGTATGAAATGTTGAAATCTCTAAAAAAATTACATCTAACTTCAACAACTACTCTACTTTAACAATTATATCATTAACTATATTATTAAAATATTCATTGCATTTAATAAAATATTAATTCTCTCTCCTAAACACACAACTTCAATGTCTCCTATTGGTGAGAAAGAATTGAATATTTTTACTTTCTTAAATATGGTGTTTTAGAGATTAGGAATGGCAACAGGTTGGATTCAGACCAATTTTTAGTATCCATGTCCCTGAAACCGATAACTATCTCTATCCTCTCAACCGTATTGATCCCCATGGAGGATCCTATCGAGTCCCCACGGTTTCCCCGATCTCTGTTGGGAAACCCGTTAATAATACAATCACTATTACCCATTGGTTTTCCCTGAACCCGAACCGAAACAGAGAAAACTCAAGTTGGAGCAAACATTAAACAATAAAACTTGGGTTTACATCTAACTAAATCTAACCAAACCAAATTGACAGTGAGTCAATATGGATCCAAGATTAGTGCAAACAGTATGAAATCAATAGAATAATCAATCAATCAATATGATTTCAACTTGTCATCCATGTAACATTCATAAACCTTTTAGAGAGTTTACAATATGTTTTCAATAATAATAATGACGATTAACCTAAACTAAAGGTTAACAAATCTATTTATATCTAGGCTATACTAACCAGGCCCATGGCCCATTACATGATTAAAGCCCAAATATGAATTTACAAAACATTCCCTTGAACTTCCATTCAATTAGATTTTAATCCCAACAATCTCCCCCTTTGAATCGAAGTTCAATCTCGCGCCAGTTCGAAACGTATATCTTTCGGAGTGCAAACAGAATCTCGAAGCTTCGGATGGCTTTACGAAACTCAATGCGGTCTTCAATAATTTCCAAGGCATCTCGGGCGTTTGTTTCGTTTTAGACTTGCAGCAACGATATCCGAAGATCTTTTTCCTTGGTGATCGTGTCTCTTAGAGCATCTCTGACCTTTAGCAGAGTTCCATCGCAGAATCTTTCAACTCGACTAAAGCGGAGAAACTTCTTCTCGTTCTGTTCGTTGAGATATACGATTCCGAATTCTGGTTGTAGCAACAAACTGTTGACATGATACATCTTCAATTCAGGGGCTTTCTGATCGGGTTTCAGCAGGTTGACCTTTTTCGTCCGGTGCTCGACTCCCATCTGAAAATCTGTAATGTATGACACCATTACCTTGTGTTTCAGGAATCGCTTTACAGCTTCAAGCGCTTTGGTGATGTGGAGCGGTCGGATCGTTCGAGTTCGGAGGTCTTTGAGGATTGGGTGAAAGTCGTTCAGTCGGAGATTCTTGAAGTCGGCTTCGGAGAATATCCATCTTTCCCATCTTCTCTTTTGACGGTAAAGACTAGGTACCAAATCTTCAAAATGCGGCCAGATCGGATGTTGATGACTTCTGTGATCTTGTGTTTGGTTCTGACCTGACTGACGGGTAAACACCTTTTCATTACCTCAAGATATTGTTTCTTGTATGCATCGTCAAACTTAGCTAATCTGAGGCAAAAGGCTGGGTCAAGCACACGCAGTTTGTGGACGAACAACCTCTTCAGGGAGTCTTCAAGGAAAGGAATCAGTACTATGATTTTCTCCCATCTGACAGGTTGTGGTGGTTGATCAGAAGCGGTTTGTTGCTGAGGAGATGTCGGATGTGCTGATGTAGAAGTTTCGGGAATCAGATCAGCATATGCGGGTGTACTCTGAATGGATTACAGCAAGAACTGATCGTAATCAAAGTCATCGTCGGCATCGGTAGGAAAGATAAAATTTACCTCGGAGTTTATAGCACTGGTGGCTTTTTCATACCATGCATTTTCAGTCTCCGGGTCGATCTCAGAATCAGGGTCTATCAAATCAAGTGCAGCCCCTTCCGGTGCGGTGTAGACAATCACTTCTTGAGATTCTCCCTCAGGCTTTTCAACCGTTGGGTCTTCGTCATCTGAGATTTCCATATCAATGACCATCTCGGCTAAACTTAGTTGTGTTTGTGGCTGGTCTTCTGATGGTGCCACAGTTGATGGTTCTGGTTGAACCACTGGAGTAGATTCGATGTTGATTGGCTCGGACTCGGTTAATATTTGATGTTTGTTCTCCCCCTCACGGTGATCAGGATCATCCTGGTCATCGTGTCGGCGTTTGAGTCCGCCAGCTTGACTCTTGCAGGTATCTTCGAGAGAGGCGACCCTGTCGGACAAGGTTGTAAGGGCGTTCTGAACATCCTTCAGGGTCGTGTCAAGCTGATCCAATCGGGTGTCGACGGATAACGGCTGAGAAGATGCTTGTGATCGGAGCACTGAGATTAGATCTGCTTCAGTCGAGGAGTCAGTGTTGGTGTGTTGGAGCAGTTGGGCGAGGAGCATGGTCTTTAGATCATCCACCGAATAGGATTGCTGAGCAGGTGCCGGTGGAGGTGTTGGTGCGGTTTTGGGTTCTACCACTTTCTCTTTCCCTTTAAGTAGGTTTTTGACTTTATCGAGCTCCATTCTGAACTCCTTTTCCATAGCTTCTGGGACAGCCTTTAAGGCGCCGTCCAGATATTTCCTTGACATGAAGTCAGGTAAATCACCGCCGGGATCACTTAGATTACCTGTTGAGGTTACAACTGTTGATTCAACAGAAGTACCACCTACGTTCATAGTTGGCGTGACATTGACTATGGTAGGATTTCCATCCGATCCTCGTAATCCGCTCAAAGGCACGGATGTTCCGATCGGTTCACTTAATTCACCGATGTTAGCAGTCTCGATCTGTGTCCTAGCCAAAGAAGATGTTATAATATCAAAGGGCTCTAGACTCAATGGTGCACAGAAAGAAGTCGAGAACGGGGGAGGATGTTCTCTTGTTTCAATATCGAAACTCTCTGAGTGAGAGAACGATAGACTTTGTGCTATGTCCCCGTGAGAAATTGAAACAACCAACTGTTGAGAGCTGGTTGAGTGGCTAGGGAGGTCGTGCAATTGCGTCGCTAGGTCCACGACGGCTTCTTCAATGTCTCGTCTCAACGGATGAGACGAGGCAGCAGATGTGGCTACCTGGGCGACTTTGGTTCGGTTTCGCTCATTCTCCGCTCTATTTAGGAGACTCTCTCTCTCTCTCGTTATTCTTTTTCAATCTCCATTTTCTCCGTCTCACTTGTTCTAAATTTTTAACTAAAACTCCCTCCTCTCTCCTTATGTCTCCCGTAATAGGCTGGGATATAGGGATTTCGGAGGTTGTGGGTGAGTTGGATGGAGATTCTTCAGTCATCGGCGGGCGACGTCCGATACAGGGTGGTATCATTGAAATACGGATGGCTCGTTCTGTATCGAAGTCGGTTGTTTCGGAATCCAGGACATCGGTTTGAGTGTATGGCGATATCGGTTTAGTGGTGTCGGTTCTAGGGTCTTGATCGAGTATTGGGGCAGTGACGACCGGGATCTCGTGTAGGGTAGTCGACGGTCCGGTGTCATCGAATGTACGGGTGGTCGAGATGGTATGTGGAGGGGTAGGTGGTCTACTTGTAGACGGTCGGGAGGGTTGGCTTGTAGAGGGTCGGGTGGCATGGCTTGTACTGGCACGCAAATCCTCTGCACCGCCCGCTTCGGTTCCCCTCACAGAGTGTACTCTCAGCACACCCCATCCGGAAGCCCCGGCTACCCGGACTCTACCTCCTCTTGTCCTTGGACCCTCACGTCGCTCGGGCCTAGCTCCTTGGGGAGGTCCCTCCGGCTCTGGCTGGACCACAGGAGCACCTAACGCTCGCCTATATTCTATAACACTCGGTGCTTGCGGATCCACATATGCCAGTAAGGCTTCGGGTATAGGCATGGCTTGTGCGTTGGACGGGTTACGAATAACAAGATAGTGTAAGCTAAATTGAGGACATACCGAGTGGTTCATGCGGCGTGGGATGTCCGGGTTTGCGTCCATGTGTTGACAGATGGCAAGCTGAAGGAATCGGAGATATGGAATGAACTTGCGCTCCTTCGTTCCGCCGATGGCGCGTATTGTCTGTACTAGTTCGCGCCAGATTATCATGGCGAAGTCCACATGCCGGTTGTAAATGACAGCGTGAACGAGGCGTAGGAAGTCAGCTGTGCACTGGTCGATGCCCTTCCATCTGGAGGATAGACACCTGTTCAGGATTGTGAACGAGGTGTACCAAATTGGCGCCAAGTATTTTCGGTTGAAGACTGAGGGGCGGTTTAGTGCATGGTTGTATCCGTGTGCACGGATTTCGGTACAGAGAGTGTTGTTGTCGACAGAAGGGTCGTATGCAGCGTGACCGCCGGCAGTAGCTTCCGGTAGAGACAGTAGACGTCGGAAGGACTCCGGTGTGAGTACGAATGGATGATGATCGATCGTTGCAGTAATCGTCTGAGAGTTGTGCGTTGTGACGATTCGGATGGTACTCCAGACTTGTTGTAGATAAAGTACTGGGACGTCGGTGGTCGCCGTGAGCGCATAGCGAAGTGGATGGCCGAGAAGGATGTCCACGACCACACGATGTTGTGGTCGGAACTCAGCAGCGTCGAGGTGATGATTGTTTCCCTCGATTTCAGACACATGGTCTTGTGGAACTAAGGCGTTGTCAGCCTCTTCGTCAATAAATTCCACATGAGGAGGATTGCCTGGTTGTTGTTGATCCGCCATTTGAGTACCTGAAAGATACGGTATTAGACTATAGGCGGATGCAAAAGTGTCGGTGCGTACCTTGGTGAAGATCGGCTCAAGCTGAAATAGATTGAGGAATGGCAGTGGAACAGGGTACTGGATTTGCCAATTTGTCCGGACAAAGAAAGTATCCGGGAAGCATAGTGTCCGGGTACAATGGTTATCGGATAACAAAAGTTATCGGGTACATTGGTATCTGGATACGTATGGTTACCAGACAAAATGAGGTTACCGGACAAAATTGAAGTTTACCGGACAGATCAAACTTACCGGACAACTAGTTTTTCGGATGAACAAGGTTACCGAACAAAAATGATCTTCCCGGATAGTTGAACTTACCGGAAACCATTAAGGTTTCCGGAAAACTTGGGTTACCGAGTGAGATGGTTTCCGGATAATGGAGGTTATCGGATGAGATGGTACCCGGATAAAATATCTTACCAGTTGAATGTTTCCGGATAACCTCCATTATCCGGTCAGATCTAATCCTCGAAAATAGCAATTCAAACCACAAATCTGACTATACTATAGTGATCGAAACATGTATAGGAGTAGTAATGAACCCTAATGGACTCAAACCATTCTTAAATCGTGGGAATGTGAACTGACAGAGTGTCGGGGTCCGAAAACCCCATTCTATCGCCAAATCGAGTGAGTTAAAGTGAGAATCGGTTGTGATAGCGTGCGAAATCAGTGTATAAGAGAGAGACGAGTACATACCGTGAGCGTAGATGAAATCCGATTGCGATTGGAGCAAAAATCGTTCTGGACCGAGGGGTGTTTGTTTCGAGAGGGTTTTAGGAGTGGTTTCCAGAAAAAAATGAAATAGTGAGGAAACCGTATATATATATATATATATAGGAAAGTGGTATCCGGGTGAGTCGTCCGAAAACCTACCCGGTCCGGATACCTATCCGGATAGGATGGTGTCCGGATACCCAGTCCGGATACTTTTGAAATTTTTCAAAATTGACCCTCTTATTTTCAAAGACTTGACTTTTCTTTCCAAAATACATTTTTTTAAACACGCTCCCCCTCAAATGTTTCACAAAAAGAAAATACTCTCCCTTGGATTGTGCATAACAACTGGGATGGGCCACACACAAAAAACTTATGAAAAAAAATTATGTGACACCCCCCCTCAAACGTATAACATACTTACTTGATGAAAATAAGCTTATGTGCTCCCCTGAACACATTAACAAAATTGTGAAACGCGCAGATATATCGAAGAATAATGTAGACGACAGTAATAAAACATGAAAGGAAATCACAAATGAAATGAAAGCAAACAAACGAAATCTACCTAATTAATACAGATATTTAACGGAAATATGTGTACGATACAAGTAGAATACGGATTCAAGGAAGTGATTACTCGTTCATCTGGAGTTTAGACAACAGATGATGACTAGGCAGTTCCTCGTAGGTGTATAGAACTTGTATCGGGCGCACGGTTCGATTAAATCTTCAGATTTAGCATACCAAGCTTGGACACAAGATAGTTAAAACGTTTTTCGTCCAAGGGTTTTGTAAAGCGGTTTGCTAACTGATGGTCAGTATTAACGAAGTAGAGTTCGATTGTACCTCTTTCGACGTGATCCTTGATAAAATGTTACCGAACGTCTATGTGTTTCGTCTTAGTGTGTTGGACCGGATTGCTTGAAATGGCAATTGCGCTCTTCGAGTCGCAGTAAATGGGAACTTATGAATATGTGAATCCATAGTCTTTGAGCTGAGTGCGCATCCAGATGACTTGAGAACAGCAGCTCGCAGCGGCCACGTATTCTGCCTCAGCAGTCGATGTGGAGATGCATTGCTGCTTCTTGGATGCCCAGCTGACTAAGCTATTGCCCAGGAACTTCACGTGTCCTGATGTGCTCTTCCGATCCAGCATGCTTCCCGCGTGGTCCGCGTCTGAGTACGCTATGACCTCAAAACCTGTCTCTTTCGGGTACCACAAGCCAAGATCAGCAGTACCTTTTAAGTAACGAAAAATTCGTTTGACCGCAATTAAATGAGACTCTTTTGGTTTTGACTGAAAACGAGCGCCCATACTCATTCAAAAATGGGGGAGCTTACTTATCCATTTCGAGATAGTTGCTATCTATATGTCCTGATTCATTTACTACAAGAAAGCCACTATTCCAAGCGTAGCGCATAAAAATGTTGAGCACATGATATCCGGTCTACTCGTCGTCAAGTACATCAAAGAACCTATCATCCCTCGGTATGTTTTGGTATCCACATCCTTTCCGTTAGGATCGGCGTGTAACCGCGTACCGGGGGTCATGGGAGTTTTCATGGGTGAGGACTGTTCCATATGGTATTTCCGAAGAATATCCCGGATGTACTTAGCCTGGTTTATGAATATCCCGGTCGACAGTTGCTTAACTTGAAGACCGAGGAAAAAATTCATCTCACTTAACATGCTCATTTGAAAATACTCTCCCATGAGTTTTGAAAAATCTTACAGTACTGAGGGTTAGTGCGAAAATGATATCATCAACATAGACCTGGACCAAGATTATGTGACCTTTTTCATTCTTAATAAACAAAGTAGTGTCAATTTTACTTTTTGAAAATCCTGCTTTGATTAAGAATTTAGACAGAGCATCATACCAGGCACATGGAGCTTGTTTGAGACCGTATAGAGCCTTGTCGAGGATATACACATGGTTTGGTTTGGAGTCGTCCACGAACCCGTATGGTTGCGATACGTACACTTCTTCCTTGATAACGTCGTTGAGGAAGGCGGTCTTGACATCCATCTGGAAGACCGTGAAATTCTTGTGTGCGGCGTATGCAAGGAACATACGAATCGCCTCGATTTTGGCTACCGGAGCATATGTCTCGTCGAAGTCAATTCCCTCTTGCTGGTGGTATCCTTTGGCCACGAGGCGTGCCTTGTTGTGTACAACGATGCCATCTTCGTCTTTCTTGTTCTTGAATATCCACTTCGTGCCGATGACTGTCTTGTTAGCTGGACGTGGGATGAGTCGCCATACCTTGAGGACCTCAAGTTGGTTGAGTTCCTCTTGCATCGCCATGACCCAGTCCGGATCATTGAGAGCTTCAGAGACAATTATTGGCTCGATCTTGCTTAGAAAGCCGGAGAACAAGCAGAAGTTGGCAGATGCACCTTGCGTCCGAACTTGAGTGGAAGGATAGCCGATGATCTGGTGTAGAGGGTGTGCTTTGGTCCATTTGGTGGTGTGTGGAAGTGGATGATGAGTTGCGTGAGAGTTGTTCGGGACCACATACTCACCGGGGGGAAGATCTTGAACTGCTTCAAGAGATGACAGACGGTTCCTTGGAGGAGACGGAGCGGGATTCGTTGTTGGTTGAGCAACTTCCGGTTCCAGGGAATTCAGAGGTTGATCCTTGTGAGTTGTTGAGGACGAATCTTCATGAGCGATCTTCGGAATTGGTATAGGTTCCTCCGAGGGATTAGCCGTTTCTGTAGTCGTGTTCGACGAACTTTGAGGGGTTTCCAGTGTAAGAGCTAGAGTGCTTGTTGATGGCGGCGGACCAGAGAGATTCTCCAAGGTTTCGAGTTGAGCATCTCCATCCCTAGGGTGCACAATTACACGAGGATTAGGCATATTAAAGAATTCATCGTAAAAGTGCTCAAAAAGTAAATCTAAATCATAAATATGTGATTTTGACGTAGATGCATGATTTGGATTTACTGGGGTTTGTGCAGATCTTGAACGCGAGAGTTTGGAAGCTAACACGCCAGTTAAAGTGGGTTCTGAACTGATTTGTTCAGAAGCCAAATCTGCGGCTTCGTCAAAAGTCACGTTTACGCTTTCGATGATGGATTTGGTTCGTTTGTTGTAAACGCGATAAGCCTTAGCCTGCATTGAGTATCCGATGAATACTCCTTCATCTGCCTTTGGACTGAACTTTCCGAGGTCATCCTTGTCGTGTAAGATGTAGTACGTGCACCTGAATGTGTGGAAGTACTTGATATTCGGGATGCGGTTGTTGATGATCTCGTACGGGGTTTTGTTGAACCGTTTGTTAATGATGGAGCGGTTTTGAGTGTAACAAGCAGTTGCAACCGCTTCAGCCCAGAGAAAAAGTGGCAGCTTAGATTGTGACAGCATCGTGCGAGCAGCTTCGATAAGGGTACGGCTCCGCCGTTCTACCACTCTGTTTTGCTGAGGAGTCCTCGCGGCAGAAAAGTTGTGCGAAATACTGACGGATGTCAGGTATTCGTTCAGTGTTTGGTTCTTGAACTTTGTCCCGTTGTCCATCGTGATTGACTGAACTAGCTGTCGTAGATTCAGTTGAATGGTCTTTAGATGGGTGATTATAAGTTCCGGGGTCTCGTATTTCGAGTGCAGGAACTTCACCCATGTATAGCGCGAGAAATCGTCGACCATGACTAGGACGTATTTCTTCTTGTTGATAATCTGAACACGCATCGGTTCGTACAAATCCATATGGATGAGTTCGAGGGACCAGGATGTGCTCGGTGCGGCCTTCGGCTTGTGAGTCGCTCGCTTCATTTTCCCATCTCGCATGCCCCGCAGAGTCTATCCTTCTCGAACTTGAGCTCGGGCATGCCTTTAACGTGTCCGCCTAGCACCAATTTGTTGATGTTCTTAAAGTTGAGGTGCGAGAGACGTCGATGCCATATCCACGTTTGTTGAGAGTTGGCCTTCGACATGAGGCAGACATAATCATCAATCTTTAGGGCAGAGAGGTCGATGGTGTAGAGGTTGGTCTTCCGAGTTCCAACAAGTAGCTCATTTTCGTCTTCAGTGCGGATGTTACACCTTTTAGCTTTGAAGTTGAATTCGAGATCTTTGTCGCAGAACTGTCCGATGCTTAACAGATTGTGTCCCAATCCCGCGACGTATGACACCTTCTTGATCGTGATCTTATCTTGAACTATATTGTCGTAGCCCATAATCGGCGCTTTATCATTGTTCCCAAACCTCACGTCTCCGCAGTATTTCTCTGTGAAGTTCGTGAGCAGCTCCCTCCTTCCTATCATGTGCTTGGAGCATCCTGAGTCTAAGTACCACATATGACCGTCCTGCAAAAATGAGATTAAGGATTTTTAGGTACCCATTTGAAAATGGGTCCTGGAGGGTTAGGTTTAACACCTGACTGGGGAACCCATTTTGAATTGGGTTTCCTTTTGGGCTTACGAGATTTACGCTTAGTCTTTGAATTGAAAACATGATAAGACCCAAACCAATCAGTTGCATAACGATTATCATCGAAATCATTCAATCCACAAGACAAACCAAAGTGGGTAGCCAAAGGATCTAACAAGAACAAGTCGGAGTCGAAGTCATTTAATTCTGCTTTCAATTCTAGTAAAAACATTAATGATTGTGGTTTTCATAATTTGAATGATTATGTTGAACAAAGTATTAAATTTCCATTAAGACTTTATTCTATACAGCAATTGCTTCAATTATCCCATGATTGTTTGTGTTGTTCTAACTGTGGATTGAATGATTTCGATGATAATCGTTATGCAACTGATTGGTTTGGGTCTTATCATGTTTTCAACTTAAAGCCTAAGGCCCACGGCCCATTAAGCACTAAACTAAGCCTATTTAACACAATAAGGCTTTTACAAATAATAAGCTTTTCTAATATTTTCTTTATATCGCTTTCTATATTATAGGACATTTATGGTCCTAACAATCTCCCCCTAAAGTTATATAAAGAAAAAACGGTCTTGAAAACTTTAGGTCTTGATCTTCTCTTCCTCTTGAATCTTTGAAACACTTTGGTGTTACTTGTCTTCATATCTTTCAACGCTCCCCCTTCAATAAAGCTTTTGGTCTTCATATCTTCAACTTTATCACCAGATTCAAAGAATCCGTCTTTGAACTGCGAGTTGAATTTGCTTTCAGCTTTAGCTTTAAGAACTTTTAGAACTAGTATTCTCTATGGAGGAAATAGTTTGTAGCGAACACCACTTGATAAGGAATGAGAAGAATTGATCAAACAAACAACTTGTAAGTGATTTAAACTCTTTTCAGAACTGATCAAGTAACATTGCTAACTCCCCCTCAACTTGATAATCGGCGTCTTTGAATATGTATCATTTCTCCCCCTCATGACGAGTAGGAGCATCCGGAGCATCATGTAATCTCAAAGACAATACCGGTGAGTAGTAGAATTCCAGATGAAACGTTAAGTAAACAAGATGGGGTAAAAATCTAACACAGAAACACAATAGTAACTGTTATCACATCATTAGTAATAATTGTGTGGCCTATGTTCATAGTTGGCAATGGGGTATCTCTGATACGACTTCCAGTTATCACTGAAGTAAGAATATTAAAACATTCCTTCTCAAACTGTTCAGGCAATATCACGAAGATATGCGAGTGGAATCACAATGACTCGTGCATGTGTGAAAGAATTAGATTATATCGATTTGGCTCAAGTATTGATTTAACCTGGGATGCAAGTTAAAAATCAAAAGACACAGTGATTAGAATATGAAGTTCAGAGACCGGAGCTGATGTCTTCCTTTTTCAATATCTAAGACCTCCGAGTGAGGAATAGATAGATTATTTGCTAATTCTCCGTGGATATGTGAAACAAGAATCTTTTGTGAGATACTTGAGTGGCTAGGTGGGGTGACACGAGTTATCGACACTGGGTCCATGTCTGTTTCAATATTCATCTCCAAAGAACGAGAATGAATAGATTGTGTGGTTACCCGGATAACTCACTCGGTTTGGTAAGGACCAATAATTCTTTTAAGTCCTGTCACATCCTCACCATTTTTCTTTTCACTCCAAACTCATCTATCAAGCTAGACACCTCACTGATATCTATAAATGGATGTGTTTCTTAGGTAGGTCCTTCCGGTTCTGGATAGACCATAGAAACGATATACGCCCTAACACTCCTTTAATGAACCAAATAAAACATTAAGTACACTTTGAAGTACGAGCCCTGAACTGATTTGTTCATAAGTCAAAGCATTTAAGAACGAGTTCTGAACTGAATTATTCAGAAGTCATAAAAATTAAGTCCGAGTTCTGATCTGAGGTAATCAGAAGTCATTGCACTCGTTTGAAATGAGGAATTTCAATAAACAAGATCAAGCGCAAAACAGAATGACTCATTAGGCACATTTTGGTCAAAAATCAAACAATGAATAGAAATTTTAATTGTGAAGAACAAGTCACAATTATTATATCATATAAGAATTGAATCATTAGCAAGAAATGACGAACTTTGAGAAACAAATAGGAATTCAAACGAGTGTATTTCCATCGAAAAATCAACAAAATATATCAGACATGGAAATAACTAAATCAAGAAAATTATGACACATGGCAATCATGGAAGTTAAAGTCGGAGAATAACAAACACAAGTAAGTTATTCAGAATGAATTGCCATGGTCTTTGAATTCACCTAAAAACATGTATTGATCAAAACCTGGTACTCCCGCTCAAAAGTGGCATAACCTTTGAATGCAGTCATGTGAAAAGAATCTTCTGAACTAAACGCACATGACATTCCTGCAAAACAGATTAGAAAGATTTTGGTATCCATCCTTTGATGGATCCTTGATGGTTAGATGCCCTATTAGAATGAGGACCGTGGATACTATAAGTACCATACCAATGAGATTCATATTTCCGATCAACAAAATCATTCGAACCACATGTAGAACAACAAATACAATCATGAGAAAGTTGAAGCAACTGTTGAATTGAGTAAACTCTTAACGGAAACTTCACATTTTGTTCAACAGAAGTATGAGAATTAAAAGCATCATGATTACGATTGTATGTCCTAACATGCGAAAATGAATTAAATGAATCTGTATTCGCTTTGCTTTTATTTGACTTTTTCACTACCCAAACTTGTTTGAACTTTTTTCTTCGACCATTAATATCTGAAATGTCATTAAAGGTATGATCAGTTGAGTTTGAGTAGGAAGGATTTCTATCATTTGATCGACCGGTCTTTTGCCGCGTCTGTGAACGTTTTTGAGATTGAGAATCGGCTTTAGAAACTTTGTTCACAGGCGGGGTCTTGAGTTTTGAAGAACACTCGCCTTTCAGAAATTTGACCGGACGATTTACAGCTTTAGAAAGAAAGTCGGTGTGATTCGGAAGAGGTTTGTCAAATTCAAACTTAGTAAACTCTTCGTCTGAACTTTCATCGGAATTCATGTATTCAGAAAAATCAATATCAGGGACAGATGGACTAGGATTGGTTGAGGGAGGCGGGGAACACTTTGAGTCTGTGTTTTTGGAAGAATCTGGTGCGAAAGCTTTTTGAAATTCAGAGTTAAGATCCTTTTGAACACAGTCAGCTTGAGACTCTTTTCCTTTTCGTGAAGAAGTTTTTCCAACAAAGGCTTTACACGAAGATGTATCGGAGGAGTCCGAGGAAGGTTCGGGTGAAATCATCTTTTCGTTTTGGAGTTGGTCAAGTTTCTCTTGAATTTGAAACTTGCTCACTTGCTCTTGCATCACTTCTGTTGCCAAAGCAGACAGTTTTGATGTGAGCCGATTGATTTCATTCTGAAGGATTTCCTATTCCTCACCTGACACAGATTCGGTTTGGAGGATTTGAGTTTCTCAAGTTCGTTTAGAAGCCCTTGCTTTTCCTTTTGAAAATCAGTCCTTTCCTTTTTGAGTGTCTCCTCTAACTCGACTATTTTTTATTCCAAAATGAGAGGAGGAACATAGAGTTTACACTCGTCCGTCTCAGTTTTGGGTTCAGGTGCTGGGGCCTCATCCTTTTTGGAGGAATCCTTGGGCTTCGCAACCTTATAGCCGTCAAAGTAGTCATTCGAAAGATACTTAGATTTATTTTTCTTGTAGGAATAGTTAAGAGGTTCATACGCAAAAGGTAATTGCATTTTAGTGGTGTGTGCACGTTTGTATTCCTCAGTTTCCTCTTTCTTCTCTTCGAGAGGTCGAGTCCAATCGATTTTGTATTCGGGATACTTTTTGTCGAGACCAAGAAAATTAAATTCGTAAAGAGTAGGTCTCATTGTGTAACACCCTAAAATTTGGTGTAAATTTAAACCTGAATAATTTGCGGAAATGAGCTAAATGACATAGACAAATCTCCCAATCAGGAAGTAATAATATGGCGTTTACATTACAATTAATCGAACGGAAATAAGTCCAACAACCTACTAATCTAGACTTAGAAAAGTTCAGATTATAAACGGGTGTTGCTATCTCGTTCTCAAAAGTGAGTCATTTTATACACCAGAAGTCGCCACTATGTCCATCCAAAAATGCTATCTCTCTTCTCCACTCTTCCCTCAACCCCGGGAAGTACCACCGCTAGGAAGGCCTGCTTAAACACAACATACATCAAAGAAGTGTTAGTCATAAGCCTAGCCAAGATAGCAATTTCATAATAAGACTTGTTTACATGTTAAACATATAAAGTGTATTTTCATTCGTTACCGTTCAACCGCACGTTGCATCATCACATCATAAGGCGTCAACCATACTAGGTCTTTAGCCATTAAGACATAAACCATACTAGGTCTTTAATCCATTAAGACATCAACCATACTAGGTCTTTAGTCCATTAAGCATCAACCATACTAGGTCTTTAGCCATTAAGACATCAACCATACTAGGTCTTTAGTCCATTAAGACATCAACCATACTAGGTCTTTAGTCCATTAAGACATCAACCATACTAGGTATTTAGCCATTAAGACATCAACCATACTAGGTCTTTAGTCCATTAAGACATCAACCATACTAGGTCTTTAGTCCATTAAGACATCAACCATACTAGGTCTTTAGCCATTAAGACATCAACCATACTAGGTCTTTACTCCATTAAGACATCAACCATACTAGGTCTTTAGTCCATTAAGACATCAACCATACTAGGTATTTAGTCCATTAAGACATCATAATGTCACCAAAATATACAATTCCTCATAATCATAACAATACTTCTTGAACACAATAATTATCATAGGGACATTATACAATCGTATTTGTTTCATAACACTTTGAACACCAAAACCCCCATTTAGGTTTACTTCTACTTTGGTATTATAAAGAGGGAGAGGTTTATATATATCCTTAAGGGTATACTCCCACACCACCCATCCATCTCCTTTCATTTCTAACAACATTTTCGTCATAGTTAAACCCTAAATTACCAAAAGAGGAAAGATTAGGGTACTAATCATATAAATGAGAGAAACAAGTAAGATAAACAATTATTTAAAGAATGTAGGTACATAAACATCAATAAGCTTAGTGAGTCAAGAAAACTCACCTTAGAGGTTTGTAAGGTGGAAACCCTAAGAAATGGAAGAAACCCTAGTTTAACAAAACAAACAATTAGACTCCAAGGATTGTGCAAATCAAACTTGAATGAGGAGTTTAAGGGTTAAATCATCTTACCTAGATGCTTATAGAACAAACCCTAAAATTAGGAACCCTAGCTTTTCCTTGGTGGAGACTTGAACTATGGTTAGCCAAACTTGAAGATCCACTTGCAAAACAAAGATGTAGGAACTAAACTCTAGGAGGTCTTCATTAATTGGTTCTATGGCTTTAGGTTGAGAATTAAATGAGAGATAGAGCGAGAGAGAGAGTGAGTGAGATGAGAGAAGGCGTGGTGTCGGTAGAAAAGAAATGCAAGCACACAAACAACTAGCTTAACATTAAATGCTATCTCTTTTCTTTTCATTTGGTCACCGACACTGCCATTTAAGCCAAAGAATTTCTCCCAGCGAAAGTGACTTAAGCGATGGTGACATTGGCAATATCGCCGGTGTCACATCCGCTAGAAATGTACCGAGAACTCCCCCCCCCCCCCAAATCTCGATGCTCAACCAGCGATTGTGACGTTTGCGAGAGTGCCTTTGGCACACTCGCCATGGCACTCTCGCCGTGAGGGTACCGAGGGTGTTCACGGTGTAGCTGCAGTTCTCTCAAGAAGGAAAGCAAATCCAAGTTTATTCATGCATGAGATAGCCACGTATGTTTATCCTAAATGCAAGTATGGCACATGCATGCAAGCACACACGTCAAAATGTTCACAAATTCACGAGCTTGTCACGAGGAGTAACGACGAGCCGTTAATAATGCTGTAACGATGAGCCGTTACCTGAAATTTGGAGTGTTACACATTGTCAAAATCTTTTTCAAGTAATGTGGGTTATCGTACCCAATTCCCCATTCCTTGTTAAAATACGTGAATTCCTTAGGTTTGTTCATGTGAATTGTCTGATCAGTTTGACCTCTTTTGTGAAGTTTAGTTTCAAGATCGTTTATTTTCGCAACAAACTCTTTGTGTTGGATTTGAAGAGAGGAGCATTGATAGATAATCTCTGCTTTCTCATCCTCACACTGATCAAGCTTTAAATTCAACTCATATATCTTGGCCCTTAAGTCCTTTGGTGCTATTGAAAGATTTGTGCATTTTTCTTTAAGGTTAGCATTATCGGACTTATACTTTTCAGTGATTCTCTTTTGAAAATCTAGCTTTTCTTTTAAAGAATTAATTTCAAGCAGTTATTCATTAGTGGATGCCTTATAGGATTCTATTCTTTGAACAAGTGGTTGCATCTGTTCGACTAAGTTTTGATGGATAGGGGCACATACCTGACAAAGATTTGCTTTTTCTGACGGAGGAGAGTGGTTGCCCATGAAAGCATCAGTATCTTCAGAATCGCTTTCACTGTCGGAACGATTTAGCCAGTGGTCGTCTTCAACTAACAGCGCCTTTCCTGCAGCTTTCTGTTCTACGAACATAAGTTTTGCCTTGTAGTAGTGTACGTTTTTCTCAACTGGCTTTCTACAGTCCTTGGCAAAATGGCCCAATTTGCCGCAGTTATAGCACGTGACAGGCTCGTCCTTCTTCTTTGACTCGGGCTTGCGATCGTTCTTCTCATTCTTCTCCTTGTGATCAGATTGCTTGTGCTCATCAGTCTTTCTCTTTCCTTCATATTTCTTCTTGTAATCATGGCGCTTGTTGGGAGTAGTGGAGTAGCGCTGATTATTGGACGAAGGTTTCTTGTAGAACTTGTTTCTCTTAAATGACTTGGTGATGAGGGCCATTGCTTTCTTTATTTGACTCAGTTCAGGGTCAGAGTCGCTTTCTTCTGTTTCTTCAGACTCTGGTTCAGACTCACTGGACTCTTGGGTTCTCTTGGAGTGACGGCTGGACGACTTGCCGCTTTTTGAAGATACAAGAGCGAGTGGATCGGCATGTGACTTGGAAGAGGATTTCTGACTGCTCATTATCTCCATGACTTCATCCTCGTCCTGCATGAGCATCTCGTAGAGTTCATGGATTGGAACGTTCTCAATCAGATTGTTGTGTTTGATGTGAGAAGCGAACATTTTCCATTCTGGTAGGAGATTGTTCAGGAACTTGAGGGCATTCTCCGTGTTAGATCGAGTGTTCTTATTCTTGTGGAGCTCGTTCAGAAGAAGGCAAAATCGTTCATATGCCTGAGTAATTGATTCGCCCTTGCACTGCTTGAAACCGTCAAATTTGGTGATGCAGCTGTTGACCTTCAGTTGGTTTCCTACTTTACTTCCGCTCATCATCTTCTCAACTTGATCCCACATGCCTTTGGAAGTGTCCTTGTATGGCCGTGTAAATCTCGTTCGGTAGACTCTGGACTAGATATCTCTTGGCATGCTTTTCACCATCAAATCTATTCTTTTCCTCTTCGGTCATTTGCAGGTATGTCTTGGGCTCAGGTCGAGCTGCAGCACCTCCGGCTTGAGCTGGAACGGTAGTCATCGGAGTTTCTTGTGGGCCTTCAGGAAGAGCTCGCCAGATGTAGTCGAAGTTATCTTTAGCTTCGATGAAGATGATGAATCTATCTCTCCATTGACTGTATTCGCCCCGATAGAGAGTCGGTGGCTTGGCGTCGGTACCGATTGCTAGCGCATCGCGAGACATCTTTGAAGTGTGCACTAAAGTGATCGTCAGACGGTAGGGTTGATTCAAAGTGAAATCCTAACGCAAGGCACTACGAGTGAAAGTCCTAACGCAGGTTCTAAGAGTGATGCTAAGGTAAAATACTGGTAAGAAAATTGAACACAAACTTACCGGATAGGAATCCGGAAAACTGAAGTGTCCGGATCTGGTAGTAACCGGATCCAGGTGTGTGAGGTGTCCGAATAACACAGGTAACCGGATAAGCCTAAGGTTACCGGATAACTCAAAGTTACCGGATAAAATAGACTTACCGGGAAGAACAAGTAACCGAGTAAAATAAGTGACCGAACAAAGAACTTATCGGAAAAAAGTACTTACCGGGAAGCTGATGTGACCGGATATAGACACTTACCGGATGGAGTCCGGGAAGTTGATGTGTCCGAATATGGAGTATCCGGGAATATTACCGGATAGTTTGAATAAATCGGACAAGTACCGGATACTAGTGACTTTCCGAGAAAAATCAATAGTCCGGATAGGAGTACCAGATAGTCAGATTACCAGGAAGTTTAAACAACCCAGGTAGACTTATCCGGAAAGTAGCTGAAAAAGGAAACTTACCCGGATTGAAGAACTGACGTCCGGATACGACGACTGTGTAGGCAAATTGAACTCGGATGCGATTAGGGTTGCGAAATTTTTAATCCTGAAAGATTAGAAACACCCAAATACACAAACTAACAAATTCCTAATCGATTTCTAAGCAAGAATTCATGTTTTTGATGATAAAAATTGAACTTTTAATAAGAACAGAGACAAAAAGTTGTAGAACCACTTTTGCTCAAAAATTGTGAGTTCCAGATCCGTGCAACGAATAATGAAATCAATAGATTGAACAATGATGTTTACGATTTCAACTAGTCATCCATATATTGCTTTCAATTGAGAGAGAATTACAATATGAGAGTAGGAAAGCAAAATGAACAACTAGCCTATTTTCTAAGGCTAGACAAACATTATATATGGCGGGCCTATGGTTAACAAGCCCACGGCCCGTTCACTAACAAAGCTCAAAATAAAGAGTTACAATACAGACCCTTGAACTTAAATACAACAAATATTGACCCTAACAATCTCCCCCTTTGTATTGAAGTTCGAATTCGCGCCAGTTGTAGACATATCTTTTACGAAGCGCAAAGTGTACCTCGAACATTCGGATAGCGCGACGATAGTCGATGCGTTCTTCAACCACTTCTAAAGCGTTTCGTGCAGTTATCTCATTCGAGTTCGGAACATACGAAACCTTCTGATTTTCCGATTCATAAGAAATGATTTTGCGAAGAGCATTTTGGACTTTGAAGAGAGTGTCGTCGCAGAATCTGTCTACCTGACTGAAGCGCATAAAGTTTTTCTCTTTCTGTTCATTGATGAAGACTATCCCAAATTCCGGTTGTAGAAGCAGAGTGTTCTTGGAATACATCTTCAACTCGTGAGCTTTCAGATTCGGCTTTATCAGATTTACCTTCTTTGCCCTGTTCTCGATTGCCATTTGGAAATCCGTGAGATATGACATCATAATAGTACGGACCAGGAATCGACGAACAGCTTCGAGCGCCTTTGTGACAGGTAGCGGTCGAATGGTTCTTGTGCGAAGGTCTTTCAGAATTGCCAGGAAGTCGAACAGTCGGAGGTGCTGGAAGTCAGCTTTGGAAAATTTCCATTCATTCTGTAACGTCCCAAAAATTACAAGGAATTTAAATTTTTTAATTAACATTTCGTATATAAAACCCATTAAATAATCCCAACATATCAGTTGCAAAATCATAAATATTGTTCATGTAACCAGAAACCAGCGGAAATAATGTTAATAAATAGAACTAATAATAGCCAGCTCATCCCGCGTGCCAGTGTGTACCCGTCACGCCTTATAGCCACTCGTACCTGAAACCACAATTTATTGGGAAAGGGTAAGCACGAAGCTTAGTGAATTCAAACACCATAAATAACACAATTATTCCACACTACCCCTAAAACAGATAGTGACACATAAACGATCATACAGGTCTACGAACAAATCATAAACATGTATATCCACACCCACCCACCTGAAAGGCACAAGTCGGTCCCACCGACCACATGATAACATCTCCGGCCCCGCCGAATCCCCGGTCCCACCGAGTCTCTACGCCACCCGCGTATAAAATCTCCGGCCCCGCCGGATCCTCGGTCCCACCGAGTTAACATGACAACATAGTATCAACTAGACACCCCACTATCTAGTTCCACAACACAATCACATAAAGCTACCACACACGTACTACAGCAATGATAAAACAACCGTTATTAGATATAGTGAGAGAACTCACCTCGAATGCGCGCCTAGCTTAACAATACAATTCAAGCTTCACAATTACGGTCACTTCCCAGTACCTAAACGCATGTTAAAACGTGTCAATACGAGACCCAGACCCTACGACACGACACACGCTTAAACCGTTACTAAAACTATTTTCCGTTCTTGCCAAACAGGTCTGTTCGGGACCTGTTTCGACCCCTTTAAACCCAGAAAATTCCCAATATTATTTCATGATTAGAAAGTACTCTGAGATAGGATTTCAAGGACATATTATACGCCTCCTAACGATTTTTCTACAATTTATTACGAATTAAATACGAACGACCACAAAAACTGTCCGTTTTCGGACCACCGCGCCAACAGCCCAAAACAGCCTAGCTACGGGCTTAATCAGACTTTCGGCAAAACACAAAAACCTCCCCAACTCAAATTGGGAACTTTGGGCACCAATTTCACATCAAAACGAGTTACGAGTGAAAAGTTAAGGCTTTCGCAAGATCAAGACAGATTCCAGAAATTTTCACATGAAATGACGAATCACCGAACTTGCGACCACTTTTTCGTCCAGCTAGAGACCGAACCAGTTTTCCGCTAAAACACGGAAAACGTGCCCGACCCCGAACTTGAACCGTGGGCGCCAGTTTCGGCTCAAACGGAGTTACGACGGAAAAATTATAGCCGTCGTAAAAACAGTGGCTGCACCATTTTCCACATGAATTGATGATTATAAAAACGACGGTTTTATCGAATCGGCTTAATCAATTAGGTCACGATTTTAGGTTCTACGGATTATTAACAGGTCACGGCCACGCACCACCCACTGCCACTTCCGACAGTGGTGGTCGATGGCAGCGGTGGCAGCCACGGTTGTGGTGCCGATAGCGGTTTAACGGTGGTTCGACAAGTAAAACGGCGAGGCGACCTACAAACCGAACTCGACCACTCCACACATACGACCCACGGATGTGGACCCGCCATCACAGTCACCGGGCTGGAGGCGCATGACGGCGGCAGCTGGCGGCAGCCATGGCCGCACGCGACGGCAGCGGTGGTGGTTTTTGCGGTGGTTAAACGACAACGAAACGAAACAACGACAACGGAACGGGGACTTACCTCTCGATCGAAAACGCAGCAGCAAGAACCTCGACGTTCGGCTCCTCTCTCTCTCTCTCGCATCTTCTCCCTCTCTCGCTGCACTCTCTCTCTCTCGTCGGCGATCACAGCGGTGGTGGCGGTGTTTCTCGGCGGTGACGAAGAAAAGACGAGAAGGAAGGGGGAAGGGGTTGCAGCCGTGAGCAACAAGGAAGAAGAAGGAAAAAGATGTAGGGTTTTCTCTCTTTTTTTTCTTTTCTTAGCTAATCACGAGACCAAAAACAAAAACAATATGGGGCTCGGTTCCACTGCATGGGCCGACCCCATGCTCAAACTTTGGCATCCTTGCCACTCTAGGCCCCTCAACTAAACTCTTCTCGCAAACCACAAGATAACTGACATATTTAACAGTAGGTCCAAAACGTCTAATCCCGCTAACGGTAACCACGTTAAATAATAGCTTAAAATTAAAGATTAATAATAAGAAAATACATACCGAGATACGGGCTTTACAACTCTCCCCCACTTGGATTAGACTTCGTCCTCGAAGTCTATGCCCGTGCATAGCTAAAGATAGTTCTCCCACATCTCAACCCTAGGTTCCCAAGTTCACTTGAGACCCCTTCTAAAACTTCTCGAATACTTTCCTTACTAACGTACTCCTTCTAGGACACTGAAATTATGATCGATAGAACACTTCACCGATTGGAATCATTCCTAGCCAAGCGACTTCGGTTGTCTCCCAACCTTAGATATTCTATACCTCCCGATTCAAATCTCAAGCTCTAACATCCTAAAGTTGCTTACCAATATACCCAACTGGATACTCGGATCCGATCATTCCTACCATTAACTGTCGATTAACTCCTACGAGTTCCAATAGACTCCCAAAACTTACCTTACACGCATCATCAACCCAGTAAACTTATAATCACCCACGAAGGTCATCCCACTATAACCAGTCATCACAATTAAGCATCTCAGGGTTACTACTACCATCACCATAATTACCTTAAAATCGGCTACAATTCTCCGGTTACACTAAATGTGTTTGGCCTCAAGCCCGAAAGTCGACACCTAAATATACTACTTACCTCCAAAAAGGTTACTGCGCATTTATTCTCTTAATTACAAGGGGCATCATTCCCTTAACTGACACTATTCGGTCTACACTAACAACACGTGTGGAATACCCCATCTTCCACCGTCTACTTATCCTCCACGTTCGCTCTAGGAAACCTAGTTACACCGCATCAAGATACACCTTAACGCCTACCTCCCAGGTACGTCTCAAGGCCCGGCATATCGGAACTACCTCTCAGGCAAGCGCCCAAAATTATATCCTCTTAGCGCCTACTGGAAAGTCAAGGTCATAACACATGAATACTGGGGTCCCACCCCGAGATACCCAACCGACCATTACCAACGACTGACTAACGTGACCAAGGATCCAATGCAAAACGGTCTACCAACAACATGCCTATCCCGGAATGACTTACTCACCCAAACATGTAAATACTCAACGTGCAATAAATGCAAAACTGTGCAACAAAACAACCCATCAACAAGACTCCACATCGAGCCATTAAAACCGTGCAATTGACTCATGACCATCTCAAAGTCAAAACCGAGCAGAATGCTCCACGCTTGCTAGACCCATAAGTCGGTCAAAAACGCTTTTAAATAAAGTTTAAGCAAGCAATACTCCAAAATCAACATTAGTCCCAACTCAACACGGGTTAAACAAAAGAGTTTTCCAAAAGGACTCACATCCTTAAAATTCTCAAAATGACACATAACACTTAAAAGCGCATTTCCCAAATGGTTTACAAAATCATTTACAAAATATTTTCAACGTCAAGATTTTTCATCTCAAAAAGATCGTATGCAATAAAACTACTATTACCAGGTTGGTAGTTACGCAAAAATGGACACGCTCGTCCCACATATGAAAATCATGTTGAAAATCATCCCATTGCAGCTCAGTTTACTCACAAAACGCAAAGCGAAATAAATAATTTCTTTAAAAATGAACCGTCACGGTTCTAGTATGGATTGGCTCATGACCTGTACTTAAAATAACCACTCGACCTTACACAGGGTGCGACAAAAGTGTGCACATAATTTCAAAATCAGTTCCACGACGTTTGACCCTAAAATTTCTCTTTTTAAATCATAAAATGTCGTGGCACAGGGTTCACCAACAAATTTTCCGCGCGTCGGCTAATCATACAAAACGATGAAACGGTTTACAAATATATTTTTGTTAAAACACAACTGTCTCGTGTAAGTTTCAAACTTAAAGATAAAAAACCAATCCGTTTCCATCATTTGAAAATATCGACTAAAATCTCATAAAATCTCAAAAGGTGGGTTCTTTAAATTGATTTCCAAGATTTCCCCAAATGGTCACACAAACAAATGAGATATGCACCCCGTGAAATTAAACCCACACGACTCAACATGCCGTAAAACAAAACTTATTTTAACCAAATCACTCAAATAGTTTTATACAGACATCGTGGAATGTAACTTTCCGTCTCAACTCTAACATATGTGGAGGAGTTCCAATGTTAAAGTCACAAGCCGTAGTCACTTGCCCAGCATTTTAAACACCACAAAACACGGATATCATCTTAATTACCCGAAAGAACCGTTGGAAAAACAACGAAATGAGACAAATTCTAACAAAGTTTGCACTCCCGTGATAAAACGATTTCATACACTTTCAAAACCATATTTCAAAATCTTGTGTATGTGCTGAACATTTCCCAAAATTCCAAAACGCCATCCATAAAATGATTTGAAACACAAGAATTTGTTAATGCAATCTATTTCAAAATCAAACTTTGTGCATGACTCAGTCAGCATTCTACGCCTCGACTCCTACTCCTCCAAATCTCTCCGATCCACTAACGTCATTCGGACATTTAAACCTCTTAGGCAAGTTGGGAAATTACGTCAAATAATCCCTACGAATTTTCCTCAAATCAAAGTCGGCTCTCTAAGCCTATGATTCTAGCACAATCATCCATCTTGGCCCGACACAAACATCATCCTCATCTTCACTCCAAGTGATTAATACTAGAATCGTCCTTTTATTCCAACGACTACTAATTTAACCTTCGACACTACCCCAACGATAATCCCATCAAAGCAAAACAAGTACACACCTGTACTAGTAGGTTGACTATAGTCGTTCCTCCTTGTGATGGCGATTCTGGGTAAATATTACAACGAGTTATTAGCACATAATAATTCACACTAACAACGCTCACGCTCAACTCCTTGGATTCCTCGTGACTTTCCCCGACTCGAGCATTGATCCTGTGTTTCCGATAGTAGGAGCTCTACTACTACCTTCCACACCTATCATCACTCGTTCCGAGTTCCATCCGAAGCGCCCAAGTAGTTTCTCGCCGATAACTATACCCATATGCCCACACCAGCATATGTACACACTCTTCCTAGCTCCCTAGGAATAAACATAATACCCCACTACCCTTGCTAGGGCGGAACCCCCACTAACCCTGACGAGTCGCCTCGTAAACGCACAGTCGTATACAGTGAAAACCAGATAGACATTCGAATATAAGATTCTATCCTACAACGGTTGGACTCAAACAAGAGTTGCGCAATAGAACTAAATTCAACATTCTAAGGCTATTCGGTTCCTACCGCATACAACCTATAGTGCATTCGCTTAACAACCTATCAAAGTTAGCATAAGTTCCTAATAGCAAGTAACAATCATACAATACAGTGTATTAAGCACCAAGCAATCTAGCATACCTACTCATATGTATACACTATTCCCAGCTCACTAGGAATTTCATCTCATCCCACTACCCTTGCTACAACGGAATCCCTGTTAGCCATAACGAGTTGCCTCGCGAATACCCAGTCGCATGCAGCGTGAATCAAATAGACATTCGAATACAAGATTCTATCCTAGAACGGTTGGACTCAAACAAGAGCTGCGCAATAGAACTAAATCAAATATTCTAAGGCTATATGATTCTTACTGCATACAACCTATAGGGCCTTCACTTAACAAC
The DNA here is from genome assembly GCA_033807775.1 of Saussurea involucrata. Lineage (NCBI taxonomy): Eukaryota > Viridiplantae > Streptophyta > Magnoliopsida > Asterales > Asteraceae > Saussurea > Saussurea involucrata. The sequence continues at coordinate 29,121,813 of CM066316.1, forward strand.
CTACTATAACTAGCATTGATTCCTACTAGCAAGCAGTCATCATACAGCATAGTGTCAACAACAGGCAATCTAGCATGCATACCCTATGCCTAGAAAGCAATACAACACTAAGCAATGTACCTTTCCCTCTTGGCTCCGGTTGACTGTACACACTGCACCCTCGATCACCGTTCCTCGAACGGGTTTTTACTTTTTCTTTTATTTCCAAAAAGATTTAATAAAGAATTTGAAAATTTCTCAGCCGCAACTTGAGACCAAACACACCGAGGTGCGTTTGATTCACTCAAGTTGTGCTCTGATACCAAGTTGTAACGTCCCAAAAATTACAAGGAATTTAAATTTTTTAATTAACATTTCGTATATAAAACCCATTAAATAATCCCAACATATCAGTTGCAAAATCATAAATATTGTTCATGTAACCAGAAACCAGCGGAAATAATGTTAATAAATAGAACTAATAATAGCCAGCTCATCCCGCGCGCCATTGTGTACCCGTCACGCCTTAGAGCCACTCGTATCTGAAACCACAATTTATTGGGAAAGGGTAAGCACGAAGCTTAGTGAATTCAAACACCATAAATAACACAGTTATTCCACACTACCCCTAAAACAGATAGTGACACATAAACGATCATACAGGTCTACGAACAAATCATAAACATGTATATCCACACCCACCCACCTGAAAGGCACAAGTCGGTCCCACCGACCACATGATAACATCTCCGGCCCCGCCGAATCCCCGGTCCCACCGAGTCTCTACGCCACCCGCGTATAAAATCTCCGGCCCCGCCGGATCCTCGGTCCCACCGAGTTAACATGACAACATAGTATCAACTAGACACCCCACTATCTAGTTCCACAACACAATCACATAAAGCTACCACACACGTACTACAGCAATGATAAAACAACCGTTATTAGATATAGTGAGAGAACTCACCTCGAATGCGCGCCTAGCTTAACAATACAATTCAAGCTTCACAATTACGGTCACTTCCCAGCACCTAAACGCATGTTAAAACGTGTCAATACGAGACCCGGACCCTACGACACGACACACGCTTAAACCGTTACTAAAACTATTTTCCGTTCTCGCCAAACAGGTCTGTTCGGGACCTGTTTCGACCCCTTTAAACCCAGAAAATTCCCAATATTATTTCATGATTAGAAAGTACTCTGAGATAGGATTTCAAGGACATATTATACGCCTCCTAACGATTTTTCTACAGTTTATTACGAATTAAATACGAACGACCACAAAAACTGTCCGTTTTCGGACCAGCCGCCCCAACAGCCCAAAACAGCCTAGCTACGGGCTTAATCAGACTTTCGGCAAAACACGAAAACCCTCCCCAACTCAAATTGGGAACTTTGGGCACCAATTTCACATCAAAACGAGTTACGAGTGAAAAGTTAAGACTTTCGCAAGATCAAGGCAGATTCCAGAAATTTTCACATGAAATGACGAATCACCGAACTTGCGACCACTTTTTCGCCCAGCTAGAGACCGAACCAGTTTTCTGCTAAAACACGGAAAATGTGCCCGACCCCGAACTTGAACCGTGGGCGCCAGTTTCGGCTCAAACGGAGTTACGACGGAAAAATTATAGCCGTCGTAAAAACAGTGGCTGCACCATTTTCCACATGAATTGATGATTATAAAAACGACGGTTTTATCGAATCGGCTTAACCAATTAGGTCACGATTTTAGGTTCTACGGATTATTAACAGGTCACGGCCACGCACCACCCACTGCCACTTCCGACAGTGGTGGTCGATGGCAGCGGCGGCAGCCACGGTTGTGGTGCCGATAGCGGTTTAACGGTGGTTCGACAAGTAAAACGGCGAGGCCACCTACAAACCGAACTCGACCACTCCACACACACGACCCACGGCTGTGGACCCGCCATCACAGTCACCGGGCTGGAGGCGCATGACGGCGGCAGCTGGCGGCAGCCATGGCCGCACGCGACGGCAGCGGTGGTGGTTTTTGCGGTGGTTAAACGACAACGAAACGAAACAACGACAACGGAACGGGGACTTACCTCTCGATCGAAAACGCAGCAGCAAGAACCTCGACGTTCGGCTCCTCTCTCTCTCTCTCTCTCTCTCGCGTCTTCTCCCTCTCTCGCTGCACTCTCTCTCTCTCGTCGGCGATCACAGCGGTGGTGGCGGTGTTTCCCGGCGGTGACGAAGAAAAGACGAGAAGGAAGGGGGAAGGGGTTGCAGCCGTGAGCAACAAGGAAGAAGAAGGAAAAAGATGTAGGGTTTTCTCTCTTTTTTTTCTTTTCTTAGCTAATCACGAGACCAAAAACAAAAACAATATGGGGCTCGGTTCCACTGCATGGGCCGACCCCATGCTCAAACTTTGGCCTCTTTGCCACTCTAGGCCCCTCAACTAAACTCTTCTCGCAAACCACAAGATAACTGACATATTTAACAGTTAGGTCCAAAACGTCTAATCCCGCTAACGGTAACCACGTTAAATAATAGCTTAAAATTAAAGATTAATAATAAGAAAATACCTACCGGGATACGGGCTTTACACATTCCCATCTTCACGTCGGACAGTGAATATAGGATAAACGATTTTCATAATGCGGCTTGACTGGATGTTGAGTACCTCTGTGATCTGATGCTTGGTTCTGACTTGGCTAACTGGTAGACACCGCTTCATTGCACTGATGTACTGGCGTTGGTATTCGGGGTTGAGGTTGTAAATACCAAGGCAAAAGGTCGACTCGATTGGGCGAAGCTTGTGGACGAACAACTACTTCATGGATTCCTCCAGGTGAGGAATAAAGATCGGGATCTTCTCCCAACGGATTTGTTGCTGTTGCTGTTGAGGAGGGAGATCAGAAGTTGTCGGTTGCTGAGGAGATGTCGGAATATCGGCAATTGTGGTCTCGGGTCTTGTTGAAGTTTCAGCGGGTTGAGCAGAGTGAACGGGGGTTCCATATAAATTCTGGAGCAAGAACTGATCGTAGTCTACGTTATCATCTTCATCAGTAGGGAAGACCAAATTAACCTAGAGATTTGCGGCACTGGCGGCTTTTTCATACCATGCATCTTCGGTCTACGGGTTGGTCTTGCAGTCTGGATCAATCATATCCAGTATCGGGCTGTCTGATGAGTCAAAATTAACCAGTTTCTGTGTTGAACCCTCAGGCTTTTCAACCGTCGAGTCTTCATCGTCTGAAATATCCATATCTATTACCATCTCGGCTAGAGGCAACTCGGCTTCAGGTTCGGCGTTGAATGTTGTTGTCGTAGTTGATGGTTCCAGTTGAACCACAGTGGTCGATTCGGTGAGGATAGGGGCGGTCTCGGTAGGTTTTAGTCTTTTCTCCCCCTCACGGTGATCAGGATCATCCTGGTCATCGTGCTTACGCTTTAGACCGCCAGCTTGACTCTTGCAGGTATCTTCGAGTGAACGGACTCTCTCAGACAGCGTTGTCATCGCTTGTTGGAAGTCCTTGAGAGTCGAGTCAATGGTATCCAATCGAGTGGTAATGGACGATGAAGGAGCAGTGACCTGAGATTTCAGAACGGATAGCATGTCTGCTTCGGTAGAGGCGTCGGTTTCAGATTGTTGGAGCAGTTGGGCTAGAAGCATCGTCTTGAGGGTATCCACCGAATATGTAGGCTGAGCAGGGGCCAATGTAGGTGTAGGTGCGGTTTCAGCGTCGACGATCTTCTCTTTTCCTTTGATTAAGCTCTTAATTTTGTTGAGCTCGGCTGCGACGTGCTGCTCCATTGCCTCGCGGACAGCCTTAAGGGTGCTGTCCAGGGACCCTGGTGACACAAAGTCGGGAAATTTAACTCCGGGATCACTTAGATTACCCGTTGAGGCATCTACCATAGAGGCAGAGCCACCTACGTTCACGGTTGGCGCAGGGATAGCCGTGGTAGGATTTCCGTCCGATCCTCGTGTTCCGCCAGACGGAGACACTACAGACGTTCTGATCGAGTCACGAAGAGTCTCGATTTGGTGTTCCTCATCATGTGTCCTAGCCGAAGAATGTTCAATTTCAAATGGCTCTAGACTCGATGGTGCACGAAATGAAGTCGAGACCGGGGGCTGCTGGTCTCTTATTTCAACACCAGTACTCTCCGAGTGAGAGACCGGTGGAAGTTGTGCTTGATCCCCGTGAGAAACTGAAACATCCGTCTTTTGAGAGACGGATGAGTGGATAAGGGGGTTGTGCAATTGCTCCGCTGGGTCCACGGAGGCTTCTTCAATACCCTGTCCCAACAAATGAGACGGGATAGTAGATGTGGCTACCCGGATATCACTCGGTTGGGTTCGCTCAGGAGCCTCGTTATCTTTACGGCTCAATCTTTCTTGGTTCGCTTTCGACCTGACTGCACTCAGTCTCACCTCTTCTTGATTTTCAACTAAGTCTCCCTCCGCTCACCTTCCTCCTCTTGTCCTAGGACCCTCACGTCGCTCGGGTCTAAGTCCCTGGGGAGGTCCCTCCGGCGCTGGCTGGACCATGGGAAAAATACTTTGCTCCCCCTTGACTGATGCATAGGCATATCCTTGCTCCCCCTCGGAACAGGAATGTGATTACTTAGGAGACGTCGACAAAAAACACTTTTAGACTTTTAAGAAAAAAATAACGCTCCCCCTCAAATGATGAACACTAAAAGTAGTGCTCCCCCTCAAATTGTGCACGGAGTGTGATGTTAAGTGCACTCGGGAATGCCCACACACAAAAAAAAAACTTTTCTGGCAGGTAAAAAAAATGTGTGTGACACTCCCCCTCAACAGTAGAATATCATACCTGATATGGTCGTGCTCCCCCTGAACACACGAACAGTCTCCGTCATATAGTGCTTTGTAGTCCGTGAGTAGCTCCCTCCTTCCGGTCATGTGCGTGGAGCATCCAGAGTGTAAGAACCACACATGACCGTCCTGTAAAACAAGATTAGCGGACCTTTGGTACCCAGATTTGCCTGGGTCCGGGAGGGTTAGATTTGACCCCTTTCGGAGGAACTTGCTTTGAAACATTTTGCCTCTTAGGTGTAGGTTTAACCTCAGTAGGAGGAACCCGCTTTGAAGTGGGCTTCCTATCATGCCTTGGTTTAACCTCTGATTGGGAACCCCGTGGAGTATAGTATTTCGTTTTGTTTTTACGGGGTTTGCGTTTGGGTGTATGATTAAAAAATAGACATCCGGAATTACTGGACTTGGATCGGTCGGGGAAGGCGAGGAACACTTTGTGCTTGTGTGCTTTGGGGAATTTGGTGCGGAAGCTAAGAAAAAATCAGAGTTCAAATTCCTTAAAACACTCTCGTCTTGAGAATCTTTACCATCTTGTGTAGTAGAAATATTGCCTATGAAAGCTTTGCACGAAGACATATCAGATGAACTTGAGGAAAGTTTGGGTGAATTCTGCTTTTCAGATTGGAGTTGGTCAATCTGCTCTTGGAGCTGACCATTTCTCGTATGCTCCTTCATCGCATCTGTTGCCAAGGCAGCCAGTTTTGATGTGAGCTTATTGATTTCACCCCGAAGGATTTCCTGTCCTTCATCCGATACAGATTCGGTTTTTACCGATTTAAGATTCTCAAGTTCCTGGACAAGCGCTTGCTTTTCCTTTTGAAAAACTGACCTTTCTTTCTCGAGTGACTCCTCCAACTCGACTATCTTTGCTTCCAAGATGAGAGGGGGAACATAGAGCTTGTACTCGTCCGTCTCAGTCTTGGTTGCGGTTGCTTGGACCTCATCCTTTTTGGAGGAATCCTTGGGCTTTGCAACCTTGTAGCAGTCGAAGTAGTCATTCGAGAGATACTTCTTGTTCTTTTGATAAGAATAATTTAAAGGTTCATAACAAAATGGAAGTTGTATTCCTCGTTTGTGTGCTCGCTTATATTCCTCGGTTTCCTCTTCCTTTTCAGGTTCAAGAGGACCAGTCCATTTAATAGCATATTCCGGGTATTTCTTATCTAAACCAAGACACCCAAAGTCATACAGAGTAGGTGTTTTGTAGATACCCTTTTTCAGATAATGTGGGTTATCGTATCCGATTCCCCATTCTTTGTTAAAGTATGTGAACTCTTTGGGTTTATTCATAAAGATGGTTTGATCGGTTTGACCTCTTTTGTGGAGTTTTGTTTCAAGATCGGTGATTTTATTAACAAACTCCTTGTGCTGAACTTGAAGAGCAGAACATTGATAAACAATTTCTGCTTTGTCATTCAGACACTTATCAAACTGAGACTGAAGTTCAGATAACTTGGCCCGTAAGTCCTTAGGTGCTAATGAGAGATTTTTGCATTTGTCTTTTAGATTAGCATTTTCAGACTTATATTTTTCTATTATTCTCATTTGAACATGTAGCTTTTCGGTTAGAGATCTAATCTCAAGCTTTTGTTCTTTAGAGGTGGCCTTAAAGGAATCTGCCTGTTCGGTAAGAGATTGCATTTGATTCAAGAAATCTTGTTGGCTAGAATCACATACCTGACTTGTCGTTTCTTCATCGGCTGGAGAGTGATATCCCATGAAAGCATTAGCACCATCAGAATCGCTTTCATCATCAGAATGACCCAACCAGTAGTCGTTTTCCACAAGTAGAGCTTCTCCAGCTTCCTTCTGCTCAATCGGGGCGAGCTTAGCCTTGTAGTAATGAGAATTATTTACCACGGACCTCTTACAATCTTTAGCGAAGTGACCAAGCTTTCCGCAGTTGTAACAGGTCACTGGTTCATCTTTCTTCTTACTTTCTACTTTCTTTGTCTTCTCCTTCTTCTCTGACTTATCCTGCTCATCAGCTTTCTTCTTTCCCTCATACTTGTCATGATGATCATGACGCTTGTTGGAGGAGGTGGAGTAGCGCTGATTATTGGACGAAGGCTTCTTATAGAACTTTTGTTGTTGGAAAGATTTAGTGAGCAGAGCTATCGCTTTCTTGAAGTCAGATACTTCATCATTAGAGTCACTGTCTTCCTTTTCTTCAGATTCGGAAGAGCTTTGCTTTTGAGCACGTTTGGAGTGACGGACCGAAGATTTCCCTTGCTTGGAGGACATGAGTGCAATAGGATCAGCAGCTGGTTTTGATGTAGTCTTCTTCTCGCTCAGAAGTTCATTCACTTCATCTTCGTCTTGAAGAAGCGTCTCGTAAAGTTCATTGATGCCAATGTTCTCTATCAAGTTGTTGTGCTTGACATGAGAAGCAAACACCTTCCACTCTGGCAGCAGATTGTTGAGAAACTTGAGTGCGTTTTCCGTGTTGGAGCGAGTGATTTTATTCTTGTTCAGTTCATTAAGAAGTAAGCAAAAACGTTCATAGGCCTGGGTGAGAGATTCGCCGGTGCGTTGCTTGAAACCATCGAACTTGGTTATTGCGTTGTTTATCTTCAGTTGATTTCCGACATCGCTCACACGCATCATTCTGGCCACTTGATCCCACATGCCCTTTGCTGTGTCTTTGTAACTATCGATGGTAGTGTAGATCGTATTGGGGAGGGCTTGAACAAGATATCTCTTTGCATGCTTTTCACCTTCAATCATGCCTCTTTCATCTTCGGTCATTTCGGTGAGAGTCTTTTTCTCACGACGAGCTTCAGCATCTTCAGTTGCTGCTATGATCTTCATCGGCCAAGGGTTTGGACCCTTTTCAAGAACTCTCTTGATATACACGTAGTTGTCTTTGGACTATATGAAGATCATGAATCTGTCTTGCCACTGGCTATACTCACCTTGGTAGAGACAAGGTGGTTTGGAATCGGTACCGATTGCGAGAGCGTCGCGTGAAGACATCTTTGGTTGCAACGGAGTGATCGTCAGACGAATTGATTGATTCAAAGTGTAAACCTAACGCAAGGAACTATGAGTGGAATCCTAACGCAGGTTCTACGACAGATTTGAACTAGGAACTGGTAAGGATTCAACAAACTGAACTTATCGGATAGGAATCCAGATAAGAAGTCTGATCTGGAAGTGTCCGGATCAGATTTAAGTGAAAGCAGTTCAAAGTACACAAAAGTTTCCGGATAGTATAAAGAATCCGGACAGATTAAGTTGTCCGGATAACAAAGGTTACCGGATGGCACAAGTGTCCGAATAAAAACAGATAAATGCAATACTTACCGGATGATGGAGATTCCGGATAACGAACTTACCGGATAAGATAGAAACCACAAAGCTTACCGGGTGAATAGAGAGTACGGATAAATTGTTTTTCCGGATACTTAGTATTGTCCGGATAAAAGGATTTTTACCGGATACCTAGAGTTGTCCGGAAAAAATCTTTACCGGAAACTTTGGGTTTCCGGAACAAATTACCCGGAAACATTGGAATTTAAGGACTTACCCGGAAAGAAGACGTACCCGGAAAAAAATAACACAAACGTCCGGAAAGTATTGTAACTATCCGGAAAGTGCGGCTGGGTTTGTCCGGGAACTGCGGCTGTGGGTTTCCAATCGATTGGGAATCGACTAGGGTTGCTCAAAAATGTTCCTGAAAAATTAGAAACACTACCAAACACAAAAATAATACTAACCCAATCGATTTTGAAGCAAAAACAACAAGTTTTGATGGTAAAAATTCGATTTTTAGTGAAGAACACACTCAAAACTTTTGAACTTTGATTTGCTTAAATACCACTCAAATGATCGAATTAGGATATGAAAATTTGCAGAAACACTATTAGCAACAATACTAACAATACCCAATAAATGAAATCGACCAATTTTACCAGAATCAGAATTTTGATATGCAATCAAGAACACAGACGTGTAAACTAGAAAACTTACCAGAATTCAATGTGAGCACTTTGAATCAATATTGTCCGCCTGCTCTGATACCAATTGTGAGTTCCAGATCCGTGCAACGAATAATGAAATCAATAGATTGAACAATGATGTTTACGATTTCAACTGGTCATCCATATATTGCTTTCAATTGAGAGAGAATTACAATATAAGAGTAGGAAAGCAAAATGAACAACTAGCCTATTTTCTAAGGCTAGACAAACATTATATATGGCGGGCCCGTGGTTAACAAGCCCACGGCCCGTTCACTAACAAAGCTCAAAATAAAGAATTACAATACAGACCCTTGAACTTAAATACAACAAATATTGACCCTAACAAAAATCACTCAAACGGTCGAATTGGACTCTGTAAGATTGCAGAAACGCTAATAACACCAATGCTAAGTGAATGGAATAAGCAGAAACACGTAATTTATCAGAATCAAAAGATGAGATTATAGAACTCAAGAACACAGTCGACAGAAACTTAAGAAAACTTACCAGAAACCCTTTGAATCAACCAATCTGTATGCTCTGATACCAATTGTGGATCCCAGATTAGTGCAAACAGTATGAAATCAATAGAATAATCAATCAATCAATATGATTTCAACTCGTCATCCATGTAACATTCATAAACCTTTCAGAGAGTTTACAATATGTTTTCAATAATAATAATGACGATTAACCTAAACTAAAGGTTAACAAAGCTATTTATATCTAGGCTATACTAACCAGGCCCATGGCCCATTACATGATTAAAGCCTAAATATGAATTTACAAAACATTCCCTTGAACTTCCATTCAATTAGATTTTAATCCCAACAGTCAAACCAAACCAATTGTTGAAATAGTTAGAGAAATTGAGCAAACATTAAACCATAAAACTTGGGTTTACATCTAACTAAATCTAACCAAACCGAATTGATTTCTTTCTTTCGTAGAATCACAGTGATAAATAACTTTAAATGTCTAAATCTAATACACATGAATTTTCATCATAAATAACTCTAAATATCTAATACACATGGCTTTTCATCATATTTGGTGAGATACTGAGATTAAACCAAAGGAGCGATGAGTTGTCGAGTTCCATACTTACAAGTTACAAAACCACCTACGATGCCGAATGAGGACCGAGTCAGAGTGAAGACGGAGGCGACGACCGGAGAGTGGCTGAGTGAAGACGGAGGAGAGACCAAGAGTGACTGCCAACCAGGTCTCCAAACGTACAGTTCCAGTTTGTCTAATAGAGATTTCTCCGAATTTGGAAATTTTTTCCATCTCTCTCTCTCTTCTTTTCTCTATTTTAACATATGGTATAGCATAAATACTAGAGAAAAAAAGTTGTTAAAATAGTACTTTTCTCTATTTTACAATATGGTATAGCATAAATATTGGAGCAAAAAAGTTGTTAAAATAGTATTTTTTTCTATTTTAGCATAACTGTTGGAGATGCTCTAAAAAGTTCTTCAACAACTATGCAATAATTTTTTATAATAAAGTATGAAAAGTCAAATTTCTAAAAAAATTACATTCAACCCCAACAACTACTTTATTTTAGCAATTGACACATTAATCATATACATAAAATATTCAAGGGAAATTAATTAAAATACCCAAAGTTTGACTCTGACTTACCAAAATACCCAAAATCTCGTTGATTTACCAAAATACCCAAATTTTCCGTGATGGGCCCTGCGATCGCGGGCCCAAGCCCACGTGTCACGACCCTTTGGCCAAAAGTCCCGCGGAGGCCCCTCAAGAATTCCTGTGGTACACATTTGGCCCCTCAAGATTGGCCGCGGTACACTTTTGGCCCCTGCCCGCGGAGGTAGCGGTGGTCCCGCGGTAAGCCGAAATTACATTTTTGGCCCCTCAAGTTTGGGGCAAAAAAATTACATTTTTGGTCCCTGTAGTTTTTAGGTTATCATTTTATGTAGTTGAGGTTTTAATGTATTGTTTCCTTTCCATTTTAATGTATTTAATATAGAAGTTAATTAAAGAAAATGTTTTCCCCATTTTAAGTTATTTAATAAGCAAATTAATTAAAAGATCAGTTATTGCAAATCATCTTCCCAACCGAAACGGATACAGTGCAGTGCAGGTAAACAAAGAAATCTATGCCTGGAATGAGTCCTGGATTCCGGTGATGAAGTCAACCTTTTCCTTGATGACGTCCTCCATTCCCGTGTAGTCGTCTTCGATCTCTTGTAGTTCCTCTTCTACTTCCTTAATTTGTCGTTGCACCTCCCGAACGTTAACCCTAGCCATGGCCAATTCTCGTTTTTTCTCCGCTAGATACTCCATTTTCCCTTGCTGAATCCCCCTGTTATGGTTCCACATACCTTTTACCTTTTCGATATCAGCGTTCGCCTTATCAATGGATTTTTGCACTAAGGGAGTAATCCGTTGACTTTTTGGAAGACCCGTTGGCTGGGTACAATGATACATTGGTGGGTTGTTCCTGTCATTATCGAAGTGGTAATTCTCCCATGCCATCTCCCAGTCTTCTGCCTCCTCATCCGTGAATGGATAATCGGTCGCAGTTCACCCATGGTTTCTCCACTCCTCGTCTGTTTCCGGTACCTTCCAGGTACTCCAGCGAGCTCCATCGTTCAGTGGTTGGTAGGCTACCGAACGTGAAGTTCCAACCCCATTTGCCGACCTGTTCCCCCTTGATCTTGAACCTCCAGCCATAGTGTTAAGAAAAGCGAGAGAGTGTTTGTAAACCGTGTAAGAGAATGTATAAAAGATAGATAGCAAGTTGTGAATTACTACTTCATCATGCCATCTACTTATAGCCGTGAAAATGTATGTTCTTCATCAGGGATGTGGATATGGTCAAAGATTTCGTCTGAAAAGTTGCCTGCATGATTCGTCTGAATAGTTCACTGCAAGATTCGTCTGAAAAGAGCCTGTAAGATTCGACTGAAAAAGTAACTGCAATATTCGTCTGCAAAAGAGCCTGTAAGATTCGCGTGAAAAAGTAACTGCAAGATTCATCTGCAAAAGGATGATTACACATTTTACACAGTTATTTTAAAAAGCCGTGTAAAACTGTTTTGAGACCTATACAACATTTTATTTTCCAACTTTTTTGAATTGAAGCTAAACATAACTAATTAATGAGAATTTAGATCAGATTTATATGGCACTATCAAATGCAAGTTTCTATAATATAGATATTGTTCTACATTACATAATACCAATTTTTGCATCATATGAATCACTTCCAGACAACAAGAACCAATACAGTACTAGTTACAAAATTCTGTTATACCTAAAATATAAAGTTCTTTAGATCACACAAGGAAGACACCAATTTTCAGATGAAATTTTTAAGCATTCCAACCAAAGAAAACTCGGCTTCGACAATAAGACTTCCATTTAACAAAAAACCCCTTCGCCGGTTCATTGAGTTCACTCAGTAGCATGAAACATGGATCATCCAGTTCCTTTAGGGTCAATTCCTAATATGGGTTTTACTAAACTTTGGACACATTTAAATAAACCTACTTACTAGGTGTTTGAAAATTTTAGTAAAAATATGGGTTTTACTAAACTTTGGACACATTTAAATATATATGTGTTATATATAACTAACTCTTAGTAGGTTTATGTTCTCCTATATGAGAGCATCGAAACGATATATAATGCGTCCAAAATGGAGTATGTGTGAATGAGATATCGATACTCAAAGTTGAGTAATTGGATGAAATTAGGAAAAACCAAATGGGTGTGGGAATGTGTCCCACATAGGAAGAGAGAGTAAAGTGTTGTTGCATGTTTTTACTGTTTTTGTCACACTTTTAAGGCTCCAAGTTAAATACTTTAACAAAATAATAAACAAAATTATAACTTCAATCACAATACTTTAACAAAATAAGTTAACACTAAAAATAACAATTATTTAATGATACATAAACAACCTAATGTTGCTGTGTTTGACAATGCGCATAAATGGTCTCCGCCATATGTACGCGAAAGTCCTTGGCCTCATCTTCGGTGCGGGAAGGGTGTAACTCTACCACATCGTCTGAAATCAAGATGCTGGCATTACGGCATACCCAGACACCGCAATCCGCATTCATCCCTTGCTGCTATGGTGTATTCTTGAATAACCTGTGACGGAAGTGCACTGACTTTTCGCGACGGTCCACATCCCTGGTCCGGCTAAAGAAGTTCGACAGCACATTTTTAAATATGGCAAGACGCTCATTCAAAGCGTCTGTGTAGAGATTGGCAGCGTCGCTGTCATATATGGTCATCACCATACGCGGAAGATCAAACACTCCGAGCAGCCAATGTTTAGGATGCATGCAGCTAAAACAAATTTAGAACGTAATATTAATATACAAACTAAAAGATTGTGGCCGACAAATTAAGTTAAACACTAACATGAACAGCGCCAAACTGTCTGGCGAATGCCTCCAGATAGTCTAAACGTGTGTCTACAGGCCCGTGGACGTAGTCCCACAGCTCATCATGACTGCCACGAAATGGCCCGTAGACGTGTGTCGGATCTTGATGGGAGGAGGAAGGGGGCGCCTCATATCGATCGGAAGGGGGCGGCTGATATCGATCGGAAGGGGGCCTCGCGTCGTCTTCCTCATCTTCGTCAAATGTGGAAGGAGAGGGACGTCAAACCCTTGCCGCCTCTCTTTCAATAAAGGCCACGCTGTTTCTGTACCAAGGCGTGTCCCTCTCGTAGGCAGTAGGCACAAGGTTTCCGAAAGGCGTAAGCGGCGGCTAAATATATGATAAAACACAAAAAATTTAATAAGCGGGACTAACGTATGCAACATTGTAAACATAGTAAAAGAACTTACATGTCTAGATTGACTGAAGAACTCAATCCAAGTCTGCCTATTTAGGGAAAGACCCCGGTCCCAACGGGTTCCCCTATGTAATCTGTCGGCGCGCTTGTTGAAATATTGAACGGCTGCGGGAAACGTCTCCAAGATCCATATCTGGAATTACACAAGAAGAGCAAGTATGTAAAAAGGAAAGCCAAACAGTTTGTATGTATTATTATTTATGTTATACTACGTATCTAACCTTGAAGGCGTATGTAAATCCACAAAGATTCATCTTGGCAAGTTGATCGGGGCGTCTGGCAATGGCTCGGTGCAAAATAGTGTAGCTATGTGTCCAGATGTGGCTACCCCATGGGTACCTGTTAAACAAATCCAAGTCCTCGATGGCCCTAAGGACCGTCTCGGAAGCAGTCTGGCTCCACTCACGGCCCACGAAGTCCATATCCACGATCGCAACCAAGCATACACGGACAACATCCTGGTCGCTTAAGGCCCTAAGGCCCTGTTTCATCGTCTCCACGACTGTCTTCAGCTTCAAACGAGATGCTGCCACACCCCAAACCCTACGAACGAAGGAAATGTCTGCTAAGGGAGGAAGGGGGAGCCTCTCCAAAAAGTAGTCCTGTAATTAGACAGAACTCACGACGCCCAAACCGCAATTGATGCCCGAAGAAATCAAAATACATCTCCTCCGGATCACCATTGGAGACCTCGACCTCCAACTGTAGAAACATGTGGACTAGCGTGGGGTCGCCACCAGGGTAAGTCAGATCCATCCATGGACCGAAAGGTGTCCCTCTAAAGATGTCCTCAAGGGTAGTTGCACGATCACCTAATTCCACGAAGCGGTCTCTCAACTCCACCATGTAGCCAACGCGGCACTTTAACGTCAAGTCGATGTGAAAGAAATCCCTCTACATAGTCATTCACGAATGTTATAGTTAGTGTTATATATAGATGTTTTTGCTTGTTTGGTTTATTGTGTTGATAATTATTCGTTTCTTTTAGTTTTAGAAAAGAAACCACTCAATCTATTGGACTTCCAGGTAGCAGGGGAATCACAAGGATTGCTTAAATCCCCACATACCTTAGGGCTATTTACACCCGTTTGACAAAATCCAAATATAATTGTTGCGGTTTATTTTATTTCAATATATAATAGTGTTATATATAGATGCTTTTGGCAAGAGGCCAAAATGAATTTGAGTGTGGCATATGAAGCCAATTTAATATTCATACCATTTATTTACGGAAATTTATTTATGACTAGGAAACTCAAAAGAAGTTAGGGGACCTAAGTTGTCATTCACCAAAGTTTAGGGACCTAAGTTGTCATTCACAAAAGTTTAGGGACCTAAGTTGTCATTCACTAAAGTTTAGGGACCTAAGTTGTCATTCACTAAAGTTTAGAGACCTAAGTTGTCATTCACCAAAGTTTAGGGACCTAAATTGTCACTCTTAACATTTTTTTTATAAAAACACTCTTAACATTTATTTTTATAAAAAACACTCATCTTTTTATAAAAAACACACTCTTAGCATCTTTTTTTTTATAAAAAACACTCTTAACATCTTTTTTATAAAAAACACTCTCAACATTTATTTTTATAAAAAACACTCATCTTTTTATAAAAAAACACACTCTTAACAATTATTTTTATAAAACACACTCTAACATTTATTTTTATAAAAAACACTTTAACATCTTTTTTTTATAAAAAAACACTCTTAACATCTTTTTTTTATAAAAACACATTTAACATCTTTTTTTATAAAAACACACTTAACATCTTTTTTTATAAAAAACACTCTCAACATTTATTTTTATAAAAAACACTCATCTTTTTATAAAAAACACACTCTTAACAATTATTTTTATAAAACACACTCTAACATTTATTTTTATAAAAAACACTCTTAACATCTTTTTTTATAAAAAAACACTCTTAACATTTTTTTTATAAAAAACACTCTTAACATCTTTTTTTATAAAAAACACTCGCAACATTTATTTTTATAAAAAACACTCATGTTTTTATAAAAAAAACACACTCTTAACATTTATTTTTATAAAAAACACTCTAACATTTATTTTTATAAAAAACACTCTAACATTTATTTTTATAAAAAACACTATAACATCTATAATAGAGGCAACATTATAACATACAAATATCACATTCAAACATACAACAAACTTAGGCCATCCGTAGCCGGCGCGGGATGGGGCTCGGGATGGGTTCGGGCTCAGCGGGAATGGGCTACGGGCTCAGCGGGATGCGGGGTGCGGGATGGATTCCGGGTTCGGGATCCCGATTCATCCCGAAGGTTTATTAAAAAAGAAAAATTTATTTAATTTTTAAAAATAATGCCGTTGAACGGCTCTTTGTAAAAAAAAATCTCAATTTAATCCCACTATATATTTAACCCTCAACCTCTTATTTCTCACACCTCTCAAACTCTCTAAAATTCTCTCAACCTCTTATTTTTCACACCTCTCAAACTCTCTCAAATTCTCTCAACCTCTTATTTTTCACACCTCTCTCATCATGAATCCAAACACAACACCTACATCCCGTCGTAACCGACCGAATACACCACAATCGCAAGAAGATCAAGAGCTTGGTTTCCAAGCGTTTACACAACAAGGTTATCATCCGCAATGGTCGCAACAAATTCCGCCACAATGGTCGCAACAAAATCCGCCACAATATCCGCAACAATTTCCCCAACAATTTCACCAACAATTTCCTTACCAATTTATACGTCCCGGTTTGATTGAACAAGGTTTTACTCCGGCCAACTACAATCTTCGTTCACCCGCAATCAATCTCGACGACGACATTGTTCCGGAAACCCAACCTTCTACCCCGAACACACCACAATCTATCCCGACACAACAATCTAACCCGGAACCATCAAATCCGAGACCAACAAAAGCCGCCAAACAAACGTGGAGTAAAGCCGAGGAACTCGCGTTAGTGTCGGCGTGGGTTGACGTTTCGGAGGACCCCGTTATCGGTAACGCACAAAACTGTGGTAATTATTTTTATTGTTATTATTATTATTATTATTATTATTATTCTTATACTTAATTTTACATAAATGTAGGAAGTTTTTTGGGCCGAATCGGGCATGTGTTCTTTACTCGCTTGGGTCGTCAACCAGGTTATAGATCAACCCATCAACTCAATAGCAAGTTCAACGACCTCAATAAAAGAGTTAATTCGTTTGGCGGCATCTACAACAACTTGCTCAATAATAGATCAAGCGGGATGAGTGAGACCGATATATCCCGAACGGCACACGAACGGTATCTAGCACGCCATAAAGTTGCTTTCACTCACGAACAAGCTTGGGACGTCCTAAAAAAATGTCCAAAATGGGGAGCCGTTCCAACGATGACGACAACTTCATCGCGGGGTTCAAAACGTACCCAACCTTCCGATGATGACGATGACGAGCAAATTCAACGACCCATCGGGAGAAACAAGGCAAAAAAACATCAACGAGTAATACGTCCGGGACGAATACGGACGAAAGTGTTACTCAGTTGTTGACGACGTTCAACGACAAGATTGATGATACAATGGAATACAAAATGAAAAAACTCGATCTCGAAATCGAACGCTCAAAACTCGAACGACATAGGTTGGAACAAGAACTCAAAATCGAACGCTCAAAACGATTTGAGAAAGACTTCGAGTTTTTCATGACCCCGCATGATCACCTTACGGGAAACGCTTTGAGGGTTACTTTAGCGAGAAAAGAGCAAATTCAAAAATTTCATAATTGGTAGTGTTTTGTATTTTGTAATTTTTATTTTTAATGAATGGTATGAATTTTTATTTTTATTATTTATCTTATTTTTATTTATTAAAAAATATATAAATATTTTTATTTTGTTAAATAATTAAATGTATAAATAAAAGAATTAAAATAAATGAGGTGGCAAAAGGGTTTGAGGGAATGGGGTAAGGGTGTTTAGGGATTGTTAGGCCATCCGTAGCCGGTGCGGGATGGGGCTCGGGGTCCTGCGGGGTGGGCTACGGGGCGAGCGGGGAAAGCGGGGCGGGGATGAATCCGGGGATGGGATCCCGGATCATCCCGAAGCTTTTTTTTTTAAAAAAAATTTAATTAAATTTTTAAAAATATATAACCGTTGAACGGCTCTATTATTAAAAAAAAATATTTTTCTCAATTTAATCCCACTATATATTTAACCCTCAACCTCTTATTTCTCACACCTCTCAACCTCTTATTTCTCACACCTCTTATTTCTCACACCTCTCAACCTCTTATTTTTCACACTATCAAATTCTCTTATTTCTCACACCTCTCAAACTCTCTCAAATTCTCTCAACCTCTTATTTTTCACACCTCTCTCATCATGAATTCAAACACAACACCTACATCCCGTCGTAACCGACCGAATACACCACAATCGCAAGAAGATCAAGAGCTTGGTTTCCAAGCGTTTAGACAACAAGGTTATCATCCGCAATTCTCGCAACAAATTCCGCCACAATATCCGCAACAATTTCCCCAACAATTTCACCAACAATTTCACCAACAAATTCCTTACCAATTTACACGTCCCGGGTTGATTGAACAAGGTTTTACTCCGGCCAACTGCAATCTCGACGACGACATTGTTCCGGAAACCCAACCTTCTACCCCGAACACACCACAATCTATCCCGGCACAACAATCTAACCCGGAACCATCAAATCCGAGACCAACGAAAGCCGCCAAACAAACGTGGAGTAAAGCCGAGGAACTCGCGTTAGTGTCGGCGTGAGTTGACGTTTCGGAGGACCCCGTGGTCGGTAACGCACAAAGCGGTGGTAATTATTTTTATTGATATTATTATTATTATTATTATTATTATTATTATTATTATTATTATTATTATACTTAATTTTACATAAATGTAGGAAGTTTTTGGGGCCGAATCGGGCATGTGTTCTTTACTCGCATGGGTCGTGAACCAGGTTATAGATCAACCCATCAACTCAATAGCAAGTTCAACGACCTCAATAAAAGAGTTAATTCGTTTGGCGGCATCTACAACAACTTGCTCAATAATAGATCTAGCGGGATGAGTGAGGCCGATATATCCCGAACGGCACACGAACGGTATCTAGCACGCCATAAAGTTGCTTTCACTCACGAACAAGTTTGGGACGTCCTAAAAAATGTCCAAAATGGGGAGCCGTTCCAACGATGACGACAACTTCATCGCGGGGTTCAAAACGTACCCAACCTTCCGATGATGACGATGACGAGCAAATTCAACGACCCATCGGGAGAAACAAGGCAAAAAAATCATCAACGAGTAATACGTCCGGGGCGAATACAGACGAAAGTGTTACTCAGTTGTTGACGACGTTCAACGACAAGATTGATGATACAATGAAATACAAAATGAAAAAAATCGATCTCGAACTTCAAAGGTTAGAACACGAACGAGAAATCGAACGAGATAAACGATTTGAGAAAGACTTCGAGTATTTCATAACCCCGCATGATCACCTTACGGGAAACGCTTTGAGGGCTACTTTAGCGAGAAAAGAGCAAATCCAAAAATTTCATAATTGGTAGTGTTTTGTATTTTGTAATTTTTATTTTTAATGAATGATATGAATTTTAATTTTAATTATTTATCTTATTTTTATTTATTAAAAAATATATAAATATTTTTATTTTGTTAAATAATTAAATGTATAAATAAAAGAATTAAAATAAATGAGGTGGCAAAAGGGTTTGAGGGAATGGGGTACGGGTGTTTAGGGATCGTTAGGGATCGAGTGAGGGATGGAAGAAAAGCTGATGTGGCGCTGATGTGGACATGGAATCTTTGAAAGATGTTGTTATGGGGTACGGATGGCCTTAGGGATTGAGTGAGGGATGGGAGAAAAGCTGATGTGGCGCTGATGTGGAGCTGGAATCTTTGAAAGATCCTCTCATGGGGTACTGATGGCCTTATAAACACTCTAAGGCCATGCGTACCGCCATCGGGTACCACGGCCGGGTTCACATCGGGTTGGGGCGGGTAGCCCGGGTACACGGTACGGGTACCGCGGGTTTGGTGGGTGCGGGTAAGAGTGGGTTCGGGAACCCGGTCCTAATTTTATTTTATTTTATTTTAAATATAATCGGTGGGTGCGGGTAAGAGTGGGTTCAGAGGGTATGATAGGAAGCGGTACTCCACTTTAGGGTAAGGAGGGTAGGAAAGAGAAAAGTTGATGTAGCGCTGAGATGGCATCAGGGTTCAGAGGGTAAGATAGGAAGCGGTACTCATGGTCTAACAACATACATATCATATATTTTAAAATTTAAAATAACAACATACAAGAAAAGTACAAGAAACTTAAGAAAAACTTACCAAACGAGTAACACGAGCCATCTTCAAACAAACCGACCGCGTATTCCACACGACAAATTGAGAGAGTTTGGAAGAGAATTTTTTAATGAAAGTTGTAGGAGGAAATAAGGTCCCCCCACCCTCTCTCTTATAGCGGCCGAAATTAGGGTGTGGGGGGGGGGGGGGGGGGGGGTTGATGCATTAAAAAAATTAGGGTTTCACCCTGTGTCGACGCGTGTCACCGACATCCCGCGATCGCAGGGTACCTCCGCGGGCAGGGACCAAAAATGTACCGCGGGCATTCTTGAGGGGCCTCCGCGGGACTTTTGGCCAAAACGTCGTGACACGTGGGGTGTGGGCCCGCGATCGCGGGGCCCACCGTGGAAAATTTGGGTATTTTGATAAACTCGACGAGATTTTGGATATTTTGGTAAGTCAGAGTCAAACTTTGGGTATTTTAATTAATTTCCCAATATTCAATACATTTAATAAAATATTATTTCTCTTTCCTACGCATTTCATTTCATTTCATATACATAAAATATTCAACTTTTTCATTTCATAGCTCAAAGCCATAAAATAGTATTTCAACGAATTTCCCATTTCATAATTGTTGGAGTGAAAAGGATTCTAATTTATAAATAATATTTTTATATAGCTAATAGAGATACTTTTATGATACACAAATAATTCATGCTCTATATTTGGAAAAAAAAATCCAATTCCAATATAAAATATAAAGCAAATTCAGGTTCCACCCAGCGACAGAAATGAGAAACCCACAAAAAATTTAAAAATTCCTTTAAAGACAATTTTTTTTTATCAAAATGAAAACCAAAAGCTTTGTGAAGACAAAATGAATAAATAAATAATTTGGGATCATGACATCATGTGCTACAATTTTCATTCGAAGGGTCGGATTAGTAATAATATCTGTTACAGTCACACACACATTTTATATACTGTTTGTCTTATATATATATATACATACATACACATACACATAGAATATATCTATCTATCTCTATATGTATCATAGTGTGTATGTCATTATAAAACTAGTTTTTTCACAAGGAGCTGTGGTCTTCGAATTCGATTCTTATTTCTTCACATCAATCAAGAAACGGAAGTTAGGGTTTTGTTTCCATAGATTTATCTCACTTTGCCACTTGTTGTATTGGTTAACAGTTCAAACCGTTGAAACTTCTTCATAATCTCAATACAGGTTGGCTCAAATCCTTCAAACTCTGTTTTTTAGTTTTTAAATTTGTTTCAATTTGAGTTGTTATGGCATTTTTCGTCGATTCCTATTGTTCTATGATGATTTGAATATCTTTTACTGGTTATAATGATTTTTTTGTAACAATTTGTTCTTGCTAATCAATATATTATCTGCTTTGTATTGAGTTTCAATAAGGATTTGTTGAT
This sequence comes from Saussurea involucrata, assembly GCA_033807775.1. Taxonomy (NCBI): domain Eukaryota; kingdom Viridiplantae; phylum Streptophyta; class Magnoliopsida; order Asterales; family Asteraceae; genus Saussurea; species Saussurea involucrata. Next base: position 29,143,194 of record CM066316.1, read on the forward strand.
GCACGATGTTTTGTTTGAGTATCGATTGACTTGTTTCCGAAAGCTGCTGAAAAGTTGACTTGTAAACTAAAAAATTTGGAGATTAGGATATGATGATGTTCATGATTGGTGGATTAGGAAGTATGGATCTGTTCTGTGTTAAATGCTAAGCTAAGTCACTGGATTCGAGCTAATTTGTTCTTGAGATATTCTGTGATTATATCAAGTTGGAATAAATCAGAAAAACTTTATAGAAAGTTAGTTTTCAAATTCTGTTATGTTATCTATATGTCTCTGTCCTTTTTGGTTTTCATGCCATCAAGGTTTTTTTTCTTTTTTTTTCTTAAGGTCTTGTTTTGGTGATTTTGTTCATTCGGTTTGCCTCTATAAAAGGGTCCAAAAAGTGTTGAAGTTATGACTTTTGGTAGTAATAATGAAAGATATATCGTTGATTTTAGTTTCAGGTTTGTAGTTTGCTTTAATGGTGTGGATGTTATGCTAAAGTTTAAGTTCATTGAGTTGCATATTCATTCAACTGACCAAACAGCATGAATTCCTCCTCCACTCAGTATCTCAACTCGAAGAGGATGGATGTATATGAGCCGATGCACCAGTTTAGCATGTGGGGGGATTTCAAAGGCAACGTTTATCAGGATGCATCTGCAACCATGATTATAGAGGTGGATGCAAAGCTAGACAACCAGGTACACATTTGAAATGGTCCTTTTGTGGCCTCCTCAGTTTCCTTGTTCTTTTTTGCTTGCAAGTGTTGATTGCTTTCCTAAAAGTACTAAACATAATTCTGTGTTATTAGTCGGAGGATACTTCACACACAACAATTGGACCTTCGAATCAGTGTGATCAAGAAGCAAGCAAACCAGGTGATAAGGTACAAGACATTGCATCTTCAATATTTGAAGCCTCGCTGTTCAAGGATCCAATTGTGCTTAATCTTACTTGAGTTGAAACATTTTAGAAATAAATTAGTTTATGAACAATGTATCTCTTACAAGGGTAAAATTTATTGTCCTCTATGTTGTGCATCCCTGTTGCAGGCAGTTTCTAAGGATAGTCAGTTGAGCATGTGTGAGTCATTTATATATGGTATTCATATATACAGCATCTTTTATGCATGAGCAAGATTTGAACATATAATGTTCACTATTTATTGGTTTGATTTCATAAATAAAAATTAGAAAGCATACTTAAAAGTATAATACTATAGCCCTACATCCATAATGGAAAAAGTTTAACATTTTCGCATCAGCAAGTCCAGCTTGTCGTAAGTCACCGGTGAAATATGACACTTCCAGTTACAAATATGACACTTCCAGTTACCAGTATTGGCCATCAATGGCTATGTGTGGAAGAAGATATGTGTTCCCCAATGTTAAAGTACCATGCCTTTCAATAGTTTCAATGTAATATTCACAAGAGAAAACTCAAACTTCAGGATTCTTGACTTATGGTGCATCAGCAAACAGGGACACATGTAAGATAGCTATTGAATAAAGACAAAAAGAACAAATTGGTTGTATTCTGGAAGACCAAGTATCATGCATACACTCTATTAAAAAATTGTATAAAATGGTCTATGTAATACATATCGCCATCTTCTTTATGTTGATTGATATGGTTATTTTGTTTTTAGTTTCCTAGAGGTAGTAACAATTTCCTTCTTATGACCCTTGCATGTTGTATCATTTTGTGAGAAAATGTAATCTATTGTATGTTACTTTTTGCATCTATTGTTATTAGTATTTCATCCCATCCGTGTTCATGCTATTTTAATTTTAGTCACAATTCATTCAAACTTCTGGTATAGTTTTCAATGAGTGAAGTTTTAATGTACAGGTTCTGAGACGTCTTGCACAAAATCGTGAAGCAGCTCGTAAAAGTCGTTTGCGGAAAAAGGTAGGGAAGCTGATGAAGCTGAATCCTGGATATGAAAGATAAATCAATTGCCTATTCAATCTAGCATTCTCAGAACTTCCTTTTATTTTAGGTTCTGAAATTAAACTTTGGTTCCATTTTTACGAATATAGGCATTAACTTATAATGTTTGAGCATTTGTCTTCCTTAACTTTAGTTCCATTTTTACGAAAATGGGAATAAAGTTATAATTTTTTAGCAGTGGTTTCAACACCACCAAAAATTTAATATCTCAAACATCTATTTCCTCTCTCCAATACAGTTTCTAAAGACAAAACTAAGCCAATCATGGAATGCCAACAGAACATGGCCAACTGTCTTTCATATTAACAACCCTAACTATGAAGACTGAATTTTGTTTTTTAGGCCTATGTTCAGCAGTTGGAAGTTAGTCGTTTGAAATTGCTTCATCTCGAACAAGAACTTGAACAAACTAGGGCACAAGTAAGTGAAGATTGACTTCTCATTTGTGCCTTATTACAGGATACTTATCTTTCCATAGCTTGTTTATATCAATGATATATAGTGAGCCAAATTAATTTCTGCAGTGTGCTTTAATGAGTGGCGGAATCAATGCGTCTCATCTTGGGTTCCCTGGAGGTGCAAACTCAGGTAATTTGAGCAAAGTATCATTATTTCAACACTTCCGATTCTTTAAAGTTGTTCCTATTTAAAAATCTTTGTAGCATAGTAGCATATGTGCATGGAAACAACATATGTTTCATGTATTTTAAAACCATAAAAGCAAGTTTCTGTGTTTCTAATGATACCAAGACATGAATAACAAGGAAACTATACATGTGTTGACTTTTGATGGTTTGATGATATCTTATTGGAATTCACGGGGAGAACCAAGTCAGTACTTTTACATGCCATGCCACATCAGTCTTTACCATAATTCTATATATTATTAGACTTTATTTGTAATAGAGATAAGGTTAGTAATTAAAAAAATGCTGCTTTTAGTGGTGTTTGTGTAGTTTCAGAAAAGCGGTTAATTGTTATCGGGTGGATAGAAATCTAATCCTTGCATATTTCTAGATTTATTTTTGTAGTGCTTTCTGAGATGCATGCTATTCAGAAGAAATTTCAATGCAGGGATATCTTTTCATAGATTTGATTGCTGCATTTTCTTTATTCCACCCTTTTAGGATAGATGCGCTTCCACTATTCTTAGATCAATGCTTTTTTTCCCCGATTATCTTTTGGGACTCATTTTAGCCCACCTTAACAAGTTTTGAATAAAAGGCTTCATATTATTGCTATCTGAAAGGAAGTTTAAGACCAGTAGCATGATTTGATCTCAATATTATTGCTATCTGAAAGGCATCTCTTGCAGGAATAGGTGCATTCAAGATGGAGTATGAGCAGTGGGTTGAAGAACAAAATAAAAAAACTAATGCTTTGAAGACAGCATTGCATTCTCCTTTGGCAGATACAGAGCTTCATATACTTGTTGACGATACCATGAACCACTATGCCAATCTCTTCACCATTAAAGCTAATGCAGCAAAGGCTGATGTTTGCTATCTCATATCAGGCGTGTGGAAAACATCAACTGAACGTCTTTTCTTGTGGATTGGAGGCTTTCGTCCTTCAGAGCTTTTAAAGGTAATTAATGTCTGGTTCAGTTAGATTGATTGATATTAGAAAATCAAGGAATATTATAAATAGTATGTTTCTTTTCCACTTACAAGCATTTGATCTATCTTGGCCATAAAAAGGATGCTTGAATTAGTGGAATATATTTTATCTTTGGTTGAATATATCTTTTTTCTTGTAAGTGTAGGATCTCCTTATGTTTTGCGAGTCCTGCATCATTTTGTTGTCAGTGGGTGGTTTGATTAGTGCTTATTCCATCAATCAATAAAGTTAATTTTCCACTTTCACTGAACAACCAACTGTTACAGCACAGTTGTCTATTTACGTGTACCTATCATGAGTGCTGGTCTATTAGATAAGACCTTACTTTGTCAATTCTGATTGTTTTTAACTGAGTGCCTCTTTTTGCATTGGATGGTGTTTTAATTACCTGGATATATATATATATATATTTGTCATGAATATGGAGTTAGTTACTTAGTGTGTGGTCTAAATTGAGTGCTAAAGGCAGGTGTTTGATGATGTTGTGTATATTTAGGTTCTTGTACCACAGCTTGACCTGTTGGACCAGCAATCTCATGATCTGTATAACCTAATTCAAGCATGCCAGCAAGCTGAAGATTCTCTGTCACAAGGAATGGAAAAACTTCAGCAAACTCTGGCTGAGGCTGTGGCATGTGCTCAGGCTTTGGGAGGAGGTTGCTATGAGATGACTAATGCAATGGATAAACTAGAAGAGCTAGTAAGGCTTGTCATTCAGGTAATAAAATAAATATATCATCTTTGCTTCCTCTGCGTCTCAGTTAGTTTTGACATATACCACTCATCAATGTTTGCTTATTTGCTGTCTATCATGTGTTACATATTTAGTTATAAGACTGCCTGCCAAACTAAGTTTATCTACATCTACCATTCTTAACAACTCCCTTTTTCTCCTCTCACTTAATCCTTATAAACGGACAACACACAAGTTACACCCTCAATTATGCACCGGTAGATTTGCTACTTGCTTTAAAGAATCTCTGACTGGTCAATTAGAATGTTAAGGGAAGAATTTGCTTATAGCTGGCCACATTATCATGGAGGCAGAAAGAAAGGTCTTTTTATCCAGCTTGGATCATAATGGAATGAATAATGAATTTCCTCGTCTTTTGTGAGGAGCTTTTTGTCTTTTCATAGTTCAAGGTCCTATTTAGTGCCAAATCGCCCAATAGACAAAGATCCTATCTATATATGCATCTATCCTCGTTTTCATAACATTTATTTTCTTCTTTTTTTTCTGAACTAGGATTAATTATACTTTCTGAGAGAGTAGCAAATGGTAGAGCTAGAGAGAAAGATGGTGCGAGTTTGTTAGAGTTTAAGTCAGTCCAATCATCAGCACCTTACTTCATGGATATGTTGGTGTTCTTTCAGTTCTGCTCGCCTTTGTTCATGCCTTCTTTTGATGATAGAGTTAGAATATGTTCCAATACACAATTTGTTTTCTGAGGTTTTCCGTCTGTATCTTCTTTAGTACATATTTAATTTCTATCTACCCTTTTTCTTTGTGCTTCTTATTTGTCTCTTGAGTTGTTCTAAACATGATTTGACTGTTTATTTTTTAAGTATATGATATTTTGATACGGCAAAAGAACTCACGCACCCTCCTCACTTCTGGTGAGGTTTTAATATTTCAGTAACTCAACAGTTATAGATCTTTTGGAATTTTTATATTCCAACACTTATGATATCGTTTAACTCAAGTAACCAATCTTTTTAAACACAACTTGAACATACCTTCGGTCTCATGGAAAATTTACCTACGTGGTTTAAGTCAAATGATTGGTTATTTGATAAATATCTCAAGTACCCAGTATCTCATGGACCCAGCTCAATAACATCAAGGCACTCGTAGTGACCATAATGTGCAATAGGTTAAATTCTAAACCAACATCTTTCTAAAATCAAAAACAACTCTCAAAATTCTTTGATTGAACTTTCTTTTTTGTGTAATATGATTAACAATGAACATTATACTAATCTAATCCCTTTTAATAATTCTTCCACACAGGCAGATTATGTTCGTCAAGAAACCCTGCAACAGACGCTACGTTACCTGACCACCCGTCAAGCTGCTCAAGGCTTAATCTCTTTAGGTGAGTATTTCCAACGCCTTCGTGATCTGAGTTCCGCTTGGGCCATGCGGCTTTGCGAACCCGCATAATTAAGATAAAACCACCACCGCCACTGAAAGTATGCCATGGTTAATGGTCTGTCTGTGTATAAAGAAATGGAATTATAAGTAGTACTTTGGCAGTTTTTTTTTTTTTTTTTTAATTAGTCTTCCACAATTGAGAAGTTGTTCTATATTCTATTGATCATCATCATCATGTCAAAAGCAGCTGTGTGTAACTAGGTTTTAGAATGTTTGTATAGGCATTATATTCTCTTGAAGATAGTTTTTGGTCGTGGTAAGGTTTATACCTTGTACAAAAGTAGGAATGAAAAGTTGTTTGAAGTTGCTAAAACGATTCTAGAGTTTGATACGTAACAACTTGTAGACATTATTAGTTTATGTTTGTCTAAATATGGAGATGGAGTTTGCAAGACACGTGAATTAAATAAATGTATCTTCAATAAAGTAATCATGTGTCGGGAATTGATTGGTGGGGCATGGAGTTTGAGGACATGGGATTTGTATTTATGTCCCCCAACATTCCAAACTCCATATCCACCAATTAACACCCGACATGTCATCACTTTATTAAGTAAATGAATAAAAACATGAATCAAGTAAATGTTTATTAAATAAAGAAATTATGTGTTAGGAGTTTATTGATTGGACATAACAGGCTATTTATTGTTGACCTGCACACGCAAGAACCCAGCCAGAGAGGAATGCATGGTTCGAGTTTCACTAAAATGGAGACTAACCGAAATAAACAAACAACACTTGACATGTAATCATTTTATTAGAGAAAGAAATAAAAAATGAATCAAGTAAATGTTTATTAAATAATATAATATAATATAATGATATATCATCACTACTTTATTCGTGGGACATGGAATTTAGTGACAGGTGATTTGTATTTGTGTTTTGCAATGTTTTTATGGTATTTATTTTTTTCTATAATTGGGTGTTTGAGTCTTTGATGTACAACATATCTCATAAGTTATAACTTTGCAAATGAGACATATAAACGAATCAAACAATTACCTCAATATATCTCATAAGGTCTTGAAGGAATTGAATGTCTGCAAACATGTATATACAGAAGTTGACATAATGCATTGAAATCATGATTTTAACATACATAACTTGACTTGAGGCATATCCAACCGTAATGCAAAAACATTATTTTCCGGTTTGTTTTTATGAGCATTAATTTCAACAAGTTTTTCATCATAGAGTAAAAGTTGCAATATTGGGGTTCAATAAAGGCTCCCTCCTTGCTTGTTAAATACTTTACGAGACTTTCACATAAGGAGTGCAAGCCTTTGGTCGATAAACATAACATGAGTTGAAAGAACAAAAGCTTATCCCTTGCAGGTCGGGTTCAACTTGTTAATTCCATGCTTTCCTTAATGCAAATATATTTGGCATCAATATTTAGTCTCCCAAAAGCTACGATCCTTGAAATTGAAAAGCTGATTCGGGGATTTCTTTGGTGTCACGAGGAATGAGACAATGGATATTGTTCGTGCAAAGATGTTATCATTAGGTTCAGGTGTAATCCTACGACTATCTTGCTCATGGAGAGATGGAAGTTGCTGAGGATACCGGAAGATATGCAGATGACTCTTGATGATAGATTCGGGGGGAGGTTGCATGGGATGGGCCTAGAGTTAGTCCAGATGTTGTTTGTGATGTCTTTACTTTGTCGTTTACTAGCCACTGTTAGATGTTATGTGGTATGGAGGTCGGTCTAACCACTTGTTACTCTATTATTTATTAGAGCATCCATTTGGGCATGTCCTGGTGCTGCCCGCTTTCCCCAATTTGAAGAAGTTCACTTTTATTTGAATTTTGTTTGTAATTATTTGGAAATAATATTTATTTGTGCACCTATAATTTTTCTTGCAAGCCTCTAAAATGTCAAGATTGATCCTTTTAGGGATTATAATTTGTCAAGCTTTTAGGGATACAAATTGGATGATCGATGCAAGACTTGGCGTTTCTTTGCTCAACTTGGATAGGGTTGTGGCGTGGTTGCATTCAAATGCACGAGTTGTAGCGGAATATCGTATAGTGCTCAAAGTGGTCACAATGTTCCCACAGTGGGGGTGCAAGTATACACCGATACTGTGATCGCTACAAGTTATGAAGTCGTAGAAATATCGATATCGTATCCACATTGACTGACCTTACTGAGAATCACAGAGTTTCATGAACTTCTTGCACTTAGTTTTGGTTGAGAGTAAAATTATCGTTTTGCTGGTGAAGTTACTTTTAAACACGAAATGAACTTTTAATTTAAAGAATGGGTATGAGTGTAAGTTTCCCTTAAGATATACACAGTAACAAAATAGTCAGGCACTTTATTGCATTCAAAATATTTATAAAGATCCCGATTTCTCAAAAGTGAATCTTTATTTTCTATGCCCACAGTATGCCTAGTGCTTCCGATTCTTAAGCTTGTTGATATAACTAAGTTGACAAAATATCAAGTTCTATCAGTATGGAGATTTTTACCGATCAGACTTTCACCGTGAATCCTTCTCATTCTTTCCAACCATATAAATAGTTACAACGGAAGATAAACATAGCAACGACATACAATCCTTAGACTACATCTAGTGGTGATCTTTGGCAATCCAATCCAAACTAAATCAAGTAAATGACAAAATAAAGTTAATAAAAGAAAAGAAAAAGGAAATCTTGGATTGAAATTTATTTATTTATTTTTAATTAAACTATTTTACACATGTCAACATATCATTGGTTTAGTTTAGGTTTTTTTAGAAAAATCTTATCATGTTAAAAATATAAGTTTAACAAAAAAATTAAAAGATAAAAAATATATCAAAAATCATATTTTTCAATTCTCTACAAATAGAGACCAATATTGACATATTTTCATCATACCAATTTTTCTCTCTATTATGTAATTTGTTTTAATTATTTTCAATTATAAGTTTTTTTTAATTAAGATTATGTTTTAAAGTATCAAATAGTTTAAGAAACCTATTTTTTATATGCAAGAATAATAATAAAAAATTATAGATATGATGAAATATTAAAAATTAATATTTTTTTTAAAAATATTTGAGATTGGATTGGATTAATGATAAACCATGAAAAATATAAGATTGAATTGGAATTAGAGATTGGGTAGATGGAAGAGAGAGAAATTAATTTTTTAATAAAGATTGGATTGGATTGGATTGCTGATAAACATAGTCTTAGAGATATACACAAACTATTAAAGATATACACTTACTCTAATTATCGCTAATTTTCCAAACTATATCAGGTTTCCAAACTTATGTGCTATTACTCTCCCGTAGTCGAAGCGGGAGGATCCCAGATGCTAATACTGGATCGGAAATCATCAAATAATACTCGTGGAAGACCCTTAGTAAAAATATATGTGTACTGGTAATGTGCTGGAACATGTGCTCGAACCTGACCACGAGCGACCTTTTCACGTACGAAATGAATGTCAATTTTGCGTGTTTCGTGCGTTGATGTTGGACGGGATTCCCGGACAGATAAACCGCACTGATGTTATCACAGTAAACAAGTGTCGCTTTAGTTACCGGGCAATGGAGTTCGAGTAACAAGTTAAGGAGCCAACATGATTCCGAGACAATGTTTGCGACGCCCCTGTATTCGGCCTTAGCGTTGGATCATGGTAATGTAGGTTGTCTTTTGAGGACCACGAGATCAAGTTTTCCCCTAGGAACACACAATACTCGGAAGTGGATCGGCGAGTGTCTGGGCACCCGCCCCAATCAACATCTGTATAGGACACTAGACCGGACAACGATGATGGATACAAGTGTAGATCAAGATTTAGAGTGCCTCAGATGTAGCATAGGATACGTCGTAACGCATGCATGTAGGGGTCTCTCGGATCATGCATAAAGAGACAAACCTGTTGGACGTCATAGGAAATATCTAGACGTGCGAACGTCAAATATCGTAGGGCACCGGGTAAACTGCGATAAGTCGTTGGATCTTTGGAGGAGGACCTGAAGTGACACGCAATTTAGAACCCATCTCGACCGGAGTTGCAGATGGATTGCATGATGACATATTGACTCGTTTTAAGATTTACCGGGCATATTTACGTTGCGATAAAAATAACCCGCGAGAGTGTTGAGTAACTGAAACGCCCAGAAAATAGCTGAGAGTGCCGAGGTCTTTCATTGAAATTTCGTTGCTCAACCGAGTCATAATCTGTTGTCGTAGGACATCGGATGAGGCGGTTAAGATGATGTCGTCAACATATAATAGAACATATGCCATATCGTTTCCCCGATGATATAAAAAAGTGAATTGTCGCACATGCTATGGGAAAAGCCGAGAGTCGAGACGAACGAAGCAAACCGTGTATGGCAAGCTCTCGGGGCCTGCTTTAGGCCATACAACAATTTCTTGAGGCGACACACGTGGTTGGTAAAATGCGTGTCTTTAAACCCGATGGTTGATGCATAAACACCGTTTCCTGAAGGCGACCATGGAGAAATGCGTTTTTAACATCAAGTTACCGAATTTCTCATTTCTTGGAGATGGCCAAACTTAGGACCGTCCGGATAGTCGCGGGTTTGACCACAGGGCTAAATGTTTCATGGAAATCAATTCCTTCATGTTGGGACCTTCCATTGACAACCAATCGAGCCTTATGGCGCTCGAGAGACCCATTAGAATGAAACTTGTGCGTAAAAACCCACATACAATGGATTACATTAGTATCAACGGGCCGAGGTACAAGTTCCCACATATCGTTTTTAATGAGAGCACCATATTCATCAAGCATGGCACTCGTCCAATTACGGTCACGTAAGGCATCGACATGTGAAAAAGGAATGGGAGAGACAGAGACGTGAGAGTGAGAAAGAGTATATTTGGGATTAGGTTTGACGATGCCGTGTTTTCCCCTTGTGGTCATCGAGTGTGTGGGTCGGGAAGGTGAGGGATGTGTGGTCGGTGTCGGCGAGTGAGGTGTCGAAGGTGTGCTAGGGGTTCGGGTGGGGGGAGGCCGTAAGTAGGGAGTTAGGTGGAGGTGGACTAGGAGCGGTGGTGGGTGTAGTATGTGTAGGTGGTGGGGGATAAAAGTTGATGTGGAATATGGGATTACGGTTGTCATCAAGAAACATATAGTCATCTATGGTAGGTATGGGTTTGGAAAAAGGGAACGAGTGTTCATCAAAAATGACATGCCAGGAGATGATTATACGGTTAAATGATAGGTCAAAATATTTTCTCCCCAATGGTTCGATGGAACCTGAGGAACACACAAGCGGTGGATCGTGGTTGTAATTTATGGATAGTGATTATGTGGAAAACACATGCACTGAAGACTCGTAAGTGGGAGTACGAGGGTAACCGATCATATAGAAGGGTGGTGGGAGAGAAGTAGGAGATAGTTTTCTGAGGTAAAATATCATGCAGATATGATGCCATGGTTAACGCTTGTAGCCAAAAGGATGGTGGGACGTGAGCATGAAGGAGAAGCGTTCGAGCAACTTTATTTGGGGTTTGAATCTTTCTTTCCGCTTTGCCGTTTTGAGCGGAAGTATACGGACACGAAAAACTAATTTGGATTCTGTGTTGGGCGCATAATGAGAGAAAAAGGCGTGTTATCGTATTCACGACCATTGTCACATTGGAAAGACTTAATATTTTTCTCAAATTGAGTTCGAACATATGCGCAAAAGTTTTTGAACACTTCAAAGGTTTGATATTTTTTTGCTAATGGAAAGATATAAACAAATTGAGTGTAATCATCTAGAAACAACAGGTAGTAACGATGGTCGCTTGAACTTACAATTGGGGAAGTCCAGTTATCACAATGGACTGTATCAAATGGTGCCACATAAAAAGAAGTAGATGAATAAAACGGTAATTTATTATGTTTTCCCAATTGACAAGAATTGAAAAAACATTTATTTGTATCAGAAAAATCTCTCGGTGATACAAATCTCGGCCAACGTGTGAACCTTAGCAAATAATATAAAATCCGTTCTCTACATGATTATCAAAGACTTCCTCAAATCTTTGTGCATAACCTAAGCCGCATTTTGAATCCGTCCATCTTTGGGTCAAGGATCTAATATTAACACTTCAAGGTGATCGATTTATCCGCATTGAGTTTAAGTCCCTACTCAAATGACCAATCTTAAGAGTTAGCAATAGCGACCACACCCAAGTGTTGCCTACTAGTCTTAAGTTTGACTCTCACCCACACCCAAAGAGATGTTTAGCTCATAATAAAAATGAACAACATAGTAAAAGTAGAGAAATACTTGGAAAATACTTTCATAAAACTAAAAATTGTTAACACAGTGAGTAGAAATTAAATACTTGAAATTAAATACAAGACAAGAATTAAATGCCAGAAATTAAATTATACATCAATACTTAAGATCTTCAATCTTGAGAGTAAATGCTTGAAGATGACACTCAAATTGTTGATGGCCTTAAATGCTTCCTCCATGTCTACTTTTATAGGTGAACATGATGAACAATAACACATGGATAAAAACTTCTTTGATCTCTTAGACAAAAGATGACACTATTCAACAAATCAGAATGAGATTTCCAAATCTTGCAAAATCTTCAAAATACTGCTCTAAATGTCTAGATAAAAGAAATACTCAATATTCTCCAAAAGTATCTTGTCGGTGCCCACAATAGGCGGATTGTACCCACTGCCCAACAGTGATGTTTTTAGAACAAAGATAATTCATCACCTCTTAACAATATTATAGACAAAATGAAGGAGATAAAAACAAAGTGGATAAATAAAATGAGATAAAATCCTAGGAAAAAAAAGTAATAAATAACTCTAAAAAATGAGAGTTATCATACCCCAAACTTGAGGTGTTACTTGTCACTACTACGGAATCAGAAATAGACCCCGGTTGTTAAACCATATAGTGCCCGGTTATGGAACCGGTTCCTATTAAACGGGGGTAGCATTGTCTTGTGTAATGGTACCCGGTTTCCAATCGGGTACGATCGATGTAATGGACCCCGGTTCTTTAACTTCACCGGGTAGCATTAGAGTATTCATAGGGAAGGATTAGGCCACTAATAAGCTAATGGAACCTGGTTTTTAATAAGAAACCGGGTAACTTTATAGGGGTTCTTTATTAATAATTAGTCTAAATATGGATATATAAACCCAAACAAATATGGCACGATAAAACAATGTAGAAGTTATCTACAAACTTGGTAGACTTCAAACATAGACCTCAAGTAAGAGAGTGGTCTCATCAAGAGAAACGAAACATAAAACTAATTATTGGATCAACAAGGTTTCCTTATCAACATCATAATGCAATATCCAAAAAAACAAGAAATATGCATTTACCAAACCTAATATCAAGCAATTTAAAGGTGTATCCATCCAGAATTAGATGTATTTAATGCTATTACAAGGAAACTTCTGTAAGCATTGAACAATAATGGTACCGACATTCCTGGAGAAAGTTGTGTGTTATGCCAAAACAACTGTTCCTCTTGCAACAAAGCTATAAATCAATATATCCTTTCTGATTCATCTATAGATTTATTCCCGTAGAAAATTAACCCCCGAAAGACTCTTTCCATGCTTTTTTTTGCGTGAGCATGTCCATCTTACCATTGGCTAACTTTTTATTTTCCTCAAACTCGACAATAAAGATTTGTTTTTCCTCCTCAAAGTGAGCATCGTTTAATCTAACTTTCTCCTTACACATGGCATCTAAGTCTGCTTTCTTCTGCTCCCAACCAATATGTACTGGGATTCGACTTTTTTTCCCGAAAACCCTGCAATTGTCTGTCTCAAGCCGACTGTATTTCCGACAACCCTAGTCCGACCTGGGTCCTTGGGTTCTAGCACCGCTGTAAGTACATCCTCTCCTGGCCCAGGGACCCAAATACCTTGTGAAACTTGATTACCGTTCTCAATATATTAATGCAAATAGTATCATTGTGAGAACAATTAGTTAATAAACTTGTAGATCCCAGTTTGACAAGTAACAATGATATAACGCAACGATTAAGCTTTATTGATCGATTGTGGAGAGTTACAATATTGGATTGATGAACAAACTCTCCCTCTATCTCTATTAGTCGTATAAATTATTCTCTCAAAGTCTAACCTAATGATTAGAAAACTAACTTTAAATACCAAGGGCTTGAAGCCTAAAGCCCAAGCCCATTAACACACAATAAGCCCATATTATCATTTAAAGGCTTTTACAAACAAATAAATAAAACTAATTCTTTTTTTTATATCACTTTCTATTTTATATGACTTTTAGTCCTAACAATCTCCCCCTAAAGTTATATAAGAAAAATTATGATCTTGGAATCTTCAGGTCTTGATATTCTATTTCTCTTGAATCTTTGACAGATGTTGGCGTTGCTTGGCTTCAGGTCTTTCACGCTCCCCCTTGAATTATGCTCTTACTCTTCATAGTATCATGAGTTGAGCCACGAGTTGAATTGACTTTGAAAAACTTCAGAACTCGTTGAACCAATATGCTCGAAGGAGGAATCAACTTGTAGCAAACACTGCTTGGTAAGGGATAGAAGAATCATGCACTTGTAGTCTTTTCTGCACATATCATAACAGGAAACAGTTACTCCTCCTCAACTTGATAATCTGGGTCTTTGAACTTTTATAACGTTTATCCCCTTCATGATGATGATATGTGTCTTTGAATCTGTATCAATTCTCCCCCTCATGATGATTGGGATCATCCTGAGCATCATGTAACTTCAAAGACAACACTGATGAGTAGCAAAATACCAGATAAGCGTTAAGTAACCAGAATGGGGTAATCAACTAACACAGAAACACATAGTAAATGTTATCACAACAATTAAAATAATTGTGTGGCCTATGTTCAGAGTTGGCATCGGGGTATCTCTGATAGGACTTCCAGTTATCACTAAAGTAAAATTATAAAAATTCCTTCTCAAACTGTTCCGGCAATATCATGAAGATATGCAATGGGAATCACAAAGACTCGTTGTTAGCTTTAATTAGCTCCTAATTAAATGAATGTTTTATAAAGATATTTTAATGTTTTAGATATTTTCTTATAGATATTTACTTAGATATTTTATATAGATATTTTAGATATTGTCTAGATTTTAGATATCTTAAATATCTAATGTAAATATGGCCCTATATAAGAGGTGTCCATATGTCTTTTTAAGTAGTGAGAATTAGGGAAAGCACACAAAAACACACATAGACTAGTTTCTTATGAGAGTCGTTTCATGTTTAGTGTGGTGTTCTTCAACATCTCTCCTCTCCATATTTAATCATCAATGAATATGAGATAAGTTTCTTTATGATTGTTCTTCATGTATATCTTATCTCTATATTTAAATATGGACTTTATATTTCTTCTATTGTTGCTAAAAAATGGGATCAACAATTGGTATCAGAGCCGATTGAAGAAACTTTTCTTCAAAATCGATCATCTATGCAACAATGGAAGTTTTAGACGGTTTAGTTTCTGATATACTTCATGTGTGTGTTCTGATTCTTTCTCATTCATTGGTTTTATTTGATAAGCACTAAGTAGATGGTTGATCTATGATCTCATCCTTGTGTGTGCTTAAGTCCATAGCAATTCTTTTGGCATCTTGGTAGTAAGGTTGTTGATCTTTGTTTGATCTGACCTTTATTTTCAAGATTGGACTATCTTTGATCCAGATTTTGTTTGTCTTCCGCTGCTCATAAACATTTAAATAAAACAAAATCATTTGGGTCTTGAGAAAGTTGTTTGAGAAAGATTTGATGTTTTGTTAAATGTTCAAAGTCTGATCTGAAACGTTTTTTTTAACTTTGAGTTCTTCTAATTAGTTTTCTGACTTGATCAATTAGAGATCGAATTATTTGCACTCACGGTTTTAAAAAATTATATGAAGATCGTCTTATCTTTTACATCAAATCAGATTTAATGACAGATTTGCACTGCTGTATTAAACTGATCATATCTCACTCATAAAAACACCGATTGATGCGATTCAAAAGGCCCTGGATTCCTAAGACACAGATGAACAGATTTCGTGTTTTGAGAATTCAGAGATTCGAAATTTATAAAGGTCATATGCATCATTGAAGTAGACAACAGTGTGCTGATGGAAAGCTGATGGACAGATCTGCGCGACTGTGGTAAAACAACCATATCTTTGTCGTACGAGCTCAAAAAGAGATGATTCAAGATGATCTGAACAGCTAACAAACAAATTTAAGTTGTTTGTGTTTTGAGGTTTTTCAAAATCCAGAGGTAAAATGGTCTAAATTAGTGTCAAAGTAAGTGTAAACACTTCTGCCAAGCCTCTGCCGCACACGACCAAGCTTCTGCCGCACGCGACCAAGCTTCTGCCGCACGCGACCAAGCCTCTGCCGCACACGACCAAGCTTCTGCCGCATGCGACCAAACCTCTGTCAGCCACGACTAAACCTCTGCCGAGCAGAGACAACCTCTGTCGAGCCACGACGAAACCTCTGCCGCCAAACCTCTACCAAGCGGCGACCAACCTCAACCAAGCAACGACCAAACCTCTGCCGAGCAGCAAACAACCTTCTGTGATACTTTTCACCACAGAGCCTCTGTGAAACCCGACAGAGCCTCTGTGGACTGAACCTCTGCGATCGAACCTCCGAGCCCGATTTTTGTTTACTTGCTGTCAGCTTTGCGCTGCTTCAGAAAAATGCGCATAACTTTTGACTCGGTGCTCCAAATTACTCGATTCCAGTGGCATTGGAAAGATTATTCATAGATGCACGACTTTGATGTTTTGAGTTTTCTCAAATTATGTGTGCTGATATGCCAAACTCAGCCTCAAAGTCTGCTGCAAGGTGTTGGACCGAAAGCATCGCATTTCACTCATGCTCTTTCCGCTTTCAAGAACGGTGTTCTCTCAACGGTTCTTCATGGTGTCAAGCTACATTTGTCACATTTTAAATGTCACTCCATCCTCTGTTATTCACGTTTAAAGCTCGGTGGATGAGTCTACATTTGAGGGGGAGCACATGATGCTTTGAAGACTTGAAGAACGGAACATCAAAGGTTCTAAAGAAAGCAAAGGGGAGACTATAAGATGATGCTTTCTTTATAAAACATTAGGGGGAGATTGTTAGCTTTAATTAGCTCCTAATTAAATGAATTTTTATAAAGATATTTTAATGTTTTAGACATTTTCTTATAGATATTTACTTAGATATTTTATATAGATATTTTAGATATTGTCTAGATTTTAGATATCTTAAATATCTAATGTAAATATGGCCCTATATAAGAGGTGTCCATGTGTCTTTGTAAGTAGTGAGAATTAGGGAAAGCACACAAAAACACACATAGACTAGTTTCTTATGAGAGTCGTTTCATGTTTAGTGTGGTGTTCTTCAACATCTCTCCTCTCCATATTTAATCATCAATGAATATGAGATAAGTTTCTTTATGATTGTTCTTCATGTATATCTTATCTCTATATTTAAATATGGACTTTATATTTCTTCTATTGTTGCTCAAAAATGGGATCAACACTCGTGCATGTGTGAAAGAAGTAAGTTATATTTGTTTGGCTCAAAAATTGATTTAACTTGGGACTCAAGTTAAAAATCAACTGACACAGTGATTAGAATATGAATTTCGGAGACCGGAGCTGATGTCTTCCTTTTTCAATATCTAAGACCTCTGAGTGAGGAATAGATAGATTATGTGCTAAATCTCCGTGCATTTATGAAACAAACATCTTTTGTGAGATACTTGAGTGGCTGGGTGGGGTGACACAAGTTATCGACAATGGGTCCATGTCTGTTTCAATATTCATCTCCAAAGAACGAGAATGAATAGATTATGTGGTTACCCGGATAACTGACTCGGTTTGGTAAGAACCAATTTATTCTTTTAAGTCCTGTCACATCCTCACCATTTTGTTTTCTCTCCAAAGTCATCTATGCTTCTAGACCCCTCACTGTTGTCTATAAATGGATGTGTTTCTTGGGTAGGTCCTTCCGGTTCTGGATAGACCATAGAAACAATATAAAGTCCTAACACTCATTGCATATATCAAATAAATCAGTTAAGTAAACAGTGAAGTACGAGTTCTAAACTGAAATATTTAGAAGTCAAAGCATTTAAGAACGAGTCCTGATCTGAGATGATCAGAAGTCATAAAAAAATGAAGTTCGAGTTCTGATCTGAGGTAATCAGAAGTCATCATAAAATGCTAATGAATATCAAAGAACAAATTCAAGCGCGAACTGGAATGACTCATTACGCACAGTGTTTGCGACAAATGAAACAATTGATTAGAAAGTTTAATTGTGAAGAACAAGTCACAATTATTATATCAAAGAAGAAGTGAATCATTAGTAAGAAAGGACGTACTATGAGAACAAAATTAGAATTTAGGCGAGTGTATTTCCATCGAAAAATCAACAAAATATGTGAGACATGGAAATAACTAAATCAAGAAAATATAACACGTGGCATTCATGGAAGTTAACATTGGAGAATAACAAACACAAGTAAGTTATCCAGAATGAATTACCACGGTTCTTTGAATTCACTGAAAAATTCATGTATATGTCAAATACCTGATGCTCCCTCTCAAAATTGGTGTAACCTTTTATTGTTGTCATGTGAAAGGACTATTCTGAATTGTGTTACACATGACATTCCTGCAAAAATAGATCAGAAAGATTTTGGTATCCATTCTTTGATGGATCCTTGATGGTTAGATGCCTTGGCTTTAAAATGGGGATTGGGAATACTATAGGTACCATACCAGTTGTTCACATACCTTGGATGTACGAAGTAACTCTTTCCACAATAAGTGCAGCTGAGCTTTGCTCGGTTTAGACTGATTAGCTTAGCTATAGGGTAAACATGAGCACGTGAACCAGTCTTGGAAATAAAAGACTTCGTATCAACTACAGGAGAATCATGAAACTTGTTTCCAGCACAGTCTTCTGTAGTTGATTTTTTTCTCCAAACCATTTTTACTTTTCTAAAAACATGATTATTTGAAGAATCATGAAGCTCGCTGTCAGAAGAACTAGAGTAATAAGATTGTCTTTTGTGAGAATTACCGGTTTTGAGCGTTTCTTTGACCGTCTTTTCGACATAGATTTTGACGATTTTGGTGGAGAAAAGTTTTTGGAGTTAGAACATTCTCCCTTTTCAAGATTTACCTATGTGGGCATTGTCTCCAAAAGTTGAATGTGACTGACAAGCTTGGGAGCAAAGTCAATCTTGGAAATATCATCATCTTGACAAACAGAGGAATTCATAAACTCAGAAAACCGCCGTGCAGACCCAAATGGATTTTCACCGTCAGAGTCGGATGAGGAACAGTTAAAGGAATCATCCGCAAAGGGATTATTAAAGTTAGAGAAAATATTCCTTTGTATCGAATCGGTTTGAACCGCCTTACCTTTATTTTGATGACTCAAACTCTTGTCATCAGTGTCATGAGACACACCTAGAAAACCTTTGCACGAGGAACTATCCGAAAAATTACTTGATTGGTCAATCGAGATGGTGTCAAGAGAGGTAGGCTTCATTGGAGTATCCACGAGACCTTCCTTAGCCATCCTTCCTGTTAAAGCTTTTGCCGCCATGGCGGACAGTTTAGAAGTCAATTTAGCAATCTCGATTTTATAACTCGTTCTTTCTGATTCGGATAATGACTCGGTTTTGTTCTTTTTGAGCTCGTTTATTGTAGATAAAAGTACAGTTCTTTCGGTTTCAAAAATGACCTTGTCCCTCACAATTGATTCTTCGAGTTTGAAAATGATGTTTTCCAAAATCAGAGGTGGAACATAACGTTTGAACTCTGATTTATCGTTAGATTCTACATTTGGTGTTGCTGTAACGGGAACTGGAATTTCCAAAGTTGCAAGAGAACAGATGTCGAAGTAATCATTTGAGAGGTAAGGGGTTTTGCTTTTTAAATAAGACGCATTTAGCGTTTCGTACACGAAAGGAACTTGTACATTTATATTCTTTCTAGGTGGCTCATCTTCCAATTTAGGTTCAATATTTTCAGGCTTTTCCCCTACTTTTGGTAGAGGAATTCTTGTTTTTCTTTTAAGGTCTTCCTTTTCCTCATCCTCCTGTGACGGTTTAGTCCACTTGATCTTATACTCAGGGTATGTCTTATCTAGTCCCAAAAAGTTGAACTCATAAAGGGTAGAAACCTTAGATAAGATTTTCTTAAGGTAACACGGATTATCATATTCAAGTCCCCAAAGAGCGTTATAATACTTGAATTCCTTCGGTTTGTTCAAATGAATCGTTTGGTTTGTTTGACCTCGCTTGTAAAGTTTGGATTCAAGATCCTTAAGCTTGTTAGTCAAATTATCATTTTCTTTTTGAACGGTTAAGCGAAGATTGACAATCTTATTATTCTCTTCCTGAGACTTATTGAGCTTTTCGGTGATTTTAGATAATTGGGTTTCTAGGGATTCGACCTTTTTTGAAATGGCTGAGCATTCAGATTGATAATTTTCTATCACACATTTATCCTCAGCCTTTTCAATAGCTAGTTTGCCTATGGTATCATATTTTATTTTAGCACCGGCTTCTAGCTTAGAGATTTGCGCTTCTAAATGAGAAACTTTCTCTTTGAGCTCAGAGTAAGTTGGATAAGACATTGTTACTTGAAAGAATATGATTGTGAGACAATTCAAGATATCGATCAAAAGAAAATAAGACAGTGTATCAAAGAATACACAAATGTCCCCCTTCGGTGACTTAGCACGGGGGTCCCGCTGTTGCGGGGTCTGGGGGCAGCGCCCCGAGGAAAAAATTTAAAACTGAAGGGTCAGAACACTCCCGGATTTGTGATCCGGGTTTGGTTTCCCGGATAGACAATCCGGGAATTATCTAAGTCCGGGACTTGGAAATCCGGGATTGAAATGAACCCGGAACCGGTATAGTTCGGAATCAGGAAAGATCCGGAATTGGATGGATCCGGAACCGGGATTGGGATCCGGAATAAATCGGGACTTGAAGTCCGAAACCGGAACCGGAAGTAGAATAGATCCGGACAAGAGGATCCAGAATGGGGGATTTCGGAGTCAAAGTCGGAGTGCTAAAAGTCGAGATCGGATCTGGATTTGATACCGAAAATTGTTGGAACCGGAATTTAGGGAATCCGGAACCGAAATAAGATCCGGTATTGGGAACCCGGTATGAGACCGGAACCGGAATACGATCCGATAAGTTTCTGGATCCGGTACGTAAACGGGAACCGGAACTCAAGCAGTAGAGCCCATTATTCAAATTGTGGTCGAAGAAAAACGTACCTGGAGATCGACTTTGCACCTTTTTGGCTTGGAACTTTCTGCAAACACTTTAGAAACAAAACAAGCAAGTAGGAAAAGCAAAACCAACTGACCAAAATGATTAATCAACCACTTTTAAAGCAAAAATTGAGATTTTGTAAAGAACATAGTGTAGATAACTCAGAAACCAAAAATCTCAAAATTGATTAACCTAAACTTGATTAAACACGAAGAAACTTTGATATGACTCTAGAAACGCAATAAGAATATTATCTTAAGCATCAATTTCGTTTTTTAACACACAAATCAAAGATTAAGATTCTAACCTCAAGAACACAGTGCCGTTTTGTGCTGTCGATGAACACAGATAAAAATTGATACCTTTTAGATCGATAGCTTTGTCCCTCTACTCTGATACCACATGTAGATCCCAGTTTGACAAGTAACAATGATATAACGCAACGATTAAGCTTTATTGATCGATTGTGGACAGTTACAATATTGGATTGATGAACAAACTCTCCCTCTGTCTCTATTAGCCGTATAAACTATTCTCTCAAAGTCTAACCTAATTATTAGAAAATTGACTTTAAATACCAAGGGCTTGAAGCCTAAAGCCCAAGCCCATTAACACACAATAAGCCCATATTATCATTTAAAGGATTTTACAAACAAATAAATAAAACTAATTCTTTTTTTTATATCACTTTCTATTTTATAGGACTTTTAGTCCTAACAATTTAAATGAAGCTTATAAATAAAATAAAATATGGAACCTTCTCTTACAATCTCGTCTGCTAATGGTTGAAGATATGTTGGGATGATCTTTCTCCCATCAGTTTCTTTGACTCTCCTGGCTAACAAAAAATTTCTTGCTCGAGGGTCCTTGAGACCGAATATTTTAGACAATTCTCCTGGCTCTTTCCACTCTATTTTCCATGGGTCTTCTATTTTCCATGGGTCTTGCATCGAACGATACCCACGTGCGCCTAATCATGGTAAATTTGTGGCTAGCATTGCATGTTTCCTCCCATCAAACTCGTTCTTCAACTTGCAATATGGGTGACTCTTTGGAAGCGATCTTCGATGACCCATGAACACATTTTTCATACAATTTCTCAACCTCAAGGAACGCGTGTCATTCTCACAAATAGGACACGCTTTTTCTCCTTTTGTGCTATATCCTGAAAAAAATTTGTATGCGGGGAAATCATTTATGGTGCAAATATCATGGCCCGTAATCGGAAATCCTCTTTACCATACGCATCATAGACTTGGACGCCCATACTCCATAATTCTTTCAAGTAGTCAATTAAAGGAGCCAAATACACATCGATGTCGTTCCCCGGTTGTTTCGGACCTTGAATTAGCAATGACATCATGATGTATTTTCGTTTCATGCATAACCAAGGTGGAAGATTGTAGATGCATAGAAGAACCGACCATGTGATGTGACGACTACTCATGCTTCCATACAGATTAATTCCATCTGAAATAATCCCAAATCGAATATTTCTAATTTCCTCACCAAATTCTTCAAAATCAGAATCGATATTCCTCCATTGAGGAGAATCAGTCACGTGTCTTATTTCCCCGTCGCTTTTACGCTCTTTTGCATGCCAACGTAACAATTTTGCATCTTTGGCATTTGCAAATAATCGTTTCAACTGTGGAACGATAGGAAAATACCACAATAGATTAGCAGGGACCATTCTTCATATCATCACTATCTTTTGTCGAGCGTTTGTTCCAATTATATCGCGATGTACCACATCTAATACATTCATGTAGGTTTGCATACTCGTTTTACTACAATATACAATCATTTGGACATGCATGTATACTTTCGATTTCCAATTCCATTGGGCATATAAGTTTTTTAGCTTGGTATAACGAAACAGGCAACTCATTATATTCGGCAAGCATTTCATGCAAGATCTCTAACAGACTAGTGAAACTTGTATCACTCCAACCATTGTTTGCTTTTAGGTTAAATAGTTTCAACACGGCAAAAAGTTTGGTAAATTTTGTACAACCAAGATACAACAGTTTTTCAGAGTCAACAAACAATTGTTGAAATTTTTCATAATGTTTATCCGCAACAGTATCATCCACATCATGCAACATATCATCAAAATTATCATGACTACTATTATCTGAAACATCGTTATCATCGTCATTACAGCCAGGAGCAACCGTGTTATGATCATCAAATACTTCGCCATGTCTTGACCAAACCATATACCCCTCCATAAACCCACGACATATCAAAGGTCCTCGAATTACATAATAATCATTAAACTTATAAAAATTACGACAATCTTTATAAGGACACCAAATGTTACTTCATTATTCATCCAATTAGCCTCATCAACTTTTAAAAACTCGTCCAAATTGGCCAAATATCCAACGGTAGCACGTGGTATTTTGTACATCCAAGTATTTTGATCCATCTGTAATGTAGAAATATATTATTAATAAAATGCATGCAATGTATGAATAGAACAAGTGACTAGTGGTCAATCCTAACCCACTTTTTGAATACTTTGTCACATATGTGAACAGGTGTTAGCGGACTAAGTACGTTTTTTTTTAAATCGGCAACATTTCCCTTTGACTCCTCAAATATGCGTTATGGAATACATACTCGTGGGAGCAATGAGAAATGTCTATCGAAATTCTCTAAAATACTTAATCCGCTAATACGCATCCACATCCTAGATAAGACAAAATATTCAAAAAGCAGTCCAAAAACGGGGACTATCCGAAATTAATCTCTATTAGATTAATCTCGGAAGGATATAAATCTAAGGGCACATGCATTATATTAAATTAAAGAAATGTTATTATGGTGTAGAAAATTATATATGTTTGTGCGACAGTAAAAATAAAATATGAAATGACAAAAAAATACTCCATCGAGTTTACTAATCAAATGCTCGAAGTGATCCTTATAATTCGATTGCTCAAATATTCCTATAACATTTAGAAAAAAGCAAAATCAACAAACTATATCATATATATAGGGGTGGGTTCAAATGAAAACAAATTTTTCATTGTGTACGTGAGGACCAATATTAGCCATTGATCAAAATTTAGAAAACTAATCAATGGTTAAAACTTAATGAAATCAATTGAGAAGTGATTAGGGACAAATCTGGAAATTTGAATCAGCACCTACCATCTTTGACTTTTTATTTTCTTTTTTAATTAAAAAACTTTTACCCCCTTAAAGTTTAAAATAAATTATCTTAAAAATTACTAAT
Source organism: Saussurea involucrata (assembly GCA_033807775.1). Classification (NCBI taxonomy): domain Eukaryota; kingdom Viridiplantae; phylum Streptophyta; class Magnoliopsida; order Asterales; family Asteraceae; genus Saussurea; species Saussurea involucrata. The sequence continues at coordinate 29,167,432 of CM066316.1, forward strand.
ATTTTAATCAAACAAATTACATCAGAAAAACGAGAATTTCGTGCTCTTCAATATGACATTCATCTCGATATAGTTTTTTTCTTCATTTTAACCGTTTTTATGTGAAATGTTATGTATGTGTTATATTAATTATGAATATGTATGCATGTTTTCTGGTGTCCATATTCAGTATGAATAACAAAGGGGAACGTGCATTCACTATTCATGATGAATAATACAGTATTCAAAATGAATAATACAACATTCAGGATGAATAATACATGTTGGTGCAAGTGTACCACATCTCTATATATTTATATATATTTATTTTGATGATTACAAACACACCGTATTATTGTTTATCTAACAATTTAATCCAAGTGTGCAGTTGTTGAAGAACACGAAGATTTAATCTGAAGGGTTCAAGACGGAAGTGTTTACGTCGTCATTATTGTTTATAACTAATAATGATAAACACCCTATAATAATATACCACTTGGATATTTCTAAAAACCCAACAATTATTTTTAATAAGGTTTTGAGAAGATTCAGCAAGATTTGGTTGCAGTCCTGGAAGCTGTCTTTTCTGACGGCGGTATACCGCGGCGTTACAGCCGGTATACCGCGGGTACACTTTTGCCGGTATACCGCGGGTGTTCAGCCGGTATACCGCGGCAGGTCGTGTGCAATTCTGATTGGTTGAAGTTGCTTTTCCTGACGGCGGTATACCGCGAGACCCAGCCGGTATACCGCGGGTACGTAATTCCTGTCAACTTTGCATGTAGCCGTTGGTGTGTCAGTCACCTTTTCTGACGGCGGTATACCGCATGCATTTGGCGGTATACCGCGGATGCACAATGCCGTTGGAGATGCTGATATATAAAGAAGCTGTTGGTGATAAAGAATAGCAGACCTCAGACCACAACAACAGTAACAACAAGCTGCAACCACCTCTCAGCTCTCTCTCATTTATAATATATATATTTTATAAAACCTTTTTTTATAAAATATCCAAGTGTGAGATATTATACAAGAGTGATTACCCATTGTGAGTTATACTCCTCTTGTAAGTATTTGAATAACGGGTGTGTGATCCTGTACATCTCAATAAGCTGAGGCTTAGAGAACCGTTTACTTTGCTCTGTATTTGGTTTGTATTCTACCGTAAAGAATACATTTATTGGATCGTGTCGGGAAGTGTCTCGGCTGCTGGTTTATCACAGTTGGTGGTAAATCAGTAAATCTCTGTGTCAAGTATCTCTATCCCTTATCTCTTTATTTATTCCGCTGTGCTATATTATATTTATTTATATAAACTGCTTTGCATTTATATTTATTTATATAATCTCTGTGCATTTTAATTATATCTGTTTATATAATTGTTGTATATTTATTATTTCTATACTCTGATTTATTTATACTGTTTCAGTACTGTATTTATTTATAAAAGATTTTTTTGAAAGTAAAAGATTTTAAATACAACCTTACCCCCCCCCCCCCCCCCCCTTAGGTTGTCTAACATTTGGTATCAGAGCGGGGCTTTCAAAAATTTTCTGTTTAAATTTTTAAAGTTATATCTTTTATTTAATGGCTCAACAAAATACTTGGTTTTCTAAATCTCTTCTTATTGATTTCGAAAATTTTGATCTTTGGGCAAATTCTTTTGAACGTTATGTTCGTGGGATAAATCAAAATATTTGGGATATTATTATTAAAGGAGATTTCAAACCCACAAAATTTCAAAACAACAAAGTTGTTGAAAAACCTAGCTCGGAATGGTCCGACGAAGATAAGGATAATTGTTGTTTAAATTATCAAGCCAAAAATCTTCTCTTTTCGGTTCTTACTAACGATGATATTGAGCGTGTTTATCTCTTTGAAACTGCTCGTGATATTTGGGAGAACTTGAACATAACCTATGGTGGAAACTCAAAAGAAAAGAGAGACGAAACCCGAGATCAAAGAAATGAAGAAACTTGTCTCATCGTCGACTGCGAGAAAGAGGTATGTACTTCATACTCAAGTTATTCTAGTTGTAGTGATAACGATGATGATATTGATATGTTAAATGTCTCTTTTCAAAAATTGATTGTTCTCGTAAATAGTTTTAAAAATGAGAATGCTAAATTAAAAGAAGAATTATTATTATGTCAAAATGAGTTGAATAATTGTAAACAAACCATTGCATGTGATAATAAAATCAAAAATGAGTTAAATGATAAAGTTATCACTTTAGAAAAGAAAGCATGCGAAAATATTGTTTGCAAATCTTGCATTGTCTTAAATGATAAAATTGCATGTTTAGAGAAAATAACATGTGAAAAAGTTGTATGTGGTAAATGCAATATTCTTGAAGATGAAATTGCTTGTTTGAAAGCTAAATGTAAATCGCATGAGAAAAATGACTTATTAGCAAATGCTTTTAATAGTAGCAATGATAAAGTGCTTAAAATGCTAAATATATCAAATCGTATAAATTGCCGAAAAGGCATTGGTTCAAATACGTGTATTGAAAAATGTGATTGTATGCCAATTAAAAAGGTTTTTGAAAAACCTAAATTTGTTGTTAAAAATAAAACGCAAAAACCTCCGTATGTTCCTAAAATGAATTATGTGAATTATATGTCGAGAAAATCACATGCGTTTATGTATAATAATAAGTTTGCGAATCCTAAGAAAAATGTTAATCCGCATACTTCTTTTTACGTCTATGATGAATACGATCGTAAAATTAAGATGGTTAGAAAATGGATTCCGAAAGGAATGTTTAATGTTGATAATCCCGGTGGGATGCGTTTGTGGTTTTAAACCATTTATATGGCTTTGTATGTTTGTCGTGTTTGTTTTATGTCGACAACATATTTTTTTGCAGTTTATGTTTTATACTAACTGTTAAAAGGACCCATAAGAAAAGGGTACCACGAAATATTTTCTTTGCCTTTTGTAGGTGTTTCCTGGCGAGGATATAATACGTGTTACCTGCCGAGGTTATAATACGTGGTTACCTGCCGAGGTTATAATACGTGGTTACCTGCCGAGGTTATAATACGTGGTTACCTGCCGAGGTTATAATACGTGGTTACCTGCCGAGGTTATAATACGTGGTTACCTGCCGAGGTTATAATACGTGGTTACCTGCCGAGGTTATAATACGTGGTTACCTGACGAGGTCATAATACGTGGTGATTTTTGCTCACATAAAATTAACCGAATATTGAAGCCTTAAGATCCGTTTTGGTGCAAGTGTTTCGTATTGGTTTGTATATCTTTGTCTCTATTGCTTTTTGCATTTTATTTTATCCCTCAAATTTTATAAAATCAAATTGATATCGTTATTAATTTGAGGGGGAGCGTTTTAGCTCTTTTACCCATGAGTTTATGCTCTCTCAATTATATGCATATTTTGAGGGGGAGCATCTCTCGAGGGGGAGCATACCGTCTTTCTTAACCCTTTTTGCTTCGACAAACGGGGGAGAGAAACCGCATATGCTCATGCTTAGCGGTTGTGTTTGTCATCATCAAAAAGGGGGAGATTGTTGGTGCAAGTGTACCACATCTCTATATATTTATATATATTTATTTTGATGATTACAAACACACCGTATTATTGTTTATCTAACAATTTAATCCAAGTGTGCAGTTGTTGAAGAACACGAAGATTTAATCTGAAGGGTTCAAGACGGAAGTGTTTACGTCGTCATTATTGTTTATAACTAATAATGATAAACACCCTATAATAATATACCACTTGGATATTTCTAAAAACCCAACAATTATTTTTAATAAGGTTTTGAGAAGATTCAGCAAGATTTGGTTGCAGTCCTGGAAGCTGTCTTTTCTGACGGCGGTATACCGCGGCGTTACAGCCGGTATACCGCGGGTACACTTTTGCCGGTATACCGCGGGTGTTCAGCCGGTATACCGCGGCAGGTCGTGTGCAATTCTGATTGGTTGAAGTTGCTTTTCCTGACGGCGGTATACCGCGAGACCCAGCCGGTATACCGCGGGTACGTAATTCCTGTCAACTTTGCATGTAGCCGTTGGTGTGTCAGTCACCTTTTCTGACGGCGGTATACCGCATGCATTTGGCGGTATACCGCGGATGCACAATGCCGTTGGAGATGCTGATATATAAAGAAGCTGTTGGTGATAAAGAATAGCAGACCTCAGACCACAACAACAGTAACAACAAGCTGCAACCACCTCTCAGCTCTCTCTCATTTATAATATATATATTTTATAAAACCTTTTTTTATAAAATATCCAAGTGTGAGATATTATACAAGAGTGATTACCCATTGTGAGTTATACTCCTCTTGTAAGTATTTGAATAACGGGTGTGTGATCCTGTACATCTCAATAAGCTGAGGCTTAGAGAACCGTTTACTTTGCTCTGTATTTGGTTTGTATTCTACCGTAAAGAATACATTTATTGGATCGTGTCGGGAAGTGTCTCGGCTGCTGGTTTATCACAGTTGGTGGTAAATCAGTAAATCTCTGTGTCAAGTATCTCTATCCCTTATCTCTTTATTTATTCCGCTGTGCTATATTATATTTATTTATATAAACTGCTTTGCATTTATATTTATTTATATAATCTCTGTGCATTTTAATTATATCTGTTTATATAATTGTTGTATATTTATTATTTCTATACTCTGATTTATTTATACTGTTTCAGTACTGTATTTATTTATAAAAGATTTTTTTGAAAGTAAAAGATTTTAAATACAACCTTACCCCCCCCCCCTTAGGTTGTCTAACAATACACGAATTCATGATTCATGTATTATTCATCATGAATCGTGTATTATTCACCTTGAATGTTGTATTATTCATCCTAAATGATACATATTCATGATGAATAATATATGAATGACCCGCGAAGGTGTGGACACATGACACACTCTCTTTTGTTCTCCAATTCATAACCGAAACTTGGTTTTATTCATTATGAATATGTATGCACATCTCCAGGTGTGCACATTCAGTATGAATAACAAAGGTGAATGTTTATTCACTATTCATGATGAATAATATAGTATTCACGATGAATTATACAACATTCAGGATAAATAATACACGAATTCATGAATCGTGTATTATTCACCCTGAATGATGTATTATTCATACTGAATGATACATTATTCAAAATGAATAAGACATGAGTGACCCGTGAAGGTGTGGAGATGTGGCACACTCTCTTTTGTTCCTCGGTTCACAACCGAAACTCGATAGGTTCCCGATTCATCTCGATGGGTGTTGGGTTACGGTAATGAAGAACACGATGTCTTACGACGTTGAAGAAAGTGTTGTAGAAGTTGATGTCGAGTTACGGACTTACGGTGTCGAGATGTTGTACACACTTGAATGTACATAAATATTCATAATGAATATAACACATATATGGCATTTCATGTAAAAACGGTTAAAACAACAAAAAAGACTATATCGAGATGGATGTTATATCGAAGAGCACAGAATTCTCGTTTTTTTATGTAATTTGTTTGATTAAAATAGTAGTAATTTTTAAGATAATTTATTTTAAACTTTAAGGGAGGTAAAAGTTTTTAATTAAAAAAGAAAATAAAAGGTCAAACATGGTAGGCGTGAGTTTAAATTATCTTCATTTTTTACCCCTAATCACCTTAACTAATAATTTTAATTAAAAACTCTATTTAATATGAGTTGTTGGATCAATAGAGATGGAGTGGCCGAGATTTATTCTCACGTGTACAATGAGAATTGAGTTTTCATTTGAACTTTCCTATCTATATATATATATATATATATTTGATCAGCGATGATCAATGTATTATAAGAATTAAAATTAATTACCTTTTTGATATGGAAGTGATTTAGGCAAGAAAGCTAATGGTGGAAATGTGAATCGAATGGCGTTTGGTGGATCTAGATTAGAGGTGGCCAAAAATCGGGTTCGGGCCGGGTCGGGGGACAAACCGGTTCCACACAGTAACCGTGAGAACCGGGCCGGGTCGGGCCGAGTTTAAACCGAAATCCCCTGACCCGTTTAATGGTATGTAGAACCGGTTTTCATAAAACCGGAATTGTCAAGTATGGGTTGAGTTGGATCGGGACCCGATTTCAACCTCTTGCATCTTTCCTCGAAGTGGCGCTTTAACGTGCTATTTGATCCGGGTTTTAGGAAATCTCCACACCGTTTGCATTGCGCTTTTTTTGTATCGTCGGGAAATTTTACCAAGTTGAAATTATCCCAAACCGCTGCTTTTCGTGAATGATCGGCAACAACGGTGTAATTTTGTTCGGCCATTTTTTTGATAGTAGAGACTAGAGAATTGTATGCATTTTTTGCGAGAAACGAATATAGCGAGAGCCGAGAAATGAGAATTGTATGCGTTTTTTGCGAGAAACGAATATAACGAGAGCCGAGAAATGAGAATTGTAAGCGTTTTTTGCGTTTTGTAAGCAATTGTAAGGTGGTGATCACTCCATAACACCCCTAGTATTTATATGGGGTTGGAGGGGAGTTTTTTGAGTCAAAAATTGGTTCCCAACGGTCACAAACAGCTAGTTAACGGCTATAATTTTTTGAAAAAAAATCGGGTCGGGCCGGGTCGGGTCACGAACCGGTCCCGGGTCGGGCCGAGAAAATTCCTATATACACGAACCGGTCCCGGCTCTCGGGCTTGAAACCGGTTCTTGACCGGGTCGGGCCAGAACCGGTTCTTGACCGGGTCGGGCCAGAACCGGTTCTTGGCCGGTTTCGGGTCGAGTCGGGTTAATTTGGCCACCTCCAATCTAGATATATTAATAGTGCATGGATATGATGATATAAAATTAATTCATGGTGGCTCTATGATAAATGGCGGTCGTAAAACAAATGTGATTCAAAATTTTAGTGGACTATTTTAATGGAAAATTAATTATGGGCTTAAACCCTAATTAATTTTTTATTAAATTTATATTAAAATCCATATAGTAAATAAAATACTTTTAATGGTACTCGGTTTCTTTTAAACAACTTTAAATAAAGCCCTGTTAATGGTGACCAGGTTCTGGTGCTATGTTCATTTTTTATAAATCCCTCGAATATAACCCAGTCGTTTTTCAGGAACCGGGTAGTATTGTTTGTGTCTCATGAAAAATGCTGATAAAACCCGGTTGTTTAAATTTATAGGGTCTATTTGGAGGGTACTATTTGCCTTTTTGTACAAGTAAAAAAAATAAAACAAAAAAAAATGTTACGGAAGGGAAAGAATGAACGAACACTTACAAAGAGGTTGTTGAACATCTCCCCTAGTTTGAATATTGCATCTTTACTTGAATATATATATATATATATATATATATATATATATATATATATATATATACGGAGGAAAGAAAATAAAAGAGTCGACTGACTAATAAAGTAGTCTAGTAGATCCCCCCCCCCCCCCCCAATATTATATATTAAGGGGTCTCTAACTCTTTGCAAGAATTCATGAACCAGAGATACCACGGATTTCAATGTATATATTTCTCACAATATTAATGCATTTTTAAGGAAAATTTCATATGGCATAAAGCTCTCTTTCCTCTCCTTTCTCCTGTAATATATTACATTCACAATTAAATATGTATATAAGGTGAACACATTATGAACAAAATGAAAACAACCTTAAGAAATTTTATACCATAGTACATGTTCACAATGTATTCACAAATGATAGAATGAGATTTAGTTGATGTTCACAATATGTTTACAGAAATCTCGTAGATTTAAATGTGTTTACAATGTATTCACAAATTATAATAGTATTTTTTAAAATATTTACAATCATTTTACTTTGTAATGTATGTGTGTTTGTATGTATGGAGAGAGGAAAGAGAAAGGAGAAATGATAGAAGAGGTAAGAGACGAGAGAGGAGAAAGAGCATTTTTAAATTAAATTATTTTTATTTTTAACTTAATTTTTGTGATCTAAATTGGATCTCAAGAATTAGAAAGCTCTTCAAAGAAGGTCCATATATATATATATATATAGAGAGAGAGAGAGAGAGAGAGGGAGGAGGTTCAGAGGAAAACCTCAAAAAACGAAAAACTGAAGAACACCCTGCTGACCCTTCATCTTGATGGTATGTACTTGTTCATACATGTAAATTATGTTATTTTTTTATTTTTATGCACAAGTGCATTAGCATTTGTGCATATGCACGTGTGCACAAATTAATTGTATGCACAAGTGCATACCGTACAGATGAAAGGCTACCAGGGTGTTTTTCAGTTTTCCGTTTTTTGAGGTTTCCCCTGAACCTGACCCTATATATATGTGAAAACACGAGAACACCTCCATTTTGTGAAAACACGAGAACACTCTTATCACATGTAATAATACATGTGAGGGCACCCGGTAGGTGCAAACAACTTGGCACATGACCTAAAGTCGCATCAGAGGTGAATTTTGTACGTGAATCATGTATGATTTTGTGCATAGGCGGCTTTCTCGTGTTTTCTTAAATAGTTAGCGTTCTCGTTTGAACCCACCTGCATATGTGAACAATCTGTGCATAATCTGAGATGCATATATGCATTATCCCATATGAATGTACGTCCATTATATGTATATTCTTGCACGTATGCATATGCATATGTATATGCACATTGTTCACATATGCACACTGGTTTGTTCACATATGCACACTGGTTTGTAATAGGGGTGAGCATCGGAATTGGGTACCCGCCTTTGGAATCGGAACCGCTTCGGAACTACCGGTTCCGGAACGGGAACCGATGTGATTGGTTCTGGTTCTGGTTCCTAAAATACGGAACCAATTAGCACTGGTTCCGGTTATGGTTCTCATTTATTTGGAACCGTTACCCGCTGCGTAACCACCGGGACCAGGTACCTAGACTCGCTAGGTACCCAGAACCGGAACTGACGGGCACCCGCTATTTTTTAATAAAAAATATTTATATATTTATTATATTTAAATATTTAATGATGTGTTATTGGTTTTGTTAGGTGTTTTATTCGTTTTGATCAAAAAATTTATTTGTTAGGTCTTGACGTAAAGACGTTATGTGTTATGTAAGTCGTTTTGTTGATGTCAAGACTCAATACGACGGAGTTTCTAATTTATTTATGTAATAATTGGTTTTTATCTGATTATTTTTCATCATTTATTGTGTTTATTTCTTTAAGTTGTGTTAGAGCATTGTTGTATTCAAGATTTACTGTAAAGTCAATGTACTGTATTAGTTAGCTTTGCCTTTATACCTTGTATGTTATGGGTATAAATAGGCATGTCTAGTTCTTAGTTAGAAAGGAATCTAGATCCCTCTTGTAACTTCTTGATTATTTGTCATTTACACTTTAGAGATCAATATATGGATGACAAGTTCTCTCTAGATTCTCTCTCAACATCATTCTTGATTTCTTGCTAGATTTGGGATTTCACATTTGGTATCAGAGCTAAACAGAAAATTCAAGCAGATCAAAGAGCAAATTGAAGATTTTTTACACTGTTCTTGAAGATTTCGGATCCTTCATTCATCACTGTTCATGATGATTTCTTACCCTTCATCGATTACTGTTCATCAAGAATCATCATCTTTTTCATTTTTTGATCTTTTGGATTGATTCTTGACATCATTGCACTCGATTTTCATCCCTGAACATCTTTAATTCAAGGATCTATACCAAAATCTGTACAGAATTTGCAGATCTGATCATTTTATATCTGTTTTTGTTCGAAAACATTTTCTTACTATTTTGGATCATAATCCGATTAAATTGATCGAATTAGGATTTGTGATTAACTAAGAAAGTGTGTGGAATCAAATTTCGAACAAATCTGTGCAAATTTCATAACAATTGATCAAGAATTGAAAAGGTTATGGCTGATTTAGTTTTTTTAAGTTCGAAGTGCAGAATTCGGATCATTCTTGGTGAATTCGGATCATTCATACACAATTTGGATCATTCAAAGGGAATTCGGAGTGTTCTTGGCATCACAAGTATAGAATTCGACTCAAGAAGCATTCGAATTGAGTTGAATTCGAACCCTTATGGATTCGAATTGAGTTGAATTTGAACCCTTATGGATTCGAATTGAGTTGAATTCGAACCCTGTTAGATTCGAATTGAGAAGTTGTGTATTCATCTGAGTTGGTTTAATTTTCCAAGTAAAGAATTCGAACCAAGTTAAGTCCGAAATTGAGTGAATTCGAACCCAGTTAAGTCCGAATTGGGTGAATTCGAATCCTTCTTCATCCGAATTCATTGAATTCGAATCCTTCAGCATCCGAATTCATTCAATTCGAACCCTTCAGCATCCGAATTCATTGAATTCGAACCCTTCAGCATCCGAATTCATTGAATTCGAACCCTTATTCATTCGAATTCATTGATTTCGAATCCTTATTCATCCGAATTCTTGTGAATTAAAAAAAAAAAGAGTTTTTTGAAAAAAAAAATTATCCCGAAATTTTTTCTATAGTGTATTTCATACACTGTAAGAGTTTTTCAAGAAAAATTTTATATAATTTTTTTGTATAGTGTATTTTCATACACTTTCTGCTTGATCTTCTGAACGATCAATTATTCTAGCTATTTGAAAAGATGTCTGACATACATGATTTAAGTGGGAGAATATGGTATCAGTTAGGAAAAGAGAGAAAATGGACTCTTTCTGAAGCTAAAGATGAGATCAAGCGTCTTGAAGGTTTTCTTTCTAAGTACATAACACATTCTAATGAAGATGCAAGAAAAATTACAAAGCTCAAGTCTGAGAAAGCTTTATTAGAAGACAAAGTCTCTTCTCTTGAGTCCGAACTGAAACATTTGAATGACAAGATTGTAGTGCTTGAAGTTACTCAAGAGAAAAATAAGACACTTGAGATCTCAACTCATCAAGATAACATAAAGGAGCTTCAAGGGAGTATAAAAGCATTAGAAGAAGAAAATGCTGATTTAAAGAGACACATTTTTGACATTTCTTCTTCAAATGAAAATTCTATTTTGAAAGAACAAAATGCTGAACTTACTAAAAGAATTACTGATCTTGAAGTATATATTGCAGGTCTTGAAACAAAGAAAGACAAAGACAACTCAAGTCTGCACGATCAAATCGAGAAACTTCAAGAGAAAGTAACAACTCTTAAAAAAGAAAATGATGATCTGAAGAGCATTGAAGACAAGAGAGAGAAGATTCTTAAAGAAAAGGAAGTAATTGAACGTAATTGTATAAAACTTTCAAAACAAGTTTCTGACTTTGAGAAAGTTTTATTTCTTGAAAAGGAGAAGTTGGAGAAGGAAAGGGTCGAGTATGAAAAAGAAAAGAAAAGCTTTGAAGCGAAGAATGCGAAACTGTCAAAGAAAATTTCTGATCTTCATAAGGACTTAGAAAAGGAAAGACAAGAGCTAGATAAAGAAATTCAAGAGCTAGAAAAGATGAAGAAAGCTGACTTTCAGGCTAGGTGCGTTAAAGACGACTTTTCTAAAGAAAGGAAGATATTTCGGCAGGAAATTCATAAATTGACAATGAAATTGGCTGCATTATCGACTGACATCATGAAAGAGAAGAGGGTCAAGTCTAATATTCAGAAGAAGCTTGATTTGGTGACCAAGGAACGGAATGACTTATCTTACAAAGTGAAGTCATTTAACAAATCCAAATGCTATTCAGAATGTCTGATTCGTCCTTCTAATCTATTCTATGATCACTCGGTGGATAATTCTTCCAAGTATCAATATGATGATCTTCCTTCATATAAGAAAGTTAACATGCAATGGAGAGTAAAAGGTACGTCAACTGAAAAAGGTGAGCCAAAATCCTCTGTTCCCAACAAGAACGCTAATCTGAAAGCTAAATCTTTTGCTAATCCTGATTCATTCTATTCCGCAAATCATTTAATCAGGTTAGCACAAAAGAATTTTTGTTGTTCTTATTGTGGTACTAATGATTTTATTAAAAATGAGAGTGTTCAATATTGGTATGGTACTTATCATTTTCCTTCCTATAGAGCTCCGCTTAACAAGCCAGGACCCAAGACACGTTGGGTACCAAAATCTACTTAATCTGTTTTTGCAGATTTAGAAGCAAAGCGTTGAACTCTCGGAAGAAGATTACTTGTACCATTAAGGGGGAGTAAAGAGACATTGGCTTTTGAACATATCAGTTCACAACCCGTACTTCAAAGACTAAGACTTCTAAACAAATCAGTTTAGAACTCACACTTCTCAGGTAATATCTTTAACTGTTACATCTTTCTGTTTCAAGGAACGTGGTAAAAGGTAACATTGGATTATATTTTGTTTCTACCACTTTGAAAACTTGAATCTTTACAAATTTAATTCAATGAGATAAAATTTTCAATTTTCATTCAATGAATTAAATGTGTGCTAAAAGATGATTTTACAAGTATTTTGTATTATCTGAGTTAGATTTGTTTCAACTTTCACCTCTGAAATAAATCGAAAGGTCAGCAAAACATGAATGAAATTATGCTGAATGCTCAAAATTATGTGAATCTGGACTTATATAGAATATAATGCTCAAAAAAGCCTATTTATCAGAATGATGAATGGAAACGAAAATATGGGGGAAGCACTATGTTTAAGAACCAAGTGATTGAGATATTATTCATATTTTGTGATGGAAATCCGAACTTATATAGAATATCATTTAGTTTGAAAGTTTGTACCTGTGGCCTTTCTGGTTTGGGAGAGTAAGTCCTAAGGGGTGCTCGACACCTAGTCCCTAAGATCAACTGGTCTGGGATCGGCTGACCCAAATCCTGCAATAGAACCAGATAGAAAGCCATGTTCTACTGGTACAAATGGGTTTAAGATATATCGATGTGGCCTTTCTGGTTTGGGAAATTAAGTTCTAAGGGGTGCTCGACACCTAGCACCTAAGGCCAACTGGTCTGGGATCTGCTAACCCAAATCCTGCTATAGAACCAGATAGAAAGTCATGTTTAACGGTGTATCTTATTCTTACTAAACTTTTTGATCAAAAGATGCCAATGTGCACGAAATCAAAAGATGCCAATGGGCACAAAATCAAAAGATGCCAATGAGCACAAAAGAAAAGATGCCAATGAGCACACATCTCTTGAAACTTGGGAAAATACAAAGTCGCGATAAACCCGTAAATTTGTGAAATTCTGATTTTGGACAAACAGTGTGAGTAGAGCAAAGTATTCTTATATGTTTTAGAATTGCATACGCTTGATGCTAATCATATTTCGCATGCTAGCACACCAAATAGATTTAATAAAGGGGTTGAAACTGAACATTTTTAACTTGATATGCAATGATGACTTGTTCTTGAATCCAAACACATGCATTTGATTTCATTTGATTGAAAAATCTGTTAAATTTCATTAAGCTGAATTTCTTTTGTCCAGTTTTCAAATGATCAAATGTTAGTAGTTATAAAATGTGGTTCAATGAATTTTTTTTTCTTGTATAAATGTTTTCATTAACGCACTGTATTTGAAATGAATATCGTTATTGAAATATATGCATACTTTCAGGGGGAGAAAACAACTTGCTCCAGAATTCTTATTTTGAGGGGGAGCAAGGTTATCCACTAAGGAGGAGATTGTTAGCAATACTCAAAGACACGACTGAAATTGAAAATGGTTTTCGATGATTATGATGCTCACCATCATCGAAAAAGGGGGAGAAAAGTTTAATTTCAATTTCATGTCAAAGAGCTTTCAAATCAAAGATATTTCATGTCAAAGAGCTTTCAAGTCAAAGATTCGTGAACAAAGACTGAAGATCAGGGGGAGAAGGATCATGTGAAGTCCAAATGTTGCTGAATTTGGTTATCTTAGTTCTGAGTGGTTCTCGGAATGCGCTTACACCTAAAAGTTCAACAATGTGGATGGTTTCACATCTTTCTGATCCAAACTCTAATTGTTTCTGATTTATCTTGTTCCGAATTGATGGTTCTATATAAAGATATGAAATCCATGTTCAAGACTTGAAGACAATCTGTTGAAGATTGTATTGAAGAAGGTTGACTTTTCAAAGAAAAAGACAATGACTTTTCATGTTTGTCTGAAGATTCTTCAAAGCTGAGTTCTTAAAGAGTGTCAAAGCATATAGTTCGCCGTGAACTAGTGGATATAAAGCTATTTGAAGATGGTTTGATAGAGTGTCTGTTTGAGAAGATTGACTTTACAAAGAGCTGAAGACTGCTGTCATATTTTTTAAATCTTGAATCCAAAGGGGGAGATTGTTAGAGCATTGTTGTATTCAAGATTTACTGTAAAGTCAATGTACTGTATTAGTTAGCTTTGCCTTTATACCTTGTATGTTATGGGTATAAATAGGCATGTCTAGTTCTTAGTTAGAAAGGAATCTAGATCCCTCTTGTAACTTCTTGATCATTTGTCATTTACACTTTAGAGATCAATATATGGATGACAAGTTCTCTCTAGATTCTCTCTCAACATCATTCTTGATTTCTTGCTAGATTTGGGATTTCACAAGTTGGTACTTTGTAGTTTGCAATAGACTTAAAATTACATTTTTATTGTATGAAATGTTAAAAAAAATTAAAAAAAAAATTTGATAGCGGGTACCCGGAACCCGAACTGCCGGTTCCAAAATATAGAGAACCGGTGTAAGCGGTTCCGGTTCCGATTCCTTCATTCTAGGAACCGTTAGTTCCGGTTCCGGTTCCATGAAATTTAGTCGGGTACCCGGTTATGCTCACCCCTAGTTTGTAAATGGTGCTATACATGGTTTGCATTTTAAGAAGTCTCTCTCTCTCTCTCTCTCTCTATATATATATATATATATATATATATATATACCCGGTGAGAAGTTGAGGTTAACGTGAGAAGTATGAGAAGTGGTTATTTTCAATCGTTAGATGATAAATGAATACACATTAGGACGAGTGTGCCAAGATAAAATGCAACGAGATGCACCGGATCAATTCCCTTCTAAGGCGCAATCCATGGGAGGGCATTTAATTAGAAGTGATCAACAGTTCATATCCAGTTCTCACGCTTCTCACGTTAACCTCAACTTCTTACACGATTCTTCGCGCACGTTAACCTCAACAGTTCAGATCCATATATATATATATATATATATATATATATATATATATATATATATATATATATATATATATAGCCATACGTTCAAATGAGAAATGCTAAGTGTGTGAGAAATAAATAAGTAATCCTAGTCATTCATACGGTCAAGAATTGCGGCTTTGACTGGTCAAAAGTTGCAGTTATTCCAAAAATAGAAAGACAATTTCGTAACTTTTACAAATACGTGGGACGCGTTCATATCTGAATCCGTGTGATTCACAGATGAACTATATGTTCATATGTGAACCCGTGTAAATCATATATGAACTATTTTTAACTGATTCACATATGAACCTTTGTGATTCACATATGAACTAATTAACTATAGGTTCATATGTGAACCAGTTGAACTAATTAACTGATTCTCATATAAATTAATTAACTGATTCACATGTGAACGTATAGTTTATATGTGAATCACACAAGTTCACATATGAACTCGTCCCGTGTATTTTACAGGTTCACACATGTCTCACACACTTAGCATTTCTCATTTGAACCTCTTCATATATATATAGGGGTTAAATCATGTGAGAACCAAAAAAACGTTAAGAACCGATCTAAGCCGTAATTTGGTTTTGATCTTATGGTTTTAATTAAATTTTGTTTCACCACATGAAAAGGGCGTAACCGTCATTTGGTAACTGAGACTCACCATATGAAACACATACTATTTCACCTCATAAAATAAAATAAAAAATCCATAAAGATATTTCATATCTATGTTATTTCACCACATGAAATCAAACACTGAATTTTATTTCACCACATGAAACCAAACATTGAATTTTATTTTATCACATGAAACCAAACACAAATGTTATTTCACCACATGAAACCAAACATTGAATGTTATTTCACCACATGAAATCAAATACTTAATGTTATTTCACCACGTGAAACCAAGCATATATGTTATTTCACCATATGAAACCAAATATATATGTTATTTCACCACATGAAACTAAACACTAAAATGTTATTTCAACACAAGAAAGCAAACACTATATGTTTGAATCTAAACCATACTTTGATCTGAATATTTACATCTAAAATATCCGTACATAAAAGAAGAATCTCTCATTTATCTAATTTATCTCCAACCAAAATCATTTCAACTCAACAATGGCTTCTCTCCTTTCTCTATCTCTATCTCCCAATTCAATTTACAAAGTTCAAATTCCCAATTAGAGTCATCCATAGATTCAAATCATTCTTCCTTAATTTAGCACTTCAATCTCAAGTTAGGTCAACCCATCTCCATCATCGATCCCACTCCCTAACCACTCATCTCTTTCAACAACCATCAAATTCAATTGTACATACTTCAAACATCCAAACCCACCTCATATATACATATTGGTGAAGTGGGTTGGAGGGTTTGATTCCAGATAAAAATAATTGAAGTTGCAAGCACTGCAACAGAGCTATGCAAATTGGGGGGTCTGGAGCAACAATTTCAGAGGTCAGTCGCCGTTAGATTCGTTAGTAGACGGTCGTCGTTGCCGTTAGATCTCCGACGAGTATCTTTTGGTTGATCCTTCACTGCTTCTGCTGCCTCATTAGTATCATCCTCAAATTTAGGGTTTTATGTGCATTAATTAGGGTGCAGATGTAGGTGGAAGAATTAGGGGTTTTGACGTACCTTCATACCGCCCTTGCAATCATGACAATCAGAAATGAGTAATTTGATTGTAGTTCTTCATTCGATCTCCTTCCATGGGCAATTGACGATCTTCTTCTATTTGATCGATTGGAAATTTGGGATGGTAGGGGATGAGAGGGTAGTGTAATCTAACATATCATATTTTTAATACCCAATATGTCCTTTCAATTTTTAATTTCAGTCTATAAAAAATCATAAAGTTGTAATTTATTTCAAAATTGTCATTGCTTTTAATGACCATAGATTAAAATCAATTAATATCAGTTTTCATGGTTCTTAACCTATTTTTGGTTCTCTCATTTGATTATCGTCCCATGCATATATATATATATATATATATATATATATATATATATATGTTATCTACAACATCATTAATAAGTCAAAATATAATTGTAAACAAAACCTATTAAAATTCACAAAATAATTTTTAGTACAATTCTTAATTAAATAAAGGTACATATCACTTCACCAATGACCCATGGTTTGACTCAAACAAGACCGAGAAGAACGAAGTCCTTTTATCTCTAATTCGTTCACATTTCAATCACAACCTTGGTGTGTGTAGCATCGTAGGCTATTGAGTCTGGTTTTTCACTACCACTTTTACGTTTTCAAGACTTCCCAACCCTCGGTAATAAATGCTATTCCTCTTCACCTACGTACTCACTCCATAAACACTTGGGTAAATTGTATTTTTTTTATTAACAATTAACAATATTTGGCATTTCAACTCTTTATGGAGCTTGCTTTTGGTATTTCTAAAACATCAACCAAAATAATTACCAAGTTAATTGGTACCAAGATATGGGTCAAACTTCAGATCACGCCTTTGATACTTTCGACAACTCATTGGTTCAAATACGACTGCAATTTACCTTTCCATGATGACCGTGAGATTGCTACAATTTGGACCACTACAATGATTTATATATCAACTTTTCCAGCAGAAAAACAACATTAAATTAATTCTCGACTCCAAAGGATTCCCAAATCATCATTTAAACAACAATTTCAAAATGCAACGGGGAGCTTAGATAATGGTGTTCTTCGACGCTCATGCAGGATTTCATCGTACATGATTAAAGAAAGCTGATGTACAATTCAATGCCATTAAAGGTTTTTTTGGCTTTAGTGTCGCTGGAATTACTTGAGATGCATGCAAACTAGCCCAAACACCCACAGTTATTTAAAAAAAAAAACAATTCTTACCTCCTTACCGTTGGTGGTGTCCAGATTGGATTATGGGTTCACCTCCTTACCGTGGGGATAATTCTTCAACAGAGACAGACAGCAGATATTAAAGAAGGATCACAAGTTAAAGGGCTGAGCAGAAGCAAGAGTTTGGCATATACAAATTAAAAGAGTGAAAGAAACATTATTATTCGTGGGTGGAGCCCCAGCCTCGTGGAGGTCAAGGGTTCAAACAAGGAGACAGAACCGTTTTGCTCATCCAGCCAGCCAATCAATTTAAGATTAGGTTATTAGAAGAAGCAAGGACTATTTTTCCATTCATTTTTTCTATCTCCATGACGCAATCTAACATGGATTGTAAATTTAGAATTCCAAAACACAAGTGGGCTAAACTTCTAAACACTTTGATTAACATGGAATCAAATTAACTGTAGGAATTAAAACTAGGAAGGAATAGCTTAGAAGATTAGCACAAGTATACGTTAAGCATGAAAGCAAGTGCTAAAACAGAACCTACAAATGACAATCCAGTTCAAATCAATCAATTATAATAAACACAGAAATTGAACAGATATGGTTTGGCATCTACGGTTTATATAAAGTCTCTATGGTTGCTTACATGAGAACACAAAATGAATGACAAATTCCAGCTCAGATCAATCTAATAAAGCATAGTAGGAGCCATGAACTGGCAAAATATGATATAGTTCGTCAACTTATTGGACGTCTCAATTGAACATAAATTGAGATAGAGAAAAAGGAGCAAGAAACACTTAAAAAATCAGAAAATGAGAGGAGTTGCAATTAAAGTACCTACCTGGTTCTTTTCCTGGCTGTCTATGGGTGATGAAATCAAAGAAAATGAAGGTGGAGCAGGTCAGGTCTGGAGAAGATACAAGACAAAGAAAGAGAAAGAAATAAAAAAGTCACTTTCAAGTTGTTCAAGGAAGAGAGGTGGTGGAGAGAAAGTGGTTAGTTTTCGAGAAGGAAGGTCAGGTGCTAAATGGATTAGGTGGGGGTCTCATATCCATGCCACTTAATCGTTAAGAGACCTTTTTCAAACAAAAAGCACCCACATGTATCTGACCAAATTAGATGTGGGAACACATTAAGAGGTTTCCTAACAGCCCTCCAGGATTTTGGTTGATCGAGATAGATAGAGTTAAAGCAATACATCACATATGCATTCCATTATGGTTTGTAATGCTCATGAAGACAGAAAAATTCAACCAGGCCGGAATCAGTCACGGTTTATTTATTGCAACACCCTTGCCAGCTCTCTCCTTCATGCATGAATGAATTTCAGATTGGTATGGTAGCAACTCCTACAGAAGATCTCCCTCCATTAAATAATGGTAATAGAGTTCACAAGTGTTCTACAGCAACCAGTAGCTGTAGCGAGCACAGTGCACCATAGTCAATTAGTCATGGGACAAACCTAACTATTCTTGATGACGATAAAGAATAGTGCATTTGATGATTTTAGGCAGCAGTAATGTAATAAATAGATGAAAGCAATCCAAGGCATTCTTAAGGTTACAGGTACCTAATCTGTATAAGAAAAATATAGAAGAAGCAAGCATTTAAACAATAGCCCCTCTTATTATAACCCAACATATTGTGTGGCAACTGCACAGATCATCCAGTTTTTTAGCACAATTAACCCAGTATTGGCTTTTGGATGATTATCACAGACTCAACAATGTCAAATTATCACAAAAGTTAACTTTTGGCATGAAAATAGGTCGGTTGGCAAAATATAAGGAGTAATTGGAAAACAACAGACAGCCATGTAATAAAATTTATTATCATGTGGTGAAGTCATAGAAGGGGTCAAACAAATACTTTTTACAAGAATATTGGGGGGTTACGGGTTACCAAAATGATATAAAGCCACATCCGACTGGTATAAGAAAGGTCCACCCTTTAGTATATCATCCAATGTGCTTTGTTAGTAGTAACGCAACGGTACCATTGAGTGTGTGCGTCTAATATCTTATTATCATATGTGGTTGGAAATATTAGTAATTGAAGAGCAAAAGGCAATTGCTACAAGAATGTCATAAATTATACAAATCATCAAGCCTGCTTTTTAAAAAGCATTGAAAGCCATGTCTTAGGTGTTTTAGTTATCCATTGTTCTAATGTCACAAAGCAGAATAATATAATATGATATATATGAAATTGCCTAATATCTTTATTATTGTATTCTCTGATACGCATATCACATCTGAAGGGGAAAGGAAGTGTACATGAAAGTCAAGCTGAAGGCTTAATAAATATGAAAAAATTATGGGCATCAAAAATCAAAGTCTAAATATATTGCACCTGTTTCTGCAAGCATATAACTCTGATCAATCATATTTAAAGCAATATTTTAGTAGCCTCACTTGGAACAAAGCCTCTTCGTATCATCTCCTCTACCCACGCCTTAGCATCAGTTTTCCTACCATGCCTGCAAAATCCGTGCACCAGAGTTTCATAGGTCCACTGATTCGGCTCATGCCCCTTTTCACATATCTTCTGAAACAACACAGAAGCATCATCTACTTGTTTAATGCTTAGTTTTCTTAGAAGCATATTGTAAGTATATATATCAAGTGGGAAGCAGTTTCCCACTACTTCTTCCAAGTCATTAGGATCTAAGTCATTTCTAAAATGGTTGGAAAACAAATCGACTAGCTCCCTAAGTCTCCAAATAACAGACATCTCATCAGGAGGAGGACCCACCACCCAAGTGTTATATAGCTCCCGATGCTTCAATGAATGCAAAAGCAAGTTGTTACCAATAAAAGATGACAGAGGTCGGCCAACTCCAATCAAATCATCAATAAGATCCATGACCTTATCATATCGCTTATGTCTGCATAACACATAAATAAGTTCCTCATAGCATTCAAGACTTGGTCTCACGGTCTTCTCTTTCTCTCTAATTTCTGAAAAGATGCCCAACGCGGTTTCTGGTTTATTTGCTTTGCAAAGACCAACGACCATAGTATTGCATACTTTTCTGCCTATCTTTCTTCTCTTTAAGATATCATAGAAAAAATGTAGAGCATCAGATACTTTTTCGCTCCTTAGATAACTCTTCAACAATAGAATGTCAGAAGCAACATTAGGAGAAATTCCACTTCTCTTCATCACCTCATATACTTGTTTTGCCAGGTCAGCTTTCTTGGCAAGGCCAGCTCCTTCAATGAAAATGTTGAAAACACCACAATCAAGCTCATGAAGAGATAGCTGCATTTCCAACAACCTTTGAAATTGTTTCTCCGGATTTTCCATCTCACATACACTCTGAACGACTGCTCTGAACAATACACGCGGGGTTGGGGTGTGACCTTTTTCTTGCATTTCAGTCAGTAATCTAGCCGCAATATCTCCCCTTTTTGACTTGATAAACCCATTTATCATATTGTTGTAAGCACGTCTACTCGTAACTTTGTGGAGCTTGTTAAGCTCCCCGTGTATGAAATAACCATCCTCAACTCTCCCGCTCCTGCAAAGGGCCATGATGTAATTTTCAACAACTGAATCAGTCAGCACAACGTTTTTCTCTAAGGCTATAACAAACAACTCATTCATCATGTCAAGCTTTTCCAGCTTGCATAAAGCATCACCAAGGATAGAAAAAGTCGTCTTTCCAGGGAAATACCCTTGCTTTATTAAATTCTTGAAAATGCGATATGCATCAATAACACTTCCATCCCCACAGAGAGTGTTCATAAGATAATTAAAAGCCATGCTACTCGGTGATAACCCGAACTCCCCTCTTGAATCATATAATTTGAGAGCAACATCAACCATCCCCGCCTTGCAAAAGAAGCATAAAACTATATTCATAGTCAGCTCATCAGGGGGTATATTATTTTCCCTCATTTCAATTACTAAATCACACACTTCTTCAAGTCTATTCTCTCTCAAAAGCCTCAATATCAAGGTGTTATAACGAAAAACATCTGGGACATAGTCAACGACCAACTCTTGGTTCCTTGTCTTCTGCATGAACTCCATAGCTCCATCTAGCTTCCTAGCCCGTAAAAGCTCTCTAATCCATATATCATAAACATAGAATTCCCCAAACTCATCCACCAATTTCCCAGCCTTATTAAAATGATCACTCTTGCATAACCCATCCACAAGAGCACCAACCATGTGTCCACCACTCTTTATTTTGACCCCACTATCCATCACCCCACGAAGATATGTTTCCGCTCTATCAAACTCCTTTTTCCTGCAAAAAGCCTTGACCAATATAGAATAAGTGACCTCTGATTCAAACCCTCGAATCTTAATCTGTCTTGCAACTGACTCAACTCCATCAAAATCCTCCTCCTCTACCAAAGCATTCAAGAGTACATGATAAGAAAAATCATCTAAATCAATACCTTGGTATCGCATGCGGCCAAACAATTGGAGTGCGATCTCCGGTTTTCCTGCCACAGCATAACCCATCACTAAAATGGCATGAAAATTGGTCTTGTGACCAACACGATGCTTAGCATAGTTATCCAAATAATCCAACATCAAAGACATTAGCTTTGCCCTCGAAAGTATCTTAAAGATAGCATTGAATGTAGCCCGAGTATGGTGAAACCCTGGTTGCCTCCCTGCCCAATCAAAGAACTTCAAGCAAGACAACACATCTTTCCCGTAAGACAATACGTCAAGAACTAATGACTCAGTAAGATGAAGATTCAGCCTCAACAGCGCAACATCTACAGCTTCACGTGGCGAAATAAAACCTTCATTCTCACCAACGCCTCTGCCGCCGCCATCGGAAGATAAGATTTCAAGTATGCGGTCAATTAAAGGGTTCCTACTAGATTTGAACCATTCCCGAAACGTCGCCACCACATCTTCTGCCTGTAATTTCCGCGCTGGCGAATCGGACGAATATAATGGGTTTAAAAGGACGACATTGGTGGCGGAGGATGCTGCTGTAGTCGAATAATTGAAAAAGGTATCGTTTTTACTGAGAGGAGAAAGGATAGCCCTAATGGAAGTTTGCTTCAGGTATCTTAGTCTTGCCATAAATTGTGAAGTAGAATTTTTGTAAGCTACTGCATTAAGAGTTGCATCAACAATGCCTTAGATGGAAACTGTTATTTCTTGAAGATCTGCAGCCCAGAATTTAGCTGTGATTTCTTGTTTTGATTAGTTTCAGGTGAAGATTCAGGAGCTTAGAGTACACAAGAAGACGATGGTGTGAGATGTTTTCATGGCAGAGTAACCTAGCGCCAGTGGCGGATGCACCACCTAATCAAAAAACAACAAAGATTAATTGTTGAGCAAGTCATCATATAGGAAATTTCACAGTTTACAAAGTAAACTAACAACACAATTAATGGTGGGTTCAGTTCTGTTTGTAACCTAAATTTACAACCAACTAAACACAACAATAAACACTTTGGCTTGGAACCTAGTTGATCAATAATCAATTAAAACTGAAAAGCATTTACACAAAGCAATCGAGCCCAAAAGTATTGACTTAGGGGCTGTTTGGGAGATGCTGGATGATTTGATTCAGAATGATTAAGAGACTTTGTATGATTTAGCGCAAAATGAAAAATGACTGTTTGGTTAGTGTTCTGATATAACAGTCTGAATGATAGAAAATTACCATTTTAACCCTCTATATGATTTAATCTTGAATAGAATATAACTGCTTGGTAAGTTTTTTCAATCAAACAATTATCGTGCATATATATAACTTCACAAATATTAATCACAAAAAAATACAATCAGTGCATACATATATAATTTTATTTTCATCTATGTGGAGTACAAATGTTTGAAAGACTATTCTCCCTCAAGACCCATGCTATTGGCCCAATTTATTATTGTTCTCTCTAGAATATATATAGGAATACAAATAAAGAGGTAGCTACCTTGGCAATTTCCATGGACGGACCTTTATAAGGGCACTCGGTGGCACGTGCCACCGTATCATTTCTCCGGCGAAGGGTAAAAATTTTTGATTTCGTGAAATGTGCAACCGTATCGTTTTAGGAGGCGCTACCGTATTCTTTTGGAAGTGCAACCGTACCTCGTAATCAACCAAAAAACCAAAAAAACCCTTGAAAAAAACCGAAAAAAACTCCTGAAATCAACCGAAAAAGTCTCTCAAATTCGTTAGAAAACTTAAAAATCCTTGAAATCAAGCCAAAAACTTTAAAAATCCCTCGAAACACCGAAATTTGGCTAAAAACATATCGGTCGATATTGAATGTTGGTAAAAAAGATACACATGTCGATAAAAACCGTTTGAAAAAAATATGGTGCCACCGTATGAAAAAGTTTCTAGGTCCGTCCCTGGCAACTTCCGTGACTCAAATCAATTCCTAGCGTATAGTAATGTTCACAAGCAATCAGTCAATCATTACAATTCCATGTGTTCAGAAATCCCAGAGCCAAATTTACAACCTTGTGGAGTCTTTTGACTTATAAAACTAATACAAGGTTGTACAAAAGCAAAAAACCTTAAAATTGAGCAGCTGCTCTTATCTGGAACTAATTTGTGTGGATATTGGCTCACAAGTCTATCATAATATTGAGTAGTTGCTCCCATGTGAGTTAGTTTGTAACTTGAATTTTTTCCTATTGTGGACTTTCTTCAAACACTTGGTGTTCAAAAAAAAGAACACCAATAGGGTAATCAAAAACCAAGATGAGGAATGTTGAAAGGAACTATGCAGACTTCAAAAAAAAACCAAACGAAATCATACCCCTAACACAAAACGTAATCAAGATCCATCAACAAACAAAATAAAATTCATGATTCAAACTAATGCTTACAATATAAATTATTGTCTCAAAACACCACAGAAATTAATGTTTAAAACCTAGAAATAGATTTGTTTTACATACCTGCGGGAATAGCAAGGAAGAAAGAGATCGAGCAGAAGCTAGAGATAGCTGTTTCGAGATATCAGAGACTAGAGACAGTAGAGACGCAACAGGAGACTAGAGAAGCAAGGGCAACGGAGGAAAAAACGGAGGAAAAAAGAAAAACTCCTCTTAGGGGTGTTTGGGAGTGCTTATATTTTTTACTTATTTGCTTATAGCTTCTTCCAAAGCAAATAAGCAGTTTAGAGTCTTTGGATAGAAAAAAATCAAAAGTGCTTATTTGCTTCTCTTCACTACAAATAAGTTGTTTTTGATAAGTCAATTCATACCTACTTATTTACTTTTCCTTATTTTCTTATCTATCAAAATTACATTTTTATCCTCAATTTTTTACAAACACTTTTTAAAAACTGTTTTTCCTCCCCACATAAGCAAATAAGCATAAGTTAAAAATATAAGCACTCCCAAACACCCCCTAAATTGTTATCGAACAACAGAAAGAAAATGAAAATAAAGCTGTTATTTTGATAAATATATATATCTTTCTCATTTTGTGTTAGTTGTATTATAAAAATGCTCAAATCTGTCCAATATTATTTGTTACTTCGGTTTAATATTCATCTTTTAAACCCAATATTTACCTGTGATGACTCCAGGTCATTCGTGGTCGTTCAATTAGTCGGTGCGCGTAAGCTGATCCAGAAACTCACGGTTACCCAAAAAAAATATATGATTTATATTGTAATATATAGACAATTTAAATCATCTTCTACGATCATGAAGGAAAGAAAGATTTCAGCGAGACTCTGAAATTAGTCTCTGCCTCCTTGCCCATCTCAAAGATCTTTTGTACTGGTGCGATATGATAAGGTTCGGTGTCTTCATCAAATCTCACATCTACAAAGAATGCAAAGTTAGAGGACAGAGAGGAGAAAAGATACCTGACTTCATGGTTACAGAAAAAGACTCATACGACGAAGATCTGATAAAAGATGAACCACTCTAGCTGATAGATTTTCTCATTATTCTTCTTGTAATTTATCAGCTCTCTACTTTTTGTACTTGTATTGTTTTCACTTGTACTTGTAAACTTTTGAATTCCCTTTTGTAAACTTATTACGAATTAATGAAAGTTTTCAGTGAAGTACTTTACTCCATCAGTACTAGAAAATATCTCTCAAAACAATAAATGGGACACACATTTTATGAGTTCTTTTTTATCCTTATGTTTTAACACTTAGCAATTTCTCATGTTCTTTTGTCATCATCAAATAGGGGGAGATTGTTGATTCATACTCTCTCAGTGATTTGATGACGATTCGTAGAATACTTGGTGAAAATTACATCTAATGTCTGTATGTATTAGTGTTTCGCCATCAGCGATAATATGCTGAGTATGTTCAGTTATCGTTGATAGCTTCCTATGTAAAAGTGTTATTGTAATACCTGAAGACAAGCCTCGCGACAAAATAGTTCATCACTGACATTGAAGACTAAGCTGATGAACAAGGACAAGTCTACTCATGATCTGAAGCGGCAATCAGTGAAACCAAGACAAGTCTACAACGCGCGACAACTTTGAACAAGGCTTCAGCGATAGCTGACTTCATCAGGCCTCACTGATGAAAGAACCCATCAGCGATCGCTGATCATGAAGCTTGTAGTTCAAGAATTGCTTGTCTTATCCTCTTGCACAAAAGTACAAAGGTACAAAAGGAAACATGCTTTTGTCCATAATCGTATAACCACTCTGCGACCTACACTGTTCACCATGCGGCCAAGAGCATGTCTTTGACAAAAGTCAGAAGCATGCGCCCAATGAAGTGTATAAATAGGAAACCTGCTTTTGTCCATAGTCGTGCTCCTACCATGCATTAAATGCATAGGGTATAAATAGGAGCAACATCCTTCATTTTGAAGGGTCCTGAACTTCTAAGTGCTCGTCGAAAAATCCATTAGTCTACTTATCCTTTCTCTTCTATTTCTAGTGCAAGAAACTTAGTGATTCTCAAGTTTGTTTAGATTAGGTTTTACTGTAACATCCTGCAAATCCACATACCAAATAACATGGAATATTATATAAAACAACTCGCAATGGGGTTACACATTGGGTCCCATTCTACAAATCTATAAAAATTCTCCGAAATAGCAAACAAACTTTTTGCTAATAAAATCTTCATAGGAAAGATCCAAATAGCCACATATCAAAATCAGACTTCAATTTTCTTTTCGATCATCTCCAACAAGATAAATGAAATAAGCCGATCACACATTATTAACTTTTCCTTTACCTCCTACTTTCCGCAATCCTGAAATGCATGAAAACAAAATGAGGGTTAGACCAAATGGTCTAGTGAGATAATCCATGTAATTTACATTATCATTATAAGATCAATTGTAACGCCCCAAAATCTGAGCCAATTTAAACCTCAAGTTATAACAGGTTATGACAATAAAACTACAATTTATATAGATAGCAAAGGAATTAACCATCAAGAGTGTATTTACAATACAGGATACTTCGAACAACCTATCAATCTAATCATGTCACTATAATCAGATTAATCGATTTGTCTAAGCTATCCTTCAAAAATCTCCTCTTTGTTAATTGCCACTTCTGCTATTCCAAAAACACTCGTCCCACAACCCTTTATTTGCCTGAGCCTGAACCTGGTAAGAAAAACATCATATGAAACGATTAGGCTAACGCCTAGTGAGAACATTCGTTTCCAAGATAACATTTGTAAAATCAATGTAAACAAGTTACAACAAACCTGATTATTCCTTTTCTTTCCGTACAACAACTCCTTTCACTACTGGGAATCTACCCCACCTCCATAATTATGACTAATTCACCTAGTCATATTATCATAAACCAGAGCCTTCTACGAATCAATCCCAGATTCTAGATCAATGCTCTCATCTAATAAATCGCAACCACATATGCCCATTTATTAGAAAGGATGTAGAGATTACAATTACTCATGTCAATCTCTATTCATCCTAAGAAATCAGGAATTACGATTACTCACATCAATTCCTTATTTCACATAAATGGGAATTACGATTACTCACATCAATTCCACATTTAACATACATACAGGAATTACGATTACTCACATCAATTCCTTATTTCACATACACACAGGAATTATGATTACTCACATCAATTCCTTATTTCACATACACACAGGAATTATGATTACTCACATCAATTCCTTATTTCACATACACACAGGAATTATGATTACTCACATCAATTCCTTATGTTTATATCAGGCTAGTGCCTATGGATCCATATCACCTAATTGTACTCATACAGGTATTTACTTAATATATATTCCTCATATCATTCAGTATGAGCAAACCTTATTCATTACACTTAACACATTCCTGCCTAGCATCGACTAGCGCAGTCTATAAACCTAACATACTACTTTTCAAGGGTATGTATGTTCAAGCTATATAATTCCCATCACAATTCCTACATCGCATATTTACGTAAATGCACATTTCATTACATCAAGAAAGATACATAAAATACAAGGTCTCTAGATACTTAACTTATCAGATCCTTGAGCCATATCAAACTTTGATACCATTTAGATATATTGGTTTCTTTACTCAACTCCCGATATGCTGTACCGGGACTTGCCTCTACCGGGACTTCCACTACCGGGACTTCCAACTACCGGGACTTCCACTACCGGGACTTCCAACTACCGGGACTTCCACTACCGGGACTTTCACTACCGGAACTTCCACTACCGGGACTTTCAACTACCGGGACTTTCAACTACCGGGACTTCCACTACCAGGACTTCCACTACCGGGACTTCCACTACCGGGACTTCCACTACCGGGACTTTCAACTACCGGGACTTCCACTACCGGGACTTTCAAGGTTTTGCGTACTGTCCGTTCAATCAAGTCCTCAAATCGATTTAAAACATGAAATCAGTTCAATCTACCCATTCTAATCAATCCTCAGTTAGTTCATACAAATATACCAAGGTTACTATAACTTAAAAACATTGATTTGTACAAAGAATCGAATGAACTCACCTTATACTGCGAAACCGACTTCTGCACAAATAAGAACTTCAATCTTCTTGTTTATGATTCTACAATTCAATCCTAAAATACAGATTCGTTCATCATCTAAGTAAAACCAACCAATCTCTCCAAAACCAACAACGATTTCTTACCGAATGAGATCAATTTCTCGATTTCTTCTGTTATCCTTCTTTCTCTCTCTGTTGCCGACTCAAACAAACATGAATGAGATATTTCTCATTCTCAGTCTTTATTCACACACACACATTTAGGAAAAATGACCAAACATACCTCTAAGTTTAATCTTTCCAAAAGTTACACTAAACTTTCATCTTTTGCATTTCAACCTTAAATTGGATTATAAAACTTCCATACAATCCCAAGGTTACAACAATTACGAAAACATCCCAATTCTTATTAAAATACTAATAACGAAAATTTAGGATGTTACATCAATTTATACAAAACCATGTATTAAAACAATTTATATAAAACCTTCGATTAATTTATCAAATCGTTGGCACTTAAGCACAACTCAACAATTCACTCCGTTGGTCTTCAAGCACAACATCTCACAATTCACTCCGTTGGTCTTCAAGCACAACATCTCACAAAACACTCCGTTGGCCATCAAGCACAACATCTCACAATATTGCTGGTGTTCTAGCACAACGCGATAACAGTGAAGTTGGCGTTCTAGCACAACGAGATAGTGTTGTTGGCGTTCTAGCACAGCACGATAAGTGTTGCTGGCGTTCTAGCACAACACGATAAGTGTTGCTGGCGTTCTAGCACAGCGCAATAGTGCAATACCATAACATAACCATTTATAACAAAATCCACATACCGATATCGTTCATATCATAAAATTAACCATTTTATAATAAGTGCATTCCAATTCGAAAATGGCTAAAAAAACTCACCTTAGGTCCAAATATTTCCACCTGAATCGTAATAATTAGATTCGCTCAAACCAAACACCTTAAAAGTTTCTTGAAAGCTTTCATCCTATCCCACGATTAATCACCAAATTTTGAATTGTAACCAAAGTCTTCTTCCCCAAAAAATTTCTCGAAGCACATACATATATATGGTGCGGCAGAATGAAGAAAAAATCAAAGGATGAGGCGTCTAACCTCTTTAATACCAAAATCATTAAAAAATAACACTTCTCACACAAATATATGATGTTAGCCGGACTTCAATATTGAAATAGGGATAAAAATGATATCTTTTTTTATTTTATTCTTTTTACTATACTCCCAAGTTTCAATTTAAACCTTCATAAAAAGATAAATTACACAAACAATCCCTAACCTTCTTTATTAGCAAATATCCCATTTTTTGGGGTTATTACAATCTCCCCTTCTTAACAGAATTCCGTCCCGAAATTCATTCAAGCAACTAACGAGGGTAACGAATTACTAAAAAAAAATAAGATCAAGCCCTTCCAATACATTGATGTTTTTAGGGAACCCCAAATTACTTTAACAAAACAATTTAATTTTCAATATAAATTTTTTGATCATACTTGAAACAATCTTTCAAATCGAATCACAAATAATAATAACGGATTGCCACATTTTCGCTGCCCAACTCTGGTTTAAACTCACGAAAAACCCGATTTCTTTAGTAATCTCTAAATCGATCATTAATCAAGAAATTAAAATCACCTTATATTTTCTGTCTTTAACTTGCTCAATACCTCAAAATCGGAGATTTAAGACACACGACAGACATGAACCCCAATTAAAACACAACAACCACGTAATGCAATATCTTAACAAAAAGTCATCTTTGCATTCTTACATAGATTCAAAACCAAAAATCCTTTTTTTTAAACAAACATGTTATTCTCAATATCACCCAAATATCAGGGATTAAACCACAAAATTAATTATAAAATAAACAAACTTTAATCACATTCTGAAATATAAAAAGGTATTCGAGTACAAACATGTACATGTAAATTCACAAATACATTGGCCAAATGTAATTTGAATTTACCTTACATGTCGTTCTTTCAACCAATTATATTTAATAGCCCGCGGGTTCTAAACATATCAGGGACATCCTAATTTCAACATAAAACCGTCTAGTTTAAGTCTAGGCATCAACCTGAATACCTAAATCTCTTAAACTCGGGTTTTGATACCATCTGTAACATCCCGCAAATCCACATAACAAATAACATGAGATACTATATAAAACAAATCACATTGGGGTTACACATTGGGTCTCATTCTACAAATCTATAAAAATTCTCCGAAATAGAAAACAAACGTTTTGCTAATAAAATCTTCATACGAAAGATCCACATAGCCACATATCAAAACCAGACTTCAATTTTCTTTTCGATTATCTCCAACAAGATAAATGAAATAAGGTGATCTCACATTATTAACTTTCCATTTACCTCCTACTTTCCGCAATCCTCAAAATGCATATTTTTTAAAACAAAATGAGGGTTAGACCAAATGGTCTAGTGAGATAATCTCTGTAATTTACATTATCATTATAATATCAATTTATACAAAACTATGTATTAAAACAATTTATATAAAACCTTCAATTAATTTATCAAATCGTTGGCACTCAAGCACAACTCAACAATTCACTCTGTTGGCCTTCAAGCACAACATCTCACAATACACTCTATTGGCCTTCAAGCACAACATCTCACAATATTGCTGGTGTTCTAGTTCACTGGCGTTCTAGCACAACGCGATATTGTTGTTGGCATTCTAGCACATCGCGATAAGTGTTGTTGGTGTTCTAGCACAGCTAGTGCAATACCATAACATAACCATTTATAACAAAATCCACATACCGATATTGTAGGTTACTATATGCCCACGACACGTGTCACACAGAAATGCTACCAATGAGAATGTAAACCTAAAGGGTCGCACACAAAGAATACGTTTGCTTCCATTAGAAAGAAACCCGTTAAAGTCATGTTTGACAGTTAAATAGTTATTCTTGAAAGAATAACTAAATAATATGTGTAAAATGTAATTATGATAATTACAGGGTTCTATCTGTAAATATGAATAATTATCTTTTAGCTAATTATATATATTATTTAGATAACTATTGAGATAATTATTCGAATTCAAATTATTTGAATTCAAATAATTACAGATAGACATAAATCCTATTTACTGTCAATATAAATAGGATGTCAGGTCATTTGTTTTCTGACGACCAATTTGATTCTCTGAATCCGAATTATACACATACACATATTTAGAATTAGGGGTTCTTTTGAGCTAGCACTCGGTGGAATTCGTGTGTGGATACCGTTAGAGGAAATCTGCGTTGATTTCTTAGTGCCCCGATCGTTCAACCACAACAGATCCCAACAAAAGGTACAATTCTAAACATCCTATGGTGTGGTATGTGATTATTTAATTAAATGCATCAATATATCCGATTGGGTTTTGTATTTAGAAATGTTTTCTATAATTTCGTAACCAATGTTATCTAATTTTCCGCTGCGTTTAACGGTTACGAATCGCATCAAAACCCAACAGTGGTATCAGAGCCATTTTGATTGCATTTTATTAAAAGGGAACAAATTCTGACATGGCAAATAAATCCATCAATTCCAAACAAAATATATATATATATATATATATAGATAGAGAAAGGTTCAAACGAGGAGCGTAACAATTTACGAGAAACGCGAGGAGCACTGCCCATGTACTGAATCACATGTGATTCACTACTGCCGAATCACATGTGATTCACAACTGATCGGGGGGCTTCCGCCCATCTAGTGGATCACATGTGATTCACAACTATGATTAAAATTCGGACACGCGCGGTTTGTCTCGCGGTTTGCAAAAGCGCGCGGTTTGTCTCGCGGTTTGTGTAGTGAATCACATATGATTCAGTACATGGACGGTGCTCCTCGCGTTTTCTTAAATTGGTGCACTCCTTGTTTGAACCCGCCTCTATATAGATATATATGTTTATATATTTCTATGCGGCTATTTTAAAAGGGTTTTTAAAAAAAACCCCAAATGAAATTTAAAAGGAAAAGGAAACTTCATTATGTCGGTGTAAA
The DNA here is from genome assembly GCA_033807775.1 of Saussurea involucrata. Classification (NCBI taxonomy): domain Eukaryota; kingdom Viridiplantae; phylum Streptophyta; class Magnoliopsida; order Asterales; family Asteraceae; genus Saussurea; species Saussurea involucrata. The sequence goes on from CM066316.1 coordinate 29,200,339, forward strand.
CCCTATTTTGAAAAGAAGAAAAAAAAGGTCAAAAGCTTTTTTTTCCTGTTCTCCATCGCCGCACACAAGAAAAAGGGTGTAAACCCTATTTTGGTCGCATCTTCTCTCTCTCTGAGATATCGCCGGACAGCCGGTGACATCGTCGTCGGAGTATTGGGGTTGCTGCCGCCCGCTTGACCATGGGGTGGCTGCTCCTTCGTGTATTTTCTCCGGTTGCAATTTTTTGTGACCTGCTGCCGCCTGCAGTTGCTAGCGGCTTTATGCGACAGCCGTTCATGGTTGTGCTATCTCCGGCCATCGTCAACCATCGCAGACGTACTTATGTTGTCGCTGGTGTTGACTATGGTTCAAATTGTTGGTCATCGAATGGCTGCTGCCATCGATTGTTTCTCTACAGGGGTGCTCCCCTCTGTCTCTACAAGAAGTTGAGGCGTCCAGACCGCCGCCCTCTGGGGTTGGTGGAGCTGGTTTGTTTTTCAGGCGGTCGTCGCCGGATTCCTGCTGCTATTGCCGTCAGCCCTCTTTCGTCTTATATATATATATATATATATTGTCGATGGATCTTCAAAGTGAGTTGATGTCGTTCCCTCCTAATCACACCACCGTTTCCATCGCTGCCCTCGACCATGGCCGAAGCTTTGGGTGGCTGTTGCCAGTATTTGGTGGTTTCTGGTTGAGTTTTTTTTTATCACTGAACAACAGTTTTGGTGCTCCTGGTTTGTTACCGGTTCGACCGGTTTGATTTTGGCTACTTTTAATCTTGTTTTAATTTTTCTTTAAAACACTAATTGCCATTTTTATGTCGAACAACTGAACGCCGGATAAGGTTCTGGACTGATGTTCCATGTGGTTAGGCCTTAGGGCCTGACCAAAATGCCCCATAAGGTCGTGTTGAGGTTTTAAGTTATAGTATGATGTCAATATGAACGTTGACGGTTCGTTCTTTAATCAAAACTGCTTTTGGTCAGCTGTCATTTGGAATTTCGCCTGTTTTCAGTCGTATTGCGATCACCGTTAGCTTTGCCTCAAATGTTTTTGGATTTAGGCACAAAAGTCAAAATTTTGGACTAAAATCGTTGGGACGGTTCTTGTCGGTCTTGGATCGATCCATGTTGGTATCTGTGATAACCGTCTGAAAAGCGTTTCAGCTTAGAATTAATCTAAGCATATCCAATATTTATGTCATAGGTCACACAGTCGAATTTAGTAGTAAACTCAGTACGGTAGGAAAAATTTAAGAATTTTTGCCTAGAAACCCCTCAATTTAGAGAGTTATTCATAAATCTCATAAAATGCCAACCTAAAGGCACAACAATTCCAAAGAAAGATGTGCCAAAATCATCTGTATCCACATCAAATGCCAAGAAGAACAATGCGCCAAAAGGTAAATCTTATGCTAAACCTAATCCTATTTATTCTGTAAATCATCTGATTAGGTTGGCACATAAGAAAATTTGTTGTTCTTACTGTGGATCAAATGATTTTGTGCATAAAGATTATACTTCTTATTGGTATGGTTCTTACAGTATTCCTTGTAAGAAATCTACACCTAACCCACTAGGACCCAAATGCCATTGGGTACCAAAATCTGCTTAAACTGTTTTGTAGGTACATCATGTGTTGTACTGAATTGTAGATACATACCACACACATGACTGAAAACAGAAGAGAAGCGGCGTATTTTTTGAAAAATATTTGTACCATTAAGGGGGAGACAAATATTAATGGCTTTTGAACATATCAGTTCAAAACCCGTGCTTCAACGACTATGGCTTCTGAACAACTCAGTTCAGGACCCGTACTTTAAAGACTAAGACTTCTAAACAAATCAGTTTAGAACTCACACTTCTCAGGTAATATCCTTAACTGCTATATATTTTTGTTTCAAGGAACAAGTGGCAAAAGGTAACATTGGATTATATTTGTTTCTACTGATTTAAAACTTGAAACTTTACAAATTTAATTCAATAAGATGAAATTTTCAATTTTCATTCAATGAATTAAATGTGTGCTAAAGGATGATTTTACAAGAAACTTTGTACTATCTGAGTTAGATTTGTTTCAACTCTCACCTCTAAAATAAATCGAAAGGTCAGCAAAACATGAATGAAATTATGCTGAATGCTCAAAGTTATGTGAATCTGGATATATATAGAATATAATGCTCAAAAAGCCTATATGTCAGAATGATGGATGGAAATGAAAATATGGGCAAAGCACTATATTTTAGAACCAAGTGATTGAGATAAAATTGTTGCACTATCATTTAGTTTGAAAGTTTGTGCCTGTGGCCTTTCTGGTTTGGGAGAGTAAGTCCTAAGGGGTGCTCGACACCTAGTCCCTAAGATCAACTGGTCTGGGATCGGCTGACCCAAATCCTGCAATAGAACCAGATAGAAAGCCATGTTCTACTGGTACAAATGGGTTTAAGATATATCGATGTGGCCTTTCTGGTTTGGGAAATTAAGTTCTAAGGGGTGCTCGTCACCTAGCACCTAAGGCCAACTGGTCTGGGATCTGCTAACCCAAATCCTGCTATAGAACCAGATAGAAAGTCATGTTTAACGGTGTATCTTATTCTTACTAAACTTTTTGATCAAAAGATGCCAATGAGCACAAAATCAAAGGATGCCAATGAGCACAGAATCAAAAGATGCCAATGAGCACAAAATCAAAAGATGTCAATGTGCACAAAATCAAAAGATGCCAATGAGCACACATCTCTTGAAACTTGGGGAAAATACAAAGTCGCGATAAACCCGTAAATTTATGAATATTCTGATTTTGGACAAATAGTGTAAGTAGAGCAAAGTATTCTTATATGTTTTAGAATTGCATACGCTTGATGCTAATCATATTTCGCATGCTAGCACACCAAGTAGATTTAATAAAGGTGTTGAAACTGAACATTTTTAACTTGATATGCAATGATATCTTGTTTTTGAATCCAAACACATGCATTTGATTTCATTTGATTGAAATATCTGTTAAATTTCATTAAGTTGAATTTCTTTTGTCCAGCTTTCAAATGTTCACATGTTAGTAGTTATAAAATTTGGTTCAATGAATTTTAGTTTCCTTGTTTAAATGGTTTCTCTAAAGCACTGTATTTGAAATGAATATGTTATTGAAATATATGCAAACTTTCAGGAGGAGAAAACAAATTGCTCCAGAATTCTTATTTTGAGGGGGAGCAAGGTTATCCACTAAGGAGGAGATTGTTAGTAATACTAAGAGACGTGACTGAAATTGAAGAAGGTTTTCGATGATAATGATGCTCACTTTCATCGAAAAAGGGGGAGAAATGTTTAATTCAATTTCATGTCAAAGATATCTCATGTCTAAGAGCTTTCAAGTCAATGATTCGTGAACAAAGACTGAAGATCAGGGGAGAAGGATCATGTGAAGTCTAAATATTGCTGAATTTGGTTATCTTAGTTCTGAGTGGTTCTCGGAATGCGCTTACACCTAAAAGTTCAAAAATATAGATGGTTTCGCATCCTTCTTGATTCGAATTGCCCTGATTTCGAACCCCTCATAATTCGAATTGTCCTGATTTCGCACCCTTCATGATTCGAATTGAGTGATTTCGAATCCTTCATAATTCGAATTGTCCTGATTTCACACCCTTCATGATTCGAATTGAGTGATTTCGAATCCTTCATGATTCGAATTGCCCTGATTTTGGACCCTTCTTGTTCCAACTTACTTGAATTCGAATCCTACTTGATCCGAATTGAGCTGATTTCGCATCCTCTAGCATCCTAATTGATGGTTTCGGATCTGCCTACATCCGAATTGATGATTTCGGATTCTTAAAGTTAATATGAGAACTAAGGTTCTTGCATCAAGAAGGACACGAGAAGTTACTGTTTGTTAAAGACTGATAAAGCTGTAAAGATCTGTTTTCATGTACAAGGCTTGAAGATAGTTTGATAAAGTGTCTGTTGAAGAAGATTGACTTTACAAAGAGCTGAAGACTGCTGTCAAATTTTTTAAATCTTGAATCCAAAGGGGGAGATTGTTAGAGCATTATTGTATTCAAGATTTACTGTAAAGTCAATGTACTGTATGAGTCTATACAGTATTGTGAATGCCTTTATACCTTGTATGTCATGGGTATAAATAGGCTTATCTAGTTCATTTGTTACAAAGCTTTTGTAATCTTTTAGAAACCTTTTGTAATCTTTTGAAATCAATATATGGATGACAAGATTGCTCTCTAGATTCTCTCTACACTTGTTCATTACTTTGTGCTAGATTTGGGATTTATCACAACATTTATACCACAATTATATATATGATTAGTAACCTAAATTACTTCAACTCAAAAGATATTAAAACCTTACCATTAAAAATTTAAAGTGTTGTTTAAAATTCAAATTTAAAAGAAACTTTTTGCATGCTTAAAAGTAAATAAAAAAGACAAGGATTTGACATATTTTTGCAACACACCACCTCATTTCCCCCCTCCCCCATGGCCGTCCATCCCCTCTCCCCTTTACCCCTTTTATATTTTTTTCTCTTCTCATTTTAATCTCATATGCAACTTCTCACTCTCTCTCTAAACTCTCATTCTATAAATTCTCTCTTTTCTCTCTCAAACACCCTCCATATTCTCTCAAAAAGGAACCATAACTTCACCTCCTAACACTTCTCCTTCAAGTGATCCAAGTATCCTAAGGTAAATGCATGTGTGTCGGATGGAATCCACACACACCCTTTTCTTAACTTTTGCATTCTTCTTAAGTAATTATCTTCTTCTTCATCTTCTTTAAATTTTGTTAAGAAACATCTTCATACATCTTAATGTTTGTAGATTTACCACCATAACACTTGCATGTTATTAAAAAGGTGGTGAATCCATGATCAAACCTATGTTAAGATCAAAGATGAGCTCTTAACTTGCATGCATGTAGTTTTTCTTAAAAGATCTATACTTTTGATCCAAAAGTTTTATGAAAAACTCTTTAACTTCACTAAAAACATGTTTTAATCAACATGCATGTGCCAAAAAGTCACTATTTTAAGTTGCATGGAGAAGTTCTTGGCATGAACACCCAAGAAATCTTTAAAAAGACCCATTTTCAAATTTCTACAAAAGATGAGTTGATAGATAGCATGCATGTGGTTTAAATGGCTTAAAAATATGTTTTAGAACTGAAAATATCTGTATGGGGAGGAGTCAAGTCGGATTGCATGCAAGAAGAATGAGAATCTTGATAAAAAGACAAAAGGGATGCACATGCAAAAAGACTAGTTTTGACAGCTTACTGCCATATTTCTATCTCTCTCTTCAAAAAGTCATATCTCACTCAAATATACTCCAAATTAAGCGATTATTTTTCTGGAATTTATTTTTATGAGTTAGGTTTCAAACCCAAGTGGTTTCACTCAAAAACTCAAAGATTTCGTCTACCAAACAATCTTCACAAAAACAGTGCGCAAACAGCAAAGCTTTCTATAGTGATTTTACGTCAAGAATTATTTCATGTACTTAATCACCTCTAAAAATTATGAATCTTATGTCAAAAGTTTTCTAACCCATTAAGTTATCTGGACATAAAATATATTGACCTAAATGCCCCTGGAAGATATCCAAAAGTGGACAGAAAGTGGCACATAAATCTGGACAGCAAAAGAATAATCTCAAAAGTGGTTAAAAGCAACTTTTATTCAATATAATTATTTTAAGTTATAAATCTACCACTTTTAAGATAAAATCTCGGTTATTTGATGACATGCATATATTATTTTGAAAGGTAACAAAAAAAATTACAAACCCTAAATAAATTTTATAGAAGGGCATTTTATGACGATTTGGATAGTTAGCTATTACCGAACTCTTAAGACTAAAACTCACTAGCGACCTTACGTTCGTAGGTTCGAAGTAGGATCACACCGAGGTATTTTGTGAGAGATTCCCGGATTTTCATCGCGCATCAAGTGAGTTATCACAGTTTTTTTTTTAATATTTTACATATTTTAGGGTGAAAAGCATTTTGTTACTACAATTATTTTACGCACCGGTTGTCTCATTTACATGGAAATACTAATCTCGCTATACTTGCTTATGCTCTATGGTATGTATGTTTTGTGCATGTTGTAAGATTTTGAGCTTTCTCTATCGTACTAAGTCCCCGTTTAATCTACGTTACCCGTTTAACTCATGAGTGTGAGCCGTTGGTAATTATGGATAGCGCTATTTGGTTGACACCCCACTCACAAGTCGCGCTTGTTTGAGTGCATAATTATTGTTGTTCGTACGCATTGTTGACGATAGAACATGCAGAGGGGCGTCTTGTCACATAGGTCGGGTAACGGGCTCATAGCTTAAACATTATACATACAATTACCTTGAGCAAGTGTTTTTACAACCGGTTGACATATCACTTGTGCGGATTAAAACTGTTCTATGTCAAACTTTGTTGTACTCATAAAACCTGTGATCTCACCAACTAGTGCATTAGTTGACCTTTTATTGACATGCTTTTCAGGTGAACGTCTTTAAGGTTGGAACTTAGGAAGGCTACGCGTGTAGAAGCTTTCTATGTGTTTCTTTTAAATTATGTTCATTTCCCCTTTTGTAAAACGTTTGTAAAAGACAATGTCGTACTCTTTTGAATGTAATTTGAATTTCTATGGTTGGTGTGATCTTGTAACTTTTGCTATGAAACTTGAGCTGTACATCCCGTGTTTCCGCTTTAGCGGGGTGTGACAGATTTGGTATCAGAGCCAAAGGTTATAGAGAATACCGGTTTTTCTTTGGAAAACTGCAACTATAGCCAAAAACGGGAAATAACACTCAAATTACTAAACATAATGCTAGTATAACTAATTCGGGTATTGCATCATCGGACTTTAATTAAACAAAGCCTGATCACCTATGTTTAATTAAGGAAAGAGTAATGCGAGACCAGAAATGGTTATAAAAGGAATATGTGTGTTTTTTCTTTTTAGTACCTCACGTAGCATGCATAGTATGAGTGTGGTTATTGCATATTATAGGCCTTTATACTCGCGCGATAGTAACTTTATGCACTCTTACTTCAGTACCACTATGTCGTCATCATTACACTCTCAACCCCCCTACTCGGCCGATGAGTCGGGTTATGTCACGGGAAGGCCTCGTGCTAACCATGTCCGTAGCCAAGAGATGGACACCTCCCGGGATGAAGAAACGAATCACGATGCGTATAGCGAGCGAACCTCGGATAGAGACCGAGATCCGTACGACGGATCGAGAGTGTCACCGACCTCGGTTCTACCGCAACCAATTCCTATAATTATACAACCGAACCCTAGAGGGCCGCGTACTAGACTGACTGCGAGGAAAAGTGTTCCCATTCCTAGGCGAGTGTCGTTGAGGTCCGATCGTCCGGAGGCGCCAGAACCACTATGAGTCATCACGGAAGTGCCCGTTGGTCGTGCATCTGGCATGACCTGGGCGGAGGAGCAGCATTTTTGGGCTATGACGGCGGAGTTGCATAGCTGCCAGGCGAAGGTTAGTCACCAAAGTCAGGTTGTGACGGAGCTATGTGAGTTGAGTCACCTCTTGACTAACATGTCGACCGAAGCCCTGGACAGAGCGAGGGTAGCTCAGAGGATGGCCTTAAGGGCTGAGACAGCTTGCATAGCCGTGGTGATGTTACTGACAATGTTGGTGTTATGGAATTTGATCGAGGTGTATCGGGGAGGGTATTGATGCGGATGGTGGAAGAATTAGGAAATGGAACTTTTTTTTAGTTATTTCAACCTTGTATTTCGGATTGTACTTCTGTCCTTCTAAACATTTTGGTACTGATGCGCGATGCACATCAGAAATTTTGTATCAACGACTATTATTAACGACTCTAATGGAAAAGCAATTTCGCGTTTTAATTATATGTGCGTTGATCATGCGATATTTATTTTTTAGTAATCCCAATATTTCGATTTACAAATTAAATCTTTGCAAAACATCCGACTCTATTTACACCAGATTTTAATCAAACCTATATTTGTAAATGTGTTACCAAGGAGATCCGCACGTCGCACGGGAGAAAATCCTGAAGACCAAAACCCCGATATTGCCCAGATCATATCTCAGCGCATTCAAGAGGCGATACCCAACATTGTAACTCAAGTCACTGCGGGTATCAATGATCGTCAAAGGAATAATGAGGTGAGGGGAAGGAATCCCAATGATGCTAACGACAGTAGAGGATGCAGCTACAAGACGTTTATGACTTGCAAGCCCAAGGAATTTCACGAAGAAGAGGGTGTTGTAGGATTGCTTTTGTGGTTTGATAGCATGGAGTCGGTACTCCACATCAGTAAATGCTCAGAGGACCGCATGGTGGAGTATGCGGCATGTCAGCTTCAAGGACGAGCTTTGACTTGGTGGAACATTCAAGTCCAAACCCGTGGAAGGGAGGATGCATACAAACTTTCTTGGAAGGAGTTTAAGGAGTTGCTCATTGAAGAATACTGTCCCAAGAGTGAAATTCAGAAGTTGGAGGCTGAATTTTGGGATCTCACCATGGTTGGTTCAGGGATAGACCGATACACCGCTCGTTTTCATGAACTCGCAAAGTTAGTACCCCACATGGTTACCCCGGAGAGCAAAAGGATTGACCGATACTTGTGGGGATTGGCCCCGGAGATCCGAGGGATGGTTACATCAGCAAGTCCGACCACGATCCAAGCCGCAGTGGCATTAGCAACTAGTTTGACCAACGATGCGGTCAGGGCAGGAACTTTGACTCAGAAAGGTATCGGTAGTAAGAGGAGGCCAGAGAGCCAGTCAGGAAAGACGGTTGGTAGTGGTTCAAGCAGGAATAAGAAAGTAGTAAGGAATTTTGGGATGAATGCCAAGGAAGCAGGGCGATACAGTGGACCCCACCCGAAGTGCAACCAATGCAACTTGCATCATGAGGGAGCCTGTCCCATTTGTGGCATTTGTAAGAAAATGGGTCATTTCACCCGGTGTTGCAGGATGGGGAAGAATGTAAAGGTTGAAGGAAAGGCATGCTATGAGTGCGGAAGCCAGGACCACTTCCGGAATGTGTGCCTAAAGTTGAAAAGGCGACCAATCAATAACAACGCTGTGTATTAGGCAAGGCAAGCCAACCAAGGAAACCAAGGAGGACAAGCTCGAGGACGGGCGTTTGTTTTAGGAGCTGAGGAAGCACGCCGAGACCCTAATGTGGTGACAGGTACGTTTCTCCTAAACAACTATTATGCATCGGTATTATTTGACACTGGAGCCGATATGAGCTTTGTTTCGTTAGAATTTAGGCCTTTGATCAATCTAAAACCTAGGAAAATACCGAATGCTTATATTGTTGAGGTTGCTAATGGATATGAATTAGAGGTTAAGGATGTAATCTTAGGTTGTACCTTGAAATTAGCCGATAGAACTTTTAGCGTTGATCTTATCCCTATTGAGTTGGGGAGTTTTGACGTAGTGATAGGCATGGATTGGTTATCCAAGAACCGAGCAGAGGTTAGTTGTTTTGAAAAGACTGTCAGGTTACCATTACAAGGCGGTTAAAACCCTTGTTGTGCAAGGAGATAGAGCTGGAAAGGAACTAAGGATAGTATCGTGTTTGAAGGCACGTAAGTATTTAAGGAAAAAGTACGTTGTGTTCTTGGCTCTCGTAGCAGAAAAGAAGACCGAGGAAAGGCGAATCCAAGATATTCCTGTAGTGAAGGATCACCTAGAGGTGTTCCCAGACGATTTTCCTGGACTTCCCCTGCCGAGACAAGTCGAATTTCAGATCAATCTTGTACCCGGAGCGGTTCCTGTAGCTAAGGCACCGTACCGTTTAGCGCCTACCGAGATGCAAGAGTTGTCAAGTCAACTACAAGAACTTCTGGACAAGGAGTTTATTCGGCCAAGTTCTTCACCCTGGGGAGCCCCAGTTATGTTCGTCAAAAAGAAGGATGGATCGTTTCGAATGTGCATCGATTATAGGGAACTAAATAAGTTGACAATCAAGAACCGATATCCCCTCCCTCGAATAGACGATTTGTTCGACCAGTTGCAGGGTGCAACTTACTTCTCGAAGATCGACCTTCAATCGGGATATCATCAGTTGAGAGTCCGTGAGGAGGACATTCCTAAAATGACTTTTAGGACTCACTATGGACACTACGAGTTCTTAGTCATGCCATTCGAATTGACGAACGCGCCAATTGTGTTTATGGATCTAATGAACATGGTATGCAGACCATACCTTGATAAGTTTGTGATAGTATTCATCGACGACATATTGATCTACTCTCGGAGTAAGGAGGATCACGAGCAACATCTAAGAGTGATTCTAGAACTTCTCAAGGATCAGAAGCTGTATGCCAAATTCTCTAAGTGCCAATTTTGGATTCGAGAAGTACACTTCTTAGGTCACATGATTGGAGAGAAAGGGATTCACGTGGACCCGGCTAAAGTGGAAGCCATTCGGAAATGGGAAGCCCCAAAGACTCCAACGAAAATTCGCCAATTTCTAGGTTTGGCAGGTTATTATCGGCGTTTCATCGAGAATTTCTCTAGGATTGCTAAACCCTCACCGCGTTAACCCAAAAGGATAGGAAATTCGTTTGGGGAGTTTCGCAAAAGGAAGCATTTCAACTTTTGAAGAAAAAGTTGTGCAATGCACCGATTCTAGCTTTACCAGAAGGAACGGAAAACTTTGTGGTGTATTGTGACGCATCGCATCAGGGATTAGGTTGTGTATTGATGCAAAATGATAAAGTGATAGCATACGCCTCGAGACAATTAAAGGTTCATGAGAAGAACTATACCACGCACGATTTGGAGCTCGGAGCTGTGGTATTCGCCTTAAAGATATGGAGACATTACCTATATGGCACCAAGTGCACCATTTTCACTGACCACAAGAGTCTTCAGCACATCCTTGATCAGAAAATGCTTAATATGAGGCAGAGAAGATGGATAGATTTGCTCAGCGACTACGATTATGAGATACGTTACCACCCAGGTAAGGCCAATGTGGTAACCGATGCCCTGAGTAGGAAGGAAAGGGTAAAACCTTCACGAGTTCGAGCATTGGGAGCGCTGGTTCAAACCAGTTTAAAGACTCGGATTCTCGAAGCTCAAATCGAAGCAATGAAGTCTGAAAACCTGAAGGACGAGACTCTTCATGGGTTAGAGGCTAGACTTGAATCTAAGACTGATGGAGTACGTTACTTTAAGGACAGAGTATGGGTCCCAAAGGCTGACAAACTACAAGAAATGATATTAGAGGAGGCTCATAAATCTAGGTACTCAATTCACCCAGGAGCAGATAAGATGTATAAGGATTTAAGGGAGTACTATTGGTGGCCAGGAATGAAGAAGGATATGGCCATGTTTGTAGGGAAATGCATAACTTGCTCAAAGGTCAAGGATGTATATCAAAAGCCATCTGGGTTGCTGCAACAACCGGAGATTCCCCAGTGGAAATGGAAGCAAATCACTATGGACTTTATAACCAAACTTCCGAGAACTGCAAGAGGGCACGATTCGATTTGGGTTATAGTAGATCGATTTACGAAGTCTGCACATTTCTTGCCTATTCGGGAAGACTATAAGATGGAGAAGCTTGCTCAGATCTACATCAAGGAAATCGTCACGCGACATGGAGTCCCAATTTCCATCATATCAGATAGAGATAGCCGATTCACATCTCGGTTTTGGCAGTCACTTCAAAGAGCGTTGGGTACGCAGTTGAATTTGAGCACGGCCTATCATCCTCAAACGGATGGCCAGAGTGAGCGAACCATTCAGACGTTGGAGGACATGCTTTGGGCATGTGTGATAGACTTTGGAGGAAGTTGGGATAACCACTTGCCGTTAGTTGAGTTTTCCTACAACAATAGCTATCACACCAGTATTAAGTGTGCGCCATATGAAGCCCTATATGGACGCAAGTGTCGATCACCTCTTTGTTGGTTGGAGATTGGAGATAGGCAGCTATCTAGTCCGGATATTGTTCAAGAAACCACCGACAAGATTGCAATAATCAGAGATAGGCTTAAAGCAGCTCAAGATCGTCAGAAGAGCTATGCGGACAATCGTAGGAAGCCTTTAGAATTTCAAGTTGGAGATAGAGTTTTTCTAAAGGCATCCCCTTGGAAGGGAACAGTCCGGTTTGGGAAAAGAGGAAAGTTGAGCCCTCGGTATGTTGGACCATTTAAGATCACAGAAATAATTGGACCAGTAGCATACAAGCTGGATTTGCCAAAGGAGTTAAGTGCTATCCATGACACGTTTCATGTGTCAAACTTGAAGAAATGTCTAGCCGACGAAGCGATAATCGTGCCTTTGGAAGAAGTCCAAATCAACGATAAGCTGCACATCGTGGAGGAACCAATTGAGATACTTGATAGGGAGGTCAAGCGTCTTAAGCGAAGCAAGATTCCGATAGTAAAAGTCCATTGGAACACAAGGCGTGGGCCTGAGTACACATGGGAACGAGAGGATTACATGATGCATAAGTATCCTCATCTTTTTGCTAGCAAACCGGTTAAAGCTGGTAACTCCTGAATTTCGGGACGAAATTCTTTTAACCGGGGGAGACTGTGACAACCGTCTGAAAAGCGTTTCAGGTTAGAATTAATCTAAGCATATCCAATATTTATGTCATAGGTCACACAGTCCAATTTTGCAGTAAACTCAGTACGGTAGGAAAAATTTAAGAATTTTTGCCTAGAAACCCCTCAATTTAGAAAGTTATCCATAAATCTCATAAAATGCCAACCTAAACAACATTTATACCACAATTATATATATGATTAGTAACCTAAATTACTTCAACTCAAAAGATATTAAAACCTTACCATTAAAAATTTAAAGTGTTGTTTAAAATTCAAATTTAAAAGAAAATTTTTGCATGCTTAAAAATAAATCAAAAAGACAAGGATTTGACATATTTTTGCAACACACCACCTCATTCCCCCCCCCCCCCTATGTCCGGCCATCCCCTCTCCCCTTTACCCCTTTTATATTTTTTTCTCTTCTCATTTTAATCTCATATGCAACTTCTCACTCTCTCTCTAAACTCTCATTCTAGAAATTCTCTCTTTTCTCTCTCAAACACCCTCCATATTCTCTCAAAAAGGAACCATAACTTCAGCCCCTAACACTTCTCCTTCAAGTGATCAAAGTATCCTAAGGTAAATGCATGTGTGTTGGATGGAATCCACACACACCCTTTTCTTAACTTTTGCATTCTTCTTAAGTAATTATCTTCTTCTTCATCTTCTTTAAATTTTGTTAAGAAACATCTTCATACATCTTAGGGTGCGTTTGGTTCGGCGGATTCCGACGGAATTGGACGGAATTGGAATGGTCAATTCCATTGACCAAATTCCATTGTGTTGTTTGGTTTGCAATGGAATGGAATTGAATTCCACCCAAATAAGGAATTCACCATTCCTTTACAAAATGGATGGAATTGAATTCCATTCCATCCAAATTTGTCTAAATGACAAAAATACCCTCATTTAATTTAATACTTTAGTTTTTTATTTTATTTTTAATTTTATTTTTAATTTTAATTTTAATTTTTAATTTTAATTTTAATTTTTTTATTAATATAATTTAATACATTTAGTTTTTATTTTTATTTTTGGGTTATGTATATTATATTTTATACACATTAAAGTATTTTATAGTTATTTTATAAAAAGGGTATTTTGGTCATTTGTCGAAAATTCATTCCAATTCCAAGGCTACATTCTGTGAACCAAACAGATAGATTCCAATTCCTTTGACAGATTCCATTCCAATTCTGTCAACCAAACAGGTGGTCAAACCTGACAACATTCCATTCCAATTCCTTCCAGATTCCAATTCCTTTGACATATTCCATTTCTTCAGAAATCATTCTGCGAACCAAACTGTTGATCCAAACCCTCAGTGATTTGATAATGACCCTCTCTTATATACTTAGTGAAAATTGTAAGTAAACAATATGTATCAGAGTTTCACTATCGCTGATAAGTACTAAGATCTTACAGTACCGCTGATAGGAACTCTCGCTCTTTAAATTAAACATTCAGCAAACACTGTTCATCATTAATGCTCTGAGTCTGTTCAGTCATTATGATGATCGCTGATAAGTTAGTTGTTTACTTATGATCCCTGAAGACAAGTTTCACGTCAACAAAGGTTCTACGCTGAAGTCAAAGATCAAGCTCAAGAACCAGCGACAAGTCTCCTAATGAACTGATGCGGATCAGCGAAGACTCAGATTTGTCCACTCAACGTGAAGTATCAAGTACAAGACTTCAGCTATCGCTGAACTTTATCATTCGCTGAATAGAAAATGATAATCGCTGAATCAACGAAAGCTGATCATGAAGTCCTCCGTACAAAGTACTTTTGTCTTAACCTCCCTTGCACGACTCCGTACGAAATGTCAGAAAAGAACCTCCGACTGTCTGAAATCGTACAACCACTCTGATACTACACTGTTCATCCATGCGGCTACCAAGGTTGTCAACCAAGGTCAATGACATGCAACCAACCAGCTGATGACACGTGTAAAGTGTATACTGACTTGCATTAAATGCATGCAGTATATAAAGAGATGAACCCACTTCATTTGAAGTAACTTGCTAACTCTGGACAAGTTCAATCTCTTATCTCAAGATAGGTTATTATTAGTAATTTCCTTATCTTTCTTAGTGCAAGAAACCTTAGTGTTCCAACTTGTTTAGATTTAGGTTTATCCTTAATCTTGTTTCCGCAACAAGCTGTAAATTGTTAATGATTTATCAATAAACAATTTAGAAAAGTAAAATCTGTGTGTTTGTATTCAACCCCCCCCCCCCCCCCTTCTACAAACTTGTATAGGCCTTCGGGACCAACAAGTGGTATCAGAGCGGATTTGTTTAATCTCATAAACAAGATCTAATCTAAGATATTTCTCTTCCTTGCTATTATCTGAAAATGGCCACCAACACAAACATAAATTATATAGACAATGGTTCTCTTGCTAAACCCCCTAGATTTTCCAAAGATAACTTCAACTTATGGAAAAATAGGATGACACTCTTCTTAGAAGGTGTAGACCCTACTATGCCTTACTATCTAGAGAATGGTCCATTCATCCCTGTAAGAATTGATGCTGCTGTTCCAGCCGCTGAAAATAGACCTGCTATTCCAGAAAGGCTGGTACCTAAGGAAATCTTTCAATGGACTGACGAAGATAAGAAGAAAGTGGCTATAGATACAAAAGCCAGTTCCATACTATCCATGGCTCTTCCTGACGAAGTCTACCATTCCATCATGAATCTGAAAACATCATAGGCCATGTGGGACACAATATGTGTTCAGTATGAAGGAACGTCTGAAGTCCAGGATTCAAGAAAGATCAACCTGGTAAGACAATACGAAAGCTTCATTTCTGGTAAAAATGAATCTCTCTCTGAAGTTCACCAACGTTTTAATTGTTTAATTATAGATCTAAAAACTGTTGGTAAGGAATATTCTAACTTTGAAGTGCTGACAAAGTTTCTAGAATGTTTACCTGAAAGCTGGGACAATTATTCTATGTGTCTCAAGCTATCAAAGGATCTAAAATCAATGACCCTTTCAACCTTATATGGCACATTGCTAAATCATGAGCAATCGAGCCATCTTAAGAAGAATCTTGTAAAAGATTCCAAAAGCACCCCTGTTGCTTTAATCTCAGAGGAACCTTCTACTCAGCGACCCTCGGTCACCATCACTGAGTTAGAAAGTAACTCTGAAAGGTCATCAGATTCTGATTATTCAGATAATGATGAATCTTTGGCTCTCCTAACTAAGAAGTTCAGGAGATTTGCCAAAAAGAAAATGTTTAGAAAGAACAAACCTCTTTCCATAACTGACAAGCCTAGATCATCAGCTTTTGTTGATAAGGCTACTGCTACTTGTTTTAACTGCGAAAAGACAGGACATTTCGCTAACGAGTGCAGGTCTAAGAAAGTTTCTAGACCCTCAGCTTTTACAAAGAAACCCTTTGTTCCAAGAAATAAAGATGACAAATATTCAAAGCTGAAAGAAAAATATGCAAAGCTGAAAAGCTTTAAGAAGAAGAATAAAGGCCTGATGGCTGACTATGATTGGGCTGCTTCTGATGAAGCATCATCATCATTTGACTCTGAAGATGATGAAGCAAATCTATGTCTTATGGCCAAGATTGAAGAAGAGGAAGAAAGTTCAGACATTCCCTCCACTTCAACATCTGCTATTCAGGTATCACCTTCTTTCTTTACCAATATTGCAAATATTGATGAAGCTGATAGTCTCCGTAAAATCGATCTCTTGACTAAAAGTTTATACGAAGCCATGAACGACAAAACTGTGGTTGAAAACCAAAATCTTGATCTCGCTGAAAAGCTTAAAAACTGCCACCTTCAAATAGAAAAGCTTTCTAAAATTGAAGAAGATTTTAAAGATCAAGTATATTTAAATCAGCTAGTCAAAATCGAACGAGCAGAAGCTATCGCTGCATTAAAGGCTGAAAAAGCTACTGTTGAAGGATGGTGTAATTCTTCAACAAAGATCACTGAGATAATAAAGTCTTAGATTCCCCTGAGTGATAAACGTGGTTTGGGTTACAAATATGAAACTCCAAAACCAACCACTGAACGTTCAATGCTTAAATTTGGAACGTTCGTATCCTCAGTCGCTGATACTTCATCTTCTCAGTGCTCCTCGTCCGTTACACCAATCCCTGAGGAAACTCCTACCTCAAAAGGCAAGGAGAAAATGGTTTATTCAAAACCTACCCCTGTCTCTAAAGACAAAGGTAAAGGAATTGTTATTTACCAGAATCCTCAGAAGGGTACCTTAGTACCAAAGCTGAATGCTTCTAAAGCTTCAGTGGCTCATCCCTCTGGATCAAGGAAACAGATATCTGGATCTATTCAGCGATCTACTCCTAGACTCAGATTGGATGTCCTTGGTAAGAAATCTGAAGAACTGAATGTTCGTCCCATTTCTAAAGCCAATAGTTTACTTGGTGCTGGCACTTCTAATTCGAAATTAAAAGCTCAGCATTCAAATGGTCCTAGAACTAATTTTAGTTATAGGAAATGTTATCACTGTGGACTTACCGATCATATTGCTAGTAAGTGCCCCACAGCCACCAAAGCTGAAAAGATAGCTAAGGTGAAGATTGCCCCCAAGGCAAAGAAGACCAACCCTGGTGCAAATCAGGTCAAGGTGAATCCTACCACTGAAGTTAAGAAATTAACCAAAGTGAAGAAAGACAAAGCTGAATCTTCAAATGCTGCGAAGACTGCTGAATCTTCCATTCCAACCACTTCCACTGACAAATGTGTATACATGGTAAAGTGGGTACCCAAGAAAAACTAATCTTCCTTTGTATTCCAGGTTAAGAAGGGTATCTGGTATCTCGATAGCGGATGCTCTAGACACATGACTGGAAAGAAAAGTCTGCTCGCTGAATACAAGGAAGAGAAGGGTCCCTCTGTGACTTTCGGTGGAAATGGAAAAGGACATACCCGAGGGTATGGTGTACTTTCAAATGGTTCAACCTCCTTCAGAAGAGTCGCATATGTTGAAGGGCTGAAGCATAATCTTCTAAGCATTAGTCAGCTGTGTGACTTGGATAACAAAGTAATCTTTACTAAGGAATCCTGCTTTGTCACTGACAAAAAGGAGAAGATTGCTCTCAGCGGTTATCGTTTGGAAAATGTTTATGTAATAAACATGGACTCAACAACCACTGAGAACTCCTGTTTCTTCTCAAAGGCCTCATCTGATGTCAACTGGCTATGGCATAAGAGGCTATCTCATCTAAATTTCAAGACACTGAACACTCTTTCTTCAAAAGAGTTAGTCACTGGTCTACTTCAACATTCATACGCCAAAGAGTCGTTATGTTCAGCGTGTGAAAAAGGGAAGCAGACCAAAGCAAGCTTTAAGTCAAAGCAAGTTTCTTCAGTGTCATCTCCTCTACAACTACTCCATATGGATTTGTTTGGCCCTGTTAACAAACAATCCATTGCTGGAAAGAAATATACGCTGGTTATAGTTGATGAATTCTCTCGTTATACATGGGTTATGTTTCTCTGTTCCAAAAGTGACACCCCTGAAGAACTCATCACCTTTGTTCGGAAGATGGAAACCGTGAACAATTTGACCGTTCGCTCAATAAGGAGTGATCATGGGACTGAATTCAAAAACAGTTCTCTTGATTCCTTCCTTGAGAGTAAGGGTATTTCTCACAACTTTTCTTCAGTGAGAACACCGCAACAAAATGGAGTCACTGAAAGAAGAAATAGAACAATTATTGAAGCTGCACGTTCAATGCTCAGCGATTCTCACTTGCCTACTCAGTTTTGGGCAGAAGCTGTCAACACTGCTTGTTTTACGCAAAACAGGTCACTGATAGTCAAAAGATTCAAAAAGACAGCCTATGAACTTTTTCATGGGAGAAAGCCTTCAATCAGCTTTCTTCACATCTTTGGATGTCAGTGTTTTATACTGAACAACAGAGATGTACTTGGAAAGTTTGATCCTAAGGCTGATGATGGAATCTTTCTTGGATACTCCTCAGTTTCCAAAGCCTTCAGAGTCTTCAATCGTAGAAGACAAACCGTAGAAGAAACTATTCACGTCACGTTTGACGAATCCCGTTCAGCGAACTCTAAACCGTCCGCTGATACTGAAGAACTGAATCAATGGATGTTTTCTCATCTTGGTGATTCAGAAGTTATTCCCACTAATGCTCATCCAGTAGAAGATGATAGTCCTATCATTCCAAATATGCAGAACAGTGAAGCTGAAACTTCTTGGGTCTCAGCTGTTCCTATAAACACTATACCTAACGCTGAACCAAATGTCTCAGACATTCCATCTACTTCTCAGCAATCAGTGAATATAATGACAACTGCATCCATTCCTCTCTTGGCTGATACTCCTGACGTCGCTGAAGCTTCATCTTCAGCTCCTCCAGTTCAAGTTGAGTCAGCGTCTCACGCTCCGGCTCATCGATGGACTATAAATCACCCAATTGATCAAATTCTTGGTGATCCAAACGCTGGGATTCAGACTCGACGAAGTGCAGGTAATATTTGTTTATTTGTAAATTTTATTTCACTAACTGAACCAAAGAAAGTAGATGATGCCCTCAAAGATCCAAACTGGGTCAGCGCCATGCAAGAAGAGCTGACTGAATTCGAAAGAAACAAAGTTTGGAAACTTGTTCAGAGACCAACTGATAAAACAGTAATAGGCACTAAATGGGTCTATCGAAATAAGTTGGACGAACATGGTACTGTAACCCGCAACAAAGCTCGACCTGTTGCTCAGGGATACAGACAAGAGGAAGGTATAGATTATGACGAAACATTTGCTCCAGTAGCAAGACTTGAATCTATTCGTCTATTCTTAGCATATGTTGTACACAAAAACTTCAAAGTACATCAGATGGATGTTAAGTCAGCGTTTCTAAATGGAAAGCTGAATGAAGAAGTGTATGTGGAACAACCTCCAGGATTCTCAGATTCTAAGCGTCCAGGTTATGTTTATAAACTGGATAAGGCACTTTATGGCTTGAAGCAAGCTCCACGTGCATGGTATGATACCCTTTCTACTTATCTCCATATTGAAAAATTTGAGCGAGGTAAGATTGACAAAACTCTATTTTTTAGAAAAGTGAAAGGTCATATCATTCTAGTTCAAATATATGTTGATGACATTATATTTGGGTCTACTAACCCTGAACTTTGTACTCGTTTCACTGATAGAATGAAAGATGAGTACAAAATGAGCATGATGGGTGAACTAACATATTTCCTTGGTCTTCAGATTAAGCAAACCGAGAAAGGAACTTTCATTAATCAGGGAAAATATGTTAAAGATATGCTGAAGAAATTCGACTTAATTAAAAGTTCAGCTATGAAAACCCCTATGGCACCACCGCTGACACTTGATAAGGACACTAAGGGTGTTCCTGTCAATGTCACGCTGTACCGTGGGATGATCGACTCTCTATTGTATCTTACAGCTAGCCGACCCGATATTATGTTTGCAACATGCTTGTGTGCACGATATCAAGCTGAACCTAAGATATCTCATATGAAAGCTGTAAAGCGAATCTTTCGATATCTTAAGGGTACAGCGAATCTAGGTCTTTGGTATCCCAAAGATTCAGGATTCGATCTAACCGCCTATTCAGATAGTGATTTTGCAGGTTGCAAAATGGATAGGAAAAGCACCACAGGAGGATGTCAGCTCCTGGGTGGAAAGCTGGTAAGTTGGACAAGTAAAAAGCAAAATTCAGTGTCCACTTCCACAGCTGAAGCTGAATATGTAGCTGCTGGAAGCTATTGTTCTCAAGTCTTGTGGATGAGAAATCAGCTACTAGACTATGATCTTCAGCTCTCTAAAATTCCAATCTATTGCGACAGCACAAGTGCCATCGCTATAGCAAACAATCCAGTACTACATTCAAAGACCAAACATATAGAAATCAGATATCATTTTATCAGAGATCATGTGATGAATGGTGATATAGAAATTCATTTTATCCCAACTGATTATCAGTTAGCTGACTTATTTACCAAACCTCTTGATGAGACAAGATTCAACTTTCTCATCAGCGAGCTTGGAATGCTGAACTTTGAAGGATAAAATCTTCAGCGGTTCACATTGATCAGCGAAAGGATAAAATCAACTTGTATAACCCATTCTATCATCTTCTCTCTGAATAAACTTGATTCACTGATATCAAGGTATGTTTTCTCTCTCTGACAATCGCATGAAAATGCAAGATTTCAAAACAAAATGCATCGCTGAATATCTCTTGTATAACAGTTGTGACGTCATTGCAATGGATAAAACCCTGGCACGTTTTCTCTTCCTGACACACGTTTGCACGTCTCGTTCAAACTTCCAATCAAATGCAAACACGTGTCCGTGTCATGATGAAAATCTTTTCCCGCTCAAGATTTTCTCTTTCTAAAATCTCTATATAAACAAATTCTTTGTTTATATTTTTCTTTTACGCGATCAATCTTCCTCCGCAAGAAAGAATTCACTGTTGCATTTGTGATTTCAAAAACTTCCAAGAACTGTTCATCATCTTCTTCATCAAACATCAAGGTTAATATGTTCTTATTATTTACCGAATGCAAATAACTTGTTTCTGATCTACTCTTTGTTTTAACAAGATCAAACAAAATAACTTCGTAAAATGAAATCATTTTCTTTCATGGTTTATGAACACAACCATTTCATGGTTGTTCTTCAAGTTTAAATGCAAAATCTTAAACTTGTTCTTCATTCGTTTCCAGAATCTATTTCTTCATAGAAAACTGGAAAACAAGAAAATGGGTTTTACATTTCGTTTCAAAAATCAAGAAAAACCCTAATCTTCATTAAGACATTTTGTCTGAATGAAATGGACAAAATTCGAACCATCTTAATGGAAAATCTTTCCACATTAAGATTATTCTTATTTGTTAATCTTTGGTTAAACTGATAATACAAGAAATGGCAACGTCTAACATTCCTACTACCGCTGAGAACATCTCTACTGACTCTGAGGAAATGGAAATCATCAAGGCTCCTCAGGTTAAGTTCACTCTGGATCAACTAGACTGGACTAAGATAAACAACCTTTCTGCGCTTCTCGAGTTTCCTCCTCGAAAGCAAGTCACACATCTGACAGATGCTGTGAATTTCCTGAAGAATTGCTGCATTTCAACAGCCCTGACCATTTCACCCCCTGCAAGTCAGCTGCTACTAGGGGTGTGCAGAAAGTCAACCGATCCAATCAGAACCGACCGATCCAATTCTAACCGACCGACATTGATTGGATATCCAATTGGAATTGGATCGGATCAAAATTTTCAACATCCAATTTGGATCGGTCGGTTCTTGGATGACAGTCCAGAACCGACCAAAACTGAACCGAACCGAACCGATTCACCATCCAACCATCCATCCAATTATCATCCAACCACTCATCCAATTATCATTCAACCACTCATCCGGTTATCATCCAACCATCCATCCGGTTATCATCCAACTACTATCCAATACATTATAATTCAAATTTTCAAAAGTAAAAAGTTTTTATTTTTAAAACGTTATTATTTAAAAACATTTGTAAAAAATAAAAACTAATTTTTTTAGAAAGAAACATAAAAACATTGGATGGATCCAATCCGATCATCCATTGAATGTTGGATGGATCCGATCCGATGGATATCCAGTGGATATCTAATGAGAATATCCAATGGATGGAACCGAACCGATCCAATCATCCATTGGATGTCCAATTATCCAACATCCAATGGATGACTGGATCGGTTCGGTTGGAAAAATCGGAAATCCAATGGATGATTGGATCGGTTCGGTTCCCCTCACATCCATTGGATGTCAACCGATGAACACCCCTAGCTGCTACTATCTCAGTTCTGGTACTCTGCCAGACACTCTCAGCTACCATCCTCCAAAGATCCCTCCAAAACAGTTGATTGTATCCTCTGCGACACTGAATATGGCACGATAAAGATCACACCTGCCATCATTCGCAAAGCTCTGAACTTTCCCATCGCTACAAAGGAAAAACCTTTTGTTCCTTTCCCTGACCATAAGAAGCTCGCTGACAAAGAAGCTCTAATTGCATTTTTTGATGCAATGGGCTATGTATGGGAAATGGGCAGAGACAAGAAACCTGAGAAGAAGCTAACACTGCTGAAGAAATCGAAAATGCCCAGCGAGATGAACTTCATCGTCGCTCACCTTATCAGCTGCATGACTGCCAAGACCGGCTCTTCTGATCAAGCCGCTCAACCTCAGCAAGCTATGGGATACGCTCTGCTGAAAGGTCTACACATTGACTGGGCATCTCTCATCTATGATGACTTGCTGCAAAGAGTAGACTCTGCCGCTGACAGGCCTGCATGGGTTCCCTACCCCCGATTCATCAGCGCTATCTTTCAATATGGCCTGAAGGACAGCTACCCGCTAGAGGGCGATGTGAAACTCTCTCAGATTGGCCCTAAGGTACTCGACTTCAAACCTGTTGAAAATGAGGTACGTCTTTCTACCCTCTTAACTCTTCTCAACCCTTCTTCTTCTCATTCTGTGGCTCCTTCAGCGACAATACCCATCGCTGATACCCTGGCCACAAAATCCTCTCCTTCTAAGAAAAGGAAACATTCATCTACCCCACTTGATTCTAAAAGGATCAAGAAAACAAAGGAGCAACCCCAGCAATCTCATGCTGAAGACTCCTCAGCTCTTTCTGCAGAGCTGAAGGAACGTTCAGTGGTACGCTCTGCCACACCTGAACAAGCCATCCCTTTTATCCCGACTTCAGCGTCTCTAAACGCTGAGGTTACAAACTTGGATCCGACCCAACCTCCTTCAGTCTCTCAAAAGACTGATGAAGTGATTGTCAGCGAATCCAACGCTGAACTCATAACCCAACCCCCATTCTTATCCTTCGCTCCTCCCTCCACTCATTTGGTCTCTACTCCAGATCTAACTGGCGCTGCCATCATTTCCTCGGAACCTAAAGCTGATTCTCCAGGAATGATGAAGACAGGACCTGCAGAGAAATCCATGGGCACTTTTGAAGATGACATGGAACTTTACTCAGGAACCCGTGATTTCGATGAATTCACCAATCCTCCTGCAGGTAAACAACAACCCATAAACACTGTGACTAAACCCCAAACTTCTGAGCTTTCCTCTGTTCACAAGTTTTTATATGTTACAGGTCTTAATTTGGGAGATATCAACGCCTCTCTGAAGTCCATGGAGACAAAGCTGACAGGTCTCACCACTACTCTCTCCAATAACTCTACAGCTGTAACAAATGCTGGAGAGAATCTGAACAAACTGACAATGGTGGTGAAGAAGAAGGCTTCCACAGATGACATGAAGCAGGTTGATAAAACTCTCAGTGACTTCGCCAAGGTGCTCGCTGATATCTACACAGACTACACCTCTCTCAAAAATTCAGTTTCATCCATGTCCAGCGAGGTAACAACGCTGAAGACATCGGTTGGAACACTAGAGGGAGATATGTCTGCTGTGAAGACAAATGTCAACACTCTGACGACTGACTTAAGCTCTGTAAAGACTGACATTGGTTCGATGAAGACTATGATCGAACAGCTGCTGCACAAGGCGAATACTCCTGCCCCTGTCCCTGAATCTGAACATTTTACAGCGGCGGATCGCATTGAGCTCGGGAAGATCAATCCTGCTATTTCTGGCCTAGAAGACAAATTAGCAAAGATTGAAGTTTGTGTAGGTCTCTCTGGCCAAGAAGACAGAGAACCTACCAACGCTGCTGAATCTACCCATTCCTCCCCCAGTCATCATGAAAAAGAGGGGGAGAAGAGCGCTGAAGACCTCGCCAAGAGCGCTGAAGACCTCGCCAAGAGCGCTGAAGACCTTTCCCATGATGAATCTATCAGGGGAAAGAAGACGAATACTGAAGAAACCACCGCTGGACCTCAGGGAGATGAAAACCCTGAGGAAACCGAGAAGCTCGCCTCTGTATCTGAGGGGGAGCAACTCGAAGAAGAAGCTGAGAAAACTGAATCCGAAGCAGAAGATGATGAAGCCGTCGACATCCCTGATGATGAACCATCTTCTTCTCCAAAGAATGATGATGATGATGACGAAGATGACGATAACTTCTTTATTGTCAAACCTGCTCCGAAGATCAAAGCTCTTAAGGGAATCTCGATAAATGAACCTTCAGGGGAGCGGACAAAGACAAAGCCCTCAGCCTCTGGAGCTGAGAAAGGCAAAGGCAAAAGCGTCGCTGAAGATGACAATCTGATGATCTTGCTTGAAAAGTCGGTTTGTCAGGTATGCTAAACATCTCTCACTCCATCCCTCCTCTATCATACACTATCAGTTCTACTACCCAAGCCTATACACTTTAACCAATTCTCTCTATCTGATTCTACCCAAGTTCTTACTCGTAATATCGCTGTGTTTCAGCTAGTCCTCTCCCCTGTTTGAGGATATCGCTGAAGGCTCCACAACTGCGACTTCACCAATAATACCAGCTGCTGCTGAAGAAATAATCCCAGTCTTAGATTTAATCTATGAGACTGATGAACCAGAAGAACAGCTACTCTCGCACAGAGGCAGACCTTCCTTAGCTCCTCAAAAGCTAAGTAAAGAGGATCAGAAAAGAAGAGAGGAGATAATAAAGCGATTCGAGGATCAGCGAATCATTCTGAGGCGTGATCAACTTCCTTCAGTTCCTCCAAAGTTCAGGATTTCCAAAAAGGAATACAAGGAACACCTCAGAGCTGAACGCCTAATCGCTGAAAGAAAGGAAGCTGAAGAAAAGGACAGAGAATACGCCATCCAGCTTTCTAAACGATCAATAAAAGACCCCAAGCTGAAAAGAGTTCCCATTGAGGTTCAACGTCAGCTATGGGATGATGCTCAAGAGATCGTTAGAGAAAAGACTAAGGTCTCTGATACGACTTTGGAATGGGCTAAACAAATGCTGACCTATCGATCTAGACCATCCAAAATCGTCAAGGCAAACATCAGAGGAAGACTGTACGCTGAAGTTCCTGTTGTTGAAGTGGACGTCTACAGAGATGACGAAACCAAGCAAACTTTCTATGCTACTACCTTAGAAAAGTTTGGTCTCTCTGAATGGTTAGAAACAAAATTAGCCATTCAAGGATTGCGCTCAAAGTTCAAAAGCCATGTCCAGAAGATCTTAAACAATCAGATCGACCTGCTTTCATCTGCTGTGGATATTCCTCCTACTCTTCCTCAACCAAGAAAAGTCCCTGATAAGAAAAAGAAAGCCTCTGGTTCAGGTCCTCATATTCGGAATGAAACGGGCATTGGTTTCTCTCGTGCTGAAATTGTTGGCCCTGATGCCGATCTCTCAATGTTTGACACCTCTCTACCACCTGGAGAAACATTCATTCCTGGCACAGTTGTAAGTGATCCCTATGGTATATTCTTTTTAGACTACTATGGAAATCATCAATTTCAACGTATCTCTAAGCTAGACATCGCTCCCATCGAACAACTCAGAGATCTCGTATACTGGTGTGAAGTCAGACGCAACATCAAAGCTAGACACCTGAAGCCCTTGATTTTTGAAGCATCTCTGAAGAAAAAGAATCAAGGAGAAGATGTCCCTGACTGGATGATCCCCACATCAAAGACCCTTGATGAACTTCTCATTAAGGAAGAACCTCTATAAGCTGATATGATCGCCTTTTCTCTATTGTATCGGTTATTCTTCTGTACTTGTAATTTATTTCGCTCGTACTTGTAATCTTTCCATTTCTCTTTGTAACCTGATTCAAAGTTTTAAAGAAAGATTTCAGCGAATGTACTTTACTCCATCAGTACTGAAAAGATCCCAGAAAACAGTAAAAGGGACAAATATTTTATGAGTTCTTTTTATCCTTATGTTTTCATTAAATATCAATTTTCTTAGTTGCTATGTCATAATCAAATAGGGGGAGATTGTTGATCCAAACCCTCAGTGATTTGATAATGACCCTCTCTTATATACTTAGTGAAAATTGTAAGTAAACAATATGTATAAGAGTTTCACTATCGCTGATAAGTACTAAGATCTTACAGTACCGCTGATAGGAACTCTCGCTCTTTAAATTAAACATTCAGCAAACACTGTTCATCATTAATGCCCTGAGTCTGTTCAGTAATTATAATGATCGCTGATAAGTTAGTTGTTTACTTATGATCCCTGAAGACAAGTTTCACGTCAACAAAGGTTCTATGCTGAAGTCAAAGATCAAGCTCAAGAACCAGCGACAAGTCTCCTAATGAACTGATGCGGATCAGCGAAGACTCAGATTTGTCCACTCAACGTGAAGTATCAAGTACAAGACTTCAGCTATCGCTGAACTTTATCATTCGCTGAATAGAAAATGATAATCACTGAATCAACGAAAGCTGATCATGAAGTCCTCCGTACAAAGTACTTTTGTCTTAACCTCCCTTGCACGACTCCGTACGAAATGTCAGAAAAGAACCTCCGACTGTCTGAAATCGTACAACCACTCTGATACTACACTGTTCATCCATGCGGCTACCAAGGTTGTCAACCAAGGTCAATGACATGCAACCAACCAGCTGATGACACGTGTAAAGTGTATACTGACTTGCATTAAATGCATGCAGTATATAAAGAGATGAACCCACTTCATTTGAAGTAACTTGCTAACTCTGGACAAGTTCAATCTCTTATCTCAAGATAGGTTATTATTAGTAATTTCCTTATCTTTCTTAGTGCAAGAAACCTTAGTGTTCCAACTTGTTTAGATTTAGGTTTATCCTTAATCTTGTTTCCGCAACAAGCTGTAAATTGTTAATGATTTATCAATAAACAATTTAGAAAAGTAAAATATGTGTGTTTGTATTCAACCCCCCCCCCCCCTTCTACAAACTTGTATAGGCCTTCGGGACCAACACAAACGCACCCTTAATGTTTGTAGATTTACCACCATAACACTTGCATGTTATTAAAAAGGTGGTGAATCCATGATCAAACCTATGTTAAGATCAAAGATGAGCTCTTAACTTGCATGCATGTAGTTTTTCTTAAAAGATCTATACTTTTGATCCAAAAGTTGTATGAAAAGCTCTTTAACTTCACTAAAAACATGTTTTAATCAACATGCATGTGCCAAAAAGTCACTATTTTAAGTTGCATGGAGAAGTTCTTGGCATGAACACCCAAGAAATCTTCAAAAAGACCCATTTTCAAATTTCTACAAAAGATGAGTTGATAGATATCATGCATGTGGTTTAAATGGCTTAAAAATATGTTTTAGAACTGAAAATATCTGTATAGGGAGGAGTCAAGTCGGATTGCATGCTAGAAGAATGAGAATCTTGATAAAAAGACAAAAGGGATGCACATGCATAAAGACTAGTTTTGACAGCTTACTGCCAGATTTCTATCTCTCTCTTCAAAAAGTCATATCTCACTCAAATATACTCCAAATTAAGTGATTCTTTTTCTGGAGTTTATTTTTATGAGTTAGGTTTCAAACCCAAGTGGTTTCACTCACAAACTCAAAGATTTCGTCTACCAAACAGTCTTCACAAAAACAGTGCACAAACAGCAAAGCTTTCTATAGTGATTTTACGTCAAGAATTATTTCATGTACTTAATCACCTCTTTTGAATGTAATTTGAATGTAATTTGAATTTCTATGGTTGGTGTGATCTTGTAACTTTTGCTATGAAACTTGAGCTGTACATCCCGTGTTTCCGCTTTAGCGGGGTGTGACAGTATCGATACATATTTGTTTCACTTCGTAAGGGTCGGGCTAGTAGGCCCAAAATTTTGGGTTGTTACCCAAGTTTTTCGTTTTGGGCTCAATTACAGTTTTGGTCCGAAAAGTTTTATTGTTTCGTTGGGATTTGAATTGGCTTTTATGTTTATCTAATTAGTCAATTATTTTAATTTTATGTTTAAAATTAGAATATGGGTTAGTGTTGGTTCCTGTTTTGCTTAAACAATGATCTTTACTTTCAGTTAGTTCAGATTTAGATATGGTGCGGAAGCGTATTTAAGAACTGAAAGATAATGTAAGGTAGAAGAACACACAATATCAAATAAACAGTATGTAAGAACAGATGAATATCTCCAAGATTACTGTATTTGATATATATTAAGAACACCAAGAACTTCAAAGAATTAACAAGAAATCTGCAGTTAATGGTGTGTGTGAGAAGTGCAAAGCTTAATGATATATGTGTATTTTCGTGGTATTAAGCTTAATAGAAGAGCTCACATGAGCCTTCTATTTATACTACTTCTAAAGGGGACAATAAGGACTAAAGGTACAAAGACACTGTTGAGGCATAGTAGCTGGAAGGTACAAAACACTATTCTGGAACTGTTGCATATACAACGTTCATTAAATGCTCCGTATTCAGCTTTAGGCGGAAACCTACCAGAGTTTGACACGTGGAGTTGTCAGGTCACGCCTTTGTACGATTGATCTTTAGAACCTTCGAATGGTAGATATTGTAAGAAGCATGTTCGTCCTTGTTAAGATCTTTTGCGTAGATCTTCTTTTTACCACAGAAGCTCTGTCAAGTATGACAGAAGCTCTGTGGTTTTGTCCGCTTAGAAGTGTCTTCTGTTGCTTCTTTACTTCGGTCTTCTTGGTTAACCCGGCAGAGCCTCTGTCGAAGACTTCTGTCTTCTCGGTTACTCGGCTACTCGGCAGAGCCTCTGTCGAACACTTCTATACTTAGCCTATTTTTCACTACTTTCATAAACTGAAAGATTTGAGCTAACAATCTCCCCCTAAGTAGTGAAAAATGAAAAATTGAAAAGTACATGGATTTTTAGGCTAAGTACCTACTAAGAACACTTTTCTTTTCACATTTGATTATGCCAGAGGCATTTACATATGATTGTATTGAAAAGAAAATATTACAGAGGATCTGTTTGACTGACTCAGACGTTGGCATCCTTGAAGTCATTGAAACTTCTGCGATCGAGTCCTTCTTGTATGAGTTCGTGATAGAAGCTGATGCATAGAGTTCGGAAGTTGCTTGTTGCATCGATAACCTCTATCAGTCTGTCGGCAAGACTTTGATTCATGAGCTTTGTTCCTCTGTGCTCCACTAGGATCGTTCTAAACTCTGTCAAAGTACTTGTTGCGTACTTCTGACAGTCCATCTCTACGAACAACTTTGATTTACCAGAAGGATCTAAAGATACTAACCCATCCCTTGGATTTGTGATGATTGAGTTTGGTGTAGCAGAGGGAGGGCCGTAGTCTTCTGGTGGTTGAACGTTTAAGCTTTTCACTCCAAGATCTCGAGCCAATTGGAAATCTACCATGCTGTATAGCAGAAGCTTTTCGCGTATGGCCTTTCTAATCACCCTGTAGGCTCTGTGAACTTCGTTTGTTATGAAGTTCTCTTTCGTCCATTCCAGAAGATCAGGTAGATCATAAGGATTGAGATTCCTAAGATCTGCATCTGCAAATTGGTTCTTTGACCTGTCCTCTCTTTTGACCTTGTAGATGTTGTAAGAGAGTTTAGGCCAGGTTCTGGTTCTTGAGAACTTACAATATAGGACTTTGACGATCTTGGATGTTGAGAAGACTTCGTGTTTAGGCTTGGGTTTTGTTTTGGTGAAGAGGTTTTCGAGGTCAGCACGGAAGTCAGGGTCTTGAATGGTTGGTTCTGATTGATCCATTATGCCTATTCTACTGTATAAGTACCTGTATACCACTTCTTCCATTTGTGGTGGTGGTGGTTGAGGTAAGGTTCTGCGCAGAGCATCTAATTGGTTCTTGACTTCTGCCACTCGATCTTCTGAAGGTTTTGTCTTTGGATCCAGAACAGGAATATTTGACAGAGGTGTAGTGCCGAAAGCCCAGTCTTCTTCTTCAGGCTTTGGTGTCTTATACGCATCGAAAGAGCTCTTCATCAGTTTTTCTGTCGAAGGTTGATGCTTGGGTTTTTTCCTCTGCGGTTCTTCTGTTATAATCCCTTTTCCCTTGTCTTTTGCCTTCGGCTGTTCTGCTTGTTGAGATGGAGTTGCCTCTGTAGGTTTTGACGCTTGAGTTTCAGAGGACTTGATTGTAGGAGGTTCTGTGGGTGTTGCCTCTGTTGGATTTGATACTTGAGTTTCAGAGGGCTTGATTGGTGATTTGGGTTCTGTTGGAGAGGTTTCAGGTGTTTTGCTCAGATATTTTCTTTTGTGAGCAATGGTTTTGGTTCTTGGGTTGGTTTTGGGTGTTGGGGAAGGTAGTTCGTCTTCGGAGGATGTCAGAAGTTGGACCTCTTCTTGGATTTGGACATCTTCTCCAAATACAGAAGAAAATTCCACAGAGGTGGGTGTTGCCTCTGTGGTCTTCTGTTGAACTGTTGTTT
Source organism: Saussurea involucrata (assembly GCA_033807775.1). Taxonomy (NCBI): domain Eukaryota; kingdom Viridiplantae; phylum Streptophyta; class Magnoliopsida; order Asterales; family Asteraceae; genus Saussurea; species Saussurea involucrata. The sequence goes on from CM066316.1 coordinate 29,231,234, forward strand.
TGGGTACTTGGGTTTCTTCAGTAATGGATTCCACAGAGATGGTTGTTGTCTCTGTGGTTTTGTTTCTGCTTTGGGTTTCAGGTTTTTGGGTTTTAGCAGGGGTTTCTTCAAAGATCATTTCCACAGAGGTGGTTGTTGCCTCTGTGGACTGTTGTTGGTTTCCTCCTTGGTTTTGAGTTGGGGGAATTTGGTTCAGGGGTTCTGCGGATACTGGTGGTTATGGTAGACCTCTACTTGCAGCTACTTCCCTTTGTTTCTCCCCTTGATTCTCCCCCTCAGGTTGATCTGATGAATCGTCAGAATCATCATCAGAGTTATCCTGACCCTTATCTTTTGTACCCTCTGCCCTGCAAGATGTATCTGGTTTCTTTGGTGGAACAGCCCATGCAGCAATCATCTTTGCGCATAAGTCATCACAGAGGCCGAGCAGTGTTTCAACCTCTGCTTCTGTGTTGAAGCGCATTCTGCCGACGCTTGCTTGAAACTCTCTGACATAGTTTGCGTTGGCAGCGGTGAAAGCTCTGATGAATTCGGTCATCTGATCAAGTATTCCTTGGCCGAGTTCTGTGAGCTGAGCTCTGGTCATATAATCTGAGGGCTTCATGGCCAGAGTTGCTTCTGTTGTTTGCTCTTAAACTTTGTCGAGGGCCTTCTTCAGGTCTTCAGGTGTAAGACCCTTAGATTTTGAGGATTGCTCTTTTAGTTGTTGAAGAAAGTGCTTGACAGATTCTTTGAATGCAGAGGTTGCGACTTTTCCAAATTCAGTTGCTGCAGAGGTAGTAGTGTTTGTTGCAGAGGACTTCATCTGAGCTACGGTATGTTGTACCTATGTGGACAAGTTGTCCATTTTGGTGTTCAGATCAAGAATTGCCCTGGATGATGTTTCTGCAAAAGATTTGAAAGAGCTTTGCAACTCCTTCAATGTATTGTTCACAGAGGTGACAAGGGTTTGGAACTCATCCCTTGATACATGTGAACTAGTTGTAACCTCTGGGGGAACACATTCGTCCCCAGAGTGAGTCTCTATTCCTGAGACACCTTCTTTCTCCCTTGTTTTGATGTTGGGGGCGGAAGGATTTCCTTCTGATCCTCGAGCAGAAGCATCTTGTGCTTCATACTCTACAGAAGTTCTGAGAATGACATTGTCTAGATCCACTCCAGAGGTGGGTACTAGATTATCCTTCTGTTGACTCGGAGACTTGTCTAGAGTCTCTCCGTCTTTGTGCACTCTAATCTCCTCTGAAGAGATGTTTGTACCTAGTTGTGTGCGTGTGGCAGAGGAAACAAATTCCTCTGCAAGGATTTCTGTTGTGATCCGGGGCAATAGATCACTTACTACGGATGAATCCTTTAGAGAGGATTCCTCTGGAATGGTTTCCCCGGTTATTAATGGTACAGAGGATGAAAGAATTTCCTCTGTCCTGATGGTTTGGGTTGGGGTCGAGCCGTGCCGCTCTTTTTCAATATTGCCCTCTGCCACTAGACTGGCGGCAATAGAGTGTGGGTTGCACTGGGAGTTGGTTTTGGTTGTGTGCCTCTATTAATCCAGGCATCTTTTCTTGTTTCTGCTTCTATGAAGCATCCAACCACTTGTTCTCCATCTATGGTCTTAACCTCTGTTGCTCCCATATGGGTTGAGACTTCTACCCTAGTCTCCCCTTCTTCTGTTACCTCTTCTTCCCTTGGACCTAGGGAGTCGTACATAGGATGAGATCCAAATAATTGTTGTACGTGGGGGTGCATAACCTTTGTACCGTCAGAGGCAGAGATTACTTGCTCTGGGCTTCTTCTGTGAATATCAAGGCCAGGTTGAAGGAAGGGGTTCTGCAGTACCTCTGGGGTCTCAGCCGGATTGTCCCTTGGAGTTTGATCATCATCATTAAGATCAGAATCAACTCCAGAGATTGTGAAATATGGATCTTCTGTGGCTTCTGTGGTTTCATGTGACAGAGCTTCTGCAGTCCATCCAGCAGTGTCAAGAGTGTTGGCAAATTCAGGACGTTGGAGGAAGTCAGAGAAATCCCCGTGATGTGCATAGTTGAGAGGAGTTGGGGAATGCACAGGTGATTTTTGGGTTTGTTCTTCTGTGACTCCTTCTGTCACTTCTTCTGCCACTGTATCCTCTGCAATTGTTTGCATAGGAGACAGAGGTTTCCCAGTTTTCTTCTTGCTCTTTCTCCTCTTGGGTTTAGGTGCCCCTTCCTCTGAGGCTTTGGATTTTCTCTTCTTCTTTTCCTTTGGGGGAGGGGGAGGAGCAGAAGATCCAACCTCTGTTGCATGAGGAGGGGAAGGTTGAGCAGCAGAGGTAGAGGTGTCCTCATTAGTTTTCTTGTGAGCTTTCTTCTTCTTCTTCTTTGGAGAGGTGGCAGAGGATTTTCTCTTTTTAGCAGGGGAGAGAATTGCTTCCCTCTGAGCGTGAAAGTTGGCCTGTACAAGCTAATGTTTGGCCAAAGCTGCAGCCCATTGCTCATCTGTCATCTTTTCTACAACCCTAGATCCTAATGGGGCTCCTAGACGCGGGGGTGTCATAGGACTCGGTTCTGGAGTCCTATGATTGCGTATTTGTAACACCCGGAAAATCCTTGTAAGTAATATTAGTCCTAATATTTATTTATATTTTGACTTTTAGATTATAAGTAATTTCTTAAGTAATTTCCGTGATTGTTACTTGTTATTTGATAATTCCCGATAGGAATCAGTAAGTTTATTCCTTAAGAAAAATTAATGAAAAATAGATGATAAAGTGGAATATTAGATTTTATGGATTAGTTGGATGGGTAATTTGAATACGAGGCCAACGGTACTTTCCGGGGTAAAAACGGGGTTCTAACGAAGAAGTTACGGCCAAATTAGTGGAAGTTGGGAGGTTTGGCAAACAGAAGCCGGCGTCGATGGTATGGAGCCGATGCATCGGCGCGGGTGATCGGCGCCAAACACCTGACGTGCCAAAAGGGGGTTAAACCCACCCCTTAGTCCTTAGTCATCTCATTTATCACTTAGAACTCTCAAAACTGAAAATTTGCTCTGCTCTTCACCTTGCAAGCGATTCTCCATCTAAACCTAAGGTAAAACTACATCTTTTAATCTTAATCCAATCCAAGTAAGTGTTACATGAATCTTATTCAATTAAACTTCAATTAGGGCTTGGTATCTGCAATTCACCTTGATTTGGAGTATTAGGGTTCAAGTGTTCAAGTAAGGTTATACCAATTGAAGATTTAAGGTGAGTAATTTGTACCTAATTGATTGTATTATAATTATCTATCATTCCTTATCTTGATTTTGGTATTGTAATGTGAAATCTTGACTTATATGCTCTTAATGGTTAAGAGGAAACAAGAAGAATACAAGTAAGTAAAGGTGGATAATTTGTGTTATTTACTTAGTATATCATGAGATATGTTAGTATGTAAAGGTTTGGGTTTGATTTTACATCCTTGGTATGTGATTATGATAATGGCTTAATAGATGTCTTAATGATGGATTGATGGCTTAATGGTCAAAATGGATTTATTCTTGAATTGTAAACATGGTGAGTTATTATTGAAATCATATAGAATGTGATTTAATACATGTGGATGTATGTGAACTACATGGAAGTAGGGTTGATTATGCCAAATGGTTGGACCATTGTTAAGTGTTTAATATGCTTTGAATCTTATTTGGATTAACATATTTGGTATTCACATAATTGGAGGAGCACCTAGTAGGCATTGGAGGATATATATTCTTACACACCGTGGGGTAAGTGTAATTGATTCATACCCTCGGATACCGTGGGGTTTTCCGTTGTGTTATGCCTTGTGACAATACCGTGGGGTACCGATCAAGGTATATCTTCGATTATGATGTAACTGGGTAGCGATATGGACCTTCTCCATGGAATCCAATTTGTGAATGTATCGAATTGTTATTCCTACATGCTATGATTATGCTCTATGTGCTATGTGTAAACCTCACTTAGGCTTTAAAAGCCTAACACTTGCTATGTGTTTTATGTGTTACAGATATTAGTGGTTCCGGACACAAGAAGGTTTAGTACGGGGTGTGAGCATGGGACTGATGTTGGAAGGTTAAAGAATTGGAAGATTGATATTAGAACTTCCCGACATCCTTTTTGTATTGGATTGCCATAGTAGTGAGCAATCAAGCAAGTAGACTATTAGTAGTTATACATTAACTAAGTATTTGTATTATTGGTTTGTAATGATGATTATGTACACTTTCACTTTGGTTATGTGTACCACTCTTTCGTTTTATGGAAGTTTTTGTTAACCCCTGTTTTGGGGTGTTACAAGTTGGTATCAGAGCTCTAGTTTAAGTGAACTAGGTATGACTATAGTATGCCTAGACTTAAGCTGAGAACAATAAGATTGAAATACTGTTGAATGGGTAGATATCATAGGATGGGAGAGTGTTAGGAATTGTGAAAATACCTTGGTCAAAAATTATAATGATGGTAAAAAGAATACTTGTATATTACATATTCATAATTTCATCTAGCTAATGCTATTATGAATATGTTGTTATGTAAGTGTACTTGATCTCTATTATTATGGTAATTGATAAGTGTATTAGTACACAAAAGTAGTCTGATTCTTACCTCATTCTCGTGTGCTTGTCAGACTGAAATGGTAAATACTCGAAGTCATGTGCAGCAACCGCGTGATGGTCAGTCAGCATCTGAATCTACTGCTGACCAACCTGAAAACCAAGCAACCACTAGACATTCTCCGAGACCGCGTAATTTAGGTGGAGGAGCAGAAAATGTAGTGAGACCTAACATTGGTACATCGAACCCAGTAACGGAAGAAGACGCTCTTGAAGCTCGATTGAGGAATAGTATGCTCCGAGCCATGGAATCTGCTATGACTCAACAGCAGGAGCGAATTATGAAGATGTTGGATGACAGAGATAATAGCATTCGAAAACGCGAGACAATGGCAGAAAATGCTTTGAATGGGCAAGGTAATTTGGAAAATACTTTGAATATGGAAACAGATACGACTATTCGGGAAGGAAGAAAGGAACGGAGATGTACATACAATACGTTTTTGGGATGTAGACCTCCAGAGTTTGCAGGAACTACTGATCCCACTAAATGTATGAATTGGATTCGAGAAGTTGAGATGTCTTTTGAAGCAAGCGAATGTGAAGACTCTCAGAAGGTTAAATTTGCATCTCATCTCCTTAAGGGTGAAGCTCTTACATGGTGGAATCTTACACGTTCATCAACCGCACCGGCATTGTTGGCCAAGTTCACATGGGCAACTTTCAAAAAGAAAATTCTTGAAAAATATTGCAGTGAGCGGGCACTAGATAAGATTGAGGATGAGTTCCGTGGCTTGAAGAAAGGAGACATGTCAATTATGGAATACTCAAGATTGTTTCTGGAGAAGTTAAATCTGGTAGAACACTTAGCTCCTGACGAGAAAACAAAGATAAAGAAGTATCAAAGGGGATTACCGGCTAGTATGAAGACTGCTTTGAGAAATGCTAAGGTTTCAACCATACAAGAGGCAATTGAAGAAACCTTACGGATAGAAGATGATTTGGTTCAAGGAAAGTTGGAAAGTGGACCAACAAGTGAGAAAAGGAAATGGGAAGAGTCATCTGGAAATTTTCGTCAGCAAAGACCATTCTCGGGGAGTGAAGTTGGAGATAATCGTAACGAGGCTAGATGGTGTAATCGATGCAGGAAATCTCATGTGGGTCCGTGTAACACTCGTCAGTATCAGGGTCCTCTAACTTGTAGTAAATGTGGAAAAGTCGGGCACTTAATGCAGGATTGTTCAATAAAAGGGGTAATTTGTTTTGAATGCCGTGAGCCGGGTCACGTGAAGAGAGATTGCCCAAGGTTGAAGACAGGCGGATCTGGGAAACCCAAGTCAGAACCACCGAAGGCAACGGGAAGGGCATTTCAAATGTCGACTGACGAGGCTAGGAGTTCAAAGAATGTGGTGTCGGGTATTTTTTTTCTTTCTTTTCTAAACTCCGTACATGCGCGTGTTTTATTTGATTTTGGTGCAAGTTATTCATTCGTGTCATTATCATTGTTCAAAAGTTGAATTTGCCTGTTAGTCAGTTAGATGAAGCTTTGTTAGTAGAAATAGCTATGGTGAAAATGTTGTGGTAAGAGATATTTTACGAAGATGTCCGCTAGAGATAGAAGGGAAGAATTTTCCAATAGATTTAATGTCAATTTTGATTGAGGATTTTGATGTAGTGGTTGGGATGGATTGGTTAGCAGAAATTCAAGCGGAAATTGTGTGTGCTAAGAAGCTTATTCGTATACCATCTTCTTACGGAAACCCTATTGTTATATATGGGGATCGGAGGAAAGGAGAAATGGCGTTTATGACTATGTTGAAAGCGCGAAAATGTGTATTAAAAGGGTTGTAAGGCATTCTTGACATATGTGATTAATGCTAAGATGGAAAAGAAGAAAGATGGTTCAATGCGTATGTGTATAGATTATAGAGAGCTGAAAAAAAGGTAACTGTGAAGAACAAATATCCACATTTGTTTTCTTAAATCTAAGATTTCGAGGACGAAATCTATTTCAAGTGGGGGAGAATTGTAACACCCGGAAAATCCTTGTAAGTAATAGTAGTCCTAATATTTATTTATATTTTGACTTTTAGATTATAAGTAATTTCTTAAGTAATTTCCGTGATTGTTACTTGTTATTTGATAATTCCCGATAGGAATCAGTAAGTTTATTCCTTAAGAAAAATTAATGAAAAATAGATGATAAAGTGGAATATTAGATTTTATGGATTAGTTGGATGGGTAATTTGAATACGAGGCCAACGGTACTTTCCGGGGTAAAAATGGGGTTCTAACGAAGAAGTTACGGCCAAATTAGTGGAAGTTGGGAGGTTTGGCAAACAGAAGCCGGCGCCGATGGTATGGCGCCGATGCATCGGCGCGGGTGATCGGCGCCAAACACCTGACGTGCCAAAAGGGGGTTAAACCCACCCCTTAGTCCTTAGTCATCTCATTTATCACTTAGAACTCTCAAAACTGAAAATTTGCTCTGCTCTTCACCTTGCAAGCGATTCTCCATCTAAACCTAAGGTAAAACTACATCTTTTAATCTTAATCCAATCCAAGTAAGTGTTACATGAATCTTATTCAATTAAACTTCAATTAGGGCTTGGTATCTGCAATTCACCTTGATTTGGAGTATTAGGGTTCAAGTGTTCAAGTAAGGTTATACCAATTGAAGATTTAAGGTGAGTAATTTGTACCTAATTGATTGTATTATAATTATCTATCATTCCTTATCTTGATTTTGGTATTGTAATGTGAAATCTTGACTTATATGCTCTTAATGGTTAAGAGGAAACAAGAAGAATACAAGTAAGTAAAGGTGGATAATTTGTGTTATTTACTTAGTATGTCATGAGATATGTTAGTATGTAAAGGTTTGGGTTTGATTTTACATCCTTGGTATGTGATTATGATAATGGCTTAATAGATGTCTTAATGATGGATTGATGGCTTAATGGTCAAAATGGATTTATTCTTGAATTGTAAACATGGTGAGTTATTATTGAAATCATATAGAATGTGATTTAATACATGTGGATGTATGTGAACTACATGGAAGTAGGGTTGATTATGCCAAATGGTTGGACCATTGTTAAGTGTTTAATATGCTTTGAATCTTATTTGGATTAACATATTTGGTATTCACATAATTGGAGGAGCACCTAGTAGGCATTGGAGGATATATATTCTTAAACACCGTGGGGTAAGTGTAATTGATTCATACCCTCGGATACCGTGGGGTTTTCTGTTGTGTTATGCCTTGTGACAATACCGTGGGGTACCGATCAAGGTATATCTTCGATTATGATGTAACTGGGTAGCGATATGGACCTTCTCCATAGAATCCAATTTGTGAATGTATCGAATTGTTATTCCTACATGCTATGATTATGCTCTATGTGCTATGTGTAAACCTCACTTAGGCTTTAAAAGCCTAACACTTGCTATGTGTTTTATGTGTTACAGATATTAGTGGTTCCGGACACAAGAAGGTTTAGTACGGGGTGTGAGCATGGGACTGATGTTGGAAGGTTAAAGAATTGGAAGATTGATATTAGAACTTCCCGACATCCTTTTTGTATTGGATTTCCATAGTAGTGAGCAATCAAGCAAGTAGACTATTAGTAGTTATACATTAACTAAGTATTTGTATTATTGGTTTGTAATGATGATTATGTACACTTTCACTTTGGTTATGTGTACCACTCTTTCGTTTTATGGAAGTTTTTGTTAACCCCTGTTTTGGGGTGTTACAGTATGTATTCTAACTTAAGGGTTTCGTCGGTAGCATAGTCCAGAAGTAGCTTTGGCAGAGGTCTGCAGAATGGGTATTCAACTTCGTGCTCTGTTGGGGTGTTTTTGTTCAAGGGATATAGTCTGGCCGTCGGTCCATCCATTGGCCATTTTTGTAGACGTAGCAGAGGCTCTAGTAGGACACCCAGGATTCGCTGATATTGCAGAGGAGGTAGAGCATCTTTCGATCTTCCCTTGGCCTTCTGAGAAGATATTTTTCTGTCAATGGTATTGACCATTTCCTGCATCATGATGGTGGAGTAGTCCAGAGGTAGATCATAATATACCCCGTACATTATGGTCAAGATTTGGTGAGAGGTTTGGTCTGGACTGCCCACTTTCCCTGTTAGGCATCTGTTAAGAATTGAAAAGAGGGTATTCCACAGAGGGGGAAGTCGATTTCTTCTGAAACTGTTCCTTTTTCTCAGGGTTGTGTTATACCCCAACATTTCAACAAAACGGTAGAGCTCTTCGTCTGTTGGTTCCTCTGCATATGCCTTTATCCCAAGTAGACCTCTGGTGGGTAGACTGAACTCCAATGAGAACATTGTTCTGTTGAATTTGAGTTCAAGATGCTCGGATTTGTCGGGTTTGGAGATGTAGCCTTTGATTTGTCTATCTTTGGGGATCAAATCTGCTGCTTTGCCAGAATTGATTCAGGTATCTCGCCGGGATTTTGTTGACTGTTTGGATAAAGGGGGTAAAGGTAGTGGTTTTCCAGAATGTTAAGAAGGATGGCATGTGCTTTCCCAAATGCGGTTTTTGAGGGTACCAGATAGTAGTTATTGGGTTTGAGAGGAAGAACACTTTCAAAGTGTTCATTTGCGATGAAGTTTTTCTCGTGTGTCGTTGGAAAGAAATTAGCTTCATCGCTGGAGTTGTCTTTTTCCAGGTCTGCGGCCATATTTGGATTTTGGGAATGCTCAGATTGAGCAGGTGAGTTTTCTTGAACAGGGGAGTCTTCAGGAATGTTGGAGGATGATGCCATTGTTGTTTATCTTGAAGAAAGAGAATGAAAAATAGGTAGGTTGCAGGTTTTGCAAGGTTCGCCGGAGAAGAAGATGAGAGTTCGTAAAGGTTTATGAGGAGTGGTAACTTGGGTTTTATAGTGAAGGGTAACGGTTAGAATTCTGAAGAGGTAAATATATGAAAGTGAATAAAATTTGGAATCCATACTCGAGTGTAAACGGCTGTTCAACTTTCCAGAAGAATGTGTGCCATGTACGCCCAATGAAAATGAGACACGTCAGCAGTGTCAGAGTATGACAGGACGTCGTGTGCGGCCCATTAATGCTTGGCGCGTTGGTTTCCTTTCCTCCACATAATTTTTACTCGCAGTAAAAATAGCCGTTACTGTTACAGAGTTTCCCAATTTTGAAAATGACAGAAGCTCTGTTGAGATAGAGCTCTGTTGTTTGAAACTCTCTTTTTATCCTCTGTTGCTTGCACCTTTACCAAAAACGTTTGAAAAGCATTGGAGAGGATCGATAGATTTTTATAGAAGAAATTGCATTTACAGAGGTTTTGGAGCTCTGTCAGAGCTAGCAGAAGCTCTATGAGATGGAATTTCTTATAACTAAAAATTTATAATTCATTTTGATCATCCAAAGTTTTCACTTCTTTATAAACTGTTTTTAGGACATATTTGAAAATTTTGTCCTAGAAAACTGTTCTGGAAAAGTTTTTGTGCGTGATGTTCCTTTTTGAGTGTCTAGATTGGTCGACATAGACTTTTTGATGGAATGAGCTCTTCGTCCCAAAAGACCTTCTTCTTTAACCTTTTGTTCGAGTAAATCCTTAAAGATAACATTTGAGTTTGATCGGTAGAGTTCTTGTATGAGATTTGTAGTTTATAGAGGATTCTGCATACAGAAGCTCTGTTGAGCTCAGCAGAAGCTCTATTACACTAAAAATCTCAAAACAGAAGTCTCGTAAATCTTTTTGATCAAAACTTGTTTGGTATACTTTAAACAATGTTTCTAGGACATATTTAGAAATGTTTGTCCTAGAAAACTGTTTTAAAAAAAGGATTTGTTTCGAGATACTTATCTTTTGGCTCTCTCTTGCTCGGCATAATACCTGACTTCTGTGGATAATGTCGATCGCAATTCTTCTTTGGCTCCCCCTTGAATGATCATCCTCTGTAGGTCATTTCAAGGTTTCCTTCTGCTCCCCCTTTACCTATGCTTGGATCAAATAAGATAAGTTGTGCATATAACATAGATCAAGATTTTCGGAGGTTCTGTAAGGACTGTCAGAGGTTCAGAGCAATCCTATAGAAGCTCTGTTGAGTATTGAACACTTGGTGATTGAGAATTTACATACAGAAATAAAATAAAATAAATAAAACAACAGAAACATGTATATATATATATTTACAGAAGATTTAAGTTATACTTACAGAGGTTTTAACTCATGTTTATCATTCCCAACTTACTCACCAAGAAAAGAAATCTTTTCTCATCTAGTGTCTTGGTGAATAAGTCTGCAAGCTGGTACTCTGTAGACACGAAGTGCATTTCGATTGTCCCATATTCAACATGGTGTTTCAGAAAGTGGTAACAGATATCGATATGCTTTGTTTTTGAGTGATGTACTGGATTGGCAGAGATGGCTATGGCGCTCTTTGAGTCACAGAAGATGGGAATCTTGAATATGATGTGTCCATAGTCCTTAAGCTGAGTTTTCATCCACAGAACCTGGGAGCAACAACTAGCAGCATCAACGTATTCGGCTTCTGCTGTAGATGTGGATACGCAGTTCTGCTTCTTAGAGGTCCAGCTGACTAGTTTACCACCTAGGAATTGACAACTCCCAGAGGTACTCTTTCTGTCGAGCTTGCATCCTCCATAATCTGAATCTGTATAATCTTTAAGACGAAAACCAGAGTTCTTCGGATACCAGAGGCCAAGATTTTTGGTCCCTTTGAGGTATCTGAAGATCCTCTTTACAACATTATAATGGGATTCCTTCGGGTTAGCTTGATATCTTGCACAGAGACATGTGGCATGCATTATGTCAGGTCTACTTGCAGTTAAGTATAACAGAGACCCAATCATTCCTCTGTAGAGCGTGCACTCTATAGGTATGCCATTTGGATCTGAGTCTAACTTATTTCCTGTGGCCATTGGAGTTCTCATTACAGAGGCATCAGAGAGACTGTATTTTGAAAGTATGTTAGAGACATATTTAGCTTGATTTATGAAAATTCCCTCTGATGATTGTTTTACTTGGAGTCCGAGGAAGAAAGTTAATTCTCCCATCATACTCATTTCAAACTCACTCTGCATGAGTTTTTCAAACTTTTTGCACTCTTCTGTATTTGTAGACCCAAAAATTATGTCGTCCATATATATTTGTACAAGCATAATTTAATCAATTTTTCGTTTATAAAACAAAGTTGTATCCGTCGTACCTCTGTCGTAACCATTATCGAGAAGAAAGGTAGAAAGTCGTTCGTACCATGCTCTTGGAGCCTGTTTCAGTCCATACAGAGCTTTATCGAGGTAGTACACGTATTTTGGGTACTTAGAGCTTTCAAACCCTGGTGGTTGTTGGACGTATACTTCTTCTTGGATTTCGCCATTTAGAAAAGCAGATTTTACGTCCATTTGAAATACTTTAAAACCTCTGTGGGCTGCGAAGGCTAAGAAGATTCTTATGGCTTCGAGCCGTGCGACAGGGGCAAAAGTTTCATCGTAATCTATGCCTTCTTCTTGGCGATATCCCTTGGCCACCAATCTTACTTTGTTTCTTATGACCACTTCATCTTCATCCTTCTTATTTCTGAAGACCCATTTAGTTCCTATGGCTTGTTTTCCTCGTGGCAGAGGAACTAAAGTCCAGACTTTGTTTCGTTCAAACTATAGAAGCTCTTCTTGCATAGCATCTACCCAGTTTGGGTCGTCAAGGGCTTCAGAGATCCTTTTTGGCTCGATCATACTAATAAAGTTTGTAAAGAAACAAAAGTTAGCAGTGGCAGATCTTGTTTTTACCTTTTCAGAAGGTTCGCCGATTATAAGACTTGGAGGATGGCTCTTTGTCCACTTTGTTGTTCTTGGGAGATGGTCATCGATTTCATCAAGTTGATCTTCAGAGGTTTTTATTTGTTGTTCTGGTGTAGCCTCTGTTGTAGATTTTGCTTTTGTGGTTGATCCTACAGATTGTGGAATGATTGGAATGAGTGGCGGTGTTTGTTCCTCTGAGGAAGTATAGACTGAGTCTTCTTGTTCCTCTGTTATTGGTTCCTCTGTGGTTTCTGGAGTTGGTTCTTTAGTAGCTTATGTGGTTGTTTTCCTTGTTGTATCATCTTCTGTTGGCTCCCCCTCGGCATTTGCATCTGTATGATTAACAGAGGAAGATGAATTATTTAAGGGACCAGTTAGAGAGATACATATTGCGTTCTGGCTGACAGAAGATGGTTCTCCAGAGGCTCTGTTGGCTCCAGCAGAGGGATCAATGTCGTCATGGAACATCTCTTGAAATAGAAGATTTAAGTCTTCTTCTCTTGTTTTTGAGATGCCAGAGGATTCCCCTTTAAGACCGAGTTCTGAACTGATTTGTTCAGAAGTCTTCTGGAAGGTGTCGTCAAAAGAAACATTTATGCTTTCTACGATCGTTCGAGACCACAGAAGATAAACTCTGTAGGCCTTGGAAGTTGCAGAGTATCCTATGAACTTGCCTTCATCTTCCTTTGCTTCAAACTTTCCTCTTGCTTCCCTATCATTTAAGACGAAGCACTTGCATCCAAATACATGGAAGAATTTGATGTTTGGTCGTCTTTTGTTGATCAAATGATATGGTGTTTTGATGTGTCTCTTTACGATGGTTGATCGATTTTGGGTATAGCAAGCGGTTGATACTGCTTCTGCCCAAAATGTCATTGGTAATCCACATGCGGTTAGCATAGTTCTGGCGGCTTCCACAAGCGTGCGATTCTTTCGTTCGACCACGCCATTCTGTTGTGGGGTGCGTGCAGCAGAGAAGTTCTGTGAAATTCCTTCTTCTGTAAGATAGTCTTCAATGACAGAGTTTTTGAATTCTGTGCCATTGTCGCTTCTCAGTTTCTGAATCCTGCACTCATACAGAACTTGGATTCTTTTCATTAAATTTATCAGTATGTTTGGAACATCTGATTTCTTTCTGACAAATTCAACCCATGTAAATCTTGAGAATTCATCGATCAAAACAAGCAGATATTTCTTGCCACCTAGGCTCTGTGTAGATATTGGACCGCAGAGGTCAACATGTAGCATGTACAGAGGCCTAGTGCAAGATATATCAGTTTTGCCTTTATGGGAAGCTCTTTTGAGTTTTCCCATTTCGCAGGCAGAGCACAAGTGATCTTTATTAAACTTAACATTTGGCAGACCTTTGACTAGATCAAGTTTTACAAGTTTATCAAGACTATGAAAGTTTAAATGGCAGAACCTGTTGTGCCATAACCAGGCTTCTTCGCTTTTGCATGCAACAAGGCAGATTTTGTCTTTCTTGTTCTTTGCATTAAAGTTCATGAGATATAGATCTCCTCTTCTTTCAGCTCGCAGAAGTTCAAGTCCTGTGTCCTCGCTCTGTAGAGAGCAAAAGGTTCTTTTGAACATTACGTCGAATCCCGTATCGCAGAGTTGACTAACACTGAGAAGATTGTGTTTAAGGCCATCAACATATGCAACTTTGCATACGGTTATATTTTCCTTCTTTATTGTAACACCCCAAAATAGGGGTTAACAAAAACTTCCATAAAAAGGAAGAGTGGTACACATTACTAAAGTAAAAGTGTTCATAAACATCATTACCAAACCATTAATACAAATATTTAGTTAATGTATAACTACCAAAAGACTACTTGCTTGTTTGCTCGATACTATAGCAATCCAAGATCAAAAAGGATGTCATGAAGTTCTAATGTCAATCTTCCAATTCTTTAACCTTCCAACATCAATCCCGAGCTCACACCCCGTACTAAACCTTCTTGTGCCCGGTACCACTAATATCTGTAACACATAAAACACATAGCAAGTGTTAGGCTTTTAAAGCCTAAGTGAGGTTTACACATAGCACATAAAGCATAGTCATAGCATGTAGGAATAACAATTCGATACATTCATAAATTGGATTCCATGGAGAAGGTCCATATCGCTACCCAGTTACATCATAATTGGAGATATACCTTGATCAATACCCCACGGCACTATCACAAGGCATAACACAACGGGAAACCCCACGGTATCCGAAGGTATGAACGAAATACATTTACCCCACGGTATATATGAATATACCCCCAATGCATACTAGGTGCTCCTCCAATTATATGAATACCAAATATGTTAATCCAAATAAGATTCAAAACATGTTAAGCACTTTAATAATGGTCCAACCATTTATCATAATCAATACTACATCCATGTAGTTCACATACATCCACATGTACTTTATTCACATTCAATAAGAATTCCATAATAAGCCACCATGTTTACAATTCAAGAATAAGTCCATTAGGACCATTAAGCCATCAGTTCATCATTAAGACATCTATTAAGCCATCATCTCAATTTCACATACCATGGATATATAATCAAACCAAACTCTTAACATCAATATTTATCATGTCATACTAAATAATAACCACAATTAATCCATATTAACTTACTTGAATTCCTCTTGTTTCCCTCTTAACCATTGAGAGCATATAACTCAAGATTTTACATTAACAACACAATTTCAAGATAAGAAATGGTAGATAAATAAAATGAAATCATTTAGGTACAGATTACTCACCTTTAATCTTCAATTGGTATAACCTTACTTGAAGACTTGAACCCTAATCTTCCAATAAAGATGAAATGAAGATACCAAGCCCTAAGTGAAGTTTAATTGTGTAAGATTCATTTACTAATCATTTGAATTGGTTTAAAATTGATGGATAAGAACTTACCTTAAGCTTAGGATTGGAAATCGCCTGAAGAGAGTAGCAGCAGTGTTCTAAATTGAGAGAATACTGAATATCAAATAAGAGGTGGGTTTAACCCCCTTTTGGCACGTCAGGTATTCGGCGCCGATCATCCGCGCCGATGCATCGGCGCCAGCCTCTGTTTGCCAAAACTCCCAACTTCCACTAATTTAGCCGTAACTTCTTCGTTAAAACCCCGTTTTTACCCCGGAAAGTACCGTTGGCCTCGTATTCAAATTACCCATCCAACTAATCCATAAAATCTAATATTCTACTTTATCTTCTATTTTTCATTAATTTTCTTAAGAATTAAACTTACTGATTTCTATCGAGAATTATCAAATAGCAAGTCAAAGTCACAAAAATTACTTAAGATATCAATCATAATCTAAAAAGTCGAAATATCATGAAATATTAAACTTACTAGTACTTACGAGGATTTTCCGGGTGTTACAATTCTCCCCCACTTGAAATAGATTTCGTCCTCGAAATCTTAGACTAGGAAAACAAATGTGGGTATCGCCGCTTCATATTTTCTTCCGTCTCCCATGTGATATTAGCTCCACGGTGATGTTTCCATTGAACCTTAACCATATTGATCTCTTTTTGTCGAGTTCTCTTAGTCAAACGCTCTAAAATAGCTTCAGGTTCTTCTATACAATGTTTGTTCTCCACTCTTACTTCCGACAATGGTATCACATTTTCTTCATTACCAAAACACTTACGCAAATAACAAACATGAAAAGTCGGGTGAATTCCGTTCATCTCGGGAGGTAAATCTAACTTGTAAGCTTGCAAACCTACCCGTTCCAAAATAGTAAATGGACCAAGGAAACGAGGACTCAACTTTCCCCTTTTTCCAAAACGGATCAGCCCTTTCCACGGAGATACTTTTAACATTACCCACTCCCCCACTTGGAATTCAATTGGTTTCCTCTTCTTGTTTGCATAACTCACTTGTCGATCTTGGGCCGCTTTCAATTGTTCTCTAATAATCTTAACTTTGTCTGCCGTTTCTTGAACAATTTCTGGTCCAGCAAACTGTTTCTCTCCCGCTTCCAACCAACAAGCCGGAGTTCTACACTTTCTCCCATAGAGTGCTTCAAATGGTGATGCCTTCAAACTAGAATGGTAACTATTGTTGTAAGCGAACTCTATTAACGGTAAATGTGCGTCCCAATTTCCACCAAATTCGATTACACAAGCCCTCAACATATCTTCTAGAGTCTGAATGGTCCTTTCGCTTTGACCATCTGTCTGCGGGTGATAAGTCGTGCTCAGATTCAGTCTAGTACCAAGTTCTTCTTGCAATGCTTGCCAAAATCGTGACGTGAACCGACTGTCCCGATCAGAAACTATAGATACAGGCACACCATGACGTGAAACCACTTCATCAATGTAAAGTTTTGCTAACGAGTCCATTGATGAGGTTTCTCGCATTGCCAAGAAATGCGCACTTTTCGTCAATCGATCCACAATTACCCAAATCGTATTATTACCTTTCAAAGTTCTAGGTAACTTCGTCACGAAATCCATTGTGATCTTTTCCCATTTCCACTCGGGTATTTCCAATGGTTGCAGTTTACCATAAGGTAATTGATGTTGAGCTTTTACTTGTGAACAAGTTGTGCACTCTCTCACATAATGCGCCACATCCAACTTCATAACCGGCCACCAATAATGCGGCTTTAGGTCCCTATACATTTTGGTGCTTCCGGGATGAATAGAGTACTTAGATTTATGAACTTCATCCATAAGTAACTTTCTATTCTCACCGATCTTTGGCACCCATACTCGCCCATTGAACAGTTTAACCCCACGGCTATCTTCAGTTAACAACTGTTTCTGCTTCACCATCACTTCATCTTTAAGATTTTCCTCTTTCAATGCTTCGACTTGCGCGAGTCTTATTCGATCAATCAAGCTTGATACGATGTCAATTTTTTGCAAAAATTGCTCGTAGTCCCTTACCACGTTCTTTCCGGCTTAATGCATCTGCAACGACATTAGCTTTACCAGGATGATAAAGCAGTTCACAGTCGTAATCCTTGAGTAGCTCTAACCACCTTCGTTGCCTCATGTTCAACTCTTTTTGGTCAAAAATGTACTTCAAACTTTTATGATCAGTATACAAAGTACATTTGGTACCATACAGATAATGTCGCCACAACTTTAATGCAAAAACTACTGCAGCTAATTCTAAATCGTGAGTGGGGTAATTCTTTTCATGCACCTTGAGTTGTCTTGAAGCATAGGCTATTACTTTTCCTCTTTGCATTAAGACACAACCCAAACCCAATTTAGATGCATCACTGTAAACCACAAAGTCTTCCGATCCTTCAGGCAAAGCTAGAACAGGTGCTTCACACAGTTTCTTTTGAAGGGTACGGAAAGCCTCTTCTTGAGCTTTAGACCAAATAAAGTTCACATTCTTCCGAGTCAAAGCTGTCAAAGGAGATGCGATCTTCGAGAAATCTTGGATAAACCTTCTGTAATATCCCGCCAATCCTAAGAAGCTTCGTATTTCACTCGGACTCTTGGGCGGTTCCCATTTCATAACTGCCTCAACCTTCGAAGAATCTACTTTTACCCCATCTCGAGTAACCACATGACCCAAAAACTGAATCTCTTGCAACCAAAAATCACACTTAGAAAATTTTGCATAAAGCTTCTCTTTTCTTAATGTCTCCAACACTTCACGGAGATGAAATTCGTGATCCGCCTCATTCTTAGAATACACCAAGATATCATCGATAAAAACGATTACCGATCTATCGAGAAAAGGTCGGCACACCCGATTCATCATATCCATGAATACCGCCGGTGCATTCGTCAAACCGAATGGCATTACTAAGAATTCGTAATGACCATAACGAGTTCGAAACGCCGTTTTTGGAATATCACATTCTTGCACCCTTACTTGGTGATAACCCGAACGTAAGTCAATCTTTGAAAAACAGGTCGCTCCTTGCAACTGATCAAATAAATCATCGATTCGGGGAAGTGGATATTTGTTCTTCACAGTTACCTTATTCAGCTCTCTATAATCTATACACATACGCATTGAGCCATCTTTCTTCTTTACGAATAAAACTGGGGCTCCCCACGGTGACGAACTTGGTCGCACAAACCCCTTATCCAAAAGTTCTTGCAACTGAGCCATCATCTCTTTTACTTCCAACGGAGCTAAGCGATAAGGTGTTTTAGCAATCGGAGACGCTCCCGGCAATAAGTCTATCCTGAATTCTACTTGACGATCTGGCGGTACGCCTGGCAATTCCTCAGGAAATACATCAGGAAACTCGCACACTACCTTCACATCCTCCACTTTCTTCTTTTCCATCCTAGCATCAATCACATATGCCAAGAATGCTTTACAACCTTTTTGTACACATTTGCGCGCCTTCAACATAGTCATGAACGCCATTTCTCCCTTCCTCTGATCCCCATATATAACAATAGGGTTTCCGTCAGAAGATGGTATACGAATTAGTTTCTTAGCGCACACAATTTCAGCTTGAAATTCTGCTAACCAATCCATCCCAACTACTAAATCAAAATCCCCAATCAGAATTGGCATTAGATCTACCAGAAAGTCTTTCCCTTCTATTTCTAGCGGACAACCCCGCAAAACATCTCTCACCACCACATTTTCACCATTTGCTAATTCTACTAACAAGGCTTCTTCTAACTGACTAACAGGCATATTCAACTTTTGAACAAATGATAACGACACAAATGAATAACTTGCTCCAGAATCAAATAAAACACGTGCAGGTACGGAGTTTAGAAGAAACGTACCCGACACCACATCTTTTGAACTTCTTGCCTCATCTGTTGACATCTGAAATGCCCTTCCCATTGCCTTCGGTGGTTCTGACTTGGGTTTTCCCGATCCGCCCGTCTTCAACCTTGGGCAATCTCTCTTCATGTGACCCGGCTCGCGGCATTCAAAACAAATTACTCCTTTTATGGAGCAATCCCGCATTAAGTGCCCAACCTTTCCACATTTGCTACAAGTTAAAGGACTCTGAAATTGACGAGTGTTACACGGACCCGTATGAGATTTCCTGCACCGATTACACCATTTTGCTTCATTACAATTCTGTCCCCCTTTATTTCCCATGAACGGTCTTTGTTGGCGAACATTTCCCGATGGCCCTTCCCATTTCCTCTTTTCACCTACCGATCCACTTTCTAACTTTCCTTGAACCATATCATCTTCTATCCGTAAGGATTCTTCAATTGCTTCTTGAATGGTTGGAACCTTTGCATTCCTCAAAGCAGTCTTCATACCAGCCGGTAATCCCCTTTGATAAGTCTTTATCTTGGTTTTCTCGTCCGGGGCTAAGTGTTCGACCAAATTTAACTTCTCTAAAAACAATCTAGAGTATTCCATAATCGACATGTCTCCTTTCTTCAACCCACGGAACTCATCTTCGATCTTATCAAGTGCCCGCTCACTGCAATATTTTTCCAAAATCTTCCTTTTAAAAGCTGCCCAAGTGAACTTGGCCAATAATGCCGGTGCAATTGATGATCGCGTAAGATTCCACCATGTAAGAGCTTCACCCTTAAGGAGATGAGATGCAAATTTAACCTTTTGAGAATCTTCACATTCACTTGCCTCAAAAGACATCTCCACTTCTCGAATCCAATTCATACACTTAGTAGGATCAGTAGTTCCTGCAAACTCTGGAGGTCTATATCCCAAAAACGTCTTGTATGTGCATCTCCGTTCCTTTCTTCCTTCCCGAATAGTTGTATCCGTTTCCGTATTCAAAGTATTTTCCAAATTACCTTGCCCATTCAAAGCATTTTCTGCTATCGTCTCGCGTTGCCGAATGCTGTTATCTCTGTCATCCAACATCTTCATAATTCGTTCCTGTTGTTGAGTCATAGCAGATTCCATAGCTCGGAGCATACTATTCCTCAACCGAGTTTCAAGCGCGTCTTCTTCCACTACTGGGTTCGATGGACCAATGTTAAGTCTCGATACATTTTCTGCTCCTCCGCCTAAATTACGTGGTCTCGGAGAATGTCTAACTGTTGCTTGAATTCCAGGTTGGTCAGCAGTAGATTCAGATGCTGACTGACCATCACGCGGCTGTTGTACTTGACTTCGAGTATTTACCATTTCAAACTGTCAAGCACGCGAGAATAGAGTAAGAATTAGACTAATATTGTGCACTAATACACTTATCAATTACCATAATAATAGAGATCAAGTACACTTATATAACAACATATTCATAATAACATTAGCTAGATGAAATTATGAATAAGTAATATACAAGTATTCTTATTACCATCATTACAACATTTTGACCAATGTATTTTCACAATTCCTATCACTCTCCCATCCTATGTTATCTACCCATTTAAAATATTTCAATCTTATTGTTCTCAGCTTAAGTCTAGGCATACTATAGTCATACCTAGTTCACTTAAACTAGAGCTCTGATACCAACTTGTAACACCCCAAAATAGGGGTTAACAAAAACTTCCATAAAACGGAAGAGTGGTACACATTACTAAAGTAAAAGTGTTCATAAACATCATTACCAAACCATTAATACAAATATTTAGTTAATGTATAACTACCAAAAGACTACTTGCTTGTTTGCTCGATACTATAGCAATCCAAGATCAAAAAGGATGTCATGAAGTTCTAATGTCAATCTTCCAATTCTTTAACCTTCCAACATCAATCCCGAGCTCACACCCCGTACTAAACCTTCTTGTGCCCGGTACCACTAATATCTGTAACACATAAAACACATAGCAAGTGTTAGGATTTTAAAGCCTAAGTGAGGTTTACACATAGCACATAAAGCATAGTCATAGCATGTAGGAATAACAATTCGATACATTCATAAATTGGATTCCATGGAGAAGGTCCATATCGCTACCCAGTTACATCATAATTGGAGATATACCTTGATCAATACCCCACGACACTATCACAAGGCATAACACAACGGGAAACCCCACGGTATCGGAAGGTATGAACGAAATACATTTACCCCACGGTATATATGAATATACCCCCCAATGCATACTAGGTGCTCCTCCAATTATATGAATACCAAATATGTTAATCCAAATAAGATTCAAAACATGTTAAGCACTTTAATAATGGTCCAACCATTTATCATAATCAATACTACATCCATGTAGTTCACATACATCCACATGTACTTTATTCACATTCAATAAGAATTCCATAATAAGCCACCATGTTTACAATTCAAGAATAAGTCCATTAGGACCATTAAGCCATCAGTTCATCATTAAGACATCTATTAAGCCATCATCTCAATTTCACATACCATGGATATATAATCAAACCAAACTCTTAACATCAATATTTATCATGTCAAACTAAATAATAACCACAATTAACCCATATTAACTTAATTGAATTCCTCTTGTTTCCCTCTTAACCATTGAGAGCATATAACTCAAGATTTTACATTAACAACACAATTTCAAGATAAGAAATGGTAGATAAATAAAATGAAATCATTTAGGTACAGATTACTCACCTTTAATCTTCAATTGGTATAACCTTACTTGAAGACTTGAACCCTAATCTTCTAATAAAGATGAAATGAAGATACCAAGCCCTAAGTGAAGTTTAATTGTGTAAGATTCATTTACTAATCATTTGAATTGGTTTAAAATTGATGGATAAGAACTTACCTTAAGCTTAGGATTGGAAATCGCCTGAAGAGAGTAGCAGCAGTGTTCTAAATTGAGAGAATACTGAATATCAAATAAGAGGTGGGTTTAACCCCCTTTTGGCACGTCAGGTATTCGGCGCCGATCATCCGCGCCGATGCATCGGCGCCACCCCATCGGCGCCAGCCTCTGTTTGCCAAAACTCCCAACTTCCACTAATTTAGCCGTAACTTCTTCGTTAAAACCCCGTTTTTACCCCGGAAAGTACCGTTGGCCTCGTATTCAAATTACCCATCCAACTAATCCATAAAATCTAATATTCTACTTTATCTTCTATTTTTCATTAATTTTCTTAAGAATTAAACTTACTGATTTCTATCGAGAATTATCAAATAGCAAGTCAAAGTCACAAAAATTACTTAAGATATCAATCATAATCTAAAAAGTCGAAATATCATGAAATATTAAACTTACTAGTACTTACGAGGATTTTCCGGGTGTTACATTTATGACTCCGTAGCCTTTGATGTACCCATTTTTATTGTCTCCAAAGGTCACAGATCCACCATCGTTCTTTTCTTTGTATGTGGATAGAAGACCTCTGTCGCCAGTCATGTGCCTCGAGCATCCGGAGTCTAGATACCAGATTGGCACATACTGCTTCTGCAAGACAATTAGAGAGTTTTAGGTACCCATATCCATATGGGTCCAGTTTTGTCAGGGGTCTTTGTTTTAGCTTCTGTTGAAGAAGCATTGTGTTTCTTCTTACCCTTGGATTTATCTTTTGCTTTGGGTACAGAGAGAAAACAGTGTGGACTTTTGAAATGTTGGTTTATTTTAAACATAAGATCAAAGCAATGACAGTATTGAATGTGCGAAGAGATTTGCTTGAACTTTTCATTAAATACATTAAATGGGGGCACAAAGGCATTACAATTTATCCTAACATTAGACTTTCTATTACAAGAAGGTTTATGTAGGCTAGATCGTTGTTTGCAAAATCCTTTGTTGAGTGCGGCCTTCTATATTCCCCTTTTGTGGTGAACTTCTGTAGATTTCACTGTCACAGTAGAAAAAGATTTGTTAGTTTTAGTCCATTTACCCTTCTGTTGCCATGTTAGTTTTTCTTTAACAGGTTTTACGGGTTTTAAAATCTTTGAATTTGTTGGAATTTGAGTGGACATTAACTTCTGTTGTTTGAAATTTTCAAGCTCAAGAGAGGTTTTGGCTTGTATGCACATATCCAAAAAGTCTGGACAGATAGGAATTCCAGTGATTTTCTCCTTGGGAGGAATAGTTCTGTTAAGAACTTCAGAGGTTTGTTTAAAAACCTCTGTGTCACTAGGTCCGATCTCTGACTTAGAGTCAGTCTCTGATTCGTCAGAGGATGAATCGTCCTCATATACAGAGGTTGAGTCACTTGGTTCTCTTTCGACAGAGGCTGAGCTTTCAGAACATGTGTCATACTCACTTTCTTCCTTTTCTAAGGAACTATCTTCTAAGTTAACAGAAGTATCTGTTAAGTTTTCTTCAGAGAGATATTGATCGCTGGAAGATGTACAGAGGTTTTCTTCAGAGATATCAAGTTTTTCTTCTGTAATTCTTGGCTTGAACTCAGGTGCCTCTGCTGATAATTTATTTTCAGAATTCATGATGCAGACAAAAGCAACTTGAGTTTGAGTCTCGGGATTACCAAACTTGAAGATTCCTATCTGATCTAGAGTTTTCAGATACCTCTTAGGTTTGGATTCTCTTTTAACAGAGATTGAAGGTGACAAATCTGTGTTTTCAAACCACACATTTGTCATATTCAGAGGTTTCCTCTTGTGAGGTTCCCCAGAGACTTTTTGCCTTTTACTTACAGAGAGAAAATTTGGAAATCCAGGTTTTCTTGTATCTCCAATGTGAAATAGAGAGGACAGAGACTTGTCTCTTTTGGTTCCGGTATAAGGATCTATATCACAGAAGCCAATTCCCCGTCTCCCTATTTGTGTGTTTATTTTTTCGTACACCTTCTGAGCATCTTGAAATTTTTTAATTTGAAGATCTCTTCTGAGTAAATCTTGACAGAGGACTTCTCTTTCCTTTTGAAAATAATTTTTAAGAGCTAGGATGTTCATTTTGTCGCACTCAACATCCATTAGTTCTTTAGACTTTGTTTTCAAAGAAGAATTAAGTTCAGAAATCTTTTCTTTTAAAGGATTTAACTTTTTGTTCCAGTCCATTTCAATTTCTTCTTTTTCTTTAAAGATTTTAGCTTTTTCTTGAGTGAGAAGTCTAGCTTCTCTCTCATAGAAGGTGAGCTTTTCTGAATATTTTCACATGTCTTTTTCATTTCAGTGTATTCAATGTTAAGTTTAATTAAATCATCTTCTGCAGTATTAGAGTTAGAGGTAGAAGTGGATACCTCACTGTCGGAGTCGGAGCTGACTTCTGCCATGCCACAGAATAGAGCATTCTTTGTTTCGCCTTCGTCAGAGGATGTGTCTGACTCCCAGATTTCTTTGTTCACCATTAGTGACTTCTGAGCATAGTATTCAGCTTTCTTTTTGTAGAAAGTTGCATCCCTCTGAGGGCGATTTGACTTGCTCCTGCATTTGTTGGCAAAGTGACATAGCTTTCCACAGTTGTAGCATCCTTGGTTCTGTGTGGAGTTTCCCGCTCTGTCGTCTGACCTCTGTCGGTCACCACTTTTTTCGGTTCTGCACTCATTTGCGTAGTGGCCTGGCTTACCACATTTATAACACTCTTGAATCTGTGGAGTGTTGCCAGCTTTGTCTTTCGACCTCTGTCGGTCATTTCCTTTGTCATTTCTATCACTTGACCTCTGTCGGTCACCACTTCTGTCGTTTGACCCTTCTCTTTCTCGATTATCTCTTTCATATCGTTCATTACCAGATTTCTTCTGGTATCCTCTGCTGAATTCCCTAGTCAAGAGAGCTAAAGATTTAGCTATCGAGGCCAGGGTCGTTTCTTCTTCTGTTGCTACTTCCTCTTCTTCTTCACTTTCCACCATCATGTTTTTCTTCTTCTTCTCCTTTCTTTCCTCTATTGCTTTTTCTTTCTTTGGTTTCTCTCTAACCTCTGTAGTCTTACCAACCAATGCAAGAGGTGCAATGATCTGGGCTTTTGCTTGTGCTACCTGAGGCTCTTGTGCTGCCAATGTTCCATAGAGGTCTGATAGGGTCCAGGAATCTAAGTCTTGATTTGTTTGCAGAGACATAGATAAATGAAGCCATTCTTCATTCAGAGACTTCAGGAACATAACGTTGTTTTCTTCAGAGGTTCTGTGGATGCCGAACTTCTTGCACTTGTTTATTAGAGAGTTGAACCTATCATACGTAGTTTGCAGAGATTCGGTTGGCAGAGCTTTAAAGGCATAGTATTCATTTATGTATTGAGCTCTGCGGTTCTTCTGGGTTTTGACTCCTCCTTCTAGTTGTTTTTCCAGTTCTTTCCATAGATCATATGCAGATTCACATGCATCCATGGACTGGAAAAGGTCATTTGGAATGGCCATAATCAGAATTCTCTTAGTTTTCTGAGCAACTTCGTATTTAGCCCAATCAGAATCAGACCAATTTTCCTGGGTCTTTGGTTTCGTGTGTTCTGGGATTTCAGGTGTGTCGTCTATGCTAGGAACACGAGGTACAGTTATCATGGGAATGAAAGGAGGGTTACGGATATAATAAACCAATTCTTTGTCAGTACCCTCAAAGAAGTGAATCATTCGAATCTTCCATTGAGGGTATTTTTCTCTAAGAAGAGTGAGAGGTTTGGTTAAGGAACCAGCAGAGAGGAGGTTGTTTGTATTTGTCATTTTTAGAGAGAGAAATTATCCAGAAAAGGGTTTTAACAACAGACTTTTCAGAGTATAAAGTGGATGCCTCGTATGAAGTTTTTAAGCTTAAAAGCTTTAAGCTGAGCACTAAAATGGTGTTTTTAACCAGAATAACAGATTCTATAAGTTTACCAAAGTTCGAATGAATCGAAAATGGCAGAAAAACAGAAACTGTTTGAATAATATGAAGAATAGGTTAAAAATCCAAGTTTCTACCAAAGATCATAGTTTTAGAGTGGACCCCTTGATATTAAAAATCAAGGGTTGCTCTGATACCAATTGTTGGTTCCTGTTTTGCTTAAACAATGATCTTAACTTTCAGTTAGTTCTGATTTAGATATGGTGCGGAAGCGTATTTAAGAACTGAAAGATAATGTAAGGTAGAAGAACACACAATATCAAATAAACAGTATGTAAGAACAGATGAATATCTCCAAGATTACTGTATTTGATATATATTACGAACACCAAGAACTTCAAAGGATTAACAAGAAATCTGCAGTTAATGGTGTGTGTGAGAAGTGCAAAGCTTAATGATATATGTGTATTTTCGTGGTATTAAGATTAATAGAAGAGCTCACATGAGCCTTCTATTTATACTACTTCTAAAGGGGACAATAAGGACTGAAGGTACAAAGACACTGTTGAGGCATAGTAGCTGGAAGGTACAAAACACTATTCCGGAACTGTTGCAGATACAACGTTCATTATATGCTCTGTATTCAGCTTTAGGCGAAAACCTATCAGAGTTTGACACGTGGAGTTGTCAGGTCACGCCTTTGTACGATTGATCTTTAGAACCTTCGAATGGTAGATATTGTAAGAAGCATGTTCGTCCTTGTTAAGATCTTTTGCGTAGATCTTCTTTTTACCACAGAAGCTCTGTCAAGTATGACAGAAGCTCTGTGGTTTTGTCCGCTTACAAGTGTCTTCTGTTGCTTCTTCACTTCGGTCTTCTTGGTTAACCCGGTAGAGCCTCTGTCGAAGACTTCTGTCTTCTCGGTTACTCGGCTACTCGGCAGAGCCTTTGTCGAACACTTCTATAGTTAGCCTATTTTTCACTACTTTCATAAACTGAAAGATTTGAGCTAACAGTTAGTAACCCACATTTCAAGGATAAGGTCGTTTTTCAAATTTAATTTTTGCCATATATAATTTGTTCCATTAATCGGCTATTAATTATGTTAATTAGTTCCGACCGATTGTTTTATTTTATGTTTAAAATAATGTTAGATAGTATACGTTTTGCCCCGAAAGACCCGTGGTTGATTTATTTTATGTTTGGAAAAATAAAATGTATTAAATTGCATGGGATGTAATTTTAGTTTTAATTTCCTAGATAGGTTAAAATGTAAATAGAATAGACATGTTGTATTTTCCATTTTAAATTGTAAATCAAGCCCGAAGACGGAGTTTCAAGAAGTTGAGACGGAGTCCCTGGAGTTCACCAAGATGGCGAGACCAGTAGGAGCTTGAAGACGTCCTTAGAAAGACCGTGGTTGTTGTGTTGGCTCACAACACCACATTAGAGGCAAAACCGTATATTATTTGTTGTGGTTGTTTATTTTGTGTTTGCATTTTATTTATTTACTGCTTTATTATTGTTATAATAGTTGCAAACGTTTTTAAAATAAAATCAAACGCAAAATAAGTTTTAAATCGGTAAATAAAATTTGATATTTTAAAATTGATATGTTTATCAAAATCAAATCGGATTTAATTGGATAAACTTTTAAAACAAGATTTTTGAAACGAGGTTTTAAAATCAAAACGTTTTAAAAGACTTAGAATGTTTTCTAAAATTAAACCTTTTCAAAATGTAAACTAAACGCCACCCATTTAAGGTACTTGTCGAGTTTACAGGATTTCGGTGTGGTAAGTGCCTATCCAATCATATCGGATGATTGTAGTGTAAGACAAGGTGCCAAGATAACGAGATTTAAGTGGAAAGTCGCTTAGCCATTCACTTAATAGTCGTATTTTGGATGACTGATCCTAATAAACCCTAAGTTGAGATTTTAGGTGGGATCATGATACCTTAGTATGGTTAGTTTACTTTGAAATATCATAGAAAGTGTCTACCCATCTATGAGTATTTTCAAGGCGTTGAAGTGAGATTAAACGTGCCAAATTCAATAAATGATATATTGAATAGAATCCCACGACATCTAAGAGTTATGTTGAACATAATTGGATGATGCCTACCTAAATAGCCTAATTCCATAGACAGTGAATTGACCATTTATGGAAGTAGGTGAAATATGGATCTTAGCTCAAATCAAATGATTTTGAAATGTTAATTCATTTATTTGAGATATTAAAGTTACTAAAATTAAACTTGTTTTGTAGATGTCTATTACTGCCTCCAACTCAAACTTAAACGATTCATCCGAATACACAATACGGTCAATATTTGATAACGAAAAATTGGACGGAACAAACTTCGTCGAATGGTTTCGACTCCTAAGGGAAACTCTTAGGTATGAAAATAAGTTCTACGTTCTTGAAAATCCCCCTCCAAATGCTCCAGCCAGAAATTCTCCAACTGAAGTCAGGGATGCTTATGATAAGTATTAAAATGACTCTCTCAGTGTTGGTTGCCTAATGTTAGCCACCATGACTCCTGATTTATTACGGGATCATGAAAACATGACTGCTTGGGATATGATATCTTCGTTGAAGTCTATGTTTCGGTTACAAATAAAACGGGAGAGATTTGATACAGTCAAGGCATTGTGTGCCTGTAAAATGACTGAGGGTTCTTCAGTCAATGCCCACGTTTTGAAAATGAAAGGATACTTTGACAAATTGAACCGTCTTGGATCCCCACTGGGTCAAGGGTTGGAAATCGATATGGTTCTCAGCTCTTTATCTAAAACATACAAGCAGTTCATTGAGGACTATAATAAGAAACGTTTGAATAAAACTCTCATGGAGCTTCACATTTTACTTAAAATTACTGAGAGGAACTTGAAATTCAAGTTGGGTTCAATCAAACCAAAAACATGCTTTGATGATCAAACCTAAAAGTGGGATAGTCAAGAGAAAAGGGGAGATAACCAAGGGTAAAATATATGTTGGAAGTTCCAGCATGGATAAGGGCAAAGGAAATATTCCTGAGGTTGCAGTATGGTACAATTGTTATCATGAAGGGCACCGAATAAAAACTTGTCCAGCCCTATGGATCCTAGTTTGATCAAGTAACAATGTAAACACGAAACGATTAAGCTTTGTATTGAATGAATGTAGAGAGTTACAAGATTGGAATGGAAAACACTTTCTATCTCTATTAGCCTTATAAACTATTCTGATTAAACCTCTAAGCCCTTAACCTAATTTCCTCTCTAAACACATCTTAAATACCAAGGCTTTTAAACCTAAGGCCCATGGCCCATAACACACTAAAGCCCATATTATCAATTATGAGGCTTTCACAAACAATTAAATAAAACAATTCGTTTCTTTATATCACTTTCTATTTTATAGGACTTTTAGTCCTAACAATCTCCTCGTAAAGTTATATAAAGAAAAAATATGATCTTGAAATCTTCAGGACTTGATCTTCTCTTCGTCTTGAATCTTTGAAGCACCTTGTTGTTGCAGGTCTTCATGTCTTTCCAGGCTCTCCCTTGAATTAAACTTTTGTTCTTCATGGCTTCAACTTGAAGTCAGCTTCAAGGGATGGAAGAATCAATCACGCAAACAACTTGTAATCTTATCAGCACGAAATACGTCATTTTTTCAGCACAAATCATAATAGTTGCTCCCCCTCGGCTTTTGCTCACTCCCCCTCAAATTGATATTCGGTGTCTTTGAATATGTCTCATTTCTCCCTCTCAATACGATAATATATGTCTTTGAGTCTGTCTCATTACTCCCCCTCATGATGATTAGGAGCATCCTGAGCATCATGTAACTTCAAAGACAACATTGATGAGTAGCAAAATACCAGATAAAACATTTTAGTTGCCAAGATGGGTAAAAATCTAACACAGAAACACAAAAGTAACTGTTATCACAATAATTAAATTAATTGTGTGGCCTATGTGGCTATGTTCAGAGTTGGCATCGGGGTATCTCTGATAGGACTTCCAGTTATCACTGAAGTAAAATTTTAAAAATTACTTCTCAAACTGTTCCGGCAATATCACAAAGATATGCGATTGGAATCACAAAGACTCGTGCATGTGTGAGAGAAATAATTTATATCTGTTTGGCTCAAATATTGATTTAACCTAGGTCGCAAGTTAAAAATCAATGAACACAATGATTAGAATATGAAGTTCGGAGACCGGAGCTGATGTCTTACTTTTTCAATATCTAAGACCTCCGAGTGAGGAATAGATAGATTATGTGCTAAATCTCCGTGCATTTATGAAACAAACATCTTTTGTGAGATACTTGAGTGGTTGGGTGGGGTGACACGAGTTATCGACACTGGGTCCATGTTTGTTTCAATATTCATCTCCAAAGAACGAGAATGAATAGATTGTGTGGTTACCCGGATAACTGACTCGGTTTGGTAAGGACCAATAGTTCTTTTAAGTCCTGTCACAGCCTCACCAATTTTCTTTTCTCTCCAAACTCTCTTATGCATCTAGACCCCTCACTGATGTCTATAATGGATGTGTTTCTTGGGTAGGTCCTTCCGGTTCTGGATAGACCATAGAAACATGATAAATCCTATCACTCCTTTCACACTCTTTTCATTCACCAAATAAAACAGTTTTGTAAACATTGAAGTACACATTTAAAAACGAGTTCTAAACTGAAATGTTTAGAAGTCAACACAGTTAGACGAGTCCTGATCTGAGATGATCAGAAGTCATAAAAATTAAGTCCGAGTTCTGATCTGAGGTAATCAGAAGTCATAAAAAATAATAAGGAATATCAAAGAATAAAGTCAAGTGCGAACTAGAATGACTCATTGAGCACATTATGGTCAAAAATCAAACAAAGAATAGAAAGTTTAATTGTGAAGAGCAAGTCACAATTAATATATCAGACAAGAAGGGAATCATTAATAGAAACGACGTACTATAGAAAAAAAATTGGAATTCAAGCGAGTGTATTTCCATCGAAAAATCAACAAGATATATGAGACATGGAAATAACTAAGTCAAGAAAATATTGGACGTGGCAATCATGGAAGTTAAAATCAGAGAATAACAAACACAAGTAAGTTATTCGGAATGAATCGCCACAGTCTTTGAATTCACTTAAAAATTCATGTATGTGTGTCAAATACCTTATAAGCCCTTAACCTAATTTCCTCTCTAAACACACATTAAATACCAAGGCTTAGGGTTTAGGGTTTAGGGTGTAACACCTCGAATTTCCATTGTATTATTTTAATATGAATGGGGTCTGTTTGTAATTTAGTCTAAGTCGTGGACTAATTGTAAATGGTAAACTCCAGGGTTGATTTTGTAATTTGACCAAAGTTTAAAGTTAATATTGAAAATTAACTAGAGGGACTTTTTGGTCATTTGTTGAAAGTTGAGAATACTTTATGAGAGGGTAAGCTGATTGAGATATTTTATCTCAATCAGTTCTTGTGAAGTCGGTCAAGTGAAGAGCATAGAAAGAAAGAAAGAAAGAAAGAAGAGAAAGAGAAGATACGATTTTGGAATCGTGGTAAGGGTTTGAATCATCTCACTTGTTCTTCTCAATCAGTTTAGTAATATCAAGTAATTCCTATTGCTATTAGGTTGATTGAATCATAGAAGAGAAGTTTTGGATTAGGCTGGGTTAAGAACTTCTTTCCAGGTGAGTTCATCTTATCTCAAATTCTTTAAAGTTGAAATTGAATTGGATTTGATGAATGAACTGTCTGAATGGATTAGTATATATATGTATGGAATTGTAATCGGTCAATAAACTGCGTTTTGGATGATTTTGTGAGCTAATTTGACGAAAGTTGAACGAGTCAGTATCGAAGTCCCGGTAATTGAGAAATTCCGGAACTGGGTTTGGATTCCGGAAGTGGACCGGATCCGGAATTGGATTGGCAGCCGAAAGTGGACCGGATCCGGAATTAAACAAAAAAAAATACCGAAAGTGGGCTTACAATTGGGTTCCGGAATTTAGAAACCGGAATTGGGCCATGGGATTGGATCCGGAATTTAAAAACCGGAATTGGGCCATCGGTTGGATCCGGAATTTAAACCGGAATTGGGCCTCAAGTTTGGGACCCGGAAATAAACTTCCGGAATGGGCCTTGAGTTGGGATCCAGTAATATATTTTCCGGAAGTGGGTTTTGTATGGATCCGGTATCTAATTTATTCCGGTAATTGGGTTCAATTCAGTATGTAATTAATTCTGGAAATTAGTCTTGGACTCAATATAAATTAAATTCAGAGATTGGATTTAGATTAGATATGTGTTCAAATTTTAGAATCCGGTTTCGGGCAAATTCTTTTGTATTCGGAATACTGTTCCATTATAGTTTTCGAAAGGGAAACAATTGAGAATAGGATACAATAGGTTATCCGATATTCTTAAAATTGAAGTGTTATGGGTTATGGTGTGATAGGTCGTTTTTACATATACACAGGTAAGTGTAATGGATCCATAGGCACTGATAAGTATTGTAACGAGGAATAGGCATAAAGTAATTTGTAATTCTCGTTGACCTGAAATGTGGAATAGGCATAAAGTATTTTGTAATTCCCATTTCGTAAAGGTGTTATGAAATGAGAAATAGGCATAAAAGAAATTGTAATTTCTATTTCATAGTGTGATGTGAAATGCGGAATAGGCATAAAGTAATTTGTAATTCCCGTTCACGTGGAAATGGAGAATAGGCATAAAGTAATTGTAATTCTCATTTCGTAATGTAGAAATCGAGGGATAGACATAAAGTAAATTGTAATTCCTGATTTCTACGGGAAGGTCAGAGATAGGCATAAAGTAAATTGTAATCTCTACTTCCGGTCCAAGAAATAGGCATAAAGTAACTTGTAATTTTTGGGATAAGAGCAATGATCTAGAATCTGCAATGATTCGTAGTAGGCTCTTGATTGTGATGATATGACCTTCTAAATGTTAGTCATATCCATATGATCGGGTATGTTCCCGTCATTGAGATGAGCACGTGTACGGTAAGAATGGTGGTGAACATGTTTGTTTTTATGCTTTGGATATCTGAGTTTTGAAAGTTGATTAATGTTTTAATTTGAATTTGGATGTTCTCACTAGGCGTAAACCTAATCGTTCAAATAAATTTTCTTACCAGGTACCAGCTCAGGGAAGTAGTGGGATGTGGGACGAGAGCTTTTGAAGTAATCAACTTTTGAGATAAGCGGAGAATTTAGCTAACGCGATGAGGCTTTTGATGGATTGCTTAGATAATCCAGTTAATCTGATTATAGTTGACATGATTAGATTAATAGGTTATTTGGAGAATTCAATATATGTAAATATGAACCCTCATAGTTAATTCTCTTCTTATTTATATAAAAGTTTGGAAGTTATTCTGTTATACCTTGTTAAATTTGAGGTTCAAATTGGCCCTGATTTTTAGGGTGTTACAATATGGTATCAGAGCTGAAGTTTAAGCGAACTAGGTATGATAATGAGATACATAGACTTAAGCTGAGATGAATTAAGTTATGATTTGTGAGATATGGGTAGAAGTACTAAGACGGGATAGTCTTAGAGTCGACAGAAATACGTGAATTTAGTACTGTAACGATGGTAACGAGGATTCTCATGTATAGTATGTTCACAATTTCAATTAGCTACTGTTATTATGAATATATTGTTACACAAGCATACTTGTTTCTAAATTGTTACAGTGACTAATGAACGGTAAAGTACGTTTCCTGTGTTTGGGTACGTGTAACCATTTCTTATGGTTATCTCTTTGTGCTATACCAGAACGATGGTGAATACACCAACAAGATCCCCAAACTCTTCGGAGGATAGAGCAGTAATTGATTGTGGAGAAAAGCAACCAGAAACGGTTGGAACTCATGAAAGTCCGCCGAGGCCACCTTTTATAGGAGGAACGGACAGTCAGGCACAAAGAACGAGTACCGGTACCTCCAACCCGGTGACGATTGAATCTACAATGGAATCTCGCATGATGGAGAATATGATGTGAATGATGAATACAATAATGGCACAACAATCAAAGATGTTCATGAAAGCGTTGAATGATCGAAGTGCTGAATTACGACGAACGAAGACAAATACTGGTGTAGTAAACCCGATTCGTAATCCTGTGATGAATGTAAACAGGAGGGTGGAAAGAGTTTGTTCTTATAAGACGTTTCTAAGTTGTAAACCGCCAGAGTTTACCGGAGCAGACAATCCACTGGTATGTATGAACTGGCTTAGAGAAATGGAACAGGCGTTTCGAGCCTGTGAATGTGATGAAGAATCGAAAGTCAGGTTCGGTTCTCAAATGTTGCGAGGCAACGCCTTAACATGGTGGAATATCGTAACATCGACCCTGACGGCTCCAGTCTTGGCTGCTATGATGTGGGAGTCGTTTAAGAAAAAGATTTTGGAGGAATATTGTAATGAGAACGAAATGGATAGGATTGAAGAAGAGTTTCAGACTCTTAAGAAGGGTACTTCGACTGTTCGGAAGTACACTGAATCATTTATGGAAAAACTGAACTTAGTGGGGCATATGGCTCCAACCGAGAAGGAAAAGATTAAAGACTATCTTAAGGGCTTACCGGCTGACATGATGTCGAGGGTACGAAATTCTAAAGCTTCAACGTTAAGAGAGACGATCGAGGAAGCCAAAGTTATAGAAGAAGTTTACGCCAAAGACAAGGAGGAGAAGATGCAAGGGGGAGAGAAACAAAAGTGGGAAGGCCGGTTGGAGTCTTCTCAGAAATCCAAATCGTTTGGCAAGAACGTTCGTTATGAGTCTTGCCGGGAACCAAATTGGTGTCAGAAATGCCGAAGTAAGCATTTTGGCCAGTGTCGGGTAGTCGGGAATGAATGTTTCAAGTGTAGGAAGACTGGACATCTAGCGGCAAGCTGTCATATTCAAGGGCCGATTTGTTTCGAATGTAAACAACCTGGACACTTCCGAAGAGATTGTCCGAAGTTAAAGAAGGGTGGAGACCAAGGAAAGAAACCGAATGCTCCTAAACCAACGGTCCGGGCATTTCATATAATGGCGGAAGAAGCGAAGGAGTCTAAAGATGTCGTTTCTGGTACATTTCTCATTAATTCCATTCCCGCGCGCATTTTATTTGACTGTGGTGCCAATCTGTCGTTTGTATCGAAATCGTTTTATCACAAGTTAGCTATGCCTGTCACTACCTTGGAAGATGCCTTAGTAGTCGAGATAGCTAATGGTGGTCAAGTCTTAGTTCGTGAAAGACTTGAGGGTTGTTTTATTTCGATAGGGGAAACGAAATTTCCGATTGACTTGATGTTGATGGAAATTGGAGGGTTTGATGTAATTGTGGGTATGGATTGGCTTACAATCAACCAGGCAGAAATTCTTTGTGCAAAGAAATTAATTCGGATTCCGATGGCTGATAATGATGATGTATTCATCTTTGGAGAAAAGAGAAAAGGGGAGGTTCCATTAATTTCTGTTGCTAAAGCGCGTAAGTGTCTGGTTAAAGGATGTTCATCCTATCTAGCATATGTTCTGGATGTAAAGGCAGAGAAGAAACAAGTGGAAGATATTAAGGTAGTACGTGAATTCCCGGACGTATTTCCCGATGATCGTCCAGGTCTACCGTCTGAACGACAGGTGGAATTTCGTATTGATCTTATCCCTGGATCGGCACCAATAGCGCGTGCACTGTATCGCTTAGCGCCAGCCAAAATGAAAGAGATGATGTCTCAGCTGCAAGAGTTGTTGGACAAGGGATTTGTCAGACCAAGTTCTTCACCTTGGGGAGCTTCGGTATTGTTTGTTAAGAAAAAGGATGGCACTATGAGAATGTGCATCGACTATCGGGAGCTGAATAAGGTGACGATTAAGAATAAGTATCCGCTTCCAAGGATTGATGATTTGTATGATCAACTCCAAGGTGCGGGATGATTTTCAAAGATTGATCTGAGGTCGGGATACCATCAAGTTCGGGTAAGAGATGAAGATATTCCTAAGACGGTGTTCAGAACGAGGTATGGACATTATGAATTCCTTGTAATGCCATTCGGGTTGACAAATGCTTCAGCCGTGTTCATGGATCTGATGAACAGAGTATGTCGACCATTTTTAGACAAGTCTGTCATCGTGTTCATTACATACTGGTTTATTCGACGAATGAAGTCGATCATGAATGCCATCTACGTGAAGTCTTAGAAGTTATGAGGAAAGAGAAATTGTATGCAAAATTCTCAAAATGTGAATTCTGGTTAAAAGAGGTACAATTTCTAGGGCATGTGATTACTTCAGAAGGAGTCAAAGTAGATATGGCGAAGATTGAAGCAATGACGAACTGGGAAACACCGAAGAACGCATCGAAAATAAGGAGTTTCTTGGTTCTAGCAGGTTACTACCGGAGATTTATCAAAGACTTCTCAAGGATTGCTTATGCTTTAACCGTGTTGACTCGGAAGAATGTAAAGTTTGTTTGGACTGAAAAACAAGAGTCAACTTTCAGAACTTTACGTCAAAAGTTGTGTGAAGCTCCTATTCTTGCACTACCGGAAGAACGAAAGATATGGTCGTGTATAGTGACGCGCAAAAGATGGGTTTAGGGTGTGTGTTGATGCAACGAGGCAAGGTGATTGCTTACGCATCAAGACAACTCAAAGAGCATGAGAAGAATTACCCTACCCATGATTTAGAATTGGCAGCGGTCGTGTTTGCATTAAAGTTGTGGCGTCATTATCTGTATGAAACGAAGTGTACACTTTACACTGTTCATAAGAGCTTGAAGCATGTCTTTGATCATAAGGAGTTGAATATGAGGCAGCGACGTTGGTTAGAACTACTTAAAGATTATGATTGTGAATTGCATTACCATCCCGGTAAGGCAAATGTTGTTGCTGATGCTTTAAGTAGAAAAGAATATAGTGGGTGCTTGAAAACGACTAACGCCAGGATTGATGTAACATCAAGTTTGGTTGAAAGGATAAAAGAGGCACAAGCAGAAGCTTTATTAGAAGAAAATCTGAAAGACGAAGTCATGAGCAAGCAGCATCTTCAACTGACTGAAGATAGTCGTGGGGTCAAACTGTTCCAAGGCCGAGTTTGGGTGCCAAAAGTGGGAGGAAATCGGGAGTTAATTCTCGAAGGCGCCCACAAGTCTAAGTATTCTATACATCCTGGAAGTACTAAGATGTATAGGGATCTAAAGTTACACTATTGGTGGCCAGCTATGAAATTAGATGTGGCACAAATAGTAGAAAAGTGTGTGACATGTTCGTTAGTAAAAGATGAACATCAAAGGTCTTACGGAAGTTTTCAATCTTTGGAGATTCCGGAATGGAAGTGGGAGAAGATTACCATGGATTTTGTGACAAAGTTACCAAGGACGTCAAAGGGTAACGATACTATATGGGTAATCATGGATCGATTGACCAAGAGTGCTCACTTTTTGGCAATGAAAGAAGCCTCACCAATAGATAAATTGGCGAAGCTTTATATTGATGAAGTGGTGTCAAGGCATGGTATACCGGTGTCTATAGTGTCGGATCGTGATAGTCGGTTTACCTCGAGGTTTTGGCAGTCACTACAAGAAAAATTGGGTATGAGAGTTAATTTGAGCACTGCTTACCATCCACAAACGGACGGGCAAAGTGAAAGAACCATTCAAACTTTGGAAGATATGCTCAGGTCATGTGTATTAGACTTTGGAGGTAACTGGGATACGCATTTACCTTTGGTAGAGTTTGCGTATAACAATAGTTATCATTCCAGTATTGGAAGAGCACCTTTCGAAGCGTTGTATGGTCGGAAATGTAGAACTCTAGTATGTTGGTTAGAAGCTGGAGAAAAGCAGTTTGCTGGTCCTGGACTTGTACAACAAACGACTGATAAAGTGAAAGAGGTTCGAAAACATATGAAAGCAGCTCAAGATCGGCAAAAGAGTTATGCTGATCCGAAAAGAAGACCGAAAGAGTTCCAAGTTGGGGAGCACGTAATGCTTAAGGTATCCCCTTGGAAAGGCGTGATAAGGTTTGGTAAACGTGGAAAGTTGAGTCCACGTTATTTATGACCTTTCACTATAACTAAGCGAGTGGGACTTCAATCTTATCAGTTGGATCTTCCACCTGAATTGGAAGGCATCCACAATACCTTCCATGTCTGCTATCTTCGGAAATGTTTAGCCGAAGAGATTGATGTGATTCCACTTACTGACGTGAGAGTGGATGAGAAGAGCCGTTGTATGGAAGAACCGAAGGCGATCTTAGAAAGATCAGTTAAGAAGTTGTGACATAAGGATGTAGTTATGTTGAAAGTGCAATGGAAACATCACCGAGGTGCTAACGTGCCGTTAGAAGCCGAAGAGGATATGAAGATTAGATATCCTCATCTATTTACCTAGCTTTGATTTCGGGGACGAAATCATTTTCAAGTTGGGGAGATTTGTAACACCTCGAATTTCCATTGTATTATTTTAATATGAATGGGTCTGTTTGTAATTTAGTCTAAGTCGTGGACTAATTGTAAATGGTAAACTCCAGGGTTGATTTTGTAATTTGACCAAAGTTTAAAGTTAATATTGAAAATTAACTAGAGGGACTGTTTGGTCATTTGTTGAAAGTTGAGAATACTTTATGAGAGGGTAAGCTGATTGAGATATTTTATCTCAATCAGTTCTTGTGAAGTCGGTCAAGTGAAGAGCAGAGAAAGAAAGAAAGAAAGAAGAGAAAGAGAAGATACGATTTTGGAATCGTGGTAAGGGTTTGAATCATCTCACTTGTTCTTCTCAATCAGTTTAGTAATATCAAGTAATTCCTATTGCTATTAGGTTGATTGAATCAGAGAAGAGAAGTTTTGGATTGGGCTGGGTTAAGAACTTCTTTCCAGGTGAGTTCATCTTATCTCAAATTCTTTAAAGTTGAAATTGAATTGGATTTGATGAATGAACTGTCTGAATGGATTAGTATATATGTATGGAATTGTAATCGGTCAATAAACTGCGTTTTGGATGAGTTTTGTGAGCTAATTTGACAAAAAATGAACGAGTCAGTATCGAAGTCCCGGTAATTGAGAAATTCCGGAACTGGGTTTGGATTCCGGAAGTGGACCGGATTCGGAATTGGATTGGATTCCGGAATTGAAGTGATTCCACTTACTGACGTGCGAGTGGATGAGAAGAGCCGTTGTGTGGAAGAACCGGAGGCGATCTTAGAAAGATCAGTTAAGAAGTTGCGACATAAGGATGTAGTTATGTTGAAAGTGCAATGGAAACATCACCGAGGTGCTAACGTGACGTTAGAAGCCGAAGAGGATATGAAGATTAGATATTTGCGACATAAGGATGTAGTTATGTTGAAAGTGCAATGGAAACATCACCGAGGTGCTAACGTGACGTTAGAAGCCGAAGAGGATATGAAGATTAGATATCCTCATCTATTTACCTAGCTTTGATTTCGGGGACGAAATCATTTTCAAGTTGGGGAGATTTGTAACACCTCGAATTTCCATTGTATTATTTTAATATGAATGGGTCTGTTTGTAATTTAGTCTAAGTCGTGGACTAATTGTAAATGGTAAACTCCAGGGTTGATTTTGTAATTTGACCAAAATTTAAAGTTAATATTGAAAATTAACTAGAGGGACTGTTTGGTCATTTGTTGAAAGTTGAGAATACTTTATGAGAGGGTAAGCTGATTGAGATATTTTATCTCAATCAGTTCTTGTGAAGTCGGTCAAGTGAAGAGCAGAGAAAGAAAGAAAGAAAGAAGAGAAAGAGAAGATACGATTTTGGAATCGTGGTAAGGGTTTGAATCATCTCACTTCTTCTTCTCAATCAATTTAGTAATATCAAGTAATTCCTATTGCTATTAGGTTGATTGAATCAGAGAAGAGAAGTTTTGGATTGGGTTGGGTTAAGAACTTCTTTCCAGGTGAGTTCATCTTATTTCAAATTATTTAAAGTTGAAATTGAATTGGATTTGATGAATGAACTGTCTGAATGGATTACTATATATGTATGGAATTGTAATCGGTCAATAAACTGCGTTTTGGATGAGTTTTGTGAGCTAATTTGACAAAAATTGAACGAGTCAGTATCGAAGTCTCGGTAATTGAGAAATTACGGAACTGGGTTTGGATTCCGGAAGTGGACCGGATCCGGAATTGGATTGGATTCCGGAAGTGAACCGGATCCGGAATTAGTGTGGGTTCCGAAATTAAACAAAAAAAATTATATACCGGAAGTGGGCTTACAATTGGGTTCCGGAATTTAGAAACCGGAATTGGGCCATGGGATTGGATCCGGAATTTAGAAACCGGAATTGGGCCATCGGTTGGATCCGGAATTTAAGCCGGAATTGGGCCTCAATTTTGGGATCCGAAAATAAACTTCCGGAATGGGCCTTGAGTTGGGATCCGGTAATATATTTTCCGAAAGTGGGTTTTGTTTGGATCCAGTATCTAATTTATTACGGTAATTGGGTTCAATTCAGTATGTAATTAATTCTGGAAATTAGTCTTGGAGTCAATATAAATTAAATTCAGAGATTGGATTTAGATTAGATACGAGTTCAAATTTTAGAATCCGGTTTCGGGCAAATTCTTTTGTATTCGGAATACTGTTCCAT
Organism: Saussurea involucrata; assembly: GCA_033807775.1. NCBI lineage: Eukaryota > Viridiplantae > Streptophyta > Magnoliopsida > Asterales > Asteraceae > Saussurea > Saussurea involucrata. Next base: position 29,271,761 of record CM066316.1, read on the forward strand.
TATAGTTTTCGAAAGGGAAACAATTGAGAATAGGATACAATAGGTTATCCGATATTCTTAAAATTGAAGTGTTATGGGTTATGGTGTGATATGTCGTTTTTACATACACACAGGTAAGTGTACTGGATCCATAGGCACTGATAAGTATTGTAACGAGGAATAGGCATAAAGTAATTTGTAATTCCCGTTGACCTGAAATGTGGAATAGGCATAAAGTATTTTGTAATTCCCCTTTTGTAAAGGTGTTATGAAATGAGAAATAGGCATAAATGAAATTGTAATTTCTATTTCATAGTGTGATGTGCTATGCGGAATATGCCTAAAGTAATTTGTAATTCCCGTTCACGTGGAAATGGAGAATAGGCATAAAGTAATTGTAATTCTCATTTCGTAATGTAGAAATCGAGGGATAGGCATAAAGTAAATTGTAATTCCTGATTTCTACGGGAAGGTCAGAGATAGGCATAAAGTAAATTGTAATCTCTACTTCCAGTCCAAGAAATATGCATAAAGTAACTTGTAATTTCTGGGATAAGAGCAATGATCTAGAATCTGCAATGATTTGTAGTAGGCTCTTGATTGTGATGATATGACCTTCTGAATGTTAGTCATATCCATATGATCGGGTATGTTCCCGTCATTAAGATGAGCACGTGTACGGTAAAAATGGTGGTGAACATGTTTGTTTTTATGCTTTGGATATCTGAGTTTTCAAAGTTGATTAATTTTTAATTTGAATTTGGATGTTCTCACTAGGCGTAAACCTAATCGTTCAAATTAAATTTTCTTACCAGGTACCAGCTCAGGGAAGTAGTGGGATGTGGGACGAGAGCTTTTGAAGTAATCAACTTTTGAGATAAGCGGAGAATTTAGCTAACGCGATGAGGCTTTTGATGGATTGCTTAGATAATCCAGTTAATTTGATTATAGTTGACATGATTAGATTAATAGGTTATTTGGAGAATTCAATATATGTAAATATGAACCCTCATAGTTAATTCTCTTCTTATTTATATAAAAGTTTGGAAGTTATTCTGTTATACCTTGTTAAATTTGAGGTTCAAATTGGCCCTGATTTTAGGGTGTTACAATATGGTATCAGAGCTGAAGTTTAAGCGAACTAGGTATGATAATGAGATACCTAGACTTAAGCTGAGATGAATTAAGTTATGATTTGTGAGATATGGGTAGAAGTACTAAGACGGGATAGTCTTAGAGTCGACAGAAATACGTGAATTTAGTACTGTAACGATGGTAACGAGGATTCTCATGTATAGTATGTTCACAATTTCAATTAGCTACTGTTATTATGAATATATTGTTATACAAGCATACTTGTTTCTAAATTGTTACAGTGACTAATGAACGGTAAAGTACGTTTCCTGTATTTGGGTACGTGTAACCATTTCTTATGGTTATCTCTTTGTGCTATACCAGAACGATGGTGAATACACCAACAAGATCCCCAAACTCTTCGGAGGATAGAGCAGTAATTGATTGGGGAGAAAAGCAACCGGAAACGGTTAGAACTCATGAAAGTCCGCCGAGGCCAACTTTTATAGGAGGAACGGACAGTCAGGCACAAAGAACGAGTACCGGTACCTCCAACCCGGTGACGACTGAATCTACAATGGAATCTCGCATGATGGAGAATATGATGCGAATGATGAATACAGCAATGGCACAACAATCAGAGATGTTCATGAAAGCGGAGAATTTAGCTAACGCGATGAGGCTTTTGATGGATTTCTTAGATAACCTAGTTAATCTGATTATAGTTGACATGATTAGATCAATAGGTTATTTGGAGAATTCAATATATGTAAATATGAACCCTCATATTTAATTCTCTTCTTATTTATATAAAAGTTTGGAAGTTATTCTGTTATACCTTGTTAAATTTGAGGTTTAAATTGGCCCTGATTTTTAGGGTGTTACATAAGGCCCATGGCCCATAACACACTAAAGCCCATATTATCAATTTTGAGGCTTTTACAAACAATTAAATAAAACAATTCTTTTCTTTATATCTCTTTCTATTTTATAGGACTTTTAGTCCTAACAAGCCCGATTGGCAGAGATTAAGAAGCAGAAGGCCTATAAAGCCCGAACTTCAGGTATGTTTACCATTTGATTTATTCACTTCTGACTAAGTGTTACATGATTGAGTATGATACTCATCTCAGTACTACTTTTCAGGAAATAAGAAGTGAAGAGAAGATGAAACCAGACCAGATGGAGCTAAGTTAGTTGCTCGAAGGGACATATGATATGAACTTTCCAAGATGGCCTAAAATTAACACTTAGCAAGTGTTTTTGTATCTAGTATTAACTAGGGTTTTAGTTTCATTTTCTCGAATTACAACAAACCGAATTTATATTTATGTTTTCAAGAAATTGATTTTCCTTTTATCTCAATAAATGTTTTATTGTTAGTTGTAATTATAAATCAAAATAATGAATTAAGCGGGGCTTAACTCAGACCTATTTGTGACACTTAAACACATAACCAAACTCCAGACGGACGGAGGGTTGGAATCATGTGATGATTCACGTGATAAATGTGTATATTGTTGGTCAAGATGACAAAATGATATTTTCTCTTAGGGGTCAAAAGAACTAATAGGAGTGATCCATACTGATGTATGTGAGCCTTAAAAGTTCAGTCACAAGACACGATCATCACTACTTCATGACACTCTACTAAGTCTAGTAGATATGGGTATCTTTACCAAAAGAAAGGAAATGTGAAAGCTTTGATTTTTCAAAGAGTTTCAAAAGAAGTAGTGAAAACGCTTGGAAAGGATAAGGATGCTTCAGCCAGATTGAGGTAATGAATATCTAAGCCAAGAGATCATCCTAGAGATTGAGATTGTATCCCAAATAACTTCTCCCAGAACACCGCATCTTAATGGTGTGTCAAAAGGAGAAATAGAATCTTGTTGAACATGATTCACTCTATGACGAGTCTCACAAATCTGCCTAAAAGAGTTTTCTGAGGATGTTTCCTAGAAACAACTACCCAATACTAAAATATGCATCAACCAACAAAGACCGATAAAACCTATTCTCAAAATATGAATAGGGAAGATCCCAAAGTTGCCATATATGAGAATATGGGGTAATAATGCTTGAGATAAGCATAAGCTTATGGGAAGCTTGAGTAAAAGGTCTGAAATATACATCTTTATAAAATATCCAATCGGATATCATCCAGCGAGAACAAAAGTTTTGTTGCGCACCATATAGAATTCTTAGAAAATGATTTTCTGAGAAGAATCAAAGTGGGGAGACACAGTAGGTCTTGAAGAAATTCAAGAACCACAAAAATGGTACAATGGTTGACACTAACAAACAACAAGATGTTGGGCTTCAACAAGTTGTTGAAAATAATCGACGAGATGCAAAAACAATTCGAAGATCGGATTACTTATGATTACTTATGAATGACAAGATGCCATGAAGATTGATGTTAAAGCCACATTCCTCAAAAGGGAATTTTGAGCGATGACGTATACAAGGCTTTAAAACATCAAACCTAAAATTGCAAGCTGCAAAAGTCCAGTTATGGATTAGGACAATCATCTCGTAATTAAAGTCTTGTACATACGAGAAGGTCAGTGGGATCATAATTAGTACTCTAGATCATCATAAATACATCCTAGTGCTTGAAGGTGTAAAAGCTTGACTAAGGAAGTATTTCATGATAAAGGATCTAAGAGACAATTCCTTGGTGTAAGGATCTATTGTTATAGATCAAAGTTCTTAATTAGATTAAGCCAAAAGTATATACATTGACAAAATCTTAAAACACTTCAAGATGAAGGGGTTATAAGAAAGGAGGTTTGTCAATAGTACATGAATCGAATAAAGGGTGTTCCCATGCTTCGGCCATTGGTTCAAACATGTACACCATGTTTATGTACTAAGAGACCGGACATCTCGTATGCCTTAAAACGAGAAGATTTTAGTCAAACTCAAGTCATGCTCACTTTATAGACGTAAAGAACAATCTGAAGTATCTAAGAAGAACTAAAGATATGTGCTTACCGCACAATGGTTAGGAAAGAGATCCGTGTGTCTTGGGATACACAGATGCTAGTTTCCAAACTAACCATGATGACTAAAATTGTAGTAAGATATATATATTTATATATATATATATATATATATATAGAGAGAGAGAGAGAGAGAGAATGGAGGTAATATAAGCTGTGAGAGCTTAAATGTACACTTACTTATAAATCCTATTTGTTAGAACAATCATGATGTTCATGGTAGTTCCATAGGTTTAAATCTTTCTAATTAAGAATTTTAGTAAACTTTAAATTTTGGAACATTAAACAGTTATGTTTTACAATGTGATATGACATACTGGGTATGAGTATATACATTAAACATTACTGTGTTCTTTATTAGCATGTTTAAGAATCCATAAACAAATATGATGTTCATATTGTTTAGAACCGTCCTTGATCGATTATTACCAGGGGACTGGTAATAAATCAAGATCATTGTGAAGTCTGGTCATAGTCCAAGTTGGAAGTGCATTGGGTGCAACCAGAGTCACATGCGTTTGTCGATGCACAAAGCGTTGGACAAGACCCACGGTCAGGATCACCTCATAGATCGGTGTCATAAGGTGAGTCCTGAGATAGTAAAACACTCTTCTATCCTCAGACCTGAGATGTGCATTGGGACCTAATGCACAAGGAGTGTTATGCTTTGATATAGTCTAACGTTACCTTTAACCGGGTAGCCATAAGGGCTGTGTTGGGTATAACACGAATTATGTAGTTAGTCGTGTACATGCAACATGGGATTTGCTCCTCTCAAGATGAGAGAGATATTTATGAGTCCCTCGATGACATAGTTTGATTTACGTGCATGAACAAGTGTATTAGTTGGACTAATGGCACTTGTATAATCAAATATGTTGGGATCGAGAAACATAATCTTTGAACTATAAAGAATGAGATAGATCTATGCCTTAAGTTCAAAAAAAATATCGTGAGACAAAAGGACAATGAATGATTCTACTATGTGATTGATTGAATCAATCAAAATTGCTCGAAGACATAAGCAAATTTACATAGCCTTGGGGGCGGTGACGTGTTGCTAGACGGTTACCACCGTCTGTGTTAATGTGTATCGTGTGCAAGTGGGAGATTATAAGTTACTATATGCCCACGACACGTGTCACACAGAAATGCTACCAATGAGTATGTAAACCTAAAGGGTCGCACACAAATAACACGTTTGCTTCCATTAGAAAGAAATCCGTTAAAGTCATGTTTGACAGTTAAATAGTTATTCTTGAAAGAATAACTAAATAATATGTGTAAAATGTAATTATGATAATTACAAGGTTCTATCTGTAAATATGAATAATTATCTTTTAGATAATTATATATATATATATATATTATTTAGATAATTATTGAGATAATTATTCGAATTCAAATGATTTGAATTCAAATAATTACAGATAAACATAAATCCTATTTACTGTCAATATAAATAGGATGTCAGGTCATTTGTTTTCTGACGACCAATTCGATTCTCTGAATCCGAATTATACACATACACATATTTAGAATTAGGGGTTCTTTTGAGCTAGCACTCGGTAGAATTCGCGTGTTCGTGTGTGGATACTGTTAGAGGAAATCTGCGTTAATTTCTTAGTGCCCCGATCGTTCAACCAAAACAGATCCCAACAAAAGGTACAATTCTAAACACCCTATGGTGTGGTATGTGATTATTTAATTAAATGCATCAATGGATCCGATTGGGTTTTGTATTTAGAAATGTTTTCTATAATTTCGTAACCAATGTTATCTAATTTTCTGCTGCGTTTAACGGTTACGAATCGCATCAAAACCCAACAGATATCGTTCATATCATAAAATTAACCATTTTATAATAAGTGCATTCCAATTTGAAAATGGTTAAAAGAAAACTCACCTTAGGTCCAAATATTCCACCTGAATCTTAATAATTAGATTCGCTCAAACCAAACACCTTAAAAGTTTCTTGAAAGCTTTCATCCTATCTGCCGATTAATCACCAAATTTTGAATTGTAACCAAAGTCTTCTTCCCCAATTTTTTTCTCAAAGCACATACATATATATGGTGCGGCAGAATGAAGAGAAAAAAAATCAAAGGATGAGGTGTCTAACCTCTTTAATACCAAAATCATTAAAAATAAAACTTCTCACACCAATATATGACGTTAGCCGACTTCAATATTGAAATAGGGATACGAATGATCTCTTTTTTACCATATTCTTTTTACTATACTCCCAAGTTTCAATTTAAACCTTCATAAAAAGATAATTTACACAAACAATCCCTAACCTTCTTTATTGGCAAAGATCCCATTTTTTGTTATTAATCTTATTCCGCAACAAACTGTAAATTGTAGTTTGATTCATCAATAAACAATTTAGAAAATTAAAATTTGTGTTCGTATTCACCCCCCCCCCCCCTTCTACAAACTTTCACCCTTGTAGAACCCCTACGGACCAACAGGTCATTCATTTGGAGTCATGTACTTTTAGATTGTGTTGCATTGGATCCATAGGCACGTAAGTCAGTCTTTATTTGATGGTCAACTGGGTGTTGCGGGATTGGACTCCGGGACCCATGTTTTATGACATTGACCTTTCAAGTGGACACTAGGAGGGCTGAGTCCGATTGTGCTATCGTGTGATGGGCGTATGTGACCTCCGCCATGTCGGGGCAATGTTATGTTTGTAAGACTTTGTCGGGCCTTTGGTGGTATTCATGGTAATAGTCGCTAAGGTCAGCTATCTCTTTAGGTGGAACTTGAAAGGAGTCGTAGGGACACTTGGTCTTTCATGTCATGAAGTGTCATGCGATTAACGTTGTATGAGTGACATACTTATGTGTTCCTCCACTCTCAATGAATACGGGTCTCCCCCGTCGTCGCCCAACATTATTTTGGGTATTATAATGTCCTTGCTTTATTATCGTTTGGTATTATGCGATTGACTGCAAATGATGACTTTAATATTGGATTTCACTCCACATATATTAAGGTTTGAGTGAAGCAGTCATTTCCCATGTTTTGGTATTTGGACTTCATTCCATTTTATGCTCGCGTGAGTATTGGGTTTAGTTCCGTGTTTTCGGAGTATTTCTATTTGAACGTTTCATCTCAAAGAACGGAATTTTTGGAAAGAACATCATTATTTATTCTATACATTTTACTTAACGGAAATTGGGATTTAAATAAGATTTATTCCGTTTTATTTAATTGCAGAGAGGAAAACTCTTGAACTCACTAGGCGTTAGCCTAACCTTTGTATTTGTCGGCATGTGCATCAGGTTCCGGTTAGGAAATTGTACTAGTGACACCGTGAAGAGATGAGTGCTAGTTTGATGCACGGGAAGAGAGTAGCTTGGGTGAAGTCTTCCACACTTTGGGAATAGCAATTTGTAGTGGGTTTAGTAACACCCGTCCTTATTTAGTCTTGGTATAAGACTTAAGTTGTTGAACGTGGAGGTTAAATATATGTTCTAAATTTGAAGTAATTCCAAGGATGGATTTGTAGAATGGATTTTATCCGTATTTGGTTATATTATCGAAATTTTAAATTAGTTGTTCTATCCAAATTTGAGTGTGTTACATAAACAGACTAAAAAGAAACATTTTCTAACGGAGTCAGGGTAAGGGTTTGTTTGTCCACAACTTAACGAGTTTAATGAGATTTGCAGCTTTTTCGGTCAGCTATACATGATTGTCTGGTAGTGGCTTAATGATATAGAAAGTGCTTATTCAGTAAACTTCTAAGGGAACTCTACATAGAAAACCAAGTTTTTTCTCTCCAAAACTCTCCCTCCCACTTAAAACACACGCACTTTCCATCTATTAAAAACCCTCCAAAACAAAAATAGATTAATCAACATAGACATTTTATCCGTACATGGTTTAATGGAAAACCAAACAAGCCAAAAAAGTATATTCCGCATTGAGATACAAACCATAATACTTAAATAAATAGTTATTTCATTTTAAGAAGGGAAATGGACTCAAATAGCCATTTTAACCAACAAAATTGGTTTCCTAGTCATTTATTTTTCATTTTTACCAAAATATCACTACTTCCATAATATATAGGCCCGTAATTGCGGACCTAGCTTAAAAACACACAAAACTACGAATCTGACCGAGTTTTCTAAATTTTCTTTATATTGCGGATCTGAGTTCGTAATTGTAGATCTGAGTCATTTCTTTTAAAGAAAATCGATCAGATCAAATTAGTTTTTTTTTGTGTTTTTGAGTTAGGTCCACAATTACTAACTTATATATTGCGAAAATAATGGCATTTATGTAAAATCAGAAAAGAAATAATTAAAAGACCAATTTTAATTATTAAAATGACTATTTAAAGTCAATTTCCTTTTCAGAACCCAATTACAAAATTTGGGATTAAACCACAGGGACCAAAATGTAGTTAACTCTAAAATTGAAAAAGAATTCAGAGGCGTTTTATCGAGGAATGGAATCAAAACATATTGGACATGGCGATTGTCAGTGTAGTGTAGGCAGGTCGACCAGAAATGGAACCACATAAAACAGGTTGCACAATCATCTTTGCAATATATTGAAAAGAGGAACAACACTCGATCATCCAGAGACAAAATCCGATGGGTGTCGGTGGAATTCTGGTGGACAGCTCTGTAATCTTGGATTCCAACACTGAAACTACATCACTTGGCACCGGAGCAGACTATTTACTTCGCAAGCTTCGTCATTCCAACATTCCTACAGTAACTATTTTTCCAATAATATCCTCTGTGTCTTTGGTTTCTTCGATGTTCGTATGCATGGAATACTCTTCTACTACTTTCGTGTTTTTAATCTCTTCGACATTATTCCTTTAGATTGTTTGAATTGTACTTCGTGGAAATACCTCTGTGCAGATAGGGATTTCTCTAGAACCCATGGATAGTTTGGGAATTTGTTAGACCATCTCCAACAGTTTTTTATAATTTTTCTAAAATAGATAATCAAAAGTTAAAATAAAGAGTTAAATTAATCTCCAATAGCGCCAGTGGCGGATCCAGGATTTTTGCATAGTGGGGTCACTTTTAAGGTAGGTTAAAGGTCCGAAAGTCGTTCGATGTGTTTTAGCCTAATTCTACGGTTTCAAGAGATTTTTGAAGTTTTTCGGTTGATTTTGAGAGATTTTAAAGTTTTTTTGTCGATTTCGAGGGACTTTTTCGTTTTTTTGGTTGATTTCAAAAGACTTTTTTTGTTTGTTTGATTTTGAAGTACTTTCTTTGGTTTTTTAGCTAGTGGGGGGACATGCAAAAAATCGCTGGGGGAAACCATGCTATAACGCTAAAAAATAATTGTTTTTACAAAAAAAATCATATTTTTTTATTTTAGTGGGGGGATGGGACCCCCCCTTTTTGCAACTGCATCCGCCAATGAATAGCGCCATACCTGAAGTAGGAGATACCATAGTTAGGGATGGCAAAAAACCCCATACCCGATAGGGATCCGACACCCGAACTCGGTTTGACCGGGGAATCCCCGAGTTGACCGGGGATGGGGAATCCCCGAATTTGTTAACCGGGGATGGGGCCGGGGATAGGGATACTTCTCAAACCCGACCCCGGCCCCGACCCCCGAGTATTAATACCCATGGAAATACCTCAAGCTACCAGCAGAACTAAAAAAAGTTATGAAAGGGAATGGAATTTCCCAACTGATTATACTTTCTATTTTGGGGCCAAAATTCTTTGATTTTATGAACCAAGTTGGACCCCGACATAATGCACCTTAGGATCAATAAGATTTGCGGTGTGCATCTAGTCTCATCAGAAAAAAAGACAAATTAGTGGAATGTTGTGGACAAGATCAATATAATTCATAATGTGGAAGGAAACTGTGGGCAATGTGCGTGGAATGTAATCAAGGAATACTATTTGTACTCGTAAGAGTCTGAAATTTTGTTGGTTTAAATTGATCCTTGATCCAACTCCACCTTGTTGTTCTGATATGTAGTTGGTGATCTCTCAACATTTGTAGATATTCACATTCTTACCAGTTCAGAAAATACGAAACTACAGTTAATTCTTGGTTATGACTTTCGTATTTTTAAAGTAGTTGTTGGCTAAAATAGGTTATGGTCTAAGTGCTTTGTTGTTGTCCTTCTCAAGTATTGGTAAACTATTTGCACCTGTTTGTGGGTAAGCTTGCTTAGCTTTTTTTTTGTTAACTTAGTTTTTCCTTCTTTGCAGGGAATATCTTATCCAGTTGGTCTTTCGGAAGCGAAGGTAATACATCATTATGATGTTTTTGCATGAATATATTAAGTGGGTTTCAGATGGCAAGAGATTTTTTGTGATTCTTTTGTATCTATGTTGATTTCTCATATATTTATGCTTGGTGAAGACAAGTTTGATATGTTCCGTTTACTGCCAGCCAAAGAGAATGCATATTGATTTATATCTCATCCATGAATTGATATAATGTTTTTTTTCTCCTTATGATTTTGTTTTCTATCTCTGTAGCCTAACTTATCAATGATGTGGCCACTGTTCTAAAAGGCTCGCCACGACAGCCGCCATGGTGCGCCATGGCTTAAGGCTTGTGTCTCACGCCACGTTATGCCTATGGCACGCCATGGCCTAATGTGCGGTCTTTTATAACGCAATATTTGGTTTTTCTTCACGTTTTTAATGTCTTATTTGCTAGTTTTTTAATATATAACCTAATTTAACTTGGTTATTGTCATTGACTCATCGAGTAATAGTACAAAACATATGTTTTTATATATAATAGTATATATGATATAGAGATTTGCCGCCATAAGTCACGCCTTGATAAACGCCATGGCACACCGTGGCTCCTAAGGCTTGAGGCTTGGCCTTGCCGCCACGCCACGCCTCACGCCATTTAGAACCTTGGATGTGGCAGTTCTCATAGAGTAGGGTACTCAAGCCGCTTAAGGCAGTTTCCATCATCCTTTGCTGCTTATATCGAAATGTGTGAAACTTTTTCTTCAAATCTGAATGTGAGATTGATGCTTGCTAGATGCCCAAGAAAGCAATCTCTAGATAAGGGTATGTAACATCTTAGAAAGCTACACAATGCTTTGGATAAGCTAGTGTTTTCATAGTCTTGTTGGATTTCCTTAATCATGCAAGTTCTCATCATACTTGTAATGATCTTAGACTTGTGTGTAGAACCTTGAAAGCCTTCTTAGACCTAACTAGTTCCTTGAAGAGTTGGAGCCTTCTACAGAAAAGGGGTATGCCTCCCTCATTTTTAAGCATCCGAGAGTTGGAATCCAAATTTGAGAATCAATAAGCCAATAAGCTTACGAAGCACTCCTCATTCTCATCTTGTTTTCTTCATAGCTTCCTTCTGAATCATATCCTCTGTGCGACAACCTAGTTGCATCCTGGACTAGGTGGCCTGTTCTGGTATTATTATGTATAATGAGCTTTTGCTTTGGTTTTGATAAATCGGCTGCCCAGTTTACTTAAGTGCGTCGTAACAAGAGTTAAAAGGGTGGAGAGCAACAACAATAGTGGAACAATTATATATAATAGTAACAAGTAAATATTATATATATAGTGGGTATATAATGCCGTTTGTGGTAGTCACGTGGGAGAGACCACTAGTTGTTGGGATTGTGAGTATTTTAGTCCTGTGAGGAGGAGAGGAGGATTCATTCTTTGATTTTGATACTCAATTTAGACGACAACCAGGGAGAGATCCAACCTCTTAAAAGATGGGAATCAATTGTAATTATTTGACTATAGAAATTCATTCGGTTTCGTTTTGATTCAATCCGTAAATCAAATCTACGTTTATCAATTGGCATCAGAGCGAGAACGCTCCCTGGGGAAAAATGACAGAACATCACTAGCTTGGATGAATTGGAGGGCAATTTTGGTTCGTTGCATGAAGATGTGGCAACGTTGAAGGAAGATGTGGATTCTTCGGAAGGCGGAATACAATTAGTCATGCAGAAATTGGATTTGATTATTCAATCGCAACAGGAGTCGGTGTTGAAAGAACCCCGTCCTGAAGGTGAAGGGTCCAACCAAGGCGAAGTTCTACCGAGACTCCGAGAGACCGACAACTTGGCGATAGGGACGGAGGATCGTGGGAGAACAATCGATTTTTCGCAATTAAAGGGAGGCGTCTGGAGATTCCCAATTTTGATAGAACAAACCCATATTGGTGGGTAATGAGAGCAAAGTGATATTTCTCACTGAATCACTTGACTAGGGAGAAGATTGAGGTAGCAGTAAGGCAGTAATAGCCTTCAAAGGAGATGCTCTCAACTGGTTCAGTGGGAGTACAAACACATGCCAATAACGAGATGGGAGGAGTTGAAGCCGATGATACTAAAGGAGTTCTGTTCAATGTCCGAGGGAACGTTATACGAGCAGTTTTTGGCATCCAAACAATCGGGTTCATTATGTGCTTACTTGAAGCAGTTTGTTTCTTTGGGTTCACCATTAGATGGGATATTTAAGGACTTTACTTTAAGACAATTCATAAACGAATTAGTACCTATTGTTAGATTTAGTAAAGTTGCGTTTACCTTTCTTAGTAGAAGTGTTAGCTTTTCCTTATTTAGGTATTTAGAGTTGTATATATAATGTAATCCTATTTTGAAAAGAGCAAGAGAAAGAAATCAGTCTTTGAACATTTACATGGTATCAGAGCCGACTTCGCCGGAACTCTACCAGAACCAGCCGCCGTCGCCGGAATCACCGCTGCCGGAACCTTAGCCGCCGCTGCCGGAACCCAAGCCGCCACCGCCGTTGTTCTTCTTGTCCAGAGCCGCCATTGCTGCCGGCGACCTTGTCGAGAGCCACCACTGCCGCCGGCGACCTCGACCTCGACCCCTTCCAGATTCTGACTTTGGTTTGCTGTCCTCCTATTCCAGATCACCTTCCTTGAAAACTCTTGCCGGAACCCTAGCCGACTTCGCCGGAACCTGCCGGAATCCTAGCCGACTTCGCCGGAACCCTACCGGAACTCCAGCCTCCGTAGCCGGAATCTACCAGAAGCTGCCGGAACCGACCAGAAGCTGCCGGAACAGTCTAGATCCTGCCGGAAACCTTCAGAACACGCCTAAAACGCCCCGGAACCTTGGAAACTCCATAACCTTCCGAAAACCTTCAGAACCTGCCGGAAATACCCTCAAACCTGCCGAAAACCTCTAGAACGTGCCGAAAAAAAACCATTTGGCACACGTCGGGATCTGTTAAAAGTACTCGAAATCTTCCAGAATACTTCCAAAATCTGCCGAAATGGGAGACGAGGTTCCGGTACAACAATCAACATTTTGTGCTAGTACAACACAATCAGGTATCACACCTAATTGTCTCTCTGCATGCTCACCATCTTGGATTATTGATTCGGGAGCCACAGATCACATGACCGGGAACAAAGACCTTTTGTCCAATCTTGAAACTAATACATCCCATAACCCCGTTCGACTTGCTAATGGATCTTCATGTCAAATCATGGGCATAGGATCCACTAGCAATCTGTCAAACCTAAACTTATCCTCTGTTCTTTATGTTCCTACCTTCCCGGATAGTCTAATGTCTGTCAGCCAGATTACCCAAAAACTTAATTGTTATGTCATTTTTTCCCCTACACATTGTGTTTTTCTGGATTTGAGAACAAACCAGTTGATTGATTGGCACAATCAACTGGCACAGGTTTTGAATCTCAGGGTCTTTATCGCTTGTCTATGTTGCGATCTCCAGCTATGCTAATGGATCTTCATGTCAAATCATGGGCATAGGATCCACTAGCAATCTGTCAAACCTAAACTTATCCTCTGTTCTTTATGTTCCTACCTTCCCGGATAGTCTAATGTCTGTCAGCCAGATTACCCAAAAACTTAATTGTTATGTCATTTTTCCCCTACACATTGTGTTTTTCTGGATTTGAGAACAAACCAGTTGATTGGCACAGGTTTTGAATCTCAGGGTCTTTATCGCTTGTCTATGTTGCGATCTCCAGCTACACATCTTTGTGATTCCGGTATTAGAGAGGTGCACTGTCGGTTAGGCCACCCTTCTTTGCCTGTTCTGAAACAATTAAGACCTGATCTTTCATCTGTTCAAGAGTTAGTTTGCGACTCATGTCAATTGGGTAAACATACCCGTCGTCCTTATCCCCCTAGCGAATCTAGTCATGTCACGTCTTTATTTCAGTTAGTTCATTCTGATGTTTGGGGACCTTGTCCCATAACTTCTACTAGTGGATTTAAATATTTTGTTACTTTTGTTGATGACTTTTCTCGTGCAACATGGGTTTATTTGCTAAAGTCACGTAATGAAATATACTCTATCTTCTGTGAGTTCTATGCATATGTCAAAACCCAATTTGCCGTCTCTATTAAAACTCTAAGGTCTGATAATGCAAAAGAATATTTCTCTTCTGATTTTACATCCTACTTATCTGAGCATGGTATTATACATGAATCATCTTGTGCCTATACACCCCAACAGAATGGCATTGCTGAACGAAAGAACCGCCATTTGTTGGATGTGGCACGCACTATGATGATTCATTATAATGTTCCACAAAGTTTTTGGGGCGATGCAGTTCTTACAGCTAATTATCTGATTAATCGTATGCCCTCTTCTGTCCTTAAAGGGAAGACGCCTTTTTCCATCCTCTTTCCAAAAGGCACTTCTTTTCCCATGGCTCCTAAGATCTTCGGTTGTATTTCTTATGTGCATGATCATCGTCCGGGCCATAATAAACTTTCTGCACGTGCTATCAAGTGTGTGTTCCTTGGGTATTCTCGTGTCCAAAAAGGCTATCGTTGTTATAGTCCTTCTCTGCGTAGGTATTTTACTTCTGCTGATGTTACATTCAATGAGTTGAGTCCTTTTTATGATAAATCTATTACAAGTACTTCTGAGTCAACAAATCACGTTCCTGATCCTTTTGATTCCTTTAAGCCCCCCGTCTTGCGTATTCCAGTAATGACACCAAATGTGGCTATTCTGCCCGTACCCACTGATACTCGTTTCACAAATGTGTATGCTCGACAGCGCCAACGACAAATGCCTGAGACCCAAGAGTGCCTATCTGTGCCTGATGATTCTGGTACGTCTTCAATTCCACCACCTGACCCACACATATCATCGCCTACTGACAGTGTCCCTAACCTAGTACCTGATACACCCCTACCACCACTTACCGAGCCTTATGACCCACCTGGTGCCCATCTCCCCGATATTTCAATTGCCTTCCAAAAAGGCATACGAACTCGTACCCGATATCCTATTCATGATTATCTTGCCTATACTCATCTTTCTTCAGAGTCGTGTGCCTACACCACCGCCATTGATAGCCATATTGTTCCTAGAAATGTGATTGAGGCTCTTAATCATCCAGGATGGTTTAAGGCAATGCAGGAAGAGATGGATGCTCTAAAGAAGAATCATACTTGGGATTTGGAACAACTTCCTCATGGAAAGCGGAAAGTGGGTTGTAAGTGGGTTTTCACAGTGAAAGTTCATCCTGATGGTTCACTGCATCGCTTGAAAGCCCGATTAGTTGCAAAGGGTTATTCTCAAGCACAAGGGATTGACTACGACGAGACGTTTTCCCCGGTAGCTAAAATGCCGTCAGTTCGCATTTGTATTGCTTTGGCTGCCATTAATCATTGGCCGCTTCACCAGTTGGATGTCAAGAACGCCTTTCTTAATGGCATTCTTGAGGGGGAAGTGTACATGGAACAACCACCTGGGTTTGTCATTGAGGAGGAGGTCACAAAGGTATGTCGATTGCGCCGTTCATTATATGGTCTCAAACAGTCTCCTAGGGCATGGTTTGGACGTTTTTCGGATGTTCTCCAGGAGTTTGGTATGACCCGCAGTTCCCAGGATTATTCCGTGTTTTATAGACACCATGACAATCGACGAATCATATTGGTGGTCTATGTAGATGACATTATTATTACCGGAGATGATAACACTGGAATTTCTGAGCTAAAAGAATTTCTACAGACTCAGTTTCAAGTTACCGATCTTGGACGACTTCGTTATTTTCTTGGGATAGAAGTATCTCGATCTCCACAAGGGATTCTTTTGTCTCAAAGGAAATATGTTCTTGATATGCTTACTGAGTGTGGTTTACTGGGATGTAAACCTGTTGACAGTCCCATGCTTGCGACAGGAAAGCTTCTTCCGGATGCTGGAAATCCTATGAAGGATCCAGAGAGATACAGGAGACTAGTTGGAAAGTTAAACTATTTGACAGTTACTCGACCGGATATATCATTCCCGGTTAGTGTCTTGAGCCAATTCATGTCTGCTCCTTATTCGGGTCATTGAGATGCAGCACTTCGTGTTTTGAGGTATCTTAAGGCCACCCCAGGCTTGGGGATACTCTATTCAGATCAGGGTCATTGTCGAGTGGGTGCTTTCACCGAAGAAGGAGATGGTAGGATATCCGGTTTCTCGGATGCAGATTGGGCTGGTTGTCCCGTTTCCAGGAGATCAACCACGGGGTACTGTGTATTTGTTGGAGGAAATCTTGTTTATTGGAAAAGCAAGAAACAACATACTGTCTCCCGATCAAGTGCTGAATCAGAATATAGAGCCATGGCAGACGTGTCATGTGAAATGACGTGGGTAAGGAGACTCCTAAAGGAGCTTGGAGTAATTACAGACGACTTGATGAGACTGTATTGTGATAACCAGTCAGCTATTCACATAGCCAAGAATCAAGTATTCCATGAGAGGACTAAGCACATTGAAGTTGATTGCCATCTCATTAGAGACCGTGTTGTGGGAACACGGACGGACCCTCCATCGATCCAACCAGTACACATCAGGACTGAGCATCAGCTTGCAGACATTCTCACGAAGCCATTGCGGAAAACACAGATAAATTTTATTTGTAACAAGTTGGGCATGATTAACATATTTGCTCCAACTTGAGGAGTGTTAGATTTAGTAAAGTTGCGTTTACCTTTCTTAGTAGAAGTGTTAGCTTTTCCTTATTTAGGTATTTAGAGTTGTATATATAATGTAATCCTATTTTGAAAAGAGCAAGAGAAAGAAATCAGTCTTTGAACATTTACACCTATAATTAGAGCTAAAGTGCGGTTGCTATTTTATGTTACCTTAGGAGAAGCCATGTAAATGGCCGCAAAGATAGAAGAAGGAAAAGGTTCTCAACATAGTAGGAGTCAAAAGCAGTGGAGTACAAAGAATACCTTCATGTGGACAACCAATTTGAAGATGTGAGGGACGAACGGAGGTGGGGGAAGGAGTACTGAAAGCTCTCAGACATTAACTGCAACGACGGAGGTTGCAAGGCTTATGTTACAGGTGTGATGATAAGTATGCTCGTGGGGAAAGTGCAAAAAAAGGAACTCAATGTGTTGGTGGTGCAAGATCTCGAAGAAGAAACAGAAACAGGGGTCCTAGAAGAGGGAAAGAATGCAGAGATGTTGGACGACAACTTACAAAAAGTAGAGGTACACTTAAACTCAGTAGTGGGGTTCACTAATCCGAAAACCATGAAATGGTAGGATTAATACATGAGCAATGATAGTGGTCCTCATTGACAGCGGAGCACTTCTAGAACCTTAGTAGATAATAGAAAGAGCTACTGATAATGGCCATTGAAGGTTATGACATCACCCTTGGGAACGGGTGGAGTGGTGGCAGGAAAGGGGGTATGTAGAAGGGTGAAGTTGGGCTTTGAAGGAGTAGGTGTAGTTGACGACTTCTTGCTAGTTGACTAGGGTAATTCAAGTGCCATTCTCGACGTCCAATGGCTAGAAACATTGGGGTCTATACATGCAAACTTGAAGACATAAACTACGTGGTTCCAAGTGGGCAAGGCACCGTCACTTTGGGAGACTCTTCATTGGGAAAAACCTTGGTTACTATGAAGGTTTTTTAGTAAAGACGTGGAAACAAGAAAAGCATGGGCGGTTGGTGGAATTAGGCGTCATGACAAGCACCGATTTTGTTCCGAATGTTGTTCCACAAGCGTTGGAGAAGGGATTGGTAGAATTTCAAGGCGTGTTTGTGGCTCCCTTACTACCTAAAAGAGGTAGAGAACACCAAATTGTTACGAAGAGGGATGTTCTTGTCAACATTAGGCCCTATAGGTACCCTTTTTATTAGAAAGAAGAAATTGAGAAGTTAATCTGAGACATGTTGGAAGTAGCCAAGTAGGGATAATCTGACAAAATTACAACCCCTTTTCAAACCCGATACTGCTGGTCAAGTAGACGGACGACAACTAGCGTTTCTTTGTTGATTATTGGGTTCTCAACAAGAGCGCGGTCCCCAACAATTTTCCAATCCCGATGATTGATGCACTACTTGAATAGCTGCATGTAGCCTGCATTTTTCCTAAGTTGGACGTCAAATCGGGCTACCATCAGATAAGAATGAAGATCGATGATGTGCATAAAACTGCGTTCCACACACATGAAGGGCATTACGAGGTTCTGGTTATGCCTTTTGGGTTGGCCAACGCCCCAGCACCCTTTCAAGGCCTAATGAATGAAGTATTCAACACCCTTTCAAGGCCTAATGAATGAAGTATTCAAATCCTTCCTCAGAAAGTTTGATTTGGTCTTATTTGACGATATTTTGGTGTACAATAGGAACATGGAAGAACATGTGGGGCATTTGGAGAAAGTTTTTAAAATTCTGCTTCAAATTCACTTGTATGCAAATCACAAGAAGCTCAAGTGTGGACACATACGACCAATCGATTTGGGTCACATTGTATTGGAGGCAGGAGTAGAGATGGACCAAACGAAGGTGCAAGCAATATTAGATAGGCCCGTGCCTCGAACAATAACCGAATTGAGGGGATTTTTAGGCCTCTCCGGGTACTACAGGAAGCTTATTGCTAACTATGGCAAGATTGCAGCTCCATTAAACCGACCTTTTTTTTGTAAGAATCAGTTTATTTGGGGAAAGTTGGCAGAAGAGGCCTTTAAAAACATGAAAGCAGCCATGACCTCAGCCCCGGTTCTGAATTTACAAGACTTCATAGAAGATTTTGTGATAGAAACGGATGCTTCGAGGTTTGGATTAGGGGTTGTACTAATGCAACGCGAAAGACCGTGGCCTATTTCAACCAAGTTAGAGGCGTGCAAACTCGACAAAAGTCGATCTATGAAAAATAATTAATGGTCATAGTGTTGGCGGTGCAGAAATGGCGACCCTTCTTGTTGGGCTGGAATGCGCAGATCAACAAGCCTTAAAGCTTTGCTAGAATAACGGGATATCGAGCATGCCTATTAAAGGTGGGTGAGCAAGCTTTTGGGGTACAATTTCGACACCATTTACAAAGTAGGGAGCAACAACAAGGCAACTGATGCCTTGTCACGAAAGGACCCACGTATTGAGTCTGCGGTCATAGCCAGTCGTGAATGGGAAGTGGTTAAGAAAGAATTAGAGGAAGCCCCGTTGTTGACTTCAATTAAATTCGAAGAATTTCACAACTCTCCGGTGGGTGGACACACGGGGGAGGATGGACGCATCAACGGGTGGCATCGAAGGTATTTTGGGTGGGCATATAGAAAGACATAAGGCAAATAGTCCAAGGTTGCAATATTTTCCAAAGGAATAAGCACTTGTGTGGTTCCCTACAAGACCAACTTAACTTTGGGAAGCCATCACCATGGACTCCATAGAACGTTTAACAAAGTCCCATGGGATGGATACCATTTTGGTGGTGGTACATAGGTTAAGCAAGTACGCACATTTCCTCGACCTCAAACATCCTTTTTCTGCTCAGACTGATGCTGAAATCTTCACTAAGGAGCAGTGGCGGAGCCGGTGCTGGTGCCGAGCCCCCCATACGTTCCTTTGTACTGTAAAAATATATAACAAATATGTTGGGTTGTTTACTTGGTTAGATGTATTTCTTATGAGTTAGGAGACCCATGTTCGAATCTTTGGAGGCACTCTTTTGTCTTGTTTTTTTTTTCTTTTTTTCTTAATTGACAATGTTCTTTGAAAGTTCTATTATTTTTGCTTTTATTATTATTAACATTTTTGTTGTATTTACATTCACAAAATTTTTATAAAAACATTATTAGATCAAAAATCAAAATAAACTAATTTATTAATTTCATTGTATAAATTCAAAAATATATAAATTAAGGTTTTATAATATCATTTTTTGGATCATAGATTTTCATGACGTCATTTTTCGTCAAGGAGTTACGAAATCTATTTTCTGCTAATGTATATGATATACAATGTTGATATTTATGTTGAAATATATTTTGATTATTATAATATATTTGATTATTAAAATATTGGTTATATATATATTTTGAGCTTCAGTTAGCACTATAGGTTAAATTTTTTATCTCTCTTCTAACATTTCACAAACGAACCCACAAAATTCATTTTTTTTTGTTTTTTCTATATACACACACTAATCACACCTCAAATTTCCTCTCAAAGTATCGCGAGACTTGCGATAACCAACAATAATTGCATATCTCACATTAACATTTTGTTTGAATACCTTAAATCGGCAAGTTAAATTCAGTTCATTTGACATCTTCTAGTATTTTTAACAGTTTCTTTTCAATTTGGTATATTGATGTAAGACTCCCTTGGCGATCTTTCTGTATTTTTAAGTATTACTTCTTGATTAAGTACCTAACTAATTTATGTGCTTATTGCAGGTGAGCCTTCTCGAGAAGCTGATTTGTGCATACTCCTTTGAGCATTTCATCTACAATCCATCTTCTTTGGATGACACTATAAACGCGGTTTCTCTAGCTTGGGAGAACAATGGCACAATTATTTTGCATGTGGTTTCAAACTACAACGAGGGACTTGTTCCAAAATCACTTAATTCTGGCTGGATGAATGTCATTGTCAGTAAGTAACCGGACTTCAATGAAAAATTCTGGCTGGATGAATGTTGTTGTTAGCAAGTAACCGTGTGAAATGATCTACCTGTCAGATGTTGATGGTGATGATGCAAGCAAGAATCCAACTGGGATTTTCATAAAGAAACTAGAAGAGTTGCCTCTGACAATCTGTGAGTTGAATAGAAAGGTAACAATAATGTGTCTTTCATTATGTATCGAAAGCTTTTTAAATGGGAAAAAATGATTTATTTTTGTTTATATGTGTGCTTTTCATGACTTTGTAACTATGTTTACTTGTTCACTTTCTGTTCTTTCCTTTCAAGCAGTCGAGCGAGGATAATCTGGTCGTGGGTTATATTATGAAGCCTAGTCGAGAAGAAGATTTTGCAAAGGTGACAACTTTTTTAATTCTTTCAATTATAAATACTACAAATGCCTTCCCTCAAAATTAACATGAAAAAAAGATTTACAGGCTTAAGGAGGAAATATTGGTTATGAAATAATAGCAATAAAAAAGTGTAATAGATTGAACGATATGTTTTCACATGGTATGGTGCCATCTTGCCACAAAATCATTAGAAGAAACTGTGATCCTCTCTTGGCTAACATTGGGAAAACTTTTTTTTTGGCTCAAGTTGATAGTTCTAATCTTGCATTTGGCCAAATTTATCACGAATTGTAGTTTCTCAGGTCTGAATGAATAATTGTGGCCATGGTTGCCAAAATGTTGTATTGTAAAAGGATTTAATATTATTATAGCATTGAAAGCTAAATAGTATCATGTTTTGTTTGCAGAGAGGTGCATTTCCATTAAACCCTACCCAAAATGGGTTGATATTTCTTCCTCTCACTTTTGACCTCCCAATATTAACTCAGTTGAAAAAAGTGGATATTGTTATCCATAAAGCAACTGATGAAATTTCCTCAATTGAAAGGAGCGGTGACAATAGTAAGATCATTTACACAAGAGGAATGCTGGAATTGCAGAGGTAAACTTCTATTCACCTCCGTATGGTTCTGATTTTTGTAGTCTCCGTTCAGCGAGTATATAAACTTAATTGTTGGTTTTGTATGCACACATATATATAATTATAGAGTAAATTACACCATGGATCCTAGTGGTTTGCTCAAATCTGGATATGGTCCCTCTTTCAAAATAACTACACTGAGCCTCCCTGGGGTTTGCATTTCTTTACGAGCTAGGTCCCTGTCCCTAACGGGGTTAACTCCAATCCGTTAACTTTGGGGTTATTTTGGTCAATATACATATATACTAAAATTTATTTTTGAAACACCACTAATTTTTGAAACACAATAAATTATGAACATGTGCCTTTTCCATTTGCTGCTTTTCTTTTTCTTTTTTTCTTCATCCATTCTTTCTTCCTTCTTATTCTTGTGCACACACATGACACATACATCCATTTCTAAATCTAATTTCTTCAAGTTATTTCAACTGCACTGTCTAAATGTGTGGATAGATTGGTTTCTTCTTAGTCTTGGGGTCAAAAGAAGGTGAACTCATATCATTGGGCCACATGGACTTGTTTCCTTTTCTGCTTGTTTCTCAGGTGTATAGGTGAACTCTCAGATTGCTGCGTGATTGATCCATTTGATAACATTTTCCCGATTGTGGATCGACTAAGAATCCAAGAAATCCTACTAGGATTGGAGGATCTCAAAACAGAAAGCCAATGCAAAATCAGAGGGCCTTATTTTTTAAAGGTTTTTACATTATCATTTTTGTATATATTATATGATAAATTGTTATTATCCACTTGATATTAAGTTTACCTGTAGAAAGTTGTTTACAGGTTGATAATTTTGAGGATCTCGAATTGGAACAAAGGCTTCATAGAGCTAAATTATCCCTTCCGAGTATCGTAAAACCTCAAGTTGCTTGTGGTGTAGCTGATGCCCACAGTATGGTAATAACTGCTTCTGTTTTTTACTGCAATGTAAACTCTAGTTTAGACAAGGAGGAAATTACATCTTTGGTCCCTGTGGTTTACACTTTTTAATGGATTTGGTCCTGAAATCAAAATAGTTATGGATTTGGAACCTGTGGTTTGCATCTTTGCACTCCTTGAGTCCCTTGAGATGATAAAGATTAACATTGCAGAAGTTATATTTGAGTGGAGAGACGTGAAATATACAAGTACTCCGCCATCATGATAAAAATGTGAACTTTGACTTTCTTAGTCACCGTAGAGGTTCCGTATTTGGAAGTTACCTATTTTACTAGTTTTTGTTATATAGTTTTTTGTTGAAATTTTATGGAACTCCAGACAATTTGGAGGTTTAAATTAGACCTTTTGACTTGAAAAGACAAAAATTACCTCCATTTACCATTGCGATATCCGCTATTTCAAATCACGGTCGTGACTTGTATTTTGAGTCGACTATGTAACAGCATAGCTTCTAATATCGTGATTTTGTATTTCATAAACAAACAAATAATAGATTGTAACATTTTTGGAAAATGAGCATA
Source organism: Saussurea involucrata (assembly GCA_033807775.1). Classification (NCBI taxonomy): domain Eukaryota; kingdom Viridiplantae; phylum Streptophyta; class Magnoliopsida; order Asterales; family Asteraceae; genus Saussurea; species Saussurea involucrata. The sequence continues at coordinate 29,295,156 of CM066316.1, forward strand.
TCTCTTGGCAGCTTTTCCTAACATCTTAATGTGTCCTCTACTCCTATTTCTTTCTTGATTGTTGTACAAAGACATTTCATCTATTTTTTCATTTGCCTTTCCTCTCCATCTTCTAATATTACGCCCTCAATCCGAAAAGAAGTGTCCACATTTCTATTTTTCTTTGTCCCAATATAAGTGTCCACTTCCAAAAGTAAGCGTTTACCTTCCAATTCTACCCTTAATTGGCAGGCCATTGTCTTTAAAGCTGCTGATTTCACGTGCTTAAGTGTTCCTCTTCCAGCAATTGTGCAGGTATGAAATTTAATTTATCAGCTGTTAGGGATACACACACACACACACAATATTATATATATATATATATATATATTTGCATGTATTTATGTATGTATGGATGTTTGTTCGGTATTTATGCAACATTTTTATACGGTAAGTGCTTACTGGGTAATAATCATCACTCTCACTTACCGGGTAAGATTCTCGGTCCTTGTCATCGCTCTTACCAGGTAAGATTCTCAATCCTTGTCATATTCATTCGATAAGGTAAAGTGAGCTACTTACTAGGTACGCATCTAGTAAACGGCCCATAAATGACTTTGTTCTGCAAGTTAGGTCTTCAGGGAAACACTGCATGCATCTTACCTTCTTCCCCAGACCCTACCTCTGTATGAGATTTAGAGGTCCGTTTGGTTTGGTTATTTAACCAATTTTTAAAATAGTAAAGATACTTTATTGACATGATGACATCAACTTTGACTTGAGGTTAAACTTTGAAATGTGACTTTCTTTATAAAAAAGAAAAAGTAAAAGGAGAAGTGGATTTGTTGTTTGGGACCTAGGGTGTAAATAAACCCTCAGGAGTCCATTTTAAAATAGGAAGCATATAGCAACATTTAGCTTATCTTAATGCCAAATTTTGAATTTAATTCATTGCAAGAAACAAAAAAACAACAACAAAGAAAGAATCATCAGATTTTCACCATTTGATGCCCAATTCAGCAAGGCCTCTTTCACTATTTATGCAGATTTTACTTTTTAGCTGTAAATATGCTAACTTTAGTCCCATCCCATGTTTCATGTGAATCAAAACTGCAGGAATACGTCGATCATTCTTCTACTCTTTTCAAATTCTACGTCTTGGGGGGAGAGGTATTTTATGCAGTCAAGAATTCAACACCTAATGCTGATGTCTTGAAGAACTCATCTGAGAAAAATGGATTCAAGCCTCTACTCTTCGACAGGTACTCCACCTCATGTCCACCAATAGAGCAAAAAACTTGTTGTCCCACTTTTGGTGCGATATTTAGACCGGGACAGGATAAGGATAAAATTGCATTTTTTTTGTACCACCAAAATAGGTGGAACAAAAATCAGGGAGATGGGACAAGATTGGTAAATTACTAAACTACCCATGTAATTCAAAACCTTGCAAACCTTGCACAGTTCTTTCATCCATCTACCTCAGTCTCACCCGTCCGCTCCAGTCCTGTCTGTGTACCAAACGCATATGCTGAATTGAGTCGAGATTTTTTTTAATCAACATCTCCATGGTTTTTCTCAGTTTAAAATCTCTGCCTACTGATGGAAACAAGAAGCCTTCTGGAATTGGAGATTACCATAAGTTGAAAGAGCAGCAGGATCTTGATATTGGGCTTGTTACTGATGCTGCAAATTACCTTCGAAGGGTTCTTGATCTCACCATATTTGGCTTTGATGTTGTTGTGAGTTCCCTTCCATATATTTCAAAGAGTTATTCGGCTTTTTGCTGCAAAAAAAAGCATCGTTCCTGCAAATATGAAAAAAAAAGAAACACTGAATTTTCCGACAATAAGTGATTCTGGGCAAAATGTTGTTTTTGCATCTTTGTTTCAAGAGTTTGTTCAAACCATTCAATCTTACACACTGTAGTGTTGGTATTTTCACAAGAACGATGGTTGATTAGCAATGAAAATCCAATTACAATGGTTGACCTAAGTCAATGACTCGTGTCACCAATAAGTTACTAACCGTTCAAACTCTTGTACTTGCCTTTCGGTTACAAATGAACTTTACCTCTTGTGAAAATGTCAAACTAAGAACATTGTATGAAAACGGTGTTTTTCTTTGGGCAAATTGCATGAAAATGCAACGTACTTTTTTATACAATTCTTATTCTGTATCAGTATCACGTACGTTCAAAACCTTCATTTTGGTACCTTGGATGTGGCATCTCAAACATTTGGTAGGTTTAACTAGGAATGCATGAAATTGCATGGTTTGATTCTTATTATTAAGATATCATATCTGAGGTACCAAAATGAAGGTTGTGGGAAGAGTACGTTACACAAAATAGGAATCAGGACAAAGTTCGTTGCATTTTCATGCAATTTTGCCTTTTTCTTTACATTTTCATAAGGATGATGGTTAGTTTACAAATATTACATGGCGATTCCTCTTAAATTTACTTGTGCTCGAACTTGTTACATGTTATCTGTGTTTCAGATTCAGGAGGGGACGCAGGATCATGTTATTGTGGATGTAAATTATTTGCCATCGTTCAAAGAAGTGCCTAATGAAACCGCGATTCCTGCCTTTTGGGATGCTATCAAGATGAAATATGAGTCGAAAAAGGCCGAAAATGGCTGATGGTTTATTGATGCATGTTCTACAACTGTGCAAGTGTAAACTAGACATGATTTACCTTAGTTATTTGAACATTTGGGAAGTTTGTTAACCTTCTATCTATGAATAGTTTCCAAGTGTTCTCACACCTTTGCTATAAAAGAGATGGTAAGCATGTGTTCTTGAAGAATCAAAATAGAAAATGTTGGCCTTCAAGATCCAATAAGAAGCAGAACAAAAGAAGGGCATTTTGGCCTACCGATATCGGGTAACCTGACTTTTTTTAGAGGTCAAAGGTTTGAATCTTATCAATTAGGGAATGTGTACGAGTTTTATTTGCCGTATATAAATATTATTTATTTTAAAAAACAAGAATAATTAGGTTATAGCAACAAATGAACTTGAAAGAAACTATAAAGCTGTGAAGCCCATTAGAAAATACAATATTTTATTAAATATGATAAAGGTAAGGTATGTATACATTTTATTCTGGATTAATTAATGTGTGAGTTTCATATGCTATATATAAATATTACATATTAAAAAAAGTAGAATAATTAAGTTCTAGCAAGAAATGAACTTAAAAGAAACTATAAATAAAGTTGGGAAGCCTCCTATAGAAAATTTAGTATTTTATATATGATAAAGGTAAGGACTGTGTACATTTTATTCTGCTTTAATTAATGTGTGAGTTTCATATGTTGTATATAAATATTATATATTAAAAACAGCAGAATAATTAAGTTCTAGCAAGAAACGGACTTAAAAGAAACTATAAACAAAGTTGGGAAGCTCCCGATAGAAAATACAATATTCTATATAGGATAAATGTAGGGTCTGTATACATTTTATTCTGGTTTAATTAATATGTGAGTTTCAAATGTTGTATATAAATATTATATATTAAAAAAACAGAATACTAGAACTTAATGAACTTAAAAGAATCTATAAATAAAGTTGGGAAGCCCCCAACAGAAAATACAGTATTCTATGTAGGACAAAGGTAAAGTTTGTATGCATTTTATTCTACTTTAGTTAATGTGTGAGTTTCATATGTTGTATATAAATGTTATATATTTAAGATAAACATAATAATTAAGTTCTAGAAAGAAATGAACTTAAAATAAAATATAAACAAAGTTGGGAAGCCCCCTAATAGAAAATAAAATATTTTATATAGGATAAAGGTAAAGTCCGTATACATTTTATTCTGGTTTAATTAATATGTGAGTTTTATATGTTGTATATAAATAATATATACTAGTGTTAGGCCCGCGCGTTACGCGGTGATGATAATATATTTTAAAGATAATCAACTGAGTTAAAATGAAACGTAACTCATCAAGTCATTATCATTGATTATATATATATATATATATATATATATATATTGACATTGATATATTAATTTATGTAACAACCCAGTCTAAAATAAAGCATTCAATTCATATAAAACGACATATCCCAAAATGGGTCCCAAAATTTCATTACATCTGTCTCAAAACTTAGGTTGGCGGAAACAACCTACACAACTGAGAATAATCTAAATGCTGAAATAATAGTGACTCTGCCTCTACTGCACTTATTCACTAATCGCCATGCTCACTTGCCAGAGCCTTTCACTATCTGCTTACCTGAAAAGGTTTAGTTTGGAAAATGCGAGGGTTAGACCATGAGGTCTAGTGAGTCCCTCCTGACAGTCCTCAAAACATGTAAAACAGTTTACAATATTTCATATAAAACTTGCATATATCTGTACCATTAAATATCGTTCACGGATAAAGTCTGCTCTCGTAAAATGGCACCCTGAAGTCACTCAAGAGTGACAACGAGTCAGTCTCACGCTGCCTTACAGGGTCACTCTTCCCATGGCATAAACGGGTCACTCCTCCCGGCATGAGCACTGGCGGGCCACCGACTTAGCCAATTTTACGTCCCACTCAATGTATGCATACATCTCAATAATAAAGTTTAAATAAACTTTCATGCAAGATAAGCATAGAAATAAAACATGGCATTTCTCATCATGTATTTTACTTCAGAAAACACGTTAAAAGTCACGTATTTTAGTTAGAAAACTCACCTAGTGCGCTTACTTTCCTTTTCTACTCTGTTCCTGACTTCCAATCGATTTACCTGAGAAATGAATAAAGTACCATTGCTCAGATCCTAAACCAGCTTTCCGGACATCTATCCGGGCTCAACTTACCTGCTACTAACTCTTACCGGATGCCTGCTACTTACCGAGTACTCACACAGTCACACTTACCGGGTACGACTACTTACCGGTCAACACCACAATTCGGACAACATACCGGGCACAAACTTACCGGAACACACATACTTATCGGACAACTTACCGAGCACAAGGTTACCGGATCACACATACTTACCGGACAACTTACCGAGCACAAGGTTACCGGATCACACATACTTACCGGTACTATCAGGGTTCTCTCCCGGTAACCTTCATCACAGGGGAACTTACCAGGTACGATACTAGGACGATTTCGGGGCCAAATCCTTGCTAAAAGCCCCTTAATCAAAACGTTATGGTGGCAAATAGCAACAAAACATTATAAATCCATTCCTTACAACTCTTAGTTACACAAACACGATTATGGGTGTTTAATCTTTCCTTTAGGGCATCATTTCCCACTTTTACTAGAAACTCCCAAAAACCAAACTTAGCAACAAATCAAAATAAGGACTGGGATTACCTGATATGAATCATTGTGGAATCATCCTCCAATTCCAGTACCTCTTCTAATTCGTAAATTGGTGATGCTCTTTCTCAAATTGCAATTGAAACCAATTCTCTCATTCTCTGCTCAAGCCTCCAACAATAGAAATGAAAAGCCCCTCTAGGGTTTTTGTGCCCAAATTGAGGCTTTTATACCTCCTTAACAATTTACAACTTATCCCTTGACCTTACAACTTCACCGAATTTATCCCACAAAACTTTAATATGTTCAATTAAGATCACGGTTATTACAATACTTCCCCCTCAAAAGAATTTCGTCCCCGGAATTCCATTATCGAACAGATGAGGGTATCTGGACCTTTTGTCCGCTCCTACTTCCCAAGTTGCCCCTCGCCTCTTATGATACCTCCACTGAACCTTTACTAACTGGGCTTTTTTGTTCCTTGTCTTTCGAATCTTGCTGTCTACACTTCCCATTGGTTCTTCTTCGCAAGTCAATTACTCGTCAATGCTGACGTCTTCTATCGGAATGGCCACATCGGTCTCGACCAAACATTTCTTCAGATTTGGCACATGAAATGTCGGATGAACCCCTCTTAACTCTCCTGGCAATTCTATCTTGTAAGCTACTGTTCCAACTCGTTCGATAATAACAAAAGTCAGCTCCCTACTGCCTGTATTCCTTGCAAGGCCGCCATCGTCTCAACTTCCAACATCTGCTCTCCATAACAGAGATGTGCATCACGTCATGAATTCTTCCAAAATCTCCTCGTGCACAACAAATTTGCACACTACTCCTCCAACTTCCATAATTTTCGACGGACCTAGAACGTGGTCCACTTCACTTTCCTTTCGAACGCATCACTCCTAATTATGGGAATGTCTTCTGCAACAACTACCCTTTTCACAAGGTTCAGGAATTTCGTGCCTTTTTACCGAATTAACTTAGCTCCACACAACTGCCCGAACTATTCTGGATAATATCATAGTCGTGCCCGATCCCTTGACAATGTCCCTCAACTTCTCACCATGTCTTATGACATCTGTAACATCCCAACCATACCAGATATTGACCGCTTTGTCCACACACCTGAACTCACGTTTTAAAACGCGTCTAATCAAGGCTTTCGCTAACAATTTCACTTCCTTGAAAGGAACTTTGGGGAGTTTCTGCCACAACCACGTGAATCTTTTACCAAGCGACAATCACTCACTTGCTAACTGGCACAAGGCCAACCGTGAACCTTCTAACAACTCATACTCAAGAGTTCCCTCATCAGATTACGTGCAATCTCTAAATTACTTCTCCCAACCGACATACGTCTATGCAGATCATACTCCCTTTCCCGAAACACATCGGCTACAGCTCGCCAACTAATTCATACGCTCTCACCACTTCATCACCCATACTCATACGTAGCTAAAAACATAAAACCTCCACAATCCCGCATCGAAGTATCCCCTACTCGAAATGAACTTTTCCTGACGACACATCAATTTCTCACTGCTTGCCACGAGCGTTCAGTCATATAAAACATAACTTCGGTTATCCTCATTCAACTGGGAGGAGTAACCATGGTCACACCATACTATTCTCAATAGCCTATCACTGACCGACTAGTTCGTTTGAGTATCTCTCACAACATTGCCCACTCAACCCATTCAACTGCTCCTTTCCACTTCTTTCCCATAATTAAGCATACACAAATCCTCTTTCTCATACCCTTTCCAGGAGTTTACACACTTACCGATGTCAAGCTACACACACTGCTCCACTTTTCGGTGTTACTGCCAAGCTAACTACTCTCAATCTACTCACTTATTCCGACATACGATGTTCACCTCCCCACGTTAGCGCGGAGCACCGCCCACCAACCATTATTTGCCCCTCTCTTCCGACCCTTCCACATGCTGACAACACTTTCTCATTACTATACATAATCAAACGGTTGCATAAAAATTCTAACTTAAGGCATTCAATCTCGAAATGACACCAGTGTTCGAAGTCATTACACATTCTTTGATCTCTCACTATTACCTTCTCGGATAATTCCTCCATACATAAGAAACATTTCACGTTCTGTAAAGATTTAGCATCTACTATCACACATTTTCGACTAACTCATCTACCATCTTCTTTAAACTTCCACTGATTTCAAAATACACTTACTTAGCGACTCACACATAAAAAACAATTGGTTTCTTATTTGGGTAACCACCCACTCCCGCTCCGTCATTCTATTCTGATAGCAGTCAAAGCAAAATGCCAACTTACAAACCACATGCTCCGACAACTGGGTTTGCAAATCGTACACTTCATCTGAAATCCTAAAAGGCTTCCTTTTAATGCTTATAACATCGCTTTACTACAACACTGGCTGACACATTTATCTTGGCAATTGAAGCCATTATTCATTCATACATTCTCCACTCCTAACATCACACTGCCGACCAGGTCTCTCATGGTCATTTGTACACAATTCAAACTTTCCTTCATATTCTCCTGCATGCATAATCGAGTCTATCTCGCTACTTTGTCCTTTCTCAACTCTAGTTGAACTATAACTCCCTAGTTCCCAATTAGCTCAAACGTAATCGTTCTTGCTAGCTCTTTACGATCCGAGCCCTTACATAAACAGGGCACATTCCCTCACCGAACGATATGATTTATACACTCGCTTCGTTCGTGCTTCATACCTTATCCTTCTACGAACCCTCCATACTTCGCAAGTAAAACGCTTATCCAAAACAACAGTCCCTCACCAACTTAGCACCCCTACAAGGTGCTCTATCAACTTACAACCTTCTGGTCCAAGTCTTCGGCCTCAGCCACCTTACCCAGCTACCGATTTCACCATCAATAGTCAACCTGTTAATACTTTCTTAACTTATTCCTTAACATGGGTTCCTTACGGAACCAAATCCCTCCAACATATCATAATCAGTTGCATAATCTGTCTCTCTCATTTCAAAACCTATTCATGTAACATCCATATTACAAGCTCACCTCAAAACTCATATCCACGCCGTGGACATTTCATTTCTGCCTCTCAATACTACTCATAACGAGTTCCTAAAACCAACACCTTGATGACTCCTAGTCCTTCCTCCGGACACCATCGTCCCTCGACAACTGTATTTCCAGTCACCTAACAAGGGTACATACCCTCATACAACCAATACCAAGGTCCACTTCCGATTCTACCACTGTTCACCTCTTCTCTTGAACACAATTACTAAAACTACAAACATTCTCCCCTGATTTGTTCAACATATTTCCACTCTTGGAGTTCTTTCTTAGCTTAAAATGTAATACTCTACGACCTAGTGAGTTCGTAGCCTTCATGCATGACAACGCGGTAAATAAATCATTTTGCACATTTTCTTTTCATTTTAAAGAACAACACTGGGAACAACTTGGGTACATATGACCCCACATTCTCATGACTCCAATGCCCTGCTCAACGATCTCGAGGATCGTTTGTATGCATCTTTCCGTAAGATTTAGTCTTACTTAACCTCAACGATGTTGTTACGTCAATAATATATTGAATGACAATCTTTTCGTGTGACAAAATTCTGAAAAAGGATTACCGACACAGAGTAAACCAGTCGGTTCTCATACTCATTTTTATAATATCAACATGTCGATGCTCATTTTGATTATACAAGTTTTGCTGGCAAACGTTTTCTTGACTTTTTGCAACAATTTAACTTATCATGAAAAGTGTGAAATATTTCGCAAATCGTTAAGCTCAAAATTTCATTGTGCGATGTAAGCGAAATCACCTTTTCTTTAAACATACGTTTGCACATTCTGACTCATTTTTGATCAAAATTGATATTTATACATTTAACTTAAATCGTGAAAATTTCATGTTACATATAAGAACGCCATGCATGAAACTCTACTTGCAATTGAAGGCTACTCACCCTAACAAGGTCAACCACTTTACTCACGCGACTTATCCTTGACACTCTACCTTCGACCATTGGTCGCCCTCTCGGTCATGCAATAACTTGCTGTACATGCGTTCCACATCTCACTTACTCAACCATTTCATACTATCTTCGTTTTGATCAAACATCTCGCATTCTACCTCTACATGCTTTCAATTCACCATTGGTATCTTATTTCATTGATCCTGCCATTGAAAAGCTCGACTAGGAAGTCAGGGCTCCATTAACACTCTCAAGATTTCGACACTGTCCTTCCTTACCATCCAAACTGATCTATCCCATGATTTCTAGAACTGAAACTCTCCAGAAACAGTAGTCTTACTCAAAATCGCACATTCATCCTCTTCGAGTCCACGAAGATCAAATTCTATACGACTCATAACATCCCAAACAACATTTCATCTCTACGATGTATACATACATCACCTCATAAATGACCTCTCACGATACTTCCCCAACAATGGGTCTCAATCTACCCCTCAGGGATCTTGCTGACATTCTAGATTACTGGAACACGACATTAAAACTAGCTTCACCCTACAACTTCGGAATAATAAGGCAGGTCAAACACATACATGTACCTGTAAGTTCGCAATCACACTGGCCAGGTGTAATCCCAAACTTACCTTACATGACTGTCCTCGGTACCCTATTAGTCCTTACATCTACAATAGTGCCATCCTAACGCATTTCCTGATTCTCAGTTGTGATTTCTACTTCCAAAGTTTAAGTTTAGGCCCGTCCGGTCACCTAAATCCCTTAAACTATGGCTATGATACCAATTATAACAACCCAGTCTAAAATAAAGCATTCAATTCATATAAAACGACATATCCCAAAATGGGTCCCAAAATTTCATTACATCTGTCTCAAAACTTAGGTTGGCGGAAACAACCTACACAACCGAGAATAATCTAAATGCTGAAATAATAGTGACTCTGCCTCTACTGCACTTATTCACTAATCGCCTTGCTCACTTGCCAGAGCCTTTCACTATCTTCTTACCTGAAAAGGTTTAGTTTGGAAAATGCGAGGGTTAGACCATGAGGTCTAGTGAGTCCCTCCTGACAGTCCTCAAAACATGTAAAACAGTTTACAACATTTCATATAAAACTTGCATATATCTGTACCATTAAATATCGTTCACGGATAAAGTCCGCTCTCGTAAAATGGCACCCTGAAGTCACTCAAGAGTGACAACGAGTCAGTCTCACGCTGCCTTACAGAGTCACTCTTCCCATGGCATAAACGGGTCACTCCTCCCGGCATGAGCACTGGCGGGCCACACCCCCGACTTAGCCAATTTTACGTCCCACTTAATGTATGCTTACATCTCAATAATAAACTTTAAATAAACTTTCATGCAAGAGAAGCATAAAAATAAAACATGACATTTCTCATCATGTATTTTACTTCAGAAAACACGTTAAAAGTCACGTATTTTAGTTAGAAAACTCACCTGGTGCGCTTACTTTACTTTCCTACTCTGTTTCTGACTTCCAATCGATTTACCTGAGAAATGAATAAAGTACCATTGCTCAGATCCTAAACCAGCTTTCCGGACATCTATCCGGGCTCAACTTACCTGCTACTAACTCTTACCGGATGCCTGCTACTTACCGGGTACTCACACTTACCGGGTACGACTACTTACCGGTCAACACCACAATTCGGACAACATACCGGGTAAGCTACACTTACCGGGCACAAACTTACCGAAACACACATACTTACCGGACAACTTACCGAGCACAAGGTTACCGGATCACACATACTTACCGGACAACTTACCGAGCACAAGGTTACCGGATCACACATACTTACCGGACAACTTACCGAGCACAAGGTTACCGGATCACACATACTTACCGGACAACTTACCGAGCACAAGGTTACCGGATCACACATACTTACCGGTACTATCTGGGTTCTCTCCCGGTAACCTTCATCACAGGGGAACTTACCGGCTACAGTGCTGGGACGATTTCGGGGCCAAATCCTTGCTAAAAGCCCCTTAATCAAAACGTTATGGTGGCAAATAGCAACAAAACATTATAAATCCATTCCTTACAACTCTTAGTTACACAAACACGATTATGAGTGTTTAATCTTTCCTTTAGGGCATCATTTCCCACTTTTACTAGAAACTCCTAAAAACCAAACTTAGCAACAAATCAAAATAAGGATTGGGATTACCTGATATGAATCACTGTGGAATCATCCTCCAATTCAAGTTCCTCTTCTAATTCGTAAATTGGTGATGCTCCTTCTCAAATTGCAATTGAAACCAATTCTCTCATTCTCTGCTCAAGCCTCCAACAATAGAAATGAAAAGCTCCTCTAGGGTTTTTGTGCCCAAATTGAGGCTTTTATACCTCCTTAACAATTTACAACTTAGCCCTTGACCTTACAACTTCACCGAATTTATCCCACAAAACTTTAATCTGTTCAATTAAGATCACGGTTATTACAATTTATTAGGGTAGTGTAAAATGAAACTTTATTAGTTATCACTAAAGTACTATTTTAACTATTTGTTATATATAAAAAGTTTGTTTTGCAAAAATAAGGTAGACTAAATTGAGTCAACCACATGAGTTGACACAAAAAAATTCACCTCTTCTTTCTTATACACACTTCATACTTTAGAACTTGCATCTTCTCACCAATGTGGGATGATGCAAATGTAGGGTAAGCTAAATGAGCCAACCACATGAGTTGACACAAAAGCATCCACCCCTCCTTTCTTATAGCCACTTCATAGTTCAAAACTTTCATCTTTTCACCAATGTGGGATAATGAAACTCAACCACATTTCAAGATTTGAGGAATACTCAAACCTCATGGTGCCAAGTCACTCTTTGTGGTTATTCCTTTAATATATATATTGATATTGATATTGATATTGATGATTGATTAAAAAACAGTATACATAAGTTCTAGCAAGAAATGAACTTAAAAGAAACTATAAATAAAGTTGGAAAGCCCCCCAGTAGAAAATACAATATTCTATATAGGACAAAGGTAAGGTTTGTATGCATTTTATTCTACTTTAATTAATGTGTGAGTTTCATATGTTGTATATAAATGTTATATATTTAAGAAAAACATAATAATTAAGTTCTAGAAAGAAATGAACTTAAAATAAACTATAAACAAAGTTGGGAAGCCCCCAATAGAAAATAAAATATTTTATATAGGATAAAGATAAGGTTCGTATACATTTTATTCTGGTTTAATTAATATGTGAGTTTCATATTTTGTATATAAATATTATATATTAAAAAAACAGAATAATTAAGTTCTAGCAAGAAATGAACTTAAAAAAACTATAAATAAAGGTACACTATTCTATATAGAATAAAGATAAGGTCTGTATATATTTTATTCTGTTTTAATTTATATGTGAGTTTCATATGTTGTATATAAATATTATATATTAAAAACAATATACATAAGTTCTAGCAATAAATGAACTTTAGAGAAAGTATAAATAAAGTTGGAAAGCCCCGCAATAGAAAATAGAGTATTCTATATAGGACAAATGTAAGGTTTGCATACATTTTATTCTGTTTTAATTAATGTGTGAGTTTCATATGTTGCATATAAATGTTATATATTAAAAAAAGCATAATAATTAAGTTCTAGCAAGAAAAGAACTTTAAATAAACTATAAATAAAGATTGGAAGCCCCCAATAAAAAATAAAATATTTTATATAGGATAAAGGTAAGGTTTGTATAAATTTTATTCTGGTTTAATTGGTTTAATTAATATGTGAGTTTTATACACTATATAAAAATATTATATATTAAAAAAACAGAATAATTAAGTTCTAGCAAGAAACGAACTTAAAAAATTATAAATAAAGTTGGGAAGCCCTCGATAGAAAATACAATATTCTATATAGGATAAAGGTAAAGTCTGTATACATATTAGTCTGATTTAGTTAATATATGAGTTTCATATGTTGTATATAAATATTATATATTAAAAAAAATAGTATACATAAGTTCTAGCAAGAAATGAACTTAAAAGAAACTATAAATAAAGTTGGGAAGCCCCCCAATAGTATAGTATTCTATATAGGGCAAAGGTAAGGTCTAAATACATTTTATTCTGCTTTAATTAATGTGTGAGTTTCATGTTGTATATAAATGTTATATATTTAAAAATAAAGCGTAATAATTAAGTTCTAGCAAGAAATGCACTTAAAAGAAACTATAAATAAAGTTGGGAAGCCCCCTAATAGAAAATACAATATTCTATATAGGATAATGGTATAAATAAAGTTGGGAAGTCCTCCCATAGAAAACACAATATTCTATATAGGATTAAGGTAGGGTCTATCTACATTTTATTCTGGTTTAATTAATACCTCAGTTTCATATGTTGTATATAAATATTATATATTAAAAAAACAGAATAATTAAGTTCTAGTAATAAATGAACTTAAAAGAAAGTATAAATAAAGTTGTGAAGCTCTCAATAGACATAAGAGTATTTTATTTAGGATAAAGGTAAGGTCCGTATACATTTTATTCTGGTTTGATTTATGTTGGTTTAAAGAAGAATCAATACATCATGAAGTTGCCACATGCCTACTTTGACCTTGTATCTTTTAACGACCGAAACTAACTTATTTTTATTTTATCGATAATGAGTGAAACGGGTAAAATTTAAATTATTAGTTAAAATTATGTTTAGAATATACTTAAATGTTTATAACCTTCTAAGTTATTTGAATTGAAAAGCTTTACTATTGTTTTATCAATAGTTTTTCTAATCATATATATTAATTATTGATGAAATTAGAAAGAAAAAATAAGTAGATAAATTATTATTAACAGTTCAACCTAGCCTGATTCAACTACTCTTTTACTTGGCCAATAACTTTAAGGCCCTGTAGAGTTATTCTAGGCCCTCGGTTACCTAAAAACTTGTAACATTGTTGAACACAAGGGATAATATGTTTTTTAATCGTGGGTGTTCAGGTTGGCTTACGCACACCTTTACTAATCTCATGGTGCTCTGGAGAACAGTTGTGAAAATTCCTAGGCTACTTGAACCAGTGGCCTTTACAGAAACAAAACTTACAACAATGTACCACAAAGAACGACGCTTCTTTTTTGTTAACCTAGGTGTCCGGGCCAGATTGTATGCACCTCAACTAATCTTTTTGGGCCCTGGAGAACCAGGAAAATCCCTAGTGGCCTATCACTCTCCCTCAGCCTACCAGTGGAAGGTTATGCCTTTTGGTTTAAAAAATGCCCCTTCAGTTTTCCAAAAAGCAATGACAAGGATCTTTGAACCTATCGTCCGACACACCCTGGTTTACATTGATGACATCCTCTTGTTTTCCCCCAGATGAAGAGTCTCATGTTGAATTACTGTCACAATTCCATTCTATCATCACAAAACATGGGATCATGTTATTAGAAAAAAAGATGGTGATAGGAGTCAGTTCTATCGATTTTCTTGGCATGAAGATCACAGATGGAAAATACCAACCACATCCGCACATATCCCAAGAGTTGCACAGGTTTTAGACGAGCTGACACCACAAAAGGAAATTCAACAGTTCCTTGGCCTGGTAAATTATATGGCTGATTTTTTACCTAAATTATCATGTCATACTGTGCATCTATTCCCCATGCTAAAAAAGGGGCCGCCCCTTTGGAGCGACAAACAGACCTCAGCAGTAAAAGCAATAAAACAACTTGCTGATGTGATGCCCCCTTTAAAGATTCCTACTGTGACTGGCAAAAGGATACTCCAGACCGATGCGAGTGATGAGTACTGGGGAGCAGTACTATTGGTAGAAGACAAAGGTGGGGCCAGAACAATATGTGGCTACAAAAGTGGCATGTTCAAAGATTCTGATCAACATTACCACTCCACTTTCAAAGAAATACTTGCAGTCAAAAGGGGAATTGAAAGATTCCAATTCCATCTAACCGGTCACAATTTCCAGATCGAAATGGACATGTCGTCTTTCCCACGTATTGAAACATTACCTCATTTCCTATTATTAGTTGTTGATGTATGGCTTATGTCATGGTTATGTAAGAATGCCTTTTCCTTATCTATAAAAGGAAGGCTTCCCTTCACTTGTAAATCATCCCTTGAAAGAAATAAACTCATCTTTCTATAATTCTCTCTAGTATTCTCTCTTTGTTCTTTATATTTCCTCCATAGTTCTTTATAATACCAATGGTAAACCATCAGTCCTAGATGGTCAACCACCACTCAAAGATGGCTAACCACCAGTCCACCGCCAGTCACCACCAGTCTCCACCATTAGTATTGTCCTCACATCCCCTATCATACTATACTCCTGGATCCACACCCCGTTCCGCTAGTCCTAAACCCTAAACTCTAAACCACCAGTCCACCTTATTAAAGGAATCACCCCTTGGTAGATTGGTGTGATGAGGGAGTGGGATGTGTGGTTGGCCAGTCTGGAAGACTTCGAGGGGTTTTATCATGAACACCTCTATATCTGGGTGCTTATCTGGGTAATCTTAGATGGACTCATCGTCTGAGAAGTCTGAATTGGCAATTGAGCACAGGGTTCTGTCATTAATCTCATCCTCGAGAGAGTAAAGGGACTCAAGGTCTGAAATGTCCATTGGCTCAACTAAGTTAAGAGCTTGGATTAGTGACTGGGACTTTCATTCGGCCGATCCTTAGGCGAATGTTGTGTTATTGCTCCTGCAAGCTCGTCTTCTAACTACGAAGTTGAGTTTCCGCCGTTAAGCTCCTTCGAAAATACGGTACAACGAACCAAACATGATTGGAAAATCAAGAATTCTACGACTATTAGCTCGACGGGTGTCCCCACTGCTATTAGTCCTGCTGAGATCACACTCAACTAGCAGAGTGAAAATG
Source organism: Saussurea involucrata (assembly GCA_033807775.1). NCBI lineage: Eukaryota > Viridiplantae > Streptophyta > Magnoliopsida > Asterales > Asteraceae > Saussurea > Saussurea involucrata. The sequence continues at coordinate 29,311,311 of CM066316.1, forward strand.
TTGTTGCACAAAACAAAGCCCTCACAACTATCCTTGCTCAACAGAAACAGATCACTAAGACTCAAGAAGCTCTTACCACAAAAGTAAGGTCTCTCACTAGCATCATAGATGAGGTCAAAGCAAAAATGGAAGCCCTTCATTTTGAACTTCTCCAGATAGTTCGAAATAAACCCTCGCCAAGTGAGCAACGTGTTTTTGGCCAGAAGCAATCTGAAATGAAGTCCTTGCAATACTAACTCAGTGACCTTGAGAATCAGCACATGCAAAAACGTGTGTCAACCCACTCTGATGAACCCGGGCGATTGGCCCTTACTCCCTTTTTAGGGACATCATTTGCTCCACAACCACTCCCTTCCTTCCCTCTTAAACAAGCCTCTCCGTCCTTAGCCTTATGGTCTTCCGAACACGACAAAAGAAACTCTAAACCGTCACAAAGACCCCCACCCATCCAAGACCGTGCTTCATCCAGTCGAACAAGAGAGTTCCGGGATGATGACTCCATGGTAGCCTCTTCGACACCCCCAGGAATTATGCCGATCTGTGAAACAAACCCCATCTCGGCCTTTTTGCACTCCTTAGCCCACAAGGAGGAACTCGTTGGCCAAACATTTGTGGCACCTATTATCTCATCCCACATGGATGAAGATTCTGACCCGCCAACATATGCCTTCGAACACTTATTCATGGCAGAACCCGAGCCCACAGTCGAGCGCGAGTATGATGATACTTTCACAATGGGTGATGCTGCTTCTAAAATAAGGCAACCCAGGCGAAATAAAACCCCGAAAGCGGACACAAAACAACAATTCACCTTTGACGACATTCCTCCATCTATGTGGAGAGAAAGAAGTGTTGAAATGTTGACTTGGTGCTCAGCAGAACTCCAATACTATGACGTTGCTACAGTCATCAAAAGATTTATCACTAGAGCCCAGGGTCGTCTTAAAGATTGGTACATAAGTCTTGGAGAATACAGGCAACTACGACTCCAACAAGTTTCATCCCCCGAAGAATTCATAAACATGATCTATTCAGAATTCATAGGGAACCCGATCGAGCACACTGTCCATGCAAGGGAAAAGTTCTTAAAAATGAAATGTTGTTCATTTTTAAAATCAGATCTAGAAGAACATTATGATCGTATGTCAAAACGGTTTTACTGTCTTCATGGTATTGACGATGTCAACCTTAAACAAGTCTTCCTCAATTCTTTCCCTGAGTCGCTCGCAAATGAATCATTCAGATTTTTGGAACAAAAGAATGTATCATTAGCCAATGCCACACTCGGAGAACTCTACCAATTGATACTCAATGCATTGGCCAAGCTCTGCGACCACCAAAAATTCTTCAATGTATTTGAAAAGACAAGTAGAACGCTCGGTCCCACCTGTAGTGACAAATACCTGCAGATAAAGTGCAAAACCAACTCTTCATGTGAATGCTCTCGCAAAGAGAAGAAGCCTCAGTTTAAGAATTTCAAGAATTCTTACAGAAAGACAGGGGATAAAAAAATGGAAGTTTTTAAAGAAGAAATCACACAGAGGGAGAAGCTCAGACATATGTTACATCTGTAACAAAAAAGGACATTTCGCATGCGACTGTAAAGACAAGAGAAAGTCCCAGTCACTAATCCAAGCTCTTAACTTAGTTGAGCCAATGGACATTTCAGACCTTGAGTCCCTTTACTCTCTCGAGGATGAGATTAATGACAGAACCCTGTGCTCAATTGCCTATTCAGACTTCTCAAACGATGAGTCCATCTCAGATTACCCAGATAAGCACCCGAATATAGAGGTGTTCATGATAAAACCCCTCGAAGTCTTCCAGACTGGCCAACCACACATCCCACTCCCTCATCACACCAAGATACTATCGTTGCAAAACCTCCAACCAATACCCATAGCCAAAATACATCTCCTCACTTCTACATACTCCAAGCCAATCTCCGTAATTGCATTTTTTGATACAGGATCTTCAGTTTCAATATTGAATCCTGACATCCTACCCCAAAGTTACTGGCGACCACACCACCAACTCTTCCTTGCGGCCAGTGGAGATACATTTGTCATTGATAAAATCAGTATTCCTATTTTTATCAGGCTTTTTCCTAAATGTGTTGTCAAACACAGACTGTTAGGATCAAGTTCCCATGGTAAAGATCTTCTCATCGGATTTGACATCCTCTACAAATTGCCAGGACTAAGGTATGCAGAACAAGGACTCCGTTACAAGAGCTTTCTAAACTCGTGGAGTCCAATCCCAAATCTTTACATGGCATCAGCCCCCACCATGGAAGATATGAAGCAAAAGATTATTCTTTCTTCCTGTGCTTCAAACCACTCAGAATTCCTAACCAAAAACAATTCCCCGCTATGGTTAAATCCTTCATTCTTCGTCAGCCTCCCGTTCAAACAAAATGAAGATGTTAACCCGACTAAAGCCAGTCATCCTGGGATGAACCCTGACCACTATCAACTAGCGGTCCAGGAATGTTCAGAGTTAGTAGATCAAGGAATTATCGAACCTACTACCTCATCATGGGCATGTGAGGCATTTTACGTCAACAAAAGAAGTGAGCAAGTTCGCGGAAAACTACGACTGGTCATAAATTACCAGCCCCTGAATCACTTTTTAGCCGACGATAAATTCCCACTACCTCAGAAAAGGTCTCTGTTCCAGTCCCTGGCTAATGCACGGATACTATCCAAGTTCGATCTCAAAGTAGGGTTTTGGCAACTAGGGATACATCCTGACGATAGGCCAAAGACCGCCTTTTGTATCCCTGACCATCACTACCAGTGGAAGGTTATGCCTGTTGGTTTAAAAAATGCCCCTTCAGTTTTCTTAAAGGCAATGACAAGGATCTTTGAACCTATCCTCCAGCACACCATGGTTTACATTGATGACATCCTCTTGTTTTCCTCAGATGAAAAGTCTCATGTTGAATTACTGTCACAATTCCATTCTATCATCACAAAACATGGGATCATGTTATCAAAAAAAAAGATGGTGATAGGAGTCAGTTCTATCGATTTTCTTGGCATGAAGATCACAGATGGAAAATACCAACCACAACCGCACATATCCCAAGAGTTGCACAGGTTTCCAGACGAGCTGACATCACAAAAGGAAATTCAACAGTTCCTTGGCCTGGTAAATTATATGGCTGACTTTTTACCTAAATTATCATGTCATACTGTGCATCTATTCCCCATGCTAAAAAAGGGGCCGCCCCTTTGGAGCGACAAACATACCTCATCAGTAAAAGCAATAAAACAACTTGCTGATGTGATGCCCCCTTTAAAGATTCCTACTGTGACTGACAAAAGGATACTCCAGACCGATGCGAGTGATGAGTACTGGGGAGCAGTTCTACTGGTAGAAGACAAAGGTGGGGCCAGAACAATATGTGGCTACAAAAGTGGCACGTTCAAAGATTCTGAACAACATTACCACTCCACTTTCAAAGAAATCCTTGCAGTCAAAAGGGGAATTGAAAGATTCCAATTCCATCTAATCGGTCACAGTTTCCAGATCGAAATGGACATGTCGTCTTTCCCACGTATGTTACAGTTCAAGAGAAAGATGCTCCCCGAGGCACAACTTTTGAGATGGGCCAATTGGTTTTCTCAGTGGAAGTTCACTGTGAGACATATCAAAGGATATGAAAATATCCTTGCTGATTTCTTGTCTCGCCCAAAGGACTATAAATACCACATCCATAAAGAGGTCCAGCATGTCCTCCACCACAAGATAATCCCAATGGTACTTCTTATAGCACCAGCTGCTTCCTCGGAATCATCTGCCCGACACAACGCTCAATCCACTGGCGAACCATCCTCATAGGATATCACGGACGTTATCTCTACCATGGCACTTCCAACAGAAGTCGTCGAAGTCATCGCCGAATTAACTTTCAGAGATAGGTCCCAGCTACATTACCAAACCTTCTTCAACGTCCTTCTCCAGAAACATGGATTGTTCATGAAAAACTTCTTGTTTCACCTCGACTACCCTTTCCTCAATATCTTCCATTTCCATGATCTGTACATGTTCCCGAAAGAAGCTTTATGTTTTTTCTGGTATCTGTATGAAGCCTACACCAATGCCATCACTTTCAACGCACCGAAGCTTGTTCAATACCTCTTCCAATGCCAGTTTGGACGTGTTCCGAAGGAGGCAATGGGAGTCCTCACACTGCTGCAATGGTTCCTCCCAGCCCATTTATGGATCCACCACCTGTCTGTACCCAAGAAGAAGTACGCCTTGATCATGTTCCACAGACCATGCTCAGCAGCCATCAAACAACCTCACTCTATAGTCTATCACTCTCCCTCAGCCTACATCCATGAGTGGAGTAATAGCAACTGTGCAAGCCGGTCGTTCGAGAAAAACCACCCCGACAGGTTCATAACAAACCGGCTTAACCTAGCGAACGCCAATAACGTTGAACATGAGTCCATCCCGGAGAAAAACCACCCCAACAGCTATCTGTGGAAAAATACCATGGACCAGTGGTCACAGACTCACCTCTCCCCAACAATAGACATTTCTGATGAGTCAGGCTCAGACAGCGATGGAGAAGCGTACACGGTCGACTACAACACCGATGGATCCTATCCTGATCCTTACGAAGACGATCCTTCTCATCCAGACTCACGCTGGAAATAGTATCCCAAGATCCAAGAATCGACCCAAGCATCGTCAAAATAATTATTTAAGCATTGTCTTAATAATTATTTCCTATCCAGTATTTTATTTCCGTATTTACTTTCCAGTATTTATGTTTAAATAAATGTTTTTATAAAGGAAGTTACTTGTCACTTTTAAGTGATGTAAGTGCTTACCTCATTTCCTATTATTAGTTGTTGATGTATGGCTTATGTCATGCTTATGTAAGAATGCCTTTTCCTTATCTATAAAAGAAAGGCTTCCCTTCACTTGTAAATCATCCCTTGAAAGAAATAAACTCATCTTTCTATAATTCTCTCTAGTATTCTCTCTTTGTTCTTTATATTTCCTCCATAGTTCTTTATAATACCAATGGTAAACCATCAGTCCTAGATGGTCAACCACCACTCAAAGATGGCCAACCACCAGTCCACCGCCAGTCACCACCAGTGTCCACCATTAGTATTGTCCTCACATCCCCTATCATACTATACTCCTGGATCCACACCCCGTTCTGCTAGTCCTAAACCCTAAACTCTAAACCACCAGTCCACCTTATTAAAGGAATCACCCCTTAGTATCTTGGTGTGATGAGGGAGTGGGTTGTGTGGTTGGCCAGTCTGGAAGACTTCGAGGGGTTTTATCATGAACACCTCTATATCTGGGTGCTTATCTGGGTAATCTGAGATGGACTCATCGTCTGAGAAGTCTGAATAGGCAATTGACCACAGGGTTCTGTCATTAATCTCATCCTTGAGAGAGTAAAGGGACTCAAGGTCTGAAATGTCCATTGGCTCTACTAAGTTAAGAGCTTGGATTAGTGACTGGGACTTTCATTCGGCCGATCCTTAGGCGAATGTTGTGTTATTGCAGTCGCGTGCGAAATGTCCTTTTTTTGTTACAGATGTAACATCTGTCTGAGCTTCTCCCTCTGTGTGATTTCTTCTTTAAAAATTTCCAATTTTTATCCCCTGTCTTTCTGTATGAATTCTTGAAATTCTTAAACTGAGGCTTCTTCTCTTTGCGAGAGCATTCACATGAAGAGTTGGTTTTGCACTTTATCTGCAGGTATTTGTCACTACAGGCGGGACCGAGCGTTCTACTTGTCTTTTCAAATTCATTAAAGAATTTTTGGTGGTCGTAGAGCTTGGCCAATGCATTGAGTATCAATTGGTAGAGTTCTCCAAGTGTGGCATTGGCTAATGATACATTCTTTTGTTCCAAAAATCTGAATGATTCATTTGTGAGCGACTCAGGGAAAGAATTGAGGAAGACTTGTTTAAGGTTGACATCGTCAATACCATGAAGACAGTAAAACTGTTTTGACATACGATCATAATGTTCTTCTAGATCTGATTTTAAAAATGAACAACATTTCATTTTTAAGAACTCTTCCCTTGCATGGACAGTGTGCTCGACCGGGTTCCCTATGAATTCTGAATAGATCATGTTTATGAATTCTTCGGGGGATGAAACTTGTTGGAGTTGTAGTTGCATGTATTCTCCAAGACTTGTGTACCAATCTCTAAGACGGCCCTGGGCTCTAGTGATAAATCTTTTGATGACTGTAGCAACGTCATAGTATTGGAGTTCTGCTGAGCACCAAGTCAACATTTCAACACTTCTTTCTCTCCACATAGATGGATGAATGTCGTCAAAGGTGAATTGTTGTTTTGTGTCCGCTTTCGGGGTTTTATTTCGCCTGGGTTGCCTTGTTTCAGAAGCAGCATCACCCATTGTGAAAGTATCATCATACTCGCGCTCGACTGTGGGCTCAGGTTCTGCCATGAATAAGTGTTCGAAGGCATCTGTTGGCGGGTCAGAATCTTCATCCATGTGGGATGAGATAATAGGTGCCACAAATGTTTGGCCAACGAGTTCCTCCTTGTGGGCTAAGGAGTGCAAAAAGGTCAAGATGGGGTTTGTTTCACAGATCGGTATAATTTCTGGGGGTGTCGAAGAGGCTACCATGGAGTCATCATCCCGGAACTCTCTTGTTCGACTGGATGAAGCACGGTCTTGGATGGGTGGGGGTCTTTATGACGCTTTAGAGTTTCTTTTGTCGTGTTCGGAAGACCATAAGGCTAAGGACGGAGAGGCTTGTTTAAGAGGGGAGGAAGGGAGTGGTTGTGGAGCAAATGATGTCCCTAAAAAGGGAGTAGGGGCCAATCGCCAGGGTTCATCAGATTGGATTGACGCACGTTTTTGCATGTGCTGATTCTCAAGGTCACATGGTTGATATTGCAAGGACTTCATTTCAGATTGCTTCTGACCAAAAACACGTTGCTAACTTGGCGAGGGTTTATTTCGAACTATCTGGAGAAGTTCAAAATGAAGGGCTTCCATTTTTGCTTTGACCTCATCTATGATGCTAGTGAGAGACCTTACTTTTGTGGTAAGAGCTTCTTGAGTCTTAGTGATCTGTGTCTGTTGAGCAAGGATAGTTGTGAGGGCTTTGTTTTGTGCAACAGCATTTTCACTCTGCCATTTGAGTGTGATCTCAGCAGGACTAATAGCAGTGGGGACACCCGTCGAGCTAATAGTCGTAGGATTCTTGATTTTCCAATCATGTTTGGTTCGCTGTACCGTATTTTCGAAGGAGCTTAACGGAGGAAACTCAACTTCGTAGTTAGAGGACGAGCTTGCAGTAGCAATAACACAACATTTGCCTAAGGATCGGCCGAATGACTTGTCCAAAGGTGGCTGGCGACAAGGCTTGGGCGAAGTGGTTTTCGTTCGAGCGGGCAAATCGTGATATAGGACGTAGTAATCAAATTTTCCTGAGGGTTCTCCAAGGAGTCCGACAGCGGGATCGCTTTTATCGTATCGGTCTTTTGGCCTTTTTTGTGAATTTTTCTTCTTTCGAGGAAAATCTTCATCATAATCAACTTTGTATGCTTCGTCCAAGCAGTCTTGGCAGTTGCATACATCATACCAACAATGTTGGTCTTGTGTTTTGGCTGGTTGAACCATGTGGACCGTAGGGAAAACGTTTGCTACTCTTGATTTTTCTTTGGAAGAAAAATTGACTTCGACAAGTCCGTTTTCATGCCTGATGAAGTCTGGGGCTATAGTAGTTTGGACGGGAGCCTGATGGATTCTTTCGTAGTTGGTTAACCACTTTTCTGGAAGGAGTTTCAGTAACTCTTCTGTTGTTAGCTGCCTGGGAACATAAGTGCATGTTGGGGTTGCACTGGAGTTCACGTCGATGAGCAAAGCATCTTCACTACGCTCTTGTCCAGGGACCATTATGACCAGGGCTTGGTTTTGAACACGGTAAGCCATCTGGTAATGAAAAGTGGCTTGGAAGGTGTTAACTTGGGTGGTTCCTCCGATTTGGATCTGGGCTTTAAGGGCTGTATGCAAGGATGGATCGTTTAATGGCATGTTGAAGTTTGGATAAAATGTAACGAATATGGTTCATGCATTTAAGGTAGTTTGGATGGTGCCGATGCAAGCATGTTGGTATTCGACAAACCGGGTGTCTACCAAAGCGATGCGAGAAAAAGTTGGGAGACCTTTTCTTCCATGGAAGGTAAGGGCTAGGCGGATTGCTCCAAAATGGATATGTGTATATCCTTGAGCAAGGCAGTGTCTTGGGAGATCTGTCGGGATAGCAATCGGTATAAGGTGTTCGGATGATGAAGCTGGGAGTTGGTGGGAATCGAACTTTGAGGTCTGAACATACTCCTTAACCTGGTGGGTAGGAGTAGATCCCATTATATTTTTGACTTTTCTGGTAAAGGATGAAGAAGGTTTAGAAAAAACGTTATATGGATCAACTATAGGCAGACTAGATATGGGGATTTTAGAATCATCGGGAACGTAAGAGATCTCGTATAACTGGTCTATTTTGGATGCAGATGACTATCTGAAACTGGAGGATGATCTGGGTAGGTCTAGAATTGGATTCATGACTGGGTATGGTTGGTATTATTTTCAAGAAATTTCAACAGGTGTTATGTCTTGCGAACAAGGTTTGACTGCGACTCAATCCACGTCGACTTATACTTGGACAAGAAACAAAACTCGATGAAATCTTAAATTAAAATACCAGGTAACTCAGTTTATCTGTAAGAATGGTTTTCTGATGAGAACGATCCGTTTAGAACGGCAATCACAGAGCATATTAATCCGAATCTGTCTAGATAAAAGAGAGGTTAGGCTCTGATACCAAGAGGTGATTCCTTTAATAAGGTGGACTGGTGGTTTAGAGTTTAGGGTTTAGGACTAGCGGAACCATGCCCTGGACATAATGGTCCCTGGACAAGCTCTGCGACCACCAAAGTGGGTAACCAACTACGAAAGAATCCACCAGGCTCCCGTCCAAACTACTACAGCCCCAGACTTCATCAGGCATGAAAACGGACTTGTCGAAGTCAATTTTTCTTCCAAAGAAAAATCTAGAGTAGCAAACGTTTTCCCCACGGTCCACATGGTTCAACCAGCCAAAACACAAGACCAACACTGTTGGTATGATGTATGCAACTGCCAAGACTGCTTGGACGAAGCATACAAAGTTAATTATGATGAAGATTTTCCTCGAAAGAAGAAAAATTCACAAAAAGGCTGAAAGACCGATACGATAAAAGCGATACCGCTGTCGGACTCCTTGGAGAACCCTCAGGCAAATTTGATTACTACGTCCTATATCACGATTTTCCCGCTCGAATGAAAACCACTTCGCCCAAGCCTTGTCGCCAGCCACCTTTGGGCAAGTCATTCGGCCGATCCTTAGGCGAATGTTGTGTTATTGCTCCTGCAAGCTCGTCCTCTAACTACGAAGTTGAGTTTCCGCCGTTAAGCTCCTTAGAAAATACGGTACATCTAACCAAACATGATTGGAAAATCAAGAATCCTACGACTATTAGCTCGACGGGTGTCCCCACTGCTATTAGTCCTGCTGAGATCACACTCAAATGGCAGAGTGAAAATGCTGTTGCACAAAACAAAGCTCTCACAACTATCCTTGCTCAACAGACACAGATCACTAAGACTCAAGAAGCTCTTACCACAAAAGTAAGGTCTCTCACTAGCATCATATATGAGGTCAAAACAAGAATGGAATCCCTCCATTTTGAACTTCTCCAGATAGTTCGAAATAAACCCTCGCCAAGTGAGCAATGTGTTTTTGGCCAGAAGCAATCTGAAATGAAGTCCTTGCAATACCAACTCAGTGACCTTGAGAATCAGCACATGCAAAAACGTGCGTCAACCCAATCTGATGAACCCTGGCGATTGGCCCCTACTCCCTTTTTAGGGACATCATTTGCTCCACAGCCACTCCCTTCCTTCCCTCTTAAACAAGCCTCTCTGTCCTTAGCCTTATGGTCTTCCGAACACGACAAAAGAAACTCTAAACCGTCACAATGACCCCCACCCATCCAAGACCGTGCTTCATCCAGTCGAACAAGAGAGTTCCGGGATGATGACTCCATGGTAGCCTCTTCGACACCCCCAGGAATTATGCCGATCTGTGAAACAAACCCCATCTAGACCTTTTTGCACTCCTTAGCCCAAAGGAGGAACTCGTTGGCCAAACATTTGGGGCATGTTGGTCCCGAAGGGCTATACAAGTTTGTAGAAGGGGGGGGTGAATACAAACACTAAGATTTTACTTTTCTAAATTGTTTATTGATAAATCATTAACAATTTACAGCTTGTTGCGGAAACAAGATTAAGGATAAACCTAAATCTAAACAAGTTGGAACACTAAGTTTCTTGCACTAAGAAAGTGAAGGAAATTACTAATAATAACCTATCTCAAGATAAGAAGGATGAACTTGTCCAGAGTTAGCAAGTTACTTCAAAATGAAGTGAGTTCTTCTTCTTATATACTGCATGCATTTAATGCATGGCAGTTTACAGTTTACACGTGGCAGCAGCTCATTGGTTGTACGTCATTGACCTTTGTTGACAACCTTAGTAGCCGCATGTTTGAACAGTGTAGTATCAGAGTGGTTGTACGATTTTAGACAATAAGGAGGTTCTTTTTCTGACATATCGTACGGAGACGTGCAAGGGTGGTTTAAGACAAAAGTACTTTGTACGGAGGACTTCATGATCAGCTTTCGTTGATTCAACGATCTATCATTCTATATCAGCGAATGATAGAGTTCAGCGATAGCTAAAGTCTTGTACTTGATACTTCACGTTGAATGGACAAATCTGAGTCTTCGCTGATCCGCATCAGTTCATTAGGAGACTTGTCGCTGGTTTTTGAGCTTCATCTTCGACTTCAACGTAGAACCTATGTTGACGTGAAACTTGTCTTCAGGGATCATAAGTAAACAACCAACTTATCAGCGATCACCATAAGTACTGAACAGACTCAGAGCATTATGGTGAACAGTGTTCGCTGAATGTTTAATCTAAAGAGCGAGAGTTCCTATCAGCAGTACTGTAAGTTCTTAGTACTTATCAGCGATAGTGAAACTCTGATACATATTGTTTACTTACAATTTTCACTAAGTATAAAAGAGAGGGTCATTATCAAATCACTGAGGGTTTGGATCAACAATCTCCCCCTATTTGATTATGACATAGCAACAAAGAAAATTGCTATTTAATGAAAACATAAGGATAAAAGAACTCATAAAATATTTGTCCCTTTTACTGTTTTCTGGGATCTTTTCTGTACTGATGGAGTAAAGTACGTTCGCTGAAATTTTTCTTTAAACTTTGTAAAGATTACAGAGGGAAGTGTAAAAATTACAAGTACAACGAATAAAATTACAAGTACAAAAGAATAATTGATACAATAGAAGAATGAGGCAATCCTATCAGCTTAGAGAGGTTCTTCCTTAATGAGTTGTTCATCAAGGGTCATTGATGTGGGAATCATCCAGTCAGGGACATTTACTCCTTGATTTCTTTTGTTCAGCGCTTCTTCAAAGATCAAGGGTTTAAGATGTCGTGCCTGAATGTCGTTCTTGAAGTCACACCAGTAGATGAGATCTTTCAGCTATTCGATGGGAGTGATGGGAAGTTCAAAGATACGTTGAAAACGCTTTCGTCCATCCCAGTCATTAAAGAATATCCCATAGGGTTTGCTTATGACTTTCCCAGAGATAAAAGTCTCATCAGGAGGAAGAGATGTGTCAAGTGCAGAAAGGTCAGGTTCAGGACCAAGGACTTCTTCCATAGAAAAACCAATACCTGTTTCGTTTCGAATACGAGGACCATCTTCTGAAGATTTAGACTTTTTCTTTGCAGAGGCTCTTCGTTTCTGACTTTCGAGAGGAGGAGGAGGAGGAATATCCACACAAGAATAGACTAAGTCGATCTGTTTGTTTATCAGCTTTTCAAAGTGATCCTTGTACTTACACTGAGACTTCTGGATGGCTAATCTGATCTCCAACCATTCAGAGAGACCGTACTGCGTGATAGCTTCAGCATAGAATTTTTCGTACATTCCGTCTTCTCTGAATATCTCGATTTCAGCGATAGAAACTTTGATGGTCGATCTTCCAGATACGAGTACCTTGATTATTCTGGAAGGTCGAAGTCTGAAGTGTATCTTTTCTTTGCACCAGGCTAGGGTAGATTGAGACACAGTTGTCTTTTCTTCAACGATCTTATTGGCTTCTTCCCATAGCTGACGTTGAACTTCAATTGGAGCTCTTTTCAGCTTGGGGTCTTTTACTGATCGTTGAGTAAGCTGGATGGCGTATTCTCTGTCTTTTTCTTCAGCTTCCCTTCTTTCAGCGATTAGGCGTTCAGCTCTGAGGTGATCCTTGTATTCCCTTTTTGAAAGTTTGAACTTTGTAGGAATAGAAGGAAGTTGATCACGCTTCAGAATGATTCGCTGATCTTCTAACTTCTTTATCATCTCATCTTTTCTTCTTTGATCCTCTTCACTTAGCTTTTGAGGAGCCAAGGAAGGTCTGTTTTTGTGAGATAGCATCTGTTCTTCAGGTTCATCAGTCTCAGAGATCAAATCTAAGACCGGGATTATTTCTTCAGCGTTGGGAGCTGGGATTATTGTTGGTGAAGTCGCAGCTGTAGGAACTTCAGCAATATCCTCAAACAGGGGAGAGGACTAGCTGAAATACAACGATCTTACAAACCGGCTTGAGAAAGAATGGGATAAAGTGTATGGAGGTTTGTGGAGAGTATAGAACGGATAATGTATAGAGAGGAGGGATGTAGTGTAAGGAAGATTAGTGTACCTGACAAACCGGATTTTTAAGCAAGATCGTCAGATTTTCATCGTCTTCAGCGACACTTTTTCCTTTGCCCTTGTCAGCTTCAGACGCTGATGGCTTTGTCTTTGTCCGCTCCCCTGTAGGTTCATTTATCAGAATCCCTTTAAGAACTTTAGTCCTCTGAGCAGGCTTGACGATAAAAGAGTCATCGTCGTCATCATCTTCATCATCATCATTCTTTGGAGAAGAGGATGGTTCATCATCAGACAAGTCGATGGCTTCTTCATCTTCAGCTTCAGACTCAGATTCTTCAGCTTCTTCTTCGAGTTGCTCCCCCTCAGATGCAGAGGTAAGCTTCTCGGTTCCCTCAGGATTTTCATCTCCCTGAGGTCCAACGGCTGCTTCTTCAATTGTCTTCTCACCCTCTTCAGTAAAGGTGAGGTCTTCAGTCTTCTCTCCCCTGATAGATTCATCATGGGAAAGGTCTTCAGCGCTCTTCTCCCCCCCCTTTTTCATGATGAGTGGGGGAGGAATGCGATGACTCAGCAGCTGTTGAAGGTTCCCTGTCTTCTTGGCTAGGGATCCCACACAAATTTCAATCGCTGATAATCTGTTTTCTAGACCAGAAATACCAGGATTGATCTTCACGAGTTCAGCACGATCCGCCGGAGTAAAAGATGAAGGTGCAGGGGCAGGGGCGGTCGTATTGGTCAGGATCTGCTGCATCATTGTCTTCATTTCACCTACGTCAGTCTTTACAGAACCAACGTCAGTCTTTACAGCAGACATATCTCCTTCGAGTTTGCCAACCGATGTCTTCAGCGTTGTGACTTCGCTGGACATGGTTTTAACTGATGTGTTGATGGCGAGGTAGTCTGTGTAGATGTCAGCGAGTGTAACAACCCAAATCCCATAACATACATCATAATACATAACATTCATACATATCATTGATTTACAATAAAAGTTACATAACAAACCAAGTACGGTCTCATTAGTCTTGACATTACAAAATATATAAAAGCTTCCTAATCAACATCCATCAAAAGCTTCCTACACTTCATCCTCTCCTGCCGATCCTTAACCTGGAAAACATATTTTTGAAAACAAAATGAGGGTTAGACCAAACGGGTCTAGTGAGTTAATCCTTGTCCTTTCCAAAATCAATATAAAACTCTTTTCACATAATACTTTGTATCAAAATGGTTTACATAAAACCTTTCGTATAAGCACGCATATACCACACGTATATAAATACCACATTAGGACTCGAGCACCGCGTATCTCTCCTCATCTCATCTTCTTTCCCCTGGCCACATTAGTCGGTAGCAAGCCAACTAATTATCGTCACTGTACAATACAGTCGACTCCACTGTAATTACATACAGCCCCGCTGCAATTACCTACAGCTCCACTGCAATTTCATGCAGCCCCGCTGTATTTCCATACAGCCCTGCCAAATAATAATTCGGCTCGCCTATACTTGTTTCGTGCAATATAAATACAATATATATCTCAATATATCATATTGTCATTTATAAACCTTTCATCATTTTTCCAACCATATATATATATATATATAAATATATACATATATCCTTTTAACATAAACATATAATCACACCTTGACACGTATCCGTCTCATATATATAAACACATATATATATTTCACACATACTCACATACATATATAAACACATATATGTATTTCAGTTGAAAACATTTTAAAGTAAAACTCACCTCGAATGCTTACAAAATCCTTCCAAGCCTTTTTCCAAAGATTCGGTCTATCAATTCAAATCCACAGAGTCTGCAAATAGATTAAATACAAATATCCCCTTACCAACTGATCACATAAAACATACTAGAAGACCAAGGACTCTAGATAACTCAAATCCTCAAAAGTGACCAAAACAGCTAAAGTATCCGGACAAAACAGAACTATCCGGACAACACAACTTTTCGGACAGCATGACTAATCCGGACAATCTGACGTTTCCGGACACCACAACTATCCGGACAACATAAGAAAAGAGAGACTTACCCGGACAAACACTCGTCCGGACACCTTAAAACGTTATCCGGACACCATCGACATAACCACCCGGACACCCCCAACAGAACTATCCGGACACATTCATACTGTGTCCGGACACCTCTGTCGGTTCTTCCTATTTTACCCAGAAATCCGACAGCAATTCATACCAGTTCGATTCTATTGATTCTAATCCGACATAAACCATTTACCAACCATTACAAACATAAATTGTACTAGAAACATACCTTAATCAGTTCCAATAACTCCAATTTGAGCCTTTACCCTTCTTTCTCCTTTCTTTCTTCTTCTTCTTGCTCCCAACACACACACACACCTTAATCTGAGTTTTGTTATTATGAAGACATCTGTATCCCTAATTCAGATATTATCAACTAATGTTACCCTTTTAGACCCTAATCTATTCAATAATGACCCAAACACCCTTAACTTATAAACTTATCCAAACTTTCCCTAAATAGAAACTTTAAAGTTAAATAAACTTAACGGAATTAGATTTTTAACTAACTGATTTACCCGGGGTATTACAGCGAGAACTTTGGCAAAGTCGCTGAGAGATTTATCAACCTTCTCCAAGTCAGCTTTGGAGGCATTCTTTTCGACCATGGTTATCAGCTTTGTGAGATTCTCTCCAGCGTTTATTACAGCTGAAGAGTTGTCGGAAAGAGTAGTTTTGAGACCTGTCAGCGTCGACTCTATTGTCTTCAGAGAAGCGTTGATGTCTCCCAAATTAGGATCTGTAACATATAAGAACTTGTGAACAGAGGAAAGCTCAGAAGTTTGGGGTTCAGTTACAGTGTATAGGGGTTGGTGTATACCTGCAGGAGGATTGGTGAATTCATCAAAATCTCGGTGTCCTGAGAAAAGTTCCATGTCGTCAGCTAAAGTGCGTGGACGCATGGTCATCGCTGCAGGTCCTACGCCCATCATTTCTTGAGTGTCAGCTTTAGCTTCTGGAGGAATGGTAGGTGCTTCAGTGACAACTGGAGTAGAGTCCAATTGAATAGAGGGAGAAGCGAAGGTTAAGAATGGAGGTTGGGTGCGGAGTTCAGCGTTGGATTCCCTGAGAATCGCTTCGTCAGTCTTTTGAGAGACTGAAGGAGGTTGGGTAGATTCCAAGTTTGTAACCTCAACGTTTAGAGACGCTGAGGTTGGGATAAAATGGGTGGCTTGTTCAGCTGTGGCAGAGCGTACCACTGAACGTTCCTTCAGCTCTTTGAGATGAGCTGAGGAGTCTTCAGCAAGAGATTGTTGGGGTTGCTCCTTGGTTTTCTTAGTTCTTTTGGAACCAAGTTGGGTGGAGGAGTGTTTCCTTTTAAGAGAAGGAATAGAGGTTGCAGCATGGGTATCAGCGGTGGGTTTGTCCGCTGAAGGAGCTGCAGAAGTAGAAGAAGTAGGGTTGAGAAAAGTTAAAAGAGTAGAAAGACGTACCTCATTTGCCACTGGCTTGAAGTCGAGAACCTTAGGGCCAACCCGAGAGAGTTTCAGGTCACCCTCTTTTGGGTAGCTGTCCTTCAGGCCTGTTTGGAATACAGCGCTGACGAATCGAGGATAAGGAACCTATGGAGATCTGTCAGCGGCGGAGTCTACTCTGAGTACCAGATCATCGTAGATTATCGATGCCCAGTCTATATGTAGACCTTTCAGCAAGGCATATCCCATTGCTTGCTGAGGCTGAGCGGCTTGTTCAGAGGAGCCGGTCTTTGCAGTCATGCAGCTGATTAAGTGAGCGAAGATGAAGTTCATCTCGCTGGGCATTTTGGACTTTTTGATGAGGATCAGCTTCTTCTCGGGCTTCTTGTCCCTCCCAGTTTCCCATACATAGCCCATTGCATCGAAAAATGCAGTGATGGCTTCCCTGTCTGAGTGTTTCTTGTGGTCAGAGAGAGGAACAAAGGGTTTTTCTTTGGTGGCCAAGGGAAGGTTCAGGGCTTTGCGAATAATGGCAGGTGTAATCTTCATAGTGCCATAGTCAGTATCGCAGAGGATGCAGTCAATTGTTTTTTAGGAGTCTTTGGCTGATGGTAGCTGAGAGTGTCTGGCAGAGTACCAGAATTGGGATAGCAGTAGCTGATGTGCAGCAGGTGTTATGGTCAGGGCTATGGATAGACAACAATTCTTCAGGAAGTTCACAACATCATCTAGATGTGTGACTTGCTTTCGAGGAGGAAACTCGAGAAGCGCATAGAGGTTATTTGGCTTGGTCCAATCCAGTTTGTCAAGAGAGAACTTGACTTGAGGAGCCTTGAGGATTTCCAATTCCTCAGCAGTATTATCAGCAGCAGTGTTCTCAGCGATGGTGTTCTTGGCAAAGGAAATGTCAGAAGATGCCATTCTGTATTATCAGTTCAACCAAAGATAACAAATAAGAATAATCTTAATGTGGGAAGGTTTTCCAATAAGATGGTTCGAATTTTGTCCATTTCATTCAGACAAAAATGTCTTAATGAAGATTAGGGTTTTTCTTGTTTTTGAAAAACGAAATGCAAACCCAAAAAAATCTTGTTTTCCAGTTTCCTTTGAAGATTAGGATTCTGGAAAAACGTATGAAGAACAAGTTTAAGATTCTGCGTTTTAAACTTGAAGAACAACCATGAAAGGTTGTGTTCATAAAACCATGAAAGAAATGATTTCATTTTTAAAAAGTTCTTTTGTTTGATCTTGTAAAAACAAAGAGAAGATCGTTAACAAGTTTGAAGAACAGGTAAAATAAAAGAATTATTAACCTGGTTCGTTGAAGAAGATGAAGTTCTTAAAAATTCGAGAGCACAAATGCAACAGTGAATTTTCTTTTTCTTGCTTGGAGGAGAAGTTCGCGTAAAAGAAAAATATAAACCCAGAATGAGTTTATATAGAGAGATAGAGAGAGAGAAAATCATGAGCGGGAAAAGATTTTCATCATGACACGGACACGTGTTTGCATTTGATTGGAAGGTAAACGAAACGTGCAAACGTGTGTCAGAAAAGAAGAACGTGCCAGGGCTTATCCGTTGCAATGACGTCACAACTGTCCTTTCATATTCTTGGATGTCTCTGAGGTTTTGAAAACTCAGGAACACTTGAAAACATGAAGCACTAAAATAGAAATATCAGTGTTGGTTTTTGAAATTTCAAAGTATCGCTGATTAAGGAAGAGATATTCAACGATGCAATTTATTTTGAAATCTTGCATTTACATGCGATTGTCAGAGAGAGAAAAACATACCTTGATATCAGCGAATCAAGTTTATTCAGAGAGAAGATGATAGAATGGGTTATACAAGTTGATTTTATCCTTTTGCTGATCAAATGTGAATCGCTGAAGATTTTACTCTTCAAAGTTCAGCATTCCAAGCTCGCTGATGAGAAAGTTGAATCTTGTCTCATCAAGAGATTTGGTGAACAGATCAGCTAACTGATAATCAGTTGGGATAAAGTGAAGTTCTATATCACCATTCATCACATGATCTCTGATAAAGTGATACCTGATTTCGATGTGTTTTGTCTTTGAGTGTAGTACTGGATTATTTGCTATAGCGATGGCACTTGTGCTGTCGCAATAGATTGGAATATTTGAGAGCTGAAGGTCATAGTCCAGTAGTTGATTTCTCATCCACAAGACCTGAAAACAACAGCTTCCAGCGGCTACATACTCAGCTTCAGCTGTGGAGGTGGACACTGAGTTTTGCTTTTTGCTTGTCCAACTCACCAGCTTTCCACCCAGGAGCTGACATCCTCCTGTGGTGCTTTTCCTATCCAATTTGCAACCTGCAAAATCACTATCTGAATAGGCGATTAGATCGAATCCTGAGTCTTTGGGATACCAAAGACCTAGATTCGCAGTACCCTTAAGGTATCGAAAAATTCTCTTTACAGCGGTCATATGAGATATCTTAGGTTCAGCTTGATATCGTGCACACAAACATGTTGCATACATAATATCGGGTCGGCTAGCTGTAAGATACAAGAGAGAGCCGATCATCCCACGGTACAGCATGACATTAACAGGAATACCCTTAGTATCCTTATCTAGTGTCAGCGGTGGTGCCATAGGGGTTTTCATAGCTGAACTTTGGGTTAAATCGAATTTCTTCAGCATATCTTTAACATACTTTCCCAGATTAATGAAAGTTCCTTTTTCATTTTGCTTTATCTGAAGACCAAGGAAATATGTTAGTTCACCCATCATGCTCATTTTATACTCATTTTTCATTCTATCAGCGAAACGAGTACAAAGATCAGGGTTAGTAGAGCCAAATATAATGTCATCAACATATATCTAAACAAGAATGATATGACATTTTACTTTCCTGAAAAATAGAGTTTTGTCGATTTTACCTCGCTTAAATTGTTCAATATGGAGATAAGTAGATAGAGTGTCATACCATGCACGTGGAGCTTGCTTCAAGCCATAAAGTGCCTTATCCAGTTTATAAACATAACCTGGATGCTTAGGATCTGAGAATCCTGGAGGTTGTTCCACATAGACGTCTTCATTCAACTTTCCATTTAGAAACGCTGACTTAACATCCATCTGATATACTTTGAAGTCTTTGTGTACATCGTATGCTAAGAATAGACGAATAGATTCTAGTCTTGCTACTGGAGCAAATGTTTCGTCGTAATCTATGCCTTCCTCTTGTCTGTATCCCTGAGCAACAAGACGAGCCTTGTTGCGGGTTACAGTTCCATGTTCGTCCAACTTGTTTCGATAGACCCATTTAGTGCCTATCACTGTTTTGTCAGTTGGTCTTCGAACAAGTTTCCAAACTTTGTTTCTTTCGAATTCAGTCAGCTCTTCTTGCATGGCGCTGACCCAGTTTGGATCTTTGGGCATCATCTACTTTCTTTGGTTCAGTCAGAGAAATAAAGTTAACAAATAAACAAATATTACCTGCACTTCGTCGAGTCTGAATACCAGCGTTTGGATCCCCAAGAATTTGATCAATTGGGTGATTTACAGTCCATTGCTGAGCCGGAGCGTGAGACGCTGACTCAACTTGAACTGGAGGAGCTGAAGATGAAGCTTCAGCGACGTCTGGAGTATCAGCCAAGAGAGGAATGGGTGCAGTTGTCATTATATTCACTGATTGTTGAGAAGTAGATGGAATGTCTGAGACATTTGGTTCAGGAGCAGGTATAGTGTTTAAAGGAACAGCTGAGACCCATGATGTTTCAGCTTCACTATTCTGCATATTTGGGATGATAGTAGGACTATCATCTTCAACTGTATGAGTATAAGTGGGAATATCTTCTGAATCACCAAGATGAGAAAACATCCATTGATTCAGTTCTTCAGTATCAGCGGACGGTTTAGAGTTCGCTGAACGGGATTCGTCAAACGTGACGTGAATAGTTTCTTCTACAGTTTGTCTTCTTCGATTGAAGACTCTGAAGACTTTGGAGATTGAAGAATATCCAAGAAAGATTCCATCATCAGCCTTAGGATCAAACTTTCCAAGGGCATCTCTGTTGTTCAGTATGAAACACTGACATCCAAAGATGTGAAGAAAGCTGATTGAAGGCTTTCTCCCATGAAAAAGTTCATAGGCTGTTTTATTGAATCTTTTGACTATCAGCGACCTGTTTTGCGTAAAACAAGCAATGTTGACAGCTTCTGCCCAAAACTGAGTAGGCAGGTGAGAATCGCTGAGCATTGAACGTGCAACTTCAATAATTGTTCTATTTCTTCTTTCAGCGACTCCATTTTGTTGCGGTGTTCTCGCTGAAGAAAAGTTGTGAGAAATACCCTTACTCTCAAAGAAGGAATCAAGAGAACTGTTTTTGAATTCAGTCCTATGATCACTCCTTATTGAGCGAACGGTCAAATTGTTCAGGGTTTCCATCTTCCGAACAAAGGTGATGAGTTCTTCAGGGGTGTCACTCTTGGAACGGAGAAACATAACCCATGTATAACGAGAGAATTCATCAACTATGACCGGTGTATATTTCTTTCCAGCGATGGATTGTTTGTTAATAGGGCCAAACAAATCCATATGGAGAAGTTGCAGAGGAGACGACACTGAGGAGACTTGCTTTGACTTAAAGCTTGCTTTGGTCTGCTTCCCTTTCTCACACGCTGAACATAAAGACTCTTTGACGTATGAATGCTGAGGTAGACCAGTGACTAACTCTTTTGAAGAAAGAGTGTTCAGTGTCTTGAAATTTAGATGAGAGAGCCTCTTATGCCATAGCCAGTTGACATTAGATGAGGCTTTTGAGAAGAAACAGGCGTTCTCAGTGGTTGTTGAGTCCATGTTTATTACATAAACATTTTCCAAACGATAACCGCTGAGAGCTATCTTCTCCTTTTTGTCAGTGACAAAGCAGGATTCCTTGGTAAAGATTACCTTGTTATCCTTGTCGCAAAGCTGACTGATGCTTAAAAGATTATGCTTCAGCCCTTCAACATATGCGACTCTTCTGAAGGTTGTTGTACCATTAGAGAGTACACCAAACCCTCGGGTATGTCTTTTTCCATTTCCTCCGAAAGTCACAGAGGGACCCTTCTCTTCCTTGTATTCAGCGAGCAGGCTTTTCTTTCCAGTCATGTGTCTAGAGCATCCGCTATCGAGATACCAGATACCCTTCTTAACATGCATCACAAAGGAAGATTAGTTTTTCTTGGGTATCCACTTAACCATGTGTACACGTTTGTCAGTGGAAGTAGTTGGAATGGAAGGTTCAGCAATCTTCGCAGCATTTGAAGATTCAGCTTTGTCAGTCTTCACTTTGGTTAATTTCTTAACCTCAGTGGTCTTCTTTGCCTTAGGGGCAATGATCTTCACCTTAGCTATCTTTTCAGCTTTGGTGGCTGTGGGGCACTTACTAGCAATATGATCAGTGAGTCCACAATGATAACATTTCCTATAACTAAAAGTTCTAGGACCATTTGAATGCTGAGCTTCAGATTTTGAATTAGAAGTACCAGCACCAAGTAAGCTGATGGCTTTTGAAATGGGAGGAACATTCAGTTCTTCAGATTTCTTACCAGAGACATCCACTCTGATTCTAGGAGTAGATCGCTGAATAGATCCACGCTGAGTAGATCCAGAGATCTGATTCCTTGATCCAGAGGAATGAATCACTAAAGCTTTAGAAGCATTCAGCTTAGGTACTAAGGTACCCTTCTGAGGATTTTGGTTAAAAGCAATTCCTTTACCTTTATCTTTAAAGACAGAGGTAGGTTTTGGATAAACCATTTTCTCTTTACCTTTTGAAGAGGTAGAAGGTTCCTCAGGGATAGGCGGTCTGGACGAGGAACACTGAGAGGATGAAGTATCAGCGACTGAGGATACGAAAGTTCCAAATAAGAGCATGGAACGATCAGTGGTTGGTTCTAGATTATCATCTTTGTAACCAAGACCACGTTTATCACTCAGGGGAATCTGACACTTAATTATATCAGTGATCTTTGTTGAGGAATTATACCATCCATCAACAGTAGCTTTCTCAGCTCTTAATGCAACGATAGCTTCTTCGCGCTCGATTTTGACTAGTTGATTTAAGTGCACTTGATCTTTAAAATCTTCTTCAATTTTAGAAAGGTTTTCTATTTGAAGGTGACAGTTTTTAAGCTGTTCAGCGAGATCAAGGTTTTGATTTTCAACTATAGTTTTGCCATTCATGGCTTCATATAAACTTCTAGTCAAGAGATCGATTTTACGAAGGCTATCAGCTTCATCAATATTTGCAATATTTGTAAAGAAGGAAGGTGATACCTGAATAGCAGAGGTTGAAGTGGAGGGAATGTCTGAACTTTCTTCCTCATCTTCAATCTTTGCCATAAGACAGAGATTGGCTTCATCATCTTCAGAGTCTAATGATGATTCTTCTTCATCAGAGGCAGCCCAATCATAAGCCATCAGGCCTTTGCCTTTCTTCTTAAAGCTTTTCAGCTTCGCATACTTTTCTTTCAGCTTAGCGTATTTGTCATCTTTATTCCTGGGAATAAAGGATTTCTTGGGAAACGCTGAGTTTCTCGAAACTTTCTTAGACCTGCACTCGTTAGCGAAATGTCCAATCTTTTCGCAGTTAAAACAAGTAGGAGTAGCCTTATCAACAGGAGCTGATGATCTTGGCTTATCAGTAATAGAAAGGGGTTTGTTCTTTCTGAACATTTTCTTTTTTGCGAATCTCCTGAACTTTTTAGTAGGAGAGCCAGAGATTCATCATCATCTGAAGAGTCAGAATCTTATGACCTTTCAGAGTTACTTTCCAACTCAGTAATAGTGACCGAGGGTCGCTGAGTGGAAGGTTCCTCTGAGATTAAAGCAACATGGGTGCTTTTGGAATCTTTTACAAGATTCTTCTTAAGATGACTCGATTGCTCATGATTCAGCATCGTGCCATATAAGGTAGCAAGGGTCATTGATCTTAGATCCTTTGATAGCTTAAGACACATAAAATAACTGTCCCAGCTTTCAGGTAAACATTCTAGAAACTTTGTCAGCACTTCAAAGTTAGAATAGTCCTTACCAACAGTTTTCAAATCTATTATTAAGCAATTAAAACGTTGGTGAACTTCAGAGAGAGTTTCATTCTTACCACAAATGAAACTTTCGTATTGTCTTACCAGGTTGATCTTTCGAGAGTCATGGACTTCAGACGTACCTTCATACTGAACACAGATTGTGTCCCACATGGCTTTTGAGGTTTTCAGGTTCATGACGGAATGGTAGACTTCGTCAGGAAGAGCCATGGATAGTATGGATCTGGCTTTGGTGTCGATAGCCACTTTCTTCTTATCTTCGTCAGTCCACATATGAACTTCCTTGGGTATCAGCCTTTCTGGAATAGCAGGGCTATTCTCAGCGGCTGGTACTGCAGCATCAATTCTTACAGGAATATATGGGCCGTTTTCAAGATAGTAAGGCATAGTAGGGTCTACACCTTCTAAGAAGAGAATCATCCTATTTTTACATAGATTAAAATTATCTCTGGAGAATCTAGGGGGTTTTGCAAGAGAACCATTGTCAATATAATTTGTGTTTGTGTTGGCAGCCATTTTCAGAAATAGCAAGGAAGAGAAATCTTAGTATAGATCAGATCTTGTTTATGAGATTAAACAAATCTGCTCTGAAACCACTTGTTGGTCCCGAAGGGCTATACAAGTTTGTAGAAGGGGGGGTGTGAATACAAACACTAAGATTTTACTTTTCTAAATTGTTTATTGATAAATCATTAACAATTTACAGCTTGTTGCGGAAACAAGATTAAGGATAAACCTAAATCTAAATAAGTTGGAACACTAAGTTTCTTGCACTAAGAAAGAGAAGGAAATTACTAATAATAACCTATCTTAAGATAAGAAGGATGAACTTGTCCAGAGTTAGCAAGTTACTTCAAAATGAAGTGAGTTCTTCTTCTTATATACTGCATGCATTTAATGCATGGCAGTTTACACTTTACACGTGGCAGCAGCTCATTGGTTGTACGTCATTGACCTTTGTTGACAACCTTAGTAGCCGCATGTTTGAACAGTGTAGTATCAGAGTGGTTGTACGATTTCAGACAATAAGGAGGTTCTTTTTCTGACATATCGTACGGAGACGTGCAAGGGTGGTTTAAGACAAAAGTACTTTGTACGGAGGACTTCATGATCAACTTTCGTTGATTCAGCGATCTATCATTCTATATCAGCGAATGATAGAGTTCAGCGATAGCTAAAGTCTTGTACTTGATACTTCACGTTGAATGGACAAATCTGAGTCTTCGCTGATCCGCATCAGTTCATTAGGAGACTTGTCGCTGGTTTTTGAGCTTGATCTTTGACTTCAGCGTAGAACCTATGTTGACGTGAAACTTGTCTTCAGGGATCATAAGTAAACAACTAACTTATCAGCGATCACCATAAGTACTAAACAGACTCAGAGCATTATGGTGAACAGTGTTCGCTGAATGTTTAATCTAAAGAGCGAGAGTTCCTATCAGCGGTACTGTAAGGTCTTAGTACTTATCAGCGATAGTGAAACTCTGATACATATTGTTTACTTACAATTTTCACTAAGTATAAAAGAGAGGGTCATTATCAAATCACTGAGGGTTTGGATCAACAGGGCACCTACTATCTCATCCCACAGGGATGAAGATTCTGACCCGCCAACAGATGCCTTCGAACACTTATTCATGGCAGAACCCGAGCCCACAGTCGAGCGCGAGTATGATGATACTTTCACAATGGGTGATGTTGCTTCTGACACAAGGCAACCCAAGCGAAATAAAACCCCGAAAGCGGACACAAAACAACAATTCACCTTTGACGACATTCCTCCATCTATGTGGAGAGAAAGAAGTGTTGAAATGTTGACTTGGTGCTCAGCAGAACTCCAATACTATGACGTTGCTACAGTCATCAAAAGATTTATCACTAGAGCCCAGGGCCGTCTTAGAGATTGGTACACAAGTCTTGGAGAATACAGGCAACTACAACTCCAACAAGTTTCATCCCCCGAAGAATTCATAAACATGATCTATTCAGAATTCATAGGGAACCCGGTCGAGCACACTGTCCATGCAAGGGAAGAGTTCTTAAAAATGAAATGTTGTTCATTTTTAAAATCAGATCTAGAAGAACATTATGATCGTATGTCAAAACGGTTTTACTGTCTTCATGGTATTGACGATGTCAACCTTAAACAAGTCTTCCTCCATTCTTTCCCTGAGTCGCTCGCAAATGAATCATTCAATTTTTTGGAACAAAAGAATGTATCATTAGCCAATGCCACACTCGGAGAACTCTACCAATTGATACTCAATGCATTGGCCAAGCTCTGCGACCACCAAAAATTCTTTAATGAATTAGAAAAGACAAGTAGAACGCTCGGTCCCGCCTGTAGTGACAAATACCTGCAGATAAAGTGCAAAACCAACTCTTCATGTGAATGCTCTCGCAAAGAGAAGAAGCCTCAGTTTAAGAATTTCAAGAATTCTTACAAAAAGACAGGGGATAAAAAATGAAATTTTTTAAAGAAGAAATCACACAGAGGGAGAAGCTCAGACAGATGTTACATCTGTAACAAAAAAGGACATTTCGCACGTGACTGTAAAGACAAGAGAAAGTCCCAGTCACTAATCCAAGCTCTTAACTTAGTAGAGCCAATGGACATTTCAGACCTTGAGTCCCTTTACTCTCTCGAGGATGAGATTAATGACAGAACCCTGTGCTCAATTGCCTATTCAGACTTCTCAAACGATGAGTCCATCTCAGAAAAGTTCTTCATCCTTTACCAGAAAAGTCAAAAAATTAATGGGATCTACTCCTACCCACCAGGTTAAGGAGTATGTTCAGACCTCAAAGTTAGATTCCCACCAACTCCCAGCTTCATCATCCGAACACCTTATACCGATTGCTATCTCGACAGATCTCCCAAGACACTGCCTTGCTCAAGGATATACACATATCCATTTTGGAGCAATCCGCCTAGCCCTTACCTTCCATGGAAGAAAAGGTCTCCCAGCTTTTTCTCACATCGCTTTGGTAGACACCCGGTTTGTCGAATACCAACATGCTTGCATCGGCACCATCCAAACTACCTTAAATGCAGGAACCATATTCGTTACCTTTTATCCAAACTTCAACATGCCATTAAACGATCCATCCTTGCACACAGCCCTTAAAGCCCAGATCCAAATCGGAGGAACCACCCAAGTTAACACCTTCCAAGCCACTTTTCATTACCAGATGGCTTACCGTGTTCAAAACCATGCCCTGGACAAGAGCATAGTGAAGATGCTTTGCTCATCAACGTGAACTCCAGTGCAACCCCAACATGCACTTATGTTCCCAGGCATCTAACAAGAGAAGAGTTACTGAAACTCCTTCCAGAAAATTGGGTAACCAACTACGAAACAATCCATCAGGCTCCCGTCCAAACTACTACAGCCCCAGACTTCATTAGGCATGAAAACGGACTTGCCGAAGTCAATTTTTCTTCCAAAGAAAAATCAAGAGTAGCAAACGTTTTCCCCACGGTCCACATTGTTCAACCAGCCAAAACACAAGACCAACACTGTTGGTATGATGTATGCAACTGCCAAGACTGCTTGGACGAAGCATACAAAGTTGATTATGATGAAGATTTTCCTCGAAAGAAGAAAAATTCACAAAAAAGGCTAAAAGACCGATACGATAAAAGCGATCCCGCTGTCGGACTCCTTGGAGAACCCTTAGGCAAATTTGATTACTACGTCTTATATCACGATTTGCCCGCTGGAACGAAAACCACTTCGCCCAAGCCTTTTCGCCAGCCACCTTTGGACAAGTCATTCGGCCGATCCTTAGGCGAATGTTGTGTTATTGCTCCTGCAAGCTCGTCCTCTAACTACGAAGTTGAGTTTCCACCGTTAAGCTCCTTCGAAAATACGGTACAACGAACAAAACATGATTGGAAAATCAAGAATCCTACGACTATTAGCTCGACGGGTGTCCCCCTGCTATTAGTCCTGCTGAGATCACACTCAACTGGAAGAGTGAAAATGTTGTTGCATAAAACAAAGCCCTCACAACTATCCTTGCTCAACAGACACGGATCACTAAGACTCAAGAACCTCTTACCACAAAAGTAAGGTCTCTCACTAGCATCATAGATGAGGTCAAAGCAAAAATGGAAGCCCTCCATTTTGAACTTCTCCAGATAGTTCGAAATAAACCCTCGCCAAGTGAGCAACGGGTTTTTGGCCAGAAGCAATCTGAAATGAAGTCCTTGCAATACCATCTCAGTGACCTTGATAATCAGCACAGGCAAAAACGTGCATCAACCCAATCTGATGAACCCTGGTGATTGGCCCCTACTCCCTTTTTAGGGACATCATTTGCTCCACAACCACTCCCTTCCTTCCCTCTTAAACAAGCCTCTCCGTCCTTAGCCTTATGGTCTTCCGAACACGACAAAAGAAACTCTAAACCGTCACAAAGACCCCCACCCATCCAAGACCGTGCTTCATCCAGTCGAACAAGAGAGTTCCGGGATGATGACTCCATGGTAGCCTCTTCGACACCCCCAGGAATTATGCCGATCTGTGAAACAAACCCCATCTCGGCCTTTTTGCACTCCTTAGCCCACAAGGAGGAACTCGTTGGCCAAACATTTGTGGCACCTATTATCTCATCCCACATGGATGAAGATTCTGACCTGCCAACAGATGCCTTCGAACACTAATTCATGGCAGAACCCGAGCCCACAGTCGAGCGCGAGTATGATGATACTTTCACAATGGGTGATGCTGCTTCTGAAACAAGGAAACCCAGGCGAAATAAAACCCCGAAAGCGGACACAAAACAACAATTCACCTTTGACGACATTCCTCCATCTATGTGGAGATAAAGAAGTGTTGAAATGTTGACTTGATGCTCAGCAGAACTCCAATACTATGACGTTGCTACAGTAATCAAAAGATTTATCACTAGAGCCCAGGGCCATCTTAGAGATTGGTACACAAGTCTTGGAGAATACAGGCAACTACAACTCCAACAAGTTTCATCCCCCGGAGAATTCATAAACATGATCTATTCAGAATTCATAGGGAACCCGGTCGAGCACACTGTCCAAGCAAGGGAAGAGTTCTTAAAAATGAAATGTTGTTCATTTTTAAAATCAGATCTAGAAGAACATTATGATCGTACGTCAAAACGGTTTTACTGTCTTCATGGTATTGACGATGTCAACCTTAAACAAGTCTTCCTCAATTCTTTCCCTGAGTCGCTCGCAAATGAATCATTCAGATTTTTGGAACAAAAGAATGTATCATTAGCCAATGCCACACTCGGAGAACTCTACCAATTGATACTCAATGCATTGGCCAAGCTCTGCGACCACCAAAAATTCTTTAATGAATTTGAAAAGACAAGTAGAACGCTCGGTCCCGCCTGTAGTGACAAATACCTGCAGATAAAGTGCAAAACCAACTCTTCATGTGAATGCTCTCGCAAAGAGAAGAAGCCCCAGTTTAAGAATTTCAAGAATTCTTACAGAAAGACAGGGGATAAAAAATGGAAAATTTTAAAGAAGAAATCACACAGAGGGAGAAGCTCAGACAGATGTTACATCTGTAACAAAAAAGGACATTTCGCACGCGACTGTAAAGACAAGAGAAAGTCCCAGTCACTAATCCAAGCTCTTAACTTAGTAGAGCCAATGGACATTTCAGACCTTGAGTCCCTTTACTCTCTCGAGGATGAGATTAATGACAGGACCCTGTGCTCAATTGCCTATTCAGACTTCTCAAACGATGAGTCCATCTCAGATTACCCAGATAAGCACCCAGATATAGAGGTGTTCATGATAAAACCCCTCGAAGTCTTCCAGACTGGCCAACCA
This sequence comes from Saussurea involucrata, assembly GCA_033807775.1. NCBI lineage: Eukaryota > Viridiplantae > Streptophyta > Magnoliopsida > Asterales > Asteraceae > Saussurea > Saussurea involucrata. Next base: position 29,340,482 of record CM066316.1, read on the forward strand.
CACATCCCACTCCCTCATCACACCAAGATACTATCGTTGCAAAAACCCCAACCAATACCCATAGCCAAAATACATCTCCTCACTTCTACATACTCCAAGCCAATCTCCGTAATTGCATTTTTTGATACAGGATCTTCAGTTTCAATATTGAATCCTGACATCCTACCCCAAAGTTACTGGCGACCACACCACTAACTCTTCCTTGCGGCCAGTGGAGATACATTTGTCATTGATAAAATCAGTATTCCTATTTTTATCAGGCTTTTTTCCTAAATGTGTTGTCAAACACAGACTGTTAGGATCAAGTTCCCATGGCAAAGATCTTCTCATCGGATTTGACATCCTCTACAAATTGCCAGGACTAAGGTATGCAGAACAAGGACTCCGTTACAAGAGCTTTCTAAACCCGTGGAGTCCAATCCCAAATCTTTACATGGCATCAGCCCCCACCATGGAAGATATGAAGCAAAAGATTATTCTTTCTTCCTGTGCTTCAAACCACTCAGAATTCCTAACCAAAAACGATTCCCCGCTATGGTTAAATCCTTCATTCTTCGTCAGCCTCCCGTTCAAACAAAATGAAGATGTTAACCCGACTAAAGCCAGTCATCCCGGGATGAACCCTGACCACTATCAACTAGCGGTCAAGGAATTTTCAGAGTTAGTAGATCAAGGAATTATCGAACCTACTACCTCACCATGGGCATGTGAGGCATTTTACGTCAACAAAAGAAGTGAGCAAGTTCGCGGAAAACTACGATTGGTCATAAATTACCAGCCCCTGAATCACTTTTTAGCCGACGATAAATTCCCACTACCTCAGAAAAGGTCTCTGTTCCAGTCCCTGGCTAATGCACGGATACTATCCAAGTTCGATCTCAAAGCAGGGTTTTGGCAACTAAGGATACATCCTGATGATAGGCCAAAGACCGCCTTTTGTATCCCTGACCATCACTACCAGTGGAAGGTCATGCCTTTTGGTTTAAAAAATGCCCCTTCAGTTTTCCAAAAGGCAATGACAAGGATCTTTGAACCTATCCTCCAGCACACCCTGGTTTACATTGATGACATCCTTTTGTTTTCCCCAGATGAAGAGTCTCATGTTGAATTACTGTCGCAATTCCATTCTATCATCACAAAACATGGGATCATGTTATCAGAAAAAAAGATGGTGATAGGAGTCAGTTCTATCGATTTTCTTGGCATGAAGATCACAGATGGAAAATACCAACCACAGCCGCACATATCCCAAGAGTTGCACAGGTTTCCAGACGAGCTGACATCACAAAAGGAAATTCAACAGTTCCTTGGCCTGGTAAATTATATGGCTGATTTTTTACCTAAATTATCATGTCATACTGTGCATCTATTCCCCATGCTAAAAAAGGGGTCGCCCCTTTGGAGGGACAAACAGACCTCAGCAGTAAAAGCAATAAAACAACTTGCTGATGTGATGCCCCCTTTAAAGATTCCTACTGTGACTGACAAAAGGATACTCCAGACCGATGCGAGTGATGAGTACTGGGGAGCAGTACTATTGGTAGAAGACAAAGGTGGGGCCAGAACAATATGTGGCTACAAAAGTGTCACGTTCAAAGATTCTGAACAACATTACCACTCCATTTTCAAAGAAATCCTTGCAGTCAAAAGGGGAATTGAAAGATTCCAATTCCATCTAATCGGTCACAATTTCCAGATCGAAATGGACATGTCGTCTTTCCCACGTATGTTACAGTTCAAGAGAAAGATGCTCCCCGAGGCACAGCTTTTGAGATGGGCCAATTGGTTTTCTCAGTGGAAGTTCACTGTGAGACATATCAAAGGATCTGAAAATATCCTTGCTGATTTCTTGTCTCGCCCAAAGGACTATAAATACCACATCCATAAAGAGGTCCAGCATGTCTTACACCACAAGATAATCCCAATGGTACTTCCTATAGCACCAGCTGCTTCCCTGGAATCATCTGCCCGACACAACGCTCAATCCACTAGCGAACCATCCTCACAGGATATCACGGACGTTATCTCTACCATGGCACTTCCAACAGAAGTCGTCGAAGTCATCGCCGAATTAACTTTCAGAGATAGGTCCCAGCTACATTACCAAACCTTCTTCAACGTCCTTCTCCAGAAACATGGATTGTTCATGAAAAACCTCTTGTTTCACCCCGACTACCCTTTCCTCAATATCTTCCATTTCCATGATCTGTACAGTTTCCCGAAAGAAGCTTTATGTTTTTTCTGGTATCTGTTTGAAGCCCACACCACCGCCATCACTTTCAACGCACCGAAGCTAGTTCAATACCTCTTCCAATGCCAGTTTGGACATGTTCCGAAGGAGGCAATGGGAGTCCTCACACTGCTGCAATGGTTCCTCCCAGCCCATTTATGGATCCACCACCTGTTTGTACCCAAGAAGAAGTACGCCATGATCATGTTCCACAGACCCTGCTCAGCAGCCATCAATCAACCTCACTTTATAGTCTATCACTCTCCCTCATCCTACATCCATGAGTGGAGTAATAGCAACTGTGCAAGCCGGTCGTTCGAGAAAAACCACCCCGACAGGTTCATAACAAACCGGCTTAACCTGGCCAACGCCAATAACGTTGAACATGAGTCCATCCCGGAGAATGTCTTACTTAACCAAAGCTTATGGCCTACTGAACACCCGGTCTCCTCTCTGTGGAAAAATACCATGGACCAGTGGTCACAGACTCACCTCTCCCCAATAATAGACATTTCTGATGAGTCAGGCTCAGACAGCGATGGAGAAGCGTACACGGTCGACTACAACACCGATGGATCCTATCCCGATCCTTACGAAGACGATCCGTCTCATCCAGACTCACGCTGGAAATAGTATCCCAAGATCCAAGAATCGACCCAAGCATCGTCAAAATAATTATTTAAGCGTTGTCTTAATAATTATTTCCTATCCAGTATTTTATTTCCGTATTTACTTTCCAGTATTTCTGTTTAAATAAATGTTTTTATAAAGGAAGTTATTTGTCACTTTTAAGTGATGTAAGTGCTTACCTCATTTCCTATTATTAGTTGTTGATGTATGACTTATGTCATGCTTATGTAAGAATGTCTTTTCCTTATCTATAAAAGGAAGGCTTCCCTTCACTTGTAAATCATCCCTTGAAAGAAATAAACTCATCTTTCTATAATTCTCTCTTTGTTCTTTATATTTCCTCCATAGTTCTTTATAATACCAATGGTAAACCATCAGTCCTAGATGGTCAACCACCAGTCCACCGCCAGTCACCACCAGTCCACCGCCATTAGTGTTGTCCTCACATCCCCTATCATACTATACTCCTGAATCCACACCCCGTTCTGCTAGTCCTAAACCCTAAACTCTAAACCACCGGTCCACCTTATTAAAGGAATCACCCCTTGCCTTTAGGGGAAAAACTCATGGCATTGTGAACACAAGGATGACACTTTTTTTTGTTAACCGTATGTGTTCGAGCCAACTTGCACACACCTCAACTAATCCCAAGGATGCGAACAGGTGACCTTTTAGAGGAAAAAACTTGCAACATTGTGAACAAACTCGAGCCAACCTGTGGACACCCATAGAACGGCTAGAAAAATCAGAAACTCGAACCATCGACTTTCTGGGAAAAATTACAACATTGTGAACACGAGGAACGAGACTCAAAATCGCCAAGATGCCAAGAACATTCATTTTTCACAAGAAAATTATAAACACCGTTGCCCTTAAAACAACAAACACCTAACTAGTAATCACAATTTCATAACACCCAACGCTGCCACAAATTCAAGCGGTTTTTTTTCTTAACGATCTACAACAGCATCTTCGCGTGTTCAAAACTAAACAAACCTAAACGGACAACATGTAGTCTAAAACATACATAGATCGCGTTTAAAGCTATCAATCACTGATTTCTCCTTCTTCTTCCTCTGGTTTCTCGAGCAACGCTTCACTATTACATTTTCCATCATCACAATTGTCATCAACGGCCTTCTCGGAAACGTTTAAAGCCACGTCAGCATTTGTTTCTCTCACAATTACAGTTGGGAATCTCAAAGGCTCGTGTGTTGGCTCCCCAATGAAGAAAGAGTTGATTGCTATGAACCTGAAAACCTGCAAAAGATGGGTTTTGTCTCTCTTAATGTCTGGAGTCAAAAGCTTTTGCAAAAGCGATGGTTCGCGCTGTTTTGGCTTATTAGTCGAATCTTGGTATCCGGGTCTTGTTTTCTTGGTGATTCGGTCATCATCATCCTCAAGTGGTGTTCCTCTTTTGTTATGAAACTTTTTCCCCTTTTTGTACTTTTCCCTTTCGTGTTTTTTTCCTCTTGGGACTTGTTTCTCGTAGCCAGATAAATAATGCCGCGGAACATCAGCAACTTCACAACCCAACTCAGCCTGTTTTGTCAATATTTCCTTCAATTGCTGCAAAACAAAAACATATGTGATCACAATGTTCCACTTCTTTAAGTTTCTTGTTTTCATGTGTTTTTCTGTCTTTTTACTTTTGGGGGGACTATCTGTGTTCCAAGGGAAAATCAAATGAGAACCACAAAAATGTTGAGAACTGTGAGAACCAATCCGAACCATTCAATGAGAGTTTTATTTTAGTTATTCAATGAGAATAGGCACACATTTTATAAACTATTTGGCTATTTATTAAACATCTAAAATACCCTTCAACAAAGAGAAAGAGATCTTGCAGCCCCAACTTAATGCAATAATGTATTTGTAATGACAGATGATAGTTTTTAACTTTAACTTAGAACCTTTCCAAATATGGAATTGTTGCAGTTTTCTTGAAAGAGCGAATTGCATGAAAATGCAACTTACTTAGATCCAACTCTTATTATTTTATGTCATACTTTCATAACCTTGTGATATCTCAAATATTTAGATCACAGTACGTTATACAAAATAAAAATCACACCAAAGTACGTTGCTTTTTCATGTATTATCATATGTAAATCAAACTAGGTATCTAAATGTTTGAGATGTCACAACCGAGGTACCAAAATGGAAAAATAAATAAGAAAAAGCTTGTGCATGTAATGTTAACCCCATAGAATCCTATGAGTTGTGCTTAATGAAACAGATGTATTATTCACAAATTTCCAATATTATTCAGTTACTACACATGCAGAATGTACCTGGCGGCGTAACATGGCTTCTTGGTTGGTAAGATCAGACAACGCCTGTTCTTTCTTACACTTCTGCAAGATAGCATGATAAACGTTCAGGTGTTAAAAGACGGACAATGGAGATTGATCCAACGGTTGAAAATCTAACCTTCTCCACATTTGCAGATGAGGGGTAGTGCTTCTTACGAGCCTCACGCCACTGCTTAATTTCTTGCTCGGTGTATTTCACACAGAACCTTAAAGAGTAAACGACAATTTCCCCATCAAGAACAAAATAAAAGCATACTTTGAAACGCCAATTTCATGGCTCTGAATTAGATATCTCGTAAAAATAATGTTCAAAATTGTAACTAAATCAGCTCCAATTTCAAATTTTAATCCTTGAATCCCAAGTTTTCTCGACCACTACCTCTTAGGAATTTCATAAAATGAAAAAGCGCATAGGTCTTAAACAATCATTTTGTGTATCATGCAAGGGACTATATGATCATGTACTTTTTTTTTGGCAAAACTTCTCAGGATGCTAAGGGTTTTCTTTGAAATTAGGGTCGCGAAAAGACAAACACATTCTTTTTTGAGGTGTTGAAACAGATCACATGACTATTGCGTAGCTCGATTGAAGCAATATCATTATAGATGTTAGTAATCAACTAAATGACTGAAAGGTACAATATTGAAGGGCATAGAAATTACTTCTTTTCAGAATGAATCTGATTGGTGGAATTTCGTGGACCAGAATTTACTGCAGCAATGTTGTTACGATCTGTTATTCAACAATCAAAACATATGAAAGATTAGTGAACGTAGTGCTGCGTCATGGGTAATTTTATTATTTATGACTATATTAAAATGTGTGTGCATACAATTATTTAACGTTTACATAACAATTGCAAATAAATAATATCCTTGTAATGGTGTGTGAAAATTCGCGCCTTCATGTCATAATACATTAGTTGGTTAGCTTTCTAATATTATGAAATTACGGTAAGCTAATACTATCAACCAACACTTTGTTTATAGTTTTAATTTATCATTCAATATTATGAAACATGTTGTTTAAACTGGTTTATGGGGTTAAAGTGGCTATTTCAGTCATTCAACCCTATCTACAGAACGCATACCAAATAGCACATTACGGAATCAGCAATAGTTCTATACAAAACTCTCTAAACTCAGAACTCTTAAACATGTAGCACTCGTGCTTTCATTTTCATCAAACAACATCTAAGCTACCAATACTACTGGTAACAACTTCAAAGGCTCGATCAACGACTAATTATAAGTTTTTAACAATTAGTCATTGCAAATTCTGATAGAGCTAAAATCCAGAGATGTGTTGAATTTGAAGTGCTTAAGTTGTGTACTTTGAATAAGAGATTTTCTTGCTGCTAAATATTTTGCATACACGCAAACACAAACAATAAAGATCAATCATCAAATACGTGCGCATACACTCATACATACATGCAATCATACACACACACATGCACATACATACATACATGCATGTATACATATATGTATTATGAACCCCAAAACAAGATGTGTAGAGAAATATTCATTGTAATAAAAGCTGATGTTGGCAACGAAGATATGCACAAAGAAGTGCTTCAACTATGAGGGGTTCACCTTTATTCATATTGCCATTGTGGGTCCCAAACTTCTCTTTCATGTGTTTTGCATGCTGAAACTGGGACTTGAATCTGCACAAATTCAAGTCCTATGTGAATAAACAATCCAACTAGCGAACCATGACAAAGATATCGCAATGCTTATCATACATACCCCTTGTGTGAGGCATCATTCTTTTTGAAGTTCTTGCGTTGAGGCTCATTCCATCCGGCATTACTGTTGTTGGCAAGCATGTTTCCATGATTGTCCTGTTGATAACATCTAAAACTTAAAGCCAAAATATTGCTCCACCACCAAAGATAGAGTAAAACAAAGTAAATCCCGAGAGAGCTTAGTTTCCAATTATGAAACCACAACACATCATTTGGTTGTTATATTGTGGCAGATAACTTTTTAAGTACTAAAAGTGTAATGATACCTCAGAATTCGTGAGAGTGGGACCAGGGTTCTGTTTTTGAACTGAAGCAGAAGTATGGGGTAAAGTCAAACTCCCTTGTTGACCCATATTGGCTATCTGTCTTGAAGCGTTAATATCCATCATTGGAGCAACGAATCTCTGTTGTCCTTGATTAACATGTTGCCCAGGGCCATTCGGATTAGCCATGCCAAACAACTGATTCTGTGGATAGCTATGATTTTGAGGACCCATACCTTGACCAATCTGGTGCTGAAAATGGGATAATTACCAGAAACAAATTAGACAATATTGCGTTTCTGTAGTTTTGGTATCCATTTAACAGGATGTGCAGGTAAAGAATAAATCAACGTTTGATTCTAGGTCATTGTAATAATTGCATTTGGCTGAAAGGCCAATATGTAAGTGAAAAATCAAAATGCAAGCGTATAAATAGACAAATCGAGTTTATTAAACAAGTGCATTAATGGCCAACTCATTTATTTCCAATGACAACGTATATTACTACTCCTTCCATCCAAGAAAGAGTCCAGTTCCAATTTTGAAATTGCACCTTCTATTTTGAAATTTGCAAATGGCATGGATGTTTTTAGCTTTTTTACTTCAAACCATTTAATTGATGTAAAACACTGTTCTAGTCTAACGAGGTCATTACAACATGACATATATCAATTTCTTTTTCTTGTAACATAATTATCTCCTTTACCTGAGGATTTATCAGAGCAGTGATATGCAGTATATTTATTATACCATGGAAGATAAGTAGAAAGTTAAGAGGCTAATGATATATACATGTACAAAATTTTCAATCACAAAAGTTATCTAACTTTTGCATTAGTAATTCAGAATGCATAAATTATTCATTATTGTACACCAAAAGGCTGTATAGACTGACAAAATTGACACCATGAAACTTATGAGTGGCAATGAGCATAAAAGAGAAAGAAAGAAGGGTGTGTATATTTCATAATATTAAGTAGAAAATTTGCATTTAACCTCCAGCACTATTTGCCTTTGGTATATGACTCTATTTTTACCCAAAAATCTCCATGTAACACGCTACAAACTTCAACTTTTATCTTTGTCAAAGACTGTGTACAGACTCTTTTGTCCTCATATCCATAATGGTTTTTTCTTTTGCATATCCTCATTTGAACTTTCTCTTCACTTGGACCACCAAACGGTTGATCATTAGTAATTAACTTTATGCGACCTACGAAGCATGGCCACCAGAACACGATAACATCATTTTCCCCTTATAACCTAATCCCTAAAGCTCTCCTTTTTGATTTTGAAACCACAAGACAGCTTCCTTTCCCTGAGGATTTATACATCGTGAGAGGCAGCTGGCCTAGAAATGCTAAGAGACTAAGCATATAACACATGCATGAAAGTTTCAATCACCAAAACCAACCATTTTTTAGCATCAACAATTAAGAATTCATACATTATTGCACACCAAAAAGCTGTACATAATGACAAAATGGTACCTGGAAATTTGGGATAGTAGCAACTGCTTGCTGTGTTTGAACTGAACCAGAAGCATGAGGTAAAAACGGGTTCCCTTGTAATTGCTGGCCCATATTAGGTAACTGTTTCGAAGCATTGGCATCCATTGGCGAAACAAATCTCGGTTGCCCTTGATTAGCATGTTGCACAGAGCCATTAGAATTAGACAGAACAAACTGCTGATTCGCAAGAAACCCTGGATTTTGATGACTCATAACATTGGGAATCTGGTTCTGAAACATGGGAAAATTAACAGGAGGGCGTTGGGCATAATCAGGGTTCTGTAATTGAAGAAGCTGACAGATATTTTGGATTGTATTCTGCAGAATAACTTGTTCATTAGGTAAACCAACATTTTGGTTGTATGCATTAGGGTTCATGGAATTATGTGCAAAGAACTGACCCTGTTGCGGTTGAGAAGGATTAAACTGGTTTACAGGAAAAGGATTAAAATTCTGCTGTGGATTGAATCCACCAATACCATTTGGGAATTGACCCATAGTAGTATTTTGCAAGGGAAAGGGCTGATTAGGGAAATTCATGAAACCAGATGGAGCTACAATTGGCCTATTATTATTGGGAAATAATCCTCCACCATTACCAATGCACATTTGCTGATTAATCACTGAGTTAACCTGTTCATCATCAACACATTTAATTAGCTCAATAGAAAGATAAACTTCACAATAGAAAGTGATCTTAAAGACGTTAAAAATGTACCAAACCCAAAAAAGAACTTCATAGGAAATCCTAACGACCAGAACAAATTAGGTGTAAACTTCGTAATTCTATCCGTATCAGTTTCTTATTCAAGAAGTAATGGGTTCAACGTCAAAATTAAAATGCAAATTCAATTTTTGTAGCGCAATTGGTTCGCAAGAAAATAGAAGTAGAAAGGGAAGCAGACTACCTGTTGAACTGCTGAAGCAGCTGGTGGATTTTGATTGGAATTGTGATGAGGATTCATGATTAACCCAGAAAATTTCCCAAACCTCTTTGCTATTGTTGTTATAATAAGTAGGTCATTGTCATTCGGGGACGAAAGGGTTTTACAGAGGGTTTGTGTTTTGGTAGGAAGCATTATAGGAATTTATATTTATAAATTACGGATTTGGTCCCTGTGGTTTCAAAAATATCTTGGATTTGGTCCTTACAATTTGTTTATTCCAAATTAGGCCCTACAGTTCCTGTTTTAGAAACGATTTAGTCCCTGGCGCTAACGACCATTAACTCCCATGTGTTAAATGAGGGGCATTTTGGTCCTTTCAATGTATTACCTTTTTCCAATATGTTCTATTAAATTATAAAACCATAGGGACCCAACTTGTAATTTACTTTATTATTATATAATATAATAAATAATATATATATATATATACATATATATATGGTTGCACAAGAGTTCATCGGAACTCCATCCCCACCATCTCCCTCCTCACCATCTCCCTCATGACCTCCATCTTTTTCACCTCCACCACCACCATCTCCCTTTATATCCCACACATGCACTCTTGTTCCGTGACCCACATGGCCACATCCATCGAACCACCCATCTCCAATCGCCATTTCGAGAACAAAAAAACCCCATCCCTTCCCTGCAACTCCGGCCATCGTCAGCCTCCTCGGATGAGGGGTGGTCGATTTCCATGGAAGAGGGGTTGTACGTTAGCTCCGTGGAAATGGGTTCGATGGGTCTTGGTTCCGGTGCTGCAACTTTTCGATGAGTTCGTTAGCTCCATGGAATCCGGCGCTGCAACTTTTCGACAGTCGTTTGAAGAAAGAAATCAAACGAAATTGGACCGAATGAAATCGAACCTTTGTTCACATTAATGAAAGATGAACCTGAAACCTCAAATCGACTGATGAATTTCTTCACAGTTGGATGTTCAAAAACCAGATCTAGTTCACAATGTTTGTGATTGAGTTCACGGAGAAATGGAATGGTTTACGGGAGAAATGAGAAGATGGGTAGGGGTTCGCTGAGAAGAGAGACACAACAGTTGGGGAAGACACAACAATAAACAGAATGGTTTACGGGAGGTGAGATTGGGGGTCGGAGACATAGGGGAAGACGTATATACATATATGTAATATATATGTATAAATATATTATTTATGATATTATATAATAATAAAGTAAATTACAAGTTGGGTCCCTATGGTTTTATAATTTAATAGAACAGACTGGAAAAAGGTAATACATGGAAAGGACCAAAATGCCCCTCATTTAACGGATGAGAGTTAATAGTCGTTAGCGCCAGGGACCAAATCGTTACGAAAACACGAACTATAGGTCCTAATTTGGAATAAACAAATTGTAGGGACAAAATCCAAGATATTTTTGAAACTTCGGGGACCAAATCCGCAATTTACTCTTTATAGTATTATATTATCACCGGGACATTTGGATAAAAAATATAGCGAATTATGGATTTGGTATAATGAGTAGGGTTTCCATTTAAAAAAACGGAATTGGGTTTAGCTGAGTAGTTGAGGTTAACGTGTGTTAAGATGATGATATGAAAGAAGATAAGATTTCTAATTTGTAATTCATGGAAGGGCATTTGATTAAAAGTAATCAACGGTTCAGATCCATTTCTTACATTAACCTCAACTGCTTACACGGTCCTTCACCTATATATACTATATAAGGTTGGGTTCCTATGAGAAGTTGAGGTTAACGTGAAAAACGTGAACCGTTGGATGAGAAATTGATGCACATTAGGATAAGATGCACCCAGATGCACTAGATCAATTCTTTTCTAAGGTGTAACTCATGGGAGGACATTTGATTAAAAGTGATCAACGGTTCACGTCCACTTCTCACACTTCTCACATTAATATCAACTTCCTCCACGATTCTTCGTATATATAGGGGTTAAATCAAATTAGAACCAGAAATATATTATAAACCTGTTGAGAACCGATATAAAAATATTTTTTACATGATATATTTTTCATAAAATGCTAGGATTTAAGATATTGCTTCATATATATTTGCTCATAATATGATAATTTCACATGTATTTCTTTCACCACGTGAATATTTTTTACGAGTATTGTAGATCCCAGTTTTACTCTATTTGCTAAAACAATCTAAAACAGATTTACTTACGGAAGCGATTTGATAAATAAATTGTTAGCAAACAAGGTAGAAAACAGTGAATAGAGGAGAGTGATAATGCAACAGTAAGTAATCAATTCAAGAAGTCATTTGATTGATAAGAACATATTACAATACTGAAAGATATGAAGAACACACACTACTGTGTGTAAAACCCTAATTCTATCTACTGTACGAACTGTGTGCAGTTGGTGGTGTGAAGTGTGTGCTATTTTGGCGTGCAAAAGCTTATAGGAAGATTATGAGAAATCTTCCTTTTATAGGCAAATAGTACATTTAGGTCAACACACAAGCTAATGAGATAATGCCACATGGAAAGGTGCTGCAAAGGTTAGTAGGGCACGTGGCAATCTTCAGTTGGATAGTACAAGTAGTGGAGAGGGGTTGATTTTCAGATAATCTTGAATTCTTCTAGTGTTTGATGTCACAGAGGTGTATGCACCAGAGCTTCTGAGGTTTTCCACAGAGGCTTTGAGCTCTGCCTCAGAGGCTCTGTGCTCTGATGCTTCTTTGGGCTAGACTTCACTTTTGTGCATCATTGCTCGGCAGAGGCTTGCTTCTTTGTAGGCGCATAAGTCTTCTGTGGACAGAAGACTTGGTCTTTTTCAGTACTTTTACAAGATAAATTAGGGCTAACAATCTCCCTCTAAGTATTGAAAAAAGAAATTTTACAAAGTGCTACGCTAGAAAGCAAGATGTTTAAATGATACCTCTGTAAAAAAAATCATTAAGTGAAAGCAAAAGAATTACAAGATACAAAAGTTGGAAAGGAAAATAACTCCTATCTAGGGAAGTCACTGATAGGTTATGGGAAATGGTTCTTCAGAATGTCATAGATGCTCATGACTAGTGCTCTAAACTTTATGGTTGCATCAATGTCGACAATGATCTGGACGATTGGCCCGTTTGGCATGTTCTTCGATCCTCTCTACTAATAAAGGGTGTGCTTGAACTTCTGAATAGTCTCTGTTGAGTATTTGACACAATCGATTGGTCTGAATAACCTGTTCTCTCCAGCTTCATTCTTATAGACAAGCCCAAAATCAGCCTCAGGTTCTGTGATCAAAGTTTCTTCATCTTCTAACTCCAGAAAGTCCATATCTTCATTTGGCTCTGTGATGGACAACTTCTCGACACCAAGTTCAAGAGCAATCTGAAAATCCTTGTGGCTATGCAGTTGTACAGTCTTTCTCATTGTTTCAACAATGGCATTGTTAGCCAGAGAAAACTCTTTCCTATTGTCCAACCTCTGCATGGTGAAGCCATATAACTAAGGAATATCATATATGTAGAGGTTGTCAAGATCTGCATCTGAGAAAGCTCACCTTGATCCATCTTCTCTCTCGATGACATATTTGCAATACATTTTGTTTCTACGTGCAAAACCATGAAGGGTAATACCAAGTACAGTTCTGATGTTGCTTAGAGAGAATACTTGCTCTTTGGGTAGTTCATATTTCTGTTTGATTCTCCCTAGAAGCACCAAATCCATTAGGGTTCCAACTTTAACCATCGGAGGCTCTATGACATCATTACCGTCGACACTATAGAGGTATTTGTGGATCATCTCAGGTTGGTTTGACTCCTTCTCTCTAGGTTGTGGAATCAGGTTAAGTCTTAGAGAGTCCAGAGACTTATTCACCTCTGCGACTCTGTCAATCTGCTATGATGTCATAGGCTCTTTGCCTTTTCTTGAGGTTGAGGGCATGGGTTGTAGAGGTTTGGGTAGTTCAAAAAGGGTTGGTGGTGGGAAAGTGCTCTTCGGAAAATTCTTCCTTGGGAGTCTTCAGAGGCTTCTTTTATGTGGGTGGTGGTTTAGGTACAAAGGTGGGTTGGTTTGCAGAGGGTGTTGGAGTTAGTTTATTCTTGACATTTTTGTGCTTTGATTGCCCTGGGTTTCCTTCTGTTGTTGAGGTGGTTGAGGTTTGGGGGGTTTAGTTGCTAAGGACTTTATCCTTATCTTTGGTTGTTGTTTTGCAACAGAGGCTTCTGAGGGTTTAGTTACAGAGGGTGGTTTGGTTGAAGGAGTTTAGGTTTGGGTAGAGATTGGTTTAGGTTGGGTTTGGGTTTCAGGGATAGGGGTTTTGGTTTTAGGTTGGGATGGTTGTTCCACAAAAGTATGGGTTGGGGCAGGGGTTCTCTGCCTTGTACTTTGTGGTCTTGTTGGGGGTTAGGTAGAGGAAGGAGTTGTAGAGGCTAATGGATTTACCTTTAATGGCTCTGTGGTCTGCTCCTCCCCCTTTTGATGACCAGATGGACTAGAGCCATCATTGCCATTGTCATCAAACCTTGTCTTTTTGTCAGCTTCAGCCTGACAAGAGCTCTGGGCTTTCCTCTTCATCTTTTTAGGCATAAAGGTGGTGACTTTCTTTATCCGATCAACGACATCCTCTATTAAATTTTCAGCCTTGAGCACTTCTCTATCAGTTTTGAACTTCAACATTGCCACATAAGTGTTGAATTCTTTTGTATAGTTTGATGTTGCTGTAGTGAATGCCTGGACGAAGCTATACACCTCTAAGATCATTTCCTTGCCCAGTTTTGTCAACTGGTCCCTTGTCATGTAATCCGCAGGAAGAGTTGGCACGACTTGACTTTGGATGCTCTGTTGATCATTTTTGGCAGAGCCTTCTCCAGATCTGCGACTGTAACAGCTGGATTGGGCTCTGATGAGAAAATTCTACCCTTCATTGCTTCTGACATTGACTTTGCAAGCTCTGCAGAAGTGTTGAGGTCTGCAGTCAGATTATTCAGCTTCTTTTGCATTTCATCAACAGAGGAAGTTGAACTCCGTGACGGTTGACTCTGAATTGCAGCTGTCATGTCAGAGTTTTCTTTGACCTCTGTGGAGATGGCATCCACTTTATAATGAAGATCTGTTAAGGATTGGGTCTGGGACTCTGCACAAGATTTTACCAAGCTTTTCAACTCAGTAAGGGATGTCTCAACAGAGGTGGCAAAGGCTTGGAACTCATCATTCGTGACACATTGAGACGGGGTGACCTCTGTCCCAACACATGGGGCAGAGTGTGTTGTTGTTCCTGGAACGCCTGCGTCAGAACCTGTGTTAATGTTGAGTTCTGCAGGACTTCCCTCTGATCATTGCGATGAGTCATCAGAAGATGACTCTGAAGCTACAAAGGTTCTGAAGAGTTCTGCAGGACTTCCCTTTGATCCTTGCAACAAATGCCTATGTGAGGGATTCCAGAGTTGTGTCCTTGGGCGGTGAGACACATGAATTTTCAATGGTAATGTCCTTTGGAGAGGACATTTCCAGAAGTGGGGTTTTTCGGCTTATATTAAGCTCAGAGGACAGAAGAATGTCCCTTGGCTGGCTAGATGGGTCAGTGATCGAGGCGTGCACCTCTTGTTCAATGTTCTGTGATGCTAGACCATCTAGAACAGATAACTCGGTTGCACTGGGAGGGGGCTGGGGGGGATGTGCCAATGGCATCTTTTACTCCTATACTATCCTCATCCGTTTGTTTTCTTAAATCTAACTCCTCTTCTTCTGCGGAGTTTGAAGTGTAGTCTGCCAGAAGATCGACCAGAGGGTTGATTAGGGAAGGGTACCTCTGTAGAGAATTCTGAGGTTGTTCATCAGGGTTAGATTCCACAGAGTGTACGATGGGGTCTCTGCCATCATTGGGTGATCTAGTAACCTATCTAGACATCATCAAGGCCTCTGCGCCTTGTGAAGGGGTTGGGCTAGCAGGTTGCTCCTTCTGAGCTGCAATAGTAGCAACTGGTACTTCCATAGAGGTAGCAAGAGGCTCTACGGGGGCAGATTGTTCCATGGGCTCTTTCCTTTCTTCTATCACTTCCTCCTCCTCTGCGATCTTTTTCCTGAGCCTCCTCTTCTTCTTCTGGGGCTCAGGGGCTTCTTTGGTTTAAGGTTCTTGGGTTGATTGTGCCTTAGCCTTTTTCTTTTTTGGCTTTGGCACAATGGGTTCTGCAGGTTGTGTTTCTGCGGTCTCAAGTGCTGTGGGGTTGGGCTCTGTGGCTTCTATCACTTGTGTTTTCTTTTTCTTTGCTCTCTTGGGCCTTGAAGGTTCTGCCATTTGTCCAGGCTCTTCGGAGGGGCTTCTCACTTCTAGTCTAGGGGATGGGGGTTCTCACCTCTCTCTTCCCTCGCATCACTTGCACCCTCTGTCACTCACTGAGCTACGGCCTGACCTAAGGCATAACCTACGCGTGGTGGGGTTTTAGGTCTCGGTTTGGGAGACCTAAATGCACGCACATACTCTCTCCTAACTTCACTACTCACATATTGAAGCATCTTCTTGCGTTCAAGTAGACCTCTAGAGATATGGTAGGGTTCACTGTTTTCAGAGGGTAGGTCTTCATAGAGGGCCCGTTCATTGAGTAGCCCTTTTCTGTTATCATTTGGTGCAAGAGGACAATTATGGTTATGGGGTAGGTTAACACAGGGGCTTTGTTAGGATTATTGGTTTGTTCTGCCCTCTTCTTCTCCACAAAACTTACCATTTCTTTTAGAATAAGTCTTGCATAATCAAGTGTTAGATCGTAGTAAATCCCATACATTATGGCAAGAATGTTGTGTGATGATTGGTCTGGGCTACCAATTTTTCCAGTTAGGCTTCTGTTGAGGATACTGAAAAGGATGTTCCACATGGGTGGAAGGTTTTGGCTTCTGAAGCCTGTCCTTTTGGCTATGGGTTTGTTATATCCAATGAAAAGCACGAACTCAACCAGTTCATCATCTGTTGGTTCAGATGCATACCTAACAATCCCTAAATCAGTCCTTGTGGGTAGTTCAAATGTCGCTGAAATTAGTTGTATGTTGATGCCAAAGGACATTACATTTTCAGTATCAGAAGAGGATACATATCCAACTATAGCATTCATATCTTGGTCATACCTGCAAGATGACCAGTACTGCAAGATGACCAGTACTGGTTTACATATCTATTAGGTAGTTCATTGGTGTTCATGGTTAAAGCCTTGTTAATGAAATGGTTTTGGAGAAGAACAATCAGAGTAGAGTATTCTGAGGCAAAAGCAGTGGGGTTAAGGATAACATAGTGGTTGTTGGGTTTTAGAGGAAGTGGGGCAAAATGATGCTCCTTGTTGATGAAAGATTGTTGATGGGTTGAAGGTTCATGGTGGACAGAGTCATTTGAATCTGAATGTGGCTCATCATCCCTACGGGGTGGGATGGGGTTGTATGAGTTGTTGCTTTCGACTGGGGAAGACATTGTTGCAGGTTTGAATTTTTGACAAAGAGAGTGTTCTTGCACGAAAGGTTGAAGAAGAAAGTAGAAAAATGAAAGAAATGAAGGAATTTTGAATTTAAAGCCCTGGGTTTGAAAAGGAGCATACATTATGATGGCAATGTCATTCAAATGCTGAGATTAATATTTGTTCCAGCTAAACTATTGAACAACATAAATTTTTAGGACAAAATTTCAAGGGATCAGTGTGAGATAATTAAACTTCAATGGATTCACGTTAACCAGTGTTTCCTACCCAAGAAGTTATCCTTGAGTGATTGAGGGGTGAGGGGTCTACATCAAAGAGTGGGGGAGATAACTCATCCGGTTGAGTAATCTCATTGTGTTGAGGTAAAATGTAAATGAGAGTTTGGTTAGAAGTGAGCGGATTAAAAACAGAAAGAGGGTGTGAGAACAGAGTTAAAAGAATAAGAGAACTCTGCACCAACCATTTTCTGAGCCGGGCAGCCACATTACTGATTGGTTCACATTCTTTGGTGACCATCACTGAAACATGCAATTACCCATGCCAACTCTTGCTATAACCCCACCAACTACTCATTTCTTTCTTAACAAAGAAATGTTTCAATTTTTTTTGGGGATACAACATATAATCTATCTAATCTTCATTTGGAAGGTTTGGATATTGAAAGAAGGAAGTTTGCCCCACCTTCGCACTTCAATCATGCACATTGAGTCTGTGGAAAACTTGTTGTCTCAACAGTTTACATAATTTGAGCCTATCTAATCAAGCATAAGTTGCTTCAATCATTTCTACACTTGCATGTACACACAAAGAATATGTTTTCTTATCATAACGTTCATAGAAATTCCATTGTGTTTTTCGATGATTGAATGGAAGCCCTGGAGGAGTGAACATCAAAAAGATCCTTTCCAAAGTACATTAGTTGTACTAAGTGGCTCCATGCTACTTACAGGCATTTTAACTGTTTCATTCGTTGATTCAGGGTTACAACTTTCATTTTATCTGAATTTGAAAAGATTCAGATACATATATTTTGGAATTGACGGTTAAACAGATCAAAAGAAGGAGATTGTTACTGGTACATTCAAAGACTACTGAAATTGATATTGAAGTTTTGATGATCATGACGCTCACAATCATCAAAAAGGGGGAGAAAATATGAAAGTTTCAATTTCCAATAAAGGGTGATATTTGTTACAGTCGAGATAACAAGTCAAGATGATTCGAGAAATTTCAAAGTTCAAAGATTGTTATTGTTCAAGAGATGAAGATACACAATTTAAGATATTCAAAGCTACAAAGATTCAAAGCTTATTCAAGAATGTTTTCAAAGTTCAAAGTCAGTTCATGATCAAAGACTGAAGAAATTTATCAAAGCTCAAAGATGCAAAGATCAGTGATACGATGATTCGAAGATATGAATATTTTGTTTGAAGACTTTGATCAACGCTACAACGATATGAAGTTCATGTTTCGAGACTTGATGACTATTTAATTTTGAAGATCCAGATGAAGATTAAAGCAGTCAAAGTGTATTTCTGAAGACAACGCTTATTTGAAGATTCTTCAGAGTTATTTTCAAAGTTTTATCTTCCATCAAAGCGAAGAGAGAGATTATTCAAAGTGCTGAAGAGCTGAAGTGCTAAAGATCTGAAGATCACAATGAGCTGAAGACTGTCGTCATAAATTTTTAAATCTTGAATCCAAAGGGGGAGACTGTTAGTGCAAGAATTGTATTCAAGATTTAGTTATAAGTCAAGTTTAGTCAAAGTCAAAGTATTGTCATTTAAAAGTCAAAAGTCAATGTAATAAGCTTGTAATAGTCAAAGGTATATAAAGAGTGTTGTAAGTGAGTTGTAGGAGATGTATGGAGTGAGAGTCATTTGTGTAATTATAGAGAGATGTCTAGAGAGAGAATGTAGAGAGAGAAAGTAGATCTTAACTCATATATTGTATTCTTCTGTCATCTAATCAAGATCTCTTTAATTCTTACATTGTTACTTGTTAAGATTGGACTCACATGTACCCACGTCCCTTTATTTGAACCACCAAATTGCCACGTGTCACTCTCTCACAGGCAGTGTCTCAACCATCGTTTTGGGGAACGACTTTTGCATTTGAGTACGTTCATTTCAAATTAAATAAATACCCTAATTTCCCCCATTTTTCATTTTTACGCTCTCCGAATTCTCTTTCTTCTCCAAAACTCTCCCAAGCAAGAACCTGCAACTTTTCGCTCAAGGACAATGGCATCTCAAGCCACGTCTGAAAACTTAATAGAGAACAACCTACTACCCCCACGGAACGAAAAAGAGGAGCACTCTAACTCCGATGTCTCCACAAACATTGGTACCTCTTCTCGTCTAGAATCATTTGAAGCTGCTGAATTTCATCTTCTCCCACTACCCCTCAAACCTAACAACCACTACGTTGTTCTTAACCCATATACATTTTCAAAAGAGTACTAACCCCTTATTCATCTGCTTCAGAACCATTTTCTTGTTCATGCCCTAACTATGAACATGAACGATATCCTAGAAAGGTATATGCAGCAATTCTGTCAAAGCAGGAGGTATATTTCTGAAGATCATGCCATTGTTGGATATATCTCCACTTTTGACATTAAACACATACTAGAACTGGGAACAAACCGCCTGTTGATCTCCTCCACCTTTCATATCCCAACTTGAACCCAACTAGGCATACCTAAGTATGCCTCTCAGGCAACTGATGAGGAGATAGTGGAATTCCTCAGGTTTATTGGGTACAACAAACAGATCTCCAGAAGGACAGAGTTCTGAAGACAACATCTTTCACATATGTGGAATGTCCTTTTTAGTATCCTAAACAAGTCTCTTACTGGAAATATTGGAAGCCGTGCTCAATCAATCCACAACATATTACTATTATGTATGGTATTTACCAATGGACTTTGCAAGGCTAATATTGAAGGAACCGGTGGGTGTTGTGGTGAAGAAGAGGGAGGATCAGAACATGAACAAGGCTTTGCCAACCTTAATGTTTCCTCGAACTCTTGCCTTGTTACTTAGGGATTTTATAATCTCAAACAAATTTCCTCAGAAGGGTCCCTCAATTAAGACATATCAAATGACCACCCACAGACTAACTCTG
The DNA here is from genome assembly GCA_033807775.1 of Saussurea involucrata. Classification (NCBI taxonomy): domain Eukaryota; kingdom Viridiplantae; phylum Streptophyta; class Magnoliopsida; order Asterales; family Asteraceae; genus Saussurea; species Saussurea involucrata. The sequence continues at coordinate 29,360,659 of CM066316.1, forward strand.
CACCAAGATGGTTACCAAAATGCCAGAACTCTCTCCAAAAGGATGCCTTACTATATGGTTGACAAAGAGAGTAAGAGGGAGTACAGATGTGGATTCAGGTCTCCCAAACCGAGACCTGTAACCCCTCCACGCATAGGAGTAACCCTTGGTGAGGAGGTAGTACAAAGAGTTAGAGTAGGATAGGGAGCAGAAGTAAGATAAGAAGAGTGAGAGTTGAAGTTGGGCGAAGTGAAAACACAAAAGTCTCTACATAAGAGCCTAAAAAAAAGAAGCGCAAGAGACTCAGAAGAAGAGTTGAAACACTTGACCTAATCCCAGAAAAACTACCCTTACAGAGGGTCCGACAGAGCCTCAAGCTAACACGTTCGCCGAATCTAATAGCCCTCCAAGGGAAGATCCTCTGGTACAATCCACAGAGGTACATGTAGAGGCAACCCGAGTTGAACAAGATTTTGATATCCCCTAAGGGATAATATGGGAAGAACACATAGAAAGTGGTGCGTACTCTCCTCTGATAGAGGATGCAGATAATGAGGAGAGTGAACAAGAGAGAGGGTGGGGAAAACAGTCGAAGGAGGAGATTGTAGAAAAATATGCCCAAGTTGGTACACAACCACAACGCACTCCTAGTGCGACACACATGTCTAACCCAACTGATCTAGCATCAAAGATTATTGAAATAGAGACGCATACCTAGATCGTAACCCTTACAAGTCGGGTAGAGGAAACTTTTTCGTCCTCTGTACCAATTATAAACCGGGAAACTAGATTTTTGGATGTACCCTCTCAACAGGGTGCATCTATTAAAACAACAAGTACCATGTTGCCAATTGGTTTGACACCTCCATGCACAGAGGCATTTTTTGCCTCTACACCTCACTTGTCAAATCAAAATGATTGTCTAGAGCAATCATCTCAAAAAATGCACAAAGACGAAGAGTCTCTAGACAAGCCTTCTAGTCAACACACCATCCCACACGCGTTCGACTCTGGATATGCGCACGGTGGTAATGATGTCGGAACCTCCAGAGCTTCTTCATCATCTTCTGATGGTGGGTCGGAAGGACCGGATGGAAGTCCTTAGAATCTTAACTCCAAAACAGGGTTCCCAAGCATCCTAGGAACAATGATACAATTTGGTCCATGTGTTGGATCAAACGTTACCCCGTCATCTATATACGTAACAAAGGATGACTTCCAAGCCTTTGTCAATAGTATGCAGACATCCATGACTGAGTTGAAAAGCTTAGTCACCCCCCAGAGCCCTCTACCTCAAACCCCATAGCAGACTTACAAACTAAGGTAGAGTCTCTGCTATCCGAGTCAAATGCGAACACTTAGAAGCTTGTTGATCTACATAATCAAATAACCCCGAGCCAGACAACCACTAGAGAACTTCAGAATAACACGGTCTCAAGTCTGGCCTTTGAGGTGAACAATACTTCTAAGGCATTGAAATGCCTGACAGAGGCGATCCAGCAGGCACCAACTCCAGTACTAATAGTCCAACCGTCCATCACACCAGAGCAGCTTCAGATGGCTCTACATGACATAAAGGCAATGGTCAGCTTTGCAATTGTGCCTACAATCCCTCCAGATTATATTGGCAGAGTTGAGCTTACACGTCTTGGGAACGAATTGAAAAAGAAATTGTACGACTACACCCAGACGTTTGCCTCTGCTGCCTCCACATCTGCTGCAGAAGTACGCTGGTCAATGGCGATGATGCGGGTCAAGACTGACTATGAGGTCGATAAAGCCATGGTTTTAGAGGATGTCTGTAAAAGATCAAGGCGACAGTTTCTTCTGAACCAAAGAAGAAGAGGAAGGTACCTGCCTCGTGCCAGGTAGAAGCTGCTAAAAAAGGCCGGTATGATGATCAAGGACTCGATGCCTCTGGTTCTTGTGATCATCATAATGGGGAGAATCAAGCCGATCACACCAACGAACCTATCCCTACGGTCCCTTCGATTGTAGTGCCTATATCCTCCATACCTCAACCAAAGAAGGAAAACCACAACAGAGGCAACCCCGAAAGCAACTCTTGCACCACCATCATCCTCTGCACCCAAGAAAGACACTTATGCACCATTCCCTCTAACCCAAACCAAGGATAGAGACGATATTCAAGCTGATGCTCAACTTGCAGAAGAACTGGAGAAGTTCGTAAAGCTCAGATTCTTAATTCCAAGAGCCAAACTTGGACATATCCAGTTCAGTCTACCAGAGTCGGTCAACAATGTGAACATCTCTAACGATGAAGAGGAAGAAGGACCTAATGTGCTCAAAATATCAATCAATTATGCTACCTATGATCCCACTACACCTATGCAAATCACATCTACACCCAAACCTGAACAAGCCTATGCATCCACCTATGCTCCAAAGGTCACTGAACATAGAGTTGCTCATATCAAACAATCTCTGGATGCTCTACAACGTCTAATTCCCAGGCCTAAATCCAAAGAACCAGAGCTCAAATATCATGAGAACATCTACAACTACCTATATAGTGCAAGGGACGAGGAAATTTAAGTGACACCCAACATTCATCCTCTGATGAAGGAAGAGGTCCGAAAGAGATTCTGGAGAACCGTGTAGGAAAAAAGTGCGGTGTTCTCTTATTCTGACATCAAGGTGGTTCATGGCATCTCTATGCACTCTTTTGCAAATAGGCAGGTGATGTATGCAAAGTATCACGTGGAGAGGGAAGATGGGACTACAAGTAAGTTCACAGATGCATACCAATTCAACTTTTGCCCTTATGATCTTCCTCAGATTTATCGGTGGACAGAGTAGAGGATCAGACAAAGGAAGGAGCTGATGATCGCAAATAGGTGCATACAAGAACTGATGAGGGAGAAAACTAGATATTACAGCAAGGTCAACTTGCAGATCTCTCTAGAGCTTAGGGTTGATAAACTCTCAATCACTGCCCTGATGAGTCAATGCCTGATCTTGACAAGGCTCCAACAAAATCAGTGGTGGTAGAGCCTGAAATTGGGTACGTCTACATAAATGAGCATGGGCAGAAGTGACTATATAAACCCGTGAGTTCTCAAAAGTACAAAAAGGACACCCTCCTAAAGTTCAGAAGCTCTATACAGAAGAGGAGAGGGACGTACAAGGTTCAAGAAGGCCCTGCAAAACAACTGATCTCAGGAATAGATGCTACAATCAAGTTTAGAAAGCTAATCATGTCTTTGCATAGCAACTTGAAGGATCACTTCACAAATCCTGTAAATGATTTTCCCAAATAGTTCAATGTAATTTGTTTTTAATCATCAATGATGTTTATTTACAAAGGTCATATAATACCTCTTGCTTTCTAGCGTAGATGAGCATAATTTTTATAATCTTCATTTTCAATACTTAGGGGGAGATTGTTAGCCCTAAATCTTATAATGTAAAAGTATTATAAAAGAAGACAAGTCTTCAACACAAAGGACTTCTACACTGTGAATGATGTTGATCCAAAGCGTCTGCATCAAGATCTGCACAGAGGTGCTAAACTTAAAGATTACCCACGGAGTCCAGAGCCTCTGCACTGGCCAACCTTTGTGCCCCTTTACTCTGAAGATACACAAAGTGAAGATTGTTCTCTCCTAGTGTGACCATCCTATGAAAGACTGCCACGTCGACTGAAGTAGTTATTTCACCTTTACAGGTGGAAGAACCTTAGTGGCTATAGGATTAACTTTTGTAATATTCTCCTATAAATAAGGAGATTGCAATCAGTTAGCAGTACACTTTGAAATATTCACACACACACACACAGAGACATTTCACACTATTGAGAAACATACACTAGTCTAGAGAGAGAAAAGTGAGTCTGAGAGTTATACACACACCAGTACGTGTTTTTTGTGTGTTCTTCACTGTACTTTCTAGATTCAAACTTAATACATATCACTACAATGACTTTAGTGAATTGTTTTGTATGTCTTATTCATTCTCTCTATATTGTTCTTATTCTACCTTTCTAATCAAGTTATTCAAGTTTCCGCACATATCTCTATTTTACCCTTGATTATTGTTAAATGAGTTATATATGGGATGACAAGTTTTGTTGCATAAGGTAAAAGGAGAAACAAAGTTTGTCGCACGAGAACTTGGTTTTATCGCACATAAGGTGACCGAGGAAACTGTTTTATCGCACAAAGCATGCTCGAGTAACTCATATTTATCACACATCGAAGTATTGTGAATAGTGGTTCTCGCACGACCCTTGATCGAGAAGTTCGGTTTACCGTATAGAGCTTGACCGATAAAATTCTTTTGTCGCATAAAACTTGGCCGAGGAAGTAAGTTGTCGCACAAGAATTGGCCGACAACTTCGGTGTATATTGTCGCGACAGTTTGACTTTTTCATGATAGTTATCATATTATGTGAATTTTTTTCCATTGACTTTCACTGATTGACTTTGTGTGGTGTGACTTGTTGGATTGACTTTGAGATTTAAAATTTTTAGATTGATTTTTTGAGATTGATTTTCAAGTGTTGACTTTTCGAGAGAGTTGGCTTTCAAATAAAAAGTCTTAGTTTGACATTCAGATAAAAAGCTTCAAATAGTTAACTTTCAGTGTTTGATTTTTCAGGATAAATTCTTCCGAGTTGTTCTTCAAGATTTAATCTCTGATTTTTCAAGAATTGTTTTTCAGATTTGATATTTGATTTTAAAGTTGACTTTTAAAGTTTGACTTTTCTATCAAAATTTGTCTTTATGTTTTTTGTTCAGATTTTCTTTCAGATCAACTCTGGATAAACGATCAAGTTCAAGTGTTTGTGATCATGACAAGTGAAGCAATGATGAAAACATCAAATCAGTTACTTTCTGAGGATGCACAATGGCAAAATTTCATAAACAAAACAGAAGATACCGACACTCTTTTGTATTTTATGACGAAGAAAAAAAGGGAATATATGTATGATGAATGCTACTCTGATTGTGAGGTAAATAATGATTAAAATATCTGCTTTTGAAGATCAACTTTCTGAGATGTTAAATCAAGACTGAAAAGGGAGAAAAGTTTGGTTAAACCTTTGGAAGCAAGAGTTAAAAACAACATAAGACGATTATACGCATAAATAGAGAAAGTGCTAAAAATCTTTGTTTTGCGAATAATTACACAGAGGAAAGGGAAATTCTTGTTGAAAAAGTGTGAGTCCCAGTTTGATCAGGTAACAATAAATCAATCGAAATGAACACAAACAATTGATGATTTCAACTTGTCATCTCTCTCGTATTCAATCAAAGTATCCTTTTGAGAATATTACAATCAAAGTAAAGGAAACGATTCTAAACAATAAGCGCTCTAATCTCTCTAATGAATCGCTAACCTAATTCTAAGGTTAACATAACCTTATATACTTAGGCTTTAAACACAAAGGCCCATGGCCTATCAACCTAAACTAAGCCCTTTTATGATTAAAGGCTTTTACAAAACAAATAATTAAACTAATTAATCACTATATAATTATTTATATATCTTTCTAATATGTAGGACATTTATGGTCCTAACAATCTCCCCCTAAAGATATATAAATAAAAATCGGTCTTGAAATCTTCAGATCTTGATCTTCTCTTCTTCTTGAATCTTTTAGCGAACACCACTTGATAAACAATGAGAAGAGTTGATCACTTGTATGCACTTTGAACTCTTTTTGCGTTGAGCTCTTTTTGGAACTATTACCCCCCCCTTGGCTGATGAATCAACAGTTACTCCCCCAGAAGAGGGTAATCAACTAACACAGAAACACAAAAGTAATTGTTATCATAACAATTAAAATAATTGTGTGGCCTATGTTCAGAGTTGGCAATGGGGTGTCTTTGATAGGACTTCCAGTTATCACTGAAGAAAGCTTTTAAAATATTAACTTCTCAAACTGTTCCGGCAATATCACGAAGATATGCGATTGGAATCACAAAGACTCGTGCATGTGTGAAAGAAAATAGATTCTATCTGTTTGGCTCAAATTATTGATTTAACTTGGGACTCAAGTTAAAATCAATTGACACAGTGATTAGAATATGAAGTTCGGAGACCGGAGCTGATGTCTTCCTTTTTCAATATCTAAGACCTCCGAGTGAGGAATAGATAGATTATGTGCTAAATCTCCGTGAATAAGCATCTGTTGTGAGATACTTGAGTGGCTGGGTGGGGTGACACGAGTTATCGACACTGGGTCCATGTCTGTTTCAATATTCATCTCCAAAGAACGAGAATGAATAGATTGTGTGGTTACCCGGATAACTGACTCGGTTTGGTAAGGACCAATAATTCTTTTAAGTCCTGTCACAGCCTCACCATATTCTTTTCTCTCCAAACTCATCTTTCAAGCTAGACCCCTCACTGTTGTCTATAAAGGATGTGTTTCTTGGGTAGGTCCTTCCGGTTCTGGCTTGACCATAGAAATGGTATAATTCCTAACACTCCTTTCATGCATCGAGTAAATCAGTGTAGTAAACAATGAAGTACGAGTTCTAAACTGAATTGTCTAGAAGTCAAAGCATTTTAAGTACGAGTCCTGGTCTGAGGTAATCAGAAGTCATAAAAATTAAGTCGGAGTTCTGATCTGAAGTAATCAGAAGTCGTAACATTTAAAAACGAGTTCTGAACTGAATTATTCAGAAGTCATAGTTTGAAATGCCAGAGTTTCAAGAAACAAGATCAAGCGCAAAACAGATTGACTCAGTAAGCACATTATTTTCAATAATGAAACAATGATAAGAAAGTTTAATTGTGAAGAACAAGTCACAATTAATATATCAGATAAGAATTGAATCATTGATGTGAAATGATGAGCTATGAACACAACGTGGAATTCAAAACCGAGTGTATTTCCATCGAAAAATCAACAAACATTTGAGACATGGAAATAACTAAATCAAGAGAGTTTTGAACATGGCAATCATGGAAGTCAAACTATAGATAATAACAAACGCAAGTAAGTTATTCAGAATGAATTGCCATGGTTTTTTTGAATTCAGTTAGAGTTCACATACCTTGCATAAGATAGTACTCCCCCTCAAAATTGGCATAACCTTTGAATGCTCGTCATGTGATGTGAATAATAGAAATTAAAAACGCACATGACAATCCTGCAAAACATATTAGACGGATTTTGGTATCCATCTTGTGATGGATCCTTGATGGTTAGATGCCCTATGAGGACATGAGAAACTATAAGTGCCATACCAATAGTTAGCACGATCTTTCTTTACAAAGTCACTTGTTCCACAATAAGAGCAACACAGCTTCTGTGTAGATAAGCTGATCAGTTTATTAACAGAATGAACACGACAAAAGGTTTAGCGTGGAAAGCTGTGTTGTTCTTGTCAGTTTTAACAGAGACGAATGACTTTGGAGCAGGAGCGGATCCTTTAACTATCCAAACCATGTTTACTTTCTTGAAAGATGGATTATCTTTATTATCAACACGAGAAGTATAGAAAAGATTGGAAGGTCGAATCTGATCTCGTGAAAAATCATTTGATTTGACAAAATTCTTTGAATCAGATTTAACCATTTGTTTCTTCAAAGTCTCGGATGCTAATCCAGATAATCTCTGTGTAAGTTTAGAAATCTCGGACTGAAAAATCTTTCTCTCTTTTGAAAAATCATCTTTTAAACATTTTGCTCTAAAACCTTCAACTTTCATCTTTTTAGACTCTTTGATTAGAACGTCTAATTCTTTCTCCAACTCAGTTATTTTAAAGAAAGTTCGCCATTCTTTTTAGAAAAATATTTGCATTCAGTTTCAAACTTTTCTCTTTCTAAAATCAAGACTTTTTCAAAGTCGGAGATTTGTGTTGAAAGCTTTAGACATCTAAGCTCAAGACTCTTCTTCTCATCAAGAGATTTGTTTGAAGAATCAGATTGCTTTATAAACATTTGCCTTTCCTTTGCAAAATTTTCTTTCTCCTTTTCAAAAACCTTTTCAAGAGTAGTTAGTTTACTTTTAAGCTCAAGGTTTTCAAAGTTCAGGAGTTTACCTTTCTCTTCTTCTTCAGCAAGCTTCTCAGAACTATTCCAGATTTGAGATTTTAGTTCCCTCAGTTCTTTGACGTACTTGCTGATCAAGTCATCTGCTTGCTTGACATCCTTTTCATATCGTTTTTCTTACTCTTTCTCAGTCTTCCTTATATCATCTCGTGATGATAGAACATATAGCTTCTTTTTCAGCTCAGTGTTTTCCGCCTCTAAGATCGTTGCCTTTTCTTCAGATTTAGCAAGCTTATCAGAACTTTCAGATATTTGCAGTTTATGTTTTTCGTTTAACTTGCTGCAGAATTCCTCTTGTTGCTTCATATTCTTTCGATATAGCCTTTGAAATTCTAAACACTCAAAATTAAGGCAATACGACGACATTGTTACCTGAAAAATTATGATCGTTAATCGGTGTTATTTTGAAGAATAAAAAATGCGGAAGGAAATCAAAAATTAAATCAGAAAAACAAATCTAAAAATAAATTCGTTTCCAAGATTTAAGATCTGACTATTATCGAATTCGAACGAACGAGATCACTCTTCGAGAGTGAAATCTACAAGATAAACAAACCAAGTTAGATCAAGACGACAAAATGAATCACTAAAAATTATAAGCGTCGCGAATAAGATCAATCACGAGACGTGCGGTAACTCGGGTACCGACGAGAACTTACCAATCAAAACTTACCAAAACACAACTTACCGGATAAAGATGTTGTGACTTACCGGGTGAAAAGGAACTTACCGGACGAAGGTTGGTTTATCAGACACAACACTTTCCAAACAAAGCTTACCGGATGGAAAGGAACTTACCGGACGAAAGTTGGTTTACCGGATGCGATGAGAATTGTGACTTACCGGACGAATTGGGTTTCCGAGTGAATATGGTTTACCGGATAAAATAAAAGCAATTGAACTTACCGGATAAAACCTTGTTTCCACACAAATCAAAAACTTACCGGATAAAGACTGAGTGCACTTACCGGGTGATGGAGTTCTCGCAAAAATTAGCACTTACCGGATGGATGAATAATCCGGATGATGAGATGCTTACCGGATAATATTGTTTACCGGATGCGATGAGATAACCGGATGAGATTATCGGATAAACGTTGTTTACCAGATAAAAGGCAAACCAAGAAAGAAATTAAAACAAAAAATATCAAACTATGGATCAAGTATGTTTGCTGCGATGAGAATGAAAAAATAAGATGGATGGATTGGAGAATATGAGATATGTATGCATGTGATAATGTATACGTATGGAATGGATGTGAGAATGCATGCATATATATATGTATGATGATGTAAGCCCAAAACCAAATTTAACAGAAAAAAATTCAACAAAGCAAATTAATAGTCAAAGATGGAGGCTATCCGGACAAAACAAATTCACCCGGGAAGATGTGAATTGCCCGGAAAGTGATGTTTTTGTTACCGGAAAGTGTATGAAATAGTTATCCGGAGGGTGAATAGGAAATTACCCGGGAAGTAGATGTTATCCGGAAAATGTGATCATCCGGTAACCTAAAAGATATTCATCCGGTAACTTGATATTTATCCGGTAACTTGGTGAGAAATAGGAAAACTTACCCGGTAACAACCAGAAACGTCCGGACAGTGCGGCTGTGGTTGCAATTCTGATCTGAGATCGATATGGTTGCTTGATTTCACTCTTGTAGGGTTAGATTTTGTCCAAAAACACAAAAACAAACACACCCAAATCGATTTCTGAGCAAAATATATCCTATTTTTCACAAACCACCACAAAAACTTAAGAACACCAAAACTCAAGAATAGATTTTAGATTGAAAAATTAAAGCCTTCAAGAATTGATGAAAAATGCAGATAACAGCAGATATAAACGAGTAAACAATCGAGATTTAACAAACGAATTATTAAATCAATGAAAGAGCTTTGCAAACCCGATTGAAGAATGATTTTCTTCAAGAAAATCTGCACTGTTACGAAAATAATTTGGATGCCTTCTGGACCTCAAACGATTAATCCAACCGTTCAGAATTTAAAACGATGTGTCGTGAAGCTACTGTCCAAAAATCGTGACGATCCGACGGTTCAATCTCCGGGAATAGGCAAAATGGGTCGCTGCGTTTTCCAGAAAAATACTATACGAAAATTCTTTGTTTTCTTGCTTTCGTTCGATTTCTTTCGTATCTTCAAATCACCGATTCTGCTCTGATACCAATTGTGAGTCCCAGTTTGATCAGGTAACAATAAATCAATCGAAATGAACACAAACAATTGACGATTTCAACTTGTCATATCTCTCGCATTCAATCAAAGTATCCTTTTGAGAATATTACAATCGAAGTAAAGGAAACGATTTTAAACAATAAGCTCTCTAATCTCTCTAATGAATCACTAACCTAATTCTAAGGTTAACATAACCTTATATACTTAGGCTTTAAACACAAAGGCCCATGGCCCATCAACCTAAACTAAGCCCTTTTATGATTAAAGGCTTTTACAAAATAAATAATTAAACTAATTAATCACTATATAATTATTTATATATCTTTCTAATATGTAGGACATTTATGGTCCTAACAAAAAGTTAAACGGATTAAAGAAGAAAAGAAAATTTTGCAAGAAAAAATATTTGAATTATCATAAAAGCTTATTCTTTTAGAACGTGAGAGTGTTGAAATTGTTGGAAAATATAATGTTGTTTGTGCTATAAAAAATGGTTTGATTGAACAGTTAAAAGACTTTGAATCAAAACTTTATAAAAGACGTGAAACATATCATACCATTCATCTAAAGAAACCGAAGGAATTCAAGTATTATGATTCAAAATGGGGAATAGGATATGATAATCCTTATTACCTAAAGAAAGTTCTTTCAAATGTTCCAACTTTGTATGTGTTGTCCCATATTTAACTCATTGGTTAATGATTAGGGTATGAAAGACAGAAGTAAATTTGAGATATTTAAAGAGTAAATGACCGTGAACCCTTGCTTAAACATGAAGAAAAACTTTTCTGGAGAGCAAACAAATACTGCGTAACTTTCTAGACTATAATTTAATCTCTAGTTTCCCAAAATGAACTGGTCACAAACTATGAAAAATAGGGATTATAAAAAAGAAATATGAAATAGAAAGCAGAATCTACCCAAATGAGTAATTAAGAACACAAAGTTGATCAAATTGATTTAGATCAATCAATCCTTCTCTGATACCAATTGTTATCTCAAATTTAACTCATTGGTTAATGATCAATAAACAGAATGAAAGCAGAAGCAAATTTATATTGATCAAAATAGAAGAAATAAACTAGATGAGATGTAAAGAATAAACAATTGTAGTCATAATCGTCATCGTAGTCATACACTGAGTTTATTGAGAGAAGTACAAGATGAACATACCAAGAACACGTAGTTTTGTGTGAAAAACTCTCTCAGACTCACTCTCTCTCTCTCTAGTACAATGTGTGATATCAAAGGTGAAAGTGTGTGCAAGATATGCAAGCATATGTTCTAATAAACACGACCCACTACTTATAAGGAAATATTTGGAAAAGTCAATCCCCTAGCCACTAAGATGATTCAACCTGGAAAGGTGAAATAACCGTCTTAGCTAATGTGGCACGATTTGAGTGGTTGATCAAGCTAAGAGAGAAAATGAATTGTTGAACTTCAGAGTTGAAGATACATAGGCAGACTTGACCAGTGGCTCTGGTCATCTGGTGATCATTTTCAAGTTAAGCTCCTTTGTATGCCTAAACTTTGTATAGAGCAGGCTCTAGATCAATGAGTTTTCTTCATGTAGAGTCCTCTTGGTCTGAGGAGTTGTCTACTTTTAACAATAATTCTACAAAATCAGAGATTGGGCTTACAAAATCCCCCTAAGTATTGAAAAAGAATATTACAAAGAATATAAACGTTGCACTAGAAATCAAGAGGTGAAAGTCAACCTCTATAAAAGATAATTACATGAAGATTAAACTAAGAACTGGAAATTACAATACTTTAAGTAAAATTATTCACTGCATTTAAGAAATTGTTGGCCAAGATTATGTGAAAAGACATACTGAGCTCCCTAAGTCTGATCATGGTGTCAATGCTGAAAATAATCTCTTGTGCAAGAGCTTCTTGAACTTTGAACTTGCCAATTCCCTACTGTATTGCACTCTTGAATCCGAGAAGAGTGCCATTGGAGTATTTCTAGATATTTCATGGTCTAAACAGCTTCTTCTGCTTTAGTTCATTCTTGTACACATATCCGTAGCTCTAGTTGTGCAATCATAGACTTGCTTGGGGCTTCATCAATGTCTTCTAAGAACTCATCAAGGGCAGTTATGGACAATTTTTCAACTCCAATTTGACGAGATATTTAGAAGTCGATCTTGTTGTAGTATTTGATTATCTCTTGCATAACTTCTCTTACGCACCCATGTGCTGCTCTGTGAACCCATACAACTGAGGAAGATCATAAGGGTTCAAATTTACAAGATCAACATCACTTAACCTACACTTAGTTCCATCCTCCCTTTTCTACATCATACTTGGCATACATAATGGACTCGTGAACAAAAGAGTGAAGAGTTATTCCCAAAACTCTTTTTATGTCAGAATATGAATAAACAACTCTCTTTTCTTGCATCGTATTGCAGAACCTTCTCTTGATCTCTGGCACTATACAGGGATTGATGAATATTCTCATAAAGTTTGAGTTCAGGTTCTCTTGGCTTTGGTCGGGGAATAGGTCTTCTCAATGCATCCATAGTTTCCTTGATTTGGGAAACTCTATCCCTGGTGACCAGAGGAGCAGAGGTTGATGCTTGGTTTGGCTTTTGTTGAGAAGGGACCTTAAGAAGTGGATTTGGTGCACAAGATGTAGCAGCACCATTTGTAGTGATTGCTTTGTCTGTCATCTTGATGACCAGAGGCTCTTCTTCTTCCTCTTCATCATCGTTGATGATAACAGTGTTCACTGCTTCTAACATTTGTAATTGGATGGTTTTAGACCTTGCTTCTGGTATAATAGGTTCTTCAAAGAAAATAATAAATCTCTCTAGTTCATTTGTACGAAACTCATCATTGCCAAAGTCGGGTTCTACAGGAGTTCGAGCTTTTTATTAGACTGATGGATTGATTGGAGCAGCAGTTGGAGCAACCTTTGATGTAGTCTTCTTAGATTAAGGCTCTGTGGCTAAGGGCAATGCTTATAAGGGGCTGCAAGGATGGGTTCTCTGTTTAGAGTAGTAGTCTTTTCCCCCTTATGATGATCGTGGGTGCCAGAGGCATCAAGACCCTCTTGATCGTCATACTAGCAAGAGGAAAGAACTTTCTTTTCTTCTTGGATTTTAAATTATTCTTCATATTATCTTTAATCATATCGCATATATCTTCTGCGGCCAACATTGCCTTGTTTACTTCGTAATCTGTTTTAAACTTCATTGTAGATGCGAATCTATGAACCTCGGCTACAGAAGTAAAAATTGTAGAGCCAAAGGTGTGATCCAGATAATGTACCTGAGTTAAGAGTGCATCACCTAGCCTTTTCACTTCTGCACGGTTGACATAGTCTGAAGAAGTTGATGGTGCGACCATATATGAACTAACTAGAGCCCTGATGTCCTTCGTAAATTTATGGAGCTAGTCAGCAGAGAGGGTAGGCGAATGTGGTTTTGGTTGACTTTCCTTCTACTTTAGAGCCTCTGTTTAGACCCTTAATTGATTCAGTTGTAGCTTTAACTTTATAGGCCATAGTATTGAGTTTGCTATCCAGAAGTTCTAAGGGTTGTACTCTGACTCTGAGTCAATTGGGTTTGAGGAGCCTCTATTTTCTATGTGTTCGCAGGTGATTCAATGACCAGACCAACCACCTTGTTTTGTTGATCGGACAATGGTTGTGCATAGGTAGATGGAACTGGTTGAGATATTAGGCTTTTTAGATCTTCCAAGGATCTCTGTATATCTGTAGCGAAGGTTTGGAACTCATCATTTGTTAGATATGCAGAAAGGGTATCATTTGGACCAATACAAGGTCCAAACTGAATCCATGTTCCTCAGATGCCTACAAACCCTGCTTTTAGGTTGAGATTTGTAGGACTTCCCTCCGGTCCTAGCGACTTATCAGATGATGATGATGAAGCCCTGGTGGTTCTGACCTCATCCTCATAACGAACAGATTCAGAGTCTGAAACACGAGTGATGGAGTGAGGAATCGAAGGCTTGTCAAGAGCCATATCATCATTGTATGCAGATAGTGGTTATTGCTCTGAACGATCATTGGGAAGACTAAAGTGTTGTGGAGAGGCAACGGATGCCACTATGCGAGGTGGTAGCGTACCATCGGGCAAGTTGGTACTTATTTGTTCAATGGTTACAGCCTGTCGAGAGGGTGCATCTAGAAATGTGGCTCTCAGAAGTATTCTATATAATATAGAGGAAGAAAGAGGTTCCTCTATTCAGTTGGCTTGGGTTGGCCTAGAGATCTCAATCATTGTAAGTCGTACGTGTAAACATTCTCTCTATTATTCTTATCAATCATATGACATACTAAGAGATTTATCTATTGTTCTTTATCGATTCATTGTTATACACTTGACAAGGGATTCACAATTGGTATCAGAGCAAAGAGAAGAGTTATGATCCTACATTCATCGATTTCTGAAGTGTTTTTGGGTTTATCGCACAGACGGCGCTGCCTCATTGTTCGTGGTTGAAGATCATAGTTTTGGACAATTGGAGTTTCTTTTGCATTCTAATCGATTCTATTGGCTGATTAATCAACAAAAGACTCCTTTTAATTCTAAATTATGACAAATCAGTTTAGTCAACCTGCTCTTATTTATCAGACTGATTTCTGCAAAGTTAATATATTCTAAAGAATAATTGCTTATAAATTCTTCATTATTTGTGTTGATGCACACAAAACGCACCCCGCGATTAAAGTTTCATCGATTTTGGACAAGTTTTTGTCCTGGATTTTTGATTTGATAGAAGAACAGAGTTCATCGCACGTTCTTCAGTATATCGCTCAACAAAAAGGCCAGATCTATTTCAATTTATCGCACAATACTACTTATCGCCCAACACTTGGACTTTATTGCACGAGACATGTACGATAGTCACTTTATCACACAACACTGTGTGCGATAGTTAGTTTACCATACAACATTGTGTGCAGTAGTTATTTTATCGCTCACCATTGTATGCGGTAGTTAGTTTATCGCTCACCATTGTATGCGATAGTTGCATATATCACTCAACACTGTGTGTGATAGTTTGATATACCACATAGTTTTCTGCGATAGTTGTAGTTTTATGTGATAGTTGTGTGCTCTGTGATAGTTGTGTGACATGCGATAGTTCCATACCCTACGATACTTTATTTGATGTATTCTGTGATACTGTGTTGTCTGTTTACATCAAAATCTATGTGTTGGATCATAACTATTTAATTGTATCACGGTCACTCAAGTGTTAATCACAATGACTTCCCATGATGCTTTGTCTATTGGGACTGACACAGGGTGAGTATCCACAATGGACAGATAGATTTGGGATTTTATTGAATCTAAGGACATGTATGAGGATATAAAGCATCTTTGGAAGAGGGTCCAAAGGTGTATACTATGACTACCCCTACTGTAACTAAAACTGGTGACGGTGGTAAATAAATCCTAAAACCTGCTGACAAGCTTTTAGAGAAAGAGAGGAATAGACTGAAAGGCGATCAACTAGCAAAAACATATCTTCTTGAGAGTCTACCCATTGACATCTACACTAGCATAGATAGTTACAAAGCCATTACTAAAGATATGTGGGATCAGGTAGAGAAGATGACGATGGTCACTAAAGTGGGTAATCAACTAAAGGTGACAAACTGCAGCAATAGTTATGAAGACTTCAAAGCCAAGGAAGGCGGATCTCTTGAAGAAACGTATGACCGCTTTTGTCTTCTTCTGAGTGAACTAAGAAAGAACAAGATTGACAAGTCTCTCATTGAAAACAATGTGAAGTTCTTAAATAATCTACAACTAGATGGAGGAGGTTCACTTCCTAGATAAGACAGAACAAGAGTTTGCCTGAAATTGGTCTACATGAAGTTTATGAAATCTCGAAGCAGAATGAAGAAGAAGTGATGGAGATAGCTGAAGCCAATAAGAAAACTGAAAAGCATGTAGCAGACCCGCTGGCACTGGTGGCTGAGAAGAAAGAAAGACGTTCCTTTTGCGGTTCTAGGGGGAGAGAGACAGAATAGTGAATCTTAAGGTGAAGAAGAGGATGGGAGTGAGTCATACTCCGAGCTTCATGAAATGAAGAAGGTCATATATTTTCTGACAAAGGTCGTGCATAAAAAGTTCTACAATAAGCCATCTTCCAACAGGCAGAGGTACTCCATTGGTGCTAAGTATTTCAACTACAAAGACAAGTATGAAGTCAAGAAGAAGTTTGACAACAAGTAGACATCAGGAACAAAGCATGATGAAAGGGAGAGTGACGATCCAATCTAGTGCTACATTTGTTGCAAGACTGGGCACTTTGCAAGAGATTGTAGAAAGCCAGTAGTAAAGACGTCCGATTACTACAAGAACAAGATGCTATTAGCCAAGCCGAAAGAAGCATGAAAAGCACTAGTGGTAGAGGATGATCACTGGCTGAATCTCTTCGATGATGATGAAGGGGAGGATGCACAGACTCGCATGTGATTTATGGCTAGAGATTCCAAAAACGGCGGCTCGGATGATGATGATCGTGCCTCCTACTATTCAAAAAATTCACTTCTAAGGTATGTCACTCCACTAATACTGCATTACTTGATCAGTTACAAATTATGATGCTTAAGCTACAAGACCTTCAAAATAGATTGAAAGAAAGACCAGTCAAGTTTTAGTTTAGACACTATGGTAGAAAATCAGCATAAGGCTATCTCTCGCATAAATAGAGAAAATGTTGAAAATCTATGTTTAATAAATAACTTTAAAGAAGAAAATGACATTCTTGGTGAGGAGAACTGTGGATCCCAGTTTAACAATCAAGTAACAATAATAATCAACAACTCAGATCAATAGGTCGTCATCCATATGATTGATATTCAAAAATGTTACAATACGTTCAGAGAGAATACCCAATAAGAGTAATGAACGATTTATCTAATTTCTAAGGCTTAGCAATATATTTATATCAAGGCTTAAAGCCTAAGGCACATGACCCATTAAGCTAATCTAAGCCCAATTAACAATAAGGCTTTTTACGATAAATAATTAATCTCTATAATTCTTTATATAACTTTCTAATTAATAGGACATTTATGGTTCTAACAATCTCCCCCTAAAGTTATATAAAGAAAAATTGGACTTGAAAACTTCAGATCTTGATCTTCTGTCCCTCTTGAGTCTTTGAAACACTTTGGTGTTGCTTATGTTCATGTCTTTCCAAGCTCCCCCTTGAATAAAGCTCTTATCTTCAGTTTCAACTTTGTAACCAGATTCAACGAACAATAACCTTGACTGAGTACACGAAACACAGCTTTCAACTGTAGGAACTCAACACATCGGATAAGCACATAAGAATGATAATGTGCGAGTTACGTGACATTCCACAGTGCGACTTCAGTTTAAAATAAAGAATCTGTCTTTGAACAGCGAGTTGAATTTGCTTTCAACTTTAGCTTTAAAAACTTGTAGAACCAATATGCTCGAAGGAGAAAATAATACTTTGTAGCGAACACCACTTGATAAAGAATTAGAAGATATGATCGCTTGTAAACACTTTCAACTTTTGCTAACTCCCCCTGTTAGTCCTAGATTGATCAGGTAACAACGATTCAATGAGGAATAACAAGAACAGATAATGATTTCAACTTGTCATCCCTCTCATATTCAATAATCAAGATAGTTACAAAGGTTTGAATGAAAATCCTAACTATCTCTCTCTAAACAATTAATCTCTCATCAATAATAATGAATCGTCTAACCTAATTCTAAGGCTAACACTAACCTTAAATACCTAGGCTTTAGACAATAAGGCCTAAGCCCATTAAACACAATTAACTAAGCCCATTTAACAATTAAGGCTTTTACAAGAAGATTAATTAAACTAATTAATCTAATTAATTCTAATTAAGCACTATATAATTATTTATATATCTTTCAAATATGTAGGACATTTATTGTCCTAACAATTGAATCTGACTCCACGGACTCCGATACCGACCGAAACATACGCCTGAGACAAATACCTCTCGGTATCGGACCCAACCCTGATTTTACCGTTGGAATCCCACTTGACTCACCTCCACATACTAGAACCGAACCCATTAGGACATCTGAGGGAGAACAAGTAGAGGAGTTAGGACATGCGAGCCGGAGAGAACTGCGTTCAAAGTTGAACCAGGAAAGATTGAGCCGTAAAGATAACGAGGCTCCTGAGCGACCCCAAACGAGCGATATCCGGGTAGCCACATCTACTACACCGTCTCATCTGTTGGGACGGGGTATTGAAGAAGACTCCGTGGACCCAGCGGAGCAATTGCACGACCCCCCATCCACTCATCCGTCTCACGACAGACGAATGTTTCAATATTACACGGGGAACAAGCACAACTTCCACCGGCCTCTCATTCGGAGAGTGTTGGTGTTGAAATAAGAGACCAGCATCCCCCGGTCTCGCCTTCATTTCGTGCACCATCGAGTCTAGCGCCTTTCGATATTGAACATTCTTCGGCTAGGACACTCGAAGCTGAGCAACACCAAGTCGAGACTCTTCGTGACTCGACCGGAACCACCGTAGTGTCTTCACCTCTTGGTGAAACACAAGGATCGGCGGGAAATCCTACCACATCTAACATCACGCCAACTGTGAACGTAGGTGGCTCTACCCATGTGGTAGACGCCTCAACGGGTAACCTAAGTGGTCCCGGAGTTATTCACCCCGACTTTGTGTCGCAAGGGTCCCTGGACAGCACCCTCAAGGCTGTCCGCGAGGCACTGGAACAACATGTCACCGCCGAGATCGCCAAAGCCATCAAGGGCAAAGCAAAGATCGTTGAAGCCGAAACCGTACCACCACATCCACCGACATTTGCTCAACCTATCTATTCGGTGGATACATTAAAGACGATGCTATTGGCCCAACTGCTCCAGGAATCAGATACAACCGCCTCGACCAAAGCAAACATGATCTCCGTTCTTCGATCCCAGGTCACTGCTCCATCTTCATCTATCACATCCCGCCTTGACTCCATTGACTCGACCCTCAGCGACTACAACAACGCGCTTGCCACGCTGTCTGAGAGGGTCCGCTCACTAGAAGACACTTGTAAGAGTCAAGCCGCCGGTCTCAAACGCAAGCACGATGACCAGGATGATCCTGATCACCGTGAGGGCGAGAAGCGTCTACGCCAAACCGAGACCGCCCAGATCATGACTGCTGAAACGACATCTGTGGTCCAACAGGAACCCCCAACTGCGGCAACTTCAACAGAAACACCCGAAGCCGAGTTGCCATTAGCACAGATGGTCATCGACATGGATATTTCAGATGAAGAAGACCCGACGGTTGAAAAGCCCGAGGGTACAACACAGGAATTGGTCGCACAAGAACCATCAGACATGCCGACGCTCACTATGATTGATCCTGCATGTGAAACCAACCCGGAAACCGAAGACGATAGTACGAAAAAGCTGCCAGAGCCGTAAACTTCGAGGTAAACTTGGTGTTTCCCACTGATGAAGACGACAACGTTGATTACGACCAGTTTCTGCTTCATAGTTTCTATGGTACGCCTCCCGTTCACTCGACTCAACCCACTACGACTACAGATCAACCCGAAAGCTCAAATGCAGAAATCCCGACATCTCCTCAGCAAACGACAGCTCCTGATCTTCCTCCCCCTCCTCAGCAACAAAATCGTTGGGAGAAGATCAAGGTCCTCATTCCTCATCTGGAGGAATCTCTGAAGAAGCTGTTTGTACACATAATTCGCCCGATCGAGCCGACCTTCTGCCTTGGCATTTACAGTCCTGAACCGGCACGTCAACTCCGATATGTAGAAGCCATGAAGCGGTGTCTTCCGAGAGACCAGGTTCGAACTAAGCATAAGATCTCAGAAGTGCTAAAGATTCAGTCAAACCGAATTATGAAGATCGTCTTTCCCGTATTCACTGTTCGACGTGAAGACGGAAAAGAATGAATTTTTTCTGAAGCTGACTTTAAGCATCTCCATCCGTTCGACCTCCTGGTTATTCTGAGAGACCTTCGCACCAGAACCATCCGACCGCTTACTGTAACAAAGGCACTAGAAGTGGTTCGTCGATTCCTTGTCCGTTCTATCATGATGTCTTATCTGACAGACTTCCAAATGGCTATCAAGAACCGAGCAAAGAAGGTAAACCTGATCAAACCGAATCTGAAAGCTCCTGAACTGGCGATGTATCCCGAGAACGCCATGCTGCTTCAACCAGAATTTGGGATCGTCTTCCTCAACGCTCAGAAAGAAAAAAGGTTTATGAGGTTCAGTCAGGTAGATCGATTTTGCGACGGCACACTGCTCAAAGTTCAAGACGCTCTTCGGAAGATCATCAAACACGAATCTGAAAATCCAAAGGTATCCTATTTGCCCAATCTGAATGAAAGAACTGCTCAGACTGCTTTGGATATGGTTGAAGAACGTCTCGACTACCACTGCGCCATCAGATTCTTTGAGGTTCATTTCGCACTACGCAAACGCTATGTCTATAACTGGCAAGAGATCGAGCACGAACTCGAACTTCAAATCAAAGGGGGAGATTGTTAGGGTAAAATATGTGTTGATTTAAAGTTCAAGGGTTAATTTGTAATAGATTAAACTTAGTCCATTGTGAACGGGCCGTTGGCTTGTTACCACGGGCCCAACGTATATAAAGTGCAATTAGCTTAGAAAATTAGCTAGTTGTCTCATTTAGCTTTTCTGCTTTACACTGTAATTCTCTCTAAATCAATAGCTAAGTGGGCAGCCTTTGTGAAGCATATCAACTGTTCTTATTTTCTTATTCACAAACATAATCGTTGCACGGATCTGGATTCAACACCCCCTCAAACTGATATTCGGTAAATCTGTATCATTTCTCCCCCTCATAATGAGTAGGAGCATCCGAAGCATCATGTAACTTCAAAGACAATACCGGTGAGTAGCAGAATATCAGATAAAGCCGTTAAGTAACCAATGCGGGGTAAATCTCTAACACAGAAACACAATGGTAACTGTTATCACAACAATTAAAATAATTGTGTGGCCTATGTTCAGAGTTGGCATCGGGGTATCTCTGATAGGACTTTACTGAAGTAAAGTCTTAAAAATTACTTCTCAAGCTGTTCTGGCAATATCACAAAGATATGCAATGGGAATCACAAAGAATCGCGCTTGTGTGAAAGAATTAAGTTAAATCTTTTTGGCTCAAATATTGATTTAACCTGGGACGCAAGTTAAAATCAATTGACACAGTCATTAGAATATGAAGTTCGAAGACCGGAGCTGATGTCTTCCATTTTCAATATCTAAGACCTCCAAGTGAGGAATAGATAGATTATGTGCTAATTCTCCGTGAATATATGAAACAATCATCTGTTGTGAGATACTTGAGTGGTTGGGTGGGGTGACACGAGTTATCGACACTGGGTCCATATCTGTTAATTCATCTCCAAAGAACGAGAATGAATAGATTGTGTGGTTACCCGGATAACTGACTCGGTTTGGTAAGGACCGATAATTCTTTTAAGTCCTATCACATCCTCACCATTTTTCTTTTCACTCCGAACTCATCTATCAAGCTAGACACCTCACTGATATCTATAAATAGGATGTGTTTCTTGGGTAGGTCCTTCTGGTTCTGGATAGACCATAGAAACAAAGTAATTTCTAACACTTCTTTCATGCAATGAATAGAACAGTTTAGTAAATAATGAAGTACACATTTAAATACGAGTTCTAAACTGGAATGTTTAGAAGCCAAAACTCTTAAGAACGAGTTCTGATTAGAGATAATCAGAAGTTTGTTGATATAACAGACTTTCAATGAACAAGATCAAGCGCTAAACAGAATGAAATAATGATCAGAAAGTTTAATTATGAAGAACAAGTCACAATTAATGTGTCAGATAAGAATTGAATCATTAATATGAAAAGACGAACGATGAAAACAAATTGGAAATCAAGTGAGTGTATTTCCACCGAAATAATTCAACGAATATGTGAGACGTGGAAATAACGAAGTCAAGAAAATTATGACACATGGCAATCATGGAAGTTAAAGTCAGAGAATAACAAACGCAAGTAAGTTATTCAAAATGCATTACCACGGTTCTTTGAATTTACTGAAAAACTCATGTATGTGTCAAATACCTGATGTTGCCCCTCAAATGTGGCATAATCTTCGAATGCAGTCATGTGAAAAGTATATTTTGAACTAAATGCACATGACATTCCTGCAAAATGGATTAGAAGGATTTTTGTATCCATCCTTTGATGGATCCTTGACGGTTATATGCCTTATGAGGACCAAGGATATTATAAGTACCATACCAATGAGATAAATATTTACGGTCAACAAAGTCATTCAAATCGCATGCAGAACAACAGATACAATCATGAGAAAGTTGAAGCAACTGTTGAATTGAGTAAACTCTTAAAGGAAACATCACATTTTGTTCAACATAAGTACGAGAATTAAAAGCATCATGATTTTGATTGTATGTCCTAGCATGCGAAACTGACTTAAATGAATTTGTATTCATTGTGCTTTCATTTGACTTTTTCACTACCCAAACTTGTTTGAACCTTTTTCTCCGACCATTAATATCTGAAATGTCATTAAAGGTATAATCAGTAGAGTGTGAGTAGGAAGGATGTCTATCATTTGGTCGATCGGTCTGATTCCGTGTCTGTGAACGCTTTTGAGAATTTGAATCATTTTTGGAAACTTCGTTCACATGTCGGTTTTTATGTTTTGTAGAACATTCGCCTTTTAGAAATTTGACCGATCGATTTACTGTTTTTGAAAGAAAGTCGGTGTGATTTGGAAGAGGTTTGTCGAATTCAAACTTAGTAAACTCCTCATCTGAACTTACATCGAAATTCATAAAGGCTGAAAAATTAATTTCATTCACAGATGGAACAATAGTGGTTGAGGGAGGTGAGGAACACTTTGAATCTGTGTTATTGGAAGAATCTGTTGCGGAAGCTTTTTGAAATTCAGAGTTAAGATTCTTTGGAACACAATTTTCTTGAGACTCTTTTCCTTTTCTAGGGGCTGTTTTGCCAATAAAATCTTTACACGAAGATGTATCTAAGGAGTCCGAGGAAGGTTCAGGTAGATTCACCTTTTCTTTTTGGAGTTGGTCAAACTTCTCTTGGAGTAGACCCTTACTCACTTGCTCTTGCATCACTTCTGTTGCCAAGGTAGACAGTTTGGATGTGAGCCGATTGATTTCTACCTGAAGGAGTTCCTTTTCCTCAACCGATACAAATTCGGTTTTGGTGGATTTGAGTTTCTCAAGTTCAGTTAAAAGCTCTTGTTTTTCTTTTTGAAAATCGATCATTTCCTGTTCAAATGATTCCTCTAACTCGACTATTTTCATTTCCAAAACGAGAGGTGGAACATAGCGTTTTAACTCATCCGTCTTTGTTTTGGTTTCTGTTGCAGGGACCTCATCCTTCTTGGAGGAATCCTTGGGCTGTGCAACTTTGTAGCCGTCAAAGTAATCATTTGATAGGTACTTGGATTTATTTTTCGTATAAGATGTGTTAAGAACTTCATACGCATAGGGCAGTTGCATTTTAGTAGTATGTTTGCGTTTATATTCTTCAGTTTCCTCTTCCTTCTCTTTGAGTGGTCCCGTCCATTTGATTTTATATTGGGGATATCTTTTCTCGAGACCAAAGAAGTTAAATTCGTAAAGAGTGGGTCTCATTGTCAAAATCTTTTTCAAGTATTGTGGGTTATCATACCCAATTCCCCATTCTTTATTGAAATATGTGAATTCCTTAGGTTTGTTCATATGAATCGTTTGATCAGTTTGACCTCGTTTATGAAGTTTAAGTTCAAGATCAGTTATTTTAGAAACAAATTCTTTGTGTTGAATTTGAAGAGAGGAGCATTGATAGATAATCTCTGCTTTCTCATCCTCACACTGATCAAGCTTTGAGTTTAACTCATATATCTTGGCCCGAAGATCTTTTGGTGCTATCGAAAGATTTGCACACTTTTCCTTTAAGTAGGTGTTGTCAGACTTAAGCTTTTCTGTGATCTTTGTTTGAACAACTAACTTTTCTTTTAGCGAATTAATTTCAAGTAGTTGTTCATTAGAGGTAAACATATGGGACTCTACCTTTTTGACCAAGCAGTTGAATCTTATCAACTAAAGCGTTATGAGTTGGTAGACATACCTGACAAGCTGCTGCAGGTTGAGATGGGCAAGACATATTTATTGCACTTAGATGATCTCCAGACAGTTGAAAATCTTGATTCAAGGAAAAATTAGACAATATCAAGAATACTCAAATGTCCCCCTCCTACGACTTAGCACGGGGTCTGGGGCAGCGCACCGAGAAAAAATTTAAAAAACTGAGAGTTTTAGAGAGCTTCCGGATATGTAATCCGGGTGGTTTCCGGATAGGGGATTCGGAAAAGTGAAGTGTCCGAATGAAATAAGGTAACCGGATATGGGTTACCGGAAGACTTACCGGAAGCAGGAGTGTCCGAACGTGTGAACTGACTGGATAGATCAGATCTGGGAAGTGAAGTGTCCGGGAACTAACAGTATCCGGAAAGAATTTCAAACAAAAGGACTTACCGGATGATGCGCAGACTTTCGGACAGAGCGGTTGTTCGTGAAATTCGGATCTGCAAGCGATTAGGGTTGCTCAATTTTGTTCCTGAAAGGTGTGAGAAGCAACCAAAACACAAAAACAAACAATCCCAAATCGATTTTGACCACAAACAACCGATTTTGATTAAAAATCACTCAGATTTCGATGAAAACAGTAGAAACTCAACAATTTGATTTTTAGCGAATTAAAGCTTCAGAACATCGAGTTACACTACGAAACTTTGTAGATATCTATTTGCAACTTGGAGAAACGATTTTGAATGATTAGAACTCAACAATTTAGCATAACTCACAAAACTAGAAATTCAAGAAACCTTACAATTCGATAAAAAACAGAAACTTGGATACCTTGAATCGATTGATGTCTGTCTGCTCTGATACCAATTGTGGATCCCAGTTTGACAATCAAGTAACAATAATAATCAACAACTCAGATCAATAGGTCGTCATCCATATGATTGATATTCAAAAAGGTTACAATACGTTCAGAGAGATTATTCAATAAGAGTAATGAACGATTTACCTAATTTCTAAGGCTTAGCAATATATTTATACCAAGGTTTAAACCCTAAGGCCCATGGCCCATTAAGCTAATCTAAGCCCAATTAACAATAAGGCTTTTTACAATAAATAATTAATCTCTATAATTCTTTATATAACTTTCTAATTAATAGGACATTTATTGTTCTAACAAGAACAACGCTTTAAAAGCAAATTATCTGAGTTTTCTGAAAAACATGAACAATCTGAGAACGAGAGAACTGAGTGTCTTCACAAAAGTAATTCAATTCTTGCTGAAAACAAGGTTTTAATTGTGAAATCCAAAGATCTTGAATTGAATAAAAGAGGTCAAACAGATCAGACCATTCATTTGAACAAACCTAAGGAATTCAAATATCACAACTCCAAATGGGGAATAGGATATGACAATATTCATTACCTAACAAATGTTCTTTCCAAGGTTCCAACTTTATACGAGTTTGATTTTATAAACCTTGGTGACACTCTTCCCGAGTACAAAATCAGATGGACCAAATCATCTGATGAAGTTGAGAAACAAGAAGGTGAGAACAGAAAAATAGAAAAATACGGTTAAAATGAAACTTCCTTTTGCCTATGAACAAGTAAACGACAGTTATCATAAGAGAAAGTCTACTCATTCTAATGATTACTTTCACAGTTATTCTTGTTGGTTCCCACTTTCAAGTAACAATATAAAAATTAAGCTGTATTTTGATTGATTGAAGAGAATTTACAATGTTTGCTATGAAGAACACTCTTTCTCTCTTGAAGCTCTCTCTCAGTAAAAAGATACGTATGAAATGTGTGAGAGGCTTGACCTATGTAACACCCGTAATTTCGGTAAACAAATATCACCCAATTGTTTTGCATCTTGAAAATGGTGAAATTTAAGTTTGGAAGACATTACGTAAAGTCTCTAAGAGTATCGGGAGTTTTGGCGTTGAAAAGTCGAGTTTCGGGGCTTGGTACGTGGATCGCGACTATGACCGGCGACTATGACCATGTCATTGTCGCGGTGGCATTATCGCGATGGAGGGACAAAACGCGAAATCGAACAGAAAGTGGTACATGGGTCGCGACTATGCCACACGACAATTCCCTGGGCATAGTCGCGGTGTCATTGTCGCGCCGGGGTGCTGGGTTGCTGTTTCAAATCGGGTTTTAAAGGAGTTCAGCTAGCTTTTCTCTCATTTATCATCCAAGATCTCTCTCTCTCTTTCTCCAGGCGATTTTCCTCTCCCTCTCACCCAAATCGATTTCCTTTCCCCAAATCAACCACAAATCCTTCCCCCTCTCCTTCATCTTCTTCACTTAAATCAAACCATTTCCACCATTGTTGAACACTTGGAGGTTTAAAGCTTTTGGGAGGCTAGGAGCTCTCTTTTTGAAGGATTCAAGTGATTAAGGTAATCTCTAGCTAGATTGTTGTTATCTTTCACTTTCTTTTTCATATTGAAGTGTTTTGGGTGATGTTGGTGGTAGTTGATTAAGAAATCTCCAAATCTCATCACCTATGAAGTTAGGGTTTGGTATAGATGGGTATTTTGGTATATATTGGATGGATGATGATTTCTTGTGGTTAAACTTGAGTATTGATGGTTGGAAATTCATAAATCTAGGTTTTTGGGAGTTTTGGCTTGAGGATGCAAACTTCATCAAAGGAGCTTACGTTGGAGAAATACTAGATTTAGCTTAATCTAGCAAAGGTGAGTTCAAGTTACTTTGCGGAAACTTTGTACATGCCAAAATGAGTATTTTACAAATATGTGCGTGTTTTACTTGAAAATGTATGAGGTTGAGTTATTTGAATAGTTTAACTCTTTTGAAGTGTTTAGCTTCATAAATGTGTAAAACACCCGTATTTGGGGCTTTTATTCATTTGGATGGTTGAAAACCATAAATTGTCTTTAAAAGATTAATTGCTCAAAATAAGGTTTATTTGGTGGTTTAATCATATATGTGTAAATGATTTTGTAAACCATTTGGGAAATGCACTTTTAAGTGTTATGGGTCATTTTTAGAATGTTAAGGGTGTGAGTCCTTTTGGAAAACCCTTTTTGTTTAATCCATGTTGAGTTTTGGGG
The DNA here is from genome assembly GCA_033807775.1 of Saussurea involucrata. Lineage (NCBI taxonomy): Eukaryota > Viridiplantae > Streptophyta > Magnoliopsida > Asterales > Asteraceae > Saussurea > Saussurea involucrata. The sequence continues at coordinate 29,388,096 of CM066316.1, forward strand.
TTAATGACGATTTTGGGATACGTGTTTCTTAAACAATGTTTAAACGCGTTTTATGCGATGATGACCGACTTTATGGGTCTAACAAGCTTGGAGCACTTTGCTCGGTTTTGATTTTGAGATAGTCTTGGGACATTTGTCCGGTTTAAATGGCTCGATGTGGAGTCTTATTTACGGGTTGCTTTTATTGCACCGTGTTGCACATTATTGCACGTTGTTGATATTTTACATGCTCAGGGTTGAGTCTAGGATGTGTTATATGCTTAATTGCATTTTCATTTGCATGATTTGACGTCAATAAATGATCATTAGATCTTTGAGCAGAGGGCTCGGTTTTGGACTCAATTGAGTCTTGAGGGCATTCTCCCGGTTTTAATAAGCTCGACGTGGGCTTGGGGTTTGCATTGCATGAGTTGCATCATATTTTAGATTTACATGATTTGAATGCATTGGTTATTCTTTTGATGTCATGTATAAATTTTAAGTTAAGTAAGCTTGTTGTGGATGGTGGGTTTGCCAAGGTAAAGACCTAGTATGGTTGAACTTGGTGGTTTTAAATGGACTAAAGACCTAGTATGGTTGATGTCTAAGAGGGGCTAAAGACCTAGTATGGTTGATGCCAAAGACAGACTAAAGACCTAGTATGGTTGATGTCTAAGATGGGCTAAAGATCTAGTATGATTGATATCGAGGATTGACTAAAGACCTAGTATGGTTGATGTCATCTGTTTTTACACATCCAAGAAGCTTACTTGCATTTATTTTAATCGTGGTTTAATTTATGTGTTTGCCACATTCGATGAGATCGGGTCTCCCCCGTCACCGAAGGGTGTTGATTTCTGGTATTTTATCTATTCACATTGTTGAGGTTATATTACACGCATATGGATTATTTTCCATGATTGGTGGACGGATTCATGTTACATTCTTATTGGATGTTTTAACTGATGGAGTTTTATTTTATGGTATTTGGATTTTAATACATTTTACGTTTGCGTGAATTTTGCTTCGTATTATGTTTCCAATGAAAGGTTATATTTAAATGGATGGTTTCCATGTTTTACGGGTTGGGTAGGTATTGTCAACCGTATTTGAAGGTTTTACCTAAAACTAGATTTATTCACGTATTTGAGTGGGCTGAGATTCATAACTCATTTTTGGAAAAATGCTTCACACTTTTGGGGAGGATTCCCATGGATTTTGGTGCGTTGGAAAATGAGTCATTTATGTCCGTTTTGAGAACTATTTGGAAATGATAACCTTTGTCGCAAACTTTCACTAAAGGTTTATTGGATCATGACTAAAACTACTAATTCCTGATTTATAGTTTTTATATAGTCATGATAAATTGCTTGAACTCACTAGGCGTAAGCCTAACCTTTTTTATTTGTCGGCATGTGCAACAGGCTCAGGTTGGGGTAGCTCTAGCTACATTGTGAAGTGACGAGTGCTAGTAAAGTGCACGAGAGGTGACTTGTTTAGTGAAGTATTCCGCTTTAATTGGGACTAGCAACTTGTGTTGTATTAAGTAACACCCGTTCTAAGTTTTAGTTGTGGAAATTATAATGTTTAAATTCTGAGGTATTTTCAGGAATGAATTGTAGGGACGATTTCATCTCATTTTGATTATTTTATTGAAATTAAAGTTAGTTGCTCGTTCCAAATTTGAGGGTGTTACAAGTTGGTATCAGAGCATAAGTTTGAGAGATTTAGGTGTTGATTTTGGATACCTAGACTCAAACTAGCGTTTGTTTAGGTAAATGAGAGTGAAATTCACCTTTAGGCACTTTAAGATAGGATGTTTGAGATCAATGGATATTGTTAGAAACGAGAATCGCGTCGAGAGTAGCAAGGATAATCATGTACGATTCGTTCATAGTGACACCTGGCCAGTGTCATGGTAAACCTACTAGTACATGTGCATGCTTGAATTGCTTTCATGTGATGATCGTTGGGGTAGTAAAGGAGGTTCTAAACTAGTAGTCGTTGGAATAGATGGACGATTCTAATATTAGTCACTTGGAGTGACGATAAGCATGATAATTGCTTTAAGTAGACCCTTTTGGGTCAAGGTTGATGGTTGGATTAGAACCATAGGCTTATTGAGCCGACTTTGATTTGAGGAAAAAACCGTAAAGTTAATTGATGTATTTCCTAACTTGCCTTATGAGGTTTGAATATCCGGATGACAATAATGGACCGGAGGATTTTGGAGGAGTATGAGTTGAGATGTTGAATGCCGACTAAATCATGCACGAAATTTATTTTGGAAATAAATTGCATCAACTATTTCTTGTGTTTCCAATCCTCATGTGGATTGTGTTATGAATTTTGAGAAATGTTTGGCACGCACACAAGATTTCAAATTATGGTTTTAAAAGTGCATAAAACCGTTTTATTGCGGGAGTTGCAAACTCCGCCGGGAATTGCTTTACCTTAGTTCATAGTTGTTCAACATTTGTTTTGGACGTAATGACAATAGTATTTTTATGATGCTGAGATGTTGGGCAATAACTACGGCTTGTGACTTTAACATTGGATCTCCTCCACATATGTTAGAGTTTGGACGTAAAGTTATTTTCCATTATGTCTATGTGAAGTTATTTTGGGAATTTTGCTTAATGTGAGTTGTTAAAAAATGTGGTTTATGTGGCATTACCCTGGAAGGGGATTTTTGGGATTTTGGCGTCCCATTTATGATTTTGCTTATAGCAATTTGGCTTTGGAAGCATGGTGTTTAGCGCCGTTTTATTGACTTGGAGTCATTGAGTCCATGGAGGTTCATGGAGCTTTATTTTACGACATGTTGAGTCGTGTGAGTATAATTTCACAAGGTGCAAACTTTAATTTCTTATGTGAAAGGTTTATAAGTTATGTGGGCATTTGGTCCCACTCGAGTTTTGTTGAGAAAAGTTAATTTTATGCCGTAAGACGACTAAGAAGAGATGAGTTTGGAACTCTAGTGTCGCGTAACTTTTCTTTCAAAAGTTTGTGCTACTAAGTATTTCATTACAAATAGTTCGGTGTATGGATTGATTTATGCGTGGATTAAGTGATGCATGAATGAACATTTTGTTGACATTTCATAATGACTTGCTTGGTGCGTTTTTGGTCAGTTAAAAGTTTTATTACCATTTTTTGTAAATGCGTTATATCGACTTAGGGGTATGCATAGCTTGGTAACCATTGTTTCTCGACACTTTGATAAACGAGTCGTGCATGAAAATGTTTTATTAACTTCTGGTTTAAATAAGATACCATTTGGTTAAAGCATGTTTTAGTGGTGTGGGGATCGCGGATGGTTTACAATCCGTGATATTTGAAAAACACAAACGTATGAATCGTTAATATTGGTCAATTTTGATTGCCGAATATTTTGGGAATTTGAAAACTTTTGGTTTTGGAGGAAATGTGCATTTTGAGTATTTTGACAAATACATTTTAAGCAATGACGTTTTGATGTTTTATGTTCCAAGTATGAAACTTTGAGAAAATGCTTCGTGATGAAGATTTTAGAAAATTGGTTGTATAAAACTATGGTGCGTGTAATTTCTTATGTTTTGAACATTGACGCGCACCGTTGGTGCAATTTAGGATTTGAAAATAGGTTTGAACCCTTTTTGGTGCCAACAAATTATTAACACTTATTTCCATCATATGTTTTGGAATAACGCATTGTTGTGTGCAAGTTTTGCCAGAAACGTTTTACTCAAATGGCATTATAGGACCGGATGAGAAATATTGGGAAATTGATTTAAAGAGTTTCATTTGTTGATATTTGGTCGTGAACCGTTTGATGCATGTTAGTTCGTTTCAAGAAAATTTCTATTGGAAGTGTTACAAGCTTGCATGCCTACCCCAATGTGAAGTTGTATGATGTTTTAGTCGATATTTTTAAGTGATGGAAACGTATGAGTTTTTGTATCAACTAGGGAATTTGCACAAGTCATTTTGTGTTTTGACCAAGAATATTGGTAAACCGTTCCATTGTTTTGTGTAATAAACTAACGCGCGCACAATTTTGATGGTGAACCTTGCTTCATGCCGTTTTATGGTTGACAAGGAAATGTTGGAGTCAAATGTCATTTGGACCTCTTTTGAAATACGTGCACACCTTGTGTTGCACCCCGTTTAAGGTCGAGCAGTCACTTTACATGCATGACATGAGTCAATCCATACTAGAACCGTGGCGGTTCGTTTTAAAGAAATTGTTTATTACGCTTTTGCGTTTTGTGAGTAAACTGAAGTGCAATGAAATGATTTTCAACATGATTTTTATATGTGGGACGAGCGTGTCCAGTTTTGCGTAACTACCGAACTGATAGTAGTAGTTTTGTGCGTACGGTTTATTTGATATGAAAATTCTTATGTTGAAAATTTCTGTGAAAAGTTTTGTTGCTTGGCATATTTATTGTATAACGCACTCGAAAACCTTGAACTCGTTAGGACCTTGGAAAGAGTAAGTAACCCAGTTAAGGGTAAGTGCGTGTGGCACTTTGGCGGTGGAAGGTTGGGTATTCCACGTGTGTTGGTATTATAGGCCAGATGATATCGGTCGCAAAGTAAATGTGGTTGTGGTAATTGGAGAGTTAGACTTGCGGTAACGTATTTCGAGATTGGTATAGCCGTTTTGTTGACAACCTTAGTTTTGTGAAATTACTCGGTAAACGGAACTCATGTGTGGGGTCCTATTAGAGTACAAAGCTTGGTGGTATAACTAGGTATCAACCTTTGTGGGTTTGAAGCCGGAAACTGTCAGTGGGATCGGGGAATTGTAGTCTAATTTTAAAAGAATAATGGTGATAGTGGTAGTAACCGTAAGATACTCAATTGTGATGAGTGGTTTGGTGGAATAACCTTCGTGTATGGTTAAAGGACTTGTTGGTTTTATGATTGTTTGGGATGAATTCTTGGAGTATATTAGAACTCGTTGGATGTGGATGGCCGTTAACGATAAGGACAATTGAAATTAGAGATTCGGTTGGCCTCAATGTTAATTAGGCCTCGAGTTAACTTAAAGTCTGAACTGTAATCGGGATGTATGGAACATCTAAGGTTGGGAGACAACCGAAGTCGTCTGACCAAGAATTATTTCAGTTGTCGGAGTGTTCTTCCGGACATAAGTACAGTGTACTTGAAGGGAATTGTTAGTAAGAAACTGTTTGAGGAATTGCCTTTATAGACGATGTGGGAAATCTAGATGCCAGTTAAGAATGGACGAATTATGGTCGACGGTCAGTCGGTTAACCTTGGGTTGCAAAGGATATAGATTTCGAGGGCGAAATCGTTTTAAGGTTGGGAGGATTGTAACACCCATAATTTCGGTAAACAAATATCACCCAATTGTTTTGCATCTTGAAAATGGTGGAATTTATGTTTGGAAGACATTACGTAAAGTCTCTAAGAGTATCGGGAGTTTTGGCGTTGAAAAGTCGAGTTTCGGGGCTTGGTACGTGGATCGCGACTACGAGCGGCGACTATGACCATGTCATTGTCGCGGTGGCATTGTCGCGATGGAGGGACAAAACGCGAAATCGAACAGAAAGTGGTACATGGGTCGCGACTATGCCACGCGACAATGCCCTGGGCATAGTCGCGGTGTCATTGTCGCGCCGGGGTGCTGGGTTGCTGTTTCAAATCGGGTTTTAAAGGAGTTCAGCTAGCTTTTCTCTCATTTATCATCCAAGATCGATCTCTCTTTCTCCAGGCGATTTTCCTCTCCCTCTCACCCAAATCGATTTCCTTTCCCCAAATCAACCACAAATCCTTCCCCCTCTTCTTCATCTTCTTCACTTAAATCAAACCATTTCCACCATTGTTGAACACTTGGAGGTTTGAAGCTTTTGGGAGGCTAGGAGCTCTCTTTTTTAAGGATTCAAGTGATTAAGGTAATCTCTAGCTAGATTGTTGTTATCTTTCACTTTCTTTTTCATATTGAAGTGTTTTGGGTGATGTTGGTGGTAGTTGATTAAGAAAATCTCCAAATCTCATCACCTATGAAGTTAGGGTTTGGTATAGATGGGTATTTTGGTATATATTGGATGGATGATGATTTCTTGTGGTTAAACTTGAGTATTGATGGTTGGAAATTCATAAATCTAGGTTTTTGGGAGTTTTGGCTTGAGGATGCAAACTTCATCAAAGGAGCTTACGTTGGAGAAATACTAGATTTAGCTTAATCTAGCAAAGGTGAGTTCAAGTTACTTTGCGAAAACTTTGTATATGCCAAAATGAGTATTTTACAAATATGTGCGTGTTTTACTTGAAAATATATGAGGTTGAGTTATTTGAATAGTTTAACTCTTTTGAAGTGTTTAGCTTCATAAGTGTGTAAAACACCCGTATTTGGGGCTTTTGAATATTTGGATGGTTGAAAACCTTAAATTGTCTTTAAAAGATTAATTGCTCAAAATGAGGTTCATTTGGTGGTTTAATCATATATGTGTAAATGATTTTGTAAACCATTTGGGAAATGCACTTTTAAGTGTTATGGGTCATTTTGAGAATGTTAAGGGTGTGAGTCCTTTTGGAAAACCCTTTTTGTTTAATCCATGTTGAGTTTTGGGGTTAATGACGATTTTGGGATACGTGTTTCTTAAACAATGTTTAAACGCGTTTTATGCGATGATGACCGACTTTATGGGTCTAACAAGCTTGGAGCACTTTGCTCAGTTTTGATTTTGAGATAGTCTTGGGACATTTGTCCGATTTAAATGGCTCGATGTGGAGTCTTATTTACGGGTTGCTTTTATTGCACCGTGTTGCACATTATTGCACGTTGTTGATATTTTACATGCTCAGGGTTGAGTCTAGGATGTGTTATATGCTTAATTGCATTTTCATTTGCATGATTTGACGTCAATAAATGATCATTAGATCTTTGAGTAGAGGGCTCGGTTTTGGACTCAATTGAGTCTTGAGGGCATTCGCCCGGTTTTAATAAGCTCGACGTGGGCTTGGGGTTTGCATTGCATGAGTTGCATCATATTTGAGATTTACATGATTTGAATGCATTGGTTATTCTTTTGATGTCATGTATAAATTTTAAGTTAAGTAAGCTTGTTGTGGATGGTGGGTTTGCCAAGGTAAAGACCTAGTATGGTTGAACTTGGTGGTTTTAAATTGACTAAAGACCTAGTATGGTTGATGTCTAAGAGGGGCTAAAGACCTAGTATGGTTGATGCCAAAGACGGACTAAAGACCTAGTATGGTTGATGTCTAAGATGGGCTAAAGATCTAGTATGATTGATGCCGAGGATTGACTAAAGACCTAGTATGGTTGATGTCATATGTTTTTACACATCCAAGAAGCTTACTTGCATTTATTTTAATCGTGGTTTAATTTATGTGTTTGCCACATTCGATGAGATCGGGTCTCCCACGTCACCGAAGGGTGTTGATTTCTGGTATTTTATCTATTCACATTGTTGAGGTTATATTACACGCATATGGATTATTTTCCATGATTGGTGGACGGATTCATGTTACATTCTTATTGGATGTTTTAACTGATGGAGTTTTATTTTATGGTATTTGGATTTTAATACATTTTACGTTTGCGTGAGTTTTGCTTCGTATTATGTTTCCAATGAAAGGTTATATTTAAATGGATGGTTTCCATGTTTTACGGGTTGGGTAGGTATTGTCAACCGTATTTGAAGGTTTTGCCTAAAACTAGATTTATTCACGTATTTGAGTGGACTGAGATTCGTAACTCATTTTTGGAAAAACGCTTCACACTTTTGGGGAGGATTCCCATGTATTTTGGTGCGTTGGAAAATGAGTCATTTATGTCTGTTTTGAGAACTATTTGGAAATGATAACCTTTGTCGCAAACGTTCACTAAAGGTTTATTGGATCATGGCTAAAACTACTAATTCCTGATTTATAGTTTTTATATAGTCATGATAAATTGATTGAACTCACTAGGCGTAAGCCTAACCCTTTTTATTTGTCGGCATGTGCAACAGGCTCAGGTTGGGGTAGCTCTAGCTACATTGTGAAGTGACGAGTGCTAGTAAAGTGCACGAGAGGTGACTTGTTTAGTGAAGTATTCCGCATTTAATTGGGACTAGCAACTTGTGTTGTATTAAGTAACACCCGTTCTAAGTTTTAGTTGTGGAAATTATAATGTTTAAATTCTGAGGTATTTTCAGGAATGAATTGTAGGGACGATTTCATCTCATTTTGATTATTTTATTGAAATTAAAGTTAGTTGCTCGTTCCAAATTTAAGGGTGTTACAACCTAAAATCTAACAAATTACACATTATATACCTAGGCTTTAAGGCCTACGCCCATTTGCTACTAAAGGGCCATAAACACACTTTGGGCTTTTTACATTTAAGAAATAATCTTGAATACAATATAAAATAATAGTCAACAGTCTCCCCCTTTGTATTCAAGATTAAAAGTAGCCCGATCTTCCACAATGTTAGTTGCTTCAATTCCTTCTTTGACTCCCCCTTGATTGTTGCATACTTCTCCTTGATCTTTGTATACTCCCCCTTGACTGTTGCATTGCTTTTCTGCTCTCAGTTATCTCTCAAACGATCAGAGAACGATTTGGTATGCGAAAGCTTGTATAACCAGTTTGAGTAATAACCGATGATAGATGAACAACTAGGAGATGAAGAGTAGCAAATTCATTCTGCTCATGAGAATCTGCATTAAAGAACAAGTAACTGGGGTAATCGCCTAACACAAAAGCACATAGCAACTGTTATCACAACAATTAAAATAATTGTGTGGCCTATGTTCAGAGTTGGCAAATATGAAGCTCTGATAGGACTTCCAGTTATCATAGAAGTATAATTATAAAAATTAAACTTCTCAAACCGTTCCGGCAATATCACATAGATATGCATGTGGAATCACAAAGATTCGTGATATTGTGTGGAAGAAAAAAGTGTATATAATATGTTATCTATTAGGCTCAAAAGTGTGTAAACTGTTTGGACATAACAGAATTCCACAGACTCAATGTGCATGAGTGAAGTGTGAAGGTGGGGCAAACTTCCTTCTTTTCAATATCCAACCTTCCAAAGAAAGATCGGATAGCATATGTGCTGCTTCCCCGTGAAAAGTGAAACAGTTCCTTGTGGAGAAGGAAGTGAGTGGCTGGTGGGGTTAAATCAAGAGTTGGCATGGGCTAGTTGCCTGTTTCAATGATTATCACCAAAGAGTTGTGATAGATCATAAATGTGGCTTGCCCGACTCAGAAAAGGTTAGGTGCAGAGTTGTATAATTTTTTTTGACTCTGTTCTCACACCCTCTTTCTTTTTAATCATGTAGCTCACATCTAACCAAACTCTCTTTTTAATTTTTACCTCTTAAGCACAATGAGAAAAACTCAGATGAGTTATCTCCCCCACTCTTTGATGTAGACCCTTCACCTCTCAAACACTCAAGGTTTACTTCTTGGGTAGGAAACACAGGTTTAAGTGATCCATAGAAGTTCTATAAAGCTCACACATTGATCCCGTGAAATTGTTGTCCTAAAGATTGTATCGTTCCACACTGACTATTTTTAGTCTCAGAAAAGCATTTAAAATCCAACTTCTATATCAGAAAAAGCATTTAGCATCTAGAAGTGGTTTGACCAATTTAGAAAGGTTTTATCATTTTAAAGTTAATCTTCTTTAAAAATGATGAGTCTAAAGATTCAGAGATTTTACCTTTGCATTTAGCATGATTAGATTGGCATTCTCCCCCTCAAATTGAGCATTAAATCTCTTTTAAGCTCACTTTGAAATCAGATATCCTGTAAAAATCAAAAGGTGTTGGTAATCATCTTTGATGATTCCTCATTTGTTAGGAATATCCAAAAGCACTAATAATTCAAATTAAAAAAATGCAGGGTGTAACAACCCAAATCCCATAACATACATCATAATACATAACATTCATACATATCATTGATTTACAACAAAAGTTACATAACAAACCAAGTACGGTCTCATTAGTCTTGACATTACAAAATATATAAAAGCTTCCTAATCAACATCCATCAAAAGCTTCCTACACTTCATCCTCTCCTGCCGATCCTTAACCTGGAAAACATATTTTTGAAAAACAAAATGAGGGTTAGACCAAACGGGTCTAGTGAGTTAATCCCGGTCCTTTCCAAAATCATTATAAAACTTTTTATGTAAATCCTTTGTATCAAAATAGTTTAGATAAACCTTTGGTAATTCTTTCGTAAAATATAAACATACCACACATATTTAAATACCAATCCAGACTCGTGCATCGTGTACATCTCATTCACCTTATTCCTCCACAAATGGCCATATTAGTTGGTAGCAAGCCAACTAATAAATCAACAACCGGTCCGCTCACCGGAACCCGGCTACCCGTCGGTCCGCACACCGGAACCCGACTACTCACCGGTCCGCACACCGGAACCCGGCTACACACCGGTCCGCTCATCGGAACCCGGCAACACACCGGTCCGCTCACCGGAACCCGGCAACAAGTGCACTCGTGTAGTGCAAAGCTTATATAAATACAATATATATCTCATTACATCATATTGTCATTTATATACACATAATCATATGCCTACCACATAATCATCTCATATATATGTATCCCAGTTAAAAAACGTTTTAAAGCAAAACTCACCTCGATCGCTTATCCAAAAACACTTCCAAGCTTTTCTCCAAAAGATTCAGTCTTTCAATCCAAATCCACAGAATCTGTAATAGATTAAATACGAATATCGCCTTACTAGTCAAACACATAAAGTCTACTAAAATCTTATCCTCAACAGTTCTCCCTTCAGCGAATTATCACGGGGGTTCCGCTACCCGGATAGCAGATGGGGTCAAGGGGCAACGCCCTTGCGGGGTCTGGGGGCCGCCCCCAGGAAGTTTTCGGAGCAACTTAATCCAAAAATACAATCAGAAACTATATCCGGACACCACCAAAACTACCGAAACTCCTGTACCGGGACTCCACTGTACCGGGACTCCACTGTACCGGGACTCTCCAGTACCGGGACTCTCCAGTACCGGGAGTTCACTATACCGAAAGTCGACACTACCGGGAGTCAACTCTACCGGGAATTCACACTACCGGGATTCCACACTACCGGGAGTCCATATTACTGGGACTCCACCGGAAGTTGATTATACCGGGATTTCACCGGGAGTCCTCAAGAACACAGTCGGTTCCATTTTACCCAGATCCAAATTAAACCTATACAACTACAATTTAAACATTCTAATCCGATAGAAGTCTAACACTACTAATTATAGACATAAAACATAAAGGACTTACCTCAAAATCACTACCAACCAAGCCAATTGAAGCCCTAACCGTACGAACTCTTCTTCTGCTTCTTCTCGTCTCCAAACACACACTCACACACTGATATTTCTGCTGAATGAAATATCTGAGATCCTAAGGGGGTAATATCAAATCCCATTTTACCATTTAAAACTTGCACTATTCACTAATGTCCAATACCCCTTTAACTTAGTATTTTACCCTAACTTACCCTAAACTTCGTTTTATAAAGTTAACTAGATTTAACGGACTTAGGATTTAACTAACGAACTTACCCGGGGTATTACACAGGGGGTCAGAGTTTAGAAATACCAGTAAAAACTCTGAACTGAACATATATGAGGTACTGGTCCTACACTAATTTATGTAGAAGCACCTATCAGTTCAAGGAAATCTGATTTTCCTCAGATAAGCCATTGATGTCTCTTGGCATTTTCTTTCAAACACTGAACCACAGAGAGTGATCGCAGAAGGCTGAGCCAAAGCTTGTGTTGTCACCAGAAGATGGTCTGAGTGGTCGACAGAGGTTTGGCGGCAGAGGTTGGTCGTGACTCGGCAGAGGTTGGTCGCGGCTCGGCAGAGGTCTTCTTTATGATCTGCATGAACTTTGATCTTCAAGACTTCTTCTGATCTCTGCAAAAATCTGCTCTAAGTCTGTTCCTCTATAGGCGGCTGTTCAGATGATCTTCTGTGAAGCTTCCGGTTTAGGTTCTGCACGTGTGCAGGTTCTGCTTTAGCTCGATAGCAGCATTAAACATCAGTGAATTCAGATTGCTGCAGCCTGGATGGATTAAGCTCTGTGTAGAATAAGCTTAAACAACAACAACTTAATCAGCTTTTTGTGTATCTCTAGACACGTCAGCATTATCATCACCTCTAGACACACATCTGCTTCTGGACAGACATGGAATCTGTCTTAATTTGTTGCTTTCATCAATAGCTTGATATGAACTGCGCCAGAGGCTCTGTGAACTGCGCCAGAGACGATCAATCTTCTTCTGCACAAAGTTTTGAAAGCCTCTGCATATATTGTTCCATACAGCATAGACTTAACAGCTTTTCAAGTAGCAGCATCTTCTGTTATGATCAAAGCTCTGCCAGAGGATATTAGGCTCTGCACAGATGGAATCTGGACAACAGCTCCTTGTTCTTTGCAGCATCAAACTCTCATAATTAGCAGCTCCTAGTCTTAGAACTCTTCTGCAAATTTTTGTTAATGTAAACATGTAACAACCCAAAATCCAAACATACATATAATCATATATTTCATTACATGCTTGCAACAAAAGTACTTCATATTTCACATTTGGTCCCCAAAGTCTGACTAAACAACTTTAAGAAATACAGTACAAACTTGATTCTATTTAGATAACATAATAACTAACAACAAGTTTATAAGTACAAAAGCATCCACATTTTTCTTAACGATCATCTCCTCAAAAGCTATCCAACAAGTGTTCTAATCACTTGGTCTTACTGGAACCACCACCTGGAATACATATTTTTAAAACAGAAAATGAGGGTTAGACCTAAGGGTCTAGTGAGAAAATCCCTGACATTTGGAAATCATTAAAAATTTATTTATATAAAATACTCTTTATATAAATACACATATATCACACGTAAATTAATACCAGTCAAGATTGATGCATCATACCTGTCTCATCCCACCTTATCCCTCCACCAATGGCCAACTATATTGGTTGCGAGCCAATTTTAACACACCGGTCTAAAGCCCGGCCACGTATTATATTCCCATATAATACTCACGTAATTATAATATCTCAATATATTATAATCACCCACGTATGACATATTCATACAATTTATCAAACATTTGTTATCCACATAATGTATTCCAGTAAAAATACTTTTTAAAGTAAAACTCACCTGTTTTGTTTATTACCAAAGCGTTTCCAAGATAATTATCACGTATGACAATCCTTCACAGAATCTGAAATCACACAAAAATACCAAATATCTCTTTTAAAACAAAACTTATGAAATCCTCGACTCAAGTCGCAACCTACTAAAAGTAAATTAGAATCGCAATGCACAGTGCCAAATCGCAACCATCTACTGCGACTTCACCCTAAATCGCAACCCACTATTGCGATTCCAATCCCAAGTCGCAATCCACTACTGCGATTCCAAACCCAAATCGCAATCAACTACTGCGATTCCAAACCAAGTCGCAACCGACCATTGCGATTCCAAAGCCAAGTCGCAACCGACCATTGCGACTTCGTTGAATATCGCAATCAACCATTGCGACTTCGTTGAATGTCTCAGTTCACCGATCATCCTAAAAACCCAGAAATCACACTTTTAAGCTATGCATGCTGCTGTAAAGGTACATATATGTTTAAGACTATGAACCTAACTTAACCTTAAGCTTAGATTTCCCAAAACATCAATATTTAACAAAACCCACTTCTAAAAACTTATAGAAAAACCTAAGAACATAATAGCAAGGATTTGCAAGATTGTTTACCTTGTATTTCTTGGATTGAATTCAAAAACTCAGCTGCAGAAATCAGTAATTTTTCCTTCTTCAATTCACCTTCTTTTCTCTCCTCTCTTCTTGCCGTAAATGACTCACACACACACACACACACACACACACTTTCTTAGCAAATTTCTAAATGTGTCAAAGAATGACACCTCTTACTTCTTATGGAAGTATGGCGATGGTGGTGAGTGGTTTAGATAAGATGACCAAATAGACCCTAGGCTTTACTCAATTGGCAAGATTTACCCCCAAACTTCCAATTAAAAGTTAAAACTTACCCCTTAACTCCTAACTTCATAAAACACTAACATAATAACTAATAAAATTTTCAAATTTAAATTAGATAAAATACCTGGTTATTACAACATCTCCCCCTTAAAAGAATTCCGTCCCGGAATTCAGTTAAGTAAAAAGATGAGGGTATTTGGCTCTCATTTCCGACTCTGATTCCCACGTCGCATCCTGACCTCTATGATGTTTCCACTGAACCTTTACCTGTCTGATCTCTTTGTTCCTCAATACTTTGACTTTGTGATCAACTATAGCTTCCGGTTCCTCCACATAATTCAACTTTTCGTCAACCTGGATATCTGGTAGAGAGACTGCCTGGTCTGGTGTAATCAAACACTTTCGAAAATTTGATATATGAAAGGCGTTGTGAATCCTACGTAATTCCGGCGGAAGATCCAATCTGTAAGCTACTTCACCAATTCTTGCTGTAATTTCAAATGGCCCAATATACCGCGGACTGAGTTTACCTTGATTCCCAAAACGTATGACTCCTTTCCAGGGCGAAACTTTCAACATCACAAATTCCCCGACTTGGAACTCTAACGGTTTCCGGCGTCGATCTGCATAACTTTTCTGTCTGTCTTGAGCCGTTTTCAATCTGTCCCGAATCTGAGTAATTTTATCTGCTGTTAACTGTACTATTTCTGGCCCCGCTAATTGTTTTCCCCCCACTTCATTCCAACACAGAGGCGTTCGGCATTTTCTACCATATAATACTTCAAACGGTGCCGCTTGAATGCTGGAATGATAACTGTTGTTGTAAGCAAATTCTATCAAAGGCAGATGTTTATCCCACGATCCCCCAAAATCAACTATACAAGCCCGGAGCATATCTTCTAAAGTCTGGATTGTTCTTTCACTCTGTCCGTCAGTCTGAGGATGATATGCTGTGCTCAACTTTATCTGTGTTCCCATCTCTTTTTGAAAGCTTCTCCAGAATCTGGAAGTAAAACGACTATCTCGATCAGAAATAATCGAGATTGGAACTCCATGTCGAGTTACTATTTCATTAATGTATAATTTAGCTAAACGTTCCAAGGAATCAGTTTCTTTTATCGGCAAGAAATGAACAGACTTCGTCAATCTATCCACAATCATCCAAATAGAATCGAATCCCTTTGAAGTTCTAGGAAACTTGGTAATAAAATCAGTAGTGATCTGATCCCATTTCCACATTGGTATATCCAGTCGTTGTAACTGACCAACCGGCTTCTGATGTTCAATCTTTACTTTCTTGCAGGTATTACAATCTTCCACATACTTAGCAACACGTCTCTTCATTCCCGGCCACCAATAGAATTGTTTCAAATCTCTATACATTTTATTTGTACCTGGATGAATAGAAAATCGAGATTGATGAGCTTCTTGAAGTACACGATCACGTAATCCACCCAAACGAGGTACCCAAATTCTGTTTCCCATACACCATAACCCACGGTCATCTTTCCCAAGCAATGCTGACATTCCCACTAACCTTTCTGATTTCAAACTTTCTTCCCGATAAGCATCTATTTGGCACTTCAATAATTCTTCAAATATATTAGGAAGAAGTTCAGCTCGTAGCGATATCGCTTTTATCGTTCCACTTATTTCTTGACGACTTAGCGCATCTGCCACCACGTTCGCCTTCCCGGGGTGATAAAGGATTTCACAATCATAGTCATTTACTAATTCTAACCATCTTCTTTGCCTCATATTCAGTTCCTTCTGATCGAAAAGATGTTGGAGACTCTTATGGTCAGTGAAAATTTGGCATTTAGAACCATAAAGATAATGTCTCCAAATCTTCAATGCGAAGACAACTGCTGCAAGCTCCATATCATGAGTAGGATATTGTCTTTCGTGATCCTTTAATTGACGAGAAGCATAGGCAATCACCTTTCCACGTTGCATAAGTACACATCCCAATCCCAGCTTAGAAGCATCACTGTATACCAAAAAATCATCGGAACCTTCTGGCAATGCTAATATCGGCGCGCTGCAGAGTTTCTCCTTCAATATTCTGAATGCCTCATCCTGTTCTGCTTTCCATTCAAACTTTAGATTCTTCCGAGTTAGCTTAGTCAATGGCATCGCAATTCGAGAAAAGTCTTTTATAAATTTCCGATAGTATCCAGCTAGACCCAGAAAACTACGTACTTCGGTTGCCGTCTTCGGTGGTTCCCATCTTTCAATTGCTTCCACTTTCGCTGGATCAACTTGTATACCCTTCTCTGATACTACATGACCCAAAAACTGAACTTCCCGCAACCAGAATTCACATTTAGAAAACTTAGCGTACAACTTTTCTTTCTTCAGCAACTCCAGAATCAAACGAAGATGTTGTGCGTGATCCTCTTTGGATCGAGAATAAATAAGTATATCATCGATAAACACAATGACAAATTTATCGAGATAAGGCTTACATATCCGATTCATTAGATCCATAAAAGCGGCCGAAGCGTTCGTTAATCCGAAGGGCATCACCAAAAATTCATAATGACCGTACCTTGTACGAAAGGCAGTCTTCAGAACGTCTTCTTCCTTAACCTTTAACTGATGGTAGCCAGATCTGAGATCAATCTTGGAGAAGTAACAAGCTCCAACTAATTGATCGAAGAGGTCGTCAATTCTTGGAAGTGGATACTTGTTTTTAATCGTACGCTTGTTCAGCTCCCGGTAGTCAATACACATTCTCATTGAACCGTCTTTCTTCTTTACAAACAAAACTGGTGCACCCCATGGCGAAGAGCTAGGTCTGATGAAGCCCTTATCAGATAAATCTTGAAGCTGTGCCATCATTTCTTTCATCTCTGGAGGTGCTAAACGGTATGGCGCGCGAGCAATAGGAGCGGCTCCAGGGATTAAATCAATACCAAATTCTACTTGTCTAACAGGAGGAAGACTATTCAAGTCTTCAGGAAAAACTTCTGGGTATTCACTAACAATAGAAATATCTTCCAGCTTAATCTTTTCAGGCCTACTATCTATCACATAGGCTAAATAACTCGAGCAACCCTTGCTAACACATTTACGGGCTTTTATCATAAATATAAGATTGGATTGATGATCCTTACGATCTCCATAAATCACTACTGATCTCTTATCAGGTAAAACGACATTGATTATTTTCTTATCACAAATTATATTAGCCCGATTTTCAGCTAACCAATCCATCCCTACTACCACATCAAACTCGATCAACTCTATTGGAAATAGTTGTATCGGTACTCCACACCCCTCTATATTTATCATGCAACAATCAAAAACCTCTTTAACTGCCACTTGGTTATCATTTGCAGTATCTACTAATAAAGCATGTTTTAACATTTTAGGCTCTAAATGCATGTGAGCAGCAAAGGAGGGAGACACAAAAGATCGGTTTGCACCGGAATCAAATAACACTTTAGCACGCGTGGAGTTTATGAAAAATGTACCTGTGACCACATCCGGAGTTTCCTCCGCCTCTTTAGCTGTCATTTGGAATGTACGACCCCTCGTTTTCGGCGGTTCTATTCTTGGGACTACTGGTCTAGTAATGGCTGGTTTCCCGGATGTACCCCCTTGTTGTATTCTACCTCTTGGACAATCTGATTGGAGGTGATCCGGAGAATTACACAAAAAGCAAAACCGCGTTAATCGACAATCTTTAACAACATGACCGGTTTTCCCACACTTAAAACAAACCCGCGATTCCACTTGACAATTTCCCTGATGGTAGCGATTACATCTCAGACATGGTCTATCCGCTGGTCGAAACGACGGACGGTTATCAAACCTCTGAAATCTAGGCTTCCTTGAATCCTGTGGTGGTCCTTCCCATTTCCTTTTCCCCAAGCTCTTATCTCCGGCATCTCTTTTATTATCTCGTTCTACATTTTCTGCAGCATCCACCGCAGCTGTAAAGGTATTTGGCCCTGTGGCAGTCACTAGTCTTCGGACCTCTGAATTTAACCCATAGATAAATCTCTCCATTTTCATCTTCTCTGTAGCAACATAATATCCTGCAAAACGAGATTTTTCTAAAAATCGTGCAGTATAATCTCTAACCGACAGATTCCCTTGTTGTAGATTCATAAATTCTTCTTCCAATTGTCTAACAGCAGCTTGTGGACAGAAGTGTGTTGTGAAAGCTAACATGAATTCCTCCCATGAAAAGGTAGTATATACATCCGTTTCTCTCGATTCTATATGAGCCTCCCACCAATACAGAGCATCACCTTTCAGCATCGCAGCTCCATAAAGTACTTTATCTTCTTCAGCACATTTACACGTCTTGAAGATAGCCTCTATTTCTTTCAGCCATCTCATCGCTTTTACCGGATCCCGATCTCCTGAATATGTAGGGGGCTTGCAACTAAGAAACATTTTATAGTCACACCTTTTCATCACCGGTAAGACCGTAGAGGTAAGTGGTATTTCAACTTCGTGTTCCGGATTTGGTCTTTCAGTTTCATTATGATGATTATGTTCGAACATAGCTTGTATGCTATCATGTAATCTCCCCATTTCCGCAGTCAAATCATCCCGTGTAACAAACTCTGTACCATGCGGTTGTGTTCTTCCCCCAGTTCGGCCCCGAGTTCCCCTACCGATTCTGCCTCCACCACGATCTCCTCCTCTTCCCCCTGTTCCTATTGGTGGATTCTCTCCACCCGAATTCCTTCCTCCTCTTTGATTCCTTTGTCTAGTGCCACTTGCCATTCTGTAGATTCAAACAAACTTAATATACACATAAGCACGTACCCCATATAACAAGGTATTCCAGTTCAAACATGTACCTGTAAGATCATAATTACACTGGCCTGGTGTAATTTGAAATTACCTTACATGATGTTCCTTCTACCTCTTATACTTAGCATCCCCAGGTTCTAAAATATTAGGGACATCCTACTTCACATGCAGTTTAAGTCTAGGTACAGATACTAATACCTAAATCCCTTAAACTATGGCTCTGATACCATCTGTAACAACCCAAAATCCAAACATACATATAATCATATATTTCATTACATGCTTGCAACAAAAGTACTTCATATTTCACATTTGGTCCCCAAAGTCTGACTAAACAACTTTAAGAAATACAGTACAAACTTGATTCTATTTAGATAACATAATAACTAACAACAAGTTTATAAGTACAAAAGCATCCACATTTTTCTTAACGATCATCTCCTCAAAAGCTATCCAACAAGTGTTCTAATCACTTGGTCTTACTGGAACCACCACCTGGAATACATATTTTTAAAACAGAAAATGAGGGTTAGACCTAAGGGTCTAGTGAGAAAATCCCTGACATTTGGAAATCATTAAAAATATATTTATATAAAATACTCTTTATATAAATACACATATATCACACGTAAATTAATACCAGTCAAGATTGATGCATCATACCTGTCTCATCCCACCTTATCCCTCCACCAATGGCCAACTATATTGGTTGCGAGCCAATTTTAACACACCGGTCCAAAGCCCGGCCACGTATTATATTCCCATATAATACTCACGTAATTATAATATCTCAATATATTATAATCACCCACGTATGACATATTCATACAATTTATCAAACATTTGTTATCCACATAATGTATTCCAGTAAAAATTCTTTTTAAAGTAAAACTCACCTGTTTTGTTTATTACCAAAGCTTTTCCAAGATAATTATCACGTATGACAATCCTTCACAGAATCTGAAATCACACAAAAATACCAAATATCTCTTTTAAAACAAAACTTATGAAATCCTCGACTCAAGTCGCAACCTACTAAAAGTAAATTAGAATCGCAATGCACAGTGCCAAATCGCACCATCTACTGCGACTTCACCCTAAATCACAACCCACTATTGCGATTCCAATCCCAAGTCGCAATCCACTACTGCGATTCCAAACTCAAATCGCAATCAACTACTGCGATTCCAAACCAAGTCGCAACCGACCATTGCGATTCCAAAGCCAAGTCGCAACCGACCATTGCGACTTCGTTGAATATCGCAATCAACCATTGCGACTTCGTTGAATGTCTCAGTTCACTGATCATCCTAAAAACCAGAAATCATACTTTTAAGCTATGCATGCTGCTGTAAAGGTACATATATGTTTAAGACTATGAACCTAACTTAACCTTAAGCTTAGATTTCCCAAAACATCAATTTTTAACAAAACCCACTTCTAAAAACTTATAGAAAAACCTAAGAACATAATAGCAAGGATTTGCAAGATTGTTTACCTTGTATTTCTTGGATTGAATTCAAAAACTCAGCTGCAGAAATCAGTAATTTTTCCTTCTTCAATACACCTTCTTTTCTCTCCTCTATTCTTGCCGTAAATGACTCACACACACACACACACACACTTTCATAGCAAATTTCTAAATGTGTCAAAGAATGACACCTCTTACTTCTTATGGAAGTATGGCGGTGGTGGTGAGTGGTTTAGATAAGATGACCAAATAGACCCTAGGCTTTACTCAATTGGCAAGATTTACCCCCAAACTTCCAATTAAAAATTAAAACTTACCCCTTAACTCCTAACTTCATAAAACACTAACATAATAACTCATAAAATTTTCAAATTTAAATTAGATAAAATACCTGGTTATTACAAAACAGCAGATTTTGCGGTGCACAAAGCCTCTGTGCATGCACTCTTGACAGAAGACTCATCTGCTGCTTTTGTTGGCCTCAGCAGATCCCTCTGCATCAATCTCCGAACAAGGTTCTGGACACTATGAAATTAATCTTCTGTGTGAGCACAACCAGAATACTCTTGTCTGTGCATTGCATCTACACAGCTTTTGCCTTTGGACAACACTAGTCTTGGAATCTGCTACTAGTAGCAGCTTAACAGCGGCTTAACGGCTCACAGAAGCTCTGTAAAGTCTCACAGAGGTTCTGGGAAGCCTTACAGAGGTTCTGCACGGTTTCTTTGAACATACAATACTTCTGAAACACAGCTTCTGTGGGTGCGCAGAGCTCCTGTCTGATGACTATGGATGAGCTATGCGAGTCGACACCCTTGCGGTGCAAATCTGAGCTTCTGCACAGAAGCTTTTAATGATCGAATTTAGGACAACAACGAACAACTCTTCACATAGGAACTTTAACAACTTCTGCAGATTGGCTTATGGACTGTTTAACTAATCGCATCAGGAACTGCTTCTGCACTGGTACAACTTCACAGAGGCTCTGTGCAGCCTCTGCAGTATTAACACATGTACATCGAGCTTCTATATGTTCTTAAACTCTGCAATTTTTCAAACGTTCTGAACAACCTCTGTCCATACATTAACAGAAGCTGAAGCTCTGTACAGATCACATAAGCTCTATGTGAGATATGATCTTTAAATCTGGACAGCATGAGAACAATTCTGTATGGACATGGAATCTGATTTGACATCTCTATTCTCTGGATAAACATTCTGCATATACACTCTAACGGATCTCTGAACCACCTATAAACAATCTTTGAATTCTGCATAGATAAGCACATAATACACAGATGATAACCTGATTATATCAATCTTTTGATAGCAATAATTTGGAATTGATTCTGCAGAGCATCTTCGAACAGCTGCACAGAGGCTTTGTATATGTCTGAGGACATCCTCTGTCGTGCTTCTATAGAAACTTATGTATCAACCCTCTGTTGTTGCACTTTCAATTCTGATCTGCATATAATCTGGAGTCAAATAGCAGCAGCTTCTACGCATATCGCAGAGGCTTCTGTGATTAAGCTCTGCGGTTGTAATCTTCTGCATTGGTTCCTCTGATCATGCTTCTTTTGGACAAGCTCTACAGGATTAAGTTCTGCACGTTTCAAGATCTGGAAATCTAATTCTGATGGTTCAGTGGTTTCTTTACTCGGCTACATCTGGATTGTTCATCACATGCCTCATCAGAAGCCTTAGCTTTTCAACAGAAGGCTCTGCGTTTATTTGAACATCTCAAAACTCAACTTTCGACTTCTCAAAATCAATATCTCTTGATAAACAGTTTATGAGTTGGTAGACCCCTTCCTCTATTGACTTCAACTTCTGTATGGCTTCTGTTTCATATAGTAGCAGCTCTGTCAGGCAATGTAGAGAAGTTCTGTAGACTGTGAAACATGGTCAGCAGGTTCTACAGTCGATGATTCAAATGGTTTTGCTGTCTTCTGCACATCTGGACAGTTTGCAGGTCAGCTTTTGCATTTCAAATCTGCTGCACAAATCGAATATGGCAGCTTCTGTGTTGATCAGTTCTAAACACGAAGTTTCTGGTCACAGTAGTAGCTTCTGAACCAAGCTCTATTTGATCTGCTGCATGTTACACTTTTGGAATCAACAGCAACTTTCTGCTGCAAATCTTGTGATTAAGCTCATAAACATAGCAACAAGGTTCCTCTTGGTCTTCTAAAAAGCTCTGATAAACTGTTAAACACAGGAGCAACATGCCAATTCCTCAATCTACCATAACTTTATTAATCATTTAAACAGCAGCAAGTGCTTTCCATTTTGATCGAATTAACATGACAAATCTGCTGATTCCAAGCTCTGCCCATATCTACACAAACAGAGGCTGCAAAGTTGGATCAAAACAACTTTTTGAATCATCTGCTGTTATTTATTGTCTCCATCAACAATTGATGTTTCTCTTAAGGGTAGCTTCTGTTGTCTGCATAGCTCTGTTCACTCGTGAATGACCACTGCATATATCTTCTGTATGGTCATAACCAAAATTCTGTTTTTGAACTTGAAACACTACAACATATCTGAAATAAGTTGGCATAAACTGACTTAACAGCAGATCTGGACAGTAACATCAAACACAGCAGCAAACAGTCAGCTTAACAGCAGCCAAACAGCAGCTAAAACAAATTAACACTTCAAGGTCTGTTTGGATATTAAGCACTACAGGTCTGTATGGCTTATCTGTGACCTGCACAAATGAATTGTTGTAGAAACATTAAATCTGTTATTACAACAGCAAACAACAGAGAAAATCATTTAACAGCAAACAGCAGTAAACAGATCATTTTACAACTTGGGTTTTGCGATTTTCGAACTTTTAGAACTTCAAATCACCATAACTTGCTCAAAAATCAGAATTTTGCAATGAAATTTTACAGGGTTACTCAAAATATGATTCTGAACACATTCTCTCGGAATGTTTTCTACTAAAAACACCTACAACTATGAGTTCGATCACACCACAGTAAACTGAACTTTTTCACAAAAAAAAATCCTTCAAAATCAACAAATTGATTTATTAACAATTATGAACAATAAATCCCTATCTTGATCTGAATCCAGATATGTGCAAAAACCCAATAAGCCATTTAGGACTGAGTTCTGTACTGTTGTGCACAAAAATCAATTGCCTTTGAAGGATGAGTCTTAAACTGAGTGTTTAAGAGTCCATTTCAACTGAAGATTGAGTCCTAAACTGATGTGTTTAGGAGTCCGTGTACCTGCAAGACAGATCAAACAATTTTTGGTACCCATTTCCAAATGGGTCCTATTTTGTTAGGATTTGCATGAAGTGCTTTGCTGATCTTGTTATGTTCAACAGAAACAAATGGCTTTCGAACATTTTGAACAAGTGAAGAGCCTTTGGCTATCCAAACCATTTTTACTCTTCTAAAAACTTGATTAACTGATTGATCTAGCCTACGATAATAGAAAGGATTAGAAGTAGAGATCTGATTTGTTGAAAACTTGTTTGGCTTAATGAACTCTTTTGTTTTAACAGAACTTTCAGAATTTAATTTGAGAACCAAATCATTTCGTTCTTTAATGCACAGATCAACTTATGATTGTAAATCAGATTTCAACTTCCTCTCTTTCCTAATCTCAGCAGATAAATCAAAGAACCTTATTGTTAGTCTCTTCACTTCAGATCTAAAGTACAATCTCTCTCTTTCAAAGTCATCTTTTAGGCATTTCTCTTGAAATCCTTGAACCTTCAAGTTTTCTGACTCTTTTCTTTCAAAATCACACTCTTTCCTCTCCTTTTCAAGAGTTTTCTGTAACTCTGAAATTTTGCAAGAAAACTCCATAGATTTTGTTTCAAAAATGGTTTTCTCTTTTTCAAATTTCTCTCTCTCACAGATCACAAGTTTCTCAAAATCAGAAATCAGACTAGATAATTTTTAACCATTTGAGTTCAAGTCTTTTCTTCTCTTCTTCAAAAACTGTCTTAACTTCCTCAAACTTCTCTTTCTCCTTTTCACAAAGCTTTTCTGACTCAGATAATTTCCTTTTCAGTTCAACATTTTCATAGTTTAAGAGTTTACCCGACTCTTCAAGTTCGGCAATCTTTTCTGATTGAACAAGGATGCTTTTCTTCCTATCCTCCGATTCTTTCTCAAGATTAATAACCATATCGCGAAAGTTAGGACTAAGTTTAGAAAAGTAATGAAGCTCTACACTCGAATTGAGATATCGTTTCAACATATTGTTACTCGAGAGATCGTGAGACAATTTTAATGGTGATTCAAAGGTTTAAAACACAGATATAATGTTGATATCACAAAGGTTCAAATTCACAGTTCAAACACAGATTATTTCTGATTTTTAAACACAGTTAGGTCAAACACAACAGTTCAGATTAACTCTTAAATTCTGAGATCGATTAGAGTTAAGAACCTGTGAATTTATTTGAACATAAGAATTCAAAAATTAAACTCAATAGTTCGAACCTGATGAAGCTAGTATCTGCAGTCGAACAGTCTGGAAATCGGCTTACCAGGGCTGCTGTAGGCAGATTCTGTGATGAAATAGCAAAAATCGAATTGAGCTTCCTCCTACTTCTTCGTTTCTTGAACTGATTAGGGGCTGAATTCGAAGAGGCTGTGTCTGGCTGGAGTTGAGTGCGGCTGAATTTGTGTCTGTTCTTTGAATCAAGAATTGTCTTTGCTCTGATACCAATTGTTGGTTCCCACTTTCAAGTAACAATATATAAATTAAGCTGTATTTTGATTGATTGAAGAGAATTTACAATGTTTGCTATGAAGAACACTCTTTCTCTCTTGAAGCTCTCTCTCAGTAAAAAGATACGTATGAAATGTGTGAGAGGCTTAACCTAAAATCTAACAAATTACACATTATATACCTAGGCTTTAAGGCCTAAGCCCATTTGCTACTAAAGGCCCATAAACACACTTTGGGCTTTTTACATTTAAGAAATAATCTTGAATACAATATAAAATAATAGTCAACAATTCTAATGAAGGACTCTACTCCCCACCTTTTGAATGTAAGATTTACGTACCACCTTTGGTGTTAGAAAAGAAAATTACTCAGCTTGAAAACACCTTTGAAACGGAAATGGGTTCTTTTGACGCAAAAAGGAGCGCACTTTTGTCTAAAATTGAGAAAACTTGAAATCTAAACTCCAATTAAACGTGACGATGTTTATGAACTAGAAGTGATATTTTCTACACCTTCTTCTACTGATTCAGAAGCATCCTCTTGCAAATCCTTTACGAGTGTCACAAATGTTTCTTTCAACTTTGATCCAAAAGAGTTTGAAAAATCTGATTTCGAAAAGGAACGTGACAAAAAGTTTAATGATTTCATGAAAGTTCCAAATCATCTTGTGCTCAACAACCTAAGTTGATAATGAAAATTCGGATGAGGAACTTCAATTTTCCGCATTCATGAATCCAAGGTTTGCTTAAATGAAGAACTCAATCGGTTTGATTTTTCTCCAAAACTTAAAAGTCATGTCGAGTTTCTTGATAAACGTAAGGAGAAAGGGAAACCAATCAAATTTTATAAAGGTGAATGTTCTACATCTGCCTCTCAAAAAGTTCATGTGAACACATATTATTCCAAGAATAAATCTAAAAGATGTTCATAGAAACATAGAGAGTCTGGTAACTCTTCAAAAGGACATGCTCATTACTCCAGTTCTTCTGATTGTGAGTTTAATGATTTTTCAGATAATCACTTTCATAGAAAAGGTGTCAAACAAGTATGGGTAGCAAAGCAGTCTAAGCAAGCGAAAGACAAGACAAATTTATTTAATTCAGCTTCGAAGGTTAGGACAAATAAATCTTATCATGATGTTTTTGATACTTTTGATACAATTGGACAAATGTTTAATTTCTCATGCAAAGTTTATTCCATTCAACATTTAATTAATCTTTCTCATGATAATATTTGTTGTTCTGCGTGTGGAATGAATGACTTGTTGATAATAAGTATGCATCTAATTGTTTTGGCACGTATCATGTTTTTAATTCAAGTGTACACAGTGATGCACCACCAAAACGCAAAGGACTGGTTTTTAAATGGGTACCAAAGTGTAGTGTTACACCTAACCCAAGAGGATCCATTTTCAGATAGGTACCTAAATCTACTTAATCTGTTTTGCAGACCAGTCATGTGTGGTATTTAGATTTTGGATGCTCCTAACACATGACTGAAAGAAAGGATCTTCTCACAAACTACACCGATAAATTTTGTGGGAATGTAAGGTTTGGAAATGATCACTACTCTCCGATCATGGGTTATGTGACATCGTGCAAGACAACATTACCATCAAGTAGGTATCATACATTAAGGGCTTAGGACACAACGTGTTCAGCATCGGAAATTCTGTGACAAGAACCTAGAGGTGAACTTCAAGGCTAGAAGATGTGGTGTTGCGACGCAAATATAAAGACCGAAAAGTCCGTATATCTTTGTTCAAAGATTCCATGCAGCAGAACTGGTTATGGCATAGATGTCTCTCTCATCTAAACTTTAAGAACATCAACAAGTTAGTTTTGCGAGGGTTTTGGTTAGAGGCATGCCTGATCTCAGGTTCGAGAAGGAGAATCTATGTGCGGCATAGGAGTGTGCCACTCGTACAACGTTATTTGCATAACACTTCACGAATTAAAGTCCAAATGTCCCTACGACTGCTTAGCAAGTTTCACCTCAAGAGTCGGTTGACTTTAGTGTTTATTCTTGTGAATTCCACCTCAAGGTCCGACCTACTTAATGTCTACCTCAAAGGTAACATCTCAAGTGGCGAGAGTCTGGTGTAGCACCAAGACAACACTTCCGGAGGCAACCCTCCTAGTGTCTAGTTGAAAAGTTTAAGGGTATAAAACAAGGTCCCAGAGTCCAACCCACAATATCCACCCGACCACAACACAAGACTAACTCACAAGCCTATGGATCCAATGCATTACAATCTAAATTACATGACTACAAATGAATGTCCAACGCACTCAAAAATTTTATTTCACAAATAAATTTGCAATAAATGCATATAAATCCAAAAGCTCAAAATAGAGCAATTTAAACCGGACTAATGTCCCCAAGACTCTTTTAAGTCAAAATCAAGCCAAAAGCTCAAAAACGTAATTGACTAATAAATAAAACCATTCAAAATAATAAATCACATTTAACCGGGATCTATGCAAATATATACTCTAAATACATGGTTAGCTCAAAAACCATCATTGGTTGGGGCAAACCATCTTCCAATTAAAGTCATACCAGTTGTATTTCCAAAAATAACAATATGTACTTTTCAAGGCAAATACACAAAGATTGTATTAACACCAAATCTCTCCATTTATAAGATAAATCATCAAAGGATTGACGGTTACGATTTAATTATCAAAATGTCTAAAATTCCCACATACAAGCATTTTCCGAGATTTATAAACCCATTATATAAAAATGTAAATCTCACCAACTAATGACCACATTTAATAAACATCAAGGAATTTCTCAACACATGAAAATAGACATTTTTGGCATGACATAGTTTTCACAAAACAATTTGAACTCACCTTGCTAGGCTACGTTAAACCTAGGTTCCAAACCCAGTATTTAGCTTCCAATGGTGGATACTTGAGGTCCACAATCAAATATCCCCATGAACACCTCAAAAACAATAATCAAACCTAGAGACACGAAATATATACATGTAAACTTCAAATCCACTAAAAATCTGAAATATAAAGCTCAAAATACCCAAAAGAAGCTTACCTCCTCAAAACTTTGCATGTCCAACCATACCTCTTTAATCATTAATATCCATTCTCTGTTTGCGAACTTACATAAAATAGACCATAAGTTGCCCAAAATCTCCATGGAAGTGAAGAAATGGAATTGGGTGTGAAATGGGGAACAAAATATTAAAAATCGGGTTAAAAATTGATTTGGGCATGCAAGCCCACTTGTAGAGCAACTTAAGTCTCACCAAATTTCGCCCGACCTTTTTCCAAGTGCGTCTGGCCATGCGCCTTAGGCCGCCCGACCGGTCTCTGACCGTTCCTCAACCGTCCTGATCGTTCCTCGACCGTTTCAAACCTTTTCCTCAGATTTTCCCCAAACCTTTTCCTGGACATTCTCCCAAATGTCTTCCCGGAAATTTCCAGACCGTTTTTCCGCACGTTCTTCTGATCGTTTTTCCCACACGTTCTCCCGGTCGTTTCACGAACGTTTTCCAGTCGTTTCCCAAATTTTATTTTAAGAATAACAACAAAATTACTGATGTTTTTACCCTCGAAATCTAGAGTCAATCCAACAGTCGAACACACCATATTAATAGGTTACCTCGATTACACAATTTCACTTGCTTATTATCCATAATAAACCCACCTTACCACCCGAAATTTTCTTGGGTATTGACACTATCCATTTCCTTTCCCACAGTATATTCAGACCAAGAAGACACACGAGATGGTTTAAAAAAATTACACGATCTTGGGTTCAAGTCTGATAGATGGCCCAGTATTCATCCATCCCAAAAGTATAACTGTTTGAGGATTAAGTCCCCAAATAATCACAACTTTATATGTGAAATGTCTCCCAACCAACGAAAAGATCTCTAACAGAAGTCGATCATAAATTGGACTTCAATTACCTTTTTTCCAAAACTACTACCACGAGCTCCACGACGATTAACACCACAGTCGACCTCAAACTTTAGTACAATACACCACTCATGAGTAGGAGCATGAAGTCTTTGTATATATTTTATAGTACTTTGAATAAAAAACTCTAGTTACCTCCCAACCTTGAGTGACTTTTACCATTATGAAAAAGTTCTTGTTTGCCTCCTTCCGTAGCACTCATCGATCACAACTTTATTCTTAAATTATCCTAGTAATCGTCTCTTGAACTGTTTTATACCTATCTATTGCATTTGGAACAACAACGATCCTTGCATAAACTGATTTGGTCAAAACAACCATACTCACTTCCAGTTCAGAGCACTCTTTACAATGATAACGTTACCCAGCCGGTAACGAATCCACATAAATGATCTCGAATAGTTCACCTATTGCCACTATTGTACTATATTACATAAGCCCCAACTGCTATAATCATTTAAATAAAATAAATTTCCACTTAAGGTCTACTTTGAATGTTTCCAAATACTCTTGTCATCTCGAACATTCTAACACATGAACAAATAATGTTCCACGAAAACTGACGGTAGACATGCTCGACCATTGTCCAAATGCACTATCGTAGAAGAAACTTTGTTGCCATTTCTTTGACGGGGTTTCTTAACAACTATGTCTGTATGGTTCATCAAAATTCTTGAATCTGTATTCCAAAAGGTCACAATACACGTCAACCATAATTAAGGATTACCAAAACTCCCTTAGTCCAATGATTAATGTTATAGCAAAGGGCCTTTGTCCTAGCGGTATGGGAGCCTTTGGCCTCGTAGGAGGTCAGGGGTTCAAACCTCACCGAAGGTGAGGAGGGTGTGTGAGTTCAATTGTTGCATTTGTCGTATATAAATTTTATATACTTCAAAAAAGTGACTAATGTTATTAGCCTAACATTTCCATTATCACACCAAACTCACTTCTTGTGAGTTGATCATCTTAGGCTCATCGATTGGACTACTCCAAATCACACTCAAACAATGATTCTTCAAACACCAATATTGACATTAATCAAGATGATCTTGGTCACCCATCATTACTTACAACCATCTAATACCATAGAGTTACTCCTCACATTCCTAACACTTCTAGGAATTCAATGGTGTTATCAACTTAAATCCCCAAATATACATTGACCTTAAAATCAAAAGTCGATACTTAACATTAAAATTACCATACCGCGAATGTGGGTATGCCAACAAATATTATATTCCTGGTTGGACTATGTTAATTCCCAATATATACTGAAAGTTGACACATGATATGAGAAGTAGAACCCCAAACCTATACAATTCTTTAATGAACGAACCACAAAACCTTCTTCATAACGGAAGGCCAGCAAAGATGGTGCAATACTAACACTTAACATGATATCAACCAAATAACTCATCAATTTATATCCAATTATAGGCAAACAACCGCCCAAAGCTTCAACCTGAAGATTTAACGAAATGGAAACATCACTAATTAAATAACGGGATAACTCATAAAGTCTAATACCCCAAAATCAAAAATTCTCTAGCTTTTCAAGTTGGAACCTTGCAAAGCGAAACTAGCCACTAGTCGGATCACCCGACACTTCAATTCCCAATGGCCTCTATAGTTCTTAAATACAACTCCTTTCAAAAAGGGTTTCAATCTATGATTCTAACGTGTAACACCCCGCTTACCACGACACAATATTGTCTGCTTTGCCCCACTGGCTCACGGCTTTGTTCTTGGCGACCTGGCAAGGACTTCGCAAGGACTTCCCAGGAGGTCACCCATCCTGGTACTACTCCCACCCAAGCACGCTTAACCACAGAGTTCCCAAGGAACCCGCATGCTTGTGGCCACAAAACGCGTTGTGTCTGGTAAGGCCAAGGTTTACTAATATACCCAGCATCTCTCCTGTCCACGGCCGATGTGCGATATGCCTAAGGTGTTACACACACCCCCCCTTAGGGACTCATCGTCCTCGATGAGGTTTGCCCCACCATCCCGAACGGCACAGGAGTGGCTCTGATACCATTTGTAACACCCCGCTTACCACGACACAATATTGTCCGCTTTGCCCCACTGGCTCACGACTTTGTTCTTGGCGACCTGGCAAGGACTTCGCAAGGACTTCCCAGGAGGTCACCCATCCTGGTACTACTCCCACCCAAGCACGCTTAACCACAGTGTTCCCAAGGAACCCACATGCTTGTGGCCCCAAAACGCGTTGTGTCTGGTAAGGCCAAGGTTTACTAATATACCCAGCATCTCTCCTGTCCACGGCCGATGTGGGATATGCCTAAGGTGTTACACACACCCCCCCTTAGGGACTCATCGTCCTCGATGAGGTTTGCCCCACCATCCCGAACGGCACAGGAGTGGCTCTGATACCCTATTGTAACACCCTAAAAACAGGGCTAATTTAAACCTTTAAAACTCCACAAGTTATGATCATAAAACTTCAAACTTATATAACAAGAGGATCATCAGTAAGGTTTTTATATACAACCAATGTCTAAATCAAATAACCTATTAAACTAATCATGCAACATAATCAGATTAACTAGGTTATCTAATTATCCGTCCCAAAATATCCAAAAGAACAAATAGATCCCCTATCATCTCCAAGTTTGATTCCTTCAAAAGTTCTCGTCTCTCATCCCCACTTACTTCCCAGCCGCTTGTACCTGGTAAGAAGATTCAACTTGAAACATTAGGCTTTCGCCTAGTGAGAATATTCATATCAAATTAAAATTTAACAATCAAAATATTAACAGATAAATCAAACCTGGTATCAAACATCTTACCAAATCAATGTTCAATTCAACAACAGGAATCTATCCAATTCCCTTCCTTATGACTATTTCATCTAGTCATATCACTATCAACCAACAATTACTTTAAATCCCACTTGATTATAAGTAATCTTCAACCCCAAGAAATTACAGTTTCTATACCTGCTTATTTCTTAGTCCGAAAGTAGAGATTACAAATTTCAATATTTGTTTATCTCTAAACTTAAAATGAAGATATCAAATCTTCCGCCTGAAATGGGAATTACAAACTCTATGTCTGCCTATTCCACATTTCACTATCTCACCATCTTGAATCACTGGCCCCCAAATGGGATTTAATTTATATAGCGCTTAACAACAAGGGCCCTCACAGATGATTCAAGATTCACTCCAACAACTAGAAATAACATCCCTTCAGTCAATGGCTGGAAATTGGTTCCCATTAAACCGTACAAAGTAGCCCCCTGATGACCGGATGCCTATTTCTAGCCAACGCAACACAGTAAATGTGTATCATCACTCTTTCTATCGTATACCAAATTTGTACGATATATCATATATTCTATATGTCGATATACAAAATATTAATTACCACAATTATCCCCAATCTTGTCAATTAGGAACGGGGATCAACATCTCAAATGTTATCTTCTAAGATCGGACTCATAAATAAGTCCTTTACAATTATTCATAACATGGCTTTCGTATCCAAATCTGAGTTATAACCATATAACAAATAGTATATAAATATCAGATTGCATTTCACATAAAAGCCTCAAAACTGCTACTGAAGGTCCACAAAAATCGCAAGCCACTGTAGCGAACAGCTACACTTTTCGCAAGCCAAAGCTGCGAATTCCTCACTTTTCGCAAGCCACTGTTGCGAAAAGCTATACTTCTCGCAAGCCAAAGCTGCGAATTCCTCACTTTTCGCAAGCCAAAGCTGCGAGTTCCTCACTTTTCGCAAGCCACTGTTGCGAAAAGCTATACTTCTCGCAAGCCACACTTGCGAATTCCATCACTTTACGCAGTCAAGGCTTGCGCAAAGTGTACTGTTCATCGTCTTCTCTACCGATTCAGCTCACCAGTTTTACTCATTAAGCCTACCATTTCTTAATTAAACCATACCACTGAGTTTATACACAAGTATAACATATCTATAACAATTTTAATTGCTTAATTTTAATAAGAGTGAATAAACTCACCTTATCAGCTTTCTGAACACAGTGTTCTTCACAAAACTCTTCTCAGCTTAATCCAAATCTGAACAGATGATTTATAGCTTAATACACCACTTAGATTAAGAAATTAGTAGAAGAAACTCAGATTTTCTTACCACAATTCTTCCAAAATCAAACTTTTCTTTCTTCTGCTTTCTTCTTTCTCGTTCTCTCTCTCGTTATCTCTATTTTCTCTCTGTTCTAATTTTGACTCCTTTTTGTGAAGTAAAATAACCAAAAGAAATCAGTATTTATAATACTGATTTTTCTCTACTTGACACCTCATTAAAGTGATGACTCATAAATCTAATTTCCAACATACACCCCAAATTTTAAAGAAATGACACAACAACCCTCAAGTTTAATATTTCCTAAAGGAATCTTTAAACTTTCAACATTTGTATTTTAACCTTAATTGAATTATAATACTCTATATAATTCAAGGTTACTCCAAATACAAATACATCCCAATCTTATTATAATAATAATAATAACGAAGATTTAGGATGTTACAATACTCCCCAACTTGAGAATGATTTCGTCCCCGAAATCAAAGTCAGGTAAACAAATGAGGATATCTATCCCTCATACTCTCTTTCGATTCTAAAGTTACATTACTACCTCGGTGGTGTTTCCACTGAACTTTCAACATAGCTACTTCTTTACCACTACGTAGCTTCCTAACTGATCTTTTCAAAATTACCTCTGGTTTTTCCACACCGCGACTCTTTTCATCTACTCTCACATCAGTGACTGAAATCACATCTTCCTCTTCGGCCAAACATTTCCGAAGATAATATACTTGGAAGGTATTATGTACGCCTCCCAATTCTGGCGGAAGATCCAAATGATATACTTGCAAACCAATCCTCTTAGAGTAATTGTTATCATCAAATCCATCTTTGACTACTTCTTAGTCTAGCATATCGTTATCATTTCTCTCTTGTTTACACGGAATATCCACCACACAGCTACAGTCCAAGAGGACAGTTTCTCTAAAAAAACGTCAGTTAAGATCTCTAGCCAAATCCACGTAACACCGAGAACTGCATTCGATGTAATTCTTTTACATCTACAGAATACTCCAATCACTATAGCTTAACGTTTACAGTATTCTCTTCACCTAAAACCAATGGGATTGAGAAGAACAAGGATCTTCCTTTCACCCCATCATCATCACACTCACTCTCAAGGTCTCAAAATAACATTAACATGTACTATCTGAAATTTCCACGTACACTGTAAATTAAGCATACTCGTTACTATTAAATACTTCAACAACCACGACAGTCCATTATTACATCCTTTATTACATCCAATATAGAATGCTATCACTTCCTCACATCACTATCTCATCGCACAAACACAATACAACCAAGCACCAAAGTATTGAACATCAAAAGTGATAACTCTATTGAACCTACAATATGATTACATTCTTAAGTCCAATCTTTCTATCATAGGAAGCAACTCACACAATCAAAATCACTTTGGGTAAACACCCAATACCACTCCGACATTTTGTTTCGATATTAGCTATATCACTACTCCATCTTACAAACTACATGCCCCAACAACTTTAATGACAAAGTGGTATTTTTCATCCAGAATCCCCGAAAAGACTTCCATCAGATGCTTCCTAGTTATAACTTCATAATACATACTAGTTGACACATTTATCTTGGCAGTTGATACCAATACTTACTCGCACATTCTCCACACATAACCTTTCACCACAGACCAGGTTTCTCACAATCATTCATACACATATTAACCGAGTTTATTTCACTAAATATCTCCTCCCCAACTTTAGTTGAACTACCACTCTCGGTTTGCTAAATAACTTGAAATTATTCGTTCATACTAGCTCCCTGTGATTCCAAACCAATACCAAAACACGGTACAATCCTTCACAGATCAACATTTTCCATACTTCACTTCATTTGTGCCTAATACTTTCTCCTTTGTAAACCATCCACATCGCAAGTAAAACACTTCTATAACACAACAGTCTTTCATAATCTTAACACTCTTACAAAGTGTTCCTTCAGCTTTTATTCTTCTGATTTAAGGCTTAACAATAATTAAATCCAAAAGAATACCCAAAACATTCACATCATGCAAACTTCTATTTTAATACAATCCATGTAATCCCAACCCAAGCCTACAACGAGCTTATTAGACCGTGCAAATGCCCTCAAGACTCAACCGAGTCTAAAATCGAACTATTTACTCAAAGGATCATTTATCAACATCAACTCATGCATGTGTAACACCTTAGGCATATCCCACATCGGCCGTGGACAGGAGAGATGCTGGGTATATTAGTAAACCTTGGCCTTACCAGACACAACGCGTTTTGGGGCCACAAGCATGCGGGTTCCTTGGGAACTCTGTGGTTAAGCGTGCTTGGGTGGGAGTAGTACCAGGATGGGTGACCTCCTGGGAAGTCCTTGCCAGGTCGCCAAGAACAAAACCGTGAGCCAGTGGGGCAAAGCGGACAATATTGTGTCGTGGTAAGCGGGGTGTTACAAATGGTATCAGAGCCACTCCTGTGCCGTTCGGGATGGTGGGGCAAACCTCATCGAGGACAATGAGTCCCTAAGGGGGGAGGGGGGGGGGGTGTAACACCTTAGGCATATCCCACATCGGTCGTGGACAGGAGAGATGCTGGGTATATTAGTAAACCTTGGCCTTACCAGACACAACGCGTTTTGGGGCCACAAGCATGCGGGTTCCTTGGGAACTCTGTGGTTAAGCGTGCTTGGGTGGGAGTAGTACCAGGATGGGTGACCTCCTGGGAAGTCCTTGCGAAGTCCTTGCCAGGTCGCCAAGAACAAAGCCGTGAGCCAGTGGGGCAAAGCGGACAATATTGTGTCGTGATAAGCGGGGTGTTACATAACGAGTTCAAGGTTTTTCCATGTACAACACTCGACAAATATGTCAATTTACTGTATTAAACGATTTACCAAACATAAAATTTTTATAATCAATCCTACGCATGCACAAAAATTACTACCACAACTATGTAGGTGTGCGAAGTGACTATAATGCCATACATATCAAGCAAATAAATATAACACATTTGTGTGGACCAATAACAATGGCGGCAACAAACGAAAATGCACAAAACAAAACATTAGCATGGATCATCTTAGTCCCATCATACATTTACTCACGCCATGAGTAAAAATCCATTTGTGCACTAAATAGTGTGCAATGAAATGTGTTAGTACAAAACTCCAAACAGAAATTGCATGATATCAAACTTCCAAAATTTTCTCTTTTTTGCTACAAAATGACATGGGATAAAATTCCCAACAAAAATCGCATGGGATATGATTCTCAATAAAACCCTGTAAACAAGCACACACAATAAAGCAAGCCTATGCATTTCAAAGTTTCATCAGTGAGCCACAAAACGACATCAAGTAAAATTCAAACTCAAGGAACATCTATACAACCAAATGATGTCAAAATTCTCACCTTCAATGATAAAATCGTATTTGACAAAATTCTTAATAAATACTGTAGCCCCCCAAAAGCTCATCAAGGGGAGTCGGCGTGGCGTAAAGTGAAGATTGGGGGGAGTAGAGAAAAATTCCCTGCAATTGAGTTTCTTTGTCTATAGATGTGAGAAACCATCATGCCAGAAGACAATAAGCTGAGCACTTCCCGGACATCTATATCTAGGGCTTTTGAAACCTGAGATTTTAAAAGAAAGAGAGATTCAAGCCAATCGACCGACTAAGAGGACTATTCAAATTCGAAAGTAGATGTTCATGCTTATATAACTGCAAATTCTTATGCTAAAGGAGCTTTTAAGACACTTTTAGGAATCGAATAAGCAATCACAAAGAATGGTAAGCGGAGCTTTTTGTAGTGCTAGCAGGAATGCAAACGGGGGCATGAATGCGAGATGCCAGCGGAATGATCGGCCAGGCAGAGGCTACCTCCCATCTGCGAAGCTGAGGCGAGAGAAAAAGCATAACTCCCCGGTCTCATAGGTTACCTTTCAATCTTCCTCCCCCGTGACGCTCCCAAATCGATCGCTATCCTTTTCTTGCTTTCTTGTTGTATTGTTGAACCAAGCTAAGGAAAACAAAGATAAAGGATCCCAGAACAAGGAAATACCACTTCAATTGTCTCACGGATCCGAATAAAGAATCCAAATAGATTCTAAACGAGACAAATACTATAAAATTTCTCAATAGATGCAAACTCACGTAATAAATCAATCTTACGCTCTTTCGAAATTTTAATCTTTAGTCACTAAAACAATATGAGATAAAATTAGTGTTCAAAAAGGCATGCCATGGCGGCCGCTATGGCGCGATATGGCTCAAGAGGCGTCTCTGCCTTTACGAAATGATCCATGGCGTTTCTATGAGGCGTGGCTCGCGTCATGGCACGCCGCAACACGTTTTTTTATCTTTTGTGTTTTTACACTTTTAGCTTTAGATTTTTACACTTTTATATATTTATCTAATCACACCACTGTTTCACGAATTCATAAACGTTATGGACTCACAATTAAAACGATGTTGTAAATTTATCTTTTTAAGTTTTATTTGAAATATTTAATAATAAACTACTTTTCTAGTAATATTCTATACTGATTTTTCTTCTTTTAATATGAATTTACATTTTTTAATATCATTATTTCAATTAGATGATATATAGAAAACATATATGTATATGTATAATTTTATATATGACATATAAGTTTGCCGCCTTATGTCACGCCTTGAAAAACGTCGCGTCCTCGCTGTGGCATGTAAGGCTTGAGGCTTGACCTCGCCGCCACGCTACGCCTAACGCCATTTTGAACCTTGGATGAATTTTGTGCATGAATTTGATCGAGACTCAAAGCCTTAGAACCAAACTCACCAAGTCTACTAGTCACATTAGTGACCTTGGGATAACTCAAATATCTTAAGGCTATAACTCGCAACAAAGTCAACTAACTTTAAAATTTCTTCCCAAAACGATGATGATTCGACAAGACTATGGTTCAATCTTAACCATATCCATATCCTTGACTTACAGTGGTCGTCTTAACGTAATCATCATACTTAATTGTCACTCAAAGTGACAATGCTATAAACATCAATTCTTCTAATGATTATTCACTAAGAATTCACTCACTACCCCATCATTAATTAAAAAGAAGGCGATCTAAGCACTCATATGTAACTGTAAATTCATAATAATACTGGCCAGGTGCAACTATGAATATACCATACACGAGGATCCTTGCTACCATTGTCATAATTCTCGATGCTAGTGTCGCTATCGACCTCAAATTATCCTATCTTAAAGTGCCTAATCGTACAATATCACTTTCAGCCACTTAGAATGTTAGGGCTGAAATTGATTGTATTAAAGTTCAGGGTTTATTTTGTAAATACCCAAAAGGGTATAAATGCTTAGTAATTAGGATTTAGCCGTAAGAATTGATTAGTCGCCTAATAGTAAACTCTCTGGTTTCATTCGTTCAATCATATGATCCATACTTGTGAGAAATTGATTGTTTTGGCTTGATTATTTCATATATTTCACTTTGATAGGCGGGTTTACACCCCCCTAAATCTAACCGAAAGTGTATGTGTCGAATCAAGTAATAGTACTGAAAGTACGAGTATCGAACACAGGGAACTAGGAACTAAGTATCACAATGACTATAAGATCTATTAACTGAACGGTTGCAATTTTGAGTGGTTGGTATTAACTAATTAATTGCAAGAAAACAAATCACAAACGGGACAGTAAACAACTTAGGAAACTTCGAATAAAGAGAACAATTGAGGGTTGGAAATCCTAAGGTTTTCACGTACAAACAATTGACTCAAAACAATTACCAGTTATTCTGTATAATGAATACCCAATCTCTAAAAATCATCGTTGTTCTTTCTCAAGCAACAACGGATTTTATCTCGAAAAACACAAGTTTTATCTCTCGATCTCAACCTATGGACTTCAAAACACATTCAACTCAAGATTTTAACGGGACTAAGGTTTACTTGGTATATCTCTATCCAATTTCTCACCTTAGGCATGCAATTTCTAGTTCTAATTAACAATTAATTCTCTCGAACTTAATTGAAAAACAAATACAACAATTGAAAGTTGGCCAAACTCACAAAAGCATTAAAGATCAAATCACATGCTTCATTAAATTAAGAAAAACTGATAAAAGGTTCAAATCACATGTTCATAAGCTTAAATCAAATTCATTCCAACCCCCAACATCTAAAGATTAGTTCATGTTGGTGGTGGATAAAAACATAAGAAAAGGAATAGAAATCGTGTGTGCAAACATAATGATCGTGGACGTGATGAATGTAATGATGGACTCCCTTCTCTCGGCTCTAATCCGATTATCGTCGTGAACTCCTCCTCAATTGTAAAGCCCGTGTCCTGGTATGGGTTTTTATTTAATCATTTGATTGTTTTAATATTTTCTCTTAACGAATTTCAATAACGGGATTGTCGGGAATGACCATAAATGTTATAAATTTGTGATAAGAGCTATGGGAAAGACCTTGACTCCTTTTGGCAAGACTTTGGAACTTGAGGGACTAAAAGTGTCATTTTTTTAGAGAGTTGCATGGGATCGGCCCATAAGGACCGACCCCCTCCCTTCCCTTCTCGTTTTTGCGATTGTCGTCCCACACAAGAAACACCCACACAAACCCTAATCTTCTTCTCCTTTCTTGCGTCACCGCCGAACCACCAAGACCGTCGGCGCCGCCTTCGTCCTGCCGGCAAGATCGGAGAGCCGAGAGAGTGAGAGCGAGAGATAGAGAGAATCGTCGAGCGGTTAGAGGAAAGAGCGGGACTGCGTGAAGGGTATTGTCGCGATTCTCGAGAGGTATAGTCTTTTCTCTTCTCGTTTCTTCTTGTGTCGTTTCGATTGTCATCTCGTCGCCGTAAAACCACCAC
The DNA here is from genome assembly GCA_033807775.1 of Saussurea involucrata. Taxonomy (NCBI): domain Eukaryota; kingdom Viridiplantae; phylum Streptophyta; class Magnoliopsida; order Asterales; family Asteraceae; genus Saussurea; species Saussurea involucrata. Next base: position 29,427,994 of record CM066316.1, read on the forward strand.
AGCCGCCGTCAGCCTTGGCTGCCGGTGTGTGGCTGCCGTGCACCACCAAGGCGGTGGTTGCACCGTGCGGGTTTGGGGGTTAGTGTGTGTAAGTGTGGCTGAAACGAGGTAAATCCTTTTTATGTTGTCTCGTCGGAATGTTGTACCGTAATCACCACCACCGCCGGTGGTGGCTGCCGCTGCCGCCGCCGGCGACCACCACTGCCGGAGGTGGCAGTGGGTGGCGTTCGAATGGTTGAACCATATTTGTGTAAACCCTAGTTGCAACCCTATCGCGAAAACTTTAACCGTTTCAAAATCGTCATTTTATGTGAAACCCTATTCTGTCACTGTTTTGTATCGGCTATAACTTTTCCGTCGTAGCTTGGATTGAGGCGAAACCAGTGCCCACGGTTCTCATTCTGTGTCGGGCACACTTTTCGTGTTTTAGAGAAAGTCTGGTTCGGCCTCTAGATAGGTGTAAAATAGCTGTTTTTACATCAGGTCCGTATTCGGAAGACTCGCGTCCCATTCTTAGAAAATTCATATTAAATCGTAGGAAAATCGTTAGAACGCGTGCGATATGTCCCTGGAACCCTAAGACATAGAACTTTCTGGTTATGGAATAATAATTCTGGGTTGATGAGTTTAAGGGGGGCTAAATAGGTCCCGAACAGACCTGTAATGTTAGAGTAAAAGCTGGAAGTTTCACGTTTAAGCTTGTAGTTGTGATTTTGGGTTAGGACTTCACTTTGACGTTTGATATCACTTATTTAGGTGGAAAGAGGTGAGTTGGAGTTGGCCGGCTCGTTTTGCTGTTGTGGATATCTGCGTTGCTTTTGAGGTGAGTTCTCTCACTGCGTAGACTAGGAATTGTATATATGTTGCGGTAGTTGTGTGTACTATTGAATGGTTGTGTGAACTAGCTGTATTGTGGTGAGTAGCATTAGATTGATTTAATGCCTAGTATAAATGTGTTTTGTATACATCTCGGTGGGACCGAGGGCTCGGTAGGACCGAGGAAGTGCGGATAACTGTTGTGTGAACTTGGTGGGACCGAGGGCTCGGTGGGACCGAGGAAGTGCGGATAACTGTTGTGTGAACTCGGTGGGACTGAGGTAATTGAGTACATGATTATTTGTGTTGTGTTGTTGTACTATGTGACTGTTTGTGGGTATGACTATGTGCGGATATGGGTGATATGTATATAATTGCTATCTGCGTAGGTGTCGGAATTCACTAAGCTTTGTGCTTACCCTTTCCCTATAAAATTACTGTTTCAGGTGTGAGTGGCAGTAAGGCGTGACGGTACACACTGGCGCGTTGAGAAGACCTTCGTATTTATTTATTTTTAAACTTAGTACAGCCCCGCCGTTTTATTTGAGATGATCGTTTAACTTAACGAGGTTTTGTATAAACGTTTATTTGGAGTTAAACGCTTGTGATTTAATCTATTAAAAATGGTATTTTAAAAGTTCAAATTAATTGTAATTTTTGGGACGTTACAACTTGGTATCAGAGCACAGCTTGAGTGAATCAAACACATCTTGGTGTGTTTGATCTCAAGTTTGCGGCTATAAAATTCTTCTCTTAAGATTTTTGGGAAATAAAAGAAAGGAAAACCCGTTTGAGAAACGGTGATCGGGGGCGCAGTGTGTACAGTCAGCCGAAGCCAAGAGAAAAGGTACATTACTTAGTGTATTTATTGCTTTCTAGAACATAGGAGTATGTATGCTAGATTGCCTGTGCTATTTACACTGTACTGCATGTTTGTTGCTTGCTAGTAGGAATTTATGTTGATCATGGTAAGTTGTTAAGTGAATGCCCTATAGGTTGTATGCAGTAAGAATCACATAGCCTTAGAATATTTGATTTTGTTCTATTGCGCAGCTCTTGTTTGAGTCCAACCGTTCTAGGATAGAATCTTGTATTCGAATGTCTATTTGTTTCACGCTGCATGTGACGGGGTATTCGCGAGGCAACTCGTTATGGTCAGTAGGGATTTCGTTGCAGCAAGGGTAGTGTTTTGGGGTGAAATTCCTAGTGAGTTAGGATGAGTGTTGGCATATGCTGGTACGGGCATATGGGTTAAATTGTCGGCAAGGAACTACTTGGGCACTCCGGGATGGGACTCGAAACGAGTAAGGATAGGTGTGGAAGGTAGTAGTAGAGCTCCTACTATCTGAAGCACAGGATCCGTGCTCGGGTCGGGGAAAGTCACGGGGAATCCGAGGAGTTGAGTGTGAGCGTAGATAGCAGGAGTTATTGTGTGCTAATTACGCGTTGTATTATCTACTTAGAATAGCCATCACAAGGAGGAACAACTATAGTAAACCGGCTAGTACAGGTGTGTACTTGAATTGCCTTGATGTGATGATCGTTGGGGTAGTAATGAAGGTTCTAATCTAGTAGTCGTTGGAATAGAAGGACGATTCTAGTATTAATCACTTGGAGTGACGATAAGGATGATGTTTGTTTTAAGTAGACCATTTCGGGTCAAGATGGATGATTGTGCTAGAATCATAGGCTTATAGAGCCGACTTTGAATTGAGGAAAAATCGTAAGGATTATTTGACGTAATTTCCCAGCTTGCCTAAGAGGTTTAAATGTCCGGATGACGATTGTGGACCGGAGAGATTTGGAGGGGAATGAGTCGAGACGTTGAATGCCGACTGAGTCATGCACAAAGTTTATTTTGAAAATAAAATTGCATTAACTAATTCTTGTATTTCCAATCCTTTTATGGATTGTGTTTTGGAATTTTGGAAAATGTTCGGCACACACACAAGATTTCGAATTATGGTTTTGAAAGTACATGAAATCGTTTTATCACGGGAGTTGCAAACTTTGTTAGAATTTGTTTCATTTTGTTATTTACCAACGGTTCTTTCGGGTAAGATGATATCCGTGTTTTGTGGTGTTTAAAATGAGTTTGTTAAACAATGTTGTTTATGGTTTTACCGTGGAAAGAGATTTTTGGGATTTTGGCGTCTCATACCTGATTTTGCTTTTAACAATTTGACTTTGGGGGCACAATGTATGGTGCTATTTTATTGACTTAGAGTCATTGAGTTCGTTGAGGTTCATGAAGTTTGTGTTACTAAGTATTTTATTGCAAATAGTTCAGAGTATGGATTGATTTATGCGAGACTAAAGTAATGCATGGAAGAATATTTTGGTAACATTTCATAATGAGTTGTTTGGTGCGCTTTTAGTCAGTTAAATGTTTTATTATAATTTCCATGAAAATGCGCTTTATCGACTTAGGGTTATGCATACTTGGGTAACCTTTGTTCTTGATATTTTGATAAACGAGTCGTGCATGAAAATGTTTTAGTTCTCATGCATACGTTTGCAATGTGTTATATTTTGAAAATATAAATGCGTAGATTGTTGACATTCGGTTAATTTAGAATCGCCGATTATTTTTGGGAAATTTAAAAACTTTTGCTTTGGAGGGAACGAGTATTTTGAGCATTTTTGGCAAATACATTTTTAACTTTGGTGTTTTGACGTTATATGTCCCAAGTACGAATTGTTGAGGAAATGCTTCGTGATGAAGATTTTTTTTTTAAAAAAATAAAAAAATTATGGAAGTGTTACCAGTTTGCATGCCTACCCCGATTTAAGGTTTTATGATGTTTAGGTCGATATTTTCAAATGATGGAAACGAATTAGTTTTGTCTTTAAACTTGGAACTTACTCAAGTTATTTTGGGTTTTGACTGAGGTGTAATTATGAATCGTTTTCTTGTTTTGTAAAATAAACTGACGCGCGCAAATTTTGATTGGTAAACTTTGTTCCATACCATTTGGATGGTCAGAAAATAATTTTGAGCAAATTGCCGCTAGGGATTCTTTTGAAGTACGTGTGAAAATTGTTGCACACCGTTTAAATTAAGCAGTTACCTTGCGTGCATGTCATGAGTCAATCCATACCAGAACTGTGGTGGTTCGTTTTAAAAGAAATTATTTATTACGTTTTGCGTTTTGTGAGTAAACTGAACTGCAATGGAATGATTTTCAATGTGATTTTCCTATGTGGGACGAGCGTGTCCATTTTTGCGTAACTACCGACCTGGTAATAGTAGTATTATTGCATATGATCTTTTTGAGATGAAAAATCTTGGTGTTGAAAATATTTTGTAAATGATTTTTGTAAACCATTCGGGAAATGCACTTTTAAGTGTTATGTGTCATTTTGAGAAATTTAAGGGTGTGAGTCCTTTGGGAAAACCCTTTTGTTTAACCCGTGTTGAGTTTTGGAGTTAATGTTGATTTAGAGTATTGCTTACGTAAACATTGTTTAAACGCATTTTCTTTACCGACCTATGGGTCTAGTAAACGTGGAGCATTTTGCTCGGTTTTGACTTTGAGATAGTCATGGGGTCAATTGTCCGGTTTTAATGGCTCGGTGTGGAGTCTTGTTGATGGGTTGCTTTTGTTGCACTGTTTTGCATTTATTGCACGTTGAGTATTTACATTCCTGGGTGAGTGAGTCATCCCGGGATAGGCACGTTGTTGGTAGACTGTTTTGCATTGGATCCTTGAACACGTTAGTCAGTCGTTGGTAATGGTCGGTTGGGTATCTTGGGGTGGGACCCCGATATTCATGTGTTATGACCTTGACTTTCCAGTAGGCACTAGGAGGTTATAGTATTGAACAGTTACCCGGGAGGTAGACGTCGAGGTGTATCCTCGATGCGGTGTAACTTGGCTTCGTAGAGCGAGTGTGGAAGATACGTCGACGGTGGAAGGTTGGGTATTCCACGTGTGTGGTACTGTAGGCCGAATGGTTACGGTTAAGGGAATGATGCCCTTTATAATTAAGAGAATAAATGCGCAGTAACCTTTTGAGGTAAGTGGTATATTTAGGTGTCGACTTTTGGGCTTGAGGCCAAACACCTTTAGTGTAAGCAGAGATTTGTAGCCGATTTTAAAATAATCATGGTGATGGTAGTAGTAACCCTGAGATGCTTCCTTGTGATGAATGGTTATGGTGGAATGACCTTCGTGTGTGTTTATAAATCTGCTGATTTGATGATTCGTGTGAGGTAAATTTTGGGAGTCTATTAGAACTCGTGGAAGTTAATCGACAGTTAATGGTAGGAATGATCGGACTCGAGTATCCTGTAGGGTATATTGGTGAGCAACTTTAGAATGGTTAGAGCTTGAAATTGAATCGGGATGTATGGATCATCTAAGGTTGGGAGACAACCGAAGTCGTTTGACTAAGAATGATTCCAGTCGTTGGAGTGTTCTTCCGATCATAAATGCGGTGTACTTGAAGGAGTTTTGTTGGTAAGGAAAGTATTCGAGAAATTTTTTTAGGCGGTGTGAGAAATTTAGATTCCAGTTAGGGATGTCGCCAAGCGTACTATTCAGACTCTTGATGATATTCAGATTGATGAGCGGCTTAATTATGTGGAGAAGCCGATCGCCATTATTGAGAGGAGGACGAGGGCCTCGCGTAACAAGGTAATTGGCTTGGTGAAGGTCCAGTGGAAGCACCGAAAGGGGTCTGAGTGGACTTGGGAACCCGAAGCTGAGATGCGGGAGAACTACCCGGAAGTATTCGCGGACATAGACTTCGAGGACGAAGTCTAATTCAAGCAGGGGAGAGTTATAAAGCCCGTGTCCCGGTATGGGTTTTTATTTAATCATTTGTTTGTTTTAATATTTTCTCTTAACGAATTTCAATAACGGGATTGTCGGGAATGACCATAAATGTTATAAATTTGTGATAAGAGCTATGGGAAAGACCTTGACTCCTTTTGGCAAGACTTTGGAACTTGAGGGACTAAAAGTGTCATTTTTTTAGAGAGTTGCATGGGATCGGCCCATAAGGACCGACCCCCTCCCTTCCCTTCTCGTTTTTGCGATTGTCGTCCCACACAAGAAACACCCACACAAACCCTAATCTTCTTCTCCTTTCTTGCGTCACCGCCGAACCACCAAGACCGCCGGCGCCGCCTTCGTCCTGCCGGCAAGATCGGAGAGCCGAGAGAGAGAGCGAGAGATAGAGAGAATCGTCGAGCGGTTAGAGGAAAGAGTGGGACTGCGTGAAGGGTATTGCGGCGATTCTCGAGAGGTATAGTCTTTTCTCTTCTCGTTTCTTCTTGTTTCGTTTCGATTGTCATCTCGTCGCCGTAAAACCACCACAGCCGCCGTCAGCCTTGGCTGCCGGTGTGTGGCTGCCGTGCACCACCAGGGCGGTAGTTGCACCGTGCGGGTTTGGGGGTTAGTGTGTGTAAGTGTGGCTGAAACGAGGTAAATCCTTTTTATGTTGTCTCGTCGGAATGTTGTACCGTAATCACCACCACCGCCGGTGGTGGCTGCCGCTGCCGCCGCCGGCGACCACCACTGCCGGAGGTGGCAGTGGGTGGCGTTCGAATGGTTGAACCATATTTGTGTAAACCCTAGTTGCAACCCTATCGCGAAAACTTTAACCGTTTCAAAATCGTCATTTTATGTGAAACCCTATTCTGTCACTGTTTTGTATCGGCCATAACTTTTCCGTCGTAGCTCGGATTGAGGCGAAACCGATGCCCACGGTTCACATTCTGTGTCGGGCACACTTTTCATGTTTTAGCGAAAGTCTGGTTCGGCCTCTAGCTAGGTGTAAAATAGCTGTTTTTACAGCAGGTCCGTATTCGGCAGACTCGCGTCCCATTCTTAGAAAATTCATATTAAATCGTAGGAAAATCGTTAGAACGCGTGCGATATGTCCCTGGAACCCTAAGACATAGAACTTTCTGGTTATGGAATAATAATTCTGGGTTGATGAGTTTAAGGGGGGCTAGACAGGTCCCGAACAGACCTGTAATGTTAGAGTAAAAGCTGGAAGTTTCACGTTTAAGCTTGTAGTTGTGATTTTGTGTTAGGACTTCACTTTGACGTTTGATATTACTTATTTAGGTGGAAAGAGGTGAGTTGGAGTTGGCCGGCTCGTTTTGCTGTTGTGGATATCTGCGTTGCTTTTGAGGTGAGTTCTCTCACTGCGTAGACTAGGAATTGTATATATGTTGCGGTAGTTGTGTGTACTATTGAATGGTTGTGTGAACTAGATGTATTGTGGTGAGTAGCATTAGATTGATTTAATGCCTAGTATAAATGTGTTTTGTATACATCTCGGTGGGACCGAGGGCTCGGTGGGACCGAGGAAGTGCGGATAACTGTTGTGTGAACTCGGTGGGACCGAGGGCTCGGTGGGACCAAGGTAATTGAGTACATGATTATTTGTGTTGTGTTGTTGTACTATGTGACTATTTGTGGGTATGACTATGTGCGGATAGGGGTGATATGTATATAATTGCTATCTGCGTAGGTGTCGGAATTCACTAAGCATCGTGCTTACACTTTCCCTATAAAATTACTGTTTCAGGTGCGAGTGGCAGTAAGGCGTGACGGTACACACTGGCGCGTTGAGAAGACCTTCGTATTTATTTATTTTTAAACTTAGTACAATCCCGCCGTTTTATTTGAGATGATCGTTTAACTTAACGAGGTTTTGTATAAACGTTTATTTGGAGTTAAACGCTTGTGATTTAATCTATTAAAAATGGTATTTTAAAAGTTCAAATTTAATGTAATTTTTGGGACGTTACATCAATCGATCCTCTATTGTGGCTCAAAAGTCTCCGAAAAGCCTCTGAAAATCGCCCCTAAGCTGCTGGCCGTCGTCGTGTGCGAATGATAACCTAAAATACGGAAAACGCCAAGTTATAACAAACGAACAGTGACACCCGCGGTTTGTGCCGCGACTTGCAAACCGCACAGGAAACCGTGCGGGTTCCTGAGGTGCGTGGGTCAGTTTCTGGTTCGCGGATCTGGGTCCTGGGTCGGCACGGGTCTTGGGTTTACGTTGGGCTTCGTTTTGTACTCGTTTTGGGCTCTTTTTCGTTTCTTTTCTCGATGTTTGCCGCCTTTAAGATTACCTGCACATTTCACTTGATAAAACATAAAATTCCGCCTTTTTGCTAGAACACAAGCCAATCTCATTGGTTTGAGGACCGAAAATAACGCCAAAAAGTGGCGTTATCAACAACCCCAAACCGAGCGTTGCTTGTCCCCAAGCAAATTAGCGATAAAATAGAATAAAAGCACACATCAGTGAAATCATAACTGATAAACCAAGATCTATCAAGATTAGAGAGAGAGAGAATCTAAAGAGAGAAATATGCCATCTGTTACTCTCAAAAAATGAACTGTTATTTACAAAAGCTAACACAAGGGTTTATATACGCTTGACTATAGAAAGTCAAACTAGACTTATTACAAGCTTAAAATAGATAAGCCTTGATTACAACACTAAAAGTAGCATTAACAATCTCCCCCTTTGTAATCAAGGGCGCTCGAATCTTCTGTGTTGACGATTCTTGCCAATTAAGACCTCCAAGCGTCTTAGTGTTTTCCGGAAGTTCAGCCTTGTGTCGATTGTCTCTATTGCTCTCCTCAAGAGTCTGATCTCAGCATTATCAACCTGGTAAAGACTTCTCCTTGTTTCCAATAACTTCTTCATAGCTTCCTTCAGTCCGTGATCTAGCTGAAATCGGATGATCTTCAAAGTTCCATCAGAATATTTACCGATTTCATCAAATCTAAGGAAGCGTCTGACACCTGACTGATCTCTATACACAATCCCATAAGGGTCTTCTACAATAGAAAATGGTGGATAGCTGTCAATGTTCGGAAATTCTCTATCTGGTCTTCTCACATTGACTACAGGCTGGAAGCTCTCAACAGCAAGCTGGAAGTCAAAGCATCGATAAAATCTAACTTGTCTTCGTAAGAAACGCTTGACTGCTTCTAAATCCCTGAGGATATCATCAGTATGAATAGCCATATCTCGAAATTGATGATAAATTACCTCAAAGTCATCGATAGAAAGTTCATTGAAGTCTGCTTCAGTAAACCGATAAGTCTGACAATCCTGACGTTCCACATAGAATATCGGATACCAAATTCTGACAAAACTGGCTATTTCCACCTTAAGTACCCTTACAATACCGTGCTTAGAAAATACCAGATATCTTCCTTGTTGTAGACATTTAATAAACATCAGGTACTCATATTGATACCAAGCAGGTTCCTTTTCAATCCTCAGAATAGCATTGATATTCACTCTTCTTCTTTTCTTGACATGGAAATTTCGTTCAGTGTCTTCAAGAAAAGCGGATCTCATTCTGGTAACCTGGTATCTTGCTTCAAGCCTCTCCATTCTTTGTTGTCTATCCAATGCGGGACCTGGTTGTAAAATGCTAGACAAAATATTCAGAGTTGGATCAGGAACCTTTGAGTTAGCTCTGGACGACTCACCCTGAACAAATGTACTTTCAGTAGAAGTGGTGGTCGGAGCTGGAACAATAGGAACAACCGGAGGAATTTGTTGGACTGGAACTTCTGGTTCTTGAACTGGAGAATGTTCTAATGGAGATTGATGATCAATATCTTCATTGTCTGATAAACCTCCATAAAGCATATTGACAACCACAATATCTTTCTCATCTACTTCAACTTCAACTTCTGTATCAGATATAACTACAATATCATCTTGATCTTCTTCTTTAATCTTCCAGAACTTATCAAACTTTCTTTGAACATCATCATCTGAATCAATCTCAACATAGTTAGAAAAGAAGTTACGCATATCTTCAAATTCTTCAGACTCATGCACATTAGAAGTCTCCGGACATCCAGTTGAAACAGGTGCAGAATCTAGGTCAACATAAACAACTAGTTGTAGATTGTTCGCATTCCCGGGCTCAACATAGTTAATCTCCAAAGCCATAGCCGTCAAATCAACTTCATTCAACAACTCATCAACTAAGTTTTCCGGATCAGCTTCTTCCTCTCTTTCTTCATTTGCTCTTTCCTCATTTGCCCTTTCTTCATTGACATTTTCAGTAGATTCTTCATTCACACTTTCTTCAACTCTTCGTCTCTTAGAATTCTCCCCCTCATGACCTTGATTACCCGGATCATCTTGGTCATGTCTACGCTTAAGAGACGAACCAGCGGCAGATTGGCAAGTTTCTTCATGTCTAGCCACTCTTTCAGAAAAACTATGTAAATCTTCACAAAACGATTGAAATGAATGTAACTATGGATGTAATAGATTATGAAATGATGGAATAACAATGAAGAGAGATTCGAAAACATACCTGAATCGATGAACAGTACCCACAATCTCAGAATTTTGAAACGAAGGAGTCGATAGAAATACCAGGGAGAAATCGCAAGTATAATGAAATGAAAGTCAAACAAATGGTCAAAACCCTTATAAACCCTTTGAAAACCATCTTTTTAAAAAAATTAAAAATACTGAATTTATGTGATTTGCGCCACCTAAGGTCGCGCAAATCTTGATTTGCGCCACTAAGGGTAGGACAAATTAGACTTGAAAGTATTTTTGCATTTTTCAAAAAAATTGAGTTTTCTCATTTTAGACTCCTTTCACTCCCCCTACACAAATGCATTAGATAACCTCAGATTAAAATAGCATTTGGAGAACTTTCCTAAAGAAAATATCAGAAACCCATACCTGCTCAATCTTTGTACTGACAGATACGTACCATTCAGCAGAATGTGCTCCCCCTCAAATAGAGAACCTATGATATTTCTTCCCTTCAAAATAACAACTCATGAACTCTCTCCCCCTCAAAATTAGCTTAACTTTTGAAAAACGCTCCCCCTCAAAATCAGCATAACTTCACACATCACAGTATGAAAATTTCACGTAAAACATCAGTAATGGAAACTGAAATACATTAAATTATATAACATAACTACTAACTATAGAGTGTTTGAACATCGAACAAATAAAATTCAACTCAGTGAAAGTAGACATGTTTTTCAAACAAATGACATCAAATGCATGCTTTTGGAATCAGAAACAAGTCATGCTTGCATATCAAGTTACAATTTGTTCAGTTTCAACCTCTTATTAAATCTATTTGGTGTGCTAGCATGCGAAATATGATTTGCAACAATCAAATGTACTTCTGAAACCTATAAGAATACTTTGCTCTTACTCACACTATATGGCTGAAATCAGAATTTCCACAAATTTATAAGATTATCGCGACATTGTAATTTCCCCAAGATATAAGAGATGTGTGCTCATTGGCATCTTTTATTTTGTGCACATTGGCATCTTTTTATCAAAAGGTTTATTAAGACTAAGATACACCGTAAACGTAACTTTCTATCTGGTTCTATGGCAGGATTTGGATAAGCCAATCCCAGACCAGTTGGCCTTAGTGGCTAGGTGACGAGCACCCCTTGGAACTTACTATCCCAAACCAGAAAGGCTACATCGATATATCCTAATCCCATCTGTACCAGTAGGACATGGCTTTCTATCTGGTTCTATAACAGGATTTGGGTCAGCCAATCCCAGACCAGTTGATCTTAGGGGCTAGGTATCGAGTACCCCTTGAGACTTAGTCTCCCAAAACAGATAGGCCACAGGCACATACTTTCAAACCTAATGATTTTTTTATTGCATCTCAATCACTTGGTTATAAAACTTTGTGCTTCCCTCATATTTTCATTTCCATTCTTCATATTGACATTTAGGCTTTGTGAGCATCGTATTCTACATAAGTCTAGATTTACACAATTTGCGCATATATCAAAATTTCATTCATGTTTTGCTGACCTTTCGATTTATTTTAGAAGCGAAAGTTGAAGCAAATAAAACTCAGATATCACAGAACTACTTGTAAAATCACCCTTGACACACATTTTATTCATTGAATGAAAATAGAAATATTTTCACTTCATTGAATTAAATTTGTGAAGGTTCAAACTTTCAAGTTCAACATGTCGAGTTTTGATAAAAGAAATTTAAAATGCTTTTCATCCAATGCCTTGGTGAAAAGATCGGCAAGTTGATAGTCAGTAGGTACGAAATATAATTCAATTGTACCGTTCTCCACATGATGTTTTATGAAATCTCAGTGATGGAAGACCTTGAACCAGTTCATCTTTGGCTAATCTATCCATGTATCGAAAGTTGAGATGAGCCAGTCTTCTATGCCATAGCCAGCTTTGTTGAGTTGTTGCTTTTGACAAAAGACAAATATCCGAGGGGGTGTTAATAGTTGAGAGATCGATGGTGTACAAATTGGATCTCCTTTTTCCAAAATAACTCTTTTCCGTTGTCATTTTTCACAGCAACTCTTTTGGACTTGAAGCTAACTTCTAACTCGTTGTCGCAAAACTGTCCAATGCTGAATAAACTGTCGCTTAGACCTTCAACGTAGCTCACTCTTTTCACTGTAACGTTTCCTTGGACGAGATATCCATATCCAAGAATAGGTGATGTTGCGCAATTTCCAAACTTAACACGTCCACATGACTTTTCTTTAAAGTTAGATAATAAAGACTTATTGCCAGTCATATGTTTGGTGCATCTAGAGTCCAGATACCACAAACGAATTGGCTGCAGATAAGCACATCAAACAGATTTAGGTACCCATATGGATTTGGGTCCTTTCTTGTTAGTCCTATTCTTTTTAAAGTCTTTAATGTCCCTAGTCATGCCTTTTCCTGGTCCTTCCCTAATGGTCACGTTACTATCACAAAATTCTTCCCACAATGGTCGGTCTCAATCATCCAAAACAAAATTTTAGCTACTCTGATCTAGACACTCAGAAGTGCGGGAAATCTACGTGCATAAACGTGGGCCCGATTGGGCAACCCAAACCTTACCCACACATTGTCCCCAATGTGTAAGTAAAGTTGTAGGCGATGCGACACAACTCATTGTGCAGTTATTATAGTCATCAAGCAGGAAGGGCAAAACATTAACATATTACATCAAAAAGCGAGCCTAGAGTTATTCAAATATAGCCACCCCAAACCTAGGCCGTGGCCTAGGTTTGTCAAATAATGCCAACCCCAAACCTCGGTAAAACCGAGGTTTGCACAGGATTAAAGGTGAGTGTGTAGATGTTGAAAGGTAACCTAAGTGAAACTTAGGTTTGTTGCATCTCCTTTAACTACTAAGGAAACAAAACATCATACACCACTCGTTACATACAGAGTTAGAACATACCTGTTTGCCCGGACGGAAGAGATTCTCTTGAAAAGTTGGGGCGACCAGTTGGGAGACATCGGAGGAGAAGGAGAGAGAAAGAAAAAACCCAAAATAGCAAAGCAAAAGACGAAGGGAAGCAAAGAAACGAAACGACGCAAAGCAAGAAAAAGGAACACACTGCACGAGAACAGGGAACCGCACGGTTTGGGCCATGGCCTGAAAACCGCCCGGCATCCTGCGTAACCCTCTGCTTCGAAAACCATCCAGGGACACCCGCGACTTAGCGCGCGACTTGAAGTCGCGGGGTATCCCGCGTATGCCTGTATTCCAAATTTGTTTTTTTGTAAATAAAATCACTCAAAAACCTAAAAAAAACGCAAACCTCTATGGGTTGCCTCCCACCCAGCGCCTTGGTTTCGGTTGTGGCTCGACCTTCCTTCTGATCACTCCTTCGGCTTTCCTTGATTCTCGGATTCCTCTTCACCTCTACCTCTTTCGCTCTCGAACATCTTGAACACTGTCTTTTCACCACCAACCCTTAAGGTCATCTCGCCTTCTTCCATGTCGATCAGCGCTTTGCTCGTGGCCAGAAATGGTCTTCCCAAAATCAGCGGGACCTCTGTTTCTTCATCGATGTCCAGCACCACGAAATCCACCGGAAAGTAGAACTTGTCAACCTTGATGAGAAAATCCTCTATCACTCCATATAGATACAATATCGATCTATCTGCGAGCTTAAGGGTCATGTAAGTTGGATTTACCTCTCCCAAGCCAAGTTTCCTGAAAACAGACAAAGGCATTAAGTTGATACTTGCTCCTAAATCACATAACACCTTATCAAAATTAAGATTCCCAATTTGAATAGGGATCGAAAGACTCCCTGGATCCTTAAGCTTCGGGGGAAGCTTGTTCTGAAAGATCGCACTGCACTCTTTAGTAAGTGCAATGGTAGACTGGTGTTCGATTGCCATCTTCTTGGATAGGATGTCCTTCATGAACTTGAGATATGTTGGCATTTGAGCAAGTGCTTCTGCGAAGGGGATGTTGATGTGCAGCTTCTTGAAGATATCAAGGAATTTCTTGAATTGTTCCTTATCTTTATGTGCCTTTACTCGACTTGGAAATGGTAGCGGTGGCACATACGGTTTGACTACCGGCTTTGACGGAGGTGTCACCTCTTTTTCCTTCGGTTCTTCCCGATCACCCATATCACTAGAAACACCATCTTTTAGCTCAACACTTACCTCCTTGATCGCCTCCGTGCCACTTCTCAGATAAATGGCATTGCATTCTTCTCTTGGTTTCCTTTCAGTCTGACTCGGGAATGTCCCGGGAGCTCGGGTCTGTAGGGCTTCAGAAATTTGCCCCACTTGTCTTTCAAGGATCTTGATGGATGCGGTGTTCTGATCAGTTGCTGCTTTCACTGTACTCACTGTGCTTGCCAAACCTTCAATCGTGCTATCCATCTTTGTCATAAACTTCATCATCATATCTTCCAGCCCCGGTTTCTTCTCTACGGATGGTCCTTCATCGAATTTCCTTTGGTTGAAACCTGGAGGACGGTAAACATTGTTAGCATTAGAAGAATTAGAAATGTTGGGATGATTACCTTGTTGTTGTTGGTCGGGTTGACTCCATGAAAAGTTAGGGTGCTTCTTTCACCCTTCATTATATGTGTTCGAGAAAGGGTCGTTCCTTGGTTGGTTGTTCCGGTTTTGTAAAAACTGAACTTGTTCGGGTTCTTGAGCAGCGGGGAACACTTTCGGACTACCTCCCTTCAAGTGGTTTGTGATAGCAACTAGCTGAGCTTTTATCACCTTCAACTCATCCGACTCTTGAACACTAGCTACCTGTCTGATAGACGATCGTGGAGTGGCATAGCTATGTTCGGCTAAGTTCTCAATCAACTCGACTGCTTCTTCATATGTCTTATTCATGAGAGCACCACCCGCTGCAGCAGTGATCTCATTCTTGAACTGCGGGTGAAGTCCTCCTAAGAACGTCTGAATAATGACCCAACCATGTAACCCATGATGAGGGCACTTCTTCAACATATCTTTGTACCTTTCCCACGCCTCATATAGAGTCTTTTGGTCCCATTGAGCGAAGTGGGTAATGTCGGCCATCAATTGAGTGGTTCTTCCTGGTGGGAAGAATTTTTGAAGGAATGCAGCTTTCAGGGTTGCCCATGTAGTGATCTGATCCGCTGGCAGGCCCTCTATCCATACTTCAGCTCTACCCTTGAGTGAAAAGTTGAACAGTCTTAGTTGATGGCATCCTCGTTCACCCCATTGATCTTGAAAGTGTTGCTGATCCTCTCAAATGCACGGAGATGTGCATGAGGATCTTCAGTTGGCGCTCCCCCAAACTGATTATGCTGTACCATCACGATGGTACTCGGTTTGATCTCGAAATAATTTGCCGCAGTGGTGGGTGCTTGGACTCCTATGCGTGCGACTGCCACGTTCGGATCGACAAACGACCGCATAGGACGTCTCTCGGGAGGTGGTGGAGGTGGGTCATTACGAGGAGGTCTCTCGTTGACAGGTATCTCGTCGCCCATCTTCAATTGCCTTTTAAGTTTTGATTCTTTGAGTAATCGACGGGCAGTTCTTTCGATTTCCGGATCGAGTGGTTCGATTTTCTCCCCACGGGTTTTCCTTGGCATAAACCAGTTAGTACCTGAAATGGAAAGTAAACAAAATCAGCAATCCAGAAACTGAAAGTGATAAAACAAAAATAAAATAATAATAAAAAAATGCTCAATGTAATAACGCTTATAGCTGGTAGTGCTATCAGTTGCAACTAGTTCCCCGGCAACGACGCCAAAAACTTGATAGGCGGGTTTACACCCCCTAAATCTAACCGCAAGTGTACGGGTCGAATCAAGTAATAGTACTGAAAGTACGAGTATCAAACACAGGGAACTAGGAACTAAGTATCACAATGACTATAAGATCTATTAACTGAACGGTCGCAATTTTGAGTGGTTGGTATTAACTAATTAATTGCAAGAAAACAAATCACAAACGGGACAGTAAACAACTTAGGAAACTTCGAATAGAGAGAACAATTGAGGGTTGAAAATCCTAAGGTTTTCACGTACAAATAATTGACTCAAAACAATTACCAGTTATTCCGTATAATGAATACCCAATCTCTAAAAATCACCGTTGTTCTTTCTCAAGCAACAACGGATTTTATCTCGAAAAACACAAGTTTTATCTCTCGATCTCAACCTATGGACTTCAAAACACATTCAACTCAAGATTTTAACGGGACTAAGGTTAACTTGGTATATCTCTATCCAATTTCTCACCTTAGGCATGCAATTTCTAGTTCTAATTAACAATTAATTCTCTCGAACTTAATTGAAAAACAAATACAACAATTGAAAGTTGGCCAAACTCACAAAATCATTAAAGATCAAATCACATGCTTCATTAAATTAGGAAAAACTGATAAAAGGTTCAAATCACATGTTCATAAGCTTAAACCAAATTCATTCCAACCCCTAACATCTAAAGATTAGTTCATGTTGGTGGTGGATAAAAACATAAGAAAAGGAATAGAAATCGTGTGTGCAAACATAATGATCGTGGACGTGATGAATGTAATGATGGACTCCCTTCTCTCGGCTCTAATCCGATTATCGTCGTGAAGTCCTCCTCAATCGATCCTCTATTGTGGCTCAAAAGTCTCCGAAAAGCCTCTGAAAATCGCCCCTAAGCTGCTGGCCGTCGTCGTGTGCGAATGATAACCTAAAATCCGGAAAACGCCAAGTTATAACAAACGAACAGTGACACCCGCGGTTTGTGCCGCGACTTGCAAACCGCGCAGGAAACCGCGCGGTTTCCTGAGGTGCGTGGGTCAGTTTCTGGTTCGCGGATCTGGGTCCTGGGTCGGCACGGGTCTTGGGTTTCCGCTGGGCTTCGTTTTGTACTCGTTTTGGGCTCTTTTTCGCTTCTTTTCTCGATGCTTGCCGCCTTTTAGATTACCTGCACATTTCACTTGATAAAACATAAAATTACGCCTTTTGGTTAGAACACAAGCCAATCTCATTGGTTTGAGGACCGAAAATAACGCCAAAAAGTGGCGTTATCACACTTGTATTGGGATCCACAATAGGTATCAGAGCATAGAGATAAGGTATTGATTCAAAGATTTTCGTTCATTCTGTCAAAAAACGACGTTGTGTGGTAAGTTCAATTCTTGATTTTCGATTTGCATTTAAATTGTTGATTCCTAGTAACTCCAATATATTCTTTTGGGTCAATAGTAGCTTTTGGTAAAGTTACGGAATCAAAATCAAAAATTTTAAGCATTAATTGGTGAAAATTCGATTTTTAAATTTTTGTCTCTATCTTCAATTTTTTGTTGATTTATGCTAAAATAAGGTGTATTTTGGTATATTACGACTTGGGTTCTTTGTTCTTTTGTGTTTCCACACTGTTTTTGATCTCCACGAGATTTAAGGTTCATTCAATCGACTTCAGATCCGAGAAAATCGAAGAACACAACCATTTTCCGGGTAAGACTTACGTTTTCCGATCCGGACACACTCACCCGGATAGTCCTTAATATCCGGTCATATTTGTTCGAACACCTTCAGTTAAACGGTCGCACTACACCTGGATACTCATTGTATCCGGATTACAGTACCTGGATACACACCCGGACATTTCTACCGGATTTCCATTCATCCGGTTAACATCACCCGAATTTCACATCACTCGGAAATTTTTCCTGTCGGATTTACTATCCGGACTTGACTTTAATCGGATTTCATCTAGATTCCTTTTATCCGAATCATTTTCTTATCAGTTCATTCTTTCTAAGTTTCCGAGTTTATCAATATTTCGTTGTGTTTACATCTAGAACTTTGCGTTAGGACATTCACTCGTAGTTCCTTGCGTTAAGTCACTCTCATTGAATCACTCAAGTGCACTTAAGATGAATACCAGAGATGCTTTAGCGATAGGGTCTAAGACCAAGCCACTAGTCCTATTTAGAAAGAATACCAACAATGGCGCGACCGCTTCATGAATTTCAACGAGTCTAAGGATCTGTATCCCGAGATCCTACTTTCTCTGTGAGAGGGGACACAACGTACACCGATGATGGAGGTTCCAGCCTAAGCCAGCGGCGGAGCAGCACATATAGTCCCGAACACATACGCTCAAATGATCGAACCCGAGAAGAGACAATTCGATGGAGACAAGGCGGCAAAGACCTTCATACTTCACAGTTTACCAAACGACATCTACACGTGCATAGACAGCTACAAGGATATTGCCAAGGGTATGTGGGATCAGATCGAGAGAATGATGATGGACAGCAGGATCGGGAATCCATTGAAATTTAATAGCTGCATCACTCGCTACGACGGATTTAAGGCAAGGAAAGGATAAACTCTGACTGAAACCTATGAGAGGTTCTGCCTTCTCCTGAATGATCTTCACAAGAACAACATCATGAAGACCAACACGGAGAACAACATAAAGTTCATGAATAATCTCCAGCCAGAGTGGAAGACATTCGCATCACTCATTCGTCCCAACCATATTTTTGAGCATATCCCTCTCAACGAGCTATATGAGACGTTGCTGCAAGATAAAGATGAAGTGCTCGAAATTCTGGGAAAACCGAAGCTAGTTGAGAAACAAATTGTCGACCCTGGCACTGGTTTCTAAGAAACGAGAGAGACACTTAAATCGCAACTCCAGGAGAGAACAAGTCAAGAGTGAATTTGAACCTGACGAGGAGTCTGAAAGCGATTTTGATTCTGAACTTCAAGAATTCAAGAAGGTTGTAGCTCTCATGACCAGAGCATTCTAGAAGAAGAAATTCTTTAAGAAGCCATCGTCCAACAACTAGAGGTAATCCACTACTCAAAACAATCGCCATGACTACAAGGACAAGTACGGGCGAAAGAGGAGATCAGATGAGGGAAAGAAACCTCCTCATGAGAAACACAAAGACGAGCCGGTGAAATGCTAAAACTGTGGAAGATTGGGACACTTCGCAAAAGATTGCACAAAGCCAGTAGTGCGGAATTTTGAGTACTACAAAAAAATACTACTGGCAAAGCAGACAGAAGTAGAAAAAGCTCTTATTGCCATAGATGATCACTAGCTTAACCTGTCGGATGAGGAAGAAGAAGAAGACGCTTAAGTGTGGAAAATGCTGGAAATTTGTGCATAACTGACAATCTTAAGGAAAAGTCTGACGCAATTTCCAAAGAATCTGAGCTTTTAAAGACCAAAATATATGAATTAACTGAAAAGCTCAATCAGGCTGAAAACGAGAAAATTGAGATTGTCTATCAAAGCTCTTCCATTTAAATTGAAAACAAAGAGATTATCGAGAAATTAAAGGATCTTGGACATAAGTTCTACAAACGTGATCAAACAGATAAAACGATCAACTTGAACAAACCCAAGGAATTGAAGTTTTTTAACTCAGAATGGGGAATAGGATATGATAATCCTCGTTACCTAAATAGAATCTTATCTCAAGTGCATACGTTGTACGAATTCAACTTTCTAGGCCTCGATAAGACATATCTTGAGTATAAAATCAGATGGACCGAGTCATCCGAGGTTACAGAACTGGAAACTTTGAAAAGAAATAATACAGTTAAAATGCAACTTCCTTTCATTTACGAGACACTTAATTCATCATATAAGACAAATAAGTCCAAATACCTCTCAAATGACTATTTTAACGGTTACTCTAATGCCAAACCCAAAGCAACTCCTGTTGGAGGTGCGGGAACATCTGCTGAACTTAAAGAGGAAACTACTGAGTTCAAACGGTATGTTCCCCCATTGGTGTTAGAAGCAAAAATAGTTCAGCTTGAGGAGTCATTTTAAAAGGAAAGGATAAAGTTTGACACCGAAAAAAAAAGAACTTTTTAAGAAAATTGAGAGTTTGACTTCCAGTAAAACAGGATAGGTATCTGAAGGTGAAAGGGAAGCGTTTTGGACAGAGATTCCGAAACTCACCTTTAATTTGTCTGCTTTGGCAACAACTATTATGAAAGAGCGTTTGAGCAAAGCTGATTTACAAAAGATGCTTGATCAGCTTCTTGAAGAACGAACTAATCTGTCCGAACCTTTCTCTACACCATTAGATAACTCGTCTTGCAAAGCCTTCATAGGTAATCTCTCACCTGTTTTAATGGACAAGAAGTCAAACAAACTCAATAAAGGAAAAGAATATCAAATCTATTTTCTAGTAAAGAATCTTAACTCTGACTTTGCAAATGCTTCCGCACATGATTCTTTAAAAAGTTCAAGCTCAACTAGTTCCTCACCTCACACCAATGACAATGATAAATCCGACGATGAACTCAAGTTCTCCGAATTTATGAATTATACAGTTTGTTCAAGTGACGCTCTAGATAAGTTTGTTTTTGCACCTACACTTCCAAGTCATATTCATTTTCTTGATCGTTCAAGTGATTCACCGGTCAAATTTTATAAGGGTGGATGTTCTACATCTGCCCCTCAAAACGCGTCAGTGAACAAGTTTTCAAAATCAAAGTCTCAAGGAAGTTCACACAAACGCAAAACCGGTAACTCAAATAAAAGACAATCTTACTACTCGGGTTCTTCTGACACTGAGCTTAATGATATTTCAGATAGTTGGGGTCGAAGGAAAAGCGTCAAACAAGTTTGGGTAGCTAAGGGGTCTAAGCAAAGCACCACGAAGACAAATTCATTTACTTCAGTTTCAAATTCTAGGACAAACTATTTCAATAATAATGTTTTTATTTCCAGTACTTCTGTTGAACAAAGGGTTATGTTTCCATTAAAACTTTATTCAATTCAGTAGTTGATTCAACTTTCAAATGATTGTATTTGTTGTTCTGTGTGGTGTGAAGGATTTTGTTGGTTGTAAATATGCATCTGATTGGTTTGGTTCTTATCATGTTTATAATTCTCACACTAATTCTAAAGCATAAACAACTAGGAAAGCACCCATTTCAAAATGGATACCTAAAATAGGTGCTACATTTAACCCCAAAGGACCCATTTCCAAATAGGTACCTAAGTCTGCTTAATTGTTTTTGCAGACCGGTCATGTGTGGTATTTAGATTCTCACTGCTCCAAGCACATTACCGGAAGGAAGGAGCCTCTCACGAACTTCACCAAAAAATACTGCGACGAGTGAGATTTGGCAACAACCATTTTTTCTCCGATATTGGGATACAGAGACATCGTTCAAGACAACCTCACAATCAAGAAGGTGTCATATGTAGAGGGTCTAGGTCACAACCTGTTCAGCATAGGTCAGTTATGCAAGAAGAACTTAAAGGTCAATTTCAAAGCCAAGAGGTGCAGCATCAGAACCGAAGACGGGAAAGAACTCTTAGCTAGAACGTATCACACCAACCAGTATACCATAGACCTCTCCTCGCTGAAGACCGAAAAGTCAGTGTGTTTTTTGCCCAAAGCCTCGACGCAACAAAATTGGTTGTGGCATCGTAGACTATCACATCTCAGCTTCAAGAACATCAACAAGTTAGTGCTCGACGGACACATCAAGGGATTGCTAGATTTGAAGTTCGAGAAATAGCATATGTCCTCTGCTTGTGAGATGGGAAAGATGAAGTGTGCCCCATATAAGCCGAAGGCCGCTCCAAGCACATCGAGGTCCGTGGAACTCATTCACATGGATCTTTGTGGACCGATGCGTGTTCAGAGTATCAACTATAAGAAGTATGTACTTGTCATGGTGGATGACTTCTCGAGGTACACATGGGTTAAATTCCTTCGCTCTAAGGATGAGACCCTGGAAATGTTTATCTCACATCTGAAAGGTGTCCAAGTCAATATGCAACAGTCGGTTCAGACCGTCAGGAAAGATAATGGTACGGAGTTCAAGAATCGTACATTAGGTGACTATCTGGATTCAGTCGGCATCACCCATACCTTCTCAGTTGTGTGGTCTCCTCAGCAGAACGGGGTTGTGGAAAGAAGGAATCGTACCTTAGTAGAGGCCGCTCAGACGATGTTAACACAATCCAAGCTTCCACTATTTCTATGGGCCAAAGCCGTTGCAGCCGTATCCTATACTCAAAACCGCTCCATCATCAACAAGCGGTTTAGCAAGACGCCTTACGAAGTCATCAACAATCGCATCCCGAACATCAAATACTTCCACATGTTTGGATGCACGTGCTTCGTTCTGAACGACAAGGACGTTCTCGAAATGTTCAGCCCCAAAGTAGACGAAGGAGTTTTCATCGGCTACTTCGCACAAGAAAAAGCGTTTCGAGTCTACAACAAGCGAACTAAAATAGTCATCGAGAGCGTAAACGTGACTTTTGATGAAGCGGCTGACGTGGCTTCTGAACACCTCAATTCAGAATCCGCTTTAACTGGCGTGCTAGCTTCTGAGCAAACTTGTTCAGGATTTGCACAACCCCCAGTAGATCCAAATCATGCCTCTACGTCGAATGCACACCTTTCTAATTTAGATCTTCTGTTTGAACATTTTTATGATGAATATTTTGGTCAAGTTAATCCAAATGCCATTTTGCAAAACAGGAATGGAGTTGCACGCATCGAGGATTCAGAACCTATGTTTGGTCCGTCGACATCAAATAACTCTGATTCATCAGCATCTCCGTCTTCTCCTCAAATTGACCAGGGAACACCGAGTTCAAGTGATGCTACACCAATCACGGATACACCGGAAACCGCTACTGCTGATTCATCATCTGCTACGCGTACGGGCCATCCTTCACCAATACTAGAGGACACACCGGAGGATACATTAGAACGTACTGGAGGATGCCCCACCTACTACGAATCCAACACCAACAACATCGATCAACAAACCATAGACACTTAAAGCTGTTGAAGATCTTCCCCCGGGTAGTTATGTGTATCCGGATAACTCTCAACGCACGTATCAACCGCTTTCGCACACCACCAAGTGGACAAGAGCTCACCCCATTCACCAGATCATCGGCGACCCCTCAACTCCAGTTCAGACCAGAGCTGCATCAGGAAACGAATGCTTATTCTCTACATTCTTGTGTCGGATTGAACCATTAAGCGTCTCGGAGGCCCTCAACGATCCCTACTGGGTGATCTCCATGCAAGAGGAGCTCAATCAAGTCAAGAGCTTCAAAGTCTGGCGACTAGTCCTACGACCAAAGCACAAGACGGTGATCGACACCAAGTGGGTCTTCAATAATAAAAAAACATGAAGACGACATAGTGGTCAGAAACAAGGCGAGACTCATCACCAAAGGATATCAACAGCAGGAAGGCATCGGCTATGACGATATGTTCGCACCGGTTGTATGCACTGAAGCAATAAGGATGTTTCTCGCATACGCCGCACACAAAAACTTCACTGTGTTCCAGATGGACATGAAGACCACTTTCGTTAACGGTGTATTGAAGGAGGACGTTTACGTATCACAACTGGAAGGCTTCATGAGTGATTCTAAGCCGCATCACGTATACATCCTTGACAAGGCTTTATATGGTCTTAAATAAGCATCGCGTGCCTGGTATGATGCTCTCTCTACATTTTTAATAAATGTTGCCTTTTTCAAAGGTAAAATCGACACCACTTTATTTATCAAAAAAGAAAAGAAATATATCATATTGGTTCAAATCTATATAGACAATATAATTTTCGGCTCAACAAACCCTCAATGCTGTCATAACTTTTCAGTCCTCATGAGCAAACATTTTCAAATGAGTATG
Source organism: Saussurea involucrata (assembly GCA_033807775.1). Taxonomy (NCBI): domain Eukaryota; kingdom Viridiplantae; phylum Streptophyta; class Magnoliopsida; order Asterales; family Asteraceae; genus Saussurea; species Saussurea involucrata. The sequence continues at coordinate 29,451,751 of CM066316.1, forward strand.
ATGGGCCAGATGGTTTTTTTCTTGGTCTACAAGTTAAACAACTGTCGACCGAAATTTTAATCAATCAATCTAAGTACATCGTGGACATTCTTCGAAAGTTCAAGATGGAAAATTCTACACCCAGTAAAACTCCCATGTCAACTGGTACTAGGCTCCACCTCGATCCTAGCGAAAAGGATGTGGGTCCTAAAACCTATTGAGGAATGATTGGTTCACTGATGTATTTGACGGCAAGTCGGCCTGATATTATGTTTTCTACATTCCTATGTGTATGATTTCAATAAAAAGCAAAAGAGTCTCACTTAATAGCAGTCAAACACATTATTCGTTACTTAAATAGTATCGCTGATCTTGGTTTGTGGTACCTGAAGGAGACAAGTTTTGAATTAACAACATATTTAGACGTTGAACATGTCGGTAGCATGCTAGACCAGAAGACCACGTCGGGTCACGTTCAATTCTTAGGAGATAGACTCGTTAGGTGGGCGTCAAAGAAGTAAAACTACATATCAACCTGTACAGCTGAAGCGGAGTACGTCGATGCCGCCAGTTGTTGTTCACACGGGATATGGATGCGCACCCAAGTCAAGGACTGTGGCTTCCACTACTCGAAGATTCCTATCTACTGTGACTCAAAGAGCGCCATAGCAATACCAAGTAATCCGGTACAACACACGAAGACGAAGCACATCGACGTCCGGTATCACTTTATAAAGGATCACGCCGAAAGAGGTACGATCGAACTCTACTTTGTCAATACAGAACATCAGTTAGCAGACCTTTTTACCAAAGCTTTAGACGAAAAACGTTTCAACTATTTAGTGTCCAAGCTATGTATGCTAAATCTGAAAGTTTAAATCGGTTTATGTATTCGGTACAACTTCTATTCGGTAAATTAGGATTGTTGTTTTATCATCCGTTGCTCTTTGACATGATGATTGAGACCACACTCCTTCTTCACGGAATTCTATTTGTACCATCGATATAAATTTTACATGTGTATTTTTGAACTAGATTTCCTTCGTTTTCCCTTTTCCGTTTATCTGCTAGTGACCTTTATTTTGCTTTTTCGTTAATTAATTAAGTTAAATGATACATGTACGTTTGATAAATATGTTCATGTGTTCAGGGGGAACAAATTGTGTGGAATTGAGTAAGTCCGTTTTGGTTTATAAGTCGAGGGGGAGTAACACAAGTTTTTTTTCTTTATTCAACGTTTTTTTATGTGTCGATTTGTATAGTTGTGCACGTTTCTTTTTCCGTTTACTGGTTTTTGCACAAGTCGAGGGGGAGCGCGGATCAATAAGTCTTATTTTTCACTGAGTGAGGACATCTCTAACGACTTTTTTTCAAGTGTTTGAGAGGGAATGTGCATCTTAAAGCTTCAAAATGTCAAGTGTTTGAGGGGGAGTGTGTCATTTTAAAATGTTTTTGACAATTCAAAGTGTTTAGGTTTTGCCCTTAATCCAGACAGCTAAACCGAATCCGGACCACCCACTTATCCAGACATCACAACTTATCCGAACTTCCCACGTTATCTGGGTACACTTCGCATCAGGGTACGCATAATCCGGACATCAGAGTTTCCGGATGACACGGGTTGGGGTTTAAATACGATTTTACCCCCAAAACCCTCACTTCTCCCAAACTCGCTCTCACTCTAAACCCTCTCAAAACTCTCTCGAACGCTCGCACGCTCGCACACACCATTTGTCACTCAATTGCAACACACAATCTCACACGTATGTTTCCAATTTCGTAGTGATTTCATCTTTGCATATCAATCGCACCTCGAACGCACTCACATCGTTGAATTCTCGATCGACTTCACTCAAACCCGCTGTGTCGGTTTGCCTTCGTGCGATTAGGGTTTCTCAACTTAGCTTTTAATCGATTTCGGTTCCATTGTTGCTTCTGATCATATATATCTTCCTTTAGTATTGTTGTGACTTGATTGTGGTAAGATTCGGCTCGACTCAGAAAACCGTAGAAATCTAGACGCCGATTTCCAGATACGGTTTAATTTCCGGATATGACCGATTTCCGGATATAATTCGATTTTCGGATACAACCGATTTCCGAATGTGCCTATTATTATCCGGATACACTCTTGTTCCGGACATTCCTTTATTCTGTCTTCTTTAACATCCGGATGTACCTATCCGGATAGTTCCAATATCCGGATATTCATCCTCACCCGGATACTATTCCTGTCTATCCTTAACATCCGGATTTGCACTACAATTAAGAAGACAAATAAAGGGTAAGCTGTTATGGTTTAAATTGGAACTTGTTGTACAAACGTTCCTCTTTTCAGGTATTACCATGGCGGACGAAGGACAACACCCAAACTCACAGATCGACCAAAACGCTGAAGATGCTCTTGTCATGCCAAATAACCGTCCGACAATCGAGGGAAAGAATTTCCACGTGCATGTTGCTGCTTTCTGCTGTCATCACTAGGTGATAGTGGAAATTCTTCGAGGCCATCCTCTACACTTTGCTCTCACAGCAACGGTAGAGGTTCCACTAATCTACCTGCACCAACATTGGCACACGGTCAGTCACGTCACTGGGGATCATGCTAACAGGCTTGAGGCAAGGCTTGACAACACATCGATTGTCCTCACTCGAGAAAGCCTTCGGAAGCTACTCACCTTCGTGCCGCTAGCCCGCTATCGATAACGGCAGAACTGCATACGACCCACTAATGTCAGAAACTGCTATGTGTGCAGATGTCCGCTCACTTGGTTACTCAAAAGAACTCAACTGACCTTTCAAGTTCAACCGTGCTTACCTGACACCCATCTGGTACACAATGTTCACCATACTCCACCACTGCCTGTCGTCAAAGATTCGAGGCATATACCAGTGCAGCGCCAACCTTCTTCGCCTCTTCCACGGAGTTGTCTTCAATCGTCATATCGACTATGCCGGGGTACTCTGGAACGAGCTCGTCCAAAACGTTAATGACAAAGGCGGCTCCAAGGCGCGAACCTTCGTGCCATTCATGCGATTCCTTAAATTCGTCATCTGCCACTAGATGGATGAAGATCCCACCATTCGAGGACGATCATCCAATGAGGTATGTCTTCATTTCTGAATGCATCACTTAGCTAATCGCGATGAGTACCCGATATAGTCCCAATGCGCATCCCTGATTCTTGACTAGGCTACGCACGTCCCCGCGGCATCGAGTGTCTTAGCATATAAGAACATACACAATGCAAACACTCCTGTTGTCCGACCAGAGCCGGTAGGACCTTCTCAAAGAGCAAGGCCCGAGAGACGTGGGGGTCCCAGAATGAGAGGCGCGAGGGTCCGGAATGTTAGGATTTCCGGACGGGGTGTGCAGAAAGAAGAAATAGTGAAGGGATCTACAACCCGCACACCTCAGGATACTTCTAGTCGTGTTGATCAAGCGTCTACAAGCCAAGCAACCCGCATCCAACCTTCTACGGCCGAGACATCCCTTCATGAGGTACCTGTGGTAAACGATCTGTTGCTGCTGAGGGATGAGGGATCCAGTTCCACCGAAGTAATACCATCCTTGTCCTAATCTGAAGGAAAAAGCACGGATTTCGATGTCAACCGTGATGACTAAGCTCGTGCCATGCCTTTTTACATCGGTACCTGCCCTCCCCAAACAATTACCAGTCCTGCCTCAGCCACACTCTCTACTGTCCCTAACACATCAGCCAATATTGGAGTGATAAGGATAACGGATGGAGTATTAGTTGAAAATGTGAGCTTGAAAGAAAGGAGATCCAAAGGAAATAATGAGAGATCGAGTGTGATAAGACAACGATGAACCGTTAGCCTTCCCCAAACCAGCATCGCCAGGGTAGCCGCATCCACTACTCAGTCTCATTCGTTGGGACTGAGTATTGAACAAGACATCGTGGACCCAGCGATACAAGTGCACGCCCTCCCAAGCCACTCAGACATCTCTCAACAGATGTCTGTCTCATTTGCACACGAGGATTTAGCATATAATCTACCTGTCTCTCACTTGGAGAGCTCATGTATTGAAACAAGATAACAACATCCCCAGTTCTCGACTTCTTTGGAGGCACAGTTGGGTCTAGAACCACTTCATACTATACTTTCTTTGACTAGAACACAACATCTTTCAGCTATTGTTGGCGATATTAGTTACCCAACCGGAACACCTATAGTAGCTCCACCTTTTAATGGATTAAGAGAACTGGGTGGAAGTCCTATCACAGTTATTGTCACGCCAGCTGTGAACGTAGGCAGTATAGCTGTTGACTCAATGGTTGTTACTTCAACTGGCAATGTATGTGATCCAGATGTTACACTTTTGGAATTTGTTTCCAGGGAATATCTAGACGGCACCCTAAAGGATGTCCGAGACCATATGGAAGTGGAGATGAAGAAAAAGGTGGATGCACTGAAACGTCTGCTAAAAGGTAAAGTTGTTATGACCGAACCTGAACCAGAAACACAATCACCAACCCCACCACCTCAACCACCTCAAAATTCAACCAACCTTTCCATAAACACCTTTACTGAAGCTGACCTGGTCAGCTTACTCTGATCTCAGGTCGAAACCACTACACCCGCACCTACACAAAATATCTCACCTGATGCTATCCAAACCCTTACTGCCACTCTTCAGTCTGTGCAACAAACTCTAGTTATACTTTTTGATAGCGTTGCCTATCTCGAAAACATATGTAAGGGTCAAGCTCAGGGGTCCAAGCACAAACATGATGATCAAGATGATCCTAATCACCATAAGGGGGAGAAGTGCCAATGCACATCTGAACCAGAGAGAGTAAATGTTGATATAGCTACAGAGGTACAAGCTGAAATTGCTGAAATAGTACAGACCTCAGAGTAGAATCAGGCACATGTACAGGACATGGATATTCAACGGCTGAAGGAACCGACATTTCTGCTGATGTTAACCTGACGATTGAAAAGCCTGAGGGCGGTGACAAAGAAATGGTCGAGGCAACTGTCATGGAAAGACCCACACCAGAGATTATTGATCTAGAATCTGAGATAGACCCAGAGAGTAACAATCAGACAAACGAAAAGGCTCTAATCGCAATAAAGGCTGAAGTCGAGGAATTGTTCGATGCTTCGGACAACGAATTCCAAGAACAAGGAGACTTCGACCTAATCCTTCTTCAGAATGAACAATACACAGAGTCTCAACCAATGGTCCTTGATTCTCAAACATCGATGTCCGATAACACTGAAAGTTCTACCAGAGCACTTCCGACAACTTCTTAACCTGAAGCATATCAGATACAACAGGATCAACTAGTTCAATGGGAGAGAATCATAATTCTATTTCCGCTTCTAGAAGACCCGGAAAAGAAAATATATGTGCATTGGATTAGGCCACTAGATCCATTTTTGGTGTACGGGATATCAAACTTTGAGCCAAGTCACAAAATAAAATATGTGTCGATGATGAAAACGAAAGATCAACCAGACAGTGTTGTCAAGACCAAGCACACAATCAGAGAGATTAAGATGATCACTTCCGACAAACTTCGAAAGGTTTGGTTTCCAGTTTTCACGGTCACCTGACGGGATGGTAATGATTGGACATCTTCAGAGGCGAATTTCAAGAACATGGAGCTAAATGACTTTCTAGATATTCTAAGAGACTTAAGGACCAGAACTATCAGACCGATTCAGATCACCAAGGCCCTTGAAGCGGTTAAGAGGTTCATGAAGAGCGCGATCAAGCTCTCGTACATCACAGATCTGCAAATGGGAGTTGAAAACAATCAAAAGAAGGTAAATATGTTCAAGCCATATCACTGGTTGGAATAAAAGACATCCCGGTATACACGCTACTTTCCAAGCCCGAATCAGGTATTTCTCAGATTCAGTCAAATTGCCCGATACTCTCACGGAACGCTGAAGATAATCCGTCAAGCCTTGAAGGAGAAAGTTGCTAAGGAAGAGAAAGAGCAGGAGAAACTGATAGACTTGGAGAGATACCTTGTTAACGAAGCCTTGAATCTCATCGAAGAAAGAATCGAATCCAGGAACTCCATCAGATATTTGAGATCCTCTTTGCTATTCGAAAAAGATATGTTCCAAACGTGCACATTATTGAACTTTAATACAGAGGGGGAGATTGTTAGGGCTGAAATTGATTGTATTAAACTTCAGGGTTTATTTTGTAAATACCCAAAAGGGTATAAATGTTTTGTAATTAGGGTTTAACCCTAAGAATTGATTAGTCGTCTAATTGTAAACTCTCTGGTTTCATTTGCTCAACCATTTGATCCATACTTGTGACAAATTGATTGTTTTGGCTTGATTATTTCATATATTGCACTTGTATTGGGATCCACATAGAAGAACACTAGTTGAGTCTAGGTATACTAAATCAACACCTAAATCTCGCAAAACTGTCTGATACTAACTTGTAACACCCTCAAATTTGGAAAGAGTGACTAATTAAAAATTTTCTAAATACATCAATAACTGAATAACCTAAAATGAAATTTTAAGGTTTAATTTTAATGAATACAAATCAAACCTTACACAAGATCTAAAATAGGGACTAATTGTCGTTATCTCCAAGGTGCGGAAGACATCACCTAGTAACTATATCATTCTCGTGCATCTAACTAGCACTAAACTTTTCATGATGTCGCTAGTACCATTCCCCAGCAATGACCTGATGCATATGCCGCAAATAAAAAATGTTAGACTTAACACCTAGTGATTCCAAGAGTTTTCATCATTTATATAACATGGTAAAACCAAAAGAATGTTATTTAAATCACAATTCCCTAAAATGAACATATAAAATATGAAAGCCACATCTTTCTCAAAACCCACCGTTTTAGTGATGAAATATCATTATCAAAAATACTCTTTTGTCATGAGACTCAAACTTAATACTCACATGAAGTACAAATAGGATTAAAAATACAAATGCCGAAACGTGGAAATAAACCTTTTATCCAAAACCCGAATATGTGGACTTGATCCAATATATCAAAATCATAAATTATGATTACTTGAAAAAACCCAAATAATACTAAAATATGGATGTACACTAGTGGTGATGGTGATCAAACGGTTTTGAGTCATTCAAAGAGTGGGTGTTCCATGAGACAAGTTGGGTCGATTAATTCGGTGTTGCAGCCTTTACTGTCAGAGGTGGTTGTGGTGTTGAAGGACGGGATGTATTCAACCGGAGGCAATAATATTAGGAGCTACATTTTTTAGTGTTTGGACGGTGGAGAGTGAACCCAGGGGCGACCCTGGGGATGTGTCGTTGGTGCCGCCACACGGAGCCTCTAATCGTCGAGGGGCCTCCGAAATTTTTGTACGTTATATATAGTTAGTATATATTGTAACAAGGACAAAAAATAACTTAGATATCAATCTAGATTAGTTGGAAAGCGCCTGCACTTTTACCCAAAAGATCTGAGTTTGAGTCCCTCTACGTTCGTTCCTTGTTTTTTCACTTGAAATGGCTCCTATTGCGTTTATTTATTATTTATCAAATATTCTTCTATTTTTTTAATTCTTCGATTAATGTATTATATCTAAGCTTATAATGTATATTTAATGTATTTTTATTTTTTTATCTTTAATTTTCTTCTATAACTTTATTATTTGATTCTTTATGTATGTTCTTTGATGGTTTTTGTAATTTTTAATGTTAACATTCATTTAATAACAATAAATAAATAAAAATTGTTGATGTAATTTTGTATATTCCAATAATAGTTGACTGGTTTTATATAAAATAGGATGTCTCCAACTAAAAATTGTGAATCGTGTTATTTTAAACGTCAAATCTTTATATCTATAAAAGAAAAAATCTTGGGGTATTGAGGTGGCACCATTAGAATTGAGTATTCTCCAATGATGAATTGTGATTGATTTGGAGTTGTCCCACATTGGTAAAAGGTTGAAAAGTTGGAGCAATGTGGTGTGTATAAGAAAGGTAGATGCATGCGATGCTTTTGTGTCAATTCATGAGTTTGACTTATAGGGTTTTCTATTTTAGATGACCCTCTTTTAAAAAATACAAATAAAATAATCTTCTTTATATCTATAAAAGAAAAACCTTGGGGTATTGAGGTGACACCATGAGAATTAAGTATTCTCCAATGGTGAATTGAGGTTGAATTGGAGTTGTTCCACATTGGTAAAAGGTTGAAAATTTAGAGCAATGTGGTGTGTATAAGAAAGGTGGATGCATGAGATGCATTTGTGTCAATTCATGAGTTTGACTTATAGGGTTGTCTATTTTAGATGACCCTCTTTAAAAAAACAAATAAAATAAATTGTCTTAAAAAGTTATCTTATATTGAATGATTTTCCTTTGCAAAGAAATCATAGTAATCATTATATATATATATATATATATATATATATATATTAAAGGAAGCAATGTGTATTGGATCGGTGTCATTAGAATTGAGTACTCTCAAAGGGTAAATTATGGTTGATTTGTAGGTGTCCCACATTGATGGAAAGTTGAAATATTGGAACAAAGTAATGTGCATAAAGAAATGTGGTTGAAAGACATTTGTGTCAAATTATAGCATTTGACTCTAAGGGCGTCTTATTTTTGATGACCCTCCTCTTGCAAAAGAAATTTGTAGCTTGATGTAAAGAATTGTCTTATATATCTATATCTATATCTATATATATATATATATATGTAAGCAGCAAACAATGAAAATTGAGGTGACACCATGAGAATCGAGTATTTTCAAATGCTATATTGTAGTTAAATATTGAGTATCCCACATTGATAAGAAAAGTGATACATTAATAGAATAGTTGAGTATATAAAGGATGAGAAAGAAGCCTTTGAAAGCTAAAAAGTTCATTCGGTACTCATGTCATTTTTAACCCTCAATTTTTAATAAAAAATAGTTATTTTTAGTCTACATGTTGAAACAACAATATATTAATATACATTGATGAGAAAAACGATATATCAATAGAAGAGCAGGGTATATAAAAGATGAGGAGAAACCTTTAAAAACTAAAAGGGTCATTTGATTACTAACCTTCAAATGCCCTCTATGAATCACAACTTAGAAGGAATTGATTCGGTGCAACTTATCTCGATGCATCTTATTCTAATGTGCATCCATTTCTCATCCAACAGTTGATAACCACTTCTCTCGCTTCTCACGTTAAGATCAATTTCTCACCAGAACCCGACCCATATACACATATAGTCTATCTTGCATATTAATTAACTAATTTGCACACATATACTATTTTCAATAATGGTGATATTGTTGTGGGACATGTTTTTTGGATTGTAATAATATAAAAGCATAACCATTACTGGTACATCTTAAATTTTTCGTAACAAAAAACTATTATTAATATATGCAAAATTAATCACATTTGAAAATACATTATTATTTTTAATCCCTCTACCACCTTACAATTGAAGTGAAATGTTAAATTCATGTTGAGAAGGTTAATATAAGTAATAGGAGTGAATGGTAATTCACGTCATACATGCAAGAAAACTTAGGGGAGACTGAGGCAAAATGGTCATACACCTTATGCTTCAGATTTTTTTGAACTTCATCTAGCAAATAGAATTATTAAGTTTATATGGGCAAAACGAAAATGGATCATGGGAAACCGATCATTGATGGAATTTCATGAGACACCAATTAATAACACTTAAAGGACGGTTCTTAAACTTGATGGACAAGAAAAGTTGTCCTCTTGCTGCTTTGTGTAAGGCTGCAGGTGCACAACTACAAAATTAATTTACTTGTGCATAACATCAAGCAACCCGACAAAACTAAACTAAACCTACATCATGTGTAGACCAAACGAACATTATGAACACAATGTGAGTATACTGCAAGATCTGATATAACTTGTGAACACAAAATCACTTAATAAAACTAAAACTAAATCTACTACTTATGAACGTCATATAAACATTGTGAAGATCTAAAATCATTCTTAACATTTTAAAATTAAAAACTCAAACTCATAAATATCGCATGTCTAAGAACAATGAAAATTAATTAAAAAATAATGAAGAAATTACATATCAAGATTCGTGTAATAAGTACACATTTAATAAGGTTGAATAATCTTGCTTAAAAATAATTAATATATTTTAAACAAATTTTTATATCTATCTACTAACAAGTATTATTATAAACATTAATATACTTTATTAATAAAATTATTGATTTATAAACATTTGTTATATTACTTAAAAAAACAAAGAATAAAAAATATATTATTAAATAAGTATTGATTTATAATCATTGTTAGGTTACTAAAAAAATATAAACATTGGAAATAAAATAATTTAAAAGTTTTGATTTATCGTCATTGTTTTTTTTGAAAGGGTATCCTAGGCTTTGCCTATACTAATCCCTCGGCACAAATTGACTGCTAAGCATGCAGCCCTGAGATAATACCTCAGTGGCCACAAGTTGCCAACGCCTGGATTCGAACCCGGGGAAGATTGGTTACTAGCCACGTCCCCTCAAGCCTTAACCAGTACGCCACAAGCCTTGTGGTTTTAACTTACTAAGAAAAACAAAAAAACAAAAAATAAAAAATATACACTATTAGATAAGTTCTAATTTATAAGTATCGTTAGCTTACACAAAAAAATATAAATAAATAAAAAATATATTTTTGATTTATAAGCATTGTTGGCTTAATAAAAAAAATAAGTATTGATTTACAATGATTGTTATTTATCTTAATAAAATAAGTTCATATAATATTTCATTCATTTAACCTTACAAAGTAAAAAAATAAATAAATAAACTCAATAATAATAATAATAATAATAATAAGTGCTTATAATTTAAAATAATATAAGCATTGAAAATAAAACAATTTAAAAGTTTTGATTTATCATCATTGTTAACTTACTAAGAAAAATAAAAAAATACAAATATACAATATTAAATAAGTTTTGGTTTATAAGTATTGTTAGCTTACACAAAAAAAATGTAAATAAGCAAAAACATATTTTTGATTTATAAGCATTGTTGGCTTAATAAAAAATAAGTATTGATTTATAATGATTGTTATCTATCTTAATAAAATAAATTCATATAGTATTTCACTCATTTAACCTTACAAAATAAATAAATAAATAAATAAACTCATTAATAATAATAAAATAATCATCGTTATCAAATAGTGATTATAATTTTAAAAAATATGTGAGCGTTGAATTTATTAAATTATGGGTTGATTAAATAAATAAATACTTTAATTTAAAATCAATAATAAAATATAGAAAATAAAAAGGTGAAGACATTCAATGCTACATTTTCTATTTAAAAAAATTCAAAAATCTCACAAAATTTTAAAGTTTCAATGGTGGTATCTCCTTAACTCACTCTCTCACATTCTCCTTTATATATATATATATATATATATATATATATATATATATATATATATATATATATATATATATTGATTGTTGGGTTAATAAAAAATAAGTATTGATTTATAATGATTGTTATCTATCTTAATAAAATAAATTCATATAATATTTCACTCATTTAACCTTACAAAATAAAATAAATAAACTCATTAATAATAATAAAATAATCATCGTTATCAAATAGTGATTATAATTTTAAAAAATATCTGAACGTTGAATTTATTAAATTATGGGTTGATTAAATAAATAAATACTTTAATTTAAAACCAATAATAAAATATAGAAAATGAAAAGGTGAAGACATTCAATGCTACATTTTCTATTTAAAAAAATTCAAAAATCTCACAAAATTTTAAAGCTTCAATGGTGACCTCTCCTTAACTCACTCTCTCACATTCTCCTTTATATATATATATATATATATATATATATTGATTGATTGATTTATTAAACATATTTAATACTTTCAAGGATATATACTTTAATTATTTTCAGGTATTAAAATTAAGATAAAAATTTCCAATATATTATGAAATTATACATTTCATTCCATTAAAATCCCAATTTATTGTAAAGAAATGTTAAAATCCTATATTTATAAAATTTGTAGAATTTAAAATTAACATGGAGCAAATGAATGAGTGAAGTTTGATCAATAAAATTTAACATTCCAATTTTATTAGATTCTTTCAGAATCTGCAAACCAAATACAACCTAAAACTACGAGAGATAAATGATGATTTAATTATTAAATTTATTGAATCTTTTATTAATATAATTAATAAAAATTACTAAAATAAAATAATTGTTTAAAATAAAGATACTCTTTTAGAAACTCTGCAACTTTTGTAATTTATTATAGAAAAAGTTAGAACAGTTATAATGTTACACAAATTAGCCCCAAATATTTTTGGCCCCGATTTTACATTAATTTTTCATTATAGATTTTGGTAGAAAATTTATATCCGACTCGATAACATTTTATAATATTTATTTATTTTGGCATGAGATCATTATGAGAAAAGTGTCATTTTTGGTGAAAAAATTGTAAGAAATACTTTAAAACCGTTGATAATTTTTAATCAAATATCCTTCCATAAATTGCGGCTTAAAAAGAAATTGATCTGTTGCATCTCGGTGCATCTCATCTAATGTTTGTCAATTTCTCATCCAGTAGTTTGTATCCACTTCTCAAACTTTTCATTAAATTTGATATTTTTCACCGAAATCCAACCTTATCTATTTAAGAAATAGATAGTATTAAACATTTTAATTCCGGGAAATTAATTAAAATGGACGAAGCTGGAAATTTGACTTACAGAAATACCTCATCTCTCTCCCGGTTTTCAAAAATACCCCATATGTCCGCGATTTTACCCTCTATCGCGGACCTACACAAAACCCCCCTCAATTTTATCCCGCGATGCCCGCGATAGTCCCCTGTCCGCGATAAAAATTTACACTTTTGACCCCAAGCCTCAATCGCGGACTTGCCGCACCACGTGCGTCCTGGGGTGAAACCCTAATATTTAATGTGTGTAACCACCCTACCCACCCACCTCGATCACGGGGTTATAAAACCCCATCGTTGGACCACAGCCGGACACCCCCAAACTCTCTATACTCTCTCAAAGATATCGTGCAACCTATGCGCTTGGATCGACTCGGTTCGTGAGGATTTTTAGAAGTTGAAGAAGTCTCGTGTTGTAGGTTTGGTAAGTTTTCATAACCCCGTTGTAGTTTTTATTAGAGTAAATTACACTTTTGGTCCCTATGGTTACCATCTACTATCAAGAGTAGTCCCTATTTCAAACTAATTACAATTATAGTCACTGTGGTTGCTTTTTCATTTCAATGTAAGTCCTTATTGAGTTTGATTCCATTATGTACATTTAAATCATAAAACCATCCAGGGGTAAAATGGTCCAACCCTATTTAACCCCTTCCACCTCTTATTTAACCATACGACTTACCACTTATCCCCCATTTTCTTTACTCCCAAATCATAATCGGTATCCTCCAAAGGCAAAAGAAAAACATCATATTTTAATGTAACCTCTTTCTGTTGACCCATCTCTTCCACTTTCACCAAACCACTACTACTCTAAAAAACCCTACCTCCTGAATCTGTTGTCGTTGTTGCATACTCCCCCCAAATCTTTTTCGTTTTCTCTGCAGCTCCATCTCTTTTATTCAAATTCATATTAGAATCAGGTTGATCGAATTTCAACTTACCTGAACTCTTGGCACCGTATTGAATCTCCTCATCATCGCTGGGAATTCTATCGTTGAGATCGATCGAACGACTAGGCAGCTGCGGTGTTGATTGTATCGGTGGTTGAGGAGGTGTAGACGACATCTGAAGGGGCTGGAGTACATCGGTGTATAGATCTCCGAACTCGTCATCGTTCCATTAGATCCTGATACTTGTAACACCCTAAAAATCAGGGCTAATTTGAACCTCAAATTGTAACAAGCTATGATAGAATAACATCCAAACTTTTATATAAATAAGGAGAGAAGTAACTATGAGGGTTCATATTTACAAATATTGAATTCTCCAAATAACCTATTAATCTAATCATGTCAACTATAATCAGATTAACTGAGTTATCTAAGCAATCCATCAAAAAGCCTCATTGTGTTAGCTAAATCCTCCGCTTATCTCAAAAGTTGAATACTTCAAAAGCTCTCGTCCCACATCCCAATTACTTCCCAGAGCCTGTACCTGGTAAGAAAATTTAATTTGAACAATTAGGCTTACGCCTAGTGAGAACATCCAAATTCAAATTAAAACATTAACATGTTTGAAACTCGAATATCCAAAGCATATAAACAAACCTGTTCACCACCATTCTTACCGTACACGTGCTCATCTCAAAGACGGAAACATACCCGAACTCATGAATATGACTAACCTTCCGTAAGTCATATCATCACAATCAAGAGCCTACTATGAATCGTTGCAGATTCTAGGTCATCGCTCTTATCCAAGAAATTACAAGTTACTTTATGCCTATTTTTTGGACTGGAAGTAGAGATTACAATTTACTTTATGCCTATCTCTGACCTTCCCATAAAAATCAGGAATTACAATTTACTTTATGTCTGCTCCTCGATTTCTATACTACGAAATGAGAATTACAATTTACTTTATGCCTATTCTCCATTTCCATGTGAATGGGAATTACAAATTACTTTATGAAATAGAAATTACAATTTCCTTTATGCCTATTTCTCATTTCATAACACCTTTACGAAATGGGAATTACAAATTACTTTATGCCTATTCCACATTCCAGGTCAACGAGAATTACAAATTACCTTGTGCCTATTCCTCGTTAAAATAATAACAGTGCCTATGGATCCATTACACTTATTAGTGTATATGTATAATAACATATCACATTACCTCTCATAACATATTCTTAACTCTAAGAATATTAAACTATTTATCATTTCTTGCTCCTCAAATTGTTTCCCTTCCGAAGCTGTAACCAAAGAGTATTTCGAACTCAATTTATGAAAACTATTCCAAAATTGGATTCTAACTAAAAATCAGATTTTTAATTAAAATTGGATTTTAAAATATAATCCATATTGGATCAAGTCCAAATTTGGAATTAAATGTCGGTCCAATCTAAATTCATAATTCCTTTTTAAATGACTACCGGATCACATCAAATTAAGCCCATGCTCCGAATAATAATTTCGGGCTTTAAGCCCTGTTCCGGTGTTTAAAACAGTTCTGGGCTTCGGCCTCTTTTCCGGAATCAAAACCGTTCCGGGCTTAGCCCTTTTTCCGGTATTAACATCCATTCTGGGCTTTAAGCCCATGTTCCGGTATGGTCTTTTGCTAAATTCCGGAACCCAAACTCCCACCCCAACTTCAGGTATTGTCTTTTGTGAAATTCCGGAACCTAATTTTGTGAGGCCCAATTCCGGGTCTTCATATTACCGGATCCTTCACACTCAATTCCAGAAGTTATTTAATTCCAGATCTTAAACCCGGTTCCGGAACCCACCAATTCCGGATCCCATACTCAGTTCCGGAATTCTCAAATTTCGGGACCTCGACTCTGGATAATCGATTTCATCTCAAAATTGCTAAGAAACTCATATAATTTCCATTCATTATGCGATTTCGTTTCAATACAAATTACTTAATGTATTCAGACAGTTTATGTACAATATCTGATTCCAATTTCAACTGCAAAAGTTTTAAAAATGAACAGATGAACTCACCTGAATAGAAGTTAACTTCAAACTTGAGCAGATCACAACAATTCCAATCTTCTGATTCGCTTCACCAAGGATTTGATAACCAAATCATAAGGAAATTGATTCAAAACACCTAAGTATCTTCAATCAATTGAAGCTAGGTTTGGATTTCTTACCAAGAACTTGAAATCGCCAACCTTCTGTCTCTCTCTCAGCTATGCTCTTGACCGACTCAAAAGAATGAGATATTTTCTCCAAAAATATTGAATAGTGATTACCCTCACTTAAGGTAACCTTACTTTTCACAATTTACCAAATAGACCTCCAAGTTCAAGTTTCAACTTTAACTTAGTACTTTGGTCAAATTACTAATTCAACCCTGAAGTTTATAAATACAAAATAGTCCATAACTTAGACTAAAATACAAATAGATCCCATTCAAAGAAAATAATACAAAGGAAAATTCGAGGTGGTACAATTCTCCCCAACTTGGAAATGATTTTGTCCCCGAAATCAAAGCTAGGTAAAGAGATGAGGATATCTAATCTTCATATCCTCTTTAGCTTCTAACGTCACGTTAGCACCTCAGTGATGTTTCCATTGCACTTTTAACATAACTACATCTTTATGACGTAACTTCTTAACAGATCTCTCTAAAATCGCCTCCGGTTCTTCCACGCAACGGCTCTTCTTATCCATTCTCACGTCAGTAAGTGGAATCACATCATTCTCTTCGGCTAAACATTTCCGAAGGTAGCAGAAATGAAAGGTATTATGGATGCCTTCCAATTCAGGTGGAAGATCCAACTGATAAGCTTGAAGGCCCACTCGCTTAGTTATAGTGAAAGGTCCTAGAAAACGAGTACTCAACTTTCCACGTTTACCAAACCTTATCACACCTTTCCACGGGGATACCTTAAGCATTACGCGCTCCCCAACTTGGAACTCTTTCGGTCTTCTTTTTGGATCAGCATAACTCTTTTGTCGATCTTGAGCTGCTTTCATATGCTTCCGAATATCTTTCACTTTATCAGCCGTTTGTTGTACAAGTTCCGGACCAGCAAACTGCTTTTCTCCAGCTTCTAACCAACACACCGGAGTTCTACATTTCCGACCATACAAAGCTTCGAAAGGTGCTCTTCCGATAATGGAATGATAACTATTGTTATACGCAAACTCTACTTAAGGTAGATGCATATCCCAGTTACCTCCAAAGTCTAACACGCACGACCTGAGCATATCTTCCAAAGTTTGAATGGTTCTTTCGCTTTGCCCGTCCGTTTGTGGATGGTAAGCCGTGCTCAAATTGACCCTCGTACCCAATTCCTCTTGTAGCGACTGCCAAAACCTCGAGGTAAACCGACTATCATGATCGAAAACTATAGACACCGGTATACCATGTCTTGACACCACTTCATCAATATACAGCTTCGCCAATTTATCTATTGGTGACGCTTCTTTCATAGCCAGAAAATGAGCACTCTTGGTCAATCGATCTACGATTACCCATATAGGGTCGTTACCCTTTTGCGTCCTCGGTAACTTTGTCACAAAATCCATGGTAATCTTCTCCCACTTCCATTCCGGAATCTCCAAAGATTGAAAACTTCCGTAAGGCTTTTGATGTTCGGCTTTTACTAACGAACATGTAACACACTTTTCTACTATTCGTGCCACATCTAACTTCATAGCTAGCCACCAGTAGTGCAACTTCAGATCCCTATACATCTTAGTACTTCCCGGATGTATAGAATACTTAGACTTGTGGGCGTCTTCAAGAATTAACTCCCGATTTCCTCCCACTTTTGGCACCCAAACGCGGCCTTGGAACATCTTGACCCCACGACTATCTTCAGTCAGTTGAAGATGTTGTTTGCTCATGACTTCGTCCTTCAGATTTTCTTCTAATAATGCTTCCGCTTGTGCCTCTTTTATTCTTTCAATCAAACTTGATGTCACGTCAATCCTGGTGTTAGTCGTTTTCAAGCACCCACTGTATTCTTTTCTACTTAAAGCATCAGCTACAACATTTGCCTTACCTGGATGGTAATGCAATTCACAATCATAATCCTTGAGTAGTTCTAACCAATGCCGCTGCCTCATATTCAACTCCTTCTAATCAAAGACATGCTTCAAGCTTTTATGATCAGTGTAAAGTGTGCACTTCGTTCCATATAGATAATGACGCCACAGCTTTAATGCAAACACGACCGCTGCCAATTCTAAATCATGGGTATGGTAATTCTTCTCATGTTCTTTGAGTTGTCTTGATGCGTAAGCAATCATCTTGCCTCGTTGCATCAACACACACCCTAAACCCATCTTCGACGCATCACTATACACGACCAAATCTTCCGTTCCTTCCGGTAGTGCAAGAATAGGAGCTTCACACAACTTCTGACGTAAAGTTCTAAAAGCTGATTCTTGCTTTTCAGTCCAGATAAACTTTACATTCTTTCGAGTCAGCAAGGTCAAAGCAGAAGCAATCTTTGAAAAGTCTTTGATAAACCTCCGGTAATACCCTGCTAGACCCAAGAAACTTCTTATCTCTGACGCGCTCTTCGGTGTTTCCCAGTTCTTCATTGCTTCTATCTTTGCCGGGTCTACTTTGACTCCCTCTGAAGTAATCACATGCCCTAGAAATTGTACCTCTTTTAACCAGAATTCACATTTTGAGAATTTTGCATACAATTTCTCTTTTCTCAACACTTCCAAGACTTCACGAAGATGGCATTCATGATCTACTTCATTCTTCGAATAAACAAGTATGTCATCAATGAATACAATGACAGACTTGTCTAAGAATGGTCGACATACTCTGTTCATCAGATCCATGAACACGGCTGGAGCATTTGTCAACCCGAACGGCATTACAAAAAATTCATAATGCCCATACCTCGTTCTGAACGCCGTCTTGGGAATATCTTCATCTCTTACCCAAACTTGATGATATCCCGACCTCAGATCAATCTTTGAAAAGCATACCACACCTTGGAGTTGATCAAACAAATCATCAATCCTCGGAAGCGGATACTTGTTCTTAATCGTCACCTTATTCAGCTCCCGGTAGTCGATGCACATCCTCATAGTGCCATCCTTCTTCTTAACAAACAATACCGGAGCTCCCCAAAGTGAAGAACTTGGTCTAACAAAACCCTTGTCCAACAGCTCTTGCAGTTGAGACATCATCTCTTTCATTTTGGCTGGCGCTAAGCGATACGGTGCACGCGCTATTGGTGCCGATCCAGGAACAAGATCAATACGAAACTCTACTAGTCGTTCAGACGGTAGACCTGGAAGATCATCGGGGAATACGTCCGAGAATTCACGTACTACCTTGATATCTTCCACTTGTTTCTTTTCTGACTTCACATCTAGAACATACGCTAAATAGGATGAACATCCTTTCATCAAACACTTAAGCGCTTTTGCAACAGAAATTAACGGAACTTCCCCCTTTCTCTTTTCCCCAAAGATGAATACATCATCCTTATCGACTATCGGAATTCGAATTAATTTCTTTGCATAAAGAATTTCTTCCTGGTTGACTGTCAACCAGTCCATACCCACAATCACATAAAATCCCTCAATTTCCATTAACAACAAGTTAATCGGAAATTTTGTTTCCCCTATCGAAATTAAACAAACCTCAAGTCTTTCACGAACTAAGACTTGACCTCCGTTAGCTATCTCGACTACTAAGGCATCTTCCAAGGTAGTGACAGGCATAGCCAACTTGTGATAGAATGATTTCGATACAAATGACAGATTGGCACCACAGTCAAATAAAATACGCGCGGGAATGGAATTAACGAGGAATGTACCAGAAATGACATCTTTGGACTCCTTCGCCTCTTCCGCCGTCATATGAAATGCCCGACCCGTTGGTTTAGGAGTGTTTGGCTTCTTTCCTTGATGTCCGCCCTTCTTTAACTTCGGACAATCTCTCCAGAAGTGTCCGAGCTGTTTACACTCAAAACAAATTGGTCCTTGAATAGGACAACTTGCTGCTAGATGCCCAGTCTTCCCACATTTGAAGCATTCATTCCCGACTATCCGACACTGGCCAAAATGCCTACTTCAGCATTTCTGACACCAGTTTGGTTCCCGGTGAGACTCATAACGGACGTTCTTGCCAAACGATTTGGATTTCTAAGAAGACTCCGACCAGCCTTCCCACTTCCGTTTCTCTCCCACACGTGTCTTTTCTTCTTTATCCTTGGCATACACTTCCTCTATAACTGTGGCTTCTTCGATCGTCTCCCTCAACATCGAAGCTTTAGAGTTTCGTACCCTCGACATCATATCCGCCGGTAAGCCCTTCAGATAGGCTTTAATCTTCTCTTTCTCAGTTGGAGCCACATGCCCCACTAGATTCATCTTTTCCATAAAGGATTCAGTGTACTTCCTAACAGACGAAGTACCCTTCTTAAGAGTCCGAAACTCTTCTTCAATCCTGTCCATTTCGTTCTCGTTGCAATATTCCTCCAGAATCTTTTTCTTGAACGACTCCCATGTCATCGCAGCTAAGACTGGAGCCGTCACAGTAGATGTTACGATATTCCACCATGTCAACGCGTTGCCTCGTAACATTTGAGAACCGAACCTGACTTTCGATTCCTCATCAAATTCACAAGCTCGGAAAGCTTGTTCCATCTCTCGGAGCCAATACATGCATGCCACTGGATTGTCCGCTCCGGTGAACTCTGGCGGTTTACAACTCAGAAATGTCTTATAAGAACAAACTCTTTCCACCCTCCTGTTTACATTTACCACAGGATTACGAATTGGATTTATTACACCAGTATCGGTCTCCGTTCGCCGTAACTCCGAACTTCGATCATTCAACGCTTTCATGAACATCTCTGTTTGTTGTGCCATTGCCGTATTCATCATTCACATCATATTCTCCATCATACGAGATTCCATTGTAGACTACGTCGTCTCCGGGTTGACGGTACTGGTACTCGTTCTGTGTGCCCGACTGTCCGTTCCTCCCATAGAAGGTAGCCTCGGCGGACTTTCATGAGTTCCAACCGTTTTCGGTTGCTTTTCTCCCCAGTCCATTACTGCCCTATCCTCCGAAGAATTAGGGTACTTTGGTTGTGTATTCACCATTGACCTGGTACACAAAGAAGTAACCGTAAGAAATGGTTACACAACTCTAAACACACGAAACGTACTTTACCGTTCATTAGTCACCGTAACAATTTAGAAACAAGTATGCTTGTGTAACAATATATTTATAATAACAATAGCTAATTGGAATTATGAACATATTATACATGAGAATCCTCGTTACCATCGTTACAGTACTAATTTCACGTATTTCCGTCGACTCTAAGACTATCCCGTCTTAGCACTTCTACCCATATCTCACGAATCATAACTTAATTCATCTCAGCTTAAGTCTAGGTATCTCATTATCATACCTAGTTCGCTTAAACTTCAGCTCTGATACCATATTGTAACACCCTAAAAATCAGGGCTAATTTGAACCTCAAATTGTAACAAGCTATGATAGAATAACATCCAAACTTTTATATAAATAAGGAGAGAAGTAACTATGAGGGTTCATATTTACAAATATTGAATTCTCCAAATAACCTATTAATCTAATCATGTCAACTATAATCAGATTAACTGGGTTATCTAAGCAATCCATCAAAAAGCCTCATTGTGTTAGCTAAATCCTCCACTTATCTCAAAAGTTGAATACTTTAAAAGTTCTCGTCCCACATCCCAATCACTTCCCAGAGCCTGTACCTGGTAAGAAAATTTAATTTGAACAATTAGGCTTACGCCTAGTGAGAACATCCAAATTCAAATTAAAACATTAACATGTTTGAAACTCGAATATCCAAAGTGTAATACCCCGGGTAAGTTCGTTAGTTAAAAGTTAGTTCCGTTAAAATTATTTGACTTTATAATTAATGTTTAGGGTGAATTTGGGTTAAATTAGGAGTTAGGGGTATTTTGGGTCATTAAGGGATAGCTTAGGGTTTAAAGGGTAAAAATGGGTTAGGTATTATCCCTTAGATTAATCTGATAATTCAAAATAGCAGATATTATCTAGAAAAGCAATTTGGTGTGTATGTGTTTTGGAAGAAAAGAAGAAAGGAAGAAAGGCTAGCTTAAGGCATCATTTGGTGTACTTGGAAGAGATTACAGGTATGTTTCCTTTACAATTTATGTTTGTAATTGTTAATAGGAAGTTTCTGTCGGATTAAAATCATCAAAATCGATCTGGTATAAATCACAGTCGGATTCTGGGTAGAAATAGGGCAAACCGTCAGAGGTGTCCGGACACTATGAATGTGTCCGGGTGGTTTTGTTGGGAGTGTCCGGGTAACTTTGTTGGTGGTGTCCGGATAGTGTTCTGCAAATGTCCAGACGAGTTATTTATCCGGGTAAGTCTTCTTTTCATTAAGTTTCCGGTTAAAAATGAGTTGCCGGATAGTATCCGGATTTCTTTAGTGTCCGGATGCTAACCGAATTAGTTGTGCTGTCCGGAAAAGCTATGCTGTCCGGAAAAGCTATGCTGTCCGGAAAATTAGTGTTGTCCGGATAAACTATGGTTTCCGGATACTTTGGCTGATTGGTCAAATTGATGAGTTTAGATGCTTTTAAGTGTCCAGTAGCCCGAGTCTTGTTAAATCGTGGATAGGAACTGAATAAGGACCGAAAGTACTGTAGACTTGACTTAAGCTCGGGTTGGGAAAGATAATTGAGGATAAGAGTTAGATAGAGTTATCTAAAGCTCTTAATCCTAGCAAGCTCTATGTGTTCAAAGTGGTAAAACAATATTTGTACATGATTGTTTCAGATATTGTGAATCGAAGGTGAAAGCAGAATTCTTTGTGGGGGGACTGAAAAGGGTGTTGTTAATCAAACATGTGAGTTTTACTTTAAAAAGCGTTTTTAACTGGAATACATATATGTATGGTTTGGGAATGTGATAATTGGTGATTATGTGTTGATATGTGAATTATAATATATTGAGGTATTATATTTACATGAGTATTATAATGTGTTATAATTAGGGGTGAGCAAAACCCGAGATATCCGATCTACCCGACCCGACCCGTATGTTCAGCTAAACCCCCGCCCCGAGAAACCCGAACCCCGAATACCCCGAACCGCGGCTTTGTTCGGTTTAACTTGAATCGGGTTGGGTATGGGTTTTACCCACCCGACCCGTCCGAAATATCCGATTAATAAAAAAAATAAAAATTATTTAATAAATTATATATATATATATTAATAAATCTAATCTATTCTAAATATCAGATATTTAATCAATTAATATCTAATAAGTAATAACATTTGAAATCTACCCTAAATTCCTAAAACCCCAAAGTCCCAAACCCAAATCGCGATTTCACAACCAGAGTCCAGAACCAGTCCACCACGGCACCACCCACACGGCCACCCCCCCCCCCCCCCCCGCCGGCCATTCTCCACCACCGCCGCGGCGCCGCCCATCGCTGCCTACCCTCGCCGGCTATTGTCCACCATGCCACCACGGTTGTCCGCTTCCATCGACGACCCTCTCCACTCTCCAGTCTGTCTCCACAGTGGTAACTGGTTCTACTTTTCTTTTTATCATACAAAATACTGAAATAGCAGATGTTAGTAGTGGTGTAATGGTGTTTAACTGTTTATATGTTAATTTTAGGTTAATTTTAAAGTGGTCTTTATATTGTGTTCTTAGTCTGTGTTCTTACTTCTTACTTCTTAGTCTGTGTTCTTAGTCTGTGACTCTGTGTTCTTACTTCTTAGTCTATGTTAATTTTAAAGTGGTCTTTATAGTTTATATTGTTTATGTTAGTTTGTTTATGTTAATTGTATAATTGTATTCTGATTTTAAAGTGGTCTTTATATTGTTTATGTTAGTTTCATAGTTTGTCTGTTGGATACTTTTAGAATGGAGAACTGTAAAGTGTAAACTGTTAGTCTGTGACTCTGTGTTCTTATGTAAATTTTAAAGTGGTCTTTATATTGTTTATGTAATTATGTTAGTTTGTTTATGTTAACTGTTAGTCTAATTGTATTCTGATTTTATATTGTTTATATTAGACTTGTAGTTTGGTATTTAAACTTTTAAAGTTTTAATTTTTAAACTTTGGTAGTTTGGTTAATTTTAGTAGTGTCAGGAATATTGGGCTAAAAAAGGGTCAGAACTCATAAGTCAGGATATTGGGCTAAAAAACGGGCCAGAGTCCAGAAGGCAGGCCCAACCCGCGGGACCCGACCGACCCGACCCGATCCCCGATATACCCGATATCCGATATCCGAAAGGTATATCGGACGGATTTCGGGTGTTCTGTATACAACCCGATCCCCGATCGGGTTTCGGGTTTTGGGCCCCGATCCGCCCGACCCGTCCGATTGCACAGCCCTAGTTATAATGCTTTGGCCGGGCTTAGGACTGGTGTGTTTGGCTATAGAATCCATATAGCGTTGTTTGGCTGTAAATGTTGTACAACGTTGTAAATTATTAGTTGGCTTGCAACCAACTAATATGGCCAGGAGGAATGAGAAGGGAAGGTACATGACATGTGAGCTTAATTGGATATATTTGATTGTGTTACATGATTTACATGAACGAAGTTATATAAATGGTTTCAAACTAACAGGGATTTTCTCACTTAGACCATCGTGTCTAACCCTCATTTTGTTTAAAAAATATGTATTCCAGGTGGTGGATCGCGTAAGAGCAAGTAATTAGAGTAATCGATGGATGGCTTTTGTGAAGGATTATATGACCAAGATTTTGGCACGTTTAGCAGTTGTATTATAACGATTAAATGTTATGTATGTATTTAGTAAGAAGTTTATAGTAGAATGGCTTCTTCTGATTGTAAAAGACTACGGGACCGTACTTGTAATATGATATTTCGTTTGTTACATCAATGTTATGTTACTTGGTGTGAATTGTTTAGTATATGGGAATTGGGTTGTTACAAATGGTATCAGAGCCTTAGTTTAAGGGATTTAGGTATTTGTATCTGTACCTAGACTTAAACTGCATGTGAAGTAGGATGTCCCTATCATTATAGAACCTTGGGATGATGAAGTATAAAAGGTAGAAGAAACATCATGTAAGGTAATTTCATATTACACCTGGCCAGTGTAATTGTGATCTTACATGTACATGTTTGAACTGGAATACCTTGTTATATGGGGTATGTGCTTATGTGTATATTAACCTTGTTTAAATCTACAGAATGGCAAGCGGTACACGGAATTTGAATCGAGGAGGAGGAAGAAATCCGAATAGTACGAATCCGCCGATAGGAACGGGGACAGGGGAGGCAGAACTGGGGGCAGAGTCGGGGGTAGAACCGGGGGTAGAGCTGGAGGCCGAGCCGGAGGCAGAGTCCAGGCATAGGGTACAGAGTTTGTTACCAGGGATGATATAATGGCAGAAATGGGAAGATTGCAGGCTAGCATACAAACAATGTTTGATCGGAACCGTCATAATGAAACTGGAATACCGGATCCCGGACCGGAAGATGAAATGCCAATCACATCGACTGTTGTACCAATACAACGGAGGTGCGACTACAAAATGTTTTTAAGCTATAGACCTCCTACCTACTCAGGAGACAGGGATCCAGTAAAAGCAATGAGATGGATGAAGGAAATAGAAGCTATTTTCAAGACGAGTAAGTGCGCTGACGAAGATAGAGTATTGTACGGAACAGCAATGTTAAAGGGGGATGCTTTCTATTGGTGGGAATCCTTTATTCATTCTAAAGGATCTGATGTTTATTCTACCCTCTCTTGGGAAGAATTTGTGATAGCCTACAGGAACGCATTTTGTCCCCAAGCAGTCGTCAAACAACTGGAAGGGGAATTTATGAACTTACAACAAGGAAACTTATCCGTACGAGACTACACCGCTAGCTTTCTGGAAAAGTCTCGGTTCGCAGAATACTACGTTGCTACGGAGGCGATGAAGACGGAAAGGTTTATCTTTGGGCTGAACTCAGAAGTCAGAAGGCTTGTGACTGCAAAAGGACCCGATACCTTCTCAGTTGCAGTTGATGCCGCGGAGAATGTTGAAAGAGATATTAGAAGGGATGTTGGCTATAAAAGTATCGGGAAGAGAAAGTGGGAAGGACCACAACACGATCCGAAGAAGTCCCAATTTCAGAGGTATGATAACCGTCCGCCGTTTCGACCAGCGGAAAGACCATGTCAGAAGTGCAACCGTGTCCACCAAGGAAATTGCCAAGGTGATTTACGAGCGTGTTATAAGTGTGGGAAGACCGGACACGTCATTAAAGATTGTAAGGTAACGCGGTTATGTTTCTTATGCAATTCTCCAGATCACCTTCAGTCGGACTGTCCGCAGGGGAGGATACAGCAAGGTGGGTCATCGGGCAGGCCAGCAAGTGTTAAACCAGTAATACCAAGACTGGAACCGCCAGTAACCAGAGGTCGCGCATTTCAAATGACTGAGAAAGAAGCGGAGGAAACTCCGGATGTAGTCACAGGTACCTTTTTAATAAACTCTACACGTGCTAAGGTGTTATTTGATTCCGGTGCAAACCGATCGTTTGTGTCTCCTGCATTTGCTGCTTGCCTGTGTTTGAAACCTAAAATGCTAGAACATGCTCTATCAGTAGATACGGCAAATGATAATCAAGTGTCAGTTAAAGAAGTATTTGATGACTGTGTGATAAATATAGAGGAATGTAGAGTGCCGATACAATTGTTTCCTATAACTTTGATAGAGTTTGACGTCGTAGTGGGAATGTACTGGTTATTTGACTTTATAATTAATGTTTAGGGTGAATTTGGGTTAAATTAGGAGTTAGGGGTATTTTGGGTCATTAAGAGATAGCTTAGGGTTTAAAGGGTAAAAATGGGTTAGATATTATCCCTTAGATTAATCTGATAATTCAAAACAACAGATATTATCTAGAAAAGCAATTTGGTGTGTATGTGTTTTGGAAGAAAAGAAGAAAGGAAGAAAGGCTAGCTTAAGGCATCATTTGGTGTACTTGGAAGAGATTACAGGTATGTTTCCTTTACAATTTATGTTTGTAACTGTTAATAGGAAGTTTCTGTCGGATTAAAATCATCAAAATAGATCTGGTATAAATCACAGTCGGATTCTGGGTAGAAATAGGGCAAACCGTCAGAGGTGTCCGGACACTATGAATGTGTCCGGGTGGTTTTGTTGGGAGTGTCTGGGTAACTTTGTTGGTGGTGTCCGGATAGTGTTCTTCAAATGTCCGGACGAGTTATTTATCCAGGTAAGTCTTCTTTTCATTAAGTTTCCGGTTAAAAATGAGTTGCCGGATAGTATCCAGATTTCTTTAGTGTTCGGATGCTAACCGGATTAGTTGTGCTGTCCGGAAAAGCTATGCTATCCGGAAAAGTAGTGTTGTCCGGATAAACTATGGTTTCCGGATACTTTGGCTGATTGGTCAAATTGATGATTTTAGATGCTTTTAAGTGTCCAGTAGCCCGAGTCTTGTTAAATCATGGATAGGAACTGAATAAGGACCGAAAGTACTGTAGACTTGACTTAAGCTCGGGTTGGGAAAGACAATTGAGGATAAGAGTTAGATAGAGTTATCTAAAGCTCTTAATCCTAGCAAGCTCTATGTGTTCAAAGTGGTAAAACAATATTTGTACATGATTGTTTCAGATATTGTGAATCGAAGGTGAAAGCAGAATTCTTTGTAGGGGGACTGAAAAAGGTGTTGTTAATCAAACAGATGAGTTTTACTTTAAAAAGCGTTTTTAACTGGAATACATATATGTATGGTTTGGGAATGTGATAATTGGTGATTATGTGTTGATATGTGAATTATAATATATTGAGGTATTATATTTACATGAGTATTATAATGTGTTATAATGCTTTGGCCGGGCTTAGGACCGGTGTGTTTGGCTATAGAATCCGTATAGCGTTGTTTGGCTGTAAATGTTGTACAGCGTTGTAAATTATTAGTTGGCTTGCAACCAACTAATATGGCCAGGAGGAATGAGAATGGAAGGTACATGACATGTGAGCTTAATTGGATATATTTGATTGTGTTGCATGATTTACATGAACGAAGTTATATAAATGGTTTCAAACTAACAGGGATTTTCTCACTTAGACCATCGTGTCTAACCCTCATTTTGTTTTAAAAATATGTATTCCAGGTGGTGGATCGCGTAAGAGCAAGTAATTAGAGTAATCGATGGATGGCTTTTGTGAAGGATTATATGACCAAGATTTTGGCACGTTTAGCAGTTGTATTATAACGATTAAATGTTATGTATGTATTTAGTAAGAAGTTTATAGTAGAATGGCTTCTTCTGATTGTAAAAGACTACGGGACCGTACTTTTAATATGATATTTCGTTTGTTACATCAATGTTATGTTACTTGGTGTGAATTGTTTAGTATATAGGAATTGGGTTGTTACACAAAGCATATAAACAAACTTGTTCACCACCATTCTTACCGTACACGTGCTCATCTCAAAGACGAAAACATACCCGATCTCATGAATATGACTAACCTTCCGTAAGTCATATCATCACAATCAATAGCCTACTATGAATCGTTGCATATTCTAGGTCATCGCTCTTATCCAATAAATTACAAGTTACTTTATGCCTATTCTTGGACTGGAAGTAGAGATTACAATTTACTTTATGCCTATCTCTGACCTTCCCATAGAAATCAGGAATTACAATTTACTTTATGCCTACTCCTCGATTTCTATACTACGAAATGAGAATTACAATTTACTTTATGCCTATTCTCCATTTCCATGTGAATGAGAATTACAAATTACTTTATGCCTATTCCGCATTTCACATCACACTATGAAATAGAAATTATAATTTCCTTTATGCCTATTTCTCATTTCATAACACCTTTATGAAATGGGAATTACAAATTACTTTATGCCTATTCCACATTCCAGGTCAACGAGAATTACAAATTACTTTATGCCTATTCCTCGTTAAAATAATAACAGTGCCTATGGATCCATTACACTTACTAGTGTATATGTATAATAACATATCACATTACCCCTCATAACATATTCTTAACTCTAAGAATATTAAACTATTTATCATTTTTTGCTCCTCAAATTGTTTCCCTTCCGAAGCTGTAAACAAAGAGTATTTCGAACTCAATTTATGAAAACTATTCCAAAATTGGATTCTAAATAAAAATCAGATTTTTAATTAAAATTGGATTTTAAAATATAATCCATATTGGATCAAGTCCAAATCTGGAATTAAATGTCGGTCCAATCCAAATTCATAATGGCCCAATTCCTTTTTAAATGACTACCGGATCACATCAAATTAAGCCCATGCTCCGAATAATAATTTCGGGCTTTAAGCCCTGTTCCGGTGTTTAAAACAGTTCTGGACTTCGGCCTCTTTTCCGGAATCAAAACCGTTCCGGGCTTAGCCCTTTTTCCGGTATTAACATCCATTCTGGGCTTTAAGCCCATGTTCCGGTATGGTCTTTTGCTAAATTCCGGAACCCGAACTCCCACCCCAACTTCCGGTAATGTCTTTTGTGAAATTCTGGAACCCAATTTTGTGAGGCCCAATTCCGGGTCTTCATATTACCGGATCCTTCACACTCAATTCTGGAAGTCATTTAATTTCGGATCTTAAACCCGGTTCCGGAACCCACCAATTCCGGATCCCATACTCAGTTCCGGAATTCTCAAATTGCGGGACCTCGACTCTGGATAATCGATTTCATGTCAAAATTGCTAAGAAACTCATCTAATTTCCATTCATTATGCGATTTCGTTTCAATACAAATTACTTAATGTATTCAGACAGTTTATGTACAATATCTGATTCAATTTCAACTGCAAATGTTTTAAAAATGAACAGATGAACTCACCTGAACAGAAGTTAACTTCAAACTTGAGCAGATCACAACAATTCCAATCTTTTGATTCGCTTCACCAAGGATTTGATAACCTAATCATAAGGAAATTGATTCAAAACACCTAAGTATCTTCAATCAATTGAAGCTAGGTTTGGATTTCTTACCAAGAACTTGAAATCGCCAACCTTCTATTCTCTCTCTCAGCTATGCTCTTGACCGACTCAAAAGAATGATATATTTTCTCCAAAAATATTGAATAGTGATTACCCTCACTTAAGGTAACCTTACTTTTCAAAATTTACCAAATAGACCTCCAAGTTCAAGTTTCAACGTTAACTTAGTACTTTGGTCAAATTACGAATTCAACCCTGGAGTTTATAAATACCAAATAGTCCATAACTTAGACTAAAATACAAATAGACCCCATTCATATAAAATAATACAAAGGAAAATTCGAGGTGTTACAATACTACTATCACAAGGGTTTCAAAAAGATCGTTAAAATGTGTTGGTTCTTTCACATAATCAAATTCCAATGTCAATTCATCGAAATCAATACTATGGCTAAGGAATCAGCACCGTTACAATGGTTTTGTAGGCGCAGACGAGACAGATAGATGCCTTTCTTGTCGCGTTGGAGTTAGGGTTGGATTCTTTTAGGGTTATTTCCCGACCATCTTTTCAAGGATTTTATTTTCAGGTTTATATACAAGCATGTGTTATGGTCAAAACCGAACCAAAATCTTGGAAAGCAAAGTTTTGCATTTAAACATTAAATTTTAAAAAAATCATGAAGAAAGAGGATACTGATTACGATTTGGTGGTGAAGAAAATGGGGGAGAAGTGGTAAGTCCCCCATAAGAGGTGGAAGGGGTTAAATGGGGTCAGACCATTTTGCCCCTGGATGGGTTTATGATTTAAATGGACATAATGGAATCAAACTCAATAAGGACCAACATTGAAATGAAATAGTAACCACAGTGACTATAATTGTAATTAGTTTGAAATAGGGACTACTCTTGATAGTAGATGGCAACCACAAGGACCAAAAGTGTAATTTACTCTTTTTATTATTTTTTAAAATACATGTTATATATGTGTTTATTTTAGACTATGTGTTTGTTTGGAAAATATTTTAGAGTATGTGTTTCCCTTAGAATATTGTGTTAATTTTAGAGTATTGCGTTTACTTCGAAAATATTTTAGAGTATGTGTTTATTTTATAGTGTTGTGTTAAATTTAGAATATCATGTTTTTTTTAAATGGCGTTTACTTCGAATATATTTTAGAGTATGTGTTTATTTTAGAGTGTTATGTTAAATTTAGAGTATCGTGATTTTTTTTAAATGACGCTTATTTCGAAAATATTTTTGAGTATGTGTTTATTTTATAGGTTAAATTTAGAGTATCATGTTTTTTTTAAAATTTGCGTTTATTTCGAAAATATTTTAGTGTGTTGTGTTTATTTTAGAGTATCGTGTTTAAAAAAAATATATCTTAGAGTGTTGTGTTAAATTTAAAGTATTGTGTTTTTTGAAAAAGTTGCGTTTATTTCGAAAATATTTTAGAGTATGTGTTTATTTTAGAGTATTGTGTTAAATATTACAATTGTAAAGATAGTTTACTAAATTACACATTAGGTCCCCAAACTTTGCTAAATTATAACTTAGGTCCCTTATCTTTGCTAAATTACAACTTAGGTCCCTAAACTTTGTTAAATTATAACTTAGGTCCCTTATCTTTGCTAAATTACACATTAGGTCCCCAAACTTTGCTAAATTACAACTTAGGTCCCTTATCTTTGCTAAATTACAAGTTAGGTCCCCAAACTTTGCTAAATTACAAGTTAGGTCCCCAAACTTTACTAAATTACAATTTAGGTCCCTTATCTTTGCTAAATTACAAATTAGGTCCCTTATCTTTGCTAAATTACAACTTAGGTCCCCAAACTTTGCTAAATTATGTTTATTTTAAATGGTTATCTTGATTGTGAGTTCCTACTCATAAATTTAAGCTTTATAATTAATGTTTGGAAGTTACACTTCCAAACACCCTTATATTTGATATTTTACCAAAAGATCCATAAATGCTATTAAGATATTTAAACATTGAAGTTGGCTTCACATGCCAAACTCAAATTCATTTTGGCCTCTTGCCAAAAGCTCCATAACTATTAAGGTTATATTTAAATTAATTAAATCGCAATATATCGATTTGGATTTTGTCAAACGGGTATAAATAGCCCTAAGGTTTGTGGGGACTTAAGCAATCCTTGTGATTCCCCTACTACCTGGAAGTCCAATAGATTGAGTGGTTTCTTTTTGAAAATTAAAATAGACGAAGAATTATCAACAAAATGTACGCATACCAGAAAAAAAAACTCTATAATTAACAACGTTATATTCAAATTAAATAAATCGCAACATATCGATTTGGATTTGTCAAACAGGTGTAAATAGCCCTATGGTTTGTGGGGACTTAAGCAATCCTTGTGATTCCCCTACTACCTAGAAGTCTAATAGATTGAGTGGTTTCTTTTTGAAAATTAAAATAGACGAAGAATTATCAACTAAATGTAAGCATACAAGAAAAAAACTCTATAATTAACAACGTTATATTCAAATTAAATAAATCGCAACATATTGATTTGGATTTTGTAAAACGGGTGTAAATAGCCCTAAGGTTTGTGGGGACTTGAGCAATCCTTGTGATTCCCCTACTACCTGTAAGTCCAATAGATTGAGTGGTTTATTTTCGAAAATTAAAATAGACGAAGAATTATCAATAAAATGTAAGCATACAAGAAAAAAACTCTATAATTAACAACGTTATATTCAAATTAAATAAATCGCAACATATCGATTTGGATTTTGTCAAATGGGTGTAAATAGCCCTAAGGTTTGTGGGGACTTAAGCAATCCTTGTGATTCCCCAACTACCTGGAAGTCCAATAGATTGAGTGGTTTCTTTTCGAAAATTAAAATAAACGAAGAATTATCAACAAATGTAATCATACAAGAAAAAACCTCTATAATTAACAAGGTTATATTCAAATTCAATAAATCGCAACATATCGATTTGGATTTTGTCAAACGGGTGTAAATAGCCCTAAGGTTTGTAGGGATTTAAGAAATCCTTGTGATTCCCCTACTACCTGGAAGTCCAATAGATTGAGTGATAATGAAATTTCATACATAAAATAATACCTATAACCATAATCCATTGTCTTAACAAACAGAAACTATATAGTATTCGTTACTTACAAGTTAGGTGCGTTGACAACATCTCTGAATTACTATGTCGTAGGATTTTTTTTACACGGACTTGACGCTAAAATGTCGCGTCGGCTATGTGCCAGAGATTAGAGCTCTTTTCAAGCGTTAGGTGAACGTGAACGTATGTAACTCGCGATATTTAGAGGGACACCTTTCGGTCCATGGCTGGAATTTACCAATACTGGTGGCGACCCCATGCTAGTTCACATGTTTCTACAGTTGGAGGTCGACGTCGCCAACGGAGATCCGGATGAGCTGTATTTTGATGTGTTTGGGCATGTGATAGTCGGGTTTACACCCCCCTTGACTAACCGCAAGTGTACGGTGTCGTCTCAAGTAATATGTACATAAGTACGAGTATCGAACCCACAGGAACCAGGTGTTAAGTACCACAATGACTGTATTAACTATTAACTGAACGGTTGCAAATTGGTTTGGTTTGATTTTCTGAAAAACTAAAATATTTAAGCATACGAAAAACGTAGAACAAGTTGCTTAGTTAGGATATATAGAGAGAAGATGGAGGGTTGGAGTCTGAATGGATCAATTAATAAGAACTTTAAATGACTTATGATTGGTTTTAATAATCAATAAATTGCAAAACCCAGAATCATCGCACTCTTTCAAGCTGCAATGAACATTAACTTAAATAAGAATTGTTTATCTCTCGATCTCACAATTGAATTAAGTTAATGAAGAAGGTTTAGAACACAACACAGAAGGAATTGGTATATCTCTATCCAATTCCTACCGGAGGCAATCGAATCCAACCTAAACTTGAGGCTTTTCTCAAACGAACTCAAGATTTGTAAAATCGTTAAACAAGTGATCAATTTATTAAATGCAGTAAGCATAGAATCAAAACCTTCATCCAACTATTAAAAACCAAAACACGAATCATTCAAAATCCACATCTATGACCCAAACGTCATCCAACCCCCCAACATGTAGTTTAGCTCATGTTGGGGGTGAAAGAAGGGAATCGAAAGGTTACAAAAGCTGCTAAAGCTATCATTGTTCAAGAAAGTCTAGAAAGAAAATAAGTAACTCCCTGAGAAGAAATCCCTTCCAATCTCACGTACTCGTTCGTCTTTGATTCCTCGCTCCGATCCGTTTCCCTCGTGTTCTTCCCTTCAAAAATCTCTTCTTCGCTCCCTAAAATCGCCTCTTAGTCGGCCGTCTTCGTCTGAAAGTGAAAAGTGCCTCAACCCTAGCTGCAGAAAATGTTTTAGTAAACTGGACGTCGGGGCCAACACCGACGCGGATTGACTGGCGCCAGCTTCTGTTTGGCAGTTCGGCGCGGATGCCGGAGCTATTTGGCTGGCGCCAAGACTGGCGCCAGGTTCTGCAATCATTCTCGGCGCGGATGCCGGCGCCAGTTCACTGGCGCGGAGACTGGCGCCAAGCACTGTTTCTCATTTTCCTCGATTTTTCTCGTTTTCAGCTCTGGAATTCAAATCTGCTGCTCTTTTGGACGACAATGATTGTACCTGTACTTTCTTACCAAAAACCCGTTAAACACTCCTATCTTACTTGAAGACACGCGTAAATCACCCAGTTTGAGATTAAAAATAATGTTGAAAATCGACATTATCAACAACCCCAAACCGAGCGTTGCTTGTCCTCAAGCAAAATAGCGATAGAAAATTTATAAACCAGGGTCATAACAAAATTCGCACAATTATGGAGTCGGTGGTTTCTTATGGATCTTTATACATCTCAGTCAATAGAAAGGGTTAGCGGATTATTCAGAACCTTGTAGAGGTCGAAACACTAACTTTTGAGAATAGAACTGGTCGGGACCACACTACATCAAATTCGACCTAAAGTCATGCAAGATTAGAGAGGATTTTGCTTCGACCCTACCTCACGGGATGCTCTCATTTCACTCGAACCTAGGCTGTAACACATGTTGTTCATGCTTTTGGAGTTTATGTACAAGAATTCACGCGATATATGCATGAACAACTAAACATGAAAGATGCACGCATGTACAAGAAAGTGATCTAAAAAAGAATCAAGTAGCAAGATAGGGACTATCGGTAAAGGTGGTCGTATACCCTATTCACATTTTCCAGAAGATCATCCAGGTCTTTAATATGGGTTATAACGGGGCTAGGGTTATGGTTAGGAAATGAAGGGTACAACGGATCAAAAATCCTGAATGTGTCAATCCTCGAGCAGTTATGAACTTTTCTGACTTTTTCTTCTATCACTTGGCCTTTTTGTCATCACTAGGGTCGCTTTGACCATCTTATTTATTTGTATCTCTTCTATCTATTTTTTTGTGGGGCATCATTGGCCCTCTTTATTTGCTTGGGGCTACATTGGCTCTCTTTTCTATCTCTTGGGTTAGAATGACCCATGACTGGCCTGTATTTTTCTTTTCTGCTCTATCTTCCGCTGTTCATTACCGCTTATGATTGACACACTTTCGGATCAGGGTTGGCTAAGGCTTTTGGCTAGGGTTTAATGATAGGGTTCGAAATGAAAAACTGGTGAGTGTTTGGTTGCAAAGGGGTTTTGGGTACACACATAATGGGTTAAAGGGACGATAACTAAAAACTGGTTTAAAATGCACACAATGCCTGAAATCATCTCTTAAGGTCCACACGATATGGTTTACTATACCTTTACCTAATATCCCGATGGTCGTCTTTGCTACTCAATGCAAAATTATAGCGAGATCAATCTATAATCACGACAAGGAAATTGAAAAAGTGTATCAGATTTTTTTGTTTAATTCCCTCGCAATGAAAGTACGTCATTTTAGGCTCGAATCTCACTATTGGGTGGTCTCCACTAATGTCCCTAATGCATACAATCCTTCGGTCTCATTCAACGCTATGTTATCCCTCACAGATTCATTCCTCAAGACGATGTGTTCTACTTACTACCAACAGTAATTCAGAAAAACAATTCATTCATAACCTGTAACATCCCAAAAATACAACAGGACATACATATCAATAAGTCATAACATTTACGAATCTGGGTCCCAAAATCTCGTTACATCATTCACAAACTAAGGTTGGCGGAAACAACCTATACACAACTGAGAATAATCTAACTTCTACAAGAGGCACTTGTACTGTCTCTAGCTGCATCTGTACTCTATCTTGCTCTTGTTCACTTACCTGAGCTCCCTACTAATCGCTTACCTGAAAAGGTTTTAGTTTTGAAAAGTGAGGGTTAGACCATGAGGTCTAGTGAGTTCCCTCCGTAAACAGCATACAACGACATTATGGAAATCACTTTATAAAACGCATTCACATTCTTCACATAATCATTCAACTATGGTACTGCACAGTGTTTAAGTATCACATAACTAGTCACATATCCGAGT
The DNA here is from genome assembly GCA_033807775.1 of Saussurea involucrata. Taxonomy (NCBI): domain Eukaryota; kingdom Viridiplantae; phylum Streptophyta; class Magnoliopsida; order Asterales; family Asteraceae; genus Saussurea; species Saussurea involucrata. The sequence goes on from CM066316.1 coordinate 29,487,903, forward strand.
AGGAAGGAAACGAATTCCCTCCTACAAGCTGCCCATATATCCGAGTAGGGAGGAAATGAATTCCCTCCTACAAGCTGCCCAAAAATCCGAGTAGGAAGGAAATGAATTCCCTCCTACAAGCTGCCCAAAAATCCGAGTAGGAAGGAAATGAATTCCCTCCTACAAGCTGCTCATAGTCCAAGGGATCATCGGATACCGAGGTACTCAGATCCCACTGTGCAGACCGACTCCACATAACATACACATAATTCATCATAATCATGAAACATGAAATCCGTATAACACTTTACAATTCATTCCATCTTACTGAATAATCCTTTCATTAGAACATACTTTTCATGGGAAAACGTTAGTAAAAGATTGTAAATAAATCATGCTCATAAACACACCCTGATCAGTAAAACATTAAACTTTCATTCACGTAAAAATCATGTAAAAATAACATGGCATATCCACATAAACACTATCTTTGGAAAACACGTAAGATCACGTATTTTAGTTAGAAAAACTCACCTGGTGCTCTTACTTCTTTTTCCTAATCTGATCCAGACTTCCAATAGATCTTCCTAAATGAATGGACAAAACATATAAGCTGAACACTTAACTATCCGGACAACACTACTTTCCGGATAACATTACTTTCCGGACAACACTACTTTCCAGACACCTTGGACTTTCCGGATACTAATACCCGGACACTCGTCCTTTTCGGACACAACTATCCGGACACTAGCCCTTTCCGGACACAACTATCTGGATACTAAAACTTATCCGGAAACTACTACCCAGATACTGTAGACAACACCCGAAAACCCCCCACTGTCCGAACACTACTGTCCGGACGGGGCGACGTCCGGAAACCACGGTTGGACGAAAACAAAATCCTAAAAGTGACTAATGAACCCATTATCTGCCATAAGTTCGATTAGACAAACATAAGGGTTCATCCACCAAACCTAAACATCCACTTAACTCATCTTCTTACCTTTAAATCGATACTTACTAATCAAAAACCTCAAAACCCCCTTTTAAGAGCATTTAGTGAAGAACACAATGAAATCAAAGGCTTCTCACCAAAATACTTAGACCACAAAGAGGGAAACAGTAAACAATCAGCAGCAAGAAGATTAGAGGAGATTACCTTCTTGATTTTCCTTTTTCTTTGCTTCTTCTTACTTTCCTTTCTTCCTTCAAGCCACCAAACCACAAGAACACAAATAAAACTGATTTCTAAAATCATGCCCTAGGGAATTGTAGCTATATACACTTCTCAAGAATTGTCAAAAGGTCCCTCAAGTCCAACGTTCATTGCTTAGACTTCGGCCACCAAACTTTCATCTTTTCTATAAAAAAAAAACCCGGTTGTTACATAACCGCTAGCCCATCGATTTTCCAAAACTTAATAAAGATCACTAACAGAAACCACGACCACACCCCAAACCTAGATTACACATTGTCCCCAATGTGCATACAAGTCTATTACAGTCATCCAACAAAAACAACCCGGTTGTTACAACACTCCCCCTTTAAAAGAATTTCGTCCCCGGAATTCCTTATTAGAAGAGATGCGGGTATCTTGCTTTCACCACAGCTGACACTTCCCCAAGGTAATGCCACTTCTGACTCAGTCGACCACCTCATTAAATTCGAAACATGGAACATTGGATGCATTCCCTCCAGTTCTTACGGTACTCTAACTCGTAGGCTACTGTTCCTATTCGATCGGTCTTAACAATAGAAGATTAAATAAGGCTTCTCACGCATATCTACTTCCTTTAAGAAGGAACTTGGCGGAATCCCCCGCTACAACACGAGATTTATTTACTAAGAGACAATCACTCACTTGACAGCTTGGCACAAGGGCAACCCTGTACACCCCGATAACTCACAACCCCGAGTTCCTTCATCGTATCACAACTCTCAACCCTGCACCACCCAACAATCGCCTATGCAGATAAAATTTCCCTTTCTCGGACCACCTAGACGACAGTTCGTCAATCATCTCACATCCTCACTACTTCACCACCCCATACTCATACGTAACTAAGAGTAGTAACCTCCAAACCCATCGTTGAAGTGTTCACCTACTCAAATTAAACTTATACTGAAACACATCAATTCCTCGCTGATTGCCACATTCGTTCAGTCATATAAAACATAACTCCGGTCATCCTCACAACCACTAGGAGGAGTAACCCTGGTCACACCATACTATTCTCACTAGCTTAATCATTGCACGACCAATTCGCTTAAACATTTATCACAAAGTCACTAATTTAAATCATTCAGTTGTCTTATCCACTTCTTTCCTGCACAAAATCATACACAATTCCCTTCCTCAATACTCTCTCCAAAGTTCGCACACTTATCAATGACAATCTACACATTCTTTGATCTTCAACTATTACCTTCTCGGATAATCCTTTCACCTATCGGAACAATTCTCAATCATTAAAGATTTTGCATCTACTACCCCATATTTTGATTAACCCATCCATCATCTTCTTTAACTTACATTGATTTCAAGAATATACTTACTTAGCGACTCACATAGCCAGGAAAACGCTTGGTCTCTCATTTGGGCAACCTCCCGCCACCACTCCGTCATTCTATCCCGAACACAATCATACCACAACGTCAACTTACACCCTACGTGCTCCAACAATATGGTTAACAAATCGAACACCTCATCCAAAACACCCAAAAAGGCTTCTATCTGATGCTTCCTCTCTCTCTCTCTAACATCACATCACTACGATACTAGCTGGCACATTTAGCTTGACAATTACTGTCGCTATACATCCATACACTCTTTGTCCATAACATCACACTGCAGACCAGATCTCTCATGATCATTCACCCAATTCGAACTTGCCTTCAAATCCTCCCGTATACATAATCAAGTCTATCTCGCTACTTAGTCCTTTCCCAACTTGTTGAACTATAACTCACGAGTTCTCAATTAGCTCAAACATTCTAGCTAGCTCCTTATGATCTGAGCCCTTTCATAGACACGGCACATATTCTTACTGACTGATATAGTCTACACTCACTCCGTTTGTGCTACACACCTTATCCTTCTATGGACCATCCATACCTCGTAAATGGGACGCTTATTCAACAACAACGGTCTCTCACTAACTTAGCACCCCACAAGGTGTTCTATCAACTTTCGCTCTTCTGGTTCAAGCCTTCGGCCTTAACCATCTTGCACGGTTGCCAACTTCAGCATCAAAAGTCGACCTGTAACTACTTTCTTAACCTATTCCTTAACATGGGTTCCCTTACGGGACCTAATCCTACCAACATATCATAATCACTTCATAATACGTCTCCCTCATTTCTGAACTTACTCCTGTAACATCAATATTACAAGATCACCTGAAAACTCATATCCAATACTGTGGACATTTCGCTTCTGCCTCTCAACACTACTCATAACGAGTTGCTAATACCAACGCCTCGATGACTTCTACTCCTTCCACTGGGCCCAACCGTCCATCGACAACCGTACTTCCAGTTACCGAACAAGGGTACATACCCTCATACAATCGACACTATAATTCACTTCTGACTCTTCCACTGTCCAATTTTCTTCTTAAACACATACCACAACTACAACCGTCCTACCCTGATTTGGCCAACGCCTCTCCACTCTCGGAGTTCTTCCTTAGCTTAACATGTAATACTCTATGACCTAGTGAGTTCATAGCCTTCATGCATGACGATGCGGTAAATAAATCATTTCGTACATTTTATCCTTTTTAAATAAACAATATTTGGAAACAATTTGGGTACACCTGATCCCATTTCTAATATAACTTCACTGCCCTGCACAACGATTCGAGAGTCGCTTGCATGCATCTTCCCGTGAACCTCACTCTTGCTCAAACCGAACGATGTTATTACAACAGTAATATATTGCATGAAAATCTTTTCATATGACACAATTCTGAAAGAATTACCGACACAAAGTACGAGTCGGTTCTCACACTCATTTGTATGATATCAACAGGTTAAAACTCATTTTGATTGTAAAAGTTTTGTTGGCAAACGTTTTCTCGACCTTTTTGTAACAATTTAACTTATCATGAAAAGTGTGAAATATTTTGCGAATCGTTAAGTTCAAAATTTCATTGTGCAATGTGAATGAAGTCACCTTTTTCTTTAAACATACGCTTGCACATTCTGACTCATTTTCGATCAAAATTGATATTTACGCATTTGACTTAAATCGTGAAAATTTCATGTTACGTATAAGAACGCTATGTATGAGATTCTACTTACAATTGAGGGCTACTCACTCTAACAAGGTCAACCACTTTACTCACGCAGCTTATCCTTGACACTTACCTACGACCAATGGTCGCCCTCTCGGTCATGCAATAACTTGCTGTACATGCGTTCCACATCTCACTTTCTCAACCATTTCATACTATTTTCGCTTTGATCGACTATCTCACTTTCTACTTCTAAATGCTTTCAATTCACTATAGGTATCTTATTTCATTTATCCTGCCATTGAAAAGCTCGACTAAGAAGTCAGGGCTCCATTGCTACTTTCAAGGTTTCGACATTGTCCTTCCTTACAATCCTGACTGATCTATCCCATGATTTCTAGAACTGGGACTCTCCCGAAATAGGAGTCTTACTCAAACTCAAACATTCATCCTCTCCGAATTCACGAAGAGCTACCTCTAGACAACTCATAACATTCTATACAACATTTCTTCTCTGTGATGGATACATACATCACATCATAAGTGACTTCTCATGAAACTTCCCCAACAAGGGGTCTCAATCTACCCCTCAGGGATCTTGCTGACATTCTAAAGTACTGGAACACGACATAAACACTAGCTTCTGACTACCACTTCGGAATAATAAGGCAGGTTAATAAGGCAGGTTAAGCACATACATGTACCTGTAAGTTTGCAATTACACTGGCCGGGTGGAATCTCAAACTTACCTTACATGACAGTCCTCAGTACCTTATTAGTCCTATATCTATAGTGCCCTCCTAACGCATTTCCTGATTCTCAGTTGTGATTTCTACTCCCAAGTTTAAGTTTAGGCCCGTCCGGTCACCTAAATCCCTTAAATTATGGCTCTGATACCATTTGTAACATCCCAAAAATACAACAGGACATACATATCAATAAGTCATAACATTTACAAATCTAGGTCCCAAAATCTCGTTACATCATTCACAAACTAAGGTTGGCGGAAACAACCTATACACAACAGAGAATAATCTAACTTCTACAAGAGGCACTTGTACTGTCTCTAGCTGCATCTGTACTCTATCTTGCTGTTGTTCACTTACCTGAGCTCCCTACTAATCGCTTACCTGAAAAGGTTTTAGTTTTGAAAAGCGAGGGTTAGACCATGAGGTCTAGTGAGTTCCCTCCGTAAACAGCGTATAACGACATTATGGAAATCATTTTAGAAAACGCATTCACATTCTTCACATAATCATTCAACTATGGTACTGCACAGTGTTTAAGGATCACATAACTAGTCACATATCCGAGTAGGAAGGAAATGAATTCCCTCCTACAAGCTGCCCAAATATCCGAGTAGGGAGGAAATGAATTCCCTCCTACAAGCTTCCCAAAAATCCGAGTAGGAAGGAAATGAATTCCCTCCTACAAGCTGCCCAAAAATCCGAGTAGGAAGGAAATGAATTCCCTCCTACAAGCTGCCCATAGCCCAAGGGATCATCGGATCCCGAGGTACTCAGATCCCACTGTGCAGACCGACTCCACATAACATACACATAATTCGTCATAATCATGAAACATGAAATCTGTATAACACTTTACAATTCATTCCATCTTACTGAATAATCCTTTCATTAGAACACACTTTTCATGGGAAAACGTTAGTAAAAGATTGTAAATAAATCATGCTCATAAACACACCCTGATCAGTAAAACATTAAACTTTCATTCTCGTAAAAATCATGTAAAAATAACATGGCATATCCACAAAAACACTATCTTTGGAAAACACGTAAGATCACGTATTTTAGTTAGAAAAACTCACCTGGTGCTCTTACTTCTTTTTCCTAATCTGATCCAGACTTCCAATCGATCTTCCGGAATGAATGGACAAAACATATAAGCTGAACACTTAACTTTCCGGACAACACTACTTTCCGGACAACATTACTTTCCGGACAACACCACTTTCCGGACACCTTGGACTTTTCGGATACTAATACCCGGACACTCATCCTTTCCGGACACAACTATCCAGACACTAGCCCTTTCCCGACACAAATATCCGGATACTAAAACTTATCCGGAAACTACTACCCGGATACTATAGACAACACCCGGAAACCCCCCCCCCCCACTGTCCGGACACTATTGTCCGGACGGGGCGACGTCCGGAAACCACGGCTGGACGAAAACAAAATCCCAAAAGTGACTAATGAACCCATTATCTGCCATAAGTTCGATTAGACAAACATAAGGGTTCATCCACCAAACCTAAACATCCACTTAACCCATCTTCTTACCTTTAAATCGATACTTACTAATCAAAAACCTCAAAAAACCCTTTTAAGAGCATTTGGTGAAGAACACAATGAAATCAAAGGCTTCTCACCAAAATACTTAGACCACAAAGAGGGAAACAGTAAACAATTAGCAGCAAGAAGATTAGAGGAAATTACCTTCTTGATTTTCCTTTTTCTTTGCTTCTTCCTCCTTTCCTTTCTTCCTTCTAGCCGCCAAACCACAAGAACACAAATAAAACTGATTTCTAAAATCATGCCCTAGGGAATTGTAGCTATATATACTTCTCAAGAATTGCCAAAAGGTCCCTCAAGTCCAACTTTCATTGCTTAGACTTCGGCCACCAAACTTTCATCTTTTCTATAAAAAAAACCCGGTTGTTACATAACCGCTAGCCCATCGATTTTCCAAAACTTAATAAAGATCACTAACAGAAACCACAACCACACCCCAAACCTAGATTACACATTGTCCCCGATGTGCATACAAGTCTATTACATTCATCCAACAAAAAATGTGCGGATTAATGTACAGTTATCCAACAAAATTAGAGCATGTCAGATCAAAAGGAAAAATAAAAACAAACCGTCTTCATTCCCCATGGTTCCGGCGTCTGGAAGATGATTGTCCACCCGGTTGCTGCCTCCTCACTCTCCGGTCCGGCTGCGGGTTGGAAGGACCCGCCGCGTCTACATTTGCACCTCTCGCGATAGTCTGGCGGATGCCCTCGAGGCTGCGGCGATCGAAGTGGCGGACCACACCCTCGATGTCAGTCGGTATGGGGGCTTCTCCCTCGTCCATATCTGGGTCGTAGTTGATGTCATCGACGTCAACATCATCCACATCGTTCGGTATCTCCATCTCCTAATTCGCGGCTGCCTCTTGTCGGTCTAACTTTTGGGCGGCCTCCATTTGGGCGCGGTATGTAACTCGATCAAATGGTAATGGAGGGGGTAGAGCAGCCCCGATCCTCACACCCGCGTCCCTGCACAGTTTAGTGATAAGGCATGGAAATGGAAGAATACCTGTGTTCCGCTCGGAAGTGGCATCTATCATATGGAGGATAATGATGTGTCTGACATCAAGTGGCATGTTGTGTTGGATGCAATATAGAATGCGGGCCACATATGGATCGACATTGGTGTAATGTGTGGACGGGGCCAAGATCCCCTTTATGAATCGCAGCCATACTCCAATCTCGGGTCGAAGTTCACTTTTCTTTATCTCATCCACCTTTGCCACCCAGTTTTCACGTCCACTTCGTCGCAGCGCTGATGCGATAATAGGACTATGTGTCTCGTCCTGACCCACGCCTGGGATGGGTGGTATGCCAAAAGTCGCGTCCAACTCTTGGTGGCGCGGTACCCGGTAGTGATGACAAATGTCATCGATAGTGATCCGCATTCTCACCCCCGTACGACGACTGTGTGGTGTTCTCCAAAAGCGGGTGGCACCATAGCTGCATAAAATTCTAGCACGAGTTCTGGGTCAAACGGCTCGGGCGCCCTCACATACTCGGTCCATCCCCTTTGCATCGCTATCTCGGGATGGATTGTCCTCTCTTCGAAATTCACGATACGTTCGTTGAAGTTTATGTGCGGTGCCCTCGCTATTGTTGCCCGTTCAGCGGGGGTCATCTGATAATATTGGAACCACCTACCGGGGGTATCTAGCCTTGTACGCACCATGTTTCCTGCAAAAAGAGATTGGATCAATTAAGAACACATACTCAAAAGGTCACCCCAAACCTAGTCTTTGGACTAGGTTTTTCACATACTCACAATCATTCATGTTAGGTACAAACAAAGGTACCCCAAACCTTGGTAAGACCAAGGTTTGCAATGGGGTGCGGTGTGGAAAACAAATCAAGAGTGACCACCCCAAACCTAAGTGAAACTTAGGTTTACTTAGTCTATTTAGTCTAATGAAACACAACTATCCCACACACACACATATACCACAAACATCTGCTTTATCAACTTGGAGACTCATAAAAAATATTTAGCAGCTTAATCATTAAGCACAGTCATTAAGCACTGCTCTCCACAATTCCTAACATTCGAGCAACAAGTAGCAAATCTCATGGAAACTCATCTTATACATCACAACCCAGCATACTCAACAAATAGGACAAACATGTTCTTAATAAGCACAAAATGGTGAGCACAATTCGAAATTACCATGATTTTCCCCAAAAAATTAAGCCCTAAAAGGGAGAACTTCTAAAACAAACATGGTCAAGCAATCTCATGGTGTCAATCATCATGTAATCATGCATACTCACTTTAAAATGAAGAACATAAGGAGAAAATAGCACATACCTTCGATTTTGAATGAAAATTTTCCACCAAAAGAGAATTTAAGGTGAGAAATGTACCTTTAATGCTTTGTGGATGGGAAGATGATGAAAGCGTGGAGAAACCTTTAGATTAGAGGCCGAAATTGGGAGAGAAAGCTTATTTGAGAGCAAAAACGGCGGTTTCAAATGCTAGGGTTTGTACAAAATGGCTGAAAATTGCTAAAAGTGGTCTTTATACCTGTCAGGACCTCCGCGCGGGTACCGGCGCCGATTGGGCCACGCGGTAACTTGCGCCAGCTACTGTTTACCAAAAGGAAAAAATCTTCTGTGCAGGTACCGGCGCTGATGGAGCCGCGCGGTGACCCGCGCCAGCCTCTGTTCGATTCTATTTTTTTTAACCCACGCTGATTTTGGCGCTGATGGACCAGCGCGATGACCTGCCCCAGCCTCTGTTTGATTGGCTTTATTTTACCCCGCGCTGATGTTGGCGCCAGTTGACTAGCGTCGAGACTGGCGCCAGCCACTGTTCGCTTCTTTTCACTTCCTTTTCGCTTCTTCCGTTCCTTGCTCACCGAACTTCACCGCACTGATCTTAGAAAGGCATCTCTCAGGAACAAACAAACACGCTAATTAATAAAAAACAAAAACACAACAAAAGAAATTAAAATGAAAAGCTAACCTACGGTGGGTTGCCTCCCACCAAGCGCCGTATTTAAGGTCGTGGCACGACTCCTCACGCAATCACTCCGTATGCTCGTCAAGGTAGATGCTCGAGACTCCCGTAACTTCACCTCCCAGATATGGTTTCACCCGCTGACCATTCACCTTGAATTGTTGGCCGTCTGCCCCTTCTAGCTCCACCGAACCATAGGGAAACACTTCTATCACCTTGAATGGTCCCGACCACTTGGTCTTCAGTTTACCTGGAAATAAACGCAAACGAGAGTGATAACTCTCATATTTGTAGAGTTATTTGTTACTAATTTTCTAGTTTTTACTTCTTTTCATAACCACCTTTGCTTCTAATCTTTTCATTTGGTCCATAATACATGCAAATGTGATAATAAAATAAAAAGATATATTCTGATACGAAAGCTGGTTTTTCGACACTTTGTGGGCATGGAGTGCCCACTGAGGGCACGTTCAAAAATGCCACCGCCAAAGGTTGCTGCAACTTGTGCAAGTGGATGTGAGGTGCATTGAGGACCATTCAATTTCTGCAGCCCACGTGATGTGATGAGTACTTGGACTCTATAAAAGAAAAGAAACGGCAAATCATCGAGACACACACAATTCCATTTTCCTCTCTTCATAGTTTTAATTACTTTGCATAATAATTACTCTTTCCCAAGAACACTTCATGTTTTCGACTTGAAGTGCAGTGATTTAAATTGTTGTACCTTAATTCTGCATTTTATATTCCGTACTTTAATTCTGCATTTTATATTCCGTACTTTATTTCTCGCAATTAATTTTATGAAAGTATTTATTTCGCATTCCTTTTCTTTTATTATGTCTATTACTTTTAATATGAGCTAAGCACCTAAATGGGTGTGGGTGTGAATCAAACTTGAGACTAGTAGGCGACACTTGGGTGTTGCCATTATTACTAGCTCTTAAGCTTGGTTACTTAAGTCGGGACTTCAGTTCAACACAGATAAGTTGGCCACCTTGAAGTGTTAATATTAGATTTTAGACCTCGAGAGGGGCGGATCCGAAATACGACTTAAGTGATGCACAAAGATTTGAGAAAGTCTTTGATAACCACGTAGAGATACGGGTTCTGCATGATTTACTAAGGTTCGAACTTCGGTCGAGATTTATATCACAAAGAGATTTGGGTGTAAATCTCCATACTGATTGAACTTTGATTTTTGAGTCATACTTAGTTAAATCAGCAAGTTAAAGAGTCGGTAGAAATGGCAACTTTATGGACACCTTGTAGGACTGATCTATAAAAATCCACTTTCAAGAGATCGGGCTTTTTATAGATTATTGTACTACAAAGTGACTAACCAAGTTGTCAGTACAACCATCTCAAGGAAAATTTACACCCATACCCATTCTTTAAATTATAATACATTTCATATTTGGGAATTATTTCACCAACAAAACGACAAATTTTATGTTACTCGAAACTTGTGCAAGAAGTTCATTTAAGTCTCTAATTTTCAGTAGTTCAGTCCCTGTGGATCGATTCTCGGTATTTCTACCGTTATATTACTTGTAGCGACCCCAGTGTAGGTGTATACTTGCATCCCCACTGTGGGAACCATTGTGCCCACATTTTTGGGTATACGTTTTCCAGCTATCAAGTTTTTGGCGTCGTTGCCAGGGACTGACGCGATTTTACATCCTGAAAATTTGACTTTTATTCGAGCCTGTGTCACTAGTTTCATCTCCAACGCACGTCTCCGTGTTGTATGCCACAGCTGCATCACGGTGAACTTTTACCTCTCGACCTTGAGATAGAAAAAACTTTTAGAAAACGAAGAAGAGGAAAAGGTAATCAACAAAACCCAGCTCTAAACAAAAAGATGGCAGAACAACCACCACCACCTCCACCAGAGACCACTATTGGAATTGCTGATGATAAAGATAGGAAGATAAGGGACTATGCAACACCTGAATTCGATCAATTGACGTCAGGTATTCTGAAACCCAACATGGAAGCACAAAATTTTGAACCAAAACCAGTAATGTTTCAAATGATCTAAGCAATGGGTCAATTTGGAGGATTACCTTCGGATGATCCGCACTCTCATTTAAAATCATTTATAGAAATGACGGATCACTTTCGAATTCTCGGAGTAACTCCGGAAGCCTTACGGCTAACGCTCTTCACTTATACACTAAGAGATAGAGCCAAAGCCTGGCTAAATTCTCAGCCATCTCAATCCATTGCCATTTGGGCGAGTTTAGCTGAAAAATTTAAAAAAAAATATTTTCCTCCAACAAGAAACGTAAAATTCAGACATGATATCATGAACTTCCGACAAGAGGAAGACGAAGCAGTTGCAGATGCATGGGAGAGATTCAAATATCTTATTAGAAAATGTCCTCATCATGGAATCCCCCACTGCATTCAATTAGAAACATTTTATAATGGTCTTTCTAATGCTGCTAAAATCATCCTCGATGCTACTGCCAATGGCGCTTTTACAAGCAAAACTTACAACGAAGGGTATGACATTCTGGAAAACGTTGATAACAATAATACGGAATGGTCAAACCCTCGTGCCATTATTCCTAAAGTAGCATTGGGAATTCATGATATGGATGCCATCACTGCCTTAAATGCACAAATTGTTGCTTTAACTAATTTAGTTAAAAACAATTTGAGCATTGGGGGAGAAAAAAATCAAGCACACTCGGTAAATCATTCTTTGCCTGAATCTTGTGCTTTCTGTGGAGAAAATCATCATTTTGAAAATTGTCCAGGTAATCCAGTTCGGTAAACTATGTGGGAAACAATCCTAGAAATAGTCCGTTTTCCCAAACATACAATGCGAACTGGCGGAATCACCCAAATTTCTCTTGGGCAGGAAATCAATGACTTCAACCCCCTGGGGCAAGTCAAGGCCAAAACAGACCACAAAATCCTCCGGGATTTCATCAAGGTCAACCTCATAATTTTCAACAAGGCCAAACTTCACAAACACACTCATCTAGACCACACCAAGCAGAGGAAAGTAATAGTTCAATCGAATCATTACTTAAAGGTTTTATAAATCAAACCAATGCAACGTTGCGGGGTTTCGAGACCCAACTGGGCAATTTGCATCAGAACTCAAAATTAGACCCCAAGGGACTCTGCCTAGTGATACTGAGACACCCAAAGAGACTCACAAGGAACATGTAATATCTTTAAGTGTAGTGGAGATAGAAAATGTAAACAATTTAAAAGAATTTGAAAAATCATCTCCCACACCAATTTTGCAAAAAGAAACACACACTGTTGACAGAGAGAATGTTCCTGGAATTTTCCCTTCCCTTAAAGAAGCAGAAAATCCAGCAATTTTTCCCAAAACTGCAGGACCGATGATTCCATGCACTGTCAAAAATCCAGCACAACCTGCCCACAGTGGACAGACTGTGCCCACACCGGTTGTAAGCAAACCAACTCCAGATCTGCGAGATTTGCCTTTTCCCGAGAGATTAAAACCCAAAGAAAATAATGTTCAATTCAAAAAGTTTTTGGATATTTTCAAACAACTTCACATCAACATCCTTTTGGTAGAAGCTCTCGAGAAAATGCCAAATTATGTTAAGTTTTTGAAAGACATTTTGAACAAAAAAAGAAGGCTAGAGGAATTTGAAACTTTGTCTTTAACCAAAGAATGTAGTGCACTTATTACTTGCAAAATCCCTCCGAAACAAAAAGACCCGGTAGTTTTACCATCCCGTGCTCAATTGGGGGAAAAGAAGTAGGACATGCTCTATGTGATTTGAGAGCAAGCATAAATCTCATGCCTTTGTCAGTTTTAAAAAAATTGGGAATCAGTGAAGTTCGACCCACCACGGTCACTTTACAACTTGCTGACAGATCTGTGGCATTCCCAAAGGGAAAAATTGAGGACATCTTGGTTAGAGTTGATAAATTCATCTTTTCGGCCGATTTTCTAGTATTGGACTATGAAGCATATAGGAATGTCCCCATCATCTTAGGAAGACCATTTTTGGCAACAGGTAGATCCTTGATAGATGTACAAAAGGGTGAGTTGACAATGAGAGTGAATGACCAGCAAATAACTTTCAATTTGTTTAAAACCCTTAAGTACAATGGAGAAGTTGAGGAGTGTTCTTCTATGTGCAGTTTAGATAAAGACATTGACCTAAGTTTGATTGATTGCATGGAAGAAGAGGATTTGGAAGAAGACTTGGTAGAGGTTATAGAAGCTTTTGAACACTTAGATTTTAAGGATAAACCAACCCAACTTCCCTCTATAATCAATGCACCAGACTTAGAGTTAAAACCACTTCCCAATCACCTCGAATACGCTTATCTTATGGAAGAAGAAAAGTTGCCTGTAATCATTTTTGCAAAGCTAAGTCAAGATCAAGAAAAGAGGTTGATTGAATTGTTGAAAAACAACAAAAAGGCCATAGGTTGGACCATAGCAGACATCAAGGGAATTAGTTCATCACTTTGCCAACATAAGATAATTTTGGAAGATAACATTGTTGGTAAAGTGCAACCACAACGGAGACTTAACCCAATCATGAAAGAAGTCGTTAAAAAAGAAATTTTAAAAAGGCTAGATGCGGGTATCACTTACCCCATTTCAAGTAGTGGTTGGGTGAGTCCCATCCAATGTGTCCCAAAGAAAGGTGGTACCACGGTAGTCACCAATGAGAAAAATGAACTTCTCCCAACTAGAACTATCACCGGGTGGAGAATTTGTATGGACTATAGACAACTAAATCTGGCCACCAAAAAGGATCATTTTCCTTTGCCCTTTATTGACCAAATGCTACATAGATTGGCCGGAAAGGAATTTTACTGCTTTTTGGATGGGTATTCGGGGTATAACCAAATTCACATAGCACCCGAAGATCAAGAGAAGACAACCTTCACTTGTCCCTTCGGAACTTTTGCGTTTCGGCGAATGCCATTTGGTTTATGCAATGCCCCTGCAACATTCCAGCGTTGTATGATGTCCATTTTCTCGGACATGATTGAAGACACAATGGAAGTTTTTATGGACGATTTTTCGGTCATAGGCACTTCTTTTGAAAACTGTCTTGTTAATCTGAAAAAGAGTTTAGAACGATGTGAAACTTACGATTTAATTTTGAACTGGGAAAAATGCCATTTCAAGGTAGAAGAAGGTATTGTTTTGGGTCACATGGTTTCTAAAAAGGGTTTGGAGGTAGATAAAGCTAAACTGGAAGTAATAATACATCTACCCGAACCAACCACGGTCAAAGGAATTAGAAGTTTTTTAGGACATGCTGGCTTCTATAGAAGGTTTATAAAAGATTTTTAAAAAATTTCCAAACCTCTTTGTAACTTGTTGCATGTCGATCAAACTTTTGATTTCTCCTCTGAATGCAAAACAGCTTTTGAAACTATCAAGGCCGCTCTTGTGACGTCATATATTGTAATTGCCCCAAATTGGACCATGCCTTTTGAGGTTATGTGTGATGCAAGTGACTGGGCTGTAGGTGCCGTACTGGGACAGAGGGTAAACAAAATTATTCACCCCATATACTACGCAAGCAAGACTCTTATTGAGGCACCAATTAATTACACTACAACAGAAAAAGAGCTGCTTGCGATAGTTTTTGCATTTGACCGTTTCCGTTCATACTTGATTGGCAGTAAAGTTATCGTTCATACGGATCATGCCGCTATCAAATATCTCTTTAACAAAACAGACGCTAAGCCACGGCTTATCCGTTGGGTCCTTCTTTTGCAAGAATTTGATTTAGAGATAATTGATAGAAAGGGAACTGACAATCAAGTTGCGGATCACCTTTCCCGAATTGAAGGAAACGTGTCAAGTGGTGGAAATCAGGACATCAAAGAAAGTTTTCCGGACGAACACATTTTTGTAATTCAGCACCATTTTGAAGCAAAACTCCCATGGTATGCAGATATTGCTAATTTTCTTGCAAGTGGAATTAAACCACAAAATCTTAAAGGTCAACAGTTCAAAAAGTTTCTCCACGATTGCAAGAAATATCTATGGGACGATCCTTTTTTATATAAAATGGGTGCAGATCAAGTTTTACGAAAATGTGTTCCTAACTTTGAAATGAAGGGAATTTTAGAAAAGTGTCACACATCACCTTATGGTGGCCACTTTGGTGGCCAACGAACTGCAGCAAAAATTCTGCAATGTGGATTCTTCTGGCCTACATTGTTTAAAGACTCTTTTGAGTTCGTAAAAAAGTGTGACCAATGCCAAAGAGTGGGAAATTTGTCCCAACGAAATGAAATGCCACTAAACAATATTTTAGAAGTTGAACTTTTTGATGTTTGGGGCATAGATTTCATGGGACCATTTCCTATGTCTTTCAGCAACCAATATATCCTTGTAGCAGTTGATTATGTCTCGAAGTGGGTAGAAGCTAAGGCATGTCCCCGAAATGATGCTAAAACGGTGATCGATTTTCTGCATAAAAATATTTTTGTTCGATTTGGAACACCCCGAGCATTGATAAGCGATGAAGGGACTCATTTTGTAAATAGAATGATGAGCACTGCTCTTAGCAAATACAACATCCAACATCGTGTGGCTACGGCATACCATCCACAAACTAATGGTTTGGCCGAACTTTCTAACCGAGAAATAAAAAACATTTTGGAAAAAGTTGTCAAACCAAATAGAAAGGACTGGTCACTCAAGTTGGATGATGCATTATGGGCTTACCGAACCGCTTATAAAACCCCTTTGGGAATGTCACCTTACCGCTTGGTTTTTGGTAAAGCATGTCACCTGCCATTAGAACTGGAGTATAAAGCTTTTTGGGCAATAAAAGAGTTAAACTTGAGTGAGGATTCCGCGGGGAATAAAATGAAAACTTCAGTTAAATGAATTGGATGAATTGAGATTTCATGCATACGAAAATGCCAAATTATATAAAGAAAAAACCAAATTTTGGCATGATCGTAGAATCAACCAAAGAATTTTCGAAAATGGGCAACAAGTGTTATTATTTAATTCAAGGTTGAAATTATTACCCGGAAAACTCAAGTCAAGATGGTCAGGTCCATTCACAATAGTCAAAGTTGGACAATTCGGAACAATCGATTTGTTGAATCCTCAAGATGGAAGCAGTTTTAAGGTTAATGGGCATTGGGTTAAACACTACAATCCAAATGATGTCCTAAACCCTGATGAGTTGGAACCGTGATGTGAGAAGATGATACCTTGTAAATATTCGTTGCTTTCAGTTTTTACTTTATAAAATATATATATAAAAAAAATTGAAAAATATATATATATATATATATATATATATATATATACATATATTTATGTATACAAAATATATATATATATATATATATATATATATATATATAATACATATATACGTATATATAATATATATTTACATATAATATATAATAATAATAATCTTAATTAAGAAAAGAAAACAAGAAAAACAAAAAAATGATTTTTTTGGTTGGTCCATCGTGCAGTATAAAACAAAACCAGGGGAGGATGTTGTTGTTTTCAAAAACCACCTTTTTTTAAAACAAAAAAACAAACTCTTCCATTCTTCTCTAATCAAACCCAACCTTTTCCCAAAAAAAACTTTTCACTTTCCCCATCATTCTTCACTTTACGCATCAATGGCAAGAAAGAAGCAACTAGTGCCAAACCCTCATCCTCTACCCTCTCGTCGGAGCAGACGATTGCAGCAACCCACCACCGTCGCCGACACTCCTCCATCCGACGCAGCACCGCCACGACGCACCACCACCGTCGCTCCGCCACAAGCCACCACCGCCGCTGCTTCCACCGGTTCATCGGCCTTTGCCGGAGCTATTAGTGCAGGCGACTCATCTTCACAAGGAGGATTCCTAAGAGGTTTTCTCGATGCTCATAAGGTAATAACTAAAGTCAATCCTCCAACCCACTCTTCTCCTTCTTTACCTAACCAAACCCTAAACCCACTTCTTGAAAACACCCACAAATCATCTAAAACCACCAACATTACCATCCCTTTTTCTAAACCTTCAATCCTTTCACCACTAATCCAAATAATCACAAACCTAAAACCCACCCCAAATACTTCAAACCTTTCTTCCCAACCCTTTCACTTACAAAGCAACCAAACCCGACCACCGTTTGATTTGAACAAAAAAGGGAGTGTAGAAGTAGAAGACTTTGGGAACGACGACCTTTTTGAGTTTGAACTCAATATGTCCCACGGAAAGCCAGATTACTACCCTTATCCCACTCACCATAGCCCTTCGATGATCATCCAAGAAGAAACCCTTGAAAACCCACACAAAAATTCTGCCCACAGTGGGCAGAATGACGAAATCCCTTACATGGAACAAGTGCCCTCTGTGGGCACCGCGAAAAAAATGCAAGATGATGCAGATTATCAACCAAGTGACAAAGAATCAGACCTTCACGATGTCAAGAAAAAAGGAAAAGCTTCGGGTAAAACAAAGGCTCAAGACGAAATCGATCGGAAAGGGAAACGGGTTATTAGAGGTCGATCAACCCGCCAAGCTAAGAAAGCAAAAACAGAGCCATCCGAAGACGAAATCATTGCAAGGTATGAGCTTCTGAAACTTAACAAATGCCTTTATGAACGCGCCTTTGATCCCGAGTTGCTCAAGGTCGTTTTACCGATTTCACATCACCTTGTCGCACTTCATTGGACATCTATGGTTAAATCGCCATGCATGGCGAATGTTTCGTGGGTAAAAGAATTTTACGCAACCATAGGATGTTTTGATAACCCTTGTGTTGTGATAACAGGCGTACCGGTAGATTGGTCCGAACAAAGTATCAACGAAGTGCTCGGTTTAGATACTCCTTTTATATGCAATTTTGGTCAACTACTTTTGGGAGCTACAACCATTTCACCGGATGAGATTGCAGCTGTCCTCACAATTCCGGGAGGTGGTTGGACCTTGGACAACCGTAAGCCGGTTATCTTAGCCGGAGCACTAAACTCGGAAGCGGCACTTTGGTTCACATACGTCCGCCATAACATACTCCCGACCGGTCATGATAGCACCGTTTAACAAGATAGATGTTGGCTAATATATTGTATCATGAAGGAACTACCAATAGACGTGGGCCCACTTGCTCATACGGCTATTAAGGGAGCCGCAAAAAGAACATCCAGTCGATTACTTTTACCGGGTTTAATAACCAAGCTCATGAAGGCTGCAAATGTTCCTATCTTTGATACTGATGAGTTGGTATCGGTTGCAAGTCCTATTAATGTTGATACTATGGATCGCCGAAATCGAGCTATGTTGTCCCGTACTAACACTGTGCAGGTACCATCATCATCACGTGTAACGTCCCAAAAATTACAAGCAAATTTAAATTTTTAAGATAAACATTTCATTTATAACAACTCATTAAATGATCCCAACGTTTCGTTTGCCAACACATAATTAATATCTTTATAAAATGAAACCAGCGGAGTAAACGTTTAATTATTAAAATCATAAAGCAACCATCTCTCCTCGCGCGCCAGTGTGTACTCGTCACGCCTTGGAGCCGCCCGTACCTGAAGCCACAAACTATTGGGAAAGGGTAAGCACGAAGCTTAGTGAATTCAAACACCATAAATAATACAGTTATTCCACACTACCCCTAAAACAGATAGTGACACATAAACGATCATACAGGTCTACGAACAAATCATAAACATGTATATCCACAACCACCCGCCTAAAAGGCACAAGTCGGTCCCACCGACCACATGATAACATCTTCGGCCCCGCCGTATCCCCGGTCCCACCGAGTATCTACGCCACCCGCGTATAAAACCTCCGGCCCCGCCGGACCCTCGGTCCCACCGAGTTAACATGGCAACATAGTATCAACTAGACACCCCACTATCTAGTTCCACAACACAATCACATAAAGCTACCACACACGTACTACAGCAATGATAAAACAACTATTATTAGATATAGTGAGAGAACTCACCTCGAATGCGCGCCTAGCTTAACAACACAATTCAAGCTTCACAATTACGGTCACTTCCCAGCACCTAAACGCATGTTAAAACGTGTCAATACGAGACCCGGACCCTATGACACGACACACGCTTAAACCGTCACTAAAACCAATTTCCGTTCTCACAAAACAGGTCTGTTCGGGACCTGTTTCGACCCCTTTAAACCCAGAAAAATCCCAATATTAATTCATGACCAGAAAGTCCTCTGAGTTAGGGTTCCAAGGACATATAATACGCTTCCTAACGATTTTTCTACAATTAAATACGGATTTTATAAGATCAGCCCGCAGAACAGCGAAAAACAGCACTTATCAGTATAAAACGACGATTTGGCCTAAGTTATGCTCCGAACTGGATTTTGCACAAAACACAGAAAAGTTTATAGACTCAAAAAGGGAACCTTTGGCACCGAAATCACCCCAATCCGAGTTACGAGGAGAAAGTTACAGCTTACGCAAAACAGTGACAGAATTGCAGTTTCTTCTACATAAATGACGATTCACAGAACTTACGACCACTTTTTCGCCCAGCTAGAGGCCGAACCAGTTTTCCGCTAAAACACGGAAAACGTGCCCGACCCCGAGCTTGAACCGTGGGCGCCAGTTTCGGCTCAAACGGAGTTACGACGGAAAAGTTATGATCAAACGAAAACTGGACAGCACGCTTAGAATTTGCGTAAAAGATAACTTTATAAAACGGTTCAAGGCTTAAACGATGCGGGTTTTACGTTACGAGTGACACCCACTGCCACCGCCCTCCACCCACAGCCACCACAGAGGCGGCGTGCGGCGGTGGTGGTCTCGCCGGAAAAAGAAAAGGAAAAAGGAAAAGAACGAGACGAACGAGAGAGCCACATACCTCGCGATGACGTCTCACCATAACAACCAAACCTCTCACCCTCGACTCCTCCGACGACAGCCGATGGTGGCGATCTCCGGCGACAGCAGCAGCGGCGGCGATGGCTGCCGATGTGTTCTTCCTTCTCCTCACTTCTCTTTCTCGCGATCTCTCTTTCTCTCTTCGTTTCTCTCTCGGCCGCACCTCAACAAGGAAAAGAGAAAGAATGAAAGGGTTGAAGGGTTTTTGGGAATGTTGGTTTACTTGGAACACAAGGAAAAAAAGAAACGAGGAAGGGTTATTCTTTGGTTACTATTCACGCCACCACCACACCAACACAAGGGTTTTGATTTCTTTCTTTTGTTTTCTCCTCACGCCACCAATACACACAACAACACAAATGGATTTCTGTTATGAAAGACATGGGCCGAACACCTAAGCATGTTTTGGCCCTTTGACCCTTCTAGCCCCTTAACTTAAACCTTCTCGCAACTAACCCAAAATTCCGACACGTATGCTAACATTTTGGTCCTTTTTGACACCAAACCACTAACCAAAACAATTAAAGGTAAACATTTTAAATTATTAAAATTAATTAATAAACGTACCGGGACACGGGCTTTACAACTCTCCCCCACTTGGATTAGACTTCGCCCCCGAAGTCTACGTCCGCAAACAGCTTCTAATAATTCTCTCGCATTTGATGATATCCCAAACTCAAACCACTTTCAAGCTCTAACCCTCCTAATGGTGCTCACCAATATACCCTACAGGATACCCGACTACGATCATTCCTACCCTTAACTGTCGATTAACTACCACAAATTCTAATAGGCTCCAAAGATTTTCAATAAATTATATCAACAAAACATCGACCCCCTGCCGAACATCGGTCCAACCGATTACAATAACAAACATCGGCCACCCGCCGAACATCGGTCCCACCGATCACAATAACAAGCATCGGCCACCCGCCGAACATCGGTCCAACCGATCACAATAACAAACATCGGCCACCCGCCGAACATCGGTCCAACCGATCACAATAACAAGCCTCGGCCACCCGCCGAACATTGGTCCCACCGATCACAATAACAAGCATCGGCCACCCGCCGAACATCGGTCCAACCGATCACAATAACAAGCATCGGCCACCCGCCGAACATCGGTCCCACCGATCACAATAACAAGCATCGGCCACCCGCCGAACATCGGTCCCACCGATCACAATAACAAGCATCGGCCACCCGCCGAACATCGGTCCAACCGATCACAATAACAAACATCGGCCACCCGCCGAACATCGGTCCAACCGATCACAATAACACACATCGGCCACCCGCCGAACATCGGTCCAACCGATCACAAGTGATGATTTCAGGGTTACTACTACCATCACCAAGATTATCTTAAAATCGGCTACAACTCTCCGATTATACTAAAGGTGTTTGGCCTCAAGCCTAAAGGTCGACACCTAAATATACCACCTACTTCGAAATGGTTGATGCGCATTTATTCTCTTAATAACAAAGGGCATCAATCCCTTAACCGATACTATTCGGCCTACAGTACTAACGCGCGTGGAATACCTACCTTCCACCGTTGACGTATCATCCACACTTGCTCTACGAAGCCAAGTCACACCGTATCGAGGATACACCTTGACGTCTACCTCCCAAGTAACGCCTCAAGACCCAGCACACCGGAACTACCTCCCAGGTAAGTGCCCACAACTATATCCTCCTAGTACCTACTGGAAAGTCTAGGTTAAAACACATGAATACCGGGGTCCCACCCCGAGATACCCAACTGACCATTACCAACGACTGACTAACGTGTCTAAGGATCCAAAGAAAACAGCCTGCCAACAACATGCCTATTCCAGATTGACTCACCCACCCAAACATGTAAACACTCAACGTGCAAAGAATGCCAAACGGTGCGACAAAAACAACTCATCAACTAGACTCCACATCGAGCCATTAAAACCGGGCAATTGGCCCATGACTAACTCCAAGTCAAAACCGAGCAAAATGCTCCACGCTTGCTAGACCCATAGGTCGAAAAATACGTTTAAACAAAGTTTAAGCAAGCAATACTCTGAAATCAACCTTAGTCCCAGACTCAACACGGGTTAAACAAAAGAGTTTTCCAAAAGGACTCACACCCTAAAAATTCTCGAAATGACACATGACACTTAAAAGCACATTTCCCTAAATGGTTTACAAAATCATTTACAAAATATTTTCAACATCAGGATTTTCATCTCAAAAAGATCGTATGTAATAAAACTACTATTACCTGATCGATAGTTACGCAAAACTGGACACGCTCGTCCCACATAGTAAAATCATGTTGAAAATCGTTCCATTGCAGTTCAGTTTACTCACACAAAAGCAAGCGTAATAAATAATTTCTTTAAAATGAACCGCCTCGATTCCAGTATGGATTGACTCATGACGCGCACTTAAAGTAACCGCTTGACCTTAAACAGGGTGCGACAAAGGTGTGCACATAATTCAAAATAAGTTTCACGACATTTGATTCAAAAATTCTTCTTTTTAATCATAAAAATGACGTGGCACAGGGTTCGCCACAAATTTTCCGCGCGTCAGCTAATCACACAAAACGATGACACGATTTACGAATATATTTTTGTTAAAACACAACTGTCTCGTGTAAGTTTCAAACTTGAAGACAGAAACCAGTCCGCTTCTATTAATTGGAAATATCGACTAAAACCTCATAAAATCTCAAACTGGGGGCAGGCATGCAAGCTTGTAACACTTCCTCAAGTTTCGTACTTGGGACATATAACGTCAAAACATTATAGTTTAAAAATGTATTTATCGAAAATGCTCAAAATACTCGTTTCCTCCAAAGCAAAAGTTTTTAACTTCCAAAAAGAAATGATCGGTAATTCTAAATTAACCGAATGTCAAAAATCTACGCATTTATATTTCCAAAATATAACACATTGTAATCGTATGCATGATGTTCACAACATTAAAACACTCCTTGGATCAAAGGGTCTTTCATTTCGACAAAAAGGAACTAAAACATTTTCATGCACGACTCGTTTATCAAAATGTCGAGAACGAAGGTTACCCCAGTATGCATACCCCTAAGTCGATAAATCTCATTTTCATCGAAAATGTCAATAAAACCTTTAGCTGACTAAAAAGCGCACTAAACAACTCCTTATGAAATGTTACCAAAATTCCTCCATGCCTCACTTATGTCACGCATGAATCAATCCACACACTGAACTATTTGCAATAAAACACTTAGTGATACAAACTCTCGAACGAAAAGTTAAGCGACACTGGAATTCCAAACTCATTTTAAACAAATCACCAACAAAGTTTGTAACTCTCGTTATAAAAAGGTTTCATGCACTTTCAAAACCATAATTCGACATCTTGTGTGTGTGCTAAACATTTCCCAAAATTCCAAAGCACAATCCATATAAGGATTGGAGACACAAAAATTAGTTAATGCAATCTTATTTTCAAAATAACTTCGTGCATGACTCATTCGGCATTCAACGTCTCGACCCCTACTACTCCGAAACTCTCCGGTCTACTATTGTCATCCAGACATTTAAACCTCTTAAGGCAAGTTGGGAAATCACATCAAATCATCTTACGGGTTTTCCTCAAATCAAAGTCGGCTCTATGAGCCTATGACTCTAGCGCAATCTTCCATCTTGGCCCGAAACAAACATCATCCTCATCATCATTCCAAGTGACTAATACTAGAATCGTCCTTTTATTCCAACGACTACTAATTTATAACCTTCGACACTACCCCAACGATCATCCCATCAAAGCAAAACAAGTACACACCTGTACTAGTAGGTTTACTATAGTTGTTCCTCCTTGTGATGGCTATTCTGGGTAGACAATACAACGCGTTATTAGCACATAATAACTCATACTAACAACACTCACGCTCAACTCCTTGGATTCCTCGTGACTTCCCCGACTCGAGCATTGATCCTGTGCTTCCGGTAGTAGGAGCTCTACTACTACCATCCACACCTATCATCGCCCGTTCCGAGTTCCATCCCAAGGGGTCCAAGTAGTTTCTCGCCGAAACTATACACATATGCCCGCACCAGCATATGTACACACTCTTCCTAGCTCCCTAGGAATTCCATCCAAACCACTACCCTTGCTACTGCCAAATCCCTAATAGCAAGCAGCAGACATGCAATACAGTGTAATAAGCACCAAGCAATTTAGCATACATACTCCTATGTTCTAGAAAGCAATCTAGCACACGCACTCATACATAAACACCCTTCCCAGCTCTCTAGGAACTTCCTCTTATCCCACTACCCTTGCTACTACCGAATCCCTACTAATTATAACGGGTGACCTCGCGAATACCCGATTATATGCAGTGCGAAATAAATAGGCAGTCGAATACAAGACTCTATCCTAGAACGGTTGGACTCAAACAAGAGCTGCGCAATAGAACTAAATCGAATATTCTAAGGCTATAAATCTCTTACTGCATACAACCTAGAGGGCATCCACTTAGTAACCTATCATAATTAGCATAAATTCCTAATAGCAAGTAGTTCAACATACAGCATAGTGTCCACAACAGGCAATCTAGCATGCATACTCTATGATCTAGAAAGCAATAAAACACTAAGTACTGTACCTTTCCCCTTTGGCTCCGGCTGACTGTACACACTGCGCCTCCGATCACCGTTTCTCAAACGGATCTTTCCTTCGTTTTATTTCCCAAAAACTTAAAGAAGATTTTTATAGCCGCAAACTTGAGATCAAACACACCGAAATGCGTACACACTCTTCCTAGCTCCCTAGGAATTCCATCCAAACCACTACCCTTGCTACTGCCAAATCCCTAATAGCAAGCAGCAGACATGCAATACAGTGTAATAAGCACCAAGCAATTTAGCATACATACTCCTATGTTCTAGAAAGCAATCTAGCACACGCACTCATACATAAACACCCTTCCCAGCTCTCTAGGAACTTCCTCTTATCCCACTACCCTTGCTACTACCGAATCCCTACTAATTATAACGGGTGACCTCGCGAATACCCGATTATATGCAGTGCGAAATAAATAGGCAGTCGAATAC
The DNA here is from genome assembly GCA_033807775.1 of Saussurea involucrata. NCBI lineage: Eukaryota > Viridiplantae > Streptophyta > Magnoliopsida > Asterales > Asteraceae > Saussurea > Saussurea involucrata. The sequence continues at coordinate 29,513,359 of CM066316.1, forward strand.
AAGACTCTATCCTAGAACGGTTGGACTCAAACAAGAGCTGCGCAATAGAACTAAATCGAATATTCTAAGGCTATAAATCTCTTACTGCATACAACCTAGAGGGCATCCACTTAGTAACCTATCATAATTAGCATAAATTCCTAATAGCAAGTAGTTCAACATACAGCATAGTGTCCACAACAGGCAATCTAGCATGCATACTCTATGATCTAGAAAGCAATAAAACACTAAGTACTGTACCTTTCCCCTTTGGCTCCGGCTGACTGTACACACTGCGCCTCCGATCACCGTTTCTCAAACGGATCTTTCCTTCGTTTTATTTCCCAAAAACTTAAAGAAGATTTTTATAGCCGCAAACTTGAGATCAAACACACCGAAATGCGTTTGATTCACTCAAGTCGTGCTCTGATACCAAGTTGTAACGTCCCAAAAATTACAAGCAAATTTAAATTTTTAAGATAAACATTTCATTTATAACAACTCATTAATTGATCCCAACGTTTCGTTTGCCAACACATAATTAATATCTTTATAAAATGAAACCAGCGGAGTAAACGTTTAATTATTAAAATCATAAAGCAACCATCTCTCCTCGCGCCAGTGTGTACTCGTCACGCCTTGGAGCCGCCCGTACCTGAAACCACAAACTATTGGGAAAGGGTAAGCACGAAGCTTAGTGAATTCAAACACCATAAATAATACAGTTATTCCACACTACCCCTAAAACAGATAGTGACACATAAACGATCATACAGGTCTACGAACAAATCATAAACATGTATATCCACAACCACCCGCCTAAAAGGCACAAGTCGGTCCCACCGACCACATGATAACATCTTCGGCCCCGCCGTATCCCGGGTCCCACCGAGTATCTACGCCACCCGCGTATAAAACCTCCGGCCCCGCCGGACCCTCGGTCCCACCGAGTCTCTACGCCACCCGCGTATAAAACCTCCGGCCCCGCCGGACCCTCGGTCCCACCGAGTTAACATGGCAACATAGTATCAACTAGACACCCCACTATCTAGTTCCACAACACAATCACATAAAGCTACCACACACGTACTACAGCAATGATAAAACAACTATTATTAGATATAGTGAGAGAACTCACCTCGAATGCGCGCCTAGCTTAACAACACAATTCAAGCTTCACAATTACGGTCACTTCCCAGCACCTAAACTCATGTTAAAACGTGTCAATACGAGACCCGGACCCTATGACACGACACACGCTTAAACCGTCACTAAAACCAATTTCCGTTCTCACAAAACAGGTCTGTTCGGGACCTGTTTCGACCCCTTTAAACCCAGAAAAATCCCAATATTAATTCATGACCAGAAAGTCCTCTGAGTTAGGGTTCCAAGGACATATAATACGCCTCCTAACGATTTTTCTACAATTAAATACGGATTTTATAAGATCAGCCCGCAGAACAGCGAAAAACAGCACTTATCAGTATAAAACGACGATTTGGCCTAAGTTACGCTCCGAACTGGATTTTGCACAAAACACAGAAACGTTTATAGACTCAAAAAGGGAACTTTTGGCACCGAAATCACCCCAATCCGAGTTACGAGGAGAAAGTTACAGCTTACGCAAAACAGTGACAGAATTGCAGTTTCTTCTACATAAAATGACGATTCACAGAACTTACGACCACTTTTTCGCCCAGCTAGAGGCCGAACCAGTTTTCCGCTAAAACACGGAAAACGTGCCCGACCCCGAGCTTGAACCGTGGGCGCCAGTTTCGGCTCAAACGGAGTTACGACGGAAAAGTTATGATCAAACGAAAACTGGACAGCACGCTTAGAATTTGCGTAAAAGATAACTTTATAAAACGGTTCAAGGCTTAAACGATGCGGGTTTTACGTTACGAGTGACACCCACTGCCACCGCCCTCCACCCACAGCCACCACAGCGGCGGCGTGCGGCGGTGGTGGTCTCGCCGGAAAAAGAAAAGGAAAAAGGAAAAGAACGAGACGAACGAGAGAGCCACATACCTCGCGATGACATCTCACCACCACAACCAAACCTCTCACCCTCGACTCCTCCGACGACAGCCGATGGTGGCGATCTCCGGCGATAGCAGCAGCGGCGGCGACGGCTGCCGATGTGTTCTTCCTTCTCCTCACTTCTCTTTCTCGCGATCTCTCTCTCTCTCTCTTCGTTTCTCTCTCGGCCGCACCTCAACAAGGAAAAGAGAAAGAATGAAAGGGTGAAGGGTTTTTGGGAATGTTGGTTTACTTGGAACACAAGGAAAAAAAGAAACGAGGAAGGGTTATTCTTTGGTTACTATTCACGCCACCACCACACCAACACAAGGGTTTTGATTTCTTTCTTTTGTTTTCTCCTCACGCCACCAATACACACAACAACACAAATGGATTTCTGTTATGAAAGACATGGGCCGAACACCTAATCATGTTTTGGCCCTTTGACCCTTCTAGCCCTTCACTTAAACCTTCTCGCAACTAACCCAAAATTCCGACACGTATGCTAACATTTTGGTCCTTTTTGACACCAAACCACTAACCAAAACAATTAAAGGTAAACATTTTAAATTATTAAAATTAATTAATAAACGTACCGGGACACGGGCTTTACAACGAGAGACATCACCTCTTGACATGCCACCAGAGTCAAAGGAACCATCATCGCAGCCTCATCATACGGGGGCTGCCACTTCAGATCAAAGGCCCAAACAAACCAATTTTTGGCCGAATACGGGATATGGAGGAGAGGTATGGCTCACTTTGATGTCCGGACAGATCGAGGATACGAACCGGAAGTTGGATGCTTTACTCAGCGTGATGAATACAGTCCTCAACCAGAACGCCGACTTTGAACGACGCACTGACATGATGTGGGCTTACCAACGCGATTGGAATGAAGTGGTACGAGAATATCTCCTAGACGGGAACCCGGGGTGTGCTGCTACCTTACCACCTTTTCCACCAGTTCTTCATCCGCATGTCCGATTTCAAGCTCCGCATGAAGCAGATGTTCATGCTACCGATCAGCCTAAAAGTGATGCAGTGCCCACAGTGGGCAGTTCTATGCCCACAGAGACCACAGACGGAACCGAAACACCACCCACATCACCGAAAGGGTAGTTTGCGCATCAGCTATATATCTTTTGCTTTTATTATCACACTTTTGCATATATTATCTTTTGGGGATGTGGTTATCCTTATGTAGCGCTAAACACGTATCTCCCCGTTTATTTTGGTAACTCTAATGGGTGATCTTTTGAATATGCATAGTGTTGACTATCTCATTGTTTCCTCTAGTTTTTCTTAAATTTCAGGTGCACTATTTCGTTGTTGATAATGATTGGTTTATGAACTAAGACGATGTAGGCCATTTTTTGCAACGGCCGAAACACTTTGCCACTAGTCGCCAATCCCAATTCCATACTTTCTCCTATAGTCGACCAATGAGGACATTGTCCTATTTTAAGTTTGGGGGGAAGCCATACGAGGCTTGATACAATTTCGGTGATCAAATTTCGTTGCGATCATATCAAATATATATATAAAATATATATATATAAAATAATACATTTTTATGTATATAAGTCTTCGCAAAATTTGAAGACCGTCTTCGAAAAATTGGAAGACATTTCGAAACCCAATAGCCATCAAAACGTACGCACCAAAAGATGGGTTTCATCATTCAAGAACCACGCAAATCGGATCCTTTCACGACATATCAAAAATCCTTTTTGTAGAACCGTTCAAGTTTGGGGGACGATCCAAAAAAGTTGTTGGAATTTTAGCCACTTTATACAAACCCTCATGAAGTCCTATTGATTAGTTCATAACAAATCACGTCAACAAGGAAAGAAGGCACCCTAGTCGAACTAGAGGAATTGTCAACACTATTCGGGTAAACTTTCTTTCATTTTCGTTCATTCTCTCCCTCCGTCGTAACATTCTTTTTATCTTTCTTTTGTCACTTTAGGACAAGTAACACTTCAAGTTTGGGGGTATGATAATTCTCATATTTGTAGAGTTATTTGTTACTAATTTTCTAGTTTTTACTTCTTTTCATAGCCACCTTTGCTTCTAATCTTTTCATTTGGTCCATAATACATGCAAATGTGATAATAAAATAAAAAGATATATTCTGATACGAAAGCTGGTTTTTCGACACTTTGTGGGCATGGAGTGCCCACTGTGGGCACGTTCAAAAATGCCACCGCCAAAGGTTGCTGCAACTTGTGCAAGTGGATGTGAGGTGCATTGAGGACCATTCAATTTCTGTAGCCCACATGATGTGATGAGTACTTGGACTCTATAAAAGAAAAGAAACGACAAAGCATCGAGACACACACAATTCCATTTTCCTCTCTTCATAGTTTTAATTACTTTGCATAATAATTACTCTTTCCCAAGAACACTTCATGTTTTCGACTTGAAGTGCAGTGATTTAAATTGTTGTACCTTAATTCTGCATTTTATATTCCGTACTTTAATTCTGCATTTTATATTCCGTACTTTATTTCTCGCAATTAATTTTATGAAAGTATTTATTTCGTATTCCTTTTCTTTTATTATGTCTATTACTTTTAATATGAGCTAAGCACCTAAATGGGTGTGGGTGTGAATCAAACTTGAGACTAGTAGGCGACACTTGGGTGTTGCCATTATTACTAGCTCTTAAGCTTGGTTACTTAAGTCGGGACTTCAGTTCAACACAGATAAGTTGGCCACCTTGAATTGTTAATATTAGATTTTAGACCTCGAGAGGGGCGGATCTGAAATACGACTTAAGAGATGCACAAAGATTTGAGAAAGTCTTTGATAACCACGTAGAGATACGGGTTCTGCATGATTTACTAAGGTTCGAACTTCGGTCGAGATTTATATGACAAAGAGATTTGGGTGTAAATCTCCATACTGATTGAACTTTGATTTTTGAGTCATACTTAGTTTAATCGGCAAGTTAAAGAGTCGGTAGCAATGGCAACTTTATGGACACCTTGTAGGACTGATCTATAAAAATCCACTTTCGAGAGATCGGGCTTTTTATAGATTATTGTACTACAAAGTGACTAACCAAGTTGTCACTACAACCATCTCAAGGAAAATTTACACCCATACCCATTCTTTAAATTATAATACATTTCATATTTGGGAATTATTTCACCAACAAAACGACAAATTTTATGTTACTCGAAACTTGTGCAAGAAGTTCATTTAAGTCTCTAATTTTCAGTAGTTCAGTCCCTGTGGATCGATTCTCGGTATTTTTACCGTTATATTACTTGTAGCGACCCCAGTGTAGGTGTATACTTGCATCCCCACTATGGGAACCATTGTGCCCACATTTTTGGGTATACGTTTTCCAGCTATCAGAGAGTTAAATAGCAATACTTGCATACCAGGTCACTGAGATTACATTTTTGGGTATACGTTGTCCGGCTTTTCCCATATCCATGTTCAACTGCTTCACCGCCCAGTATGCTCTGTGCTCCAACTCGACCGGTAGGTGACATGATTTGCCTAACACTAACCGGTACGGAGTGGTTCCTATCGGGGTCTTAAATGCGGTCCGATATGCCCATAGGGCGTCATCTAATCTCAGTGACCAATCCTTCCTTGATGCGTTCACCGTCTTCTCGAGAATGTATTTCAGCTCCTGGTTGGGAACTTCGGCTAACCCGTTAGCTTGTGGATGGTATGGAGTTGTCACTCGATGCTTGACTCCGTACTTTTTCAATAACGCCTCTAGATAACGGTTACAGAAGTGACTCCCTCCGTCACGGATTAGTGCTCTCGGCACCCCAAATCTTGTGAACACGTTTTTCTTGAGAAACTGAATGACTGCGTTCGAGTCATTGGTTGGAGTGGCAACAGCCTCCACCCACTTGGAAACGTAGTCTACGACGACTAAGATATACTCATTACGGTATGATGGAGGGAAGGAACCCATGAAGTCGATGCCCCATACGTCGAAGAGCTCAACTTCCACAAAGATTTGCATCGGCATCTCGTCCTTCTTCGAAATATTCCCACTTCGTTGGCATCGGTCACACTTGGAGATGAAATTCCTTGTGTCCTTGAACATGGTTGGCCAGAAAAATCCCGATTGCAACATCTTTGCAACCGTACGGTCCGTGCTGAAGTGACCTCCACATTCTAACGTGTGACAGAATGTGATGATACCATCTTTTTCCTCATCCGGTACGCAGTGTCTTATCATCCCATCTCCACACCTCTTATATAGGAATGGCTCATCCCAATAGTATCTTTTTGCATCCGCATAGAACTTCTTCCGTTGGTGTGAATTTAATCCAAAAGGATTCACATCACCTGCAAGATAATTAACCAAGTCAGCATACCATGGGTCAACAGAACTTACCGCGAAAAGTTGCTCATCAGGAAACATGTCGTTGATCGGTTTGGCATCAATAGGCATTGTTTCTCCTTCCCCAATTCTAGACAGGTGATCGGCTACCGTATTTTCCGATCGTTTCTTGTCTCGGATTTCTATGTCGAACTCTTGAAGTAGGAGGACCCATCTGATCAGGCGTGGTTTTGCATCCTTCTTTGCCATTAAGTATTTCAAGGCCGAATGGTCGGTGTAAATGATGATCTTCGATCCAACCAAGTATGATCTGAACTTCTCGCATGCATACACGACCGCCAACAGCTCCTTTTCGGTGGTTGCATAGTTCACTTGAGCCTCGTCTAAAGTTTTGCTCGCGTAGTAGATGACATGCAACTTCTTGTCTCTCCTTTGGCCCAAAACAGCCCCAACAGCAATGTCGCTCGCGTCGCACATCAACTCGAAGGGAAGACTCAAATCGGGTGCGGTCAAAATGGGAGCTGAGATGAGTTCCTTCTTTAACATGTCAAATGCAGAAACACAATCATTAGTAAACTCAAAATTGACATCTTTTAAAAGTAAAGAGCTTAATGGTTTAGAAATTTTGGAAAAATCCTTGATGAACCGCCGATAGAACCCGGCGTGATCCAAAAAGCTCCGCATTCCCTTAACCGTCGTGGGATACTGAAGATTCTCCATCATGGCTATCTTTGCTTTATCGACCTCAATGCCATCTTTAGAGATTTTGTGACCCAAAACAATCCCCTCGGTCACCATGAAGTGACATTTCTCCCAATTCAGCACTAAGCTCGTCTCTTGGCACCTCTTCAAAACCGCCTCTAAATGATCAAGGCATGTGTTGAACGAATCTCCGAAGACTGAGAAATCGTCCATGAAAATCTCAATCGTTTTCTCCACCATATAGGAGAAGATGACCATCATGCACCGCTGAAAAGTAGCCGGTGCATTACACAATCCGAATGGCATTCTCCGATACGCAAAGGTGCCATATGGACAAGTAAAGGTCGTCTTGTCCTGATCTTCCGGTGCAATTGGGATTTGATTATATCCCGAGTATCCGTCGAGAAAACAGTAGTAAGCATGGCCTGAAAGTCTCTCCAACATTTGATCAATAAATGGAAGTGGGAAGTGGTCTTTCTTGGTAGCATCGTTCAACTTTTGATGGTCGATGCACACACGCCATCCGGTAACTGTTCGTGAAGAGATGAGCTCGTTATTGTTATTCTTCACGATCGTGATGCCTCCTTTCTTGGGTACCACTTGTACCGGACTCACCCATGGACTGTCGGCTACAACGTATATGATTCCCTCATCAAGAAGTTTTAACACTTCTTTTCGAACCACTTCTTTCATATTTGGGTTCAACCGGCGTTGGTGATGAACCGTTGGCTTGTGTTCTTCTTTTAAGTTGATTCGATGCATGTAGAAAGTTGGACTCAACCCATTTAAATCTGCTATAGTCCAACCAATGGCTGATTGGTGAGCCCTCAATACCTTGATCAATCTTTCCTTCTCTACCGTAGTTAGGTGTGAAACTATTATTACCGGTAGTGTTGAATTGTTGCCTAGATAGGCATATTCTAGATGTGCTGGTAACTGTTTGAGCTCTAACGTGGGTGGCACCTTTGATGACGGTTGTGATTTGGCAATTGGTTCACCCAAATCCTCTTTCATTGGTTTTCTCAGACCCCGGTACTGGGGTAATGCATTCAGTTGCATCACACTCTCGTTTCCACTATCGGTACACGCTCCAGTCAATGCATTCCCTAGTTGATCGTCACCATGATTAACTTGGAGAGTCTCTTCAGCAATCTCTTCTATTACGTCTACCCGATAGCAAGTACCTCTTTCCACCCCGTTCTGTGTTGTTTGGAAAACATTGAACACCGCTTTTTCTGCACCCATATGGAGAGTAAGTTTCCCTCCTTGCACATCAATTAGTGCACCTCCGGTGGCCAAAAATGGTCGGCCCAAAATGAGAGGAACCTCCTTATCTTCGTCCATGTCCAAGATGACAAAATCTACCGGAAAGTAGAAATTGTCCACCTTTACCAATACGTCTTCAATCACCCCGTACGGATATTTGATGGATCTATCCGCTAATTGAAGTGTCATGTTCGTCGGCTGCACCTCTCCTAATCCAAGCTTTCTGAAAATGGACAAAGGCATCAAGTTAATACTCGCACCTAAATCACAAAGTGCCTTACTAAAATCAGAACCTTCTATTTGAACAGAAATCGTAAAACTCCCTGGATCTTTCAACTTTTGGGGAAGTTTGTGCTGGATTATTGCACTGCACTCTTCAGTAAGTGCAACGGTTGTGTGTTCCTTAATTGTCCTCTTGTTAGAGAGGATGTCCTTCAAGAACTTCACGTAGGAAGGCATTTGAGCTAAGGCATCTGCAAAAGGAATGTTAATGTGCAGCTTTTTAAATACTTCTAAAATTTTAGAAAATTGAACCTCTTCCTTTTGTGATTTTAACCGGTTTGGATATGGAACTTTCGGTGCCACCGGTGGTATGGTTGTCTTTGATGTAGACTTTGGCACTTCTTCTTTTGGAGCTCTCTTGTCTACCATTTCGATTTCCTCATCCACCTTCTCTTCATCTTCTTCCTCTATCTCTACTGGCTCTAGACGTGGGTCTTTCACTAGTTCTTTCCCACTCCGCAACTGAACTGCCTTGCAATCCTCTCTTGTTTTCTTCTTGGGTTGGCTTGGGAATGTCCCCTGACTCCGAATACTCAACGCGTCATCCATCTGCCCCATTTGTCCTTCGAGAATCCGGATCGATGCGGTATTCTGATCCGTCGCAGCTCTTATCGTCCCGACCAAACTTGCTAGTGTCCCAACGGACGATGTCAACTCTCCAACCGCATTGTCCATCTTTGAAACAAACTTCATCATCATCTCTTCTAATCCGGTCTTCTTATCCCCTCCTTGCCCCTCTTCTTGTCTTCTTTGTTTGTAACATGGAGGACGGTAAACATTATTAGACTGAGTAGAGGAGTTAGAATTATTACCAAATTGGTTTTGTTGCTGCTGGAACATCGTCTCTTTCTGTGCATTCTGGGGTTGGCTCCACGAGAAGTTAGGATGTCGTTTTCTTCCCTTATTGTAAGTGTTAGAGAACGGGTCGTTCCTCAGCCGGTTGTTGCGGTTCTGCAAAAATTGCACTTGTTCCGGTGGTGGTAACTCTTGAGATGCCCCAATTGGCTCTTGACAGCCCATATCCCCTTGGAATGACGGCTGAATCACCGTCCCTTTCAACTGATTTGTAATGGCCGCCAATTGTGCCTTAATGGCTTTCAGTTCATCAGTCTCTTGCACACTCGCCACCCTCCTAGTGGCTGCCTAAGGTGTGGCATAACTATGATCAGCAAGATTCTCGATAAGTTCATACGCTTCCTCATACGACTTATTCATCAATGCCCCACCCGCGGCTGCGGTGGTGTCGTTCTTGAATTATGTATGAAATCCCCCAAAGAAAGTTTGGATGATCATCCATTATTGCAGGCCATGGTCAGGGCATTTTTTAAGCATCCTCTTGTACCTCTCCCAAGCTTCGTACAGTGACTCCTGATCCCACTGAGAGAAGTCGGTGACGTCTGACAGTAATTGGGCCGTTCGACCCGGTGGAAAGAATTTATTCAAAAAGACAGTCACCATGTCGTTCCACGTACGAATCTGCCCGACTGGTAGACCATCTTCCAATTCAGTAGCCCGACCCCTCAGTGAAAACGGAAAAAGGCGTAGCTTGATTGCATCCGGATCAACTCCATTCACCTTGAAGGTGTTGCAGATTTTCTCGAATGTTCTCAAGTGGCTGTACGGGTCTTCCATTGCTGCTCCTCCGAACATGTTTGCTTGCACCAATTGGATGGTGCCAGTCTTGATTTTAAAGTTGTTTGCAACTATCGGAGGAACATATGGCCCTCTTTGTGCGGCTCCTATGTTCGGGTTGGCAAAAGCTCTCATAGGAACCCTTGGTGGTGGTACGCGGTTATTGGGATTCCGGTTGTTGTTGTTGAGATTCTGATTGATGGGTATTTCGTTGTTGTTCACTGGAATATCTTCATTCACCGGAATTTCCTCGTTCACCGGAATCTCTTCGTTCACCGGAATCTCTTGATTAATGAAACCCTTCATTTCTTGCAGATGTCTAAGTCTAGCTTGCCTCCTTAGTCGCCTTGTAGTCCTCTCGATCTCTGGATCAAATGATTCTAGTTCACCAGAGGAACTCCTCCTTAGCATAAACTAGAAGTGATCTGCAATAAAAAATAGAGCACAAGTTAGTTCTCGTAACAATGGAGTAGCAAGAAACTTGGATCAAAATTGTGAACAAAAATTAAAATTAAAAATAAAATTGCAATTAAAAGAAAAAAAATTGCTCAATGTAATAATTCCTACAACTGGTAGTGATATTAACACAAAACAAGTTCCCCGGCAACGGCGCAAAAAACTTGATAGGCGGGTTTACACCCCCCCTTGACTAACCGCAAGTGTATGGTGTCGTCTCAAGTAATATGTACGTAAGTACGAGTATCGAACCCACAGGAACCAGGTGTTAAGTACCACAATGACTGTATTAACTATTAACTGAACAGTTGCAAATTGGTTTGGTTTGATTTTCTGAAAAACTAAAATATCTAAGCATACGAAAAACGTAGAACAAGTTGCTTAATTAGGATATCTTGAGAGAAGATGGAGGGTTGGAGTCTGAATGGATCAATTAATAAGAACTTTAAATGACTTATGATTGGTTTTAATAATCAATAAATTGCAAAACCCAGAATCATCGCACTCTTTCAAGCTACAATGAACATTAACTTAATTAAGAATTGCTTATCTCTCGATCTCACAATTGAATTAAGTTAATGAAGAAGGTTTAGAACACAACACCGAAGGAATTGATATATCTCTATCCAATTCCTACCGGTGGCAATCGAATCCGACCTAAACTTAAGGCTTTTCTCAAACGAATTCAAGATTTGTAAAATCGTTAAACAAGTGATCAATTTATTAAACGCAGTAAGCATAGATTCAAAAGCTTCATCCATCTATTAAAAACCAAAACACGAATCATTCAAAATCCACATCTATGACCCAAACGTCATCCAACCTCCAACATGTAGTTTAGCTCATGTTGGGGGTGAAAGAAGGGAATCGAAAGGTTACAAAAGCTGCTAAAGCTATCATTGTTCAAGAAAGTCTAGAAAGAAAATAAGTAACTCCCTGAGTAGAAATCCCTTCCAATCTCACGTACTCGTTCGTCTTTGATTCCTCGCTCCGATCCGTTTCCCTCGTGTTCTTCCCTTCAAAAATCTCTTTTTCGCTCCCAAAAATCGCCTCTTAGTCGGCCGTCTTCGTCTGAAAGTGAAAAGTGCCTCAACCATAGCTGCAGAAAATGTTTTAGTAAACTAGACGTCGGGGCAGCACCAGCGCGGATTGACCGGCGCCAAGACTGGCGCCAGCTTCTGTTTGGCAGTTCGGCACGGATGTCGGCGCTAGTTGGCTGGCGCCAGGTTCTGGAATCATTCTCGGTGCGGATGCTGGCGCCAGTTCACTGACGCGGAGACTGGCGCCAAGCATTGTTTCTCATTTTCCTCGATTTTTCTCGTTTTCAGCTCCGGAATTCAAATCTGCTGCTCTTTTGGACGACAATGATTATACCTGTACTTTCTTACCAAAAACCTGTTAAACACTCCTATCTTACTTGAAGACATGCGTAAACCATTCAATTTGAGATTAAAAATAATGTCGAAAATCGACATTATCAGCTTGCCATGAGCTTTGGGCGTTATGAGTTCTGTCTTATTACAGGACTCCTTTTCGGACCAACACCCTCCCTTCCTCCCTTACCGGAATATTCTTTCGTTTGTAGGATTTGGCCCGGCCATTCACCAGCGACTTTGAAGCTTAGAATCGTCGTTAACACGATGAAAGAAAACCTTGGGAACCTATCCGACGAGGATGTTGTCTGTGTATGTTTAGTGGTGATGGTGGAGATGGTCTTTATGGGCCGTGAGTGGAGTCAGCTTGTTACCGAGACGGTCCTTAGGGCCGTTGAGGACTTAAATGCATTTAACATCTATCCGTGGGGTAGCCACATCTGGGGACATACATACAAACATATTCATCGTGCCATCGCCAGACGCGCCAACAAGCTTAGCAAGATGAATATGTGTGGATTTACATACGTTTTCAAGGTTAGATAAGTATTATAACATAAATAATACGTAGAAATTGTTTGGCTTTTTTTTACGTACTTGTTTTTGTTGTGTAATTCCAGATATGGATTTTGGAGATGTTTCCCATCTGCCGTAATAATTTCACCCTGCGCACTGACAAGTTCATTAGGGGAACCCGTTGGGACCGGGGTGTTGGACTGAATAAGAAAAGTTGTCTTGCCATCTTCAACTTAGCTACAACCATAAGTTCTTTTACAATCTTTACAATATTGACTAAGTTAGTCCTGCATATTAAATGTTATATGTTTTACAATATATTTAGACGACGTTAGCGCCTCTCGCGCGCCTTCTTCCTACGAATGCCGAGGGGGAGATGGGTTGGTACAGAAACAACGTCGCCTTTATTGAAAGAGATGCGGCAAGGCGACGGACGAAGAGGGCCCGACGGTCCTCTCCTTCCCCATCTGGGTCCAGTTCCTCAACCGACGAAGATGAGGAAGAGGACGAAGATGACGAAGATGCCACGAGACGTGACCATCATGGTATGCCGCCTCCCAACCCATATCAAAAGAGGTGGGAGGATCTGTACGCGTACGTACACATGGATATGGAGAAACGTATAAAATCTCTCGAGGACCTCAACCAACAGTTTCGCGCTGTTCAAGTTAGTGTTTAACTTAATTTGTCGCCCACGGTATTTTAGTTCGTGTATTAATATTACGTTCCAAATTTGTTTTAGGTGTCGAGTATGAGGCCGATCTCGTCTGCGTTCGGACAGGCCGCACCGGCGACATTCGCCACTACGTCCACTCCATCATTTCCGAAGAGTGTTAGTCACGACGAGTACTCATTATAGTTCTATTTTCATTATTAAGTTTGAAAATCTTATAAGGAATTCTTCTAGCAGTTTGGGATGTCCGAGGCAGGGTGTTACAGACCCCAAATGACGACGTTTGCCACTACATCCACCCCATCATTCCCGCAGAGTGTAAGTCACGACGAGTACTCATTATAGTTCTATTTTCGTTATTAAGTTTGAAAATATTATAATGACCAATGTCACCCAGTTTGGGATGTCGGAGGCAGACTGTTACAGACAACAAATGACGACGACCTACGATATGTCATACGTCACACCGCCACCTTACAGTATGTCGGGGCCGTCGTACGTCACACAACCAGCGTACATGCAAAATGTATGTTTTTTGGCAGTTTTGGTTTAATTGTGAACATGATGAAATTGTACTTAAAATATAGAGTCTTAATTTTTAGATGACATCTCCTTATGACGTCGGGTCGTCCTTCATTTCGGATGTCATGGACGCGTATTTTCCCTCTTCCATCGGGTCTTCGGGGTTCGCAACCTCCCAGTCAATGGGGTCGGGGATTGACACCATCCTGGCGCAGGTTAGCAGTCCGATGAGGCCATGTGGTAGTGACGTCGTCATTGGAGAGCACTTCAGTGAGCCAAAAGATGACGAAGATGGCCCGATGGATGTGGCAGCACCACGGACGGGGGTGGCAGCACCGGAGACAGAGGTGGCAGCACCTTCTAGGCCAGTTCGGGAGACGAGTTGGGGGAAATGGTTTCATAGCCCATGGACAAAACATACAGATACCACATCGGTCCCTCCGAAAAAAACTAGGCCATGGGTGAATGCAAAGGGAAAGGGAAAGGTGACTTCATCGGCGATCTTGATGCGCGTTTCGGCGTTGGATATCATGGACCGATGCCGCAATCATCAACTCCCCACCCTGTTATATCCATTATATGCCAACCTTCCCTTGGAGAATAGGTTTTTCGATGTACTGTTGGCATGTGACGCGGCTGATTCTGAACTGGAGGATCTGGTTAGTATTGAAGTTTAAAATTTAAATATAGTCATATAATCAAATATATTTCTTATTACAGGTCTAACAATCTATGTTTTGTGTATAACATATTTACTATTAGATCAAAATGATCCAAGAGGCCCGTCCTACAAACGCGAGGTGGGGGGTCATGATAACTAATTTTTTTGATATGCTAGTCCGGCCAGATCAAGGTGCGTTATCCATGTATCGGACCTGCAATGGTGAGGAAAATATGCGGCATTGGGCGAACCTCGATCGGGTATGGAAATCAATTTATATCTATTTTATTTAACTTGTTTGTTACTAACTATTTGTCTGTTATTGTAATATTTCAGGTGTACATCCCCATTTGCATTTCTCAACATCATCGGGTGCTCGGGATTCTGAACCTTAATGAGATGGTCCTGGTTATATATGACAGCCTCCGTGGCACAATGTACGAACTAGAATTGAACCATCTCCTTGGCATCTTTAAGTCTCAGCTGTTGAAGTTACTTAAGAAGATCAACGACCGTCCACGTTACGAGCGTAGCAAGGCATTCAGACAAAAGTTCGCAGCAAATGTACCACAACAATCGGGGAACAATGCGGATTGAGGTGTGTGGTTATGTCGTAACCTATCCTTGTTGATTGACGGCCTCCTCCCATTATGTGCACTAGATGCCATCGATGTTGAGGCCACGATGTGGCGGTACCATATGGTGGAGACCTTTTATTCGTTGTGTGTATCCGAGTAGATTAGTAGGTTGTTTTTGTTTTATTATTATGTAGTCTGTAATATTAATCGTTTTGTTAAAGTATTGTACTTGAAGTGTTAACTTTGTTTATTATTTTGTAGTCCACATCGAACGTCGTTTGATGAACAAATTAATTGTTAAAGTAGCGTACTTGAAGTTTTTATAACAAAGTAAATATTAAAAGGCACATATGAATAGTTTAACCAAAACAAAAGCATGATGGGACAAGACAACTCATTTTCCACGTTTTCATACTTTTCAATGCAAACCGGCATCCACATTTGGCTATAAATACCCCGCGCTAGATTAGTCGTAAAACACATATACGGGAACATTGTATTCATTGACGTCTTCTTACATGGCATCCCCAAATCTTCATATTTGGTGCTTTAGGTGTTTATCATAATCGTTTTCAGCCACTGGCAAAGAGTTATATGGTTAGTATGTATGTTTCTTTGGGTTTTGCTTGTTAGTATCGTTGTCTAAGGCTAACTTTATTAATGTTCATGAACAGATGCATATCCACAATTGTTCACCATGAAAGTCCACCATGGTGGGTACTTCACGGAACCACCTACAAGGCATTACTTCCGTGGTCTAGAAATTTATGTTGACATGTGAGATGTGGACGATCTTTTTATGCAACTGCTTGAACAGATCATGAAAGAGCTGGACTACGACGAACCAAAATATTATAGGTTGTATTTTAAAAGGCCGAATGCAGACTTCTTGACTGGACTGATAGAATTGACAACCGATGAAGATGTAGCCAATATACGTCAGTATGTTGAAAGCCATACCGTGATTGAAGTGTACAGCGAGAAAGTGGAGCTTAACATTTCCAGACTCGTCTCGCCAGAGCATATAAGAAGTCGACGCGGATTGTCAAAAAATCCAAGCATCGTGTAGCCGTAGCTTGACATTTGAATAATTTTGTACTGATTAGTATGTGTATGTTATGAAGTAATCTTGTATAACATCTATGACTTGTTATTTTTAATATGAATCACTTTTCAGAGTACTTTTTAGGCTACTTTTTAGGCTACTTTTCAGACTACTTTTTAGACTAGTTTTCAGACTACTTAAAGACCTTTATTCATGAGCAAACTACAACATGAAACATCAACATAGAAACTACAGGAACGAAACAACAACATAGAAACTAGAAAGGAACGAAACAACAACATAGAAACTCCAGGTACGAAACAAGAACATAGAAACTGGAAAGTTCAAAACAACAACATAGAAAGAACAAACTACAAAACCAACACCCCTAGCACCACCTACGGATAAAGTGCCTTACATTGATCAACGAAGGTTTGCTTCTCGGTTACTGTAACACCTTGAATTTCCATTAGAATTTATTTATTATGAATGGGGTCTATGTGTAATTTAGTTTACGATTTGGGTTATGTTGTATTTATATAACTCAAAGGGTGAAATTCCAAATGACCAAAGTCTAATGTTAAAATTGAAAATTAGATTAATAAAAAGGGTTGTTTGGTCATTATTTGGAACTTGGAAGTTGATGGTGTGAATGGCCATTTGTGAGAAGTTGGTTGTAGATAAGAGGGAGTAGGCTGAATTCAGAAATATCTCAATTCATTGTTGTTGGAGTCGACTAAGAATAGAGACAGAGAAAAGAAGGAGAAATCAAATTGAATTCATTGGATTCTCTTGTGGTAAGGGTTTTGAAAATTTCTCTTTTAAACTCTTAATCAGTTTAGTAATTGCAAGCCTGAATCATGTTCCAATAGGCTATTGAATCAGAAGAGAGAAGCATTTGGATTCTTGGAATTGTGCAGAAGAAGTGGGTTTAAGAACCACAGGTGAGTTCATCCCATTTTGATTTTATAAACCTTAAAATTGGATGATTTTGGTGTTGTTATATTGTCTATATGTTTTAGAACTGCTATAAGGATGTGTATTGAATTAAGGATGAATTATTGAGATTGTTTGATGATGAAACAAGAACACAACCGTAGTTTCCGGATAAAAAGGAAGTATCCGAAAACCCCTGATCGATGGTATCCGGGCGAAGCTTGACATCCGGTAAGTTTTCTTTCTTATAGTATCCGGTAAAGAGTAGTTTCCGGATAAAATAGATACCGGATGGTATCCGGATTACTTTGGTTTCCGGATGTCATCCAGATTGAATATGTTTCCGGTAAACATCCGGATAGGACTAGTATCCGGTAAATATTGATGTCCGGTAAGATTTGTGTACCCGGTAAGTTATGATGTCCGGATAGTTTGTGGTGTCCGGTAACCTCTGATGTCCGGTCACTTCTGATGTCCGGATACAGTTTCCAGATGTGTTGTCTGGATAAGTTTTTCTAAAAAAATTCTAGGGGCGCTGCCCCTTGACCCCATCTCCTAATCGGGTCGCGAAACCCCAGTGCTAAGTCGCCGAAGGGGGGCATTTGTGGATAAGGATACGATAGGTTATCTAGTATTCTTAGAATTAAGAATATGATACGAGATGTGGCGGGATATGTTATTATGCATATACGCTAGTAAGTGTAATGGATCTATAGGCACTCATAGTAATTGTAACGAGGAATAGGCATAAAGTAATTTGTAATTCCCGTTGACCTGAAATGTGGAATAGACATAAAGTAAATTGTAATTCCCATTTCGTAAAGGTGTTATGAAATGAGGAATATGCATAAAGTAAATTGTAATTTCTATTTCATAGAGTGACGTGAAACGCGGAATAGGCATAAAGTAAATTGTAATTCTCGTTTACGTGGAAATGGAGAATATGCATAAAGTAAATTGTAATTCTCATTTCGTAGTGTAGAAATCGAGGAATAGGCATAAAGTAAATTGTAATTCCTGATTTCTATGGGAAGGTAAGAGATAGGCATAAAGTAAATTGTAATCTCTACTTCCACTCCAAGAAATAGGCATAAAGTAACTTGTAATTTCTTGGATATGAGCGATGATCTAGAATCTGCAATGATTCGTAGTAGGCTCTCGAATATGATGATATGACTTTCTGAATGTTAGTCATACTCATGGGATCGGGTATGTTTCCGTCATTATGAGACGAGTACGAGTACGGTAAGAATGGTGGCAAACCAGGTTTGTTTATATGCTTTGAATATCTGAGTTTCCAAAGATATTAATGTTTTAATTTGAAATTGGATGTTCTCACTAGGCGTAAGCCTAATCGTTTCAAATTAAATTTTCTTACCAGGTACTAGCTCGGGGAAGTAAAGGGAAGAGGGACGAGTGCTTTTGAGTATTTAACTTGTTGATGTTAAGTGGAGAAGTTAGCTGATACGAGGAAGCTTTTGATGAACGACTTAGACAACCTGTTGATCCAAACCCTCAGTGATTTGATAATGACCCTCTCTTATATACTTAGTGAAAATTGTAAGTAAACAATATGTATCAGAGTTTCACTATCGCTGATAAGTACTAAGATCTTACAGTACCGCTGATAGGAACTCTTGCTCTTTAGATTAAACATTCAGCGAAACTGTTCACCATAATAGTCTTAGTCTGTTAAGTACTTATGGTGATCGCTGATAAGTTAGTTGTTTACTTATGATCCCTGAAGACAAGTTTCACGTCAACATAGGTTCTACGCTGAAGTCGAAGATCAAGCTCAAGAACCAGCGACAAGTCTCCTAATGAACTGATGCGGATCAGCGAAGACTCAGATTTGTCAAATCAACGTGAAGTATCAAGTACAAGACTTCAGCTATCGCTGAACTCTATCATTCGCTGATAAAGAATGATAGATCGCTGAATCAACGAAAAGCTGATCATGAAGTCCTCCGTACAAAGTACTTTTGTCTTAACCACCCTTGCACGACTCCGTACGATATGTCAGAAAAAGAACCTCCTTATTGTCTGAATTCATACAACCACTCTGATACTACACTGTTCAACATGCGGCTACTAAGGTTGTCAACAAAGGTCAATGACATGCAACCAATCAGCTGCTGCCACGTGTAAAGTATAAACTGCAATGCATTAAATGCATGCAGTATATAAGAAGAAGAACTCACTTCATTTTGAAGTAACTTGCTAACTCTGGACAAGTTCATCCTTCTTATCTTGAGATAGGTTATTATTAGTAATTTCCTTCTCTTTCTTAGTGCAAGAAACTTAGTGTTCCAACTTGTTTAGATTTAGGTTTATCCTTAATCTTGTTTCCGCAACAAGCTGTAAATTGTTAATGATTTATCAATAAACAATTTAGAAAAGTAAAATCTGTGTGTTTGTATTCAACCCCCCCCCCCCCCTTCTACAAACTTGTATAGCCCTTCGGGACCAACAAGTGGTATCAGAGCGGATTTGTTTAATCTCATAAACAAGATCTAATCTATACTAAGATTTCTCTTCCTTGCTATTTCTGAAAAATGGCTACTAACACAAACACAAATTATATCGACAATGGTTCTCTTGCAAAACCCCATAGATTCTCCAGAGATAATTTTAATCTATGGAAAAATAGGATGACTCTCTTCCTAGAAGGTGTAGACCCTACTATGCCTTATTATCTTGAAAATGGCCCATTTATTCCTGTAAGAATTGATGTCGTAGTACCAGCCGCTGAAAATAGACCTGCTATTCCAGAAAGGCTGGTACCCAAAGAAGTTCATACGTGGACTGACGAAGATAAGAAGAAAGTGGCTATCGACACAAAAGCCAGATCCATACTATCCATGGCTCTTCCTGACGAAGTCTACCATTCCGTCATGAACCTGAAATCCTCAAAATCCATGTGGGACACAATATGTGTTCAGTATGAAGGTACTGCTGAAGTCCAGGACTCTCGAAATATCAACCTGGTAAGACAGTATGAAAGTTTCATTTGTGGTAAGAATGAGACTCTCTCTGAAGTTCACCAACGTTTTAATTACTTAATAATAGATCTGAAAACTGTTGGTAAGGAATATTCTAACTTTGAAGTGCTGACAAAGTTTCTATAATGTTTACCTGAAAGCTGGGACAGTTATTCTATGTGTCTCAAGCTGTCAAAGGATCTAAGATCAATGACCCTTGCTACCTTATATGGCACGATGCTGAATCATGAGCAATCAAGCCATCTTAAGAAGAATCTTGTAAAAGATTCCAAAAGCACCCATGTTGCTTTAATCTCAGAGGAACCATCTACTCAGCGACCCTCGGTCACTATCACTGAGTTAGAGAGTAACTCTGAAAGGTCATCAGATTCTGACTCTTCAGATGATGATGAATCGTTGGCTCTCCTAACTAAAAAGTTCAGGAGATTCGCCAAAAATAAAATGTTCAGAAAGAACAAACCTCTTTCTATAGCTGATAAGCCAAGATCATCAGCTACTGTTGATAAGGCTACTGGTACTTGTTTTAACTGCGAAAAGATTGGACATTTCGCTAACGAGTGCAGATCTAAGAAAGTATCGAGAAACTCAGCGTTTCCCAAGAAATCCTTTATTCCCATGAATAAAGATGACAAATATGCTAAGCTGAAAGAAAAGTATGCGAAGCTGAAAAGCTTCAAGAAGAAAGGCAAAGGCCTGATGGTTTACGATTGGGCTGCTTCTGAAGAAGAAGAATCATCATCTGATTCTGAGGATGATGAAGCCAATCTCTGTCTAATGGCAAAGATTGAAGATGAGGAAGAAAGTTCAGACATTCCCTCTACTTCAACATCTGCAATTCAGGTATCACCTTCATTCTTTACGAATATTGCAAATATTGATGAAGCTGATAGTCTCCGTAAAATCGATCTCTTGACTAGATGTTTATATGAAGCCATGAATGGCAAAACAATAGTTGAAAATCAAAACCTTGATCTCGCTGAACAGCTTAAAAACTGTCACCTTCAAATAGAAAAGCTTTCTAAAATTGAAGAAGATTCTAAAGATCAAGTGCATTTAAATCAGCTAGTCAAAATCGAACGAGCAGAAGCTATAGCTGCTTTGAAAGCTGAAAAAGCTACTGTTGAAGGATGGTGTAATTCTTCAACAAAGATCACTGAGATAATTAAGTCTCAGATTCCCCTGAGTGATAAACGTGGTCTTGGTTACAAATATGAAACTCAAGAACCAACCACTGATCGTTCCATGCTCTTATTTGGAACTTTCGTATCCTCAGTCGCTGACACTTCATCCTCTCAGTGTTCCTCGTCCAGACCAACTATCCCTGAGGAAATTTCTACCTCCTCAAAAGGTAAAGAGAAAATGGTTTATCCAAAACCTACCTCTGTCTTTAAAGATAAAGGTAAAGGAATTGCTTTTAACCAAAATCCTCAGAAGGGTACTTTAGTACCAAAGCTGAATGCTTCTAAAGCTTTAGTGATTTATTCCTCTGGATCAAGGAATCAGATCTTTGGATCTACTCAGCGTGGGTCTATTCAGCGATCTACTCCTAGACTCAGAGTGGATGTCCTTGGTAAGAAATCTGAAGAACTAATCTTTCCTCACATTTCAAAAGCCCAAAGCTTATTTGGTGCTGGTCCTTCTAATTCTAAATCAAAAGCTCAGCATTCAAACAGTCCTAGAACTACTTTTAGTTATAGGAAATGTTATCACTGTGGACTCACTGATCATATTGCTAGTAAGTGCTCCACAGCCACCAAAGCTGAAAAGATAGCTAAGGTGAAGATTGCCCCCAAGGCAAAGAAGACCACTGAGGTTAAGAAATTAACCAAAGTGAAGACTGGCAAAGCTGAATCTTCAAATGCTGCGAAGATTGCTGAACCTTCCATTCCAACTACTTCCACTGACAAACGTGTACACATTGTTAAGTGGGTACCCAAGAAAAACTAATCTTCCTTTGTGATGCAGGTTCAGAAGGGTATCTGGTATCTCGATAGCGGATGCTCTAGACACATGACTGGAAAGAAAAGCCTGCTCGCTGAATACAAGGAAGAGAAGGGTCCCTCCGTGACTTTCGGTGGAAATGGAAAAGGACATACCCGAGGGTTTGGTGTACTCTCAAATGGCACAACAACCTTCAGAAGAGTCGCATATGTTGAAGGGCTGAAGCATAATCTTCTAAGCATCAGTCAGCTTTGCGACAAGGATAACAAAGTAATCTTTACTAAGGAATCCTGCTTTGTCACTGACAAAAAGGAGAAGATGGCTCTCAGCGGTTATCGTTTGGAAAATGTTTATGTAATAAACATGGACTCAACCACCAATGAGAACTCATGTTTCTTCTCAAAAGCCTCATCTGATGTCAACTGGCTATGGCATAAGAGGCTCTCTCATCTGAATTTCAAGACACTGAACACTCTTTCTTCAAAAGAGTTAGTCACTGGTCTACCTCAACACTCATACGCCAAAGAGTCTTTATGTTCAGCGTGTGAAAAAGGAAAGCATACCAAAGCTATCTTTAAATCAAAGCAAGTCTCCTCAGTGTCATCTCCTCTACAACTACTCCATATGGATTTGTTTGGCCCTGTTAACAAACAATCCATCGCTGGAAAGAAATATACACTGGTCATAGTTGATGAATTCTCTCGTTATACATGGGTTATGTTTCTCCGTTCTAAGAGCGACACCCCTGAAGAACTCATCACCTTTGTTCGGAAGATGGAAACCCTGAACAATTTGACCGTTTGCTCAATAAGGAGTGATCATGGGACTGAATTCAAAAACAGTTCTCTTGATTCCTTCTTTGAGAGTAAGGGTATTTCTCACAACTTTTCTTCAGTGAGAACATCGCAACAAAATGGAGTTGCTGAAAGAAGAAATAGAACAATTATTGAAGCTTTACGTTCAATGCTCAGCGATTCTCACCTGCCTACTTAGTTTTGGGCAGAAGCTGTCAACACCGCTTGTTTTACGCAAAACAGGTCGCTGATAGTCAAAAGATTCAATAAAACAGCCTATGAACTTTTTCATGGGAGAAAGCCTTCAATCAGCTTTCTTCACATCTTTGGATGTCAGTGTTTCATACTGAACAACAGGGATGCCCTTGGAAAGTTTGATCCTAAGGCTGATGATGGAATCTTTCTTGGATACTCCTCAGTCTCCAAAGCCTTCAGAGTCTTCAATCGCAGAAGACAAACTGTTGAAGAAACAATTCACGTCACGTTTGATGAATCCCGTCAGCGAACTCTAAACCGTCCGCTGATACTGAAGAACTGAATCAATGGATGTTTTCTCATCTTGGTGATTCAGAAGATATTCCCACTCCTCGTGCTCACACAGTTGAAGATGATGGTCCTACTATCATTCCAAATATGCAGAATAGTGAAGCTGAAACATCATGGGTCTCAGCTATTCCTATAAACACTATACCTGCTTCTGGACCAAATGTCTCAGACATTCCATCTATTTCTCAGCAATCAGTGAATATAATGACAACTGCATCCATTCCTCTCTTGGCTGATACTCCAGACGTCGTTGAAGCTTCATCTTCAGCTCCTCCAGTTCAAGTTGAGTCAGCGTCTCACGCCCCGGCTCAGCGAGGGACTGTAAATCACCCAATTGATCAAATTATTGGTGATCCAAACGCTGGTGTTCAGACTCGACGAAGTGCAGGTAATATATGCTTATTTGTTAACTTTATTTCTCTGACTGAACCAAAGAAAGTAGATGATGCCCTCAAAGATCCAAACTGGGTCAGCGCCAGGCAAGAAGAGCTGACTGAATTCAAAAGAAACAAAGTTTGGAAACTTGTTCGAAGAACAACTGACAAAACAGTTATAGGCACTAAATGGGTCTATCGAAACAAGTTGGACGAACATGGAACTGTTACCCGCAACAAGGCTCGTCTTGTTGCTCAGGGATACAGACAATAGGAAGGCATAGATTATGACGAAACTTTTGCTCCAGTAGCAAGACTAGAATCTATTCGTCTATTCTTAGCATACGTTGTACACAAAGACTTCAAAGTATATCAGATGGATGTTAAGTCAGCATTTCTAAATGGAAAGCTGAATGAAGAAGTCTATGTGGAACAACCTCCAGGATTCTCAGATCCTAAGCGTCCAGGTTATGTTTATAAACTGGATAAGGCACTTAATGGCTTAAAGCAAGCTCCACGTGCATGGTATAACACTCTTTCCACTTATCTCCATATTGAACAATTTGAGCGAGGTAAAATCGACAAAACTCTATTTTTTAGGAAAGTAAAAGGTCATATCATTCTTGTTCAAATATATGTTGATGATATTATATTTGGCTTTACTAACCCTGATCTTTGTACTCGTTTCGCTGATAGAATGAAAGATGAGTCTAAAATGAGCATGATGGGTGAACTAGCATATTTCCTTGGTCTTCAGATAAAGCAAAATGAAAAACGAACTTTCATTAATCAGGGAAAGTATGTTAAAGATATGCTGAAAAAATTCGACTTAACTGAAAGTTCAGCTATGAAAACCCCTATGGCACCACCGCTGACACTTGATAAGGATACTAAGGGTATTCCTGTTAATGTCACTTTGTACCGTGGGATGATCGGCTCACTGTTGTATCTTACAGCTAGCCGACCCGATATTATGTATGCAACATGTTTGTGTGCACGATATCAAGCTGAACCTAAGATATCTCATATGAAAGCTGTAAAGCGAATTTTTCGATATCTTAAGGGTACAACGAATCTAGGTCTTTGGTATCCCAAAGACTCAGGATTCGATCTAATCGCCTATTCAGATAGTGAATTTGCAGGTTGCAGAATGGATAGGAAAAGCACCACAGGAGGATGTCAGCTCCTGGGTGGAAAGCTGGTAAGTTGGACAAGTTAAAAGCAAAACTCAGTGTCCACCTCCACAGCTGAAGCTGAGTATGTAGCCGCTGGAAGCTGCTGTTCTCAGGTCTTGTGGATGAGAAATCAACTACTGGACTATGACCTTCAGCTCTCAAAAATTCCAATCTATTGCGACAGCACAAGTGCCATCGCTATAGCAAATAATCCAGTGCTACACTCAAAGACAAAACACATCGAAATCAGGTATCACTTTATCAGAGATCATGTGATGAATGGTGATATAGAACTTCACTTTATCCCAACTGACTATCAGTTAGCTGATCTGTTCACCAAACCTCTTGATGAGACAAGGTTCAACTTTCTCATCAGCGAGCTTGGAATGCTGAACTTTGAAGAGTAAAATCTTCAGTGATTCACATTTAATCAGCAATAGGATAAAATCAGCTTATATAACCCATTTCATCATCCTCTCTGAATAAACTTGATTCGCTGATATCAAGGTATGTTTTCTTTGACAAATCGCATGTAAATGCAAGATTTCAAAATAAATTTCATCGCTGAATATCTCTTCCTTATCAGCGATACTTTGAAATTTCTAAAACCAACTGATATTTCTATTCAGTGCTTCATGTTTTAAAAACTGTCCCTGAGTTTTCAAAACCTCAGAGACATCCAAGAATATGAAAGGACAGTTGTGACGTCATTACAACGGATAAGCCCTGGCACGTTCTTCTTTCTGACACACGTTTGCACGTTTCGTTTACTCGCCAATCAAATGCAAACACGTGTCCGTGTCATGATGAAAATCTTTTCCCGCTCAAGATTTTCTCTTTCTAATCCCTCTATATAAACAATTTCTTGGTTTATATTTTCCTTTTACGCGAACTTCTCCTCCAAGCAAAGAAAGAATTCACTGTTGCATTTTGCTCTCGAATTTTTCAAGAACAACTGTTCATCTTCTTCAAACATCAAAGGTTAATATGTTCTTATTATTTACCAAATGCAAATAACTTGTTTCTGATCTTCTCATTGTTTTAACAAGATCAAACAAAAAGAACTTCTTAAAATGAAATCATCTTCTTTCATGGTTTTATGAACACAACCATTTCATGGTTGTTCTTCAAGTTTAAATGCAAAAAAATCTTAAACTTGTTCTTCATTCGTTTTTCCAAAATCCCAATCTTCAAAGGAAACTGGAAAACAATATTTTTATTGGGTTTGCATTTCATTTGTCAAAAACAAGAAAAACCCTAATCTTCATTAAGACATTTTGTCTGAATGAAATGGACAAAGTTCGAACCATCTTATTGGAAAATCTTTCCACATTAAGATTATTCTTTTTTGTTAATCTTTGGTTGAACTGATAATACAGAAAATGGCATCTTCTGACATTCCCAAGAACACCATCACTGAGAACACTGCTGCCGATGATACTGCTGAGGAAGTGGAAATCCTCAAGGCTCCTCAGGTCAAGTTCTCTCTTGACAAGCTGGATTGGACTAAAGTAAATAACCTCTATGCGCTTCTCGAGTTTCCTCCTCGAAAGCAAGTCACACATCTAGATGATGCTGTGAAATTCCTCAAGAATTGCTGCATCTCCACAGCTCTAACCATAACACCTCCCGCACATCAGCTTTTGCTATCACAATTCTGGTACTCTGCCAGACACTCTCAGCTACCATCAGCCAAAGACCCCTCCAAAACAATTGACTGCATCCTTTGCAATATCGAATATGGCACCATGAAGATCACCCCTGCCATCATTCGCAAAGCCCTCAGCCTTCCCATCGCAACCAAAGAAAAACCTTTCGTTCCCCTCCCTGACCCCAAGAAAAACTCAGACAGGGAAGCCATCATTGCATTCTTTGATGCAATGGGCTATGTATGGGAAACTGGAAGGGACATGAAGCCCGAGAAGAAGCTGACCATTATCAAGAAATCGAAAATGCCCAGCGAGATGAATTTCATCTTCGCTCATCTGATCAGCTGCATGACTGCCAAGAGCGGCTCCTCTGACCAAGCCGCTAAACCTCAGCAAGCAATGGGATATGCATTGCTGAAAGGTCTACATATAGACTGGGCATCGATTATCTATGATGACCTGGTACTCAGAGTGGACACCGTCGCTGACAGATCTCCATGGGTTCCGTATCCTCGATTCATCAGCGTCGTTTTCCAAAAAGGCCTGAAGGACAGCTACCCAACATAGGGTGACCTGAAACTCTCTCAGGTCGGTCCTAAGATTCTCGACTTCAAACCGGTAGAAAATGAGGTACGTCTCTCAACTCTGTTAACTCTTCTAAACCTTACTTCTTCTACTTCTGCAGCTCCTTCAGCGGACAAACCCACCGCTGATACCATAGCTGCAACCTCCATTCCTTCTCTGAAAAGGAAACCCTCTGACACCCAACTTGGTTCCAAAAGAACTAAGAAACCCAAGGAGCAACCCCAGCAATCTATTGCTAAAGACTCCTCAGCTCCTCTTGATGGGCTGAAGGAAAGTTCAGTGGTATGCTCTGCCACAGCTGAACAAGCCACCCACTCTATCCCTACTTCAGCGTCTCCAAACGCTGAGGTTACCAACATGGAAACTACCCAACCTCCCTCAGTCTCTCAAAAGACTGATGAAGTGATTCTCAGCGATTCCAACGCTGAACTCAGCAACCAACCTCCATTCTTATCCTTCGCTCCTCCCTCTACTCCTTTGGACTCCACTCCAGTAATCACTGAAGCACCTTTCATTCCTCCAGAAGCTAAAGATAATACTCAAGGAATGATGGGCATAGGACCTGCAGATCTGACCATACGTCCACGTACTCTCGTTGACGATATGGAACTTTTCTCAGGAACCCGTGATTTTGATGAATTCACCAATCCTCCTGCAGGTACACACCAACCCCTATACACTGTTACTAAACCCCAAACTTCTGAGCTTTCCTCTGTTCACAAGTTTTTATATGTTACAGGTCCTAATTTGAGAGACATCAATGCCTCTCTGAAGACACTAGAGACGTCGCTGACAGGTCTCACTACTACTCTTTCCGACAACTCTACAGCTATAACAAACGCTGGAGAGAACCTTTCAAAGCTGACAACTGTCGTCGAAAAGAATGCCTCCAAAGCTGACTTGGAGAAGGTTGATAAATCACTCACCGACTTTGCCAAAGTGATCTCTGATATCTACACAGACTACCTCGACATCAAGAAATCAATTGACACCATGTCCAAAGAAGTCATAACGCTGAAGACATCGATTGGCACACTCGAAGGCGACATGTATGCTGTAAAGACTGATGTCAGCTCCGTCAAGACTGACATGAATTCTGTAAAGACTGATGTCAATACGATGAAAAATGACATCACTTCAATGAACAATTTGTTGCAGCAGATCCTGACCAACACGATCGCCCCTACACCTGCCCCTGCACCTCCATCTTTTACTACGGCGGATCGTGCTGAACTTATGAAGATCAATCCTGGTATTTCTGGCATAGAAAACAGATTATCAGCGATTGAAATCTGTGTGGGGATCCCTGGCCAAGAAGACAGGGAAACCACACGAGCTGCTGAATCATCTCATTCCTCCCCCAGTCATCATGAAAAAGAGGGGGAGAAGAGCGCTGAAGACCTCTCCAAAAGCGCTGAAGACCTTTCCCATGATGAATCTATCAGGGGAGAGATGACTGAAGACCTCACCTTTACTGAAGAAGGTGAGAAGAAGCAGCAGCCGCTGGACCTCAGGGAGATGAACACCCTGAGGGAACCGAGAAGCTTACCTCTGTATCTGAGGGGGAGCCACTCGAAGAAGAAGCTGAAGAAACTGAGTCTGAAGCTGAAGATGAAGAAGCCATCGACTTGTCTGATGATGAACCATCTTCTTCTCCAAAGAATGATGATGATGAAGATGACGATGATGATGATTCTTTTATCGTCAAGCCTGCTCAGAGATCTATAGCTCTTAAAGGGATCCGGATAAATGAACCTTCAGGGGAGCGGACAAAGACAACGCCATCAGCATCTGAAGCTGACAAGGGCAAAGGAAAAACAAGCCGGTTTGTCAGGTACATTAATCTTACACAACATCCCTCCTCTATACACTTTATCAGTTCTACTCTCCACAAACCTCCATACACTTTATCCCATTCTCTCTATGCTCTACCCAAGTTCTTACTTGTAAGATCACTGTGTTTCAGCTAGTCCTCTCCCCTGTTTGAGGATATCGCTGAAGTTTCTACAACTGCGAAGTCACCAACAATAATCCCAGCTTTCAACGCTGAAGAAATAATCCCAGTCTTGGATTTGATCTCTGAGACTGATGAACCTGAAGAACAGATGCTCTCTCACAAAAACAGACCTTCCTTGGCTCCTCAAAAGCTAAGTGAAGAGGATCAAGAAAAGAGAGATGAAATGATTAAGAGACTCGAGGATCAGCGAATCATTCTGAAGCGTGATCAACTTCCTTCCGTTCCTCCAAAGTTCAGAGTTTCCCAAAAGGAATACAAGGAACACCTCAGAGCTGAATGCCTGATCGCTGAAAGAAGGGAAGCTGAAGAAAGAGACAGAGAATACGCCATCCAGCTTACTCAACGATCAGTAAAAGACCCCAAGCTGAAAAGAGCTCCCATTGATGTTCAACGTCAGCTATGGGATGATGCTCAAAAGATCGTTAGAGAAAAGACTAAGGTCTCTGACACAACTTTGTAATGGGCTAAACAAATACTGACCTATCGATCTAGACCATCCAAAATCATCAAAGTAAACATCAGAGGAAGATTGTATGCAGGCGTTCCTGTTGTTGAAGTCGATGTCTACAGAGAAGACAAAACCAAGCAAACCCTCTATGCTGCACCATTAGAAAAGTTTGGTCTCTCTGAATGGTTAGAAACGAAATTAGCCATTCAGGGATCGCGCTCAAAGTTCAAAAGCCATGTCGAGAAGATCTTAAACAAACAGATCGACCTGGTTTCTTCTGCTGTGGATATTCCTCCTTCTACTCTTCTTCCTCCTCAACAAAGAAAAGTCTCTGCTAAGGGAAAGAATGTCTCAGACTCAGGTCCTATTATACGGAATGAAACAGGTATTGGTTTCTCTCGTGCTGAAGTTCTTGGCCCTGATGCTGATCTCTCAGCGCTTGACACCTCCCTACCACCTGGAGAAACTTTCATTCCTGGCACAGTTGTAAGTGATCCCTATGGTATATTCTTTTTAGACTACTATGGAAGTCATCACTTTCAACGTGTCTGAGCTCCACATCGCTCCCATCGAACAACTTAGAGATCTCATATTCTGGTGTGAAGTCAGACGCGACATTAAAGCTAGACACCTGAAGCCCTTGATTTTTGAAGAAGCTCTGAAGAAAAAGAATCAAGGAGTAGATGTCCCTGACTGGATGATTCCCACATCAAAGACCCTCGATGAACTTCTCATCAAGGAAGAACCTTTTGACGGATAGGATCGCCTTGTAATTCTATCTATCCTTATCTGTCTACATCTTTTGTACTTGTAATTTTATTCGTTGTACTTGTAATTTTTCCACTTCCCTCTGTAATCTTTACAAAGTTTAAAGAAAAATTTCAGCGAACGTACTTTACTCCATCAGTACAGAAAAGATCCCAGAAAACAGTAAAAGGGACAAATATTTTATGAGTTCTTTTTATCCTTATGTTTTCATTAAATAGCAATTTTCTCTGTTGCTATGTCATAATCAAATAGGGGGAGATTGTTGATCCAAACCCTCAGTGATTTGATAATGACTCTCTCTTATATACTTAGTGAAAATTGTAAGTAAACAATATGTATCAGAGTTTCACTATCGCTGATAAGTACTAAGATCTTACAGTATCGCTGATAGGAACTCTTGCTCTTTAGATTAAACATTCAGCGAAACTGTTCACCATAATAGTCTGAGCCTGTTCAGTACTTATGGTGATCGATGATAAGTTAGTTGTTTACTTATGATCCCTGAAGACAAGTTTCACGTCAACATAGGTTCTACGCTGAAGTCGAAGATCAAGCTCAAGAACCAGCGATAAGTCTCCTAATGAACTGATGCGGATCAGCGAAGACTCAGATTTGTCAAATCAACGTGAAGTATGAAGTACAAGACTTCAACTATCGCTGAACTCTATCATTCGCTAATAAAGAATGATAGATCGCTGAATCAACGAAAAGATGATCATGAAGTCCTCCGTACAAAGTACTTTTGTCTTAACCACCCTTGCACGACTCCGTACGATATGTCAGAAAAAGAACCTCCTTATTGTCTGAATTCGTACAACCACTCTGATACTACACTGTTCAACATGCGGCTACTAAGGTTGTCAACAAAGGTCAATGACATGCAACCAATCAGCTGGTGCCACGTGTAAAGTATAAACTGCAATGCATTAAATGCATGCAGTATATAAGAAGAATAACTCACTTCATTTTGAAGTAACGTGCTAACTCTGGACAAGTTCATCCTTCTTATCTTGAGATAGGTTATTATTAGTAATTTCCTTCTCTTTCTTAGTGCAAGAAACTTAGTGTTCCAACTTGTTTAGATTTAGGTTTATCCTTAATCTTGTTTCCGCAACAAGCTGTAAATTGTTAATGATTTATCAATAAACAATTTAGAAAAGTAAAATTTGTGTGTTTGTATTCAACCCCCCCCCCCCTTCTACAAACTTGTATAGCCCTTCGGGACCAACACAACCAGTTTAATCTTATCATAGTTGACAAGATTAGATTAATAGGTTGTTTTGGAGAATTCGAATTGTATATATGAATCCTCAAAGTTAATTCTCTACTTATGTATAAAAGTTGAATGATTTCATGATTAACCTTGTTAAACTTTAAGGTTTAAATTGGCCCTGATTTTAGGGTGTTACGTTACCTTCGCTTGAAGAACTGCGAAGTCTTGCACAATGTTGTGGACTTCTAAATTTTCTTGACGAATACGGGACTCCTTATCTTTTATTTCCCTCTTCATTCTTTTTATCACCTTTTCTTCCTCTTCGATCCTTTTCAGGTGTGCATCCTTCCTGGCCATCAGTTGTTTCCACCTTTCAGTGAGTTGCTGGATCTCCGCTTCACTTTTTTCTACTGCTTTTTTCAGTCTCGGCAGCATTATTTGTGAAGACTATGGGTTTGAAGATGAAGCCATTTGTTTGGTGAAAGACGAGATTATTATGATATCAAAATGTTGTATGGATGTTGTGACCTTTACAGTTGGTATTAACACGGGTGTTTATAGCCACAAGAAGCAATTGGCTCAATAGAAACCTTTAGCTTTTCAGGCGAATCTTGCAGTCACTTTTGCAGGAGAATCTTGCAGTCACTTTTTAGACGAATCTTGCAGCTCCTTTTGCAGACGAATCTTGCAGCTCCTTTTGCAGACGAATCTTGCAGTCACTTTTCAGACGAATATGGCAGGAACTTTGCAAACGAATCTTGTAGTCACTTTTGCAGACGAATCTTACAGTCACTTTTCAGAAGAATCTTGCAATTATTTTTCAGACGAATCTTTTGACCATATCCACATCCGTGATCGAGAACTTACCTTTTCACGACTATAAGTAGGTGGTCTGATGAAGTAGTAATTCACAACTTACTATTTATCCTTTCTACCATCTACAACATTTACAAACATTATCTACCTTTTCGTAACACTATGGCTGGAGGTTCACGCTCTAAGGGGAAAACGTCGGCGAATGGGACTGGCACATCTCGCTCTACCGATAACCAAGCATTGAATGATGGAGCTTTCTGGAGTACCTGGACGGTACCAAAAACAACGGAGGAGTGGGCACAGTTTGGGCGAACTGCGACCGATTATCCATTCACGACTGAGGAGCAAGAACAATGGAACGATGCATGGGAGAAATACTACCTTGATCATCGCATGAACTCCCCATCAAGGTATCATTCTACCCAGTCGGAGGGTCTTCCAGAAACTCAACAAATGCCTCCCACGTTGAAAGAGTCTATTGATGAGGCGAACGCGGAGATCGAAAAAATAAAAGGGATGTGGAACCAAAATAGGTCGATTCAGCAGGAGAAAGAGGAGTGTCTAGAGGAGAAGAAACAAGAGCTAGTACAAAGGAGGCGCGAGGTTCGGGATGTGCAAATACAGATTAAGGAACTAGAAGAGGAAGTACATGAAATCAAAGAAAGCTACACGGGAATGGAGGAGATGATCAAGGAAAAGGTTGACTGGATCATCAACATCCAGAAAGTGTACCCGTAGTAGATTTCTTTAGATGCATTGTATCCGTTTCTATGTTTTCAATAAAATGATGCTTTAGGTGGCGTTTGGTTCGCAGAATGTTTTTGGATGAAATGAAATATGTCAAAGGAATTTAACTTTAAAGGAATTGGAATGGAATGTTGTCAGGTTTGACCACATGTTTGGTTGACAGAATTGGAATGGAATCTGTTAAAAGAATTGGAATTTGTCTGTTTGGTCCACAGAATGTGGATTTGGAATTCGAATGAATTTTTTGGTAAATGACCAAAACATAATATACACAACCCAAATAAAATATTGTCAGATAAAAAAAATTATATTTCGAAAATAAAATATATTATGAGAAAATAAAAAACAAATGTATTAAATTATATTATAAAATAAAAATAAATAAATATAAAATATAAAATATAAAATATAAAATTAAATTATCAAAATAAAAATATAATATAAAAAAAGTAAAGTATTAAATTAAATTATGTTAGGTTATATTTAAGTTAAAGGGTATATTTGGAATTATAAAAATGCAACATTCCATTCCATCAAAATACCTCCTAGTTGCTAAGGAATGTTGAATTCCCTCATTTGTGGAATTTGATGGAATTCAGAGATTTTTTCCGTGCAAAAGAACGAACCAAACGAAGGAATGGAATTTGGTCAACGAAATTCAACATTCCAATTCCATCAGATTCCTTCAGAATCTACGAACCAAACTTCACCTTAATGTTTACTTTATTTTACACACAAGAACACTTAACAAGCACGATAAAGTAGATGAAATGAACACTGACCATAAAACAAGAGCACTTAGCATACAACATTTAGTCGTTACAATAAAGGGAAATCAATGTTCACGTCAATGCTATCATATCTTAGAGTTCCATGTGGTTCTAGCTCCGATGGGCCTGCGAGCTTAATCTTCGGCTACCTGAACCTCTACTCCTAGGCACGCTTGAAGGGGCAGGAGTTGGACAGTCACCACGAGTATGTCCTACTGCTTTACACCTACTACATTTTCTCTGTATCGGATCTTCACGACGAGATGGACGTCGATCGTTCTTTCTTGGTCTCCCGTCACTTCTCTTAGTTATTAACGGTGGATAGCATGGCGGAAGGGGGACGTGTAGAGACACCAATGATTCAGGGGGTCCAGCTGGATTGATTACCTCCCAATATGTTTCCCGGAAAGTTTCGGACAAGAAAACACTTACAGCCAAATCGCTGCAATCTCTACGACCCATAAGTCTTGCAGCAACGATGACATGACCGCATGGTAACCCAAAATATTGCCATTGCAGACATGAACAAACATGGTCAGTCATATCGACATTCGCGTCAAAACGGTTATCCCGAACCTGGTACTTCCCATATCCAATTTCGCTTACCCTCCATGTCGCAGACTTTCCCGCCCTTCTGAGAATTATCTTCTCCGCCATTGGTGTGACTCTATTACGCATTTTATCTACAAATATGTGTTAATTGTTTTAGGATTTATAAAGAACAATAAAAATAAACTAATATATAAGTTCATTTTTTCATAGTTTATCAACCTCCCTTTCGCCGTCGAAGTTGGTACCACTCTTGTTGAAAGGTTCGAAAGTACTCCATAAGTTGTACAATCAGTAATCTGCGAGCAAAACGGGAGAGTGCATTCACCGACTCTGCACTATTGGAGGTCATAATATTGTACCGTTGTGTAGAAAAATGGGCCATCGACCACCTCTCCTTACCAGCATCGTCCATAACTTGTGCTCCACGATTGGCACTAACTCATAGTGCATTCATGTACCGGTCAAACTCCCGAACCATATACGCTTTGCATGCCTTCCAGTAGATCGTGTGGTATGTTGTAATACGTTTGTCCGCGCTTTTCGCGTTCATCTCCAAATGTCGACAACATAGGGCGTGAGGGGTGTTTGGGTACATGGTTGAAATTGCGGCGCTTATGGAAGGAGCCCTGTCGGACATAAACACCAACCCTGCAGGGTCTCCGATACATTCTATCAACATGAAGAAACCAACCCCATTCCTCCCCGGTCTCGAACTTGCCTACTCCGAAAGCTATGGGCACAATGTTGTTATTCCCGTCTATGGCAACCGCCAAAAACATCATACCCAAGTAACGTCCCTTTAAATGGGCAACGTCTATTACCAGGACACGACGCAGATTTGTCAAAAATGTGCGGATCTGCAAAAAACATAGGTGGTTTCCCTTTGTAAATGTTATAATTTATAATGTGTAAACATATGACATATTAATATACGTACCGCACATCCAAGGGCAGCGAAACACATATCAAAACGTTCGTTTGAATCCGTCCTTATCCTGGTGCGTGTACCTGCATTATGCAGTTCCACATTATATAAATACGTAGGGAGTTGTTGTAACGCCCTAAAAATCAGGGCCAATTTAAACCTTAAAATTCAACAAGGTTAATCATAAAATCATCCAAACTTTTATACATAAACAAAGAATTAACTATGAGGGTTCATATACATATTTCGAATTCTCCAAAACAACCTATTAATCTAATCCTGACAACTACGATTAGATTAAATTAATTGTCTAAGCTATTCATCAAAAGTATCCTCGCATAAGCTAACTTCTCCACTTAGCACCAAAAATCGTATACCAAAACACTCGTCCCTCTTCCCGTTACTTTCCCGAGCTTGTACCTGGTAAGAAAATTTAATTTGAAACGATTAGGCTTACGCCTAGTGAGAACATCCAATTTCAAATTAAAACATTATCAGCTTTGGAAACTCAAATATTCAAAGCGTATAAACAAACCTGGTTTGCTACCATTCTTACCGTACGTTTACACATCTTACTATGACGGGAACATACCCGATTCCATGAGTATGACTAACATTCAAAAAGTCATAACATCACATTCGAGAGCCTACTACGAATCATTACCGATTCTAGATCATCGCTCATGTCCAAGAAATTACAAGTTACTTTATGCCTATTTCTTGGAGTGGAAGTAGAGATTACAATTTACTTTATGCCTATCTCTTACCTTCCCATAGAAATCAGGAATTAAAATTTACTTTATGCCTATTCCAAGATTTCTATTCACAATACGAAATGAGAATTACAATTTACTTTATGCCTATTCCACATTTCACGTTACACTATGAAATAGGAATTACAATTTACTTTATGCCTATTCCTCATTTCACATCACCTTTACGAAATGGGAATTACAATTAATTTATGCCTATTCCACATTTCAGGTCAACGGGAATTACAAGTTACTTTATGCCTATTCCACGTTACAAACACTACAATGCCTATGGATCCATTACACTTACTAGCGTATATGCATAACAACATATCACGCCACATCTTGTATCATATTCTCAATTCTAAGAATACTAAATAACCTATCGTATTCTTATCCTCAATTGTCCCCCTTCGGCGACTTAGCACGGGGGTTCCGCTACCCGGTTAGCGGATGGGGTCAAGGGGCAGCGCCCCTAGAATTTTTTTAGAAAAACTTATCTAGACAACACATCCGGAAACTGTATCCGGACATCAGAAGTGACCGGACATCAGAGGTTACCGGACACCATAAACTATCCGGATATCATAACTTACCGGATACACAAAACTTACCGGACATCAATATTTACCGGATACTAAACCTATCCGGATGTTTACCGGAAACATATTCAATCCGGATGACATCCGGAAACCAAAGTAATCCGGATACCATCTGGTATCTATTTTATCCGGAAACTAACTCTTTACCGGATACTACAGGAAAGAATAACTTACCGGATGCCATGCCTTGTCCGGATACCTTCGCACAGGGGTTACCGGACACAACCTTTTATCCGGTAACTTCGGCTGTAATCCATTTTTACCATCGACCTTTCTTAATAGCTCCATTTTCAGTTCAATACATAACACTATATGAATTCTAAAATACGTAGACAAGTTAATAACACCAAAATCATCTAATTTTAAGGTCTATAATATCAAAATGAGATGAACTCACCTTGAACTTCTTGACCCAGCACAAACCAAAATCCATAATCAAAATTCTTCTTTCCTTGATTCAACAGCCTATTGGAAGATGATTCAAACTTGTAGTTACCAAAACTGATTAAGAAAATAAGGAAGATGATTCAAAACCCTTACCACAAGAAATCACAATTTCAATTCTTCTTCTCTCTTTCTCTTCTTTTTTCTCTCTGTTCTTGACCGACTCCAGCAAAAGAAAAGGATTGAGATATTTTCTCAATCCAGCCCACTCCTCACCTTATCTAAACCAACTTTCCAATAATAACTAATCACACCCTCAACTTCAAGATTTCAACTAATGACCAAACAAACCTTCATATTTTTAATTTTCATAATTAGCTTTAGCTTTGGTCATTTAGAACTTCAACCATTTGAGTTACATAATTGCAAAGTAGCCCAAATCTTAAAATAAAATACAATTCGACCCCATTCATATTTAATACAAAATAATAGAAATTCGAGGTGTTACAATTGTTCGTACGACTCCTCGGGAGTGCCTCTCACCATTAGTAGTGCCTTGCATCGCGCACGCCAACCTTGGTGGTAACCAATTGTGATCCCATACTGCAGGTTTATATCGTTGACGATGTCCTTTGGACAAAATGCCCTGCTAGCATCAAGAAATTTGCCTTTCAGTATGTGGCCCAAAGTCCTTTTGTTGGCTTGTCGGTGGTTGGGATTCAGTTGCGTACTCGAACAAGTGTGTACGCCGTGCAACTTTCTAACGGTAAACAACCCTCCTTTAGGGCCCACGGACCTCGCGGACATACGTCAATTACAATTTTCTCTCCCACATACAACCTCATATCTGAGTTTGTCGGATTTTTTCACTTTACATTCGAAATCCTCTTTCATGAACTTAATTCCGAGCTGTGTGGCCATTTCATCCTTCGTATGAAATGTCTGACATTCATGTATCCTTGAACTGCGATTATAAGGTGCGGGTTCGTAGGTTGGTATATGGGTCTCCGGGGTTGGAAGGATAGGAGACATATCAAAATAATCATTTAACTCACCAAATGATTTATTACTAGGGGTATATTTTTCTACTTCTTCGTCCTCATCATTATCGGTATCTGATCTGTCTATATCAGATATACCCATTGTGAAAACATGGGTTTCGTCATCAGCAACTCCAACAAACCGTCTTTCTTGGTCTTCTTCTTCTTCTTCTGGTTGCGTCTCCAGAACAAAATCGGGATACTAGTCGTAAGACCATATGTATGATCCGAATAAAATGTTGGGTCGTAGGACGCCTGAAATTGAGAATCATGCTCCAGTTGATTACCACCAACATGGGTTTCGTCATCACCTTCGTCGCACATCGATGAATCGACATACACAAAAAGTGCTGGAGGTCTTTCTGACTGGGCTGCAAATTGCATAAAACCAGAGATATCTTCATCGTCGGTTAACTCCAAGATTGACCCATCACCATTCTTGTACACTAAGTTGCAAACAACAGAAGGTTCGATTCCACATTTTTACATGACGTATGCAAGAAACTTCTTATGTGTAATGTTTACTAACAATTTTACACCATGCTCAGATTTATAAGCAAAATTCCACTCATTGTTGTCTTGCACCCATTCACCATCGCAACAGAAATATAGCTTAACTTTTTCAACAACTGAACTCATTTTTTCAGTAGTATTTCAGAAACAAAATAATGAAATGATGAAGAAAGAAAACAAGAAAGAACAATGGAATGGAAGTGATGAACGATTATGGAATGCATTTTACTGATCTTTATTGATGAAATTTCAGTGGGGAAGATGAATTGCAACCACAAATTCAATGACAATTAGTACAATAATTGAACAATCTCACGCAATAAGTGTGGAAAAAACAGTAAAGCCATGCAAAAACACGTGAAAAACTCTAAAAACATGAA
The DNA here is from genome assembly GCA_033807775.1 of Saussurea involucrata. Lineage (NCBI taxonomy): Eukaryota > Viridiplantae > Streptophyta > Magnoliopsida > Asterales > Asteraceae > Saussurea > Saussurea involucrata. Next base: position 29,552,313 of record CM066316.1, read on the forward strand.
ATGATAGTCTAAATCGCGGACCAAAAGTGAAAATCGCGGACATGGACCAAAGTTGTAAACCTGGGATTTTGAGGGGAAATCGCGGGGATCACGGGCTAATATCGCGGACTCAGGGGTAAAAAATGATTTTTTTTTCAAGGAGTCCGCGATTGAGGGTCATATCATGGAAATATTGGGTATTTTTGTAAAGTGTGAGAAATAATAGATATATCTATAAGCGAATTTCGAAGTTGGTCCATTTTAATTAATTTCCGGTTACAAAAACATTCCATCTAACGTGCAGAGGTGGGTATTGGCGTCCCAAATATCAGTTCTTCAATCTCTGGTCAATTTGGGCAACCACCCGCATCTTTCAATCTCCATTTCCGCCATTAGGGTGCGTTTGATTACACCACAAATAAGTTATATTTTAATCTCAAAACCCCTCTTTCTTACAACTCATTTCTCCTTCCTTCTGTCGGAAAAAGTTCTTCATTTAATTCTGCTGACATTTCATTTCAATTCGATTCCATTCTCCAAAAGAGTCAACTCAACACCCAGTTGAAATCCTTCCTAATTTCTTGTAATTTTTTGTCCACAATATCTTCTTTGACCTACCATTTTTACCCCAATCTTTTTCTTGCTGGTGTCAATTGAGCAAGAAAGCTTTTTTTGGTGCTGGTATTACTTTCGTGTCATAGTTCAATTGGTTATTAGCTTTATTTACTTGCCACTTTACACATCTAATGGGGTTTTTTCCTTATTTTGAAGAACCTATAAACAAGTAGTGGAGACTGTCGATCTTCATTCTGCATATTTGTTGTTGTAAGTTTGTAGAGTTTGTTTGCGTGTGGTTGATTTCGATCTGATTAAGCTCAAGTGAGATGGCGAGAAGTTGATGTTTAGATCATGGCTTCCAATCTACCTGCTGCGCCTGATCTTTCATCACCTACGTCGAGTAAGAACTCGGATAATTCCCAGATTGCAAATCTTCACCCACAACTACGACCGGAAACCTTACAAAATTCGTCTTCTCAGCTAAGCATTTCATCGAACAGTTGGAGGGCAAACTCGGTTAGTTTCGGATCAAAGGGTGTGCGGTATGGATCTCGAGGTGGTGCTGAGTCCGAAGGGTTTAGCAGGTCCCGGAGAGAGATTAACGATGAGGATGCGAGGTTGGTTTATGTAAATGATCCATTAAAGACGAATGAAAGGTTTGAATTTGCTGGGAATTCCATTAGAACAGGAAAGTATTCTGTTTTCACATTCTTGCCTAGAAATCTCTTTGAACAATTCCACAGAGTTGCCTACATGTATTTCCTGGTCATCGCCATTCTCAATCAGCTTCCCCAGCTTGCAGTTTTCGGGCGAGGTGCCTCCATCTTGCCATTAGCAAGTGTATTGTTAGTTACAGCAGTTAAAGATGCGTACGAGGATTGGAGACGCCATAGATCAGACAGGATCGAAAACAACCGAATGTCATCTGTTCTAGTCAATGATCGATTTCAACAAAAGAAATGGAAAGATATTCAAGTTGGTGAAGTCATTAAAATCTTAGCTAACGAAACTATGCCATGTGATATTGTGCTGCTTTCGACTAGTGACCCAACTGGGGTTGCTTATCTCCAGACTATTAACTTAGATGGCGAATCAAATCTCAAGACACGATATGCAAAACAAGAAACCCTTTCAAGAATCCCTGAGAAAGATATGATTAGTGGGTTGATCAATTGTGAGAAGCCCAATCGCAATATATATGGTTTTCAAGCGAACATGGAGATTGATGGGAAACGGGTGTCGTTGGGCCCTTCGAATATAGTTCTTCGTGGCTGTGTGCTCAAGAACACAGATTGGGCAGTTGGAGTTGCAGTGTATGCTGGACGGGAAACCAAAGCTATGCTCAACAACTCTGGCGCCCCATCTAAAAGGAGCCGTCTTGAGACCCATATGAATAGGGAAATTATCTTGCTATCTTTTTTCCTTGTTGTTTCATGCACGATTGTTTCTGTTTGTGCTGGTGTTTGGTTGAGGCGGCATCGAGATGAGCTGGATATTATGCCGTTTTATAGAAGAAAGGATTACTCTGATCAAGAAGTAGAGAATTACAAGTATTATGGTTGGGGGATGGAGATATTCTTTACGTTTTTGATGTCAGTGATTGTGTTTCAGATTATGATACCCATTTCGTTGTACATATCCATGGAGCTTGTGCGAGTTGGTCAAGCTTATTTCATGATTCGAGATGATAAGATGTTTGATGCAACATCAAACACTAGATTCCAGTGTCGAGCGTTGAATATAAATGAGGATTTAGGACAAGTAAAGTATATATTCTCTGATAAAACTGGTACATTGACTGAAAACAAGATGGAGTTCCAATTTGCCAGCATTTCAGGTGTAGATTACAGCGGGGAGAAAACCGAATTTTTTGGTGAACAAGGGGGATACAGCATTCAAGGTGCTACAAAGTTTCCTTTTTTATTTCATATTTGTGATTTTTCTTCATGTATTTGGAGTTATTAATCTTTTATAATGAAAACTAAACAATTTTTTCATGTTGTCATCTGATTTCAGTTGAGGGGCAGATATGGAGGCCAAAGATGAAGGTACAGGTTGACCGTGAGCTTCTTCAACTATCACAAACTCGAAATGACACAAAGTCCGAAGAGATATATGATTTCTTCCTTGCGTTGGCTGCTTGCAACACAATTGTGCCTATTGTTGTCAACACATCTGATCCCAATCACAAGTTGATAGATTATCAAGGGGAATCTCCAGATGAACAAGCTCTTGTCTATGCAGCTGCTGCTTATGGTTTTATGCTTATTGAACGAACCTCTGGCCACATAGTTATTGATATTCAAGGAGAAAGACAGAGGTATGATGTGTATTCCTTTTAGACTTTTAACATATCTGTTGCCATAATTGTAGAATCTTAATCTTTCTAATTTTCTGTAATTTAGTTATAATTTGGCAGTGCAGATTTAACGTTCTTGGAATGCACGAGTTTGATAGTGATCGAAAAAGGATGTCTGTTATACTAGGATACCCCGACAGCACAGTAAAAGTGTTTGCTAAAGGTGCCGACACCACCATGTTTAAGGTCATAGATAAATCGTTGAACTTAAATGTAGTAAAAGCGACCGAAACCCATCTTCATTCGTATTCTTCCATTGGTTTGCGGACCCTTGTGGTGGGAATGCGTGGACTGAGTATATCTGAATTCGACCAATGGCAATCAGCTTATGAGATTGCAAGCACTGCTTTAATGGGTAGGGCGGGATTGCTTCGAAAAGTTGCCATCAATTTAGAGAACAATCTCAGCTTATTGGGTGCTTCTGCGATTGAAGATAGATTGCAAAAAGGTGTTCCAGAAGCTATCGAGTCTCTGCGAACCGCCAACATTAAAGTGTGGGTTTTGACCGGTGACAAGCAAGAAACAGCAATTTCGATTGGCTACTCTTCGAAGCTCTTAACGAGTAAGATGATCCAGATTATTATCAACAACAACTCTAAAATGTCGTGTAGAAAGAGTTTGGAAGATGCATTAATTATGTCTAGAAAACTCATCAATGTTACTGGTGCTTCCGATGATGATGATGCAAGTTCGGTTGCCTTAATCATCGATGGAACAAGTCTTGTTTATATCCTTGACTCAGAACTCGAAGAGCAGGTGAATAATCTTTACACCTCAGACAATCTTGTGTTCGTTTAATCTTATCGTCTAAATTTGTTGTTTTTTTTCCAGCTGTTTGAGCTAGCCAGTAAATGTTCTGTGGTACTATGTTGTCGAGTGGCCCCACTACAGAAAGCTGGGATTGTGGCGCTCATAAAGAATAGGACAGAGGATATGACCCTTGCCATTGGGGATGGTAAGCACGATTTCTTAAGCCTTGTTTGTTTTTTTAGAAAAAAAAACTCTTATTAGCCTCTTATGTCTGATTCGCTAAGAGGTAGGATCATTCAGACTGTATGTTTTTTCGAAATTGTCAGAGCCACTTATGTCTTATCGTCCTCTTATCTGGTAAGAGGTAAACCAACCTTATATTTTCCTCTTGTTGTTCTCAATGAATTAACCTTGATAGATTCCTTTCTCTCAATCCATTCACTTGGATTATAATAAAACTCAATTTAGTATAGTTAGGTGACTTTCAAATTTAAATTTATGTAATTTAAATATATTATTATCGATTAAACGTATTCATTTAAATGAATGCTAATTTTATAATTTAGATGTAAATTTCGTGATAATGATGCATAAATATGTGAATTGTATAAAATTTATATATATATATATATATATAGATATAAATTCAACACTATAATATTCTAATGGGGTAGATATATAATTTAAACAAATTCAGACATTTATCGGTTTACAAAAACAAACAGTGTTATTGATTCAGATTTTAGACTTCTGCACCACCTCTTATCAATCAGAAGTGAAATAAGACTTCAGACTTCAGCAGCTCTTAAAAAACAAATGCCACCTTAGTCTGTTGACGTGAGGTGATTGTTGATATCAAAATGGTCTATGCTGTTAAAATCGGATATCGGTGCGATATCGGTCAAGGACCGATATTCGATATCTCGGAAATATCGGTGATATATCGGAATATCGGTTTATATAATATTTTTTAGAATTATATATATATATATATGTTGGAAAATTTAGTAAAAAATATATGTTTTTACTAACTTTGGACACATTTAAATACATATATATGTATTATATATAATTAACTCTTAGTGGGTTTGTGTTCTTCTATATGAGAGCTTCGAAACGATGCATAATGTGTCCAAAACCGAGTATGTGTGAATGAGATATCGATACTCATTACTCAAAGTTGAGTACTTAGATGAAATTAGCAAAAACCAAGTGGGTGTGGGAATGTATCCCACATAGGAAGAAAGAGTAAAACCTTAATGGTTTATAACCATGAAAGTGTGAGGGGTTTACAAGCTCCTTTGAATGGTTTTACTCCAACACCGGTGCACGCAGGGGGGGATGCCGATTGAGGATTTCGTAAGCTAAAATCGCCGAACTTGTGTGTGGGCGCGACCTGCGGACACGAATGCAGCTCCAAAATCTCGAGCTCGCGCGGCTTGGTTTTGCTAATTTTCGTTTTTGATCCAGTTTCAATTTTTTGGAAGTTTCTGGATCTGGAACAGAAAGAAGCTAAGAAAAAAAAACACTCTTTTAAAAATCGCTATTTTGGGCGATTTTTGGACCTAAATATCGGCAAAATCGGCCGATATATCGGTCAATATCGCCGATATATCGCTGATATATCGCTGGCCGACATTTTGACCGATTTTTTACACCGATTTTTTGAGTATGGCCGATTTCCGATATATCGGCGATATATCGCGATTTTAACAGCATAGAAAATGGTTATGGATTTAGTTACAGATTTGAAATTTAGTGCTAGAAGTTGACTTAAAAGTCAACTGTTCTTTTAGAACTATTTTCACCCATGAAACTTATGTCTAAGGATAGATATTTTCTGATCAAATTCTTGCAGGTGCCAATGATGTTTCGATGATCCAAATGGCTGATGTAGGAGTTGGGCTCAGTGGCCAAGAGGGTCGCCAAGCTGTGATGGCATCAGATTTCGCAATGGGCCAGTTCAGGTTCTTGGTTCCCCTTTTACTGGTCCATGGTCATTGGAATTACCAGCGGATGGGCTATATGATCCTCTATAATTTTTACCGAAATGCCCTCTTTGTCCTTGTCTTGTTCTGGTGAGTGTCTCTACCTTCCTTCAACTAGAAACATTTTAAATTACCATTTTGCCCCTACTTTTGTAAGTGCATGCTTGATTTTGAAGATTTAACACATTCTTGTTTTCCTCCAGGTATGTGCTGTTTACAGGCTTCACTTTAACCACAGCTATTACTGAATGGAGCAGCGTCTTATATTCCGTAATCTACACTGCAATACCTACGATTATTATTGGGATTCTTGACAAAGATCTAAGTAGAACGTCTCTTATGACATATCCTCAGCTTTACGGAGCTGGACAGAGACAAGAAAGCTATAATGCAAAACTATTTTGGCTTACAATGGCGGACACGTTGTGGCAGAGTATCGTTGCGTTCTTTGTTCCGGTATTTGCTTACTGGAAAAGTGATATTGATAGTTCAAGCATAGGAGATATGTGGACACTGGCAGTTGTATTCATGGTGAATATACAGTTAGCCATGGATGTTATAAGGTGGTCCTGGATCAGTCATGCATCTATTTGGGGGTCAATCGTTGCTACTTGCATTTGTGTTATCGCCATAGATGCTCTACCCGTGTTACCTGGCTACTGGTACGTATAATTTGTTAGCCGATTTGCGTTTACATTGAAATGGATTTTTTTTTCAAGTCTAGTACCAACTTATACTTTTTTAGAAAGTTGGGTTCTTTAGGTTGAGACAACCCATATATCCTCTGCCAATCTAGGCTTGTGCATGTGGTTTTTTTTTTAACTAATACAAAGGTTTTCTATTTGTATATGGCTTAATGTATAATTCTGACTGAGAATTTAATCAAAATGTAGCAGTTTTAAACCAAATCAAACAAACCCAGTATATCCCACAAAGAAGTATCGTATGTGGAGGGTAGAATGTATGCAGACCTAACCTCTACCCCAAGGGGTAGAGACGCTGTTTCTGAAAATGCATCAGTTTTGAAGTAGAAAATTGGTGTGTTTGACCTGAAAAGTCAAACTGACTCATTTTCTTTTGGAAAAGGTGGTTCTTTGATATGATGGAAATATAGCAACTGTGAAGTCGAAAATCGTGGGTTTGACCCACAGAAGTCAAACTGTATGGTTTACTTAAATAACTGAAACAGATCATATAAGCTTCTTATTCGATTATGTAAACTAACATGGCCATTTTTGTATTTGTATCTTTGATGTATCATCACAGGGCGATCTTTAATCTAGCAAGCAGCGGATTGTTTTGGATTTGCCTTCTTGGGATTCTTGTAGCAGCCATGATTCCTCGGTTCATTGTAAAAATGTTTATGCAACACTGCAAACCTTGTGATATCCAAATTGCAAGAGAAGCAGAGAAGTTTTCGAATCGAATGGAGTCAAGAAGAAATGGAGAAATAGAAATGAACCCACCTCACAGATGACAGCTTCCTTTCATATTATATTCTTTTTTTTTTGGTTTTCATTTATGAAATTTCTCATATTCTTGAGGTTGATGGAGCAATTCTCCATTGTTGTGTAGTTTAATGTTCATTGATAAGAGTATGCAATGGTTCTAGACTTGTATATTACTCTTTCATAATTTTATTTTGCCACAAAGATAAAGAGTATGCAAGTTTTCTGTATTTGTATACTATTTGTTGGGACTTGGGATAGGTGATTAGAGCATATATATACACCAACATTTTGACCATATTTTAAAAGGCGTATATGACTTTTCGGTATGAATACGTTCATTGAGATTGATGATAAACGGGTTATCCCCTAAACCGTTCATCAAATTGTTGCGTTGCTTTAGCCTGGTGGATAAAGAGATGCATGGGCGGACTTGTGTAGATGAATACAGAGTCCGTGCTACCAGTTAATCAAGATTTAAAGTTGATTTGCTTTATAAAAAGATCTCAATAAAATTCTATGAAATGATTTAACTGGATTCATCCAATTGTATTGATAGTGGTATATCATTGAGAAATAGGAATTTGTCTTATCAAAGGATATCATGTGTTTATTAGGTTAATTGGTTGTTATCCAATGGATTTATGTGGATCTGATCTAATCAAATCATCCATTGGATGTTGGATTTTGTCATCCGATCCAATCCAAATAACATTGTACACCCGATCCAATCCAATTAACATTAGACATCCGATCCAATCAAATCCAGGATTGAACCAGTTCCACGCGTTATATATTATTATTGGTTATTCATTGCATTAGATTGATTTCATCCAATATTTTGATCCAATTCTCAACAAATTAATGTACCATTTCACCAAGTTATTAATTGATATTTATTTTAATTAAAAAAACACTACATATAGTTATTAATTGAATGATAATTGGATGGGTAATTTGATAGCCACTGGATTTGATAGTTACAGTTTTATTGGACTCTGGATTGCCATCTAAGAATTGACTGATCCTAATTGGATGTTGAAATTTTGATCTGATCCCATCCAATTACAATTGGAAATCCTATTATGGTCGGTCGGTTGTATTTGGATCAATCGGTTTAAAATGAGTAGGATGGCTTTCTACACACCCCTAACGATTAGTCGATTATCTCTGATATGGTCCCGACGTGGTGGAAAAAAATTATGGCTCTTAAATGTGTTACCGTTGTGATTAGATATGTGCATGGACGGACCCAGTCAAGGGCACACGGTGGCACGTGCCACCGTATTATTTCTTCGATGAAGGGTAAAAAATTTTGGTTTCGTGAAAGGTGCAACCGTATATTTTTGGAAGTGCAATCGTACCTTGTAATCAACCAAAAAACAAAAAAACTCTTGAAATCAACCAAAAATACAGAAAAAGTCTCTCGAAATCGATAAAAAAAAACTTAAAAATCCCTAAAAATCAAGTCAAAAACTTTAAAAATCCCTCGAAACGCCGAAACTTGGCTAAAAACACATCGTCCGATATTGAACGTTGGTAAAAAAAGATATACATTTCGATAGAATCCGTATGAAAAAATATAGTGCCACCGTATGAAAAAAGTTTCTGGGTCCGTCCCTGGATATGTGCCACCACAGGGTCAAGAGAAAACAAAACATAAATTCAGAACAATGGCAAGAGCGCTCTTAGGGGAAGAGAAGCTCGCAGGTTCATCAGCAGCAGGATTCACATTGTTTTTATGTATAATTAAAATAAGCAGGTCTCTACGTATAGCATAGGCATGGACAATATGAGAATCAACAATCAAACAACCGATCCTACTTCCCTTATAATTCATTTTTATCTTATATATATATATATATATAGTGGGAGCTTCAAATGAAACCAGTCAAAAAGATGAAACCAATGAAACCCAATCTCAGCCGTCCTTTTTCTTGATCAACGATTGAGGAAATTTTGAATTTAAAAAATAGGGAAATGGTATTTTGAGGAATAGTTTTAGGTATTTAATTTTGGAATATATTAATTGATTTGAAATTAATCTAATTATGGTTATTAGATTAATCTCTCTCTCCCCCTCTCTCTCTATCTCACAAATCCGGCCCTCTCTCCTCTCTCTCACAAAATTCCAGCCAAACCGTCGCCGGCGTAACCGGATACAGCGGAGACCTCCATAACTGTTCGTTACCGTAATATATCTCCGGTGATGAAACTATGCTTCCTTTTGATATCCTGTAGCAGTACTCATCCTCCTCACGTTTAATCGAATTCGATATCTCGAAACTAGATGACGAAGACGACGATGGCAACGGCTGCGTCGGCGGAGGAGTGAGTAACCGCCGTTGTCTCTTTTTATCCACCAGCCGTTTAGATCGCTGAACTTTCTCGAGCATCATACGTGGCAAAATCTCCGGATCTACGTTTCATAGGAGACGTTTCATATGGAACTCGCCGAGTTCATATTGTTTTTCTCCTATGAAACGTACCTATGAAACGTGAAAAAACTATGAAACTCGCCGGTGTCATATTGTTTTTCTCCTATGAAACTCTTCTATGAAACGTGAAAAAATTATGAAACTCGCCGGTGTCATATTGTTTTCTCCTATGAAATGTGAAAATTTCGAAAAAACGGTTTATGAAACTTAAAAAACTCGAACTTATGAAAAAATTCTATATGAAAAAACTGTTATCAAACTCGAAAAAATTATGAAACTCGCCGGAATTTTGGGGGAGGTCGCCGGAGTGTGAGCAAGTCGCCGGATTGGAGATCGCCGGAGTAGGAGGAGGTCGCCGGAGTGTAGGTCGCCGGAGATAGATGAAGATAATTGAGAAAATTAAGGAAGTTTGTTTAGTTGCTAAAATAATGGATATTCCTAAAATTACGAATTTGGAGAAAAAGACCAAAATACCTTTGGTTTCATGGTTTCATAAAATACAATGGTTTTAGAATAAGTGGACTCTCTCTCTCTCTCTATATATATATATATATATATTACGATAATTATTTTGTAAAATTAAAAATAATGATCGATCTCTAAAAAGACAACCATATATCCTTGTAAAATGTGTGAGAGAGAGGTTTGAGTTTTGATTCTAGTCACCATCCACCTGGTCCTGGCGTCCTGCCCTAACAAAACACTTCGTCTCCCCATTATAGACTTATAGTGACCTAGCACTAGCAAATAGCAATACCATTTTTGCAGGAAAGCGAACTCTAAAAGAATAAAAGGTGTAAGGTTAAGCCAAACATCATTACACCTTTCCAATTTCATTACCAATATCTAGCTTTCCAGCAACTTGCTTTTTTCCTGAAAATGTCTGTATCATGATGTTATGTATTGCATAACTTAGTATGCAAGCAAGGACTTCTCTCATTATTGATTGATGATTTTAGTGCATGTTGACTGTACTTATATATATATATATATATATATTGGCTACCTTAACTTTACTTGTGAAGGGGGTAAACCAATATAACTGCCCGTCGTGTCCCTAGAATATTAGAGCATCTCCAACAACTTTGCTATCTTGTTTGTTATAATAGAGAAAACTTGAAAATTTTCTAAGTTTAGAGAATTCTTTAAAACTTAATTGTAGGAGAGAGAAATTATTATTTTATTCAATCCCACCAATGACATTAAACTTTTATCATTTTAAATTAAGTTAAAAAAAAGTGTATCGGAAATATAAATTAGAGAATATTATATTTGCTTAACTTGTGTTAAAACTTCTAAAATAGAGAATCTGTTGTAGATGAATGTAACTCTTTTTAGAGATTTTAACTTTTGATTCTCTATTAAAAAAAATAGCAAACTTGTTAGGAGATACTCTGAATATATTGAAAGTGATTACATATTGATAGCAATCCGATACTAAAAAATTAGGTCAAGATTACAGTGGAGAAGATCTCTAGATTAGTTTGGTATCGTTGCAAATTCAAATAATTCATGTGGAATATTTATGCCGATTTTACTCGCACACTCATATTAATTTACTATACAATATATATATATACAAATGTAAGATTCAAACGTAGCCATATAGGACACTTCTGCATAAATCAAACCAAGACATATTATGTAGTTTTAAAGCGGAATATGCATGAAATTGAAAATGGTGTTATATAGAGGTTATTATAAGGGGCTGTTTGTTTATCTCTTAATAGTTCCATTAAGAGACAACATCTGAAACGTTAAGAGGTTAATCTTGTTTGGCAAAAAAAAGTCTGTCTCTTAATAATTCTAAAACCCTCTGAATGATTTTGTATAGTGTTCCTCCCTTAACCATTCAGCGCCCTGATTTCATTATGAAGAATTACCAAACAACCATAGTTCATTTTATATCATAAGAGCCTCTTAATGATAATGACCACTTAATCATTCCGCATCAAACCATTCAACAACCGCCAAACAACCCCTAAGTCTTTTTTGTTATTTTCAACCATCGGATTTGTAAATAATACAAATAGTTATCCGACCTGGTAACACTTAGAATAAAAACTCTTATGTTTGCCACAAAAATAGTCTAAATTCGATATAACTTAATCTATCGGATTTAAATAATAAAGTCAGAAATCCGATGTCTCAAAAAGGAAACAATCTTAAACCATCGGATTTATGGCCATCAGATTAATTGTTTAGATTCTTTAGAATAAAGTTGTAATCCGACAAAAGTCATTAAGCGACCATCGGATTGTTAGTCACATCGGATTACATATTCTTAGAGCATCTCCAACAGATTCTTTAAATTTTCTCTAAAATAAGGACTCAAAAAGTTAAAATTTCTAATAAGAATTACATTTAACTCCAACAGATTCTCTATTTTAGAGATTTTAAAATCCATTATATTATTAAAATAATCTAGAAATTTATCCTCCCAATACACTTTTTGAAACGATTTTTTATAAAGTAATATTAACTCAACCCTATTGGTGTGAATGAATAAAAATTTAATTTCCCTTTCCATATACCAAGTTTTAGAGAATTCTCTAAACTTGGAGCTTTTGTTAGTTTTCTCTATTTTAGAGAACCATATAGAGAAACTGTTGGAGCAATTTAGAGAACAAAAGTCCAATTTTCTCTAGTTTAGAGAAGCTGTTGAAGATGCTCTTATGAATTATTCCAAACATTTATTATCTGACAGGACTATTCTTCATATATGTCTATAACTAGAAACTGTTGTATAGCTTATACTTCAGAATAAACAAAATAAGATTTTTACTTGTAAAAAGTCTTGTAACTATCTTGATTGATCCCAACTGTAAAAATATTTCAGCAAAGTCGAATATTAGTTGAAGAGTGATCAGATTTTCACCAAAACGGATTGGTTTGTTGTCTAGCCAAAAGAATAACAGTTCAAGATACGGTTAATATGTAATCTAACAAATACTACTATTGGCAAGCCGAAATTCGAAGGGCAAACTTGTCCAGCAAGTTTGGTTCATCAACTCTCCCTGAATCCCATCCTAGTATGGGAACATGTAAAAGCATGTCAGCCAAAGTATGTTCTAAACATTATTTTAAGGGAAATTAATTAAAATGCCAAAAGTCAAACATTGAGTTACCAAAATGCCACAAAAATTTCTCAGTTTACCAAAATGCCCTAAATACCCGCGATGGAGCCCGCGATCGCGGGATAGGGCTGACGTGGCACGAACTTTGGCCACAAATGCCCCGCGGAGCCCCTCAACTTTGGCCGCGGTGCACATTTGGCCCCTGTCCGCGATCGCAGCCCGCGATGGACCAAAATTTTTCAGTTTTGGCCCCTGAAAATTTACACTTTTGGTCCCTGTACTTAGACGAATCTTGCATGCTTTTACTTTTTTTTCCGCAATTATTGTACTTTGAAGACCGATTTGTGGTTGAAATTCATTTGCATGTTTGAGATTTCATCCATAAATATCAGTAATATGCAATTCACATTCTTTCTTGATTTCTCTCTTGCTTTCTTTCTTTGAATTGCTTTCTCTCTTGATTTCTCTTCTCTCATTTCATCCACAAATGGCATCGTCATCAAACCCTAACATGCAAATGAATTTCAACCACAAATCGGTCTTCAAAGTAAAATAATTGTGGAAAAAAACAGTAAAAGTATGCAAGATTCGTCTAAGTACAGGGACCAAAAGTGTAAATTTTCAGGGGCCAAAACTGAAAAATTTTGGTCCATCGCGGGCTGCGATCGCGGGCAGGGGCCAAATGTGCACCGCTGCCAAAGTTGAGGGGCTCCGCGGGGCATTTGTGGCCAAAGTCCGTGCCACGTCAGCCCTATCCCGCGATCGCGGGCTCTATCGCGGGTATTTAGGGCATTTTGGTAAAGTGAGAAATATTTGTGGCATTTTGGTAACTGTTGGTCAAACTTTTGGCATTTTAATTAATTTCCCTTATTTTAATAATGCGGTCATATTTTACTATTCCATCTACATGCAAAAGAATGAGAAGGGTTAACACTTGTTTACATCAACTCAAAAGGTTGAAGTGAAAAGTACAAGCATGCATGGATCAACAAATCAAATAGAGACACGTGCTAAAGTTGAAGGAGAGCATATAATGCAATGGAGGCTATCAAATGATTTCATTGTGTTAGTTTGCATGTCACCCGTTTTGAAAGAACTTTCTTGTGATAGCTTAAAAGTAAAATTGGCGTCAAAATCTGCGAGCTTTTTAATTCTCTTAGATCAGAAAGAGAACGTCCTTCTTCTCTCTTTCAGTGTGTAAAATTGTCACACTCAGATAGTTTAGGATAAATGTCTTGCCTCCTAGCTTCGCAATATATTTGTAATTTTTATGTTTGAAATAAAAACTAAGATTAAAAAAAGAAAATTTACTTTGTTTGTATTCAACCCCCCTTCTATAGACACCTTCTGTGTGAGTCATTGTGGTCTAGGACCAACAAGTGGTATCACATCGGTTTGTTTAAATTCATAAACAAGATCCGAGATGTCTTTCACAATTCTCAACAAAATTCATTTATCCATGCGTTTCCGTGTCATAAAAGAAGAAATATGACTCGGAAATCTGAAGCCTTTGTCGGATCCGATCTATACCTTTCACCTTCGATCATAACAACTAATCATGTTTTTTCCTCCTTTTACTGACCTCAAAACATCTTAAGATCTTTCTTATGGAAAATCTTTTTGTTAGTTGTTTAACAGCTGAAGGACATGTCTAGAATAACTCAAAGAGCTATGTTAAAGATATAAAGACAAATTGGTGTTTTACGGGTATTCTCTATGAAATCTCTTCTTTATAAAAAAGGAGATATGTTAACATGCCAGCTGATCATATTTCTAACAAATGCTCAGATTCCCATGCAAAGGTACAACTTTCTCATTTATCTTCAATTAAAACTATATTCTTTTCTCTCTTAATCTCATCTAATTCCTCAAGGGTTAAACAAAAACCAAAACCATTTATTCCTACAAAATCTTTTAAATTCTTGTTTGGATGGAAGTTTAGAAAATAATGTCTCAACTGTTGCAGGACCAGGTCATACTCAAATATGGTAGTTGGACAGTGGTTGTTCAAGACATATGACTGGTTATGTTTTTCTGCTTAAGTACTTTATGTCATAAAAATGTCCGCATGTTACCTTTGAAGATAACTCTAAAGGCTCTACTCTTGGATATGGAACTCTTTCTAATGGTTCTATATCTTTCAGTAAGGTTTCATATGTTCATGGTATCAAGCATAATCTTGTAAGTATAAGATATTTGTGTGACAAAGGCTTCTCAGTAGAGTTTCTTAAAAATAAGTGCTTTATCCTCTCTTTAGAAAATACATTGTTGATCCAAACTCTCACTGATTTGATGATGACTTACTTAGCAAAATTACAAATGACATATGTGTGTATTAATGTTTTGTCATCAGTGATACGCATACTGAGTCTATTCAGTATCACTGATAGTAATCATTGTTCTTAATAGTATTCTCTCAGCGATAAATGTCCATTAGTGATAACCTGAGCCTGTTCACTTATCACTGATGATCGTTGACAGTTTCAGTTGTAAGTAATGTTGTTTGTAATCCCTGAAGACAAGTTTCACGACAAAGAGTTCATCGCTGACATCGAAGACAAAGCCGATGAACAAGTGACAAGTCTACTAATGATCTGATGTGGACATCAATGAAACCAAGACAAGTCCACACACGTGACGTTTCAAGAAGAAGACTTCAGCGATAGCTGACTTACATCAGGTTTTCTCTGATGGAAGATCTATTCAGCGATCGCTGATCATGAAGTTTCTACTTCAAGAAATGTTTGTCTTATCTACTTGCACACTCCATACGATTTGTCAGAAGGGACATGCCTTTGTCCAAGATCGTACAACCACTCTGTCACTACACTGTTCACCATAAGGACCAAAGCATGTTGTGCAAAAAGTTAGAAGCATGCATCCAACCATATGAAGACAGGTGTAAAGTCCTCCTTCCATGCATTTAATGCATCAGGTTTTAAATAGGAGGAATGCTCCTTCAGTTTGAAGGTGGTCTCTCCCTCAACAACTTAGTGCATAGAAAAATATCTTCATTTTTCTATACTTCCTTTTCTCTCTATTTCTTGGGCAAGAACTCTTAGTAATTCTTAAGTTTGTTTAGATTAGGTTCTACTTAATCTTATTCCGCAACAAACTGTAAATTGTGTTTGATTTATCAATAAACAATTTAGAAAACCAAAATCTTGTGTTTGTATTCAACCTCCCCCCCCCCTTCTACAAACTGTTTACCTGTATAACCCCTTCAGGACCAACAAGTGGTATCAGAGCAGATTGTTTAATCTCTATAAACAAGATCTTGCTTATGCTAATCTCTTCCTTGCTATTCTCCAAATGGCACAAAACACAAACACAAACACAAACTATAAAGTAGAGATAACTTTAATCTCTGGAAAAATCGAATGATGCTTTTCCTAGAAGGTATAGATCCCACTATACCCTACTACGTAGAAAATGGACCCTATATCCCCTACATTCTTTCTCCTATTGTTGCGGGCACTGCTACCACTCCAGCCATTCCTGAAAGACAACTCATCAAAGATGTCTCTTAATGGACTGAAGATGATAAGAAGAAGGTAGCCATTGATACCAAAGCCAGATCAATCATATCTGTAGCTCTACCTGATAAGGTCTATCATTCTGTCATGAACCTCAGATCCTCCAAATCCATGTGGGACACAATCTGTGTTCAATATGAAGGTACATCTGATGTACAAGAGTCCAGAAAGATAAATCTGGTAAGACAATATGAAAGCTTCATTTGTGGTAAGAATGAAACTTTATCAGAAGTACACCAACATTTTAACTGTTTAATTATTGATCTATAAACCGTTCGTAAGACCTACTCTAACTCTAAGATTCTGACAAAATTCTTGGAATGTCTTCCTGAAAGTTGGGACAACTATACCATGTGTCTTAAACTATCTAAGGATCTCAAACATATGACCTTAAGCACTGTTTTTGGCACTATGCTCAATCATGAGCAGTCTTGTCAGCTTAAGAAGAATCTTGTAAAAGATTCAAAAAGCACACCTGTTGCTTTACTCTCCTCAGAGTTGATGCCCACTCAGAGATCTTATGTCACAATCACTGAGATGGAATCAAACTCTGACGATTCATCAGAAAATGACCCGTCTGAACTTGATGAATCCTTGGCAGTCTTGACAAACTCCTTCAGGAGATTTGCAAGAAAGAGTAACTTTAGAAGAAATAAACCTCTCACTATCACTGATAAGCCTAAATCATCTCCCATTGATAAGGCAGCTGCCACTTGCTATAACTGTGAAAAGAAAGGACACTTTGCAAGTGAATGCAGGTCAAAGAAAGTTTTTCAAGCCTTCTTCATCTCTCAAACACTCCTCAACCTCTAAACCCAGAGATGACAAATACCTTAAACTTAAGGAAAAATACCTGAAGTTGAAAAACTATCAGAAGAAAGGTAAAGGTTTAATCACTGAAGAACACGATTGGGCTGAATCTGATGAAGAATGAAATTATGATGAAGAAGATGAGGCCAATCTCTGTCTTATGGCCGAACTCCAAGAAGTAAAGGAAGAACCATCTGACGTTCCCACCACATCTTCCACTTCTCAGGTATCAATCTCTCCTGCTCCAGCTATCATTGATGCTGATAGACTTCACACTATCGATTCACTGACTATTGATTTATATGATGCCCTGAATGGCAAGACCCAAGCTGAACAACAAAATCTAGACTTAACTGAACAGCTTAATAAATGCCATTTAAAGATCCAAGAACTCTCTAAAATTGAGGAAAGATTAAAAGATCAAGTCTATGTAAATCAAGTGATCAGCATTGAACGCGAACAAGCTATCGATGAACTGAAAACTGAGAAAGCTACTGTTGAAGGATGGTGTAAATCCTCAGCAAAGATCACTGAGATAAACGGTGCTCAGATCCCTGTCAATGACAGAAGTGGTCTTGGTTTTAATGCTAATATAGAACAACCAACTAAAGATCGTTTCATGATTAAGTTTGGAATATTCGTCTCCTCCATCTCTGACACCTCATCATCTCAGTGCTCTTCTTCTAATACTCCTATCCCTGAGGAAAAATCTTCTTTGAGCCCAAACTCAAATACAAAGGAAAAACCGTTTTACAAAATCCTCAGAAGGGTACCAAAGTGCCAAAGCTGAAGAAATCTAAACCTTCAGCTACTCAACCTTCAATCTCAAAAGTGAAGATCCCTGAACATGTTCAGCGATCAACCCCAAGAATAAAGGTTGATGTAATAGCTAAGAAATCTGAAGAACCCAAGGTTCCTCCGATATCTAATGCTAAAGGCATTCTTGGTACAAGCGTTGCTCTTCTAAATCTATCAAATACTCATGCCTATGGTCCTAAAGCTACTTTCAGCTATAGGAAATGCTATCACTGTGGACTTACTGATCATATTTCTAGTAAGTGCCCCACCAAAGCTGAGAAATCAGCTAAGGTGAAGATGACTGCCTCCAAGGCAAAGAAGATCACCCCAGGTGAAAATCAGGCCAAGGTGAAAAATACCACTAAGGTTAAGAAATTACCCAAAGTGAAGATTACCACTGACGCTGGATCATCAGATGCTGTGAAGACTGCTGATCCTTCTACTGACAAATGTGGACCCATTGTAAAGTGGGTACCAATTCAAAATTAATCTTCCTTTTATTTGCATGTCTCGAAGGGTATCTGGTATCTTGATAGTGGATGCTCTCGACACATGACTGGAGAAAAGAACCTGCTCACTGAGTTCAAGGAAGAGAAAGGTCCCTTAGTGACCTTTGGTGGAAATGGAAAAGGCTATACCCGAGGGTTTGGTGTACTCTCAAACGGTACAACCACCTTAAGAAGAGTCGCTTATGTAGAAGGACTGAAGCACAATCTTCTAAGCATCAATCAGCTATGTGATAAAGACTACAAAGTATGCTTTACTAAGGAAGCATGTTTTGTCTCTGACAAGAAGGAAAAGGTTGCTCTCAGCGCTTACCATTTGGAAAATGTTTATGTAATAAACATGGACTCAACAACCACTGAGAACATTTGCTTTTTGTCTAAAGCCTCATCAGATGTCAACTGGCTATGGCATAAGATGCTCTCTCATTTAAACTTCAAAACTCTGAACACCCTCTCCTCAAAAGAACTAGTCAATGGCTTACCTCAACACTCATATGCTAAGGAATATCTCTGCTCAACATGTGAAAAAGAAAAACAAACTAAAGCTAGTTTCAAGTCAAATCAAGTGTCTTCAGTGACAAACCCTCTTCAACTCCTCCATATGGATTTATTTGGCCCTGTCAACATACAATCCATTGCTGGAAATAAATATACTCTAGTCATAGTAGATGAAGTCTCTCGTTATACCTAGGTAATGTTTCTCCGTGCTAAGAGTGACACCCCAGAAGAACTCATATCTTTTGTCAGGAAAATGGAAGTCCTGAACAATATGACTGCTCGCTCAATTAGGAGTGATCATGGGATTGAATTCAAAAACAGTTCTTTTGACAACCTCTTTGAAAGCAAGGGCATTTCTCAAAATTTCTCAGCGGTGAGAACACCTCAGCAAAATGGAGTCGCTGAAAGAAGAAACAGAACGATCATCGAAGCTGCTCGATCTATGCTCAGCGGTTCTCATCTTCCAACTCAATTCTGGGCAAAAGCTGTCAACACTGCCTGTTTTACTCAAAATAGGTAGCTGATCGTCAAGAGATTCAACAAGACTGCCTATGAACTTTTCCATGGGAGAAAGCCATCTATCAGCTTTCTTCATATCTTTGGTTGTCAGTGCTTCATCTTAAATAACAGAGACTCACTTGGAAAGTTTGATCCCAAAGCTGACGATGGAATATTTCTAGGATACTCTTGAGTATCCAAAGCCTTTATAGTCTTAAATAAGAGAAGACAAACTATTGAAGAAACTATTCATGTCACCTTTGATGAATCCCGTTCAGCAAACTCAAGACCAAATGCTGAAAACGAAGAATTAAATTAGTGGATGTTTTCTCATTATAGGGAACCAGAAGGCAACTTCAACCCTGACCCTCAGGTCAACAACCCAATCGCTGATGATGACCCTATCATCATTCCTAGTATGCAAACAAGTGAAGCTGAATCCTCTTCTTGAGTCTTAGCTATTCCCATAAACACTTTCCCACCTTATGAACCCTCAACCTCTAAAAATCCATCCACTTCTAATCAACAATTAGTGAATGAAACATCATCTGAACCTCAAAAACTCTTTCCTGGTATACCTGACACTATCGCTGCTGAAGCCTCTTCTTCAGCACCTCCTAAAATTCGTTCTGAGTTAGAGATTCAAGCTCCTGCTCAGTGATGGACATTGAATCATCCAATCGATCAAATTCTAGGTGATCCAAACGCAGGTGTTCAGACTCGACAAAGTTCAAGTAATATCTGTTTATTTGTTAACATTATTTCGCTGATTGAACCAAAGAAAACTAATGATGCCCTCAGAGATCCAAACTGGGTTAGTGCTATGCAAGAATAGTTGACTGAATTTGAAAGAAACAAAGTTTGGAATCTTGTCCCCAGGCCATATGATAAAACTGTTATAGGCACCAAGTGGGTGTATCGAAACAAGTTAGATGAATTTGTAACTGTAACTCGCTACAAGGCTCGACTAGTTGCTCATGGTTACAAACAAGAGGAAGGGATAGACTATGATGAAACCTTTGCCCCAGTGGAAAGTCTCGAAGCAATTCGACTCTTTTTAGCCTATGCAGTTCACAAAGACTTCAAAGTTCATCAAATGGATGTGAAGTCACCATTCCTTAATGGAAAGATGAATGAAGAAGCATATGTTGAACAACCCCCAGGATTCGCTGTTTCTTAGCATCAAGAATATGTCTATAAGCTGGATAAGGCCCTCTATGGCTTAAAACAAGCACCTCGTGCATGGTATGACACTTTATCTTCCTTTCTTATCGCTGGAAATTTTGAACGTGGTAAAATCGATAACACTCTATTTTTCAGAAAAGTTAAAGTTCATATTATTCTTTTTGAAATATATTTCGATGATATTATATTTGGTTCTACTAACCCATCTCTGTGTACTCGATTCGCTGAACGAATGAAATATGAATATAAGATGAGTATGATGGGTGAACTAACATATACTTCCTTGGACTTCAAATCTAGCAGAGCGATAAAGGCAGATTTATCCACCATGTTTGGACCATAAATGTCCTATTAAATTGAAAGTTATATAACGGTTTTGTATTTATTATTAATGCGTTGTAAAAGCCTTTATTATTGTTAATGGGATTATTTAGCTTAATGGGTCTTGGGCTTTAGGAGATAAGCCCTTGGTATTTAATGTGTGGTTTAGAGGGAAATTAGGTTGGCCGTATGAGATTAATCAGTGTGCGCCTAATTGAGTTTAGAGAGAGAGTTCTGTTCATCATTCCAATATTGTAACTCTCTACAATCATTCAATAAAGCTTAATCGTTTCGTTGTTACATTGTTACTTGATCAAACTGAGATCTACAAGTGGTATCAGAGCAGAGAGACAAAGTAATCGATTCAAAGGTATCTAATTTTTCACTATGTGTTCTTCAAACGGTGCCCCACTGTAAGGTTTTAAATTTTTTGATTGTTGCATAAATCGTCGATATCTAGCTACTTCAATCCATATCGTTGGGTCATAGATTGATTTTGGTAAAGTCTCAAACTCTAAATCGAAGGTATCAAGCATTAATTCTGGAAAAATCAATTTATGAGTTTTGTTCTGTGTTCATCAATTTTTAAATTGAAAATTGAAATCCAGGCTATATTTTGGTTAAAATCAATCTGGGTTTGCTTTGTTTGGTGTTTCTATACTATCTCAAATCTTCAGGAAGTTCAATAGATTAATTTTTATGTGTTTGAGATCCGATTTTGTGGAAGCTGTTCGTCAAAACCCGACATTCACATCCGGATTGCGTCAAAGCCGGTAAGATTCTTTCCCGATACCAACTTCCCGATTCCCAATTACCCGATTTCACATACCAGGTTTCCAAGGTCCCGGTATCATTACCCGGACTCATCTTTCTCGGTTCCTTCGTCCGGGTGCACTAGTCCCGGTCTCATCTTCCGGGTTCTTGAATTCCCGATTTCGTCTACTGGATCCTAGTTACTTTCCAGGTTCTTGTTTCCCGGACTCCACCTCCGGGTCTCTTACCCCCGGATTTAGCTACCGGGTTCTCGATACCGAGGTATATCTTCCCGGTCTCCTCCACTGGGGTTTCTTTTTCCCGATTTGTTTCCTTTCCCGGATCCTAATTCCCGGCTTTCTATCCGGGAGACCACACCCGGATCACAAATCCGGGAGCTCTCAGACCTTTCAGATTTTAAATTTTTTTCTCGGGGTGTTGCCCTTTGACCCCATGCTAAGTCGCCAAAGGGGACATTGGTTTATTCTGTGATACACTGTCTGTTAGTTTTTGGATTGATATCTTGAATTGTCTCACGATCATTTTCTTTCAAGTAACAATGTCAAGTCTTCAAAATTATTGGAATGAGTATGAAACTCCAACAAGAAAAATAGAACGTCTAGAAGCACAACTTCAAGCCTATCAGAGAACAGATCTGAAAAACAAGGAACATATTGAGAGTTTAACAAGAGATAAAACTGTTCTTATGAAAGGCTGTGAAATTTATCAGCAGAGATCAATAGCCACGGAAGCTAAAATTTCTGAACTAGAGAAAAGCAAGCTGAATCTCAAGCAAAAGGTTTCAGATCTTGAAATAGAAGCTAATACGAAGAAAAGTGATTCAACAAGTGCTGAAGCTTCATAGAAAATGTTGGTCCCGAAGGGCTATACAAGTTTGTAGAAGGGGGGGGGGGGGGGGGGGTTGAATACAAACACACGGATTTTACTTTTCTAAATTGTTTATTGATAAATTATTAACAATTTACAGCTTGTTGCGGAACAAGATAAGGAATAAATCCTAATCTAAACAAGTTGGAACACTAAGTTTCTTGCACTAAGAAAGAGAAGGAAATTACTAATAATAACCTATCTCAAAGATATAAGAAGGATGACTCGACCAGAGTTTACGAGTACTTCAAAATGAAGTGAGGTCTTCTTCTTATATACTACATGCATTTAATGCATGGCAGTTTATACTTTACACGTGGCAGCAGCTCGTTGGTTGTTGGGTCTGACTTTAGTAGACAACCTTAGTAGCCGCATGTTTGAACAATGTAGTATCAGAGTGGTTGTACGATTTCAGACAATAAGGAGGTTATTTTCTGACATATCGTACGTAGTCGTGCAAGGGTGGTTAAGACAAAAGTACTTTGTACGGAGGACTTCATGATCAGCTTTCGTTGAATCAGAGCTTTATCATTCTATATAAGTGAATGACAAAGTTCAGCGATAGCTGAAGTCTTGTACTTAATACTTCACGTTGAGTAGATAAATCTGAGTCTTCGCTGATCCGCATCAGTTCATTAGGAGACTTGTCGCTGGTTCTTGAGCTTGATCTTCGACTTCATCGTAGAACCTATGTTGACGTGAAACTTGTCTTCAGGGATCATAAGTAAACAACTAACTTATCAGCGATCACCATAAGGACTGAACAGGCTCAGAGCATTATTGTGAACAGTGTTCGCTGAATGTTTAATCTAAAGAACGAGAATTCCTATCAGCGGTACTGAATTAGTCTTAGTACATCAGCGATAGTGAAACTCTAATACATATTGTTTACTTACAATTTTCACTAAGTGTTTAAGAGAGGGTCATTATCAAATCACTGAGGGTTTGGATCAACAATCTCCCCCTATTTGATTATGACATAGCAACAGAGAAAATTGCTATTCTATGAAAACATAAGGATAAAAAGAACTCATAAAATATTTGTCCCTTTTACTGTTTTCCGGGATCTTTTCTGTACTGATGGAGTAAAGTACTTTCGCTGAAATCTTTCTTTAAACTCCGTATCAGATTACAAAGGGAAGTGGAAAAATTATAAGTATAAGCGAAATAAATTACAAGTACAAAAGAATAACTGATAAAATAGAAGAATAAGGCGATTTTATCAGCTTATATAGGTTCTTCCTTAATGAGAAGTTCATCAAGGGTCTGGGTTGTAGGAATCATCCAGTCAGGGACTTGTTCTCCCTGATTTCTTCTTTCTTGGGCTTCCTTAAAGATCAGCGGCTTCATGAAGTGTTCGAGAAGGTCTTGTCTGAATTCACACCAGTATATGAGATCTCTGAGCTGTTCGATTGGAGTGATGGGTAGCTCAGCGATACGTTGAAAACATTTTCGTCCCTCGCAGTCATGAAAGAATATACCGTAAGGATTACTTATGACTTTACCAGGGATGAAACGTTCACCGGGTGGCAGATATATGTCAAGGGCAGATAGATCAGGGTCAGGACCAAGCACTTCAGTGCAAGAGAAACCGATACCAGTTTCATTTCGTATAGGAGGACCTGAATCTGATTCTTGTAGCTTCTTCTTTGCAGAGGCCCTTTTTCTTTTCAGCTTAAGAGCAGGAGGAGGAGGAATATCCACAGCATATGAGACCAAGTCGATCTGTCGATTTATAAGTTTCTCGACATGATCCTTGTACTTTGAACGTGATTGCTGAATGGCTATCCTCATCTCCAACCATTCAGAGAGACCATACCTTGTGACAGCTTCAGCTCCGAAGGTTTTAGTTTGGCCATTTTCTCTGAACAATAGGTACTCCGATAGTTGTTCTTCCAGTAATATGTACCTTGTTGATCCTTGCTGGACGATATCTGAAGTGTACCTTCTCTTTACACCAATTCAGGGTGGATTGAGATACACTTGTCTTCTTCTCGACAATCTTTCGAGCATCTTCCCAAAGCTGACGTTGGACTTGAATGGGAATTCGTTTCAGCTTGGGGTCTTCAACTGATTCTTGGACGAGCTGGATGGCGAGAGCTTTGTCTTTTTCTTCAGCTTCCTTTTTTATCAGCGAGTAGACGTTCAGCTCTGAGGTGATCAGCGTATTCTTGCTTTGTAAGTCTGAACTTAGGAGTTTTTACTTTGGCATGCGGCAAGATGATTCGCTGAGCCTCAAGCTTCTTTATCATTTCTTCTCTTCTTCTCTGATCCTCTTCACTTGATTTTTGAAGAACCAAGGAAGGTCTGTTTGTGTGAGAGAGCGTCTGTTCTTCAGGTTCATCAGTCTCAGTGGTTAAATCCAAGACTGGGATTATTTCTTCAGCTCTTGTGGTTGGGATTATTCCTGGTGTAGTCGAAGGAGCTTCAGCGGGATCCTCAAACAGGGGAGAGGACTAGTTGAAACACAACGATCGTTTAAGTAAGAAGAGTTGGGGAAGAAAGAGATAGAAAAAGAATGGGGTTAAGTGTATAGAGGTTTTATGGATTGAAGGATTGAGATTGAGAAGGGATAGAGGAGGGATGCAGTGTAAGGGAATAGAAGGTAGTGTACCTGACAAACTGGATTTGGAAGCAAGATCGTCAGATTGTCTTCTTCAGCGAGGCCTTTGTTTTTTCCTTTGTCAGCTTCAGACGCTGCAGGCTTTGTCTTGGTCCGCTCCCCTGAAGGTTCGTTTATCAAAATCCCTTTGAGAGATGTACTCTTCTGAACAGGCTTGATGATAAAGGAGTCATCATCATCATCATCATCGTCATCATTCTTTGGAGAAGAAGATGGTTCATCGTCAGATATGTCGACAACTTCTTCATCTTCAGCTTCAGATTCAGATTCTTCAGCAGCTTCTTCGCGTTGCTCCCCCTCAGATACAGAGGTAAGCTTCTCGGTTTCCTCAGGGGTTTCATCTCCCTGAGGTCCAGCAGTTGTTTCTTCATTTGTCTTCTCCTCCTCTTCAGTAAGGGGAAAGTCTCCAGTCTTCTCCCCCTCGATAGATTCATCATGGGGAAGGTCTTCAGAGTTCTTCTCCCCCCTTCCTCATGATGAGTGGAGGAGGAATGCGATGACTCAGTAGATGGTGTTGGTTCCCTGTCTTCTTGGCCAGGGAATCCGACATAATTTTCAATCTCCCCTAATCTGGCTTCCAGGCCAGTTATAGCAGGATTTATCTTGAGAAGTTCAGCTCGATCCGCCGGAGTAAAATGCGAAGGTGCAGGGGCAGCGGCGTTCATGCGATCGAGGATCTGCTGTACCATCGTCTTCACTGAACTTATGTCAGTCTTTACTGAACTTACGTCAGTCTTTACAGCGGACACCTCTCCCTGAAGAGTACTAACTGATGTCTTCAGCGTTATGACCTCGCTGGACATGGTGTTAACTCTTGAGGAGAGAGAGTTGTAGTCGGTATAGATATCAGCAAGAACTTTTGCAAAGTCACCGAGAGTACTATCAACCTTCTCTAAATCAGCTTTGGAGGCTTTCTTTTCGACCTCAGTGGTCAAAGTCTTCAAGTTCTCTCCAGCGTTTGTAACCTCTTAAGAGTTGACAGTTAGAATTTTGTTGAAAGACTCCATCATTGTTTCCAGGGCCGTCAGGGAGGTGTTGATATCCCCCAAATTAGGACCTGTAACAGATAAGAACTTACGAACAGAGGAAATCTCAGAAGTTTGGGGTTTAGTTACAGTGTATATGGTTTGGTGTATACCCGCAGGAGGGTTGGCGAAGTTGTCGAAGCCTCGATGCCCTGAAAAAGTTTCGTAGTCGTCTTCAATATTTCCTAGACGACTGGAAGTACCTGCAGGTCCTGTGGTGTGTCCTATCATCCTCTGAAAATGTTCAGCAGTAGTGTCGCTGAGGATGACGGTTGTTGAAGAGAATAGGGGAAAGGATTGAGTGACCAAAGGAGAGGTGGGAGGAATGGAGGATGAGAATAATGGTTGGGTGCGGGGTTCAGCGTTGGATCCACTGAGAATCACTTCAGTCTGTAGAGAGGCTGAAGGAGGTGGGTTCATTTCCATGTTTATAACTTCAGCGTTTAGAGAAGCTGAAGCTGGGATGGAAGGGGTGGCTTGTTCAGCTGTGGCAGAGCGTACCACGGAACTTTCCATCAACTCTTTAAGATGAGCTGGGGAGTCTTCACCAAGAGATTTCTTATGGGGTTGCTCCTTTGTTTTCTTAGTCCTTTTGGAACCAAGTTGGGAAGATGAGTGTTTCCTTTTTCTAGAAGGAGTGGAGGTTGCAGCTGGGGTATCAGCGGTGGGTTTTTCCACTGAATAAGCTGCAGAAGTAGAAGAAGAAGGATTGAGAAGAGTTAAGAGAGTAGAGAGACGTACCTCGTTTGCCATTGGCTTGAAGTCGAGTACCTTAGGGCCAACCTGAGAGAGTTTCAGGTCTCCTACTTTTGGGTAGTTATCCTTAAGGCCGGTTTGGAAGATGGCGCTGAGGAATCTTGGGTATGGAACCCATGATCGTCGGTCAGCAGTAGAGTCTACTCTGAGCACTAGATCATCGTAGATTATTGAGGCCCAGTCAACATGAAGACCTTTCAGCAATGCATAGCCCATTGCTTGCTGAGGTTGAGCGGCTTGATCAGAGGAGCCGGTCTTTGCAGTCATGCAGCTTATCAAGTGTGCGAAGATGAAGTTCATCTCGCTGGGCATTTTGGATTTCTTGATGAGGGTCAGCTTCTTCTCAGGCTTCTTGTCCCTCCCTGTTTCCCATACATAACCCATTGCATCAAAGAATGCAGTGATGGCTTCCCTATTAGCATGTTTCTTGTGGCCAGGGAGAGAAACAAAGGGTTTTTCTTTTGTGGCGATGGGAAGGCTCAGTGCTTTTCGGATAATGGCAGGGGTGATTTTTATGGTGCCAAAACCAGTGTTACAGAGGATGCAATCAATTTTCTTCGTGTGGTCTTTGGTCGATGTGAGCTGAGTGTGTTTGGCAGAATACCAGAACTGAGATAGTAGTAGTTGATGAGCAGGGGGTGTTATGGTCAGGGCTGTAGAGAGGCAACAGGTTTTGAGGAAATTCACAGCATCATTCAGATGTGTGACTTGCTTTCGAGGAGGAAACTCGAAAAGCGCATAGAGATTGTTTGTTTTTGTCCAATCGAGTTCCTCAAGCGTGAACTTGACCTGAGGAGCCTTGGTGATTTCCAGTTCCTCAGCATCAACAGTGTTCTCAGCAGTAGGAATATCAGTAGATGCCATTGCTGTATTATCAGTTCAACCATAGATATAACAAATAAGAATAATCTTAATGTGGAAAGATTTTCCAATAAGATGGTTCGAATTTTGTCCATTTCATTCAGACAAAAATGTTATAATGAAGATTAGGGTTTTCTTGTTTTTGAAAAAGAAATGCAAACCCAATAAAAAGTCTTGTTTTCCAGTTTCCTTTGAGGATTAAGATTCTGGAAAAACGTATGAAGAACAAGTTTAAGATATTTGTGATTAAACTTGAAGAACAACCATGAAAGGTTGTGTTCATAAAACCATGAAAGAAATGATTTCATTTTTGAAAAAGTTCTTTTGTTTGATCTTGTAAAAACAATGAGAAGATCATTAACAAGTTTTAAGAAACAGGTAAATAAAAGAAATATTTACCTGGTTCGTCAAAGAAGAAGAAGATGAACAGTTCTTGAAAACTTGAGAGCAAAAACTCAACAGTAGTTTTCTTGAGGAAGAAGTTGTTCGCGTAAAGGAAAAATATAAACCCAAAATGTGTTTATATAGTGAGATTAGAGATAGAAAAACTATAGCGGGAAAGTTTTTCATCATGACACAGACACGTGTTTGCATTTGATTGGCTGGTAAACGAAACGTGCAAACGTGTGTCAGAAAGAAGACGTGCCAGGGCTTATCCGTTGCGATGACGTCACGGATGTCCTTTCATATTTTAGGATGTCTCTGAGGTTTTGAAAGCTCAGGGACACTTTTGAAAACATGAAGCACTGAATAGAAATATCAGTGTTGGTTTTAGAAATTTCAAAGTATCGCTGATTAAGGAAGAGATATTCAGCGATGCAATTTGTTTTGAAATCTTTGAGTTCTAGGCGAACGTCAGCGAGTAAGAGAGAAAACATACCTTGACATCAGCGAATCAATTATGTTCAGAGAGAGAATGATAGAATGGGTTATACAAGTTGATTTTATCCTATCGCTGATCAAATGTGAACCGCTGAAGATTTTACTCTTCAAAGTTCAACATTCCAAGCTCGCTGATGAGAAAGTTGAATCTTGTCTCATCAAGAGGTTTGGTGAACAGATCAGCTAACTCATAATCAGTTGGGATAAAGTGAAGTTCTATATCACCATTCATCACATGATCTCTGATAAAATGATACCTGATTTCGATATGTTTGGTCTTTGAGTGTAGCACTGGATTGTTGGCTATAGCGATGGCACTTGTGCTGTCGCAATAGATTGGAATTTTCGAGAGCTGAAGGTCATAGTCTAGTAGTTGATTTCTCATCCACAAGACCTGAGAACAACAGCTTCCAGCGGCTACATACTCAGCTTCAACAGTTGAGGTGGACACTGAGTTTTGCTTTTTACTTGTCCAACTCACCAGCTTTCCACCCAGGAGCTGACAGCCTCCTGTGGTGCTTTTCCTATCCAATTTGCAACCTGCAAAATCACTATCTGAATAGGCGATTAGATCAAACCCTGAGTCTTTGGGATACCAAAGACCTAGGTTCGCAGTACCCTTAAGGTATCGAAAAATTCGCTTTACAGCGATCATATGAGATTTCTTAGGTTCAGCTTGATATCGTGCACACAAACAGGTTGCATACATAATATCGGGTCGGTTAGCTGTAAGATACAACAGAGAGCCGATCATCCCACGGTACAGCATGACATTAACAGGTATTCCATTTGAATCATTGTCTAGTGTCAGCGGTGGTGCCATAGGGATTTTCATAGCTGAACTCTGAGTTAAATCGAATTTCTTCAGCATATCTTTAACATACTTTCCCTGATTAATGAAAGTTCCTTTTTCATTTTGCTTTATTTGAAGACCAAGGAAATATGTTAGCTCACCCATCATGCTCATTTTATACTCTTCTTTCATTCTATCAGCGAAACGAGTACAAAGGTCAGTGTTAGTAGAACCAAATATAATGTCATCAACATATATCTGAACAAGAATAATATGACCTTTTACTTTCTTGAAGAATAGAGTGTTAGCTCCAAGTATCTGTAAAATGAAAGTATTGAAAATAAAACCAAGTCAGAAGACCTACAGAGATAAAGCAGAAGACTTAGAAGACCAACAAAGAAGACCAACAGAACTCAACAGAGTTCTGGTGGAACCAACGGAGCTCAACAGAGCTCTGGCAGAAGATCAACAGAAGAACTGTTCATACCCGAAGACCAACAGAGTTCTGTCATAACACGCTCTGTTGAAGTGAAGACCTCTGTTATGCCTAAGTCTCGTAGAAATCCGAAGTGTCAGATACGTGTCCACACCTTTCCACGTATGCCCTAAAGATTGGAGACACACTTTCCACGTGTCATTCCAGGGTACGATAGTACACTGTCTACACTTTATGAGGCTATATATAGCGAGGTAGTGGAACAAACAATTGTAAGCTTTTGGAAGAATAGTTTTCCACAATTGTAAAAGCACACACTGTCATATCCTCATAGCACTACCCCGTACGATATTGTCTCTGTGATTTCTTGATACACCATTGATCTTGTTCTTGGTGTTATCTTTATCAATATACGAGCAGCGTTTCTTATTTGATCTTGTTATCATATTCATGTTCTATATTTGATATCACAGTTTACATATCGTCTCATACAATCACTCACTTTAATGGATTTATATTTAAATGCTTCCGCTGTCTATTTAACTACCATTATCGTGATACAACGTGAATTTGGGAACCAACAATTGGTATCAGAGCTTGCTTGATTTGCTCAAATCAAGGCATCCAATCTACCAAGGTTGATTCACTGTTGTTGATTGTGTGTGTGTTTAAAAGCCTCATTATACTCTGTTTTACTGCTTAAAGTATTTTACATCTTCTCAGTTCATTTAATATCATACTAAGCTTTCCAGTCTAGATTAAAACATCTGTTCTACTATTTCATTGGTTACTGTTCCTCATACTTTAGCTTATTCTCATTATAGACCATTTGAAACTCTCATACTCTGTTTTCTTTTCAAAAAATGGCAAACATCAACGCCATTTATACTGCTGGTTCTCTGACCAAGCCTCCTACTCTTCTGAGGGATGAATACCCTCAATGGAAGATTAGGATGGTCAACTTCCTTGATGGAATGGATAAGGACTTAATGCGATCTGTCACGAATGGACCATTCCAACCCATGGTTTATGTCCCACGTGTACCCGCAACAGAAACCACTGATGAGATTCCTGCTCACTTCGAACCCAAAACCACTGGGATTACCGAAGAAGAAAAAAGCAAAATGGAAAATGACCTTAAAGCAGTGAGACTTATGATTATGGCCATTCCGAACGATATATTTCAAGAACTAGACTCATGTGTTACTGCCAAGGAAATCTGGGATCAACTTCTAAATCAACTTGAGGGTGGTATCAAAACCCAAAAGAACAGAAGGACCCAGTGTATAAATGAATACAATGATTTCAAGGCACTTCCTGAGGAAACCTTACAACAGACCTACAACAGATTTAATATTCTGATTAACAAATGTAAAAAGTGTGGGGTTGTTAGGTCGAAGGAAGATAACAATGTTCTGTTTTTGAAAAGTTTAAATGATGAATGGTTGAATCTGTCCATGTCTTTACAAGCTAATCAGGACTTAGATGCATGGTCTCTTACTGATGTGTATGGCACTCTGGCCGCACAAGAGAAGGATGTTGACAAGCAAAAAGGCAAATCCACCATTGCAGGTCCTATCGCTTTGATTTCAGAATCTAAGAACTCAGCAGAAGAGAAACTCAACAGAGATGGCCCTAGCAGAGATAAGAAAAGAGATAAAAAGAAAGGGAAGAAGAGCTTGGTTGCAGAAAGTGATGATGAAAGGAGTTCATCAGATGAGGATAGTGATATAAATGCCTTTGCTAAATCTCTTGCGTTAATAACTCAACAATTTACCCAGAGATTTGGCAACAGGACATTTGACAGAAGAAAAAGGTACGAAAGAGAAGAAAAAGGTGACAGAAGTTATACTGCACCTCAACAGAATCACCAGAACAGAAACCCGACAGAACAGAGACCTCAACCTCAACAGAAGTACAACGCTCCTGGTCCACAAAAGACTGATGCTGCACAACCCATCAACCAAAACGATGGTCGTTGTTTCAGATGTGGCAAACCTGGCCATTTCTCTGCTAACTGTAGAGGAAAACTTGTAAAAGATCAAGACTACTACAAGAACAAATACAAGTACAACTACAGAGAAAGGAGTTACGTCGCCGAGATGGAGAATTGGATCTCTGACTCATCCTCTGATGATGAACCAGAGCAAGCCAATGTTGCTGTAGATGATGAAAGTATGACAGAGGTTGACTGGATGACTGGAGAACGAATAGAGAGAACAGAAGAAGAAGATATAGCTCATGCATTCGCTCTTACTGTAACAGAGCCAGACGACAGAGCGCTGGAGACCATTAAACCCAGTGCCAAGGTATGTTCCTCCGAATCCAAGTCTGACTCAGAACTGGAAATGCATGTTTCGCAATTAACTGAGGAATTTCAATTACTGAAACAAAAGCTTTCTGAGGAAAAAGAGCTAAGAAAGCTAGCTCAGAAGGATCTGTCCTTCTACAAGAGAGAGAAAACTCTCTTGGAACAAGAAAAGGAAGATATCTTCAAGGAGAAATCTGAGCTAGAGATCTTACAGCAGAAAGAGAAAAGTACTTTTTCTAAAAAGGTTAAAGAGTACGAAAATATGTTAAAACAGAAAACCGAAGAAATGAAGAAGTCTGAGAATGAAAGACTTAACTCTGTCGCTTTAAAAGACTTTTTTCAAAAAGAAAGGGAAATCTTACATCAGTCCCTACAGAGAAAAGAACTTCAAATCAAAAAGTATCAGGATGCACAGGATGTGCATGTTAAGATAAATTCTCAGATGGATACGCAAGGTCTTGGTTTCTCAGACCTTGCTCCCTGGAACGGAAAGAAGAAAACATCTCTGTTGACTACTTTCTGTGCTGGGAAAATCCAAGAGAATGTTATCTCTGGTAATGCTGTTTTCAAAAGAATTAAAACCTCGGCCGTTTACAAGAGGACGAAAAGGATTGACTTTAGGAATGTCAGCTATGACTCCTTGGATCATGACAAGGTTCTTAAACCATCTTCAAAGTTTATTCTTGATCAAGGAAGAGCTAGAATCTTAATTCCTAACTCTGTCGAAAATCTGGATCCAAAAGAGATTTTCAACTTTAATTCTTTCAAGGAATAGAAGCCTGTCACTTCTGAGGCTGAATCCTCTGTTGAAATACCACAGAGCAAGCTCAACCCTGAAGCACCAGTCTTCTCTCCTACTTCTGAAACGATAAGAACATCTTTTGAAGAAGATCTCATGAAAGTTCTTAAAGAAAATGCTGTTTCTGATGCTTTAAAACCCAAGTTGAGAAGGTTTAAAACTGCAAAACCTGATTCTACAAAGCCTGTTTCTGTGAGTAACACCTCCAACAGAGCCACCAGAGACTTTCTAGCCTCTGATAGTGACTCTGACCCTGAGGTAGATGAGCAAATTTTCTGTACTCAACCAAATGCTTTGCACAAACCTAAACAGATACCGGCTGGATCCTTTGATTTAAAAGAAGACATATCATTTTTCAAGAAACAATCAAGATTTATACCGGTAACTGAGTTTAATAACAAAGAATTCAGAATTCTTGCTTCTAACTCAACAGAAGTAAAAGGTAAGGTGAAGGCAAGTACTTTACTTAACAACACCTTTGTTCCAACTTTTAAACCAATCAGATTTACACCAGAACAGAAGGGAAAATGGATAGTAAATGACAGACATACTTCCAATTCTGGTAGAAATCAAGAGATCAATTTTGAGAAAAGAGAATCTGTCTCAAAGAATAGTTCAAACAGAATGCATGGTCCTAGAGCTTTTCAGAATCAAACTCCATCTAATAAACAATTCTTGAATAACAACTTGCATCAATCCTCATGTTCCATCAATTGCAATTGTGTTCATCTGTTAAGAAAACTGCAAAATCATATGAATGGACCTCACTGTGTTCTGAATCAGTCACAAAAGATGATAAATCCCAAGACTGATCAGACCACACAGAAGAAAATCTCTGGCACAACATCAAAGAATGTAAAGCCTGTAGGAAAGACTGTTAACCCATCAAAGCCTAACAAGAAAGGACCCATCATGCAATGGGTACCTAAAAGAAACTAATCTGTCTTGCAGAAGCCTCATGTGCAGATCTGGTACCTAGATTCAGGATGTTCCAGGCACATGACAGGCAATAAGGAGCTGCTGACTTCATTCAAGAACAAAAAAGGAAGTGCAGTCACCTTTGGAGGAGACAATGGAGGACAAATTAGAGGTTATGGTACTCTGGTAAATGGTGGTGTTTCAGTTTCCGAAGTTGCTTATGTTGAAGGATTAAATCATAATCTTCTCAGTATAAGTCAACTCTGTGATCATGGGTTCGATGTCAATTTCAGGAAGAAGTTTTGTTCATTATTACTTTCTGAGTCTGGTCAAGAACTTTTAAGAGCCAACAGAAAAGGCAATCTTTATAAAATGAATTTTAATCCAAACCAGGGAACTACAACAGAGAAACTCTGTTAAGTCTCTTTGAACAAAGAAGATGCCTGGCTCTGGCATAAAAGATTTGCTCACTTAAAATTTTCAAATCTTGACAAACTCGTGAAATTGAACTTGGTAAAAGGTCTTCCTTCGCTGAAATTTGACAAAGACCATCTATGCTCTGCTTGTGAGTTTGGAAAAATGAAAAGATCCTCACACAGAACCAAGAGTGATCACAATTGCTTAAGACCTTTGCATATGCTTCATGTGGATCTCTGTGGTCCAATCTCTGTGCAAAGTCTGTCTGGCAAGAAGTATATTCTTGTGCTTATTGATGAATATTCTAGGTATACTTGGATTGAGTTCATCAGAGCAAAATCTGATGTCCCAGAAATTCTGATAAGTTTATTGAGAAGGATACAGGTTCTGTTAGGACTAAAAGTGCAAAAGTTGAGAAGTGACAACGGGACAGAATTCAAAAATACTCGAATAGATTCTTATCTATCAGAAGAAGGAATTTCCCAAAACTTTTCAGCTACCAGAACTCCACAACAGAATGGCGTAGTGGAGAGAAAGAACAGAACTCTGGTAGAGGCCGCCAGAACCATGTTGGACGGTTCTGTCCTTCCCATCAACTTCTGGGCAGAAGCAGTCTCAACAGCTTGTTTTGTTCAAAACAGAGCTGTAATAGTGAAAAGATTTAAAAAGACGCCTTATGAACTCATCAATAACAGAAGACCAAACGTGAAATATTTTCATGTTTTTGGGTGTAAATGTTATGTCTTGAACGACCGAGAACAGCTGGGTAAATTTGACAAGAAAGCGGACAAAGGAATCTTTATTGGTTATTCCCTGACCTCTAGAGCCTACAGAGTCTACAACACCAGAACTCGCGTCATTCAAGAAAGCGTGAACGTGTCCTTTGATGAAAGTACATCAAGTACCTCTGATCGCAAATCAACAGAGGGGACACCAACAGAACAGAAGAAGCCTAGTTCTTCAAAATCAAGGGAAGAAGATATCAATCTCCTATTCGACGATTTCTTCGATGATGATGATGATTCCTCTGTCAACATCAACAGAGGAGATCAAGCTCAAAGTTCAACGGAACAAAATCTGACAGGTACAACTCTTACTGGTCCCTCCAATATTTCACCATCTACTTCTCTGTCTACAGGTATAATTCAGAGAAACGAGGAACCACAACCAGAACCTACACAAGAGCCATCATCACCTCTGCTAACAAATATCGGCAGAAACTCCCTGTTTGAAAGTTCACCTTCGCAGAGCCCTGTTGGCAATTCACAGAGCAATGAGGCCACTCTTCAGAGTTGTGTGCCACAGAACCCTGGCACCAACCCTCAGAGCTCTGTTGCTGAAGATCGTCTTTTCTCATCTGAAGCACAAACCCCTCCTGTTGTCCATTCTCCCATGACAAAATGGACTAAGGATCACCCCCAACATCTTATAATTGGTGCTGCTGAAGATGGTGTCAAGACAAGATCGGCTACAATCAACGAAGCTTTCTTTGTTAACTTTTTGAGCATGATTGAGCCGAAAAGAATTTCTGAAGCACTTGAAGACCCAAACTGGATCGAAGCTATGCAAGAAGAGCTTCTTGAATTCGAGAGAAATAAAGTTTGGTCCTTAGTTCCACTCCCAAAAGGCAAATCAGCCATTGGAACCAAGTGGGTGTTTAGAAACAAGAAGGATGAAGATGGGATTATCATCAGAAACAAAGCCCGTCTGGTTGCAAAAGGATACTGTCAAGAAGAAGGAATTGACTATGACGAGACTTTTGCTCCTGTGGCTAGGCTAGAAGCAATCAGAATCTTCTTAGCTTATGCTGCTCACAAGGGTTTCAAGGTCTACCAAATGGACGTCAAATCTGCCTTCCTAAATGGCAGACTACAAGAAGAAGTCTATGTCCAGCAACCACCTGGTTTTGAAAATTCGGAGTTTCCAGACCACGTTTACAAGCTAGACAAAGCTCTGTATGGGCTTAAGCAAGCTCCCAGAGCCTGGTATGAAACTCTGTCCAATTTTCTGTTGGTTAATCACTTCGAGAAAGGTACTGTCGATAAAACTCTATTCTTTAGGAGATACAAGAATGATATACTTCTGGTACAAATATATGTTGATGACATTATTTTTGGGTCAACACGGCAAGAGTACTGTGATAAGTTTGAGGATTTGATGAAAAGTGAATTCAAAATGAGCATGATGGGAGAACTTTCTTTCTTCCTTGGTTTACAAGTAAAACAAACCGACAAAGGGACTTTCATAAGTCAGTCCAAATATATCTCTGACATTTTGAAAAAGTACAATTTTAACAACTCAAATTCAATGAAAACTCCTATTGCCACTGGAGTTAAGCTTGACCCTGACCTTAATGGTGAACCAACAGATGTCAAGAACTACAGAGGTATGATAGGGTCACTTCTGTACTTAACTGCCAGTAGACCCGATATAATGTTTGCAACGTGTCTCTGTGCTAGATTTCAGGCTAATCCTAAAGTTTCGCATTCCTCTGCCGTCAAGCGCATATTTAAATATCTGAAAGGGACTCAATTTTTGGGTCTCTGGTATCCTCTGAATTCTGGTTTCGAGCTTGTAGCATATACAGATTCAGACTATGGAGGATGCAAGAACGACAGAAAGAGTACGTCTGGTAGCTGTCAATTTCTTGGAGAGAAGTTAGTAAGTTGGACATCCAAGAAACAGAACTGCGTGTCCACCTCTACAGCAGAAGCAGAATACGTTGCTGCTGCTAGTTGTTGTTCTCAAGTTCTCTGGATGAAAACTCAACTCAAGGATTACGGCTTGGAGTATGACAGAATTCCAATTTTGTGTGACTCCAAAAGCGCAATAGCAATCACAGCTAATCCAGTTCAACACTCAAAGACCAAGCATATCGATATAAGGTATCACTTCATAAAAGATAATGTTGAAAAAGGGACTATTGAAATGTATTTCGTTTCAACAGACTTCCAACTTGCTGATCTTTTTACAAAAGCCCTTGATGAAAGGAGATTTAACTTCTTAATCAGCAAATTGGGTATGCTGAACATGTCCTAACACTATTTATCACTCAACAGAACTCTGATGTTCCTACCAGAGATCTGTCAAAATAGTTGGGTAGGATAGTTCAACAGAGCCTCTGTCATTCACCAGAGCTCTGTAATTCACCAGAGCTCTGTAAAACATACTTTTTTAACAAGCTTCCAGTGAATTCGTTTGTATATATCTCTGTAAATATTTCTTTTAGCAAGATTTTTTTTAAGCTCATATTTCTAGGGGGAGCTTATAAAAGAAAATATGCATGGTTTTAGGGGGAGCAAGTCAAAAAAAAATTTCTGATTTCAAATTCATATGACTTGGCTCTCTTGATCTTGAAAGAAAAATCTTTTTGAAAGAGGGAAAACCTGTTCTGATGAAATTCTTTTGAGAAAGTCGAACTTAGCAGAACCCTGATATTCTCACCAGAGCCTCTGTTGTTTCTCATTAGATCTCTGTTGAAAATTGTTGGTCAATTCTGTCCTTGTTCTTTGATTCTTCACATCAGATACAGAATTTTAAAAATGTTTTTGGGTAAAGGTGAAACATGATTGGTCACTGAGCAAAGTTGAAAAGATCATTTCAACAGAGAAAGAAAATAACTGAGCTCCACCAGAGCTCTGTTAGTTTCTCTGCCCCGTCATCAGAAACACGTCAGCAGAGATGCGGGTCATTCTTTGAAAATCACCCACTTGTCAACCGCATATCTCTAACCGTGACGGTTTACTTGTCCTACGATTGTATGAACAAAATCTTACGTGGCATCCTCTGATTGAAAGACAAACCACTAGGTGTTCCCACGATACACTGTTCAGGCCGTTCCACTTTATGACACTCAAGTGCCTACAGTCCCTACGTTGTTTCCCCACCCACATGTTTCCCGTATAAATACCCAACTTCAACCCATTTCACTCTTACGCTTAACAACCATTTAAAACCCTTCATCTTTTCCCTCTCAGAAACCTATACCTTGTGGTTCTCAAGAAAAACCCTAACCTGCAACAATGGCTGAACCCCAAAACCAACCCCAGAACTCTGATGATTCCAGTAACAACGAACCCGTAGATAACATCGTTATTCTACCATACGAGTTGGCTGATAACAACTACCGTTTTGATCCCAATCCAGCACTCTATTTACCCCTTTACCACATCTATATTGAGTTTTTCCGAAACTCAGAAGTTTTTACAGCCCTAACAGCCTTTGACGATCATCTTCCTGCAATATATGTCCAACAATGGTGGACCACATGCCAATACATTGAAGACGGCGTCAGAAGCGGAATAGTCGGAAGTGTCAACTCTGGTAATGGAGGATCAGGAACAATAAGGATTCGTGAAAGAACTCTCAGAAGAACTTTTGGGATGAAAGCCAAAAGACAGCTAGGTATTGATGCCTATGAGAAACCACCTTCTGTTGCTGTTCTTCTCGACTTCGTGAAGTTTTTGGGTTACAACAAAGAGTTAGAGAGAATAGGAGCCTTCAGAAGACAAAATCTACCACAAATGTGGAATTTCATGTTCTCAACCCTCAACAGAACCCTCACCTGCAAATCCGGCAGTCAAGACCAAGCGAGCACTGAAATCCTCGAAATCATGTATGGTCTGTTCTTCAACAGAAACTTCAACTATGCAGGGATCCTCTACAATGCACTTCTAGATGCTGTCAACACTAAAACCACTGCTCTAGCCAGAGGTGGAGAAGTTGGAAGACACAAATCCCTTAAAGCCATCAAGTTTCCTCGCTTTATCAATTTGGTGATCAGAAGGGCATTCG
Source organism: Saussurea involucrata (assembly GCA_033807775.1). Classification (NCBI taxonomy): domain Eukaryota; kingdom Viridiplantae; phylum Streptophyta; class Magnoliopsida; order Asterales; family Asteraceae; genus Saussurea; species Saussurea involucrata. The sequence continues at coordinate 29,591,318 of CM066316.1, forward strand.
ACAGACTGGAACTGACACATCAGGGTCGTTCTACTCCTGTCTGGACCATGGCAAGATTCCAACCAACAACTTCAGGAGATTACCCTTTCATCAGAAGAATTCCAGGTACAATGCTTGCTCTGATCAATCCAACCCACATCTCTATCCAAAACTATAGAACTGCTGCTCAACCTCAAGAACCTGAGGTGAGAACCCCATCATATTTAGGTTCTGAGCCTTCTGTGGAGAGTGCGAGTGAGGAAATAGAAGAAGAAGAAAATAGACCAGAGGACAGAGTACCCGAAGTGGGGTCTTCCTCTAGAGTAATGGAGGAGGAAGTAGTGAACAGAGCATCCCCTAGGGAGACTGTTCAAGAGGGAGCATAAGAGACTGCAGAAGTGGTGACAGAGAGATCGCACCCTTCTGGCAGTGTAGAGATTCATGAGATAGAGAGCTCACCAGAGAATTCTGAAACCCTAGAAACCGAGGAAAATGTGAGTATAGAACAAGATGTCCAAGTTGACACATCTGTGCGAGATCCTAACCAAACTCCCAGTGCTACCACATTACCTAATCCTGGTGATCAAGACCAAGGGATTATTGAAACAGAGGTGCACACCTCGAACCTTAACCAGCCAGACCCATCAGAGGCAACTCTTCATGCCTCTGGTACGCACGAAGCCGGGGAAGCTAGTCTTGCTAGTGATGTTCATTCGCCCCAGAACATCGACAGGTCACCTACACATAATGATGCCTCTGTGGCTCATGTAGTCGGAACACAACATAGACCCGAGATTTTTGTAATCTCACGTAGCATCTGTCCGACTCAGGGACAGTATGAGACCTTAGTTGCACAAGGGAAACATTTGCTTGATCCAAATGCTTCTCGTCATATCAGATTTCCTTCCTCAGAACCTGAGCTGGAGGAGGAACTTCTGATCAGAACACCTGTAGGTGATTCCCCTCAAAAGGAACATCAAGGATCGGGTGGAAGTCCTGCAAGAGCCAACATCAAAACAACTCTTGACGCAGGCGCCTCTGAACTCGAGGCAGAACTGGATCCATTAGTTGGTACCAGGGTTACCCCCGTTGACACTGTCACAAAAACAGAGTTCACAAGCTTCTGTGATAGTATCAACAACTCCTTGAACGAGTATAAACTTATCAATTCTCAAAAGGAGGAACTGATCCTCAAGGAAAATACTTCTCTCAGAGACGAACTGCAGAAACTGTCAGAGAAATATGTCGAACTTCATCAGAAATACATTGACACTGAAAGGATCAGAACAGAAGCTGAACAGACAAGAGGAGAGGAAATTGGCAGACTGGCTACAGAGATAGCAGATCTAAGAACCGTCAGAGCAGAAGAGAACACAAAGGTATCGACAGAAGTAGCTGACCTGAAAAGACTTGTGATCGACAACCATACAGCTCAAATGAACAGAACTCTGCCAATCCCAACAGTTATCCTATCAGAATCCAACATCAGAACCTTGACAGAGCTCATTGATAACTCTGTTAAGAAATCCATAAAAGAAGCCACAACGTCAGATGCTGATCCTCTCAACATCTCCAGCCCCAACCCAAACAGTTTGCCAATGACAGTCGGTCAAATGGGCGACTTCAGAAGGGACGTCGTAAAGAAAATGATGACAATCTCGTCCAAATTTGTCATGAAAGCCCAGGCAACAGAAGCACTTGTGAAGGAATCACTGGACTCCCACAAATTCAACTTTGTGAGCCAAGTCGAGGAAATCAGAGGTGCTGCAGCAGAAGTGGAAGACACCTTGAAGAAAGCAGTTCCTACTTTCACAGATGCAATCTTACAATCTGTCATACAGAAACGATCTGCTGAGAAAGCACCAGAGGGAGAGCCTTCTGGCAAAAGGCGTAAGTTTGTTGACCAATTCTCACCCATTGTCTCCAGACTCTCTGATGAAGACTCCTCTGATGATGATGATGATTTCCACGATGCTGCATCAGATAGCAATTTGGGTGAGTCCTCGGGTCAACAAAAGGGGGAGAAGGAGAAAGAAAAGGAGAAAGAAACAGAGACAGAGAAAGAAGAAGAGAGAGAGGCTGAAATGCCTACTGAAAGAGGCAAAGAGAAATTAACAGAAGAGGTCGGGACAGAAGATATGGGGATAACAGAAGAAGATATACCTACGGTGGAATTCGACTACATGTTCAAAGATCGAGTCATCAAACCGACAGAAGAGTCAACACAAGAACCACCAGAGATTATCTGCCTGGATACCCCTCCTACTTCACCAAGAACTGAACCAGAGAGATCAATCCCAATCTCTGCTGATGAACAAAGCCAAACAGAAGCTGCTCAAGAATATGTTCATATCGATACTCTTATGGCTGAAACTCATGAAGACCCAAACCCAATGATACCAGAACAAAACCCAGAATCATCCACCCAACACACCGATAAACCTGCCTTGGAAACGGTATTTGCATTTCTTTATGCTGACAGAGATATCATTCCTGCAAATGCCGTACCCATAAATCCTTACCTTAACCGAATCAGAATAAACACCATTACTGAAGCAAGGTGGATGTTCATCCGAAACAAGTCCAATCTGAACAGAAACATCAACTCACACTTCAGTATCAAGAGAATCCTAGACATCAAGCATAAGAAGTTCCAGCACAACAGAATGACCTATCATGAGTACACTGTGGAATCAACAGACGGAAAGAATGAATTCTTCAACGACAACGATCTTGTCCTTCTAAATCCGTACGATCTAACTGTGCTTCATGCCTACTGCTTGAACTTCTCTGACAGATATACTCCAGCAAGAACAGCCTTACCTGAAGTCAAACTAGCTATGCAAGAGCACATCAATCTCAGAACTCAGACAGATTTTCAGCTAGGCATAGAGTTTGAAATTGAGAAACTGGCGATTGCACCACCAAACGAAGATCTTGAGGGCTATCGACATTTTAGGACTGGAACTGTAGTTGAAGATCCTCCAGTCTTTATCTGCCGACAGAAAGGGACAAAGAAAGCCATCAGATCTGCTGAAGCTCATAAGTACACAAGTGAGTCGCTAGCATATCTCAAAAACATAGTTCAAAGTCTCCCGAGGAACAAGTGTCCGGAAGAACAGCAAAGGTCCTTCATCAACATAATTAATCTGATGCTTGACTTCCGTGAGCTAATCAGAAGATTCGACAGAATCCTTAGGGGAGATAACTACGCTTGATTGTACTTGTTCTTTCTATTGTAAAATCTTAAAAGAATAGTGCACAGGGTAACAGAGGGTAAAGTTCTCTGTTCTTTTGTTTTCAATCTCTTGTCATTTCCAATTTTTTATTTTCAATACTTAGGGGGAGATTGTTAGCTCCAAGTATCTGTAAAATGAAAGTATTGAAAATAAAACCAAGTCAGAAGACCTACAGAGATAAAGCAGAAGACTTAGAAGACCAACAAAGAAGACCAACAGAACTCAACAGAGTTCTGGTGGAACCAACGGAGCTCAACAGAGCTCTGGCAGAAGATCAACAGAAGAACTGTTCATACCCGAAGACCAACAGAGTTCTGTCATAACACGCTCTGTTGAAGTGAAGACCTCTGTTATGCCTAAGTCTCGTAGAAATCCGAAGTGTCAGATACGTGTCCACACCTTTCCACGTATGCCCTAAAGATTGGAGACACACTTTCCACGTGTCATTCCAGGGTACGATAGTACACTGTCTACACTTTATGAGGCTATATATAGCGAGGTAGTGGAACAAACAATTGTAAGCTTTTGGAAGAATAGTTTTCCACAATTGTAAAAGCACACACTGTCATATCCTCATAGCACTACCCCGTACGATATTGTCTCTGTGATTTCTTGATACACCATTGATCTTGTTCTTGGTGTTATCTTTATCAATATACGAGCAGCGTTTCTTATTTGATCTTGTTATCATATTCCTGTTCTATATTTGATATCACAGTTTACATATCGTCTCATACAATCACTCACTTTAATGGCTTTATATTTAAATGCTTCCGCTGTCTATTTAACTACCATTATCGTGATACGACGTGAATCTGGGAACCAACATAGAGTCTTATCGATTTTACCACGCTCAAATTGTTCAATATGAAGATAAGTAGAGAGAGTGTCATACCATGCACGAGGAGCTTGCTTTAAGCCATAAAGTGCCTTATCCAGTATATAAACATAACCTGGACGCTTAGGATCTGAGAATCCTAGAGGTTGTTCCACATAGACTTCTTCATTCAGCTTTCCATTTAGAAATGCTGACTTAACATCCATCTGATATACTTTGAAGTCTTTGTGTACAACGTATGCTAAGAATAGACGAATAGATTCTAGTCTTGCTACTGGAGCAAATGTTCATCGTAATCTATGCCTTCCTCTTGTCTGTATCCCTGAGCGACAAGTCGAGCCTTATTGTGGGTTACAGTTCCATGTTCGTCCAACTTGTTTCGATAACCCATTTAGTGCCTATCACTGTCTTGTCAGTTGGTCTTCGAACAAGTTTCCAAACTTTGTTTCTTTCGAATTCAGTCAGCTCTTCTTGCATGGCGCTGACCCATTTTGGATCTTTGAGGGCATCATCTATTTTCTTTGGTTCAATCAGAGAAATAAAGTTAACAAATAAACAATTATTACATGCACTTCGTCGAGTCTGAACACCAACGTTTGGATCACCAAGAATTTGATCAATAGGGTGATTTGCAGTCCATCGCTGAGCAGGAGCATAAGTCACTGACTCAAATTGAACTGGAGGAGCTGGAGATGAAGCTTCAGCAACTTCTGGAATATCAGCCAAGAGAGGAGTAGGTGCAGATGTTATCTCATTCACTGATTGATGAGAAGTAGATGGAATGTCTAAGACATTTGGTTCAGAAGCAGGTATAGTGTTTATAGGAACTGCTGAGACCCATGATGTTTCAGCTTCACTATTCTGCATTTTTGGGATGATAGTAGGACTATCATCTTCAACTGTATGAGTATGAGGAGTGGGAATGTCTTCTGAATCACTAAGATGTGAAAACATCCATTGATTCAGTTCTTTAGTATCAGCAGACGGTTTATGGTTCGCTGAACGGGATTCGTCAAACGTGACGTGAATAGTTTCTTCTACAGTTTATCTTCTACGATTGAAGACTCTGAAGGCTTTGGAAATTGAGGAGTATCCAAGAAAGATTCCATCATCAGCCTTAGGATCAAACTTTCCAAGGGCATCTCTGTTATTCAGTATGAAACACTGACATCCAAAGATGTGAAGAAAGCTAATTGAAGGCTTTCTCCCATGAAAAAGTTCATAGGCTGTCTTATTGAATCTTTTGACTATCAGCGACCTGTTTTGCGTAAAACAAGCAGTGTTGACAGCTTCTGCCCAAAACTGAGTAGGCAGGTGAGAATCGCTGAGCATTGAACGTGAAGCTTCAATAATTGTTCTCTTTCTTCTTTCAGCGACTCCATTTTGTTGTGGTGTTCTCACTGATGAAAAGTTGTGAGAAATACCTTTGCTCTCAAAGAAGGAATCAAGAGACCTATTTTTGAATTCAGTCCCATGATCACTCCTTATTGAGCGAACGGTCAAGTTGTTCAGGGTTTCCATCTTCCTGACAAATGTGATGATTTTTTTAGGGGTGTCACTCTTAGAACGGAGAAACATTACCCATGTATAGCGAGAGAATTCATCAACTATGACCAGCGTATATTTATTTCCAGCGATGGATTGTTTGTTAACAGGGCCAAACAAATCCATATGGAGAAGTTGTAGAGGAGATGATACTGAGGAAACTTGCTTTGACTTAAAGCTTGCTTTGGTCTGCTTGCTTTTCACACACGCTGAACATAAGGACTCTCTGGCGTATGAGTGCTGAGGTAGACCAGGGACTAACTCTTTTGAAGAAAGAGTGTTCAATGTCTTGAAGTTTAGATGAGAGAGCCTCTTATGCCATAGCCAGTTGACATCAGATGAGGCTTTTGAGAAGAAACAGGAGTTCTCATTGGTTGTTGAGTCCATGTTTATTACATAAACATTTTCCAAACGATAACCGTTGAGAGCTATCTTCTCCTTTTTGTCAGCGACAAAGCAGGATTCCTTAGTAAAGATTACTTTGTTATCCTTGTCGCAAAGCTGACTGATGCTTAGAAGATTATGCTTCAGCCCTTCAACATATGCGACTCTTCTGAAGGTTGTTGTACCATTTGAGAGTACACCAAACCCTCGGGTATGTCCTTTTCCATTTCCACCGAAAGTCACAGAGGGACCCTTCTCTTCTTTGTATTCAGTGAGCAAACTTTTCTTTCCAGTCATGTGTCTAGAGCATCCGCTATCGAGATACCAGATACCCTTCTTAACCTGCATTACAAAGGAAGATTAGTTTTTCTTGGGTACCCACTTAACCATGTGTACACACTTGTCAGTGGGGGGTAGAAAAAGAGGTGGAAGGTTCAACAGTCTTCGCAGCATTTGAAGATTCAGCTTTGTCAGTCTTCACTTTGGTTAATTTCTTAACCTCAATGGTCTTCTTTGCCTTGGGGGCAATGATCTTCACCTTAGCTATCTTTTCAGCTTTGGTGGCTGTGGGGCACTTACTAGCAATATGATCAGTAAGTCCACAGTGATAACATTTCCTATAACTAAAAATAGTTCTAGGACCATTTGAATGCTGAGCTTTAGATTTTGAATTAGAAGGACCAGCACCAAGTAAGCTATTGGCTTTGTAACCAAGAATTTCCACTTTGATTCTAGGAGTAGATCGCTGAATAGATCCACGCTGAATAAATCTAGAGATCTTATTCTTTGAATCAGAGGGATAAGTCACTGAAGCTTTAGAAGCGTTCAACTTTGGTACAGAGGTACCCTTCTGAGGATTTTGGTTAAAAGCAATTCCTTTACCTTTGTTTTTAAAGGCTAAGGTAGGTTTTGGATAAATAACTTTTTCTTTACCTTTAGAAGTTAAGGTAGAGATTTCCTCAGGGATGGGCGGTTTAGAAGAGGAACACTGAGAGGATGATGTATCAGCGACTGAGGATACGAAAGTTCCAAATAAGAGCATGGAACGATCAGTGGTTGGTTCTAGAGTATTAGCTTTGTAACCAAGACCACGTTTATCACTCAGGGGAATCTAAGACTTAATTATCTCAGCGATCTTTGTTGAGGAATTATACCATCCATCAACAGTAGTTTTTTTAGCTTTTAATGCAGCGATATCTTTTGCTCGTTCGATTTTGACTAGCTGATTTAAGTGCACTTGATCTTTAAAATCTTCTTCAATTTTAGAAAGATTTTCTATTTGAAGGTGACAATTTTTAAGCTGTTCAGCGAGATCAAGGTTTTGATTTTCAATAGCAGTTTTGCCATTCATGGCTTCATATAAACTTCTAGTCAAGAGATCGATCTTTCTAAGACTATCAACTTCATTAATATTTGCAATATTGGTAAAGAAGGAAGGTAATACCTGAGTAGCAGAGGTTGAAGTGGAGGGAATGTCTGAACTTTCTTCCTCATCTTCAAGTTTGGCCATAAGACAGAGATTGGCTTCATCATCTTCAGAGTCAGATGTTTCTTCCTCATCAGAGTCAGCCCAATCATAGTCAGCCATCAGGCCTTTGCCTTTCTTCTTAAAGGTTTTCAGCTTTGAATACCTCTCTTTCAGCCTTTTGTATTTTTCATCTCTAGTTCGAGGAGTAAAGTTTTTCTTGGGAAAAGCTGAGGACCTAGAGACTTTCTTAGACCTGCACTCGCTAGCAAAATGTCCTATCTTTTCACAGTTATAGCAAGTAGCAGTAGCCTTATCAACAGGAGTTGATGATCTTGGCTTGTCAGTAATAGCAAAAGGTTTATTCCTTTTGAAATTACTCTTTCTAGAAAATCTCCTGGACTTATTAGCCAAGAATGCCAGAGCTTCATCATCATCTGAAGCTTCAGATTCTGATGATCTTTCAGAGTTAATCTCCAACTCAGTGATAGTAACAGTTGATCGCTGAGTGGAAGGTGACTCTGATATTAAAGCAACACGGGTGCTTTTGGAATCTTTTACAAGATTCTTCTTAAGATGACTCGATTGCTCATGATTCAGCATCGTGCCATATAAGGTAGAAAGGGTCATTGATTTTAGATCCTTTAACAGCTTGAGACACATTGAATAATTGTCCCAGCTTTCAGGTAAACATTCTAAAAACTTTGTCAGCACTTCAAAGTTAGAATATTCCTTACCAACAGTTTTCAGATCTATTATTAAACAGTTAAAACGTTGGTGTACTTCAGAGAGAGATTCATTCTTACCACAAATGAAGCTTTCGTACTGTCTTACCAGGTTGATCTTTCGTGAGTCCTGGACTTCAGAAGTACCTTCATACTGAACACAGATTGTGTCCCACATAGCTTTTGAGGTTTTCAGGTTCATGACGGAATGGTAGACTTCGTCAGGAAGAGCCATGGAGAGTATGGATTTGGCTTTGGTGTCGATAGCCATTTTCTTCTTATCTTCATCAGTCCACATATGAATTTCCTTAGGAATCAGCCTTTCTGGAATAGCAGGTCTATTCTCAGCGGCTGGAACTGCAGCATCAATTCTTACAGGAATATATGGGCCGTTTTCAAGACAATAAGGCATAGTAGGGTCTACACCTTCTAAGAAGAGAATCATCCTATTTTTCCATAGATTAAAATTATCTCTGGAGAATCTAGGGGGTTTTGCAAGAGAACCGTTGTCAATATAGGTTGTGTTTGTGTTGGTAGCCATTTTAAGAAATAGCTAGGAAGAGAAATCTTAGTATAGATCAGATCTTGTTTATGAGATTAAACAAATCCGCTCTGATACCACTTGTTGGTCCCGAAGGGCTATACAAGTTTGTAGAAGGGGGGGGGGGGGGTTGAGTACAAACACACGGATTTTACTTTTCTAAATTGTTTATTGATAAATTATTAACAATTTACAGCTTGTTGCGGAACAAGATAAGGAATAAATCCAAATCTAAACAAGTTGGAACACTAAGTTTCTTGCACTAAGAAAGAGAAAGAAATTACTAATAATAACCTATCTCAAAGATATAAGAAGGATGACTCGACCAGAGTTTACGAGTACTTCAAAATGAAGTGAGGTCTTCTTCTTATATACTGCATGCATTTAATGCATGGCAGTTTATACTTTAGATGTGGCAGCAGCTCGTTGGTTGTTGGGTCTGACTTTAGTAGACAACCTTAGTAGCCGCATGTTTGAACAGTGTAGTATCAGAGTGGTTGTACGATTTCAGACAATAAGGAGGTTCTTTTCTGATATATCGTACGGAGTCGTGCAAGGGTGGTTAAGACAAAAGTACTTTGTATGGAGGACTTCATGATCATCTTTCGTTGAATCAGAGCTTTATCACTCTATATCAGTGAATGACAGAGTTCAGCGATAGCTGAAGTCTTGTACTTAATACTTCACGTTGAGTGGACAAATCCGAGTCTTCGCTGATCCGCATCTGTTCATTAGGAGACTTGTCGCTGGTTCTTGAGCTTGATCTTCGACTTCAGCGTAGAACCTATGTTGACGTGAAACCTGTCTTCAGGGATCATAAGTAAACAACTAACTTATCAACGATCACCATAAGGACTGAACAGGCTCAGAGCATTATGGTGAACATTGTTCGCTGAATGTTTAATCTAAAGAACGAGAGTTCCTATCAGCGGTACTGAATTAGTCTTAGTACATCAGCGATAGTGAAACTCTAATACATATTGTTTACTTACAATTTTCACTAAGTGTTTAAGAGAGGGTCATTATCAAATCACTGAGGGTTTGGATCAACAGAAAATATCTGTACTTTAACGGAAAGTTGTAGATCTTGAAGCCATAGAAGAGAAGCATGTGGCACTTGAAGAGAAAGGTAACTCTTGAACTGTGAAAACCTTGAACTTAAAAATAAACTAACTGTTTTTGAAAAGGTACTTGAAAAAGAAAAAGAAGTTTTTGCAAAGGAAAGGCAATTGTTTATACAAAAGCAATCTGATTTTTCAAAGAAATCTCTTGAAGAGAAGAAGAGTATCAAGCTTAAATGTTTAAAACTTTCAAAACAAATCTCTGACTTTGAGAAAGTTCTGATTTTATAAAGAGAGAAGTTTGAAATTGAACGCAAATCTTATACTGAAAAGAATGGAGAACTTTTTTGAAAATAACTGATTTGGAGAAAGAATTAGACATAGAAAGCAAAGAGTCTGAGAATAAGAAGGTTGAAGGTTTTAAAGCAAAATGCTTGAAAGATGATTTTGCAAACGAAAGAAAGATCTTTCAGACTGAGATTTCTAAGCTTACAAAGAAATTATCTGTTTTGTCAACTGATATTAAGATAGAGAAGAGGCTCAAATCTGATCTCCAAAAGAAGCTAGATCTAATGTTTGAGAAGAAAAATGTTTTGGTTAACAATGACAAGGAACTTGAAGCCAAAATCTCTGATGTTGAATCACCCAATCTTACTAGTCTAGATACTATTGATCAGTCTCTTTTTGATGAGTCAGCTAATTCAGTTTGCTTTTCTAAGACTGCTCCAAGTTCTATCCACAAAAATGTTTCTTCAAAGACCTGCATCAAATCAAATAACTCTTCAAAAGATCAGATTCGTACTTCTAATCTGTTCTATGATCCTCTTCTTGACAATTCAGATAATCAATCTTTCAAGAAAGTAAAGATGGCTTGGAGAGTTAAAGGATCTGATCCTGCTCCAAAGTCATTTGTCTCTGTTATGAGTGACAAGAACAATAAAGCTTTCCATGCTAAACCCTTTGTGAAACCTGATCTTGTTTACTCTGTTAATCAGCTAATTAGGTTATCCACACAGAACCTGTGTTGTTCTTACTGTGGAACAAACGACTTTGTGAATAAAAACCATGATAAGTATTAGTATGGTTCTTATAGTATCCCCGGTCCTCACTCTAATAAGACATCTAACCATCAAGGATCCATCAAAGCATGGATACCAAAATCATTCTAATTTGTTTTGTAGGAATGCCATGTGCGTTTAGTTCAGAAGATTCTTTTCACATGACAACAATAAAAGGTTACACCATTGTTGAGGGGGAGTACTATTGTGTGAAAAGTAAGTGAATTTCAGTGAATTCAAAGAACCGTGGTAATTCATTCTGGATAACTTACTTGTGTTTGTTATTCTCTGATTTTAACTTCCATGATTGCGACGTCCAATATTTTATTGACTTAGTTATTTCCATGTCTCATATATCTGTTGAATTATTTCGATGGAAATACACTCGTTTGAATTCCTATTTGTTTCTCAAAGTTCGTCATATGTTGCTAATGATTCACTTCTTGTCTGATATAATAATTGTGACTTGTTCTTCAGAATTAAAATCTCTATTCATTGTTTGATTTTTGATCATAATGTGCTCAATGAGTCATTCTGTTTAGCGCTTGGTATTGTTTATGGAAATTCTCTATTTCAAATGATTTTTTATGACTTCTGATTACCTCAGATTAGAACTCGGATATAATTTTTTTTGACTTCTAAACACTTCAGTTTAGAACTCATACTTCAATGTTTACTTAAATGATCTATTTGGTAAATGAAATGAGTGATAGGATTTCTATTGTTTCTATGGTCTATCCAGAACCGGAAGGACCTACCCAAGAAACACATCCAATTATAGACATCAGTGAGGGGTCTAGATGCATAGATGAGTTTGGAGTGAAAAGAAAAATGGTGAGGCTGTGACAGGACTTAAAAGAATTTTTGGTCCTTACCAAACCAAGTCAGTTATCCGGGTAACCACACAATCTATTCATTCTCGCTCTTTGGAGATGAATATTGAAACATACATGGACCCAATGTCGATAACGCGTGTCATCCCACCCAACCACTCAAGTATAGCACAGAGATTTAGCACATAATCTATCTATTCCTCACTTGGAGGTCTTAGATATTGAAAAAGGAAGACATCAACTCCGGTCTCCGAACTTCACATTCTATTCACTGTGTCTATTGATTTTTAACCTGCGTCCCAGGTTAAATCATTTTTTTGAGCCAAATCGATATGAATTATTAATTCTTTCACACATGCACGTGTCTTTGTGATTCCCATCGCATATCTTCGTGATATTGCCGGAACAATTTGAGAAGTAATTTTTAATATTTTACTTCAGTGATAACTAGAAGTCCTATCAGAGATACCCTAATGGCAACTCTGAACATAGGCCACACAATTATTTTAATTGGTGTGATAACAGTTACTATGTGTTTCTGTGCTAGTTGATTACCCCATTTTGGTTACTTAACGTCTTATCTGGTATTTTGCTACTCATCAGTGTTGCCTTTGAAGTTACATGATGCTCATGATGCTCCTAATCATCATGAGGGGGAGAAATATGATGCAGATTCAAAGGCGCAGATTATCATCATGAGGGGGAGAAACGTTATAAAAGTTCAAGGACCCAGGTTATCAAGTTGAGGGGGAGTAACTGTTTCCTTTTTATCTGTGAAGAAAAGATTACAAGTGCATGATTCTTCTATCCCTTACCAAGCAGTGTTCGCTACATGTTCTCAAGCTGAAAGCCAATTCAACTTGCGGTTCAAAGACGTATTTTTGATTTTTAACTGAAGTTGCATTGTGGAATGTCACTGAATCTGGTGATAAAGTTGAAACTATAAAGAGTAAGAGCTTTATTCAAGGGGGAGCATGGAAGAACATGAAGACAAGCAACACTAAAGTGTTTCAAAGATTCAAGAGGGAGAGAAGATAAAAACCTAAAGTTTTCAAGACCATTTTTTCCTTTATAAAACTTTAGGGGGAGATTGTTAGGACCATAAATGTCCTATTAAATAGAAAGTTATATAAAGGTTTTGTATTTATTATTAATGCGTTGTAAAAGCCTTTATTATTGTTAATTGTCTTATTTAGCTTAATGGGCCTTGGTCTTTAGGAGATAAGCCCTTGGTATTTAATGTGTGGTTTAGAGGAAATTAGGTTGGCCGTATGAGATTAATCAGTGTGCGCCTAATTGAGTTTAGTGAGAGAGTTCTGTTCATCATTCCAATCTTGTAACTCTCTACAATCATTCAATAAACCTTAATCGTTTCGTTGTTACATTGTAACTTGATCAAACTGACATCTACACACTAAGGTAAGTACGTTAAAGATATGCTGAAGAAATTCGATCTTACTTAAAGTTCACCTATGAAAACTCCTATAGCACCTGCACTGACACTTAACAAGGATCCCTTTGCAAAACCTGTTAATGTCACTGCCTATAGAGGAATGACCGGCTCTCTTCTCTATCTTACAACGACTCGTCCTGATATCATGTATTCTACATGTCTTTGTGCACGATATCAATCTGAACCCAAAGAATCACATCTGATTGCTGTAAATTGAATCTTCAGATATCTGAAGGGTACACCTAACCTAGGTCTTTGGTATCCCAAAGACTCAGGGTTCGATCTAACTGCCTATTCTGATAGTGATTTTGTAGGTTGCAAACTGGATAGAAAAAGCACCACATAAGGTTGTCCAAACTGGGTCAGTGCTATGCAAGAAGAGCTGACTGATTTGAAAGAAACAAAGTTTGGAATCTTGTCCCCAGACCATCTGATAAAACTGTTATAGGCACCAAGTGGGTGTATCGAAACAAGTTACATGAATTTGTAACTGTAACTTGCAACAAGGCTCGACTAGTTGCTCAGGGATACAAACAAGAGGAAGGCATAGACTATGATGAAACATTTTTCCTAGTGGAAAGACTCGAAGCAATTCGACTATTTTTAGCCTATGCAGTTCACAAAGACTTCAAAGTTTATCAAATGGATGTCAAGTCACCATTCCTTAATCAAAAGATGAATGAAGAAGTTTATGTTGAACAACCCCCATGATTCGCTGATTCTAAGCATCAAGAATATGTCTATAAGCTGGATAAGGCCCTCTATGGCTTAAAACAAGCACCTCGTGCATGGTATGACACTTTATCTTCCTTTCTTATCGTTGAAAAATTTAAACATGGTAAAATTGATAACACTCTATTTTTCAGAAAAGTTAAAGGTCGTATTATTCTTGTTTAAATATATGTCGATGATACTATATTTGGTTCTACTAACCCATCTCTGTGTACTCGATTCATTGAACAAATGAAAAATGAATATAAGATGAGTGTGATGGGTGAACTAAGATACTTCCTTGGTTCTACTAACATACCCGGGAAGTTTAAGGAAGTTCCGGAAAGCACGACTGTGGTGTCCGGAAACTGCGGCTGTGGTTTCCAAATTCGATAGAAATTCGACTAGGGTTGCTAAAATCATTCCTGAAAGATTAGTAAACTAACAAAACACAAAACTAACAATACCCTAAATGATTTTGAAGCAAAACAACAAGATTTGGATGAAAAATTTGATTTTTCCAATGAACAGAGACCAAAAACTTGTATATTTGATTTTGCTTAAAAGCTATTCAAATGATCGAATTAGGAGTAGAAAAATTGCAGAATCTCTAATAAAGATGATTCTAATCGAATGCAATACGCGAAAATAAGCAATTTTATCAGAATCAAAGAATGGATATTTGAATGTCAAGAACACAGTCGATAAACTCAATAAGAAACTTACCAGAAACCTTTGAATCACCTTGAATCGAATAGTACGTATGCTCTGATACCAATTGTGAGTTCAAGATTAGTGCATACACAATGAAATCAATAGAATAGATAACAAATCAGAATGATTTCAACTGGTCATCCATATCACTTTGATTAATCTTCAGAGAATTACAATATGAATGATAAAGATAATTATGACGATTGTGACGATTAACCTACTTTCTAAACAAAATAAGCTATTTATACTTAGGGACTAATCTATCAAGCCCATGGCCCATATAAACAATTAAGCCTAAATAACAACAATTACATAATAAGCCCTTTAACTTCTATTCAACATGATTTATCCCTAACAATTCTACTTATCTTTGTGCACGATATCAATCTGAACCCAAAGAATCACATCTGATCGCTGTAAAGAGAATCTTCAGATATCTGAAGGGTACACCTAACCTAGGCCTTTGGTATTCCAAAGACTCAGGGTTCGATCTAACTGCCTATTCAGATAGTGATTTTGCAGGTTGCAAACTGGATAGAAAAAGCACCACACGAGGTTGTCCAAATTGGGTCAGTGCTATGCAAGAAGAGCTGACTGAATTTGAAAGAAACAAAGTTTGGAATCTTGTCCCCGGACCATATGATATAACTGTTATAGGCACCAAGTGGGTGTATCGAAACAAGTTAGATGAATTTGTAACTGTAACTCGCAACAAGGCTCGACTAGTTGCTTAGGGATACAGACAAGAGGAAGGCATAGACTATGATGAAACCTTTGCCCCAGTGGAAAGACTCGAAGCAATTAGACTCTTTTTAGCCTATGCAGTTCGCAAAGACTTCAAAGTTCATCAAATGGATGTCAAGTCACCATTCCTTAATGGAAAGATGAATGAAGAAGTTTATGTTGAATAACCCCCAGAATTCGCTGATTCTAAGCATTAAGAATATGTCTATAAGCTGGATAAGGCCCTCTATGGCTTAAAACAAGCACCTTGTGCATGGTATGACACTTTATCTTCCTTTCTTATCACTGAAAAATTTGAACGTGGTAAAATCGATAACACTCTATTTTTCAGAAAAGTTAAAGGTCATATTATTCTTGTTCAAATATATGTGGATGATATTATATTTGGTTCTACTAACCCATCTCTGTGTACTCGATTCGCTGAACGAAGGAAAAATGAATATAAGATGAGTATGATGGGTGAACTAACATACTTCCTTGGACTTCAAATCAAGCAGAGCGATGATAGTTCCAGATCCGTGCAATGAACAATAATGAAATCAATAGATAAATACACACGTTATGATTTCAATTGGTCATCCCTATTAGCTTTCAATGTAGAGAGTGTTTACAATGAGAATTCGAAAGCAATAATGAATAACATAGCCTAAAAACAAAGGCAAGGAAATTATTTATATGACGGGCCCGTGGTTAACAAGCCCACGACCCGTTCACTAACTAAGCTCAAATTAAAGAAATACAATACAGACCCTTGAACTTAAATTCAACAATAAATGATCCTAACAATCTCCCCCTTTGAATTGAAGTTCGAGTTGGCGCCAGTTCGCAACATATCTTTTACGGAGCGCAAAATGTACCTAGAACATTCTGATAGCACGGCGATAGTCGATGCGTTCTTCAACCATATCTAAGGCCTTCCGAGCAGTTGTTTCATTCGGATTAGGGACCTACGAAAGCCTTTGATTTTCGGACTCGTGAGCAATGATCTTTTGAAGAACATCTTGAACTTTGAAGAGCGTGCCATCGCAGAATATATCTACCTGACTGAAGCGCATAATTTTTTTCTCTTTCTGTTCGTTGATGTAGACTATCCTAAATTCAGGTTCTAGAAGCAGAACGTTCTCGGGATACATCTTCAACTCAAGAGCTTTCAGATTTGGCTTTATCAGATTTACCTTCTTTGCCCTGTTCTCGATTGCCATTTGGAAGTCCGTTAGATATGACATCATGATTGTACGGACCCGGAATCGACGAACAGCTTCGAGCGCTTTTGTAACTGGAAGCGGTCGGATAGTTCTTGAACAAAGGTCTTTCAGAATAGCATAGAAGTCGAACGGTCGAAGGTGCTGGAAGTCGGCTTCAGAGAATATCCATTAATTACCGTCTTCGCGTCGGAGAGTGAACACAGGATAAACAACTTTCATAACACGGCCTGACTGGATGTTGAGCACTTCGATGATCTGATGCTTGGTTCGGACTTGGCTAACTGGTACACACCGCTTCATTGCACTAATGTACCGGCGTTGGTATTCGGGGTTGGAACTGTAAATACCAAGGCAGATGGTCGGCTCAATTGGGCGTAGCTTGTGAATGAACAACTTCTTCAGGGATTCCTCCAGGTGAGGAATAAGTATCGTGATCTTCTCCCAACGGATTTGTTGCGGTTGAGGAGGAGGAAGATCAGAAGCTGTCGGTTGCTGAGGAGATGTCGGAATATCGGCAGTTGTAGTCTCGGATCTTGTTGAAGTTCCAGCGGGTTGAGCAGAGTGAATGGGGGTATTGTACAAATTCTGGAGCAGAAACTGGTCATAGTCTACGTTGTCATCTTCATCAGTAGGGAAGACCAAATTAACCTGGAAATTTGCGGCACTGGCGACTTTTTCATACCATGCATCTTCGGTTTCTGGGTTGGTCTCGCAGTCTGGTTCAATCAAATCCAGTATCGGTCTATCTGATGAGTCAATAGTATCCAGTTCCTGTGTTGAACCCTCAGGCTTTTCAACCGTCGGGTCTTCATCATCCGAGATATCCATGTCGATTACCATCTCGGCTAAAGGCAACTCGGGTTCGGGTGCTTCTTCGGTTGTTGTTGCCGCATATGGGGGTTCCTGATGAACCACCGTTGTAGTTTCAGTGAGGATTAGGGCGGTCTCGTTTGGTCTTTGTCTTTTCTCCCCCTCACGGTGATCAGGATCATCCTGATCATCGTGCTTACGCTTCAGACCGCCTGCTTGACTCTTGCAGGTATCTTTTAGTGAACGGACTCTCTCGGACAGCGTAGTGAGTGCTTGTTTGAAGTCCTTAAGAGTCGAGTCAAGGTTATCCAATCGAGTGGTAATGGATGATGAAGGAGTAGTGTAGGAACCCAGATATAACAAGTAACAATAATAATAGCTATAATCTTTGTATTGATTGATAAAGAGAAGAGTTTACAATATAGGAAATGAAGAACAACTCACTCTTTGAAGCTCTCTTTTGTATCTCTCAACGTCTGACTCTTTCAAGAAGGAGGCTAGGAGGCTTTTTGGAGGCTTACCCTAAAATAACTCTAAAACATGACTTTATAACCAATACAACAATTGGTTATTTACAATTTTAGCCCTTGACACTAAACAACTACAAATAAACCCTTGACACTATTTCTTTATAAAACATTCATATAAATTAGGGGCTAATAAAGCTAACAATCTACCCCTAATGTTTTATAAAGAAAGAATCATCCTGTAGTCTCCCCCTTGCTTTCTTTAGATGCGTTGGTGTGTCAATCTTCAAGTCTTGTGAGTCCTCTTTTCCCGATCTTCCACAATGTCAGTTGCTTTAGTTCATTTTTAACTCCCCCTTGATCTTTGCCTACTCCCCCTTGAATGTTGCTTTACTTTTCAGATCCCAGTTATCTCCTATAGATTAAACTCAAACAATCAGAGAACGATTTAAAGTGTGGAAGCTTGTATAACCAGTTTGAGTAATAGTCGTTGGTAGATAAACTGATAAGATGGTTGAGTAGCAAGCATATTCGGCTCATGAGAATCTGCATTAAAGAATAAGTAACCAGTGGTAATCATCTAACATAGAAGCACAATAGCAACTATTATCACAACAATTAAAAAAATTGTGTGGCCTATGCTCAGAGTTGGCAATGATGAAGCTCTGACAGGACTTCCAGTTATCATTGAAGTAATTTAAAAAATAAACTTCTCAAACTGTTCTTGGCAATATCACATAGATAAGCATGTGGAATCACAAAGATTCGTGATATTGTGTGGAAGAAAATAGAATATTATCTATTAAGCTCAAAAGTGTGTAAACTGTTTGGACATAACAGGTTTCCACAGACTCAATGTGCATGAGTGAAGTGTGAAGGTGGGGCAACTTTCCTTCTTTTCAATATCCAATCTTCCAAAGAAAGATCAGATAGCATATGTGCTGCTTCCCCGTGGAAAAGTGAAACAGTTCCTTGTGGAGAAGGAAGTGAGTAGCTGGTGGGGTTAAGACAAGAGTTGGCATGGGCTCACTGCCTGTTTCAATGACAATCACAAAAAATTTGTGATAAATCAGAAATGTGGTTTGCCCGGCTCAGAAAAAGTTAGTGCAGAGTTGTATAATTCTTTTGACTCTGTTCTCACACCCTCTTTCTTTTTATCATTTAGCTCACATCTAACCAAACTCTCTCTTCATTTTTACCTCTCAAGCACAATGAGAAAAACTCAGATGAGTTGTCTCCCCCACTCTTTAATGTAGACCCTTTACCTCTCAACCACTCAAGGTTTACTTCTTTGGTAGGAAACACATGTTTAAGTGAATCCATAGAAGTGCTATATATGCTCACACATTGATCCCATGAAATTGTTGTCCTAAAGATTGTATTGTTCCACACACTGACTCTTTGAAGTCTCAGAAAAACATTTAAAATCCAAATTTCTATAGCAGATAAAGCATTTTAGCATGTAGAAGTGGTTTGACCATTTGAAAGAGGTTTTATCATTCTAAAGATGGCCCTTCTCTAAAAATGATGATGAGTCTATTGGTTTAGAAATTTTACCTTTACACGAACATGGTCAGATCTGATTTGTTTTCTCCCCCTCAAATTGAGCAGTAAATTTCATTTAAGCTCAATTTGAAATCAGATATCCTATAAGAATCAGAAAGTGTTGGTAATCATCTTTGATGATTCCACATTTGTTAGGAATATCCAACAACACAAATAATTCCACTTTAAAAAAATACAAGGTGCGGGGGATCAGAGTTTAGAAATTACCAGCCAAAACTCTGATTTGAACATATCTGAAGTACTGGTCCTACACTTACAGCAGACTTTGAAGCTGATTTTGGCATATCAGCACACATAATTTGAGAAAACTCAAAACATCAATGTCGTGGGTCTCTGAATTATCTTTCCAATGCAACTGGAATCGAGTAATTTGGAGCACCGAGTCAAACGTTATGCGCATGTTTCTGAAGCAGCGCTAAGCTGACAGCAAGTAAACAAAAATCGGGCTGAGGTTGAGTCGCAGAAGTTCGGTCCACAGAGACTCTGTCGGATTTCACAGAGGCTCTGTGGTGAACAGTACCATAGAGGTTGGTCGGCAGAGGTTGTGCGGCAGAGGTTGTGCGTAGTGCCGACAGAGCTCTGATGATGATTTTTGTGAAACACAACTCTGTCCAACAGATGTATACTGACTTTAGCAGAGGTTCTGACCAAGAAGAACACTGATTTAGACCAAACTCAAAACATGGAAAAGTTTCATCTGTGTCTTAGGAATCCAACGCATCTGGACTCATCAAATTTGGAGCTTCGAGAAGGGAGTTCTGTTGAAAATACGACAGGTGCGCAAAGATGACAGCAAGAACTAAGACGTTGCGCTATGGGCTATGAAGTTCGGTCACAGAGGTTCAGTCCATAGAGGCTCTGTCGGGTTTCACAGAGGCTCTGTGGTGAACAGTACCACAGAGGGTGGTCGCAAAAATCTGAGCCAAAGCTTATGTTGTCGCTAGAAGTTGGTCTGAGTGGTCGACAAAGAATGATCGCGGCTTGACAAAGGCTCGGCAGAGGTTTCGTCGCGGCTCGGCAGAGGCTGTCTCTGATCGGCAGAGGTTTGGTCGTGTACGGCAGAGGCTTGGTCGCGTGCGGCAGAGGCTTGGTCGCGTGCGGCAGAGGCTTGGTCGCGTGCGGCAGAGGCTTGGTCGCGTGCGGCAGAAGCTTAACAGAAGTGTTACACTTACTTTGACACTAATTTAGACCATTTTACCTCTGGAGTTTGCAAAAACTCAAAACACAAACAACTTGAATTTGTTTTTTAGCTGTTCAGATCATCTTGAATCACCTCTTTTCGAGCTCGTACGACAAAGATATGGTTGATTTACCACAGTCGCGCAGATCTGTCCATCAGCATTCCATCAGCACACTGTTGTCTACTTCAATGATGCATATGACCCTTATAAATTTCGAATCTCTGAATTATCAAAACACGAAAATTGTTCATCTATGTCTTAGAAATCCAGGGCCTTTTGAATCGCATCAATCGGAGTCTTAATCAGTGAGATATGATCAATTTAATACAACATTGCAAATCTGCCAGCATGCTGTCATTTTACTTGATTGTTGTGCACCGAAATCAATTGCCTTTGACGGATGAGTCTTAAACTGAGTGTTTAAGAGTCCATTATCCGCTGAAGTGTGAGTTCTTAACAGATGTATTAAGGAGTCTCTGTACCTGCAAGACAGATCAAAGAACTTTTGGTACCCATTTCCAAATGGGTCCTATTTTGTTAGGATTTGCATGAAGTGCTTTGCTGATCTTGTTATGTTCAACAGAAACAAATAGCTTTTGAACATTTTGAACAACTGAGGAGCCTTTGATTATCCAAACCATTTTTACTCTTCTAAAAACTTGATTAACTGATTGATCTAGCCTACGATAATAGAAAGGATTAGAAGTAGAGATCTGATTTGTTGAAAACTTGTTTGGCTTAATGAACTCTTTTGTTTTAACAGAACTTTTAGAATTTAATTTGAGAACCAAATCATTTTGTTCTTTAATGCACAGATCAACTTGTGATTGTAAATCAGATTTCAACTTCCTCTCTTTCCTAATCTCAGCAGATAAATCAAAGAACCTTATTGTCAGTCTCTTCTCTTCAGATCTAAAGTACAATCTCTCTCTTTCAATGTCATCTTTTAGGCATTTCTTTTGAAATCCTTGAACCTTCAACTTTTCGGACTCTTTTCTTTCAAAAACACACTATTTCCTCTCATTTTGAAGAGTTTTCTGTAACTCTGAAATTTTGCAAGAAAGCTCCATAGATTTTGTTTCAAAAGTAGTTTTCTCCTTTTCAAACTTTTCTCTTTCACAGATCACAAGCTTTTTAAAATCAGAAACCAACTTTGAAAATTTTAAACATTTAAGTTCACGTCTTTTCTTCTCTTGTTCATACTCAGATAAATTCCTTTTCAGTTCAAGATTTTCACACTTTAGGAGTTTACCTGATTCTTCAAGCTTAGAAATTTTATCAGAATCAATAAGAATGCTCTTGTTCCTTTCTTCCAACTCTTTCTCAAGATTAGGAATAATTTTGCAAAAATTAGTAATGAGTTTAGAATAATAATGAAAATCAGCATCATCACTAAATTTTAGTCTTGACATATTGTTACTTGAAAAAATGATCGTTAACAGATACTTTGTGAGAAGTAGAATTTGTGCACTTGAGTCAATTTTTGAAATCTTATCGGATTGAGCTGAAATTTGGTAGGTAGGTGCACGAGAATATTCTGGACAACTTTAATTCTTCGAGTTTTTTCAAAAAACCAATAGAAAGTGGTTTTCCGAAGCAAAACAGAGTGCAGCAAAATAAAAGTTTAAACAAAAATTGATAAAAATCAATGGATTGAAGCACAAATTCAAATCTGTTTGGCTCTGATACCAATTGTAGGAACCCAGATATAACAAGTAACAATAATAATAGCAATAATCTTTGTATTGATTGATAAAGAGAAGAGTTTACAATATAGGAAATGAAGAACAACTCACTCTTTGAAGCTCTCTTTTCTATCTCTCAACGTCTGACTCTTTCAAGAAGGAGGCTAGGAGGCTTTTTGGAGGCTTACCCTAAAATAACTCTAAAACATGACTTTATAACCAATACAACAATTGGTTATTTACAATTTTAGCCCTTGACACTAAACAACTACAAATAAACCCTTGACACTATTTCTTTATAAAACATTCATATAAATTAGGGGCTAATAAAGCTAACAAGCAGTGACCTGTGATTTCAGAACGGATAGCAGGTCTGCTTCGGTAGAGGCGTCGGTTTCAGATTGTTGGAGAAGTTGGGCTAGAAGCATCGTCTTTAGGGTGTCCACCGAATATGTAGGCTGAACTGGAGCCGGTGGAGGTGTAGGTGCAGTTTCAGCTTCGACGACCTTCTCTTTACCTTTGATTAAGCTCTTAATTTTGACGAGCTCGGCGGCGATGTGCTGCTCCATTGCCTCGCGGACAACCTTGAGGGTGCTGTCTAGGGACCCTTGTGACACAAAGTCGGGTAACGTAACACCGGGATCACTTAGATTACCCGGTGAGGCATCTACCTTAGAGGCAGAGCCACCTACATTCACAGTTGGCAAAGTGGTAGCTGTGGTAGGTTTTCCGT
Source organism: Saussurea involucrata (assembly GCA_033807775.1). Lineage (NCBI taxonomy): Eukaryota > Viridiplantae > Streptophyta > Magnoliopsida > Asterales > Asteraceae > Saussurea > Saussurea involucrata. The sequence goes on from CM066316.1 coordinate 29,614,255, forward strand.
CCGATCCTCGTGTTTCGTATGACGGAGACACTACAGACGTTCCGATCGAGTCACGGAGAATCTCGATTTGGTGTTCCTCATCATGTGTCCTAGCCGAAGAATGTATAATATCAATTGGCTCTAGAGTCAACTATGCACCGAAAGAAGTCGAGACCGGGGGTTGCTGGTCTCTTTTTTTAACACCAGTACTCTCCGAGTGAGAGACCGGTGCAAGTTGTGCTTGATCCCCATGAGAAACTGAAACATCCGTCTTTTGAGAGACGGATGAGTGGATAAGGAGGTTGTGCAATTGCTCCGCTGGGTCCACGGGGGCATCTTCAATACCCAGTCCCAACAAATGAAACGGGATAGCAGATGTGGCAACCCGGATTACACTCGGTTGGGGTCGCTCAGAAGCCTCTTTATCTTTACGGGCCAAATCTCACGTCTCAACCTTTAACGGATTTTAGGTACCCATATTTGCATGGGTCCTGGAGGGTTAGATTTGGCACCTCTCGGAGGAACTTGTTTTGACACAGATTTCCCCTTGGATGTAGGTTGTACATCGTTTGAAGGAATTGGTTTTGGCATAGGTTTCCTCTTAGTGTAGGTTTTACACCTTTTGGAGGAACAGGTTTAGCAGCAGGTTGCCTCTTTGGTGCCGGTTTAACCTCAGTAGGAGAGACCTGTTTGGAAATGGGTTTTCTCTCCTGCTGTGGTTTAACCTCTGATTGGGACCCCCGTGGAGTATGGTGTTTCTTTTTATTTTTACGGGGTTTTCTTTTGGGTGTATGATTATATATGTGATATGACCCACACCAATCATTATTATTTATATCATCAAAGTCATTCCAACCACATTTAGAACAACACAAACAATCATGCGATAACTGAATCAATTGCTGAACGGAATAAAGTTTAATTGGAAAAGAAACATCACGTTTAACAAAATCATTCCTATGATTCAAACCACAATCGTTTTTGTTCATCATAGGGTAAAAAACAGTATTGAAAGACTTTGATGCTGCATCCTCGACAGGTTCCTTAGCTAGCCACTTTGGTTTTTCTTGATTAGCGCGACCGTTTTTATCTGAAACAACAGGGACAGTACGGTTAGTGACTTTTGAAGGAACAATATTTTTGGCAGTCAATTGCTCGGTCTTTTGCCTCGGATGTGATTCTTTTTGAGAAACCGATTTAGATTTTGAAATCTTAATCACAGCTGGGGTCTTTGTGTTTGAACAGGCACCCTTTAGAAAATTGACCGGTCGATTGACTACTGGAGACAGAAAATCAGTATGACTCGGAAGAGGTTGATCGAAAGGGAATGAATCAAATTCTCCATCAGAATTGCCTTCGGAGTTCATATATTCAGAAAAATCGACATCCGGAATTACGGGACTTGGATCGGTCGAGGAAGGCGAGGAACACTTTGTGCTTGTGTGCTTTGGGGAATTTGGTGCGGAAGCTAGGAAGAAATCAGAGTTCAAATTCCTTAACATACTCTCGTCTTGAGAATCTTTTCCGTCTTGTGAAGTAGAAATCTTGCCTATAAAATCTTTGCACGAAGACGTACCAGATGAATTTGAGGAAAGTTTGGGTGAAATCTTCTTCTCCGATTTGAGTTGGTCAATCTGCTCTTGGAGCTAACCGTTTTTCGAATACTCTTGCATCGCATCTGTTGCCAAGGCATCCAGCTTTGATGTGAGTTTCATGATTTCACACCGAAGGATTTCCTGTCATTCATCAGACACAGTTTTGGTTTTGACCGATTTAAGATTCTCAAGTTCTTTAATTAGCGCTTGCTTTTCATTTTGAAAAACCGATCTTTCTTTCTCGAGTGACTCCTCCAACTCGACTATCTTTGCTTCCAAGATGAGAGGGGGAACATAGAGCTTGAACTCATCCGTCTCAGTCTTGGTTTCGGTTACTTGGTCCTCAACCTTTTTGGAGGAATCCTTGGGCTTTGCCACCTTGTAGCAATCGAAGTAGTCATTCGAGAGGTACTTTTTATCTTTCTTATAGGAATAATTCAACGATCGATAACTGAATGGAAGTTGCATTTTGGATGTGCGTGTGCGCTTGTATTCCTCAGTTTCCTCTTCCTTTTCAGGTTCAAGAGGACCAGTCCATTTAATTGCATATTCCGGATAATCTTTGGCTATACCAAGACAACTAAAGTCATACAATATCGGTCTTTTGGCTATTCCCTTTTTCAAATAGTGTGGGTTATCGTATCCGATTCCCCAGTCCTTGTTGAAATACGTGAACTCCTTTGGTTTATTCATGTGGATAGTTTGATCAGTTTGACCTCTCTTGTGGAGTTTTGTTTCAAGATCAAGAATTTTAGCAACAAATTCCTTATGCTGAATTTGAAGGGCAGAACATTGATAAACAATTTCTGCTTTCTCATTCATGCACTGATCAAACTGTGACTGACGTTCAGATAATTTGGCCCGTAAGTCCTTAGGTGCGATCGTAAGATTTTTGCATTTTTCTTTTAAGGTAGCATTTTCAGACTTATATTTCTCAGTTATTCTCTTTTGAACATCTAACTTTTCAGATAGAGATCTGATCTCAAGCTTGTTAGAGCATTATTGTATTCAAGATTTACTGTAAAGTCAATGTACTGTATGAGTCTATACAGTATTGTGAATGCCTCTATACCTTGTATGTCATGGGTATAAATAGGCTTGTCTAGTTCATTTGTATGTAAACACTTTAGAAAGCTTTTGTAATCTTTTAGAAACCTTTTGTAATCCTTTGAGCTCAATACATGGATGACATATTTGCTCTCTAGATTCTCTCTCACTACATTCATATCTTATTGCTAGAGATCTGGGATTAACAATTGGTATCAGAGCTAAACAGAAGATTCAAGCAGATCGAAGACCAAATTGAAGATTTTTTACACTAAAGCTGAAGAATTCGGATTGGGTGTTCATCACTATTCATCACTGTTCATCAAGAATTCTGACCCTTCTTCATTTACTATTCATCCAGATTTCATCTTTTCTTTAATTTTTGATCTTTTGGATTGATTCTTGACATCATTGCACTCGGATTTGATTCCTGAACATCTTTAATTCTTGGATCAACACCAAAATCTGCACAGAATTTGCAGATCTGATCATTTTATATCATTTTTGTTCGAAAACTTTTTCTACTATTTTTGGATCAAAATTCGATTAAATTGATCGAATTAGGATTTGTGATTAACTAAGAAAGTGTGTGGAATCAAATTTCGAACAAATCTGTGCAAATTTCATAACAATTGATCAAGAATTGAAAAAGTTATGGCTGATTTAGTGATTTTCGTGTTCGAAGTGCAGAATTCGGATCATTCTTGGTGAATTCGGATCATTCAAAGAAGAATTCGGAGTGTTCTTGGAAATACAAGTGTAGAATTCGACTCAAGAAGGATTCGAATTGATTGAATTCGAACCCAGCTAGATTCGAATTGAGGAGAATTCGAACCGTGTTAGATTCGAATTGAGGAGAATTCGAACTGTGTTAGATTCGAATTGAGTTGATTAAATTTTCCAAGTGTTGAATTCGAACCCTTAAGCATCCGAATTCATAGAATTCGAACCCTTAAGCATCCGAATTCATAGAATTCGAACCCTTAAGCATCTGAATTCATAGAATTCGAACCCTTAAGCATCCGAATTCATTGAATTCGAACCCTTTAGCATCCGAATTCATTGAATTCGAACCAAGTTAAGTCCGAATTGAGTGAATTCGAACCCTTCAGCATCCGAATTCATTGAATTCGAACCCTTCTTCATCCGAATTCATTGAATTCGAACCCTTATTCATCCGAATTCATTGAATTCGAATCCTTCTTCATCCGAATTCGTTGAATTCGAACCCTTACTCATCCAAATTCTTGTGATTTAAAAAAAAAAAAAAAATTTCGAATTCTTGAAAAAAAAATCGCTTTCGAACCCTTACTCATCCGAATTCTTGAAAAAAAATTTTATCCCGAAATTTTTCGTATAGTGTATTTCATACACTGTAAGAGCTTTTCAAGAAAAATTTTTATATAATTTTTTTGTGTATTTTCATACACTGTCTGCTTGATCTTCTGAACGATCAATTTCTAGCAATATTCAAAATGGTTTTACAACAAGTTATTGTTAAAAGCAGTGGTGAAGATTTGAAGCAAACTCTGAAAAAGGAGAATCCTCCAATTGCAAAAGTTTTTGTTAAACCAAATGTAAAGTTGCAACAAGTCATTATAACAGATACATCTGTTAATTCACATGTATCTGTTAAACCAAATAATGAAGTGTTGCAACAAGTCATAATAACAAAAACACCTCCAAAGCCACTTGAAAAAGCTAAGGCAAAGAATGGAATTTTGCAACAAGTTATTTTATCAGAAACATCTCCTATATCAGAAACTCCTGTTAAAGATAATGCTTCAAATTCTTCAACTCCTATTTTAAATAAAGCATTGGAAGAAGAAAATGTTGATCTGAAAAGACAAATTTTAGACATTTCTTCTTCAAATGCTAAACTTACTAAAAGAGTTACTGATCTTGACGTTTATATTGCAGATCTTGAAACAAAGAAAGACAACTCAAGTCTGCACGATCAAATCGAGAATCTTCAAGAGAAAGTAACAACTCTTCAAAAAGAAAATGCCGATTTGAAGAGTAGAGAAGAAAAGAGAGTGAAGTGGAACTTAAAGTTACATGCTCAATTAAAAGAAGTTAAAGATATAAGAAAAATTTTGGACAGTGAAAATGCCAATCTAAAGAGAAAACTGTCTAATTTTTCTTTTGAAGAAAAGAAAGATTTTGAAGAAAAGAAAGAGACTGAGCTGAAATGTATAAAACTTTCAAAACAAGTTTCAGACTTTGAGAAAGTTTTATTTTTAGAAAAAGACAAGCTCGAAAAAGAAAGAGCTAAATTTGAAACTGAACGAAAATATTTTGAGAATAAAAGTTCTGAACTTTCCGTGAAAATCTCTGAATTAGAAAATCTTTTGGAAAAGGAAAGAAAAGATTTCACGGAAAAGCAAAATCTCTTTGAAAAGGAAAGTAAAACCCTTAAAAAGAAAAATATGGAAATTTTCAAAGAGATTACTGATAAAAGAAAGTTTTTGGAAAAAGATTTTGAATCGGAACGCGAATATTTTGAAGATGTGATTCTTAATCTTACCAAAAGATTATCTGGTTTATCAGCTGATATTATGAAGGATCAGTTGATCAAATCTGATCTCCAACAGAAATTTGATCTAATTTCTAAAGAGAAAAATGTTTTAATAAACAAAGTCAAAGAACTTGAAGACGTCATTTTTAAATTTGATGTCTCAAAGCAGGCCAGTCATAATTCTATCTTTCAGACTCCATTTGTTGATTCAAATGATTCTGAATGTTCTTTTAAAACTGCTTCAAGTTCAAGTTTTAAAAACATTCCTTCTAAACAATTTATTAGATCAACAGATTTCTCAAAAGGTCAGATTCGTTCTTCTAATCTTTTCTATAATCCTCTGTTTGATAAATCGGATGATATTCTTAAAGTGCCTAAAGTTAATACTTCCAAACCTGAAGAAGTTCCAGTCTTCAAGAGGGTGAAGATGGAATGGAGAGTAAAAGGCACAACAGTTCCAAAGAAAGATGTGCCAAAATCATCTGTATTCACATCAAATGCCAAGAAGAACAATGCGCCAAAAGGTAAATCTTCTGCTAAACTTAATCCTATTCATTCTGTAAATCATCTGATTAGGTTGGCACATAAGAAAATCTGTTGTTCTTACTGTGGATCAAATGATTTTGTGCATAAAGATTATACTTCTTATTGGTATGGTTCTTACAGTATTCCTTGTAAGAAATCTACACCTAACCCACTAGGACCCAAGTGCCATTGGGTACCAAAATCTGCTTAATCTGTTTTGCAGGTTCTTCATGTGGTGTACTGAATTGTAGATACATACCACACACATGACTGAAAACAGAAGAGAAGCGGCGTATTTTTTAAAGAATATTTGTACCATTAAGGGGGAGACAAAGAAATATGGCTTTTGGACAAATCAGTTCAAAACCCGTTCTTCAAAGACTATGACTTCTAAACATCTCAGTTTAGAACCCGTGCTTCAACGACAATGGTTTCTAAACACATCAGTTTAGAACCCGGATTTCAACGTCATTGGCTTTTGAACATATCAGTTCAAAACCCGTGCTTCAACGGCCATGGCTTCTGAACAATTCAGTTCAGGACCCGTACTTCAAAGACTAAGACTTCTAAACAAATCAGTTTAGAACTCATACTTCTCAGGTGATATCCTTAACTGTCACATTTTTCTGTTACAAGGAACAAGTGGTAAAAGGTAACATTGAATTATATTTTGTTTCTACTGCTTTGAAAACTTGAATCTTTACAAATTTACTTCAACGAGATGAAATTTTCAATTCTCATTCAATGAATTAAATGCGTGCTAAAAGATGATCTTTCAAGAATCTTTGTATTATTTGAGTTAGATTTGCTTCAAATTTCACCTCTGAAATAAATCGAAAGGTCAGCAAAACATGAATGAAATTATGCTGAATGCTCAAAGTTATGTGAATCTGGACTTATATAGAATATAATGCTCAAAAAGCCTATTTGTCAGAATGATGGATGGAAATGAAAATATGGGAGAAGCACTATGTTTTAGAATCAAGTGATTGAGATGCATTATGTTTTTAAATCAAATCATTTAGTTTGAAAGTTTGTGCCTGTGGCCTTTCTGGTTTGGGAGAGTAAGTCCTAAGGGGTGCTCGACACCTAGTCCCTAAGATCAACTGGTCTGGGATCGGCTGACCCAAATCCTGCAATAGAACCAGATAGAAAGCCATGTTCTACTGGTACAAATGGGTTTAAGATATATCGATGTGGCCTTTCTGGTTTGGGAAATTAAGTTCTAAGGGGTGCTCGTCACCTAGCACCTAAGGCCAACTGGTCTGGGATCTGCTAACCCAAATCCTGCTATAGAACCAGATAGAAAGTCATGTTTAACGGTGTATCTTATTCTTACTAAACTTTTTGATCAAAAGATGCCAATGAGCACAAAATCAAAAGATGCCAATGTGCACAAATCAAAAGATGCCAATGAGCACAAAAGAAAAGATGCCAATGAGCACACATCTCTTGAAACTTGGGAAAATACAAAGTCGTGATAAACCCGTAAATTTGTGAAAATTCTGATTTTGGACAAATAGTGTGAGTAGAGCAAAATATTCTTATATGTTTTAGAATTGCATATGCTTGAAGCTAATCATATTTCCCATGCTAGCACACCAAATAGATTTAATAAAGGGGTTGAAACTGAACATTTTTTAACTTGATATACAATGATGACTTGTTCTTGAATCCAAACACATGCATTTGATTTCATTTGATTGAAAAATCTGTTAAATTTCATTAAGTTGAATTTCTTTTGTAAAGTTTTCAAATGATCAAATGTTAGTAGTTATAAAATGAAGTTCAATGAATTTTATTTTCCTTGTGTAAATTTGTTTTAAAATTTGTGCTACAATTTCAAATACTGTACGTTATTGAAATATATGCATACTTTCAGGGGGAGAAAATAAATTGCTCCAGAATTCTTACTTTGAGGGGGAGCAAGGTTATTCTCTAAGGAGGAGATTGTTAGCAATACTCAAAGACACGACTGAAATTGAAAATGGTTTTCGTTGATTATGATGCTCACCATCATCGAAAAAGGGGGAGAAAAGTTTAATTTCAATTTCATGTCAAAGAGCTTTCAAATCAAAGATATTTCAAGTCAAAGATTCGTGAACAAAGACTGAAGATTGGGGAGAAGGATCATGTGAAGTCCAAATGTTGCTGAATTTGGTTATCTTAGTTCTGAGTGGTTATCGGAATGCGCTTACACCTAAAAGTTCAACAATGTGGATGGTTTCACATCTTTCTGATCCAAACTCTAATCGTTTCTGATTTATCTTGTTCCGAATTGATGGTTCTATATAAAGATATGAAATCCATGTTCAAGACTTGAAGACAATCTGTTGAAGATTGTATTGAAGAAGGTTGATTTTTCAAAGAAAAAGACAATGACTTTTCATGTTTGTCTGAAGATTCTTCAAAGCTGAGTTCTTAAAGAGTGTCAAAGCATATAGTTCGCCGTGAACTAGTGGAGATAAAGCTATTTGAAGATGGTTTGATAGAGTGTCTGTTTGAGAAGATTGACTTTTCAAAGAGCTGAAGATTGCTGTTATTTTTTTAAATCTTGAATCCAAAGGGGGAGATTGTTAGAGCATTATTGTATTCAAGATTTACTGTAAAGTCAATGTACTGTATGAGTCTATACAGTATTGTGAATGCCTCTATACCTTGTATGTCATGGGTATAAATAGGCTTGTCTAGTTCATTTGTATGTAAACACTTTAGAAAGCTTTTGTAATCTTTTAGAAACCTTTTGTAATCCTTTGAGCTCAATACATGGATGACATATTTGCTCTCTAGATTCTCTCTCACTACATTCATATCTTATTGCTAGAGATCTGGGATTAACAAAGCTGTTGTTCTTTAGAGGTGGCTTTAAAGGAATTTGCCTGTTCAACAAGTGATTGCATTTGATTTAAGAAGTCTTATTGGTTAGATTCACATACCAGACTTGACTTTTCTTCATCGGCCGGAGAGTGATAACCCATGAAAGCATTAGCACCTTCAGAATCGCTTTCAGTATCAGAACGACCCAACCAGTAGTCGTCTTCCACAAATAGAGCTATTCCAGCTTCCTTCTGCTCAGCCAATGCGAGCTTCGCCTTGTAGTAGTGAGTATTCTTGACAACAGGCTTATGACAATCTTTTGCAAAGTGACTAAGCTTTCCGCAGTTGTAACAGGTCACGGGCTCATCTCTCTTCTTACTGTCATCTTTCTCCGTCTTCTCCTTCTTTTCAAACTTATCTTGCTCATCGACTTTCTTCTTTCCTTCATACCTGTCCTTATAATCGTGGCGCTTGTTGGAGGAAGTGGAGTAGCGCTGATTATTGGATGATGGCTTATTATAGAACTTTTGTTGTTGAAAAGATTTGGAGAGTAGGGCTATCGCTTTCTTGAAATCAGACACTTCATCATCAGACTCACTATCTTCCTTTTCTTCAGGTTCTGACTCTGATGAGCTTTGCTTTTGAGCACGTTTGGAGTGACGGCCCGAAGATTTTCCTTGTTTGGAGGACATAAGTGCTATAGGATCAGCAGCTGGCTTGGATATGGACTTCTTCTCACATAGAAGTTCATTCACTTCATCTTCGTCTTGAAGAAGCGTCTCATAGAGTTCGTGGATGCTAACTTTCTCTATGAAGTTGTTGTGCTTGACATGAGAAGCAAATGTTTTCCATTCTGGCAATAGGTTGTTGAGGAACTTGAGCGCGTTTTCCGTGTTGGAGCGAAGAAGACAAAAACGTTCATAGGTCTCGGAGAGGGATTCGCCGGTGCGTTGTTTGAATCCATCGAACTTGGTGATGGCGCTGTTGATCTTCAATTGATTCCCAACTTTGCTTCCACGCATCATCTTCTCCACTTGATCCCACAAACCCTTTGCTGTATCTTTGTAGCTGTCTATGGTAGTATAGATCGTGTTGGGGATAGCTTGAACAAGATACCGCTTAGCATGCTTTTCTCCCTCAAGCATGCACGTTTCCTCGTCGGTCATATCGGAGAGAGTCTTTGGCACAGTGTTAGTCTTACCACCTTCTTGAGCTGGTGGAACGTCCTTCATTGGTTGAGGAAGTGGCCCATCTTCTAAGGCTCGCCACATGTACTTGAAGTTGTCCTTCGACTCAATGAAGATTTTAAACATGTCGCGCCACTGTCTGTACTCACCTTGATAGAGGCAAGGTGGTTTGGAGTCGGTACCGATTGTGAGAGCGTCGCATGAAGACATCTTTGGTTGCACTGGAATGATCGTCAGACGAAGTGATCGATTCAAAGTTATAACCTAACGCAAGGCACTACGAGTGATATCCTAACGCAGATTCTAGGACTGATTTAAACTAGGAACAGGTAAGAATTTAACAAACTGAACTTTCCGGATAGGAATCCGGATAAGAAATCTGATCTGGAAGTGTCCGGATCAGATTAAGTGACAATAGTTCAAAAAACAGAAGTATCCCGATAGAACAAAGAGTCCGGATAGCTTAAGGTTTCCGGATAACACAAGGGTAACCGGATGGCAATAGTTACCAGGTAAAAACAATAAAAATAAAACTTACCGGATGCGAATAGTTTTCGGATGAAATTAAAGATACGAAATTTACCGGGTAAACGAGGTGTCCGGATATAATGCTTACCGGAAGAAATTGGTTTCGGATGAAACGCTTTCCGGATGCAGGAATGTCCGGGAAGATTGGTTACCGGAAACTTTGGGTTTCCGGAACTAATATACCCGGAAAGGTTAGAGTTTAAATGACTTACCTGGAAAGTTTGGACGTACCCGGAAAGATGGAATGCGAATGTCCGGAAACCGCTGCAAGTATCCGGAAAGGGCGGCTGTTATCCGGAAACAGTGGCTGGCCATTTCAAATCGATTGGGAATCGACTAGGGTTGCTCAAAAACGTTCCTGGAAGATTTGAAACACTACCAAACACAAAAATAACACTACCCAAATCGATTTTAAAGCAAAAACAATAAGTTTTGATGGCTAAAAATATGATTTTTCTCAAGAACACACTCAAAACTTTTGACTTTTAGTTTGCTTAATAACCACTCAAACGATCGAAATAGATTATGACAACTTGCAGAATCACTACTAGCAATGATACTAACAATACCTAATAAACGAAATCGATCAATTTTACCAGAATCAAATAATTGATTTTCAAATAAGAACACAGACGTGAAAAATAGAAAACTTACCAGAATTCACTATGAACACTTTGAATCGATTTTGTCCGTCAGCTCTGATACCAATTTATAGTTCCAGATCCATGCAACGAACAATAATGAAATCAATAGATAGATACACACGTTATGATTTCAATTGGTCATCCCTATTAGCTTTCAATGTAGAGAGTGTTTACAACGAGAATTAGAAAGCAATAATGAATAACCTAGCCTAAAAACAAAGGCAAGGAAATTATTTATTTGACGGGCCCGTGGTTAACAAGACCACGGCCCGTTCACTAACTAAGCTCAATTTAAAGAAATACAATACAGACCCTTGAACTTAAATTCAACAATAAATGACCCTAACAATTTCCTCCTTTGAATTGAAGTTCGAGTTGGCGCCAGTTCGCAACATGTCTTTTACGGAGCGTAAAATGTACCTCGAACATTCTGATAGCACGACGATAGTTGATGCGTTCTTCAACTATATCTAAGGCATTCCGAGCAGTTGTTTCATTCGGATTAGGGACATACGAAAGCCTTTGATTTTCGGACTCGTAAGCAATGATCTTTAGAAGAGCATCTTGAACTTTGAAGAGCGTGTCGGCGCAAAATCTATCTACCTGACTGAAGCGCATAAATTTTTTCTCTTTCTGTTCGTTGATGTAGACTATCCCAAATTCAGGTTCTAGAAGCAGAGCGTTCTCGGGATACATCTTCAACCCAGGAGCTTTCAGATTCGGCTTTATCAGATTTACCTTCTTTGCCCTATTCTTGATTGCCATTTGGAAGTCCATTAGATATGACATCATGATTGTACGGACCAGGAATCGACGAACAGCTTTGAGCGCTTTTGTAACTGGAAGCGGTCGGATAGTTCTTGAATGAAGGTCTTTCAGAATAGCGTAGAAGTCGAACGGTCGAAGGTGCTGGAAGTCGGCTTCAGAGAATATCCATTCATTACCGTCTTCGCATCGGACAGTGAACACAAGATAAACAACTTTCATAACACGGTCTGACTGGATGTTGAGCACTTCGGTGATCTGATGATTGGTTCGGACTTGGCTAACTGGTAGACACCGCTTCATTGCACTAATGTATCGGCGTTGGTATTCGAGGTTGGAACTGTAAATACCAAGGCAGATGGTCGGCTCAATTGGGCGTAGCTTGTGAATGAACAACTTCTTCAGGGATTCCTCCAGGTGAGGAATAAATATCGTGATCTTCTCCCAACGGATTTGTTGCGGTTGAGGAGGAGGAAGATCAGAAGTTGTCGGTTGCTGAGGAGATGTCGGAATATCGGCAGTTGTAGTCTCGGATCTTGTTGAAGTTCCAGCGGGTTGAGCAGAGTGAATGGGGGTATTGTACAAATTCTGGAGCAGAAACTGGTCATAGTCTACGTTGTCATCTTCATCAGTAGGGAAGACCAAATTAACCTGGAAATTTGCGGCACTGGCGACTTTTTCATACCATGCATCTTCGGTTTCTGGGTTGGTCTCGCAGTCTGGTTCAATCAAATCCAGTATCGGTCTATCTGATGAGTCAATAGTATCCAGTTCCTGTGTTGAACCCTCAGGCTTTTCAACCGTCGGGTCTTCAGCATCCGAGATATCCATGTCGATTACCATCTCGGCTAAAGGCAACTCGGGTTCGGGTGCTTCTTCGGTTGTTGTTGCCGCAGTTGGGGGTTCCTGATGAACCACCGTTGTAGTTTCAGTGAGGATTAGGGCGGTCTCGTTTGGTCTTTATCTTTTCTCCCCCTCACGGTGATCAGGATCATCCTGATCATCGTGCTTACGCTTCAGACCGCCTGCTTGACTCTTGCAGGTATCTTCGAGTGAACGGACTCTCTCGGACAGCGTAGTGAGCGCTTGTTTGAAGTCCTTAAGAGTCGAGTCAAGGTTATCCAATCGAGTGGTAATGGATGATGAAGGAGCAGTGACCCGTGATTTCAGAACGGATAGTAGGTCTGCTTCGGTAGAGGCGTCGGTTTCGGATTGTTGGAGCAGTTGGGCTAGAAGCATCGTCTTTAGGGTGTCCACCGAATATGTAGGCTGAACTGGAGCCGGTGGAGGTGTAGGTGCGGTTTCAGCTTCGACGACCTTCTCTTTACCTTTGATTAAGCTCTTAATTTTGACGAGCTCGGCGGCGATGTGCTGCTCCATTGCCTCGCGGACAGCCTTAATGGTGCCGTCCAGGGACCCTTGTGACACAAAGTCGGGTAACGTAACACCGGGATCACTTAGATTACCCGTTGAGGCATCTACCTTAGAGGCAGAGCCACCTACGTTCACAGTTGGCAAAGTGGTAGCTGTGGTAGGATTTCCGTCTGATCCTCGTGTTTCGTCTGACGGAGACACTACAGACGTTCCGATCGAGTCACGGAGATTCTCGATTTGGTGTTCCTCATCATGTGTCCTAACCGAAGAATGTATAATATCAATTGGATCTAGACTCAACTGTGCACCGAAAGAAGTCGAGACCGAGGGTTGCTGGTCTCTTTTTTAACACCAGTACTCTCCGAGTGAGAGACCGGTGGAAGTTGTGCTTGATCCCCGTAAGAAACTGAAACATCCGTCTTTTGAGAGACGGATGAGTCCACGGAGGCGTCTTCAATACCACCTCCCAACAAATGAGATGGGATAGCAGATGTGGCAACCCGAATTACACTCGGTTGGGGTCGCTCAGAAGCCTCTTTATCTTTACGGCTTAATCTTTCTTGGTTCGCTTTCGAACGCAATTCTCTCCGCCTCACATGATCTAACTCGTCACCTAATTCTCCCTCAGGTCTCCTAGTATCTCCCGTAGAGGGTTGAGTAGTAGGGATTGGAGGTGGTGTCGGTGATTCAGAAGGGATTCCTTCGGTAAAGTCTGGGTTTGGTCCGATACCATGAAGGATTAATTTCAGGCGTATGTTACGGTCCGTATCGGAATCCGTGGAGTCAGATTCCACGTTCTCAACTTGTCGAGAGGGTGAAGGCGGGTATGATATGTATGGTTCGGAGTCATGGTGAAGCATCGGTCGTGAGGACGATGTTCCGGCTTCACCTGTTGGTCGGATGATAGGGATTCGGTGTTGGCTAGTACTAGGACGCGTTTCCACTGCACCGCTCATTCCAGTTCCCCTCCCATGAACTCTCTACACACCCCGCCCGGGAGCCCCTGCTGCCCGGGCCCTTCCTCCTCTTGTCCTAGGACCCTCACGTCCCTCGGGTCAAGTCCCTGGGCAGGTCCCTCCGGCGCTGGCTGGACCATGGGATTCCCTAACTCTTGCCTATAAGCTACCACACTCGGTGCAGCGAGATCCGCGTGTGCCAGTAGGGCTTCAGGTATGGGCATGGCTATGGCGTTGGACGGGTTGCGAATTACCATATATTGCAAGTGATGATGAGGACATACCGGATGGTTAAGACGTCGCGGTATTGCCGGATTCACGTCCATCTGTTTCGTCCCACCAATTTGTCGAATAGCGGTAACTAACTCCCGCCAGATGATCATTGCAAAGTCGACGTGGCGGTTGTAGCACACGGAATGAACTAATCGAAGGAAGTCGCCGGTGCACTGGTCGATGCCCTTCCATCTAGATGAGAGACACCTGTTCAGAATCGTGAACAGCGTGTACCAGATGGGTGCCAGGTACTTTCTGTTGAACCTGGAAGGACGGTGGAGGTCGTGGTTGTACCCGAGTGCCCGGATTTGAGCACACAGAGTCACGTCATTTACTGCAGGGTCGTAGCGTTGATGTCCGGCGGCGTCAGCTGCTGGAAGTGAAAGTAGGCGGCGGAAGGTGTCAGGGGTGAGCGTGAACAGTTGGTTGTCGATCTGCGCCGTGATGGTCTGAGAGTTGGCAGCTGTGATGACTTGGGCAGAGAGCCACACTTGAAAAACATACAGCATAGGAACGTCGGCATTGGCGGTGAGTGCCTCACGGAGAGGGTGACGCATAAGAATATCCACAACCACACGGTGTTGGGGTTGTGGTCGGAACTGAGCCGGGTCCAGGTGATGATTGTTTGTCTCTATCTCGGTGCCATGGTCAGGTTCTACCAAAGCATTATCAGCTGCCACATCGATGAATTCCTCTTGAGGAGGATTTTGCTCTTTCGGAATTTGTTGTGGATCTTGATCCTCCATTGAATATCTGTAATAGAACACAAATAAGTAATAAGGGCGGATAAACAAGTTCCGGTGCGTACCTTTGCAGAAAGTGGCTCAATCTGAGACAGATTGAGGACTGGCAGTGATAAAACAGTTACTGAACTGACAAAAACAGAGGTGTCCGGACAAGACAATGAAATGCCAAACTTTCCGGACAAACCAAGCATTCCGGACAAAAGGAGTTCAGGTAGCAACAGTTTCCGGATATGATGATGGTTTCCGGACACAATGAGGATTCCGGACAAAATGTGGATTCTGGACAACCATGGTTTCCGGATAACCTGGGGTCCGGACACCTCAACTGTCCGGTAGTTGAACTTACCGGAAACCCTGAGGTTTCTGGACAACTAGGTTTCCGGAGGGTAAGAGTGTCCGGTCAAAATATCTAAGTCATGAACGATACCGGATAAAACATCATAAACTTTGATGGTTTCCGAACACAATGAATGTATCCGGACACGATTCAACAACACCAATCAATCCAAATAGAGTCCCAAACACGTATCAAAGTATGAAAGTAGTATCGATATAAGCAGATAAGCACACGAGGGCGACTAGAACAGCTTGTACTACGGCTATATAACCCGAAATTGAAGAAACCCATAAGGGGTTTTGGGACTGATTCAATCGACCAAATCGATGGTCGAGTTGTGCATTTGAGTGCGTGAAACGTAACTAATAACGATCGAGAGTGAGATTAGAACAACATACCTGATTGTGGGATGAAAAACGAGTTAAAAACGAGGAGTTTGAGTGAGTCCGAGCGAGAGAGAATGAACACTAGAGGGTTTAGGGTTTTTGAAACAGTTTCCGGATAATGAAACAAATGGTTTCCGGATGCTTTTATATGGATGCCAGAATCCGGGTGTGGTATCCGGGTTCCTATCCGGAAAGATAGAGTTTCCGGATACCTGTCCGGATATACTGGACTATTTGGATTTAACACGAATCTTCTCTCGCTCCCCCTCAAACTGAGAATGGGGAAAAACTTGCTCCCCCTCGGATTGTGCAATGGAGAGTCCGACACACAAAAAAAACTTTCAGACATTTGAAAAAAACACTGTGTCGCTCCCCCTCAAAGGATGAACATAAGGGAAAAACACACAGGAGTATCCACACACACAAAAAAAACTTTTCCTCAGATAAAAAAATTGTGTGTGACGCTCCCCCTCAACAATAGAGTAGACTTACCTAATACCGGTGAGTGCTCCCCCTGAACACATGAACAGTCGTGAAAGCACATATATAAGCAGATAAAAGTAGACGACAGTATGAAATAAAAAGAAAACATACGTAGAAAGAAAGGAAACAAGCAAAATCTACCTAATAAATACAGAGACTTAATCTAACTGTGTAACTGAAACAGGTAGAATACAAGTGCGAGAAAGTGTATGCTCAATCATCAGGAGTGTAAACACCAGATGATGAGTAGACAGTTGCTCGTAGTTGTATGGAACTTGTAACGGACACACAATCGAATTAAGTCTTCATATTTAGCATACCTAACTTGGACACAAGAGTATTAAAGCGTTTTTCGTCCAAGGGTTTTGTAAATAGGTCTGCTAAGTGATGCTCAGTACTTACAAAATAGAGTTCGACTGTACCTCTCCCAATGTGATCCTTAATGAAGTCATACCGAACATCGATGTGCTTTGTCTTAGTGTGTTGGACCGGATTGCTTGATATGGCAATGGCGCTCTTCGAGTCGCAGTAAATAGGCACCTTGACATACGTAAATCCGTAGTCCTTGAGTTGTGTCTGCATCCAGATTACTTGAGAACAGCAGCTCGCGGCGGCCATGTACTCCGCCTCGGCAGTTGAAGTAGAAACGCATTGCTGCTTCTTGGACGCCCAACTCACCAGACTATCTCCCAAAAACTGCACATGTCCCGATGTGCTCTTCCGGTCCATCATGCTGCCCGCGTGGTCCGCATCAGAATAAGCGGATAACTCAAAACCTGTCTCTTTCGGGTACCACAAGCCAAGATCAGCAGTACCACGTAAATAACAAAAAATTCGTTTCACAGCAGTTAAGTGAGACTCTTTTGGTTTTTATTGAAAACGGGCGCATAGAAAAGTTGAAAACATGATATCCGGTCTACTTGCGGTTAGATACATCAAAGAACCGATCATTCCCCGATACAGTTTGGTGTTCACATCCTGTCCGTTAGGATCGGCGTGAAGCTTTGTACCGGGTGCCATGGGAGTTTTCATGGGTGAGGACTGTTCCATCTGGAATTTCTTAAGAATATCCCGGATGTACTTAGCCTGGTTTATGAATATCCCGGTCGACAGTTGTTTAACCTGAAGACCAAGGAAGAAATTCATCTCACAAAGCATACTCATTTTGAAAAATTCTCCCATTAAATTGGCAAAGTTCTTAGCATATTGGGGATTAGTAGAACCGAATATTATGTCATCTACATACACTTGAACGAGAACTATGTGACCTTTTTCGTTTTTGATAAACAAAGTTGAATCGATTTTCCTCGTGTGAATTTGGACTTTATCAAAAATTCGGACGAAGTGTTGTACCAGGCTCGCAGAGCTTGATTTAGACCGTAAAGCGCCTTGTCTAGAATGTAGACATGATTAGGCTTCGAATCGTCCACAAATCCTTCAGGTTGCGACACGTACACCTCTTCCTTGATATCGCCATAGAGGAATGCGGTCTTCACATCCATTTGGAAGACCGTGAAGTTCTTATGCGCGGCGTATGCAAGAAACATACGTATGGCTTCGATTCGTGCTACCAGAGCGTAGATCTCATCATAATCGATCCCTTCTTGTTGACGGTACCCCTTGGCCATGAGACGCGCCTTGTTGTGTACCACGATGCCGTCTTCGTCCTTCTTATTCTAAAAAATCCACTTGGTGCTGATCACCGTCTTGTGAGATGGACGTGGGACCAGTCGCCATACCTTTAGAGCCTTGAATTGGTTGAGCTCTTCTTCCATAGCTATGATCCAGTCCGGATCTTCAAGTGCTTCACGTACGTTCGTTGGCTCGATGTTGCTTGACAAAAATTGGCAGAAGCGCCTCGCGTTTGAATAGGAGTGGAGGGATCACCGATGATTTGGTGTAGGGGATGAGCTCTCGTCCACTTGGTGGTGTGTGGAAGCGGCTGTTGAGTAGAGTGAGACGTGTCCGGATCCACATAATCACCAGAGGGTAGGTCTTGAACTGCTTCAAGTGTAGCAGGTTGGTTTCTCGGACGAGATGGGGGAGGATTCGCCGATGTATGAACAACTTCTGGTTCCGAGGAGTTCAGAGGTTAATCGTCGATTGTAGCAGAAGATGAATCATTAGGAGCGATCTCCGGGTTTATAACAGGTTCCTCCGGGGGGACAGTAGTAGCAGTAGAAGTCGATGATGACGGTTGAGTTGTCTCCACAGTGATGGACGGCGTGCTTGTAGAAGGTGGTGGACCGGATAGATTCACCGAAACCTCAATACGAGCAGCTCAAAGTCTAGGTTGTGCTGAGACATGAGGAGTAGGAGCATTAAATATGTCATCATAAAAGTACTTAAACAATAAATCTAAATCAGAAATATCAACATTCGATGAAGATGCAAGATTTGGATTTAATGTCGCTTGTGCAGATCCCGAACTTGGAGGTCCGAAAGCTAGCACGCCAGTCCATCTCTTGCACTGATTAAACTGTGACTGAAGTTCAGATAATTTGGCCCGTAAGTCCTTAGGTGCGATCGTAAGATTTTTGCATTTTTCTTTTAAGGTAGCATTTTCGGACTTATATTTCTCAGTTATTCCCTTTTGAACATCTAACTTTTCAAATAGAGATTTGATCTCAAGCTGTTGTTCTTTAGAGGTGGCTTTAAAGGAATTTGCCTGCTCAACAAGTGATTGCATTTGATTTAAGAAGTCTTGTTGGCTAGATTCACATACCTGACTTGACTTTTCTTCATCGGCCGGATAGTGATATCCCATGAAAGCATTAGCACCTTCAGAATCGCTTTCAGCATCAGAACGACCCAACCAGTAGTCGTCTTCCACAAATAGAGCTATTCCATCTTCCTTCTGCTCAGCCAATGCGAGCTTCGCCTTGTAGTAGTGAGTATTCTTGACAACAGGCTTATGACAATCTTTTGCAAAGTGACCAAGCTTTCCGCAGTTGTAACAGGTCATGGGCTCATCTCTCTTCTTACTGTCATCTTTCTCCTTCTTCTCCTTCTTTCCAGACTTATCTTGCTCATCGACTTTCTTCTTTCCTTCATACTTGTCCTTATAATCGTGGTGCTTGTTGGAGGAAGTGGAGTAGCGCTGATTATTGGATGATGGCTTCGTATAGAACTTTTGTTGTTGAAAACATTTGGAGAGTAGGGCTATCGCTTTCTTGAAATCAGACACCTCATCATCAGACTCACTATCTTCCTTTTCTTCATGTTCTGACTCTGATGAGCTTTGCTTTTGAGCACGTTTGGAGTGACGGCCCAAAGATTTTCCTTGTTTGGAGGACATAAGTGCTATAGGATCAGCAGCTGGCTTGGATATGGACTTCTTCTCGCTGAGAAGTTCATTCACTTCATTTTCGTCTTGAAGAAGCGTCTCATAGAGTTCGTGGATGGTAACTTTTTCTATCAAGTTGTTGTGCTTGACATGAGATGCAAATGTCTTCTATTCTGGCAACAGGTTGTTGAGGAACTTAACCGCGTTTTCCGTGTTGGAGCGAGTGATGTGGTTCTTGTTAAGTTCGTTGAGGAGAAGACAAAAATGTTCATAGGTCTCGGAGAGGGATTCTCCGGTGCGTTGTTTGAATCCATCGAACTTGGTGATGGCGCTGTTGATCTTCAATTGATTCCCAACTTTGCTTCCACGCATCATCTTCTCCACTTGATCCCACATACCCTTTGCTGTATCTTTGTAGCTGTCTATGGCAGTATAGATCGTGTTGGGAATAGCTTGAACTAGATACCGCTTAACATGCTTTTCTCCCTCAAGCATGCCCTTTTCCTCGTCGGTCATATCGGAGAGAGTCTTTGGCACGGTGTTAGTCTTACCACCTTCTTGAGCTGGTGGAACGTCCTTCATTGGTTGAGGAAGTGGCCCATCTTCTAAGGCTCGCCAAATGTACTCGAAGATGTCCTTCGACTCAATGAAGATTTTAAACCTGTCGCGCAACTGGCTGTACTCACCTTGATAGAGGCAATGTGGTTTGGAGTCGGTACCGATTGCGAGAGCGTCGCGTGAATACATCTTTGGTTGCACTGGAATGATCGTCAGACGAAGTGATGGATTCAAAGTTTTAACCTAACGCAAGGCACTACGAGTGATATCCTAACGCAGGTTCTACGACTGATTTAAACTAGGAACAAATAAGAATTCAACAAACTAAACTTACCAGATAGAAATCCGGATAAGAAATCTGATCTGGAAGTGTCCGGATCAGATTAAGTGACAATAGTTCAAAAAACAGAAGTATCCGGATAGAACAAAGAGTCCGGATAGCTTAAGGTTTCCGGATAACACAAGGGTTACCGGATAACAATAGTTACCAGGTAAAAACAATAAAAAGAAAACTTACCGGATGCGAACAATTTCCGGATGAAATTAAAGATACAAAACTTACCGGGTAAACGAGGTGTCCGGATAGAATGCTTACCGGAAGAAATTGGTTCCGGATGAAACGCTTTCCGGATACAGGAATGTCCAGGAAGATTGGTTACCGGAAACTTTGGGTTTCCGAAACCAATATACCCGGAAAGGTTAGAGTTTAAATGACTTACCCGGAAAGTTTGGACGTACCCGCAAAGATGGAATGCGAATGTCCGGAAACCACTGCAAGTATCCGGAAAGGTCGGCTGTTATCCGGAAACAGCGGCTGGCCTTTTCAAATCGATTGGGAAGTAACATACTTCCTTGGACTTCAAATCAAGCAGAGCGATAAAGGAAGATTTATTCACCAAGGTAAGTACATTAAAGATATGCTGAAGAAATTCGATCTTACTCAAAGTTCAGCTATGAAAACTCCTATAGCACATGCACTGAAACTTAACAAGGATCCCTCTCAAAACCTGTTATTGTCATTGCCTATAGAGGAATGATCGACTCTCTTCTCTATCTTACAACGAGTCGTCCTGATATCATGTATTCTACTTGTCTTTATGCACGATATCAATCTAAACCTAAAGAATCACACTTGATCGCTGTAAAGCGAATCTTTAGTTATCTGAAGGGTACATCTAACCTAGGTCTTTGGTATCCCAAAGACTCAGGGTTCGATCTAACCACCTATTTAGATAGTGATTTTGCAGGATGCAAACTGGATAGAAAAAGCACCACAGGAGGTTGTCAGCTCCTGGGTGGAAAGCTGATGAGTTGGACAAGTAAAAAGCAAAACTCAGTGTCTATTTCAACTGCTGAAGCTGAGTATGTAGCCGTTGGTAGTTGTTGTGCTCAGGTCTTATGGATGAGAAATCAGCTATTAGACTATGAGCTTCAGCTATCAAAGACCCTAACTATTACGACAACACTAGTGCCAATGCTATAGCAAACAACCCAGTGCTACACTCAAAGACCAAACACATCGAGATCAGATATCATTTTATTAGAGATCATGTGATGAATGGAGACATAGAACATCATTTTATTCCAACTGAATATCAGTTAGCTGATTTGTTTACCAAACCTCTTGATGAGACAAGATTTAACTTTCTCATCAGTGAACATGGAATGCTGTACCTTGAAGAATAACTCTGCAGCGGTAAAGCATTATATCAGCAATAAGGTTCCATCTCTTCTGTCCATCATATAATCTCTGAGTAAATGCTCTTTGATACTAAGGTATGTTCTCTATCCTCGGTCACTGAAGTTTTCTTCAGTAAGATGTATTTCAAAAGAAAACTCGATCACTGACATTTTTCTATCAGTGATCCTTTTGAAAAAGATAAACTCATCACTGATATTTCTCATCAGTGATTCTTTGAAAAATACTATCCAACCCTGATCCACTAAAACAATCAGGATGCCTTTTGAAAATGAAAAGACAGTTTTATCTGCGACGTCATCAAAAGAGGACAAACCATGGCAAGCCTTTTTGTCTAACGCGTTTGTCCGTTACACTTCCTGTCCAATCACCTTCGTGGGACGTGTCCGTGTCATGATGAGTATTTTTCCTGCTCATCACGTTTTCTCTCTCCTCCCTCATTCCTATACAAACAACTCTCGTTTATATTTTTCCTCTTTACACGAACTAAAAACCCTCAAGCCAAGAAAAACTTTTGCATTTAAACGAATTTCGAAATGTGCATGATATAAAATGAAAAGGATAAGATTTCCGCACAGAAACTTTTTGAGACACACAAAAAAACTTTAGGAAGAAGAAAAAATTTGTGTGACACTCCCCATCAAAACGTGAAGGGACTTACCTACGCGCTTTATTTTTGGCTGAGCTCCCCCTGAACACATGAACAAACTCATGAAATGGACGTGTGGCATAAAATGATATAAAGAACAAACAACAATAAAGGAAATCACAAATGAAATAGAAACAAACAAACAAAATCTAACTAGTTGATACAGAGGTTCAAGAAGGAATGAGATCGATACAAGTAGAATACAAAAGCGACGAATTGTGAACTTGATCATCCAGAGATAAATCACCGGATGATGAAGAGACAGTCCGACGTTAGTGTATGGAAATTGTATCGAGCTCATAGACATATTAAACTTTCAGATTAAGCATACCGAGCTTGGACACCAGATAATTGAAACGTTTTTCATCCAAGGATTTTGTAAACAGGTCTGCTATCTGATGCTCTGTATTAACAAAGTAGAGTTCGAATGTACCTCTTTCGACGTGATCCTTAATGAAGTGATACCGAACGTCTATATGATTCGTCTTGGTGTGTTGTACCGGATTGTTGGGTATAGAAATCGCGCTCTTCGAGTCACAGTAAATGGGCACCTTTGAGTATGAGAATCCATAGTCCTTGAGTTGGGTGCGCATCCAGATAACTTGAGAGCAACTGCTTGCAGTGGCTACATATTCCACCTCAGCTGTAGATGTGGAGACACATTGCTGCTTCTTGGATGCCCAGCTGACGAGACTGTCGCCTAGGAACTACATGTGACCCAACATGCTCTTCCTGTCCAGCATGCTACCAGCGTGGTCAGTGTCCAAGTATGCTGTTAGCTCAAAACCTTTAGGAAAACCTGGCTTTACCAAGAAAGTAGAGAGTGCATCGTACCAGGCTCGTAAAGCTTGCTTAAGGCCATAGAGGGCCTTGTCTAAGATGTAGATGTGGTTAAGCTTTGAATTGTCCACGAACCCTTCAGGCTGCGAGACATAGACCTCCTCCTTTAGCACACCATTTAGAAAGGCTATCTTCACATCCATATGGAAGATCGTGAAGTTCTTGTGGGCGGCGTAAGCGAGGAACATCCGGATTGCTTCGATGCGGGCAACCGGGGCGTACGTCTTGTCGTAGTCGATGCCTTCTTGTTGGCGGTAGCTCTTGGCCATGAGTCATTCATTGTTGCGAATGACGATACCATCTTTATTCCTTTTGTTCTTGAACACCCACTTCGTACCAATCACCGTGTTGTTTGCAGGGCATGGAACAAGTCTCCATACCCGAAGGCTCTCGAATTGGTTGAGCTCCTCTTGCATCGCGATCACCTAGTCTAGACCACTGAGTGCTTCGGAGACGGTTGTGGGTTCGATTCGGTTGAGGAAACCGGAGAAGAGGCATAAGTTTGCGGAGGCACCTCGCGTCTGAACGGGTGTAGAGGGATCGCCAATGATTTGGTGAAGAGGATGTGCGCGTGTCCATTTGGTGGTGTGTCGAAGTGGCTGATTAGTCACGTGTGATATGTCTGGGTCCACATACTCACCAGGGGGAAGATCTTGTACGGCTTCAAGTGATGAAGGTCTGTTGCGCGAAGGAGCTGGTGCCGGATCTGTGACTGGTTGGGCAACCTCCGGTGAAGGAGGCGGTTGATCCGTTCGAGTAGTTGAGGACGCATCTTTAACAACGATTGTCGGGATAGGCGCAACAGTCTCTGGTGCGATAGCAGATTTGGAAGTAGTATCACTTGAGCTTTGGGGAGAAATCGTTGGAGTGCTAGTAGATGGCGGCAGACCAGTTAGGTTCGCTGAGCTTTTGAGTTGAGCGGCTCCAACCCTGTTATGCACAATAACACGTGGATTAGGTTGATTAAAAAATTCATCGTAAAAATGTTCAAATAGTAAATCCAAACTAGAAATATGTGATTTTGATGTAGAAGCATGATTTGGATCTACTGGGATTTGTATAGATCCCGAACGAGAGTGTTTAGAAGCTAACACACCAGTTAAAGCGGGTTCTGAACTGAGTTGTCTAGAAGCTAAATCAGCCGCTTTGTCAAACGTCACATTTACACTCTCGATAACGGTTTTAGTTCACTTGTTGTAAACGCGGAACGCTTGAGCCTGCGTCGAGTATCTGATGAATACTCCTTCATCTGCCTTAGGGCTGACCTTTCCAAGGTCATCCTTGTCGTTCATGATGTAGCACGTGCAACCGAACGCGTGGAAGTACTTGATGTTCGGAATGCGGTTGTTGATGATCTCGTAGGGGGTCTTGTTGAACCGCTTGTTAAGGATTGATCGGTTCTGCGTGTAGCAGGCGGTTGCAACGGCTTCAACCCATAAGAATAATGGTAGCTTTGACTGGGACAACATCGTGCGAGCGGCTTCCACTAGTGTACGGTTGCACCTTTCCATGACTCCATTCTGCTGAGGAGTGCGTGCGGCAGAAAATGTATGGGTGATACCTACCGAATATAGATAATCATCCAAAGTATGATTCTTGAACTTCGTACCGTTGTCCGTCCGGATGGTCTGTATGAGCTGTTGAAGATTCAGCTGAATGGTCTTCAGATGGATGATGATCAGCTCCGGAGTCTCGTCCTTGGAGTGCAGAAACTTCACCCATGTGTAGCGCAAATAGTCGTCGACCATGACCAAGATGTACTTCTTGCGGTTGATGCTCTGAACGCGCATTGGTCCATAGATATCCATGTGGATGAGTGTGAGGGACCTTGACGTACTCGGAGCGGCCTTCGGCTTGTGAGATGCTCGCTTCATCTTTCCCATTTCGCATGCTCCACATAGTCGATATTTCTCGAATTTGAGTTCGTGCATGCCTTTCACGTGTTCGCCTAGCACCAGTTTGTTGATGTTTTTGAAATTCAGGTGCGATAGTTGTCGCTACCAAATTCATGCTTGCTGAGTGTTGGCCTTTGACATCAGGCATACAAACTCGTCGGTCTTCAGAGAGGAGAGGTCGATGGCGTAGAGGTTGGTTTTGAGCGTTCCAACCAGCAGTAGTTTCTTTCCTTCTTCAGTGCGGACGCTACAACTCTTGGCTTTGAAGTTGACCCCTAAATCTTTGTCGCAGAATTTCCCGATGCTGAACAGATTATGTCCTAACCCAACGACCTAAGAAACCTTCTTGATGGTTATGTTCTCCTGAACGATGTCGCCGTAACCCATGATTGGTGCTTTGTCGTCGTTTTCAAACCTCACGTTGCCACAATATTTATCGGTGAAGTTCGTGAGAAGCTCCCTCCTTCTGGTCATGTGCTTGGAGCATCCTGAATCTAAGTACCACACATGACCATTCTGCAAAAACGAGTTTAAGCATTTTTAGGTACTCATTTGAAATGGGTCCTAGAGGGTTATGTTTAGCACCTGTTTTGGGAACCCATATTCAATTGGGCTTCCATTTGGGTTTATGTGATTTACGCTTAGGACGAGAATTAAAAACATTATATGAGCCAAACAAATCAGATGCATAATGGTGATCAACAAAGTCATTCAATCCACAATTTGAGCAACATAGACAATCATGAGATAACTAAATCAAATGCTGAATTGAATAATGTCTTAACGGAAAATCAATACTTTGTTCAACAAAATTATTTGAATCATTCAAACCATGATTATTAATGTTTTTCCTAGAATTGAAAACGAAATTAAATGACTTTGACTGCGACTTGTTCTCTTTCGATCCTTTAGCTACCCACTTTTGTTTGATGTTTTTGGCCCGACCATTTTTATCTGAAAAATCATTAAAGTCATGGTCAGTAGAGCTTGAGTAGTAAGGATGTCTATCATGGGGTCGACCGGTCTGTTTCCGTTTCTGTGAACGTCTTTTGGATTTAGAATTGTGTTTAGAAACATCGTTCACAGATAGGGATTTAGGTGCGGATGTAGAACATTCACCCTTTTGAAATTTTACCGGTCGATCAACCACTTTTGAGAGAAAATCGGTATGTCTTGGAAGAGGTTTATCGAATTCAAACTTCGAAAACTCCTCATCTGAACAAATGTCGGAATTCATAAACACTGAAAAATCAAGTTCACTTACGGATGGAACATCATTGGTTAAAGGATGTGAGGATCATTTAGGAACTGTGTTTTGCGAAGAATCAGTTGCAGAAGCTTTTTGGAAATTAGAATTGAGATTCTTTGGCAAATATATCACTTGAGGTTCTTTTCCTTTTTCTTGAAGAGATTTTGCCTATGAAAGCCTTACAATAAGATGTATCTGACGAGTTTGAGGAAGGTTCAGGCAGAGTGACTTTTTCGTTTTGAAGTTGGTCAAACTTCTCTTGAAGTTTGCCCTTACTCACTTGCTCGTGCATCATTTCTGTTGCTGAAAGGGTTATTTATTTAACCCTATTTTAGACGTATAATTCCATTTTTTGAGCCAATTTATTATCCCATTGAGTCACTTTTAATCAATTTTAGCAATATTTAAGTAAAATAAACGATTAATACTTTCGGGTATTAATTTGGCTAAAAACACATAAAAATCGCACCAAAAGCTTATTATATACTTTATGTATTTTAGGTTGCGAAAAGACGGTCATTTGAAGCTCTACATGAAAGAAGAAATGCGGATAGCTAATTTTTGGACGTAAACGAAGGCTTCGATTTTTGAAGACCGTGCTTGCATTTTTTGTGGATTACATCTCGTTGGGCCGACCGATTTTTATATGGGCCGAAAGCTTCTAATTGGGCCAAGAACACTTCATTTTTGGATGGGCTTGCAATATGGCCCATGGATACTTTGACCCATAGATTTGACCCATGGATCTTTTCTTGGTGAACAAGTATTTTAGCTACTATATATATGGAGCTCTTGTAACCATTTTAGATACCTCTCTTTAGAATAATTTAGTAGTTAGTTGTAGTAGTAGTGAGCTTTGAGCTTACGGTTCTCACAACCGTAGCTCTTGCTCACGGTTCGAACCACTCGGGTTCGGCCATAGGTTAGTTTTGTTACAATATCGTTACGTTTTGGTTATCTTAAATTCTCGTTGGTTACTTCCTTTACTTCTTGCTTCTCGTTACTCTTTAATCTCGTTACTAAACTCCTTTACTTACGGTTTTTGTTACTCACTAGCTACCATCGAATTCCTTCTACTTTAATTGCTTACGGTTTTGTTTTGATACTTGCCATCGATTTCTTTCTTTAGCATAGCTCAAGGTTTTAGTTGCAACATTAAACTCACGGTTTCTATACTTGGTTATAATTCAATTTCGTTAGCATTGTTAACCAAAAGTCTGACTAATAATTTCGGGTCCCCAATTCCAATTGGTTCACGGTTAATTGTTTTTGACGTTTTTGTTGAGTTTCCAGTTAGAAATCTATCTTCTTGTCACTCTACACTTTTTACTATTAGTAAAGTATTTTACAATTAATCTTTTCAAGCAATTCGTTTTAACTAATCGTTAATTAATCTTCGGGCTTTTTGAGTAACCAAATCCATAGCTTAACGGTTGAAATATATTTCAACCGTAACCGATGGTGGTTCACTCAAGGAATCCTTTCGTTTTTACTTTACATTTGAACAAGATTTCCCATGAAATTTTAAGCCGTCGTTAACTTCTCAGCCGATAATTCCTGTTTTTGCTTTACTGTTACTTTATTTACTGCAATTTAATTTCTCGCACTTTAATTATTGCAATTTACGTTTTCTGCAATTTACTTTATGCAATTTAACTTCATCGCTCCTTAATTATTGTCATTTTAATTACTGCACTTTAATTACTACTATTTACTTTTCCTGCAATTTAATATTTGCTATACTTTCGAAAGTTGGTTACTTGCATAACAAGTTTCGTATATTCGTTAAGAACTATTGTAAGTTGTTTATGCATTGTCCATCTCCATTATTTGCTTTCCAAAGTTTACACATCCTTTATAATTAGAAGCCGAAAGATGATGGGCTAATTGTCCTAGTTCGGGGTATAAAGTGAAATTGGGACCGAGACCGATAATAAAATAAAGAGGTGTATCGTACTGCATGATTGTCAAAAGTTATTTAAATCAAGGTTATATTTTATGGTGGATCACAATTGACCAATTGACACCCGATACGTTGTATCATAAAATAGTGGACTCTTGAGATAACCAAGGAATGTCGTCTCATCTTTTTATCTAATTATTTGTTTCATCCCAACGAATCTTTAAACCCTGTGATTCTCTTTATAACTGATTTCTGTCATTAGTTGTTCACCAAACCTCCAACAAAATATTGTTTTCAAATTCGCCATCTGAAACTCGTTTTTACAAACTAGACTTTTAAAGAGAAACTTTTCCACGTTTCCCTGTCGGATCGATATTCGGTACTTTGTACCATTATTACTTGTTTTAAGACGATATTAGGCCAAGATGTATACTTGCGTCAAGGTTTATTTATAAAAACGTTGTATTTTAAAGGATACACCCAAACCTGTAACAAGTTTTTGGCGCCGATGCCGGGGAAGCACGCTAGAAGTTTTTCTTTTAATTGAGTAAAGTTTTTAAAAACAAGTGTTTCTCCCACCTTTTCAAAAAAGAAAAAAAAAACAGTGCATGCCAAGATTGCCTCACGGTGAACTTTTCCAATTTGATCCGGACATTGAAAGAACGTTTAGACAACGAAGAAGAATTCAAAGAGCTAATCGAGTCTTAAATTATCCCGAGATGTCTGAACACGAGTATATGACGGATACTGAGGATGAAGCTCCCCCGGTCAATCTTAATGGGCACCCTAATAATAGAGAAAATTCAAAAAACCCGCCAATAAATAATATTGATGATGAGGAACAAAACATTTTTCGGTTGGCTAATTCCAAAGATGGTGGTATTATGTCTTACGCTGTTCCTGTTTTAACTGAGTTACATTCAGGAATTCTTAAACAAACACTACAAGCCCACCATTTTGAATTAAACCCGACAATGTTCCATATGTTACAAACTAACGGCCAGTGCGCTGGTTTTGGCAACTGAGGATCCTCATTCTCATTTAAGGTCTTTCATGGAAATTACAGATTCTTTTAAGTTTCCTGGTGTAGAAGATGATGCATTGAAACTAAAACGTTTTTCATACTCCTTAAGAGACAGTGCAAGATCTTGGTACAACTCACTGAAGCCAGATTCTATAGTTACCTGGGCCTAAATGGCGGAGAAATTTAAAAAAAAATATTATCCACCCACGACGAATGCTAAGTCCAGAAATGCAATCTGTACTTTTAAACAAATGGACGATGAAGCAGTTCCTGATGCGTGGGATAGGTACTAGGAGCTTATAAGAAAATGCCCTCATCATGGCATTCCGTATTGCATTCAGTTAGAGACGTTTTATAGTGGTTTAAATATTACTGCAAAACAAATGCTCGACGCTACTTCAAATGGAGCTTTCACATCTCGTACCTATAATGAAGGATATGACATCCTTGAGAGGATTTCTAACAACAATGGTTAGTGGGATGATCCACGTGCATTGCCATCTAGGAAGACAACAAAAGTGCAAGATCCTGATGCTTATGCATTGATATCTACAAAGTTGAATGACATGGCATATTTGATTAGAAACCTTAATGTTGTGTCAGTCAATCCTGTGGCACCACCTGCTACTGTCAATTCTATACAATGCACATATTGTGGTGATGGTCATAATTTTGAACATTGTCCTGGAAATACTGAGTGTGTAAACTATGTCGGTAATAACAATAATAATAGCAATAACAAGGGAGGCCCCTTTTCTCAGACTTACAACCCTGAGTGGAGGAACCATCCTAATTTTTCTTGGCACAGTTCAGCTTTAAATCCACCACCACTTACAAGGTCAAAACCAACAATTTCAGCACAAACCTCAAAACAATCAGCACGCAAATTCTCAAAACAATCAACATGCTTTTCAAAAGTCAAACCATCATGCTGAATCATCTACTTCTTTAGAAGCAATGATGAAGGGATTTATATCCCAAACTCAGGCATCCATTAAAAATCTGGAGACCCAAATGGGTCAAATGGCTTTAGAAATGAGGAAACGTCCTCCCGGTTCTCTGCCTAGTGATACTGAAATACCTCCGAGAATCGGATAAGAGCATGTAAAAGCTGTAACTTTGAGGAGTGGTAAGGATTTACCGGATAATATACAAAAAGATTTAATAAAAACAAACAAAGCAGATCCAGAAAAGAAAAACACAGTTTCAAGCCCTGCTCAGTCTAGTAGAATTGTTGGGCCATAAAATATTGTTGTGCCCAATAACATCATTGCCATTCCAACCATCCCATTGTTAATCCTAGATTCACAAATCAAAGAAAAGCCTGTTGGGGATGGGTCACAAGCTGGTGACAGCCCCAAAGTTCCTAGTGATAAAAAGACAAACAAAGCTTTACCATCAACACCAACACCTACTCTTTAAAAGACTATATCTCCTACTATAGTTCTTCTTTATATTCCTTATCCTCAAAGAATGAGGAATGAGAGAGGGGAATTACAATTCAAAAAGTTTTTAGATGTTTTTAAACAGTTGCATATTAACATACCTTTAGTTGAAGCTATTGAACAAATGCCAACTTATGCAAAGTTTTTGAAAGACATTTTAAGCAAAAAGAAAAAGTTGAATGAGTATGAGGCTATAGCTCTGACTGAAGGCTGTAGTGCTATGTTGTCTAATAAAATCCCTTCAAAGTTGAAAGATTCTAGAAGTTTTACAATCCAATGTTCCATGGGAGGAAAAGAAGTAGGACAAGCCCTATGTGACTTAGGTGCCAGTATAAACCTCATGCCTTTATCTGTTTTTTTAACACCTTAGGCATAGGAGAAGCTAGACCCACAACCGTTTCTCTATTATTAGCAGATAAGTCCATAGCTTGGCCTAAAGGTAAGATTGAAGACGTCGTTGTCCAAGTTGATAAGTTTATTTTCCCTGCAGATTTTATCATCTTAGACTTTGAAGCTGACAAAGACATTCCTATTATTTTAGGATGACATTTCCTAGCTACAGGCATAACTCTGATAGATGTCCAAAAGGGTGAGCTAACCATGAGAGTTCAAGACCAACGGGTAACTTTTAATGTGTTGGACTCCCTTAAATATCCTGAAGAGAGAGACGAATGTTCTACTTTAGGTGTGATTGAATCTTGGTGTCAAGACCAAACTTTTGGGAGGTCATGAGAATTGTAGAATCTGATAGTGAAGAAGATATAGCAGAGTTTGATGACTTAGAAGACATACAGGTCACCTCTGCTGTTGAAGTTTTAGAAAATAAGGATAGAAAAACTCTTGTTCCTTCCTTAGAATGTGCTCCAGACTTTTTAGGAGATTCAGGGAAATTGCCAGTTATTATTTCATCATCCTTAGAATCCGATCAAGAGGAAAAATTGGTTAATATGTTAAAGCAACACACTAAAGCCATAGGATGAACCATTGCTGATTTGAAGGGCATAAGCCCTGCCATCTGTCAACATAAAATTATTTTGGAAAACAAAGATTTTACCTCAGTTGAGCCTCAAAGAAAACTCAATCCTATGATGAAAGAGGTTGTGAAAAAAGAGATTTTGAAATGGCTTGATGCTGGTATAATTTATCCTATTGCTTGTAGTACATGTGTCAGTCCAGTGCAATGTGTACCCAAAAAGGGTGGAGTGACTGTAGTAACAAATGAGAAAAATAAACTTATATCCACTAGAGTAGTGTCAGGTTGGAGGATATGTATGGACTACAGGAAGCTTAACCAAGAAACCAAACAGACCATTTTCCATTACCCTTTATAGACCAAATGTTAGACAGACTAGCTGGAAAAGAGTTTTATTATTTCTTAGATGGTTACTCAGGTTACAATCAAATTGCCATTGCACCAGAAGACCAAGAGAAAACCACTTTTACTTGCCCTTATGGAACTTTTGCTTTTGGAAGAATGCCTTTTGGACTTTGTAATGCTCCTGCCACTTTCCAATGATGTATGATGTCTATTTTCATATATGCTTGAACAATCCATGGAAGTCTTCATGGATGACTTTTCTGTTTATGGTACATCAGATGATCTGTGTTTAGAAAACATTGAAAAAAGCCTTAAAAGATGTGAAGAAACGGATTTGGTTCTAAACTGGGAAAAATGTCACTTTATGGTTAAAGAGGGCATTGTGTTAGGACATCTCATTTCCAATAGAGGTATTGAGGTTGATAAGGCAAAGTTGGAAGTAATTGCAAATTTGCCTGAACCATACAATGTGAAAGGGATCAGAAGTTTTCTAGGAGATGCAGGTTTTTACCGGAGGTTCATAAAAGACTTTTCCAAAGTATCCAAACCTCCGTGTTCACTACTACAACATGACCATGCTTTCAACTTTAATGAAGCTTGTAAAAGAGCTTTTAAAATCTTAAAGGAAGCATTGGTCACTGCTCCTGTAATAGTGGCACCTGATTGGTCCTTACCTTTTTGAAATTATGAGTGATGCTAGTGACTGGGCTGTAGGAGCTGTTCTAGGACAAAGACAGAATAATGTTTTTCGTTCCATTTACTATGCTAGTAAAACCCTCAATGAAGCTCAAATCAACTACACCACCACTGAAAAAGAATTATTAGCTGTGGTTTTTGCTTTTGAAAAATTCAGATCATACTGGATGGGTGCCAAAGTAATTGTGCACACTGATCATGTTGCCATCAAATATCTTATTTCCAAAAAGGATGCAAAACCTAGGCAAATCAGGTGGGTCTTGTTGTTACAAGAGTTTGATTTGGAGATTGTTGACAGGAAGGGTAAAAATAATCAAGTGGCTGACCAGTTGTCTAGACTGGAAAAACAAGACACAAAGGAACACATTAGTGATATCTGTGAGGTTTTCCCAGATGAAAGAATTTTAGCTGTACAACATGCTGCATTACCTTGGTTTGCAGATATTGTTAATTATTTGGCTTGTGGGATCATTCCCAAAGAACTTAACAAACATCAAAGAAATAAACTCATTTTTGATTCCAAGAAATTCCTGTGGGATGATCCATTTTTGTTTAAGATTTGTGCAGATCAGGTGATAAGAAGGTGCATCCCAAAGGAAGAAGTGACATCTATTTTACATCATTGCCATACAGGTCCATGTGGAGGTCATTTAGTGGAAATAGGACAGCTGCTAAAGTCCTACAATCAAGATTTTGCAAAATAGTGTAATGAGTGTCAGAGAAACATCTCTCAGAGGAATGAAATGCCCTTAAATGGAATTTTTGAAGTAGAATTGTTTGATGTCTGGGGCATTGACTTCATGGGACCTTTTCCACTGTCCGACAACTGTGCATACATTCTTGTGGTTGTTGATTATGTGTCTAAATGGGTGGAGG
Organism: Saussurea involucrata; assembly: GCA_033807775.1. Classification (NCBI taxonomy): domain Eukaryota; kingdom Viridiplantae; phylum Streptophyta; class Magnoliopsida; order Asterales; family Asteraceae; genus Saussurea; species Saussurea involucrata. The sequence goes on from CM066316.1 coordinate 29,647,853, forward strand.
CTATGGCCTGCCACTCTAATGATGCTAAAACAGTTGTCAAGTTTCTTCAAAAGCACATCTTCACTAGATTTGGTACACCCCGTGCCTTAATTAGTGATGAAGGCACCCACTTTATAAACAACTTATTAGAGGAAGTCCTGGACAAGTACAACATTCAGCACGAGGTGGCTACTGCTTATCACCCACAAACTAATGGTTTGGCTGAGTTGTCTAATAGGGAAATCTAAGGAATTTTAGCTAAGGTAGTCGAGCTACACCGGAAATATTGGGCCTCCCAATTGGATGATGCCTTGTGGGCCTACCAGAGAGCTTACAAAACCCATATTGTTATGTCCCCTTATAAGTTGGTTATTGGAAAAGCCTGTCACCTACCTGTAGAACTAGAACACAAGGCCTATTAGGCCATTAAGGAACTTAACATGAGTTTAGATGAAGCTGGAAGAAAAAGAACCCTACAACTTTGTGAATTAGAATAGCATAGGAATTTTCCTATGAAAATGCCAAACTTTACAAAGAAAATACAAAAAAATGGCATGACAAGAAAATAGTACCAAAAGAGTTCTTTAAAGGGCAGCAAGTCCTATTGTTTAATTCTAGACTTTGGTTATTTCCAAGGAAGTTGAATTCTAGGTGGATGGGACCGCATCAGATTGCAAAAGTTTTTCCCTACGGTGTGATAGAACTGATTGACCTTGAAAAGGGAACTACTTTCAAGGAAAATGGACAAAGGGTAAAACCTTTTATCGAACCCTCTGCTATGATACAACAACCTCTTGAGGTTGTTCATCTCCTGAATTGATGAAATGTTTGTGAGCTCTTGGATTTTTAATTAAATCCAAGAGAGTGTAAATATCATTTGAAAGAAAAAAGAAGTTTTTATTTATTTATTCAGTATGTCTTAAAAAGAAAAAAAAACATATATATATATATATATATATATATATATATATATATATATATACATATGTATTTCTTTATTTTATCAAGAAAACGAAAAAGAACAAAAATATGTTGAAGTGGTATTTTTTTAGGAAAAAGGGAAATTATGAAAGAGGAAGGTTGATAATCCAATTTTAATGAGAAAAATAAAAAAATTCGGCCTATGGCCAAATTTTTATAAAGAGGGAAATGAGAGAAAAAAATGCTTGTTTTGGGTATAAGAAAATTAATTTCGAGATATTTGGTTTAATGGTTGTTGGGATAAAACGTTTTATCTAAAACCGATTTGTGTGGATATGAAATTTCGGCCCAGTTAAATACCGAAGTATATTTTGTTTTCGGCCTAAAGGCAGATTTTCTAACTATGAAAAAACAATTTGGATCAGTTTCAAACAAATCTTATTCTAAACTAAACTAGTTCTAATTTTGGTTAAGCTAACTAAATTAGATTTCTGAAATCTGCACTGTGTACAATTGGACTGCGTATTTTGCCAGTTTCTAGAAACTGATCACTACAGAGGAGAGAGTGCTTCATCGTACCAAATCAAAAATCCCTTCTCTCTGCACTCCTCTCCCTCTCTCACTCAATTCTACCGGAGGCACGTTATCGCCGGCGTCTGACCACCATCACATCACGCCGCCCAATCAAGTACACCGGTCACTTCTGTTCCCCATACAACTCTCAACCTCTCATCTTCCCCTCCCCATTTGAGTTTCTCGGTACCGACAAGATGACCACCCATCTTCTTCTTTCGTTCTTACCATCCACAAAACCCTTTGTTCATCCTTTGTTCAACCATTACCGCCGCCCTCATCGATCACTAAGATACCCACTTTCAATCGTCTGGATTTTTACACCGCTATTGCACTCTCCAAAAACCAAAACCCTTGGATGCTTTTTCGTCTCTGATACACCTCCGACCACAATCGCACCTTCGATCGAAACCATATCCGAAACCCTAAAAAAACCATCGCCACCATGGATCGCCGCACTCACGACCTAACTCACTCGTTCGGATCATCATCTCGAGTGCAACGATCACCAAGAACCCCTCTCGATCGAACCTTCATATCCACTACTGATTTCTTGGGACTTAGGCTTTCTTCGACACCGAAGCGCCGCCGTACACCACCACCGAACCGCCAGTCGCTGCCACAGAGCCACCGAGCACCATTGGATATCCGTCGCATGCTGTCACAAAGCTAACACGCGTCATATCCGCCTCCGGGCTTTCCAACTGCTAGGTATGCTCCTACTAACCCTCGATTATCCCCACCCCCAAATTTCCCGTATGTGGTTGTGTTAAACTCAAGGGGTGAGCCTGCCCTAAATCGACCATCGGCCTTTCGCCCGATCCGGCGGCAACAAACCCTTAATCTAGACTATCCCGGTGGCCCCTACGGTTGTTCCTTTAGATCACCGGGATTTTGCTCCGACCAATTCGTGACCTCACCCAGAACCACCGTGGCCACCATTTCATCTACCCTATCGCCAGCACTACCACACCCACCACCGACCCTATTGCCACCATACCTCCTGTCACCTCTACTCTCGCACCAAAGACAACACCCACACCTACTGTTCCCGTACCTACTACCCTTACCCAACCCCGGCCCCCAATCCAGTACACCCGAAGGTGTAAGGCAGTGGGTACAAACAAAAAACACCTCTCAAAAAGAGGAAATATGATGATGAGGGTGCGGTTGTGGAGGAAAATGAGGATGAAGAGGGCGACTCTAGTGATGTGCCTACTGCCATTTAATCTAAACTGGCATCTACTGCGGATAAGGGTAAAACGAAAGTGGGTAACTCCTCCAACTTTAATTTTAATCACATGCATTTATTTAGTTGTCACAAAGCACTACTTATGAACAAATCATTTGCTTCAACACTCGGACAATCTTCGAAAGGTTTTCACCATCGCATTTTATTGGCACACCCACACTTTCAGCACACAATCACTAAACTTGGTTGGGAATTGCTTTGTAGCATCCCTAAACCATAAAATTTGGATTTGAATCGAGAAATGTTTTAATCAACAAAGTTAAATAACTTGAAGACATCGTTTTTAAGGTTGAGGTTTCAAAACAAGTTAGTCCTGACACAATTGTTCAGACTCCACTTGTAGACTCAACTGATTCTGAATGTTCGTTTAAGACGACTTCAAGTTCAATCCATAAAGACATTTTTTCAATGGGATTTGATAGATCAAAGGGTTTCTCAAAGGATCAGATTCGTCCTTCCAATCGTTTTTATAATCCTCTGTTTGATAATTCATAATGATTTGCATGTGCCTAAAGATAATAATTATACTAAGCCTAAAGATAACCAAGTCTTTAAGAAGGTGAAGATGGTTTGGAGATTCAAAGGCACAACTCCCGAAAAAGAAGTTCCAAAATCATCCGTTCCTACACCAAATACCAAAAAGAACAATACTTATCAAGGTAAATCTTTTGTCAAACCTGATTTAGTTTTTTCTGTAAATCAATTAATCAGGTTTGCTCAAAAGAAATTTTGTTGTTCTTACTGTGGAACTAAGGATTTTTTTCATAAAAATTATGCTCAATATTGGTATGGTACATACATAATTTCTTCAAATAAAATTGCACCTAACAAGTCAGGACCCATGTTCCGTTGGGTACCAAAATCTACTTAATCTTTTTGGTAGGTTCATTATGTGTAGTGCTGAATGTATAAGTATAACAAACACATGACTGGAAAACAGAAGAGAAGTGTGCAATATTTGAAGAAGAGTACCTGAAGAGTACATGATATAAGACTTGTGAATACAACAGTTCAGAACTCTCTCTTCAATGATTATGACTTCTAAACGTGTCAGTTTAGAACTCGTTCTTCAAAGATAAATTGGCTTCTGAAGAATTCAGTTCAGAACCCGTACTTCAAAAAGATTTTGACTTATGATTATATCAGATCAGGACTCGTTCTTCAACGAATATGACTTCTGAATTTACTTTAATCCTGGTAATTCAGAACTCGTTTTAATGATTAAGGATATTCTGATCCAAGTCTTGTTATTTGTGCAGATTTAGATAAAGATCTTTTGCACATGTTAAAGGGGGAGCTTATATGTTTTTAAATCATTGTATCATGATTTGAGGGGGAGCTCAAACATTGTTGAATGTAAGTATCTTCTGATCTTAATCTCAGATTGTTTGAAAGAAGAACAACTTTCAAGAATGAAAAACGTTTTTCCTTAAATGTTCAAACCACTTCTCTATTTCAAACAGATTTTATGAACTTAGAAGTGTGATTTTAAATGTTTTTCATGAAGATCTCGGATTATAACATCATTTCTGACCGTGTGTTTCCAAAAGTTAATACTTGTGTATTATATTTTCTATACTTTCAAGTATTCATACACACCGATACAACTTCATATTGACTTTGTTATTACCATGTCTCAAAGCGAAACAATTTTTTTCGATGGTTATACTTCCGTTTGTTGTAAGATCCCACATTGGTTGGGGAGGGGAACAAAGGTTTCCTTATAAGAGGAACTTGATACCTCCCCTATCAGACGTGTTTTAAAACCATGAGTCCAGGTATGCAGACAAAGCGAACAATATCTGGTATGGTTGGCCTGGGATGTTACAGATGGTATCAGAGCCGACAACCGGACAGGTGTGCCAGTGAGGACGCTGGGCTCCCAAGGTGGGTGGATTGTAAGATCCCACATTGGTTGGGGAGGGGAACAAAGGTTGCCTTATAAGAGGAACTTGATACTCCCCTATTAGAGGCGTTTTAAAACCGTGAGTCCAGGTATGCGGACAAAGCAGACAATATCTGGTACGGTTGGCCTGTGATGTTACATTTTTATTCCAATTGTTGTTGAGCATCATATATTTTTCAGCGTATGACATTAAACGTTTCATTCAAAGATTGTTTATATTTATTCATATAAACAAAATTCAATTATTTGATACCCTAATCCTTCATGGATATACTTCAAGATATTTGATCTGATTGATACATTGTCAAATTCTCAAACAAGTCCTTCGAATTCATTTCATTCTTTCAATATTCTTGTTGTGAGAATTCGTCAAAGTTCCAATGCTCAAATATTCATGATATTATTGTAGAGCATACATCCAGATGACAATTTTATTCAAATTTTGCGATTCATATTTGTTCAAGCTAAACTGTTGAACAACACAATTAATTTTAGGACAAAATTTCATGGGATCAGTGTGTGAGCATACAGAACATCTATGCATTCACGTTAACCAGTGTTTCCTACCCAAGAAGTTATCCTTGAGTGATTGAGGGGTGAGGGGTCTACATCAAAGAGCGGGGGAGATAACTCATCCGGTTGAGTAATCTCATTGTGCTGAGGTAAAATGTAAATGAGAGTTTGGGTAGAAGTGAGCGGATTAAAAACAGAAAGAGAGTGTGGGAACATAGTTAAAAGAATAAGAGAACTCTGCACCAACCATTTCTGAGCCGGGCGGCGACATTACTGATCGGTTCACATTCTTTGGTGACCATCATTGAAACAAGCAATTAGCCATGCCAACTCTTGCTTTAACCCCACCAGCTACTCATTTCTTTCTCAATAAAGAAATGTTTCAACTTTTCTTGGGGACGCAACATATAATCTATCTGATCTTCACTCGGAAGATTTGGATATTGAAAAAGAAGGAAGTTTGCCCCACCTTCGCACTTCGATCATGCACATTCAGTCCGTGGAAAACTTGTTGCTGTCTCAATAGTTTACACACTTTGAGCCTGAAAAAGCATAAGTTGCTTCAATCATTTCTACACATGCACGTACACACAAGGAATATGTTTTCTTGTCATAACGTTCATAGAAATTCCTTTGTGTTTTTCAATGATTGAATGGAAGCCCTGGGAGAGTGAACATCAAAAAGCTCATTTCCAAAGTACATCCGTTGTACTAAGTGGCTCTGTGCTACTTACATGCATTTTAACTGATTCATATGTTGTTTCAGGGTTACCACATTCGTTCTATCTGAATTTGAAAAGATTCGGATATATATCTTTTGGAATTGACGGTTATTCATATCAAATAGAGGAGAATGTTAGTGGTGAACAAAAACTGCGCTGAAATTGATGAAAGTTTTGATGGTCATGATGCTCACAATCATAAAAAAGGTGGAGAAATAACATAATGAAGAAAAGGGAGATATATCAGTGTAAGATAAAGGGGAGAAATAGTATAAAGATTTGTCAAAGTCAACAAGATGTTTCGAGAGAGACCGATGTTCAAAGACAATTCATGTTCAAAGAGATGAAGATACAAAGTTCAAGAAATCGTTTAAAGAGTTTGAGTTCAAAGCTTCAAAGTCTAAAGCTGCAAAGATCTGAAATTCGTGTTCAAGACTTGACGAAAATTTGTTGAAGTTGATATTCAAGGAGAATGACTTTACAAAGAGAAGGACAAAGACTTTTCAAGTTTGATAGAAGATTCTTCGAAGCTGAGAGTTTGAAGATTGTAAAGTTGTTTGAAGATTGTCAGAGCTTCAAAGATTAAAGCGGTCAGAGTTAAAGTTTTGAGGATCAGGAGCTCAAGATTGCTGCTATTTTTTTTTAAATCTTGAAACCAAAGGGGGAGAATGTCAGGGTATTATATTGTATTCAAGATTTATGTAAAAGTCAATGTAAGTGGAAAGTCAAAGTCATGTAAAGTCAAAGTCAATGTAATTAGGATTAATGCCTTGTAATCTTGTAGGTATAAATAGGTTTAGTAAGCTTTGTAAGTAAGAAACTAAGTAAGTAATTAGAAGAGAGCTTATTGTAATATCTAGAGAGAGTGTTTAGAGAGAGAATCTAGAGAGAGAAAGTCACAAACTCATATGTAATTCTAGATTCTCAAGATCAATGGATGACATATTGATTACCTAATATATCTGGTGTTATCAATCTTTCACAAGTTTCTTTCCTTAAAAGGAAACTAGTAAGACCCTAATCTCTTATTCTTGGAAATATTTCCTAACTAAGAAAGTACATTCTTCTTTTCCTTTGTTCTATTTTTTTCTCAGAAATGGCCCAAGCTACAACAATGGTGAAATTAAAGAATGTTAGGTTCGAGCTGAACCAAGTGCAATTCGTTGTAAACAACCACCTTGCATTACTTCATTTCCCTGAAAAAAGGCCTGCCTAGACCTCGCTGACACTATTGAACTCCTACGCAACTCTCCCATATTTTACGCTCTGACCATCGCACCTCCTACTCATCGACATTTTCTTCAACAGTTTTGGTGCACTGCTGAGCGTACTGAGAAGACACTGAAATCTGGAAGGAAGGTAACTGTTATCGGCTTAAAGACGGAACTTGGAGAAGGCAGTATCACTGCCAACGGAATTCGCTCCGCCCTCCAACTCCTAGTGGGACCATTTATCGATCCTCCCACTGATGACAAACTCATCAAGTTTCTCGATCTCATGGGCTGCACATGGGATCCTAAGCCCCGAAACCCTGAACTCCCCGACAGGAAGCCGACCAAGATCTTGAATGCCAAAATGCCTTCAAAGTTGAATTTCCTCTTTTCCCACATCATCTCTTCAATGAAAAGAGTGGGAAGACCGGATCGCTGGACCAAACCAATCACTACCAACTGTAGATGGGGTACAACCTCATCACTGGGCGTAACATAGACTACGCCAGGATCATCTTTAAAGATTTCATGGTCAAAGTGGAGAAAGAGAAAAGGGAACTGAAAGTACCCTATGTACGATTCGTCTCAACGCTCCTCTCCTTCTTCCTCAAGGAAGAATATCTATCAAAGGGAGATTACCAACTTCCTCAGCTAGGAGCCCGCATCCTAGACGTCGAGCCAACTGCCAATGAGGTACGTATCTCTACCCTTACTCGACTTCTCCTACCCTATTCTTCTACTTCTTAGGCAACGATGTCTTCAGTTCAACCCCCCATAGTTTCCCATGTTTCCACCTCCGTATCCTCAGCGAAGAGGAAACCTTTTACAACCACTCTTGGTCCTTCCAAAAAGACCAATAGAATTTCTAAGGAGAAACAACCCCAACAAAAATTGTCTACAAGATCCTCTGGGTTCGCCTCTTCACAGGCGACCCTAGACACTTTTGTGGTACACTCCACCCCACCTGCTACCTCATCAACCACTTCAGCGCCTTCAACCGCTGAATTATCGCTGACAACTACCCCACTATGTTTAGAGTTGGCATTGGGGTATCTCTGATAGGACTTCCAGTTATCAGTGAAGTAAATTTTTTAAAAATTACTTCTCAAACTGTCCCGGCAATATCAAAAAGATATGCAATGGGAATCACAAAGACTCGTTCATGTGTGAAAGAAATAAATTATATTTGTTTGGCTTAAAAATTGATTTAACTTGGGACGCAAGTTAAAAATCAATAGACACAGTGAGTAGAAAATGAAGTTCGGAGAACGGAGCTGATGTCTTCCTTTTTCAATATCTAAGCCACCGAGTGAGGAATAGATAGATTATGTGCCAAATCTCCGTGAATATATGAAACAAGCATCTTTTGAGAGATACTTGAGTGGCTAGGTGGGGTGATACAAGTTATCGACACTGGGTCCATGTCTGTTTCAATATTCATCTCCAAAGAACGAGAATGAATAGATTGTGTGGTTACCCGGATAACTGACTCAGTTTGGCAAGGACCAATAATTCTTTTAAGTCCTGTCACATCCTCACCAAATTCTTTTCTCTCCAAACTCGTCTATGCATCTAGACCCCTCACTGTTGTCTATAAATGGGATGTATTTCTTGGGTAGGTCCTTCCGGTTCTGGATAGACCATAGAAACAATATAAATCCTATCACTCATTTCACACCTTTTTTCATTCACCAATTATAACAGTTAATTCAACATTTAAATACGAGTTCTAGACTAAAATGTTTAGAAGTCGTAACTTTTAAGAACGGGTCCTGATCTGAGATGATCAAAAGTCATAAAAATTAAGTCCGAGTTCTGATCTAAGGTAATAAGAAGTCATACAAATGAAGTCCGAGTTCTGATATGAGGTAATCAGAAGTCATTAAAATTATTTGAAATAGAGAACTTCAATAGACAAGATCAAGCGCTAAACAGAATAACGGGGACTGGATTGATGATAAAATAAAATCCTAGGTTGCAAACAGTGATTCGATTAATTTGATTTGAATGAGATAATTTTCACAAAAATTGAGATATTTTTTACTTTATTACTCAGTGAGCACATTATGGTCAAAGATCAAACAATGACTAGAAATTTTAATTGTGAAGAACAAGTCACAGTGGTTATATCAGACAAGAAGTGAATCATTAGAAACAAATGACGAACTTTTAGAAACAAATAGGAATTCAAACGATGGTATTTCCATCCAAATAATTCAACAAATATATGAGACATGGAAATAACTAAGTGTTAGGGATAAAATCAGGTTGAATAGAAGTTCAAGGGTTATATTGTTATTATTCATTTTGAGCCTTATTATGTAATGAGCCATGGGCTTGCTTGTGTAGGGCCCATGGTATATATAGTCTATTTTGTTTAGAATTTAGACTAATCGTCATTATTATTCAATCACTCGTATTGTAATTCTCTCTGAATATTGAAAATGAATTGGATGACTAGTTGAAATTATTCTGACTGTTTTCTACTTGTTGATTTCTACTGTTCGTATGCACTAATCTGGAACTCACAATTGGTATCAGAGCATACGGACGATTCGATTCAAGGTGATAAAAAGGTTTCTGGTAAGTTTCTTATTGAGTTTATCGACTGTGTTCTTGAGTTCAAATATCCATATTTTGATTCTGGTAAAATTGCTTATTCTCGTTTATTACATTCGATTCGTATCATCTTTATTAGCGATTCTGCAATTTTTCTCATTCCAATTCGATCATCTGAGTTGTTTTAAAGCAAAATCAAGTTTGTGGTTTTTGGGTCCTGTTCATATCAAAAATCAAAACATTTCTTCAAAACCGTGCCATTTTGCTTGATTATCGATTTGGGTATTGTTATTTTGTTGTTTTTGGAAGGTTTCTAACTTTTCAGGAAGATTCCCATCAACCCTAATCGAATTCCTATCGAATTAGAAACTACAGCCGCAGTGTCCGGACACCACAGCCGCAGTTTCCCGATACCTCCCCCACTTTCTGGAACATCCTTATTTTTTTCCGGGTAAGTTCTCATTTTCGTTTCTTACCGGGGAAAACTCATCCGGTAACCTAAAGTTTCCGGTAAATTCAATTTACCCAGACAACTCCAAGTTTCCGGTTAATTTTTTGTCAGGTAAAGTATCCAGTAAGTCTTTCATCCGGTAAGTATCTTCAATTTTATCCGGTAAGTTTTTCAATTTCATTTGGAAACCTCAGCTATCTGGTAAGTTTTTCAATTTCATTCGGAAACCTCAGCTATCCGGTAAGTTTTTCAATTTCATTCGGAAACTTTCATTTTATCTGGTAAACTTAGTTCATCCGGTAACTTTCTGTTATCCGAAAACTTGAGTTTATTCGGACACTACTGCTTATCCGAACACTTCTGCTAATTTGAACATTTTCACACACATCTGATCCGGACACTTCCAGATCAGACACTCGTCATCCGGATTCCTATCCGGTAAGTTCTGATTAGCTAGTTTCTTTCCTGTTTAGCCTAGATCACTCTTAGAACATGCGTTAGGACATCACTCTTAGTGCCTTGCGTTAGGAAAACACTTTGAATCAAACAATCGTTTGACGATCACCTTAGTGCAATCAACAACGATGTCTTCTCGAGATGCTCTTGCTGTCGGCACCGACTCCAAGCCGCCGACCCTCTACCAGGGAGAATACAGCCAATGGCGGGACAGATTCATGATATTCATCGAGCCAAAGGACAATTTCGAGTTCATCTGGCGCGCTCTAACAAATGGACCACAACATAAACCCATGAAGGCTTTACCAGCAATAGCTAAAGGTGCTCAAGTTGTCTATGAGGAGAAGTCATACTCGGAGATGAGCGAGGACGAAAAGGGCATGCATGATGGTGAAAAGCATGCCAAGAGGTATCTTGTTCAAGCTCTACCGAATCCGATCTACACAGCCATTGATAGCTACAAGGACACAACAATGGGCATGTGGGATCAGGTGGAGAAGATGATGAGTGGGAGCAAAGTCGGCAACCAATTAAAGATCAACAGCTGCATCACAAAGTTTGACAGCTTCAAGCAATGCGCCGGCGAATCACTCTCCCAGGCTTATGAATGTTTCTGCCTCCTACTGAATGAGCTCCACAAGAATAAGATCACTCGTTCAAATACGGAGAATGCGCTAAAGTTATTGAACAACCTCCTTCCTGAATGGAAAGTGTTTGCTTCTCACGTCAAACACAATCACTTAATGGAGAACGTTCCAATACACAAACTCTATGAGATGCTTCTCCAGGACGAAGATGAAGTGATGGAGATTCTGAGCGAAAAGAAGTCTACGTCCAATTCACCTGGTGATCCACTAGCTCTTATTTCTTCAAAACGAGGCAAATCCTCTAGCCGTCGTTCCAATAGTGCCCAAGAGCCAAGTGAATCTGAGCCAGAATCTGCGGAAGAAGATGACAGTGATTCTGATCCTGAATTGACTGCTGTGAAGAAAGCAATGGCTCTGCTCTCGAGATCCTTCCAGCAGCATAAGTTGTTCAAGAAGCCTACATCCAATAATCAGTGCTACTCCACTTCCTCCAACAAGCGCCATGATTATCAGGATTAATACGAAGGCAAGAAGAAGGCAGATGAGCACAAGCAGCCTGACAAGAAGGAGAAGGGTGAGAAAGAAGATCGCAAGCCCGAAATGAAGAAGAAAGACGAACCCGTCACCTGCTACAATTGCGGGAAGCTAGGTCATTTTGCAAAGGATTGTAGGAAGCCTGTTGTGAAGAACGCACACTATTACAAGGCAAAGCTCGCACTGGCAGAACAAAAGGAAGCATGCGAAGCTCTATTTGTTGAAGATGACCACTGGCTGGGTCGTTTTGATGATAAAAGCGAGTCTGAAGATGCCGACGCTTTCATGGGCTACCACTCTCCTCCAGAAGAACAGGCAAAGCTGTGTCAGGTATGTGATCCTATCTATCAAGGCTTAACCAAACAGTTTGAACCTATTGTTGCACGAATAGATTCCTACAAGGCCATCATGAATGAACAACTGCTTGAAATCAAATCATTAACTGAAAAGCTAGATGTTCAAAAACGAATAACTGGAAAGTATAAGTCTGAAAATGCTAACTTAAAATACAAATGTACAAATCTTTCAATAGCACCTAAGGACTTAAGGGCCAAAATATCTGAACTGAATTCACAGCTGGATCAGTGTAAGAATGAGAACATAGAGATTGTTTATCAATGCTCTTCTCTTCAAATTTAGCATAAGGAAATGGTTTTCAAAATAACAGATCGTAAAACCAAACTCCATAAGAGGGGTCAAACAGACCAGACTATTCACATGAATAAACCCAAGGAATTCACATACTACAACAAGGAATGGGGAATCGGATACGACAACCTTCAGTACTTAAAAAAGGGTATAGCTAAAACACAGTTACTTTATCACTTTAATTGTCTCGGTATAACTAAGAAGTATCCTTAATACAAAATCAAATGGACTGGTCCTCTTGAACCAGAGAAAGAAGAGGAAACTGAGGAATACAAGCGCAAGCATATCACCAAAATGCAACTTCCTTATTGCTACGAGCCTATGAACTGGTCGTACAAGGAAAATCCAAAGAAATACCTCTCGAATGACTAGTTTGATTGTTATAAGGTTGCTACACCCAATGATTCCTCCAAAAAGGATGAGGCTCAAGCACCTGAATCCAAAACTAAGACGGATGAGCTTAAACTCTATGTCCCGCCTATCATTTTGGAAGCAAAAATTGTCGAATTAGAGGAGTCACTCGAGAAGGAAAGATAATGTTTTCAAAAGGAAAAACAAGCGCTCGTAACCGAACTTGAGGCACTTAAAACCGTTAAAACCGAGTGTGTATCGGATGAAGGACATGAAATCCTTCGAAACAAAATCGACCGGCTCACATCAAAACTGTCTGCTTTGGCGACAGAAGCGATGAAGGAGCATGTGAGAAATGGTTAACTTCAAGAGAAGATTGACCTACTCCAAGAAGAAAAGACGATTTCACCCGAATCTTCCTCGGACTCATCTGACACATCCTCGTGCAAAGCTTTCATTGCTAAAACATCTTCTTTAAACAGAAAAGGGTCTCAAGATGAGGGTGTTTTAAATAATCTGAACTCTGATTTTTTCTTAGCTTCCGCACCAGATTCACCGAAGCACACCGACACAAAGTGTTCCTCACCTCCTTCGACCAATCCAAGTCCATTAATTCCGGATATAGATTTTTCAGAATTTTTGAATTCCGAGGGTAATTCTGATGAAGAGTTTGAATCGTTCCCATTCGACAAACCTCTTCCAAGTCATATGATTTTCTTTTGCCAGTGGTAAATCGACTGGTCAATTTTCAAACGGGCGGATGTTCTACAAAACCAACGACCCCGGCTGTGATCAAGGTTTCTAAAACTGAGTCTTGTTCTAAAAAACAATCACAGCCGCGGCAAAAGACCGGTCAATCGACTGCTAAACGTCCTGCCTACTCCACCTCTGCTGACCATACTGTTAATGCTGTTTCAGATAAAACTGGTCGGGCTAAACAAGACAAACCGAAGTGGGTAGCCAAGGAATCTGTCGAGAAAAATGCAGCGTCGAAGTCATTTAATACTGTTTTTTTATCCTAGAATGAACAAGAATGATTGTGCTTTGAATCATAAGAATGATTTTGTTGAACAAGATATTAAATTTCCGATTAAACTTTATTCTATTCAGCAATTGATTCAATTATCGCATGGTTGTTTGTGTTGTTCTACTTGTGGTTGGAATGACTTTGATGACATTAATAATTCAGCTGATTGGTTTGGTTCTTATCATGTCAATAATTTTGCACCCAAACGCAAACCCCGTAAAAACAAAAAGAAACCAAATACAAAACGGGGTTCCCAGTCAGAGGTTAAACCTAAGCAAAAAAAGGAAACCCATTTCAAAACGGGTTCCTCCTACTGAGGTTAAACCTACACCCAAGCGGAAACCTGCCTAAAAATAGGTTCCTCCGACATGTGTAAAACCTAACCCTCCAGGACCCATTTCAAAAGGGTACATAAAGTCCGCTAATCTCGTTTTGTAGGACGGTCATGTGTGGTACTTAGATTCTGGATGCTCCAAACACATGACCGGGAGGAGGGAGCTGCTCACGAACTACAAAGAAAAATATTGCGGAGACGTGAGATTCGAAAACGATGACAAGGCACCGATTTTGGTCTACGGCGACATTGTCCAAGATCAGATCACCATAAAGAAAGTCTCATACGTCGCGGGATTGGGACACAACTTGTTCAGCATTGACCAATTCTGCGATAAAGATCTAGAGGTCAGATTCAAAGCCAAAAGGTGTAGCATCCTCACTGACGCCGGAACGGAGCTACTGGTTGGAACGCGAAAGACCAACCTCTACACCATCGACCTTGCAGCCCTGAAGACCGATGATTCTGTCTTCTTGATGTCTAAAGCAAATTCTCAGAAAGCGTGGATTTGGCACCGACGTCTCTCGCACCTGAAGTTCAAGAGTATCAACAAACTGGTGCTGGGTGGACACGTAAAAGGCATGCCCGACCTTCAATTTGTGAAGGACCGACTCTGCAGGGCATGCGGAATGGGAAAGATGATGCGAGCGATGCACAAGCCGAAGGCCGCTCCGAGCACGTCCCGGTACCTCGAACTTATCCGTATGGATTTGTGTGGACCGATGCGTGTTCAAAGCATCAACAAAAGGAAGTACGTCCTGGTGATGGTGGATGACTTCTCACGCTACATTTGGGTAAAGTTCCTACGCTCGAAGGACGAAACCCCAGAGCTGATTATCAACCACTTAAAGACTATCCAACTGAACCTTCGACCGCAAGTTCAGACCATCAGGACCGACAACGGGACGAAATTTAAAAATCAAACGGTGAACGAATACCTGACATCAGTTGGTATCTCGCAAACCTTCTCGGCCGCACGCACTCCTCAACAAAACGGAGTGGTGGAAAGACGCAACGGTACCCTAGTCGAAGCCACTCGCACGATGCTGTCACAGTCAAGGCTGCCCTTATTTCTCTGGGCTGAAGCGGTGTCAACTGCATGCTACACACAAAACCGCTCCATCATAAACAAGCGGTTCAACAAGACGCCGTACGAGATCATCAACAACCGCATCCCAAACATCAAGTACTTCCACGCGTTCGGATGCACGTGCTACATTCTCAATGACAAGGATGATCTCGGGAAATTCAGTCTGAAGGCAAACGAAGGAGTTTTCATAGGATACTCCATGCATGCTAAGGTGTATCGTGTTTACAACAAACGAACCAAAACCGTTATTGAGAGTGTAAACGTGACATTCGACGAAGCCACAGATTTGGCTTCTGAACATATCAGTTCAGAACCCGGTTTAACTGGAATGCTAGCTTTCTAACTTTTACGTTCAGGATCTGCGCAAACAACAGTAAATCCAAATCATGCATCTACGTCGAATGCTCAACTTTCTGATTTAGATTTACTGTTTAATGCGTCTACCCCTCGTGTCTCAGCGCAACCAAGAATTTAAGTTGCTCAAAGCGAGGACTCGGCGAATCTTTCTGGTCCTCCGCCTTCGACCAGCACTCCAACAATCACTGTGGAGACACCTCAGCCCTCAACTTCAACTTCCAATGATACGTTTATCCCCCCGAAGGAACCAATACAAAACACGGAGATCGCTCCTGAAGATTCGTCCTCGACTACACTCATTGACCAGCCTATGTCTTCCCCGGAACCAGAAGTTGCTCAACCTTCGACGAATCCTCCCAAGTCTCCTCCGAGAAACCAACCTGCGACACTTGAATCTGTTCATGACCTTCCAACTAGTGGATACGTGGATCCGGACACCTCACACTCAACTCAACAACCGCTTCCACACACTACCAAGTAGACAAGAGCTCATCCCCTGCACCAAACTATCGGTGATCCCTCTACTCCAGTTCAAACACGAGGCGCATCGGCCAACTTCTGCCTCTTCTCTGGTTTCCCGAGTAAGATTGAGCCCACAACCGTCCCCGAAGCATTAGAAGATACGGACTGGGTCATGGCCATGCAAGAGGAACTCAATCAATTTAAGGCCCTCAAAGTATGGCGACTTGTCCCACGTCCTTCTCATATGACGGTGATCGGCACCAAATAGATCTTCAAGAACAAGAAGGACGAGGATGGCATCATCGTACGGAACAAGGCGCGTCTCGTGGCCAAGGGGTACCGTCAATAAGAAGGGATAGACTATGACGAGACATACGCTCCGGTGGAGAGAATCGAAACAATACGTATGTTCCTTGCATATGCCGCGCATAAAAACTTCACGGTCTTCCAAATGGATGTGAAGACCGCTTTCCTCAACGGCGAGATCAAGGAATAGGTGTACGTATCGCAACCGGATGGGTTCATGGACGAGAAGAAGCCTAATCATGTCTATATATTAGACAAGGCGCTATACGGTTTGAAGCAAGCTCCACGGGCCTGGTATGATACTTTTTCTAAGTTTTTAATAAAATCGGGACTTTCAAGAGGTAAAATCGATACAACCCTATTTATTAAAAACTAAAAAGGTCACATAGTGTTAGTTCAAGTGTATGTTGATGACATAATCTTTGGTTCTACTAACCCGCTGTACTGTAAGAATTTTGCCACTCTAATGGGACAGTATTTTAAGTTAAACAACTGTAAGAATGTTGTGTGAGATGAATTTTTTCCTCGGTCTTCAAGTTAAACAACTGTCGATCAGGATATTCATAAATCAGGCTAAGTACATCCGACATATTCTTAGGAAATTCCAGATGGAACAGTCCTCACCAATGAAAACTCCCATGGCACCCGGTACAAAGTTACACGCCGATCCTAACGGAAAGGATGTGGACAAAAAAACGTACTGGGGAATGATCGGTTCTTTAACGTATCTAACAGCTAGTACACCGGATATCATGTTTTCGACCTTTCTTTACGCCCGGTTTCAGTCAAAACCTAAAGAGTCTCACTTAATCGCTGTTAAACGAATTTTTCGTTATTTGAGAGGTACTGCTGATCTTGGCTTGTGGTACCCGAAAGAGACAGGTTTTGAGCTTTCGGCATATTCTGATGCGGACCACGCGGGCAGCATGATGGATCGGAAGAGCACATCGGGGCATGTGCAGTTCTTGGGCGACGGTCTGGTGAGTTGGGCATCCAAGAAGCAGCAGTGCGTCTCTACGTCGACTGCCGAGGTGGAATACGTGGCCGCCGCAAGCTGTTGTTCAGAAGTTATATGGATGCACAAGAAACTTAAGGATTATGGTTTCACACACACCAAGGTGTCCATCTACTGCGACTCAAATAGCGCCATTGCAATATCCAGCAATCCGGTCCAGCATACAAAGACGAAGCACATAGACGTTTGGTACCATTTTATCAAGTACCACGTCGAAAGAGGTACAATTGAACTCTACTTTGTAAATACAGAACATCAGTTAGCAGACCTGTTTACAAAACCCCTAGACGAAAAACGCTTTAATTATCTAGTGTCTAGGTTAGGTATGATAAATCTGAAAACTTGATCGGATTGTGTGCCCGATACAAGTTCCATACATCTACGAGAAACTGTCTATTCATCATCTGTTGTTTACACTCCAGATAATTGAGTCTACACTTTCTCGCATCTGTATTCTACTTGTATCGTATACATTTTTGGTTAAGTCTCTGTATTAATTAGGTAGATTTCATCTGTTTGCTTTCTTTTAACGTGTGTTTCCTTTTCTGTTAGTTATTGTCGCCTACTTTCTATTATTATATCTGTGCTTTCACAAGTTGTTCATGTGTTCAGGGGGAGCACGAACAAGTATCAGGTAAGTACAATCTACTTTTAAGGGGGAGTGTCACACAACTGTTTTTCTAATTGTCAAAAGTTTTTGTGTGTGGACATTCCAAGTGTCCTTCGTTTCACTCTACGTGCATCTTCCGAGGGGGAGCAAATTCACATTTGTTCATCATTTTAGGGGGAGCGTCACACAGTTTTTCTTTAAGTGTGTCAAAGTTTTTTATGTGTGGTCGTCTCTCCATTGCACTCACATGCAAAATTCGAGGGGGAGCAGAGAAATCCCCATGCTCAGTTCGAGGGGGAGCGAGAGAAAGTTCTTTCAAGGTCACACAAATATTGTTTTTGGGATTTTCATACAATCAGGGGCCAAAATTGGAATTTTTTTCCAAACTTTCCAGACAGGTTTCCGGATACCCCTATCCAGATAGATTTCTGGACCGGACACCTATCCGGACCGGATGGGTATCCGGATGACCCATCCGGAAAGTAGGACCATATATAAGGATTCCGGATCAAACCCTATTCATTATTTCCGGAAAAGTCTGAACTCACAAAACCCTCTCTCTCACTTCTCACACTCGGAAACCTAAGGATTTCACAATATACTGGTTCATTTCTCTCCATTTCACAAGTATGTGTTCCTTAACCTATGTCGATTACTTTTTGCGTACTGATTCAGGTTTTAACCGACTGGTATTTCGATTTAGGGATCCACAGGGGCTCACGAACCCCATGGCAGTGCCAATTTTCACTCGGCCACAAACCTCATGTTTTAGGCCTGTTTCTTGGTTCCTTATTGCCTATTTGGTCAATTACTCACCCCTACCATGCTTAAAATTGAGTCTCAATATCATTTAGCTCAGGATCGATTAGTCCGGATGACACCCGGATATTTTCAAACTATGCGGACACATTCATATCATCCAGAAAGCTACATAAGTCAAGATATTTTATCCGGACACCACTGACATCCGGTAACCCTAGTTGTCCGGAAACCTTAGGGTTTCCGGTAAGTTCAACTATCCGGATTGTCGAGGTGTCCAGTAACCAAGTCATCCGGTAACCAAGTCATCAAGTAACCAAGTCATCCGGTAACCTCATTTTGTCCGACTATAATTGTTACCCGGAAACCTTTGACATGCCCGGAAACCTTGGTTTGTCCGGATACCTTTGTCCGGAAACCTTGGTTTGTCCGAAAACTTTTATTTCCATATGATGTTGTTTGGAAACTTCCAATTTCATCAGTCCAGTACCCTGTTCTCTCACTTCCGATCCTCAATCTGTTCCAGATTGAGCCGATTTTTGCAAAGGTACGCGCCAAAAATTGTTCATCCGTCTGTATACTAACACTGTTCTTTTTCAGATACACATGGCGGATCAAGAACAACAACAACCTCAAGAAAACATTCTTCCTTAAGAGGAATTCATTGACGAAGCAGCCGACAATGCTTTGGTCCAACCAGACCATGGCATTGAAATCGAAGCCAACAACCACCAACTGGACGCCGCCGAGTTCCGACCACAACACCGTGTGGTCGTGGACATCCTTCTTGGTCACCCTCTCCGTGAGGCCCTTACTACAACGGCCGACGTCCCCGTTTTGTACATCTATCAAGTATGGCTATCTCCTAAAGTCATCACGGCCGCCAACTCTCAAACGATCACGACGCGGATCGACAATCACCCGTTCACGCTCACACCTGAGTCGTTCCGCCGTCTGTTATCTCTACCTGAAGCCACCGCCGGCGGACATCAAGTTTACGACCCCGCGGTCAATGAAACGACGCTATATGCCCAAATCCGCGCACTTGGCTATAACCATGCACTCGACCGCCCTTAAGCGTTCAACCGCAAGTTTCTAGCGCCCATCTCGTACACACTGTTCACGATTCTGAACAGGTGTCTATCATCCAGGTGGAAGGGAATAGACCAGTGCACAGCCGACTTTCTGCGTCTATTTCATGTTGTCTGCTACAATCACCACATTGATTTCTCACTTATCATCTGGCGCAAACTAGTTCAAGTTATCCGACAAATTGGCGGTTCGAAGCAGAAGAAGTTCCTACCTTACCCTCGATTCCTCTCCTTGTCCGTCAGACAACACATGGACGCGAATCCAGGGATACCGCGACGCATTAATCATCTGGTATGTCCTCCCTTTCATTTATGCTATCTTGTGATTCGAAACCCGTCCGAAGCCAGACCCATGCCCTTACCTGAAGCCCTACTGGAACATGCGGACCCTAATGCACCGAGTGTGCTAGAATATAGGAGAGTGTTAGACGCTCCCATGGTCCAGCGAGAGCCGGAGGGACCTCCCCAGGGACATAGACCTGGGAGACGTGAGGGTCCAAGGATGAGAGGATGTAGAGTCTGGGTAGCTGTGGCTCCCGGATGGGGTGTATTGAGATTACATGGGAGGGGCACAGGAGCGAGAGGTGCATTGGATACGCATGCCAATACTACCCATTCCAGCCAAGCCAGAACTAGCCAACAACCCCACTTTCACACCACCCGAACCACGACCGAAGCAGGACCGTCGACTAGACTACACGAGGTCCCGGTCGTCACTGAAACCGAAAGACCAATGCTTCACCGTGATCCGGAGGAATACACATCTGAACCCCCTTCGTCGCCCAGACGAAGTGAAGAAGTGGAATTCGAATACACTGAATCCGATACGGACCATGCCATACGCATTTCCTTGATACCACACCGTATCGGACCACACCCACTGTTGACTGAAGGATCCCCTTATGACTCACCTACACCCCCCCTAATCCCTACTTCTCAGCCTATTATGGGAGACACAAGGAGAGCGGAGAGAGAAATAGTTGAAAATCTTGAACAGGCGAGTCGGAGAGAATGGAGATCTAAAAAGAATCAAGAGAGAACGAGCATTAGGACTAGAGAGGCTCGAGAGAGACCCCAAACCAGCGTCAGCCAGGTAGCCACATCTACTATCTTGTCTCATCCATTGGGACTAGGTATTGAAGAAGCCGTCGTGGACCTAGCGGCATAATTGCACAACCTCCCTAGCCACTCACCCGTCTCTCAACAGATGGGTGTTTCAACTTTACACGGGGACATAGCACAAATGTAAAGCCCGTATCCCGGTATGTAATTTCTTTTATTAATTCTTTTCTTTTTAAGTTTGATTTAATGTGGTTTCCGTTAGCGGGGTAGTCGAATCGGACCAAAAAATTAAATGAGTCAACCTTTGTGGGTTTTTGCAAGGAAAGGAAAGTTGAGGGGCTAATTGGGGCATCTCACCAAAGTTTGGCAAGGGATCGTCCAAGAGTCACCCCCTCCCCTTCCTTTCGGTTTCATGCTAGTAACCACCACAACCTTTAGTCATCCCCTCCCCCTTTCTTGTTGTGTTCGGCCAAGAAGAGAACTAGAGAGAGAGAGTGAAAGAAAGAAGCCGAGAGAGGGAGAGAGAAACCGAGAGGGTGATAGAGGTTGCTGCCGGCGACGAGGAGAGAGGAGGAAGGAGACGATCGCCGGCAAGTTTGGTCGGAAAAGAGGAGGAAGAAGGGTTCGTCGAGGTAAGTTCGTCTATTTCTCGTTTGTTGTTATCGTATGTCAAAGAAACGCCGCAAACCACCACCGCCGCCGGAGGCGGCAGGGGGTGGTGCACGGCTGTTGTCCAGCCTAGGGTAACCCATATTCAGTAGTTCATATGCTTTTCGGGTCTGTTGGGATTAAGCCACGACTTAATGGGTTAATAATCAATAGTGTCATTTCATGTGAAAATTTAGTAATCTGCCACTGTTTTGCTTAAACCGTAACATTTTTCTCGTAACTCGGATTGGGGCGAAATCGGTGCCAAAGGTTCCCATTTTGAGTCTAGTAACCTTTCTATGTTTTGTGCAAAAACCAGTTCGGAACGTAGCTTAGGTCAAATCGTCGTTTTGTACTGAAAAGTTCTGTTTTTGCTGCTCTGAGAGGTGTTTTTGTAAAATTCATATAGAGTGCTAGGAATATCGTTAGGACGCGTGCGATACGTCCCTGGAACCGTAAGACATTGAACTTCCTGAATGTGGAATTAGATTTTTGGTTTGATCAGTTTAGCAGGGGTAAAATGGGTCCCGAACAGACCTGCATTTTTAGTATAAAAGCTGGAATTTTTAGTTTCGTTAAACTAGTAAAAGTGTCGTGAGTTGGGACCTTCCGTTGACGTTTTTAGTGCGTAATTAGGTGGGAAAATGTGAGGAAGGTTGACGTGCTGGTGTTGCGGCTCGGGAGCGCGTCGCTTTGCTTTGAGGTGAGTTCTCTCACTGCGTAGTTAGGAATTTCATGTATATCGTTGTTTTTGTGCTATGTGTTATTACGTGTTATTACGTGTTTACGTGGACCAATTTGGTTGGAATGATTTAGCTGTGATTGTTGAAATTATATGTCGATTATTTGTGCTTGCGTACACCTCAGTGGGACTGGGGGGGCTCGGTGGGACCGAGGGCTCGGTGGGACTGAGCTAGTACAATTGTATTATCTTTACTCGGTGGGACCGAGGGCTCGGTGGGACCGAGGGCTCGGTGGGACCGAGGGCTCGGTGGGACTGAGCTGGTATCAATGTCTTTACTCGGTGGGACCGAGGGCTCGGTGGGACTGAGCTTGTGTGGATATATTTTTGGTGTACTCGGTGGGACCGAGGTTCGTATTTATGCATTTATCATTATGTGGTTTTATATTTGTGGTGATGGTGACGTTGCCTACTTGCGAGTAGGGGCGATATTCGTGGGGTTGCTACCTGCGTGTGTGGTAGGACTCACTAAGCGATTAGCTTACCTTTTCCCAATATGTTGTGATTTCAGGTGCGAGCGGCAGTCGGGCTTGACGGTACACACACTATGCGCGGGGTGCTGAGAGTGTTTAAAATTTCACTTTTAAACCTTTAGATTTTATTTTATGAAATTTCCGATGCGTAAACTTTATTGACTGTTTGAGTTAACGACGTTAATTTAATTTGAATTGCGAATTATTAAATTGGGGTTAATTTATAATGAAATGCATGTTTTAAAAATTTTAAATTCCTTGTAATTTTTGGGACGTTACAACTTGGTATCAGAGCACAGCTTGAGTGAATCAAACACATCTCGGTGTGTTTGGTCTCAAGTTGCGGCTATGAAGTTTTTTTTTTAACTCTCTTATTAAAATCTTTGAAAATAAATGAACGGAGAAAGCCCGTTTGGGAAACGGTGATCGTGGGCGCAGTGTGTACAGTCAGCCGACGCCAATTGGGAA
Source organism: Saussurea involucrata (assembly GCA_033807775.1). Classification (NCBI taxonomy): domain Eukaryota; kingdom Viridiplantae; phylum Streptophyta; class Magnoliopsida; order Asterales; family Asteraceae; genus Saussurea; species Saussurea involucrata. The sequence continues at coordinate 29,670,960 of CM066316.1, forward strand.
GGTACAGCACTTAGTGTATTTATTGCTTTCTAGGCATAGGGTATGCATGCTAAATTGCCGAGGTTGTTTACACTGTACTGTACGATGACTGCTTGCTAGTAGGAATCAATGCTAGTTATAGTAGGTTGTCAAGTGAAGGCCCTATAGGTTGCATGCAGTAAGAATCATATAGCCTTAGAATATTTGATTTAGTTCTATTGCGCAGCTCTTGTTTGAGTCCAACCGTTCTAGGATAGAATCTTGTATTCGAATGTCTATTTGATTCACGCTGCGTGCGACTGGGTATTCGCGAGGCAACTCGTTATGGCTAACAGGGATTCCGTTGTAGCAAGAGTAGTGGGATGAGATGAAATTCCTAGTGAGCTGGGAATAGCGTTTACATATGAGTACGTATGCTAGATTGCTTTCTAGAACATAGGAGTATGTATGCTAGATTGCTTACGTGGATTTTGTGGTATTGTATGGTTGTTACTTGCTATTAGGAACTTATGCTAACCTTGATAGGTTGTTAAGCGAATGCACTATAGGCTGTATGCGGTAGGAACCGAATAGCCTTAGAATGTTAGATTTAGTTCTATTGCGCAACTCTTGTTTGAGTCCAACCGTTGTAGGATAGAATCTTATATTCGAATGTCTATCTGGTTTCCACTGTATACGACTGTGCGTTCACGAGGCGACTCGTCAGGGCTAGTGGGGGTTCCGTTCTAGCAAGGGTAGTGGGGTATTACGACTTTTCTAGGGAGCTAGGAAAAGTGTTTGCATATGCCGGAATGGGCATATGTGTTTGTTTGTGGTAAGCAACTACTTGGACGTCCCGGGACAGGACTCGAAACGAGTAAGGATAGGTGTGAAGGGTAGTAGCAGAGCTCCTACTATCTGAAGCACAGGATCCGTGCTCGAGTCGGGGAAAGTCACGGAGAATCCGAAGAGTTGAGTATGAGCGTAGTTAGCAGGTTTTAATGTGTGCTAGTAGCTCGTTAAGGAGGAACAACAATGCTGATCCAGATGCTGATGCTGGAATTATTGCTGATCAGATTCGTGAGATGTTTGCGGTCGAGGTGACGCATATTTGGAGGAGGCGATCCCCGAAATTATTACCGCCATTCGTGATGAGGTAATAGTGTCGATGGAGGAGCGCATCGCGGCGATTCCACCCCCTGCAGGTGGGCAGCCCCGAACAAGAGAGTCGGGATCGGTTATGGAGTGCACATTCCTTACCGGTGGTTGTCCTGCGAACTAGAAGGTTCGCTTCGCGGTGAATCTGTTACGAGACGGAGCGAAAGACTGGTGTGCTACTACTTTGATGCTTAACGGGCGCACTACTTGACCTGGGAGGAGTTCGTCGTATGTTTCGTGTAGAGCATGTGCCTCTAGTGGAGATGGAGAGGAGTGTCAAAGAGTTCTTGGAGCTCTCTCAGACTGCGGAGGCCATAAAGGAGGTGAACCGAAAGTTCACGGAAATGACATTATTCTATCCTTAGCATGCTGCTTTTGAGGACATGAAGAGGACACGGTACAAGGATATGTTACGTACCAAGATCAGGGAGTTCGTGAGTACTGCGAAGTATGCTTCACTTGCTGTAGTGATGGAGGCGGCCTGAGGTAGAGTTCATCAACTGGGAGTGGAGGAGGCACAAGCTACATATAAAGTGGTGACAGGTACGTTCTTGGTTAACTCGGTGCTTGTTGGGGTGATGATTGATAGCGGGGCTACTCATCCTTCCGTGTCTCACATAGTCAGTGAGTGTTTGGGGCCGAGTTGTAGGACGGTTAGGCTGTCCACTTGTGGTTGCAGTTGCTGAAGACAGGACCCTGGCGGTTACTGACGTGTACCGGGGGTGCACTTTGGAGATCTCTGGTGTGAGGTTCCCGATTGATTTGATTCCGATCGCTATGCGGGAGTTGTGCGTGACTGTGGGCATGGATTGGATGGATGCTTTTGATGCTGAGATTGTTTGTCGTCGCAAACAAGTACAAGTTCGAACCCCAAGCGGGGGAGAAATGCTAGTTCAGGGCGACTCACCCAGGCGGACCCCAGCGTTATGTTCGGGTGTAAGAGCTCGGAAATACTTGCAGCACAGTGGCTAGGGGTAATTAGCGTATGTGATAGACACGCGCGGCGTCGGAGAGAAGAAGACTGCGGAGGATGTGCCGGTTGTACGGGAGTTTGCTGACGTATTGTCCGATGAGTTATCGGGGTATCATCGGATGCGGGTGAGGAGAGAGGATACGGAGTAGACGGCCTTTCGTTCACGTTAGGGCCATTTACAAGTTTGTGGTGATGCCTTTCGGGCTCACCAATGCACCCGCAACGTTCATGGACCTCATGAACCGGGTATGTAGCCCTATGTGGGATCGATCGGTATGTAAGATTTGATGGTGTTTTGCTCTCAAGATTTGGAGGCACTATTTGTATGGCGTCAAGTGTATACACTAACCATAAAAGCCTCCAGTACTTGATGACCGGCAAAACCTCAACATGCGTCAGAGGAGGTGGCTTGACGTGGTCAAGGATTATGATGGTGAGATACTTTACCACCCCGGTAAAGCGGATGTTGTTACGGACGCACTTAGTCGACATCTGGATGGTGAGCCACTGCGGGGCTTGTGTCAACGGTTAACAGTGGTTGCACCTCTTCTCGAGTCGATAGGTAGTGCTCAGGAGGTGGCAGTTTTGGAGGAAAATGCCAAACGCGAGAGAGTTTCGGGGGAAATTCCGAATTTTATCCGTGATAGTCATGGGTCAATTGCTCGGTCTTAATGGTCGGTTGGGTATCTCGGGGTGGGACCCCGGTATTCTTGTGTTATGACTTTGACTTTCCAGTAGGCACTAGGAGGATATAGTCTTGAGCACGTACCTGGGAGGTAGACGTTAAGGTGTATCTTGATACGGTGTAACTAGGCTTCGTAGAGCGAGTGTAGGAAATACGTCAACGGTGGAAGGTTGGGTATTCCACGCGTGTTAGTACTGTAGGCCGAATAGTATCGGTTAGGGAATGATGCCCTTTGTAATAAAGAGGATATATGCGCAGAATTTTTGAGGTAAATAGTATATTTAGGTGTCGACTTTTGGGCTTGAAGCCAAACACCTTAGTGTAATTGGGGAATTGTAGCCGATTTTAAGGAAATTATGTTGATGGTAGTAGTAATCCTGAGGTGTTTGCTTGTGGTGAATGGTTATGGTGGAGTGACCTTCGTGAGTGATTTTAAATTTACTGGTTTGACGATTCTTGTAGGGTAATTTGTGGGAGTATAGTAGAACTCGTAGGAGTTAATCGACAGTTAATAGTAGGAATGATCGGATCCGAGTATCCAGTTGGGTATATTGGTAAGCAACTTGAGAATGTTTAGAGCTTGAGATTTGAATCGGGAGGTATGGAATATCTAAGGTTGGGAGACAACCGAAGTCGCTTGGCTAGGAATGATTCCAATTGGTGAAGTGTTCTATCGATCATAATTTCAGTGTCCTAGAAGGAGTACGTTAGTAAGAAAAGTATTCGAGAAGTTTTAGAAGGGGTCTCAAGTGAACTTGGGAACCTGAGGTTGAGATGTGGGAGAACTATCTTTAGCTATGCACGGGCATAGACTTCGAGGACGAAGTCTAATCCAAGTGGGGGAGAGTTGTAAAGCCCGTATCCCGGTATGTAATTTCTTTTATTAATTCTTTTCTTTTTAAGTTTGATTTAATGTGGTTTCCGTTAGCGGGGTAGTCGAATCGGACCAAAAAGTTAAATGAGTCAACCTTTGTGGGTTTTTGCAAGGAAAGGAAAGTTGAGGGGCTAATTGGGGCATCTCACCAAAGTTTGGCAAGGGATCGTCCAAGAGTCACCCCCTCCCCTTCCCCTTCCCTTCGGTTTCATGCTAGTAACCACCACAACCTTTAGTCATCCCCTCCCCCTTTCTTGTTGTGTTCGGCCAAGAAGAGAACTAGAGAGAGAGAGTGAAAGAAAGAAGCCGAGAGAGGGAGAGAGAAACCGAGAGGGTGATAGAGGTTGCTGCCGGCGACGAGGAGAGAGGAGGAAGGAGACGATCGCCGGCAAGTTTGGTCGGAAAAGAGGAGGAAGAAGGGTTCGTCGAGGTAAGTTCGTCTATTTCTCGTTTGTTGTTATCGTATGTCAAATAAACGCCGCCAACCACCACCGCCGCCGGAGGCGGCAGGGGGTGGTGCACGGCTGTTGTCCAGCCTAGGGTAACCCATATTCAGTAGTTCATATGCTTTTCGGGTCTGTTGGGATTAAGCCACGACTTAATGGGTTAATAATCAATAGTGTCATTTCATGTGAAAATTTAGTAATCTGCCACTGTTTTGCTTAAACCGTAACATTTTCCTCGTAACTCGGATTGGAGCGAAATCGGTGCCAAAAGTTCCCATTTTGAGTCTAGTAACTTTTCTATGTTTTGTGCAAAAACCAGTTCGGAACGTAGCTTAGGTCAAATCGTCGTTTTGTACTGAAAGGTTCTGTTTTTGCTGCTCTGAGAGGTGTTTTTGTAAAATTCATATAGAGTGCTAGGAATATCGTTAGGACGCGTGCGATACGTCCCTGGAACCGTAAGACATTGAACTTCCTGAATGTGGAATTAGATTTTTGGTTTGATTAGTTTAGTAGGGGTAAAATGGGTCCCGAACAGACCTGCATTTTTAGTATAAAAGCTGGAATTTTTAGTTTCGTTAAACTAGTAAAAGTGTCGTGAGTTGGGACCTTCCGTTGACGTTTTTAGTGCGTAATTAGGTGGGAAAATGTGAGGAAGGTTGACGTGCTGGTGTTGCGGCTCGGGAGCGCGTCGCTTTGCTTTGAGGTGAGTTCTCTCACTGCGTAGTTAGGAATTTCATGTATATCGTTGTTTTTGTGATATGTGTTATTACGTGTTATTACGTGTTTACGTGGACCAATTTGGTTGGAATGATTTAGCTGTGATTGTTGAAATTATATGTCGATTATTTGTGCTTGCGTACACCTCAGTGGGACTGGGGGGCTCGGTGGGACCGAGGGCTCGGTGGGACTGAGCTAGTACAATTGTATTATCTTTACTCGGTGGGACCGAGGGCTCGGTGGGACCGAGGGCTCGGTGGGACCGAGGGCTCGGTGGGACTGAGCTGGTATCAATGTCTTTACTCGGTGGGACCGAGGGCTCGGTGGGACTGAGCTTGTGTGGATATATTTTTGGTGTACTCGGTGGGACCGAGGTTCGTATTTATGCATTTATCATTATGTGGTTTTATATTTGTGGTGATGGTGACGTTGCCTACTTGCGAGTAGGGGCGATATTCGTGGGGTTGCTACCTGCGTGTGTGGTAGGACTCACTAAGCGATTAGCTTACCTTTTCCCAATATGTTGTGATTTCAGGTGCGAGCGGCAGTCGGGCTTGACGGTACACACACTATGCGCGGGGTGCTGAGAGTGTTTAAAATTTCACTTTTAAACCTTTAGATTTTATTTTATGAAATTTCCGCTGCGTAAACTTTATTGACTGTTTGAGTTAACGACGTTAATTTAATTTGAATTGCGAATTATTAAATTGGGGTTAATTTATAATGAAATGCATGTTTTAAAAATTTTAAATTCCTTGTAATTTTTGGGACGTTACAACAAAATCTACCGGTCTCTCACTCAGAGAGTATTGGTATTGAAACAAGAGACCAACCTCCCCCGGTCTCGCCATCTTTCAAAACACCATCGAGTCTAGAGCCACTTGATTTTGATACATCTTTTTCGGCTAGGACACAGGACGAGACTCCACAAATCGGTGTTCTTCGTGACCCGATCGGAACATCTGTAGTGTCTCCGCATTTGAGCGGAACGCGAGGATCGGAAGAAAATCCTACCACGACCACACCTTTGCCATCCGTGAACGTAGGTGGCACTACCTCTAAGGTAGATGCCTTAACGGGTAATCTAAGTGATCCCGGAGTTAAGTCACCCGACGTAATGTCAAGGGAATATCTGGACGGCGCCCTAAAGGCTGTCCGCGAGGCCCTGGAGCAGCAGTTCACCACTGAGCTCGACAAAATCAAGAGCTTGATCAAAGAGAAAGAGAAGATAGTCGAATCTGAAACCGCACCAACACCTCCACCGACTCCCGTTCAACCATCTTATTCGGTAGACACACTCAAGACTATGCTTCTGGCTCAACTACTCCAGCACACCGACACCGATGCCTCTACTGAAGCAGACCTGATTTCTGTTCTACGTTCACAGGTATCTGCTCCTTCATCATCCATGACCAACAGATTGGACCAGCTTGATTCGACTCTTAAGGACGTTCAGAAAGCTTTAAATCTTCTGTCTGAAAGAGTCGGCTCACTCGAAGACACTTGCAAGGGTCAAGCTGGCGGACTCAAGAGATGACACGATGACCAGGATGATCCTGATCACCGTGAGGGGAGAACAAGAGACAGAAACTGTCTGAGTCCGAACCAATCCTCACTGAAACGGCAACGGTTCAACCGGAACCATCAACTGTGGCAACTGCAACTGAAGACGAACCTGAAGCCCAGTTGAGCTTAGCTGAGATGGTTATCGACATGGACATCTCAGACGACGAAGACCCAACGGTTGAAAATCCAAAGGGAGAATCACAGGAATTGGTTACTTATTCTGCATCAGAAGGGCCTGCACTTGATCTGATTGATCCAGATTCCGAGATCGACCCTGAGACTGAAAATGCATGGTATGAAAAAGCCGCAGCGCAATAAATCTCGAGGTAAACTTGATCTTTCCTACTGATGCCGACGACAACATTGATTATGACCCGTTTCTGCTGCAAAATCTGTATGGTACACTCGTTCACACTTCACAGGCCCCCGAGACTTCTACTATACCCCCGACATCTCCTCAATAACCGACAGCTTCTGATCATCCTCCTCCTCCACAGTAACAAATCCGATGGGAGAAGATCATGATCCTTATTCCTCACCTGGAGGAATCCCTGAAGAAGCTCTATGTTCACAGGTTACGCCCGATCGAGCCAACATTCTGCCTTGGAATTTCCAAGTTCGACAAGGAATACCAAAGCCAGTACGTAAATGCAATGAAGCGGTGTCTGCCAGTTAGCCAAGTACGAACCAAGCACAAAATCTCTGCAGTTCTCAACATCCAAACCGACCGAATCCTTAGAGTCATGTTTCCAGTATTCACCATCCGACGCGAAGACAGAAATGAATGGAGATTTTACGAAGCTGACTTTAAGAACCTTAGACCGTTCGACTTCCAAGCTCTACTGAAAGACCTCCGAACCAGAACCATCCGACCACTTCATGTTACTAAAGCGCTCGAGGCTGTTCGTCGATTCCTAATTCACACAATCATGATTTCCTACATCACAGACTTCTAAATGGGAATCGAGAACATAACCAAGAAGATAAACCTGCTGAAATCGAACCTGAAAGCACCCAAGCTGAAGATGTATCCCGAGAACTCACTGCTTCTAGATCCAGAATTTGGGATAGTATACCTCAACGATCAGAAAGAAAAGAGGTTTCTCCGCTTCAGCCAGGTCGACAGATTCTGCGATGGCACACTCCTCAAAGTCAGAGATGCTCTTCGAAACATCATCACCCACGAATCCGAAAATCGGAAATCGTCGTTTGTCCCCAATTCAAACGAGACAACCGCACTAGAAGCATTAGAAGTGATAGAAGACCGCATCGGCTACCGACAAGCCATCCGGATGTTCGAGATCCACTTTACGCTATGAAAGAGATTCGTCGAGAACTGGCGCGAACTCGAACATCAATTCAAAGGGGGAGATTTTTAGGGATAAAATCAGGTTGAATAGAAGTTCAAGGGTTATATTGTTACTATTCATTTTGAGCCTTATTATGTAATGGGGAATAGGCTTGCTTGTTTAGGGCCCATGGTATATATAGTCTATTTTGTTTAGAATTTAGACTAATCGTCATTATTATTCAATCACTCGTATTGTAATTCTCTCTGAATATTGAAAGTGAATTGGATGACCAGTTGAAATCATTCTGACTGTTTTCTACTTGTTGATTTCTTCTGTTGGTATGAACTAATCTAGAACTCACACTAAGTTAAGAAAATATTGGACGTGGCAATCATCGAAGTTAAAATCAGAGAATAACAAACACAAGTAAGTTATTCAGAATGAATTACCACAGTCTTTGGATTCACTTAAAAATTCATTTTTGGAGCAAAATCTAGTACTCCCCTCAAAAATAGCATAACCTTTTAATGCGGTCATGGGAAAAGAAAATTCCGAATGTTATCACACATGACATCCCTGCAAAACAGATCAGAAAGATTTTGGTATCCATGCTTTGATGGATCCTTGATGGTTAGATGCCTAAACTTTAAAATGAGGACCGAGCATTCTATATGTACCATACCAACTATTTGTGTATCTTGGATTCACAAAGTCATTCTTCCCACAATTGGTGCAACATTTCTTTGCTCGGCTCAGACTGATTAGCTTCGTTGTAGCGTAGACATGAGTAGGTGAATCAGTCTTGGAAATAAACGACTTTGTATCTAGTACATGAGATTTATAAGACGTGTTTCCATCACTGTCTTTTGTAGTTGATTTCCTTTTCCAAACCACTTTGACTTTTCGAAACACTTGATTATCCTTATTATGAACACGAGAATTATAGAAAAGATTGGAAGGTCGAATCTGATCCTTTGAAAACTCATTTGATTTGACAAAACTCTCTGAATAACTATTTGTATAAATTGAAGCATAAGAAGACTGAACAACTTTGATTTTTTTTCTTCAAGTTTCTTTACTTTAACAGATAAAACATTTATTTCTTTGAGAATTAAGTCAAATTTATTTTGTAGATCAGATTTTACCTTTTGTTCTTTCAAAATCTCAGTTGCTAACCCATATAATTTCTATGTAAGCTTATGAATTTCTCTTTCAAAAATGGTCCTTTCACATTCAAAATCCTTTTCAATAGAGTTGCGTTTATCAGAATTTTTTTGAAAACAGCAACGTTTTTCTTTTCTAGCTCTTTCTTTTCACTTTCAAAAGATTTTCAATGATTATCAAAATTATCTCGCTCAATGATCAAATCTTTTTCAAAGTCAGATATTTGTTTTGAAAGTTTAGCATTATTAAGCTCAAATACTTTTCTTTCCTCGAAAATCCTTTTGGAAAGATCAAGAATTTTTCTCTCAAAATTCTTCTACTCATTTAAAAAATCACTCCTTTCCTTTTCAAAAATAGGCTTCTGTTTTTCAAGAACAGAAATCCTCTACTTTAACACAAGATTTTCACACTCTAAGGTCTTTCCTTTTTCTTCAAGTGCCATGTTACTTCCTTATCTGGCTTCAAAATCTGGAACTTTTCTTTCAAGTTCAGATATTCGTTTTGTGGCTTCAAAACTGGTCGGGTTACTTCTCTAAATATCAGCTACTTTCTTCAGATCAGAAATTTGTTGCTGAAGAACGAGATTGCTTTTCTCTAAGGATTCAGTCTTTTTAGAAATTGCTGCACATTCTGCTTTATAATTTTCAATTATGCATTTATGTTCAACTCTTTCGACAGCTAGTTTACCTATAGTGTCGTATTTCCGTTTGACGTTAGCTTCTAAATTAGTGACACAACTTCTCGGCACCAATGACTCCGCAACAAAATGGAGTGGTTGAGCGCAAAAACAGAACGCTTGTAGAAGCAACTCGAACAATGTTGGCGTATTCCGGACTTCCACCATGTTTATGGGCTAAAGAGGTTGCCACGGCGTGCTTTACGCAAAACAGGACTATTAGTAATAAACTCCTTAATAAAACTTCTTATGAAATCATTAATAACCGGAAACCTAATGTGAAATTCTTGCGTGTGTTTGGACGTAGGTGTTTTTTCATGAAAGATAGAGAATCTCTAACAATGTTCCAAACGAAAGTTGATGAAGGAGTTTTTATTGGCTACTCCTTGACTTCCAAATCATACAGAATTGACAACAAACGGACGAGATCAGTCATTGAAAGCATCAACGTGTCTTTTGATAAAAACATCGTGTTGACTTCTAGACAAAGCAGTTCAGGACTCGGACTTCAACCTAAAGCTTCTACTCAAGACAGAGTGGAACCTAAGCAAAATAAGTCTAAGATTTCTAAATTAAATAGAGTTAATAATAATTCAGAACTCGATTTACTATCCTTTGATGCTTTTATGTATATTTGTGCAGATATGGAATCACCTTCAATATCCATAAATGCAAATACACATCAGAGCAATACTAATATGTCTAGCCCCTGTGAAGAAGTTTGTACTACATCAACAAGTGCTATAGATGTACCTTCAAATTAATCTATACCGATCATTGTTTCTGAACCGGTTCTTCCACAACCTGATTCAGTTTCAGAAAACATAACTTATGATGATACAACATCTGATCGACAAGTACCTGAGCTTGAAGTACATGTACCAACTACCATTCCTTCAGAAGAGTCAACGGAAGATATAATTGCGGTCATGGATGAAAATGATGAAGCAAACAATCGAGTAGATATTCAGACTCTCTCGAGTACCTTAAAATGGACAAAGGCACATCCTCTTGCTAATATTATCGGTGATATCAAAGATGGCATTAAAACGAGATCTGCTACATCAAACGAGTGTCTGTATGTAAATTTTCTAAGCTGCATTGAACCGAAGAAGGCTTCTGAAGCATTGCAAGACCCGAATTGGATCAATGCTATGCAAGAGGAGCTAAATGAGTTCAAGAGAAATGAAGTTTGGCGTTTGGTGAAGCGACCTAAAGACAAGACCATATTGAAAGTGAATTGGATGACCAGTTGAAATCATTCTGACTGTTTTCTACTTGTTGATTTCTTCTGTTGGTATGAACTAATCTAGAACTCACACTAAGTTAAGAAAATATTGGACGTGGCAATCATCGAAGTTAAAATCAGAGAATAACAAACACAAGTAAGTTATTCAGAATGAATTACCACAGTCTTTGGATTCACTTAAAAATTCATTTTTGGAGCAAAATCTAGTACTCCCCTCAAAAATAGCATAACCTTTTAATGCGGTCATGGGAAAAGAAAATTCCGAATGTTATCACACATGACATCCCTGCAAAACAGATCAGAAAGATTTTGGTATCCATGCTTTGATGGATCCTTGATGGTTAGATGCCTAAACTTTAAAATGAGGACCGAGCATTCTATATGTACCATACCAACTATTTGTGTATCTTGGATTCACAAAGTCATTCTTCCCACAATTGGTGCAACATTTCTTTGCTCGGCTCAGACTGATTAGCTTCGTTGTAGCGTAGACATGAGTAGGTGAATCAGTCTTGGAAATAAACGACTTTGTATCTAGTACATGAGATTTATAAAACGTGTTTCCATCACTGTCTTTTGTAGTTGATTTCCTTTTCCAAACCACTTTGACTTTTCGAAACACTTGATTATCCTTATTATGAACACGAGAATTATAGAAAAGATTGGAAGGTCGAATCTGATCCTTTGAAAACTCATTTGATTTGACAAAACTCTCTGAATAACTATTTGTATAAATTGAAGCATAAGAAGACTGAACAACTTTGATTTTTTTTCTTCAAGTTTCTTTACTTTAACAGATAAAACATTTATTTCTTTGAGAATTAAGTCAAATTTATTTTGTAGATCAGATTTTACCTTTTGTTCTTTCAAAATCTCAGTTGCTAACCCATATAATTTCTATGTAAGCTTATGAATTTCTCTTTCAAAAATGGTCCTTTCACATTCAAAATCCTTTTCAATAGAGTTGCGTTTATCAGAATTTTTTTGAAAACATCAACGTTTTTCTTTTCTAGCTCTTTCTTTTCACTTTCAAAAGATTTTCAATGATTATCAAAATTATCTCGCTCAATGATCAAATCTTTTTCAAAGTCAGATATTTGTTTTGAAAGTTTAGCATTATTAAGCTCAAATACTTTTCTTTCCTCGAAAATCCTTTTGGAAAGATCAAGAATTTTTCTCTCAAAATTCTTCTACTCATTTAAAAAATCACTCCTTTCCTTTTCAAAAATAGGCTTCTGTTTTTCAAGAACAGAAATCCTCTACTTTAACACAAGATTTTCACACTCTAAGGTCTTTCCTTTTTCTTCAAGTGCCATGTTACTTCCTTATCTGGCTTCAAAATCTGGAACTTTTCTTTCAAGTTCAGATATTCGTTTTGTGGCTTCAAAACTTGTCGGGTTACTTCTCTACATATCAGCTACTTTCTTCAGATCAGAAATTTGTTGCTGAAGAACGAGATTGCTTTTCTCTAAGGATTCAGTCTTTTTAGAAATTGCTGCACATTCTGCTTTATAATTTTCAATTATGCATTTATGTTCAACTCTTTCGACAGCTAGTTTACCTATAGTGTCGTATTTCCGTTTGACGTTAGCTTCTAAATTAGTGACACAACTTCTCGGCACCAATGACTCCGCAACAAAATGGAGTGGTTGAGCGCAAAAACAGAACGCTTGTAGAAGCAACTCGAACAATGTTGGCGTATTCCGGACTTCCACCATGTTTATGGGCTAAAGAGGTTGCCACGGCGTGCTTTACGCAAAACAGGACTATTAGTAATAAACTCCTTAATAAAACTTCTTATGAAATCATTAATAACCGGAAACCTAATGTGAAATTCTTGCGTGTGTTTGGACGTAGGTGTTTTGTCATGAAAGATAGAGAATCTCTAACAATGTTCCAAACGAAAGTTGATGAAGGAGTTTTTATTGGCTACTCCTTGACTTCCAAATCATACAGAATTGACAACAAACGGACGAGATCAGTCATTGAAAACATCAACGTGTCTTTTGATAAAAACATCGTGTTGACTTCTAGACAAAGCAGTTCAGGACTCGGACTTCAACCTAAAGCTTCTACTCAAGACAGAGTGGAACCTAAGCAAAATAAGTCTAAGATTTCTAAATTAAATAGAGTTAATAATAATTCAGAACTCGATTTACTATCCTTTGATGCTTTTATGTATATTTGTGCAGATATGGAATCACCTTCAATATCCATAAATGCAAATACACATCAGAGCAATACTAATATGTCTAGCCCCTGTGAAGAAGTTTGTACTACATCAACAAGTGCTATAGATGTACCTTCAAATTAATCTATACCGATCATTGTTTCTGAACCGGTTCTTCCACAACCTGATTCAGTTTCAGAAAACATAACTTATGATGATACAACATCTGATCGACAAGTACCTGAGCTTGAAGTACATGTACCAACTACCATTCCTTCAGAAGAGTCAACGGAAGATATAATTGCGGTCATGGATGAAAATGATGAAGCAAACAATCAAGTAGATATTCAGACTCTCTCGAGTACCTTAAAATGGACAAAGGCACATCCTCTTGCTAATATTATCGGTGATATCAAAGATGGCATTAAAACGAGATCTGCTACATCAAACGAGTGTCTGTATGTAAATTTTCTAAGCTGCATTGAACCGAAGAAGGCTTCTGAAGCATTGCAAGACCCGAATTGGATCAATGCTATGCAAGAGGAGCTAAATGAGTTCAAGAGAAATGAAGTTTGGCGTTTGGTGAAGCGACCTAAAGACAAGACCATAATTGAAACCAATTTGGTTTTAGGAACAAAAAGGACGAAGCTGGGATTATTGTTAGAAACAAAGCTAGACTGGTAGCGAAAGGTTATAATCAGCAAGAAGGGATAGATTATGATGAAACCTATTCTCCAGTTGCAAGGATTGAAGCTATTCGGATTTTTCTGGCATACGCGACACACAAAAATTTGAAGGTATTCCAGATGTATATCAAGTCGGCATTTCTAAATGGGGTACTTCATGAAGAGCTGTATCTTAGTCAACCTGAAGGCTTCGTTGATCCAAAACATCCATACCATGTCTATATCTTGGATAAAGCATTGTATGGCCTAAAATAAGCTCCAAGAGCATGGTATGAAACTCTAACAACCTATCACGTTGAGTCTGGTTTCTGTTGGGATTTGTTCAAAATAAGATTTAAAAAATCAAAACATTTGCAACGGAAGCTTAAAAACTTTGAACAACATTAAAACATTTTAACACCCACCAAGGATCCATTTGCATGAACATGAAAGATTATAGAACATACATAGGGGGTTTTAGAAAGTACAACCTTTGTAGTCCTTTGCAAAGTCTTCTAGTTTGATGGAGATGGCAAGAACTCAAGGAAGAGTTCCTCTAGAGAAGTCCACCAACAAGCTCCAACACCTTTGTATGCTAGTACTTTCTTGAAGAAAAATGCAAAAGAGAGATCCTTATTCAAGACTACAATAGACTTGAAATAAGAAGAACAAAACCACCACCAACCATGGGGGTTTCGGCCGAAAATGGGAGAGAGAGCAAGAGAGGAGAGTGATGGCTAGTTGTTTTTCAAGTCTCTTAGTTGTTTGGCATGTTTAGTATTTATTTAAATCAAGAGCATGTGCTCTCCCTTTTGCCACCCAATATGACCAATCAAAGGGAGGAAGGCCATGCATATTTACCAAACAAACCCTTCTAGTTTGAGATAGTTAAAATCAAATTTTAACTATCTTAAACTTTCTCCTCAAGTCCCTCCTTTCATTTTAGTTACAAAATAAATTCATCACATGTATTATTTTATGTAACCAAAATTTATTATTTGCATCTAATATTATAAATTATATTCAATAATATAATTAATAATATTTATCAAGAATATTATTAATATTTATAAAGAATCAAATTCTTATAAATATCAATTCGGTGTTTACTTGCTATACGGTGTGACCCTATAGGATCATATATTACCGGTAATATTATTTTATAATCATTCTTGAGCATATGGAACCAACAATCTCCCACTTGCTCAAGATTGTATTATAGAATGATATAGACAGTGGTGGACGTCTAGCAACATCTCACTGCCCCCAGCAATGTATGACTATAAGTGCCATTCAACAACATCCAATTCCCATAAGCTCATAGCTTTAATTGACGTATAAGGTGTGGTATCAGTTATCCCTTTGTTTGGACATAATGTTGAACATGAGACATGGATCACTATCATTCTCATCTATTGTTCAACTTTTGGTAAGGCGCCTTAGATGTCTCACTCTTAACATATTTAGAGAAACAAATCCCATCTTGATTACATACGCCTCTTATGCAGTTCATGCCATGCCCAATAATGGCCTTTATAGCTGCCTTTTTCAAGAACAACGGTTAACCATATCAAAACATAACAGTTCCTACATTTGAGTCCCAAATATGCATCTCAGGTCGAAGGATACAAAGATACAACCTTTATTCAAGACTCACTTATGACGACGATCCATGAGGTGATCTTGAAGCGGGTCAGGTCCAATACTTGTTCCCTAACAAGTACCTATGAACTTGGTTGCAACACTTTGCCACTTTTACTCTTAAAAGTCAACCAATCTAATTCATATTAGTCTTACTTCATAGTTGTTCCCACAACTATGATCGACTATGG
The DNA here is from genome assembly GCA_033807775.1 of Saussurea involucrata. Taxonomy (NCBI): domain Eukaryota; kingdom Viridiplantae; phylum Streptophyta; class Magnoliopsida; order Asterales; family Asteraceae; genus Saussurea; species Saussurea involucrata. The sequence goes on from CM066316.1 coordinate 29,686,385, forward strand.
ACATTTAGAATAATTGGTTTATTCAAGGATTAAACATGCTAATATAGAACACAACGAGTACGTAAAATATCATATTCCATATATGTAATTTAAATATTATACTTGTTGCTTAACCTGTTCCAATATCCAAATACTAAATTCAAATCAAATCCCATTACTAGAATAACGAAGTCCTATAGCTCAAACATGACCCTTCAAGTTTAGCTTGCATAAGGAGCTTCATGAATGGGTTCATCCAGAAACTTGATTTGTGTAAACTCTGTGAACACTAACATCTCCATTTTTAACTTTATTCCAAATATAGTTAAATGTTTGGAGTAGATGCTTGGTACTCTGATGTGAGATAGGGTCCTTTAGCTTGCGTAATGGCACCCACATTCTCACAAAGGATTTCTAGATGATCCTGAATGGTAGGCATCTACCTAGCTTTTCAATGAACTCTTTCATCCAAACATCTTTCTTTTGCGGCTTCTAAAGCAGCAATGTATTCTTATTTTGTAGTGTATTATGCAACTTTTACCTTCACTTGGAACATTTTCAAGTGAACTACTTCTTCATTTATAATGAAGACATTTCCCCTTTTGTGATTGAGAACCTTCTTGATCTTTATGGAAGCTATCATCAGTGCAACATCTTACTATGATCTTCTTCCAACCCTCAGTTAAGGAACACTTCCTTGGTTCTTTTTAAGTACCTTAAATCGTTCTTTATAGTCATCCAATGACCTTCCCTCGTATTTCGTTGGTATCTCCTTCTAATGCTCTAAAGCATTATGATACACTCGATCTAGTGCATGTCATGGCATATATGATAGATCCAATTGCCGAAGCATATGGAATACTAATCATTTTATCTACCTCAGCCTTTGTACTAGAATATTGAGACATGCTCAAAATGATGTGATATCATACTTGCAAGAAACTACCTTTAGAGCCTTGCATCTTGAACCTTTCAAGATCATGTCTACATATGCACTTTGACTTAAACCTATAAGTCGTCTTGATTCAATCTTTAAAGATCTCTATTTCAAGAAGAAGATTAGCCCTTTCTAAGTCTTTTATTAAGGAAATACTGTCCGAGCCACAACATGATGCTTTGCTATGTCGGAAAGTTAATTTCCAAATGCTAGTATGTCTTGCTCATACAGGTTTAGGAATTTTACTGCGCTCCCACTAGTTTTAGTAAATGCATGAGTCATCTTTTATTTTGATGAAAATTAAACTTTTAATTTTCCTGTCAAAATGAAGACTTCTGCTTTGTGATACTTGTACTGATCCATGAACGGATTGTATCTAAGTGTTCATGACTCTAAGCCACTCACCAGATTCAGAATCTGACATAGCACTTTGGCAGTTGATGGGTTTACTAGAACCCAGTCATACATCATTCTTTATTACTTATAAGAAATCGATATCTCTCGAATTTCTGAATGATTCTACTAGATTTGTGAACACTTGGTGTTTTTATTAAGTTTCTGATCAATCAAATTGCTCAGTTTCAACAACCTTTGTTTGATAACTAGTGCCAACCAATAAGTGCATTAGGTTATGAGGTTCTTGATTTCCTTCAAGTTCCTTAAATCTCCCATTTTCCTTGCCCAAAAAAAAACTTGCTTTTCTAAGAACTTGGCTTTGGAACAATAAACAATTTTATTGTTTGTGGGATTGTAGAATCGGTATCTTAAACAATTTATAGTATATTCTACAAAATATGCATTTAGTAGATTTTGGGTCGAGTTTACTTGAAGCTTATTGTCTCACATGAGCTTCATAAACCCACGCCTTCAACTAAGATCAAGGATGAAAAACTTTTCATACGAAATCTTATAAGGTGTCTTGTCTACCTTTTGGTTGGTGCCATAACATATAGTTTATGGTAACTAGGGCATAAAATTCCGAATTGATATAGGGATAGTACTTCTACTCATCGTAGAGCGAACTATATTTAATAAGGTTTGGTCTATCCTTTCGGATATACACAATTTCTAAGATGATCCAAGAGTTCTTGGTTTAGTTACTATCCTCCTATATTAGAAAAGACTTTAATGGTCTTGCTGAGTTGTTTTCTTAATCCTCACTTTGAAACAACTTGAATTACATCAAATGCTTCATCTTTATGTTCCAAATTCGTCAGTGAAGACTTTGTATTACCTATCACCATGTCTAGACTTGGTTTTGAAAAACCACATGATGTATCAATTCTAACAAAACCTTTTTCTCATTCTCTTATGAATTAGAGAAAAGAGCTATATTCAACTTTATCAAGATCGCATATTTCAAATGAAAATATTTATTTTTAGTTTCAAAAATACCACAGTTTTGAAATTTAGATATGCGTTTAATGTTTTTCTTGATTAAGTTGACTATTTCATGTGTAGATTTGATTCAAATCACATTTGAGTCTTATGGTGATTATATAGAACTATGTTTTAGAAGACTTTTGAGATTCACTTTATTATTCAATTAGGAGGACTAGTTCTCGAAATAGAATAATTCAATTTGAATATGAATATAATCGTTTCCAAAACGGTGAAGTGAATTTCATCCAATCAATAAACATGTGACTGAAAAAATAATAATTTAGTCAAACTAAATTTAAACCTTGTTCGAAACAAACTTATTTAACAATACAAGCCATATGGTTTTATAATAAAATCTCCTATAAGCTTGGTATGCAATCTTACTTCCTTGCTTATATAGATCACCATATTGCTTGTCTTTCAGTCATTTACCTTTCTTGATTATCTGTAACATATTACAAGAGTGAGTTCTACACTTAGTATCAAATACACAAGTGTAAGATAGAAAGGTAAAAGTTCTATCTTAAATATTGATACCTGAAGGACTTTCCTTCGTTAGAAAACATTTATTTCTCAGAAGGACAATCTCCTCTTCTATGACCAATGTTGCCTCATCTATCACTACATTCAGATTCTCGACAAAAACATCAAATGCGTTGGTCAGAGATTTGAGGATCACATCTACGGCTCTCCCATTGGAATAAGGATAGCCAAGTCTATCCAAATAGTCAAGGTGTGTCCTCATTTTGTGAATATGAGGGCTTACGTTTTGGCCTTCCTCCAATTGTATCGAAGCATTCACAGACCATATACATTTGATAATGGATCCTTAATGGGTTTACCATGTCAAATGCCCTCAGTGGAAACGTTTCCATTCTTTCTAGTAAGGATGGAACCATGGTTTCAAGCATAAGACGTGATACATCGATTGAGTCATCATTATGTTTCAATCAAGTATCGTGAGCTTCTATGGAGTTAAGAGGAGGTTCTTCAGGACGAGTTACGATAAGTGCGTATGATTTGTTTTTACGTCTGAGAACGTGTCTCAATTTGTGAAACCAAATCAGGAAGTTCTGAGTGTTTAACTTTTCTTCGTTAAGAAAAGCTCTTAGGGGTGAATCAATTGTAGTGTTTGCATTTTGGGCCATCTACAAAACTTAACAAAGTTAATATAGTATTTTCAATATTAATTATTAAGCAAATTAATTACCCTTTCGTTTTCTAAAAACATTAATTTGCATAAAATCTAGGATCTAACATTGCAAAACAAATGAAACGGTTAGGTGACCTTTATCCCGTCCATTTAATCCAACAAGGTAGATAACGTTTATTGATTACATCGAATGCAATTCCTAGCGTTATGGGATCCATAACAACTTGTTTGTTAATTGGCATGTTTGATCCCATCTATGCCTTGGGTTTCTAATGCTTAGGTGACCTTTATCACAAAAGATTCTCAATCTAGTCATCCTACTTGAAACAACGTGTGAAACTTACATCCATGCGGTTAGGTGACCTTTATCCCATAAAGACATAAGAATCACCCCATCCATCACAAGACAATCCAAGTGTTAGGTGACCTTTATCCCACAAGGGTGTCATAGTGGCGTATTGAGTGTTTCTCAAAAGGACGGCATAGACTTGCATTTTAAAAGGGATTTTAGATGTATTATAATTCTAGTTTTATAAACAACATATTGTATCTTGTATATTGCATACATCCACTATCATATGGTACTTATTATTTAAAATCATATTTTTCTTTTATTGGTTCTTTTAGTTCAAAATAAAATCTCCATTTTATTAACTATTTCGTTGCGGTCAATTTTAAACTAATATCCTATATTAAAGTTTGAGTTTGAGCGCATTACAACAAATTTTAGTCTTTTTAATAAAACAACCTTTTAATATTTAGACATGGAGTTTTGATGAGTTTTAAAATCACAATTTTAACTCATTTTACTACTTCAAAATTTTTAAGAGTTTTTATAATAAAACTCATTTTATTAAAAAAAAAAAACTAATTTTCATCTAAAATAAATGTTCTCTCTCTTTTAATTCAAAAAGCACAAGACCACACGCAACTCCTATTGGACCATAAAAGGGTCCAATGAGGTTTGAGTCTCTCATGCAATATTTTCTTTTAACCCTCCAAGTATAAAAATAGTTAAAACATAATTTTTACTATTTTAAACTTTATTTCTTAAATCCCTCCTATTTTATCATTTTACAATAAAAGGATATTTTGAAAAACCAAACTCCAAAAGATGATTTATTTTTATGTTCAAAATATTATCTAGCATGCAAAATCCTATTTCAACCACACATGATAATATCAACATATAAAAAAAATATAGAAAGTGTATAAACCAAGCCAAAAATCTAGTGACAATTCTTGTGAACCAAACAAGAATGTCAAGTCCATTCCTAAGGGACAAGATGACCAAAAAAAAATTTGAGGTCTTCAAGCTCCCACTTGCAAGAACATCCAAATGCATGTAAAACTTCTAGGAACTCCATGGCTTCTTGAAAGTCTTCAAAAGGTCTTCATTCTTCAGACTTGTTACTTTTTATATAAATAAATCTAATCTAACATAAATCTATTTATATAAAAAAAATAACAAAAGGGGAGGAATGCCTATTTACTATTACATACTTTATGGAAAAATAAATATTACAACCATAAAATAAAAAGGGGTCTTTGGCTTGATTATACACTTTATATACATATATAAAATTATAAACAAACACTTTGTTTTTCTAAGGCAACTTTTATGACCAAAAATGCATGTAAATTTTGGTCACATAAAATAACAATTTAAAAAAAATTGCCAAAGATGCCATGTATGAACTTCTTCATACAAAATGAAAAATCATCCATGGCTTCCAAAAACCAAGTATTTTTCATATAAACAAAAATCTAAACATGCATGCAAAATAAGCTCTGATACCACTTGTTGGGATTTGTTCAAAATAAGATTTAAAAAATCAAAACATTTGCAACGGAAGCTTAAAAACTTTGAACAACATTAAAACATTTTAACACCCACCAATGATCCATTTGCATGAACATGAAAGATTATAGAACATACATAGGGGGTTTTAGAAAGTACAACCTTTGTAGTCCTTTGCAAAGTCTTCTAGTTTGATGGAGATGGCAAGAACTCAAGGAAGAGTTCCTCTAAAGAAGTCCACCAACAAGCTCCAACACCTTTGTATGGTAGTACTTTCTTGAAGAAAAATGCAAAAGAGAGATCCTTATTCAAGACTACAATAAACTTGAAATAAGAAGAACAAAACCACCACCATCTATGGTAGTTTCGGCCGAAAATAGGAGAGAGAGCAAGAGAGGAGAGTGATGGCTAGTTGTTTTTCAAGTCTCTTAGTTGTTTGGCATGTTTAGTATTTATTTAAATCAAGAGCATGTGCTCTCCCTTTTGCCACCCAATATGACCAATCAAAGGGAGGAAGGCCATGCATATTTACCAAACAAACCCTTCTAGTTTGAGATAGTTAAAATCACATTTTAACTATCTTAAACTTTCTCCTCAAGTCCCTCCTTTCATTTTAGTTACAAAATAAATTCATCACATGTATTATTTTATGTAACCAAAATTTATTTTTTGCATCTAATATTATAAATTATATTCAATAATATAATTAATAATATTTATCAAGAATATTATTAATATTTATAAAGAATCAAATTCTTATAAATATCAATTCGGTGTTTACTTGCTATACGGTGTGACCCTATAGGATCATATATTACCGGTAATATTATTTTATAATAATTCTTGAGCATATGGAACCAACAGTTTCACCAAAGGTACAATCGATACAACTCTCTTTCTTCGTAAACAAGGTGCTGATTTAATTTTAGTACAAATTTACGTTGACGATATTATTTTTGGGTCTACTAATCCAGAAATGTATGTTGAATTTGAAAATATCATGAAAATTCGTTTTCAAATTAGCATGGTGGGGGAACTAAATTTTTTCCTTGGTTTACAAGTGAAACAATCAAAAGAAGGCATTTTTATAAATCAATAAAAGTACATCAATGATATGTTAAAGAAATTTGATTTAAATGCAACATCCACCATGAAAACACTAATGGCTACTGGTAGACTTTTGGATGCTGATTTAGCCGGTAAATCAGTTGATCAAAAGTTATACCGTAGTATGATTGGTTCTCTTTTGTATCTTATGGCTAGTAGAACTGACATAATGTTTGCAACGTCTTTCAGTGCTAGATTTCAAGCTAATCCTAAAGAATCACACCTTATTGCAGTGAAACGGATCGTTCGGTATCTGAAAGGCACAAGAAATTTAGGCCTTTGGTATCCAAAGGATTCGGGTTTTGAACTGACAAATTTCAGAGATGCAGATCATGTTGGTAATAGACTTGACCGGAAGAGCACTTCAGGTGCATGCCAGTTTTTAGGTGATAAATTGATAAGTTGGTCGTCAAAGAAGCAGAACTGTGTCTCAACTTCTACTGCTGAGGCGGAATACGTTGTTGCGGCTAGTTTCCGTTCACAAGTGCCGTGGATGAAGACGCAACTTAAAGACTATGGATATGTCATGACCAAGATTCCTATCTACTGTGACTCCAAGAGTGCCATTGCTATAACGGAAAATATGGTTCAACACTCTAAAACCAAGCACATAGATGTCAGGTATCATATCATAAAAGATCATGTGGAAAAAGGAACCATTGAAATGCATTTTGTGCCGACAGAACTAGAACTTGCTCATGTCTTTACTAAACCTTTAGATGAAAAAAGGTTCAATTTTCTAATAAGCAAGCTAGGGATGTTAAACACATCTGCATAACTTTGATTTTTTTTATCACATTGAGGGGGAGTGTGTGTGTGTGTTGGTTTATTTATATTCTATGTTTGAAGGGGAGTAAGTCTATCTATGAGTGATACATCTAACATGTCTGAACTCATGTTCAATGCGTACCAAGTTTTTATCTGTGCTTGCAGTGGTATTTGAAGATGATATCTTCTAGCATATGCATTCTTCAAGGGAGAGTAACAATACTTCAGTCTGTAAGTGTATTCTGATTTGAAAACTTTTTTCAAATGAGTGTGAGCTTAAAATGTTTTAAACTGACGAGAGATATTTTTGAGAGTTTGAAATTGTAGGTGCTTAAAATGTAATTGTATCCAAGTAGAAGGGCTTTCATTGTAAATTCTAGTCTAGGTATAAATAGCCTAGATAGAGTTAGTTTTCTAACAACTACATCATTACTACTTCAAGACACTTTGAATTTCTCTCTACACTTTGTAATTGTACTTTGGAGATTAATGAGAGATGACGAGTGATTTTTGATCTATATCTTGTTTACTTGTTTCTGGGATCACAAGTGGTATCAGAGCAAGCAGATTCAAGCGATTTTAGTGAAGATTTTGAGGATTTGTGAGCATTTTGACCATTTCGGACATAGAATCGAATTGACAGATTTATGATGTTTTCTGCGTAATTAGTGTTACAGAGGTGTTTGATTTAGTGTATTGGAGTAATCTGGGCAAGAATTTGGACCGAAAGAACATATCTCAGTGGATTTTTATGGATTTTTAGACTTTTTAGAAAGTTACTGCTGTGGATCGAAAGGTGTAGATTTAGTGCATTTTTGGTGTTGAGTTCTACACAAGAAGTGTTCAGAATTGCATCGCGATCATTCCTGCAAAGTTTGGTAGCAATTTTAGGATTTTTGAGTGAGATCTTGGACTTAGAAGAAATTTTCATTCGGAGTTCATAGTAGTCGCACAAAGGAGTTCTTCATAAATTCATAGTTGTCGCACATCACTGTCATTCAAAGTTGTCGCATAAAACTTGAGCGATTAGATTTTTAGTCGCACAAGTGTTGAGGGAGAACTACTGTTCAATTCATTTGTTTGATCGCACGTGTTGTAACCGACAAGTACTGTTCATAGTTCTTTGTTGACCGAGAACTTATCCTGATCGCATACTGTTTGACCGAGAACCTCCCCGATCGCACAAAATTTCGACCGAGAACCTTTTGCTCGCACATACCTTGCCCGTGAACTACTGTTCATTCCTCATCACACAAGAGTCGTGCGATTATGTACTGTTCATCGCATATTGTTGTACGATAACTTGCTACTGTTCACTAATTTTGCTTATCTGTTTAAAGATCGTTAACAAGTAAACTTGACAAGATGATGAAAAATGACGTGATGATGTCACTTTGAACCGAATCTCGTCCACCTATCTTGATTGAAAATGGGTATGAGCAATAGAAAGAAAGATTTGAGGACTTTATGGAGAGACAACAAAACGAAGATAATCTACTATTGTCTCTGAAAGAAGGACCCATGAAACCTATTACGACTAATGTTCTTGTTGCACAAGGTGAACAAGGAGATGGAGGTAATAAGGTGAAACCGATTGGAGAATATTTAGTTGAAGAGAGAGCACGATACGATGCTGATAAGAAAGCTAGATCTTACATAATCATGGGGATTCCAAATAAGGTCTTTAACAAGATAGACAGTTTTTAAGATAATGCACATAATATGTGGGTCCAATTAGAGAAAATGCTACAAGGATCTCAAATCGGAAATCAAATGAAAACAACTATTTGTATTAATAGATATGAGGAGTTTAAGGCAAAGGAAGATGAGAGTTTGTATCAGACTTATGACAGATTTATCACCCTTCTGAACGAGCTGAGTAAAAATAAGATAAGGAAACAGACAATTGAGGTAAATGTGAAGTTTTTGAGTATTTTGCAACCGGAGTGGAAGAGTGTGTCTAGGTGAATGAAACAGAATCCATGACTTTCTACAATGCCGTTGCATGAATTGTTCGAAACAATCCAACAAGATGAGGAAGAAGTGGAAGAACTCAAGGAGAAAAGGAATAAGAAGAAAAAGAAGAACAATAAGAAGGAGATTGTTCCTGATCCGGTGGCACTTAAGGCCGATATGCATTCTAATAGTTATTTGACTGAAGGTTCTGATATGTTTGAGACTGGCTACAAAAGAAAATACTTCAGATGACGGAGTTGAGTTAGAACAAGCTATGCTCCTACTCACTAGGCATTTTCAGAAAATATTTTATAAGACACCGTCGTCGAACAATCTGAGGTACACTTTTGGTTCTAGAAAATTTGAAAACAAAGGTAATAGGTTTGAGGAGACGAAATTGGAGGATGTTGAGAAGAAGTTTGAGAATAAAGGTGATAGTAAGAAGAGATTTGATGAGAAGAAGTCAACTGAGGCTCCGAAGTGTTATAACTGTGGCATACCCAGTCATTATGCGAAAGACTGTCGAAGGAAAGTAGTTCGGAACTCTGACTACTATAAAACCAAACTGATGCTAGCCAAACAGAAAGAAGCGGGGAAGGCTTTACTCATGGAAGATGAGTATTAGCTAGATATGACCGATGATGAGGCGGAGAATGAGGAACAAGCCAACATGTGCCAAGCATAGTTTAATTCGGATGAAGGGGACACTTCGTACAGTGTCTATGAGGTAAACTTCTTTCCTATACCTCCCTCAGGTGATGATGAATTAGCTAATTTACGTAATGAATAGCCGAATCTCGTAAAGAATCAGCTATTTTATATCGTGAATAAGAATTCATGAGACCAGGGGTTCAAGACTTAAGAGCTAAGTTGGAAAAACAAAAAGAAGAAATCGAAGTTTTAAATCAGACTATTCTTGCTGATAAACTTGAGAGAGAAAAGAAACAGGTTGAAATTAAAACTCTCAAAGATCAACAAGAACAACTTGAAAAATAAAAGATATTCTTTGATTCTTAAATTTATGATCTAACAAAGAAAATCAAAGAGCTAGAGGACAAGAATAGTGAAAGTGAAGTTTCTTTGAACAATTTTACAAATCAAAACACAGAGTTTTTGGACAAAATCAAAGATTTGGAAAATAAACGTTATTTGAGAGATCAAACTGAACAAACTATTCACATGAACAAGCCAAGGTTAGTAAGTTCTCTTAATAAATATTGGGGACTTGGTTATGAAAATCCTAAACGTCTGGCAAAGGCAATTGCTTATATACCAACGATGTATGAATTTAAATATTTGAGATATGCCAGATATTATCCTGAATATGCAATTAAATGGAGTAATGTTGAAGAAATAGAAAAAGAAGAAATAAGGAAAAGAACTACCACGACTAAAATGCAACTTCCATTTTGTTATACTTATGAGACTTTAAAATACCTCAAGAATCCACATGGAAGACTTTCGAATGACTATTTTGATATTTTTGCTACTAAACCTAATTGTGAAAAACCAATTGAAGAAAAAAGATATGTTCCACCTTTGATTCTAGAAGGAAGAATCTGTGAATTAGAAGATTCTGTTCTGGAACAAAGAGTGAAATTTGATTTAGAAAAGGATTTTTTTACATCTATTTTACAAATAGTGTTAAGGAATTATCTTCTAAATTTGAAAAAAAGTCTGAAACCGAAAAGGACGTTCTTGAAAAATCTCTAGTTAAAAGGTTTTCGGATTCTTTTAAGAAATCTTTTGATGAAAAACAGAAGTTAATCAAAAGTGTTTCCATATTTCTAAGAAAGTTTTGAATCTTGAGCAGATTTTAATCTCTGAGCATAATCAATTTGAAAGTGAGAATGCAATTTTTGCAAAAGAATGCAAACATTTTGAAGAAAAGATTAGTGAGCTTTCTCAGAAAATAAAGATATTGGAAAATTCTTTAGAAAAAAGAAGGAAATACTTTTACAAATGAAAAAAAGATGTCTAAATTTGAGAAAGTTTTCAATCTTGAGCGTGAACAATTTGAAAATGAGAAAGTCATATTTGAAATTGAAAGACAATCTTTTGAAGAGAAAATAAATGAGCTTTCTCAAGAAGTAAATGACATGGAAATGGCTTTGGAGAAAGAAAGAAAAGAATTTGCTTCACAATCGTGGTTTACTCCTGAAAATTCTTCTTCTTCTAAAAAGGATTTTGAAGTGCACAATGTTGATTCTGATTCTGATTTTGAGGATTTTCAACCTAACCTTGTTTCCAAAGAGAGTTCAAAGCCTGAGGTTAGTGATAAAGGAATAGCTTGTGCATTTGATTTTTCAAAGAAGCTTCCGGACCATAATGACTTCATTTTGAAAAATGACATACCTTCAAGTACTTTCTATAAGGGATAATGTTCACATACAAAGAAAGATCCTATTTCTGAAAAACCCTTAATGAAAAGAAAGAAGAGTAGAAAATCAAAGAAAAAGACTTCTCATCATTCTAAGACTTCTGACTCTAAATTTTCTGATTTTTCAGATAATTTTGTGAATGAGAAGAAAGAATTGCGGGTGAAGCAAAAGACTACTTTACCAACCAAGCAGAATGTCAAAAACATTAGTTTTTCAAATAAGAAACAATTTGTTCCGAATGATAAATGACAATTTGTAAATTCTTACAAGCATTATTCAAACAAACAATTGTTGAGTTTTTTAAATGAGGAATGTTTTTGTTCTGCTTGTGGTCGTAATAATCTTTTTGCTAAACCTGGTTCTTGTTGTTGGTTTAATTCGTATTATGTTCCAAATGCTTCTGATCAAACCAATGTTTTCAAGAAAAAGAGACCACCAGTTGTCAAAAAGGTGTCTCGCACAACTAACCAAAAAGGACCCATCTTCAAATGGGTACCTAAAAATGCCTAATCTGGTTGTTTGCAGAAGAATAATTTATGGTACCTAGATTCTGGATGCTCAAAACATATGACCGGCCGAAGAGGCATGTTAACAAACTATGTTGAGAAGGATCGCGGTCGAGTGAGATTTGGTAACAACCAATTTGCTCCAATCAAAGGATTTGGTGATATTGTGCAAGACAAGTTAACAAAAAAGAAGGTCAAGTTATGTTGAAGGACTAGGACACAACTTGTTTAGCATCGGACAGTTTTGTGATAAAGACATGGAAGTTAATTTCAAAGCAACAAGGTGTTGTGTCAGAACTGATGAAGGGAAAGAACTCTTAGTTGGCACGCGAAAGTCAAATATTTATACAATCAATCGGTATGTGGTAAAACCAGAAAGTGATGCGTGTCTTTTGTCAAAGGCTTCAGTTCAACAAAGCTGGTTATGGCACCGAAGGTTGTCACATCTGAATTTTCGATACATCCAGAAGTTAGTTCTAGGTGATTTAGTTCGGGGTCTTCCAGTGTTGAAATTTGGTGCTGAAAATCTTTGTGATGCTTGCGAGAAAGGTAAAATGAAAAGGATTCCTCATAAGCCGAAACCTGGACCTACAACAAAGAGTGTATTGGAATTAATACATGTGGATTTGAGTGGCCGAAAACTGAAATCATAAGTGGTAGGAAATACGTGTTGGTGATAGTTGATGATTTTTCTCGTTACGCATGGGTTAAGTCTCTTCTCTCAAAGGATGAGACTTTAGACCATTTAATCAACGTCATCAAGTCAGCACAGAATAATATGCAAATATCAGTTAAGATCGTTCGTTCGGACAACGGCACAAAATTTAAAAACAGAATCTTGGGAGATTTTTATGAAACAAAGGGGATTACTCAAAAATTTTCCGCGGCTAGAACTACTGAACAGAACAGTGTTGTGGAAAGACGGAACAAAACTTTAGTTAAATCCGCAAGAACAATGCTGGCCTACTCGAATCTACTGTTATTTCTTTGGACTAGGGCTGTCGCAACTGCATACTACACTCAGAATCGTTCTATTATTCATCGCCGGTTTGGTAAAACTCCCTACGAGATCATGAATAACCGGAAGCCAACCATAAAGCACTTCCGCGTCTTTGGTTGTAAATGTTTTGTTTTGGACGACAAGGAGAACCGTAACAAGTTCAACCCGAAGGCCATTGATGGAATCTTTGTCGATTATTCTTTCTCCGTAGCCTCATATCGCATCTGAAGCAGTCCAGAACTATATTTGAGAGCGTTAACGTGAAGTTCGATGAAACTGAAGAGATGGCTTTTGTTCAAAACTGCTCAGAACCCGTGATAACTGGAATCTTAGCTTCTGGACATATCAGTTCAGAACCTGTTACAAAACCGAATCAGGATCAACATTCAACTTCTAAATCTCATTTAAGTGATCTTGATTTTTTATTTGAAGATTTCTATGATGAATATTTTGGTACTTACAATTCATCTGACGTTCTTAACAGGATGAAACAAGCATCTACAACGAATTCCGCTGCCATTCATACTATTGAAAAAGATGCAACTCAATCAACAACGGTTGATGTTTCTACTCCAGTTCAAGAATCTTTTGTACCAAATGTCAATGCTACACAACAATCAATTCCTATTATTTTGGAAGATTCAACACATAACGCTAGTTCTTCAGTCAATGTTACAACTACTCCTCAGCAACCACCTGAATCTTCTGGAGAACCAATTCTTTCTACCGCTTTTCCTCCGGAAATTCCAAGTGCTGAAGTAGAAGTACCATTAGCTGATGAAGAGACAAATGCTTCTCTTGACAATGTTCAAACATCGTATGTTCCACACCCACACTCAACAAAGTGGATGAAGACTCATCGTATTCATCAGATAATAGGTGATCCGAATTCACTAGTTCAAACACGTTCGTCAGCTCTATCAGCTACGGCAAATGAGTGTCTCTTTGCGATGTTTCTGAGCAATATTGAACCTTTAACGGTTTCTGAGGCTCTGAATGATCAAGATTGGGTGTTAGCCATGCAAGATGAGCTTAACCAGTTTGAGGGGTTAAAAGTTTGGAGGGTAGTTCCACGACCTGCGGATAAAAGCGTCATAGGAACCAAGTGGGTCTTTAAAAATAAAAAGGATGAAGATGAAATAATTTTTCGTAACAAAGCCAGACTCGTAGCAAAAGGCTATCGTCAGCAAGAGGGCAACGACTATGATGAGACATATGCTCCGGTCGCAAGAATTGAAGCTATAAGGATTTTTCTAGCTTCTGTGGCTTACAAGAATTTCACCGTTTATCAGATGGATGTGAAAACAGCTTTTCTGAATGGAATTCTTAAGGAGGAAGCATATGTATCTCAACCAGAAGGTTTTGTCGACAAGGAACATCCAAATCATATCTATATTATGGATAAAGCCTTGTACGGACTGAAACAAGCCCTCGCGCATGGTATGAAGTTCTTTCAATGTTTCTACTTGAGTCGGGATTCGACAAAGGTAAAATCGATACGACATTATTCATTAAGCGCGAAGAAGGTGACATTATTATTGTAAAGCCCGTATCCCGGTATGTAATTTCTTTTATTAATTCTTTTCTTTTAAGTTTGATTTTATGTGGTTGTCGTTAGCGGGGTTAGTCGAGTTGGACCTAATCGTAAAATGTCGGAATTTTTGGTTAGTTGCGAGAAGGTTTTTAGTTGAGGGACCATTTGTGTCAAGGGCCAAAACATACATAAGTTTCGGCCCATGCAACCAAGAACCCAAAACCCATATTGTTTTTGATGTGTTGGTGTCGTGATTTGCAAGAAAAGATAAGAAGAGAAAACAAAAAAAAAACCTACGGCTCTTCCTTCCCCTTCCCCTTTCGTGGTCGCCGGCCGGAAAAAGAGAAGAGAGAGAGAGAAACCGAGAGGGTTAGAGAGAGAGAGGTGCGGTAAGTGATCGAAGGTAGCAAGCAAGGGGAGGATCAGCCGGTGATCGGTTTCGGTGTGGTTATCGTCGTGTCGTCGTCTCGAGGTAAGAACTTTCATCCGTTTCTTTTCCCCTTTGTCGTTTCGATCGCAAAACCACCCCACCACCGCCGCAGCCATGGCTGCCGGCGGTGTGGCTGCCGCCGTGCGCCGCCGCTGTGTCGACCGAGGGGTGTACGTGTGGGTGTGTGCGCGTGTACGCGGGTGTGTGTGTGGGTAAGTCGGGGTGGGTGTTTCGGGTGTGGTTTCACCGGAAGTTCTTAACCACCGCCGCCGCCAACGGCCGCCTCTGCCGGAGGTGGCAGAGGGTGGTGCTCGGGCTGCTCAGCCCATTTAGTCTTGATCAATAAGTCAGCTGGAATCACAGGTCTGAATGCTTAAGTAGTGGCTTAATGGGTTAAGATTTAAAGATAATCAATGTTGTCATTTCATGTGAAAGTCACAGTTTCTGCCACTGTTTTGGGAAAGCCATAACTTTTTATAGGAATGTCGTATTGGGGTTAAATCAGTGCCAAAAGCTCCCATTCTGAGTCTAGTAAGTTTCTTATGTTTTGCGGAAAAACCAGTTCGGACCATAGCTAGTGTCAAACTGCTATTTTGTACTGAAAGGTCCTGTTTTTCACTGTGCAGCAAGCCGGTTTTGTAAAATCCATAGTAAATTGTAGAAAAATCGTTATAGCGCGTGCGATAGGTCCCTGGAACCCTAAGACATGGTACTTTGTGATTATGGAAAAATATTTCTGGTTTAATCAGTTTATAAGGGGTTAAACAGGTCCCGAACAGACCTGTGTGTTGAGAGTAAAAACTGGAAAAATGTGTTTTGTGAGTTAGTAATCGTAGTTTGAGTTGGGACTTTCCGTTGATGTTTTTAGTGCGTATTTAGGTGGGAAAAAGTGAGGAAAGTTGACGTATCGGTGTTGCGGCTCGTGGGCGCGTCGCGTTGCTTTGAGGTGAGTTCTCTCACCGCGTAGTTAGGAATTTCATGCATATCGTTATTTTGTGCTACGTGTTATTACGTGTTTACGTGAACTAGTTGGGATGTGATAACTAGTTGTGATTTGTTGAATTTATATGTGGATTATGTATGCTTGTGTACACCTCAGTGGGACTGGGGGGCTCGGTGGGACCGAGGGCTCGGTGGGACTGAGCTAGTACGATTATATTACCTTTACTCGGTGGGACCGAGGGCTCGGTGGGACTGAGCTAGTACGATAATATTATCTTTACTCGGTGGGACCGAGTGCTCGGTGGCACTGAGCTTGTATCGATATATTTTTGTGTACTCGGTGGGACCGAGGTTCGTGTTTATACATTAATCATTATGCAGTTTTATATTCGTGGTGATGGTGATGTTGCCTACTTGCGAGTAGGGGCGATATACGTGGGGTTGCTACCTGCGTGTGTGGTAGGATTCACTAAGCGTTTAGCTTACCTTTTCCCAATATGTTGTGATTTCAGGTGCGAGCGACAGTCGGGCCTGACGGTACACACACTAAGCGCGGGTGTCGAGAATTGTTTAAATTTCACTTTCATACCTTTGGACTTTATTTTATAAAATTTCCGCTGCATAAACTTTATTGATTGTTTGAGTTAACGACGTTAATTTCAATTGAGTTGCGAATTATTAAATTGTGGTTGTTTTATAATGAAATGAATGTCTTTAAATTTTTTAAATTCCTTGTAATTTTTGGGACGTTACAACTTGGTATCAGAGCACAACTTGAGTGAATCAAACAGATCTCGGTGTGTTTGGTCTCAAGTTGCGGCTATGAAGTTTTAAACTCTTTTACTAAAATCTTTGAGAATAAAGGAAAAAGGAAAACCCGTTTGGGAAACGGTGATCGAGGACGCAGTGTGTACAGTCAGCCGACGCTATGTGGGAAGGTACAGTACTTAGTGTAAGTATCGCTTTCTAGATCATAAGGTATGCATGCTAGATTGCCTATGTTGTTTACACTGTACTGTATGATGATTGCTTGCTAGTAGGAATCAATGCTAGTTATAGTAGGTTGTTAAGTGAAGGCCCTATAGGTTGTATGCAGTAAGAATCATATAGCCTTAGAATATTTGATTTAGTCATATTGCGCAGCTCTTGTCTAAGTCCAACCGTTCTAGGATAGGATCTGTTGGTTCTATATGCTCAAGAATGATTATAAAATAATATTACCGGTAATATATGATCTTATAGGGTCACACCATATAGCAAGTAAACACCGAATTGATATTTATAAGAATTTGATTCTTTATAAATATTAATTATATTCTTGATAAATATTATTAATTATATTATTGAATATAGTTTATAATATTAGATGCAAATAATAAATTTTGGTTATATAAAATAATACATATGATGGATTTATTTTATAACTAAAATTGAAAGGAGGGACTTGAGGAGAAAGTTTAAGATACTTAAACTTTGTTTTAAACATCTTAAATCTAGAGGGTTGTTTTTGTAAAATTGCATGTGTTCTTATTGGACCTCTTTTAATGATCCAATGAAAATGACTCACTAAGATTGTGCTTTTAGATTAAAAGAGATGAGAAGACTTGAAAGTAATACACACTTGTATAATGATACTTGCAATTTTTGCTCTCACTCTCTCCCTCTCCTCTTGGCTTCGGCCGAAATACACACACACCTAGTGTGTGTATTTTTTCTTCTTTTCTTCCCTTTTTAAATACTAGTGTAGTATTTACAAAGAAGTGATTTCTTGCATCTCATCTCAAGAGAAGTACTAGCATACAAAGGTGTTGGAGCTTGTTGGTGGACTTCTCTAGAGGGACTCTCTTTGGGTTCTACATTCTTCATCAATTTTCAACTTCCCATGAGGATTCAAAGTCTACAAAGGTTGTATTATCTTGAACTCTATTTATATGTTCTTATTTATCTTTTCTTGCATGTAACAAGATCTTTGGTGGGAATAAAATGGTTTTATGTTTTTGTTCAAAAACTTTATTTTTGCTTCCGTTGCGTAAATTATTTTTACATCTTATGAGTTTTTGAAACCTGTTTTTGAACATAAAATCCCAACAAGTGGTATCAGAGCCTATGTTATAATGCATGATTAGTAAATAAGTTTTTTTTTGGTAAAAACTTGGTTTTTGGAAGCCATGGATAAAATTTCATTTTTGTATGAAAAGTTCATGCATGGCTTCTTTGGCAACTTGTTTGTGAAAATTTTATATTTTATGTAACAAAATTTTAACATGCATTTTTGTTACATAAATGTTGCCTTAGAAAAACAAAGTGTTGTTTTATTATTATTTTTGTTGTTTATGAAAAATGTGCATAAACAAGCCATGGACCAATATGTTGGTTGTTGTGTTGTTTTTAAATTTGTTATAATTTTTATTATTATTCATGTTGGTTTGTAATAGTAAATAGGTTTTATTATTTCATGTTTCTTTTGTTCATTTTGTAAGTATTAGATTAGTTGTTAGAACTAGTTTTTATTTTATAAAATGTAACAAGAAGAAGGCCAACATGGAGCTTGAAGATGGAGCTTGATGCATGGAGATGCTAAAGCAAGTGGGAGCTTGTTTTTTTATTTATTTTTGTCCCTTAGGAATGGACTTGACATTTCTTGTTTTGGCTCACAAGAAAAAATGTCATTAGAAATGGCTTTGTTTTATGCACATTATTTTGCATGCTTATGGTTGATTGTGTTCTTTTGATGCGTTAAAATATAGGATATTGTATGCTAGTAAAGAACATAAAATTGGTTCAAACGCGCTTATTTAAAATTGTTTAAAGTTGAAGCGACAATTTTTAAAATTAGATTTTAAATGAACCAAGTTTAAAATAGAGATTTTATATCAACCAATTTTTAAAATGGAGATTTTAAAATTGATAACATGCAAATTGGTTCAAATTCGTTTTATGTAAAATTGTTTATTTAAAAATGAATTTTAACTATCTCAAAACTAGAAGGGTTAAATTGAAAGATTGCATGTTATCTCATTGGTCATTTTGGGAGGCAATGTGATGGCATGTGCACGTATATTTTATTAATATACTTGCTAGACACTTGTTTATAAAAGACACCTTTGACCAACACACAAGTAACTTGGTTTATACATTTTCTACATATTTTATATGTTTATATTTTATGTTGATATTATCATGTATGATTGAAATTGGTTCTAGCATACTAGATAATATTTTGAACATAAAATAAATCATCTTTTGGAGTTTGGCTTTCAAAATAACATTTTAAAAGTAAAATGGTTAAAATGGGTTTTATAAATAAAATGAGTTTTATTCTAAAAACCCATAAAATTTTGAAATGTCAAAGTAAATTAAAATGACGATTTTAAAAACTCTTACAAACTCCAAGTGTCATGTGATATTGGATGCATGCAATATACATGACATTATATGATTATAAAACTCTAGATTTTATTTGCTTTAAAATATAGGATATTTTAGAGGAACATAAAATTGGTTCAAAAGCGCTTATTTAAAGATCGTTTAAAATTGAAGCGACAAGTTTTAAAATTAGATTTTATGATGAACCTAGTTTTAAAATAGAGATTTTAAAATTAACCAAATTATTTAAAATAGAGATTTTAAATTTATTATGAGAAATAGTTTCTTAAAAGAACACATTGATTATTAAATGCATGCAATACTAAAATGTTTTTAAAACTAGAATTATAAAACATTATAAATCCCTTTTTCAAAACGCAAGTCATATGCCGTCCTTTTGAGAAACACTCAATACGTCACTATGACACCCTTGTGGGATAAAGGTCACCTAACCACTTGGATTGTCTTAAGATGGATGAGGTGATTCTTATGTCTTTGTGGGATAAAGGTCACCTAACCGCATGGATGTAAGTTTCACACGTTGTTTCAAGTAGGATGACTTGATTGAGAATCTTTTGTGATAAAGGTCACCTAAGCATTAGAAACCCAAGGCATAGATGGGATCAAACATGCCAATTAACAAACAAGTTGTTAAAGATCCCATAACGCTAGGAATTACATTCGATGTAATCGATAAACGTTATCTACCTTGTTGGATTAAATGGACGGGATAAAGGTCACCTAACCGTTTCATTTGTTTTGCAATGTTGGATCCTAGATTTTATGCAAATTAATGTTTTAGAAAACGAAAGGGTAATTAATTTGCTTAATAATAAATATTGAAAATACTACATTAACTTTGTTAAGTTTTGTAGATGGCCCAAAATGCAAACACTACAATTGATCACCCCTAAGAGCTTTTCTTAACGAAGAAAAGTTAAACACTCAGAACTTCCCGATTTGGTTTTAACAAATTGAGACACGTTCTCAGACGTGAAAACAAATCATACGCACTTATCGTACCTCGTCCTGAAGAACCTCCTCTTACCTCCATAGAAGCTCACGATACTTGATTGAAACATAATGATGACTCAATCAATGTATCACGTCTTATGCTTGAAACCATGGTTCCATCCTTACTAGAAAGAATGAAAACGTTTCCACTGAGGGCATTTGACATGGTAAACCGATTACCAAAATATTACCAAATGTATATGGTCCGTGAAAGCTTCGATACAATTGGACAAAGACCAATATGTAAGCTCTCATATTCACAAAATGAGGACGCACCTTGACTATTTGGATAGACTTGGCTATCCTTATTCCAATGGGAGAGCCATAGATGTGATTCTCAAATCTCTGACCAACGCATTTGATGTTTTTGTCGAGAATCTGAATGTAGTGATAGATGAGGCAACATTGGTCATAGAAGAGGAGATTGTCCTTATGAGAAATAAATGTTTTCTAACGAAGGAAAGTCCTTCAGGTATCAATATTTAAGATAGAACTTTTACTTTTCTATCTTACACTTGTTTATTTGATACTAAGTGTAGAACTCACTTTTGTAATATGTTACAAATAATCAAGAAAGGTAAATGACTGAAAGACAAGCAAAATGGTGATCCATATAAGCAAGGAAGCAAGATTGCGTACCAAGCTTATAGGAGATTTTATTATGAAACCATATGGCTTGTATTGTTAAACAAGTTTGTCTCGAACAATGTTTAAATTTAGTTTGACTAAATTATTGTTTTTCAGTCACATGTTTATTGATTGAATGAAATTCACTTAACCGTTTTGGAAACGATTATATTCATATTCAAAATGATTTATTCTATTTCGAGAAATAGTTCTCTTAATTGAATAATAAAGTGAATCTCAAAAGCCTTCTAAAACATAATTCTATATAAACACCATAAGACTCAAATGTGATTTGAATCAAGTCTACACATGAAATAGTCAACTTAATCAAGAAAATTAAACGCGTATCTTATTTTTTCAAAACTGTGGTATTTTGAAACTAGATATAAATATTTTCATTTGAAATATGCGATCTTGATAAAGTTGAATATAACCTCTTTTTCTAATTTATAAAGAAAAGTTTTTTTTTTGAATTGATACATGTTGATGTATATGGTCTCTCAAAACCAAGTCTAGATACGGTGATAGATAATACCTTCACTGACGATTTCAATTGTTGAAGTTTATGGAACATAAAGATGAAGCATTTGATGTAATTCAAGTTGATTCAAAGTGAAGATTAAGAAAACAACTCAGCAGGACCATTAAAGTCTTTTCTGATATATGAGGATAGTAACTACACCAAGAACTCTTGGATCATCATAGAAATTGTATACATCCAAAAGGATAAACCGAACCTTATTAAATATGGTTCGCTCTATGATGAGTAGAAGTACTATTCCTATATCAAATTCGGAATTATGCCCTAGTTAAAGTAATCCGTACTTTTTGACACCAACCAAAAGGTAGACAAAACACCTTATAAGATTTTGTATGAAAAGTTTTTCATCCTTAATCTTAGTTGAAGGCGTGGGTTTATGAAGCTCATGTGAGAAAATAAGCTTCAAGTAAACTCGACCCAATATCTACCAAATGCATATATTGTAGAATATACTATAAATTGTTTTCTATACCGATTCTACAATCCCACAAACAATAAAATTGTTTATTGTTCCAAAGCCAAGTTCTTAGAAAACAAGTTTTTTAATGGGCAAGGCAAGTGGGATTGTTAAGGAACTTGAAGGGAATCAAGAACTTCATAACCTAATGCACTTATTGGTTGGCACTAGTTATCAAACAAAGGTCGTTGAAACTGAGCGATTTGATTGATCAGAAGCTTAGTAAAAACACCAAGTGTTCGCAAATCTAGTAGAATCATTCAGAAATTCGAGAGATATCGATTTCTTATAAAGAATGATGTATGACTGGGTTCTAGTAAACCCATCAACTGCTAAAGTGCTATGTCAGATTCTGAATCTGGTGAGTGGCTTAGAGTCATGAACACTTAGATACAATCCGTTCATGGATCAGTACAAGTATCACAAAGCAGAAGTCTTCATTTTGACAGGAAAATTAAAAGTTTAATTTTCATCAAAATAAAAGATGACTCATGTATTTGCTGAAACTAGTGGGAGCGCAGTAAAATTCCTAATCCTGTATGTGCAAGACATACTAGTATTTGGAAATTGACTTCCGACATAGCAAGACATCATGTCTTGGCTCGGACAGTATTTCCTTAATAAAAGACTTAGAAAGGGCTAATTTTGTTCTTGGAATAAAGATCTTTAGAGATTAGATCAAGACGACTTATAGGTTTAAGTTAAAGTGCATATGTTGACATGATCTTGAAAGGTTCAAGATGCAAGGCTCTAAAGGTAGTTTCTTGCAAATATGATATGGCATCATTTTGAGCATGTCTCAATATTCTAGCACAAAAGATGAGCTAGATAAAATGATTAGTATTCCATATGCTTCGGCAATTGGATCTATCATATATGCCATGACATGCACTAGATCGAGCGTGTCAAAATGCTTTTGAGCATTAGAAAACGATACCAACGAAAAACGAGGGAAGGTCATTGGATGACTATAAAGAACGATTTAAGGTACTTACAAAGAACCAAGGAAGTATCCTTTAACTGAGGGATGGAAGAAGATCATAGCAAAATGCTGCACTAATGATAGCTTCCATAAAGATTGAGAAGGTTCTCAATCACAAAAGGGAAATGTCTTCATTGTGAATGAAGAACTAGTTCGTTTGAAAAGGTTCAAGGCGAAGGTCAAATTGCATAATACACTACAAATAAGAACACACTGCCGCTTTAGAAGCCGCAAAAGAAAGATGCTTGGATGAAAGAGTTCATTGAAAAGCTAGGTAGATGCCTCCCATTCAGGATCATCTAGAAATCCTTTGTGAGAATATGGGTGCCATTACGCAAGCTAAAGGACCCTATCTCACATCAGAGTACCAAGCATCTACTCCAAACATTTAACTATATTTGGAATAAAGTTAAAAATGGAGATGTTAGTGTTCACAAAGTTTACTCAAATCAAGTTTCTGGATGAACCCATTCATGAAGCTCCTTATATAAGCTAAACTTGAAGGGTCATGTTTGAGCTTTAGGACTTCGTTATTCTAGTGATGGGATTTGATTTGAATTTAGTATTTGGATATTGGAACAAGTAAAGCAACAAGTATAGTATTTAGTTAGATATATAGGATATGATCTTTTCATACTCGTTGTGTTCTATATTAGCATGTTTAAATCCTTGAATAAATTAGTTATTCTAAATGTCCATAGTCGATCATAGTTGTGGGAGCAACTATGAAGTAAGACTAATATGAATTGGATTGGTTGACTTTTAAAAGTAAAAGTGGCAAAGTATTGCAACCAAGTTCATAGGTACTTGTTAGGGAACGAGTACTGGACCTGGCCCGCTTCAAGATCACTTCATGGATCGTCGTCATAAGTGATTCTTGAATAAAAGGTAGTATCTTTGTATCCTTCGACCAGAGATGCATATTAGGGACTTAAGTGTAGGGAGTACTATGTTTTGATATGGTTAAACGCTGGTCTTTAACAAGGCAGTTATAAAAACCATCATTGGGCATGGCATGAACTGCATGAGAGGCGTATGTATTCAAGAGGGGATTTGCTCCTCTTAATGTTTTAAGAGTATGACATCTAAGGCGCCTTACCAAAAGTTGAACAATAGATGGGAATTATAGTGATCCATGTCTCATGTTCAACAGGATGTCCAAACAAAGGGATAACTGATACCACACCTAATACATCAATTGAAGCTATGAGCTCGTGGGAATTGGATGTTGTTGAATGGCACTTACAGTCATACGTTGCTGGGGGCAGTGAGATGTTGCTAGACGTCCACCACTGTCTATATTATTCTATAATACAATCTTGAGCAAGTGGGAGATTGTTGGTTCTATATGCTCAAGAATGATTATAAAATAATATTACCGGTAATATATGATCCTATAGGGTCACACCATATAGCAAGTAAACACCGAATTGATATTTATAAGAATTTGATTCTTTATAAATATTAATTATATTCTGGATAAATATTATTAATTATATTATTGAATATAGTTTATAATATTAGATGCAAATAATAAATTTTGGTTATATAAAATAATACATATGATGGATTTATTTTATAACTAAAATAATACATATGATGGATTTATAATACATATGATGGTTATATAAAATTCAAATAATACTTTGAATCCTGTATCACAAAGTTGACTTACACTGAGTAGGTTGTGCTTAAGGCCATCCACATATGCAACTTTGTATACAGAAACGTCTTCTTTCCTTATGACTCCATATCCTTTTATGTGTCCTTTCTTGTTGTCTCCAAAAGTCACAGATCCACCATCTTGTGTTTCTTTGTACGTGGATAGTGCACTTCTGTCACCAGTCATGTGCCTTGAGCATCCGGAGTCTAGATACCAGATTGGCACATACTTCTTCTGCAGGACAATCACAGAGATTTAGGTACCCATATCCATATGGGTCCAATATTGTTAGAGTTTTTCAAGTTTGCCTTGGCATTCTTGAAATACATTTTGTACTCTGCAGAAGAGTCAGATTGTTTCTTTGTGGGATTTGACTTTTGAATTGTCGTAGAGAGTAAACAGACTTGACTTGAAAAATGATTATTAAGTTTAGACATAAGATCAAAGCAATGACAGTATTGAATATGAGATGTAATTTGCTTGAACTTTTAATTGAACTTTTTAAACTCAGCCACAGAGGCATTACATTCTTTCTTTACATTAGATTTCCTATTACTAGAAGATCTATGAATACTCGAATGTTGTTTGCAAAAGCTCTGTTTAGGACCTGCCTTCTGTGGGTTGCTTCTGTGGTGAACTTCTTTCATCACTGTCACAGAAGAAAAAGATTTATCAACCTTGGGTTTTGAAAATCTAGAACTTATAGGATCAATAGAGGTCTTCTGTAACATTTTAAGCTCAGCAGAGGTTTTGATATGTAGATTCAAATTTAGAAAATCTTGGCAGATTGGAATCTCTGTGAGTTTCTCTTTTGGAGAAATAGTTCTGTGAGGAACTTCAGAGGAGAATTTGACATCCTCTGTGTCACAGTGAATTATCCCTGATTTGAAATCAGTCTCTGAGTTGTCAGAGGATGAATCGTCCTCGTATACAGAGGTTGAGTCAATTCTTTCAATAGAGGTTGGATTTTCTGAGCATGTATCGTACGAGCTTTCTTCCTCTGTAGAATAGTTTTCATAGATTGCAGAGGTTTCTAATAAGATTTCTTCAGTGAGAGTTTTATCTATAGAAGATGTACAGAAATTTTCTAAAACGCTTGATTTCCATATTTCCAAAATTTCTTTTTCAATTAAATTTTTAAAGTTTTCTTCTGAAAAAATGGGTTTAAACTCAGGAGCTTCTGCTGATAATTTCTTTTCAACGTTTATCAAACAGACAAAAGCAACCTGTGTTTGGGTCTCTGGTTTACCAAATTTGAAGATACCAATCTGATCTTGTGTTTTCAGATATTTCTTTGGTTTGATACCTCTATTGACAGAGGTTGAGGATGATGAGTCTGTGTTTTCAAACCACACGTTAATCATCTTCTTATGTTTCTTCAAGTAAGGATCCACAGAGATTTTCGCCCTTTTGCTTACAGAGATTAGATTTGGAAAATCTGGTTTGTTCGTTTTTCCAATCACAAATAAAGAGGACAGAGGTTTGTTTCTTTTGCCTTCAACACCTAGGGTGATATCATCATACCCTATACCTCGTCTCCCTATTTGTGAGTTTACTTTTTCATAAACTTTCTGTGCATCTTTATAGTTTTTAAGCAAAACTTCTATTCTGAGTAAATCTTGCCATAATACCTCTCTTTCTCTTTGAAAGTATTCTTTAAGAGCTCTTATGTCAGTAGTTTCGCTCCTTGAAACTGAAAGTTCTTTTGTTTTATCTTTTAAAGTATTGGTTAATTCAGAAATTTGTTTTTTTAAAGGATCTAGAGTTTTGTTCCAATTCTTTTCTATTCTCTCTTTTTCCTCAAAAATCTTTGCTTTTTCTTGAGTGAGAAGCCGTACTTCTCTCTCATTGAAAGTGAGTCTTTTCTGAATACTTTGATTTATCTCTTTCAGTTCAATTAATTCAATGTTAATTCTAAGTGTATTATCATCTACAGAGGTAATGCAAGAGTTGGAATTTGAAGTAGATACCTCAGAGTCAGTGCAGGAGTCGACTTCTGCCATGCCACAGAAGAGGGCATTGGCGGTATGTTCATCGTCAGAAGTAGAGTCTGACTGGAAGTCTTCTGTGTTCTCCTCAGAATGTCCTTTTGCCATTAAGGATTTTTGAGCATAATATTCGGCTTTCTTTTTGTAGAAAGCAGAGTCCCTCTGTGGGCGATTTGATCTGCTTCTGCATTCATTCGCAAAATGGCCTGGTTTTCCGCAGTTAAAACACCCTTGAGGAGTGTTTCCTGTTCGATCATTGGACTTCTGTAGGTCTCCGCCTTTCTCTGATCTACATTCATTTGCATAGTGACCAGGTTTGCCGCACTTGTAGCATTCTTGCTGCGTGTGGCTTACCGAGTCATCTGACCTCTGTCGGTCATTCCCTCTGTAATTTCTATCGCTTGACCTCTGTCGGCCACTTGATTCTTCTCCTCTTCTGTCATCTCTTCTGTTGTCTCTTCTGTCATCCTGGTTGTCTCTATCATATCTTTCATTTCCGGAACCTCTTCTGTTTCCTCTGAACTCTTTTGTCAATAGAGCTAAAGATTTAGCTAGTGACGCAAGAGTTATTTCCTTTTCTGCTTGCTCTTCTTCTTCACTGTCAATTATCACCATCTTCTTCTTTTACTTCTTCTTCTCCTCTGTGGCTTTATCATTTCTTGGTCTCTGTGCATCCTCTTTAGTTTTACTAATCAATGCATATGGTGCAATGGTTAGTGTTTTAGCCTGTGCTATCTGAGGTTCTTGTGCGGCTAATGTTCCGTAAAGATCAGAGAGAGTCCAGGTGTCTAGATCCTGATTTGTCTGTAGGGACATAGACAGCTGGAGCCATTCTTCATTTAGACTTTTTAAAAACATGACATTGTTTTCTTCAGAAGTTCTGTCAATGCCTGATTTTCTGCACTTGTTGATTAGAGAGTTGAATCTGTCGTATGTTGTTTGCAGAGATTCTGTTGCAGAGGCTCTGAATGCATGATATTCATTGATGTACTGTGCTCTTCGGTTTTTTTGTGTTTTAGCACCTCCTTCCAACTGTCTTTCCAGTTCTTTCCACAGATCATGCGCTGTTTCACATGAATCCAAGGATTGAAAGAGTTCGTTGGGTATTGCCATAATTAATGTCCTCTTGGTTTTCTGAGCAACTTCATCTTCTGCTTTATCTTCGGTTGACCACTCCCCTTTTGGCTTTGGTTTTTGATGTTCGGGGATTTCGGCAGATTCAGCAGTAGCAGGTATACGAGGTACTACTGTCATGGGAATAGGAGGAGGATTGTACAGATATTGTACTTGATTTTTTTCAGTGCCCTCGAAAAAATGGACCATTCTTATTTTCCACTGAGGATACTCATCTCGAAGGAGAGTAGGAGGTTTAGTGAGAGAACCAGTAGTAAAGAAATTATTTGTATTTGTCATTTGAAGATTTTAGAAAGAAAGTATGACTAAAGAGTTACTTCGATGAGCTTGAAGATTTTCTGGGTTTAAGCAGTTTCCAGACACAATTTTAAATCTCAATAATATCTATCACGAATCTTGATAAGTGGATCACTTGATATAGAAAATCAAGGAAGGCTCTGATACCAATTGTTGGATCCCAGATACACTTAATCAAGATTAACAATCTATTAGTGGAGTTTAGAGTTTGATGCGGAAGCGTATTAAACTAACAGATATGTTTGATAGATATTAGAACGCACATATATAAAGAAAACAGTAAAGAATGGAAAGGATTTCTTGAACAGTTACTATTATTCAATATATGATAACAACACGAAGAACAGATTAAGAACTTGGTGTGTGTGAGAATATAACACTCAGATATTTGACAATAATGCTTGAGAGTATTAGTGATTCCTTGTGTATTCGTCCTTAGGAAGATCTCAACATGAGACTTCCTTTTATACTACTCTTAGAAGACTATGAAGTAGGTCACTGTTCCTTTTACGGCATGAATAGTAAACTGGATGGTGTGAAACAATGGACTGGATGGTGTGAGCAGTTGTTTGAGCCATGCGCATTTAATGGAGCAGATGTACTTTTGGTAAATGCATTAAATGGCGCAGACGTCTATTTTGTACCTTGCCCTATTGAGTCCACTCAGAGCTTGACATGTGTTTTGATAATACTTTTCCATGCAAGTTGATGAACGTATCCAGTAATATCTTCCAAGTCTTCATTGAGGACCACAGAGGCTCTGTAATGAATTACAGAGGTTTTGCGGTCTGGTCCTCTGTGGAGCAGTCTTCGCCGGATTCCGAGTCTTTGGTCTTCTTTGTGCGTATGACAAAGCTTCTGTAGGAAGCCTCTACTGCTTCTGTAGCTTCTTGACCTTGATTTCTCGGTAATGTCGGCAGAGCCTCTATAAGAGACTTTCTTCACTTAGCCTATTTTTCACTACTTCTAAATACTTCTATGATTAGGAAGATTGAAGCTAACAAAAATCGATTCGACTTTATTTATCAAAAACAAAAAAGGTCACATAGTTCTTGTTCAAGTATACGTAGATGACATAATCTTCGGCTCTACTAATCCCACATATGCTAAGCACTTTGCCAATCTAATGGGAGAATTTTTTTTAAAATGAGTATGCTTTGCGAGATGAATTTCTTTCTTGGTCTTCAAGTTAAACAACTGTTGACCGGGATATTCTTAGGAAGTTCCAGATGGAACAGTCCTCACCAATGAAAACTCCCATGGCACCCGGTACGAAGCTTCACGCCGATCCTAACGGAACGGATGTGAACCCTAAATTGTATCGTGGGGTGATAGGTTCGCTAATGTATTTAACTGCGAGTATTCAACATTTTTGTGCGCCCGGTATCAATCAAAACCTAAAGAGTCTCATTTAACTTCTGTCAAACGAATTTTTCATTATTTACGTGGTACTGCTGATCTTGGCTTGTGGTACCCGAGAGAGACAAGTTTTGCACTATCCGCTTATTCCGAGGCGGATCACGCGGGCTGTATGATGGACCGAAAGAGCACCTCAGGACATATCCAGTTTTTGGGAGACAGTCTGGTAAGTTGGGCATCCAAGAAACAGCAATGCGTTTCAACGTCAACTGCCGAGGCGGAGTACGTAGCCGCCGCAAGCTGCTGTTCCCAAGTCATCTGGATGCGGACGCAACTCAAGGACTACGGCTTCACGTATGTCAAAGTCCCAATTTACTGCGACTCGAAGAGCGCTATTGACATATCTAGCAACCCGGTCCAACACACCAAGACGAAGCACATCGACGTTCGGTATCATTTCATTAAGGATCACGTCGAAAGAGGTACAGTCGAACTCTACTTCATAAATATTGAGCATCAGTTAGCAGACCTCTTTACTAAATCCTTGGACGAAAAACATTTTAATACTCTTGTGTCCAAGTTAGGAATGCTAAAACTGACGACTTAATCCGCTTGTGTGCCCGTTACAAGTTCCATACATCTGTGAGTAACTGTCTACTCTTCATCCGGTGTTTACACTCCTGATGATTGAGCATACACTTCCTCCCACTTGTATTCTACTTGTCTCAGTTACACAATTAGATTAAGTCTGTGTTTATTTCGTAGATTTCGTTTGTTTTCTTTCTTTCTTCGTGTGTTTCTTTTATTTCATACTGTCGTTTACTTTTATCTGTCTATATCTGTGCTTTCATGGTGTGTTCATGTGTTCAGGGGGAGCACAAAGCAGTATCAGGTAAGTCTACTCATCTGTTAAGGGGGAGCATCACACACGGTTTTTCTTAAAATGATACAAAGTTTTTTATGCGTGTATGCACTCCAAAGTGGATTACATATATTGGTCATCAATTGAGGGGGAGCGACACGGTGTTTTTCTTTAAATGCTGAAAGTTCTTTTTGTGTCGGACTCTCCATTGCACTATTCGAGGGGGAACAAGTCTTTCCACATGCTCAGATTGAGGGGGAGCGAGAGAAGATTCGGTTTTACATTCAAAAGAGTCTAATTTTTGCAAAATTGTCAAGGACAGGACAATTTTTGTGAAAAACCCAAAGATTCCGGACGAGTACCCGG
Organism: Saussurea involucrata; assembly: GCA_033807775.1. Taxonomy (NCBI): domain Eukaryota; kingdom Viridiplantae; phylum Streptophyta; class Magnoliopsida; order Asterales; family Asteraceae; genus Saussurea; species Saussurea involucrata. Next base: position 29,716,918 of record CM066316.1, read on the forward strand.
AAACCTTATCTTTCCGGATAGGTTTCCGGACCGGGTCTTTATCCGGGTTGGATAAGATACCAGGTACCATATCCGGACTCTAGGACTACCTTAAATAGCATCCGGGCTCAAATGTTTTTCCTTTTACCGGAAACTCACGCAAAACCCTAAACCCTCTCGCCTATTTCTCTCTCGCTCGGACTCCCTTCCACTCCACGATTTATACTCCCATTTTCACTCCAAATCAGGTATGCTGCTCGTTCTGTCATCTCGACTTCATTTACATAAGCATCGCACCACACACTACACCAATCGACCACCAATTTGGTCACTTCACGGAATCCGAAACATCCTTTTGGGTTTATTCGATCTCCGGTCGATTGGGTGTTACTCAGGATGCCTGAGTTGTTTTTGTGTGTTAGTACGGGTATATCGCGTCTTCCTACATGCTTTAGAACCTGTCTGTACCTGAAATTTGTGGGTTTGTTCATTTCGAATTTCATCCAGACACATTCGTCGTGTCCGGATACTGCCAAACGAATGCGGTTTTATCCGGTAACATTCCTATACTGGATATTCTGTCCGGATACAAACAACACCCGGAAACCCCAGTTGTCCGGAAACCTTCGGGTTTCTGGTAAGTTCAACTACCGGTATGTTTACGTGTCCGGACTCCTATTATTCGGAATCTTTTGTCATCTGGAAACCATGTTGTCCGGTTTATCCGTTTTATCCGGGAACATTCTTCCCGTCCGGAGACCATGTGTTGTCCGGAAACTTTCACAATCCCATAGTTGTGTCCGAACACCCTTGTCTTGCATATCCAGTACCTATTTCATCACTCTCAGTCCTCAATCTGTCTCGGATTGAGCCAATATAATGCACAGGTACGCACCGACTATTGTTCATCCGCCTCAGTTACTAGTTGTGCCTATTTTACAGATCTCATGCCTGATCAGGAACAACATCCACCACAAAACCCGGAAGAGCAACAAATTGCTCAAGAGGAATTCATAGATGAGGCAGCTGATAACGCCTTGGTTGAACCTGACCATGGCACCGAAATAGAGCCAAACAATCACCATCTGGATCCGGCTCTATTCAGACCACAACCACAACACCGAGTAATTGTGCATATCCTCATGGGTCACCCTCTCCGTGAGGCCCTAACCGCCACTGCCGATGTTCCTTTGCTGTACGTACTTCAAGTCTGGTTCTCCGCACAAGTTCGCACGGTCGGTAATTCACAGACTATCACTGCTTAGATCGATAATCAGTAGTTCACACTCACACCGGACTTATTCCGCCGCCTTCTATTACTGCCTGAAGCCAACGCCGGCGGTCATCAAGGCTATGACCCCACGGTAAATGACACGACACTGTGCGCTCAAGTCCGCGCTCTTGGCTACAACCACGCCCTCGACCGACCGTCTGCGTTCAACCGAAAATACCCCTTCCCTAAACAATCATCACACCCCGCCCGACAGCACCTGCTGGCCGGGCCCTTCCACCTCTCATACGTCCCTCAGGTCTATGTCCCTAGGCAGGTCCCTCTGGTTCTGGGTGGACCATGGGATTCCCTATCGTTGAAGAAGCCTCCGTGGACCCAGCGGAGCAATTGCACAACCCCCTCATCCACTCATCCCTCTCTCAAAAGATGGATGTTTCAGTCTCACACGGGGATCAAGCACAACTTCCACTAGTCTCTCACTCGGAGAGTGCTGGTGTTGAAATAAGCGACCAGCAGCCCCCGGTCGCGACTTCTTTCAGTGCACAGTTGAGTCTAGAGCCACTAGATATTATACATTCTTCGGCTAGGACACAACATGACGAACAACAAATCGAGACTCTTCGTGACTCGATCGGAATGTCTGTAGTGTCTCCGTCTGGCGGAACACGAGGATCGGATGGAAATCCTACCACAGCTACCACAATGCCAATTGTGAACGTAGGTGGCTCTGCCTCTGCGGCAGATGCCTCAACGGGTAATCTAAGTGATCCCGGAGTTATTCACCCAGACTTTGTGTCACCAGGGTCCCTGGACAGCACCCTTAAGGCTGTCCGCGAGGCAATGGAGCAGCACGTCGCCGCCGAGCTCGCAAAAATGAAGAGCTTAATCAAAGGCAAAGAGAAGATCGTCGAAGCTGAAACTGCACCTACACCTCCACCAGCTACTCAGCCTACCTACTCGGTGGACACCCTCAAGATGATGCTTCTAGCTCAGCTACTCCAACAATCCGAATCTGATGCCTCTACCGAAGCAGACCTGATAACCGTTCTGAAATCCCAGATCACTGCTACTTCATCATCCATTACCACTCGTTTGGATAGCATTGAGTCGACTCTCAAGGACTACAACCAAGCGCTCACAACGCTGTCCGAGAGAGTCCGCTCACTCGAAGATACCTGCAAGAGTCAAGCAGGCGGTCTGAAGCGAAAACACGATGATCACGATGATCCTGATCACCGTGAGGGGGGGAAAAGACTAAGACCTACCGAGACCGCCCCTATCCTCACCGAATCGACAACTGTGGTTCATCTGGAACCAGCAACTGCGGCAACAACAACCGACACCGAACCTGAAGCCGAGTTGCCATTAGCCGAGATGGTAATCGACATGGAAATATCAGATGATGATGACCCGACGGTTGAAAAGCCCGAGGGTTCAACACAGGAGCTGGTTGATTTTGACTCATCAGACATACCGTTATTGGATATGATAGATCCAGACTGTGAAACCAACCCGGAGACCGAAGATGCATGGTATGAAAAAGTCGCCAGGGCCGCAAATCTCCAGGTCAATTTGGTTTTCCCTACTGATGACGATGACAACATTGACTATGATCAGTTCCTGCTCCAGAATTTATATGGTTCTTCTCCCGTTCACTCTGCTCAACCCAATCAAACTTCAACAAGACCCGATACCTCAACTGCCAATATTCAGACATCTCCTCAGCAACCGACAGCTTCTGATCTCCCACTTCCTCAACAGCAACAAATCCGTTGGGAGAAGATCCTAGTATTTATTCCTCACTTGGAGGAATCCCTGAAGAAGTTGTTTGTTCACAAACTTCGCACAATCGAGCCGACCTTTTGCCTAGGTATTTACAACTTCAATCCCGAATACCAACGCCGGTACATCAGCGCAATGAAGCGGTATCTTCCAGTCAGCCAGGTCAGAACCAAGCATCAGATCACAGAGGTACTCAACATACAGTCCAGCCGCATCATGAAAATCGTCTATCCTATATTCACTGTCCGACGTGAAGATGGGAATGAATGGAAATTTTCTGAAGCCGACTTCCAGCACCTCCGACCGTTTGACTTCCTGGCAATTCTGAAAGACCCTCCTTCAAGAACTATCTGACCGCTACCAGTTACAAAGGCGCTCGAAGCTGTTCGTCGATTTCTGGTCCGTACAATTATGATGTCTTATCTAACGGATTTTCAAATGGAAATCGAGAACAGAGCGAAGAAGGTGAATCTGATAAAGCCGAATCTGCAAGCTCCTGAGTTGAATATGTATCCCGAGAACGCTATGCTTCTAGAACCTGAATTTGGGATTGTCTACGTCAATGAACAGAAAGAGAAAAGATTTTTGCGATTCAGTCAGGTAGAAAGATTCTGCGACGGCACGCTCTTCAAAGTTCAAGATGCTCTTCGGAAAATCATCCAACACGAGTCTGAAAATCCAAGGTTCTCATATGTCCCTAATCCGAAAGAAACAACTGCTCGGAATGCCTTGGAAATGGTTGAAGAACGCATCGACTACCGCCGTGCTATCAGATGGTTCGAAGTTCACTTCGCGCTCCGAAAAAGATATGTCGCGAACTGGCGCCAAATCGAACTTCAAATCAAAGGGGGAGATTGTTAGGGTCATTTATTGTTGATTTAAAGTTCAAGGGTTTACTTTGTAATTGTTTAATTTTGAGCCTAGTTAGTGAACGGGCCGTGGGCTTCTTAACCATGGGCCCGCCATATATAATGTTGATTAGCCTTAGAAAAATAGGCTAGTTGTCTTATTTGCTTTCTTACTTCGTATTGTAATTCTCTCTCAATTGAAAGCTTAATAGAGATGACCAGTTGAAATCGTATACTACTATTGTTATATCTATTGATTTCATTGTTCGTTGCACGGATCTGAGACTCACAGGGCTTAAAGTAGATTTTCCCTCAGGGATTGGATTTTATGAAGAAGAGCACTGAGATAATGAGGTGTCAGGGATGAAAGACACGAACATTCCAAGCTTAAGCATGGAACGATCTTTGGTTTGGTCTTCAGCGTTAGCATTATAACCAATACCACTTCTGTCATTGACAGGGATCTGAGCACCAATTATCTCAGTGATCTTTGCTGAGGATTTACACCATCCTTCACCAGTAGCTTTCTCAACTTTTAGTTCAGCGATAGCTTGTTCGCGTTCAATGTTGATGACTTGATTTACATAGACCTGATCTTTCAAATTTTCTTCGACTTTTGAAAGCTCTTGTATTTTTAAATGACAATTTTTAAGCTGTTCAGATAAATCTAGCTTTTGTTGTTCAGCTTTGGTTTTGCCGTTCAGGGCATAATATAAATCAACAGTCAGCATATTGATAGCACGAAGTCTATCAGCGTCAATGATAGTTGGAGAAGGAGAGGAAGTTGATACCTGAGAAGTAGAAGTAGAGGGAATTTCAGCTGGTTCTTCTTTTACTTCTTGAATTTCGGCCATAAGACAGAGATTGGTCTCATCTTCTTCATCAGAATCTGATTCTTCATCAGATTCAGCCCAGTCATGATCTTCAGCGATCAGACCTTTACCTTTCTTTTTATAGCTTTTCAGCTTCTCATATTTTTCTTTGAGCTTCAGGTATTTATCGTCTCTAGTCTTAGGAGTAGAGGATTTCTTGAAGGATGAAGAAGGTTTAAAGACTTTCTTTGACCTGCACTCACAAGCAAAGTGACCTATTTCTCACAATTATAGCAAGTAGCAGTGGCCTTATCAACAGAAGATGATTTTGGCTTGTCAGTGATGGTGAGAGGTTTATTCCTTCTGAAGTTACTCTTTCTGGCAAATCTCCTGAAAGTATTAGTCAGGAGTGCCAGAGATTCATCAAGTTCTGTGGGATCAGCTTCTGATGAATCATCAGAGTTAGATTCCAACTCAGTAATAGTGATAAAGGATCGTTGAGTGGGCATTAACTGTGAAGAGAGTAAAGCAACAAGTGTGCTTTTGGAATCTTTTACAAGATTCTTCTTAAGTTGACATGTCTGCTCATGATTGAGCATAATGCCAAATAAGGTACTTAGGGTCATGAATTTTAGATCCTTTGAGAGTTTAAGACATATGGTATAATTGTCCCAACTTTCAGGAAGACATTCCAAGAACTTTGTCAGGATATCGGAGTTTGCGTAGGTCTTTCCAACAGTTTTTAAATCAATGATTAAACAGTTAAAGCGTTGGTGAACTTCAGAGAGAGTTTCATTCTTACCACAAATGAAGCTTTCATACTGCCTTACTAGATTTATTCTTCTGGATTCTTGAACGTCAGCAGTACCTTCATATTGAACACAAATTGTATCCCACATGGCTTTGGACCTTTTAAGGTTCATGATAGAATGCTAGACCTTATCAGGGAGAGCCATAGAAATGATAGATCTGTCCTTTGTATCGATGGCCACCTTCTTCTTATCCTTATCAGTCCACTAAGAGATTGCTTTAGTTATTTGCCACTCAGGAACGTAGGCAGTGGTAGCAGTGGCTGGAACAGCAGCATCGATGATGAATGGAACATAGGGTCCATTTTCAATATAGTAAGGTATAGTGGGATCTACACCTTCTAGGTAGAGCATCATTCGATTTTTCCAAAGATTGAAGTTATCTTTGCTGAATCCAGAAGGTTTAGCAATAGAGCCATTATCTATGTAATTAGTGTTTGTGTTTTGGGTCATTTGAGAGAATATCTAGGAAGAGAATAACATAAGCAAGATCTTGTTTATTGAGATTAAACAATCTGCTCTGATACCATTTGTTGGTCCCGAAGGGTTATACAAGTATTAGTTTATAGAAGGGGGTTGAATACAAACACGAGATTTTTATCTTTCTAAATTGTTTTATTGAATAAATCAAACAATTTATAGTTTGTTGCGGAACAAGATTTAGTACAAGACCTAATCTAAAAAAACTATGAGAATCACACAAATTTCTTGCACTAATAATAAGAAAGAAAGAAGTTAAGAAAACTAAGGATAATTTTCTGAAGGCGCTTAGTAGTTCAGGGATTAGCCACATGCAAAATGAAGGCATTCTTCCTATTTATACTACATGCATTAAATGTATGTCAGGAGGACTTTACACGTGTCAACACTTGGTTGGCTGCATGATTCTGACTTTTGCAAACATGCTTTTGGCCGCATGATGAACAGTGTAGTTGGCAGAGTGGTTTGTACGATTCTGGACAAAAGCATGTCCTTCTGACAAATTGTACAAAACTGTGCAAGGAGATAAGACAAATGTTTCTTGTAGTGCAGGCATCATGATCAGCGATCGCTGAGTTGATCTTCTTTAGGGAGGCCTGAATGAAGGTCAGCTCTCGCTGAATTGAAACATCGTGTGTTGTGGATAAGTCTTGGTTTCACTGATATCCGCATCAGATCATTAGTAGACTTGTCACTTGTTTATCAGCTTTGTCTTCGATTCAACGATGAAATCTTTTGTCGCAAAACTTGTCTTCAGGGATTACAAGCAAACATTTAAAAATGATCAATCAGTGATCATGAGCTAAACTGAACAGGCTCAGTTATCGCTGATGTACATTTATCACTGAGGAATAGTTTAAGAGCGGTGGTTTCACATCAGCGATACTAAACAGACTTAGTATATTTTCATTGATGGTGAAACACTGATACATAATGTTTACTTATAATTTTCACTAAGTGATTCTAAGGGCCATCGTCAAGTCACTGAAGGGTTTGGATCAACAATCTCCCCCTATTTGATGATCACCAATCACCGAGGCATACTTCCACAGCAAATCCTTGTATAGTTTACCTTTCCATTGGAGTTTCAGATTTTCATGGATGTGCCTTAGGGAAAACCTATGTTCTGCACAAGGGAATACCTTTGCAATTGCAGGCACTATTCCTTACAAGTCACACAAACATATATATTTAATAGACATACAAATATACTAATATAATAACTAACAAATGTATAGAATAGAAAAGTACCTTTTGTCTGTTAGATATAAATATGAAGTTTGAATTAGTTGCCAGATCTAGATCATCTCCTAAGCAACTTAAAAACCAGGTCCATGAAGTTGTAGTTTCTGCCTCAACAATGGCATATGCAAGGGGGTATGTTCCATTGTTGAAATCAATTCCAACAGCTGTGAGAATCTATCCAGGAAAAGGAACTTTCATGATAGCTCCATCCAACCCTAAAAAATCCCTCATGCCAGCCTTGAAACCCCTCTTCAAAGCCCCAAGACACATATACACCCTCTTGAATCTTCTTGTTTCAATTGATGGGTTAGGGTCCACCTCAACCTCCAACTTCACATTTGTGTCAATATTTGTTCTCTAAACTTCAAGAAGGTAGTCCCTCAAAGTCTTGTACTGCTCAGCATAGTCTCCACATAATTTATTCAAATCCATTGCCTTTGCTCGATGTGATTTCATCCTTGAATAGTTTTGCTCATACTTTTTCTGCATATCCATTTGAACAGCTTTGACAGGGATATCTGGATTGTGAAATAGGGTATCTACTAGATGTTGGGACAGGAAAGAAGCTGTACAAGCCCTAACATATCTTGTTTGAAGACATTTATGGGTGTCCACATATGTTTTGACCTACCAATTGGAATCATTTTTATCTTTTGAAATCAGTAGGACCCAAGGACATGAGGGCCCACTGATTGATTCCTTTTTTCCTTGACTTGGCCCACATTGACTTTCTTTATTCAAATCTGGTAGTGTACCTTTACACACAACCCGAAACCTCATTGAATCATTCTTAATTACATGAATCTGCCTTCTAGTCAATATTGCATGCATATCAATCATTTTTTTCATGCCATCTTTGGTACCAATACCAACATAAAAACTGGGAACCCCTTCTGCAACATCACTTTGAGCCCTTTCCATCTTAATGTGTTTCATCTTTCTTTTGCTTTCCATCTCCAAATCTGACTCATCTGTGTTGCTTTCAAAATTACCATGGTCCACTTCATCAACAACAATGTTGTTTCCTTCTCCAGCCACTTGCTCCTCCCTCCTACCAATCCACTCTGCTTCAACATTTGTGTATAGGTCAAAGGCACTGACGTCTATGTCTACTTTGTTCACTTCATCCACAATGCAATCACTGTCATCACTCTCACTCTCATCACTATGTTCATTCTCATCACTCTGTTCATTATTACTCTCCTAATCACTTGCATCACCCTATTCAGTTCTATCAAAATTGTATTCATAATCTAGGAAAGGATTAAAATCGTGTGCAAACATTCCTTGGCTTTCAAGTTTATCATACAAATCATTAAATTGATCATCATCCAAAACATCATTAGTAGGAACCTTATGTTGATCAACCATTACATTGAACTGATTATGATCCAAAACAGGAGTAGTAGGACCCTTATGTTGATCATTCAAAACATTGAATAGGTTATCATTGTCTTGGTCACTGATAGGGTTAACTTATTAACCCTATTTTTAGTCTTTTTATTAAGTTTTTATCTTCTTTTATTTGCTAAAAATCCCATTTTGAGTCACTTTTATAACAAAATCATGCATTGATCTTATTTCACATCTTAGGCATGATTTATAATATTTGGGAGCTAATTTGAGGTTTAAAATAATATTTATAGATTGATGCAGTCCTATAGCTTCCTAGAGGATTTGGCAGAAGCTGGATTCAAAGTTGTACGAGTACTGCAGGACTGGACAGTAGGCCATTTTGCTGTTTTGGGCCGAAGAATGTTGCTATTTGGGCCGAGGTCTACTGTTGGGGCCAAAGAAAGCTGTTGGGCCGATTTTTGGGAAGCTACAGATCAGATTTTTGTGAAGGCTTTTAAGTAGCTTACTTAATACACTTTGGTTTTTAAGTAGCTTACTTAGTACACTTTGACTTTTGTGGTTGCTTTGGCACCAAGTCTTACTTTTGCTATATATATGTTTGCTTAGCTTCATTTCTAGACACTTCCAAGAATTTTTTTCTTGTTCCATCTTAAGTTCTCTAGTTTAATTTTCTTGTTACTTTTAGTATGAAGTAATTTTGTAATGGTTTGAAACTTTTGGGAAGATTACTTCTTTCGGTTTGGAATTACTCTAATTAATCGGCATTTTTAATCTATTTTTCTTGTCTTCAAGTTCTATAATCTTTCTTTTATTATTGTTTACTTGTGGAAATAAAAACAAGGAACATATTTGATTCTATAATCAAAGTGTGACTTGAGATTAGTTTTCTTTGTTGGTATTTTCAAATTTCCAAGGCAAGCAAAGTTCATTTTCAACGTATTTCACTTCTTGGTTAATTATTTGGAGTTGATTTATTCTTGTGACGATATTTTGGATTTCATCCTTCTAAATCCCAAGAATTATTCCCAAATAATTAACTAGCCGTTTTCAAAAAATTTCCCAAGGTTAAAAATCATTTTTGAGACGTAACTTGCACGACAAGTTTCATAACTTGGCGCCCAAGTTACCTCATTTCTTAGGACTTTAATTTCATTTAGTGCTTTAATATTTACATTTCTGTAATTTAAATTCTTGTCCTTTAATTTCTTGCACTTTAATTTACTGTCATTTAAATTCCCGCAATTTAATTTATGTACTTTATTTTCTGTCTTTCCATTTCAATACTTACTTTTCTGCAATTTACTTTCCAATAATGTTATTTACATTTCTTACACCATTCGAAAGATTAATCCGAGCAATGATGGGCTAATCGCCTTAGCTTGGGGTGTAAGGCAAAGTTGAGACCGAAATCGGTGTGAAAGTTGAGAGGTGTATTTATATAACACTGTTCTAACTATTTGTTTCAGGTGATTACTGTTTCATTGAAGATCATATTTAATTAATTGACAACTAATTTTGTATGTGAAAATGCATTAACTTTCAGAGTTAAGATAAATAACAAAACCTGAGATAATAAGAGAAGGCTACAAATAGCTTTAGTATCTGACAAATGCTATACTCTTACGGTGTAGGATGGTAACATTGTGATGTGCTAGGATTCACGAGGTCTAATATAACTGATATCGTATCGATAGCACGCTAGCCTATATGTACTCTTGGGAGACTATCTGACCCGATAGTTGATACTGTGATAATCCTATTTATATAGGATTATCCAGGTGTTTATTTCATCATTTAACCGGATCACTTATTTTTGTCTTAACAAAACCTTGCACCCTGTGCTTTTTATCTCTTACTGATATTTCTAGTTGTTAACTCACAAAACAAACCACTCAAATCTGTTTTCGAATTCGCCATCTGAAGTCAGTTTTTTAAAGATTGGACTTTTTTGAAAAGCTTTCACAAGTTTTCCTTGTGGATCGATATCTGGTACTTTTACCATTATTACTTGTTACGAGACGATAGTAGATTAAAGTGTATACTTGCGCTAAGATCTATTTAAGTGAATCTTAAAGGTTGCATAAATATGACAAAAAGTTTTTGGCGCCGTTGTCGGGGACTACACGCTGAAAGATTTTCATTTTAATGTAAAGTTTGTAAAATCAGATTTTTCTACCACCTCTTTAAAAACCAGTGCATGCCCAGACTCTCACGCGGATAAATTTTTCAATATGATCCGGAAATTGAACGAAATTTTCGACAAAGAAGGAAAGTGCAAAGAGCTGTTTCAGCTCTTACTTCTTCAATGATGTCTGAAAACGAGTACACTTTGGATGAAGGGGAAAATAACTTCGAGTTTGGACCGGAAGGAAACCCCAACATAAACATGGAAAGTCTTGAAAATCCTGAAAATGGGCCAATTCATAATCTTGAAGATGAGGAACAAAACATTTTCAGGCTCGCAAACTCTAAAAATGGAGGCATTATGGCTTATGATGTTCCTGTATTAAATCAATTACATTCAAGAATACTTAAGCCTACTTTGGAAACTCACCATTTTGAACTCAAGCCGATAATGTTTCATATGCTCCAAATCAACGGCCAGTACGTTGGTTTGGCAGCAGAAGATCCTCATTCTCGTTTATGGTTTTTCATGGAAATTACAAATTCTTTTAAACTACTTGGTGTATATGATGATGCTCTAAAATTAAAACTTTTTCCATACTCACTAAGGCATAGAGCAAGGTCCTGGTACAACTCGTTGAAACCAGATTCTATAATAACAAGGAACCAAATGGCAGAATAATTTCTAAAAAAATATTTTCCACCCACAAGGAATGCTAAGTCCATAAATGAAATTTGTACTTTTAGACAAATGGACAATGAAGCAGTTCCTGATGCATGGGACAGGTTTAAAGAGCTGTTGAGAAAATGCCCTCACCATGGCATTCCGTACTGCATTCATCTAGAGACATTTTACAGAGGTTTAGACATCTGTTGATCCAAACCCTCAGTGATTTGATAATGACTCTTTAAGAATCACTTACTGAAAATTGTAAGTAGACAATATGTATTAGAGTTTCACTATCGTTGATAAGTATTATGTCTCTACAGTACCGCTGCTAGGAAACTCATGTTCGTGGATTTATACATTCAGCGAAACTGTTCATCAGCAAGCCCTTAGCCTGTTCAGTCTTACTGATGATCGATGATAGTTTTAGTTGTTTACTTATGATCCCTTAAGACAAGTTTCATGTCAACAAATGTTCTACGCTGAAGTCGAAGATTAAGCCAAAGAACCAGCGACAAGTCTACTAATGAACTGATGCGGATATCAGCGAAGCCAAGACCTGTCCACTCAACGTGAAGTTTCAAGTAGAAAACTTCAGCGAACGCTGAACTTTATCACTCGCTGATAGAGTACTATTCAGTGAACGATGATCATGAAGTTTCCTCTACAAGTTACTTTTGTCTTGCCCCCTTGCACGCCTCCGTACGAAATGTCAGAATGGACATCCCTTCTGTCCAGAATCGTACAACCAACTCTGATTCTACACTGTTCATCATGCGGCTACTAGGTTGTCATCCAAAGTCAAAACACACAACCAATCAGCTGCTGCCATGTGTAAAGTAATACTGATATGCATTTAATGCATGCAGTATATAAGAAGAAACCCTACTTCAGAAATGAAGTACTCAGCCATCTTCTTCTTCTTACTACTTTGTGTTAGAATATTATCCTTAATATTCTTATCTTCTTTCTAACTTATTTATAGTGCAAGAAATCTTAGTGATTCTCTTAACTTGTTTAGATTAGGTTTAATCCATAATCTTGTTCTGCAACAAGTTGTAAATTGTTTGATACATATCAATAAACAATTTAGAAAAGTAAAATATGTGTGTTTGTATTCAACCCCCCCCCTTCTACAAACTTGTATAACCCTTTCGGGACCAAAAAGTGGTATCAGAGCGGATTGTTTAATCTCATAAACAAGATCTTGCTTATAATATTCGTTTTTCTTCCTTGCTATTTCTCATAATGGCTACCAACACAAACACAAACAATATTGACAATGGTTCTCTTGCAAAACCCCCTAGATTTTCCAGAGATAACTTTAATCTATGGAAAAATAGGATTATACTCTTCTTAGATGGTGTAGACCCTACTATGCCTTATTACATCGAAAATGGCCCATATATTCCTGTTAGGATTGATCCTGAAGTTCCAGACACTACTACTAGAGCTGCCATTCCTGAAAGAATCATTCCTAAGGAACCTCATAATTGGTCTGATGAAGATAAGAAGAAGGTGGCTATCGACACTAAAGCCAGATCTATCCTTTCTATGGCTCTTCCTGACTAAGTCTACCATTTCTTCATGAACCCGAAAACCTCAAAAGCCATGTGGGACACAATATGTGTTCAATATGAAGGTACGTCTGAAGTCCAGGACTCAAGAAAGATCAACCTGGTAAGACAGTATGAAAGCTTCATTTATGGTAAGAATGAATCTCTCTCTGAAGTACATCAGCGGTTTAATTGTTTAATTATTGATTTGAAAACCATTGGTAAGGAATATTCTAACTTTGAAATTCTGACAAAGTTCCTAGAATGTTTACCTGAAAGCTGGGACAATTATTCAATGTGTCTCAAGCTATCAAAGGATCTAAAATCTATGACTCTCTCTACCTTATATGGCACTATGCTAAATCATGAGCAGTCGTGTCATCTTAAGAAGAATCTTGTAAAAGATTCCAAAAGCACACATGTTGTTTTACTCTCAGAGTCACCTTCCACTCAACGATCTACTATCACTGTCACTGAGTTGGAAACTAACTCTGAATGCTCATCAGATGCTGACTCTTCAGATCTTGATGAATCTCTAGCACTCCTAGCTAATAAGTGCAGGAGATTCGCTAGAAATAGTAACTTCAGAAGGAACAAACCCCTTGCACTCACTGACAAGCCAAAATCATCAACCCCTGTTGATAAGGCTACTGCTACCTGCTTTAACTATGAAAAAGTAGGACACTTTGCAAGTGAATGCAGGTCAAAGAAAGTCTATAAACCCTCAGTTTTCTCCAAGAAATCCTCTAACCCCAGGGCTAGAGATGACAAATATCAAAAGCTAAAAGAAAAGTATGCAAAGCTGAAAAGCTTTAAGAAGAAAGGCAAAGGCCTGATGGCTGACTTTGACTGGGCTGCCTCTGATGAAGAAAATCATCTGACTCAGAAGATGATGATGAGGCCAATTACTGCCTCATGGCTAAAATTGAAGAAAAGGAAGAAAATTCTGACATTCCCTCTACTTCAGCCTCTGCTACCAAGGTATCAACTTCTTTCTTTACAAATATTTCAGATATTGATGAAGCTGATAGTCTTCGGAAAAATGATCTCCTGACTATGAATTTATATAATGCCATGAATGGAAAAACTATAGGTGAAAATCAAAATCTTGATCTCGCTGAACAACTTAAAAACTGTCACCTTCAAATAGAAAAGCTTTCTAAAATTGAAGAAGACTTAAAAGATCAGGTCCATATAAATCAACTAGTCAAAATCGAACGTGAAGAAGCTATCGTTGCATTAAAAGCTGAAAAAGCTACTGTTGAAGGATGGTGTAAATCCTCAACAACGATCACTGAGATTATAAGGTCTCAGATACCCCTGAGTGATAAGAGTGGACTTGGTTACAAAGTTGATACTCTAGAACCAACCACTGATCGTTCCATGCTCAAATTTGGAACTTTCGTATCCTCAGTCCCTGACACTTCCTCATCTCAGTGTTCCTCTTCAAAAACTCCTATCTCTGAGGAAAAACCTACCTTAATCTCTAATGTTAAGGGTAAAGAAAAAGTTTTAAATCAAAAACCTCAGAAGGGTACCTTTGTACCTAAGCTGAATGCTTCTAAAGCTTCAGTTACTTATCCCTCTACTTCTAAGAACAAGATCCCTGGATTTATTCAGCGATTTACTCCTAGAATCAGAGTGGATATTATTGGTAAGAAATCTAAAGAACTGATTGTTCCTCCTATTTCCAATGCCAAAGGTATACTTGGGGCTAGCACTGCTCATTTAAAATTAACGGCTAAGCATTCAAATGGTCCTAAAGCTACTTTTAGCTATAGGAAATGTTATCACTGTGGACATACCGATCACATTGCTAGTTGTTGGTCCCGAAAGGCCTAAACAAGTTTGTAGAAGGGGGGGGGGGGGGTTGAATACAAACACGCTATTTTACTTTTCTAAATTGTTTATTGATAAATCATTAACAATTTACAGCTTGTTGCGGAAACAAGATTAAGGATAAACCTAAATCTAAACAAGTTGGAACACTGAGGTTTTCTTGCACTAAGAAAGATAAGGAGATTACTAATAAAATCCTATCTTGAGAGATTTGAACTTGTCCAGAGTTAGCAAGTTACTTCAAATGAAGTGAGTTCATCTCTTTATATACTGCATGCATTTAATGCAATTCAGTATACACTTTACACGTGTCATCAGCGGATTGGTTGCATGTCATTGACCTTTGTTGACAACCTTAGTAGCCGCATGAATGAACAGTGTAGTATCAGAGTGGTTGTACGATTTCAGATTTTCGGAGGTTCTTTTCTGACATTTCGTACGGTGGCGTGCAAGGGAGGTTAAGACAAAAGTACTTTGTACGGAGGACTTCATGATCAGCTTTCGTTGATTCAGCGATTATCATTTACTATTCAGCGAATGATAAAGTTCAGCGATAGCTGAAGTCTTGTACTTGATACTTCACGTTGAGTGGACAAATCTGAGTCTTCGCTGATCCGCATCAGTTCATTAGGAGACTTGTCGCTGGTTCTTGAGCTTGATCTTCGACTTCAGCGTAGAACCTTTGTTGACGTGAATCTTGTCTTCAGGGATCATAAGTAAACAACTAACTTATCAGCGATCACCATAAGGACTGAACAGACTCAGCGATATGGTGAACAGTGTTCGCTGAATGTTTAATCTAAAAGTGCGAGAGTTCCTATCAGCAATACTGTAAGATCTTAGTACTTATCAGCGATAGTGAAACTCTGATACATATTGTTTACTTACAATTTTCACTAAGTATTTAAGATAGGGTCATTATCAAATCACTAAGGGTTTGGATCAACAATCTCCCCCTATTTGATTATGACATAGCAACGAAGAAAATTGCTATTAAATGAAAACATAAGGATAAAAAGAACTCATAAAATATTTGTCCCTTTTACTGTTTTCTGGGATCTTTTCAGTACTTATGGAGTAAAGTACATTCGCTGAAATCTTTCTTTAAATCTTTGAATCAGGTTACAATATGAATAAGAAAGATTACAAGTACAAGCGAAATAAATTACAAGTACTGAAGGATGACTGATACAATAGAGAAAATGGTGATTGTTGTCAGCCTTCAAAGGGTTCTTCCTTAATGAGAAGTTCATCAAGGGTTGTCTTTTCAGTTGGAATCATCCAGTCAGGAACCTTTTCTCCTTTATTCTTTAGCTTCAGAGCAGCTTCAAAAATCAAGGGTTTTAGGTGTCGTGCCTGAATGTCTTTTCTGAAGTCGCACCAGTAGATGAGATCTCTGAGCTGTTCGATTGGAGTGATTGGAAGCTCAGCGATCCGTTGAAAGCATTTACGTCCGTCGTAGTCAAGAAAGAATATTCCATAAGGATTACTGATGACTTTACCAGGGACGAAAAGTTCACATGGTGGCAAAGAGATGTCAAGGGCAGATAGATCAGGATCAGGACCAAGTACTTCAGCGCGAGAGAAACCAATTCCAGTTTCATTTCGTATGACAGGACCTGAGTTTGAATCTTGACGTTTCTTCTTTGGTGAGCCCCTTTTTTCTTTTCGGCTTTAGATCAGGAACAGGAGGAATATCCACACAAGAAGATATCAAATCGATCTGTCTGTTTATCAGCTTTTCGAAATGATCCTTGTACTTAGATTTTGATGGTTGGATAGCTAAACATAAGGATTCTTTGGCGTATGAATGTTGAGGTAGACCAGTGACTAACTCTTTGGATGAAAGAGTATTCAGTGTCTTGAAGTTGAGATGTGAGAGCCTCTTGTGCCATAGCCAGTTGACATCAGAAGATGCCTTTGAGAAGAAACAGGAGTTCTCAGTGGTTGTTGAGTCCATGTTTATAACGTAAACATTTTCCAAACGATAACCGCTGAGAGCTATCTTCTCCTTTTTGTCAGAGACAAAGCAGGATTCCTTAGTAAAAATCACTTTGTTATCCATGTCGCAAAGCTGACTGATGCTCAGAAGATTATGCTTCAGCCCTTCAACATATGCGACTCTTCTGAAGGATGTTGTACCATTTGAAAGTACACCATACCCTTGGGTGTGTCCTTTTCCATTTCCACCGAAAGTCACAGAGGGACCCTTCTCTTCCTTGTATTCAGCGAGCAGGCTTTTCTTTCCAGTCATGTGTCTAGAGCATCCGCTATCGAGATACCAGATACCCTTCTTAACCTGCAATACAAAGGAAGATTAGTTTTGCTTGGGTACCCACTTCGCCATGTATACGTGTTTGTCAGTGGAAGAGGTTGGAATGGGTTCAGCAGTCTTCGCAGCATTTGAAGATTCAGCTTTGTCTTTCTTCACTTTGGTCAATTTCTTGACCTCAGAGGTAGGAGTCACCTTGACCTGACTTGCAACTGGTTTGGTCTTCTTGGGTGCTATCTTCACCTTAGCTATCTTATCAGCTTTGGTGGCTGTGGGACACTTACTTGCAATATGATCGGTAAGTCTACAGTGATAACATTTCCTATAACTAAAATTAGTTCTAGGACCACTTGAGTGCTGAGCTTTTAATTTGGAATTAGAAGTGCCAGCACCAAGTACACTATTGGTTTTTGAAATAGGACGAACATTCAGTTCTTCAGATTTCTTACCAAGGACATCTACTCTGAGTCTAGGAGTAGGTCACTGAACTGATCCAGAGGTCTGATTTCTAGAACCAGATGAATGAATCACTAAGGCTTTGGAAGCATTCAGCTTAGGTACTAAAGTACCCTTCTGAGGATTTTGATAAATTACAATTCCTTTACCTTTATCTTTAGAGACAGAGGTAGGTTTTGAATAAACCATTTTCTCCTTACCTTTTGAGGTAGGAGTTTCCTCAGGGATTGGTGTAATCGAAGAGGAGTACTGAGATGAAGAAGTGTCAGCTATTGAGGATACGAACGTTCCAAATTTAAGCATTGAACGTTCAGTGGTTGGTATTGGAGTATCATATTTATAACCCAGACCACGTTTATCACTCAGAGGAATCTGAGCCTTAATTATCTCAGTGATCTTTGTTGAAGAATTACACCATCCTTCAACAGTAGCTTGTTCAGCTTTTAATGCAGCGATAGCTTCCGCTCGTTCGATTTTGACTAGCTGATTTAAATGGACTTGATCTTTAAAATCTTCTTCAAATTTAGAAAGCTTTTCTATTTGAAGGTGGCAATTTTTAAGCTTTTCAGCGAGATCAAGATTTTGGTTTTCAACCACAGCTTTGCCGTTCATGGCTTCGTATAAACTTCTAGTCAGTAGTTCGATTTTACGGAGACTATCAGCTTCATCAATATTTACAATATTGGTAAAGAAGGAAGGTGATACCTGAATGGCAGATGTTGAAGTGGAGGGAATGTCTGAACTTTCTTCCTCTTCTTCAATCTTGGCCATGAGACATTGATTTGCTTCATCATCTTCAGAATCAGATGATGAGGCTTCTTCATCAGAAGCAGCCCAATCATAGTCAGCCATCAGGCCTTTTCCCTTCTTCTTAAAGCTTTTCAGCTTTGCATACTTCTCCTTCAGCTTTAAGTATTTGTCGTCTTTATTCCTTGGAACAAAGGTTTTCTTTGTAAAAGCTGAAGGTCTCATGATTTTCTTTGACCTGCACTCGTTAGCGAAATGACCTGTCTTTTCGCAGTTAAAACAAGTAGCAGTAGCCTTATCAACAAAAGCTGATGACTTAGGCTTGTCAGCTATAGAAAGAGTTTTGTTCTTTCTAAACATTTTCTTCTTGGCGAATCTTCTGAACTTTTTAGTTAGGAGAGCCAAGGATTCATCATCTGAAGAATCAGAATCTGATGACCTTTCAGAGTTACTTTCTAACTCAGTGATAGTGACCACGGGTCGCTGAGTAGAAGGTTCCTCTGAGATTAAAGCAACAGGGGTGCTTTTGGAATCTTTTACAAGATTCTTCTTAAGATGGCTAGATTGCTCATGATTCAGCAATGTGCCATATAAGGTAGCAAGTGTCATTGATCTTAGATCTTTCGACAGCTTAAGACACATGGAATAATTGTCCCAGCTTTCAGGTAAACATTCTAAAAACTTTGTCAGAACTTCAAAGTTAGAATATTCCTTACCAACCGTTTTTAGATCTATAATTAAGCAATTAAAACGTTGATGTACTTCAGAGAGAGTTTCATTCTTACCAGAGATGAAGCTTTCGTATTGTCTTACCAGGTTGATCTTTCTTGAATCCTGGACTTCAGACGTTCCTTCATACTGAACACATATTGTGTCCCACATGGCTTTTGAGGATTTCAGGTTCATGACGGAATGGTAGACTTCGTCAGGAAGGGCCATGGATAGTATGGATCTGGCTTTTGTATCTATAGCCACTTTCTTCTTGTCTTCATCGGTCCAATGATGGATTTCCTTTGGAATCAGCCTTTCTGGAATAGCAGCTCTAGTTGCAGTGGCTGGAACCGCAGGATCAATTGTTACAGGGATGTGTGGGCCGTTTTCAAGATAGTAAGGTATAGTAGGGTCTACACCTTCTAAGAAGAGTGTCATCCTATTTTTCCATAAGTTGAAGTTATCTCTGGAAAATCTAGGGGGTTTTGCAAGAGAACCATTGTCAATATAGTGAGTGTTTGTGTTTGAGTTGGCCATTTTCAGATAATAGCAAGGAAGAGAAATATCTTAGATTAGATCTTGTTTATGAGATTAAACAAATCCGCTCTGATACCACTTGTTGGTCCCGAAAGGCCTAAACAAGTTTGTAGAAGGGGGGGGGGGTTGAATACAAACACACTATTTTACTTTTCTAAATTGTTTATTGATAAATCATTAACAATTTACAGCTTGTTGCGGAAACAAGATTAAGGATAAACCTAAATCTAAACAAGTTGGAACACTGAGGTTTTCTTGCACTAAGAAAGATAAGGAGATTACTAATAAAATCCTATCTTGAGAGATTTGAACTTGTCCAGAGTTAGCAAGTTACTTCAAATGAAGTGAGTTCATCTCTTTATATACTGCATGCATTTAATGCAATTCAGTATACACTTTACACGTGTCATCAGCGGATTGGTTTCATGTCATTGACCTTTGTTGACAACCTTAGTAGACGCATGGATGAACAGTGTAGTATCAGAGTGGTTGTACGATTTTAGATTTTCGGAGGTTCTTTTTTGACATTTCGTACGGTGGCGTGCAAGGGAGGTTAAGACAAAAGTACTTTGTACGGAGGACTTCATGATCAGCTTTCGTTGATTCAGCGATTATCATTTACTATTCAGCGAATGATAAAGTTCAGCGATAGCTGAAGTCTTGTACTTGATACTTCACGTTGAGTGGACAAATCTGAGTCTTCGTTGATCCGCATCAGTTCATTAGGAGACTTGTCGCTGGTTCTTGAGCTTGATCTTCGACTTCAACGTAGAACCTTTGTTGACGTGAATCTTGTCTTCAGGGATCATAAGTAAACAACTAACTTATCAGCGATCACCATAAGGACTGAACAGACTCAGCGATATGGTGAACAGTGTTCGCTGAATGTTTAATCTACAAGTGCGAGAGTTCCTATCAGCAATACTGTAAGATCTTAGTACTTATCAGCGATAGTGAAACTCTGATACATATTGTTTACTTACATATTTCACTAAGTATTTAAGATAGGGTCATTATCAAATCACTGAGGGTTTGGATCAACACTAGTAAGTGCCCCACAGCCACCAAAGCTGAAAAGTTAGCTAAGGTGAAGATTACTGCCCCCAAGGCAAAGAAGACCAATCCTGGCGCAAATCAGGTTAAGGTGAAACCTACCAGTGAGGTTAAGATATTAACCAAAGTGAAGACTAGTTCTGAAGCTGAATCTTCAAATGCTGCGAAGATTGCTGAACCTTCCACTCCCTCTACCACCACTGACAAGTGTGGGCCCATGGTAAAATGGGTGCCTAAGTCAAACTAATCTTCCTTTGTTTGCAGGTTAAGAAGGGTATCTGGTATCTTGATAGCGGATGCTCTAGACATATGACTGGAAAGAAAAACCTGCTCACTGAATACAAGGAAGAAAAGGGTCCCTCAGTGACTTTCGGTGGAAACGGAAAAGGCTATACCCGAGGGTTTGGTGTACTCTCTAATGGTATAACAACCTTCAGAAGAGTCGCTTATGTTGAAGGACTGAAGCATAATCTTCTAAGCATAAGTCAGCTGTGTGACAAGGATAACAAAGTGATTTTCACTAAGGAATCCTGATTTGTCACTGATAAAAAGGAGAAGATAGCTCTCAGCAGATACCGTATGGAAAATGTTTATTTTATAGACATGGACTCTACAACCACTGAGAACTCATGTTTCTTCTCAAAAGCCTCATCTGATGCCAACTTGCTATGGCATAAGAGGCTCACCCATCTCAACTTCAAGACACTGAATACTCTTTCTTCTAAAGAGTTGGTCACTGGTCTACCTCAACACTCATACGCTAAGGAGTCCTTATGTTCAGTGTGTGAGAAAGGGAAACAAACCGAGGCAAGATTCAAGTCTAAGCAAGTTTCCTCAGTGTCATCTCCTCTACAACTTCTCCATATGGATTTGTTTGGCCCTGTTAACAAGCAATCCATCGCTGGAAAGAAATACACATTGGTCATAGTTGATGAATTCTCTCGCTATACCTGGGTAATGTTTCTCCGTTCTAAGAGTGACACCCCTGAAAAACTCATCACTTTTGTCAGGAAAATGAAAGTCCTGAACAACATGATCGTTCGCTCAATAAGGAGTGATCATGGGACTGAATTCAAAAATAGTTCCCTTGATTCCTTCTTTGAAAGTAAGGGTGTTTCTCACAACTTTTCCTCAGTGAGAACACCGCAACAAAATGGAGTCGCTAAAAGAAGAAATCGAACTATTATCGAAGCTGCACGATCAATGCTCAGCGATTCTCATCTACCTACTCAGTTTTGGACAGAAGCTGTCAACACTACTTGTTTTACTCAAAACAGGTCGCTGATTGTCAAAAGATTCAAGAAAACAGCCTATGAACTCTTCCATGGGAGAAAGCCTTCAATTAGCTTTCTTCATATCTTTGGATGTCAGTGTTTCATACTGAACAACAGAGATGCCCTTGGAAAGTTTGGTCCTAAGGCTGATGATGGAATCTTTCTTGGATATTCTTCAATCTAAAGCCTTCAGAGTCTTCAATCGTTGAAGACAAACTGTAGAAGAAACAATCCACGTCACCTTTGACGAATCCCGTTCAGCGAACTCTAGACCTTCTGCTGATACTGAAGAACTGAATCAATGGATGTTTTCTCATCTTGATGATTCAAAAGATGTTCCCACTCCTCCATCTCATACTCATCCCGCTGAAGATGGTGATCCTACTATCATCCCAAGCATGCAGACTAGTGAAGCTGAAACATCATGGGTCTCAGCTGTTCCTCTCAACACTATGCATGCTTCTGAACCTTCTGTCTCAGACATACCATCTACTTCTCAGCAATCAGTGAATGAAATGACATCTGAACCTATTCCTCTCTTAGCAGATATACCAGAAGTTGCTGAAGCCTCATTTTCAGCTCATCCAGAAGTTCAGATTGTGTCACACCCCGCTAAAGCGGAAACACGAGGTATAACAGCGTAGGGTTTCATTCAAAAGGTAACAGACAACACCAACCACAACATTTAATAAAGTTGTATAAAATACTGCAATACAACGTCTTAACCAAATTGTTCAAACAAAAAAAGACGACGGATACAAAAATTAACAATAGAAGTTTTGAGGTTCTTGATGTTGATGTCATCACACAATATGCACCCTACATGCCTTCACTTACTTATTAGTACCTGAAAAGCATGATAAAAAGAAAAGGGTCAACTACAAAGAGCTGGTGAGTTCACAGGTTTTCGTATGCACTAAAGGTAAATTTGTATGCAGAAATTTGCTATTGTGAAACGTTTGTTCACACGAAGTTTAAGTAATCGGTTGTTCGAGTATTTGCACAAGGTATAATGTATACTATGATGTCATAACATTGAGCCACTACCAAGCCTTCCGACCAAACCAACGCCCCTTATATTATTCACGTCCTACCTCAGAGGTGAGATAATTCCACATGTGTAAGGCCATTGTTGTTACTGGTAAAGTGCACTTCTAGCTCGTCAGCTAAAAGTGGGGTTGTCAATCCAATAGCGCTACCCACAAATACCATCGGCTCGTAATGAGTTAATAGGTAGTGTCTAACCAGTGGGGACTTTTTCATTTAAAACTCAAGCACATCAAAATGTATACATACCTTAGTGCACAAACAATTAAATTTAAGGTTCAACATTTCATAGCATAATTCAAACAGTTTGCAATTCAATATCATGCTTTTCACCAAATTGTAACAAAAGAGTAAAAAGGGGCTGTGAATACTCACAATGTTCAGCAAAGATTTCAAGAGTTGCCGCACGGTTGCACAATTGCCCGGTTCTAGGTCCTTCCTATGGAAGTGAAACACATTATCAGTTTTGGGTCTAACTCGTAGGGATAAAGCATTGCTTAACTCATCATATCTTATAAAATGCCTTAGTGTTAGTTACTAGGTCTAAGTATTATTTTGCGTTGATGATTACAAGTAAATTATTGGTTTTAAAAGGTTTGTAGAATTTTATTGTTACATAATAAAATTTATAGGTTATATATAGTATTTAATCCATTGTACTATGTTTTATAATTCCTTATTTACCTTGTGTTTTATCCCAAGCTCGAATTCTTATAAACCTCTTATTTATTAGGGTATCATTCATACATTCATATACATGTATATATTGTTCTTATTTGGGGTTTTTACAAAATATACAATTTATATGCTTTTTATCCTTTAATATTCCTAAAAATCTCTTTTTCTTGAATTAGAGTTTTTACTTTTCTGTTGGCGGAAATTTAGGTCAACTTATGGTCATAATTAAATATTTTCTCGAATTATTTATTTAACCAAAATTTTATATGTTTTAATTTAATGTCTTAGGGAACTTTTGACATAAGTAGCACCATTTTTAGAGGTGGTTAGGTATTTTAATCATTACAATTAAATTTAAGTGTCACAGTTATCAAGAAAGTTTACAACATTCTTTTTGTCACGTCCATTTGGAGGGTCAAATCTCAACATTTTTTAGTGCTTCAAATTGGGTTTTAAACCTAACTCAAAGATCTATCTTCCAGAAAAATTTCATCATTTTGGTTACGTATAAAGGGAGTTATGACTGTTTTAAGGTAGAGATTTTATTATGCCAGATTCTGATTTCTTGCAAACTCATCTTGGTTTGAATGGTTGAGACCTCAAATCTTCATATTTTTGAGTGAAACCACTTTTGTTTGAAAGATAATCCATTAAAATAAATTTCAGAAGAAAAATCAAGAGTTTTAGTGGAATATTAAGAGAGTTATGACTACTTTGCACCCTTAACTTGACATGGGTAGTTGAAGGGTCAAATCTCCGAGTTTTTACATGAAACCACTTGGGTTTGAAACATAACTCAATAAACAAAGCTCCAGAAGATAAATCATATCATTTAACTAAGTATTTTTCAAGATATGGTCCGATGAAGTTCATGCATGTAATCTGCCAGAAACTAAAAATGCTTATTCATGGAAAATGAGTGTTTTAGTTCTTTATTTTCACTCATATGATTGATTCTTTGATTTGTACACTTATTTACCATTATTTTATCATAGATTTTTAGGTCAAAATCATCCTTTAACTTTTATAAACACATGCTAGAACTCACACATCTCAGATTATAGCAAAAATCCGCATGCATGTAATCAAAACTTCATTTTCTTGAGTTCTAGTTGTATGGATCATGGATTATCACCATTTGCTTGACATTTAACATGTCATTGGTGATTAATCTACCATTAAAAGGTCCATGAAGGTCCTATATTTCAGAAACTCAAGAGTCATTGAAGAAAAGTAGGGGAAATACAAAGAAAGAGGAAGGAGATGAAGGAGAACACAAGAGAGATGAGTTTACCCACTCTAGAGTTGATGTTTACCTTCAAAATCATCAAAGATTGGATGTTTCTTGAGTGGTTTGGGGCTGATTTCGGCCAGAGATAGAGAGGGAAAAGAGAGTGATGAAGGTTTGAATGTAGAGAGAGAGAAAAAGGTAGGAAATGAGGAGGCTTTCTTGAGAAGAAGGAAGTTTTAAATGAGTGTGTGTCAGGCAAATGAGGGGGCCGAAATTTGGCCTTATTTTTTTTAAAATGCTAATTAATATTGTAGGTACATATTTTATGTAATTTTTTTAAAAAGCTTGATTTAAAGTAGCTAAAACCTCATTTATCCACTTAATTTTTGGTTTGATTATTTAAAGTTTTAAAATTTAGATTCGGGTATATATATAAACTATATCTTTACTCCTCTTCTTATTATTATTGTTATAATTAAATGTTAATTGTTCCAATCGGCGTTTTATAAGACAGCTTAAGCGGTTACGTGGGGTAACAGGATTTTCTAAGCGCACTGTCGGAATTCTTAGGAAACAAAAACCTTAGCCATCATAATTTAGTCATAATGAGTTATTTCTACATGTTAAGACATGTATTATGCTATTTAATTGCTAACCTTAGTGTTTTGGTTTGACGGGTGTCACAGTCTCCCCTTGTTAGAAGAATTTCGTCCTGAAATTCGATGATTGCTATTCCCAGTCTGATCCTTTGAAAATAGGTGAGGGTACTTACGTTTCATGTAATCTTCTCGTTCCCATGTATACTCAGGTCCATGACTCGAATTCCAACAAACTTTTAAAATCGGGATCTTACTACGCCTTGTTCGTTTGACTTCTCGGTCAAGGATTTCAATCGGTTCTTCTATCAAGTTTAACCGATCGTTGATCTGAACGTCTTCTAGGGGTAGAACCAATGATTCATCAGTTAGACACCTCTTAAGGTTTGACACATGGAACGTATCATGGATGGCACTTAGCTCTTGCGGTAATTTAAGTTTATATGCTACTGGACCAATCTTTTCAACTATTTCAAACGGGCCAATATATCTCGGACTCAGTTTGCCTCTTTTTCCGAAGCGTACTAATCCTTTCCAAGGCGATACCTTTAGAAGCACTTTATCACCCACATGGAATTCTAATGGCTTCCTGCGGTTATCTGCATAACTCTTCTGACGATCCCTTGCGGCCTTAAGTCTATCCTTGATAATTGAGATCTTGTCAGTAGTCTCTTGAACGATTTCGGGCCTAGTCATTTGTCTGTCGCCAATTTCCAACCAACTAAGTGGGGATCTACACTTGCGTCCATATAAGGCTTCATATGGTGAACACTGAATGCTGGTATGGTAGCTGTTGTTGTAGGAGAACTCCACTAATGGTAGGTGAGTATCCCAACTTCCACCAAAATCTATCACACATGCACGCAGCATATCCTCTAGCGTCTGTATAGTTCTTTCTGACTGACCGTCCGTTTGAGGATGGTAGGAAGTGCTCAAATCCAAACGCGTACCCAACGCTTTCTGGAGTGATCGCCAAAACCGTGACGTAAAACGACTATCTCTGTCCGAGATGATGGAAATAGGCACTCCATGACGCGTAACGATTTCATTGATGTAAATTTGTGCAAGCTTTTCCATATTGTAGTCTTCTCGAATAGGAAGGAAATGCGCAGATTTCGTAAGTCGATCCACTATAACCCAGATTGAGTCATGCCCTTTGGCAGTTCTCGGAAGTTTGGTTATAAAATCCATAGTGATTTATTCCCATTTCCACTTCGGAATCTCCGGTTGTTGTAACAGACCTGATGGTTTTTGATATACTGCTTTAACCTTTGAGCAGGTTAAACATTTTCCTACGTACAAGGCGATATCTTTCTTCATTCCTGGCCACCAATAATATTCCCTAAAGTCCTTGTACATCTTATCCGCCCCTGGATGGATTGAATACCTAGACTTGTGGGCTTCCTTCAAAACTACTTCCCATTAGTTGTTAACTTTTGGAATCCAAACTCTGTCCTTGAAATAACGTACTCCATCAACCTTAGTTTCAAATTTACTCTCTATACCATGAAGGTTCTCGTCCTTCAAGTTCTCTGCTTTCAATGCTTCTTCTTGAGCTTCAAGAATTTGTGTCTTTAGACTCGTCTGAACGAACGCACCCATTGGTCGCAACCTTGACGGTTTCACCCTTTCCTTCCTGCTTAGTGTGTCGGTTACCACATTAGCCTTGCCTGGGTGGTACTTTATTTCACAATCATAGCCGGTAAGCAGTTCAACCCATCTTCTTTTCCTCATATTAAGCATTTTCTGGTCAAGGATATGTTGAAGGCTTTTATGATCGGTGTAGACGGTGCATTTTGTGTCGTAAAGATAATGTCTCCAAATCTTGAGTGCGAACACTACGGCTCCTAACTCTAGATCATGAGTAGTATAGTTCTTCTCATGAACCTTAAGTTGCCTCGAAGCATATGAAATGACCTTGTCCTTCTGCATCAACACACACCCCAAACCTTGGTGTGATGCATCGCAGTAGACTACGAAGTTCTCCGCGCCTTCTGGCAGTGCCAGAATTGGTGCATTACATAACCTATGCTTAAGAGTTTGGAATGCTTCTTCTTGTTTCTCTCCCCAAATAAACTTCTTATCTTTTTGGGTTAATGCCGTTAGTGGTTGCGCAATTTTTGAGAAATTTGCAATGAATCGCCGATAATAGCCTGCTAAACCGAGAAATTGACGAATTTCTGTCGGGGTCTTCGGGGCTTCCCACTTCTTGATGGCCTCAATTTTTGCCGGATCTACATGAATTCCCTTCTCATTAATCACGTGGCCAAGAAAATGTACCTCACGAATCCAAAATTCGCATTTGGAGAACTTTGCATACAATTTCTGGTCTCTGAGCAGTTCTAGTATCAACTTTAGATGTCGCTCATGATCCTCCTTGCCTTGCGAATAAATTAGTATATCATCTATGAATACGATCACGAACTCCTCCAAGTACGGTCTACAGACCCTGTTCATTAAGTCCATGAAGACAACTGGTGCGTTGGTTAGCCCGAAAGGCATAACCAGGAACTCGTAATGGCCGTAACAAGTCATAAACGCCGTCTTGGGAACATCCTCTTCACGGACCCTCATTTGATGATATCCAGATCGAAGATCAATTTTTGAGAAGTAAGTAGCACCTTGGAGTTGGTCAAACAGGTCGTCGATTCGTGGAAGAGGGTATCGGTTCTTGATGGTTAACTTATTGAGCTCTCTATAATCGATGCACATCCGCAAGGATCCATATTTCTTTTTAACGAAAAGAACTGGGGCTCCCCATGGTGAAGAGTTATGTCTTATAAGTTCTTTGTCGAGCAGCTCCTGGAGTTGTCCTGACAATTCCTGCATTTCCGATGGGGCCAAACGGTACGGTGATTTAGCCACAGGTGCAGCTCCAGGAATTAAGTCGATGTGGAATTCGACTTGTCTTGACGGGGGTAGTCCTGGTAGTTCATCCGGGAACACCTCGGGAAAATCCCGAACTACAGGAAAATCCTGAATGCGTTTCTCTTCGATTTCCTTGACTATAACGTGAGCCAAAAACGCGATGTATTACTTTTTCAAGTACTTCCTCATCTTCATACACGTCACTATCTTAAAGTTCTTTCCAGACTTCTCTCCATGCACGATGAGTGTTTCACCCTCTGGCAGCGGAATTCGGATGATCTTTTCGGAACAGCATATTTCAACTCGGTTTTTGGATAGCCAATCCATGCCCACGACTATGTCAAAGCTTCCTAGCTCAATTGGAATAAGGTCTATACTAAAGTTCTTATTAGCTAAGTTTAAGGTACAGTCCGTAATTACGTCCCTGACCTTAACTTCCTGCCCATTGGCAAATTCAATAACGTAGACCTCTTTCAACTTTTGAGGTTTCAAATTAATTTTTTGCCTAAACTCTAGTGATACAAAGCTCCTAGGTCGACTAGTAACATAGCCAGAGGCGTCGGCAGAGTGCTCAGTGGGAGTGGACGAGGACGACATAGTGAACTGCGATAATAGCAGACTTAGTTACTAAGTGTGCTATTGTAAGTGCCTAAGATATGCAATGTTTATGCATGCACACACAAAAATCATGCTTTCCATGTTTAAGTAGGAAATGTATTTTAAGCGTACTTCCAATATAACCAATCCAAGTCCCCCATTATACATAACTAAATTAAACATAGGTGATCAGGCTTTGTTTAATTGAGGTATAATAACGTGACACCCAACTTAGTTATATTAGTAATATGCTTCAGATTTTGAAAATCCTTTCGTAAACCGTTTTGAAAATGTTTTTTTTAACTGTTGGGTTATAGTTTGTGGTTTGCATAAGAAAACCGACATTCTCTATAACCTTAGGCTTTGATACCAAATCTGTCACACCCCACTAAAGCGGAAACACGAGGTATAACAACGTAGGGTTTCATTCAAAATATAACAGACAACACCAACCACAACATTTAATAAAGTAGTATAAAATACTGCAATACAACGTCTTAACCAAATTGTTCAAACAAAAAAAGACGACGGATACAAAAATTAACAATAGAAGTTTTGAGGTTCTTGATGTTGATGTCATCACACAATATGCACCCTACATGCCTTCACTTACTTATTAGTACCTGAAAAGCATGATAAAAAGAAAAGGGTCAACTACAAAGAGCTGGTAAGTTCACAGGTTTTCGTATGCACTAAAGGTAAATTTGTATGCAGAAATTTGCTATTGTGAAACGTTTATTCACACGAAGTTTAAGTAATCGGTTGTTCGAGTATTTGCACAAGGTATAATGTATACTATGATGTCATAACATTGAGCCACTACCAAGCCTTCCGACCAAACCAACGGTGAGATAATTCCACATGTGTAAGACCATTGTTGTTACTGGTAAAGTGCACTTCTAGCTCGTCAGCTAAAAGTGGGGTTGTCAATCCAATAGCGCTACCCACAAATACCATCGGCTCGTAATGAGTTAATAGGTAGTGTCTAACCAGCGGGGACTTTTTCATTTAAAACTCAAGCACATCAAAATGTATACATAACTTAGTGCACAAACAATTAAATTTAAGGTTCAACATTTCATAGCATAATTCTAACAGTTTACAATTCTATATCATGCTTTTCACCCCAAATTGTAACAAAAGAGTAAAAAGGGGCTGTGAATACTCACAATGTTCAGCAAAGGTTTCAAGAGTTGCACAATTGCCCGGTTCTAGGTCCTTCCTATGGAAGTGAAACACATTATCAGTTTTGGGTCTAACTCTTAGGGCTAAAGCATTGCTTAGCTCATCATATCTTATAAAATGTCTTAGTGTTAGTTACTAGGTTTAAGTATTATTTTGCGTTGATGATTACAAGTAAATTATTGTTTTTAAAAGGTTTGTAGAATTTTATTGTTACATAATAAAATTTATAGGTTATATATAGTATTTAATCCATTGTACTATGTTTTATAATTCCTTATTTACCTTGTGTTTTATCCCAAGCTCGAATTCTTATAAACCTGTTATTTATTAGGGTATCATTCATACATTCATATACATGTATTTATTGTTCTTATTTGGGGTTTTGACAAAATCTACAATTTATATGCTTTTTATCCTTTAATATTCCTAAAAATCTCTTTTTCTTGAATTAGAGTTTTTACTTTTCCGTCGGCAGAAATTTAGGTCCACTTATGGTCATAATTAAATATTTTCTCGAATTATTTTTTTTACCAATATTTTATATGTTTTAATTTAATGTCTTAGGGAACTTTTGACATAAGTAGCACCATTTTTAGAGGTGGTTAGGTTTTTTAATCATTACAATTAAAATTAAGTGTCACATTTATCAAGACAGTCTGCACATTCTTTTTGTCACGTCCATTTGGAGGGTCAAATCTCAACATTTTTCAGTGATTCAAATTGGGTTTTAAACCTAACTCAAAGATCTATCTTCCAGAAAAAATGTATCATTTTTGGTTACAGATTCTGATTTCTTGCACACTCATCTTGGTTTGAATGGTTGAGACCTCAAATCTTCATATTTTTTAGTGAAACCACTTTTGTTTGAAAGATAATCCATTAAAATATATTTCAGAAGAAAAATCAAGAGTTTTAGTGGAATATTAAGAGAGTTGTTACTGATTAAAGTAGGGATTTTTCTCTGTCAGATTGTCTTTGCACTCATAACTTGATATGGGTAGTTGAAGGGTCAAATCTCCAAGCTTTTACATGAAACCACTTGGGTTTGAAACATAACTCAATAAACAAAGCTCCAGAAGAAGAAGAATATCATTTAACTAAGTATTTTTCAAGATATGGTCGGATGAAGTTCATGCATGTAATCTGCCAGAAACTAAAAATGCTTATTCATGGAAAATGAGTGTTTTAGTTCTTTATTTTCACTCATATGATTGATTCTTTGCTTGACATTTAACATGTCATTGGTGATTAATATACCATTAAAAGGTCCATGAAGGTCCTATATTTCTGAAACTCAAGAGCCATTGAATAAAAGTAGGGGAAATACAAAGAAAGAGGAAGGAGATGAAGGAGAACACAAGAGAGATGAGTTTACCTTCAAAATCTTCAAAGATTGGATGTTTCTTGAGTGGTTTGGGGCTGATTTCGGCCACAGATAGAGAGGAAAAAGAGAGTGATGAAGGTTTGAATGTAGAGAGAGAGAGAAAGGAAGGAAATGAGGAGGCTTTCTTGAGAAGAAGGAAGTTTTAAATGAGTGTGTGTTGGGCCAAATGAGGGGGCCAAAATTTGGCCTTATTTTTTTTTAAATGCTAATTAATATTGTAGGTACATATTTTATGTAATTTTTATAAAAAGTTTGATTTAAAGTAGCTAAAACCTCATTTATCCACTTAATTTTTGGTTTGATTATTTAAAGTTTTAAAATTTAGATTTGGGTATATATATAAACTATATCTTTACTCCTCTTATTATTATTATTGTTATAATTAAATGTTAATTGTTCCAATCGGCATTTTATAAGACAGCTTAAGCGGTTACGTGCGGTAACAGGATTTTCTAAGCGCACTGTCGGAATTCTTAGGAAACTAAAACCTTAGCCATCATAATTTAGTCATAATGAGTTATTTCTACATGTTAAGACATGTATTATGCTATTCAATTGCTAACCTGAGTGTTTTGGTTTGACGGGTGTCATAGATTGAGTCAGCGATTCATGCTCCGGCTCAGCGATGTACTATTAATCACCCAATTGAACAAATTATTGGTGATCCAAACGTTGGTATTCAGACTCGACGAAGTGCAAGTAATAATATTTGTTTATTTGTTAACTTTATTTCCTTGATTGAACCAAAGAAAACAGATAATGCCCTCAGAGATCCAAACTGGGTCAGCGCTATGCAAGAAGAGCTGACAGAATTCGAAAGAAATAAAGTTTGGAAGCTCGTTCCACGACCATCCGATAAGTCAGTGATAGGCACTAAATGGGTCTATCGAAACAAGTTGGATGAACATGGAACTGTAACCCGCAACAAGGCTCGACTTGTTGCTCATGGATACAGACATGAGGAAGGTATAGATTACGATGAAACATTCGCCCCAGTGGCAAGACTCGAAACCATTAGTCTATTCTTAGCTTACGCAGTACACAGAAACTTCAAAGTTTATCAGATGGATGTTAAATCAGCATTCTTTAATGGAAAGCTGAATGAAGAAGTCTACGTAGAACAACCTCCAGGATTCTCAGATCCTAAGCGTCCAGGTTATGTTTATAAACTGGATAAGGCACTTTATGGCTTAAAGCAAGCTCCGCGTGCATGGTATGACACTCTCTCTACTTATCACCATATTGAAAATTTTGAGCGGGGTAAAATCGATAGAACTCTATTTTTCAAGAAAGTTAAAGGTCATATTATTCTTGTTCAAATATATGTCGATGATATTATATTTGGTTCCACTAACCCTGACCTTTGTACTCGTTTCACTGATAGAATGAAAGCAGAGTATAAAATGAGTATGATGGGTGAGCTAACATATTTCATTGGTCTTCAAATCAAACAGAATGAAAAAGGAACTTTCATTCATCAGGGAAAATATGTTAAAGATATGCTAAAGAAATTTGATTTAACTCAGAGTTCAGCTATGAAAACCCCTATGGCATCACTGCTGACACTAAACAAGGATCCTTCTGGAAAACCTGTTAATGTCACGATGTACCGTGGGATGATCGGCTCTCTTTTGTATCTTACAGCTAGCCGACCTGATATTATGTATGCAACCTGTTTGTGTGCACGATATCAAGCTGAACCTATGGAATCTCATTTGATCGTTGTAAAGCGAATTTTTCGATACCTCAAGGGTACTCCTAACCTAGGTCTTTGGTATCCCAAAGACTCAGGGTTTGATCTAATCGCCTATTCAGATAGTGATTTTGCAGGTTTCAAATTGGATAGGAAAAGCACCACAGGAGGCTGTCAGCTCCTGGGTGGAAAGCTGGTGAGTTGGACAAGTAAAGAGCAAAACTCAGTGTCCACCTCAACCGCTGAAGCTGAGTATGTAGCCACTGGAAGCTGTTGTTCTCAGGTCTTGTGGATGAGAAATCAACTACTAGACTATGACCTTCAGCTCTCAAAGATTCCAATCTATTGCGACAGCACTAATGCCATCGCTATAGCCAACAATCCAGTGCTACACTCAAAGACCAAACACATCGAAATCAGGTATCATTTTATCAGAAATCATGTGATGAATGGAGATATAGAACTTCATTTTATTCCAACTGATTTTCAGTTAGCTGATCTATTCACCAAACCTCTTGATGAGACAAGATTTAACTTTCTCATCAGCGAGCTTGGAATGCTGAACTTAGAAGAATAAAATCTTCAGCGGTTCACATTTGATCAGGGATAAAATAAACTTGTATAACCCTATTAATCACCTACTCTCTGAACAAAATTGATTCGTTGATATCAAGGTATGTTATTTCTAACTCGCTGAAGTTCGCCTATGAAAGCAAGATTTCAAAACAAATTGCATCGCTGAAAATCTCTTCCTTTCAGTGATATTTTGAAATTTCTAAAACTAACACTGATACTTCTAATCAGTGCTTCGTGTTTTAAAAAATGTCCATGAGTTTTCAAAATCCTCAGAGACACCCTAACATATGAAAGGACGTTTGTGACGTGATCACAACGGATAACAATGGCACGCTTTTCTCTGACACGTTCACCCGTTTCATCTTCCTTGTCCAATCAAATTCAAGGGACGTGTCCATGTCATCATGAAAAACTTTCCCGCTCATAGTTTTTCTCTCTCTACTCTCACTATATAAACCCATTGCGTTTATATTTTTACCTTTTACGCGAACATCTTCTCTTACAAGCAAGAACATTGTTGCATTTTGAACTCTTTTTCTCCAGAAATTGTTCATCTTCGTCTTCAACAATCAAGGTTAATATTCTTATTATTTACCTTTATAAACTTGTTTTTGATCTTATTCTTGATTCTACAAGATCAAACAAAAGAACTTTACTTAAAATGAAATCATTTTCTTCATGATATTATGAACACAATCTTCATGATTGTTCTTCACGTTTGAACTAAAAATCTTAAACTTGCATCTAATACGTTTTTCCAGAATCCCTTCTTTAAAAGGAAACTGGAAAACATGAACATTCACTAGATTTTGATTTTTTGTCAAAACTAGAAAAACCCTAATTTCTGTTTCTTTCTCTAAATAGAAATTACTAAACCCTAAAAACCCTTATTTTGGAACCTTATCCATCTTAAGAATTTCTTTTCATATTCTTCATGTTTATGGTTTAATAAACAGAAATGGCATCTACTGAAGCTCCTTTAACTCAATCCCCCACTGCTTCTGAAAGCATCGAACTCATCAAAGCTCCTTATGTCGAATTCAAACTCGAATAAGTTACCTTTCAAAGCAACAACCCTTACGCCCTCTTCAACTTCCCTCCAAAGAAGAAAATTAATAATCTGGACGACGCTGTCATTTTTCTACAAACCTGTCCTCTATCGACAGCCCTGACAATCAATCCTCTTGCTCACAGAAACCTACTAGCTCAGTTCTGGTACACTGCCAGAAGAGCTCAGATTGAATCCACCAAGGACCCAAAAAAGAAAATCGATGTCATCCTCTTTGACACCGAACATGGCTCCTCCAAAATTACTCCTGGCTTTATCAGGTCCGCCCTAAACCTCCCTCGTAGTTCCAAAGAAAAACGATCCGTCCCTCTACCTGAACCGAAGAACCCTGCTGATATGGAAGCCCTCATTGCATTCTTTGATGCAATGCAGTACGCATGGGAAACAGGGAGAGACAAACTCCCTGAGAAGAAGCTGATCGCCATCAAGAAATCGAAAATGCCCAGCGAGATGAACTTCATCTTCGCTCATCTGATAAGATGCTTGACAGCTAAGGTTGGGTCAACTGAGCAAGCATCCAAACCCCAACAGGCTATGGGGTACTCACTGTTGAGAGGTCTTCACATTGATTAGGCAAAGATCATATTCGACGATATGATGCTCAGCGTGGATGCAACAGAGAGGCCAACAATTGTTCCTTATCCCCGGTTTGTCAACGCTCTCTTCGCACAAGGGCTGAAAAACAAATACCCGAAGGTGGGTGACCTAAAGCACTCTCAGGTTGGACATAAAGTTCTCGACTTCAAGCCTCTACCAAACGAGGTACGTCTCTCTACTATCTTATCTATTATTAGACCCCCTACTTCTTCTACTTTTGCAGCTACCACATCGGTAGCAGTAATCCCCACCACTGATACCCAGGCTACAACTCCCATTCCTCGAAAGAGAAATCACTCTTCAACCTCTCTTGGTGCTCCAAAGACCAAGAAAACCAAGGAGCAACCCCCAAGCCTTTCCAGGCTGAAGACTTCACAAGAGCCATTGGAAAGTCCAGTGGTACGCTCTGCCACAGCTGCTGAAGCCATCCCTTCCTACCAACTTCAGCGTCTCTAAACACTGAGGTTATTAACTTGGAACAGAACCTCCCTCCCTCAGTACCTCTAAGTACTGCGGAAGTAATTCTCAGCGGATCCAACGCTAAACCTGCTTCCCGAACCCTCTTCTCAACCATCATTCCTCCCACTCTTTCTTTGAACACTCCACCTATTGTCCCCCCATTCTCTACAACAAACATCACCCTCAGCGATACCAATGCTGAAGCTCTACAGAGGATGATGGATAAAAACACAGGACCTGCGGAAACCTCCAAGCGTCAAGGCTCTCTGGAAGGCGACATGGAAACTTTTTCAGGTTATCGAACCTTCGATGACTTCGTCAACCATCCTGCAGGTATACACCACATCCTAAACACTCCTCTCTCAAAATCCCAAACTTCTGAGCTTTCCTTTGTTCATAAGTTGTTAACTGTTACAGGTCCTAATTTGGGAGATATCAACACCTCCCTCAAGGATTTGGAAACAAAGGTGGAATCTCTCACCACCACACTCTCTGCAAACTCTTCAGTGGTTACAAACGCTGGAGAGGCTCTCAAGACACTCACCGATGAGGTGAAAGGAAAGGCGTCCAGTGCTGATCTGGAAAAGGTGGAAGGTAGCCTCTGTAATCTTGCTACTACTCTTGCTGAAAACTCCATCGCCAACAACACTCTCTCCACCAACTTCTCAGCCCTGTCCAACGAAGTCACATCGTTAAAGACAGTGGTTGGAAATCTTCAAGGAGAGGTGTCTACTCTAAAGATAGATGTCAGCACTGCAACCAATCTACTGCAGCAAATCCTCGATCGCCTGAATGCTGCAACCTGTGCTCCTTCACATTTCACTCAAGTTGGTCGAGAGGATCTTCAAAAGATCAGTCCTGCAATTTATGGCCTTGAAGACAGAATTCCAAGGATTGAAACATGCGTTGGGATCACTAGCCTGGAAGACAATGACCCAAAACATACTGATGTTGCTGCTGATATTGCGGTTTCCTCCCCCATTCATCATGTGGAAGAAGGGGAGAAGAATCAAGAAGATCTTCCCCATAATGTTGAGGGGGAGAAGAAAAATCTTGAAGACCTTCCCCATAACTTTGAGGGGGAGGGTATTATTTCTACAAATGCTGATAAACCTCAGGGAGTTGAAAACCCTGAGGGAACCAAGAAACCTCCCTCTGAATTTGAGGGGGAGAAACTCGAAGAGGAAGCTGAAACTGATGTCCTAGAACCATATGCTGATGAAGAAGAATCTGATGAAGAAGAAGAAGACGACGAAGACGTCGATATCGCTGATGATGAACCATCATCATCCCCTAATGATGATGATGATGACGATGATGGAGATATCGACTGCTCCTTCTAGCCAATCACCAGAGCCCCTGCTCAAAAAGGGGTAATCATCAGATATACTTTACGGGAGGGGACCACGAAAAAGCCTGCAGCGACTGAAGCAGACAAAGGCAAAAACAAAGGCCTCACTGCAGAAGGCAATCTGACTATCCTTCAAAGAAAGCCAGTTTGTCAGGTACAATATCTCCTCTTCCCTTACACTGCATCCCTCCTCTATCTTTTCTCAACCTCAGTTCTCCTCTCCATAAAACCTCTATACACTTGAACCCCATTCTTTTCTCTATCTCCTTCTCCCAAATGATCTTACTTAAACGATCGCTATGTTTCAGCTAGTCCTCTCCCTTGCTTGAGGATACAGTTGAAGTTCCTCCGGCTACACCAACAATAATCCCATCCACAAGAGCTGAAGAAATAATCCCAGTCTTAGACCTTGCTGAGACTGATGAACCTGAAGAAGAACTGCTCTCTCACAAAAACAGACCTTCCTTGGCTCCTCAAAAGCTAAGTGAAGAAGAACATAAAAGGAGAGAAGCAATGATCAAACAGTTTGAGGATCAGTGAATCATCCATGCGCCTCGATTCAAATTCACAAGAAAGGTAATCGCTGAACACCATAAAGCTGAAAGACAACTCGCCGAACGAAGAAGAGCTAAAGAAAGAGATAAAGCTTATGCTATCGAGCTCGCTTAACGTTCAGTGAAAGATCCTGATCTGAAGAAGACTCCCATTGATGTCCAGCGTCAATTGTGGAAGGACGCCAAAAAGATCATCGAGAAGAAAACCAAGGTATCTGACTCTACCTTGGAATGGGGCAAAGAAAGGCTGAACTATCGATACAAGGTCTCCAGAATCAACAAAGTGTACATCAGGGGAAGAATATCAGTAAATGTTCCAGTTGTTGATGTCGATATACTCAGAGAAAATGGTACTAAATAAACCATTTATGCCTCATCGATCAGCAAGTACGGTTTCTCTGAGGGGTTGGAGATGAGAATAGCCATTCAGCAATCACGCTCAACATTCAAAGACCATGTCGAGAAAGTTTTAAATAAACAGATCGACTTGGTTACCTCTACTGTGGATATTCCTCTTCCTCCTGCTCCAGTTCAAAGAAGAAAAAGGCCTGCTGCAAAGAAGAAGACAACTCCTTCAGACTCAGGTCCTCCTATCCGAAATGAAACCGGAATTGGCTTTTCACGTGCTGAAGTTCTTGGTCCTGAACCTGATCTCTCAGCCCTCGACATCTCTCTGCCCCCTGTTAATGCCAAAAATCGCACCAAAGTACAACTTAAGGTCGATGTGGACATTTAACAACTAAAGAAACGTATCTCAAGCCAAATAACACAATTGCGAGGAAAAAGTAAAAGAGACAAGAGATTTGGTGACGCGGAAAACCCCAA
Organism: Saussurea involucrata; assembly: GCA_033807775.1. Taxonomy (NCBI): domain Eukaryota; kingdom Viridiplantae; phylum Streptophyta; class Magnoliopsida; order Asterales; family Asteraceae; genus Saussurea; species Saussurea involucrata. The sequence goes on from CM066316.1 coordinate 29,755,406, forward strand.
AACGAGGGGAAAAACCGCGATCGACTCTGTGAGAGTCGACAGTGCAATAAGTTACAGGTGATTTGTGTACAATAAGTTACAAATAAATGTAAATATAAACTTAGTCGTGTGCAAACGACGTGGGTCGTGCGTAAATCGTGCGAAATAACTTATCGTCGTATGGTCTGAACTGTCGTCGTCCGGTGGTTCGAACTGTCATCGTCAGGTGGTTCGAACTGTCGTCGTGCGATACTTGCGTGTTAGAATGCCTCGTTATATTGGGAGAAAAATATAGAAGTGAGTATAAGTAGCTCTGTCTATTCTCCCTTTGCTCGAAGGTGGAGCAGCCTTTATATAGCTTCGGTCGGTACTAAATGTGCTTTAGTTGTTGGTCTTGTAACCGCTGTCGACATTAAATGCGCTTTGATGATTGTCTTTGTAACCGCTGTCGGGCTCTGAATGGCATTGATGATTCGTCCATTACTAGTCGTTGTGCCATAAATGCCTGTAGATCTGCATTAATGAACAAAAGAAATGGTTGTCGACCATTGATAGTTAGTGTAATCGTAAGACCGTCTTAAGTTCTGGACATCGGTCTTATGGAGCATACGACCGTCGCCGAAATACAAGACCGTGTATATGAATGGAAATGTCTTGTGAGACCTTATCTTAGTATAGGAATGGTCTTATGAAAATGTCGTAAGACTAGGTCGTAAAACCACTAAGTCGTTAGACCAGGATGACGATGTCACAGGACTAGGTCGTACAACCAGGTCGCAGGACCAGGATGTCAGGATGATGCTTTCGTAGGACCAGAGCGATATAAGATCGATGACAGGAGACTGTCGACGTAAGACCGACGAGTCGTAACTGGCGACACATAACTGGCGACATAAGACAAGTGACGTAGGACTAATAACGTAAGACTAGTAGCGTAAGACTAGTGACGTAAGACTAGTGATGTGTAACGTGCGACACATAATGTGCGACACGTGACGTGCGATTATTAGATGTAAGATATTGTCTTGAATGACTATTGACGCAAGATATCTTTTAAAAATCAGTTATCGTATGTCGAGGATAAGGCAATAATGGGTATTACCTTCATCGATCGGGGGTATGACTTTTGTAGGCATTTGGGTAATCGAAGTCCATGGGTCATGTCGAAGGAATTCCCCAGGTCGGTCGAGGGTGTGATTTTTTACCCAAACAGTTAGCCCCCCGAGATTTGAATTTCAAAGCCATTTGAATTTCAGATCTCGTACCAAAGTAAAATGTGTTTATACGGAGACGTGTCACTTTTGCTAAGAAAATCGACTTGGTTAGCTAAAATCGTGAGTCCAGTCGATGGTGTTTAAGTAAGTTGCGACGATCGAATGAAGACCTTTAATGCGCAAGATACTTGTGGTGTTCATCTGACGGTCGTAAGACGACCTTAAAACGTAAGGAACCGACGGTGATCGTAAGACGATCTTTATCAAAATGAGACGTATGGGTCGGGAGTCAATCGTAAGACGATTGGTCCGAAATAAAGCTTAGCGGCGATCATAAGATGATCAAACCAAGATAAAATTTAAGGATCTTGTGATACAGTCGTTAAAGACTTTTGTTTTGGCGTTCCGAGCCGATACGGTCGTTATAGACTTTTGATCTGGCGTTTAGAGCCGATATGGTCGTTATAGACCTATGATCTAGCGTTCCGAGCCGATACTGTCGTTATAGACTTTTGATCTGGCGTTTACAGCCGATACGGTCGTTAGAGACCTATGATCTGGCGTTCCGAGCCGATACGGTCGTTAGAGACCTAAGATCTGGCGCTTACAACCGATATGGTCGCTAGAGACCGATGATCTGGCGTTCCGAGCCGACACGGTCGTTAGAGACCAAAGTTACTTTGTGTAAGTTTTTCTTTAGCTATAATCGGTAAAAAAAAATTACCTTTCTATTGAACCTGAGTATTATGTCGACTCATACATGTCATAGACAAATATAATGTCAACTGTAAAAATTCATTAAGTACAAAAATGAACAAGAAGTCATGTGACTTGGGCATCCATTGTAATACAACGATTAGAACGTAAGTTGTTAAGGCCAAAAATCGCACCAAAGGGACAACTTAAGGTCGATGTGGACTTTAACAACTAAAGAAAGGAATCTTTCGACAAAGGCGTGCGACAAAGAAAAAAATGTAAATGAGACAAAGGATTTGATGACGCAGGAAAAACCTCAACGAGGAAAAAACCTGCAGACGACAGTGGATGTCGTCGCTGCACTATGATCGCCAATCAGGGGCGATGTCCTTGGTGTTCCGGGTGTCGATCGTACATAGATTACAATACAAATGAAGGAAAGACTTCGAAATGTAAAGTACAAGTGTTTGGAATGTAAAACCAGTGTGCATCGTGTGTGAAAACTATGTATAAACTGTTGGTCGAGAGTGAGAGTCTTGCGTCGAGAGTGATCTTCTATGAATGATCTCTTTGCTTCGAATGAATATTCTTCGAGTGTTTGCGTTTGCTTCTATTGTTCGATGCTCTTGTTCTATCTCTCTCTCTGTGTTATTCGATGTTGATCAGGTGTCTTGAACTGATGATTGAGCTGGGATTTTATAGTCTTCGGATGACTTAAATTGAATCATTAAGATCTTTGATGATTGTTGTAACGGTCGTCGTCTTCAATGTGAGTTTAGATGCTTATAACTGATTTCGTCGGTTATAGCCGTTGTCCATTAATGACTTTGACTCCTGCATTAAACACTTAAACAAACATAACAGTTGTATAACGCTATAGTCGGTCGAGGTCGTACGGTTTTATGCGACGGTCGTGCGGAACGGGCGACGTCGAGGTCGAGTGTCGTGAGGAACTCTCGACTTACCTTTTTAGGAGGGATGATGGAGGTTCTTTGGGTCTTCGTCGGGACCTTATCTTAATAAAAGGTATAGCTCATGACATGCGTCTTACCTTCTCTGGTCGTGGTCGAGACCTGCGAAATTTTGCCCAAACATAAGTCATAAGACTTTTTGAATCGTATAAGCAAACATAAGCGCATGCGATCGAAGCATTCATTCAGAACATGAAATTTTTCTAAGTTAAAGAACTTAGCTTGTGGGGTCGCTAGACCTTACGATCGTGTGATTTGATCATACGATGAACTTGAATCATGTGTTCCTGTAGTTATACAATCAAGTCGTCTAATAAAACCGATTGTTTATACTGTACGATTTTACTGAAGTCGTAAGATAGACTTAGTAACTTATGTCGTGCGATCCTGCGATAAAGCAATGTCAGAGGTTGGTCGTTGGCTTTTCAGATGCGTTGCATTCCAGCTGCGTGGGATATTTCGACCGTCGAGTATTTGGAGCCGATAGGAAACTTTACCCACGACTTCTGATATACGATAAGGACCTTCTCACTTGGTGGAAAGTTTACCTACATTAAACTCTTGAGTGCTTTGGAACACTCGTCGGAGGACGTAATCTCCTTCTTGAAAGACTCTTGCTTGTGATTATAATGTTAATCTTGCGACATGCCTTTATTGGCAATCATGAGATTAAAATATGCGAGTCGTACTTATTGGCAACTTTTGCGTTTTGACACGCGTCTTACCATGACTGGTGATTGTACAAGTCGTCTTTTTTGAAGACATATGCCATGACTAGCGATGAGATTTCCACATGCGAGTCGCTTTTATTGGCGACCGATAATTTTATCCTGTGTTTGCCATGACTGGCGATCATAAGGTTTAAAATACGGGTCGTCTCTTATCGACGACTATAAATCGTAACCTGCGTTTCCCATGACTGGCGATCATAAGATTTTAAAAATTATGAGTCGTCTCTTATTGACGACTATAAATCGGAACCTGCGATGTAAGTCCTAGAGACTTTTGTTTCTCACGATATAAATCGTAACACTTGTATTTATATGATCTTGCGAGCCTGCAATGAAAAATTGGGGGTGGTCGTTGGTTTTGACCAATGATCTTTTGATGCTTGAATCAGCGATCATATATTAGATCAAAATAATTAAACGAGGAGAATATACTTAGAGTATATATATAGAATTGTTCTAAGTGGGACGCCACAGTTACCGTAACATGTAGTCGATAAGTGCCTTTTTCCGAGGACTTTTGAAATTAAATGTGGTATTTTTTCAGTTTGTGAAGGGTGCTCCGAGCCCCTGAGTCCCTTGGATGATGCGATACATGCGATACTTTGACGAAGCATTTTTTTATCAGGGCTTGAATCTAGCTTCGAGCCGTATTCAACTCCGATTGAAGTTGAATCAGGGGATCTTGATAATTTTCCATGTACCTGAAAGACTTTACAAGATCGTTATAGCGATATATGTGTTGGCTTGAGATTTTCTCTAGATGGGGTCCCACGGATGGCGCCAAACTGTTAATGCCAAAAATCGCACCAAAGTACAACTTAAGGTCGATGTGGACATTTAACAACTAAAAAACGCATCTCAAGCCAAATAACACAATTGCGAGGAAAAAGTAAAAGAGACGAGAGATTTGGTGACGCGGAAAACCCCAAAACGAGGGAAAAAACCGCGGTCGACTCTGTGAGAGTCGACAGTGCACTATAGTCGCCAATCAGGGGCGATAATCCTTGTGTTACAGGTGATTTGTGTACAATAAGTTACAAATAAATGTAAATATAAACTTAGTCGTGTGCAAACGACGTGGGTCGTGCGTAAATCGTGCGAAATAACTTGTCGTCGTATGGTCTGAACTGTCGTCGTCCGGTGGTTCGAACTGTCGTCGTCAGGTGGTTCGAATTTTCGTCTTGCGATACTTGCGTGTTCGAATGCCTCGTTGTATTGGGAGAAAAATATAGAAGTGAGTATAAGTAGCTCTGTCTGTTCTCCCTTTGCTCGAAGGTGGAGCAGCCTTCTTATAGCTTCGGTCGGTACTAAATGTGCTTTAATTGTTGGTCTTGTAACCGTTGTCGACATTAAATGCGCTTTGATGATTGTCTTTGTAACCGTTGTCGGGCTCTGAATGGCATTGATGATTCGTCCGTTACTGGTCGTTGTGCCATAAATGCTTGTAGACCTGCATTAATGAACAAAAGAAACGGTTATCGACCATTGATAGTTAGTGTAATCGTAAGACCGTCTTAAGTTCTGGACGTCGGCCTTATGGAGCATACGACCGTCTCCGAAATACAAGACCATGTATATGAATGGAAATGTCTTGTAAGACCTTATCTTAGTATAGGAATAGTCTTATGAAAATGTCGTAAGATTAGGTCATAAAACCACTAAGTCGTTAGACCAGGATGATGATGTCACAGGACTAGGTCGTACGACCAGGTCGCAGGACCAGGATTTCAGGATGATGCTTTCGTAGGACGAGAGCGATATAAGATCGATGACAGGAGACTGTCGACGTAAGACTGACGAGTCGTAACTGGCGACACGTAACTGGCGGCATAAGACTAGTGACATAGGACTAATAACGTAAGACTAGTAGCGTAAGACTAGTGACGTAAGACTAGTGATGTGCAACGTGCGACACATGATGTGCGACACGTGACGTGCGATCATTAGATGTAAGATACTGTCTTGAATGACTATTGATGCAAGATATCTTTTAATAATCAGCTATCGTATGTCGAGGATAAGGCAATAATGGGAATTACCTTCATCGATCGGGGGTATGACTTTTGTAGGCATTAGGGTAATCGAAGTCCATGGGTCATGTCGAAGGAATTCCCCACGTCGGTCGAGGGTGTGATTTTTTACCCAAACACCCCCTGGTGAACGCTTCATCCCTGGAAAAGTCCTAAGCGGACCTTATGGTATTTTCTTCAGAGACTACGATGGACGAGAATGCTTTCAACGCATCTCTGAGCTACCCATCACTCCTATCGAACAGCTCAGAGATCTCATCTATTGGTGCGGATTCAGAGATGATCTTCTCGAATACTTCATGAAGCCCCTGATATTCAAAGAAACAAAGAATAGACGGGATCTTGGTGAAAAAGTTCCTGATTGGATGATCCCTACCACAAAATCCCTTGATGAACTTCTCATTAAGGATGAACCTGAATAGCTGATAGGATTTCCTGTAATTCTTCTATCTTTATCAGCTTGTATCTTTTGTACTTGTAAATATTATTTGTTGTACTTGTAATTTTTCCGCTTCGCTTTGTAACCTTATACGAAGTTTAAAAAAAATCAGCGAATGTACTTTACTCCATCAGTACTGAAAAGATCCCAGAAAACAGTAAAAGGGACAAATATTTTATGAGTTCTTTTTATCCTTATGTTTTCTTATTTAGCAATTTTCTTTTATTGCTATGTCATAATCAAATAGGGGGAGATTGTTGATCCAAACCCTCAGTGATTTGATAATGACTCTTTAAGAATCACTTAGTGAAAATTGTAAGTAGACAATATGTATTAGAGTTTCACTATCGCTGATAAGTACTATGTCTCTACAGTACCGCTGATAGGAAACTCATGTTCTTTGATTTATACATTCAGCGAAACTGTTCATCAGCAAGCCCTGGGCTTGTTCAGTCTTACTGATGATCGCTGATAGTTTTAGTTGTTTACTTATGATCCCTGAAGACAAGTTTCACGTCAACAAATGTTCTACGCTGAAGTCGAAGATCAAGCCAAAGAACCAGCGACAACTCTACTAATGAACTGATGCGGATATCAGCGAAGCCAAAGACCTATCCACTCAACGTGAAGTTTCAAGTAGAAAACTTCAGCGAACGCTGAACTTTATCACTCGCTAATAGAGTACTATTCAGTGAACGCTGATCATGAAGTTTCCTCTACAAGTTACTTTTGTCTTACCCCCTTGCACGCCTCCGTACGAAATGTCAGAATGGACATCCCTTTTGTCCAGAATCGTACAACCAACTCTGATTCTACACTGTTCATCATGTGGCTACTAGGTTGTCTATCAAAGTCAAAACATGCAACCAATCAGCTGCTGCCACGTGTAAAGTAATACTGATATGCATTTTGTTGATCCAAACCCTCAGTGATTTGATAATGACCCTCTCTTATATACTTAGTGAAAATTGTAAGTAAACAATATGTATCAGAGTTTCACTATCGCTGATAGGAACTCTCGCTTTTTAAATTAAACATTCAGCGAACACTGTTCACCATTAATGTGCTGAGTCTGTTCAGTCATTATGATGATCGCTGATAAGTTAGTTGTTTACTTATGATCCCTGAAGACAAGTTTCACGTCAACATAGGTTCTACGCTGAAGTCGAAGATCAAGCTCAAGAACCAGCGAAAGGTATCCTAATGAACTGATGCGGATCAGCGAAGACTCAGATTTGTCCACTCAACGTGAAGTATCAAGTACAAGACTTCAGCTATCGCTGAACTTTATCATTCGCTGATATAATATGATAAAGCTCTGAATCAACGAAAGCTGATCATGAAGTCCTCCGTACAAAGTACTTTTGTCTTATCCACCCTTGCACGACTCCGTACGAAATGTCAGAAAAGAACCTCCGAATATCTGAAATCGTACAACCACTCTGATACTACACTATTCATCCATACGGCTACTAAGGTTGTCAATCAAAGGTCAATGACATGCAACCAACCAGCTGATGACACGTGTAAAGTATATACTGACTTGCATTAAATGCATGCAGTATATAAAGAGATGAACTCACTTCATTTGAAGTAACTTGCTAACTCTGGACAAGTTCAAATCTCTTATCTCAAGATAGGTTATTATTAGTAATTTCCTTATCTCTCTTTGTGCAAGAAACCTTAGTGTTCTAACTTGTTTAGATTTAGGTTTATCCTTAATCTTGTCTCCGCAACAAGCTGTAAATTGTTAATGATTTATCAATAAACAATTTAGAAAAGTAAAATTTTTGTGTTTGTATTCAACCCCCCCCCCCCCCCCTTCTACAAACTTGTATAGGCCTTCGGGACCAACAAGTGGTATCAGAGAGGATTTGTTTAATCTCATAAACAAGATCTAATCTAAGATATTTCTCTTCCTTGCTATTATCTGAAAATGGCCACCAACACAAACACAAATTATATAGACAATGGTTCTCTTGCAAAACCCCCTAGATTTTCCAGAGATAACTTCAACTTATGGAAAAATAGGATGATACTCTTCTTAGAAGGTGTAGACCCTACTATGGCTTACTATCTTGAGAATGGTCCATTCATCCCTGTAACTATTGATCCTGCAGTACCAGCCACTGCGAATAGACCTGCTATTCCAGAAAGGCTGATTCCTAAGGAAATCTTTCAGTGGACCGATGAAGATAAGAAGAAAGTGGCTATAGATACAAAAGCCAGATCCATACTTTCCATGGCTCTTCCTGACGAAGTCTACCATTCCGTCATGAACCTGAAAACATCAAAATCCATGTGGGACACAATATGTGTTCAGTATGAAGGAACGTCTGAAGTCCATGACTCAAGAAAAATCAACCTGGTAAGACAATACGAAAGCTTCATTTCTGGTAAGAATGAAACTCTCTCTGAAGTTCACCAACGTTTTAATTGCTTAATTATAGATCTAAAAACTGTTGGTAAGGAATATTCTAACTTTGAAGTACTGGCAAAGTTTCTAGAATGTTTACCTGAAAGCTGGGACAATTATTCCATGTGTCTCAAGCTGTCAAAGGATCTTAAATCAATGACCCTTTCAACCTTATATGGTACATTGCTGAATCATGAGCAATCTAGCCATCTTAAGAAGAATCTTGTAAAAGATTCCAAAAGCACCCCTGTTGCTTTAATCTCAGAGGAACCTTCTACTCAGCGACCCTCGGTCACTATCACTGAGTTAGAGAGTAACTATGAAAGGTCATCAGAATCTGATTCTTCAGATGATGATGAATCCTTGGCTCTCCTAACTAAAAAGTTCAGGAGATTCACCAAGAAGAAAATGTTTAGAAAGAACAAACCTCTTTCCATAACTGACAAGCCTAAATCATCAGCTTTTGTTGATAAGGCTACTGCTACTTGTTTTAACTGCAAAAAAGTAGGACATTTTGCTAACGAGTGCAGGTCTAAGAAAGTTTCTAGACCCTCAGCTTTTACAAAGAAATCCTTTGTTCCAAGGAATAAAGATGACAAATACTCAAAGCTGAAAGAAAAATATGCGAAGCTGAAAAGCTTTAAGAAGAAAGGCAAAGGCCTGATGGCTGACTATGATTGGGCTGCTTCTGATGAAGAAGCATCATCATCTGACTCTGAAGATGATGAAGCAAATCAATGTCTCATGGCCAAGATTGAAGAAGAGGAAGAAAGTTCAGACATTCCCTCCACTTCAACATCTGCCATTCAGGTATCACCTTCTTTCTTTACCAATATTGCAAATATTGATGAAGCTGATAGTCTCCGTAAGATCGATCTCTTGACTAGAAGTTTATACGAAGCCATGAACGGCAAAACTGTGGTTGAAAACCAAAACCTTGATCTCGCTGAACAACTGAAAAACTGTCACCTTCAAATAGAAAAGCTTTCTAAAATTGAAGATGATTTTAAAGATCAAGTCTATTTAAATCAGCTAGTCAAAATCGAACGAGCAGAAGCTATCGCTGCATTAAAGGCTGAAAAAGCTACTGTTGAAGGATGGTGTAATTCTTCAACAAAGATCACTGAGATAATTAAGGCTCAGATTCCTCTGAGTGATAAACGTGGTCTGGGTTATAAATATGATACTCCAAAACCAACCACTGAACGTTCAATGCTTAAATTTGGAACGTTCGTATCCTCAGTCGCTGACACTTCATCATCTCAGTGCTCCTTGTCCTTTACACCAATTCCTGAGGAAACTCCTACCTCCTCAAAAGGTAAGGAGAAAATGGTTTATTCAAAACCTACCTCTGTCTCTAAAGACAAAGGTAAAGGAATTGTTATTTATCAAAATCCTCAGAAGGGTACCTTAGTACCAAAGCTGAATGCTTCTAAAGCCTCAGTGACCTACCCCTCTGGATCTAGAAAGCTGATCTCTGGATCTATTCAGCGATCTACTCCTAGACTCAGAGTGGATGTCCTTGGTAAGAAATCTGAAGAACTGAATGTTCGTCCCATTTCTAAAGCCAATAGTTTACTTGGTGCTGGCACTTCTAATTCGAAATTAAAAGCTCAGCATACAAGTGGTCCTAGAACTACTTTTAGTTATAGGAAATGTTATCACTGTGGACTTACCGGTCATATTGCTAGTAAGTGCCCCACAGCCACCAAAGCTGAGAAGATAGCTAAGGTGAGATTGCCCCCAAGGCAAATAAGACCAACCCCGATGCAAATCAGGTCAAGGTGACTCCTACCACTGAAGTTAAGAAATTAACCAAAGTGAAGAAAGACAAAGCTGAATCTTCAAATGCTGCGAAGACCGCTGAACCTTCTATTCCAACTAGCTCCACTGACAAATGTGTATACATGGTTAAGTGGGTACCCAAGCAAAACTAATCTTCCTTTGTAAATGCAGGTTAAGAAGGGTATCTGGTATCTCGATAGCGGATGCTCTAGACACATGACTGGTAAGAAAAGCCTGCTCGCTGAATACAAGGAAGAGAAGGGTCCCTCTGTGACTTTCGGTGGAAATGGAAAAGGACACACCTGAGGGTATGGTGTACTTTCAAATGGTACAACCTCCTTCAGAAGAGTCGCATATGTTGAAGGGCTGAAACATAATCTTCTGAGCATCAGTCAGCTTTGCGACATGGATAACAAAGTGATTTTCACTAAGGAATCCTGCTTTGTCACTGACAAAAAGGAGAAGATAGCTCTCAGCGGTTATCGTTTGGAAAATGTTTATGTAATAAACATGGACTCAACAACCACTGAGAACTCATGTTTCTTCTCAAAGGCATCTTCTGATGTTAACTGGCTATGGCACAAGAGGCTCTTTCCTCCAAAGAGTTAGTCACTGGTCTACCTCAGCATTCATACGCCAAAGAGTCTTTATGTTCAGCGTGTGAAAAAGGGAAGCAGACCAAGGCAAGCTTCAAGTCAAAGCAAGTCTCCTCAGTGTCATCTCCTCTACAACTACTCCATATGGATTTGTTTGGCCCTGTTAACAAACAATCCATCGCTGGAAAGAAATATACGTTGGTCATAGTTGATGAATTCTCTCGTTACACATGGGTAATGTTTCTCCGTTCTAAGAGTGACACCCCTGAAGAACTCATCACCTTTGTTCGGAAGATGGAAACTCTGAACAATATGACTGTTCGCTCAATAAGGAGTGATCATGGAAGTGAATTCAAAAACAGTTCTCTTGATTCCTTTCTTGAGAGTAAGGGTATTTCTCACAACTTTTCGTCCGTGAGAACACCGCAACAAAATGGAGTCGCTAAAAGAAGAAATAGAACAATTATTGAAGCTGCACGTTCAATGCTCAGCGATTCTCACCTGCCTACTCAGTTTTGGGCAGAAGCTGTCAACACTGCTTGTTTTACGCAAAACAGGTCGCTGATAGTTAAAAGATTCAAAAAGACAGCCTATGAACTCTTTCATGGGAGAAAGCCTTCAATCAGCTTTCTTCACATCTTTGGATGTCAGTGTTTCATACTGAACAACAGAGATGCCCTTGGAAAGTTTGATCCTAAGGCTGACGATGGAATCTTTCTTGGATACTCCTCAGTCTCCAAAGCCTTCAGAGTCTTCAACCGTAGAAGACAAACTGTGGAAGAAACTATTCACGTCACGTTTGACGAATCCCGTTCAGCGAACTCTAAACCGTCCGCTGATACTGAAGAACTGAATCAATGGATGTTTTCTCATCTTGGTGATTCAGAAGAAGTTCCCACTCATGCTCACACCGTAGAAAATGATGGTCCAGCTATCATTCCAGATATGCAGAATAGTGAAGCTGAAACATCTTGGGTCTCAGCTGTTCCTATAAACACTATACCTGCAGTTGATCCAAATGTCTCAGAAATTCCATCTATTTCTCAGCAATCAGTGAATGAAGTGACAAATGCAAACATTCCTCTCTTAGCTGATAATCCAGAAGTAGCTGAAGCCTCATCTTCAGTTTCTCCAGTTCAGACTGAGTCAGCGACGTATGCTCCGGCTCAGCGATGGACTGTAAATCACCCAATCGATCAAATTCTTGGTGATCCAAACGCTGGTATTCAGACTCGTAGAAGTGCAGGTAATATTTGTTTATTTGTTAACTTTATTTCTCTAACTGAACCAAAGAAAATAGATGATGCCCTCAGAGATCCAAACTGGGTCAGCGCTATGCAAGAAGAGCTGACTGAATTCGAAAGAAACAAAGTTTGGAAACTCGTTCGTAGACCAACTGACAAAACGGTGATAGGCACTAAATGGGTCTATCGAAACAAGTTGGACGAACATGGTACTGTAACTCGCAACAAAGCACGTCTTGTTGCTCAGGGATACAGACAAGAGGAAGGCATAGATTATGACGAAACATTTGCTCCAGTAGCAAGACTTGAATCTATTCGTCTTTTCTTAGCATATGCTGTACACAAAAACTTCACTGTACATCAGATGGATGTTAAGTCAGCGTTTCTGAATGGAAAGCTGAATGAAGAAGTTTATGTGGAACAACCTCTAGGATTCTCAGATCCTAAGCATCCAGGTTATGTTTATAAACTGGACAAGGCACTTTATGGCTTAAAGCAAGCTCCTCGTGCATGGTATGATACTCTCTCTACTTATCTCCATATTGAACAATTTGAGAGAGGTAAGATTGACAAAACTCTATTTTTTAGAAAAGTGAAAGGTCATATCATTTTAGTTCAAATATATGTTGATGACATTATATTTGGTTCTACTAACCCTGAGCTTTGTACGCGTTTCGCTGATAGAATGAAAGATGAGTATAAAATGAGCATGATGGGTGAACTAACATATTTCCTTGGTCTTCAGATTAAGCAAACTGAAAAAGGAACTTTTATAAATCAGGGAAAGTATGTTAAAGATATGCTGAAGAAATTCGACTTAACTAAAGGTTCAGCTATGAAAACCCCTATGGCACCACCGCTGACACTTGATAAGGACACAAAGGGTGTTCCTGTCAATGTCACGCTGTACCGTGGGATGGTCGGCTCACTACTGTATCTAACAGCTAGCCGACCCGATATTATGTTTGCAACATGTCTGTGTGCACGATATCAAGCTGAACCTAAGATATCTCATATGAAAGCTGTAAAGCGAATATTTCGATATCTTAAGGGTACAGCGAATCTAGGTCTTTGGTATCCCAAAGACTCAGGATTCGATCTAACAGCCTATTCAGACAGTGATTTTGCAGGTTGCAAAATGGATAGGAAAAGCACCACAGGAGGATGTCAGCTCCTGGGTGGAAAGCTGGTAAGTTGGACAAGTAAGAAGCAAAACTCAGTGTCCACTTCCACAGCTGAAGCTGAATATGTAGCCGCTGGAAGCTGTTGTTCTCAAGTCTTGTGGATGAGAAATCAGCTACTAGACTATGATCTTCAGCTCTCCAAAATTCCAATCTATTGCGACAGCACTAGTGCCATCGCTATAGCAAACAATCCAGTGCTACACTCAAAGACAAAACACATAGAAATCAGATATCATTTTATCAGAGATCATGTGATGAATGGTGATATAGAACTTCATTTTATCCCAACTGATTATCAGTTAGCTGATTTATTTACCAAACCTCTTGATGAGACAAGATTCAACTTTCTCATCAGCGAGCTTGGAATGCTGAACTTTGAAGGGTAAAATCTTCAGCGGTTCACATTAATCAGCGATAGGATAAAATCAACTCGTATAACCTATTCAATCATCTTCTCTCTGAATAAACTGGGTTAAACTGATATCCAGGTTTGTTTTCTCTCTCTGACAAACGCATGAAATTGCAAGATTTCAAAACAAATGCATCGCTGAATATCTCTTCCTTAACAGCGATATTTTGAAAGTTCTTAAAACCTTCACTGATATTTTCTATTCAGTGCTTCATGTTTTTCAAAAGAGTCCCTGAGCTTTCAAAACCTCAGAAACATCCTAAAAGAATGTGAAAGGACAGTTGTGACGTCATTGCAACGGATATCACCAGGCACGATTTCTTTCTGACACACGTTTGCATGTTTCGTTCAAACTTCCAATCAAATGCAAACACGTGTCCGTGTCATGATGAAAACCTTTTCCCGCTCAAGGTTTTCTCTCTCTAGAACTCCCTATATAAACAAACTCTTGGTTTATATTTGTCTTTTACGCGATCAATCTTCCTCCGCAAGAAAAGAATTACTGTTGCATTTGTGCTCTCAAATCTTCAAAGAACTGTTCATCATCTTCTTCATCAAAACATCAAGGTTAATATGTTCTTATTTTTCAAATGCAGATAACTTGTTTCTGATCTTATCATTGTTTTAAACAAGATCAAACAAAAGAACTTCTTAAAAATAAAATCATTTCTTTCATGGTTTTATGAACACAACCATTTCATGGTTGTTCTTCAAGTTTTAAATCTTAATCTTAAACTTGTTCTTCATTCGTATCCAGATTTTTTTTAGAAACTGGAATACAAGACTTTATGGGTTTTACATTTCGTTTCAAAAATCATGAAAAACCCTAATCTTCATTGAGACATTTATGTCTGAATGAAATGGACAAAATTCGAACCATCTTAATGGAAATTCTTTCCATATCAAGACAATTCTTATTTGTTAACATCTTTGGTTGAACTGATAATACAGAGAAATGGCAACTTCAAAGATCAATGTTACCGCTGAGAACATCTTCGCTGACTCTGAGGAAGTGGAAATCATCAAAGCCCCTCAGGTTAAGTTCAAGATGGATCAACTAGATTGGACCAAGGTCAACAACCTCTCTGCACTTCTCGAGTTTCCTCCTCGAAAGCAAGTCACACATCTGGATGATGCTGTGAATTTCCTGAAAAACTGCTGCATTTCAACAGCCTTGACCATCACACCTCCTACAAGTCAGCTACTACTATCCCAGTTCTGGTACTCTGCCAGACACACTCAGCTACCCTCCGCCAAAGACGCATCCAAAACCATCGATTGCATACTCAGCGATACTGAGTATGGCACAATTAAGATAACCCCCGCAATCATTCAAAAAGCCCTGAACTTTCCCAATGCTACCAAAGAAAAACTGTTTGTTCCATTCCCTGACCATAAGAAGCATGCTGACAGAGAAGAAATCATTGCTTTCCTCGACACAATGGGTTACATCTGGGAAACTGGAAGGGACAAGAAGCCCGAGAAGAAACTGACGCTGATAAAGAAGTCCAAAATGCCCAGCGAGATGAATTTCATCTTCGCACACCTGATCAGCTGCATGACAGCGAAGACCGGCTCCTCTGATCAAGCCGCTCAACCTTAGTAGGCTATGGGATACGCACTGCTGAAAGGTCTACATATTGACTGGGCATCTATCATTTATGATGACCTAGTACAAAGAGTAGATTCTGCTGCTGACAGACCTGCATGGGTTCCCTACCCCCGTTTCATCAGCGCCATCTTCCAATATGGCCTGAAGGATAGCTATCCTCAAGAGGGTGACCTGAAACTTTCTCAGGTTGGCCCTAAGGTGCTCGATTTCAAACCTGTCGACAATGAGGTACGTCTCTCTACCCTTCTCTCTCTTCTTAACCCTAATTCTTCGTCTTCTGTGGCTTTTTCAGCAACAATACCCATCGCTGATACCCCGGCCACACAATCCTCTCCTTCTAAGAAAAGGAAACACTTTTCAACCCAACTTGGTTCCAAAAGGATCAAGAAAACCAAGGAGCAACCCCAGCAATCCCATGCTGAAGACTCCTCAGCTCATTCTGAAGAGCTGAAGGAAAGTTCCGTGGTACGCTCTGCCACACCCATTCAAGCCATCCCTCCAATCCAGACTCCAGCGTCTCCAAACGCTGAGGTTACAAACTTGGAACCTACCCAACCTCCCTCAGTCTCTCAAAAGACTGATGAAGTGATTCTCAGCGATTCCAACGCTGAACTCAGTACCCGAACCCCATTCTTATCCTTCGTTTCTCCCTCCACTCACTTGGACACTCCTCCAAAGAACACTGGATATGCCATCATTACAGAAGCCACCGCTGACGCTTCTCAACGAATGATGAAGACAGGACCTGCAGATATCACCATACCTCACCGTACTTTTGAGGAAGATATAGAACATTATTCAGGAACCCGCAATTTTGACGAGTTCGTAAACCCTCCTGCAGGTACACACAAAATCCTATACACTGTGACTAAACCCCAAACTTCTGAGCTTTCCTCTGTTCACAAGTTTTTATCTGTTACAGGTCCTAATTTGGGAGACATCAACGAGTCTCTAAAGTCCGTGGAAACAAAGGTGACCGGTCTCACCACCACACTCTCCAACAACTCTACAGCCGTAACAAACGCTGGAGAGAATTTAACAAAGCTAACTACGATGGTGGAGAAGAAAGCTTCCACATATGACATTAAAGGCCTTGATAAGACGCTCAGCGATTTTGCCAAAGTACTCTCTGACATCTACACTGACTACACCAGCCTCAAAAACTCAGTTTCGACCGTATCCAGCGATGTTACAAAGCTGAAAACATCGGTTGAACATCTCGAGGGGGATATGTCAGATGTCAAGACCGACTTGGGTTCTGTAAAAACCGACGTTGGTTCTATGAAGACTATGATCGAGACGTTGATCAACAAAGCAAATACTCCTGCTCATGCCCCTGTCCCTGAACCTGAACATTTTACAGCGACAGATCGCATTGAGCTCGGGAAGATCAATCCTGCTATATCTGGCCTTGAAGACAGATTAGCAGCGATTGAAAGTTGTATTAAAATCTCTGGCCAAGAAGACAGAGAAAATACAAATGCTGAGTCTACCCATTCCTCCCCCAGTCATCATGAGAAAGAGGGGGAGAAGAGCGCTGAAAATCCCGAGGAGAAGAGCGCTGAGGATCTTGAAAAGAGCGCTGAAGACCTTTCCCATGATGAATCTATCAGGGGAGAGAAGAATGAAGATCTTATCGCTGGACCTCAGGGAGATGAAATCCCTGAGGGAACCGAGAAGCTCGCCTCTGTATCTGAGGGGGAGCAACTCGAAGACGAAGCTGAAGAATCCGAAGCAGAAGATGATGAAGACATCGACATCCCTGATAATGAACCATCCTCCTCTCCAAGGAATGATGATGATGATGACGAAGATGACGATGACTTCTTTGTCGTCAAACCTGCCCCAAAGATCAAAGCTCGTAAGGGAATTTCAATAAATGAACCAACAGGGGAGCGGACAAAGACAAATCCCTCAGCCTCTGGCGCTGAGAAAGGCAAAGGCAAAAGCGTCGCTGAAGATGAAAATCTGGCGATCTTGCTTGTAAAACCGGTTTGTCAGGTACACTAATCATATCTCACTCCATCCCTCCTCTATAAGTTCTACTACCCTAGCCTACACCTGAACATATTTCTCTTTCTCTTTCTACCCAAGTTCTTCTACCCATGTTCTTATTTGTAAGATCGCTGTGTTTCAGCTAGTCCTCTCCCCTGTTTGAGGATGTCGCTGAAGGTTCTACTACTGCGACTTCACAAATAAAGCCAGCTGCTGCTGATGAAATAATCTCAGTCTTAGATTTGATCTCTGAGACAGATGAACCAGAAGAACAACCTCTCTCGCACAGAAACAGACCTTCCTCAGCTCCTCAAAAGCTGAGTGAAGAGGATCAAAAGAGAAGAGAGGAAATAATAAAGCGATTCGAGGATCAGCGAATCATTCTAAGGCGTGATCAACTGCCTTCAGTTCCTCCAAAGTTCAAAATCTCCAAAGCTGAATACCAGGAACACCTTAGAGCTGAACGCCTTATCGCTGAAAGGAAGGAAGCTGAGGAGAAAGACAGAGAATACGCCATCAAGCTTACTCAACGATCAATCACAGACCCCAAGATGAAAAGAGTTCCCATTGATGTTCAACGTCAGCTCTGGGATGATACTCAAGAAATCGTTAGAGAAAAGACAAAGGTCTCTGATACAACTTTGGAATGGGCTAAACAAATGCTGACCTATCGATCAAGACCATCCAAAATAATCAAAGCCAACATCAGAGGAAAAATGTACGCTGATGTTCCTGTTGTTGAAGTGGATGTCTACAGAGATGACAAAACCAAGCAAACCTTCTATGCTGCTTCATTAGAAAAGTTTGGTCTCTCTGAATGGTTAGAAACGAAATTAGCCATTCAGGGATCACGCTCAAAATTCAAAAGCCATGTTGAGATGATCTTAAACAAATAGATCGACTTGCTTTCATCTGTTGTGGATATTCCTCCTACTCTTCCTCAACCGAAGAAAGCCTCTGCTAAGAAGAAGAAAGTTTCTGATTTAGGTCCAATCATTCGAAATGAAACAGGTATTGGTTTCTCTCGTGCTGAAGTTCTTGGCCCTGATGCTGATCTTTCAATGCTTGACACCTCCCTACCACCTGGAGAAATCTTCATCCCTGGCACAGTGGTAAGTGATCCATATGGTATATTCTTCTTAGACTATGATGGAAATCCTCACTTTCAACGTGTCTCTGAGCTCCACATCGCTCCTATCGAACAACTCAGAGATCTCGTACACTGGTGTGAAGTCAGACGCGACATCAAAGCTAGACACCTGAAGCCCCTGATTTTTGAAGCTGCTCTGAAGTTAAAGAATCAAGGAGTAAATGTCCCTGACTGGATGATCCCCACTAAAAAGACCCTTGATGAACTTCTCATTAAGGAAGAACCCTTTGAAAACTGATATAATCTCCTTTTTCTCTATTGCATCAGTTATCCTTCTGTACTTGTAAATTATTTCGCTTGTACTTGTAATCTTTCTGTTCTTCATTGTAACCTGATTCAATATTTTAAAGAAAGATTTCAGCGAACGTACTTTACTCCATCAGTACTGAAAAGATCCCAGAAAACAGTAAAAGGGACAAATATTTTATGAGTTCTTTTTATCCTTATGTTTTCATTAAATAGCAATTTTCTTTGTTGCTATGTCATAATCAAATAGGGGGAGATTGTTGATCCAAACCCTCAGTGATTTGATAATGACCCTCTCTTATATACTTAGTGAAAATTGTAAGTAAACAATATGTATCAGAGTTTCACTATCGCTGATAAGTACTAAGATCTTACAGTACCGCTGATAGGAACTCTCGCTTTTTAAATTAAACATTCAGCGAACACTGTTCACCATTAATGTGCTGAGTCTGTTCAGTCATTATGATGATCGCTGATAAGTTAGTTGTTTACTTATGATCCCTGAAGACAAGTTTCACGTCAACATAGGTTCTACGCTGAAGTCGAAGATCAAGCTCAAGAACCAGCGACAAGTCTCCTAATGAACTGATGCGGATCAGCGAAGACTCATATTTGTCCACTCAACGTGAAGTATCAAGTAAAAGACTTCAGCTATCGCTGAACTTTATCATTCGTTGATATAATATGATAAAGCTCTGAATCAACAAAAGCTGATCATGAAGTCCTCCGTACAAAGTACTTTTGTCTTATCCACCCTTGCACGACTCCGTACAAAATGTCAGAAAAGAACCTCCGAATATCTGAAATCGTACAACCACTCTGATACTACACTATTCATCCATACGGCTACTAAGGTTGTCAATCGAAGGTCAATGACATGCAACCAACCAGCTGATGACACGTGTAAAGTATATACTGACTTGCATTAAATGCATGCAGTATATAAAGAGATGAACTCACTTCATTTGAAGTAACTTGCTAACTCTGGACAAGTTCAAATCTCTTATCTCAAGATAGGTTATTATTAGTAATTTCCTTATCTCTCTTAGTGCAAGAAACCTTAGTGTTCCAACTTGTTTAGATTTAGGTTTATCCTTAATCTTGTCTCCGCAACAAGCTTTAAATTGTTAATGATTTATCAATAAACAATTTAGAAAAGTAAAATTTGTGTGTTTGTATTCAACCCCCCCCCCCCTTCTACAAACTTGTATAGGCCTTCGGGACCAACACATTTAATGCATGCAGTATATAAGAAGAAACCCTACTTCAGAAATGGAGTGCTCAGCCATCTTCTTCTCCTTACTACTTTGTGTTAGAATATTATCCTTAATATTCTTATCTTCTTTCTAACTTATTTCTAGTGCAAGAAATCTGAGTGATTCTCTTAACTTGTTTAGATTAGGTTTAATCCTTAATCTTGTTCCGCAACAAGTTGTAAATTGTTTGATACATATCAATAAACAATTTAGAAAAGTAAAATCTGTGTGTTTGTATTCAACCCCCCCCCCCCCTTCTACAAACTTGTAGAACCCTTTCGGGACCAACAAGTGGTATCAGAGAGGATTGTTTAATCTCATAAACAAGATCTTGCTTATACTAATCATTTCTCTTCCTTGCTATTTCTCATAATGGCTACCAACACAAACACAAACTATATTGACAATGCTTCTCTTGAAAAACCCCCTAGATTTTCCAAAGATAACTTTAATCTATGGAAAAATAGGATGATACTCTTTTTAGATGGTGTAGACCCCACTATGCCTTATTACATCGAAAATGGCCCATATATTCCTGTTAGGATTGATCCTGAAGTTCCAGGCACTACTACTAGAGCTGCCATTCCTGAAAGAATCATTCTTAAGGAACCTCATAATTGGTATGATGAAGATAAGAAGAAGGTAGCTATCGACGCTAAAGACAAATCTATCCTTTCTATGGCTCTTCCTGACTAAGTCTACCATTCCGTCATGAACCTGAAAACCTCAAAAGCCATGTGGGACACAATATGTGTTCAATATGAAGGTACGTCTGAAGTCTAGGACTCAAGAAAGATCAACCTGGTAAGACAGTATGAAAGCATCATTTATGGTAAGAATGAATCTCTCTCTGAAGTACATCAGCGGTTTAATTGTTTAATTATTGATCTGAAAACCGTTGGTAAGGAATATTCTAACTTTGAAATTCTGACAAAGTTCCTAGAATGTTTACCTGAAAGCTGGGACAATTATTCAATGTGTCTCAAGCTATCAAAAGATCTAAAATCTATGACTCTCTCTACCTTATATGGCACTATGCTAAATCATGAGCAGTCGTGTCATCTTAAGAATAATCTTGTAAAAGATTCGAAAAGCACACATGTTGTTTTACTCTTAGAGTCACCTTCCACTCAGCGATCTACTATCAATGTCACTGAGTTGGAACCTAACTCTGAATGCTCATCAGATGCTGACTCTTCTGATCTTGATGAATCTCTAGCACTCCTAGCTAATAAGTTCAGGAGATTCGCTAGAAAGAGTAACTTCAGAAGGAACAAACCCCTTGCACTCACTAACAAGCCAAAATCATCAACCCATGTTGATAAGGCTACTGCTACCTGCTTTAACTGTGAAAAAGTAGGACACTTTGCAAGTGAATGCAGGTCAAAAAAGGTCTATAAACCCTCAGCTTTCTCCAAGAAATCCTCTAACCCCAGGGCTAAAGATGACAAATATCAAAAGCTGAAAGAAAAGTATGCAAAGCTGAAAAGCTTTAAGAAGAAAGGCAAAGGCCTGATGGCTGACTTTAACTGGGCTGCCTCTGATAAAGAAGAATCATCTGACTCAGAAGATGATGATGAGGCCAATCTCTGCCTCATGGCTAAAATTGAAGAAGAGGAAGAAAATTCTGACATTCCCTCTACTTCAGCCTCTGCTACTAAGGTATCAACTTCTTTCTTTACAAATATTTCAGATATTGATGAAGTTGATAGTCTTCGGAAAACTGATCTCCTGACTATGAATTTATATGATGCCATAAATGGAAAAACTATAGTTGAAAATCAAAATCTTGATCTCGCTGAACAACTTAAAAACTGTCACCTTCAAATAGAAAAGCTTTCTAAAATTGAAGAAGACTTAAAAGATCAGGTCCATATAAATCAACTAGTCAAAATCGAACGTGAAGAAGCTATCGTTATCGTTGCATTAAAAGTTGAAAAAGCTACTGTTGAAGGATGGTGTAAATCCTCAACAACGATCACTAAGATTATAAGGTCTCAGATACCCCTGGGTGATAAGAGTGGACTTGGTTACAAAGCTGATACTCTAGAACCAACCACTGATCGTTACATGCTCAAATTTAGAACTTTCGTATCCTCAGTCCCTGACACTTCCTCATCTCAGTGTTCCTCTTCAAAAACTCCTATCCCTGAGGAAAAACCTACCTTAATCTCTAAAGGTAAGGGTAAAGAAAAAGTTTTCAACCAAAAACCTCATAAGGGTACCTTTGTACCTAAGTTGAATGCTTCTAAAGCTTCAGTTACTTATCCCTCTACTTCTAAGAACAAGATCCTGGATTTATTCAGCGATTTACTCCTAGAATCAGAGTGGATATTATTGGTAAGAAATCTGAAGAACTGATTGTTCCTCCCATTTCCAATGCCAAAGGTATACTTGGGGCTGACCCTGCTCATTTAAAATTAACGGCTAAGCATGCAAATGGTCCTAAAGCTACTTTTAGCTATAGGAAATGTTATCACTGTGGACTTACCGATCACATTGCTAGTAAATGCCCCACAACCCCCAAAGCTGAAAAGTTAGCTAAGGTGAAGATTATTGCCCCCAAGGCAAAGAAGACCAATCCTGGTGCAAATCAGGTTAAGGTGAAACCTACCACTGAGGTTAAGAAATTAACCAAAGTGAAGACTAGTTCTGAAACTGAATCTTCAAATGCTGCGAAGATTGCTGAACCTTCCACTTCCTCTACCACCACTGACAAGTGCGGGCCCATGGTAAAATGGGTGCCCAAGTCAAACTAATCTTCCTTTGTTTGCAGGTTAAGAAGGGTATCTGGTATCTTGATAGCGGATGCTCTAGACATATGACTGGAAAGAAAAACCTGCTCACTGAATACAAGGAAGAAAAGGGTCCCTCAGTGACCTTCGGTAGAAACGGAAAAGGCTATACCCAAGGGTTTGGTGTACTCTCTAATGGTACAACAACCTTCAGAAGAGTCGCTTATGTTGAAGGACTGAAGCATAATCTTCTAAGCATAAGTCAGCTGTGTGACAAGGATAACAAAGTGATTTTCACTAAGGAATCCTGCTTTGTCACTGACAAAAAGGAGAAGATAGCTCTCAGCGGATACCGTATGGAAAATGTTTATGTTATAGACATGGACTCTACAACCACTGAGAACTCCTGTTTCTTCTCAAAAGCCTCATCTGATGCCAACTTGCTATGGCATAAGAGGCTCTCCCATCTCAACTTCAAGACACTGAATACTCTTTCTTCTAAAGAGTTGGTCACTGGTCTACCTCAACACTCATACGCTAAGGAGTCCTTATGTTCAGTGTGTGAGAAAGGGAAACAAACCAAGGCAAGCTTCAAGTCTAAGCAAGTTTCCTCAGTGTCATCTCCTCTACAACTTCTCCATATAGATTTGTTTGGCCCTGTTAACAAGCAAACCATCGCTGGAAAGAAATACACATTGGTCATAGTTGATGAATTCTCTCGCTATACCTGGGTAATGTTTCTCCGTTCTAAGAGTGACACCCCTGAAGAACTCATCACTTTTGTCAGGAAAATGAAAGTCTTGAACAACATGATCGTTCGCTCAATAAGGAGTGATCATGGGACTGAATTCAAAAATAGTTCCCTTGATTCCTTCTTTGAAAGTAAGGGTATTTCTCACAACTTTTCCTCAGTGAGAACACCGCAACAAAATGGAGTCGCTAAAAGAAGAAATCGAACTATTATCGAAGATGCACGATCAATGCTCAGTGATTCTCATCTACCTACTCAGTTTTGGGCAGAAGCTGTCAACACTACTTGTTTTACTCAAAACAGGTCGCTGATTGTCAAAAGATTCAAGAAAACAGCCTATGAACTCTTCCATGAGAGAAAGCCTTCAATTAGATTTCTTCACATCTTTGGATGTCAGTGTTTCATACTGAACAACAGAGATGCCCTTGGAAAGTTTGGTCCTAAGGCTGATGATGGAATCTTTCTTGGATATTCTTCAATCTAGAGCCTTCAGAGTCTTCAATCGAAGAAGACAAACTGTAGAAGAAACAATCCACGTCACCTTTGACGAATCCCGTTCAGCGAACTCTAGACCTTCTGCTGATACTGAAGAACTGAACCAATGGATGTTTTCTCATCTTGATGATTCAGAAGATGTTCCCACTCCTCCATCTCATACTCATCCCGCTGAAGATGGTGATCCTACTATCATCCCAAGCATGCAGACTAGTGAAGCTAAAACATCATGGGTCTCAGCTGTTCCTCTCAACACTATGCATGCTTCTCAACCTTCTGTCTCAGACATACCATCTACTTCTCAGAAATCAGTGAATGAAATGACATCTGAACCTATTCCTCTCTTAGCTGATATACCAGAAGTTGCTGAAGCCTCATCTTCAGCTCATCCAGAAGTTCAGATTGTGTCACACCACGCTAAAGTGGAAACACGAGGTATAACAGCATAGGGTTTCATTCAAAAGGTAACAGACAACACCAACCACAACATTTAATAAAGTAGTACAAAATACTGCAATACAACGTCTTAACCAAATTGTTCAAACAAAAAAAGACGACGGATACAAAAAATAACAATATAAGTTTTGAGGTTCTTGATGTTGATGTCATCACACAATATGCACCCTACATGCCTTCACTTACTTATTAGTACCTGAAAAGCATGAAAAAAAGAAAAGGGTCAACTACAAAGAGCTGGTGAGTTCACAGGTTTTCGTATGCACTACAGGTAAATTTGTATGCAGAAATTTGCTATTGTGAAACGTTTGTTCACACGAAGTTTAAGTAATCGGTTGTTCGAGTATTTGCACAAGGTATAATGTATACTATGATGTCATAACATTGAGCCACTACCAAGCCTTCCGACCAAACCAACGCCCCTTATATTATTCACGTCCTACCTCAGCGGTGAGATAATTCCACATGTGTAAGACCATTGTTGTTACTGGTAAAGTGCACTTCTAGCTCGTCAGCTAAAAGTGGGGTTGTCAATCCAATAGCGCTACCCACAAATACCATCGGCTCGTAATGAGTTAATAGGTAGTGTCTAACCAGTGGTGACTTTTTCATTTAAAACTCAAGCACATCAAAATGTATACATACCTTAGTGCACAAACAATTAAATTTAAGGTTCAACATTTCATAGCATAATTCAAACAGTTTGCAATTCAATATCATGCTTTTCACCCCAAATTGTAACAAAAGAGTAAAAAGGGGCTGTGAATACTCACAATGTTCAGCAAAGGTTTCAAGAGTTGCCGCACGGTTGCACAATTGCCCGGTTCTAGGTCCTTCCTATGGAAGTGAAACACATTATCAGTTTTGGGTCTAACTCTTAGGGCTAAAGCATTGCTTAGCTCATCATATCTTATAAAATGCCTTAGTGTTAGTTACTAGATTTAAGTATTATTTTGCGTTGATGATTACAAGTAAATTATTGGTTTTAAAAGGTTTGTAGAATTTTATTGTTAAATAATAAAATTTATAGGTTATATATAGTATTTAATCCAATGTACTATGTTTTATAATTCCTTATTTACCTTGTGTTTTATCCCAAGCTCGAATTCTTATAAACCTCTTATTTATTAGGGTATCATTCATACATTCATATACATGTATATATTGTTCTTATTTGGAGTTTTGACAAAATCTACAATTTATATGCTTTTTATCCTTTAATATTCCTAAAAATCTATTTTTCTTGAATTAGAGTTTTTACTTTTCTGTTGGCAGAAATTTAGGTCCACTTATGGTCATAATTAAATATTTTCTCGAATTTTTTATTTAACCAAATTTTTATATGTTTTAATTTAATGTCTTAGGGAACTTTTGACATAAGTAGCACCATTTTTAGAGGTGGTTAGGTATTTTAATCATTACAATTATATTTAAGTGTCCCAGTTATCAAGACAGTCTGCACATTTTTTTTGTCACGTCCATTTGGAGGGTCAAATCTCAACATTTTCCAGTGCTTCAAATTGGATTTTAAACCTAACTCAAAGATCTATCTTCCAGAAAAATTTCATCATTTTTGGTTACATATAAAGGGAGTTATGACTGTTTTAAGGTAGAGATTTTATTATGCCAGATTCTGATTTCTTGCACACTCATCTTGGTTTGAATGGTTGAGACCTCAAATCTTCATATTTTTTAGTGAAACCACTTTTGTTTGAAAGATAATCCATTAAAATATATTTCAGAAGAAAAATCAAGAGTTTTAGTGGAATATTAAGAGAGTTGTTACTGATTAAAGTAGGGATTTTTCTCTGTCAGATTGTCTTTGCACTCTTAACTTGATATGGCTAGTTGATGGGTCAAATCTCCGAGTTTTTACATGAAACCACTTGGGTTTGAAACATAACTCAATAAACAAAGCTCCAGAAGAAGAAGAATATCATTTAACTAAGTATTTTTCAAGATATGGTCGGATGAAGTTCATGCATGTAATCTGCCAGAAACTAAAAATGTTTATTCATAGAAAATGAGTGTTTTAGTTCTTTATTTTCACTCATATGATTGATTCTTTGATTTGTACACTTATTTACCATTATTTTATCATAGATTTTTAGGTCAAAATCATCCTTTAACTTTTATAAACACATGCATGAACTCACACATCTCAGATTATAGCAAAAATCCCCATGCATGTAATCAAAACTTCATTTTCTTGAGTTCTAGTTGTATGGATCATGGATTATCACCATTTGCTTGACATTTAACATGTCATTGGTGATTAATCTACCATTAAAAGGTCCATGAAGGTCCTATATTTCAGAAACTCAAGAGTCATTGAAGAAAAGTAGGGGAAATACAAAGAAAGAGGAAGGAGATGAAGGAGAACACAAGAGAGATGAGTTTACCCACTCTAGAGTTGATGTTTACCTTCAAAATCTTCAAAGATTGGATGTTTCTTGAGTGGTTTGGGGCTAATTTCGGCCAGAGATAGAGAGGAAAAAGAGAGTGATGAAGGTTTGAATGTAGAGAGAGAGAAAGGTAGGAAATGAGGAGGCTTTCTTGAGAAGAAGGAAGTTTTAAATGAGTGTGTGTTGGGCCAAATGAGGGGGGCGAAATTTGGCCTTATTTTTTATTTTATTTTTAAATGTTAATTAATATTGTAGGTACATATTTTATGTAATTTTTATAAAAAGCTTGATTTAAAGTAGCTAAAACCTCATTTATCCACTTAATTTTTGGTTTGATTATTTAAAGTTTTAAAATTTAGATTTGGGTATATATATAAACTATATCTTTACTCCTCTTATTATTATTATTGTTATAATTAAATGTTAATTGTTCCAATCGGCATTTTATAAGACAGCTTAAGCGGTTACGTGCGGTAACAGGATTTTCTAAGCGCACTGTCGGAATTCTTAGGAAACTAAAACCTTAGCCATCATAATTTAGTCATAATGAGTTATTTCTACACGTTAAGACATGTATTATGCTATTCAATTGCTAACCTGAGTGTTTTGGTTTGACGGGTGTCACAGATTGAGTCAGCGATTCATGCTCCGGCTCAGCGATGGACTATTAATCACCCTATTGAACAAATTCTTGGTGATCCAAACGCTGGTATTCAGACTCGACGAAGTGCAAGTAATAATATTTGTTTATTTGTTAACTTTATTTCCCTGGGTCAGCGCTATGCAGAAAGAGCTGACAGAATTCGAAAGAAATAAAGTTTGGAAGCTCGTTCCACGACCATCCGACAAGTCAGTGATAGGCACTAAATGGGTCTATCGAAACAAGTTGGATGAACATGGAACTGTAACCCGCAACAAGGCTCGACTTGTTGCTCATGGATACAGACAAGAGGAACGTATAGATTACGATGAAACATTCGCCCCATTGGCAAGACTCGAAGCCATTCGTCTATTCTTAGCTTACGCAGTACACAGAAACTTCAAAGTTTATCAGATGGATGTTAAATCAGCATTCCTCAATGGAAAGCTGAATGAAGAAGTCTACGTAGAACAACCTCCAGGATTCTCAGATCCTAAGCGTCCAGGTTATGTTTATAAACTGTATAAGGCACTTTATGGCTTAAAACAAGCTCCTCGTGCATGGTATGACACTCTCTCTACTTATCACCATATTGAAAATTTTGAGCGAGGTAAAATCGATAGAAATCTATTTTTCAAGCAAGTTAAAGGTCATATTATTCTCGTTCAAATATATGTCGATGATATTATATTTGGTTCCACTAACCCTGACCTTTGTACTCGTTTCGCTGATAGAATGAAAGCAGAGTATAAAATGAGTATGATGGGTGAGCTAACATATTTCCTTGGTCTTCAAATCAAACAGAATGAAAAAGGAACTTTCATTCATCAGGGAAAATATGTTAAAGATATGCTGAAGAAATTTGATTTAACTCAGAGTTCAGCTATGAAAACCCCTATGGCACCACCGCTGACACTAAACAAGGATCCTTCTGGAAAACCTGTTAATGTCACGATGTACCGTGGGATGATCGGCTCTCTTATGTATCTTACAGCTAGCCGACCTGATATTATGTATGCAACCTGTTTGTGTGCACGATATCAAGCTGAACCTAAGGAATCTCATTTGATCGCTGTAAAGCGAATTTTTCGATACCTCAAGGGTACTCCTAACCTAGGTCTTTGGTATCCCAAAGACTCAGGGTTTGATCTAATCGCCTATTTAGATAGTGATTTTGCAGGTTGCAAATTGGATAGGAAAAGCACCACAGGAGGCTGTCAGCTCCTGGGTGGAAAGCTGGTGAGTTGGACAAGTAAAAAGTAAAACTCAGTGTCCACCTCAACCGCTGAAGCTGAGTATGTAGCCACTGGAAGCTGTTGTTCTCATGTCTTGTGGATAAGAAATCAACTACTGGACTATGACCTTCAGCTCTCAAAGATTCCAATCTATTGTGACAGCACTAGTGCCATCGCTATAGCCAACAATCCAGTGCTACACTCAAAGACCAAACACATCGAAATCAGGTATCATTTTATCAGAAATCATGTGATGAATGGAGATATAGAACTTCATTTTATTCCAACTGATTTTCAGTTAGCTGATCTATTCATCAAACCTCTTGATGAGACAAGATTTAACTTTCTCATCAGCGAGCTTGGAATGCTGAACTTAGAAGAATAAAATCTTCAGCGGTTCACATTTGATCAGGGATAAAATAAACTTGTATAACCCTATTAATCACCTACTCTCTGAACAAAATTGATTCGTTGATATCAAGGTATGTTATTTCTAACTCGCTGAAGTTCGCCTATGAAAGCAAGATTTCAAAACAAATTGCATCGCTGAAAATCTCTTCCTTTCAGTGATATTTTGAAATTTCTAAAACTAACACTGATACTTCTAATCAGTGCTTCGTGTTTTAAAAAATGTCCCTAAGTTTTCAAAATCCTCAGAGACACCCTAACATATGAAAGGACGTTTGTGACGTCATCACAACGGATAACAATGGCACGCTTTTCTCTGACACGTTCACCCGTTTCGTCTTCCTTGTCCAATCAAATTCAAGGGACGGGTCCGTGTCATCATGAAAAACTTTCCCGCTCATAGTTTTTCTCTCTCTACTCTCACTATATAAACCCATTGCGTTTATATTTTTACCTTTTACGCGAACATCTTCTCTTACAAGCAAGAACACTTTTGCATTTTGAACTCTTTTTCTCCAGAAATTGTTCATCTTCGTCTTCAACAATCAAGGTTAATATTCTTATTATTTACCTTTATAAACTTGTTTTTTATCTTATTCTTGATTCTACAAGATCAAAAAAAAGAACTTTACTTAAAATGAAATCATTTTCTTCATGATATTATGAACACAATCTTCATGATTGTTCTTCAAGTTCGAACTAAAAATCTTAAACTTGCATCTAATACGTTTTTCCAGAATCCCTTCTTTAAAAGGAAACTGGAAAACATGAACATTCACTAGATTTTGATTTTTTGTCAAAACTAGAAAAACCCTAATTTCTGTTTCTTTCTCTAAATAGAAATTACTAAACCCTAAAACCCCTTATTTTGGAACCTTATCCATCTTAAGAATTTCTTTTCATATTCTTCATGTTTATGGTTTAGTAAACAGAAATGGCATCTACTGAAGCTCCTTTAACTCAATCCCCCACTGCCTCTGAAAGCATCGAACTCATCAAATCTCCTTATGTCGAATTCAAACTCGAACAAGTTACCTTCCAAAGCAACAACCCTTACGCCCTCTTCAACTTCCCTCCAAAGAAGAAAATTAATAATCTGGACGACGCTGTCATTTTTCTCCAAACCTGTCCTCTATCGACAGCCCTGACAATCAATCCTCTTGCTCACAGAAACCTACTAGCTCAGTTCTGGTACACTGCCAGAAGAGCTCAGATTGAATCCACCAAGGACCCAAAGAAGAAAATCGATGTCATCCTCTTTGACACCGAACATGGGTCCTCCAAAATTACTCCTGGCTCTATCAGGCCTGCCCTAAACCTCCCTCGTAGTTCCAAAGAAAAACGATTCGTCCCTCTACCTGAACCGAAGAACCCTGCTGATATGGAAGCCCTCATTGCATTCTTTGATGCAATGCAGTACGCATGGGAAACAGGGAGAGACAAACTCCCTGAGAAGAAGCTGACCGCCATCAAAAAATCGAAAATGCCCAGCGAGATGAACTTCATCTTCGCTCATCTGATAAGCTGCTTGACAGCTAAGGTTGGGTCAACTGAGCAAGCATCCAAACCCAAACAGGCTATGGGGTACTCACTGCTGAGAGGTCTTCACATTGATTAGGCAAAGATCATATTCGACGATATGATGCTCAGCGTGGATGCAACAGAGAGGCCAACAACTATTCCTTATCCCCGGTTTGTCAGCGCTCTCTTCGCAGAAGGGCTGAAAAACAAATACCCGAAGGTGGGTGACCTAAAGCTCTCTCAGGTTGGACATAAAGTTCTCGACTTCAAGCCTCTACCAAACGAGGTACGTCTCTCTACTATCTTATCTATTATTAGACCCCCTACTTCTTCTACTTTTGCAGTTACCACATCGGTAGCGTTAATCCCCACCACTGATACCCAGGCTACAACTCCCATTCCTCGAAAGAGAAAACACTCTTCAACCTCTCTTGGTGCTCCAAAGACCAAGAAAACCAAGGAGCAACCCCCCAAGCCTTTCCAGGCTGAAGACTCCGCGACTCTCTCTTCACAAGAGCCGTTGGAAAGTCCAGTGGTACGCTCTGCCACAGCAGCTGAAGCCATCCCTTCCTACCAACTTCAGCGTCTCTAAACACTAAGGTTATTAACTTGGAACAGAACCTCCCTCCCTCAGTACCTCTAAGTACTGCGGAAGTAATTCTCAGCGGATCCAACGTTGAACCTGCTTCCCGAACCCTCTTCTCAACCATCATTCCTCCCACTCTTTCTTTGAACACTCCACCTATTGTCCCCCCATTCTCTACAACAAACATCACCCTCAGCGATACCAATGCTGAAGCTCTACAGAGGATGATGGATAAAAACACAGGACCTGCGGAAACCTCCAAGCGTCAAGGCTCTCTGGAAGGCGACATGGAAACTTTTTCAGGTTATCGAACCTTCTATGACTTCGTCAACCATCCTGCAGGTATACACCACATCCTAAACACTCCTCTCTCAAAATCCCAAACTTCTGAGCTTTCCTTTGTTCATAAGTTGTTAACTGTTACAGGTCCTAATTTGGGAGATATCAACACCTCCCTCAAGGATTTGGAAACAAAGGTGGAATCTCTCACCACCACACTCTCTGCAAACTCTTCAGTGGTTACAAACGCTGGAGAGGCTCTCAAGACACTCACCGATGAGGTGAAAGGAAAGGCGTCCAGTGCTGATCTGGAAAAGGTGGAAGGTAGCCTCTGTAATCTTGCTACTACTCTTGCTGAAAACTCCACCGCCAACAAAACTCTCTCCACCAACTTCTCAGCCCTGTCCAACGAAGTCACATCGTTAAAGACAGTGGTTGGAAATCTTCAAGGAGAGGTGTCTACTCTAAAGACAGATGTCAGCACTGCAACCAATCTACTGCAGCAAATCCTCGATCGCCTGAATGCTGCAACCTGTGCTCCTTCACATTTCACTCAAGTTGATCGAGAGGATCTTCAAAAGATCAGTCCTGCAATTTCTGGCCTTGAAGACAGAATTGCAAGGATTGAAACATGCGTTGGGATCACTAGCCTAGAAGACAATGACCCAAAACATACTGATGTTGCTGCTGATATTGCGGTTTCCTCCCCCATTCATCATGTGGAAGAGGGGGAGAAGAATCAAGAAGATCTTCCCCATAATGTTGAGGGGGAGAAGAAAAATCTTGAAGACCTTCCCCATAACTCTGAGGGGGAGGGTATTATTTCTACAAATGCTGATAAACCTCAGGGAGTTGAAAACCCTGAGGGAACCGAGAAACCTCCCTCTGAATTTGAGGGGGAGAAACTCGAAGAGGAAGCTGAAGCCGATGTCCTAGAACCATATGCTGATGAAGAAGAATCTGAAGAAGATGAAGAAGACGACGAAGACGTCGATATCGCTGATGATGAACCATCATCATCCCCTAATGATGATGATGATGACAATGATGAAGATATCGACTGCTCCTTCTAGCCAATCACCAGAGCCCCTACTCAAAAAGGGGTAATCATCAGATATACTTTAGGGGAGGGGACCACGAAAAAGCCTGCAGCGACTGAAGCAGACAAAGGCAAAAACAAATTGTTAGAGCATTGTTGTATTCAAGATTTACTGTAAAGTCAATGTACTGTATGAGTCTATACAGTATTGTGAATGCCTTTATACCTTGTATGTCATGGGTATAAATAGGCTTGTCTAGTTCATTTGTTAGTAGGCTTTAGTAATCTTTTAGAAACCTTTTGTAATCCTTTGAGCTCAATACATGGATGACATATTTGCTCTCTAGATTCTCTCTCACTACATTCATATCTTATTGCTAGAGATCTGGGATTTCACAATTGGTATCAGAGCTAAACAGAAGATTCAAGCAGATCGAAGACCAAATTGAAGAAGGTTTTCGATGATAATGATGCTCACCATCATCGAAAAAGGGGGAGAAAAGTTTAATTTCAATTTCATGTCAAGGAATTTTCAAATCAAAGATATTTCAAGTCAAAGATTCGTGAACAAAGACTGAAGATCAGGGGAGAAGGATCATGTGAAGTCTAAATATTGCTGAATTTGGTTATCTTAGTTCTGAGTGGTTCTCGGAATGCGCTTACACCTAAAAGTTCAAAAATATAGATGGTTTCGCATCGTTCATGATTCGAATTGCCCTGATTTCGGACCCTTCTTGTTCCAACTTACTTGAATTCGAATCCTACTTGATCCGAATTGAGCTGATTTCGCATCCTCTAGCATCCGAATTGATGGTTTCGGATCTGCCTACATCCGAATTGATGATTTCGGATTCTTAAAGTTAATATGAGAACTAAGGTTCTTGCATCAAGAAGGATACGAGAAGTTACTGTTTGTTAAAGACTGATAAAGCTGTAAAGATCTGTTTTCATGTACAAGGCTTGAAGATGGTTTGATAGAGTGTCTGTTTGAGAAGATTGACTTTACAAAGAGCTGAA
The DNA here is from genome assembly GCA_033807775.1 of Saussurea involucrata. Lineage (NCBI taxonomy): Eukaryota > Viridiplantae > Streptophyta > Magnoliopsida > Asterales > Asteraceae > Saussurea > Saussurea involucrata. Next base: position 29,788,926 of record CM066316.1, read on the forward strand.
GACTGCTGTCATATTTTTTTAAATCTTGAATCCAAAGGGGGAGATTGTTAGAGCATTGTTGTATTCAAGATTTACTGTAAAGTCAATGTACTGTATGAGTCTATACAGTATTGTGAATGCCTTTATACCTTGTATGTCATGGGTATAAATAGGCTTGTCTAGTTCATTTGTTAGTAGGCTTTAGTAATCTTTTAGAAACCTTTTGTAATCCTTTGAGCTCAATACATGGATGACATATTTGCTCTCTAGATTCTCTCTCACTACATTCATATCTTATTGCTAGAGATCTGGGATTTCACACAAATGCCTCACTGCAGAAGGCAATCTGACTATCCTTCAAAGAAAGCCAGTTTGTCAAGTACAATATCTCCTCTTCCCTTACACTGCATCCCTCCTCTATCCTTTCTCAACCTCAGTTCTCCTCTCCATAAAACCTCTATACACTTGAACCCCATTCTTTTCTCTATCTCCTTCTCCCAAATGATCTTACTTAAACGATCGCTATGTTTCAGCTAGTCCTCTCCCTTGCTTGAGGATACAGCTGAAGTTCCTCCGGCTACACCAACAATAATCCCAGCCACAAGAGCTGAAGAAATAATCCCAGTCTTAAACCTCGCTGAGACTGATGAACCTGAAGAAGAACTGCTCTCTCACAAAAACAGACTTTCCTTGGCTCCTCAAAAGCTAAGTGAAGAGGAACAGAAAAGGAGAGAAGCAATGATCAAACAGCTTGAGGATCAGCGAATCATCCATGCGCCTCGATTCAAAATCACAAGAAAGGGAATCGTTGAACACCATAAAGCTGAAATACAACACGCCGAACAAAGAAGAGCTGAAGAAAGAGATAAAGCTTATGCTATCGAGCTCGCTTAACGTTCGGTGAAAGATCCTGATCTGAAGAAGACTCCCATTGATGTCCAACGTCAATTGTGGAAGGACGCCAAAAAGATCATCGAGAAGAAAACCAAGGTATCTGACTCTAGCTTGGAATGGTGCAAAGAAAGGCTGAACTATCGATACAAGGTCTCCAGAATCAACAAAGTGTACATCAGGGGAAGAATATCAGTAACTGTTCCAGTTGTTGATGTCGATATACTCAGAGAAAATGGTACTAAATAAACCATTTATGCCTCATCGATTAGCAAGTACGGTTTCTCTGAGTGGTTGGAGATGAGAATAGCCATTCAGCAATCACGCTCAACATTCAAAGACCATGTCGAGAAAGTTTTAAAAAAACAGATCGACTTGGTTACATCTGTTTTGGATATTCCTCCTCCTCCTGCTCCAGTTCAAAGAAGAAGAAGGCCTGCTGCAAAGAAGAAGACAACTCCTTCAGACTCAGGTCCTCCTATCCGAAATGAAACCGGAATTGGCTTTTCATGCGCTGAAGTTCTTGGTCCTGAACCTGATCTCTCAGCCCTCGGCATCTCTCTACCCCCTGTTAATTCCAAAAATCGCACCAAAGTACAACTTAAGGTCGATGTGGACATTTAACAACTAAAGAAACGTATCTCAAGCCAAATAACACAATTGCGAGGAAAAAGTAAAAGAGACAAGAGATTTGGTGACGCGGAAAACCCCAAAACGAGGAAAAAAACCGCGGTCGACTCTATGAGAGTCGACAGTGTTGGTCCCGAAGGCCTATACAAGTTTGTAGAAGGGGGGGGGGGGGTTGAATACAAACACACAGATTTTACTTTTCTAAATTGTTTATTGATAAATCATTAACAATTTACAGCTTGTTGCGGAGACAAGATTAAGGATAAACCTAAATCTAAACAAGTTGGAACACTAAGGTTTCTTGCACTAAGAAAGATAAGGAAATTACTAATAATAACCTATCTTGAGATAAGAGATTTGAACTTGTCCAGAGTTAGCAAGTTACTTCAAAAGAAGTGAGTTCATCTCTTTATATACTGCATGCATTTAATGCAACTCAGTATATACTTTACACGTGTCATCAGCTGGTTGGTTGCATGTCATTGACCTTGGTTGACAACCTTAGTAGCCGTATGGATGAATAGTGTAGTATCAGAGTGGTTGTACGATTTCAGATATTCGGAGGTTCTTTTCTGACAATTCGTACGGAGTCGTGCAAGGGTGGTTGAGACAAAAGTACTTTGTACGGAGGACTTCATGATCAGCTTTCGTTGATTCAGCGATTATCATTTACTATTCAGCAGATGATAAAGTTCAGCGATAGCTGAGCTCTTGTACTTGATACTTCACGTTGAGTGGACAAATCTGAGTCTTCGCTGATCCGTATCAGTTCATTAGGAGACTTGTCGCTGGTTCTTAAGCTTGATCTTCGACTTCAGCGTAGAACCTTTGTTGACGTGAAACTTGTCTTCAGGGATCATAAGTAAACAACTAACTTATCAGCGATCACCATAATGACTGAACAGACTCAGAACAATAATGGTGAACAGTGTTCGCTGAATGTTTAATTTAAAAGAGCGAGAGTTCCTATCAGCGGTACTGGAAGATCTTAGTACTTATCAGCGATAGTGAAACTCTGATACATATTGTTTACTTACAATTTTCACTAAGTATTTAAAAGAGGGTCATTATCAAACCACTGAGGGTTTGGATCAACAGACAGTGCACTATAGTCGCCAATCAGGGGCGATAATCCTTGTGTTACAGGTGATTTGTGTACAATAAGTTACAAATAAATGTAAATATAAACTTAGTCGTGTGCAAACGACGTGGGTCGTGCGTAAATCGTGCGAAATAACTTGTCGTCGTATGGTCTGAACTGTCGTCGTCCGGTGGTTTGAACTGTCGTCGTCAGGTGGTTCGAACTGTCGTCGTGCGATACTTGCGTGTTTGAATTACTCGTTGTATTGGGAGAAAAATATAGAAGTGAGTATAAGTAGCTCTGTCTGTTCTCCCTTTGCTCGAAGGTGGAGCAGCCTTTATATAGCTTCGGTCGGTACTAAATGTGCTTTAATTGTTGGTCTTGTAACCGTTGTCGACATTAAATGCGCTTTGATGATTGTCTTTGTAACCGTTGTCGGGCTCTGAATGGCATTGATGATTCTTCCGTTACTGGTCGTTGTGCCATAAATGCCTGTAGACCTGCATTAATGAACAAAAGAAACGGCTGTCGACCATTGATAGTTAGTGTAATCGTAAGACCGTCTTAAGTTCTGGACGTCGGTCTTATGGAACATACGACCGTCACCGAAATACAAGACCATGTATATGAATGGAAATGTCTTGTAAGACCTTATCTTAGTATAGGAATGGTGAAAATGTCGTAAGACTAGGTCGTAAAACCACTAAGTCGTTAGACCAGGATGACGATGTCACAGGACTAGGTCGTACGACCAGGTCCCAGGACCAGGATGTCGGGATGATGCTTTCGTAAGACCAGAGCGATATAAGATCGATGACAGGAGACTGTCTATGTAAGACCGACGAGTTGTAACTGGCAACATAAGACTAGTGACGTAGGACTAATAACTTAAGACTAGTAGCGTAAGACTAGTGACGTAGAACTAGTGATGTGCAACGTGTGACACATGATGTGCGACACGTTACGTGCGATCATTAGATGTAAGATACTGTCTTGAATGACTATTGACGCAAGATATCTTTTAATAATCAGCTATCGTATTTTGAGGATAAGGCAATAATGGGTATTACCTTCATCGATCGGGGGTATGACTTTTGTAGGCATTAGGGTAATCGAAGTCCATGGGTCATGTCGAAGGAATTCCCCATATCGGTCGAGGGTGTGATTTTTTACCCAAACAGTTAGCCCCACGAGATTTGAATTTCAAAGCCATTTGAATTTCAGATCTCGTACCAAAGTAAAATGTGTTTATACGGAGACGTGTCACTTTTGCTAAGAAAATCGACTTGGTTAGCTAAAATCGTGAGTCCAGTCGATGGTGTTTAAGTAAGTTGCGACGATCGAATGATGACCTTTAATGCGCAAGATATTTGTGGTGTTCATCTGACGGTCGTAAGACGACCTTAAAACGTAAGGAACCAACGGTGATCGTAAGACGATCTTTATCAAAATGATACGTATGGGTCGGGAGTCAATCGTAAGACGATTGGTCTAAAATAAAGCTTGGCGGCGATCATAAGATGATCGAAACAAGATAAAATTTAAGGATCTTGTGATACAGTCGTTAAAGACTTTTGTTTTGGCGTTCCGAGCCGATACGGTCGTTATAGACTTTTGATCTGGCGTTTAGAGCCGATATGGTCGTTATAGACCTATGATCTGGCGTTCCGAGCCGATACTGTCGTTATAGACTTTTGATCTAGCGTTTACAGCTGATACGGTCTTTAGAGACCTATGATCTGGCGTTCCGAGCCGATACGGTCGTTAGAGACCTATGATCTGGCGTTCCGAGCCGATACGGTCGTTAGAGACCTAAGATCTGGCGCTTACAGCCGATAGGGTCGCTAGAGACCTAAGATCTGGCGTTCCGAGCCGACACGGTCGTTAGAGACCAAAGTTACGTTGTGTAAGTTTTGCTTTAGCGATAATCGGTAAAAAAATTTACCTTTCTATTGAACCTGAGTATTATGTCGACTCATACATGTCATGGACAAATATAATGTCAACTGTAAAAATTCATTAAGTACAAAAATGAACAAGAAGGTGTGCGAGTTAGGCATCCATTGTAATACAACGATTAGAACGTAAGTCAAAAGAATTTTTGAATCGTATAAGTAAACATAAGCGCATGCGATCAAAGCATTCATTCAGAACATGAAATTTTTCTAAGTTAAAGAACTTAGCTTGTGGGGTCGCTAGACCTTACGATCGTGTGATTTGATCATACGATGAACTTGAATCATGTGTTCCTGTAGTTATACAATCGAGTCGTCTAATAAAACTGATTGTTTATACTATACGATTTTACTGAAGTCGTAAGATAGACTTAGTAACTTATGTCGTGCGATCCTGCGATAAAGCAATGTCAGAGATTGGTCGTTGGCTTTTCAGATGCGTTGCATTCTAGCTGCGTGGGATATTTCGACCGTCGAGTATTTGGAGCCGATAGGCACCTTTACCCACGACTTCTAAGATACGATAAGGACCTTCTCACTTGGTGGAAAGTTTACCTGCATTAAACTCTTGAGTGCTTTGGAACACTCGTCGGAGGACGTAATCTCCTTCTTGAAAGACTCTTGCTTGTGATTATACGGTTAATCTTGCGACTTGCCTTTATTGGCAATCATGAGATTAAAATATGCGAGTCGTACTTATTGGCGACTTTTGCTTTTTGACACGCGTCTTACCATGACTGGTGATTGTACAAGTCGTCTTTTTTGAAGACATATGCCATGACTAGCGATGAGATTTCAACATGCGAGTCGCTTTTATTGGCGACCGAGAATTTTATCCTGTGTTTGCCATGACTGGCGATCATAAGGTTTAAAATGCGGGTCGTCTCTTATCGACGACTATAAATCGTAACCTGCGTTTGCCATGACTGGCGATCATAAGATTTTAAAAAATATGAGTCGTCTCTTATTGACGACTATAAATCGGAACCTGCGATGTAAGTCCTAGAGACTTTTGTTTCTCACGATATAAATCGTAACACTTGTATTTATATGATCTTGCGAGCCTGCAATGAAAAATCGGGGGTGGTCGTTGGTTTTGACCAATGATCTTTTGATGCTTGAATCAGCGATCATATATTAGATCAAAATAATTAAACGAAGAGAATATAATTAGAGTATATATATAGAATTGTTCTAAGTGGGACGCCACAGTTACCGTAACATGTAGTCGATAAGTGTCTTTTTCCGAGGACTTTTGAAATTAAATGTGGTATTTTTTCAGTTTGTGAAGGGTGCTCCGAGCCCCCGAGTCCCTTGGATGATGCGATACATGCGATACTTTGACGAAGCATTTTTTTATCAGGGCTTGAATCTGGATTCGAGCTGTATTCAACTTCGATTGAAGTTGAATCAGGGGATCTTGATAATTTGCCATGTACCTGAAAGACTTTACAAGATCGTTAGAGCGATATATGTGTTGGCTTGAGATTTTCTCTAGATGGGGTCCTGTTAATGCCAAAAATCGCACCAAAGGGACAACTTAAGGTCGATGTGGACTTAATCAACTAAAGAAAGGATCTTTCGACGAGACGTGCAACGAGGGAAAAAATAAACGAGACAAGGGATTTGATGACGCAGGAAAAACCTCAAACGAGGAAAAAACCTGCGGACGACGGTAGGTGTCGTCGTTGTACTATGGTCGCCAATCAGGGGCGACGTCCTTGGTACTGGCGTCGGTCGTACGATGATTACAATACAAATGAAGGAAATACTTCGAAATGTAAAGTACAAGTGTTTAAATGTGAAAACAAGTGTTTGTCGTGTGTGAATACAAAGTGTAAACTGTTGGTCGAGAGTTGTTGTCGTGCGTCGAGAGCAGTTCTTCGAGTGATTTCTTCGTTTCGAGTGTTCTTGAGTTCGCTGTAAGATTCTGGCTTTCAGTACTTAATCTCCAGAGTTTGAATGTTCTTTACTATGAGTTTTGATGATTTTCTCTGCTGTTTGGTGATGTTTGCTGGAGTGTATTGGATGTTAACCGATGTCCCTTAAAATGAAGCTTTAGCTTGTCTTTTATAGCCTTCGCGTCATTAATTAACTCCATTAATGATTCGATCAACGGCTACAACGGCTGGAAACGGTCGCCGGAGTGATTATCCATAATGATCTTCGTCCGTTACGGTCGCTTGTTGTTAATGGCTTTGACCCCTGCATTAAATACTTAACAAATGTAACAGTCAAGGATAACGTTAGCTTTGGTCGAAGGTACAATGATCTTACGCGATGGTCGTACGGGACGGGCGATACTATGGCCGAGCGTCATGGGGGACGTACGACTTACCTTTTACGGGCGACGACGGATGTTTTATGAGTTCTCGTCGAGACCTTATCTTAATACAAGATTTGGATTATGACGTGCGTCTTATCTGTCCTGGTCGTGGTCGTACGACATGATTTTTTGCCCAAACAGTTTGCCCCCAAAATTTGAAAATTGAATGCCAAATTTAAGTTTTAAATTTTGTCCATCAGACGCATAGGAAATAAGACAAGAGTTAGAAATTACCTCAATCGCCTTGGAGCTAGACTGGTTCGTTTCTAACTGAACGAGAAGTTGAAAAGGGAACGGGGTCGTGACGTCATACTGACACACGATGATGCTTACCAGCTATCGAGGACAGGTGTCGACGATCCCTGCGGTCATACGAAAGGACGGGGACGCGCAGCGGTTATCCAGGGATTCGACTTGACATGATCGCCTGCATAAATAAAGATTACGATGGATCTTTTTTTGGCGATTTCCGTTCGATTAAAACTTGTAAGGGTTCTTTGACCTAATTTAAGTTTTTCTGAGATCATATAAGATACGACCCTCCAGTTTGCGTATGCGTCACAAGTCTATTGCTAGAAAGCCTAGAAAAAACTGGGATATTTGGGGTTTTTCTGAGCGTCAAATCTTGTTGACGGGTTTAGCGATGTCGACGAAGCCTAGGAGCACTATCCGGGATCAAGACGCCCTAGACGACTTTAGGGTTTTAGCAAAAATCCCTGCGGGGGTTACTGTGAGTAAGGCCGGTAATATTCGACCGGAGATGTGTACCGAGGGGTACATTGTTATATACGAATACCCATTCAAAATAGGCTTTCACTGGCCATATTCGCCTTTAGTCTAAGAATTTATGTGTGAATTTGATCTTTCGCCGGGGCAACTGATGCCCCAGTTCTGGCGAGTTATCTTGATCATCGAACGACTTACCTCCAACTGGAATCCACCGATAAATGTGAGGGACCTTCTGACGGCGTATAAGGTCAAGAATGACCAGTACCGTCGCTATAGCTTGTTTTCAAGGTTCAAGGGTGATCGTACCCTGGTTTTAAATACTGCGGTCAACGACCATGGATGGAAGAAGAGGTATGTATTCGTACGGGCATCGACACTGGACACTGATAGTGACTGGATTAGGGAGGGTTGGAATATGACGGGTGAGCCTTTGATTGTACGTTTTCGTGTTATTCTGTTGCTCAATTGTTTCTTCGACTAATCTTCTTTTTTATGTATAGATATTGATTTCGATAAGGTAGAGCCGGATGATGTTTCTCGGGCTAAGATCGAAAAGTTCTTGGAATTTAATACCGAAGACCGGTCGTATGTCACGCGTCATTTGATAGACGAGGATGATGACATCATTTTCTTGAGCGACAGAATGAGGATGGGTCGAGAGGAGAAAGAAGAAGAGGAGGACTCTGAGAAGACTGAGGAGGAAGAGAAGAGCGAAGAACCAGAGGTAGCGATAATTAGTAAGTATCCTTTTGTCTTCTTTTCGCTTGACCTGGTCTTTCTCTGTTCTGAATCGTCTAACTTCTTTCTTTTACCGTTCAGGTGAATCTCAAGCACAGGCGACGTCTCCTGTTGCTAGGAAGATGGCCCAAGTCGAAGTAGCTCGCGAGGCGAGGGAGAAGGACGTTTCGACAACTAGGTCGGGAGTCCTGAAGAGAAAAGAGGTTCCGACAGCCGGGTCGGGCCTCTTAAAGAGGACAAAGGTGTCCGTTCTAAGGGAACCGTCTTTGAAGACGGGTAACCCATCGAGGGTTGCCTTGTCCAGGAAGGCGAAGGCGTCAGTTGCGACCGGCGCAGAATCTGTGGATACTGCGCAACTGGCGACGATGTCTCCCGTCGTCCTATCCGGCCCTTCATCGGCCGACAGTGGCAAAGGCGCGCAGAAGGGACCTTTGGGGGAAACGACGGTCAACTTTACGTTGCCGTCGGGTTTTCTGGACGACAATGTCTTGGACGAGACGAAGTTGTTCCCCCGTTTGGAAAAATATTTGCTTCCGTCTTTCAGGGAGCGTTTTGACGGGTTTTCTTTTGAGAAGAAAGAGTTCCATACAGCTGGACTCTTATTCTTGGTAAGCCTTTCTTTCAAGACTTGTCGTTTGTCGTTGTCGTTGTTTACTAATGCTGCACATATTATGATTCTTCAGGCGTTCCAAGCTTCCCTGGCATTGCATGCCGAAACGACGAATATAGAGGTTTCAACGGCTTCTGTTACCAAAGATGAAGATGCAGCGCTAGCTAAAGAGAAAGCTGCTTTGGAACATGAAGAAGCGATGTCAGCGCGCCTTGACCATGCTCTGGACGAATTGGATGCCCTCAGTCATACAAGAGACGAGATAAACTCGCGTTTGAAGGAGTCCCTGACTTTGATGCGCGACCAGAGAGAGGAGCTGGAGGGGATGAAGGAATCCGTAACCGCGAAGAGGAAGGAAGTCGAGGGAATCAAGGCTAAGGTGATAAGTTTGAAGGAGGAGTCTGATGAGTTGAAGGACGAAAATAAGTCTTTCCTTTGTTACGCTCGACTTACTGCGCGTGCGGCAATTATGCGACGTCACCTACAGGGTAAGGATCCTTTAGCTTCAGCGTCAGATGAGTTGCGTCTCTTTTATGAGAGAGTCAGGACCGAGAGAGATCTCGACTTGGATGACCAGAGGGAGGTCGAAGAGGAGGCGGTTAGTGAGGGTTTTCAAGATGAGGTATCGGACAAGGTCGTGATCGATGCTCCTCCACAACCTTAGAAAAAATGTATTTGTTTGTTCGTGCAGCTCGACCGTTAGTGGTCGATTATGTATTCGATGGCTTATATAATGAACGCAACTTTTGCTTATGCTTTACCCAAACCATGTTTAATTATGAATTTGAACATAGGACACACAGGAAATCATGCGACTGAGGCATACATTGTAATACGATGATAAGAACGTAAAACAAATACAAAAACACGCGATTAAAGCATCCATTCAATGTATGAAAGTTAAGAAACTTAGGGATAAAATCGTTTAGACTCTGTGATCGTACGACCGGATCGTACAGCGAGTTTGTGTCGTATGCCCCTGTGGAGAAATGATCAAGTTAGAGACCTGATTGTTTATGTCGTTCGACCTTGCGATATTAAAGTCATATAGTAGACTTAATGATTACTGTCGTGCGACTCTGCGATAATCTGTCGTGTGATTCTGCAATAAAACGATGTCGGGGGTTGGTCGTTGGCTAGCCAACGACCCTCCGATGCTTAAGTCAGTAAATGTTTTGCGAGAAAAAGCGAGAAAAATCGTATGAGAAAGAGTTAGAGAACGTACCATTTCAGACTCTCTCTATTTGCCCCCTGTCATTTATTACCGTACTCTTTTTGGGAGGAAAAGACAGGTTTTAAATGACAGAATGACACGGAGAAATATTGTCCTGCGGTCGACTATGTTGTCGTGCGATGAGGCACCATAGTAGATTTATCCCTGTGGAAAAGATATTGTTAATTTAGGGATAGAAAAACGAACCTGTCGAGAGATTGATCTTACGACTTCAGTTTATTTTCTCTTTTGATCTCCTGGATTCCCCATGGCGTAGGGAATTTTAATTAATAACTTTTGCATGCTCGGGAGTCGACGGTCGATGGCTATTAGCTGGAATAGCGACATCGTCGATGATATCTTTGAGATTTCCTTTCGGAAAATGATATGCTAGTTCCTTCTTCAATGCGATACAGTCGTCTGTCGCATGACCATGATCGGCATGGAAGTCGCACCACTTTGATTTGTCTTTCTTAGCATCGTCCAGGTCAGACTTCTTTGGCCATCGAATGGTAGCTTGGGAACTTTTCAGAGCTTCGACTAGGTCCTTCGTGGATCCTTTGAATCCGTAAGAGGATATCTTGGGGTACTGAGTGAACTTAGCCGCGGTCTTGGCCTCTGCTTTCGTCTTGAAACGAACATTTGAAATTTGGCGCGCTGGCTCTACTCTGGAAACAGCCTTTGTCTTGAACTCTGGCTTTTTGACGCCTAGCGACTTCTTGTCGTCAGTGTGCTTGCGACGAAAGGCTGCATCATCTTCGACCCTCATATATGCTAAGGTCCGAGCTCGGACGTCTTCGAAATTCTCTGGGGGATATTTGGTCAGGTCGGTGTATAAACCCGAATTATCGTCCAGACCACGCTTATAGGCTTCGATTGCGGTTTTTATGTCGCAATTGCGGATGCTGATCATTTCGGCATTGAATCTATTAAAATAACTTTGAATAGACTCATTAGCTTTCTGCACGATGTAATATAGGTCGCTGGTCTGCTTCTCCATCTTACGACTGCTGGCGAATTGCTGGGAGAATTGATTAACCAACTCAGCAAACGACCCGATGGATTTGGGTTTGAGATTGATTAACCATTGGAGAGCTGGACCAGTGAGAGTTGCTCCAAAACTCTTACACATGCATACTTCCTGGTACATAAATGGGATCGAGATCGTCCACATGAGTTGCTTATATTGCGCGACGTGCTCAGTCGGATCGGTTACACCCGAATACTTGGAAGTGAAGGCAGGAATGTTATACTTCTTTGGGACCTCGATGGTGGCGATCTCGTCGATGAAGGGCGACGCCTGATACCCCGAGCGAGGCTCGACGTCGACAGGCACGGCTGCCCCAGGCAACTTGGCGAGCAAGGACAGGACGCGCTCATTTTGGTCTTCTAACATCTTCAAACGCTGAGTGACGGGATCTTTAAGATCGGGATTTGCCCCTGCCGAGGGATTGGCCCCTGGGCTAGTGCCATTACCATGCGATGAACCATTGGTGTCCCCGTTGAACGGGACGAAATATGGTTGCGACCCATAGTGGAATTGATGCGGTCCATTCTGAAACGGCTGCGATCCTTGCTGGAAAGGTTGCGATCCACCTTGAGGTCCATTCTGAAATGGTTGCTGAAATGGTTGCGACCCTTGTTGGAAAGGCTGCAACCCATTATTCACGGGTGGTGGCCTTATGTGCTGAGGAGGAACTGTCCTAAACTGAGGATTTGGGTTGAATGACCCTGGCTGTTGATTCTGCATGAACGGGCCTGGATGCTGATTCTGCGCGGTTGAACCTGGATTCGGGACAAATGGTCTAGGGCCATTCTGGTCGAACGATCTTGGAACTGGGTTCTGCACGAACGGCCTAGGACCATTTTGAGGCCCAAGAGGATTTCTTAACCGCATAATCTCCTCAGCTGCTCTGCGATTCTGCTCCGCCATTGCATTAAGCTGATTCCTGGCGACTTCGAGCTCCTGATACATCTGAGCGACGACTTGCTGCGGATTTCCAGAGGCTGCCATTTTTCTGTAACAGGAAATAGAAGAAACTCCAAGAAACTATTAGTAGGGTGCACGTTCGTCGAGGATTTTCTCTAGATGAGGTCCCACGGATGGCGCCAAACTGTTAATGCCAAAAAATGCACCAAAGGGACAACTTAAGGTCGATGTGGACTTAATCAACTAAAGAAAGGATCTTTCGACGAGACGTGCAACGAGGGAAAAAATAAACGAGACAAGGGATTTGATGACGCAGGAAAAACCTAAAACGAGGAAAAAACCTGCGGACGACAGTGGGTGTTGTCGTTGTACTATGGTCGCCAATCAGGGGCGACGTCCTTGGTACTGGCGTCAGTCGTATGATGATTACAATACAAATGAAGGAAATACTTCGAAATGTAAAGTACAAGTGTTTAAATGTGAAAACAGGTGTTTGTCGTGTGTGAATACAAAGTGTAAACTGTTGGTCGAGAGCTGTTGTCGTGCGTCGAGAGCAGTTCTTCGAGTGATTTCTTCGTTTCGAGTGTTCTTGAGTTCGCTGTAAGATTCTGGCTTTCAGTACTTAATCTCCAGAGTTTGAATGTTCTTTACTATGAGTTTTGATGATTTTCTCTGCTGTTTGGTGATGTTTGCTGGAGTGTATTGGATGTTAACCGATGTCCCTTAAAATGAAGCTTTAGCTTGTCTTTTATAGCCTTCGCGTCATTAATTAACTCCATTAATGATTCGATCAACGGCTGGAAACGGTCGCCGGAGTGATTATCCATAATGATCTTCGTCCGTTACGGTCACTTGCTGTTAATGGCTTTGACCCCTGCATTAAATACTTAACAAATGTAACAGTCAAGGTTAACGTTAGCTTTGGTCGAAGGTACAATGATCTTACGCGATGGTCGTACAGGACGGGCGATACTATGGTCGAGTGTCATGGGGGACGTACGACTTACCTTTTACGGGCGACGACGGATGTTTTATGAGTTCTCGTCGAGACCTTATCTTAATACAAGATTTGGATTATGACGTGCGTCTTATCTGTCCTGGTAGTGGTCGTACGACGTGATTTTTTGCCCAAACAGTTTGCCCCCAGAGCGATATAAGATCGCAGGACCAGGATGTCAGGATGATGCTTTCGTAGGACCAGAGCGATATAAGATCGATGACAGGAGACTGTCGACGTAAGACCGACGAGTTGTAACTGGCGACATAAGACTAGTGACGTGGGACTAATAACGTAAGACTAGTAGCATAAGACTAGTGACGTAAGACTAGTGATGTGCAACGTGCGACACATGATGTGCGACACGTGACGTGCGATCATTAGATGTAAGATACTGTCTTGAATGACTATTGACGCAAGATATCTTTTAATAATCAGCTATCGTATGTTGAGGATAAGGCAATAATGGGTATTACCTTCATCGATCGGGGGTATGACTTTTGTAGGCATTAGGGTAATCGAAGTCCATGGGTCATGTCGAAGGAATTCCCCATATCGGTTGAGGGTGTGATTTTTTACCCAAACAGTTAGCCCCACGAGATTTGAATTTCAAAGCCATTTGAATTTCAGATATCGTACCAAAGTAAAATGTGTTTATACGGAGACGTGTCACTTTTGCTAAGAAAATCGACTTGGTTAGCTAAAATCGTGAGTCCAGTCGATGGTGTTTAAGTAAGTTGCGACGATCGAATGATGACCTTTAATGCGCAAGATACTTGTGGTGTTCATCTGACGGTCGTAAGACGACCTTAAAACGTAAGGAACCGACGGTGATCGTAAGACGATCTTTATCAAAATGATACGTATGGGTCGGGAGTCAATCGTAAGACGATTGGTCTGAAATAAAGCTTGGCGGCGATCATAAGATGATCGAACCAAGATAAAATTTAAGGATCTTGTGATACAGTCGTTAAAGACTTTTGTTTTGGCGTTCCAAGCCGATACCCGTCGTTATAGACTTTTGATCTGGCGTTTAGAGCCGATATGGTCGTTATAGACCTATGATCTGGCGTTCCAAGCCGATACTGTCGTTATAGACTTTTGATCTGGCGTTTACAGCCGATACGTTCGTTAGAGACCTATGATCTGGCGTTCCGAGCCGATACGGTCGTTAGAGACCTAAGATCTGGCGCTTACAGCCGATACGGTCGCTAGAGACCTAAGATCTGGCGTTCCGAGCCGACACGGTCGTTAGAGACCAAAGTGACGTTGTGTAAGTTTTGCTTTAGCGATAATCGATAAAAAATTTACCTTTCTATTGAACCTGAGTATTATGTCGACTCATACATGTCATGGACAAATATAATGTCAACTGTAAAAATTCATTAAGTACAAAAATGAACAAGAAGTCGTGCGACTTAGGCATCCATTGTAATACAACGATTAGAACGTAAGTCATAAGACTTTTTGAATCGTATAAGCAAACATAAGCGCATGCGATCAAAGCATTCATTCAGAACATGAAATTTTTCTAAGTTAAAGAACTTAGCTTGTGGTGTCGCTAGACCTTACGATCGTGTGATTTGATCATACGATGAACTTGAATCATGTGTTCTTGTAGTTATACAATCGAGTCGTCTAATAAAACTGATTGTTTATACTATACGATTTTACTGAAGTCGTAAGATAGACTTAGTAACTTATGTCGTGCGATCCTGCGATAAAGCAATGTCAGAGGTTGGTCGTTGGTCGTTGGCTTTTCAGATGCGTTGCATTCTAGCTGCATGGGATATTTCGACCGTCGAGTATTTGGAGCCGATAGGCACCTTTACCCACGACTTCTGAGATACGATAAGGACCTTCTCACTTGGTGGAAAGTTTACCTGCATTAAACTCTTGAGTGCTTTGGAACACTCGTCGGAGGACGTAATCTCCTTCTTGAAAGACTCTTGCTTGTGATTATACGGTTAATCTTGCGACTTGCCTTTATTGGCAATCATGAGATTAAAATATGCGAGTCGTACTTATTGGCGACTTTTGCGTTTTGACACGCGTCTTACCATGACTGGTGATTGTACAAGTCGTCTTTTTTGAAGACATATGCCATGACTAGCGATGAGATTTCAAGCACGTGGGTCGTGCGTAAATCGTGCGAAATAACTTGTCGTCGTATGGTCTGAACTGTCGTCGTCCGGTGGTTCGAACTGTCGTCGTGTGATACTTGCGTGTTCGAATGCCTCGTTGTATTGGGAGAAAATATAGAAGTGAGTATAAGTAGCTCTGTCTGTTCTCCCTTTGCTCGAAGATGGAGCAGCCTTTATATAGCTTCGGTCGGTACTAAATGTGCTTTAATTGTTGGTCTTGTAACCGCTGTCGACATTAAATGCGCTTTGATGATTGTCTTTGTAACCATTGTCGGGCTCTGAATGGCATTGATGATTCGTCCGTTACTGGTCGTTGTGCCATAAATGCCTGTAGACCTGCATTAATGAACAAAAGAAACGGCTGTCGACCATTGATAGTTAGTGTAATCGTAAGACTGTCTTAAGTTCTAGACGTCGGTCTTATGGAGCATACGACCGTCGCCGAAATACAAGACCATGTATATGAATGGAAATGTCTTGTAAGACCTTATCTTAGTATAGGAATGGTCTTATGAAAATGTCGTAAGACTAGGTCGTAAAACCACTAAGTCGTTACACCAGGATGACGATGTCACAGGACTAGGTCGTACGACCAGGATGTTAGGATAATGCTTTCGTAGGACCAGAGCGATATAAGATCGATGACAGGAGACTGTCGACGTAAGACTGACGAGTTGTAACTGCCGACACGTAACTGGCGACATAAGACTAGTGACGTAGGACTAATAACGTAAGACTAGTAGCGTAAGACTAGTGACGTAAGACTAGTGATGTGCAACGTGCGACACATGATGTGCGACACGTGACGTGCGATTATTAGATGTAAGATACTGTCTTGAATGACTATTGACGCAAGATATATTTTAATAATCGGCTATCGTATGTCGAGGATAAGGAAATAATGGGTATTACCTTCATCGATCGGGGGTATGACTTTTGTAGGCATTAGGGTAATCGAAGTCCATGGGTCATGTCGAAGGAATTCCCCAGGTCGGTCGAGGGTGTGATTTTTTTACCCAAACACCCCCTGGTGAACGCTTCATCCCTGGAAAAGTCCTAAGCGAACCTTATGGTATTTTCTTCAGAGACTACGATGGACGAGAATGCTTTCAACGCATCTCTGAGCTACCCATCACTCCTATCGAACAGCTCAGAGATCTCATCTATTGGTGCGGATTCAGAGATGATCTTCTCGGATACTTCATGAAGCCCCTGATATTCAAAGAAGCAAAGAATAGACTGGATCTTGGTGAAAAAGTTCTTGATTGGATGATCCCTACCACAAAATCACTTTATGAACTTCTCATTAAGGATGAACCTGAATAGCTAATAGGATTTCCTGTAATTCTTCTATCTTTATCAGCTTGTATCTTTTGTACTTGTAAATATTATTTGTTGTACTTGTAATTTTTCCACTTCCCTTTGTAACCTTATACGAAGTTTAAAGAAAAATTTCAGCGAATGTACTTTACTCCATCAGTACTGAAAAGATCCTAGAAAACAGTAAAAGGGACAAATATTTTATGAGTTCTTTTTATCCTTATGTTTTCTTATTTAGCAATTTTCTTTTATTGCTATGTCATAATCAAATAGGGGGAGATTGTTGATCCAAACCCTCAGTGATTTGATAATGACTCTTTAAGAATCACTTAGTGAAAATTGTAAGTAGACAATATGTATTAGAGTTTCACTATCGCTGATAAGTACTATGTCTTTACAGTACCGCTGATAGGAAACTCATGTTCTTTGATTTATACATTCAGCGAAACTGTTCATCAGCAAGACCTGAGCCTGTTCAGTCTTACTGATGATCGCTGATAGTTTTAGTTGTTTACTTATGATCCCTGAAGACAAGTTTCACGTCAACAAATGTTCTACGCTGAAGTCGAAGATCAAGCCAAAGAACCAGCGACAAGTCTACTAATGAACTGATGCGGATATCAGCGAAGCCAAGACCTGTCCACTCAACGTGAAGTTTCAATTAGAAAACTTCAGCGAACGCTGAACTTTATCACTCGCTGATAGAGGGTAATTCAGTGAACGCTGATCATGAAGTTTCCTCTACAAGTTACTTTTGTCTTACCCCCTTGCACGCCTCCGTACGAAATGTCAGAATGGACATCCCTTCTGTCCAGAATCGTACAACCAACTCTGATTCTACATTGTTCATCATGCGGCTACTAGGTTGTCTACCAAAGTCAAAACATGCAACCAATCAGCTGCTGCCACGTGTAAAGTAATATTGATATGCATTTAATGCATGCAGTATATAAGAAGAAACCATACTTCAGAAATGAAGTGCTCATCCATCTTCTTCTCCTTACTACTTTGTGTTAGAATATTATCCTTGAAATTCTTATCTTCTTTCTAACTTATTTCTAGTGCAAGAAATCTTAGAGATTCTCTTAACTTGTTTAGATTAGGTTTAATCCTTAATCTTGTTCCGCAACAAGTTGTAAATTGTTTGATACATATCAATAAACAATTTAGAAAAGTAAAATTTGTGTGTTTGTATTCAACCCCCCCCCCCCCTTCTACAAACTTGTATAACCCTTTCGGGACCAACAACATCACTGCAAAACAAATGCTTGATGCTACTTCAAGCGGATCTTTCACAGCTTGTACCTACAATGAAGGTTACGAAATCCTCGAAAAGATTTCTAACAACAATGGACAATGGTCTGATCCACGTGCAATGCCAACTAAAAGAACAACAAGGATACCAGATTCAGATGCTTATTCAACATTAACTGCACAGTTGGCCAATATGGCTACTCTAATTCAAAATCTAGCCACACCTGTGCAGGCTAATGCTTCTATGGCTATCCCTGCTGCTCTGCCAGTACATTGTACTTTTTGTGGAGATGGACACTCTTTTGAAAATTTTCCAAGCAATCTTGAGCAAGTAAACTATGTCCACAACAATAAGAAAGGAGGACCTTTCTCTCAGACTTATAACCCTAAGTGGAGTAATCATCCAAAGTTTTCATTGCATAGTGCTCAGAACACACCAATGCAAAGGCCACAAGGACAATCCAATTCACAAGGACAGCCCAATTTTCATCAAAGAAATCAAAACAACCAATAGTCTAATTTCCAAAATTGACCATCTTCTTTCCAAAACAATAAGCCCAACCAACAGGCTGAATCATTTACTTCTTTAGAAGCAATGATGAAAGGGTTCATGACCCAAAATCAAGCCTCAATTAACAATCTTGAAACTCAGATGGGGAAAATGGCTTTGGAAATGAAGAAAAGACCAGTAGGAACTCTTCCTAATGATACTGAGACTCCACACCGCAATTGGAAAAGAACAGATTAAGGTTGTGACATTAAGAAGTGGAAGGCCTTTAGAAGTAAATCCTAGAAAAGAACAAACAGAAAAAGCAGAGTCAGAAAAGAAAAGGACAAAACCAGATTTTGTTGCTACATTACCTGTGGACCAGTCCTGTAGTACTAGTGGGCCCAAAGATGGTGAAGAGCCCATTGATATTACCACCATTCCTAGCAGATCATCTTACCCTTTGTTATTCCCTAATGAACCTACTCAAGTCCAAAAGCCTAAAGAAAGTACAGTAGTTGATGTGTCACAATCTTGTGGCAGTCCTACAGTACCACCCTCTACCAGTCATGTAGCACTTGCACCAACTCTTCACAAGATTGGCCCCTCTAGTTCAGTCACTCGTTACATTCCATACCCCCAAAGGTTAAGGAATGATAAGGAAGCAATACAATTTAAAAAGTTTCTTGATGTTTTTAAACAGTTGCACATAAACATACCCTTGGTTAAAGCCATTGAGCAGATGCCAAATTATGCAAAAATTTTGAAAGACATTTTGAGCAAAAAGAAAAAGTTGACTGAATATGAGACAGTAGCTCTGACAGAAGGGTGTAGTGCTTTGTTTGTCCAGTAAGATTCCTCCTAAAATGAAAGACCTTGGATGTTTCACAAATCCATGTTCTATAGGAGGGAAGGAAGTAGGAAAAGCCCTGTGTGACTTAGGTGCTAGTGTAAACCTTATGCCTTTATCCATTTTCAATACCTTAGGCATAGGTGAAGCTAGACCTACCATTTTTTCTCTTCAATTAGCTGATAAGTCCATATCCTGGCCTAAAGGAAAAATTGAGGATGTCCTTGTCCAAGTTGATAAGTTTATATTTCCAGCTGATTTTATCATTCTAGACTTTGAAGCTGACAAAGATGTTCCCATCCTTTTAGGTAGACCTTTTTTAGCTACTGGTAGAACCTTGATTGATGTACAAAAGGGAGAGTTGACCATGAGAGTCTAAGACCAAGAAGTGACTTTTAATGTTTTTGATTCCCTTAGGTACCCTGAAGAAAAAGAAGAGTGTTCCATTTTAAGCATGATAGAGACTTGGTGTCAAGAGAAAAGTTTGGGAGAAATGTTAGGGATAAGAGAGTCTGATAGTGATGAGGAAGATTTTGAGGACCTAGAAACACCACAAGAAATAGTTGCTTTTGAAACCTTAGAGCAAAAGGATAGGAAAACTCTTGTTCCCTCCTTAGAAGTTGTACCAGACTTAGAATTGAAGCAACTTCCCTCACACCTGAAATATGTCTTTTTAGAAGATCCTGGGAAGTTGCCAGTCATTATTTCATCATCACTAGAACCTGAGCAGGAAGAAAGATTGGTCAAAATGCTGAAATTTCACACAAAAGCCATAGGATGGACCATTGCTGACCTTAAGGGCATAAGCCCAACCATTTGTCAACACAAAATCATTTTGGAAGATAAAAATTTCACCTCAGTTGAGCCTCAAAGAAGACGCAATCCTGTGATGAAAGAAGTTGTAAAAATGAAATTTTGAAATGGCTTGATGCAGGTATAATCTATCCTATTGCAAGCAGTACTTGTGTCAGTCTTGTGCAGTGTGTACCCAAGAAAGGTGGAGTAACTGTTGTACCAAATGAGAAGAATGAGCTTATACCTACTAGAGTTGTGTCTGGTTGGAGGATATGCATGGACTATAGAAATCTTAATAAAGCTACTCAAAAAGACTATTTCCCATTACCCTTTGTTGACCAGATGTTAGACAAATTAGCAGGAAAAGAGTTTTATTGTTTGTTAGATGGCTACTCAGGTTACAATCAGATTACCATAGCACCTGATGACCAAGAAAAGACAACTTTCACCTGTCCATTTGGAACCTTTGCTTTTAGAAGAATGCCCTTTGGACTTTGTAATGCCCCAGCCACTTTTCAAAGATGTATGATGTCTATTTTTTCTGACATGTTGGAAAACTCCATGGAAATTTTCATGGATGACTTTTCAGTTTATGGGACATCATATGACCTGTGTTTACAAAACCTGGAAAATAGTCTGAAATATGTGAAGAAACAGACTTGGTTTTAAACTAGGAAAAGTGTCATTTTATGGTAAAACAAGGCATTGTGTTAGGACATCTCATTTCCAAAAGAGGCATAGAAGTTGATAAGGCCAATTTGGAGATCATTTCAAATTTATCTGAACCAACCACAGTCAAAGGGATCAGGAGTTTTTTGGGACATGCAGATTTTTATAGGAGGTTCATAAAAGATTTTTCAAAATTTTCAAAACCTCTTTGTCTATTCTACAGAATGACCAAGTGTTCAATTTTAATGAAGACTGTAAAAAGGCTTTTGAAACTTTGAAAGAAGCATTGGTCACTACTCCAATAGTAATAGCACCTGATTGGTCCCAATCCTTTGAAATGATGTGTGATGCTAGTGACTGGGCAGTTGGAGCAGTTTTAGGTCAAAAGAAAGGAAAAATATTCCATCCAATTTACTATTCTAGTAAAACTCTCAATGATGCTCAAATAAATTACACCACTACTGAAAATGAATTATTAGTTGTGGTCTTTGCTTTTGAAAAATTCAGATCATATTTGATTGGCACAAAAGTTGTTGTTCATACTGATCATGCTGCCATCAAATTTCTCATTGCTAAAAAAGATTCAAAACCTAGGCTGATAAGGTGGGTCTTGTTGTTGCAAGAATTTGATTTGGAAATCATTGATAGGAATGGTGTGGATAATCAAGTGGCTGATCATTTGTCTAGATTAGAAAAGCAAGAAAAACATGTACATAGTTGTGATATCTGTGAAGTCTTTCCTGATGAAAGAATTTTGGTTGTACAACATTATGCATTACCTTGGTTTGCAGATATTGTAAATTATCTAGCATGTGGAATCATTCCTAAGGAGTTTAATAAACACCAAAGGAAAAAGCTCATTTTTTATTCTAAAAAATATTTGTGGGATGACCCATTTTGCTTCAAGATTTGTGCAGATCAGATGATAAGAAGGTGTATTCCAAAAGAAGAAGTACCATCAATCTTGCAACATTGCCATGTTGGACCATGTGGAGGACATTTTGGAGGAAGTAGGACAGCAGCAAAGGTTTTACAATTTGGGCTGTATTGGCACACTTTGAACAATGATGCTCATAACTTTGCAAAAAGTTGTGATGAGTGTCAAAGGAGTGGACATATCTATCAAAGAAATGAAATGCCCTTAAATGGAATTCTAGAAGTAGGACTATTTGATGTTTGGGGCATAGACTTTATGGGACCTTTTCCTCTCTCCAATAATTGTTCCTACATACTGGTAGCTGTAGATTATGTGTCCAAATGGGTGGAAGCTATGGCTTGCCATTCCAATGATGCTAAGACTGTAGTTAAATTTTTGCACAAGCATGTCTTCACTATATTTGGTACACCCCGTGCCTTAATTAGTGATGAAGGCACACATTTCAAAAACAACTTATTGGAGGAAATTCTTGAAAAATACAATATTCAGCACAGGGTGGCAACTGCTTACCACCCTCAAACCAATGGTTTGGCTGAACTGTCCAATAGGGAGATAAAGGGAATTTTAGACAAAGTAGCCAAACCACATAGAAAGGATTGGGCCTCCAAATTGGATGATGCCTTATGGGCCTACCGAATTGCTTACAAAACCCCTATTGGAATGTCTCCCTATAAGTTGGTTTTTGGAAAGGCCTGTCATCTGTCTGTAGAGTTAGAGCATAAAGCTTATTGGGCCATAAAAGAGCTTAATATGAGTCTTGATGATGCTGGTATGAAAAGATCTTTACAAATCTGTGAATTGGAAGAACATAGGAATTTTTCCTATCAAAATGCTAAGCTTTACAAAGAAAATACTAAGAAGTGGCATGACAAGAAAATTCTTCCAAAAAATTTTACTGAGGGTCAAAAAGTCCTATTGTTTAATTCGAGATTAAAACTTTTTCTGGAAAGTTAAGTTCAAGATGGACTGGACCCTATTGCATTGCTAAAGTATACCCTTATGGAGTGATTGATCTAATTGATCCAGATAAAGGTACCACATTCAAAGTAAATGGTCACAGAGTCAAACCTTTCTTTGAGCCCATAGAAGTTCCACAACAACCTTACACGGTTGTTGAGCCTGACAATTGAAAGAAGTTTTATAATATATATATATATATATATATATATATATATATGAAAATATAAAAATATATATAGTTTATATCTAATAAATAAAATTTATTTAATTTTGATTTAAAGTTTGATTTTAATTATTCTGGACCAGGCCCGCTTTTATTTAACTCATTTGGGCCTTGATTAGTTTAATTTGAGTTAATTAAATTAGGCCCAGTTTTAATTTAGTTTTAATTTGGGCCCTGATCTTTAAAGTGAGGTTTTATTAATTCCGGCCCAGGTTATTCACTTTAATTATTTTGGCTAAATTTTTGGTTTAATTTTGCAGGCCCACATGAATTACCTCTATTGGGCTTTCACTACAACTCAAGACCCGGCCCTGCCATTTGTTTTTGACGATTCACGGTAAGTAACGGATAAAAGATGATGATGATGTGATGACATCATCAACCTCGGTCAAACCAAAATCAGAGAAAAGTACATGAGTCTCTTCCATTCCAACTCATTACAGTACCACCAGAGATGAAAACCACATGCAACACCAACTCACCTTGTACCTTTCGACTGAAATCGCTGCTATTCTCGCTCGGTTATCCGAGAAACCATCGATTCAAGGTGTACTTTCACCCCATTGATCCTTCTTGAAGACGAAGATACCCCACTTCTCACCCAAAACAGCCTGACATTTTCTCCTTCTTCTACGCTAACCCCTGTTACCACCATCATCCCCCAACCTCTCATTACCCTAAATTTCTACCTGAAAATTCCCCCTTCCTCGATTCTTTGCTCTGTAATTACGATTAGCATCCTCACCATGGCTAAAACAAAAACAAAGCCCAAGAGAAGAGTTCGCGATGCTTCTTCTGAAGGGGAGCCTAATCCACGACCTCAACCCACCAAAAGACTCACACGAAGCAGTGGAATCTTGAAGACCAAACCTATAACTACTGAGGAGGGTTCTGCCATCGCTCTTTCGGAAGATTCCTCCAAATCCCAGGAATGCACTTCTCACAGAGTATTTGTGGTTGATGAAGTTTCCACCACTACGCTTGATGCCTTAGCTAGTGTTGTAGGAGCACAGTTGCAAACTCCAGCTCAATCACAAGTTCATACGCTCATTCAGCCATCTGCACCAATCCAGCCACTAGTAACCACCACTGTTACACCTTCCATTCTTCAAGAGCAAAGCACTTCATCTCACACTCCACTCCTGCCATTCCCAAACCATCACCTATGAACCAACTAAATAGCCTAAGAGCTACTGTAAACCAAACCTGGCTGCAATTGATGAAATTCTAGGCTTAAAACCCTCACCTACACTCACCAATGCCATCCCAAATACCCATGCTGAAACAACCAATCCCATCCCAACTCCCTGTGATGAACCTATCTTGCAATCACCTCACAACCCTCTCCAGAAGCCATCAAAACCCCATCCTGAATCCCAACCAGAATTGGATGCCAATCCAAAGATTTTGACATCCAATCACCCTCCTCCTTACACCATTCCACCAAACTGCAGGGAATTACTTGATGCCAACATTCCTCAGAAGCAGAAATTCAAATTGGTTGATGAACCTAGTGATGATACTCTGGTTGATGAACATAGAAACATACCCCAATTCTCTCAGGATCATAGTACCCTTCCACCTAGTCTTAATGCTAACAGCCCCTTTGCCCATAATGTTGATTTAAACCAATCACCCCCTGTTGATCCCTTAACCTCTACCCACACTGATGAAGCTATGACACCACCTCTGGATCAGCCAAAAATCCCCTTACCAGTAATTAACACCACTTTTGAGAATGATCTAAAGGAAGACACTCCTCACAGGATCCTTGATCGAGATGAATTGGATGAACTCATCCTTTGTAGGAGTGTTGAACCCAAGAAACAGAATGAGCAAAAGACCACAGGTGAGGAACATGTTGCTGAGAAAGAAAAGACACCAGAAGCGTAAGAGAGATAGGAAGAGTTGGCTGGAAAAGAGGCAGGACAAGACCAAACACCTAACACACACAAGGTCAGATTCACTAGGAGAAAAACACTCAGCAAAAAGAAGCCCATGGTAAAAAAAAATAGAAAAAGGGTTATGTTGGAGTCAGAAGAGCACACATCAGAGGAGACTAGGGTTTCTCCACCAAAGAGGATCATCAGGAGAGTTGCCCAAGCCCAGGGCCAGGCTGCTGAGTCTAGCCATACCCCTAATCAGACCACTTTTGGAAGAAAAGCTTAGTAGAAAGGTATATCGTCACCCTCTCACACAGAAGATGGTTTAGAACTTTTTAGTTGTAAACAGACCCTGTTGAGGTACCCTTTCTTTGCTGAGAGAAATGGCCAAACTCCCAAGGGCATTCCTAAAGAAATCATTGATTCCAATCCTAGCCTAAAATCCATAATAGATACTTTGGGATGGGCTAAATTGTGTGAGGTACCTGGTGAGTATAATGAGAATTGGCTTAGGGAGTTTTATACTAAAATTTCTATCAGTGATAGTTATGAGGTCATGGTTAGAAGAACCAAGGTGTCCTTTTCACCCAATACCATTAATGATTATCTAGGCCTAACTCCTCCAGTAGAATATGAATTAAGCAGGCTGCAAGCCAATGCTTTTGAAGAGGACCTCACCACTATACTATCCAGGCTTGCAGTAGAGGAATCAACATGGACTTTCAAAGGCAGGACTAGAGTGCTTAGGACTAGTTGTTTGAAGCCAGAAACTAATATATGGTCCTACTTCCTTAGACATACTTTGCACCCCACCAGCCATGATACTGATGTGTGCATGGAAAGGGTATTCATCCTATATTGCATCCTGGAAAAGCACCCATTCAATGTGGGTGGTTTAATTCATGCAAACATTTGAGGATGCATTGATAAGGCAAATGGGAGACTGCTATACCCAAGAATCATCCATGGGTTAATGGCACAAGCTAAAGTAAGAGTACTCCCTTCTGATACCTTCAACAAGAAAAAGACCTCCATGGATAAGAAAATTTTGGATAGACTTCTCAGGGCTGGAAACAATGGTCAAGGTCCCATCATTCAGGGTGAGTTGGAAAAATTAAATGAGGTATTGCTTGCTGAAATGTAGGACATCAAAAAGAGTGTGAAGGCTAAGAGTAAGAAGCTAAAGAAACATGTTAAGAGTTTGCAAGCAGAGGTGGCCAGCTTAAAAAAAGAAAGGGTCAAATGGCTGCAGTACAAACAGAAGAAGGACAAGTTGAAGAGGAAAGAATGGAAGAAGCAAAACCCTGGAAAGTAGATGAAATTGCCTCCTTTCCCATCTGCATCATTGGATCTGCTCCACTCTCCTACTCAATCTGAGTAGGACAGGTTCTACCCACTATCCCTTTTTCTTATTTATTTGTTGTTTGATTTTCTTTCTATTTGCTAGTTTACTTAGGATTGAGTCAACATAATGGTCATTGTACAGTTGCTCTTTAGTTTACTGTTTTCTCATGATGTTTGATTCCAATTTAGTTTTTATGTTAATCATTTGTTGGGTTGTTTAGGTTTATGAGGCTGTTCAAACTGTCATTTGACAGATTTACTTATTGTTTAAACTTTGTTGTTTTTGTCCAATTTCATACACACAACACTAACCACCATGTTTAAGATAGTTTCTATCCCAAAACCGGTCTCTTGGGTGTTGTCTGGATGAAATGACCTATTCTGTGTAAGACAAGAATTAGGGGTTGTTTGGACTTGTTCTGCCACAAGGCAATGAACAAGTTTGAGGTGTGCATGTTTATGTCCACCAATGAATGGCATGCCCTAGTTCAAGTCTTCTGTTTATTTTCTTTCCTATTTGATGGTTTAAGTGTGCATATTTTGCCTCTGGTAACTTAATTGCATATGTATTTAATCTTTGTTGCTTAGTAGTTTAAATCATTTCACTTATGCATCTTTTCTCTAAATTGAGTCTTTAAAACCACATTTGTCCCTTGGTTATATGCAAGTTTGAGGTGTGCACGTTGTTGCACACCATTTTCAAATTTTAAATTTCTTTTTGCTGGTTTACCGTGTCAAGTTTAAGTGTGAGGTGTGCATTGTTTTTGCACACCAAGTCATTTTTGTGGGATTATGCCACTTGGCATTTTATCTGTTTAACACAAATATTTGCTGTTTTATAATGTCTTAAGAAATTTTAGAGTCTTGTATCAAAGATGAGAACACATGACAGAAATGTCCCATTATCATCTTTGCTTTTCTGCTTCAATGAAAACTAATTTTCTGTGATTGTGATGCTTCTTGCTATGCATGCTCCTCATCTTTGAACATTCTAGGTTTTCTTTGCATGCTTAATGTGATCTTATAGCCACAATAATCAAAAGTGTTGTTTTCTTGAGTAATAGATCACCATCATAAGCACTCCATAGTTTGTTAAATGCTAGGATGAATTATCATTGGGCCAAATCATTTTGGGCTTTCTTTCATAATCTTTAAAGTTTAAGGTTGTCAATGCTTTGCAAACACTTATACACTCATACCCTCATTCTGCAAAGCCTTGAATAAACACATACATCACCATACACTTTGTACACTACATGGAAAATCCAAAAGAGCAAAGCTCTGATTAAATTGCACAAATGGTGTCAAAGACACTCAAAGCTTAAAAGAGACCAAAAGGTCCATCAAATACCTCAATATGAGAAGAATGGTAGAAAAATTGTACCATTGAGTGAAAGGTGAGTGAGTGGAAAAAGGCATAGCATTTCAAAAGAAAGAAAAAGCCAAATGCATTCTCATTTCAAATACGAATGCCTTGATGATTCTCGTTAGCATGAGATAGGCCTAGGAATTTGTGATGGTGCATTTTGAACTCAAGAAAATAAAGCTAAGTTTATGAATGGCTATTTGTATCATCTTTTTCATGTTTTTAATACATACTTAAATTCATAAGTTTTTTAGCATCATAGTTTTAAGCATAGATAGTCCAATTTTTCTTTTTTTTAGATTTGAGTTATTTTCCTTTTTTTTATTTTTGTTGCTTGGGGACAAGCAACGGTTTAAGTTTGAGGTTATGATATGGTTAATTTATTAACCCTATTTTTAGTCTTTTTATTAAGTTTTGTCTTCTTTTATTTGCTGAAAATCCCATTTTGAGTCACTTTTATAAAAAAATCATGCATTGATCATATTTCACATCTTAGGCATGTTTTATAATATTTGGGAGCTAATTTGATGTTTAAAATAATTTTTGTAGATTGATGCAGTCCTATAGCTTCCTGGAGGATTTGGCAGAAGTTGGATTCAAAGGTGTAGGAGTACTGCAGGACTGGACAGTGGTCGATTTTGCTGTTTTAGGCCGAAGAATGTTGTTGTTTAGGCCGAGGTCTGCTGTTGGGCCAAAGAAAGCTGTTGGGCCGATTTTTGGGAAGCTACAAATCAGATTTTTGTGAAGGCTTTTTAAGTAGCTTACTTAATACACTTTGGTTTTTAAGTAACTTACTTAGTACACTTTGACTTTTGTGGTTGCTTTGGCACCAAGTCTTACTTTTGTTATATATATGTTTGCTTAGCTTCATTTCTAGACACACTTCCAAAAATTATTTTCTTGTTCCATCTTAAGTTCTCTAGTCTAATTTTCTTGTTACTTTTAGTATGAAGTAATTTTGTAATGGTTTGAAACTTTTGGGAAGATTACTTCTTTCTGTTTGGAATTACTCTAATTAATTGGCATTTTTAATCTCTTTTTCTTGTCTTCAAGTTCTACAATCTTTCTTTTATTATTGTTTACTTGTGGAAATTAATACAAGTAACATATTTGATTCTATAATCAAAGTGTGACTTGAGATTATTTTTCTTTGTTGATATTTTCAAATTTCCAAGGCAAGCAAAGTTCATTTTATTTCACTTATTTGGAGTTGATTTATTCTTGTGACGATATTTTGGATTTCATCCTTCTAAATCCCAAGAATTATTCCCAAATAATTAACTAGTCGATTTCTAAAAATTTCCCAAGGTTAAAAATCGTTTTTGAGACGTAACTTGCACGACAAGTTTCATAACTTGGCGCCCAAGTTACCTCATTTCATAGGACATTAATTTCATTTAGTGCTTTAATCTTCACATTTTTGTAATTTACATTCATGTCCTTTTATTTCTTGCACTTTAATTTACTGTCATTTACATTCCCGCAATTTAATTTATGTACTTTATTTTCTGTTTTTCCATTACAGTACTTACTTTTCTGCAATTTACTTTCCAGTAATGTTATTTACATTGCTTACACCATTTGAAAGATTAATCCGAGCAATGATGGGCTAATCGCCTTAGCTTGGGGTGTAAGGCAAAGTTGAGACCGAAGTCGGTGTGAAAGTTGAGAGGTCTATTTATATAACACTGTTCTAACTATTTGTTTCAGGTGATTACTGTTTCATTGAGGATCATATTTAATTAATTGACAACTAATTTTGTATGTGAAAATGCATTAACTTTCAGAGTTAAGATAAATAACAAAACCTGAGATAATAAGAGAAGGCTACAAATAGCTTTAGTATCTGATAAATGCTATACTCTTACGGTGTAGGATGGTAACATTGTGTTGTGCTAGGATTCACGAGGTCTAATATAATTGTTATCGTATCGATAGCACGCTAGCCTATGTATACTCTTGGGAGACCATCTGACCCGATAGTTGATACTGTGATAATCCTATTTATATAGGATTATCCAGGTGTTTATTTCATCTTTTAACCAGATCACTTATTTTTGTCTTAACAAAACCTTGCAACCTGTGCTTTTTATCTCTTACTGATATTTCTAGTTGTTAACTCACAAAACAAACCACTCAAATCTGTTTTCGAATTCGCCATCTGAAGTCAGTTTTTTAAAGATTGAACTTTTTTGAAAAGCTTTCACAAGTGATCCATGTGGATCGATATCTGGTACTTTTACCATTATTACTTGTTACGAGACGATAGTAGATTAAAGTGTATACTTGCGCTAAGATCTATTTAAGTGAATCTTAAAGGTTGCATAAATCTGACAACAGTCACATACCTCACTGCCATGGTGTTGCACTTGTGTAACACCCGGAATTTTATTAAGGTGAAGGTTTAACGTTGGGAAGAAGTGTACGAAGGAAGCTCAGCAAATCGGGTTTATTCGGGAAGTTCCCGTACTTGTAATCTTTGAGTTTAGTAATCTTTAAGTGTGAATGTGGTGATGTATACATGCATGCATTATGGAAAGTTCCCGTACCCTCATCTACCATGCATCCAAATTGTGTCACCTTAAATTGAATATTGGAATGTGAATTGAGATCCAAACCTATCGCAGCAAACAACCTCCTTCCCACTAGTCTCCTTTGGAACTGCTGCTGCTTGCCACCTGCGTTCGGTACAGGGTCGGCAAGAGTGCCATGGCGAGAATGCCATGGGCACTCTCGCAAGGTCATAATCGCGACGAGGTAATTTGGCTGCACTCAGAGAAGTCTCGGTACCATTTCAGCGAAAGTGACATGGCGAGAGTGCCATGTCACAATCGCGAGGTCATTATCGTCGGGAAGAAATTGGCTGGACAAAGGGGGGGTCTCGGTACCTTTCCAGCGAAAGTGACATGGCGAGAGTGCCATGTCACAATCGCATGGGCACTATCGCCGGCGAGAAATATTTTTTGGCAAATAAAAGGGCAGCGATGGATCAGATTTTAGGGATCCTCATTTTAACTTCTTGTACCGTGTTCTCTCCCTCCCAAAGACGATTTCTCAGCAGCAAACACCCTCTCTACTCCTTGCTTGAGTTGATCCCTTCTTAAACAATTAATCCTCATCCTCTACCCTCTTCCTCCATTGATGGACATTTGGGAGCTTGGAGCTTTTGTGGAGAATAGGAGCTCGTTTTTGGAAGATTCGAATGGTTATGGTAATCTCTCCCTACTAATGGTTGTTATTGTTGTTGATCTCACCTTTCTTCTACTTTGGGATGTTGTTGGACGATTTTGGTGGTGGTTGGTTGAAATAATCTTCATCTTCCTCATGAATGAAACTAGGGTTTGGTATGAATTGGGTATTTTGGTATATGTTGAATGGATGATGATTCCTTATGGTTAGACTTGGGTATTGATGGTTGGAAATTCATAAACCTAGGTTTTGGAAGTTTTGGCTTGAGGATGCAAACTTCATTAAAGGAGCATACGTTTGGGAAAAATCTAGATTTAGCTTAATCTAGCAAGGTGAGTTCAAGTTACTTTGCGAAAACTTTGTACATGCCAAAATGTTATTTTCCAAGCAATTATGTGTTTTACCTGAAAATTATCATTGTTGAATTATTTGGTGGATTTTACCCTTTGAAGTATTAATTGTGGTAAACATTGTAAAACACTACTTTTGGGTATTTTGGAAAAATATGATGAATAAATCATACATGAAAATGAGTTGTTGATTTATGTGATAAATGGAGTCGGTTTATTATGAAAATGCATTTGTGGATTTTGGAAATATGCATATGGTACATCATGTGATGTTTTGAAAATGTAAAGGTGTGAGTCCTTGGAAAGGAGGGTTTTTCCCGATCCAGGGTTTTATTTCGGGTTTTCATGGAATTGAAGTATTTACCTGCAACGGTGTGTGTTGTTATATTTGATGTCATTTTATGACTTTCATAAACTACCTTTTTGGAGTTAGTTGAGCTTGTGGCTCGGTATTGAATTTTATTAAGTCTTGGGGACATTTGTCCAGTTTTGGTAACTCAAGATTGAGTTTTGATAATGAATTATGTTATTGGGGAATTGCATGTTTTGAGTGCATGTGTTTATTTATTTGGGGTCGTGTAATATTTAGACCTTGATAGCTATGGATCCATAGGCATTTGAGTTTCCCCTAGTCTCGCGGGCAAGAGGTCGGAATTGATTGAGCTCAGTTTTACGAGACGTTAGTTTATTTTTTAGCACGGAATAGGCATCGGGTTCCATGATAAGTAAGGCGTGGACCTAGATGGTCGGGCGTCGTCTCATGGGCAGTAAGGTGTAATTCCATATATGTGCTTAGCACGGGATAGGCATCGGGTTCTGTGATAAGTAAGGCGTGGACCTATATGGTCGGGCGTCGTCTCATGGGCAGTAAGGTGTAATCCCTAATGTGCTGTTGTGGATTTGGAATGACCCAATGTATAGACCTGAAGTGGTTGAAGTTGGGGGCTCCCTAGTCTCACGGGCAATAGATCTGGAGTGATTGAGCTCAGTTTACGAGAGTAATCCACGTGGGTGTTTTATTGCATGGTAGGTGACCCACTTTAGTGTTCCGTCACGTGCAATGTATACGGGTCTCCCCCGTCACCGAAAGGTGTTGTTTTGGGTATTTGTGTTTATCCATGTTTTCGGTGGCGTATCATATTTATACGAATTGTTTCCCACGTTATATGAATTATGGGTTATGTTTTATCCATGTTTTGGGATGTTTGAAATAATGGTGATTTAATTATGAATTCAATCGTTTTGAGTATTAAATGTTGTTTCACATTTCATGTCGATTTTGGAAATGAATATTTTGGGGAGATCATATTATATTAAAGATTTCATCATGGGAATTGTGTGAGTTGGAAAAATGGGTGATTTGCATTTAAAGTAAACTCTTTTGAAATCATGACTAAAAACTATACACTTCTCGATTTATGAATTTATATAGTCATGATAAAATGCTTGAACTCACTAGGCGTTAGCCTAACCCTTTTTTATTTGTCGGCATGTGCAACAGGCTCAGGTTGGGGTAGCTCTAGCTACATTGTGAAGTGGTGAGTGCTAGTAGAGTGCACGAGAGGTGACTTGAGTAGTGAAGTCTTCCGCACTTGTTTGGACTAGCAACTTATGTTGTATTACGTAACGCCCGTTTTAAGTTACAAACTGTAGGAATTATGATGTTTTAAATTCCGAGGTATTTTGAGGAATGAATTGTAGGAATGATTTTATCTATTTTGGTTATTTTATTAAATTTTAAAGTTAGTTGCTCGTTCCAAATTTGAGGGTGTTACAAGTTGGTATCAGAGCATAAGTTTGAGAGATTTAGGTGTTGATTTTGGATACCTAGACTTAAACTAGCGTTTGTTTAAGTAAATGAGAGTGAAATTCACCTTTAGGCACTTTAAGATAGGATGTTTTGAAGTTGATGGATGATGTTAGAATCGAGAGCCGCGTCGAGAGTAACAAGGATAATCATGTATGGTGCGTTCATAGTGACACCTGGCCAGTGTCATGGTGAACCTACTAGTACATGTGCGTACTTGAATTACTTTAAGGTGATGATCGTTGGGGTAGTGAAGAAGGTTCTAAACTAGTAGTCGTTGGAATAGATGGACGATTCTAGTATTAGTCACTTGGAGTGACGATAAGCATGATATTTGCTTTAAGCAGACCGTTTCGGATCAAGATTGATGGTTGGACTAGAACCATAGGCTTATTGAGCCGACTTCGAACTGAGAAAAAAACCGTAAGGTTAATCGAGGTAATTTCCGACTTAGCCTTAAGAGGTTAAAGTATCCGGGTGAAAATAGTGGACTGGAGGATTTTGGAGGAGTATGAGTTGAGACGTTGAGTGCCGACTAAATTATGCACGAAACTTATTTTGAAAATAAATTGCATTAATTATTTCTTGTGTTTCGAATCCATATATGGATTGTGTTACAATTTTGGGAAATGTTTAGCACACACACAAGATTTTAAATCATGGGTTTTGAACCTGCACGAAAGTATTTTATTACGGGAGTTGTGAGCCCGTCGGAACTTGTTCCATTTTATTATTGTTCAACATTACTTTAGGATACAGTGATATCCATATTTTATGACGTTTAAGATGTTGGGCAAGTGACTACGGCTTATAACTTTAACATTGGATCTCCTCCACATATGTTAGAGTTTGGACGGAAAGTTATCTTCTATTACGTCTATGTAAAGTCATTTTTGAGAATTTGTTTAATGTGAATTGTTAAACAATGTTGTTTATGTGGTATTATCATAGAAGGGATTTTGGATTTTGGCATTTTAGCCATGATTTTGCTTAATGCAATTTAACTTTGGAAGCACAATGTTTGGTGCTATTAACTTGGAGTCATTGAGTTCGTGGAATTTCATGGAGTTTTATTGTACACCGTTTTGTGTCGTGTGGGTAAAATTTTACAATGTGCATACTCTAATTGCTTATGTGAAAAGTTTACGAGTTAAGTTAGGCATTTGGTCTCACTCGAGTTTTGTTGAGAAAAGTTAATTTTATGCCATAAGGCGGCTAAAAAGAGATGAGTTTGGAACTCTAGTGTTGCGTAACTTTTCTTTCAAAAGGTTTGTGTTACTAAATATTTCGTTGCATATAGTTCAGTGTATGGATTAATTTATACGTGGCATAAGTGATACATGAAGGAACATTTTGTTGACGTTTCATAATGATTTGCTTGGTGCATTTTTGGTTAGTTAAATGTTTCATTATCATTTTACGTAAATGCGCTATATCGGTTTAGGGGTATGCATAACTTGGTAACCGTGGTCTCTCGACACTTTGATAAACAGGTCGTGTATGAAAATGTTTTATTAACTCCTTGTTTAAATGAGAGACCATTTGGTCAAAGCATGTTTTAGGGATGTGGGAATCACGAATGGTTTATGATGCATGATATTTGAAAAGCACGGATGTATGAGTCATTGACATTGGTCAATTTTGAATTGTCAAATATTTTGGAAAAGAATTGAAAGCTTTTTGGTTTGGAGGAAATGTGTGTTTTGAGTATTTTTGACAAATACATTTTTAGCAATGACGTTTTGATGTTTTATGTTCCAAGTATGAAATGTTGAGGAAAGAGCCTCGTGATAAAGATTAAAAAAAATGGTTTATATAAAACTATGGTGCGTGGAATTCTTATGTTTTGAACATTGATGCGCACCGTTGGTGCAATTTGAGATTGAAAATAAGTTTGAACCCTTTTTGGGTGTCAACAAAATTATTAACACTTATTTCCTCGTATGTTTTGGACAAACGCATTGTTGTGTGCAAGTTTTGCCAGAAAGCATTTTACTCAAATGTCATTATAGGACCGGATGAGAAATTTTGGGAAATTGATTTAAAGAGTTTCATCTTTTAAAATTTAGTCGCGAACCATTTGATGCATGATATTTCGTTTCAAGGAAATTTCTAATGGAAATGCCTACCCCAATTGGTGGTTTTATGATGTTTTAGTCTATGTTTTCAAGTGATGGGAACGTATGTGTTTTGTTTTAAATATGGAAATTGCACAAGTCATTTTGTGTTGACTAAGGTGTATGTGCAAACCGTTTCATCATTCTGTATAAGAAACTGACGCGCGCAAAATTTTGTTGGTGATCCGTGTTCCATGCCATTTTATGGCTAAAAGAGAAAATTTAGAGTCAAATGTCGTGGGACTTCTTTTGAAGTACGTGCACGCCTTTTGTTGCACCATGTTTAAAGTCGAGCAGTTACTTTACGTACATGTCATGAGTCAATCCATACTAGAACCGCGACGGTTCATTTTAAAGAAATCGTTTATTACGCTTTTGCGTTTTGTGGGTAACTTGAACTGCAATGAAATAATTTTCAACATGATTTTCACATGTGGGACGAGCGTGTCCGTTTTGCGTAACTACCAAATTGATATTAGTAGTTTTTATGCGTACGATTATTTTATATGAAAGTCTTTGTGTTGAAAGTTTTTGTGAAAGGATTTGTTGATTGGCATATTTGTTAAATAACTTACTTGAAAGCCTTGAACTCATTAGGACCTTGGAAAGGTTAAGTAACCCAGTTAAGAGTGAGTGCGTGTGGCACTTCGACGGTGGAAGGTTGGGTATTCCACGCGTGTTGGTACTGTAGACCGAATGGTATCGGTTGAGGGGAGGACGCCATTTGTAATTAAGAGGATAAACTGCAGTAACCTATGTTGAGGTAGGTGGTATATTTAGGCGTTGACTTTTGGGCTCAGGCCAAGTACCGTTAGTATAATCGGAAGATTGTAGTCCAATTTCAAAGGAATTTTGGTAATAGTGGTAGTAATCATAAGATGCTCATTTGTGATAAAAGGATTTAGGGAAATGACCTTCCTTGGGTGGTAAGAGAAGTTGTAAATTTGACGACCGATAAGCGGACACATCCTTGGGATCGTGTAATCGATGGGTCAGTGATGATCGTTTGTGTTAAAATTGATGGAATCCACTGAGAGTAAATGCCAGTTCAGTAGCGAGATTAATTGGGGATTCTGAAATTTTGGTTGACGTTGGTAGTGATTAAGCATTGTGTTGGATTGGAGAGAAAATTTAAGAACATGTGAATGTGGTATGATTGGGAAAGTATAGAACATTTAAGGTTAGGAGATAACCGAAGTCTTGCGGTAATAAGATGCTTTAGTAAGCTAAACATTTCTCGAATGTAAGCGAGATAAACCTAAGGGGACGTTAGGTGTGGATACCGTTGTGTAGACTTTCCCGACAGTTCGGTCAAGAAGGGCATTTTGAATCTCAGTTGGAAACTGAGGGGACTTGAACGGGTTTGAGGTAAGTAACCGTTGGAAGTACGAGAATTAGATTTCGAGGACGAAATCTCTTTTAAGGTTGGGAGGATTGTAACACCCAGAATTTTATTAAGGTGAAGGTTTAACGTTGGGAAGAAGTGTACGAAGGAAGCTCGGCAAATCGGGTTTATTCGGGAAGTTCCCTTACTTGTAATCTTTGAGTTTAGTAATCTTTAAGTGTGAATGTGGTGATGTATACATGCATGCATTATGGCAAGTTCCCGTACCCTCATCTACCATGCATCCAAATTGTGTCACCTTAAATTGAATATTGGAATGTGAATTGAGATCCAAACCTATCGCAGCAAACAACCTCCTTCCCACTAGTCTCCTTTGGAACTGCTGCTGCTCGCCACCTGCGTTCGGTACAGGGTTGGCGAGAGTGCCATGGCGAGAATGCCATGGGCACTCTCGCAAGGTCATAATCGCGACGAGGTAATTTGGCTGCACTCAGAGAAGTCTCGATACCATTTCAGCGAAAGTGACATGGCGAGAGTGCCATGTCACAATCGCGAGGTCATGATCGCCGGGAAGAAATTGGCTGGACAAAGGGGGGGTCTCGGTACCTTTCCAGCGAAAGTGACATGGCGAGAGTGCCATGTCACAATCGCATGGGCACTATCGCCGGCGAGAAATCTTTTTGGGCAAATAAAAGGGCAGCGATGGATCAGATTTTAGGGATCCTCATTTTAACTTCTTGTACCGTGTTCTCTCCCTCCCAAAGACGATTTCTCAGCAGCAAACACCCTCTCTACTCTTTGCTTGAGTTGATCCCTTCTTAAACAATTAATCCTCATCCTCTACCCTCTTCCTCCATTGATGGACATTTGGGAGCTTGGAGCTTTTGTGGTGAATAGGAGCTCGTTTTTGGAAGATTCGAATGGTTAAGGTAATCTCTCCCTACTAATGGTTGTTATTGTTGTTGATCTCATCTTTCTTCTACTTTGGGATGTTGTTGGACGATTTTGGTGGTGGTTGGTTGAAATAATCTTCATCTTCCTCATGAATGAAACTAGGGTTTGGTATGAATTGGGTATTTTGGTATATGTTGAATGGATGATGATTCCTTATAGTTAGACTTGGTTATTGATGGTTGGAAATTCATAAACCTAGGTTTTGGAAGTTTTGGCTTGAGGATGCAAACTTCATCAAAGGAGCATACGTTTGGGAAAAATCTAGATTTAGCTTAATCTAGCAAGGTGAGTTCAAGTTACTTTGCGAAAACTTTGTACATGCCAAAATGTTATTTTCCAAGCAATTATGTGTTTTACATGAAAATTATCATTGTTGAATTATTTGGTGGATTTTACCCTTTGAAGTATTAATTGTGGTAAACATTGTAAAACACTACTTTTGGGTATTTTGGAAAAATATGATGAATAAATCATACATGAAAATGAGTTGTTGATTTATGTGATAAATGGAGTCGATTTATTATGAAAATGCATTTGTGGATTTTGGAAATATGCATATGGTACATCATGTGAGTCCTTGGAAAGGAGGGTTTTTCCCGATCCAAGGTTTTATTTCAGGTGTTCATGGAATTGAAGTATTTACCGGCAACGGTGTGTGTTGTTATATTTGATGTCATTTTATGACTTTCATAAACTACCTTTTTGGAGTTAGTGGAGCTTGTGGCTCGGTATTGAAATTTATTAAGTCTTGGGGACATTTGTCCAGTTTTGGTAACTCAAGATTGAGTTTTGATAATGAATTATGTTATTGGGGAATTGCATAGTTTGAGTGCATGTGTTTATTTATTTGGGGTCGTGTAATATTTAGACCTTGATAGCTATGGATCCATAGGCATTTGAGTTTCCCTTAGGCTCGCGGGCAAGAGGTCGGAATTGATTGAGCTCAGTTTTACGAGACGTTAGTTTATTTTGTAGCACGGAATAGGCATCGGGTTCCATGATAAGTAAGGCGTGGACCTAGATGGTCGGGCGTCGTCTCATGGGCAGTAAGGTGTAATTCCATATATTGCTTAGCACGGGATAGGCATCGGGTTCCGTGATAAGTAAGGCGTGGACCTATATGGTCGGGCGTCGTCTCATGGGCAGTAAGGTGTAATCCCTAATGTGCTGTTGTGGATTTGGAGTGACCCAATGTATAGACCTGGAGTGGTTGAAGTTGGGGGCTCCCTAGTCTCGCAGGCAATAGATCTGGAGTGATTGAGCTCAGTTAACGTGAATAATCCACGTGGGTGTTTTATTGCATGGTAGGTGACCCACTTTAGTGTTCCGTCACGTGCAATGTATACGGGTCTCCCCCGTCACCGAAAGGTGTTGTTTTGGGTATTTGTGTTTATCCATGTTTTCGGTGGCGTGTCATATTTATACGAATTGTTTCCCACGTTATATGAATTATGGGTTATGTTTTATCCATGTTTTGGGATGTTTGAAATAATGGTGATTTAATTATGAATTCAATCGTTTTGAGTATTAAATGTTGTTTCACCTTTCATGTCGATTTTGGAAATAAGTATTTTGTGGAGATCATATTATATTAAAGATTTCATCATGGAAATTGTGTGAGATGGAAAAATGGGTGATTTGCATTTAAAGTAAACTCTTTTGAAATCATGACTAAAAACTATACACTTCTCGATTTATGAATTTATATAGTCATGATAAAATGCTTGAACTCACTAGGCGTTAGCCTAACCCTTTTTATTTGTCGGCATGTGCAACAGGCTCAGGTTGGGGTAGCTCTAGCTACATTGTGAAGTGGCGAGTGCTAGTAGAGTGCACGAGAGGTGACTTGAGTAGTGAAGTCTTCCGCACTTGTTTGGACTAGCAACTTATGTTGTATTACGTAACGCCCGTTTTAAGTTACAAACTGTAGGAATTATGATGTTTTAAATTCCGAGGTATTTTGAGGAATGAATTGTAGGAATGATTTATCTATTTTGGTTATTTTATTAAATTTTAAAGTTAGTTGCTCGTTCCAAATTTGAGGGTGTTACAACTTGATCACCTAATTCATTGGCATTATGTTGGACTTGATCACCTACCTCACTGCCATTATGTTGGACTTGATCACTATTGTCATGCCATTCAAGCATTAGTCTCTTCTTGCAAGATCTAGGAACTCCTTCATGCACCTTTTTCATAAGTCTACTTAACTCAAGATGAAGGGTTTTCTTCAATTTCTTCTATGACAACATTAGTACCCCTAGGACTAGTCAAATAAGTACCCACCTTTCTTTTCCATTGTTCAGTGTATATTTCAAACACTCTGCATCCAGGAACATACTTCAACATATTTATCACATCCTGATCATTTCCTAAGGCTTTTAGACCAAAATCCAAGTCCGAACCAGGGATTCTAAAGTGATAATAAGTAGGAATTGACTGTCTATAGCGAATTTCCATCATCATGGCATCCAACTCATGTATAGAGAACACATCTCTGTCTACTAAATCAACATAAGTTAACTTACCTTCTTGATAACTCCTACCAGGTTTCTTAGTGAAAAACCCTCCATGATGAATCTTGAAGTTGTACAACTTTGTGGAAAAAAACGATTTTGTTATTACCAAATCTACTAAGCTTCACAGGATACTAAAAAGGAGGAAAAATAAAGTGTTACCTGCATTATATACCATATATGTCAATGTACTTAGTGTTATCTGCCTTGCTTCGAACCTGCCACAATGTACCACCCATTTTGAACGATGGAGAAGAATCTTGCTTGGATTTTCCGATCAACAGGATGAAGAAAAGGGTTTTCTGAGATGATGGTGGGTTTTTTTGGTAAGGATTAAACAAAGAAATTAAAGGTCAAAGCTTAATTACTCGGGGTTATACGTAAATGAGAGGACAAAGTGGGATGGACGATTTTACCCCTCTGATTTTAGGCGCGTACATGGATTAACGGTGCCAAGGTAGACGACATTAGAGAGAGGAACCCCCTGCGTGCGTTTATGTGTACCACAGGGACATCCAGTATAATTAATGCGAATTAGGGACTATATCCAAAATATCACCATAACATAGGACCACAAATGTAATTTAGTCTATTATTTACTTCGATACTTAGAGCACCTCCAATGGTCATTTGAAAATAACTTGAAGAAGAGTTGACCATTGGAGTGATGACTTGAAGATGACTTTACTGATCAAACACTTGGCCTTTCTCAGGTCTTTGAAAAATTGTTTGTGAGAGTCAAGAGAAAGAGAAAGTACATTATGGTGGGACCAAATTAGCTTTTATATTTTTATTACTTTCAAGTCTTATTTTTTATTTTACCACTGTGGATGCCCTTATATTTTTACATTAGAACTTTATATGACGGTCACCGCTAAAAAGCGGTGTTACTTAGGGCATCCGCAATGGTCGACCTATTCAAAGACTTGATCAATTTGCCATGTCACCAAAAAGTCATCTTCAAATACCCACTCCAATGGTCAAGTCTTGCAAAAGCTTTTTTTTGCATTTTTAATTCATTTTTAATATATATACATAAACTACCCTCATCTATTTGAAATGTTTTATAAAACTCCTTCCATTATTTGTCGTTATTTAAAGCACAAATACGTTTTATAAAACAAAAGTTTCTAAAAATAATATGTAGTTTTTTTATAAATATAAACTATATATACTTAAAACTATGATTTCTAAAAACAAAAGTATTTAATTTTTGTGTTTTTTAATTTTCGATATTTACGAAAGCGTTCCATTATTTGTCGTTATTTAAAGCACAAATACGTTTTTAAAACAAATATTATACAACATAACATAAAATTTAATAAAAATATTACA
This sequence comes from Saussurea involucrata, assembly GCA_033807775.1. Lineage (NCBI taxonomy): Eukaryota > Viridiplantae > Streptophyta > Magnoliopsida > Asterales > Asteraceae > Saussurea > Saussurea involucrata. The sequence continues at coordinate 29,829,850 of CM066316.1, forward strand.
AAGCGATAATGAAAAACTGAAAGTAAACCTAAATTCCATATTTCTTCTTAATTTCCTCAGTCAACATTTGTTGATACCTTAGTTGTTCGTTTCCTTGCGTATTTTCCATTAACATTTTTAGCTCGTTGATTTTTTTTGAAGACTTGTACGAATCTTTTAGCTCCTTTAAGTGTTCAGCTACACCATTTATCGTGGACATCCGTAAAGTGCTTGTTTCGTTGATTAAATCTTTTACTTCATTTATTTCGGCATTTGAGGTAGTCGATTTTCCTTTTTGTTCCCTTGTTGCCTTTTTTTCCCCATCGGACGAACTCTGCTTTCATCATCTTCCTCCGTGAAACTTGTTTGTACATCCGTTGATGATGTGAAACTACCAGATGAGTCGGTCTTTGTTCTCTTCGTATGAACATCATTTGTGCTCCCGCCTCTCCATTTTGGCTCATCCTTAATAATTGCCCATGCATGCTCATATTTGAAGTTCTTCTTGTATGTAGAATAATACAATTTTCTTGCGGCATCCTTTACTTGGTCGTCGGACCATCCACTGTGATATTGTTTTTCAATATTAATGAATATCTGGTTAAATTCATTAACAGATGGAATTACCTGATACCAATGCCCCTTGACTTGTGATTGCGTTCTCCGATTAAATTTCTTTCTGTGGTCATTGTAGTACAGAGAAATGCGGCGCCAAAAATCTTTTGCTTGTTGGCCATTACCTGTGATGCTGTCAGTGGAAATAGTTACCCAAGCACTCATCAGTAATTCCTCTTCATCATTGGACCAAGTCTCGCTCTTCTTTCGTTTTGAATTACTGCTTAACGAAACATCAGGATCGATACTTTCAAGCCCATCTTGGGTGGAAAAGGGAGGGAATGTAGTTTCTCTAGATGGAATAGGGTGGAAAATTAAGGGATTCCCGTCATTTGATACCGGAGAACCATATTGTACAAAACCAGGTGGTGGATATTGATATTGAAAGGGATTTTGAATTTGTTGTCGTGGACGTAGATATTGTGCAAAACCATGTGGTGAAGAAGTCTCCAAATTGTATGGCATGTTTGGAGGGAGTTGGTAGTTGGGTTGGGGTGAAGAAGTATCATAGTTAAAATCATTATTTGTTGGAGAAAATTGGTTAGGATCCATTTTAATTACTGAGAGATGTTGAATTCGTTGGAGGGGGTTATTTAGGATCCATTTTATATTATTGAAGTTCAATAGGTTGAAGCTCTATGGGTTGAAGCTCTATGGGTTGAATAAAAGTTTGATATGAAACATGCAGGGAATCTATAGGACTATTTTGTTTGCTTCTTGCAAACAACAAAATATAAAAGTTTGATATGAGTGAACATGCAGGGAATCTATGGGAAATATGTATACAATGGGAATTATAAAAAAATGGAAAATACAAATACAAATATAAAAACGATACTAAATATAAATACAACATGAAATATAAAACGATACTAAATTTTAATACAACATGAAATATAAAAACGATACTAATTTTTAATACAACATGAAATATAAAAACGATACTAATTTTTTTCCCAGATATGCTCAACCAAATCCGAACGTAGTTGATTATGGACTATTTTATCACGTACTTCAGCACTCCTTTGTATGTATTCGTTGAATGCACCAACAGATCCATTTCTAAAGCGTATTGGGGGATCACCATCTTCATCCGACCAATGACTAATTGCATTTCCTTCATTCTCGACGATCATATTATGCATTATGATGCATGCATATATGATATCACTCATTGTAGTATCCATCCAAAATCTTGCCGCTCCGCGTATAATAGCCCAACGAGATTGGAGAACTCCGAATGCCCGTTCCACGTCTTTCCTTGCAGCCTCTTGCATTTCCTTGAACTTCTTCCTCTTCAAATCTTGTGGACAAGAAAAACTTTTAACAATTGTAGCCCATTCTGGATAAATACCGTCAGCAAGATAATAGCCCTTTGTGTATTCCGTTCCATTGACAGTAAATGTGACATCAGGAGAGTATCCTTGTAGAACATCGTTGAACAATGTACTTTGGTTCAATACATTGATATCATTGTTTGACCCAGCGACACCAAAAAATGCATGCCAAATCCAAAGGTCTTGAGAAGCAACTGCTTCTAACATAATTGTTGGCACACCGTGGTCACCTCGAGTGAATTGGCCATGCCAAGCAACCGGACAATTTTTCCATGCCCAATGCATACAGTCAATACTGCCTAGCATACCTGGAAACCCATGATGTTCTTCATGTAAGTGAAGTACACGTGCAACATCTTCATCATTTGGCCTTCTCAAGTATGTAGGACCAAATACTTCAATTACACCCCGACAAAAATTCTTTAGACATTCGATAGAAGTACTTTCTCCTATTCTTACATACTCGTCGTTTTGATCAGCCGGTGTTCCATATGCTAGTTGTCGAATAGCTGCAGTGCATTTTTGTAACGCCGAAAGACCTTGCTTCCCGGTTGCATCTTTCCTCAATTTGAAATAATCTGAATGGTTGGACAACGAGTTTACAATTCGGATGAATAGTTCTTTATTCATACGAAACCTTCGTCTAAAGATGTACGGTGGAAAAACGGGTTGATCTGAAAAATAATCTGCAACAAGACGATTGTGTCCCTCTTCACGACCTCGTTGAATATATCTTTTCTTCCTTTGAAATTTTTTCTCTACAAGCTTCAACATCTTTTCATGGGTATCATCTTCTAATTCATCGATGATGAATTCACTTACATCTACAAAAAGTTGTTCAATGATCTCATCAGAATCAGACATGGTGGAAGTGAAAATATGAGATTTGAAAATTTGGATGTGAGAATGAGATGATGATATAAAGAATGGGATATGAGTGTGTATATATATATATAGGGAGATTGAGAGGGTGAGAGTTGGCATTTTCAATATCAACAAAAGTTTCTTAAAATAAAATGTAGTTTTTTTATAAATATAAAACAAAAGTTTCTAAAACTATTTGGGTAATACATTTCAACCCGTTTAAGTAAACGGGTTTGGGTAATACATTTCAACCCGTTTAAGTAAACGGGTTGACACGACACGACACTCCCAACCCGTTTAACCTGTGAACCCGACACGAACCCGACACGACACGACACGTTTAACAGGTCTAATTAAAACTATGATTTCTAAAAACAAAAGTATTTAATTTTTGTGTTTTTTAATTTTCGATATTTACGAAAGCGTTCCAATAATGTATTTTGTTAATAATAATAATTATTATAATAATATATTATATATTTAATAAATGAATTATTATTAAATAAAAGTGTAAAATTAAAAATGTAAACTATTGATTGTTAAGGGACCAAATATGAAAATTTCTATTCTTTTCAAGCGTTTCCTCAAAGACTTGGTATATACCAAGTCATTCTCCAAAAAGTCTTTGACCAAGTTATTGGTCCAATGAAAAAAAATGCCAAAAAGTGTTTGATCAAGTCATTCTTTAACACCATGCTCTTACTATTTGATAGTTATCTATACTTAAAAAGCACATGGGATCCATAAAAACGAGTTTCCTTCTTTAGTTATCTATCTATATAGTTTGTTGAGTTGGTTTCGTCTCAAGAAAGATTCCCTGCAAATACACCACCGGACCCCTCTCTCTCTCTCTCTCTCTCTCTCTCTCTCTCACGTTACGCAACCCATTTGTTCTTTCGATCCAACACCGAATCATCTGCTCCCACTTTCCATCAATGGAGGAAGCTAAAAGTAAGTCCATCTCATCTACCCCTCTAATTGCGATTGCTTCTTTTACATTCAATACCTTACATCCTACCATGTCCGTTTGTCTTCTGATCTTTGATTCACACGAATATCTTTCATAATTCAATATATATGTGGTTATGGAATACATTCTTTGACGTTTCTCTATGTGATCTCCAGTAAGGTTGCATTTACTTGACGAGATCCATATTCATTGAGCTTTGCTCAGAATTAGGAATTTGAGTTGGCAATCTAGGGTTGAGCTGCTTCCAGTAATATGTTGATTATGTTCTTTGTTGGTTTGATCTTTGTATGGAGTAGCACTTTAGACTTCCCAACTTAAGGAAAAGGGTAAAAGGCAAAGAAAGTGTTATGTTAATAGTTTACTCAAACTTCACTAAATTATACACAACATCTCTCCCAAATAAAAGACCCATAATCTGATTTTTGGTGCCAAACCTGGTAATTCTTAAAATATAACTATGATTATGCTATGAATACTATTTACTTAATAAGAACTTTTTACGGAATAATAAAAATCTATTTCAATATTCAATATGAAATGGATATTTTGACATCCAAAGTTAATGTCACCATTCTTTTCAATTTTTGTATATTGAAACTCAAATATCGGAATTATGTTACTTTCGGCTTCTTATATGGTCTAATGTGGTTACATTACATATAAAAATCCATGTAGATTTGTATCTAATTTGAACCAAAAAAAATTGCAGACAACAAAAATAATCCCATTAAGACAATTGCAATGGAGGAAGTAGTTACAGAAGTTTGATCGTTTAGTGTTTTGGTTGGGTGTACCTTTAGATAATTTTCCCCATGTTCCATTATATTATTCTGTTCCATTTTACTAATATTCGTACTAACTTTTTGATTTTCTTTGTTAAATAGTTGTTGAAACTAAAGACGGAACGATCTCTGTTGCTTCAGCTTTTGCTGGCCACCAGGAAGGTTAGATAAGATCCACTGTTAAGCATCTTCTTTTGCAATTCAGTTGGTTAAATTTGAGTTTAGATGGATTCTCTTACACATTTTTATATTGTCATTAATATTATAAATCGCACTGGTGCCCAAAAATTGCAATCTATACTCATGTTAGTAGAAGAATGTCTCAAGACTTCAATAAAGAAAATATGGATGTTCCTCAAAAATCAATTCTTAGCTTCCAATTGAAGTAAGTCTTGTGGATCAAAACCCCCAAAGACTTGTAACATGTGTAGAAGTGTTTTGACATATAAGAGTGTAATTAGTACGAGAGATTCTAAATGGAAAACATTGGAATTTACATGTGAGAGAGGAAGTATTAGATTACATCTATAGGTAGTTATGGATAAGAGTTCCATGTCTATTCATACTTCTCAAAATGTACCTAAATGAAAGCTGCAATTATTATGGGATGCCCTTCTTTTTTAATCCTCTCTCTCTCTCCTTGCTTTATATTGACTTAATTTATTATGACTTTAAATCTTACTCCCTCCATTCACAAAAGTAAAGGCAACAATTTACTTGACATATAGTTGAATAAAAGTTTTTGACTAATGATCATATAGTTGATATAGCTCTTAATAAGACAAGGTTGAAAAAACTTGTGAATCACAATCAATTCCACCAATATACTTTAGTGATTGTTGATGGGCAAGGAGGTAAATTTCAAAGAATCTTTCAATGAATCTTTTGGAAACGGATACACACTCATAAAATATTTTATGCATACATATATTATAAATATTTATGTATGTGGGTGTGCATGACTCTCTTTAGTACTTTTTTGACACTTCATACCTGTATCCCTTCCCATGCATCATGGATCATGTCATAATTCTTTAATGTTTTTTCTCATTGTCTTTGTGGTTCGTTGTATTTGAAATATGGTCATGAAATCTTCTATGCTCTAAGATGGTGGTTTGGTTAAAAATGAGTGATATGTTAGTGAAATAGTTGTCAAGTGTGTATTTGGTGATTGTGAAGCAGTTGTACAGGACAGAGACCACAAATTCTTGACAAGAGCTGTAGAAGAAGCATATAAAGGAGTAGATTGTGGAGATGGAGGTCCATTTGGTGCAGTTGTTGTTTGCAAGGATGAGATTGTTGTGAGCTGTCATAACATGGTTCTAAAACACACTGACCCAACTGCACATGCAGAAGTTACAGCAATAAGAGAGGTTTACAGTCAACCATTTAAGTTTATATGCTTCAAGTATTATAATTTTGTGCTCAATGTGTTAGGTGCTCTTCTATGATTTGATCAACTTTTGCTTTGCATTATCTCCATGACTCCATCTATTACATTGTCTTACTACACTTATGCTTACAAGTAATGCTAAGTTTCATTGGCTTTTTCCTTCCATTTATCACCTCCATTAATTTTTCCTTGCATCATGGAAATGGGACAAACAAACTGAAAACTGAAGATTTAAATATCACCAAAATGAGTGAAAGCTTAAGAGTTTGATATGTTCACTTTAGCTATAGCCAATATATTATTCACCTTCCAATGGTGTAGTAGCTTCCCTATATTATATTCACGATTCACCTTCTGTTCCACCATTGGTATTTGTTATTTGGTTTCTGACATTTCTATTTGTGTATTAAGCATAATGTGAAAAATGTGCTCATTACTATAATATTTACCAGCTCGTTGATAAGCAATCAGACTGAAAGCTAAACCCACCTTGTCTGCCTTTCAGCCTAGCCTTATTGATGTTGATTATATTACAGTGCCCCACCCTGATACTATAGAGAGTCAGCAAGAGGTGGAAATACCCCCCCCCCCCCCCCTACTAGGTAGGTTTTCACCTATTTACAGTAGGAAGTCAGAAAGAGGGACAATGTTTATAGAAAACTGGAAGATGGTTTTTTCAAAGATGCCGAAGTTCTAAGGGTTAACAGCTCCATTTAAACATGTAATGAATCATTTTATGATAGAACTCTATGATTCGAAAACAAAATAAACTAGAGCTGCAACTTTAAATAAATGGAACAACTTGGAAGCCATCTTATACAAACCATATAAACTAACAAGGACGTAAAGAACCCAAAACAAGAGGATCCCGAAAAGGGTGAAAGGTTACACTGTGTACAATCTTTAATAAATAAAAGTAAGATAAAATTCTGTGTAAGATACATAAATCTTTATGTGTAGATCACATTTAACACATCTAAGTAGCAATGTTCTAGAGCTATTTTCTTTACGTCTTTTCCATATTCTTTTGGACCTTGTGAAACTATCATGGTTTGTGAATTTCGCCTTCTTATCATTGTTTTTATTTTACTTTCTTTTATTTTAATATTATTCTTATCGCATGTCTCAGGCATGTAAAAAGCTGAACCAAATTGAGCTCTCCGACTGTGAGATATATGCCTCTTGCGAGCCCTGTCCTATGTGCTTTGGCGCCATTCATCTTTCAAGAATCAAGGTTCGGTTGTTGCCCCATACCCTTTCTAATATTTTCATTATATAATATATATATATATATATATATATATGCCTTCCACATATTATAGCAATATAGGGTTAATTACCAAACAAAGATCATGGTTAATGAATTTTTACAAATATTTATTTCAAAGTCTTCTAACATGAAAAACACCAAATTGGCTAAAGTCATAACACAACAAGTAACCTATAACAAACGATGTTATGCTATCATATAATGTTGTGTCATGTTCCTCAATAAGACATAGAAATGGCGGTTGAGAGGCAAGCTCTGAATCGCTAAGAGGTAAATCTTGTTTGGCAAAGAAAAAATCTGCCTCTTAATGGTTCTAAAACCCGCAGAATGATTTTGTATCGTGGGCCTCTCTTAATCATTCATCGCCCTGATTTTATTCCAAATAATTACCAAACAATCATATTTCATTTTAGACTATATCATAAGAGCCTCTTAATGATTCTGACCACTTAATCATACTGCACCAAACCATTCAGCATCTGCCAAACAGCCCTTCAATATGAATGAAGTTTTATTAATTGTGTTTTGTGTGGGTGCAGAGGTTGGTTTATGGTGCGAAAGCGGAAGCAGCCATAGCAATTGGGTTCGATGATTTCATTGCAGATGCATTAAGAGGTACTGGATTTTATCAGAAGGCCAACATGGAGATCAAAAGAGCTGATGGCAATGGAGCCATTATTGCTGAACAAGTCTTTGAAAACACCAAATCCAAGTTCTCTATGTATTGATAGATCTCACTTCTAACATCAACATTTATTTCTCCATTCGATTATATCATTCACAACTGAATATTTTTATATGCTGCAGAATCTCAACTTTTCTCTGCATTACATGATACCCATATGAACGTGTTTTAATGAACAGATTTGAAATTTGAAAGTTATTCAACTTGCCATTGTTTGCTTGTTCCTGTGAATACTCGGAAATTTTGTGGGCATAGATGTCATGGGGGTATTTTCGTCTTGCAGGATACATGTTGATGCCGGAGAAATCCAGCTTCATATCGATTATGGAAGCTTGTTGATTTGAGGTATAAGCTTTTTTTTCTTAGCTTTGTGGGAGGAATCTGGTGGTTCCTAGGGATATTAAACCAAACCAAATGAGCCCAGTATATCCCACGTGAGGTGGGTTTTGGGGGGATAAGATCTACAGAAACCTGACCTTTACCATACAGATGTAAGTAGACCTGACATCTACCGTCATTGTGGTTTCTAAAAGCCTGTAGTTTTCTTCTGGAATCAGTTCAGAAGCCATGGTACTAGAGGTAGGCAAAAGTCACTTCCAAGTCTAGAGGCTTTTTGTAAAATTTCAAAAACGATCATGGTCAAAAATCAATAGTTTAAACTTCAAGGGCAGATATGTAATTTCTTATAACTCCTAAAAACATGTGCGTCACATGATCCAGATCTGCTCTGGCCGGCCAATGACATATCATAACATAAGGAGTGTGCAGAAAATCATCCGATCCTATTAAAACTGACCGACTAGAATTGGAACAAATTGAATCCAAATTTAAACATCCTAATTGGATAGTTTGATTTTTGGATGACAATTACAGTAAAAATATCGTTGGACCGCTAAACTGGTCGAATCAAGTCAAAGTGAACCGTTTTTGGCGTTTTGAGCAATTCGGTCTGAAAAAGGTCAGATCCGGTCTGCGGTATGAATATTTTTTAAGCACGTGTATTATGACTCAATTAATAAAAACAAAACCATCCAATACATTAATTAATAATTCCTTTCTACTCCTTGAAAAATCCATCAAAAGAAAGTTGTGTTGCATTATCATATCTGAACATGTTTCTCTTTCTGTCATATTGATAAAACTGAGGAACAATACTAGTGACATCTGACTTATGCTTGAGAAGAAGGTATAAATCTCATATAATCATATCCATGAGTGTAACAAAGTATTGATTGATGTCTTGATGAGCTAGCTGGCCAAAGGGAAAACTGAACCCATCTTATTCATAGAACCATTCTTTACATTAAAATAGCAAGTAATCTCTTATTTGAGGGATGGCCACAACGATTGCCAAGTCCCTAGTGAAATTTGATTAACAACAGTTGAAAACAGAGATTGCCAAATGAGTTTACTTAGATTATCTAGCCGAAAGTAGCATAGACTCTGTTAGTCAAAATTTATATGATAAAGGCTTTTTTGAAACTTCAACCCAGTTTTTTAAACATAGTCAAGAAAAATTACGCTGATAGTCAGTTGTTTAAAAAAGATTTTGAATTTATACATCTTGGTTTGATAATGATAGGAGTAAGAGGATTAATGAGAAAATATTGGGGTAGTAAAGTTTTAGTCACTATTTATGATAATACAATTTCTAATATTGCTAAAGGAATGATTGCCTATACCGAGATAGATTTAAATAATAATAATAAAGGCATCATATGTTGTAGTCCAGATTTTTTTGTTAACTCTAAAAGATTTTGTTAATCATATTAAAATTGGTATTTAGACTAAAGGTTATGAAGACGTTAAGCAAGGTGATAATTTATTATTAACCTTGTGAATTTTAGGAAGATGTTCTTTCACTGCAAAGACAAAGTACAAAGTTTTCACTGATAAAGTTGTTGATTTAATTAGCAGTAAAGGAATAAAAATGGTAAAACCAAAAGAATTTTCCATCGAAGACTTAATTAGTTTAGACCGGAATTTAAGCATTTTTGAAGAAAAGACGGAAAAAGTTTTGACACCTCAAGACGCTTTAATGTATACAGATAGAGATTGAAAAACCATTTTGCGATTTATTAATTATACTTCTGTCGCATTTCAAGAAACCGAAACTGGCAACGATTTGGTTCATCTTGTGCTAATCGGTAGCGAGACTGATGAAATAGTTTTTCCAAAAGAATTAAATATTGTTTTAGATGATAAAGAGCTTTAAATTTTGGAAGACCAGCTGTATTTATCTAGACAAATTACAGACAAAGAATACATTTATTATGATAACGACAAAAATATTAGAATCGGTCTTTTACATGAAGACTTAGAATCTAATATTACAGACATCAGTTATCAAAAAGGCTTAGTAGATGATGAAGCTGAAAGGTATAGAACTATTACTAGAACTCCTTTTGATAGAACTGTCCCCATGAAGCATTTACTTATACTAGCTTTCCTCCTGGAGCTCCTTATACAGAGAGATCGTCCTGCACGCTCTAGATATGTAGCAAAAGGATTAGAAAAACCTTTAGAGCAACCAATTAATTTTCAATCTGAGTCAAAAGGTTATATATTAAAATTGACTGCTCATGATCCTCATATATGGACAAATGTCATAGAAGTCTGGAAAAGCACTCTAATAGTTCACTATTATAGACAAAATCAGGATATGGGAGCTGAGGAGATGTATAGATATTTAGAGACCTTTTTAGGAGAAAGTACAAAAACCATGTGGAAATCCTTTAAAAGAGACTGTTTTACCGATTATAATAATTTAAAGTCCCTTGTAGTAATCCCTATAATTTTGTTAATCAGATACAAATTTTAGCGACCGGAGCAGACCCAAACTTTGGATAGATGAATGTTCAGAAAAAAGACATGAGAGAATTAGAACAATTAAGTTTATACATTTTTTAAAGAAAGTCATGATAATGGAATAATTTGCCTTCCGTCAAGGAAAGTCCAAATTATTTATGGTCTATTGGTCAAAGAGCGCACTTTATCACTAGAATTTTAAAAGATAAATGTGTAGATCTTCAGATTCAAAAACAATTTTAAAAGATTGATTATAAATTTTGTAGAGATATGTATATGCCTAAGACGTATGTTGCTTCTTGCTCTAAACCCAAGAAAAAATACAAGTATTTTAAAAGGCCTTCCAAAAAGAAATATTTTTTGAGAAAACTTGATAAAAGAAAGCCTTATCTTAATGAGCAAAAGCATGTTAGAAAGTTTAAGCCCGAAAGAAATTATAGAAATAGACCAAGTTGTTATGTTTGAAGTAGTAATGAACATTTAGCCAAAACCACAAGGGTTGTGGCGTGGTGGTAAGGGCCTGAGGAGTTCATAGCGCTTGCCCGGGTTCGAGTCCCACACGCAGCACTTGTGGCCACTGGGGATTATCTCAGGGCTGCATTACTTCGCGGTCGGTGTGTTTGTCAGGGATGTACTGGGCCGAAGGCCCAGGAACCCTATCCAAAAAAACATTTAGCCAAGACTTGTCCCAAAAGAATTAATAATTTCGATAGAAAGAGTACTTTGATAGAATGCGTTAATGAAGACCTTATCCCGGTAGATGAATATATTTCTGACACCGAATCTATTTATAGTATTATAACAATAGAAGACACTGGATTAGAACAAGACAAAAATAGCGATACTGATTCAGAAATGGTAAATGAATTTACCAAGACTTTAAATAATCATGATTTGACTCTTGCCATAATTTAGATTTTGTTAATATTGAAGACTTCTCCTGTAAACATAATTGGCAAAAAAATATACATGAACTTCCTTGTATTATTTCAATCTTTTTCCGCATAAAAGGCGGAGAGCTAAATGTTTAAAAAGTGTTGAAATAAGAATCTTAAGAAAAATAATAAAAAGTGTTGAAGACATTTCCAAATCTAGATAAACATTTCCATAAGACCTTGATAATCAAGAACTAAGAATCTTAAGAAAAAGAATAAAAAGTGTTGAAGACATGGTAAAGTTTTTTCAAAAGAAAATAGACTTTTTCGAAAGACAAATAAAAGGAAAAGAAATAATTGATGAAATAAAGATATGATTCAGCAAGATTATGTCCAAGTTGTTTGTAATACTGATAATTTAAAGAGAAATGTGTAGATTTTCATAAATGCTTAAATTTTTTAGATAGGATTAACAATACCACAAGTATGTTTGACTTAATTCAGTTTTAAGTCTTTTAGCATTCACATTATACAGCGATTCATAATTGAGACATGCACGAATATCTATTTCATAAATGACATTAACAGGTTTGGAAATAAAATATAAAACATCATGCAAACATGCCGAAATAGAATTATCGTCTAGGATTAAATATAAAACCATCATGTCTCAATCTCGCAACTGAAATAATGTTTCTAACGATACTCGGAACGTAAAGACAATCATTAAGTTTTAAAACCAAGCCATTGGGAAGGATCATATCATAATCACCCTGGGACACAGCATCCCCTCTTGTCCCATTGCCCATCTTGAGCTCCAATTGGTCTGGCCTCGGCTACCTTTCACTTCTTAGTCTTTGCAAAGAGGAACAAATATGAGTCCCACATCCGGTATCCAATACCCATGAATCATAATCATAAGTGAATAGATCGATGATAAACAAATATGAGTTTCACTATTGTTTAGGTACATTGGATGTGAAGAGAAGGGCCCGTGCGGTTTCAAGAAGATGCCTACTTTTCCGCTCAACTCAATTTTGTTGTGGGGTTTCAACACACGAGCTTTGGTGTACAATGCCTTGCTGGGAGAGGTAGTCACGTATGTAACGATTAAAAAATTTTGGGGCATTGTTTGTCTTAAAAACTTGGATGTTGGTTTGAAACTGATTTTTTATCATGGTATGAAATTTAATGAACAAATGTTTTGCCTTTGATTTTTCTTTCATCAAAAACACCCATGAGAAGCGAGTATGATCATCAACAAAAAGTAAGAACCACCGGGCACCAGTAATGTTGTTTACCAGTGTTTTTCCCCACATATCACTATGTATGAGAGAGAATGATTGAGATGGTTTGTGAGTTTGAGGTAAATATGTTGCACATGTATGCTTTGAAAGTTGACAAATATCACACCGAAGATTTTGAGAAGCTTTATTAATGAATAAAGTTGGATACAATCGAGAAAGAGAAACAAAATTAGGATGTCCTAAGCGATAGTGCAACTTCATAATCTCACTATCAACAAAGGTACATAACCCGTTGTTTTTATTAGTTGATAAACTGGAAGCGAGGGTTGTTGGTATTGCATGATTGTGGATGGCTGGCTTGAATCGACTTGAGTTGTTTTGCATTTTCAGGTGGTATAAGTCGGCCCAATTTTCAGCATTGCCAATCGTCTTCCCCGAGTCCAAATCCTAAAACACACAAGAATTAGGCTGGAATTTAGTGGTGCATTTGTTGTCCCGAGTGAGTTTATTAACAGATAAGAGATTGTGCTTCCCATGGATTTTCCAACAGGTTTTGCGTGTGTGACCATGTCGGTTGCAGTGATCACACCAAGGTCTTCCGCTCCCTTGTTTGTTATGGAATGTTGGTCGAGGACGATAAATCAGGTTGCACAGAGGAACCTAGTTTTGTAGCTTGGGTTCCCATCATAACCTTCTTCCGACATTCCTCTCTTGGAACTTCTGAAAAAACTTGACGAATGGAGGGAAGGGGTTTAGTTATAAGAAAGTTGAATACTCTTTCTGTTAATAAGTCCCATGAGAAAGTTGAATACTCTTTTTGTTTCTGCAGTTGTGATTGTCATACAAGTCCAATTGTTGCCAGGTTAACCAATTAAAGTATTCAGTAACAGATAGCTCTCCTTGGCGAAGATCATGGATATTACACTCTACTGCAAACAATTTTGCAGTATTGTCGCTGCTTGAATAGGTATCACGGGATGCTTCCCAAATTTTCTTTGTCGTTGAATAAAGCAGCAAGTTTTCACCGATGTCTTTAGTCATTGAATTAATCAGCCATGACATTACCATGTTATCCAAACTTTGTATTTAGGATCATCAGTCTCTAGAGCATAAACAACTTTGGTGAGATGATCCTCCTTGCCACGACCACGTATGAATAACATCACTGATTGAAGGAAGTTGCGACCGTTTAATCGTGACCACTCTCATTGTGAGTCGATTGAACAGGACCCATAACTGAAGCTTGAGTAGATTAATTTGAAGTTACCATGACCGAAGATGACAGTCCAGAAGTCACCAAATCAAACAGACTGCAGTTGATTGCAGAATTTGGGAAGAAGATTAAATAGAAGATTATAGAAGGAATTTAAAGATTGTGGTTTCTTTTTGAAGTTCTTTCCTACACAAAAACAGGTATGTTACAGAATACACTTTTGCTAAACACAACAATCAAAAGAAAAACTAAAAGTAAACTAAACTAAACCGGATAACACCACCATATGCAGAACACAAAACCTCCATCTTTATCCTGTTTTAAGCTTATTATTATTATTATGTGTTGAAAATGAGGGTCGTGATGAAAGTGGATAAATAATCTCGTAAAGATTTTGGAAGAATCCCCGATCATAAATATTGTTCTTGACAATCTCCACGTCTTCGAGATGTGATCTTCTAAAGAAAGATTTCCATTTGCTCTCCGGAGCTTTTGTCTCTGGGGTCAGATCACCTAAACTAGCTTTTAGTGCTTCTGCACTGGCCTTTGCTTCGTTCACCTTCCTTTGCCAGCTTAAATAGTCTTGCCATTTGAAAGTCTAAAACATTAAAACATGTTCATTGGTAAATCTAACATATAAACCAAACTAAACAAGCCCAGTATATCCCACCAGAAGGTGGGGGATGTACGCAGACTTGACCTCTACCACAGAGAGTAGAGTGTTTGTTGCCATTTGAAAGTTTGCAACAGATAAACCAAATAAAACCCAGTATATCCCATCTCGAGGTGAGGTCTAGAGAGGGTAAGATAAGATGTATGCAGGCTTGAACTCTACCTCAAAAAGTAAAACAATTGTTTCAGTGAAGACAACATATATTTGATATTTGAAGGGAAAAAAACTGTTTGTACCCCAAGCAAAATAAGTACTAATAAAGTGATTCGTTTCTACCACTTATGTGTCCTTGTAAGAATAATATTATGTTGTGGATTTCTTGGCATTTTGGCTTAAGATCAAGTGTAGTAAGAATGATATTTATGTTGGTGTCTGTAAGAATACAAGCTTGATAAACAAAATAATTTATTAATTTCTACGTTTTAAGCAAAAAGCTCTAATATTTAAAAAATGGAATATTGTCTTACTATTTTTGTGTAAAGACTTCATCTACAAAATGGATTCTATTGCAGCAAGAAGCTTATAGGGGATGTAAAAACTAAAGTTAATTTTGATTTCCATGATGCATTGGAAGCTATGCACCGCCTTCCATAAAAATTGCTAAAATTGCCATTTTGCGAAAAGCCATATTAGTTGCAAAGTTTCTCTTTTTCAAATTTGTAAGCTTGAATTACCTATTTGCCCATATTCATCACGAAAACATGGATGTTATTGAATTTTTTCCATAATATTCACCTATTGTGTCATCATTGTTGAGGGGTATTTTCGACAAACAACATGTAGAGTCAAGCGTTCCAATGTTTATAGGACAAGGGATGTAGTATATAATAAGTTAAGGTAAGCGATATTACCTCATTAGTGGTCGTATTGCTGAGACAAAGGCTTGCATGGTACCCAAAAAAACCTGATAGAAGCAAAGAAACTATGGCCAGGAACACCATTAGAAGTATCTGAGTGTTGTAAGAGCCCAGCAACCACTGTTGAAACAAATAAAAGGTTGTTACAATAACTGATTAAGCTATAACAACACAATAGGTTACCATAACTGATCAATTTAAGAGTAAGAATAACATATATTTGTTCACTTGGATTTATTCAATGATACCTCTTTGTCATCCAGATTTACTTAAAGCAGTACAATCTATTAGATCACAAATTTCAAAAATGTATGAAATTCTTACTTATATCATGATAGACAAAATCTTTGGTCTTTTTAATGTTTAAATTACACTAAAGAAAGATTGTGGTTGAATAGATTTCTCAGATGAATATAAAACTAGATTTATCAAGAGTATAGAATTAATCGTCTTTAAGATATCGGATATAGTATGTAGCTTAGGCGTTATATTGTCTTCTGGTGTTTGCTAAGATATCATGTGAGTCATTAAGTTAGTTTGTTTGCGATTCTTTTGAAAACCATCTTTCACATGAGATATCAAAGTCAGGCTCTTGGTACAAATCCTACTAATCAGTAATCATATTGATATAGAAATCTACAGATTACTGGCTTTCGAGAGGCTAGGTCTCTCCCAAATGTTCTCACCTAACTGATTACAAAACCCTCTAACCCCCTTCCCTATTTAGGTAGTGTTTGGTACGCACAACAGGACAGAACTGGACAGAACAAGATATTAGGACTGGACAGGACGGAACTGGACATGCCGTCTGTCTGGTGTGTCGTACGACTAGGACTAGACTGGACAGAGAACTAGACAAGCTCCCCTCAAAAGCTATTTAATGATCTTATATATCATATAATAGTTATAATTAACACAAATAAATTAAATTAATTAATTTATAAACATTTTTACACAATTTTCATATACATAAATACATGCATATATAATGGTTCTAAATTTGAATGAAACTTTTGGTATAATTGATGGTAGCTTGAAAAAAAATCTGATTCGTACAAAGGAGAAATTATGTTTTATTTGGTTTGATAGATCCTTATCAATTGGCGAAGGCACGGTGAAGATGGTGGAGGCAGTCGACAATGGTGGAGGGGTTAGTTGTGGCCGATGGTGGAGGTAGTGGTGGTGGAGGCCGATGGTGGAGGTAGTGGTGGTGGTGGTGGAGGCCGATGGTGTTGGTGGAGGTCTATGGTGTTGGTTATGGTGTAGGTAGAGGTGGTGTTGGTTATGATGGAGGTGGTGGTGGTGGTGATGGTAGCGGGCGGTACTACTGGGGGTGGCAATGGTAGGTGGTGGTCGGTGGTTGTAGAGGACATGAAGATAGTAGATAGTAGCGTTGGTGGCGGTCGACTCTGGTAGATGAGGTAGTTGTGAACGATGTAGACGATGGTAGTGGTAGTGGTGATAAACGGTGGTGGTTGGTGTCTGACGGTGGTTGTGGAGGCTATTGTGGTAGATGAGGTGGGGTGGCCAACGATGGTGGTGGTGGTGGCTGACAGTGGTTGTGGAGGTGGTAGACGAGAAGGAGAAGGTGGAGGTGGCCAACGATGGTTGGGGTGGCGGCGATGGGTAGCAGTGCTTAGTGCTTGGTGGCCGACGGTGTTTGTGGAGGTGGTGATAGACGATGGTAGTCGGTGGTTGACGGTGGTTGTAGAGGTGTTGGAGGAGGTTGTTGTAGTGGAAGAGAAGGTGGAGGTGGTCGACGGTGGCTAGCGGTGGTGGCGGCGGCCGCGACTAGTGATGGTGACCACTAAAACGAGTACCGTATTAACGTCATATATCAAACGAGGGTTAATTAATAATATTTTAGATCCTGTCTCATTCTTGTCCCATCTTGTTGCACCTATTTTGGTGGAACAAAAAAATCATTTTTTGTCCCACGTTGTCCCACCTTATCCTAGTTCTTGTCCATGTCCCATGTCAAACCAAACATGGGAGAGTGAATTCTTGTCCTGTCCCATGTCGCGCCAAACGTGGGACAATGAGTTTTGTCCCGTCCTGTCCCATGCACCAAAGGCAGCCTTATACTACCCGACTTATTAACCACACTTATAAACTTGTTGACCCCAGGGGATAACAATGCTCTTTATTACTGTCAGTCGCATTGTCAGTCATGTGAGCCAATTTTACAAGAACGTTCTGGTCAAGTTTCCAAACCTCCCGTGTCTCTAGGGTTTTTAAATATATAATATTTATACATGGAAAACCTCACACACGCTCCCCTTTCGGTGAGGGACAGAGGCTTGAACCTTTTGCCTCCAAGAAGGTTAGGATTTACTATTTAGGTGACAATCCACTGGACCATTGGTCTCTAGGGTTGCTGTAAAGAGCTTTCTGTAGCCATCTATTTTTCAGAAGTGGTCTGAGTGACTGGAAGGGTCCTATTTAGAATTTCGGGGAGTGATTTAGACTTTGCTTGCTAGTTTGACCGATTCTATAAGCAATGTTAATATCTTATTGACCCTCTTTAGCTTTCATCGCTTCATGGGTTGTCTCAGATTTTATTTAGTTTTCCTTTTTCTAGTATTCTTGTTCTTTGGCATTCATTTTGGTAGCTTCAGTTGATACGGGATTGATTGATAAGGATGTAAGCGATGGATTTCTTTTATTGTATTATTGTTCTCTTGTAGCTATATGTTTATATATTGGCAATTGAAAATATATATATATATACTACCTATAAAGCATAAGGTACTACCCTTTAAAGCTTAAAATCATAAAATCTCTTAATTACAACTTTTAAAGCAAAATGTACAAGTTGAACACCTTTTAGTTTACAACCCCTTCTACCTCTTCACGTCTTAGCCCATACCGAGACAACCCATACCAAGAGTCCCATACGCTTTCTTCTCCAACCTCGTTTCAAACCATACCAGAGTACTACTGAAATGATTTGTACTATTTGGTTGTTCCTTCTTATAGGATTCACAAGATTTTCATATGGCTCATCTCGGTTTCTTCATCTCGATTCAGTCTTTTCATATGGCTACTCTCAATTGCTTGGTCTGGATTTCTATCCTTTAGACAGGTAACGGTTCATACTCTATTTCTTCGATACTTTCTTCTCTGGTTGTTTCTTTTCTGTGGAAATATCATTGATGATTTGAATGTAACCCGATTCATACTCTCTATTTGTTTTCTTCCTGTACGATTCACCGACTAACAATTTCAGGTGGACGTTGTAGTCTAAACTTCTCGATTATCTCGGTTTTCATCCCGATCTTGATTTGAAGAAACCTACATCACTTCTCTTGTTCCATTTTGAGGTTTAGAACGATTTTTTAGCACTGAATGCACTTCGTGCATGTTTTACTCGGTTGAGAACCATTTGTCTCGGTTTTCACATATTTTTTAGCATTCGGGCATGTTTACTCAGTTGAGAACCATTTGTCTCAGTGGATCGACATTTGAGCACTGAATGCACTTCGAAAATGGTATGCGATTGGATCTTGAAATCTACTATTCAAGAGATCAGCATTCGAACCCAAAAGGTAAAATTTTGTCATGCAGGGCTTCCCTTCTATTGTTGCTCCTCTCCATCCTCTTGACAAAGACACAAATCGATTTTGCCGGTATACCATTCATACTCTCCATTTAGGGTTTCTTTGATTTTGCGCTGTTTGATTTATGTTTGCTCATCTCAATCGATTTTGATTTCTGTTTTGTCCTCCCAATCGATTTTGATTCAATTTGCACCTCTCAATCGATTTTGATTTCTGTTTTCTCCTCTCAACCGATTTTGATTATGTTTGCTCTCTCAATCGATTTTCATGTTTGCAGGTATACCGTTCATTCGACTCCTCTTACTCAGGTATACCTCAGGGTTTAAACATCGTTTTAAATTCTGATTTATGTTTCTCTAGAGTACACTATAATGTACTCTTAAAGATCGTTTCTCCTCTGCGTTCATTATAGTTACTATCTGAGCACACCTTGGTAAGCACCAATGGGTGATTTATCGGTCCCCATTTGACAAAGAGTTTCAATTATTGTACAGAAAACGATCATATTTACGGCTTCTGTTATTATTATATACTGACACCAGCAGCTGATGTGGTGAACACTTTCATGAACTTCAAATTATTGAACTTGGCTCCAATAGGTTACATCAAGGATTTTGTTTTGAGCAGGAAATTCAGGCTTCTTAAGTTGATTATTACATATGAAGGGTACTAGAGGATCACTACATAACTAAAGTCCTTTTATGACTCAAATAAAATTATTTGGACATATGCAAACTGCTTCTATATAATTGTATTCTTAAGATTTGATTTGATATTCTTCAAGCAAACTTGCAGTTGCAAACTTTTAATAAAATTTTCCAAAGATATAGAGGATGTACATGTAGGTTTGTCACTGCTTTGGTGATTTTTTTTGCTTTACAGTTCAATAAAAGACATCACTTATCTTTCTGTTGGTACCATGTTTTTTGGATTTTATTGAATTTACATTTCTCACTTTAGTGTTTTTGATAAATGACAAATCCATGCCTTGTGTACTGATGGTCATTAAGTATTTTTAATTTGTATATAACATTTGAGTGTGATGAGAGCTTCACAAGTTGTTGAAAAGACTTGAACTTGGATTCCCACCTCGGTAAGCATGGAAATTTAGTAACACTTAGGCGTTGAATGGTTCAAGACTTCAAGTAATGGTCAATTTTAATTTGTTGGTCGAGGACATGAGGTATCATAAGGTTGTTTAAAAACTTGTATGAAAATCAATTTAAATACATTGATAAAACATAGGTTTGTATTCCCCATCAAATATTTTCAAAGTAAAATTGAAAACAAATCAACTTTGATACTCATTCTTCTAATTTTCGTAAGATTTGTTTAGTTGTATCCATATTGATTCTAATATATAATATAGCACTTCACATAAATAAAATAAAATAAAAACTAACAAGTGAATGTATTGAAAATCTCATCCGTGATTCTACCATTTTATGATTCTAGGATCATATAATAACATAATGTGGTTTGATACATGAAATGGTATGCATTCAATTTTAACGAAATATGTTTTTCAAACCCCGGTATATTTTTGAGGAATGATCTTATAGGTAAATGATATTTCTAAGGATAATCGATCTTGTTGTTATACTCTTTCCACAAATGGTTTCTTTTTGTTGTTATTCTTTTTATGAAGCAACCCACTTTGTTTATATGAATCCATGTCTAATATGCTTATATCTTGCAAGTATTCTAGAAACCATGTTACTTTGTTGATTCCTCTGACATGGTGATAGCCTATATAAACTTTAAAAGGCTAACATTTACAAATATCAAGATTGATATCAACAAAGTCCCAACACAAGAAAACTATGATTGCTGCCTTCGGAGGCTGCTGGTGGGTAGTCTTTAGTTCGACATTTTTTGTGCTTGTAGCTTGTTAGATAATTGAAAATTTTAATCGTTTGCAGATGTCAAGAAGTGGGAGAGCGGTTATTGGGGAAGAAAACTTATTGTGTAGAAGTAAAGAGCCTTGCTTAAAGAATTGTCATCATCAACAGACTCAGTAAGAGGCCATGGTTTAGTATTGAACTCGACGTTGATGTTTTCATGATCTTTTTTTTTCCACTGTGAACCTGATTAGAATTGAAGATGTGAAGGTCTGTTATAGACAAGTTGTTGTTGTTGGTTTCATTAAACTGATGTTGTTACAGAGCCAACTTTTGCTTCGGTGTTTGTGGATTATAAATATTATTGCTGGCCCCATTTAGTCATTCCTTGAATTTGAAGTTGATATCCCCTAATACTGTGGCCGACCTATGATTCTTGCCACTGATACCAACAATGATGCACCAGTTCAATATTTGTTGGCCTTGGGGCTCCTCACCTTTGGTTTCAAGAAGCTAATTTTAGGATTTCAAGGGCCAAAAAATAGTTGAGCTAATTTTGAGTGTATTCATGGTTACAGATTTTGTATACCAAGCTTAGGGAGCTATTACATCGGGATTTTTTCGGTCGTAAAGAATTAGAGAGGGTATATTGATAAGTCTTCATTTGCGGTTACTCGGAAGCATGTTTTGGATAGACAACTTTAAATCATATGATGCATTTTGCCTACCTTAAATTCTGTACATCTTTTTCGTTGTTTGAAGTAAAAGTTTTCTTGCACTACGTCCTTTTTATAGAAAAAGGTGTCAATTTATTATGTTATTATTCTTGAATTCTACTTGAAATTGCACCATTATCATTTAATACTCTTTGCCTATTTTATGTTTGTAGATTGATGTACGGAATATTATTCCGTTAGTTAACGAGATCGATCCACTGTTCAATATATGCAATAGATTGTTAAAATTCACATAAGAGTAATTTTAATACTCAATGCATCATGTCTATTTTAAGTACTTTACAATACATTTTCTCACCCGTGCATTGCACGGGCACACTGCTAGTATATATATATATGTTGGCAATTGAAACTATTCATCTAAACAACAGAACTAACCTGTACAACATGTGGAGCCAAACTCCGGAATGAATCTTCTATGCCATAATATGCTGCAATGGAAACACAAATACGCATTCAGATCAAAATTTCAGTATGAGCATATATTAATGGACATAATTTGTACCTGTTAAAATATATACAACTTCTAGTTCTTTTAATTGACCAGCAAGAACTAGACCAATTGCAACTGTTCCATATACACAAAGAAAGAAATGCCTGCGTAATGAAGTTGCATCATAGAAAAGACGAGTTAGAATCGCAGCTTGAATCTGATTTTAGTTAAGCAAGTATAGAAGAAAACAAAAGCACATTAATAAAGTACATTTTATTTGAGGTCGGATCATTAAAGCTAGATTAACTCACCATAGAAGAAACATCACGAAGTACAGAGTGTTTTTCTCCCCAATGCAATTATTCTGGAGTAATGAAAAACATTATTAATTCACATTATTCTTATAGTACAGAAATAGATTTTTCCTTAAAACGGATAAAAAATAGCAAAAGAGAAAAAATCAAACCATCCATCCACAGTGATGGTCGAACCGAGCAACACAACGGTCACATATGCTGCAATGCTTGGACCGAGCAGGCCTGAATAACGAACAAATAATTAAGATTATAAAAATACTAAAAAGTGTGCAGCATCTATTCTAAGAAGATAACTTAAGTAAAAAGATAATGTACATACTTTAGGATTTTGCAGGTGGAACATTCTTTCTCAGAATAAATTATGTTGTCATAGGGATATACAGAGAGATATTTAGAAACATTCTCAGCATTGACAGTTCCTGGATCAGAGAAACTAGTCAATAGAAAAAGTAAAATGCCCACACTGACACCCAACAAGCTTGTGTATCTGCAAAGAATATATAGAGTCCAAGAAAAAAGAATATCATTTATAAGGTGAAAGTGACAAAGAAAAAGCAATAAAATTGACTTTATACCTGTGATATCCACCTATATAATGACCAGGAATATGATTAAAAATTGAGAAGACGATCAAATAATAAGTACCACCAACTATCGCCAAGTACATAGCCTGCAACAAAAAGAGAAAAAAAAATTATATGTGTGATGCCTCCCATCACATTAAATAGATAATGGAAGAAAGGAGAAAATTCAATGATGTATGCCAAAAAAAACACATAACTATATTCCAACTTTGATTTTTGGCACCACTTATGTTCTGATGAAAGATTAATAGACATATTTTTCATTTCATGTTAACCAATCATTGAATTGGGTTAGGGAAATATCCATTTAGAGATGGTATTCAGAGTGGTGGAATTGAAAACTTGAATTTCTAAATTTTCATTGACCTAAATGCCCACAATAAACGATACATGTTCAGGTCCCCTGGAAAGATAATAGCACAACAGACACTGTCCATTCATATGCCTCCTGGATGCAATTAGGGGTAAATTTACTCATAGAACTAATAGGTTATGTGTTATCCATGAATCATGATTAAGACCAAATTAAGTGAATCTCCAAAGAAAAGTCAAGTACTGAGCGAAGAAAAACTTAATGGCGAAGAAAAAGAAAAGGGTCTAGCAGCAGACTCCACATTGAAACAGCAGAGGCTGAAAATTCAGACATTTCTTACACAGATGTTATATCCAAACGATTATTCTGATTTCTGAAGACCAAAGATGTGAATAGAAGAGCACTAATTGACAAAAAAGCCAGACATCACATCAGCAGGGGTTTAGAAATTTGTTGGAAAAATAGTCATACGAGGTACTATGCTGTTAATATCGGATATCGGGGAGATATCGGGGATATATCGGTCCAAGAATATTGGTTCATAAAATATTTCTTAGAATTATATATATAACACACTAAAACATAAATTAATAAGACTCTCTTGTTTTAATTACTCTTTGTTTCAGCTTACTCTCTTGTTTTAATTTTATATATATATATATACACAATATGTAATGGAAGTAATTAACAGCATAGAAAACAAGTAATTAAAACTGGACAGAAAGTAATTATTCTAAAATAAGTAAGCTGGAAGAGATCTACTCTAAAATAAATAAAACTCTAAAACAAGATCGACCTGTGGGCTGTGGAAGACTGGAAGCTGGAACAGATGACTAAAAAGGTATCGATGTATTCAAAAAAAAACCTAACTTACTAAAAAGGTAAAAACTATAAAAAAAAACCTTCATTAAAAAGCCCAATACTTATTTAAAACAAAAAAAGCCCATAACTCCATCTGCCTTCATTAATAAAGCCCCCCCCCCCTCCCCACCAAAAAAAAACTCTCTACAAGCGATATATCGGCCGATTTTTGGACCAAAATATCGGCGATATATCGGTCAATATCGCCGATATATGCCCAGCGATATACTTCCCGATATTTGGTACCGATATTGCACCTTAGGGCCGATATCCGATATCTCGCCGAGATATCGCGATTTTAACAGCATAGACGAGGTAGAGTGCAGCAGCCTGCAGAAAATCCTTGCTCTTATAGTAAGATGTGCTTCATAATAACACGGATTATAGATCTTGGAAGGTTATCACTGATAAGACCAATGGGAGGATTCCAAATCCAAATGTTGGTCAACTAGCTATAAAAGAAGAGGTCAAAGGTCAAACCTTCAAAGCAGATATACATATTCAAGTCTTCATACAGCACTATAGAGTGCACAATAAGTCCCTTGAGGATTGATCAGCTGATTTCAGAGGAAGAATAATAGGAGTCAAAATTGGACTGAGCATCATCACATTTGAATCAAGGAAACCATCAACACTGTAATCAATTTCTTTATGACATTGGTTAATAGGCAATGCTCCTCCAATCTTCTAGCTTTAACATGTCCTGTTATCATATTAATTTCACCATCTGTAGGGATTTTTTTATCTTGCAACTTTTATCCACTCAACAGGTAATGAGGACTTGTTTGATTTTATGGATGGTTATGACTGGTAGCAACATGAAGTGAAGTATACAGGCGATGAACTCACAATCCTAAAGACTTTAACTGAGTACAAACACTAGGAACATTCCAAGCCCCCCAAGTCCTATAACTAACAGGCCCGACCCTTGCTATGGGCTGTAGGGGCGACCGCCCTGGACAGCAGAAACCCAAAGGGCATCACCAGCCTGATGCTTTTCTTCTCGCTCTCACGTCTCACGCTCCCTGCCGTTTGGTGGAAGGGAAGGCTTCATCATCACTCCCAGACATTAAGCTATTCGCCCTCCTCTCTAATCTCCTCCAACAGGTAAACCAATTTTACCAATTTTGACAAACCGATCATAAGGTTTTGTGTTGGAAGCTTTTAAATCTATTGATGTCGGATTTTATGTGTATCTAAACTCCTGCTTGAAAAAGATATTAATTTTCATGCCTTGTCAGTGTTAACTTCCTGCCCTTAAACGCGAAGGTACTTTTAGCTCCTAATGAAGTCAAACACTGTCAAGCCCAACTTCCTTAACTCACAAGCATCATCTTTTACCTTGAGATGCAAATGTGCGATCCTTATATCTGCTTGAACTTCTTGCCTTGCATCACTCCTTGAAACTCTTCAGACAATATACAGCCAATTAGGAGAAATAGGCAGTAACTAGATTTTTACTTCGTTCAGTTTCGCGTACTCTCTCCTATTCTTTCACTGTGCTTGCATGCTTTAACTTCTCTTATTGTCTACTTTACTTGTTCTACTTCTACCAAAGTCTCCGTACTTTACCAAAATATGTCCCAAGCACTTCGTTAACTTTTCAAATCTGTCAAATCTTTCTTTTATAAGCTGTATGCGCCACTGACAACTTCCCAATACTCTTTCACAAAAAAAATTATCAAGCCGGGGGGGTCTTAATGGAAACAGCCTCTTTACTCCCTTGGAATAGGAGAAAGGTCTGTGTACATCATTACCCCCAGACCGTACCAACACATTCAAAAGACCAATGTGGTGCAAGAATACCCCATGCCACCCTATTCTAAAATAATCAAACTCAATTAACTAGCTGACCACATACAGCTATAAATGCCCATTGCATCAGCATTTCGGTGGCTAGCTTCCTGACACATTGGAAATCCTTGCGGTGGTTTTCCCTTATGATCTAAATTACATATTCTGGTATTACCTCTTCCCTTCCCAATTGATTGCCTTGATGCCTCCATTTCATCTCCCTAATTTCCAATATCTCTCTCTGCCACCTACTTGTATAGTCACTTAAACATTGAATCTATTACAAAAATGAAATCAATTATGCTATTTACGCAAACAGATAACAAATAAATGATACAAATTACATAAGGGGAAACCTGTAAGATGGGATTAGGTCGATCACAGCAGTAGTACTGAGCAAGATAGAGTGCATTGCTACCTCTAGAGCCGAACACGTACTCAACAAATCGCCTGTACAATAATTAATACACAATGTGAGTAATGCAGGTTTGTGTGTGTTTCAGAGACGGATATGGCCTACCTATGCAGATAAAAACATTTTCTTAGTTAGGCTAACTAAATAAAAAAAACTTATACTTTCACATCTTTTCCCAATTGCATACTTATATAAATGGATTATGGATCATATACATCCTTTCCTTGAATCAAATCGCCTAAAATAAACCATCAACACTTTCACATGTTGATATTTTCTGTCAAATTGCTCTTCTCTTCGATCTCTTGTCCCAAATTGACCATTTGAGTTGCTTAATTTGATAATTGGACAACAATGGTGTAATTGACATAGTTATGGAAGCATAAGTATGTGATCCATATATATATATATATATATATATATATATATATAAATATGTATATGTATTTCTATTCATAAGAAACTGAAAGAAGGTGAAAAAGTAGAGCAATGTTAGTATCTATTTTGCCTGATATTTAACAGCTAATTGTTGTAATTGATTGGAAGTTGTACAATTGAGTAACAAAATAACATAAATTTCCCAAAACTCTATGATCGAAACCGCCTCATGGTAGCTTGAACTCAGTCTTCAATACAATGGCGGATCAATGTCTACTACGACAGAAGTGTACCGAAATTTATGAAATATTCCGTACGTTTTAAAGGAATTTTTAAAGAAAATATCATTTTTTTGTTAGGTCAAACAGTCGATTAAAATCATAAAACCCTACTTCAACATAATGAAGAATAGGGTTTGATTAACTTACCAGAAGTGATCTTAATTTTTTGGAAGGAAAGTTACCGGAAGTAATCGAAAGCACCGAAAGTAAGGAAGTTGTGAATGCGTTGGATGAAAGTGCCTTGAA
The DNA here is from genome assembly GCA_033807775.1 of Saussurea involucrata. Lineage (NCBI taxonomy): Eukaryota > Viridiplantae > Streptophyta > Magnoliopsida > Asterales > Asteraceae > Saussurea > Saussurea involucrata. Next base: position 29,857,178 of record CM066316.1, read on the forward strand.
ATATGGGCCACTGACCGCAGAGGAAAGATACAACGACCAAGAGTGTTACAAGGCCATGGCACACCAGAAGCCATTGTACGGCCATGAAGAAACGAAGCAGCAAAGTGAAGTAGGAGGATGGTGATGGTAAAGGTGAAGAAGGTGAAGAGAGGGGATGAATCTGGATGGGTTGACTTGTCAAGTAAAAGACTCCATTGTTGCTTGTGTTGTAAGCCAGCAGATTGTGACGACCCGCCAAAGGTTCAAAGGATTCTTACCTTCACCAAATTTCATTAGAATATGATCCAATCCAATCCAATCGAATCCAATCTCTATTAAAAAATTCATTTATTAGCAATCTAATCCAATCTTAAATATTTTTAAAAATATATATATATATTTAATATATTATCATATATATAATATTTTTATTATTATTCTTGAATATAAAAAATAGATAAAAAAACTATCTAATATTATAATAAGAAGTTTAGACATTTTCAAGGATGCTAATATGATTATCATAAGAAGGTAACTCAGGGTTTTCATATTGTGTGTTTGAATAATTTTGAAGGTTATCAGGATATTAAGAACTCAAACAATAATTTAGGTAGTTTTGATCCATAACAGAAAATTGCAAAAAATAGAGTTTTCAAGATAAAAGAGTACTGAAATAGAGAGAAAGATTGGTGTGTTGAAAATATGTCAACATTAGTCTCTATTTGTAGAGAATTGAAAAATATGTATTTTGGTATATTTTTTAATTTTTAATTTTTTTGTTAAACTTATCTTTTTATTAATATAAGATTTATCTAAAAAAATTTACTTACACCAATCAAGTAATGACATGTGTAAAATAAATAATTAAAAAAAATAAAAAATTGCTCTGGATTAGATTGCAAACGAGATTGGTTTGACCGGCTACCACTTTCCATTTTTCATTTTTTTTTAATTCTTTTAGTTTTGTCTTTATTTGGATTGAGATCGTCCAACATCGCCATTAAGATAGTCTTATGTGAGTTTTGGTTTGCAGAATTCTGTAATGGTGCGTTTGACACGACAGGACAAGGCATAAATAGGATGAGACAGGAGCAGATGTTCAGTGTTTGGTAAGACATAAATAGGACGAGATAGGACAGAACAGGACCAATTAAATGACCAATTTACCCCTAGTGATTTGTTTAGTGTTCTTTTACCATGGAATCAAAATTTATACATGAAATCAAAATCAGTAACCAAAACATGAGTCGACCAAGCAGTAACAAAATCAGTAACCAAAATTTATACACAAGCAGTAACAAAATCAAAATCAAAAGCAGTAATCAAAATCAAAAGCAGTAATCAAAATCAAAAGCAGTAATCAAAATCAAAATCAGTAATCAAAATTTATACACAAGCAGTAACAAAATGAGTAACCAAAACATGAGTCGACCAAAATTTATACACAAGCAGTAATCAAAATCAAAAGCAGTAATCAAAATCAGTAATCAAAATTTATACACAAGCAGTAACAAAATCATGAGTCGACCAAAATTTATACACAAGCAGTAACAAAATCAGTAACCAAACTCGATGTAGAAGAGAGTCGATTACCTTGCGGAGGGAGGCGCATCTGATGAGAGGCGATTTCGAATTTTGTAGGAGATGGCCGAAGAAGGGTCGGGAAACAAGCAGCGATAGAAGATCTAGGGTTTCAGAGAAATGCGATTTAGGTTCTAGAAGTAGAAGAAGAAGATGATGATTTCTTGAGAAGATTTCGATTTCCAGGAGGAAACGTGAAAGAGGCGAAGAAGATGATTTTGTTACTACTTGTTCGATGGGTGAGGGTATATTGGTCCAAATAGTCTTGTTCCACTTAGTTCCAGGGGGTAACCATAGAACAACTGTGTCCCATATTAGTCCAATTAGTTCCACTTAGTTCCACATTTGGTCACACCAAACATGGGACAAGTGTGTCCTGTCTTGTCCCATGTTGTCCACCGTACCAAACGCACCCTAAAGGAATTGGGATCCGCAGAATTTAGAATGGAATTTAACTAGGTTTGATTACTCATTTAGTTGGCACGAATTGGAACGAAATCTGTTGACTGAATTGGAGTTTGTCTATTTGGTTGACATAATGTAGTTTCAGAATTGGAATGAAATAACGATAAATGACCAAAATACCTTTTATGATATTTTTTTAAATTGTTGTTTAACTTATAAATATTATTAAATTTTCTATTTAATGCATATACTACCATTAAATTCCAAAATTGTTGTTTAGCTTCCATTGTGAACCAATTTGCAACCCATTGGTTGCAATTTGTATTACCCAAATATTGAGCAACCGATATCACATGACCACAAGGGAGTCCGGAAAGTTGCCATTGCATGCACACATGTTCGAGTTCGAAAATCAACTAATCCACTCTTATGTCCGTTATGTACTTCAAAGCTTACGTCTGAAATGGGGTACACCCTCCAAGTTGCACTCCTATAAATTCTCTTTTCAATTTTTGCCTCCGCCCACTGTGTAAGTACACTTTGGATTTGCGCTGTAAAATGATAAAATGTTAATCGACAACAATAAAGGTTCATATTTGAATATGTAGGTGCGTGTATAAATATACCTCCAACATGCCTATGCTTATAATACCATTGTTGCAATGTCGAAAGGTTAAAGTTGACCAACATTGTAATCGGAAGGTAACGTGAAAATCGGGTTAACGAATTCACGGACTCCCCACTGTTGGAAGTCATTGAACTATACCACATGCCAGGAAACTGTGACCTTGCCCATCATTCGTAGCCAATTTCACAAAGAGTCTTAGCCGCGTCGGGTAGGCTATGCTGCATTAAATCTATGGTAGATTGGAAGTCTGATGGTCGGTACGCTTTGCATGCCTCCCCGAACATCCACTTCTTTGCTTTGTCTTTTTATGAGGTAAGATTCAAGTACATGAGCAAATGACGGACACAAAGACCGTGATGGGCGTTAGGGAATACCATTCTAATGGCCGAATCAATAGACGTTGCCCTGTCAGTTACCAAGGTTAAGTCAACTGGTTCACCAATATAGCCCCCTCAACTGCTCTAAAAACCAAGTCCACGAAGAGGTACTTTTCGTCTTTCCCACTCCCATAGCAATGGGCACGATCTGGTTGTTCCCATCCATTCCGATCGCCAACAACATGGTGCCCACATAGTTACCCTTCAGATGGGCACCTTCCATTATCAGCAACGGGCGTAGACCTCCCAAAAACGAATGAATATGCATATGATTGTAGTCACATGTTTGAACATGAAAAATATATGAAATACAAAAAAAAGAATAAAAATATTTTTATCGAAGCACCGAGCGCAACGAACAACATATCAAACCGTCCTGCTCCATCTAAGGAGATTTCAGCCACAGTCCCGGGATTGTGTAGCTTTAGATTGTGACAATACACCAGGAGTTGGTTGAACGATGATTCCGAGTTGCCCCTCAACATCTCGAGCGCATACATTTTTGCTCGCCATGCTTGATTGTAGGAGATGGTTATACCAAAGCATTGATTGATATCTTGGATGATTTCGTTTCCACGATATATTATCCTACAATCCTTTAAACTCCCTTGCAATATATGACCCAAAACCTCTGGTGTCGCATTACGCATGTTGGGGTTGACTTGGGTTCTCGAACAAGTGTGTCCGTCATGAAGTTTTCTAACCTGGAACACGGTACAATCATCATTGACGTCAACCGCCAATAAAGGCCACTGACATCCTCCTTCGGCGTAACAAACTTCTTCGTACTCTATTTTAGTTGACCTTTTCACCTTAATCTGGAATTTCTCGTAAACGCATTTTAACCCTAATGCTAGCTTCAACGCTTTTCTCATTTCGAAAGTTTGTAGGAGTTTGACATGCGATGTAGGCTGGTAGGACATGGATTTTCTAGGTCTGATAACGAGGGGTGGACATGGTAGTGGGTCAGGCATACCCCAAAAATTATTTCTTATCCCCTTTTATTCATCCCACGAACGATCGTCGCCGTCATCGTCGTCCCCTTCGTCTTCTTCTTCCAGAATATTCAAAATCTAGGAGGCAACCGCAACATCATCTTCTATGAATTCATTCAAAGACGAAGACTCGTTCAAATCCGGAGACTCGTTCAAATCCGGAGTCTCGTTCTAATCTAGGATGAGTCTCATTCCATGGTCAACCGCGGGTTGAAAAACCTCCTCGGGTTTTGTTGAGAAATCAAAGTTGGGATGAGTTTGATATTGTTGTGAGAACTGATGAACGACGTTAGTGGTTTGATAAAGATTTTGTTGTGGAAACTACATGGTTGATGTCCGGAAAAATATTGATTTTCGTCTGTATGTCGTAAGAAACTGCTGATACATAGTTTCATTCCCATTACAGGAAATGAACTACCCGCTTGGTTGATCATGGTAGAAGATCCAGCTCCACCATTACCGCCACAGTCGACAACAAATATCGTCAACTTTTGTGGTAGATTTTGGTAGACCACATGTTCAAACGTCGAAACATCGTCATTATCACCCAACTCAAATATCTGACCACCCAAGTTAGGGTTTTGGTAAAATAATTTGAACTCACTAAGTAAACATAATTTTTTTGCCACCCGCTTAAACAATGAAGAATATGTTAAGGGTGAAGGCAAATGTAATATACGTTTGGGTCCGCCATTGATATACTCAATAACACCATTGCTTTGTCCTAACTAACCACCGCTTTGAAAATAGATGCTAACACTATCACTAGGACGAGAATTCATAATTGCTTTAAATCTGAAAAACGAGAGAAATGGTTTAGTAATATGTGTTTGTGATATGTGTTTGTAGAAATATGAAAAATGAGACATCCTTTATAGAAAAAAGGAGGAAAAAAGTGAAAAAAATGCACAAACAAATATTAAAAAATTAAAAAAATTCTTAAAAAATCGAAATGTTGACGTCATCCCTAAAGCCACCGCTGACGTCAGCCCCAAACACCCCATTTTCGCCGACGGCTCCTTTATGTCACATGTGTACTTTTTTACCTTTATGTCAAATCGGCGAAATAGCTTTAAGTCACATCGAAGTTAAATTTTCGCCGATGTGACTATGAGGGGACAAGAAGACAAGATTTGACAAGTGTGGGGTCCACCACCTGATTTTGATGTCTAGATTGGCCACGTGGCGTGTTCTGATTGGACCGCGTGGTAGGTGGGTCCCACTACCATTTTCACCGACGGTTGGAGAAGGGGACCGACGAAATTGGGTGTTATTTTTGAGAAATGTGTCTGACATGTGTCATTCTATCATAAACACCCCTCAAAAGGTGGTATTTTTCGAGATTCCCCCTTAATAGAATTAGATGGAAAAGGAGGAACATCAGGAGCTGTAGGAGGAACATCATTGTTATTGGAAGCGATGTTACCTTTGGGAGCTTTTTTATATTTGTAACTTTGCGTCGGCTTTTCAAACAAGCCGCCTATGACTCTCATAGCCTCGATCATTGAATACACGTCACCATACTATACAAACTTCATGGTCTCCGGAGTCACACCACCAAAGGCACATGTGAAGGGTTGTCTCATTGGCTGCTTCAGCCTGCTTATTGGATGCTTTACGTAGGGTGATAGTCTACTGATCAAAGCATGTTGGTGAAACATATGACTGTCCCTGTGGGTGATGAAAGATGGTAGTGTATTGAAACTAGAGGATAAGCAGGGGCTGTATCTTATAGGTAAGCCTTAGGATTTAAAGTGAGAGAGAGAGAGACCTACGTTTTTTTTAAATCGTTAACGGCCTAAACACTACTTTCATGACAACATGCTATCTTACACGTGCTTCAATTCATGCGCCATTTGTGCAATGCAGAAGAAGATCGTGTATTCCCGTTCCAGGTGAGTGTAACATTGAGGCGGGAACGTAGTTTAACATTTTTTCATCACAAACATTTTGTTTTTATCATCTTTTGAAAATTACAATATTAAATTTTTTAATAAAGTAACTTTTTTCTTCTTCTAAACGTTCAATTTTAATGATTTTTATCGTCGGAATAATAAAAATTCATCTCTCTTGAAACGCCGTTTTTTCGGACCGCTATTGATATACTTAAGAACACCATTGTTTTGTCCTAACGAACCGTCGCTTTGAATATAGATGCTAACACTATCACTAGGACGAGAATTCATAATTGCTTTAAATATGAAAAACGAGATAAATGGCTTAGTGATATGTGTTTGTAGAAATATGAAAAAGGAGACATACTTTTATAGAAAAAAAAAGAAGTAAAAAGAATGAAAAATAGAATGCAAAAAATAAATATTAAAAAGATTAACAAACAATCGGAATGCTGACGCCAGCCCTAAAGCCACCGCTGACGTCAGCCCTAAACACCTCATTTTTGCTGACGGCTCTTTTATGTCACATATGTACTTTTTTACCTTTATGTCAAATCGACGAAATAGCTTTAAGTCACACCAAGTCAAATTTTCGCCGATGTGACTATGGGGGGACAAGGGGACAAGATTTGACATGTGTGGGGTCCACCACCTGATTTTGATGTCTAGATTGGCCACGTGGCGTGTTCTGATTGGATCGCGTGGCAGGTGGGTCCCACCACCATTTTCACCAACGGTTGGAGAAGGGGACCGACAAAATTCGGTGTTATTTTTTACAAATGTATCTGACATGTGTTATTCTCTCATAAACACCCCTCAAAAGGTGGTATTTTTCGAGATCCCCCCTTACGAGAAGTAGATGGAAAAGGAGGAACATCAGGAGCTGTTGGAGAAACATCATTGTTATTGGGAGTTGTGTTACCTTAGGGAGCTTTTTTATATTCGTAACACTGCGTCAGCTTTTCAAACAGTCCGCTTATGACTCTCATAGCCTCAATCATTGAATACACATCACAATACTCTACAAACTTCATGGTCTCCGGAGTCACACCACCAAAGGCACATGTGAAGGGTTGTCTCATAGGCTGATTTAGCCTGCTTATTTGATGCTTTACATAGGGTGATAGTCTACTGATCAAAGCATGTTGGTGAAACATATGACAGTTGATAACTCTCATTTTGAGTGTTATTTACACATTGTTTGTGTGTATATTTCTTCCATTTTAGTGTTTGTTTCCCTTTATGTAGTCGTGTTTCTCCTTTTTATTTATTTATTTTCATTTGGAGCTGTTGAGGATAAAAGTTTGTGTTTTTATGGTTGAAGGCTGTAGATTCCCAGATTCACTTTGTCTCATATAAACAGCAAGATCAAAGATAGCTGAAGCATTATAAAGCTGTTTATGTATGAGTGATTGTGAGTAGCATAAAACATGAGAGAATAACAATATGATGAACAATAATAGATGACAATAATGAATAACAAACTGCTCGTATATTGATATATTTGAATAACACCAATAACACTTTTTTGTGTGTGTATTCTGAAATCTCTCAGGCCACTGATCGTACACTAGTAGTGGAATGGAATTGTCCAGTGATAATGTTCTCACAATTCTAGCAACGATCCTTATAATTCTCGACAATTTATGTGTTCCACTAACGTTCTATTTATAGCCTGATAAAGTAATAAACAATGTACTATCAAACCCTATGATGACACGTGGAAAGCATGTCTTTGTCCTTTTAGGGCTGACGTGGAAAGTGCGGACACTTGTCTATCACTTAGAGATTTCTACGAGACTTCAGCTTTACAGAGGTCTTCTTTCACCAGAGGTCTTCTGGCAATCTTGTTCTCTGATGTACTATCAGAGGTCTTCTGCCAGAGCTCTGATGATCTCTGATGGTCTTCTTGTTTGTTCTTCTGCTGAGTCTTCAGCTTGATCTCTTGTGTCATGTTCTCTGATGTTCTTCTGACTTGGAATATTTTCAATACTTTTACAAAGTCATACTTGGGGCTAACAATCTCCCCCTACGTATTGAAAATTCAAACTATGCTATGATTACAGAGATTAAGCAAAATTGAAGACAAAGAGGAGAAAGTCATCCTCTGTAAAACTGTTACTATTCTTCAACAGATTAGGTACATTACATTACATGAAGAAATAGTAAAACTAATCATAATAGTCTCCTCTAAGAATTCTGTCAAATCTCATAATTAAATCCCTGAATTCTAGAGTGAGAGTAAGATGTCTTATGAAACTATCTATGACTTCTTGTGGACGCTTAGAGCCAGAGGGGCTCTCATGTATCATCTTTCGCAGATACTTCAGAGATTGTGAGGAATACTTGTGGGCTTCTGCAGATCTGATAGCTTTCTTAACTCTCTTTTGTCTGCAGATGAATGCTTCTGGATCGGCTGAAAGAGATCCTGTAGGATAGTTTTCAAATCCCACAAGACTCTCCTCTGGAGGCCCAATGCTCAGGTTGTCCAACTCAAAATCGATTCCATGCTGAAAGTCGATTTGCGTTCTGAGATTCACATGCTCTTCCATTGCTAGCATGACTTCAATTCTTGCAGTTCTGGCAGCTTTATATCGATCAGAGTGGTTGAGGCAATAAGCATGCAGAGTCAGAAGATCATATGGATTGAGTAGTACGAGGTAGTTGTCGTTGAAGGTTTCTTGTCCGTCATTTTCAAGTTCGACGGGTGTAAATGTGATATGGTACTCTTGTGTGGGCAAACGACTTTAGTTCTATCCTCAGCACTCTCGCAAAACTGAAAGAAGTATTTATATTTCAAAAGATGTTGGTTTTCATCCTTATAAATCTTCTTCTTTCTTCTAACAGCAGGCTTGACCTCTTTGGATTCAGATATGGATTGATCGGCACTGCATTGACTGAAATTAAATATCTGTCAGCATAGAGATAGGCACGGGTTTCTTCTAGCGATGGTAGAGTGTGAACTGGTTTGGTAGGTGGTTGTTGTTGTTGTACATCAGCAGACGGCTCTTCTGGTATTTTCTCTTTGCCTTTGTCAGCCCTTGTCTCTGATGTGTTTCCTTTTGTTGGAATCTCTGTAGCAGTCCTTTCTGTCAGAATTTCCATAGCTTCTGCTATGTCATTCTGGTGTGGATCGTGGGGAATCATAGTGGTGACTAGATTGGGTGGTTGGCTAAGTATTTCTTCAGAAGAGGACGGGTTTGTCCTCTCTGGTTCATTCTTTGGGGATTGGGATGGAGTATCCAGAAGAATGGTTTTTGGTGGTATTTCTGCAGAGGTGGAGGTTTCTGCTGGGGTTTTAAGAGTTTTGTCTTTGAAGGTGTAGTCTATACTCTCCCCCTTTTGTTGACCAGACGCCTCTGCGTCATCCATACTAGCATCCTCAGCATCGTCAGAGAGCTCTGGAGTTGCCTTTGGAGAGTCTGGTCCAACAAACCTTGGCTTTTTGGATATTCTGACACCAGAGGATTCTCCTGCAGCTCTCTTCCCAGACACTGTTGTAGCAACTACATCACATAAGATAGCAGATGCTTTCTTCAGAACGTCTTCAAGTTCAGCAGCAGCAGAGCGGGCCTCTTCCACTTGATCTTCAAAGTTGAATTTATGGGCGTCTATAGTGTCTTTAATGTTTTTCTTTGAGACTTGGGCTTTACCCATAAATTTTGCAGAGATGGTCATCATACGGCTCAGAACTTCTCTTCTGAAGTCACCCATGTGGCCAATGGTCATCGGTCGATCGTTGGGTCTTGGGACATTGACAGAGATAGGAGTTGGTGCAGCAGCTTCTGGTGTGACACCAGAGGGTGTAGTGGATGGAGTTGGTAGACTTTTGATTGCGGCAGAGACTGAGTTGTTGATCACCTCTGTCAGAGTTCTGATGTTTTCCTCTAACAAAGTGACAGAGGGAGTGGCTCTGGGATGTTTTCCTTGTGATTTTCTGCCAGTTGTGTCTTCAGAGCAGAAATCTCCTCTTTCAATTTCTGGTTCTCCTCTGTGCTATTTCTCTCCCAATCTTTAACTTTCTTAGTGGTCTCTGCAAGTTGGGTTTTGACAGTTTTGAGCTCATCTTGCAGAGAGATGTTTTCAGTCCTCCTCTGCTCCTCAACACCTGTGTTGATAAGTTTATACTCATTCAAAGAGGTTTTAATCTCATAACAAAAACCTTTGAACTCTGTTTTTATGGGGAGATCAGAGATGGGAACATTGGAAACAACACATGTTTCCAATTGAGCCTCGAGTTCAGAGGCGCCTTCTTTCAGAGCTGATTTGATGTTGTCTCTGGAAGGACTTCCACCATGTCCTTGATGTTCCCTCAGAGGAGATACATCTCGGGGTGTTCTGGTTTCTTCAGATCTCTCATCCTCAGAATATGAGAGATTGAAGTAAACGTGGGAATTAACATTGCGATCTAGGCGATCTAATCCCTGTGATATTAGGCTTTCATATTGCCTCTGAGTTAGGCAATCTCTACGGGTAAAACGAAAGTTACCCAAGGACCTAAGTTGTTCCTCCTTAGTAAGATGAGCCATAAAGGCATCATGGTATGGCTGGGTCCTATCGATGTCTTGGGGCGAATAGACATCATTACCAAAAAGAGTTTCCCCGGATATGTGCATCTCAGAGGCATGAAGAGTGACCTCTGAGCGGTTTAGCTGGTTAGGGTTCGAGGTGTGCACCTCTGTTTCAATATCCATATGGTCTAGATCACCATGGATAGATGGAGTGCTTGCACTGGGAGTTGGAGAAGGTGTCCTAAAATACACATGTGTGTTCTTGCGAACATCTTCTTCTATCCTCACTGGACTCTCAGTTTCTATAGGGTTAGAGAACTCTAGAATCTCTTGCTCTTTCTCACTGATCTCTGTCTCACTACTACCAGAGGAGGTCGATCTCTCTGCCCCTCCCTCTGTAGTGTCTCTGACACCCTCCTCTGGGGATGCTCTGTCACGAACAATATTCTTTTCTTCATTCTCTGAGGCAGACCTCTCTAAGAGTACTCGTGCCGCTGGTCCTACTTCTTCTTCTTGTGCCTCTCTAATAGGCATATCTAAAGTAGGCTCAGAACCTAAGTATGCTGGGGATCTCACCTCAGAATCTTGAGGTTGAGCAGCATGTCTATAGTTGCGAATGGCAAGATGTTCGGGGTGGATGAGAGAGAGCATTGTCCTAGGGACTCTGCGAGTGTTAGTATACGTACCTGTGATTGTTGGTCTGAAAGATGACATGATCCAGATGGGAGTTGGAGCTCCCTGTTGAGTAAGCTGGAGGGCATCGAAGGCTTCTCTGATGACTAGGCTTATTAGTCTGGGAAATCGAATGGCTTTTAAGTTTCTGTCTTCTCCCACCAATTTGCCTTTGGCCAGAGCGTTGGTCTTAAGGTTTACAACTGTGAGAAGCTCTTTGTAGAGAATGGTGGCATAGTCGAGGTTTCGTTGAAAGTAAAGACCATACATGATTTGAAGGATCTCTGTACTTGCTTGATCCTGACTGCCACTTTTGCAGGTTAGAGTTCTGTTGAGTGCAGAGAACATGAAGTTCTAAATGGGTGGTAATTTGCCTCTTTTGAAGGCACCAAGCTTGTCCAGGTTATCATTGTATCCTAGAAATCTGATGAATTCTAGGAGTATGGATAGTTCAGGTGCTTTCTCGCAGGCAGGAATACCTAATTCCTCAGGGGTTCTAAGTCCAAAGACTCTTCTGATGGTTTTGGGACGAATGCGAATGGTTCCAGCTCATGCATTTAGTCCAGCGTCAACTTTGCCCATGATTCCTTTCCTTTCCTCGATATACTGGCATATGGTCTACCATTGTTGGACATAGAGTTGTGGCAAGTTTTCATCGGCTTTTGTTAGGGCTAGGAAAAGTTCAGAACGTCGAAATAACTCGACAATGATGTGATACAGGGGTTTGTAGTTTGCAGGGTTGGTAGAGAACCTGTAGTTGTCGCTGATAAACCCAGAATTTAGCAATGTAATGTTGAGAGAATCTAGAGAGCAAATGTGTCATCCATATATTGACTTCAAAGTACAAAATGACAAATGCTACAAGTGTTCTAGATTGTTCTCTAACTATTGAACTAGACAAGCCTATTTATACCCATAACATACAAGGTATAAAGGCATTATGAACTAATATAGTACATTGACTTTACAGTAAATCTTGAATACAATAATGCTCTAACAATCTCCCCCTTTGGATTCAAGATTTAAAAATATAACAGCAGTCTTCAGCTCTTTGTAAAGTCAATCTTCTCAAACAGACACTCTATTAAACCATCTTCAAGTCTTGTACATGAAAAACAGATCTTTGCAGCTTTATCAGTCTTTGACAAACAGTAACTTCTCGTATCCTTCTTGATGCAAGAACCTTAGTTCTCATATTAATTTTCTCATATTAAAAGGATCCGAAACCATCAATTTGGATGTAGACAAATCCGAAACCAAGAGAATTTGGATCAGTAGAATGCGAAACCATAAGATCTCGGACCAAGAAGGATGCGAAACCATAAGGATTCGGATGCAAGAGGGTGCGAAATCATGGGGATTCGAATCAATAAGGGTTCGAAACCATGGGGATTCGAAACAATAAGGGTTCGAAACCATGGGATTCGAATCAAGTAGAGTGCGAAATCAAGGAATCCGGATCAAGGCAAGTACGAAATCAACGGAATTCGAATCAAGTAGGGTCCGAAACCATGAGAATTCGTATCATGAAGGATGCAAAACCATGCCAAATTTGAATAAATGGAATCCGAAACCATTTGAGATAGGAATAGAGAGATGCGAAACCATCCACATTGTTGAACTTTTAGGTGTAAGCACATTCCGAAACTCTCAGAACTAAGATAACCAAATTCAGCAACATTTCAGACTTCACATGATCCGAAACCAATGCAATTTTGAACAATCCGAATCCAGCATGCGGATTTTGGACTTCTTGTATTTTGAATGATTTCTTGAACTTAGTATCTTCATCTCTTTGATCTTGAATTATCTTCGACATGAAATTGAATTAAACATTTCTCCCCCTTTTTTGATGAATGTGAGCATCATGATCATCAAAAACTTTTTTCAATTTCAGTGGCGTCTCTGAGTATTACTAACAATCTCCTCCTTAATGAATAACCTTGCTCCCCCTCAAAATAAGAATTCTGGAGCAATTTGTTTTCTCCCCCTGAAAGTATGCATATATTTCATTAAAGAATTATTCATTTCAAATACAGTGCATTAATGAAAACATTTATACAAGGAATATAAAATTCATTGAACCACATTTTATAACTACTAACATTTGATCATTTGAAATCTTTACAAAAGAAATCCAACTTAATGAAACTTAACAGATTTTTCAATCAAATGAAATCAAATGCATGTGTTTGGATTCAAATACAAGTCATCATTGCATATCAAGTTAAAAAGGTTCAGTTTCAACCCCTTTAATAAATCTATTTGGTGTGCTAGCATGCGAAATATGATTAGCTTCAAGCATATGCAATTCTAAAACATATAAGAATACTTTGCTCTACTCACACTATTTGTCCAAAATCAGGATTTTCACAAATTTACGGGTTTATCGCGACTTTGTATTTTCCCCAAGTTTCAAGAGATGTGTGCTCATTGGCATCTTTTATTTTGTGCACATTGGCATCTTTTAATTTATGCACATTGGCATCTTTTAATCAAAAAGTTTAGTAAGAATAAGATACACCGTTAAACATGACTTTCTATCTGGTTCTATAGCAGGATTTGGGTTAGCAGATCCCAGACCAGTTGGCCTTAGGTGCTAGGTGTCGAGCACCCCTTAGAACTTAATTTCCCAAACCAGAAAGGCCACATCGATATATCTTAAACCCATTTATACCAGTAGAACATGGCTTTCTATCTGGTTCTATAGCAGGATTTGGGTCAGCCGATCCCAGACCAGTTGATCTTAGGGACTAGGTGTCGAGCACCCCTTAGGACTTACTCTCCCAAACCAGAAAGGCCACAGGTACAAACTTTCAAACTAAATGATTTTTATTTGTTTATTTGATGCATCGCAATCACTTGGTTCTAAAAACATAATGCTTCCCCCATATTTTCGTTTCCATCCATCATTTTGACAAATAGACTTTTTGAGCATTATATTCTATATAAGTCCAGATTTACATATTTTCGAGCATTCAGCATAATTTCATTCATGTTTTGTTGACCTTTCGATTTATTTCAGAAGTGAAAGTTGAAACAAATGTAACTCAGATAATACAAAAACACTTGTAAAGTCACCTTTGACACACATTTCATTCATTGAATGAAAATTGAAAAATTTCATCTCATTGAATTAAATTTGTAAAGATTCAAACATTCAAAGTAGTAGAAATAAAACATAATGCAATGTTACCTTTCACCACTTGTTCCTTGAAACAGAAAGATGTGACAGTTAAGGATATCACCTGAGAAGTATGAGTTCTAAACTGATTTGTTTAGTAGTCTTAGTCTTTGAAGTACGGATCCTGAACTGAATTGTTCAGAAGCCATAGTCGTTGAAGCACGGGTTTTGAACTGATATGTTCAAAAGCCAAAAACTCTTTGCTCCCCCTTAATGGTACAAATACTCTTCTTAAAAAAATTCACCGCTTCTCTTCTGTTTTCAGTCATGTGTGTGGTATATATATTTCCAAATCATCACAACATATGATGAACCTGCAAAACAGATTAAGCAGATTTTGGTACCCAACGGCACTTGGGTCCTAGTGTGTTAGGTGTAAATTTCTTAGAAGGAATACTGTAAGTACCGTACCAATAAGAAGTATAATCTTTATGTACAAAATCATTTGACCCACAATAAGAACAACAAATTTTCTTATGTGCTAACCTAACCAGATGATTTACAGAATGAATAGGATTAGGTTTAGCAGAAGATTTACCTTTCGGCGCATTGTTCTTCTTGGCATTTGATGTGGAAGCAGATGATTTTGGTACATCTTTCTTTGGAACTGTTGTGCCTTTGACTCTCCATTCCATCTTCACCTTTTTGAAGACCGGAACTTCTTCAGGTTTGGAAGTATTAACTTTAGACACATTTGGTTTGTTATCTGATTTATCAAGCAGAGGATTATAGAAGAGATTTGTAGAACGAATCTGATCTTTTGAGAAATCAGTTGATCTATTAAATTGTTTAGAAGGAATGTTTTTAAAGCTTGAACTTGAAGCAATTTTAAAAGAGTATTCAGAATCATTTGATTTAACAAATGGAGTCTGAAAGATAGTATCATGACTGACATGCTTTGAGACATCAAATTTAAAATGACGTCTTCAAGTTCTTTAACTTTGTATATCAAAACATTTTTCTCTTTAGAAATTAGATCAAATTTCTTTTGGAGATCAGATTTGATCAACTGATCCTTCATAATATCAGCTGATAAACCAGATAATCTTTTGGTAAGATTAAGAATCGCATCTACAAAATATTCGCGTTCCGATTCAAAATCTTTTTCCAAAAACTTTCTTTTATCAGTAATCTCTTTGAAAATTTCCATATTTTTCTTTTTATGGGTTTTACTTTCCTTTTCAAAGAGATTTTTCTTTTCCGTGAAATCTTTTCTTTCCCTTTCCAAAAGATTTTCTAATTCAGAGATTTTCACGGAAAGTTCAGAACTTTTAATCTAAAAAGATTTGCGTTCAGTTTTAAAAACAGCTCTTTCTTTCTCAAGCTTCTCTTTTTCTAAAAATAAAACTTTCTCAAAGTCAGAAACTTGTTTTGAAAGTTTTATACATTTCAGCTCAGTTTCTTTCTTTTCTTCAAGAGAAAAATTAGACAGTTTTCTCTTTAGATCAGCATTTTCACTGTCCAAACTTTTTCTTTTATCTTGAACTTCTTTTAATTTAGCTTGTAAATGCAAGTTCCACTTCTCTCTCTTTTCTTCCCTACTCTTCATATCAGCATTTTCTCTTTGAAGAGTTGTTACTTTCTCTTGAAGATTCTCGATTTGATCGTGCAGACTTGAGTTGTCTCTCTTTGCTTCAAGATCTGCAATATAAACGTCAAGATCAGTAACTCTTTTAATAAGTTTATCATTTGAAGAAGAAATGTCTAAAATTTGTCTCTTCAGATTAGCATTTTCTTCCTCCAATGCTTTTATACTTCCTTGAAGCTCCTTCATGTCATCTTGATGAGTTGAAGGATTTGAAGTATTAGTTTCAACAAAATTTTGCTTCAAACCTTCACCACTGGATTTAACAATAGTTTGCTTCAAACTTTCATTATTAGATTTAACAAAAGTTTGTGGTGTTGAAGGTATTTCTGTTATAAGAACTTGTTGCAAAATTTCATTATTTGGTTTAACAAAAACTTGTGGAGTTGGAGGAATCTCCTTTATAAGAGTTTGTTGCAAACCCATCTCTCTTTATGGTATTGCTAGAAGTTGATATTTCAGAAAATCAAGTAGAAAGTGTATAAAATACACTATTGAAAAAAAAATTATATAAAATTTTTTCTTGAAAAACTCTTAAAGTGTATGAAAAACACTATAGAAAAAATTCCGGAATAATTTTTTTTTTCAAAATACTTTTTTTTAAATCAACACGAATTCGGATCAAGAAGGATTCGAAACCACGAAATCCGGATGTATAAGGATCCGAAACCAACAGATTACGGATCTATAAGGGTGCGAAATCAATGGATTCGGACCAAGAAGGGTGCGAAACCAATGGATTCGGACCAAGAAGGTGCGAAACCAATGGATTCGAACTTAACTCGATGCGAAACCAACAGATTTCGAATGTAAAAGGATCCGAAACCAACAGATTTCGTATTCTTAAGGATCCGAAACCAAAACTTAAACAAATATCACTTCTCTTTGTGATCCGAAACCAAGCTTGAATGATCCGAAATCCTCAAGAACAATCCGAAACCTTCACTTCGAACTCGAAAATAACAGATTCAGCCATAACTTCTTCGATTCTTGATCAATTGAAATGAAACTCACACCGATTTGTTCGAAATCAAATTTCGCACACTTTTCTATTTGATCACAAATCCTAATTCGATCGATTTAATCGAATTAAGATCCAAAAACAGTAGAATAGGGTTTTCGAACAAACTTTGTAAAAATGATCAAAATCGATGTGATTCTTGTGGAATTTGGTAGAAATCCAAGAATTAAAGATGATTAGGGACTAAAATCGAATTCTATGAAGGCAAGAATCAATCAAAAAGATAAAAAATGGTAGAAAAAGTAGAATTCTGGATAAACAGTGATCGTCGAAGGATAAGAAATCATCATCTACAGTGTAAAAAATCTTCAATTTGGTCTTTGCAGGTGTAAGAACTTGAAGAACAAGATGTTTTTTTGGTTTTGAATATGAGAGGGAATTTGCAGATATTCGAAGGTTAAGAAAGTGTAAAGAATGAAATGTGGATTCAAATGGGTATTTATACTCGAAGAATTTGCAGGGATAACCATCGTAGGCACTGTAGGCACTTGAGTGTCAGATAGTGGAACGTTTTCTACAGTGGAATGTAGGAACAACTAATGGTTAGTTGCCCAATCAAAAAATGCCACGTGTATTTTGGGTCTGACAACTTTTCTGATATGGAACCGTCACACTTAGAGATTGGTGGGTGACATGTGGTTGAGGCTCAGAAATAACCCGCGCTTCTGATGACCAATATCAGAGAAAGTATTAAGGCATTGTGAAATGGCAGAGCTCAGTTGGAACTCTCAGCACATTCTTGCCTCTGTTGAGTGACCTCTGACATTCTTTCAAGTAACCCAGATTCTCAAGATGTTTCACCTTTACCCTAAAATCATTTGCAAATCCTATATCTGATGAGGAAAATAATCAGAGAACTAATACGACAGAAGTTTCTCAGAGGGATCATAGAGCTCTGATGTTTATGTCAGAGGCTCTGGTGGATTCTCCAGAGACCTGATTCTGAGTATAAGTTCTGAGATATAACCAAAAAAGGTTTTCATCAGAATAGGTTTTCCCTTTCTCCAAAAAATTGGTCTTTTGATTATCAAGCCAAGTCATGAAGATTTGAAAGTTTTGACTTGCTCCCCCTTAAAAAATGCTTATTTTTCTTTTAAGCTCCCCCTAAACTGATGAGCTTATTCACAGATTTAACTTTTCAGCTCCCCCTTGATATGTGTGACTTATGAAAGACTTTATGAAGATTATAAACAAGAGAGTTTCAGATGAACATAGTTGAAACTCAAAGAAACAAGAAAATATTGAAAAACTATGCTGGCAGAGCTCTGAGGTTGACATCAGAATCTCTGGTGACATGAACTACTTAACTACTCTGTCAGAGTTCTGAGATGAAGGTCAGAGACTCTGATGGTTTTACCAGAGTTTAGGAGGACATGTTCAGCATACCCATCTTGTTGATTAAGAAATTGAATCTCCTTTTATCAATGGCTTTTGTAAACAGATCAACAAGTTGGAAGTCAGTTGAAACAAAATACATTTCAATTGTCCCTTTTCAACATGATCTTTGATAAAGTGGTACCTTATATCAATATGCTTTGTCTTGGAGTGCTGAACGAGCACGTCCCTGACCCTCGAACTTATCCATATGGATTTGTGTGGACCGATGCGTGTTCCGAGCATTAATAAGCGCATATACGTTCTCGTGATGGTGGACGACTTCTTGCGCTACACTTGGGTGATGTTTCTACGCTCAAAGGACGAAACACCAGAGCTGATCATTAATCACCTGAAGACTGTCCAGCTGAAAAAACTACAACAAGTTCAATCTATCAGAACCGACAATGGGACGGAGTTCAAGAATCGAACGGTGGACGACTATCTGACGTCAGTTGGCATCTCGCACACTTTTTCTGCCGCACGCACTCCTCAGCAAAACGGAGTGGTGGAACGACGCAACCGTACCCTGGTCGAAGCAGCTCGCACCATGCTTTCCCAATCCAATCTTCCGCTATTTCTATAGGCCGAAGCGGTGTCTACGGCTTGTTATACGCAAAACCGCTCCATCCTTAACAAGCAGTTCAACAAGACACCGTACGAGATCATGAACAATCATGTTCCGAACATCAGCTACTTTCATGCGTTCAGATGCACATGATATATTCTGAATGACAAAGATGATCTCGGCAAATTCAGCCCCAAGGCGGACAAATGAGTCTTCATCGGATACTCCATGCAGGCTAAGGCGTATCGCGTTTACAACAAACGGACCAAATCCGTTGTTGAAAGCATAAATGTGACATTCGACGAAGCTGCAGATTTGGCTTCTGAACAAAGCAGTTCAGAACCCGGTTTAACTGGCGTGTTAGCTTCCGACCTTCCAAAGTCGGGATCTACACTATCGACAGTAAATCCGAATCATGAATCTTCATCGAATGCTGACTCTTCAGATTTAGATTTATTGTTTAAGTTCTTTTATGATGACATCTTTAATGTTTCCCCTACTGTCTCAGCACAACCTCAACTTGAAGCTGCTCGTATTGAGGACTCATCGAACCTATACGGTCCGTCGCCTTCTACAAGCACGCCATCCATCACTGTGGAGACAGCTCAACCGTCATCATCAACCTCTACCGATACTACTGCTTCCCCGGAGGAACCTACTATAAACCCGTAGATCACTCTTGGTGATTCGTCATCTGCTACAACCACGGAACAACCTCTGAACTCCTCGGAACCAGAATTTGTTCAACCCACGGCGAATCCTCCCCCACTTCCTCCAAGAAACCTGCCTGCTACACTTGAAGCAGTTCAAGACCTACATCCTGGTGATTATGTGGACTCGAACGCGTCTCACTCTACTCAACAGCCGCTTCTGCGTACCACCAAGTGGACGAAAGCTCATCTGCTTCATCAAATCATCGGTGATCCCTCTACTCCAGTACAAACACGAGGTGCATCCGCCAACTTCTGTCTATTTTCCGGCTTCTTAAGCAACATCGAGCCGACGAACGTACGTAAAGCGCTTGAAGATCCGGACTGGGTCATAGCCATACAAGAGGAGCTCAATCAATTTGAAGCTCTAAAGGTATGGCGACTGGTTCCACGTCCAAAACACAAGACGGTGATCGGCACCAAGTGAATTTTCAAGAATAAGAAGGACAAAGACAACATCGTGGTATGAAACAAGGCGCGCCTCATAGCCAAGGGGTATCGTCAACAAGAAGGGATCGATTATGATGAGACCTATGCTCCGGTGGCAAGAATCGAAGCCATACGTATGTTCCTTGCATACGCCGTGCACAAGAACTTCATGGTCTTCCAAATGGATGTGAAGACCGCTTTTCTCTACGGTAATATCGAGGAAGAAGTATATGTGTCGCAACCAGACGGGTTCATGGACGATTCGAAGCCTGATCACGTCTACATTCTAGACAAGGCGCTTTACGGTCTAAAGCAAGCTCCGCGAGCATGGTACAAAACACTGACTGAGTTTTTGATAAAGTCCAAATTCACACGAGGTAAAATCGATTCGACTTTATTTATCAAACACGAAAAGGGTCACATAGTTCTTGTTCAAGTGTACGTAGATGACATAATATTCGGCTCTACTAATCCCACATATGCTAAGAACTTTGCCAATCTAATGGGAGAATTTTTTAAAATGAGTATGCTTTGCGAGATGAATTTCTTCCTTCGTCTTCATGTTAAACAACTGTCGACCGGGATATTCATAAACCAGGCTAAGTACATCCCGGATATTCTTCAGAAATCCCAGTTGGACCAGTCCTCGCCAATGAAAACTCCCATGGCGCCCAATACAAAGCATCACACCGATCCTAACAAAACGGATGTGAACCCTAAATTGTATCGCGGGATGATAGGTTCTTTAATGTACTTAACCGGAAGTAGACCGGATATCATGTTCTCCATATTTTTTGTGCCCGGTATCAATCAAAACCTAAGGAGTCTCATTTAACTGCTGTCAAATGAATTTTTCGTTATTTACGTGGTACTGCTGATCTTGGCTTGTGGTACCCGAGAGAGTGTCACACCCCGCTAAAGCGGAAACACGGGATGTGCAGCTCAAGTTTCATAGCAAAAGTTACAAGATCACATCAACCATCAAAATACATTAAAAAGGTTAAAACCTTGTCTTTTACAATCGTTTTTACGAAAGGGGAAATGAACATAAATAAAAGATAGAAAAGAAAGCTTCATCACGTGTAGCCTTCCTAGATCCCGACCTTAAAGACGTTCTCCTGAAAAGCATGTCAATAAAAAGGTCAACTAATGCACTAGTTGGTGAGATCACAGGTTTAATGAGTACAACATTGTTTATCATAGCAAAATAGTTTAAATCCGCACAAGTGGATAAGTCAAAGTAGTTGAATCCATATAAGTGGATAAATCAACCGGTTATGAAAAACTTGCTCATGGTAATAGTATGTATTATGTTTAAGTTGTGAGCCCGTTACCCGACCTATATGACGGCAGCCCCAGCGCATGTTCTATCACCAACAATGCGTACGGAAAACAATAATTATGCACTCAAACAAGCGCGACTTGTGAGTGGGGTGTCAACCAAATAACGTTATTCATAATTACCAACGGCTCACACTCGTGAGTTAAACGGGGACTTACGTATGATAGAGAGAAAGCTCAAACTTACAACACGCGTAAACCATACATACTATAGAGCATAAATGAGTATAGCAAAGTTTACGTTTTCAATAAAACAAGTAAACCGGTGCGTAAAAGTAATTGTAGTAACGACATGCTTTTCACCCCAAAATATGTAAAACATTGAAAAAGGGGTTGTGATAACTCACTTGATAAGCAGTAGTGTCCGGGAATCTCCCACAAGTACCTCGAGATGATCCTACTTCGAACCTATGAACGCAAGGTCACTAGTAAGTTTTTGTCTCGAGGGTTCGTTACTAATTATCCAAATCGTCATAAAATGCCTTGTTGTGTTTTAATATTATAAACGTAACAAATATATACTTTGTTCTCGTTGGATTAAAGTTTCCGCAATTTCGTCACAATAAGTAACGAAAAGGGTTTAAAGAACGTGTATATATATATATATATATATATATATATATATATATATATATATATAGTACATATATATATATATATATAAGCCAAAATTTTATCGTAAAAACGATAAAATTAAGGGTTTTAAATGTAAAGACAAGTATTTAAAGTGCATAAATATAAATGTATAATATATATGTATATTCCACAATTTCATCATAAAATGATGAAATGGGATCAACAATATATAAATTGCATAAGTATATATAAATATATTATATATATGTATATTCCACAATTTCATCATAAAATGATGAAAAAGGATGAAGAATAAATAAATTGCATAAGTAAGTAAGATGCATAAATGTATATAAATATAAGATATACATATATATTCCACTATTTCATCATAAAATGATGAAATGGGATTAGAAGTTAGTCCTTAATAATAATAAGAAATTTGTCCTTTGCTGTCCAGATTTTGGTGTCACTTTGTGTCCATCTTTGGGTAACTTCCAGGTATAGTTAGGTCAAGATATTTTATGTCCAAAGGGTTTAATGAGTTAGAAAACTTTTGGCATAAGTTTCATAATTTTTAGAAGTGTTTAAGTACATGAAATAATACTTGACGTAAAACTAGACAGAAGACGTTGCTGCTTGCGCATTGTTTCTATGAAAACTGTTTGGTAGACGAAATCTTTGAGGTTTTGAGTGAAACAACTTGGGTTTGAATCCTAACACATAAAAATAATTTCCAGAAAAAGAATCACTCAATTTAGAGTTTTATTGAGTGAGATATGACCATTTGAAGAGAGGTGTGGAATCTGACAGCAAGCTGTCAAAACTACACATTGTGCATGTGCTCCTATATTGACTTCTTAACCAAAATTCTTATTCATTTGCATGCAAAATCCGATTTGACCCTTTTCCATACACTTATTTTCAGTTCCAAAACACATTTTGAACCATTTAAATTACATGCCAGTTACCTATCAACTCATCTTTTATAAACTTTTGTAAAAAACTCATTTTGAAGAATGTTGATGTTCTTGCCAAGAACATCAACATGCAACTTAAAATTGTGTATTTTGAGCTCATGCATGTTTGTTTAAGTATGTTTTTAGTGGATTACAAAGATACACTCATGAAACTCTTGAACAAAAGAAGATGGATTTCTCAAGAAAACTACATGCATGTGTTTAAAATGTTAATCTTTGGTCTTAACATAGGTTTGATTTTGGATTCACCACCTTTTTAATAACAAGAAGATGTTATGGTGGTAAATCTACAAACATTAAGACATTGTAAAGAAGATTTTTAAAAAGGTAAAGAAAGTGTAGAAGGGATGAAGAACATTCATCAAATGCAAGAAAGTGAAAATAACTTAAAAGAGTGTGTGTGGATTTCACCCAACACACTTGTATTTACCTTGGATTATTTTTATCCTTTGAAGAAAAGTGATTGAGGGGCTGGAATTTGGGATGAAGATGGATGAAGATTTGAAGGTGAAGATGAAGATGAAGATTTGAAGGTGAAGATGAAGATGAAGATTTGAAGATTTGAAGATGGAGAGAGAAAGAATTGCAAGTATTCTTTTAGAGAGAGAGTGAGATGAGATAATGAAATGGATTGTGAAGACTTGTTGCATTCTTATGGAGTAGAGAGACGGGGGGGGGGGGCTCTCAAGGTGGGGGGGGGGGGGGTGAGTGATAGAAATAATTTGTCAAATCTTGTCTTTTTGATTAAAAATTAAAATACAAGTATTTTCTTAATAAATGAAATACAAAGTAATTATATATAAAATAAAATAAAGTATATATATATATACTATTATTGAAATACATAAATTATCAATTATATAAATACTTGTAGTATAAATGTAGGTCAAGTTGGCATTTTATGAGATTTATGGATAATTTTCTAATTCAAGGGTTTCTTAGGCAAAATTTCTCGAATTTTCCTATCGTACCGCGTTTACTGCTAAACTTGCACTGTGTGAACTATGTCATGAGAAAAATGATATATTCAGTGTAGTTCTAACCTGAGGTATAAATTTGACGGTTGTCACAGAGAGACAAGTTTTGCACTATCCGCTTATTCTGATGTGGATCACGCGGGCTGCATGCTGGACCGGAAGAGCACCTCGGGTCACATCCAGTTTTTGGGAGATAGTCTGGTGAGTTGGGCGTCCAAAAAGCAGCAATGTGTTTCAACATCAACTGTCGAGGCGGAGTACATGGCCGCCGCGAGCTGCTGCTCACAGGTTATCTGGATGCGGACGCAACTTAAAGACTACGGCTTCACGTATGTAAAAGTCCCAATTTACTGCGATTCGAAGAGCGCAATTGCAATATCCAGCAACCCGGTTCAACACACCAAGACGAAGCACATCGACGTTCGGTATCACTTCATTAAGGATCACGTCGAAAGAGGTATAGTCGAACTCTACTTCGTAAATACTGAACATTAGTTAGCAGACCTCTTTACAAAAGCTGTGGACGAAAAACGTTTTAACACTCTTGTGTCCAAGTTAGGTATGCTAAAACTGACGAATTAATCCGATTGTGTGCCCGTTACAAGTTCCATACATCTACGAGTAACTGTCTACTCATCATCCGATGTTTACACTCCTGATATTTGAGCATACACTTCCTCGCACTTGTATTCTACCTGTTCCAGTTACACCGTTAGATTAAGTCTCTGTATTTATTTTGTAGATTTCGTTTGTTTCCTTTCTTTCTTCGTGTGTTTCTTTTCTTTCATACTGTCGTCTACTTTTAAAAGTCACTATATGTGCTTTCACGGTGTGTTCATGTGTTCAGGGGGAGCACAAAGAAGTATCAGGTAAGTTTCCTCATCAGTTGAGGGGGAGCGTCACATACAGTTTTCTTAAAATGATTAAAAGTTTTTGTGTGTGTGGGCACTCCCGTGCGATTCTCAAATAAATTCATCATTTGAGGGGGAGTGACACAACATTTTTTCTTTAAATGCTAAAAGTTTTTGTTTGTGTCGGACTCTCCATTGCACACTTCTGCACTGTCCGAGGGGGAGCAAGGTTTTCCCCATGCTAAGTTTGAGGGGGAGCGAGAGAAGGTCCTCTTCAGTTCCAATTTTCTCTGCAAAACTCCTACGAACAGGACATTTTTTTCTTGAAAATCTAGGGTATCCGGACAGTTATCCGGAAACTCTACCTTTCCGGGTAGGTTTTCGGACCGGGTCACCATCCGGCTTGGATGGGAACCCGGATACCATCCGGACTCACGGGTGACATTTAAGGCTTCCGGGTTCATTCACTCTTTTCTATCCGGAAAATCGCGCTCAAAACCCTAAAACCCTCTCGAGTTCTCTCTCTCGCTCGGACGAACTACCAATCCCCTATTCTCATTCGTTTTCGTTCCTACTTCAGGTATGATTCTCCTAACTTGTTTTAGAATGTTATTCGGTATCATTCACGGTCTCATTCACATATCTCAATCATAGATTTGTGTGATTACATGAGTCCGAAACTCTGTTCGGAGACCCATCGATTTCGGGTCCAAACCATGTGTGTGTGTCAAGTTTAGATCATTCTGTGTGCTCACATAAGTCAAACGATACTACTTTTATGCTTTCACGCACATTAGGAACCCCATTTTGGTCTCTTGTGAGTTTTGAAATTTGTCCAGACACATTCGTTGTGTCCGGGAACATTCAACTTCTTGAGCGTTTGTCCGGTAAGCATCATACGTCGAAGACATTTTGTCCGGATTGGCTAAACACCCGGAAACCCTAGTTGTTCGGAAACCTTCGGGTTTCCGGTAAGTTCAACTACCGGCTTGTTTGCTTATCCGGACTCCCACTTTGTCTGGATTGTTATATCATACGGAATCCCATGTCATCCGAAATCCCTTTTGTCCGGATTGAACTTCTTATCCGGACACGTTCATACCATCCGGGATCCCTAGTTGTCCGGAGACCTATTATCCGGAAACCTTTGGTTGTCCAGAAAGTTTGTGTTTCCTCACTTATGTCTGGACACCCCTGGTTTAACAGTCCTGTACCTATTTTGTCACTGCCAATCCTCAATTTGTCTCAAATTGAGCCTATTAATGCAAAGGTACGCACCGACATTTACTCATCCGACCGAGTTACTAACCGTGCGTTATTTTTTAGATACTATGGCGGATCAAGAGCAAAATCCTCCACAGAACCAGGAAGAGCAACAAATTCCTCAAGAGGAATTGATAGACGAAGCGGCTGATAATGCCTTGGTCACACCTGACCATGGCACGGAGATCGAGCCGAACAATCACTATTTAGACCACAACCACAACATCGCGTAATTGTGGATATCTTAATGCGTCACCCTCTCCATGAGTCCCTCACCGCCACTGCCGACGTCCCGCTGCTGTACGTGCTCCAAGTGTGGTTCTCCGCCCAAGTCCGCACGGCCGGTAACTCACAAACTATCACTGCTCAGATCGACAACCAGCAGTTCACGCTCACACCGGAAT
Source organism: Saussurea involucrata (assembly GCA_033807775.1). Taxonomy (NCBI): domain Eukaryota; kingdom Viridiplantae; phylum Streptophyta; class Magnoliopsida; order Asterales; family Asteraceae; genus Saussurea; species Saussurea involucrata. Next base: position 29,883,484 of record CM066316.1, read on the forward strand.
CCTTCCGCCGTCTACTTTCACTGCCTGAAGCCACCGCCGGCGGACATCAACAATACGACCCTGCACTAAATGATGACACTCTATGCACTCAAGTCCGCACGCTCGGGTACAATTTCGGCCTTTACCGTCCATCCGGGTTCAACCGCAAATACCTGGCGCCGCTATGGTACAATTTGTTTACAATTCTCAATCGTTGCCTTTCATCGCGATGGAAGGGCATCGACCAGTGCACCGGCGATTTTATGTGACTCTTCCATGCCGTATGCTATAACCAACATGTCGATTTCGCCATGATCATCTGGCGTGAGTTAGTCCAGGCAATTCGTCAAATCGGAGGTACTAAACAGAAGAAGTTTCTACCGTACCCGCGTTTCCTTTCGCTTGCTATCCGTCAACACATGGACGCCAATCCTGCCATCCCGCGCCGCCAAGCACATCCGGTATGTCCACCTCATCATTTACACTACACGGTTATCCGCAATCCATCCGACGCGGTAGCTATGCCTATTCCTGACGCTCTTCTAGCAATCGCCGATCCCACTGCACCAGGAGTGATAGCATATAGGGAAGCGACAAGGAATCCCGTGGTCCAGCCAGAACCGGAGGGACCTGCCCAGGGACCTAGACCCGAGAGACGTGAGGGTCCAAGAGTGAGAGGTGGTAGGCCCCGGCAAGCAGGTGCTACCGGGCGGGGTGTGTTGATCGTTAGGGGAAGGGAAACTAGTGTGAGTGGTGCAGTGGTATCGCAACCCAGTTCTAGCCAACCCCGTCCAACAGGCGAAGCCGGAGCATCGTCCTCACGGCCGATACTTCAACATGATTCTGAACCGTACTTATCCGACCCGGCTACACCACGTATGCAAGTTCATAACGTGGAATCTGACTCCGATACGGAATCCGATACAACCCGTGCCATTCGGCTCTCAAAAATACCTCCCCGTATCGGACCGAACCCAGACTTCACCGAAGGTATCCCACTTGCCTCACCTACCCATACTGACCAGCCTGATATGGCAGATTCTAGGACTGAGGGAGTAGAAGGTGTTGAGTTAGAAACTGCGAGCCGGAGAGAACTGCGTTCGAAAGCGAACAAGGAAAGATTGAGCCGTAAAGATAATGAGGCTCCTGAGCGAACCGAACCGAGCGATATCCGGGTAGCTACATCTGCTATCCTGTCTCATGAGTTGGGACAGGGTATTGAAGAAGCCTCCGTGGACCCAACGGAGCAATTGCACAACCTCCAAAGCCACTCATATGTCTCTCAAAAGACGGATGTTTCAGTCAAACACGGGGATAAAGCACAACTTCCACCAGTCTCTTATTCGGAGAGTACTGGTGTTGAAATAAGAGACCAGCAGCCCCCGGTCTCGACATCTTTTAGTGCACAGTTGAGTCTAGAGCCAATTGATACGATACATTCTTCGGCTAGGACACAACATGAGGAGCAACACCAAGTCAAGACTCTTCGTGCTTCGACCGGAACCACCGTAGTGTCTCCGCCTTTAGGTGGAACACGAGGATCGAAGGGAAATCCTACCACAACTACCGACATGCCAACTGTGAACATAGGTGGCTCTGCCTTTCAGGTAGACGCCTCAACGGGTAATCTAAGTGATCCCAGAGTTATCTTACATGACTTTGTATCACCAGGGTCCCTGGACAACACCCTTAAGGCTGTCCGCGAGGCAATGGAGCAGCACGTTGCCGCCCAGATTGACACCGTTAAGCGCCTTATCAAAGGTAAAGATAAGATCGTCGACGCTGACACCGTACCTACACCTCCACCGGCTCCTACTCAGCCTACATACTCGGTGGACACCCTCAAGACGATGCTTCTAGCCCAGCTGCTCCAGCAATCTGAATCCGACGCCTCAACTGAAGCAGACCTGATATATGTTCTGAAATCCCAGGTCACTGCTCCTTCATCATCCATTACCACTCGCTTAGACGCCATTGACTCGACTCTTAAGGACTACAACCAAGCGCTATCTACGCTGTCCGATAGAGTCCGCTCACTCGAAGATACCTGTAAAAGTCAAGCAGGCGGTCTGAAGTGCAAGCACGATGACCAGGATGATCCTGATCACCGTGAGGGGGAGAAACGACTAAGACCTACCGAGACCGCCCCTATCCTCACAGAATCTACAACTGTGGTTCATCTGGAACCAGCAACTGCGGCAACAACAACCGACGCCGAACCTGAAGCCGAGTTGCCATTAGCCGAGATGGTAATAGATATGGACATCTCAGATGATGAAGACCCGACGGTTGAAAAACCCGAGGGTTCAACACAGGAACTGGTCGACTTTGACTCATCAGACAGACCATTACTGGATATGATCGATCCAGACTGCGAAGCCAACCCGGAGACCGAAGATGCATGGTACGAAAAAGCCGCCAGTGCCGTAAATCTCCAGGTAAACTTTGTTTTCCCGACTGATGAAGACGACAACATCGACTATGATCAGTTCATGCTACAGAATTTTTATGGCATTTCTCCCGTTCACTCAAGCAAAGCCGCCGAAACTTCTGAAAGACCCTAATCTGCAACTGACAATCCTACGACATCTCCTCTACAACAACAGACAGCTTTTGATCTTCCTCCTCCACCTCAACAACAAATCCGTTGGGAGAAGATCACCGTACTTATCCCTCATCTGGAGGAAACCCTGAAGAAGTTGTTTGTACACAAGCTACGCCAGATCGAGCCGACCTTTTGCCTTGGTATTTAGAACTACAGCCCTGAATACCAACGCCGATACATATGCGCAATGAAACGGTGTCTACCAATCAGCCAAGTCAGAACCAAGCATCAGATCACAGAGGTACTCAACATACAGTCCAGCCGCATCATGAAAATTGTCTATTCAGTATTCACCGTCCGCCGAGAAGATGGTAATAAATGGAAATTTTCTAAAGCCGACTTCCAGAACCTCCAACCGTTTGACTTCCTGGCTCTTCTGAAAGACCTTCGCACTAGAACCATCCGACCGCTTACCGTTACAAAGGCGCTCGAAGCTGTTCGTCGATTCCTGGTCCGCACAATTATGATGTCTTATCTAACGGACTTCCAAATGGCTATCGAGAACATGGCGAAGATGGTAAATTTGATAAAGCCGAATCTGCAAGCTCCTGAGTTGAATATGTATCCCGAGAACGCTATGCATCTAGAACCAGAATTTGGGATCGTCTTCATCAATGAACAGAAAGAGAAAAGATTTCTGCGGTTCAGCCATGTAGAAAGATTCTGCGACGGCATGCTCTACAAAGTTCGAGATGCTCTTCGAAAGACCATTCAGCACGAGTCTGAAAATCAAAGGCTTTCGTATCTTCCCAATCCGAATGAAACAAATGCTCGGAATGCCTTGGAGATGGTTGAAGAACGCATCGACTATCGCCGTGCTATCAGATGGTTCGAGATTCACTTCGCGTTTCGCAAAAGATATGTCTACAACTGGCGAGAGCTAGAGCGCGGACTCGAACTTCAAATCAAAGGGGGGGATTGTTAGGGTAGTATGTGGTTGATTAGAAGTTCAAGGGGCTAATTGTAATAGTTTAAATTAGGCCTTGTTAGTGAACGGGCCGTGGGCTTGTTAACCACGGGCCTGCCATATATAAAGCAATCTAGCCTTAGAAAATTAGGCTAGTTGTCTCATTTGCTTTCCTACACTTTTATTGTAATCCTCTCAATATTGAAAGCTAATACAGAGATGACCAGTTGAAATCGTATACTTTACTGTTTAATCGTTTGATTTCATTATCGTTGCACGGATCTGGAACTAACAGTCGTCCTTTGCCTTCTTAAACTTTAGCCAACTTACTATCATGCCATCAATCCTTTTCAATCTTGCCTCAATCGCGTTTTCTCTCTTGCTCCTCTCACTTTCCTGTTGGTCGAGTTCTTTGGAAATCAACACTTGGTGTTCCTTAAGTGTTGTCCGCATCTCAATCTTAAGTGACTGAAACTTTGCTTCCAAAGAAGCAATTCCGTCACTATCAGATCTGTCCGAATCCAAATGCACACACATATTGTTACGCATCAGTCTATCCACATTTTGTTTTTCCATAACTAACTTTTCTTTTGAAAAAGTATCGGTGGATAGTATGGTGACATTTGCATTTTTCATAAGTGCATGGATTATAGACGGATGACCCATTCGAGCGTTGCACCGATCTACACCTTCACGTATATTGTTGGAGATTAGACGGCCAACATCGAACGGTGTCCCTTAAGGATGCAATATAACACTAAAATACGAACCATGCAAAGACTAGTATCGTGAGTGGTTGGAGCGAGACTGGGTCTTAAAAAGAAAAACCAGACATTTGCCTCAGGTTTTAAACAATGCGTGCGAATGATTCGTGAATTTCCTGTAAATTCCCATTCGGATCCCTTATGGGCTATTGTTTCTAAAATGTCATCTAGATCCTCATTGGTTAGATTTTTTATCAACCGTTCCATCTCGGAATGTTTAGGCGGGACAATACCCAAAAGGTTATTAATGGCCGTGGCCGAAAAATCAACCTCGGTTTGTCTAACAAGGATTTTTACGCCATCCGTGACGTACATTTCGCTATAAAAATCCCTCACCCAGTTCACAAAAAATTTCCCAACCCAACTTTGTGATCAAATAACCAATGTGCGGGTGTGCAAGTAATGTATTAACATGAAATCCACGTGGTGCATGGCATATTTTACGTCCTTAAAGTTGGAAATTTAAGCATCGCTTAATGACATGAAAATAAATCGTAACGAGTGATATTTAAGTTTAAAGAGGTACCGACTTTTTGTTTCCCCTTGTCAAGACAACGAACTCCTTGAGAGTTCTCTAATTCCTTTCCATCACCCTCTTTCACCACTTCTTCTTCCAAAACCATAAGCTCGCCATCTTCAATTTCAACCCAAACCTTCCTTTTCTTTATCGGTTGCATGCTATTTTCCCCGGTGGGTTTTATTTTTCGGGTGTATTTATGAATGGGTGTAACCGGGTCAGTTTCCGACACTTTTTTAGGGGAGTTTGGAGTGGGTTTTACGAGTGTAGGGCTTGCAACAGGTGGCTCGATAGTCAGTAGGGGATTTGCGCGGCGATGGTTCGTGGGCACAACAGTGGGTGCCACGGGCCTAGGGTGGTTGACTAGCGCTGCTCTAATCGGGTCAAAAGGGTGAAAAACCAATGGGTGGTTAGGAAGTGGGTTTCCTTGAGAGTTCAACACCACAGCGCTTGAAATCGGCTGACTAGGTCCCTGATTTTGCATGTATCCCGGAGCATATCGAGCATGTTTGAAACCTGGTGGTGGTCTGATATTTGGCCGATAGAACATTGGTCGCAGTCCATAGTTCATCAGGAACTTATTGGTGGCCAAATAAGTGGGATCGTACCCTCCAGTGGGTACTCCAGTCACATACGTTGGTCGTGGGTTTAACTCAGAAAAACTTGGTTTCTGGTCCACATATTCCTGGAAGAAGGGGTTCGAATATACCTTTCGAGTGCGGGGTTGCGATGAGGATGACTTTTGCATCATTCTCTCCGCTGCAGCAGCTAGTTCTCGGAGTTTCGAGTGGGTAATCGTGCACTGTTGACTCGCCGGAGAAAAAGGCGGTGGCGGCATCGGTGGTTTTCGATCGTCGCCGGTAGCCATTAATGATATTCGCCGGTGCGTCGTTCACGTTCTCTTCCTCCGATGTTGGTTCGCAGCCAAAAAACGAGCTTCGCTCCTGGCGATTCTTCGATTTGCAGAAGAAATCTTTAGGGTTTTCTTTGTTTGCTTTTTCGCCAAGGAAGAGAGAAGAGGGTTTTATATTTGGAAGATGAGAGGTTGAGGGAGAGGGACGAGTGAGGTCAACAGGGAGTGTCTGAGGTGAGGTGATCTCTTGACAAAAAAGAGAAATCGGCGGTGGCAGTATACAGTACCAAAGAAAAAAAATTAGCAGTGTGTGTGTGTTTGTTGCTCGCATGAAGAAGAAAAGAAATACCTGCATGTTGTCTTAAATCAAGTACGAGCATTTAATGCTCTTCCAAATAGTACACATCAAACAGTAACTAGATTAGTATTTAGTTAGATTTTTAATAATCCAAAACAAATCCAGTTAAAAAGAAAAAATATCTGATTAACTCTTCCTCTTTTTGCTATTGGGCTGGGAACTAGAATCAAATTCTGGGCCGAAAATTTCTTGGCCCAGTGTAGCTTTTGAAATTAATTTAGAGACCCAACTTAATTAAACGTAATCGGCCCAATTAATTATAAATCTGAATTAAACGTGGGTTTGACTGAAAATATTCTTCGAGGCCCAGCAGAAATTCAGATTCTCGTTATCGAGTTTCGATCATTTGGGTTGGTTACTTCCCTCGTTTATAAGAATTTGGCCAAAGGCCGAAAATTTCTTATTCTTCTCCTGATTAAAATGCTTCTCTCAACACTCTGCTTCTCCCCAAAATTTACATCTTTTTGTAAACCTCTTTTTATTTAAAATGATTTTCTATTTTATTTTTATAGCTACTATTTATATTTTTCTTGTTTTTGGAAATAAAATATGCGAATACATATATATACATATATTTTTTTTCTTTTCGTATTTTTAAATTATCTATTTTTATTATATATGCATATTTTTATTTTATTTTATTTTCATTCTAGAAAGTGGACAACCTCGACAGGCTATTGTATCAGATTTTGAGGTTCAACAAATGGTTTTACTCGCTGCCCGTTTACCTTAAAAGTTGTTCCTTTTTCTGGATCATTCAATTCAATCACTCCATAAGGATAAACTTTAGCAATCTGATATGGTCCTGTCCATCTAGAGTTTAATTTACCTGGAAACAACCTGAGTCGGGAGTTGAACAGTAGGACCTGTTGTCCTGCAATGAACTCTTTCGGACTGATTTTCTTATCGTGCCATTTTTTGTATTTTCTTTGTAAAGTTTGGCATTTTCATAAGAAAAATTCCTATGTTCTTCTAACTCACACAATTGTAGAGCTCTTCTTTTTCCCGCCTCATCCAAACTCATGTTAAGTTCCTTTATGGCCCAATAGGCCTTATGTTCTAATTCTACAGGCAGGTGACAGGCTTTCCCAAAAACGAGTTTATACGGGGACATTCCAATAGGGGTTTTGTAAGCGGTCCGGTAGGCCCACAAGGCATCATCCAGTTTGGATGCCCAGTCTTTTCTATGTGGCTTGACTACCTTAGCTAAGATTCCTTTAATTTCTCTATTGGACAACTCAGCCAAACCATTGGTTTGAGGGTGATAAGCAGTAGCCACCCTGTGCTAAATGTTGTATTTGTCCAGGACTTCCTCTAATAGGTTGTTGATGAAATGGGTGCCCTCATCACTAATCAAGGCACGGGGTGTGCCAAGTCTAGTGAAGATGTGCTTTTGGAGAAATGTGATAACAGTCTTAGCATCATTAGAGTGACAGGCTATAGCCTTCACCCATTTAGATACATAGTCAACAGCTACCAGGATGTAGTGTTGGTCCCGAAGGGTTATACAAGTTTGTAGAAGAGGGGGTTGAATACAAACACACAGATTTTTACTTTCTAAATTGTTTATTGATATAATCAAACAATTTACAACTTGTTGCGGAACAAGATTAAGGATTAACCTAATCAAAACAAGTTAAGAACACTAAGTCTCTTGCACTAGAATTAAGACAGAAAGGAGATAAGAATACTACAAGTAATATTCTAACACAAAGATAGATAAGAGAAGATGGTCGAGCACTCCATTTCTGAAGTAGGGTTCTTCTTATATACTGCATGCATTTAATGCATTTCAGTATTACTTTACACGTGGCAGCAGCTGATTGGTTGCATGGTTTGACCTTTGTAGATAACCTAGTAGCCGCATGATGTACAATGTAGAATCAGAGTTGGTTGTACGATTCTAGACAGAAGGGATGTCCTTTCTGACATTATCGTACGGAGACGTGCAAGGGGAAAAGACAAAAGTAACTTGTAGAGTAGACCTCATGATCAGCGCTTGTTGAACAGTACTTTATCAGCGAGTGACAAAGCTTAGCAATCGCTGAAGTCTTCTACTTGATACTTCACGTTGAGTGGACAGGTCTTGGCTTCGCTGATATCCGCATCAGTTCATTAGTAGACTTTGTCGCTGGTTCTTGGGCTTGATCTTCGAGTTCAGCGTAGAACCTTTGTTGACGTGAAACTTATCTTCATGGATCATAAGTAAACAACTAAACTATCAGCGATCATCAATAGGACTGAACAGGCTCAGGGCTCTATTGATGAACAGTGTTTGCTGAATGTTTAAATTTAAAGAGCATGAGTTCCTATCAGCGGTACTGCAGAGACATAGTACATATCAGCGATAGTGAAACTCTAATACATATTGTCTACTTACAATTTTCACTAAGTGTTTCTTAAAGGGTCATTATCAAATCATTGAGGGTTTGGACCAACAATCTCCCCCTATTTGATATTGACTTAGCAACTGAGAAAAATGCTAAATATGAAAACATAAGGATAAAAAGAACTCATAAAATATTTGTCCCTTTTACTGTTTTCTGGGATCTTTTGAGTACCGATGGAGTAAAGTACATTCGCTGAAATTTTTCTTTGAACTTCGTAAAGGTTACAGAGGGAAGTGGAAAAATTACAAGTACAACAAATAATAATTACAAGTACAAAAGATATTAGCTGATAAAGAAGGAGGAATTACAAGGCAATCCTATCAGCTATAAGGTTCTTCCTTAATGAGAAGTTCATCAAGGGTCTTTGATGTGGGAATCATCCAGTCAGGGACCTTTACTCCTTGATCTCGTTTGTTCTTTGCTTCTTCGAAGATCAAGGGCTTGAGGTATCGTGCCTGAAGGTCGTGTCTGAATTCACACCAATAGATGAGATCCTTGAGCTGTTCGATGGGAGTAATGGGAAGCTCAGAGATGCGTTGAAAGCATTGACGTCCATTATAGTCATGAAAGAATATCCCATAGGGTTTGCTTACGACTTTTCCAGGGATGAATTGTTCACCAGGGGGCAGGGAGGTGTCAAGCGCTGAGAGGTCAGGTTCAGGACCAAGTACTTCAGCACGTGAGAAACCAATTCCTGTTTCGTTCCGAATAGGAGGACCTGAGTCTGAAAATGTTATCTTTTTCTTTGCAGAGGACCTTCTTCGTTGAGTTTGAATAGGAGGAGGAGGAGGAATATCCACAGCAGAAGAGACCAAGTTGATCTGAGAATTTACAATCTTCTCGACATGGCTCTTATATTGTGAGCGAGATCGCTGAATGGCTATTCGCATTTCCAACCATTCAGAGAGACCGTACTTCTTGATTGTAGCAGCATAGATGTGTTGCATGGAACCATCTTCTCTGAATATGTCAACACATCGATCGTTTAAATGAGATCATTTAGGAAGAAAGAGAGAGAGAAAAGAATGGGGTTTAAGTGTATAGAGGTTTTATGGAGAGGAGAGTTGAGATTGAGAAGGGGTAGAGGAGGGATGCAGTATAAGGGAAAAGGAGATATTGTACCTGACAAACTGGCTTTATCTGAAGGATAGACAGATTTCCTTTTGCAGCGAGGCCTTTGTTTTTGCCTTTATCAGCTTCAGATGCTGCACGTTTTATCTTAGTCGTCTCCCCTGATGGTTCTTTTATCACGACCCCTTTTTGAGCTGTGGCGGTCTTGATAGGCTGGACGAAGAAGAAATCGTCATCATCGTCATCATCATCATCATTTTTAGGGGATGATGATGGTTCATCATCAGCGATGTCGATTGGTTCGTCGTCTTCAACTTCTTCTTCAGATTCGACCTCGTCAGCATAAGGTTCGGTAACATCAGCAACAACTTTATCATGTTGCTCTTCGAGTTGCTCCCCCTCAGATACAGAGGGAGGTTTCTCGGTCCCTCAGGGTTCTCAACTCCCTAAGGTTGTCTAGCTGAAGTAGCAGCAGCAGCAGTTTCATTTGTCTCCCCCTCAGCATTATGGGGAAGACCTTCATCGTTCTTCTCCCCCTCTTCCACATGATGAGTGGGGGAGGTAACCGGATTATCAGCAACATCAGCATGAGAGTCACTGTCTTCTAGGCCAGTGAGGCCCATGCAGGTTTCAATCACTGCTAATCTGTCTTCCAGGCCAGAAATAGCAGGATTGAGGCTTTGAAGATCCTCTCGATCAGCCTGAGTGAAATGCGAAGGAGCACAAGTTCGGGCGTTCAAGCGATCGATTACTTGTTGAAAAAGATCTCTGACCGTGGAGACCTCAGTCTTGATCGTGGAGACCTCACCCTTAAGAGAACCAACCTCTGTCTTCAATGATGTGACTTCATTGGACAGAGTGGTGAAGTTTGTTGCGAGGGTGGTGTTGGTGAGGTTGAGATCGTTGACGATTGTGGAGTTGTTGGAGAGAGTAGTAGCAAATTGACCAATGCTGCCATCCACCTTCTCTAGATCGGTACTGGAGGCTTTCTTATCAACAATATCGGTCAGCTTTTTGAGATTCTCTCCAGCGTCTGTAACCGCTGAAGAGTTGGTGGATAGAGTGGTGTTCCATGTCGCCTTCGAGAGTGCCTTGGCGCATGGAGGTGCCTGCAGATCCTAAATTTGCATCCATCATCATATGTAGAGTATCAGCAGCTGAATCATGTATGATGACGGGCGTTCCAGAGAACGGTGGGAAAATTGGTGGAGTGTCCAAAGAAATGGTGGGAGGAACGAAGGTTGAGAAAATTGGTTGGGAGCGAGGTTCAGCGTTGGATCCACTGAGAATCACTTCAGTCTGTAGAGCGGCTGAAGGAGGTGGGTTCTGTTCCAAGTTTATAACATCAGCATTTAGAGACGCTGAGGTTGGGATGGAAGGGGTGGCTTGAGCAGCTGTGGCAGAGCATAGCATGAAATCATCTAGCGTTGTCTGTTGAGAGTCAGACGCTAGGTCTTCAGCCGTTGATGGCTTAGAGGGTTGCTCCTTGGTTTTCTTGATCCTTTCGGAGTCAAGTTGGGAAGTAGAGTGTTTCCTTTTACGAGAAGGAGTGGAGGGTGCAGCGTGGATATCAGCGGTGGGGATTTCCGCTGAGGTAGCCGCAGAAGTAGAAGAAGGAGGATTAAGAATAGTTAAGATAGTAGAGAGACGTACCTCGTTTGGCATGGGGCTGAAGTCGAGCACCTTAGGGCCAACCTGAGAGAGTCTCAGATCACCCTCTTTTGGGTATTTGTCCCCGAGTCCTTTTAGAAAGATGGCGTTGATGAAACGGGGGTATGGAACGCATGTTGGTCTGTCAGCCATGTCCACCCTGATTTCCAGATCATCGTAGATGATCGATGCCCAGTCAACATGGAGACCTTTCAGCAATGCATATCCCATGGCTTGCTGAGGTTGGGCGGCTTGATCATAGGAGCCGGTTTTTGCTGTCATACAGCTTATCAAGTGGGCGAAGATGAAGTTCATCTCGCTTGGCATCATGGACTTTTTGATTGTGGTCAGCTTCTTCTCACGTTTTTCATCTCTCCCGGTTCCCCATACGTACTTCATTGCATCAAAGAATGCAATGATTGTTTCCCTATCAGCATGGTTTTTGGGATTTGGGAGAGGTACAAAGCGTTTTTCTTTGGTAGCGGCCGGGAGGTTCAGTGCACGCCTGATAATAGCAGGGTTGATTTTGGTGGTTCCAAATTTGGTGTCACAGAGGATGGTATCAACGAGTTTCGTTGGGTCTTTTGGTGAAGGAACCTGAGCTCGTCTGGTAGTATACCAGAACTGAGCTAAAAGAAATTTATGGGCAGGGGGTACAGTAGTTCGGGCTATAGATAAGCAGCAGGTTTTGAGAAAATTCACAGCATCATCCAGATGTGTGACTTGCTTTTTCTGAGGAAAATAGAAAAGCGCATAGTGGTTGTTGTGTTGGAATGTAACCTTGTCAAGTTTGAACTTGACCTGAGGAGCCTTGGTGAGAATCACTTTCTCAGTAGTGGGAGTTTTAGCAGAAGGAGCTTCAGAGGTTGCCATTTCTGTATAACACATGTAACCACGAAGAAAATGAACAAAAATGTCTTAATGTGGAAAGATTTTCCAACAGATGTTTTTCAAATTTGTCCATTTCATTCAGACAAACAAAATGCCTTGAAGAAGATTAGGGTTTTTCTTGTGTTGAAAAAGAGATACAAAACATGAAGAACATGTGTTTTCCAGTTTTTGTTTGAAGAAGAGATTCTGGAAAAACAAATGAAGAACAAGTTTAGGATTTGATTTAAACTTGAAGAACAACCATGATGGTTGTGTTCATAAAATCATGAGAAGAAAATGATTTCATTTTAAAAAGGTTTCTTTTGTTTGATCTGTTAAAAACAAGAATAAGATCAAAAACAAGTTAATGTAGGAAAATAGTGAGAATATTAACCTTTGTTGTCGAAGAAGGAGATGAACAGTTTCTGGAAACGATAGTTCAAAATGCAACAGTAATTCTTTTCTTGAAGAAGAAGTTGTTCGCGTAAAGGAAAAATATAAACTCGAAAGGGTTTATATAGTGAGAGTAGAGAGAGAAAAACTAAGAGCGGGAAAAGTTTTTAATGATGACACGGACACGTGTTTGTATTTGATTTGATGAGAAAACGAAACGTGCAAACGTGTGTCAGAGGAACGTGCCAGGGTCTATCCGTTAGGATGACGTCATAAACGTCCTTTCATATTTTAGGATGTCTCTAAGGTTTTTAAAAGTTCAGGGACATTTTGAAAATACGAAGTACTGAATAGAAGCATCAGTGTTAGATTTAGAAATTTCAAAAGTATCACTGAAAGGAAGAGATATTCAGCGATGCAATTTGTTTTGAAATCTTTCAGTTCTAGGCGAACGTCAGCGAGTAAGAGAGAACGTACCTTGATATCAGTGAATCAATTTTGTTCAGAGACTAGATGATAGAATGGGTTATATAAGTTGGTTTTATCCTATCCCTGATCAAATGCGAACCGCTGAAGATTTTATTCTTCAAAATTCAGCATTCCAAGCTCGCTGATGAGAAAGTTGAATCTTGTCTCATCAAGAGACTTGGTGAATAAATCATCTAACTGAAAATCAGTTGGGATAAAATGAAGTTCTATATCACCATTCATCACATGATCTCTGATAAAATGATACCTGATTTCGATGTGTTTGGTCTTTGAGTGTAGTACTGGATTATTAGCTATAGCGATGGCACTAGTGCTGTCGCAATAGATTGGAATTTTCGAGAGCTGAAGGTCATAGTCCAGTAGTTGATTTCTCATCTACAAGACCTGAGAACAACAGCTACCAGCGGCTACGTACTCAGCTTCAGCGGTTGAGATGGACACTGAGTTTTGTTTTTTACTTGTCCAACTCACCAGCTTTCCACCCAGGAGCTGACAGCCTCCTGTGGTGCTTTTCCTATCCATTTTGCAACCTGCAAAATCAATATCTGAATAGGCGATTAGATCAAATCATGAGTCTTTGGGATACCAAAGACCTAGGTTTGGAGTACCCTTAAGGTAACGAAATATTCGCTTTACAGCGATCATATGAGATTCCTTAGGTTCAGCTTGATATCGTGCACACAAACAGGTTACGTACATAATATCAGGTCGGCTAGATGTAAGATACAGGAGAGAGCCGATCATCCCGCGGTATCTCGTGACATTAACAGGTATTCCAGAAGGATCCTTGTTTAGTGTCAGCGGCGGTGCCATAGGGGTTTTCATAGCTGAACTCTGAGTTAAATCAAATTTCTTCAGCATATCTTTAACATACTTTCCCTGATTAATGAAAGTTCCTTTTTCATTCTGTTTTATCTGAAGACCAAGGAAATATGTTAGCTCACCCGTCATACTCATTTTATACTCTGATTTCATCCTTTCAGAGAAACGAGTACAAAGGTCAGGGTTAGTAGAACCAAATATAATATCATCGACATATATTTGAACAAGAATAATATGACCTTTTACTATCCTGCAAAATAGAGTTTTGTCGATTTTACCACGCTCAAATTTTTCGATAAGGAGATAAGATGAGAGAGTGTCATACCATGCACGAGGAGCTTGTTTTAAGCCATAGAGTGCCTTATCCAGTTTATAAACATAATCTGGATGCTTAGGATCTGAGAATCTTGGAGGTTGTTCCACGTAGACTTCTTCATTCAGCCTTCCATTTAGAAATGCTGACTTAACATCCATTTGATAAACTTTGAAGTCTTTGTGTACAGCGTAAGCTAAGAAGAGGCGAATGGCTTCTAGTCTTGCTACTGGAGCAAAGGTTTTGTCGTAATCTATACCTTCCTCTTGTCTGTATCCCTGAGCAACAAGTCGAGCCTTGTTGCGGGTTACAGTTCCATGTTCATCCAACTTGTTTCTATAGACCCATTTAGTGCCTATCACTGACTTGTCAGATGGACGAGGAACAAGCTTCCAAACTTTTTTTCTTTAAAATTCAGTCAGTTCTTCTTGCATAACGCTGATCCAATTCGGATCTTGTAGGGCATCATCTGTTTTCTTTGGTTCAATCAGAGAAATAAAGTTAACAAATAAACAAATATTACCTGCACTTCGTCGAGTCTGAACACCATCATTTGGATCACCAAGAATTTGTTCAATAGGGTGATTGATAGTCCATCGCTGAGACGGAGCATAAGTTGATGGCTCAATCTGAACTTCTGGAGGAGCTGAAGATGAGGCTTCAACAACTTCTGGTATATCAGCCAAGAGCTGAATATGTGCAGATGTCATTTCATTCACTGATTGCTGAGAAGTAGATGGTATGTGTGAGACAGAAGGTTCAGAGGCAGGCATAGTGTTAATAGGAACAACTGAGACCCATGATGTTTCAGCTTCACTATTCTGCATGCTTGGGATGATGGTAGGATCATCATCTTCAGCGGGATGAGTATGAGATGGAGGAGTGGGAATATCTTCTGAATCACCAAGATGAGAGAACATCCATTGATTCAGTTCTTCAGTATCAGCAGAAGGTCTGGAATTCGCTGTACGGGATTCGTCAAAAGTGACGTGAATAGTTTCTTCAACAGTCTGTCTTCTTCGATTGAAGACTCTGAAAGCTTTGGAGATTGAAGAATATCCAAGAAAGATTCCATCATCAGCCTTAGGATCAAACTTTCCAAGGGCATCTCTGTTGTTCAGTATGAAACACTGACATCTAAAGATGTGAAGAAAGCTAATTGAAGGCTTTCTCCCATGAAAAAAGTTCATAGGCTGTCTTCTTGAATCTTTTGACGATCAGCGACCTGTTTTGAGTGAAACAAGCAGTGTTGACAGCTTCTGCCCAGAACTGAGTAGGCAGGTGAGAATCGCTGAGCATTGAACGTGCAGCTTCAATGATAGTTCTATTTCTTCTTTCAGCGACTCCATTTTGTTGCGGTGTTCTTACTGAAGAGAAGTTGTGAGAAATACCCTTACTTTCAAAGAAGGAATCAAGGGAACTGTTTTTGAATTCAGTTCCATGATCACTCCTTATTGAGCGAACGGTCATGTTGTTCAGGACTTTCATTTTTCTGACAAAGGTGATGAGTTCTTCAGGGGTGTCACTCTTAGAACGGAGAAACATTACCCAGGTATAGCGAGAGAATTCATCAACTATGACGAATGTATATTTCTTTCCAGCGATGAATTGTTTATTAACAGGGCCAAACAGATCCATAAGAAGAAGTTGTAGAGGAGATGACACTGAGAAAACTTGCTTTGACTTGAAGCTTGCTTTGGTCTGCTTCCCTTTCTCACACGCTGAACATAAGGACCCTTTGGCGTATGAGTGTTGAGGTAGACCAGTGACTAACTCTTTAGAAGAGAGAGTATTCAGTGTCTTAAAGTTGAGATGGGAGAGCCTCTAATGCCATAGCCAGTTGACATCAGATGAGGCTTTTGAGAAGAAACATGAGTTCTCAGTGGTTGTAGAGTCCATGTTTATAACGTAAACATTTTCTAAACGATAACCGCTGAGAGCTATCTTCTCCTTTTTGTTAGTGACAAAGCAGGATTCCTTAGTGAAAATCACTTTGTTATCCATGTCGCAAAGTTGACTGATGCTTAGAAGATTATGCTTCAGTCCTTCAACATATGAGACTCTTCTGAAGGTTGTTGTACCATTAGAGAGTACACCAAACCCTCGGGTATGGCCTTTTCCATTTCCACCGAATGTCACTGAGGGACCCTTCTCTTCCTTATACTCAGTGAGCAGGTTCTTTTTACCAGTCATGTGTTTAGAGCATCCGCTATCGAGATACCAGATACCCTTCTTAACCTGCAAACAAAGGAAGATTAGTTTGACTTAGGTACCCATTTCATTTTGGGCTTAGATTTGTAAGTGGTGGTAGAGGAAGTGGAAGGTTCAGCATTCTTCGCAGCATTTAAAGATTCAGCTTTGTCAGTTTTCGCTTTGGTTAATTTCTTAACCTCAGTGGTCTTCTTTGCGTTGGGGGCATTAATCTTTACCTTGGCTGTCTTTTCAGCTTTGGTGGCTGTGGGGCACTTACTAGCAACATGATTTGTAAGTCCACAGTGATAACATTTCCTATAGCTAAAAGTAGCTTTAGGAGCATTTGCATGCTTACCCGTAAATTTTAAATGAGCAGGGCCAGCACCAAGTATACCTTTGGCATTGGAAATGGGAGGAACAATCAGTTCTTCGGATTTCTTACCAATGATATCCACTTTGATTCTAGGAGTAGATCGCTGAATGAATCCAGAGGTTATATTCTTAGAAGCAGAGGGATATGTAATAACCAGGTATTTTATTTAATTGTTTAAATTATAGTATTATAGTTAAAGTGGATTTAGGATAGTTATGAATTTTAAAGACTTTATTTTAGTATTTTATGGAGTAGAAGTTAAGGGGTAAGTTATAATTATTATTTGAAAGTTTAAGGGTTAAAGTTGCCATAAGAGGAAAGTATGGGGTTCATTTGGTAAGAGTGAAGATATTCTTCACCCAAACCGACTCATCCTTTTAGGCTAGATGAGATGTCACTTTTAGAAACATTCTAGCAAAACCCAAAAGTGTTGTGTGTGTGGTGTTTTACGGCAAAAAGAGAGAGGAGAGAAAAGAGAGAAAAATTAAGAAGAAGAAGGAAGTTGTGGATTTGTTGCTGGAATTAGAAGGTACAACTTGTGAAGATTAAAGGTATGTAACCTCTTAATCTACCCTTTTGTTTAGATAAAGTTTTATGTAAGTTTTGATGGGTTTTGATGATTTATGGATGAGTTGGGAAATATGAGCATATGGTTAGGTTATGTTAATAGTCTTAAACATATCTGCATAATTTCAGTAACATGCATAGCTTAAAAGATTAGATTTCTGGGTTTAGATGAACACAGTGGACTGAGACATTCAAGCAAGTCGCAACAGTGGGTTGCGACATGGTTAAATGTTATGATCTTCATGAATGTCGCAACCTTGAGTTGCGACTTGCTCATGAAGTCGCAACAGTGGGTTGCGACTTGGTGCTATGTCGCAACAGTTGGTTGCGACTTGAGGGGGGTTGTCGCAACAGTTGGTTGCGACATGAAGGGGAAGTCGCAGTAGTTAGTTGCGACTTGGTACTGTGTCGCAGTAGTTGATTGCGACTTGGTGTAGTGTATTGCGACATAGAGTAATTCCATAGTTGATTGCGACTTGAGTCGAGGATTTCAGAACTTAGAGATTTTTTAGTCTTAAAAAGAAATATTTGTATTTATTTGATACAAATTATGTGAAACTGAACTGAAGAATTTGGAGTGCTCGGTAAATAGCTTGGGAGGATTTTGGAATTTAAGCGAATCAAGTGAGTTTTTATTAAAATGTTTTTCAAATGGAATACATATATGTGAATGAGTGTAATATGGTGCATATGGTGTTTATATGAGTATTACATTGCATGGGTGCTAGTTGGCCGGGTTTAGGACCGGTGAAAGTTGGCTGTACAGAGGGCAGTGGTGTTGGTTGTATTTAGTACAGCGGTGTATATTGATTAATTGGCTTGCTACCAATTAATATGGCCAAGAGAAAGAGAAAGAGAAAGAAAAAGAGAAAGAGATGGAATGACACATGATGCATGAATCATATTTGGTATTTTTATTATGTGTATTATGTGTATTGAATGTTTGTAAAAGATGATTTTTAACTAACGAGGATTTTCTCACTAGACCTCAAGGTCTAACCCTCATTTTTGTTTTAAAATATGTATTCCAGGTCAAGGAGCAAATAAATGACAGTGATAGGATATATCATGTTTAGCTTTTTGGAAGATGCATGATTATGAAGATTCTAGTTGTGTTTTGTATCTATTATGTACTTTATTATAAGTGGAAAAGTTTGTACTAAAAGACCTATTTGGTTAAGATAAGGGACCATAAATGAAATATGATGTATTGTTTTGTGGTGAAATATATGTTATTTGTATGTTGGGAATCTGGGTTATTTCAGATGGTATCAGAGCCCTAGTTTAAGGGATTTAGGTATTAGTATCTGTACCTAGACTTAAACTGCATGTGAAGTAGGATGTCCCTGTTATTGTAGAACCTTGGGATGTTAAATATAAAAAGGTAGAAGGAACATCATGTAAGGTAATTTCAGATTTCACCTGGCCAGTGTAATTGTGATCTTACAGGTTCATGTTTGGACTGGAATACCTTGTTATATGGGGTATGTGTTTATGTGTATTATTAACCTTGTTTGAATCAACAGAATGGCAAGTGGTATGAGACGAACAAATCGGGAAGGGGAAGGAAATCCGAATAGAACCAATCCAACAGCCGGAGGAATGGGAAGAGGGGGAGAAAGAGGCAGAGGCAGAAGTGGGGGCAGAGTTCAGGGACGTGGTATGGAGTTTGTTACGAGAGACGATTTAGCGGCCGAAATGGGAAGATTACAGGCAAACATCCAGGCTATGTTTAACCAGACGCATAATACCGAAACGGAAAGACCAGATACCACACATGAAGAAGATACGCCTATTACTCCTACCGTTGGACCCGTAATGAAAAAGTGTGATTACAAAATGTTTCTTAGTTGTAAGCCTCCGACCTATTCAGGAGATCGGGATCCAGTGAAAGCTATGCGATGGTTGAAGGAAATAGAATCCATCTTCAAGACTAGCAAGTGCGCGGAAGAGGATAGGGTACTTTATGGAACCGCAATGTTGAAGGGTGACGCTTTGTATTGGTGGGAAGCACATATATCGTCGGGAGGTTCGGATATATATTCTACCTTTTCGTGGGAGGAATTTGTTGTAGCTTTTCGGAAGCAGTTCTGTCCTCATGCAGCTGTTAAACAACTAGAAGGGGAGTTTATGAATTTGCAGCAAGGAAACTTATCTGTTCGGGACTACACTGCTCGTTTTCTAGAAAAATCTCGTTTTGCGGAGTATTACGTTGCCACGGAGGCAATGAAAGTGGAGAGGTTTATCTTCGGGTTGAATTCAGATGTCAGAAGGCTAGTAGCTGCAAAGGGACCCGATACTTTCTCAGCTGCAGTAGATGCCACGGAAGATGTGGAGCGAGATAATAGGAGGGATGTTGGTGATAAAAGTATGGGAAAGAGAAAATGGGAAGGACCACCACAAGATCCAAAGAAGTCAAGGTTTCAGCGATTTGATAGCCGTCCATTTTTTCGACCAGTTGAAAGGCCTTGCCCAAAGTGCCACCGTTTTCATCAAGGAAGCTGTCAAGTGGATCCCAGAAACTGTTATAAGTGCGGAAAGGTCGGTCACATTGCTAAAGACTGTCGAGTCGTTAGATTTTGTTACTCGTGCAATTCTCCTGATCATCTTCAGTCCGATTGTCCACTGGGGAGAATACAATCAGGGGGTACGTCAGTAAGACCGATGGGTGTCAGACCAGTAGTACCGAGGCTAGAACCAGCAAGAACCAGGGGTCGTTCATTTAAGATGACAGCAAAGGAAGCTAAGGAAAAGGAAAATCCGGACGTGGTTACATGTACATTCCTAATAAATTCTACACGTGCTAAGATGTTTTTTTATTCCGGTGCAAACCGATCGTTTGTGTCTCCTTCATTTGCTGCTTATATGCATTTAAAGCCTAAAGTGTTAGATCATGCTTTAATGGTAGATACTGCAAATGATAATCAAGTGTCGGTTAAAGAAGTATTTGATAGCTGTGTGATAGATATAGAAGGGTGCGGAGTACCGATTCAGTTATTTCCAATAGCCCTGGTCGAGTTTGATGTGGTAGTGGGAATGGATTGGTTAGCCGAAAATCAAGCTAACATAATCTGTGATAAGAAGTTAATAAATGTTGTGTTACCTGAGAAGGGGCCAGTAGTGATTTATGGTGATCGTAGAAATCATCAGTCTAGTCTTATATCTATGATAAAAGCCCGTAAGTGTGTTAATAAAGGTTGCCCGAGTTACTTAGCTTATGTGATAGATGCTAATCTAGAGAAGAGCAAGTTGGAAGATATTCCAATTGTTAGTGAATTTCCGGAAGTGTTCCCTGAAGAGTTGAATAGTCTTCCGCCCATTAGACAAGTAGAGTTTGGTATAGATCTGATTCCTGCAGCCGCTCCTGTTGCCCGAGCACCGTATCCTTTGGCAACTCCAGAGATGAAAGAAATGATGACTCAACTGCAGGATCTTTCAGATAAAGGCTTCATTAGACCGAGTTCTTCGCCGTGGGGAGCACCAGTTTTGTTTTTGAAAAAGAAGGATGGTTCGATGAGAATGTGTATCGACTGCCGGGAATTGAATAAGCGTACGATCAAGAACAAGTATCCGTTACCCAGAATTGATGATCTCTTCGATTAGTTAGTTGGAGCTTGTTATTTCTCCAAGATTGATCTAAGATCCGGTTATCATCAATTGAAGGTTAAAGAAGAAGACGTTCTGAAAACTGCTTTTCGCACAAGGTATGGTCATTATGAATTCTTAGTGATGCCGTTTGGTTTGACGAATGCTCCAGCTGCCTTCATGGATTTTATGAATCGGGTATGTAAGCCATATCTTGATAAATTCGTGATTGTATTTATCGATGATATACTTATCTATTCCCGATCCAAGGAAGAGAACGCTCAACATCTTCGTTTGATTCTGGAATTGCTGAAGAAAGAGAAGTTGTATGCTAAATTTTCTAAATGTGAATTCTGGTTACGGGAAGTCCAATTTCTGGGGCATGTAGTTTCTGAGAAAGGCATTCAAGTTGATCCTATGAAAGTGGAAGCGATTGAAAAGTGGGAACCGCCGAGAACGCCAACCGAAGTACGTAGTTTTCTGGGTTTAACCGGCTACTATCGAAAGTTTATAAAAGACTTCTCTAGTATCGCGACGCCTTTGACTAAGCTGACTCGGAAGAATCTAAAGTTTGAATGGAAAGCAGAACAGGATGAAGCATTCCGAATATTGAAAGAGAAACTGTGCAGCGCGCCGATTTTACCGCTACCTGAAGGTTCTGAAGACTTTGTTGTTTACAGTGATGCTTCTAAACTGGGATTGGGATGTGTACTTATGCAACGTGGGAAAGTTATTGCTTATGCTTCTCTTCAACTAAAAGATCATGAACGACATTATCCAACACACGACATGGAACTTGCAGCAGTTGTTTTCGCGTTGAAGATTTGGAGACATTATCTTTATGGTTCCAAATGTCAAATTTATACCGATCATAAGAGTCTCCAACATCTTTTCGATCAGAAGGAACTAAATATGAGGCAAAGAAGATGGCTAGAACTGGTGAATGATTACGACTGTGAAATTCTTTATCACCCGGGAAAGGCAAATGTAGTGGCCGATGCGCTGAGTCGTCAAGAAAGAAGTGGAACAATAAAAGCTATATCACTACGAGCCGAACTCCTACCTAATATCTTTGATGAATTGCTGAAGTGTCAAATAGAAGCCTATCAGGAAGAACAGTTGAAATCAGAACGGTTAGTGGGATTATCGGCATTGCTAGTAAAGGATGATCGTGGGTTGTTGTGTTTGGGAAACAGAATTTGGGTGCCTCGTTTGGGTGGTTTACGTGACCGGGTACTTCAAGAAGCTCATCAGTCTCGATTCTCTATACATCCAGGTATGAATAAGATGTATAAAGATCTGAAACAATTTTATTGGTGGCCGGGAATCAAAAGGAGTATTGCTAAACATGTGGAAGATTGTACTACTTGCAAGAAGGTAAAGATTGAACATCAAAAGCCATTTGGTCAGTTACAACGATTGGAAATACCGATGTGGAAATGGGATCAGATTACTACAGATTTCATTACAAAGCTACCAAGGACTTCGAAGGGATTTGATTCGATTTGGGTGATTGTAGATAGATTAACGAAGTCTGCTCATTTCTTACCGATAAAGGAAACTGATTCGATGGAACGCTTAACCAAATTGTACATTGATGAACTAGTAACTCGACATGGAATTCCAATCTCAATTATTTCAGATCGGGATGGTCGTTTTACTTCAAGGTTCTGGAGAAGTTTTCAAAAGGAGATGGGAACGCAGATAAAGTTAAGTACAACCTATCATCCTCAAACTGACGGTCAGAGTGAACGAACGATTCAGACATTAGAAGATATGCTCCGGGCTTGCATTGTTGACTTTGGGGGATCGTGGGATAAGCATTTACCGTTGATCGAATTTGCCTACAACAACAGTTATCATTCCAGCATACAAGCGGCACCGTTTGAAGTTTTGTATGGTAGAAAATGTCGAACGCCTCTGTGTTGGAATGAAGTGGGAGAGAAACAGTTAGCAGGACCAGATATAGTACAGTTAATAGCGGATAAGGTTACTCAGATTCGGGAAAGATTGAAAGTGGCTCAAGACAGACAGAAAAGCTATGCCGACCGACGCCGGAAACCGTTAGAGTTCCAGGTTGGAGATTTTGTCATGTTAAAAGTTTCACCTTGGAAAGGAGTCATTCGATTTGGAAAGCAAGGTAAACTTAGTCCGAGATATATTGGACCGTTTGCAATTACCGAAAGAATTGGGGAAGTAGCCTACCGACTAGATTTACCTCCAGAGTTAAGCAGGATTCACAATGCTTTTCATGTGTCAAATTTTCGAAAGTGTTTAGTTACACCAGATCAGGCAGTGTCTTTACCAGATATACAGGTGGATGAAAAGTTGAACTATGTGGAGGAACCGGAAGCCATTGTTGATCATAAAGTCAAAGTTTTGCGGAATAAAGAAATCAGACAAGTGAAAGTTCAGTGGCGACATCATAGGGGTCAGGATGCTACGTGGGAATCAGAGTCAGAAATGAGAGCCAAATACCCTCATCTGTTCACTTAACTGAATTCCGGGACAGAATTCTTTTAAGGGGGAGATGTTGTAATAACCAGGTATTTTATTTAATTGTTTAAATTATAGTATTATAGTTAAAGTGGATTTAGGATAGTTATAAATTTTAAAGACTTTATTTTAGTATTTTATGGAGTAGAAGTTAAGGGGTAAGTTATAATTATTATTTGAAAGTTTAAGGGTTAAAGTTGCCATAAGAGGAAAGTATGGGGTTCATTTGGTAAGAGTGAAGATATTCTTCACCCAAACCGACTCATCCTTTTAGGCTAGATGAGATGTCACTTTTAGAAACATTCTAGCAAAACCCAAAAGTGTTGTGTGTGTGGTGTTTTACGGCAAAAAGAGAGAGGAGAGAAAAGAGAGAAAAATTAAGAAGAAGAAGGAAGTTGTGGATTTGTTGCTGGAATTAGAAGGTACAACTTGTGAAGATTAAAGGTATGTAACCTCTTAATCTACCCTTTTGTTTAGATAAAGTTTTATGTAAGTTTTGATGGGTTTTGATGATTTATGGATGAGTTGGGAAATATGAGCATATGGTTAGGTTATGTTAATAGTCTTAAACATATCTGCATAATTTCAGTAACATGCATAGCTTAAAAGATTAGATTTCTGGGTTTAGATGAACACAGTGGACTGAGACATTCAAGCAAGTCGCAACAGTGGGTTGCGACATGGTTGAATGTTATGATCTTGATGAATGTCGCAACCTTGAGTTGCGACTTGCTCATGAAGTCGCAACAGTGGGTTGCGACTTGGTGCTATGTCGCAACAGTTGGTTGCGACTTGAGGGGGGTTGTCACAACAGTTGGTTGCGACATGAAGGGGAAGTCGCAGTAGTTAGTTGCGACTTGGTACTGTGTCGCAATAGTTGATTGCGACTTGGTGTAGTGTATTGCGACATAGAGTAATTCCATAGTTGATTGCGACTTGAGTCGAGGATTTCAGAACTTAGAGATTTTTTAGTCTTAAAAAGAAATATTTGTATTTATTTGATACAGATTATGTGAAACTGAACTGAAGAATTTGGAGTGCTCGGTAAATAGCTTGGGAGGATTTTGGAATTTAAGCGAATCAAGTGAGTTTTTATTAAAATGTTTTTCAAATGGAATACATATATGTGAATGAGTGTAATATGGTGCATATGGTGTTTATATGAGTATTACATTGCATGGGTGCTAGTTGGCCGGGTTTAGGACCGATGAAAGTTGGCTGTACAGAGGGACAGTGGTGTTGGCTGTATTTAGTACAGCGGTGTATATTGATTAATTGGCTTGCTACCAATTAATATGGCCAAGAGAAAGAGAAAGAGAAAGAAAAAGAGAAAGAGATGGAATGACACATGATGCATGAATCATATTTGATATTTTTATTATGTGTATTATGTGTATTGAATGTTTGTAAAAGATGATTTTTAACTAACGAGGATTTTCTCACTAGACCTCAAGGTCTAACCCTCATTTTTGTTTTAAAATATGTATTCCAGGTCAAGGAGCAAATAAAGGACAGTGATAGGATATATCATGTTTAGCTTTTTGGAAGATGCATGATTATGAAGATTCTAGTTGTGTTTTGTATCTATTATGTACTTTATTATAAGTGGAAAAGTTTGTACTGAAAGAACTATTTGGTTAAGATAAGGGACCATAAATGAAATATGATGTATTGTTTTGTGGTGAAATATATGTTATTTGTATGTTGGGAATCTGGGTTATTACAGGATAGCTCACTGAAGCTTTAGAAGCATTCAGCTTTGGTACAAAGGTACCCTTCTGAGGTTTTGGATAAATAATTTTCTCTTTACCTTTAGAAACTAATGTAGAGATTTCCTCAGGGATAGGAGTTTTTGAAGAGGAACTCTAAGAAGATGAAGTGTCAGGGATAGAAGAGACAAACATTCCAAACTTAAGCATGGAATGATCAATGGTTGGTTTTTCATTATCAACTTTATAACCAAGACCACGTTTGTCACTCAGAGGAATATGAGACTTAATTATCTTAGTGATTGTTGTTGAGGATTTACACCATCCTTCAACAGTAGCTTTTTCAGCTTTCAATGCTGCGATAGCTTCTTCGTGTTCGATTTTGACTAGCTGATTAATATGAACTTGATCTTTTAAATCTTCTTCAATTTTAGAAAGCTTTTCTATTTGAAGATGACAGTTTTTAAGTTTTTCTGCGAGATCAAGGTTTTGATTTTCAACAACAGCTTTGCCATTCATGGCATCATATAAACTCATAGTCAGGAGATCGATCTTTTGAAGACTATCAGCTTCATCAATATCTGAAATATTGGTAAAGAAAGAAGGTGATACCTTGGTAGCAGAGACTGAAGTAGAGGGAATGTCAGACTTTTCTTCCTCTTCTTCGATTTTGGCCATGAGACAGAGATTGGCCTCATCATCATCTTCAGAGTCAGATGATTCTTCTTCATCAGAAGCAGCCCAATCGTAGTCAGCCATCAGGCCTTTGCCTTTCTTCTTAAAGCCTTTTAGCTTTGCATACCTTTCTTTCAGCTTGTTGTACTTTTCATCTCTAGACTTGGGGTTAGAGGATTTCTTGGAGAAAGCTGAGTTTCTAAAAACTTTCTTTGACCTGCACTCGCTAGCAAAATGTCATATCTTTTCACAGTTATACCAAGTAGCAGTAGCCTTATCAACAGGAGTTGATGATCTAGGCTTGTCAGTAATAGCAAGAGGTTTATTCTTTCTAAAACTTTTCTTTTTGGCGAATCTCCTGAACTTATTAGAAAGGAGAGCCATAGATTCATCAAGATCTGAAGAGTCAGGATCTGATGAGCATTCAGAGTTAGTTTCCAACTCAGTGATAGTGATAGTTGATCGCTGAGTGGAAGGTGACTCTGAGATTAAAGCAACAGGGGTGCTTTTGGAATCTTTTACAAGATTCTTCTTAAGATGACTCGATTGCTCATGATTAAGCATCGTGCCATATAAGGTAGAAAGAGTCATAGATTTAAGATCCTTTGACAGCTTGAGACACATTGAATAACTGTCCCAGCTTTCAGGTAAACATTCTAAGAACTTTGTCAGAACTTCAAAGTTAGAATATTCCTTACCAACGCTGATGTACTTCAGAGAGAGAGATTCATTCTTACCACAAATGAAACTTTCGTACTGTCTTACCAGGTTGATCTTTCGTGAGTCCTGGACTTCAGATGTACCTTCATACTGAACACAGATTGTGTCCCACATGGCTTTGGAGGTTTTCAGGTTCATGACGGAATGGTAGACTTCGTCAGGAAGAGACATGGATAGAATGGTTCTGGCTTTGGTGTCGATAGACACTTTCTTCTTGTCTTCATCAGTCCACATATGAATTTCCTTGGGAATCAACCTTTCAGGAATGGCAGCTCTATCAGCAGTGCCTGGAACTTCAGGATCAATTCTCACAGGAATATATGGGTCATTTTCGGTGTAGTAAGGCATAGTAGGGTCTACACCTTCAAGCAAGAGTATCATCCTATTTTTCCATAGATTGAAGTTATCTTTGGAAAATCTGGGAGGTTTTGCAAGAGAACCATTATCAACATAGTTTGTGTTTGTGTTAGTAGTCATTATGAGAAATAGCAATGAAGAGAAAAGATTAGTATAAGAAAGATCTTGTTTATGAGATTAAACAAATCTGCTCTGATACCACTTGTTGGTCCCGAAGGGTTATATAAGTTTGTAGAAGAGGGGGTTGAATACAAACACACAGATTTTTACTTTCTAAATTGTTTATTGATATAATCAAGCAATTTACAACTTGTTGAGGAACAAGATTAAGGATTAACCTAATCTAAACAAGTTAAGAACACCAAGTTTCTTGCACTAGAATTAAGACAGAAAGGAGATAAGAATACTACAAGTAATATTCTAACACAAAGATAGATAAGAGAAGATGGCCGAGCACTCAATTTCTGAAGTAGGGTTCTTCTTATATACTGCATGCATTTAATGCATTTCAGTATTACTTTACACGTGGCAACAGCTGATTGGTTGCATGGTTTGACCTTTGTAGATGTAACATTCTGAATTTTCATCAATAGTATTTTAATGAGGATTGGGATGTATTTGTATTTTGTGTAAACCTTGAATTATATAGAAATTTTATAATTCAATAGGGTTACAATACAAGAGATTAAAGTTTGGTGTTACTTTTGAGAAATAATGGAAACTTGGAGGTGTAAGTAGTCTTTTGTGAAAAGTGTGTTTGGATAAAGTAGATGGAATCAAATTGTTTTCTGATTTCTTATTTTGGGTCGGTCAAGAGGTAGAGAGAAAGAGAGAAAGAAGAGAAAAGAGAAAGAAGAGAAAAGAGAAAGAAGAGAAGAAAAGGAAGATTTTGTGTTCAAATTGGTAAGAAATTGGTTTTGATTTCTGATAAAACTTGTTGTAGATGTATGTTTGTAAACGAATCTGTGTATTGAAATAGATTTCAAAATCATTATCAACAGATCGGAATCAGATTTGTGCAGGAAGTGGGTTTTGCAAGTTTAAAGGTGAGTTCATTTGTTCCTTGCTTAAATCAGTGTTTTCATGCTAAATTAAACCTTGAAATAGCTGTATAAACTGGTTATGAACTGTATGGGATGATTTGGAATGAGCTGAATCGAACAGACATGAAAATGGATCGAATTTTAGGCTGCAAAACCGAGTTTTCCGGATAAATCGTCGTATCCTGATACCTCTGATGATGAATGTTTCCGGACGCAATAGAAACCGGGTAAAGTATTATTTTATTGTAAGAATCCGGATGAATATAGTTACCGGATGGTATCCCGATGGTTTTAGTATCCGGATGTCGTCCGGATTAGAAAAGTATCCGGAAAGTTTAGTTGTCCGGAAAATCCAAGTTACCCGGAAAACCCCTGTTGTCCGGACACTTTTGTGAAATTGAGAATGTTAGGTTCTGATGTCTGGATGCAGATTCTAGATACGATAGCTTATCTAGTATTCTTAGATTTGAGAATATGATATGAGCTGTAATATGTTGTTATGCATATACGTTAGTAAAGTGTAATGGTTATGTACACGTGGAATAGATGAAGGTTAGTCATTATTCTGATGTGTGTAGTACTAATGGTTATGTACACGTGGAATAGATGAAGGTTAGTCATTATTCTGATGTGTGTAGTAATAATGGTTAGGTACATGTGGAATAGATGAAGGTTAGTAATTATTCTGATGTGTGTAGTACTAATGGTTATGTACACGTGGAATAGATGAAGGTTAGTCATTATTATGATGTGTGTAGTACTAATGGTTATGTACACGTGGAATAGATGGAGGTTAGTCATTATTCTGATGTGTGTGAGAAACCCTGGAATAAACGTAATTCCCGGTTTCTAAGGAAGAAGAGGGATTGACATATGTAATTGTAATCTCTACTTCCTTTTCTAAGAAATGGGCATGTGTATATTGCGATTTCTTAAGTGGGAGCATTAATCTAGAATCTGAGAAAGATTCGTAGTGTGGCTCTGGAATAGGATATGAATGGAAATGGGCATGTGTATATTGCGATTTCTGGAATAAGAGTATTAATCTAGAATCAGTGAAGATTCGTAGTGTGGCTTTAAGACATGATATGATGATGGAATGTGTGTCAGTCATATTCATGGGATTGGATGAAAATCGTGTTAATGGAATAGAGTTACACGTATGGTAAGAAAAAGGGTAATCAGGTTTGATATAACTTGTTTACATTGATTTTGAAAATATTATTATGGAAAAGAATGTTCTCACTAGGCGTTGGCCTAATCGTTTCAAATGATGTTTTCTTACCAGGTACCGGCTCAGGAAAATAAGGGTTGTGGGACAAGCGTTTTGGAATATCAAGGAAGTCAATTAACAGAAGGAGATTTTGAGGGATTGCTTAGATAACTTAGTTAATCTGATTATAGTGACATAATTAGATTAATAAGTTATTTGTAGGATCCTGTATCTGTAAATGTACTCTTGATGATTAATTCACTTGCTATTTATGTAAGTTTGAAGTTTATATTATCATAGCTTGTGGAAAATTGAGGTTCAAATTAGCCCAGAATTTTGGGGTGTTACAATATGGTATCAGAGCAATAGTTTAAGCGAACTAAGTATGCTGAGGAGATACTTAGACTTAAGCTGTGATGAATTAAGTTATGATTCGTGAGAAATGGGTAGAAACAATAAGACGGGATAGTCTTAAGAGTTGACGGAAATACGTGAAATTAGTACTGTAACGATGGTAACGAGGACTCTCCTGTATGGTATAGTCACAATTTCAATTAACTACTGTTATTTATGAATATATTGTTACATAAGCATGCTTGTTTCTAATTTGTTACAGTGACTAATGATCGGTAAAGTACGTTTTGCATGTCTATACTCGTATAACCATTTCTTATGGTTATCTCTTTGTGTTTTAGTAGAACGATGGTGGATACGCCACCAAGGCCCTTCAATTCTTTGGAGATTGGATCAGTAAATGATTGGGGGTTGGAAAGACAACCTGGAACTGGCGGGACTCATGAAAGTCCGTCGAGGCAACTTAATAGTATGAAATGGTTGAGTAAGTGGGCCATGGAATGCATGTATAGTAAGTGTTACAAAGCTGAGAGGGCGACCACTGGTCGGAAGTAGAGTGTCAATGATAAGTCGCGTGAGTAAAACGATTGACCTTGTTTGAGTGAGTAGCCTTCATTTGCGAATAGAGTTTTATGTATGGTGCCCTAGTGTGTGTTACATGAGTTTTTATGATTTCAAAACAAATGCATAGACAACAATTTTAGTCAAGGTTGAGTCAGCATGTGCAAGTATGTATTTAAAGGAAAAGGCAATTCCATTTACGGCGCACAATGAAATTTTGAGTTTAGCAATTTGCAAAATACTTCGTATTTTACATGAAAAGTTGAATGGTAGCAAAAAGGTCAAGAAAGCGTTGGCCAGCAAAACTTTTTATAACAAACAAGAGTATTAACTTGATGATATCATATAAACGAATGTGAGAACCGACTAGCTTACTTCGTGTCGGTAACTTTCTTTTAAACTTTTGTCGCATGAAAAGATTTTCATTTTTATTACTGTCGTAACAATATCGTTTAGTTGAGAAAGATTAAGTGTTACGGAAAGTTGTATGCAAACGATTCTCGAGATCGTTGTGCAGTACATTGGAGTTATGAGAATGTTGGGGTCATCGGTACCCAAGTTGTTCCTTGTGTTGTTCTTTAAAATGAGAAATTGTACGAAATGATTCATTTATCAAGTTGTCATGCATTAAGGCTATGAACTCACTAGGTCATAGGGTATTACACTTTAAGCTAAGAAAGAACTCCAAGAGTGAAGAGGTGTTGGATAAATCATGGGAGAATGTTCGTAGTTTTGGAATTTGGGTTCAAGATGAGAGGTGATCAGTGGGAGAGTCGAAAGTGGACTTTAGTGTCGGATGTATGAGGGTCTGTACCCATTGTTCGATGACTAGAAAAACAGTTGCCAAGGGACGATTGTGTCCGGAGGAAGGACTAGAAGTCGTCAAGGTGATGGAATAGTGTGGTGGGACAGAAAGGAAACATCCTTGATGTCAAATAAGAATTTATGGTGATCTTGTGATATTAACGTTGCACGAATAAATTGGAGATGAAAACGATGGGATGTGAATTAGATTATGATATGTTGGAAGGATTAGGTTCAGTTATGTGACAACCGTCAATTTCGCGTTCAGGTTAGAACTGCACTAAACATATCAGATACAGATATTATATGTCACACTGTCGAATTTTAGCAGTAAAACCGATACAGTAGGAAAAATCTAGGATTTTTGCCTAATACCCCTCAAATTAAGAAATTATCCATACATCTCATAAAATGCCAACTAAAAACATCTTATATATATATATATATATGTTTATATATATACCTTACAAAAATAAATACTAGCAAATTCAACTAGTATTATTATTATTAATAGCAATTAACTTAAAATGTCTAATAATTCAAATAATTAAAAGAAATAAAAATAAAAATAAATTAAAAATAAAAATATAAACACAATCATTTTATACAAAACCACACTCCACACACTCTCACTCTCTCTCTAAACCCCCCCCCCCCTCTCTCCATAAAACCCCCTCACTCTCTCATTTCCTCACCTCTTTTCTCATTCTCTCATTTTCTCTCTAGAGTTTTCTCTCTTTTGCTCTCAACTAAACCTCCAAGGTCCAGCCCTTCTACACTCAAGAACACCAAGAACACAAGTACTTTCAAGGTAAAACTTCTTATACAACAACACTTACACTTTTCTTGTTTTAATCTTGCATTTCTTCAAAGTTTCATCTACTTCTACTCTAGTTTTACACCTTATTCTTGCTAAAACATTTCTTGGCATCCTAATGTTTGTAGATTCATCACCATAACACTTTGCATGCTATTAAAAGTGTGATGAATCCATCGTCAAACCAATATTAGTGATCTAAGAATGTTTTACTTGAATGTTTTCACAAAAACTCAAAAACAACAATTTTTGAAAATGTTTTGACAAGATGATTTGTCTAA
The DNA here is from genome assembly GCA_033807775.1 of Saussurea involucrata. Taxonomy (NCBI): domain Eukaryota; kingdom Viridiplantae; phylum Streptophyta; class Magnoliopsida; order Asterales; family Asteraceae; genus Saussurea; species Saussurea involucrata. Next base: position 29,915,213 of record CM066316.1, read on the forward strand.
GTTCATTGCATGTGGATTGTGTAAACAAAAAGTAATGTTTTTCATCTGAAAATACTGGATTTGGGTGTCAAAAATCGTGGTTAAACAAAAAGAACAAATCTTTGGAAAAACCAATAGAAATAAAGCCTTTATATAAAGAAGCTTTTTCCAACAACAATCTATCAGATTTTACCACTGACTTTGCATGGCCATATCTCCCTCAAAAATGCTCCAAATGGGGTGATTTTTCTTCTGGAATTTTCTTTTATGAGTTAAGAATCAAACCCAACTGGAATCTTTGAAAAACATTAAGTTTTCGACCTTCAAACAGTATGCACAAAAACAGTGCGCAACAGCAACGTTTTTCTGTCGCAGTTTACGTCAAGAATTATTTCATGCACTTAAACTACTCTAAAAATCATGAATCTTATGTCAAAAGTCTCCTAACACATGGAAGTACTTGTTCGTGAAATATCAGAACCTAACGATCTCTGGAAGTCATCCGAAAATTTACCGAAAGTGACTACTAATTCTGGACAGCTAACAACTATATCATATTATAGCTATATGCTATCTCTTGAACCCGTTTCATCATTCTTGTGATGAAATTGTGGAATATGTATATATACAATATGATTATGCATTTTACTATAGCTAAAAGCTAACTCTTGAACCCGTTTCATCATTCTTGTGATGAAATTGTGGAATATACCTATATATATTTACTTACTCATTTTGTTTATACTCTAACATCTAACATTTCATTTTGAACCCTCTTCATCATTTTACGATGAAATTGCGGTATATATGTAACATATATAACCTAACTCCTAACTTTATATACTATACATATGACTCCTAATTATTAACCCTTTTCGTCACCTGTCATGACGAAATTGCGGTAATCTCGAATTATCATATGTAACATTTGGATATTAACTATTAATATCGATGAACCTATAAACAACATACAAACTAAATTTCATCGAAGACATTTTATGTTGATTTGGATAATTAAACGACATTAAGGACTAAGGTCTAGAACCTAGAATCTTACTAGTGTCCTTACATTCGTAGGATCGGCATAGGATCGCTTTACGGATCACATTACGCATCCCTTGGGAACATCTACGCTATTCACCGTGAGTCTTCATAGCCCCTTTTTACTGTTTTATACATTTTGGGGTGGAAAGCATGTTACAAACTTTATTCGAATTCAACTGTTTTATTACTGAAATACTACACATGTTTAAACGCTCTCAATGGTACGTGTGCACATGTGAAAGCTTCTAAGTTTGCGCTATCATACAAAAGTCCCCAACTTTTCTTTACATTACCTATTTAACTCACGTGTGTGAGCCATGATAATTATGGATAACGTTATTTGGTTGACCACCCACTTACGGTAAAGTAAGTGCATAATTGTTACAATGCCATGTTAGTGATAGAACATGATGACTCGGGGCAAACTAATACAAGGTCGGGAGGTTTGGGTAATGGCTTAGCTTGCTACCTCTGAGGCATCACATTATATACCATGAGCATGCAATTCAAAACGACAAACTTTACAACCGAGTGTTGTACTACTTTCTTTGAAAGTGCGGAGCTTACCAACTTGCATTAAAAACTTTTAGTGCATACAAAACCTATGAACTCACCAACTATTTTTATAGTTGACACTCTCCTTTACATGCTTTTCAGGAAACAACAAGTAAGGATGAAATCTAGAAGGCACTACATTAGCGGCATCCAACTTTGTTTTCATCATGTCAAGACCGTTTTTACATTTGGACAATTTGTATTTCAAGACATATTGTAATTTGAAATTTTATTTGATATGATGATTGTGTGTTGTCTTCTACCTTATGCTTTTGAAACATTTAGCTGTGACATCCCGTGTTTCCGCTTTAGCAGGGTGTGACAGAAGTGGTATCAGAGCCAGGTTTATAGAGAATACCGATCTTTCATTGGAAAAACCCAACTATAACCAAAAGTCCAAAACTGACATGAAAACAACTAAACCTACTACTAGTATAACTAACTCTAGAATGGCATTAACAGACTTTAATTAAACATCGCCTGATCACCTATGTTCGATTAAGGAAGGCTAATGCGAGACTAGAAATGGTTATAGTAGGAGTATGTCGATTTTACTTACACTCTCTAGAAGCATGCTTAGTGCGTAGATATTGCATAGGGTAGACTTGCCACTTATGCGATTAGTTACTAAGTACACTTTTGCTTCAGTTTCACTATGTCATCGTCTTCACCATCTTACACTCCTAAGTCATACTCGGCCGATGTATCGGTATACGTTACGGGACGACCACAAGACAACCCGCCTAGCAACCAAGAAGAAGAAGAGGATTACAGCAGCATGGAGTCAAAACCTGAGGTGTCTAGCGAGCGAGATCCTTACGAAGGACCTAGAGTGTCGCCAACCACGGTGTTACCCCGACCCACTCCAGTAATTGTACAACCACAACCTGGAGGACTTCACATCCGACAAACGGCAAGGAAGAATGTTCCGATCCCGAGAAGAGTCACGCTAACAACCCCTCGTCCGGAGGCACCAGAACCATCGAGAGTGGTCCCCGGCGTGCCAATTGGGCGCATGACCGAACTAGCCATGGCAAAGGATCAACACATTAGGGCCATGGCAACCGAGTTGCATGGGTGTCAAGTTAGAGTAACCCATTAAGCTCAAGTCTTAACGGAACTAGTAGAACTAACGCACCAACTAGCTGTCGTATCTACTCAAGCTCGGGATGGCGCAAAAATGGCTAAGGAAATGGCATCAAGGGCTCAAGCGGCAAGCTTGATGGTAGGAATGGTGTTGTTGCTGTTGATGTTCTTGCTTGTGCTCGGGGCATATTTGGGGTAGTACGGATGGGTCATGGCATGGGAAAGGATCTTTTAAGAACCGTCTTTTATTACTTTTCTTTTTAATTCATGTGTTTCTAAGTTGTACTTCCGTTTAAAATGATACCGGTGTATGATAAACACCGGAAATTTTGTAAACCTCGTCAATTAAGGAAAACCCTTTGGGGAGTTTTTAGTCAACCTGTCTATTTACTTTATACTTTACTTTATTGTTCAAATATTTGAATGAAAAATTGTTAATGTTAAACCTTTGGAAAAATATGAGTTCAAAAATTTGTACAAATTTTAACCAAAGCAATTTTTGAAAATGTGATTTAGAACCATGCCTCCAAGAAGAGCGACAAACCACACGGAAGATATCCCCGAAAACCAAATGCCCGACATAGCACAAATCATCGCACAACGCATCCAAGAAGCCATACCCAACATCGTCACACAAGTAACTGCTGGCATCAATGCGATCCCTAGGAATGAGGGAGATAGTGGCGGAAACTCGGGTAGTGGCAATACCGGATGTAATTACAAGTCCTTCATGTCTTGTAAGCCTAAGAAATTCTATGGAAAGGAAGGCGTAGTGGGATTGCTTTCATGGATTGATAGCATGGAGTCGGTAGTCCATATTAGCAAATGTTCGGAGGACCACAAGGTGGAATATGCTACATGTCAACTCCAAGGTAGGGCGCTAACATGGTGGAATATCCAGGTTCAAACCCGTGGAAGGGAAGATGCGTACAAACTCACATGGGAGGAGTTCAAGAAGTTGCTCATTGAGGAGTACTGCCCTAAAAGTGAAATTCAAAAGCTGGAGGTTGAATTCTGGAACCATGCTATGATTGGAGCTGACATAGATCGTTACACAGCTCGTTTTCATGAACTTGCAAAACTGGTACCTCACATGGTTACCCCTGAGAGTAAGAGAATCGACCGATACTTATGAGGATTAGCATCGGAGATCCGAGGAATGGTTACCTCGGCAAAACTAAACACCATCCAAGAGGTTGTAGCTATGGCAACTACTTTAACAAACGATGCTGTAAGAGCAGGAACCCTGACATCGGGAGGCGCTAGCAACAAGAGGAAGCCAGAACATCAGTCAGGAAAGAAGCCTTTTGGTAGTGGAAGCAAGGATAGGAGCGTTGCGAGAAACTTCGGAGTAAGGACACAGGAACCAGGGCAATACAAGGGTTCACTCCCTAAATGCAACAAGTACAACCATCATCATGAAGGAGCCTGCGTCATTTGTGACAATTGTAAACGGCCAGGTCATCTTACCAGGTTCTGTAAAAGTGAAAGAGGGTCCAACGAAGGGAGAAGGGCATGTTTTGAGTGCGGAAGTCCGGATCACTACCGGAATACGTGCCCGAGGTTTGGTAGGAGACCAAACAATAACAACAATGGAAATCAGGCGAGACAAGCCAACCAGGGGAATCAAGGAGGTCAGGCTCGAGGACGGGCAATTGTCATTGGAGTTGACGAAGCGCGTCGTGACCCTAATGTGGTGACAAGTACGTTTCTCCTAAACAACCACTATGCATCAGTATTATTTGACACTGGGGCGGATAGAAGTTTTGTTTCATTGGAATTTAGACCACTAATTAACTTGGAATCTAAGAAGATGCCGAATGCCAATATTATTGAAGTTGCTAATGGTCATAAATTTGAGGCTAAGGATGTGATTTTAGATTGTACCTTGAATCTAGCCGATAAATTGTTTAGCGTTGATCTTATTCCTATCGACTTAGGGAGTTTTGACATAGTTATAGGCATGGATTGGTTATCTAAGAATCGAGCAGAGATTTGCTGTTTTGATAAGTCGGTTAGAATACCTTTGCAAGATGAAGAAACTCTCGTGATACAAGGACACAAGGCTGGAAGAAGCCTAGAGATGGTGTCAAGTATTAAGGTTCAAAATTATTTGAGGAAGAAGTGCGTTGCATTTTTGGCACTCATAGTTGAGAAGAAGTCCGAGGAAAGGCGAATCCAAGACATTCCCGTGGTAAAAGATCACCCGGAAGTGTTCCCCGACGATTTGCCTGGACTGCCCCCGTTTAGACAAGTTGAATTCCAAATTAACCTTATACCTGGAGCGGCACCGGTAGCTAAAGCACCGTACCGCTTAGCACCTGCCGAAATGCAAGAGTTGTCAAGTCAACTCCAGGAACTTCTGGACAAGGAATTTATTAGGCCAAGTTCCTCACCTTGGGGAGCTCCAGTCCTGTTCGTCAAGAAAAAGGATGGATCGTTGCGGATGTGCATCGACTATAGGGAATTGAACAAGTTGACAATCAAGAATCGATATCCTCTTCCTCGAATAGATGATTTATTCGACCAGTTGCAAGGTGCAACATATTTCTCAAAGATTGATCTTCGATCAGGTTATCACCAGTTAAGAGTCCGTGAAGAGGATATTCCTAAGACAGCTTTTAGGACACGTTATGAACACTACGAGTTTTTGGTTATGCCTTTCGGTTTAACCAATGCACCCGCTGTGTTCATGGATTTAATGAACAGGGTATGCAGACCATACCTCGACAAGTTTGTGATCGTGTTTATAGATGACATTTTGATATACTCTCGAAGTAAAGAAGATCACGAGCAGCATTTAAGAGTAATTCTAGAACTTCTTAAGGAACATAAATTGTACGCCAAATTCTCTAAGTGCGAATTTTGGATTAGAGAAGTACACTTTCTAGGTCACGTGATTGGAGAAAAAGGAATTCACGTAGATCCGGTTAAGGTGGAAGCTGTTAAGAAATGGGAAGCTCCCAAGACACCGACAGAAATTCGTCAATTTCTGGGTTTGGCAGGTTATTATAGGCGATTTATCGAGAACTTCTCAAAAATTGCTAAACCACTCACAACTCTGACCCAAAAGGATAGTAAATTCATTTGGGGAGAACCACAAGAAGAGGCGTTCCAGCTATTGAAGAAAAAGTTGTGCAATGCACCAATTCTGGCGTTACCGGAAGGAACAGACAATTTTGTGGTGTATTGTGACGCATCGCATCAAGGTTTAGGTTGTGTATTGATGCAAAAGGACAAAGTTATAGCATACGCCTCGCGACACCTGAAAGTCCATGAAAAGAACTATACCACGCACGATTTGGAGCTCGGAGCTGTGGTATTTGCCTTGAAGATTTGGAGACATTATTTGTACGGCACTAAGTGCACCATATTCACCGATCGTAAGAGTCTTCAGCACATTCTAGACCAGAAAATGCTAAACATGAGGCAAAGAAGATGGGTGGAATTACTCAGTGATTACGATTATGATATTCGTTATCATCCAGGTAAGGCCAATGTAGTGGTTGATGCCCTGAGTAGGAAGGAAAGGAAAAAAGCTTCACGTGTACGAGCCATGGGAGCGCTTGTACAAACAAGTTTAAAGACTCGAATTCTTGAAGCACAAACCGAAGCAATGAGAACGGAAAACTTGAAGGACGAAACCCTTCACGGCATAGAAAACAGATTGGAAACTAAGGCTGATGGAGTACGTTATTTCAAGGATAGAGTTTGGATTCCAAAAGCTAACAACGTACGGGAGACAATCCTGAATGAAGCCCACAAGTCACGATATTCAGTTCATCCTGGTGCGGATAAGATGTATAAGGACTTAAGGGAATATTATTGGTGGCCAGGAATGAAGAAGGATATTGCCCTATACGTAGGAAAATGTGTAACTTGCTCAAAAGTCAAGGCTGTATATCAGAAACCATCTGGTTTGCTTCAACAACCAGAGATTCCCCAGTGGAAATGGGAACAAATAACCATGGATTTCATAACCAAATTGCCGAGAACTGCGCGGGGGCACGACTCGATTTGGGTTATAGTAGATCGTTTCACGAAATCTGCACATTTTCTACCGATTCGAGAAGACTACAAGATGGAAAAGCTGGATCAGATATATATCAAGGAAATTGTTACGCGACATGGAGTCCCGGTTTCAATCATATCAGACATAGATAGCCGTTTCACATCTCGGTTTTGGCAGTCACTTCAAAGAGCATTGGGGACACAATTGAATTTGAGCACCGCCTATCATCCCCAAACAGACGGCCAAAGCGAGCGAACAATTCAAACATTGGAGGACATGCTTCGATCATGTGTAATAGATTTCGGAGGAAGTTGGGATAACCACTTACCGTTAGTCGAGTTTTCCTACAACAATAGCTATCTCACCAGTATCAAGTGTGCACCATATGAAGCACTCTATGGACGCAAATGTCGATCACCTTTTTGTTGGTTGGAGATTGGAGATAGACAGTTGTCTAGTCCAGACATTGTACAAGAAACCACCGACAAAATTGCAATCATCAGGGATAGACTTAAAGCAGCTCAAGATCGTCAAAAGAGCTATGCGGACAACCGTAGGAAACCGTTAGAGTTTCAGATTGGAGATAGAGTCTTTCTAAAAGTATCCCCTTGGAAGGGAACTGTCCGATTCGGAAAACGAGGAAAGTTAAGCCCTCGGTACATTGGACCATTTAAAATCACCGAAAGAATTGGACCAGTAGCGTACAGGCTGGAATTGCCAACAAAACTAAGTGCTATTCATAACACCTTTCATGTGTCCAACTTGAAAAAGTGTCTAGCCAACGAGGAAATAACCGTGCCTTTGGAAGAAGTCCAAATCAATGACAAACTGCACATTGTTGAAAAACCAATCGAAATACTTGACCGAGAGGTCAAACGTCTTAAGCGAAGCAAGATTCTAATAGTGAAAGTTCACTGGAACACAAGGCGTGGGCCTGAGTACACATGGGAACGAGAGGATTACATGAAACACAAGTATCCCCACTTATTTGCTAAACAACCGGTTACAGGCGAAAGTTCTTGAATTTTGGGACGAAATTCTTTTAACCGGGGGAGACTGTGACAACCGTCAATTTCGCGTTCAGGTTAGAACTGCACTAAACATATCAGATACATATATTATATGTCACACTGTCGAATTTTAGCAGTAAAACCGATACAGTAGGAAAAATCTAGGATTTTTGCCTAATACCCCTCAAATTAAGAAATTATCCATACATCTCATAAAATGCCAACTAAAAACATCTTATATACATATACATATATATATATATATATATGTTTATATATATATACCTTACAAAAATAAATACTAGCAAATTCAACTAGTATTATTATTATTAATAGCAATTAACTTAAAATGTCTAATAATTCAAATAATTAAAAGAAATAAAAATATATTAAAAATAAAAATATAAACACAATCATTTTATACAAAACCACACTCCACACACTCTCACTCTCTCTCTAACCCCCCCCCCCCTCTCTCCATAAAACCCCCTCACTCTCTCATTTCCTCACCTCTTTTCTCATTCTCTCATTTTCTCTCTAGAGTTTTCTCTCTTTTGCTCTCAACTAAACCTCCAAGGTCCAGCCCTTCTACACTCAAGAACACCAAGAACACAAGTACTTTCAAGGTAAAACTTCTTATACAACAACACTTACACTTTTCTTGTTTTAATCTTGCATTTCTTCAAAGTTTCATCTACTTCTACTCTAGTTTTACACCTTATTCTTGCTAAAACATTTCTTGGCATCCTAATGTTTGTAGATTCATCACCATAACACTTTGCATGCTATTAAAAGTGTGATGAATCCATCGTCAAACCAATATTAGTGATCTAAGAATGTTTTACTTGAATGTTTTCACAAAAACTCAAAAACAACAATTTTTGAAAATGTTTTGACAAGATGATTTGTCTAAGTTCATTGCATGTGGATTGTGTAAACAAAAAGTAATGTTTTTCATCTGAAAATACTGGATTTGGGTGTCAAAAATCGTGGTTAAACAAAAAGAACAAATCTTTGGAAAAACCAATAGAAATAAAGCCTTTATATAAAGAAGCTTTTTCCAACAACAATCTATCAGATTTTACCACTGACTTTGCATGGCCATATCTCCCTCAAAAATGCTCCAAATGGGGTGATTTTTCTTCTGGAATTTTCTTTTATGAGTTAAGAATCAAACCCAACTGGAATCTTTGAAAAACATTAAGTTTTCGACCTTCAAACAGTATGCACAAAAACAGTGCGCAACAGCAACGTTTTTCTGTCGCAGTTTACGTCAAGAATTATTTCATGCACTTAAACTACTCTAAAAATCATGAATCTTATGTCAAAAGTCTCCTAACACATGGAAGTACTTGTTCGTGAAATATCAGAACCTAACGATCTCTGGAAGTCATCCGAAAATTTACCGAAAGTGACTACTAATTCTGGACAGCTAACAACTATATCATATTATAGCTATATGCTATCTCTTGAACCCGTTTCATCATTCTTGTGATGAAATTGTGGAATATGTATATATACAATATGATTATGCATTTTACTATAGCTAAAAGCTAACTCTTGAACCCGTTTCATCATTCTTGTGATGAAATTGTGGAATATACCTATATATATTTACTTACTCATTTTGTTTATACTCTAACATCTAACATTTCATTTTGAACCCTCTTCATCATTTTACGATGAAATTGCGGTATATATGTAACATATATAACTTAACTCCTAACTTTATATACTATACATATGACTCCTAATTATTAACCCTTTTCGTCACCTGTCATGACGAAATTGCGGTAATCTCGAATTATCATATGTAACATTTGGATATTAACTATTAATATTGATGAACCTATAAACAACATACAAACTAAATTTCATCGAAGGCATTTTATGTTGATTTGGATAATTAAACGACATTAAGGACTAAGGTCTAGAACCTAGAATCTTACTAGTGTCCTTACATTCGTAGGATCGGCATAGGATCGCTTTACGGATCACATTACGCATCCCTTGGGAACATCTACGCTATTCACCGTGAGTCTTCATAGCCCCTTTTTACTGTTTTATACATTTTGGGGTGGAAAGCATGTTACAAACTTTATTCGAATTCAACTGTTTTATTACTGAAATACTACGCATGTTTAAACGCTCTCTATGGTACGTGTGCACATGTGAAAGCTTCTAAGTTTGCGCTATCATACAAAAGTCCCCAACTTTTCTTTACATTACCTATTTAACTCACGTGTGTGAGCCATGATAATTATGGATAACATTATTTGGTTGACCACCCACTTACGGTAAAGTAAGTGCATAATTGTTACAATGCCATGTTAGTGATAGAACATGATGACTCGGGGCAAACTAATACAAGGTCGGGAGGTTTGGGTAATGGCTTAGCTTGCTACCTCTGAGGCATCACATTATATACCATGAGCATGCAATTCAAAACGACAAACTTTACAACCGAGTGTTGTACTACTTTCTTTGAAAGTGCGGGGCTTACCAACTTGCATTAAAAACTTTTAGTGCATACAAAACCTATGAACTCACCAACTATTTTTATAGTTGACACTCTCCTTTACATGCTTTTCAGGAAACAACAAGTAAGGATGAAATCTAGAAGGCACTACATTAGCGGCATCCAACTTTGTTTTCATCATGTCAAGACCGTTTTTACATTTGGACAATTTGTATTTCAAGACATATTGTAATTTGAAATTTTATTTGATATGATGATTGTGTGTTGTCTTCTACCTTATGCTTTTGAAACATTTAGCTGTGACATCCCGTGTTTCCGCTTTAGCGGGGTGTGACAAGTTAAGGACCCTTGTTAAAGAATAGGTTAAAGAAGTATCGACAAGTCGACTATTGACTTTGAAGTCGGCAGTTGTGTAAGGGGTATGAGACCTTTTGCCTGTCACAGGGTGCGGTCTGGGTGCGTCCCGCGTATGCCTGTGCTTGCAGGAACAAAACCGTGAGCGGTACCGGCATGCTGTTATGCAGAGGGTATGCGCAAAGCGGACAATATCGTGTACGGTGGACTGGGGATGTTACAGAATGGTATATATTTTGTGAAACACCCACTTTTGGGAATTTGAGTGATTGACAATTAATCGCGAGTGAAAGAAACTTTGATTGATTTATTGCATAAGAGAAAGCTATGTGGTCAAATTACGCTTTTAGAGTTATTGTGGTTGTACAATATTTATGATGTGTTATATGCTTAATTGCACTTTATTTAAATGAGTGTCGTTTTAAGTATTGGTCTTTTGTGTGAGGACCGTTTGATGATCTTGTATTCTTAGTACCTTTGGGACTAATGAATCTTGGTGAGTAATTTACATTGTTGAGTATAAAAGAGTTGCTTATACGTGTACATATAGATACATATATGGATTGACTTCATTGGGAAGGTAGCAATGAAGGGGTTGTGAGATTATCACGCCTCAGAGCGTGTGTTGCATGATGTGAGGTAGATGTATTAAATTGCATGAGTAGAGGTTGATAAATAATCATTAGATCCTTTGAGCAGATGGCTCGGTTTTGGACTCGGTTGAGTATTGGGAGCATTCGCCTGGTTTAAATAAGATCGACGTAGGCTTGGGGTTGGAATTATATGAATTGTATTATAATTGAAGTTTACATGATATGAATACATTGGTTATTTCTGAGATCATGTATGAATATTAAGCCTGGAATCACGAAGAGCTAGCAGGAAACAAGTAAGTTGAAATTAATTAGAAACTGCGAGTTGTGGTTCAACTAAAGTTGGGGAGGATTATATTAGTGAAATAGACTCAATTAATCATGCGGGAGAACATGAATGTATGTTTGAATTGTGTACAAATGACCATGAGAGACCTGGTCTGCTGTGAGATGTTATGGGTGGAGAATGTACGAACGAGTAGTGGCATCAAGTGCCAAGATAAGTGTGTAAACTAGTATGTAATGTGAAGTTATAAAGAGGAAGCATCCGATGGAAGTTTTTTCGGGGATTTCAGATCAAGAGTACGATTTTGTCAATAAAATTGTTGGAGTATGTAGTTTGTAAGATGGTGTAGTGATATGGCTAATATCGGAATAGAATGGCGGAAAAGTAGTGGGTGTTTATCCAAAGCGATGTTGGTTGTGTGAGTCGCTAGGTAAGTTTATGTTCTTGAATCATTGGAAGTTAACGAAGATGATGGATATGTTAGTCAAAACATGATGTAAAAGATGCAAAATCCTTAAGGAAGATGAGTTTCTTCTTATGCGTGAAAGAATTATCCGAGGAAGTATTAGTTGCAGATTAAAGAATGTGTAGTAACTTGGGACGGTATGTCGTTTCAAGATAACTTAGTTGATTACCTTAAGTTACAATTTTGGTACAACTGTTTGGTTATGTATAGTAATGAGAAAATGTTATCAGTGTGTGGAAAAGTTGGGAGAAAGAGACAAGTAATGATTGGAGGGTAGTACTCCATGCTAACGTGGGAAGAAATGACAAAAAGGTCGGACCTAAGAATGTAGTTATACTACAGGTTCAATGGAATTATCACCCTTGATATACAACACCTTAGTGTTTGGTTGCAATATGGTCGCGTATTGCGATAGTGATGTGAGGAAATTGTAGCCCTTTGTACTGAAGAAACGTGTGAGTCATGAATGTAACAAAGGTTTGTCGTAATTATCGAAGTATTCAAAAGTGGTGAATATGCTCAATTTAAGGTGAGTGTAGATTTTCAAGCAGTAGATGGTAATGTTATTTTGAGACCCGGAGATCGAGTTACGGTTAATGACGGTATGGTAGACCAAGAAATAGTCGGGTAAAGATTTGATGATGAACAGTTACTCTAAGGAGGTTTGCAAATCCAAGTTGGGGAGCGGATACTAATGAAAGAGGTAAGGTTCAGAAAATATGAAAAGATGAATTCTTGTTCTTTCTGGACTTTTAAATTGTGATTAAGTATGTAAGACTTAAAGGGAAGAGATGTACAAAATATTTCATGTTGGTATGATGTGATTTCTTTTACTAAAGTAAGAGTGGATGAGAAGAATTGTGGTGTGGAAGAACCAGAAGCAATTTTGGAAAGATCGGTTAAAAAGCTACGTATTGGCAAGGAAGTAGCTATGTTGAAAGTACAGTGGAAACACCATCGAGATGCTAATGTGACTTTAGAGTTGGAAGAGAATATGAAGGATAGGTATCCCCATCTGTTTACCTGATCTTGATTTCAAGGACGAAATCATTTTCAAGTTGGGAGTATTGTAACATTCTGAATTTTCATCAATAGTATTTTAATGAGGATTGGGATGTATTTGTATTTTGTGTAAACCTTGAATTATATGGAAATTTTATAATTCAATAGGGTTACAATACAAGAGATTAAAGTTTGGTGTTACTTTTGAGAAATAATGGAAACTTGGAGGTGTAACTGGTCTTTTGTGAAAAGTGTGTTTGGATAAAGTAGATGGAATCAGATTGTTATCTGATTTCTTATTTTGGGTCGGTCAAGAGGTAGAGAGAAAGAAAGAAAGAAGAGAAAAGAGAAAGAAGAGAAGAAAAGCAAGATTTTGTCTTAAAATTGGTAAGAAATTGGTTTTGATTTCTGATAAAACTTGTTGTAGATGTATGTTTGTAAACGAATCTGTGTATTGAAATATATTTCAAAAATCATTATCAACAGATCGGAATCAGATTTGTGCAGGAAGTGGGTTTTGCAAGTTTAAAGTTGAGTTCATTTGTTCCTTGCTTAAATCAGTGTTTTCATGCTAAATTAAACCTTGAAATAGCTGTATAAATTGGTTATGAACTGTATGGGATGGTTTGGAATGAGCTGAATCGAACATACATGAAAATGGATCGAATTTTAGGCTGCAGAACCGAGTTTTCCGGATAAATTGTCGTATCCGGATACCTCTGATGATGAATGTTTCCGGACGCAATAGAAACCGGGTAAAGTATTATTTTATTGTAAGAATCCGGATGAATATAGTTACCGGATGGTTTAAGTATCCGGATGTCCTTCGGATTAGAAAAGTATCCGGAAAGTTTAGTTGTCCGGAAAATCCAAGTTACCCGGAAAACCCCTGTTGTCTGGACACTTTTGTAAAATTGAGAATGTTAGGTTCTGATGTCTGGATGCAGATTCTAGATGTTTTGTCTGGTTAAGTCGCGGACACTTTAGCGGAACCCCCGTGCTAAGTCGCCGAAGGGGGGCATTTGAGGATGAAAATACGATAGGTTATCTAGTATTATTAGATTTGAGAATATGATATGAGCTGTAATATGTTGTTATGCATATACGTTAGTAAAGTGTAATGGTTATGTACACGTGGAATAGATGAAGGTTAGTCATTATTCTGATGTGTGTAGTACTAATGGTTATGTACACGTGGAATAGATGAAGGTTAGTCATTATTCTGATGTGTGTAGTACTAATGGTTATGTACACGTGGAATAGATGAAGGTTAGTCATTATTCTGATGTGTGTGAGAAACCCTGGAATAAACGTAATTCCCAGTTTCTAAGGAAGAAGAGGGATTGACATATGTAATTGTAATCTCTACTTCCTTTTCTAAGAAATGGGCATGTGTATATTGCGATTTCTTAAGTGGGAGCATTAATCTAGAATCTGAGAAAGATTCATAGTGTGGCTCTGGAATAGGATATGAATGGAAATGGGCATGTGTATATTGCGATTTCTGGAATAAGAGTATTAATCTAGAATCAGTGAAGATTCGTAGTGTGGCTCTAAGACATGATATGATGATGGAATGTGTGTCAGTCATATTCATGGGATTGGATGAAAATCGTGTTAACGGAATAGAGTTACACGTATGGTAAGAAAAAGGGTAATCAGGTTTGATATAACTTGTTTACATTGATTTTGCAAATATTATTATGGAAACGAATGTTCTCACTAGGCGTTGGCCTAATCGTTTCAAATGATGTTTTCTTACCAGGTACCGGCTCGGGAAAATAAGGGTTGTGGGACGAGCGTTTTGGAATATCAAGGAAGTCAATTAACAGAAGGAGATTTTGAGGGATTGCTTAGATAACCTAGTTAATCTGATTATAGTGACATAATTAGATTAATAAGTTATTTGTAGGATCCTGTATCTGTAAATGTACTCTTGATGATTAATTCACTTGCTATTTATGTAAGTTTGAAGTTTATATTATCATAGCTTGTGGATATTTGAGGTTCAAATTAGCCCAGAAATTTAGGGTGTTACAGTAGACAACCTAGTAGCCGCATGATGTACAATGTAGAATCAGAGTTGGTTGTACGATTATAGACATAAGGGATGTCCTTTCTGACATTATCGTACGGAGACGTGCAAGGGGAAAAGACAAAAGTAACTTGTAGAGTAGACATCATGATCAGCGCTTGTTGAACAGTACTTTATCAGCGAGTGACAAAGCTTAGCAATCGCTGAAGTCTTCTACTTGATACTTCACGTTGAGTGGACAGGTCTTGGCTTCGCTGATATCCGCATCAGTTCATTAGTAGACTTTGTCGCTGGTTCTTGGGCTTGATCTTTGACTTCAGCGTAGAACCTTTGTTGACGTGAAACTTGTATTCAGGGATCATAAGTAAACAACTAAACTATCAGCGATCATCAATAGGACTGAACAGGCTCAGGGCTTTATTGATGAACAGTGTTCACTGAATGTTTAAATTTAAAGAGCATGAGTTCCTATCAGCGGTACTGCAGAGACATAGTACATATCAGCGAAAGTGAAACTCTAATACATATTGTCTACTTACAATTTTCACTAAGTGTTTCTTAAAGGGTCATTATCAAATCATTGAGGGTTTGGATCAACATGTAGGCACAGTTGTTTGACAGTGGAAATGGTCCCATAATGTCAATACCCCAAACGTCAAATAATTCTACTTCTAAAATTCCATTTAAAGGCATTTCGTTTCTCTGAGAAATATTTCCGCTCCTTTGACACTCATTACAACTTTTTGCAAAGTTGTAGGCATCGTTATTTAGGGAAGTCCAATACAAACCTGACTGTAATACCTTTGCAGCTGTTCTGCTTCCTCCAAAATGTCCTCCACATGGACCTGTATGACAGTGATATAAGACAGATGCCACTTCTTCTTTAGGGATGCACCTTCTGATCACCTGATCTGCACAAATCTTAAATAAAAATGGATCATCCCAAAGAAATTTATTGGAATCAAATATAAGTTTCTTTCTTTGATGTTTATTTAATTCCTTGGGAATGATCCCACAAGCTAAATAGTTAACAATATCTGCAAACCAAGGTATTGCAGTATGTTGTACAGCTAAGATCCTTTCATCTGGAAAAACATCACTGATGTCATTAATGTGTTCATTGTGTTCTTGTTTTTCCAGTCTTGACAAGTGGTCAGCCACTTGATTGTTTACACCCTTCCTGTCAACGATTTCCAAATCAAATTCTTGTAGTAACAAGACCGACCTTATTAGCCTAGGTTTTGCATTTTTTTAGAAATAAGATATTTGATGGCCGCATGATCAATATGCACAATCACTTTGGCACCCATCAAATATGATCTGAATTTTCAAAAGCAAAAACAACTGCTAATAATTCCTTTTCAGTAGTGGTGTAATTGATTTGAGCCTCATTGAGAGTTTTACTAGCATAGTAAATAGAGTGAAAAACTTTATTTTTTCTTTGTCCTAGAACGGCTCCAACAGCCCAATCACTAGCATCACTCGTTATTTCAAACGGTAAAGACCAATCAAGGGTCACTATTACAGGAGCAGTGACCAATGCTTCTTTCAATATTTTAAAAACTTTTTTACAATCTTCATCAAACTTAAAAGCATGGTCATGTTGTAATAGGGAGCACAGAGGTTTGGATATTTTAGAAAAATCTTTGATAAACCTCCTGTAGAATCCTGCATGTCCTAAGAAACTTCTAATACCTTTAACAGTGGTTGGTTCAGGTAATTTTGCAATTACCTCTAATTTAGCTTGATCAACCTCAATACCGCTGTTGGAAATGAGATGACCTAACACAATGCCCTCTTTAACCATAAAGTGGCATTTTTCCCAGTTTAAAACCAAATCTGTTTCTTCACATCTTTTAAGACTGTTTTCAAGGTTTTGTAAACATAGATCATATGATTTACCATAAACTGAAAAATCATCCATGAAGATTTCCATGGACTGTTCAAGCATATCTGAGAAAATAGACATCATACATCTTTGGAAAGTGGCAGGTGCATTACAAAGTCCAAAAGCATTCTTCTAAAGGCAAAAGTGCCATAAGGGCAGGTGAAAGTGGTTTTCTCCTGATCTTCAGGGGCAATAGCAATTTGATTGTAACCTGAGTAACCGTCTAAGAAACAATAAAACTCCTTACCTGCTAGTCTGTCTAACATCTGGTCAATGAAAGTGTAGAAACCAGGATTCAATCTTACAATCAATTATGAACAATTAAACAGTAAATTGACATAGAATAGGATCCAAAAGCTTTGTATTCGATTAAGAACATATTACAGATCTAGAGAGAGAGTCTCTCAAAGATTACAAAGAGAATACAAAGTTATGCGCAAAAGTTAGTTAGCTTACAGTTGCTAACTTCTATATATAATGTAAAGAAAAGCTAAAGCTACAGTACATATAAGTAACAGACTAATAGAACAATTACACGTGTCCTATTTAGTAACAGAATCTAAAGGAAAATATCCTGACTTAAGTTCTGAACAACATGTTCAGAACTTCTGAACATTCTTCTGATAAAGCACTTCAGAACATTTGTCTTCATCTTCAGAAGTTCTGAGTCTCCTACTCAGAACTCTGAACCTTCTATTCAGACTTCACACTTAGCAAACTTTGCAGTACAAAACTTCTGAGTCTTCTTACTCAGAACTCTGAGTCTTCACTTCAGATCTCAACACTTGTGTTTTTGACAAAACTCTAGATCTAACAATCTCCCCCTTTTTGTCAAATAGTCTTGTACTTTTCATCATTGAATTCTTTAAGTGCCGGAACAATCTTCAGAAGAATCACTTTTCTCAAAGCAAGCCTTCTATCAATCACTTCAATTAGATCTTTTGTCTTTTCAACTTTTCCATCTTTAACTTCTTTTTGTAACTTCTTAGTCAGATTATTCTTGATAAATCTGAGAGTTCCAGAGCAGTATTTGGCAGCTTCACTAGCTCTGAAGTAGATCTTTTGCTTGTGATTGTTTTTCATTACAAATCCCAATTCTGGAGATTCACTGACATATCCAGTCTTCATAACATCTAGCTGTACATGTTCATTGTTTGGCTTGGAGAGATACACACAAGGTCTACCCATATATAAAGCAATTTGAAAATCTGTATATGCATGCCATCTCAGAATGTAAAACATAGCACTTTTCACTGTTGGTAGTGCTAGTGCTCCTCTTTCCTTTTTGTACTTGCTTCAATCTTTATTCTCCAAAAGACAATACAATCTGTAGAAATCAAAAATTGAGATTTCATCAAAGTCAGCTTCAGTGAAGTAGTAGACTTTTCCATCTTCTCTTAGAACTTCAAATCCATAGTACTCATGTTTCTTGAACTGTCTGACAACCAATTCTCTGATTCCAGTGATCATGAAATCAGAATACACATACTTCTTTTTCTTTCCCACAATCCTTTTTATTTCAGCACGAAGCCATTGAGAGAATTCTGGCCTATCATGATATACACTCAGAAAGTTCACTTCTCTTGGTTGAAAGAAGTTTGACCAAGTAAATTCCAAGAACATGGCCTTTAAATCAATAGATATCTCTTCTTCATTTGCTTCAGATTTTTTTGCTTGTTCAGCATCTTCCATCTGAACATCTTCTTGAGATAACACTTCTGGAATAGTCTCCTCAACATCATCTGAGTAAACACCATTTACTTCATATTCAGCAGGAAATACAAAGTCAATATGTAACATCTTCTTTGGGTTATCTTCTGAAAGCATACATTCACTGCTCTCCTTGATTCTTGTTCTGAGATCCAACCTTTCTTGGATGTGCCTTCAACATTTTTTCTTCAAAATATCTTTCTCTCCCTCAGCAGGTACATTCATCTCTATCAACAACAATTGTAGAGTAGCATCACTGTACTTTACCAAATCATTCAGTCTGAAAAACTTTGGTGAATCAGAAGCTATGTAGAAGAAGCCTTCATTTTCAACTTCTTCAATCACAAATCCACGAGCACAGTTTTCATTGCTAGGCTTTCTGATTGGACAACTTAAATTTCACTTTTCTTTTCCTGCTTCAATGGCCAATTAAAAATCATAGAAATGCATGTTCCTGACATATATCCTCAAAATTCTTCTGCATTCAATTCTCTATCCAAGTTTCTTCTGTGCTTGCAAAGAACTTTACCAGAAATATTTGATCATCCAGAAACAGCCTATGAAAGTCAAAACTTGTAAGACTCACTTTTAGATTTCCTTCCTTCAGTACCGTCATACTCACATACTTTAAGCCATCAAAATCTTTAGTTTGGAACTCCAACACCTTTTCAATGCTTTTCTGAACATGTAGCTTCTAATCAGGTTTTCTCGTTCTATTTGAAGCCTCAACATAAGTCATATGTAGTCTTTCATCCATGAAGCCATCAATAAAATTTTCAATCATCACAAACTCATCATTTGTGCAGTAGATATACTCATATGTTTCTTCTGGAAAGACATCACAATAAAATTGCCTTGTAAGAGGAGTGTCACTCTGATCTATGATAAAGTCACATAAAGGTTCTTCCAGTGTTGGTAATTCAAGTCATGGAATCACAATGGGTCTTCTGAACACATAATCCACAGGCATGAAGTAGTTCTCAACTTTGTCATATACTTCATCATTAGCTCCCAATTCATGCATACAGTGTAGTTGAAATTCATTCTGAAACTTTTGTGAATAATCAACTGAGTGATCCTCTTCTCCCAACAAATCAATAGGCCTCACTATTCTGATACATCTTTGAACATTATGGATATTAAGAGCTCTGACCAACTCACTATGCATTCTCCTTATCAAAACATCATTTAGTCTTCTTTCTTCAATCTCATAATTAAAAAGCTCACTTCTGATATAAGGAACAATTTCCAAGCATGTATTCACATCAGAACTTTCAATTAAACTTTCCTCAGACAAATCTGCCATACTCATCTCATAACCTTCTTCAGAAGAATCTGTCATAATTTCCTCTTCTGCTATAGCATTTTCATCTGACATTATCACTTCATCTGATCCAAAAATACTCACTGTCTTAACATTCTGACCTGTCATGACTACATCATCTGCCATAAGTACCTCAGTTTCATCAGAATTTACCTCCAACTCTGTGTTTAACTCCAATTCCTCAGTTTTATCAGTGACTTCTTCAGAAGACTTTTCATGTATCACTTTATCAGTTTCCATAGCATCTTCAGATTCAGAACTGATTGTAACAACTGCTATCTTTTCAACATCTGCTATCTTCTGAACATCTGTTGACTTCTCAACATCTTCTAACTCAGTACTTTGCTTCTGCCTTTTCTCCCCTTTTTGATGATGATGAGGCTCATTATCATCAAATTTTCTCTTTAAGGACTGAGTTGATTCTGATTCTGGCTCTGCTACAGACAAAGGCATGATGGCAAGAGGCTTTGAGACATTAGAAAGATTTGAACTGAATGCTTGCAGTAATGAAGACTTCATATCATCCATATTTTTCAGAAGCTCTTTTTGAAATTTTGACAATTCATCCTTGATCTCCTTTTTATGAGATTCCAAGGATTCTTTTAATCCATCCACCTTTAATCCAACAGATTTAGGTTTGCCCTCCAACAATGTTCTGAGATCCTTGATTTCATCTTTCAAGGAATCAACAGTATTCTCCAATTTATCCACCTTTACACCAAGATCATGATTTTGTTTCTGAATCTTTTCAAATTCAGAAGAGTCTAACTGTGAACCTGGATCAACAAATGACCCAGTTTTCATGTGTTTAGAGAACTCATGGCCTGTAGGTGTCACGAAGTCACCATGTACAACAGATGCACTGTGTAAGGAAGCTTTTAAGATGTTCACTTCCCCGGGACTTCCATCCAATCCTTGACAACCAATAGTAGGAATGTTTATGGATGTTGATACATGAATACAAAATTCTAGTGATGTGCATGTGTTCAAAGGAATTTCAGGCTCAAATTGGATGTTACTGTGTAATCCAGACTCTAAGTGTTAAAGAATATCTTGGGATTTATCACCACCCTCCAAATGAGTATGGGATGGTTCCCCTGTATGAAGTGAAACAGTAGCATGTTTGAATGCTTCTGAGTGGCTAGGGATGGGTTGTTCAAGTTCCACCACGGGCTCCATGGTGTTTTCTTCAATATTGGTCACCAAGGGTTGTGAACCAATAGTAGATGTGGTTGCCCGGATTAATTCAGCTGGATCAGAATTATCTCTTTCTGTTTCTAATTCTGTTAACATTCTCTCATCCTCACCTCTCTCTTTCTGTTTTTCACTTTCCATTCTAACCAATCTCTCTGAATTTTCCCTCTCAATTCTCTCAGAATGTTCTCCCTCCTGAACATTCTCCCCCTCTTTAACTACACTAGACCCCTCACCTCTCCTCTCAGGGTTGTCCTCATAGGTAGGGATCTGAGGTTGTTCAAATCCCATAGAGGTGCAATATGCTTTTAATATCTCACTCTCCCTTGGAATATATTGTCTAAGTGACCTAGGAAGTGGTATGTGATTTGGAAAATTCTCAAGTTTAAGAGCAGAAATCATTTTACCCATGTAAAAGATTGGCCCATGCTCCTTATTTGATCTTCTTGGAATATTTCTGTCTTGATCCATTGCATACCAGATTACCAACTGCCAATACCTCTGATAAGGTATATATGTAAGTGGCTTATCCCTTGTTTTTCCCTCTAATGCTTTCTGATTCCTCTCAAAAATATTCTTCATATCTTCCCATAAGATAGAGGCATAGTCATAGTGCCTATTCTTCACTAACCCATGAAAGATCTGAAAGATTTGCCTTGATCCTTGATCTAAAGAACTGCTCTTCCCAGATAAACACTTGTTAATAATGTGGAAGAAACAAGCCCAGATTGGTGGTAATTTGTTCCTTCTGAATGAGCTTAGATTCCTCAACTCTTCATTATACCTAATCTTCTGAATTCAGCTATTAATTCCTCTGTCAATGGAGAATCTTCAAAATCTAATCTCCCCTGTAAATCATCTTTTTCTGGTAGCCTCAACATTGTTCTCATGAATTGTACAGTCAAAGTTACAGTAACTCCCCCTATTTCAGATACAAATTTGTTACCTTGTAACTCCAAATGCTTCCACCACTGTTGTATATATTGTACTGGAACGGATTTCTTCATTGTAAACCACTTCTTGAGTGGATGGAATTTCAGCAATTCGATGGTTATCCTATGTTCCTATTTGAACTTAGTTTCATCCAACACTAACACACAGTTATTCTCAACTAGGTCTAAGTATTCATTTTCAGGTACAACTCTCTCCAAAGAATTTGATCTTCCAGACATTACAGACCTAACCGCACTCTATTCATGTTGTATATTTTCATTTCCCCCATCTGCATTTCCCTCTGATTCAGCCATATTCTCATCCCCTGTACCTCCTTCAACATTTCCTCCTAGAACAATATTCTCTCCTATAGCCCCTTCTTCTACGGCTCTGTTCTCAGGCATTCTAACTTCCCCATTCTCTGAATCCGAGGATTCCATCAAGGTTTTCGAAGAGTGTAATGAAATAGGTTTACTTCGTCTTGAAACAGACATGATTTCAATATGGAAGATTGAAAGAGAACAGAATCGAAGAACTATGGATTTATGCGTTTCTCACTTTTCGCTCTTGGAATTCAAATAAATTTGAAAGAGGGATTTTAAGGTCTATTTAAAATCTGCGAAGCTGAAAGGATTTAACGATGAAAAGTTGCTTTTTGTCAGAGTTATAACGAATTTAAACACTGTGAAATGCCACAAAAGATATTTAATGAAACATGGCATATTCAAAGAATAAGATGCTGACACGTGTCATCACAAGTTAAAATTTCTGAATAACACGCTCAGAGTTCTGAGAATGCATACTCAGAAGTTCTGAGTACACAGTTCAGAAGAAAATTCCCTTGTAACCAAAATTCATTTAAATCTCAACTTCTGATTATATAAAGTATTTAATCATCCAGAAGTAGTTTGAACAGATAGAAAATTATTTTATCATCAAAATTCTGTCCTTCTTTTGATGATTTGAAATTTCTGAAAATCATTTAAAATCTAACATCTGACCTTAAAAATCGTTTGAAGATTCAGAAGTAGTTTGAACAAGTGAAAATTTTGTCATTGAAAGCTTGTTCCCCTTAAAATGATTAGTGATAAGAACGAAAATACAAACCTTATAAGCACCTCAGAATGATTTCTGAAAGATATCTATGCTCCCCCTTGACTTAAGCATATACTCAAACACATATTAGATATAAGGAATTTGAAACTATATCATAGAAAATATATAATCAAAAAAATTGAAACACTTGTATTTTTCAGAAATGAGTTCTGACAGGTAATCAGAAGTTCTGATTAACCTATTAAAAAAATTCTAAAGTCAGATTTCTGAAGTATCGACTCAGAGAATCTGAACTCAAGACTAAGAAGTTCTGAACTCAAGAGTCAGAATTCTTATTAAGAGAGTCAGAGTTCTGAGTACACTACTCATAAAATCTTCAGAAAATCTTACTTGGTAAAATATTCATTTCTGAAAAGTAACAAATGTACTCAATTAGTCAGATTAAGCATTCCTATTTTACATATGAGAAAAGTGAACCTTTTGTGATCAAGAGGCTTTGTGAACAAGTCAGCTAATTGATACTTTGTATGCACAAAGTGCATTTCTATTGTTCCCTTTTCCACATAATCCTTAATAAAATGATACCTTACATCAATATGCTTGGTTTTTGAGTGCTGAACAGGATTCTGAGTAATAGCAATGGCACTTTCTGAATCACAATATATGGGAATTTTGTTGAGTTGATAGCCATAATCCATGAGTTGTGTTCTCATCCACAGGGTTTGAGAACAGCAAGCAGCAGCAGCTACATACTCTGCCTCAGCAGTTGATGTGGAAACACAATTTTGCTTCTTTGCAGCCCAACTCACTATCTTGTCTCCCAAAAAGTGACAAGCACCAGAAGTACTTTTCCTGTCAAACCTGCTTCCTGCATGATCAGCATCAGTAAAAGCAGTAAGCTTAAAATCAGTTTCTTTTGGATACCAAAGGTCCAAATCAGGTGAACCTTTGAGATATCTTAAGATCCTTTTAACAGCCAGCAAATGAGATGATTTTGGATTAGATTAAAATCTAGAACAGAAACATGTAGCAAACATGATATCTGGCCTACTTGCAGTTAGATAAAGTAAAGATCCAATCATGCCCCTATAAACCTTGTTATCTACTGAAACTCCAGAGATATCAGCATCTAACTAAATGTTTTTGCAGGGCTGTCATGTGTGGTTATTAGATTCTGGAGCTTGTTAGCTTTAATCTCAGATTTAACAAAAGTTCCTTTAAGTTTCCATTCAAAATCTTCTTTTAAGCACCATTTTCCTTGTACTTTTATGAAATCAGAACATTTTCTGTTCACAAAATTATTTCTTTTCTTCTTGAAAACCTTAGGTTGAGACTGAGTATTACTTTCAGTCTTCTTTTCATTAGATTTAAACAAGTTTTCATTGTTCTTTCCTTTTGATTTAGATTGAGAATTATTTTCAATCTTCTTTCCTTTTGTCTGAGTTTGAGACACATTTACAGTCTTCTTTTCTGAATTCTGATTTGCTTTGTTTTTATAAAATGATGTTTTTGATCTTTGACTTTTCTGAGAGAGTTGAAATGAATGACTACCACATTGAACACACTTAAGATTCTTTCTTGCAAGTGACAACATATCTGAATCAACAGTCTTTTTGCTTTTATTGATAGTATTCATATTACAATTGCTTCTATTACAAAAATTACTAGCTTTAGGTTCAGAAGTAGTATTCAATTCAATCTCCTCGGAAATCCTTTTCAGATCATCTTCCCTTTTGCTTTCTTCCTTTTCTAAAACATTCTGTTAGGGCAGGTTTTATAGTTGATTTAAAGTTCAAGGGTTGAATTGTATTTGGTTAAACTAGAGCTTATTAGTGAACGGGCCGGGGGCTTGTTAACCACGGGCCCGATGTATTTAATGTAAGATTAGCTTGGAAAAACAAGCTAATCATCCTTTTACTTTCCAAACAGTATTGTATTATTCTCTCTGAAAGTGAATGACAGGGATGACCAGTTGAAATCATTTGTTCTTATTGTTCATCTATTTCGATTTCATCATTGTTGCACGGATCTGGATTTTAACAATTGGTATCAGAGCATACGGACATATTCGATTCAGAGCATTCATATTGATTTCTGGTAAGATTTGACTTTTTCACGTCTGCCATATTCTTGAATTTTCAAATCCTTGATTCTGTTAGAATTGCTCGATTTTGTTTATTGGGTTGTGTTAGCATTAGTACCATTAGTGTTTCTGCAAAATTACGCATCATAATTCAATCGTTTCAGTGGTCAATTTAGCAAATCAAACTCAAAAAGTTTTGGTTGTGTTCATCATCAAAAATCGAATTTTTACTATCAAAACTTGTTGTTTTTGCTCTAAAATCGATTGGGTTAGTGTTGTTTTTGTGTTTGGGATTGTTTCTAATCTTTTAGGAACCTTTGTGTGCAACCCTAATGGAGAAATCGATCGAATTGAGTAAACAGCCGCAGAGTCCGGACAAACTCAGCCGCAGTTTCCGGACAAGTCCAATTTGTCCGGACGATTGTGTTTCCATCTAGATTCGTCCTCCTTTCCGGGTAAGTACTGCATCCGGGTAAGTCATTTTTCCTTATTCAATCCGAGTAACATTTGTATCCAAAAACCCAGTGTTTCCGGACATATCTTATCCGGACACTCCATTGTACCCGGAAACTTCAGTGTATCCGGAATCATTTCACATCCGGTAACCTCAGTTATCCGGAAAGTGTGTGGTATCTGTTATCCGGAAAGCTTACTCTGTCCGGATTCTTTCTGATATCCGGACTCTTTCAGTTATCCGGACAATTCAAGTTATCTGGTCTCTTCACTCTATCCAGATACTTCTGTTTTTGTTTATTGATCCATTTGCATCAAATCTGATCCGGACACTTCCAGATCAGATCACTTATTTGGATTCCTATCCAGTAAGTTCAGGTTAGTCAAATCACTCGACCCTGCGTTAGGATTTCACTCTTAGTGCCTTGCGTTAGGTTTACCCTTTGAATCAATCTACACGTCTGACGATCACTCCGTTGCAACCGAAGATGTCTTCTTCTCGTGATGCTCTCGCAATTGGCACTGACATCAAGCCACCATGTCTCTATCCGAACGAGTACAGCCAATGGCGAGATAAGTTTATGATCTTCATAGAGTCCAAGGACAATTATGAGTACATCAAGAGAGCCCTGGATAATGGCCCAATTGACAAACCGATGAAGGAAATAGCTACAACTGCAACTGCACTAGCTCGACGTGAGGAAAAGACTCTGGCTGAAATGACAGAATTTGAAAGAGGCATGATTGAAGGTGAAAAGCATGCAAAGAGATATCTGATTCAAGCTCTTCCTAATTCCATCTACACTGCCATAGATAGTTACAAAGAGACGGCTAAGGGCATGTGGGACCAAGTAGCCAGAATGATGCGTGGGAGCGTTGTAGGAAATCAACTGAAGATAAATAGCGCGATAATGAAGTTCGATGGGTTCAAGCAGTGCAACGGTGAATCCCTCACCCAGACCTATGAACGGTTTTGCCTACTTCTCAATGAACTGAACAAGAACAAGATTGTTCGTTCTAATACGAAAAATGCGCTCAAGTTTCTCAACAATCTGCTACCTGAATGGAAGGTGTTTGCTTCTCATGTCAAGCACAACAATTTGATTGAGAATATCAGCATCAACGAACTGTATGAGACACTTCTTCAAGACGAAGATGAAGTGAATGAGCTCCAAGGAGAGAAAAAGACTGAACCAAAGCTATCTGCTGATCCTATTGCTCTCATTTCCTCAAAGCAAGGAAAATCATCGGGAAGTCACTCCAGACGTGCTCCAAAGCAAAGTTCTTCTGAGTCAGAAGCTGAAGATAAGCAAGACGACGATTCTGATGATGAAAAGGTTGCTAAATTCAAAAAGGCCATAGCTTTGCTTACCAAATCCTTCGAACAACAAAGGTACTACAAGAAGCCCTCATCCAATAGTCAGCGCTACTCCACTTCCTCCAATAATCGCCATGACTACAAAGACCGATACGAAGGAAAGAAGAAGGTTAGTGAGCACGACAAGTCTGAGAAGAAGGGAAAGCCAGAGAAAGAAGAAGGGAAGAAGAGAGATGAACCCGTAAAGTGTTACAACTGCGGGAAACTTGGTCATTTTGCGAAGGATTGTCACCAGCCAACAGTAAAGAACTCTCACTACTACGAGGCCAAGCTTGCATTGTCTCGTCAGAAGGAGGCTGGAGAAGCTATGTTTGCTGAAAACGACTACCGGTTGGAAAGATCTCACGATGAAGGCAATTTTGATGCTGCTGATGCCTTCATGGGATATCACTCCTCCGCCGAAGAAGAAACGGCTCCTACAAGTCAGGTATGTGATTCTTGCCAACCCGAATTCTTAAATAAAATGCAAGCATTTACTGATCAGGCAAATTCCTTCCAGGCCACCTCTAAACAACAAAAGCTTGAAATTAGGTCACTAAATGAAAAGCTTGATGTTCAAAAGAGAAAAACAGAGAAATATAAGTCTGATTGTTCTAATTTAACTGATAGATGCAAAATTTTGTCATTAGCACCTAAAGACTTAAGAGCCAAATTATCTGATCTTCAACGTCAGTTTGATCAGTGCATGAATGAGAAAGAAGAAATTGTTTATCAATGTTCTTCTCTTCAAATTCAGCACAAAGAGTTTGTTACTAAAATTCTTGACCTCGAAACCAAACTCCACAAAAGGGGTTAAACTGATCAAACCATTTTTTTGAATAAACCCAAAGAGTTCACGTACTTCAACAAAGAGTGGGGAATCGGATATGATAACCCACACTACTTACAAAAGGGAAGATATCAAGTTCCAACCCTATATGATTTTACGTGCTATGGGTTAGATAAAAAGTACCCAGAATACGCAATTCAATGGACTGGTCCTCTTGAACCAGAAAAGGAGGAGGAAACCGAGGAACATAAACGCACACAAAAACGAGGAATTCAACTTCCATTTTGTTATGAACCTTTAAACTACTCGTATCAAAAGGACAAAAAGTACCTTTCCAATGACTACTTCGACCCCTACAAGGTAGCTACACCCAAGGATTCCTCCAAAAAGGATGAGGATCTAGCACTTGCAACCAAGACTGAGACGGATGAGTTTAAACTCTATGTTCCCCCTCTCATCTTGGAAGCAAAGATAGTCGAGTTGGAGGAGTCCATTGAGAAAGAAAGGTCAATGTTTCAAATGGAAAAGCAAGTTTTACTTACAAAGCTTGAGAATCTACAACCGGTCAAAACCGAAGTTGTGTCTAGTGAAGGACATGAAATCCTTCGGTGTGAAATCAATCGACTCACATCACAACTGTCTGCCTTGGCAACAGAAAAGATGGAAGAGTACACGAGAAATGGTCAGCTTCAAGAGCAAATTGACCAACTGCTATCTGAAAAGCAGATTTCACCCGAACTTTCCTCAAATTCATCCGACACGTCTTCGTGTAAAGCTTTCTTAGGAATTTTTTTTTCAACACAAGACGATCAAGATTCTCAAGACGATCAAGATTCTCAAGACGAGAGTGTTTTACGGAATTTAAACTCTGATTTTTTCTTAGCTTCCGCATCAAATTCCCCAAAACACTCAAGCATAAAGAGTTCCTCGCCTTCCTCACCTGATCCAAGTCCAGTACTTCCCAAGATAAATTTTTCAGAGTACATGAACTCCGAAGGTAACAGTGAAGAAGAGTTTGATTCATTTCCCTTCGACAAACCTCTTCCAAGTCACACTGATTTTTTATCCCCCGTGGTTAATCATCCGGTTAATTCTTTAAAAGAAAGCTGTTCTCAAACAAAGGCCTCAGCTGTGATCAAGGTTTCCCAGTCAAAACCAACCTCGAAACCTGTTTCCAAAAGGCAATCACAGCCAAGGCAAGCGACCGGACTATTGACTGCCAACACTACTATTTCTCCAAGTCAACCTGATTTTTTGTCTCCAGTGGTTAATCGTCCGGTCAATTTTCTAAAGGGCGACTGTTCTCAACCCAAGACTCTGGCTGTGATCAAGATTCTTAAAAATGTTTCCAATTCTCAAAAACAGTCACAGCCGAAGCAAAAGACCGAACGACCGACCACTAAGACCCCTCTTTCCTCAAAAGTCACTGATCATATTGTCCCTGTTGTTTCAGATAAAAATGGTCGCGCTAATAAAGAAACACCAAAGTGGCTAAAGAGGGATTCTGTCAAGAAGGATGCGTCAAAGTCTTCCCCACCTGTTTTCAATTCTAGAATAGACAAAGACAATTATGCTTGGAATCATTGGAACCATTTTGATGTTTCTTTTCCCGTTAAAGTTAACTCTCTTAATCAATTGATTCAGTTATCGCATGATTGTTTATGTTGTTCTAACTGTGGTTGGAATGATTTTGATGATATTCATAATAATGATTGGTATGCGCCTTACTTTGTTGGTAACCTATTTCATAAGCGAAAACCCCATAATAATAAGCAACAACACCATTTCAAAAGGGGTACCAATCAAAAGGTTAAACCACAGCGGGAGACTCACCCCATTCCTACACAAGTTACTCCTACTGGGGTTAAACCGGCACCCAGGTGGAAAGCTGCTGCAAAACCTGTTCCTCCAAAAGGTATGCACTCTGCACCTAAGAGGAAACAAGTGCCAAAACCAGTTCCCTCTAACAGTGTAAATCTTACACCTAAAGGGAAAGCTGGAACAAAGCAAGCTTCCCCAAATGGTGCCAAACCTAACCCTCCAGGACCCAAACAAATTTGGGTACCTAAATAACACTAATCTTGTTTTGCAGCACGGTCATGTGTGGTACTTAGATTCTGGATGCTCCAAGAACATGACCGGAAGGAGGGAGCTTCTCGCGAACTACAAAGAAGAATACGGCGGACACGTGAGATTTGGGAATAACGAGAAGTCTCCGATCGTGGGCTACGGCGACATCGTATAGGACAAGATAACAATCAAGAAAGTATCCCACGTCGCAGGATTAGGACACAATCTCTTCAGCATCGGTCAATTTTGTGACAAGGATCTCGAGGTCAGCTTTAAAGCCACAAGGTGTAGAATCCTCAACAACGACGGAGAAGAGCTACTGGTTGGGACTCGAAAGACCAATCTCTACACCATTGACCTAGCAACACTCAAATCCGACAAACCTGTCTGCCTCTTGTCAAAAGCCGACTCTGATCAACTTTGGCTCTGGCATAGACGTCTCTCGCACCTCAACTTCAGAAATATCAATCAACTGGTGCTAGGCACACACGTCAGAGGCGTGCCCCAACTTCCGTTCGTGAAGGATCGTCTCTGTGTGGCATGCGAAAAGGGAAAGATGAAGCGCGCAACACATCCGCCGAAGGCAACTCCGAGCACGTCCCGGACCCTCGAACTCATTCATATGGATTTGTGTGGTCCAATGCGTATTCCGAGCATCAATAAGCGCAAATATGTGCTTGTGATGGTGGACGACTACTCACGCTACACTTGGGTGATGTTCTTACGCTCGAAGGACGAAACTCCGGACCTCATCATTGATCAGCTGAAGACTATCCAGAAGAACAAGCTTCAACACGTTCAGTCCATCAGAACTGACAACGGGACGGAGTTCAAGAATCAAAAGGTGGATGACTATCTGAGGTCAGTGGGCATCACACACACCTTCTCTGCCGCACGCACTCCTCAGCAAAACGGAGGGGTAGAAAGACGAAACCGTACTCTCGTTGAAGCTGCCCGCATAATGCTTTCCCAAGCAAATCTACTATTGTATCTCTGGGCTGAAGCGTTGTCTACGGCATGCTACACGCAAAACCGCTCTATCCTTCTCAAGCAGTTCAACAAGACGCCGTACGAGATCATGAATAATCACGTTCCAACCATCGGCTACTTTCACGCCTTCGGATGCTCGTGCTACGTGCTGAATGACAAGGATGATCTCGGCAAATTCAGCCCCAAGGCGGACGAAGGAGTTTTTATTGGATACTCCATGCAGGCTAAGGCGTATTTTGTTTACAACAAACGGACCGAAACCGTTGTTGAAAGCATAAACGTGACATTCGACGAAGCCGCAGATTTGGCTTCTGAACTACTCAGTTCAGAACCTGGTTTAACTGGAGTGCTAGCTTCCGGACCCTCGAGTTCGGGATATGCACAAGCTACAGTAAATCCGAATCATGCATCTTTATCGAATGCTGACTCTTCTGATTTAGATTTACTGTTTCAATATTTCTATGATGACATACTTAACTGTTCTGCTCCTGTCTCAGCGCAACCGCGACTTGACGCTGCTCGCAATGAGGATTTGGTAGTTTTATATGGTCTGCCTCCTTCTTCGAGTACGTCTGCACCTGGTACTGTAACCCCCCAGAGGAACGTATAATATCAGAAATCGCTCCTACTGATTCGTCATCTGCTACAACCGATGCTCAGCCTCTGAACTCCTCGGAACCAGAAGTTGGTCACCCATCGACGCATCCTCCCCCACTTCCTCCAAGAAACACGACTGCTACTCTTGAACATGTTCAAGACCTTCCATCAGGTTCATACGTGGATCCGGACACATCTCACTCTACCCAGCAGCCGCTTCCGCACTCCACCAAATGGACGAAGGCCCATCCCCTACATCAGATCATCGGTGATCCCTTGACTCCTGTTCGTACACGAGGCGCTTCTGCCAATTTCTGTCTATTTTCCGGCTTCTTAAGCAAGATTGAGCCGACGAACGTACGTGAAGCGTTCAAAGATCCGGACTGGATCATAGCCATGCAAGAAGAGCTAAATCAATTCGAAGCTCTCAAGGTATGGCGACTGGTTCCTCGTCCAAAGCACAAGACGGTGATCGGCACCAAATGGATCTTCAAAAATAAGAAGGACAAAGACGGCATAGTTGTTCGCAACAAGGCGCGTCTTGTGGCCAAAGGGTACCGACAACAAGAGGGGATCGACTATGATGAGACCTATGCTCCGGTCGCAGGCATTGAGGCAATCCGTATGTTTCTTGCTTATGCAGCGCACAAGAACTTCATAGTCTTCCAAATGGATGTGAAGACAGCCTTTCTTTACGGCGACCTCCAAGAAGAAGTTTACGTATCGCAACCCGACGGATTTATGGATGACTCGAAGCCTGATCATGTCTACATCTTAGACAAGGCACTATACGGCTTGAAGCAAGCACCGTGAGCATGGTACAACACACTATCAAAGTTCTTGTTAGAAGCCGAGTTCACTTGAGGTACAATTGATTCTACACTGTTTATCAAGAACGAAAAGGGCCACATAATTCTAGTCCAGGTATATGTCGATGACATCATTTTCAGTTCTACTAGTCCTTTATATGCAAAGAACTTTGCCATTCTCATGGGGAATTTTTTTAAAATGAGTATGCTTTGTGAGATGAATTTTTTCCTTGGTCTTCAAGTTAAACAACTGTCGACAGGAATTTTCATAAACCAGTCCAAATACATTTGGGATATTCTTCGGAAATTCCAATTGGACCAGTCCTCACCAATGAAAACTCCCATGGCAACGAATACAAAGCTTGACCCCGATCCTAACGGAAAGGCTGTCAACGCCAAATTGTATCGGGGAATGATCAGTTCTTTAATGTACCTAACTGCCAGTAGACCGGACATCATGTTTTCGACATTTCTTTGCGCCCGTTATCAGTCAAACCCTAAAGAGTCTCATTACAATGCTGTTAAACGAATTTTTCGTTATCTACGTGGTACTGCTGATCTTGGCCTTTGGTACCCAAAAGAGACAGGTTTTGGCCTATCCGCTTACTCTGATACGGATCACGCGGGATGCATGTTGGACCGCAAGAGCACCTCAGGACACATTCAGTTCTTGGGAGATAGCCTGGCAAGTTGGGCTTCGAAGAAACAACAATGTGTTTCAACATCAACTGCTGAGGCGGAGTATGTAGCTGCCGCAAGTTGCTGTTCCCAAGTAATCTAGATGAGGACGCAACTCAAAGACTACGGCTTTACGTATGTCAAAGTCCCGATCTACTGTGACTCGAAGAGCGCAATTTCCATATCAAGCAACCCGGTCCAACACACCAAGACGAAGCACATCGACGTTCGGTATCATTTTATTAAGGATCACGTCGAAAGAGGTACAGTCGAACTCTACTTCATAAATACTGAGCATCAGTTAGCAGACCTATTTACCAAAGCCTTGGACGAAAAACGTTTCAAATTTCTTGTGTTTAAGCTAGGTATGCTAAATCTGAAGACTTAATCCGAATGTGTGCCTCTTACAAGTTCCATACATCTACGAGCAACTGTCTACTCATCATCCGGTGTTCTCACTCCTGATGACTGAGCATACACTTTCTCGCACATGTATTCTACTTGTCTTAGCTACACATTTAGACCATTGTCTCTGTATTTATTAGGTAGATTTCGTGTATTTTCCTTTCTTCGTGTGTTTCTCTTATTTCATACTGTCGTCTGATTTCCGTTCACCATCTCTGTGCTTTCACCATATGTTCTTGTGTTCAGGGGGAGCACCTTGCGGTATCAGGTAAGATCTCTCATACTTTGAGGGGGAGCGTCACACACAGTTTTTCTCTTAAATGTCAAAAGTTTTTGTGTGTGTGGGCACTCTTGTGTGCATGTTATGGTCATCGTTTGAGGGGGAGCGACACAAGTTTTTCTTGAAAATTCTAAAAGTTTTTGTGTGTCGGACTCCTCCACTACACTCTTCGGCACTATCCGAGGGGGAGCGATAAATCCCCATGCTCAGTTTGAGGGGGAGCGAGAGAAAGTCCTCTTCCGGTTCAGATTCCTGCAAAAATCCAAGGGAAAGGACCGGTTGGAGTTATCCGGACAGTATCCGGATCCGGTATGAATCCGGGTCGGCCAAGAATCCGGACACCATCCGGCTATATAAGCCACCCGGACTCCCTTTTGTTTTTCTTTATCCGGAAATTCGCCCTAAAACCCTCAAAACCCTCGACGACTTTCTCTCTCGCCTGGACTCGCCCCACTCACTCGATTTTCACTTTGTTTTAGTCCCATATCCAGGTATGCTTCTCAATATCACATCGTGTTAATGTTTACCCATGCTTTAATGACTTAACTGCACGATGTATCCACGCGATTCGTTGATAGAACAATGTCCAAATACCCATTGAGGGTTTCGTCACTTTTGGCCAAATGTGTGGGGTTTCGAGTTACATCGATGCCCTTATAACCTAATTAGTGACTCTCGACAACATCCGTGGCCTACTACATACTTGGGATTGCCTGTTCTGCTTTTGGACTGCTTGAGTCATCGTCCGGACACGTTCCTCGTGTCCGGACACGTTCAAACCGATGCTAGTATATCCGGACACGTTCAACCACATGCTGATCCATCCGGTAACCAACATCACCCGGAGACCTAGTTGTCCGGATACCTTAGGGTTTTCGGTAAGTTCAACTACCGGGTAGTTCGGTGTCCGGACTCTAATGTTATCCGGAAGCAGAGTGTACTCGGACACCCCTGACACCCGGACTCCCTTGTCCGGAGTCCCCACTTTATCCGGACACTCCCCTTTTCATCCAGATACCTCCGACATCCGGACACATGTGTTGTCCGGAAACAACTCGGTCCGGAAAACATGGCTTCCCCAGTTTTGTCCGGACACCCCTGTTGCCATTTCTGTACCTGTTTTGTCACTGCCAGTCCTCGATCTGTCTCAGATTGAGCCAATCACAGCAAAGGTACGCGCCAACACTTGTTCATCCGTTCCAATTTCTAACTGTGTATTTATTTTACAGATTATCTATGGCGGATCAACAACAACCTCTTCCCGGACAACATGGAGACCCACAACCACCTCCTCAAGAGCAAATACCTCAAGAGGAGGATATTATTGACGACGAAGCCGATGCTGCCTTGGTTGACCCTGACCATGGTACTGAACTGGAGGCCAATATTCACCACCTGGACCCGACACTATTCAGGCCCCAGCCACACCATCGGGTCCTTCTGGAAATCCTTATGAATCACCCTCTCCGTGAGGCCCTTACCAGCACAGCCGACGTCCCAGTCCGGTACGTTCTGCAGGTATGGCTCACCGCCCGAGTCATCACTGCCGGTAACTCGCAGTTGATCACCACTCAAATCGATAACCAACCTTTCATGCTCACACCGGACTCATTCCGCCGACTTCTATCTCTTCCGGAGGCCACCGCCAACAATCACGAACGGTACGATCCTGCCGTAAATGATGACACACTTTGCGCTCAAATCCGCGCACTTGGCTACAACCATGACCTCAACCGGCCGTCCGCATTCAATCGTAAGTATCTGGATCCGATATGGTACACCCTCTTTACGATCCTAAACCGCTGTCTTTCCTCGCGCTGGAGAGGCATTGATCAGTGCACCGGCGACTTCCTTCACCTAGTTCATGCTGTGTGTTACAACCGCCAGATCGACTTCGCAATGATCATCTGGAGGGAGCTCGTCACCGCTATTCGCCACATCGGAGGTTCCAAACAAAAGAAATTTCTCCCGTATCCGCGTTTCCTTTCGCTTGCGGTGCATCAACACATGGACGCGATTCCTGCCGTTCCTCGCCGCCTGAACCATCCGGTATATCCCCATCACCATTTACAGTTCATGGTTATCCGCAATCCATCTGATGCGGTAGCTATGCCCATCCCTGAACCACTGCTAGCCATCGCCGATCCCACTGCACCAGGGGTAGTAGCATACAAGGAAGCGTTAGGTAATCCCATGGTCCAGCCAGAGCCGGAGGGACCTGCCCAGGGACTTAGACCCGAGAGACATGAGGGTTCGAGAGTAAGAGGTGGAAGGGCCCGACAAGCAGGTGCTATTGGGCGGGGAACGTTAGTTGTGAGAGGAAGGGGAACGAGAGTAGGTGGTGCAGTGGAATCGCAACCCGGTTCCAGCCAACCCCAATCTAGACCCGCTCTTCATCGTTCGATCGAACCATATGTTACTGAACCCCCTTCCCCATCACACCATGTTGAAGACGTGGTTTCTAACTCCACGGACTCCGATACCGATCGTTCTATACGCCTAAAACACATACCTCACGGTATCGGACCCAACCCAGATTATTACACTCGTGGAATCTCTTTTGACTCACCTCCTCTTACTGGAACCGGACCTATTATTAGGACATCTGAGGGAGAACAAGTAGAGGAGTTAGATCATGCGAGGCGGAGAGAACTGCGTTCAAAGTTGAACCAGGAAAGATCGAGTCGTAAAGAAAAAGAGGCTCATGAGCGACCCCAAACGAGTGACATCCGGGTAGCCACATCTGCTATCCTGTCTCATGAGTTGGGACAGGGTATTGAAGAAGCCTCCGTGAACCCAGCGGAGCAATTACACGACCCCCCCAACCACTCATCCGTCTCTCAAAAGACGGATGCTTCAGTCTCGCACGGGGATTTAGCACAACTTCCACTGGTCCCTCATTTGGAGGGTTCTGGTGTTGAAACAAGAGATCAGCCTCCCCCGGTCTCGTCTTCATTTTGTGCACCATCGAATCTAGAGCCACTTGTAATAGATCAATCTTTGGCTAGGACACTTGAAGAGGTACAACACCAAGTCGAGGCTCTTCGTGACTCGACCGGAACCACCGTAGTGTCTTCACCTCTTGGTGAAACACAAGGATCGGCGGGAAATCCTACCACAGCTAACATCACGCCAACAGTGAACATAGGTGGCTCTACCCCTGTGGTAGACGCCTCAACGGGCAATCTAAGTGATCCCGGGGTTAATTTACCCGACTTCGTGTCACCAGGGACTCTGGACAGCACCCTTAAGGCTGTCCGCCAGGATATGGAGCAACAGATGCAACAACATGTAGCCGTTGAACTTGCCAAAGCGATGCGCGCTATCAAAGATAAAGGCCACCTCGTCGATACTGAAACCGCCACTGTACCTCCACCGATTACACCGCAACCTATCTATTCGGTGGACACTCTGAAGACGATGCTATTGGCCCAACTGCTCCAGGAATCCGACACAACCACCTCTACCGAAGCAGACCTGATCTCAGTTCTCCGATCCCAGGTCACTGCTCCATCTTCATCTATTACCACTCGCTTAGACGCCATTGACTCGACTCTCAAGGACTACAACCTAGCGCTCACAACGCTGTCCGAGAGAGTCCGCTCACTCGAAGATACCTGCAAGAGTCAAGCAGGCGGCCTAAAGCGGAAACACGATGACCAGGATGATCCTGATCACCGTGAGGGGGAGAAACGACAACGTCTGACCGAGACCGCCTCCTTGATCCAGATTGAAGCTACAACTGTGGTTCATCAGGAACCCCCAACTGCGGCAGCTACAACAGAAGCACCAGAAGCCGAGTTGCCTTTAGCAGACATGGTTATAGACATGGAGATATCAGATGAAGAAGACCCGACGGTTGAAAAGCCCGAGGATTCAACACAGGAACTGATTGATTTTGACTCATCAGACATACCGATTCTGGACATGATAGATCCAGATTGTAAAGCCAACCCGGAGACTGAAGATGCATGGTACGAAAAAGCTGCCAGTGCCGTAAATCTCCAGGTAAATTTGGTCTTCCCCACTGATGAGGACGACAACATTGATTATGATCAGTTCCTGCTCCAAAATTTGTATGGAACATCCCCCGTTCACTATGCTCAACCCGCCGGAACATCATCAACAAGACCCGAGTCTACTACTTCCGATCTTCCGACAACTACTCCTCCCACGACAGCTTCTGATCTTCCTCCCCCTCCTCAACAGCAATAAATCCGTTGGGAGAAGATCATGGTACTTATCCCTCATTTGGAGGAATCTTTAAAGAAGCTGTTCGTCCACAAGCTTCGCCCGATCGAGCCGACCTTCTGTCTGGGTATTTACAACCTTAACCCAGAATTTCAACGCCGATATATCAGCACAATGCAGCGGTGTCTTCTAGTCAATCAGGTCAGAACCAAACTTCAGATCACAGAGGTAATCAATATCTATTCAAGACGCATTATGAGGATCGTCTACCCAGTTCTCACTGTTCGACGTAAAGATGGGAACAAATGGAAATTTTCAGAAGCTGACTTCAAGAACCTCCGACCGCTCGACTTTCTGGTTATTCTGAAAGACCTACGTACAAGAACCATCCGACCGCTAGAGATTACAAAGGCGCTGGAAGCTGTTCGTCGATACCTGGTCCGCACCATCATAATGGCTTATCTAACGGACTTCCAAATGGCTATCGAGAACAAGGTGAAAAAGGTAAATCTGATCAAGCCGAATCTGAAAGCACCTGAGTTAAACATGTATCCCGAGAACGCTATGTTTCTGGAACCAGAATTCGGGATTGTTTACCTCAATGAGCAAAAGGAGAAGAAATTCATGCGCTTCAGTTAGGTGGAAAGATTCTGCGACGGCACACTCCTCAATGTCAGAGATGCTCTTCGAAAGATTATTCAACACGAGTCTAAGAATCCAAGGTATTCTTATGTTCCGAATCAGAATGAAACCATTGCTCGGAATGCCTTGGAAATGATTGAAGATCGCATCAACTATCGCCGCGCCATCAGATTCTTTGAGGTTCACTTCGCGTTGCGCAAACGATACGTGTTCAACTGGCGAGAGCTAGAGGGCGAACTCGAACTTCAAATCAAAGGGGGAGATTGTTAGGGCATGTTTTCTAGTTGATTTAAAGTTCAAGGGTTGAATTGTATTTGGTTAAACTAGAGCTTATTAGTGAACGGGTCGTGGGCTTGTTAACCACGGGCCCGATGTATTTAATGTAAGATTAGCTTGGAAAAACAAGCTAATCATCCTTTTCCTTTCCAAACAGTATTGTATTATTCTCTCTGAAAGTGAATGACAGGGATGACCAGTTGAAATCATTTGTTCTTATTGTTCATCTATTTCGATTTCATCATTGTTGCACGGATCTGGATTTTAACACATTCAACTTTTCAGAATTAGTAGATGATTTGGATGATTCACCATTCTCAAATGTACTTGATTCATCAAAGAATTTCTTATCTTCTTTTAAAGCATTAATCTTAAAAAGATCATACTCAGTGTTGGTCCCGAAGGGTTATACAAGTTTGTACAAGGGGGGGTTGAATACAAACACACGATTTTTAATTTTCTAAATTGTTTATTGATAAATCAAGACAATTTACAACTTGTTGCGAAACAAGATTAAGGATTAACCTAATCTAAACAAGTTAAGAACACTAAGTTTCTTACACTAGAAGGAGATAAGGAAATAACGAATAATAACCTAACACACAGATAAAAAGAAGAAGATGGTCCGAGCACACTTCATTTCTGAAGTAGGGTTCTTCTTATATATTGCATGCATTTAATGCATGGCATTATTGCTTTACACGTGGCAGCAGCTGAGTGGTTACATGTCATTGACCTTTGTAGACAACCTTAGTAGCCGCATGGTGCACAGTGTAGAATCAGAGTTTGTTGTACGATCATGGACAAAAAGGATGTTCATTCTGACAGTTCGTACGGAGACGTGCAAGGGAGGTAAGACAATAGTACTTTGTAAGGAGACTTCATGATCAGCTTTCGTTGGAACAGTTCTTTATCAGCGAATGATAAAGTTCAGCGATTGCTGAAGTCTTCTACTTGATACTTCACGTTGAGTGGACAAATCTTGGCTTCGTTGATATCCGCATCAGTTCATTAGTAGACTTGTCGCTGGTTCTTGAGCTTGATCTTCGACTTCAGCATAGAACATATGTTGATGTGAAACTTGTCTTCAGGGATCATAAGTAAACAACTAACTTATCAGCGATCATCTCATAGACTGAACAGGCTCTGAGCTACTCGATGAACAGAGTTCGCTGACTATTTAACTTTAAAGAGCGAGAGTTACTATCAGCGGTACTGAAACAGTCTTAGTACTTATCAGCGATAGTAAAACTCTAATACATATTGTTTACTTACAAATTTCACTAAGTGTTTAAGAGAGGGTCATTATCAAATCACTGAGGGTTTGGATCAACAATCTCCCTCTATTTGATTATGACATAACAACAGAGAAAATTGCTAATTAATGAAAACATAAGGATAAAAAGAACTCATAAAATATTTGTCCCTTTTACTGTTTTCTGGGATCTTTTCAGTACTGATGGAGTAAAGTACATTCGTTGAAATTTTTCTTTAAACTTCGTAAAAGTTATAGAGGGAAGTGGAAAAATCACAAGTACAGCAAATAAAATTATAATTACAAAAGATGTAGATAGATAAAGATAGAAAGAATTACAAGGTGATCCTATCCGTCAAAAGGTTCTTCCTTAATGAGAAGTTCATCAAGGGTCTTTGATATGGGAATCATCCGGTCAGGGACCGTTACACCTTGATCCTTTTTGTTCTTTGCTTCTTCAAAGATCCAGGGCTTGAGGTGACGTGCTTGAATGTCGCGTCTGACTTCACACCAGTATATTAGGTCTCTGAGCTGTTCGATGGGAGTGATTGGAAGCTCAGATATGCGTTGAAAGTGTTGTTGTCCATAGCAGTCTAGAAAGAAGTTGCCATAGGGTTCACTTAAGACTTTTCCAGGGATGAAAGTTTCACCAGGAGGCAGGGAGGTGTCAAGTACTGAGAGGTCAGGGTCACGACCAAGTACTTCTTCGCGTGAGAAACCTATACCTGTTTCATTCCGTATAGGAGGACCTGAGTCTGAGGTTTTCTTTTTCTTTGCAGAGGCCCATCTTTGTTGAGGTGGAAGAAGAGTGGAAGGAGGAATATCCACAGCAGAAGAAACCAAGTAGATCTGAGAATTAAAAATTTTCTCGACATGGCTCTTGAACTTTGAGCGAGATCGCTGAATGGCTAATTTCACTTCCAACCATTTATAGAAATCAAATTTCTCTAATGTAGAAGCATAAAAGGTTTGCTTGGTCTTGTCTTCTCTGAATACGTCAACTTCAACAACAGGAACGTCTACGAACAGTTTTCCTCTGATATTTACCTTGATGATTTTGGATGGTCGAGATCGATAGTTCAACATTTCTTTACACCATTCCAAAGTCGAATCAGATACCTTAGTCTTTTCTTCAACGATCCTTTGGGCATCATCCCATAACTGACGTTGGACATCAATGGGAGTAATTTTCAGCGCGGGGTCTTTCACCGATTGTTGGACAAGCTGGATGGCGAGAGCCTTATCTTTTTCTTCAGCTTCCTTCTTTTCGGCAAGTAATCTTTCAGCTCTTAAATGATCCTCGTATTCTTTCCTTGATATCCTGAACTTTGTGGGAACAGGGATTTTGTCATGAGGAAGAATGATTCGCTGATCTTCAAGCTGTTTGAACATTGCATCTCTCTTTTCTTGATCATCTTCACTTAGCTTTTGAGGAGCAAAGGAAGGTCTATTTTTGTGAGAGAGCAGCTGTTCTTCAGGTTCATCAGTCTCAGTGGTTAAATCCAAGACTAGGATTATTTCTTCAGCTATTGTGGCTGGGATTATTGTTGGTGTAGTTGTAGGAGCTTCAGCGGGATCCTCAAACAGGGGAGAGGACTAGCTGAAACACAGCGATCGTTTAAGTAAGAAAAGTTGGGAAGAAAGAGAAAAGAATAGGGTTAAGTGTATAGAGATTTTATGGAGAGGAGGATTGATATTGAGAAGGGATGGAGGAGGGATGCAGTATAAGGGAATAGAAGATATTGTACATGACAAGATGGCTTAATCTGAAGGATAGCAAGATTGCCTTCTGCAGCGAGGCCTTTGTTTTTGCCTTGATCAGCTTCAGATGTTGCAGGCTTTGTCTTCTCCCCTGATGGTTCGTTTATCGAAATCCCTTTCTCAGGGACCTTCTTGGGCTCAACGAAGAAGAAGTCATCATCATCATCGTCATCATCATCATCTTTAGGGGATGATGATGGTTCTTCATCATCGATATCGATGGGTTCTTCGTCTTCAGCTTCTTCTTCTTCTTCTTCTTCTTCTTCTTCTTCAGACTCGGCCTCATCAGCGTAAGGTATGGTCACATCAGCAATGGCTTCTTTGTGTTGCTCTTCGAGTTGCTCCCCCTCAGATACAAAGGAAGGTTTCACGGGTCCCTCAGGGTTTTCATCTCCCTGAGGTTTTAAAGTAGAAGCAACAGTTTCATTTTTCTTCTCCCCCTCATCATTATGGGGAAGGTCTTCAGCTCTTGTCTCCCCCTCTTCCACATTATGAGGAGGGGAGGCAAGAGAAATATCAGCAACACCAGCAGCATCAGTAGTATGAGGATCACTGTCTTCTTGGCCAGTGAGTCCCATACAAAGTTCAACCACTGCTAATTTGTCTTCGAGGCCAGATATAGCAGGGGCGAGTTTCCGAAGATCTTCTCTATCGGCCTGAGTAAAGTGCGACTTTGGAGCATCCAGGCGATTGAGTATCTGCTGAGGTAGATCTTTGACCATCGTAACCTCACCCTTAAGAGTACCAACCTCTGTTTTCAATGATGTGAGTTCATTAGACAGAGTGGTGAAGTTTGTTGCGAGGGTGGTGTTGGTGAGGTTGAGACTGTTGACGTTTCAGGAAGTTTCAGCGAGGGTGGTAGCAAAAGTTGCAATGCTGCCATCCACCTTCTCCATATCAGCTTTGAAGGCTTTAGTGTCAACAACAGTTGGTTCCTGTTTTGCTTAAACAATGATCTTAACTTTCAGTTAGTTCAGATTTAGATATGGTGCGGAAGCGTATTTAAGAACTGAAAGATAATGTAAGGTAGAAGAACACACAATATCAAATAAATAGTATGTAAGAACAGATGAATATCTCCAAGATTACTGTATTTGATATATATTAAGAACACCAAGAACTTCAAAGGTTTGCAAGAAATCTGCAGTTAATGGTGTGTGTGAGAAGAGCAAAGCTTAAAGATATATGTGTATTTTCGTGGTATTAAGCTTAATAGAAGAGTTCACATGAACCTTCTATTTATACTACTCCTAAAGGGGACAATAAGGACTGAAGGTACAAAGACACTGTTGAGTAATAGTGGCTGGAAGGTATAAAACACTATTCTGGAACTGTTGCAGATACAACGTTCATTAAATGCTCCGTATTCTGCTTTAGGTGGAAACCTATCAGAGTTTGACACGTGGAGTTGTCAGGTCACACCTTTGTACGATTGATCTTTAGAACCTTCGAATGGTAGGTATTGTAAGAAGCATGTTCGTCCTTGTTAAGATCTTTTGCATAGATCTTCTTTTTACCACAAAAGCTCTGTCAAGTATGACAGAAGCTCTGTGGTCTTGTCCGCTTAGAAGTGTCTTCAGTTGCTTCTTTACTTCGGTTTTCTTGGTTAACCCGGCAGAGCCTCTGTCGAAGACTTCTGTCTTCTCGGTTACTTGGCTACTCGGCAGAGCCTCTGTCGAACACTTCTATACTTAGCCTATTTTTCACTACTTTCATAAACTGAAAGATTGTAGCTAACAATCTCCCCCTAAGTAGTGAAAAATGAGAAATTGAAAAGTACATGGATTTTTAGGCTAAGTACATACTAAGAACACTTTTCGTTTCACATTTGATTATGCCAGAGACATTTACATATGATTGTATTGAAAAGAAAATATTAGAGAGGATCTGTTTGACTGACTCAGACGTTGGCATCCTTGAAGTCATTGAAACTTCTGCGGTCAAGTCCTTCTTGTATGAGTTCGTGATAGAAGCTGATGCATAGAGTTCGGAAGTTGTTTGTTGCATCGATAACCTCTATCAGTCTGTCAGCAAGACTTTGTTTCATGAGCCTTGTTCCTCTGTGCTCCACTAGTATCGCTCTAAACTCTGTCAAAGTACTTGTTTCGTACTACTGACAGTCCATCTCTACGAACAACTTTGATTTACAAGAAGGATCTAGAAATACTAACCCGACCCTTGGATTTGTGATGATTGAGTTTGGTGTAGCAGAGGGAGGGCAGTAGTCTTCTGGTGGTTGAACGTTTAAGCTTTTCACTCCAAGATCTCGAGCCAATTGGAAATCTACCATGCTGTATAGCAAAAGCTTTTCGCTTATGGCCTTTCTAATCACCCTGTAGGCTCTGCGAACTTCGTCGATTGTGAAGTTCTCTTTCGTCCATTCCAGAAGATCAGGTAGATCATAAGGATTGAGATTCCTAAGATCTGCATC
Source organism: Saussurea involucrata (assembly GCA_033807775.1). NCBI lineage: Eukaryota > Viridiplantae > Streptophyta > Magnoliopsida > Asterales > Asteraceae > Saussurea > Saussurea involucrata. The sequence goes on from CM066316.1 coordinate 29,959,287, forward strand.
TGCAAATTGGTTCTCTGATCTGTCCTCTCTTTTGACCTTGTAGATGTTGTAAGAGAGTTTAGGCCAGGTTCTGGTTCTTGAGAACTTACAATATAGGACTTTGATGATCTTGGATGTTGAGAAGACTTCGTGTTTAGGCTTGGGTTTTGTTCTGGTGAAGAGGTTTTCGAGGTCAGCACGGAAGTCAGGGTCTTGAATGGTTGGTTCTGATTGATCCATTATGCCCATTCTGCTGTATAAGTACCTGTATACCACTTCTTCCATTTGTGGTGGTGGTGGTTGAGGTAAGGTTTTGCGCAGAGCATCTAATTGGTTCTTGACTTCTGCCACTCGATCCTCTGAAGGTTTTGTCTTTGGATCCAGAACAGGAATATTTGACAGAGGTGTAGTGCCGAAAGCCCAGTCTTCTTCTTCAGGCTTTGGTGTCTTATACGCATCGAAAGAGCTCTTCATCAGTTTTTCTGTCGAAGGTTGATGCTTGGGCTTTTTCTTCTGCGGTTCTTCTATCATAATCCCTTTTCCCTTGCCTTTTGCCTTCGGCTGTTCTGTTTGTTGAGATGGGGTTGCCTCTGTAGGTTTTGATGCTTGAGTTTCAGAGGGCTTGATTGTAGGAGGTTCTGTGGGTGTTGCCTCTGTTGGATTTGATACTTGAGTTTTAGAGGGCTTGATTGGTGATTTGGGTTCTGTTGGAGAGGTTTCAGGTGTTTTGCTCAGATATTTTCTTTTGTGAGCAATGGTTTTGGTTCTTGGGTTGGTTTTGGGTGTTGGGGAAGGTAGTTCGTCTTCGGAGGATGTCAGAAGTTGGACCTCTTCTTGGATTTTGACATCTTCTCCAAATACAGAAGAAAATTCCACAGAGGTGCGTGTTGCCTCTGTAGTCTTCTGTTGAACTGTTGTTTTGGGTACTTGGGTTTCTTCAGTAATGGATTCCACAGAGATGGTTGTTGTCTCTGTGGTTTTGTTTCTGTTTTAGGTTTCAGGTTTTTGGGTTTTAGCAGGGGTTTCTTCAGAGATCATTTCCACAGAGGTGGTTGTTGCCTCTGTGGACTGTTGTTGGTTTTCTCCTTGGTTTTGAGTTGGGGGAATTTGGTTCAGGGGTTCTGCGGATACTGGTGGTTCTGGTAGACCTCTGCTTGCAGCTACTTCCCTTTGTTTCTCCCCTTGATTCTCCCCCTCAGGATGATCTGATGAATCGTCAGAATCATCGTCAGAGTCATCCTGACCCTTATCTGTTTTACCTTCTGCCCTGCAAGATGTATCTGGTTTCTTTGGTGGAACAGCCCCTGCAGCAATCATCTTTGCGCATAAGTCATCACAGAGGCCGAGCAGTGTTTCAACCTCTGCTTCTGTGTTGAAGCGCATTCTGCCGACGCTTGCTTGAAACTCTCTGACATAGTTTGCGTTGGCAGCGGTGAAAGCTCTGATGAATTCGGTCATCTGATCAAGTATTCCTTGGCCGAGTTCTGTCACTTGAGCTCTTGTCATGTAGTCAGAAGGCTTCATGGCCTGAGTATTTTTGGTTGTTTGCTCTTGAACTTCGTCTAAGGCCTTCTTCAGGTCTTCAGGTGTAAGACCCTTAGATTTTGAGGATTGCTCTTTTAGTTGTTGAAGAAAGTGCTTGACATATTATTTGAATGCAGAGGTTGCGGCTTTTCCAAATTCAGTTGCTGCAGAGGTAGTAGTGGTGGTAGCAGTTGACTTCATCTGAGTTACGGCATTTTGCACTTCTGTGGACAGTTTGTCCATTTTGGTGTCCAGATCAAGAATTGCCCTGGATGATGTTTCTGCAAAAGATTTGATAGAGCTTTGCAACTCCTTCAATGTATTGTTCACAGAGTTGATAAGGGTTTGAAACTCATCCCTTGATACATGTGAACTAGTTGTAACCTCTGGGGGAACACACTCGTCCCCAGAGTGAGTCTCTGTTCCTGAGACACCTTCTGTCGTCCCTGTTTTGATGTTGGGGGCGGAAGGATTTCCTTCTGATCCTCGAGCAGAAGCATCTAGTGCTTCAGACTCTACAGAAGTTCTAAGAATGACATTGTCTAGATCCACTCCAGAGGTGGGTACTAGATTACCCTTCTGTTGACTCGGAGACTTGTCTAGAGTCTCTCCGTCTTTGTGCACTCTAATCTCCTCTAAAGAGATGTTTGGATCTAGTTGTGTGCGTGTGGCAGAGGAAACAAATTCCTCTGCAAGGATTTCTGTTGTGATCCGGGGCAATAGATCACTTACTACGGATGAATCCTTTAGAGAGGATTCCTCTGGAATGGTTTCCCCGATTATTAATGGTACAGAGGATGAAAGAATTTCCTCTGTCCGAATGGTTTGGGTTGGGGTCGAGCCGTGCAGCTCTTTTTCAATATTGCCTTCTGCCACTAGACTGACGGCAATAGAAGTGTGGGTTGCACTGGGAGTTGGTTTTGGTTGTGTGCCTCTATTAATCCAGACATCTTTTCTTGCTTCTACTTCTGTGAAGCATTCAACCACTTGTTCTCCATCTATGGTCTCAACCTCTGTTGCTACCATATGGGTTGAGACTTCTACCCTAGTCTCCCCTTCTTCTGTTACCTCTTCTTCCCTTGGACCTAGGAAGTCGTACAGAGGATGAGTACCAAAAAGTTGTTGTACTTGGGGGTGCATAACCTGTGTACCGTCAGAGGCAGAGATTACTTGCTCTGGGCTTCTTCTGTGAATATCAAGGCCAGGTTGAAGGAAGGGGTTCTGCAGTACCTCTAGGGTCTCAGCCGGATTGTCCCTTGGAGTTTGATCATCATCAACAAGATCAGAATCAACTCCAGAGATTGTGAAATCTGGATCTTCTATGGCTTCTGTGGTTTCATGTGACAGAGCTTCTGCAGTCCATCCAGCAGTGTCAAGAGTGTTGGCAAATTCAGGACGTTGGAGGAAGTCAGAGAAATCCCCGTGATGTGCATAGTTGAGGGGATTGGGGGATTGCAGAGGGGATTCTTGTGCTACTTCTTTTGTTACCTGTTCCTCTACGTCTTCTGCTACTCCTTCCTCTCCAATTGTTTGCATAGGAGACAGAGGTTTCCCAGTTTTCTTCTTGCTCTTTCTCCTCTTGGGTTTAGGTGCCCCTTCCTCTGAGGCTTTGGATTTTCTCTTCTTCTTTTCCTTTGGGGGAGGGGGAGGAGCAGAAGATCCAACTTCTGTGGCATGAGGAGGAGATTGTTGAGCTTCGACAGCAGAAGTTGAAGTACCCTCTGTGGTTTTCCTCTTTATTTTCTTTTTAGGAGTTGAGGTAGAGTAGATGGATTTCCTCTGAGCAAGGAACTTGGTTTGAACTTCTTCATGCTTCTGGAAAGCCTTAGCCCATTCTTCATCTGTCATTCTTTCAACTACCCTAGTTTCTAAAGGCACACCTAAACGCGGGGGTGTCACAGGGCTCGGTTCTGGAGTCCTATGATCGCGTATGTAAGCTAACCTTAGGGTTTCATCTGTAGCATATCCCAGAAGTCTTGATGGCAGAGGTCTGCAGAAAGGATATCCATCGACGTGCTCAGTTGGAACATTTTTTGTCATGGCATATATTTTGGCAGTTGGACATTCTAAAGACCATTTTTCTAGAAGGAGTAGGGGCTCCAGAAGTACTCCAAGAATTCGTTGATACTGCAGAGGAGGTAGAGATGGATTTGAGCGTTCTTTGGCTTTCTGGGTGGAGATTTTTCTGTCAATGGTATTTATCATTTCTTGCATCATCAAAGTCGAGTAGTCCAGAGGCAGATCATAATATACCCCGTACATTATGGATAGAATCTGATGGGAGGTTTGATCTGGACTACCGATTTTGCCAGTGAGGCATCTGTTTAGAATTGAGAAGAGGGTATTCCACAGAGGGGGTAATCGACCTCTTCTGAAGTCGTTCCTTTTTCTTAGGGTTGTGTTGTACCCTAACATTTCAACACATCTACAGATTTCTTCATCTGTAGGTGCTTCAGCATAATTCTTTATACCTAGCTGACCTCTGGTTGGAAGACTGAACTCAAGTGAGAACATCGTTCTATTGAACTTAAGTTCCATGTGTTGGGTTTTATCAGGTTTAGAAATGTAGCCCTTGATCTGTCGGTCCGCTGGGTCATATCTGCTGCTTTGCCAAAATTGGTTTAGATATCTTGCTGGTATTTTGCTGACGGTTTTTGTCAACAGGGGGAAGAGGTAACGTTTCTCCAAAATGTGAAGGAGAATGGCATGAGATTCCCCAAAAGTGGTTCTTGAAGGAACAAGATAATAGCTGTTGGGTTTGAGAGGAAGAACACTTTCAAAGTGTTCATTTGCGATGAAGTTTTTCTCGTGTGTGGTTGGAGAGAAATTAGCTTCATCGCCGGAGTTGTCTTTTTCCCGGTCTGCGGCCATATTTGGGTTTTGGGAATGTTCAGATTGAGCAGGTGAGTTTTCTTGAACAGGGGAGTCTTCAGGAATGTTGGAGGATGATGCCATTGTTGTTTATCTTGAAGAAGGAGAATGAAAAATAGGTAGGTTGCAGGTTTTGCAAGGTTCGCCGGAGAAGAAGATGAGAGTTTGTAACGTTTATGAGGATTGGTAACTTGGGTTTTTATACTGAAGGGTAACAGTTATAATTCTAAAGAGGTAAATATATGGAAGTGAATAAAATTTGGAATCCGTACTCGAGTGTACACGGCTGGTTCAACTTTCTAGAAGAACGTGTGTGATGTACGCCCAATGAAAATGAGACACGTCAGCAGTGTCAGAGTATGACAGGACGTCGTGCGCGGCCCATTAATGCTTGGCGCGTGGGTTTCCTTTTCTCCACATAATTTGCAGTCGTAGTAAAAATTGCCATTACTGTTACAGAGTTTCCCAATTTTGAAAATGGCAGAAGCTTTGTTGAGATAGAGCTCTGTTGTTTGAAACTCTCTTTTTATCCTCTGTTGCTTGTACCTTTACCAAAAAAACGTTTGAAAAGCATTAGAGAGGATCGATAGATTTTTAGAGAAGAAATTGCATTCACAGAGGTTTTGGAGCTCTGTCACAGCTAGCAGAAGCTCTATGAGATGGAATTTCTCATAACTAAAAATTTATAATATATTTTTATCATCCAAAGTTTTCACTGCTTTATAAACTGTTTTAGGACATATTTGAAAATTTTTGTCCTAGAAAATTGTTCTGGAAAAGTTTTTGTGTGTGACGCTCCTTTTTTGAGTGTCTAGATTGGTCGACAGAGACTTTTTGATGGAATGAGCTCTTTGTCCCAAAAGACCTTTTCTGTAACCTTTTGTTCGAGTAAATCCTTAAAGAGAACATTTGAGTTTGATCGGTAGAGTTCTTGTATGAGATTTGTAGTTTATAGAGGATTCTGCATACAGAAGCTCTGTTGAGCTCAGAAGAAGCTCTATTACACTAAAAATCTCATAACAGAAGTCTCGTAAATCGTTTTGATCAAAACTTGTTTGGTATGTTTTAAACAATGTTTCTAGGACATATTTAGAAATGTTTGTCCTAGAAAACTGTTTTCAAAAAGGATTTCTTTCGAGATACTTATATTTTGAGTCTTCTGACTTCGGCTTAGTTCCTGACTTCTGTGGATTAATGTCGATCGCAATTCTTCTTTGGCTCCTCCTTGAATGATCAACTTCTGTAGATCATTTCAAGGTCTCTTTCTGCTCCCCCTTGACCTATGCTTGGATCAAATAAGATAAGTTGTGCATATAACATAGATCAAGATTTTCGGAGGTTCTGTAAGGACTGTCAGAGGTTCTGAGCAATCTTATAGAAGCTCTGTTGAGTATTGAACACTTGGTTATTGAGAATTTACATACAGAAATAAAATAAAATAAATAAAACAACAAAAACATGTATATATATATATATTTACTGAAGATTTAAGTTATACTTACAGAGATTTTAACTCATGTTTATCATTCCCAACTTACCCACCAAGAAAAGAAATCTTTTCTCATCTAGTGCCTTGGTGAATAAGTCTGCAAGCTGGTACTCTGTAGACACGAAGTGCATTTCGATTGTCCCGTATTCAACATGGTGTTTCAGAAAGTGGTACCGGATATCGATATGCTTTGTTTTTTAGTGCTGTACTGGATTGGCAGAGATGGCTATGGCGCTCGTTGAGTTACAGAAGATGGGAATCTTGAATATGATGTGGCCATAGTCCTTAAGCTGAGTTTTCATCCACAGAACCTCGGAGCAACAACTAGCAGCAGCAACGTATTCGGCTTCTACTGTAGATGTGGATACGCAGTTCTGCTTCTTAGAGGTCCAGCTGACTAGTTTACCACCTAGGAATTGACAACTCCCAGAGGTACTCTTTCTGTCGAGCTTGCATCCTCCATAATTTGAATCTGTATAAGCTTTAAGACCAAAACCAGAGTTCTTCGGATACCAGAGGCCAAGATTTTTGGTCCCTTTGAGGTATCTGAAGATCCTCTTTACAGCATTATAATGGGATTCCTTCGGGTTAGCTTGATATCTTGCACAGAGACATGTGGCATGCATTATGTCAGGTCTACTTGCAGTTAAGTATAACGAGACCCAATCATTTCTCTGTAGAGCGTGCACTCTATAGGTATGCCATTTGGATCTGAGTCTAACTTATTTCCTGTGGCCATTGGAGTTCTCATTACAGATGCATCAGAGAGACTGTATTTTGAAAGTATGTCGGAGACATATTTAGCTTGATTTATGAAAATTCCCTCTAATGATTGTTTTACTTGGAGTCCGAGGAAGAAAGTTAATTCTCCCATCATACTCATTTCAAACTCACTCTGCATGAGTTTTTCAAACTTTTTGCACTCTTCTGTATTTGTAGACCCAAAAATTATGTCATCCACATATATTTGTACAAGCATAATTTCATCACTTTTTTGTTTATAAAACAAAGTTGTATCCGTCGTACCTCTGTCGTAAGCATTATTGAGAAGAAAGGTAGAAAGTCTTTCGTACCATGCTCTTGGAGCCTGTTTCAGTCCATACAGAGCTTTGTCGAGGTAGTACACGTATTTTGGGTACTTAGAGCTTTCAAACCCTGGTGGCTGTTGGAGGTAATCTTCTTCTTGGATTTTGCCATTTAGAAAAGCAGATTTTACGTCCATTTGAAATACTTTAAAACCTCTGTGGGCTGCGAAGGCTAAGAAAATTCTTATAGCTTCGAGCCGTGCGACAGGGGTAAAAGTTTCATCGTAATCTATGCCTTCTTCTTGGCGATATCCCTTGGCCACCAATCTTGCTTTGTTTCTTATGACCACTCCATCTTCATCCTTCTTATTTCTGAAGACCCATTTAGTTCCTATGGCTTGTTTTCCTCGTGGCAGATGAACTAAAGTCCAGACTTTGTTTCGTTCAAACTGTAGAAGCTCTTCTTGCATACCATCTACCCAGTTTGGGTCGTCAAGGGCTTCAGAGATCCTTTTTGGCTCGACCACACTAATAAAGTTTGTAAAGAAACAAAAGTTAGCAGTGGCAGATCTTGTTTTTACCTTTTCAGAAGGTTCGCCGATTATAAGACTTGGAGGATGGCTCTTTGTCCACTTTGTTGTTCTTGGGAGATGGTCATCGATTTCATCAAGTTGATCTTCAGAGGTTTCTAATTGTTGTTCTGGTGTAGCCTCTGTCGTAGATTTTGCTTTCGTGCTTGATCCTACAGATTGTGGAATGATTGGAATGAGTGGCGGTGTTTGTTCTTCTGAGGAAGTATAGACTGAGTCTTCTTGTTCCTCTGTCATTGGTTCCTCTGTGGTTTCTAGAGTTGGTTCTTCAGTAGCTTCTGTGGTTGTTTTCCTTGTTGTATCATCTTCTGTTGGCTCCCCCTCGGCATTTGCATCTGTATGATTAACAGAGGAAGATGAATTATTTAAGGGACCAGTTAGAGAGATACCTATTGCGTTCTGGCTGGCAGAAGATGATTCTCCAGAGACTCTGACGGCTCCAGCAGAAGGATCAATATCGTCATGGAACATCTCTTCAAATAGAAGATTTAAGTCTTCTTCTCTTGTTTTTCAGATGCCAGAGGATTCCCCTTTTAGACCGAGTTCTGAACTGATTTGTTCAGAAGTCTTTTGGAAGGTGTCGTCAAAAGAAACATTTATGCTTTCTACGATCGTTCGAGACCGCAGAAGATAAACTCTGTAGGCCTTGGAAGTTGTAGAGTATCCTATGAACTTGCCTTCATCTGCCTTTACTTCAAACTTTCCTCTTGCTTCTCTATCATTTAAGACGAAGCACTTGCATCCAAATACATGGAAGAATTTGATATTTGGTCGTCTTTTGTTGATCAAATGATATGGTGTTTTGATGTGTCTCTTTACGATGGTCGATCGATTTTGGGTATAGCAAGCGGTTGATACTGCTTCTGCCCAAAATGTCATTGGTAATCCACATGCGGTTAGCATAGTTCTGGCGGCTTACACAAGCGTGCGATTCTTTCGTTCGACCACGCCATTCGGTTGTGGGGTGCGTGCATCAGAGAAGTTCTGTGAAATTCCTTCTTCTGTAAGATAGGCTTCAATGACAAAGTTTTTGAATTCTGTGCCATTGTCGCTTCTCAGTTTCTGAATCCTGCACTCATACAGAACTTGGATTCTCTTCATTAAATTTATCAGTATGTTTGGAACATCTGATTTCTTTCTGACAAATTCAACCCATGTAAATCTTGAGAATTCATCGATCAAAACAAGCAGATATTTCTTGCCACCTAGGCTCTGTGTAGATATTGGACCGCAGAGGTCAACATGTAGCATGTACAGAGGTCTAGGGCAAGATACATCAGTTTTGCCTTTATAGGAAGCTCTTTTGAGTTTTCCCATTTCACAGGCAGATCGTAAATGATCTTTATTAAATTTAACGTTTGGTAGACCTTTGACTAGATCAAGTTTTACAAGTTTATCAAGAGTATGAAAGTTTTAATGGCAGAACCTGTTGTGCCATAACCAGGCTTCTTCGCTTTTGCATGCAACAAGGCAGATTTTGTCTTTCTTGTTCTTTGCATTGAAGTTCATGAGATATAGATCTCCTCTTCTTTCGGCTCGCAGAAGTTCAATTCCTGTGTCCTCGCTTTGTAGAGAGCAAAAGGTTCTTTTGAACATTACGTCGAATCCTGTATCGCAGAGTTGACTAACACTGAGAAGATTGTGTTTAAGGCCATCAACATATGCAACTTTACGTATGGTTATATTTTCCTTCTTTATGACTCCGTAGCCTTTGATATACCCCTTTTTATTGTCTCCAAAGGTCACAGATCCACATCGTTCTTTTCTTTGTATGTGGATAGAAGACCTCTGTTGCCAGTCATGTGCCTCGAGCATCCGGAGTCTAGATACCAGATTGGCACATACTGCTTCTGCAAGACAATTAGAGAGTTTTAGGTACCCATATCCACATGGGTCCAGTTTTGTTAGGGGTCTTTGTTTTAGCTTCTGTTGAAGAAGCATTTTGTTTCTTCTTACCCTTGGATTTATCTTTTGCTTTGGGTACAGAGAGAAGACAGTGTGGACTTTTGAAATGTTGGTTTATTTTAAACATAAGATCAAAGCAATGACACTATTGAATGTGCGAAGAGATTTGCTTGAACTTTTCATTAAATACATTAAATGGGGGCACAGAGGCATTACAATTTATCCTAACATTAGACTTTCTATTATAAGAAGGTTTATGTAGGCTAGATCGTTGTTTGCAAAATCCTTTGTTGAGTTTGGCCTTCTGTGTTCCCCTTCTGTGGTGAACTTCTGTAGATTTCACTATCACAGAAGAAAAAGACTTGTTAATTTTAGTCCATTTACCCTTCTGTTGCCATGTTAGTTTTTCTTTAACAGGTTTTAAGGGTTTTAAAATCTTTGAACTCGTTGGAATTTGAGTGGACATTAACTTCTTTTGTTTGAAATTTTCAAGCTCAAGAGAGGTTTTGGCTTGTATGCACATATCCAAAAAGTCTGGACAGATAGGAATTCCAGTGATTTTCTCCTTGGGAGGAATAGTTTTGTTAAGAACTTCAGAGGTTTGTTCAAAAACCTCTGTGTCACTAGGTCCGATCTCTGACTTAGAGTCAGTCTCTGATTCGTCAGAGGATGAATCGTCCTCATATACAGAGGTTGAGTCACTTGGTTCTCTTTCGACAGAGGCTCGGCTTTCAGAACATGTGTCATACTCACTTTCTTCCTTTTCTAAGGAACTATCTTCTAAGTTAACAGAAGTATCTGTTAAGTTTTCTTCAGAGAGATCTTGATCGCTGGAAGATGTACAGAGGTTTTCTTCTGTAATTTTTGGCTTGAACTCATGTGCCTCTGCTGATAATTTCTTTTCAGAATTCATCATGCAGACAAATGCAACTTGAGTTTGAGTCTCGGGATTACCAAACTTGAAGATTCCTATCTGATCTAGAGTTTTCAGATACCTCTTAGGTTTGGATTCTCTTTTGACAGAGATTGAAGGTGACAAATCTGTGTTTTCAAACCACACATTTGTTATCTTCAGAGGTTTCCTCTTGTGAGGTTCCCCAGAGACTTTTTGCCTTTTACTTACAGAGAGAAGATTTGGAAATCCAGGTTTTCTTGTATCTCCAATGTGAAATAGAGAGGACAGAGACTTGTTTCTTTTGGTTCCGATATAAGGATCTATATCACAAAAGCCAATTCCCCGTCTCCCTATTTGTGTGTTTATTTTTTCGTACACCTTCTGAGCATCTTGAATTTTTTTAATTTGAAGATCTCTTCTGAGTAAATCTTGACAGAGGACTTCTCTTTCCTTTTGAAAATAATTTTTAAGGGCTAGGATGTTCATTTTGTCGCACTCAACGTCCATTAAGTTCAGAAATCTTTTCTTTTAAAGGATTTAACTTTTTGTTCCAGTCCATTTCAATTTCTTCTTTTTCTTTAAAGATTTTAGCTTTTTCTTGAGTGAGAAGTCTAGCTTCTCTCTCATAGAAGGTGAGCTTTTTCTGAATATTTTCACATGTCTTTTTCATTTCAGTGTATTCAATGTTAAGTTTAATTAAATCATCATCTGCAGTATTAGAGTTAGAGGTAGAAGTGGATACCTCACTGTCGGAGTCGGAGCTGACTTCTGCCATGCCACAGAATAGAGCATTCGTTGTTTCGCCTTCGTCAGAGGATGTGTCTGACTCCCAGATTTCTTTGTTCACCATTAGTGACTTCTGAGCATAGTATTCAGGTTTCTTTTTGTAGAAAGTTGCATCCCTCTGAGGGCGATTTGACTTGCTCCTGCATTCGTTGGCAAAATGACCTGGCTTTCCACAGTTGTAGCATCCTTGGTTCTGTGTGGAGTTTCCAGCTATGTCGTCTGACCTCTGACGGTCACCACTTTTTTTGGTTCGGCACTCATTTGCGTAGTGGCCTGGCTTACCACATTTGTAACACTCTTGAATCTGTGGAGAGTTGCCAGCTTTGTCGTCCGACCTCTGTCGGTCATTTCCTCTGTCATTTCTATCACTTGACCTCTGTCGGTAACCACTTCTGTCGTTTGACCCTTCTCTTTCTAGATTATCTCTTTCATATCGTTCATTACCAGATTTCTTCTGGTATCCTCTGCTGAATTCCCTATTCAAGAGAGCTAAAGATTTAGCTATCGAGGCCAGGGTCATTTCTTCTTCTGCTGCTACTTCCTCTTCTTCTTCTTCACTTTCCACCATCATGTTTTTCTTCTTCTTCTCCTTTCTTTCCTCTATTGCTTTTTCTTTCTTTCGTTTCTCTCTAGCCTATGTAGTCTTACCAACCAATGCAAGAGGTGCAATGATCTGGGCTTTTGCTTGTGCTACCTGAGGCTCTTGTGCTGCCAATGTTCCATAGAGGTCTGATAGGGTCCAGGAATCTAAGTCTTGATTTGTTTGCAGAGACATAGATAACTGAAGCCATTCTTCATTCAGAGACTTCAGGAACATAACGTTGTTTTCTTCAGAGGTTCTGTCGATGCCGAACTTCTTGCACTTGTTTATTAGAGAGTTGAACCTATCATACGTAGTTTACAGAGATTCGGTTGGCAGAGCTTTAAATGCATAATATTCATTTATGTATTGAGCTCTGCGGTTCTTCTGGGTTTTGACTCCTCCTTCTATGTAACACCTTAGGCATATCCCACATCGGCCGTGGACATGAGAGATGCTGGGTATATTAGTAAACCTTGGCCTTACCAGACACAACGCGTTTTGGGGCCACAAGCATGCGGGTTCCTTAGGAACTCTGTGGTTAAGCGTGCTTGGGTGGGAGTAGTACCAGGATGGGTGACCTCCTGGGAAGTCCTTGCCAAGTCCTTGCCAGGTCGCCAAGAACAAAGCCGTGAGCCAGTGGGGCAAAGCGGACAATATTGTGTCGTGGTAAGCGGGGTGTTACAAATGGTATCAGAGCCACTCCTGTGCCGTTCGGGATGGTGGGGCAAACCTCATCGAGGACGATGAGTCCCTAAGGGGGGGTGTGTGTAACACCTTAGGCATATCCCACATCGGCCGTGGACAGGAGAGATGCTGGGTATATTAGTAAACCTTGGCCTTACCAGACACAACGCGTTTTGGGGCCACAAGCATGCGGGTTCCTTAGGAACTTTGTGGTTAAGCGTGCTTGGGTGGGAGTAGTACCAGGATGGGTGACCTCCTGGGAAGTCCTTGCCAAGTCCTTGCCAGGTCGCCAAGAACAAAGCCGTGAGCCAGTGGGGCAAAGCGGACAATATTGTGTCGTGGTAAGCGGGGTGTTACATTCTAGTTGTTTTTCCAGTTCTTTCCATAGATAATATGCAGATTCACATGCATCCATGGACTACAAAAGGTCATTTGGAATGGCCATAATCAGAATTCTCTTAGTTTTCTGAGCAACTTCGTATTTAGCCCAATCAGAATCAGACCAATTTTCCTAGGTCTTAGGTTTCGTGTGTTATGGGATTTCAGGTGTGTCGTCTGTGCTAGGAACACGAGGTACAGTTATCATGGGAATGAAAGGAGGGTTACGGATATAATAAACCAATTCTTTGTCAGTACCCTCAAAGAAGTGAATCATTCGAATCTTCCATTGAGGGTATTCTTCTCTAAGAAGAGTGGGAGGTTTGGTTAAGGAACCAGCAGAGAGGAAGTTGTTTGTACTTGTCATTTTTAGAGAGATAAATTATCCAGAAAAGGGTTTTAACAGCAAACTTTTCAGAGTATGAAGTGGATGCTTCGTATGAAGTTTTTAAGGTTTACAAGCTTTAAGCTGAGCACTAAAATGGTGTTTTTAACCAGAATAACAGATTCTATATGTTTACCAAAGTTCGAATGAATCGAAAATGGCAGAAAAACAGAAACTGTTTGAATAATATGAAGAATAGGTTAAAAATCCAAGTTTCTACCAAAGATCATAGTTTTAGAGTGGATCCCTTGATATTAAAATTCAAGGTTTGCTCTGATACCAATTGTTGGTTCCTGTTTTGCTTAAACAATGATCTTAACTTTCAGTTAGTTCAGATTTAGATATGGTGCGGAAGCGTATTTAAGAACTGAAAGATAATGTAAGATAGAAGAACACACAATATCAAATAAATAGTATGTAAGAAAAGATGAATATCTCCAAGATTACTGTATTTGATATATATTAAGAACTCCAAGAACTTCAAAGGTTTGCAAGAAATCTGCAGTTAATGGTGTGTGTGAGAAGAGCAAAGCTTAAAGATATATGTGTATTTTCGTGGTATTAAGCTTAATAGAAGAGTTCACATGAACCTTCTATTTATACTACTCCTAAAGGGGACAATAAGGACTGAAGGTACAAAGACACTGTTGAGTAATAGTGGTTGGAAGGTACAAAACACTATTCTGGAACTGTTGCAGATACAACGTTCATTAAATGCTCCGTATTCAGCTTTAGGCGGAAACCTATCAGAGTTTGACACGTGGAGTTGTCAGGTCACGCCTTTGTACGATTGATCTTTAGAACCTTCGAATGGTAGGTATTGTAAGAAGCATGTTCGTCCTTGTTAAGATCTTTTGCGTAGATCTTCTTTTTTCCACAGAAGCTCTGTCAAGTATGACAGAAGCTCTGTCAAGTATGACAGAAGCTCTGTGGTCTTGTCCGCTTAGAAGTGTCTTCAGTTGCTTCTTTACTTCGGTCTTCTTGGTTAACCCAGCAGAGCCTCTGTCGAAGACTTCTGTCTTCTCGGTTACTTGGCTACTCGGCAGAGCCTCTGTCGAACACTTATACTTAGCCTATTTTTCACTACTTTCATAAACTGAAAGATTGGAGCTAACAACAACCTCGGTCAGCTTCTTGAGGTTCTCTCCAGCGTCTGTAACCGCTGAAGAGTTGGTGGAGAGAATGGTGTTGTATGATTCCATCTTTGTTTCCAGGGCCATCAGGGAGGTATTGATATCCCCCAAATTAGGACCTGAAACGGTTATTAACTTATGAACAGAGGAAAGCTCAGAAGTTTGGGGTTGAGAGAGAAAAGTGTTTGGGATAATGTGTATACCTGCAGGCGGGTTGGCGAATTTGTCGAAGCCTCGTAACCCTGAGAAGGTTTCATAGTCGTCTTCAATAGTTCCCTGACGACTGGAAGTACCTGCAGGTCCTGTGTTTTGTTCTATCATCCTTTGAAGATGTTTAGCAGTAGTGTCGCTGAGGAAGATGTTTGTTGAGGAGAATAGGGGAAGAGATTGAGTGACCAAAGGAGAGGTGGGAGGAATGATGGTTGAGAAAGTGGGTTGGGTGCGGGGTTCAGCGTTGGGTTCGCTGAAAATCACTTCAGTCTCTAGAGAGGCTGAAGGAGGTGGGTTCAGTTCCAAGTTTATAACTTCAGCGTTTAGAGACGCTGAAGCTGGGATGGAAGGGGTGGCTTGATCAGATGTGGCAGAGCGTACCACTGAACTATCCATCAGCTCTTCAAGATGAGTTGTAGAGTCTTCAGCATGTGAATGCTGGGGGGGTGCTCCTTGGTTTTCTTGATTCTTTTGGAACCAAGTTGGGAAGTAGATTGTTTCCTTTTTCGAGAAGGAGTAGAGGGTGCAGCTTGGGTATCAGCGGTGGGAATTTCCACTGAATGAGCCGCAGAAGTAGAAGAAGGAGGATTAAGAAAAGATAAAAGAGTAGTAAGACGTACCTCATTTGCCAGCGGCTTGAAGTCGAGCACCTTAGGGCCAACCTGAGAGAGTCTCAGATCACCCTCTTTTGGGTAATTATCCTCAAGTCCTTGTTGAAAGACGGAGCTGATGAATATGGGATATGGAACCCATGAAGTTCTATCAGCCATATCTACTCTGAACGCAAGATCGTCATAGATGATCGAGGCCCAGTCAACATGTAGACCTTTCAGCAATGCATAGGCCATTGCTTGCTGAGGTTGAGCAGCTTGATCAGAGGAGCCACTCTTCGCTGTCATGCAGCTTATTAAGTGTGCGAAGATGAAGTTCATCTCGCTTGGCATTTTGGACTTCTTGAACAGGGTCAGTTTCTTCTCAATCTCCTTGTCCCTCCCTGTGTCCCATGCGTAACCCATTGCATCAAAGAATGCAGTGATGGCTTCCCTATCAGCATGGTTTTTGTAGTTAGGCAGAGGAACGAAGGGTTTTTCTTTGGTGGCAGTGGGTAGGCTGAGTGTTTTCCTTATAATGGCAGGGTTGATTTTGGTTGTGCCAAATTTGGTGTCACAGAGAATGACATCAAGGAGTTTCTTAGGGTCCTTGGATGAAGGAATCTGAGTGTGTCTAGCAGTATACCAGAACTGAGATAGAAGGAATTTATGGGCAGGGGGTACAAAGGTTAAGGCTTTGAATAGGCAGCAGGTTTGGAGAAAATTCACAGCATCATTCAGATGTGTGACTTGCTTTTTCGGAGGAAAATCGAAAAGCGCATAGAGATTGTTGGATTTTGAGAAATCTACTTTCTCAAGCATGAACTTGACCTGAGGAGCCTTGGGAAGATTCAGTTTCTCCGTAGCAGGAGATTTCTCAGCGGTAGGAGCAGCAGTAGAAGATGCCATTTCTGTTTATCATACCAACCATGAATCATAGAGAAAAAAAATACAGTCTTAATGTGGAAAGATTTTCCAATAAGACGTTTTCGAATTTTGTCCATTTCATTCAAACAGAAATGTCTTAATGAAGATTAGGGTTTTCTTGTTTAGATAAGGATTCTAAAAAAAACGAATGAAGAACAAGTTTAAGATTTTGAGTTTTAAACTTGAAGAACAACCATGAAAAGGTTGTGTTCATAAAACCATGAAGGAAATGATTTCATTTAGAAAGGTTTCTTTTGTTTGATCTGTTAAAAGCAACAAGAAGATCAGAAACAAGTTAAAAACAGGTAAATAATGAGAATAATAACCTGGTTGTCGAAGAAGAAGATGAACAGTTTTCTGGAAAAACTCGAGTTCAATAAGAAACAGTAAATCTTTTCTTTCTTGGAGAACAAGTTCGCGTAAAGGAAAAATATAAACTCGAAATAGTTTATATAGTGAGATTAGAGAGAGAGAGAAAATAGAGCGGGAAAGTTTTTCATCATGACACGGATACGTGTTTGCATTTGATTGGATGGTAAACGAAACGTGCAAACGTGTGTCAGAAAAAGAACGTGCCAGGGTTTATCCGTTGTGATGATGTCACAAACGTCCTTTCATATTTTAGGATGTCTCTGAGGTTTTGAAAGCTCATGGACTATTTTGAAAAACATGAAGCACTGAATAGAAATATCAGTGTTAGTTTCAGAAATTTCAAAGTATCGCTGTTAAGGAAGAGATATTCAGCGATGTGCTTTGTTTTGAAATCTTGCATTTACATGCGAATGTCAGCGAGTAAAAAGAGAACATACCTTGAAATCAGCGAATCAACTTTGTTCAGAGAGAAGATGATAGAATGGGTTATATAAGTTGGTTTTATCCGATCGCTGATCAAATGTGAACCACTGAAGATTTTATTCTTCAAAGTTCAACATTCCAAGCTCGCTGATGAGAAAGTTGAATCTTGTCTCATCAAGAGGTTTGGTGAACAGATCAGCTAACTGATAGTCAGTTGGGATAAAATGAAGTTTTATATCACCGTTCATCACATGATCTCTGATAAAATGATACCTGATTTCGATATGTTTGGTCTTTGAGTGTAGCATTGGATTGTTGGCTATAGCGATGGCACTTGTGCTATCGCAATAGATTGGAATTTTCGAGAGCTGAAGGTCATATAGTCTAGTAGTTGATTTCTCATCCATAAGACCTGAGAACAACAGCTTCCAGCGGCTACATACTCAGCTTCAGCAGTTGAGGTGGACACTGAGTTTTGCTTTTTACTTGTCCAACTCACCAGCTTTCCACCCAGGAGCTGACAGCCTCCTGTGGTGCTTTTCCTATCCAATTTGCAACCTGCAAAATCACTATCCGAATAGGCGATTAGATCAAACCCTGAATCTTTGGGATACCAAAGGCCTAGGTTCATAGTACCCTTAAGGTAACGAAAGATTCGCTTTACAGCGATCATATGAGATTCCTTAGGTTCAGCTTGATATCATGCACACAAACAAGTTGCATACATAATATCAGGTCGGCTAGCTGTAAGATACAGGAGAGAGCCGATCATCCCACGGTACAGTGTGACATTAACAGGTATTCCATTCGAATCCTTGTTTAGTGTCAGCGGTGGTGCCATAGGGGTTTTCATAGCTGAACTCTGAGTTAAATCGAATTTTTTCAGCATTTCTTTAACATACTTTCCCTGATTAGTGAAAGTTCCTTTTTCATTTTTCTTTATCTGAAGAGCAAGGAAATATGTTAGCTCACCCATCATACTCATTTTATACTCTTCTTTCTTTCTATCAGCGAAACGAGTACAAAGGTCAAGGTTAGTAGAACCAAATGTAATGTTATCAACATATATCTGAACAAGAATGATATGACCTTTCACTATTCTGAAAAATAGAGTTTTGTCGATTTTACCTGGCTCAAATTTTTCAATTAGGAGATAAGAGGATAAAGTGTCATACCATGCACGTGGAGCTTGCTTTAAGCCATAAATTGCCTTATCCAGTTTATAAACATAACCTGGACGCTTAGGATCTGAGAATCCTGTAGGTTGTTCCACATAGACTTCTTCATTCAACTTTCCATTGAGAAATGTTGACTTAACATTCATTTGATATACTTTGAAGTCTTTGTGTACAGCGTAGGCTAAGAATAGACGAACAGATTCTAGTCTTGCTACTGGAGCAAATGTTTTGTCGTAGTCTATACCTTCCTCTTGTCTGTATCCCTGAGCAACAAGTCGAGCCATGTTGCGGGTTACAGTTCCATGTTCGTCCAACTTGTTTCGATAGACCCATTTAGTGCCTATCACTGTCTTGTCAGTTGGTCTTCGAACAAGATTCCAAACTTTGTTTCTTTCGAATTCAGTCAGCTCTTCTTGCATAGCGCTAACCCAGTTTGGATCTATGAGGGCATCATCTGTTTTCTTAGGTTCAATTAGAGAAATAAAGTTAACAAATAAGCAAATATTACCTGCACTTCGTCGAGTCTGAACACCAGCGTTTGGATCACCAAGAATTTGATCAATTGGGTGATTTACAGTCCATCGCTGAGCCGGAGCATGAATCGCTGACTCAAATTGAACTGGAGGAGCTGAAGATGAGGCTTCAGCAACTTCTAGAATATCAGCCAAGAGAGGCTGATATTCACTGATTGCTGAGAAGTAGATGGAATGTCTGAGACATTTGGTTCAGAAGCAGGCATAGTGTTTAGAGGAACAGCTGAGACCCATGAAGTTTCAGCTTCACTATTTTGCAGGTTTGGGATGATAGTAGGACCATCATCTTCAACGGTATGAGTATGAGGAGTGGGAATATCTTCTGAATCACCAAGGTGTGAAAACATCCATTGATTCAATTCTTCAGTATCAGCAGAAGGTCGAGAATTCGCTGAACGGAATTCGTCAAAGGTGACGTGAATAGTTTCTTCAACAGTTTGTCTTCTTCGATTGAAGACTCTGAAGGCTTTGGAGACTGAGGAGTATCCAAGAAAGATTCCATCATCAGCCTTAGGATCAAACTTTTCAAGGGCATCTCTGTTGTTCAGTATGAAACACTAACATCCAAAGATGTGAAAAAAGCTAATTGAAGGCTTTCTCCCATGAAAAAGTTCATAGGTTGTTTTATTAAATCTTTTGACTATCAGCGACCTGTTTTGCGTAAAACAAGCAGTGTTGATAGCTTTTGCCCAAAACTGAGTAGGCAGGTGAGAATCGCTGAGCATTGAACGTGCAGCTTCAATAATAGTTCTATTTCTTCTTTCAGCGACTCCGTTTTGTTGCGGTGTTCTCACTGAAGAAAAGTTGTGAGAAATACCCTTACTCTCAAAGAAGGAATCAAGAGAACTTGTTTTAAATTCAGTCCCATGATCACTCCTTATTGAGCGAACGGTCAAGTTGTTCAGGACTTCCATTTTCCTGACAAAGGTGATGAGTTCTTCAGGGGTGTCACTCTTAGAACGGAGAAACATTACCCATGTATAGCGAGAGAATTCATCAACTATGACCAGCGTATATTTCTTTCCAGCGATGGATTGTTTGTTAACAGGGCCAAACAAATCCATATGGAGAAGTTGTAGAGGAGATGACACTGAGGAAACTTGCTTAGACTTAAGGCTTGCTTTGGTCCGCTTCCCTTTCTCACACGCTGAACATAAGGACTCTTTGGCGTATGAGTGTTGAGGTAGACCAGTGACTAACTCTTTTGAAGAAAGAGTATTCAGTGTCTTAAAATTTAGATGAGAGAGCCTCTTATGCCATAACCAGTTGACATCAGATAAGGCTTTTGAGAAGAAATAGGAGTTCTCAGTGGTTGTTGAGTCTATGTTTATTACATAAACATTTTCCAAATGATAACCGTTGAGAGCTATCTTCTCCTTTTTGTCAGCGACAAAGCAGGATTCCTTAGTAAAAATTACTTTGTTATCCATGTCGCAAAGCTGACTGATGCTTAGAAGATTAGGCTTCAGCCCTTCAACATATGCGACTCTTCTGAAGGTTGTTGTACCATTAGAGAGTACACCAAACCCTCGGGTATGTCCTTTTCCATTTCAATCGAAAGTTACAGAGGGACCCTTCTCTTCTTTGTACTCATTGAGCAGGTTCTTCTTACCAGTCATGTGTCTAGAGCATCCACTATCGAGATACCAGATACCCTTCTTAACCTTAGTAGCAGAGGTTGAAGTAGAGGGAATGTCGGAATTTTCTTCCTCATCTTCAAGTTTGGCCATGAGACATAGATTTGCTTCATCATCATCTTCAGAGTCAGATGATTCTTCTACGTCGCAGCCCAATCATAGTCAGCCATAAGGCCTTTGCCTTTCTTCTTAAAGGTTTTTAGCTTTGAATACCTTTCTTTCAGAATTTTGTATTTTTCATCTCTAGTCCTGGGAGTAAAGTTTTTCTTGGGAAAAGCTGAGGGTCTAGAGACTTTCTTTGACCTGCACTCGCTAGCAAAATGTTCTATCTTTTCACAGTTATAGCAAGTAGCAGTCGCCTTATCAACAGGGGTTGATGATCTTGGCTTGTCAGTAATAGAAAGAGGGTTGTTCTTCTTGAAATTACTCTTTCTAGCAAATCTCCTGAACTTATTAGCCAGGAATGCCAGAGTTTCATCATCATCTGAAGCGTACAAATCTGATGAACGTTCAGAGTTAGTTTCCAACTCAGTGACAGTGATCGTAGATCGCTGAGTTGAAGGTAACTCTGAGAGTAAAGCAACGGGGGTGCTTTTGGAATCTTTTACTAGATTCTTCTTAAGATGACTCGATTGCTCATGATTCAGCATCGTGCCATATAAGGTAGAAAGAGTCATGGATCTAAGATCTTTTGATAGCTTGAGACACATTGAATAACTGTCCCAGCTTTCAGGTAAACATTCTAAGAATTTTGTCAGTGCTTCAAAGTTAGAATATTCCTTACCAACAGTTTTCAGATCTATTATTATGCAGTTAAAACGTTGGTGTACTTCAGAGAGAGATTCATTCTTACCACAAATGAAGCTTTCGTACTGTCTTACCAGGTTGATCTTTCGAGAGTCCTGGACTTCAGAAGTACCTTCATACTGAACACAGATTGTGTCCCACATAGCTTTTGAGGTTTTCAGGTTCATGACGGAATGGTAGACTTCGCCAGGAAGAGCCATGGAGAGTATGGATCTGGCTTTGGTGTCGATAGCCACTTTCTTCTTATCATCATCAGTCCACATATGAATTTCCTTGGGAATCAGCCTTTCTGGAATAGCAGGTCTATTCTCAGCGGCTGGAACTGCAGGATCAATTATTATAGGAATATATGGGTCATTTTCGAGATAGTAAGGCATAGTAGGGTCTACACCTTCTAAGAAGATAATCATCCTATTTTTCCATAGATTAAAATTATCTCTGGAGAATCTAGGGGGTTTTGCAAGAGAACCATTGTCAATATAGTTAGTGTTGGTGGCCATTTTCTGAAATAGCAAGGAAGAGAAATGTTAGTATAGATCAGATCTTGTTTATGAGATTAAACAAAACTGCTCTGATACCACTTGTTGGTCGCGAAGGGTTATACAAGTTTGTAGAAGGGGGGGGGGGGGGGTTGAATACAAACACACCATTTTTACTTTTCTAAATTGTTTATTGATAAATCAAGACAATTTACAACTTGTTGTGGAACAAGATTAAGGATTAACCTAATCTAAACAAGTTAAGAACACTAAGTTTCTTGCACTAGAAGGAGATAAGGAAATTACGAATAATAACCTAACACACAGATTGAAAGAAGAAGATGGTCCGAGCACACTTCATTTCTGAAGTAGGGTTCTTCTTATATACTGCATGCATTTAATGCATGGCAGTATTGCTTTACACGTGGCAGCAGCTGAGTGGTTGCATGTCATTGACCTTTGTAGACAACCTTAGTAGCCGCATGGTGCACAGTGTAGAATCAGAGTTTGTTGTACGATCATAGACAAAAAGGATGTCCGTTCTGACAGTTCGTACGGAGACGTGCAAGGGAGGTAAGACAATAGTACTTTGTAAGGAGACTTCATGATCAGCTTTCGTTGAAACAATTCTTTATCAGCGAATGATAAAGTTCAACGATTGCTGAAGTCTTCTACTTGATACTTCACGTTGAGTGGACAAAACTTGGCTTCGCTGATATCCGCATCAGTTCATTAGTAGACTTGTGTTAGGTCCATTATCTTCATACAATCCAATTATTGTGTAACAAGATGATGAAGAACATTATTGAAAAGGAAATCTAACCTAGAGAGAACACAAAGTGATTAGAGATCTACATCTTGTATTAATGAATTCACTCCTTACAAACTACAAGTAAAGACTTATTTATAGTCTTCATCACTTGCTACAACAATTAAGCATAAGCCCTTTAACACAGCTATTGCTTTACAAAACTTTCTATTATAAAGGACAACTTCAGTGTCCTAACAACTTGTCGCTGGTTCTTGAGCTTGATCTTCGACTTCAGCGTAGAACATATGTTGACGTGAAACTTGTCTTCAGGGATCATAAGTAAACAACTAACTTATCAGCGATCATCTCATAGACTGAACAGGCTCAGAGCTACTCGATGAACAGAGTTCGCTGACTATTTAACTTTAAAGAGCGAGAGTTACTATCAGCGGTACTGAAACAGTCTTAGTACTTATCTGCGATAGTGAAACTCTAATACATATTGTTTACTTACAATTTTCACTAAGTGTTTAAGAGAGGGTCATTATCAAATCACTGAGGGTTTGGATCAACACTCAGCATTTAATTTCTCAAGCTCTGTTATTTTCTGGACATAAGTGTTGTTTTCCTTTAAAACTTGTTCCAGTTTAAAATCAACATCGCAGTAATCATTTTCAAGTTCATCAAAAGTTTTCCTCATGTCTTCAAGTTCTTGGTTAACCAATTTAAACCACTTTTCAAGTTCTAAGAAACTTTCTGAATTAGATTGAGAAGTTTCAGTTGACTCAGAATTTTGACTAACAGTCTCAGAGTTCTGACCTTCAGACTCAGACTTCTGACTCATGGAGTCAGAATTCTGACTAGAAGATTTAGAATTCTGACTAACTGTTTCAGAATTCTCCTTGTTTTCAGAAACCTTGCTTGCATCAAATATACTTTCAATGTCAGGATATGAAAATTTTGGTTGTTTATTTTTGTAACTAACATTCAAAGAGTCATATTTGAATTTAGCATCATTATATCTTGGTTTCTCTTCTGTTGGTTTTGAAATTTCTTTCTTAACCTTGTCTTCTGAAATTTCTGACTTCTCAGTTTTTGGTTCAGAGATTGTTTCCTTTGCTTTTACAGGACTTGATTTTTGTAAACTATCTGAACTTGTTATAGAACTTGCAGGTCTTACAAAGATTTCAGTAATCACTGGGATTTCTGGTTTAGGAACTTGTAGTTTATCAAAGTCATAAAGATTTATTGGAGCCCTTTTCAAAACAACATTTTCCTCCAACCCTAATCCCATTTTTGGATTATAAAATCTTGTGTCTTTAACATTACTTGTGAGAAGACTCAAGGTTTGTTGAGTTTGACCTCTTTTCAGATTAAGATCTTCCAACTCTTTGATTTTAGAATATAAATTCTTTCTTTCATCAAGCAACATATCAAACTTAATTTGTAAATCAACCTTTTCATCTTTTACTTCTGAGAGTTCACTTTTTAATTCAGAAATCTTTTTCAAAAGATCAGAATTCTCTTTTCTGACTTTTTGTTTCTGAACCTCAGATTCTTCAAATTGTTCCTTAATTATTTCTTTTTCTGTTCTGAACTTGTTAACCAGAATTCTTTCACCTTTTATTTGTTTTTTGAGTTTAACAAATTCAGCATTCATATTGCCAATCTGGGTCATTAAATCAATTTCAAGGGCAGAATGTACCTCAGTTGAAGATTCAGAACCTGCATCTTCATAGTCAGAATCATCTTCAATTCTCATTTTAGCCATGTAGCTTTGCATTTGAGATAAATGAATACAATCCTCTTCATCTGAAGAATAGTACAACCAGTTCTCTTGTTCGGCTAACATTGCAATCCCACTATCTTTAGTTTTTGCCAGTTGAGCCTTCTTTGTATAGTACTCATAGTCGTTGGCTACTTTTACTCTGCAGTCCCTTGCATAATGACCAGATTTTCCACACTTAAAACACAAATCCTTCTCTTTTCTTTCTTCCTTCTCTTTTTTCTTCTCAAACTTACTTTCTTCTCTATCTTCCTTCTTCTTAAATTTCTCTTCTGAACTCCCCTGTTCTCTTCTGTACTTACCCTCAAACCTCTTCTTTTCATACCTCTTGTTGAAAGTATTAGTCAACAAAGCTAACTTCTCAGCAATCAACTTGATATCAGTATCTTCCTCAGATCCTTCTTCCTCAGATTCCTCCTCCATCTTTGGTATTTCAGACAAAAACACAGATTTCTTGGATGTTTTAGATGTTTTGGTGATTTTGGATTTTGAAAGAAAAGCTAATTGATCAGAAACACTTTTCTTTTCCTCAACCACTTGCTTAACAGAATCCTCATGCTGATTCAGAAAACAAAATAGATCATTCAGATCTTCCTCACACATATCTTTGTTCATCTGGAGACTAATTGCAAAAGATGACCATTCTGAATTAAGACAATTCAGAAATTTGTAATTGATCTCTGACTTTGTCTTCTTCAACCCATTCCTTCTGAGATCGTTCAATATTGTGCAAAACTTGCTGTAAGTCTGAGTTAGACTTTCAGATTCCTTTGCTTTGAATCTTTCATATGCATTAATGCTTTGATTCAGTTTTGCTTGAATTGATTTGAGTGTACCCAGAATTTGCTTCTCCAGTTCATCCCACATTTCCTTTGCTGATGTTCCACTATCGATTCTGTTGAAGACTTCATTTGGAACTGCCAAAGTTAACAAAGTAACAGCTCTTTTGTCTATTGCATGTCTCTGTTTCTGTGCTTCATTATATTGTGAAAAACTTTTCTTCACTCTGGTAGCAGGAATCTCTGGTGTAGTATTAGTTGCAGGTGTGGCAGCAACATCAACATAAACTTCAATAGGACCTTCGCGAATTGAGATCATCAAGTTCTCATCAATATTATCTAGGAATTGAATCATACGAAATTTCCATTGCTGATATTCTTCAGGAATAAGAACAGGTGGTTTCGTCTCAGATCCCATCGAGAGAAATTCTTTAGAAGACATGATTGTAAGATGATTAAACAGAAAGACAAATTTGAATTTCTTGATCGAAAACAGAACTAATTCAAGAATTACTGATAATTCAAGAATTATGAGTAGCAGCGGAAATCAATTATCGAATTGATCAAGAAATCTTCAAGAACACGATCTTGAACAAATTTGTTTGTTGATTTGCTCTGATACCAATTGTAGAAACCATGATTCAATCTTACAATCAATTATGAACAATTAAATAGTAAATTGACATAGAATAGGATCCAAAAGCTTTGTATTCGATTAAGAACAGATTACAGATCTAGAGAGAAAGTCTCTCAAAGATTACAAAGAGAATACAAAGTTATGCGTAAAAGTTAGTTAGCTTACAGTTGCTAACTTCTATATATACTGTAAAGAAAAGCTAAAGCTATAGTACATATAAGTAACAGACTAATAGAACAATTACACGTGTCCTATTTAGTAACAGAATCTAAAGGAAAATATCATGACTTAAGTTCTGAACAACATGTTCAGAGCTTCTGAACATTCTTCTGATAAAGCACTTCAGAACATTTGTCTTCATCTTCAGAAGTTCCGAGTCTCCTACTCAGAACTCTGAACCTTCTATTCAGACTTCACACTTAGCAAACTTTGCAGTACAAAACTTCTGAGTCTTCTTACTCAGAACTCTGAGTCTTCACTTCAGATCTCAACACTTGTGTTTTTGACAAAACTCTAGATCTAACAGAAAGGCAATGGAAAATGGTCTTTCTGGGTAGCCTGGTTAAGCTTCCTATAGTCCATACAAATTCTCCATCCTGACACTACTCTAGTATGTATAAGTTCATTCTTCTTATTAGTTACCACAGTAACTCCACCCTTTTTGGGTACACATTGCACAGGACTGACACAAGTACTACTGGCATTAGGATAGATTATGCCAACATCCAACCATTTTAAAATTTCCTTTTAACAACTTCTTTCATCATAGGGTTGAGTCTTCTTTGAGGCTCGACTGAGGTGAAATCTTTGTTTTCTAAAACGATTTTATGTTGACAAATAGTAGGGCTTATGCCCTTTAAATCAGCAATGGTCCATCCTATGGCTTTGGTGTGTTGTTTCAACATGTTCACCAATTTTTCTTCCTGGTCAGATTCTAAGGATGATGAAATAATGACTGGCAATTTCCCTGGATCTCCTAAAAAGGCATATTTTAAATGCGAGGGAAGTTGCTTTAATTCTATGTCTGGAGCACGTTCTAAAGAAGGCACAAGAGTTATCATGTCCTTATTTTCTAAAACTTCAATAGCAGAAGTGACCTGTATGTTATCTAAGTCATCAAACTCTGCTTTGTCTTCTTCACTATCAGATTCTTCCATTTCCATCCCTTCCCCAAAAGTTTGGTCTAGACACCAAGATTCAATCAAACTTAAGGTAGAACATTCCTCTCTCTTCAGGATACTTAAGGGAGTCCAACACATTAAAGGTAACTTGTTGGTCTTGAACTCTCATTGTGAGTTCACCCTTTTGGACATCTATCAGAGTTCTTCCAGTGGCTAGGAAAGGTCTTCCTAAAATGATGGGAATATCCTTGTCAGCTTCAAAGTCTAGGATGATAAAATCTGCAGGAAAAATAAACTTGTCAACCTGAACTAGGACATCCTCAATTTTACCTTTAGGCCAAGCTATGGACTTATCTGCTAATAAGAGAGACACAGTTGTGGGTCTAGCTTCACCAATGCCTAAGGTATTGAACACAGATAAAGGCATAAGGTTCACACTGGCACCTAAGTCACATAAAGCATGTCCTATTTCTTTACCTCCTATGGAACATGGGATGGTAAAACTTCCAGGATCTTTCAACTTTTTAGGAATCTTATTTGAGAACATGGCACTACAACATTTAGTCAGAGCTACAGTCTCATACTCATTCAATTTCTTCTTTTTACTTAAAATATCTTTTAAAAACTTTGCATAACTTGGCATTTGTTCAATGGCTTCAACCAAAGGTATGTTGATATGCAGCTGTTTAAAAACATCTAAAAACTTTTTGAATTGCATTTCATCTCTCTCATTCCTCATCCTTTGGGGATAAGGAATATAAATAAGAACTGTAGTAGGAGATGTAGTCTTTGGAATAATTGGTGCTGAAACTGGTGGTGAGGTCGTGTCTATCTTAATTACACCAGGAATTTTGGGACTGTCACCAGATTGTGACACATCCACAACAGGCTTGTTTGTGGTTGTTTGATCTTTCTTGGGTTCTTCAGGAATTAAAAGTGGAATTGTTGGGATGGGAATGGTGTTACTGGGCCCAATAGAGCTTTCTGGCCCAATAATTCCATTGGTCTTAATAGAGTCTAAAACTGTGTTTTTCTTTTCTGGTTCTCCTTGGGTTGGTTTTATTAAATCTTTTTGTATGTTTTCTGGTAAATCCCTACCAATTCTCGAGGGTGTTTCTGTGTCACTAGGTAGAGAAGCGGAAGAACGTTTTCTCATTTCTAAAGCCATTTGGCCCACTTGGGTCTCCAGATTTTTAATTGATGCTTGAGTTTGGGACATAAATCCCTTCATCATTGCTTCCAAGGAAGTACATGATTCAGCATGGTGGTTTGACTTTTGTTGAAAAGCATGTTGATTATTTTAAGAATTCATGTGCTGGTTGTTTTGAGGTCTTTGATAAAATTGTTGGGTTTGACCTTGCAATTTAGGTGGTGGTGGATTTAATGCTGGACTATGCCATGAAAATATAGGATGGTTCCTCCACTCAGGGTTGTAAGTCTGAGAAAAACCTCCTCCTTTGTTATTGTTATTATTATAATAATAATAATTATTATTATTACCTACATAGTTGATATGCTCAGGATTTCCTGGACAATGTTCAAAGTTGTGGCCATCACCACAGTATGTGCACTGGATAGACTGAACAGTAGCAGGAGGCATAACAAGGTTGACTGACACAGCATTAAGGTTTCTAATCAAAGATGCCATGTCATTCAGCTGTGTAGATATTAATGCATAAGCATCAAGATCTTGTGCTCCTACGACTGTTTTTCTAGGTGGTAAAGCACGTGGACCAGCCCACTGACCATTGTTGTTAGAAATTCTTTCAAGAATATCATATCCCTCATTATAGGTACAAGAAGTGAAAGCTCTGTTTGCAGTAGCGTCGAGCATTTGTTTCGCAGTAATATTTAAACCACTGTAAAACGTCTCTAACTGAATGCAGTACCGAATGCCATGGTGAAGGCATTTTCTCAAAAGCTCCTTGTATCTATCCCATGCATCAGGAACTGCCTCATCGTCCATTTGTTTAAAAGTGCAAATTGCGTTTCTGGACTTAGCATTCCTCGTGAGTGGAAAATATTTTTTTAGAAATTCCTCCGCCATTTGGGCCCATGTAACTATAGAATCTGGCTTCATAGAGTTGTACCAAGACCGTGCACTATCTCTTAAAGAGTATGGAAAAAGTTTTAGTTTTAGTGCATCGTCTTCTACACCAGGAAGCATAAAAGAGTCTGTAATTTCCATGAAAGACCTTAAATGAGAATAAGGATCTTCAGATGCCAAACCAGCGTACTGGCCGTTAGTTTGGAGCATATGAACATTATTGGTTTTAATTCAAAGTGGCGGGCTTGCAAAGTTGGTTTAAGAATTCCTGAATGTAACTGAGTTAAAACAGGAACAGCGTAAGACATAATACCACCATCCATTGAATTAGCTAACCGAAAAATGTTTTGTTCCTCATCATCAAGATTATTTATAAATGGCGGGTTTTCAAGATTTTCTTCATTATTAGGCCGCCCGTTAGGTCCAAACTGGGGACCGTCCTCATGGTCTGACGAAGAATCGCTTTCAGACATCTCTAAAGAATTTAAGACTCAGTTAGCTCTTTGAATTCTTCTTCGTTGTTTAAAAGTTCTTTCAATGTCAGGATCAAGTTGGAAAATCTCACCGTGTGGCAACCTTGGCATGCACTATAATTAAAATAAATATTTTTTTTTTCTTTTCTCAAAATTGTGGTAGAAAAACTTTCTTTTAAAAATTTTACTTACATAAAAAAACTTCTGGCTTGCTTCCCCGGCAACGGCGCCAAAAACTTGTTGTCACTTTTGATGCTACCCCTGCTAAAAAGAAACAAGAATATTAGAAATGCAAGAGAGTAATATCAAACAAGCGTGTACTGAGAGTGTATTATAAATAGACCATAACGCAAGTATACATCTCAATCTATTATCGTCTCAAACAAGTAATAATGGTACAAAAGTACCGAATATCGATCCCACAGGGAAGCGTGGATGATTTCTCTTTAAAGGTCCAATTGTTAAAAAGCAGGTTTCAGATGGCGAATGCGAAGGTAATCTTTGTTTGAGGTTGGTGATTAACAACTAATTGAGGAATTAACAATTATAAGAGGAAAGCACGGGGTATAAAGGTCCATTGGGATTAGATTAATAATTAGATATCGAGATGAGACAGTATTCTTCAGTTATCTCAAGTGTCGAATATTTCATGATACAACGTACCAGTTGTCAGTTGGTCAATTGTGATCCACCACAAAATATAACATTTGATTTAAATAACGTCAGACAATCATACCATACGATACACCTTTTTATCTTTTTATTAGTCTTGGTCCCAATTTCTCTTTATACCACGAACTAAGGCGATTAGCCCATCATCGTTCAGATTTCAATTATAAAAGATTTACAAGACTTATAACAAATAATGGAAATGGACAATTCGTTAATTAAATGAAACTTACTTGAGTGGAACGTCGTAACTTGGTGCACAAGTTATCTAAGCTTTGAGAGAAATTACTATGTCATTTAGGGAAAGAGTTGGAAAGCATTTAAGATTAATTACTACAGAGTTGATGAGAGAGTTAAGCATTGGTTTTAAAACTAAAGTTGCGAAAGTGAGATTATTAAACTATGAGGAAAATCTTGTTTTAAATGTAATTTAAAGACGAAGAGTTCTTGATGATGTTTGTTAACAGACTAATTATAGAGACTAAAATTAACGTGCTTTAGAGATGAGAGAAAAGATGGGACTTTTTGTGAAATCACTTACCAAACCGTGAACCAATTTTACTTGGGAATCCAAAGTGATTAATTCATACTTCCGGCTTATATTGCAAGTGAGATTACGCGAGAACCAAGTTTTATCAAAAGTCGAGAATGAGAGTAAGGAAAGAAAATCGTAAGTTGATTGCGAGATTAATTAAAAATGTGACTTTTGAAAAGCAATTAAAGTTAACTAAGATGAGTTTGAGAAGTTGACGAGTTTAAGTATTAATAGTTGAGTTAAGAGTTTAAGAGTTAGGAAAACGAGTTTAAGAGTTTTTAGGGAAAAGAGTTTTAACACTAAAGTTTAAGTAACATTAACATGCAATTAAGATTAAGATTAAAGTTGCAAACCGAGTCGTTTAAGTCACAAAAGTCGAGTTCAAATCATGTAACGGGATGTCCGGCTTGGTGCACTAACAACGAACCATGGTGCCTAAGTAACCAAGAGATCAAGCACCAAACACTCTTCTAACACTAACTAAACACTTCTATTTATACTACTAACTTAACTTGGTGGCTAAGTTTTGTAAAAATGGAGCATCCATGGGTCATAGATCCGACCCATGGACAACCAAAGCATTCGGCCCATGAGTTGTCTTAAAATTGGTCCACAAAGCAATCAGGTTCGGCCCATGTGGAAGTTTGTCATCGGCCCGAGAATAATAACAAAATAGGCGGCCCATCTCGACTTCTTTGGCCCATCCGAAAGTTTAGACTTTCGGCCCAAAAGGTGATCACAAATATTGATCCATACATGATTGTTTTACGGCCCATTCATACATTTACGTCGAGCCCAAAAAGATTGGTTTAGCAAATGTTCCAAAACTCGTCACCACAAACGGTCCAAAATGTCGAAGTCTTCTTTAACGCTCTATGATCCGTCCTACAAGATCCGTAGTTTAGACTTCGAACTCGACCGTCTTTTCGTACCTACAAAATACATATAAAATATACTTATTTTTGTGTTTTTGTGATATATTTTCGCAATTAAATACGAAGCTTATCTAATATTTATTTTTGTTGCATTTAACTAAGAATGACTATAAATAAAGCGATAAATGCGGGATTTTAGCTCAAAAATAACGCGAAACATAGCTAAAATAGGGTTAATAAAATAACCCTATCATGGGTACAACTTTGAAATGTGCATGCTCTGATTTTTATGTGAGTTAATTTATGAATTATTTTGGGCATTTTGTCTCATGCGGGTTTTGTTAAGAAATGTCATTTTACGCCGTAAGACAACCAAAAGGAATGGTTTTTGGAATTTTAGCATCGCATAATTTCTCTTTTGAAGAATTGTGTTAGCACGTTTCGTTGCAACTTGTTCAGTATACGGATTGATTATGTGGAATGCCCTCACCTTCGCACGAGCCGGCTCCACCTTCCTATCTCCGCCCGTTCCTTCGTTGTTACCACCATAGCTACCAAAAAATCCCCTCTTTAGCTGTGGCCAGTCTATCTTGATGTGGTCTGGCGAACCACATTGATAGCATGATCTCGGACTATGGCAGTCCCATGCCATGTGCCCCGTCTTCCCACACTTATAACATCCTTCTTTATCTGAAAAACATTCTCCCTTATGCATCATGTTGCATTTACCACAAGGTTTCTCCCCCACTCTTGGTCCCACCACAACTCGGGTCTAGGAGTATTCGGCCTCTTAGCATCACAGTTAGGCCCATCCCATTTCCGTTTATCACTGACTCTTTCTGTCATCTGCCTGTTCTTTTCCTTCTCTGTAAGTTCTGCGGTATCCACTAACGCTTGAAAAGTAGCAGGATCCTTTACCTGGACAATCTCTTTCACGTTGCTCTTCATCCCCCAAACATATCTCTCTATGCGCCTCTCCTCGGTAGGCACATACAACTCTGCAAATCGAGCTTTCTCAACAAACTTAGATGTATACTCCTGCACCGACATCGTCCCCTGTTCCAACCCCAAAAGTTCCTCCTCAAGCTTCTTAACTGCCACCACTGGGCAAAATTGAGCCTTGAACCTCTTTGTAAACGACTCCCATGTAGTCGTCTTTGCTACCTCTGAACCCTTACCACCAGTCTAGACATCCCACCAGAAGATGGCATCTGCCTTCAACATAGACATAGCAAACAATACCTTATCTCCCTCGACACACTTACTTGTGTCGAAATCCAATTCCATCTCACGGATCCACCTCAGAGCCAAGACTGGGTTGCGCTCCCCACTGAAAGATGGAAGCTTGCACGACGCAAAAGTTTTAAAAGTACACCCTTTCGATGCCTTTGATTCACTAGCCACAAACGGGGTTAACTGTGATTGATCTCCCACTTCAATTGGAGGTAAGCTAGACGCTTCAGTCCTCGTCTCGTTCCCACTCTTATTCCGCCCATCCGATGCAGATTTGGTCCGATTACCCAACAATGCTTGTAGTGTCTCTTGTAGTTTGCCTATCTCAGCAGTAAACTTATCTTCAGTCAGAAATACCTGGTTACGGTTTCTCCCCGGACTCTTCGACTGACTTCCTCCTCCCACAGAGGCGGTACTCTCCTGTTGGAACGGTTCACGTACCTCAGGTGCCCCTACACTCTTATCCCGGCGAGTAGTCGACGCCTTCTTCCTTCCTCGAGTCACCACCAGTTCCCTCTGTCTGGGTGGCAAGTCGTCGGGGCGCTCTTCCCCGGCCTCCGCCCCTCCCACGGGTGGCCGCCCACCTCGGAGGATCCACTAGTCCATCCTCTAGAACTTCTTCCACACGGATCTCTCCTTCAGCCGGGACTGTACCCACTACTGGCACAGACCTACTTCTCAAGGTCCTTTCTGACATTCTTGGTTACTGAAACATCACACAATTAAACCAGCTTAAGGCAACAATCCCAAAACAACAAGGTAAATAAGCACATACATGTACCTGTAAATCCGCGGTTACACTGGACAGGTGTAACTTCGAACTTCGAACTCACCTTACATGACCGTTCTCACTACCCTATTATTCGTGTCCCTGTTGAGGCCTTCCTAGGCTTTCCTAATTTCTCAGATGTGATTTCTACGCCCACAGTTTAAGTCTAGGCCCGTCCGGTCACCTAAATATCTTAAACTATGGCTCTAATACCAATTGTAACAACCCAAATTCCAAAATGGCGCATAACATTTAATTATAAAGCAACAAGCCAAAACGGCCCCAAAATTTACTGAAAAACCAACCATTAAAAAAATTAGGTTTGCGGAACAACCTATACACAGCTGAGAATTTCTAAACAAAGTCTCGAATTAAAGTAAAGTAAATATAACTATCATCTAATCCTCGCCTCAAGCTTAGGCCTTCTCTTTGCCCTTGCCCGAGCCTCCTACTAGATGTTTCCCTGAAAATGGGTTTAGATTTGAAAATGCGAGGGTTAGACCATGAGGTCTAGTGACGTCCCTCTAGAAACTTTCGCGCCTCAGCAATATATATAAAACAGTTTATAAACAATTGGTGTAACAAAACATTTAACTTTCATCAACAAGCATCCACGATAAAATAGCACACTAGAGTCCCGTATACCGGTAACAATGTGTCAGACTCACACTGCCTTAATTGGAACACACCCTCCATGGCATAAACTGGACAACCCCCCCCCCCCCCCCCCCCCCCCCCCGCGGTATGAGTATTGGCAGGACACAACCCCAGACTTAGTCGTATCATGCTCACCGTCAAATGTATGCATACATGACAACATAACTTACCAAACATAGTAAACATGCAACTTTATATATGTAAGATAAAACATTCATTTTCATAATATCTCATGCATTTAAAATAGCATACAAATCATCTCATTTTCAGTTAGAAAGGCTCACCTATTGTCCTTGATTAGCCCTCCTTACTCTACTTCAGATCCTAAGATTGAACCCCAACGATAAAAGAAAACGCAAAAGTGATAAGTCAGTCGACTGAACCTCCCTAAAATGCCCTACTAACACAGTAGGTGGCTAAATTGGAAGTCCCACGCATCTTCCGGATTCTCACCATCCGGAATCCCATTTTCCGGATATCAACTGTCCGGTAAACTAACTTTCTGGACTCCACCCGGAAACCACGGTACCCGGGGTCCTATCCGGAAAACAACATATCTTGAACCCTGTCTGGTAAACTCCATGTCCGGAACCCTACCCGGAAAACTCCATGTCCGGAACCCTACCCGGAAAACTCCATATCCGAAACCCTATTTGGAAAACTCCATTTTCGGATCTTATCCGGAAAACTTACCGGGACTTAGCCGGTCCGGAAACAACATCCAGACCTGGCGTTTTCCGGACGAGCAAGGTCCTTCTGTCGAACACGCAAAAACCCAAAACGACCTAACTTAGCTTAATCCCCAATTGATTTTAGGTCTTCAAACAATAGATGAACATCAGAATCATATATAATCAAGATGAAGCATCCAAAAATCTCCTTTCCATCGAAACCCACAAAATAATTCCAAAAGTTTCTAACCATCTTAAATCATGAAAACATACATCCATAAGGCAATAAGAGGGATTAAGATTGGTAGCTTACCTTGAAGAACTTGATGATTGAACTACTTTCAATTCAGCACCCTCCTTGAGTTCTCCCAAAATCGAAGGTAGCAGTCTAAATCTCACTTTTCTCCAACAAGACCTAGAGTTTTGTGTAATCATTGAGGGTTTTATACCCTCTTTCCCTTATTTTCAAAACAGCCCCCTGCAATTCATAAATCTCACTTTTCTCTAACAAACTCTTATTCCTTTAAATTAAAACCTTGGTTATTACATACAGTAACTAGTATGGCGCCGAGACTTTTGAAATTCTGGAGGAGTTTGGCTTTCTCGGGATGTTCGGTGGTGTTTTCCCTGACAAAAACGAAAGTTGGGTGTCCATCTTTTGCATTTGCCTCCACTATGAACTTTCCGATGTACCCTGTCATTCCGATGATCAAGATCTTACTCTTTTCGGCAATTGAATCCTTGATTTTGAATAAAATTGAGAAATTAAGTTGATTTTAAGGAAGAAAAGATGAGCTTTAAGTTGGATTGATATGAAAAATATTGGTGGGCAATGGTGGAATTTATAGATTTTTAAGAGATTATTAAATTAAATTTAAAAGGTTCAAAGAAAATGGTGATATATTATTTAAGCATTTTAGGTTGTCGCATGGAAACACACAATGGTAAAGTTAACTTCATTTGAAAGAAAAACAACTCAATTCGTAAAAGGTGACGTGTCTTGATGTGTAAGTCTTTTTACTGATTGGGTCAAAGCAAAGGTAAGCATATTGAGAGTTTGAATAACCAACAAATATGCAAGGGGTAGATCGAGGTTCAAGTTTATCATGTGTATAGGGTCGAAGCCAAGGGAAACATAAACATCCAAAGGAATGTAAATGCCTATAATTAGGTGAGGATTTATGAAGAACTTGATACGGTGATTGCATGTTAAGCACAACAGTGGGTAATCGGTTTATGAGGTAGGTTGCGGTTTGAAAAGCATGTGACCAAAAAGTAGCAGGTAACTTGGCTTGATGAAGAAGAGCTCGACCAGTTTCAACAATATGTCGGTGACGACGCTCCGCTGTACCATTTAACTCCGGTGTATAAGGTGGGGTAGTATAATGAGTTATGCCATGTTCACTGAGAAAGGACTTGAGAGCGATGTACTCGCCTCCGTTGTCACTATATAATGCGGTAAGTTTTGTGTTGAAATAACTCTCAACAAGGTTTTTAAACGATCGAAAAATAGGCAAAACATAAGATTTATTATGGAGCGGGTACAACCATACATACTTGGAGAAATGATCAACAAATACGACATAAAAACGAAAACCATCAATAGAGCTAATTGGAGTTGGGCCCCAAACATCAGTAAAAACTAGTTGAAATGGTCGGCTACTAACAAGATGTTTATTGGAAAAGGATAATTTGTGCCTTTTAGCACACGCACAAGAGACGCAAGGACTAGACACACTAGTATTTATTCGAAGAGAAAAAGATTTATCTAAATAGCGAAGTATTGAGCTGGAGGATGGCCTAGAATGTGGTGCTAATTACGTGATGAAGAAGCAACAACATTTGCAGTAGGAACATGCTTTGGGAATGAGATGTAATACGGATCATTGGCGCACTTGCTCTGCATCAGAACTTCCCTTGACACGACATCCTTCACCTGAAAATGGGTAGAAAAGAATTCAACACGATTTTCTGTACAAAGTTGAGACAGAAAGTAAGTTATGTTTGATAGCGGGAAAATGTAAGACATTGTATAATGATAAAGGTTTGGGACATGCGGGGAGTGTAGTTGTACTAGTGTTAGCGATCGGTAAACCCGATCCATTACCTACTACCAATTTATCAAAACCATCATATGGAGTTGCAAGCGACAGGTTGTGAAGATCGTTAGTTATATGGTGTGACGCTCCCGAATCAACAATCCACACCTCTGAATCAGTGGTAGGATTTCTTTGAGAGAAATTGGTAGTCGGATTTCGGTTTGTTGGTCGTCCATGGAGTTTGTAGAACTTACGAGCCGTATGTCCCGGTTTCTCACAATATTGACAAATGATCATTTGAAAATGAGCTTGATTGTGTGATTGAGACAAACCTTGTGGTCTGACTAAACGCGGCCCAACCGGATGCGGGTTTGGTAGCAGACCTTGTTGCTGATGTTGGTTGCGTGATGTAGCGTGGCGTGGATTGTTCCATCGACTTCTATTAGTTATCAAGGCTATTGGTATAGTGACATCAGTTCGTAACATCTTCTTTAGATATGTTTCATGGTCGATTACTTTGTCATAAAGATCATCGAATGAGATATCAGACTCTCGAGCTCATATTGCAGCAGCCAACTCTTTGTATTCTGGTCCAAGTCCATTCATGACATGAATGACGATATCAATTTCGTATAAAGGACTTCCAATTATCGCCAATTCATCGGCAATACTTCGAACCTGTTGTAAGAAAATGGAGGCAGATTGATCATTCTTCTGAATTCCAGTGAGCCTTTTTTTCAAAGTAAGGATTCTCGATCTCGATTTGTTGGCAAAAGCCTTGACAAGAATGTCCCATGGTTGTTTCGAGGAAGTGACCGATCCAAGTAAAGATACAAGTGTATCAGCAACAGAGGAAATAATGCCATTAGTTATCAATTGATCTTGACGAACCCAATGGACATAAGTTGAATCTGATTGCAGAGGGCATGGGAAAGAACCATCTGTCTGGAGTCCATAGCCAATTAAGAGTCATTTGGACCTTCCAAGTTGGAAAATTTGCACCCGTAAGTTTGACAGAGGTAGGATTCAAGACACTTAGTGACTTATTGTCGAGAGGAATGACATTTGTAGTGGTCTTACTGACATCCTGGTTGGTCATTGTTGGGGAAGAGAAATAAGAGATGAAGTGGGTAAATAGTGAAAGAGAAGCTTAATGGAAATGAAGAAGTGTCGTCAGGCTTGATAGCTTTGATACCATAAAGTGTTGAACAAGAAGCTTGCTTTATTGATTTCAATATACAATATATATATATACACAGGTTATAACTAACTTTCCATGATATCAGTAACAAACTTAATCTATCTATTGTTAACAATGATTATCCATCTACAACAAAGATAAACATTGACTAAGTATTCGATATCATCTATTAGAAATCTCTATAACATTTATTCAAAAACATGGTTTAATAATTTACACTACGAGTGCAATTGTGCATCACTGGGGTATATTTATTTATAAATAATAATAAATGGTATGTTAATTTTATAAACTAGTCGTGAACCATGCAAGATGTAAATTTCTATTGTAAACAAGTAAAAGAAAGTTAATGCATTTCCTTATTAAAAAGGATAATCCAAAGTTTATGAGTATTTTGTCATGTTGGTATAGTAGGTCTTAATGATTATTCTGCATTTGAGCATGTGTACCAGTTATTTATCAAGGTTTATAAAGTTCAAACATAGGGATTTAAAAAGTTCTACGTATATACAACAAATAAGTTGTAGCTTAAATTTTCCATGGATTTTAAAAAACATGACATAAATATATACTATAATATAACAAAGATACAATTGTTATAACTTTAAACATTATTTTAAAAGATTCAGATTTAATATCAGATAAATCTAACGGGCTTAAAAATGCCAATGAAAATTACATTTACATTTCCTGCTTCTTTAATTGTTGCAATGAGTTTGACTTGGCCAGCTATGGATGCCCCACCAACGGTGGATATCACAACATCAACTTGCTTTAACGCTTTCACCAAACTTTCATTGTCACAAATATCTCCCTAAAAATAGTTTATGGAAACATGAATTAACCTTAAAAAGTCTTTATACATCTTACTACTTACATCCTAGTTTCGTATTGGATATACTTAGTTTTGTTTAATTACTTCAAAAACCACTGAAAACAAGATCAGAATCTTGAAAATTTAAAACGAAACACTTATAGTAACTAGTGTGGCGCCGAGACTTTTGAAATTCTGGAGGAGTTTGGCTTTCTCAGGATGTTCAGTGGTGTTTTCCGTGACCAAAACGAAAGTTGGATGTCCCTCTTTTGCACTTGCCTCCACTATGAACTTTCCGATGTACTCTGTCCCTTCGATAATCAAGATCTTACTCTTTTCGGCCATTGAATCCTTGATTTTGAATAAAATTGAGAAATTAAGTTGATTTTAAGGAAGAAAATATCAGCTTTAAGTTTGATTGATATGAAAAATATTGGTGGGCAATGTTGGAATTTATAGGTTTTTTAGAGATTATTAAATTAAATTTAAAAGTTCAAAGAAAATGGTGATATATTATTTAAGCATTTTTGGTTGTCGCATGGAAACACACAATGGTAAAGTTAACTTCATTTGAAGGAAGAACAACTCAATTAGTAATAGGATTAAAATTAATTACTTTTTTAAATTACATATAATTCTTAAGTTGATAAATAATAGAAAAGTTTGACCGTCTTTAAATTGATGAAATAGAATACATCAAAATTAACAATAAATAGGCTTTGTATTGTAATCGTATCTGTTTTTCTAAATTATGTCTAAATTTTTAGATAAAAGACATTATTTCTTTTTATCAAGTTTATGAAAAAATCTTAATTCCGTTTCTAACTCATAAATCCATTCTAAAACGTGACCTCTTTTCACACCCTCCTCCTTATGCTCACTCTCGCACTTGTAATTCTTCCTGTAGAAACCTCTTTCAACTGATTCAGTCAGTAAGAAAGTCAGATGCCCTCTCTTGTAGGCTAACATCTCGAAATTATTCCATCATAATCAGGGTAGTCAAACCAATTCTTATAAAAGCTCTCGACGGTTCATTCATCTAACCGTAAAGGCACCCATCTCTTTGAAAGGGGTTTACGACATATCAAGTCCTGATAAGGTTTTTCGTTTTGAAACGGTCTTTTAGTTTTGGATGTTTTAATTTATGAAATTTAAAATATTTATCTATCGGAAAACAAAAATTATAACATTGTTCAAGTATGAATGTTATAGTAAACACAAAATAAAATAATTCGTCGGAAATTATGAAGTGAAAACAAAAGTCGGTGATTTTGGAATATCATCTCGAAGGCAGTCCAAAATCACATAAATTTAGTTTTTTTTTAAAGGTTTTGTTTACTTTTTGCAATTTTAAATTTGATCAAATAAATCTCGTAGAGTTGCAAAGTCGTGATTTTCTATAAACTTAATTAATAAGAAATTAATAATATAAG
The DNA here is from genome assembly GCA_033807775.1 of Saussurea involucrata. Taxonomy (NCBI): domain Eukaryota; kingdom Viridiplantae; phylum Streptophyta; class Magnoliopsida; order Asterales; family Asteraceae; genus Saussurea; species Saussurea involucrata. Next base: position 29,999,160 of record CM066316.1, read on the forward strand.
CTTTAATCTGTCGGTACGATTCTTAATTTTGCATGGGTGTTTTGTGTAACGAGTCTAAATGGATTGATATGAAAACGAATCTTTTTATGTTTATTTTTTAATATTATAAATAGTTTTTTTTTAAGGGTATCCCAGGCACAGTCCGGACTAATCCCTGGCAATTTTGAAACTTAAAGATGTCTTATCAATGTTGAGGACGCCTGAGATCGAACCCTGGGTAGATGGGATATTCCACCACATCACCCAGGACGATCAACCACTGCGCTACAACTTGATTGACAATATTATAAATAGTTAGTAATAGTTATTGTTCAAATTTCTATGGTGATATTTGAATTGTTATTTAAGGGGTGTTAGGTTAGATGTATTGAGCAGTAATTATGGTATTGGTAATAAAAGAAATTGTTTGGTCTTATATAAATATATAATATAATGAGGTCATTCTTTTTTTTTTTTGGAAGGGTATCCGAGGACATTGCCCCGACTAATCCCGGCAAGGTGAGGCAAATGTCCCAGCTGCTAAAGCGTGCAACCCTGAGTTTATCCTCAGTGACCACAAGTTGGAAGCGTCTGGATTCGAACTTGGGGTAGATGGGTTACTAGCCACATCCCCCACAAGCCTTAACCAGTACGCCACAAGCCTTGTGGTTAATGAGATCGTTCTTCCAGAAGCCCAAATTTTCATATAGGTTAAATTGGGGAATTGAAAATTCATTCTCATCTCCATTCTCTATCATTTTCATTTCCATTCTTATTTTCATTCTTCACCATAAACCAAACAACCCCTTGGTATTATTGGCATGGTCTTGTATAGTTTCCTAAGTTTTCTAACTACTAAAATAATGGAAGCCCTTATATATACATAAAATTGGCTAAGAGACCCTGTTCAATCAATTGCAGTTGAACAAAACATAGATGATTTTGAGAAATTTAAGAAAGGTACGACATTTTGAGTATCCTATTATGTTAAAACTATGTGCTTAATATCAATTGTGACATTTCTTTGACATCTTTCGTATTAATTTGGTCTGTTTGTGGTGTTTTAGCATCTTCAGGGGTTGTTTTGTATTTTGGCTAAAGTTCAAGGTAGAAATGGTTGCACATCACTTTCTGGAAAAGAAGAAGGGTAGTTGCTGGTCTCGTAGGGTTTGTACAAGAGTGAAAGTTTGTAGAAGGGGGTCGAATACAAACACAAGTTTTATACCTTTTAAATTGTTTATTGATAAATCAAAAACACAATTTACAGTTTGTTGCGAAAATAGATTAAGTAAACTTAGGGGTGTTTGGGAGTGCTTATATTTTTAACTTATGCTTATTTGCTTATGTGGTGAGGAAAAGCAGTTTTTAAAAAGTGTGTTAAAAATTGAGGGTAAAACGATAATTTGGATAGATAAGGAAATAAGGAGAAAGAAATAAGGAGGTATGGAATGACTTATCAAAAACAACTTATTTGTGGTGAGGAGAAGCAAATAAGCACTTTTGATTTTTTCTATCCAAACACTCCAAATAGCTTATTTGCGGTGGGGAGAAGCTATAAGCAAATAAGTCAAAAATATAAGCACTCCCAAACACCCCCTTAATCAAAACAAACTATGAGAATCACTAAGTTTCTTGCACTAGAAAGAAAGAAAAAAAGAGTTTGTAGAAAAAAAGTTTTTCTACAAAGGCACTAAGAGAGATTTAGGACCCTTCAAACTGAAGGGTATCACTCATATTTATACCTCATGCATTAAATGCATGGCAGATGTACTTTACACGTGTCAGATCTTCATTGGACGCATGCTTCTGACTTTTGTGAAAGACATGCTCATGGCCGCATGGCGAACAATGTAGTTGGCAAAGTGGTTGTACGATTATGGACAAAAGCAGGTTAGAATTTGTACCTTCTGTTAGATCTGAGTTTTGTCAATAAACTAAGTGTTAAAGGTCTGATGAGAAGAGTCAGATGTTCTGATATGAAGGGTCAGAGTTCTGACTAAGAAGGCTCAGAAGCATCGCTTTGAGAGTTTGAGAATAAGAGTCAGAAGTCTGAGAAGAAGAGTCAGAAGTAGAGCCAGAAGTTCTGAGAAGCCTTGTCAGAAGATCGTTCAGAAGTTCTGAACTACCTGTTCAGAACTTATAACTAGATACTTTCCTTAGTGTTTAGTTAACTAATTAGGACACGTGTATTGTTCCTATTAGTCATTCATATTTGTACTGTAGCTTTAATATTTCCGTTGCAGTATATATATAGTTGTTAGCACTTCATTGCTAACTGATTTTCCCGAATATATTTGTATTCTCCTTTTGTAATCTTTGAGATTCTCTCTCTCTAAGATCTGTAATTCTGTTCTTAATTGATTACAATTGGGCTTGATCATATTACTTCTCAATTACTGTTTCATATGTTGTTGTATTGATTGTAAGAGTATCAGAGCCAATCAACAAACAAACTTGTTCAAGATTGTGATCGCGAAGATCTATTGATCAATTTTTTTTAATATTTCTTGATTCGTTAAAAAATCGATTCCGCTGCTAGGGCTAGTTCTTGAATTCTTGGCAATTCTTGAATTAACTGTTATCTTTCGATCAAGAAATTCGAATTGGTCTCTCTGTTGAATATTCTTACAATCATGTCTTCTAAAGAATATCTAGCCATGGGATCTGAAACGAAGCCACCTGTTCTAATTCCTGAAGAGTACCAGCAATGGAAAATACGAATGATCCAAATCTTGGATAACATAGACGAGAATCTGATGGTCTCTATCCGAGAAGGTCCTATCGAGGTCTATATTGATGTGGAAGCAACTCCTAAGACAGAGACAACTCCAGAAATTCCGGCAACAAGGGTGAAGAAGAACTATTCTCAATACACAGCTGAACAGAAGAATAGGCATGCAATCGACAAAAGAGCAATTACATTGATGACACTTGCAGTTCCGAATGAAGTTCTTAACAGAATTGACAGTGGTTCATCCGCCAAGGAAATGTGGGATGAACTGGAAAGACAAATGTTAGGAACTGTCAGATCAATTCAAGCGAAGTTAAATCAAAGCATAAATGCTTATGAACGATTCAAGGCTAAAGAATCTGAAAGCTTAAGTCAGACGTATAGTAAATTTTGTACTATACTGAATGATCTGAGAAGAAATGGGCTGAAAAAGACAAAGTCAGAAATAAACTACAAATTTATGAACAGTCTAAACTCTGAGTGGTCATCATTTGCTATAAGTCTACAAATGAACAAGGATATGTGTGAAGAAAATCTAAATGATCTATTTTGGGTTCTTAATCAGCATGAGGACTCTGTGAAAATTGTGGTTGAAGAGAAGAAAAATGTTACAGAACAATTAGCCTTTCTGTCAAAGTCCAAAATTGTAAAAGCACCCAAGAAGGCTGCATATCTATCTGAGATACCCAATCTGGAGGAGTCTGATAAGGAAGAAGGATCAGAAGAAGATGAATATATAAAAATGATTGCTGAAAAATTAGCCTTGTTGACTAATACTTTCAACAAGATATTTGGAAAAGGAAAATTCCAGGGCAAGTACAAAAGAGAGCAGGGAAGTTCAGATTTCAAGAAAAAAGAAGAGAGAGGAGAGAGTAAGTATGAAAAGAAGGAAGAAAGAAGGGAAGAAAATAGAGAAGAGAAGGAAGAAAGAAAAGAAAAGAATTTGTGCTTCAAGTGTGGAAAGTCTGGCCACTTTGCAAAGGATTGCAAAGTGAAAATAGTGAAAGATTATAAGTACTATACCAAAAAGGCTCAGCTGGCAAAGAAAAGAGAGGATGAAGTGGCAATGTTAGCTGAACAAGAAAACTGGTTGTACTATACTTCAGATGAAGATGACTGTATTCACTTTTCCCAGATGCAAAGCTATATGGCAAAGATGAAGAATGAGGATGACTCTGACTTTGAAGATGCTGATTCTGAGTCATCTGCTGAGGTACATTCTACACTTGAAATAGACTTAATGACACAGATTGGTGAAATGAAAACTGAATTTGTTAAACTAAGAAAACAAATAAAAGGAGAAAGAAATTTAGTTAACAAATTCAGAATTGAAAAAGAGGTAATAAAAGAACAATATGAGGAATCTGAGATTGAGAAACAGAAAATTAAAACTAAAACTTCTGAGTTGTTGAAAAACCTTTCTGAATTAAAAGTTGAGCTTTCAAAAGTTAAGGATGAAAAGGGTGATTTACAAATAAAGTTTAATATGCTTTTTGAGGAAAGAAAGAATTTATACACTAAAATCAAAGAATTAGAAGATCTTAACTTGAAAAGAGGTCAGACTCAGCAAACACTAAATCTTCTAACAAGTAATGTTAAAGATACAAGATTTTATAATCCAAAGAAGGGATTGGGATTGGGATTGGAAGAAAATGTTGTTTTAAAAAGAGCTCCAGTCAACTTGTATGATTTTGAAAAACTTCATGTTCCTAAACCAAAAATTCCAGAAGTTGTTGAAGTTTTCAAAAGATCTGCAAATTCTATCACAAGTTCTGACAGTTTACAAAAATCAAGTACTAAAAAGGCAAAGGAAATAGTTTCTGAATCAAAAACAGAAAAATCAGATGTTTCAGAAAATAAGGTTAAGAAAGAAATTTCTAAACCAAAAGAAGAGAAACCAAAATATAATGATGCTAAATTCAAATATGACTCTTTAAATGTCAGTTACAAAAATAAACAACAAAGTTTTTCACATTCTGACATAGAAAGTATATTTGATACTAGTAAGGTTTCTTATCAGTTTTCTGAGTCTGGAGGTCAGAAATCTGAGTTCTTTAATCAGAATTCTGAATCAAAGAGTCAGAATTCTGAATCAAAGAGTCAGAATTCTGAATCAACTGAAAATTCTGAAACAAAATCAGAAGAATTTTTACAACTTGAAAAGAGGTTTACTCTTGTAAGTCAAGAACTTGAGGACTTAAGGAAAGCTTATGATGAACTTGAAAATGACCTCTGTGATGTGGATTTTGATCTTAAAAATGCTTTAAAAGAAAAGAATGTTTTTATTCAGAAAATAACAGAACTTGAGAAACTGAAAGCTGAGTATGATCTGTTCAAAATTAATGCTCTAAAAGAAAATGATAAATTCTTTAAAGAATCAAGTACATATGAAAAAGGTGAATCATCTACTTCTTCTTCTAACAAAAAGAAGTTAAATTTTTCAGAAAAAGAGGAAAGCAAAAGGAAAGATGGTGTGAAAAGAGTCTCTGAGATAAATGGAGAGGTTCCTGCAACTGTACCAAAAGCACATAGTTATTCTGATAAATGTACTTGTATTTTGAAAACCAACAATAAAAATGAAAAGGCTTATGGTACAGATCTATTGTTACTTGCAAAGAAAAATCTTAGTTGTGTTCAATGTAAAAGTGATTCTTTTCAATATTCTCAGAAATGTCCAATTACAATAACATCTGTTTCATTCATAAGAAAAGATATTCAGAAAACAGAAAAGAAAAATGTTTCTGTACCTCAGAATACAGAAAAGAAGAAGGTTTCTGTTGGTGCAAGTGTACCCAGCTTTAAATATTGTGATATATTTTTGGTACACATAAAATCACATCTCTATATTTATTTTGATGATTACAAAACACACCGCATTATTTGTTATCTAATATTTTATCTGAGTGTGCAGATATTTAATGTTCTCGATAATTTTTATCTGAAGAATCCAAGACTGAAGAGTTTCGTCATTTTATTTTAAAATGATAAACACCCTAAAATAAAATACCACTTGGATATTTTCCTAAAACTGAATTTAATTAAAACCTTTATGTTTTATTAATATTTTATGAAATTTTTTTTTGGAAGTTTTCGTATATATATATATATATTATATATTTCTCCTAATCAAAGTATATATATATATATTATATTCTAAACTCATCATTTTTTTAAAACTAAAGATTTGTTAAAAGATTTGTTGGAAGTTTCTTGTGTCAGCTCAAATCACATTTCATACTTTTTTACTGTTCATTTTTTTTGTGATGTCTTCCAGCCAAAAGCACCCATGCGCTGCCATGCTCCCATTAGTCATTGTGTCAGGCGGCACTATTCACTGTCAGATTTTAGCAAGTGTCCGTTGGAAGCCTCAAGTATATATATAAGATCCTCCTCAGCTTTCAAGAACACACCAACTTCAGCATTTAATTTCTCCCTCAGCATTTGATCACTACTCTGCTGTTTCTTCTCTCAATCAGTTATAATTTATAAAAATATTTTTGAGCAAGAAATCTTGAGTTGATAGCAGATTAAAATCTCTTGATTAGTTGAATCAGTAAAACAACTCAAGTGATCAAACTCTCTCTAAAAATTCAAGTGATTAATATTTTACAAGAGTGATTATCATATTAAAATTATACCCTCTTGTAAGTGTTTGAATAGAGTGAGTGATCCATATAAATCTCTCATCTAAGTAGAGATATTCGTGACAATATTATTTGTATTAAGGTTTGTGTTTCTACCATAAAGAACACGTTCGTATTGGATCTCCGAGAAGTGTTATTTTCTCGAGGTGGACTAGCCAACTTTGTGTTTGGTGAACCACTTTAAAAATTCCGTTGTCAAGTATTCTCTTTCCCTTATCTCTTTACATTTCCGCTGTGCATTTAAATTATATTTGTTTATATAATTGTTGTTTATTTATTATTTCTATACTCTGATTTATTTATACTGTTTCTGTACTGTATTTATTTATAAAAGAATTCTTGAAAGTAAAAGATTTAAAATACAACCTTACCCCCCCCCCCCCCCCCCCCTTAGGTTGTCTAACATTTGGTATCAGAGCAGGTCTTTCAAAAATTTCTGCATAAATTTCTTTTATTCCTTTAAATGGCTCAACAAACTAATATTGTGTTTTCAAAACCTCCCTTGATAGATACTGAAAAGTTTGGCATTTGGGCCGAGCTATTTGAATGTCACGTGCGTGGCAAAAATCAAAAGATTTGGAATATTATAGAAAAAGGGAATTTTAAACCCACCATTGTGAAAGATGATGTTTATATTGATAAACCTATAGATGAATGGACTACTTCTGATGAAACTCATTTTTGTTTAAACTTTGAAGCTAAGAATATATTATATGCTGCTTTAACAACTGATGAAATTGAAAGAGTATATACATATAAAACTGCAAATCAAATATGGGAAAGTTTAAATAATACTCATCGTGGAAACACGGAAGTTAAATCTAGTAAAGTGAATATTTTAGTTCACGATTATGAACTGTTCGAAATGAAACAAGATGAGTCAATTGACTCAATGTTTAAAAGATTTAACCTTATTGTGACTACTTTGAAAGGTTTGGATCGCACTTATCCTAACGAGGACTATATAAGGAAAATCCTACGAGCCCTTCCTTCGGAGTGGATGCAAAAGATAACATCTTTAGAAGACTCCCGTGACCTTTCCATAATGAAGATAGATGACTTGATCGGTAATCTTAAAGTGCATGAAATTGCACTCAAAAGAAACAAAGATCGGGAGCAAGTCAAAAAGAAGTCGATCGCTCTTAATGCCTCAACTCCGAATGTCAAGAAGAAGAAGGAGGAAGCTAGCACCTCAAAAGATCAATCCGATAAACTCGACGAAGTCGCTATGTTGGTAAGAAACTTCTCTAAATTTTTTACTAACAAAAATTTCTCTAAAAATAATAGATTTCAAAGAAACGGTAACTACCGTCGTGGCGGTGAAAACCGGAGTCGCAACTTCCACAAAAGAGAAGATAAAGTGAAGAAAAATGGCGACTCGAGCGAAGACGAAAAAGCAAAACCAAAGAGAGGTTATTGTTACTCTTGTGGTGATAAAGACCACTACGCTAACGAATGCCCCAAAAAGAACAAATTTCAAAATAAGAAGGAGAAAGCCTTCATTGGAGGCGCGTGGAGTGAAAGCGAAGAAGAAGACGAATATCAAGCTATTTGTCTTATGGCCGAAAGCGACGATGAGGTAAAATCTTCTTACTCAGATTATGATAGTGATAATGAAAATAATCTTGAAGAATTATATGAATCATTTCACAAAATGGCTGCTCTTGCAAATCGTTACCAAGACGAAAATTCTAGATTAAAAGAAACGATATCTGCATGTAATAAGGAAATTAATGATGGCAAACAAAAATCTGAAAATGATATGAATATAATTGCTAAATTAGAAACTAAATTAGGAGAAAAAGATTTTTGTAAATCTTGTGATGCTTTAAATAAAGAAATTGCATGCTTAAATAAAAAATCACATGAAAATATTATTTGTACAAAATGTGATATACTTGAGAATGAGATTACATGTTTAAAGGCTAAATGTGCTTCATATGAAAAAGATAACATGTTAGCTAAAGCCTTTGAAAGTAGTAATAAAAAGGTTCTTAACATGCTTAATATGCCTAACCGTATAAAATGTAGAAAAGGTATTGGTTCCGATACATGCAAAGATAAATGTTCTTGTAAACCCATCAAAAGACTTTATGAATCACCTAAAGTTAATACAAGAAATCAATATGTGCAAAAACATCCGTATGTGCGTAAAATAAATAATGTAAATACGAGAAAACCGTATGCTCGCATGTACCATGATAAATATTCTAAACCTAATAATAATGCGAATGTAAATGCTTGTTTTTATGTGTATGATAAATATAATCGCAAAATTAAAATGGTAAATAAATGGATTCCAAAAGGAATGTTTAGTAATGATAATCCCGGTGGTATGCGTTTATGGTTTTAAATGTGTTATATATTATATATATATATATAGTTTAAATATGAATTCTTGTATATATGTTATATATAAATAATATTTTATTGTATGTACTTTTGTTTATATATATATATATACATACGTACTACACATATATATATATACTTTCTGATTCTTTATTATATATATATTGGTGTACTGTTTAATATATTATATATATATTTTGTTTGACTTGATATGTGTTATATATATATATATTAATATTGTGTAATGTATTATATATATGCATGTTGGTTGACATTGAAACTAATTGTCAAGGACCCACGAGAAATGGGGACCATAAAAGTTACATCTTCATTATTGTAGATTGACCTTGATATGGACTGGATACTCGATAGTGGTTGCACACGTCACATGACCGGAAACAATAATCTCTTTTCATCATATAAGTCATGTGATGGTGGACAGGTAATTTTTGGAGGAAACTCCAAAGGAAATATAATTGGTAGAGGTACAGTTTCTTGCAATAATGTTCAATTTCTTAATGTTAACCATGTTGATAATTTACATTTTAATTTGTTAAGTGTTCGCCAATTGTGTAAAAATAATACAACTGTTGTCTTCGAAGAAGATTCTTGTAAAATCATAAAAAATGGCAAAGTTCTTTTAAATGGTTTTGTAAAAGGAAATTTATATATTTGTAAAACTGTTGTATCTGAAAATGTATGCTTATCTTCTATTAATGATGTTTCTACTTTATGGCATAGGCGTTTAGGTCACGCTAATCTAAGATTAATGCAAAACTTAAAAAATAAGGAGCTTGTGAGTGACCTGCCAAAATTAAAGTTTGATAATCATTTTTGTGATGCTTGTCGTGTCGGCAAACAACATCACGTTTCTCATAAATCAAAAAATGTTATTTCTACTCAAAGAGTTTTAGAACTTTTACATATGGATCTTTTTGGCCCGATGGCTATTCAAAGTTTTGGAGGAAATTTTTATACTTTGGTTATTGTGGATGATTATTCCCGTTATACTTGGACTTTATTTTTGAGACATAAAAATGAGGCTTTCGAAAAGTTTAAAATTTTAGGAAAAAGAATTCAAAACCAACAAGGTTGTACGATTGTTTCCATACGTACGGACCATGGACGAGAATTCGATAATGAAGTACAATTTGGTGCCTTTTGTGATAAACATGGTATAACTCATAACTTTTCGGCTCCTCGAACTCCTCAGTCAAACGGGGTTGTTGAAAGGAAAAATCGAACGTTGCAAGAAATGAGTAGAACTATGCTAAACGAACATCAAGTTCCCCAAAAGTTTTGGTGTGATGCCGTTGCTACCGCGACCTATGTGCTTAACCGTGTCCTAATTAGAAGTATCCTAAATAAGACACCCTATGAACTTTACCGTGGTAGAAAACCTTCCCTAGCTCACCTGAAAGTTTTTGGTTGTAAATGTTTCATTTTAAACACCAAATCCTACTTAACCAAATTTGACCCTAAAGCCTATGAAGGAGTGTTCCTAGGTTACTCTTGGAATAGCAAAGCCTATAGAATCCTAAATAAGGAGACCATGGTAGTAGAAGAATCCTTAAATGTTAGCTTTGACGAGAGTCCTCCCAAACCTAGTGCACCCTTAGCAAATGACAATATCCGTGAAGGAGACGTTTTAGCACAACAACTTAGCAACTTGGATTTAAGTACCCAACCTTTCACAAATAATATTGAAACTAGTGATGCCCCTCCTTGTTTTATTCCACAAGGTGTAGATGATCCTAATCTTAGAACCGCTCGAGGCCATCCCGTAGATCAAATTATAGGTGACCTAAACCAAAGGACAACTAGATCACAAATCCATACCCATTGTGCTTTCCATGCCTTTATCTCAACCATAGAACCTAAAACCATAGATGAAGCTTTAGGTGATGAGGATTGGTTAATGGCCATGCAAGAAGAGTTGAACCAATTTACTAGGAATGATGTGTGGGACTTAGTGCCTAGCCCTAGTAGTCAAACCATTATTGGCACAAGATGGGTCTTCCGAAATAAGGTAGACGAGAACGGTGGAGTCACACGAAACAAGGCACGTTTAGTTGCCAAGGGGTACAGTCAACAAGAAGGTATAGATTATGACGAAACCTTTGCACCAGTTGCAAGGTTGGAGTCTATTCGAATGCTTCTCGCTTTTGCAAATGCTAAAGATTTTAAATTATTTCAAATGGATGTTAAAAGTGCTTTCTTAAATGGTATTATAAATGAGGAGGTATACGTTTCTCAACCTCCCGGTTTTGAAAGTTTTGAAAACCCGACACATGTTTATAAATTAAAAAAGGCGCTTTATGGTTTAAAGCAGGCTCCGCGTGCTTGGTATGATAGATTAAAAACCTTTTTAATTTCTAATGGTTATATTATGGGTAAAATAGATAATACTTTATTTGTGAAATATGTTCAAAATGATATTGTAGTTGTGCAAGTATATGTTGATGATATTATTTTTGGTTCCACTAATGAAAAACTGTGTAATGAATTTTCTGCGAAAATGACAAGCGAGTTTGAAATGAGCATGATGGGAGAGTTAAAATACTTCTTAGGATTGCAAATCAAACAATGTGAAACTGGTATTTTTATTAGTCAATCTAAATATTGTAAAGATATGTTGAAAAAGTTTAACTTTGAAAATGTCAAACCCGTTGAAACTCCAATGACCACAAACTTACAATTATCTCGTGACGAGGAGGGAAACGATTTTAATGAAAAGATTTATCGTGGAATGATTGGTAGTTTATTATATTTAACTGCTAGTAGACCTGATATTATGTTTAGTGTATGTTTATGTGCTCGTTTTCAATCTTCACCTAAACAATCTCACTATGAAGCTGTCAAGCGTATTTTTCGATATTTACGAGGTACTACTAATCTTGGCTTATGGTATGCAAAGAAACCCGAGTTAGAAGTGACGTGTTTCACCGATTCCGATCTTGGTGGATCTATTGTTGACCGAAAAAGTACTAGTGGGGTATGTGCCTTTATAGGTCTCTCACTTGTGTCTTGGTTCTCTAAAAAACAACAATCCGTAGCGTTGTCTACTACCGAAGCGGAATATGTAGCCGCTGCAAGAGCATGTGCTCAAGTTCTTTGGATGAAACACACACTTACCGACTTTGAGGTACATCTAACCAAAATTCCAATTATGTGTGATAACTCAAGTGCCATAAACTTAAGTAAAAATCCCGTTTTACACTCTCGTACAAAACATATTGAATTGAGACATCACTTTTTACGAGATAATGTTCAAAAAGGCCAAATCGTGCTTGAAAAGGTTGATTCGGAAGATAATTTGGCCGATATTTTCACAAAAGCCCTTAACAAAAAAAGCGTTCTTTAAATTAAGGCTTGGTTTAGGCATGCTTGAGTATAACCCTTGATAAATACTAACTCTCAAAAATTTCATCTTTTGAGGGGGAGCATCTTTCGAGGGGGAGCATAAGCGATTTTCTTAAACCCTTTTTGCTTCGACAAAAGGGGGAGAGAAACCGAGTATGCTCTCGTGTTTAGCGTTGTGTTTGTCATCATCAAAAAGGGGGAGATTGTTGGTGCAAGTGTACCCAGCTTTAAATATTGTGATATATTTTTGGTACACATAAAATCACATCTCTATATTTATTTTGATGATTACAAAACACACCGCATTATTTGTTATCTAATATTTTATCTGAGTGTGCAGATATTTAATGTTCTCGATAATTTTTATCTGAAGAATCCAAGACTGAAGAGTTTCGTCATTTTATTTTAAAATGATAAACACCCTAAAATAAAATACCACTTGGATATTTTCCTAAAACTGAATTTAATTAAAACCTTTATGTTTTATTAATATTTTATGAAATTTTTTTTTGGAAGTTTTCGTATATATATATATATTATATATTTCTCCTAATCAAAGTATATATATATATATTATATTCTAAACTCATCATTTTTTTTAAAACTAAAGTTTTGTTAAAAGATTTGTTGGAAGTTTCTTGTGTCAGCTCAAATCACATTTCATACTTTTTTACTGTTCATTTTTTTTGTGATGTCTTCCAGCCAAAAGCACCCATGCGCTGCCATGCTCCCATTAGTCATTGTGTCAGGCGGCACTATTCACTGTCAGATTTTAGCAAGTGTCCGTTGGAAGCCTCAAGTATATATATAAGATCCTCCTCAGCTTTCAAGAACACACCAACTTCAGCATTTAATTTCTCCCTCAGCATTTGATCACTACTCTGCTGTTTCTTTTCTCAATCAGTTATAATTTATAAAAATATTTTTGAGCAAGAAATCTTGAGTTGATAGCAGATTAAAATCTCTTGATTAGTTGAATCAGCAAAACAACTCAAGTGATCAAACTCTCTCTAAAAATTCAAGTGATTAATATTTTACAAGAGTGATTATCATATTAAAATTATACCCTCTTGTAAGTGTTTGAATAGAGTGAGTGATCCATATAAATCTCTCATCTAAGTAGAGATATTCGTGACAATATTATTTGTATTAAGGTTTGTGTTTCTACCATAAAGAACACGTTCGTATTGGATCTCCGAGAAGTGTTATTTTCTCGAGGTGGACTAGCCAACTTTGTGTTTGGTGAACCACTTTAAAAATTCCGTTGTCAAGTATTCTCTTTCCCTTATCTCTTTACATTTCCGCTGTGCATTTAAATTATATTTGTTTATATAATTGTTGTTTATTTATTATTTCTATACTCTGATTTATTTATACTGTTTATGTACTGTATTTATTTATAAAAGAATTCTTGAAAGTAAAAGATTTAAAATACAACCTTACCCCCCCCTTAGGTTGTCTAACAGTTTCTGTTCCTCAAACTCAGAAGAAAGAAAAGATAAAAGAAGTGAATCCTCAAATAAAAATCAAAAGAAAGAATGAGAAAGAAATTAATGTAAAAGAAAAGAAAGTTGAGAACACTGTAATATCCAAATTTACAACTTTCAAAAAGAAATTGAACAAATTTGTGAACAGAAAATGTTCTAACTTCATAAAAGTTCAAGGAAAGTGGTGTTTAAAGAAAGATTTTGAATGGAAAGTAAAAGGCACTAATGTTAAATCTAATGACAAAGCTAACAAAGATGGACCCATTCCAAAATGGGTACCTAAAATTAACTGATCCTTTTTTGCAGGGCTGTCATGTGTGGTTTTTAGATTCAGGAGCTTCAAGACACATGACAGGTCAGAAGTCTTTTCTAACAAACTTCACAGAAAAGGCTGGAGGAGCAGTAAACTTTGGAAACAATAGCAAAGGTCAAGTTAAAGGTTATGGGGATTTAACTAAAGGAGATCTGACTATCCAAAAGGTTTTCTATGTTGAAGGATTACAACATAATCTTTTCAGCATAAGTCAGTTTTTAGACAGTCTTTGTCAAATCAAGTTTCAAATAACAGGTTGCATGATTTTAACTGAAAATGATGTTAAAGTCTTCTGGGCCAAAAGACATATGGACTTATTTGTGGTTAATTTTTCAAAATTGAAAACATTAAATCCAGTTTGTCTTTTATCAAACTCAACTTCAAATGAATGTTGGCTTTGGCACAGAAGATGTTCTCATCTAAATTTCAAAGATCTTAATAATCTTGTGGCAAAACATCTGGTTAAAGGTCTACCAAAGATTAAATTTGAAAAAGAATCATTATGCTCAGCTTGTGAAATGGGCAAGATGAAAAAGAGTTCTCACAAATTAAAAATGGACTCATATTGCAAAGCACCATTAGAAATGATTCATATTGATCTTTGTGGTCCAATTTCAGTTCAATCTATGGGAGGAAAGAAATACATGCTTGTAATTGTTGATGAATATTCCAGATACACATGGGTTGAGTTCTTGAGAGCTAAGTCAGAAGCTGCTACTACATTGATAAACTTTATCAAAAGAATTCAAGTTCTCTTACAACTTCCAGTTCAGAAAATTAGAAGTGATAATGGAACAGAGTTCAGAAATGAGACACTTCAGAATTTTTTTAGAAAGTTCTGGGATTTCTCATAATTTCTCTGCTGTCAGAACTCCTCAACAAAATGGTGTTGTTGAAAGGAAAAACAGAACTCTAGTTGAAGCTGCAAGAACCATGCTGGCTTATTCAAATCTTCCAACCTTCCTATGGGCTGAAGCAATTGCAACTGCTTGCTTTACACAGAACAGAACTTTAATCAATAAAAGATTAAATAAGACTGCTTATGAACTGATAAATAAAAGAAAACCATTAATCAAATTCTTTCATGTTTTTGGTTGCAGATGCTATGTTCTTAAAGACAGAGAAAATCTTGCCAAATTTGATAAAAAGGAAGATGAAGGATACTTTGTTGGTTATTCACTAACTTCCAAAGCATTCAGAATCTACAATAGAAGAACCAAGAGAATGATGGAAAGCATCAATGTAACATTTGATGAAGCCAGAATGAAGATTTCTGAACAAGACAGTTCAGAACTCATGCAGAACAAGACAAAAATGACTTCTGATACAAACTCTAATCCTATTTGTTCAGAACTCAATTTATTGTTTAAGGATGCTTTTCTAGAACTAATTTATGATTCTTATGCAGAATATGAAAACCCAAAGATGGCAAAAGAGATGAAAAATAGAACTCCAGAAATAGTTCAATCAACTGTAATTTCTGACAAAGGTCCATCTGAAGAATGTCCAAATCTGATAAATACAAGTGGTGAAAATTCTGAACCTTGTACTCAGAATTCTGATCCTTGTGTTCAGAACTCTGAACAAGCCACTCAGAATTCTGACTTCACTGCTCAGAATCCAAACTTGGATACATCTCCTATACATGTATCAGAACAAGGGGACAGCTCAGAATTACATGCAATTATTGATGAGAATGATACAAACAATAACTTTTCAGAGATTGATGTGCTTCCCAGTGCAAATAAATGGACTAAAAATCATCCTATTCATCAAGTCATAGGTGATCCATCAGCAGGAGTAAAGACCAGATCAGCTACAGCAAATGAAGCAATGTTTGTTGGTTTCTTAAGTGTGATTGAACCAAAGAAAGCTAATGAAGCCCTAGAGGATCCAGATTGGATTTCAGCAATGCAAGAGGAAATTCTCCAATTTGAAAGAAATAAAGTTTGGAGACTTATTCCAAAGCCTGAAGGTAAATCTATTATTGGAACTAAATGGGTATTCAGAAACAAAAAGGATGAGTCAGGTGTTGTCATTAGAAACAAGGCAAGATTGGTTGCTAAGGGATACTGTCAACAAGAGGGAATTGATTATGATGAGACATTTGCACCAATAGCAAGAATAGAGGCAATCAGAATATTTTTGGCCTATGATGCACACAAAAATTTCAAGGTGTATCAAATGGATGTCAAATCAGCCTTTTTAAATGGCAAACTTAATGAAGAGGTGTATGTTCATCAACCTGAAGGTTTTATTGATCCAGAATTTCCTGATCATGTTTATATTTTAGACAAAGCTTTATATGGTCTAAAACAAGCACCAAGAGCCTGGTATGACACTCTTACTCAACACTTGTTAGCTTCAGGTTTCAAGAAAGGTAAGATTGACACAACTTTGTTTTTAAAGAAACAAGGTGATGATTTAATTCTTATTCAAATTTATGTTGATGACATAATATTTGGTTCTACGAGTCCAGAATTATGTGATAATTTTTCTAAAATCATGTCATCTGAATTTGAAATGAGCATGATGGGTGAGCTGAATTTTTTCCTTGGTCTTCAAGTCAAACAATTACCAAAGGGTATTTTTATAAATTAAGGAAAATATGTCAGAGATATTCTGAAAAAGTTCAAAATGTCTGATTGTGCTTCTATGAGAACTCCAATGGCAACAAACATAAAGTTAGATGCTGATCTCAAAGGAGTTTCAGTAGATACCAAACTCTATAGAAGCATGATTGGATCATTACTTTATCTGACTGCAAGTAGACCAGATATTATGTTTTCTACTTGTTTCTGTGCTAGATTTCAATCTAACCCAAAAGAATCACATATGTTGGCTGTCAAAAGGATTTTAAGATATCTCAAAGGATCACCTGATCTAGGTTTATGGTATCCAAAAGAAACTGATTTCAAATTAACTGCTTTCACTGATGCTGATCATGCAGGAAGTAGGTTGGATAGAAAAAGTACTTCTGGTGCTTGTCATTTTTTGGGGGATAAGATAGTGAGTTGGGCATCAAAGAAACAGAATTATATGTCTACTTCAACTGCTGAGGCAGAGTATGTTGCTGATGCTGCTTCATGCTCTCAAACTTTGTGGATGAGAACACAACTCATGGATTATGGATATCAGCTCAACAAAATTCCCATCTATTGTGACTCAGAAAGTGAAATTGCTATTACTCAGAATCCTGTTCAACGTTCAAAGACTAAACACATAGATGTGAGGTATCATTTTATAAAAGACTATGTGGAAAAAGGAACTATAGAGATGCACTTTGTGCATACAAAGTATCAATTGGCTGACTTGTTCACAAAGCCACTTGATCACAAAAGGTTCTCTTTTCTCATATGTAAAATAGGTATGCTTAATCTGACAAATTGAAAATATTTGTGTTTCTTAAAAATGATAAATTTTTCTAAGTACAATTGTCTGAATAGTGTATTCAGAACTCTGAGTCTTAAGTTCAGAACTTCTGAGTCTTGAGATCAGAACTTCTGAATCTTGTGTTCAGAACTTCTGAGTCTTGAGATCAGAACTCTGAGTCTTAAGTTCAGAACTTCTGAGTCTTAAGTTCAGAACTTCTGAGTCTTAAGGTCAGAGATTATAAATCAATACTTCAGAAATCTAACTTTCAAGAATTCATTTTTTTGAGAAAAACAAATACTTCAAATGTGCGGATTATGTCTTTTCTATTATCTTTTTATCTCATATTTATGTATCATATTTGGTTAAATACATGCTAAAATCAAGGGGGAGCATCAATATCTTCTGGAAATTATTTCATGATGCTTAAAAGGTTTGTTGTCATTTCTTATCTCTAATCATTCTAAGAAGAACAAGCTTTTAATGATAAAATTTTTATCTTGTTCAAACTATATCTAAATTTCAAACATTTTCATATTCAGATATAAGAGTTTAAATGATTTTTTTAAATCATCATTCTATGAACAGAATTCTGATGATAAAATGTGTTTCTATCTGTTCAAACCTCTTCTGAATAACCAAAAGTTTTACATCAGTCAGAAGTTGATTTTAAATAAACTTTTGTTACAAGGTAAAATTCTTCTGAATAATGGGATCAGAACTCTGAGTAGAACAATCAGATATCTGATAAAGGAAAGTCAAATCTTCTGAGCGTGTTATTCAGATCTTTGACTTGAGTCAATATTCTATCCAATAACACGTGTCAGCTTCATATTTGGTTGATTATGCCACACATTTCATTTAAATCCTCTGTGGCATTTCAAATGTGTTGACTCCGTTATAACATTGATTTCGCTTTTCCGTCAAACCTTTCAGCTTCGCGAATTTTAAATAGGTCTTAAAATTCCTATTTCCAATTCTTTCAAATTCCAGAGCGAAAAGTGAGATACGAATCAATCCAGAGTTCTTTGAGTTTGTTTTCTTCTTAAATCATGTCTGGATTTCGAAGAAGTGGTCAAATTTCTCTACATTCTACTAAGTCGTTGATGGATTCATCTGATTCGGATAATGATGAAGTACAAAATAGAGTTGTTGAGGAAGAAGCAATTAGGGATGATGAAATAAATGAAGAAGATGAACAAATGGCTGAATCAGAAGGAAATGCAGATGAGGTAAATATAAATGTTGAACATGAACAGAGTGCTGCAGGGTCGATTATGTCGAATAGACCAATCTTAGTGGAAAGGGTTGTTCCTGAAGGAGAATGGTTGAAATTATCAGAAAACAATTGTATTTTGTTATTTGAGGAAAGTAGATTTAAGCCTGAACACAGAATTATCATGGAGTTATTCAAATATCATTCTTACAGAAAGTGGTTTACAAGAAACAAAACAGTTCCTGTTCAGTATATTCAACAATGGTGGAAACATCTTAGGTTAGAAGACAACAAGTTTGTATCCGAAATTGGAGGAGTCACAATTACCTTATCAATCGGTGCACTAAGAGAAATACTGAATCTTCCAGAGAAAGATGATGTACAAAGAAGGACAGATTTTGAAGACTCACCATTAACAGAGGAGTTAATTGCAGAGTTTATGAGATTAGGATATAATGAAGGATTGAGAACCCTTAGTTTGTTCAGAAGGAACAAATTGCCACCTATTTGGGCTTGTTTCTTTCATGTGGTGAATAAGTGTTTGTCAGGGAAAAATAGCTCAGCAGATCAAGGTTCAAAACAGATTCTTCAGATCTTTCAGGGTTTAGTGAGGAATAGGCATTATGATTATACTGCTATACTTTGGGAAGACATGAAGAATACTTTTGAGAAAAATCAGAAAGCTATTCAAAAGAAGACAAAGGATACTCCTCTGGCATATATACCTTACATAAGGTATTGGCAGATTGTAATTTGGTATGCAATGCAAGAAAACAGAACCATTTCAAGAAGATCAAATGAACAGCATGGTCCTACTTTCTATTTGGGTAAGATGTCTTCTGTTACCAAACTTGAGAATTATCCTAATCATAAACTGTTACCAAAATCACTTAGGAATTACATACCAAGGGAGAGTGAGATTTTAAAAGCATATTGCACCTCAATGGGAATTGAAATACCTCAAATCCCTACCCATGAGGACCAACCAGAGAAGAGAGGTGAGGGGTCTAGTCCAGTAAGAGAGGGGGAGGATGTTCAAATGGGTGAACATTCTGAGAGAAATGAGGGGCAAAATTCTGAGAGCTTGGTTAGAACAAGTGAGGAAAAACAGAATGAGGGTGGTGAGGATGAGATATTGTCAACAGAGGTTCAAACAGAAAGAGATGCCTCTGAACCAACCAATCTTAACCAGGTAACCACAACTGCTGTTGGTTCACATTTCTTGGTGTCCAACATTGAAACAAACACCATGGACCTAGTGGTGGATCTTGAACAACCCATCCATACCCACTCAGAAGCATTTCAACATTCTACTGTTTCACATAACTAAGGGGAACCATCCCGAACTCATTTGGAGGGAGGTGATAAATCCCAACCTATTTTTCAACAAATTGAGTCTGAATATCACAGTCCTATTCAATTTGAGCCTGAAATTCCTTCTAACACTCGCACAAATCAGGAATTTCGTATTTCTGACACAACATTCATAGACATACCTAATATTGGGTGTCGAGGATTGGATGGAAGTCCTGGTGAGGTGAACATTACAAAAGCCTCATTCAAACGTGCATCTGTTGTACAAGATGACTTTGTGTTATCTACAGGCCATGAGCCCTCTGGGCACATGAAAACTGGACCATCTGTTGGTTCAGGTTCACAGTTAGACCATTCTGAATTTGAAAAGATTCAGAATCAAAACAATGTGATGGGGGGAAAGGTTGAAAAATTGGAGAAAAAGGTGGATGATTTGAATGCTGAGGTGACAGGATTAAAAGATATGTTGGAGAGTAAATTGAAATCTGTTGAAACTAAAATAGATACTGTGAAGGAATCCTTGGAATCTCATGAAAAAGAGATCAAGGATATAATGTCTGGATTTCAAAAAGATCTGGTGAAACAAATGCAGGCTATGCAGGAATCCGTCTTGAAAGCACTGAGTGTATCTATGGCTTCTACTTCAAAACCTCTTGATCTTGTTCCACTTGCAGAAGCTGAACCTGAAGGTGTTTCTGGTCAGAACTCTAAAAGAAAGTTTGATGATAATGACCCTCATGATCATCAAAAGGGGGAGAAAAGGCTAAGGTTGAGTTATGATGATGACATTTGCATAGGGGATTTTGAAATAGCAGATATGCACTTAGTCATAACAAAGAATACAGAAACTCAGATAGTTCAGATTGATAGTTCAGATATAGAGGAAATGGAGGTGGAAAGCATAGATGGTGGTGATTCAGATAAAACTGAAGAATTGGATTTAGACACAGAGATGGAAATCAATTCTGATGAAACTGAAGCAATTGAGGAACATGTGTTGAGGTCAGAAGAAACAGTGGAAAGTTCAACTGTTGACAACACTTGTACAGATATTGTTCTTTATGATAAAGAGAGTGTGATGGATTCTGAATCAGAAGAAAGAAGGTTAACTGAGAATTTGATCAGAAGGATGCAAAATGAGTTAGTCAGAGCACTTAATGTTCAAAATATTCAACAAAGTGTAAAACTGATAAGGCATATTGATTTATTGGGAGAAGAAGATAGAACTGTTGATTATTCTCAGAAGTTTAAACATGAGTTTCGATTTAACTATGCTGATGAGATGAATACAGAAGAAGAATATGAGAGAGTGGAAGATTACTTCATGCCTTCTGAGTATGTATTCAGAAAACCAATTGAGATTCCTAAGATGAACTTGCAAATTTTGGAGGAGCCTGTATGTGATTTTATCCTGGAGTTGAGTGATGTACCACTTGCTAGACAGTTTCATGATGACATTTTTCCTGAGGAAATATATGAGAATCTCTATCACACAGAAGGAGATTATGAGCTATTGGAGAGCAACATTGATGGCTTCATGGACAACAGATCTCAGATGATTTATACAGAAGCCTCAAACAGATTCAGAATTCCTGATTCAAGACTACACATTCAGAAGAAGATTGAGAAAGTATTGATGTTTAAACCAGAAGAATTCAATGGTCTGATGTTTGTTAGATTGGAAGTGCTGAAAGAAAGAAGTACAAAGGTTTCCATGTCAAGTTTTGATTTTCACAGATTAACTCTTGATGATCAGATCTTTCTAGTTAAGTTCTTTGCCAGTACTGAAGAAACCTTGATAGAGATTGAATGCAGAAGAATTCTGGGGATTTATGTCAGAAATATGTACATGTATGATTTTCAATTGGCAATTGAAGGAAGAAAAGAGAAATGCAACTTGAAATGTCCAGCAATGATTTCAGGGGTTGGTGTATATGTGAAAGGATTTATAAATGAAGGAATGGAAAATGAAGGGTTTGCATATCCTGTTCAAGGAAGACTTGAAATATTCAAACTGAAGGAATTGGTGAAGTATAGTGATGCAACTTTGAGTTGGTTACTAACTGAAATGAAAGTTAATGTTGCTACTGAAAGAGAAAATCTAAAGGAAAAATGTGTAAACTCTGTGGAAAGAAGATTAAATCTCAGAAGAAAAATCAGAGGCTGTGGTGAATGGTTATTATCAGAGGTTAATCCTAAAAGGATGTTGCACAATGACTTTGTGTTTCCTGCTGAGTATGAAGTGAATGAAATCCTTTCAGATGATGTTGAAGAAGTTCAGAACACAACTCCTCAGAATGTGCAGATAACAAGTCTTGATCAAGCTGAACAATCTGAATCAAAAGAAGATGAGATGTCAATTGATTTGAATGGATACTTTCTTGAGTTTGATCTACCTGAGTTTTTCAAGCCTAAAGAGATACAATTTCTGAATGTATATTATGATAGACCAAAGGAGACTCAGATCTGGTTGGCAGAGAAATCAAGGTGTCTTGGGAAATCAAAACAGGCTGTATATTCAGACTTCTTAATCACAGGGATCAGAGAATTAAAAGTTAAACAATTCAGAAAGATGGAATACTTGTCTTTTGAAGTTTTGAGAGAAGATGGCAAAGTATACTATTTCACTGATGCATATTTTGAAAAGCTGTCAGTAGTGGATTTCTACAGATTACATTGTATGCTGTGCTTCAAGGAATCAAGCAAAGATAAGTCTGAAAGGAAGGCAAGAAGTGTGGTAATTGAAGCTATGTTTTACATCCTAAGATGGCATGGTTATACAGATTTTCAAATAGCTCTGTATTTGCAAAGGCCATGTGTTTATCTGACAAAACCCAACACAGATCATGATCAGAAAAAGGTGTTGAAAACTGGAAGTGTTCTTAAATATCCAGATTTGGGAGTCTTTTTGAAAAACAAGAGTGAAAAGATCTTCTTCAGAGCAAAGGAGACTGCAAAATACTGCTCTGGAACTTTGAGATTCATCAAGCATAATTTGGAGAAAAAGATGTTGAAAATAAAGCAATGCAACATAACTCAGGAAGTGATGACTCAGCAGATTGAAATTGTTCAAGAAATTATTGACAAGATCGACAAAAGGCTTAATCAAAGAAATGTGCTCTTACAGAAGATTGCTCCTGCCTTGAAAGATTTGGATGATGCAAAGTATCAGTTTATTTGACAAAAAGGGGGAGATTGTTAGATCTGAGTTTTGTCAATAAACTAAGTGTTAAAGGTCTGATGAGAAGAGTCAGATGTTCTGATATGAAGGGTCAGAGTTCTGACTAAGAAGGCTCAGAAGCATCGCTTTGAGAGTTTGAGAATAAGAGTCAGAAGTCTGAGAAGAAGAGTCAGAAGTAGAGCCAGAAGTTCTGAGAAGCCTTGTCAGAAGATCGTTCAGAAGTTCTGAACTACCTGTTCAGAACTTATAACTAGATACTTTCCTTAGTGTTTAGTTAACTAATTAGGACACGTGTATTGTTCCTATTAGTCATTCATATTTGTACTGTAGCTTTAATATTTCCGTTGCAGTATATATATAGTTGTTAGCACTTCATTGCTAACTGATTTTCCCGAATATATTTGTATTCTCCTTTTGTAATCTTTGAGATTCTCTCTCTCTAAGATCTGTAATTCTGTTCTTAATTGAATACAATTGGGCTTGATCATATTACTTCTCAATTACTGTTTCATATGTTGTTGTATTGATTGTAAGAGTAAATCCTGGACTTACACCTTCGTACTATTTGTGCAAGAGGATACGACAAACAAATCTTGAACTACAAGCTTCATGATCAGCGATCGCTGATGTAGTCTTTCTTCAGTGAGGCCTGATGAAAGTCTCAGCTATCGTTGAAGCTTTGTTCTTGAGATGTCGCGTGTAGTAGACTTGTCTTGGTTTCACTGAAGCTTCTTCAAATCATGACTAGACTTGTCTTGTTCATCAGCTTGGTCTTTGACGTCAGTGATAAACTCTTTTCGACGCGAGGCTTGTCTTCAGATATCGCCATAACACTATTACATAGGAAGCGTTCAGCGATCACTGAACAAACTCAGCTTATGATCCCTGATGGTGAAACACTAATACATACAGATGTTAAATGTAATTTTCACTAAGTATTCTAAGAGTCATCATTAAATCACTGAGAGTTTGGATCAACAGTAGCGGTGGAGTAATTTAGGTATGTGACCTTCTATAGACCATAGTTTTGCATAATGACCTTCTCTTATTCTCTTAAGAAACAAATGACTATCCTACCCTAATACTCCGACCACCACCATCGTCCGACGAAGAAGGAGGAGGCCGATCTGGTTCCGACCACCACCACCGTCCGACGAAGAATGGAGGAGACCTATCTAGTTCGTCTCTGCTAGTGCTCCGACCACCACCACCACCGTTCGGCGAAGAAGAAGGTAGGAGGTATCCGACGAAGAAGAAGAGAGGGGTCGATCTGAGGAAGAGGGGTCGATCTAGGGAAGAAGGTAGGGAGACGATCTGGAGAAGGTTCTTGGGATGAGGTGTCCGACGAAGAGAAGATAGGGGCTCATATGATTAATTAAGGGTAGTTTAGGAATAACACATTTATAAATTTATTGGTTTAATTTTAAATTTTAAAAGGTTATGAAGCTAAATAAAACCTCATTTAAGGTTATTTAGTTAATTAATCCCGGAGGGGAGTAAGCATTGGGTTCAAAAGATCTCAAGGAACTGAAGCCGTAACTTCTAAGGATATAAAAAAAATTAATCGCTAGATCCAGCTCATACGACTTCATATTTTTTTTCCTCTCAAGTTTATTATTAATTTCTTTACATTCTCACTCTAGATGAGTTCTCATTTGTAGCTAGGGTTTATACATTTCATAGTTTGGAGAGATATCTTTGTTCTTTAAACGGATTTGTCATAAAAAATCAGATGATGTTTTTCTATATGGTATTAGAGATGAAATAGGCTTGATCCCTTGAAGAATTCTCTGAATCGAACGACGTTTGTGGTAAGATCTCTTCTTTCTTGCCTATTTCGTCTCTGTCTTCTCGATTCAGGTTTGTTCTTCTGGTTTTACGATTTGTCTGGTTTCTTCTTTAGAAACCAAATATTGTTTCATTTTTTTCTGATCTGATTTCCTTTGTTTGTGATTGCGAATGTATTGGAACAAGTCAGTCCATACACCGATTGCTTTACCTTGTTCCCCGTTTTTTTAAGACGTGATTTTTTTTCGAAAAAATTGTTATTTTAATTTTTTTTATCTTTTGTGTATTCACACTTTTACCTTTATATTTTACATTATTATAGATTTATCTAATCACATCACTCACAATTTCACGGATTCTTAAACATTATGGAATCACGATTAAAATGAAATTGTAAAATTACAAAAACTAATAATCTATATACTTTTCTTCCTGTAATATGAATATACATATCAGTATCTAATTAGAATAATATATAGAAAACATATGCATATATATAAGGGGGGCCTCTTTTACGAACTCACTAATTTGTAAGATCCTTGAGGTCCAATTTAAAGCACAAAAAATTAGTTGAAAAAATAAATCGAATATAAATTAAAAATCCTTTTCTTCTCTCATATTTCCTATATTTTCTCTCTCCTATTTTCTATCTTTTCTCCATAACCTACACATACACATAATTGTAACCTACACATACACATAATTGAATATAAACATAAGGTGAACACATTGTGAACACTCTCTTATAAATACTATTACAGTTTATGAACACACACTGAACACACTCTAAATCAACAAGATTTGGTATTAGTTGTGAACATATTATGAACACAAACCAAATCTAAACATAATACTTGTGATCACAATGTGAACCTTATGTTGGGAACACCCTAGTAAGAGTTTTGCTAAGAGGTTGTTTACTTTTTTTACATTAAGACCTGCATGGTTTAAGTTATATGTCTGAATAAATTTGTCTATCCGAGGGACGGGAGACCAATGAGCTTGAGGGAGGAAAAGAGAGAGAGAGAGTTAGATTATTTTTGGGCATTTTTGGCATTTATTTTCTTTCGATGGCTTAATGGGGACAAGTGAGGGATCATGGTTTATTCCATAAGTCATAAAGAAACACTCATGTATGGCTAGCGAATAAGCCACCCATACCATTAAACTCATTAAGCGTCCTCGCCATGGCGTATAAGGCTCGAGACTTGTCCTCGTCTTCACGCCACGCCTCATTTCATTTTAAACCTTATATGTACTAGTTGTATCCTTGTATGCTGTAATGGGATGCAAGTTATGAGTTGATTTCCTCTCTTATGTTTTAAGTATTTGTTTTAGTCCCAAACTGTTCTCCGGGTAATAGTTTTTATATAGTATCAATTCTCCTTATTTGAGTTCTTTAACTAAATATTTGGAGGGTAACAAACGAGGAATGGGATCATGTGATAAGTGTGAAAAATACTTTTAAACCGTTGATCACTTTTAATCAAACATCCTCCTATGAATTACGCCTTAAAAGAGAATTGATCCGGTGCATCTTATCCTAATGTTCGTCCATTTCTCATCTAACGGTTCATAACAATTCTCACGCTTCTCACCAAAACCCAACCCTAACAAATGATCACTCTTGACCTTTATGTCAAAATCAAACTATTTTCGTCCGAAAGATGTGATACTAAAACTCTTAATAAACCAAGTGATTTAGATATGATCAATTATACATACATCATGAAAAATATGGATTACAATCCAAGAAAATGTTTAATCACATCACACTTGATCATTGATAAATACAAGGAAATATTACACAAAAACTTGAACACAACAGTAGTGAAATCAAAGAAACTTAACAAAAGAAGTCTAAGATATATCCTAATACTTTCCAAGAAGAAATAAACAATATTGCAATTTTTACACTATCAGCACATACCATAAGATCTATTCCGTAAATTGCAAAATAAATAACACACCCCATCAACAGAGAACACCCTTGCTTCACATGGTATTCTAGTCCCCTAGATTATCCATTAGAGTGCGTTTGGTACATTGGACATGACGGAACATGGATCACTGTTTGGCAGAACTTTTGTGTAGAACAAACAGAAATAGAGTGGAACATACCCATTCCACCAACACGAACATTATGCATAAGTGGTTTCAGCCATTTCCCCCAACTTTCCACTGCCTTGTACTACAAGGGCCGGCTCAATTGGATAACAAAAGGCGAGGCCTTGGAGCTCCACTTCATAGGTCGCCAATTCAAGTCTCTCATAGGCCACTTGATATTTTTCAGGCTATTATCTTAGGGTTTAAGGTTTAGGGTTTAAGGTTTAGGGTATTATCTTCAGGCCCCATGGGATTAGTCAAGGTGCATGCAAGCTGTTCCAGACACCCGCAGTTCTCAAACAAAATATTCAACTCAGGGTTTAGGGTATTATCTTCTGGCCCCATGGGATTAGTCAAGGTGCACGCAAGGTTTAGGGTATTATCTTCTGGCACAGACACCCACTGTTACCAAACACAAGATTCAACTCGGAACACTTTGACAGAATTTGGTAGCCGACTATGCTAATCAGCAAATTTAGATATACTAGTAGTTCCCAAAATCTACTTGCAGCTCACATAATGTAACCCATCAAGCAGATTCTTGTAAGTTTTCTCATTCATAAAGCTATCTTTCTTCCTGAATTCTTCAAGAATATCAAAAGCATCATCAACCTTACCTCCCCTACACAACCCTTCAAGAAGAGTCTTATATGTCAACATATCAGGTGACATAGAATCATTCAGCATATCAAAAATCACTTTAATTGAATCTTTAAACCTCTGTTCCATTGCAAGACTACAAATCAAAATCATGTAAGTGCTCCCTTTAGGCACCAAACTCTTTCCTCTCATCTCCTTATAAAACCCTAAACCCTCATCCACTCTCCCCTTTTCACACAGCCCATGAATCAGATAACAATATGTATACAAGTTAGGTTCATTTCCATATAACACCATTTCACGGAAAACCCTAATTGATTGATCAACTTCGTGGCATTTGGCGTGTGCTTTGATGATCATATTTGAGGCAAATGTATCAGGAATCACCCCTGAGGCTTTCATTTGTTTCGATAATGATTTCACACCACGCAAATACACGTAACAAACATTCACGTTATTGAATCTTCGAAGAAGCGAATCTAATAAAAGTTTATAGGTCTCGAGATTTGGTTTTGTGTCTTCACAATTCAACATCTTTTTGTAAACATCGAAGGCGCGATTGAATAAAAACTTACGGCCACAGCAGAATTTGATAACGGAATTATAGAGAGGAACGCTGCCGGAGCATGCGCCGGCGATTATTTCTTCAACTAGGGTTTCGGCGTGGAAATAACGCTTACCAGAGACGGCGATTTGAATCATGGTGAGGTAGGTGGTGCTAGTGTGTTTGTAGCCACGTTGTTGGCCGGTCCAACGGAAGATGTCGAAGGCGAGATCTGGATCCGATTGGGCACGCAAGGCTCCGTCAACATCGTATGCGGTGAATCCGGGTTTGAGCTTTTCTAGCCATGTTTCGAATTGTTTTTCTAGCGGAGTTCTGGTTCTGAGATTGGAGATATGCGGTGGTGGTGGTGGTGGAGGAGATACGGTGATAGTGGGGGTTAGGGGTTCATAGTCGATGTCGACGGCGGCGGCGGAGATTGACCGGTGGTAAAGAAAGGCCGTTAGAGTGGTAGTGAGAGAGCGTTGGTGAAAGATTTGTCTAGCCATGAGTTCACTTCACACACAGTGGTGAAAGATTTGTCTAGCCATGAGGTCTGTCCCTGGTTTCATGTTACAGATGCAAAACAAAAGATATGGGCCTATTAGGCCCAACCTCAGGCCCAGGTCGCTTTTATAAAGCTTGATAAAAGTCCATTAGGCTCGCATCTAGGTCCGAAAAACGGGCTTGAAAGGCCCATACCTAGGTCTAGGGATGTTTAGGGCTGTAAGGGTGCGTTTGGTTGCAGGACAGGACAGGACAGGACAGAACAGGACAGCTGTCCAGCGTTTGGTAGAATATAACTAAACTGGACAGAACAGAACAAGACTGACAAAATGACCAATTTACCTCCAGTGGGTTATTTAGTGGTGGTGGTGGCGGTGGTGGTGGTGGCGGTGGCGGTGATGGCGGCGGTGGTGGTGGTGGCGGAGGCGGTGGTGGTGGCGGTGGTGGCGGTGGTGGTGGCGGTGGTGGTGGTGGCGGCGGCGGTGGCGACGGCGGTGGTGGTGGTGGCGGTGGCGGTGGCGGTGGTGGTGGCGGCGGTGGCGGTGGTGGTGGTGGTGGGAAACAAAGAAGAAGAAGAAGAAGAAGGGGGTATTTTTGTCAAAAAGCTCCTTGTTCCACTTAGTTCCGCTTAGTTCCATGGTTTTTGGTGGAACACATGTGTTCCATGTTTGTTCTACTTAGTTCTGTTCTGTTCCATCTTAAGTCACGCCAAACATGGGACAAAAGTCCTTGTTCTGTTCTGTTCCTCTCTTGTCCCACAACCAAACGCAGCCTAAACGAACTAAACGTTCATCGGTCCGTTCGTGAACCGCTCGACGAGAAATTCGTTTATTAATAGATGAACAAACATGAACACATTTTAATGTTCATTTAGCTAATTGAACGAACATGAACAATAGTCTCGTTCGTTCATTTACGTTCGTGAACGTTCGTTCATTTTTGTTCGTTTACGACTTTACGTTCGGTTATGTTCGTTTACATTTGTGTGTGTGTGTGTATATATATATATATATATATATGTATATGTATATATAAACATGTGTTATGTAGTATGACATTACTATGTAAATTCATTAAGTAAAATAATTTTTAAGAACTCCTTTTTATACCTCCTAAGTTAACCCTGTAAAACCAAGATCTTTCAAGATAGAGAGAGAAATTCTAGTGAGAGAAAGTTTGTCATCTGCATTAAGAACTGTTATTTTACAAAAGCTTACAAAGGGTTTATATACCCTTGACTATTACAAAGTCAAACTATAGGAAAGTAAGCTAATATATAAAAAGCCTTGATTACAACATATTATAGCATTAACAATCTCCCCCTTTGTAATCAAGGGCGCTCGAATCTTCTGTGTTGGCGATTCTTGCCAATCAAAATCTCCAAGCGTCTTAGAGTCAACCTAAAGTTCAATCTTGTATCAATCGTCTCTATTGCTCTCCTCAAAAGTCTGATCTCAGCATTATCAACTTGGTACAGATTTCTTCTTGTCTCCAAAAACTTCTTCATAGCTTCCTTCAATCTTTGATCTAGCTGTAATCGGATAATCTTCAAAGTACCATCTGAATACTTACCAAATTCATCAAATCTGAGAAAGCGTCTAACACCAGATTGATCTCTATACACGACTCCGTAAGGATCTTCAAGAATAGTGAATAGTGGATAGCTGTCAATATTTGGTAAATCTCTATCAGGTCTTCTTACATTGACAACTGGCTGGAAGCTTTCGATAGCAAGTTGGAAGTCAAAGCATCTATAGAATCTAACTTGTCTTCGTAAGAAACGTTTGACTGCTTCCAAAGCCCTGAGGATATCATCAGTGCGAACAGGCATATCTCGAAATTGATGATACATTACCTCAAAGTCATCAATAGAAAGATCATTGAAGTCTGCTTCAGAAAACTAATATCTCTGACAGTCTTGACGTTCAACGTAAAATATAGGATACCAAATTCTGACAAAACTAGCTATCTCCATTTTAAGAACCCTTACGATTCCATGCTTTGAGAACACCAGAAGTCTTCCTTTACGAATACATTTGATAAACATCAGATATTCGTATTGATACCAGGCCGACTCCTTCTCAATCCCCAGAATGGCATGAATATTAACTCTCCTTCTTTTCTTGACATAAAAGTTGCGTTCTGTGTCTTCAAGAAAAGCAGATCTCATTCTGGTGACTTGAAATTTTTCTTCAAGTCTTTGCAAACGTTGTTGTCTATTCAAAGCTGGACCTGGTTGAAGAATGCTAGGTGGAACATTCAGAAACGGATCACGAACCTATTGATTTGCTCTAGACGACCCACCCTGAACAAAAATACTTTCCGGAATAGTGGTGGTCGGAGCTGGAGAGTAAGAAACAACTGAAGGAATTGGTTGAACAGAAACTTCGGGACCTTGAACTGGTGACTGTACTATAGGAGATTGATGACTCACATCTTCATTATCAGAAAGATCTCCATATAGCATATTAACAATGTTAATGTCTTTTTCATCAACTTCTACATCCACTTCAGTATCTGAGATGACGATTATATCATCTTGATCTTCTTCTTTTATCTTCCAGAACTTATCAAACTTTCTCTGAACGTCATCATCAGAATCTATCTCGACATAGTTGGAGAAGAAGTTGCGCATATCATCATAATCTTCAGACTCATGCACGTGAGAAGTTTCCGGATTTTCTATAGACACCGGTGCAGAATCTGGATCTACATAAACCACGAGTTGCAGATTATTCACAATTTCTGTCTCAACATAATTAATCTCGGAAGCCATTGCCGTCAAATCTATTTCATCTAACAACTCATCAACAATACTTTCTGGATGAGCTTATTTATCTCTTTCTTCGTTTGCTCTATCCTCGTTTGCCGTATCTTCAACAACTTTTTCAACAGATTCAACATGTACAATTTCTTCTACTCTTTGTCTCTTTGAACTCTCCCCCTCATGACCTTGATGGTCCGGATCATCTTGGTCATGTCTTCGCTTAAGAGACGAAAAATTAGGTCAAACTAGAATGTATACCCTTAAAAAAATCATTATTTTAAAAAAAATCAAAAATGAATATTTTTGAACTTTTTCAAAAAAATGAATTTTCTCAAGTTAGACTCCTTTCACTCCCCCTACACAAATGCATTAGATATTTTCAGTTTAAAATGGCATTTGGAGAACATACCTGAAAAGTATTTCTTAGAAACTCATACCTGAACCAGTTATCTGATTTGAAAATCGTGCACTGTGAGATATGTACCAATCATCTGAAAATTGCTCCCCCTCAAATTAAGGACCTATGAACTTAATCCCTTCAAAATGATAAACAATGAATTCTCTCCCCCTCAAAATTAGGTTAGCTTTTGAACTCACTCCCCCTCAAAAACAGCATTAACTCCACACATGACAGTATGAAAAATTTCACATAAAAGATCAGTAACGGAAATTGAAATACATTAAATTATATAACATAACTACTAACTATAGAATGTTTGAACACCGAACAAATAAAATTCAACTTAGTGAAAGTAGACATGTTTTTCAAACAAATGACATCAAATGTATGCTTTCGGATTCAGAAACAAGTCATGCTTGCATATCAAGTTACAATTTGTTCAGTTTCAACCACTTATTAAATCTATTTGGTGTGCTAGCATGTGAAATATGATTAGCAACAATCAAATGCACATCTTCAACTTATAAGAATACTTTGCTCTTACTCACACTATATGACTGAAATCAGAATTTCCACAAATTTATAAGTTTATCGCGACATTGTAATTTCCCCAAGATTTAAGAGATGTGTGCTCATTGGCATCTTTTTTGTGTGCACATTGGCATCTTTTTATCAAAAGATTTATTAAGACTAAGATACACCGTAAACGTAACTTTCTATCTGGTTCTATAGCAGGATTTGGGTCAGCCAATCCCAGACCAGTTGGCCTTAGGGGCTAGGTGTCGAGCACCCCTTGGAACTTACTCTCCCAAACCAGAAAGGCTACATCGATATACCCTAATCCCATCTGTACCAGTAGAACATGGCTTTCTATCTGATTCTATAGCAGGATTTGGGTCAGCCAATCCCAGACCAGTTGATCTTAGGGGCTAGGTATCAAGTACCCCTTTGGACTTAATCTCCTAAACCAGATAGGCCACAGGCACAGACTTTTAAACTTAATGATTTTTTTTATTGCATCTCAATCACTTGGTTATAAAACTTTGTGCTTCCCTCATATTTTCATTTCCATTCTTCATCCTGACAAATAGGCTTTGTGAGCATCGTATTCTATATAAGTCTAGATTTACACAGTTTGTGCATGTATCAAACTTCCATTCATGTTTTGCTGACCTTTCGATTTATTTCAGAAGCGAAAGTTGAAGCAAATAAAACTCAGATATCACAAAACTACTTGTAAAATCACCATTGACACACATTTTATTCATTGAATGAAAATAGAAATATTTTCACTTCATTGAATTAAATTTGTGAAGGTTCAAACTTTCAAGTTCAACATGCCGAGTTTTGATAAAAGAAAATTAAAACGTTTTTCATCCAATGCCTTGGTGAAAATATCGGGAAGTTGATAGTCAGTAGGTACGAAATATAATTCGATTGTACCGTTCTCCACATGATGTTTTATGAAATGATATCGCATGTCGATGTGTTTAGTCTTTGTGTGCTGAACCGGATTGACTGAGATGGCGATTGCGGATTTGCTATCACAATATATCGGAATTGTCTTGTACAGCAACCCATAATCTTGTAACTGTGTCTTCATCCAAAGAACCTGAGAACAGCAACTGGCGGCGGCCACGTATTCAGCTTCTCCCGTTGAAATTGATACACAGTTCTGTTTCTTTGATGCCCAACTAATCAGCCTATCTCCGAGTAATTATACATGACCCGATGTACTTTTCCGGTCCAGTTGACTTCCACCATAATCTGCATCAGAATAAGCAGTTAGTTTATAATCTGAACTCTTTGGATACCACAAACCTAAATATAGAGTTCCTTTCAGATATCTGAAAATTCGCTTGACTGCCATCCGATGAGATTCTTTGGGTTTTGCTTGAAATCTGGCACACAAACATGTAGAAAACATGATGTCTGGCCTACTAGCTGTTAAGTACATTAACGATCCAATCATTCCTCGGTATTCTCGAACATCAACTTCTTTACCATCTGGATCTAAACCAAGCTTTGCACCATGAGCCATCGGAGTGCGAATTGTAGTGCTCTTATCCATTTTGAATTTCTTCAAAATATCAAAGACATACTTTGACTGGTTAATAAAGATTCCATCAGGTACTTCCTTGACTTGAAGTCCAAGGAAGAAATTAATTTCCCCCATCATGCTCATTTTAAACCTGGAAGTCATGAGATCAGAAAACCATGTACTCAAAGATTTGTTAGTAGCACCAAATATAATATCATCTACATAAATTTGTACTAAGCAGATATCATGATTTTCACGATAAATGAATAAAGTTGTGTCAATAGCTCCTTTGATAAATCCGGATTCTAGCAAAAAGGTTGACAATTCGTCGTACCACGCGTGCGGTGCTTGTTTCAGACCATACAATGCCTTATCAAGACGATACACAAAATCAGGTTTATCTTGATCAATAAACCCCTCTGGTTGAGATACATAAACTTCTTCTTTAAGTCCCCCATACAGAAAAGCTGTCTTGACATCCATCTGATATACGGTAAAGTCTCGATAAGCTGCAAAAGCAAGAAACATTATGATAGCTTCTAATCTTGCAACCGGCGCGTATGTCTCATCGTAATCTATACCTTCTTGTTGTCGATAACCCTTCGCTACCAAACGAGCTTTATTTCTCACAACAATGCCATCTTTATCCTTTTTGTTCTTGAAAATCCACTTAGTGCCAATTATGCTTTTTCCTTTCGGCCTTGGAACAAGTCTCCACACCTTCAATGCTTCAAACTGATTTAGCTCTTCCTGCATGGCAATAATCCAATCCGGATCATTCAATGCTTCAGATACCTTCGAAGGTTCAACATTGCTTAAAAAACAAGCGAATAAGCATTCATTTGGAGTCGCGGACTTGGATCTTGTAGAAACACTTGAAGATGGATCACCAATGATTTGATGAATTGGATGTGCTTGTGTCCATTTTGCTGTGTGAGGGAGAGGATCAACTGTCTCTTGAACGCTTTCCAAAACTTGAGAAGGAGGTTCAGGTATTTCTGCTTCGCTTGAAGAAACATGTATCACTTCTGGAGTTGGAGGAGATAACTCAACGACACTCTCAGATTCAGATTCTGGAAGTGACGGATGATCAACAATCGGATTTTGGATCACTCCTTCATTAGGTTGA
Organism: Saussurea involucrata; assembly: GCA_033807775.1. Lineage (NCBI taxonomy): Eukaryota > Viridiplantae > Streptophyta > Magnoliopsida > Asterales > Asteraceae > Saussurea > Saussurea involucrata. The sequence continues at coordinate 30,033,991 of CM066316.1, forward strand.
ACAACATCAGTTTCTTCTTGAGTCTGTGGTGAATTGATTTCATCGTTTGTCACTAGCTCCACAACTTCAGGAGTCACTTGTGGTTCTTCAGTAACCACTGTTTGATTTTCAGGAACAGTTGCCTCGTGTTCAAGAATGACTGGAACTACATCATTGATAGAGTTAGTTGCAGCGGAATTAGAAGTAGATGCATTCACAGTTTCCTGATTTGACACATTAGAAATAACATCAGTATTAGTAAGAGGCACATCATTATAAAAATACTCAAATAACAAATCAAGATCAGAAAGTGTATTAGAAATCAAATTCGGATCCTGAGTTGTTGATTGTGAAATAGGTTCTGAACCGATTTGTCCAGAAGCTAAAATTCCTGTTAAGTCGGGTTCTGGTCCTGTTTGGCCGGAAACCATCTCTTCAGATTCATCAAATTTGTCATTTACGCTTTCCACCACCTTTCTAGCTGAAGTTAGATACACTCTGTATGCGGCTGAAGTAAGAGCATAACCAAGAAAAGTTCCTTCATCTGCTTTCAGACTGAACTTGTTCAGATTTTCCCGATCATTCAACACAAAACATTTGCACCCAAAAGCTCGGAAATATTTGACATTCGGTTTGATGCCGTTCATAAGCTCATAAGGAGTTTTGTTGAATCATCGATGAAGGATAGATCTGTTTTGTGTGTGACATGTTGTAGATACTGCCTCAGCCCAATGAGATAAAGGAAGACCGGAATAAGCAAGCACAGTACGAGCAGCTTCAGCCAAGGTTTTATTTCGTCTCTCCACAATACCGTTCTGTTGAGGGGTTCTTGCGGCAGAAAGCTGTTGAGAAATACCATTTTCTTCATAGAACGCTTGTAGAACACTGTTCTTGAATTCAGTACCGTTGCCGGATCTGACGACTTTCACTGCCTTTTGCTTATTAGTCTGGATGGTCTTGATGAGATTGATAAGGATTGCTGGAGTTTCATCTTTTGACTTCAGAAACTTCACCCAAGTATATCGTGAGTAATCATCAACCACCACCAACACGTACCTTTTCTTCCCAATACTTTTAGTCTTCATTGGCCCACACAAATCAACATGTAAAATATCAAGAATATCCTTCGTGCAAAAATCAGGTTTCGGCTTATGAGGAACTTTCTTCATTTTGCCCTTTTCACAATCTTGACAGAGATGATCTTTTTCAAATCTCAGTGATGGAAGACCTCGAACCAATTCACCTTTCGCCAATCTATCCATGTATCGAAAATTAAGATGAGCAAAGCTTCTATGCCAAAGCCAACTTTGTTGAATTGTTGCTTTTGAAAGAAGACAAACATCTGAAGAAGAATTAACAGTTGTGAGATCAATAGTATATAAATTGGATCTCCTCTTTCCAACTAGTAATTCTTTTCCGTCATCATTCTTTACAGCAACTCTTTTGGTCTTGAAACTGACTTCCAAATCTTTGTCACAGAACTGACCAATACTGAATAAGTTGTACTTTAGACCTTCAACATAGCTCACCCTTTTCACGGTTACCTTTCCTTGAACTACATCTCCATAACCTAGAATAGATGATGTTTCGCTATTTCCAAACTTGACACGTCCACATGCTTTTTCCTTAAAGTTAGATAATAAATACTTATTGCCAGTCATATGTCTGGTGCATCCCGAATCAAGATACCACAAACGACTTGGCTGCACATAAGTACATCAAACAGATTTAGGTACCCATAAAGGTTTGGGTCCATTCTTGTTAGTCCTTTTCTTTTTAACGTCTTTATTATTATTATAATATGCATGTGAATTATAAAATAATTCATTAGTGAAATCCGTGTCGTAGGAATAAAAATTACCACCAGAATGACAACTTGATGAGCAACACAAACCATCATTTGCAATTTGAATCATTTGCTTTATTGAATAACGCAAAGAATTATTACAATTCTTATTATTACAAGCAAATGAATTCTTATTACAAACATCAACGTCTATGTCACTCGTATCAGAAGTTGAAGATTCTGGAGGTGTACTTTTGACAATCCAGATTTGCTTTCGCCGCTTTTTCATAGACCTATCTGAAAAAGTAGAATGAGAAGAATCAGAAACATTTTCAGAAATAGGAGATTAAATCTTTGACTTTTTCTTTGACCTTCTTCTTTTACGACGTTTGGTTTTGTAAAAATTTGTATTTATCGTAAAAGAATCATCTATTTTCTCCGATTTAATAACAGATTCAGAAGAAAGAATTTTTTTTAAAAAATCAATCTTTGAAACAGTTTCTTTTTCATTTTCCTCGGAGTTATTTTCTTTTTCCTTTTCAGATTTATTAGACTCAGAATCAGTCTCAATATTAGAAGAAGAAAAATTTTGTTTTTGATCAACATCCATTTTATCATCTTTTGAATCTGCTTGTACATTTCTTTTATCTTTATCAACAAAAACTTGTTTGACTTTTACATCTTCTTTGAGGCTAGAATTCATACAAGTAGAAATTATGTCACTTTCTAGCTCAGATAAGATGTTTTGATCTTCTAAAATTTCTAACTTAGATTCAAGATCAACGATTTTATTTTCAAGACTAACGATCTTAGCTTCTAATACTAAAGGAGGAATATATCTTTTAGTATCATACAATACTTCCGATTTATTCTCCTTATTAGTATTATTAGCATATATATCAAAGTAATCGTTTGATAAAGAATCTTTGTTAGAATTTTTAGACTTAGAAATGTACTTCGCATTTTCACGAGTATAAACAAATGGAAGTTGCATTTTACAAGTAAATTTCCTTTTCTCTTCTTCTAATTTTGAAACTTCATCTTCTTTTGTCCAATTAATCTTGAATTGGGGAGCGTATCTACCAAGATGTAGAAAGTCAAATTCATATAAAGTAGGAACTTTTGTTTTTGCATCATCTAAAAAATGTGGATTTTCAAAACCAAGTCCCCATTTTTCTTTTATTGACTAATAACTCCTTGGTTTGTTTAAATACACTGTTTGTTTCGATTGACCTCTTACATATAATTTTTCTTCTAATTCTGTAATTTTGTCGGAAAAATTATCTTTCTCTTCGGTCATTATTTTCAAAGATTCAATGCAAGAATTATTTATCCCTTCTAATTCTTCTATTCTCTTTTGCATTTTCTCTTTTGTATCAATCAAAATCATCTTTTCATCTTGAATATTTATTTTAAGCGTTTTGATTAATTTTGATTGATCATTATTAATTACCTTTTCAGATAGTCGTTTTGAGCGAAGCGTGCGAATAGCATTTACGACATTATTCATCTGAGATAATAAAAAATCATAATCGAATTTAGAAGGTACCTCAGATTCATCGGTTGTGCTCTCATCGTCATCCCTTTCATCATCACTCGCATCATCTCCTATAAAGCAATTCGTGGCACTCTCTTCATTTTGAGACTCATCATCAGAATAATCCAAGAAATACTCCTCTTCCACGAGTAGAATAGTGCCATTCTCCTTCTTTTCCGCTAGCTCCAACTTCTTCTTATAATAAGAAGTATCACGCACCACCTTTGTCCTACATTCTCTTGCCATATGCCCCGTTTTTCCACATTTGAAGCATGTAACTCCCTTCTTTTCGTCTTCCTTCTTGTTCTCAAACACTCTGGTAGTATCGACCTTTGGGACATAGCTTCCACCTTCTTGATTAACTTTCCTCGATCCCGAAGTAAACCGTAAATTATTATTACTCCCCGAACGATTCTGATACCTTTTCTGAAAATGTTGTGTTAGAAGTATCATTGCCTTTTCGAACTCCTCCCCATCATCTTCCACATTACCATCGAAAGCATTCTCCAAAAGAGTCTTCTCGGCAAGTTGACTAGCAAGTAACGCTATCGGGTCAACGACTTTCCCTTTACTCTTCTTGTCTAACTTCTCCTTCTTTGCTTTAACCATTTCCTCATCCGTCATGAGAATTTAATACAATTCTTGAATTTGCATAGAAGATATCCTCACATCGTTTCTAAGACGGTGGCAAGATTTGTTCCACTCCGGTTGTAAAGCATTTAGAAACTTCAAGTTAGCTTCCAACTCCGTCTTGGTGACTTTTATCTTATAAAGATCGTTTATCACCCCCCAAAAACGATCAAAAACACTCTTTAACGACTCGTTCTCCTTGGCCTTGAAACCTTCAAAATTATTCATAAATCGCGTTTGTCGGAGTTGAGTTGCAACCGCGGAACCTAACATGATTTTCTCAAGTTGAGACCACATAATTGTTATATTATTTTTATAACAATCAATTCTATTATATATGTGGTTTGGAAGAGCTTGAATGAGAAAAGACTTGGCTTCCCTATCTCCTTGTGAACGTAAATTCTCTTTCGGAGTGTAATCCTCAACTCTCTTTAATTCTCTATAAGCCGGGGCTTGCGCGGTTGCGGGTATATCAACATACGGTTTCACAAACGGACCTTCCATCAATGATCGCATAATGTTTGCACCATTATTTTGCGATTCCACGAAATTGATGAAACGATCTTGCCATTGCGAGAACTCGTTTTCATTTATAAGCACCGGAGGACGAATATTCGAACCCGACGACATCATTATATCGTTCTTGTATAAACTCTATTGGTTAGCCATGGTCAACAGAAAGTCAACACTGGAAAACGTCTGAAAATAACCAAGTCAGAAACTCGCAACAGGTAGTAGCGAAAAGTAGGAAACTCGCAAGCAAAGGTAGCGAGAAGTAAGTATTTCGCAAACAATGGTTGCGAAAAGTAGACTTGGGCAAAATGTGGGAATCTGAAAGATCACTTTTCGCAAAAGAAGGTTGCGAAAAGTTTGGCTATTCGGGTCAGTTGGTTGCGAAAAGTATGAATTTCGCAACAGAAGGTAGCGAGATACTTGGATGATGAAAAAATGCTAGTAACACTGAAGGTTGCGCAAAGTTTAGCGCAAAGTGATGATGAATGTTGCGAAAAGTTCAGATCTAGCGAGATACGATCAAACTCTTCAAAAATCCTCTTAACACCAAAATTTCTGAGAAAATCTTGTATAGACAGGTTCGAAATCCAAATCCTAACACTTTTTCTTCAATAAAGAACCTCTGAAAACCTCTGAATTTGAGTCTGAACTGAACAACCAGAGAACAAAATCGCACAGATCAAATTTCTTGAAAAACTCAAAATTGATGCTTAAAACCTTCGAATTAGTCTTCAATCCTTGAACAAAAGATGATCTTCTCAGAAAAACGAATCTAGAGAACCAAATCGCAGAATAATTCGATCAAAAAATCAGAAAAATTTGATCAAATTTCAAGAAAATGAGATTTTCTTGATAAATCAAGAAAATCGATCGGATTTTCTTGTAGAATTCCCCAAAATTTTCGTAATTGATCACTGAAAATCTCCTCTAAATCTCGAATCCAACTCTGATACCAATTGTAAAACCAAGACCTTTCAAGATAGAGAGAGAAATTCTAGTGAGAGAAAGTTTGTCATCTGTATTAAGAACTGTTATTTTACAAAAGCTTACAAAGGGTTTATATACCCTTGACTATTACAAAGTCAAACTATAGGAAAGTAAGCTAATATATAAAAAGCCTTGATTACAACATATTATAGCATTAACAAACCCGATTTTTCATTTTGTTATGATATCTTTTACGAACGAAATTGTTAGGGTTCAAATTGTGTTGAATACAAGTTCAAGGTCTAAAATGTAAATACCCTAAAAAGGGTATAAATAGTTTCTTTTAAACCTAGTTTAGGTTAATGCTTGATTAGTTTTACACGACCAATTGTAATTTGCTCTCAACTTTTCATCAATCAAAGATAGCCGACTTATGGTAGATTCATTGGTTTTTCATTGATTATTGATTGATATTGCACTAATCTGGGATCCACAATTGGTATCAGAGCAAATGGACAAGCATTGATTCAAAGGTAACATCTCTATTGTTCTTGTTTTTGAAAACGACGCTGTGTTCTTCAAAAAAAATTGGGTTATTTGATTGTGATCTATTGAAAAATCTGAGTGTTTCATTCCTTCATAGCTATTCCCAAACTAATTCTGACCAAGTTTCACTTTCAAATTCGAAGCTTTTAAGCATCAATTTGTGATTTCCAATTCTGATAGTTTTTGGTCTATGTTTCCTATTTTCTCAAGATTTTTCAAGAATTAGATGTTTTATGAATCAAAATCATGTTGGGTAGAGTGTTTTTGTGTTTTTCATTGTGTTTGCAACTCCCAGGAATCAAAATATGCAAAAAGAATCGTACCCAGATCCGTGTTCTTCGCAATTTAAGAATATCAGCTTCGTGTTCATCGTTTCCCGAGTAAGTCATTATTTTTCCTAAATCCTACCTCAAAACCGGATATCGCTTAAACCGATAAACTCTACCGGATATTGTTATATCGGAACCCACTCCGGCGCCCTTGTGCTCCGGGTTTCAGTTTCCCCGGAACTTGTTTTCGGGAACAACGACCTCCAGTTTTTCCTTACCCGACATATAAACCGGACAACAATTCCGGCTTCCTAGCGCATCACCCGGGTTTCCACTACCCAGTTTATCTCATCCGGATTTCAGCAATCCGGGTATCTGTTAATGCCAAAAATCGCACCAAAGGGACAACTTAAGGTCGATGTGGACTTAAACAACTAAAGAAAGAATCTTTCGACGAGACATGCGACGATAAATAAAATAAAGAAACAAGGGATTTGATGATGCAGGAAAAACCTCAATCGAGGAAAAAACCTGCGGAAGACAGGGGGTGTCGTCGCTGCACTATGGTCGCCAATCAGGGGCGATGTCCTTGGATACTCGTGTCAATCGTACAGTGATTACAATACAAATGAAGAAAATGCTTCGAAATGTAAAGTACAAGTGTTTGAATGTAAAAATAGGTGTTTGTCGTGTACGAAACAAAGTGTGAACTGCTGGTCGAGGGATGTCGTCGTGCGTCGAGAGCGATACTTAGAATAATGGTTCTTCACTTCAGATATTCTTGAATATTGCTTCGGTTGTTAATCGCCGGATATTCGATGTCTTGAAATGTTGATTGAGCTTGATATTTATAGTCTTCGTGTCCTTAGCTTCATCCATGAACGCTCCTTTAATGGCCTTAACGGTTGGAAACGGTCGCTGGAGTAATGACCTTCGTCCGTTACGGTCGCCGGCTGTTTAATGATTGCGTCGGTTATAGTCATTGCTCCTTAATGACTTTGACTCCTGCATTAAACACTTAACAAACAGTTATGGTTAACGTTAACTTTGGTCGAAGTCGCACGTCCTTATATAATAGTCGTGCGGATCGGGCGACGCTATGGTCGAGCGTCGTAAGGAACTCTCGACTTACCTTTTACGAGGGACGACGATGGTGTTCTGGGTCTTTGTCGAGACCTTATCTTAATACAAGATATAGTCCTTAATCATACATCTTACCTGTTCTGGTTGCAGTCGAGCGACGTGATTTTTTGCCCAAACAGTTTGCCCCCAAAATTTAAAAATTGAATGTCAAATTTAAGTTTTAAATTTTGCTTGTCGAACGCTTAGACTTGTGACCTGGGTTGAGGGACTTACCTGGTTGTCGTGGAACTAGACCGGTTCGCCTTTAACTGAATGAGAAGTTGAAAAGTTATGACGTCATACTGACGCACGATGATGCTTACCAGCTGTCGAAGACAGGTGTCGAAGATTCGGATAGGTGTGGACGCGTGTTGATCATCAGCGGACTCGACTTGTTGTGATTTCCTGCATAAATAGAGATCACAATGGGTTGTTTTCTTTAGAGAAAAAGTTTTCTGTTTCTGATGAGGCCCTTCTCTAGAATCTCGACTTTGTTCAAATCTTGGGTGGTTGGAGATCTATCAAGGGCTGCGATACCCGAATCGTTGACGATGTTGGTTACGATGAACACGATGTCTGTGTATTATGCGCACCTGGCGACGATGTCTTCTGCCACGTCAACCCTTTCGTCAGCCGACAGGGCGGGGGTGTAAAGACGGGAGAGAACGAGGAGGAACTTATGGTGATCATCTTTGCGCTGTCGCCGTCCCTCTCGTTTGACTACGTCCTCGTCAGGATGAAGTCACTTCCGCATCTGGGGAAACATCAGCCCTTAGTTTCCAAGGAGTGTTTTCAAAGGATCTCTATTGAAGAGATAGGGCTGTGTTTAGCCGAACTGGCGTTCCTTGTAAGTTTTTCTTTCAAAACTTGTGTTATCGATGTTCTTTTAGCTGAATGTTTTGCTAACGTGTTCCTTCTGTATTTGACAGATGTTCCTGTTTCTTCTCATTAAGTGTGTGAAGGCAGAGAAAATGTTGGAGTGGAGGTCAATCATCGAGAAGAATATATTCCTTCCTCCAACCTTAACATTAATCTTAAGAGCCACATTCTCAGAGTGTCGAGGCGTAAGGAGTTGGAAGATAACTCCTAATATACTCGTTTGATCCTTGCATCAATTCTTTGGGATTGATATGATTTCGAAGATCGAGATTTTTGAACAGAGCTTGCCATCGACATGCTTCTTTAGTTCTAGGGTAGTTTTTTGGGTTTACGAGCTAGACTTTTTATGTTCGATCATTGGTGGTCGGGTTGTTGGTATGCAACGACTTTTGACTTTGTATTTACTTGTCCGACTATCGGTCGTTCATATGTAATCGTTCAATGAATTTCCTTCTTTTGCTGAACTCGTGTTTTTAATTACATATGTCGTGGATAAATGTAATATTGATCATAAAATTCGTTAAGTATGTAATAAACGGAGGATCGTGCGACTTAGGCTTTTTATTGCAATATAACGGTTGAAACATAAATCGTGTATTTGGACCGTAGTAATAAACACAAATATATATCATCGATGTGTTAGAACATACAAAGTTTTTCTAAGTTCCAGAAACTTAGATCGAGGGATCGTTTAGACCTTACATGTGACTGTATCGTATGATGAAATTCCAGAATGTATGCCCCTGTGGCAAAACAATTAAGTCACACACTCGGGTACTCATGTCGTGCGTACCTGTGACAAAGTTCGTTAGAGGTCGGTCGATCTCACGACGTTCACTGTCGTGTTAAAAAAAAACTTTGCATGGGAGGAGGGCGACTCTAAAAGAAATATTTTTTCAGATGCATCGCGTTCCAACTTCGCGGGATTTCTTGATTGTCGAGGGTCTGAAGTCGATATGCTCCTTTACCAACGACTTCAGAGACGCGGTAAGGTCCTTCCCACTTAGTAGAAAGCTTACCTGCGTTGAGCTCCTTGGTGTTTGGGAATACTCGACGGAGGACGTAATCGCCTTCTTGAAAGACTTTAATTTTGACGTGCTTATTGAAATGTCGCTCGACCGCCTGCTTCTGCGACGCCATCCTGATCAAGGCGGATTCTTTGAGCTCTTCTAGGGCGTCGAGGTCATGACTTAAATCAACCATGTTGTGGTCGATGGAAGTGTGCCTCGAAGTCGGGAGATGAACTTCGATTGGTAGGACGGCTTCACAACCGTAGACGAGAGAGAAGGGGGTTTGTCCTGTGGACGTGCGGGGTGTCGTGCGATTTGCCCATATGACTGAAGGGAGTTCTTCAACCCATCTTCCTTTTGCAGCTTTTAATCATTTCTTGATCGAGGCTACAATAGTCTTATTACTCGACTCGGCAAGTCCATTGGCTTGGGGATATCTGGGAGTCGAGGTCGTCAGCTTGATGTTCCTATCTTCACAGAACTGTTGGGTCCTGTCGCTTATGAATTGGGATCCATTGTCGCAGACAATTTCGGATGGAATCCCAAACCTGCATATGATGTTAGTCTGGATAAAAGAAATAACTTCTTTATCCCTAATTTGGGAGAAGGCAGTCGCTTCGACTCATTTAGAAAAGTAGTCCGTAAGTACAAGGAGAAATACCTTTTGTCCTGGAGCGGGTGGTAGTTTGCCGACAATATCCATTCCCCATCTCATGAAGGGCCATGGGATAAGTGTCAAGTGCAAAGGTTCCGAAGGTTTATGAGACATACCTGAGTGTCGTTGACAGGGGTCGCAATTCTGGACGTACTTGACAGCGTCTTGTCGTAGTGTTGGCCAAAAATACCCTTGTCGAGATATACGATTAGCTAAACTACGAATTCCTGAATGATTACCACATTCGCCGTCGTGCATCTCTTGGAGGATTTTCTGGGCTTGATTTTTGCTGATGACGCACCTTAAATTTAAGCCCGTCGATGATCGCCGATAAAGATTATTTTCGATCATGACGTACTTAGATGCTTTGAATCTGATTTTTCGAGCCTCCATTTTGTCTTCGGGGAGTTGGTCGTGCACGAGGAAATTTTGAATGTCGCGTGACCAATCATCTTCTTCGTCTTCGATCCGGATGACGTCCGTGTTTCCAATGGACGGCGTTGCCAGGTGAATCATAGGAATAACATCAAATATTGGTTCAACTAAAGCGGACCCAAGGTTTGCCAATGCGTCGGCCTGAGTGTTCTGGTCTCGCGGAATCTGTTCAATAGAAAAAGATTTAAATTTTTTGGAAATTTCTTTTGCCACGCTTAGATACGCTGTCATTTTTGAATCCTTGGCTGCGAATTCTCCATTGATTTGATTTACTACCAGCAGGGAATCGCTCTTGACATGCAGTGCGGTTGCCCCCGAGTCGTGGGCTATATTCATTCCCATAATCAGGGCTTCATACTCAGCCTCGTTATTGGTGGTTTTGAAGTCTCATCGGACCGAGTATACCATCTTCCCCCTCTGTGGCGACTTTAAGACGACGCCCAGTCCAGAGCCTCTAACGTTGGATGATCCATCGACATGTAGAATCCAAGGTACGTCGTCGCGAGTCGCCACAACGGACACTTCGAGTTCTGCTTCTTTTTCTAACTCAGGGCTGAAATCGGCGATAAAATCTGCCAAGGCTTGCGATTTGATCGCGGTCCTGGGTTTAAAATCGATGTCATAACTGCTTAGATATATACCCCACTTTGCTAAGCGACCTGTCAACTCGGGTTTTCTTAACACAGATTTAAGAGGGAAGTTAGTCACGACAGTAATATGATGTGATTCAAAGTAATGACGCAGTTTTTTAGCAGCAGTGACTAGTGATAAGAGTAATTTTTCCATAGAGGAATACCTGGTTTCTGCGTCTAAAAGTGATTTACTTACATAATAGATCGGTAATTGCTGTTTTTCATCCTCTCGGGTCAGAACAACACTTACTGCATTTGGGCTGACAGCCAAATACAACTGTAGGATCTCATGATCGTGAGGTTTTGACAACAGAGGAGGCGACGCCATGTATTCCTTGAGTTTTTGCAAGGCTTGTTCATGATCATTGGTCCAGTCGAAGCCCCTATTTTTCCTGAGGACATTATAAAATAGATGACATTTATCTGAAGATCGGGAGATAAACCTGTTTAGAGCTGCTACTCGACCGGTGAGTTTCTGGACTTCTTTGAAATTTCGAGGAGATTTGATCTCAATGATGGCCTTGATTTGGTTGGGGTTAGCCTCAATGCCTCGACGGGTGACCATATAACCCAGGAACTTCCCGGCACTAACGCCAAAGGAACATTTCGTCGGATTGAGCTTCATGTTATACTTCCGGAGGATGTCGAACGATTGCCTGAGGTGATCAATGTGATCAATCGCTTGCTTCGACTTCACTAACATGTCATCGATATATACCTCCATCGTGTTTCCAAGATGGTCTTTGAACATCTTGTTTACCAGCCGTTGGTAGGTAGAACCTGCATTTTTTAGTCCGAAAGGCATAACTTTGTAACAATAAATACCTCGATCCGTCATGAAAGCGGTTTTCTCTTGGTCGTCAACGTGCATTAAAATTTGGTTGTATCCAGAATAGGCGTCCATGAACGTTAATAACTCATGCCCCGCGGTTGCATCGACCATGGCGTCAATATGAGGTAACGGGAATGGATCATTTGGACAGGCTTTATTGAGATCGGTGAAGTCGATACAGACCCTCCATTTTCCATTCTTCTTGGCTACGACCACGACGTTAGCGAGCCAATCAGGATATTTTACCTCCCGAATCTTTCCTGTCTTGAGGAAGTTGTCGACCTCACCATTTATTACTTTATTTCCTTCAGGAGCGAACTTGCGACGTTTTTGCTTGATAGGTTTGAACGATGGATCGACGTTAAGCTTATGAGCAATGACCTTGGGGTCAATACCGACCATATCTTCATGTGACCAGGCGGAGCAATCAGCATGTTCCCGCAAAAAGGATATGAGTTTTTCTTTAATGTGGGGATCAAGGGATGAACCCACAAGAATCTTTTGATCGGGTGTGCTTTGATCTAGAACGATTTCCTCCAAATGATACTCATCGACAGCTGTTGGGGAGTTTTGTGCATTTTCTAAGCATGCGTGTACTGGTATAACGGCTTGTTCTGGATTCCCGTTATCCGCCATTTTCCTGCGACAGAAAACAGAAGAAACTCCAAGAAACTATTAGTAGAATGCACGTTCGTCGAGGATTTTCTCTAGATGTAGTCCCACTGTGACAACTGTCAAATTCACATCTCAGGTTAGAATTGTTTTGGAAACCTTATTGTTTTTATGACATAGTTTACACAGTGCAATTTTAGCAGTAAACCCGGTACAATAGGAAAAATTGAGAAATTTTGCCTAAGAAATCCTTGAATTAGGAAATTATCCATAAATCTCATAAAATGCCAACCTAAAATATTTATATACTACAAGTATCTGTGTAATTGATAATTTATATATTTCAATTATATTTTATATATATAAATACTTTACTTTATGCATATATACATGTATTTTACTTTAAAAAGAAAATACTTGTATTTAGACTTTTATTTTTGTACAAGAAGTGACTAAATACTTAAATGTCACACCACCACCACCCCCCCCCCATGTGAGGGCCGGCCATCCCCTCCCCTCTCTCTCATTTTGCATTAATAAACATCTATACCTCACTTGTTAAACCATTCTCTCATTTCACTCTTTCTCTAGTTATCATCTCTCTCTCTCTCCACCTTCAAATCTTCATATCTTCATCTTCAAACATTCAAACCTTCATCACAACTCCATCCCCAAAAATCAAAGTCTTCAAGAGTTCAAGATAACCTAAGGTAAACATAAGTGTGTTGGGTAAAAACCACACACATCCTTTCAAGTCTTTTTCATATTCTTGCATTTTTAAAAGTATGATCTTCATCTTTTTGTTACACTTTCTTCACATCTTTTAAAATCATCTTTATGGGTCTTAATGTTTGTAGATTTACCATCATAACATCTTTTGTTAGTAAAAGATGGCGAATCCAAAATCAAACCAAAGTTAAGATCAAAGATGAACATTTTAGACACATGCATGTAGTAATCTTGAAAGATCCATCATTTTTGTTCAAGAGTCTTATGAATGTATCTTTGAAAACCACTAAAAACACATTTAAACCCACATGCCTGAGCTCAAAATACTGAATTTTTAGTTGCATGTTGATGTTCTTGGCAAGAACATCAACAATCTTCAAATTGGGTCTTTTGCAAAAGTGTTCAAGGTTTGAGTTGATGGTTATTTTGCATGCATTTTAAATGGACCATAAATATGTTTGGAACTGAAAATATTTGTATGATTGAGAGTCAAATCGGATTTTGCATGCAAAGGAATAAGAATTTTGGTTTAAAAGTCTAGTTGGGTGCACATGCACAAGGTGTTGATTGGACAGCTTGCTGCCAGAAATTACACCTCACTTCAAAGAGTCACATCTCACTCATTTTAACTCCAAATGGAGTGATTCTTTTTCTGGAATTCATTTTAGTGTGTTAAGATTCAAACTCAAGTGGTTTCATTTAAAAACTCAAAGATTGCATTTATCAAACAGTCCTCACAAAATCCGGATGCAAACAACAAAGTATTCTGTCGGAGTTTACGTCGTGTATTATTTCATGTACTTATACTCCTTCAAAAATTATGAAACTGATGCCAAACGTTTCCTAACTCATTGAACCAACTGGTCATAAAATTTCATGATCAAATAATACCTGGAAGTTACCCAAAGTTGGACACAAAGTGACATCAAATTCTGGACAGTAAAGGACAAATTATTATTTATTATAAGGACTATTTCTAATCCCATTTCATCATTTCATGATGAAATAGTGGAGTATATAAGTATATCTTTTATTTATGCAATTTATTTATGTCTTTTATTTATGCATTTTATTTATTCTTTATCCCTTTTTATCTTTTATGATGAAATTGTGGAATGTTTATATATATAATATATTTATATATATTTATGCATTTTATTCTTGATCCCATTTCATCATTTTATGATGAAATAGTGGAGTATAAATATATATTATGTCTATATATTTATACATTTAAATATTTGTCATTTCGTTTACGACCCCTAATTTTATCGTCGTTACGATAAAATTTCGGTTTATACATATATATGTACTATATATGTTTATGTTCTTTAAAACCCTTTTCGTTACCTATTGGGACGAAATTGTGGAAACTTTAATCTAAGAAGGACAATGTATACGTTTATTACGTTATAATATTAAAACACAACAAGGCATTTTATGATGATTTGGATAATTAGTACCGAACCTTCGAGATTGAGAACTCACTAGTGACCTTACGTTCATAGGTTTGAAGTAGGATCATCTCGGAGTATTTGTGGGAGATTCCTGGATTCTATCACGTATCAAGTGAGTATTCACAGCCCCTTTTTCAATGGTTTACATATTTTGGGGTGAAAAGCATGTGGTTACTACAACTATTTTACACACCGATTATTTCGTTTTCTTGAAAATACGAAGCTTGCTTATTTATGCTCTATGGTATCTATGTTGTTGCAAATGTTGTAAGTTTGAGTTTCTTTTGCTATCATGTATAAAGTCCCCGTTCACGTATACGTTACCCGTTTAACTCACGAGTGTGAGCCGTTGGTAATTATGAATAACGTTATTTGGGTTGACACCCCCACTCACAAGTAGCGCTTGTTTGAGTGCATAATTATTGTTGTATTGCGTATTGTTGGTGATAGAACATGCGCGTATGTGGAATGATTCCACCGTTGTGGTAGGGGCAAATTATGTCAGTATAGGTCGAGTAACGGGCTCAATAACTTAGCATTTTACATATGATTACCTCGAGCAAGTGGTTCTGATAACCGTTTTATTTATCCCTTGTGTGGATCTAAACTATTTTGCAATGGCAAACAAGTGGTTTTTATAACCGTATTATTTATCCCTTGTGTGGATTTGCAACATATTTTGCAATGGCAACAATGTTATACTATTTAAACCTGTGATCTCACCAACTATTCATTAGTTGACACTCTCATTTACATGATTTTCAGGAGAACCTCTTTAAGGTTGGAACTTAGGAAGGCTACACGCGATGAAGCTTTTCTTTACAATCTTTAAATTTCATGTTCATTTCCCTCCCGTAAAAACAATTGTAAAAGACAAGGTTTGACCTTTGAATGTATTTTGATGGTTGTTGTGATCTTGTAACTTTTGCTATGAAACTTGAGCTGCACATTCCGTGTTTCCGCTTTAGCGGGGTGTAACAGGATTTGGTATCAGAGCTAAAGGTTATAGAGAATACCGGTTTCCTTTGGAAAACTGCAACTATAACCAAAAACGGGAATGAACATTTAAATTACTAAACATGTTGCTAGTATAACTGGTTCGGGTATTGCATCATCGGTCTTTAATTAAACAAAGCCTGATCACCTATGTTTAATTAAAGAAAGAGTGATGCAAGACCGGAAATGGATATACTAGGAATATGTGTGTTTTCACACTTGATGCTTCACGTTGTATGCCTAATAGGAGTGTAGTTATTGCCTATAGTATGCAATAGTATAGTACGCTTAGCCTTTATATTGCGCAATAGTAATGTTATACACTCTTACTTCAGTATCACTATGTCAACATCCTCATCACACTCTTACTTCAGCAATACTATGTCGTCATCATCATCATCAAGCTCACAACCTTCCTACACGCCATCAAGTGAGCGTACGTCTGACGAGGAACGAGACCCGTATGATGGGCCAAGGATGCCTCCGACTGTGGCTCCTCCACAACCCATCCCGGTAGTGATACAACCCAATCCTAGGGGTCCGCGTACGAGGCAAACCGCTAGGAAGAGCGTGCCCATACCTAGACGAGTGTCTTTTAGGTCTGATCAGCGGGACGCACCGGAACCCTCACGGGTGATCGAGGGAGTGCCGATTAGTCGAGCGCCTGGCATGACCTGGACCGAAGAGCAACGCCTTAGGGCCGTGACAATGGACTTGCACGGATGTCAAATGAGGGTCAGTCACCAGAGTCAAGTCGTGACCGAGCTAGTGGAATTAAGTCACCTTTTAACCAACATGTCGTCCGACGCCCTAAATGGAGCGAAAATAGCTCGGAGGATAGCTTTACGAGCCGAGATAAGGAGCATGGTAGTAGTGATGCTATTGACGCTATTGGTGTTGTGGGTTTCGATTGAAGTGTATCGGGGCGGATATTGACGTGGACGGTGGAAGATTTAGAGGAGTAGTGCTAGATATGCTTGTGTTGATGATATTGATAGTTGTGTATTTGGGATGGTTTTGAATAGGATGATTGATAGTTTGGCAGCTTTTGATAAGACTTTTGGGTTCAAAGGAAAACATTTTCTTGTGGTTATTATGAACTAAGTATTTTGGGTAATTATAAGTGATTGGTGGTATTAGATCTAAAAACTTTAGTATTGATGTAGGATGAACCTCAAAATTTTGGTATTTGCGGCATTATCTAAAAATAGGAATGAATTTTTATCTTAATGTTATCGGGAGCCGGAACAAGAAAGTAGTGGGAAATTTTGGGATGCATGCTAAGGAAGTAGGACGTTACAATAGGCCTCAACCAAAGTGTAACCAATGTGGTTCACATCACGAGGGAGCCTGTCTCATCTGTAGCATCTGTAAGCAAAAAGGTCATTTAGCCCGATTTTGTAAGACGGTGAAGAATGTGAAAGAGGAAGGAAGGGTATGCTATGAGTGCGGAAGTCCAGATCACTTCCGAAACGTGTGCCCAAGGCTGAGAAGGGGACCAATCAATAACAACGTTGGGTATCAAGCAAGAAAAGTCAATCAGGGAAACCAAGGAGGACAAGCTCGAGGACGGGCATTTGTTTTAGGAACAGAAGAAGCACGTCGAGACCCTAATGTAGTGACAGGTACGTTTCTTCTAAACGATTACTATGCATCAGTATTATTCGACACTGGTGCCGTTAAGAGCTTTGTTTCTTTAGAATTTAGGCCTTTGATCAATCTAGAATCTAAGAAAATGCCGAATGCTTATATTGTTGAGGTTGCTAATGGATTTGAATTAGAAGCTAAGGATGTAATCTTAGGCTGTACCTTGAACATAGCTGATAAACTGTTTAATGTCGATCTTATTCCAATTGAATTGGGGAGTTTCGATGTAGTAATATGCATGGATTGGTTATCTAAGCACCGAGCAGAGGTTAGTTGTTTTGAAAAGACGGTTAGGTTACCATTACAAGGCGGAGAAACCCTAGTTGTCCAAGGAGATAGAGCTGGAAGGAGTCTGAAGATAGTATCATGTATGAAGGTCCATAAGTATTTGAGGAAGAAGTATGTTCCGTTCTTGGCGCAAGTAATTGAGAAGAAGTCTGAGGAGAGGCGAGTCCAGGATATTCCTGTGGTGAAGGATCACCCAGAAGTATTTCCAGACGATTTGCCTGGACTTCCACCGTTTAGACAAGTCGAATTTCAGATTGATCTTGTACCCGGAGCGGCGCCCGTAGCTAAGGCCCCGTATCGCTTAGCACCTGCGGAAATGCAAGAGTTGTCGAATCAACTTCAAGAACTTTTGGATAAAGGATTCATTCGACCAAGTTCATCACCCTGGGGAGCTCCGATTCTCTTCGTCTAGAAGAAGGATGGATCGTTTCGAATGTGTATCGATTATAGGGAGCTTAATAAGTTAACAATCAAGAACCGACATCCTCTCCCTCGAATAGACGATTTGTTCGACCAGTTGCAAGGTGCAACTTACTTCTCTAAGATTGATCTTCGATCGGGATATCATCAGTTGAGAGTCCGAGAGGAAGATATTCCTAAAACAGCTTTTAGAACTCGCTATGGACACTACGAGTTTTTAGTTATGCCATTTGGATTGACGAACGCGCCAACTGTGTTTATGGATCTAATGAATAGAGTATGTAGGCCATATCTTGATAAGTTCGTGATTGTGTTCATCGATGACATATTAATCTATTCTCAGAATAAGAAGAATCACGAGCAACATCTAAAAGTGATTTTAGAGCTTCTTAAGGAACATAAGCTATATGCCAAATTCTCTAAGTGCGAATTTTGGATTCGGGAGGTACACTTCTTAGGTCACGTAATCGGGGAGAAAGGGATTCACGTGGACCCGACTAAAGTGGAAGCCATTAAGAAATGGGAAGCCCCAAGGACTCCAATGGAAATTCGCCAATTTCTAGGCTTGGCAGGGTATTATCGACGTTTTATCGAGAATTTCTCTAAGATCGCTAAACCCCTTACCACGTTAACCCAAAAGGAGAAGTAATTCGTTTGGGGAATTCCACAAGAAGAAGCATTTCAACTTCTGAAGAAAAAGTTGTGCAATGCACCGATTTTAGCTTTACCGGAAGAAACGGAAAATTTTGTAGTGTATTGTGACGCATCACATCAAGGATTAGGTTGCGTATTGATGCAAAATGATAAGGTGATAGCATATGCCTCGAGACAATTAAAAGTTCATGAGAAGAACTACACCACGCACGATTTGGAACTCGGAGCTGTGGTATTCGCTTTGAAAATATGGAGACATTATCTATATGGTACCAAGTGTACTATTTTCACCGATCATAAAAGTCTTCAACACATCTTTGATCAAAAGATGCTGAACATGAGGCAAAGAAGATGGGTAGAACTGCTCAGCGATTACGATTGCGAGATACGTTACCACCTAGGCAAGGCCAACCTGGTAGCCGATGCCCTGAGTAGGAAAGAAAGGGTAAAACCTTCACGAGTCCGAGCATTAGGAGCACTGGTTCAAACAAGTTTGAAAACCCGAATTTTTGAAGCTCAGATCGAAGCATTGAAATCTGAAAACCTGAAGGAAGAGACTCTTCATGGTTTAGAGTCTAGTTTTGAAACTAAGATTGATGGAGTACGTTACTTTAAAGGCAGAGTATGGATCCCAAAGGCTGATAACCTACGAGAAATGATTTTAGAGGAGGCTCATAAATCGAAGTATTCAATTCACCCAGGAGCGGACAAGATGTATAAGGATTTAAGGGAATACTATTGGTGGCCAGGAATGAAGAAGGATATTGCCATATATGTAGGAAAATGCGTAACGTGTGTAAAGGTCAAGGCTGTATATCAAAAGCCATCGGGACTGTTGCAACAACCGGAAATTCCCCAGTGGAAATGGGAGCAAATCACTATGGATTTCATAACCAAACTCCCAAGAACTGCCAAAGGGCACGACACGATTTGGGTTATAGTAGATCGATTTACGAAGTCCGCACATTTCCTACCTATTCGAGAAGATTATAAGATGGAAAAGCTTTCTCAGATCTACATCAAGGAGATCGTTACGCGGCATGGAGTTCCAATTTCCATTATATCGGATAGAGATAGTCGTTTTACATCTCGATTTTGGCAATCAATCCAAAAAGCATTAGGAACGCAGTTAAACTTAAGCACGGCTTATCATCCTCAAACGGATGGTCAGAGTGAGCGAACCATTCAGACGTTGGAGGACATGCTTCGGGCATGTGTATTAGACTTTGGAGGAAGTTGGGATAACCACTTGCCGTTAGTCAAATTTTCATACAATAATAGCTATCATACTAGTATTCAGTGTGCACCATATGAGGCTCTATACGGTCGCAAGTGTCGATCACCTATTTGTTGGTTGGAAATTGGGGATAGACAACTATCTAGTCCGGACATTGTCCAAGAAACCACCGACAAGATTGCAATCACCAGAGATAGGCTTAAAGCAGCTCAAGATCGTCAAAAGAGTTATGCGGATAATCGAAGAAAGCCTTTAAAATTCCAAGTGGGTGACCGAGTCTTTTTAAAAGTATCCCCTTGGAAGGGAACAGTTCGTTTTGGGAAAAGAGGAAAGTTGAGTCCAAGGTATGTTGGACCATTTAAGATCACGGAAAGAATTGGACCGGTAGCTTATAAACTGGAATTGCCAATGGAGTTAAGTGCTATTCACAACACGTTTCACGTATCGAACCTTAAAAAGTGTTTAGCTGATGAAGCAGTAACCGTGCCTTTGGAAGAAGTCCAAATCAACAATAAACTGCACATCGTAGAGGAACCAATGGAAATACTCGATAGGGAAGTCAAGCGTCTTAAGAGAAGCAAAATCCCGATAGTAAAAGTCCATTGGAACACAAGGCGTGGGCCTGAATATACTTGGGAGCGGGAGGATTACATGTTACAAAAGTATCCTCACCTCTTTGCAAGCAAACCTGTTAACGCTAGTAACACTTGAATTTCGGGACGAAATTCTTCTAACCGGGGGAGACTGTGACAACTGTCAAATTCACATCTCAGGTTAGAATTGTTTTGGAAACCTTATTGTTTTTATGACATAGTTTACACAGTGCAATTTTAGCAGTAAACCCGGTACAATAGGAAAAATTGAGAAATTTTGCCTAAGAAATCCTTGAATTAGGAAATTATCCATAAATCTCATAAAATGCCAACCTAAAATATTTATATACTACAAGTATCTATGTAATTGATAATTTATATATTTCAATTATATTTTATATATATAAATACTTTACTTTATGCATATATACATGTATTTTACTTTAAAAAGAAAATACTTGTATTTAGACTTTTATTTTTGTACAAGAAGTGACTAAATACTTAAATGTCACACCACCACCACCCCCCATGTGAGGGCCGGCCATCCCCTTCCCTCTCTCTCATTTTGCATTAATAAACATCTATACCTCACTTGTTAAACCATTCTCTCATTTCACTCTTTCTCTAGTTATCATCTCTCTCTCTCTCCACCTTCAAATCTTCATCTTCAAACCTTCAAACCTTCATCACAACTCCAGCCCCAAAAATCAAAGTCTTCAAGAGTTCAAGATAACCTAAGGTAAACATAAGTGTGTTGGGTAAAAACCACACACATCCTTTCAAGTCTTTTTCATATTCTTGCATTTTTAAAAGTATGATCTTCATCTTTTTGTTACACTTTCTTCACATCTTTTAAAATCATCTTTATGGGTCTTAATGTTTGTAGATTTACCATCATAACATCTTTTGTTAGTAAAAGATGGCGAATCCAAAATCAAACCAAAGTTAAGATCAAAGATGAACATTTTAGACACATGCATGTAGTAATCTTGAAAGATCCATCATTTTTGTTCAAGAGTC
The DNA here is from genome assembly GCA_033807775.1 of Saussurea involucrata. Taxonomy (NCBI): domain Eukaryota; kingdom Viridiplantae; phylum Streptophyta; class Magnoliopsida; order Asterales; family Asteraceae; genus Saussurea; species Saussurea involucrata. Next base: position 30,055,396 of record CM066316.1, read on the forward strand.
TTATGAATGAATCTTTGAAAACCACTAAAAACACATTTAAACCAACATGCATGAGCTCAAAATACTGAATTTTTAGTTGCATGTTGATGTTCTTGGCAAGAACATCAACAATCTTCAAATTGGGTCTTTTGCAAAAGTGTTCAAGGTTTGAGTTGATGGTTATTTTGCATGCATTTTAAATGGACCATAAATATGTTTGGAACTGAAAATATTTGTATGGATGAGAGTCAAATCGAATTTTGCATGCAAAGGAATAAGAATTTTGGTTTAAAAGTCTAGTTGGGTGCACATGCACAAGGTGTTGATTGGACACCTTGCTGCCAGAAATTACACCTCACTTCAAAGAGTCATATCTCACTCATTTTAACTCCAAATGGAGTGATTCTTTTTCTGGAATTCATTTTAGTGTGTTAAGATTCAAACCCAAGTGGTTTCATTTAAAAACTCAAAGATTTCATTTATCAAACAGTCCTCACAAAATCGGGATGCAAACAACAAAGTATTCTGTCGGATTTTACGTCGTGTATTATTTCATGTACTTATACTCCTTCAAAAATTATGAAACTGATGCCAAAAGTTTCCTAACTCATTGAACCAACTGGACATAAAATTTCATGATCAAATAATACCTAGAAATTACCCAAAGTTGGACACAAAGTGACATCAAATTCTGGACAGTAAATGACAAATTATTATTTATTATAAGGACTATTTCTAATCCCATTTCATCATTTCATGATGAAATAGTGGAGTATATAAGTATATCTTTTATTTATGCAATTTATTTATGTCTTTTATTTATGCATTTTATTTATTCTTTATCCCTTTTTATCCTTTATGATGAAATTGTGGAATGTTTATATATATAATATATTTATATATATTTATGCATTTTATTCTTGATCCCATTTCATCATTTTATGATGAAATAGTGGAGTATAAATATATATTATGTCTATATATTTATACATTTAAATATTTGTCATTTCGTTTACGACCCCTAATTTTATCGTCGTTACGATAAAAATTCGGTTTATACATATATATGTACTATATATGTTTATGTTCTTTAAAACCCTCTTCGTTACCTATTGGGACGAAATTGTGGAAACTTTAATCTAAGAAGGACAATGTATTCGTTTATTACGTTATAATATTAAAACACAACTAGGCATTTTATGATGATTTGGATAATTAGTACCGAACCTTCGAGATTGAGAACTCACTAGTGACCTTACGTTCATAGGTTTGAAGTAGGATCATCTCGGAGTATTTGTGGGAGATTCCTGGATTCTATCACGTATCAAGTGAGTATTCACAGCCCCTTTTTCAATGTTTTACATATTTTGGGGTGAAAAGCATGTGGTTACTACAACTATTTTACACACCGATTATTTCGTTTTCTTGAAAATACGAAGCTTGCTTATTTATGCTCTATGGTATCTATGTTGTTGCAAATGTTGTAAGTTTGAGTTTATTTTGCTATCATGTATAAAGTCCCCGTTCACGTATACGTTACCCGTTTAACTCACGAGTGTGAGCCGTTGGTAATTATGAATAACGTTATTTGGGTTGACACCCCCACTCACAAGTAGCGCTTGTTTGAGTGCATAATTATTGTTGTATTGCGTATTGTTGGTGATAGAACATGCGCGTATGTGGAATGATTCCACCGTTGTGGTAGGGGAAAATTATGTCAGTATAGGTCGGCTAACGGGCTCAATAACTTAGCATTTTACATATGATTACCTCGAGCAAGTGGTTCTGATAACCGTTTTATTTATCCCTTGTGTGGATCTAAACTATTTTGCAATGGCAAACAAGTGGTTTTTATAACCGTATTATTTATCCCTTGTGTGGATTTGCAACATATTTTGCAATGGCAACAATGTTATACTATTTAAACATGTGATCTCACCAACTATTCATTAGTTGACACTCTCATTTACATGCTTTTCAGGAGAACGTCTTTAAGGTTGGAACTTAGGAAGGCTACACGTGATGAAGCTTTTCTTTACAATCTTTAAATTTCATGTTCATTTCCCTCCCGTAAAAACAATTGTAAAAGACAAGGTTTGACCTTTGAATGTATTTTGATGGTTGTTGTGATCTTGTAACTTTTGCTATGAAACTTGAGCTGCACATTCCGTGTTTCCGCTTTAGCGGGGTGTGACACCCACGGATGGCGCCAAACTGTTAATGCCAAAAATCGCACCAAAGGGACAACTTAAGGTCGATGTGGACTTAAACAACTAAAGAAAGAATCTTTCGACGAGACATGCGACGATAAATAAAATAAAGAAACAAGGGATTTGATGACGCAGGAAAAACCTCAATCGAGGAAAAAACCTTCGAACGACAGGGGGTGTCGTCGCTGCACTATGGTCACCAATCAGGGGCGATGTCCTTGGATACTCGAGTCGATCGTACAGTGATTACAATACAAATGAAGAAAATGCTTCGAAATGTAAAGTACAAGTGTTTGAATGTAAAAATAGGTGTTTGTCGTGTACGAAACAAAGTGTGAACTGCTGGTCGAGGGCTGTCGTCGTGCGTCGAGAGCGATACTTAGAATAATGTTTCTTCACTTCAGATGTTCTTGAATATTGCTTCGGTTGTTAATCGCCGGATATTCGATGTCTTGAAATGTTGATTGAGCTTGATATTTATAGTCTTCGTGTCCTTAGCTTCATCCATGAATGCTCCTTTAATGGCCTTAACGGTTGGAAACGGTCGCCGGAGTAATGACCTTCGTCCGTTACGGTCGCCGGCTGTTTAATGATTGCATCGGTTATAGTCGTTGCTCCTTAATGACTTTGACTCCTGCATTAAACACTTAACAAATGGTTATGGTTAACGTTAGCTTTGGTCAAAGTCGCACGTCCTTATATAATAGTCGTGCGGATCGGGCGACGCTATGGTCGAGCGTCGTAAGGAACTCTCGACTTACCTTTTACGAAGGACGACGATGGTGTTCTGGGTCTTTGTCGAGACATTATCTTAATACAAGATATAGTCCTTAATCATACGTCTTACCTGTTCTGGTTGCAGTCGAGCGACGTGATTTTTTGCCCAAACAGTATCTACCCGGATTTTATCTGTTGTTTCGCCTATTTTCTCATATCTGTTTATTTGCTTCTATTCTTTTATTCTTTATCGAGTCATAGGTAGTTGCGTTAGGTACCCAATCTACTTTAGATTCTTGCGTTAAGTTTCACTACTAGTTTCCATTACCTACTTTGAATCAATTTTGTCTCACGATCACTAAGTGCACAACAAGATGACTTCAACAGACGCTCTTGCAATTGCGACTGACTCTAAACCTCCAATCCTCTACCGAGGAGAGTATCCTCAATGGCGTGATCGATTCATGGTCTTCATCGAATCCAAGGATCTATACACTCAAATTCTTTTGTCCTTGGAAGAAGGTCCTCAGCCTACCCCAATGATAGATCTCCCTACTCAAGCAAAGCGGTGCCGCAGCAGTTCGGGCACCGAAGACATTCGCTCAAATGACCAAAGATTAGCAGAATAGATTTGAGGGAGACAAGCTTGCAAAGAGATATATCGTTCAGAGCCTACCGGATGACATCTACACTGCTATAGATAGTCACAAAGATACTACTAAAGGCATGTGGGATCAAGTCGCTAAGATGATGATGGGCAACAAGATTGGAGATCAGCTGAAGATCAAAAACTGTATCACTTACTACGACAACTTCAAACAAAGACAAGGTGAGTCACTGACCGAGACCTACGAACGATTTTGCATGCTTCTGAACGAGCTTCACAAGAACAACATCACGAGGACCAACACTGAGAACAACATCAAGTTCCAGAACAACCTCCTGCCTGTGTGGAAGACATTTACTTCTCACATTCATCACAATCACATCCTACAGAACATTCCGATCAATGAACTGTATGAAATGCTCATGCAAGATGAAGATAAAGTGATGGATATCCTGGGCGAACAAAAGCCAGTTGAGAAACCAACTGTCGTTCCTCTAGAACTGGTCTCCGACAAACAAGCAAAACAGTCGAGCCGCGGTTCCAAGAGAGAGAAAGAGAAAAACGAGTCAGAGGAAGAAAAAGGAGATGGTAGTGAGTTTGATACTGAACTGAAAGAAATCAAGAAAGTTATGGTTCTCTTGTCTAGAGCCTTCCAAAAGAAGATGTTTTTCAAGAAACCGTCATCAAATAATCACAGGTACTCGACCACTCCGAACAAGCGCCATGAATATCAAAATAAGTATGAGGGAAGAAAGAGAAATGAGAAACGTAAGCAAGCTAATGAGAAAGAAAAGGACGAGCATGTGAAATGCTACAAACGCGGCAGATTGAGTCACTTTGCCAAAGAATGCAGAAAGCCAGTAGTACGCAATGTTGAGCTACAAGAACAAGTTATTGCTGGCCAAACAAAAAGAAGCTGGGAAAGCACTGATGGCTGAAGATGACCACTGGCTGAGCCTTTCGGATGAAGAAGATGCTGACGCCCACCTGTGTTTTATGGGTAATCAAGTCAATCAGTCCGAGTTAGAAAACGATGACTGCAACTCATCTCCGTATGCTGAATCTTGTTAGGTATGTGCTCCTATCCATCAAGCCATATTCGATCAGATGCAAATTAACGTGTCTAAAATAGATTCATACAAGCTAACCATTAAAGAAAATACACTTTTAGTTTCCGAACTAAGTGACAAGATTGATGGTCAACATCAAGTCATTGACACTCTTAGGTTAGAAAATGTTGGTCACTTGTGCATAATTGAAAATCTAAAGGTCAAGTTAACGAGTTTCTAAAGAATCTGACGAGTTAAAGGCCAAACTATCTGAAATAACAAATAAGCTCAATAAGTATGAATACGAGAGAACTGAGACTATCTATCAATGTTCTTCGATTCAAATAGAAAACAAAGAACTTATTGAAAAGATAAAGGATCTTGAGCTAATGTTTTACAAACGTGGCCAAACTGATCAAACGATCCATCTGAACAAACCAAAGGATTTCAAAAACTATAATTATGAATGGGGAATTGGGATTTGAAAACTCCAGACCTGATTATCTCCTATCTGAAGACCCTTCAAGTCAATCTACACCAACTCGTTCAAACAATCAGGACAGATAACGACACTGAGTTCAAGAATCGCATATTGGGTGACTACCTTGATTCTGTAGGCACCACCCATACTTTCTCAGCCGCACGCACTCCTCAACAAATCAGAGTGGTGGAAAGATGCAACCGCACTCTTGTGGAAGTTGCTCGCACGAAGCTGACTCAGACCAAGCTACCGCTATTCCTTTGGCCAGAAGCAATTGCAACCGCCTGCTACACGCAAAACCGTTCAGTCATCAACAAGCGGTTCAACAAGACACCGTACAAGATTATCAACAATAGGATTTCGAACATCAAATACTTTCACACCTTCGGATGCACCTGCTTTGTACTAAACGACAAAGATGATCTCGACAAATTCAGCCCCAAGGCGAACGAAGGAGTCTTCATAGGCTACTCATCTCAAGCAAACGCGTTTAGAGTCTGTTTGGGTAAAAATCCACACCTCACGACCGACGATGAAAAATACATATGACATTTACGTAAGACCACTCTTATATTAAGATAAGGTCTTGCAGATTATTTGCTATCGAATATTAGGTCGTACATTTCTACGATGGTCGTAAGTTTCATACGAACGACGTCCAAGACTCAAGACGGTCGTACGACCATACTAACCGTTTATAGTTAACAGCCGATTTCTTTGTTCCATTAATGCAGGTCCAAAAGAAATCATGGTACAAGAGTCAGTAACCGACGAGCTCTTAAATGACAATAAAGGCTCGACAGCGGTTACAAGCGCACCATTAAAGCACATTTAATGTCTCCGCAAGCTATATAAAGAATTGTACCACACTCCAAGCGGGGGACTACGAATCTGAACATCACAAAATCCAACATCTGAATTCAACACATCTGCACTCGCTTCTACATTTCCTACGCAATACAACAGTGATCAACAAAGCATTTGAACCATCGTCTCTCTCGCAAGTTTCACACAACGAGCAGTTCAATTCGCACGACAATAGTTTACTTCGCACGATTTACGTACGACGCACGATATTAGCTTACGATCAAGTTTATTTTCATTCTTATTGTAATCTATTGTACACACGACACTTGTTACCAAAGGATTTCGCCCCTGTTTGGCGACCATAGTGCACTGTCGACTTCCCCAAGTCGGCCACAGTTTTTTCTCTCGTTTGGGTTTTCCACGTCACCAATTCTCCTGTCTTATTTATTTTTACATGCGATTGTGTTGTTTGTCTTGAGATCCTTTTCTTTAGTTGTTAAAAGCTCCACATCAACCTTAAGTTATCCTTTGGGTAATTTTTGGCATTAACAGTTTGGTGCCCATCGTGGGGCCCCATCTAGAGAAAATCTCAAGCCAAGCGTACATCGCTCTAACAATCTTGTGAAGTTTTTGTTGTTTCCAGGAAAATGGCAACTCACCAAGATCCGATGGCTCAGCTTTACGCAAAATTGAACGCAACACGGAGTCAGATTCTAACTCTGAACGAGCAGAACCAAAAGGCAGCTGCAGAAATTGCTTCCCTGAGGAATCCAGCGATTGGCAATTCTTTTGGACCTCAGAACGGTCCCCGACCTTCAGGTGTACCTTTCATAAGGCCACCATTCCATGCAGGTCCAAGGCCATTTGTTAGCAATCCCCCCTGGGACAGTTTCCTCCGCAGCATTTGAGGCCTCCCCCGCTGTACAATGGAGCCGTACCATTTCACATCCCGACAATTCCGCAGCCCACGATGACGATTCCTATGAACTTCCCCTTTAATGGAGAAGCCAATGCTTCATCGTACGGAAATGGTTTCAGGCGACAGTCAGCATGACAACCCAAGACTCAGGAGTCATTCCTCCGACAGGAACATTGTCCAACGGCTAAAGTTATTGGAGGACCCAGTCGCCCGACGGATAAGGTTATTGGAGGACCAAAACGAAAAAATGTTGTTGCTACTTTCAAACTTACATGGTGCTGCTGTCCCCGTCGATGTCGAGCCCCTTACAGGATTTCAAGCATCACCTTTCGTCGATGAGATAACAAACATCGACGTCCCAAAGAATTACAACATTCCTGCTTTTACGCCCAAGTACTCAAGAATAACCGATCCTACGGAGCACATTGCCCAGTACAAACAACTAATGCGGACCGCGTCGATCCCGCATCAGTATCAAGAAGTATGCATGTGCAAAAGCTTTGGGGAGACTCTTACGTGTGCTGCTCTCCAATGTTTGATCAATCTCAAACGTAAGTCCATCAGCAACTTCGCGGAGTTGGTCAACCAGTTTTCACAACAATTCGCCAGTAATCGCAAGATGGAGAAGTAGACTAGCGACATGTATTACGTCACCCAAAGATCTGGAGAATCCATCCGTGGTTACTTCAATCATTTCAATGCAGAATTGATCAGTATTCGAAACTTCGATGTCAAGACCGCCATCCAGACCTATAAGCGAGGTCTCGACGACAACACTTCAGGGTTATACGTCGATCTTACGAAATACCCACCGGAGAATTTTGAAGACGTCCGAGCTAGGACATTGTCTTACATGATAGTAGAAGATGACATGACTTTCCATCGTAAGCATTCTACTGACAAAAAGTCTCTCGGGATCAAGAAACTAGAATTCAAGTCCAAGACGAGCGTTAAGACAGAACCTACGCGCCAGATATCAAACGTCCGGCTCGACAAGAAAAAGGGCAATCTTACACCAAGATTTCCTCAATACCCTAAGATCTCTTCTTATGGATTCAAGGGGACATCGAAAGATTTGGTCGAAGATCTAAAGAACATTCAATCGTCGATACGATGGCCCAAGAAAAGCGATACAGATGATGACAAGAAAGATAAGACCAAGTGGTGCGACTTCCATAGTGACCACGGTCATACGACAGATAATTGCCTTGCCTTACAGAAGGAGTTGGCCTGGATTGTCCCCAAGGGTCACCTCCAATGTTTGATTTATTAAGAATCTGCGCCAGTCGACAACGCAAGACCAACATCCCCTGTCCATGCAAAGGTCATCAACTGCGTGACAGGCCTATCAGACGTCTGTGGTTTAAAATATTCGGCAGCCAAACGGCACGCCAGTCAAACATCGGGCGACTATCCCATTCCTCGGTCGTCATGACCGAAACAAGAGCTAGAACTGGAGGCGATTCCTATAGCGTTCGATCAGGAAGACCTCCAAGACAACTCCCAAAAACATCACGACGGATTAATTATCCAACTTACTATTGGTAACTGCTCGACCAAAAGAGTACTGGTCGACGGTGGCAGTTCGGCTAACATTATTTTCTTGAACACAATCAAAGCGATGGGCATCGATAAGTCAGAGATCACTCGTCGTTCGACGACTCTGATAGGATTCAATGGCGATTCGACCAACACTCTAGGGGAAATCATTCTCCCTGTGTATGCCAAAGGTATCAACAAACAAACAAAGTTTAACGTCATCGACTGTTCGTCAGCTTACAACGTTATACTCGGTCGACCATGGATCCACGATATAAAAGCGGTCCCTTCGACCTATCATCAGGCGATCAAATTCCCGACGCCATGGGGAGTATAAGAAATCAAAAGTGAACAGAAGACCGCACGTGATTGCTACAAGGCAACATTAAAACCTCAGAAAAGGGACATCTAGCAATTACGGGTCCAGGATGTTCCTGAATCCTCAGATGATTATCGCCTAGAAGAAGTCGTCTTGGACCAGGACAAGCCTGATCAAATTGTCTTTGTGGGGCATCGTTAGATCCCACCATAAAGGGACAGCTAATCTCCTTTGTACAGGAACATGCCGATTGTTTCGCTTGGACGCACGAAGACATGGTTGGCATAGATCCCGACGTCATCTCCCATAAGTTGAACGTCGACCCATCATTCAAACCAATAAAGCAAAAACATCGTAAGTTCGCTCCTGAAAGGAACAAGGTGATCAACGATGAGGTCGACAACTTACTTAAGATTGGGAAGATCAGAGAAGTGAAATACCCCGACTGGTTAGCCAACGTCGTGGTCGTACAAAAGAAGAACGTGAAGTGGCGAGTGTGTATTGACCTCACGGACCTTAACAAGTCCTGTCCTAAAGATCCATTTGCACTACCCCATATCGACGCTATGGTCGACGCAATCGCGGGACATGAACTCTTGACATTCATGGATGCTTATTCAGGATACAATCAGATACTGATGCACAACGAAGACCAAGAGAAGACTGCCTTTATGACAGATAAAGGCATATACTGCTACAAAGTCATGCCTTTCGGCTTGAAAACTGCAGGGTCGACTTACTAGCGATTGGTTAACAAGATGTTCAAAGAGCACCTTGGCGACACCATGGAGGTTTACATAGACGACATGCTTGTCAAGTCAAAGCAGGCGACCGACAATATCGATGATCTGGAGAAATCCTTCGACGTTCTTCGACAGTATTAAATGAAGCTGAATCCTACGAAATGTTCATTCGGAGTGAGCGCCGGAAAATTTCTAGGATACATGGTCACCCGACGAGGCATCGAAGCAAACCCTGATCAAATCAAAGCCTTGATGAAAATCAAGTCGCCCAGAAACATCAAGGAGGTCCAACGACTCACAGGTCGAGTGGCAGCGCTAAATCGCTTCATCTCACGATCGTCGGATAAATGTCATTTATTCTATAATGTCTTGAAGAAGAACAAGGGTTTCGATTGGACGAACAATCATGAGCGGGCGCTACAACAGTTAAAGGAATACATGGCTGTTCCACCCCTGCTCTCGAAACCAAAGGACCACGAGATCCTACAGCTATATATCGCCGTAAGTCCTCACTCAGTGAGTGACGTCTTGACTAGAGAAGACGACAGGCAACAACTACCTATTTACTACGTGAGTAAGTCTTTGCTAGACGCTGAAACACGATATACGTGTATAGAGAAGCTACTTTTATCACTAGTTACAACGACAAAGAAGTTATGACACTACTTCGAGTCCCATCCTATTACCGTCGTAACAAATTTTCCTCTCGAGTCAGTCTTGAGAAAGCCCGAGCTAACAGGACGACTAGCGGAATGGAGTATCTACCTCAGCGGCTACGATATTGACTTCAAGCCTCGTACGACAATTAAATCGCAGGTCCTGGCCAACTTCGTCATAGATTTCAGTTCTAAACTGGAAAAAGAAGCGCAGAACGAGACCTATCTCATACACGACGGTTCTTCAAACGCAGAATGTCGACGGTTCTTCAAATGCCAGAGGAGCAGGTCTTGGTATCGTCTTGATATCCCCACAGGGGGGCAAGATGGTGTACTCCATACGATGCAGTTTCAAAGCTACCAACAACGAAGCAGAATACGAAGATCTGATTGTGGGCATGAATATGGCTCACGACTTGGGGGTAATCGGACTTCACGTCAAAAGCGATTTCCTATTGGTCGTAAACCAAATGAACAGAGAATTCGCAGCAAAAGATTCCAAGATGACGGCCTATCTCAGGATAGCCAAGGAGAAGTCAAAGATGTTTGATCCGTTCTCGATCGAACAAATCCCTAGAGATCAAAACACTCAAGCCAACGCGCTAGCCAACCTTGGATCAGCACTCAAAAAGCCGTCGTTCGACGCTATTCCTATAATCCATCTTAACACAGAAATTGGTTGGTCGTACGATATCAAGAATTATCTCATACACGATCAACTACCCGAAGACAGAATGGAAGCTCGAAAGATTCGATTTACAGCTTTAAAATATCTCATCATAAGCGACAGACTTTATTGACGATCATCGACAGGTCTAAACCTATGATGTATCGATAATCCAGAACAGGTACAAAACATTCTGAAAGAAATGCACGATGGCGAATGTGGCAACCATTTCGGTGGTCGTAGTCTTGCAAATCGTATATCACGACAAGGCTACTATTGGCCGACATTAAGGCAAGATGCCACTAGGTACGTCCAAAGCTGTGACGCATGTCATCGACACTCAGGTATGATACACCAGCCTTCTGAACCTCTACATACGTCTTTGGTCCCTTGGCCCTTCATGAGGTGGGGAATGGACATCGTTGGTAAATTACCTCCTGCCCCAGGGCAGAAAGTCTTTCTGTTAGTCCTTACAGATTATTTTTCTAAGTGGATAGAAGCAACTGCCTACTCCCAGATTTGGGACAAAGAGGTCATCTCTTTTATCCAGACTAACATTATATGCATGTTCGGAATTCCCTCCGAAATCGTATGTGACAATGGGTCACAATTTATAAGTGATCGTACGCAACAGTTCTGTGAGGATCGTAACATCAAGCTTACGACCTCAACTCGACGCTATCCCCAATCTAACGGTCTTACAGAATCGAGCAATAAAGTCATTATCAATTCGATCAAGAAAAGACTCAAGGCCGCAAAAGAAAGATGGGTCGAAGAGCTCCCATCGGTCTTATGGGCAAGTCGTACGACACCACGAACATCGACAGGTCAGACGCCATTCTCATTGGTTTACGGTTGTGAATCCGTCTTACCTATTGAGGTGCAACTCCCGACATCAAGACATACGTCTGTCGATCATAACTTGGTGGACTTAAGCTACGACCTCGACGCTCTCGAAGATCTAAGAGAGTCTGCTTTGGTCAAAATGGCATCTCAGCGACAGGTTGTTGAACGACATTTCAACAAAAATGTTAAGGCCAAGATCATTCAAGAAGGTGACTACGTCTTACGACGAGTATTCCAAAACACCAAGGAGCCAAACGCAGGTAAATTATCCACTAAGTAGGAAAGACCTTATCGAATATCTGAGGTCGTTAGGAAGGGTGCTTACAGACTTCAAACCCTCGACAACCAAGACATCCCACGTAGCTGGAACGCAGTACACTTGAAGAAATATTTCTTTTGAAATTTTCCTTGTGATTTATTTTTTCCAAACGATTACTGACTTAAGCATTGGAGGGTCGTTGGTCTTACCAATGACCACCCCTGAATCTTACATTGCAGGCTCGCAGGATCACACGAACGCCAGTCTTACGACTTATATTGTGAGAAACAAGGTCTTTATGACCAACACGTCACGACTGTTATGTTCCGACCGTAAAATCCTGACTCATACATCATAAGCAAAGTCTTTTGATTCATCTTATGGATCTTACGATTACAACAGGCGCTTTTTAATCTAAGTTTTGGAGTCAAAGTCTTATGACTTGAGTTCCATACTCAGAATATCTCTTCAGCCTTAGTCGCCCGATTATTGCGAAAATTACAAGTACCTTAGTCGTACAGTTTTACATACGTCTTACTGCTTTTAACGCCCGTTCCTTAAATTATGTTATCTTTCATTTATTTTGTTCACTTACGACAAAATAAAGCACACGATAATGATAATAAAGGATCGACAACGGTTACAAGCGCACCATTAAAGCACATTTAATGTCTCCGCAAGCTATATAAAGACATGTACCACACTCCAAGCGGGGGACTACGAATCTGAACATCACAACATACACCATCTGAATTCAACACATCCGCACTCGCTTCTACATTTCCTACGCTATACAACAGTGATCAACAAAGCATTTGAACCATCATAGCTCTCGCAAGTTTCGCACAATGAGCAGTTCAATTCGCACGACAACAGTTCACTTCACATGATTTACGCATGACACACGATATTAGCTTACGATCAAGTTTATTTTCATTCTTATTGTAATCTATTGTACACACGACACTTGTTACCAAAAGGATTTCGCCCCTGGTTGGCGACCATAGTGCATTGTCGACTTCCCCAAGTCGGCCGCGGTTTTTTCCCTTGTTTGGGTTTTCTGCGTCACCAATTCTCCTGTCTTATTTATTTTTACCCGCGATTGTGTTGTTTGTCTTGAGATCCTTTTCTTTAGTTGTTAAAAGCTTCACATCAACCTTAAGTTATCCTTTGGGTAATTTTTTGCATTAACAGTTTGGCGCCCACCGTGGGGCCCCATCTAGAGAAAATCTCAAGCCAAGCGTACATCGCTCTAACAATCTTGTGAAGTTTTTGTTGTTTCCAGGAAAATGGCAACTCACCAAGATCCCATGGATCAGCTTTACGCAAAATTGACACGGAGTCAGATTCAAACTCTGAACGAGCAGAACCAAAAGGCAGCTGCAGAAATTGCTTCCCTAAGAAATCCAGCGCTTGGCAATTCTTTTGGACCTCAGAACGGTCCCCAACCTTCAGGTGTACCTTTCATAAGGCAACCATTCCAAGCAGGTCCAGGGCCATTTTTCAGCAATCTCCCCTTGGGACAGTTTCCTCCGTAGCATTTGAGGCCTCCCCCGCTATACAATGGAGCCGTACTATTTGACATCCCGACAATTCCGCAGCCCACGATGACGATTCCTATGAACTTCCCCTTTAATGGAGAAGCCAATGCTTCGTCGTACGGAAATGGTTTTCAGGCGACAGTCGGCATGACAGCCCAAGACTCAGGAGTCATTCCTCTGACAGGAACATTGTCCTTTGGGTGATTTTTAGCATTAACAGAGTCTACAACAAACGCACCAAGACCGTCATCGAGAGCGTACATATGACTTTCGACCAAGCAGCGGACTTGGCTTCTGAACACATCAGTCCAGAACCCGCTTTAACTGGCTTGTTAGCTTCTGAACGAACCCGTTCAGGATCTACACAAGCTTCAGCTAATTCAAATCACGCTTCTACGTCAAAAGCTCACATTTGATTTGGATTTACTTTTTGAAAATTTCTATGATGATTATTTTGGTCAGATTAATACAAATATCCTTATGAATGACAGGAATGGAGCTGCTTTAACCGACGAATCCTCAAACATTTCGGGTCCATCACTATCAGATATTTCTGATGCATCTCCTTCCTCTCCCCGCTTGACCATGATCTCTCGAGCTCCAGTGATGATGCGTCTACTAGTGATGTTGGTACTCAAGCGGAGGTTCCAAAGAAACCTGCTAATGATGTACCCGTGTTCGACGCTATTGATTCCTCGTCTGCAACACGGTCAAGTCATCCTCCCAAGGCATCTACCGCACATCCGAAAGCCATACCAGAAGTTCCCCCCATGGCTACACCGGAAACCGCATTTGAGGATGCCCCATCAACTACGCCTACAGCTCTAGCACCGACTGTCAAGCCATCGTCACTAGAAGCAGTCCAGAACCTACCCCTAAGCAGTTATGTGGATCCGGATAAATCTCATCGTACAAATCAACCGCTTCCACATACCACCAAGTGGACTAGAGCTCACCCTCTTCATCAAATCATTAGAGATCTATCTACACCGGTCCAGACACGAGCTGCATCCGCCAACGATTTCCTTTTCATAGCCTTTCTGAGCCACATTGAACTGACAACCGTTTCGGATACCCTAAATGATCCAGATTGGGTGGTCGCTATGAAAGAGGAGCTTAATCAATTTGAGAGCCTCAGAGTATGGCGCCTCGTACCCCGCCCAAAGAACAAGACGATAATCGATACAAAATGGGTCTTCAAGAACAAAAAGAACGAAGATGGAATTAAGGTTCACAACAAGGCACGTTTGGTCGCAAAAGGATATCGCCAGTAGGAACGAATCAACTATGATGAGACATATGCACCGGTTGCCCGCATTGAAGCCATACGCATGTTCCTCGCCAAGTTAAAATTAAAACGTATTTTTTTAACGTATTTTAGTTAATAAACGATTATATGTGTTAAATGTAAAATTAAATTATGAAAATAAAAGGTATAAAGTAAATTTAGTAAATAAGTATAGGGGGTGAAAGTGTAAATATAAAATCAAAATTCAACCAAAAAGATGAAATCGTATGCACCGCGGGCTAAAATTTTTTACAAAAATGCCACTGCCCGCGATCGCGGGCTCCCATCGCGGGTATTTGTGGCATTTTTGCAAAATGGAAAAAATTTATGGCATTTCGGTAACACTTTGTTTGACTTTTGGCATTTTAATTAATTTCCCTTTTATAAAAGCCACATCTTATTAAAAAAGTAATGATATTTTAAACTTTTATAAATAAAATTATTTGATTCTCATATAGACTTTTTCCGTTGACCCAAAATCCCACATTAAATTGCATACCATGTAAATTTACATATCTAACCCTCTTCTAGGAAAAAAAAAGTGTTAAATAAAAAACCCTCATAAATAGAAACCCTCATCTTCCTTCTCTTCTCTCACTCACTACTAACAACCCCCACCTAGCTTGGCCACCTTTTTCTATTCCTAACACAAGAAGAAAGAAATGAGTGGCGGTTGGAGGGTGGCCGATGGCGGAGGAGGGCGGCGGCGGCGCAGGTGGAGGACGGTGGCACTTCTCCGCCGTTGAAAGGAAAGCTCACATGAAACAATAAAAACAAAAGCTTTTGCAATACAATTTCTTCTCCTTTCTTTTCCTTCATTTGCTTTGAAAAGAAAAAAGAAAACGAAGGAAGGGTAAAACTGGAAGAAGTTTATTTTATTGCATCTGCTTTGAGGAATGAGGCCTCAGTCCGAATATTGTACCTTTATATTTTAGTATAATGACCTTTTTACCCTTTTGGTAAATTTTTGTTATTTGGATTTTAGTATAACATGGGGATGTAAGAGATGCATGCTAGGTTGACTTTTAGAGGTTTCATTTTATATTTTTTTTGAATATTTTCTTGAAGGGTATCTGAAATGTTGGATAGGATAGTCCTACTACTATGTATGCTTCTTTGATGTTATCAGATTTCACATCAAATCTATAAAGTTTAAATGAAGTTTCTAAACATGAAGTAAATTGTACTGCTTTTTTTTCCAGAGACTGCCTGAATAAGACGTTCTCTCTTCTCCCGTTGACATTCTCCACACCAACTTGCATACCCCTTATTGTGTTTTTTCAACTCTCTAAACACGGCACTGTAGGAAAGGAACAAATTTAATTCAATAATATACAAATACGACAATTTATATTGAAAAGATTGTTTACCCCACAACTAATTGCTTGGAGTTGTAAATCATGGTTTCATAATTTGCATAGCTTTTGTAAAGGACATTTGCAATCTTATTCCTTTTTCCAGATGTAGGATATGTTTGATAAACTCCGACGGGTAGCGCCAAATCTTTATACCATTTTGTAAAAGTTGGTACAAACAGTAATTTTCTCCATTGGGTAACCACTATTTTTTACACCAAAACGGAATATTCAAAATATATTCTTTTTTATCTTTACTTGTATATTTTTTTTCAACAATTGCATTAATTTTTTTGAAACTTGAAGAAGATTGAAGAAGAATTGCTGTCCATTGAAACTTGAAGAAGATTGCTGTCCATTGAAAGCAATGTTTTGTTTTACTCTCCTGACAAGTTGACAATATGTGAATTTCCATCAATCTCAATAGCAAAATTGTAAGGTTGAAAGAATATATATATATATATATATATATACTAGTTGGCTATCCGTGCAATGCGGCGGGATGCCAATTTTTTTTGTAAATTGAGAGTATGACGTTTATGATCTTTATAAACTTTAAAGTTCATAATCTACGGACTTAACAAAAAGTTTTTGTTGTTATTAGATTACTACAATTCATAATTAACCAAAAAACCAAAATTCATGTTTACACAAAATGAAAATGTAATCATCTTTATAATATAAATCGATACCTACAAAATACGCTAAGGTATCACTTGAAGAATCCATATAAAGACATGCCCCGTAATATGCTAAGGTATCACTTGAAGCAAGATATTATGTGTTTTGCATCAATAAACTAAAAGACAAGAAAATATCAAATCAAAGAGAGCACAAATTATACAAAATGACAAACCACAAATAGTACAAAACATCCATAACTCTACTCATCTACAACTTGACTTGACAAATGACAACCCTTGAAGTAGAAATGCAGAATCTTGGCTTCTAAGCTTTGTGATAAAACTTTTAAAAAGAAAACCAAGCATTGATGAAATTAGAACAATCATTAGAAATAAAGATGTTCACAACAATAAAAAGTTAATTCAATTCATGGCTTCAAAATCAGCAGTGGAGTATAATTGCTTTTAGACCAACTACAAGATCCTACTTGTTCATCTCCTATCTGCAGCTATATCAATATAACAAATATAATCATATCATTGTAAAATTCAATCTTGTTGGTAGCAATGTCCGCATATAGATCAAGGTTATCTCTACCACCATCTTGATTTTCTGCAACCGGGCATCTAACCTACAAATATAAACAATGAATTCCCCCAAATGTAAGTGGTTTTTTACATATTATGAATGTAAAAGACTAAAATCTAATAATCATTGTTATCATAAAACCACTTTTGAAATTCAAACCACCGAATTTACTTAAACAACTTTAAAATACAATATAAAGTATATTGCATCCAACTTAAAGTCTTAAAGTCAAAATATAGTTATATACTCGAGGGTCGTTTACCAAATTCTTAAGTTCTTAACAGATCGCATCTCTTACCGGATGAACATGTAAGAGGGTTATCAAGTACCGAAAGTCTTACATGATAAGTGAGTGTAATGACTCTTACCCGGTAAGTGCTTATTGTGTCACTTACCGGGTAAACATCTAGGTAAACGGCCGTTAAATATAATAGAAGAAACAAATGTATTATAGCTCTAAGCCATTTCTGTGCAAAAGTTATCACTCGGGTAAGAGTTATCGCCCTCACTTACGGGGTGGTGTAATCACCGACTAACAAAATATGTGGTTAGTATGCAACAATTGATGCAAATTCATTTTACCGATCAAAGGAAACATTGATCCTCATATCAACAAGATGCAAATTCATTTTACTTACAATATTTAAACCACAAGTAATAACCAAACTTTTAGCTCCACTAAAGAAGGTTGGTGGGTGAACTTCCAGTAAAAAAAAGTCCGAACAAACACCTGAAGCAATTAGCCACACATATAAGAAAGCCATTGCAATCAAAATTTTATACCCACATGTAAATGTAAACAGATAATTCTTTTACACAAATGATTAAGAATCTTAGCATACTAAATGAAATGATTGCAAAGCATACCAATGGCTCCAAAATCTGGAAAAGTTTTTGTTTTTTTTTACCTGGAACATAATTCGCATAAATCGGAAAATATGGAAAATGCAAGACATCAAAACACAAATATTAAAGCGAGACATGTGAATGTTAGACATTGGCATGTATTTTGTTCACCCTTTGGATTTCCTGTGCAAATTTAACAGAATAACATGTCATGAAGTGTTAGGAAGTCAACATAAATATAAATGAACAACCAAGTGAACCAACCAAATCCTCTTAGAGCCCGCCTTCTATACGAAAAAACTAAAGAAAACCATACAAAAAATCAAAGAAGAAAACTGTAATCTAATAATGAAAAATCAAAACAGAAAAACACAGAACATAGAAAGCTTGAGATTGATGATTGCCTTGAGAACAAAATCAATACAAAACAAGATAAGAAGAAGCATAGGAATAAGCAAATCCATACCTTAGTGAAAAGATAAGCCATGAAATTTATGAGTAAAACAATAACTTTTAAAAAGAAACTAATGAACACGTACCGTGATAAAGAACTCTTGTTGACAACGTATTGGCAAACTTGAGCCTGCCACCAATCAAGTTTATGACAAACCTTGCATATAGGTTCAATCTGAAACACAACGAATCATCCAAAAACAAAAAAATATTTTTTATAAAGGTAAAAAACATATAGTGATGTTAGTTAAAAACTGATTGAAACAGTTATAAAAATGTTGGATGCAAAAAAAAGTTGTTTGCACTTGTAAAGGAGGGATATGTAGCAAAGACCCTGGAAACAAGATCAAATTACATTAAATGAATGTTATCCGAATTGAATGTAAACATCATAAAGCAATGTTGTAATCTTTTGATTATATAATATAGTTGACATCATAGTGAGCTTACAAACAACAACTTAGAAACATGAAAAGTGTTACACAAAACAGAAACATTGCAAATTGAGCATCTGAAGGAAATGTAACCAAAAAGGCTGGATACATCAATTTGGGTTTCTTTGTTTATGTAGATATGTAACCATGTGTGTTCTCCGCACATAAGAACTTCACAGTTTTCCAGATGGACGTGAATACTGCTTTTCTCAACGACAAACTGAAGGAAGAAGTCTACGTTTTGCAATCGGAGGGCTTCATGGATGACACCAAACCTAACCATGTCTACATTCTTGACAAGTCTCTTTATGGCCTTAATCAAGCACCACACGCCTGGTATGATGCTCTCTCAAAATTCTTAGTTAAAGCTAGCTTTTCCAAAGGCACGATTGATACTACTCTTTTTATTAAGAAGGAAAAGAAAGATATCATTCTTGTACAGGTCTATGTTGATGACATAATTTTTGGCTCTACAAACCCTAAGTACTATCACAACTTCTCTGTCTAAATGGGTAAGTATTTTTAAATGAGCAAGATGGGGCAGATGAATTTTTTCCTCGATCTACAAGTTAAGCAACTGTCGACCGGGATATTCATCAACCAGTCTAAGTACATCTGGGATATTCTTCAGAAATATTAGATGAAATTTTTTGCTCCCGTGAAAACACCCATGTCTCCAGGTACTAGGTTACACACTCATCCGAGCAGAAAGGATGTGGATACCAAGACCTACAGGGGAATGATAGGTTCGTTGATGTACCTGATGGCAAGTAGGCCTAATATTACGTTCTCAACATTTCTTTGTGCAAGATTTTAGTCAAAACCTAAAGAATCTCATTTAACTGCTGCTAAACGCATCTTTAGATATTTAAAAGGTACTGTTGATCTTGACTTATGGTACCCGAAAGAGAAAAGTTTTGAATTGACAGCTTACTCGGATGCTGATCACGCTGGAAGCATGTTGGATCGGAAGAGCACATCGGGACATATGCAGTTCTTGGGAGATCGTTTAGTCAGATGGGCCTCAAAGAAGCAAAACTGCGTATCTACCTCTACAACCGAGGCGAAATATGTCGCTGCTGCACGCTGCTGCTCACAAGTAATTTGGATGCGCACCCAACTCAAGGACTATGGATTCACATATTCCAAGATCCCGATTTACTACGACTCGAAGAGTGCCAATGCTATCTCGAGCAACCCAGTTCAACACACGAAGACGAAGCACATCGACGTCTGGTATCATTTCATAAAAGATCATGTCGAAAGAGGTACCATCGAACTCTAATTTGTTAATATTGAACATCAGATCACAGACCTGTTTACCAAAGCCTTGGACGAAAAACGTCTTTCATTATCTTGTGTCCAAGCTAGGTATGTTGAATCTGAAATTTTGATCCTTACTAGGGATCTGCTCAAGTTCCATTCAATGCCATAAGACTGTTACTTGATCATCTGGAGTGTACTCTGTGAATGACCAAGTTCACCCTCTTTTGCTATTGAATTCTATTTGTATTGTTCTCGATAAGTCTCATACTTCCGTATTAATAAGTTAGATTTCGTTTATTTTTCCTTGCCTATATATTTCTTGGTTAGTACTCTTCTTTCGTCCTGTTTAAATTAGATTTTGTTTATGGTCTATTCTCGTACGTCTTATTGTTTGCTCATGTGTTCAGGGGGAGCACCACTGAATGGAAAAATGTAAGTTGGTTAGTTCACGTGTTGAGGGGGAGTGACAAACCAGTTTTTTCTTGTTATAAGGTTTTTTTGTGGCATAATTCATAGTTACGAGTTTTTTGAAAACCATTGATCTTTATGCACGAGTCAAGGGGGAGCATCACTATTTTTTAACTTCTAATCCAAACATCATTGGGCTTTGGTACGAGTTCGTTCAAAGATTACACAGGTTAAAACCTCAATTTTTAGTCCTAACTGTCAAAATACCGGATCCGGATCTGGGAAACTCGAAATCCGGACCACTAACCCGGTAATCCGGTTAGCCCCTACCGCCTCACCCGGGATTTCCAATTCCCGGGTTCAGTGCTCCACTCATCCCGGATATATATATATATATATATATATATATATATATATATATATATATATATATATATATATATATATATATAGGAAGGTTCATGTGAGGAGCGCGTCAAAACGTGAGAACGTGAGGAGCACTCCCATGCTTCTGATCACATATGATTTACAACGCTAAAAAATCGGAACTTTCTCGAAAATTCGCGCAAAAGTGGCGCGAGGCGTGGCGCGATGCTTCAGGTCGCGGATCACATGTGATTCAACACTGTAAATCATTAATGATTCATAACTGTCAATTCTAGTCCAGATCAGTTGTGAATCACATGTGATCCACAACTGCGAATCACATGTGATTCATAACTGTCAATTGCTCCTCACGTTCTCTTAAATTGGTACGCTCCTCGTTTGAACCCGCCTCTCTCTCTCTCTCTCTCTATATATATATATATATATATATAGGGTCCCCTTTTTTTGTTAACCACCCATTTAGTGTTAACCATGTTAACTTTTTTGGACCAATAGGAATTAAGATAAGTTAATGGTTTTAATAGTAGGAGGGCGATTTTGGTAGGGGTAATTTAGTAATTTAGGAATTTTAAGTATTTAACGGTTATTTACTTTCCTAATTTCATGAACAAGATATTTTTGGTAGTTATTAATCATAATCTTAATCTTCTAAAACCCATTTTCATTTTTGGTAGTTATTAATGATAATATTAATCTTCTAAAACCCATTTTCATTTTTGGTAGTTATTAATGATAATATTAATCTTCTAAAACCCATTTTCAAACATAATCTTCATCTTCACGTTTCAGAGATTCTTTTCACGTTTTTTTACATATATGCACGATTTAAAACTGCATATATGCACATCATAGAATTACATATATGCACATATTAGAACTGCATATATGCACATCATGGAATTGCATATATGCACATATTAGTACTACATATATGCATACCTTAGATTTGCATACCTTAGAACTGCGTATATGCACATCATAGAATTGCATATATGTACATATTAGTACTGCATATATGCATAACTTAGATCTGCATATATGCACATATCGAAATTGCATATATGCACGATTTAAAAACTGCATATATGCACCAAAGGAAAGCAGAAATGGCAAAGCATTATGATGTTCTTATTTCCTTACCATGTTAGTATTAATCCATGAATACATGTTTCTTATTCGTTCACTAAAATCTCATAACCATTCTAACCATCACATACAAGGCCTATCCCAAAATGAGTCTTTCATTCCATCACATAGTTTTTACTAGAAAAACATAATCCCTAATAAGAATTCTATTAAACCAACAACCGCCGCCACGTAATACTCCGAGATTGGTTCCGTTTTTCCGTGAAATTTGGCGTCTTTGACGTCCCAGAAAACGTCGAGCGGCTTCCCACCGACTACGAAGCTTTTTGACCCTTGTTTCTTCCAGAAGTTCCATGGCTTCAGCTCGATTTTGCATGTGTGATCGGTTGCCGGTGGTCCGTTACCCGACACCGATAAGCCATGAAGCAGAAGGTTCTTGCACCAAGTGACGGTGATCAGACGACATTGATCGGCGATTGTGGTCTTGTAAACGGATATGAAAACAATCTGGCCGGATTTCGTGACTGCTGCTGAGAGTCTTCCGGCTATTAGGTTTTGCATCGTCTTCTTGATCCAGCTTTTTGTAGGGGTTTCAACTTAGATGAACAATGAGCACTAATCTTGCACTTTTTTTAACTTAACACAAAAAACATATCGATTTCATCAAAAGAAATCGATTTATAAAACCTTAAAGAATCTGCGATTTTACCTCAGTTGAAGTTAACCCCGCCTCCAACTTCAGCCATCCACGCCTTCGATTTCCTTGTGCGTAAGTGAAGATAGCCGAATCACACTGATTTCTTGGAAGATTTTGTGTCGGTTGTGGTTGCCGAGAGAGTCGAGATTGGAATTGGGGTGCGATGATGTTCTCTGAGATATTTTTGAAAGATGCGTGATTATAGGAAACTGATTATCGACATCTTGAGGTTTCCTTATCTAATAACAAAAGAAATCGGCCCAAGAGATAGATTTATCTCCGGCCCACGTGACCACCATTCAATTTCAAAATGAATTCCACAATCCTTGTGGACTTTGGTCCACCCAATCACAAACAGACAACAACCCAAAAATTAAAATCAACTCATGCGCTGGGCTTCGGCTTCTTACACCCACGAGACAAACTGACTCACTTAAATTTGGGTCCAATAAAAAGAAGGCGTTCTGGATCCACAATGCAGTTCCGGATCCCCCCAACCTCAACTTCCAGATCACTAATTTGTGTTTCGGATCATGTTTCCATTCCGGATCCATTTGGGATAGATTCCGGATCATGATGCCATTCCGGATCCATTAACTTTTCTAATTCTGGATCTTATTTACATGGGTTCCGGTTCTATAATTTGAGTCCAATTTCGGGACTGTAAGTTCCGGATCCTATAAGTTTAACAGTTCCGGAACCAACTGTTCCGTACTTGCTATTTTCGACAGAAACTTAATTTCTTCGCTTTTAACTTATTCTACAGATTAACCATTAAAATTTCTTCCATAATCAATATGTGTTACTCTCCAACCTCATATATTCACATACCAGGCCAATTTAACCATTTAACTATCCGATTTTAGAGTTAAACCCATTTGGTGTTCTTATCAATACTACACAGCGTAATAATGAAGAATAAATTACAAATCTGACTTACCCAACTATTTACTATGCAAAAATTAACATTGAATGATGGATTACTTACCAAATAGAGTCTCTTCACGAATTCTTTGCCAAGCTTTCTATCAATTTCTTTCCCGATTTCTTCTCAGCCGCCACAACAAAAGCTAGTAGAATAATCAATACTGAAAACCTAGGGATTTTAAATCATTTATATCTTTCATAAATTGCACAAAGGCCCATTAACTAAACTTTCATTTCTTACACTTTAGACACCAAACTTTCATACTTGTTATAAAAATCCGGTTGTTACAACGGGTAAAAGTCGAACTTTAAACAGCCATCAGTACCCCGACCGCGACTATGCCCTGGGCAATGTCGCAGGCATAGTCGCCCTCGGGTACCACTCTTCTGTTTGGTTTCACCTGGAAGTCCCTCCTCCAAGACAATGACCACAACGACTATGCCATGGTCAAAGTCGCGGGCATAGTCGCTTGGTCATAGTCGCGGGCATAATCGTTGGTCGCGGCTTGACTGCTGCCCGAAAAATGACCCAAGTCATTTCGTGTTTTAACCAAGGTGTGTAAATGAATCGTTATGTTTTCTGCGAAACAAACTGACACATGCGAAGTTGCTAAGGAATTGCAGTTCTTGACGTTTTGTTGTTAAAAAGAGAATTTTGGGAATGGATGTCGTGTAAATCCTTCTTTTGAAGTTAGCACAAACTTTCTGTTGGACACTGACTTAATGTAGGAAATTACGTTGCGTGTTTAGCATAAGTAAAATCCGTGATGGGACCCAAGCGGTTCAGTTTTAAAATTTGTTGATTACGTTTTGCGTTTCGTTGGTAACCTGAATTGTGACGTAAGAGTTTTCAAAAATGATTTTTCATACGTGGGACGAGTGCGTCCATGTTTGAGCATCTACCGGTTAGGTAGTAGTAGATTTTATATGCATGTTATGTTGATGTAAAAAAACTTCATGTTGAAAAATCTAGTGAAAACTTTATTGGCATATTTGTTGAGTCTGTCACTTGAAAACCTTGAACTCATTAGGCTTGATGAGGTTGAGCAACCCCAGTTAAGGGGTGAGGGTGAGTAGAACCTTTCGATGAAAGATTGGGTTTCTAACGCGTGTTATTGCCGTGAGCCGTTTGGTGTCGTTTGCGAGGTCGAAATATTCCTTGTTGCTAACTGAATGGTGGGACCTGTGGTATCTTCTGTTAATCCATACATTTATTTTCAGTTCCAAAACCTATTTTTGAGCCATTTAAACTACATGCAAGTTACCCATCATCTCATCTTTTATAAATCTTGAAAATGGTTCTTTTTGGTGTTTATGCCAAGATCTTCATCATGTATCATAAAATTGTGTATTTTTAGCTCATGCATGTTGGTTAAAACATGTTTTTAATGGATTTAAAGATCCACTCATGAAACCTTTGAATCAAAAGGTATGGATTTTTCAAGAAAACTACATGCATGTGTTTACAAGTTCATCTTTGATCTTAACATGGGTTTGATTATGGATTCACCACCCTTTTACTAACATGCTAGTGTTATGGTGGTAAATCTACAAACATTAAGATGTGTAAAGATGATTTTTTTAACAATATTAAAGAAATGTAGAAGAAGGTGAAGAACATTCATAAGAAAATGCAAGAAATGAAAATTTAGACAAAAGAGAGTGTGTGGATTTCATCCAATACACTTGTATTTACCTTGAACACTTTTATCTCTTTGAAAAGAGGTGTTTAGAGGCTGAATTTGTGGATGAAGGTGGATGAAGATTTGATGAAGATGGAGAGAGAAAGAAGAGAGAATTCTTGTGTGAGAATTTAGAGAGAGAATGAATGTTTTGTAAATGAATTGTGATAGCCAAAAGAAATACATAATGAGTAGAGAGGGGGGGGGGGTGGTGTGATGCAATAATAGAGTCAAATCTTGTCTTTTTGATTTATTTTTAAAACACAAGTATTTTCTCATAAATTATAAATAGCAAAGTAATTATATAAAAGTAAAGTATTTATATAATTTTGTTGAAAATAGATCAAGTTGTTAATTATATAATACTTGTGGTATAATTGTAGCTTAAGTTGGCATTTTATGGGATTTATGGATAATTTTCTAAATCAAGGGGTTTCTAGGCAAAATTTCTCAAATTTTCCTACCGTACCGAGTTTATTGCTAAAATCGCACTGTGTGAACTATGACATGAATAATTGAAATATCCAGTGCAGTTCTAACCTGAGGTGTAAATTTGACAGTTGTCACAGTCTCCACCGGTTAAAAGAATTTCGTCCCGAAATTCAAGTGTTAGTAGCTTTAACAGGTTTGCTAGCAAAGAGATGAGGATACTTATGCATCATGTAATCCCCCCGTTCCCAAGTGCACTCAGGCCCACGCCTTGTGTTCCAATGGACTTTTACTATCGTGTAAAGCCCGTATTCCGGTATGCATTTTATTTAATTATTTAATATTTTTCTCTAAACGAATTTGTTAACGAGATTTGGCGGCAAGGACCAAAACGAATTAATTTTTGTGATATTTGGTTTAATTAGTAAAAATCCTAACTTTAGTGGAAAAATGTCTTAACTTTTAAAAGCCAAGGACTAAAAGTGCAATTGTGGATTGAGGGTGCATGGGATCGGCCCATAGAACCGACCCCTCCCCTTATTGTCTTCGTTTTGAGCCTTACGCAAGAGAGCATTCGCAAAAACCCTAGCCGTTCCCTTCGTTTTCCCTTTCCTTTTGCTGCCACCGCCGAACCGCTGCGAGACCACCAGCGCCGCCGCCGCTAACGGCTGCCGGCGAGAGGGAGAAGCAGCGAGAGAGCGAGAGAGAGGGAAGGAGCCGACGAGTCATCTTGTTGCTACTGCGTTTTTTGTTCGAGAGGTAAGGTTTTCTCTTTTCTTCTCGTTTCCTTTTCGTCGTCGTCAAACCACCACGAAACCACCACCGCCGCTGCAGCCGTGGCTGCCGGCGGTGTGCGCCGCCGCCGTGCGCCACCGTTTCGATGGTTGCATCGCGTGTGGTGGCGGCTGCTAGTTCAGGTGTGGGTGTGTGCGGTACGCGAGTCGATAGCCGGATCGTTCCTTTGGCCTCGCCGGACGTTGCTACCGAACCACCACCGCCGGTGGTGGCTGCCGCCCCACGCCGCCGCCGCCGACCAACACTGCCTGGGGTGGAAGTGGGTGGTGCTGGGATTAGTCCAGCCTTAGTCACCCAAACCCTAATCCTAAACCTAAACGCGAAAAACCTAAACCGAACCAAGTTATCATTTTATGTGAAAAACGCCAAATCTGTCCCTGTTTTGTAAAATCCGTAGAATAATCTAGGAAACTCGGATTGAGGTAAAACAAGTGCCCAAATCTCAAAAATTGTGTTGGGTATGTTTCTTATGTTTTATATAAAAATTAATAAATCCTCTAGCTAGGGCCAAAATAGCAATTTGTACAGACTGGTCCGAAATTCACAGTTTGGATAGTTTGTCTTAGAAAATTCATATAAAATAGTAGGGACCTCGTATGAACGCGTGCGATATGTCCCTGGAAACCTAAGACATGGAACCTTCGGACCATGGAATTATATTTCTGGTTTGATGGGTTTAAGGTGGGCTAAACAGGTCACGAACAGACCTGCTGTTTTAGACCAAAAACCGGAAAAATGCACGTTTAGACTTGTAGTTGTATTTTCGGGTTAGGACTTCACTTTGACACTTTGTAACACTTATTTAGGTGGGAAGAAGTGAGTTGGAGTTGGTGGGTTCTCATCGCTGGTTGTGGAGTTCTGCTTTGCTTTTCGAGGTGAGTTCACTCACTGCGTAGGATATGGGTTATATGTGCATTGCTGTAGCTCGTGTGTGTTAACTGATTGGTTGTGGGTAATATTATATTTTTTTAGTGTCTAGTATAATACTTGAGTGTTGTATGAAACTCGGGGAGACCGAGGACTTGGGGAGACCGTGGAATACGTACACGGGTGTTGTATGGACTCGGGGAGACCGAGGAATACGTACACGGGTGTTGTATGGACTCGGGGAGACCGAGGAATACGTACACGGGTGTTGTATGAACTCGGGGAGACCGAGGAATACGTACACGGGTGGTGTATGAATTCGGGGAGACCGATGGATATATGCATGGGTGTCTTGCATGAGTTTGCTTGTTTTAGATATGTTCTTAAACTGGCATGTAATGTTTGTTATTGTCTATCTGCTGATAGGGGTGGTGTGTATATGATTGCTATTTTGCGTATGTGTTTGAATTCACTAAGCTTCGTGCTTACCCTTTTCCTATAAATTACTGTTTCAGGTACGTGTGGCAGTAAGGGGTGACGGTACACACTGGCCCGTTGAGAAGACCTTTGTCATTATTTATTTTGAGACACGTGTCTAGAATTATTACGTTTTCCGCTGTTTTAATTCTGATTGATGGTTTAACTTAACGAGGTTTTTGATAAACGTTTAATTGGATTTAATTACTCATGGATTATTTTTAATAAAATGTTATTTTTAAAAGTTCAAATTTATTGTAATTTTTGGGACGTTAAATATTGGTATCAGAGCACAGCTTGAGCGAATCAAACACATTTTGGTGTGTTTGAACTCAAGTTTGCGGCTCGGGATTATCTTTTTCCTTTTAAATTTTTTGAGAAATAAAAGAGAGGAAAAGTACGTTTTAGAAACGGTGACCGGAGGCGCAGTGTGTACAGTCAGCCGATGCCAAGGGAAAAGGTAAAGTACTTAGTGTAATTTATTGCTTTCTAGAACATCGGAGTATGTATGCTAGATTGCCTGGTGCTTATTACACTGTACTGCATGTTTGTTACTTGCTAGTAGGAATTTATGCTAGTCCTGATAGGTTGTTAAGTGAATGCCTTATAAGTTGTATGCAGTAGGAACCAAATAGCCTTAGAATGTTGGATTTAGTTCTATTGCGCAGCTCTTATTTGAGACTAACCGTTGTAGGATAGAATCTTTTATTCGAATGTCTATCTGATTTCACACTGTATGCAACTGTGCATTCGCGAGGCGACTCGTCATGACTAGTGGGGATTTCGTCATAGCAAGGGTAGTGGAATGGGGTGAAATTCCTAGTGAGCTAGGAAGAGTGTTTACATATGCTGGTACGGGCATATGGGTGTAATTGTCGGCAAGGAACTACTTGGGCACTTCGGGACGGGACTCGAAACGAGTAAGGATAGGTGTGGAAGATAGTAGTAGAGCTCCTACTATCTGAAGCACAGGATCCGTGCTCGAGTCGGGGAAAGTCACGGAGAATCCAGGGAGTTGAGCGTGAGCGTAGTTAGAAGGATTTATTATGTGCTAATAAATCGAGGTAATTACCTGGAATGGCCATCACAAGGAGGAACAACAATGCTGATCCAGATGCGGGTACTGGATTTACTGCTGAGCAGATTCGTGAGATGATTGCGGCTGAGGTGACACATGCTATTGGGGAGGCGATCCCCGAGATTATTACCGCCATTCGTAATGAGGTAGTAGTGTTGATGGAGGAGCGCATCGCGGCGATTCCACCCCCTGCTGGTGGGCAGCCCCGAGCGCGAGAGTTTCAGTATCGGGATCTCTCTGCTTGTTCTCCTCCTGAGTTCAAGGGAGACTCGTACCCGATCGTTAGTATGCGCTGGATCTCGGATATGGAGTGCGCATTTCTTACCAGTGGTTGTCCTGAGAATCTGAAGGTTCGCTTTGCGGTGAATCTGTTGCGAGACGGAGCGAAAGACTGGTGTGCAACTGCTTTGACGCTTAATGAACGCACTACATTGACTTGGGAGGAGTTCGTCGTACGTTTTCGTGCAGAGTATGTGCCTCCGGTGGAGATGGAGAGGATTTCTAAAGAGTTCTTGGAGCTCACTCAGACTACGGAGACCGTGAAAGAGATGAACCGAAAGTTCACGGAGTTGGCACTATTCTGTCCTCAGTATGCTGCCTCGGAGGACATGAAGATGATGCGGTACAAGGATATGTTACATACCGAGATCAGGGAGTTCGTGAGTACTGTGCAGTATGCTACACTTGCTACGATGATGGAGGCTGCCCGGAGACGGGAACTTGAGTTGGAGACGCAGGCCAAGAAGAGGAAGGCGGTGCAGACCGTGGCACCGATATCGGCTGTTCCAGCGAAAACGAGGTTTTCGGACTCGCGCTCGAGTCAAAGAAGCAGTGAGTTTAAGCCCAGAGATAGTAACAGAAGGAGAGATGACAAATGTTTCAAGTGTGGCCAGGTGGGACACTACGGTCGTGACTGCAGGGTATCACTGATGGTCTGTTTTAACTGCAAACAGACGGGATACGTGAAGGCCAATTGCCTGAATCTGAGGGTTGCCGATGGGGGTGGGGCACAAGGAGCTCCTGCGGCTGCTCCTTTGCGTATTACGGATGGTCGTGTGGGTCAGGCTGGAACCGAGGCGGCCCGAGGTAGAGTTCATCAACTGAAAGTGGATGAGGCACAGGCTACGCCTAAAGTGGTGACAGGTACGTTCTTAGTTAACTCGGTGCCTGCTGTAGTGATGTTTGATAGCGGGGCTACTCATTCTTTCGTGTCTCACACTTTTAGTGAGCGTTTGGGCCGTAGTGTAGGACGGTTAGGCTGTCCACTTGTGGTTGAGGTTGCTGATGATAGGACCTAGACGGTTACCGACGTGTATCGTGGGTGTACTTTGGAAATCTCTGGTGTGAGATTTCCTATCGATCTGATTCCGATCGCTATGCGTGAGTTGTGCGTGATCGTGGGCATGGATTGGATGGATGTTTTGATGCAGAGATTGTTTGCGTCGCAAACAAGTACGAGTTCGAACCCCAAGCGGGGGAGAACTGTTGATTCAGGGCGACTCTCCCAGGCGGACCTCAACGATATGTTCGGATGCGAGGCCTCGGAGGTACGTACAACACAGTGGCCAGGGATATTTAGCGTATGTGATAGACACGCGCGGCGACGAAGAGAAGAAGACTGCGGAGGATGTGCCAGTTGTACAGGAGTTTGCTGACGTATTTCCCGATGATTTACCGGGGATACCTCCCGAGCGACAGGTAGGGTTCTGCATTGACTTAATCCCGGGTGCTGCTCCGGTGGCCAAGGCACCTTACCGCCTAGTTCCACCGGAAATGAAGGAGTTGTACACTCAGTTGCAAGAACTTCTCAAAAAGGAGTTCATCAAGCCGAGTTGTTCACCATGGGGAGCCCCGATTCTATTTGTGAAGAAGAAGGATGGGTCCCAACGGATGTGTATAGACTACCGTGAGTTGAATAAGCTTACGGTGAAGAACCGTTATCCTCTACCAAGGATCGATGACTTGTTCGACCAGCTACAGGGTGCCTCGTGGTTCTCTAAGATTGATTTGAGATCGGAGTATCCTCAGATGCGGGTGAGAAGCGAGGATATGGAGAAGACGGCATTTCGTACACGTTATGGCCATTACGAGTTTGTGGTGATGCCTTTCGGGCTCACCAATGCACCAACAGCGTTCATGGACCTCATGAACATGGTGTGTAGCCCGATGCTGGACCGGTCGGTGATTGTGTTCATCGACGACATTCTCGTGTATTCGAAGTCGAAGGAAGAAGCATGAGACGCATTTGCGAGAAGTTTTGGAAGTTTTGAGACGGGAGAAACTTTATGCTAAGTTCTCCAAGTGTGAGCTCTGGTTACGAGAGGTCCAATTCCTAGGACATGTCGTGAATCAGAAGGGTATTATGGTCGATCCGGCCAAGATTACCACAGTAATGCGGTGGGAGGTGCCGAAGACCCCCACTGAAGTGCGGAGTTTTCCTACAACAACAGCTTCCATTCCAGTATTGGCAGGCCGCCATACGAGAGGTTGTATGGTGGGAAGTGCAGGACGCCCATTTACTAGGGCGAGGTTGGTCAGCGAATATTGGGGAGCACTGATATTGTGCTGAAGACGACTGAGATGATTCAGATGGTGCGGGACTGTTTAGTCACTGCATAGAGTCGGCAGAAGAGTTACGCCGATAAAAGACGATCAGACTTGGAGTTTCAGGTGGGGGATTATGTTTTGCTGAAGGTTTCGCCTTGGAAAGGGGTGATTCGGTTTCGTAAACGGGGAAAGTTGGGACCCCGTTACATTGGACCGTAAAAGGTCATTGCTCGAGTGGGGAAGGTAGCTTATCGCTTAGAGTTACCGGACGAGCTGAGTTTGATCCACAACACATTCCGCGTGTCTCAGTTGCAGAAGTGTGTGGTGGATGAATCTGCGGTGATTCCTCTTGAGGAAATTCAAATCGATGAGCGGCTTAATTACGTGGAGAAGCCGATTGCCGTTATCGAGAGGAAGACGAAGACCTTGCGTAACAAGGTAATTGGCTTGGTGAAAGTCCAGTGGCAACACCGAAAGGGTTCCGAGTGGACTTGGGAATCCGAGGCTGAGATGCGGGAGAATTATCCGGAGCTATTCGCGGACATAGACTTCGAGGACGAAGTCTAATTCAAGCGGGGGAGAGTTGTAAAGCCCGTATTCCGGTATGAATTTTATTTAATTATTTAATATTTTTCTCTAAACGAATTTGTTAACGGGATTTGGCGGCAAGGACCAAAACGAATTAATTTTTGTGATATTTGGTTTAATTAGTAAAAATCCTAACTTTAGTGGAAAAATGTCTTAACTTTTAAAAGCCAAGGACTAAAAGTGAAATTGTGGATTGAGGGTGCATGGGATCGGCCCATAGAACCGACCCGTCCCCTTATTGTCTTCGTTTTGAGCCTTACGCAAGAGAGCAATCGCAAAAACCCTAGTCGTTCCCATCGTTTTCCCTTTCCTTTTGCTGCCACCGCCGAACCGCCGCGAGACCACCAGCGCCGCCGCCGCTAACGGCTGCCGGCGAGAGGGAGAAGCAGCGAGAGAGCGAGAGAGAGGGAAGGAGCCGACGAGTCATCTTGTTGCTGCTGCGTTTTTTGTTCGAGAGGTAAGGTTTTCTCTTTTCTTCTCGTTTCCTTTTCGTCGTCGTCAAACCACCACGAAACCACCACCGCCGCAGCAGCCGTGACTGCCGGCGGTGTGCGCCGCCGCCGTGCGCCACCATTTCGGTGGTTGCATCACGCGTGGTGGCGGCTGCTAGTTCAGGTGTGGGTGTGTACGGTACGCGAGTCGATAGCCGGATCGTTCCTTTGGCCTCGCCGGACGTTGCTACCGAACCACCATCGCCGGTGGTGGCTGCCGCCCCACGCCGCCGCCGCCGACCACCACTGCCTGGGGTGGCAGTGGGTGGTGCTGGGATTAGTCCAGCCTTAGTCACCCAAACCCTAATCCTAAACCTAAACGTGAAAAACCTAAACCGAACCAAGTTATCATTTTATGTGAAAAACGCCAAATCTGTCCCTGTTTTGTAAAATCCGTAGAATAATCTAGGAAGCTCGGATTGAGGTGAAAAAAGTTCCCAAATCTTAAAAATTGTGTTGGGTATGTTTCTTATGTTTTACAGAAAAATTAATAAAGCCTCTAGCTAGGACCAAAATAGCAATTTGTACAGACTGGTCCGAAATTCACAGTTTGGATAGTTTGTCTTAGAAAATTCATATAAAATAGTAGGGACCTCGTATGAACGAGTGCGATATGTCCCTAGAAACCTAAGACATGGAACATTCAGACCATGGAATTATATTTCTGGTTTGATGGGTTTAAGGGGTCTAAACAGGTCACGAACAGACCTGCTGTTTTAGACCAAAAACCGGAAAAATGCACGTTTAGACTTCTAGTTGTATTTTCGGGTTAGGACTTCACTTTGACACTTTGTAACACTTCTTTAGGTGGGAAGAAGTGAGTTGGAGTTGGCGGGTTCTCATCGCTGTTTGTGGAGTTCTGCTTTGCTTTTCGAGGTGAGTTCACTCACTGCGTAGGATAGGGGTTATATGTGCATTGCTGTAGCTCGTGTGTGTTAACTGATTGGTTGTGGGTAATATTCTATTGTGTTAGTGTCTAGTATAATACTTGAGTGTTGTATGAAACTCGGGGAGACCGAGGAATACATACACGGGTGTTGTATGGACTCGGGGAGACCGAGGAATACGTACACGGGTGTTGTATGGACTCGGGGAGACCGAGGAATACGTACACGGGTGTTGTATGAAGTCGGGGAGACCGAGGAATACGTACAC
Source organism: Saussurea involucrata (assembly GCA_033807775.1). Lineage (NCBI taxonomy): Eukaryota > Viridiplantae > Streptophyta > Magnoliopsida > Asterales > Asteraceae > Saussurea > Saussurea involucrata. Next base: position 30,089,203 of record CM066316.1, read on the forward strand.
GGGTGTTGTATGAATTCGGGGAGACCGATGGATATATGCATGGGTGTCTTGCATGAGTTTGCTTACTTTAGATATGTTCTTAAACTGGCATGTAATGTTTGTTATTGTCTATCTGCTGATAGGGGTGGTGTGTATATGATTGCTATTTTGCGTATATGTTTGAATTCACTAAGCTTCGTGCTTACCCTTTTCCTATAAATTACTGTTTCAGGTACGTGTGTCAGTAAGGCGTGACGGTACACACTGGCGCGTTGAGAAGACCTTTGTCATTATTTATTTTGAGACACATGTCTAGAATTATTATGTTTTCCGTTGTTTTAATTCTGATTGATGGTTTAACTTAACGAGGTTTTTGATAAACGTTTAATTGGATTTAATTACTCATGGATTATTTTTAAATAAATGTTATTTTTAAAAGTTCAAATTTATTGTAATTTTTGGGACGTTACATATCGGGATTTTGCTTCGCTTAAGACGCTTGACTTCCCTATAGAGTATTTCCATTGGTTCCTCTACGATGTGCAGTTTATCGTTGATTTGGACTTCTTCCAAAGGCACGGTTACTGCTTCGTCAGCTAAATACTTCTTCAGGTTTGACACGTGAAACGTGTTGTGGATAGCACTTAACTCTATTGGCAAATCCAGCTTATAAGCTACTGGTCCAATTCTTTCCGTAATCTTGAATGGTCCAACATACCGTGGACTCAATTTTCCTCTTTTCCCAAACCGAACTGTTCCCTTCCAAGGGGACACTTTCAAAAAGACTCTGTCACCAACTTGAAATTCTAAAGGCTTCCTACGATTGTCCGCATAACTCTTTTGACGATCTTGAGCTGCTTTAAGCCTATCTCTGATGATTGCAATCTTGTCGGTGGTTTCTTGAACAATGTCCGGACTAGATAGTTGTCTATCTCCTATCTCTAACCAACAAAGAGGTGTTTGACACTTGCGTCCATACAGAGCTTCATATGGCGCACACTGAATACTAGTATGATAACTATTGCTGTAAGAAAACTCAACTAACGGCAAATGGTTATCCCAACTTCCTCCAAAGTCTATCACACATGCCCGAAGCATGTCCTCCAACGTCTGAATGGTTCGCTCACTCTGACCATCCGTTTGAGGATGATAGGCCGTGCTCAAATTCAATTGCGTACCTAACGCTTTTTGAAGTGACTGCCAAAATCGAGATGTGAAGCGGCTATCTCTATCTGATTTGATGGAAACTGGGACTCCATGTCGCGTGACGATTTCCTTGATATAGATTTGGGCAAGTTTCTCCATCTTATAGTCTTCCTGAATAGGCAAGAAATGTGCAGACTTCGTAAATCGATCTACTATGACCCAAATCGAGTCGTGTCCTTTGGCAGTTCTTGGAAGTTTGGTTATGAAATCCATAGTTATTTGCTCCCATTTCCACTGTGGAATCTATGGTTGTTGCAACAGTCTCGATGGCTTTTGATAAATAGCCTTGACCTTTGAGCAAGTTATGCATTTCCCTACATATATGGCAATATCCTTCTTCATTCCTGGCCACCAATAGTACTCCCTTAAATCCTTGTACATCTTATCTGCTCTTGGGTGAATTGAGTACTTAGATTTATGAGCCTCCTCCAAAATCATTTCCCGTAGGTTGTCAGCCTTTGGGATCCATACTCTGCCCTTAAAGTAACGTACTCCATCAATCTTAGTTTCAAATCTAGCCTCTAAACCATGAAGAGTCTCGTTTTTTCAGGTTTTCAGACATCATTGCTTCGACTTGAGCTTCAAAAATCCGGTTTTTCAAACTTGTTTGAACCAGCGCTCCTAATGCTCGGACTCGTGAAGGTTTTACCCTTTCTTTCTTACTCAGGGCATCATCTACCACATTGGCCTTACCTGGGTGGTAACATATCTCACAATCGTAGTCGCTGAGCAGTTCTACCCATCTTCTTTGCCTCATATTAAGCATCTTTTGATCAAAGATGTGTTGAAGACTCTTGTGAGCAGTGAAAATAGTGCACTTGGTACCATATAGATAATGTCTTCATATCTTTAGAGCGAATACCACAGCTCCGAGTTCCAAATCGTGTGTGGTATAGTTCATCTCATGAACTTTTAATTGTCTCGAGGCGTATGCTATCACCTTATCATTTTGCATCAAAACACAACCTAATCCTTTATGTGATGCGTCACAATACACCACAAAATTTTTCCGTTCCCTCCGGTAAAGCTAAAATCGGTGCATGGCACAACGTTTTCTTCAAAAGTTGGAACGCTTCTTCTTGTGAAACTCCCCAAACGAATTCCTTATCCTTTTGGGTTAACGCGGTGAGGGGTTTAGCGATCTTAGAGAAATTCTCGATAAAACGCCGATAATATCCTGCCAAACCTAGAAATTGGCGAATTTCCGTTGGAGTCTTTGGCACTTCCCATTTCCTAATGGCTTCCACTTTAGCCGGGTCCACGTGAATCCCTTTTTCTCCAATCACGTGACCTAAGAAATGTACTTCCCGAATCCAAAATTCACACTTAGAGAATTTGGCATACAGTTTATGCACCTTGAGAAGTTATAGAATCACTTTTAGATGCTGCTCGTGATCTTTCTCACTCCGAGAATAGATCAATATATCATCGATGAATACAATCACAAACTTATCAAGGTATGGCCTACATACTCTATTCATTAGATCCATAAACACAGCTGGCGCGTTCGTCAATCCAAATGGCATAACTAAAAACTCGTAGTGTCCATAGCGAGTTCTAAAAGATGTTTTAGGAATGTCTTCCTCTCGGAATCTTAACTGATGATACCCCGATCGAAGGTCAATTTTCGAGAAGTAAGTTGCACCCTGCAACTGGTCGAACAAATCTTCTATTCGAGGGAGAGGATATCGGTTCTTGATTGTTATCTTATTTAGTTCCCTATAATCGATACACCTTCGAAATGATCCATCCTTCTTCTTGACGAAGAGAATCGGGGCTCCCCAGGGTGATGAACTTTGTCGAATGAATCCTTTATCCAGAAGTTCCTGAAATTGATTCGACAACTCCTGCATTTCGGTAGGTGCTAAACGATATGGGGCCTTGGCTACAGGCGCCGCTCCGGGTATAAGGTCAATCTGAAATTCGACTTGTCTACACGGTGGAAGTCCAAGCAAATCGTCTGGAAACACTTCTGGGTGATCCTTCACCACAGGAATATCTTGGACTCGCCTCTCCTTAGACTTCTTCTCGATTACTTGCGCCAAGAACGCAACGCACTTCTTCCTCAAATACTTATGGACCTTCATACATGACACTATCTTTAGGCTCCTTCCAGCTCTATCTGCTTGGACAACAAGGGTTTCTCCACATTGTAATGGTAACTTGACAGTCTTTTCAAAACAACTAACCTCTGCTCGATTCTTAGATAACCAATCCATGCCTATCACTACATCGAAACTCCCCAATTCAATTGGAATAAGATCAATACTAAATAGCTTATCAGCTAAGTTCAAAGTACAGCCTAAGATTACATCTTTAGCTTCTAACTCATAACCATTAGCAACCTCAACAATATAAGCATTCGGCATTTTCTTAGATTCTAGATTGATCAAAGGCCTAAATTCTAACGAAACAAAGCTCTTATCGGCACCAGTGTCAAATAATACTGACGCACAATAATCGTTTAGGAGGAATGTACCTGTCACTACATTGGGGTCTTGGCGTGCTTCTTCTGCTCTTGAAACAAATGCCCGTCCTCGAGCTTGTCCTCCTTGGTTTCCCTGATTGGCTTGCCTTACTTGATACCCAGCGTTGTTATTGGTTGGTCCCCTTTTTCAGCCTTGGGCACGCATTCCGGAAGTGATCTGGACTTCCGCACTCATAGCATACCCTTCCTTCCTCCTTTACATTCTTTCCCGTCTTGCAGTGTCGGGTGAAATGACCCTTTTGCTTACAAATGCCACAGGTGGGACAGGTTCCTTCATGATGCAAATTGCACTGATTGCATTTCGGGAGGGGTCCATGGTAACGCCCTACTTCCTTAGCATTCATCCCAAAGTTTCCCACTACTTTCTTGTTCCTAGTTGAACTACTTCCAATCGCCTTTCCTGACTGACTCTCTGGCCTTCTCTTACTACCGACACCTTTCTGAGTCAGAGTTCCTGCCTTGACCGCATCATGGGTCAAACTAGTCGCTAATGCCACTGCGGCTTGGATCGTGGTCGGACTTGCTGACTTAACCATCCCTCGGATCTCCGGGGCCAATCCATATAAATATCGGTCGATCCGTTTGCTCTCCGGGGTAATCATGTGGGGCACTAACTTTGCAAGTTCGTGAAAACGAGCGATGTATCGATCTATCCTCGAACCAACCTTGGTAAGATCCCAAAGTTCAGCCTCCAATTTCTGAACTTCGCTCTTGGGACAGTATTCCTCAATGAGTAATTCCTTAAACTCAGTCCAGGACAGCTTGTAAGCTTCCTCCCTTCCACGGGTTTGAACTTGAATGTTCCACCAAGTCAAAGCTCGCTTCTGGAACTGGCAGGCCGCATATTCCACCATGCGATCCTCTGAGCACTTACTGATATGGAGTACCGACTCCATGCTATCAAACCATGAAAGTAATCCTGTAGCACCCTCGATTCTGTGAAATTCCTTGGGCTTGCAAGTCATGAATGTCTTGTAGCTGCATCCTCTACTGTCATGAACATCATTGGGAGTTCCTCCTCCCACATTGACATTCCTATGACGCTTATTGATGCCCGCGGTGACTTGGGTTACGATGTCGGGTATCGCCTCTTGGATACGTTGAGCTATGATCTGGGCAATATCGGGGTTTTGATCATCAGGATTTTCTCCCGTGCGACGTGTGGATCTTCTTGGTGGCATTTTTAAAGCACATTTGCAAATATCGATTTGGTTAAAATTTTGAGTAGATAAAGTCGGATGTTTTGTAAAGAATACATTTGTAATTTTGAAATATTGGAAATAAATAAAAAGAATATCTGTCGTATGTTCGACACATTTGTAATTAAAATGCGAAATTGCCTTTTCATTAAGGTCGTTAATAATAGCCGTTGATAGAAAATTTCTGATGTGCATCGTACATCAGTACAGAATTACAAATTGAAATACAAGGTTGAAACAGCTAGAAATAAAATAAAATAAAATTTTCATTTTCTAAATCTTCCACCATCCACGTCAATATCCGCCCCGATACACTTCAATCAAAACCCACAACACCAATAATGTCAGTAGCATCACTACTACTATGCACAACTATTCTCGCTCCATTTAGACGACATGTTGCTCAAAAGGTGACTTAACTCTACTAGCTCCGTTAGGGCTTGACTCTGGTGTCTGACCCTCATTTGACATTAGTGCAAATCCGCTGTCACAGCCCTAAGGTGCTGCTCTTCGGCCCAGGTCATGCCAGACGTACGACCAATAGGCACTCCTTCGATAACTCGCGAGGGTTCCGGCGCCTCTTGCCGATCGGACTTCAAACTCACTCGTCTAGGTATAGGAACGCTTTTCCTAGCGGTTAGTCTCGTACGTGGCCCTCTAGAGTTTGGTTGTATCACTATAGGAGTGGGTTGCGGTGGAACTACAGTCGGTCGTATCCTCGGTCCATCATACGGGTCTCGTTCGCCTTCCGATGATCGCTCGCTCGACGGCGTGTAGGAGGGTTGAGAGTTTGATGATGACGATGATGACATAGTGGTACTGAAGTAAGAGTGTATAACATTACTATCGCGCAATTATAAAGGCTATGCGCACTATACTATTGCATACTATAGGCAATAACTACGCTCATACTAGGCATACAACGTGAAGCATCAAGTGCGAAAACACACATATTCCTGGTATATCCATTTCCGGTCTCGCATTACTCTTTCTTTAATTAAACATAGGTGATCAGGCTTTGTTTAATTAAAGACCGATGATGCAATACCCGAATTAGTTATACTAGCAACATGTTTAGTAATTTAAGTGTTCTTTCCCGTTTTTTGTTATAGTTGCAGTTTTCCAAAGGAAAACCGGTATTCTCCACAACCTTTGGCTCTAATACCAAATCTGTCACACCCCGCTAAAGCGGAAACACGGGATGTGCAACTCAAGTTTCACAGCAAAAGTTACAAGATCACATCAACCATCAAAATACATTTCAAAGATGAAGACATTGTCTTTTACAATCGTTTTTCAAAAGGGGAAATGAATCGTAATCAACAGATAACATAGAAAGCTTCAACACGTGTAGCCTTCCTAAGTTCCAACTTTAAGGACGCTCACCTGAAAAGCATGTCAATGAAAAGGTCAACTAATGCACTAGTTGGTGAGATCACAGGTTTAACGAGTACAACATTGTTTATCATAGCAAAATAGTTTAAATCCGCACAAGTGGATAAGGCAACCGGTTATGAAAACACTTGCTCATGGAAATAGTATGTATTATGTTTAAGTAGTGAGCCCGTTACCCGACCTATATGACAGCCGCCCCAACGCATGTTCTATCGTCAACAATACGCACGAACAACAATAATTATGCACTCAAACAAGCGCGACTTGTGAGTGGGGTGTCAACAAAATAGCGCTATCCATAATTACCAACGGCTCACACTCGTGAGTTAAACGGGTAACGTAGAGTCAAATGGGGACTTACGTACGATAGAGAAAAGCTCAAAAAATAAAACATGCGTAACCTATACATACCATCGAGCATAAAAGAGTATAGCAAAGTTTACATTTTCAAGAAAACGAGTTAACCGGTGCGTAAAGTAGTTGTAATAACGACATGCGTTTCACCCCAAATATGTAAAATATTGAAAAAGGGGCTGTGATAACTCACTTGATAAGCGATAGAATCCGGGAATCTCCCACAAGTACTTTGAGATGATCCTACTTCAAACCTATGAACGTAAGGTCACTAGTGAGTTTTTAATTTCGAAGGTTCGGTACTAACTATCCAAATCGTCATAAAATGCCTTTATTGTGATTTAAATATTATAAATCGTATGGAGTTACCAACATTTGTAATCGTAACATAAGTATGCTTCATTCTTGTTAGATTAAAGTTACCGCAATTTTGTCACAATAAGTAAAGAAAAGGGTCCAAAGACTTTATATATAGTATATATATATACCGAAATTTTATCATAAGAATGATAAAAATGGTTCAAAATGTAAAGATGAAGTATTTAAAGTGCATAAATTTATAAATGTATAGTACATATATATATATATATATATATATATATATATATATATTTATATATACCACAATTTCATCATAATAATGATGACAAGGGTTTAAAGTATATAAATTGCATAATTATATGAATATATAGTATATATATATATATATATATATTTCACAATTTCATCATAAAATGATGAAATGGGATCAAAAGTATATAAAATGCATAAATATATAAATATATAGTATACATATATATATATATGTATATATATATATATATTCCACAATTTTATCATAAAATGATGAAATGGGATCAAGAGTTAACTTTCAATCATATCAAGAAAATTGTCCTTTGCTGTCTAGATTTTGGTGTCACTTTGTATCCATTTTTGGATAACTTCCAGGTATAGTTAGGTCAAGATATTTTATGTCCAAGTGGTTTAATTAGTTAGGAAACTTTTGGCATAAGTTTCATGATTTTTAGAAGTGTTTAAGTACATGAAAAAATACTTGACGTAAAACTCGACAGAAAACGTTGCTGTTTGCACACTGTTTTTGTGAAGACTATTTGGTAGACGACATCTTTGATTTTTTGAGTCAAACCACTTGGGTTTGAATCCTAACACATAAAAAGAATTTCCAGAAAAATATTTACTTAATTTGGAGTATTATTGAGTGAGATATGACCTTTTAAAAAGAGGTGTGGAATCTGGCAGCAAGCTGTCAAAACCACCCTTTGTGCATGTGTACCTATATTGACTTTTTACCCAAAATTCATATTCCTTTGCATGCAAAATCCGATTTGACTCATCCCCATACATTTATTTTCAGTTCCAAAACCTGTTTTTGAGCCATTTAAACTACATGCAAGTTACCCATCATCTCATCTTTTATAAATCTTGAAAATGGTTATTTTTGGTGTTTATGCCAAGATCTTCATCATGTATCATAAAATTGTGTATTTTTAGCTCATGCATGTTGGTTAAAACATGTTTTTAATGGATTTAAAGATCCACTCATGAAACCTTTGAATCAAAAGGTATGCATTTTTCAAGAAAACTACATGCATGTGTTTACAAGTTCATCTTTGATCTTAACATGGGTTTGATTATGGATTCACCACCCTTTTACTAACATGCAAGTGTTATGGTGGTAAATCTACAAACATTAAGATGTGTAAAGATGATTTTTTTAACAATATTAAAGAAATGTAGAAGAAGGTGAAGAACATTCATAAGAGAATGCAAGAAATGAAAATTTTGACAAAAGAGAGTGTGTGGATTTCATCCAATACACTTGTATTTACCTTGAACACTTTTATCTCTTTGAAAAGAGGTGTTTAGAGGCTGAATTTGTGGATGAAGGTGGATGAAGATTTGATGAAGATGGAGAGAGAAAGAAGAGAGAATTCTTGTGTGAGAATTTAGAGAGAGAATGAATGTTTTGTAAATGAATTGTGATAGCCAAAAGAAATACATATAGAGTAGAGAGGGGGGGGGGGGCTCTCTATGGAGGGGGGGCTCTCTATGGAGGGGGGGGGGGGGTGGTGGTGTGATGCAATAATAGAGTCAAATCTTGTCTTTTTGATTTATTTTTAAAACACAAGTATTTTCTCATAAATTATAAATAGCAAAGTAATTATATAAAAGTAAAGTATTTATATAATTTTGTTGAAAATAGATCAAGTTGTTAATTATATAATACTTGTGGTATAATTGTAGCTTAAGTTGGCATTTTATGGGATTTATGGATAATTTCCTAAATCAAGGGGTTTCTAGGCAAAATTTCTCAAATTTTCCTACCATACCGAGTTTACTGCTAAAATCGCACAGTGTGAACTATGACATGAATAATTGAAATATCCAGTGCAGTTCTAACCTGAGGTGTAAATTTGACAGTTGTCTCACCGATCATCCCACGGTACAGCGTGACATTAACAGGTATTCCATTCGAATCATTGTCTAGTGTCAGCGGTGGTGCCATAGGGGGTTTCATAGCTGAACTCTGAGTTAAATCGAATTTCTTCAGCATATCTTTAAGATACTTTCCCTGATTAATGAAAGTTCCTTTTTCATTTTTCTTTATCTGAAGACCAAGGAAATATGTTAGCTCACCCATCATGCTCATTTTATACTCTTCTTTCATTCTATCAGCGAAACGAGTAAAAAGGTCAGGATTAGTAGAACCAAATATAATGTCATCAACATATATCTGAACAAGAATAATATGACCTTTTACTTTCTTGAAGAATAGAGTCTTATCGATTTTACCACGCTCAAATTTTTCAATATGGAGATAAGTAGAGAGAGTGTCATACCATGCACGAGGAGCTTGTTTTAAGGCATAAAGTGACTTATCCAGTTTATAAACATAACCTGGACGCTTAGGATCTGAGAATCCTGGAGGTTGTTCCACATAGACTTCTTCATTCAGCTTTCCATTTAGAAACGCTGGCTTAACATCCATCTGATATACTTTGAAGTCTTTGTGTACAGCGTATGCTAAGAATAGACGAATAGATTCTAGTCTTGCTACTGGAGCAAATGTTTCATCATAATATATGCCTTCCTCTTGTCTGTATCCCTGAGCAACAAGACGAGCCTTGTTGCGGGTTACAGTTCCATGTTCGTCCAATTTGTTTTGATAGACCCATTTAGTGCCTATCACTGTTTTATCAGTTGGTCTTCGAACAAGTTTCCAAACTTTGTTTCTTTCGAATTCAGTCAGCTCTTCTTGCATGGCGCTGACCCAGTTTGGATCTTTGAGGGCATCATCTATTTTCTTTGGTTCAGTCAGAGAAATAAAGTTAACAAATAAACAAATATTACCTGCACTTCGTCGAGTCTGAACACCAGCGTTTGGATCACCAAGAATTTGATCAATTGGGTGATTTACAGTCCATCGCTGAGCAGGAGCATAAGTCGCTGACTCAGTTTGAACTGGAGGAGCTGAAGATGAAGCTTCAGCAACTTCTGGAATATCAGCCAAGAGAGGAGTAGGTGCAAATGTCATTTCATTCACTGATTGCTGAGAAGTAGATGGAATGTCTGAGACATTTGGTTCAGAAGCAGGTATAGTGTTTAAAGGAACTGCTGAGACCCATGATGTTTCAGCTTCACTATTCTGCATGTTTGGGATGATAGTAGGACTATCATCTTCAACTGTATGAGTATGAGGAGTAGGAATGTTTTCTGAATCACCAAGATGAGAAAACATCCATTGATTCAGTTCTTCAGTATCAGCAGACGGTTTAGAGTTTGCTGAACGGGATTCGTCAAAAGTGACGTGAATAGTTTCTTCAACACTTTGTCTTCTTCGATTGAAGACTCTGAAGGCTTTAGAGATTGAAGAATATCCAAGAAAGATTCCATCATCAGCCTTAGGATCAAACTTTCCAAGGGCATCTCTGTTGTTCAGTATGAAACACTGATATCCAAAGATGTGAAGAAAGCTAATTGAAGGCTTTCTCCCATGAAAAAGTTCATAGGCTGTCTTATTGAATATTTTGACTATTAGCGACCTGTTTTGCGTAAAACAAGCAGTGTTGACAGCTTCTGCCCAAAACTGAGTAGGCAGGTGAGAATCGCTGAGCATTGAACGTGCAGCTTCAATAATAGTTTTATTTCTTCTTTCAGCGACTCCGTTTTGTTGCGGTGTTCTCACTGAAGAAAAGTTGTGAGAAATACCCTTACTCTCAAAGAAGGAATCATGAGAAATTTTTTGAATTCAGCCCCATGATCAGTCCTTATTGAGCGAACGGTCAAGTTGGTCAGGGTTTCCATCTCCCGAACAAAGGTGATGAGTTCTTCAGGGGTGTCACTCTTAGAACGGAGAAACATAACCCATGTATAGCGAGAGAATTCATCAACTATGACCAGCGTATATTTCTTTCCAGCGATGGATTGTTTGTTAACAGGGCCAAACAAATTCATATGGAGAAGTTGTAGAGGAAATGATACTGAGGAAACTTGCTTTGACTTAAAGCTTGCTTTGGTCTGCTTGCCTTTCTCACACGCTGAACATAAGGACTCTTTGGCGTATGAGTTCTAAGGTAGACCAGTGACTAACTCTTTTGAAGAAAGAGTGTTTCAGTGTCTTGAAGTTAAGATGAGAGAGCCTCTTATGCCATAGCCAGGTGACATCAGATGAGGCTTTTGAAAAGAAACAGGAGTTCTCAGTGGTTGTTGAGTCCATGTTTATTACATAAACATTTTCCAAACGATAACCGCTGAGAGCTATCTTCTCCTTTTTGTCAGCAACAAAGCAGGATTCCTTAGTAAAGATTACTTTGTTATCCTTGTCACAAAGCTGACTGATGCTTAGAAGATTATGCTTCATCCCTTCAACATATGTGACTCTTCTGAAGGTTGTTGTACCATTAGATAGTACACCAAACCCTCGGGTATGTCCTTTTCCATTTCCACCGAAAGTTACAGAGGGACCCTTCTCTTCTTTGTATTCAGCGAGCAGGTTTTTCTTTCCAGTCATGTGTCTAGAGCATCCGCTATCAAGATACCAGATACCCTTCTTAACCTGCAAAACAAAAGAAGATCAGTTTGACTTCGGTACCCACATCATCTTGGGTTTAGATTTCTCAGCGGTGGTTGAGGAAGTGGAAGGTTCAGCAATCTTCGCAGCATTTGAAGATTCAGCTTTGTCAGTCTTCACTTTGGTTAATTTCTTAACCTCAGTGGTCTTCTTTTCCTTGGGGGCAATGATCTTCACCTTAGCTATCTTTTCAGCTTTGGTGGCTGTGGGGCACTTACTAGCAATATGATCAGTAAGTCCACAATGATAACATTTCCTATAACTAAAAATAGTTCCAGGACCATTTGAATGCTGAGCTTTTGATTTTGAATTAGCAGAACCAGCACCAAGTAAGCTATTGGTTTTTCAAATAAGAGGAACATTCAGTTCTTCAGATTTCTTACCAAGAATTTCCACTTTGATTCTAGGAGTAGATCACTGAATAGATCTACGCTGAATAAATCCAGAGATCTTATTCTTTGAATCAGAGGGATAAGTCACTGAAGCTTTAGAAGCGTTCAACTTTGATACAGAGGTAACCTTCTGAGGATTTTGGTTAAAAGCAATTCCTTTACCTTTAGAAGTTAAGGTAGAGATTTCCTCAGGGATAGGCGGTTTAAAAGAGGAACACTGAGAGGATGAAGTATCAGCGACTGAGGATACGAAAGTTCCAAATAAGAGCATGGAACGATCCGTGGTTGGTTCTAGAGTATCAGCTTTGTAACCAAGACCACGTTTATCACTCAGGGGAATCTGAGACTTAATTATCTCAGTGATCTTTGTTGAGGAATTATACCATCCATCAACAATATATTTTTCAGCTTTTAATGCAGCGATAGCTTCTTCGCGCTCGATTTTGACTAGCTGATTTAGGTGAACTTGATCTTTAAAATCTTCTTCAATTTTAGAAACATTTTCTATTTGAAGGTGGCAATTTTTAAGCTGTTCAGCGAGATCAAGGTTTTGATTTTCAACTACAGTTTTGCCATTCATAGATTCATATAAACTTCTAGTCAAGAGATCGATCTTTCGAAGACTATCAGCTTCATCAATATTTGCAATATTGGTAAAGAAGGAAGGTGATACTTGAGTTGCAGAGGTTGAAGTAGAGGGAATGTCAGAATTTTCTTCCTCATCTTCAAGTTTGGCCATAAGACAGAGATTGGCTTCATCATCTTCAGAGTCAGATGATGATTCTTCGTCAGAGGCAGCCTAATCATAGTCAGCCATCAGACCTTTGCCTTTCTTCTTGAAGCTTTTCAGCTTCGCATACCTTTCTTTCATCTTGGCGTATTTGTCATCTATATTCCTCGGAATAAAGTTTTTCTTGGGAAAAACTGAGTTTCTCGAAACTTTCTTTGACCTGCACTCGTTAGCGAAATGTCCTATCTTTTCACAGTTAAAACAAGTGGCAGTAGCCTTATCAACAGGAGTTGATGATCTTGGCTTGTCAGTAATGGAAAGAGGTTTATTCTTTCTGAACATTTTCTTTTTGGCGAATCTCCTGAACTTTTTAGTGAGGAGAGCCAAAGATTCATCAAGATCTGAAGAGTCAGAATCTGATGACCTTTCAGAGTTACTCTCCAACTCAGTGATAGTGACCGAGGGTCGCTGAGTGGAAGGTTCCTCTGAGATTAAAGCAACAATGGTGCTTTTGGAATCTTTTACAAGATTCTTCTTAAGATGACTCGATTGCTCATGATTCAGCATCGTGTCATATAAGGTAGAAAGGGTCATTGATTTTAGATCCTTTGACAGCTTGAGACACATAGAATAACTGTCCCATCTTTCAGGTAAACATTCTAAGAACTTTGTCAGTACTTCAAAGTTAGAATATTCCTTACCAACAGTTTTTAGATCTATTATTAAGCAGTTAAAACGTTGGTGTACTTCAGAGAGAGTTTCATTCTTACCACAAATGAAGCTTTCATACTGTCTTACCAGGTTGATCTTTCGAGAGTCATAGACTTCAGAAGTACCTTCATACTGAACACAGATTGTGTCCCACATAGCTTTTGAGGTTTTCAGGTTCATGACGGAATGGTAGACTTCGTCAGGAAGAGCCATGGAGAGTATGGATCTGGCTTTGGTGTCGATAGCCACTTTCTTCTTATCTTCATCAGTCCACATATGAATTTCCTTAGGAATCGGCCTTTCTGGAATAACAGGTCTATTCTCAGTGGCTGGAACTACAACATCAATTCTTACCGGAATATATGGGTCGTTTTCAAGATAATAAGGCATAGTAGGATATACACCTTCTAAGAAGAGAATAATCCTATTTTTCCATAGATTAAAATTATCTCTGGAGAATCTAGGGGGTTTTGCAAGAGAACCGTTTTCAATATAGTTTGTGCTTGTGTTGGTAGCCGTTTTAGAAAATAGCAAGGAAGAGAAATCTTAGTATAGATCAGATCTTGTTTATGAAATTAAACAAATCTGCTCTGATACCACTTGTTGGTCCCGAAGGGCTATACAAGTTTGTAGAAGGGGGGGGGGGGGTTGAATACAAACACATATTTTACTTTTCTAAATTGTTTATTGATAAATCATTAACACTTTACACCTTGTGCGGAACAAGATTAAGGATAAATCCTAATCTAAACAAGTTGAAACACTAAGTTTTCTTGCACTAAGAAAGAGAAGGAAATTACTAATAATAACCTATCTCAAGATAAGAAGGACGACTCAACCATAGTTTATGAGTGACTCGACCAGAGTTTACGAGTGACTCGACCAGAGTTTTCGAGTGCTTCAAAAATGAAGCTGGAGTCCTTCTTATATACTGCATGTATTTAATGCATTGCAGTTTATACTTTACACGTGGTAGCAGCTCATTGGTTGTAGGATCTGACTTGAGTAGACAACCTTAGTAGCCGCATGGTGAACAGTGTAGCATCAGAGTAGTTGTATGATTTCAGACAATAAGGAGGTTCTTTTCCGACATTTCGTACGGAGATGTGCAAGAGTAGTTAAGACAAAAGTACTTTGTACGGAGGACTTCATGATCAGCTTTACGTTGATTCAGCGCTTTATCATTCTATATCAGCGAATGACAAAGTTCAGCGATAGCTAAAGTCTTGTACTTTGATACTTCACGTTGAGTGGACAAATCTGAGTCTTCGCTGATCCACATCAGTTCATTAGGAGACTTGTCGCTGGTTCTTGAGCTTGATCTTCGACTTCAGCGTAGAACCTATGTTAACGTGAAACTTGTCTTCAGGGATCATAAGTAAACAACTAACTTATCAGCGATCACCATAAGGACTGAATAGGCTCAGAGCATTATCTATTTTCTTTGGTTCAGTCAGAGAAATAAAGTTAACAAATAAACAAATATTACCTGCACTTCGTCGAGTCTGAACACCAGCGTTTGGATCACCAAGAATTTGATCAATTGGGTAATTTACAGTCCATCGCTGAGCAGGAGCATAAGTCGTTGACTCAGTTTGAACTGGAGGAGCTGAAGATGAAGCTTCAGCAACTTCTGGAATATCAGCCAAGAGAGGAGTAGGTGCAGATGTCATTTCATTCACTGATTGATGAGAAGTAGATGGAATGTCTGAGACATTTGGTTCAGAAGCAGGTATAGTGTTTAAAGGAACTGTTGAGACCTATGATGTTTCAGCTTCACTATTCTGCATGTTTGGGATGATAGTAGGACTATCATCTTCAACTGTATGAGTATGAGGAGTGGGAATATTTTCTGAATCAACAAGATAAGAAAACATCCATTGATTCAGTTCTTCAGTATCAGCAGACGGTTTAGAGTTTGCTGAACGAGATTCGTCAAAAGTGACGTGAATAGTTTCTTCAACACTTTGTCTTCTTCGATTGAAGACTCTGAAGGGTTTGGAGATTGAAGAATATCCAAGAAAGATTCCATCATCAGCCTTAGGATCAAACTTTCCAAGGGCATCTCTGTTGTTCAGTATGAAACACTGACATCCAAAGATGTGAAGAAAGCTAATTGAAGGCTTTCTCCCATGAAAAAGTTCACAGGATGTCTTATTGAATCTTTTGACTATTAGCGACCTGTTTTGCGTAAAACAAGCAGTGTTGACAGCTTCTGCCCAAAACTGAGTAAGCAGGTGAGAATCGCTGAGCATTGAACGTGCAGCTTCAATAATAGTTTTGTTTCTTCTTTCAGCGACTCCGTTTTGTTGCGGTGTTCTCACTGAAGAAAAGTTGTGAGAAATACCCTTACTCTCAAAGAAGGAATCAGGAGAACTGTTTTTGAATTCAGTCCCACGATCACTCCTTATTGAGCGAACGGTCAAGTTGGTCAGGGTTTCCATCTTCCGAACAAAGGTGATGAGTTCTTCAGGGGTGTCACTCTTAGAACGGAGAAACATAACCCATGTATAGCGAGAGAATTCATCACCTATGACTAGCGTATATTTCTTTCCAGCGATTGATTGTTTGTTAACAAGGCCAAACAAATCCATATGGAGAAGTTGTAGAGGAGATGATACTGAGGAAACTTGCTTTGACTTAAAGCTTGCTTTGGTCTGCTTGCCTTTCTCACACGCTGAACATAAGGACTCTTTGGCGTATGAGTGTTGAGGTAGACTAGTGACTAACTTTTTTGATGAAAGAGTGTTCAGTGTCTTGAAGTTAAGATGAGAGAGCCTCTTATGCCATAGCCAGTTGACATCAGATGAGGCTTTTGAAAAGAAACAAGAGTTCTCAGTGGTTGTTGAGTCCATGTTTATTACATAAACATTTTCCAAATGATAACCGCTGAGAGCTATCTTCTCCTTTTTGTCAGCGACAAAGCATGATTCCTTAGTAAAGATTACTTTGTTATCCTTGTCACAAAGCTGACTGAAGCTTAGAAGATTATGCTTCAGCCCTTCAACATATGCGACTCTTCTGAAGGTTGTTCTACCATTAGATAGTACACCAAACCCTCGGGTATGTGCTTTTCCATTTCCACCGAAAGTTACAGAGGGACCCTTCTCTTCTTTGTATTCAGCGAGTAGGTTTTTCTTTCCAGTCATGTGTCTAGAGCATCCGCTATCAAGATACCAGATACCCTTCTTAACCTGCAAAACAAAAGAAGATCAGTTTGACTTTGGTACCCACATCATCTTGGGTTTAGATTTGTCAGCGGTGGTTGAGGAAGTGGAAGGTTCAGCAATCTTCGCAGCATTTGAAGATTCAGCTTTTTCAGTCTTCACTTTGGTTAATTTCTTAACCTCAGTGGTCTTCTTTTCCTTGGGGGCAATGATCTTCACCTTAGCTATCTTTTCAGCTTTGGTGGCTGTGGGGCACTTACTAGCAATATGATCAGTAAGTCCACAATGATAACATTTCCTATAACTAAAAATAGTTCTAGTACCATTTGAATGCTGAGCTTTTGATTTTGAATTAGAAGAACCAGCACCAAGTAAGCTATTGGTTTTTTAAATAAGAGGAACATTCAGTTCTTCGGATTTCTTACCAAGAATTTCCACTTTAATTCTAGGAGTAGATCGCTGAATAGATCTACGCTGAATAAATCCAGAGATCTTATTCTTTGAATCAGAGGGATAAGTCACTGAAGCTTTAGAAGCGTTCAGCTTTGATACAGAGGTACCCTTCTGAGGATTTTGGTTAAAAGCAATTCCTTTACCTTTAGAAGTTAAGGTAGAGATTTCCTCAGGGATAGGCGGTTTAAAAGAGGAACACTGAGAGGATGAAGTATCAGCGTCTGAGGATACGAAAGTTCCAAATAAGAGCATGGAATGATCAGTGGTTGGTTCTAGAGTATCAGCTTTGTAACCAAGACCACGTTTATCACTCAGGGGAATCTGAGACTTAATTATCTCAGTGATCTTTGTTGAGGAATTATACCATCCATCAACAGTAGTTTTTTCAGCTTTTAATACAGCGATAGCTTCTTCGCGCTCGATTTTGACTAGCTGGTTTAGGTGAACTTGATCTTTAAAATCTTCTTCAATTTTAGAAACATTTTCTATTTGAAGGTGACAATTTTTAAGCTGTTCAGTGAGATCAAGGTTTTGATTTTCAACTACAGTTTTGCCATTCATAGCTTCATATAAACTTCTAGTCAAGAGATCGATCTTTCGAAGACTATCAGCTTCATCAATATTTGCAATATTGGTAAAGAAGGAAGGTGATACCTGAGTTGCAGAGGTTGAAGTAGAGGGAATGTCAGAATTTTCTTCCTCATCTTCAAGTTTGGCCATAAGACAGAGATTGGCTTCATCATCTTCAGAGTCAGATGATGATTCTTCGTCAGAGGCAGCCCAATCATAGTCAGCCATCAGACCTTTGCCTTTTTTCTTGAAGCTTTTCAGCTTCGCATACCTTTCTTTCATCTTGGCGTATTTGTCATCTCTATTCCTGGGAATAAAGTTTTTCTTGGGAAAAGCTGAGTTTCTCGAAACTTTCTTTGACCTGCACTCGTTAGCGAAATGTCCTATCTTTTCACAGTTAAAACAAGTGGCAGTAGCCTTATCAACAGGAGCTGATGATCTTGGCTTGTCAGTAATAGAAAGGGGTTTATTCTTTCTGAACATTTTCTTTTTGGCGAATCTCCTGAACTTTTTAGTGAGGAGAGCCAAAGATTCATCAAGATCTGAAGAGTCAGAATCTGATGACCTTTCAGAGTTACTCTCCAACTCAGTGATAGTGACCGAGGGTCGCTGAGTGGAAGGTTCCTCTGAGATTAAAGCAACAGGGGTGCTTTTGGAATCTTTTAGAAGATTCTTCTTAAGATGACTCGATTGCTCATGATTCAGCATCGTGCCATATAAGGTAGAAAAGGGTCATTGATTTTAGATCCTTTGACAGCTTGAGACACATAGAATAACTGTCCCAGCTTTCAGGTAAACATTCTAAGAACTTTGTCAGTACTTTAAAGTTAGAATATTCCTTACCAACAGTTTTTAGATCTACTATTAAGCAGTTAAAACGTTGGTGTACTTCAGAGAGAGTTTCATTCTTACCACAAATGAAGCTTTCATACTGCCTTACCAGGTTGATCCTTCGAGAGTCATGGACTTCAGAAGTACCTTCATACTGAACACAGATTGTGTCCCACATAGCTTTTGAGGTTTTCAGGTTCATGACGGAATGGTAGACTTCGTCAGGAAGAGCCATGGAGAGTATGGATCTGGCTTTGGTGTCGATAGCCACTTTCTTCTTATCTTCATCAGTCCACATATGAATTTCCTTAGGAATCGGACTTTCTAGAATAGCAGGTCTATTCTCAGCGGCTGGAACTGCAACATCAATTCTTACAGGAATATTGGGCCGTTTTCAAGATAATAAGGCATAGTAGGGTCTACACCTTCTATGAAGAGAATCATCCTATTTTTCCATAGATTAAAATTATCTCTGGAGAATCTAGGGGGTTTTGCAAGAGAACCGTTGTCAATATAGTTTGTGTTTGTGTTGGTATCCATTTTAGAAAATAGCAAGGAAGAGAAATCTTAGTATAGATCAGATCTTGTTTATGAGATTAAACAAATCTGCTCTGATACCACTTGTTGGTCCCGAAGGGCTATACAAGTTTGTAGAAGGGGGGGGGGGGGGGGGGGGGTTGAATACAAACACAAATTTTACTTTTCTAAATTGTTTATTGATAAATCATTAACAATTTACAGCTTGTTGCGGAACAAGATTAAGGATAAATCCTAATCTAAACAAGTTGGAACACTAAGTTTTCTTGCACTAAGTAAGAGAAGGAAATTACTAATAATAACCTATCTCAAGATAAGAAGGATGACTCGACCAGAGTTTACGAGTGACTCGACCAGAGTTTTCGAGTGACTCGACCAGAGTTTTCGAGTGCTTAAAAAATGAAGTTGGAGTCCTTCATATATACTGCATGCATTTAATGCGTTGCAGTTTATACTTTACACGTGGCAGCAGCTCATTGGTTGTAGGATCTGACTTGAGTAGACAACCTTAGTAGCCGCATGGTGAACAGTGTAGCATCAGAGTAGTTGTACGATTTCAGACAATAAGGAGGTTCTTTTCTGACATTTCGTACGGAGACGTGCAAGGGTAGTTAAGACAAAAGTACTTTGTACGGAGGACTTCATGATCATCTTTACGTTGATTCAGTGCTTTATCATTCTATATCAGCGAATGACAAAGTTCAGCGATAGCTAAAGTCTTGTACTTTGATACTTCACGTTGAGTGGACAAATCTGAGTCTTCGCTGATCCGCATCAGTTCATTAGGAGACTTGTCGCTGGTTCTTGAGCTTGATCTTCGACTTCAGCGTAGAACCTATGTTAACGTGAAACTTGTCTTCAGGGATCATAAGTAAACAACTAACTTATCAGCGATCACCAAAAGGACTGAACAGGCTCAGAGCATTATCTATTTTCTTTGGTTCAGTCAGAGAAATAAAGTTAACAAATAAACAAATATTACCTGCACTTCGTCGAGTCTGAACACCAGCGTTTCGATCACCAAGAATTTGATCAATTGGGTGATTTACAGTCCATCGCTGAGCAGGAGCATAAGTTGTTGACTCAGTTTGAACTGGAGGAGCTGAAGATGAAGCTTCAGCAACTTCTGGAATATCAGCCAAGAGAGGAGTAGGTGCAGATGTCATTTCATTACTGATTGCTGAGAAGTAGATGGAATGTCTGAGACATTTGGTTCAGAAGCAGGTATAGTCTTAGTACAGTGATTGCTGAATGTTTAATCTAAAGAGTGAGAGTTCCTATCAGCGGTACTGTAAAGTCTTAGTACTTATTAGCGATAGTGAAACTCTGATACATATTGTTTACTTACAATTTTCACTAAGTAGAATGGAGAGGGTTTGGATCAACATACGCATTGATGATTATTTGGGAATTTACTATTTATTTACCTCTTGAGTGAGTTTCGAATTTGAGTCCATTGCTGAGAAATGATTTTCATTTGGAGGCTTTCCTCATGGATTTGGTGTGCGTTTGGAAATTGGGTTGTTGGAGTATTTTTATACAAAACCCATTTCTGGAAATCATGATTACGCTTACTCTTTTGTCTAACCAATTGTTCGATCATGATGTAAACTCTTGAACTCAGTAGGCGTTAGCCTAACCTTTTTATTTGTCGGCATGTGCAACAGGTCCAGGTTGGGAATAGCTTTAGCTAAACTGTGAAGTGATGAGTGCTAGTAGAGTGCTTGAGAAGTGAAATACTTAGCGAAGCCTTCCGCACTTATTTGGGATTAGCAACTTGTATTGTGTTAAGTAACACACGTCTTGAGTTGTTAATTGTAGAAGTCGTGATGTTTAACTTTTAAGGTATTTTCAAGAATGGTTTGTAGAAAGGATTTTATCCTATTTTGGTTATTTTATTGAAATTAAAGTTAGTTGCTCTTTTCAAATTTGAGGGTGTTACATATATGGACGGTGCCTTAAAGGCTATCCAAGCAGGTTTGGCCAAATGGATTCAAGATGAGCTGGATATTCTAAAACGTGTGGTGAAAGGAAAAAAAGTTCTGATCAAGCCCGTAGCCTAAATACCACCTCCACCTCCACCTCCTCAACCTCAACCAAACCCGCACAATATGAGTATTGATGACCTGAAAGCCGCCTTACTAGACAAACTCATGTCTTAGGCCAATACCAATACTTCTACTAAAGTCGATCTTGTAGGTCTCCTCAAATCTCAAGTTTCACCCTCATTCCCACAAAACACCCAACCCCAAGCCGACCAACAAGGCCAATTAACCACCAAACTTGACCAAATCAACTCAGCTCTTCAGACTGTTCAGCAAACACTAGCTACCCTTTCTGAGCGAGTTGCTAGCCTGGAAACGACATGTAAAGGTCAGGCTCATGGGACCAAGCACCGACATGATGACCAGGATGATCCTAATCACCATGAAGGGGAGAAGCGCCAGAGAGTACAAGCTACCGAGACTACAATTGCAGAAATGGTCAGTGAAACTCAAACAGATACCAAAGTCAATGCACCAAGTTCAGAACAGACCATGGAGCAAGCCATGGATTTAGAGTCTCCGGTAAGAGAAAGCAACGTTCCAACTGAAGAAAACCCAATGGTTGAAAATCCCGAGGGTGACAAAGATGAAATGATCGTGTTGACTGCTGTAGAAAGACCAGACTTGGAGATAAATGATTTTGAGTCTGAAGTTGATCTAGAAACAGAGAATCAGAGGAATGAAAAGGCAATGGTCGCAACTAGAGCCGAAGCTGATTTACTATTCCATGCTTCTGACAACAAAGCCTTCGATGATGAGGACTATGATCAATTTCTTCTACAAAACGAGCATATCACTGAGTCACAATCGAAAGCGCATGACCATCAAATACCAGTGCCAGACAAAGCTGAAAGTTCTTCAAGAATACATACGACAACTCCTCAACCTGAAACAGTTCAAGTCCAACCAAATCAACCAGTTTGTCACTTCGTCGGGAGAGGATCAGAATCCTTGTTCCATTTCTTGAAGAATCACAAATAAAGATCTTTGTTCATCGGATCAGACCTCTAGATAGAGTTATATGCTATGAGGTATCTGATTTGGATGAACCTCTTCAGACACAGTATGTAGAGATCATGAAAAGAGGTCGCTTAGTAAGCAAAGTCAAGACCAAGCACAGGATTATAGAGATAAAGAAAATCACATTTGATAAGATTGTGAAGGTCTGGTTTCTGTATTCACGATCAAGAGACAAGACGGAAAGGACTGGACATTCTCAGAGGTAGATTTCAAGAATATGGAATTGAATGACTTTCCTGATATTCTGAGAGATCTGAGAAACCAAACCATCAGGCCTCTACCAATCACTAAGGAACTAAAAGCGATTAAAAGGTTCATGAAATGCACAATTACACTGTCCTATGTTAATGATCTTCAAATGGGTATTGAGAGTAATCGGAGAGAAGTGAATCTTCTCAAGCCTGATCAGACATTGCCTGGGATAGAAAACTTACAGGTTCACACGCTGCTATCCAAACTAGAGACAGGAACTGTGTATTTGAATGAGAAGAATGAGAAACGCTTTCTGAGGATAAGTCAACTGAATCGATATTGTGATGGAACATTGAGGATGATACGCCAAGTTCTAAATGCTGTAATTGCTGAAGAAGAAAAGGAATCAAAGGAGAAGATTGTAAATGTGAAGGGATTTCTTGCTAAAGAACTGTTGAGCTCAATCGAAGAAAGGCTAGAGTTTCAAAATTCCATTAGAATGTTCGAGATTCTATTCGCAATTCGAAAAAGATACGTTGCAAACTGGCGTTAGATTGAACTTCATATCAAAGGGGTTATTGTCAGGGTTCAAATTGTGTTGAATAGAAGTTCCGGGTCTAAAATGTAAATATCCTAAAAGTGGTATAAATAGTTTCTTTTAAAGCTAGTTTAGGTTAATGCTTGATTAGTTTCATACGACCAATTGTAATTTGCTCTCAAATTTTCATCAATCAAAGATAGTCGACTTATGGTAGATTCATTGGTTTTTCATTGATTATTGATTGATATTTCACTAATTTGGGATCCACAGAAATGATGAGTAACATTGGTTATTTTTTGTTCATTTGAGTTCGTTTATTTATGTTCGTTTATGTTCATTTAAGTTTGTTCGTTTATGTTCATTTAAGTTTGTTCGTTTACGTTCGTTTATGTTCATTTAAGTTTGTTCGTTTATGTTCGTTTAGCTCTTAATATGAACGAACATAAATGAACACGAACAAACAAATATTCTTAACGAACGAACATGAATATAAAAAAGTTCGTTCTTTTATCGTTCGTGTTCGTTTGTTTGTTCGGTTAAGTTAAACGAACGAAAACGAACAAGCCTCTGTTCATATTCAATCGGTTCGTTTACAGCCCTAGGGATGGTTACTGGTTGGGTTGATCAGGTTGAAGACATTTGAACAACTCAATCTAATGTTGGTAGTTTGAAAATTTTCATCCCAACTCAACCCAAACAAGAGTGCAACCCAACCCAACCTATTCGGGTTGGTCGTGTTATATTTAAACAAAGTAAGACCAAACTTGTCAATAAACAATTCTATGTTCAATTTGACTACAAACATTCTATGTCCCACTTGACTCCTACCCATACCATTGCTAAATGCTCCACCACGAAGCAAGCTCTCCCGAATACGACAGATGCGGAAGTGAGGAAGCCGGTAAGTGGCTAAAGAAACCCTTGTTGTCCACATAAATGGAACGATCGGGCTAAGTAACAAGTAAATTTAAGATTGAAACAAGTTGGATCGGTGTTTGTCCATCAACATTGTGTTGTCTTTTGTATATTAAATACGAATACATAACTATTATCATGATAATAATCTAATTTTCATGTTAATAAAACAAATTAAATAAATGTATATATTGGGTCCCCTTCTTTTGCTAACCACTCCATTGGTACTAACTGTGTTAACCAACCACAACCGTAGATGCATCAGATCAATGGCTAGGATTATAAGGGTAATTTTGGTAAGTCACACGTGCTTTGCACTTTGTGCATATTCGTATAAGGGTAATTTTGTCAAAACACATGAATCATAAACATGACAAGTGCTATCCACGGTAACTGGTTCCCGAAACAATTAATTTGTGCATAAACAAATTCAAATAAAATAACTACCAAATTTAAAAATGGAGAAAATTATGGAAATAATACATGGAGGGAATCCTGAATTTGTGCATACATGAACAAATTCAAAACCATACATTAAACCATTACTTGAAATTCGTAGTAAAATAAATAAATGAGTGAATTATGGATTTGGTCCCTGTGGATTTGTTAGGTCTCAGTTTTATGTTGAATAGAAGTTCAGGGACTAATCTTGTAAATATCCCTTTTTGGATATAAATAGGGATGACAAAATCAGTTTTAGGGTTAATGACTCTATTAGAAACCTAATCACTTTTGTACGACTATGAAACTATGTTTCTGCTTAATCACAATTCAATGTTGTTTGTGTTGATTCGTTGTGTTGATTCTTTGATTGCACTTGATATTGGGATCCACAATTGGTATAAGAGCAGAGAGACGAATGATCCAAAGGTAATCTTTATTGATTTTGAGTCATTCTTTTTTTTTTCAGTTTATCGACACTATGTTCTTAAGGTTAAAACCTTGTTCTCTGATTCTGGTGTTAAAAACAAAATTGTTGCTTGAGAAATCGTTGGTAATATTCCTATAGCGATATTTACAAAGTTTTGGAACTGATTTTGAAGTTTTTGACCATCAAATTGTAAAAATCGATTTACAGGGTTTCAAAGTCTCTGTTTTTCGATTTTTCTTGATTTTTGATCAAAGGGTGAGTTTAGGAGTCAAATCGATCAATCTCTCGTGTTTTTTGGTTGTGAAAGTTGTATTCAGGAAAGCTTAATTCGAGAAATACACTCCCACACGTTCTTCGTAACCCAGGTACATCAGTTCTCTTTTATTCCCGACTTGTTTCCCGATTTGATTGAATTTGGATCTCACCGATTCCCGGTTTTGCCCAATACCGGATCTCACCGATTCCCGGCTTTGCCCGATACCGAATCTCACCGATTCCCGGTTTTGCCCGATACCGACTCTCTTATACTAGATCTAATACCGACTCCCGGTTCATATTCTGGATCTCCTTGAGTCCCGATCCTTGCCCGATCCCGGTCCCTGCACCGGATCTAACCGACTCCCGGTTAGTCCCTATCCCGGTTCCGACGCCGGGTATCCCATCCCGGTTCCGATACCGGGTTCCGGAAATCAGACACTGGGTCTCTGTTTTTTTCCGTCATTTTTTTTCCTGATTGCTTTTCATTACTATTTTCTTCCCACTTTATGTCATAAGTCTATTTTCGCTATTTAGTCCAAACTTAGTGTTTAATTGCATTAGGTTAATCACTCCTCGTAGGTTCTCGCGTTATAACTCACTTTTACCTTTGGATCACCACTTTTGTCTCACGATCACTCAAGTGCCCTAATCATGAATGCTCAAGACGCATTAGCCATGGGATCAGACCTGAAACCACCGATCCTATACAGAGAAGAATACAACTTGTGGCGAGATCGCTTCATGTGATTTATCGAATCAAAGCCCCTATATCAAGAGGTTCTTCGATAGTTAACTGAAGGACCACAAGAGCCACCGCTGATGGATGTTCCAAAACAAGTTGGTGTACCGCCAAGGCAACGTGTGCCCAAAACCTACGACGCGATGACCGCTAAAGAGAAGAAAATGGCTGATGGTGACAGAATCGCGAAGACTTATCTGATATACATCCTTCTGAACAACATCTACTGCATCATTGATAGCCACAAGGAGACGTCAAAAGGAATGTAGGATCAACTGGCAAAGATCATCCAAGGCAGCCGTGTCGGGAACCAACTGAAGGTCACTAGCTGTCTTACTCGTTATGATGCTTTCAAGGCGCAGAAAGGAGAAACGCTCACTGAGACATACAAAAGGTTCTACACTCTTATCAACGAACTCCAGAAGAACAATATCTCCAAGACAAACACGAATAACAACATCATGTTTATGAACAATCTTTAGCCTGAATGGAAGAGGTTCGTTTCTCATGTTGGCCACAACCACATACTGGAAAATGTTCCTCTGCATGAACTATATGAGATTCTTTATCAAGACAAGGACGATGTGCAAAAACATGTTCACCGCAGCTCTTATCGTGAAGAAGTTCACAGTGAGTCTGAACCTGATGAAGACAAAGTTGAAAGCGATTTTGATCCAGAACTTGACGGCATCAAGAAAACGGTCGCTTTACTGTCACGAGAGTACGCTAAGAAGAAGTTCTTCAAGAAACCATCCAACAACATCAAGAGGTACTCCACCAACACCAAGCGACGCGACTACAGAGATAAGTTTGAAGGAAAGCGAAAAAGCGATGAAGGAAGAAAGCGGAATGATGAAGGGAAGAAGTCTGAGGAAAAATCTGAAGAGAAAGAAGAAGATGAACCTGTCAAATGCTACAACTGGGGCAGACTAGGCCACTTTGCCAGAGACTGCCGAAAGCCAGTAGTACGCAACGCCTAGTACAACAAGAACAAGATGCTACTGGCAAGGCAGAAAGAAGCAGGTAAAGCTTTAATGGCTGAAGATGATCCTTGGCTCGTTCTTACTGATGATGAAGAAGATGCTGAAGAACTCATGTGCTACACTGGAATACAACCAGAACATACCGACTCTGAAGATGAATCTCCACATAAGTCCACGCTTAAAGCAGAATGTTAGGTATGTGCTTTTTTTCATGATAAACTAATCAACCAAATGCAAGTTATGGTGCATACGTTAGACTTTTGTAAGCAAAAGGTTAAGACTAAAGACACTCACATAACTGACCTAGAAGCCGGTGTCAAACAGAAATATGACACCATAGGTAAACTAGCTATCAAAAAAGCTGAACATAAACGCATAATTGAAAATTATAAAGCAGAATGTACAGTTATTTCCAAAAAGAATGAATCCTTAGAGACTCAATTATCTGAATCAGTAAGTCTCAGGATGAGTATAATTAGATTGTCAATCTTCGTTCAACCGTTCAAAAAGAAAATGATAAGTTGACTAACAAGCTTAAAGATCTTGAATCTAAACTTTACAAGAGAGGTCAAACAGACCAAACAATTCATTTGAACAAACCGAAGGAATTCAAGTATTACAACGCCCTTTGGGAACTTGGATACGACAATCCATGTTACCTAAAAAGATATTATCAAGAGTCCCCACTCTCTATGAGTTTCAATTTTTGGGACTGGATAAGAGGTACCTAGAGTACAAAATCAAATGGACCAAATTGTCTCTCTGCCAAAAGTAAGGGAAAAGCCTAATGAAGACAATTCTAATAAGGATGATGAAACACCTCGTAAAAATATAAATGTACAAGTTCCTTTTGTCTATGAAAAGCTTAATGCTTCATATTTGAAAAATAAAACTCTTTATCTTTCAAATGATTACTTCGACATCTGTTCGGTTGCCAAAGCAACGTAAACTCTTGTTCCGGTTAAGGCAACACCAGATGAGGGACTTCTAAATCATTAGAGTATAAACAATATGTTCCACCTGTGATATTGGAAAACATTGTTTTCCAACTCGAAGAATCAATTGAAAGAGAAAAGGCAGCATTTGACTACGAAAGGACTGTACTTTTATCTACCTTCCAAGAGATTGAACAAACCAAAACCGAGCTACTATATGAATCTGAAAGAACTGCTTTTAAAACAGAGATTGCTAGACTCACGTCTAAACTATCTGCTTTGGCGACATAAGTTCTTCAGGAAAGGTTTGCTAAGGCAGATACTCATAACATTGTTACCCCTATCAAAGATAGCAACTAAGAACCAATCTCAGTCGAACCATCTTCAACTAATTCAGATAGTTCCTCGTGCAAAGCCTTCTTAGGTGTGTTGTCCTCTGACATAAATGACAAGGCTTTGAGATTTTCAAATAAAGGGAAAGAGGTTCAAACAGAGTTTTGTGAAAGGAATCTCCTATCTGATTTCAAAAACCATTTCGCTGTTGATCCTTCCAAAATCTTAATTGTTTCTCATCCGACTCGGACAATGATGATCCATCTGGCACTGAACTCCGATTCTCTGCGTTCATGAATTCCACAGTTTGTCCTAATGATGACATTGCTAAAATCGATTTTGCACCAAAGCTTGTGAGTCATGTTTAATTTCTTGACAAAATGCCCACACCGGTGAACTTTGAAAAGGGAGAATGTTATAACTCCAAAATTCTCAAACTACTTCGTCTAAATCAAAGTCTAAACGACGGTCAAAGAAACGATAAAAAACCGGTAAATCCTCTAAACGACAATCTTATTACTCCAGCTCCTCTAACAATGACTTTAATGCTATTTCAGATAAAACGGGTCGGGGGAAAGCGGTCAGACAAGTGTGGGTAGAAAAGAAGCCTAAGACACGCCCAGTGAAGTAACAATCATTTAATTCTTTTTCGCATTCTAGGATGAACAATAACAATCATGGTTTTGATTTCAATAAGTCCGTTGAACACGACTTTGAGTTTCCTTTAAAACTTTATTCGGTTTAGCAATTAATTCAACTTTCTCGTGATTGTGTTTGTTGTTCTGTGTGTGGATTGAATGATTTTGTGGATCATAAATATGTATCTGATTGGTTTGGTACATATCATGTTTATAATTCTCGCTTTTTTTATTCATTATCTCGAAAAGGACCCAAATATAGACGGGCTCCGAGATCAGGTGCTGCACCTAACTCATCAGGACCCATTTACAAATGGGTACCTAAGAACCTAATCTCTGTTTTGCAGCCCGATACACATGACTGGTAAAAGGGAGCTGCTCACCAACTTCAAAGAGAAATATTATGGTGACGTGCGTCTTGGTAACTGTTGGGATTAAAATCTGATTGAATGGAAGTTCAAGGGAATAATATGTAAATTGTATTTGGGCTTTAATATTGTAATGGGCCATGGGACTGGTTAGTTTTAGCCTAGATATAAATAGCTTTCTTAACCTTAGTTTTAGGTTAATCGTCATTATTAATTTCTGATATACATTGTAAAATCTCTGAAAGGTTTATGAATGTTACATGGATGACGACTTGAAATCATTCTGATTGTTGTTTATTCTGTTGATTTCATATTGTATGCACTAATCTGGGATCCACAATTGGTATCAGAGCATACGGACGATTCGATTCAAGGTATTCAAAAGGTTTCTGGTAAGGTTTCTTGATAGTTTTGTCGATTGTGTTCTTAAATTCATTAGTATCATATTTTGATTTCTGATAAATTACTTGATTCTGCGTATTCCATTCAATTAGTATTGTTATTATAAGCGTTTCTGCAATTTTTCATAGCCCAATTCGATCGTTTGAAGTGCTTTCTGGTAAAATCAAGTTTTTTTAAAGTTTGTATCTGTTCTTGAAAAAGCATCAATTTTTTCCTCAAAATCGTGATACTCTACTTAAAATTCGATGAGGGTGTTGTTAGTTTTGTGTTTTGGTATTTTCCTAATCTTTCAGAAACAATCTTGTGCAACCCTAATCGCATCCAAGTCAGATTAAGCCTCACAGTCGCCGGGTCCGGACCCAGTTCATTAATCCGGGTAAGTTTCCAAATCTCGCTACTTTTCGGATAAAGTCTACCCGGGTTGTTTAAACTTCCCGGTAATAGACTATCCGGAACATCTATCCGGACTATTGTGTTTCCTGGAAAGTCTCAACTATCCGGTACATATCCGGTTTGTTAAAGTATCCGGTAATATTCCCAGATACTCTATTCGGACACATCAAACTTTCCGG
This sequence comes from Saussurea involucrata, assembly GCA_033807775.1. Taxonomy (NCBI): domain Eukaryota; kingdom Viridiplantae; phylum Streptophyta; class Magnoliopsida; order Asterales; family Asteraceae; genus Saussurea; species Saussurea involucrata. The sequence goes on from CM066316.1 coordinate 30,119,119, forward strand.
AACCCATCAGTAAGTTCCCGGTAAGTCTCACTTCCCGGATCTCCATTCGGACACTCCTTGTTTCCGGTAAGTTTTATTTTATTCGGTAACTCTTTAGTTTATCCGATAAGCTGCTTTTATCCGGTAACTATGTGTTATCCGGATACTTTTGCCATCTGAACACTTCACACACCCGGATTCGGTTACTACCAGATCTGGACACTTCTGTTATCCGGATTCCTATCCGGTAAGTTCTGTTAAAGTTAACTTCTTACCAGTTTCACTTTAAGTCACTCTTAGAACCTGCGTTAGGACTTTCACTCGTAGTGCCTTGCGTTAGGATTTAACTTTGAATCGAACCTACCGTCTGACGATCACTTTAGTGCACACTTCAAAGATGTCTCGTGACGCGCTAGCAATCGGTACCGACGCCAAGCCACCGACTCTCTATCAGGGCGAATACAGTCAATGTCGAAACAGACTCCTCATCTTCATCAAATCTAAAGACAACTTCGACTACATCTGGCGAGCTCTCTCTGAAGGCCCACAAGATCCTCCTATGACTACCATTCCAGCTCAAGAAGGAGGTGATGCAGCTCAACCAGAGCCCAAGTCATACCTACAAAAGGATGATGAGGAAAAGAGCAGATTTGATGGTGAAAAGCATGCCAAGAGATATCTGGTCCCGAGTCTACCCAACCAGATCTACACGGCCATAGACGGTTACAAGGAAACCTCTAAAGGCATGTGGGATCAATTAGAGAAGATGATGAGCGGGAGTAAAGTGGGAAACCAACTGAAGGTTAACAGTTGCATCACCAAATTCGACGGTTTCAAGCAGCGCAAGGGCGAATCTATCACTCATGCATATGAACGTTTCTGCCTTTTGTTGAACGAGCTCCACAAGAACAAGATCACTCGATCTAACACAGAGAATGCCCTCAAGTTCCTGAACAATCTCCTGCCAAAATGGAAAATGTTCGCTTCTCACATCAAGAACAACAATCTGATTGAGAACGTTCCAATCCATGAACTCTACGAGATGCTCATGCAGGACGAGGATGAAGTCATGGAAATAATGAGCAGTCAGAAGTCCTCGTCCAAGTCACATGCCGATCAACTCGCTCTTGTATCTTCCAAAAGCAGCAAATCTTCCAGCTGTCACTCCAAGAGAACCCAAGAGTCCAGCAAATCAGAACCAGAATATGAAGAATCAGAGGAAAGCGACTCTGACCCTGAGCTGACTCAGATAAAGAAAGCAATGGCCCTCATCACCAAGTCTTTTCAGAGAAACAAGTACTACAAGAAACCTTTGTCCAATAATCAGCGCTACTCCACTACTCCCATCAAGCGCCATGATTATAAGGACAAATATGAAGGAAAGAGAAAGACTGATGAGCACAAGCAACATGATAACAAGGAGAAGAATGAGAAGAATGATCGCAAGCCCGAGTCAAAGAAGAAGGACGAACTTGTCACGTGCTATAACTGCGGGAAATTGCGTCATTTTGCCAAGGACTGTAGAAAGCCCGTTGAAAAAAACGTACACTACTACAAGGCCAAACTTCTGTTGGCAGAACAGAAAGCTGCAGGAAAGGCACTGTTAGTCGAAGACGATCACTGGTTAAATCACTCCGACACTGACAGCGATTCTGAAAATGTTGATGCTTTCATGGGCAACCATTCTCCTCCGTCAGAAAAGGCAAATCTTTGTCAGGTATGTGCCCCTATCAATCAAAGCTTAGTTGAACAAATACAACCACTTGTTCAAAGAATAGAATCCTATAAGGCATCCACTAATGAACAACTGCTTGAAATTAACTCGTTAAAAGAAAAGCTAGATGTTCAAAAGCGTATCACTGAAAAATACAAGTCCGATAATGCTAACCTAAAATAAAAATGCACCAATCTTTCATTAGCACCAAAGGACTTTAGGGCCAAGATATCTGAATTAAATTTAAAGCTTGATCAGTGTGAGGATGAGAAAGCAGAGATTATCTATCAATGATCCTCTCTTCAAATCCAACACAAAGAGTTTGTTTCGAAAATAACTGATCTTGAAACTAAATTTCACAAAAGAGGTCAAACAGATCAGACAATTCACATGAACAAACCTAAGGAATTCACGTACTTTAACAAGGAATGGGGAATTGGGTACGATAACCCACAGTATTTGAAAAAGATTTTGTCAAAGAGACCTACTCTTTATCACTTTAATTTTCTTGGTCTCGACAAAAAGTATCCCGAATACAAAATAGATTGGACTAGACCTCTTGAAAAGGAAAAGGAAGAGGAAATTGAGGAATACAAACGCGCACACACCACTATGATGCAGTTACCGTTTGCGTATGAACCTCTTAACTATTTATATAAGAAAAACAAATCCAAGTACCTTTCGAATGACTACTTTGACGGCTATAAGGTTGCAAATCCCAAGGATTCCTCGGAAAAGGATGAGGCCCCAGCACCTGAACCCAAAACTGAGACGGACGAGTTTAAACTCTATGTTCCTCCTCTCATTTTGGAATAAAAAATAGTCGAGTTAGAGGACACACTCAAAAAGGAAAGAACTGATTTTCAAATGGAAAAGCAAGCGCTTCTAAACGAACTTGAGAAACTCAAATCCGTTAAAACCGAATCTGTGTCGGGTGAGGGATAGGAAATCCTTCGGAATGAAATCAATCGACTCACATCAAAACTGTCTGCTTTGGCAACAAAAGTGATGCAAGAGCAAGTGAGCAAGTTTCAACTTCAAGAGAAACTTGGCCAACTCCAAAACGAAAAGTTGATTTTACCCGAACCTTCCTCGGACTCGTCCAATACATCTTCGTGCAAAGCGTTTATTGGAAAAACCTCTTCACGAAAAGGAAAAGAGTCTCAAGTAGACTGTGTTCAAAAGGATCTTAACTCTGAATTTCAAAAAGCTTCCGCACCAGATTCTTCCAAAAACACAGATATAAAGTGTTCATCACCTCCCTCAACCAATCCTAGTCCATCTGTCCCCGATATTGATTTTTCTGCATACATGAATTTCGATGCAAGTTCAGATGAAGAGTTTCCTAAGTTTGAGTTTGACAAACCTCTTCCGAATCACACCGACTTTCTTTCTAAAGCTGTGAATCGTCCGGTCAATTTTCTTAATAGCGAGAGTTCTTCAAAACTCAAGACCCCGGCTGTGAACAAAGTTTCTAAAACTGATTCTCTTTCACAAAACCATTCACAGCCACGGCAAAAGACCGGTCGATCAAATTATAGAAATCCTTCCTACTCAAACTCTACTGACCATAGTGGGTAGCTAAAGGGGGTTGCCAAAGGATCTATCAAACTCTGCTGATCAAAATGATTTTTCAGATAAAAATGGTCGGGCAAAACAAGACAAACCAAAGTGGGTAGCCAAAGGATCTATCAAGAACAAGTCGGAGTCGAAGTCATTTAATTTTGCTTTCAATTCTAGGAATAACATTAATGATTGTGGTTTGAATCATTCGAATAATTTTGTTGAACAAAGTGTTAATTTTCCGATTAGACTTTATTCAATTCAGCATTTGATTCAGTTATCCCATGATTGTTTGTGTTATTCTAACTGTGGATTGAATGATTTCGATGATAATAGTTATGCATCTGATTGGTTTGGTTCTTATCATGTTTATAATTCAAAGCCTAATCTCGCAAACCCAAAAGGAAGCCCAATTCAAAATGGGTTCCCCAGTCAGGTGTTAAACCTAACCCTCCAGGACCCATTTTAAAATGGGTACCTAAGAATCCTTAATCTCGTTTTTGCAGGACGGTCATGTGTGGTATTTAGACCCAGGATGCTCCAAGCACATGACCGGAAGGAGGGAGCTACTCATGAACTTCACAGAGAAATACTGCGGAGACGTGAGGTTTGGGAACGATGACAAGGCGCCGATTATAGGCTACGACGATATTGTTCAAGATAAGATCACGATCAAGAAGGTGTCATACGTCGCGGGATTGGGACACAATCTATTCACCATCGTCCAGTTCTGCGATAAAGATCTCGAGGTCAACTTCAAAGCTAAACAGTGTAGCGTCCGCACTGAAAACGGAAAAGAGCTACTTGTTGGAACTTGGAAGACCAACCTCTACACCATCGACCTCTCTGCCCTAAAGACCGATGACTCAGTCTGCCTTATGTCGAAGGCCAACTCTCAATAAGCGTGGATATGGCATAAACGACTCTCGTACCTTAACTTCAAGAACATCAACAAGCTGGTGCTAGGTAGACACGTGAAAGGCATGCCCGAGCTTAAGTTCGAGAAGGACAAACTCTGCGGGGCATGCGAGATGGGAAAAATGAAGCGAGCAACTCACAAGCCGAAGGCCGCTCCAAGCACATCCCGGTCCCTCGAACTCATCCATATGGATTTGTGTGGACTGATGCGTGTTCAGAGTATCAACAAGAAGAAGTACGTTCTGGTGATGGTCGACGATTTCTCGCGCTACACCTGGGTGAAGTTCCTGCACTCCAAAGACGAAACCCCGGAACTAATTATCACCCACCTGAAGACCATTCGGCTGAACCTCCGACAGCAAGTTCAGATAATCAGGACGGACAACGAGACAGAGTTCAAGAATCAAACGGTGAACGAATACCTGACATCCGTCGGTATTTCGCAAAACTTTTCTGCCGCGAGGACTCCTAAGCAAAACGAAGTGGTAGAACGGTGGAACCGTACCCTTGTCGAAGCAGCTCGCACGATATTATCGCAATCAAAGCTGCCACTTTTTCTCTGGGCTGAAGCGGTTGCAACTGCCTGTTACACGCAAAGCCGCTCCATCATCAACAAATGGTTCAACAAAACTCCGTACAAGATCATCAACAATCGCATCCCGAATATCAAGTACTTCCACGCGTTCGGGTGCACGTGCTACGTCTTAAACGACAAGGATGACCTCGAAAAGTTCAGTCCAAAGGCAGATGAAGGAGTATTCATTGGATACTCAATGCAGGCTAAGGCTTATCGCGTTTACAACAAACAAACCAAATTCGTCGTCGAAAGCGTAAATGTGACCTTTGACGAAGCCGCAGATTTGGTTTCTGAACAAATCGGTTCAGAACCCGCTTTAACTCGCGTGTTAGCTTCCGAACTTTCACGTTTGGGATCTGCACAAACCCCAGCAAATCCAAATCATGCATCTACGTCAAAACCATATATTTCTGATTTAGATTTACTTTTTGAGCAATTTTACGATGAATTCTTTAACATGCCTAACCCTAGTGTCATTGTGCAACCTAGGAATGAAGCTTCTCAAATCGAGAACTCGGCAAATCTCTCCGGTCCGCCGCCTTCAACGAGCACTCCAGCCCTTACACTGGAATTCCCTCAAAGTTCAACGGACGCTACTACTGCAACGGAAAATCCCTCAAAGGACCCTGAGCCAATCCCGGAGATCGCTACCGAAGAATCGTCCTCAACAACTCACAAGGATAAACCTCTCAATTCCCCGGAACCGGAAGTTACTTAACCAACGACGAATCTTGCTTAGTTTCCTCCAAGGAACCATCCGTCATCTCTTGAAGCAGTTCAAGACCTTCCCGTCGGTGAGTATGTGGACCCGGACAATTCTCACGCGACTCAACAGCCGCTTCCACACACCACCAACTGGACAAAAACACACCCTCTACATCAGATCATAGGCGATCCTTCCACTCCAGTTTGGATACGAGGTGCATCGGCCAACTTCTGCTTGTTCTCCAACTTTATAAGCAAGATCGAGCCAACCTTCGTCTCTGAAGCACTTAATGATCCAGACTGGGTCATGGCGATGCAAGATGAATTGAACCAATTTGAGGCCCTCAAGGTATGGCGACTCGTCCCACGTCCAGCTTACAAGACGGTCATCGGCACGAAGTGGATCTTCTAGAAAAGGAAAGATAAAGATGGTATCGTTGTTCGCAACAAGGTACGCCTCGTGGCCAAAGGATACCGCCAGCAAGAAGGAATTGACTACGATAAGACATACGCTCTGGTAGCCAGAATCGAGGTGATTCGTATGTTCCTTGCATACGCCGCGCACAAGAACTTCACGGTCTTCCAGATGGATGTAAAGACCGCCTTCCTCAACGGTGTTATCAAGGAAGAGGTGTACGTGTCGCAATCGGATGGGTTCATGGATGACTCCAAGCTAAATCACGTATACATCCTCGACAAGGCATTATACGGCCTTAAGCAAGCTCCACGTGCCTGATATGACGCTCTATCCAAATTCTTAATAAAATCGGGTTTTTCAAAAGGTAAAATCGACACAACCTTGTTTATTAAGAATGAAAAAGGTCACATAATCTTAGTCCAAGTCTATGTAGATGACATCATTTTTGGTTCAACTAATCCTTAGTACTGTAAAAAAAATTCTTTTCTCATGGGAGAGTATTTTCAAATGAGTATGTTATGTGAGATGAATTTCTTTCTTGGCCTTCAAGTTAAGCAACTGTCGGTCCGGATTTTCATAAACTAGGCTAAGTACATCCGGGATATTCTTCAAAAATACCAGATAGAACAGTCCTCACCTATGAAAACTCCCATGACCCCCGGTACAAGGTTACACGTCGATCCTAACAGAAAGGATGTGGATACCAAAACATACCGAGGAATGATAGGTTCTATGATGTACTTAACGGCGAGTAGACCGGATATCATGTTTTCTACATTTCTATGCGCCCGTTTTCAGTCAAAACCAAAAGAGTCTCACTTAATTGTGGTAAAACAAATTCTTCGTTACTTAAAAGGTACTGCTGATCTTGGCTTGCGGTACCCGAAAGAGACAGGTTTTGAGCTCACGGCGTACTCGGACGCGGACCACACGGAAAGCATGCTGGATTGAAAGGGCACATCGGGACACGTGCAGTTCCTGGGCGATAGCTTAGTCAGTTGGGTATCCAAGAAGCAGCAGTGCGTCTCCACATCGACTGCCGAGGCGGAATACGTGGCCGCCGCGAGGTGCTATTCCCAAGTCATCTGGATGCGCATACAGCTCAAGGACTATGGCTTCACCTACTCTCAAGTGCCCATCTACTGTGACTCGAAGAGCACAATTGCCATTTACAGCAATCCGGTCCAGCATACTAAGAGGAGGCACATAGACGTTCGGTACCACTTTATCAAGGATCACGTCGAAAGAGGTACAATCGAACTCTACTTTGTTAATACTGAACATCAGTTAGCAGACCTCTTTATAAAACCTTGGACGAAAAACGTTTTAACTATCTTGTGTCCAAGCTTGGTATGCTAAATCTGAAGATTTAATCAAACAGTGCGTCCAATACAAGTTCCATACACCTACGAGGAACTGCCTATTCATCATTTGTTGTCTACATTCCAGATGATCGAGTACACAAATGCACAACCTCCCTAGCCACTCAACCAGCTCTCAACAGCTGGTTGTTTCATTTTCTCACGGGGACTTAGCACAAAGTCTATCGGTCTCTCACTTGGAGAGTATCGATATTGAAACAAGAGAACAGCCTCCCCCGTTCTCGACTTATTTCTGTGCACCATTGAGTCTAGAGTCATTTGATATTATAACATCTTCCTTGGCTAGGACATAGATCGAGACTGCTAATATCGGTGCTCTTAGTGACCCGATCGGAACATCCGTAGTAAGTCTGCCCTTGAGCGGATTACGAGGATCGGATGGAAATCCTACCAAAGTTAACATCATTCCAACTATGAACGTAGGTGGTACTTCTGTTGAATCAACAGTCGTAACCTCAACGGGTAATCTAAGTGATCCCGACGGTGATTTACCTGACTTTGTATCAAGGAAATATCTGGACGACGCCTTAAAGGCTGTCTGCGAAGCATTGGAAAGGAGTTCAGAATGGAGCTCGATAAAGTCAAAATCCTACTCAAAGGGAAGGAGAAAGTGGTAGAAGCTGAAACCGCACCAACACCCCCACCGGCACCTACTCAGCAATCTTATTCGGTGGACGATTTAATCACCATGCTCCTCGCCCAACTGCTCCAACACACCGATACTGACTCCTCGAGTAAAGCAGATCTCATCTCAGTACTCCGATCACAAGCATCTACTCAGCCATCATCCGTCACAACCCGATTGGATTAGCTTGACACGACTCTAAAGGACGTTCATAAACGCCCTTACAACTCTATCCGACAGGGTCGCCTCTCTCGAGAATACCTGCAAGACTCAAGCTGGCGGACTCAAACGACGACACGATGACCAGGATGATACTGATCACCGTGAGGGGGAGAACAAACGTCAAAGACTGACAGAGTTCGAACCAATCAACCCCGAAACAACTCCAACGGTTCAACCGGAACCATCAGCTGGGATACAATCCGATGATCAACCCCAAGCCTAGCTGAGTCTAGCCGAGATGGTCATCGATATGTACATCTCAGACAATGAAGACCAAACGATTGAAAAGCCCAAGGGAGAATCCCAAGCACTGATCGTCTACACTGCACCAGAAAGGGCTGCACTTGACTTGATAGACCCTGATTCGGAGATCGACCCGGAGACCGAAAATGCATGGTATGAAAAAGCCGCCAGTGCATTAAACTCCGAGGTAAACCTGATCTTCCCTACCGATGCCGAAGATGATTTTGATTACGATCAGTTCTTGCTAGAATCCATTCAGAGTACACCTGCTTACGCTAATATGATTCCCAAGACTTCTACGCCAACACATCCGACATCTCCTCAGCAACAAACCGCTTCTAATCAACCACCACAACCTGTCCGATGGGAGAAAATCATCGTCCTCATCCCCTTCTGTCACACCCCACTAAAGCGGAAACACGGAGTGTACAACTCAAGTTTCATAGCAAAAGTTACAAGATCACACCAACCATCAAAATACATTCAAAAGTTTACATCCTTGTCTTTTACAACCGTTTTACGAAAAAAGGGAAATGAACGTATTCAAAAGATAACATAGAAAGCTTCAACACGTGTAGCCTTCCTAAGTTCCAACCTTACTTGGTATTTCCTGAAAAGCATGTAAATGAGAGGGTCAACTATTGAATAGTTGGTGAGATCACAGGTTTAATGAGTACAACAAAGTTTGTCATAGAAATCGTTTTAATCCGCACAATTGGATAAGTCAATCGGTTATAAAAACACTTTTTCAAGGTAATCGTATGTATAATGTTTAAGTTATGAGCCCGTTACCCGACCTATAATGACAGGACTCCCCAACGCATGTTCTATCGCCAACAATGCGCAAATACAAACAATAATTATGCACTTAAACAAGCGCTACTTGTGAGTGGGGTGTCAACCAAATAACGTTATCCATAATTACCAACGGCTCAATCCATGAGTTAAACGGGTAACGTGAGAAATAAACGGGGACTTTTGAACGATAGCAAAAGAAAACTCAAACTTACAACATTCGCAAGACATAGATACCATAGAGCATAAACAAGTATAGCAAGTTCGTATTTCCAAGAAAACGAGACAACCGGTGCGTAAAATAATTATAGTAACAACATGCTTTTCACCCCAAATATGTAAAACATTGAAAAAGGGGCTGTGATAACTCACTTGATACGCGATAGAAATCCAGGAATCTCCCACAAGATACTTTGGTGTGATCCTACTTCAAACCTATGAACGTAAGGTCACTAGTGAGTTTTAATCACAAAGGTTCGGTACTAACTATCCAAATCGTCATAAAATGCCTTTGTTGTGATTTAAATATTATAAATCATAAAGAGTTACTGAAATTAGTAATCGTAACATATATACTTCATTCTTGTTAGGTTAACGTTACCGCAATCTCGCCACAATAAGTAACGAAAAGGGTCTAAAGAAGTTATATGTAATATATGTATATACCGCAATTTCGTCATAAGAATGATTAAAAGGGTTCAAGACGTAAAGTTAAAGTATAAAAGGTGTAAACATAATATATATATATATACCACAATTTCATCATTAAAATGATGAAAAGGGTTCAAGAGTTAGTTTTTAACTATAGTAAGAAAATTGTCCTTTGCTGTCCAGATTTAGGTGTCACTTTCTGTCCATTTTTGGATAACTTCCAGGTATATTTAGATCAAGATATTTTATATCCAAGTCGTTTAATGAGTTAGGAAACTTTTGACATAAGTTTCATAATTTTTAGAGGTGGTTAAGTACATGAAATAATTATTGACGTAAAACACTACAGAACGTTTTGCTGTTTGCGCACTGTTTTTGTGAAGGCTGTTTGGTAGACTAAATCTTTGATATTTTGAGTGAAACCACTTGGGTTCAAAACCTAACTCATAAAAATAAATTCCAGGAAAAGAATCACTTAATTTGGAGTATTATTGAGTGAGATATGACATTTTTAAGAGAGTGCAGAATCTGGCAGCAAGCTGTAAAAACCAAACTTTATGCATGTGCATTTTTTCTTTGTCTTTTTATTTGAAATTCTTATTCCCCTTGCATGCAATCCGATTTGACTCATCCCCATACAAATAATTTCAGTTCTAAAACAGGTTTTTAAACCATTTAAACTACATGCATGCTATCCATCATCTCATCTTTTATAAAACTTTGAAAATGGTTCTTTTTGAAGAATGCTTAGTGTTTATGCCAAGAACTTCTTCATGCAACTTAAAAATTGTATATTTTTAGCTCATGCATGTTGATTTAAACATGTTTTTAGTGAAATCAAAGAGCTTTTCATACAACTTTTGGGATCAAAATATAGATCTTTTAAGAAAACTATATGCATGCAAGTTAAGAACCCATCTTTGATCTTAACATAGGTTTGATTATGGATTTACCACCTTTTTACTAACATGCAAGTGTTATGGTGGTAAATCTACAAACATTAAGATGTATGTAAATGGTTCTTAGCAAAAGTTGAAAGAAATTGTAGAAGAAGATGAAGAACATTCATAAAAAAAGTGCAAAAATGAAAACTAGACAAAAGGGAGTGTGTGGGTTTCATCCAACACACTTGTAGTTACCTTGAACACTTTGATCTCTTGAAGGAGATGTGTTTAGGGGCTGAAGTTTATGGGTTTTTCTTGGATGAATGTGGATGAATATTGAGAGAGAAAGGAGAGAATTCTAGTGTGAGAACTTAGAGAGAGAGTGAGAAGCTTGCAACTGATTTTGAAAGGGTTAAGAAAATACATAAAGGGGTAGTGAGGGGGGGGGGGGGGGGGGGGGGGGGGTGGCCGGCCTCACAAGGGGTGGGTGATGAGGTGGTGTGTTGCTAAATAAAATGTCAAATCTTGTCTTTTTAATTTATTTTTATAAATGAAGTATTTTTCTTTTAAATTTTGAATAACACCTTAAATATATAAAGGTAAAGTTTTTATATAATTTAGTTGAAGTAGATTAGATTACTAATTATATATATACTTGTGATATAATTGTTGCTTAGGTTGGCATTTTATGAGATTTATGGAAAATTTCCTAAATTAAGGGGTTTCTAGGCAAAATTTCTCAGATTTTCCTACTATACTGAGTTTACTGCTAAAATTGCACTGTGTGAACTATGACGTGAATAACTAAAATATGCAGTGCAGTTCTAACCTGAGGTGTAAAATTTGACAGTTGTCACACCTTCTTAGAGGATTCTCTGAAGATGTTGTTCGTACACAAACTGTATGTGTTTGACCCAGCTTTTTGCCTCGGATTAGCGAAGTTCGACGAACAGAACGAGAATAAGTTTCTCCGCTTCAGTCAAGTTGAAAGATTTTGCGACGGAACTCTGCTAAAGGTCAAAGATGCGCTAAGAGATATAATCACCAAGGAAAAAGAACTCAGGATTTCGTTTGCTGCAAATTCAAACGAAACAATTGCTCGAGAAGCCTTGGAAATTGTCGAAGACCGCATTGAGTTTCTTAAAGCCTTCTGAAGCTTCGAGATTTTGTTCGCACTCCGTAAAAGATACGTTTCAAACTGGCGCGAGATTGAACTTCGATTCAAAGGGGGAGATTGTTGGGATTAAAATCTGATTGAATGGAATCAAGGGAATAATATGTAAATTGTATTTAGGCTTTAATATTGTAATGGGCCATGGGCCTGGTTAGTTTTAGCCTAGATATAAATAGCTTTCTTAACCTTAGTTTTAGGTTAATCGTCATTAATAATTTCTGATATACATTGTAAACTCTCTGAAAGGTTTATGAATGTTACATGGATGACGACTTGAAATCATTCTGATTGTTGTTTATTCTATTGATTTCATATTGTATGCACTAATCTGGGATCCACAGTAACGATAATGTAGCCCCGATCATGGGGTACGACGACCTAGTTCAGGACAACCTCACCATCAAAAGGGTGTCCTACTTAGAAGGCTTGGGTCACAACCTTTTCAGCATCGGCCAGTTTTGTGACAAGAATCTTGAAGTGAATTTCAAAGCGTAGCGGTGTAGTATTCGTACTGAAGACGGAACAGAACTCCCCACCGACACTCGCCGAACTAATCTATACATCATCAACCTCGCCTCTCTGAAGACCGATAACGTTGTGTACCTTATGTCCAAAGCGATAACTCAACAGAATTGGCTGTGGCACCGACGGCTCTCACACCTAATTCCTGGATCATAGGGTACGACGTTCTCGGATGCCATCATGCGGGAAGTATGCGCGGTTTCCGGATAGTCTGGATGGAGTGTGGTCCCGATAGTCCAGGAAGTGGTCCCGTAACTATGTCCGGAACCTGGATTCGGATTGAGAAATCCGGGAACTTACTTTATTTTCTAAAAAATAAAGTTTAGGCATTATGAAGTCTACTCTTTCCCTAGAATCGATAACCATGAAGTGATATTTAACTCTTACTCCCCCTAGATACGTGCACATGTAACGAGATAATCGTGGTGTCACTCCCCCTCGATGTGTGCAACAAAGATTTGAACAATTTTAACTGTGCACACGAAAACTTTTGACACAAAACAAACTTTAGGGATAAAGAAAAATCGTGTCGCTCCCCCTCAAATAAACACATTAAACTTACTTACTTCCACGCGGTTTTGCTCCCCCTGAACACATCAACAAACTATCAAATGTACGAGTATCAATAAATAGGCAAAGTAACGAGAATAACATAAAGGTCACTAAGCAGAAAAGACGAAAAAGAAACAAGCGAAATCTAATGAGTTAATACACGTAATTAAAAATACAATGAAGGCGGTACAAGTAGAATGCAATACTGAAGGAGTGTAGACATGATCATCCATGTATAAAACAACAGAGGATTAAGCCGCAATCCTTCATTATTGTATGTATAAATCAAATTTTTAGATTTAGCATACCTAGCTTGGACACAAGAAAATGAAAGCATTTTTCATCCAAGGCTTTGGTAAATAGGTCTGCTATCTGATGTTCTATATTAACAAAATAGAGTTCGATCGTACCTCATTCGACGTGATCCTGTTAGCTTTAATTAGCTCCTAATTAAATGAATGTTTTATAAAGATATTTTAATGTTTTAGATATTTTCTTATAGATATTTACTTAGATATTTTATATAGATATTTTAGATATTGTCTAGATTTTAGATATCTTAAATATCAAATGTGTAAATGGCCTTATATAAGAGGTGTCCATAGTCTTATTTCAAGAAGTGAGAAATATGGAAAGCACACAAAAACACACATAGACTAGTTTCTTATGAGAGTCGTTTCATGTTTAGTGTGGTGTTCTTCAACATTTCTCCTCTCCATATTTAATCATCAATGAATATGAGATAAGTTTCTTTATGATTGTTCTTCATGTATATCTTATCTCTATATTTAAATATGGACTTTATATTTCTTCTATTGTTGCTCAAAAATGGGATCAACAGATCCTTTATGAAGTGATACCGAACGTTGATGTGTTTTGTCTAAGTATGCTGGATTGGATTGCTGGATATAGCGATGGCGCTCTTCGAGTCGCAGTAGATGGGAATCTTCGAGTAGGTGAAGTCGTAGTCCTAAAGCTGGGTGCACATCCAAATCACTTGCGAGCAGCAACTGGTGGCAGCTACATACTCCGCTTCGGCAGTAGTTATAGACAAGCAGTTCTGCTTCTACGATGCCCAGTTGATGAGTCGATTTCCCAGAAACTGCACATGTCCCAATGTGCTTTTTCGATCAAACATACTACCGTCGTGGTCAGCGTATAAATAAGTTGTCAACTCAAAACCTGTCTATTTTCCAAGCCAAGATCAGCAGTACCTTTTAAGTATCTAAAAATACGTTTGACTACAATTAAGTGAGACTATTTTGGTTTTGACTGAAATCTTGCACACAAGAATGTTGAAAACATAATGTCCGGCCGACTTTCCATTAAGTACATCAAAGATCCAATCATTCCACATCCTTTCCTCTAGGATCGGTGTGTAACCTCGTACCAGGAGACATGGGCATTTTCATGGGTGCATAATTTTCCAACTGGTATTTCCAAAGAATATTCCAAATGTACTTAGATTGATTAATAAATATCCCGGTCGACAGTTGTCTAACTTGAAGACCAAGAAAATAATTCATTTGACCCATCATGCTCATTTGAAAGTGCTTACGCATTAGGACTTAAAAGTTTTGACAATACTTGGGGTTTGTTGAGCCTAAAATTAATGCCATCGACATAGACTTGTACAAGAATGATATCGTGTTTTTCCTTTTTAATGAAAAGAGTGGTATCAATTTTACCTTTGGAAAATCCATCTTTAACAAAAAAGACGAGAGAGCGTCATACCAGGCTCGTGGTGCTTGCTTAAGGCCATCCAATGCCTTATCAAGAATGTTCACATGATGAGGCTTGGGATCATCCACGAATCCTTCCGGTTGTGATACGCAGACTTCCTCCTTGAGTTTGTCGTTGAGAATAGCAGTCTTCACGTCCATCTGGAACACCGTGAAGTTCTTGTGCACGACGTAGGTGAGGAACATTTGTATGGCTTCGATGCGAGCAACCGGTGCGTATGTCTCATTGTAGTCAATGCCTTCTTGTTGGCGATATCCTTTGGCGACTAGACGTGACATGTTTATCATGATGATTCCGTCTTCATCCTTCTTATTCTTAAAGACCACTTCGTACCGATCACCCTCTTGTTTTTTAGTCGTGGGACTACTCGCCATACTTTGAGGCTCTCAAACTGATAGAGTTCCTCTTGCATGGCAATCAGCCAGTCTGGATCATTTAAGGCTTCGGAAGTGGTTGGTTCAATGCGGCTCAGGAAAGTTGTGAAGAGACAATCATTGGAAGATGTTGCACGGGTCTGAACTAGTGTAGATGGGTCACCGATGATCCGATGTAGAGGATGAGCACGAGTCCACTTGGTGGTATGTGCAAGCGGTTGAGTGGTGAGATTTGAATTGTCTGGATCCGCATATCCACTTAAGGGAAGGTCTTTACGACATCAAGTAATGACGACATGTTTGCTGGTAGTGCTGGTGTTGAATTCACTGGTTGGGGGACAGCCTCCAAAGTTTTTTTTTTTGGAAAGGAGAAAGACTCCTGGCAATATATTAAAAATGCAAAGAAAAGCAACAATTACAATGACAGAACGGGGCACGCGGCCAAAGAGAAAACAAAACAGTGGAACTTCCGGTGTAGTTGGTGAAGGGTGGCACGTGCGAGTAGCAGAGGATGAATCAGCAACATTAGGATCTTGTGTAGAAGCCGCAACTTCCGGTGTAGCAGCAACTACGTCTGGTGTAGCTACAGCAGCAACTTCTGGAGTAGTCTTATCTTCGAGTGTAGCATCACTTGAGTTCGGAGTAGCGTCAGCAGATGTAGAGGTGGATGGAGATGCAGTAGAGTCATTCGACGTTGAAGGCTCGTAAGATCTGCGGAGTCCTCAAGTTATGTAGCTCCAACCCTGTCATTCACAATAGCATTTACATTACTCTGGCCAAAAAATTATTTATAATAAATGTTCAAATAGAAAATCCTAATAAGAAACTTGTGCGCTTGACGTAGATGCATGATTTGGATTCACCGGATTTTGTGTAGATCCTGAACGAGTTTGTTCAAAAGCTAACACTCCAGTTAATGCGGGTTCTGAACTGAATTGTTCAGAAGCCAAGTCAGTCGCTTCGTCAAAGGTCACATTTACACTCTCGATGACAGTTTTGGTGCATTTGTTGTAGACTCGGAACACTTGAGCTTGAGTGGAGTAACCAATGAATACTCCTTCCTCTGCTTTAAGGCTGAATTTTCCAAGGTCATCCTTGTCATTCATCATGAAGAACGTGCATCCGAAAGCATGAAAGTACTTGATATTCGGAAAGTGGTTGGTGATGATCTCGTAAGGCATCTTGTTGAACCGCTTGTTGATGATGGAGCGGTTTTACATGTAGCAAGCTATTGAAACTGGCTCGGTCCATAGAAGCAGCGGTACCTTGGATTGAGTGAGCAATGTGCGAGCGGCTTCTACAAGGGTACGGTTGTGCCTCTCCACGACTCCGTTCTGCTGAGGAGTGCGTACATCGGAGAAAGTGTGGGTGATGCTTACTGAGTGTAGATAGTCATCCAGCGTGCGGTTCTTGAATTCTGTACTGTTGTCCGTCCTTATGGTATGTACTAATTGTCGTAGATTCACTTAAAGAGACTACAAGTGTGAGATTATCAGCTTTGGGGTCTCATCCTTAGAACGAAGAAATTTGACCCATGTGTATCTCGAAAAATCATCTACCATAACAAGGATGCACTTCTTGTGATTGATGCTCTGAACACGCATAGGTCCACATAGATCCATGTGAATGAGTTCTAGGGACCTGGACGTGCCCGGAGCGGCCTTCGGCTTGTGTGACACTCACTTCATCTTACCCATCTAGAATGCATCACATAGGTGTTCTTTCTCAAACTTTAGATCCGACATGCCTTTCACGTGTCCGCCTAGCACTAACTTGTTGATGTTCTTGAAGTTCAGGTGTGATAGCCTACGATGCCATCTCCACTTCTTCTGAGTGGTGGCCTTAGACTTCAAACAAACAGCTTTTTCCGTCTTCAATGAGATGAGGTCGATCATGTAGAGATTCGTTTTGCGCATTCCGGCTAGCAGTTCTCTTCCATCTTAGGTGCGGACGCTGCATCTCTTGGCTTTGTAGTTCTCCTCTAAGTTCTTATTGCAGAACTGGCCTATACTAAATAGGTTGTGACCTAGACCCTCGACAAAAGAAACCTTCTTGATAGTGATGTTATCCTGAACTCTGTCTCCATAACCCAGGATTGGTGCAAAATGATTATTCCTAAATCTCACATCTCCGCAACATTTATCAGTGTCGTTTGTGAGAAGCTCCCAGTATGATCAAGTAACAACGAATCGAATGCTTAACTTTGTATTGAATGATTAAAGAGAGTTACAAGTACTACATTTAAGAAACAAAACTCTCTCTTTGATAATCTCTATTAGGCGCATAACCATTCTAACCTAAATCACACTTAAAACACATATTAAATACCTAGTCCAATGACAATCAAGGCCCAAGCCCATTAACACATTAAAGCCCATTTATCAATTATAAGGATTTTGCAATTAAACAAAACAATTCTTTTCTTTATATCACTTTCTTTTTAATAGGACATTTATGGTCCTAACAATCTCCCCCTAAAGTTATATAAAGAAAAATGTGATCGTGAAATCTTCAGGTTTTGATTTTCTCTGCCTCTAGAATATTTGAAAAACTTTGGTGTTGCTTGTCTTCATGTCTTTCCAGGCTCCCCCTTGAATAAAGCTCTTAGTCTTCATAGTTTCAACTTTATCACCAGATTCAATGAACAATAACCTCGACTGAGTGCTCTAACAGTAGCTTTCAACAGTAGAAACTAAACACAACGGATCAGCACACAAGAAAGATAATGTGTGTGTTACGTGACATTCCACGGTACATCTTCAGTTTAGAAACAAGAATCTGTCTTTGAACCGCAAGTTGAATTATCTTTGAAAAACTTCAGAATTTGTCGAACCAATATGCTTGAAGGAGGAATCAACTTGTAGCAGACACTGCTTGATAAGGGTTAGAGAAATTGATAACTTGTAAACAACTTGAACTCTTATCTGAATTGGTCAAATAATAGTTACTCCCCCTGAAGTTTGCTAACTCCCCCTCAACATGATAAGTCGTGTCTTTCAATATGTATCATTTCTTCCCTTCATGATGATTAGGAGCATCCTAAGCATCATGTAACTTCAAAGACAACACTTGTGAGTACCAAAATACCAAATAAAACGTTAAGTAACCAGAATGGGGCAATCATGTAACACAAAAACACAATAATAACTGTTGTCACAACAATTAAAATAATTGTGTGGCCTTTGTTCAGAGTTGGCATCGGTGTATCTCTGATAGGACTTCCAGTTATCACTGAAGTAAAATTTTAAAACTTCTCAAACTATTACGGCAATATCACAAAGATATGCAATGGGAATCACAAAGATTCGTGCATGTGTGAAAGAATTAAATTATATCGATATGGCTCAAATATTGATTTAACCTGGGACACAAGCTAAAAATCAATAGACACGGTGATTAGAATATGAAGTTCGGAGACCGGAGTTGATGTCTTCCTTTTTCAATATCTATGTCCTCCGAGTGACGAATACACAAATTAAGTGCTAAACCTCCGTGAATATATAAAACAAGCATCTTTTGTGAGATAATTGAGTGCCTAGGTGGGGTGACACGAGTTATCGACATTGGGTCCATGTTTGTTTCAATATTCATCTCCAAAGAATGAGAATTAATAGATTGTGTGGCTACCCGGATAACTAACTCGGTTTGGTAAGGACCAATAATTCTTTTAAGTCCTGTCACATCCTCACCAAATTCTTTTCACTCCAAACTCATCTATCAAGCTAAACCCGTCACTAATGTCCATAAATGAATGTGTTTCTTGGGTAGCTCCTTCTGGTTCTGGATAGACCATAGAAACATTATAAGTCCTAACACTCCTTTCACACTCTTTTGAGTTACCAAAATATAATAGTTTAGTAAACAGTGAAGTACGAGTTCTAAACTGAAATTTTTAGAAGTCAAAACTTTTAAGAACGAGTCCTGATCTGAGATGATCAGAAGTCGTTGTTGAAATAACAGAATTTCAATGAACAAGATCAAACGCTAAACAAAATGACTCAGTAAGCACAATATGTTCAAAAATGAAACAATGATCAGAAAATTTAATTGTGAAGAACAAGTCACAATTAATGTGTCAGATAAGAATTGAATCATTAATAGAAATGACGTACTATAAAAACAAATTGGAATTTCAGCGAGTGTATTTCCACCGAAATAATTCAACGAATATGTGAGACATGGAAATAACTAAGTCAAGAAAATATAACACGTGGAAATCAGAGAAAAACAAACACAAGTAAGTTTCTCAGAATAAATTACCACGGTCTTTGCATTCAGTTAAAAATCACTTACTTGTCAAGACATGGTACTCCCCCTCAAAAATGGCATAACCTTTGAATGTTAGTCGTGTGATGTGAATAATCTGAATTAAAGGCACATGACATTTTTGCAAAACAAATCAAAAAAAAATTGGTATCCATGCTTTCATGGATCTATGACGGTTAGATGGCTTATTCGAGTGAGGATCGGGGATACTATAAGTACCATACCAATAAGATGCATACTTACGGTCAACAAAATCATTCAAACCACATGCAAAACAACAAATACAATCATGAGAAAGTTGAAGCAACTATTGAATTGAATAAAGTCTTAAAGGAAACATCACACTTTGTTCAACAATAGTACAAGAATTAAAAACATCATGATTATGATTGTTTGTCCTAACATGTGAAACTGAATTAAATGAATTTGTCTTCGTTGTGCTTTCATTAGACTTCTTCACTACCCAAACTTGTTTGAACCTTTTTCTCTGACCATTATTATCTGAAATATCATTAAAGTCACTGTTAGAAGAACTAGAGTAGTAAGAATGTCTTCTATTTGAGTTGTCGGACATTTGTTGTTTTTGTGACCTTCCTTTAGATTAGGTTTTGAAGATTTGGGCACACAGACCTTTTGAGAGGCAGATGTGGAACATTCGCCTTTCTGAAAATTGACTGGTTCACTCCTTTTATCAAGAAATTGAACACTGCTAGAAAGTTTAAGCAAAAAGTCAAACTTATTAAACTCGTCATCTGAACACACCGTGGAATTCAAGAAAGCGGAGAACTCGATTTCTTCATCAGATTTGACATTATCATCTTTTGGAGTTGGGGAACTGGTTGGACTTGGACTTTGCATGGAATTGGTAGCGAAAGGATTTTCAAAATCAGAGTATAGATTCCTATTACAAAAGTCTATTTGAGGTTCTTTTCCTTTATTTGGGAAAATTGGTGATGAGTCACCCAAGAAGGCTTTACAGGAAGAAGTATCTGAGGGTGAACAGGAAGAGTTAGACAGATTAACTTTGTCCTCGTTGAGCCTGTCAAGCATGTCTTGGAGCTCAGCTTTGCTGATTCGCCCTTTCATCATATACGTCTCCAAAGTAGACAGTTGAAAAGTGAGCCTATTAATTTCTGTCTGAAGGTATTCCTTTTCCTCTCTATATACGGATTTCGTTTGTTTGGAATTGAAACACTCAATCTTGGATAGTAACTCCTGTTTTTCCTTTTAAAAACTAATTCTTTCCTGTTCAAATGACTCCTCTAGCTGAACTATTTTCTTTTCTAAGACAAGAGGTGCAACATAGCATTTAAACTCGTCATGTTCTTCCTTAGATTCAGCAGTTTGTGCCTTAACCCTAGCGGATGATGTTGTTGGTCCCGAAGGGGTTCTACAAGGGTGAAAGTTTGTAGAAGCGGGGTTGAATACAAACACAAAATTTACTTTTCTAAACTGTTTATTGATAAATCAAATTTTCTAGACTGTTATTGATAAATCAAAATACAATTTACAGTTTGTTGCGGAATAAGATTAAGTAAAACCTAATCCAAACAAACTTAAGAATCACAAAGGTTCTTGCACTTAGAAGTTAGAAAGAGAGATAGGTAGAAAAATAGATATCTTCTACTTGCACTAAGAAGTCAGGAGAGATCCTTCAAAATGAAGGATGTTTGCTCCTATTTATACCCTATGCAATGCATGGCAGAAGCACTTTACACGTGTCGATTCTTCATTGGGCACATGCTTTTGACTTCTATCAAAGACATGCTTTAGGCCGCATGGTGAACAGTGTAGTGGCAGAGTGGTTGTACGATTATGGACAAAAGCAAACTTCCTTTTGTACCTTCGTACTTGTGTGCAAGAGGATAAGACAAACAATTCTTAAAGCACAAGCTTCATGATCAGCGATCGCTGTTGGGTTCTTCTAATAGTGAGGCTTGATGTAAGAAAGCTATCGTTGAAGCCTTGTTCTTAAATTGTCGTGCGTGTGTAGACTTGTCTTGGTTTCACTGATGTCCGCTTCATATCATGAATAGACTTGTCTTTGTTCATCATCTTTGTGTTCGATGTCAGCGATGAACCCTTTGGTCACGAGGCTTGTCTTCAGGGATTACATCTAACACTTACTACATTAGAAACTATCAGCGATACTGAACAGACTCAGTATGTTATCGCTGATGGTGAAACACTAATACATATAGATGTTAAAAAAAATTCATCAAGTATTCTAAGGGTCGTCGTCAAATCACTGAGAGAGTTTGGATCAACAATCTCCCCCTATTTGATGATGAAAAGGCAACATAAGAAAATTGCTAAGTGTTTAAAACATAAGGATAAAGAGGACTCATAACATACATGTCTCATTTACTGTTTTAAGGGATCTTTTCCAGTACTGATAGAGTAAAGTAGTTCACTGAAAAACTTTCATTAATTCGTAATCAGGTTACAAAGGGAATACGAAAGTTTACAAGTACAAGTGAAAAACTATACAAGTACTAAAAGTTAAACGAACTGATAAATTACAAGAAGAATACAAAAAGGGAATCTATCAGCTATAGTGGTTCTTCCTTCATCTGTTCTTCGTCATATGAGTCTTCAGCGATCATGTAGTCATAGATTTGTTCTCCTCGTTGTCTTCTAAGCTTGGCTTCTTTGTAAATGTTTGACTTCATGAAGACGTATGCCCTTGTCATTTCACACCAGTACAGAAGATCTTTTAGATGGGCAAGAGGGCAGAGATGGATTTCTGCATCTCGTTGAAACAATTGAATACCATCCATGTCGTAGAAGATTATTCCGTAAGAGACCCCTATCACTTGACCAGGAGTAAAAGGTCCTCGCGGTGGCAGTGATAGGTTGAGAGCTGAGAGGTCAGGTGGTGGTCCAAGTACTGTAACTCTTGAAAATTCTATCTTTGTTTCGTTTTTGTATGCAGGTTTTTCAGAGGTCGATGCTCGCCTTTTCTTCTTCGTTGGTCTTGGATTCTGAGGTAGAGGAGGAGGTATTTCAACCCTCGCTGAGATTTTGTTGATGAGTAAGTTCAAGAACCTTTCCACATGGGCTGTGTACTTGGACTTAGATCTTTGAAGTGCATCTCTGATCAATAACCATTCGTCAAAACCAAAGTTTTCTAGCTTGGACAAAAACATGGTTTGCGTTGAGTCGTCATCTGTGATTACTTGGATAGTCTCCATCACTGAGTTCTTCTTACTCTTTCCCGTTACAGTCACAGCAGTAATTCTTCTGGGATGATATCGATGTTCTAGTTTCTCTCTGCACCATATCAACTCGGAATCACTGACGACCTTTTCTTTTTGGGCTTCCTCCTCGGCTTCCTTTAGTAACTGGGCTTGAACTCTGATCGGGTTATTTGTGAGTTTTTTATTAGAGACTAGGTTTTGGGCTACCTTAAGAGAATATTGGGCATCCTTTTGGTAGACCGCAAACATTTTCTCATCTCTAATAGATTCTTCACATTCTTCAGGACTCAGAAATCCAAGTTCATCTATTTCAGCAGCAAGTCGAGGAGGGATCTGGATACGTTGGCTTTCTAGCTGACAGATTAGTGCTGATGTTCTTTCTCTTTGTTCTTCCTCAGACCTTTGGATTGGTTGTGAGGGTCCGGATGGGAGTGTCAGCGCGTTCCTCTTCTTCTTCTTCTTCTTCTTCTTCTTCTTCTTCTTCATCAGTCTCTAGAACGGAGACCGGGATTATTTGGTCTTCAGCGAGTGCTGGGATTATTTGTTGAGGATGTTCTTCAGCTCGTCCCTCAAGCAGGGGAAAGAACTAGCTGAGTAAAAGAGGAAGGAATTAGGTGTTGAGAGAAAAGATAGAAAAAAATGGTTAAGTGTGTATAAGTGGTTTTAAGTAGGCATGTGTAGAAAAGAACAGGATGATGGAGAGACATACCTGAGAAGGTTGCTCCCCCTCAGAAGTGTATAGGATTTTCAGATTATCCTTAGCAGAAATACCTTTCTGTTTTCCCTGAGAATTCTTCTGAGTTAGGGCTTTCTCAGTGTTTCTCTCCCCTAGTTCATTAATGGAGATTCCTTTGAGGCGAGCGCTGACGGTTTTGGGTTTGAACCATATTTCAGATTCATCATCATCATCGTCAACGTCCTTGGAATCGTCCTTTGCATCATCAAGGTTGATTTCTTCAACCTCTTCTTCTTCTTCATCCTCCTCGTCATCAGAGGGGATGGTGACCGTATCAGCAGCAGCAGTAGGAACAGTTGGAGCAGACTTCTTATTGGTTTCCTCCCCTCAACATGAGGACGGTCTTCATTTGGCATTGCTAGCATTTCCCATGTATCTGCTGGTATATCCCTTGGGGAGCCAGCAGTATCATTATTTTATTTATTCTTCTCCCCCTCTATGTCATCATCTGTGGGGGGGGGGGGGGATTCTTGGACAAGGAGCAACAGTAGTAGCAGGGACAATGGTGGAAGTGGAAGGAGAAGTTGTCTTCAGGGTCTCAATCCTGGTGAACAACTCCCCGATGGCACCAAATGACTCCACGACAAAGTTAGCGACCATGTCGAGAGATTTTCTGTCGCCATCAGTGAAAGACGGGGAGGGGGTAGGAACGGGTTTCTTCAGTTCTGCTAGCACATCAGCTAGCGGTGTATTGTTCTCGTCGACCTTGGAGGAGAGGTCAGTGACAGATGTAGTGAGTGAGCTGATAGAGGCGATGTTGACAGCGACTTTATTCTTTATTCGGATCACCTCCTCTTGCAGAAATGATAGCTGAGAGTTATCAGTTTTATTTTTGAGAGAGGAGATGAGCGTCTTGAGCGCTAAGTCTACATTGTTGCTAGTGGTGGTTATCTTCTGAAGGTCGTTGAAGAGAGTGGTGAGTTTTTGCTGATGTCCAAGATGGAGGTGTTTAGCATCTCAAACGAAGGACCTGTAAAAACAAAATATCTTTGAGCATAAGTATGCTCATGCTTAGTCACTAAAGAAATGGGGTTGAGGAAAGATGGAATACCTGATGGTTCATTGAAGGAGTCCAAAGGATGTCCTCATGTCCTGCTTTAGAGGGGTCGAGAACATGGTATGCTGAGGGGCTCTGAGAGCAGACCATCAGGTCCGGTGCTATCCGCGATGAGGTTGCAGAGTAGTTCCACTTGCGTAGAGGACAGCTGATTCGCTGGAAGTGTTGACAAAAGAAATAGATGGATAAGAAGAGATGTTGGTGAAGACGGCAGTGCATTATGGAAGTTAGGCACTAGCGCTGCCTGAAACTACACCTTTAGTGCGTTGAGGCACTGAGGTGGTTAGGGTAGAGCCCAGCGTAGATTCAGCGATCCTAGAGGTCGCTGAAGCAGTTGTAGTGGTGTCAGGAGTGGTGGAGCAGACCACAAAGGAATCAAGGGAAGCCTGTGAAGAGGCAATCCCTAATGTTGTTGTTGTTGTTGTAGTAGCTATGGGTTTCTCCTTTGTTTGTCTCTTGGTCTTTTTTGCAGGACAGGAGTGGTCGTGGAGGGTTTCCTCTTGGAAGAGGGGGATGTAGTAGCTTGGGAAGCCATGGGGGGGGGGGGGGGGTGGACCTTAGGCATCGCTGCGGAAGACGGAGCAGGTTGGGTCATGAGAAAAGTAGGAAAACGTACCTCATTCTCCATGGGCTCTTTGTCAACTTGGTGAGACCCAAATTTGGGTAGTTGATACCCTTAATCATTTGGGTATAATGAACCCAGAAGTGTTGAAGTAGAACGTTGATGAAGCGTACGTAGGACACAGAGGGGTCCCTTTCAGGATTTTCGACCTTCGCCATTAGGTCTTCGAAGATCATCCTGGCGTAGTCAACATTCCTGCCAGTGATGACGAAGTAGTCAAGGTCAAGAGAGACCCGACTGGCCTGATCCATGTTGCCTGTTTTTCCGCCCATGCTCTGGACGAAATGAACAAAACATATACCCAAGTTAAGTGGGCATCATCGCTTTGATGATTTTGGTGAATTTTTTGTCAGGGACACCATGCTTGTTTTCCAGTCATAACCCATCAAGTCAAGGAACTTCATGACCTCTTCATCAGTGGGGGTGTCAGCATAGTTCTTGCAAGCAGGGAGGTGCAACGATGTTCGGATATCTAAGGGAGTGATACTCCCTTCGCCATGTTCTATTTCAAAGACGAGAACAGTTACTTTCTTCCCTGACTTCAGGGTCTTCTCAGTCTTCTCAGCAGTATACCGGAACTGTTGGATCAACCTCTTATGCCCAGGGGGATACACAGTAAGGGCATAGAAGATAGGAGAATTCTTCAAGAAGTTTACAGTGTCATGAAGGTGAGGAGATGGTTTATCAGCCTTGATGTCTAGGAGGGCCAAATGGTTTTTGTATTTGAACGACACAGCTGATAGGTCGAACTTAACGTTTTTGGAGCGGGTGAAGGTGGTAGCTTGAGTTGCCATTTCTGATTTTAGAGAAACAAAATAGAAATGTAGAATATTTCTTAGAATATATGTTTTTAAAACATTATGTTCTAAAATGAAGATAAATAGTTTTACCAGTTTCCTTTTTGGGAAAGAAAAGGTAAAAAAAAGTGTTCCCATTTTCAACAAATATGAAAATGGTAGAAAAATGTAGTTTACCAGTTTCCTTTTAGGGAAAGAAATGGTAACTTACATTTGAGATGAAAAAGAAATAGTTTAAATAGGATTTTTAACTTCTAAAAACCTTTCTAAGGTTTTGAGTAAATCATGAAGAAAATGATTTTTAGAAAAAAAAAACGTGTTTTTGATCATTTTTAACAAAGAATAAAGATCAAAAGGTGGTTTTAGATAACAATGTTCATGTAGAATAAGACGAAGAACATGGAAATTTCAAAGGTTTTGAGTACGAGTTCTTAGTGTTCTTGAATGCTCAAAGTAGACAGTTGAAAAGTGAGCCTATTAATTTCTGTCTGAAGGTATTCCTTTTCCTCTCTATATACGGATTTCGTTTGTTTGGAATTGAAACACTCAATCTTGGATAGTAACTCCTGTTTTTCCTTTTAAAAACTAATTCTTTCCTGTTCAAATGACTCCTCTAGCTGAACTATTTTCTTTTCTAAGACAAGAGGTGCAACATAGCATTTAAACTCGTCATGTTCTTCCTTAGATTCAGCAGTTTGTGCCTTAACCCTAGCTGATGATGTTGTTGGTCCCGAAGGGGTTCTACAAGGGTGAAAGTTTGTAGAAGCGGGGTTGAATACAAACACAAAATTTACTTTTCTAAACTGTTTATTGATAAATCAAATTTTCTAGACTGTTATTGATAAATCAAAATACAATTTACAGTTTGTTGCGGAATAAGATTAAGTAAAACCTAATCCAAACAAACTTAAGAATCACAAAGGTTCTTGCACTTAGAAGTTAGAAAGAGAGATAGGTAGAAAAATAGATATTTTCTACTTGCACTAAGAAGTCAGGAGAGATCCTTCAAAATGAAGGATGTTTGCTCCTATTTATACCCTATGCAATGCATGGCAGAAGCACTTTACACGTGTCGATTCTTCATTGGGCGCATGCTTTTGACTTCTATCAAAGACATGCTTTAGGCCGCATGGTGAACAGTGTAGTGGCAGAGTGGTTGTACGATTATGGACAAAAGCAAACTTCCTTTTGTACCTTCGTACTTGTGTGCAAGAGGATAAGACAAACAATTCTTAAAGCACAAGCTTCATGATCAGCGATCGCTGTTGGGTTCTTCTAATAGTGAGGCTTGATGTAAGAAAGCTATCGTTGAAGCCTTGTTCTTAAATTGTCGTGCGTGTGTAGACTTGTCTTGGTTTCACTGATGTCCGCTTCATATCATGAGTAGACTTGTCTTTGTTCATCATCTTTGTGTTCGATGTCAGCGATGAACCCTTTGGTCACGAGGCTTGTCTTCAGGGATTACATCTAACACTTACTACATTAGAAACTATCAGCGATACTGAACAGACTCAGTATGTTATCGCTGATGGTGAAACACTAATACATATAGATGTTAAAAAAAATTCATCAAGTATTCTAATGGTCGTCGTCAAATCACTGAGAGAGTTTGGATCAACAATCTCCCCCTATTTGATGATGAAAAGGCAACATAAGAAAATTGCTAAGTGTTTAAAACATAAGGATAAAGAGGACTCATAACATACATGTCTCATTTACTGTTTTAAGGGATCTTTTCCAATACTGATAGAGTAAAGTAGTTCACTGAAAAACTTTCATTAATTCGTAATCAGGTTACAAAGGGAATACGAAAGTTTACAAGTACAAGTGAAAAACTATACAAGTACTAAAAGTTAAACGAACTGATAAATTACAAGAAGAATACAAAAAGGGAATCTATCAGCTATAGTGGTTCTTCCTTCATTTGTTCTTCGTCATATGAGTCTTCAGCGATCATGTAGTCATAGATTTGTTCTCCTCGTTGTCTTCTAAGCTTGGCTTCTTTGTAAATGTTTGACTTCATGAAGACATATGCCCTTGTCATTTCACACCAGTACAGAAGATCTTTTAGATGGGCAAGAGGGCAGAGATGGATTTCTGCATCTCGTTGAAACAATTGAATACCATCCATGTCGTAGAAGATTATTCCGTAAGAGATCCCTATCACTTGACCAGGAGTAAAAGGTCCTCGTGGTGGCAGTGATAGGTTGAGAGCTGAGAGGTCAGGTGGTGGTCCAAGTACTGTAACTCTTGAAAATTCTATCTTTGTTTCGTTTTTGTATGCAGGTTTTTCAGAGGTCGATGCTCGCCTTTTCTTCTTCGTTGGTCTTGGATTCTGAGGTAGAGGAGGAGGTATTTCAACCCTCGCTGAGATTTTGTTGATGAGTAAGTTCAAGAACCTTTCCACATGGGCTGTGTACTTGGACTTAGATCTTTGAAGTGCATCTCTGATCAATAACCATTCGTCAAAACCAAAGTTTTCTAGCTTGGACAAAAACATGGTTTGCGTTGAGTCGTCATCTGTGATTACTTGGATAGTCTCCATCACTGAGTTCTTCTTACTCTTTCCCATTACAGTCACAGCAGTAATTCTTCTGGGATGATATCGATGTTCTAGTTTCTCTCTGCACCATATCAACTCAGAATCACTGACGACCTTTTCTTTTTGGGCTTCCTCCTCGGCTTCCTTTAGTAACTGGGCTTGGACTCTGATCGGGTTATTTGTGAGTTTTTTATTAGAGACTGGGTTTTGGGCTACCTTAAGAGAATATTGGGCATCCTTTTGGTAGACCGCAAACATTTTCTCATCTCTAATAGATTCTTCACATTCTTCAGGACTCAGAAATCCAAGTTCATCTATTTCAGCAGCAAGTCGAGGAGGGATCTGGATACGTTGGCTTTCTAGTTGACAGATTAGTGCTGATGTTCTTTCTCTTTGTTCTTCCTCAGACCTTTGGATTGGTCGTGAGGGTCCGGATGGGAGTGTCAGCGCGTTCCTCTTCTTCTTCTTCTTCTTCTTCTTCATCAGTCTCTAGAACGGAGACCGGGATTATTTGGTCTTCAGCGAGTGCTGGGATTATTTGTTGAGGATGTTCTTCAGCTCGTCCCTCAAGCAGGGGAAAGAACTAGCTGAGTAAAAGAGGAAGGAATTAGGTGTTGAGAGAAAAGATAGAAAAAAATGGTTAAGTGTGTATAAGTGGTTTTAAGTAGGCATGTGTAGAAAAGAACAGGATGATGGAGAGACATACCTGAGAAGGTTGCTCCCCCTCAGAAGTGTATAGGATTTTCAGATTATCCTTAGCAGAAATACCTTTCTGTTTTCCCTGAGAATTCTTCTGAGTTAGGGCTTTCTCAGTGTTTCTCTCCCCTAGTTCGTTAATGGAGATTCCTTTGAGGCGAGCGCTGACGGTTTTGGGTTTGAACCATATTTCAGATTCATCATTTATCATCATCATCGTCAACGTCCTTGGAATCGTCCTTTGCATCATCAAGGTTGATTTCTTCAACCTCTTCTTCTTCTTCGTCCTCCTCGTCATCAGAGGGGATGGTGACCGTATCAGCAGCAGCAGTAGGAACAGTTGGAGCAGACTTCTTATTGGTTCCCTCCCCTCATAATGAGGACGGTCTTCATTTGGCATTGCTAGCATTTCCCATGTATCTGCTGGTATATCCCTTGGGGAGCCAGCAGTATCATTATTTTATTTATTCTTCTCCCCCTCTATGTCATCATCTGTGGGGGGGGGGGATTCTTGAACAAGGAGCAACAGTAGTAGCAGGGACAATGGTGGAAGTGGAAGGAACAGTTGTCTTCAGGGTCTCAATCCTGGTGAACAACTCCCCGATGGCACCAAATGACTCCACGACAAAGTTAGCGACCATGTCGAGAGATTTTCTGTCGCCATCAGTGAAAGACGGGGATGGGGTAGGAACGGGTTTCTTCAGTTCTGCTAGCACATCAGCTAGCAGTGTATTGTTCTCATCGACCTTGGAGGAGAGGTCAGTGACAGATGTAGTGAGTGAGCTGATAGAGGCGATGTTGACAGCGACTTTATTCTTTATTCGGATCACCTCCTCTTGCAAAAATGATAGCTGAGAGTTATCAGTTTTATTTTTGAGAGAGGAGATGAGCGTCTTGAGCGCTAAGTCTACATTGTTGCTAGTGGTGGTTATCTTCTGAAGGTCGTTGAAGAGAGTGGTGAGTTTTTGCTGATGTCCAAGATGGAGGTGTTTAGCATCTCAAACGAAGGACCTGTAAAAACAAAATATCTTTGAGCATAAGTATGCTCATGCTTAGTCACTAAAGAAATGGGGTTGAGGAAAGATGGAATACCTGATGGTTCATTGAAGGAGTCCAAAGGATGTCCTCATGTCCTGCTTTAGAGGAGTCGAGAACATGGTATGCTGAGGGGCTCTGAGAGCAGACCATCAGGTCCGGTGCTATCCGCGATGAGGTTGCAGAGTAGTTCCACTTGCGTAGAGGACAGCTGATTCGCTGGAAGTGTTGACAAAAGAAATAGATGGATAAGAAGAGATGTTGGTGAAGACGGCAGTGCATTATGGAAGTTAGGCACTAGCGCTGCCTGAAACTACACCTTTAGTGCGTTGAGGCACTGAGGTGGTTAGGGTAGAGCCCAGCGTAGATTCAGCGATCCTAGAGGTCGCTGAAGCAGTTGTAGTGGTGTCAGGAGTGGTGGAGCAGACCACAAAGGAATCAAGGGAAGCATGTGAAGAGGCAATCCCTAATGGTGTTGTTGTTGTTGTAGCAGCTATGGGTTTCTCCTTTGTTTGTCTCTTGGTCTTTTTTGCAGGACAGGAGTGGTCGTGGAGGGTTTCCTCTTGGAAGAGGGGGATGTAGTAGCTTGGGAAGCCACGGGGGGGGGGGGGGGGGGGTGGACCGTAGGCATCGCTGCGGAAGACGGAGCAGGTTGGGTCATGAGAAAAGTAGGAAAACGTACCTCATTCTCCATGGGCTCTTTGTCAACTTGGTGAGACCCAAATTTGGGTAGCTCATACCCTTCATCATTTGGGTATAATGAACCCAGAAGTGTTGAAGTAGAACGTTGATGAAGCGTACGTAGGACACAGAGGGGTCCCTTTCAGGATTTTCGACCTTCGCCATTAGGTCTTCGAAGATCATCCTGGCGTAGTCAACATTCCTGCCAGTGATGACGAAGTAGTCAAGGTCAAGAGAGACCCGACTGGCCTGATCCATGTTGCCTGTTTTTCCGCCCATGCTCTGGACGAAATGAACAAAACATATACCCAAGTTAAGTGGGCATCATCGCTTTGATGATTTTGGTGAATTTTTTGTCAGGGACACCATGCTTGTTTTCCAGTCATAACCCATCAAGTCAAGGAACTTCATGACCTCTTCATCAGTGGGGGTGTCAGCATAGTTCTTGCAGACAGGGAGGTGCAACGATGTTCGGATATCTAAGGGAGTGATACTCCCTTCGCCATGTTCTATTTCAAAGACGAGAACAGTTACTTTCTTCCCTGACTTCAGGGTCTTCTCAGTCTTCTCAGCAGTATACCGGAACTGTTGGATCAACCTCTTATGCCCAGGGGGATACACAGTAAGGGCATAGAAGATAGGAGAATTCTTCAAGAAGTTTACAGTGTCATGAAGGTGAGGAGATGGTTTATCAGCCTTGAAGTCTAGGAGGGCCAAATGGTTTTTGGATTTGAACGACACAGCTGATAGGTCGAACTTAACGTTTTTGGAGCGGGTCGAACTTAACGTTTTAGTGTTCTTGAATGCTCAAAGTTGTTCTTGCCTTAGGATGTTTTGTGTGCGTAAAGTGAAAAATGAGACGAGTGTTGTTTATATATGAGAGAGGAGAGAGAAAGAATGATGAGCGAGAAAAGGTTTTCATCATTACATGGACACGTCTTACGAAGATGATTGGTCAAGAAGTGTAACGGACGAACGTGTGTTAGAGAAAATGTGTGCCAAGGGTTATCCTCAAACATGACGTCACACTAGAAAAAACGTCTTTTCATTTTTCAAAAGAGATCTCTGGTAGGAAATATTACTGATAAGATTTTGTTTTTGAAGAATCACTAATAGAAATGTCAGTGATCAGTTTCATTTTTGAAAAATCTTTTAATCATTTAAGGAAAGTGAATGATTAAATTTGAGATTTTTGGAAAACGTCTCGCTAAAGAAAAACTTCAGTGAGAGAAGATAGAAAAATATACCTGATGATCAAAGAACATTTATTCGGAGATAAAGAGATGAATATCATATATAAGATCTTAATAACTGAAGAGTTAATCTTCAAGGTTTAGCATTCCAAGCTCACTAATGAGAAAGTTGAATCTTGTCTCATCAAGAGGTTTGGTGAAGATATCAGCGAGTTGAAATTCAGTGGGAATGAAATGAAGTTCTATATCTCCATTCATCACATGATCTATGATAAAATGATATCTTATTTCAATGTGTTTGGTCTTTAGGTATAGCACAAGGTTTTTTGCTATAGCGATGACACTAGTGTTGTCGCAATAGATGAGAATCTTTGTTAGATGAAAGTCATAGTCTATAAGTTGATTTCTCATCCATAAGACCTGAGCACCACAACTACCAGCGGATACATACTCAGCTTCAGCAGTTGAGGTGGACACTGAGTTTTGCTTTTTGCTTGTCCAACTCACCAGCTTTCCACCTAGGAGCTGACAGCCTCCAGTGGTGCTTTTTCTATCCAGTTTGTAACCTGTAAATCACTATCTGAATAGACTGTGAGATCGAACCCTGAATCCTTGGGATACCAAAGATCTAGGTTAGGAGTACCCTTCAGATATTTGAATATTCGCTTTACAGCGATCAGATGTGATTCTTTGGGTTCTGATTGATATCGTGCACATAAACAAGTAGAATACATGATATGGGGTTGACTAGTTGTAAGATATAAAAGAGAGTCGATCATTCCTCTATAGGCAGTGACATTTACAGGTTTCCCATTTGGCTCCTTGTTTAGTGTCAGCGGAGGTGCCATAGAAGTTTCCATTGCTGAGCTTTGAGTAAGATCAAAACATTTCAGCGTATCTTTAACATACCTACCTTGGTGAATAAATGTACATTTTTCGTTTTGCTTTATATGAAGTCCAAGGAAGTAGGTTAGCTCACCCATCATACTCATCGTATATTCTTTCTTCATTCGTTCAGCGAATCGAGTACACAGAGATGGGTTAGTGGATCCAAATATGATGTCATCGACATATATCTGAACAAGTATAATATGACCTTTAACCTTTCTGAAAAATAGAGTATTTTCAATCTTTCCACGTTCAAATTTTTCAGCAATAAGGTAAGAAGATAATGTGTCATACCATGCACGAGGGGCTTGTTTCAATCCATAAAGGGTCTTATCCAGTTTATAAACATAATCTGGATGCTTAGGGTCAGCGAATCCTGGGGGTTGTTCTACAAAAACTTCTTCATTCAGCTTTTCATTTAGGAATGCTGACTTAACATCCATTTAATGAACTTTGAAGTCCTTATGAACTGCATAAGCTAAGAATAATCGAATTGCTTCGATCCTAGCCACAGGGGCAAAGGTTTTATCATAGTCTATGCCTTCCTCTTGTCTGCATCCCTGAGCAACAAGTCTAGCCTTGTTCTGGGTTACAGCCCCATGTTCATATAACTTGTTACGATACACCCACTTGGTGCCAATAACAGTTTTATCAGATGGTATGGGAACGAGATTCCAAACTTTGTTTCTTTCAATCTCAGTCAGCTCTTCTTGCATAGTGCTGACCCAATTTGGAACTCTGAGGCATCATCCGTCTTTTTAGGTTCAATCAACGAGATGAAATTTACAAAGAGACAGATATTACCTGAACTGCGTCGAGTCTACATGTAACAACCCAACATTTTTAAACAATTCGTTTCATATAAATTGAATATCCCAAAATCGCGATCTACAATTTCTTACATAATATCCGAGAATGGTTGGCGGAAACAACCTACACAACTGAGAAGTAAACTAAGATAAACTATAGTGTCACTACACTATCCATCTTTCTCTTGCTAACGCCCTGCTTACTTGCTAGAGCCTTTCTGAACCTGCTTACCTGAAAAAGGTTTTTAATTTAAAAGAAAGCAAGGGTTAGACCATGAGGTCTAGTGAGTCCCTCAAATAGTTATCAAGCATTTAAACAGAATACCATTTCAGTATGAATCGTTCATAAAACAGTTTAGATGAATTCGTTTCGGATATAAATCCACCCCTCATAAATTGACACCCTGAAGTCACCCTAAGGTGACAACGAGTCAGTCTCATGCTGCCTTGCAGGGTCACACCGCCCTTGGCATAAACGGGAACACCCTCCCGGCACGAGCTGGCGGGCCCTTTCCGACTTAGTCAATTTACATCAAAATCAATGTATGCATACACCCCACATAAAGTTTTAAACATCTTTCATGCAATTAAAGCATAATAATAAAGCATGGCAATTCTCATCATTCCAACACATTTTGAAAACACTTTAAAAGCCATACAATTCAGTTCAGAAAACTCACCTGATATGCTTACTTCCTTCCTACCTTGCTTTGTACTCCCCAAGTGATCTACCTGAGTCAAAGGATAAACACATAAGCTAACTAACCGAACCGTCCGGACATCACTTATCGGACACTCTTACTTCCCGGACATTTCTACTTACCGGACACCACAATGTCCGGACACCTCTGCTTTCCGGATAACACCACTTTCCGGATAATACCACTTTCCGGATAATACCACTTTCCGGATAACTCTACATTCCGGACACTTAACCTTTCCGGACACTTAACCTTTCCGGACACTTAACCTTTCCGGACACTATACCCGGTAACCTGCGACAAGAAGCAACCCGGACAACTTCCGGACACCTGCTTCGCAAGAAGGTTTCCGGACGAGGCGCTGTTCGAGTTTAATGCTCGAAATCATGCCAAACACCCATTAAACAGTAAGATAATGCGACGATTAACTACATACAGGCCCAATATCAAATCCCACAAAGTTTTACTGCCTAAACACAACCCAAAGATGCTTAAATCTCCCTTAATGGTCTTAAACAACTTTTTGCAAGAAAACTCTCAAAACCACAAATCACCAGACGAATCTTAGATGGAGTTATGGATTAAGGGTTACCTGCTAGATTACTACAAGAAACGAATTCCAATCCAATTCCTTCTTCTGATTCCAAGACTTGATGATTCTTCTCTTCAAATGCACCAAAACCCTCAAAATTCTAGTATTCTTTTTCTCTCCAAAATTTCAGCCGACAACACAAAGAAATCAGGAAATGCAAAGGTTTTCTAGGGTTTTGTGCCCTTTTATACTCCCTCTCTTATTTCTCAATTGGCCCCTCAACTTCTACTTTTATTTAAAACTCCACACCAACCGCAAAACTCTTCGAAAAAGGTCTGGGTCGTTACAACACTCCCCCCTCAAAAGAATTCCGTCCCCGGAATTCCATTTTCGAAAAGGAGAGGGTACCTAGATTTCGTATCGGATTCTACCTCCCATGCTGCCTCTCACCCCCTTATGATACCTACACTGAACTTTTACTGGCCGAATTTCTCTATTCATGATTTCCGGACCTTGTTGTCCACGATATCTATTGGTTCTTCTTCGTACGACAGTCTCTCATCGATGCTAACATTTTCAAATGGAATGGCTACATTGGTCTCAGCCAAACATCTCTTCAGATTTGACACAAGAAAAGTTGGATGCACTCCTCTTACTTCTTCTGGCAAGTCTAACTTATATGCCGCTGCTCTAACTTACTCACTAAAGACAGAAGTCAACTTCTTATCGCATGTAATTCTCGCAAGGTCGACATTACTACTGCTTCCCTCATATGTTCCTCATAATAGAGGCGCACATCACACCACGAAGTCCCCCAAAATTTCATCTAGTACCTCAAGATCGCGCACTATCTATTCAACTTTCATAACTCCGACGGACCCACCGACGTAGTCCACTTTACCTATCTCTCGATTCTCGAGGTTCCACATTCTTATGCTCTCAAATCAACCACTCAGTTCTACTCGGTTGCCCCAAATCGTTCAGATGGGAAACCTAACCGCACTTCGATCACTATACTCGCTTAAAACTACCTGATAAAACCAAGGCCAACCGCGCCTCTGTCCCCACATCGGGACTCATAGTTTTAAACACGTCTAAATAAAGTCTCTTATACATTTACACTTTCTTAAGAAAAAGGACTTGGCAGAAATTCCCGCCACGACAACGAGAATCTTCTACCAAGAAAACTCGCTCACTGACAACTTGGCACTAGGCCAACCTTGTACATCCCGACAAGCTCACACCCATGAGCCTCTCCTTGGTATACCTGAAATTTCTAGATTACTTTTTTTCCAGCCGACATACGTCTAAGCAGATCATAACCCCTTCCCGAATCACATTGGTTACAACACGTCAACTAATTCGTACGTTCTCACAACTTCATCATTTCACACATAACGTGTCTAATAGTAGGAAACCTCTATACTTCCTCATTTGAGTACTCACCTATCCGAATTGAACTTATCCTGAAGGCACATCGATTTCTCACTACTTGCCACATGCGTCCAGCCATATAACATAACTTCGGTTACTCCCACTCAACTAGGAGGGGTAACCACGATCACACCCTACTGTTCTCAATAGCTTACATTGAACGATCAGTTCGCTTGAACGTGTCTCACAAAGCCACTAACTTACCTCATTCAGTCGTCTTACCTACTTCTTTCCTGCACAAAAACATACACAATTTCCTCCCTCAATACTCTTTCCAAAAGTTCGCACACTTACCAATGTCAGTCTACACAACACTACATGTTGGCTTCAATCTTCCTAATCATAGAAGTATTTAGAAGTAGTGAAAAATAGGCTAAGTGAAGAAAGCCTCTTATAGAGGCTCTGCCGAACTTACCGAGAGATCAAGGTCAAGAAGCTACAGAAGCTAAAGAGGCGCCCTACAGAAGCTCTGTCATACGCGCAAAGAAGACAAATGACTCGGAATCCGGGGAAGACTGCTCTACAAAGGACCAGACCACAGAACCTCTGTAATACTTTACAGAGCCTCTGTGATCCTCTTCAAAGACTTCAAAGATATTTATAATATCTTTCTACTGCTACTGGACCTGTTTATCAACTTGCATGGTAGCATCCCCTGTCCAACTTCCACGTGTCAAATTTTGATTGGATTCAATAGGGCTTAGTACATAATAGACGTATGCTGCATTAAATGCAATACAGCACGTCCAAACTGTTCATACCATCCTTTCAACTATTCATACCATCCGTTATGAATAGTAGCTTATGCTTTATGGTCCCCTTAGAGTAGTATATAAGGAAGACTCATGTTGAGTTCTTCCTAACAACAAATCAAGAGAGAAAAAACATCACAAGAACACACAGCTTAAACACTTTGAGAGTCATATCTGTTTTAAAGCTTTCCTTACTCACTGTTCTTGAATCTGTTCTTAATATATATATTCAGTAAACTTTGAGATATTATTTCCTGTTCACTGTTTATTTATATTGTGTTCTAAATCTATCAAACGTATCTGTTAGTTCTTCAACTACGCTTCCGCATCAAACTCAAACTTGAACTAATAGATCTGATAATCTTGTTTAAACAAAACGTTAACCAACAATTGGTATCAGAGCAAAGCTTGATTTTCAATATCAAGTGATCCTCTTTGTTACAAGATTAGTGATAGACATCATTCTTTTTTTTAACCTATTCCTCATTTCTAGGTTAAAACTCCATTAAAGTGTACTCTGGGAACTGTTCAAACCCAGAAAACTTTCCAGATCATCAGACTCATACTCTTTAAACATACTATCTTTTCAGAACCTTAACAATGACAAATACAAATAACTTCTTTACTGCTGGTTCACTCACCAAGCCTCCTACTCTCCTACGAGATGAGTACCCTCAATGGAAGATAATAATGGTTCATTTCTTTGAGGGTACTGAAAAAAATCTAGTACAATATCTTTACAACCTTCCTCCTGTTCCCATGATAGTAGTACCACGAGTACCAGCTACTGCTGAATCTCCTGAAATCCCTGAACATCAAAAACCAAAGCCAAAAGAAGAATGGTCAAATGAAGATAAGGCAGAAGATGAAGTTGCACAGAAAACAAAAAGAATCTTGATAATGGCTATCCCCAACGAGCTTTTTCAATCCTTAGATGCATGCGAAACAGCGCACGATCTTTGGAAAGAATT
Source organism: Saussurea involucrata (assembly GCA_033807775.1). Lineage (NCBI taxonomy): Eukaryota > Viridiplantae > Streptophyta > Magnoliopsida > Asterales > Asteraceae > Saussurea > Saussurea involucrata. The sequence continues at coordinate 30,157,072 of CM066316.1, forward strand.
AGAAAGACAGTTGGAAGGGGGTGCTAAAACACAGAAGAAACGAAGGGCACAGTACATAAATGAATATCATGCATTCAGAGCCTCTGCAACAGAATCTCTGCAAACAACGTACGACAGGTTCAACTCTCTCATAAACAAATGCAGAAAGTCTGGTATTCACAGAACCTCGGAAGAAAATAACGTCATGTTTCTAAAGAGCCTGAATGATGAGTGGCTTCAACTGTCTATGTCTTTACAAACAAACCAAGATCTAGACTCATGGACACTCTCTGATCTCTATGGAACACTAGCTGCACAAGAGCCTCAAATAGCACAGGCTAAAACAATAGCCATTGCACCATACGCATTGGTTAGTAAATCAACAGAGGTTACAGAGAGACCGAGAAATGAGAGAGCAACAGAGGAGAAGAAGAAGGAGAAGAAGAAGATAGTGATGGTTGATAGCGAAGAAGACGAGCTGATAGAGGAAGAAATAACTCTTGCATCATTAGCTAAATCATTGGCTCTATTGACAAGAGAGTTCAGAGGTAACCAAAGAAATTTTGGAAATGATAGATATAGCAGAAACAACCAGAGAGATAGAAGAGATGATGAAAGAAGAGAAGAATCAAGTGACCGACAGAGGTCAGACTACAGAAATGATGACCAACAGAGGTTGAGCGAAAGAAACTACAGAGGAAATGACCGACAGAGGTCAGATGACAAGGTAGGCCACACACAAGAATGCTACAAATGTGGTAAGCCTGGTCATTATGCAAACGAATGCCGAACAGAGAAAGGTGGAGACCAACAGAAGTCCGACGATCGAACTGGAAACACCTCCCAAGGTTGCTTCAACTGCGGTAAGCCAGGCCATTTCGCAAAAGAATGCAGAAGTAGACAAAATCGCCCACAGAAGGACTCAACTTTTTACAAAAAAAAGGCTGAATATTATGCGCAAAAATCCCTGATGGTGAACAAAGGGCATTCTGAAGCAAATAAGGAGGACTTCGAGTCAGACTCTACATCTAATGATGAATTCACAACCAATGCCTTGTTCTGTGGCATGGCAGAAGTCGACTCCGTCACTGACAATGAGGTATCCATTTTAAACTCTACCTCTTGTATTAAATCTGTAGATAATGATTCAATTAAACTTAACATTGAACTGATTGAACTAAAAGAGATAAATGAAAGCATTAAAAAAAAACTCACCTTTAATGAGAGAGAAGTAAGGCTTCTCACTCAAGAAAAAGCCAAAATTTTCGAAGAAAAGGAAAGAGTAGAAAAATATTGGAGCAAAAATGTAGATCCTTTAAAAAGGAAAATTTCTGAATTAACCTTTGCTTTAAAAATCAAAACTAAAGAGCTTTCAGTTTCTAGGAGTGAAACAACGGACATAAAAGCTCTCAAAGAATACTTTCAAAAGGAGAGAGAGGTACTTTGGCAAGATCTACTCAGAAGAGAAGTTTTACTTAAAAACTATAAAGAAGCACAGAAGGTGTATGAGAAAGTAAACTCACAAATAGGAAGACGAGGTATAGGGTACGATGATATTACTCTAGGTGTTGAAGGCAAAAGACTTAAACCTCTGTCTTCTCTGTTTGTAATAGGAAATACAAATAAACCATCTTTTCCAAACTTACTCTCTGTAAGTAAAAGGGTTAAAATCTCTGCAGAACCTCACTTACGGAAACATACGAAGATGATCAATGTGTGGTTTGAAAACACAGATTCATCATCTTCAACCTCTGTCAATAGAGGAATCAAACCAAAGAAATATTTGAAAACACAAGATCAGATTGGTATCTTCAAGTTTGGTAAACCAGAGACTCAAACACAGGTTGCTTTTGTCTGTATGTTAGATGTCGAAAAGAAATTATCTGCAAAAGCTCCTGAGTTTAAACCCATCTTTTCAGAAGAAAAACTTAAAAGATCAATTGAAAAAGAAATTTTGGAAATTTTGAAATCAAATGCTTTAGAAAATCTCTGTACATCTTCTATAGATCAAATTCTCGCTGAAGAGATCTCATCAGAAACCTCTGCCATGTATGAAAGTTATTCTACAGAGGAAGAAAACTCGTACGATACATGCTCAGAAAATCCAGCCTCTGTCGAAAGAGATGACTCAACCTCTGTATATGAGGACGATTCAACCTCTGACGACTCAGAGACTGATTCTAAATCAGGGATAGTTCACTGTGACACAGAGGATGTTAAATTCTCCTCTGAGGTTCTTAACTGAACAATTTCTCCAAAAGAGAAAATCACAGAGATACCTATCTGTCCAGATTTTCTCAAAATGTGTATACAAGTCAAAACCTCTACATAGCTTAATAATCTGAAAAAGGCCTATGAAAATCCTAAAAGCTCAAAATTTTCAAAACCTTTAAGGCCTGAAGCTAACAAATATCTTCCCTCTGTGACAGTGAAGACAGACGTTCACCACAGAAGAGACTCACAGAAGGCAGGACCTAAACAAGATTTTTGCAAACAACATTCTAGTATTCATAGATCTTCTTGTAATAAGAAATCTAATGTTAAGAAAGAATGTAATGCCTATGTGGCTCAGTTCAAGAAATTCAATGAAAAGTTCAAACAAATCACGGCTTATATTAAATACTGTCATTGTTTTGATCTTATGTTCAAATTGAAAAATCACTTCTCATGTCCAGATTGCTTACTCTCCACTAAAATTCAAACTCCAAAGTCAAAACCTAGAGAGAAACAATCTGATCTTTCTACAAAAGATAAAATGTATTTCAAGAATGCTAAGGCAAACTTGAAAAATTCTAACAATATTGGACCCATATGGATATGGGCACCTAAGTCTCTGTGATTGTCTTACAGAAGCGGTATGTGCCAATTTGGTATCTTGACTCCGGATGCTCAAGGCACATGACTGGCGACAGAAGTTTACTATCCACGTACAAAGAAACACACGATGGTGGATCTGTAACTTTTGGAGACAACAAGAAGTGACACATCAAGGGCTATGGAGTCATAAAGAAGGAAAACGTCTCTGTATACAAAGTTGCATATGTGAATGGCCTTAAACACAACCTACTCAGTGTAAGTCAGCTCTGTGATACAGGATTTGATGTCTTGTTCAAAAGGGCTTTCTGCTCTCTACAAAGTGAAGACACAGGAATGGAACTTCTGCGAGCCGAAAGAAAAGGTGATCTGTATCTGATGAACTTTTGTTCAACAACCAAGGACAAAGTTTGCCTTGTAGCTTGCGAAAGTAAAGAAGCCTGGTTATGGCATAACAGGTTCTGTCACTTGAACTTTCACACCTTGGATAAACTGGTCAAACTTGATCTAGTTAAAGGTTTGCCTAATGTTAAATTTAATAAGGATCACTTGTGTTCTGCCTGTGAAATGGGAAAACTCAGAAGAGCTTCCCACAGAGGCAAAATAGATGTGTCTTGCACTAGGCCTCTGTACATGCTTCATGTCGACCTCAGCGGTCCCATTGCCATACAGAGCATAGGTGGCAAGAAATATATACTTGTCTTAATTGATGAGTATTCGCGCTTCACATGGGTTGAATTTGTTCGAAAGAAATCGGATGTTCCAATCATCTTGATTAATCTAATGAAAAGAATCCAAGTTCTTTATGAATGCAGAATACAGAAGTTAAGAAGTGACAATGGCACAGAATTTAAAAACTCTACCATTGAAGCCTATCTTACTACGGAAGGAATATCACAGAACTTCTCTGCCGCACGCACTCCACAGCAGAACGGCGTAGTAGAAAGAAAAATCGAACGCTCGTGGAGGCCGCAAGAACTATGCTATCAGCATGCGGATTACCGATGAACTTTTGGGCAGAAGCAATTTCTACCGCTTGTTACACACAGAATCGGTCAACCATTGTGAAAAGACACATCAAGACTCCTTACGAACTGATCAACAAAAGGCGGTCAAACATCAAGTTTTTCCATGTGTTTGGATGTAAATGCTTTGTTTTAAACGACAGAGATTCCAGAGGAAAGTTTGAGGTAAAAGCTGACGAAGGAAAATTCATTGGATACTCTGCCACTTCCAAAGCCTACAGAGTATACCTTACAAGATCTTGCAAAATCGTAGAAAGTATCAATGTTTCTTTTGATGATTCATTCCAAAAGACTTTTGAGCAAATCAGTTCAGAACTCGAACTTAAAAGAGAAACCTCTGGCATCTCGCAAACGAAAGAAGACTTGAATCTTCTATTTTTAGAGATGTTCCACGATGACATTGATCCTTCTGTTGGAACCATCAGAGTTTCTGAAGAACCATCCTCTGTTGAACAAAATCCTACATGTATGACTCTAACTGGTCCAAATAATGCTTCATCTTCTTCTATAAATACTACAGATGCAAATGCCGAAGAAGAAAATGCAGAAGATAAAACATAAAGAAAAACGACCACAGAAGCTGCTGAAAAACAAACTCCACAATCCACAGAAGAACCAATTACAGAGGAAATTGAGGACCAAGACTATACGTCCTCAGAGGAACAAATTCCACCACCACTCATACCAATCATTCCACAAATGGTAGAATCAACTACCAAGGAAAGAAGAACGACAGAGGCTACACAAGAAGAAGATCCACAAGAAGCTTCTGAAGAAAGGTTCGATGACATTGATGACCATCTTCCACGCACCACTCAGTGGACAAAAAGCCATCCTCCAAGCCAAATAATCGGAGAACCTTCTGACTCAGTAAAAACCAGGTCTGCCACTGCTAATTTTTGTTTCTTTACAAATTTTATTAGTGTGATAGAACCAAAGAAGATTTCTGAAGCCCTAGACGACCCAAACTGGGTAGACGCCATGCAATAAGAACTTTTGCAGTTTGAGCATAACAGAGTATGGACTTTAGTACCTCTGCCACGAGGGAAACAGGCCATTGGGACTAAGTGGGTCTACAGAAATAAGAAGGATGAAGATGGAGTGGTCATCAGAAATAAAGCACGATTGGTGGCCAAGGGTTATAGACAAGAAGAATGCATAGATTACGATGAGACTTTTGCTCCTGTTGCACGGCTCGAAATAAATTACAAGTACAAAAGATTAACTGATAAAATAGAAGAATAAGGCGATCTTATCAGTTTATAGAGGTTTTTCCTTAATGAGGAGTTCATCAAGGGTCTTTGATGTGGGAATCATCCAGTCAGGGACATTTACTCCTTGATTCTTTTTGTTCAGAGCTTCTTCAAAAATCAAGGGTTTAAGATGTCGTGCCTGAATGTCGCGTTTGAATTCACACCAGTAGATGAGATCTTTCAGCTGTTCGATGGGAGTGATGGGAAGCTCAGAGATACGTTGAAAACGTTGTCGTCCACCATAGTCAATAAAGAATTTCCCATAGGGTTTGCTTATGACTTTTCCAGGGATGAAAGTCTCACCAGGAGGAAGAGATGTGTCAAGTGCGGAAAGGTCAGGTTCTGGACCAAGAACTTTAGCACGAGAAACACCAATACCTGTTTCGTTCCGTATAGGAGGACCTGAGTCTGAAGGTTTAGACTTTTTCTTTGTAGAGGCCCTTCTTTTCTGATTTGCGAGAGGAAGGGGAGGAGGAATATCCACACAAGAAGAGACTAATTCGATCTGTTGATTTATCAGCTTTTCGACATGATCCTTGTACTTAGATTGAGACTTCTGGATGGCTAACCTGATCTCCAACCATTCAGAGAGACCAAACATCGTGATGGCTTCAGCATAGAATTTTTCGTACTGTCCGTTTTCTCTGAATATCTCGATTTCAGCGATTGAAACTTTGAGGGTTGATTTTCCAGTGATATGTACCTTGTAGATTATGGCAGGTCGATATCTGAAGTGTACCTTTTCTTTGCACCAGTTTAAAGTAGATTGAGACACAGTTCTCTTTTCTTCAACGATCTTCTTGGCGTTTTCCCATAGCTGACGTTGAACTTCGATTGGAGTTCTTTTCAGCGAGGGGTGTTTCAATGATTGTTGAGTAAGCTGGATGGCGAGTTCTCTGTCTTTTTCTTCAGCTTCTTTTTTATCAGCGAGTAAACGTTCAGCTCTAAGGTGATCAATGTATTCTTGCCTTGAGATTTTGAATTTGGGAGTAGCAACTTTAGCACTAGGCAAGACGACTCGCTGAGCCTCAAGCTTCTTAATCATCTCTTCTCTTCTTCTCTGATCCCCTTCACTTGGTTTTTGAGGAACCAAGGAAGGTCTGTTTGTATGAGAGAGCGTCTGTTCTTCAGGTTCATCAGTCTCGGTGATTAAATCCAAGACTGGGATTATTTCTTCAGCTTTAGCAGCAGCTGGTTGTACTTCAAAATCCTCAAGCAGGGGAGAGGACTAGCTGAAACACAACGATCTTACGAATAGAACTTGGGTAGAACAGAGAGAAAAGAAATGGGTTTAAATGTATAGGATTTTTGTGGAGAGTAGAGCTGATAATGTGTATAGAGAGAGGAGGGATGCGGTGTAAGGAAGTAAGATGTAGTGTACCTGACGAACTGGCTTTTGAAGCAAGATCATCAGATTTTCATCGTCTTCAGCGACACTTTTTCCTTTGCCCTTGTCAGCTTCAGACGCTGAAGGCTTTGTCCTGGTTCGCTCCCTTGTAGGTTCGTTTATTGAAATCCCTTTGAGAGCTGTAGCCTTCTAAGCAGGCTTGACGATAAAGGAGTCATCATCATCATCATCATCATCGTCATCATCATCCTTTTTTGGAGAAGAAGATGGTTCATCATCAGAGATGTCGACGGCTTCATCATCTTCAGCTTCAGATTCAGATTCTTCAGCAGCTTCTTCGAGTTTCCACCCCTCAGATACAGAGGTAAGCTTCTCGGTTCCCTCAGGGTTTTCATCTCCCTGAGGTCCAGCAGTTGTTTCTTCATTTGTCTTCTCCCCCTCTTCAGTAACGGGAAGGTCTTCAGTCTTCTCCCACTCGATAGATTCATCATAGGGAAGGTCTTCAGAATTCTTCTCCCCCCTTCCTCATGATGAGTGGGGGAGGAATGCGATGACTCAGCAGATGGTGTTGGTTCCCTGTCTTCTTGGCCAGGGACTCCAATATAATTTTCAATCGCTGCTACTCTGTCTTCTAGGCCAGTAATAGCAGGAGTGATCTTGAAAAGTTCAGCATGATCCGCCGGAGTAAAATGTGAAGGTGCAGGGGCAGGGGCGGTCATGTTATTCAGGATCTGCTGTACCATTGTCTTCACTGAACTTACATCAGTCTTTACAGGAGTCATCTCTCCCTCAAGATTTCCAACCGATGTGTTCAGCTTTATGACTTCGCTGGACATGGTTTGAACTGTTGTTTTGAGAGAGGTGTAGTCGGTGTAGATGTCAGCAAGAACTTTGGCAAAGTCACCGAGAGTTCTATCAACCTTCTCCAAATCAGCTTTGGAGGCATTCTGTTCAACCACTTTTGTTAGCTTGTTGAGATTCTCTCCAGCGTTTGTTACAGCTGAAGAGTTGTCTGAGAGAGTAGTGGTGAGACCTGTCATCTTTGTATCCAGGTTCTTCAGAGATGCGTTGATGTCTCCCAAATTAGGACCTGTAACAGATAAGAACTTATGAACATAGGAAAGCTCAGAAGTTTAGGGTTTAGTTACAGTGTATATGGGTTGGTGTATACCTGCAGGAGGGTTGGAGAATTCATCAAAACTTCTGTGACCTGAAAAATGTTCCATGTCGTCAGCTAGAGTGCGTGTACGCATGGACATTCCTGCAAGTCCTGCATCCATCATTCTTTGAAAAGTATCAGCTTTAGCTTCTGGAAGAATGACAGTTGCTCCAGTGATCGTGGTGAAAACTGGATTTGAGTCCAAGGGAGTAGAGAGAGAAGCGAAGGTTGAGAACGTTGGTTAGGGTGCTGATTTAGTGTTGGATCCACTGAGAATCACTTATTCAGTCCTTTGAGGGGCTGAAGGAGGTTGGTTCATTTCCAAGTTTATAACTTCAGCGTTTAGAGACGCTGAAGCTGGGATGGAAGAGGTGGCTTGTTCAGCTGTGGCAGAGAGTACCACTGAACTTTCCATCAGCTCTTCAAGATGAGCTGAGGAGTCTTCAGCATGAGATTGCTGGGGGTGTTTCTCCTTGGTTTTCTTGATCCTTTTGGAATCAAGTTGGGTAGTAGAGTGTTTCCTTTTATGAGGAGTAGATTTTGTGGCCTGGGTATCAGCGAGGGGTATTGTGGCTGAAGTAGCCACAGAAATAGAAGAAGAAGGATGTAGAAGAGATAAGAGAGTAGAGAGACGTACCTCGTTTGGAATTGGCTTGTAGTCGAGTACCTTAGGGCCAACCTGAGAGAGTTTCAGGTCTCCTACTTTCGGGTAGTTATCCTTCAGGCCAGTTTGGAAGACGGCACTGAGGAATCTAGGATATGGAACCCATGTTGGTCGGTCAGCAGCAGAGTCTACTCTGAGCACAAGATCATCGTAGATTATCGACGCCCAGTCAACATTAAGACCTTTCAGCAATGCATAGCCCATGGCTTGCTGTGGTTGAGCGGCTTGATCAGAGGAGTCGGTCTTTGCAGTCATGCAGCTTATCAAGTGTGAGAAGATGAAGTTCATCTCGCTTGGCATTTTTGACTTCTTGATGAGGGTCAGTTTCTTCTCAGGCTTCTTATCCCTCCCTGTTTCCCATACATAACCCATTGCATCAAAGAATGCAGTGATGGCTTCCCTATCAGCATGTTTCTTGTTGTCAGGGAGAAAAACAAAGGGTTTTTCTTTTGTGGCGATGGGAAGGCTCAGTGCTTTTCGGATAATGGCAGGGGTGATTTTTATGGTGCCAAAATCAGTGTCAGAGAGGATGCAATAGATTTTCTTCGTGGGGTCTTTGGTCGATGTGAGCTGAGTGTGTCTGGCAGAATACCATAACTGAGATAGTAGGTGTTTATCAGCTAGAGGAGAAATGGTTAGGGCTGTGGAGAGGCAACAGGTTTTGAGGAAATTTACAGCATCATTCAGATGTGTGACTTGCTTTCGAGGAGGAAACTCGAAAAGCGCATAGAGATTGTTTGTTTTTGTCCAATCGAGTTCCTCAAGCGTGAACTTGACCTGAGGAGCCTTGGTGATTTCCAGTTCCTCAGCAACAGCAGTGTTCTCAGCAGTAGGAATATCAGTAGATGCCATTGCTGTATTATCAGTTCAACCAAATATATAACAAATAAGAATAATCTTAATGTGGAAAGAATTTCCAATAAGATGGTTCAAATTTTGTCCATTTCATTCAGACAAAAATGTCTTAATGAAGATTAGGGTTTTCTTGTTTTTGAAAAAGAAATGCAAACCCAATAAAAGTCTTGTTTTCCAGTTTCCTTTGAGGATTAGGATTCTGGAAAAACGTATGAAGAACAAGTTTAAGATATTTGCGATTAAACTTGAAGAACAACCATGAAAGGTTGTGTTCATAAAACCATGAAAGAAATGATTTCATTTTTGAAAAAGTTCTTTTGTTTGATCTTGTAAAAACAATGAGAAGATCATTAACAAGTTAAGAAACAGGTAAATAAAAGAAATATTAACCTGGTTCGTTGAAGAAGAAGAAGATGAACAGTTCTTTTTGAGAGAAAACTCGAATGTTCAAGATGCAACAATATTTTTCTTGAGAAAAACTTGAGGAAGAAGTTGTTCGCGTAAAAAGAAAAATATAAACCCAAAATGGTTTATATAGAGAGATTAGAGAGAGAGAAAAACTCGAGTGGGAAAGTTTTTCATCATGACACGGACACGTGTTTGCATTTGATTGGAAGGTAAACGAAACGTGCAATCGTGTGTCCGAAAAAGAACGTGCATGGGCTTATCCGTTGCAATGACGTCACAACTGTCCTTTCATATTTTAGGATGTCTCTGAGGTTTTGAAAGCTCAGGGACACTTTTGAAAATATGAAGCACTGAATAGAAATATTAGTGTTGGTTTAAGAAATTTCGAAGTATCGTTGTTAAGGAAGAGATATTCAGCGATGCAATTTGTTTTGAAATCTTGCATTTACATGCGATTGTCAGCGAGAGAAAAACATACCTTGATATAAGCGAATCAGGTTTATTCAGAGAGAAAATGATAGAATGGGTTATACAAGTTGATTTTATCCTATCGCTGATCAAATGTGAACCGCTGAAGATTTTACTCTTCAAAGTTCAGCATTCCAAGTTCGCTGATGAGAAAGTTGAATCTTGTCTCATCAAGAGGTTTGGTGAACAGATCAGTTAACTGATAGTCAGTTGGGATAAAATGAAGTTCTATATCATCATTCATCACATGATCTCTGATAAAATGATACCTGATTTCGATGTGTTTTGTCTTTGAGTGTAGCATTGGATTGTTGGCTATATCGATGGCACTTGTGCTGTCGCAATAGATTGGAATTTTCGAGAGCTGAAGGTCATAGTCTAGTAGTTGATTTCTCATCCACAAGACATGAGAACAACAGCTTCCAGCGGCTACATACTCAGCTTCAGCAGTTGAGGTGGACACTGAGTTTTGCTTTTTACTTGTCCAACTCACCAGCTTTCCAACCAGGAGCTGACAGCCTCCTGTGGTGCTTTTCCTATCCAATTTGCAACCTGCAAAATCACTATCTGAATAGGCGATTAGATCAAACCCTGAGTCTTTGGGATACCAAAGACCTAGGTTCGCAGTACCCTTAAGGTAACGAAAGATTCGTTTTACAGCGATCATATGAGATTCCTTAGGTTCAGCTTGATATCGTGCACACAAACAGGTTGCGTACATAATATCGGGTCGGCTAGCTGTAAGATACAAGAGAGAGCCGATTGTCACACCCCGCTAAAGCGGAAACACGGGATGTGCAACTCAAGTTTCACAGCAAAAGTTACAAGATCACATCAACCATCAAAATACACTTCAAAGATGAAGACATTGTCTTTTACAATCGTTTTTCAAAAGGGGAAATGAATCGTAATGAACAGATAACATAGAAAGCTTCAACACGTGTAGCCTTCCTAAGTTCCAACCTTAAGGACGCTCACCTGAAAAGCATGTCAATGAAAAGGTCAACTAATGCACTAGTTGGTGAGATCACAAGTTTAACGAGTACAACATTGTTTATCATAGCAAAATAGTTTAAATCCGCACAAGTGGATAAGGCAACCGGTTATGAAAACACTTGCTCATGGAAATAGTATGTATTATGTTTAAGTAGTGAGCCCGTTACCCGACCTATATGACAGCCGCCCCAACGCATGTTCTATCGTCAACAATACGCACGAACAACAATAATTATGCACTCAAACAAGCGCGACTTGTGAGTGGGGTGTCAACCAAATAGCGCTATCCATAATTACCAACGGCTCACACTCGTGAGTTAAACGGGTATCGTAGAGTCAAATGGGGACTTACGTACAATAGAGAAAAGCTCAAAAACTTACAACATGCGTAACCTATACATACCATAGAGCATAAAAGAGTATAGCAAAGTTTACATTTTCAAGAAAACGAGTTAACCGATGCGTAAAGTAGTTGTAATAACTACATGCTTTTCACCCCAAATATGTAAAATATTGAAAAAGGGGCTGTGATAACTCACTTGATAAGTGATAGAATCCGGGAATCTCCCACAAGTACTTCGAGATGATCCTACTTCAAACCTATTAACGTAAGGTCACTAGTGAGTTTTTAATTTCGAAGGTTCGGTACTAACTATCCAAATCGTCATAAAATGCCTTTATTGTGATTTAAATATTATAAATCGTATGGAGTTACCAACATTTGTAATCGTTACATAAGTATGCTTCATTCTTGTTAGATTAAAGTTACCGCAATTTCGTCACAATAAGTAACGAAAAGGGTCCAAAGACTTTATAAATAGTATATATATGTATACCGAAATTTTATCATAAGAATGATAAAAAAGGGTTCAAAATGTAAAGATGAAGTATTTAAAGTGCATAAATTTATAAATGTATAGTACATATATATATTTATATATACCACAATTTCATCATAATAATGATGAAAAGGGTTTAAAGTATATAAATTGCATAATTATATGAATATATAGTATATATATATATATTCCACAATTTCATCATAAAATGATGAAATGGGATCAAGAGTATATAAAATGCATAAATATATAGATATATAGTATACATATATATATATATATATATATATATATATATTCCACAATTTCATCATAAAATGATGAAATGGGATCAAGAGTTAACTTTCAATCATATCAAGAAAATTGTCCTTTGCTGTCCATATTTTGGTATCACTTTGTGTCCATTTTTGCATAACTTCCAGGTATAGTTAGGTCAAGATATTTTATGTCCAAGTGGTTTAATGAGTTAGGAAACTTTTGGCATAAGTTTCATTATTTTTAGAAGTGTTTAAGTACATGAAATAATACTTGACGTAAAACTCGACAGAAAATGTTGCTGTTTTCGCAGTGTTTTTGTGAAGACTGTTTGGTAGACGAAATCTTTGATTTTTTGAGTGAAACCACTTGGGTTTGAATCCTAACACATAAAAATAATTTCCAGAAAAATATTTACTTAATTTGGAGTATTATTGAGTGACATATGACCTTTTAAAAAGAGGTGTGGAATCTGGCAGCAAGCTGTCAAAACCACCCTTTGTGCATGTGCACCTATATTGACTTTTACCCAAAATTCATATTCCTTTGCATGCAAAATCCGATTTGACTCATCCCCATACATTTATTTTCAGTTCCAAAACCTGTTTTTGAGCCATTTAAACTACATGCAAGTTACCCATCATCTCATCTTTTATAAATCTTGAAAATGGTTCTTTTTGGTGTTTATGCCAAGATCTTCATCATGTATCATAAAATTGTGTATTTTTAGCTCATGCATGTTGGTTAAAACATGTTTTTAATGGATTTAAAGATCCACTCATGAAACCTTTGAATCAAAAGGTATGGATTTTTCAAGAAAACTACATGCATGTGTTTACAAGTTCATCTTTGATCTTAACATGGGTTTGATTATGGATTCACCACCCTTTTACTAACATGCAAGTGTTATGGTGGTAAATCTACAAACATTAAGATGTGTAAAGATGATTTTTTTAACAATATTAAAGAAATGTAGAAGAAGGTGAAGAACATTCATAAGAAAATGCAAGAAATGAAAATTTAGACAAAAGAGAGTGTGTGGATTTCATCCAATACACTTGTATTTACCTTGAACACTTTTATCTCTTTGAAAAGAGGTGTTTAGAGGCTGAAGGTGGATGAAGATTTGATGAAGATGGATGAAGATGGAGAGAGAAAGAAGAGAGAATTCTTGTGTGAGAATTTAGAGAGAGAATGAATGTTTTCTAGATGAATTGTGATAGCCAAAAGAAATACATAATGAGTAGAGAGGGGGGGGGGGGGGGGGGGCTCTCTATGGAGGGGGGGGGGGTGGTGGTGTGATGCAATAATAGAGTCAAATCTTGTCTTTTTGATTTGATTTTAAAACACAAGTATTTTCTCATAAATTATAAATAGCAAAGTAATTATATAAAAGTAAAGTATTTATATAATTTTGTTGAAAATAGATCAAGTTGTTAATTATATAATACTTGTGGTATAATTGTAGCTTAAGTTCGCATTTTATGGGATTTATGGATAATTTTCTAAATCAAGGGGTTTCTAGGCAAAATTTCTCAAATTTTCCTACCGTACCGAGTTTACTGCTAAAATCGCACTGTGTGAACTATGACATGAATAATTGAAATATCCAGTGCAGTTCTAACCTGAGGTGTAAATTTGACAGTTGTCACAGTCTCCACCGGTTAAAAGAATTTTGTCCCGAAATTCAAGTGTTACTAGCTTTAACAGGTTTGCTAGCAAAGAGATGAGGATACTTATGCATCATGTAATCCTCCCGTTCCCAAGTGCACTCAGGCCCACGCCTTGTGTTCCAATGGACTTTTACTATCGTGTAAAGCCCGTATTCCGGTATGCATTTTATTTAATTATTTAATATTTTTCTCTAAACGAATTTGTTAACGGGATTTGGCGGCAAGGACCAAAACGAATTAATTTTTGTGATATTTGGTTTAATTAGTAAAAATCCTAAATTTAGTGGAAAAATGTCTTAACTTTTAAAAGCCAAGGACTAAAAGTGCAATTGTGGATTGAGGGTGCATGGGATCGGCCCATAGAACCGACCCCTCCCCTTATTGTCTTCGTTTTGAGCCTTACGCAAGGGAGCATTCGCAAAAACCCTAGTCGTTCCCTTCATTTTCCCTTTCCTTTTGCTGCCACCGCCGAACCGCCGCGAGACCACCAGCGCCGCCGCCGCTAACGGCTGCCGGCGAGAGGGAGAAGCAGCGAGAGAGAGAGAGAGAGGGAAGGAGCCGACGAGTCATCTTGTTGCTGCTGCGTTTTTTGTTCGAGAGGTAAGGTTTTCTCTTTTCTTCTCGTTTCCTTTTCGTCGTCGTCAAACCACCACGAAACCACCACCGCCGCTACAGCCGTGGCTGCCGGCGGTGTGCGCCGCCGCCGTGCGCCACCGTTTCGGTGGTTGCATCGCGCGTGGTGGCGGCTGCTAGTTCAGGTGTGGGTGTGTGCGGTACGCGAGTCGATAGCCGGATCGTTCCTTTGGCCTCGCCGGACGTTGCTACCGAACCACCACCGCCGGTGGTGGCTGCCGCCCCAGGCCGCCGCCGCCGACCACCACTGCCTGGGGTGGAAGTGGGTGGTGCTGGGATTAGTCCAGCCTTAGTCACCCAAACCCTAATCCTAAACCTAAACGCGAAAAACCTAAACCGAACCAAGTTATCATTTTATGTGAAAAACGCCAAATCTGTCCCTGTTTTGTAAAATCCGTAGAATAATCTAGGAAACTCGGATTGAGGTAAAACAAGTGCCCAAATCTCACAAATTGTGTTGGGTATGTTTCTTATGTTTTACATAAAAATTAATAAATCCTCTAGCTAGGGCCAAAATAGCAATTTGTACAGACTAGTCCGAAATTCACAGTTTGGATAGTTTGTCTTAGAAACTTCATATAAAATAGTAGGGACCTCGTATGAACGCGAGCGATATGTCCCTGTAAACCTAAGACATGGAACTTTGGACCATGGAATTATATTTCTGGTTTGATGGGTTTAAGGGGAGCTAAACAGGTCATGAACAGACCTGCTGTTTTAGACCAAAAACCAGAAAAATGCACGTTTAGACTTGTAGTTGTATTTTCGGGTTAGGACTTCACTTTGACACTTTGTAACACTTCTTTAGGTGGGAAGAATTGATTTGGAGTTGGTGGGTTCTCATCGCTGTTTGTGGAGTTCTGCTTTGCTTTTCGAGGTGAGTTCACTCACTGCGTAGGATATGGGTTATATGTGCATTGCTGTAGCTCGTGTGTGTTAACTGATTGGTTGTGGGTAATATTCTATTGTGTTAGTGTCTAGTATAAACTTGAGTGTTGTATGAAACTCGGGGAGACCAAGGACTTGGGGAGACCGAGGAATACGTACACGGGTGTTGTATGGACTCGGGGAGACCGAGGAATACGTACACGGGTGTTGTATGGACTCGGGGAGACCGAGGAATACGTACACGGGTGTTGTATGAACTCGGGGAGACCGAGGAATACGTACACGGATGTTGTATGAATTCGGGGAGACCGATGGATATATGCATGGGTGTCTTGCATGAGTTTGCTTGTTTTAGATATGTTCTTAAAGTGGCATGTAATGTTTGTTATTGTCTATCTGCTGATAGGGGTGGTGTGTATATGATTGCTATTTTGCGTATGTGTTTGAATTCACTAAGCTTCGTGCTTACCCTTTTCCTATAAATTACTGTTTCAGGTACGTGTGGCAGTAAGGCGTGACGGTACACACTGGCGCGTTGAGAAGACCTTTGTCATTATTTATTTTGAGACACGTGTCTAGAATTATTACGTTTTCCGCTGTTTTAATTCTGATTGATGGTTTAACTTAACGAGGTTTTTGATAAACGTTTAATTGGATTTAATTACTAATGGATTATTTTTAATAAAATGTTATTTTTAAAAGTTCAAATTTATTGTAATTTTTGGGACGTTACAAATTGGTATCAGAGCACAGCTTGAGCGAATCAAACACATTTTGGTGTGTTTGAACTCAAGTTTGCGGCTCGGGATTATCTTTTTCCTTTTAAAATTTTTGACAAATAAAAGAGAGGAAAAGTACGTTTTAGAAACGGTGACCGGAGGCGCAGTGTGTACAGTCAGCCGATGCCAAGGGAAAAGGTAAAGTACTTAGTGTAATTTATTGCTTTCTAGAACATATGAGTATGTATGCTAGATTTCCTGGTGCTTATTACACTGTACTGCATGTTTGTTACTTGCTAGTAGGAATTTATGCTAGTCCTGATAGGTTGTTAAGTGAATTCCTTATAAGTTGTATGCAGTTGGAACCAAATAGCCTTAGAATGTTGGATTTAGTTCTATTGCGCAGATCTTGTTTGAGTCTAACCGTTGTAGGATAGAATCTTTTATTCGAATGTCTATCTGATTTCACACTGTATGCAACTGTGCATTCGCGAGGCGACTCGTCATGACTAGTGGGGATTTCGTTATAGCAAGGGTAGTGGAATGGGGTGAAATTCCTAGTGAGCTAGGAAGAGTGTTTACATATGCTGGTACGGGCATATGGGTGTAATTGTCGGCAAGGAACTACTTGGGCACTTCGGGACGGGACTCGAAACGAGTAAGGATAGGTGTGGAAGATAGTAGTAGAGCTCCTACTATCTGAAGCACAGGATCCGTGCTCGAGTCGGGGAAAGTCACGTAGAATCCAGGGAGTTGAGCGTGAGCGTAGTTAGAAGGATTTATTATGTGCTAATAAATCGAGGCAATTACCCGGAATGGCCATCACAAGGAGGAACAACAATGCTGATCCAGATGCGGGTACTGGATTTACTGCTGAGCAGATTCGTGAGATGATTGCGGTTGAGGTGACGCATGCTATTGGGGAGGCGATCCCCGAGATTATTACCACCATTCGTAATGAGGTAGTAGTGTTGATGGAGGAGCGCATCGCGGCGATTCCACCCCCTGCTGGTGGGCAGCCCCGAGCGCGAGAGTTTCAGTATCGGGATCTCTCTGCTTGTTCTCCTCCTGAGTTCAAGGGAGACTCGTACCCGATCGTTAGTATGCGCTGGATCTCGGATATGGAGTGCGCATTTCTTACCAGTGGTTGTCCTGAGAATCTGAAGGTTCGCTTTGCGGTGAATCTGTTGCGAGACGGAGCGAAAGACTGGTGTGCAACTGCTTTGATGCTTAATGAACGCACTACATTGACCTGGGAGGAGTTCTTCGTACGTTTTCGTGCAGAGTATGTGCCTCCAGTGGAGATGGAGAGGATTTCTAAAGAGTTCTTGGAGCTCACTCAGACTACGGAGACCGTGAAAGAGATGAACCGAAAGTTTACGGAGTTGGCACTATTCTGTCCTCGGTATGCTTCCTCGGAGGACATGAAGATGACGCGGTACAAGGATATGTTACGTACCGAGATCAGGGAGTTCGTGAGTACTGTGCAGTAAGCTACACTTGCTGCGATGATGGAGGCTGCCCGGAGACGGGAACTTGAGTTGGAGACGCAGGCCAAGAAGAGGAAGGCGGTGCAGACCGTGGCACCGATATCGGCTGTTCCAGCAAAAACGAGGTTTTAGGACTCGCGCTCGAGTCAAAGAAGCAGTGAGTTTAAGCCCAGAGATAGTAACGGAAGGAGAGATGACAAATGTTTCAAGTGTGGCCAGGTGGGACACTACGGTCGTGACTGCAGGGTATCACTGATGGTCTGTTTTAACTGCAAACAGACGGGATACGTGAAGGCCAATTGTCTGAATCCGAGGGTTGCCGATGGGGGTGGGGCACAAGGAGCTCCTGCGGCTGCTCCTTTGCGTATTACGGATGGTCGTGTGGGGTTCAGGCTGGAACCGAGGCGGCCCGAGGTAGAGTTCATCTACTGAAAGTGGATGAGGCACAGGCTACGCCTAAAGTGGTGACAGGTACGTTCTTAGTTAACTCGGTGCCTGCTGTAGTGATGTTTGATAGCGGGGCTACTCATTCTTTCGTGTCTCACACTTTTAGTGAGCGTTTGGGCCGTAGTGTAGGAAGGTTAGGCTGTCCACTTGTGGTTGAGGTTGCTGATGATAGGACCTAGACGGTTACCGACGTGTATCGTGGGTGTACTTTGGAAATCTCTGGTGTGAGATTTCCTATCGATCTGATTCCGATCGCTATGCGTGAGTTGTGCGTGATCGTGGGCATGGATTGGATGGATGTTTTGATGCAGAGATTATTTGTGTCGCAAACAAGTACGAGTTCGAACCCCAAGCGGGGGAGAACTGCTGATTCAGGGCGACTCTCCCAGGCGGACCTCAGCGATATGTTCGGCTGCGAGGGCTCGGAGGTACGTACAGCACAGTGGCCAGGGATATTTAGCGTATGTGATAGACACGCGCGACGACGAAGAGAAGAAGACTGCGGAGGATGTGCCAGTTGTACGGTAGTTTGCTGACGTATTTCCCGATGATTTACCGGGGATACCTCCCGAGCGACAGGTAGAGTTCCGCATTGACTTAATCCCGGGTGCTGCTCCGGTGGCCAAGGCACCTTACCGCCTAGTTCCACCAGAAATGAAGGAGTTGTACACTCAGTTGCAAGAACTTCTCGAAAAGGAGTTCATCAAGCCGAGTTGTTCACCGTGGGGAGCCCCGATTCTATTTGTGAAGAAGAAGGACGGGTCCCAACGGATGTGTATAGACTACCGTGAGTTGAATAAGCTTATGGTGAAGAACCGTTATCCTCTACCAAGGATCGATGACTTGTTCGACCAGCTACAGGGAGCCTCGTGGTTCTCTAAGATTGATTTGAGATCGGGGTATCCTCAGATGCGGGTGAGAAGCAAGGATACGGAGAAGAAGGCATTTCGTACACGTTATGGCCATTACGAGTTTGTGGTGATGCCTTTCGGGCTCACCAATGCACCAGCAGCGTTCATGGACCTCATGAACATGGTGTGTAGCCTGATGCTGGACCGGTCGGTGATTGTGTTCATCGACGACATTCTCGTGTATTCGAAGTCGAAGGAAGAAGCATGAGACGCATTTGCGAGAAGTTTTGGAAGTTTTGAGACGGGAGAAACTTTATGCTAAGTTCTCCAAGTGTGAGCTCTGGTTACGAGAGGTCCAATTCCTAGGACATGTCGTGAATCAGAAGGGTATTATGGTCGATCCGGCCAAGATTACCACAGTAATGCGGTGGGAGGTGCCGAAGACCCCCACTGAAGTGCGGAGTTTTCCTACAACAACAGCTTCCATTCCAGTATTGGCAGGCCGCCGTACGAGAGGTTGTATGGTGGGAAGTGCAGGACGCCCATTTACTAGGGCGAGGTTGGTCAGCGAGTATTGGGGGGCACTGATATTGTGCTGAAGACGACTGAGATGATTCAGATGGTGCGGGACTGTTTAGTCACTGCACAGAGTCGGCAGAAGAGTTACGCCGATAAAAGACGATCAGACTTGGAGTTTTAGGTGGGGGATTATGTCTTGCTGAAGGTTTCGCCCTGGAAAGGGGTGATTCGGTTTCGTAAACGGGGAAAGTTGGGACCCCGTTACATTGGACCGTACAAGGTCATTGCTCGAGTGGGGAAGGTAGCTTATCGCTTAGAGTTACCGGACGAGCTGAGTTTGATCCACAACACATTCCGCGTGTCTCAGTTGCGGAAGTGTGTGGTGGATGAATCTGCGGTGATTCCTCTTGAGGAAATTCAAATCGATGAGCGGCTTAATTACGTGGAGAAGCCGATTGCCGTTATCGAGAGGAAGACGAAGACCTTGCGTAACAAGGTAATTGGCTTGGTGAAAGTCCAGTGGCAACACCGAAAGGGTTCCGAGTGGACTTGGGAATCCGAGGCTGAGATGCGGGAGAATTATCCGGAGCTATTCGTGGACATAGACTTCGAGGACGAAGTCTAATTCAAGCGGGGGAGAGTTGTAAAGCCCGTATTCCGGTATGCATTTTATTTAATTATTTAATATTTTTCTCTAAACGAATTTGTTAACGGGATTTGGCGGCAAGGACCAAAACGAAATAATTTTTGTGATATTTGGTTTAATTAGTAAAAATCCTAACTTTAGTGGAAAAATGTCTTAACTTTTAAAAGCCAAGGACTAAAAGTGCAATTGTGGATTGAGGGTGCATGGGATCGGCCCATAGAACCGACCCGTCCCCTTATTGTCTTCGTTTTGAGCCTTACGCAAGAGAGCAATCGCAAAAACCCTAGCCGTTCCCATCGTTTTCCCTTTCCTTTTGCTGCCACCGCCGAACCGCCGCGAGACCACCAGCGCCGCCGCCGCTAACGGCTGCCGACGAGAGGGAGAAGCAGCGAGAGAGCGAGAGAGAGGGAAGGAGCCGACGAGTCATCTTGTTGCTTCTGCGTTTTTTGTTCGAGAGGTAAGGTTTTCTCTTTTCTTCTCGTTTCCTTTTCGTTGTCGTCAAACCACCACGAAACCACCACCGTCGCAGCAGCCGTGACTGCCAGCGGTGTGCGCCGCCGCCGTGCGCCACCGTTTCGGTGGTTGCATCACGCGTGGTGGCGGCTGCTAGTTCAGGTTTGGGTGTGTGCGGTACGCGAGTCGATAGCCGGATCGTTCCTTTGGCTTCGCCGGACGTTGCTACCGAAGCACCACCGCCGGTGGTGGCTGCCGCCCCACGCCGCCGCCGCCGACCACCACTGCCTGGGGTGGCAGTGGGTGGTGCTGGGATTAGTCCAGCCTTAGTCACCCAAACCCTAATCCTAAACCTAAACGCGAAAAACCTAAACCGAACCAAGTTATCATTTTATGTGAAAAACGCCAAATCTGTCCCTGTTTTGTAAAATCCGTAGAATAATATAGGAAGCTCGGATTGAGGTGAAACAAGTGCCCAAATCTCACAAATTGTGTTGGGTATGTTTCTTATGTTTTACAGAAAAATTAATAAAGCCTCTAGCTAGGACCAAAATAGCAATTTGTACAGACTGGTACGAAATTCACAGTTTGGATAGTTTGTCTTAGAAAATTCATATAAAATAGTAGGGACCTCGTATGAACGCTTGCGATATGTCCCTGGAAACCTAAGACATGGAACCTTCAGACCATGGAATTATATTTCTGGTATGATGGGTTTAAGGGGTGCTAAACAGGTCACGAACAGACCTGCTGTTTTAGACCAAAAACCGGAAAAATGCACGTTTAGACTTGTAGTTGTATTTTCGGGTTAGGACTTCACTTTGACACTTTGTAACACTTATTTAGGTGGGAAGAAGTGAGTTGGAGTTGGCAGGTTCTCATCTCTGTTTGTGGAGTTCTGCTTTGCTTTTCGAGGTGAGTTCACTCACTGCGTAGGATAGGGGTTATATGTGCATTGCTGTAGCTCGTGTGTGTTAACTGATTGGTTGTGGGTAATATTCTATTGTGTTAGTGTCTAGTATAATACTTGAGTGTTGTATGAAACTCGGGGAGACCGAGGAATACGTACACGGGTGTTGTATGGACTCGGGGAGACCGAGGAATACGTACACGGGTGTTGTATGGACTCGAGGAGACCGAGGAATACGTACACGGGTGTTGTATGAATTTGGGGAGACCGATGGATATATGCATGGGTGTATTGCATGAGTTTGCTTGTTTTAGATATGTTCTTAAACTGGCATGTAATGTTTGTTATTGTCTATCTGCTGATAGGGGTGGTGTGTATATGATTGCTATTTTGCGTATGTGTTTGAATTCACTAAGCTTCGTGCTTACCCTTTTCCTATAAATTACTGTTTCAGGTACGTGTGTCAGTAAGGCGTGACGGTACACACTGGCGCGTTGAGAAGACCTTTGTCATTATTTATTTTGAGACACATGTCTAGAATTATTATGTTTTCCGTTGTTTTAATTCTGATTGATGGTTTAACTTAACGAGGTTTTTGATAAACGTTTAATTGGATTTAATTACTCATGGATTATTTTTAAATAAATGTTATTTTTAAAAGTTCAAATTTATTGTAATTTTTGGGACGTTACATATCGGGATTTTGCTTCGCTTAAGACGCTTGACTTCCCTATCGAGTATTTCCATTGGTTCCTCTACGATGTGCAGTTTATCGTTGATTTGGACTTCTTCCAAAGGCACGGTTACTGCTTCGTCAGCTAAACACTTCTTCAGGTTTGACACGTGAAACGTGTTGTGGATAGCACTTAACTCTATTGGCAAATCCAGCTTATAAGCTACTGGTCCAATTCTTTCCGTGATCTTGAATGGTCCAACATACCGTGGACTCAATTTTCCTCTTTTCTCAAAACGAACTGTTCCCTTCCAAGGGGACACTTTAAAAAAGACTCTGTCACCAACTTGAAATTCTAAAGGCTTCCTACGATTGTCCGCATAGCTCTTTTGACGATCTTGAGCTGCTTTAAGCCTATCTCTGATGATTGCAATCTTGTCGGTGGTTTCTTGAACAATGTCCGGACTAGATAGTTGTCTATCTCCTATCTCTAACTAACAAAGAGGTGTTCAACACTTGCGTCCATACAGAGCTTCATATGGCGCACACTGAATACTAGTATGATAACTATTGTTGTAAGAAAACTCAACTAACGGCAAGTGGTTATCCCAACTTCCTCCAAAGTCTATCACACATGCCCGAAGCATGTCCTCCAACGTCTGAATGGTTCGCTCACTCTGACCATCCGTTTGAGGATGATAGTCCGTGCTCAAATTCAATTGCGTACCTAACGCCTTTTGAAGTGACTACCAAAATCGAGATGTGAAGCGGCTATCTCTATCTGATTTGATGGAAACTGGGACTCCATGTCGCGTGACGATTTCCTTGATATAGATTTGGGCAAGTTTCTCCATCTTATAGTCTTCCTGAATAGGCAAGAAATGTGCAGACTTCGTAAATTGATCTACTATGACCCAAATCAAGTCGTGTCCTTTGGCAGTTCTTGGAAGTTTGGTTATGAAATCCATAGTTATTTGCTCCCATTTCCACTGTGGAATCTATGGTTGTTGCAACAGTCCCGATGGCTTTTGATAAACAGCCTTGACCTTTGAGCAAGTTATGCATTTCCCTACATATATGGCAATATCCTTCTTCATTCCTGGCCACCAATAGTACTCCCTTAAATCCTTGTACATCTTATCTGCTCCTGGGTGAATTGAGTACTTAGATTTATGAGCCTCCTCCAAAATCATTTCCCGTAGTTTGTCAGCATTTGGGATCCATACTCTGCCCTTAATGTAACGTACTCCATCAATCTTAGTTTCAAATCTAGCCTCTAAACCATGAAGAGTCTCGTTTTTCAGGTTTTCAGACATCATTGCTTCGACTTGAGCTTCAAAAATCCGGGTTTTCAAACTTGTTTGAACCAGTACTCCTAATGCTCGGACTCGTGAAGGTTTTACCCTTTCTTTCTTACTCAGGGCATCATCTACCACATTGGCCTTACCTGGGTGGTAACATATCTCACAATCGTAGTCGCTGAGCAGTTCTACCCATCTTCTTTGCCTCATATTAAGCATCTTTTGATCAAAGATGTGTTGAAGACTCTTGTGAGCAGTGAAAATAGTGCACTTGGTACCATATAGATAATGTCTCCATATCTTTAGAGCGAATACCACAGCTCCGAGTTCCAAATCGTGCGTGGTATAGTTCATCTCATAAACTTTTAATGGTCTCGAGGCGTATGCTATCACCTTATCATTTTGCATCAAAACACAACCTAATCCTTTATGTGATGCATCACAATACACCACAAAATTTTTCCGTTCCCTCCGGTAAAGCTAAAATCGGTGCATGGCACAACCTTTTCTTCAAAAGTTGGAACGCTTCTTCTTGTGAAACTCCCCAAACGAATTCCTTATCCTTTTGGGTTAACGCGGTGAGGGGTTTAGCGATCTTAGAGAAATTCTCGATAAAACGCCGATAATATCCTGCCAAACCTAGAAATTGGCGAATTTTCGTTGGAGTCTTTGGGACTTCCCATTTCCCAATGGCTTCCACTTTAGCCGGGTCCATGTGAATCCCTTTTTCTCCAATCACGTGACCTAAGAAATGTACTTCCCGAATCCAAAATTCACACTTAGAGAATTTGGCATACAGTTTCTGCTCCTTGAGAAGTTATAGAATCACTTTTAGATGCTGCTCGTGATCTTTCTCACTCTGAGAATAGATCAATATATCATCGATGAATACAATCACAAACTTATCAAGGTATGACCTACATACTCTATTCATTAGATCCATAAACACAGCTGGCGCGTTCGTCAATCCAAATGGCATAACTAAAAACTCGTAGTGTCCATAGCGAGTTCTAAAAGCTGTTTTAGGAATGTCTTCCTCTGGGACTCTTAACTGATGATATCCCGATCGAAGGTCAATCTTCGAGAAGTAAGTTGCACCCTGCAACTGGTCGAACAAATCTTCTATTCGAGGGAGAGGATATCAGTTCTTGATTGTTATCTTATTTAGTTCCCTATAATCGATACACATTCGAAATGATCCATCCTTCTCTTGACGAAGAGAATCGGGGCTCCCACGGGTGATGAACTTGGTCGAATGAATCCTTTATCTAGAAGTTCCTGAAATTGATTCGACAACTCCTGCATTTCGATAGGTGCTAAACGATATGGGGCCTTGGCTACAGGCGCCGCTCCGGGTATAAGGTCAATCTGAAATTCGACTTGTCTACACGGTGGAAGTCCAGGCAAATTGTCTGGAAACACTTCTGGGTGATCCTTCACCACAGGAATATATTGGACTCGCCTCTCCTAAGACTTCTTCTCGATTACTTGCGCCAAGAACGCAACACACTTCTTCCTCAAATACTTATGGACCTTCATACATGACACTATCTTTAGGCTCCTTCCAGCTCTATCTCCTTGGACAACAAGGGTTTCTCCGCCTTGTAATGGTAACTTGACAGTCTTTTCAAAACAACTAACCTCTGCTCGATTCTTAGACAACCAATCCGTGCCTATCACTACATCGAAACTCCCCAATTCAATTGGAATAAGATCAATACTAAATAGCTTATCAGCTAAGTTCAAAGTACAGCCTAAGATTACATCCTTAGCTTCTAACTCGTATCCATTAGCAACCTCAACAATATAAGCATTCGGCATTTTCTTAGATTCTAGATTGATCAAAGGCCTAAATTCTAACGAAACAAAGCTCTTATCGGCACCAGTGTCAAATAATACTGACGCACAATAATCGTTTAGGAGGAATGTACCTGTCACTACATTGGGGTCTCGGCGTGCTTCTTCTGCTCTTGAAACAAATGCCCGTCCTCGAGCTTGTCCTCCTTGGTTTCCCTGATTGGCTTGCCTTGCTTGATACCCAACGTTGTTATTGGTTGGTCCCCTTTTCAGCCTTGGGCACGCATTCCGGAAGTGATCTGGACTTCCGCACTCATAGCATACCCTTCCTTCCTTTTTTACATTCTTTCCCGTCTTGCAGTGTCGGGTGAAATGACCCTTTTGCTTACAAATGCCACAGGTGGGACATGTTCCTTCATGATGCAAATTGCACTGGTTGCATTTCGGGAGGGGTCCATGGTAACGCCCTACTTCCTTAGCATTCATCCCAAAGTTTCCCACTACTTTCTTGTTCCTACTTGAACTACTTCCAATCGCCTTTCCTGACTGACTCTCTGGCCTTCTCTTACTACCGACACCTTTCTGAGTCAGAGTTCCTGCCTTGACCGCATCATGGGTCAAACTAGTCGCTAATGCCACTGCGGCTTGGATCGTGGTCGGACTTGCTGACTTAACCATCCCTCGGATCTCCGGGGCCAATCCATATAAATATCGGTCGATCCGTTTGCTCTCCGGGGTAACCATGTGGGGCACTAACTTTGCAAGTTCGTGAAAACGAGCGATGTATCGATCTATCCCCGAACCAACCATGGTAAGATCCCAAAGTTCAGCCTCCAATTTCTGAACTTCGCTCTTGGGACAGTATTCCTCAATGAGTAATTCCTTAAACTCAGTCCAGGACAGCTTGTAAGCTTCCTCCCTTCCACGGGTTTGAACTTGAATGTTCCACCAAGTCAAAGCTCGCTTCTGGAACTGGCAAGCCGCATATTCCACCATGCGATCCTCTGAGCACTTACTGATATGGAGTACCGACTCCATGCTATCAAACCATGAAAGTAATCCTGTAGCACCCTCGGTTCTGTGAAATTCCTTGGGCTTGCAAGTCATGAATGTCTTGTAGCTGCATCCTCTACTGTCATGAACATCATTGGGAGTTCCTCCTCCCACATTGACATTCCTATGACGCTCATTGATGCCCGCGGTGACTTGGGTTACGATGTCGGGTATCGCCTCTTGGATACGTTGAGCTATGATCTGGGCAATATCGGGGTTTTGATCATCAGGATTTTCTCCCGTGCGACGTGTGGATCTTCTTGGTGGCATTTTTAAAACACATTTGCAAAAATCGATTTGGTTAAAATTTTGAGTAGATAAAGTCGGATGTTTTGTAAAGAATACATTTGTAATTTCGAAATATTGGAAATAAATAAAAAGAATAACTGTCGCATGTTCGACACATTTGTAATTAAAATGCGAAATTGCCTTTTCATTAAGGTCGTTAATAATAGCCGTTGATAGAAAATTTCTGATGTGCATCGTACATCAGTACAGAATTACAAATTGAAATACAAGGTTGAAACAGCTAGAAATAAAATAAAATAAAATTTTCGTTTTCTAAATCTTCCACTATCCACGTCAATATCCGCCCCGATACACCTCAATCAAAACCCACAACACCAATAATGTCAGTAGCATCACTACTACTATGCACAACTATTCTCGCTCCGTTTAGACGACATGTTGGTCAAAAGGTGACTTAACTCTACTAGCTCCGTTAGGGCTTGACTCTGGTGTCTGACCCTCATTTGACATTCGTGCAAATCCGCTGTCACAGCCCTATGGTGCTGCTCTTCGGCCCAGGTCATGCCAGACGTACGACCAATAGGCACTCCTTCGATAACTCGCGAGGGTTCCGGCGCCTCTTGCCGATCGGACCTCAAACTCACTCGTCTAGGTATAGGAACGCTTTTCCTAGCGGTTAGTCTCGTACGTGGCCCTCTAGAGTTTGATTGTATCACTATAGGAGTGGGTTGCGGTGGAACTACAGTCGGTCGTATCCTCGGTCCATCATACGGGTCTCGTTCGCCTTCCGATGATCGCTCGCTCGACGGCGTGTAGGAGGGTTGAGAGTTTGATGATGACGATGATGACATAGTGGTACTGAAGTAAGAGTGTATAACATTACTATCACGCAATTATAAAGGCTAGGCGCACTATACTATTGCATACTATAGGCAATAACTACGCTCATACTAGGCATACAACGTGAAGCATCAAGTGCGAAAACACACATATTCCTGGTATATCCATTTCCGGTCTCGCATTACTCTTTCTTTAATTAAACATAGGTGATCAGGCTTTGTTTAATTAAAGACCGATGATGCAATACCCGAATTAGTTATACTAGCAACATGTTTAGTAATTTAAGTGTTCTTTCCCGTTTTTGGTTATAGTTGCAGTTTCCAAAGGAAAACCGGTATTCTCTATAACCTTTGGCTCTGATACCAAATCTGTCACACCCCGCTAAAGCGGAAACACGGGATGTGCAACTCAAGTTTCACAGCAAAAGTTACAAGATCACATCAACCATCAAAATACATTTCAAAGATGAAGACATTGTCTTTTACAATCGTTTTTCAAAAGGGGAAATGAATCGTAATCAACAGATAACATAGAAAGCTTCAACACGTGTAGCCTTCCTAAGTTCCAACTTTAAGGACGCTCACCTGAAAAGCATGTCAATGAAAAGGTCAACTAATGCACTAGTTAGTGAGATCACAGGTTTAACGAGTACCACATTGTTTATCATAGCAAAATAGTTTAAATCTGCACAAGTGGATAAGGCAACCGGTTATGAAAACACTTGCTCATGGAAATAGTATGTATTATGTTTAAGTAGTGAGCCCGTTACCCGACCTATATGACAGCCGCCCCAACGCATGTTCTATCGTCAACAATGCGCACGAACAACAATAATTATGCACTCAAACAAGCGCGACTTGTGAGTGGGGTGTCAACCAAATAGCGCTATCCATAATTACCAACGGCTCACACTCGTGAGTTAAACGGGTAACGTAGAGTCAAATGGGGACTTACGTACGATAGAGAAAAGCTCAAAAACTTACAACATGCGTAACCTATACATACCATCGAGCATAAAAGAGTATAGCAAAGTTTACATTTTCAAGAAAACGAGTTAATCGGTGCGTAAAGTAGTTGTAATAACGACATGCGTTTCACCCCAAATATGTAAAATATTGAAAAAGGGGCTGTGATAACTCACTTGATAAGCGATAGAATCCGGGAATCTCCCACAAGTACTTTGAACGTAAGGTCACTAGTGAGGTCACTAGTGAGTTTTTAATTTCGAACGTAAGGTCACTACTTCAAACCTATGAACGTAAGGTCACTAGTGAGTTTTTAATTTCGAAGGCTCGGTACTAACTATCCAAATCGTCATAAAATGCCTTTATTGTGATTTAAATATTATAAATCGTATGGAGTTACCAACATTTGTAATCGTAACATAAGTATGCTTCATTCTTGTTAGATTAAAGTTACCGCAATTTCGTCACAATAAGTAACGAAAAGGGTCCAAAGACTTTATATATAGTATATATATGTATACCGAAATTTTATCATAAGAATGATAAAAATGGTTCAAAATGTAAAGATGAAGTATTTAAAGTGCATAAATTTATAAATGTATAGTACATATATATATATATATATATATTTATATATACCACAATTTCATCATAATAATGATGAAAAGGGTTTAAAGTATATAAATTGCATAATTATATGAATATATAGTATATATATATATATTCCACAATTTCATCATAAAATGATGAAATGGGATCAAAAGTATATATAAAATGCATAAATATATAAATATATAGTATACATATATATATGTATATATATATATATATTCCACAATTTCATCATAAAATGATGAAATGGGATCAAGAGTTAACTTTCAATCATATCAAGAAAATTGTACTTTGCTGTCTATATTTTGGTGTCACTTTGTATCAATTTTTGGATAACTTTCAGGTATAGTTAGGTCAAGATATTTTATGTCCAAGTGGTTTAATGAGTTAGGAAACTTTTGGCATAAGTTTCATGATTTTTAGAAGTGTTTAAGTACATGAAAAAATACTTGACGTAAAACTCGACAGAAAACGTTGCTGTTTGCGCACTGTTTTTGTGAAGACTATTTGGTAGACGACATCTTTGAGTTTTTGAGTCAAACCACTTGGGTTTGAATCCTAACACATAAAAAGAATTTCCAGAAAAATATTTACTTAATTTGGAGTATTATTGAGTGACATATGACCTTTTAAAAAGAGGTGTGGAATCTGGCAGCAAGCTGTCAAAACCACCCTTTGTGCATGTGTACCTATATTGACTTTTTACCCAAAATTCATATTCCTTTGCATGCAAAATCCGATTTGACTCATCCCCATACATTTATTTTCAGTTCCAAAACCTGTTTTTGAGCCATTTAAACTACATGCAAGTTACCCATCATCTCATCTTTTATAAATCTTGAAAATGGTTCTTTTTGGTGTTTATGCCAAGATCTTCATCATGTATCATAAAATTGTGTATTTTTAGCTCATGCATGTTGGTTAAAACACTTTTTTAATGGATTTAAAGATCCACTCATGAAACCTTTGAATCAAAAGGTATGGATTTTTCAAGAAAACTACATACATGTGTTTACAAGTTCATCTTTGATCTTAACATGGGTTTGATTATGGATTCACCACCCTTTTACTAACATGCAAGTGTTATGGTGGTAAATCTACAAACATTAAGATGTGTAAAGATGATTTTTTAACCTTATTAAAGAAATGTAGAAGAAGGTGAAGAACATTCATAAGAGAATGCAAGAAATGA
Source organism: Saussurea involucrata (assembly GCA_033807775.1). Lineage (NCBI taxonomy): Eukaryota > Viridiplantae > Streptophyta > Magnoliopsida > Asterales > Asteraceae > Saussurea > Saussurea involucrata. The sequence continues at coordinate 30,187,046 of CM066316.1, forward strand.
AAATTTTGACAAAAGAGAGTGTGTGGATTTCATCCAATACACTTGTATTTACCTTGAACACTTTTATCTCTTTGAAAAGAGGTGATTAGAGGCTGAATTTGTGGATGAAGGTGGATGAAGATGGATGAAGATGGAGAGAGAAAGAAGAGAGAATTCTTGTGTGAGAATTTAGAGAGAGAATGAATGTTTTGTAAATGAATTGTGATAGCCAAAAGAAATACATATAGAGTAGAGAGGGGGTGGGGCGGCCTCTCCATGGGGGGGGGGGGGTGGTGTGATGCAATAATAGAGTCAAATCTTGTCTTTTTGATTTATTTTTAAAACACAAGTATTTTCTCATAAATTATAAATAGCAAAGTAATTATATAAAAGTAAAGTATTTATATAATTTTGTTGAAAATAGATCAAGTTGTTATTTATATAATACTTGTGGTATAACTGTAGCTTAAGTTGCCATTTTATGGGATTTATGGATAATTTCTTAAATCAAGGGGTTTCTAGGCAAAATTTCTCAAATTTTCCTACCATACCGAGTTTACTGCTAAAATCGCACTGTGTGAACTATGACATGAATAATTGAAATATCCAGTGCAGTTCTAACCTGAGGTGTAAATTTGACAGTTGTCACACCGATCATCCCACGGTACAGCATGACATTAACAGGTATTCCATTCGAATCCTTGTCTAGTGTCAGCGGTGGTGCCATAGGGGTTTTCATAGCTGAACTCTGAGTTAAATCGAATTTCTTCAGCATATCTTTAACATACTTTCCCTGATTAATGAAAGTTCCTTTTTCATTTTTCTTTATCTGAAGACCAAGGAAATATGTTAGCTCACCCATCATGCTCATTTTATACTCTTCTTTCATTCTATCAGCGAAACGAGTAAAAAGGTCAGAGTTAGTAGAACCAAATATAATGTCATCAACATATATCTGAACAAGAATAATATGACCTTTTACTTTCCTGAAGAATAGAGTCTTATCGATTTTACCACGCTCAAAATTTTCAATATGGAGATAAGTAGAGAGAGTGTCATACCATGCACGAGGAGCTTGTTTTAAGACATAAAGTGACTTATCCAGTTTATAAACATAACCTGGACGCTTAGGATCTGAGAATCCTGGAGGTTGTTCCACATAGACTTCTTCATTCAGCTTTCCATTTAGAAACACTGACTTAACATCCATCTGATATACTTTGAAGTCTTTGTGTACAGCGTATGCTAAGAATAGACGAATAGATTATAGTCTTGCTACTGGAGCAAATGTTTCATCGTAATCTATGCCTTCCTCTTGTCTGTATCCCTGAGCAACAAGACGAGCCTTGTTGCGGGTTACAGTTCCATGTTCGTCCAACTTGTTTCGATAGACCCATTTAGTGCCTATCACTGTTTTGTCAGTTGGTCTTCGAACAAGTTTCCAAACTTTGTTTCTTTCGAATTCAGTCAGCTCTTCTTGCATGGCGCTGACCCAGTTTGGATCTTTGAGGGCATCATCTATTTTCTTTGGTTCAGTTAGAGAAATAAAGTTAACAAATAAACAAATATTACCTGCACTTCGTCGAGTCTGAACACCAGCGTTTGGATCACCAAGAATTTGATCAATTGGGTGATTTACAGTCCATCGCTGAGCAGGAGCATAAGTCGCTGACTCAGTTTGAACTGGAGGAGCTGAAGATGAAGCTCCAGCAACTTCTGGAATATCAGCCAAGAGAGGAGTAGGTGCAAATGTCATTTCATTTACTGATTGCTGAGAAGTAGATGGAATGTCTGAGACATTTGGTTCAGAAGCAGGTATAGTGTTTAAAGGAACTGCTGAGACCCATGATGTTTCAGCTTCACTATTATGCATGTTTGGGATGATAGTAGGACTATCATCTTCAACTGTATGAGTATGAGGAGTGGGAATGTTTTCTGAATCACCAAGATGAGAAAACATCCATTGATTCAGTTCTTCAGTATCAGCAGACGGTTTAGAGTTTGCTGAACGGGATTCATCAAAAGTGACGTGAATAGTTTCTTCAACAGTTTGTCTTATTCGATTGAAGACTCTGAAGGCTTTAGAGATTGAAGAATATCCAAGAAAGATTCCATCATCAGCCTTAGGATCAAACTTTCCAAGGGCATCTCTGTTGTTCAGTATGAAACACTAATATCCAAAGATGTGAAGGCTTTCTCCCATGAAAAAGTTCATAGGCTGTCTTATTGAATCTTTTGACTATTAGCGACCTGTTTTGCATAAAACAAGCAGTGTTGACAGCTTCTGCCCAAAACTGAGTAGGCAGGTGAGAATCGCTAAGCATTTAACGTGCAGCTTCAATAATAGTTTTATTTCTTCTTTCAACGACTTCGTTTTGTTGCGGTGTTCTCACTGAAGAAAAGTTGTGAGAAATACCCTTACTCTCAAAGAAGGAATCAAGAGAACTGTTTTTGAATTCAGCCCCATGATCAGTCCTTATTGAGCGAACGGTCAAGTTGGTCAGGGTTTCCATCTTCCGAACAAAGGTGATGAGTTCTTCAAGGGTGTCACTCTTAGAACGGTGAAACATAACCCATGTATAGCGAGAGAATTCATCAACTATGACCAGCGTATATTTCTTTCCAGCGATGGATTGTTTGTTAACAGGGCCAAACAAATCCATATGGAGAAGTTGTAGAGGAGATGATACTGAGGAAACTTGCTTTGACTTAAAGCTTGCTTTGGTCTGCTTGCCTTTCTCACACGCTGAACATAAGGACTCTTTGGCGTATGAGTGCTAAGGTAGACCAGTGACTAACTCTTTTGAAGAAAGAGTGTTCAGTGTCTTGAAGTTAAGATGAGAGAGCCTCTTATGCCATAGCCAGGTGACATCAGATGAGGCTTTTGAAATGAAACAGGAGTTCTCAGTGGTTGTTGAGTCCATGTTTATTACATAAACATTTTCCAAACGATAACCGCTGAGAGCTATCTTCTCCTTTTTGTCAGCGACAAAGCAGGATTCCTTAGTAAAGATTACTTTGTTATCCTTGTCACAAAGCTGACTGATGCTTTTCCATTTCCACCGAAAGTTACAGAGGGACCCTTCTCTTCTTTGTATTCAGCGAGCAGGTTTTTCTTTCCAGTCATGTGTCTAGAGCATCCGCTATCAAGATACCAGATACCCTTCTTAACTTGCAAAACAAAAGAAGATCAGTTTGACTTCGGTACCCACATCATCTTGGGTTTAGATTTGTCAGCGGTGGTTGAGGAAGTGGAAGGTTCAGCAATCTTCGAAGTATTTGAAGATTCAGCTTTGTCAGTCTTCACTTTGGTTAATTTCTTAACCTCAGTGGTCTTCTTTGCCTTGGGGGCAATGATCTTCACCTTAGCTATCTTTTCAGCTTTGGTGGCTGTGGGGCACTTACTAGCAATATGATCAGTAAGTCCACAATGATAACATTTCCTATAACTAAAAATAGTTCCAGGACCATTTGAATGCTGAGCTTTTTATTTTGAATTAGAAGAACCAGCACCAAGTAAGCTATTGGTTTTTGAAATAAGAGGAACATTCAGTTCTTCGGATTTCTTACCAAGAATTTCCACTTTGATTCTAGGAGTAGATCGCTGAATAGATCTACGCTGAATAAATCCAGAGATCTTATTCTTTGAATCAGAGGGATAAGTCACTGAAGCTTTAGAAGCGTTCAGCTTTGATACAGAGGTACCCTTCTGAGGATTTTGGTTAAAAGCAATTTCTTTACCTTTATAAGTTAAGGTAGAGATTTCCTCAGGGATAGGCGGTTTAAAAGAGGAACACTGAGAGGATGAAGTATCATCGACTGAGGATACGAAAGTTCCAAATAAGAGCATGGAACGATCAGTGGTTGGTTCTAGAGTATCACCTTTGTAACCAAGACCACGTTTATCACTCAGGGGAATCTGAGACTTAATTATCTCAGTGATCTTTGTTGAGGAATTATACCATCCATCAATAGTAGCTTTTTTCAGCTTTTAATGCAGCGATAGCTTCTTCATGCTCGATTTTGACTAGCTGATTTAGGTGAACTTGATCTTTAAAATCTTCTTCAATTTTAGAAACATTTTCTATTTGAAGGTGACAATTTTTAAGCTGTTCAGCGAGATCAAGGTTTTGATTTTCAACTACAGTTTTGCCATTCATAACTTCATATAAACTTCTAGTCAAGAGATCGATCTTTCGAAGACTATCAGCTTCATCAATATTTGCAATATTGGTAAAGAAGGAAGGCGATACCTGAGTTGCAGAGGTTGAAGTAGAGGGAATGTCAGAATTTTCTTCCTCATCTTCAAGTTTGTCCATAAGACAGAGATTGGCTTCATCATCTTCAGAGTCAGATGATGATTCTTCGTCAGAGGCAGCCCAATCATAGTCAGCCATCAGACCTTTGCCTTTCTTCTTGAAGCTTTTCAGCTTCGCATACCTTTCTTTCAGCTTGGCGTATTTGTCATCTATATTCCTGGGAATAAAGTTTTTCTTGGGAAAAGCTGAGTTTCTCGAAACTTTCTTTGACCTGCACTCGTTAGCGAAATGTCCTATCTTTTCACAGTTAAAACAAGTGGTAGTAGCCTTATCAACAGGAGTTGATGATGTTGGCTTGTCAGTAATGGAAAGAGGTTTATTCTTTCTGAACATTTTCTTTTTGGCGAATCTCCTGAACTTTTTAGTGAGGAGAGCCAAAGATTCATCAAGATCTGAAGAGTCAGAATCTGATGACCTTTCAGAGTTACTCTCCAACTCAGTGATAGTGACCGATGGTCGCTGAGTGGAAGGTTCCTCTGAGATTAAAGCAACAGTGGTGCTTTTGGAATCTTTTACAAGATTCTTCTTAAGATGACTCGATTGCCCATGATTCAGCATCGTGTCATATAAGGTAGAAAGGGTCATTGATTTTAGATCCTTTGAAAGCTTGAGACACATAGAATAACTGTCCCAGCTTTCAGGTAAACATTCTAAGAACTTTGTCAGTACTTCAAAGTTAGAATATTCCTTACCAACAGTTTTTAGATCTATTATTAAGCAGTTAAAACGTTGGTATACTTCAAAGAGAGTTTCATTCTTACCACAAATGATGCTTTCATACTGTCTTACCAGGTTGATCTTTCGAGAGTCATGGACTTCAGAAGTACCTTCATACTGAACACAGATTGTGTCCCACATAGCTTTTGAGGTTTTCAGGTTCATGACGGAATGGTAGACTTCGTCAGGAAGAGCCATGGAGAGTATGGATCTGGCTTTGGTGTCGATAGTCACTTTCTTCTTATCTTCATCAGTCCACATATGAATTTCCTTAGGAATCGGCCTTTCTGGAATAGCAGGTCTATTCTCAGTGGCTGGAACTGCAACATGAATTCTTACAGGAATATATGGGTCGTTTTCAAGATAATAAGGCATAGTAGGGTCTACACCTTCTAAGAAGAGAATCATCCTATTTTTCCATAGATTAAAATTATCTCTGGAGAATCTAGGGGGTTTTGCAAGAGAACCGTTGTCAATATAGTTTGTGTTTGTGTTGGTAGCCGTTTTAGAAAATAGCAAGGAAGAGAAATCTTAGTATAGATCAGATCTTGTTTATGAGATTAAAAAAATCTGCTCTGATACCACTTGTTGGTCCCGAAGGGCTATACAAGTTTGTAGAAGGGGGGGGGGGTTGAATACAAACACAGATTTTACCTTTCTAAATTGTTTATTGATAAATCATTAACAATTTACACCTTGTGCGGAACAAGATTAAGGATAAATCCTAATCTAAACAAGTTGAAACACTAAGTTTTCTTGCACTAAGAAAGAGAAGGAAATTACTAATAATAACCTATCTCAAGATAAGAAGGATGACTCAACAAGAGTTTACGAGTGACTCGACCAGAGTTTACGAGTGACTCGACCAGAGTTTTCGAGTGCTTCAAAAATGAAGCTGGAGACCTTCTTATATACTGCATGCATTTAATGCATTGCAGTTTATACTTTACACGTGGCAGCAGCTCATTGGTTGTAGGATCTGACTTGAGTAGACAACCTTAGTAGCCGCATGGTGAACAGTGTAGCATCAGAGTAGTTGTACGATTTTAGACAATAAGGAGGTTCTTTTCTGACATTTCGTACGGAGACGTGCAAGAGTAGTTAAGACAAAAGTACTTTGTACGGAGGACTTCATGATCAGCTTTACGTTGATTCAGCGCTTTATCATTCTATATCAGCGAATGACAAAGTTCAGCGATAGCTAAAGTCTTGTACTTTGATACTTCACGTTGAGTGGACAAATCTGAGTCTTCGCTGATCCACATCAGTTCATTAGGAGACTTGTCGCTGGTTCTTGAGCTTGATCTTCGACTTCAGCGTAGAACCTATGTTAATGTGAAAGTTGCCTTCAGGGATCATAAGTAAACAACTAACTTATCAGCGATTACCATAAGCACTGAATAGGCTCAGAGCATTATCTATTTTCTTTGGTTCAGTCAGAGAAATAAAGTTAACAAATAAACAAATATTACCTGCACTTCGTCTAGTCTGAACACCAGCGTTTGGATCACCAAGAATTTGATCAATTGGGTAATTTACAGTCCATCGCTGAGCAGGAGCGTAAGTCACTGACTCAGTTTGAACTGGAGGAGCTGAAGATGAAGCTTCAACAACTTCTGGAATATCAGCCAAGAGAGGAGTAGGTGCAGATGTCATTTCATTCACTGATTGCTGAGAAGTAGATGGAATGTCTGAGACATTTTGTTCAGAAGCAGGTATAGTGTTTAAAGGAACTGTTGAGACCCATGATGTTTTAGCTTCACTATTCTGCATGTTTGGGATGATAGTAGGACTATCATCTTCAACTGTATGAGTATGAGGAGTGGGAATATTTTCTGAATCACCAAGATAAGAAAACATCCATTGATTCAGTTCTTAAGTATCAGCAGACGGTTTAGAGTTTGCTGAACGGGATTCGTCAAAAGTGACGTGAATAGTTTCTTCAACACTTTGTCTTCTTCGATTGAAGACTCTGAAGGCTTTGGAGATTGAAGAATATCCAAGAAAGATTCCATCATCAGCCTTAGGATCAAACTTTCCAAGGGAATCTTTGTTGTTCAGTATGAAACACTGACATCCAAAGATGTGAAGAAAGCTAATTGAAGGCTTTCTCCCATGAAAAAGTTCATAGGCTGTCTTATTGAATCTTTTGACTATTAGCGACATGTTTTGCGTAAAACAAGCAGTGTTGACAGCTTCTGCCCAAAACTGAGTAGGCAGGTGAGAATCGCTGAGCATTGAACGTGCAGCTTCAATAATAGTTCTGTTTCTTCTTTCAGCGACTCCGTTTTGTTGCGGTGTTCTCACTGAAGAAAAGTTGTGAGAAATACCCTTACTCTCAAAGAAGGAATCAAGAGAACTGTTTTTGAATTCAGTCCCACGATCACTCCTTATTGAGCGAACGGTCAAGTTGTTCAGGGTTTCCATCTTCCGAACAAAGGTGATGAGTTCTTCAGGGGTGTCACTCTTAGAACGGAGAAACATAACCCATGTATAGCGAGAGAATTCATCACCTATGACTAGCGTTTATTTCTTTCCAGCGATGGATTGTTTGTTAACAGGGCCAAACAAATCCATATGGAGAAGTTGTAGAGGAGATGATACTGAGGAAACTTGCTTTGACTTAAAGCTTGCTTTGGTCTGCTTGCCTTTCTCACACGCTGAACATAAGGACTCTTTGGCGTATGAGTGCTGAGGTAGACTAGTGACTAAATTTTTTGAAGAAAGAGTGTTCAGTGTCTTGAAGTTAAGATGAGATAGCCTCTTATGCCATAGCCAGTTGACATCAGATGAGGCTTTTGAAAAGAAACATGAGTTCTCAGTGGTTGTTGAGTCCATGTTTATTACATAAACATTTCCAAACGATAACCGCTGAGAGCTATCTTCTCCTTTTTGTCAGCGACAAAGCATGATTCCTTATTAAAGATTACTTTGTTATCCTTGTCACAAAGCTGACTGATGCTTAGAAGATTATGCTTCAGCCCTTCAACATATGCGACTCTTCTGAAGGTTGTTGTACCATTAGATAGTACACCAAACACTCGGGTATGTTCTTTTCCATTTCCACCGAAAGTTACAGAGAGACCCTTCTCTTCTTTGTCTTCAGCGAGTAGGTTTTTCTTTCCAGTCATGTGTCTAGAGCATCCGCTATCAAGATACCAGATACCCTTCTTAACCTGCAAAACAAAAGAAGATCAGTTTGACTTTGGTACCCACATCATCTTGGGTTTAGATTTGTCAGCGGTGGTTGAGGAAGTGGAAGGTTCAGCAATCTTCGCAGCATTTGAAGATTCAGCTTTGTCAGTCTTCACTTTGGTTAATTTCTTAACCTCAGTGGTCTTATTTGCCTTGGGGGCAATGATCTTCACCTTAGCTATCTTTTCAGCTTTGGTGGCTGTTAGGTCCATGATCTTCAACACTTCAAGTATTAGTAACTAGATTGGGATAGGAGAGGACTATTTATTTATTAGAAAGATAAACCTAACCTAGAGAGAACACAATATGATTTGAGAGCTACATTTTGTATTATGAAAGTTACTTACAAAATGACATTACAAGTCCTATTTATAGACCCTATCCCTTGTTACATCATTTAAGCCCAAGCCCATTTACATGTCAAAGCCCATTAGGCCCAATACAATTACTTTACAAAACTTTCTAATTAATTAGGACAATTTAAATGTCCTAACATTCTCCCCCTAAAGTTTTGGAAAGTAAATCATCTTCAAATCTTTGACTCCTCTCCCCCTTTATTTTCTTGACAAACTTTAGCGGTGTATTCTTCAAAGTTAGGCTCGGCTCCCCCTTGAAAGTCGCTCTTATTCATCATATTTTCAACTTTGAAAAACCGGATCCAATGTACTCCATAACCCCGACTAAGTGCACTAAAATCATCTTCAAAGGATATGCAACTTAGTGTAAAACAGAGAATCCGTCGTTGGACCACGAGTTGAGTGAGAATTCGGCTTAAGAGCTTGGTCCGAATTTGCTCGAAGGAGGAACGGTAAACACGCGCTACTCGGTAGGGATTTCGAGGAATCGATCACAAATCGATGTCGTGGAGATGGATGTGTGACAAACGAAGTATAGGAGTGATGCCGCACGGGTTCCATAAGCAAAACCACGAAATTTGACGACTTTAACGGAATTTGGACCAAAAATGTTAGAAAAACTAACTGTCCACTAACTGACAGTTAGTTTACTATTCATCATCACTAACAAACCCATTTTTTTACGAACTGCACATTTATATTTCGAATTTCTTTCCACTTTCACGATCAAAAACCCTTCAAATCATTTCTTCACCTTCAATGATCATCCAAAATATACCTTGTGATTAAAATGTGATCATGCAACCGTGAAACAAGTTTTCCGGCAATAACAGATTTTTCCGATTAAGTAACAAACTTTTCCGGCGAGATTTTCCAACAACTCACTAAGATCTGATTGCTTGCTGGATTTTACATATGGAGGCTGATAAATGATCAATCTATCAATACCGAACAGATCTGTGGCAAAAACATCCGGCGAAAACCTCAGATTCCGGCAGATTCGTTTTTCCGGCGAAGAACTCCGGCCATGCACGATTTTCCGGCGATATATCTTACACCTCTCGATTTCTTGTTGTTGTTCACTGTTAAATGATGATATCTGATTGAAAATAATAGATACACTGATTTCGACCAGATCTGTGAGCTTTATCTTTAGAAAGCAGTAACTTATGAATTTCCGGCGATATGTAGCAGATTCCGGCGATGTGTAACTCAGACGAATCAAACAGCTTCTTTTTTCATTCCATTACATTCTCAACGCATGAATCAACCATAATCCATGAATTTAACAATTCCATGCAGTGAGAACAAATCTGTGATGAATCTATAAGCTCATCGCCGGCCAAAAACGTTTTTCCGGTGACTTATTTATTTTCCGATCTGATGATTTTTAAAATCGAGATCCAACTGATTTCTTAACTGAATTCTGATCTGAGAATTGCAAACTCATCGAATATTCAATGCAAATTGATTTCTAGAATCAAATTGGATCAAGATCTACTTAAAATGCAAAATTAGATCATAGCATCGTGAAATACATCGAGAAACTCTTCTGTTGAAATTCAGAAATCAGATCTGACTATTTTTGTGACAATTCATAGATCTGATCGTTGCAAACTCCTTATTAACAATCAGATAAACTGATCTGAATAGATAGAAAACATTCATGCATCAAAAGCATCCAGATCTTAAGAATTTTCGCGAAGAACACCGAAAAACTCTCGAAAAATTCGAAAATCGTCAAAAGTTGTCGAAATTCGATTCTAAAAATCAGAGATGATCTGGAATCGAATAACGATCAAATCTTCAAGAGCATAAGAGATTTGAGCACACTTACATGTAGATCGGGCAAAATTAACTTGAAATGTCGAGATCCGATGATCGTATCGAGAAAAGTTCATCGATTTGGCTCTGATACCACTTGTTAGGTCCATGATCTTCAACACTTCAAGTATTAGTAACTAGATTGGGATAGGAGAGGACTATTTATTTATTAGAAAGATAAACCTAACCTAGAGAGAACACAATATGATTTGAGAGCTACATTTTGTATTATGAAAGTTACTTACAAAATGACATTACAAGTCCTATTTATAGACCCTATCCCTTGTTACATCATTTAAGCCCAAGCCCATTTACATGTCAAAGCCCATTAGGCCCAATACAATTACTTTACAAAACTTTCTAATTAATTAGGACAATTTAAATGTCCTAACATTCTCCCCCTAAAGTTTTGGAAAGTAAATCATCTTCAAATCTTTGACTCCTCTCCCCCTTTATTTTCTTGACAAACTTTAGCGGTGTATTCTTCAAAGTTAGGCTCGGCTCCCCCTTGAAAGTCGCTCTTATTCATCATATTTTCAACTTTGAAAAACCGGATCCAATGTACTCCATAACCCCGACTAAGTGCACTAAAATCATCTTCAAAGGATATGCAACTTAGTGTAAAACAGAGAATCCGTCGTTGGACCACGAGTTGAGTGAGAATTCGGCTTAAGAGCTTGGTCCGAATTTGCTCGAAGGAGGAACGGTAAACACGCGCTACTCGGTAGGGATTTCGAGGAATCGATCACAAATCGATGTCGTGGAGATGGATGTGTGACAAACGAAGTATAGGAGTGATGCCGCACGGGTTCCATAAGCAAAACCACGAAATTTGACGACTTTAACGGAATTTGGACCAAAAATGTTAGAAAAACTAACTGTCCACTAACTGACAGTTAGTTTACTATTCATCATCACTAACAAACCCATTTTTTTACGAACTGCACATTTATATTTCGAATTTCTTTCCACTTTCACGATCAAAAACCCTTCAAATCATTTCTTCACCTTCAATGATCATCCAAAATATACCTTGTGATTAAAATGTGATCATGCAACCGTGAAACAAGTTTTCCGGCAATAACAGATTTTTCCGATTAAGTAACAAACTTTTCCGGCGAGATTTTCCAACAACTCACTAAGATCTGATTGCTTGCTGGATTTTACATATGGAGGCTGATAAATGATCAATCTATCAATACCGAACAGATCTGTGGCAAAAACATCCGGCGAAAACCTCAGATTCCGGCAGATTCGTTTTTCCGGCGAAGAACTCCGGCCATGCACGATTTTCCGGCGATATATCTTACACCTCTCGATTTCTTGTTGTTGTTCACTGTTAAATGATGATATCTGATTGAAAATAATAGATACACTGATTTCGACCAGATCTGTGAGCTTTATCTTTAGAAAGCAGTAACTTATGAATTTCCGGCGATATGTAGCAGATTCCGGCGATGTGTAACTCAGACGAATCAAACAGCTTCTTTTTTCATTCCATTACATTCTCAACGCATGAATCAACCATAATCCATGAATTTAACAATTCCATGCAGTGAGAACAAATCTGTGATGAATCTATAAGCTCATCGCCGGCCAAAAACGTTTTTCCGGTGACTTATTTATTTTCCGATCTGATGATTTTTAAAATCGAGATCCAACTGATTTCTTAACTGAATTCTGATCTGAGAATTGCAAACTCATCGAATATTCAATGCAAATTGATTTCTAGAATCAAATTGGATCAAGATCTACTTAAAATGCAAAATTAGATCATAGCATCGTGAAATACATCGAGAAACTCTTCTGTTGAAATTCAGAAATCAGATCTGACTATTTTTGTGACAATTCATAGATCTGATCGTTGCAAACTCCTTATTAACAATCAGATAAACTGATCTGAATAGATAGAAAACATTCATGCATCAAAAGCATCCAGATCTTAAGAATTTTCGCGAAGAACACCGAAAAACTCTCGAAAAATTCGAAAATCGTCAAAAGTTGTCGAAATTCGATTCTAAAAATCAGAGATGATCTGGAATCGAATAACGATCAAATCTTCAAGAGCATAAGAGATTTGAGCACACTTACATGTAGATCGGGCAAAATTAACTTGAAATGTCGAGATCCGATGATCGTATCGAGAAAAGTTCATCGATTTGGCTCTGATACCACTTGTTAGGTCCATGATCTTCAACACTTCAAGTATTAGTAACTAGATTGGGATAGGAGAGGACTATTTATTTATTAGAAAGATAAACCTAACCTAGAGAGAACACAATATGATTTGAGAGCTACATTTTGTATTATGAAAGTTACTTACAAAATGACATTACAAGTCCTATTTATAGACCCTATCCCTTGTTACATCATTTAAGCCCAAGCCCATTTACATGTCAAAGCCCATTAGGCCCAATACAATTACTTTACAAAACTTTCTAATTAATTAGGACAATTTAAATGTCCTAACAGTGGCTGTGGGGCACTTACTAGCAATATGATCAGTAAGTCCATAATGATAACATTTCCTATAACTAAAAATAGTTCTAGGACCATTTGAATGTTGAGCTTTTGATTTTGAATTAGAAGAACCAGCACCAAGTAAGCTATTGGTTTTTTAAATAAGAGGAACATTCAGTTCTTCGGATTTCTTACCAAGAATTTCCACTTTGAATCTAGGAGTAGATCGCTGAATAGATCTACGCTGAATAAATCCAGAGATCTTATTCTTTGAATCAGAGGGATAAGTCACTGAATCTTTAGAAGCGTTCAACTTTGATACAGAGGTACCATTCTGAGGATTTTGGTTAAAAGCAATTCCTTTACCTTTAGAAGTTAAGGTAGAGATTTCCTCAGGGATAGGCGGTTTAAAAGAGGAACACTGAGAGGATGAAGTATCAGCGACTGAGGATATGAAAGTTCCAAATAAGAGCATGGAACGATCAGTGGTTGGTTCTAGAGTATCAGCTTTGTAACCAAGACCACGTTTATCACTCAGGGGAATCTGAGACTTAATTATCTCAGTGATCTTTGTTGAGGAATTATACCATCCATCAACAGTAGCTTTTTCAGCTTTTAATGCAGCGATAGCTTCTTCGCGCTCGATTTTGACTAGCTGATTTAGGTGAACTTGATCTTTAAAATCTTCTTCAATTTTAGAAACATTTTCTATTTGAAGGTGACAATTTTTAAGCTGTTCAGCGAGATCAAGGTTTTGATTTTCAACTACAGTTTTGCCATTCATAGCTTCATATAAACTTCTAGTCAAGAGATCGATCTTTCGAAGACTATCAGCTTCTTCAATATTTGCAATATTGGTAAAGAAGGAAGGTGATACCTGAGTTGCAGAGGTTGAAGTAGAGGGAATGTCAGAATTTATTCCTCATCTTCAAGTTTGGCCATAAGACAGAGATTGGCTTCATCATCTTCAGAGTCAGATGATGATTCTTCGTCAGAGTTACTCTCCAACTCAGTGATAGTGACCGAGGGTCGCTGAGTGGAAGGTTCCTCTGAGATTAAAGCAACAGGGGTGCTTTTGGAATCTTTTACAAGATTCTTCTTAAGATGACTCGATTGCTCATGATTCATCATCGTGCCATATAAGGTAGAAAGGGTCATTGATTTTAGATCCTTTGACAGCTTGAGACACGTAGAATAACTGTCCCAGCTTTCAGGTAAACATTCTAAGAACTTTGTCAGTACTTCAAAGTTAGAATATTCCTTACCAACAGTTTTTAGATCTACTATTAAGCAGTTAAAATGTTGGTGTACTTCAGAGAGAGTTTCATTCTTACCACAAATGAAGCTTTCATACTGTCTTACCAGGTTGATCCTTCGAGAGTCATGGACTTCAGAAGTACCTTCATACTGAACACAGATTGTGTCCCACATAGCTTTTGAGGTTTTCAGGTTCATGACGGAATGGTAGACTTCGTCAGGAAGAGCCATGGAGAGTATGGATCTGGCTTTGGCGTCGATAGCCACTTTCTTCTTATCTTCATCAGTCCACATATGAATTTCCTTAGGAATCGGTCTTTCTGGAATAGCAGGTCTATTCTCAGTGGTTGGAACTGCAGCATCAATTCTTACAGGAATATATGGGCCATTTTCAAGATAATAAGGCATAGTAGGGTCTACACCTTCTAAGAAGAGAATCATCCTATTTTTCCATAGATTAAAATTATCTCTGGAGAATCTAGGGGGTTTTGCAAGAGAACCGTTGTCAATATAGTTTGTGTTTGTGTTGGTATCCATTTTAGAAAATAGCAAGGAAGAGAAATCTTAGTATAGATCAGATCTTGTTTATGAGATTAAACAAATCTGCTCTGATACCACTTGTTGGTCCCGAAGGGCTATACAAGTTTGTAGAAGGGGGGGGGGGGTTGAATACAAACACATATTTTACTTTTCTAAATTGTTTATTGATAAATCATTAACAATTTACAGCTTGTTGCGGAACAAGATTAAGGATAAATCCTAATCTAAACAAGTTGGAACACTAAGTTTTCTTGCACTAAGTAAGAGAAGGAAATTACTAATAATAACCTATCTCAAGATAAGAAGGATGACTCGACCAGAGTTTACGAGTGACTCGACCAGAGTTTTCGAGTGACTCGACCAGAGTTTTCGAGTGCTTAAAAAATGAAGCTGGAGTCCTTCATATATACTGCATGCATTAAATGCATTGCAGTTTATACTTTACACGTGGCAGCAGCTCATTGGTTGTAGGATCTGACTTGAGTAGACAACCTTAGTAGCCGCATGGTGAATAGTGTAGCATTAGATTAGTTGTACGATTTCAGACAATAAGGAGGTTCTTTTCTGACATTTCGTACGGAGACGTGCAAGGGTAGTTAAGACAAAAGTACTTTGTACGGAGGACTTCATGATCATCTTTACGTTGATTCAGCGCTTTATCATTCTATATCAGCGAATGACAAAGTTCAGCGATAGCTAAAGTCTTGTACTTTGATACTTCACGTTGAGTGGACAAATCTGAGTCTTCGCTGATCCGCATCAGTTCATTAGGAGACTTGTCGCTGGTTCTTGAGCTTGATCTTCGACTTCAGCGTAGAACCTATGTTAACGTGAAACTTGTCTTCAGGGATCATAAGTAAACAACTAGCTTATCAGCGATCACCAAAAGGACTGAACAGGCTCAGAGCATTATCTATTTTCTTTGGTTCAGTTAGAGAAATAAAGTTAACAAATAAACAAATATTACCTGCACTTCGTCGAGTCTGAACACCAGCGTTTGGATCACCAAGAATTTGATCAATTGGGTGATTTACAGTCCATCGCTGAGCAGGAGCATAAGTCGTTGACTCAGTTTGAACTGGAGGAGCTGAAGATGAAGCTTCAGCAACTTCTGGAATATCAGCCAAGAGAGGAGTAGGTGCAGATGTCATTCCATTCACTGATTGCTGAGAAGTAGATGGAATGTCTGAGACATTTGGTTCAGAAGCAGGTATAGTCTTAGTACAGTGATTGCTGAATGTTTAATCTAAAGAGTGAGAGTTCCTATCAGCGGTACTGTAAAGTCTTAGTACTTATTAGCGATAGTGAAACTCTGATACATATTGTTTACTTACAATTTTCACTAAGTAGAATGGAGAGGGTTTGGATCAACATACGCATTGATGATTATTTGGGAATTTACTATTTATTTACCTCTTGAGTGAGTTTCGAATTTGAGTCCATTGCTGAGAAATGATTTTTATTTGGAGGCTTTCCTCATGGATTTGGTGTGCGTTTGGAAATTGGGTTGTTGGAGTATTTTTATACAAATCCCATTTCTGGAAATCATGATTACGCTAAACTCTTTTGTCTAACCAATTGTTCGATCATCATGTAAACTCTTGAACTCACTAGGCGTTAGCCTAACCTTTTTATTTGTCGGCATGTGCAACAGGTCCAGGTTGGGAATAGCTTTAGCTACACTGTGAAGTGATGAGTGCTAGTAGAGTGCTTGAGAAGTGAAATACTTAGCGAATCCTTCCGCACTTATTTGGGATTAGCAACTTGTATTGTGTTAAGTAACACCCGTCTTGAGTTGTTAATTGTAGAAGTCGTGATGTTTAACTTTTAAGGTATTTTCAAGAATGGTTTGTAGAAAGGATTTTATCCTATTTTGGTTATTTTATTGAAATTAAAGTTAGTTGCTCTTTTCAAATTTGAGGGTGTTACATATATGGATGGTGCCTTAAAGGCTATCCAAGAAGGTTTGGCCAAATGGATTCAAGATGAGCTGGATATTCTAAAACGTGTTGTTCTGATCAAGCCCGTAGCCTAAATACCACCTCCACCTCCACCTCCACCTCCACCTCCTCAACCTCAACCAAACCCGCACAATATGAGTATTGATGACCTGAAAGCTGCCTTACTAGACAAACTCATGTCTTAGGCCAATACCAATACTTCTACTAAAGTCGATCTTGTAGGTCTCCTCACTCCCAATCCGACCAACAAGGCCAATTAACCACCAAACTTGACCAAATCAACTCAGCTCTTCAGACTGTTCAGCAAACACTAGCTACCCTTTCTGAGCGAGTTGCTAGCCTGGAAACGACATGTAAAGGTCAGGCTCATGGGACCAAGCACCGACATGATGACCAGGATGATCCTAATCACCATGAAGGGGAGAAGCGCCAGAGAGTACAAGCTACCGAGACTACAATTGCAGAAATGGTCAGTGAAACTCGAACAGATACCAAAGTCAATGCACCAAGTTCAGAACAGACCATGGAGCAAGCCATGGATTTAGAGTCTCCGGTAAGAGAAAGCAACGTTCCAGCTGAATTAAACCCAATGGTTGAAAATGCCGAGGGTGACAAAGATGAAATGATCGTGTTGACTGCTGTAGAAAGACCAGACTTGGAGATAAATGATTTTGAGTCTGAAGTTGATCCAGAAACAGAGAATCAGAGGAATGAAAAGGCAATGGTCGCAACTAGAGCCGAAGCTGATTTACTATTCCATGCTTCTGACAACAAAGCCTTCGATGATGAGGACTATGATCAATTTCTTCTACAAAACGAGCAGATCACTGAGTCACAATCGAAAGCGCATGACCATCAAATACCAGTGCCAGACAAAGCTGAAAGTTCTTCAAGAATACATACGACAACTCCTCAACCTGAAACAGTTCAAGTCCAACCAAATCAACCAGTTTGTCACTTCGTCGGGAGAGGATCAGAATCCTTGTTCCATTTCTTGAAGAATCACAAATAAAGATCTTTGTTCATCGGATCAGACCTCTAGATAGAGTTATATGCTATGAGGTATCTGATTTAGATGAACCTCTTCAGACACAGTATGTAGAGATCATGAAAAGAGGTCGTTTAGTCAGCAAAGTCAAGACCAAGCACAGGATTATAGAGATAAAGAAAATCACATTTGATAAGATTGTGAAGGTCTGGTTTCTGTATTCACGATCAAGAGACAAGACGGAAAGGACTGGACATTCTCAGAGGCAGATTTCAAGAATATGGAATTGAATGACTTTCCTGATATTCTGAGAGATCTGAGAAACCGAACCATCAGGCCTCTACCAATCACTAAGGAACTAAAAACGATTAAAAGGTTCATGAAATGCACAATTACACTGTCCTATGTTAATGATCTTCAAACGGGTATTGCGAGTAATCGGAGAGAAGTGAATCTTCTCAAGCTTGATCATACATTGCCTGGGATAGAAAACTTACAAGTTCACACGCTGCTCAACAAACTAGAGACAGGAATTGTGTATTTGAATGAGAAGAATGAGAAACGCTTTCTGAGGATAAGTCAACTGAATCGATATTGTGATGGAACATTGAGGATGATACGCCAAGTTCTAAATGCTGTAATTGCTGAAGAAGAAAAGGAATCAAAGGAGAAGATTGTAAATCTGAAGGGATTTCTTGCTAAAGAACTGTTGAGCTCAATCGAAGAAAGGCTAGAGTTTCAGAATTCCATTAGAATGTTCGAGATTCTATTCGCAATTCGAAAAAGATACGTTGCAAACTGGCGTGAGATTGAACTTCATATCAAAGGGGTTATTGTTAGGGTTCAAATTGTGTTGAATAGAAGTTCCGGGTCTAAAATGTAAATACCGTAAAAGTGGTATAAATAGTTTCTTTTAAAGCTAGTTTAGGTTAATGCTTGATTAGTTTCATACGACCAATTGTAATTTGCTCTCAAATTTTCATCAATCAAAGATAGTCGACTTATGGTAGATTCATTGGTTTTTCATTGATTATTGATTGATATTGCACTAATTTGGGATCCACATAAATGATGAGTAACATTGGTTATTTTTTGTTCATTTGAGTTCGTTTATTTATGTTCGTTTATGTTTATTTAAGTTTGTTCGTTTATGTTCATTTAAGTTTGTTCGTTTACATTCGTTTATGTTCATTTAAGTTTGTTCGTTTATGTCCGTTTAGCTCTTAATATGAACGAACATAAATGAAGACGAACAAACAAATATTCTTAACGAACGAACATGAATATAAAAAAGTACGTTCTTTTATCGTTCGTGTTCGTTTGTTTGTTCGGTTAAGTTAAACGAACGAAAACGAACAAGCCTCTGTTCATATTCATTCGGTTCGTTTACAGCCCTAGGGATGGTTACTGGTTGGGTTGATCAGGTTGAAGACATTTGAACAACTCAATCTAATGTTGGTAGTTTGAAAATTTTCAGCCCAACTCAACCCAAACAAGAGTGCAACCCAACCCAACCTATTCGGGTTGGTCGTGTTATATTTAAACAAAGTAAGACCAAACTTGTCAATAAACAATTCTATGTTCAATTTGACTACAAACATTCTATGTCCCACTTGACTCCTACCCATACCATTGCTAAATGCTCCGCCACGAAGCAAGCTCTCCCGAATACGACAGATGCGGAAGTGAGGAAGCCGGTAAGTGGCTAAAGAAACCCTTGTTATCCACATAAATGGAACGATCGGGCTAAGTAACAAGTAAATTTAAGATTGAAACAAGTTGGATCGGTGTTTGTCCATCAACATTGTGTTGTCTTTTGTATATTAAATACAAATACATAACTATTATCAAGATAATAATCTAATTTTCATGTTAATAAAACAAATTAAATAAATGTAAATATTGGGTCCCCTTCTTTTGCTAACCACTCCATTGGTACTAACTGTGTTAACCAACCACAACCGTAGATGCATCAGATCAATGGCTAGGATTATAAGGGTAATTTTGGTAAGTCACACGTGCTTTGCACTTTGTGCATATTCGTATAAGGGTAATTTTGTCAAAACACATGAATCATAAACATGGCAAGTGCTATCCACGGTAACTGGTTCCCGAAATAATTAATTTGTGCATAAACAAATTCAAATAAAATAACTACCAAATTTAAAAATGGAGAAAATTATGGAAATAATACATGGAGGATATCCTGAATTTGTGCATATATGTACAAATTCAAAACCAGACATTAAACCATTACTTGAAATTCGTAGTAAAATAAATAAATGAGTGAATTATGGATTTGGTCCCTGTGGATTTGTTAGGTCTCAGTTTTATGTTGAATAGAAGTTCAGGGACTAATCTTGTAAATATCCCTTTTTGGATATAAATAGGGATGACAAAATCAGTTTTAGGGTTAATGACTCTATTAGAAACCTAATCACTTTTGTACGACTATGAAACTATGTTTCTGCTTAATCACAATTCAATTTTGTTTGTGTTGATTAGTTGTGTTGATTCTTTGATTGCACTTGATATTGGGATCCACAATTGGTATAAGAGCAGAGAGACGAACGATCCAAAGGTAATCTTTATTGATTTTGAGTCATTCTTTTTTTTTTTCCAGTTTATCGACACTATGTTCTTAAGGTTAAAACCTTGTTCTCTGATTCTGGTGTTAAAAACAAAATTGTTGCTTGAGAAATCGTTGGTAATATTCCTATAGCGATATTTACAAAGTTTTGGAACTGATTTTGAAGATTTTGACCATAAAATTGTAAAAATCGATTTACAGGGTTTCAAAGTCTCTGTTTTTCGATTTTTCTTGATTTTTGATCAAAGGGTGAGTTTAGGAGTCAAATCGATCAATCTCTCGTGTTTTTTGGTTGTGAAAGTTGTATTCAGGAAAGCTTAATTCGAGAAATACACTCCCACGCGTTCTTCGTAACCCAGGTACATCAGTTCTATTTTATTCCCGACTTGTTTCCCGATTTGATTGAATTTGGATCTCACCGATTCCCGGTTTTGCCCAATACCGGATCTCACCGATTCCCGGCTTTGCCCGATACCGAATCTCACCGATTCCCGGTTTTGCCCGATACCGACTCTCTTATACCAGATCTAATACCGACTCCCGGTTCATATTCTGGATCTCCTTGAGTCCCGATCCCTGCCCGATCCCGGTCCCTGCACTGGATCAAACCGACTCCCGGTTAGTCCCTATCCCGGTTCCGATGTTGGGTATCCCATCCCGGTTCCGATACCGGGTTCCAGAAATCAGACACTGGGTCTCTGTTTTTTTCCGTCAATTTTTTTCCTGATTGCTTTTCATTACTATTTTCTTCCCACTTTATGTCATAAGTCTATTTTTGCTATTTAGTCCAAACTTAGTGTTTAATTGCATTAGGTTAATCACTCCTCATAGGTTCTCGCGTTATAACTCACTTTTACCTTTGGATCACCACTTTTGTCTCACGATCACTCAAGTGCCCTAATCATGAATGCTCAAGACGCATTAGCCATGGGATCAGACCTGAAACCACCGATCCTATACAGAGAAGAATACAACTTGTGGCGAGATCGCTTCAAGTGATTTATCGAATCAAAGCCCCTATATCAAGAGATTCTTCGATAGTTAACTGAAGGACCACAAGAGCCACCGCTGATGGATGTTCCAAAACAAGTTGGTGTACCGCCAAGGCAACGTGTGCCCAAAACCTACGACGCGATGACCGCTAAAGAGAAGAAAAGGGCTGATGGTGACAGAATCGCGAAGACTTATCTAATATACAGCCTTCTGAACAACATCTACTGCATCATTGATAGCCACAAGGAGACGTCAAAAGGAATGTAGGATCAACTGGCAAAGATCATCCAAGGCAGCCGTGTCGGGAACCAACTGAAGGTCACTAACTGTCTTACTCGTTATGATGCTTTCAAGGCGCAGAAAGGAGAAACGCTCACTGAGACATACAAAAGGTTCTACACTCTTATCAACGAACTCCAGAAGAACAATATCTCCAAGACAAACACGAAGAACAACATCATGTTTATGAACAATCTTCAGCCTGAATGGAAGAGGTTCGTTTCTCATGTTGGCCACAACCACATACTGGAAAATGTTCCTCTGCATGAACTATATGAGATTATTTATCAAGACAAGGACGATGTGCTTGAGAAAATGGGAGATCAGAGGCCTACTGAGAAATCTAAAGGAGACCCTCTTGCTCTAGTTTCAGACAAACGTGAAAAACATGTTCACCGCAGCTCTTATCGTGAAGAAGTTCACAGTGAGTCTGAACCTGATGAAGACAAAGTTGAAAGCGATTTTGATCCAGAACTTGACGGCATCAAGAAAACGGTCGCTTTACTGTCACGAGAGTACGCTAAGAAGAAGTTCTTCAAGAAACCATCCAACAACATCAAGAGGTACTCCACCAACACCAAGCGACGCGACTACATAGATAAGTTTGAAGGAAAGCGAAAAAGCGATGAAGGAAGAAAGCGGAATGATGAAGGGAAGAAGTCTGAGGAAAAATCTGAAGAGAAAGAAGAAGATGAACCTGTCAAATGCTACAACTGGGGCAGACTAGGCCACTTTGCCAGAGACTGCCGAAAGCCAGTAGTACGCAACGCCTAGTACAACAAGAACAAGATGCTACTGGCAAGGCAGAAAGAAGCAGGTAAAGCTTTAATGGCTGAAGATGATCATTAGCTCGTTCTTACCGATGATGAAGAAGATGCTGAAGCACTCATGTGCTACACTGGAATACAACCAGAACATACCGACTCTGAAGATGAATCTCCACATAAGTCCACGGTTAAAGCGAAATGTTAGGTATGTGCTTCTTCTCATGATAAACTAATCAACCAAATGCAAGTTATGGTGCATACGTTAGACTTTTGTAAGAAAAAGGTTAAGACTAAAGACACTCACATAACTGACCTAGAAGCCGGTGTAAAATGGAAATATGACACCATAGGTAAACTAGCTATCAAAAAAGCTGAACATAAATGCATAATTGAAAATTATAAAGTAGAATGTACAGTTATTTCCAAAAAGACTGAATCCTTAGAGACTCAATTATCTGAATCAGTAAGTCTCAGGATGAGTATAATAAGATTGTCAATCTTCGTTCAACCGTTCAAAAACAAAATGATAAGTTGACTAACAAGCTTAAAGATCTTGAATCTAAACTTTACAAGAGAGGTCAAACAGACCAAACAATTCATTTGAACAAACCGAAGGAATTCAAGTATTACAACGCCCTTTGGGGACTTGGATACGACAATCCATGTTACCTAAAAAAGATCTTATCAAGAGTCCCCACTCTCTATGAGTTTCAATTTTTGGGACTGGATAAGAGGTACCTAGAGTACAAAATAAAATGGATCAAATTGTCTCTCTGCCAAAAGTAAGGGAAAGGCCTAATGAAGACAATTCTAATAAGGATGATGAAACACCTCGTAAAAATATAAATGTACAAGTTCCTTTTGTCTATGAAAAGCTTAATGTTTCATATTTGAAAAATAAAACTCTTTATCTTTCAAATGATTACTTCGACATCTGTTCGGTTGCCAAAGCAACGGAAACTCTTGTTCCGGTTAAGGCAACACCAGATGAGGGACTTCTAAACCATCAGAGTATAAACAATATGTTCCACCTGTGATATTGGAAAACATTGTTTTCCAACTCGAAGAATCAATTGAAAGAGAAAAGGCAGCATTTGACTACGAAAGGACTGTACTTTTATCTACCTTCCAAGAGATTGAACAAACTAAAACCGAGATACTATATGAATCTGAAAGAACTGCTTTTAAAACAGAGATTGCTAGACTCACGTCTAAACTATCTGCTTTGGCGACATAAGTTCTTCAGGAAAGGTTTGCTAAGGCAGATACTCATAACATTGTTACCCCTATCAAAGATAGCAACTAAGAACCAATCTCAGTCGAACCATCTTCAACTAATTCAGATAGTTCCTCGTGCAAATCCTTCTTAGGTGTGTTGTCCTCTGACATAAATGACAAGGCTTTGAGATTTTCAAATAAAGGTAAAGAGGTTCAAACAGAGTTTTGTGAAAGGAATCTCCTATCTGATTTCAAAAACCCTTTCGCTGTTTATCCTTCCAAAATCTTAATTGTTTCTCATCCGACTCGGACAATGATGATCCATCTGGCACTGAACTCCGATTCTCTGCGTTCATGAATTCCACAGTTTGTCCTAATGATGACATTGCTAAAATCGATTTTGCACCAAAGCTTGTGAGTCATGTTTAATTTCTTGACAAAATGCCCACACCGGTGAATTTTGAAAAGGGAGAATGTTATAACTCCAAAATTCTCAAACTACTTCGTCTAAATCATAGTCTAAACGACGGTCAAAGAAACGATCAAAAACTGGTAAATCCTCTAAACGACAATCTTATTACTCCAGCTCCTCTAACAATGACTTTAATGCTATTTCAGATAAAACGGGTCGGGGGAAAGCGGTCAGACAAGTGTAGGTAGAAAAGAAGCCTAAGACACGCCAGTGAAGTAACAATCATTTAATTCTTTTTCGCATTCTAGGATGAACAACAACAATCATGGTTTTGATTTCAATAAGTCCGTTGAACACGACTTTGAGTTTCCTTTAAAACTTTATTCGGTTTAGCAATTAATTCAACTTTCTCGTGATTGTGTTTGTTGTTCTGTGTGTGGATTGAATGATTTTGTGGATCATAAATATGTATCTGATTGGTTTGGTACATATCATGTTTATAATTCTCGCTCTTTTTATTCATTATCTCGAAAAGGACCCAAATATAGACGGGCTCCGAGATCAGGTGCTGCACCTAACTCATCAGGACCCATTTACAAATGGGTACCTAAGAACCTAATCTCTGTTTTGCAGCCCGATACACATGACTGGTAAAAGGGAGCTGCTCACCAACTTGAAAGAGAAATATTATGGTGACGTGCGTCTTGGTAACTGTTGGGATTAAAACCTGATTGAATGGAAGTTCAAGGGAATAATATGTAAATTGTATTTGGGCTTTAATATTGTAATGGGCCATGGGACTGGTTAGTTTTAGCCTAGATATAAATAGCTTTCTTACCCTTCGTTTTAGGTTAATCGTCATTATTAATTTCTGATATACATTGTAAACTCTCTGAAAGGTTTATGAATGTTACATGGATGACGACTTGAAATCATTATAATTGTTGTTTATTCTGTTGATTTCATATTGTATGCACTAATCTGGGATCCACAATTGGTATCAGAGCATACGGACGATTCGATTCAAGGTATTCAAAAGGTTTCTGGTAAGGTTTCTTGATAGTTTTGTCGATTGTGTTCTTAAATTCATTAGTATCATATTTTGATTTCTGATAAAGTGCTTGATTCTGCGTATTCCATTCAATTAGTATTGTTATTATAAGCGTTTCTGCAATTTTTCATAGCCCAATTCGATCGTTTGAGGTGCTTTCTGGCAAAATCAAGTTTTTTCAAAGTTTGTCTCTGTTCTTGAAAAAGCATCAATTTTTTCCTCAAAATCGTGATACTTTGCTTAAAATTCGATGAGGGTGTTGTTAGTTTTGTGTTTTGGTATTTTCCTAATCTTTCAGAAACAATCTTGTGCAACCCTAATCGCATCCAAGTCAGATTAAGCCTCACAGTCGCCGTGTCCAGACCCAGTTCATTAATCCGGGTAAGTTTCCAAATCTCGCTACTTTCCGGATAAAGTCTACCCGGGTTGTTTAAACTTCCCGGTAATCGACTATCCGGAACATCTATCCGGACTATTGTGTTTCCTGGAAAGTCTCAACTATCCGGTACATATCCGGTTTGTTAAAGTATCCGGTAATATTCCCAGATACTCTATTCGGACACATCAAATTTTCCGGAACCCATCAGTAAGTTCCCGGTAAGTCTCACTTCCCGGATCTCCATTCGGACACTCCTTGTTTCCGGTAAGTTTTATTTTATTCGGTAACTCTTTAGTTTATCCGGTAAGCTGCTTTTATCCGGTAACTATGTGTTATCCGGATACTTTTGCCATCTAAACACTTCACACACCCGGATTCGGTTACTACCAGATCTGGACACTTCTGTTATCCGGATTCCTATCCGGTAAGTTCTGCTAAAGTTAACTTCTTACCAGTTTCACTTTAAGTCACTCTTAGAACCTGCGTTAGGACTTTCACTCGTAGTGCCTTGCGTTAGGATTTCACTTTGAATTGAACCTACCGTCTGACGATCACTTTAGTGCACACTTCAAAGATGTCTCGTGACGCACTAGCAATCGGTACCGACGCCAAGCCACCGACTCTCTATCAGGGCGAATACAGTCAATGTCGAAACAGACTCCTCATCTTCATCAAATCTAAAGACAACTTCGACTACATCTGGCGAGCTCTCTCTGAAGGCCCACAAGATCCTCCTATGACTACCATTCCAGCTCAATAAGGAGGTGATGCAGCTCGACCAGAGCCCAAGTCATACCTACAAAAGGATGATGAGGAAAAGAGCAGATTTGATGGTGAAAAGCATGCCAAGAGATATCTGGTCCCGAGTCTACCCAACCAGATCTACACGGCCATAGACGGTTACAAGGAAACCTCTAAAGGCATGTGGGATCAATTAGAGAAGATGATGCGCTGCTTGAAACCGTCGAATTTGGTGATGCAACTGTTAACCTTCAGTTGGTTTCCCACTTTACATATCCGGTTTGTTAAAGTATCTGGTAATATTCCCAGATACTCTATTCGGACACATCAAACTTTCCAGAACCCATCAGTAAGTTCCCGGTAAGTCTCACTTCCCGGATCTCCATTCGGACACTCCTTGTTTCCGGTAAGTTTTATTTTATTCGGTAACTCTTTAGTTTATCCGGTAAGCTGCTTTTATCCGGTAACTATGTGTTATCCGGATACTTTTGCCATCTGAACACTTCACACACCCGGATTCGGTTACTACCAGATATGGACACTTCTGTTATCCGGATTCCTATCCGGTAAGTTCTGTTAAAGTTAACTTCTTACCAGTTTCACTTTAAGTCACTCTTAGAACCTGCGTTAGGACTTTCACTCGTAGTGCCTTGCGTTAAGATTTCACTTTGAATCGAACCTACCGTCTGACGATCACTTTAGTGCACACTTCAAAGATGTCTCGTGACGCGCTAGCAATCGGTACCGACGCCAAGCCACCGACTCTCAATCAGGGCGAATACAGTCAATGTCGAAACAGACTCCTCATCTTCATCAAATCTAAAGACAACTTCGACTACATCTGGCGAGCTCTCTCTGAAGGCCCACAAGATCCTCCTATGACTACCATTCCAGCTCAAGAAGGAGGTGATGCAGCTCGACCAGAGCCCAAGTCATACCTACAAAAGGATGATGAGGAAAAGAGCAGATTTGATGGTGAAAAGCATGCCAAGAGATATCTGGTCCCGAGTCTACCCAACCAGATCTACACGGCCATAGACGGTTACAAGGAAACCTCTAAAGGCATGTGGGATCAATTAGAGAAGATGATGCGCTGCTTGAAACCGTCGAATTTGGTGATGCAACTGTTAACCTTCAGTTGGTTTCCCACTTTACATATCCGGTTTGTTAAAGTATCTGGTAATATTCCCAGATACTCTATTCGGACACATCAAACTTTCCAGAACCCATCAGTAAGTTCCCGGTAAGTCTCACTTCCCGGATCTCCATTCGGACACTCCTTGTTTCCGGTAAGTTTTATTTTATTCGGTAACTCTTTAGTTTATCCGGTAAGCTGCTTTTATCCGGTAACTATGTGTTATCCGGATACTTTTGCCATCTGAACACTTCACACACCCGGATTCGGTTACTACCAGATATGGACACTTCTGTTATCCGGATTCCTATCCGGTAAGTTCTGTTAAAGTTAACTTCTTACCAGTTTCACTTTAAGTCACTCTTAGAACCTGCGTTAGGACTTTCACTCGTAGTGCCTTGCGTTAAGATTTCACTTTGAATCGAACCTACCGTCTGACGATCACTTTAGTGCACACTTCAAAGATGTCTCGTGACGCGCTAGCAATCGGTACCGACGCCAAGCCACCGACTCTCAATCAGGGCGAATACAGTCAATGTCGAAACAGACTCCTCATCTTCATCAAATCTAAAGACAACTTCGACTACATCTGGCGAGCTCTCTCTGAAGGCCCACAAGATCCTCCTATGACTACCATTCCAGCTCAAGAAGGAGGTGATGCAGCTCGACCAGAGCCCAAGTCATACCTACAAAAGGATGATGAGGAAAAGAGCAGATTTGATGGTGAAAAGCATGCCAAGAGATATCTGGTCCCGAGTCTACCCAACCAGATCTACACGGCCATAGACGGTTACAAGGAAACCTCTAAAGGCATGTGGGATCAATTAGAGAAGATGATGAGCGGGAGTAAAGTGGGAAACCAACTGAAGATTAACAGTTGCATCACCAAATTCGACGGTTTCAAGCAGCGCAAGGGCGAATCTATCACTCAGGCATATGAACGTTTCTGCCTTTTGTTGAACGAGCTCCACAAGAACAAGATCACTCGATCTAACACGGAGAATGCCCTCAAGTTCCTGAACAATCTCCTGCCAAAATGGAAAATGTTCGCTTCTCACATCAAGAACAACAATCTGATTGAGAACGTTCCAATCTATGAACTCTACGAGATGCTCATGCAGGACGAGGATGAAGTCATGGAAATAATGAGCAGTCAGAAGTCCTCGTCCAAGTCACATGCCGATCAACTCGCTCTTGTATCTTCCAAAAGCAGCAAATCTTCCAGCTGTCACTCCAAGAGAACCCAAGAGTCCAGCAAATCAGAACCAGAATATGAAGAATCAGAGGAAAGAGACTCTGACCCTGAGCTGACTCAGATAAAGAAAGCAATGGCCCTCATCACCAAGTCTTTTCAGAGAAACAAGTACTACAAGAAACCTTCGTCCAATAATCAGCGCTACTCCACTACTCCCAACAAGCGCCATGATTATAAGGACAAATATGAAGGAAAGAGAAAGACTGATGAGCACAAGCAACCTGATAACAAGGAGAAGAATGATCGCAAGCCCGAGTCAAAGAAGAAGGACGAACTTGTCACGTGCTATAACTGCGGGAAATTGCGTCATTTTGCCAAGGACTGTAGAAAGCCCGTTGAAAAAAACGTACACTACTACAAGGCCAAACTTCTGTTGGCAGAACAGAAAGCTGCAGGAAAGGCACTGTTAGTCGAAGACGATCACTGGTTAAATCACTCCGACCCTGACAGCGATTCTGAAAATGTTGATGCTTTCATGGGCAACCATTCTCCTCCGTCAGAAAAGGCAAATCTTTGTCAGGTATGTGCCCCTATCAATCAAAGCTTAGTTGAACCAATACAACCACTTGTTCAAAGAATAGAATCCTATAAGGCATCCACTAATGAACAACTGCTTGAAATTAACTCGTTAAAAGAAAAGCTAGATGTTCAAAAGCGTATCACTGAAAAATACAAGTCCGATAATGCTAACCTAAAATAAAAATGCACCAATCTTTCATTAGCACCAAAGGACTTTAGGGCCAAGATATCTGAATTAAATTTAAAGCTTGATCAGTGTGAGGATGAGAAAGT
This sequence comes from Saussurea involucrata, assembly GCA_033807775.1. Classification (NCBI taxonomy): domain Eukaryota; kingdom Viridiplantae; phylum Streptophyta; class Magnoliopsida; order Asterales; family Asteraceae; genus Saussurea; species Saussurea involucrata. The sequence continues at coordinate 30,216,254 of CM066316.1, forward strand.
AGAGATTATCTATCAATGCTCCTCTCTTCAAATCCAACACAAAGAGTTTGTTTCGAAAATAACTGATCTTGAAACTAAATTTCACAAAAGAGGTCAAACAGATCAGACAATTCACATGAACAACCCTAAGAAATTCACGTACTTTAACAAGGAATGGGGAATTGGGTACGATAACCCACAGTATTTGAAAAATATTTTGTCAAAGAGACCTACTCTTTATCACTTTAATTTTCTTGGTCTCGACAAAAAGTATCCCAAATACAAAATCGATTGGACTAGACCTCTTGAAAAGGAAAAGGAAGAGGAAATTGAGGAATACAAACGCGCACACACCACTATGATGCAGTTACCGTTTGCGTATGAACCTCTTAACTATTCATATAAGAAAAACAAATCCAAGTACTTTTTAAATGACTACTTTGACGGCTATAAGGTTGCAAAGCCCAAGGATTCCTCGGAAAAGGATGAGGCCCCAGCACCTGAACCCAAAACTGAGACGGACGAGTTTAAACTCTATGTTCCTCCTCTTATTTTGGAATCAAAAATAGTCGAGTTAGAGGACACACTCAAAAAGGAAAGAACTGATTTTCAAAAGGAAAAGCAAGCGCTTCTAAACGAACTTGAGAAACTCAAATCCGTTAAAACCGAATCTGTGTCGGGTGAGGGATAGGAAATCCTTCGGAATGAAATCAATTGACTCACATCAAAACTGTCTGCTTTGGCAACAAAAGTGATGCAAGAGCAAGTGAGCAAGTTTCAACTTCAAGAGAAACTTGGCCAACTCCAAAACGAAAAGATGATTTCACCCGAACCTTCCTCGGACTCGTCCAATACATCTTCATGCAAAGCGTTTATTAGAAAAACCTCTTCACGAAAAGGAAAAGAGTCTCAAGTAGACTGTGTTCAAAAGGATCTTAACTCTGAATTTCAAAAAGCTTCCGCACCAGATTCTTCCAAAAACACAGATATAAAGTGTTCATCACCTCCCTCAACCAATCCTAATCCATCTGTCCCCGATATTGATTTTTCTGCATACATGAATTTCGATGCAAGTTCAGATGAAGAGTTTCCTAAGTTTGAGCTTGACAAACCACTTCCGAATCACACCGACTTTCTTTCTAAAGCTGTGAATCGTCCGGTCAATTTTTTTAATAGCGAGAGTTCTTCAAAACTCAAGACCCCGGCTGTGAACAAAGTTTCTAAAACTGATTCTCTTTCACAAAACCATTCACAGCCACGGCAAAAGACCGGTCGATCAAATGATATAAATCCTTCCTACTCAAACTCTACTGACCATAGTGGGTAGCCAAAGGGGGTAGCCAAAGGATCTATCAAACTCTGTTGATCAAAATGATTTTTCAGATAAAAATGGTTGGGCAAAACAAGACAAACCAAAGTGGGTAACCAAAGGATCTATCAAGAACAAGTCGGAGTCGAAGTCATTTAATTTTGCTTTCAATTCTAGGAATAACATTAATGATTGTGGTTTGAATCATTCGAATAATTTTGTTGAACAAAGTGTTAATTTTCCGATTAGACTTTATTCAATTCAGCATTTGATTCAGTTATCCCATGATTGTTTGTGTTATTCTAACTGTGGATTGAATGATTTCGATGATAATAGTTATGCATCTGATTGGTTTGGTTCTTATCATGTTTATAATTCAAAGCCTAATCTCGCAAACCCAAAAGGAAGCCCAATTCAAAATGGGTTCCCCAGTCATGTGTTAAACCTAACCCTCCAGGACCCATTTTAAAATGGGTACCTAAGAATACTTAATCTCCTTTTTGCAGGACGGTCATGTGTGGTATTTAGACTCAGGATGCTCCAAGCACATGACCAGAAGGAGGGAGCTACTCATGAACTTCACAGAGAAATACTGCGGAGACGTGAGGTTTGGGAACGATGACAAGACGCCGATTATAGGCTACGGCGATATTTTTCAAGATAAGATCACGATCAAGAAGGTGTGTCATACGTCGTGGGATTGGGACACAATCTGTTCACCATCGTCCAGTTCTGCGATAAAGATCTCGAGGTCAACTTCAAAGCTAAACAGTGTAGCGTCCGCACTGAAAACGGAAAAGAGCTACTTGTTGGAACTTGGAAGACCAACCTCTACACCATCGACCTCTCTGCCCTAAAGACTGATGACTCAGTCTGCCTTATGTCGAAGGCCAACTCTCAATAAGCGTGGATATGGCATAAACGACTCTCGTACCTTAACTTCAAGAACATCAACAAGCTGGTGCTAGGCAGACACGTGAAAGGCATGCCCGAGCTCAAGTTCGAGAAGGACAAACTCTGCGGGGCATGCGAGATGGGAAAAGTGAAGCGAGCAACTCACAAGCCGAAGGCCGCTCCAAGCACATCCCGGTCCCTCGAACTCATCCATATGGATTTGTGCGGACTGATGCGTGTTCAGAGTATCAACAAGAAGAAGTACGTTCTGGTGATGGTCGACGATTTCTCGCGCTACACCTGGGTGAAGTTCCTGCACTCCAAAGACAAAACCCCGGAACTAATTATCACCCACCTGAAGACCATTCAGCTGAACCTCCGACAGCAAGTTCAGATAATCAGGATGTACAACGAGACAGAGTTCAAGAATCAAACGGTGAACGAATACCTGACATCCATCGGTATTTCGCAAAACTTTTCTGCCACGAGGACTCCTAAGCAAAACGGAGTGGTAGAACGGTGGAACCGTACCCTTGTCGAAGCATCTCGCACGATGTTGTCGCAATCAAAGCTGCCACTTTTTCTCTGGGCTGAAGCGGTTGCAACTGCCTGTTACATGCAAAACCGCTCCATCATCAACAAATGGTTCAACAAAACTCTGTACAAGATCATCAACAATCGCATCCCGAATATCAAGTACTTCCACACGTTCGGGTGCACGTGCTACGTCTTAAACGACAAGGACGACCTCGGAAAGTTCAGTCCAAAGGCAGATGAAGGAGTATTCATTGGATACTCAATGCAGGCTAAGGCTTATCGCGTTTACAACAAACAAACCAAATTCGTCGTCGAAAGCGTAAATGTGACCTTTGATCAAGCCGCATATTTGGTTTATGAACAAATCGGTTCAGAACCCGCTTTAACTGGCGTGTTAGCTTCCGAACTTTCACGTTTGGGATCTGCACAAACCCCAGTAAATCCAAATCATGCATCTACGTCAAAATCATATATTTATGATTTAGATTTACTTTTTGAGCAATTTTACGATGAATTCTTTAACATGCCTAACCCTAGTGTCATTGTGCAACCTAGGAATGAAGCTGCTCAAATCGAGAACTCGGCAAATCTCTCCGGTCCGCCGCCTTCAACGAGCACTCCAGCCCTTACACTGGAATCCCCTCAAAGTTCAACGGACGCTACTACTGCAACGGAAAATCCCTCGAAGGACCCTGAGCCAATCCCGGAGATCGCTACCGAAGATTCGTCCTCAACAACTCACAAGGATAAACCTCTGAATTCCCCGGAACCGGAAGTTGCTTAACCAACGACGAATCTTTCTCTGTTTCCTCCAAGGAACCATCCGTCATCTCTTGAAGTAGTTCAAGACCTTCCCGTTGGTGAGTATGTGGACCCGGACAATTCTCTCGCGACTCAACAGCCGCTTCCACACACCACCGAATGGACAAAAGCACACCCTCTACATCAGATAATAGGCGATCCTTCCACTCCAGTTTGGATGCGAGGTGCATCGGCCAACTTCTGCTTGTTCTCCAACTTTATAAGCAAGATCGAGCCAACCTTCGTCTCTGAAGCACTTAATGATCCAGACTGGGTCATGGCGATGCAAGAGGAATTGAACCAATTTGAGGCCCTCAAGGTATGGCGACTCGTCCCACGTCCAGCTCACAAGACGGTCATCGGCACGAAGTGGATCTTCTAGAAAAGGAAAGATAAAGATGGTATCGTTGTTCGCAACAAGGCACGCCTCGTAGCCAAAGGATACCGCCAGCAAGAAGGAATTGACTACGATAAGACATACGCTCTGGTAGACAGAATCGAGGTGATTCGTATTTTCCTTGCATACGCCGTGCACAAGAACTTCACGGTCTTCCAGATGGATGTAAAGACCGCCTTCCTCAACGGTGTTATCAAGGAAGAGGTGTACGTGTCGCAACCGGATGGGTTCATGGATGACTCCAAGCTAAATCACGTATATATCCTCGACAAGGCATTATACGGCCTTAAGCAAGCTCCACGTGCCTGGTATGACGCTCTATCCAAATTCTTAATAAAATCAGGTTTTTCAAAAGGTAAAATCGACACAACCTTGTTTATTAAGAACGAAAAAGGTCACATAATCTTAGTCCAATTCTATGTAGATGACATCATTTTTGGTTCAACTAATCCTTAGTATTGTAAAAAAAATTCTTTTCTCATGGGAGAGTATTTTCAAATGAGTATGTTATGTGAGATGAATTTCTTTCTTGGCCTTCAAGTTAAGCAACTGTCGGTCCGGATATTCATAAACCAGGCTAAGTACATCCGGGATATTCTTCAAAAATACCAGATAGAACAGTCCTCACCTATGAAAACTCCCATGACCCCCGGTACAAGGTTACACGCCGATCCTAACAGAAAGGATGTGGATACCAAAACATACCGAGGAATGATAGGTTCTATGATGTACTTAACGGCGAGTAGACCGGATATCATGTTTTCTACATTTCTATGCGCCCGTTTTCAGTCAAAACCAAAAGAGTCTCACTTAATTGCGGTAAAACAAATTCTTCGTTACTTAAAAGGTACTGCTGATCTTGGCTTGTGGTACCCGAAAGAGACAGGTTTTGAGCTCACGTCGTACTCGGACGCGGACCACACGGAAAGCATGCTGGATTGAAAGGGCACATCGGGACACGTGCAGTTCCTGGGCGATAGCTTAGTCAGTTGGGTATCCAAGAAGCAGCAGTGCATCTCCACATCGACTGCCGAGACGGAATACGTGGCCGCCGCGAGGTGTTGTTCCCAAGTCATCTGGATGCGCATACAGCTCAAGGACTACGGCTTCACCTACTCTCAAGTGCCCATCTACTGTGACTCGAATAGCACAATTGCCATTTCCAGCAATCCGGTCCAGCATACTAAGAGGAAGCACATAGACGTTCGGTACCACTTTATCAAGGATCACGTCGAAAGAGGTACAATCGAACTCTACTTTGTTAATACTGAACATCAGTTAGTAGACCTCTTTATAAAACCTTGGACGAAAAATGTTTTAACTATCTTGTGTCCAAGCTTGGTATGCTAAACCTGAAGTTTTAATCAAACCGTGCGTCCGATACAAGTTCCATACACCTACGAGGAACTGCCTATTCATCATTTGTTGTCTAAATTCCAGATGATCGAGTACACAAATGAACAACCCCCCTAGCCACTCAACCAGCTCTCAACAGCTGGTTGTTTCATTTTCATAGGGGACTTAGCACAAAGTCTATCGGTCTCTCACTTGGAGAGTCTCGATATTGAAACAAGAGAACAGCCTCCCCCGTTCTCGACTTATTTATGTGCACCATTGAGTCTAGAGTCATTTGATATTATAACATCTTCCTTGGCTAGGACACAGATCGAGACTGCTAATATCGGTGCTCTTAGTGACCCGATCGGAACATCCGTATTAAGTCTGCCCTTGAGCGGATTACGAGGATCGGATGGAAATCCTACCAAAGTTAACATCATGCCAACTATGAACGTAGGTGGTACTTCTGTTGAATCAACAGTCGTAACCTCAACGGGTAATCTAAGTGATCCCGGCGGTGATTTACCTGACTTTGTATCAAGGAAATATCTGGACGACGCTTTAAAGGCTGTCCGCGAAGCATTGGAAAGGAGTTCAGAATGGAGCTTGATAAAGTCAAAATCCTACTCAAAGGGAAGGAGAAAGTGGTAGAAGCTGAAACCGCACCAACACCCCCACCGGCACCTGCTCAGCAATCTTATTCGGTGGACGATTTAAACACCATGCTCCTCGCCCAACTGCTCCAGCACACCGATACTGACTCCTCGACTAAATCAAATCTCATCTCAGTACTCCGATCACAAGCATCTACTCAGCCATCATCCGTCACAACCCGATTGGATCAGCTTGACACGACTCTAAAGGACGTTCAGAAATGCCCTTACAACTCTATCCGACAAGGTCGCCTCTCTCGAGAATACCTGCAAGACTCAAGCTGGCGGACTCAAACGACGACACGATGACCAGGATGATCCTGATCACCGTGAGGGGGAGAACAAACGTCAAAGACAGACAGAGTTCGAACCAATCAACCCCGAAACAACTCCAACGGTTCAACCGGAACCATCAGCTGGGATACAATCCGATGATCAACCCCAAGCCTAGCTGAGTCTAGCCGAGATGGTCATCGATATGTACATCTCAGACAATGAAGACCAAACAATTGAAAAGCCCAAGGGAGAATCCCAAGCACTGATCGTCTACACTGCACCAGAAAGGGCTGCACTTGACTTGATAGACCCTGATTCGGAGATCGACCAGGAGACCGAAAATGCATGGTATGAAAAAGCCGCCAGTGCCATAAACTCCGAGGTAAACCTGATCTTCCCTACCGATGCCGAAGATGATTTTGATTACGATCAGTTCTTGCTAGAATCCATTCAGAGTACACCTGCTTACGCTAATATGATTCCCAAGACTTCTACGCCAACACATCCGACATCTCCTCAGCAACAAACCGCTTCTAATCAACCACCACAACCTGTCTGATGGGAGAAAATCATCGTCCTCATCCCCTTCTGTCACACCCGCTAAAGTAGAAACACGGAGTGTACAGCTCAAGTTTCATAGCAAAAGTTACAAGATCACACCAACCATCAAAATACATTCAAAAGTTTACATCCTTGTCTTTTACAACCGTTTTACGAAAAAAGGGAAATGAACGTATTCAAAAGATAACATAGAAAGCTTCAACGCGTGTAGCCTTCCTAAGTTCCAACCTTACTTGGTATTTCCTGAAAAGCATGTAAATGAGAGGGTCAACTATTGAATAGTTGGTGAGATCACAGGTTTAATGAGTACAACAAAGTTTGTCATAGAAATCGTTTTAATCCGCACAATTGGATAAGTCAACCGGTTATAAAAACACTTGCTCAAGGTAATCGTATGTATAATGTTTAAGTTATGAGCCCGTTACCCGACCTATAATGACAGGACGCCCCAACGCATGTTCTATCGCCAACAATGCGCAAATACAAACAATAATTATGCACTCAAACAAGCGCTACTTGTGAGTGGGGTGTCAACCAAATAACGTTATCCATAATTACCAACGGCTCAATCCATGAGTTAAACGGGTAACGTGAGAAATAAACGGGGACTTTTGAACGATAGCAAAAGAAAACTCAAACTTACAACATTCGCAAGACATAGATACCATAGAGCATAAACAAGTATAGCAAGTTCGTATTTCCAAGAAAACGAGACAACTGGTGCGTAAAATAATTATAGTAACAACATGCTGTTCACCCCAAATATGTAAAACATTGAAAAAGGGGCTGTGATAACTCACTTGATACGCGATAGAAATCCGGGAATCTCCCACAAGATACTTCGGTGTGATCCTACTTCAAACCTATGAACGTAAGGTCACTAGTGAGTTTTAATCACAAAGGTTCGGTACTAACTATCCAAATCGTCATAAAATGCCTTTGTTGTGATTTAAATATTATAAATCATAAAGAGTTACTGAAATAAGTAATCGTAACATATATACTTCATTCTTGTTAGGTTAACGTTACCGCAATCTCGCCACAATAAGTAACGAAAAGGGTCTAAAGAAGTTATATGTAATATATGTATATACCGCAATTTCGTCATAAGAATGATTAAAAGGGTTCAAGACGTAAAGTTAAAGTATAAAAGGTGTAAACATAATATATATATATATATATATATATATATATATATACCACAATTTCATCATTAAAATGATGAAAAGGGTTCAAGAGTTAGTTTTTAACTATAGTAAGAAAATTGTCCTTTGCTGTCTAGATTTAGGTGTCACTTTCTGTCCATTTTTGGATAACTTCCAGGCATATTTAGATCAAGATATTTTATATCCAAGTAGTTTAATGAGTTAGGAAACATTTGACATAAGTTTCATAATTTTTAGAGGTGGTTAAGTACATGAAATAATTCTTGACGTAAAACACTACAGAACGTTTTGCTGTTTGCGCACTGATTTTGTGAAGACTGTTTGGTAGACTAAATCTTTGATTTTTTGAGTGAAACCACTTGGGTTCAAAACCTAACGCATAAAAATAAATTCCAGAAAAAAAATCACTTAATTTGGAGTATTATTTAGTGAGATATGACATTTTTAAGAGAGTGTAGAATGTGGCAGCAAGCTGTCAAAACCAAACTTTATGCATGTGCATTTTTCTTTGTCTTTTTATTTGAAATTCTTATTCCCCTTGCATGCAATCCGATTTGACTCATCCCCATACAAATAATTTCAGTTCTAAAACAGGTTTTTAAACCATTTAAACTACATGCATGCTATCCATCATCTCATCTTTTATAAAACTTTGAAAATGGTTCTTTTTGAAGAATGCTTAGTGTTTATGCCAAGAACTTCTTCATGCAACTTAAAAATTGTATATTTTTAGCTCATGCATGTTGATTTAAACATGTTTTTAGTGAAATCAAAGAGCTTTTCATACAACTTTTGGGATCAAAATATAGATCTTTTAAGAAAACTATATGCATGCAAGTTAAGAACCCATCTTTGATCTTAACATAGGTTTGATTATCGATTTACCACCTTTTTACTAACCTGCAAGTGTTATGGTGGTAAATCTACAATCATTAAGATGTATGTAAATGGTTCTTAGCAAAAGTTGAAAGAAATTGTAGAAGAAGATGAAGAACAGTCATAAAAAAAAAGTGCAAAAATGAAAACTAGACAAAATGGAGTGTGTGGGTTTCATCCAACACACTTGTAGTTACCTTGAACACTTTGATCTCTTGAAGGAGATGTGGATGAAGATTGAGAGAGAAAGGAGAGAATTCTAGTGTGAGAACTTAGAGAGAGAGTGAGAAGTTTGCAACTGATTTTGAAAGGGTTAAGAAAATACATAAAGGGGTAGTGAGGGGGGGGGGGGTGTCACACCCCGCTAAAGCGGAAACACGGGATGTCACAGCTAAATGTTTCAAAAGCGTAAGGTAGAAGACAACACACAATCATCATATCAAAATAGTACAATTACAACGTGTTTTTAGAAATACAACTTGTCCAAAATAACAAAAGTAAACTTGACATGATGAAATCAGTTGGAAGTCGCTAATGTGATGCCTTCTAGAATGCATCCTTACTTGTTGTTTCCTGAAAAGCATGTAAAGGAGAGTGTCAACTAAAAATAGTTGGTGAGTTCATAGGTTTTTGCATACACAAAAAGTGTAATGTAAGTTGCAAAGTTTCGTTCTTTCAAAGAAAGTAGTACAACCCTCGGTTGTAAAGTTTGTCGTTTCGAATTGTATGCTCATGGTATATAGTGTAATGCCTCAGAGGTAGCAAGCTAAGCCATTTCCCAAACCTCCCGACCTTGTAGTTGTTTGCCCCGAGTCATCATGTTCTATCACTAACATGGCGTTGTAACAATTATGCACTTACTTTACCGTAAGTGGGTGGTCAACCAAATAACGTTATCTATAATTATCATGGCTCACACACGTGAGTTAATAGGTAATGTAAAGAAAAGTTGGGGACTTTTGTATGATAGCGCAAACTTAGAAGCTTTCACATGTGCATACGTACCATAGAGAGCGTTTAAACATGCGTAGTATTTCAGTAACAAAACAGTTGAAATCGAATAAAGTTGTAACATGCTTTCCACCCCAAAAATATGTAAAACAGTAAAAAGGGGCTATGAAGACTCACAAGGTTGAAATAATAGTAACATGCTTTTCACCCCAAAATGTATAAAACAGTAAAAAGGGGCTATGAATACTCACGGTGAATAGCGTAGATGTTTCCCAAAAGTGCGTAATGTGTTCCGTGAGGCGATCCTACTCCGATCCTACGAACGTAAGGACACTAGTAAGATTCTAAGTTCTAGACTTTGGTTGATAAAATATCCAGTTCATCATAAAATGCCTTTGTTGATATTTTGTGTGTTGTTATAGGTTCTTTGATATCAATAGTTCAACTTCAAGATGAAATGTTACATATGATGGTTCGAGATTACCGAAATGTTGTCGTGACAAATGACAAAAAGGGGTCAATAATTTGGAGTCATATGTATAGTATATAAAGTTAGGAGTTAGGTTATATATGTTACATATATAATAATAATACCACAATCTCATCATAAAATGATGAAAAGGGTTAATAGTTAGGTGTTAGATTGTTAGAGTATAAGTAAAATGCGTAAATAAGTAAAGGTTAGGATAAGTAAGTATGTATAAGTAATACATAAATAATATATACCACAATTTCGTCACCAAAGGTGAGGAAAAGGATCAAGAGATAGCATATAGCTATTATACAATATAGTTGTTAGCAGTCAGAATTAGAGGTCACTTGTGGTTACTGTTTGGATAACTTCCAGAGATCATTTGGTTCTGGTATTTTATGGCTAAGTATTTCCATGTGTTAGGAAACTTTTGCCATAAATCCCATGATTTTTGGATCAAAATAAGTACATAAAATAACACTTGACAAAAACAGTGACAGAAACACGTAGCTGTTCCACACTGTTTTTGTAAAAACTGTTTGAGGGTTCAAAACTTAATATTTTTCGGTGATTCCAGTGGGGTTTGATCCCCAACTCATAAAAGTAAATTTCAGAAAAAAGAATCACTGTATTTGTGTGATCCCACACTGACAAGTAATAAGAGTAAATACACAAGATATATGAATCAAAGAAGTACACCTCTATATATGAAAGATGAACTTGCAGCTTACAACTTCACAGAAGGTTGAGAGGTTTACAAAGTGGAAGGAGGCTACGAAGATAGAGGCGTGTGTATTTCGTGTATCTCTGACCTAAAAATACAGATAGTATACTATATATACTATTCAAAGTTTGACAACATGTCACATTAGGTCCCTCAACTATAATACTACATGGTACAAGATAATGTAACATTAACAATCTCCCCCTTTGTACCAATGTAGAGCCATAAGCTTTAGACATTCATTGGAACCACTTGTGTCTTCCGAAGCCCGAAAATCAACTCGAATCTTCTTAGTGCGTTCCGGTAGTCTACTCGATATTTGACGGCATCCATTACTTCCTTTATCAACGCCTTTTGTTTCTTTGACAGCTTCTCTTCTCCTTTAGCATCCAATCGTAATCTGCTCACTAGATGAATCTGAATCATCCTGAAAGTTCCGTCGCTGAATTTATTTGCATCAGTGACTCTCATGAATTTCTTTTCTGAGGCTGAGTCAATGAACACAACTCCAAGATCTGGTTTGCTCAGCACGGTGTAAGCTTGAACACTCTGAATATCTGCCAGATCTAAATTCGGAGGTCTGATGTTGACTCGTTCTTGACGCGCTTCCAAGGCCATTTGAAAATCCTTAAGATATGAAAACTTCAGGATGTTCTTCATGTACCTCTTCAGACTTTGATAAGCATCTGACCATTCTCCCTTCTTTTTAGGATCTTGAGACAGGATTTCATACAAGTTGCAAACGTCATTGAGCTGTAGTTTCTGAAAATCTGCCTCATTAAAGACTAGTTCTGAATCATCTGATCTCTGAACGGTAAACACTGGGTACCAAACCTTTGAAAGCTTTCGCGATTCTATCTTCAGTACTCTTCTGATCGGTTTGTCAGACTTTATTGCATTGGCGTTCAGAGATTCATATCTCATGAAATAGAGATATTCAGTTCTGTGCTTTTCTGGCCAGTCTTCAATCCCGTAGACTTTTTCCCAAGTGATTGGCTGCATGACCCTTACAAACATATTGCTTCGTAAGATTTCCTGAAAGGGAGTCATAATTCTGACTCGTAGGCCAGTCGCCACAAATCCTGGTTCATTCTGGATAATGTCTTGGAGAAGTCCGATTTCTGCTTGAAGCGTTGGATCTCTGAGATGTTCAGCAGGTTGTTGGTTGATAACGATCGGAGCTTGCGGTTGAATTACTTGAGTTTGAGCTGGAGTTTCTGAAGTATCTGCTTGTTGAATAGAAGATCCTGGAGCTTCAGTCTCTGAATCTAGAGCAGCCATCATAGTATCAGAAGAATCAAACACATTTGCAATTTCTTGTTTGATCTGCACCGTTGTTCGTTCGGGCTCTTCATCTTAATCTATGATTATAAAGTCTGTCGTCCATTCATCTTCTGTTCTATTGTCACTAGCCGAAGGCTTTTCAACCCCAGCTATGACATCAACTAGAATATCCAGATTCTCTGAGTCAGTGGCTCCTTTACTTGTATCCTCGGACGCTTTACCGGATGTTGTCTCAGTTTCTTTCTCTACTGCAGTGCTCTCAGAAGCAGCAACTGTACTTGTTCCAACACCTGTACCTGTACCTGTACTCTCCCCCTCATGGTGATCTGGATCATCCTGATCATCATGTCTTCTTTTCTGAGCGGTTTCAGCTTGAACACCACAAGCCAGTTCGACTACTTCGACCCTTTTGACAATCGAATGAAAGCCAGCCAAAAAGGAATCTGCCATGTTGGAGATTGAGTTATTTAGCTGCTCAAATTAGGGAACAAGCAGTGGATTGGTGGTTGATGAAGCTTGAGGCGGTGGTGGAGGTGGAGGTGCGGTTTGTTGACGAAGCTAATAAGATCGACATCCTCGACTGGTCTTGGATCGTGTTTGTCAAGAAGTCGTGCAAGCAGCTCTGACTTGAGTAGATCTTCAGGAGCAAGATTTAACGGGATCGATGTTGGATCTTGTTCAACGGGTTCTGCTCTAGTCGGTTGAGGTTCAGATATAGATGATTCAGCCGGTCCTTTACCTTTCACCGCTCTGATTACATCATCACGTAATTTCTGAAACTCTGCTTTCATTTTATCAGTATGAGCCTGATATGTGTTGTCGATTGATCTGACGAAATGCTTTAGTAGAGTAAGTGGCACGAATTTATTCGGAGGAGGGCCAACCAAACTAAACGCTCGTTCTAGATCAGCATTTATGGGACTATCACCCAGACCACTTAGGTTACTGGTTGAAGTAGCGGTTGAAGCAACCGTACTGCCTGTGTTCAAAACTGGCATAGTGTTAGCAATGACAGGACTTCCACCCGATCCTCGTGACGCACCAACAAAGGGTGGCACTCTGGGTGTTCCGGTTGGGGCACGAAAGCTCCCAACATGGTGTTGTTCAAATAGCGGTGACCTAGGAAAAGAAGTTGTTCCAAAAGGCGCTAGACTCGATGTGCTCTGAAATGAAGTCGGTGGCCGGGACAGGGGCCTACCTGTTTCAATACCAGCGAACACCGAATGTGTTGCCGATAGACTTTGTGCAAATTCCCCTGTGCTGAATGAAACACCGACCTGTTGAGAGACCGATGAGTGGCTTGGTGGGGGTGTGCACTGCATGGTTGGGCGGACCATGGCTGTTTCAATGCTCAACGGCGACGAACGCACGTTGGCAAGAAGATGTGGTTGCCCGGCTTGGATCGGTTTGGGAAGAGTCGGTAGTTATAACTTTTTCCGACTCTTTCACAATTTCGCTCATTTCTTTTCTCCCTCTTACCTCACTACTAAACACGTTTTCTTCATATACGTCTACTTCTTCTTGTATAAGTGTATTACCAACAGCAGCAACTGTATAAGTAACCATAGGTTCTGGTTGACTAGATGAACCTGCACCAGGTGTTTCAACGCGAGGCCTTTTTCTTGGTTGCCTTGGTAACAAGTTTGCTTCTTGATCTGAGTCATATTCATAATCACCAAAAGCAACAAGAGGACTGAATGGTTCTGTTCTTTGGCTTGAAGAAGATGTTGCTTGACCACCAGAGCGTGAAGATGTAGCACGACCAGTACTTCGAGTCCTACCCCCCACTCTCTTTCTTGTTGTTCTTCTCACCACTCGTTGTTCAGGAACCTCTTGTTCCTGAACCCCCTCGACAATAGGACCCTCACCACCTACTGGGTTTGCATCTTGGGCAGGTCCAGCCGGATTTGGCTGGTCCATTAATGCGTTTTGCTCCCTATACTGAATCACTACCCAACTATCCTGGTCGGCATAATTTAGTACCTCTGGTCGAATAACGGCGGTATGCACGAATGGTTCATGTGCTGGCGGTACAAGGCGGTGCATCCAGCTTGCTGGTCCTCGCTCAGCTTCCTCTCTTCTTGGGATTTCCGGTCGGTCTTGCATAGCCTGATGAATCAGGATTTGGAAGAACCGTTGAAATGGCACAAAGTTGCGTCTCATTTTGGGTTTGAGCTGATCTGCAACAATTTCCACCATTTCATTCCAGATAAGGACAGCATAGTCTATATTGCGGTTGAAGGCGAATGCATGAAACATCTTTAGGATCGCTAGATTCGTCTTATCTAGGCCAGTATGCTTAGATGTCATGCAGCGATTGAGGATTGAGCATAGGGTGTACCACACCGGCGGTAGATGTTGTCTTCTGAATTGTGGTGAACCGGTGAGTACGGGGACTCTTGGATCTTGATATCCAAGGCTGCGGATATCAGTGAATAATTCTTCAGAAACAGCTGGATCTTCGAAGTTGTCGCGTCTTGGAAGTTCGAGAGCACGACGTAAGCCTTGTAGTGTGATCCTTACTTCGAAATGCTCTATATTAGCATTGAATCGCTGTGGTCGAGCCGTAGGATTGAATCGGAGTGTGTGCCAAAATTGTTGTAAATAAATGGCAGGCACTCTCTCGACCCTTGTCAGTGCAGTGCGAATTGGATGACCACGGATGATCTCTAGAATTATCCGGTGAGAGAAGTTGCTTTCAAGATCCAGGTGATGATTATTTTCACGGATTGCTAGAAAGCTGGTCTTTGGCATGATTTCTTCATCCGGGTCAACGGCATTGACGGACGGATGTGAAGAGCGTTGCGAGGCGATGATGGTGTTGTCATCGGATGCATATTCAGCAGGTTGTTCAGCCATCTGTAAGGTATTTTAACATGTTAGAACAGATTTAAGCAATTCAAACAGAAAGGTATTTTTCTTGAAAAAAAAATCCCAAAAACAAAAAAAATTTCACAAGGCCTTGAAACCTCGCAATACAAGATTGCGAGGCTCGCAGTCAATAGATATAGAAGATTGCGAGGCTCGCAAGACCTGGAAGGTTGCGAGGATCGCAGTCTTGAAGAGTATGTGTTGCGAGGGGTTTGAATGTCAGAGGATTGCGAGGTTTATGAACCTCAACAGTAAAACTCATGTGATTTTCCAGATTTTCGAAATTAGCATGTATAGATGTTAAAATTGATACTAGCATGCTCGGTTTTGGTTCGTGAGTAAACCTTAATCATCTAAAACATCTAACAAGCACCAATCGATTGAATTTTAGCATGTAACAGTGACCGACCCTAAAACCCCTTAAACCCTAGATGCAAAATCGATTAAATCAGGAGTTTTAACGGATGAAATGTAATAAGAATCGAGAATACATACCTCTTAATCGAATGTAGTCGATTACACGGAATAGAATCAACAAATAAAACACATTTGGTCGAATCGCAATGATCAGAATGAGAGAAAAACGAGGGTTTCAAATGGAGAGGTTTTTGAAATAATGACCAAGTCAAAGTTCGCAATGTATAAACCAATTTGAAATCCGTGACACGTGTCACTTCCTGATTTTCCCAAAATTAAAAAAAACGGATCGCAATACAAAATCCAAAACCTCGCAATATAAGGTTGCGAGGGGATCTTTGGATCGCAATAGGAGACTGCGATGGAAAGATTCCATCGCAATGAACTATTGCGAGGAAATTGCGAGGAATTTTGACACTTTGACATTTTTTTTGATCTTTTTCCAAATTTTAGCCCACTGGAAGATGTCCAACTTCCAATTGTTTATTTAAACTAGGTAATATCCAAGACTATTTTTCACTCCCCCTTAAGTGATACATAAGGGTTTGTAAAAAATACAAGTTAGAAACACTTACCTTGTTATCTTCAAGCAGTAAGTATTTGGAAATACCCTTTACTTACTCTGTCATGTATGCACACTCCCCCTCTTTTTGTGCATACTCCAATTCCTGTACTCTCCCTGAGACTATGAACAAGTCTTTTGCACACATAGATATCATCACAATTGTATCGTTACGATAAAATAAACTTTGAAACACAACAAATACATGAAATTGAAATATCTTATGTTGATAATAGAATGTGATGAAAATATGAGTGTATCAATTTAGATAGATTTATCTAGATTGAAAGATACATATTTCCATCCATTAAATGATCAAATTAGATATTACACTTTCATGTTCAACATGCCAAGCTTGGATATTAAGAAATTAAAGCGTTTTTCATCCAAGGCTTTTGTAAACAAATCGGCAAGTTGATGCTTTGTTGGAACAAAATATAATTCAACCGTACCTTTTTCCACATAGTCTTTTATGAAGTGATACCTGACATCTATGTGTTTGGTCTTTGTGTGCTGAACCGGATTTGATGTAATGGCACTTGCACTTTTGCTGTCACAGTTGATAGGGATCTTCTCGTATCTGAAGCCGTAGTCCTGCAGTTGAGTCCTCATCCACAGAACTTGTGAACAACAACTGGCCGCAGCAACATACTCTGCCTCCGCAGTTGATGTAGAAACACAGTTCTGTTTCCTCGATAACCAACTGACCAACTTTTCCCCTAAAAACTGAACATGACCAGAAGTGCTCTTCCGGTCTAGCAAACTACCTCCATGATCTGCATTTGAGTATGCAGTGAGCTCGAATCCTGATCCCTTTGGGTACCAAAGTCCAAGGTACGGTGTCCCTTTCAAATATCGAAAGATCCTTGTAACAGCACTTCGATGTGATTGTTTTGGTTGTGCCTGAAATCTTGCACATAAACATGTAGAGAACATTATATCTGGACGACTCGCAGTGAGGTACATTAATGAACCTATCATCCCTCGGTAGTTCTTGAGATCGACATCTACACCGTTTGGATCAGGACCAACTTTTGATTGGTGAGCCATAGGTGTACCAATCGCAGTACAGTTTTCCATTTTGTATTTCTTCAAAATGTCAAACACGTATTTTGATTGGTTGATGAAGATACCTGTCGAGAACTGCTTGACTTGTAATCCGAGAAAGAAATTAATCTCTCCCATCATACTCATCTGGAATCTGGTCATCATTAAACCTGAAAACCACGTGCATAATCCAGGGTTAGTTGAACCAAAAATAATGTCATCGACGTAAATTTGTACCAAAAGAATATCACCTTCTTGTTCCAGAGTAAAGAGATTTGTGTCAATTTTACCTTTTCGAAAGCCAGCACCAAGTAAGTAGGTAGATAGGATTTCATACCAGGCGCGAGGGGCTTGCTTCAGACCATAGAGAGCTTTGTCAAGTATGTAGACATGATTAGGATAATCTGTGTCCACAAAACCCTCTGGTTGAGAAACGTATACTTCTTCTTTCAAAACGCCGTTCAAGAATGCTGTCTTCATGTCCATTTGATAAACAGTGAAGTTTCTGTAGGCAGCGTATGAAAGAAATATCCGTATTGCTTCTAAGCGAGCAACCGGTGCGTATGTCTCATCATAGTCTATTCCCTCCTGTTGCCTGTACCCTTTCGCTACAAGGCGTGCTTTGTTCCTTATCACAATCCCTTCACTGTCTTTCTTGTTCTTCAGGATCCATTTTGTACCAATGACCGTTTTACCCTTTGGTCTAGGAACAAGTCTCCATACTTTTAGAGCTTCAAATGAGTTCAGCTCATCTTGCATGGCAATTATCCAATCTGGATCATCTAAGGCATGTTGAACAGATGTAGGTTCAACTTGACTAAGAAAGAGCGCAAATAGGACCTCGTTTGCCGTTGCCGATCTTGTTTTGACTGGTTCGTTGACTTGACCAATAACCTGAGTAATGGGGTGACTCTGCGTCCATTTCGTTGAGTGTGGGAGAGATGCAACACCTACATTTGGATCCACCAAGGTAGGGTCTTTATCGAAGTTCAACTGTATTGTCAAGATAGGTTCCGGTGTTTTGACAGGTTGATTGACAGATGTGTCAACAGGAACTGCCTCCGGTTCTGCTTCAGAAGATGACTCTGGTATGTTTGCAGACCCATCATCATTGACATTTGAAGTTGTACCCGACGAAGAAGCACCATGTGTGGATTCACGTTGTCGTCTACTTCTCATGATGATTTCTTGTGTAGAAACCAAATGCCTGTCACTCGAAGATGTTGTCTGAGTCGTTGCATCTGTTGAGGGTGCCGATGAAGGACCCGACAACGAAGCCTGAGCTGGTGTTGCAACCTGACTCCTGTTATTTAAAGATGACGAAGAGTTATCATTATTAAAGTAGTCATCATAAAAGTATTCAAACAATAAATCAAGATCACTGGGCTTTGAGTTAGAAGTGGAAGCTTGATTCTTGTTTGATGTCCTAGTCACCATCGGACGTATTTGTCCGGATGCTAGGATCCCTGATATTGCGGGTTCTGTACTGTTATGGACAGAAGCCATTTCTTCAGATTCGTCGAATTTGACATTGACACTTTCTTTCACATTCTTTGAAGACTTGAGATAGATCCTGTAAGCCTTTGATGTGAGCGTGTATCCGATAAAGAAGCCCTCCAGACCTTTAGGACTGAATTTGTTCAATTTGTCCTTATCGTTCAGCACAACGCACCTGCAACCAAACACACGAAAGTAGTGTATTACAGGTTTTCTATTATTCATTAATTCATATGGTGTTTTGCCAAACCGTCGATGAATAATGGAACGGTTTTGTGTGTAGCATGCCGTTGCAACAGCTTCAGCCCACAGATATAGAGGTAGATCAGAATAAGACAGCATCGTTCTTGCCGCTTCAACGAGTGTTCGGTTTCGTCTTTCAACTACACCATTCTGCTGAGGTGTTCTGGCCGCAGAATGTTGATGTGAAATTCCTAATGACTGAAAGAAGTCATCAAGAGTTCTGTTTTTGAAGTCTATCCCGTTGTCTGATCTGATATTCTGAACTGATAGTTGTAGATTCACTTGAATCTGTTTGATTAACGAGATGATCAAGTCTAGAGTTTCGTCTTTTGAACGAAGAAACTTGTCCCATGTATATCTTGAGAAATCGTCAACAACAACTAACACATATCGTTTGGCATTGATACTCTGAGTCTTCATCGGACCACAGAGATCCACATGAAGAATTTCTAGTGCTTTGCTTGTGCTGGGTTCCGGCTTTGGTGGGTGAGGAGCATGCTTTATCTTCCCTGTTTCACATGCAGTACAGAAGTTGTCTTTCTCAAACTTCAGTTCTGGTAGACCAGTAACTAAATCACCTGTCTGCAGCTTTTGAATGTATCGAAAGTTGAGGTGAGATAGTCTTCGGTGCCATAACCAGCTTTTGTCAAACGACGCCTTTGACATCAGACACACATTCATCTTGGGGTTTAGCTTGGATAGGTCAATGGTGTAAAGATTTGAATTGCGCGACCCAACTAGAAGTTCATTTCCGTCATCGGTTAGAACTGCACACCGAGTCTTCTTGAAATGTACTTCTAGGTCTTTGTCACAGAATTGACCTATACTAAACAGGTTGTGTCCCAATCCTTCAACATAGTTAACCTTGGTTATTTTGACCTTGTCTGTTACTATATCTCCATAACCTAAGATAGGAGAGTACTGATCATTTCCAAATTTGACTCTCCCTCCATCTCTTTCTACAAAGTTGCTCAAGAGTTCCTTTCTTCCAGTCATGTGCTTTGAGCAACCAGAATCCAAGTACCACACATGACGGAGCTGCAAAAAGGAATTTAAACAGTTTTAGGTACCCATTGCCAATTGGGTCCTTTTGGGTTAGGAGTCTTTGTAGTTCTAGGTAGCCATTTCAAATTGGCAATGCTCTTTCTATTACCATTGTTAGAGTAATTAGGTGTATACAACCAACAGTTATAGTCAGATTTGCCAATAAAATCATCCACACCACATGAAGCACAACAGATTTTATCATGAGACAAGTTAATCAGTTGTTGCATTGTATAAATCTTGCAAGGTGTTACAAGTTTTCTATAGTCAACAACATGATTAATTACATTCAAAACCAACTTGTCCTTCTTGAAATTTAAAACATTTAAAGGAACTTTGGATGATTTGATCTTTGTCACTTCTTGTGTGGATGCTTTTATCTTCCACTCAAGTTTCTTGTTTGTTCTTAAATTACGATCTGAAACATCAGACAAAGAAGAGTTGTGAGATTTTGAATATAGAGTTTGAGTAGATTTAGCATGCTTCTTCTGTTTTGGTTTTCTTTTCTTTTTCTGAAATGATTGTTTTGATTTAGATTTAGAATAGTAATCATTGACAGAAATTTTCTCTGAAGACTTGGAAGATTCCCCTTCCAAAATGATCTTTTTAGGTTCCTCTTCTTTTATCAAAAAATCAGTGTGATCTGGAAGTTTTGCACTGAAGTCAAATAGAACAAGCAATTCATTTTCAACTTTGCCTTTGCCTTTACCAACATCCATACTATCAATATCAGAATCACTTTCTGATGAAGCATAAAAGAAACCATAAGACTTAGGATAATGAAATTCATTAAATTCTGATGAAGCATGTTTAACAGATTTTTCCTTTAAATTCCAAAAATCATAACCATGAGATGTTGGTTTACTAAGAAAATCATCTATTTCTTTTTCTTGGTCATCTATTTTACAACCCTTCAAAACAGTTGTTCCCATGAAAGCTTTGCATGAAGAAAGATCTGAATCAGAAGAATGTGTTACGTTTGAAACCTTTTCATCAGATATTTCCTCAAGTTTTCTTTTCATATCAATTAAGTTTTCTAAAAGAACTGTGATCACAACTTCCTTTTCAATCTCAAAAACAAGTCTGTCGACATCTCGAATGTCTTCAATCTTGCTTTCGGATATTCTTTGTGAGAAAACGGTATTTTTAGATACAAGAGATTCTTTTTCGAACTTAAGTTTCTCTCTTTCTTTCCCTATTAGTTGTCTTTCAAGAAAAGGCGTTTTCTGAAAAGTAAATAGTTGATCTGAAAGATCCAAACATCTAAGTTCTAGAGATTTCTTTTCTTCAAAGCTTTCAGGTTCATCATTTAAGCTATATGACAAAACAGTAAAGATAACTTCTTTTTCAATATAAAAAAGAAGTTGATCTTCGTTTCTGATTTCTTCAACATTAAAAATTATATTCCTTTCGAGCTCCATGAGTTTTTGTTCAAGAACCATTGGTGGAAAATACCTTTTTCCTTCCAAAACAGATTTTTCAGGATTATCCTTTTGAGTATTTTCTTTTTCCTCTGGTTCTTTAACAATATAACTCTCAAAATAATCATTTGGTAAGGTTTTTTCATTATCTAATGCCTTGGCATTCTCTGGACCATACCAAAAAGGAAGTTGCATTCTAACAGTGATTTTTCTTTTTGTTTCTTCCTCAGCCTTTTGTTCTTCCTCATGAAGTTGTTTGATTTGATAGCAAGGATGTGTAACAGGCATAAACCATTCAAATTCATACTGAGTGGGAGTTTTAGTTATGGCATTCCTTAGGTACTGAGGATTGTCATATCCAATACCCCACTTTGCGTTATAGTATCTGAATTTGTTTGGCTTATTCATTTGAATTGTTTGTTCTGTTTGACCTGCTTTGTACAGTTTATTTTCCAGATCTTTGATATTTTCACTCAGCTCTTCATTTCTTTCTTTATAAGCATGTAAAAGACTTTCAAACTCGCTATTCTTTATTTCTGAACTCATTAATTTTTCCGATAGTTCAGATACTCTATCTTGAAAGTACGCATGACCAATATCGAATTCAGTCTTTTTCTCTTTCAATTCAGTAATTTGACTGTCTTGTTCTATTAGTCTTTCCTTTTGAGTTGAAATTATTTCATTAGCAATGTTCTCATCAGCTTTTAATTCTTCTAACCTTTGTGTTAAGCATGCTTGTTTAGAAATAAATTGATTATAGAAATCGAAATATACCTGTTCTGAAGTAGACTCTGCTCCTTCATCATCGGCTTCTTTGGTCATGAAGCACATCTTTGTTTGAGCAGTAGTCTCATTATTAGCTTCATCATCAGAATGATCAAGCCAGTAATCCTCTTCTACCTTTAGTGCAATACCCGATTGCTTCTTTTCAGCAAGCAACAACTTGTTTTTGTAGTAATTGGTATCTTTCACTATCTGCTTCCAGCACTCCTTCGCGAAATGACCAGGTTTCCCACAGTTGTAACAAGTCTGTGGTTCTTCCTTTTTCTCAAAAATCTTTTTCTCCTCTGGCCTCTTGTAATCATTTGGCCGTCTATACTCAGTAGGCCTTTTGTACTCTTCCGGCCTCCTGTATTCTGCTCTTTTGCTTGATTCAACATGCGCCCTATGCTCAAAGTTCTTTGAGCCCGACGCATACCTCTGATTATTAGAACCAGGACTTTTCCCAAATTTTCTCTGAAAAGAACTGGTAAGCAGAGCCAGAGAATCCTTCATTCTCTCTATTTCTTCTATCCCACTTGCTTCCTCCATTTCTCCTTCAGACTGGTTCTCCTCATCCTGGGAGTATCCTCTGCTTGAAATCAACGCAAGTGGATCTTGCTCTTCATCCTTCATCCCTCTTTTATCTTCATTCTTCACTTTCCTATTCTTCTTCACTTTCTTCGCTTCAGCATCATCTTCATCCTGCTTCAACGTTTCAAACATCTGTTGTAGAGGTAATTCTGATAGCTTAGCATTCTGCTTCATTCGGTGAGCGTACTTCTTCCATTCTGGTTGAAGAACGGTCAGGAATTTTACGTTGTGCTCAATAACCTTCCTCTCTATTTTGAATCTGCTTAGCTCATTCAATATTGTGGTGAAACGTACATAAGCAGAGTCAAGAGTCTCTCCTTCTTTCTGTTTGAAGCATTCGTATGAGTTGATGATGGTTGAGATTTTCATTTGATTCTCTACTTCAGATCCTTGAAATAACTTTATCAGTTCATCAAACATGGCTTTACCAGATTGATTTTTGCTGTCTACCCTCCGATAGACATTATCGGTCAAGGCCTGAATAATTAGAGATTTCGCCATTTTATCTCCTTGGTACAATTTCTTCTGTTCAACAGAGTAGTGAATCGGTAGAACAGTAACAATATCTGGAATTGGATCACCATCAATAGCAATCCCTCTTCTTGTTATAGGCTTCATTGGTCCATTATCTAGAGAATTGATAATGAATTCTCCGTTCTCTTGTCTATCTACCCAGTCTAGGAATCTGTCTTTCCAAATTTTGAATTCTGATGTAAAGAGAACCGGAGGTTTGTCTTTGGAACCATAGGATAGCACATCTCTTGTAGTCATTTAATTACTTGTCTGATCGTTTTATCTCTTGTTCAGTAGCTTTCTTTTTCAACAATCTCTTTCTGTCTCTGCCTTTGTATGGGTTGCGAGGCTACTGTTTGCGATACAACAAAAAGTCTCAACAATCTGTTGCGAGGCAAACAAAGTATCGCAATGAAATAGGATCGTAGTGAACAATTGCGATGGAAACTAAGTCTCGCAGTCAACAATTGCGAGGCAAACACCAAACCAACAAATCGCAATAAAAGATTGCGAGGCAAGAAACATATCGCAATTGAAAATTGCGAGGATCGCAGTCCGAAGATCCTGAAAGTTGCGAAGCTCGCAGTCCAGAATTTTAGAAAGTTGCGAGGGATTTGAATCTTGCGAGGGATATGATGATTTTTAAGCAGATGTTCAAATGAACTCAAAAATGCTTGAAATTTTGAACGAGTGTTCCTGGGTAATTTCTGGGCACTTTTATAACCTTGTGTTTTGTCTAAAAACCAACCTAACCTTGATTTGATGAGCAAAACAGTGAGTTTTACTCTAAACAGAGACTTCGAAAAGATGCACGTATTGATTTAATTTCCTGGTGATATGCGGAATTAAATACATAGGAAATTTCTATGTTCACTTCTTGATCGATTCCAACCACTAGAAGAACTCCAGAGACCAAAATCAACCAAAAAAATTGAACTTTAAGAATACAGTTACGTACAACTTTTAAGAACAAATCTGAACAAAATGATATTAAGCTCTGATACCAATTGTGATCCCACACTGACAAGTAATAAGAGTAAATACACAAGATATATGAATCAAAGAAGTACACCTCTATATATGAAAGATGAACTTGCAGCTTACAACTTCACAGAAGGTTGAGAGGTTTACAAAGTGGAAGGAGGCTGCGAAGATAGAGGCGTGTGTATTTCGTGTATCTCTGACCTAAAAATACAGATAGTATACTATATATACTATTCAAAGTTTGACAACATGTCACATTAGGTCCCTCAACTATAATACTACATGGTACAAGATAATGTAACATTAACAATTTGGATCATTTTTGAGAGAGATATGGGCATGCAAAGTCAGTGGAAATTTCTGACAGCAAGCTGATGAAAAAGGTCTTTTATATAAAAGCTATTTTCTCATTGGTTCTTCAAAAGATTTTGTTCTTTTTGTCAAGGCACGATTTTTACTCAACCAAATCACATATTTTCAGATGAAATCTTTGCTTTTTAATCATCCCAAGCAACATGCAAGGAACCAAGAACACTTATCTTGATAAAACATTTCCAAAACTTGTTGTTTTTGAGCTTTTGTGAACACATGCAAACCAGACATTAAGGGTCACTAATATGGGTTTGATCCTGGATTCATCACACTTTTAATGACATGCAAGGTGTCATGGTGATGGATCTACAAACATTAGGTTGCCAAGAGTTGGATTTAGCAAGAAGAAGATGAAAACATAGAGTTTTTAGAAGATGAACTTTGAAAGAGAAGAGAAGGTTGTAGGAGGATGATTAAATGATGTTACTAAAATGTTTTTACCTTGAGTTCTTGAAGATATGTGGCTGATCTTGGAAGCCTTGGAGGAGAGATAACTTGAGAGAATATGGAGGTTTGAGAGAAGAGTTTGTGAGGAGAGTGAAGAGTGAAAATGGAGAGGGAGAGGGGGTATTTATGGAGTGAGAAAGAGGTGAGGGGGGGGGGGGGGGTTCTTAGATAGGGGGGGGGGGGTGGTGAGTGTGGTGTGTGGTTTTAGTTAAAATGATTGTGTTTAAAGTTGTATAATTAATTAATCTTTGATTAATTTTAATTAGTTAATTTAAATAAAGGTTTTAAATTAATAAAAATGATAAGTATATATATATATTTTTTTTTAAATAATTTGTAGGTTTATATATATATAAACATATATAAAGGTATTTATAATTGTATAATTATTTTAGTTGGCATTTTATGAGAAGGATGGATGATTTTCCTAATTTGAGGGATTTTAGACTGGATTTCTAAATTTTCTCTACTGTGTCGGGTTTACTGCTAAATTTGGACAGTGTGACATAAAATAACTGTATCTGATATATTTAGTGCAGTTCTAACCTGAACACAATTTTGACGGTTGTCACAGTCTCCCCCGGTTAAAAGAATTTCGTCCTGAAATTCAAGATCTTTCGTCCGTAACCGGTTGTTTAGCAAATAAGTGAGGATAGTTATGTTTCATGTAATCCTCCCGTTCCCATGTGTACTCAGGCCCACGCCTTGTGTTCCAGTGAACTTTTACTATTGGAATCTTGCTTCGCCTAAGACGCTTGACCTCTCGGTCAAGTATTTCGATTGGTTTTTCTACGATGCACAGTTTTTCATTGACTTGGACTTCCTCCAAAGGTATGGTTATTTCCTCGTTGACTAGGCATTTCTTCAGATTGGATACGTGAAAGGTGTTGTGAATAGCACTT
This sequence comes from Saussurea involucrata, assembly GCA_033807775.1. Lineage (NCBI taxonomy): Eukaryota > Viridiplantae > Streptophyta > Magnoliopsida > Asterales > Asteraceae > Saussurea > Saussurea involucrata. The sequence goes on from CM066316.1 coordinate 30,242,145, forward strand.
AGCTCTGTTGGCAATTCCAGCCTGTATGCTACTGGTCCGATTCTTTCGGTGATTTTGAATGGTCCAATGTATCGAGGGCTCAACTTTCCTCGTTTTCCAAATCGGACGGTTCCCTTCCAAGGGGATACTTTTAGAAAAACTCTATCTCCAATCTGAAACTCTAACGGTTTCCTGCGGTTGTCAGCATAGCTCTTTTGACGATCTTGAGCTGCTTTGAGTCTATCCCTGATGATTGCGATTTTGTCGGTGGTTTCTTGTACAATGTCTGGATTAGACAATTGTCTATCTCCAATCTCCAACCAACAAAGAGGTGATCGACACTTGCGTCCATACAGTGCTTCATATGGCGTACACTTGATACTGGTGTGATAGCTATTGTTGTGGGAAAACTCAACTAATGGTAGGTGGTTATCCCAACTTCCTCCGAAATCTAGCACACATGCTCGAAGCATGTCTTCCAACGTTTGGATGGTTCGCTCGCTTTGGCCGTCTGTTTGGGGATGATAGGCGGTACTTAAATTCAATTACGTCCCCAATGCTCTTTGAAGTGACTGCCAAAATCGAGATGTGAAACGGCTATCTCTATCTGATATGATAGAAATCGGGACTCCATGTCGTGTAACAATTTCCTTCATATAGATCTGAGCTAGCTTTTCCATCTTGTAATCTTCTCGAATCGGTAGGAAATGTGCAGATTTCGTGAATCGATCCACTATAACCCAAATTGAGTCGTGTCCTCGGGCAGATCTTGGCAATTTGGTTATAAAATCCATGGTTATTTGTTCCCATTTCCACCGGGGAATCTCTGGTTGTTGAAGCAAACCAGATGGTTTCTGATATACAACTTTGACTTTTGAGCAAGTTACACATTTTCCTACGTACAAAGCAATATCCTTCTTCATTCCTGGCCACCAATAATATTCCCTTAAATCCTTATACATCTTATCCGCACCAGGATGAATTGAATATCGTGACTTGTGGCCTTCGTGCAGGATTATCTCCCGTATGTCGTTCGCTTTTGGAATCCAAACTCTGTCCTTGAAATAACGTACTCCATCAACCTTAGTTTCAAATCTGCTTTCTATACCGTGAAGGGTTTCATCCTTCAGATTTTTCGTTTTCATTGCTTCGGTCTGAGCTTCAAGAATTCGAGTCTTTAAGCTTGTTTGTACCAGTGCTCCCATTGCTCGCATACGGGAAGGTTTTGTCCTTTCCTTCCTACTCAAGGCATCAGCCACTACATTGGCTTTACCTGGATGACAACGAATATCACAATCGTAATCACTGAGTAGTTCTACCCATCTTCTTTGTCTCATGTTTAGCATTTTCTGGTCTAGAATATGCTGAAGACTTTTATGATCGGTGAAGATGGTACACTTAGTGCCGTACAAATAATGTCTCCAAATCTTCAAGGCAAATACTACAGCTCCGAGCTCTAAATCGTGTGTGGTATAGTTCTTCTCATGAACTTTCAGTTGTCGCGAAGCGTATGCTATCACCTTGTCCTTTTGCATTAACACACAACCTAATCCTTGATGCGACGCGTCACAATATACCACAAAGTTATCGGTTCCTTCCGGTAACGCCAGAATTGGTGCATTGCACAACTTTTTCTTCAATAACTTAAACGCCTTTTCTTGTGATTCTCCCCAAATAAATTTACTATCCTTTTGGGTCAGTGTTGTGAGAGGTTTAGCAATCTTTGAGAAGTTCTCGATAAATCGTCTATAATAACCTGCCAAACCCAGAAATTGCCGAATTTCTGTTGGGGTCTTTGGAGCTTCCCATTTCTTAACGGCTTCCACCTTAGCTGGATCTACGTGAATTCCTTTTTCTCCAATCACGTGACCAAGAAGGTGTACTTCTCTAATCCAAAATTCACACTTAGAGAATTTGGCGTACAATTTCTGTTCCTTAAGAAGTTCTAGAATTACGCTTAAATGTTGCTCGTGATACTCCTTACTTCGAGAGTAAATCAGAATGTCATCTATAAACACTATCACAAACTTGTCAAGGTATGGTCTGCATACCCTGTTCATTAAATCCATGAATACTGCTGGAGCATTGGTTAAACCGAAAGGCATAACCAAAAACTCGTAGTGTCCATAATGGGTCCTAAAGGCTGTCTTAGGAATGTCCTCCTCTCGAACTCTTAATTGATGATAACCTGATCGAAGATCAGTCTTAGAGAAATACGTTGCACCTTGCAACTGGTCGAATAAATCGTCTATTCGAGGTAGAGGATATCGGTTCTTGATCGTCAACTTGTTCAATTCCCTATAGTCGATGCACATTCGAAACGATCCATCCTTTTTCTTAACGAACAGAACTGGAGCTCCCCAAGGTGAAGAACTTGGCCTAATAAAGTCCTTGTCCAACAGTTCATGAAGTTGGCTTGACAACTCTTGCATTTCGGCAGGTGCTAAGCGGTAAGGTGCCTTGGCTACAGGTGCTGCTCCGGGTATAAGGTCAATTTGGAATTCAACTTGTCTAAACGGGGGCAGTCCAGGCAAATCATCGGGAAACACTTCCGGGTGATCCTTTACCACGGGAATGTCTTGAATTCGCCTTTCTTTTGACTTCTTCTCATCTATGAGTGCCAAAAATGCAACACATTTCTTCCTCAAATACTTACGAACCTTAATACTTGACACCATCTCTAAGCTTCTTCCAACTTTGTGTCCTTGTATCACTAGGGTTTCTCCGTCTTGCAAAGGTATTCTAACCGACTTATCAAAACAGCAAATCTCTGCTCGATTCTTAGATAACCAATCCATGCCTATAACTATGTCAAAACTCCCCAATTCGATAGGAATAAGATCAACGCTAAATAATTTATCAGCTAGATTCAAAGTACAATCTAAGATTACATCCTTAGCCTCAAATTTGTGACCATTAGCAACCTCAATAATGTAAGCATCCGACATTCTCCTAGATTCCAAGTTAATTAGTGGTCTAAACTCCAATGAAATAAAACTTCTATCCGCTCCAGTGTCAAATAATACGGATGCATAGTGGTTGTTTAGGAGAAACGTACATGTCACCACATTAGGGTCGCGACGTGCTTCGTCAGCTCCAATGACAATTGCCCGTCCTCGAGCCTGACCTCCTTGATTTCCCTGATTGGCTTGTCTCGCCCGGTTCCCACTGTTGTTATTGTTCGGTTTCCTTCCAAACTTCGGGCAGGTATTCCGGTAGTGATCCGGACTTCCGCATTCAAAACATGCCCTTCTTCCTTCATGGGGTCCTTTTTCACTTTTACAGAACCTGGTGAAGTGACCTGGCCATTTACAGTTGTCACAAATGACGCATGCTCCCTCATGATGATAGTTGCACTTGTTGCACTTAGGGAGTGAACCCTTGTATTGCCCCGAGCACAAGCAAGAACATCAACATCAACAATCCCATAACTACTACCGAGCTCGCCGCTTGTGACCTTGATGCCATTTCCCTCGCCATCTTTGCGCCATCTCTAGCTTGGCTTGATACGATAGCTAGTGGGTTTGTAAGTTCTACAAGTTCCGTTAGAACTTGGGCTTGATGAGTCACTCTCACTTGACACCCGTGTAATTCGGTTGTCATGGCTCTAATGTGTTGATCCCTCGCCATTGCTAGTTCGGTCATGCGCCCAATTGGCACGTCGGGGACCACTCTCGTTGGTTCCGGTGCTACCGGGCGTGGAGTTGTTAGCGTGACTCTTCTCGGGATTGGCACACTCTTCCTAGCCGTTTGCCGAGTGCGAGGTCCTCCGGGATGTGGTTGAGCAATCACCGGAGTGGGTCGGGGTAACACCATGGTCGGTGATACTCTAGGTCCTTCGTAAGGGTCTCGTTCGCTAGACACCTCAGTTTCCGAGTCCGTGTTGTTGTAATTCTCCTCTTCTTGGTTGCTAGGCGGGTTTTCTTGGGATCGTCCGGTGGAGTATTCCAGTGCATCGGCCGAGTACGAAGCGGGAGTGTAAGGCGGTACTGACGATGACGACATAGTGAAACTGAAGCAAAAGTGTACTTAGCAACTAATCGCATAAGTGGCATGTCTACCCTATGCAATGTCTATACACTAAGCATGCTCCTAAAGAGTGCAAGTGAAAATCGACATACTCCTACTATAACCATTTCTAGTCTCGCATTAACCTTCCTTAATCGAACATAGGTGATCAAGCTATGTTTAATTAAAGTCTATTAATGCCATTCTAGACTTAGTTATACTAGTAGTAAGTTTAAATGTTTTCATGTCAGTTTTTTGGACTTTTGGTTATAGTTGGGTTTTTCAAATGAAAGACCGATGTTCTCTATAACCTTTAGCTCTGATACCACTTCTGTCACACCCCGCTAAAGCGGAAACACGAGATGTCACAGCTAAATGTTTCAAAAGCGTAAGGTAGAAGACAACACACAATCACCATATCAAAATAGTACAATTACAACGTGTTTTTAGAAATACAACTTGTCCAAAATAACAAAAGTAAACTTGACATGATGAAATCAGTTGGAAGTCGCTAATGTGATGCCTTCTAGAATGCATCCTTACTTGTTGTTTCCTGAAAAGCATGTAAAGGAGAGTGTCAATTAAAAATAGTTGGTGAGTTCATAGGGTTTTGCATACACAAAAAGTGTAATGTAAGTTGCAAAGTTTCGTTCTTTCAAAGAAAGTAGTACAACCCTCGGTTGTAAAGTTTGTCGTTTCGAATTGTATGCTCATGGTATATAGTGTAATGCCTCAGAGGTAGCAAGCTAAGCCATTACCCAAACCTCCCGACCTTGTAGTTGTTTGCCCCGAGTCATCATTTTCTATCACTAACATGGCGTTGTAACAATTATGCACTTACTTTACCGTAAGTGGGTGGTCAACCAAATAACGTTATCCATAATTATCATGGCTCACACACGTGAGTTAATAGGTAATGTAAAGAAAAGTTGGGGACTTTTGTATGATAGCGCAAACTTAGAAGCTTTCACATGTGCATACGTACCATAGAGAGCGTTTAAACATGCGTAGTATTTCAGTAACAAAACAGTTGAAATCGAATAAAGTTGTAACATGCTTTCCACCCCAAAAATATGTAAAACAGTAAAAAGGGGCTATGAAGACTCACAAGGTTGAAATAATAGTAACATGCTTTTCACCCCAAAATGTATAAAACAGTAAAAAGGGCTATGAATACTAACGGTGAATAGCGTAGATGTTTCCCAAAAGTGCGTAATGTGTTCCGTGAGGCGATCCTACTCCGATCCTACGAACGTAAGGACACTAGTAAGATTCTAAGTTCTAGACTTTGGTTGATAAAATATCCAGTTCATCATAAAATGCCTTTGTTGATATTTTGTGTGTTGTTATAGGTTCTTTGATATCAATAGTTCAACTTCAAGATGAAATGTTACATATGATGGTTCGAGATTACCGAAATGTTGTCGTGACAAATGACAAAAAGGGGTCAATAATTTGGAGTCATATGTATAGTATATAAAGTTAGGAGTTAGGTTATATATGTTACATATATAATAATAATACCACAATCTCATCATAAAATGATGAAAAGGGTTAATAGTTAGGTGTTAGATTGTTAGAGTATAAGTAAAATGCGTAAATAAGTAAAGGTTAGGATAAGTAAGTATGTATAAGTAATACATAAATAATATATACCACAATTTCGTCACCAAAGGTGAGGAAAAGGATCAAGAGATAGCATATAGCTATTATACAATATAGTTGTTAGCAGTCAGAATTAGAGGTCACTTGTGGTTACTGTTTGGATAACTTCCAGAGATCATTTGGTTCTGGTATTTTATGGCTAAGTACTTCCATGTGTTAGGAAACTTTTGCCATAAATCCCATGATTTTTGGATCAAAATAAGTACATAAAATAACACTTGACAAAAACAGTGACAGAAACACGTAGCTGTTGCACACTGTTTTTGTAAAAACTGTTTGAGGGTTCAAAACTTAATATTTTTCGGTGATTCCAGTGGGGTTTGATCCCCAACTCATAAAAGTAAATTTCAGAAAAAAGAATCACTGTATTTGTGTGATCCCACACTGACAAGTAATAAGAGTAAATACACAAGATATATGAATCAAAGAAGTACACCTCTATATATGAAAGATGAACTTGCAGCTTACAACTTCACAGAAGGTTGAGAGGTTTACAAAGTGGAAGGAGGCTGCGAAGATAGAGGCGTGTGTATTTCGTGTATCTCTGACCTAAAAATACAGATAGTATACTATATATACTATTCAAAGTTTGACAACATGTCACATTAGGTCCCTCAACTATAATACTACATGGTACAAGATAATGTAACATTAACAATCTCCCCCTTTGTACCAATGTAGAGCCATAAGCTTTAGACATTCATTGGAACCACTTGTGTCTTCCGAAGCCCGAAAATCAACTCGAATCTTCTTAGTGCGTTTCGGTAGTCTACTCGATATTTGACGGCATCCATTACTTCCTTTATCAACGCCTTTTGTTTCTTTGACAGCTTCTCTTCTCCTTTAGCATCCAATCGTAATCTGCTCACTAGATGAATCTGAATCATCCTGAAAGTTCCGTCGCTGAATTTATTTGCATCAGTGACTCTCATGAATTTCTTTTCTGAGGCTGAGTCAATGAACACAACTCCAAGATCTGGTTTGCTCAGCACGGTGTAAGCTTGAACACTCTGAATATCTGCCGGATCTAGATTCAGAGGTCTGATGTTGACTCGTTCTTGACGCGCTTCCAAGGCCATTTGAAAATCCTTAAGATATGAAAACTTCAGGATGTTCTTCATGTACCTCTTCAGACTTTGATAAGCATCTGACCATTCTCCCTTCTTTTTAGGATCTTGAGACAGGATTTCATACAAGTTGCAAACGTCATTGAGCTGTAGTTTCTGAAAATCTGCCTCATTAAAGACTAGTTCTGAATCATTTGATCTCTGAACGGTAAACACTAGGTACCAAACCTTTGAAAGCTTTCGCGATTCTATCTTCAGTACTCTTCTGATCGGTTTGTCAGACTTTATTGCATTGGCGTTCAGAGATTCATATCTCATGAAATAGAGATATTCAGTTCTGTGCTTTTCTGGCCAGTCTTCAATCCCGTAGACTTTTTCCCAAGTGATTGGTTGCATGACCCTTACAAACATATTGCTTCGTAAGATTTCCTGAAAGGGAGTCATAATTCCGACTCGTAGGCCAGTCGCCACAAATCCTGGTTCATTCTGGATAATGTCTTGGAGAAGTCTGATTTCTGCTTGAAGCGTTGGATCTCAGAGATGTTCAGCAGGTTGTAGGTTAATAACGATCGGAGCTTGCGGTTGAATTACTTGAGTTTGAGCTGGAGTTTCTGAAGTATCTGCTTGTTGAATAGAAGATCATGGAGCTTCAGTCTCTGAATCTAGAGCAGCCATCATAGTATCAGAAGAATCAAACACATTTGCAATTTCTTGTTTGATCTGCACCGTTGTTCGTTCGGGCTCTTCATCTGAATCTATGATTATAAAGTCTGTCGTCCATTCATCTTCTGTTCTATTGTCACTAGCCGAAGGCTTTTCAACCCCAGCTATGACATCAGCTAGAATATCGAGATTCTCTGAGTCAGTGGCTCCTTTACTTGTATCCTCGGACGCTTTACCGGATGTTGTCTCAGTTTCTTTCTCTACTGCAGTGCTCTCAGAAGCAGCAACTGTACTTGTTCCAACACCTGTACCTATACCTGTACTCTCCCCCTCATGGTGATCTGGATCATCCTGATCATCATGTCTTCTTTTCTGAGCGGTTTCAGCTTGAACACCACAAGCCAGTTCGACTACTTCGACCCTTTTGACAATCGAATGAAAGCCAGCCAAAAAGGAATCTGCCATGTTGGAGATTGAGTTATTTAGCTGCTTAAATTGGGGAATAAGCAGTGGATTGGTGGTTGATGAAGCTTGAGGCGGTGGTGGAGGTGGAGGTGCGGTTTGTTGACGAAGCAAGCTAATAAGATCGACATCCTCGCCTGGTCTTGGATCGTGTTTGTCAAGAAGTCGTGCAAGGAGCTCTGACTTGAGTAGATCTTCAGGAGCAAGATTTAACGGGATCGATGTTGGATCTTGTTCAACGGGTTCTGCTCTAGTCGGTTGAGGTTCAGATGTAGATGATTCAGCCGGTCCTTTACCTTTCACCGCTCTGATTACATCATCACGTAATTTCTGAAACTCTGCTTTCATTTTATCAGTATGAGCTTGATATGTGTTGTCGATTGATCTGACGAAATGCTTTAGTAGAGTAAGTGGCATGAATCTATTCGGAGGAGGGCCAACCAAACTAAACGCTCGTTCTAGATCAGCATTTATGGGACTATCACCCAGACCACTTAGGTTACTGGTTGAAGTAGCGGTTGAAGCAACCGTACTGCCTGTGTTCAAAGCTGGCATAGTGTTAGCAATGACAGGACTTCCACCCGATCCTCGTGACGCACCAACAAAGGGTGGCACTCTGGGTGTTCCGGTTGGGGCACGAAAGCTCCCAACATGGTGTTGTTCAAATAGCGGTGACCTAGGAAAAGAAGTTGTTCCAAAAGGCGCTAGACTCGATGTGCTCTGACAAAACAGTAAAGATAACTTCTTTTTCAATATAAAAAAGAAGTTGATCTTCGTTTCTGATTTCTTCAACATTAAAAATTATATTCCTTTCGAGCTCCATGAGTTTTTGTTCAAGAACCATTGGTGGAAAATACCTTTTTCCTTCCAAAACAGATTTTTCAGGATTATCCTTTTGAGTATTTTCTTTTTCCTCTGGTTCTTTAACAATATAACTCTCAAAATAATCAATTTGTAAGGTTTTTTCATTATCTAATGCCTTGGCATTCTCTGGACCATACCAAAAAGGAAGTTGCATTCTAACAGTGATTTTTCTTTTTGTTTCTTCCTCAGCCTTTTGTTCTTCCTCATGAAGTTGTTTGATTTGATAGCAAGGATGTGTAACAGGCATAAACCATTCAAATTCATACTGAGTGGGAGTTTTAGTTATGGCATTCCTTAGGTACTGAGGATTGTCATATCCAATACCCCACTTTGCGTTATAGTATCTGAGTTTGTTTGGCTTATTCATTTGAATTGTTTGTTCTGTTTGACCTGTTTTGTACAGTTTATTTTCCAGATCTTTGATATTTTCACTCAGCTCTTCATTTCTTTCTTTATAAGCATGTAAAAGACTTTCAAACTCGCTATTCTTTATTTCTGAACTCATTAATTTTTCCGATAGTTCAGATACTCTATCTTGAAAGTACGCATGACCAATATCGAATTCAGTCTTTTTCTTTTTCAATTCAGTAATTTGACTGTCTTGTTCTATTAGTCTTTCCTTTTGAGTTGAAATTATTTCATTAGCAATGTTCTCATCAGCTTTTAATTCTTCTAACCTTTGTGTTAAGCATGCTTGTTTAGAAATAAATTGATTATAGAAATCGAAATATACCTGTTCTGAAGTAGACTCTGCTCCTTCATCATCGGCTTCTTTGGTCATGAAGCACATCTTTGTTTGAGCAGTAGTCTCATTATTAGCTTCATCATCAGAATGATCAAGCCAGTAATCCTCTTCTACCTTTAGTGCAATACCCGATTGCTTCTTTTCAGCAAGCAACAACTTGTTTTTGTAGTAATTGGTATCTTTCACTATCTGCTTCCAGCACTCCTTCGCGAAATGACCAGGTTTCCCACAGTTGTAACAAGTCTGTGGTTCTTCCTTTTTCTCAAAAATCTTTTTCTCCTCTGGCCTCTTGTAATCATTTGGCCGTCTATACTCAGTAGGCCTTTTGTACTCTTCTGGCCTCCTGTATTCTGCTCTTTTGCTTGATTCAACATGCGCCCTATGCTCAAAGTTCTTTGAGCCCGACGCATACCTCTGATTATTAGAACCAGGACTTTTCCCAAATTTTCTCTGAAAAGAACTGGTAAGCAGAGCCAGAGAATCCTTCATTCTCTCTATTTCTTCTATCCCACTTGCTTCCTCCATTTCTCCTTCAGACTGGTTCTCCTCATCCTGGGAGTATCCTCTGCTTGAAATCAACGCAAGTGGATCTTGCTCTTCATCCTTCATCCCTCTTTTATCTTCATTCTTCACTTTCCTATTCTTCTTCACTTTCTTCGCTTCAGCATCATCTTCATCCTGCTTCAACGTTTCAAACATCTGTTGTAGAGGTAATTCTGATAGCTTAGCATTCTGCTTCATTCGGTGAGCGTACTTCTTCCATTCTGGTTGAAGAACGGTCAGGAATTTTACGTTGTGCTCAATAACCTTCCTCTCTATTTTGAATCTGCTTAGCTCATTCAATATTGTGGTGAAACGTACATAAGCAGAGTCAAGAGTCTCTCCTTCTTTCTGTTTGAAGCATTCGTATGAGTTGATGATGGTTGAGATTTTCATTTGATTCTCTACTTCAGATCCTTGAAATAACTTTATCAGTTCATCAAACATGGCTTTACCAGATTGATTTTTGTTGTCTACCCTCCGATAGACATTATCGGTCAAGGCCTGAATAATTAGAGATTTCGCCATTTTATCTCCTTGGTACAATTTCTTCTGTTCAACAGAGTAGTGAATCGGTAGAACAGTAACAATATCTGGAATTGGATCACCATCAATAGCAATCCATCTTCTTGTTATAGGCTTCATTGGTCCATTATCTAGAGAATTGATAATGAATTCTCCGTTCTCTTGTCTATCTACCCAGTCTAGGAATCTGTCTTTCCAAATTTTGAATTCTGATGTAAAGAGAACCGGAGGTTTGTCTTTGGAACCAATGGATAGCACATCTCTTGTAGTCATTTAATTACTTGTCTGATCGTTTTATCTCCTGTTCAGTAGCTTTCTTTTTCAACAATCTATTTCTGTCTCTGCCTTTGTATGGGTTGCGAGGCTACTGTTTGCGATGCAACAAAAAGTCTCAACAATCTGTTGCGAGGCAAACAAAGTATCGCAATGAAATAGGATCGTAGTGAACAATTGCGATGGAAACTAAGTCTCGCAGTCAACAATTGCGAGGCAAACACCAAACCAACAAATCGCAATAAAAGATTGCGAGGCAAGAAACAGATCGCAATTGAAAATTGCGAGGATCGCAGTCCGAAGATCCTGAAAGTTGCGAAGCTCGCAGTCCAGAATTTTAGAAAGTTGCGAGGGATTTGAATCTTGCGAGGGATATGATGATTTTTAAGCAGATGTTCAAATGAACTAAAAAATGCTTGAAATTTTGAACGAGTGTTCCTGGGTAATTTCTGGGCACTTTTATAACCTTGTGCTTTGTCTAAAAACCAACCTAACCTTGATTTGATGAGCAAAACAGTGAGTTTTACTCTAAATAGAGACTTCGAAAAGATGCACGTATTGATTTAATTTCCTGGTGATATGCGGAATTAAATACACAGGAAATTTCTATTTTCACTTCTTGATCGATTCCAACCACTAGAAGAACTCCAGAGACCAAAATCAACCAAAAAAATTGAACTTTAAGAATACAGTTACGTACAACTTTTAAGAACAAATCTGAACAAAATGATATTAAGCTCTGATACCAATTGTGATCCCACACTGACAAGTAATAAGAGTAAATACACAAGATATATGAATCAAAGAAGTACACCTCTATATATGAAAGATGAACTTGCAGCTTACAACTTCACAGAAGGTTGAGAGGTTTACAAAGTGGAAGGAGGCTGCGAAGATAGAGGCGTGTGTATTTCGTGTATCTCTGACCTAAAAATACAGATAGTATACTATATATACTATTCAAAGTTTGACAACATGTCACATTAGGTCCCTCAACTATAATACTACATGGTACAAGATAATGTAACATTAACAATTTGGATCATTTTTTAGAGAGATATGGGCATGCAAAGTCAGTGGAAATTTCTGACAGCAAGCTGATGAAAAAGGTCTTTTATATAAAAGCTATTTTCTCATTGGTTCTTCAAAAGATTTTGTTCTTTTTGTCAAGGCACGATTTTTACTCAACCAAATCACATATTTTCAGATGAAATCTTTGCTTTTTAATCATCCCAAGCAACATGCAAGGAACCAAGAACACTTATCTTGATAAAACATTTCCAAAACTTGTTGTTTTTGAGCTTTTGTGAACACATGCAAACCAAACATTCTTAGGTCACTAATATGGGTTTGATCCTGGATTCATCACACTTTTAATGACATGCAAGGTGTCATGGTGATGGATCTACAAACATTAGGTTGCCAAGAGTTGGATTTAGCAAGAAGAAGACGAAAACTTAGAGTTTTTAGAAGATGAACTTTGAAAGAGAAGAGAAGGTTGTAGGAGGATGATTAAATGATGTTACTAAAATGTTTTTACCTTGAGTTCTTGAAGACATGTGGCTGATCTTGGAAGCCTTGGAGGGGAGATAACTTGAGAGAATATGGAGGTTTGAGAGAAGAGTTTGTGAGGAGAGTGAAGAGTGAAAATGGAGAGGGAGAGGGGGTATTTATGGAGTGAAAAAGAGGTGAGGGGGGGGGGGGGGGGGGGCGGTTCTTGGAGAGGGGGGGGGGTGGTGAGTGTGGTGTGTGGTTTTGGTTAAAATGATTGTGTTTAAAGTTGTATAATTAATTAATCTTTGATTAATTTTAATTAGTTATTTTAAATAAAGGTTTTAAATTAATAAAAATGATAAGTATATATATATATATATTTTAAAATAATTTGTAGGTTTATATATATATAAACATATATAAAGGTATTTATAATTGTATAATTATTTTAGTTGGCATTTTATGAGAAGGATGGATGATTTTCCTAATTTGAGGGATTTTAGACTGGATTTCTAAATTTTCTCTACTGTGTCGGGTTTACTGCTAAGTTTGGACAGTGTGACATAAAATAACTGTATCTGATATATTTAGTGCATTTCTAACCTGAACACAATTTTGACGGTTGTCACAGGGGGGGTGGCCGACCTCACAAGGGGGGGGGGTTGATGAGGTGGTGTGTTGCTAAATAAAATGTCCAATCTTGTCTTTTTAATTTATTTTTATACATGAAGTATTTTTCTTTTAAATTTTGAATAACACCTTAAATATATAAAGGTAAAGTTTTTATATAATTTAGTTGAAGTAGATTAGATTACTAATTATATATATACTTGTGATATAATTGTTGCTTAGGTTGGCATTTTATGAGATTTATGGAAAATTTCCTAAATTAAGGGGTTTCTAGGCAAAATTTCTCAGATTTTCCTACTATATTGAGTTTACTGCTAAAATTCCACTGTGTGAACTATGACGTGAATAACTAAAATATGCAGTGCAGTTCTAACCTGAGGTGTAAAATTTGACAGTTATCACACCTTCTTAGAGGATTCTCTGAAGAGGTTGTTCGTACACAAACTGTATGTGTTTGACCCAGCTTTTTGCCTCGGATTAGCGAAGTTCGATGATGCTTACAGAAAACAATATCTAGAGGTAATGAAAAGACGTCTACCAGTTAGTAAAGTCAGAACCAAGCACAAGATCACCGAAGTTGTGAACATCTAATTTGGCCGAATCTTGAAGATCTGGTACCCAATGTTTACCGTCAAAAGAGAAGATGGGAACGAATGGAAGTTCTCCGAAGCCGACTTCAAGAATCTCCGACTGAACGACTTTCATGCCTTACTCAAAGACCTCCGAACTCGAACGATCCGACCGCTCCACATCACCAAAGCGCTTGAAGCTGTAAAGCGATTTCTGAAACACAAGGTAATGATGTCATATATTACTGACTTTCAGATGGGAGTTGAGCACCGAACGAAAAAGGTCAACATGCTGAAACCTGATCAGAAAGCCCCTGAATTGAAGATGTTTCCAGTCAGCAGTTTGCTGCTACAACCATAATTTGGAATCGTATATCTCAACGAACAGAACGAGAATAAGTTTCTCCGCTTCAGTCAAGTTGAAAGATTTTGCGACGGAACTCTGCTAAAGGTCAAAGATGCGCTAAGAGATATAATCACCAAGGAAAAAGAACTCAGGATTTCGTTTGCTGCAAATTCAAACGAAACAATTGCCCGAGAAGCCTTGGAAATTGTCGAAGACCGCATTGAGTTTCTTAAAGCCTTCTGAAGCTTCGAGATTTTGTTCGCACTCCGTAAAAGATACGTTTCAAACTGGCGCGAGATTGAACTTCGATTCAAAGGGGGAGATTGTTGGTATTAAAATCTGATTGAATGGAATCAAGGGAATAATATGTAAATTGTATTTAGGCTTTAATATTGTAATGGGCCATGGGCCTGGTTAGTTTTAGCCTAGATATAAATAGCTTTCTTAACCTTAGTTTTAGGTTAATCGTCATTAATAATTTATGATATACATTGTAAACTCTCTGAAAGGTTTATGAATGTTACATGGATGACGACTTGAAATCATTCTGATTGTTGTTTATTCTATTGATTTCATATTGTATGCACTAATCTGGGATCCACAGTAACGATAATGTAGCCCCGATCATGGGGTACGACGACCTAGTTCAGGACAACCTCACCATCAAAAGGGTGTCCTACTTAGAAGGCTTGGGTCACAACCTTTTCAGCATCGGCCAGTTTTGTGACAAGAATCTTGAAGTGAATTTCAAAGCGTAGCGGTGTAGTATTCGTACTGAAGACGAAACAGAACTCCCCACCGACACTCGCCGAACTAATCTATACACCATCAACCTCGCCTCTCTGAAGACCGATAACGTTGTGTACCTTATGTCCAAAGCGATAACTCAACAGAATTGGCTGTGGCACCGACGACTCTCACACCTAATTCCTGGATCATAGGGTACGACGTTCTCGGATGCTGATCATGCGGGAAGTATGCGCGGTTTCCGGATAGTCCGGATGGAGTGTGGTCCCGATAGTCCAGGATTGAGACATCCGGGAACTTACCTTATTTTCTAAAAAATAAAGTTTAGGCATTATGAAGTGTACTCTTTCCCTCGAATCGATAACCATGAAGTGATATTTAACCCTTACTCCCCCTAGATACGTGCACATGTAACGAGATAATCGTGGTGTCACTCCCCCTCGATGTGTGCAACAAAGATTTGAACAAATTTAACTGTGCACACGAAAACTTTTGACACAAAACAAACTTTAGCGATAAAGAAAAATCGTGTCGCTCCCCCTCAAATAAACACATTAAACTTACTTACTTCCACGCGGTTTTGCTCTCCCTGAACACATCAACAAACTATCAAATGTACGAGTATCAATAAATAGGCAAAGTAACGAGAATAACATAAAGGTCACTAAGCAGAAAAGACGAAAAAGAAACAAGCGAAATCTAATGAGTTTATACACGTAATTAAAAATACAATGAAGGCAGTACAAGTAGAATGCAATACTGAAGGAGTGTAGACATGATCATCCATGTATAAAACAACAGAGGATTAAGCCGCAATCTTTCACTATTGTATGTATAAGTCAAATTTTTAGATTTAGCATACCTAGCTTGGACACAAGAAAATGAAAGCATTTTTCATCCAAGGCTTTGGTAAATAGGTCTGCTATCTGATGTTCTATATTAACAAAATAGAGTTCGATCGTACCTCATTCGACGTGATCCTGTTAGCTTTAATTAGCTCCTAATTAAATGAATGTTTTATAAAGATATTTTAATGTTTTAGATATTTTAGATATTTTCTTATAGATATTTACTTAGATATTTTATATAGATATTTTAGATATTGTCTAGATTTTAGATATCTTAAATATCAAATGTGTAAATGGCCTTATATAAGAGGTGTCCATAGTCTTATTTCAATAAGTGAGAAATATGGAAAGCACACAAAAACACACATAGACTAGTTTCTTATGAGAGTCGTTTCATGTTTAGTGTGGTGTTCTTCAACATTTCTCCTCTCCATATTTAATCATCAATGAATATGAGATAAGTTTCTTTATGATTGTTCTTCATGTATATCTTATCTCTATATTTAAATATGGACTTTATATTTCTTCTATTGTTGCTCAAAAATGGGATCAACAGATCCTTTATGAAGTGATACCGAACGTCGATGTGTTTTGTCTAAGTATGCTGGATTGGATTGCTGGATATAGCGAAGGCGCTCTTCGAGTCACAGTAGATGGGAATCTTCGAGTAGGTGAAGTCGTAGTCCTAAAGCTGGGTGCACATCCAAATCACTTGCGAGCAGCAACTGGTGGCAGCTACATACTCAGCTTCGGCAGTAGATATAGACAGGCAGTTCTGCTTCTACGATGCCCAGTTGATGAGTCAATTTCCCAGAAACTGCACATGTCCCAATGTGCTTTTTCGATCAAACATACTACCGTCGTGGTCAGTGTTCAAATAAGTTGTCAACTCAAAACCTGTCTATTTTCCAAGCCAAGATCAGCAGTACCTTTTAAGTATCTAAAAATACGTTTGACTGCAATTAAGTGAGACTATTTTGGTTTTGACTGAAATCTTGCACACAAGAATGTTGAAAACATAATGTCCGGCCGACTTTCCATTAAGTACATCAAATATCCAATCATTCCACATCCTTTCCTCTGGGATCGGTGTGTAACCTCGTACCAGGAGACATGGGCATTTTCATGGGTGCATAATTTTCCAACTGGTATTTCCAAAGAATATTCCAAATGTACTTAGACTGATTAATAAATATCCCGGTCGATAGTTGTCTAACTTGAAGACCAAGAAAATAATTCATTTGACCCATCATGCTCATTTGAAAGTGCTTACGCATTAGGACTGAAAAGTTTTGAAAATACTTGGGGTTTGTTGAGACTAAAATTAATGCCATCGACATAGACTTGTACAAGAATGGTATCGTGTTTTTCCTTTTTAATGAAAAGAGTGGTATCAATTTTACCTTTGGAAAATCCAGCTTTAACAAAAAAGACGAGAGAGCGTCATACCAGGCTCGTGGTGCTTGCTTAAGGCCATCCAATGCCTTATCGAGAATGTTCACATGATGAGGCTTGGGATCATCCACGAATCCTTCCGGTTGTGATACGTAGACTTCCTCCTTGAGTTTGTCGTTGAGAAAAGCAGTCTTCACGTCCATCTGGAACACCGTGAAGTTCTTGTGCACGGCGTAGGTGAGGAACATTTGTATGGCTTCGATGCGAGCAACCGGTGCGTATGTCTCGTTGTAGTCAATGCCTTCTTGTTGGCGATATCCTTTGGCGACTAGACGTGACTTGTTTATCATGATGATTCCGTCTTCATCCTTCTTATTCTTAAATACCACTTCGTATCGATCACACTCTTGTTTTTTAGTCGTGGGGCTACTCGCCATACTTTGAGGCTCTCAAACTGATAGAGTTCCTCTTGCATGGCAATCAGCCAGTCTGGATCATTTAAGGCTTCGGAAGTGGTTGGTTCAATGCGGCTCAGGAAAGTTGTGAAGAGACGATCATTGGCAGATGTTGCACGAGTCTGAACTAGTGTAGATGGGTCAACGATGATCTGATGTAGAGGATGAGCACGAGTCCACTTGGTGGTATGTGGAAGCGGTTGAGTGGTGAGATTTGAATTGTCTGGATCCGCATATCCACTTAAGGGAAGGTCTTTACGACATCAAGTAATGACGACATGTTTGCTGGTAGTGCTGGTGTTGAATTCACTGGTTGGGGGACAGCCTCCAAAGTTTTTTTTTTGGAAAGGAGAAAGACTCCTGGAAATATATTAAAAAGGCAAAGAAAAGAAACAATTACAATGACAGAACGGGGCACGCGGCCAAAGAGAAAACAAAACAGTGGAACTTCCGGTGTAGTTGGTGAAGGGTGGCACGTGCGAGTAGCAGAGGATGAATCAGCAACATCAGGATCTTGTGTAGAAGCCGCAACTTCCGGTGTAGCAGCAACTACGTCTGGTGTAGCTACAGCAGCAACTTCTGGAGTAGTCTTATCTTAGAGTGTAGCATCACTTGAGTTCGGAGTAACGTCAGCAGATGTAGAGGTGGATGGAGATGCAGTAGAGTCATTCGACGTTGAAGGCTCGTAAGATCTGCGGAGTCCTCAAGTTGTGTAGCTCCAACCCTGTCATTCACAATAGCATTTACATTACTCTGGCCAAAAAATTATTTATAATAAATGTTCAAATAGAAAATCCTAATAAGAAACTTGTGCGCTTAACGTAGAGGCATGATTTGGATTCACCGGATTTTGTGTAGATCCTGAACGAGTTTGTTCAAAAGCTAACACTCCAGTTAATGCGGGTTCTGAACTGAATTGTTCAGAAGCCAAGTCAGTCACTTCGTCAAAGGTCACATTTACACTCTCGATGACGGTTTTAGTGCATTTGTTGTAGACTCGGAACACTTGAGCTTGAGTGGAATAACCAATGAATACTCCTTCCTCTGCTTTGGGGCTGAATTTTCCAAGGTCATCCTTGTCATTTATCATGAAGAACGTGCATCCGAAAGCATGAAAGTACTTGATATTCGGAAAGTGGTTGTTGATGATCTCGTAAGGCATCTTGTTGAACCGCTTGTTGATGATGGAGCGGTTTTACATGTAGCAAGCTATTGAAACTGGCTCGGTCCATAGAAGCAGCGGTACCTTGGATTGAGTGAGCATTGTGCGAGCAACTTCTACAAGGGTACGGTTGCGCCTCTCCACGACTCCGTTCTGCTGAGGAGTGCGTACATCGGAGAAAGTGTGGGTGATGCTTACTGAGTGTAGATAGTCATCCAGCGTGCGGTTCTTGAATTCTGTACTGTTGTCCGTCCTTATGGTCTGTACTAATTGTCGTAGATTCACTTAAAGAGACTACAAGTGTGAGATTATCAGCTCTAGGGTCTCATCCTTAGAACGAAGAAATTTGACCCATGTGTATCTCGAAAAATCATCTACCATAACAAGGACGCACTTCTTGTGATTGATGCTCTGAACACGCATAGGTCCACATAGATCCATGTGAATGAGTTCTAGGGACCTGGACGTGCTCGGAGCGGCCTTCGGCTTGTGTGACACTCACTTCATCTTACCCATCTAGAATGCATCACATAGGTGTTCTTTCTCAAACTTTAGATCCGACATGCCTTTCACGTGTCCGCCTAGCACTAACTTGTTGATGTTCTTGAAGTTCAGGTGTGATAGCCTACGATGCCATCTCCACTTCTACTGAGTGGTGGCCTTAGACTTCAAACAAACAGCTTTGTCCGTCTTCAATGAGATGAGGTCGATCGTGTAGAGATTCGTTTTGCGCATTCCGGCTAGCAGTTCTCTTCCATCTTAGGTGCGGACGCTGCATCTCTTGGCTTTGTAGTTCTCCTCTAAGTTCTTATTGCAGAACTGGCCTATACTAAATAGGTTGTGACCTAGACCCTCGACAAAAGAAACCTTCTTGATAGTGATGTTATCCTGAACTCTGTCTCCATAACCCAGGATTGGTGCAAAATGATTATTCCTAAATCTCACATCTCCGCAACATTTATCAGTGTCGTTTGTGAGAAGCTCCCAGTATGATCAAGTAACAACGAATCGAATGCTTAACTTTGTATTGAATGATTAAAGAGAGTTACAAGTACTACATTGAAGAAACAAAACTCTCTCTTTGATAATCTCTATTAGGCGTATAACCATTCTAACCTAAATCACACTTAAAACACATATTAAATACCTAGTCCAATGACAATCAAGGCCCAAGCCCATTAACACATTAAAGCCCATTTATCAATTATAAGGCTTTTGCAATTAAACAAAACAATTCTTTTCTTTATATCACTTTCTTTTAAATAGGACATTTATGGTCCTAACAATGTCCCCCTAAAGTTATATAAAGAAAAATGTGATCGTGAAATCTTCAGGTTTTGATTTTCTCTGCCTCTAGAATATTTGAAAAACTTTGGTGTTGCTTGTCTTCATGTCCTTCCAGGCTCCCCCTTGAATAAAGCTCTTGGTCTTCATAGTTTCAACTTTATCACCAGATTCAATGAACAATAACCTCCACTGAGTGCTCTAACAGTAGATTTCAACAGTAGAAACCAAACACAACGGATCAGCACACAAGAAAGATAATGTGTGTGTTACGTGACATTCCACGGTACATCTTCAGTTTAGAAACAAGAATCTGTCTTTGAACCGCAAGTTGAATTATCTTTGAAAAACTTCAGAATTTGTCGAACCAATATGCTTGAAGGAGGAATCAACTTGTAGCAGACACTGCTTGATAAGGGCTAGAGAAATTGATCACTTGTAAACAACTTGAACTCTTATCTGAATTGGTCAAATAACAGTTACTCCCCCTGAAGTTTGCTAACTCCCCCTCAACATGATAAGTCGTGTCTTTCAATATGTATCATTTCTTCCCTTCATGATGATTAGGAGCATCCTAAGCATCATGTAACTTCAAAGACAACACTTGTGAGTACCAAAATACCAGATAAAACGTTAAGTAACCAGAATGGGGTAATCATGTAACACAGAAACACAATAATAACTGTTATCACAACAATTAAAATAATTGTGTGGCCTTTGTTCAGAGTTGGCATCGGTGTATCTCTGATAGGACTTCCAGTTATCACTGAAGTAAATTTTTAAAACTTCTCAAACTATTACGGCAATATCACAAAGATATGCAATGGGAATCACAAAGATTCGTGCATGTGTGAAAGAATTAAATTATATCGATATGGCTCAAATATTGATTTAACCTGGGACACAAGCTAAAAATCAATAGACACGGTGATTAGAATATGAAGTTCGGAGACCGGAGTTGATGTTTTCCTTTTTCAATATCTATGTCCTCCGAGTGACGAATACACAAATTAAGTGCTAAACCTCCGTGAATATATAAAACAAGCATCTTTTGTGAGATACTTGAGTGCCTAGGTGGGGTGACACGAGTTATCGACATTGGGTCCATGTTTGTTTCAATATTCATCTCCAAAGAATGAGAATGAATAGATTGTGTGGCTACCCGGATAACTAACTCGGTTTGGTAAGGACCAATAATTCTTTTAAGTCCTGTCACATCCTCACCAAATTCTTTTCACTCCAAACTCATCTATCAAGCTAAACCCGTCACTAATGTCTATAAATGAATGTGTTTCTTGGGTAGCTCCTTCTGGTTCTGGATAGACCATAGAAACAATATAAGTCCTAACACTCCTTTCACACTCTTTTGAGTTACCAAAATATAATAGTTTAGTAAACAGTGAAGTACGAGTTCTAAACTGAAATTTTTAGAAGTCAAAACTTTTAAGAACGAGTCCTGATCTGAGATGATCAGAAGTCGTTGTTGAAATAACAGAATTTCAATGAACAAGATCAAACGCTAAACAAAATGACTCAGTAAGCACAATATGTTCAAAAATGAAACAATGATCAGAAAATTTAATTGTGAAGAACAAGTCACAATTAATGTGTCTGATAAGAATTGAATCATTAATAGAAATGACGTACTATAAAAACAAATTGGAATTTCAGCGAGTGTATTTCCACCGAAATAATTCAACGAATATGTGAGACATGGAAATTACTAAGTCAAGAAAATATAACACGTGGCAATCATGGAAGTTAAAATCAGAGAAAAACAAACACAAGTAAGTTTCTCAGAATAAATTACCACGGTCTTTGCATTCAGTTAAAAATCACTTACTTGTCAAGACATGGTACTCCCCCTCAAAAATGGCATAACCTTTGAATGTTAGTCGTGTGATGTGAATAATCTGAATTAAAGGCACATGACATTTTTGCAAAACAAATCAAAAAAAATTTGGTATCCATGCTTTCATGGATCTATGACGGTTAGATGGCTTATTCGAGTGAGGATCGGGGATACTATAAGTACCATACCAATAAGATGCATACTTACGGTCAACAAAATCATTCAAACCACATGCAAAACAACAAATACAATCATGAGAAAGTTGAAGCAACTATTGAATTGAATAAAGTCTTAAAGGAAACATCACACTTTGTTCAACAATAGTACGAGAATTAAAAACATCATGATTATGATTGTTTGTCCTAACATGTGAAACTGAATTAAATGAATTTGTCTTCGTTGTGCTTTCATTAGACTTCTTCACTACCCAAACTTGTTTGAACCTTTTTCTCCGACCATTATCATCTGAAATATCATTAAAGTCACTGTTAGAAGAACTAGAGTAGTAAGAATGTCTTCTATTTGAGTTGTCGGACATTTGTTGTTTTTGTGACCTTCCTTTAGATTAGGTTTTGAAGATTTGGGCACACAGACCTTTTGAGAGGCAGATGTGGAACATTCGCCTTTCTGAAAATTGACTGGTTCACTCCTTTTATCAAGAAATTGAACACTGCTAGAAAGTTTAAGCAAAAAGTCAAACTTATTAAACTCATCATCTGAACACACCGTGGAATTCAAGAAAGCGGAGAACTAGATTTCTTCATCAGATTTGACATTATCATCTTTTGGAGTTGGGGAACTGGTTGGACTTGGACTTTGCATGGAATTGGTAGCGAAAGGATTTTCAAAATCAGAGTATAGATTCCTATTACAAAAGTCTATTTGAGGTTCTTTTCCTTTATTTGGGAAAATTGGTGATGAGTCACCCAAGAAGGCTTTACAGGAAGAAGTATCTGAGGGTGAACAGGAAGAGTTAGACAGATTAACTTTGTCCACGTTGAGCCTGTCAAGCTTGTCTTGGAGCTCAGCTTTGCTGATTCGCCCTTTCATCATATACGTCTCCAAAGTAGACAGTTGAAAAGTGAGCCTATTAATCTCTGTCTGAAGGTATTCCTTTTCCTCTCTAGATACTGATTTCGTTTGTTTGGAATTGAAACACTCAATCTTGGATAGTAACTCCTATTTTTCCTTTTAAAAACTAATTCTTTCCTGTTCAAATGACTCCTCTAGCTGAACTATTTTCTTTTCTAAGACAAGAGGTGCAACATAGCATTTAAACTCGTCATGTTCTTCCTTAGATTCAGCAGTTTGTGCCTTAACCCTAGCGGATGATGTTGTTGGTCCCGAAGGGGTTCTACAAGGGTGAAAGTTTGTAGAAGCGGGGTTGAATACAAACACAAAATTTACTTTTCTAAATTGTTTATTGATAAATCAAATTTTCTAGACTGTTATTGATAAATCAAAATACAATTTACAGTTTGTTGCGGAATAAGATTAAGTAAAACGTAATCCAAACAAACTTAAGAATCACAAAGGTTCTTGCACTTAGAAGTTAGAAAGAGAGATAGGTAGAAAAATAGATATTTTCTACTTGCACTAAGAAGTCAGGAGAGATCCTTCAAAATGAAGGATGTTTGCTCCTATTTATACCCTATGCAATGCATGGCAGAAGCACTTTACATGTGTCGATTCTTCATTGGGCGCATGCTTTTGACTTCTATCAAAGACATGCTTTAGGCCGCATGGTGAACAGTGTAGTGGCAGAGTGGTTGTACGATTATGGACAAAAGCAAACTTCCTTTTGTACCTTCGTACTTGTGTGCAAGAGGATAAGACAAACAATTCTTGAAGCACAAGCTTCATGATCATCGATCGCTGTTGGGTTTCTCTAATAGTGAGGCCTGATGTAAGAAAGCTATCGTTGAAGCCTTGTTCTTAAATTGTCGTGCGTGTCTAGACTTGTCTTGGTTTCACTGATGTCCGCTTCATATCATGAGTAGACTTGTCTTTGTTCATCAGCTTTGTGTTCGATGTCAGCGATGAACCCTTTGGTCACGAGGCTTGTCTTCAGGGATTACATCTAACACTTACTACATTAGAAACTATCAGCGATACTGAACAGACTCAGTATGTTATCGCTGATGGTGAAACACTAATACATATAGATGTTAAAAAAAAATTCATCAAGTATTCTAAGGGTCGTCTTCAAATCACTAAGAGATTTTGGATCAACAATCTCCCCCTATTTGATGATGAAAAGGCAACATAAGAAAATTGCTAAGTGTTTAAAACATAAGGATAAAGAGGACTCATAACATACATGTCTCATTTACTGTTTTAAAGGATCTTTTCCAGTACTGAAAGAGTAAAGTAGTTCACTGAAAAACATTCATTAATTCGTAATCAGGTTACAAAGGGAATACGAAAGTTTACAAGTACAAGTGAAAAACTATACAAGTACTAAAAGTTAAACGAACTGATAAATTACAAGAAGAATACAAAAAGGGAATCTATCAGCTATAGTGGTTCTTCCTTCATCTGTTCTTCGTCATATGAGTCTTCAGCGATCATGTAGTCATAGATTTGTTCTCCTCGTTGTCTTCTAAGCTTGGCTTCTTTGTAAATGTTAGACTTCATGAAGACGTATGCCCTTGCCATTTCACACCAGTACAGAAGATCTTTTAGATGGGCAAGAGGGCAGAGATGGATTTCTGCATCTCGTTGAAACAATTGAATACCATCCATGTCGTAGAAGATTATTCCGTAAGGGACCCCTATCACTTGACCAGGAGTAAAAGGTCCTCGTGGTGGCAGTGATAGGTTGAGAGCTGAGAGGTCAGGTGGTGGTCCAAGTACTGTAACTCTTGAAAATTCTATCTTTGTTTCGTTTTTGTATGCAGGTTTTTCAGAGGTCGATGCTCGCCTTTTCTTCTTCGTTGGTCTTGGATTCTGAGGTAGAGGAGGAGGTATTTCAACCCTCGCTGAGATTTTGTTGATGAGTAAGTTCAAGAACCTTTCCACATGGGCTGTGTACTTGGACTTAGATCTTTGAAGTGCATCACTGATCAATAACCATTCGTCAAAACCAAAGTTTTATAGCTTGGACAAAAACATGGTTTGCGTTGAGTCGTCATCTGTGATTACTTGGATAGTCTCCATCACTGAGTTCTTCTTACTCTTTCCCGTTACAGTCACAACAGTAATTCTTCTGGGATGATATCGATGTTCTAGTTTCTCTCTGCACCATATCAACTCGGAATCACTGACGACCTTTTCTTTTTGGGCTTCCTCCTCGACTTCCTTTAGTAACTGGGCTTGGACTCTGATCGGGTTATTTGTGAGTTTTTTATTAGAGACTGGGTTTTGGGCTACCTTAAGAGAATATTGGGCATCCTTTTGGTAGACCGCAAACATTTTCTCATCTCTAATAGATTCTTCACATTCTTCAGGACTCAGAAATCCAAGTTCATCTATTTCAGCACCAAGTCAAGGAGGGATCTGGATACGTTGGCTTTCTAGCTGACAGATTAGTGCTGATGTTCTTTCTCTTTGTTCGTCCTCATACCTTTGGATTGGTCGTGAGGGTCCGGATGGGAGTGTCAGCGCGTTCCTCTTCTTCTTCTTCTTCATCAGTCTCTAGAACGGAGACCGGGATTATTTGGTCTTCAGCGAGTGCTGGGATTATTTGTTGAGGATGTTCTTCAGCTCGTCCCTCAAGCAGGGGAGAGAACTAGCTGAGTAAAAGAGGAAGGAATTAGGTGTTGAGAGAAAAGATAGAAAAAAATGGTTAAGTGTGCATAAGTGGTTTTAAGTAGGCATGTGTAGAAAAGACCAGGATGATGGAGAGACATACCTGAGAAGGTTGCTCCCGCTCAGAAGTGTATAGGATTTTCAGATTATCCTTAGCAGAAATACCTTTCTGTTTTCCCTGATAATTCTTCTGAGTTAGGGCTTTCTCAGTGTTTCTCTCCCCTAGTTCATTAATGGAGATTCATCATCATCATCATCATCGTCAGCGTCCTTGGAATCGTCCTTGGCATCATCAAGGTTGATTTCTTCAACCTCTTCTTCCTCTTCTTCATCCTCCTCGTCATCAGAGGGGATGGTGACCGTATCAGCAGCAGCAGTAGGAACAGTTGGAGCAGACTCCTTATTGGTTTCCTCCCCTCAACATGAGGACGGTCTTCATTTGGCATTGATGGCATTTCCCATGTATCTGCTGGTATATCCCTTGGGGAGCCAGCAGTATCATTATTTTATTTATTCTTCTCCCCCTCTTTGTCATCATCTGTGGGGGGGATTCTTGGAGAAGGAGCAACAGTAGTAGCAGGGACAGTGGTGGAAGTGGAAGGAGCAGTTGTCTTCAGGGTCTCAATCCTGGTGAACAACTCCCCGATGGCACCAAATGACTCCACGACAAAGTTAGCGACCATGTCGAGAGATTTTCTGTCGCCATCAGTGAAAGACAGGGAGGGGGTAGGAACGGGTTTCTTCAGTTCTGCTAGCACATCAGCTAGCAGTGTATTGTTCTCGTCGACCTTGGAGGAGAGGTCAGTGACAGATCTGGTGAGTGAGCTGATAGAGGCGATGTTGACAGCGACTTTATTCTTTATTCGGATCACCTCCTCTTGCAGAAATGATAGCTGAGAGTTATCAGTTTTATTTTTGAGAGAGGAGATGAGCGTCTTGAGCGCTAAGTCTACATTGTTGCTGGTGGTGGTTATCTTCTGAAGGCCGTTGAAGAGAGTGGTGAGGTTCTTGCTGATGTCCAAGATGGAGGTGTTTAGCATCTCAAACGAAGGACCTGTAAAAACAAAATATCTTTGAGCATAAGTATTCTCATGCTTAGTCACTAAAGAAATGGGGTTGAGGAAAGATGGAATACCTGATGGTTCATTGAAGGAGTCCAAAGGATGTCCTCATGTCCTACTTTAGAGAAGTCGAGAACATGGTATGATGAGGGGCTCTGAGAGGAGACCATCAGGTCCGGTGCTATCCGCGATGAGGTTGCAGAGTAGTTCCACTTGCGTAGAGGACAGCTGATTCGCTGGAAGTGTTGATAAAAGAAATAGATGGATAAGAAGAGATGTTGGTGAAGACGGCAGTGCATTATGGAAGTTAGGCACTAGCGCTGTCTGAAACTACACCTTTAGTGCGTTGAGGCACTGAGGTGGTTAGGGTAGAGGCCAACGTAGATTCAGCGATCCTAGAGGTCGCTGAAGCAGTTGTAGTGGTGTCATGAGTGGTGGAGCAAACCACAAAGGAATCAAGGGAAGCTTGTGAAGAGGCAATCCCTAATGTTGTTGTTGTTGTTGTTGTAGCAGCTATGGGTTTCTCCTTTGTTTGTCTCTTGGTCTTTTTTGCAGGACAGGAGTGGTCGTGGAGGGTTTCCTCTTGGAAGAGGGGGATGTAGTAGCTTGGGAAGCCATGGGGGGTTGGACCGTAGGCATCGCTGCAGAAGACGGAGTAGGTTGGGTCATGAGAAGGTTGTAAAAGTAGGAAAACGTACCTCATTCTCCATGGGCTCTTTGTCAACTTGGTGAGACCTAAATTTGGGTAGCTGATACCCTTCATCATTTGGGTATAATGAACTCAGAAGTGTTGAAGTAGAACGTTGATGAAGCGTACGTAGGACACAGAGGGGTCCCTTTCAGGATTTTCGACCTTCGCCATTAGGTCTTCGAAGATCATCCTGGCGTAGTCAACATTCCTGCCAGTGATGACGAAGTAGTCAAGGTCAATAGAGACCCGACTGGCCTGATCCATGTTGCATGTTTTTCCGCCCATGCTCTGGACGAAATGAACAAAACATATACCCAAGTTCAGTGGGCATCATCGCTTTGATGATTTTGGTGAGTTTTTTGTCAGGCACACCATGCTTGGTTTTCCAGTCATAACCCATCAAGTCAAGGAACTTCATGACCTATTCATCAGTGGGGGTGTCAGCATAGTTCTTGCAGACAGGGAGGTGCAGCGATGTTCGGATATCTAAGGGAGTGATACTCCCTTCGCCATGTTCTATTTCAAAGGCGAGAACAGTTACTTTCTTCCCTGACTTCAGGGTCTTCTCAGTCTTCTCAGCAGTATACCGGAACTGTTGGATCAACCTCTTATGCCCAGGGGGATACACAGTAAGGGCATAGAAGATAGGAGAATTCTTCAAGAAGTTTACAGTGTCATGAAGGTGAGGAGATGGTTTATCAGCCTTGAAGTCTAGGAGGGCCAAATGGTTTTTGGA
This sequence comes from Saussurea involucrata, assembly GCA_033807775.1. Classification (NCBI taxonomy): domain Eukaryota; kingdom Viridiplantae; phylum Streptophyta; class Magnoliopsida; order Asterales; family Asteraceae; genus Saussurea; species Saussurea involucrata. The sequence goes on from CM066316.1 coordinate 30,269,956, forward strand.
TTTGAACGACACAGCTGATAGGTCGAACTTAACGTTTTTGGAGCGGGTGAAGGTGGTAGCTTGAGTTGCCATTTCTGTTTTTAGAGAAACAAAATAGAAATGTAGAATATTTCTTAGAATGTAAGTTTTTAAAACATTATGTTCTAAAATGAAGATAAACAGTTTTACCAGTTTCCTTTTTGGGAAAGAAAAGGTAAAAAAAAAAGTTTTCCCATTTTCAACAAATATGAAAATGGTAGAAAAATGTAGTTTACCAGTTTACTTTTAGGGAAAGAAATGGTAACTTACATTTGAGATGAAAAAGAAATAGTTTAAATAGGATTTTTAACTTCTAAAAACCTTTCTAAGGTTTTGAGTAAATCATGAAGAAAATGATTTTTAGAAAAAAAACGTGTTTTTGATCATTTTTAACAAAGAATAAAGATCAAAAGGTGGTTTTAGATAACAATGTTCATATAGAATAAGACGAAGAACATGGAAATTTCAAAGGTTTTGAGTACGAGTTCTTAGTGTTCTTGAATGCTCAAAGTTGTTCTTGCATTAGGATGTTTTGTGTGCGTAAAGTGAAAAATGAGACGAGTGTTGTTTATATATGAGAGAGGAGAGAGAAAGAATGATGAGCGAGAAAAGGTTTTCATCATTACATGGACACGTCTTACGAAGATGATTGGTCAAGAAGTGTAACGGACGAACGTGTGTTAGAGAAAATGTGTGCCAAGGGTTATCCTCAAACATGACGTCACACTAGAAAAAACGTCTTTTCATTTTTCAAAAGAGATCTCTGATAGGAAATATTACTGATAAGATTTTGTTTTTGAAGAATCACTGATAGAAATGTCAGTGATCAGTTTCATTTTTGAAAAATCTTTTAATCATTTAAGGAAAGTGAATGATTAAATTTGAGATTTTTGGAAAACGTCTCGCTAAAGAAAAACTTCAGTGAGAGAAGATAGAAAAATATACCTGATGATCAAAGAACATTTATTCAGAGATAAAGAGATGAATATCATATATAAGATCTTAATAACTGAAGAGTTAATCTTCAAGGTTTAGCATTCCAAGCTCACTAATGAGAAAGTTGAATCTTGTCTCATCAAGAGGTTTGGTGAAGATATCAGCGAGTTGAAATTCAGTGGGAATGAAATGAAGTTCTATATCTCCATTCATCACATGATCTCTGATAAATTGATATCTTATTTCAATGTGTTTGGTCTTTAGGTATAGCACAGGGTTTTTTGATATAGTGATGACACTAGTGTTGTCGCAATAGATGAGAATCTTTGATAGCTGAAAGTCATAGTCTATAAGTTGATTTCTCATCCATAAGATCTGAGCACCACAACTACCAGCGGATACATACTCAGCTTCAGCAGTTGAGGTGGACACTGAGTTTTGCTTTTTGCTTGTCCAACTCACCAGCTTTCCACCTAGGAGCTGACAGCCTCCAGTGGTGCTTTTTCTATCCAGTTTGTAACCTGTAAATCACTATCTGAATAGGCAGTGAGATCGAACCCTGAGTCCTTGGGATACCAAAGATATAGGTTAGGAGTACCCTTCAGATATTTGAATATTCGCTTTACAGCGATCAGATGTGATTCTTTGGGTTCTGATTGATATCGTGCACATAAACAAGTAGAATACATGATATGGGGTTGACTAGTTGTAAGATATAAAAGAGAGTCGATCATTCCTCTATAGGCAGTGACATTTACAGGTTTCCCATTTGGATCCTTGTTTAGTGTCAGCGGAGGTGCCATAGAAGTTTCCATTGCTGAGCTTTGAGTAAGATCAAAACATTTCAGCGTATCTTTAACATACTTACCTTGGTGAATAAATGTACATTTTTCGTTTTGCTTTATATGAAGTCCAAGGAAGTAGGTTAGCTCACCCATCATACTCATCGTATATTCTTTCTTCATTCGTTCAGCGAATCGAGTACACAGAGATGGGTTAGTAGATCCAAATATGATGTCATCGACATATATCTGAACAAGTATAATATGACCTTTAACCTTTCTGAAAAATAGAGTATTGTCAATCTTTTCACGTTCAAATTTTTCAGCAATAAGGTAAGAAGATAATGTGTCATACCATGCACGAGGGGCTTGTTTCAATCCATAAAGGGTCTTATCCAGTTTATAAACATAATCTGGATGCTTAGGGTCAGCGAATCCTGGGGGTTGTTCAACAAAAACTTCTTCATTCAGCTTTTCATTTAGGAATGCTGACTTAACATCCATTTAATGAACTTTGAAGTCCTTATGAACTGCATAAGCTAAGAATAATCGAATTGCTTCGATCCTAGCCACAGGGTCAAAGGTTTTATCATAGTCTATGCCTTCCTCTTGTCTGCATCCCTGAGCAACAAGTCTAGCCTTGTTCTGGGTTACAGCCCCATGTTCATCTAACTTGTTACGATACACCCACTTGGTGCCAATAACAGTTTTATCAGATGGTATGGGAACGAGATTCCAAACTTTGTTTCTTTCTATCTCAGTCAGCTCTTCTTGCATAGCGCTGACCCAATTTGGAACTCTGAGGCATCATCCGTCTTTTTAGGTTCAATCAGCGAGATGAAATTTACAAAGAGACAGATATTACCTGAACTGCGTCGAGTCTGCATGTAACAACCCAACATTTTTAAACAATTCGTTTCATATAAATTGAATATCCCAAAATCGCGATCTAAAATTTCTTACATAATATCCGAGAATGGTTGGCGGAAACAACCTACACAACTGAGAAGTAAACTATGATAAACTATAGTGTCACTACATTATCCATCTTTCTCTTGCTAACGCCCTGCTTACTTGCTAGAGCCTTTCTGAACCTGCTTACCTGAAAAAGGTTTTTAATTTAAAAGAAAGCAAGGGTTAGACCATGAGGTCTAGTGAGTCCCTCAAATAGTTATCAAGCATTTAAACAGAATACCATTTCAGTATGAATCGTTCATAAAACAGTTTAGATGAATTCGTTTCGGATATAAATCCGCCCCTCATAAATTGACACCCTAAAGTCACCCTAAGGTGACAACGAGTCAGTCTCATGCTGCCTTGCAGGGTCACACCGCCCTTGGCATAAACGGGAACACCCTCCCGGCACGAGCTGGCGGGCCCTTCCCGACTTAGTCAATTTACATCAAAATCAATGTATGCATACACCCCACATAAAGTTTTAAACATCTTTCATGCAATTAAAGCATAATAAAAAAGCATGGCAATTCTCATCATTCCAACACATTTTGAAAACACTTTAAAAGCCACACAATTCAGTTCAGAAAACTCACCTGATATGCTTACTTCCTTCCTACCTTGCTTTGTACTCCCCAAGTGATCTACCTGAGTCAAAGGATAAACACATAAGCTAACTAACCGAACCGTCCGGACATCACTTACCGGACACTCTTACTTCCCGGACATTTTTACTTACCGGACACCACAATGTCCGGACACCTCTGCTTTCCGGATAACACCACTTTCCGGATAACACCACTTTCCGGATAATACCACTTTCCGGATAACTCAACATTCCGGACACTTAACCTTTCCGGACACTTAACCTTTCCGGACACTTAAACTTTCCGGACACTATACCCGGTAACCTGCGACAATAAGCTACCCGGACAACTTCCGGACACCTGCTTCGCAAGAAGGTTTCCGGACGAGGCGCTGTTCGAGTTTAATGCTCGAAATCATGCCAAACACCCATTAAACAGTAAGATAATGCGACGATTAACTAAATACAGGCCCAATATCAAATCCCACAAAGTTTTACTGCCTAAACACAACCCAAATATGCTTAAATCTCCCTTAATGGTCTTAAACAACTTTGTTAGGGTAGAATTTATGTTGATTTTAAGTTCAAGAGTTTGAATTGTAATTGTTTAAACTTAGTCCATAGTGAACGGGCCGTGGGCTTGTTACCATGGGCCTAGCATATATAAAGTGTAATTAGCTTAGAAAATTAGCTAGTTGTCTCATTTAGCTTTTCTGCTTTACACTGTAATTCTCTCTAAATCAATAGCTAAGTGGGCAACCTTTGTGAATCATATCAACTGTTCTTATTTGCTTATTCACAAACATAATCGTTGCACGGATCTGGATTCTACAATTGGTATCAGAGCAGACAGACGGATTCGATTCAAAGTCTAATTCATTGATTTCTGGTTAGTTTGACTTTTCCACGTCTGACTTTTCTTGATTTTTCAAATCTGTGATTCTGCGTAAATTGTTCAATTTTGCTTGTTGGGTTGTGTTAGCATCATAATTATAAGCAATTCTGCAAATTTTCACACCCTAATTCGTTCGTTTGGTTGGTCAATTTAGCAATTTAAGATCAAACGTTTTGGTAGTGTTCTTGACAAAGATTTGATTTTAACCATCAAAACTTGTTGTTTTTGCATTGAAATCGATTGGATTAGTGTTATTTTTGTGTTTTGCATTGTTACTAATCTTCCAGAATCAATTTTGGGCAACCCTAATCGAAAAGTCGATCGATTTAAGCAAACAGCCGCAGAGTCCGGATAAGCCAGCCGCGGTTTCCGGACAAGTTGAGAGTGTCCGGACGTTTATGTGAAATCCATCCGGACAACTCCAATTCCATCCGGACTCCTCATTTTTCCGGGTAAGTTCTGCAATTCGGGTAAGTCACTATTCCTTATACTATCCGGGTAACATTTGTATCCGGAAACCCAGTGTTTCCAGACATATCTTATCCGGACAATCCATTGTACCCGGAAACTTCATTGTTAGTCGCAGGAGGGGGACATTTAAGTATTCGTGAATCTGTGCCATCCGGATTCTTTGTTTACCCGGACACTTTGTGATTTATTGAACTGTTCTTAATTGATCTGATTCGGACACTTCCTGATCAGACCCTTACTTGGATTACTATCCAATAAGATCACTCTTAGTTCATACCAGTCATAGAACCTGCGTTAGGATTCCACTCTTAGTGCCTTGCGTTAGGTTTACACTTTGAATCAATCTACACGTCTGACGATCACTCCAGTGCAACTGAAGATGTCTCCTGCTGAAGAAGACATGAAAAGGTCGTGTCAGGTATGTGAACCTATCTTTTTAGAACTTTATGACCGAGTGAAACCTCTTGCTGAACGGGTAGGTTCCTTTAAGGCCACTTCTAAAGAACAACTGCTTGAGATTAGGTCTCTAACCGAAAAGCTAGATGTTCAAAAGAAAATAACTGAAAAATATAAGTCTGAAAATGCTATTTTAAAGGAGAAATGCAAAAATCTTTCTATAACACCTAAAGACTTACGGGCCAAATTATCTGAACTTCAGTCACAGTTTGATCAGTGCTTGAATGAAAAAGCAGAAATTGTTTATCAATGCTCTGCTCTTCAAATTCAGCACAAGGAGTTTGTAAATAAAATCACTGATCTTGAAACAGAACTCCACAAAAGGGGTCAAACTGATCAAACCATCTTTCTAAATAAACCTAAAGAGTTCACGTACTTTAATAAAGAGTGGGGAATCGGTTATGATAACCCACATTATTTGAAAAAGGGAAGATGGCATACACCCACTCTGTATGATTTTGCTTGTCTTGGGTTAGATAAGAAGTATCCTGAATATGGAATTCAATGGACTGGTACTCTTGAACCTGAAAAGGAAGAGGAAACCGAGGAATATAAGCGCACACACAAACGAGGAATACAACTTCCATTTTGTTATGAGCCTTTAAATTAATCTTATAAGAAAAATCCAAAGAAGTGCCTCTCGAATGACTACTTCGACCCCTACAAGGTTGCTAAGCCCAAGGATTCCTCCCAAAAGGATGAGGACCAAGCACCAGCAACCAAGAATGAGACGGACGAGTTTAAACTCTATGTTCCCCCTCTCATCTTGGAAGCAAAGATTGTCGAGTTGGAGGAGTCGTTTGAGAAAGAAAGGTCTATTTTTCAAAACGAAAAGAAAGTGCTAATCTCTGAGATTGAGAAACTCAGATCTGAGAAAACCGACGGTGTGTCAAGTGAGGAAAAGGAAAAAATTCAGTGGGAAATCAATACGCTCTCATCTAAGTTGTCTGAAATGACAAGAGAAACATTGAAAGAGTACCTGAGAAATGGTCAACTCCAAGAACAGATTGACCTTCTCCAGGCTCAAAAGCAGATTTCACCTGATCTTTCCTCCAACTCATCTGACACATCCTCGTGTAAAGCTTTCATAGGAAATATCTCGTCTCAAGAAAGTCAAGTTTCTCAAGATGAATGTGTTACAAGGAATTTAAACTCTGATTTTTCAAACGCTTCCGCACCAAATTCCTCAAAGCACACTACAGAAAGCACAAAGTGTTCCTCGCATCTCTCGACCGATCCAAATCCTAAAATCCCGGAGATAGATTTTTCAGAATACATGAACTCCGAAGGTAATTCTGATAGAGAGTTTGAGTCGTTCCCTTTTGACAAACCTCTTCCAAGTCATTCTGACTTTTTGTCTCCAGTGGTTAATCGTCCGGTCAATTTTCAAAAGGGCGACTGTTCTCAATCCAAGACTCCGGCTGTGATCAAGATTCTTAAAAATGCTTCAAATTCTCAAAAACAATCACAGCCGAAGCAAAAGACCGAACGACCGACCACTAAGATTCCTATTTTCTCAAAGGTCACTGACCGCATTGTCCCTGTTGTTTCGGATTAAACCGGTCGAGCTAAACAAACAAAACCAAAGTGGCCAGCCAAGGAATATGTCAAGGATGATGCATCAAAGTCGTTCAATACTGTCTTTCATCCTAGGATGAACAAAAACGATTGTTCCTGGAATCATAGGAATAATTTTGTTAATAGAGATGTTAATTTTCCGATGAAAATTTATTCCATTCAGCAATTGATTCAATTATCACGCGATCGTTTGTGTTGTTCTAGTTGTGGCTGGAATGATTTTGATGACATTGCCAATAATGAGTGGTTTGGGTCATATCAAATGTTTAATCATACACCCAAACGCAAACTCCGTAATAACCAGCAAAGAGACTATCAAAAACGGGGTTACCAATCAGTGGTTAAACCACAGCGGGAGACCAAACCTGCTCCTAGATGGGTTGCTCCTACTGAGGTTAAACCGGCACCCAGGTGGAAAGCTGCTACAAAATCTGTTCCTCCTAAAGGTGTAAATTCTGCACCGAAGATGAAACAAGTACCAAAACCAGTTCCCTCCACCGGTGTAAATCCTACACCTAACGGGAAAGCAGGGACAAAGCAAACTTCCCCAAACGGTGTCAAACCTAACCCTCCCGGACCCAGGCAAATCTGGGTACCGAAGGTCCGCTAAACTTGTTTTGCAGGACGGTCATGTGTGGTCCTTAGACACTGGATGCTCCACACACATGACCGCAAGGAGGGAGCTGCTCACGATCTACAAGGAACAATATTAAGAAGACGTGAGGTTTGTCTATACCTGTGCTTTAACAAGCTGCTCATGTGTTTAGGGGGAGCATGATCAGCTATCAGGTATGTTACTCTACTGTTGAGGGGGAGCGTCACACACATTTTTTCTTAAATATGTTAAAAAGTTTTTTGTGTGTGTGGATACTCCCGTGTGCACTTCACTCTACGCGCACATTTTGAGGGGGAGCGACACAGTGTTTTTCTTTCAATGCCTAAAAGTTTTTATGTGTGTCGGACTCTCCATTGCACTATCCTAGGGGGAGCAAATTCTTCCCCATGCTCCGTTGGAGGGGGAGCGAGAGAAGGTTCATTTCTGAAATCCATATAGCTTTATTTTTGCAAAATGTCAAGAATCAGGGAAATTCTTGAAAATCCAGAAGTATCCGGACCGGGTCCTTATCCGGATTGGAAGGGAACCCGGGTACCATATCCGGACTCTTGGTCTCTCTTAAATGTCATCCGGATTCTATTCTGTCCGGATTGCTTATTTTATCCGGAAACTTTCATCATCTCCGGTATGTTTTTTTTTTGTCCGGACACCTTTTGTCCGGATACCTGTATTGTCCGGAATGTCTTGCAATTGCATCATTATGTCCGGACGCCCCTACTATTTTCAGTCCTGTACCTGTTTCATCACTACCTGTCCTCAATCCGTATCAGATTGAGCCACTTAATGCACATGTACGCACCAGAACTTGTTTATCCGCCTCAGTTTCTAACTTTGGGTCTTTTTACAGATATTCCATGGCGGATCCACAACCTCAATCCGAGGGGAAGAGTCACACTATTTTTCTTACAAAGTCTAAATATTTTTTCTTGTGATTGATACCACTCTCACTCCGAGGGGGAGCAAGTCAATCCCTATGTATGTTTTGAGGGGGAGCAGGATAATATCCGTGCTATAAATATGCCTGAATCCCTACCTGTGATAGCATATAGACGAGAGTTAGGGAATCCCATGGTCCGGCCAGAGCCGGAGGGACCTTCCCCGGGACTAGAACATGTGAGAAGGAGGGTGTTAAGGTCGAACGCGAACCAAGAAAGATTGAGCCGTAAAGATAACGAGGCTCCTGAGCGAAACCATCCACGCGATATCCGAGTAGCCACATCTCCTATCCCGTCTCATTTGTTGGGACGGGGTATTGAAGAAGACTCAGTGGACCCAGCGGAGCAATTGCACGACCCCCTCATCCACTCCTCCGTCTCACAACAGACGGATGTTTCAATATTACACGGGGAACAAGCACAACTTCCACCGGCCTCTCATTCGGAGAGTGTTGGTGTTGAAATAAGAGACCAGCAGCCCCCGGTCTCGACTTCTTTGCGTGCACCATCGAGTCTAGAGCCTATTGTTACTGAACATTCTTCACCTTGGACACTTGATGCGGAACAACACCAAGTCTCGGCTCTTAGTGACCCGACCGGAACGTCTATAGTGTCTCCGACTTCCGGAACACGAGGATTGGACGGAAATCCTACCACAGTTAATATCATGCCAGCTGTGAATGTAGGTGGCTCTACCTCTGCGGTAGATGTCTTAACGGGTAATCTAAGTGAACCCGGAGTTATTCACCCCGACTTTGTGTCGCAAGGGTCCCTGGACAGCACCCTCAAGGCTGTCCGCGAGGCACTGGAACAGCATGTCACCGACGAGATCGCCAAAGCCATCAAAGGTAAAGCAAAATTCGTTGAAGCCGAAACCGCACCACCACATCCACCGACATTTGCTCAACCTATTTATTCAGTGGATACCTTAAAGACGATGCTCTTAGCCCAACTGCTCCAGGAATCCGACACAACCGCATCTACCGAAGCAGACCTGATCTCAGTTCTTCGATCCCAGGTCACTGCTCCATCTTCGTCCATCACCTCACGCCTTGACGCCATTGACTCGACCCTCAAAGACTACAACAAAGCACTTGCCATGCTGTCTGAGAGGGTCCGCTCACTAGAAGACACTTGTAAGAGTCAAGCCGGCGGTCTCAAACGCAAGCACGATGACCAGGATGATCCTGATCACCGTGAGGGGGAGAAGCGTCTACGCCAAACCGAGACCGTCCAGATCGTGACTGCCGAAACTATAACAGTGGTTCAAAAGGAACCCCCAACTGCGGCAACTTCAACAGCAACATCCGAAGCCGAGTTGCCATTAGCACAGATGGTCATCGACATGGATATTTCAGAAGATGAAGCCCCAACGGTTGAAAAGCCCGAGGGTACAACACAGGAATTGGTCGCACAAGACCATCAGACATGCCAATGCTCATCATGATTGATCCTGCATGTGAAACCAACTCGGAAACCGAAGACGCATGGTACGAAAAAGCTGCCAGAGCCGTAAACTTCGAGGTAAACTTGGTGTTTCCCACTGATGAAGACGACAACGTTGATTACGACCAGTTTCTGCTTCAGAATCTCTATGGTACGCCTCCCGTTCACTCGACTCAACCCGCTACGACTTCAGATCAACCCGAAAGCTCAAATACAGAAATCCCGACATCTCCTCAGCAAACGACAGCTCCTGATCTTCCTCCCCATCCTCAGCAACAAAACCAATGGGAGAAGATCAAGGTCCTCATTCCTCATCTGGAGGAATCTGTGAAGAAGTTGTTTGTTCACCGAATTCGCCCGATCGAGCCAACCTTCTGTCTTGGCATCTACAGTCCTGATCCAGCACGCCAACTCCGATACGTAGAAGCCATGAAGCGGTGTCTCCCGAGAGACCAGGTTCGAACCAAACATAAAATTTCAGAGGTGCTAAAGATTCAGTCAAACCGAATTATGAAGATCGTCTTTCCCGTGTTCACTGTTCGACGTGAATACGGAAAAGAATGGATTTTTTTCTGAAGCTGACTTTAAGCATCTCCATCAGTTCGACCACCTGGTTATTCTGAGAGATCTTTGCACCAGAACCATCCGACCGATTGCTGTAACAAAGGCGCTCGAAGCGGTTCGTCGATTCCTCATCCGTTCTATTATGATCTCTTATCTTACGGACTTTCAAATGGCAATTGAGAACCGAGCGAAGAAGGTAAATCTGCTCAAACCGAATCTGAAAGCTCCTGAACTGTCGATGTATCCCGAGAATGCAAGGCTGCTTCAACCGGAATTTGGGATCGTCTTCCTCAACACTCAGAAAGAAAAGAAGTTTATGAGGTTCAGTCAGGTAGATCGATTTTGCGACGGCACACTGCTCAAAGTTCAAGACGCTCTTCGGAAGATCATCAAGCACGAATCCGAAAATCTAAAGGTATCCTATGTACCCAATCTGAATGAAAGAACTGCTCAGACTGCTTTGGATATGGTTGAAGAACGTCTCGACTACCGCCGCGCCATCAGATTCTTTGAGGTTCACTTCATGTTGCGTAAACGATACGTATTCAACTGGCAAGAGATAGAGCGCGAACTCGAACTTCAAATCAAAGGGGGAAATTGTTAGGGTAGAATTTATGTTGATTTTAAGTTCAAGGGTTTGAATTGTAATTGTTTAAACTTAGTCCATAGTGAACGGGCCGTGGGCTTGTTACCACGGGCCCAGCATATATAAAGTGTAATTAGCTTAGAAAATTAGCTAGTTGTCTCATTTAGCTTTTCTGCTTTACACTGTAATTCTTTCTAAATCAATAGCTAAGTGGGCAGCCTTTGTGAATCATATCAACTGTTCTTATTTGCTTATTCACAAACATAATCGTTGCACGGATCTGGATTCTACAAACCTTTTGCAAGAAAACTCTCAAAACCACAAATCACCAGACGAATCTTAGATGGAGTTATGGATTAAGGGTTACCTGCTAGATTACTACAAGAAACGAATTCCAATCCAGTTCCTTATTCTGATTCCAAGACTTGATGATTCTTCTCTTCAAATGCACCAAAACCCTCAAAACTCTAGTATTCTTTTTCTCTCCAAAATTTCAGCCGACAACACAAAGAAATCAGGAAATGCAAAGGTTGTCTAGGGTTTTGTGCCCTTTTATACTCCCTCTCTTATTTCTCAATTGGCCCCTCAACTTCTACTTTTATTTAAAACTCCACACCAACCGCAAAACTCTTCGAAAAAGGTCTGGGTCGTTACAACACTCCCCCCTCAAAAGAATTCCGTCCCCGGAATTCCATTTTCGAAAAGGAGAGGGTACCTAGATTTCGTATCGGATTCTACCTCCCACGCTGCCTCTCACCCCCTTACGATACCTACACTGAACTTTTACTGGCCGAATTTCTCTATTCATGATTTCCGGACCTTGTTGTCCACGATCTCTATTGGTTCTTCTTCGTACGACAGTCTCTCATCGATGCTAACATTTTCAAATGGAATGGCTACATCGGTCTCAGCCAAACATCTCTTCAGATTTGACACAAGAAAAGTTGGATGCACTCCTCTTACTTCTTCTGGCAAGTCTAACTTATATGCCGCTGCTCTAACTTACTCACTAAAGACAGAAGTCAACTTCTTATCGCCTGTAATTCTAGCAAGGTCGACATTACTACTGCTTCCCTCATCTGTTCCTCATAACAGAGGCGCACATCACACCACGAATTCCCCCAAAATTTCATCTAGTACCTCAAGATCGCGCACTATCTATTCAACATTCATAACTCCGACAAACCCACCGACGTAGTCCACTTTACCTATCTCTCGATTCTCGAGGTTCCACAGTCTTATGCTCTCAAATCAACCACTCAGTTCTACTCGGTTGCCCCAAATCGTTCAGATGGGAAACATAACCGCACTTCATACATGAAACCGCCCTCGGCGAGTCATCACTTGCTAAAACGTGCCATCTTGCACTATTTACTTGTACCCCCTTCGATCACTATACTCGCTTAAAACTACCTGATAAAACCAAGGCCAACCGCGCCTCTGTCCCCACATCGGGACTCACAGTTTTAAACACGTCTAAATAAGGTCTCTTATACATTTACACTTTCTTAAGAAAAAGGACTTGGCAGAAATTCCCGCCACGACAACGAGAATCTTCTACCAAGAAAACTCGCTCACTGACAACTTGGCACTAGGCCAACCTTGTACATCCCGACAAGCTCACACCCATGAGCCTCTCCTTGGTATACCTGAAATTTCTAGATTACTTTTTTCCAACCGACATACGTCTAAGCAGATCATAACCCCTTCCCGAATCACATTGGTTACAACACGTCAACTAATTCGTACGTTCTCACAACTTCATCATTTCACACTTAACGTGTCTAATAGTAGGAAACCTCTATACTTCCTCATTTGAGTACTCACCTATCCGAATTGAACTTATCCTGAAGGCTCATCGATTTCTCACTACTTGCCACATGCGTCCAGCCATATAACATAACTTCGGTTACTCCCACTCAACTAGGAGGGGTAACCACGATCACACCCTACTGTTCTCAATACCTTACATTGAACGATCAGTTCGCTTGAACGTGTCTCACAAAGCCACTAACTTAACTCATTCAGTCGTCTTACCCACTTCTTTCCTGCACAAAAACATACACAATTTCCTCCCTCAATACTCTTTCCAAAAGTTCGCACACTTACCAAGGACAGTCTACACAACACTACATGTTAGCTTCAATCTTCTTAATCATAGAAGTATTTAGAAGTAGTGAAAAATAGGCTAAGTGAAGAAAGCCTCTTACAGAGGCTCTGCCGAACTTACCGAGAGATCAAGGTCAAGAAGCTACAGAAGCTAAAGAGGCGCCCTACAGAAGCTCTGTCATACGCGCAAAGAAGACAAATGACTCGGAATCCGGGGAAGACTGCTCTACAAAGGACCAGACCACAGAACCTCTGTAATACTTTACAGAGCCTCTGTGATACTCTTCAAAGACTTCAAAGATATTTATAATATCTTTCTACTGCTACTGGTCCTGTTTATCAACTTGCATGGTAGCATGCCCTGTCCAACTTCCACGTGTCAAATTCTGATTGGATTCAATAGGGCTTAGTACATAATAGACGTCTGTTGCATTAAATGCAATACAGCACGTCCAAACTGTTCATACCATCCTTTCAACTATTCATACCATTCGTTATGAATAGTAGCTTATGCTTTATGGTCCCCTTAGAGTAGTATATAAGGAAGACTCATGTTGAGTTCTTCCAAACAACAAATCAAGAGAGAAAAACATCACAAGAACACACAGCTTAAACACTTTGAGAGTCATATCTGTTTTAAAGCTTTGCTTACTCACTGTTCTTGAATCTGTTCTTAATATATATATTCAGTAAACTTTGAGATATTATTTCCTGTTCACTGTTTATTTATATTGTGTTCTAAATCTATCAAATATATCTGTTAGTTCTTCAAATATGCTTCCGCATCAAACTCAAACTTGAACTAATAGATCTGATAATCTTGTTTAAACAAAACGTGAACCAACAATTGGTATCAGAGCAAAGCTTGATTTTCAATATCAAGTGATCCTCTTTGTTACAAGATTAGTGATAGACATCATTCTTTTTTTTAACCTATTCCTCATTTCTAGGTTAAAACTCCATTAAAGTGTACTCTGGGAACTGTTCAAACCCAGAAAACTTTCCAGATCATCAGACTCATACTCTTTAAACATACTATCTTTTCAGAACCTTAACAATGACAAATACAAATAACTTCTTTACTGCTGGTTCACTCACCAAGCCTCCTACTCTCCTACGAGATGAGTATTCTCAATGGAAGATAAGAATGGTTCATTTCTTTGAGGGTACTGAAAAAAATCTAGTACAATATCTTTACAACCTTCCTCCTGTTCCCATGATAGTAGTACCACGAGTACCAGCTACTGCTGAATCTCCTGAAATCCCTGAACATCAAAAACCAAAGCCAAAAGAAGAATGGTCAAATGAAGATAAGGCAGAAGATGAAGTTGCACAGAAAACAAAAAGAATCTTGATAATGGCTATCCCCAACGATATTTTTCAATCCTTAGATGCATGCGAAACAGCGCACGATCTTTGGAAGGGGGTGCTAAAACACAGAAGAACCGAAGGGCACAGTACATAAATGAATACCATGCATTCAGAGCCTCTGCAACAGAATCTCTGCAAACAACGTACGACAGGTTCAACTCTCTCATAAACAAATGCAGAAAGTCTGGCATTCACAGAACCTCAGAAGAAAATAACGTCATGTTTCTAAAGAGCCTGAATGATGAGTGGCTTCAAATGTCTATGTCTTTACAAACAAACCAAGATCTAGACTCATGGACACTCTCTGATCTCTATGGAACACTAGCTGCACAAGAGCCTCAAATAGCACAGGCTAAAACAATAGCCATTGCACCATACGCATTGGTTAGTAAATCAACAGAGGCTACAGAGAGACCGAGAAATGAGAGAGCAACTGAGGAGAAGAAGAAGGAGAAGGAGAAGAAGAAGATAGTGATGGTTGATAGCGAAGAAGACGAGCTGATAGAGGAAGAAATAACTCTTGCGTCATTAGCTAAATCATTGGCTCTATTGACAAGAGAGTTCAGAGGTAACCAAAGAAATTTTGGAAATGATAGATATAGCAGAAACAACTAGAGAGATAGAAGAGATGATGAAAGAAGAGAAGAATCAAGTGCCCGACAGAGGTCAGACTACAGAAATGATGACCAACAGAGGTTGAGCGAAAGAAACTACAGAGGAAATGACCGACAGAGGTCAGATGACAAGGTAGGCCACACACAAGAATGCTACAAATGTGGTAAGCCTGGTCATTATGCAAACGAATGCCGAACAGAGAAAGGTGGAGACCAACAGAAGTCCGACGATCGAACTGGAAACACCTCCCAAGGTTGCTTCAACTGCGGCAAGCCAGGCCATTTCGCAAAAGAATGCAGAAGTAGACAAAATCGCCCACAGAAGGACTCAGCTTTTTAAAAAAAAGGCTGAATATTATGCGCAAAAATCCCTGATGGCGAACAAAGGGCATTCTGAAGCAACTAAGGAGGACTTCGAGTCAGACTCTACCTCTGATGATGAATTCACAACCAATGCCTTGTTCTGTGGCATGGCAGAAGTCGACTCCGACACTGACAATGAGGTATCCATTTTAAACTCTACCTCTTGTATTAAATCTGTAGATAATGATTCAATTAAACTTAACATTGAACTGATTGAACTAAAAGAGATAAATGAAAGCATTCAAAAAAAACTCACCTTTAATGAGAGAGAAGTAAGGCTTCTCACTCAAGAAAAAGCCAAAATTTTCGAAGAAAGGGAAAGAGTAGAAAAATATTGGAGCAAAAATGTAGATCCTTTAAAAAGGCAAATTTCTGAATTAACCTCTGCTTTAAAAATCAAAACTAAAGAGCTTTCAGTTTCTAGGAGTGAAACAACGGACATAAAAGCTCTCAAAGAATACTTTCAAAAGGAGAGAGAGGTACTTTGGCAAGATCTACTCAGAAGAGAAGTTTTACTTAAAAACTATAAAGATGCACAGAAGGTGTATGAGAAAGTAAACTCACAAATAGGAAGATGAGGTATAGGGTACGATGATATTACTCTAGGTGTTGAAGGCAAAAGACTTAAACCTCTGTCTTCTCTGTTTGTAATAGGAAATACAAATAAACCTTCTTTTCCAAACTTACTCTCTGTAAGTAAAAGGGTTAAAATCTCTGCAGAACCTCACTTAAGGAAACATACGAAGATGATCAATGTGTGGCTTGAAAACACAGATTCATCATCTTCAACCTCTGTCAATAGAGGAATCAAACCAAAGAAATATCTGAAAACACAAGATCAGATTGGTATCTTCAAGTTTGGTAAACCAGAGACTCAAACACAGGTTGCTTTTGTCTGTATGTTAGATGTCGAAAAGAAATTATCTGCAAAAGCTCCTGAGTTTAAACCCATCTTTTCAGAAGAAAAACTTAAAAGATCAATTGAAAAAGAAATTTTGGAAGTTTTGAAATCAAATGCTTTAGAAAATCTCTGTACATCTTCTATAGATCAAATTCTCGCTGAAGAGATCTCATCAGAAACCTCTGCCATCTATGAAAGTTATTCTACAGAGGAAGAAAGCTCGTACGATACATGCTCAGAAAATCCAGCCTCTGTCGAAAGAGATGACTCAACCTCTGTATATGAGGACGATTCAACCTCTGACGACTCAATGACTGATTCTAAATCAGGGATAGTTCACTGTGACACAGAGGATGTTAAATTCTCCTCTGAGGTTCTTAACAGAACAATTTCTCCAAAAGAGAAAATCACAGAGATACCTATCTGTCCAGATTTTCTCAAAATGTGTATACAAGTCAAAACCTCTACAGATCTTAATAATCTGAAAAAGGCCTATGAAAATCCTAAAAGCTCAAAATTTTCAAAACCTTTAAGGCCTGAAGCTAACAAATATCTTCCCTCTGTGACAGTGAAGACAGACGTTCACCACAGAAGAGACTCACAGAAGGCAGGACCTAAACAAGATTTTTGCAAACAACATTCTAGTATTCATAGATCTTCTTGTAATAAGAAATCTAATGTTAAGAAAGAATGTAATGCCTCTGTGGCTCAGTTCAAGAAATTCAATGAAAAGTTCAAACAAATCACGTCCCATATTAAATACTGTCATTGTTTTGATCTTATTTTCAAATTGAAAAATCACTTCTCAAGTCCAGATTGCTTACTCTCCACTAAAATTCAAACTCCAAAGTCAAAACCTAGAGAGAAACAATCTGATCTTTCTACAAAAGATAAAATGTATTTCAAGAATGCTAAGGCAAACTTGAAAAATTCTAACAATATTGGACCCATATGGATATGGGTACCTAAGTCTCTGTGATTGTCTTACAGAAGCGGTATGTGCCAATTTGGTATCTTGACTCCGGATGCTCAAGGCACATGACTGGCGACAGAAGTTTACTATCCACGTACAAAGAAACACACGATGGTGGATTTGTAACTTTTGGAGACAACAAGAAGGGACACATCAAGGGCTATGGAGTCATAAAGAAGGAAAACGTCTCTGTATACAAAGTTGCATATGTAAGTCAACTCTGTGATACATGATTTGATGACTTGTTCAAAAGGACTTTCTGCTCTCTGCAAAGTGAAGACACAGGAATGGAACTTCTGCGAGCCGAAAGAAAAGGTGATCTGTATCTGATGAACTTTTGTTCAACAACCAAGGACAAAGTTTGCCTTGTAGCTTGCGAAAGTAAAGAAGCCTGGTTATGGCATAACAGGTTCTGTCACTTGAACTTTCACACCTTGGATAAACTGGTCAAACTTGATCTAGTTAAAGGTTTGCCTAATGTTAAATTTAATAAGGATCACTTGTGTTCTGCCTGTGAAATGGGAAAACTCAGAAGAGCTTCCCACAGAGGCAAAACAGATGTGTCTTGCACTAGGCCTCTGTACATGCTTCATGTCGACCTCTGCGGTCCCATTGCCATACAGAGCCTAGGTGGCAAGAAATATATACTTGTCTTAATTGATGAGTATTCGCGCTTCACATGGGTTGAATTTGTTCGAAAGAAATCGGATGTTCCAATCATCTTGATTAATCTAATGAAAAGAATCCAAGTTCTTTATGAATGCAGAATACAGAAGTTAAGAAGTGACAATGGCACAGAATTTAAAAACTCTACCATTGAAGCCTATCTTACTACGGAAGGAATATCACAGAACTTCTCTGCCGCACGCACTCCACAGCAGAACGGCGTAGTAGAAAGAAAGAATCGAACGCTCGTGGAGGCCGCAAGAACTATGCTATCAGCATGCAGATTACCGAGGAACTTTTGGGCAGAAGCAATTTCTACCGCTTGTTACACACAGAATCGGTCAACCATTGTGAAAAGACACATCAAGACTCCTTACGAACTGATCAACAAAAGGCGGCCAAACATCAAGTTTTTCCATGTGTTTGGATGTAAATGCTTTGTTTTAAATGACAGAGATTCCAGAGGAAAGTTTGAGGTAAAAGCTGACGAAGGAAAATTCATTGGATACTCTGCCACTTCCAAAGCCTACAGAGTATACCTTACAAGATCTCGCAAAATCGTAGAAAGTATCAATGTTTCTTTTGATGATTCATTCCAAAAGACGTCTGAGCAAATCAGTTCAGAACTCGAACTTAAAAGAGAAACCTCTGGCATCTCGCAAACGAAAGAAGACTTGAACCTTCTATTTTTAGAGATGTTTCACGATGACATTGATCCTTCTGTTGGAACCATCAGAGTTTCTGAAGAACCATCCTCTGTTGAACAAAATCCTACAGGTATGACTCTAACTGGTCCAAATAATGCTTCATCTTCTTCTATAAATACTACAGATGCAAATGCCGAAGAAGAAAATGCAGAAGATGAAACATCAAGAAAAACGACCACGGAAGCTGCTGAAAAACAAACTCCACAATCCACAGAAGAACCAATTACAGAAGAAATTGAGGACCAAGACTATACGTCCTCAGAGGAACAAACTCCACCACCACTCATACCAATCATTCCATAAATGGTAGAATCAACTACCAAGGCAAGAAGAACGACATAGGCTACACAAGAAGAAGATCCACAAGAAGCTTCTGAAGAAAGGTTCGATGACATTGATGACCATCTTCCACGCACCACTCAGTGGACAAAAAGCCATCCTCCAAGCCAAATAATCAGAGAACCTTCTGACTCAGTAAAAACCAGGTCTGCCACTGCTAATTTTTGTTTCTTTACAAATTTTATTAGTGTGATAGAACCAAAGAAGATTTCTGAAGCCCTAGACGACCCAAACTGGGTAGACGCCATGCAAGAAGAACTTCTGCAGTTTGAGCGTAACAGAGTATGGACTTTAGTACCTCTTCCATGAGGGAAACAGGCCATTGGGAGTAAGTGGGTCTACAGAAATAAGAAGGATGAAGATGGAGTGGTCATCAGAAATAAAGCACGATTGGTGGCCAAGGGTTATAGACAAGAAGAAGGCATAGATTACGATGAGACTTTTGCTCCTGTTGCACGGCTCGAAGCAATAAGAATATTCTTAGCCTTCTCAGCTCACAGAGGTTTTAAAGTCTATCAGATGGGCGTAAAATCAGCTTTTCTCAACGGTGAAATCCAAGAAGAGGTTTACGTAAATCAGCCACCAGGGTTTGAAAGCTCAAAGTTCCCAAGGCATGTATACTACCTTGAAAAGGCTTTGTACGGACTGAAACAGGCTCCAAGAGCATGGTACAAACGACTTTCTACCTTCCTTCTAGTAAATGGCTACGACAGAGGTACAACGGATACTACCTTATTCTATAAACGTAAAAACAGTGAAATAATGCTTGTACAAATCTATTTGGACGACATAATTTTTGGGTCTTCTAATACAGAAGAGTGCAAAAGTTTTGAAAAACTCATGCAGAGTGAGTTTGAAATGAGTATGATGGGAGAATTAACATTCTTCCTCGGACTCCAAGTCAAACAAACATCAGAGGGAATTTTTATAAATCAGGCCAAATATGTCTCTGACATTCTTTTCAAGTATAGCCTCTCTGACACCTCTGCAATGAAAACTCCAATGGCCACTGGAAATAAGTTATCCTTAGATCCAGATGGCATCTCTGTAGAATGCACTCTCTACAAAGGCATGATTGGATCTCTGTTATACTTAACTGCAAGCAGACCTGACATTATGCATGCCACATGTCTTTGTGTACGTTATCAAGCTAATCCTAAGAAATTACACTATGATGCTGTGAAAAGAATCTTTAGATATCTAAAGGGGACCAAAAATCTCGGTCTCTGGTATCCACAGAACTCTGGTTTTAGTCTTAAAGCTTATACAGATTCAGACTATGGAGGATGCATTCTCGACAGAAAGAGTACCTCTGGGAGTTGTCAATTCCTAGGTGTTAAACTAGTCAGTTGGAGCTCCAAGAAGCAAAATTGTGTCTCAACATCCACTGCAGAAGCTGAATACGTTGCTGCTGCAAGCTGTTGTTCTCAGGTTCTATGGATGAAGACTCAGCTAAAAGACTACGGCCACATCCTATTCAAAATACCCATCTTCTGTGATTCCAAAAGTGTCATTGCTATCTCTGCCAATCCTGTGCAACACTCAAAAACCAAGCATATCGATATAAGATACCATTTCTTGAAACATCATGTTGAATACGGTACAATCGAGATGCATTTCGTGCCCACAGAATACCAACTCGCGGACTTATTCACCAAAGCTTTAGACGAGAAAAGATTCAATTTCTTGGTGGGTAAGTTAGGAATGATCAATATGACGTGAAAATCCTCTGTAAGTATAGCTTTATCTTCTGTAAATATGTATATATTTCTATTGCTTTACTTATTGCTTTGATTGATTTATTTCTGTATGTAAATTCTCAATCTCAAATAGTTCTTGAAATCTCAGAGCTTCTGTGGGTCTACTCAGAACCTCTGACGACCCCTACAGAACCTCTGGAAAACATGACCTGTGTTCTATGCAAAACTTATCATTCTTTGATCCAAGCATAGGTCAAGGTGGAGCAAAAGGAAATTACTTGATCTACAGAGGTGATTAGATCAAGGGGGAGCAAAAAGGGACCCAGAAATGATCTACAGAGGTAAAACTTTCAAGGAAAGCCAAAGAAGAATGTCGATGAATCTATATCGACAGAAGTCAGACATCACTGCCAAGAAAAGAAGAACCAAAAGGTATGTCTCTCGCACAAAAGGTTTTTGAAAACAGTTTTCTAGGACACAAATTGTCAAATATGTCCTAAAAATACTGAGAATAACATTTCAAAAATCAAAAGCTCAAAAAGTTTCATAAAATTCGAATTAGGAGAAATTTAAGATCATAGAGCTTCTGCTGAGCTCAACAGAGGTTCTGCCAGAAATATGCTATGTGATCACAAATTAACCCTCTATCGATCTTTTGGAATGTTATCTCGGAAACCGAATACATACACCATGACCTTCATGAACAAAACTTTTTTCATAACAGTTTTCTCGGACACCAACTTTCAAATATGTCCGAAAAACATCTCTTAAAACAGATCAAAAATTGGATGATCAGAAAATTTAATAGAATTTTTTTATGAGATTTTTCCCTCATAGAGCTTCTGCTGGCCCTCACAGAGCTTCTGCAAGTTCCAACAGAGCCACAAAACCTCTACGAGTAAAAACTCTTAACTAAAAATCCTATTGATCCTCTCCAATGCCTTTACAAACGTTTTGGTTAAAGAAGAACCCCTAAGAAGTCATGATAACAATGAGATATATGAGAAAGGGATAAACATCAAAGATTTTCAAGATCACAGAGCTTCTGTAAACTACAGAAGTTCTGTCAATCTGTTACTTGGGCATTTCTGTAGTAATAACGGTTACTTTTACTGAGAGTGAATCACATGTGGCTAAGAACAACCCCACGCGCCTATCATTAATGGGCCGCGGACGACATCCTGTCATCTTCTGACATGGCCTACGTGTCCCATTTTCATTGGGTGTACATGGAACGTTTTCTATGGAAAGCTGAACCTGCCGTTCTAACTTGAGTACGGATTCCAAATTTTAATCCATTGCCATATATTTTACTCTCTCGAATTCTACCGTTTTACCCTCCTATAAAAACCAAGCTTACCCTCTCATAAACTTTTTACAAACTCTCATTCTTCTCCGGCGAAACCCTGCAAAAACCTGCAAGTATCTTATTCTCATTACCAAATGGCTTCATCTTCTCAAGCTATCTCCCCTGCACACTCTCCGGCGAACTCACCAGAACATTCACCTGCTAATTCTGAACATTCAGAAAACCCCAACCCTGCCCAAAATATTGAACTAGAAGATTCCGGCGATTCAGCAGACTTTGCTCCGACCACACATCTTCAAAACTTCATAGCAAAGGATCATTTCGAAAAGGTACTACCAATCAAATCCAACAATTGCTATTTGGTCCCCTCACCCACTACTTTCGGCGAAGCCCATGCCATTCTTCTAAACATAATGGAAAATCATATCCTCTTCCCTTTACTCTCAAGAACCCCAAAGAAAATTCCAGTTAGATATTTGAACCAGTTTTGGCAAAGTTGCCGATTTGATAATGATGATTCTCTTATCAAAGGGTACATTTCAAGACCTGACAAATCTGAACATCTGGAAATCAAGTTCAATAGAACAATGTTCTCACTTGAATTCAACCTACCTACAAGGGGTCTTCTTGGATTAAAGAAGTATGCAGAGCAACCAACAGACGACGAGATCTGTCGTTTCCTAGAAATGCTTGGGTACAACACCCCACTGAGGAAGAGAAATAACTTCCGCAGAGGCAGATTACCACCTCTGTGGAACACCTTGTTCTCAATTCTTAACAGATACCTGACAGGGAAGATAGGCAGTATTGACCAGAGCTCACATCAGATATTAACCATCATGTATGGGGTTTATTATGATCTCCCACTGGATTATGCGACCATAATGATGCAAGAGATCATCAACACCATCGACAGAAAGAACAACAAAAAAAGGGTCAAAGAGAACGATCCTAAGTTTCTACCACCACTGCAATTCCAAAGAATACTGGGAGTTTTGTTCGAACCTCTGTTGCTGATATAGAAATGGCCAATGGAAGGGCCAATTCCCAAACAGTTCCCAATGAACAAAAATACCCCCACTGATCATGTAGATGGTTACACACACTGCAGACCTCTGTCAAAGAACCTTCTGAAGTATGCCTCGAACAAAACCCTTAAGGAAGAATATATACGCGATCATAGAACTCCAAACCGAGTCCTATGACACCCCCGCGTTTAGGTGTCCCCCTAGGAACAATGATTGCAGAACCTCTTTCCACTCAAGAAGAAAAAGATAACAAATTAGCAAAACACATGGCTATTCAACTTAGCTTCATAGCCAAACGTGCAGAGCTTATGGGAAAGAAGTCCTCTTCGATATCTTCTGCCTCTACTCCAAAATCAAAAAGGAGGAAAACTGCAGAAGGCACCTCTACAAGCGCTACAGAAGATCAACCTTCACCTCCTCATGCCACAGAAATTGGCTCCTCTGCTCCTCCCTCCTCTCCAAAACTGAAGAAGAAAAGAAAATCAAAAACCACAGAGGAAGGGGCACCAAAACCTAAGAGGAGGAAAACCAAAAGGAAGCATGGTAAATCACTTGAGAAATTGGTTACCATAGAAGAGGAAGCAATCACAGAAGAAAGAACTGCAGAAGAAGAAGATGCAGAAGTAGAAATGACAGAAGAGGGATATCAATCGCCCCATCAATCCCCAGATCGATTTGCTCACCAAGGAAACCTAAACGATTTCCTACAGAACCCTGACATTGCCAACACTTTAAATACAGCAGGGTGGACGGCACAACCTCTCGACCACCACTCCCCAGAAGAACAATACTTCTCTATTTCTGGTATTGACACACACATCTGCAAGAAAATGATCAAACACCCAGAGATCAATCATCCGAGACACCTGTTATTCTACAAAACCCCTTCATTCAACAAGGATTGGACGTCCACAGAAGGAGTCCAAGCCCAGCTTCAGAAGAAATAGAACAAACAGAAGCTGAGTGGAATAGAGATGAAATAACAGAGGCTTTAGAGAAAGGAAAAGAGGCAGAAGTTGTACAAGAAGAGGGATTTAAAACATGGGAGACAAGAGTGGAGGTCTCAGAGGTAGATTCAGATGAAGAAGAAGCTGTCTGGATACGAAAAGGTCTCTATCATCCACATGTCATGAGATTATACGGCTCTCATCAAATGTATGACTTCTTAGGCAAAGAGCAAGGAACTTCAACAGAAGCTAGGGAAGAAGCACCAAGCCATCAGATAGCTACAGAAGCTGAAATGATAGAAAATGATGTAGTGCTTGGATGCTTAACAGAGGAGGAAATAAGAAAAGATGCCTGGATTAATAGAGGCACACAACCAAAACCAACTCCCAGTGCAACCCACACATCTAACTCCGCAGATCTAGCTGCAGAAGGAGTTATTGAAAAAGAGCAGCACAGCTCGATCCAAACCCAACCCATCCAGCCAGAAGTCACTCTTTCGACTTCTGCGCCCACAAAAACCGGGGAATCCATTCCTAGGGAGTCTCCTCAAAGAGACTCACCTATAGTTCGTGATCAATCGCCCCAGATCACAATAGAACACCCTATAGAGGAATTCGTTTCCTCTGCCACGCACGAAATAGGGCCAACCCTTCTTTCAGAGAGAAGTAGTGAGCACAACGACGAAGAGACTCTAGACAAGTCTCCGAGTCAACAGAAGGATAATCTAGTACCCACCTCTAAAGTGGATCTAGACAATGTCATTCACAGAACTTCTGTAGAGTCTGAAGCACTAGATGCTTCTGCTCAAAGATCAGATGGAAATCCTTCCACCCCCAACATACAAACAAGGGTGAACGAAGGTGTCCCAGGAGCAGGGACTCACTCTGGAGACGAATGTGTTCCTCTAGAGGTTACACTAGGGACACAAGTATCAAGGGATGAGTTCCAAACCCTTGTCACCTCTGTGAACCAAACCATGAAAGAGTTACAAAGCTCTTTCACATCTTTTGCAGAGAAAACATCAAAGGCCTTGCTGAATCTGAACACCAAAATGGACAATCTGTCCACAGAGGTGAAAACAACCATCACAGAGATGAAATCTTCTGCTCAAACAACTGCCATAACTACAGCCACTTTTGCTGCTAAAGATTTTGGAATAGCTGCAACTTCTGCATTCAAGGAATCAGTAAAACATTTCCTTGAACAAATGAACAAGCAATGCAACAAATCACAGAGCATCACACCTACAGAACTACAGAAGGCTCTGCAAAATGTTCAAGAAGAGGCAATGCGCAACACTACAATAATGCAGCCAAAAGATTACATGACCAGAGCACAGCTGACAGAGCTTGGTCAAAATGTCATAAACCAGGTCACAGAAGTCATTGTCTCCTTCACTACTGCAAATGCCAATTACGTCAAAGATTTCAGAAAGAGTGTCGGCAAAATGCGCTTCAACACAGAAGCAGAGCTTGCAACTCTATTCGGCCTCTGTGATGATGTATGTGCGAAGTTGATGGCCGCAGGAGCAGAACTACCAAAGAAACCCAAAGCTTCCTGCAGAGCAGAGGGTACTTCTGATAAAATTCAGGATGATTCTGATGATGACCATCATGGTCCATCAGATCATCCTGAGGGGGAGAATATAAGGGAGAAAGCTACGACCAGAGGATTACAAGCTCCACCAATCGCAGCAGAACCAATCAGTCAAGCCCCTCCAGAACAAACTCAAGATCAACAACAAAGTCAACAGACCACAGAGACAACACCCATCTCTGTGGAATCAAGTCCTGAAGAAACCAATATTCCAGAAGCTGATCAGCAAACCACAGAGGCAACAACCACCCCTGTGGTAATCATTTTGGAAGAAAGTCCTTCAACAAAATCAACAGAAAAACCCCAAACTATACCAAGAAGAAAGTCGATTCCCACCAAACCAAAAAGAGCAATGACCTCTGCTTCCGATATTCTGAGAAATATGCACAATAAAATGACTGAACGAATGGCGCAGAGAGAAGAAGAAAGGCACAGGTTCACATTAGCTTTCAAAATGACAAGAAGATTCGATGTCAAATCTTCATCAACAGAAACAGAGCTCACAGAAGAAATCACCAAAGAACCTCCAACAGAGGTTACAGAGCAACTCAAGCCAACAAAACCATCGCCACAAAAGTCCTCTAAAACACAAGTGTCAAAACCTACAGAGGCAACCATCAAGCCAACAGAAGCACCAACCTCCAAACCTACAGAAGAAACAGGTTATGCACCTCCAAAAGCCAAAGACAAGGGCAAAGCAATACTGACAGAAGAGCCCAAGAAAAAGAAATCATTGCCCAAGCCTACAGAAAAATTGATGAAAAGCGCTTTTGATGCCTTTCAAACTCCAAAGCCTGAAGAAGAGGACTGGGCATATGGATTAAAGCCTCTGACAGACATTCCTCTAACTGGCAGAGCTGCAGAAGTTGTTCAAAAGATGGAGAGTCTCAGAAGACAAGTACCACAACCTGGTCCAACACATGAAGAGATGGAAGAACTGGTATACAAATACCTCTATAAACAAACCTTTCAGACCAATCATCCAACAGATCATGTGATAGATTCAAGGATCAGAGAAGAATTTGAGAACATCTTCACAAGGACAAAGCCAAGAACCAAAGCAGATGTCTTCTCAATCCACAAGATCAAAATGGTAATCTTCTGCAAGTTCTCCTTTACAAGAACCTATCCAAGGGTCAGGTACAATCTTTACAAAGTTAGAAGAGAAGACAATTCATAAACCACCTTCGCTGATGCTGACCTATGAAATATCAATCCTTATGATCTACCTGACCTTCTGCAATGGACAAAGGACAACTACAACACAGAGGCAAACACCAGAGCCTATCAAGTGTTCAGAAAAGCAATGAGGGAAAAGCTTCTGATCTACAGTATGATAGATTTTCAACTGGGAAAGGATCTTGGTCTCAAACATCTGAATTTACGACCACCAGAAGATCGCTGCCCACCCGACGCCGTGCCCAACTCTATCATTACATAACCAAGATTCGGGTTAGTATTTCAAAACCCACAAGGCGAAGTCAAACTGTTTGTGTGCATGGACTGTCAGAAGTACGCAACTAGTACTCTGAACAAGTTCAGAGCAAGCCTTGTAAAATACAGATGTACAGAGAAAATGGATAGAGATGCTGCAGATACTTTCATCAGAGAGATTGATGCCACAATCCGCCTAAGAGAACTCTGCATCGGTTTCTACAAAGAGATCAGAAGAATCGGAAGAGACAACAGAAGCTACAACGATTTCAAAGATGCCAAAATCTGATTCTCAAACCTCAAATCTCTGCAAATCAAGTCAAAGTTTATCTTTCATTGTACTCAAATGTAAAATGCCTCTGGCATATTTTCTAAATGAAAGAACTTTCGAGGTATTGTTTAACCTCTGTCTTATCTAACTTAGCCTAACTAAACTCAAGTTCAATTTTTTATTTTTCACTACTTAGGGGGAGATTGTTAGCTTCAATCTTCCTAATCATAGAAGTATTTAGAAGTAGTGAAAAATAGGCTAAGTGAAGAAAGCCTCTTACAGAGGCTCTGCCGAACTTACCGAGAGATCAAGGTCAAGAAGCTACAGAAGCTAAAGAGGCGTCCTACAGAAGCTCTGTCATACGCGGAAAGAAGACAAATGACTCGAAATCCGGGGAAGACTGCTCTACAAAGGACCAGACCACAGAACCTCTGTAATACTTTACAGAGCCTCTGTGATCCTCTTCAAAGACTTCAAAGATATTTATAATATCTTTCTACTGCTACTGGACCTGTTTATCAACTTGCATGGTAGCATGCCCTGTCCAACTTCCACGTGTCAAATTCTGATTGGATTCAATAGGGCTTAGTACATAATAGACGTCTGCTGCATTAAATGCAATACAGCACGTCCAAACTGTTCATACCTTCCTTTCAACTATTCATACCATCCGTTATGAATAGTAGCTCATGCTTTATGGTCCCCTTAGAGTAGTATATAAGGAAGACTCATGTTGAGTTCTTCCTAACAACAAATCAAGAGAGAAAACATCACAAAAACACACAGCTTAAACTCTTTGAGAGTCATATATGTTTTAAAGGTTTGCTTACTCACTGTTCTTGAATCTGTTCTTAATATATATATTCAGTAAACTTTGAGATATTATTTCCTGTTCACTGTTTATTTATATTGTGTTCTAAATCTATCAAACATATCTGTTAGTTCTTCAAATACGCTTCCGCATCAAACTCAAACTTGAACTAATAGATATGATAATCTTGTTTAAACAAAACGTGAACCAACACTACACCCATCGGCATTACTGTCAAGTTTACTACTTCCGATTTACTTACTTAATCCGACATACTGTCTTCACCTCCCCACATTAGCGTGGAGCATTATCCACTATCATTACTCATCCCTCTCTTCCGACAATTCCCAAGCTGCAAAAGCTTTCTCCTCACTACGTAACCAAACGGTTGCACTAACATTCTAACTTAAGGCTTCCGACCAAATCACCTCGAATTGACACCAGAGTTCGACGTCACTATACATTCTTTAAACTCCAACTTTTACTTTCTCAGGCAATTCGATCACACATAAGCAACAACTCACATTCTTTAAGGATTTCACATCTATTCCACCACATTCTGACTAATACATCCATCGTTTTCTTTAAACTTCCATTTATCCCAAAATATGCTTACTTAGCGACTCTTACAGCTAAAGACACTTGGTTTCTCCTTTGGGTATCTACCCACCACCACTCCGTGATGCTATCCCGAACATAATCATGTCACAACGTCAACTCACACCCTACGTGCTCCAACAACCTGGTTAACAACACGAACACCCCAATCGAAACCTCCAAAAGGTTCCTATCTGAAGTTTCCTCTTTCTCTAGTCTCACATCACTACGACGGTAGCTGGCACATTCAATTTGGCAATTATTGCCACTACATAACAGTACATTACTCACTCACAACATCACACTGCAGACCAAGACTCCCATGGACAATGGTACACAACTCAAACTCATCTTCAATACCTCATTTATAACTAACCGAGTCTATCTCACTACATTGCCTCTCTCCCAGCTCTAGTTGAACCACAACACATGAATTTATGAATAACTCTAACATACCCGTTTCCTGCTAGCTCTTGCGATCCCAAACCAATATATAGACAGGGTGCACTCCCTCACTGATCGACATAATCTATACCCTCACTTCGTTTGTGCTAATTACTTCATTCTTTAAGAACCATCCATCTCGTAGGTAAAACGCTTATCTAAAACAGCAGTCTTTCACTATCTTAACACCCCTACAAAGTGGTCCTTCAACTTTCAACCTTCTGATTCAAGTCTTCGGTCTCATACACCTTACTCAACTGCCGACTTTAATGTCAATAGTTGACCTGTTGATACTTCCTTAACCTATTCTTCAACAAGGGTCCCTTACTGAACCTAATCCTCCCAACATATCATAATCAAATTCACATCCCGTCGTCCTCATTTCAAACTCACTCGTGAAACGTTAATATTACAAGATCACTTTAAAACTCTTATTCAACGTCGCGGATATTTCATCTCTACTTCACCACACTACTCATAACGAGTTGCTAATACCAATACCTTGTTGACTTCTAGTCCTTCCCCTGAACACAACCGTCTCTCGGCAACTGCATTTCCAGTCACCGCACGAGGGTACAGACCCTCATACAACCGACACTAAAGTCCACTTCTGACTCCTCCACTGCTCATCTCTCCTCTTGAACATAAGTACCAAAACTACGAACATTCTCCCCTGATCTGTCTAACACCTCTCCACTCTAAAAGTTCTTCCTTAGCTTAAAATGTAGTACTCTACGACCTAGTGAGTTTATAGCCTTCATGCATGACAACGCGATAAATAAATCATCACACTTTTGATTATTTTAAAGAAACAACACATGGAAACAACTTGGGTACACACGACCCCTTCAATACCCTGCACTACGATCTCGAGAATCGTTTGCATGCAACTTTCCGTAAAACTTAATCTTACTCAACCAAAATATATTGTTACGACAGAAATAAATATTGGATGAAAATCTTTTCATACGACAAAATTTTGAAAGGACATACCGACACGAAGTAAACCAGTCGGTTCTCACATTTACTTATATAACTTCAACATGTCTAGACTTATCTTGGTCATAAAAGTTTTGCATTCAAACGTCTTCTTGACTTTTGCAACAATTTAACTTATAATGAAAAGAGTGGAATATTTTGTAAATCGTAGTCCTCAAGACTTCATTGTGCGAGGTAAATGGATTTGCATTTTTCTTTAAACATACGCTTGCACACGCCGACTCATATCCGATCAAATTTGATATTTACACATTTACTTTACTTATGAAAAATCTCATATGCACATATACGATCTTAATGCATGAAACTCTACTTGAAATTGAAAGCTACTCACTCAAACAAGGTCAATCGCTTTACTCACGCAACTTATCATTGACACTCCACTTTCGACCAGCGGTCGCCCCCTCGGTCTTGCAACAACTCGCTATACATACGTTCAATGGTCCACTTACTCAACTATTTCATATTACTTTCATCTTGACCAATTTATCTCATATTATACTTCTACACGCTTTCAGTATTCTATAGAAATCTCTCTTCAATGATCGTGCCACTGAACAACGCGACTAAAGAGTCAGGACTCTAATCCCCTGCTCGCTCTTGGATTGACACCTTCAAGATCTCGACACTGTCCCACCTTACTATCCGAACAGATCTATCCCACGATTCCTAGAATCGAGACTCTCCTGATCCAGAAGACTTACTCAAAAGTAATCACTCATCCTCTTCGAACCACGAAGGTCTACCTCTAGACGGCTCATAACATTCCAAACAACAATCCGTCTCCACGATGTATACATACATCACATCATTCATGACTTCTCAAGAAACTTCCCCAACAAAGGTCTCAGTCTACCCCTCAGGGATCTTGCTGACATTCTAAAGTACTGGCACACGACATAAACACTAGTTTCTTACTACCACTTCGGAATAATAAGGCAGGTTAAGCACATACATGTACCTGTAAGTTCGCAATTACACTGGCCAGGTGAAATTTCAAACTTACCTTACATGACAGTCCTCAGTACCCTATCAGTCCTATCTCTATAATAGTGACCTCCTAACGCATTTTCCTGATTCTCAGTTGTGATTTCTACTCCCAAGTTTAAGTTTAGGCCTGTCCGGTCACCTAAATCCCTTAAACTATGGCTCTGATACCAACTGTAACAACCCAACATTTTTAAACAATTTGTTTCATATAAATTGAATATCCCAAAATCGCGATCTACAACTTCTTACATAATATCCGAGAATGGTTGGCGGAAACAACCTACACAACTGAGAAGTAAACTAAGATAAACTATAGTGTCACTACACTATCCATCTTTCTCTTGCTAACGCCCTGCTTACTTGCTAGAGCCTTTCTGAACCTGCTTACCTGAAAAAGGTTTTTAATTTAAAAGAAAGCGAGGGTTAGACCATGAGGTCTAGTGAGTCCCTCAAATAGTTATCACGCATTTAAACAGAATACCATTTCAGTATGAATCGTTCATAAAACAGTTTAGATGAATTCGTTTCGGATATAAATCCGCCCCTCATAAATTGACACCCTGAAGTCACCCTAAGGTGACAACGAGTCAGTCTCATGCTGCCTTGCAGGGTCACACCGCCCTTGGCATAAACGGGAACACCCTCCCGGCACGAGCTGGCGGGCCCTTCCCGACTTAGTCAATTTACATCAAAATCAATGTATGCATACACCCCACATAAAGTTTTAAACATCTTTCATGCAATTAAAGCATAATAATAAAGCATGGCAATTCTCATCATTCCAACACATTTTGAAAACACTTTAAAAGCCACACAATTCAGTTCAGAAAACTCACCTGATATGCTTACTTCCTTCCTACCTTGCTCTGTACTCCCCAAGCGATCTACCTAAGTCAAAGGATAAACACATAATCTAACTAACCGAACCGTCCGGACATCACTTACTGGACACTCTAACTTCCCGGACATTTCTACTTACCGGACACCACAATGTCCGGACACCTCTGCTTTCCGGATAACTCCACTTTCCGGATAATACCACTTTCCGGATAACTCTACATGCCGGACACTTAACCTTTCCGGACACTTAACCTTTCCGGACACTTAACCTTTCCGGACACTATACCCGGTAACCTGCGACAAGAAGCTACCCGGACAACTTCCGGACACCTGCTTCGCAAGAAGGTTTCCGGACGAGGCGATGTTCGAGTTTAATGCTCGAAATCATGCCAAACACCCATTAAACAGTAAGATAATGTGACGATTAACTACATACAGGCCCAATATCAAATGCCACAAAGTTTTACTTCCTAAACACAACCCAAAGATGCTTAAATCTCCTTTAATGGTCTTAAACAACTTTTTGCAAGAAAACTCTCAAAACCACAAATCACCAGACGAATCTTAGATGGAGTTATGGATTAAGGGTTACCTGCTAGATTACTACAAGAAACGAATTCCAATCCAGTTCCTTCTTCTGATTCCAAGACTTGATGATTCTTCTCTTCAAATGCACCAAAACCCTCAAAACTCTAGTATTCTTTTTCTCTCCAAAATTTCAGCCGACAACACAAAGAAATCAGGAAATGCAAAGGTTGTCTAGGGTTTTGTGCCCTTTTATACTCCCTCTCTTATTTCTCAATTGGACCCTCAACTTCTACTTTTATTTAAAACTCCACACCAACCGCAAAACTCTTCGAAAAAGGTCTGGGTCGTTACACTGCATATCTGCGTTTGGATCACCTAGAAATTGTTCAATGGGATGATTCATCGTCCATCTCTGAGCTAGAGCTTGAAAATTTGGTTCTGAGTGGATTTCTGGAGTTGCTGAAGAAGAAGCTTCAGCGATGGTATTGTCAGGTATCTCAAGTACATCAGGTATATCAGGTATATCTGACATATCTGGCATCAACTATTGAGGTTCAGATAGTATTTCATTTACTGACTGTAGAGGAGAAGTGGATGGATTTTCAGAAATTAAGGGTTCAGAAGGAGGTAAAGTGTTTAAGGGAACAACTGATACCCATGATAAGGATACAACTTCACTTGATTGCATACTAGAAATGATGATAGGATCATCACAGCAATTGGTTTCTTTCCTTTTTCACACACTGAACAAAGAGATTCTTTAGCGTATGAGTGTTGAGGTAAGCCTGTGACTAGTTCCTTTGAAGATAGAGTATTCAGCATTTTGAAGTTGAGATGAGAGAGCCTCTTATGCCATAGCCAGTTGACATCTGATGAGGCTTTAGATAGAAAACAGATGTTCTCAGTGGTTGAGGAATCCATGATAATGACATACACATTTTCAAAACGATAACCACTGAGAGCAAGTTTTTCCTTCTTATCAGTGACAGAACATGCTTTCTTAGTAAAGCATACTTTGTAGTCTTTATCACATAGCTGACTGATGCTAAAAAGATTGTGCTTCAGTCCTTCTACATAAGCGACTCTTTTGAAGGTAGTTGTACCATTTGTAAATACACCAAACCCTTTGTATAGTCTTTTCCATTTCCACCAGAGGTCACTGAGAAACCTTTCTCTTCCTTGTATTCAGAGAGCGGGTTCTTTTGTCCAATCATGTGTCTAGAGCGTCCACTATCAAGATACCAGATACCCTTCGAGACCTGCAATCATAAGAAAGATTAAGTTTGAATTGGTACCCGCTTTACAATGGGTCCATAAGTGTTAGTGGAAATAGAAGGTTCAATGATCTTCATAGCATCAGTGATAACCTTCTCTTTGGTTAGTTTCTAAACCTTAGTGGTATTTTTCACCTTGGCAGATTTTTCATCTTTGGTGATCTTCTTAGCCTTGGAGGCATTCATCTTCACCTTAGCTGATTTTTCAGCTTTGGTTGTTGTGGGGCACTTACTAGTGTTGATCCAAACCCTCGGTGATTTGATAATGACCCTCTCCATTCTACTTAGTGAAAATTGTAAGTAAACAATATGTATCAGAGTTTCACTATCGCTGATAAGTACTAAGACTTTACAGTACCACTGATAGGAACTCTCACTCTTTAGATTAAACATTCAGCGAACACTGTTCACCATAATGCTCTGAGCCTGTTCAGTCCTTATGGTGATCGCTGATAAGTTAGTTGTTTACTTATGATCCCTGAAGACAAGTTTCACGTCAACATAGGTTCTACGCTGAAGTCGAAGATCAAGCTCAAGAACCAACGACAAGTCTCCTAATGAACTGATGCGGATCAGTGAAGACTCAGATTTGTCCACTCAACATGAAGTATCAAGTACAAGACTTCAGCTATCGTTGAACTTTGTCATTCGCTGATAAAGAATGATAAAACCCTGAATCAACGTAAAGCTGATCATGAAGTCCTCCGTACAAAGTACTTTTGTCTTAACCACCCTTGCACGACTCCGTACGATATGTCAGAAAAGAACCTCCTTATTGTCTGAAATCGTACAACTACTCTGATGCTACACTGTTCACCATGCGGCTACTAAGGTTGTCTACTCAAGTCAGATCCTACAACCAATGAGCTACTGCCACGTGTAAAGTATAAACTGTCATGCATTAAATGCATGCAGTATATAAGAAGGACTCCAGCTTCATTCTTGAAGCACTTGCTAACTCTGGTCAAGTCACCTTCTTATCTTGAGATAGGTTATTATTAGTAATTTCCTTCTCCTTCTTAGTGCAAGAAAACTTAGTGTTCCAACTTGTTTAGATTAGGATTTATTCCTTAATCTTGTTCCGCAACAAGCTGTAAATTGTTAATGATTTATCAATAAACAATTTAGAAAAGTAAAATTTGTGTTTGTATTCAACCCCCCCCCCCCCCCCCCTTCTACAAACTTGTATAGCCCTTCGGGACCAACAAGTGGTATCAGAGCAGATTTGTTTAATCTCATAAACAAGATCTGATCTATACTAAGATTTCTCTTCCTTGCTATTTTCTAAAATGGCTACCAACACAAACACAAACTATATTGACAACGGTTCTCTTGCAAAACCCCCTAGATTCTCCAGAGATAATTTTAATCTATGGAAAAATAGGATGATTCTCTTCTTAGAAGCTGTAGACCCTACTATGCCTTATTATCTTGAAAACGGCCCATATATTCCTGTAAGAATTGATGCTGCAGTTCCAGCCGCTGAGAATAGACCTGCTATTCCAGAAAGGCTGATTCCTAAGGAAATTCATATGTGGACTGATGAAGATAAGAAGAAAGTGGCTATCGACAGCAAAGCCAAATCCATACTCTCCATGGCTCTTCCTGACGAAGTCTACCATTCCATCATGAACCTGAAAACTTCAGTTTGAAGGTACTTCTGAAGTGGGACACAATCTGTGTTCAGTATGAAGGTACTTCTGAAGTCCAGGACTCTCGAAAGATCAACCTGGTAAGACAGTATGAAAGCTTCATTTGTGGTAAGAATGAAACTCTCTCTGAAATACACCAACGTTTTAACTGCTTAATAATAGATCTAAAAACTGTTGGTAAGGAATATTCTAACTTTGAAGTACTGACAAAGTTCTTAGAATGTTTACCTGAAAGCTGGGACAACTATTCTATGTGTCTCAAGCTGTCAAAGGATATAAAATCAATGACCCTTTCTACCTTATATGGCACGATGCTGAATCATGAGCAATCGAGTCATCTTAAGAAGAATCTTGTAAAAGATTCCAAAAGCACCCCAGTTGCTTTAATCTCAGAGGAACCTTCCACTCAGCGACCCTCGGTCACTGTCACTGACACTGAGTTGGAGAGTAACTCTGAAAGGTCATCATATTCTGACTTTTCAGATCTTGATGAATCTTTGGCTCTCCTCACTAAAAAGTTCAGGAGATTCGCCAAAAAGAAAATGTTCAGAAAGAATAAACCTCTTCCCATTACTGACAAGCCAAGATCATCAGCTCCTGTTGATAAGGCTACTGCTACTTGTTTTAACTGTGAAAAGATAGGACATTTCGCTAACGAGTGCAGGTCAAAGAAAGTTTCGAGAAACACAGCGTTTCCCAAGAAATCCTCTAACCTCAGGTCTAGAGATGACAAATACGCCAAGCTGAAAGAAAGGTATGCAAAGCTGAAAACCTTTAAGAAGAAAGGCAAAGGCCTCATGGCTGACTTTGATTGGGCTGCCTCTGATGAAGAAGAATCATCATCTGACTCTGAAGATGATGAAGACAATCTCTGTCTTATGGCTAAACTTGAAGATGAGGAAGAAAATTCTGACATTCCCTCTACTTCAACCTCTGCAACTCAGGTTAAGAAGGGTATCTGGTATCTCGATAGCGGATGCCCTAGACACATGACTGGAAAGAAAAGCCTGCTCGCTGAATACAAAGAAGAGAAGGGTCCCTCTGTAACTTTCGGTGGAAATGGAAAAGGACATACCCGAGGGTTTGGTGTACTATCTAATGGTACAACAACCTTCGGAAGAGTCGCATATGTTGAAGGGCTGAAGCATAATCTTCTAAGCATCAGTCAGCTTTGCGACAAGGATAACAAAGTAATCTTTACTAAGGAATCCTACTTTGTCGCTGACAAAAAGGAGAAGATAGCTCTTAGCGGTTATCGTTTGGAAAATGTTTATGTAATAAACATGGACTCAACAACCACTGAGAACTCCTGTTTCTTCTCAAAAGCCTCATCTGATGTCAACTGGCTATGGCATAAGAGGCTCTCTCATCTAAACTTCAAGACACTGAACACTCTTTCTTCAAAAGAGTTAGTCACTGGTCTACCTCAGCACTCATACGCCAAAGAGTCCTTATGTTCAGCGTGTGAGAAAGGCAAGCTTTAAGTCAAAGCAAGTTTCCTCAGTATCATCTCCTCTACAAATTCTCCATATGGATTTGTTTGGCCCTGTTAACAAACAATCCATCGCTAGAAAGAAATATACACTGGTAATAGTTGATGAATTCTCTCGCTATACATGGGTTATGTTTCTCCGTTCTAAGAGTGACACCCCTGAAGAACTCATCACCTTTGTTCGGAAGATGGAAACCCTGAACAACTTGATTGTTCGCTCAATAAGGAGTGATCATGGGACTGAATTCAAAAACAGTTCTCTTGATTCCTTCTTTGAGAGTAAGGGTATTTCTCACAACTTTTCTTCAGTGAGAACACCGTAACAAAACGGAGTCACTGAAAGAAGAAATAGAACTATTATTGAAGTTGCACGTTCAATACTCAGCGATTCTCACCTGCCTACTCAGTTTTGGGCAGAAGCTGTCAACACTGCTTGTTTTACGCAAAACAGGTCGCTGATAGTCAAAAGATTTAATAAAACAGCCTATGAACTTTTTCATGGGAGAAAGCCTTCAATTAGCTTTCTTCACATCTTTGGATGTCAGTGTTTCATACTGAACAACAGAGATGCCCTTGGAAAGTTTGATCCTAAGACTGATGATGGAATCTTTCTTGGATATTCTTCAAACTCCAAAGCCTTCAGAGTCTTCAATCGAAGAAGACAAACTGTTGAAGAAACTATTCACGTCACTTTTGACGAATCCCGTTCAGCAAACTCTAAACCGTCTGCTGATATTGAAGAACTGAATCAATGGATGTTCTCTCATCTTAGTGATTCAGAAGATATTCCCACTCATACTCATACAGTTGAAGATGATAGTTCTACTATCATCCCAAACATGCAGAATAGTGAAGTTGAAACATCATGGGTCTCAGCAGTTCCTTTAAACACTATACTTGCTTCTGAACCAAATGTCTCAGACATCCCATATACTTCTCAGCAATCAGTGAATGAGATGACATCTGCACCTACTCCTCTCTTGGCTGATATTCCAGAAGTTGCTGAAGCTTCATCTTCAGCGCCTCCAGTTCAATTTGAGTCAGCGACTTATGCTCCTGCTCAGCGATGGACTGTAAATCACCCAATTGATCAAATTCTTGGTGATCCAAACGCTAGTGTTCAGACTCGACGAAGTGCAGGTAATATTTGTTTATTTGTTAACTTTATTTCTCTGACTGAACCAAAGAAAATAGATGATGCCCTCAAAGATCCAAATTGGGTCAGCGCCATGCAAGAAGAGCTGACTGAATTCGAAAGAAACAAAGTTTGGAAACTTGTTCGAAGACCAACTGACAAAACAGTGATAGGCACTAAATGGGTCTATCGAAACAAGTTGGACGAACATGGAACTGTAACCCGCAACAAGGCTCATCTTGTTGCTCAGAGATACAGACAAGAGGAAGGCATAGATTACGACGAAACATTTGCTCCAGTAGCAAGACTAGAATCTATTCGTCTATTCTTAGCATACGCTGTACACAAAGACTTCAAAGTATATCAGATGGATGTTAAGTCAGTGTTTCTAAATGGAAAGCTGAATGAAGAAGTCTATGTGGAACAACCTCCAGGATTCTCAAATCCTAAGCTTCCAGGTTATGTTTATAAACTGGATAAGGCACTTTATGGCTTAAAGCAAGCTCCTCGTGCATGGTATGACACTCTCTCTACTTATCTCCATATTGAAAAATTTGAGCGTGGTAAAATCGATAAGACTCTATTCTTCAGGAAAGTAAAAGGTCATATTATTCTTGTTCAGATATATGTTGATGACATTATATTTGGTTCTACTAACCCTGACCTTTGTACTCGTTTCGCTGATAGAATGAAAGAAGAGTATAAAATGAGCATGATGGGTGAGCTAACACATTTCCTTGGTCTTCAGATAAAGAAAAATGAAAAGGGAACTTTCATTAATCAGGGAAAGTATGTTAAAGATATGCTGAAAAAATTCGATTTAACTCAGAGTTCAGCTATGAAAACCCCTATGGAACCACCGCTGACACTAGACAAGGATTCAAATGGAATACCTGTTAATGTCACGCTATACCGTGGGATGATCGGCTCTCTCTTGTATCTTACAGCTAGCCGACCCGATATTATGTACGCAACCTGTTTGTGTGCACGATATCAAGCTGAACCTAAGGAATCTCATATGATCGCTGTAAAGCGAATCTTTCGTTACCTTAAGGGTTCTATGAACCTAGGTCTTTGGTATCCCAAAGACTCAGGGTTTGATCTAATCGCCTATTCAGATAGTGATTTTGCAGGTTGCAAATTGGATAGGAAAAGCACCACAGGAGGCTGTCAGCTCCTGGGTGGAAAGCTGGTGAGTTGGACAAGTAAAAAGCAAAACTCAGTGTCCACCTCAACTGCTGAAGCTGAGTATGTAGCCGCTGGAAGCTGTTGTTCTCATGTCTTGTGGATGAGAAATCAACTACTAGACTATGACCTTCAGCTCTCGAAAATTCCAATCTATTGCGACAGCACAAGTGCCATCGCTATGGCCAACAATCCAGTGCTACACTCAAAGACAAAACACATCGAAATCAGGTATCATTTTATCAGAGATCATGTGATGAATGGTGATATAGAACTTCATTTTATCCCAACTGACTATCAATTAGCTGATATGTTCACCAAACCTATTGATGAGACAAGATTCAACTTTCTCATCAGCGAGCTTGGAATGCTGAACTTTGAAGAGTAAAATCTTCAGCGGTTCACCTTTGATCAGAGATAGGATAAAATCAACATCTATAACCCATTCTATCATTTCTCTCTGAATAAACTTGATTCGCTGATATCAAGGTATGTTTTTCTCTCGCTGACAATCGCATGTAAATGCAAGATTTCAAGACAAATTGCATCGCTGAATATCTCTTCCTTAACAGCGATACTTTGAAATTTCTTAAACCAACACTGATATTTCTATTCAGTGCTTCATATTTTCAAAAGTGTCCCTGAGCTTTCAAAACCTCAGAGACATCCTAAAATATGAAAGGACAGTTGTGACGTCATCGCAGCGGATAAGCCAGGCACGTTCTTTTTCTGACACACGATTGCACGTTTCGTTTACCTTCCAATCAAATGCAAACACGTGTCCGTGTCATGATGAAAAACTTTCCCGCTCGAGTTTTTCTCTCTCTCTAATCTCTCTATATAAACCGTTTTGGATTTATATTTTTCTTTTTACGCGAACAACTTCTTCCTCAAGAAAACTAATGTTGCATTTTTTGCTCTCAAGTTTTCAAGAACTGTTCATCTTCTTCTTCTTCAACGAACCAGGTTAATATTTCTTTCATTTACCTGTTTTTTAACTTGTTAATGATCTTCTCATTGTTTTTACAAGATAAAACAAAAGAACTTTTTCAAAAATGAAATCATACTTGCTCTTCAAGTTTAATCGCAAATATCTTAAACTTGTTCTTCATACGTTTTTCCAGAATCCTAATCCTCAAACGAAACTGGAAAACAAGACTTTTATTGGGTTTGCATTTCTTTTTCAAAAACAAGAAAACCCTAATCTTCATTAAGACATTTTTGTCTGAATGAAATGGACAAAATTCGAACCATCTTATTGGAAATTCTTTCCACATTAAGATTATTCTTATTTGTTATATCTTTGGTTGAACTGATAGTACAACAATGGCATCTACTGATATTCCTACTGCTGAGAACACTGCTGCTGCTGAGAAATTGGAAATCACCAAGGCTCCTCAGGTCAAGTTCACGCTTGAGGAACTCGATTGGACAAAAACAAACAATCTCTATGCGCTTTTCGAGTTTCCTCCTCGAAAGCAAGTCACACATCTGAATGATGCTGTGAATTTCCTCAAAACTTGTTGCCTCTCTACAGCCCTGACCATAACACCCCCTGCTCATCAGCTACTACTATCTCAGTTCTGGTATTCTGCCAGACACACTCAGTACCATCGACCAAAGACCCCACAAAGAAAATCGATTGCATCCTCTGTGACACTGATTTTGGCACCATAAAAATCACCCCTGCCATTATCCGAAAAGCACGGAGCCTTCCCATCGCCACAAAAGAAAAACCCTTGCCACAAGAAACATGCTGATAGGGAAGCCATCACTGCATTCTTTGATGCAATGGGTTATGTATGGGAAACAGGGATGGACAAGAAGCCTGAGAAGAAGCTGACCCTCATCAAGAAATACAAAATGCCCAGCAAGATGAACTTCATCTTCGCACACTTGATAAGCTACATGACAGCGAAGAGTGGCTCCTCTGATCAAG
This sequence comes from Saussurea involucrata, assembly GCA_033807775.1. Classification (NCBI taxonomy): domain Eukaryota; kingdom Viridiplantae; phylum Streptophyta; class Magnoliopsida; order Asterales; family Asteraceae; genus Saussurea; species Saussurea involucrata. Next base: position 30,310,994 of record CM066316.1, read on the forward strand.
CTGCTCAACCTCAGCAAGCCATGGGCTATGCATTGCTGAAAGGTCTTCATGTTGACTGGGCCTCGATAATCTACGATGATCTTGTGCTCAGAGTAGACTATGCTGCTGACCGACCATCATGGGTTCCATATCCAAGATTTCTCAGTGCCGTCTTCCAAACCGTCCTGAAGGATAACTACCCAAAAGTAGGAGACCTGAAACTCTCTCAGGTTGGCCCTAAGGTACTCGACTTCAAGCCAATGCCAAACGAGGTACGTATCTCTACTCTCTTATCTCTTCTACATCCTCCTTCTAATATTTCTGTGGCTACTTCAGCGATAATACCCCTCGCTGATACCCAGGCCACAAAATCTACTCGTAAAAGGAAACACTCCACTACCCCACTTGATTCCAAAAGGATCAAGAAAACCAAGGAGCAACACCCCCAGCATTTACTTGCTGAAGACTCCTCAGCTCATCTTGAAGAGCTGATGGAAAGTTCAGTGGTACGCTCTGCCACAGCTGAACAAGCCACCCCTTCCATCCCAGCTTCAGCGTCTCTAAACGCGGAAGTTATAAACTTGGAATCGACCCAACCTCCTTCAATCTCCCAAAGGACTGAAGAAGTGATTTTCAGTGGATCCAACACTGAATCAGCACCCCAACCAACTTTCTCAACCTTCGCTTCTCTCTCTACTCCATTGGACTTAAATCCAGTTTTCACCACGATCACTGGAGCAACCGTCATTCTTTCAGAAGCTAAAGTTGATACTTTTCAAGGAATGATGGATGCAGGACCTGCGGGAATTTTCATGCGTACACGCACTCTAGCTGACGACATGGAACATTTTTCAGGTCACAGAAGTTTTGATGACTTCGCCGACCCTCCTGCAGGTATACACCAACCCATATACACTGTAACTAAACCCCAAACTTCTGAGCTTTCCTATGTTCATAAGTTCTTATCTGTTACAGGTTCTAATTTGGGAGACATCAATGCCTCTCTGAAGAACCTGGATACAAAGCTGACAGGTCTCACCACTACTCTCTCAGATAACTCTTCAGCTGTAACAAACGTTGGAGAGAATCTCAACAAGCTGACAAAAGTGGTTGAACAGAATGCCTCCAAAGCTGATTTGGAGAAGGTTGATAGAACTCTCGGTGACTTTGCCAAAGTTCTTGATGATATCTACACCGACTACAACTCTCTATCCTCAAGAGTTAACACCATGTCCAGCGAGGTCATAACACTGAAGACATCGGTTGGTACTCTTCAGGGAGAGATGTCTGTTGTAAAGACTGACGTAAGTTCAGTGAAGACAATGGTGCAGCAGATCCTGAATCACATGAAAGCCCCTTCCCCTGCACCTTCACATTTTACTCCGGCGGATCGAGCTGAACTTCTCAAGATCAATCCTGTTATAACTGGCCTGGAAGCCAGATTAGGGGAGAATGAAATTTATGTCGGAATCCCTGGCCAAGAAGACAGGGAACCAACACCATCAGCTGAGTCATCGCATTCCTCCCCCACTCATCATGAGGAAGGGGGGGAGAAGAATTCTGAAGACCTTCCCCATGATGAATCTATCGAGGGGGAGAAGACTGAAGACCTTCCCCTTACTGAAGAGGGGGAGAAGACAAATGAAGAAACAACTGCTGGACCTCAGGGAGATGAAAACCCTGAGGGAATCGAGAAGCTTACCTCTGTATCTGAGGGGGAGAAACTCGAAGAAGCTGCTGAAGAATCCGACGAAGCTGAAGATGTTGAAGCTGTCGACATCTCTGATGATGAACCATCTTCTTCTCCAAAGAATGATGATGATGACGATGATGATGATGATGACTCCTTTATCGTCAAGTCTATTCAGAAGGCTACAGCTCTCAAAGGGATTTCAATCAAAGAACCTACAGGGGAGCGGACAAAGCCTTCAGCGTCTGAAGCTGACAATGGCAAAGGAAAAGGTGTCGCTGAAGTCGATGAAAATTTGATGATCTTGCTTCAAAAGCCAGTTCGTCAGGTACACTACATCTTACTTCCTTACACCGCATCCCTCCTCTATCTATACACATTATCAGCTCTACTCTCCATAAAACCTTTATACACTTAAACCCATTTCTTTTCTCTCTATTCTACCCAAGTTCTTATTCGTAAGATCGCTGTGTTTCAGCTAGTCCTTTCCCCTGCTTGAGGATTCTGAAGTACAACCAGCTGCTGCTAAAGCTGAAGAAATAATCCCAGTCTTGGATTTAACCACTGAGACTGATGAACCTGAAGAACAGCTGCTCTCTCACAAAAACAGACCTTCCTTGGCTCCTCAAAAGCTGAGTGAAGAGGATCAAGAAAAGGGAGATGCAATGATCAAGAGATTCGAAGATCAGCGAATCATCCTGAAGCGTGATCAACTTCCTTCTATTCCTCCAAAGTTCAGACTTTCACAAAAGGAATACCAGGAGCACCTCAAAGCTGAAAGAAGGGAAGCTCAAGAAAAAGACAGAGAACTCGCCATCCAGCTTACTCAACAATCAGTGAAAGACCCCTCGCTGAAAAGAACTCCAATCGAAGTTCAACGTCAGCTATGGGAAGACGCCAAGAAGATCGTTGAAGAAAAGAGAACTGTGTCTCAATCTACTTTAAACTGGTGCAAAGAAAAGGTACACTTCAGATATCGACCTGCCAGAATCAACAAGGTACATATCACTGGAAAATCAACCCTCAGAGTTTCAATCGCTGAAATCGAGATATTCGGAGAGAACGGACAGTACGAAAAATTCTATGCTGAAGCCATCACGAAGTACGGTCTCTCTGAATGGTTGGAGATCAAATTAGCCATCTTGAAGTCTCAATCTAAGAATAAGGATCATGTCGAAAGGCTGATAAATCAACAGATCAACTTAGTCTCTTCTTGTGTGGATATTCCTCCTCCCCCTCCTCTCGCAAATCAGAAAAGAAGGGCCTCTACAAAGAAAAGGTCAAAACCTTCAGACTCAGGTCCTCCTATATGGAACGAAACAGGTATTGGTTTTTCTCGTGCTGAAGTTCTTGGTCCAAAACCTGACCTTTCCGCACTTGACACATCTCTTCCTCCTGGTGAGACTTTCATCCCTGGAAAAGTCATAAGCAAACCCTATGGGATATTCTTTATTGACTATGGTGGACGACAACGTTTTCAACGTATCTCTGAGCTTCCCATCACTCCCATCGAACAGCTGAAAGATCTCATCTACTGGTGTGAATTCAAACGCGACATTCAGGCACGGCATCTTAAACCCTTGATTTTTTAAGAAGCTCTGAACCAAAAGAATCAAGGAGTAAATGTCCCTAACTGGATGATTCCCACATCAAAGACCCTTGATGAACTTCTCATTAAGGAAGAACCTCTATAAGCTGATAAGTTCGCCTTATTCTTCTATTTTATCAGTTATTCCATTGTACATGTAATTTATTTCGCTTGTACTTATAATTTTACCACTTCCCTTTGTAATCTGATACAAAGTGTAAAGAAAGATTTCAGCGAAAGTACTTTACTCCATAAGTACAGAAAAGATCCCAGAAAACAGTAAAAGGGACAAATACTTTATGAGTTCTTTTTATCCTTATGTTTTCATTAAATAGCAATTTTCTCTGTTGCTATGTCATAATCAAATAGGGGGAGATTGTTGATCCAAACCCTCAGTGATTTGATAATGACCCTCTCCATTCTACTTAGTGAAAATTGTAAGTAAACAATATGTATCAGAGTTTCACTGTCGCTGATAAGTACTAAGACTTTACAGTACCGCTGATAGGAACTCTCACTCTTTAGATTAAACATTCAGCGAACACTGTTCACCATAATGCTCTAAGCCTGTTCAGTCCTTATGGTGATCGCTGATAAGTTAGTTGTTTACTTATGATCCCTGAAGACAAGTTTCACGTCAACATAGGTTCTACGCTGAAGTCGAAGATCAAGCTCAAGAACCAGCAACAAGTCTCCTAATGAACTGATGCGGATCAGCGAAGACTCAGATTTGTCCACTCAACGTGAAGTATCAAGTACAAGACTTCAGCTATCGCTGAACTTTGTCATTCGTTGATAAAGAATGATAAAACCCTGAATCAACGTAAAGCTGATCATGAAGTCATCCGTACAAAGTACTTTTGTCTTAACCACCCTTGCACGACTCCGTACGATATGTCAGAAAAGAACCTCCTTATTGTCTGAAATCGTACAACTACTGTGATGCTACACTGTTCACCATGCGGCTACTAAGGTTGTCTACTCAAGTCAGATCCTACAACCAATGAGCTGCTGCCACGTGTAAAGTATAAACTGCCATGCATTAAATGCATGCAGTATATAAGAAGGACTCCAGCTTCATTCTTGAAGCACTTGCTAACTCTGGTCAAGTCACCTTCTTATCTTGAGATAGGTTATTATTAGTAATTTCCTTCTCCTTCTTAGTGCAAAAAAACTTAGTGTTCCAACTTGTTTAGATTAGGATTTATTCCTTAATCTTGTTCCGCAACAAGCTGTAAATTGTTAATGATTTATCAATAAACAATTTAGAAAAGTAAAATATGTGTTTGTATTCAACCCCCCCCCCCCCTTCTACAAACTTGTATAGCCCTTCGGGACCAACAACTAGCAATATGATCAGTAAGTCCACAGTGATAACATTTCCTATTGCTGAAAGTAGCTTTTGGACCATAGGCATAATTATTTGAAAGCTTTTAATGAGCAGGGCCTGTTCCAAGAATGTCTTTAGCATCAGATATCGGATAAATCTTGGGTTCTTCGGATTTCTTAGCTTTGACATCAACCTTTATTCTAGGGGTTGATCTCTGAACATGTTCAGAGACCTTAGTTTTTTAAGTAGAAGGTTGACTAGCTGAAGGTTTGGACTTGGTATTCTTCAGCTTAGGGATGGTAATACCCTTCTGAGGAGTTTGGAAAACTTATTTTCCTTTTTCCATGAGTTTAGAACTCTTGAAAGATTCTTCAGGAATAGGAGCAGTAGAAGAAGAGCACTGAGATGAAGAAGTGTCAGGGATGGAGGAGACAAACATTCCAAATTTAAGCATGGAATGATCTATGGTTGATTCATCTTTATCAGAATTGAAACCAACACCACTTCTGTCATTGACAGGGATCTGAGCACTGATTATCTCAGTGATCTTTGCTGAGGAGTCGCACCAACCCTCAACATTAGCTTTCTCAGCTTTCAGTTCAGCGATAGTTTGTTCGCGTTCAATGATGATTAGTTCATTTACATAAACCTGATCTTTTAAACTTTCTTTTATATTAGATAGTTCTTGGATCTTTAAATTACATTTTTAAGATGTTCAGTTAAATCAAAATTTTGTTGTTCAACTTGTGTTTTGCCATTCAGGGCATTATATAAATCAACAATCAGCGAGTCGATAGCATGACGTCTATCTGCTTCAGTAAGAACTGGATCAGAAGAGATAGATACATGAGAAGTAGAAGAGCTAGAAGAAATATCAGTGTTTTCTTTCTTTACTTCTTGAATTTCGGCCATAAGGCAGAGGTTGGCCACATCTTCTTCCTCAGTGTCTGATTCCTCATCAGAATCAGCCCAATCATGTTCTTCAGCGATTAGACCTTTACCATTTTGCTTGAAGTTTTTCAACTTCAGATATTTTTTTTCAGCTTAAGGTATTTGTCATCTCTAGATTTAGAAGATGAAGAAGGTTTGAAGACTTTCTTTGACCTGCATTCACTGGCAAAATGTCCTTTCTTTTGATAATTATAGCATATAGCAGTTGCCTTATCAACAGGAGTTGATATTGGCTTGTCAATGATAGCAATAGGTTTATTTCTTCTGCAATTACTCTTTCTTGCAAATCTCCTAAAGGAGTTTGTCAAGAGAGCAAGTGACTCATCAAGTTCTGACATATCAGTCCCTAATAAGTCATCAGAGTCTAATCAGTGATAGTAACAGAGGATCGCCGAGAGGGTATCATCTCTGAGGAGACTAAAGCCATAGTTGTGCTTTTGGAATCTTTTGAATCTTTTACAAGATTCTTCTTAAGCTGACACGATTGCTCATGATTGAGTAAAATGCCATAAAGAGTGCTAAAGGAAATGTCTTTGAGATCCTTTGAAATTTTAAGACACATGGTATAATTGTCCCAACTTTCAGGAAGACTTTCTAAGAGTTTTGTCAGGGTCTCAAATTTAGAATAGGTCCTACCAACAGTTCTTAAATCAATTAATAAGCAATTAAAGCGTTGGTGTACCTCAGACAAAGATTCATTCTTACCACAAACGAAACTTTCGTATTGTCTTACCAGATTTATCTTTCTAGATTCTTGTACTTCAAATGTACATATTTAACATAGATTGTGTTCCACATGGCTTTGGAAGTTATAAGGTTCATTACTGAGTGATAAACCTCATCAGGTAGATCCATAGAAATGACTGATCTAGCCTTTGTATCAATGGCTACCTTTTTATTTTCATCCCAGACCATTCTGTGAGATCTTTCACAACTTGTCTTTCAGGTATAGCAGCAGAGATAGCAGTGGCAGGAACTGCAACAACTATGATGCATGGAACATATGGTCCATTTTCAACATAGTGAGGCATAGTAGGATCTATGCCATCAATAAAGAGGATCATTCGATTTTTCCAAAGACTAAAATTATCTTTACTGAATCGAGGTGGTTTTGCAAGAGAACCATTATCAATATAGTTCGTGTTTGTGTTGTATGCCATTTTAAGGAATAGCAAGGAAGAGAGATTAAGCAAGATCTTGTTTATGATATTAAACAATATGCTATGATACCACTTGTTGGTCCCGAAGGGGTTCTACAAGGGTGAAAGTTTGTAGAAGAGGGGTTGAATACAAACACAACATTTACTTTTCTAAATTGTTTATTGATAAATCAAATTTTTTAAATTGTTTATTGATAAATCAAAATACAATTTACAGTTTGTTGCGGAATAAGATTAAGTAAATCCTAATCTAAACAAACTTAAGAATCACAAAGGTTCTTGCACTTAGAAATTAGAAAGAGAGATAAGTGGAAAAATAGATATTTTCTATTTTCACTAAGGTCAGGAGAGATCCTTCAAAATGAAGGATGTTTGCTCCTATTTGTATCCTATGCATTAAATGTATGGCAGGAGAACTTTACACGTGTTAATTCTTCATTAGGCGAATGCTTCTGACTTTTATCAAAGACATGATTCGGGCCGCATGGTGAATAGTGTAGTGGTAGAGTGGTTGTACGATTATGGACAAAAGCAAACTTCCTTTTCTACCTTAGTGCTTTTGTGCAAGAGGATAAGACAAACAATTCTTGAAGCACAATCTTCATGATCAGCGATCGCTGATGGGTTCTTTCATCAGTGAGGCTTGATGTAAGTAAGCTATCGATGCAGTCTTGTTCTTGAATTGTCGCGCGAGTGTACACTTGTCTTGGTTTCACGGATGTTCGCTTCAGATCACGAGAAGGCTTGTCTGTGTTCATCATCTTTGTCTTCATTGTCAACGGTGAACTCTTTGATCGCGAGGCTTGTCTTCAGGGATTACATCTAGCACTTATTACATTATAAACTGATGGTGAAACACTAATACATACAGACGTTAAATGCAGTTTTCACTACGTATTCTAAGGGTCGTTGTCAAATCACGGAGAGAGTTTGGATCAACAGATGCTTTAGTTTTGGCATTGGAGTAAAAGTCAAAGTAGTCATTTGAAAGGTATTTGGATTTATTTGTCTTGTAAGATGTATTAAGGGTTTCATACGCGAAATGCATTTGCATCTTTACAGTATTTTTCCTCTTTAATTCCTCCAGTTCCTTATCCTTTTCATCAAGAGGCTCAGTTCATCTGATTTTGTATTGGGGATGTCTTATCGAGGCCCAAAAAGTTAAATTCATATAAAGTTGGAACCATTGATAAGACCTTTTTCAAATAGTGATGGTTGTCATACCCGATTCCACATTCATAGTTATAATACTTGAAATTCTTTGGTTTGTTCGAATGGATCGTTTGGTCAGTTTGGCCACGTTTGTAAAACTTTAACTCAAGATCCTTTACTTTTTCAAGAAGCTCTTTATTTTCTATTAGGAGTGAAGAACATTGATAGATAATCTCAGTTCTCTCGTTTTCAGACTTATTGAGCTTTTTAGTTAGATCGGATACTTGGGTCTTTAAAGCTTCAGGCTCTTTTGAGATTTCAGCATACTATTCTTTTAGATTTTCAATTATGCATAAGTGACCAGCGTTTTCAGTCCTTAGCGTATCTATAACCTTGTGTTGAACGTCTACTTTATCACTTAAATTAGAAACTACAAGTGACTTTTCTTTTATGGTTAGCTTATAGGACTAGATTTTGCACAAGATGTTGGATCTGATCGACTAAAGCGTTATGAGTTGGTAGACATACCTGACAAGCTGCTTCAGACTGACATGAATAAGACATTGTTACTTGAGTGATCATGAGACAATTCAGATATGATCCAAAAATCAGACAATATCTCAGACCTTCGGCGACTTAGCACGGGGGTCCCGCTACCCGGTTAGCGGATGGGGTCAAAGGGCAAGGTCAGAGAACTCCCGGATATGAGATTCGGGTATGGTTCCGGATAGAGAGTTCGAATAAGGTGTGTCCGGATAAGGTATGTGCGGATGGAGCAATCCGGAGAGGGACCCGGATATGTGTGAATCCGGATGAAGTTTCCGGAAAAGGTGTCCGGGTAAAAAGTATCTGACTAGGTGTATCCAGAGATGGTTTCCGGAGCAAGAGTATCCGAGTGCAGGGTGTTCGGAAAGAAATGAAATGACCGGATAGAGTATTCGGATGTGAGATCCGAAAGTGTAGAGTCTGGATACGGATCCAGAAAGTATTAAGCGGAAAGTACTAAATCGGCAAAAGAAAAACTTACCGGAAAGCTGTCCGGATGAGTTTCCGATACACGCGTCCGAAAATCGTTAGGATGGGAACCAGAAACTGATGTGTCCGGGTAAAACTGTATTCGGAAAGCAATAGAGGACTTACCCGGATAGCGCGAAGACTCATTCCAGAAAGTTTTTTCAGCGAAGAGCACGGATCTGATTGAGAGCTGGGAATGATGATTTTGATTCCTGAAATTTTTTAGACCAACAAAAACACAAAACCACACACACCCATATCGTTTTAACCTAAATCACACCCTTTTTGGAGAAAAATCAATGATTTTTTAGAACATAGACACAAAAAACTCAATAAATCAATTTTTTCAAATTGACACTTCAAAACTTGGAATTAACCTATGAAACTTTGCAAAAACCTTTATGACACTTGGAGAAACGGATTGGAATGATTAGAACTCGAAAATTTTGTTTAAATCACAAAACTTGAAATTCATAAAAAACTTACAACGTCGTTTCAGAAAAAGTGAAGAATACCTTGAATCAACCTTGTCTCTTGGCTCTGATACCACATGTAGATCCCAGATAAGTGCATAAACATTTAACAATCAAGTAGACAAGAAGAATTGAATTGAAATCGGCTATCTTTGATTGAATTGGATTAACCTGAGAGTTACAATTAGGCGTGTAAATCTAATAGAATGATTAACCCTAAAACAAGGTTTAACAAAACATTATATACCCTTTAGAGTATTTACATTTCAAGCCCCTCAACTTTGAGACAATCTAAAATCAACCCTAACAGTGTTGAAGATCTTTTTCAACAATGTCACCTTCTTGTATGTCTCATCCAGTAAATTTAAAATCCCTATTAAAAAGTTCCCAATATCATATTGTTATTACCATAAAAAGCAAACTCATGCTAGTATATGTTTGTTGGGTCACCTAGATTTGAAATTGACTCACCAATGTTCTCCCTTATATCTTACTTAGAATATTTTAGCATGCTTCTTTTAAAGATGACTTGTACAAGATATCAACTGTTCGGTGAAGTCGAAGATCAACCGGAACCAAGCTTGAAGACATTCTACTTGTGGAAAATAGAAGACTCTTCTCTACATTCAACCAAGTCATCATCCACCGAATTTGTTCTTGCAAATCGGTGGACAACCCTCCACCGAATTTGTTCTTACAAATCGGTGGACAACCCTTCACCGAATTTGTTCTCACAAATCGGTGGACAACCCATCACCGATCTTGTTCTCACAAATCGGTGGACCATCCCTCCACCGACATATCCTTTGTCGGTCAGCATCATCCCACCGATAAGGGTGCTAAAATCGGTGGGATCTATGTGTTATCAAATAAATGAGTTTCTCTCTGCAGATTGTTTCAAGTTCCAAAGTCAATTGTATCGGTGAAACTTCATCGGTGTGACTGTCTTAGAATTCACATCAAGAAGATCATTTATTATGGGACAATATCCTTTGATAGATAAAAGTGACTGTTTGTCGTTTTATCCATTATCAGTTAAAGTTCCTTTCTTCTGCATGGGTTCTATTTCCAGTACCTAGTAAAACGTGATAAGGACATCTCAGCTTTTCAGGAGTCAACATCCTCAGCAAATATGATGATGACAAGTGTCCCAGGCATTTAATGCTTGTACACTCGTTGCCACTATAAAAGGAAGAAGATATCCACATGCAAACTACGCTTTCTGGAATTCTCTCAGTGCAAGAAATCTCCATATTGCTTGATAGCTTAATAACTTTGTTCTCAGTGTTCTTGGTTGTTTTGTTTAGTATACTTTGTGAAAGATTGTTAAAATAGTTTATCTGTTCTTTTCCGCAACAGTCTTTAAGTTTCTTTGTGTAATTCTTGTTGAACGTTTTTCAATAAAAGAATTAAAATTGTGAAAAATTTTGAGTATTGTATTCAACCCCCCTTCTACAATACCTGTTAAGCCATCTGGGACTAACAAGTGTTATCAGAGCAGAAAGTTTAATTCCATAAACTTGATCTGCGATGGCTGCCTCTTCTTCTTCAACCATTGAAAACTCTTTTCAAAACAACTTTTCTGAGAATGGCTCCATAACAAAACCGCCTAAGTTTAATGCTAACAACTTTTCTTAGTGGAAAAGCCGCATGATGCTATTCATGGAAGGAGTGGATACTATATATCCAACCATTCTCAAAGAGGGACCTATCATCCCCAGAGTTTGGGCTCGCTATGAAACGCAAAGGCCTGGTAAAGAAACCACGGAAAAAGAAATCTCTAGTGACTCTGATGAAGAAAAATCCAGTGCTACTGGTCGTTACATCCTCAAAAATCCTAAGAAATATACTGATGAGGAAAAACGGTTGGTTTCTCTTGACTCTAAGCTAAGAGCAATTATTGCACTCTCACTTCCTGATGAGGTCTATCACTCTCTGGTTAACTTTGAAACTACTAAAGAGATGTGGACCACACTGTGTGTACTGTACGAAGGTACAGTGGAAGTAAAGAAATGTAAAAAGATTGGTCTTATTAGAAAGTATGAACTCTTTGCTTTTGAAAAGGGAGAATCTATTCCTAGCTACTATAATCGTTTCAACTCTCTTTTAAATGATCTGAAGTTATTGGGCAGAGTCTATGATAATGAGGAAGTCTTATGTAAGTTCATGGATTGTCTTCCAGAATTTTGGGAGAATATATGTACATGCATTAAAACTACCAAGGACCTTGAGTTCATGCCCTTAACTGTCCTGTATGGAACTCTCTTCAATTTTGAGCAAACCAAGTTACAAAGGAAATCTTTCATCAAAGAGATAAAAAGCTCTTCTATAGCTCTTGTTAGTGAAAGTTCCAAGAAATCTCAAAATGTTCCTAGAATCACCTATCCTTCATCAGACTCTGACAATGACAGCCAAAATAACTCTACCCAGCAAATGGAGGCATATCTTAGTGATGTTGATGATGAAGGTGAGGATATTATGGTTGAACAGTTGTCTGATGAAATGGCAATGATGGCTGGTTCTAAGAATAAGTTTCGTCCTTTCAACAAATCCAGAAATTTTAGAAAATCTTCATCTTCCAAGAATTCATCTGATAAGTCAAATGAAGAGTGTTATAACTGTGGCAAGAAAGGACACTTTGCATCTGAGTGTAGGAGCAAGCGTGTTACTAAGTCTAGGAACCCATCCTCTAACAAATATTCTTCAAAGAATGAGAAAACCAGAAATAATCCTTTCAAATCAACCTTTTCCAAAAAAGATTCCCAATCCTCTTCCTTAAACCATCAGGAGCGTGCTGAGAAGTATAAAGCCAAGTACAAGAAAGAGAAAGAAAGGAGTGAGGGTCTTGAAGCAGAAACTCATGACTGGGATGAAGAAGACACTTCTGACAGTGATTCTCACAATATGTGCTTCATGGCCATTTCTGAAGAGATGGAAGTTTCTGAAAAAGCTACCTCTCCAATGGCTCTTGTGGCAACTGGGTGCTCGACAACTTATGCTCAGGTACATCCTTTTAATGATATGACTGATAGTGAAAAGATTGATGCCTACGAATCATTAACTAAAGATTTTTATGCTGTCAAGGATAGCAAGAAAAGAAAATCTATTCAAGTTAAAACTCTCACCTCTCAACTTGAAGTCTGCATGGCTAAACTTGAAAAGTTTGAGGAAATCAAAGCTGAGCTTGAAAATGTGAAAACCATAAATCACGTGATTTCAAAAGAGAAAAATCACCTTTTTAAGAAACTAAAAAGGGAACAAGAGGTTGTTAGAAAATGGTCAATTTCTTCCAAAAATCTAGAACAAATCTTTCAAGGCCAAATCAGTGGTAATGATAAATTCGGTCTAGGATTTGGGAAAACTGTTGCTGACAACTCTTCTCTTGCACTCATCCCTTCCTCTAATGCATGGGATGATGCCTCAGAGTCAAGTTCTTGTGGCTCCATTTCCTTAAACTCTTTAGATCTGGGTGAAGCCTTAAAGTATGGAATGTTTATAAAGGCAAAAGAATCTTCTTCATTTCAAAACATTGAGAAGCAAGATTCCAATGATGTTTCAAAACCCATCCATGATTTTTTAAAAGATTCAGTCATGGATGAAGCCTCTTCCTCTAACTCCTCAAAAGCTAAACCTTTTCAAAGAGCAAATCCCACCGATTTCTCCACCGATGAGCAACCCTATAATCCCACCGATTTCTCCACCGATGATCTTCCCATACCTCTTCATGAGCTGTTGAAATCTATTCACATAGATGAATACCCCTCTTCTGATCATAAACCTTCAAAGATCCCTAAGAGAGAACATCAACCTTCTTCAAACAGATTCTCCTCTTCCGTCAAAGGGAAATCTGTTGTTGATCTCCATCCCAAAAGTAATTCTCCAAAGATATTTTCTGGCAACTCATCTGTTCTTCCCATTCCCAGATCGGTGCTTTTGAAAAAGTCAAATCTCAAGGAATCATCATCTTATAACTCTGACAAAGGAATCCTTGGACCCAAACCTTTTGCCTCATCGTCTTCTGCCAAGATAATAAAGATTAATGGGAAAAGTAAATTCAAGGAAAGTGGTCACAATTATAAAAAGATTTTTATCTATAGAAAATGCTATAACTGTGGTGACACTTTTCACATGGCTAAGGATTGTCCCAAGGAAAGAATAGATAGAACCAAACCTAAGGACCTTTCCTCTTCTAACCCTAAAGGACCCATCACCAAATGGGTACCAAAGAACTAATCTGTTTTTGCATGCATGCTTTTGAGCACCATCTAATATGGTATCTGGATAGTGGGTGCTCACGCCACATGACGGGAAACAAATCTCTCCTTATCAACTTTGTGCCTGGAAAAGGTCCATCTGTAACTTTTGGTGATAACTCTAAAGGCTAAACCAAAGGATATGGAACTCTCACTAATGGATCTGTCACCTTCAATAAAGTGGCCTTTGTTGACGGCCTCATGCATAATCTTCTCAGCATTAGCCAACTGTGTGATCTTGGATATAAAGTTATCTTTGAACTTTGTATCTGTACTATGGTGGACAAGAACTTCAATGTGGTGTTATCTGGAAAAGGGATGGAAAATGTCAATATCATTGATATGGGATTAAATAACAATTCATCCAATGTCTGCTTTGTGTCAGATGACACATCCAAAAGGAACTGGTTGTGGCATAAGCGTCTCTCTCATCTAAATTTCAAAACCCTTCATAAAATCTCCAACAAAGAGTTGGTGACTAGTATGCCAAAGTTAAACTTTGTCAAAGAGAAGTTGTGTAATGCATGTGAAAAAGGGAAGCTCACCAAAACTTCTTTCAAGACCAAGCAATGCTCTTCCATCACTCTTCCTCTCCAGATGCTGCACATGGACCTATGTGGAATAGTCAGCACTCCAAGTCTAGGAGGCAAAAGGTACACTCTTGTAATTGTTGATGAATTTACTAGATATACTTGGGTGTCTTTTCTCAGGTATAAAAGTGATGCAACTGAAGAAATAATCAATTTTGTCAAGAAAAATGAAGTTCTTAATGGTCAACTTGTTCGTTCGGTAAGAAGTGATAACGACACTGAATTCAGAAACAGTGCTCTTGAAGACTTCTTCACTGAGAAAGGAATTTCTCAAAACTTCTCTGCAGTCCGAACTCCTCAGCAAAATGGAGTGGTGGAAAGGAAAAAACAGAACTCTATGTGAGGCTGCTAGATCAATACTAAGTGAATCAAATCTTCCCATCTATTTTTGGGCTGAAGCTGTAATTACTGCTTGCTTTACCCAAAATAGGTCAGTGATATCCAAAAGACATGATAAAACCCCATATGAAGTTTTCCATGGCAGAAAACCAAATATTGGCTTTCTTCATGTTTTTGGCTGTGTGTGTTTTATTCTAAATGATCGTGATAATCTTGGGAAATTTGATCCCAAAGCTGATGAGGGAATCTTTGTTGGATACTCCCTATCCTCCAAAGATTATCGTGTGTACAATCTCAGGAGAAAATGCATTGATGAGTCTATTCATGTCAAATTTGATGATCTTAGATCATCATCTCTGTCAAATGATGATGATGATTTACACAGATGGATCTCTTCATGCATCGGTGATGCTCCTTTATTAAACTCCACCAATACTGTGAAATCCCAAATCTCTAGCAATAAGATATGAATGTAGTGAGAGAGAATCTAGAGAGCAAATATGTCATCCATGTATTGAGCTCAAAGGATTACAAAAGGTTTCTAAAAGATTACAAAAGCTTTCTAAAGTGTTACTAACAAATGGTCTAGACAAGCCTATTTATACCCATGACATACAAGGTATAAAGGCATTCACAATACTGTATAGACTCATACAGTACATTGACTTTACAGTAAATCTTGAATACAACAATGCTCTAACAATCTCCCCCTTTGGATTCAAGATTTAAAAAAATATGACAGCAGTCTTCAGCTCTTTGTAAAGTCAATCTTCTCAAACAGACACTCTATCAAACCATCTTCAAGCCTTGTACATGAAAACAGATCTTTACAGCTTTATCAGTCTTTAACAAACAGTAACTTCTCGTATCCTTCTTGATGCAAGAACCTTAGTTCTCATATTAACTTTAAGAATCCGAAATCATCAATTCGGATGTAGGCAGATCCGAAACCATCAATTCGGATGCTAGAGGATGCGAAATCAGCTCAATTCGGATCAAGTAGGATTCGAATTCAAGTAAGTTGGAACAAGAAGGGTCCGAAATCAGGGCAATTCGAATCATGAAGGATTCGAAATCACTCAATTCGAATCATGAAGGGTGCGAAATCAGGACAATTCGAATCATGTTGAGTGCGAATTCACTCAATTCGGATTAAGTAGGGTGCGAATTCACTCAATTCGGATCATGTTGAGTGCGAATTCACTCAATTCGGATCATGCTGGGTACGAATTCACTCAATTCGGATCATGTTGGGTTCGAAATCAAGACAATTTCGTGTCATGTTGGATGCGAAACCATGCCTATCTTGAATAAATGGAATTCGAAACCATTAAAATGAGGATTAGAAAGATGCGAAGCCATCCATACCTTTGAACTTTTAGGTGTAAGCGCATTCCGAGAACCACTCAGAACTAAGATAACCAAATTCAGCAATATTTAGACTTCACATGATCCTTCTCCCCTGATCTTCAGTCTTTGTTCACGAATCATTGACTTGAAATATCTTTGATTTGAAAATTCTTTGACATGAAATTGAAATTAAACTTTTCTCCCCCTTTTTCGATGATGGTGAGCATCATAATCATCGAAAACCATTTTCAATTTCAGTCGTGTCTTTGAGTATTGCTAACAATCTCCTCCTTACAGAATAACCTTGCTCCCCCTCAAAATAAGAATTCTGGAGCAATTTATTTTCTCCCCCTGAAAGTATGCATATATTTCAATAACGTACAGTATTTGAAATTGTAGCACAAATTTTAATTGAGCATGTAACTTTAAGTTCCACTTCACTCTCTTTTCTTCTCTACTCTTCAAATCGGCATTTTCTTTTTGAAGAGTTGTTACTTTCTCTTGAAGATTCTCGATTTGATCGTGCAAACTTGAGTTGTCTTTCTTTGCTTCAAGATCTGCAATATAAACTTCAAGATCAGTTATTCTTTTAGTAAGTTTAGCATTTGAAGAAGAAATGTCTAAAATTTGTCTTTTCAGATTAACATTTTCTTCTTCCAATGCTTTATTTAAAATAGGAGTTGAAGAATTTGAAGCATTATCTTTAACAGGAGTTTCTGATATAGGAGATGTTTCTGATAAAATAACTTGTTGCAAAATTCCATTATTTGCCTTAGCTTTTTCAAGTGGCTTTGGAGGTGTTTTTGTTATTATGACTTGTTGCAACACTTCATTATTTGGTTTAACAGATACATGTGAATTAACAGATGTTTCTGTTATAATGACTTGTTGCAACTTTACATTTGGTTTAACAAAAACTTTTGCAATTGGAGGAATCTCCTTTTTCAGAGTTTGCTTCAAATCTTCACCACTGCTTTTAACAATAACTTGTTGTAAAACCATTTTGAATATTGCTAGAAATTGATCGTTCAGAAGATCAAGCAGACAGTGTATGAAAATACACAAAAAAAATATATAAAATTTTTTCTTGAAAAGCTCTTACAGTGTATGAAATACACTATAGAAAAAATTTCGGGATAAAAAATTTTCTCAAAAAAATATATAAATTTTTTTTTTTTTAATTCACAAGAATTCGGATGAGTAAGGGTTCGAATTCAACGAATTCGGATGAAGAAGGATTCGAATTCAATGAATTCGGATGAATAAGGGTTCGAATTCAATGAATTCGGATAAAGAAGGGTTCGAATTCAATGAATTCGGATGCTGAAGGGTTCGAATTCACTCAATTCGGACTTAACTTGGTTCGAATTCAATGAATTCGGATGCTTAAGGGTTCGAATTCAATGAATTCGGATGCTTAAGGGTTCGAATTCTATGAATTCGGATGCTTAAGGGTTCGAATTCAACACTTGGAAAATTTAATAAACTCAATTCGAATCTAACACAGTTCGAATTCTCCTCAATTCGAATCTAACACGATTCGAATTCTCCTCAATTCGAATCTAGCTGGGTTCGAATTCAATCAATTCGAATCCTTCTTGAGTCGAATTCTACGCTTGTATTTCCAAGAACACTCCGAATTCTTCTTTGAATGATCCGAATTCACCAAGAATGATCCGAATTCACCAAGAATGATCCGAATTCTGCACTTCGAACACGAAAATCACTAAATCAGCCATAACTTTTTCAATTCTTGATCAATTGTTATGAAATTTGCACAGATTTGTTCGAAATTTGATTCCACACACTTTCTTAGTTAATCACAAATCCTAATTCGATCAATTTAATCGAATTTTGATCCAAAAATAGTAGAAAAAGTTTTCGAACAAAAATGATATAAAATGATCAGATCTGCAAATTCTGTGCAGATTTTGGTGTTGATCCAAGAATTAAAGATGTTCAGGAATCAAATCCGAGTGCAATGATGTCAAGAATCAATCCAAAAGATCAAAAATTAAAGAAAAGATGAAATCTGGATGAATAGTAAATGAAGAAGGGTTAGAATTCTTGATGAACAGTGATGAATAGTGATGAACACCCAATCCGAATTCTTCAGCTTTAGTGTAAAAAATCTTCAATTTGGTCTTCGATCTGCTTGAATCTTCTGTTTAGCTCTGATACCAATTGTGAAATCCCAAATCTCTAGCAATAAGATATGAATGTAGTGAGAGAGAATCTAGAGAGCAAATATGTCATCCATGTATTGAGCTCAAAGGATTACAAAAGGTTTCTAAAAGATTACAAAAGCTTTCTAAAGTGTTACTAACAAATGGTCTAGACAAGCCTATTTATACCCATGACATACAAGGTATAAAGGCATTCACAATACTGTATAGACTCATACAGTACATTGACTTTACAGTAAATCTTGAATACAACAATGCTCTAACAAATACATCTTTCACTCCCTCCAATCCATCTCCATCAAATAATCAAGTCGGCTCATCCTCTATAATCCCCACCAAAATTGACCATGTTTCCACCGATGTACTTTCTCCCACCGATGTGCAACCCTCCACCGACGAACAGCCTTCCACCGATCCAATCTCTTCCACCGAAAATATTGCCTGCCACCGAACCTCTGATCCCACTCCATCTTCACCCCTAACACAAAATATTCCACCACCTTTACCTACTGCAACAAAATGGACCAAAGATCACCCCATAGATCAAATCATTGATGATCAACAAGCAGGTGTCCAAACACGTAGAGGAGTTGGAAACATTTGTCTCTATGTGAATTTTCTCTCTCTTTCTGAACCCAAGAAGATTGATGAAGCTCTTGCAGATCCCTGTTGGATTACTGCCATGCAAGAAGAGCTTTCTCAATTTAAGAGAAACAAAGTTTGGAGATTGGTTCCCAGACCCCGAAAGAAAACAATCATTGGAACCAAATGGATCTTCAGAAATAAAATGGATGAAGATGGTACAGTTATCAGAAATAAAGCCAGACTGGTTGCTCAAGGATACGGACAGGAAGAAGGCATTGATTATGATGAAACTTTTGCCCCTGTTGCAAGACTTGAAGCAATAAGAATCTTTCTGGCCCATGCTGCCTACCGAAATTTCAGAGTCTTTCAAATGGATGTCAAAAGTGCCTTCCTCAATGGGGAACTTGCAGAGGAAGTCTATGTGAAACAACCTCCTGGCTTTGAAGATCCAGCTCATCCAGACTATGTGTACAGACTTGACAAGGCCCTTTATGGTCTCAAGCAAGCTCCACGTGCTTGGTATGACACACATGCCAACTTCCTTCTAAAGCATGGATATTCCAGAGGTAAAATTGACAATACTCTCTTCATCAAGGAGACCTCAGGTAACCTTATTCTTGTCCAAATCTATGTTGATGACATCATCTTTGGTGCCACTGATGAGTCACTATGTGATGAGTTTGCTTCTCTCATGATGAGTGAATATGAGATGAGCATGATGGGAGAGCTTACATTCTTTTTAGGCCTTCAGGTCAAACAATCTTCAGAAGGGATTTTTATAAACCAACGTAAATATATTCGTGATCTTCTGAAGAAATTTAATTTTTTAGATAGTTCTCCTATGAAAACTCCCATGGCACCACCTTTGAAACTCAATGTTGATCTTAACGGTGAATCTGTGGATGTTACCCTTTATCGAGGCATGATTGGTTCTCTTCTGTTCTTAACTGCTAGCAGACCGGATATTATGTTTGCTACTTGTATATATGCCCGTTATCAGGCCAATCCAAAAGAATCACATTTAAAGGCTGTAAAACGGATTTTTCGGTATCTCAAGGGTACCTTGCACTTGGGTCATTGGTATCCCAAAGACTCAGGTTTTGAACTAATTGGGTATTCAGATTCAGATTATGCAGGTTCCCAGATTGATAGAAAAAGTACTACAGGAAGCTGCCAACTTCTTGGTGGAAAATTGGTAAGTTGGTCCAGCAAGAAACAAAACTCTGTGTCAACCTCTACTACTGAGGCTGAATATGTAGTTGCTGGAAGCTGTTGTGCTCAGATCCTGTGGATGAGAAATCAACTCAGAGACTATGCTCAAATCTACTCTAAAGTCCCAATTCTTTGTGATAACTCAAGTGCTATAGCTATTGCAAACAACCCAGTTCTTCATTCCAGATCAAAGCACATAGATATCAGATATCAGATATCATTTCATCAGGGACCACATCTCCAAAGGTGACGTTGAGTTACATTTCATTCCTACCGATCTACAGCTTGCTGATCTGTTCACCAAACCTCTAGATGAAGCCAAGTTCAACTTCCAAATAAGTGAACTTGGCATGTGTAATCTTCAATAACTGTGTGTCCTCACTTTCCACCGATCTCACATCGGTGGACACTCTCTCCTTCTCTCTTCTTCTGAAATTTCATTGGTGGACACTCTCTTCTTTCCTCTTTCTACACCGAACGCACATCATTCTCACCACCGACATATAAACCACTCTTTAGGTAAAATATCTACCACCGACGTCTCTTTGTCGGTGAAGTTATGTTCCACCGAAATGCCCACCGAGTGATTCTTTCACCAATCTCTCTTCATCCTCCCACCGATATCCTAGTCTCCGTCGGTAAGATCTGCCCACCGATATAAAAACCACTGAATCTCATCATCGGTAACATCATTCTACCGACGTCTCATCATTCCCATCGGTAAGATCTGCCCACCGAATCCCTACCTTATCCCATACGCTTCCTCATGCTCTCATAACCCCTATGACCCTAGTTGTCAGTGACTTTGACCGTTCCTTTTCATGTAAAACCTTTTCAACCGAAACCCTCATCATTACCTTTTCCAACTTGTTTATTTTATTTAAATCTTTTTTTAACCGTTCCCTCCTCGTTTCCTTCTTAAATACTTCTAAACCCTTCAGCTTCCTCCTATATATACGACCCCTCGCCCTCCTTCTTCATTTTCTCACTTCGAAACCTGCAACTCCTCCTCCACTTTCTTACTTCCTATCATTCCCATTCTCTCAATGGCACCCACCAAGATACCTACGTGCTTTGAAGACCTCATCTTCAACCCTGCAACCATGTAGCAAGGTTCGAATCTGATCCCGCTCATCCCGAGTTCAACACCATTATTAAATTCTTAACCCGCTCACCTCTTCTCCATGCTTTCTCATGCAACCCAAAGATGAGCAAAATGCTCATTGGCAAATTTTGGCTTTCCTGTGTGTATGATATTTCAAATGAAGCAATTCATGCCTCTATCTTTCTGACGAAGAGGGTGATCACGATGTTACTTTTGGCGTGGATGATGTCCGTCGTGCTCTCTGGATCGAAGCCTTTTCAGAATATGTTGACATGCATGTCAACAACTTTCTTGAGCAAGTCATCAGCACTTTTGGCTATGTCCAACATTATGAGGATAAAGCTTCCAAGTCTTCTAAAGGACCAGGTACCCTTCTTCGCAAACATATGCGTGGGGTTTGGAACTTCTTTTTTGCTCATGTGATCCATTGTCTCTCTAGAAAGACAAGTGGTCAAGACCAATCCCCATCTTATATTACAAAGCTTTCTTATGCACTGATTTTTCAAAGAAAGGTGGACTTTGCTCAGTATTTCTTTACTGAGCTGACTGAAGTAATCAAACACCCGAAAAAGTGTTATGTCGCATATCCTCATTTCATCTCCATGATCCTTCAACACAAACTCGGTGCGGCGTTGGATGCGGATCGTAAGTCTAAAACTCCTCGCTTCATCTACGATTTGTCATCACCCTTTGTTGGCCAAAAGACGCTCAATATTGGCCATCTCGCTACTAATCTCCCCTTACGCCAAGGTATGATTTCTTTCGCCTTATCTCCCGATCTTCACTGGGGTGATGCGGAAGCTCCCGGGTTTCAACACCCGGAAGTTCCCGAGGCACCCCAACTTGTAGTGGCCCCCTCTTCCCATTCTCAAGTAAAGTCGGGCGGCGCGAAAAAGAAACAACGTACGGCCCCCGACACCTCCGCACCCGCTTCTCGAACTATGCCATCGAGAGATCCCTCGGAGGCTTCCCCGGTTCAATCCCCACCTCGTAAGCGGAGGCACTCAACTTCCCCTTCGAGATCTCTTTCAAAGAGGTCTCGGACACCATCGGCCCAACCGACTAATCCAACTGTCGATTCTCAAAAATCGCCAGTTGTTGAACTTCACCCCTCTGGGCCAAGGGAATCCATCATTATCCCCACCGACTCCTCTGCAGTTTCTCAAAAGACTACAGTTGTAGAAATAGAGAACCCATATGCCTCTTCCCTCACCTCTTCGGGTGGTAGAGATGACTTCGGGGACTCTCCCCTCGAAGGAGTTGACTTGTCACTGCACGGCCTTTCACCCGGTCAGTTTATGATCGATGATGAAGCACAACTCGATCTGAGTTCCCCCCCCCCAAACCCCCCCCCCCCCCGAATGACTTCTTTGAATTTCTTTTGGAGGACACTGGTTCTCCCCGAACCATCCCGTCCACCGATGGAATTGCCACCGAGCCTCCCTCAACGCAGATACAACCCACCGATATTCCCACCGAAGGCATCTCCACCGAGCCTCTCTCTCCGGCTCACCGAACACTCTCCCCTACACCGACGCCGCCCTCTCCCCGACATCGGTTCCTTTACCCCGAACCTTCCTGGGCTCAACCAACTTCCTCTCACTTTATTGAGGATCGCATACTACCTCATTCCCGTTTGGCACCAACAGAACCCCATCTGCGAGCTCACAATCCTCCCCCTACCGATGCTCTTCGTGAAACTCTTCGGTCTCTGTCTGACAACTTGGCCTTATTAGCCAACAAAGTGGACACTTTGACCACTTCCCACTCCAAAATTGCAGCTTCATTCGATGCTTTCAAGGCTTCATATATAGTCAAGGATACTGGACTTCAGATACTTATTCAAGAGGCCAAAACTCATCAGGATCTTGACAAAAGCATCGCCGATTCTCTTAGCTCTCTTCACACCAAAGCTGACAACATGCTGGAGAAAGCTCAATGGGAAATGGACTTGGGTGATTTTCCTATGATCTCCGGTGACACCAATCAAAGCTTGGCTCATCTTCACACCAAGTTTGATAGTGTTTTGTGCAGTTAGGTTTTAAAGTTCCGGCTACTGCTGAGGGGGAGAAGACTCTTAGTCATCCAAAAATGCCTTCAATTAAGAAATCTATCATCAACGAGCCTTCACCTACCACCGAAAAATCTTCACCCTCCACCGAAACATCTTCACCCTCCACCGAAACTTCACCACAGGCCATTGAAGCTTCTCTTAAGCCTTCACCAAAAATTGCAGGTACCACCGATCAAATCTCCACACCGACCAAGTCTCTATCAGGGGTGAAAAGTAAGGCAACGTCTGAGGGGGAGCAAGTTTCTAAAACCCCCAAAGACAAAGGCAAGAAAACCCTCACTGCTGAACAGTTGGCCGAAGAAGAAAAGAAAAAGAAGGAATTGACAAAATATGGGAATCGACCTGCTGATGCCCAAACTTTGAAGTTAAAGCCTCCTTCTCTACAATCTCAGGAATCCAACCTCGGTCTGACTCCTCAGGAGATTGAGGAAGCCAGAGTTGCTCAAAAGGATTTAGATGACTCCAGGGCTCTATCTTTGAAAGCTGCACAAGAAGAGGCCATCAAAGCAAAGTCTACCGATCCCCTCTTAACCCAAAAATAGGTGCTGAGTGCCATTGAAAAAGAAAAGAATGAAGAAATAAGTTGGTACAAAAAGACCATGTACCACCGAATGTCCAAATCCCCGATCACAAATGTCAAAATTGCTACCTCCAGAGCCAACCCAAAGGACATCAGGATGATCATCGATAGAGAAGACGGATCAATGAAAAGTGTGAGAGATGTTAACCTCCAACATTACGGTCTTCCCGAATGGTATGAGATCTCTCAAAACTTAGTCAGAAGTGCAAACCCAAAGAAAGACATTTTTAGCAAATGCATTGAAGGACTGATGGAAAAGATGAAGGAGATTAAAAGAAAACACAACATCATCCTTTCCTCTGACAAAAGGGCGAAACTTCAATCGATGAAAGAAGAAATCCGTCTTCCCAAAGTCAAGAATCCTACCGACAAGGTGTTCAAAGAAATGGCAATTGAAGGGAAGATTCCAAATGTAAGCACCTAAATCTGTCCCTCCCCACATCGGTGCCTTATCCTACCACAACTTTAAGCCTCTCACCGATACCTGGACTGTTCTTCAATGATGGTTTTGGTCATCGTGCCTTCTTCAGATTTGCACAAATTCCCATCGCCGATACCGTGTTTCTTCAAGGCATCTCCAATCTCTTTCCCAACATCCCCGAAGCTCAACCTTTCTACCGAAATTTGTTAGACGAAATCAAGCAACGACAAACTTCCAAGAAATAGGTTCTCTCTCTAAACGATACTAGTAAAAGATTGTGTTTCTTCTTAACGAATGTATGAGAAAACTTATCTAAATACAAGTACCTTTCTATTTGAATTTTTTTGGTAAATAGCTTTACTTTCATTTACTTGTAAATACAGTATATAGTATACATACTCATACAAAAGAAAAATAGATCAAAAGAACAAAAAGAATGGTCTATGTGAAAAGAACCCAAAAAGAGTAAAAAGGGTCAAAATGCATTTTACTTTTCTATACTCTTAAAATATTCTAAGGGAAGAGCTAAAATTCAAATAGGGGGAGATTGTTGGGTCACCTAGATTTGAAATTGACTCACCAATGTTCTCCCTTATATCTTACTTATAATATTTTAGCATGGTTCTTTTAAAGATGACTTGTACAAGATATCAACTGTTCGGTGAAGTCGAAGATCAACCGGAACCAAGCTTGAAGACATTATACTTGTGGAAAATAGAAGACTCTTCTCTACATTCAACCAAGTCATCATCCACCGAATTTGTTCTTGCAAATCGGTGGACAACCCTCCACCGAATTTGTTCTTACAAATCGGTAGACAACCCTTAACCGAATGTGTTCTCACAAATCGGTGGACAACCCATCACCGATCTTGTTCTCACAAATCGATGGACCATCCCTCCACTGACATATCCTTTGTCGGCCAGCATCATCCCACCGATAAGGGTGCTAAAATCGGTGGGATCTATGTGTTATCAAATAAATGAGTTTCTCTCTGCAGATTGTTTCAAGTTCCAAAGTCAATTGTATCGGTGAAACTTCATCAGTGTGACTGTCTTAGAATACACATCAAGAAGATCATTTATTATGGGACAATATCCTTTGACAGATAAAAGTGACTGTTTGTCATTTTATCCATTATCAGTTAAGTCCCTTTCTTCTGCATGGGTTCTATTTCCAGTACCTAGTAAAAGGTGATAAGGACATCTCAGCTTTTCAGGAGTCCACATCCTTAGCAAATATGATGATGACAAGTGTCCCAAGCATTCAATGTTTGTACACTCGTTGCCACTATAAAAGGAAGAAGATATCCCCATGCAAACTACGCTTTCTAGAATTCTCTCAGTGCAAGAAATCTCCATATTGCTTGATAACTTAATAACTTTGTTCTCAGTGTTCTTGGTTGTTTTGTTTAGTATACTTTGTGAAAGATTGTTAGAATAGTTTATCTGTTCTTTTCCGCAACAGTCTTTAAGTTTCTTTGTGTAATTCTTGTTGAAGGTTTTTCAATAAAAGAATTAAAATTGTGAAAATGTTTTAGTATTGTATTCAACCCCCCCCCCCCCCCCCCCTTCTACAATACCTGTTAAGCCATCTGGGACTAACAATGTTTCTACTCTAAATCATATGTGATTATTAACACTATCAATTTTTGAAATAATCTACAATTGTACATATAGGTACTTAAATCACATATGATTATTAACACTATCATATTGATATTACCATAAAAGACAAACCATACTAGTATATGTTGCCACTTTAAATCACATGATTATTAAAACAATCATTTGGTCAAATAATCCACATAACTTAAATCACATATGATTATTAACACTATCATGTTGATATTACCATAAAAGACAAACCATACTAGTATATGTTGCCACTTTAGATCACATGTGATTATTAACACTGTCATTTGGTCAAATAATCTACATACTTAAATCATATATGATTATTAACACTATCATATTGATAATACCATACAAGACAACCCATACTAGCATATGTTGCCACTTTAAATCACATATGTGATGGGATTCGACGGGATCGCAACGGAAACAAACACACAAATATGCATATAAATATAAAAAAAAACTGTGAAACACAAGCCCGGATCCGTTACTAAAGTTGTAATACCCCGGCTAAGTTCGTTAGTTAAAATCCTAGTTCCGTTAAATTATTTAACTCTATAATTGATGTTTTGGGTAAGTTTAGGTGAAATTATAAGTTTAGGGGTGTTTAAGTCATTAGTGAATAGTTCAAGGTCCACATGGTATTTATGGGTTGATATTATCACCTTAGACATTCATATATTATCATAACTCAGCAGAAAACATTCAGTGTGTGTGTGTGTGTTTTGAGAGCAAAAGAAGAAGAAAGAAAGGTTTGGTGGCTAGGGATTCAAATTGGTATACTTGGAAGAGTTTTGAGGTATGTTTCCTTTACAATTTATGTTTGAAATTGCTAGTAGATAGTTTCTATCGGTATAGAATCAGTGATTTCATATCTGGGGTTGATTCAGTCGGTTTCTGGGTAAAAAGGGCCAAACCGACAGAGGTTTCCGGACACATGATGAATGTGTCCGGGTAGTTTTGTTGATAGTGTCCGGTAGTTTCTTCATGCAGGTGTCCGGACGAATCTTGCATCCGGTAAGTTCCTCTTTTCATTAAGTTTCCGGACGAATTTAGATACCGGATGGAGTCCGGATTACTGTGGTTTCCGGATGACGTCCGGATTGGACATGCTGTCCGGAAAGTTGGGGTTGTCCGGATTTGTTGTGTTGTCCGGATTGGTTGTGTTGTCCGGATAGTCCTGTTGTCCGGATACTTTTGTGGTTTCCGGAAACTTTAGCTGTTTTGGTTATTTTTGAGATTTTGATGCTTTTAAGTGTCCAGTAATACTGTGTTTTTGTTGGACTTTGGATAGAGTATAAATAAAGACTGAAAATCCTATGGACTTGACTTAAGTTTGGGTTTGGGGAAGATATTTGAGGAATTAAGTTATTCTAAGTTCTTAGACTATTAAGTAAGCCTTATGTGTTCATTTGGTAAATAGGAGTGTGTATTTGATTTGTACAGATTCTGTGAATTTGAAGTGAAAGCAGATTCGTTTTGAGAAAAGCTTGGAGAACGTTTTGATAGACTAACAGGTGAGTTTTACTTCAAAATGTTTTCAAACTGGAATACATATGTGTGTGTATTGAATATGTGATTATGTGCTTATGTTTGAAATATAATATGTGGAGATGTATATTATATTTACATGAGTATTACACTATACGAGAGTGTGTTGGCCGGGTTTAGGACCGGTGGTGTTGGCTATAATATTCATACGGCGGTGTTGGCTGTAATTGTCGTACAATGGAGTTAATTTATTAGTTGGCTTGCAACCAACTAATATGGCCATGGGAATGAGACAGGAAAAGTACACGATGCGTGAGTTATGATTGGTTTTTATCTTTTGTGATATATATATATGGTATTTGTGCAAATGGTTTTAAAAATGACAGGGATTTTCTCACTTAGACCAATAGGTCTAACCCTCATTTTGTTTTAAAAATATGTATTCCAGGTCATGGATCGGGTAAGAACAAGTGAATAGAGACTTCGGTGGCTAGCTTTTGGGAAGACTTATATGTTGAAGACTATGATGTGTTTTGCATTTATAACCTTGTTATTAGATATAATGTATTTAATTAGCGAAAAGTTGTAATGAAATACCTTATTTTGGATTGTAAAGAATAAGGGACCGTATTTGTTATATAATGTATCTTTGTTATGTAACGATGTTATGAAATATATGTTATTGGTTGTATGTTTGTGATCCGGTTTGTTACAGATGGTATCAGAGCCCTAGTTTAAAGATTTAGGTATTCGTATCTGTACCTAGACTTAAACTGCATGTGAAGTAGGATGTCCCTATTATTTTAGAACCTTGGGATGATTAAGTATAAAAGGTAGAAGGAACATCATGTAAGGTAATTTCATATTACACCTGGCCAGTGTAATTGTGATCTTACAGGTACATGTTTGAACTGGAATACCTTGTTATATGGGGTATGTGCTTATGTGTATATTGACCTTGTTTGAATCAACAGAATGGAAAGTGGTACTAGACAAACGAATCGAGGGGGAAGAGGAGATCATGATAGAACAAATCCAACAGTTGGGGTAAGAGGAAGAGGGGGACAAAGAGGTAAAGGCAGAACAGGCGGCAGAGTTCAGCCGCGAGGTACTGAATTTGTAACAAGGGATGATCTAACAGCTGAAATGGGAAGGTTACAAGCAAATATTTAAGCCATGTTTAACCAGACTCGTAATACTGAAACGGAAAGACCAGATCCTAACCTGGAAGATGAGATGCCGATCACACCTATTGTCGTACCAGTAATGAAAAAGTGTGATTATAAAATGTTTCTCAGTTGTAAGCCTCCTACGTACTCAGGAGATCGGGATCCAGTGAAAGTTATGAAGTGGCTGAAGGAAATAGAAGCTATCTTCAAGACTAGTAAATGCGCTGAAGAGGATAGAGTACTTTATGGAACCGCAATGTTCAAAGGCGATGCTTTATACTGGTGGGAAGCTCATATTTCTTCGGGAGGGTCTGACATATATTCTACCTTCTCTTGGGAGGAATTTGTTATAGCTTTCAGGAAACAGTTTTGTCCTCAAGCCGCAGTTAAACAATTGGAAGGGGAGTTTATGAACTTGCAGCAAGGATATTTGTCAGTTCGGGACTACACCGCTCGTTTTCTGGAAAAGTCTCGTTTCGCGGAATACTACGTTGCCACGGAGGCAATGAAGATTGAAAGGTTTATCTTTGGGTTGAATGCAGAAGTCAGAAGTTTTGTGATTGCTAAAGGACCAGAAACCTTCTCAGCCGCAGTAGATGCCGCGGAAACCATGGAACAGGATAAAGGGAGGAACATTAGTGATAAAGGTATGGGAAAACGAAAGTGGGAAGGACCACCGTACGATCCAAGGAAGTCCAGGTTTCAGAGATACGATAACCGTCCACCTTTCCGACCAGCGGAAAGACCTTGTCAGAAATGCAATCGTATCCACCAAGGAAACTGTCAAGTTGATACTCGGGTTTGTTATAGGTGTGGGAAGACCGGACATGTTGCTAAAGACTGTCGGCTAACACGGTTTTGTTTCTTATGTAATTCTCCGGATCACATCCAGTCTGATTGTCCGAGGGGAAGAGTACAGCAAGGGGGTGCGTCAGGAAAACCAGCGAGTGTTAGACCGGTAGTTCCAAGACTAGAACCACCAAGAACAAGGGGTCGTACATTTCAAATGACAACAAAAGAAGCGGAGGAAACTCCGGATGTGGTTACAGGTACATTTTTAATAAACTCTACACGTGCTAAAGTGTTATTTGACTCCGGTGCAAACCAATCGTTCGTATCTCCTTCATTTGCTACTTATATGCATTTAAAGCCTAAAGTGTTAGATCATGCTTTAATGGTAGATACTACAAATGATAATCAAGTATCGGTTAATGAGGTATTTGATAGTTGTGTGATAAATATAGAGGGGTGTGGAGTACCTATTCAACTATTTCCTATAGCTTTGATCGAGTTCAATGTGGTAGTGGGGATGGATTGGTTAGCCAAGAATCAAGCTAACATAGTTTGTGATAAGAAGTTAATAAATGTTGTCTTGCCTGAGAGGGGACCGGTAGTGATTTATGGTGATCGTAGAAATCATCAGTCTTGCCTTATATCTATGATAAAAGCCCGTAAGTGTGTTAATAAAGGTTGCCCAAGTTACTTAGCTTATGTGATAGATATTAAGCTAGAAAAGAATAAGTTGGAAGATATTCCTATTGTTAGTGAATTCCCAGAAGTTTTCCCCGACGACTTGAATAGTCTTCCTCCCGTTAGACAAGTAGAGTTTGGTATAGATCTGATTCCTCGAGCCGCTCCGGTAGCCCGTGCACCGTATCACCTGGCACCTCCAGAGATGAAAGAAATGATGGCACAACTACAAGACCTATCTGATAAGGGCTTCATCAGACCCAGTTCTTCGCCGTGGGGTGCACCAGTTTTGTTTGTGAAAAAGAAGGATGGTTCGATGAGAATGTGTATCGACTACCGGGAACTGAATAAGCGCACGATCAAGAACAAGTATCCGCTTCCCAGAATTGATGACATCTTCGACCAATTAGTTGGAGCTTGCTATTTCTCCAAGATTGATCTAAGATCCGGTTATCACCAATTGAAGGTTAAAGAAGAAGACATTTTGAAAACTGCTTTTCGCACAAGGTATGGTCACTATGAATTTCTGGTGATGCCGTTTGGATTAACGAATGCTCCAGCTGCTTTTATGGATCTAATGAATCGGGTATGTAAGCCGTATCTCGATAAATTTGTTATTGTATTTATCGATGATATACTTATCTATTCCCGATCCAAAGAAGAGCACGCACAACATCTTCGTTTGATTCTGGAGTTACTGTAGAAAGAAAAGTTGTATGCTAAATTTTCTAAATGTGAATTCTGGCTACGAGAAGTTCAGTTTCTGGGGCATGTAGTTTCTAAGAAAGGCATTCAAGTTGATCCGATGAAAGTGGAAGTGATTGAAAAGTGGGAACCACCGAGAACGCCAACCGAAATACGTAGTTTTCTGGGTTTAGCCGGGTATTACCGAAAGTTTATAAAAGATTTTTCTCGTATCGCTACGCCTCTCACTAAGCTGACTCAGTAGAATCTAAAGTTCGAATGGAAAGCAGAACAGGATGAACCATTCCGAATATTGAAGGAGAAACTCTGTAGCGCACCGATACTAGCATTACCTGAAGGTTCTGATGATTTTGTTGTTTACAGTGATGCTTCCAAACTGGGATTGGGATGTGTACTAATGCAGCATGGAAAGGTTATTGCTTATGCTTCTCGTCAGTTAAAAGATCATGAAAGACAGTATCCTACACACGACATGGAACTTGCAGCAGTTGTTTTCGCGTTGAAGATTTGGAGACATTATCTTTACGGCTCTAAATGTCAAATTTATACTGATCATAAGAGTCTCCAACATCTTTTCGATCAAAAGGAACTAAATATGAGGCAAAGAAGATGGCTAGAATTGGTGAATGATTACGGCTGTGAAATTCTTTATCATCCGGGAAAGGCGAATGTGGTAGTTGATGCACTAAGTCGTCAAGAAAGAAGTGGAACAATAAAAGCTATTTCACTACGAGCTGAACTCCTACCTAACATCTTTGATGAATTGCAGAAGTGTCAATAGAAGCTTTTCAAGAAGAACATTTAAAACCAGAACGGTTAGTGGGTGTATCAGCATTGCTTGTAAAAGATGATCGTGGGTTGTTGTGTTTGGGAAACAGAATTTGGGTGCCTCGTTTGGGTGGTTTACGTGATCGGGTACTACACGAAGCTCATCAATCCCGTTTCTCTATTCATCCAGGTACGAATAAGATGTATAAAGATTTAAAACAATTTTATTGGTGGCCGGGAATAAAAAGAAGCATTGCTCAGCATGTGGAAGGTTGTACTACTTGTAAGAAGGTAAAGATTGAACATCAAAAGTCGTTTGGTCAATTGCAACGATTAGAAATACCTATGTGGAAATGGGATCAGATTACTACTGAGTTCATCACGAAGTTACCAAGGACTCCGAAGGGATTTGATGCCATTTGGGTGATCGTTGATAGATTGACAAAGTCTGCTCACTTTCTACCGATAAAAGAAACCCATCCGTTGGAAATATTAGCTAAGTTATACATTGATGAAATAGTAACTCGACATGGAGTTCCAATCTCGATTATTTATGATCGTGATAGTCGTTTTACTTCAAGATTCTGGAGAAGTTTTCAAAGAGAGATGGGGACACAGATAAAGTTAAGTACAGCGTATCATCGTCAAACAGACGGTCAAAGCGAACGAACAATTCAAACTTTGGAAGACATGTTGCGGGCTTGCATTGTTGATTTTGGGGGATCATGGGATAAGCATTTACCGTTGATTGAATTTGCCTATAATAACAGTTATCATTCCAGCATACAAGCGGCACCGTTTGAAGTTTTGTATGGTAGAAAATGCCGGACTCCTCTGTGTTGGAACGAAGTGGGAGAGAAACAGTTAACAGGGCCAGATATAGTTCAGTTAACCGCGGATAAGATTACTCAGATTCGGAAACGATTGAAAGTTGCTCAAGATAGACAGAAAAGCTACGCTGACCAACGTCGAAAGCCGTTAGAATTCCAAGTTGGAGATTTCGTAATGTTAAAAGTCTCACCTTGGAAAGGAGTCATTCGGTTTGGAAAGCAAGGTAAACTGAACCCAAGGTACATTGGACCGTTTGCAATTACAGAAAGAATCGGAGAAGTAGCCTATAGGTTAGATCTTCCGCCAGAGTTAAGCTGGATTCACAACGCGTTCCACGTTTCAAATTTTCGAAAGTGTTTGGTTACTCCAGATCAGGCAGTTTCTCTACCAGATATACAAGTTGATGAAAAGTTGAATTATGTGGAGGAACCTGAAGCCATAGTTCACCACAAAGTTAATGTGTTGTGGAACAAAGTAATCAGACAAGTGAAAGTTCAGTGGAGACATCATAGGGGTCAGGATGCTACTTGGGAATCAGAATCAGAAATGAGAACCAAGTACCCGTACCTTTTTGCCTAACCGAATTCCGGGATGGAATTCTTTTAAGGGGGAGATAATGTAATACCTCGGGTAAGTTCGTTAGTTAAAATCCTAGTTCCGTTAAATTATTTAACTCTATAATTGATGTTTTGGGTAAGTTTAGGTGAAATTTTAAGTTTAGGGGTGTTTAAGTCATTAGTGAATAGTTCAAGGTCCACTTGGTATTTATGGGTTGATATTATCACCTTAGACATTCAGATATTATCATAACTCAGCAGAAAACATTCAGTGTGTGTGTGTGTGTTTTGAGAGCAAAAGAAGAAGAAAGAAAGGTTTGGTGGCTAGGGATTCAAATTGGTATACTTGGAAGAGTTTTGAGGTATGTTTCCTTTACAATTTATGTTTGAAATTGCTAGTAGATAGTTTCTATCGGTATAGAATCAGTGATTTCATATCTGGGTTGATTCAGTCGGTTTCTGGGTAAAAAGGACCATACCGACAGAGGTTTCCGGACACATGATGAATGTGTCCGGGTAGTTTTGTTGATAGTGTCTGGTAGTTTCTTCATGCTGGTGTCCGGACGAATCTTGCATCCGGTAAGTTCCTCTTTTCATTAAGTTTCCGGACGAATTTAGATACCGGATGGAGTCCGGATTACTGTGGTTTCCGGATGACGTCCGGATTGGAAATGCTGTCCGGAAAGTTGGGGTTGTCCGGATTGGTTGTGTTGTCCGGAAAGTCCTGTTGTCCGGAAAGTCCTGTTGTCCGGAAAGTCCTGTTGTCCGGATACTTTTGTGGTTTCCGGAAACTTTAGCTGTTCTGGTTATTTTTGAGATTTTGATGCTTTTAAGTGTCTAGTAATACTGTGTTTTTGTTGGACTTTGGATAGAGTATAAATAAAGACTGAAAATACTATGGACTTGACTTAAGTTCGGGTTTGGGGAAGATATTTGAGGAATTAAGTTATTCTAAGTTCTTAGACTATTAAGTAAGCCTTATGTGTTCATTTGGTAAAGAGGAGTGTGTATTTGATTTGTACAGATTCTGTGAATTTGAAGAGAAAGCAGAGTCGTTTTGAGAAAAGCTTGGAGAACGTTTTGATAGACTAACAGGTGAGTTTTACTTCAAAATGTTTTCAAACTGGAATACATATGTGTGTGTATTGAATATGTGATTATGTGCTTATGTTTGAAATATAATATGTGGAGATGTATATTATATTTACATGAGTATTACACTATACGAGAGTGTGTTGGCCGGGCTTAGGACCGGTAGTGTTGGCTGTAATATTCGTACGGTGGTGTTGGATGTAATTGTCGTACAACGGAGTTAATTTATTAGTTGGCTTGCAACCAACTAATATGGCCAGCGGAATGAGACAGGAAAAGTACACGATGCGTGAGTTATGATTGGTATTTATCTTTTGTGATATATATATATGGTATTTGTGCAAATGGTTTTAAAAATGACAGGGATTTTCTCACTTAGACCAATAGGTCTAACCCTCATTTTGTTTTAAAATATGTATTCCAGGTCATGGATCGGGTAAGAACAAGTGAATAGAGAATTTGGTGGCTAGCTTTTGGGAAGACTTATATGTTGAAGACTATGATGTGTTTTGCGTTTATAACCTTGTTATTAGATATAATGTATTTAATTAGCGAAAAGTTGTAATGAAATACCTTATTTTGGATTGTAAAGAATAAGGGACCGTATTTGTTATATAATGTATCTTTGTTATGTAACGACGTTATGAAATATACGTTATTTGTTGTATGTTTGGGATCCGGGTTGTTACAAAAGTAAATAGGGACAAAAACACATTCATAGGGGTTTAGAAAACTACCTCAATGAATGTACCAAAAAGATAATTGAAGCACGAGAAGCCAACATAGGCTCCCTCTAGTGGTATCCAAACGTGAGTAGCTTCAATCCGGAAAGTTTGATAACCTTTGTAAACCAAAACGACACACACGAAAATGGATATTTTGTGTGTGTGTGAGTGTGTGTGAAATCGGCGCACCAAAGGAGAGGGGAGAGGAGAGCCTTTTTTATGTGATTTTTTATTAGCATGAATGAGTAACCTAAACCTAATGTAGGTTTAAATATCTCACTTTCCTTATTATGGACCGGACCCCTTTTTAGTTTAGCTTAAACTAATATGAGTCTTAACCCTTTGATTAATTATTAGTTAATACTAATTAATACTTGGACCTTTATAAAAGTAAACATTACTTTTATGTATTGGGCTTTTGAATTAATTATTAACATAATAACTTGTTATTAGGCCCAATTTATATAATTAGCTTAATTATATTTTTCACACACTTTTATAATAATCTCCCATTATGTAATTATATTTGGTTTACGACCATCATGGTCAATTAGAGACATTCATACTCTATGAGTGCGACCCTCATAGGTTCATTTGACGTCAACAGTGTATTCATGTGACGTGGGCATAGAGAAACCTACAGCCTCCCACTTGCACACCGACACATAAAACACAGGCAGTGGTTATGTGTCTAGCAACGCGCCACCGCCCCCAAAGTCAAATGAATATGTGTTTCCTTAGCTTTTATTGATGTAATCATAAATATGATCAGAATATTCCTTATCCCTTTGCTACACGGTATCTCATATTGAACTCAAGGCATAGTTCAGGCTCATCCTTGGTTGTTCAATAATTGTATTTCTCGATCCCGATATTAGTTGAGTAAACAAGAACCATTAATTCAACCAGTGCACTTGTGTGTGGCCACACAATTCTCAATTTATATCATCGAGGGGCCTAAAGATGAAATCTCTCATCGTGAGAGGAGAAAAATCTGTATTCATGCATACGACTCTCACACAGTTCACATTGTAGCTAACATAGCCCTTATAATCACCAGGTGAAAGGTGGCGTTAGGCATATATCAAGGAACAACACTCCTTGTGCTTGAGGTCCCAATATGCATCTCAGGTCAAAGAATAAATGAATAACTTATCATTTTAAGACTCACTTTATGACGTCGATTTAGGAAGTGATCTTGAAGGTGGGTCTATCCAACACTTGAACCTACAAGTGCAAGTGACTTTGGTTGCACCCCGTGCTGGCCCAACTTGACCATAACCAGACTTCACAATGATCTTAGTTTGTTACTAGTCCCCCAGTAACAATCGACCATGGATCATTTTAAATAATATCATAATATAGAACACAAATCAGTGTAATGACTCATATCAAGTATGCATAAAATAGATTGAATTCCATTGCCTAATGTTCCAAATGCATACTGAAATTATAGATCAATTTAAACACTCACAAATCTGAAACCTATAGAGCTAGTGTAAACATCACGCTTGCTCTGGCTAAAAGTTTTATTGAATGGATCTGTCGGATTATCTTCCGATCGAACTTTGAAAACCTTCACATCCTCTCGATTGATCATCTCTCGAATGATGTGATATTTTCTCAGAATGTGCTTGGACCACTGATGAGACTTTGGTTCCTTTGCTTGAGCTATGGCACCCTCGTTGTCATAGTAGATCTCAACGAGTCCATTTATGCTAGGAACCACACCAAGGTCTGCGATTGTGCTCTACTTAAAGCTCTTTCAACTTATGGCACCACCATTCAGTGTAACAAAAACCTGATTTTGACCTGAAGTCATCACGATCGGTTTGAAGGCTAGCATCTTAGTATCCTCGAATGCATGGATCTCCTTCTATACCGTCGTATAGTAGGAACATATCTTTAGTCCTTCTCAGGTGCTTGAGGATATTCTTTATTGCTACCCAGTGAGCTTCACCCGGGTTTGACTGGTATCTACTAGTCATGCTTAAAGCATAAGATACGTCACGTCTAGTACATATCATGGAATACATTATGGATCCAATTGTCGAAGCATAGGGAACACCCTTCATCCGATCCATATCTTTCTTCGTGGATGGGTAAGTTTCCGCTCTTGGAACACTTAATCTTGAAGCGTTTCAAGACATTGTCAATGTATGTACTTTGTCTCAATCCAATTAAGCGCTTAGATCTATCCCGATATATATTTATTCCAAGGATATAGGCGTCCTCTCCCAAGTCTTTCATCGCGAAACATTTCCCTAACTAGGATTTTACTTGTAGCGTTGGGATGTCATTCCCGATGATTATAATGTCATCGACATATAGAACTAGGAAGACAACAATGCTCCCACTGGATTTCTTGTATACACAAGGTTCATCTTCATTTTTTATGAATCCAAATTCATATTTTTTTCATCAAATCGAAGATTCCAACTTCGAGACGCTTGCTTAAGTCTATAGCAATTTGCACACTTTATTAGGATGTTTGGGATGCTCAAAACCTTCTGTTTATATCATGTACACGTCCTCGCTTAGCGTTCCATTAAGAAATGCGGTTTTGACATCCATCTGCCATTTCTCATAGTCGTGATATGCATCAATGGCAAGCAGTATCTTAATGGATTTGATCATGGCTACTAGAGAGAAAGTTTCATCATAGTCAACACCGTGTGTTTGAGTAAAGCCTTTTGCCACCCATCTAGCCGTGAAAGTGTGCACGATCCCATCCAGGTTGGTCTTCTTCTTGAAAACCCACTTGCTCCCAGCGACTTTGCAGCCTTTGGGTGCCTCTACCAGATCACATACCTAGGTATCCGAGATGAATTATATCTCGGCTTTCATGGCATCATACCATTTGTCAGATTCTACACCTGGCATAGCCTGTCGGTAGGTTAATGGTTCATCATCAAGCATGTCGTCACAGCCAATCAGGAACCCCATGTACCTACCTGTCTCTTGACGAATCCTTCCCGACCTATGAACCGTTTGTCTGTCATTGGTATCCTCAACGTCTTGTTGAGGTTCAACATTTTGTTGAGGTTCAACATCTTATTGAGGTCCAGTGTCAACCTCTGTATCTTGTGGTATTTCTTGAATTTCTTCAAGTTCCACTCTATCCCCTATCTCAGACTTAGAAAATCATTTTCTAAAAACTCAACCTTGTGAGCGACAAACACCTTTTTTCGCTAGGGTTGTAGAAATAATACCCAATAGTTTCTTTGGGATATCCTACAAAGATACACTTTTCAGATCAAGGCTCAAGCTTCCTAGAAGATTCTCGCTTAACAAAGCATCACAGCCCCAAACTTTCATATAGGATAGGTTTGGGACCTTCCCATACCACATCTCATATGGAGCCTTGTCGACATTCTTGGTTGGTACATTGTTTAATATTCTAGCGGTGGTTTCCAAAGCATACCCCTAGAAACTCTTAGGCAACTTGGTAAGACTCATCATAGATCTAACCATATCTAACAAGGTATGGTTTCTCCTTTCAGAAACATCATTATGATGTGATGTTCTTAGAGAGTGAGTTATGAAATTATTCCACACTCTCTAATATGATCAGTGAATTCTTGGCTCAAATATTCACCACCTCGGTAAGACAGAAGGTCTTTTATCTTCTTGTCAAGTTGGTTCTCTACCTCATTCTGAAACTCTTTGAAAATCTCAAAGCTTTCAGATTTGTGTTCATTAGATAAACATATTCGTATCTACGAAAGTCATCAGTAAATGTAATGAAGTAGTAACAACAAATTCTTGTAGTTGGGTTGAAGGGCCCACATACATCAATATGTATCACTCCCAACAACTCATTTGCCCATTCGGGCTTTCCTTTAAAAGGTGATTTGTCTAATAAAAACAGGATTCGCATTTATCAAACGAATCATCGGTTGATTCCAAGATCCCATCCACTTGGAGCTTGGAAATGTGTTTCTTATTTGTATGGCCAAGACAACAATGCCACAAGTATGTTTGACTTAAGTCAGGCTTAAGTATTTTAGCATTCACATTGTAAATCAATTCATAATTGAGACTTCCACGAACATCTATTTCATAAATGCCATTAATAGGTTTGGCAATAAAATATAAGATACCATGAAAACATGCGGAAATAGAATTATTGTCAAGGAATTTAAACATAAAACCATCATGTCTCAAGCGTGCAACTGAAATAATGTTTCTAACGATACTGAGAACGTAAACACAATCATTAAGTTTCAAAACCAGGCCATTGGGAAGGATCATATCATAATCACCCTCAGACACGGCATCCACTCTTGTCCCATTGCCAATCTTGAACTCCAACTGGCCCGGTCTTAGCTGCCTCTCACTTCTTAGTCCCTGCAAATACAATGTTGAAAGTAAAAGAGATGATTAGCTTGTTTTTCCAAGCTAATCTTACATTAAATACTATGGGCCCGTGGTTAACAAGCCCACGGCCCATTCACTAATAAGGCTCAAAATAAACTATTACAATTCAACCCTTGAACTTTAAATCAACTATAAAACCTGCCCTAACAATCTCCCCCTTTGATTTGAAGTTCGAGTTGGCGCTCTAGATCTCTCCAGTTGAAAACATATCTTTTGCGAAACGCGAAGTGTACCTCGAACCATATGATTGCACGGCGGTAGTCGATGCGTTCTTCAACTATTTCCAAGGCATTCCGAGCAGTTACTTCATTCGGATTCGGAACATATGAGAACCTTGGATTTTCAGACTCGTGCTGAATAATCTTTCGAAGAGAATCTCGAACTTTGAGGAGTGTGCCATCGCAGAATCTTTCTACCTGACTGAACTGCAGAAATATTTTCTCTTTCTGTTCATTAATGAACACGATCCCAAATTCTGGTTCAAGAAGCATAGCATTCTCGGGATACATATTCAATTCAGGAGCTTTCAGATTCGGCTTTATCAGATTCACCTTCTTCGCCCTGTTCTCGACGGCCATTTGAAAATACGTTAGATATGACATCATAATGGTACGGACTAGATATCGACGAACAGCTTCGAGCGCCTTTGTAACTTCAAGCGGTCGGATGGTTCTTGTACGAAGGTCTTTCAGAATAGCCAGGAAGTCGAATGGTCGGAGGTGCTGGAAGTCGGCTTCAGAGAATTTCCATTCATTACCATCTTCGCGGCGAACAGTGAAGACTGGATATATGATCCTCATGATGCGGCGTGAATGGATGTTAAGTACCTCTGTGATTTGATGCTTGGTTCTGACTTGGCTGACTGGAAGACACCGCTTCATTGCGCTGATATAACGGCGTTGGTATTCGGGGTCGAGGTTGTAAATACCAAGGCAAAAGGTTGGCTCGATCGGGCGTAGTTTGTGGACGAACAACTTCTTCAAAGATTCCTCCAGATGAGGGATAAGTACCATGATCTTCTCCCAACGGATTTGTTGCTGAGGAGGGGGAGGAAGATCAGAAGCTGTCGTTTGCAGAGGAGTTGTCGAAATGTTGGCAGTTGAGGTCTCGGGTCTTGTTGACGTTCTGGTGGGTTGAGCGTAGTGAATGGGTGATGAACCATAAAGGTTCTGGAGCAGGAACTGATCATAATCGATGTTGTCGTCTTCATCAGTTGGGAAGACCAACTTTACCTGGAGATTTACAGCACTGGCAGCTTTTTCGTACCATGCATCTTCTGTCTCCGGGTTGGCTTCACAGTCTGGATCGATCATATCCAGTAGAGGTCTTGCTGATGAATCAAGGTCGATCTGTTCCTGTGTTGAACCCTCAGGCTTTTCAACCGTCGGGGCTTCATCATCTGATATATCCATATCAATCACCATTTCTGCTAAAGGTAACTCGGCTTCAGGATTTGTTCCGGTTGTAGTAGCCGTAGTTGAAGGTTCCGGTTGAACCACAGTTGTAGTTTTAGCAGTGAGGATCTGGGCGGTCTCGGTTTGGCGTTGTCGTTTCTCCCCCTCACGGTGATCAGGATCATCCTGGTCATCGTGCTTATGTTTCAGACCGCCTGCTTGACTCTTACATGTTTCTTCGAGCATGCGGACCCTCTCAGACAGCGTGGTGAGCACTTTGTTGTAGTCCTTCAGGGTCGAGTCAATGGCGTCCAAATGGGTGATGACAGAAGATGAAGGAGCAGTGACCTGGGATTTCAGAACGGAGATCAGGTCTGCTTCGGTAGAAGCGGTTGTGTCGGATTCCTGGAGCAGTTGGGCCAATAGCATCGTCTTCAGGGTGTCCACCGAATAGATAGGTTGCGGTTGAATCGGTGGAGGTACAGGGGCGGTTTCAATTTCGACGAGGTGGCCTTTACCTTTGATAGCGCGCATCGCTTTGGCAAGTTCAGCGGCTACATGTTGCTGCATCTGTTGCTCCATATCCTGGCGGACAGCCTTAAGGGTGCTGTCCAGGGACCTTGGTGACACGAAGTCAGGTAAAGTAACATCAGGATCACTTAGATTGCCCGTTGAGGCGTCTACCACAGGGGTAGAGCCACCTACGTTCACAGTTGACGTGATGATAGCCGTGGTAGGATTTCCCGCCGATCCTTGTGTTCCACCTAGAGGTGAAGACACTACGGTGGTTCCGGTCGAGTCACGAAGAGTCTCGACTTGGTGTTGCTCCGCTTCGAGTGTCCTAGCCGAAGGATGTTCAATAACGAAAGGCGCTAGACTCGATTGTGCACGAAATGAAGGCGAGACCGGGGGATACTGGTCTCTTGTTTCAACACCAGAACCCTCCAAATGAGGGACCAGTGGAAGTTGTGCTATATCCCCGTGCAAGACTGAAACATCCGTCTTTTGAGAGACGGATGAGTGGCTGAGGAGGTCGTGAAATTGCTCCGCTGGGTCCACGAAGGCTACTTCAATACTCTATCCCAACTCATGAGACAGGATAGCAGATGTGGCTACCCGGATGTCACTCGTTTGGGGTCGCTCATGAGCCTCTTTTTCTTTATGGCTCGATCTTTCCTGGTTCAACTTTGAACGCAGTTCTCTCCGCCTCGCATGATCTAACTCCTCTACTTGTACTCCCTCAGATGTCCTAATAATAGGTCCGGTTCCGGTATGAGGAGGTGAGTCAAGAGGGATTCCGATAGTGAAATCTGGGTTGGGTCCGATACTGTGAGGTATGCGTTTCAGGCGTATGGTACGGTCGGTATCGGAGTCCGTGGGGTCAGATTCCACGTCTTCAACATGGTGAGGTGGTGAAGGGGGTTCAGTAACATATGGTTCGGTCGAGTGTGGTCTAGATGAAGGACCGGTTTGGGTGTTGCTGGCCCCGGGTCGCGATCCCGCTGCACCGCCTACACTCGCTCCCCTTCCTCTCACAACTAACACACCCCGCCCGGCAGCACCTGCTTGCCGGGCCCTCCCACCTCTCATTCTTGGACCCTTACGTCTCTCGGGTCTAAGTCCCTGGGCAGGTCCCTCCGGTTCTGGTTGGACCATGGGATTCCCTATCTCTCCCCTATAAGCAACTACCCTTGGTGCATTGGGATCGGCGATGGCTAATAAGGCTTCAGGGATGGGCATAGCTACCGCATTGGATGGGTTGCGGATAACCATGTACTGGAGGTGGCGAATAGGACATACCAGATGTGCAGCACGTCGAGGTATCACTGAATTAGCGTCCATATGTTGACGCACTGCTAGCGATAGGAAACGCGGGTATGGAAGGAATTTCTTCTGTTTCGTTCCTCCGATGTGTCGAATGGCTGTAACAAGTTCACGCCAGATGATAATGGCGAAGTCGACATGGCGGTTGTAGCAGACGGCGTGAACTAGGCGTAGAAAGTCACTGGTGCACTGATCTATACCTTTCCATCTAGATGATAGACACCTGTTCAGAATCGTAAACAAGGTGTACCAGATGGAGGCTAGATGTTTCCGGTTGAACGCTGAAGGTCTGGGAAGATCATGGTTGTAGCCGAGCGCGCGGATTTGTGCGCATAGCGTGTCATCATTTACGGTAGGATCGTACCGTTCATGACCTGCGGCGTCGGCAGCCGGAAGAGAAAGGAGGCGGCGAAAGGAATCAGGCATCAGGGTGAACGGCTGGTTATCTATCATTGCCGTTATAGTCTGTGAAGTGCCGGTCGTGCGAACCTGTGCCGTGAACCAAACTTGTAGAACATATAGCAAGGGGACGTCGGTAGTGCGAGTGAGTGCCTCACGGATAGGATGGCGCATGAGAATGTCCAAAATAACCTGGTGTTGAGGGTTAGGTCTGAATAATGCCGGGTCGAGATAGTGATTGTTTGCCTCCATCTCAGTGCCATGGTCAGGGTCAACCAAGGCAGCATCTGCTTCGTCGTCAATAATGTCCTCCTCTTGAGGGATTTGCTCTTGAGGAGGTTGTTGTTGTTCTCCTGGTTGTTCTGGGGGGTGTTGTTGTTGATCCGCCATAGATAATCTGTAAAAGAAGTACACAGTTAGAAACCGAGATGGATGAACGAGTGTCGTCGCGTACCTTTGCTTTGAATGGCTCAATTTGAAACAGATTAAGGACTGGCAGTGACAAACCAGGTACAGAAATGACCATCAACAGGGGTGTCCGGACATAGTTGGGAATGCCAAAGTGTCCGGACGCACATGAGTCCGGATACATGAACGGGAAAAAAAACAAACTTTCCGGACAACCCATGCTATCCGGACAAAGGTGTCTGGAAAACATGAGTGTCCGGATGGGAAGAATGTTCCCGGATAAAACGAGGATACCAGACAAAGGGGTAACCGGATGATAGTGGTTATCTGGATAAATGGGAGTCCGGATACATAAACATCCCAGTAGTTGAACTTACCGGAAACCCGAAGGTTTCCGGACAACTAGGCTTTCCGGGTGTAGTGTGTGTCCGGATAAAGCATCTTAAGTGAAGAGAGTGTCCGGATAAAACCCTATAAGTATGATGGTTTCCGGACACAGTGAATGTGTCCGGACGCGATTGAATCATACCAATCGAACAGTACAATGACCCAATCAGAGTACTAAGCATGCAGGTAGTGTCGACATGATCAAATAAGCAATCAGGGACATCTAACTCGATCTAAGCCCTACCAAATCGACCCAAATATGAAGATACACATAAATGGGTTTCGGATGGTTGTTATCGACCAAATCAGTGGTCGATGTGTGCGGCTGAGTGCAAGAGAAGTGACTGGGAACAATCGAGATGGAGTATAGAGGAGCATACCTGAGTTTGGGACTAATGCAAGCGATAATCGTGAGACTGAGGGAGGTCGTACGAGAGAGAGAAGAGTCAAGGGTTTTAGGGTTTAGCAAAGAATTCCGGGTAAGTGAGTTATGAAACAACCCGGATGGTTATATACCCGGATGTTTTCCGGGTGCTCACCCGACCCGGATACTTACCCAGTCCGGAAACTGTCCGGAAACCAGGGGTTTCCGGATACTGTCCGGATACCGTCAAAAGGTCTTGTTCCTTGGAATTTCACAGTGTGCGGAACTGGAAGAGGACATTCTCTCGCTCCCCCTCAAACTGAGCATTGGGATTCCCTGCTCCCCCTCGGATAGTGCAGTAGAGTGCAGTGGAGGGGCCGGTACACATAAAAACTTTTAGAATTTTAAAGGAAAAATCGTGCCGCTCCCCCTCAGATGATGACCATGAGATAGAATGTATACAGGAGTGACCACACACACAAAAAACTTTTTAGCATTTAAAGAAAAATTGTGTGTGACTCTCCCCCTCAAAGGATGAGTAAACTTATCTGATACTTCTTTGTGCTCCCCCTGAACACATGAACACACTTTGAAATCACAGAGATAGATAGATAAACGGATATAGACGACAGTATGAAATAACAGAAACACACGAAGAAAGAAAGAAAAAAAACAAACGAAATCTACGAAATAAATACAGAGACTAAATCGAACGCTGTAACTGAAGCAAGTAGAATACAAGTGCGAGGAAGTGTGTGCTCATTCATCAGGAGGGTAAACACCGGATGATGAGTAGACAGTTACTCGTATATGTATGGAACTTGTAACGGGCACACAATTGGATTAAGTCGTCAGTTTTAGCATACCTAA
Organism: Saussurea involucrata; assembly: GCA_033807775.1. Classification (NCBI taxonomy): domain Eukaryota; kingdom Viridiplantae; phylum Streptophyta; class Magnoliopsida; order Asterales; family Asteraceae; genus Saussurea; species Saussurea involucrata. The sequence continues at coordinate 30,355,497 of CM066316.1, forward strand.
CTTTTACACAAGAGTGTTAAAACGTTTTTCGTCCAGTGCTTTGGTAAATAGGTCTGCTAGCTGATGTTCAGTATTTACGAAGTAGAGTTCGATGGTACCTCTTTCGACGTGATCCTTAATAAAGTGATACCGAACGTCGATGTGCTTCGTCTTGGTGTGTTGAACCGGGTTACTTGATATAGCGATGGCGCTCTTTGAGTCACAGTAAATCGGGACCTTGACGTACGTGAAACCATAGTCTTTGAGTTGCGTCCTCATCCAGATGACTTGGGAACAACAGCTCGCGGCAACCACGTACTCTGCCTCGGCAGTTGATGTTGAAACGCATTGTTGCTTCTTTGATGCCCAACTTACCAGGCTATCTCCCAAAAATTGAATGTGACCCGACGTGCTCTTCCGGTCCAGCATGCAGCCCACGTGATCCGCGTCGGAATAGGCGGATAGTGCAAAACCTGTCTCTCTCGGGTACCACAGACCAAGATCAGCAGTACCACGTAAATAACGAAAGATTCGTTTGATAGCAGTCATATGGGACTCTTTAGGTTTTGATTGATATCGGGCACACAAGAAAGTTGAGAACATAATATCCGGCCTACTTGCAGTTAAGTACATTAGAGAACCTATCATCCCGCGATACAGCTTAGGATTCACATCCGTTCCGTGAGGATCGGCGTGAATCTTTGTATTGGGCGCCATGGGAGTTTTCATTGGCGAGGACTGGTCCAGCTGGAATTTCCGAAGAATATCCCGGATGTACTTAGCCTGGTTTATGAATATCCCGATCGACAGTTGTTTAACTTGAAGACCAAGGAAGAAATTCATCTTGCAAAGCATACTCATTTTGAAAAAATTTCCCATAAGGTTGGCAAAGTTCTTAGCATATAGGGGACTGGTAGAGCCGAATATTATATCATCTATAAGCACTTGAACGAGGAGTATGTGACCATTTTCGTTTTTGATGAATAAAGTCGAATCGATTTTACCTCGTGTGAATTTGGACTTTATCAAAAACTCGGACAGAGTTTTGTACCATGCTCGCAGAGCTTGCTTCAGACCGTAAAGCGCCTTGTCTAAAATGTAGACGTGGTCAGGCTTCAAGTCGTCTATGAATCCGTCTAGTTGCGACACATAAACTTCTTCCTCGATATTACCGTAGAGAAACGCGGTCTTCACATCCATTTGGAAGACTGTGAAGTTCTTGTGGGTGGCATAAGCAAGGAACATTCGGATGGCCTCGATTCTTCAAGAGATCGGGATCCAGTGAAAGTTATGAAGTGGCTGAAGGAAATAGAAGCTATCTTCAAGACTAGTAAATGCGCTGAAGAGGATAGAGTACTTTATGGAACCGCAATGTTCAAAGGCGATGCTTTATACTGGTGGGAAGCTCATATTTCTTCGGGAGGGTCTGACATATATTCTACCTTCTCTTGGGAGAAATTTGTTATAGCTTTCAGGAAACAGTTTTGTCCTCAAGCCGCAGTTAAACAATTGGAAGGGGAGTTTATGAACTTGCAGCAAGGATATTTGTCAGTTCGGGACTACACCGCTCGTTTTCTGGAAAAGTCTCGTTTCGCGGAATACTACGTTGCCACGGAGGCAATGAAGATTGAAAGGTTTATCTTTGGGTTGAATGCAGAAGTCAGAAGTTTTGTGATTGCTAAAGGACCAGAAACCTTCTCAGCCGCAGTAGATGCCGCGGAAACCATGGAACAGGATAAAGGGAGGAACATTAGTGATAAAGGTATGGGAAAACGAAAGTGGGAAGGACCACCGTACGATCCAAGGAAGTCCAGGTTTCAGAGATACGATAACCGTCCACCTTTCCGACCAGCGGAAAGACCTTGTCAGAAATGCAATCGTATCCACCAAGGAAACTGTCAAGTTGATACTCGGGTTTGTTATAGGTATGGGAAGACCTGACATGTTGCTAAAGACTGTCGGCTAACGCGGTTTTGTTTCTTATGTATTCTCCGGATCACATCCAGTCTGATTGTCCGAGGGGAAGAGTACAGCAAGGGGGTGCGTCAGGAAAACCAGCGAGTGTTAGACCGGTAGTTCCAAGACTAGAACCACCAAGAACAAGGGGTCGTACATTTCAAATGACAACAAAAGAAGCGGAGGAAACTCCGGATGTGGTTACAGGTACATTTTTAATAAACTCTACACGTGCTAAAGTGTTATTTGACTCCGGTGCAAACCGATCGTTCGTATCTCCTTCATTTGCTACTTATATGCATTTAAAGCCTAAAGTGTTAGATCATGCTTTAATGGTAGATACTACAAATGATAATCAAGTATCGGTTAATGAGGTATTTGATAGTTGTGTGATAAATATAGAGGGGTGTGGAGTACCTATTCAACTATTTCCTATAGCTTTGATCGAGTTCAATGTGGTAGTGGGGATGGATTGGTTAGCCAAGAATCAAGCTAACATAGTTTGTGATAGGAAGTTAATAAATGTTGTCTTGCCTGAGAGGGGACCGGTAGTGATTTATGGTGATCGTAGAAATCATCAGTCTTGCCTTATATCTATCATAAAAGCCCGTAAGTGTGTTAATAAAGGTTGCCCAAGTTACTTAGCTTATGTGATAGATATTAAGCTAGAAAAGAATAAGTTGGAAGATATTCCTATTGTTAGTGAATTCCCATAAGTTTTCCCCGACGACTTGAATAGTCTTCCTCCCGTTAGACAAGTAGAGTTTGGTATAGATCTGATTCCTCGAGCCGCTCCGGTAGCCCGTGCACCGTATCACCTGGCACCTCCAGAGATGAAAGAAATGATGGCACAACTACAAGACCTATCTGATAAGGGCTTCATCAGACCCAGTTCTTCGCCGTGGGGTGCACCAGTTTTGTTTGTGAAAAGGAAGGATGGTTCGATGAGAATGTGTATCGACTACCGGGAACTGAATAAGCGCACGATCAAGAACAAGTATCCGCTTCCCAGAATTGATGACATCTTCGACCAATTAGTTGGAGCTTGCTATTTCTCCAAGAGTGATCTAAGATCCGGTTATCACCAATTGAAGGTTAAAGAAGAAGACATTTTGAAAACTGCTTTTCGCACAAGGTATGGTCACTATGAATTTCTGGTGATGCCGTTTGGATTAACGAATGCTCCAGCTGCTTTTATGGATCTAATGAATCGGGTATGTAAGCCGTATCTCGATAAATTTGTTATTATATTTATCGATGATATACTTATCTATTCCCGATCCAAAGAAGAGCACGCACAACATCTTCGTTTGATTCTGGAGTTACTGTAGAAAGAAAAGTTGTATGCTAAATTTTCTAAATGTGAATTCTGGCTACGAGAAGTTCAGTTTCTGGGGCATGTAGTTTCTAAGAAAGGCATTCAAGTTGATCCGATGAAAGTGGAAGTGATTGAAAAGTGGGAACCACCGAGAACGCCAACCGAAATACGTAGTTTTCTGGGTTTAGCCGGGTATTACCGAAAGTTTATAAAAGATTTTTCTCGTATCGCTACGCCTCTCACTAAGCTGACTCAGTAGAATCTAAAGTTCGAATGGAAAGCAGAACAAGATGAACCATTCCGAATATTGAAGGAGAAACTCTGTAGCGCACCGATACTAGCATTACCTGAAGGTTCTGATGATTTTGTTGTTTACAGTGATGCTTCCAAACTGGGATTGGGATGTGTACTAATGCAGCATGGAAAGGTTATTGCTTATGCTTCTCGTCAGTTAAAAGATCATGAAAGACAGTATCCTACACACGACATGGAACTTGCAGCAGTTGTTTTCGCGTTGAAGATTTGGAGACATTATCTTTACGGCTCTAAATGTCAAATTTATACTGATCATAAGAGTCTCCAACATCTTTTCGATCAAAAGGAACTAAATATGAGGCAAAGAAGATGGCTAGAATTGGTGAATGATTACGGCTGTGAAATTCTTTATCATCCGGGAAAGGCGAATGTGGTAGTTGATGCACTAAGTCGTCAAGAAAGAAGTGGAACAATAAAAGCTATTTCACTACAAGCTGAACTCCTACCTAACATCTTTGATGAATTGCAGAAGTGTCAATAGAAGCTTTTCAAGAAGAACATTTAAAACCAGAACGGTTAGTGGGTGTATCAGCATTGCTTGTAAAAGATGATCGTGGGTTGTTGTGTTTGGGAAACAGAATTTGGGTGCCTCGTTTGGGTGGTTTACGTGATCGGGTACTACACGAAGCTCATCAATCCCGTTTCTCTATTCATCCAGGTACGAATAAGATGTATAAAGATTTAAAACAATTTTATTGGTGGCCGGGAATAAAAAGAAGCATTGCTCAGCATGTGGAAGGTTGTACTACTTGTAAGAAGGTAAAGATTGAACATCAAAAGTCGTTTGGTCAATTGCAACGATTAGAAATACCTATGTGGAAATGGGATCAGATTACTACTGATTTCATCACGAAGTTACCAAGGACTCCGAAGGGATTTGATGCCATTTGGGTGATCGTTGATAGATTGACAAAGTCTGCTCACTTTCTACCGATAAAAGAAACCTATCCGTTGGAAAGATTAGCTAAGTTATACATTGATGAAATAGTAACTCGACATGGAGTTCCAATCTCGATTATTTCTGATCGTGATAGTCGTTTTACTTCAAGATTCTGGAGAAGTTTTCAAAGAGAGATGGGGACACAGATAAAGTTAAGTACAGCGTATCATCGTCAAACAGACGGTCAAAGCGAACGAACAATTCAAACTTTGGAAGACATGTTGCGGGCTTGCATTGTTGATTTTGGGGGATCATGGGATAAGCATTTACCGTTGATTGAATTTGCCTATAATAACAGTTATCATTCCAGCATACAAGCGGCACCGTTTGAAGTTTTGTATGGTAGAAAATGCCGGACTCCTCTGTGTTGGAACGAAGTGGGAGAGAAACAGTTAGCAGGGCCAGATATAGTTCAGTTAACCGCGGATAAGATTACTCAGATTCGGAAACGATTGAAAGTTGCTCAAGATAGACAGAAAAGCTACGCTGACCAACGTCGAAAGCCGTTAGAATTCCAAGTTGGATATTTCGTAATGTTAAAAGTCTCACCTTGGAAAGGAGTCATTCGGTTTGGAAAGCAAGGTAAACTGAACCCAAGGTACATTGGACCGTTTGCAATTACAGAAAGAATCGGAGAAGTAGCCTATAGGTTAGATCTTCCGCCAGAGTTAAGCTGGATTCACAACGCGTTCCACGTTTCAAATTTTCGAAAGTGTTTGGTTACTCCAGATCAGGCAGTTTCTCTACCAGATATACAAGTTGATGAAAAGTTGAATTATGTGGAGGAACCTGAAGCCATAGTTCACCACAAAGTTAATGTGTTGTGGAACAAAGTAATCAGACAAGTGAAAGTTCAGTGGAGACATCATAGGGGTCAGGATGCTACTTGGGAATCAGAATCAGAAATGAGAACCAAGTACCCGTACCTTTTTGCCTAACCGAATTCCGGGATGGAATTCTTTTAAGGGGGAGATAATGTAATACCTCGGGTAAGTTCGTTAGTTAAAATCCTAGTTCCGTTAAATTATTTAACTCTATAATTGATGTTTTGGGTAAGTTTAGGTGAAATTTTAAGTTTAGGGGTGTTTAAGTCATTAGTGAATAGTTCAAGGTCCACTTGGTATTTATGGGTTGATATTATCACCTTAGACATTCAGATATTATCATAACTCAGCAGAAAACATTCAGTGTGTGTGTGTGTGTTTTGAGAGCAAAAGAAGAAGAAAGAAAGGTTTGGTGGCTAGGGATTCAAATTGGTATACTTGGAAGAGTTTTGAGGTATGTTTCCTTTACAATTTATGTTTGAAATTGCTAGTAGATAGTTTCTATCGGTATAGAATTAGTGATTTCATATCTGGGGTTGATTCAGTCGGTTTCTGGGTAAAAAGGACCATACCGACAGAGGTTTCCGGACACATGATGAATGTGTCCGGGTAGTTTTGTTGATAGTGTCCGGTAGTTTCTTCATGCAGGTGTCCGGACGAATCTTGCATCCGGTAAGTTCCTCTTTTCATTAAGTTTCCGGACGAATTTAGATACCGGATGGAGTCCGGATTACTGTGGTTTCCGGATGACGTCCGGATTGGAAATGCTGTCCGGAAAGTTGGGGTTGTCCGGATTGGTTGTGTTGTCCGGAAAGTCCTGTTGTCCGGAAAGTCCTGTTGTCCGGATACTTTTGTGGTTTCCGGAAACTTTAGCTGTTCTGGTTATTTTTGAGATTTTGATGCTTTTAAGTGTCTAGTAATACTGTGTTTTTGTTGGACTTTGGATAGAGTATAAATAAAGACTGAAAATACTATGGACTTGACTTAAGTTCGGGTTTGGGGAAGATATTTGAGGAATTAAGTTATTCTAAGTTCTTAGACTATTAAGTAAGCCTTATGTGTTCATTTGGTAAAGAGGAGTGTGTATTTGATTTGTACAGATTCTGTGAATTTGAAGAGAAAGCAGAGTCGTTTTGAGAAAAGCTTGGAGAACGTTTTGATAGACTAACAGGTGAGTTTTACTTCAAAATGTTTTCAAACTGGAATACATATGTGTGTGTATTGAATATGTGATTATGTGCTTATGTTTGAAATATAATATGTGGAGATGTATATTATATTTACATGAGTATTACACTATACGAGAGTGTGTTGGCCGGGCTTAGGACCGGTAGTGTTGGCTGTAATATTCGTACGGCGGTGTTGGATGTAATTGTCGTACAGCGGAGTTAATTTATTAGTTGGCTTGGAACCAACTAATATGGCCAGCGGAATGAGACAGGAAAAGTACACGATGCGTGAGTTATGATTGGTATTTATCTTTTGTGATATATATATGGTATTTGTGCAAATGGTTTTAAAAATGACAGGGATTTTCTCACTTAGACCAATAGGTCTAACCCTCATTTTGTTTTAAAATATGTATTCCAGGTCATGGATCGGGTAAGAACAAGTGAATAGAGAATTTGGTGGCTAGCTTTTGGGAAGACTTATATGTTGAAGACTATGATGTGTTTTGCGTTTATAACCTTGTTATTAGATATAATGTATTTAATTAGCGAAAAGTTGTAATGAAATACCTTATTTTGGATTGTAAAGAATAAGGGACCGTATTTGTTATATAATGTATCTTTGTTATGTAACGACGTTATGAAATATACGTTATTTGTTGTATGTTTGGGATCCGGGTTGTTACAAAAGTAAATAGGGACAAAAACACATTCATAGGGGTTTAGAAAACTACCTCAATGAATGTACCAAAAAGATAATTGAAGCACGAGAAGCCAACATAGGCTCCCTCTAGTGGTATCCAAACGTGAGTAGCTTCAATCTTGAAAGGTTGATAACCTTTGTAAACCAAAACGACACACACGAAAATGGATATTTTGTGTGTGTGTGTGTGTGTGTGTGAAATCGGCGCACCAAAGGAGAGGGGAGAGGAGAGCCTTTTTTATGTGATTTTTTATTAGCATGAATGAGTAACCTAAACCTAATGTAGGTTTAAATATCTCACTTTCCTTATTATGGACCGGACCCCTTTTTAGTTTAGCTTAAACTAATATGAGTCTTAACCCTTTGATTAATTATTAGTTAATACTAATTAATACTTGGACCTTTATAAAAGTAAACATTACTTTTATGTATTGGGCTTTTGAATTAATTATTAACATAATAACTTGTTATTAGGCCCAATTTATATAATTAGCTTAATTATATTTTTCACACACTTTTATAATAATCTCCCATTATGTAATTATATTTGGTTTACGACCATCATGGTCAATTAGAGACATTCATACTCTATGAGTGCGACCCTCATAGGTTCATTTGACGTCAACAGTGTATTCATGTGACGTGGGCATAGAGAAACCTACAGCCTCCCATTTGCACACCGACACATAAAACACAGGCAGTGGTTATGTGTCTAGCAACGCGCCACCGCCCCCAAAGTCAAATGAATATGTGTTTCCTTAGCTTTTATTGATGTAATCATAAATATGATCAGAATATTCCTTATCCCTTTGCTACACGGTATCTCATATTGAACTCAAGGCATAGTTCAGGCTCATCCTTGGTTGTTCAATAATTGTATTTCTCGATCCCGATATTAGTTGAGTAAACAAGCACCATTAATTCAACCAGTGCACTTGTGTGTGGCCACACAATTCTCAATTTATATCATCGAGGGGCCTAAAGATGAAATCTCTCATCGTGAGAGGAGAAAAATCTGTATTCATGCATACGACTCTCACACAGTTCACATTGTAGCTAACATAGCCCTTATAATCACCAGGTGAAAGGTGGCGTTAGGCATATATCAAGGAACAACACTCCTTGTGCTTGAGGTCCCAATATGCATCTCAGGTCAAAGAATAAATGAATAACTTATCATTTTAAGACTCACTTTATGACGTCGATTTATGAAGTGGTCTTGAAGGTGGGTCTATCCAACACTTGAACCTACAAGTGCAAGTGACTTTGGTTGCACCCCGTGCTGGCCCAACTTGACCATAACCAGACTTCACAATGATCTTAGTTTGTTACTAGTCCCCCAGTAACAATCGACCATGGATCATTTTAAATAATATCATAATATAGAACACAAATCAGTGTAATGACTCATATCAAGTATGCATAAAACAGATTGAATTCCATTGCCTAATGTTCCAAATGCATACTGAAATTATAGATCAATTTAAACACTCACAAATCTGAAACCTATAGAGCTAGTGTAAACATCACGCTTGCTCTGGCTAATAGTTTTATTGAATGGATCTGTCGGATTATCTTCCGATCGAACTTTGAAAACCTTCACATCCTCTCGATTGATCATCTCTCGAATGATGTGATATTTTCTCAGAATGTGCTTGGACCACTGATGAGACTTTGGTTCCTTTGCTTGAGCTATGGCACCCTCGTTGTCATAGTAGATCTCAACGAGTCCATTTATGCTAGGAACCACACCAAGGTCTGCGATTGTGCTCTACTTAAAGCTCTTCCAACTTATGGCACCACCATTCAGTGTAACAAAAACCTGATTTTGACCTGAAGTCATCACGATCGGTTTGAAGGCTAGCATCTTAGTATCCTCGAATGCATGGATCTCCTTCTATACCGTCGTATAGTAGGAACATATCTTTAGTCCTTCTCAGGTGCTTGAGGATATTCTTTATTGCTACCCAGTGAGCTTCACCCGGGTTTGACTGGTATCTACTAGACATGCTTAAAGCATAAGATACGTCACGTCTAGTACATATCATGGAATACATTATGGATCCAATTGTCGAAGCATAGGGAACACCCTTCATCCGATCCATATCTTTCTTCGTGGATGGGTAAGTTTCCGCTCTTGGAACACTTAATCTTGAAGCGTTTCAAGACATTGTCAATGTATGTACTTTGTCTCAATCCAATTAAGAGCTTAGATCTATCCCGATATATATTTATTCCAAGGATATAGGCGTCCTCTCCCAAGTCTTTCATCGCGAAACATTTCCCTAACTAGGATTTTACTTGTAGCGTTGGGATGTCATTCCCGATGATTATAATGTCATCGACATATAGAACTAGGAAGACAACAATGCTCCCACTGGATTTCTTGTATACACAAGGTTCATCTTCATTTTTTATGAATCCAAATTCATATTTTTTTCATCAAATCGAAGATTCCAACTTCGAGACGCTTGCTTAAGTCTATAGCAATTTGCACACTTTATTAGGATGTTTGGGATGCTCAAAACCTTCTGTTTATATCATGTACACGTCCTCGCTTAGCGTTCCATTAAGAAATGCGGTTTTGACATCCATCTGCCATTTCTCATAGTCGTGATATGCATCAATGGCAAGCAGTATCTTAATGGATTTGATCATGGCTACTAGAGAGAAACTTTCATCATAGTCAACACCGTGTGTTTGAGTAAAGCCTTTTGCCACCCATCTAGCCGTGAAAGTGTGCACGATCCCATCCAGGTTGGTCTTCTTCTTAAAAACCCACTTGCTCCCAGCGACTTTGCAGCCTTTGGGTGCCTCTACCAGATCACATACCTAGGTATCCGAGATGAATTATATCTCGGCTTTCATGGCATCATACCATTTGTCAGATTCTACACCTGGCATAGCCTGTCGGTAGGTTAATGGTTCATCATCAAGCATGTCGTCACAGCCAATCAGGAACCCCATGTACCTACCTGTCTCTTGACGAATCCTTCCCGACCTATGAACCGTTTGTCTGTCATTGGTATCCTCAACGTCTTGTTGAGGTTCAACATTTTGTTGAGGTTCAACATCTTATTGAGGTCCAGTGTTAACCTCTGTATCTTGTGGTATTTCTTGAATTTCTTCAAGTTCCACTCTATCCCCTATCTCAGACTTAGAAAATCATTTTCTAAAAACTCAACCTTGTGAGCGACAAACACCTTTTTCGCTAGGGTTGTAGAAATAATACCCAATAGTTTCTTTGGGATATCCTACAAAGATACACTTTTCAGATCAAGGCTCAAGCTTCCTAGAAGATTCTCGCTTAACAAAGCATCACAGCCCCAAACTTTCATATAGGATAGGTTTGGGACCTTCCCATACCACATCTCATATGGAGCCTTGTCGACATTCTTGGTTGGTACATTGTTTAATATTCTAGCGGTGGTTTCCAAAGCATACCCCTAGAAACTATTAGGCAACTTGGTAAGACTCATCATAGATCTAACCATATCTAACAAGGTATGGTTTCTCCTTTCAGAAACATCATTATGATGTGGTGTTCTTAGAGAGTGAGTTATGAAATTATTCCACACTCTCTAATATGATCAGTGAATTCTTGGCTAAAATATTCACCACCTCGGTAAGACAGAAGGTCTTTTATCTTCTTGTCAAGTTGGTTCTCTACCTCATTCTGAAACTCTTTGAAAATCTCAAAGCTTTCAGATTTGTGTTCATTAGATAAACATATTCGTATCTACGAAAGTCATCAGTAAATGTAATGAAGTAGTAACAACAAATTCTTGTAGTTGGGTTGAAGGGCCCACATACATCAATATGTATCACTCCCAACAACTCATTTGCCCATTCGGGCTTTCCTTTAAAAGGTGATTTGTCTAATAAAAACAGGATTCGCATTTATCAAACGAATCATTGGTTGATTCCAAGATCCCATCCACTTGGAGCTTGGAAATGTGTTTCTTATTTATATGGCCAAGACAACAATGCCACAAGTATGTTTGACTTAAGTCAGGCTTAAGTATTTTAGCATTCACATTGTAAATCAATTCATAATTGAGACTTCCACGAACATCTATTTCATAAATGCCATTAATAGGTTTGGCAATAAAATATAAGATACCATGAAAACATGCGGAAATAGAATTATTGTCAAGGAATTTAAACATAAAACCATCATGTCTCAAGCGTGCAACTGAAATAATGTTTCTAACGATACTGAGAACGTAAACACAATCATTAAGTTTCAAAACCAGGCCATTGGGAAGGATCATATCATAATCACCCTCAGACACGGCATCCACTCTTGTCCCATTGCCAATCTTGAACTCCAACTGGCCCGGTCTTAGCTGCCTCTCACTTCTTAGTCCCTGCAAATACAATGTTGAAAGTAAAAGAGATGATTAGCTTGTTTTTCCAAGCTAATCTTACATTAAATACTATGGGCCCGTGGTTAACAAGCCCATGGCCCATTCACTAATAAGGCTCAAAATAAACTATTACAATTCAACCCTTGAACTTTAAATCAACTATAAAACCTGCCCTAACAATCCCCCCCTTTGATTTGAAGTTCGAGTTGGCGCTCTAGATCTCTCCAGTTGAAAACATATCTTTTGCGAAACGCGAAGTGTACCTCGAACCATATGATTGCACGGCGGTAGTCGATGCGTTCTTCAACTATTTCCAAGGCATTCCGAGCAGTTACTTCATTCGGATTCGGAACATATGAGAACCTTGGATTTTCAGACTCGTGCTGAATAATCTTTCGAAGAGCATCTTGAACTTTGAGGAGTGTGCCGTCGCAGAATCTTTCTACCTGACTGAACTGCAGAAATCTTTTATCTTTCTGTTCATTAATGAACACGATCCCAAATTCTGGTTCAAGAAGCATAGCATTCTCGGGATACATATTCAATTCAGGAGCTTTCAGATTCGGCTTTATCAGATTCACCTTCTTCGCCCTGTTCTCGACAGCCATTTGAAAATCCGTTAGATATGACATCATAATGGTACGGACTAGATATCGACGAACAGCTTCGAGCGCCTTTGTAACTTCAAGCGGTCGGATGGTTCTTGTACGAAGGTCTTTCAGAATAGCCAGGAAGTCGAATGGTCGGAGGTGCTGGAAGTCGGCTTCAGAGAATTTCCATTCATTACCATCTTCGCGGCGAACAGTGAAGACTGGATATATGATCCTCATGATGCGGCGTGAATGGATGTTAAGTACCTCTGTGATTTGATGCTTGGTTCTGACTTGGCTGACTGGAAGACACCGCTTCATTGCGCTGATATAACGCCGTTGGTATTCGGGGTCGAGGATGTAAATACCAAGGCAAAAGGTTGGCTCGATCGGGCGTAGTTTGTGGACGAACAACTTCTTCAAAGATTCCTCCAGATGAGGGATAAGTACCATGATCTTCTCCCAACGGATTTGTTGCTGAGGAGGGGGAGGAAGATCAGAAGCTGTCGTTTGCAGAGGAGTTGTCGAAATGTTGGCAGTTGAGGTCTCGGGTCTTGTTGACGTTCTGGTGGGTTGAGCGTAGTGAATGGGTGATGAACCATAAAGGTTCTGGAGCAGGAACTGATCATAATCGATGTTGTCGTCTTCATCAGTTGGGAAGACCAAATTTACCTGGAGATTTACAGCACTGGCAGCTTTTTCGTACCATGCATCTTCTGTCTCCGGGTTGGCTTCACAGTCTAGATCGATCATATCCAGTAGAGGTCTTGCTGATGAATCAAGGTCGATCTGTTCCTATGTTGAACCCTCAGGCTTTTCAACCGTCGGGGCTTCATCATCTGATATATCCATATCAATCACCATTTCTGCTAAAGGTAACTCGGCTTCAGGATTTGTTCCGGTTGTAGTAGCCGTAGTTGAAGATTCCGGTTGAACCACAGTTGTAGTTTTAGCAGTGAGGATCTGGGCGGTCTCGGTTTGGCGTTGTCGTTTCTCCCCCTCACGGTGATCAGGATCATCCTGGTCATCGTGCTTATGTTTCAGACCGCCTGCTTGACTCTTACATGTTTCTTCGAGCATGCGGACCCTCTCAGACAGCGTGGTGAGCACTTTGTTGTAGTCCTTCAGGGTCGAGTCAATGGCGTCCAAATGGGTGATGACAGAAGATGAAGGAGCAGTGACCTGGGATTTCAGAACGGAGATCAGGTCTGCTTCGGTAGAAGCGGTTGTGTCGGATTCCTGGAGCAGTTGGGCCAATAGCATCGTCTTCAGGGTGTCCACCGAATAGATAGGTTGCGGTTGAATCGGTGGAGGTACAGGGGCGGTTTCAATTTCGACGAGGTGGCCTTTACCTTTGATAGCGCGCATCGCTTTGGCAAGTTCAGCGGCTACATGTTGCTGCATCTGTTGCTCCATATCCTGGCGGACAGCCTTAAGGGTGCTGTCCAGGGACCTTGGTGACACGAAGTCAGGTAAAGTAACATCGGGATCACTTAGATTGCCCGTTGAGGCGTCTACCACAGGGGTAGAGCCACCTACGTTCACAGTTGACGTGATGATATCCGTGGTAGGATTTCCCACCGATCCTTGTGTTCCACCTAGAGGTGAAGACACTACGGTGGTTCCGGTCGAGTCACGAAGAGTCTCGACTTGGTGTTGCTCCGCTTCGAGTGTCCTAGCCGAAGGATGTTCAATAATGAAAGGCGCTAGACTCGATTGTGCACGAAATGAAGGCGAGACCGGGGGATACTGGTCTCTTGTTTCAACACCAGAACCCTCCAAATGAGGGACCAGTGGAAGTTGTGCTATATCCCCGTGCAAGACTGAAACGTCCGTCTTTTGAGAGACGGATGAGTGGCTGAGGAGGTCGTGCAATTGCTCCGCTGGGTCCACGAAGGCTACTTCAATACTCTATCCCAACTCATGAGACAGGATAGCAGATGTGGCTACCCGGATGTCACTCGTTTGGGGTCTCTCATGAGCCTCTTTTTCTTTATGGCTCGATCTTTCCTGGTTCAACTTTGAACGCAGTTCTCTCCGCCTCGCATGATCTAACTCCTCTACTTGTACTCCCTCAGATGTCCTAATAATAGGTCCGGTTCCGGTATGAGGAGGTGAGTCAAGAGGGATTCCGATAGTGAAATCTGGGTTGGGTCCGATACTGTGAGGTATGCGTTTCAGGCGTATGGTACGGTCGGTATCGGAGTCCGTGGGGTCAGATTCCACGTCTTCAACATGGTGAGGTGGTGAAGGGGGTTCAGTAACATATGGTTCGGTCGAGTGTGGTCTAGATGAAGGACCGGTTTGGGTGTTGCTGGCCCCGGGTCGCGATCCCGCTGCACCGCCTACACTCGCTCCCCTTCCTCTCACAACTAACACACCCCGCCCGGCAGCACCTGCTTGTCAGACCCTCCCACCTCTCATTCTTGGACCCTTACGTCTCTCGGGTCTAAGTCCCTGGGCAGGTCCCTCCGGTTCTGGTTGGACCATGGGATTCCCTATCTCTCCCCTATAAGCAACTACCCTTGGTGCATTGGGATCGGCGATGGCTAATAAGGCTTCAGGGATGGGCATAGCTACCGCATTGGATGGGTTGCGGATAACCATGTACTGGAGGTGGCGAATAGGACATACCAGATATGCAGCACGTCGAGGTATCGCTGAATTAGCGTCCATGTGTTGACGCACTGCTAGCGATAGGAAACGTGGGTATGGAAGGAATTTCTTCTGTTTCGTTCCTCCGATGTGTCTAATGGCTGTAACAAGTTCACGCCAGATGATAATGGCGAAGTCGACATGGCGGTTGTAGCAGACGGCGTGAACAAGGCTTAGAAAGTCACTGGTGCACTGATCTATACCTTTCCATCTAGATGATAGACACCTGTTCAGAATCGTAAACAAGGTGTACCAGATGGAGGCTAGGTGTTTCCGGTTGAACGCTGAAGGTCTGGGAAGATCATGGTTGTAGCCGAGCGCGCGGATTTGTGCGCATAGCGTGTCATCATTTACGGTAGGATCGTACCGTTCATGACCTGCGGCGTCGGCAGCCGGAAGAGAAAGGAGGCGGCGAAAGGAATCAGGCATCAGGGTGAACGGCTGGTTATCTATCATTGCCGTTATAGTCTGTGAAGTGCCGGTCGTGCGAACCTGTGCCGTGAACCAAACTTGTAGAACATATAGCAAGGGGACGTCGGTAGTGCGAGTGAGTGCCTCACGGATAGGATGGCGCATGAGAATGTCCAGAATAACCTGGTGTTGAGGGTTAGGTCTGAATAATGCCGGGTCGAGATAGTGATTGTTTGCCTCCATCTCAGTGCCATGGTCAGGATCAACCAAGGCAGCATCTGCTTCGTCGTCAATAATGTCCTCCTCTTGAGGGATTTGCTATTGAGGAGGTTGTTGTTGTTCTCCTGGTTGTTCTGGGGGTGTTGTTGTTCATCCGCCATAGATAATCTGTAAAAGAAGTACACAGTTAGAAACCGAGATGGATGAACGAGTGTCGTCGCGTACCTTTGCTTTGAATGGCTCAATCTGAAACAGATTAAGGACTGGCAGTGACAAACCAGGTACGGAAATGACCATCAACAGGGGTGTCCGGACATAGTTGGGAATGCCAAAGTGTCCGGACGCACATGAGTCCGGATACATGAACGGGAAAAAAAACAAACTTTCCGGACAACCCATGCTATCCGGACAAAGGTGTCCGGAAAACATGAGTGTCCGGATGGGAAGAATGTTCTCGGATAAAACGAGGATACCAGACAAAGGGGTAACCGGATGATAGTGGTTATCTGGATAAATGGGAGTCCGGATACATAAACATCCCGGTAGTTGAACTTACCGGAAACCCGAAGGTTTCCGGACAACTAGGCTTTCCGGGTGTAGTGTGTGTCCGGATAAAGCATCTTAAGTGAAGAGAGTGTCCGGATAAAACCCTATAAGTATGATGGTTTCCGGACACAGTGAATGTGTCCGGACGCGATTGAATCATACCAATCGAACAGTACAATGACCCAATCAGAGTAATAAGCATGCAGGTAGTGTCGACATGATCAAATAAGCAATCAGGGACATCTAACTCGATCTAAGCCCTACCAAATCGACCCAAATATGAAGATACACATAAATGGGTTTCGGATGGTTGTTATCGACCAAATCAGTGGTCGATGTGTGCGGTTGAGTGCATGAGAAGTGACTGGGAACAATCGAGATGGAGTATAGAGGAGCATACCTGAGTTTGGGACTAATGCAAGCGATAATCGTGAGACTGAGGGAGGTCGTACGAGAGAGAGAAGAGTCGAGGGTTTTAGGGTTTAGCAAAGAATTCCGGGTAAGTGAGTTATGAAACAACCCGGATGGTTATATACCCGGATGTTTTCCGGGTGCTCACCCGACCCGGATACTTACCCAGTCCGGAAACTGTCCGGAAACCAGGGGTTTCCGGATACTGTCCGGATACCGTCAAAAGGTCTTGTTCCTTGGAATTTCGCAGTGTGCGGAACTGGAAGAGGACATTCTCTCGCTCCCCCTCAAACTGAGCATTGGGATTCCCTGCTCCCCCTCGGATAGTGCAGTAGAGTGCAGTGGAGGGGCCGGTACACATAAAAACTTTTAGAATTTTAAAGGAAAAATCGTGCCGCTCCCCCTCAGATGATGACCATGAGATAGAATGTATACAGGAGTGACCACACACACAAAAAACTTTTTAGCATTTAAAGAAAAATTGTGTGTGACTCTCCCCCTCAAAGGATGAGTAAACTTATCTGATACTTCTTTGTGCTCCCCCTGAACACATGAACACACTTTGAAATCACAGAGATAGATAGATAAACGGATATAGACGACAGTATGAAATAACAGAAACACACGAAGAAAGAAAGAAAAAAAACAAACGAAATCTACGAAATAAATACAGAGACTAAATCGAACGCTGTAACTGAAGCAAGTAGAATACAAGTGCGAGGAAGTGTGTGCTCATTCATCAGGAGGGTAAACACCGGATGATGAGTAGACAGTTACTCGTATATGTATGGAACTTGTAACGGGCACACAATTGGATTAAGTCGTCAGTTTTAGCATACCTAACTTTTACACAAGAGTGTTAAAACGTTTTTCGTCCAGTGCTTTGGTAAATAGGTCTGCTAGCTGATGTTCAGTATTTACGAAGTAGAGTTCGATGGTACCTCTTTCGACGTGATCCTTAATAAAGTGATACCGAACGTCGATGTGCTTCGTCTTGGTGTGTTGAACCGGGTTACTTGATATAGCGATGGCGCTCTTTGAGTCACAGTAAATCGGGACCTTGACGTACGTGAAACCATAGTCTTTGAGTTGCGTCCTCATCCAGATGACTTGGGAACAACAGCTCGCGGCAACCACGTACTCTGCCTCAGCAGTTGATGTTGAAACGCATTGTTGCTTCTTTGATGCCCAACTTACCAGGCTATCTCCCAAAAATTGAATGTGACCCGACGTGCTCTTCCGGTCCAGCATGCAGCCCACGTGATCCGCGTCGGAATAGGCGGATAGTGCAAAACCTGTCTCTCTCGGGTACCACAGACCAAGATCAGCAGTACCACGTAAATAACGAAAGATTCGTTTGACAGCAGTCATATGGGACTCTTTAGGTTTTGATTGATATCGGGCACACAAGAAAGTTGAGAACATAATATCCGGCCTACTTGCAGTTAAGTACATTAGAGAACCTATCATCCCGCGATACAGCTTAGGATTCACATCCGTTCCGTGAGGATCGGCGTGAATCTTTGTATTGGGCGCCATGGGAGTTTTCATTGGCGAGGACTGGTCCAGCTGGAATTTCCGAAGAATATCCCGGATGTACTTAGCCTGGTTTATGAATATCCCGATCGACAGTTGTTTAACTTGAAGACCAAGGAAGAAATTCATCTTGCAAAGCATACTCATTTTGAAAAAATTTCCCATAAGGTTGGCAAAGTTCTTAGCATATAGGGGACTGGTAGAGCCGAATATTATATCATCTATAAGCACTTGAACGAGGAGTATGTGACCATTTTCGTTTTTGATGAATAAAGTCGAATCGATTTTACCTCGTGTGAATTTGGACTTTATCAAAAACTCGGACAGAGTTTTGTACCATGCTCGCAGAGCTTGCTTCAGACCGTAAAGCGCCTTGTCTAAAATGTAGACGTGGTCAGGCTTCAAGTCGTCTATGAATCCGTCTAGTTGCGACACATAAACTTCTTCCTCGATATTACCGTAGATAAACGCGGTCTTCACATCCATTTGGAAGACTGTGAAGTTCTTGTGGGTGGCATAAGCAAGTAACATTCGGATGGCCTCGATTCTTGCTACCGGAGCATACGTTTCATCATAGTCGATCCCTTCTTGTTGACGGTACCCCTTGGCCACGAGACGCGCCTTGTTGCGTACGACGATTCTGTCTTCATCCTTCTTATTCTTGAAGATCCATTTGGTGCCTATCACCGTCTTGTTCTTTGGACGTGGAACCAGTCGCCATACCTTCAGAGCCTCGAATTGGTTGAGCTCTTCTTGCATAGCAATGATCCAGTCCAGATCTTCAAGCGCTTCACGTACGTTTGCCGGCTCGATGTTGCTTAAGAAGCTGGAAAACAGACAGAAGTTGGCGGATGCACCTCGTGTTCGAACAGGTGTGGAGGGATCACCGATGATTTGGTGTAAGGGATGAGCTCGCGTCCATTTGGTGGTATGCGGAAGCAGTTGCTGAGTAGAGTGAGACGCGTCCGTATCCACATAACCACCAGAAGGTAGGTCTTGTACTGCCTCGAGTGTTGCAGGTTGATTTCTCGGAGGAGGTGGGGGAGGATTCGTCGATGGTTGGTCAACTCTCGGTTCCGAGGAGTTCAGAAGTTGATCGTCGGTTGTAGCAGAAGACGAATCATCAGGAGTGATCTCCGGATTTGTAACAGGTTCCTCCGGAGGGATAACAGTATCAGTAGATGTTGATGACGACGGTTGTCCTGTCTCCACAGTAATGTATGGCATGCTGGTAGAAGGCGGCGGACCGGATAGGTGCGACGAGTCTTCAATACGAGCAGCTTCAAGACGAGGTTGTGCTGAAACAGTAGGGGAAGCATTAAAGATGTCATCATAAAAGTACTTAAACAATAAATCTAAATCAGAAGAGTTAGCATTCGATGAAGATGCATGATTCGTATTTACTGTCGCTTGTGTAGATCCCGAACTTGGAGGTCCGGAAGCTAACACGCCAGTTAAGTCGGGTTCTGAACTGAGTTGTTCAGAAGCCAAGTCTGCGGCTTCGTCGAATGTCACGTTTATGCTTTCAACAACGGATTTGGTCTGTTTGTTGTAAACGCGATACGCCTTAGCCTGCATGGAGTATCCGATGAAGACTCCTTTGTCCGCCTTGGGGCTGAATTTGCCAAGATCATCTTTGTCATTCATAACGTAGCACGTGCATCCAAACGCATGAAAGTACTTGATGTTCGGAATGTGGTTGTTCATGATCTCGTACGGCGTCTTGTTGAACCGTTTGTTGAGGATGGAGCGGTTTTGAGTGTAACAAGCCGTAGACACCGCTTCGGCCCACAGAAATAGCGGCAGGTTGGCTTGAGAAAGCATAGTACGAGCAGCCTCGACAAGAGTGCGGTTGCGTCGTTCCACCACTCCGTTTTGCTGAGGAGTGCGTGCAGCCGAGAAGGTGTGAGCAATGCCGACTGAAGACAGATAATTATCAACTGTCTGATTCTTGAATTCAGTCCCATTGTCGGTTCTAATAGATTGAACTTGCTTCATTTTGTTCAGTTGGACAGTCTTTAGGTGGTCGATGATTAGCTCCGCAGTTTCGTCTTTTGAACGTAGAAACAGCACCCAGGTGTAGCGCGAGAAGTCGTCCACCATTACGAGAACATACTTGCGCTTGTTAATGCTTGGGACACGCATCGGCCCACACAGATCCATATGAATAAGTTCTAGGGTTCGGGTCGTGCTCGGAGTTACCTTCGGCGGGTGCGGCACTCGCTTCATCTTTCCCATCTCACATGCCTCGCAGAGACGATCCTTCACGAACTGAAGGTCGGGCATGCCTTTTAGGTGTCTGCCCAGCACCAACTTGTTGATACTCTTGAAATTTAGGTGTGATAGTCTCCGATGCCAAATCCAAGCTTGTTGGGAATTGGCCTTTGACATGAGGCTGACCGGGTTATCGGGTTTTAGGGTTGCGAGGTCGATTGTGTAGAGATTGGTTCCGCGTTTTCCAACCAATAGCTCCTCTCCGTCATCGTTGAGGATTCTACATCGTGTCTTTTGTTGATCCAAACCCTCAGTGATTTGATAATGACCCTCTCTTATATACTTAGTGAAAACTGTAAGTAAACAATATGTATCAGAGTTTCACTATCGCTGATAAGTACTAAGATCTTACAGTACCGCTGATAGGAACTCTCGCTCTTTTAAATTAAACATTCAGCGACTGTCTGAAATCGTACAACCACTCTGATACTACACTGTTCATCCATGCGGCTACTAAGGTTGTCAACCAAGGTCAATGACATGCAACCAACCAGCTGATGACACGTGTAAAGTGTATACTGACTTGCATTAAATGCATGCAGTATATAAAGAGATGAACCCACTTCATTTGAAGTAACTTGCTAACTCTGGACAAGTTCAATCTCTTATCTCAAGATAGGTTATTATTAGTAATTTCCTTATCTCTCTTAGTGCAAGAAACCTTAGTGTTCCAACTTGTTTAGATTTAGGTTTATCCTTAATCTTGTTTCCGCAACAAGCTGTAAATTGTTAATGATTTATCAATAAACAATTTAGAAAAGTAAAATCTGTGTGTTTGTATTCAACCCCCCCCCCCCCCCTTCTACAAACTTGTATAGGCCTTCGGGACCAACAAGTGGTATCAGAGCGGATTTGTTTAATCTCATAAACAAGATCTAATCTAAGATATTTCTCTTCCTTGCTATTATCTGAAAATGGCCACCAACACAAACACAAATTATATAGACAATGGTTCTCTTGCTAAACCCCCTAGATTTTCCAAAGATAACTTTAACTTATGGAAAAATAGGATGACACTCTTCTTAGAAGGTGTAGACCCTACTATGCCTTACTATCTAGAGAATGGTCCATTCATCCCTGTAAGAATTGATGCTGCTGTTCCAGCCGCTGAGAATAGACCTGCTATTCCAGAAAGGCTGGTACCTAATGAAATCTTTCAATGGACTGACGAAGATAAGAAGAAAGTGGCTATAGATACAAAAGGCAGATCCATACTATCCATGGCTCTTCCTGACGAAGTCTACCATTCCGTCATGAATCTGAAAACATCAAAGGCCATGTGGGACACAATATGTGTTCAGTATGAAGGAACGTCTGAAGTCCAGGATTCAAGAAAGATCAACCTGGTAAGACAATACGAAAGCTTCATTTCTGGTAAGAATGAATCTCTCTCTGAAGTTCACCAACGTTTTAATTGTTTAATTATAGATCTGAAAACTGTTGGTAAGGAATATTCTAACTTTGAAGTGCTGACAAAGTTTCTAGAATGTTTACCTAAAAGTTGGGACAATTATGCTATGTGTCTCAAGCTATCAAAGGATCTAAAATCAATAACCCTTTCAACCTTATATGGCACGTAGTTGAATCATGAGCAATCGAGCCATCTTAAGAAGAATCTTGTAAAAGATTCCAAAAGCACCCCTGTTGCTTTAATCTCAGAGGAACCTTCTACTCAGCGACCCTCGGTCACCATCACTGAGTTAGAAAGTAACTCTGAAAGGTCATCAGATTCTGATTATTCAGATAATGATGAATCTTTGGCTCTCCTAACTAAGAAGTTCAGGAGATTTGCCAAAAAGAAAATGTTTAGAAAGAACAAACCTCTTTCCATAACTGACAAGCCTAGATCATCAGCTTTTGTTGATAAGGCTACTGCTACTTGTTTTAACTGCGAAAAGACAGGACATTTCGCTAACGAGTGCAGGTCAAAGAAAGTTTCTAGACCCTCAGCTTTTACAAAGAAACCCTTTGTTCCAAGGAATAAAGATGACAAATATTCAAAGCTGAAAGAAAAATATGCAAAGCTGAAAAGCTTTAAGAAGAAGAATAAAGGCCTGATGGCTGACTATGATTGGGCTGCTTCTGATGAAGCATCATCATCTGACTCTGAAGATGATGAAGCAAATCTATGTCTTATGGCCAAGATTGAAGAAGAGGAAGAAAGTTCAGACATTCCCTCCACTTCAACATCTGCTACTCAGGTATCACCTTCTTTCTTTACCAATATTGCAAATATTGATGAAGCTGATAGTCTCCGTAAGATCGATCTCTTGACTAGAAGTTTATACGAAGCCATGAACGGCAAAACTGTGGTTGAAAACCAAAATCTTGATCTCGCTGAAAAGCTTAAAAACTGCCACCTTCAAATAGAAAAGCTTTCTAAAATTGAAGAAGATTTTAAAGATCAAGTATATTTAAATCAGCTAGTCAAAATCGAACGAGCAGAAGCTATCGCTGCATTAAAGGCTGAAAAAGCTACTGTTGAAGGATGGTGTAATTCTTCAACAAAGATCACTGAGATAATAAAGTCTCAGATTCCCCTGAGTGATAAACGTGGTTTGGGTTACAAATATGAAACTCCAAAACCAACCACTGAACGTTCAATGCTTAAATTTGGAACGTTCGTATCCTCAGTCACTGATACTTCATCTTCTCAGTGCTCCTCGTCCGTTACACCAATCCCTGAGGAAACTCCTACCTCAAAAGGCAAGGAGAAAATGGTTTATTCAAAACCTACCTCTGTCTCTAAAGACAAAGGTAAAGGAATTGTTATTTACCAGAATCCTCAGAAGGGTACCTTAGTACCAAAGCTGAATGCTTCTAAAGCTTCAGTGGCTCATCCCTCTGGATCAAGGAAGCAGATCTCTGGATCTATTCAGCGATCTACTCCTAGACTCAGATTGGATGTCCTTGGTAAGAAATCTGAAGAACTGAATGTTCGTCCCATTTCTAAAGCCAATAGTTTACTTGGTGCTGGCACTTCTAATTCGAAATTAAAAGCTCAGCATTCAAATGGTCCTACAACTAATTTTAGTTATAGGAAATGTTATCACTGTGGACTTACCGATCATATTGCTAGTAAGTGCCCCACAGCCACCAAAGCTGAAAAGATAGCTAAGGTGAAGATTGCCCCCAAGGCAAAGAAGACCAACCCTGGTGCAAATCAGGTCAAGGTGAATCCTATCACTGAAGTTAAGAAATTAACCAAAGTGAAGAAAGATAAAGCTGAATCTTCAAATGCTGCGAAGACTACTGAATCTTCCATTCCAACTACTTCCACTGACAAATGTGTATACATGGTAAAGTGGGTACCCAAGAAAAACTAATCTTCCTTCGTATAGCAGGTTAAGAAGGGTATCTGGTATCTCGATAGCGGATGCTCTAGACACATGACTGGAATGAAAAGCCTGCTCGCTGAATACAAGGAAGAGAAGAGTCCCTCTGTGACTTTCGGTGGAAATGGAAAAGGACATACCCGAGGGTATGGTGTACTTTCAAATGGTACAACCTCCTTCAGAAGAGTCGCATATGTTGAAGGGCTGAAGCATAATCTTCTAAGCATCAGTCAGCTTTGTGACATGGATAACAAAGTAATCTTTACTAAGGAATCCTGCTTTGTCACTGACAAAAAGGAGAAGATAGCTCTCAGCGGTTATCGTTTGGAAAATGTTTATGTAATAAACATGGACTCAACAACCACTGAGAACTCCTGTTTCTTCTCAAAGGCCTCATCTAATGTCAACTGGCTATGGCATAAGAGGCTATCTCATCTAAATTTCAAGACACTAAACACTATTTCTTCAAAAGAGTTAGTCACTGGTCTACCTCAGCATTCATACGCCAAAGAGTCGTTATGTTCAGCGTGTGAAAAAGGGAAGCAGACCAAAGCAAGCTTTAAGTCAAAGCAAGTTTCTTCAGTGTCATCTCCTCTACAACTACTCCATATGGATTTGTTTGGCCCTGTTAACAAACAATCCATCGCTGGAAAGAAATATACGCTGGTCATAGTTGATGAATTCTCTCGCTTCACATGGGTAATGTTTCTCCGTTCCAAAAGTGACACCCCTGAAGAACTCATCACCTTTGTTCGGAAGATGGAAACCCTGAACAATTTGACCGTTCGCTCAATAAGGAGTGATCATGGGACTGAATTCAAAAACAGTTCTCTTGATTCCTTCCTTGAGAGTAAGGGTATTTCTCACAACTTTTCTTCAGTGAGAACACCGCAACAAAATGGGGTCGCTGAAAGAAGAAATAGAACAATTATTGAAGCTGCACGTTCAATGCTCAGCGATTCTCACTTGCCTACTCAGTTTTGGGCAGAAGCTGTCAACACTGCTTGTTTTACGCAAAACAGGTCGCTGATAGTCAAAAGATTCAAAAAGACAGCCTATGAACTTTTTCATGGGAGAAAGCCTTCAATCAGCTTTCCTCACATCTTTGGATGTCAGTGTTTTATACTGAACAACAGAGATGCACTTGGAAAGTTTGATCCTAAGGCTGATGATGGAATCTTTCTTGGATACTCCTCAGTTTCCAAAGCCTTCAGAGTCTTCAATCGTAGAAGACAAACTGTAGAAGAATCTATTCACGTCACGTTTGACAAATCCCGTTCAGCGAACTCTAAACCGTCCGCTGATACTGAAGAACTGAATCAATGGATGTTTTCTCAACTTGGTAATTCAGAAGACATTCCCACACCTCATGCTCATCCAGTAGAAGATGATAGTCCCACTATCATTCCAAATTTGCAGAATAGTGAAGTTGAAACATCTTGGGTCTTAGCTGTTCCTATAAACACTATACCTGCAGTTGATCCAAATGTCTCAGACATTCCATCTACTTCTTAGCAATCAGTGAATATAATGACAACTGCATCCATTCCTCTCTTGGCTGATACTCCTGACGTCGCTGAAGCTTCATCTTCAGCTCCTCCAGTTCAAGTTGGGTCAGCGTCTCACGCTCCGGCTCAGCGATGGACTATAAATCACCCAATTGATCAAATTCTTGGTGATCCAAACACTGGTATTCAGACTCGACGAAGTGCAGGTAATATTTGTTTATTTGTTAACTTTATTTCACTAACTGAACCAAGCCCTCAAAGATCCAAACTGGGTCAGCGCCATGCAAGAAGAGCTAACTGAATTCGAAAGAAACAAAGTTTGGAAACTTGTTCAGACACCAACTGATAAAACAGTAATAGGCACTAAATGGGTCTATAGAAATAAGTTGGACGAACATGGTACTGTAACCCGCAACAAAGCTCGACTTGTTGCTCAGGGATACAGACAAGAGGAAGGTATAGATTATGAAGAAACATTTGCTCCAGTAGCAAGACTTGAATCTATTCGTCTATTCTTAGCATATGCTGTACACAAAAACTTCAAAGTACATCAGATGGATGTTAAGTCAGCGTTTCTAAATGGAAAGCTAAATGAAGAAGTGTATGTGGAACAACCTCCAGGATTCTCATATTCTAAGCGTCCAGGTTATGTTTATAAACTGGATAAGGCACTTTATGGCTTGAAGCAAGCTCCACGTGCATGGTATGATACCCTTTCTACTTATCTCCATATTGAAAATTTTGAGCGAGGTAAGATTGACAAAACTCTATTTTTTAGAAAAGTGAAAGGTCATATCATTCTAGTTCAAATATATGTTGATGACATTATGATTAGGTCTACTAACCCTGAGCTTTGTACTCGTTTCGCTGATAGAATGAAAGATGAGTACAAAATGAGCATGATGGGTGAACTAACATATTTCCTTGGTCTTCAGATTAAGCAAACTGAGAAAAGAACTTTCATTAATCAGGGAAAATATGTTAAAGATATGCTGAAGAAATTCGACTTAACTGAAAGTTCAGCTATGAAACCCCCTATGGCACCACCGCTGACACTTGATAAGGACACTAAGGGTGTTCCTGTCAATGTCACGCTGTACCGTGGGATGATCGGCTCTCTATTGTATCTTACAGCTAGTCGACCCGATATTATGTTTGCAACATGCTTGTGTGCACGATATCAAGCTGAACCTAAGATATCTCATATGAAAGCTGTAAAGCGAATCTTTCGATATCTTAAGGGTACTGCGAATCTAGGTCTTTGGTATCCCAAAGATTCAGGATTCGATCTAACCGCCTATTCAGATAGTGATTTTGCAGGTTGCAAAATGGATAGGAAAAGCACCACAGGAGGATGTCAGCTCCTGGGTGGAAAGCTGGTAAGTTGGACAAGTAAAAAGCAAAATTCAGTGTCCACTTCCACAGCTGAAGTTGAATATGTAGCTGCTGGAAGCTGTTGTTCTCAAGTCTTGTGGATGAGAAATCAGCTACTAGACTATGATCTTCAGCTCTCCAAAATTCCAATCTATTGCGACAGCACAAGTGCCATCGCTATAGCAAACAATCCAGTACTACATTCAAAGATCAAACATATATAAATCAGATATCATTTTATCAGAGATCATGTGATGAATGGTGATATAGAACTTCATTTTATCCCAACTGATTATCAGTTAGCTGACTTATTTACCAAACCTCTTGATGAGACAAGATTCAACTTTCTCATCAGCGAGCTTGGAATGCTGAACTTTGAAGGATAAAATCTTCAGCGGTTCACATTGATCAGCGAAAGGATAAATCAACTTGTATAACCCATGCTATCATCTTCTCTCTGAATAAACTTGATTCACTGATATCAAGGTATGTTTACTCTCTCTGACAATCGCATGAAAATGCAAGATTTCAAAACAAAATGCATCGCTGAATATCTCTTCTTTAACAGCGATATTTTGAAATTTCTTAAAACCTTCACTGAATATTTTCATTCAGTACTTCATGTTTTCAAAAGTATCCCTAAGTTTTTCAAAACCTCAGAGACAACCAAGAATATGAAAGGACAGTTGTGACGTCATTACAACGGATAAAACCCCGACACATTTTCTCTTCCTGACACACGTTTGCACGTCTCGTTCAAACTTCCAATCAAATGCAAACACGTGTCCGTGTCATGATGAAAATCTTTTCCCACTCAAGATTTTCTCTTTCTAAAATCTCTATATAAACAAATTCTTTGTTTATATTTTTCTTTTACGCGATCAATCTTCCTCCGCAAGAAAGAATTCACTGTTGCATTTGTGATTTCAAAAACTTCAAGAACTGTTCATCATCTTCTTCATCAAACATCAAGGTTAATATGTTCTTATTTATTACCGAATGCGTATAACTTGTTTCCGATCTTCTCATTGTTTTAACAAGATCCAACAAAAGAACTTCGTAAAATGAAATCATTTTTCTTTCGTGGTTTTATGAACACAACCATTTCATGGTTGTTCTTCAAGTTTAAAAGCAAAATCTTAAACTTGTTCTTCATTCGTTTCCAGAATCTATTTCTTCATAGAAAACTGGAAAACAAGAAAATGGGTTTTACATTTCGTTTCAAAAATCAAGAAAAACCCTAATCTTCATTAAGACATTTTGTCTGAATGAAATGGACAAAATTCGAACCATCTTAATGGAAAATCTTTCCACATTAAGATTATTCTTATTTGTTAATCTTTGGTTGAACTGATAATACAGGAAATGGCAACGTCTAACATTCCTACTACCGCTGAGAACATCTCTACTGACTCTGAGGAAATGGAAATCATCAAGGCTCCTCAGGTTAAGTTCACTCTGGATCAACTAGACTGGACTAAGATAAACAACCTTTCTGCGCTTCTCGAGTTTCCTCCTCGAAAGCAAGCCACACATCTGACAGATGCTGTGAATTTCCTGAAGAATTGCTGCATTTCAACAGCCCTAACCATTTCACCCCCTGCAAGTCAGCTGCTACTATCTCAGTTCTGGTACTATGCCAGACACTCTCAGCTACCATCCGCCAAAGATCCCTCCAAAACAGTTGATTGTATCCTCTGCGATACTGAATATGGCACGATAAAGATCACACCTGCCATCATTCGCAAAGCTCTGAACTTTCCCATCGCTACAAAGGAAAAACCTTTTGTTCCTTTCCCTGACCATAAGAAGCTCGCTGACAAAGAAGCTCTAATTGCATTTTTTGATGCAATGGGCTATGTATGGGAAATGGGCAGAGACAAGAAGCCTGAGAAGAAGCTAACACTGCTGAAGAAATCAAAAATGCCCAGCGAGATGAACTTCATCTTCGCTCACCTTATCAGCTGCATGACTGCCAAGACCGGCTCTTCTGATCAAGCCGCTCAACCTCAGCAAGCTATGGGATACGCTCTGCTGAAAGGTCTACACATTGACTGAGCATCTCTCATCTATGATGACTTGCTGCAAAGAGTAGACACTGCCGCTGACAGGCCTGCATGGGTTCCTTACCCCCGATTCATCAGCGCTATCTTTCAATATGGCCTGAAGGACAACTACCCGCAAGAGGGCGATCTGAAGCTCTCTCAGATTGGCCCTAAGGTACTCGACTTCAAACCTGTTGAAAATAAGGTACGTCTTTCTACCCTCTTAACACTTCTCAACCCTTCTTCTTTTACTTCTGTGGCTTCTTCAGCGACAATACCCATCGCTGATACCCTGGCCACAAAATCCTCTCCTTCTAAGAAAAGGAAACATTCATCTACCCCACTTGATTCTAAAAGGATCAAGAAAACAAAGGAGCAACCCCAGCAATCTCATGCTGAAGACTCCTCAGCTCTTTCTGCAGAGCTGAAGGAACGTTCAGTGGTACGCTCTGCCACACCTAAACAAGCCATCCCTTTTATCCCGACTTCAGCGTCTCTAAACGCTGAGGTTACAAACTTGGAACCGACCCAACCTCCTTCAGTCTCTCAAAAGACTGATGAAGTGATTGTCAGCGAATCCAACTCTGAACTCATAACCCAACCCCCATTCTTATCCTTCGCTCCTCCTTCCACTCATTTAGTCTCTACTCCAGATCTAACTGGAGCTGCCATCATTTCCTCGGAACCTAAAGCTGATTCTCCAGGAATGATGAAGACAGGACCTGCAGAAAAATCCATGGGCACTTTTGAAGATGACATGGAACTTTACTCAGGAACCCGTGATTTCGATGAATTCACCAATCCTCCTGCAGGTAAACAACAACCCATAAACACTGTGACTAAACCCCAAACTTCTGAGCTTTCCTTTGTTCACAAGTTTTTATATGTTACAGGTCCTAATTTGGGAGATATCAACGCCTCTCTGAAGTCCGTGGAGACAAAGCTGACAGGTCTCACCACTACTCTCTCCAATAACTCTACAGTTGTAACAAACGCTGGAGAGAATCTGAACAAGCTGACAACGGTGGTGGAGAAGAAGGCTTCCATAGATGACATGAAGCAGGTTGATAAAACTCTCAGCGACTTCGCCAAGGTGCTCGCTGATATCTACACAGACTACACCTCTCTCAAAAATTCAGTTTCATCCATGTCCAGCGAGGTAACAACGCTGAAGACATCGGTTGGAACACTAGAGGGAGATATGTCTGCTGTGAAGACAAATGTCAACACTCTGACGACTGACTTAAGCTCTATAAAGACTGACGTTGGTTCGATGAAGACTATGATCGAACAGCTGCTGCACAAGGCGAATACTCCTGCTCCTGCTCCTGCCCCTGTCCCTGAATCTGAACATTTTACAGCGACGGATCGCATTGAGCTCGGGAAGATCAATCCTGCTATTTCTGGCCTAGAAGACAGATTAGCAAAGATTGAAGTTTGTGTAGGTCTCTCTGGCCAAGAAGACAGAGAACCTACCAACGCTGCTGAATCTACCCATTCCTCCCCCAGTCATCATGAAAAAGAGGGGGAGAAGAGCGCTGAAGACCTCGCCAAGAGCGCTGAAGACCTTTCCCATGATGAATCTATCAGGGGAGAGAAGACGAATACTGAAGAAACCACCGCTGGACCTCAGGGAGATGAAAACCCTGAGGAAACCGAGAAGCTCGTCTCTGTATCTGAGGGGGAGCAACTCGAAGAAGAAGCTGAGAAAACTGAATCCGAAGCAGAAGATGATGAAGCCGTCGACATCCCTGATGATGAACCATCTTCTTCTCCAAAGAATGATGATGATGATGACGAAGATGACGATGACTTCTTTATTGTCAAACCTGCTCCGAAGATCAAAGCTCTTAAGGGAATCTCGATAAATGAACCTTCAGGGGAGCGGACAAAGACAAAGCCCTCAGCCTCTGGAGCTGAGAAAGGCAAAGGCAAAAGCGTCGCTGAAGATGACAATCTGATGATCTTGCTTGAAAAGCCGGTTTGTCAGGTATGCTAAACATCTCTCACTCCATCCCTCCTCTATCATACACTATCAGTTCTACTACCCAAGCCTATACACTTGAACAAATTCTCTCTATCTGATTCTACCCAAGTTCTTACTCGTAAGATCGCTGTGTTTCTGCTAGTCCTCTCCCCTGTTTGAGGATATCGCTGAAGGCTCCACAACTGCGACTTCACCAAAAATACCAGCTGTTGCTGAAGAAATAATCCCAGTCTTAGATTTAATCTCTGAGACTGATGAACCAGAAGAACAGCTACTCTCGCACAGAGGCAGACCTTCCTTAGCTCCTCAAAAGCTAAGTGAAGAGGATCAGAAAAGAAGAGAGGAGATAATAAAGCGATTCGAGGATCAGCGAATCATTCTGAGGCGTGATCAACTTCCTTCAGTTCCTCCAAAGTTCAGAATTTCCAAAAAGGAATACAAGGAACATCTCAGAGCTGAACGTCTAATCGCTGAAAGAAAAGAAGCTGAAGAAAAAGACAGAGAATACGCCATCCAGCTTTCTAAACGATCAATAAAAGACCCTAAGCTGAAAAGAGTTCCCATTGATGTTCAACGTCAGCTCTGGGAAAACGCCAAGAAGATAACTGAAGAAAAGAGAACTGTGTAGGGGTGGCAAAAAGTGACCCAACCCGCCAACCCAACCCGAACCCAACCCAATAATAGCAGGTTGGGTTGAGATTTTCAACCGGCCAACCCGCCTAACCCAATTAATAAATGGGTTGGGTTGGGTTGAAATTTTCAACCTGATTTCAACCCATTTACAACATCATTTTAACCCATTTCTAACCTGATGTCAACCCTTTTTACAACCTGTTTTCAACCTATTTAAACCCTTTTACAACCCATTTATACTATTTTTATTTAAATTAATTTAATTTAATATCTTTTTATATTTTAAATTTAATTGAATGAAATCAATGAATTATGTAAACCCTAAAGTCCTAAACAGTATTGGCGGCTGTTTCACTGTTTGTCAAATGTCAATTGTATGTATTTCTCTTCACAATTCATTTGTCTCTATTTCTCTTCTCCAATAAAAATCAAAACCCTAGTTTGTCAAGTTTTCTCAACCGGCGACCACTCTCACGCCGGCGACCAGTGACCACTCTCACGCCGGCGACCAGTGACCACTCTCAACCGACGAAGTTATTCAAGTAAGTATCAATCTGCGTTTTTCAATCCCGATTGTCGTCGGCGGCATGACCTATGTATACAAACACTGTATCGACCATATTCTTCACACCCTTCATATTCTTCTTTTTTCTTCTTTCTTACCGATTGTTTTAATTTGTCTTCTTCATTTGGGAGCCTTCCAGCAAACATGCAGCTCTTCTTCATTTGTTTTAATAGAGTAAACATGCAGCTCCCAAAAAATATAGAGTAAACATATTTAATTAATATTCATATATAGTAATATGTTTATTGTTATAATGTTATTACTTTAAGTCTTTAACAGCTTTCCGTTTTTTTATAGTAATATGTTTATTGTTATAATGTTTATGATTTTGATTCCATTTCAGTGAATAACACGGGTGAAAGTTCAGAAGGAGATGATCTACAGTCTCCTCCACCAAAGAACAATGGCAATAAACCGATTAAGCAATTAAAGCCGATCAAAGCTGGTGTGGATGTCAAACGTCATAGAAAACTTACATCTGAGGTATGGAATAGCTTTGAGTTCTTGGCCCCCGATGAAAATGGTGATTTATATTGTAAATGTAAACAATGTGGTCAAGTTTATAATGCTGAAACTAGGATGGGTACCGGGAATTTAAAACGCCATCTTAAAAATTTCAAAAAAAGTCGATTTAAGGATGTTGGGCAGATGGTGTTAGAGTTGGGTAGTGGTGGTTCTGGTTCATTAACTAGTAGGCCCCCTGATTTTGACCCTAATGTTTTTCGGGAGCTATTAGCTAGTGCGGTTGTGAAACATGAATTGCCATTTCAGTTTGCTGAATATGATGGAATTAGGAAGTGTTTCAATTATTTAAATTCCGAGGTGAAAGTTGTTTCTAGGAATACTGTAAAAGCAGATATGATGAAGATGTATAGGGTGGAAAAGTTGAAAATAAGAGACACTTTAAGTTGCATTCCTGGTAGGATTTGTTTTACTGCTGATTGTTGGTCATCTATAACTACTGATGGATATATGGTGTTGACTGCCCATTTTATTGATAGTTCTTGGAACTTGCAAAAATTGATTCTCAATTTTAGTTTCTTGCCTCCACCTCATAGTGGTCTTTGTATGAGTGATCATGTGTTTAGTCTTTTGAAGGATTGGGGGATTCAAAAGAAAGTGTTTTCTATTACTCTCGATAATGCTGCTGCTAATGATTCAATGGTTGACTTTTTGAAGTATGAACTTGATTTGGTTTGTCAAGGTGCATATTTTCATGTTAGATGTTGTGCACACATTATGAACCTAATTGTGCAGGATGGGTTGAAAGAGGTTGATGAGGCTATTATAAAGGTTAGAGATAGTGTGAAGTACTATAGAGGTTCTCAAACTAGGAGGCAAAGGTTTTTAAGTAGTGTTGCACATGTAGAGCTACAATCTTCAAGGGGTTTACAACAAGATTGTTGAATGGGGTTTTGAGAAAGCTTATGGGGACGAGTACAAATCTGAGTTGGCAATAGTAAAGGACAAATTGTTTTCATTGTTTAAAGAGTATGTGGATGAGTCAAATTTGAATACAACCAAAGATGGTGAACCTAAGAAGGACTCCAATGAAGGATCTCAAGATGTTGTGCTAGATGAAGCTTCTTCTTCACTTCTAATGGTATGTTTTATTATTATACATTTACTGTTTTTCCGTTTATTCATTTTCTATTTATCTCATTATTTTTATTTGTTTATTAGGACTTTGATAACTTTTCAACCAAGGTGACTTCTCAAGCGGTAAAGTCTGAACTTGAATGTTATTTAGAAGAGAAGCTCATGCCTCGCGTGAGCAATATAAACATTTTGGACTATTGGAGAACTCATGAGATTCGGTATCCAACTCTTGCTCGGATGGCTAGGGACATCTTAGCTATCCCAAAATCAACGGTGGCATCCGAATCTGCTTTTAGCATTGGTGGTAGGGTTCTTGATGCTTATAGAAGTTCATTGAAGCCTTCTACAGTTGAGGCTATTATTTGTTTAAGAGATTGGGTATACGGAGAAGGTTTGTTCTAACTTGTTATTTATATAATTTCGTAGTAACTTGTTTATATATTTCTTTTATCGTATTAAGTTGGTTAATTTATTTATTTATATAGCACAAATGGAATCGCAACTTGAGGCGCTATGTGGAGCAATCATGAGGGAGAAGATGGGAGATCAAGAGGAGAGTAATACTAATACCGAGAGTGAAGTTGGAGTCGGTGAAAGTGGAAGTCGAGTTACTTAGAGTTTAGAAACTTATTTTTTTGACTTTATGATTGTGTTAATTAAACTTTGAACAATTTATTCCACTTTATGTTTGTGTTTTATTGAAACTTTGGACAATTTATTTGGTTTTGTGGTTGTGACTTGTGTATTTGTCATGGAATTAGGTTTAAGTTCTTTTTTAATTTACTTAAAGTTTTAAAATAAATGGGTTAACCCAGGTTCAACCCATTTATTAAATGGGTTGGGTTAAAAAATAATAAACAGGTCAACCCGCTACTAACCCAGGTTCAACCCAGGTTGGGTTGGGTTGAAAATCTCAACCCATTTACTTAAACAGATCAGGTTGGGTTGAGGTTTTCAACCCAATTAATAAATGGGTTGAACCCGAACCCAACCCAACCTGATCTATTTACACCCCTAGAACTGTGTCTCAGTCAACTTTAGCCTGGTGCAAAGAAAAGGTCAACTACAGAGACTCTCCTGCCAAAATCAACAAGGTATTCATCTCTGGAAGAACAACCCTTGTTTCAATCGCTGAAATCGAGATATTCAGATAAGATAAGAAGTCCGAAAAATTCTATGCTGAAGCCATAACGAAGTACGGTCTCTCTGAATGGTTGGAGATCAGGTTAGCCATCCAGAAGTCCAAGTTGAAATACAAGGAACATGTTGAAAAGCTGATCAACAAACAAATTGACTTAGTCTACTCCTGTGTGGATATTCCTCCTCCTCCTCCTCTCGAAAGTCAGAAAAGAAAGGCCTCGGCGAAGAAGAAGAAATATATATCTTCAATTGATGGCCCTGTCATTCGAAATGAAACAGGTATTGGTTTTTCACGTGCTGAAGTCCTTGGTCCTGATCCTGATCTTTCCATGCTTGACACATCTCTTCCTCCTGGTGAGACTTTCATCCCTGGCAAAGTCATAAGCGAACCCTACGGGATATTTTTTCATGACTACGATGGTGGAAAGCGTTTTCAACGCATCTCTGAACTTCACATCACTCCCATCGAACAGCTGAGATATCTCATCTACTGGTGTGACTTCAGGAATGACCCTCAGGCACGACATCTGAAACCCTTGATTTTTTAAGAAGCGCTGATCAAAAGAAAACAAGGTGTAACCGTTCCTGACTGGATGATTCCCACCACATCAATGACCCTTGATGAACTTCTCATTAAGGAAGAACCTTTGTAAGCTGATAGGATCGCCTCTTTCATCTATTTTATCAGTTATCCTTTTGTACTTGTAATTTATTTCGCTTGTACTTGTAATCTTTTCATTTCTCTTTGTATCCTGATTCAAAGTTTTAAAGAAAGATTTCAGCGAATGTACTTTACTCCATCAGTACTGAAAAGATCCCAGAAAACAGTAAAAGGGACAAATATTTTATGAGTTCTTTTTATCCTTATGTTTTCATTAAATAGCAATTTTCTTTGTTGCTATGTCATAATCAAATAGGGGGAGATTGTTGATCCAAACCCTCAGTGATTTGATAATGACCCTCTCTTATATACTTAGTGAAAACTGTAAGTAAACAATATGTATCAGAGTTTCACTATCGCTGATAAGTACTAAGATCTTACAGTACCGCTGATAGGAACTCTCGCTCTTTTAAATTAAACATTCAGCGAACACTGTTCATCATTAATGCTCTGAGTCTGTTCAGTCATTATGATGATCGCTGATAAGTTAGTTGTTTACTTATGATCCCTGAAGACAAGTTTCACGTCAATAAAGGTTCTACGCTGAATTCGAAGATCAAGCTCAAGAACCAGCGACAAGTCTCCTAATGAACTGATGTGGATCAGCGAAGACTCAGATTTGTCCACTCAACGTGAAGTATCAAGTACAAGACTTCAGCTATCGCTAAACTTTATCATTCGCTGAATAGAAAATGATAATCGCTGAATCAACGAAAGCTGATCATGAAGTCCTCCGTACAAAGTACTTTTGCACGACTCCGTACGAAATGTCAGAAAAGAACCTCCGACTGTCTGAAATCGTACAACCACTCTGATACTACACTGTTCATCCATGCGGCTACTAAGGTTGTCAACCAAGGTCAATAACATGCAACCAACCAGCTGATGACACGTGTAAAGTGTATACTGACTTGCATTAAATGCATGCAGTATATAAAGAGATGAACCCACTTCATTTGAAGTAACTTTCTAACTCTGGACAAGTTCAATCTCTTATCTCAAGATAGGTTATTATTAGTAATTTCCTTATCTCTCTTAGTGCAAGAAACCTTAGTGTTCCAACTTGTTTAGATTTAGGTTTATCCTTAATCTTGTTTCCGCAACAAGCTGTAAATTGTTAATGATTTATCAATAAACAATTTAGAAAAGTAAAATCTGTGTGTTTGTATTCAACCCCCCCCCCCTTCTACAAACTTGTATAGGCCTTCGGGACCAACATCTTTTTTAAGCTGACCTCGAGATCTTTGTCGCAGAATTGCCCGATGCTGAACAGATTGTGTCCCAATCCCGCGATGTGTGTTACCTTCTTGATTGTGAGCTTATCTTGAACAATGACGTCATAGCCCACGATCGGCGCCTTGTG
Source organism: Saussurea involucrata (assembly GCA_033807775.1). Classification (NCBI taxonomy): domain Eukaryota; kingdom Viridiplantae; phylum Streptophyta; class Magnoliopsida; order Asterales; family Asteraceae; genus Saussurea; species Saussurea involucrata. The sequence continues at coordinate 30,391,923 of CM066316.1, forward strand.
GTCGTTTCCAAATCTCACGTGTCCACCGTATTCTTCCTTGTAGTTCGTGAGAAGCTCCTTCCTTCCGGTCATGTGCTTGGAGCATCCAGAGTCTAAGTACCACACATGACCGTGCTGTAAAAATAGATTAACGGAGTTTAGGTACCCAAATTTGTTTGGGTCCTGTAGGGTTAGATTTGGCACCTCGTGGAGGAACTTGCTTTGACATAGATTTCCCATTGGGTGTAGGTTGTACACCTTTAGTGGGAACTGGTTTTGTCACAGTTTGCCTTCTTGGTGTAGAGTTTACACTGTTTGGAGGAAAGTTATTTTTAGCATGTTGCCTCTTGGGTGCCGGTTTAACCTCAGTAGGAGTAGCCCGCATTGCATTGGGTTTGGTCTCCCGCTGTGGTTTAACCTTTGATTGGTACCCTCGTTGAGTATGATGTTTCTTGTTGGTTTTATGAGGGTTTCGTCTGGGTGTATGATTAAACATATTATGTGACCCATACCAATCATTTAAGTTAATTTGATCAAAATCATTCCAACCACATCTAGAACAAACTAAACAATCACGCGATAATTGAATCAATTGATGAACTGAATTAAGTTTGATCGGGAAAGAAACTTCAAAACGATTCCAATTATTCCAAACACAATTGTCTTTGTTAATTCTAGAATTGAAAGCAGTAGGGAACGACTTTGACGCTGCATCCTTGACAGATTCCTTGTTTAGCCACTTTGGTTTTTCTGGTTTTGCTCGACCATTATTATCTGAAACAACAGGGACAGAATGATCAGTTACTTTAGAAGGAATAGTATTTTTGGTAGGCAATGGTCCGGTCTCCTGCCTCGGCTGTGATTGCTTTTTAGAAACAGGTTTGGAAGTCGGTTTTGATTGCGAAATCTTGATCACAGCTGGGGCCTTTGTTTGAGAATTGCTACCCTTTAGAAAATTGACCGAATGATTGACTACAGGAGACAAAAAATCAGTGTGACACGGGAGAGGTTTGTCGAAAAGGAATGACTCAAACTCTCCATCAGAATTGCCTTCAGAGTTCATGAATGCTGAAAAATCGACATCCGGAATTACTGGACTTGGACCGGTCGAGGAAGGCGAGGAACACTTTGTGCTTGTGTGCTTTGGGGAACTTGGTGTGGAAGCGTTTGAAAAATCAGAATTTAAATTCCTTTTAACACACTCATCTTGAGAAACTTTATTTTCTTGCGAAGAGATATTTCCGATGAAGGCTTTACACGAGGATGTGTCAGATGAGTTAGAGGAAAGATCAGGTGAAATCTGTTTTTCATATTTGAGTTGGTCAATTTGCTCTTGGAGCTGACCATTTATTGCATACTCCTCCATCTTTTCTGTTGCCAAAGCAGCCAGTTTCGATGTGAGCATATTAATTTCACCTCGAAGGATTTCCTGTCCTTCATTTGACACACCTTCGGTTTTCTCAGATTTGAGTTTCTCAAGTTCCTGAATTAGCGCTTTCTTCTCGTTTTGAAAAACATACCTTTCTTTCTCAAACGACTTCTCCAACTCGACAATCTTTGCTTCCAAGATGAGAGGGGGAACATAAAGTTTAAACTCGTTCGTCTCAGTCTTGGTTGCTGGTGCATAGTCCTCGTCCTTTTTGGAGGAATCCTTGGGCTTAGCAACCTTGTAAGGGTCGAAGTAGTCATTTGAGAGATACTTTTTGTTCTTTTTATATGAATTATTCAAAGGTTCATAACAAAACGGAAGCTGAATTCCTCGTTTGTGTGTGCGCTTATATTCCTCGGTGTCCTCTTCCTTTTCAGGTTCAAGAGGACCAGTCCATTGAATGGCATATTCTGGATACTTTTTATCTAAACCAAAACAAGCAAAATCATACAGAGTGGGTACATTCCATCTTCCTTTTTTCAAATAGTGTGGGTTATCATATCCGATTCCCCACTCTTTGTTAAAGTATGTGAACTCTTTAGGTTTATTCAGAAAGATGGTTTGATCAGTTTGACCCCTTTTGTGGAGTTTGGTTTCAAGATCAAGAATTTTAGTAACAAACTCCTTGTGCTGAATTTGAAGAGAGGAACATTGATAAACAAGTTCTTCTTTCTCATTCATGCACTGATCAAACTGTGACTGAAGATCAGATAATTTGGCCCTTAAGTCTTTGGGTGCTAGTGAAAGGATTTTGCATTTTTCCTTTAACATAGCATTTTCAGACTTATGTTTATCAGTTAATCGTGTTTGAACTTCTAGCTTTTCGGTTAGTGAACTAATCTCAAGCTTTTGTTCTTTAGTGGTGGCCTTAAAAGAATTCGCCTGATCATTAAAGGATTGCATCTTATTCATTAACTCTTGGTGAGAAAGTTTACATACCTGACTTGTCTTCTCTTCATCAGCTGGAGAGTGATAGCCTATGAAAGCATTTGCACAGTCTGAATCGCTTTCATCATCAGAACGACCCAACCAGTAGTCGTTTTCCACAAACATAGCTTCTCCAGCTTCCTTCTGCTCAGCCAGTGCCAGTTTGGCCTTGTAGTAGTGAGAATTCTTTACTACAGCCTTTTTGCAGTCTTTAGCAAAATGACCAAGCTTTCCACAGTTGTAGCAGGTCACTGGTTCATCTCTCTTCTTTCTATCATCTTTCTCCTTCTTCTCCTTCTTCTCTGACGTGTCCTGCTCATCAATTTTCTTCTTTCCCTCGTGCTTGTCTTGATAATCATGGCGCTTGTTAGACGCGGTGGAGTAGCGCTGATTATTAGATGTTGGCTTCTTATAAAATTGTTGTTGTTGAAGAGATTTAGTGAGTAGAGCAACAGCTTTCTTGAATTCAACTACCTCATCATTCGAGTCACTGTCTTCCTTTTCAGATTCGGAAGAGCTTTGCCTTTGAGCACGTTTAGAATGATGGCCCGAAGATTTCCCTTTCTTTGAGGATATAAGTGCTATAGGATCAGCAGTTGGCTTTGCTTCAGTCTTCTTCTCTCCCAGAAGTTCATTTACTTCATCTTCGTCTTGAAGAAGCGTCTCATACAGTTCATTGATGCTAAGGTTCTCTATCAAGTTGTTGTGCTTAACATGAGAAGCAAACACCTTCCATTCGGGTAGCAAATTGTTGAGGAACTTGAGCGCGTTCTCCTTGTTGGAACGAACAATATTGTTCTTGTTCAGTTCATTGAGAAGTAAGCAGAAGCGTTCATATGCTTGAGTGAGAGTCTCGCCATTGCGTTGCTTGAAACCATCGAACTTGGTTATTGCGTTGTTAATCTTTAGTTGATTACCAACAACACTCCCACGCATCATTCTAGCCACTTGATCCCACATGCCTTTTTCCGTACCTTTGTAGCTGTCGATGGCTTGGTAGATTGAGTTGGGAAGTGCTTGGATAATATATCTCTTGGCATGCTTTTCGCCTTCTAATCTGCCACTTTCCTCTGCGGTCAGTTCGGCTTCAGTCTTGTCCTCAGAACTAGTCGCAGGATTTGCTGCAGTTGGTGCAATGGTCTTCTTTGGCCATTGAATCGGACCCTCTTCAAGAGCTTTCTTGATGTACACATAGTTATCCTTAGATTCAATGAAGATCATGAATCTATCTCGCCATTGGCTATACTCACCTTGATAGAGACAAGGTGGTTTGGAGTCGGTTCCAATAGCAAGTGCGTCACGTGAAGTCATCGTAGGTTGCAACGGAGTGATCATCAGACGTGTAGATTGATTCAAAGAGTAAACCTAACGCAAGGCACTAAGAGTGAAATCCTAACGCAGGTTCTACGAGTGGTATGAACTAAGAGTGATCTTACTGGATAGGGATCCAAGTAAGGGTCTGATCAGGAAGTGTCTGAATCAGATAAATTAAAAAAATTTCTGCAAATCACAAAGTGTCCGGGTAAAGCAAAGAGTCCGGATGGCACAGTTTCCGGATAACACAGGGGTTACCGGAAGAAAATGGTTACCGGATAGTGAAATTAAGCAATAAAGTTACCTGGTAAGGAGATGTCCGGATAAGTTGCTTACCGGATACAGAGGTGTCCGGATAAGGTACTTACCGGATACAGAGATGTCCGGATAAATTGGTATTCGGAAACTTTGGGTTTCTGGAAACTATTTTACCCGGATTGATTAGAGTTAATATTACTTACCCGGATTGTTTGAACTTACCCGGAAAGAGGAGCGAGCCCGGATGGATATTACACAAATATCCGGACACTTGGAAGCTGTCCGGAAAGATCGGCTGAGTTGTCCGGGAAGTTCGGCTGTTTGCTTAGATCAATCGAATTTTCGATTAGGGATCCCCAAAATCAATCCTGGAAGATTAGTAACAATGCCAAACACAAAATAACACTAACCCAATCGATTTCAATGCAAAAACAACACCTTTGGATGATAAAAATTTGATTTTTGACGAAGAACACAACCAAATACTTTGAACACAATTTGCATAATTAACCACTCAAACAATCGAATTTCGGTGTGAAAATTTGCAGAAACACTATTAAGTATAATGCTAATACAACTCAATAAACAGATTTGAACATTTTTGTCAGAATCTAAGATTTGAAAATTCAAGAATGAGGAAGACGAGAAAAAGTCAAACTAACCAGAAATCAATGAGATAACCTTTGAATCGAATCCGTCCGTCTGCTCTGATACCAATTGTTATTACCAGATCCGTGCAACAAATAAGAAATCAAATAGATGAATCAATAAGAACAATGATTTCCAATGGTCATCCCTTTCATTAATCTTTCAGAGAGAATTTTGCAATACAATGTTGAAAGTAAAAGAGATGATTAGCTAGTTTTTCCAAGCTAATCTTACATTAAATACTATGGGCCCGTGGTTAACAAGCCCATGGCCCGTTCACTAATAAGGCTCAAAATAAAATATTACAATTCAACCCTTGAACTTTAAATCAACTATAAAACATGCCCTAACAAGTGGTATACAGGTACTTATACAGCAGAATGGGCATAATGGATCAATCAGAACCAACCATTCAAGACCCTGACTTCCGTGCTGACCTCGAAAACATCTTCACCAGAACAAAACCCAAACCTAAATATGAAGTCTTCTCAACATCCAAGATCATCAAAGTCATCTATTGTAAGTTCTCCAAAACCAGAACCTGGCCCAAGGTCTCATACAATATATACAAGGTCAAAAGGGATGACAAATCCGAGAACCAATTCTCTGATGCGGATCTTAGAAAGTTAAATCCTTATGATCTTCCTGACCTTCTGGACTGGACGAAAGAGAACTTCACAATAGATGAAGTTCGCAGAGCATACAGGGTGATTAGAAAGGCCATACGCGAGAAGCTTCTGCTATACAGCATGGTAGATTTCCAATTGGCTCGAGATCTTGGAGTAAAAAGATTAACCGTTCAACCACTAGAAAACTACCGCCCTCCCTCTGCTACACCAAACTCAATCATCACAAATCCAAGGGTCGGGTTAGTATTTCTAGATACTTCTGGTAAATCAAAGTTGTTCGTAGAGATGGACTGTCAGAAGTATGCAACAAGTACTTTGACAGAGTTTAGATCGATCCTAGTGGGGCACAGAGGAACATAGCTCATGGATCAAAGTCTTGCCGACAGACTGATAGAGGTTATCGATGCAACAATCAACTTCCGAACTCTCTGCATCAGCTTCTATCACGAGCTCATACAAGAAGGACTCGACCGCAGAAGTTTCAATGACTTCAAGGATGCCAATGTCTGAGTCAGTCAAACAAATCCTCTGTAACATTTTCTTTTCAATACAATCAAATGTAAATGCCTTTTGCATAATCTAATGTAAAAAGAAAATTGTTCTTGTGCTTAGAAAATCCTTGCACTTTCAAATTTTTTAATTTTCACTACTTAGGGGGAGATTGTTAGCTCCAATCTTTCGGTTTGTGAAAGTAGTGAAAATAGCCTAAGTACATAAGTAACCCACAGAGGCTCTGCAAAAGAACCCAAGAATACCGAAGGCAAGAATCAGTAGAAGACTGCTCACAGAGGACCGAGCCGCAGAACCTCTGTCACCCTTGACAGAGCCTCTGCGGTTTAGAATGAAGACTTAGAAGATTAACAAATATCTTTCTACTGTTTCAAGACCCGTTCATCCACTTGTTTTAGGCGTGCCCTGACATCAACTACACGTGTCAAACTCTGATAGGGCTCTGTCAGAATTGGAACACGCGCATTAAATGAACATCGTACCTGCTACTGTTCATACGATCTTGTCTACTGTAGATCAGTCCTTATTGTCTAAAGTATGTCCCCTTTGTAGTAGTATAAATAGAAGACTCATGTTGAGTTCTTCTATTAACATTGACAAGAAAGAGAATCAGATAATTAAGCTACGCACAAACACACACACCAGCAGAATTCTTGTTATGTTCTTGGTGTTCTTGATAAATATCAAACAGTAATCTTGGAGATACTCATATGTTCTTTACATACTGTTTATTTGATATTGTGTGTTCTTCTACCTTTACATTATCTTTCAGTTCTTAAATACGCTTCCGCACCATATCTAAATCTGAACTAACTGAAAGTTAAGATCATTGTTAAGAAAATAGGAACCAACACTTCTGTTATGAGAAATTTAAGGTCATAGAGCCTCTGTTGAGCTCAACAGAGCCTCTGTAAGCCGGATCCTATATGACTGCAAAATTCCATACTGGAACACTATCGATCATCTTCAAATGTCTTCTTTAAGGATTCGCACGTACAAATGCACACACAGAGATACTGGAAGAAAGTCTTATGGTCAAAAAGCTCACTCCACCAAAGAGTCTCTGTCGCCTAACCTAGACAATCAAAGAAAGTATGTCTCGCACAAAATCTTTTCCAAAACAGTTTTCTAGGACACAAATTTCCAAATATGTTCTAAAAACAATGTTTAAAACAATTAAAACTTTGGATGATCAAAATGTTTCATGAATCTTTAGTTATGAGAAATTTTCACTCATAGAGCCTCTGTTGGCTTTGACAGAGCCTCAAAGCCTCTGTAAATGAAAATTTTGTACTAAAAATCTATCGATCCTCTCCAATGATTTTTCAAACGTTCTTGGTAAAGGTGCAAGCATCAGAGGATATAAAAGGCAGGTTTCAGACCACAGAGCTCAATCCACTACAGAGCTTCTGTTGTTTCTGACACTTGGCTTTTTAAGAAAATTCTGTAATAGTACGGGTTATTTACTGCGAGTGACAGACCCCAGACAGAAGGATTGCCCACGCGCCAAGCATTAATGAGCCGCGCACGACGTCTAATCGTGCTCTGACACATCCTGTTAGGGCATTTTTGTAGCTATCAAGACAGTATTAATATCTTGTACTGTTTCTCCTTAGTAGAGGCATGGGCTTGTCATGTCCTACTATATAAAGGAGTTCCTTGTTATTTTGGATAACAACTTGAAGCATTTGTCATTTTACACTTTGAAATCAATATATGGATGACAAGATTGCTCTCTAGATTCTCTCTACACTTGTTCATTACTTTGTGCTAGATTTGGGATTTATCAATTGGTATCAGAGCTAAACAGAAGATTCAAGCAGATTAAAGAGCAAATTGAAGAATTTTTACACTGTTCATCAAGAATTCGGACCAAGAGAAGTTTACTGTTCATCTGAAGTCTTAACATTCAGACATGAAGATTTTCTAGATTTTGAGTTTTTGAATCATTTCTTTGCATCGTTCAACTCGGATTTGGATTCTGAACACATTTAATTCTTGCATAAACATCAAAATCTGCACAGAATTGACAGATCTGATCGATTCTTGAATATTTTTTCAAAAACTTCAAGTTCACTGTTTGGATCTTAATTCGATTAAATTGATCGAATTGTGAATTGTGATCAACAGGAAAAGTGTGCAGATTTCAATTACGAACAATTTGATATAAGATTCATCACAATTGATCAAGAATTGAAGAAGTTATGGCAGATTAAGTGATTTTGAAGTTCGAAGTGCAGAATTCGGATTCTTCTTGGTGAATTCGGATCATTCAAAGAGAATTCGGAACATTCATAGAGAATTCGAACCCTATTACATTCGAATTGAGTGAATTCGAACCTAAGTAAATTCGAATTGAGTGAATTCGAATCCAGTTACATTCGAATTGCGTGAATTCGCACTCAACATAATCCGAATTGAGTGAATTCGAACCTTAGTACATCCGAATTGAGTGAATTTGAACGCTGTTAAGTTCGAATTGGAGGATTTCGAAATCTATCAAGTCCGAATTGATTATCCGAATTGAGTATCCGAATTGAGCATCCGAATTGATCATCCGAATTGATCATCCGAATTGAGCATCCGAATTGAGCATCCGAATTGAGCATCCGAATTCTTAGGAATGTTGATTAAATTCTCATAAGTGTAATTTTTCTTACACTAACTGCTTTATCTTCTGAACGATCGTTTATCTAGCCAATTATCAGAAGATGTCGAGAGATATGCTGAGCATGGGTTCTAAGAATAAGCCTCCGGTATTGATAGCTGAAGAATATTCTCAATGGAAAAGGAGAATGATTCAATTTCTGAATCATCAGAACAGAGATCTTATGCTGTCCATTCAGAACGGTCCTTACAAAGCCTACATAGAGGTTGGTGGCATTGCTGCAACAGAAACAAGTCAAGAGATTCTTCCAAGAAGAATAGAAAAGGAATACAAATATTACAGTGATGCTGATAAAGCTAGAGTTGAAATTGATGAGCAAGCATTGACATACTTGACTATGGCCATTCCAAACAATATCTATAATCGCGTAGACAGCCGAAATTCAGCAAAGGATATTTGGGATGAGCTAGAAAGGCAGTTTGAAGGTTCATCAAAATCAATGAAGACCAAAAAGAATCAGAGCATCAATGCGTATGAAGGGTTTAAAGCTAGAGATGGAGAATCGTTGAAAGATACTTATGATCGTTACAACATCATTCTGAATGATTTAAGAAGGAATGGAGTTGACAAGTCTGAATCAGAGATTAATTACAAGTTTGTCAAGAATTTACTGCCGGAATGGGATTCATACTCTATTCAGCTTCAAATGTCAAGGGATATGGATGATGAAAAGTTGACCGATATTTTCAGCATTCTGGGTCAACATGAAGAAAAGGTAAAAATGGTCAAAGAAAAGGAGAAAAAGGTTGAAGAATCTTTAGCCCTTCTAAGTGAACACAAGAAAAGTGGAGCGATGAAAACAAAGGCTTTGATCTCTGGGTTAAGCAAAAAGAAGATAAGTTCTGATGATGATGATGAAAGCAGCAGTTCTGGAGATGAAATGAGTGAGATAGCTGAAAAATTAGCCTTGTTAACTACAAGATTTCAAAACAGATATGGAAAGAAGAAGTTTCATTCAAAAAGCAAACCTGATTACAACAAAGTGAACAGATACAAAAGGTTTGAGAAAAGGTATGAGAACAAGGATCAAAAGGAAGAAGAAAAAGAGGAGAAAGTTGAGAAAAAGGAGAGGGAAGAAAAGAAGGATATGGATGACCGAAACTGCTATAACTGCGGTAAGCCGGGTCATTTTGCCAGAGATTGTCAGTTGAAGAAAGTTAAGGATTCTGAATACTATCAGCGTAAAGCACATCTCGCAAAAGCCAAAGAAACCGGAAAGCCAGTAAATGCTGAAGAAGAAATATGGCTGATGGATTCTTCAGATGATGAAGAAGCTCACTTCACTCAAGTGAAGCACAGTTTAATGGCTAAACTTGATGAGGAAGATCTGGAATCTGAGGTACAATCTCTATATCCTTCTCTTTATGATAACACTTCTCTTTATTCTGATAATTCTGAAAATGAATCTGAAACTGAAAATGACAAATATGAAGAAATGCAAGCTGTGATATTTGAGCTTAACGAGAAATTTAAAAAGGCACAAAAGAAAATTGAAAAAGTGCAAAAGCAATATGAAGATGAGAAAAGCTCAAAGCTGAAATATCATGATGAAGCACTTCTTTATAAGTGTTTAGCTGAAGATAGAGAAAAGGAGAAAGAAATTATTAGATCAAATGTTAAAATACTTGAATCTGAAATTTCTGAGTTAAAAAAGAAAATAACTGATTTAAATGATGAAAACATAGATTTTCAGTTCAAAATCAAGGTTCTTTCTGATGAAAGAAAAGAAGCAATTGAAAAGATTAAGCAGCTTGAAGATTTAAATTACAAAAGAGGCCAATCTGAGCAAACGCTGAATTTGTTGACTAGCAACCCAAAAGATAAACGATTTTATAATCCAAAAATGGGTCTAGGATTATCTGATGACAAGAGTTTCAAAACAATAAAACCTCATGAGAAAAAGGAAGTTTTGAAGCAAACTCTGATAAAGGAGATTCCTCCAATTGCAAAAGTTTTTGTTAAACCAGCAAATGTAAAGTTGCAACAAGTCATTATAACAGAAACACCTGTTAATTCACCTGTATCTGTTAAATCAAATAATGAAGTGTTGCAACAAGTCATAATAACAAAAACACCTCCAAAGACACAAGAAAAAGCAAAGGCAAGTAATGGAATTTTGCAACAAGTTATTGTATCAGAAACATCTCCTAAATCAGAAACTCCTATCAAAGATAATGCTTCAAATTCTTCAACTCCAATTTCAAAGAAAGATGAAGCTAAAACAGACAAAGGTTCAAAAGAAAAGCCTAGATACAATATAACAAATTTTAAATATGATGAATTAAACTCCAGTTACAAAACCAAAATGTTTGAACCAACTGGATTTAGTTCATTGTTTTCCGATGAATCTATGGCTAAAACAATTGTTGACAAAATCAATGAACCTATATCTGTTAAAACTAAATCTAACGTTGAAATGGAGTCAAATAATACATCAGATTCTGACAAAAGGGAGTTTGTTCCAGAAACTTCTTCTGAATTTCCAAATTTGGACTCAGCTTTACTTAAAATTGTTGATTTAGAAAATCAAATTTCCAAATGGCAATTAGATTTTAAAAAATTAGAGGATGATCGTGATAATATTGGACTAGAATTTGATCATACAAAAAGGATCAATCTTGATCTTAAGAGTGAGATTCAAAGACTAGAATCCAAATTAGATGAAATATCAAACTCTAAGGCCTCAAAAAGTTGTGAAAAATGTTCAAAACAAGCTGAATCCAAAGATCAAAATAAATCTTCAAGTATGTTTGATCCTTTTGAAAAGCTCAAATTTTTTAAAGAAAAGAAAAATCTTGAATTAAGATGTGTAGAACTTTCGAAACAAATTTCAGATTTTGAAAAAGTTCTATTTCTAGAAAAAGAAAAGCAGAAGAAAGAAAGAACTGAATTTGAAATAGAATTAAAGTTTTGTGAAGTCTACCATAAAAAGTTTTCATCAAAGGTATCTGATTTAAAAACAGAACCAGCTTCAAAAGGAAAAGAGAAACAAAAATCATCTGAAAATAAATCTAATTTGTTTTCAAGTGATCCAGTTTCAAAAGGAAAAGAGAAAGAAAAATCATCCGAAAATAAATCTAATTTGTTTTCAAGTGATCCTTCTACCTCTAAAGGTTCTGACAATGTTTCTTCTTCTTTCTCAGAAATGGATGAAGAAAAGTATGTGGATTTGAAGGAACAAGTTCTGAATAGCAAGAATAGAAGCACCGACTCTGAGAAATGTAGTTCTTTGAATAAAAATTGTATACATTCTTGTAATGTTTGCAATGTTTGTGGCAATAATAATTCCGCAATTTCAGATTTCAAATTATTGTCACAAGCTAAAAGAAGAATTCATTGTGCTCACTGTTGGGATAACTATTTCAAGCTAAACAGAAATGCTCCAACGAATAAGAAGTCTAAAACTTCTTCCTTCTCTTTAAAATCCTCAGCAAACAAATTTGCCAAAATGTTTGGTTTCAGATCAAACAAACAGAATAAAAAGATGAAAGAAAAGAAAACAGTTGAAGTAAATATGGATTGGAAATGGATTCCAAAAAATGAAGTTAACAAACCAAATTTACTCAATCGTTTAACTTTTAAAGGCAAAATTCAGGGGGCATCAAATGTCATTAATAAACTGATCCATACTAACAAGAAAGGACCCATGCAGATATGGGTACCTAAAATAAGATAATTGTTTCTTAACAGGACCGTCATGTGTGGGTCATTGATTCGGGAGCATCTAGACACATGACGGGGTACAAGCACTTCTTGCAAGATTTTATTGTACATCCTGGAGGATCAGTGGGATTTGGAAATGACTCAAAAGGTCACGTTCGAGGCTACGGAACGTTGAAAAATGACTCAATGCAAATTGAAAAGATTTTGTATGTTGAAGGTTTAGGGCATAACCTTTTCAGTATAAGTCAGTTCTGCGACAAGAACTGTAAGGTGTTATTTGATAAAGATTTTTGCTACATCTTGGATGCAAATTGGTCAGAAATCTTCAGAGCAAAAAGATGCGGAGACTTATACATGACTGATTTTACAACTCTTGTTGCTTCTAATCAAGTCTGTCTTGTATCAAAAGCTTCACAAGAAGAGTGTTGGTTATGGCATCGAAGGCTCTCGCATCAAAATTTTCGCAGCATCAACAAGCTTCGAATTGATGGATTAGTTTCCGGGCTTCCTGAAATGAAAATTGACAAAGTTTCTGTGTGTCCAGCTTGTGAAATGGGAAAGATGAAACATGTTTCTCACAAGACCAAGACTTTGTCTAATTGTAACAATGCCTTGGAATTAATTCATATGGATCTCTGTGGCCCAATGCGAACTCAGTCAATGGGAGGAAAGAAATATATCTTGGTTATGGTTGATGAGTTTTCGCGATATACTTGGTTGGATTTCTTACGACTCAAGTCTGAAGCACCCGAGCAGATCATTAAATTCATCAAGAATTGACTGGATTGATGAGGATGCCTTTATATTGTGTGATTGGAGAACCAGAGTTTGGTGTTGTGTTTAGTAATGGTGCAAACAAGATATTCATTCGGTTTAATGAGTTGGAAAAATATTCTGATGGTACGCTTAAAATTGTAAGACTTCAGTTAGTCGAAAAGCTCAAAAGACATGATGCTGAACGAAAAGTTAATTGGATGTCTTCAAGACCTAGAAGAGTTTTGTCAAGAGCCATTGAAGAGATAGATGAAAAATTGAGCTTCAGAATGGCTATGCGAAGGATTGAAACGCATCTTGGGTTTCGAAGTAGAAGAAGACCCTTTCTGCCTTGATAGCTAAGGGGGAGATTGTTAGGGCATTTTTGTAGCTATCAAGACAGTATTAATATCTTGTACTGTTTCTCCTTAGTAGAGGCATGGGCTTGTCATGTCCTACTATATAAAGGAGTTCCTTGTTATTTTGGATAACAACTTGAAGCATTTGTCATTTTACACTTTGAAATCAATATATGGATGACAAGATTGCTCTCTAGATTCTCTCTACACTTGTTCATTACTTTGTGCTAGATTTGGGATTTATCACATCCGACGTGGCAGATTTTCATTGGACGTGCGTGCCACACAATCCCTCTGAAACGTCTCCCCAGCCGTAAAACTCGAGTGCGGACCCCAAATGTTTATTGAATTCACTTTTACCACGGAATTCTATCCGTTTCTACCCTCACTATATAACCCCGTTCCCATTCTTCCTCTAAACTTTTACGAACTTACTCTCCTCATTACCTCCGGCGAACCTTGCAAAACCTGCAACTTCAACATTCGACTCTCTTTCTTCAAGATTATCACAATGGCATCCACCTCCAACGCTCTGGTGAACTCCCCATCCCATTCTAACCATTCTCAGAACCCAGAAATAGCCAGAAACCTACAACAGGACAACTCCGGCGACACAGCAGATTTTGCTCTGACAACCCACCTTCTAAACTTCATCGCTCATGAACACTTTGAAAGTGTTCTTCCCTTAAAACCCAATAACTGCTACCTGGTTCCCTCAAAACCCGCTTTTGGGGAAGAACATGCCATTCTTCTTCACATTCTGGAAAAACATTACCTCAACCCCCTACTAACCAAAACTGTCAACAAAATCCCCGCCAGATACCTCAATCAATTCTGGCAAAGCAGCAGATTTGACCCAGAAGATAGACAGATAAAGGGCTACATCTCAAAACCAGACAAATCTGAACACCTTGAACTCAAGTTCAACAGAACCATGTTCTCACTTGAGTTCAGCCTACCCACAAGAGGTCTTCTAGGGATAAAGGCATACGCAGAGGAACCCACAGACACCGAGCTCTGCCGTTTTAATGAAATATTGGGGTACAACACAACCCTAAGGAAAAGGAATGATTTCAGAAGAAATCGACTTCCCCCTCTATGGAATACTCTCTTCTCCATTCTCAACAGGTGCCTAACTGGGAAAGTGGGTAGTCCAGACCAATCTTCTCACCAAATCTTGACAATTATGTACGGGGTGTACTACGATCTACCTCTGGATTACACCACCCTCATGATGCAGGAAATGGTTAACATCATTGACCGCAGAATCTCCACCCAGAAGGCCAAAGGACGCAAGACCGATGCTCTACCTCCTCTACAGTATCAGCGTATTCTGGGTGTACTTCTAGAGCCTCTGCTCCGTCTACAAAAATGGCCAATGGAGGGACCAACGGCCAGAATGTATCCCATGAACAAAAACACCCCAACAGAGCACGAAGACAAATACCCTTTCTGCAGACCTCTGCCAGCCAAACTTCTGGCATATGCTTCCGACGAGACCCTTAGGTTAGAATACATACGCGATCATAGGACTCCAGAACCGAGTCCTGTGACACCCCCGCATCTAGGAACCTCTATAGGAGATCAGGTAGTTGAGCGGATGACAGATGAGGAATGGGCAGTGGCCTTGGCTAAGCATCAATAAGTACAAGAGAACTTTCATGCTCTGAGAAATACAATTCTCTCCCCTACTTCCAAGAGCAAATCCTCTGCCAAGAAGAAGAAGAAAGCTCACAGAAAAAGAAAAGCTACAGAAAAAGGAAAGCTACAGAAGGCTCCTTAATCAGTTCTGCTGAAACCCAACTGTCCCCTCCTCATGCAACAGAAGTTGGATCCTCTGCACCTCCCCCTCCTCCAAAAGACAAAAAGAAGAGAAAACATAAACCTTCTGAGGAGGGTGCCCCCAAACCAAATAAAAGGAGGAGCAAGAAGAAATCCAAGAAACCTCACACTCCTCTGCAATCCATCGCAGAGGAAGCAGAAATGGTCGAAGAAACCCAAGACCAAACTCTGCAATCACCTTCACCCATCAATTATGCAGAAGATCAGGGTGATTTTTCTGTCTTCCTCCAACAACCAGGGATTGCACACTCTTTATACCCTTCTGGATGGACCGCAGAAGCTCTATCTCATCATTCAACAGAAGCTCCAGACTTCAGAATCTCTTCTGACTTAGATGAAGATGACCAAACCCCACAGAATATTCAGTCTGCGACTCCAGAAGTACTATAGAACCCCTTCACACAACCTGGTTTTGATGTGCTAGGAGCAAGACCAGAAGATCTGGTTAAAACTACCACCAAAATCCCACCAGTCTTAGTCTTAGAATTAGATTCTGATGAAGAAGAAGATAACCAGGTAAACGAAGGACCTCTGCATCCCCATGTATGGCAATTAATTGGCTCTCATCCAATGTATGACTCTTTAGTCACTGGGGCAGAAGCCGCAACAGAGGTTAGGGTAGAAGCAGCGGGTCGTAGGATAGAAAAAGAGGTTGAGACAATAGATGGTGAAGTAGTGATAGGATGCCCAACAGAGCAAGAATCCAGAACAGATGCCTGGAATAGAAGAGGCACACAATCCCAACCAACTCCCAGTGCAACCCACACTTCTATTACCGCCAGTCTAGTGGCAGAAGGTAATATTGAACAAGAGCAGCACAGCTCGAACCCACCCCAAACTGACCAGGCAGAGGAAATTCCTTCCACCTCTGTGCCACTAATAGCCGGGGAAACCATTCCAGGGGAGTCCTCTCAAAAGGACTCACCCTTAGTTCGTGATCCATCGCCCCTGATCACAACAGAAATCCCTACATAGGAATTCGTTTCCTCTGACACGCACACACTTATAGGTCCAACAGGCTCTTCAGAGGAGCTTAGAGTACACAAGGACGGAGAGACTCTAGACAAGTCTCCGAGTCAACATAAGGATACTCTTGTACCCACCTTTGGAGTGGATCAAGACAATGTCCTTAACAGAACCTCTATAGAGTCTGAGGCTGATAAAGCCTCTGCTCGAGGATTAGAGGGAAATCCTTCCGTCCTCAACATCAAAACAGGGACGAAAGAAGGTGTCCAAGGAACAGTGACTCACTCTGGGGACGAATGTATTCCCCCAGAGGTTACACCAAGTCCACATGTATCAAGGGATGAGTTCCAAACCCTTGTCACCTCTGTGGACGCCACATTGAAAGAGTTGAAAAGCTCTTTTGATTCTTTTGCAGATACAACTTCCAGGGCCATTACTGATCTGAACACCAAAATGGACAATCTGTCCACAGAGGTGCAAAATGCCTTAGCCCAGAAGTCAACTGCGACAACCTCTGCCACCTCTGCCGCTGCTAACTTCGAGAAAGCTACTACCTCTGCTTTCCAAAGCTCTGTGAAAGCCCTACTTGAACAACTGAAGACAGCTCAAACGCCAACTTCTGCGGGCATTACTCCTGAAGATTTAAAGAAGGCCCTTGAGCTTGTTCAAGAACAAACAACTAGACGAACTCTGGCCATGCAGCCATCCGACTACATGACCAGAGCACAGCTCACAGAACTTGGGCAAGGGATACTTGATCAAGTCACCGAGTTCATCAGAGCCTTCATTGCTGCCAACGCTAATTACGTCAAAGACTTTCAGAGAAGCGTTGGCAAAATACGCTTCAACACAGAGGCAGAGGTCCATACCCTACTTGGCCTCTGTGACGACCTATGCACAAAGATGATCGCTGCAGGTGCCACACCGCCCAAAAAGCCAGAAGCTTCGTGCAGAGCAGAAGGCACTAAAGATAAGGGTCAGGATGACTCTGATGATGACTCTGATGATTCATCAGATCATCCTGAGGGGGAGAAACAAAGGAAGAAAGCTGCAAGCAGAGGTCTACCAGCTCCACCGGTATCAACAGAACCGCTAAACCAAGTTCCCCCAACTCAAACCCTAGAAGGAAACCAACAACAGACCACAGAGGCAACAACCACCTCTGTGGAAATACCCTCTGAAGAAACCCCAATCATAACCCAAGTACCTAAAACCAATCAAGATCAACAACAGAAGACCACAGAGGCAACACCCACCTCTGTGGAAACAACCTCTGTATTCGGAGAAGATATCCCAACCCGTGAAGTATTCCAAATCCTAACATCCTCCGAAGAAGATCAACCATCCCCATCACCAAAACCAAAATCACCAGAAGAACTCCCCTCTCCAACACCAAAAGAAACCAAGATACCATCTCCCACACCAAAAACCAGAACCAAGTCAATTGCTCACAAAAGAAAATATTTGAGCAAATCCGCAGAAGCCTCACCAACCAAGTCCTCAGAAACACAAGTGACAAAACCAACAGAGGCAACCCCATCTCTACAAGAAGATCTACAGCCGAAGGCAAAAGACAAAGGCAAGGGGATAATGACAGAGGAACCCAAGAAGAAGAAGCCAAAGCATCAACCAACAGAGAAATTAATGAAAAGCTCCTTCGACGCCTATGTGACACCAAACCCAGAAGAAGAAGACTGGGCTTTCGGTGCAACCCCTCTGTCAAAAATACCTGTTCTGGATCCAAAGGCAAAACTCACAGAGGATCGAGTGGCCCAAATTATGAAACAAATGGATGCTCTGCGCAGGCCCATGCCTCCACCCGGTGCACCTCCACAACAGATGGAAGAGGTGGTGTACAGATATCTATACAACAGAACTGCCAGAGATCCTCTGCCACCATCCATTCAAGATCCAGACTTTCGTTTTGACCTCGAAAATATCTTCACAAGAACAACACCCAAGCCAAAACATCAAGTCTTCTCAACCTCCAAAATCGACAAGATCTTATACTGTAAGTTTTCTCAAACCAGAAACGCACCTAAGGTTTCCTACAACATATATAAGGTCAAAAGGGAGGACAGAATCGTAAACCAATTCTCATATGCTGATCTGAGAAATCTAAATCCCTACGACCTACCCGACCTTCTTAACTGGACAAAAGAGAACTACACAACAGATGCACATCGAAGGGCATACAGGGTAATAAGGAAAGCCATGCGTGAGAAACTTCTACTATACAGCCTTGTCGACTTCCAATTAGGACGAGATCTTGGAGTAAGGAACTTGAGTCTTCGACCACCAGAAGATAACTGCCCATCCTCTGTCGTACCAAACTCGATCATTACATCTCCAAGAGTTGGGTTAGTTTATCAAGATCCTGCTGGGAAGTCAAAATTGTTCGTAGAGATGGACTGTCAAAAGTATGCAACAAGTACTTTGACAGAGTTTAGAGCTCTCCTCATGGAGCACAGAGGAACGGAGCTCATGGATCAAGCTCTTGCAGATAGACTGATAGAGGTCATTGACTCAACAATCAACTTCAGAACCCTCTGCATCAGATTCTATCACGAGCTTAAAGAATTAGGATTCGACAACAGAAGTTTCAACGACTTCAAAGACGCCAACGTCTGATATCCTCTAACAACCTCTGCAAATCTTTCCTTTCATAATGTAACCAAGTGTAAGTGCCTCTGGCATAATTTTGTATGAAAGAAAAGTAAAATCTTTTAAGGTACATTGTTTCACCTCTTGTCATGTACTTAGCCTAGAAAACCTTGCACTTTTCATTTTTTTATTTTTCAATACTTAGGGGGAGGTTGTTATCTCCAATCTTTCTGTTTATAGAAGTATTGAAAAATAGGCTAAGTATAGAAGTCTTCGACAGAGGCTCTGCCGAGTCACCGAGAAGACCGAAGGATGGAAGTCTTCGACAGAGGCTCTAACCGAGTAACCGAGAAGACCGAAGTAAAGAATCACCAGAAGACTCTTCAATGCGGACAAGGCCACAGAGCCTCTGTCATACTTGACAGAGCCTCTGTGGTATAAAAGACTAGAGCTCTATACAAGGACAATCATGCTTCTCACGATTTCTGTTGTACGAAGATCCTGAAGATCATTCGTACAAGGCATGACCTGACAACTCCATGTGTCAAACTCTGATGGGTCTTAGCCTTAGTAGAAGCCGGCGCATTTAATTAACGTTGTACTAACAACAGTACCAGAATAGTGTTTTAGTACCTTCGGTCCTTGTTGTCCAGATCTTGTCCCCTTTAGAAGTAGTATAAATAGAAGACACATGTTGAGTTCTTCCATTAAGCTTTACACAACACACACACCATTAGAACAGAATTCTTGTTATATCATCGGTGTTCTTGGTGTTCTTATTTATATCAAATACAATGAATCATTAAGTTATTTATTTGTGTTATTTACACTTCACGTATTTGATATTGTGTGTTCTTCTACCTTATTATATCTCTTAGTTCGTTAAAAACGCTTCCACATTATATCTTGTTTGAACTATTAGATAGAATCATCATTGTTAAGCAAAACAGGAACCAACAGACTGGCTCAGGTTAAAGTTTGTGTTATCTTGATTAGTCGACAACTACAGAAAAAAGTTCATTTATGTATTAATTCTCAAAGCTTGAATAACCCTTTAAAAATTCAAAAATTGAGCTAAAATCCGTATTTCACTATTTTTCATGATTGGGCAATTCGCAAATGATGAAAAATAGTTATTTAGGTAGGCAAATTTCAATTGTGATTATCACAACTCTTAAACCTTCGTGAGATTCTTTATAAAAAATTTAAAGACATGTTTAATCTCACTTCTTCACCTTAAGGCTATTTATTGCACGGGCAATACACAATGCATAAATACCTTAAGTGAGTTCAACCATACTAAAACATAACAACTTCTATTTTGAGTAACAACTAAGAAGTCGGTCGTTTGGGTCATGACTATCACAATAGGTAGGCAATACACAACGTAGTGTGATCTCGCGATCCGGCTCATTATCTTACACTACACTTGTCCAACCCGGATTGGCCAATGCTCCTACCAAAATTTTACAGTTGTAAGTTCGATAAGTGTTTTAAATGGGTGGTGAAAAACTCACAATTTTAGTTCATAAGGGGTTTACCGAACTCCTTTAAAATTAACGTTTTAAAATTCGTTTTAAAACAATTTTTCGAGTCGGTATCTCTATAGTTATAAAATTAAAATTTTCTCAATTTTAAAAATTGGATGATCGGTTTGCGTTTGATAACATATCAATTTTAGTGTAAAAACATTTACAACTTACCGATTAAAAGTCACGATTGTGTTTCAATTTTCCTTTTATAGAACGTTTGCAATAGTTATATCATATAATTATAAAGCAAATGAATAAAATGGAAAAATAAAACGCAAACACAATCAACCACATAACAAGCAAACGGATTCGGTATGTCCCACTAATGGGGTTTCTGTCAGCCCATACGGAAAACCCTGGTCAAATCCTAAGGACACCGCCATGGCTCCCACTAGCTCCACCAACCGAGATGCACTCCGGGACGCCGTCTTCGATTCCTTCGTTCTTCCAAAAATTAAATTACAAAAATCCAATCCAATGCTATATTAAGCTAAAATCTAACCTAACAATTACATTACAATTGAATTTAAAATGATGCACAGATCGTATAAAATTACATAACCCACATAATTATACAATTTAATTTCCGAAATAAAATAAAACATACAACCACGGGTCAAACGGGCCAAAACTGAACCCGACAAGAAAAAGCGACCACAACGGGCTTGGGTCCAATAAACATAAACAAAATCAAGCCCAAAACAAAATTTGGGCCAAAACCCGGTCAAAGCCCAATAGCCTTTCGGCCTACGAAAAATCCTAAGGCTCGTATCAAAAATTAGGGCCGGTTACGAAAACAACGACACCAACAAAACACGGACGCAGAGCCATACCGTGGCGCACCACGCACGGCATGTCGCACGGCGTCGACAACGCACGGCGGCGGTGGCCGGCAACGGCGGCCGGCGGCGGCGACGGTGGTGGTGAAATTTTTCGAGGTTTTTCGTTTTTGACTGTCTTTGTACCAATTTTTAATCCATATCACTTTGTAATGAGGCTCTAATACCACTGAAAGGTTTCGACGGGATCGCAGCGGAAACAAACACACAAACATGCGTACAATTATAAAGGAAAAAACCGCGAAACCCCACAAGCCCGGATCCGTTACTAAAGTAAATAGGGACAAATACACATCAATAGAGGGTTTAGAAAACTACCTCAATGAATGTACCGGAAAAATGATTGAAGCACAAGAAACCAACGTAGGCTCCCTCTAGCGGTATCCGCACGTGAGTAGCTTCAATTCCGAACGATTGCTGGTCTTTGTAAACTAAAACGACACACACCAAAGTCGATTTGGTGTGTGTGTGTGTGTGTGTAAAATCGGCGCACCAAAATAGAGGGGAGAGGAGAGCCTTTTTGTGATTTTTGATTAGCTTAAATGAGTAACCTAAACCTAATTTAGGTGTAAATATCTCACTTTCCTTGTTATGGCCTGGGCCCCCTTTTTAGTTTTTTTTGGAAAGGGTATCCTAGGCTATGCCTAGACTAATCCCTTGGCAAACTATGATTGTAAGACATCAGCCCTGATTAAACCTCTGTGGCCACAAGTTGTGTATGCCTAGATTCAAACCCTGGGCATATGGGATATTCCACCACATCCCCTAGCGTCTTAACCAGTACGCCACAACCCTTGTGGTTCCCCCTTTTTAGTTTAGCTTAAACTAATATAGGTCTTAACCCTTTGATTAATTACTAGTTAATAGTAACTAATACTTGAGTCTTTATTAAAGTAAACATTAGTTTTATGAATTGGGCTTTAATTGTTAACATAAGAGCATCCACAACAATGAAATTTCAGGACAATTGCAAATGTGCCACATCAACGCCACATCAACTTTGCAATTATCCTGAAATTATCCTCCACAACAATGAAATTTCAACCACTTTCTAAAGTGACATCTAATCATAAAAAACTATATTTAATCAAATAACAACAAAACTACAATTAAATATTTTTTTCTATAATTTAATACGAAATATTTTATTAATTAAATGATTATAATAAAATAAAATAAAATATTTAAATAAAATATTTAATTTATAAAACATTATATTAAAATACAAAGTAAAAATATTACATTAATCGTCATTTTCTTCCTCTCTAAATCTTTGCCAAATCTCTTCAATCAAATCTGATTGTAAACAATGATTCGTTGACCGATTACGTACTTGTATGTGATTTTGGAGATAGTTTTCGTACTCGGGAACAGGGACGGACCTAGAAACCTTTTCATACGGTGGCACCATATTTTTTCAAACGGTTTTTATCGACATGTGTATCTTTTTTACGAGCGTTCAATATCGATCGATATGTTTTTAGCCAAATTTCGGTGTTTCGAGGAATTTTTAAAGTTTTTGGCTTGATTTTAGGGATTTTAAAGTTTTTTTTAACGATTTTGTTAGACCTTTTCGGTATTTTTGGTTGATTTCAGGAGTTTTTTTCAGGTTTTTTTTTGTTGATTTCAAGAATTATTTTGGTTTTTGGTTGATTACAAGGTACGGATGCACTTCCAAAAAAATATAGTAGCACCTCTTAAAACGATACAGTTGCACCTTTCACGAAACAAAACAATTTTAACCTTCGCCGGAGAAATGATATGGTGGCACGTGCCACCGTGTGCCCTTATAAAGGTCCGTCCATGCTCGGGAAGTATATTACGAGAGATTTGAGGCGTAGTTATAGTAAAATTAACATCATCGTTTATATCATCAAATTGACGAATATAAATATGATGTTCATCTTCGACGATCATGTTGTGCATGATTATACATGCTCTCATTATTTCTCCAATTATTTCTTTGCACCACATACGAGATGGCTCACATATAATAGCGAAACGTGATTTGAGTACCCCAAACGCTCTCTCTACATCTTTCCTAGCAGCCACTTGTTTCTTTGCAAATAGTCGATGTTTTGGGGATTGAGGTAGTGGAATTGACTTCACGAATGTAGCCCAATTAGGATAGATCCCATCAGCAAGATAACTAAATTGTAATTGTTACCATTGAAGGAAAAATTAACTTGTGGTGCTTTCCCTTCCAAAACCTCATGGAAGACGGGAGAACGGTCTAACACGTTGATATCATTTAAGGTACCCGGAAGACCAAAAAATGCATGTCATATCCATAGATCTTGTGAAGCAACAGCTTATAAAACACATGTATGGTGAAAAATATGAGTATGGTGAAAAATACGTCCAACCTTCAATATATATATATATAGAGAGAGAGAGAGAGAGACTTGAGATCATGAGAGACCAAGCCATTTCCGTGAGACCCGTGAGACCAAAAAAATAACACTAAACCTTCACAGCAAAATACTGTGAAGGTATTGTGAAGGTAAACCTTCACAGTGTTTTTGCTGTGAAGGTTCGTTATTTTGCTTACCTTCACAATGAATCGTTGTGAAGTTTTAGTGTTGTTTTGTGGTCTCATGGTCTCACGAAAACAGGTTGGTCTCACGTGAACCCAACCCTATAATACATCTTTCATGATGAATAATACACGAATTCATGAATCGTGTATTATTCACCCTGAATGATGTATTATTCATACTTAATGATACATTATTCATGAAGAATAATACATGAGTGACCCGTGAAGGTGTGGAGACGTGACACACTCTCTTTTGTTCATCGGTTCACAATCGAAACTCGATAGGTTCCCGATTCATCTCGATGGGTATTGGGTTACGGTAATGAAGAACACGATGCCTTAGGACGTTGAAGAAAGTGTTGTAGAAGGTGATGTCGAGTTACGGACTTACGGTGTCGAGATGTTGTAAACACTTGAACGTACATAAATATTTATAATGAATATAACACATATATAACATTTCACGTAAAAACGGTTAAAACAACAACAACAAAACTATATCGATATGGATGTCATATCGAAGAGCACGGAATTCTCGTTTTTTTGATATAATTTGTTTGATTAAAATATTAGTAATTTTTAAGATAATTTATTTTAAACTTTAAGAGGGGTAAAAAATTTTAATTTAAAAAGAAAATAAAAAGTCAAAATATGTTAGGCGTGAGTTTAAATTATCTTCCCTTTTTACCCCTAATCACCTTAATTAATAATTTCAGTTAAAAACTCTATTTAATATGAGTCATTGGTTCAATAGAGATGGAAGGACCAAGATTCGTCCTCACGTTCACAATTGAAAATGAGTTTTCATTTGAACTTTCCTCTATATATATATATATATATATATACTTTCATTTTTAATCAATTTCCAACCATCAAATTCCATCTTCAAATGGATCCATCAAGACCTCCATTCAACCCATTTTTTTAACTTTTTGCGAGAATCATGTTACCACCCAAGTGATGTTACGCAAACACCAAATCATAGTATTCCTGCAAACGAACAATGATGTATTTTATGTGTTAAGTTTGTATTTTTTTAATATGTAATTTATTTTATTGTACTTTAATATAAATTATATTTTGCATTTTTTAATATTATGCCTTTCAAAAATATTTTTTAATATTTATTAACAAATAAAATTATTCATACATTTTTTACATAAACATGCTCTACAAAACATCACAAAACATGATTTGACATAAAGCAATTTCTAATTTAAAAATTATTCCCTACAATTTCTTATACTATTCACTGGCACATCAGCAAAAAGTATTGATTTGACATTTACAAATTACCAAAACCAATTTCTAATTTAGCAATCATACTCACAACCACTACAATTTCTAAAATAGAAATCCTAGTTGACACATTTGCAATCCATATGAAATTCAAATGATATCCTTGTTGTGGATGCTCTAATAATTAATTATTAGGCACAATTTATATAATTAGCTTAATTATATTTTTCACACACTTTTATAATTATCTCCCATTTATATTTGGTTTACGACCATCATGATCAATTCGAGACATACATACTTTATGCGTGCAACCCTCATAGGTTAATTTGACGTCAATAGTGTATTCATGTGACGTGGGCATAGAGAAACGTACAATATGATTATTAACACTATCATTTGGTCAAGTAATCTACATAACTTAAATCACATATGATTATTAACACTATCATATTGATATTACCATAAAAGACAAACCATTCGAACCCTTGGCAAATTTGAGAGTATTCCAGCTAACAATATTTAGAATGGCAAATTTGATATTGTCCACATAGAGTAGTTGTAAAATTTTGTTAAATATTGTTAACAATTGGAAAGAAATATTTGTGATTGAAGTTCATTAAGAATGTTAAAAACATACCACTAGTGTTGTTAATGGACCACAAAAGAATGCATTATCATCATGTCCGCTCCAGGTGTTCTTGCAATACCTCAAACTACTAACTACATACTCACACCAGTTGATGTCCTTAAACCTCCTTTCTTGTGACACTCGGGACAGGACATTCAGGTCACACAGTCCATTATATTTTCATTGTCCCATGGTGTTTCAAAAAACAACAATGAAGGTCAGCTTAAAGTTCCAATCGGAATCATTCGATAATACAATTTGTCTACTTACATTGTTTGGTCGTATACCCTCTCTGTTGAACTGCTTAATCTACTATGCTTTAATGTCGGCACCGTAATCTTTTGTGTTGCATGATTCGTATTTCATATGACCCATTGGCTCTCCAATCATGTCTCGTATTGTTTCTTTTGTTACGTGTATTGGACCGTTTGAAGTATTTAGGGCCATTATGTACGGATCAAAACATAGTACGACATGCCCAAGGTTTGATGGTATTCCATCTAGCTTCATTCCAATTAGACCTTTGAACCCCATTTCTCTTTCGCATTGCTCCTGATCAATTGTTAGTGATCTCACAACAGTGAAGAGAGGGTTTGGTGTTGTCCTCAATCTTATCATTGTTAGTTGTTTCACTCTTTGCTTCTCCTTCTCGACATCTTTCTTTTTCGTAGATGTTGTTGTTTGTTTTTTTGCCTGTTGTATCTGCTTTTTTTATTTGTCACTTTCCTTTCCCTTCTTCTCACGTTCTATGCTTACTCTTTTTGGTTTTGTCCCCGTTGTTTTTTTTTTGTGTTGCTTTTCTTTTGCCAGAAGAAGTACCTAAAATCCCAATGAACTATATACACAAATTAAATTACAATCTGTATGTATTTCTATTTACTTTAAAATCACATATTCTTATTGTGCTTGTGAACAACTTATTTGTGGCAAATAGTACATCATATATGGTTTTATATTGTACCTTAAAATTCTCATACTAGCAACAATATTCATGTATCAAATCATATATGATTAGATATACATAAATACTATATTTGATTTATTTACACATCATTATATAACATTTAACAAAGAAAGTATTGATCATATATGATTGAACTATTATATGTTATTTAAACACCATCTTTCTTAACATCAAAATTGATTATCTATTACTATTAACATAAAACCTATGCATAGCTATTTTCTATAAATCAAATATGATTACTAACTATTTGAACAAGTCTTGTGTGGTAAATATGCAAAACTTGTTTACCGATCACATGAACAAGTATTAAATGACATCCTATTATTAACCATATGTACAAGTCTTACATCACATATGATTAGTTATCTACAAACTCTATATTTTCATACTAATAGATGAATATATGATTTTTCATCAAACCACAAATTCTAACAACAAGCACTATTGATCATATATGCTTGTATTAATATATGTATTCAAAGCCCCTATATATAAAAAAATTATGTAACTCACTTATGATTAATAACAATATTTACAGGTCAGATCAATAATATTTACATCACATATGGTTAGTAATTCAGAAAACCTTTCTTTTAACTATTAACAATGGCAACATGTCATTTTCCCTAAAATGTACAACACATAAGCTTTTCTAACCTACAACACTTATGTTTAACATGTTTTTAATCTAATAGCATGCATGATTGCTTACACGAAGGACATTTAAAATTCACAACAGATGTTAATAATGTATATACTAGACTACAGATTTCAAAACAATATCACTTTATTTACTTATTTCAATGATTACGTGCTTTGTTAACCAAATGGGCATTTGACTCCGTGTGTTCGTTATCTTCTATGTCTCCGCAGTCATCTACGTCAACAGGTTGATCTCTTGTGTCTTAAAAGTCTCCAATCTTTGATAATCTACTACTCTTCTAAACTTCTTCAACCATAAACAAGTAACCATTGTAGACAAAAACTCTAGGGTTTACATTTGAAAATATAAAACAGGGCATGCATACATAAATTATTTATGTGTCGCAACCATGGCTATCCTTCCAAATCCTTTTCCTCTCACAAACTCGATTTCGTGAAAACAAATGAAAAATCTTAACCTTCAATGCTATACCTTATGAAAACGGTGCGATTTTGGCGATGTTGAATGAGATTTGTACGTTGAAGCAAGTTCCTGAGTTTTTAAGGAACGATCCTATTTTCCTATTTGATAGGGATCATCATTCCCTACGTGATCACGTATATTCGTACAGGGTGCCTTTTTCCAGTTTTGCCCCAAAAGTTAAATTTATCCCGCATCCATTTCAACTAGCACTATACCCGTCCGTTGGTCGGGTATACGACATGATTTTAATTTATGCAAATCTTGTATTTGTTGCACATCTTACAAACCACAGTGTGCATATGTGAACAATGTGCATTTACATATGCATATACATGCATGCAAGAATATACATATAATGGACATACATTCATATGAGATAATGCATATATGCATATTTAAAAAAACAAAATCATTGTAATTTTCAATTAAAAGAATGGGGGAAGGGGGAGGTAACTACAATAAAATGTACAAAGATCTTGACATGTGTGCTTGGAAACTGTGATGTGCGTAAAGTTTCCTGTGTGTTTCATCACCTGGCTTGCGGCAGGGCAAACTCAAGATAAGGGCAGTTTGATCCCATGTAGAAGCTAATAAATGCTCTCATTTGGATAAAGAAAGTCAAGCTCCACCACCTACAAAATAGAAGGCATTGCTCAGAGAGAGATTACAATGTTTTACTACATGGAAGGTTGCAAATAAAAAAGATTGTGCTACAAATACGCTCCTATTCAAAACTGATCATTCTCACATCAGTCCACAAACTCTTTCAGATTGGAATGGATTTCAAATTGTGATTTTGAGCTGCATCTGCTCCACGTGTGCAACTACTCTCTGTCTCTCTATATCTTCACAATTTCTTTCATTGTTATACAACGAACCATTCGGGTTTTAGAAACTAAAGGCAAATTATGATTTCTAGTATGAATGAGTAAAAGATCGGCATTGTAAAGCGAGTGTTTGATAGAAACCTTGGGAATGGGAGTACCGCATCATCAAGAATATACGCCAAACAACAAGTCATACCATCTGCCACGTTTCGACCAACTCTACAAAAATTGAACCAATCAAATCAAACCATGAAAAATTAATACAACTACCCAACATGCATTAAATGAGTAAATAAATAATTAGATTCTAAAAGAAATCATATATGCATAAGAAGAAATCTGCATAGCTTGTGAAAACCGGACATCCTAATCGGATCTTCTTTATTATTGATACTGAGGTGTAAAGTAACCAACATTAAATCTCCAAAGCTACTCAAACTAAACATTAGAAGAATCATGAATGTTCCAATTGGTAAAAAAAATACAATTGTATCTAATAATGATAGTGCACAAAGATGAGTCTAGCGATATTGCAAAATCCCATCCTAGCATATAATACTTGAGGTTTGAACCCTTCTTTACAAGCAATGTAAATGATATATATATATATATATATATATTATATATACCAAATTTAAGTTGCAATGATATCCAACTTCTCATGCATCTAGTCTTTAAGATACAAAAAAAAAACTTTCAAAAAAAAGATGCAGAAAAAAGTACGTTCTTCTTCCGGTGGTTTCACAATGAGGTTGTCATTCTAAGTCTTAGCAAGACACAAGGGAGCAAACTATTCACATACAAAGCATATCATTCTAAACAATATAGAACCATATCCATTTTGGTGAGAAACAAAAACACCTTTTAGTAATACACATAATCTGTTACTATTAGTAGAGAAGATTTATAGTAAGAAATGGTAAGTTACAAAACAGAAAAAGAAAAGAGTAGAATTATTCACTGTGATCTTAGATGAGGTTGATCTATATGTGTGTTATTTAGGAGTACTCCCTCTATCGATATAGCAAATACAA
This sequence comes from Saussurea involucrata, assembly GCA_033807775.1. Classification (NCBI taxonomy): domain Eukaryota; kingdom Viridiplantae; phylum Streptophyta; class Magnoliopsida; order Asterales; family Asteraceae; genus Saussurea; species Saussurea involucrata. The sequence continues at coordinate 30,421,206 of CM066316.1, forward strand.
TATGTTATTTTATGCATATGTGAAAAGTGATTTTTTCCAGAAGTTGCAATTCATATAGAGTAATAGCACGTTTTGAGAAATTTATTACTTTATAAGTAACTAAATTTTCTTCAGAAAATGAAAAGGGGTATATCCCAATGCAACAAAACTTACGTCAAATCTAGAAATCATCCGAGTCACTGAATCAAAATCATAGTCAATTTGGGAAAAGTTGTTCAGGCAACCATTTGAGTCAATTGCTATAATGCTTGATACTCGATTGTCCGAAGATGAATTAGAAAATCGAGTCACTATGAGCAAAGATGACCCACACCTACGTAAACACCAAAAATCGCAGAAGAATAGTCTGTTAGAAAATCTTACTAAACACTTTTATCAAGCATTTTGTGTTCATTAAGAAAATACATAGAAATTTAACACAAGAAAACATAGATACCATCCATTCCTAGACAACAACATATTCCAAAAACTCAAAAACCAATATAAAAAAATCAAATCCAACCGAGTACCAAGAAATCCGTTATTGGAAGAGACTAAAAAACACAAAAGATCGTATATCAACACACACATAAATTGGAGAGTACCTAGTCTGAAGATGAATTTGAAGACCTAGGTATAAAATGAGCAGAGATGGAGAAACAAATTAGCAAAAATCTACAAAATGGTTACCGTTGATTACAAAAGCCTATCATTTCGAAGTGTACCAACAATATTCTAGAAGTAAATAGAAACCCAGAAAATCTAAGCTACAAAAATCAGGGCAAAGGGTAGGATAAGAAAAAGACCCTGGGGGAGAAATTGCCTTCACAGAGAGATTTTGAATCATGTTCTTCATCTTCTTCATAAAACCTTAAGAAATATATTAAAGAAAATAAAAGTCATCCGTAGAAACATTCATTGAAATAGGATATAACAAAAGCCAGGAAAAAAACATACATTGAACCAAAAGAACGAAATGTTCCCTACTGTTAGAGAAAATGAAAAACATTAGAATACAAAATCATTGATGAAAACCCACCTAGCCAGGTTCTTCAGATATTAGAGTGAGGAAAGGTTTAGGCGGTTTTAGCAACTTTCGAAGGGTGAAAATTACCTTAACCGTCGAGATGATGTCCGTAAAGCAAGAAGAATGTGAACCCTAACACTGCAAATCAAAACGCCGTTTAATCAAATATCGATTTAGTAAAAACTCCAACAAACACACAATCACCTACACAGATAAACTTGAAATTGAAATTGAAAATGAAAATGAATCAGCAAACCTTGTTTCATCCAGTGAGAAAAGCACAAACTACGGGGAGGAGGCCAAGGCCGTGAAGAAGGCAAAATTGACGGAGGCGAGGTTCAGTTGCAGTGGCAAAGAAGAGCTTGTAAGAAGGGAAGGAGTGAGAGTGAGTGAGGTGCGTCGCCATGGAAGAAATCATTTGTTGATACGGAGCATAAGGTTGATTGGATCGATCGAAACGGAACTTTATTTCAAAGAAACCCTAAATCGATGGTCTACCTGATTTGTGTCTGAGGAGCGAGAATAGGTCGATCCCAAAGATGGGCGGAGATAGATTTGAGACATATGATTTCAAAGATGGTGAGGGTAAAGAGGAGTAGTCTATTTATAGTTGCAGAACTCGTGGGAAGTTGAAACTTCCATGGACGTGGGGAGAGAAATCAGTGAGGTGGAGAAAAACCTGCAACAGGGAAGAGTTAGTGTGAGACAAATTAGGGCGGAGGGTGTTTGAATGAGGGAGTGGGCCGGTTACAGAGTGGGGCGGCTGGAGGGAGATGCTTAATGGGCTGAATGAATTGGCTTAATGAGTTTGAACGGCCAAGATTTAAAACTGGATTGAGTTTAAAGGGCCCAGATTCATCAAAATTCAGTTAGACTTATCTGGGTCCTAATTTTATATAGTTATTTTAATTTTTTGCCATCTTTTAGTCACAACCATTGATTTAATATAATAAGGGCTAAGATGCATGCATCTCTTTATTTTCTTATTTACGTTCCTTTTCTTATTTACGTTCTATCCTAAAAAATAAAAGAACCGAAGAACTCATCTAAACCGTTAGATTGGGATGGTCCAACGGGTGAGATTAAAATGGTGGTTATAACCACTTTTTTCAAAAAATAAAATCATTTCCTTCTAATTTTTAAAATAAAAAATCAACGAAAACAACAAAAATTGGAGTGAAACAAACTACACCAAAAAAATGATTACATTATTATCTTTAATTTGACATCCATTTTGATATACTTTTTCATCCGTTTTTTCTTGGTTCTCTGGTTCTTTTATTTTTCATGCTTCTCTCTGGATCTTTTCCGTATATATATAGGGTTAGATTCACGTGAGACCAACTTGTTTTTGTGAGACCGTGAGACCAAAAAATAACACTGAAACTTCACAGTGATTCATTGTGAAGGTACGGAAAACATCGAACCTTCACAGCAAAAACATTGTGAAGGTTTACCTTCACAATACCTTCACAGTCTTTTGTTATAAAGGTTTAGTGTTATTTTTGTGGTCTCACGGGTCTCGCGGAAATAGTCTGGTCTCACGTGATCTCGAGTCTCTCTCTCTCTCTCTATATATATATATATATATATAGAGAGAGAGAGAGAGAGGTAGAGAGAGGTTCAAGGGAAAACCTCAAAAAAATGGAAAGCTAAGGAATACCCTAGTAGCCTTCCATCTGGACGGTATGCATTTGTGCATACATGTAAATTAAGTTATTTTTTTTGTTTTTATGCACTTGTGCATTATGTATTTGTGCATATGCAGATGTGCATGTTACAAATTACATGTATGCACAAATGCATGTCGTCCAGATGAAGGGCTACAGAGTGTTTCTTAATTTTCCGTTTATTTGAGGTTTTCCCTTGAACCTGACCATATATATATATATATATCCAAATTTATTACATATTTTAGATTTAAAAATAAAAAAGTATTTTATTTTTATTAAAAAATTAGAAATAAAATGTTTATTCTAAGTTTGGTTTTATTTATTAGTTAATTAACATGAATTTTAAAATTTTACACTCATACATCATTAACATGCATTCTTGAGTCTTGAATTTTATATATAACTAGTCATCCTACCCGCGCGATGCGGCGGGAGATAAAATTTATCTTGATGTAACAAAAAAGAATATGTGAAATCGTCCAAACAACGATGTATAAAGTTTATTGTGCAAAAGTAACAATTTTAATAGACAGATGTCAAGGTTTTGAATTGTTGGTCTCAAATTACATGGATAAAATTGGATAAAATTTTTGTTCTAAATAAAATAGACAATTAATATAATCTTCCATCACAAAATAAATCTTATAACAAAGGAAAAAATCTAATAATATACAATCATACATTTATTCACATGTTGCTAAATTTGTAACTTGTAAACTTGTAAACTTGTAAATTGTCTTTTATAATAGATGTGTGTGTCGAAGAGAGATCTGCGATGCAACAAAATTGTTCATTCTATGCCCACTTGACTTTCACAATAGTCTGAGATGTTGTTCGGTTGAATTTACATTAAACTATATGGATTATGTTATCTTCATTAATTAATTGTCTATACGATCTAAGATAAAGTTGTTATAAAAATACACAATTTACAATTTTACCACTCCCTTTTTTATTCTTCATCTTTCACAAGCACCATCTTTGGTGAGACCGGATCATCAAGTCATCTCGAGAGTCTACGAAGTGAAAAACCAAGAAAATGCAATTAGAAAAATCAAAATCAACACGAAATCAAGATGCATTATAAATACAAACGCCGTAAATTACAATCAAAATCAACCTCAATATTTAACAAATCAATACATTAGATGTGCCCAAAATCACAAAGAAAACCTACAGGTTGGAATATCAAATTTACAATTCAGTTTTCTTTTTCTACTTTAGACGTAGTTCGGATTAGAAAATTGTACATGAACTGAACTCAAATTCAATAATCGGAATAGTGATTTAAAAAAGAAGTAGCTAAAATGTGGTGCGTGGAACCGGCATGAAGCAGAATTCGGGGAATGTAAGTGGGCAGGGGTGGTTGTGTAGCTGTAAGAGTTGTACATATAGCATCAAAAACCATACAACTTAATTTTCAACTTTAACTGCTCTTTCATGCTTATATATATAGCATAGATATAAGTATTGTAAACGGGTAACTCGATCAAAAATCTTGAACCAAACAAGAACAACAAGCAAGACCAAACAAATTCAGATAATTCAAATTTTCAATTGAAAGAATACAAGTGTTCGACTTAAAATATGTGCATATATCATGAGCACCTTTAATTTTCGGAGAACGACCGCAAAAAACAGTCGAAAATGTTCTTGCCTTTGATTGTATGTCCTAGCCAATGCCATCAAAATGGGTTAAATTCCTCCCATTGGCCTCAAGACCAAACAAAGAGTCTGATTAAGAACAAACAATGGATGATTGCAAATTAGACATCATACAATTGTAAAAAAAATCAGAAAACCAATCATATTGACATTCAGTCTAAGTTTATTTATGGAATACCTTTGTTAGACAATTCCAATATGCACTACTCTAACTTCATTTCTTAGTCCAAGAAAAGTAGTGATAGAAACAATGTGTTACTTCTATAAATCATGATAAGAACTCAACATCAAAAAATCATCAAAACTAAAGGAATAACATACATTATATTTTTACTCCAAAATATGTAGAGAGAAAATGAACTCTAAAAAAATTGAAAATTGTTACATTTGGTGGTAGGTTGTTACCTAAATCTTTTTCAGTGATGATGATTATGATTGTGAGTGAAGACAGTTGAAGACTTTCTCAAACCAATACAGCTAGTGCCATCAAATAAGTATATGGGCATGCTTGTGCCAAGGCTTTCCAATAACCAACTCCATAAGACGATTTGGTTGCATTATTGTTGTATTTACTTGTCCATTGAACAGTTTACTCCCGTGGGTACCAAATCTATTGAATGAAGCAAAATAGTAGTTAAACCACACAAAAACTAAAATCTTAACTTAGATTCCTCTAGTAAAGTAGCATAAGAAAACTAAAACATGACTTAAATATGTTGATTATTAATGACAAGGTGCCTGTTGCATTTCATTATACCCAAGCAACTTTTAACAATATGCTCAACCATTCCTAGCTATATTCTACAGGAAAATTAAAGCATTACATATATATGTAATAATCCCACAAAAAGCGAGGCACTTTACTAAATCCTTGGTGCTTGTCGATTCCTACTAAAAGAGAGTAACCAAGTAGGACTCACCCGAGCTTCAACTTAAGAAGCATTTTAGTTCTTAAATATAACAACCTCAAACAAAATCACCGCATTAGCTTATTTCTGGAAAAGTTCATTGATAAAATACAATAAAACATCCTTAACGAACTAAACTCTAAAAAGAGGACGATTCGAAAACCAAAAGCTCTCTACCCATTATAAATAAGAGGTGACGTATACATAATTATTTAATCTTCAATCAACTGTAAAACAGGGGTAAGAATCATCATGGAGAAGAGGATTCAAATCACCTCAAGACTACAAAACTGAAAGATGGAGAATAATGGCAAACAGGGTTGTAGTATTTAAAATAATATTGAGTATTGATATAGAATGAGGTTAGTTTAGACATTATCTACATGTTTTACATATTTTAGGATATTCCAAAAATGAACATCTTCTTTTAAGTATAGCCTCATTCAACCTATTAAGAACCCATGTTGAGGCACACAAAGATACCAGATGCAATGAGGTGCACCCATCATTAATAGAAGAATATATCTCAAATGAAACACGAACTAAAAAAACCCAACCAAAATACAAGAACCATATAAATATCGTATACCTTGGAGAGATCAAACCCAAATTCACCGGTTTGCGTCATTCCTTGAAGATGTTGAATCCGAGTCTTAGAATCGATGTCCTTGCTTGGTGAGTTGAATCACATTAACTGATTTGGAAATATAGAACACTTTGAGTGAAGAATAATATAATCGATTTAACAACTATATAAAATTTGAATCGATCGCTAGCGAGATGCAGAATAAGCGTAACAATGGCTATATTACCTGAGGTACCATTCTCTTACCAAAAAATACAAAATATATAACAAGCGAAATACTTTACCTTTTATCTCATCCCTTTCACTGACCATTGAGAGCTCTGTTAGTGAAAAAACACAAGTAGGAATCAAATAAAATCAGATAAGATGGAGATGAAGCACACTGATTGAGACCTTGAAATCGAATCGAGATGCAGACCTCGTTATTTTAGGAAATCAAAAGTCGAACAGGTAAGACCTTTGTGCAAAAATCAAATGAATCGATGGTGAGAAATCATACCTCAGAACCTTTGGTGATTCGATGTAAGCGTGAAACCAGCAAAATCAAAATCAAAATTAAGAGTTAAGCCAAAATCGTGAAACTGAAATCGAAAATCCAAGAAACCATAGAGCCAAACCAAAATCGAGAAACACCATGTAGAAAACTAACCTGAGAAACCCTAATTGATTAAACGAAGAAATCCAACCTGGTTTATAAGAAATCAAAATGAGTGTGTAGAAATCGCAGATGGAGAAGAAGTAGAAATCGCAGATTAGGGTTTGGTTTTTCTTGAGAAATCGTGTGTTCTCTTTGTAGGGATGAAGATGAAGGAGTGGGAGAGAAATTGGAAGGAGATCATGGGGAAGAGAAAGGGGGGAGAAGAACGTGGCTGTTGAAAAACTGAATGTTGAAAAACGGTTGCCACTATTCTTTTTTATAAGTAGAATAGATATTTATTTTTCAATGATAATCTATGCATTATAATTGTAAACAATAAATAAACACACACATTACAATAAATAAAAAAAAATCTGAGAATAAAATATTGACAAAGATATAAAATTAAGGCCATCCACAGCGCATAGATAAAAGCCCTCAAGCCCTCAACGCCACATCAGCTAAGCCCTCAAGCCCTAAACACCCACAGCGCATAACTAAAAGCCCTCAAGCCCTCAATGCCACATCAGCGCCACATCATTTTTTTAATTCTTTTATTTATACATTTAATTATTTAACAAAATAAAAATATGTATATATTTTTGAATAAATAAAAATAAGATAAATAATAAAAATAAAAATTCATATCATTCATTAAAAATAAAAATTACAAAATACAAAACACTACCAATTATGAAATTTTTTAATTTGCTCTTTTCTCTTTAAAGTAACCCTCAAAACGTCTCCCGTAAGGTGATCATGCGAGGTCATGAAAAACTCGAAGTCTTTCTCAAATCGTTTTGAGCGTTCGATTTCGAATTCTTGTTCCAACCTATCTCGTTCGAGTTTTGAGCGTTCGATTTTGAAATCGAGTTTTTTCATTTTGTATTCCATTGTATCATCAATCTTGTCGTTGAACGTCGTCAACAACTGAGTAACACTTTCGTTCGTATTCGACCCGGACGTATTACTCGTTGATGTTTTTTTGCCTTGTTTCTCCCGATGGGTCGTTGAAGTTGCTCGATGGAGTTGTCGTCATCGTCATCATTGGAAGGGTTGGTACGTTTTGAACCCCGCGATGAAGTTGTCATCATCGTTGGAACGGCTCCCCATTTTGGACATTTTTTGAGGACTTCCCAAGCTTGTTCTTTAGAGAAAGCAAACCCTTGTTGTGCTTGGTACCGTTCGTGTGCCACTCGTGAAATGTCGGCATCACTCATTCCGCTTGATCTATTATTGACCAAGTTGTTGTAGATGCCGCCAAAAAGAGCAATTTTTTTATTCGGGTCGTTGAACTTGGTGTTGAGTTGATGAGTTGTTCTATAATTGGCGCGACCCATCAAACTATAGAACACTTCCCCGATTCGGGTCCAAAAACCTTCTACATTTATGTAAATTCAAGTATAAGAATATTAACAAGAATAATAATAATAATAATAATAATATTAATATTAATAATAACAATAATAATAATAATAATAATAATAATAATAATAATAATAATAACAATAAAAATATTACCATGGGTTTGTGCGTTACCGATAACGGGGTCCTCCGAAACGTCAACCCACGTCGACACTAACGCGAGTTCCTCCTCGTTAATCCACATCTGTTTGGGGGCTCTATTTTCATATTGTTTGCTTTTTCCTTTTCTCGATGGTCTCGGGTTTGATGGTTCCGGGTTTGATGGTTGTGTGTAGATGGATTGTGGTGTGTGCGGGCTAGTATGTTGGGTTTCCGGAACAATGTCGTCGGCGAGATTGATTGCGGGTGAAGGAATATTGTAGTTGGCCGGAGTAAAACCTTGTTCAATCAAACCGGGACGTGTAAATTGGTAAGGAAATTGTTGGTGAAATTGTTGGGAAAATTGTTGCGACCATTGTGGCGGATATTGTTGCGGAATTTGTGGCGGAATTTGTTGCGAAAATTGCGGACGATAACCTGGTTGTGTAAACGCTTGGAAACCAAGCTCCGGGTCTTCTTGCTGTTGCGGTGTATGTGGTCGGTTACGACGGGATGTAGGTGTTTTGTTTGGATTCATGATGAAATTTGAGAGAGTTTGAGAGAATTTGAGAGAGTTTGAGAGATTGTTGGTGTGAAAACAATAAGAGGTTGAGGGTTAATATATATAGTGGGATTAAATTGAATTTTTTTTTTTATAAAAGTAGCCGTTGGATTTATTTATTTTTAAGATTTAAAAAAAATACAAATACCCGTTGAATGCTTTCGGGTTCCTCGGGTTTGAAAGCCCGGAGGCCGAGCCCGAGCTCGAAGCCTGAACAGCCCCCACCGCTGCCCGCAGATCCCGCAGTGAGCCCGAGCCCAAGATTGTTGCCATCTTTTAGTCACAACCATTGATTTAATATAATAAGGGCTAAGATGCATGCATCTCTTTATTTTCTTATTTACGTTCCTTTTCTTATTTACGTTCTATCCTAAAAAATAAAAGAACCGAAGAACTCATCTAAACCGTTAGATTGGGATGGTCCAACGGGTGAGATTAAAATGGTGGTTATAACCACTTTTTTCAAAAAATAAAATCATTTCCTCCTAATTTTTAAAATAAAAAATCAACGAAAACAACAAAAATTGGAGTGAAACAAACTACACCAAAAAAATGATTACATTATTATCTTTAATTTGACATCCATTTTGATATACTTTTTCATCCGTTTTTTCTTGGTTCTCCGGTTCTTTTATTTTTCATGCTTCTCTCTGGATCTTTTCCCTATATATATAGGGTTAGATTCACGTGAGACCAACCTGTTTTTGTGAGACCGTGAGACCAAAAAATAACACTGAAACTTCACAGTGATTCATTGTGAAGGTACGGAAAACATCGAACCTTCACAGCAAAAACATTGTGAAGGTTTACCTTCACAATACCTTCACAGTCTTTTGTTATAAAGGTTTAGTGTTATTTTTGTGGTCTCACGGGTCTCGCGGAAATAGTCTGGTCTCACGTGATCTCGAGTCTCTCTCTCTCTCTCTCTCTATATATATATATATATATATATATATATATATATAGAGAGAGAGAGAGAGAGAGAGAGAGGTTCAAGGGAAAACCTCAAAAAAATGGAAAACTAAGGAATACCCTAGTAGCCTTCCATCTGGACGGTATGCATTTGTGCATACATGTAAATTAAGTTATTTTTTTTTTGTTTTTATGTACTTGTGCATTATGTATTTGTGCATATGCAGATGTGCATGTTACAAATTACATGTATGCACAAATGCATGTCGTCCAGATGAAGGGCTACAGAGTGTTTCTTAATTTTTCGTTTATTTGAGGTTTTCCCTTGAACCTGACCATATATATATATATATATATATATCCAAATTTATTACATATTTTAGATTTAAAAATAAAAAAGTATTTTATTTTTATTAAAAAATTAGAAATAAAATGTTTATTCTAAGTTTGGTTTTATTTATTAGTTAATTAACATGAATTTTAAAATTTTACACTCATACATCATTAACATGCATTCTTGAGTCTTGAATTTTATATATAACTAGTCATCCTACCCGCGCGATGCGGCGGGAGATAAAATTTATCTTGATGTAACAAAAAAGAATATGTGAAATCGTCCAAACAACGATGTATAAAGTTTATTGTGCAAAAGTAACAATTTTAATAGACAGATGTCAAGGTTTTGAATTGTTGGTCTCAAATTACATGGATAAAATTGGATAAAATTTTTGTTCTAAATAAAATAGACAATTAATATAATCTTCCATCACAAAATAAATCTTATAACAAAGGAAAAAATCTAATAATATACAATCATACATTTATTCACATGTTGCTAAATTTGTAACTTGTAAACTTGTAAATTGTCTTTTATAATAGATGTGTGTGTCGAAGAGAGATCTGCGATGCAACAAAATTGTTCATTCTATGCCCACTTGACTTTCACAGTAGTCTGAGATGTTGTTCGGTTGAATTTACATTAAACTATATGGATTATGTTATCTTCATTAATTAATTGTCTATACGATCTAAGATAAAGTTGTTATAAAAATACACAATTTACAATTTTACCACTCCCTTTTTTATTCTTCATCTTTCACAAGCACCATCTTTGGTGAGACCGGATCATCAAGTCATCTCGAGAGTCTACGAAGTGAAAAACCAAGAAAATGCAATTAGAAAAATCAAAATCAACATGAAATCAAGATGCATTATAAATACAAACGCCGTAAATTACAATCAAAATCAACCTCAATATTTAACAAATCAATACATTAGATGTGCCCAAAATCACAAAGAAAACCTACAGGTTGGAATATCAAGTTTACAATTCAGTTTTCTTTTTCTACTTTAGACGTAGTTCGGATTAGAAAATTGTACATGAACTGAACTCAAATTCAATAATCGGAATAGTGATTTAAAAAAGAAGTAGCTAAAATGTGGTGCGTGGAACCGGCATGAAGCAGAATTCGGGGAATGTAAGTGGGCAGGGGTGGTTGTGTAGCTGTAAGAGTTGTACATATAGCATCAAAAACCATACAACTTAATTTTCAACTTTAACTGCTCTTTCATGCTTATATATATAGCATAGATATAAGTATTGTAAACGGGTAACTCGATCAAAAATCTTGAACCAAACAAGAACAACAAGCAAGACCAAACAAATTCAGATAATTCAAATTTTCAATTGAAAGAATACAAGTGTTCGACTTAAAATATGTGCATATATCATGAGCACCTTTAATTTTCGGAGAACGACCGCAAAAAACAGTCGAAAATGTTCTTGCCTTTGATTGTATGTCCTAGCCAATGCCATCAAAATGGGTTAAATTCCTCCCATTGGCCTCAAGACCAAACAAAGAGTCTGATTAAGAACAAACAATGGATGATTGCAAATTAGACATCATACAATTGTAAAAAAAATCAGAAAACCAATCATATTGACATTCAGTCTAAGTTTATTTATGGAATACCTTTGTTAGACAATTCCAATATGCACTACTCTAACTTCATTTCTTAGTCCAAGAAAAGTAGTGATAGAAACAATGTGTTACTTCTATAAATCATGATAAGAACTCAACATCAAAAAATCATCAAAACTAAAGGAATAACATACATTATATTTTTACTCCAAAATATGTAGAGAGAAAATGAACTCTAAAAAAATTGAAAATTGTTACATTTGGTGGTAGGTTGTTACCTAAATCTTTTTCAGTGATGATGATTATGATTGTGAGTGAAGACAGTTGAAGACTTTCTCAAACCAATACAGCTAGTGCCATCAAATAAGTATATGGGCATGCTTGTGCCAAGGCTTTCCAATAACCAACTCCATAAGACGATTTGGTTGCATTATTGTTGTATTTACTTGTCCATTGAACAGTTTACTCCCGTGGGTACCAAATCTATTGAATGAAGCAAAATAGTAGTTAAACCACACAAAAACTAAAATCTTAACTTAGATTCCTCTAGTAAAGTAGCATAAGAAAACTAAAACATGACTTAAATATGTTGATTATTAATGACAAGGTGCCTGTTGCATTTCATTATACCCAAGCAACTTTTAACAATATGCTCAACCATTCCTAGCTATATTCTACAGGAAAATTAAAGCATTACATATATATGTAATAATCCCACAAAAAGCGAGGCACTTTACTAAATCCTTGGTGCTTGTCGATTCCTACTAAAAGAGAGTAACCAAGTAGGACTCACCCGAGCTTCAACTTAAGAAGCATTTTAGTTCTTAAATATAACAACCTCAAACAAAATCACCGCATTAGCTTATTTCTGGAAAAGTTCATTGATAAAATACAATAAAACATCCTTAACGAACTAAACTCTAAAAAGAGGACGATTCGAAAACCAAAAGCTCTCTACCCATTATAAATAAGAGGTGACGTATACATAATTATTTAATCTTCAATCAACTGTAAAACAGGGGTAAGAATCATCATGGAGAAGAGGATTCAAATCACCTCAAGACTACAAAACTGAAAGATGGAGAATAATGGCAAACAGGGTTGTAGTATTTAAAATAATATTGAGTATTGATATAGAATGAGGTTAGTTTAGACATTATCTAAATGTTTTACATATTTTAGGATATTCCAAAAATGAACATCTTCTTTTAAGTATAGCCTCATTCAACCTATTAAGAACCCATGTTGAGGCACACAAAGATACCAGATGCAATGAGGTGCACCCATCATTAATAGAAGAATATATCTCAAATGAAACACGAACTAAAAAAACCCAACCAAAATACAAGAACCATATAAATATCGTATACCTTGGAGAGATCAAACCCAAATTCACCGGTTTGCGTCATTCCTTGAAGATGTTGAATCCGAGTCTTAGAATCGATGTCCTTGCTTGGTGAGTTGAATCACATTAACTGATTTGGAAATATAGAACACTTTGAGTGAAGAATAATATAATCGATTTAACAACTATATAAAATTTGAATCGATCGCTAGCGAGATGCAGAATAAGCGTAACAATGGCTATATTACCTGAGGTACCATTCTCTTACCAAAAAATACAAAATATATAACAAGCGAAATACTTTACCTTTTATCTCATCCCTTTCACTGACCATTGAGAGCTCTGTTAGTGAAAAAACACAAGTAGGAATCAAATAAAATCAGATAAGATGGAGATGAAGCACACTGATTGAGACCTTGAAATCGAATCGAGATGCAGACCTCGTTATTTTAGGAAATCAAAAGTCGAACAGGTAAGACCTTTGTGCAAAAATCAAATGAATCGATGGTGAGAAATCATACCTCAGAACCTTTGGTGATTCGAAGTAAGCGTGAAACCAGCAAAATCAAAATCAAAATTAAGAGTTAAGCCAAAATCGTGAAACTGAAATCGAAAATCCAAGAAACCATAGAGCCAAACCAAAATCGAGAAACACCATGTAGAAAACTAACCTGAGAAACCCTAATTGATTAAACGAAGAAATCCAACCTGGTTTATAAGAAATCAAAATGAGTGTGTAGAAATCGCAGATGGAGAAGAAGTAGAAATCGCAGATTGGGGTTTGGTTTTTCTTGAGAAATCGTGTGTTCTCTTTGTAGGGATGAAGATGAAGGAGTGGGAGAGAAATTGGAAGGAGATCATGGGGAAGAGAAAGGGGGGAGAAGAACGTGGCTGTTGAAAAACTGAATGTTGAAAAACGGTTGCCACTATTCTTTTTTATAAGTAGAATAGATATTTATTTTTCAATGATAATCTATGCATTATAATTGTAAACAATAAATAAACACACACATTACAATAAATAAATAAAAATCTGAGAATAAAATATTGACAAAGATATAAAATTAAGGCCATCCACAGCGCATAGATAAAAGCCCTCAAGCCCTCAACGCCACATCAGCTAAGCCCTCAAGCCCTAAACACCCACAGCGCATAACTAAAAGCCCTCAAGCCCTCAATGCCACATCAGCGCCACATCATTTTTTTAATTCTTTTATTTATACATTTAATTATTTAACAAAATAAAAATATGTATATATTTTTGAATAAATAAAAATAAGATAAATAATAAAAATAAAAATTCATATCATTCATTAAAAATAAAAATTACAAAATACAAAACACTACCAATTATGAAATTTTTTAATTTGCTCTTTTCTCTTTAAAGTAACCCTCAAAACGTCTCCCGTAAGGTGATCATGCGAGGTCATGAAAAACTCGAAGTCTTTCTCAAATCGTTTTGAGCGTTCGATTTCGAGTTCTTGTTCCAACCTATCTCGTTCGAGTTTTGAGCGTTCGATTTTGAGATCGAGTTTTTTCATTTTGTATTCCATTGTATCATCAATCTTGTCGTTGAACGTCGTCAACAACTGAGTAACACTTTCGTTCGTATTCGACCCGGACGTATTACTCGTTGATGTTTTTTTGCCTTGTTTCTCCCGATGGGTCGTTGAAGTTGCTCGATGGAGTTGTCGTCATCGTCATCATTGGAAGGGTTGGTACGTTTTGAACCCCGCGATGAAGTTGTCATCATCGTTGGAACGGCTCCCCATTTTGGACATTTTTTGAGAACTTCCCAAGCTTGTTCTTTAGAGAAAGCAAACCCTTGTTGTGCTTGGTACCGTTCGTGTGCCACTCGTGAAATGTCGGCATCACTCATTCCGCTTGATCTATTATTGACCAAGTTGTTGTAGATGCCGCCAAAAAGAGCAATTTTTTTATTCGGGTCGTTGAACTTGGTGTTGAGTTGATGAGTTGTTCTATAATTGGCGCGACCCATCAAACTATAGAACACTTCCCCGATTCGGGTCCAAAAACCTTCTACATTTATGTAAATTCAAGTATAAGAATATTAACAAGAATAATAATAATAATAATAATAATATTAATATTAATAATAACAATAATAATAATAATAATAATAATAATAACAATAAAAATATTACCATGGGTTTGTGCGTTACCGATAACGGGGTCCTCCGAAACGTCAACCCACGTCGACACTAACGCGAGTTCCTCCTCGTTAATCCACATCTGTTTGGGGGCTCTATTTTCATATTGTTTGCTTTTTCCTTTTCTCGATGGTCTCGGGTTTGATGGTTCCGGGTTTGATGGTTGTGTGTAGATGGATTGTGGTGTGTGCGGGCTAGTATGTTGGGTTTCCGGAACAATGTCGTCGGCGAGATTGATTGCGGGTGAAGGAATATTGTAGTTGGCCGGAGTAAAACCTTGTTCAATCAAACCGGGACGTGTAAATTGGTAAGGAAATTGTTGGTGAAATTGTTGGGAAAATTGTTGCGACCATTGTGGCGGATATTGTTGCGGAATTTGTGGCGGAATTTGTTGCGAAAATTGCGGACGATAACCTGGTTGTGTAAACGCTTGGAAACCAAGCTCCGGGTCTTCTTGCTGTTGCGGTGTATGTGGTCGGTTACGACGGGATGTAGGTGTTTTGTTTGGATTCATGATGAAATTTGAGAGAGTTTGAGAGAATTTGAGAGAGTTTGAGAGATTGTTGGTGTGAAAACAATAAGAGGTTGAGGGTTAATATATATAGTGGGATTAAATTGAATTTTTTTTTTTAGAAAAGTAGCCGTTGGATTTATTTATTTTTAAGATTTAAAAAAAATACAAATACCCGTTGAATGCTTTCGGGTTCCTCGGGTTTGAAAGCCCGGAGGCCGAGCCCGAGCTCGAAGCCTGAACAGCCCCCACCGCTGCCCGCACGATCCCGCAGTGAGCCCGAGCCCAAGATTGTTGCCATCTTTTAGTCACAACCATTGATTTAATATAATAAGGGCTAAGATGCATGCATCTCTTTATTTTCTTATTTACGTTCCTTTTCTTATTTACGTTCTATCCTAAAAAATAAAAGAACCGAAGAACTCATCTAAACCGTTAGATTGGGATGGTCCAACGGGTGAGATTAAAATGGTGGTTATAACCACTTTTTTCAAAAAATAAAATCATTTCCTCCTAATTTTTAAAATAAAAAATCAACGAAAACAACAAAAATTGGAGTGAAACAAACTACACCAAAAAAATGATTACATTATTATCTTTAATTTGACATCCATTTTGATATACTTTTTCATCCGTTTTTTCTTGGTTCTCCGGTTCTTTTATTTTTCATGCTTCTCTCTGGATCTTTTCCCTATATATATAGGGTTAGATTCACGTGAGACCAACCTGTTTTTGTGAGACCGTGAGACCAAAAAATAACACTGAAACTTCACAGTGATTCATTGTGAAGGTACGGAAAACATCGAACCTTCACAGCAAAAACATTGTGAAGGTTTACCTTCACAATACCTTCACAGTCTTTTGTTATAAAGGTTTAGTGTTATTTTTGTGGTCTCACGGGTCTCGCGGAAATAGTCTGGTCTCACGTGATCTCAAGTCTCTCTCTCTCTCTCTCTCTCTCTATATATATATATATATATATATATATAGAGAGAGAGAGAGAGAGGTAGAGAGAGGTTCAAGGGAAAACCTCAAAAAAATGGAAAACTAAGGAATACCCTAGTAGCCTTCCATCTGGACGGTATGCATTTGTGCATACATGTAAATTAAGTTATTTTTTTTTTGTTTTTATGTACTTGTGCATTATGTATTTGTGCATATGCAGATGTGCATGTTACAAATTACATGTATGCACAAATGCATGTCGTCCAGATGAAGGGCTACAGAGTGTTTCTTAATTTTCCGTTTATTTGAGGTTTTCCCTTGAACCTGACCATATATATATATATATATATATATCCAAATTTATTACATATTTTAGATTTAAAAATAAAAAAGTATTTTATTTTTATTAAAAAATTAGAAATAAAATGTTTATTCTAAGTTTGGTTTTATTTATTAGTTAATTAACATGAATTTTAAAATTTTACACTCATACATCATTAACATGCATTCTTGAGTCTTGAATTTTATATATAACTAGTCATCCTACCCGCGCGATGCGGCGGGAGATAAAATTTATCTTGATGTAACAAAAAAGAATATGTGAAATCGTCCAAACAACGATGTATAAAGTTTATTGTGCAAAAGTAACAATTTTAATAGACAGATGTCAAGGTTTTGAATTGTTGGTCTCAAATTACATGGATAAAATTGGATAAAATTTTTGTTCTAAATAAAATAGACAATTAATATAATCTTCCATCACAAAATAAATCTTATAACAAAGGAAAAAATCTAATAATATACAATCATACATTTATTCACATGTTGCTAAATTTGTAACTTGTAAACTTGTAAACTTGTAAATTGTCTTTTATAATAGATGTGTGTGTCGAAGAGAGATCTGCGATGCAACAAAATTGTTCATTCTATGCCCACTTGACTTTCACAATAGTCTGAGATGTTGTTCGGTTGAATTTACATTAAACTATATGGATTATGTTATCTTCATTAATTAATTGTCTATACGATCTAAGATAAAGTTGTTATAAAAATACACAATTTACAATTTTACCACTCCCTTTTTTATTCTTCATCTTTCACAAGCACCATCTTTGGTGAGACCGGATCATCAAGTCATCTCGAGAGTCTACGAAGTGAAAAACCAAGAAAATGCAATTAGAAAAATCAAAATCAACATGAAATCAAGATGCATTATAAATACAAACGCCGTAAATTACAATCAAAATCAACCTCAATATTTAACAAATCAATACATTAGATGTGCCCAAAATCACAAAGAAAACCTACAGGTTGGAATATCAAGTTTACAATTCAGTTTTCTTTTTCTACTTTAGACGTAGTTCGGATTAGAAAATTGTACATGAACTGAACTCAAATTCAATAATCGGAATAGTGATTTAAAAAAGAAGTAGCTAAAATGTGGTGCGTGGAACCGGCATGAAGCAGAATTCGTGGAATGTAAGTGGGCAGGGGTGGTTGTGTAGCTGTAAGAGTTGTACATATAGCATCAAAAACCATACAACTTAATTTTCAACTTTAACTGCTCTTTCATGCTTATATATATAGCATAGATATAAGTATTGTAAACGGGTAACTCGATCAAAAATCTTGAACCAAACAAGAACAACAAGCAAGACCAAACAAATTCAGATAATTCAAATTTTCAATTGAAAGAATACAAGTGTTCGACTTAAAATATGTGCATATATCATGAGCACCTTTAATTTTCGGAGAACGACCGCAAAAAACAGTCGAAAATGTTCTTGCCTTTGATTGTATGTCCTAGCCAATGCCATCAAAATGGGTTAAATTCCTCCCATTGGCCTCAAGACCAAACAAAGAGTCTGATTAAGAACAAACAATGGATGATTGCAAATTAGACATCATACAATTGTAAAAAAAATCAGAAAACCAATCATATTGACATTCAGTCTAAGTTTATTTATGGAATACCTTTGTTAGACAATTCCAATATGCACTACTCTAACTTCATTTCTTAGTCCAAGAAAAGTAGTGATAGAAACAATGTGTTACTTCTATAAATCATGATAAGAACTCAACATCAAAAAATCATCAAAACTAAAGGAATAACATACATTATATTTTTACTCCAAAATATGTAGAGAGAAAATGAACTCTAAAAAAATTGAAAATTGTTACATTTGGTGGTAGGTTGTTACCTAAATCTTTTTCAGTGATGATGATTATGATTGTGAGTGAAGACAGTTGAAGACTTTCTCAAACCAATACAGCTAGTGCCATCAAATGAGTATATGGGCATGCTTGTGCCAAGGCTTTCCAATAACCAACTCCATAAGACGATTTGGTTGCATTATTGTTGTATTTACTTGTCCATTGAACAGTTTACTCCCGTGGGTACCAAATCTATTGAATGAAGCAAAATAGTAGTTAAACCACACAAAAACTAAAATCTTAACTTAGATTCCTCTAGTAAAGTAGCATAAGAAAACTAAAACATGACTTAAATATGTTGATTATTAATGACAAGGTGCCTGTTGCATTTCATTATACCCAAGCAACTTTTAACAATATGCTCAACCATTCCTAGCTATATTCTACAGGAAAATTAAAGCATTACATATATATGTAATAATCCCACAAAAAGCGAGGCACTTTACTAAATCCTTGGTGCTTGTCGATTCCTACTAAAAGAGAGTAACCAAGTAGGACTCACCCGAGCTTCAACTTAAGAAGCATTTTAGTTCTTAAATATAACAACCTCAAACAAAATCACCGCATTAGCTTATTTCTGGAAAAGTTCATTGATAAAATACAATAAAACATCCTTAACGAACTAAACTCTAAAAAGAGGACGATTCGAAAACCAAAAGCTCTCTACCCATTATAAATAAGAGGTGACGTATACATAATTATTTAATCTTCAATCAACTGTAAAACAGGGGTAAGAATCATCATGGAGAAGAGGATTCAAATCACCTCAAGACTACAAAACTGAAAGATGGAGAATAATGGCAAACAGGGTTGTAGTATTTAAAATAATATTGAGTATTGATATAGAATGAGGTTAGTTTGGACATTATCTAGATGTTTTACATATTTTAGGATATTCCAAAAATGAACATCTTCTTTTAAGTATAGCCTCATTCAACCTATTAAGAACCCATGTTGAGGCACACAAAGATACCAGATGCAATGAGGTGCACCCATCATTAATAGAAGAATATATCTCAAATGAAACACGAACTAAAAAAACCCAACCAAAATACAAGAACCATATAAATATCGTATACCTTGGAGAGATCAAACCCAAATTCACCGGTTTGCGTCATTCCTTGAAGATGTTGAATCCGAGTCTTAGAATCGATGTCCTTGCTTGGTGAGTTGAATCACATTAACTGATTTGGAAATATAGAACACTTTGAGTGAAGAATAATATAATCGATTTAACAACTATATAAAATTTGAATCGATCGCTAGCGAGATGCAGAATAAGCGTAACAATGGCTATATTACCTGAGGTACCATTCTCTTACCAAAAAATACAAAATATATAACAAGCGAAATACTTTACCTTTTATCTCATCCCTTTCACTGACCATTGAGAGCTCTGTTAGTGAAAAAACACAAGTAGGAATCAAATAAAATCAGATAAGATGGAGATGAAGCACACTGATTGAGACCTTGAAATCGAATCGAGATGCAGACCTCGTTATTTTAGGAAATCAAAAGTCGAACAGGTAAGACCTTTGTGCAAAAATCAAATGAATCGATGGTGAGAAATCATACCTCAGAACCTTTGGTGATTCGAAGTAAGCGTGAAACCAGCAAAATCAAAATCAAAATTAAGAGTTAAGCCAAAATCGTGAAACTGAAATCGAAAATCCAAGAAACCATAGAGCCAAACCAAAATCGAGAAACACCATGTAGAAAACTAACCTGAGAAACCCTAATTGATTAAACGAAGAAATCCAACCTGGTTTATAAGAAATCAAAATGAGTGTGTAGAAATCGCAGATGGAGAAGAAGTAGAAATCGCAGATTAGGGTTTGGTTTTTCTTGAGAAATCGTGTGTTCTCTTTGTAGGGATGAAGATGAAGGAGTGGGAGAGAAATTGGAAGGAGATCATGGGGAAGAGAAAGGGGGGAGAAGAACGTGGCTGTTGAAAAACTGAATGTTGAAAAACGGTTGCCACTATTCTTTTTTATAAGTAGAATAGATATTTATTTTTCAATGATAATCTATGCATTATAATTGTAAACAATAAATAAACACACACATTACAATAAATAAAAAAAAATCTGAGAATAAAATATTGACAAAGATATAAAATTAAGGCCATCCACAGCGCATAGATAAAAGCCCTCAAGCCCTCAACGCCACATCAGCTAAGCCCTCAAGCCCTAAACACCCACAGCGCATAACTAAAAGCCCTCAAGCCCTCAATGCCACATCAGCGCCACATCATTTTTTTAATTCTTTTATTTATACATTTAATTATTTAACAAAATAAAAATATGTATATATTTTTGAATAAATAAAAATAAGATAAATAATAAAAATAAAAATTCATATCATTCATTAAAAATAAAAATTACAAAATACAAAACACTACCAATTATGAAATTTTTTAATTTGCTCTTTTCTCTTTAAAGTAACCCTCAAAACGTCTCCCGTAAGGTGATCATGCGAGGTCATGAAAAACTCGAAGTCTTTCTCAAATCGTTTTGAGCGTTCGATTTCGAATTCTTGTTCCAACCTATCTCGTTCGAGTTTTGAGCGTTCGATTTTGAAATCGAGTTTTTTCATTTTGTATTCCATTGTATCATCAATCTTGTCGTTGAACGTCGTCAACAACTGAGTAACACTTTCGTTCGTATTCGACCCGGACGTATTACTCGTTGATGTTTTTTTGCCTTGTTTCTCCCGATGGGTCGTTGAAGTTGCTCGATGGAGTTGTCGTCATCGTCATCATTGGAAGGGTTGGTACGTTTTGAACCCCGCGATGAAGTTGTCATCATCGTTGGAACGGCTCCCCATTTTGGACATTTTTTGAGGACTTCCCAAGCTTGTTCTTTAGAGAAAGCAAACCCTTGTTGTGCTTGGTACCGTTCGTGTGCCACTCGTGAAATGTCGGCATCACTCATTCCGCTTGATCTATTATTGACCAAGTTGTTGTAGATGCCGCCAAAAAGAGCAATTTTTTTATTCGGGTCGTTGAACTTGGTGTTGAGTTGATGAGTTGTTCTATAATTGGCGCGACCCATCAAACTATAGAACACTTCCCCGATTCGGGTCCAAAAACCTTCTACATTTATGTAAATTCAAGTATAAGAATATTAACAAGAATAATAATAATAATAATAATAATATTAATATTAATAATAACAATAATAATAATAATAATAATAATAATAATAATAATAATAATAATAACAATAAAAATATTACCATGGGTTTGTGCGTTACCGATAACGGGGTCCTCCGAAACGTCAACCCACGTCGACACTAACGCGAGTTCCTCCTCGTTAATCCACATCTGTTTGGGGGCTCTATTTTCATATTGTTTGCTTTTTCCTTTTCTCGATGGTCTCGGGTTTGATGGTTCCGGGTTTGATGGTTGTGTGTAGATGGATTGTGGTGTGTGCGGGCTAGTATGTTGGGTTTCCGGAACAATGTCGTCGGCGAGATTGATTGCGGGTGAAGGAATATTGTAGTTGGCCGGAGTAAAACCTTGTTCAATCAAACCGGGACGTGTAAATTGGTAAGGAAATTGTTGGTGAAATTGTTGGGAAAATTGTTGCGACCATTGTGGCGGATATTGTTGCGGAATTTGTGGCGGAATTTGTTGCGAAAATTGCGGACGATAACCTGGTTGTGTAAACGCTTGGAAACCAAGCTCCGGGTCTTCTTGCTGTTGCGGTGTATGTGGTCGGTTACGACGGGATGTAGGTGTTTTGTTTGGATTCATGATGAAATTTGAGAGAGTTTGAGAGAATTTGAGAGAGTTTGAGAGATTGTTGGTGTGAAAACAATAAGAGGTTGAGGGTTAATATATATAGTGGGATTAAATTGAATTTTTTTTTTTATAAAAGTAGCCGTTGGATTTATTTATTTTTAAGATTTAAAAAAAATACAAATACCCGTTGAATGCTTTCGGGTTCCTCGGGTTTGAAAGCCCGGAGGCCGAGCCCGAGCTCGAAGCCTGAACAGCCCCCACCGCTGCCCGCACGATCCCGCAGTGAGCCCGAGCCCAAGATTGTTGCCATCTTTTAGTCACAACCATTGATTTAATATAATAAGGGCTAAGATGCATGCATCTCTTTATTTTCTTATTTACGTTCCTTTTCTTATTTACGTTCTATCCTAAAAAATAAAAGAACCGAAGAACTCATCTAAACCGTTAGATTGGGATGGTCCAACGGGTGAGATTAAAATGGTGGTTATAACCACTTTTTTCAAAAAATAAAATCATTTCCTCCTAATTTTTAAAATAAAAAATCAACGAAAACAACAAAAATTGGAGTGAAACAAACTACACCAAAAAAATGATTACATTATTATCTTTAATTTGACATCCATTTTGATATACTTTTTCATCCGTTTTTTCTTGGTTCTCCGGTTCTTTTATTTTTCATGCTTCTCTCTGGATCTTTTCCCTATATATATAGGGTTAGATTCACGTGAGACCAACCTGTTTTTGTGAGACCGTGAGACCAAAAAATAACACTGAAACTTCACAGTGATTCATTGTGAAGGTACGGAAAACATCGAACCTTCACAGCAAAAACATTGTGAAGGTTTACCTTCACAATACCTTCACAGTCTTTTGTTATAAAGGTTTAGTGTTATTTTTGTGGTCTCACGGGTCTCGCGGAAATAGTCTGGTCTCACGTGATCTCGAGTCTCTCTCTCTCTCTCTCTATATATATATATATATATATATATATATATATATATATATATATATATATATATATAGAGAGAGAGAGAGAGAGAGAGAGAGGTTCAAGGGAAAACCTCAAAAAAATGGAAAACTAAGGAATACCCTAGTAGCCTTCCATCTGGACGGTATGCATTTGTGCATACATGTAAATTAAGTTATTTTTTTTTGTTTTTATGTACTTGTGCATTATGTATTTGTGCATATGCAGATGTGCATGTTACAAATTACATGTATGCACAAATGCAGGCTACAGAGTGTTTCTTAATTTTTCGTTTATTTGAGGTTTTCCCTTGAACCTGACCATATATATATATATATATATATATATATATATATATATATATATATATATATATATATATCCAAATTTATTACATATTTTAGATTTAAAAATAAAAAAGTATTTTATTTTTATTAAAAAATTAGAAATAAAATGTTTATTCTAAGTTTGGTTTTATTTATTAGTTAATTAACATGAATTTTAAAATTTTACACTCATACATCATTAACATGCATTCTTGAGTCTTGAATTTTATATATAACTAGTCATCCTACCCGCGCGATGCGGCGGGAGATAAAATTTATCTTGATGTAACAAAAAAGAATATGTGAAATCGTCCAAACAACGATGTATAAAGTTTATTGTGCAAAAGTAACAATTTTAATAGACAGATGTCAAGGTTTTGAATTGTTGGTCTCAAATTACATGGATAAAATTGGATAAAATTTTTGTTCTAAATAAAATAGACAATTAATATAATCTTCCATCACAAAATAAATCTTATAACAAAGGAAAAAATCTAATAATATACAATCATACATTTATTCACATGTTGCTAAATTTGTAACTTGTAAACTTGTAAACTTGTAAATTGTCTTTTATAATAGATGTGTGTGTCGAAGAGAGATCTGCGATGCAACAAAATTGTTCATTCTATGCCCACTTGACTTTCACAGTAGTCTGAGATGTTGTTCGGTTGAATTTACATTAAACTATATGGATTATGTTATCTTCATTAATTAATTGTCTATACGATCTAAGATAAAGTTGTTATAAAAATACACAATTTACAATTTTACCACTCCCTTTTTTATTCTTCATCTTTCACAAGCACCATCTTTGGTGAGACCGGATCATCAAGTCATCTCGAGAGTCTACGAAGTGAAAAACCAAGAAAATGCAATTAGAAAAATCAAAATCAACATGAAATCAAGATGCATTATAAATACAAACGCCGTAAATTACAATCAAAATCAACCTCAATATTTAACAAATCAATACATTAGATGTGCCCAAAATCACAAAGAAAACCTACAGGTTGGAATATCAAGTTTACAATTCAGTTTTCTTTTTCTACTTTAGACGTAGTTCGGATTAGAAAATTGTACATGAACTGAACTCAAATTCAATAATCGGAATAGTGATTTAAAAAAGAAGTAGCTAAAATGTGGTGCGTGGAACCGGCATGAAGCAGAATTCGGGGAATGTAAGTGGGCAGGGGTGGTTGTGTAGCTGTAAGAGTTGTACATATAGCATCAAAAACCATACAACTTAATTTTCAACTTTAACTGCTCTTTCATGCTTATATATATAGCATAGATATAAGTATTGTAAACGGGTAACTCGATCAAAAATCTTGAACCAAACAAGAACAACAAGCAAGACCAAACAAATTCAGATAATTCAAATTTTCAATTGAAAGAATACAAGTGTTCGACTTAAAATATGTGCATATATCATGAGCACCTTTAATTTTCGGAGAACGACCGCAAAAAACAGTCGAAAATGTTCTTGCCTTTGATTGTATGTCCTAGCCAATGCCATCAAAATGGGTTAAATTCCTCCCATTGGCCTCAAGACCAAACAAAGAGTCTGATTAAGAACAAACAATGGATGATTGCAAATTAGACATCATACAATTGTAAAAAAAATCAGAAAACCAATCATATTGACATTCAGTCTAAGTTTATTTATGGAATACCTTTGTTAGACAATTCCAATATGCACTACTCTAACTTCATTTCTTAGTCCAAGAAAAGTAGTGATAGAAACAATGTGTTACTTCTATAAATCATGATAAGAACTCAACATCAAAAAATCATCAAAACTAAAGGAATAACATACATTATATTTTTACTCCAAAATATGTAGAGAGAAAATGAACTCTAAAAAAATTGAAAATTGTTACATTTGGTGGTAGGTTGTTACCTAAATCTTTTTCAGTGATGATGATTATGATTGTGAGTGAAGACAGTTGAAGACTTTCTCAAACCAATACAGCTAGTGCCATCAAATAAGTATATGGGCATGCTTGTGCCAAGGCTTTCCAATAACCAACTCCATAAGACGATTTGGTTGCATTATTGTTGTATTTACTTGTCCATTGAACAGTTTACTCCCGTGGGTACCAAATCTATTGAATGAAGCAAAATAGTAGTTAAACCACACAAAAACTAAAATCTTAACTTAGATTCCTCTAGTAAAGTAGCATAAGAAAACTAAAACATGACTTAAATATGTTGATTATTAATGACAAGGTGCCTGTTGCATTTCATTATACCCAAGCAACTTTTAACAATATGCTCAACCATTCCTAGCTATATTCTACAGGAAAATTAAAGCATTACATATATATGTAATAATCCCACAAAAAGCGAGGCACTTTACTAAATCCTTGGTGCTTGTCGATTCCTACTAAAAGAGAGTAACCAAGTAGGACTCACCCGAGCTTCAACTTAAGAAGCATTTTAGTTCTTAAATATAACAACCTCAAACAAAATCACCGCATTAGCTTATTTCTGGAAAAGTTCATTGATAAAATACAATAAAACATCCTTAACGAACTAAACTCTAAAAAGAGGACGATTCGAAAACCAAAAGCTCTCTACCCATTATAAATAAGAGGTGACGTATACATAATTATTTAATCTTCAATCAACTGTAAAACAGGGGTAAGAATCATCATGGAGAAGAGGATTCAAATCACCTCAAGACTACAAAACTGAAAGATGGAGAATAATGGCAAACAGGGTTGTAGTATTTAAAATAATATTGAGTATTGATATAGAATGAGGTTAGTTTAGACATTATCTAAATGTTTTACATATTTTAGGATATTCCAAAAATGAACATCTTCTTTTAAGTATAGCCTCATTCAACCTATTAAGAACCCATGTTGAGGCACACAAAGATACCAGATGCAATGAGGTGCACCCATCATTAATAGAAGAATATATCTCAAATGAAACACGAACTAAAAAAACCCAACCAAAATACAAGAACCATATAAATATCGTATACCTTGGAGAGATCAAACCCAAATTCACCGGTTTGCGTCATTCCTTGAAGATGTTGAATCCGAGTCTTAGAATCGATGTCCTTGCTTGGTGAGTTGAATCACATTAACTGATTTGGAAATATAGAACACTTTGAGTGAAGAATAATATAATCGATTTAACAACTATATAAAATTTGAATCGATCGCTAGCGAGATGCAGAATAAGCGTAACAATGGCTATATTACCTGAGGTACCATTCTCTTACCAAAAAATACAAAATATATAACAAGCGAAATACTTTACCTTTTATCTCATCCCTTTCACTGACCATTGAGAGCTCTGTTAGTGAAAAAACACAAGTAGGAATCAAATAAAATCAGATAAGATGGAGATGAAGCACACTGATTGAGACCTTGAAATCGAATCGAGATGCAGACCTCGTTATTTTAGGAAATCAAAAGTCGAACAGGTAAGACCTTTGTGCAAAAATCAAATGAATCGATGGTGAGAAATCATACCTCAGAACCTTTGGTGATTCGAAGTAAGCGTGAAACCAGCAAAATCAAAATCAAAATTAAGAGTTAAGCCAAAATCGTGAAACTGAAATCGAAAATCCAAGAAACCATAGAGCCAAACCAAAATCGAGAAACACCATGTAGAAAACTAACCTGAGAAACCCTAATTGATTAAACGAAGAAATCCAACCTGGTTTATAAGAAATCAAAATGAGTGTGTAGAAATCGCAGATGGAGAAGAAGTAGAAATCGCAGATTAGGGTTTGGTTTTTCTTGAGAAATCGTGTGTTCTCTTTGTAGGGATGAAGATGAAGGAGTGGGAGAGAAATTGGAAGGAGATCATGGGGAAGAGAAAGGGGGGAGAAGAACGTGGCTGTTGAAAAACTGAATGTTGAAAAACGGTTGCCACTATTCTTTTTTATAAGTAGAATAGATATTTATTTTTCAATGATAATCTATGCATTATAATTGTAAACAATAAATAAACACACACATTACAATAAATAAATAAAAATCTGAGAATAAAATATTGACAAAGATATAAAATTAAGGCCATCCACAGCGCATAGATAAAAGCCCTCAAGCCCTCAACGCCACATCAGCTAAGCCCTCAAGCCCTAAACACCCACAGCGCATAACTAAAAGCCCTCAAGCCCTCAATGCCACATCAGCGCCACATCATTTTTTTAATTCTTTTATTTATACATTTAATTATTTAACAAAATAAAAATATGTATATATTTTTGAATAAATAAAAATAAGATAAATAATAAAAATAAAAATTCATATCATTCATTAAAAATAAAAATTACAAAATACAAAACACTACCAATTATGAAATTTTTTAATTTGCTCTTTTCTCTTTAAAGTAACCCTCAAAACGTCTCCCGTAAGGTGATCATGCGAGGTCATGAAAAACTCGAAGTCTTTCTCAAATCGTTTTGAGCGTTCGATTTCGAGTTCTTGTTCCAACCTATCTCGTTCGAGTTTTGAGCGTTCGATTTTGAGATCGAGTTTTTTCATTTTGTATTCCATTGTATCATCAATCTTGTCGTTGAACGTCGTCAACAACTGAGTAACACTTTCGTTCGTATTCGACCCGGACGTATTACTCGTTGATGTTTTTTTGCCTTGTTTCTCCCGATGGGTCGTTGAAGTTGCTCGATGGAGTTGTCGTCATCGTCATCATTGGAAGGGTTGGTACGTTTTGAACCCCGCGATGAAGTTGTCATCATCGTTGGAACGGCTCCCCATTTTGGACATTTTTTGAGAACTTCCCAAGCTTGTTCTTTAGAGAAAGCAAACCCTTGTTGTGCTTGGTACCGTTCGTGTGCCACTCGTGAAATGTCGGCATCACTCATTCCGCTTGATCTATTATTGACCAAGTTGTTGTAGATGCCGCCAAAAAGAGCAATTTTTTTATTCGGGTCGTTGAACTTGGTGTTGAGTTGATGAGTTGTTCTATAATTGGCGCGGCCCATCAAACTATAGAACACTTCCCCGATTCGGGTCCAAAAACCTTCTACATTTATGTAAATTCAAGTATAAGAATATTAACAAGAATAATAATAATAATAATAATAATATTAATATTAATAATAACAATAATAATAATAATAATAATAATAATAATAACAATAAAAATATTACCATGGGTTTGTGCGTTACCGATAACGGGGTCCTCCGAAACGTCAACCCACGTCGACACTAACGCGAGTTCCTCCTCGTTAATCCACATCTGTTTGGGGGCTCTATTTTCATATTGTTTGCTTTTTCCTTTTCTCGATGGTCTCGGGTTTGATGGTTCCGGGTTTGATGGTTGTGTGTAGATGGATTGTGGTGTGTGCGGGCTAGTATGTTGGGTTTCCGGAACAATGTCGTCGGCGAGATTGATTGCGGGTGAAGGAATATTGTAGTTGGCCGGAGTAAAACCTTGTTCAATCAAACCGGGACGTGTAAATTGGTAAGGAAATTGTTGGTGAAATTGTTGGGAAAATTGTTGCGACCATTGTGGCGGATATTGTTGCGGAATTTGTGGCGGAATTTGTTGCGAAAATTGCGGACGATAACCTGGTTGTGTAAACGCTTGGAAACCAAGCTCCGGGTCTTCTTGCTGTTGCGGTGTATGTGGTCGGTTACGACGGGATGTAGGTGTTTTGTTTGGATTCATGATGAAATTTGAGAGAGTTTGAGAGAATTTGAGAGAGTTTGAGAGATTGTTGGTGTGAAAACAATAAGAGGTTGAGGGTTAATATATATAGTGGGATTAAATTGAATTTTTTTTTTTATAAAAGTAGCCGTTGGATTTATTTATTTTTAAGATTTAAAAAAAATACAAATACCCGTTGAATGCTTTCGGGTTCCTCGGGTTTGAAAGCCCGGAGGCCGAGCCCGAGCTCGAAGCCTGAACAGCCCCCACCGCTGCCCGCACGATCCCGCAGTGAGCCCGAGCCCAAGATTGTTGCCATCTTTTAGTCAAAACCATTGATTTAATATAATAAGGGCTAAGATGCATGCATCTCTTTATTTTCTTATTTACGTTCCTTTTCTTATTTACGTTCTATCCTAAAAAATAAAAGAACCGAAGAACTCATCTAAACCGTTAGATTGGGATGGTCCAACGGGTGAGATTAAAATGGTGGTTATAACCACTTTTTTCAAAAAATAAAATCATTTCCTCCTAATTTTTAAAATAAAAAATCAACGAAAACAACAAAAATTGGAGTGAAACAAACTACACCAAAAAAATGATTACATTATTATCTTTAATTTGACATCCATTTTGATATACTTTTTCATCCGTTTTTTCTTGGTTCTCCGGTTCTTTTATTTTTCATGCTTCTCTCTGGATCTTTTCCCTATATATATAGGGTTAGATTCACGTGAGACCAACCTGTTTTTGTGAGACCGTGAGACCAAAAAATAACACTGAAACTTCACAGTGATTCATTGTGAAGGTACGGAAAACATCGAACCTTCACAGCAAAAACATTGTGAAGGTTTACCTTCACAATACCTTCACAGTCTTTTGTTATAAAGGTTTAGTGTTATTTTTGTGGTCTCACGGGTCTCGCGGAAATAGTCTGGTCTCACGTGATCTCAAGTCTCTCTCTCTCTCTCTCTCTCTCTCTCTATATATATATATATATATATATATATATATAGAGAGAGAGAGAGGTAGAGAGAGGTTCAAGGGAAAACCTCAAAAAAATGGAAAACTAAGGAATACCCTAGTAGCCTTCCATCTGGACGGTATGCATTTGTGCATACATGTAAATTAAGTTATTTTTTTTTTGTTTTTATGTACTTGTGCATTATGTATTTGTGCATATGCAGATGTGCATGTTACAAATTACATGTATGCACAAATGCATGTCGTCCAGATGAAGGGCTACAGAGTGTTTCTTAATTTTCCGTTTATTTGAGGTTTTCCCTTGAACCTGACCATATATATATATATATATATATATCCAAATTTATTACATATTTTAGATTTAAAAATAAAAAAGTATTTTATTTTTATTAAAAAATTAGAAATAAAATGTTTATTCTAAGTTTGGTTTTATTTATTAGTTAATTAACATGAATTTTAAAATTTTACACTCATACATCATTAACATGCATTCTTGAGTCTTGAATTTTATATATAACTAGTCATCCTACCCGCGCGATGCGGCGGGAGATAAAATTTATCTTGATGTAACAAAAAAGAATATGTGAAATCGTCCAAACAACGATGTATAAAGTTTATTGTGCAAAAGTAACAATTTTAATAGACAGATGTCAAGGTTTTGAATTGTTGGTCTCAAATTACATGGATAAAATTGGATAAAATTTTTGTTCTAAATAAAATAGACAATTAATATAATCTTCCATCACAAAATAAATCTTATAACAAAGGAAAAAATCTAATAATATACAATCATACATTTATTCACATGTTGCTAAATTTGTAACTTGTAAACTTGTAAACTTGTAAATTGTCTTTTATAATAGATGTGTGTGTCGAAGAGAGATCTGCGATGCAACAAAATTGTTCATTCTATGCCCACTTGACTTTCACAATAGTCTGAGATGTTGTTCGGTTGAATTTACATTAAACTATATGGATTATGTTATCTTCATTAATTAATTGTCTATACGATCTAAGATAAAGTTGTTATAAAAATACACAATTTACAATTTTACCACTCCCTTTTTTATTCTTCATCTTTCACAAGCACCATCTTTGGTGAGACCGGATCATCAAGTCATCTCGAGAGTCTACGAAGTGAAAAACCAAGAAAATGCAATTAGAAAAATCAAAATCAACATGAAATCAAGATGCATTATAAATACAAACGCCGTAAATTACAATCAAAATCAACCTCAATATTTAACAAATCAATACATTAGATGTGCCCAAAATCACAAAGAAAACCTACAGGTTGGAATATCAAGTTTACAATTCAGTTTTCTTTTTCTACTTTAGACGTAGTTCGGATTAGAAAATTGTACATGAACTGAACTCAAATTCAATAATCGGAATAGTGATTTAAAAAAGAAGTAGCTAAAATGTGGTGCGTGGAACCGGCATGAAGCAGAATTCGGGGAATGTAAGTGGGCAGGGGTGGTTGTGTAGCTGTAAGAGTTGTACATATAGCATCAAAAACCATACAACTTAATTTTCAACTTTAACTGCTCTTTCATGCTTATATATATAGCATAGATATAAGTATTGTAAACGGGTAACTCGATCAAAAATCTTGAACCAAACAAGAACAACAAGCAAGACCAAACAAATTCAGATAATTCAAATTTTCAATTGAAAGAATACAAGTGTTCGACTTAAAATATGTGCATATATCATGAGCACCTTTAATTTTCGGAGAACGACCGCAAAAAACAGTCGAAAATGTTCTTGCCTTTGATTGTATGTCCTAGCCAATGCCATCAAAATGGGTTAAATTCCTCCCATTGGCCTCAAGACCAAACAAAGAGTCTGATTAAGAACAAACAATGGATGATTGCAAATTAGACATCATACAATTGTAAAAAAAATCAGAAAACCAATCATATTGACATTCAGTCTAAGTTTATTTATGGAATACCTTTGTTAGACAATTCCAATATGCACTACTCTAACTTCATTTCTTAGTCCAAGAAAAGTAGTGATAGAAACAATGTGTTACTTCTATAAATCATGATAAGAACTCAACATCAAAAAATCATCAAAACTAAAGGAATAACATACATTATATTTTTACTCCAAAATATGTAGAGAGAAAATGAACTCTAAAAAAATTGAAAATTGTTACATTTGGTGGTAGGTTGTTACCTAAATCTTTTTCAGTGATGATGATTATGATTGTGAGTGAAGACAGTTGAAGACTTTCTCAAACCAATACAGCTAGTGCCATCAAATGAGTATATGGGCATGCTTGTGCCAAGGCTTTCCAATAACCAACTCCATAAGACGATTTGGTTGCATTATTGTTGTATTTACTTGTCCATTGAACAGTTTACTCCCGTGGGTACCAAATCTATTGAATGAAGCAAAATAGTAGTTAAACCACACAAAAACTAAAATCTTAACTTAGATTCCTCTAGTAAAGTAGCATAAGAAAACTAAAACATGACTTAAATATGTTGATTATTAATGACAAGGTGCCTGTTGCATTTCATTATACCCAAGCAACTTTTAACAATATGCTCAACCATTCCTAGCTATATTCTACAGGAAAATTAAAGCATTACATATATATGTAATAATCCCACAAAAAGCGAGGCACTTTACTAAATCCTTGGTGCTTGTCGATTCCTACTAAAAGAGAGTAACCAAGTAGGACTCACCCGAGCTTCAACTTAAGAAGCATTTTAGTTCTTAAATATAACAACCTCAAACAAAATCACCGCATTAGCTTATTTCTGGAAAAGTTCATTGATAAAATACAATAAAACATCCTTAACGAACTAAACTCTAAAAAGAGGACGATTCGAAAACCAAAAGCTCTCTACCCATTATAAATAAGAGGTGACGTATACATAATTATTTAATCTTCAATCAACTGTAAAACAGGGGTAAGAATCATCATGGAGAAGAGGATTCAAATCACCTCAAGACTACAAAACTGAAAGATGGAGAATAATGGCAAACAGGGTTGTAGTATTTAAAATAATATTGAGTATTGATATAGAATGAGGTTAGTTTGGACATTATCTAGATGTTTTACATATTTTAGGATATTCCAAAAATGAACATCTTCTTTTAAGTATAGCCTCATTCAACCTATTAAGAACCCATGTTGAGGCACACAAAGATACCAGATGCAATGAGGTGCACCCATCATTAATAGAAGAATATATCTCAAATGAAACACGAACTAAAAAAACCCAACCAAAATACAAGAACCATATAAATATCGTATACCTTGGAGAGATCAAACCCAAATTCACCGGTTTGCGTCATTCCTTGAAGATGTTGAATCCGAGTCTTAGAATCGATGTCCTTGCTTGGTGAGTTGAATCACATTAACTGATTTGGAAATATAGAACACTTTGAGTGAAGAATAATATAATCGATTTAACAACTATATAAAATTTGAATCGATCGCTAGCGAGATGCAGAATAAGCGTAACAATGGCTATATTACCTGAGGTACCATTCTCTTACCAAAAAATACAAAATATATAACAAGCGAAATACTTTACCTTTTATCTCATCCCTTTCACTGACCATTGAGAGCTCTGTTAGTGAAAAAACACAAGTAGGAATCAAATAAAATCAGATAAGATGGAGATGAAGCACACTGATTGAGACCTTGAAATCGAATCGAGATGCAGACCTCGTTATTTTAGGAAATCAAAAGTCGAACAGGTAAGACCTTTGTGCAAAAATCAAATGAATCGATGGTGAGAAATCATACCTCAGAACCTTTGGTGATTCGAAGTAAGCGTGAAACCAGCAAAATCAAAATCAAAATTAAGAGTTAAGCCAAAATCGTGAAACTGAAATCGAAAATCCAAGAAACCATAGAGCCAAACCAAAATCGAGAAACACCATGTAGAAAACTAACCTGAGAAACCCTAATTGATTAAACGAAGAAATCCAACCTGGTTTATAAGAAATCAAAATGAGTGTGTAGAAATCGCAGATGGAGAAGAAGTAGAAATCGCAGATTAGGGTTTGGTTTTTCTTGAGAAATCGTGTGTTCTCTTTGTAGGGATGAAGATGAAGGAGTGGGAGAGAAATTGGAAGGAGATCATGGGGAAGAGAAAGGGGGGAGAAGAACGTGGCTGTTGAAAAACTGAATGTTGAAAAACGGTTGCCACTATTCTTTTTTATAAGTAGAATAGATATTTATTTTTCAATGATAATCTATGCATTATAATTGTAAACAATAAATAAACACACACATTACAATAAATAAAAAAAAATCTGAGAATAAAATATTGACAAAGATATAAAATTAAGGCCATCCACAGCGCATAGATAAAAGCCCTCAAGCCCTCAACGCCACATCAGCTAAGCCCTCAAGCCCTAAACACCCACAGCGCATAACTAAAAGCCCTCAAGCCCTCAATGCCACATCAGCGCCACATCATTTTTTTAATTCTTTTATTTATACATTTAATTATTTAACAAAATAAAAATATGTATATATTTTTGAATAAATAAAAATAAGATAAATAATAAAAATAAAAATTCATATCATTCATTAAAAATAAAAATTACAAAATACAAAACACTACCAATTATGAAATTTTTTAATTTGCTCTTTTCTCTTTAAAGTAACCCTCAAAACGTCTCCCGTAAGGTGATCATGCGAGGTCATGAAAAACTCGAAGTCTTTCTCAAATCGTTTTGAGCGTTCGATTTCGAGTTCTTGTTCCAACCTATCTCGTTCGAGTTTTGAGCGTTCGATTTTGAGATCGAGTTTTTTCATTTTGTATTCCATTGTATCATCAATCTTGTCGTTGAACGTCGTCAACAACTGAGTAACACTTTCGTTCGTATTCGACCCGGACGTATTACTCGTTGATGTTTTTTTGCCTTGTTTCTCCCGATGGGTCGTTGAAGTTGCTCGATGGAGTTGTCGTCATCGTCATCATTGGAAGGGTTGGTACGTTTTGAACCCCGCGATGAAGTTGTCGTCATCGTTGGAACGGCTCCCCATTTTGGACATTTTTTGAGGACTTCCCAAGCTTGTTCTTTAGAGAAAGCAAACCCTTGTTGTGCTTGGTACCGTTCGTGTGCCACTCGTGAAATGTCGGCATCACTCATTCCGCTTGATCTATTATTGACCAAGTTGTTGTAGATGCCGCCAAAAAGAGCAATTTTTTTATTCAGGTCGTTGAACTTGGTGTTGAGTTGATGAGTTGTTCTATAATTGGCGCGACCCATCAAACTATAGAACACTTCCCCGATTCGGGTCCAAAAACCTTCTACATTTATGTAAATTCAAGTATAAGAATATTAACAAGAATAATAATAATAATAATAATAATATTAATATTAATAATAACAACAATAATAATAATAATAATAATAATAATAATAATAACAATAAAAATATTACCATGGGTTTGTGCGTTACCGATAACGGGGTCCTCCGAAACGTCAACCCACGTCGACACTAACGCGAGTTCCTCCTCGTTAATCCACATCTGTTTGGGGGCTCTATTTTCATATTGTTTGCTTTTTCCTTTTCTCGATGGTCTCGGGTTTGATGGTTCCGGGTTTGATGGTTGTGTGTAGATGGATTGTGGTGTGTGCGGGCTAGTATGTTGGGTTTCCGGAACAATGTCGTCGGCGAGATTGATTGCGGGTGAAGGAATATTGTAGTTGGCCGGAGTAAAACCTTGTTCAATCAAACCGGGACGTGTAAATTGGTAAGGAAATTGTTGGTGAAATTGTTGGGAAAATTGTTGCGACCATTGTGGCGGATATTGTTGCGGAATTTGTGGCGGAATTTGTTGCGAAAATTGCGGACGATAACCTGGTTGTGTAAACGCTTGGAAACCAAGCTCCGGGTCTTCTTGCTGTTGCGGTGTATGTGGTCGGTTACGACGGGATGTAGGTGTTTTGTTTGAATTCATGATGAAATTTGAGAGAGTTTGAGAGAATTTGAGAGAGTTTGAGAGATTGTTGGTGTGAAAACAATAAGAGGTTGAGGGTTAATATATATAGTGGGATTAAATTGAATTTTTTTTTTTATAAAAGTAGCCGTTGGATTTATTTATTTTTAAGATTTAAAAAAAATACAAATACCCGTTGAATGCTTTCGGGTTCCTCGGGTTTGAAAGCCCGGAGGCCGAGCCCGAGCTCGAAGCCTGAACAGCCCCCACCGCTGCCCGCACGATC
The DNA here is from genome assembly GCA_033807775.1 of Saussurea involucrata. Taxonomy (NCBI): domain Eukaryota; kingdom Viridiplantae; phylum Streptophyta; class Magnoliopsida; order Asterales; family Asteraceae; genus Saussurea; species Saussurea involucrata. Next base: position 30,457,635 of record CM066316.1, read on the forward strand.
CCGCAGTGAGCCCGAGCCCAAGATTGTTGCCATCTTTTAGTCACAACCATTGATTTAATATAATAAGGGCTAAGATGCATGCATCTCTTTATTTTCTTATTTACGTTCCTTTTCTTATTTACGTTCTATCCTAAAAAATAAAAGAACCGAAGAATTCATCTAAACCGTTAGATTGGGATGGTCCAACGGGTGAGATTAAAATGGTGGTTATAACCACTTTTTTCAAAAAATAAAATCATTTCCTCCTAATTTTTAAAATAAAAAATCAACGAAAACAACAAAAATTGGAGTGAAACAAACTACACCAAAAAAATGATTACATTATTATCTTTAATTTGACATCCATTTTGATATACTTTTTCATCCGTTTTTTCTTGGTTCTCTGGTTCTTTTATTTTTCATGCTTCTCTCTGGATCTTTTCCCTATATATATAGGGTTAGATTCACGTGAGACCAACCTGTTTTTGTGAGACCGTGAGACCAAAAAATAACACTGAAACTTCACAGTGATTCATTGTGAAGGTACGGAAAACATCGAACCTTCACAGCAAAAACATTGTGAAGGTTTACCTTCACAATACCTTCACAGTCTTTTGTTATAAAGGTTTAGTGTTATTTTTGTGGTCTCACGGGTCTCGCGGAAATAGTCTGGTCTCACGTGATCTCAAGTCTCTCTCTCTCTCTCTCTCTCTCTCTCTATATATATATATATATATATATATAGAGAGAGAGAGAGAGAGAGAGAGAGGTAGAGAGAGGTTCAAGGGAAAACCTCAAAAAAATGGAAAACTAAGGAATACCCTAGTAGCCTTCCATCTGGACGGTATGCATTTGTGCATACATGTAAATTAAGTTATTTTTTTTTTTGTTTTTATGTACTTGTGCATTATGTATTTGTGCATATGCAGATGTGCATGTTACAAATTACATGTATGCACAAATGCATGTCGTCCAGATGAAGGGCTACAGAGTGTTTCTTAATTTTCCGTTTATTTGAGGTTTTCCCTTGAACCTGACCATATATATATATATATATATATATATATATATCCAAATTTATTACATATTTTAGATTTAAAAATAAAAAAGTATTTTATTTTTATTAAAAAATTAGAAATAAAATGTTTATTCTAAGTTTGGTTTTATTTATTAGTTAATTAACATGAATTTTAAAATTTTACACTCATACATCATTAACATGCATTCTTGAGTCTTGAATTTTATATATAACTAGTCATCCTACCCGCGCGATGCGGCGGGAGATAAAATTTATCTTGATGTAACAAAAAAGAATATGTGAAATCGTCCAAACAACGATGTATAAAGTTTATTGTGCAAAAGTAACAATTTTAATAGACAGATGTCAAGGTTTTGAATTGTTGGTCTCAAATTACATGGATAAAATTGGATAAAATTTTTGTTCTAAATAAAATAGACAATTAATATAATCTTCCATCACAAAATAAATCTTATAACAAAGGAAAAAATCTAATAATATACAATCATACATTTATTCACATGTTGCTAAATTTGTAACTTGTAAACTTGTAAACTTGTAAATTGTCTTTTATAATAGATGTGTGTGTCGAAGAGAGATCTGCGATGCAACAAAATTGTTCATTCTATGCCCACTTGACTTTCACAATAGTCTGAGATGTTGTTCGGTTGAATTTACATTAAACTATATGGATTATGTTATCTTCATTAATTAATTGTCTATACGATCTAAGATAAAGTTGTTATAAAAATACACAATTTACAATTTTACCACTCCCTTTTTTATTCTTCATCTTTCACAAGCACCATCTTTGGTGAGACCGGATCATCAAGTCATCTCGAGAGTCTACGAAGTGAAAAACCAAGAAAATGCAATTAGAAAAATCAAAATCAACATGAAATCAAGATGCATTATAAATACAAACGCCGTAAATTACAATCAAAATCAACCTCAATATTTAACAAATCAATACATTAGATGTGCCCAAAATCACAAAGAAAACCTACAGGTTGGAATATCAAGTTTACAATTCAGTTTTCTTTTTCTACTTTAGACGTAGTTCGGATTAGAAAATTGTACATGAACTGAACTCAAATTCAATAATCGGAATAGTGATTTAAAAAAGAAGTAGCTAAAATGTGGTGCGTGGAACCGGCATGAAGCAGAATTCGGGGAATGTAAGTGGGCAGGGGTGGTTGTGTAGCTGTAAGAGTTGTACATATAGCATCAAAAACCATACAACTTAATTTTCAACTTTAACTGCTCTTTCATGCTTATATATATAGCATAGATATAAGTATTGTAAACGGGTAACTCGATCAAAAATCTTGAACCAAACAAGAACAACAAGCAAGACCAAACAAATTCAGATAATTCAAATTTTCAATTGAAAGAATACAAGTGTTCGACTTAAAATATGTGCATATATCATGAGCACCTTTAATTTTCGGAGAACGACCGCAAAAAACAGTCGAAAATGTTCTTGCCTTTGATTGTATGTCCTAGCCAATGCCATCAAAATGGGTTAAATTCCTCCCATTGGCCTCAAGACCAAACAAAGAGTCTGATTAAGAACAAACAATGGATGATTGCAAATTAGACATCATACAATTGTAAAAAAAATCAGAAAACCAATCATATTGACATTCAGTCTAAGTTTATTTATGGAATACCTTTGTTAGACAATTCCAATATGCACTACTCTAACTTCATTTCTTAGTCCAAGAAAAGTAGTGATAGAAACAATGTGTTACTTCTATAAATCATGATAAGAACTCAACATCAAAAAATCATCAAAACTAAAGGAATAACATACATTATATTTTTACTCCAAAATATGTAGAGAGAAAATGAACTCTAAAAAAATTGAAAATTGTTACATTTGGTGGTAGGTTGTTACCTAAATCTTTTTCAGTGATGATGATTATGATTGTGAGTGAAGACAGTTGAAGACTTTCTCAAACCAATACAGCTAGTGCCATCAAATGAGTATATGGGCATGCTTGTGCCAAGGCTTTCCAATAACCAACTCCATAAGACGATTTGGTTGCATTATTGTTGTATTTACTTGTCCATTGAACAGTTTACTCCCGTGGGTACCAAATCTATTGAATGAAGCAAAATAGTAGTTAAACCACACAAAAACTAAAATCTTAACTTAGATTCCTCTAGTAAAGTAGCATAAGAAAACTAAAACATGACTTAAATATGTTGATTATTAATGACAAGGTGCCTGTTGCATTTCATTATACCCAAGCAACTTTTAACAATATGCTCAACCATTCCTAGCTATATTCTACAGGAAAATTAAAGCATTACATATATATGTAATAATCCCACAAAAAGCGAGGCACTTTACTAAATCCTTGGTGCTTGTCGATTCCTACTAAAAGAGAGTAACCAAGTAGGACTCACCCGAGCTTCAACTTAAGAAGCATTTTAGTTCTTAAATATAACAACCTCAAACAAAATCACCGCATTAGCTTATTTCTGGAAAAGTTCATTGATAAAATACAATAAAACATCCTTAACGAACTAAACTCTAAAAAGAGGACGATTCGAAAACCAAAAGCTCTCTACCCATTATAAATAAGAGGTGACGTATACATAATTATTTAATCTTCAATCAACTGTAAAACAGGGGTAAGAATCATCATGGAGAAGAGGATTCAAATCACCTCAAGACTACAAAACTGAAAGATGGAGAATAATGGCAAACAGGGTTGTAGTATTTAAAATAATATTGAGTATTGATATAGAATGAGGTTAGTTTGGACATTATCTAGATGTTTTACATATTTTAGGATATTCCAAAAATGAACATCTTCTTTTAAGTATAGCCTCATTCAACCTATTAAGAACCCATGTTGAGGCACACAAAGATACCAGATGCAATGAGGTGCACCCATCATTAATAGAAGAATATATCTCAAATGAAACACGAACTAAAAAAACCCAACCAAAATACAAGAACCATATAAATATCGTATACCTTGGAGAGATCAAACCCAAATTCACCGGTTTGCGTCATTCCTTGAAGATGTTGAATCCGAGTCTTAGAATCGATGTCCTTGCTTGGTGAGTTGAATCACATTAACTGATTTGGAAATATAGAACACTTTGAGTGAAGAATAATATAATCGATTTAACAACTATATAAAATTTGAATCGATCGCTAGCGAGATGCAGAATAAGCGTAACAATGGCTATATTACCTGAGGTACCATTCTCTTACCAAAAAATACAAAATATATAACAAGCGAAATACTTTACCTTTTATCTCATCCCTTTCACTGACCATTGAGAGCTCTGTTAGTGAAAAAACACAAGTAGGAATCAAATAAAATCAGATAAGATGGAGATGAAGCACACTGATTGAGACCTTGAAATCGAATCGAGATGCAGACCTCGTTATTTTAAGAAATCAAAAGTCGAACAGGTAAGACCTTTGTGCAAAAATCAAATGAATCGATGGTGAGAAATCATACCTCAGAACCTTTGGTGATTCGAAGTAAGCGTGAAACCAGCAAAATCAAAATCAAAATTAAGAGTTAAGCCAAAATCGTGAAACTGAAATCGAAAATCCAAGAAACCATAGAGCCAAACCAAAATCGAGAAACACCATGTAGAAAACTAACCTGAGAAACCCTAATTGATTAAACGAAGAAATCCAACCTGGTTTATAAGAAATCAAAATGAGTGTGTAGAAATCGCAGATGGAGAAGAAGTAGAAATCGCAGATTAGGGTTTGGTTTTTCTTGAGAAATCGTGTGTTCTCTTTGTAGGGATGAAGATGAAGGAGTGGGAGAGAAATTGGAAGGAGATCATGGGGAAGAGAAAGGGGGGAGAAGAACGTGGCTGTTGAAAAACTGAATGTTGAAAAACGGTTGCCACTATTCTTTTTTATAAGTAGAATAGATATTTATTTTTCAATGATAATCTATGCATTATAATTGTAAACAATAAATAAACACACACATTACAATAAATAAATAAAAAATCTGAGAATAAAATATTGACAAAGATATAAAATTAAGGCCATCCACAGCGCATAGATAAAAGCCCTCAAGCCCTCAACGCCACGTCAGCACCACATCAGCTAAGCCCTCAAGCCTAAACACCCCTAGCGCATAACTAAAAGCCCTCAAGCCCTCAATGTCACATCAGCGCCACATCATTTTTTTAATTCTTTTATTTATACATTTACTTATTTAACAAAATAAAAATATTTATATATTTTTGAATAAATAAAAATAAGATAAATAATAAAAATAAAAATTCATATCATTCATTAAAAATAAAAATTACAAAATACAAAACACTACCAATTATGAAATTTTTTAATTTGTTCTTTTCTCTTTAAAGTAACCCTCAAAACGTCTCCCGTAAGGTGATCATGCGAGGTCATGAAAAACTCGAAGTCTTTCTCAAATCGTTTTGAGCGTTCGATTTCGAGTTCTTGTTCCAACCTATCTCGTTCGAGTTTTGAGCGTTCGATTTCGAGATCGAGTTTTTTCATTTTGTATTCCATTGTATCATCAATCTTGTCGTTGAACGTCGTCAACAACTGAGTAACACTTTCGTTCGTATTCGACCCGGACGTATTACTCGTTGATGTTTTTTTTTTGCCTTGTTTCTCCCGATGGGTCGTTGAAGTTGCTCGATGGAGTTGTCGTCATCGTCATCATTGGAAGGGTTGGTACGTTTTGAACCCCGCGATGAAGTTGTCGTCATCGTTGGAACGGCTCCCCATTTTGGACATTTTTTAGGACTTCCCAAGCTTGTTCTTTAGAGAAAGCAAACCCTTGTTGTGCTTGGTACCGTTCGTGTGCCACTCGTGAAATGTCGGCATCACTCATTCCGCTTGATCTATTATTGACCAAGTTGTTGTAGATGCCGCCAAAAAGAGCAATTTTTTTATTCAGGTCGTTGAACTTGGTGTTGATTTGATGAGTTGTTCTATAATTGGCGCGACCCATCAAACTATAGAACACTTCCCCGATTCGGGTCCAAAAACCTTCTACATTTATGTAAATTCAAGTATAAGAATATTAACAAGAATAATAATAATAATAATAATATTAATAATAATAATAACAATAATAATAATAATAATAATAACAATAAAAATATTACCATGGGTTTGTGCGTTACCGATAACGGGGTCCTTCGAAACGTCAACCCACGCCGACACTAACGCGAGTTCCTCCTCGTTAGTCCACATCTGTTTGGGGGCTCTATTTTCATATTGTTTGCTTTTTCCTTTTCTCGATGGTCTCGGGTTTGATGGTTGTGTGTAGATGGATTGTGGTGTGTGCGGGCTAGTATGTTGGGTTTCCGGAACAATGTCGTCGGCGAGATTGATTGCGGGTGAAGGAATATTGTAGTTGGCCGGAGTAAAACCTTGTTCAATCAAACCGGGACGTGTAAATTGGTAAGGAAATCGTTGGTGAAATTGTTGGGGAAATTGTTGCGACCATTGTGGCGGATATTGTTGCGGAATTTGTGGCGGAATTTGTTGCGAAAATTGCGGACGATAACCTGGTTGTGTAAACGCTTGGAAACCAAGCTCCGGGTCTTCTTGCTGTTGCGGTGTATGTGGTCGGTTACGACGGGATGTAGATGTTTTGTTTGGATTCATGATGAAATTTGAGAGAGTTTGAGAGAATTTGAGAGAGTTTGAGAGATTGTTGGTGTGAAAAAAATAAGAGGTTGAGGGTTAATATATATAGTGGGATTAAATTGAATTTTTTTTTATAAAAGTAGCCATTGGATTTATTTATTTTTAAGATTTAAAAAAAATATACAAATAGCCGTTGAATGCTTTCGGGTTCCTCGGGTTTGAAAGCCCGGAGGCCGAGCCCGAGCTCGAAGCCCGAACAGCCCCCACCGCTGCCCGCACGAGCCCGCAGTGAGCCCGAGCCCGTGGGCGCTGCGGATGGCCTTCAAGAATAAAATATTTAAACTTTTATATAATTTATTTAAGAGTAAAATACATTTTTGTCCTTGTGGTTATTACTAACTATCAAGTTTGGTCCCTCTTTTTATTAATTACAATTTTAGTCACTATATTTGTCATTTTATTTTACTTTTGGTCCCTCTGACTAATTATAGTTAAATTGTTAGTTAACTATTTTTGTCTTTCCCTTTATTGTTTTATTAGATCATATTTTAGTTACGATTTTAGTCCCTATGGTTTTGTCTTTTTTCATTTTTGTGTTTCTATTAATTTATTGCTATTTTTCATCTTCCATTTTGTACCATATATTATATTAATTAGAGTAAATTACTGTTTTGGTCCCTAAGGTATGTCAAAAATTACGAAACTGGTCCTTTAACTTCAAAAATTACCTTTTTGGTCCCTCAGGTATGTAGTTTGTTACGAAATTGGTTCCTCGAGCTGACGGCCGTCTATTTCCTCCGTTAAGCTCGAGGGTAAAATGGTATTTTTATATATTTTTATTTCTTTTAACATTTTTTTATCAATTATATGTATATATACACACACATATACAGTATATATATACACACCACCACCACCACCACCATATTTCTTTCTTCTCTCCTTCTTTCTTTATATATACACACACATATACAATATATATATACACACACAGAAAGAAAGATGGTGGTGGTGGGTTGATGATGGTGGTGATGTGTGTATGTATAAAGAAATAAACAGAAGAAAGAAGGAGAGAAGAAAGAAAGATGGTGGTGGTGGGCTGATGATGGTGGTGATGTGTGTATGTATATATATATATATATATATATATATATATATATTGTATCTGTGTGTATATATATAAAGAAAGGAGAGAAGAAAGAAATATGGTGGTGGTGGGTTGATGATGGTGGTGGTGGTGGTGTGTATATATATATATATATACTGTATGTGTGTGTGTGTGTATATATACCTTAGGGACCAAAACAGAAAAAGGGTATGATTAATTAAAAATGGTAAAATAAATGAAAAAGGGTAAAAAGACCATTTTACCCTCGACCTTAACGTAGGAAATAGACGGTCGTCAGCTCGAGGGACCAATTTCGTAATAAACTACATACCTGAGGTACCAAAACGGTAATTTTTGAAGTTAAAGGACCAGTTTCGTAATTTTTGACATACCTTAGGGACCAAAACAGTAATTTACTCTATTAATTAATTATGAGTAAATTACAGAAATGGTCCCTCGTCTATGCCTCGATTTCAGTGCTGCCCCCCCCAAGCTGAAAGTACACTTACAATCCCTAAAACACAGTTTCGTAGCCCAAATTGGTCCCTCTCACTGATGTCGTCCATATTTTTCCGTTAGAGGTCACATGTGCCCCTCACGTGAGGGGCATTTTGGTCTTTTTACCCTTTCCCTCTATCATTCACACTTTTTCTCATTTCATCCACCGCCATTGCCACTACCTCTTCTTCTTCTTCCTTAATCGCAAACCCTACATTTTGCAGCAAACCCTTCATCTCAACCCCCAATTTATCCACTAAAACTTTAATATTCACCAAAATCCTTAATAACAATAGAATTCCCAATCTGCATTGAACTAATCAACTCCCTTTGCCCTTTCAATTCAATTTCATATTTCTTCCACAACGAATTAATCCATTTCCCCATTGATCCCAACGACACCGCTGCCGCCGCCGCCAACGCCACGACCACCGGTGGAGCAGCTGCCGCCACTACTGAACAAATCAAAATAGTACTAAAAGTAATTACGAATATCACATTCGTTAACTTCCTCCATGACTTTGCAGATCTCAATTTTTTACCTACTTTACCTTTTTGTTTCTGCAATTTCTTCAACATTAAAAACTGTTGTTTGTAAACAGATTGAAAATTCTCAAAAAATTCCTCAGAAAATGGAGATTCTAATGCTTCGAATCGTTTCAATTGCTCAATCATTTTCAAATAATCGTTATCTTCGTCGAATTGATTAATCGCGATCTGAAGAAACGAGGCGCTAAATCGAGCGTTTTTAAGCAATTTCCAAACGGCGAGGTTCTTGGTGGCTATGGCTCAGCTTCAGTTGAGGATTAGGAGGTGGGGGCAGGTTAGGGGTTAATCTATGATTGTAAATAATGGGTCAAATAATATTTTGAACTCGGTTTTTACCTTTTGGGATCATGAGGTAGATGGAGAGATTCACGAGACCGGGGGTGATAACTCTATTTTTAGAGTTATTATTTCCTTTTATTTTTAGTTTCTTTTGTCAAATTTTAGCCATTTTGCTTCTTAAATCACTCATTCTTGGTCTTATTCCCAAAATTGAGCAAAAAGAGTGAACTACAGTTTTATAAACCATTTAGTAGGTTTTTGCTGCACTTTCACGAATATTCTGCAGTGACTTCGGGAGTGTCCACTCCAGTTCCCACTGGCGTGCCAAGAAGAAGACAAATAAAAATCAAATCTTAGCTTAGAAGTCAGCCCTGGAAGAATAGAAGGAGTTGTTGGCAGCAGAAGCATGGAGGAAAAAGCAAAGCATGTCTCCTAAAAGATGGCCATCACAATATTTTAATGAAACCAATGGTACTAAAAGCTTACTTTTTAGAAAAGGTGAAGTAACCTTGGGGTAATTGTCTACAAACTCTTGGATGGAAGCCTTGCTCATTGGAAGTAGATTTTATGTCTTTTACCATAAGGTTTTAACTCTTAGATAATATCCCATTTTTGTTTTGTCCACCTTTTCCTCTAAGTATATAAAGAGGTATTGGGTTCATTTATTTCACATCCATCTACCACACAATTAGTGCAAGTTAGTTTTAGTTTTAGCTTTAGAATTTACTGAAGTTAGTCTTTAATTTTCTGCATTTCAATTCCTAGTGTAATCCTTAGTTTGAAGTAATTTGTAGCAGTGTTGTACTCACAGTACCCACTGCGGATTTTAATCGAAGTCACTTTCAGCATGTTTATTTGCAACTTTTCATCTTTTGCTTTCTTTACTTCTTTAAATATGAGCTAAACATCCCTTGGGATGTAGGAAGAAAAAGTACCTAGATTTTATGAAAAATGCTTGAGTAATCTTCATACTTTGAATATTTATTGTTTTGGTCATTCACTCTCGATTATTGCCCAATGATGCGAACAAGCCGATCACTTGTGAGGATCTAAAGTCTAGTTCTCAACTCAGAAATGAGTAGAACGCAGTGACATGAGCTTGGATGATGCTAGGGAATTCGAAAGAATTCTTATGACACTCACGAAAGTTAGAGTTTTTGTGACGGTTTTGAAAAATAGGGTTGTAACGGTTTGATAAAAAACCGTTACAAAAAGTCACATAAAAAGTTAGAGAATTGTTTTAGTAACAATTTTTATAAAGAAATGTTACTATTACAAAAAACATAGAATCATAAAGCAACGTTATAGATAAAAACGTTAATAAAAGGTTCCTATGGTAACGGTTTATGATGATTTTGAAAAACCGTTGCCGTATGTTGTGACGTTTTTAAAAACCGTTGCCATATAAGACCTTTTAGTAATGGTTTTTGTCTAAATCGTTTCTTTATGTCGTAACGGTTTTTAAAAAACTGTTAGCGAAAACTAAAATATGTATAACAACGCTTCTTTGAAAACCGTTTCCAAAAGTCACCATGTTCTATGGCAATGGTTTTGCATAATTTGTGTCACCAAAAGTTAGCGTATGGCAAGGGTTTTTGAAAAATTTACATCACCATGTGTCATGCTTTGGTAACGGTATTAAAATCTTTACATCACAATATATCAAGCTACATTGACAGTTTGCATATGTCATGTTATGGTGACGGTTTTGACTACGTTACCATATGTGATTCTACGGTAACGATTTTGAAAAATAAATGTCACCATATGTTATGTATGGTGACGGTTTTAAAAAATTATGTCACAATGGTGACGGTTTTGTATAATAAATGTCATTATATATCATGCTAGGGTGACGGTTAGAATAATAAACGTCCACGTAAGTCATGCTACAATGACAATTTTGTATAATAAATGTGACCATATATAATGTTATGGTGATAATTTTAAATAATAAGCGTTAGCGTACGTCATGCTTAAGTGACCGTTTTGAAAAATAAATGTCAATGTACGTCATGTTACGGTGACAAATTTAAAAATAAACGTCACCCGATGTCATACTACTGTGACGATTTTGACTCTAAATGTCACTTTATGTCATGCTACTATAACGATGTTGAATGATAAACGTCATAGTGCGTCATTTTACAGTGACGATTTTGATACCATTATGTCCCATATGTCATGATGTGGTGACGCTTTGAAAATTTTATGTTAACAGTATGATGTTATGAATAATAAACGTCACTATATGTCATGTTAAAGTGACAATTTTGAATAATAAATGTCACTATATGTCTTATTACGGTGATGGTTTTGAAAATAAACGTCACCGTATTTCATACTACAGTGATGGTATTGAATGATAAATGTCACGGTATGCAATGTTACGGTTACAGTTTTGATTGATAAACGTCACTATATGTCATTTTACAATGATGGTTTTGATAAACTTACGTCACCGTTACGTCACTGTATGTCATTATGCGGTGACGGTTTTAAGAAATTTACGTTACCGTATATCATGCTATGATGATTTTTATTGAATATTAAATGTCACTATATGTCATGCTAAGATGACATTTTTTGAATAATAAACGTCATTGTATGTCATACTACAGTGACGATTTTCAAATATAAATGTCACCATACGTCATGTTGTGGTGATGGTTTTAAAAAATTAACGTCACCGTATGTCATACTACAGTGACGGTGTTGAATGATAAACATCACGGTATGTAATGTTACGGTGACGGTTTTGAATGATAAATGTCACCATGTGTTATTTTATAGTAACAATTTTGATAAAGTTGTGTCACCGTATGCCATGATTTGGTGACGATTTGAGGAATTTGCGTCATTGGATGTCATGATACGTTAACGGTTTTGAGAAATTGATGTCATCGTTTGTGATGATATGGTGACGGTTTTGAAAAATTTACGTTATTGTTTATCATGATACAGTGACGTTTGAGGAATTTGTGTCACTGTATGTTGTATGTAATATGTGGTAATAGTGGGAACAAACCGGTCCTAAACACCGGTCGATTCAAGTCTCGGGTTGACATGTCATTTTGGACACGTTTTTCTATAGAATCCAATCTTCCAATTTTCTGTTTTGAATACATAATTTAAAAGTTTATAACATATTTTTGGTCGACGAAAATGAAAAGAAAAAAACTCGACCTAGAACCAGTATAGTATGGGTCTGGCCTGGTTCGCCAAAAAGCTCAACATGGTTTTCGTCCGGTCTGGATAAATCTTGCTCTCGGACCAATACAACTCTAATATTCTGATATGAACATGGATTGGTATTTACCTGGTCCAAACTTAATCAAAATACCCCGATCCAACGCATTTGGCCCGATGCTTTTGTCTACCTTTTCATAAAATTACAATATTTACCTTATCCAATTTAATAAAAAAAAATAATTCAACAATTATTTGGTAAAGAATAAGTATTATAAAATTACCATTTTAAATTTTATGACAATCATAAAGGCATGTAGACAATAACAATATAAAAGGTACACTGGTAAAATTTATGGAATGCAATAGTAATAATTGTTCGGTTTGTGAACAAGCAACACGTCCCAAATCATGTTTTACAAAAATCAAATATAGTCTAAATAACATATCTAGAGCCTTAAGGTTGACTGCTACCAAGTTTTCTTTACAAAACAATGGTTTTTTTACTGTAAAAAAGACAACGGTTTTTAATATTCTGTATCAGAAACAATGCATGACAAAGTATCGAGTACTTTTCAAAAATTTCAGCAAAATAACTAATGTGAATTAAACATTTCTAAAACATGTGTAATGATACAAAACGGAAACCGGCGAAAAAAAAGACAACTATGGCACAAAGTGAACCAAATAAAAAACTAAAACAAACATATAAATATAACAAACATGCTAGATAAATTTATTTTCCAAATAGTTGTTCAAATCTTTACATCTTCTGAACAAAGTTGAAAGTGTCGTCAAATTTTGTAAAAACGTCTTCTGTGCGCTAATATTTGATTCTTTCAATGCCCGCTCAAAAGTTGGAAGGAAAATTATGTGAAAATTAATACTAGTATGCTCAGATATAACTTGCGATACAAAATAAATAGAACTTAACAAAGCAATATGATTACAACAATGATCATACTCACACACGTATTATATATATATAAGGTTGGGTTCCGATAAGAAGTGCCAAATTTGGTGAGAAGCGTGAGAAGTAGTTACCAACCGTTGGATGAAAAATGGACGAACATTAGGATGAGATGCACTAGATCAATTCCTTTTTAAGCCGCAATTCATGGGAGTGTATTTGATTAAAAGTGATCCAACGGTTTAAAAATACTTCTCACACTTCTCACCAAAAATGACACTTCTCACATGATCTCATGCCTATATATATATATATATATATATATATAGAGGAAAGTTCAAATGAAAACTCAAATTCAATTGTAAACATGAGGACAAATCTCGTCCATTGATCGCAGCCATATTTAAGACATTCCTAAAATTCAGCTTTAGGGGTATTTTCGTCAAATTAGAATCAGCGCCTATTTTTGTTGAATTTTTATTTTCTTTTTTAATTAAAAAACTTTTACCCCCTTAAATTTTAAAATAAATTATCTAAAAAATTACTAACATTTTAATCAAACAAATTACATCAAAAAAACGAGAATTTCGTGCTCTTCGATATGACATCCATCATGATATAGTTTTTTTCGATTAAACCGTTTTTTACGTGAAATCGTGTATATGTGTTATATTCAGACTGAATATATGGAATTATTCAGTCTGAATATAACACATATTTATGTGTTATATATATATATATATATATATATATATATATATATATATATATATATATATAACACATATCTAATTTCATGAACTATGAAATGGCCAAATGGGAATTGTATTCTTTAATTTTTCATGAAATGTCAACAAAAGATAGTCCCTTCCATGCTGCTCTAATAAGTTTCCTACCAATAATTAAGCTCTGCCCAAATCAAACAATATTTTTAAGATAAGCTGGTTAATATATAATTTAATGTTGATAAGAGGATGATTCATTGATACAAAGAAGGTTGTGTTTCAAACTAGATCACAATTTGTTATTGTGATTCATATGGTTTGCTACAAAAATCAAATCATACAACCGAAATCACGACCAGTATGGTCCTAAGCACAAGCAGTTTTGAGTGACAACCATGACTAGATCTGAAGTTTTGCCAAAGAAAACAAAGCAACAAGCACAAAAAATGAAGCATGAAAACTACAGTAAACCTTTCAGTTCCAGAAAATCATCACTCGATGCAGGTATTCTTTCAATAATTTACCAAACTTAACAAAAAAAAATAGTTCATAGTTGATATATTCAGTCTGAATATGTGTTATATTCAGACTGAATATGTGTTATATTCAGACTGAATATGTGTTATATTCAGTCTGAATATGTGTTATATTCAGTCTGAATATGTGTTATATTCAGACTGAATAATTCCATATTCAGTCTGAATATAACACATATACACGATTTCACGTAAAAAACGGTTAAATTGAAAAAAAAACTATATCATGATGGATGTCATATCGAAGAGCACGAAATTCTCATTTTTTGATGTAATTTGTTTGATTAAAATGTTAGTAATTTTTGAGATGATTTATTTTAAAATTTAAGGGGGTAAAAGTTTTTTAATTAAAAAAGAAAAAAAAATTCAACAAAAATAGGCGCTGATTCTAATTTGACGAAAATACCCCTGCGCGCAAAATATTCATTAAGCCATGGACAGAGTTTTCAACTTATTTACAAAATTGCCACCGTGTTTTTTTGCCATTGATCTCTTCACCAGATTATTAATCAACGGATGTGGTTTGTCCTCACGTTTACAATTGAATTTGAGTTTTCATTTGAACCCACCCTATATATAGGGGTTAAATCTAGTGAGGACCAAAAAAAGGTTAAAGACTTGAGGATTAATCTAATTCATTGATTAGAATAGATCAAGGGTCGTTACAAGAAAAACATATTAGTAATAAAAACAAAAAATAAGGGTAGATTTGTCAATTTGCAAGGACAAGGAAAGGGTATTGTGGATATTTTATATTAAAATTAAATCAAAAGTAAATTGTGAATGTCAAATAACTTTTCAAATCAGTTTAATGTTTTCATCTTCATCTTTTTCAATACGTACCTGATGGACATTGCAATACCTTCTTCTTTCTCCCTTAATTTAACTAGTTACCATCGTCAGCGATACGAATCTTCAGTCGGAGGCTTCGATCAGGGAAAAAGAATTGTTTTCTTCTAATTCACCGTCGTCACGACCATCAAGCTCTACTCGATCTATGTACAGAGAAAACGCAGTTCATTTGTTGTCGTCGGAATAAGATCTACATCTACCACCTAGGAAACTGACTAGGTTCACCATACTGTTACTCGCGACGACGTTATTATTCTTCCGCATCACTACTTTTTGTTCTCAAACTCCGTAGAAACACCGGCTATGGAGATATCATGAACGCCACTGAACATCGACCACGACGCTGGTACTCGATGGAAACATTATGTTTATCGCTCCTTTGATCACGATCTTTAGTCATCGAAGTCACCAAAACGAGATTTACGGTTTGATGATCAATGGTCAATTAGGTTTTTCGTCTCTGTATCAAAAGAATAGGATTTTAGTTTCCAGTTCTTCTATATCCGTTTATATATATTAAATCAAATAACTCAAATTTCTCACTTGTTATCAATTAAAGGTTTCCACTAAAATTGTGTTTTATTTCATCAGTTGAATAGCATAGTGAGTCTTTGTTTCATAGGGTGAAGTGTGTTTCATATGATAAATATGTGTGTTTCATATGATAAATATGTGTGTTTCATATGATAAATATGTGTGTTTCATATGGTGAATCTGTATGTTTCATCAGAAAATCGTAGTGTTTCATCTAGTGAATCATGTGTTTCATATGGTGAATCTATATGTTTCATATGGTGAATCTATATGTTTCATCTGAAAAATCATTGTGTTTCATCTTGTAATTTGTGTGTTTCATATGGTGAATCTATATGTTTCATCTAAAAAAATCTTTGCATTTCATATGGTGAATTGTGTGTTTCATAAGGTGAATCTATGTGTTTCATATGGCGTGAATCTATATGTTTCATCTGGAAAAATCATTGTGTCTCATTTGGTAAATTGTGTGTTTCATATGGTGAATTTATATGTTTCATCTAAAAAATCTTTGTATTTCATCTGGTGAATTATGTGTTTCATATGGTGAAGATGGTGGATATGTGTGTTTCATCTGGTGAATCTTGTTACCAAAATGACGATTATGCCCCCTTTTTAATTAAAAACAATTTTCACATAAAACAATCGGATCAAAACAAAATTAAGGATTAGATCGGTCCTCACGATTCTCAACATTTTTATGGTTCTCATTTGATTATCGTCCTATATATATATAGCCTTAGGTTCAATAGAGAAGTCCAAATATTTAGAGAAATAGAGAAGTGATCTTGGCCATTTATTCGGTCAAGATCGGTTATAATTGGTCAAAAGTTGCGGCTTTGACTGGTCAAAAATTGCGGCTTTGATTGGTCAAAAGTTGCGGTTGTTCCAAAAATAGAAGAGCAATTTCGTAACTTTTACAAAAGACACGGGCTGAGTTCATATATGAATCTGTGTGATTCACATATGAACTATACGTTCATATATGAACCTTTGTAATTCACATATGAACTCTTTATAACTAATTCATATATGAATCTTGTGATTCATATATGAACCTTTGTGTTTCATATATAAAACTAATTAACTGTAGGTTCATATATGAATCAGTTGAACCAATTAATTGATTCATATATGAACCTTATATGAATCTGTGTGATTCACATATGAACTATACGTTCATATATGAACCTTTGTAATTCACATATGAACTCTTTATAACTAATTCATATATGAATCTTGTGATTCATATATGAACCTTTGTGTTTCATATATAAAACTAATTAACTGTAGGTTCATATATGAATCAGTTGAACCAATTAATTGATTCATATATGAACCTTTGTGATTCATATATGAATTTTTTTAACTAATTCATATATGAACCTTTGTGTTCATATATGAATCTTTGTGATTCATATATGAATTTTTTTAACTACTTCTCATATGAACAAATTAACTGATTCATATATGAATCACAAAGGTTCATATATGAATTAGTTAAAAAGAGTTTATATGTGAATTACAAAGATTCATATATGAACGTATAGTTCATATGTGAATCACACATATTCATATATGAACTCAGTCCGTGTATTTTTTACGAAATTACCCCTCTATCTTGTGCAGACCACACGAGTAATTATCCGTTGCTTCTCGGTCAAAGCCGCCAATTTTGACCGAATAAATGGCCAAGATCACTTCTCTATTTCTCTAAATATTTGGACTTCTTTATTGAACCCTTCCCTATATATATATATATATATATATATGTTTCTTGTGGTCTAGAGAGCACTAGCCTATGCTTCTGTAGTGAATAGCGGGAGAAACTTTTCCTGCATATAGATAGAAACAAACATTGATACATCAATTAAGCTAAGACCCATGCCAATTGGTTGTTGCTTTTAATATTATTTTGTTTTTCTTTATGGTTACTTAAACCATGCTATGTAAGAGGATTGGTAATGTGCAGAATGGCATGGTTGGAACTAGCTAAACCAATTTAAAAGTCAAAAGGAATGATGATTTTTCCTTCATAAAAAATCAACCTGCACATTATATATACTTTGAATTGCAAAAGTTTGGAGAAAAAAAGATGCATATAGATTTGGTTTGGTTTGTTGTTTGCTTATACCAAGTTGAGAACTCCCAAAGACCTCAAATCATTTACTAAAATGTCAAATAGTTAAAATCACATTCTCTTACCAAAAAAGATATATCATTTACTAAAGTACTCTATAGTTGTATTAAGATAGATGTGCATATTGTTCACACCTAAAGATGAATCATGACCTGTAGAGCAGGGTAGTTCCCACATCAGTTATGAAAGTGAAAAACAAGTCCCTTGATTATGGAGTACCAATAACTTCCAATTCTTTCAGCTGATTCTGTTTCTGTATGTGCTGCTTTGACTTGGGTGGCATGTCTGTCTCCATGATGTAAGGATTTGTGTTCATAGGAACAGATAATGGGTATAAAGCGAACTAAAAGAGTAAAATAGTCGAACAGTTGGTGGGCAAGACGTAAAAGATGGTGAAACTAATCATGCTTACCATCACCAAGGACCGGAGAATCGCAGAGACCAAATGAATTATATTTCTAACAACCCAAAGTTTTCTTTAAGAGTTTCTAAAGGGTTGTTTTGTTCGGTGATTCGTTAAGTAACATGTTTCTAACACCTACAACCCTTTCAGAAATTGTTAAATTAATGAAATGGTTAAAAATTCTAAACATAATACGAGTAGATTAACATGTAGCGAGAATCTCATAACCATTGGAATCAGATTGACAACACTAAAAAGTTCCAAACAAAAATCAAGCCCACGCACCACCCAATGAAAATTACTTCAAGGATTTAGCCAAACTCACCATCCTATCTAAATTTCTATCAAACAAGCACCAACAAGAAGTTTTTTACACAAAACCAAACCCACCATCATATATAAATGGCGATGATAAATCTCAGAGCTTATAAATAAGCAAACAGAAAACTTAAAGTAAAACATCAGTAGCAAAAATCACAAAGCAAAACAGCAAATCATACTCAAATAACTTCAAATTTTTGTTGGGTTTCGTATTGTACCTCACATCGAGAAGTTTGTGACGAGAGTCAGGGCCTTTGCCTTTGTGAATCAACAGAATCGTGGAGTCTTGACCGCTGGATCGATTGAGAAGTTCGAACACAAATTGTATACGAACCTACCTGTGTGCTCCTCTTCTCGACTCAATCTGTTGACAGCAGCTCCATGCTCCTTGTGTTCTTCGTGTGTGTAAATATTGAGCCCTCGATCGGTGTGTATTCTTTTCTAAACCTCTTCTCCAGATATAATGAACTATGAAGTTTCGAGAAATATGATGAGGAGATCGATAGTGTTTGGGAGTGCTTATATTTTTTTACTTATTTGCTTATAGCTTTTCCCCACCGCAAATAAGCAGTTTGGAGTGTTTGGATAGAAAAAATCAAAAGTGTTTATTTGCTTCTCCTCACCACAAATAAGTTGTTTTTGATAAGTCAATTCATACCTACTTATTTACTTCTCCTTATTTCCTTATCTATCCAAACTACCTTTTTACCCTCAATTTTTAACAAACACTTTTTAAAAACTGTTTTTCCTCACCACATAAGCAAATAAGCATAAGTTAAAAATATAAGCACTTCCAAACACCCCAGAGACAAGGAGTGTGTTTGAGATTTTGGGGGAAAGGGAGGGGGGAAATTAGGGCGGGAATCAATAGCGTGTGATATTTATTATGATGATGTCCACTGCATCTTTTTTATTGAAAATTAAATTAAATATTGGGAAATTAATTAAAATACTCAAAGTTTGACTTTAACCTAATAAAATACTTATTTTCTCGCCAATTTTACCAAAATACACAATTTTTTCCACGATGGGGTTCAAAATTGACGAGAAAGTGGGTATTTTGGTAATTCAAAATCAAACTTTAGGTATTTTAATTAATTTCCCTTAAATATTTAAAATAAATAATAAGTGTTGATCAAATAGTAATTTAAGTAAATCTTCACATTTTCCCCTTAATTCAATCATATTTTCATTTTTATTCTTTTTAGTAATAGTTAATTAATCTAACTATTAATAATGAATATTAAAAAATATAAACATCATATAATATTATTATGGTATTTTTGTTTTTTTAACTACACAATTGATATTTTTTTTAAGTAATTTTCAACACTATAGTTTGTATTAATGAATTTTATGAAACATTGCAAATAAATATATACAAAAAATTAATTATTAATATATAAAAATCTTTTGGAAAGATCGGTTGTATTGAAGATAATTTTTAAAGGTAGATTTTTATAAGATAGAATTAGTGGAAATTTGATATGACAGAAGTAAAAAAGTCATTAAATAACTTATGTATTGGGATGCTCTTAGCATCTGGAACAGATTCATATACAACAATAAATGTTAGAATTTCTAAAAAATTACATTTACCTATAACAGATTCTTTATTTTAAATGTTAAAATTTAATATGATTGTTAAGTCTTAATTAATATGTTACATTAGACATTAGACTAAACCGTAATTAATTATATTACAACTGCAACCATAATTAGACCGAACTATACAATTACAATTACTTATTTGCATGGAATTTCAACTATTTTTTGAGTTCAATGGCCTTTTTATATGTTTTCATTTTGATTATGCTTTGTTTAAACAAAATGCTTAACTAGATTGTAAAATGATGTATCAAAGTTTCAACCCATCCACCCAACCTGCAAGGTTGGGTTGGATTGAGGTTTTTCCACTCTTAAATATTGGGTTGAGTTATCCAAATGTCTTTAACCCGGCCAACCCAACCCATGTGCAGCCTTATTTCACAATAGGTTTGTTTCACATGTACTTGTTTGACATTGCATAGACATATAATTCAAACCCGAAAACAACCCGTGAATACCCTGATTTTAGTTTTTTGTTTCGTCTTGGTTTTCGCTTTTAGATCTAAGAGTTCAACCGGTTTCCTGCTTTTCTGTTTTATTGAACACCCCTATGTAGTCAAAGTCTTGTCTTTCTTGGAATATATCTCGATCGAAGGGATCAATTAAGGATTTGATGTAATATGGCTTGTTGATGTAATGGTTTGGTCTGGGACTAGTTTGTATAGGCCGAATTGTGTGTCTTTTTGTGCATCCCTACGTACATATGTATATCTATTAGGCCATGAGTACCCGTACCCTTTGAACCCTTGCCACCTCAACGTCACATCAGCTTTTCTCTCTTACCCTTTCAACCCTAAAAGTGGAGTACCAGTACCCTTTGAACCCTTGCCACCTCATCCCTTTTAATTCTTTTATTTATACATTTAATTATTTAACAAAATAAAAATATTTATATATTTTTTAATAAATAAAAATAAGATAAATAATAAAAATAAAAATTCATATAATTCATTAAAAAATTAAAAATTACAAAATAATAACAAGAATATTAATAATAATAATAATAATAATAATAATAATAATAGAAATAATAATAAAAATATTACCACCGGTTTGTGCGTTTCCGATAACGGGGTCCTCCGAAACGTCAACCCACGCCGACACTAATGCCACTTCCTCCTCTTTTGTCCACACCTGTCGTTTTTGCCTTGTTTCAAATTTTTTCTTTTTTCCTTTTTGCGTTGGTGTCGGGTTTGATGGTTCCGGGATTGATTGTTGTGTGGAGATCGATTGTGGTGTGTGCGGTTGTTGGGTTTCAGGAACAAAGTCGTCGTCGAGATTGATTGCGGGTTGAGGAAGTTGGTAATTGGTGGGAGTAAAACCTTGTTGAATCAAAGCAGGATATGTAAATTGATGAGCATACGGGTGTTGCGGAAATTGTTGGAAACCAACGTTTGGGGGCGGTTGCGGAACATAACCTTGTTGAGAAAACGGTTGTTGCGGAACATAACCTTGTTGAGAAAACGCTTGTTGCGGAACATAACCTTATTGAGAAAACGGTTGGAAGCCAAGCTCCGGGTCTTGTTGCGGTGTATCCGGTCGGTTACGACGGGATGTAGGTGTGGTGTTTGGATTCATGATGAAATTTGAGAGAAATGAAAGAAGGTATTGAATTTGAGAGAATTTGAGAGAATTTGGTGTGAAAAAATAAGATGTTTGGATTAATATATATAGTGTGATTAATTTGAAAAACAAAAATTAAAAAAATATATTTTTTAAACAAACTAGCCGTTCAACGGCATTTTTTAAAAAAATTAAAAAAAAATTAAAAATTAAAATAAAATGGCACGGGTTCATCGGGTTGGGGAACCCGATACCCAGAACCCTCCCCCTACCCGCAGACCCCCGTACCGGAGCCCGCTGAACTCGAGGGCTTACCCGAGAGCGGGTACCCTCCCGCTACGCATGGCCTTACTTTCATACACTTCGCACCAACAAACACACACACAAATATATATATATATACACACACACACACACACACACACATATATATATATATATATATATATGCATAGGGTTGGGTCCAGTAAGAAGTGGCAAATTTTGTGAGAACCGTGAGAAGTGGTTATCAATTATTGATGAGAAAAAGACAAACATTAGGATGAGATGCACCAAGATAAGATGCACCGAGATGCACCAGATCAATTCCCTTTCAAGCTGCAATTCATGAGAGAGTATTTGATTAAAAGTGATCAACGGTTTAAAAGTACCTCTCATCAAAAATGGCAACTTCTCACATGATCTCATGCCTACATGCATATATCCATTATATAATACATATATGTATATAACCAGGGGATGACCTATTAGAAGTTGAGTGGGCTCCTGTGCACCCACTCACTCGATTGTTACAGTAGAAAAAAGTTAGTTTTTGATAGTTGCATTCGTTTGATTTTAAGGGATGCCCTTAAATACTTTGAACCAAATCTATAACATAAATTAAACATGGATTGGACTACCACTTTATGTACATGAGGTCAAGAGTTTAAATCTTTCAAATGAAAGTTTACTTTTTCATCTTCTAATCTTAGGGTCAGGGCTACCTCATAGCATTGACTTAAGTAGGGGAAATTGACCAAAATAACCATTTCATCATCCCATCTTCAATTTTTAACCACACAACTTAACTTTTTACAAAAATAACCACAATCCCGCAAGCCTGACACCGCAAGACAATTTTTACTTGCGGTGTCAGCTTTTTCTGACAAAAAATGTGATTTTACATTTCGCTTGCGGGCCGCAAACTTGCGGTTTCTATGCTACCGGCTTGCGGTGTACTTAAATGGCTTGCGGTCTTCTTTATCCCTTACACGTGTCTCTTTTTTGGCAAAACCTCAACACTTGCGGTGGCTTGCGGTTTTGTCGTTTTAAAAAAAATGTATTTTTTTGGAGTGTGTCAGAAAAAGTCTGACACCGCAAGTAAAAGTTGCCTTGCGGTGTCAGACTTGCGGGATCTTGGTTATTTTCGTAAAAAGTTAAGTTGGGTGGTTAAAAGTTATAGATGGGATGATGAAATGATTATTTTGGTCAATTCCCCCTTAAGTAGTACAATGTTATTTCTAAAATGTTAATAACAAAAATATAGTTAAAAAAATGAACTTACAACCTTGAGTACAATTATAATCATTACTACCACTATAAGGCCATCCGCAGCGCCCACGGGCTCGGGCTCGGGCTCACTGCGGGCTCGTGCGGGCAGCGGTGGGGGCTGTTCGGGCTTCGAGCTCGGGCTCGGCCTCCGGGCTTTCAAACCCGAGGAACCCGAAAGCATTCAACGGCTATTTGTATTTTTTTTAAATCTTAAAAATAAATAAATCCAACGGCTACTTTTATAAAAATTTTTTTTCAATTTAATCCCACTATATATATTAACCCTCAACCTCTTATTTTTTCACACCAACAATCTCTCAAACTCTCTCAAATTCTCTCAAATTTCATCATGAATCCAAACAAAACACCTACATCCCGTCGTAACCGACCACATACACCGCAACCGCAAGAAGACCCGGAGCTTGGTTTCCAAGCGTTTACACAACCAGGTTATCGTCCGCAATTTTCGCAACAAATTCCGCAACAATATCCGCCACAATGGTCGCAACAATTTTCCCAACAATTTCACCAACAATTTCCTTACCAATTTACACGTCCCGGTTTGATTGAACAAGGTTTTACTCCGGCCAACTACAATATTCCTTCACCCGCAATCAGTCTCGCCGACGACATTGTTCCGGAAACCCAACATACTAGCCCGCACACACCACAATCCATCTACACACAACCATCAAACCCGGAACCATCAAACCCGAGACCATCGAGAAAAGGAAAAAGCAAACAATATGAAAATAGAGCCCCCAAACAGATGTGGACTAACGAGGAGGAACTCGCGTTAGTGTCGGCGTGGGTTGACGTTTCGGAGGACCCCGTTATCGGTAACGCACAAACCCATGGTAATATTTTTATTGTTATTATTATTATTATTATTATTGTTATTATTAATATTAATATTATTATTATTATTATTATTATTCTTGTTAATATTCTTATACTTGAATTTACATAAATGTAGAAGGTTTTTGGACCCGAATCGGGGAAGTGTTCTATAGTTTGATGGGTCGCGCCAATTATAGAACAACTCATCAACTCAACACCAAGTTCAACGACCTGAATAAAAAAATTGCTCTTTTTGGCGGCATCTACAACAACTTGGTCAATAATAGATCAAGCGGAATGAGTGATGCCGACATTTCACGAGTGGCACACGAACGGTACCAAGCACAACAAGGGTTTGCTTTCTCTAAAGAACAAGCTTGGGAAGTCCTCAAAAAATGTCCAAAATGGGGAGCTGTTCCAACGATGACGACAACTTCATCGCGGGGTTCAAAACGTACCAACCCTTCCAATGATAACGATGACGACAACTCCATCGAGCAACTTCAACGACCCATCGGGAGAAACAAGGCAAAAAAACATCAACGAGTAATACGCCCGGGTCGAATACGAACGAAAGTGTTACTCAGTTGTTGACGACGTTCAACGACAAGATTGATGATACAATGGAATACAAAATGAAAAAACTCGATCTCGAAATCGAACGCTCAAAACTCAAACGAGATAGGTTGGAACAAGAACTCGAAATCGAAATCGAACGCTCAAAACGATTTGAGAAAGACTTCGAGTTTTTCATGACCTCGCATGATCACCTTACGGGAGACGTTTTGAGGGTTACTTTAAAGAGAAAAGAGCAAATTAAAAAATTTCATAATTGGTAGTGTTTTGTATTTTGTAATTTTTATTTTTAATGAATGATATGAATTTTTATTTTTATTATTTATCTTATTTTTATTTATTCAAAAATATATAAATATTTTTATTTTATTAAATAATTAAATGTATAAATAAAAAAATTAAAAAAATGATGTGGCGCTGATGTGACATTGAGGGCTTGAAGGCTTTTAGTTATGCGCTGGGGGTGTTTAGGGCTTGAGGGCTTAGCTGATGTGGCGTTGAGGGCTTTTATCTATGCGCTGTAGATGGCCTAAGACAACTTTTTGTTAAATGTTCTCCCACTTTGATTTCATTACAAAAATTCATGGTTTATTTTACCTCCCACTATCAATTCATCTTAAAGATTGTTCATTTTCATCTCATTTTTAGGACAACATATATTTATTTTAAGGATCAAGGTCGATTTCATTTGAAAAAATGTATCTTATTTTTTAAATCGACACAATTGATTTTTCCTAAGGTCAAATCGTGCTGATTTTCTTTCCACGTCAAACAGTGATTCAAGGACCTTTGATCCATACTAAAGGTATACCGGGTCAAATGAATTATTGGGTCTACCATGGTATATAATACAAACATACATGCATACATCCACTACACAAATCTACTTTAGTACATATCTTTTATGAAACTGAAATAAAAAGTAAAATATAAGTTCAAATTTTAATAAAACCGAATATTCAAATTAAATAACTTATACTTAAGAAGTATTATTTTAAATAAAATTTTATTACATGCACATACACATATTAGTTTGAGTTCACGTGAGATTAACCTATTTTTATAACACCATAAAATAACATTGAACATTCACAACATAATATTTTCACAATGCTTTGTTTCCAAGTTTTAGTGTTATTTCTATGATCTCATGGTCTCACAAAAATATATTGGTCTCATATGATCCCAAATCTATATACATTGATACATATATACATTTATACACATCAAGTTAATTAACTTTAATAAAATTAAATATTAAATTTTATTATTTCAAATATTTTATTTACCATTTAATAGTTACTATGTAAAATATTGATCAAAATCCAAATAAATATTATTGAAAAAAATATTAATTAAAAATTTCCCAAAATATAGATTCCCAGTTTCCCACACATTTTCCATCATACTTTTTCCCGGTTCTTCAAAATCACAAAACCAATTCAAAAGTTTATTTGCTTTACCCACTTCTTTCCTCACTCTAAAAATGCCAAAACCCTAAAATGATAATCTCATTCTATCACCGTCTCCTTCAGGTGTGATGATTCAAAACGACAGAGGAATACAGGTTCAAAACGACGGAGGAATACAGAAAACTATTGGCACTTCAGCAAACATGTATTGCTCACTTACCTTTTTCTAACCTAATTTTTCGTTTGAAATTTGGATTATTTAAATCTGCGAAATTTGATTTGTATGCTCGTAATCATCGGATTCATCTTTGACATATGTTACATGGGGCTAATTTCGACTTTTCGAGTACCATTGAGATAGAACTTGTGAAAGAAACATACCCTTCGACCTTTTGGTGTTTAACTGGTACTTTTCGATTTTACAATTGGTTTGAACCCTAAATGTTTTTCGTTTGATCTGTATATCACATATGATGAGTAAAAGTGATAAAGATGTTAAATTTACGACAATCTATGTGCCAAATATGCTGATGGTTGTTTCACGTTAGTTTGTTTTTATCAATATTTACAGATGGTGTGTAACCTTTTTGCCTCTTCTTGGAAAATATTTAGCATTTAGTTTATATTCAACTTATAGATGTCCCATGAATTTGAATACATACCGGAACTGAGAACATTCAAGATTATGCAGGATATTGTTCACACATCATATGTGGATTGGTGGATTTTTCATATATTCATAGGGGGATGAAATTTCGATTTCATTTGTTTGGTATTTTACTACTAAGTTGTATTTGGGTAATTTTACTTTTGCAAACCAGACAATTACACAGAAGTACAGAGGCATGTCATTAGATTTCTTCACATGGGTATGTTGATCGAATTGCGATCGGTGTTATGGAACTTCTTACAGAAGGTAAACATTTTGCTCGATTAATAAAAATTAAGAAATCATAATTATCTTTACCATCTTCATCTATATACAATTGGAGGTAAACTATATGCTACAATTTGAATCAGTTTTTTGGATTTGGTGATGGTAAGTTTTCATCACAAAATCACAATTTCAAAACATCAATTGATAATCTAAATGATCTCATCTTATTTGCTAACAAAGAGACATGATCGGGAAGTGTTTAGCTTTCTTAACGATCAGACGATGGCTCTTCATTTCATGGTTTTGAGGAAGTCTTAACTTGCTATTTGTTACACATGAACAATTGGTTGGTATATTTTGTCATGCATACGAGCTAAATATATATGTTTGTGGTATTGGTATATGAGACATCTTGCATGTAGTTACTTCAATTTTTTTGTTGTTTCATCATTTATTTTCAGGATGCACAATGTTTGCAACCGGTTATTATATTTCATTTTTGCATCTGGTTATTATATTTCATTTTTGCATCTTGAGTTCTTGACCAAACATCAACTTGTTTTCTCAGTTCATAAATTTTCAGATAATGCACTTCTAGAAAGGTAAGATTTATTATTCTCTCTTGAACTAAATTTTGTTTTGTTTCCTCTTTTATTCTTCTTTTAATGCCTTTCTATGTTGTTCTTTTCTGTTTTAGTCCTCTAGGCACGGTGTTTGATAATCCACCGACTTTGTGCGCTTTACTTGCTGAAAGAGCCTACATCTGTCAAATATTTTTTTAGGCGAAGTAGACCTGGATTTTGCATCACTTTGGTCCAGGTTTTTCTGTTGAATCTGCTCATTTAAAGTTGTTCTATATGCAATTCAATATGTAATAGTAAACAAAGATTTGGCTTTGAAACTCTTTTCTAGAAACTTAATTAGATCAAGAACGGGAAGTAAACATATATAGCTTTAATTTTAGTCTTGGACACAATCTTAAGCACTTGCTTAAGAACACAATCATCCATATAATCCAATTCAACCTTCTCAATTAATGTCTTCACATTGTGATCCAAAACAGACCTGGGCAAGAACCAAATTAATACCATATGTCCCCGTCGATGGCACCAAACTTCATTTCATTGCATTTTATTATAATGTCTTCATGAAAATGTTGAAGCTTTCTCTTCGTACACAAACATTGTGAATCATTGGCGAGTATAGCTAAGCCATATGAGTATTTTTTTATAAAATTAGTGAAGAATCACTGTTGTGGTATTTGTGAGTTGGTATTGTTGCAAACAAGTGAACAAAAAATTGGAAACCTCTATTACTTATGTTGTTTGCTATGTTTCTACCAATCTCTGTTACTTATAAGTGATGCTTATGGACGAGTTATTAAATGTTTAGTATGGTTCAGTTATTGGTTGCTACTTGTTGCTCCTTTAACTAGTGGATTTTACTTAATGTTGGTTATTAAATGTTCGGTATGTTCAATGGCTTCTTAAATATGCTAATGTTTTTACGTCACGACTTACATAACCCAACCTACACGGATTGGCTTGGGTTTGGTGATGTTTAAAAAAAATAACAAGGTTATAGATTTTTCAAACCACACTAGTTGGGTTGGGTTGGGTTGTCCAAACATCTTCAAACCGACCAACTCACCCCGTGTGCAACCCTACATTTCAGCGATTTAATTCTGAACACGAATAGTTCTAACGACCATTAGCTTCTTTTCCAACTTTTTGAACCTATTTTACTTTATGTTTATATGCATATTTTTTTGCCCCTTCAATTGTCTTGTCTTTTAATTATCTAAAGTATGGACTGCTATTTCTGTTAAATGCCTTTTGTTTATCCATGTACTTCTTTTCAAAGGGTTATATCTTTTGTGAAGTTCTCATATGATATAATATCTTATTGATGCTTTACTTATTGATTATAGGAAAATGTAGCTAAAGAGTTTTACTCATGCAATTGTCTATTTTGATCAATGGAACCCGACCCAACAATAACTTGCATATAATTTTGTATTTCTTATTTAAGGTTAGTTTGCATCTTACATTACTCCAATCCTGCTACATTAATGATATATTTCTGCAATCACGAACTAGGAACACTAAATGTACAACGTCGTGTATACCGTCTCTCATTCTATTACTTGTTAGTCTCAAATATGGGGTGATTGACTTTTCAAACCAATTTACTAGGCTTCTTTTTAGTGCTCAAGTCACAATTCTTCCCTTGAGTTTTGGCTTTAATGTTTATAAGTATGAACTTGTTTAATCTTGAGCTTTGGATTTATCTTCTTGCAGGTACCACTAACCACTTCTAATCATCATGGCGAGAAGCAAAAACATACAAAGCGAAACAACATTCGTACATAGTATTAATAGGATGATGATGAAGAGATCAAAGGAAAGGACTAGAATAGCTTAGATAAGATTTTTTTAAAGATATTTAATATTTAAATACGTAATTCTTGTAATAATATTATTACTTTAATTTTTGTATATGTAATGTTGATCATTTGATTTATGTTTGAAGTTTTTAAATTTGTGTTCATTTTACCCTTAAATGATAAAATCTGTCACAAAAAATCAAGGTTCAAAATGGCGTAAGACGTGACATAAGACGGCAAATTTGTATGTTAAATATATAATTATATTATACATATTTGTTTTCTATATATTATTCTAGTAAGATAATGATATTAAAAAAATATACATTCATATTAGAAGAAGAACATACATATAGATTATTATTATAAAAATAGTTTTTGATTGAATATTTAAAATAGAACCTATAAAGGTAAATATACAACTTCGTTTTAATCGTAATTCCATAACGTTTATGAATTCTTGAAACTGTGAGTAGTGGTGCAAAACCCGAATAATCCGAAATCCGAACCCGAACCGAAAATAAAGTATTTTTGCAATACCCGAGTACCTCGAAATCCGAAAATCCGAAACCCGACTTTTGGGGAAATATTTGGGTTCGGGTCGGGTTTGATCTTTGGCCACCCGACCCGTCCGAAAACTCGAAATAATATACATATATATTTTAAATATTATATAAATATATATATTTATCTAATTATCTTTAGAAAATCGTAAATTACAGTTGGTAGAAATGTTTTTTAAATTTTAAACTTATTATCGATTTCATCAATCTCTCGTTTGATTGAATAAATCCTTAAAATCGATTGAATTTATATATGCTTTTTGTATTATAATAATACACGAACCCGACCGACATTAACCCGAAACCCGACCAACCCGAACCCGAAGAAATCCGAAATCCGAAACCTAAAGTTCGGGTCTTGATTTTCATATCCGAAATCCGATCGGGTTTTCAGTTTGTCCACCCGAACCGCCCCGACCCGCCCGATGCAACCCCTAACTGTGAGTGTCGTGATTAGATAAATCTATAAAGGTGGAAAATATAAAGTTAAAAATGTAAAAACACAAAAGATAAGAAAAATTGAAAATATCACGTCTTAGAAAAAACTCGCGCCGCGCCGCGCCATGGCACGCCTCAAGACGCCATGGCGTGAGCCACGCCATATAGAAACGCCATGTGTCATTTCGTAACGGCGGAGACATGTCTTACGCCATATCGCGCCATGACGCACGCCATGGCGCGCCTTTTTGAACACTACAAAAAATAGCTTATTGCAACGGTTTTTATAACGTCACTAGTTGTTATGCTATGGTGACGATTTTGAAAAAATAAACGTCACGGTATAAACGTCATGGTATGTCATGCTACAATGACGGTTTGGATAAATAAACGTTACCCTATGTCATGTTATAGTGATAGATTTGAAAAATAAACGTCACCGTATGTCATGCTATGGTGACGGCTTTGACAAATAAACATCACGTATTGTCATGCTATGATGACGGTTTTGACAAATAAACATCACAGTTGTTAGAGCATTATTGTATTCAAGATTTATTGTAAAGTCTTGTAATGGTCAAACATTGTAAAGTCAAAGTAAAAGTCAAAATAGTCAAAGTCAAAGTTGTTTAGTTAGAAAGTCAATGTAATTAGAAATACTTGTGTTGTAATTCATAGGTATAAATAGGATTAGTTAGCTTAGTTGTTAAGCAAGTCAAAAGAAAGTGATTAGTGAGAGTTCATAATTGTAATATCAAGTGAGAGTTTCTAGAGAGAGAATCTAGAGAAAGAAAGTGCTTAATTCCTATGTAATATCTAGATTCTTGAAGATCAATGGAAGGATTCATGATTACCTAATAGATCTGGTGTTAACAATTGGTATCAGAGCTTTGGAAGATCGAATTATGTGCAAAATTCGTCCAAATTCATGAAGATTTGAAGATTTTTTGAAGATTTTTAAAGAAAATCTCCATTTTTGAAGAACCTGAAGATCACAAATGGGTTATGCAATTTTTGATTGTTTTTCTGTTTGATTTTGATTGCAAAGTGTTTCTTCATTGATATAAATCAGTTTTGCATCAAAAGATTTACAAAAACGTATCAAGAATTAAGGAATTTGAAGATTTTTTGAAAATTTTGTCACTGTTAAATTTTTTGGATTGTGATTTTGCAAAATATTGATGGTTTGATTCGTTTTTGTGCAAAATCCTTCCTAAAAATTGTTTTTAGACATGTTTCAATAAGTTTTAAACTCTAAATTTCAATTTTGAAATTTTTGGATTGAAAGTGTTCTTGAGGTGTTCTTGATAAAAATGATTCAGATCTGAGTTTTTGATCCATTTCAGATGTTGTTAAATGTTGTTTTTGATGTGGTTTGATCTTTAAAATCATATTTTAATTTTTGTTATAAGTTTGTTGTTTGCAGGTTGTTGTGAATCAAGCAACAATAAGTTTGCTCGTGAAATTGAAGAAGAAAGAAAGGAAAAAGTCAACAGAATTGACTTTTAAAAGTCAACTGAAATTTTGTTTATGAGGGTTTCGGATCACATGATTTGAATTTGTTAAGAAGGTTTCGGATCAGGCACAAAAGGGTTTCGGATGTGTATGTGTGTTTGAGGTATGTGTGTGTGTGTGCATTAGCTGTGTGTGAGTGTGTTTGTGCTTAAATCTAAAAGGGTTTCGTATCACACTTTGATAAGGATTTCGGATCACAAGCAATACGAAACCATATTTTTTTTGAGGTGTATGTTTGTTTGCTTCACATGTGTGAGTGTTCTTAGTAAAGGGTTTCGGACCCTCTTTGATACGAAACCATATGGTTTCGGATCCTCTTTGATACGAAACTGTCAGGATCGATTCTTAACAAGAATTAAACTTCTTAGAAACAGAATTTAGAGAATCTTGCGGAATAGAACTCTAAATCAATTAAAGAACAATCAATAGAATTCAACACACTGTATATATCAAACTGTATTACTCACAAGCTTTACACCAAACCTCAATCTTGTTGAACAGGCTCAACAAGACGACTTCTACTTCTCTAGAAATAGGATCTATGATCTTGAGGTTAATTCTCTCTGAATAGCTAAACAACCTTTTGAATAACTGTTCTCTGTATCGTGTATCTTCTATTTTTATGTATTCTGTCTCTTCTATTCTAATAGCTATCAATACTATTTATACAAAAGTAATTACAAGATAACTATCAAAAGTAAATTGATCTTCTGAATCTTCGTTAAACATATCTTGATCAATTCCTTCTTTGTCTCCAAAGTATCGCATACCAAACTTATCAAGTCAGCAGTATTAACAATGATTTGACTCAGCAGCATTAACAAACCTTCAGCAGTATTAACCTTCACAGTCTTCTAGCAGTAGTATCTCAGCTCAGCAGTACTAACCATGTCTAGCAGTAGTAATTTGGTCTAGCAGTACTAACCGTGTCTAGCAGTAGTAATTTGGTCTAGCAGTACTAACCGTGTCTAGCAGTAGTAACTTCGTCTAGCAGTAGTAACTTGGTCTAGCAGTACTAACCTTGTCTAGCAGTAGAAACGAAGAACTGGCAGTAGTAATATTGTCTTGGCAGTACTAACCATACTTAGCATATCTTCAGTTCCCAACAATCTCCCCCTAACTTGACTTTTAGGAAAAGAAGTCAAGTTCTTCAGATGATGCTTCCAAATCTTAGTCATCATATACGCATAGATCAGGACTTAAACCTAGACTCTGATTTGCAATCCTTCTTACCAAGAATCTTCCCATAGCAGAGTCTTTGTTGCAGACCAACTTTACATGTAACATCCCGTTCAGTCTTTTCATGCAGTGTTTGTAGATTTCATCCACCAGATAATACTCCTGATATGTGTTGTCAATTGATATAACATACACTCCACAATTTTCATAGAGCATCCAGTGGGTTACTGCTTGAAAAGGTCTTGCTGTTATGTGCTGAACTACTTCTGGTCTGAACATTAGGCATAGGTATTCTAACACCATCTTTGTGATAGACATACCTCTTTCTGTCAACATGTTACCATAGATCTGCATGCCTACTTTGAACATCTCTTCCAGGTCAGATCTTGAGCATCTTCTTATGACTTGTCCCCATGTTCTGTAGACTTCAAACTGCCCATCAGCTCTCTTGAGTCTGATATACTCCTTTCTCTCATCTATCAATGTATCCCAGTGACTGATTTCAGGAGGTTTTGAATCTAATGGAGTCACTTTGATTGGTTCAGTATCAACCATAGTGATGTACAAGTCACATTGTTCATTGCTAAGTGATTGTGCCTTACTGGATTGACCTGTCTTACTATCTCCTTGTCCTTCATCTTTGGCAACTTCTTCCTTTTCTTTCTCTTCTACCACTGGTTTCTCAACAGGTTCTACCCTTTGCTTCTTTACACACTTCTTTTTAGTAGCCACAGACTTTGTTCTCTTTCTGCTGAAAACCATCTTTGCATCCTTAGGTTCTTCCTGTTTCTTGGCAGTTGGAGGTGTATCATGTTTGGCTTTGATTAAAGCCTCTGCAACCTCCACTTCTTCTACTGTAAGCTTCTCTGTTACTGTTTCTGCTTTCTTTGTAGATTGAGCAGCATTAACTGTTTCTGCTGCTTGCTTAGAGTCAGCAGCATTAACAGTTTCTGCTGCTACTTCTGTTTCAGGCTCTTTCTCTGTTACTGCTGCTTTTTCTGTTTGGCCTTCAGCAGCATTAACTGTTTCTGCTGCTTGTTCAAACTCAGCAGCATTAACAGTTTCTGCTGCTGTGGTTTCTGCTGCTGTTGTAGTTTCTGCTGCTGTCGTTTCTGCTTCCTTAACAAGCTCTTCCACCTTTTCTGTCTCCCCCTTATTCTGTGCACTGGACTCCCCCTTAAACTGTGCATTATCCATTTCCATCTCAGTCTCCATGTGAACTGTCTCCCCCTCAACTTGTGGACCCTTCATATTCAGTTCTGCTTCTGATTCTGACTCTGACTCCCCCTTTTTGGGAGCATCATCAGTTGGAATTCTTCTTCTCAGCACAAATCTTGCCCTTTTCTTTCTGTGCAACAACTTGGTGACCATCTTCTTGAGCTTCTCAATTTGAGACTGTTGGTAGGTGACCACAGTCTTCAGTTGCTCAATCTCCTTCTTCTGTGCCATAACATCCAAGTTGACATTTCCAATGGTGTCCATCAATTCATCATAGTTATATCTATCCTCACCTTGTTTAGAAGTGTTTACCTTCTTTAAAGGATCCTTGGAAGGTTTAGCAGAAGCCTTCTGCCTAGCAGAAGCACTAACTGCCCCCTTGGTTTCTTGGCACCTGGGTCCTCCTAATGATTTCTCATTTAGAGTTGCCATGGGGAAGGTCTTATTTATGTTACCACTGTCCTTCTCTGTGCTAGCAGAAGTAGTGGCAGCCTTAGCACCCATATGCTCATCCTTCTCCTTAGAGAGCACCTTCTTGGGGTTGGGAGACACCCCTGTGGTTTCCCTGTTGATATTCTCAATTGGAGAATGCTCCAACTGAGGGCTTAAAGGCTTAGGGCTCTGAGTAGGTACATCAAGGGAAGGAACCTTGTGCACCTTTCTTCTTTGAAACTTGTTGGATAAAGCAGGAGTGGGCTTTTGAAGTATGTGCTGAGGGATATTTATAGTGAGTGAAGGTAGGGGTTGGCCATCAGTGGGATGATCTAATGAGGGCCTTGATCCTGATGCCATACCTTCAGAGGGGTGGGACACAACCATCATTGTAGAGAACAATGGTGTGTCAACTCCTTCCGAGTCCCTAGGAATTCTTCTCATATTTGAGAAAACCTTCCCTTTAGGGGATTTGGGTACATATACCTCAGTAAACTGAGGTAAGTCCATCAATTCCTTGTTAATAACTTCTTGCACAAACCTTGGATACATGTAAAAGCTCTTTTTGGATTCCAAGTTTGATACAAGATCAGATAAAATCATTTGGGAGAAATTGAACTTTCTGGATGTGGCCAAACATACCAGAGCATAAGCAGTGGTACTGCTGAACTCACTCCATCCAGTTGTTTTCTTTGAGATGCAGTGCATA
The DNA here is from genome assembly GCA_033807775.1 of Saussurea involucrata. Taxonomy (NCBI): domain Eukaryota; kingdom Viridiplantae; phylum Streptophyta; class Magnoliopsida; order Asterales; family Asteraceae; genus Saussurea; species Saussurea involucrata. The sequence continues at coordinate 30,493,145 of CM066316.1, forward strand.
AGGGTATGAACAAGAAATCTCCATTGGGAAAAGAATTTTGACTTGAAAAATTTGAAAATACCAATAGAGCCTTCATACCCCATTCTTTGTATGGTAGAAAAGAGTTCTTCATTAGGAATAGAAGATATACCTGAAGCATCATTCAACTGAAGATGTATGCAAATAATCTCCTCTGTTACTGTCAAGGGTTTATCACAAACCTTGGTTCGAATCTCCGTTTGCCCGTTTTCTGTCACCACAGTAGCATTATCCCAAAATTGTTTTTGATGATTAATGAATATCTTGGGAGCCACTGTTAGTGCATAGGAGATATGCGAATACTTGAGAAAATCGACAATTTCATGGAATCCTGCAGATTGCTTCGGCTTCTGAAGCATTGCAATCTCATTGTGTTCATCAACAAACTCTCTTTGAGCCATTGTATCTGAAAATCCTTGAGCAAACACAGAAATTCTTGGGAGAAAAGGTTAGAAAGAGAGTGAGAGAGAATCGAGTTCAAAGAGACGTTATGAGCGAAGGCGGGCTTACAGGGTATTTATACGCAGTATTAACCCTAGAATTAACAAAAGCAGTATTAACGACATAAGCAGTATTAACTACTGAGCAGTATTAACCGCAAGCAGTATTAACTTCACAAGCAGTATTAACTGCTGAGCAGTATTAACTACACAAGCAGTATTAACTGCACAAGCAGTATTAACTGCTGAGCAGTATTAACTACACAAGCAGTATTAACTGCTGAGCAGTATTAACTGCTGAGCAGTATTAACTGCACAAGCAGTATTAACTGCACAAGCAGTATTAACTGCTGAGCAGTATTAACTGCACAAGCAGTATTAACTGCTGAGCAGTATTAACTGCACATGCAGTATTAACTGCTTAGCAGTATTAACTACACAAGCAGTATTAACTGCAAGGGCATTATTAACTCTGCACTTTGCATTACTAGTCAAACCCTCAAATGTCATCTTACCTTCTGACACATCATCTTTACCACTTCTCTTACCTTCTGCAGGATTATTTCCAAAAGTAACATGTCCTTCATCAATCTTTTTGAAATTTTTGAAGACAGGCCATGTTACCTGTCATGTGCCTAGAGCAACCACTGTCAACATGCCAAATGCTTCTCCCCTTAAGCTGTTGGTTGCCCTGCACATCTGATAAATCAATTAGTTTTTATTAGGGACCCAAGCCATAGTGGTCTTGGGTCTCCCTTGATCATCAAAATACTTACATTCTGTTTTGATGAGCTTGTCAAAGTGAGGAACATCAGTGCTTGAGTACTTTGTTTTGATGATAGGTCTAGAAGCAGTACTAACTGATGCAGAAGTACTAACTTTGTTAGCAGCACTAACATTGCTTCCAGAAGTACTAGCCTTCTCAGCAGTATTAACTAACTTAGCAGTACTAACACTAGAAGCAGTATTAATTGTTGAAGAAGTACTAACTGTGTTAGCAGTACTAACACTGCTAGCAACATTATTGCTTCCTGCAGTACTAACATTGTTAGCAGTACTAATTGAGTTGGCAGTATTATCATTAGTACCTTTAGGCATCCATACTCTAACACTTTCTGTTTCTGCCTTTTTCATGTGGCTTTTGGTTTTAACTTGTTTCTTTGCCACAACTTTCCTCACAGACTTTTTATAGCCACCATTCTTTCTGTAACCACCAGGTTTTTGAAAAAGTCTTTGAGTATTAAACCTTTGGTTAACAGGATTGAAATAACAGTGTTTGGCTAAATGATTTAGCTTACCACAGATGAAACAAGGTTTTGGCCTGTTAATTCTGTTCAGATCAACTCCTTGTCTCATAGCCCACTGGTTATTCCAGTTCCTTTGATTTCCCCTCTGATTATCATGTTTTTGGGGCTTGTTCTCTTTAGATTTCCTGCAAGAACACTGTTTACAAGTATTAGAGTTCACAACTTTGGGCTGTGTGGAATGAACTCCCTTTTCCTTTTCAGTCCTTTTGATCTCAGTGTTCTTAACACATGGACTTTCAGATTCCTCATCAGAGTCTACTTTGTCATTCTCATCCTCAACAACTACTGTTTCTTCACAAGGATCTATATTAATCTTTAATTCAGGATCCTTCCTATCCTTGGTCTCTAACAAATCAGACTTAGGAGGTATGTAGTTGTTATTGTAGGGTGGAGGTGTGGCATTGTACCCTATCCCTACTTTCATCTTGTCATGGATTTGAGCCTTAATGATGGTATCCATGGTTTTAGAAGCACATGTAAACTTTTCAACATCAAGTTTAACCTTCTTAAGCTCTTCTTTTAATTTCTCATTCTCCTCCCCAGACACTTTCAGCTTAATCTCATACTCATTCTTCTCCCACTTCCAATAGTTAGTATCATAGTGGTGTTGAAGTTCATTAGCTTGAAAAGCTCTAATCTGTTCCTCAAACCTTTCTACAATCCTAACATAATCTTTCACATTTTTCTCTAGCCTCTTAAGGTTATCACACATACCTTGATTGTGATCCCTATATCTTTTAACAGCATCAATGCAAGCTTGAGAACAGAGTTTAGATTGTACCTCAGTGGGAATATCAGATACTTCTGCCATAAGAGCTTGATTCTGACAGGCTTCCTCAGCTTGATCACTCCAATCAAATCCCATTCCTTGTTGAGAAACAAGGGCTTGAGAGGAGCTTCTGTTTTGGTTTCCATTTGGAGCCTGTTGATGTGATCCTCCACTTCTGCATTCTCTGGCAAAGTGTCCCATCTTGTGACACTTATAACACTCAACCTTGGACTTGTCAAAGCCTGCACCATCTTCTCTTCTCTGGGAAAAGTTGTTTCTCCCAGTCCTTTTGATGAATTTCTTCACCCTCATTGATAGCATAGCCATCTGCCACTTGATGTCCATCTCTTCCAGATCATCAGCATTAATCTGCTCTAAATCATCATTGATTAGAGAAGAGTGAACATGACTAGAAAAGAATGCTTCTAGTACAGAATCTGTAGTCTTCTCTTGATTAGTTCCACCAGCAGCATTAACAGAACCTGCAGTATTAACAGAATCAGGATTAGCAGCATTATCAGAGGATGAAGATAATAAAGCAGCATTATAAACAAATCCAGATGGCCTTTTCTTGGCTTCAACTCCAGCCTCAAATACTCTCAGATCATTGTAGAGGTCATCTAGCTCTTTGTCCTCCAATTGGTCATTCTGTCTGAATGAGACTGTGTACATGGTCCATTCTTCTCCCAATGATCTAAGGAACTTTCTATTGACATCATCAGCATCCATGTGTACACCCACAGTTGCTAATTCTCCAATCAACTTGTTAAATCTGTCAAAAGTTTGAGTCATAGACTCATTCTTTGCAGACATGAAGTTCTCATATTGTTGCCTGAGAAGAGCCTTTTGATTTCTCTTTGTGCTCTTTGTGCCAGTAAATCTTTTCTCCAGAGCATTCCACAACATCTGTGCAGTGTTGGAATTGATGTTGGTACTCATTAGGAATAGCCAAAAGCAGAGTGCTTAAGGCCTTCATCTCTGTTTGTCTGACTTTCTTTTCAGCATCTGTCTTGGGAGGAGGTCTCTTTCCATCTGCTCCAATCTTTCCTTCATTACATGGGCCATTTTCTATGATGTCCCATATTGCATAATCAGTAAGAAGAATGTACTGCTTGATTCTCAGTTTCCACATGTCAAATTCATTGGGTTTGAGCATGGGAACCTTTGAAACAAGAGTACTGTGTGTATCCATTGAATTGTCCATAGCTTCTAAGATACCAAGGCTCTGATACCACTTGTCAGGATCGATTCTTAACAAGAATTAAACTTCTTAGAAACAGAATTTAGAGAATCTTGCGGAATAGAACTCTAAATCAATTAAAGAACAATCAATAGAATTCAACACACTGTATATATCAAACTGTATTACTCACAAGCTTTACACCAAACCTCAATCTTGTTGAACAGGCTCAACAAGACGACTTCTACTTCTCTAGAAATAGGATCTATGATCTTGAGGTTAATTCTCTCTGAATAGCTAAACAACCTTTTGAATAACTGTTCTCTGTATCGTGTATCTTCTATTTTTATGTATTCTGTCTCTTCTATTCTAATAGCTATCAATACTATTTATACAAAAGTAATTACAAGATAACTATCAAAAGTAAATTGATCTTCTGAATCTTCGTTAAACATATCTTGATCAATTCCTTCTTTGTCTCCAAAAGTATCGCATACCAAACTTATCAAGTCAGCAGTATTAACAATGATTTGACTCAGCAGCATTAACAAACCTTCAGCAGTATTAACCTTCACAGTCTTCTAGCAGTAGTATCTCAGCTCAGCAGTACTAACCATGTCTAGCAGTAGTAATTTGGTCTAGCAGTACTAACCGTGTCTAGCAGTAGTAATTTGGTCTAGCAGTACTAACCGTGTCTAGCAGTAGTAACTTCGTCTAGCAGTAGTAACTTGGTCTAGCAGTACTAACCTTGTCTAGCAGTAGTAACGAAGAACTGGCAGTAGTAATATTGTCTTGGCAGTACTAACCATACTTAGCATATCTTCAGTTCCCAACAGAAACCATCACCATTTCGTATCATTTGAGGTGCATGTGTTGTGGGTTTGTAAAACAAGGTTTCGGATCACACAATATATGGTTTCGGATCCTCTTTGATATGAAACCATATCGTTTCGGACCCTCTTTGATACGAAATCATATCGTTTCGGACCCTCTTTGATACGAAACCATCCTCATTTCGGATCTTTCTTTCGCCGGAAAACAGACTCGCCGGAAAAACGTTTTTCGCCGGAAAAACAAGTGGGTCTTCGAAAATCGTCGCATGATCGACATTTTTTGATTGCATCTGATTGGTATTCGAATAACGATCACAACGCAAAAAGAATCAGTGTTTTTCGTCGAGAAACGAAGGAGATATCACAGTTTAAAGTTTTCGTTCGGTTTTATCGAAAACTTTCGGTTGCGAATTTCGGAAGTTTGAAAGCGTGTTTCGACTTCTAATCAATTGAGGAAGCTTAAGGGATCAACGAAGAGTTTCAGTCGAAAAAGAAGGTTCCATAATGTGGTTGACAGGTCTGGTCGTGAGGTGGGATATAATGAATAGTGTTTTAACGGAATCCGTTAAGTGTCCGTTAGTCTTGTGACATTTTGGTCCTTTTTCCGTTAGTTCTGTTAAATCTCGTTAGTTTTGTTAATTTTTCTTTTTCATTATAGTCCTTTTTCGGTTAAGTGTCAGTCAGTTAGGTTAGAGTCATTTTACTACGATTTTGTTAGTTTTTTCCGTTAGTTTTTTAACACTTTTGGTCCTTCCGTTAGTGTTTTAGTTAAGGTTTTGGCAGATTTGGTCCCTGTAGTAAGTAGTTTTAGAATCTGTCAAGTTTGGTCCTTGTAGTTAAGTTTTAGGTTTTTACATTTTCAGTCCCTAGACTTGTTAGTTTTTAGAATTTTACATTTTTAGTCTTTGTTTTTCGTTTCATTTTGTTTTAGTCAATTTTTTGTCGATTTTATTAATTTTTTACCTGTAATTGCTCATAACTGATAAATTTTTCTTGTATTTTGCAGGTTTGACGATTAAAGTCCAACTTATCCGCGTAAAATTTTTTAGAATTAATTTTTGGAAGACAAATTTATAATTTGTTTTTCAAATCTTATTTTTGAAATTTTTCCTGACTTTAATTGTGTTTTTCTATATTTTACGAGTGTGCACATAATTCTAACTTCTAAGCGAAGTTTCTTTTGACGATCACTCTATTAGGTATATTTTAGTATTATTTTTGGTTACGAGTTTCATAGAATTCGCATTAAGACTGTTGCGAATTGTTACTGTTCACCAAGACCGTTGCGAGTTTCTGGTATTCGCATCCTTCCCATTGCGAAAAGTTACTGCTCACTTGCGAGAAGTTTGTCAGTTCTGTGGTTTGCGAGAAGTTCAAAAATCAGAAATTTTTTCTAGGTATTTTTAATACTTTCTGATTGATTTTCTGAAAGATCCTATATCTAGCAATATCAAAAAGAGAAATGGGTTTGAAGCAAACTCTTAAAACAGAAATACCTCCAATAACACAAACTTCTGTTAAATCTAATAATGAAAGTTTGAAGCAAACTCTTTAAACAGAAATATCTCCAATATCTCAAACTTTTGTTAAATCTAGTAGTGGAGGTTTGAAGCAAACTCTTAAATCTAATACTTCAAATCCTTCAGCTCATGTTTTAAATAAAGAGGAAGAAAATGCTGATCTGAAGAGACAAACTTTAGACTTTTCTTCTTCAAATGAAAAGTCTACTTTAAAAGAACATAATGCTCAACTTACTAAAAGAATTACTGATCTTGAAGTTTATATTGCAGATCTTGAAGCAAAGAGAGACAACTCGAGTCTGCACGATCAAATCAAAAAACTCCAAGAGAAAGTAACAATCTTTCAAAAAGAAAATGCTGATCTGAAGAGCATTGAAGACAAGAGAGAGAAGGGGAACTCATATCTTAGAGATCAATTAAAAGGAGTTCAAGAAAATGAAAAAAGTGTGGACAATGAAAACGCTGAACTGAAAAGAAAAATTTTCTTCTTGAAACTAATTTTTCAAAAGAAAAAGAATAATTTGAAAAAGTTTTCATAGAAAAGTTGTCCGATTTTTCAAAGAAGTCTTAACAAGAAAAGAAAGAGACTGAGCTGAAATGTATAAAACTTTCAAAACAAGTTTCTGACTTTGAGAAAGTTTTATTTTTAGAAAAAGACAAGCTCGAAAAAGAAAGAGCTGAATTTGGAATTGAAAGAAAATCTTTTGAGATTAAAAGTTCTGAGCTTTCCGTGAAAATCTCTGAATTAGAAAATATTTTGGAAAATGAAAGAAAAGATTTCACGGAAATGAAAAATCTATTTGAAAAGGAAAATAAAACCCTTAAAAAGAAAAATATGGAAACTTTCAAAGAGATTACTGATAAAAGAAAGTTTTTGGAAAAAGATTTTGAATCGGAACGCAAATATTTTGAAGATGCGATTCTTAATCTTACCAAAAGATTATCTGGTTTATCAGCTGATATTATGAAGGATCAATTGATCAAATCTGATCTCCAAAAGAAATTTGATCTAATTTTTAAAGAGAAAAATGTTTTGATAAACAAAGTTAAAGAATTTGAAGACATCATTTTTAAATTTGATGTCTCAAAGCAGGTTAATCCTGATACTATCTTTCAAACTCCATTTGTTGATTCAAATGTTTCTGAATGTTCTTTTAAAACTGCTTCAAGTTCAAGCTTTAAAAACATTTCTTCTAAACAATTTAATAGATCAACTGATTTCTCAAAAGGTCAGATTTGTTCTACAAATCTCTTCTATAATCATTTGCTTGATAAATCGGATAAGGATTCAAAAGTGCCTAAGGTTAATACTTCTAATCTTAAAGAAGTTCCATTCTTCAAGAAGGTGAAGATGGAATGGAGAGTTAAAGGCACAACAATTCCAAAGAAAGATGTGCTAAAATCATCTGCCTCCACATCAAATGCCAAGAAGAACAATGCGCCAAAAGGTAAATCTTCTGCTAAACCTAATCCTATTCGTTCCGCAAATCATCTGATTAGGTTGGCACATAAGAAAATATGTTGTTCTTACTATGGGTCAAATGATTTTGTGCATAAAGATTTTACTTCTTATTGGTACGGTACTTACAGTATTCCTTCTAAGAAATCTACACCTAACACACTAGGACCCAAGTGCCGTTGGGTACCAAAATATGCTTAATCTGTTTTGTAGGTTCATCATGTGTTGTGCTGAATGTTACATATATACCACACACATGACTGAAAACAGAAGAGAAGCGGTGATTTTTTTTGAAGAATATATGTGCCATTAAGGGGGAGCAAAAGAGATTATGGCTTCTAAACATATCAGTTTAGGACCCGTACCTCAAAGTTTTTGACTTCTGATCATATCAGATCAGGACTCGTTCTTCAACGACTATGACTTCTGAATTACTTCAATCCTGGTAATTCAGAACTCGTTTTAATGATTAAGGATATTTTAATCCAAGTCTTGTTCTTTGTGCAGATTTTGTCAAATAAAGATCTTTTGCACAAGTTAAGGGGGAGCTTAACTGATTTTAAATCATTATATCATGATTTGAGGGGGAGCTCAAATATTTATGACTGTACGTATCTTCTGACCTTAATCTCTGATTGTTTGAAAGAAGAACAACTTTCAAGCATGAAAAACGTTTTCTTAAAATGTTCAAACCACTTCTCTATTCTCAAACAGATTTTATGAATTTAGAAGTGTGATTTTAAATGTTTTTCATGGAAATTTCGGATTATTGTGACATTATTTCTGACCGTGTGTTTCCAAAGATTAATACTTGTGTATTATCTTTTCTATACTTTAAAGTATTCATACACACCGGTTCAGCTTCATATTGAATTTGTTATTACCATGTCTCAAATGAAACATTTTTTTCGATGGTAATACTCCCGTTTGTATTTCAAGTTTTGTTGAGCATCACATATTTCATTTCAGCGTGAGAACTTAAGCGTTTCATTCAAAGATTGTTTATATTTGTTCATATAAACAAATTTTCAATTCTTTGATACCCTATCCTTTTATGATCATCATTCATAATATTTGATCTAATTGATACATTGTCAGATTCTCAAACAAGTCTTTCAAATTCATTTCATTCATTCTTTATCCTTGTTTTGAGAATTCTTCATAGTTCAAATGCTCAAAAATTAATGATTATTATTGAGGAGCATACATTCTGATGACAATGTCATTCAAATGCTGAAGTTTATTTGTTCAAGCTAAACTGTTGAACAACACATCATTTTAGGACAATTTCATGGGATCAGTGTGTGAGCATACAGAACTTCTATGGATCCACGTTAACCAGTGTTTCCTACCCAAGAAGTTATCATTGAGTGCTTGAGGGGTGAGGGGTCGAAATCAAAGAGTGGGGGAGATTACTCATCCGGTTGAGTATCTCATTGTGCTGAGGTAAAATGTAAATGAGAGTTTGGGTAGAAGTGAGCGGATTAAAAACAAAAAGAGGGTGTGAGAACAGAGTTAAAAGAATAAGAGAACTCTGCACCATCCATTTTCTGAGCCGGGAAGCCACATTACTGATTGGTTCACATTCTTTGGTGACCATCATTGAAACATGCAGTCATCCCATGCCAACTCTTGCATTTAACTCCACCAGCTACTCATTTCTTTCTTAACAAAGGAATGTTTCATTTTTCTTGGGGACGCAGCATATAATCTATCTAATCTTCATTCGGAAGGTTTGGATATTGAAAAAGAAGGAAGTTTGCCCCACCTTCGCTCTTCATTCATGCACATTGAGTCCGTGGAAAATTGTTGTTGTCTCAACAGTTTACATAATTGGAGCCTATATTATTCAAGCATATGTTGCTTTATTCTTTCTACACAAGCACATACACACAAGGAATATGTTTTCTTGTCTTAACGTTCATAGAAATTCCTTTGTGGGTTTTCGATGATTGAATGGAAGCCCTGGGGGAGTGAACATCAAAAAGCTCCTTTACAAAGTACATCCGTTGTACTAAGTGGCTCCGTGCTACTTACAGGCATTTTAACTGATTCATCCGTTGTTTCAGGGTTACCACATTCTTTTGTCTGAATTTGAAAAGATTCGGATAAATATCTTTCGGAATTTACGGTTTATCAGATCAAAAGGGAGGAGAATGTTACTTGTGGTGAACAAAGTGCGTGCTGAAATTGATAAAGGTTTTGATGATCATGATGCTCACAATCATCAAAAAGGGGGAGAAATAGTATATTGAAGAACATGGGGAGAAATAATACCCTGAAGAAAAAGGGAGATTGGTCAATGACAGATTAAGGGGAATGATATGCTAAAGTCAAGAAGCTGTTCCGAGTTGATTGTAGAAAGTTCGTTGTTCGAAGATAATTCAAGGTCAAAGAGATGAAGATACAAAGTTCAAGAAATCATTCAAAGTTTGAGTTCAAAGCTTCAAAGTTTTCAAAGCCTCAAAGTTTTCAAAGCTTCAAAGTTCAAAGCTACAAAGTTCAAAGCTGCAAAGATCTAAAATTCGCGTTCAAGACTTGAAGACAATTTGTTGAAGATTGTATTGAAGAAGATTGACTTTTCAATGTGAAAGAAGATGAAGACTTTTCATGTTTGACTGAAGATTCTTCAAAGCTGAGGTTTTAAAGAGTGTCATAGCATATAGTTCGCCGTGAACTAGTGAAGATAAAGCTGTTTGAAGATTATCTGAGCTTCAAAGTTTAAAGCGGTCAAAGTTAAAGTTTTGAAGATCAAGAGCTGAAGACTACTGCCATATTTTTAAATCTTGAATCCAAAGGGGGAGAATGTTAGAGCATTATTGTATTCAAGATTTATTGTAAAGTCTTGTAATGGTCAAACATTGTAAAGTCAAAGTAAAAGTCAAAATAGTCAAAGTCAAAGTTGTTTAGTTAGAAAGTCAATGTAATTAGAAATACTTGTGTTGTAATTCATAGGTATAAATAGGATTAGTTAGCTTAGTTGTTAAGAAAGTCTAAAGAAAGTGATTAGTAAGAGTTCATAATTGTAATATCAAGTGAGAGTTTCTAGAGAGAGAATCTAGAGAAAGAAAGTGCTTAATTCCTATGTAATATCTAGATTCTTGAAGATCAATGGAAGAATTCATGATTACCTAATAGATCTGGTGTTAACAATAGTATATCATGCTATGGTAACAATTTTGACAAATAAATGTCATCGCATGACATGCTACAATGACAATTTTAAATAACAAACGTCACATTATGTCATGCTATAGTGATGGTTTTGAAATATAAACGTTACAATATGTCATTCTATGGTGACGGTTGAGAAATATAAACATCATTGTTTGTCATGCTACGGTGATGGTTTTGAAATATATAAACGTCACCGTATGTCATGCTATAGTCACGGTTTTGAAATATAAGTCACTGTATGTAATTCTACAATGATGATTGTTGGGTCTTCACAGATTTGAAATTGACTCTATTAAACCCCCTTAGGTACTTAGAATATTTTTGGATTCTTTTGTGTAACTTGTACTCTCATATCAATTGTTCGGTGAAGTCGAAGATCAACCGAAACCAAGTGCGAAGACTATCTCATTGCGGAAGTGAGAAAATCGGCAGCAACTCTCTACAAGTTACACCACCACCGATATGCTTGTGCTATCGGTGGACAAGCATCACCGAATTGAGGAAATTCGGTAAGAAGCTCAAGAAGACTCTCACCGATATGACTTCAGAAATCGGTGAAAGTTCAAGAAGACTTCCACCGATATATGTTCAAAAATCGGTGGGAATTTGAGAAGACTGCACCGAAATATTCTACATTTCGGTGAAGGATCTCTCTTCTCCAAAGAAGTGAGATTTTAAATTGGTGCAGTTTCCAATACAGGGGGTCGGTAGCCTTATTCTCTGAAGACAAAAGAAAAGATCATTTATTATGAGGCAATATCCTATTGTCAGATAAAAGTGGCAGTTTGTCATCTTATCTATTCTCAGATAAAGTCTTTTTCTGGTACGACTGTCCTCCTGGTTCATTGGATAAGTTAAAAAGAAGATATCAGCTTTTCAGAAGTCAACCTCTACAATGAATGGAAGAGTGACAAGTGTTCCAAGCATTAAATGATGCATGGACTATAAATAGAGGTAAAGACTCCCCATGCAAACCACGCTTCTGAAGATTACTAAGTGCAAGCTCCTTTCTTACTGAAACTGCATCTTGTGTCTAAGTGCTCAATTTGTTCTAAGTGTTTTTCAGTTTACTTTGTGTTAGATTGTTAGAATAGCTCAACTGTTCTTTTCCGCAACAATCTTTTGTTTTCTATGTGTAATTCTTATTGAAAGATTTTCAATAAATTGAATTAAAAACTTGTGAAAAATATAAGTATTGTATTCAACCCCCCCTTCTACAATACTTGTTGAGCCATTTTGGGACCAACAAGTGGTATCAGAGCGGAAAGTTTAACTCATAAACTTGATCCGCAATGGCTGCCTCATCCTCATCCCTAACTGTTGAAAACACTGGTCAAAACAATTTTGCTGAAAATGGTTCCATTTCAAAACCTCCCAAGTTTAATCCCAACAACTTTTCTCTATGGAAAAGCCGTATGATGCTATTTATGGAAGGAGTGGATACTAGATATCCAACCATTCTCAAGGAGGGACCTATCATCCCGAGAGTTTGGGCTCGCTATGAAAAGCAGAGGCCTGGTAAGGAACCAGTCGATAAATCAAGTGACTCTGATGAATCTGAACCTTCCGACATAGAAAAAGCAAAGTCTACTGGTCGTTACATTCTAAAAAACCCAAGAAAATACACTGATGAAGAAAAACGATTAGTGTCTCTGGATTCTAGGCTTAGAGCAATTATTGCTCTCTCTCTTCCTGATGAAGTCTATCACTCTCTTGTTAACTTCGGTACTGCTAAAGAGATGTGGACTACTTTGTGTGTACTTTATGAGGGTACAGAGGAAGTAAAGAAAAGCAAAAAGATTGGCCTCATTCGAAAATATGAGCTCTTTGCCTATGAAAAGGGAGAATCTCTTCCAAGCTTTTATAACCGGTTTAACTCTCTGTTAAATGATTTAAAATTACTAGGTAGAGTTTATGACAATGAGGAAGTTCTATGCAAGTTTATGGATTGTCTTCCTGACTTTTGGGAAAACATTTGCACTTGCATTAAGACTACCAAGGACTTAGAATACATGCCTTTAACTGTTCTGTATGGAACTCTGTTCAACTTTGAACAAACCAAGCTTCATAGGAAAACCATCTTCAAAGAGATAAAGAGCTCTTCAATAGCTCTTATTTGCGAAAGTTCCAAGAAAAGTCAAAATGTTCCTTGTATCACATATCCCTCATCAGACTCTGATACCGAAAATCAGAACAATCCTTCTCACCAAACGGAGGCATATCTGAGTGATGCCGATGATGAAGGTGATGAAAATTCGGTAGATCGAATGACTGATGAAATGGCTATGATGGCTGGTTTTAAAAATAAATCTCGAAATTTCAACAAACCCAGAAGTTTCAGAAAACCTTCATTTTCAAAAATGTCTTCGTCTGACAAGACAAATGAGGAATGTTTCAACTGTGGTAAGAAAGGACACTTTGCAGCTGAGTGCAGAAGCAAGCGTGTGTCAAAAGTCAATTCCACGTCCTCTGAAAAATATCCTCCTAAAGTTGAGAAATCCAAAGATAAATCCTATTTCAAGAAAGATTCTCAATCCTCCTCACTCTCACATCAGGAACGTGCTGAAAAGTACAAGGCAAAGTACAAGAAGGAAAAAGAAAGAAATGAAGGAGCTCAAAGAAAAGGAAAAGGATTGATAGCAGAGGCCCATGACTGGGAAGAAGAAGAAACCACTGACAACGATTCTCCAAATATGTGCTTTGTGGCCATATCTGAAGAGGTGGAAGAAGAGGAAGAAGAAAAGGCCAAATCTCCAATGGCATTAGTTTCTACTGAAGGCTCATCATCATACTCTCAGGTACATCCCTTCAATGACATGACTGATATTGAAAAGATAAATGCTTATGAATCTTTAACTCAAGATTTTTACACTGTCAAAGATAGCAAGAGAAGAAAATCTGCTCAAGTTAAAGCTCTTACATCTTAACTTGAATCTTGCTTGTCTAAACTCGAAAAATTTGAAGAAATAAAAGCTGAGCTTGAAAAACTAAAAGTCATAAACCATGTAATTGAAAAGGAGAAAAATAAACTGTTCAAAAGGTTAAAGAAAGAACAAGAAGTTGTCAGAAAATGGACAAACTCTTCAAAGAATCCTGAACAAATCTTTCAAGATCAAATCAGTGGTGGAAACAAGTCTGGGTTAGGATATGAAAAATCCATGCTTGAAAAATCTACTCATGCACTTGTTCCCATCACCGATACCTGGGAAGATGACTCTGAGACAAATTCTTGTGATTCCATTTCTTTAAACTCTATTGATCTTGGTGAAGCCTTGAAATATGGAGTGTTCATAAAAGCCAAAGAATCTTCATCAGATCAAACCCATAAGGTACAAGATGTTGTCAAACCTATTCATGATGTGTTCAAAGGTCTAGCCATTGACAACAACTCTTCTAGTCTTACAAAACCACAAGCTATCAAAGAAAACCACACCACCGAAAAATCCCTCGCCGATTTTGTGCAAAAGGGAAAGTCCAAAGCTTTTTCAAGTGAGACCCCTGACCATGCTTCAACCTCAAGAACCAAACTTTTTAGAGGTCCTCGAAATCCCCTTCTCGGTCCAAAGATTAAGGTTGATATAATTGGAAAGGAAAAAGGAAAGGAACAAAAACCCAAAATAACTTTTATCTACCGAAAATGTTATAATTGTGGTGATACCTTTCATCTTGCTAAAGACTGTCCAAAGGAAAGAATTGACAGATCTAAACCCAAGGTTTCTCACATTTCTAACCCAAAAGGACCCATCACCAAATGGGTACCTAAGAACTGATTTAATGTTGTTTGCAGGTTTTTGAGCACCAACAAGTTTGGTATTTAGATAGTGGGTGCTCACGTCACATGACTGGAAACAAACATCTTCTTGTAAACTATGTGTCAGAGAAGGGTCCTTCTGTAACCTTTGGGGACAACTCCAGAGGTCATACTAAAGGATATGGAACTCTCACCAACGGAACCCTCACCTTCAATAAAGTGGCATTTGTTGAAGGTCTCATGCATAACCTCCTTAGTATTAGCCAACTGTGTGATCTTGGATACAAAGTCATCTTTGAACTACGTATCTGTACTGTTGTTGACAAGAATATGAAGGTTGTCCTCTCTGGAAGAAGGCTAGATAATGTGTACATCATTGATATGAGCAAGAACAACTCTTCAAATGTCTGCTTCGTGTCTGACGATACAGTCAAAAGAAACTGGCTGTGGCATAAACGTCTGTCTCATCTTAACTTCAAAACCCTTCATAAGTTATCAAACAAAGAGCTGGTGACTGGCATGCCTAAGTTAAACTTCGTCAAAGAAAAACTATGTGATGCATGTGAAAAAGGGAAGTTCACCAAATCCTCTTTCAAAACCAAGCAATGCACTTCCATCAATCTTCCACTTCAGATGCTGCATATGGACCTATGTGGACCAGTCATCACTCCCAGTCTAGGAGGAAAAAGGTACATTCTTGTAATTGTTGATGAATTCTCTAGATATACTTGGGTATCTTTTCTCAGGTACAAAAGTGATGCAACTGAAGAAATCATCAACTTTGTCAAAAAGAATGAAGTTCTGAATGGTCAGCTTGTCAGATCAGTAAGAAGTGACAATGGCACCGAATTCAGGAACAACAGTTTAGAAGGTTTTTTCAATGAAAAAGGAATCTCTCAAAACTTCTCTGCTGTCAGGACTCCACAACAAAATGGCGTTGTGGAAAGAAGAAACAGGTCACTATGTGAAGCAGCAAGGTCTATGCCGTGTGAAGCAAATCTGCCAACCTACTTTTGGGCCGAAGCTGTCAACACTGCCTGTTTCACTCAAAACAGGTCGGTGATAACAAAAAGACATGAGAAAACTCCATATGAAGTCTTTCATGGAAGAAAGCCAAACATTGGTTTCCTTCATGTCTTTGGCTGTGTGTGCTTTATCCTAAATGACAGGGAAAATCTTGGGAAATTTGATCCTAAGGCAGATGAAGGAATCTTTGTGGGATATTCCTTGACTTCCAAAGCCTACCGAGTTTACAATCTTCGGAGAGAATGCATTGATGAATCTATCCATGTAAAGTGTGATGACTCAAGATCATCTTCTCTGACAAATGATGATGAAGAACTACATAGATGGATATCATCATGCATTGGGGAATCTCCCATTTCAACCTCCACCGATCCACCCTGCATTCCAAATATTTCTTCTGTTCCAAACAATCAAGGGGGGTCATCGTCTTTAACACCTGAAACCCCCTCTGCCGAAATTGCCTCCACCGAACCCTATCCATCATCCACCGAAATTAACCTCATTACCGAAACTCTTCCTGCCGATAATCCCTCTGACAACCCACTTTCACCACATCCTGCCAACACCCCAGCCTCGATCTTTCCTTCCACTTCAACTATTCCTCCACCGATGCCCCCTGCTCTTAAATGGACCAAAGATCACCCCATTGATCAAATCATCGGTGATCAGCTAGCTGGTGTTCAAACAAGGAGAGGCACCAGTAACATCTGTCTCTATGTGAATTTCCTCTCTCTTGTTGAACCTAAAAAGATTGAAGAAGCCCTAAGTGACCCATGTTGGGTTTCGGCCATGCAAGAAGAACTCTCTCAATTTCAAAGAAACAAAGTTTGGAGGCTTGTGCCTAGACCTTCAAGAAAAACAATCATCGGCACAAAATGGGTCTTCAGAAACAAAATGGATGAAGATGGTACTGTCATCAGAAACAAAGCCAGACTCGTAGCTCAAGGCTACCGACAGGAAGAGGGTATTGACTATGATGAAACATTTGCTCCAGTTGCCAGACTTGAAGCTATCCGGATCTTTCTTGCTCATGCTGCTCACAAGAACTTCCGGGTATTTCAAATGGATGTAAAGAGTGCTTTCCTGAATGGAGAACTAGCTGAGGAAGTATATGTAAAGCAACCTCCAGGCTTTGAAGATTCCACACACCCAGACTATGTGTACCGACTTGACAAAGCTCTGTATGGGCTCAAACAAGCTCCTCGAGCCTGGTATGACACTCTCGCCATCTTTCTACTCAAGCATGGCTATACTAGAGGTACAATTGATAACACTCTCTTCCACAAGCAATCCTCAGGTAATCTCATTCTTGTTAAAATTTATGTGGATGACATTATTTTCGGTGCCACCGATGAGTCTCTGTGTGATGACTTTGCCTCTCTTATGAAAAGTGAATATGAGATGAGCATGATGGGGGAGCTAACCTTTTTCTTAGGTCTTCAAGTGAAACAAATTTCAGAAGGAATCTTCATAAACCAAAGCAAGTACATTAAAGACCTTCTGAAGAAATTTGGCTTTGAAAACTCATCCCCCATGAAAACTCCCATGGCACCACCTTTGAAACTTGACACCGATTTAAATGGTGAATCTGTGGATGTTACTCGTTATAGAGGCATGATTGGCTCTTTGCTTTATTTAACTGCTAGCAGACCTGATATCATGTTTGCTACTTGTCTGTGTGCCCGTTATCAAGCAAATCCAAAGAAATCTCATTTGGATGCTGTGAAACGGATCTTCAGGTATGTAAAGGGTACCATGCATCTGGGTCTTTGATATCCCAAAGACTCAGGTTTTGAACTCATGGGATATTCAGATTCTGACTTTGCAGGTTCCAAAAATGATAGAAAAAGCACTACAGGCAGTTGTCAATTCCTTGGTGGAAAACTGGTAAGCTGGTCCAGCAAAAAGCAAAACTCAGTCTCAACATCCACTGCCGAAGCTGAATATGTTGCTGCTGGAAGTTGCTGCGCACAGATTCTATGGATGAAAAACCAGTTGAGAGACTACAATCAGTTCTACTCCAAGATACCCATCCTGTGTGATAATTCAAGTGCAATTGCAATTGCAAACAATCATGTTCTCCACTCAAGGTCCAAACACATCGATATCCGATATCATTTCATCAGGGACCATATCTCCAAAGGTGACATTGAGCTGCATTTTATTCCAACTGATTTTCAACTTGCTGATTTGTTTACTAAACCTCTGGATGAGGCCAGGTTCACTTTCCTCATCGGTGAACTTGGCATGTTGTACTTAGAATAGGTTCCAAAAAAAAAAATCGGTCTGATAACTTTCGGTGGATTCATCTCTCGGTGATTCATCTTTCGGTGATTCTTCCTTTCGATGAGTCATACTAAGTGATCTTCTCGGTGATTCATCCTTTCGGTGGATTCATCTCTCGGTAATTCATCCTTTCGGTGGATTCATCTCTCGGTGATTCATCTTTCGGTGATTCTTCCTTTCGATGAGTCATACTAAGTGATCTTCTCGGTGATTCATCCTTTCGGTGGATTCATCTCTCGGTGATTCATCCTTTCGGTGGATTCATCTCTCGGTGATTCATCTTTCGGTGATTCTTCCTTTCGGTGATCTTTTCGGTAATTCATCCTTTCGGTGGATTCATCTCTCGGTGATTCAGCCTTTCGGTGATTCATCTCTCGGCCTTTCTCGGTGTCTCAACGCCTTGGTGGATCCTCATCGACTACCGATACTTCTGTGTGTTTCCCACCGATCTCCACCGATTGTTCCCTCACTTTTCTCACCGATGTCCACCGAAATTCAATCCTATCTACACGTCACCCCTACCCCTAGCCTGTCAGCACCGTTTCACCTCCCCGTTTCGTGAAACGGATTCCTGACCACATTTTCCAAGAAGTCATCATTACCTCTTTTTTATTTTATTTTTTTTTAAACCCGTTTCCCCATTTTTTTTGAAACCCTATATATACTCGAACACCCATCTCCTTTTTCCTTTACATTTTTCATTCTCCTCGTGCTATAACCTGCAACCACACCATCCTCGTGCTCTCTCCCTAGTTCATCCATGGCGTCCTCGAAGAACATCTCCCCTACGTGCTTTGCTGATCTCAAGTTCAACCCTTGCAATCACTTTGCCAGATTTGAACCCGATCCCTCCCATCCTGAATTTACCCATGTGATCAAGTTCCTCACTCGCTCTCCCCTCCTTCATGCCTTCACTTGCAATCTCAAGATGAGCAAAATGCTCGTTGGGACATTCTGGCTCTCCTGTGTGTATGACCCCTCCAATGATGCGATTCATGCATCCATACTTTCTGGAGACGAGGATGATCACGACCTCACTTTTGGGGTCGATGATGTTCGCTTTGCCCTGAAAATCGATGCTTTCGATTCCTATGACGATTGGCATTCCGATACTATTCTCGAAGATGTTCTCGGTGCTACAGGTTACATGGTCGACGACAACTCCAAAAGCTCCAAAGGTCCTGGAACTCTCCCCGAAGTTCCCCCCGAGTTCACTCTCCCCGAAGATCGCCTTCGCATCGCCGATCTCCCTCCCCAGTTCAGGAATCCCCCCGACGTTCTCCCACTCCGCCACCGAGACCGCTTTTCCCCGATGAAATGTTATATCCCAGCAACATTCCCCTCTCGGCGGAGGATCCCCTTCGCATCCGCTACATCGTTTCTGGGGATATCGGGGGTCACACAACTGTTCATGAACCCTCTCTCATTGAAGACTTACAGGAAAGTGCTCGACAGTGTCGGCTTGTCGGCACCCAATTTGAATCCTTCAAACATGCCGCTCTTGAAATGATCGCCATGACAAGCTCCCGAATGTCCACCATCGAGTCTCGGCTGCCACAGATTATTTCAAATGCTATTACCGATGCTATCAGGCCTCTTACCACCGACATCTCCACTTTGGTTCCCAAGGTGGACTCCTTGTCCCGATCTCATGGGGACCTTGCCTTCTCATTCGGTGCCTTCAAGGCAGCCTCCACTATCAATGATTCTGAACTTCAGAGGTTGCTTCAAGAGGCTAAGTCTTATCAGGATTTCGGCCAGGCCGCTGCCGACTCTCTTCGTGATATCGATACCAAACTTCGGGAATTCTGTCACCTGGAGATGGATCTCGGTGACTTCACCATGGTCTCTGATGAGGTACCAAATCGTCTTTCCCTTCTTCATGATAAATTCGACTACATTTTTTGGCAGATGGGTTTGAAGATTCTGGCTGGTGCTGAGGGGGAGAAAAAGACAACTCATCCCAAGTTGCCATCCCTTAAACAAACGGTCATCCCCAAGCCTTCATCTTCCACCGAAACACACGCTGAGACCGCCGATATTGAGGGGGAGCAACTCTCTAGAGAAAAAGAGTCGAAAGACAAGTCAACTACTGAGGGGGAGAAACTCTCTGCAGCCGAAACCGACAAGGGAAAGAAATCTCTCACTGCCGAACAATTGGCCGAACGAGAAAGACTAGAGAAAGAAAAGGTGAAGTATGGGATTCGCCCCACCGATGCAGACAAACTCAAGCTTAAACCTCCATCGCATCCGCAGGAACCCAATCTCGGTCTGACTCCTCAAGAAATTGAGGAAGCCAGATTAGCCCAAAAAGCCCTTGATGATACAAAGGCCCTCTCTCTAAAGGTTGCAGAAGAAGAAGCCAAGAAAGCCAAGACCACCGATGCTGTGTCGGCACAGGAATCGGTACTAAGTGAATTTGAACAAGAGAGAAATGAAGAGGTTAGATGGTACAAGCTGAAGATGCACCACCGATCCGACAGAACCCCAATCTCAGGTGTCAAGATCGCAACCTCCAGATCCAATCCAAAAGACATCAGACTTATCATCGATCGGGAAGATGGCTCCTTAAAAAGTGTGAGAGACTACCAACTCAGAACCTACGGTCTCCCCGAATGGTACGAAATCTCTCGACACTTGGCCAAAAATCCAAACCCAAAGAAGGACATCTTTGTCAAATACATTGATGATCTAATGGCAAAGATGAAGGAAATCAAAAAGAAGTATAGCATCATGCTTACCACCGATGAAAGATCGAAACTGCAATCCTTGAAGGAAGAAGTGTGCCTTCCGAAAGTTCAGAATCCCCCCGACACTGTCTTCAAGGATATGGCAAAGGAAGGAAAGATACCGAATGTAAGTAACCTGAGTCTTTCCCTTCCCTCTTCGGCATCATATCCCACGACAATTCTGGGTCTTTCACCGATTCCTGGACTATACTTCAATGATGGATTCGGCAAACGAGCCTTCTTCAGATTCTCTCAAATTCCCGTTGCCGACACCATGTTTCTTGAAGGCCTCCACAATTTGTTCCCTCACATCCCCGAAGCTCAACCCTACTACCGAATCTTAATGGACGAGATCAAACGCCGACAATCGTCAAAGAAGTAGGTCAATTTTTTTTCGGTAGTTATGATAATCTTTTGCTTACCGATGTATGAGAATGACTTATGAAATTCAAAGTGCTTCTCTTGTTTTCATTTTGTACATACCTTTTATTTCCCTACTTTACATACACTGTATAGATATACTCAAACTAACATAGATAAAAAAAAAACAAAAAAAAAACAAAAAGAAAGGTCTATGTGAAAAAGAACCCAAAAGAGTAAAAAGGGTCAAAATGCACTTATTTTCATTTACTCTTTAATATTCTAAGGATAAGAGATCAAATTCAAATAGGGGGAGATTGTTGGGTCTTCACAGATTTGAAATTGACTCTATTAAACCCCCTTAGGTACTTAGAATATTTTTGGATTCTTTTGTGTAACTTGTACTCTCATATCAATTGTTCGGTGAAGTCGAAGATCAACCGAAACCAAGTGCGAAGACTATCTCATTGCGGAAGTGAGAAAATCGGCAGCAACTCTCTACAAGTTACACCACCACCGATATGCTTGTGCTATCGGTGGACAAGCATCACCGAATTGAGGAAATTCGGTAAGAAGCTCAAGAAGACTCTCACCGATATGACTTCAGAAATCGGTGAAAGTTCAAGAAGACTTCCACCGATATATGTTCAAAAATCGGTGGGAATTTGAGAAGACTGCACCGAAATATTCTACATTTCGGTGAAGGATCTCTCTTCTCCAAAGAAGTGAGATTTTAAATTGGTGCAGTTTCCAATACAGGGGGTCGGTAGCCTTATTCTCTGAAGACAAAAGAAAAGATCATTTATTATGAGGCAATATCCTATTGTCAGATAAAAGTGGCAGTTTGTCATCTTATCTATTCTCAGATAAAGTCTTTTTCTGGTACGACTGTCCTCCTGGTTCTTTGGATAAGTTAAAAAGGAGATATCAGCTTTTCAGAAGTCAACCTCTACAATGAATGGAAGAGTGACAAGTGTTCCAAGCATTAAATGATGCATGGACTATAAATAGAGGTAAAGACTCCCCATGCAAATCACGCTTCTGAAGATTACTAAGTGCAAGCTCCTTTCTTACTGAAACTGCATCTTGTGTCTAAGTGCTCAATTTGTTCTAAGTGTTTTTCAGTTTACTTTGTGTTAGATTGTTAGAATAGCTCAACTGTTCTTTTCCTCAACAATCTTTTGTTTTCTATGTGTAATTCTTATTGAAAGATTTTCAATAAATTGAATTAAAAACTTGTGAAAAATATAAGTATTGTATTCAACCCCCCTTCTACAATACTTGTTGAGCCATTTTGGGACCAACAATGATTTTGATAAATAAACGTCACTATATGTTATGTTACATTGACGGTTTAAAAAAATAAACGTTACTATATGTCATGCTAAGATGATATTTAAAAAAAATAAACGTCACCATATATCATACTACAATGACGGTTTTAAAAAAATAAACGTCATGGCATGTCATTTTACGATGACGATTTTGAAAAATAAACGTCATAGTATGTCATTATACGATGACAATATTAAAAAATAAATGTCATCGTATGTCCTTTTATGATGACGCTTTCGACAAATAAACGTTACCGCATGTCATTCTACAATGATGGTTTTGATAAATAAATGACACCTTATGTTATGCTATGGTGACGGTTTTGAAAAACAAACGTCATAGTATGTCATACTACGGTGACGGTTTTGAAAAATAAATGTCACCATATATCATGATACGGTGACGGTTTTAGGAAAAAAATTGTTTTTAATACTTCTAAGGTGACGGTTTTTAGCCTATGATAACCATTTTTGATGTGATTTAGTGACATTTTTAAAACGTAACCAAAAGTGTATCAAAAGTGACGGCAAGATAGGTGACGCTTTTTAAGTTTACGATAACCGTTACTGTATACCTACGGTAACGGTTTTTAACCGTCACCAATGACCATTTTTGTACTAGTGTATTCCCAAAATTGAGCAAAAAGAGTGAACTACAGTTTTTATAAACCATTTAGTAGGTTTTTGTTGCACTTTCACAAATATTCTGCAGTGACTTCAGGAGTGTCCACTCCGGTTCCCACTGGCGTGCCAAGAAGAAGACAAATAAAAATCAAATCTTAGCTTAGAAGTCAGCCCTGGAAGAATAGAAGGAGTTGTTGGCAGCAGAAGCATGGAGGAAAAAGCAAAGCATGTCTCCTAAAAGATGGCCATCACAATATTTTAATGAAACCAATGGTACTAAAAGCTTACTTTTTGGAAAAGGTGAAGTAACCTTGGGGTAATTGTCTACAAACTCTAGGATGGAAGCCTTGCTCATTGGAAGTAGATTTTATGTCTTTTACCATAAGGTTTTAACTCTTAGATAATATCCCATTTTTGTTTTGTCCACCTTTTCCTCTAAGTATATAAAGAGGTATTGGGTTCATTTATTTCACATCCATCTACCACACAATTAGTGCAAGTTAGTTTTAGTTTTAGCTCTAGAATTTACTGAAGTTAGTCTTTAATTTTCTGCATTTCAATTCCTAGTGTAATCCTTAGTTTGAAGTAATTTGTAGCAGTGCTGTACTCACAGTACCCACTGCGGATTTTAATCGAAGTCACTTTCAGCATGTTTATTTGCAACTTTTCATCTTTTGCTTTCTTTACTTCTTTAAATATGAGCTACACATCCCTTGGGATGTAGGAAGGAAAAATACCTAGATTTTATGAAAAATGCTTGAGTAATCTTCATACTTTGAATATTTATTGTTTTGGTCATTCACTCTCGATTATTGCCCAATGATGCGAACAAGCCGATCACTAGTAAGGATCTAAAGTCTAGTTCTCAACTCAGAAATGAGTAGAACGCAGTGACACGATCTGGGATGATGCTAGGGAATTCGAAAGAATTCTTATGACACTCACGAAAGTGAGGTCTGCACTGTGAGATAATCTCAACCCACTGGAGTAGTAGGCAAGCTAGTTTGTGTACTTAAAAACACTTGGAGTATTTGTCTCTACACATTCCATCGAGGCCTGAAAAGGTCTATTTTGAGATTACCATTGACAAAACAGTAAGGACTAAAAGTATGGGATTTTTACTAGAAGGGGTGAGTATTTGTGTAACCGGGCTTCTTTAACGAGAGTGCCCACTCTGCACAAGTGCAGTGAGCACTCTTCTGGATCAAGTATTTAGTATAAAGTCTAGGGGAAATCTAACCTACACTCCTCCTTTTAAATCTTGAGTAACTTGTTAAAAATAGCTTTCCAAAACAACAAACCAACTTATTGCTTCTTCTGTAATTGAAACTTGTAAAAGGAAGCTCATGAGAACAATAATGTCTTGATTGCCCAGTCCCTGTGGATACGATTCTGGTATTTTACCAACTATTACTTGCTGTGACGATCATAGTGGCCAGTGTACACTTGCGCTTCCCATTGTGGATAGTTTGCATCCCACTGCGATTAAATCACATATTTCGCACGTACCAAGTTTTTGGCGCCATTGCCGGGAACTGGCGTGATTTTCAATCTCAAGACATTAGTTTTTATTTGAGCCCGAATAACTCATTTTTCTAAGCTGTTCGTGTTGCATGCCAAGGCAACAACACAGACCTTTGGTACCAATCGATCTTGAAATAGAAAAAACCTTTCGAAGAAGACGTAAAAACAAAAACACAAATCGATAACCCCCTGTGATCCCCACTGTAAACATCTCAGGAGCGGAAAGACCCATTAACCCACCATTAGTGGAGACTGGAGACCACAGTGACGATTGCCGATAGCAAAGATCGAAAAATACGGGACTATGCTACCCCCGGAGTCACTGACTTAAGCTCCGGGATTCTAAGGCCCAACATGATTGCACAACACTTTGAACTCAAACCTGTACTGTTTCAAATGATCCAAGCCATGGGTCAATTTGGAGGGTTACAATCTGAGGATCCACATTCGCACTTAAAATCTGTTTTGGAAATGACTGATTCCTTTCAACTGCAAGGTGTGACTGATGAAGCCTTAAGGCTGAAACGTTTCCCTTTTACATTAAGGGATAAGGCGAAGGCTTGGCTGAATTCACATGAGTCTAATTCGATAACCACTTGGCAAGAACTTGCTGACAAATTTCTACAAAAATACTTTCCTCCTACAAGGAATGTAAGGTTTCGAAATGATATTATTTTGTTTCAGCAAGGCGAAGATGAGGCTGTTCACTAGTACAAAAAATGTCTTTAGTAACGGTTAAAAACCGTTACCATAGGTATACGGTAACGGTTTTCGTGTACATAAAATTCGTCACCTATCTTGCCGTCACTTTTGATACACTTTTGGTTACATTTAAAAAACGTTACCATATCACGTCAATAAACCGTTACCATAAGCTAAAACCGTCACTTTATGTGTATCAAAAACACCAATTTTTTTTCCTTAAACCGTCATCATAGCATCACATACGGTGACGTTTATTTTTCAAAAGGGTCATAATAATATGATATATGGTGACATTTCTTTATAAAAAACGTTACCATTGCATGACATACATTGACATTTATTATTCAAAATCATCACCGTAGAATGGCATACGACGACGTTTATTTGTTAAAATTGTCACCGTAGCATGACAAACAGTGACGATTATATTTAAAAAACGTCATCGGAGTATGACATACAGTGACTGGTACGTGCAAAATATGTGTTTTAATCGCAGTGGGTTGCAAACTATCCACAGTGGGAAGTGCAAGTGTACACTGTCCACTATGATCGTCACAACAAGTAATAGTTGGTAAAATACCAGAATCGAATCCACAAAGACTCGGCAATCAAGACAATACGGTTCTCATGAGCTCCTTTTACAGGTTTCAATTACAGAGGAAGCAATATTTTGGCTTGGTTTGGTGAAATGCTATTTTTAACGATTTACTTAAGGTTTAAAAGGAGGAATGTAGGTTAGATTTTCCCTAGATTTTATATTAAATACCTGATCCTAAAAGTGATCCTTGTACTTGAGGTGGGCATTTTCGCTAGAAAAGCCCGGTTACAAAATACTCACACCGTTAGGTAAAAATCACATACTCTTATTACTTGTTGTTTTGTCAATGGTAATCTCAAAATAGACCTTTTCAGGTCTCGATGGAATGTGTAGAGGCAAATACTCTAAGTGTTTTTAAATACACCAACTAGCTTGCCTACTACTCCAGTGGGTTGAGATTAGCTCACTGTGCCGACCTCACTTTCGCAAGTGTCATAAGAATTCTTTCGAATCCCCTAGCATTATCCAAGCTCGTGTCACTGCGTTCTACTCATTTCTGAGTTAAGAACTAGACTTTAGATCCTTACAAGTGATCGGCTTGTTCGCATTATTGGGCAATAATCGAGAGTGAATAACCAAAACAACAAATATTCCAAATATAAAGATTACTCAAGCATTTTTCATAAAATCCAGGTACTTCTCTTTCCTACATCCCAAAGGATGCTTAGCCTAACATTTTCGAAGCAAAGAAATCAAAAGATGAAGATTTGAATATAAATAAACTGAAAGTGACTTGTATTAAAACCGCAGTGGGGAACGAAGGTACGTCACTGCCACTGATTACGAGAAACTAGCGATTACACTAAGGAAATTAAATGCGCGTGTCTGGGCGCCGCTTGGGGCGCGCCAGAAGGCGCGCACAACACTGTTTCAACATTTTCTGATTTTTGTTTCTTGCGTACCGGTGTCGTTTTAAAGCGTAATATAGGCGTATGGGTACTCGTTTTGAGTGTAAGGTAGCATTTGAACACTTTGAACATGTTAGTTTGGGCATGTGACAACTTCAAGTATTGTTTTTAATGTCGGTTGTTCGGTTTCTAGCTCGGTTGCGTTTCGGGAGTGTCCGGTGAGTTATTAAGGTTGTCAATTGTCGTAGTGAGTCTTGTATACATATAATTGTGTAAATTACATCTATATGTGTATATTACAGACTTGTTTACTCGTCGGTGAAGTGTGGCTTGGGTGGTGTTCGGTTGTGGCGTTATTTTCCGATTTTGCTCATTTGTATCATTTGCGCGTGTGTGGCTTCAAACCATCAACAAGGTGAGTTTTACTTGAAAATATTTTTTAACTGGAATATATATATATGTGTGGAATGGATATATGATTAAGGTGTGAATATTTTGTGTTTATAATA
The DNA here is from genome assembly GCA_033807775.1 of Saussurea involucrata. Taxonomy (NCBI): domain Eukaryota; kingdom Viridiplantae; phylum Streptophyta; class Magnoliopsida; order Asterales; family Asteraceae; genus Saussurea; species Saussurea involucrata. Next base: position 30,520,142 of record CM066316.1, read on the forward strand.
TAGTAAGATATTATATTCCTATGTGCATTACATTACACAAGTGCACATTAGTCGGGTTCCGGTGTGCGGACCGACGGGTAGCCGGGTTTCGGTGTGCGGACCGGTGAGTAGCCGGGTTCCGGTGTGCGGACCGGTAACGTTGATTATTTATTAGTTGGCTTGCTACCAATTAGTATGGCCAGTTGTGGAGGAATAAGGTGGGATGAAATGTACGAGTCTTGAATGATATTGATATACGTGTAGTATATGAAAAGTTTTATATAAATGGTTTTGATACAAAGGTTTACTAAACTGACAGTGATTATCTCACTAGACCATTTGGTCTAACCCTCATTTTTGTTTTAAAAATATGTATTCCAGGTCGAGGAAACTATAGCGGCAAAGGAAAGGATAAAGAGTAGGATGCTTTTGGTGATTAATGTTGATTAGGAATTTCTTATGTAATGTACGTTTTAAGACTTTCGGACCGAATGTGATCTATGATGTATTTTTGTTATAAATCAATGATATGTATGTTATGTTATATGATGTAAATTGGGGCGGGTCGTTACAGATGGTATCAGAGCCTTAGTTTAAGGGATTTAGGTATTTGGATTTATACCTAGACTTAAACTGCATGTGAAGTAGGATGTCCCTAATATTTTAGAACCCTTGGGATGTTAAATATAAAAAGGTAGAAGGAACATCATGTAAGGTAATTTCAAGTTACACCTGGCCCGTGTAATTGTGAACTTACAAGTACATGTTTGAACCGGAATACCTTATTATATGGGGAATGTGCTTATGTGTATATTAATCCTGTGAAAATTAACAGAATGGTCAGCCGGACTCGATGTACGGATAGAGACGAAGACATGTATAATTCTATAAACTCTACACGTGCGAAAGTGCTATTTGACTTCGGTGCAAACCAATCAATTGTGTCTCCATTCTTTTGTTGCATATTTACATTAAAAAAAATATATTTGATAATTATGATAGAGATATAGATGGGTGTGCTTAATTACTGTTGTTCTGATTTTGTTAGTGTGTGGAGTGTGATGGATTGAATGTAAAGAATAATAGTAGTGTGTGGAACGTGATGATTATGTGTGGAGAGTAACGGTGGTGTGTGAAGTCTTGACCTTGTCATGAAGGCGACGGTTTAGTGTGTTGTGTAGATCATATTTAGTGTGATTGTTGACGTTATCTAGAAGGGTATTGTTTAAATGTGTGGGGTGATGTGGATAAGATGGTGGCAGTTTATAATTAGTGAGCGTGCGAGGCGTGGTAGTAATGATTTTTTTTTGTAAGGTTAAGTGGTGGATTAGTGATGATATGGGGTGAGTGTAAGTGGAAACCTCTGCTCGGGATTTGTTTATAAGTTATTCAGATGTGACAAAAGTATGTGTGAAGAGGCATGGATGTCTAGGTGGTGCGTAGTATTGTTATTTGAGAATAAGAGAATGGAGTGGCAGTAGATGGTTAGCTAAGGAGTGAAGTATTACCGTTTGAGAAATGAAAAGTGTGTGGTTGTTTCGAGCATTGAGTATGATTTTGGATTTAACTCGGTTAAGTTCCTGGTATGAGGTGTGGTGAAATTATTGGTTAAGTAAGGTAATCGTTGAAATCGGGTGTGTGCGATTGGTTTGGAAATGAAAGAAAGCTAGCTCGTGGGATCGGTCTAGAGTGAGCACCTCCTCGTGAGCTGTCCTTGGGGAGACGTGTTTTATGTTGAGAAGAGAGTGGAAGAAAGTAGTCAAATGTAATGCTCAGAGTGAAGGACCATTGGATAGGACGTGGTAGTAGTGCGAGAGTGATGTTGTGGCAAATATGGGAATCAATTGTTATCTAGGGTTCGTGGTCGGTGTAATTAATGCAAGAAAGTGTTGTCTGTCTTAGACGTATTTTGGGTTAGAGAAGTGACGGTAGAGTTGTGTATAGTCTATGGAAAAAAGTTTAACTGTGGGTTAGGTGATACTCCAAGTTGATTCTGTGATCTATTGGAGAGCAGAGTGTCGTTGTTTTGGGGGTATTGGATTGTTGGGACGTTAACGTCGATGGAATGCGTTCTTTTAAGAATGGTAAAATTCTGTGCGAAACCATTAGTTGGGGCAGGATTTAAAACCTGGAGTCTAGATGTGTGAATGATATTGGGTGTGTGTTTGCATGAATATTTATATATGTTTGTGATTTGATAGGAGGGCTAGCCATTCTCGATAAATTGGGAAAGGTGGATCATATAAATAGGATCGGGAAAGATCCTAGAATGGGTACTATTAATGAAATGATCTCAAATGCTCAAGGTATGAGTCATACCCATAGAAGGAGTTATAATAGAGTTATTATTGATATGATCATGGGATTGTCATTATGGTTAGTAATGATTTATCGGTTATATGATGTGCAGTTAGAGTTGATGAATTTTCTTTGTGGAATAGTTTAAGTGATTTAGATTTTAAAACTTGGTGTTTAATATTTTATACTAAGTCACGTGTTTAAGAAATGGATGTTAACAAACTTGTCGTTATGTTAATAAATGGTGTTACGTCGACTTTATGAGATGAATGTCGGTATGACTCTTGGGTTTTATTTTTGGGATGGATGAGGTATTTAAGACTTGTATTCAGTTAAGCTTTAAAAAAAAATAGTTGCGATATGACTCTATGTAAATTTGATATCGAGTTATTGGTTGGTGGGAAGAAAGCATCGTCTATTAAATGTCTTAAGGGTACCATGATGATGATTGTGATGTAGTATGCCAAAGTAGACGTGTAAGTTTTTAATTTAACGTCGAGTTTTTACCAATATTTTAAGTAGTGACATGAGATTGGTATTGCAAAGAGTGCTATGATATGAGACTTAATTGAGATGTTGGTGTTATGCTCTTGTTATTGTGAGAAATTAAGGCTTGGGTGGTTAGTTGGGGAATTTTTAGCGACAAATTCATAATATTATTTGATTGTGTTATTTTTAAGAATGATTAAATTTATTTTATTTCGATTGATTATGGTTGAAATGTCAAGATTCGGTTGGTTATTTGGGTATGGTATATGTTTAAGGATTTCAACTTGAAAAGTTGAAATAGTTCTTGTTTGTAAAGGAATATAATTGGTTTGGTTAACTCCATTTGGAGATTGAGAAGGGCAATGAATTATATATCATTAAGTACTGCTTGTAATGATCTTGGGTGTTTAAATAGTCGATTATATTAATTGTGGATTGTAGTGGAACCGTTTGTTTAGACTTAGTATAGTAAGCATATTGTGGTGTTGGTGCTTGATCTTGTTAAAACTTTTGATTAGGTAATGATGATTGATCCTCGGTAATTCGGTATGAGAAGATAAAGTTGATATATTGGAATAAGTAGGTTATGATGAAAGTAAGAAATTGTCGGGTGATTGATTTAAAGTTTTCGATTGTTAGCAAATTTTATATTGGAACTGTATGTTTTATGTTTTGAGAAGGCTTAGTAAAAGTGTAGGTTTGGAAGCATTTGGTGTGAAAAGATGTTGGTTCTAAATTAGCAATAGTGCAACAAATATTTTGGGTGATTGGTGAGTTTAATTAGAGTTGCGCAGCGAAAGCGTGATAACCCGTTATCATTGGTGTTTGGATTTGAAAGATTGTTCAAAGTGGTAACAAAAGTTATATTATAAGAATAAAAGTGGTTGGTAGTTTAATTTGGAATGATTGATCTAACGTGCGAAAGTGCTATTTGACTTCGGTGCAAACCAATCAATTGTTTCTCCATTCTTTTGTTGCATATTTACATTAAAAAAATATATTTGATAATTATGATAGAGATATAGATGGGTGTGCTTAATTACTGTTGTTCTGATTTTGTTAGTGTGTGGAGTGGGATGGCTTGAATGTAAAGAATAATAGTAGTGTGTGGAACGTGATGATTATGTGTGGAGAGTAACGGTGGTGTGTGAAGTCTTGACCTTGTCATGAAGGCGACGGTTTAGTGTGTTGTGTAGATCATATTTAGTGTGATTGTTGACGCTATCTAGAAGGGTATTGTTTAAATGTGTGGGGTGATGTGGATAAGATGGTGGCAGTTTATAATTAGTGAGCGTGCGAGGCGTGGTAGTAATGAATTTTTTTTGTAAGGTTAAGTGGTGGATTAGTGATGATATGGGGTGAGTGTAAGTGGAAACCTCTGCTCGGGATTTGTTTATAAGTTATTCAGATGTGACAAAAGTATGTGTGAAGAGGCATGGATGTCTAGGTGGTGCGTAGTATTGTTATTTGAGAATAAGAGAATGGAGTGGCAGTAGATGGTTAGCTAAGGAGTGAAGTATTACCGTTTGAGAAATGAAAAGTGTGTGGTTGTTTCGAGCATTGAGTATGATTTTGGATTTAACTCGGTTAAGTTCCTGGTATGAGGTGTGGTGAAATTATTGGTTAAGTAAGGTAATCGTTGAAATCGGGTGTGTGCGATTGGTTTGGAAATGAATGAAAGCTAGCTCGTGGGATCGGTCTAGAGTGAGCACCTCCTCGTGAGCTGTCCTTGGGGAGACGTGTTTTATGTTGAGAAGAGAGTGGAAGAAAGTAGTCAAATGTAATGCTCGGAGTGAAGGACCATTGGATAGGACGTGGTAGTAGTGCGAGAGTGATGTTGTGGCAAATATGGGAATCAACTGTTATACAGGGTTCGTGGTCGGTGTAATTAATGCAAGAAAGTGTTGTCTGTCTTAGACGTATTTTGGGTTAGAGAAGTGACGGTAGAGTTGTGTATAGTCTATGGAAAAAAGTTTAACTGTGGGTTAGGTGATACTCCAAGTTGATTCTGTGATCTATTGGAGAGCAGAGTGTCGTTGTTTTGGGGGTATTGGATTGTTGGGACGTTAACGTCGATGGAATGCGTTCTTTTAAGAATGGTAAAATTCTGTGCGAAACCATTAGTTGGGGCATGATTTAAAACCTGGAGTCTAGATGTGTGAATGATATTGGGTGTGTGTTTGCATGAATATTTATATATGTTTGTGATTTGATAGGAGGGCTAGCCGTTCTCGATAAATTGGGAAAGGTGGATCATATAAATAGGATCGGGAAAGATCCTAGAATGGGTACTATTAATGAAATGATCTCAAATGCTCAAGGTATGAGTCATACCCATAGAAGGAGTTATAATAGAGTTATTATTGATATGATCATGGGATTGTCATTATGGTTAGTAACGATTTATCGGTTATATGATGTGAAGTTAGAGTTGATGAATTTTCTTTGTGGAATAGTTTAAGTGATTTAGATTTTAAAACTTGGTGTTTAATATTTTATACTAAGTCACGTGTTTAAGAAATGGATGTTAACAAACTTGTCGTTATGTTAATAAATGGTGTTACGTCGACTTTATGAGATGAATGTCGGTATGACTCTTGGGTTATATTTTTGGGATGGATGAGGTATTTAAGACTTGTATTCAGTTAAGCTTTAAAAAGAAAATAGTTGCGATATGACTTATGTAAATTTGATATCGAGTTATTGGTTGGTGGGAAGAAAGAATCGTCTATTAAATGTCTTAAGGGTACCATGATGATGATTGTGATGTAGTATGCCAAAGTAGATGTGTAAGTTTTTAATTTAACGTCGAGTTTTTACCAATATTTTAAGTAGTGACATGAGATTGTTATTGCAAAGAGTGCTATGATATGAGACTTAATTGAGATGTTGGTGTTATGCTCTTGTTATTGTGAGAAATTAAGGCTTGGGTGGTTAGTTAGGGAATTTTTAGCGACAAATTCATAATATTATTTGATTGTGTTGTTTTTAAGAATGATTAAATTTATTTTATTTCGATTGATTATGGTTGAAATGTCAAGATTCGGTTGGTTATTTGGGTATGGTATATGTTTAAGGATTTCAACTTGAAAAGTTGAAATAGTTCTTGTTTGTAAAGGAATATAATTGGTTTGATTAACTCCATTTGGAGATTGAGAAGGGCAATGAATTATATATCATTAAGTACTGCTTGTAATGATCTTGGGTGTTTAAATAGTCGATTATATTAATTGTGGATTGTAGTGGAACCGTTTGTTTAGACTTAGTATAGTAAGCATATTGTGGTGTTGGTGCTTGATCTTGTTAAAACTTTTGATTAGGTAATGATGATTGATCCTCGGTAATTCGGTATGAGAAGATAAAGTTGATATATTGGAATAAGTAGGTTATGATGAAAGTAAGAAATTGTCGGGTGATTGATTTAAAGTTTTCGATTGTTAGCAAATTTTATATTGGAACTGTATGTTTTATGTTTTGAGAAGGCTTAGTAAAAGTGTAGGTTTGGAAGCATTTGGTGTGAAAAGATGTTGGTTCTAAATTAGCAATAGTGCAACAAATATTTTGGGTGATTGGTGAGTTTAATTAGAGTTGCGCAGCGAAAGCGTGATAACCCGTTATCATTGGTGTTTGGATTTGAAAGATTGTTCAAAGTGGTAACAAAAGTTATATTATAAGAATAAAAGTGGTTGGTAGTTTAATTTGGAATGATTGATCTAACGCTTGCAATTGTTAGCAAGTTTCTTATTGAAGGTGTCTGTTAGAATTTCGGGAAAGTATAGTGAAAGTGTAGAATGTGGCATTATGTATAATTTCAATATATCTGATGCTAGATTATGCCTTTAAATGTTGAAGTTGATGCTTATGGGTAAATTTTCAATTAATCGAAATGAATTGTGTTATAGATATAGGTGGGTGTGGGATTCATATTAAGTTATTTCCTTTGGCCTTGATTAAGTTTGATGTAGTAGTGAAAACTAAGTATTCGTACCTTGTTGCTCGATTGAATTCCGGGACGGAATTCCTTTAAGGGGGAGATATTGTAATAACCCGTAGTAAGTAACCTCATTATTTTTATGTGAACATATAAGTCTAGGGGAATATTGTGTTATTTGTATAAGTCTTATTATAAGTTTGAGGGTTTAAGGGGCATTTTTGATAGACAAGGGGGCAAATGGTCCTAGTGACCATAGTAAACCATGAGTCATCCTTTTAATTCAATTAATATCTAGATATTTAGTGTTTGTGTGTGTTATACGTGTGAGAGAGGGGGGGGGGGAAGAAATAATAGAAGAAGAGAAGGAAGAAAAGAGGAAGAAGAACAAGGGAGAAAGAGAGAGAGACGTATATAGAGAAAGAGATAGGAGATCAAGTGAAGAGGGTTTTCTTGGTTTGGTGACTAGAGTTTGTTACCCTTTGAAGTAAACTTCTTCTTCTCCCAGGTATATGATCTATTCCTTGTCTTCATCTCCATCTTTAGTTTTAGGTTTGGGTATAATTGTACTTCCTTGGATAATCAATTAAAGCTTGATCAAAGTTATGGTTTAAAGATGAATTTTTATGGATGATTCCAAAAGATTATTCAAATGGTTATTGATGTTTAAAAAAGGATGGTTTAAAGGTGTTAAGAACATCCCAAGTTTGTGTTTTCATAAGTTGTGATTTTGGAGTTCATTCATAGCCATTCTTGATCATGGATTTAATTGATTACTTTTGTGTATAGAGTTGCTACATGGATTCCTTCATGTTTTTGATGTTAAAATCTCAATTTTTGATGTTAAAATTCCATAGAAATGAGCCAAAACGACTGGGAATTGATTTGGGTTCGAGTTGGGGTGTTAAAGGGCTAAAACAGGGCTGTTTGCTGCCCAACAGACGCCTGCGCGTTTCTGGGCGCGGCTTGGGGCGCACCAGCAGGCGCGCACAGCACTGTTTCAGCATTTTCTGATTTTTGTTTCTTGCGTACCGGTGTCGTTTTAAAGTGTAATATAGGCGTATGGGTACTCGTTTTGAGTGTAAGGTAGCATTTGAACACTTTGAACATGTTAGTTTGGGCATATGACAACTTCAAGTATTGTTTTTAATGTCGGTTGTTCGGTTTCTAGCTCGGTTGCGTTTCAGGAGTGTCCGGTGAGTTATTAAGGTTGTCAATTGTCATAGTGAGTCTTGTATACATATAATTGTGTAAATTACATCTATATGTGTATATTACAGACTTGTTTACTCGTCGGTGAAGTGTGGCTTGGGTGGTGTTCGGTTGTGGCGTTATTTGCCGATTTTGCTCATTTGTATCATTTGCGCGTGTGTGGCTTCAAACCATCAACAAGGTGAGTTTTACTTGAAAATATTTTTTAACTGGAATATATATATGTGTGGAATGGATATATGATTAAGGTGTGAATATTTTGTGTTTATAATATAGTAAGATATTATATTCCTATGTGCATTACATTACACAAGTGCACATTAGTCGGGTTCCGGTGTGCGGACCGACGGGTAGCCGGGTTTCGGTGTGCGGACCGGTGAGTAGCCGGGTTCCGGTGTGCGGACCGGTAACGTTGATTATTTATTAGTTGGCTTGCTACCAATTAGTATGGCCAGTTGTGGAGGAATAAGGTGGGATGAAATGTACGAGTCTTGAATGATATTGATATACGTGTAGTATATGGGTGTATATGAAAAGTTTTATATAAATGGTTTTGATACAAAGGTTTAGTAAACTGACAGTGATTATCTCACTAGACCGTTTGGTCTAACCCTCATTTTTGTTTTAAAAATATGTATTCCAGGTCGTGGAAACTATAGCGGCAAAGGAAAGGATAAAGAGTAGGATGCTTTTGGTGATTAATGTTGATTAGGAATTTCTTATGTAATGTACGTTTTAAGACTTTCGGACCGAATGTGATCTATGATGTATTTTTGTTATAAATCAATGATATGTATGTTATGTTATATGATGTAAATTGGGGCGGGTCGTTACAGATGGTATCAGAGCCTTAGTTTAAGGGATTTAGGTATTTGGATTTATACCTAGACTTAAACTGCATGTGAAGTAGGATGTCCCTAATATTTTAGAACCCTTGGGATGTTAAATATAAAAAGGTAGAAGGAACATCATGTAAGGTAATTTCAAGTTACACCTGGCCCGTGTAATTGTGAACTTACAAGTACATGTTTGAACTGTAATACCTTATAATATGGGGAATGTGCTTATGTGTATATTAATCCTGTGAAATTTAACAGAATGGTCAGCCGGACTCGATGTACGGATAGAGACGAAGACAGGTATAATTCTATAAACTCTACACGTGCGAAAGTGCTATTTGACTTCGGTGCAAACCAATCAATTGTGTCTCCATTCTTTTGTTGCATATTTACATTAAAAAAAATATATTTGATAATTATGATAGAGATATAGATGGGTGTGCTTAATTACTGTTGTTCTGATTTTGTTAGTGTGTGGAGTGTGATGGCTTGAATGTAAAGAATAATAGTAGTGTGTGGAACGTGATGATTATGTGTGGAGAGTAACGGTGGTGTGTGAAGTCTTGACCTTGTCATGAAGGCGACGGTTTAGTGTGTTGTGTAGATCATATTTAGTGTGATTGTTGACGTTATCTAGAAGGGTATTGTTTAAATGTGTGGGGTGATGTGGATAAGATGGTGGCAGTTTATAATTAGTGAGCGTGCGAGGCGTGGTAGTAATGAATTTTTTTTGTAAAGTTAAGTGGTGGATTAGTGATGATATGGGGTGAGTGTAAGTGGAAACCTCTGCTCGGGATTTGTTTATAAGTTATTCAGATGTGACAAAAGTATGTGTGAAGAGGCATGGATGTCTAGGTGGTGCGTAGTATTGTTATTTGAGAATAAGAGAATGGAGTGGCAGTAGATGGTTAGCTAAGGAGTGAAGTATTACCGTTTGAGAAATGAAAAGTGTGTGGTTGTTTCGAGCATTGAGTATGATTTTGGATTTAACTCGGTTAAGCTCCTGGTATGAGGTGTGGTGAAATTATTGGTTAAGTAAGGTAATCGTTGAAATCGGGTGTGTGCGATTGGTTTGGAAATGAAAGAAAGCTAGCTCGTGGGATCGGTCTAGAGTGAGCACCTCCTCGTGAGCTGTCCTTGGGGAGACGTGTTTTATGTTGAGAAGAGAGTGGAAGAAAGTAGTCAAATGTAATGCTCGGAGTGAAGGACCATTGGATAGGACGTGGTAGTAGTGCGAGAGTGATGTTGTGGCAAATATGGGAATCAATTGTTATCTAGGGTTCGTGGTCGGTGTAATTAATGCAAGAAAGTGTTGTCTGTCTTAGACGTATTTTGGGTTAGAGAAGTGACGGTAGAGTTGTGTATAGTCTATGGAAAAAAGTTTAACTGTGGGTTAGGTGATACTCCAAGTTGATTCTGTGATCTATTGGAGAGCAGAGTGTCGTTGTTTTGGGGGTATTGGATTGTTGGGACGTTAACGTCGATGGAATGCGTTCTTTTAAGAATGGTAAAATTCTGTGCGAAACCATTAGTTGGGGCAGGATTTAAAACCTGGAGTCTAGATGTGTGAATGATATTGGGTGTGTGTTTGCTTGAATATTTATATATGTTTGTGATTTGATAGGAGGGCTAGCCATTCTCGATAAATTGGGAAAGGTGGATCATATAAATAGGATCGGGAAAGATCCTAGAATGGGTACTATTAATGAAATGATCTCAAATGCTCAAGGTATGAGTCATACCCATAGAAGGAGTTATAATAGAGTTATTATTGATATGATCATGGGATTGTCATTATGGTTAGTAATGATTTATCGGTTATATGATGTGCAGTTAGAGTTGATCAATTTTCGTTGTGGAATAGTTTAAGTGATTTAGATTTTAAAACTTGGTGTTTAATATTTTATACTAAGTCACGTGTTTAAGAAATGGATGTTAACAAACTTGTCGTTATGTTAATAAATGGTGTTACGTCGACTTTATGAGATGAATGTCGGTATGACTCTTGGGTTTTATTTTTGGGATGGATGAGGTATTTAAGACTTGTATTCAGTTAAGCTTTAAAAAAAAATAGTTGCGATATGACTCTATGTAAATTTGATATCGAGTTATTGGTTGGTGGGAAGAAAGCATCGTCTATTAAATGTCTTAAGGGTACCATGATGATGATTGTGATGTAGTATGCCAAAGTAGACGTGTAAGTTTTTAATTTAACGTCGAGTTTTTACCAATATTTTAAGTAGTGACATGAGATTGGTATTGCAAAGAGTGCTATGATATGAGACTTAATTGAGATGTTGGTGTTATGCTCTTGTTATTGTGAGAAATTAAGGCTTGGGTGGTTAGTTGGGGAATTTTTAGCGACAAATTCATAATATTATTTGATTGTGTTATTTTTAAGAATGATTAAATTTATTTTATTTCGATTGATTATGGTTGAAATGTCAAGATTCGGTTGGTTATTTGGGTATGGTATATGTTTAAGGATTTCAACTTGAAAAGTTGAAATAGTTCTTGTTTGTAAAGGAATATAATTGGTTTGGTTAACTCCATTTGGAGATTGAGAAGGGCAATGAATTATATATCATTAAGTACCGCTTGTAATGATCTTGGGTGTTTAAATAGTCGATTATATTAATTGTGGATTGTAGTGGAACCGTTTGTTTAGACTTAGTATAGTAAGCATATTGTGGTGTTGGTGCTTGATCTTGTTAAAACTTTTGATTAGGTAATGATGATTGATCCTCGGTAATTCGGTATGAGAAGATAAAGTTGATATATTGGAATAAGTAGGTTATGATGAAAGTAAGAAATTGTCGGGTGATTGATTTAAAGTTTTCGATTGTTAGCAAATTTTATATTGGAACTGTATGTTTTATGTTTTGAGAATGCTTAGTAAAAGTGTAGGTTTGGAAGCATTTGGTGTGAAAAGATGTTGGTTCTAAATTAGCAATAGTGCAACAAATATTTTGGGTGATTGGTGAGTTTAATTAGAGTTGCGCAGCGAAAGCGTGATAACCCGTTATCATTGGTGTTTGGATTTGAAAGATTGTTCAAAGTGGTAACAAAAGTTATATTATAAGAATAAAAGTGGTTGGTAGTTTAATTTGGAATGATTGATCTAACGTGCGAAAGTGCTATTTGACTTCGGTGCAAACCAATCAATTGTGTCTCCATTCTTTTGTTGCATATTTACATTAAAAAAAAATATTTGATAATTATGATAGAGATATAGATGGGTGTGCTTAATTACTGTTGTTCTGATTTTGTTAGTGTGTGGAGTGTGATGGCTTGAATGTAAAGAATAATAGTAGTGTGTGGAACGTGATGATTATGTGTGGAGAGTAACGGTGGTGTGTGAAGTCTTGACCTTGTCATGAAGGCGACGGTTTAGTGTGTTGTGTAGATCATATTTAGTGTGATTGTTGACGCTATCTAGAAGGGTATTGTTTAAATGTGTGGGGTGATGTGGATAAGATGGTGGCAGTTTATAATTAGTGAGCGTGCGAGGCGTGGTAGTAATGAATTTTAATTTGTAAGGTTAAGTGGTGGATTAGTGATGATATGGGGTGAGTGTAAGTGGAAACCTCTGCTCGGGATTTGTTTATAAGTTATTCAGATGTGACAAAAGTATGTGTGAAGAGGCATGGATGTCTAGGTGGTGCGTAGTATTGTTATTTGAGAATAAGAGAATGGAGTGGCAGTAGATGGTTAGCTAAGGAGTGAAGTATTACCGTTTGAGAAATGAAAAGTGTGTGGTTGTTTCGAGCATTGAGTATGATTTTGGATTTAACTCGGTTAAGTTCCTGGTATGAGGTGTGGTGAAATTATTGGTTAATTAAGGTAATCGTTGAAATCGGGTGTGTGCGATTGGTTTGGAAATGAAAGAAAGCTAGCTCGTGGGATCGGTCTAGAGTGAGCACCTCCTCGTGAGCTGTCCTTGGGGAGACGTGTTTTATGTTGAGAAGAGAGTGGAAGAAAGTAGTCAAATGTAATGCTCGGAGTGAAGGACCATTGGATAGGACGTGGTAGTAGTGCGAGAGTGATGTTGTGGCAAATATGGGAATCAATTGTTATCTAGGGTTCGTGGTCGGTGTAATTAATGCAAGAAAGTGTTGTCTGTCTTAGACGTATTTTGGGTTAGAGAAGTGACGGTAGAGTTGTGTATAGTCTATGGAAAAAAGTTTAACTGTGGGTTAGGTGATACTCCAAGTTGATTCTGTGATCTATTGGAGAGCAGAGTGTCGTTGTTTTGGGGGTATTGGATTGTTGGGACGTTAACGTCGATGGAATGCGTTCTTTTAAGAATGGTAAAATTCTGTGCGAAACCATTAGTTGGGACGGGATTTAAAACCTGGAGTCTAGATGTGTGAATGATATTGGGTGTGTGTTTGCATGAATATTTATATATGTTTGTGATTTGATAGGAGGGCTAGCCGTTCTCGATAAATTGGGAAAGGTGGATCATATAAATAGGATCGGGAAAGATCCTAGAATGGGTACTATTAATGAAATGATCTCAAATGCTCAAGGTATGAGTCATACCCATAGAAGGAGTTATAATAGAGTTATTATTGATATGATCATGGGATTGTCATTATGGTTAGTAATGATTTATCGGTTATATGATGTGAAGTTAGAGTTGATGAATTTTCTTTGTGGAATAGTTTAAGTGATTTAGATTTTAAAACTTGGTGTTTAATATTTTATACTAAGTCACGTGTTTATGAAATGGATGTTAACAAACTTGTCGTTATGTTAATAAATGGTGTTACGTCGACTTTATGAGATGAATGTCGGTATGACTCTTGGGTTATATTTTTGGGATGGATGAGGTATTTAAGACTTGTATTCAGTTAAGCTTTAAAAAAAATAGTTGCGATATGACTCTATGTAAATTTGATATCGAGTTATTGGTTGGTGGGAAGAAAGCATCGTCTATTAAATGTCTTAAGGGTACCATGATGATGATTGTGATGTAGTATGCCAAAGTAGACGTGTAAGTTTTTAATTTAACGTCGAGTTTTTACCAATATTTTAAGTAGTGACATGAGATTGGTATTGCAAAGAGTGCTATGATATGAGACTTAATTGAGATGTTGGTGTTATGCTCTTGTTATTGTGAGAAATTAAGGCTTGGGTGGTTAGTTGGGGAATTTTTAGCGACAAATTCATAATATTATTTGATTGTGTTGTTTTTAAGAATGATTAAATTTATTTTATTTCGATTGATTATGGTTGAAATGTCAAGATTCGGTTGGTTATTTGGGTATGGTATATGTTTAAGGATTTCAACTTGAAAAGTTGAAATAGTTCTTGTTTGTAAAGGAATATAATTGGTTTGGTTAACTCCATTTGGAGATTGAGAAGGGTAATGAATTATATATCATTAAGTACTGCTTGTAATGATCTTAGGTGTTTAAATAGTCGATTATATTAATTGTGGATTGTAGTGGAACCGTTTGTTTAGACTTAGTATAGTAAGCATATTGTGGTGTTGGTGCTTGATCTTGTTAAAACTTTTGATTAGGTAATGATGATTGATCCTCGGTAATTCGGTATGAGAAGATAAAGTTGATATATTGGAATAAGTAGGTTATGATGAAAGTAAGAAATTGTCGGGTGATTGATTTAAAGTTTTCGATTGTTAGCAAATTTTATATTGGAACTGTATGTTTTATGTTTTGAGAAGGCTTAGTAAAAGTGTAGGTTTGGAAGCATTTGGTGTGAAAAGATGTTGGTTCTAAATTAGCAATAGTGCAACAAATATTTTGGGTGATTGGTGAGTTTAATTAGAGTTGCGCAGCGAAAGCGTGATAACCCGTTATCATTGGTGTTTGGATTTGAAAGATTTTTCAAAGTGGTAACAAAAGTTATATTATAAGAATAAAAGTGGTTGGTAGTTTAATTTGGAATGATTGATCTAACGCTTGCAATTGTTAGCAAGTTTCTTATTGAAGGTGTCTGTTAGAATTTCGGGAAAGTATAGTGAAAGTGTAGAATGTGGCATTATGTATAATTTCAATATATCTGATGCTAGATTATGCCTTTAAATGTTGAAGTTGATGCTTATGGGTAAATTTTCAATTAATCGAAATGAATTGTGTTATAGATATAGGTGGGTGTGGGATTCATATTAAGTTATTTCCTTTGGCCTTGATTAAGTTTGATGTAGTAGTGAAAACTAAGTATTCGTACCTTGTAGCTCGATTGAATTCCGGGACGAAATTCCTTTAAGGGGGAGATATTTTAATAACCCGTAGTAAGTAACCTCAGTATTTTTATGTGAACATATAAGTCTAGGGGAATATTGTGTTATTTGTATAAGTCTTATTATAAGTTTGAGGGTTTAAGGGGCATTTTTGATAGACAAGGGGGCAAATGGTCCTAGTGACCATAGTAAACCATGAGTCATCCTTTTAATTCAATTAATATCTAGATATTTAGTGTTTGTGTGTGTTATACGTGTGAGAGAGGGGGGGAAGAAATAATAGAAGAAGAGAAGGAAGAAAAGAGGAAGAAGAACAAGGGAGAAAGAGAGAGAGACGTATATAGAGAAAGAGATAGGAGATCAAGTGAAGAGGGTTTTCTTGGTTTGGTGACTAGAGTTTGTTGCCCTTTGAAGTAAACTTCTTCTTCTCCCAGGTATATGATCTATTCCTTGTCTTCATCTCCATCTTTAGTTTTAGGTTTGGGTATAATTGTACTTCCTTGGATAATCAATTAAAGTTTGATCAAAGTTATGGTTTAAAGATGAATTTTTATGGATGATTCCAAAAGATTATTCAAATGGTTATTGATGTTTAAAAAAGGATGGTTTAAAGGTGTAAGAACATCCCAAGTTTGTGTTTTCATAAGTTGTGATTTTGGAGTTCATCCATAGCCATTCTTGATCATGGATTTAATTGATTACTTTTGTGTATAGAGTTGCTACATGGATTCCTTCATGTTTTTGATGTTAAAATCTCAATTTTTGATGTTAAAATTCCATAGAAATGAGCCAAAACGACTGGGAATTGATTTGGGTTCGAGTTGGGGTGTTAAAGGGCTAAAACAGGGCTGTTTGCTGCCCAACAGACGCCTGCGCGTGTCTGGGCGCGGCTTGGGGCGCGCCAGAAGGCGCGCACAGCACTGTTTCAGCATTTTCTGATTTTTGTTTCTTGCGTACCGGTGTCGTTTTAAAGCGTAATATAGGCGTATGGGTACTCGTTTTGAGTGTAAGGTAGCATTTGAACACTTTGAACATGTTAGTTTGGGCATATGACAACTTCAAGTATTGTTTTTAATGTCGGTTGTTCGGTTTCTAGCTCGGTTGCGTTTCGGGAGTGTCCGGTGAGTTATTAAGGTTGTCAATTGTCATAGTGAGTCTTGTATACATATAATTGTGTAAATTACATCTATATGTGTATATTACAGACTTGTTTACTCGTCGGTGAAGTGTGGCTTGGGTGGTGTTCGGTTGTGGCGTTATTTGCCGATTTTGCTCATTTGTATCATTTGCGCGTGTGTGGCTTCAAACCATCAACAAGGTGAGTTTTACTTGAAAATATTTTTTAACTGGAATATATATATGTGTGGAATGGATATATGATTAAGGTGTGAATATTTTGTGTTTATAATATAGTAAGATATTATATTCCTATGTGCATTACATTACACAAGTGCACATTAGTCGGGTTCCGGTGTGCGGACCGGTGAGTAGCCGGGTTCCGGTGTGCGGACCGGTAACGTTGATTATTTATTAGTTGGCTTGCTACCAATTAGTATGGCCAGTTGTGGAGGAATAAGGTGGGATGAAATGTACGAGTCTTGAATGATATTGATATACGTGTAGTATATTGTTGTCTATGAAAAGTTTTATATAAATGGGTTTGATACAAAGGTTTACTAAACTGACAGGGATTATCTCACTAGACCGTTTGGTCTAACCCTCATTTTTGTTTTAAAAATATGTATTCCAGGTCGAGGAAACTATAGCGGCAAAGGAAAGGATAAAGAGTAGGATGCTTTTGGTGATTAATGTTGATTAGGAATTTCTTATGTAATGTACGTTTTAAGACTTTCGGACCGAATGTGATCTATGATGTATTTTTGTTATAAATCAATGATATGTATGCTATGTTATATGATGTAAATTGGGGCGGGTCGTTACACTTCCACCCATTTCGAAACATAGTCTACCGCAACCAAGATATACCAATTATTGTTTGAGTTCGGAAAATGACCCATGAAATCGATCCCCCAAACATCAAAAAGTTCCACCTCTAGAATGTTATTAAGAGGCATCTCGTTTCTTTGAGAAATGTTCCCGGTGCGTTGACATTGCTCGCAATTTTTCACAAATTCGTACGAGTCCTTAAACACAGTGGGCCAAAAGAACCCACTTTGCAAGATTTTTGCAGCAGTGCGGTTTCCACCAAAGTGGCCACCGTAGTGGGATGTGTGACAACCATGGAGTATTTGATGTTGCTCACTCCCGTGGACACAACGCCTCAATATTTGGTCCGCTCCTATCTTATATAAGAAAGGGTCGTCCCAAACATATTGTCGTGTATCATGTAAAAACTTTTTAAATGGTTGTCCACTCATCCCGTGGGGTTTTAGTCCACTTGCTAAAAAATTTGCAATGTCAGCATACTAAGGAACATTATTCTCATGATGTTGGGTTGATAACAATTGTTCGTCGGGAAAATTCTCTTTGACCGGAATGGGATTTGCAGTGGTCACTATCTTCTCGAGCCTGGACAAATGGTCAGCTACCTAATTGCTTGTTCCTTTTCTATCAATGATCTCAAGGTCGAATTCTTGCAGCAATAAAACCCATCGAATCAAACGTGGCTTGGAATCGGCCTTGTTGATCAAATATTTTATCGCTGCATGATCAGTATGTATAATGACCTTCGTCTCTATCAAATACGACCTGAAACGATTAAAAGCAAACACCACCGCAAGTTATTCTTTTCCAGTGACAGTATAATTAATTTGAGCCTCAATCAGTGTTTTACTTGCATAATAAATGGGGTGAAAAACTTTGTTCTTTCTTTATCCGAGAACAGCCCCCACAGCCCACTCGCTGGCGTCACACATCACTTCGAATGGGAGTGACCAGTCAGGAGTGGTCACTATGGGTGCAGTAACTAAGGCTTCCTTGATTGTTTCAAAAGCATCTCGGCATTCTTGGGTAAAAATAAATTCTTTTTCATATTGCAATAGGTTACATAGGGGTTTTGTTATTTTTGAAAAATCTTTGATGAACCTCCTATAAAAACCCGCATCACCCAAGAAACTTCGAATACCTTTTACCGTAGTGGGTTCGGAAAGTTGTGCCACTACCTCAAGCTTGGCTTTGTCAACTTCCAACCCTCTTTTAGAGACAAGATGGCCTAGGACAATACCCTCTTCTACCTTAAAATGGCATTTTTCCCAATTCAAAATAAGGTCGTGGGTCTCGCATCTCACTAGGCTTTTCTCTAAATTTCCCAGGCAGTTGTCAAATGATGTCCCTATCACAGAAAAGTCATCCATAAAAACTTCTATGGTGTCTTCAATCATGTCGGTGAAAATGGCCATCATACAACGTTGGAAAGTGGCTGGGGCATTACACAATCCAAATGGCATCCTCCGGAATGCGAAAGTACCGTAGGGACAAGTAAATGTGGTCTTTTCTTGGTCCTCGGGTGCAATATGGATTTGGTTGTATTCGGAGTATCCATCTAGAAAACAATAGAATTCTTTTCCCGCTAACCTATCAAGCATTTGGTCGATGAAAGGTAGGGGAAAATGATATTTCTTAGTGGCTAGGTTGAGTTGTCTATAGTCCATGCATATTCTCCACCCCGTGACAGTCCTAGTAGGAATGAGCTCGTTCTTTTCGTTCTTCACTACGGTCGTCCCTCCCTTTTTAGGGACACATTGGACGGGGCTCACCCAACTACTACTAGCTATTGGGTAGATAATACCGGCGTCTAACCACTTCAAAACTTCTTTCTTAACTACCTCCTTCATTATGGGATTCAACCTTCTTTGAGGTTGGGCTTTTCCAGGGTGGTCACTCTCCAAGTTAATCTTATGTTGACATAGGGAGGGGCTAATTCCTCTAATGTCCGCTATGGTCCATCCAATTGCCTTCTTATGCTTCATCAACAAATCAATCAGAAGTTGTTCTTGTTTCTCACTAAGTTTGGAAGAGATAATAACGGGAAGTTTATTATCCTTAGCGAGATAAGCATACTTTAAGTGGGAAGGCAATGGTTTAAGCTCTAACTCGGGAGGTTGCTCTATTGAAGGGGGTTGAACATCTCTGTCCTTAAAGTCCAGAGGTTCAAAAGCTGCTACTACTTCGTTACACTCATCCTCAAAAGTGTTCTCACTTTCTAAATCGGAGTGCTCACTCTCACTCCCCACTGTGGGCACTGTGTCAAGACCGTGGGTTCCACTAATCGAACTCAATGCAAAGCAGTCTTCTGTTTCTATGTACTTAAGGGACTTGAAAACATTGAAAGTTACCTCTTGGTCATTGACTCTCATAGTGAGTTCCCCTTTGTGCACATCGATCAAAGTACGTTCGGTTGCAAGAAACGGACGCCCTAAGATGATTGGGATATCTTTATCGGCCTCATAATCTAGAACTAGAAAATCGGCGGGGAAGATAAATTTATCCACTTGGACCAAGACATCTTCTATTTTTCCCTTTGGGTAGGCAATGGACCGATCAGCTAGTTGTAATGTCACGGTTGTGGGTCTAGCCTCTCCAATACCTAACTTGTTAAAAATGGACAATGGCATCAAGTTTATACTAGCTCCCAAATCACAAAGTGCTTGACCTACTTCCTGTCCTCCTATTATGCATGGAATGGTGAAACAACCCGGGTCTTTCAACTTAGGCAGAATCTTGCTAGTAAGGAGGGCACTACATTCCTTGGTCAAAGCCACAGTCTCAAACTCACCCAACTTTCTCTTTTTGTTCAAAATATCCTTTAAAAATTTAACATAGCTTGGCATTTGCTCGAGAGCCTCTACCAAGGGTATGTTAATGTGAATTTGTTTAAAAATGTCTAAGAATTTTATAAACTGAACATCGACATTTTTAGTCTTCATTCTTTCAGGAAAAGGTACATTTCGTGGGTCAATTTGAGTTTGCTGTGGTGGTGGCTTAGGAACAGTAGGTTTCGGTATAGGTCCAAAAGTGGGAAGCTCAGGGACATCGGTCCTCACTGTGGGAATGGCAGTGATTTGAGGAGTGGCCACTGTGGGGTTAGGGACAATGGGTTTTTGAGGCGAATCATCAGAATCAAAAATGATATCTTTCAGATCCTTTCCACTCCTAAGTGTTATGGATTTGACGTGCTCTTTTCCTATCACCTTAGCATGTTCGGTATCACTAGGTAATGTCCCTGGTGGTCTATTCTTGACTTCGACGGCTAGTTGTCCTACTTGGGTCTCTATGTTCCTAATGGCTGCTTGAGTTTGATTCATGAAACCTTTGAGAATTGATTCGAGTGACGGTTGGGCCTCATCGGGCTGAGTTGATCTAGGTTGGAACTGTTGTGAGGATTGTCCTTGATGAAAGTTCTGTGGGTGCTGCCCACTGTGATGTTGCTGAAATCCAGGAGGATTTTGTGGTCTTTGCTGGACATGACTCGCCCCGTGGGGTTGGAGTCCTGGATTACCAGCCCAAGAGAAATTCGGGTGATTTCTCCAACCTGGATTATAAGTCTGCGAATATGGATTGTTTCTCGGGTTGGTCCCTATAACATTTACGGATTCAGGATTTGCTGGACAATAGTAAAAACCATGCTCTTCTCCACAGAGGGAGCAGTTTTCGGCGAGATGAGTTGCGGAATTGACTTGGCCTCTATTTTGATTTAAAACCAATTTGGTTAGGGCTACGAGCTGCACATTCATGGTTTTGAGTGCCTCGGAGTCAATGGTGTTGTTCTTTGGTATTGTTCCTCTAGGATTGGACCACTCGGTATTGTTGTTGGACACTTTTTCTAAGATTTGATATCCTTCATTGTAGGTTTTACTCGTGAATGTTCCACCGGCTGTTGCATGTAAGATGATTTTGGCTGCATTGGAAAGACCATTGTAAAAGGTCTCCAATTGGATGCAATGTGGGATGCCGTGATGTGGGCACTTTCGAAGTAAATCTTTAAATCGTTCCCACGCATTTGAAACAACCTCATCTTTTTCTTACCTAAACAAAATAATATCATTTCGAAACCTTACATTCCTCGTTGGAGGAAAGTATTTTTGTAAAAATTTGTCAGCAAGTTTTTGCCAAGTGGTTATCGAGTGAGGTGCATGTGAGTTCAGCCAAGTCTTTGCCTTATCCCTTAGTGAAAAAGTAAAAACCCTTAGTCTTAACGCTTCATCACTCACACCTTGCAATTGAAAGGAATCAGTCATTTCCAAAAAAGATTTTAAGTGCGAGTGCGGATCCTCAGATGGTGATCCTCCAAACTGACCCATGGCTTGGATCATTTGAAACATCACCGGTTTGAGTTCGAAATGAGTTGAAACAATGTTGGGTCTTAAAATTCCGGAGCTTAAATCACCAACTCCGGAAGTAGCATAGTCCCGTATTTTTCGATCTTTGCTATCGGCAATCGTCACTGTGGTCTCCACTAATGGTGGTGGATTAACGGGTCTTTCACCTCCTACACCTGCCATGTTTGTAGTGGGTCCCACAGGGGGTGGTCGATTTGTGTTCTTGTTTTTACGTCTTCTTCGAAAAGTTTTCGCTATTTCAAGATCGATTGGTACCAAAGGTCCGTGTTGTTGCCGTGGCATGCAACACGAACAGCTTAGAAAACGAGTTACTCGGGCTCGAACAAAAACTAATGTCTTGAGATTTTAAAATCACGCCAGTCCCCGGCAACGGCGCCAAAAACTTGGTACGTGCGAAATATGTGTTTTAATCGCAGTGGGTTGCAAACTGTCCACAGTGGGAAGTGCAAGTGTACACTGTCCACTATGATCGTCACAACAATTATAGTTGGTAAAATACTAGAATCGAATCCACAGAGGCTGGGCAATCAAGACAATACGGTTCTCATGAGATCCTTTTACAGGTTTCAATTACAGAGGAAGCAATATTTTGGCTTGGTTTGGTGAAATGCTATTTTTAACGATTTACTTAAGGTTTAAAAGGAGGAATGTAGGTTAGATTTTCCCTAGATTTTATATTAAATACCTGATCCTAAAAGTGATCCTTGTACTTGAGGTGGGCATTTTCGCTAGAAAAGGCCGGTTACAAAATACTCACACCGTTAGGTAAAAATCCCATACTCTTATTACTTGTTGTTTTGCGATAACGCCACTTTTTGGCGTTATTTTCAGTCCTCAAACCAATGAGATTGGCTTGTATTCAAGTAAAAAGGCGGGTATTTTACGGTTTATCGAGTGATTTACACAGGTTATCTAAAAGGCGGCAATCATCGAGAAAAGAAGCTAAAAAGAGCCCAAAACAAGTCCAAACGAAGCCTAACGGAAGCCCAAAAGTCAAGCCCAAGACCCACGACCGAACCAGGACCCGATCCGCGAACCAGACGACGACCCACGCTGCAAAAAGGACACGCGCGACTTACCACGCGACTTGCAAGTCGCGTGGCAAGTGGCGTAGCCCACTGTTTCGCGAGTTTCAGTATTTTAATTCAGGTTTTAGGTCATCATTAAGGACGAAACTTTCACACGACGGCCAGGGGCGATTTTGGGGCGATTCTGGGCGATTTTTCGGAGTCCTCGAAGCCACGTTAGAGAGCCGATCAAGGAGACATTCATCACGGAACGTAGAGACGAACACGAGAGGAAGGAGTTACAAGACCGAAATGGGCGACGAAGCGAGACGTCCTATGCGGTCATTTGCCGACCCGAATGTGGCAGCGGCACGCATAGGCATTCAAGCACCAACCACCGCGGCTAATTACTTTGAGATCAAGCCGAGTACCATCGTCATGGTACAACAGAACCAGTTCGGGGGATCACCGACTGAAGATCCCCACGCGCATCTACGGGCATTTGAACGGATCTGCAATACGTTCAAGATCAACGAGATGGAAGAGAACGCGATCAAGCTAAGACTTTTCAGCTTCTCCCTAAAAGGTAGAGCTGAAATTTGGATAGAGGGCCTCCCATCAGATCTTATCACCACATGGGCAGACCTGAAAGCCGCGTTCCTCCAGAAATTCTTTCCACCGGGAAGAACCGCTCAGTTGATGGCCGACATCACGCACTTTGCGCAATGGGATCAAGAGACCTTATACGAGGCATGGGATTGATATAAAGATATGTTGAAGAAGTGCCCGCATCATGGATTACACGGTTGGGTGATAATCCAAACGTTCATCGGAGGCCTTCACCAACAATTTAAGAATGACATCACGGCCGCAGCGGGTGGAGCTCTCATGGACAAGACGTATGAAGAAGCGGTTGACTTGATCGAGAACCTAGCCGAGCATAGCTATTCCACACCACGATCTTCTATTGCACGGGTAGCGAGTGTTCGGGAATCGGATGAGCTGAAGGAACTCAAAGCTCAACTAGCTTTTATTACGGACCGACTGAAAGGAGGGAATTCGGGAGAACCTGAACAAGTTCAATATATGCAAAACCGGAACCAACCGAGGAACGATCTTTTCTCGAACACTTACAATGAGGGGTGGAAACGACATCCTAATCTTTCATGGAGCCAACCCGATCAGCAACAGCAAGGTAACTTCTCTAACTTTTCTAATGTTTCTAATACTAATAATGTGTACCGTCCTCCAGGTTTTCACCAAAGGAATGAAGGACCATCGATGGAGAAGAAACAGGGACTGGAAGATATGCTCATGAAGTTCATGACGAAAATGGACAGCACGGTCGAGGGATTAGCAAGCACGATCAACATCATCAAGGCGGCTACCGAGCAAAACACCGCCTCCATTAAGATCCTCGAAAGGCAAGTGGGGCAGATTTCCGAGGCTCTACAAAACCGACCTCCCGGAACCTTTCCAAGTCAAACCGAAAGGACTAACCGGGAAACATGCAATGCCATTTATCTGAGAAGCGGCAAGGAGCTGAATAGAGAGCCGTCATCAAAGGAAGTCGAGCTTAAAGAAAAATAGGTCGAGAAAGCGAATGAGTCTGAAGCTGAAGAAGAGGTGGTACCTGAAGAAAGCAAAAAGAGTGAAAAGACAAAAAAAGAGCAACCACCGGTCAAACCGGAAATTCCAAGAGTGCCATACCCGAATAGACTGAAGGCGAATAAGGATGATGTTAAATTTTCGAAATTTATTGATGTATTTAAAAAACTAACTATTAACATCCCTTTTGCAGACGCCTTGGCACAGATGCCCTCTTACATGAAATTCATGAAGGAGATTCTATCTAAGAAGAGGGCGATCGATCACCAGGCCACCGTTGCACTCACTGAAGAGTGCAGCGCGATTTTTCAGAATAAGCTTCCCCCGAAGCTTAAAGATCCAGGGAGTTTCTCTATCCCTATTCAAATTGGGGATCTTTCTTTTAATAAAGTTTTATGTGATTTAGGGGCGAGTATTAATTTAATGCCTCTTTCTATTTTCAGGAAACTCGGATTGGGAGAAGTAAACCCAACGTACATGACGCTGAAGCTCGCAGATAGATCGATTAGATATCCTTACGGAGTGATAGAAGATGTGCTCGTCAAGGTCGGTAAGTTTTACTTTCCGGTGGACTTCGTGGTCATTGACATAGATGAAGATGAAGAGGTCCCATTGATATTGGGAAGATCGTTCCTGGCTACGAGTAGAGCACTGATAGACATGGAGGAAGGAGAGATTACATTCAGAGTTGGCGGAGAGAGAGTGATGTTCAAAATGTTCGAGAAGGTGCGAGTTGGAGGAGAAAAAGAATCCAGAGCTGGTCATGGAAGGCCAAATGAGGAACAACCCGTGGGGAATCGCAAGTATGGGCGATTCGAGTCAGCGGATACCGAGCCGAGCTGAAACCACATAGTCGTGCCACGACTTTAAATACGGCGCTGGGTGGGAGGCAACCCACCAAGGTTTGTTTCCTTTTATTAATTTTGTTTTGGAGTGTGTTTTTATTACGAAAATCAATAAAAAAATGAAAAATCCAAAAAATCCAAAAATAGCTGAAACAGGGGCTTACGCGGCTTGCTGCGCGGCCTACAAACCGTGTACAAAGCCGTGGGACTCTCTGATTGGGTTTCGAACAGAGAGTTACGCGGGATGCCCCGCGACTTAGAAGTCGCGGGCTAAACCACGGGAGTCCCCTGTTGCTTCGTTTTTTGTTTTTCGTGCAGTTTTTGGTTCCTATCTTGCTTGTGTTTTCTTTTTCTTTGCATGTTTCGTCCTTTGCTTTCATGTTTTTGTTTTTGTGTGCCCTCCTCCCCGATGTCTTCCATTCTGGCGCTTCAATCTTTGAGAGGATCCTACGCGTCTGGGCAAACAGGTACGCTCTCAACTTTGTCTGTTTAACGAGTGGTGTATGATGTATAGTCTTTATTAGTTAAGCGAGATGCCACAAACCTAAGTTTCACTTAGGTTTGGGGTGCCTTATTTTTCATCATCTACACACTCAGCTTTTATCCCTGTGCAAACCTTGGTTTCACCGAGGTTTGGGGTTGGCTTTTATTTGGCAAACCGAGGCCACGGCCTAGGTTTGGGGTGCCCATATTAGAAACTTTGGGATTTCTTTTTGATGTTTTGTAATGCCTTGCCCGTCCTTTTGATAACTGTAATAACTGCACAATGATTCGAGTCGCATCACCTACGACTTTACTTGCACATTGGGGAGAATGTGTAGGTAAGGTTTGGGGTTGCCCAATCGGGCCCAAGTTATGCACGTAGATTTCCTGCACCTCTGAGTATCTAAATCAAAGTAGCTAAAATTTTTGTTTTGAATGATTGAGACCGACCATTGTGGGAAGAATCTTGTGATAGTGACGTGACCGTTAGGGAAAGACCGGGAAAGGACATGACTAGGGACATTAGTGGAGACCACCCGATAGTGAGTTTTGAGCCTAAAAGACGTTTTTCATTTCGAGGTATTCATACACCTAATTCTTATACACTTTTTTGAATTCCTTGTCGTGAATGTAGAATGATCTCGCTACATTATTGCATTGAGTAGCAAAGACGACCATCGGGATATTAGGTGAGGGTATAGTAGACCACATCGTGTGAACCTTAAGATATGATTTCAGGCATTGTGTGTTTTGTTTAACCTGTTTTTAACTATTGTTTCCTTTTACCCCTTTTGTGTGTATCCATAGCCCTTTTGCAGCCAAACACGCACCTTAATTCTTTCTAAACCCACCATTAAACCTTAGCCAAAAGCCTTAGCCAACCCTTATCCGAAAGCGTGTAAATCAAAGGCAGTGATGAACTACGAAAGACAGAGCAGAAAAGAATAGAACAGGCCAGTCATGAGAATAAAACGGGTCAATGTAACCCGAGAAAAAAAGTACTTAGATAGCACTTAGAGCTGCATAATAAGAGAGTCAAAGCGACTCCAATAGTGACAAAGAGGGCCAAGTGATAGAAAGTGGAGGAGAAAGTTCATAATTGCCAATGATTGACACGCCAAGGAATTTTGATCCTCCTACCCTTCATTTCATTGCCTTAACCTTAGCCCCATTACAACCCTTGTAAAGACCTGGATGATCTTTTGGAAGATGTGATTACGGTTTACGACTACCTTTACCGATATTCCCTGTCTTGCTACTTGATTCCTTCTGAGATCAACTTTTTGGACAATTGTGCGTCTTTCCTTAGAGTTGTCATGTAATAATTTGAGTATTCTTGTACATAACCTCCTTAAACATGACAACACGAGCGATAACCTAGGTTCGAGTGCCCGTGAGGTAGGGTCGAGGCGAAATGTTTTCCCTAGTATGGTTGGACCTAGTCTAACCCAAACGTAATCGGAACAGTCACGAGTTCAACTCCCAATGGAAGGTCATAGATCAAACAAAATAGAGATGAGGCGAGAGTGAGATAGATATTCACGGGTATGGGAATTCATCGATGCATCACTTGGTACCGATTGGGAATTGTGCAGTCATTATTATTTCACTGTGTGCTTTTATTCTATTTTTATCGCTAATTTGCTTGGGGACAAGCAACGCTCGGTTTGGGGTTGTTGATAACGCCACTTTTTGGCGTTATTTTCAGTCCTCAAACCAATGAGATTGGCTTGTATTCAAGTAAAAAAACGGGTATTTTACGGTTTATCGAGTGATTTACACAGGTTATCTAAAAGGCGGCAATCATCGAGAAAAGAAGCTAAAAAGAGCCCAAAACGAGTCCAAACGAAGCCTAACGGAAGCCCAAAAGTCAAGCCCAAGACACACGACCGAACCAGGACCCGATTCGCGAACCAGACGACGACCCACGCTGCAAAAAGGACATGCGCGACTTACCACGCGACTTGCAAGTCACGTGGCAAGTGGCGTAACCCACTATTTCGCAAGTTTCAGTATTTTAATTCGGGTTTTAGGTCATCATTAAGGACGGAACTTTCACACGACGGCCAGGGGCGATTTTGGGGCGATTCTGGGCGATTTTTCGGAGTCCTTGAAGCCACGTTAGAGAGTCGATCAAGGAGACATTCATCACGGAACGTAGAGATGAACACGAGAGGAGGGAGTTATCATCACTTTTATTACGATTTCATCTTTCACGATTAATCATGTTTACATACACTTTTGCATCTTTTTCTCTTGTGTTTGACTCCACCACCGACATGAACTAACCGGTTCGTGTTGGGGGTTGGAATGAATTCGGTTTGTAAGCATGTGACGAATTGAATTGAACTTTTATCAGTTTTCCCTAATTAATGGAGTATGTGATTTTGTTCTTAATGCTTTTGTGAATTTGGCCAATTTACAATTGAATTGTTGTTAGTAACTGAGTTCGGGAGAATTAATTGCTATTTAGAATTAGGAATTGCATACCTAAAGTCCGAAAGGTGATAGAGATATACCGAGTAAGCTTTAGTCCCAATTAAACCGTTAGGTTGATGTCGAGAGATAAAATCTAGCCAATTTAAATTTAAATCGTGTACTTAATGTGTTTTGGAATCCATAGGTGAGATCGAGAGATTGAACTTATCCTTTTCAAAATAAAACCCGTTGTTGTTCGAAAGAGAACGACATTGATCTTAAAAGATTTGGGAATCATTAAGGGGATTAACTGGTAACTGTTTTGAGTCAATTGTTTGCATGTGTAAAACCAGAGGATTTCCAACCCTCAACTTTTCTCTCTATCAAAGTTTTCAAAGCTGTTTCTGTTTTGTCTTGTGTTTGATTTGTTTACTTATTGCAATTAAGTAGTTTAAAACCAATCTTCCAAATTCGACAGTTCAATTAATAGTTCTTATAGTAATTGTGATACTTAGTTCCTAGTTCCCGTGGATTCGATACTCGTACTTACCGTACGTTATTACTTGATTTCGACCCGTACACTTGCGGTAAGATTCTCGGGGTGTGAAAACCTCGTATCATTTTGTCAATGGTAATCTCAAAATGGACCTTTTCAGGTCTCGAGGGAATGTGTAGAGGCAAATACTCTAAGTGTTTTTAAATACACCAACTAGCTTTCCTACTACTCTAGTGGGTTGAGATTAGCTCACTGTGCCGACCTCACTTTCGCAAGTGTCATAAGAATTCTTTCGAATCCCCTAGCATTATCCAAGCTCGTGTCACTGCGTTCTACTCATTTCTGAGTTAAGAACTAGACTTTAGATCCTTACAAGTGATTGGCTTCTTCGCATCATTGGGCAATAATCGAGAGTGAATAACCAAAACAACAAATATTCTAAATATAAAGATTACTCAAGCATTTTTCATAAAATCCAGGTACTTCTCTTTCCTACATCCCAAAGGATGCTTAGCCTAACATTTTCGAAGTAAAGAAAACAAAAGATGAAGATTTGAACATAAATAAACTGAAAGTGACTTGTATTAAAACCGCAGTGGGGAACGAAGGTACGTCACTGCCACTGATTACGAGAAACTAGCGATTACACTAAGGAAATTAAATGCAAGAAATTAAGACTACAGCAGTAAACTAGAGAGCTAAAGTCAAACTATCACTACAATGTGGTAGTTGGAGATATTCAAGGATTTCCAAGATGAATTAAATGGAACCCAACACCCCTTTTTATACTTAAAGGAAGGTTTAGGTTTTACACAATGGGTTTCTAGTGAATAAGGACTGAAGTATCAAGATGAAATTCTGTACTTTGGACAATTCTTTTATCCACCATCTTGTAGCTCTTTTACCCAATGGACCCTTCACCTTTTCATCAAGTCAACTTTAAAGTACCATGGGTGTACTTGGTGCCATCTTCAAGAAAGATGCTTGTGCTTCTCAACCCCATATTTCTGCCATTGAACCTTCCATTCTCCAGAGCATTTACATCCCAACTAAGAGTTTTTTTTTCTTTTGTCTTCTTCTTCTGCTCGATAGTGGGGAGTGGAGTGGGATGCGCAAGTCACTGCGAGATTTTCGTGAAAAAGCAACAAAACACCACCAAATAATTTATTAAAGACTATGGTTTACTCTTTTTGCTCATTTTCGTGAAGGTCACCAAGAATGGGGGTTTTGAGAAGTGAAATGGCTAAAATTTGACAAAATAAAATGAAAATAAAAGGAAATAATAACTCTAAAAATAGAGTTATTAGTGACCTTTATAACTCAAAATTGTCACTATAATATGACATAGTACAATGATGTTTATTATTCAAAACCATCTACGGTGACATTTATTTTTCAAAACTATCACTATTGAATAACATAGAGTGACGTTTATTTGTTAAAATCGTCATCGTACTATGAGATACGGTAACGTCTATTTATCAAAATTGTCATCGTAGCATGACATACAGTGATGTTTATTTTTCAAAACTGTCATTGTAGCTTGAGATACGATGACCTTTCTCTTCTCAAAACCGTCAATGTTTCATGACATATGGTGACGTTTATATTTCAAAACCGTCATTGTAGAATGGCATATGGTGACGTTGATTTTTCATAACTGTCACCGTAACATAACATACGGTGACGCTTACTTTTTAAAACCATCAACGTAGTATTATGCACGTTCACATTTTTTTATTCAAGACCATCACCATAGTATGACGTACGTTGACATTTACTATTCAACACCGTCACTGTAACATGACATACGGTGACGTTTATTTTTTGAAACTGTCATCGTAGCATGATAATACGGTGACGTTGATTTTTCATAACTGTCACCGTAACATAACATTATGTGATACTTATTTTTCAAACCGTTATCGTAGCATGGCATATAGTGACATAATCAAAACCCTCGTTCTAGCATGATATATGGTGACGCAAATTTTTCAAAACTGTCTCAAGAATATGACAACTGGTGACGTAAATGTTTTAAAACCGTTACCATAACGCCCTATGGTGACGAATATTTTTTCAAAACCGTTGCCATAAACTACCTTTGGGTGATGCAAAATTTTCAAAATCGTTACCATAGAACCTGGTGACTTTTTGAAATGGTTTTCAAATAAACGTCACTATACATATTTTTGTTTTGGCAACGTTTTTCAAAACCGTTACAACATAATGTAACGGTTTAGACAAAAACCGTTACTAAATGGTCTCATATGGAAACGGTTTTAAAAAACCGTCACAACATAAAGCAACGATTTTCAAAATCGTTACAATAGGGGGCCTTTTAGTAACGTTTTTGTCCAAGTCGTTGCTTTATATTTCTAGGTGTTTGGTAATAGTAATGGTTTTTTATGAAAACCGTTACAACAACATCCCTCTAATTTTTCAAGTGACTTTTTGTAACGGTTTTTACCAAACCGTTAGAAACCTGACTTTTCAAAACCGTCACACAAAATAAATTTTGTACTAGTGGTTTCGGATGCATGGGAACGTTTTAAAGAGTTACTTCGAAAGTGCCCACATCATGGCATCCCACTTTGCATCCAATTGGAAACCTTTTACAATGGTCTTTCCAATGCAGCCAAAATCATCTTAGATGCAACAGTAGGTGGAGATTTTACAGGTAAAACCTACATTGAAGGGTATCAAATCTTAGAAAAAGTGTCCAACAACAACACCGAATGGTCAAATCCTAGGGCCACCATACCAAAGAACAATACCATTGACTTAGAAGCACTTAAAACCATGAATGCACAATTAGTGGCCTTAACTAAACTGGTTTTGAATCAGAATAGAGGACAGGTCAATTCCGCAGTGGCCACTCCATAACTCGCTGAGAACTGTTCCCTTTGTGGAGAGGAACATGTCTTTGACTATTGTCTAGCAAATCCTGAGGCTGTTAATGTTATAGGAACCAACCCGAGAAACAACCCATTTTCGCAGACCTATAATCCGGGCTGGAGAAATCACCCGAATTTCTCTTGGGCCGGCAATCCAGGACTCCAACCCCACGGGGCGAGTCATGTCCAACAAAGACCACAAAACCCTCTGGATTTCACCAACATCACAGTGGGCACCCCCCACAACACTTTCACCAGGGGCAGTCCTTACAACAATTTCAGCCACGTCAAAATCACCCAACTGAGACACAACCATCTCTCGATTCAATACTGAAAGGTTTCATGAATCAAACTCAAGCAGCCATAAGGAACATAGAGACCTAAGTAGGACAATTAGCCGTCGAAGTTAAGAATAGACCGCCAGGGACATTACCTAGTGACACCGAATACGCTAGGGTAATAGGAATAGAACAAGTCAAGTCCATAACGCTTAGGAGCGGAAAGGGTTTGAATGATGTCATTTTTTACTCTGAAGACCCACCTCAAATACCCACTGCCCCTAAAACCGCAGTGTCCACTCCTAAGGTCACTGACAAACCCACAGTGAGCACCAATGTCCCTGAGCAACCCACTCTAGTGACCACATAGAAACCTACTGTTCCAAAGCAAGTACCCCAACAAACTCAAATTGACCCACAAAATGTTCCATTTCCCGAAAGAATGAAGAATAAAAATGTCGATGTTCAATTCAAAAAATTCTTAGACATTTTTAAACAACTTCACATTAACATACCCTTGGTAGAGGCTCTTGAGCAAATGCCATGCTATGTTAAATTTTTGAAAGATATTTTGAACAAAAAAAGAAAGTTGGGTGAGTTTGAGACTGTGGCATTAACTAAGGAATGTAGTGCCCTCCTTACTAGCAAGATTCCACCTAAGTTGAAAGACCCGTGTAGTTTCACCATTCCATGCACAATAGGAGGACAAGAAGTAGGTCAAGCACTTTGTGATTTGGGAGCTAGTATAAATTTGATGCCATTGTCTATATTTAACAAGTTAGGTATTGGAGAGGCTAGATCCACAACCGTGACATTACAACTAGCCGACCGGTCCATAGCCTATCCCAAGGGAAAAATAGAAGATGTTTTGGTCCAAGTGGATAAATTTATCTTTCCCTCTGATTTTCTTATCCTAGATTATGAGGCCGATAAAGATATCCCAATCATCTTAGGGCGTTCATTTCTTTCAACCGGACGTACTTTGATTGATGTGCACAAAGGAGAACTCACTATGAGAGTCCATGACCAAGAGGTAACATTTAATGTCTTCAAGTCTCTTAAGTTCATAGAAACCGAAGACTGTTTTGCTTTGAGTTTGATTAATGGTACCCCAAGTTTTGACACAGTGAGCTCAGTGGGCAGTGAGAGTGAGCACTCCGATTCTAAAAATGATGACACTTTTGAGGATGAGTGTAACGAAATTATGGCAGCCTTTGAACCTTTGGACTTTAAGGACATAAATGTTCAACCCCCTTCAATAGAACAGCCTTCCGAGTTAGACTTAAAACCATTGCCATCTCACTTGAAATATGCTTATCTCGCTAAGGATAATAAACTTCGCATTATTATCTCATCTAAACTTAGTGAGTAACAAGAACAACTTCTGATTGATCTGTTAATGAAGCATAAGAGGGCAATTGGTTGGACCATAGCGGACATTAGAGGTATTAGCCCTTCCCTATGTCAACATAAGATTAACTTGGAGAGTGACCACACTGGAAAAGTCCAACCCTAAAGAAGGTTGAATCCCATCATTAAAGAGGTAGTTAAGAAAGAAGTTTTGAAATAGTTAGATGCTGGTATTATTTACCCAATAGATAGCAGAAGTTGGGTGAGCCCCGTTCAATGTGTCCCTAAAAAGGGAGGAACAACCGTAGTGTAAAACGAAAAGAACGAGCTCATTCCGACTAGAACTGTTACTGGGTGGAGAATATGGATGGACTATAGACAACTCAACCTAGCCACCAAGAAAGACCATTTTCCCTTACCATTCATCGACCACATGCTCGATAGGTTAGCCGGAAATGAGTTCTATTGTTTTCTAGATGGATACTCCGGATACAACCAAATTCATATCGCCCCCGAGGACCAAGAAAAGACCACCTTTACTTGTCCCTACGGTACCTTTGCATTCTGGAGGATGCCATTTGGATTGTGCAATGCCCCAACCACTTTCCAACGTTGTATGATGGCCATTTTCACCGACATGATTGAAGACACCATAGAAGTTTTTATGGACGACTTTTCTGTGATAGAGACATCATTTGACAACTGCCTGGGAAATTTGGAGAAAAGCCTAGTGAGATGTGAGACCGCGACCTTATTTTAAATTGGGAAAAATGTCACTTTATGGTCGAAGAGGGTATTGTCCTAGGTCATCTTGTCTCAAAGAGAGGGTTAGAGGTTGACAAAGCCAAACTTGAAGTGGTGGCACTGTTGGGATTTTATGTTCAAAACCCGGTTTCAAAAACTCATAAGATGTAAAAATAAATATGCAACGGAAGCAAAAATTTAGTTTTTGAACAAAAACATAAAACCATTTTACTCCCACCAAGGATCTTGTTACATGCAAGAAAAGATAAATAAGAACATACCAAGAGAGTTTAGACAATACAACCTTTGTAGACTTTGAATCCTCTTGGGAGGTTGGAAGTTGATGAAGATGGTAGAACCCAAAATAGTGCTCCTCTAGAGTAGTCCACCAACAAGCTCCAACACATTTTAGTATGCTAGTACCTTCTTGAAAGTTTGATGCAAAAACAATTTCTAATTCAAGTGTACAATTGCACTTGAATATTAGAAGAAGCAAAAGAAGAAGCAAATGAAGAACACACACTTGTGTGTGTTCTTGAATTCGTCCGAAACCAAGAGGAGAGGGAGAGAGTGAGCAAAAAACTAGTTGTTTTCTTTTGATGGATTGCATGTATGGCCAAGTTCAAATTATATGCACATGCTCCCTTCTTTTTGCCACCCAAGAAAGCCAATCACAAAAGAGCTAGCCATGCAATATTACATTCTAACCCTCCAAGTATTAAGATGGTTAAAATTATATTTTAACTATCTTAAACTTTTCTCCTCAAGTCCCTCTATTAATTTTAGTTATAAAATAAATCCATCACATGTATTATTTTATATAACCAAAATTAATTATTTGCATCTAATATTATAAATCATATTCAATAATATAATTAATAATATTTATCAAGAATTAATAATATATATCAAGAATCAAAATTCTTATAAATATTAATTCGGTGTCTACTTGTTATTCGGTGTGACCCTATAGGATCATATATTACCGGTAATATTATTTTATAATCATTCTTGAGCATATAGAACCAACAATCTCCCACTTGCTCAAGATTGCATTATAGAATGATATAGACAGTGGTGGACGTCTAGCAACATCTCACTGCCCCCAGCAACGTATGACTGTAAGTGCCATTCAACAACATCCAATTCCCACGAGCTCATAGCTTCAATTGATGTATTAGGTGTGGTACCAGTTATCCCTTTGTTTAGACATCATGTTGAACATGAGACATGGATCACTATCATTCTCATATATTGTTCAACTTTTGGTAAGGCGCCTTAGATGTCTCACTCTTAATATATTTAGAGAAACAAATCCCATCTTGACTACATACGCCTCTCATGTAGTTCATGCTATGCCCGATAATGGCCTTTATAGCTGCCTTTTTCAAGAACAACGGTTAACCATATCAAAGCATAACACTCCCTACACTTGAGTCCCAAATATGCATCTCAAGTCGAAGGATACAAAGATACTACCTTTTATTCAAGAATCACTTATGACGACGATCCATGAAGTGATCTTGAAGCGGGTCAAGTCCAGTACTCGTTCCCTAACAAGTACCTATGAACTTGGTTGCAACACTTTGCCACTTTTACTTTTAAAAGTCAACCAATCCAATTCACATTAGTCTTACTTCATAGTTGCTCCCACAACTATGATCGACTATGGACATTTAGAATAACTAATTTATTCAAGGATTAAAACATGCTAATATAGAACACAACGAGTATGAAAAGATCATATCCTATATATCTAACTAAATACTATACTTGTTGCTTTACTTGTTCCAATATCCAAATACTAAATTCAAATCAAATCACATCACTAGAATAACGAAGTCCTATAGCTTAAACATGACACTTCAAGTTTAGCTTATGAAAGGAGCTTCGTGAATGGGTTCATCCAGAAACTTGATTTTAGTAAACTTTGTGAACACTAACATCTCCATTTTTAACTTTATTTCAAATATAGTTAAATGTTTGGAGTAGATGCTTGGTACTCTGATGTGAGATAGGGTCCTTTAGCTTGCGTAATGGCACCCACATTCTCATAAAGGATTTCTAGATGATCCTGAATGGGAGGCATCTACCTAGCTTTTCAATGAACTCTTTCATCCAAGCATCTTTCTTTTGCGGCTTCTAAAGCGGCAGTGTGTTCTTATTTGTAGTGTATTATGCAATTTGACCTTCGCCTTGAACCTTTTCAAACGAACTAGTTCTTCATTCACAATGAAGACATTTCCCCTTTTGTGATTGAGAACCTTCTCAATCTTTATGGAAGCTATCATTAGTGTAACATTTTACTATGATCTTCTTCCAACCCTCGGTTAAGGAACACTTGTTTATTCTTCGTAAGTGCCTTAAATTGTTCTATACAATCATCCAATGACCTTCCCTCGTATTTCGTTGGTATCGTTTTCTAATGCTCTAAAGCATTTTGACACACTCGATCTAGTGCATGTCATGGCATATATGATAGATCCAATTGCCGAAGCATATGGAATACTAATCATTTTATCTAGCTCAACCTTTGTGCTAGAATATTGAGACATGCTCAAAAAGATGCCATATCATATTTGCAATAAACTACCTTTAGAGCCTTGCACCTTGAACCTTTCAAGATCATGTCAACATATGTACTTTGACTTAAACCTATAAGTCATCTTGATCTAATCTCTAAAGATCTTTATTCCAAGAACAAAATTAGCCCTTTCTAAGTCTTTCATTGAGGAAATACTATCCGAGCCAAAACATGATGTTTTGCTATGTCGGAAAGTTAATTTCCAAATACTAGTATGTCTTGCACATACAGGATTAGGAATTTTACTGCGCTCCCACTAGTTTTAGCAAATACATGAGTCATCTTTTATTTTGATGAAAATTAAACTTTTAATTTTCCTGTCAAAATGAAGATTCCAATTTTGAGATACTTGTACTGATCCATGAATGGATTGTATCTCAGTGTTCATGACTCTAAGCCACTTACCAGATTCAGAATCTGACATAGCACTTTAGCAGTTGATGGGTTTACTAGAACCCAGTCATACATCATTCTTTATTAGTTATAAGAAATCGATATCTCTCGAATTTCTGAATGATTCTACTAGATTTGCGAACACTTGGTGTTTTTACTAAGTTTCTGATCAATCAAATCGCTCAGTTTCAACGACCTTTGTTTGATAACTAGTGCCAACCAATAAGTGCATTAGATTATGAGGTTCTTGATTCCTTTCAAGTTCCTTAAATCTCCCATTTGCCTTGCCCAAAAAAAACTTGCTTTCTAAGAACTTGGCTTTGGAACAATAAACTATTTTATTGTTTGTGGGATTGTAGAATCGGTATATAAAACAATTTATAGTATATTCTACAATATATGCATTTGTTAGAGTTTGGGTCGAGTTTACTTGAAGCTTATTGTCTCACATGAGCTTCATAAACCCACGCCTTCAACTAAGATTAAGGATGAAAAAACTTTTCATACAAAATCTTATAAGGTGTTTTGTCTACCTTTTGGTTGGTGTCAAAAAAGTACGGATTACTTTAACTAGGGCAGAATTCCGAATTTGATATAGGAATAATACTTCTACTCATCATAGAGCGAACCATATTTAATAAGGTTTGGTTCATCCTTTCGGATGTATACAACTTCTATGATGATCCAAGAGTTCTTGGTTTAGTTACTATCCTCATATATCAGAAAAGACTTTAATGGTCCTGCTGAGTTGTTTTCTTAATCTTGAAACAACTTGAATTATATCAAATGCTTCATCTTTATGTTCCATAAATTTCAACAATTGAAATCGTCAGTGAAGGTATTATCTATCACCATATCTAGACTTGGTTTTGAGAGACCATATACATCTACATGTATCAATTCTAAAAAAACTTTTTTTCCTTCTCTATGAATTAGAGAAAAGAGCTATATTCAACTTTATCAAGATCGCATATATCAAATGAAAATATTTATATTTAGTTTCAAAATACTACAGTTTTGAAAAAAATAAGATATGCGTTTAATTTTCTTGATTAAGTTGACTATTTCATGTGTAGACTTGATTCAAATCAAATTTGAGTCTTATGGTGTTTATATAGAATTATGTTTTAGAAGACTTTTGAGATTCAATTTATTA
This sequence comes from Saussurea involucrata, assembly GCA_033807775.1. Lineage (NCBI taxonomy): Eukaryota > Viridiplantae > Streptophyta > Magnoliopsida > Asterales > Asteraceae > Saussurea > Saussurea involucrata. Next base: position 30,557,659 of record CM066316.1, read on the forward strand.
TTCAATTAAGAGAACTATTTCTCGAAATAGAATAATTCATTTTGAATATGAATATAATCGTTTCCAAAACGGTTAAGTGAATTTCATTCAATCAACAAACATGTGACTGAAAAAATAATAATTTAGTCAAACTAAATTTAAACATTGTTCGAAACAAACTTGTTTAACAATACAAGCCATATGGTTTCATAATAAAATCTCCTATAAGCTTGGTACGCAGTCTTGCTTCCTTGCTTATATGGATCACCATTTTGCTAGTCTTTCAGTCATTTACCTTTCTTGATTATTTGTAACATATTACAAAAGTGAGTTCTACACTTAGTATCAAATACACAAGTGTAAGATAGAAAGGTAAAAGTTCTATCTTAAATATTGATACCTGAAGGACTTTCCTTCGTTAGAAAACATTTATTTCTCAGAAGGACAATCTCCTCTTCTATGACCAATGTTGCCTCATCTATCACTATATTCAGATTCTCGACAAAAACATCAAATGCGTTGGTCAGAGATTTGAGGATCACATCTACGGCTCTCCCATTGGAATAAGGATAGCCAAGTCTATCCAAATAGTCAAGGTGCGTCCTCATTTTGTGAATATGAGAGCTTACATATTGGTCTTTGTCCAATTGTATCGAAGCGTTCACGGACCATATACATTTGGTAATATTTTGGTAATCGGTTTACCATGTCAAATGCCCTCAGTGGAAACGTTTTCATTCTTTCTAGTAAGGATGGAACCATGGTTTCAAGCATAAGACGTGATACATTGATTGAATCATCATTATGTTTCAAATCAAGTATCGTTAGCTTCTATGGAGGTAGGAGGAGGTTCTTGAGGAATAGGTACGAGGAGTACGTTTAATTTGTTATCACGTCTGAGAACGCGTCTCAATGTTTTGAAAACAAATTGGGAAGTTATGAGTGGTTAATTTTTCTTCCAAAAGAAAAAAGGTCTTAGGGATGTGTTAATTGTAGTGTTTGCATTTTAGGCCATCTACAAAATTTAACAAAGTTAACATAGTATTTTCAATATTAATTTTTTTAGCAAATTAATTACCTTTTAGTTTTCTAAAAAAACATTAATTTGCATAAAATCTAGGATCCAACGTTGCAAAACAAATGAAACGGTTAGGTGACCTTTATCCCGTCCATTTAATCCAACAAGGTAGATAACGTTTATCGATTACATCGAATGTAATTCCTAGCGTTATGGGATCTTTAACAACTTGTTTGTTAATTGGCATGTTTGATCCCATCTATGCCTTGGGTTTCTAATGCTTAGGTGACCTTTATCACAAAAGATTCCCAATCAAGTCATCCTACTTGAAACAACGTGTGAAACTTACATCCATGCGGTTAGGTGACCTTTATCCCACAAAGACATAAGAATCACCTCATCCATCTTAAGACAATCCAAGTGGTTAGGTGACCTTTATCCCACAAGGGTGTCATAGTGACGTATTGAGTGTTTCTCAAAAGGACGGCATATGACTTGCGTTTTGAAAAGGGGATTTATAATGTTTTATAATTCTAGTTTTAAAAACATTTTAGTATTGCATGCATTTAATAATATTTGGTACAAACTTATTTCTCATTAAATGGTTCCTATTAGTTTAAATAAAATCTTAATTTTATCAACTAAGTATGTGTCATCAATTTTTAATATCAAATATTAATTTTTTGAGTTTGAGCACTATAAGAACCATTTATAGTCTCTTAATAAACATTTTTATTAAAACTAGACTATGAGTTTGTATGAGTTTTGAAATTTCCATTTAAAATCTCAATTTTAATTTTTTAAAACTCATGGTACCATATTATTGCATGCATCCAATATCACATGACACTTGGAGTTTGTAAGAGTTTTTAAAATCGTCATTTTAATTTACTTTGACATTTCAAAATTTTATGGGTTTTTAGAATAAAACTCATTTTATTTATAAAACCCATTTTAACCATTTTACTTTTAAAATGTTATTTTGAAAGCCAAACTCCAAAAGATGATTTATTTTATGTTCAAAATATTATCTAGTATGCTAGAACCTATTTCAATCATACATGATAATATCAACATAAAATATAAACATATAAAATATGTAGAAAATGTATAAACCAAGTTACTAATGTGTTGGTCAATGGTGTCTTTTATAAACAAGGGTCTAGCAAGTATATTAATAAAATATACTTGCACATGCCATCACATTGCCTCCCAAAATGACCAATGAGATAACATGCAATCTTTCAATTTAACCCTTCTAGTTTTGAGATAGTTAAAATTCATTTTTAAATAAACAATTTTACATAAAATGTATTTGAACCAATTTGCATGTTATCAATTTTAAAATCTCCATTTTAAAAATTGGTTGATATAAAATCTCTATTTTAAACTTGGTTCATTTAAAATCTAATTTTAAAAATTGTCGCTTCAACTTTAAACAATTTTAAATAAGCGCGTTTGAACCAATTTTATGTTCTTTACTAGCATGCAATATCCAATATTTTAACGCATCAAAAAGAACATAATCAACCATAAGCATGCAAAAGAATGTGCATAAAACAAAGCCATTTCTAATGACATTTCCTTTGAGCCAAAACAAGAAATGTCAAGTCCATTCCTAAGGGACAAAAAAATAAAATAAAAAACAAGCTCCCACTTGCTTTAGCATCTCCATGCATCAAGCTCCATCTTGGCCTTATTCTTGTTACATTTTATAAAATAAAAACTAGTTCTAACAACTAATCTAATACTTACAAAATGAACAAAAGAAACATGAAATAATAAAACTTATTTACTATTACAAACCAACATGAATAATAATAAAAATTATAACAAATTTAAAACAACACAACAACCAACATATTGGTCCATGGCTTGTTTATGCACATTTTTCATAAAACAAAATAAATAAAACAACACTTTGTTTTTGTTAGGCAACTTTTATGTAACAAAAATGCATGTTAAAATTTTGTTACATAAAATATAAAATTTTCACAAACAAGTTGCCAAAGAAGCCATGCATGAACTTTTCATACAAAAATGAAATTTTATCCATGACTTCCAAAAACCAAGTTTTTACCAAAAAAAAACTTATTTACTAATCATGCATTATAACATAGGCTCTGATACCACTTGTTGGGATTTTATGTTCAAAACCCGGTTTCAAAAACTCATAAGATGTAAAAATAAATATGCAACGGAAGCAAAAATTTAGTTTTTGAACAAAAACATAAAACCATTTTACTCCCACCAAGGATCTTGTTACATGCAAGAAAAGATAAATAAGAACATACCAAGAGAGTTTAGACAATACAACCTTTGTAGACTTTGAATCCTCTTGGGAGGTTGGAAGTTGATGAAGATGGTAGAACCCAAAATAGTGCTCCTCTAGAGTAGTCCACCAACAAGCTCCAACACATTTTAGTATGCTAGTACCTTCTTGAAAGTTTGATGCAAAAACAATTTCTAATTCAAGTGTACAATTGCACTTGAATATTAGAAGAAGCAAAAGAAGAAGCAAATGAAGAACACACACTTGTGTGTGTTCTTGAATTCGGCCGAAACCAAGAGGAGAGGGAGAGAGTGAGCAAAAAACTAGTTGTTTTCTTTTGATGGATTGCATGTATGGCCAAGTTCAAATTATATGCACATGCTCCCTTCTTTTTGCCACCCAAGAAAGCCAATCACAAAAGAGCTAGCCATGCAATATTACATTCTAACCCTCCAAGTATTAAGATGGTTAAAATTATATTTTAACTATCTTAAACTTTTCTCCTCAAGTCCCTCTATTAATTTTAGTTATAAAATAAATCCATCACATGTATTATTTTATATAACCAAAATTAATTATTTGCATCTAATATTATAAATCATATTCAATAATATAATTAATAATATTTATCAAGAATTAATAATATATATCAAGAATCAAAATTCTTATAAATATTAATTCGGTGTCTACTTGTTATTCGGTGTGACCCTATAGGATCATATATTACCGGTAATATTATTTTATAATCATTCTTGAGCATATAGAACCAACAGGCACAACTTCTCGAACCCACAACCGTGAAAGGAATTCAAAGTTTCTTGGGTCATGCCGGTTTCTATAGGCGGTTCATTAAAGATTTTTTAAAGATAACCAAACCCCTATGTAACCTTTTGCAGCATGAAAAAGAATTTAAATTCACCAAAGAATGTCGAGATGCATTTGAAACAATAAAAAAGCCTTAGTTACTGCACCCATAGTGACCACTCCTGACTGGTCACTCCCATTCGAAGTTATGTGTGACGCCAGCGAGTGGGCTGTGGGGGCTGTTTTAGGACAGCGGAAAAACAAAATCTTTCACCCCATTTATTATGCAAGTAAAACACTAATCGAAGCTCAGATCAATTACACGGTCACTGAAAAAGAATTACTTACAGTGGAGTTTGCTTTTGATCGTTTCAGGTCTTACTTGGTAGGGACGAAGGTCATAGTGCACACTGATCATGCAGCAATAAAATACTTGATCAACAAAGCTGATTCCAAGCCACGTTTGATTCGTTGGGTGTTATTTTTGCAAGAATTCGACCTTGAAATCGTTGATAGAAAAGGAACAAGCAACCAAGTAGCTGACCATCTGTCCAGACTCGAGAAGGTAGTGACCAATGTGGAACCCACTCCGGTCCAGGAAAGTTTTTCCGATGAATAATTGTTAGCAGTTCAACAGCACAACAACGATATCCATTGGTACGCTGATACTGCAAACTTTTTGGCATGTGGACTAAAACCCCACGAGATGAGTGGACAACCATTTTATTTTTGCATGATACCCGAAAATATGTTTGGGACGACCCTTTCTTATATAAGATAGGGACAGACCAAATATTGAGGCGGTGTGTCCACGAGAGTGAGCAACATCAAATACTCCAAGGTTGTCACACATCCCACTACGGTGGCCACTTTGGTGGAAACCGCACTGCTGCAAAAATATTGCAGAGTGGGTTCTTTTGGCCCACTGTGTTCAAAGACTCTTATGAATTTGTGAAAAAATGTGAGCAATGCCAACGAACTGGGAATATATCACAAAAGAACGAAATGCCTCTCAATAACATTCTAGAGGTGGAGCTTTTTGATGTTTGGGGGATCGATTTCATGGGTCATTTCCCAAACTCAAACAATAATTTTTATATCTTGGTTGCGGTGGACTATGTTTCAAATTGGGTGGAGGCAGTTGCATGTCACTCCAATGATGCAAACACCATGGTGAAATTTTTGTATAAATTTTTTTTCACTCGATTTGGAACACCATGGGCGTTAATTAGTGACGAAGGCACCCATTTTGTAAACAAAGTCATGAGCTCGGTCCTTGCTAAGTATGATATACATCATAGAGTGGCCACCGCATAGCACCCGCAAACCAACGGTTTGGCCGAACTTTCAAATCGAGAAATCAAAGGCATTTTAGAAAAGGTTGTTAAACCACACCGAAAAGATTGGTCAACCAAACTCGATGATGCTCTTTGGGCCTATCGTACGGCCTATAAAACTCCTTTGGGAATGTCTCCATTTAAATTGGTTTTTGGCAAAGCATGCCATTTACCAATTGAAGTGGAACACAAGGCATTTTGGGCCTTTAAAGAGCTTAACATGAGTGAGGATGCAACGGGAACCAAAAGGTTTTTACAATTGCATGAGTTGGAAGAATTGCGATACCACTCCTGTGAGAATGCATAATTGTACAAGGAAAAGACCAAAATGTGGCACGATCGAAGAATCTGTTGATCCAAACCCTCAATGATTTGATAATGACTCTTTAAGAAACACTTAGTGAAAATTGTAAGTAGACCATATGTATTAGAGTTTCACTATCGCTGATAAGTACTATGTTTCTACAGTACCACTGATAGGAAAACTCATGTTCTTAAAATTATACATTCAATGAAACTGTTCATCAATAAAGCTCTGAGCCTGTTCAGTTTTGTTGATGATCGCTGACAATCGTAGTTGTTTACTTATGATCCCTGAAGATAAGTTTCACGTCAACTATGTTCTACGCTGAAGTCGAAGATCAAGCCCAAGAACCAGCGACAAGTCTACTAATGAACTGATGCGGATATCAACGAAGCCAAGATTTGTCCACTCAACGTGAAGTTACAAGTAGAAGACTTCAGCGAACGCTGAACTTTATCACTCGCTGATAAAGATCTATTCAGCGAACGCTGATCATGAAGTTTCTTCTACAAGTTACTTTTGTCTTACCCCCTTACTTGTCTCCATACGATAATGTCAGAAAGGACATCCCTTTTGTCCAGGATCGTACAACCAACTCTGATTCTACACTGTACATCATGCGGCTACTAGGTTGTCTACAAAGGTCAAACCATGCAACCAATCAGCTACTGCCACGTGTAAAGTTATACTGTTGTGCATTTAATGCATGCAGTATATAAGAAGAACCCTACTTCAGAAATGAAGTGCTTGGCCACTCTTCTTCTCTCTACTACTTTGTGTTAGAATATTATTAGTAATATTCTTATCTCCTTTCTAGATTAATTCTAGTGCAAGAAACTTAGTGTTTCTCATTACTTGTTTAGATTAGGTTAATCCTTAATCTTGTTCCGCAACAAGTTATAAATTGTTTGATAAATATCAATAAACAATTTAGAAAAGTAAAATATGTGTGTTTGTATTCAACCCCCCCTTCTACAAACTTGTATAACCCTTTCAGGACCAACAAGTAGTACCAGAGCAGATTGTTTAAACTCATAAACAAGATCCTGCTCATACTAATCTTTTCTCTTCCTTGCTATTTCTCATTATGGCTACCAACACCAACACAAACTATATTGACAATGGTTCTCTTGCAAAACCCCCTAGATTTTCCAGAGATAACTTTAGTATGTGAAAAAATAGGATGATACTCTTCTTAGAAGGTGTAGACCCAACTATGCCTTACTATCTCGAAAATGGCTCATATATTCCTGTTAGAATTGACCCTGAAGTTCCAGGCACTGCTACTAGAGCTACCATTCCTGAAAGAGTCGTGCCTAAGGAACCTCACAATTGGTCTGAAGAAGATAAAAAGAAAGTGGCTATCGACACCAAAGCCAGATCCATTCTTTCTATGGCTCTTCCTGACGAAGTCTACCATTCCGTCATTAACCTGAAAACCTCCAAAGCCATGTGGGACACAATCTGTGTTCAATATGAAGGTACGTCTGAAGTCCAGGACTCAAGAAAGATCAACCTGGTAAGACAATACGAAAGCTTCATTTGTGGTAAGAATGAATCTCTCTCTGAAGTACATCAGCGGTTTAACTGTTTAATTATTGATCTAAAAACCGTTGGTAAGGAATATTCTAACTTTGAAGTTCTGACAAAGTTCCTAGAATGTTTACCTGAAAGCTGGGACAGTTATTCAATGTGTCTCAAGCTATCTAAGGATCTAAAATCTATGACTCTCTCTACCTTATATGGCACTATGCTCAATCATGAGCAGTCGTGTCATCTTAAGAAGAATCTTGTAAAAGATTCCAAAAGCACACCTGTTGCTTTACTCTCAGAGTCACCTTCCACTCAGCGATCTACTATCACTGTCACTGAGTTGGAAACTAACTCTGTATGCTCATCAGATGCTGACTCTTCAGATCTTGATGAATCTATGGCTCTCCTATCTAATAAGTTTAGGAGATTCGGCAAAAAGAAAAATTTCAGAAAGAACAAGCCCCTCGCACTTACTGACAAGCCAAGATCATCAACCCTTGTTGATAAGGCTACTGCTACTTGCTATAACAGTGAAAAGATAGGACATTTTGCTAGCGAGTGCAGGTCAAAGAAAGTTTCTAGACCCTCAGCTTTCCCTAAGAAATCCTCTAACCCCAGGGCTAGAGATGACAAGTATCAAAAGCTAAAAGAAAAATATGCAAAGCTGAAAAGCTTTAAGAAGAAAGGCAAAGGCCTGATCGCTGACTTTGATTGGGCTGCCTTTGATGAAGATGAATCATCTGATTCTGAAGATGATGATGAGGCCAATCTCTGTCTCATGGCCAAAATCGAAGAAGAGGAAGAAAATTCTGACATTCCCTCTACTTCAACCTCTGCTACTAAGAAAATTATGGAGTTTGGACTTGGGCTGTGATATTGAAAGGAGTGTTATTTTTTGGGCTTATAAAGGAAAGGGTGACTTTAATGATATTGGGCCGACTGATTTCTTGTATATGGAGGAGGTTCCGAGTTGGGCTGCTGTGGATAATCTGGGCTGGAGCAAGGTTACCAAGTTTCATATTGGGCTTCCTATTGGACTTGGTCTTCATTTGCACAATTTTGGAGTTAAGTGTTTGTTTTTTTGACGATTTGTGCCTTTTCTTGATTATAGACCCTTGATTTGTTGGATGTTGCCCAAACACATCCTTAGTAGGTATTTTGTAAATCTTGGGGTATGCCCCTCGTAGTTTGTCTTATATTTTGATTCCTTGAATAAAATTTTTCCGGGGTTCCGTCCCCTTTCCCAAATATTTCAGATATTGATGAAGTTGATAGTCTTCGTAAAATCGATCTCCTGACTATGAGTTTATATGATGCCATGAATGGCAAAACTGTTGTTGAAAATCAAAACCTTGATCTCGCTGAACAGCTTAAAAACTGTCACCTTCAAATAGAAAAGCTTTCTAAAATTGAAGAAGATTTAAAAGATCAGGTTCATATAAATCAAATAATCAAAATCGAACGAGAAGAAGCTATCACTGCATTAAAAGCTAAAAAAGCTACTGTTGAAGGATGGTGTAAATCCTCAACAACGATCACTGAGATAATAAAGTCTCAAATTCCTCTGAGTGACAAACGTGGTCTTGGTTACAAAGCTGACACTGAAGAACCAACCACTGATCATTACATGCTTAAGTTTGAAATGTTCGTGTCCTCTATTCCTGACACTTCCTCGTCTTAGTGTTCCTCTTCTAAAACTCCCATCCCTGAGGAAATCTCTACCTTAACTTCTAAAGGTAAAGAGAAAATTGTTTATCCAAAACCTCAGAAGGGTACCAAAATACCAAATCTGAAGAATGTTAAACCTTCAGTTAATCATTCCTCATCCTCTAAGGATAAGGTTTATGAAAATGTTCAGCGATCCACTCCTAGGATCAAGCTGAACTTTCTAGCTAAGAATCTTGATGAACCTCAGGTTCCCCCAAGATCTGACGCTAAAGGTATTCTTGGTGCTGGCCCTGCTCATTTAAAATTAGTGGCTAAGCATGCAAATGGTCCTAAAGCTACTTTTAGCTATAGGAAATGTTATCACTGTATACTTACCGATCACATTGCTAGTAAGTGCCCCACAGCCACCAAAGCTGAAAAGTTAGCTAAGGTGAAGATTAATGCCCCCAAGGCAAAGAAGACCACTGAGGTTAAGAAATTAACCAAAGTGAAGAATAATTCTGAAGGTGAATCTTCAAATGTTGCGAAGACTGCTGAACCTTCCACTTCCACTACCACCACTGACAAATGTGGGCCCATGGTTAAATAGGTGCCCAAGTCGAACTAATCTTCCTTTGTTTGCAGGTTCGGAAGGGTATCTGGTATCTGTATAGCGGATGCTCTAGACATATGACTGGAAAGAAAAACCTGCTCACTGAATATAAGGAAGAGAAGGGTCCCTTTGTGACTTTCGGTGGAAACATAAAAGGCTATACCCGAGGGTTTGGTGTACTCTCTAATGGTACAACAACCTTTGGAAGAGTTGCATATGTTGAAGGACTGAAGCACAATCTTCTAAGCATTAGTCAGCTGTGTGACAAGGATAACAAAGTGATTTTCACTAAGAATCCTGCTTTGTCACTAACAAAAAGGAGAATATAGCTCTCAGCGGTTATCGTATGGAAAATGTTTATGTTATTAACATGGATTCTACAACCACTGAGAACTCCTGTTTCTTCTCAAAAGCCTCATCTGATGTCAACTGGCTATGACATAAGAGGCTCTCCCATCTCAACTTCAAGACACTGAATACTCTTTCTTCTAAAGAGTTGGTTACTGGTCTACCTCAACACTCATACGCCAAGGAGTCCTTATGTTCAGCGTGTGAGAAAGGGAAACAAACTAAAGCAAGCTTCAAATCTAAGCAAGTTTCCTCAGTGTCATCTCCTCTACAACTTCTCCATATGGATTTGTTTGGCCCTGTTAACAAACAATCCATCGCTGGAAAGAAATATACATTGGTCATAGTTGATGAATTATCTCGCTATACATGGGTAATGTTTCTCCGTTCTAAGAGTGACACCCCTGAAGAACTCATCACCTTTGTTAGGAAAATGGAAGTCCTGAACAATATGACCGTTCGCTCAATAAGGAGTGATCATGGGACTGAATTCAAAAATAGTTCCCTTTATTCCTTCTTTGAAAGTAAGGGTATTTCTCATAACTTTTCATCAGTGAGAACACCGCAACAAAACGGAGTCGCTGAAAGAAGAAATCGAACTATCATCGAAGCTGCACGTTCAATGCTCAGCGATTCTCATCTACCTACTCAGTTTTGGGCAGAAGCTGTCAACACTGCTTGTTTTACTCAAAACAGGTCGCTGATTATCAAAAGATTCAAGAAAAAAGCCTATGAACTCTTCCATGGGAGAAAGCCTTCAATTAGCTTTCTTCACATCTTTGGATGTCAGTGTTTCATACTGAACAACAGAGATGCCCTTGGAAAGTTTGATCCTAAGGCAGATGATGGAATCTTTCTTGGATATTCTTCAATCTCCAAAGCCTTCAGAGTCTTCAATCGAAGAAGACAAACTGTTGAAGAAACTATCCACGTCACCTTTGACGAATCCCGTTCAGCGAACCTTAGACCTTCTGCTGATACTGAAGAACTGAATCAATGGTTGTTTTCTCATCTTGGTAATTCAGAAGACATTCCCACTCCTCCATCTCATACTCATCCCACTAAAGATGATGATCCTACCATCATCCCAAGCATGCAGACTAGTGAAGCTGAAACATCATGGGTCTCAGCTGTTCCTATTAACACTATGACTGCTTCTGAACCTTCTATATCAGATATACCATCTACTTCTCAGCAATCAGTGAATGAAATGACATCTACACCTCTTCCTCTGTTGGCTGATATACCAGAAGTTGCTGAAGCCTCATCTTCAGCTCCTCCAGAAGTTCAGGTTGAGTTAGTGACTTACGCTCTGGCTCAGCGATGGACTATCAATCACCCTATTGAACAAATTCTTGGTGATCCAAACGCTGGTGTTCAGACTCGACGAAGTGCAAGTAATATTTGTTTATTTGTTAACTTTATTTCTCTGATTGAACCAAAGAAAACAGATGATGCCCTCCAAGATCCAAACTGGGTTAGCGCTATGCAAGAAGAGCTGACAGAATTCGAAAGAAACAAAGTTTGGAAGCTTGTTCCAAGACCATCTGACAAGTCAGTGATAGGCACTAAATGGGTCTATCGAAACAAGTTGGATGAACATGCAACTGTAACCCGCAACAAGGCTCGTCTCGTTGCTCAGGGATACAAACAAGAGGAAGGTATAGATTACGATGAAACCTTTGCTCCAGTGGCAAGACTCGAAGCCATTCGTCTATTCTTTGCTTACGCAGTACACAGAGACTTCAAAGTTTATTAGATGGATGTCAAGTCAGCGTTCCTTAATGGAAAGCTGAATGAAGAAGTCTACGTGGAACAACCTCCAGGATTCTCAGATCCTAAGCATCCAGGTTATGTTTATAAACTGGATAAGGCACTCTATGGCTTAAAACATGCTCCTCGTGCATGGTATGGCACTCTCTCTACTTATCTCCACATTGAAAAATTAGAGCGAGGTAAAATCGATAAAACTCTATTTTTCAGGAAAGTAAAAGGTCATATTATTCTTGTTCAAATATATGTCGATGATATTATATTTGGTTCCACTAACCCTGACCTTTGTACTCGTTTCTGTGAAAGGATGAAAGTCGAGTATAAAATGAGTATGATGGGTGAGCTAACATATTTTCTAGGTCTTCAAATCAAACAAAATGAAAAAGGAACTTTCATTCATCAGGGAAAGTATGTTAAGTATATGCTGAAGAAATTTGATTTAACTCAGAGTTCAGCTATGAAAACCCCTATGGCACCACCGCTGACACTAAACAAGGATCCTTCTGGAAAACCTGTTAATGTCACGATGTACCGTGGGATGATCGGCTCTCTTCTGTATCTTACAGCTAGCCGACCTGATATTATGTATGCAACCTATTTGTGTGCACGATATCAAGATGAACCTAAGGAATCTCATTTGATCACTGTAAAGCGAATCTTTCGTTACCTTAAGGGTACTCCTAACCTAGGTCTTTGGTATCCCAAAGACTCAGGGTTTGATCTAATCGCCTATTCAGATAGTGATTTTGCAGGTTGCAAATTTGATAGGAAAAGCATCACAGGAGGCTGTCAGCTCCTGGGTGGAAAGCTGGTGAGTTGGACAAGTAAAAAGCAAAACTCAGTGTCCACCTCAACCGCTGAAGCTGAGTACGTAGCCGCTGGAAGATGTTGTTCTTAGGTCTTGTGGATGAGAAATCAACTACTGGACTATGACCTTCAGCTCTCGAAAATTCCAATCTATTGCGACAGCACAAGTGCCATCGCTATTGCCAACAATCCAGTGCTACACTCAAAGACCAAACACATCGAAATCAGGTATCATTTTATCAGAGATCATGTGATAAATGGTGATATAGAACTTCATTTTATCCCAACTGACTTTCAGTTAGCTGATCTGTTCACCAAACCTCTTGATGAGACAAGATTTAACTTTCTCATCAGCGAGCTTGGAGTGCTGAACTTAGAAGAGTAAAATCTTCTGCGGTTCACATTTGATCAGTGATAACAATGAACTTGTATAACCCATACTTATCACCTACTCTCTGAGCAAAATTGATTCGCTGATATCAAGGTATGTTCTCTCTTACTCGCTGAAGTTCGCCTATGAATGAAAGATTTCAAATACAAATTGCATCGCCGAATATCTCTTCCTTTCAGTGATACTTTTAAAATTTCTAAAACTAACACTGATATTTCTATTCAGTGCTTCATGTTTCCAAAAATGTCCCCGAGCTTTCAAAATCCTCAGAGACATCCTAAAATACGAAAAGACGTTTATGACGTCATCACAACAGATAAGTCGTGGAACGTTTTCTCTGACACGTTCGCCCGTTTCGACTTCCTTGTCCAATCAATTTCAAGGGACGTGTCCGTGTCATCATGAAAAACTTTCCCGCTCATAGTTTTTCTCTCTCTACTCTCACTATATAAACCCTTTGCGTTTATATTTTTACCTTTTACGTGAACATCATATCCTTCAAGCAAGAATTCTCTGCTGCATTCAAACTTGTTTGCTTCAAGAACTGTTCATCTTCTTCAACGCTCGAAAGGTTAATACTCTTATTATTTTCCTTGCATAAAACTTGTTTTCGATCTTATTTTTTGTTTTCAAAAGATCAAACAAAAGAACTTTCTTAAAATGAAATCATCTTCTCTTCATGATTTTATGAACACAATCTGGAAACAGATTGTTCTTCAAAGTTTAAACTAATAATCTTAAACTTTGACATCTTAATATGTTTTTCCAGAATCCCTTCTTAAAAAGGAAAATGGAAAACATGATTTTTTTACTAGATTTTGTATCTTTGTTCAAAACTAGCAAAACCCTAATTTCTATTTCTTTCTCTAAATAGAAATTACAAAACCCTAAAAACCCTTATTTTGGACATTTTATCCATTTTAAGTTCTTCTGTTCATAATCTTCATGCTTACACAGAAATGGCATCAACTACAGAAGTTCCATCAACTCAGTCTCCTACTGCTCCTTCAAAGACTACACTCACTCCTGCTCCTCAAGTTCGTTTGAAATATGAGGAAATCAACTTTCAGGGCAACAATCCTTATGCCCTCTTCAACTTCCCTCAGAGAAAGCACATCACCCACTTAGAAGATGTTGTGAATTTTCTCAAGACATGCCCTCTCTCCACAGCTCTGACTGTCACTCCTCCAGCAAATAAACACCTACTTGCTCAATTCTGGTGGACTGCAAGACGTGTTATGATCACCTCTACCAAAGACCCCAAAAAGGAAATCGAAGTCATCCTTTTTGACACTGACCATGGTACCTCCAAGATCACGCCTGGTAACATCAGGTTTGCCCTAAACCTCCCTGCCGCTACCAAAGAAAAACGCTTTATCCCTCTACCCAATCCCAAAAACCCCACTAACAGAGACGCCATCATTGCATTCTTTGATGCAATGAAGTATGTATGGGACACAGGGAGAGATGAACTCCCTGAGAAGAAGCTGACTGCCATCAAGAAGTCCAAGATGGCAAGCGAGATGAACTTCATCTTCGCTCACCTGATAAGCTGCATGACAGCTAAAGTTGGTTCTTCTGACCAAGCTTCTCAACCCCAGCAAGCTATGGGATTTTCTCTGCTGAAAGGTCTGCACATCGACTGGGCAAAAATCGTCTTTGACGACATGATTCAGAGAGTCGAGGAATCCAAAAGACAAAAGACTGTTCCTTATCCTCGATTTCTCAGCGCTCTCTTCCTACAGGGACTCGGGAACAAATACCTGAAGGTGGGCGACCTGAAGCTCTCCCAGGTTGGCACCAAGATCTTCGAGTTCACCCTCATGCCAAACGAGGTACGTCTTTCTACTATCTTATCTATTCTCAATACCCCCACTTCTTCTACTTCTGCGGCTACCTCAGCGGTAATCCCCACCGCTGATACCCAGGCTGCAAAAACTACTCCTTCTAAGAAAAGGAAACATTCATCTACCTCTCTTGATACTCAAAGGATCAAGAAAACCAAGGAGCAACCCCCCAAACCTTCACAGATTGAAGACTCCGCGGCTCACTCTTCTCAAGAGCCGTTGGATAGTTCAGTGGTACGCTCTGCCACAGCTGATCAAGCCACCCCTTCCATACTAACTTCAGCGTCTCTAAACGCTGAGGTTATAATTTTGGAACAGAACCCCCCTCCTTCAGACTCTCTAAGGGCTGAAGAAGTATTTCTCAGCGAATCCAACGCTGAACCTCTCACCAAAACCCTCTTCTCAACCATCACTCCTCCCACTACTTATTTGTTCACTCCATCTATTCCTCCTTTCTCCACAACAAAGGTCATTCATCTGAGTGACTCATCTGCTGAAGAACTACAGCGGCTGCATGATTTCAATAAAGGACCTGCGGACACCACCAAGCGTCCAGGCTCTCTGGAAGGTGACATGGAAACTTTCTCAGGTTATCGAACCTACAAGGAATTCGTCAACCATCCCGCGGGTAGACACAACATCCTAAACACTCCTCTCTCAAAACCCCAAACTTCTGAGATTTCCTTTGTTCACAAGTTATTAACTGTTACAGGTCCTAATTTGGGAGATATCGACACCTCTCTGAAAGATCTGTCAACAAAGGTGGAATCTCTCACCACCACACTATCAGCAAACTCTTCAGTGGTTACAAACGCTGGAGAGGATCTCAAAAAGCTGACCACAGAGGTCAAAGGGAAAACCTCCAGTGCTGATCTGGAGAAGGTGGAAGGTAGCATTGGAAATTTTGCTACCACTCTCACTGAAAACTCCACCTCCATCAACAATCTCAACTTCACCAACATCACTCTCTCCACAAACTTCACCACCTTGTCCAATGAAGTCACATCATTGACGACAGAGGTTGGTACTCTTAAGGGAGAGGTGTCTACTATGAAGACTCTTCTACAGCAGATTCTCGAACGTCTGAATGCTCCCACTTGCACTCCCTCACACTTTACTCAGACGGATGGAGAAGATCTTCAAAGAATCAGTCCTGCTATATCTGGCCTAGAAGACAGATTAACACGGATTGAAACCTGTGTTGGGATCTCTGGCCTAGAAGACAGGGACCCAATGCATACTGGTGCTGCTGCTGCTGCTGAAATTCATGTTTCCTCCCCCATCCATCATATGGAAGAGGGGGAGAAGGATCAAGACATTCCCCATAATGTTGAGGGGGAGAAGAAAAATCTTGAAGACCTTCCCCATAACTCTGAGGGGGAGGGTATTGTTTCTGATGTTGCTGCTGATAAACCTCAGGGAGATGAAAACCCTAAGGGAACCGAGAAACCTCCCTCTGAATTTGAGGGGGAGCAACTCGATGAGGAAGCTGAAGCTGATGTTACCGAACCCTACGCTGATGAGGAAGAATCTGAAGCGGAAGAAGCTGAAGACGACGAAGACGTCGACTTCGCTAATGATGAACCATCATCATCTCCTAAAAATGATGATGATGATGACAATGATGATGATGTTGATTTCTTCGTCCAACCCAAGAAGGTCCCTTCTCAAAAAGGGGTTATGATAAATGAACCATCAGGGGAGGGGACAAAGACAAAGCCTGCAGCGTCTGAAGCGGACAAAGGCAAGAACAAAGGTGTTTCATCTGAAGACAACTTGGCTATTCTCTTTAGCAAGCCAGTTTTTCAGGTAACATACACTCTATTCCCTTACACTACATCCCTCCTCTATCCCTTCTCAACCTCAGTTCTCCTCTCCATAAAACCTCTATACACTTAACCTCATTCTTTCTCTATCTCTTTTCTCTTAAATGATCTTACTCAAATGATCGTTATGTTTCAGCTAGTCCTCTCCCCTGCTTGAGGATCCAGCTGAAGTTCCTCCTACTGCAACTACAACAATGTAGGTTCCCAGATTCATGTTGTATCACATAAATAGCATAAAACAGATAGCGGAAGCATTTTATAAAGCTATTAAAATGTGAGTGATTGTGTTAATGATAATGTAACAGTGAGAGATCAATAATGAACAGTAATATGATAACAAGATCAAGTAAATAAGCTGCTCGTATATTGATATTTGAATAACACCAAGAACACGTTCAAGTGTGTGTATTCAGAAATCTCTCAGGGAACAATATCGTACAGTTGTAGTGTTGTGGAATGTAGTAGTGTGCTTTTACAAATGTGGAAAACTATTCTTCCAAAATCTTACAATTGTGTGTTCCACTACCACTCTTTTTATAGCCTTAATAAAGCACTAGACAGTGTACTATCTAACCTTGAGGTGACACGTGGAAAGTGTATCTCTGTCTTTTTAGGGCTTACGTGGAAAGTACGGACACGTGTCTAACACTTAGAGATTTCTACGAGACTTAGGCTTCACATAGGTCTTTAGTCACCAGAGCTTTTATGCCAGAGCTCTGTTGGTCTTCTGTTGTGAACAGTTCTTCTGGTGAGTAGAAGAAGTCTTCTGCCAGAGCTCTACTGAGCTCTGTTGGTTTCGCCAGAACTCTGTCAAGCTCTGATGGTCTTCTTGTTGATTTTCTTCCAAGTCTTCTGCTGGATCTCTGGTGGTCTTCTGACTTGTAATATTTTCAATACTTTTACATAAGAGATACTTGGGGCTAACAATCTCCCCCTAAGTATTGAAAATACAAAAATTGAAATTTACAGAGATATAAACAAAAGACAGAGAAGGTTATCCTCTGTGAACCTTGATACTTTTTTTAAGGATATTACAATGCAATGTAAAAGAAAAAGTACATTAAGGATAGTGATCTCCCCTTAGCATTCTGTCGAATTTTCTGATCAGGTCTCGGAATTCTAACAGGAGATTAATCTGGTTGATGTAGAGTCTCAGTTGCTCTTCTGGACACTTTTCCCTTGGTAGATTCAAGATCACGTTCTTGAGATACTGCAATGACTCACTTGAGTACTTGTGGGTTTCAGCAGATCTGATGACCTTCTTGATTTTCTTTTGTCGACAGATGAAGATTGGAAGATCTCCAACCACGGTTCCAGTTCTGTAATGGCCATAACCCTCAAGGTTTTCATTTGGAGGTGCAATCACCAGTCTCTCAACTTTGAATTCTATGCCTAGCTGAAAGTCAGTTTGCATTCTGAGATTGATGTGCTCTTGCATAGCGTACCGAACCTCGGGTAAAGCAGTCCTTGCTTCTTTGTATCTTTCGTTGAAGTTCAAGAAATATACGTGAAAAGTTACCAAATCATATAGATTCAGAAGCACAAGATCGTTGTCGTTGAAGGTTTGGATCTTGCCTTCTGTTGATTCGACAGTGTACTCATGGTACATGACTCTGTCATATGAAAATTTCCTTTTTTTGATGTTCAATATCCTGTCGATCCCAAAATCCGAGTTTATGGCTTTGTTCAGATGTGTCTTTGTTTCAATGAACCTTCGCCTAGCATCTGAGATCTTATTTATTCGGTTGGGATTGTAATATGGGTTGATGGGTCTGGCATTGACCGGGATAATATCTCTATCAACATAGAGATAGGCAAAAATTTCCTCTAGGGATGGGTTCTCGGTGTGTCGGGTTGATGTTTCTGGGTTCTATTCTGGTTGTATTGGGTTCCGATCATCGTGGGTTTCTGCCATAAGGATGTCAACATGGCGTCCGGGCTCTTGTATAGTTTGGGTTTGAACGTGGGGTTGGATTTGGGGTTGGGCTTGGCTTGATTGTTCTTCAGCAGAGATTGGGTTTGATATCTCTGGTTCAGTTCTTGGAGATGAAGGAGGGGTGTCAAGTATGATGATCTCTGGTGGTGGTTGAATTGTCGACACTTGTTCTGGTGCTTTGAACGTTCTGTCTTTAAACATATAGTCGAACTCCACCATCATCAATTCTGTTGGAGTGTCTTTTTCTTTGTCCTCCCCTTGGGCTTCTTTCTCTGCCTCTGCCTCTGTTTCTTTCTCTTTCCCCTTATCTCCTTTGTCTGTCTCCTTCTCTTTCTCTTTCTCAGCTTCTTTCTCTTTCTCTTGCTCTTTATCCTTCTCCCCCTTTTGTTGCTCTGAGGACTCTCCTGTTTGATTATCTGAAGGCCCTGCGGCATCTCTGTGGGTGTCATCGTGATCATCATCATCATCATCATCAGAATCTTCGTCAGAGAGTCGCGTAACGATAGGAGAGTCTGGAGCAACAAACTTGGCTCTTTTCTTTGAGGGTTCTCCTTCTGGGGCTTCTTCTGCAGGTCTTTTGAGTGTGGCAGTCTGTTTGATGGCATCTGTGAAGGTAGTGACTGCCTTTTTCAGTGCATCTTCTACCTCTGTTGCAGCAGTTCGGATTTCATCAACTTGACTCTCAAAGTTGACTTTGTGAGTGTCAAGAGATGTCTGTACATGTCTTTCTGTAGCCTGGGCTTTCATGACGAACTTGGATGATATAGACATCATCTTGCTGAGAACCTTTTTGCTGAAATCTCCCATTTGGCCAACTGTCATAGGTAGATCATTGGGGCTTGGACCAGATATGTTGACCGGAGTAGCAGAAGATGTCGTGGCTTCTTTGATTGCATCCTTAACAGAAGTGTTGATCAGGTCTGTTAAGGATCTGATGTTGGACTCAGAGAGGAGTACTAAAGGGATGGGCAAGGTTCTATTCATCGCTGCAGTGTGATTCTCTGCCATTACCATTTTCAGTTCAGCAAGCTCTGTTGATATCTTTGTTGTCTCCTCTGCTCTTACTCTTTCAGCATCTGCATACTTCTGGTTTATCTCTGCATATTTAGATGAAATTTGTTGCAGCTCTTCTTTGAGAGAAGCATTCTCCTTGCGGATCAGCTCCTCTTTGGATTCATTGATAAGTTTATACTCATTCAAAGAGTTGCTAATATTATCACAGAAGCTTGTGAACCCTGCTTTGGTGATAATATCAGCGGGGGTAACCTTGGCTCCAACACATGGATCCAATTCTGCCTAGAGTCCAGAGGTGCCTCCATCAAGAGTTGTTTTTATGTTGGCTCTTGGAGGACTTCCACCCGATAATTGATGTACCTTTTCAGGGGAAACATCTACAGGTGTTCTGATCAGAGTTTCCTCTTCCAGCTCAGGTTCTAGAGAAGGAAATCTGATGTGTTGAGAGGACCTGTGATCAAGACAAGTCTTCCCTTGTGCCACTAGGTCAAACCAATGTCCCTGAGTTGGACATTGCCTACGCGAGATACGAAAGATCTCAGGGCTATTTTGTGTCAGATCTATGTGAGCCACAGAGGCTTCAACGTGTGAAGGTGACCTATTGATGTTCTGGGGCGATGGAACATCTGTACCAAAAATGGATTCCCCGGTTAAGTGCATACCAGAGGCGTGAAGAGTTGCCTCTGGTGGTTCTGTCTGGTTAAGGGTCGAGGTGTGCACCTCTGTTTCAATATCCCTCTGGTCTTGATCACCAGGGATAGGTTGTGTGGTAGCATTGGGAGTTGGGCTGCGAAATCTCACATGTGTGTTCATTACTTGAACACCTTTTTCTAAACTCACAGTTCTCTCGGCTCTTATGGATTTAGAAGACTCAGATTCACTCTCCTCACTCTCTTCTTTCTCACCACTACCAGAGGAGGGCGAACTCTCTGCCACCTCCTCTGTAGCTTCCCTTTCTTCCTCTTGGACAACCTCCTCCTCCAAGGATGCTCTGTAGGGGATGCTCTGTCCACTACTTCCTCCTCCAACACTCGTGCAGAGGAAGACCCCACTTCGGGTACTCTTACCTCTGGTCTGTTCACTTCTGCGTCTCCTCTTTCCTCACTCATACTCTCCAAGGAAGGCTCAAGACCTAAGTATGCTGGGGATCTCACCTCAGGTTCTTGAGGTTGAGCAACATGATTATAGTTTTGGACAAAGCTATGGGTTGGGTCTATTAAGGACAACATCGTTCTGGGTAACCTTCTTACGTTTGGGTATTCACCTGTAGTTGTTGGCAAGAACCTGGACATTACCCAAACAGGTGTGAGATTTCCCTGTTGAGTTAGGTTCAAGATGGGGAAGGCTTCTCTGATTACCAGACTGATGAAGCGAGGATATCTGATGGCTTTCAGACTTCTGTGGACTCCGACTTCTCCTCCTTTTGCTAGGGCTGAGGTCTTGGTATTAACAGCAGATAAGAGGTCCTTGTAGAGAATCTTGGCGTAGTCGAAGTTCCTCTTGAAGTATAGTCCATACATGATCTGAAGAATCTCTGTGCTGGTCTGGTATTGGCTACCAGATTTGCAGGTTAGGGTTCGGTTTAGTGTGGAAAACATGAAATTCCACACTGGGGGTAAATTTCCTCTTCTGAACTCTCCTATTTTGCTCAGTCTTTGGTTGTTGTAACCTAAGAACTTCACGAAGTCAAGAAGACACAACAACTTTTGGGGGCTTTTCGTATGCTTGAATTCCTAGCTGTCTTCTTGTCTGCATCCCAAATATTCTCCTAATCGTCTTATCACGGATGCGTACTGATCCACCTCCTGCATTTCTTCCAGCACCAACGTTGCCGATAATCCCTTTCTGTTCTAGAATGTACTGACAAGTAGTCCACCATTGTTGGACATAGATTTCAGGAAGGTTATCGTCGAACATTGTTAGGGCTCTAAAGAGTTCTGAGTTTCTGAAAAACTCAACAAAATATGGTAAACAGGTAGATAGTTAGATGGGTTAGCATCGAAACGGTAGTTGATGTCTGCGAACTCGTAAGGTTGGATTACGATTTCGTCGACAGTCCCTATACGGATTGATTCAGCGGAGTTTTGTCTTTCAACCATTTGTTGCAGGTTTGGGGTTTTTGAAGAACTCAAAGGTTTTGAGTGAAAGAGGGAAAGGTTAAAGGTTTTGAATTTTCAGTAAGCGTAAAAATGAAATGGGTCATGGGTATGGATATTTATACTCGAATCATGTGGTTGGATGACCATCGTAGGCACTGTAGGTACTCGAGTTTCAGATAGTGGAACGACATTGACAGTGGAACGTGGGAACAGCTAACGGTTGGTTTCTCAATCAGAGAATGCCACGTGGATTTGGGTCTGACAACTTTTGGGCTATCAAACCGTCACGGTTAGAGATGTGTGGGTGACAAGTGGTTGACGCATAAGAAATAACCCGCATCTCTGATGACAGTATTTCAGATGACGTGGCAGAAAACTGACAGAGCTCTGGTGGAACTCAGCACAGTTTTGCCTCTGTTGAGTGACCTTATTCATTCTCTTCAAGTATCCCATAATGTTTCACCTTTACCCAAAAATCATTTAAAATTCCTGAATCTGATGTGAAAATAGTCAAAGAACGAGAGCAAAACTGACTCAGAAATATCACAGAGTTCTGGTAAGTTCTTGACATTATCAAAAAGGTTTTCATCAGAACATGTTTTCCTTCTTAAAACATTTTCCTTTAAAGTTCAAAAAGCAAAGTCATTTGGATTTGAAATTGAGTTGACTTGCTCCCCCTAAAACCATGCTTACTTTTCTATTGAGCTCCCATTAGAGTTATGAGCTTAATTGACAGATTTTTCTTTTTCTCTTTTCTTGCAACAATATTTACAAAGAAAACAAAAGTATATACAAATATGAAATGCACAGAGGAAAATATTGAAAAAGTATGCTTGCAGAGCTCTGGTGAACATCAGAGGCTCTGGTGAACTATCCTACCCAACTCTTTTGACAGAGCTCTGGTATGATCATCAGAGGCTCTGTTGATTTTAAAATAGAGTTAGGAGGACATGTTCAACATACCCATCTTGCTGATTAAGAAGTTAAATCTCCTCTCATCAAGGGCTTTTGTGAACAAGTCAGCAAGTTGGAAGTCGGTTGAAACAAAATACATTTCAATCGTCCCTTTTTCAACATGATCCTTTATAAAATGGTACGTTATGTCGATATGCTTTGTCTTTGAGTGCTGAACTGGATTAGCTGTAATTGCTATGGCACTCTTGGAGTCACACAGAATTGGGATCTTGCTGTATTCCATGCCATAATCTTTGAGTTGTGTTTTCATCCAGATCACTTGAGAGCAACAACTAGCAGCAACAACATACTCTGCTTCTGCTGTAGAAGTTGATACGCAGTTCTGTTTCTTGGATGTCCAACTCACCAATTTTTCTCCAAGCAATTGGCAGCTACCAGAAGTACTCTTTCTGTCATTCATGCATCCTCCATAATTTGAATCTGTGTATGCTACAAGCTCGAAACCAGAATTAATAGGATACCAGAGACCCAAAAATTGAGTCCCTTTGAGATATTTAAAGATTCGTTTGACAGCAGACAAATGGGATTCCTTAGGATTTGATTGAAATCTAGCACAAAGACATGTAGCAAACATTATATCATGTCTGCTTGTAGTCAAATACAGAAGTGACCCTATCATGCCCCTGTAGTTCTTGATATCCACAGATTCAACCTGAGGATCATGATCAAGTTTAACTCCAGTGGCAATAGGAGTTTTCATAGGATTTGAATTATTGAGTTTGTACTTTTTCAAAATATCAGAGATGTATTTAGATTGACTTATGAAAGCCCCTCTGATGGATTGTTTAACTTGTAAACCAAGGAAGAATGAAAGTTCTCCCATCATGCTCATTTTGAATTCACTTTTCATCAAATCCTCAAACCTATCACAGTATTCCTGTCTTGTAGACCCAAAAATAATGTCATCGACATATATTTGGACTAGAAGAATGTCATTCTTATACCTCCTAAAGAATAGAGTTGTATCGACAGTACCTTTCTCGAAGTGATTAGTCAACATAAAGTTTGACAGAGTTTCATACCAGGCTCTGGGAGCTTGCTTAAGTCCATACAGAGCTTTGTCTAGCTTGTAAACGTGGTCTGGAAACTCTGAGCTTTCAAAACCTGGTGGTTGCTGGACGTAGACTTCTTCTTGTAGTCTGCCATTCAGAAAGGCAGATTTCACATCCATTTGGTAGACTTTGAAACCTTTATGGGCAGCATAGGCTAAAAAGATTCTGATAGCTTCTAGCTTAGCCACGGGTGCAAAGGTTTCGTCATAATCGATGCCCTCTTCTTGGCAGTATCCCTTGGCAACCAGCGGAGCTTTGTTTCTGATGATAATCCCGTCTTCATCTTTTTTATTTCTGAACACCCACTTGGTTCCAATAGCAGCTTTACCTTCAGGGAGTGGAACCAAGGTCCAAACTTTATTTCTTTCAAACTCCAGAAGCTCCTCTTGCATGGCTTCAATCCAGTTTGGGTCATCAAGGGCCTCAGAAATCTTCTTTGGCTCAATCATACTTAGGAAATTAACAAAGAAAGCCTCATTGATTGTTGCAGATCTTGTCTTCACACCATCTTCAGCAGCACCAGTAATTAGATGATGAGGGTGATCCTTTGTCCATCTGGTCATAGGAGCATGGACAACAGGTGGAGTCTGTGCTTCTGATGGGAAAAGACGTTCTTCAGCATCAGAGCTCCGTGGATTGGGACCAGGGCTCTGTGGCACACAACTCTGAAGAGTGGCCTCATTGCTCTGTGATGTACCAACAGGGCTCTGAGAGGGTGAGCTTTCAAATAGGGAATCTCTCCCAATGTTAGTCAACAAGGGCGATGATGGCTCTTGTTCAGGTTCTCTTACATCTGATTGTGGTCCATTGCTCTGAATTACACCTGTAGACAGAGAAGTAGATGGTGAAGAATTGGAGGGACCTGTAAGAGTTGTACCTGTCAAATTTTGTTCAGCAGAACTCTGAGCTTGATTGCCTCTGGTGACATCGACAGAGAAATCATCATCATCGACGAAATCGTTGAACATGAGATTGATATCTTCTTCCCTTGACTTTGAAGAACTTGGATTCTCTTTTGTCTGTGTCCCCTCTGGTGATTTGTGATTAGAGGAACTTGATGTATTTTCATCAAAGAACACATTTATGCTCTCTTGAATGACTCTGGTTCTGGTATTGTAGACTCTGTAGGCTTTAGAGGTTATGGAATAACCGATAAAGATTCCTTCGTCAGCCTTCTTGTCGAACTTTCCCAGTTGTTCTCTGCCATTCAAGATGTAACACTTGCAGCCGAAAACCTGAAAATATTTCACATTTGGCCTTCTATTGTTGATGAGTTCATAGAGAGTCTTCTTAAATCTTTTCACTATTACAGCTCTGTTCTGGGTAAAACAGGCTGTTGAGACTTCCTCTGCCCAGAAGTTGATTTGAAGGATAGAACCGGCCAACATGGTTCTGGTAGCTGAGAAGTTTTGGGAGATTCCTTCCTCTGATAGGTAGGCATCGATTCTAGCATTCTTAAATTCTGTCCCATTATCACTTCTCAACTTTTGGACTTTAAGACCTAACAGAACCTGTATCCTCTTCAACAAACTTATCAAAATTTCTGGGACATCAGATTTACTCTGATGAACTCAATCCAAGTATATCTAGAAAATTCATCTATTAAAACAAGAATATACTTTTTACCCGACAGACTTTGCACATAGATTGGACCACAAAGATCCACATGAAGCATATGCAAAGGTCTGGGACAACTGTGATCACTCTTTGGTATGTGTGAAGATCTTTTCATCTTACCCAACTCACAGGCAGAACAGAGATGGTCTTTGTCAAATTTAAGCGAAGGCAGATCTTTTACTAAGTTCAACTTAACGGGTTTGTCAAGGTTTGAGAAATTAAGATGGGCAAATCTTTTATGCCAGAGACAGGCATCTTCCTTTTTCAAAGACACTAAACAGAGTTTTTCTGTTGTAGAGTTTTGGTTTGGATTAAAATTCATTTTATACAGATTGCCTTTTCTGTCGGCTCTTAAAAGTTCTTGACCAGACTCGGAAAGCAACAAAGAACAATACTTTTTCTTAAAATTGACATCGAATCCATGATCACAAAGTTGACTTATACTGAGCAGATTATGATTTAATCCTTCAAAATAAGCAACCTTAGAAACTGAAACACCACCATTATTTAAAGTACCATAGCCTCTAATCTGTCCACCACTATCTCCTCCAAAGGTTACTGCGCTTCCCATTTTGTCTTTGAATGAAGTCAGCAACTCCTTATTGCCTGTCATGTGCCTGAAACATCCTGAATCTAAATACCAGATCTGCACATGAGGCTTCTGTAAGACAGATTAGTTCTTTTTAGGTACCCATTGCATGATGGGTCCTTTCTTGTTAGACTTAGGGGTGTTAACAGGTTTACCTGCTGGCTTTCCATTCTGTGAAGGTGTGCAGAGGATTTTCTCTGTGTATTCTGAACAGTCTTGGGATTTTTCCTTTGAAATGACTGATTCAGAACACAGTGTGGACCATTCATGTGATTTTGCAATTTTAGCAACAATAGAATGCAATTGCAGTTGATAGAACATGAAGCTTGATGCATATTGCTGTTTTTATTCAAAAACTGTTGGTTGAATGGCACTTAATTTTGAAAAACTTTAGGAATCATCTGCTCCTTGTTTGGTTTCTTGAAATTGCCATTTTTCTTGGAATAGATTCACTGGGCCAAAAAGAGTTTCTTCTTTGATTTACAACAGAGTTGGAAACTGGTTTGTCATTGACTATCCATTTTCCCTTCTGCTCTGGTGTAGATTGGTTTATAAACAAAGGGAACTGAAGTTTGATTCACATAAACATTTTTAGCTTTCTCTCTTCTCTTCTCTTCTATCTTATTAGAAGAAAGAATCTTGATACCTTTGTTTTGAAAAACAGGAACTGGTATGAATCTGGATTGTTTCTTAAAGAAAGACACATTTTTCAAAGGTTCAGATTCAACAGTTACTTTCTTTGGTTTGTGTAAAACAGTCTCTTGAGCACATAAAATTTGCTCATCCACCTCAGAATCAGAGTCACTGTCAGAGCCTAGAAAGTCTCTGGTGGCTCTGGTGGAGGTGTTAGACTCTTGGGGTATCACTGAGATATTAGCTTTGGCAGACTTGAACTTTCTTAACTTGGGTTTTAAAGCATCAGATGCAATATTATCCTCACGAACTCTTTTCAAATCCCCTTCAAAAGATGTTCTTATTGATTCAGAGGAAGGGGAGAAGACTGGTGCTTCAGGGTTGAGCTCGCTCTGTGGTTTAGCATAAGAGGATTCAGCCATAGAAGTAACAGACTTCTGTCCCTTAAAAGAGTTAAAGTTGAAAATTTCTTTGGGATCCAGACTTTTACCAGAATCAGGAAGTATGATCTTCGCTTTTCCTTGATCAAGAATGAACTTTATAGTTGGTTTTATAACATTTTATTGATTCAAGGAGTCATAGCTGACATTCCTGAAATTAAGTCTTCTGGTCCTTGAAAAATCTGAGGTTTTGATTCTTTTGAAAACTGCAGTACCAGAGATCACATCTTCCTGGATTTTCCCAACACAAAAGGCAGAGGACAAGGATGTCTTCTTCCTTTCAATGTAGGGAGCAAGGTAACTGAAACCAAGACCTTGTGTATCCATTTGGGAGTTTATCTTAATATGCACGTCTTGTGCATCCTGGTACTTTTTGATTAAGATTTCCTTTCTTTGAAGGGATTGATGCAAAACCTCCCTTTCTCTTTGAAAATAATCTTTTAAAGCAACAGAGTTAAGTCTTCCGGTTTCTGATTTCTTAACCTCTTCAGTCTTTTGCTTTATAACTTCCTCAAACTCTTTAACTTTTTCAGAAAAAGTGTTTTCCTTTTGTTTTGTTAAGACTTCTAGCTCAGATTTTTCTTTAAAAATTTATTCCTTCTCCTGTTCCAAGAGAGTTTTCTCTCTCTTGTAGAAGGACAGATCCTTTTGAGCTAGCTTTCTTAATTCCTTTTCCTCTGAAAGCTTTTGTTTTAAAAGTTGAAATTCCTCTGTTAATAAGGACACATGCATTTCCAACTCAGAGTCAGACTTTGATTCAGAAGTGGTACATACCTTGGCACTGGGTCTGGTGGTCTCCAGCGCTTTTTCATTTGGCTCTGTTACAACAAGAGCATATGCATTATGAGACAAATCTTCCTCTGTTGTTCTCTCTGGCAATTCTCGAGTCATCCATTCTGCTACCTCTTCCAAACTCTCGTCATCAACAGCAACCCCGCAAAAATTGGCTTGCTCTGGTTCGTCATCAGAGGACGAGTCAGAGATCCAATTCTCCATCTCAGTAACGTAGCTTCTTTCTCTGTAATTGTACTTGTATTTGTTCTTGTAGTAATCCTGGTCTTTTACCAGTTTACCTCTACAATTAGCAGAGAAATGGCCGGGTTTGCCACATCTAAAACATCGTCCATCATTCTGGTTGATGGGTTGGGCAGCATCGGTTTTCTGAGGGGCTGGAGGATTATACTTTGTTGTGTTCTCTGTTCTGGTGGAGCTCTGTTGTTGTTACTCTGATGGGGTGCAGCATAACCTCTTTTCTCATCTTTCTCTTCTCTCTCGTACCTTCCTCTCCTATCAAATACCTTGTTACCAAATCTATTGTTAAACTTTTGAGTTATTAAGGCAAGAGATTGGGCAAAAGCATTTATATCGTCATCTTCTGATGAACTTTCTTCAGCATCACTTTCAACAACAAAACTTTTCTTTCCCTTATTCTTCTTTACAGACTTCTCTTTCTTCTTCTCTCTGCTAGAGCTTTCTCTGGTGGATTTCCCTTCAGTGGGAGTTTTAGAGTCAGAGATCAAAGCTATTGGACCTGCAATGGTGGATTTGCCCTTTTGTTTGACAACATCCTTCTCTTGTGTAGCAAGAGTGCCATACATATAAGTAAGAGTCCATGCATCCAAATCTTGGTTAGCTTGTAAAGACATGGATAGATTCAACCATTCATCATTTAAACTTTTCAAAAACAGAACATTGTTATCTTCCTTCGACCTAACAACCCCACACTTTTTACATTTGTTTATTAAAACATTAAATCTGTTGTAGGTCTGTTGTAGGGTTTCCTCAGGAAGTGCCTTGAAATCATTGTATTCGTTAATACATTGGGTTCTTCTGTTCTTTTGGGTTTTGATACCACCCTCAAGTTGATTAAGAAGCTGATCCCAGATTTCTTTAGCAGTAACACATGAATCTAGTTCTTGGAATATATCGTTGGGAATGGCCATAATCAGAAGTCTGACTGCCTTAAGGTCATTTTCTATTTTTAGCTTTTCTTCATCAGTAAACCCAGTGGTTTTAGCTTTGAAGTAAGCAGGAATCTCAACAGTAGTTTCAGTTGCGGGTACACGTGGAACCAAAACCATGGGTTGGAAAGGTCCATCCGTGACATAACGCATCAAATCTCTATCCATTGAGGATATTCATCTCTCAGAAGAGTAGGAGGTTTGGTTAGAGAACCAGCAGTGTAGATGGCATTAATGTTGTTATTAGCCATTTTTCAGAAAGAAAGCAGAGTATTACGGTTTCAAAAGATTTTGAAAGAGTATTAAACTGAAAGTGAATGAACAGTAACCAATGAAACAGTAACTTGAGTAGAGAAGATCTTTAGACTGATCTAGAAAGCTTAAAACAGTGTTAAATGAACTTTTAACTTTTAAGCAGTAAAACATAGTATACTATGAAGCTTTGAAACACACACACACAATCAACAACAATGAATCAACCTGGATAGATTGGATCGATTGATTTGAGCAAATCAATCCGCTCTGATACCAACTGCTCTGATACCAACTGCTCTGATACCAACTGTAGGTTCCCAGATTCACGTTGTATCACATAAATAACATAAAACAGATAGCGGAAGCATTATATAAAGCCATTAAAATGTGAGTGATTGTGTTAATGATAATGTAACAGTGAGAGATCAATAATGAACAGTAATATGATAACAAGATCAAGTAAATAAGCTGCTCGTATATTGATATTTGATTAACACTGTTAGCTCCAATATTCTGAAATATTAGAAGTATTGATAAATGGCCAAATACAGAAGAACTTCAACAGAAGCTCTGCTGAATGCAACAGAAGCTCTGCTGAATGCAACAGAAGCTCTGCTGAGTGCAACAGAAGCTCTGCCGGGTATCTCAGAAGAATCAAAGGAAGTTTGATTAAGAGTAATCAAAGGACCAAAGAAGGATCTACAGAAGGACGCTTTCAGAAGACCAAGACCGTAGAACCTCTGTTACCAATAACAGAGCCTCTGCGGACAACATCAGAAGACAAGGAACCCAGTGAAGACTACTCACAAAGGACCAAAGAAGGATCTACAGAAGAATGATCACCAAGGAACCAACCACAGAACCTCTGTCACCCTTGACAGAGCCTCTGCGGTTCAGACTGAAGACTTGGAAGATATTTATAATATCTTGCCACTGTTAAAGAAATATCTTGCTACTGTTCCTGACCTGTTCATCAACTTGCATGGTAGCTTGCCCTGTCCAACTTCAACACGTGTCAAACTCTGAGTGGACTCATTAGGGCTTAGTACAACATAGACGTCTGCGGCATTAAATGCAATACAGCACTTACAACTGTTCATGCCATCCGTTCTACTGCTCATGCCATCCGTTCTAACAGCAGCTCGTGCTTTATGGTCCCCTAGAGTAGTATAAAAGGAAGTCTCTTGTTGAGATCTTCCTTAACAATCTTAAGAACTTAACTAAGAATCTGAGTTCCATGCTTATGCTTTATATCGTCAAACCTGTTAAGCTTTACACTCTCACACACACACCAAACAGTTCTTAATCTGTTCTTGGTGTTCTTATTATATCTCAAATTTTTTATTCAAAACTCAGCACAAATTTTCGCAAAATAATTCCTTCTCTTGAAAAAGAACTAGATGAAAAGAACAAAAGTATTTTTATTATCTCTGATAAAATTGCTAAGCTTGAAGAATCTGTTAAAATCTTAAACTGTGAAAATCTTGAACTAAAAAGGAACTTATCTATGTCAGATGAAGAAAAGAAAAGACTTGAACTAAAATGTTTAAATTTCTCTAAACTAATTTCCAATTTTGAAAAGATTGTGGTAAATGAAAGAGGAAATTATGAAGAGAAGAAAACTGTTCTTGAAACAAAGTGTATGGAGCTTACATGTAAAATCTCATAATTGCAGAATATCCTTGAAAAAGAAGGAAAGAATCTGATTCTGAAAGAAAAGAATCTGAACAGTTAAAGGTTCAAAGATTTCAAGATTTAAGTCAAAAAGATGACTTTGAAAAAGAGAGAAGGATTTTTAAAACAGAAATATCCAAACTAACAAAAAGACTCTCTAATTTAACAACTGAAATCATGTTGGAGAAAAGATGCAAATCTAATCTCCAAAAGATGCTTAAGGAAAATTTAAGGAAAAAGAATATTTTTGCTAAACGGATCAAGAAATTTAATTTTAAAGGATCTTTTAAGCCAAATATGTTTTCAAAACTTCAGACCTGAACATCGAAATTGTTGCATGATCATAGGTTGGACAAATTAGTTAATCAAACTTTTAAAAAGGTGAAAAAGGTTTGGATAATGAAAGGCTCTATACCTGTTCAAAATGCTCAAAAAGACAAAAAGTCTTTCATTTCTGGTATGTATGACAAATGCATAAAGGCGTTTCATACAATAGGATCCATAATATGGGTACCCAAAACCTCTGTAAGTATAACATAGATACTGTATACTTTGTAAATATTTTTTATTTATTTATTATTTTTGTATGTAAATTCTTAAATCTTCAATAGTTCTTAATATCACAGAACTTCTGTAAGGTCTGCTCAGAACCTCTGACGACCTCTACAGAACCTCTGATAATCTTGACCTATGTTCTGTGCACAACTTATCTTATTCTGAACCAAGCATAGGTCAAGGGGGAGCAGAAAAAGACACTTGATCTACAGAGGTTGTTAGATCAAGGGGGAGCGAAAAAGGAGACCTTGCTGAATCTACAGAGATTCATAAGTCAAGGGGGAGCTAAGAATGCGACATAAGAGATCACATTCGCCGATCAAGAAGAAAAATATGTTGGTATCTCGCACTCACACAATGCTACAGAAGTCATAAGTCGCAGAGTTCTTTCAACCAAAGAACTACTGTAGATCACTCAAATCATTCAAATGACTTATGCTGCACAAAATCTTTGAGATTTACAATTTTCTAGGACACCAACTTTCAAATAGGTCCTAAATACATTGTTAAAACTAATTAAAAACTTGGATGATTAAAAATGTTTATAAATTATTAGTTATTAGAAATTTCCTGTCACAGAGCCTCTGCTAGCTCTGGCAGAGGTCCAAAAACCTCTGTAGGATAATTTCTCTCTACTAAAGATTTATTGACCCTCTCCGTGTTTTTCAAACGATTTCTCATCAAAGATACAATATACAGAGATAAAAGTTTTCCAAAATCACAGAGCTTCTGTACCCACAGAGCCTCTGTAATGATTTCCACTTAGGAATTTCTGTATCTGTAACGGTAACTTTTTTGTGGTGAAAATTTAAACCCACACGCTTTTCATTTAATGTGGCCGCCCACGACGTCTCGTCATCACTGACACTGATGACGTGTCGAGTTTTCATTGACGTACATATAACGTCGTCCTGGAAACTTGCACCACGCCGAATGAACTCGAGTGCGGACCTCAAATTTTATTAACTTTCTCACATTTTCACCGTTCCGAATTCTATCCGTTACCACAGTATAAAACCTAAGTTAAAATCACTTTCAAAACTTTACTATTCTCTCATCTTCTCCGGCGAACTTGCTTATTTCTTTCTGAAAACCTAGAACTTTCAAACCTACAAATGGCTTCCAGTTCCAAAGCTACTCACGTTTCACCAACGAACTCTCCGCCACTCTCTCCAGTACATTCTGAGCACTCCCACAACTCACATACCGCCGCCGATGCCAACAGACATGACTCCGGCGACGAGGCATCCTTTGTACCCACTACCCACCTGCAACAATTTTTCTCAAATGACCATTTCGAGGAAACCCTTCCCATTAAATCAAACAATTGTTATCTTGTTCCTTCTCCTAAGGCATTTGGCAAAGAACATTCCATCCTGCTAAACATCCTAGAGAACCACTTTCTCTACCCTCTTCTGAGCAAAACCGTTGAACAAATACCTGTATGTTACCTACATCAGTTTTGGCAATCTTTCCGTTATGACGCTGACACCGATTTGATCAGAGGCTACATTTATAAACATGACCAAAGTAAGAGCCTTGAACTGATGTTCAACCGCACCATGTTCTCATTAAAATTTGGCCTTCCAACAAGAGGACTCATGGGAATCAAAAAGTATGCCCCCAACCAACAAATGAAGAACTTGTCGACTTTCTGCACATGTTAGGGTACAACCAACAGTTGAAAAAGAGGAACGATTTCTGCAGAGCAAGACTACCCCCTCTGTGGAATACCTTATTCTCCATCCTAAATCGTTGCCTCACGGGCAAAATCGGGAGCATCGATCAAAGCTCACCTCAAATTCTCTCAATCATGTATGGTGTGTACTATGATCTACCCCTAGATTATGCCACTATAATGATGCAAGAGATCATCAACACCCTCTGCACACCCCTCTGCCCCTCCCTCTTCCAAAAGAAAAAGAAAGTCAAAATCTACAGAGGAGGGGACACCAAAACCGAAGAAAAGGAAATCAAAGAAGAAGAAACCATCTTCTCCTCTGCAATCAATTACAGAGGGAATCGAAAAAGATCAAACTCCACCTCTGCAAACCCCAATCTTCACAGAGGTTCTTGATTCACTTCTGCCAAGACAAGAGACTGCAGAAGAAGAGGTCCAAATAGGTAAATTTACAGAAAATAGGTTAGAGGATACGGTAGAAACGTCTGGAGGAAAAGAAAATGAAAAAGAAAAAGATGCCGAAGTTGCAGAAGGCACACATCTCTCACCCCCTCCCAGTGCAACCCACCCATATAACTCCGCAGGTCTAGCTGCAGAAGGAGTTATTGAAAAAGAGTCGCACAACTCGATCCCTACCCAAACCAAACAGCCAGAAGTCACTCTTTCGACTTCTGCGCCCACAGAAATAGGGGAATCCATTCCTAGGGAGTCTCCTCGAAGAGACTCACCTATAGTTCGTGATCCATCGCCCCAGATCACACTAGAAAACCCTACAGAGGAATTCGTTTCCTCTGCCACACACAATATAGGGCCAAAACTTCTTTCAGAGAGAAGTAGAGAGCACCAAGACGAAGAGACTCTAGACAAGTCTCCAAGTCAACAGAAGAATATTCCGATACCCACCTCTGGAGTGGATTTGGACACTGTTTGTGAGATCCCACATCGGCTAGGAGGGGGAACGAAGTCCTCCTTATAAGGGTGGATGGATACCTTCCTTGCATGAGGCCTTTTTCCTGTCACTGGGTGTGGTCTGGGTGCGTCCCACGTATGCCTGTGCGGGCAGGAACAAAACCGTGAGCGGTACCGGCATCCTCAGAACAAACTCCACCCTCACCCAAAGAACCAACACCAACCTCACAACCAATCCCGCGCAAAACTAGAGTCAAATCCATTGCTCGAAAACCCCAAAGACCAAAACGCACTGCAGAGTTCATTCTGCGCAGAATGGAATTTGTATCTGCTTTTCAATCAGCAAAGCGTTTTGACATCCCACCTCAAAGACCCGAAAACTCTTCACCAACAGAGTCCTCACAACCCGAAGTATCAAAACCCTCAGAGGCAACAACCAAAACATCAGAGCATCCAACCCCAAAACCAACAGAACCTCCAACTGTCAAATCTACAAAGGTTCCACCCACACAAATCCAAAATCCAACCTCTGAAACCTCAAAACCAAAAGATAAAGGCAAGGGAATAATGACAGAAGAAGAGCCAAAGAAGAAGATGCCAGTTGCTACAGAGAAGTTGATGAAAGGTGCCTTTAATGCCTTCGTCACTCCTAAACCCGAAGAGGAAGACTGGGCATTCAACTTGAATCCTCTGTCAGAAAACCCAACCCCGGATCCCACAGCTAAGGTAACAGAAGGTAGAGTAGCAGACATCACTCGACAAATGGATGAGATAAGGAGACCAATTCCAAGAACTACTCCAACCATTGAACAAATGAAAGAGCAAGTTTACAGTTATCTCTACAGACAACACTTCCAGAGCGATCTGCCAGCTCATGTCCAAGATCAGAAGCGCAGAAAGGAATTCGATGCCATCTTCACCTCTACAAAGTCAAAACCGGTCAACCAAGTTTACTCCATTCACAAAATAAAGAAGGTAATCTATTGTAAATACTCTAAAATGAGAACTTATCCTCATACGATGTATACAATCTGGAAAGTCAAAAGGTCTGACAGATCAGGGAATCAATTCTCTGATGCTGATATCCGAAACCTCAATCCCTATGACTTACCTGACCTTCTGCAATGGACAAAAGACAACTTCAATGACGA
Source organism: Saussurea involucrata (assembly GCA_033807775.1). NCBI lineage: Eukaryota > Viridiplantae > Streptophyta > Magnoliopsida > Asterales > Asteraceae > Saussurea > Saussurea involucrata. Next base: position 30,592,699 of record CM066316.1, read on the forward strand.
CTGCCACCAAAGGTCTTATCGAGTTCTCAAAAAGGCGATGCGTGAAAAGCTCCTAATCTACAGCATGCTCGACTTTCAACTAGCCATCGATCTAGGCGTGACTACCTTAAGTATCAGTCCTCCAGAGGATTTCTGCCCACCCAATGCCATACCCAATTCTATCATCAGAACTCCAAGGTACGGGTTAGTATTCAAGAATCTTGCTGATCAACTTAAACTGTTTGTGATAATGGACTGTCAGAAGTACACAACCCATACTCTGAACATGTTCAGAAAAATACTAGAGGAGAACAAAGCAACAGAGCTTATGGACGAAGAATTTGCTCTGATGATGATCAAAGAGATTGATGCTACACTAGGCTTATGAAATCTCTGCCTCAAATTCTATGAAGAACTCAAGGAAGTAGGAAAAGACAACAGAAAGTTCGACGACTTCCCAAATGCAAAAATCTGAGTCTCTTCAAAGAACCTCTGTCAACGTTTACTTCTGTTCATTTAATGTACTCAAATGTAAATGCCTCAGGCATAAATTCCAAATGAAAGAAATAATCTTCTGAGGTATTGTTTAACCTCTTTTTATTACTTAAGTTAAAATGCATAAATTCAACCTTTTATTTTTCAATACTTAGGGGGAGATTGTTAGCTCCAATATTCTGAAATATTAGAAGTATTGATAAATGGCCAAATACAGAAGAACTTCAACAGAAGCTCTACTGAATGCAACAGAAGCTCTGCTGAATGCAACAGAAGCTCTGCTGAGTGCAACAGAAGCTCTGCTGAGTGCAACAGAAGCTCTGCCGGGTATCTCAGAAGAATCAAAGGAAGTTTGATTAAGAGTAATCAAAGGACCAAAGAAGGATCTACAGAAGGACGCTTTCAGAAGACCAAGACCGCAGAACCTCTGTTACCAATAACAGAGCCTCTGCGGACAACATCAGAAGACAAGGAACCCAGTGAAGACTACTCACAAAGGACCAAAGAAGGATCTACAGAAGAATGATCACCAAGGAACCAACCACAGAACCTCTGTCACCCTTGACAGAGCCTCTGCGGTTCAGACTGAAGACTTGGAAGATATTTATAATATCTTGCCACTGTTAAAGAAATATCTTGCTACTGTTCCTGACCTGTTCATCAACTTGCATGGTAGCTTGCCCTGTCCAACTTCAACACGTGTCAAACTCTGAGTGGACTCATTAGGGCTTAGTACAACATAGACGTCTGCGGCATTAAATGCAATACAGCACGTACAACTGTTCATGCCATCCGTTCTACTGCTCATGCCATCCGTTCTAACAGCAGCTCGTGCTTTATGGTCCCCTAGAGTAGTATAAAAGGAAGTCTCTTGTTGAGATCTTCCTTAACAATCTTAAGAACTTAACTAAGAATCTGAGTTTCATGCTTATGCTTTATATCGTCAAACCTGTTAAGCTTTACACTCTCACACACACACCAAACAGTTCTTAATCTGTTCTTGGTGTTCTTATTATATATCGAACAACAGTAATCTTCAAGATATCATCTTTATACTGTTTCTTTATATTGTGTGTTCTAAATCTATCAAACATATCTGTTAGTTCTTCAAATACGCTTCCGCATCAAACATAAACTCGAACTAATAGATCTGATAATCTTGTATAAGCAAAACGGGAACCAACAAACACCAAGATCACGTTCAAGTGTGTGTATTCAGAAATCTCTCAGTGAGCAATATCGTACAGTGGTAGTGCTGTGGAATGTAGTAGTGTGCTTTTACAAATGTGGAAAACTATTCTTCCAAAAGCTTACAATTGTGTGTTCCACTACCACTCTATTTATAGCCTTGATAAAGCACTAGACAGTGTACTATCTAACCCTGAGGTGACACGTGGAAAGTGTGTCTCCGTCCTTTTAGGGCTTACGTGGAAAGTACGGACACGTGTCTAACACTTAGAGATTTCTACGAGACTTAGGCTTCACAGAGGTCTTTAGTCACCAGAGCTCTTATGCCAGAGCTCTGTTGGTCTTCTGTTGTGAACAGTTCTTCTGGTGAGTAGAAGAAGTCTTCTGCCAGAGCTCTACTGAGCTTTGTTGGTTTCGCCAGAACTCTGTCAAGCTCTGATGGTCTTCTTGTTGATTTTCTTCCAAGTCTTCTGTTGGATCTCTGGTGGTCTTCTGACTTGTAATATTTTCAATACTTTTACATAAGAGATATACTTGGGGCTAACAAACAATAAATCCAGCTCCTATCGCTGAAGAAATAATCTCAGTCTTGGATTTCACTGAGACCGATGAACCTGAAGAACAACTACTCTCTCACAAAAACAGACCTTCCTTGGCTCCTCAAACGCTAAGTGAAGAAGATCTAAAGAAGAGAGAAGCCATGATCAAAAATCTTGAAGATCAGCGAATCATCCTTCCTCGAGACAAAATCAATGCTCGTAAGTTCAGACTATCAAGAAAGGAATTCGCTGAACATCTCAAGGCTGAAAAACAACTCGTCGATCGAAGGAAAGCTGAAGAACAAGATAAAGCCTACGCCATCCAGCTTGTCCAACAATCGGTGAAGGATCCTGATCTGAAGAAGACTACCATTGATGTTCAACGTCAATTGTGGAAGGACGCCAAGAAGATCATCGAAGAAAAGACCAAGGTATCTGATTCTACCTTGGAATGGTGCAAAGAAAGATTGCACTATCGATATCGGGCAGCCAGAATCAACAAAGTGTACATCAGGGGAAGATCGCCAATAAGAGTTCCAGTCGTTGAGGTCGACTTATTCAGAGAAAATGGTACCAAGGAAACCATCTACGCTTCTTCTATCAAAAAATACGGTCTCTCTGAGTGGTTGGAAATGAGGATAGCCATTTAGCAATCACACTCACAATTTAGAGACCACGTCGAGAAAATTCTAAATCAACAGATCGACTTGGTTTCATCTGCTGTGGATATTCCTCCTCCTCTTGCTCCAGTTCCAAAAAGAAGAAGGCCTGCTGGAAAGAAGAAGAAGGCCTGCTAGATACCTCCCTGCCCCCTGGTGAACGTTTCATCCCTGGAAAAGTCCTAAGCGAACCTTATGGTATCTTCTTTCATGACTATGATGGACGAGAACGCTTTCAACGCATCTCTGAGCTTCCCATCACTCCTATTGAACAGCTCAGGGATCTCGTCTATTGGTGTGAATTCAGAGACGATCTTCTCGGACAATACATGAAGCCCCTGATCTTTACTGAAGCAAAGAATAGACGGGATCTTGGAGAAAAGGTCCCTGACTGGATGATCCCCTCTACAATAACCCTTGATGAACTTCTCATTAAGGAAGAACCTTTTTAGCTGATAGGATTTCCTTGTAATTCTTCTATCGTTATCAGCTTATATCTTTTGTACTTGTAAATTTATTTGATGTACTTGTAATTTTTCCACTTCCCTCTGTAACTTATACGAAGTTAAAAGAAAAAATTCAGCGAATGTACTTTACTCCATCAGTACTCAAAAGATCTCAGAAAACAGTAAAAGGGACAAATATTGTATGGGTTCTTTTTATCCTTATGTTTTCATACTTAGCAATTTTCTTTTGTTGCTATGTCATAATCAAATAGGGGGAGATTGTTGATCCAAACCCTCAATGATTTGATAATGACTCTTTAAGAAACACTTAGTGAAAATTGTAAGTAGACAATATGTATTAGAGTTTCACTATCACTGATAAGTACTATGTTTCTACAGTACCGCTGATAGGAAAACTCATGTTCTTTAAATTATACATTCAGCAAAATTGTTCATCAATAAAGCTCTGAGCCTGTTCAGTTTTGTTGATGATTGCTGACAATCTTAGTTGTTTACTTATGATTCCTGAAGACAAGTTTCACGTCAACTATGCTCTACGCTGAAGTCGAAGATCAAGCCCAAGAACCAGCGACAAGTCTACTAATGAACTGATGCGGATATCAGCGAAGCCAAGATTTGTCCACTCAACGTGAAGTTACAAGTAGAAGACTTCAGCGAACACTGAACTTTATCACTCGCTGATAAAGATCTATTCAGCGAACGCTGATCATGAAGTTTCCTCTACAAGTTACTTTTGTCTTACCCCCTTGCACGTCTCCGTACGATAATGTCAGAAAGGACATCCCTTTTGTCCAGGATCGTACAACCAACTCTGATTCTACACTGTACATCATGCGGCTACTAGGTTGTCTACAAAGGTCAAACCATGCAACCAATCAGCTGCTGCCACGTGTAAAGTTATACTGTTGTGCATTTAATGCATGCAGTATATAAGAAGAACCCTACTTCAGAAATGAAGTGCTCGGCCACTCTTCTTCTCTCTACTACTTTATGTTAGAATATTATTAGTAATATTCTTATCTCCTTTCTAGCTTAATTCTAGTGCAAGAAACTTAGTGTTTCTCATAACTTGTTTAGATTAGGTTAATCCTTAATCTTGTTCCGCAACAAGTTGTAAATTGTTTGATAAATATCAATAAACAATTTAGAAAATTAAAATCTGTGTGTTTGTATTCATCCCCCCCTTCTACAAACTTGTATAACCCTTTCGGGACCAACAAAATCCATCATAGGGAGTTCACCGAGGGCCAACAAGTGCTATTGTTTAATTCATGGCTCAAATTATTTCCGGGTAAGCTTAAATCTCGATGGACAGGGCCATACACAGTTGTCAAGGTAAGTCCCTTTGGAACCGTTGAATTAATGTCCCCACAATCTGGTCAGACTTTTAAAGTCAATGAGCAAAGAGTGAAGTACTTTCTGAGTGATAGTGGCCACTCTCCATCTCTCTCTGGTTGAGAAAAATTTCGAAATTTGTAAATATTTTATTTCTTTATTTGCTGACTTTTTATTATTTTTGGTATTTTTAATCCCTTGTTGTAGTTTATTTTGGTTATGTGTAGGATGAAATGCCAATTTTTGAAACAAAGTCAAGGACTGCTTCGCAGTGACTTCAGCCACGTCACTGGGACTCCCCACTGCGTGTCTGACACAAGGAAAAGATGGTTGGGCGGCCTAATGGTCAAAAACTGTCTCTCTTTAGAACCTATCAACTTTATGTCTCTCTTTACCCATACTTGTGCCACCTCACCCTAATACTTTAATTTTCAAGAAAAACACTCATTACCCTTCTCAATAATCTTTCCCCCCGAGTTTTTACCCAAATATTAACTCCTTTCCACACTAAAATACCAAAACCCACCTTTTTGCCCTCACAAATTCAAAATACACTCTCTCTCTTCTCCTAATTTCTCTCTCGAAAAAGAAAAACCACCACTACCATGGGAAGAAGCAACGACCGGTTGCTAACCCAAATGAGCCTAGCCGTGCAACTCGCCGCCGCCGACCACCCACCGGAGAATGTCACCGGCGACCTTAACCAACCACCGCTTTCCACCGACGAAAACACGGTGGTGGTTGTCGCACCTGACGCCGAGTCATCAAAACAAGAGGGGTCGAAAGCAGCGTCGTCAAGAGCCTCAGACACGAGTCTGAGCGAATTCGATATTGAGGACCAACAGACTCAGGACAAAATGCTCCGTTTGCAGGAGGAGTTTGAACAAAAACTCCACGCACTTCAGAAGAAAAAAAGAAGAAGTGGAGAAAAGAAGAAGAGAGGAAGAAGAAAGACGGCGGAGGGAAGAGAAAGAACGATTGAAAAGGGAGGAAGAGGAACGGTTACGAAGGGAGAAAGAAGAACAAAAAAGGGCAGATGAAGAAAGAATGCGAAAAGAAGAGGAAGATAGGAGACAAAAAGAAGAAGAAGAGAGGGTGAGAAGAGAGGAAGAGGCGAGATTATTCCAAGAAGAAGAGGAATGCCGAAGAAAAGAAGAAGAGGACTACGTCAACCAATACTTGCAAATAGGGAACACTATTGACATGAATGCCATCCGATTCGCAAGTCATATTGAGGAAAACCCTATCAAGACAGCTTCGAGGAAGAGGGGAATGGTCACTAGATCTACGACCAACTCTGATTCTACACTGTTCATCATGCGGCCACTAGGTTGTCTACTGAAGTCAAACCATGCAACCAACCAGAGGCTGCCACGTGTAAAGTTGTGCTGACATTCATTAAATGCATGCAGTATATAAAGGAAACCCTAGTTCATCTCTTGAACAACTTCAGACATTCCTTCTCTTTGCTGAATCTGTGTGTTAGAATATTTTCCTTAATATTCTTATTTTCTCTCTATCTTATTTCTAGTGCAAGAAATCTTAGTGATTCTCATAGCTTGTTTAGATTAGGTTTATTCTTTAATCTTGTTCCGCAACAAGTTGTAAATTGTTTGATACATATCAATAAACAATTTAGAAAAGTAAAAATCGTGTGTTTGTATTCAACCCCCCCTTTTACAAACTTGTATAACCCCTTTAGGCATCAACACGTCCCTCAAGGATTTGTCTACAAAAGTGGAATCTCTCACCACTACTCTCTCCTCCAACTCCTCAGCGGTTACAGACGTTGGGGACGCATTAAAGAAACTCACCACAGAGGTGAAAGACAAGGCATCCAACGCTGATCTCCAAAAGCTGGAAGGTAGCCTTTCACATGTTGCTACTGCTATCGCTGACAACTCCACCTCCATCAACACCTTGAACACCACCAACGACAACCTCTCCAATAACTTCACCACACTGTCCAACGAAGTCACATCGTTGAAGACAGTGGTGGGCAACCTTCAGGGAGAGGCTACGTATTTGAAGACAGAGATGGGCACCCTAACCCAATCAGTGGGTAATGCTACAAATCTCCTGCAGCAAATCCTGGATCGCCTGAATGCTCGAACATGTCCTCCTTCACATTTTACTCAGGTCGATCGGGAAACTCTCCAAAAGATCAACCCTGCTATTTCTGGCCTAGAAGACAGTGACCCAAAAGCTGTTGCTGCTGACATCTCTACCTCCCCCATCTATCATGAGGAAGAGGGGGAGAAGAATCAAGAAGATCTTCCCCATAACTCTGAGGGGGAGAAAAGTGATGAGAAAGAGAAAGCTGCTGAAAAACCTCAGGGAGTTGAAAACCCTGAGGGAACCGAATTCTCCCTAAACGACGCTGATTTTGAGGGGGAGAATGTCGAAGAATGTGCTGATTCTCCATGGCATATCCCTTCTGAAGGAGAAGCTGAGGAAGAAGAAGAGGACAAAGAAGATCTTGATCTTAAAGATGACGAACCCTCATCATCACCTAAAGATGATAATGACGATGATGATGATCTCGACTTCTCATTCCAGCCCAAACCCAAGCAGACCCCTGCTCAAAAAGGGGTAGTTATAAAAGAATCAGGGGAGGGGACCACCAGAACTAAACCTGCAGCTACTGAAACTGACAAAGGCAAAAACAAAAGCCTTGCAAATGATGGCAACTTGGCTATTCTCTACAGCAAGCCAGTTTGTCAGGTAACTTATTTGTTATTCCCTTACACTGCGTCCCTCCTCTATCCTTTCTCTACCTCAGTTCTACTCTCCATAAATCCTCTATACACTTAACCTCATTCTTTCTCTATCTCTTCTACCAAATGATCTTACCCATATGATCGTTTTGTTTTAGCTAGTCCTCTCCCCTGCTTGAGGGTCAAGCTAAACCTCCTCCTGCTACAACTCCAATAATCCCAGCCCCGAGCGCTGATGAAATAATCCCGGTCTTAGACTTCGCAGAGACTGATGAACAAGAAGAAGAACTGCTCTCTCATAAGAAAAGACCTTCCTTGGTTCCTCAAAAGCCAAGTGAAGAAGAGCTGAAAAAGAGAGCAGCTATGATTAAACAGCTTGAGGATCAGCGAATCATTCGTGCTCCTCCATTCCTCATATCAAAAAGGGAAATCACTGACCACCTCAAAGCTGAGAAACTCCTCGCCGAACGAAAAAGAGATGAAGAAAAAGATAAAGAATATGCGATTGAGCTCGTCCAACGTTCGGTGAAAGATCCTAAACTGAAGAAGGATCCTATCTCTGTTCAGCGACAATTGTGGAAGGACGCCAAAAAGATCGTCGAGAAGAAAACCAAGGTCTCTAACTCTACTCTAGCATGGTGCAAAGAAAGACTTCACTTTCGATGTCATGTGTCCATAATCAATAAGGTAAGCATCAGGGGAAAGACAATCATAGATGTTTTAGTCATTGACATCAACATCTTCAGAGAAAATGGTCAAAAGGAAACCATCTACCCATCGTGTATTGCCAAGTACGGTTTATCTGAATGGTTGGAGATGCGGATAGCCATTCAGCGGTCATGTTCAAACTTCAAAACCTTTGTCGAAAAAGCTCTGAACAAGCAGATCGACTTGGTTACATCAGTCGTTGATACCCCTCCTCCTAGGGGTGCTCAAATTTCCGACCAACCCGACCAACCCGGTCAACCCAACCCAACCCGAGGCAAAAAAACCTCAAACCGAGCCAACCCGATGTATAATTGATTTTATTTTTATCAACCCGCATATATTGGGTTGATAACGGGTTAGGCCCAAACCAAACTGACCCAACCCGTCAACCCGTGAAAAACATTTAAATCTAATTTTGAATTCTTGTTAACGTCATTTTTGTTACTGTCAAAGCAATTTTGTTACTATTGAAAATTTATAAACATACAATTGTTGGCCACTTGTTACTTTAGTAATCTTGTTATTGATTCTTGATGTCGCATTTATAAACAGAATATTTATAAGAAATATTTTACTAGACGATTTAGAAATCGGTTGAACATTTAAATATTTAGAAACATTTAATAATTTTTAGACACGATAACTTAGTAAAATGGTGAAATGATCGATAAAAGTTTCAACCCGACCAACCTAACCCAACCCAACTCGAACGGTTTGGGTTGGGTTGGGTTGCACTTTTGATTGGGTTGGGTTGGGTTGAGATTTTTCAAACCGCAATGATTGGGTTGGGTTGTCAAAGTGCCTTCAACCCGGCCAACCCAACCCGTGAGCACCCCTACCTCCTCCTCCTCCTCCAGTTCCACAAAGAAGGCCTGCTGCAAAGAAAAAGATAACATCTTCAGCTTCAGGTCCTCCTATTAGAAATGAAACGGGAATTGGTTTTTCACGAGAAGATGTTCTAGGTCCTGACCCTGATCTCTTAGTACTTGATGTCTCCCTGCCCCCTGGTGAGCGCTTTATCCCTGGAAAAGTCTTAAGTGACCCTCATGGTATTTTCTTCAATGACTTCAATGGACGAGAATGCTTCCAACGTGTCTCTGAGCTATGCATTGCCCCTATCGAACAGCTCAGAGATCTCGTCTATTGGTGCAGTTTCAGAGATGATCTTCTCGCACACTTCATGAAGCCCTGATCTTTAAAGAAGCAAAGCAAAGAAGGGATCTTGGAGAAAAAGTCCCTGATTGGATGATTCCAACCACAAACTCTCTTGATGAACTTCTCATGTATCTTTATCAACATGTATCTTTTGTAGTTGCAATTATTATTTGTTGTACTTGTAATTTTTCCACTTCCCTTTGTAACTGATACGAAGTTTAATGAAAAATTTGAGCGAATGTAGTTTACTCCATCAGTACTGAAAAAGATCCCCGAAAGCAGTAAATGGGACAAATATTTTATGAGTCATTTTTATCCTTATGTTTTCTTACTTAGCAATTTTCTTTTATTGCTATGTCATAATCAAATAGGGGGATATTGTTGATCCAAACCCTCAGTGATTTGATAATGACTCTGAGAAACACTTAGTGAAAGTTGTAAGTAGACGATATGTATTAGAGTTTCACTATCGCTGATAAGTACTAAGTCTGTTCAGTACCGCTGATAGAAAACTCACGCTCTTTATTTTATACATTCAGCTAACACTGTTCATCAATGAGCCCTGAGCATGTTCAACATAACTGATAATCGCTGATAGTTTAAGTTGTTACTTATGATCCCTGAAGACAAGTTTCACGTCAACCATGTTCTATGCTGAAGTCGAAGATCAAGCCAAAGAACCAGCGACAAGTCTACTAATGAACTGATGCGGATATCAGCGAAGCCAAGACCTGTCCACTCAACGTGAAGTTTCAAGTAGAAGACTTCAGCGAACGCTGAACTTTATCATTCGCTGATAAAGAATCATTCAGCGAACGCTGATCATGAAGCCTCCTCTACAAGCAACTATTGTATTACCCCTTTGCACGTCTCCGTACGATAATGTCAGAACGAACATCCCTTTTGTCCAGAATCGTACCACTAGGTTGTCTACTGAAGTCAAGCCATGCAACCAACCATAGGCTGCCACGTGTAAGGTTGTGCTGACATGCATTAAATGCATGCAGTATATAAAGGAAACCCTAGTTCATCTCTTGAACAACTTCGGCCATTCCTTCTCTTTGCTGAATCTGTGTGTTAGAATATTTTCCTTAATATTCTTATTTTCTCTCTATCTTATTTCTAGTGTAAGAAATCTTAGTGATTCTCATAGCTTGTTTAGATTAGGTTTATTCCTTAATCTTGTTTCGCAACAAGTTGTAAATTGTTTGATACATATCAATAAACAATTTAGAAAAGTAAAAATCGTGTATTTGTATTCAACCCCCCCCGCTTTTACAAACTTGTATAACCCCTTTGGGACCAACAAGTGGTATCAAAGCAGTTTGTTTAATCTCATAAACAAGATCTTGCTTATACTAATCTCTTATCTCTTCCTTGCTATTTTCTAAAATGGCTAACACCACAAACACAAACTATATTGATAACGGTTCTCTTGCTAAACCTCCTAGATTTTCCAGAGATAACTTTAATCTATGGAAAAATAGGATGATGCTCTTCTTGGAAGGTGTAGATCCTACTATGCGTTACTACATCGAGAATGGTCCATATATCCTTGTTATGATAGACCCTGAAGTTCCAGCTACTGCTACTAGAGCTGCCATTCCTGAAAGAATCATTCCCAGGGCTGTCAACACGTGGACTGATGAAGATAAGAAGAAGGTGGCCATCGACACTAAGGCCAGATCCATCCTCTCTATGGTTCTTCTTGATGAAGTCTACCACTCCGTCATGAACCTGAAAACCTCTAAAGCCACGTGGGACACAATCTGTGTTCAATATGAAGGTACATCTGAAGTCCAGGACTCAAGAAAGATTAACCTGGTAAGACAGTACGAAAGCTTCATTTGTGGTTAGAATGAAACTCTCTCTTAAGTTCACCAACATTTTAACTGTTTAATCATTGACTTAAAAACTGTTGGTAAGGAATATTCTAACTTTCAGATCCTGACAAAGTTTCTAGAATGTCTTCCTGAAAGCTGGGACAGTTATTCAATGTGTCTCAAGCTCTCAAAGGATCTAAAATCTATGACCCTTTCTACCTTAAAATCTGTGTGTTTGTATTCATCCCCCCCTTCTACAAACTTGTATAACCCTTTCGGGACCAACCGAATCCATCATAGGGAGTTCACCGAGGGCCAACAAGTGCTATTGTTTAATTCATGGCTCAAATTATTTCCGGGTAAGCTTAAATCTCGATGGACAGGGCCATACACAGTTGTCAAGGTAAGTCCCTTTGGAACCGTTGAATTAATGTCCCCACAATCTGGTCAGACTTTTAAAGTCAATGAGCAAAGAGTGAAGTACTTTCTGAGTGATAGTGGCCACTCTCCATCTCTCTCTGGTTGAGAAAAATTTCGAAATTTGTAAATATTTTATTTCTTTATTTGCTGACTTTTTATTATTTTTGGTATTTTTAATCCCTTGTTGTAGTTTATTTTGGTTATGTGTAGGATGAAATGCCAATTTTTGAAACAAAGTCAAGGACTGCTTCGCAGTGACTTCAGCCACGTCACTGGGACTCCCCACTGCGTGTCTGACACAAGGAAAAGATGGTTGGGCGGCCTAATGGTCAAAAACTGTCTCTCTTTAGAACCTATCAACTTTATGTCTCTCTTTACCCATACTTGTGCCACCTCACCCTAATACTTTAATTTTCAAGAAAAACACTCATTACCCTTCTCAATAATCTTTCCCTTCGAGTTTTTACCCAAATATTAACTCCTTTCCACACTAAAATACCAAAACCCACCTTTTTGCCCTCACAAATTCAAAATACACTCTCTCTCTTCACCTAATTTCTCTCTCGAAAAAGAAAAACCACCACTACCATGGGAAGAAGCAAACGACCGGTTGCTAACCCAAATGAGCCTAGCCGTGCAACTCGTCGCCGCCGACCACCCACCGGAGAATGTCACCGGCGACCTTAACCAACCACCGCTTTCCACCGACGAAAACACGGTGGTGGTTGTCGCACCTGACGCCGAGTCATCAAAACAAGAGGGGTCGAAAGCAGCGTCGTCAAGAGCCTCAGACACGAGTCTGAGCGAATTCGATATTGAGGACCAACAGACTCAGGACAAAATGCTCCGTTTGCAGGAGGAGTTTGAACAAAAACTCCTCGCACTTCAGAAGAAAAAAAGAAGAAGTGGAGAAAAGAAGAAGAGAGGAAGAAGAAAGACGGCGGAGGGAAGAGAAAGAACGATTGAAAAGGGAGGAAGAGGAACGGTTACGAAGGGAGAAAGAAGAACAAAAAAGGGCAGATGAAGAAAGAATGCGAAAAGAAGAGGAAGATAGGCGACAAAAAGAAGAAGAAGAGAGGGTGAGAAGAGAGGAATAGGCGAGATTATTCCAAGAAGAAGAGGAATGCCGAAGAAAAGAAGAAGAGGACTACGTCAACCAATACTTGCAAATAGGGAACACTATTGACATGAATGCCATCCGATTCGCAAGTCATATTGAGGAAAACCCTATCAAGACAGCTTCGAGGAAGAGGGGAATGGTCACTAGATCTACGACCAACTCTGATTCTACACTGTTCATCATGCGGCCACTAGGTTGTCTACTGAAGTCAAACCATGCAACCAACCAGAGGCTGCCACGTGTAAAGTTGTGCTGACATTCATTAAATGCATGCAGTATATAAAGGAAACCCTAGTTCATCTCTTGAACAACTTCAGACATTCCTTCTCTTTGCTGAATCTGTGTGTTAGAATATTTTCCTTAATATTCTTATTTTCTCTCTATCTTATTTCTAGTGCAAGAAATCTTAGTGATTCTCATAGCTTGTTTAGATTAGGTTTATTCTTTAATCTTGTTCCGCAACAAGTTGTAAATTGTTTGATACATATCAATAAACAATTTAGAAAAGTAAAAATCGTGTGTTTGTATTCAACCCCCCCTTTTACAAACTTGTATAACCCCTTTAGGCATCAACACGTCCCTCAAGGATTTGTCTACAAAAGTGGAATCTCTCACCACTACTCTCTCCTCCAACTCCTCAGCGGTTACAGACGTTGGGGACGCATTAAAGAAACTCACCACAGAGGTGAAAGACAAGGCATCCAACGCTGATCTCCAAAAGCTGGAAGGTAGCCTTTCACATGTTGCTACTGCTATCGCTGACAACTCCACCTCCATCAACACCTTGAACACCACCAACGACAACCTCTCCAATAACTTCACCACACTGTCCAACGAAGTCACATCGTTGAAGACAGTGGTGGGCAACCTTCAGGGAGAGGCTACGTATTTGAAGACAGAGATGGGCACCCTAACCCAATCAGTGGGTAATGCTACAAATCTCTTGCAGCAAATCCTGGATCGCCTGAATGCTCGAACATGTCCTCCTTCACATTTTACTCAGGTCGATCGGGAAACTCTCCAAAAGATCAACCCTGCTATTTCTGGCCTAGAAGACAGTGACCCAAAAGCTGTTGCTGCTGACATCTCTACCTCCCCCATCCATCATGAGGAAGAGGGGGAGAAGAATCAAGAAGATCTTCCCCATAACTCTGAGGGGAGAAAAGTGCTGAGAAAGAGAAAGCTGCTGAAAAACCTCAGGGAGTTGAAAACCCTGAGGGAACCGAATTCTCCCTAAACGACGCTGATTTTGAGGGGGAGAATGTCGAAGAATGTGCTGATTCTCCATGGCATATCCCTTCTGAAGGAGAAGCTGAGGAAGAAGAAGAGGACAAAGAAGATCTTGATCTTAAAGATGACGAACCCTCATCATCACCTAAAGATGATAATGACGATGATGATGATCTCGACTTCTCATTCCAGCCCAAACCCAAGCAGACCCCTGCTCAAAAAGGGGTAGTTATAAAAGAATCAGGGGAGGGGACCACCAGAACTAAACCTGCAGCTACTGAAACTGACAAAGGCAAAAACAAAATCCTTGCAAATGATGGCAACTTGGCTATTCTCTACAGCAAGCCAGTTTGTCAGGTAACTTATTTGTTATTCCCTTACACTGCGTCCCTCCTCTATCCTTTCTCTACCTCAGTTCTACTCTCCATAAATCCTCTATACACTTAACCTCATTCTTTCTCTATCTCTTCTACCAAATGATCTTACCCATATGATCGTTTTGTTTTAGCTAGTCCTCTCCCCTGCTTGAGGGTCAAGCTAAACCTCCTCCTGCTACAACTCCAATAATCCCAGCCCCGAGCGCTGATGAAATAATCCCGGTCTTAGACTTCGCAGAGACTGATGAACAAGAAGAAGAACTGCTCTCTCATAAGAAAAGACCTTCCTTGGTTCCTCAAAAGCCAAGTGAAGAAGAGCTGAAAAAGAGAGCAGCTATGATTAAACAGCTTGAGGATCAGCGAATCATTCGTGCTCCTCCATTCCTCATATCAAAAAGGGAAATCACTGAACACCTCAAAGCTGAGAAACTCCTCGCCGAACGAAAAAGAGATGAAGAAAAAGATAAAGAATATGCGATTGAGCTCGTCCAATGTTCGGTGAAAGATCCTAAACTGAAGAAGGATCCTATCTCTGTTCAGCGACAATTGTGGAAGGACGCCAAAAAGATCGTCGAGAAGAAAACCAAGGTCTCTAACTCTACTCTAGCATGGTGCAAAGAAAGACTTCACTTTCGATGTCATGTGTCCATAATCAATAAGGTAAGCATCAGGGGAAAGACAATCATAGACGTTTTAGTCATTGACATCAACATCTTCAGAGAAAATGGTCAAAAGGAAACCATCTACCCATCGTGTATTGCCAAGTACGGTTTATCGGAATGGTTGGAGATGCGGATAGCCATTCAGCGGTCATGTTCAAACTTCAAAACCTTTGTCGAAAAAGCTCTGAACAAGCAGATCGACTTGGTTACATCAGTCGTTGATACCCCTCCTCCTAGGGGTGCTCAAATTTCCGACCAACCCGACCAACCCGGTCAACCCAACCCAACCCGAGGCAAAAAAAACTCAAACCGAGCCAACCCGATGTATAATTGATTTTATTTTTCATCAACCCGCATATATTGGGTTGATAACGGGTTAGGCCCAAACCAAACTGACCCAACCCGTCAACCCGTGAAAAACATTTAAATCTAATTTTGAATTCTTGTTAACGTCATTTTTGTTACTGTCAAAGCAATTTTGTTACTATTGAAAATTTATAAACATACAATTGTTGGCCACTTGTTACTTTAGTAATCTTGTTATTGATTCTTGATGTCGCATTTATAAACAGAATATTTATAAGAAATATTTTACTAGACGATTTAGAAATCGGTTGAACATTTAAATATTTAGAAACATTTAATAATTTTTAGACACGATAACTTAGTAAAATGGTGAAATGATCGATAAAAGTTTCAACCCGACCAACCTAACCCAACCCAACTCGAACGGTTTGGGTTGGGTTGGGTTGCACTTTTGATTGGGTTGGGTTGGGTTGAGATTTTTCAAACCGCAATGATTGGGGTGGGTTGTCAAAGTGCCTTCAACCCGGCCAACCCAACCCGTGAGCACCCCTACCTCCTCCTCCTCCTCCAGTTCCACAAAGAAGGCCTGCTGCAAAGAAAAAGATAACATCTTCAGCTTCAGGTCCTCCTATTAGAAATGAAACGGGAATTGGTTTTTCACGAGAAGATGTTCTAGGTCCTGACCCTGATCTCTTAGTACTTGATGTCTCCCTGCCCCCTGGTGAGCGCTTTATCCCTGGAAAAGTCTTAAGTGACCCTCATGGTATTTTCTTCAATGACTTCAATGGACGAGAATGCTTCCAACGCGTCTCTGAGCTATGCATTGCCCCTATCGAACAGCTCAGAGATCTCGTCTATTGGTGCAGTTTCAGAGATGATCTTCTCGCACACTTCATGAAGCCCTGATCTTTAAAGAAGCAAAGCAAAGAAGGGATCTTGGAGAAAAAGTCCCTGATTGGATGATTCCAACCACAAACTCTCTTGATGAACTTCTCATGTATCTTTATCAACATGTATCTTTTGTAGTTGCAATTATTATTTGTTGTACTTGTAATTTTTCCACTTCCCTTTGTAACTGATACGAAGTTTAATGAAAAATTTGAGCGAATGTAGTTTACTCCATCAGTACTGAAAAAGATCCCCGAAAGCAGTAAATGGGACAAATATTTTATGAGTCCTTTTTATCCTTATGTTTTCTTACTTAGCAATTTTCTTTTATTGCTATGTCATAATCAAATAGGGGGATATTGTTGATCCAAACCCGCAGTGATTTGATAATGACTCTGAGAAACACTTAGTGAAAGTTGTAAGTAGACGATATGTATTAGAGTTTCACTATCGCTGATAAGTACTAAGTCTGTTCAGTACCGCTGATAGAAAACTCACGCTCTTTATTTTATACATTCAGCTAACACTGTTCATCAGTGAGCCCTGAGCATGTTCAACATAACTGATAATCGCTGATAGTTTAAGTTGTTACTTATGATCCCTGAAGACAAGTTTCACGTCAACCATGTTCTATGCTGAAGTCGAAGATCAAGCCAAAGAACCAGCGACAAGTCTACTAATGAACTGATGCGGATATCAGCGAAGCCAAGACCTGTCCACTCAACGTGAAGTTTCAAGTAGAAGACTTCAGCGAACGCTGAACTTTATCATTCGCTGATAAAGAATCATTCAGCGAACGCTGATCATGAAGCCTCCTCTACAAGCAACTATTGTATTACCCCTTTGCACGTCTCCGTACGATAATGTCAGAACGAACATCCCTTTTGTCCAGAATCGTACCACTAGGTTGTCTACTGAAGTCAAGCCATGCAACCAACCATAGGCTGCCACGTGTAAGGTTGTGCTGACATGCATTAAATGCATGCAGTATATAAAGGAAACCCTAGTTCATCTCTTGAACAACTTCGGCCATTCCTTCTCTTTGCTGAATCTGTGTGTTAGAATATTTTCCTTAATATTCTTATTTTCTCTCTATCTTATTTCTAGTGTAAGAAATCTTAGTGATTCTCATAGCTTGTTTAGATTAGGTTTATTCCTTAATCTTGTTTCGCAACAAGTTGTAAATTGTTTGATACATATCAATAAACAATTTAGAAAAGTAAAAATCGTGTATTTGTATTCAACCCCCCCCCCCCCCCCCCCCGCTTTTACAAACTTGTATAACCCCTTTGGGACCAACAAGTGGTATCAAAGCAGTTTGTTTAATCTCATAAACAAGATCTTGCTTATACTAATCTCTTATCTCTTCCTTGCTATTTTCTAAAATGGCTAACACCACAAACACAAACTATATTGATAACGGTTCTCTTGCTAAACCTCCTAGATTTTCCAGAGATAACTTTAATCTATGGAAAAATAGGATGATGCTCTTCTTGGAAGGTGTAGATCCTACTATGCGTTACTACATCGAGAATGGTCCATATATCCTTGTTATGATAGACCCTGAAGTTCCAGCTACTGCTACTAGAGCTGCCATTCCTGAAAGAATCATTCCCAGGGCTGTCAACACGTGGACTGATGAAGATAAGAAGAAGGTGGCCATCGACACTAAGGCCAGATCCATCCTCTCTATGGTTCTTCTTGATGAAGTCTACCACTCCGTCATGAACCTGAAAACCTCTAAAGCCACGTGGGACACAATCTGTGTTCAATATGAAGGTACATCTGAAGTCCAGGACTCAAGAAAGATTAACCTGGTAAGACAGTACGAAAGCTTCATTTGTGGTTAGAATGAAACTCTCTCTTAAGTTCACCAACATTTTAACTGTTTAATCATTGACTTAAAAACTGTTGGTAAGGAATATTCTAACTTTCAGATCCTGACAAAGTTTCTAGAATGTCTTCCTGAAAGCTGGGACAGTTATTCAATGTGTCTCAAGCTCTCAAAGGATCTAAAATCTATGACCCTTTCTACCTTATTTGGCACTATGCTCAATCATGAGCAGTCGTGTCATCTTAAGAAGAATCTTGTAAAAGATTCCAAAAGCACACATGTTGCTTTACTCTCAGAGTTAACGCCCACTCAGCGCTCCACTGTTACTATCACTGAGTTGGAATCTAACTCCGATGACTCATCAGAAGCTGATCCTTCAGAAATTGATGAGTCACTGGCCCTCCTGACTAATTCTTTCAGGAGATTCTCCAGAAAGAGTAACTTCAGAAGAAACAAACCTCTTGCACTCACTGACAAGCCAAAATCTTCAACCCCCGTTGATAAGGCCACTGCTACCTGCTTTAACTGTGAAAAAGTACGACACTTTGCTAGCGAATGCAGGTCAAAGAAAGTCTTTAAACCCTCATTTTCTTTCAAGAAATCCTCTAACCCCAGGGCTAGAGATGACAAGTACAAGAAGCTGAAAGAAAAACATGCAAAGCTGAAAAGCTTTAAGAAGAAAGGCAAAGGCATGATCGTTGAAGATCATGACTGGGCTCTTTCTAATGAAGAATCATTTGACTCTGAAGATGATGATGAGGCCAATCTCTGCCTCATGGCTCAAATAGAATAAGAGGAAGAACAAACTGAAATTCCCTCTACTTCTACCTCCACCTCTCAGGTATCAAACTCTCTCACTGATACTCAAACTTTAACCCTTAGTGACATCGAAAGACGTCGGACCGTCGATCTTTTGACTATTGATTTATATGACGCCATGAATGGCAAGACCAAAGCTGAAAATTTAAATATTGATCTTGCTGAACAGCTTAAGAATTGTCACTTAGAAATTCAAAAGCTTTCTAAAATAGAAGAAAACTTAAAAGATCAGGTCTGTATAAATCAAATCATCCGTATCGAACGAGAAGATGCTGTCTCTACATTGAAGGCTGAAAAGGCTACTGTTGAAGGATGGTGTAAATCCTCAACAACGATCACTGAGATATTGAAAGCTCAGATTCCCCTGAGTGATAAAAGTGGTCTTGGTTATAAAGCTGATACTTTAGAACCATCCACTGATCATTCCATGCTTAAGTTTGGAATGTTCGTGTCCTCTATCCCTGACACTTCTTCATCTCAGTGTTCTTCTTCTAAAACTCCCACTCCTGAGGAAAAACCTATCTTAAACTATAAAGGTAAAGGTAAAGAAAAGGTTTTCAATCAAAAACCTCAGAAGGGTACCTTTGTACCTAAGCTGAATGTTTCTAAACCTTCAGTGATTCATCCCTTTACTTCTAAGAACAAGATCCCTGGATTTACTCAGCGATCTACTCCTAGAATCAGAGTGAATGTAATTGGTAAGAAATCCGAAGAACTGATAGTTCCTCCAATTTCCAATGCCAAAGGTATTCTTGGTGCTGGCCCTGCTCATTTAAAATTATCGGCTAAGCATACAAATGGTCCTAAAGCTACTTTTAGCTATAGGAAATGTTATCACTGTGGACTTACCGATCATATTGCTAGTAAGTGCCCCACAACCACCAATCCTGAAAAGTTAGCTAAGGTGAAGATCACTGCCCCCAAGGCAAAGAAGACCAATCCTGGTTCAAATCTGGTTAAGGTGAAACCAACCACTGAGGTTAAGAAATTAACCAAAGTGAAGACTGACACTAAAGCTGAATCTTCAAATGCTGCGAAGATTGCAGAACCTTCCACTTCCTCTACCACCACTGACAAATGTGGACCCATAGTAAAATGGGTGCCCGAATCAAACTAATCATCCTTTACTTGCAGGTCCTGAAGGGTATATGGTATCTCGATAGCGGATGCTATAGACATATGACAGGAAAAAAGAACCTGCTCGCTGAATATAAGAAAGAAAAGGGTCCCTCAGTGACCTTCGGTGGAAATGGAAAAGGCTATACCCAATTGTTTGGTGTACGCTCTAATGGTACAACTACTTTAAGAAGAGTCGCATATGTTGAAGGACTGAAGAACAATCTTCTGAGCATCAGTCAGCTATGTGACAAGGATCACAAAGTGATTTTCACTAAGGAATCCTGCTTTGTTACTAACAAAAAGGAGAAGATCGCTCTCAGCGGATACCATTTGGAAAATGTTTATGTTATAAACATGGACTCGACAACCACTGAGAACTCCTGTTTCTTCTCAAAAGCCTCATCTGATGTCAACTGGCTATGGCATAAGAGGCTCTCTCATCTCAACTTCAAGACACAGAATACTCTTTCTTCTAAAGTGTTGCTCACTGGTCTACCTCAACACTCATACGCTAAGGAATCTTTATGTTCAGCGTGTGAGAAAGGGAAACAAACCAAAGCAAGCTTCAAATCTAAGCAAGTTTCCTCAGTGTCATCTCCTCTTCAACTTCTCCACATGGATTTGTTTGGCCCTGTTAACAAACAATCCCTCGCTGGAAAGAAATATACACTGGTCATAGTTAATGAATTCTCTCGCTATACCTGGGTTATGTTTCTCCGTTCTAAGAGTGACACCTCTGAAGAACTCATCTCTTTCGTCAGGAAAATGGAAGTCCTGAATAATATGACCGTTCGCTCAATAAGGAGTAATCATGGGGCTGAATTCAAAAACAGTTCCCTTGAAAACTTCTTCGAAAGCAAGGGTATGTCTCACAACTTTTCTTCAGTGAGAACACCACAACAAAATGGAGTCGCTGAAAGAAGAAATCGAACGATCATCGAAGCTGCACGATCAATGCTCAGTGATTCTCATCTACCTACTCAGTTCTGGGCAGAAGCTGTCAACATTGCTTGTTTTACTCAAAATAGGTCGCTGATTGTCAAAAGATTCAAGAAAACAGGCTACGAACTTTTCCATGGGAGAAAGCCTTCAATTAGCTTTCTTCACATCTTTGGATGTCAGTGTTTTATACTGAACAACAGGGATGCCCTAGGAAAGTTTGATCCCAAGGCTGATGATGGATTATTTCTTGGATATTCTTCAGTCTCCAAAGCCTTCAGAGTCTTCAATCGTAGAAGACGAACTGTAGAAGAAACAATTAACGTCACCTTTGACGAATCCCGTTCAGCGAACTCAAGACCTTCTGCTGATACTGAAGAACTGAATCAATGGATGTTTTCTCATCTTGGTGATTCAGAAGCTGCTCCTATCCCTCAAGTTAATACTCCTACCGCTGATAATGATCTTACAATCATCCCAAGTATGCAGACAAGTGAAGCTGAATCTTCATGGGTTTCAGCTGTTCCTCTCACCACAATACCTGCTTCTGAACTATCTACCTCAGACATACCATCTACTTCTCAGCAATCAGTGAATGAAATGACATCTGAACCTCTTCCTCTTCTACGTGAAGTACCTGAAGTTGCTGAAACTTCTTCTTCAGCTCCTCCAGAAGTTCATATCGAGTCAGCAAATTATGCTCCGGCTCAGCGATGGAC
Organism: Saussurea involucrata; assembly: GCA_033807775.1. Lineage (NCBI taxonomy): Eukaryota > Viridiplantae > Streptophyta > Magnoliopsida > Asterales > Asteraceae > Saussurea > Saussurea involucrata. The sequence goes on from CM066316.1 coordinate 30,614,197, forward strand.
TATCAATCACCCCATTGATCAGATTCTTGGTGATCCAAACGATGGTGTTTAGACTCGACGAGGTTCAGGTAATATTTGTTTATTTGTTAACTTTATTTCTCCGATTGAACCAAAGAAAACAGATGATGCCCTCAGAGATCCAAACTGGGTCAGAATTTGAAAGAAACAAAGTTTGGAAGCTCGTTTCACGACCATCTGACAAGTCTGTCATAAGCACTAAATGGGTCTATCGAAACAAGTTGGATGAACATGGAACTGTAACCCGCAACAAGGCTCATCTTGTTGCTCAGGGATATAGACAAGAGGAAGGCATAGACTACGACGAGACATTTGCCCCAGTGGCAAGACTCGAAGCTATTCATCTATTCTTACCTTACGCTGTTCACAAAGACTTAAAAGTATATCAGATGGATGTTAAATCAACGTTCCTCAATGGAAGGCTGAATGAAGAAGTCTACGTAGAGCAACCTCCAGGATTCAATGATCCAAAGCATCCAGGTTATGTATATAAACTAGATAAGGCACTTTATGGCTTAAAGCAAGCTCCTCGTGCATGATATGACACTCTCTCTACTTATCTCCATATTGAAAAATTTGAGCGTGGTCAAATCGATAAAACTCTTTTTCAGAAAAGTAAAAGGTCATATCATTCTTGTTCAAATATATGTCGATGATATTATATTTGGTTCTACTAACCCTGACTTATGTACTCGCTTTGCTGAAAGAATGAAAGATGAATATAAAATGAGTATGATGGGTGAAATAACCTATTTCCTTGGTCTTCAAATCAAACATAATGAAAAAGGTACTTTCATTCACCAAGGTAAGTATGTTAAAGATATGCTGAAAAAGTTTGATTTAACTCAAAGCTCAGCTATGAAAACCCCAATGGCACCACCGCTGACGCTTGTAAAAAGTAAAAATCGTGTGTTTGTATTCAACCCCCCCTTTTACAAACTTGTATGACCCCTTTGGGACCAACAAGTGTTGATCCAAACCCTCAGTGATTTGTTAATGACCCTCTCCATTCTACTAAGTTAAAATTGTAAGTAAACAATATGTATCAGAGTTTCACTATCGCTGATAAGTACTAAGACCTTACAGTACCGCTGATAGGAACTCTTACTCTTTAGATTAAACATTCAGCGAATACTGTTCACCATAATGCTCTGAGCTTGTTCAGTCCTTATGGTGATCGCTGATAAGTTAGTTGTTTACTTATGATCCCTGAAGACAAGTTTCACGTCAACATAGGTTCTACGCTGAAGTCGAAGATCAAGCTCAAGAACCAGCGACAAGTCTCCTAATAAACTGATGCGGATCAGCGAAGACTCAGATTTGTCCACTCAACGTGAAGTATCAAGTACAAGACTTTAGCTATCGTTGAACTTTATCATTCGCTGATAAAGATCTGAATCAACGTAAAGCTGATCATGAAGTCCTCCGTACAAAGTACTTTTTGTCTTAACCACCTTTGCACGTCTCCGTACGAAATGTCAGAAAAGAACCTCCTTATTGTCTGAAATCGTACAACCACTCTGATGCTACACTGTTCACCATGCGGCTACTAAGATTGTCTACTCAAGTCAGATCCTACAACCAATGAGCTGCTTCCACGTGTAAAGTATAAACTGCAATGCATTAAATGCATGCAGTATATAAGAAGGACTCCAGCTTCATTTTTTAAGCACTCAAAAACTCTGGTCGAGTCACTTGCTAACTCTGGTCAAGTCACCTTCTTATCTTGACATAGGTTGTTATTAGTAATTTCTTTCTCTTTCTTAGTGCAAGAAACTTAGTGTTCCAACTTGTTTAGATTTAGGATTTATCCTTAATCTTGTTCTGCAACAAGCTGTAAATTGTTAATGATTTATTGTTAGATCTGAAGTTTTGTCAATAAACCAAGTGCTGAAGATCTGATAAGAAGACTCAGATGATCTGAGTAGAGGAGTCAGATATTTGAGAAGAGAAGTCAAAGTTCTGAGAGAAAGAGTCAGAAGCTCTGAGAAGCGTTATCAGAAGAATGTTCAGAAGTTCTGAACAACCTGTTCAGAACTTATGACTACATACTTTACTTAGTATTTAGTAAACTAATTAGGACACGTGTTATGTTCTTATTAGTCTTTCTTATTTGTACTGTAGCTTTAACATGTCCGTTGCTGTATAAATAGAGTGGTTAGCACTACGTAGCTAACTGATTGATTTTCCCGTATATCTTTGTATTCATTCTTTGTAATCTTTGAGATTCTCTCTCTCTTAGATCTGTAATCCTGTTCATCATTGAATACAATTGGGCTTGATCATACAACTTCTCAATTACTGCTTTCTATATTGATTGTAAGATTAGATCCTGTACTTACAATTGGTATCAGAGCTAATCAACAAACAAATTCATTCAAGATTGTGATTGCGAAGATTGATTGATCAATTTCTTGAAGATTTCTTGATTCATTCAAAAATCGATTCCGCTGCTAGGGCTAGTTCTTGAATTCTTGACAATTCTTGAATTACCTGTTACATTTCGATCAAGAAACTCGAATTTGTCTTTCTGTTGAATTTTCTTACAATCATGTCTTCTAAAGAATATCTAGCCATGGGATCTGAAACCAAACCGCCTGTTCTTATACCAGAAGAGTTTCAGCAATGGAAAATTCGTATGATCCAATTCCTAGACAACATTGATGAAAATCGTATGGTCTCTATTCGAGAAGGTCCAATTGAAGTGTATATCGATGTTGCCGCAACCCCTGCTACAGAGACAACTCCAGAAATTCCAGCGACCAGAGTGAAGAAGAATTATTCCCAATACACAGCTGAACAGAAGAATAGGCATGCTATTGACAAAAGAGCAATTACTTTGATGACTTTGGCTGTCCCAAATGAGGTTCTTAACAGGATTGACAGTGGATCATCAGCTAAAGAAATGTGGGACGAATTGGAAAGGCAGATGTTAGGAACTGTGAGATCTATTCAGGCAAAGTTAAATGAAAGCATAAATGCTTATGAAAGGTTCAAAGCAAAAGAGTCAGAAAGTTTGACACAGACATACAGTAAATTTTGCACTATTCTAAATGACTTGAGAAGAAATGGACTGAAGAAAACGAAGTCAGAAATAAATTACAAATTTCTGAACAGTCTAAATTCAGAATGGTCATCATTTGCCATAAGTCTGCAAATGAACAAGGATATGTGTGAAGAAGACTTAAATGATCTGTTCTGTGTTCTTAATCAACATGAAGACTCTGTCAAGTTAGTTGTGGAGGAGAAGAAAAATGTTGCTGATCAGTTAGCGTTCTTATCAAAGTCCAAAGCAATCAAAGCACCCAAAAAGACTGCATATCTATCAGAGATACCTAATCTGGAAGAATCTGACAAGGAAGAAGGATCAAAAGATGATGAAGATATCAAGATAATGACTGAGAAACTAGCTTTGTTGACAAATACTTTCATCAAAAGGTATGGGAAGGGTAGATTTCAAGGAAATTATAAGAGAGTTGGGAGTTCAGATTATAAGAAGAAAGAAGACAGAGAAGAAAATAAGTTTGAAAAGAGAGTAGAGAGAAGTGAAGAAAACAAAGAAGAGAAGGATGAGAGAAAAGAAAAGAATCTGTGTTTCAAGTGTGGAAAATGTGGCCACTATGCTAAGGATTGCAGAGTTAAAATTGTGAAAGACTATGAGTACTACACCAAGAAGGCTCAGCTTGCAAAGAAGAGAGATGATAAAATTGCTTTATTGGCTGAACAAGAGAATTGGTTGTACTACACTTCTGATGAAGATGATCATATCAACTTTCCACAGATGCAAAGCTATATGGCAAAAATGAGGAATGAGGATGATTCTGATTTTGAAGATGCTGATTCTGAGTCATCTGCTGAGGTACATTCTTCACTTGAAATAGAGTTAATGACACAGATTGGTGAAATGAAAACTGAATTTGCTAATCTAAGAAAACAGATAAAAGGAGAAATAAATTTGGTTAACAAATTCAGAATTGAAAAAGAAGTAATAAAAGAACAATATGAAGAATCTGAGGCTGAGAAACAGAAAGTTAAAGATGAAAATTCTGAATTATTGAAAAAGATCTCTGAACTAAAAGTTGAGTTTTCAAAAATAAAGGATGAAAAAGGTGATTTACAAATAAAATTTGATATGTTATTTGAGGAAAGAAAGAATTTATACACCAAAATCAAAGAATTGGAAGATCTGAATTTGAAAAGGGGTCAGACTCAGCAAACATTAAATCTTTTATTAAGCAATGTTAAAGATACAAGATTTTACAACCCAAAGAAGGGATTGGGATTGGAAGAAAATGTCACTTTAAAAAGAGCTCCAATCAACTTGTATGAAAAACTTCAAGTTTCTAAGCCAAAAATCCCAGAAATTGTTGAAGTTTTCATAAGACCTGCTAGTTCTATAACAAGTTCTGACAATTTGCAAAGACCAAACTCTAAAAAGTCAGATGAGAAAATTTCTGAGTCTAAAACAGAAAAGTCAGTTGTTTCAGAAGAAAAGGTTAAGAAAGAAGTTTATAAACCAACAGATGAGAAGCCAAAATACAATGATACTAAATTCAAGTATGATTCTTTAAATGTCAGCTACAAAAATAAACAACCAAGTTTTTCATATCATGACATTGAGAGCATATTTGACACAAGTAAAAATTCTGAAACAGTCAATCAGAAGTCTGAAACTTCTAGTCAAGATTCTGAACTTTGTAGTCAGAACTCTGAGTCTAAAGATCAGACATCTGAGTCTGTAAATCAGAACTCTGACTCAGGTAGTCAGAAGTCTGATTCAACTGGATTTTCTGAAACAAAGTCAGATGAATTTTTACAACTTGAAAAGAGATTTAATCTTGTGAGTCAAGAACTTGGGGACTTAAGGAAAGCTTATGATGAACTTGAAAATGATTTATGTGAGGTGGATATTAAACTTGAAGAAGCTTTGAAAGAAAAGAATATTTTTATTCAGAAAATAACAGAGCTTGAAAAACTGAAGACTGAGTATGATCTTTTTAAAATTAATGCTCTAAAAGAAAATGATAAATTCTTTAATGAATCAAGTACATATGAAAAAGGTGAATCATCTAATTCTTCTAACAAAAAGGAGTTGAATTTTTCAGAAAAAGAAGAAAGCAAAAGGAAAGATGGTGTGAAAAGAACTTCTGAGATGAATGAAGAGGTTCCTGCAACTGTACCAAAAGCACATAGTTATTGTGATAAATGTACTTGTACTTTGAAAAACATCAATAAAAATGAAAAAGCTTATGGTACAGATCTGTTGTTACTTGCAAAGTAAAATCTTAGTTGTGTTCATTGTAAAAGTAACTCTTTTCAATATTCTCAGAAATGTCCAATCACAATAACATCTGTTTCTTTTATAAGAAAAGATATTCAGAAAACAAAAAAGAAGAATGTTTCTGTTCCTCAGAATACAGAAAAGAAGAAAGTTTCTGTTCCTCAGACTCAGAAGAAAGAAAAGATAAAAGAAAAGAAAGTTGAAAATATTGCAAAACCAAAAGTTACAACTTTCAAAAAGAATTTAAACAAATTTGTAAGCAGAAAATGTTCTGACTTCATAAAAGTTCAAGGAAAGTGATGTTTGAAGAAAGATTTTGAGTGGAGAGTAAAAGGTACTAATGTTAAATCCAATGACAAAGCTAACAAAGAAGGACCCATTCCAAAATGGGTACCTAAAACTAACTGATCCTTTTGCAGGGCTGTCATGTGTGGTTTTTAGATTCAGGAGCTTCAAGACACATGACAGGTCAGAAGTCTTTTCTATCAAACTTCACAGAAAAGGCTGGAGGAGCAGTAAATTTTGGAAATAACAGCAAAGGACAAGTCAAAGGTTATGGGGATTTAACTAAAGGGGATCTGACTATCCAAAAGGTTTTCTATGTTGAAGGATTACAGCATAATCTTTTCAGCATAAGTCAGTTTTTAGACAGTCTTTGTCAAATCAAGTTTCAAATAACAGGTTGCATGATTTTAACTGAAAATGATGTTAAAGTCTTCTGGGCCAAAAGACATATGGACTTATTTGTAGTTAATTTTTCAAAATTGAAAACATTAAATACAGTTTGTCTTTTATCAAAGTCAACTGCAAATGAATGCTGGCTATGGCACAGAAGATGTTCTCATCTAAATTTCAAAGATCTTAATAATCTTGTTGCAAAACATCTGGTTAAAGGCTTACCAAAGCTTAAATTTGAAAAAGAATCATCATGCTCAGCTTGTGAAATGGGCAAGATGAAAAAGAGTTCTCACAAATTAAAAATGGACTCATCTTGCAAAGCACCATTAGAAATGATTCATACTGATCTTTGTGGTCCAATTTCAGTTCAATCTATGGGAGGAAAGAAATATATGCTTGTGATTGTTGATGAATTCTCCAGATACACATGGATTGAGTTCCTAAGAGCTAAGTCAGAAGCTGCTACTACATTGATAAATTTTATCAAAAGGATACAAGTTCTCTTACAACTTCCAGTTCAGAAAATCAGAAGTGATAATGGAACAGAGTTCAGAAATGAGACTCTTCAGAATTTTTTAGAAAGTTCTGGGATTTCTCACAATTTTTCTGCTGTCAGAACTCCTCAACAAAATGGTGTTGTTGAAAGAAAAAACAGAACTCTAGTTGAAGCTGCGAGAACAATGCTGGCTTATGCAAATCTTCCTACTTTCCTATGGGCTGAAGCAATTGCAACTGCTTGTTTTACACAGAATAGAACTTTAATCAATAAGAGATTAAATAAGACTGCTTATGAACTGATAAATAAAAGAAAACCATTAATCAAATTCTTTCATGTTTTTGGTTGCAGGTGCTATATTCTTAGAGACAGAGAAAATCTTGCCAAATTCGATAAAAAGGCAGATGAAGGATACTTTGTGGGTTATTCTTTAACTTCCAAAGCATTCAGAATTTATAATAGAAGAACCAAGAGGATGATGGAGAGCATAAATGTAACTTTTGATGAAGCCAGAAATAGGACTTCTGAACAAGACAGTTCAGAACTCATGTTGAACAAGACAAAAATGACTTCTGATACAAATTCTAATCCTATTTGTTCAGAACTCAATTTACTGTTTAAGGATGCTTTTATTGAAGTAATTTCTGATTCTTATGCAGAATATGAAAACCCAAAGATGGTCAAAGAGATGAAAAATAAGACTCCAGAAATAGTTCAATCAACTGTAATATCTGACAAAGGTCCATCAGAGGAATGTCCAAATCTAATAAATACAAGTGGTGGAAATTCTGAACCTTGTAATCAGAATTCTGATTCTTGTATTCAGAACTCTGAACAAGTCACTCAGAATTCTGAATTCATTGCTCAGAACCCAAACTTAGATGCAACTCCTACTCATACATCAGAACAAGGGGACAGTTCAGAATTACAAGCAATCATTGATGAGAATGATGCAAACAACAATTATTCAGAGATTGATGTACTCCCTAGTGCTAATAAATGGACTAAAAATCATCCTATTCATCAAGTAATAGGTGATCCATCAGCAGGAGTAAAGACCAGATCAGCTACAGCAAATGAAGCAATGTTTGCTGGTTTCTTAAGTGTGATTGAACTAAAGAAAGCTAATGAAGCCCTAGAGGATCCAGACTGGATTTCAGCAATACAAGAGGAATTGCTCCAATTTGAAAGAAATAAAGTTTGGAGACTCATTCCAAAGCCTGTAGGTAAATCTATTATTGGAACTAAATGGGTGTTCAGAAACAAAAAGGATGAATCAGGTGTTGTCATCAGAAACAAGGCAAGATTGGTTGCTAAGGGATACTGTCAACAAGAGGGAATTGATTATGATGAGACATTTGCACCAGTGGCAAGAATAGAGGCAATCAGAATATTTTTGGCCTATGCTGCACACAAAAACTTCAAGGTGTATCAGATGGATGTCAAATCAGCCTTTCTAAATGGAAAACTTAATGAAGAGGTGTATGTTCATCAACCTGAAGGTTTTGTTGATCCAGAATTCCCTGATCATGTTTATATTTTAGACAAAGCTTTATATGGTCTAAAACAAGCACCACGAGCCTGGTATGACACTCTTACTAAACACTTGTTAGGTTCAGGGTTCAAGAAAGGTAAGATTGACACAACTTTGTTTTTAAAGAAACAGGGTGATGATTTAATTCTGATTCAGATTTATGTTGATGACATAATATTTGGTTCTACCAGTCCAGAATTATGTGATAATTTTTCAAAAATCATGTCATCTGAATTTGAAATGAGCATGATGGGTGAGCTGAATTTTTTCCTTGGTCTTCAAGTCAAACAATTACCAAAAGGTATTTTTATAAATCAAGGAAAATATGTCAGAGACATTCTGAAAAAGTTCAAAATGTCTGATTGTGCTTCTATGAGAACACCTATGGCAACTAACATAAAGTTAGATGCTGATCTCAAAGGTGTTTCAGCAGATATCAAACTCTATAGAGGCATGATTGGATCATTACTTTATCTGACTGCAAGTAGACCAGATATCATGTTTTCTACATGTTTCTGTGCTAGATTTCAATCTAACCCAAAAGAATCACATATGTTGGCTGTCAAAAGGATTTTAAGATATCTCAAAGGAACACCTGATCTAGGTTTATGGTATCCAAAAGAAACTGACTTCAAATTGACTGCTTTCACTGATGCTGATCATGCAGGAAGTAGGTTGGACAGAAAGAGTACATCTGGTGCTTGTCACTCTTTGGGAGATAAAATAGTGAGCTGGGCATCAAAGAAGCAGAATTGTGTGTCCACTTCAACTGCTGAAGCAGAGTATGTTGCTGCTGCTGCTTCATGCTCTCAAACATTGTGGATGAGAACACAACTCATAGACTATGGATATCAGCTTAACAAGATTCCCATCTATTGTGACTCAGAAAGTGCAATTGCCATTACTCATAATCCTGTTCAACATTCAAAGACTAAGCATACAGATGTGAGGTATCATTTTATAAAGGACTATGTGGAAAAAGGAACTATAGAGATGCACTTTGTGCATACAAAGTATCAATTGGCTGACTTGTTCACAAAGCCTCTTGATCACAAAAGGTTTTCTTTTCTCATATGTAAAATTGGAATGCTTAATCTGCCTAATTGAAAATATTTGTTTTTCTTAAAAATGCTAAATTTTTCTAAGTAAAATTGTCTGAGTAGTGTACTCAGAACTCTGAGTCTTAAGATTCAGAACTTCTGAGTACTGAGATCAGAACTTCTGAGTCTTAAGTTCAGAACTTCTGAGTCTTAAGTTCAGAACTTATGAGTCTTGAGTTCAGAACTTCTGAGTCTTAAGTTCAGAACCTTTGAGTCTTAAGGTCAGAGATTCTGAGTCGATACTTCAGCAATCTAACTTTCAAAATTTTATTTTTGAGAAATACAAATACTTCAACTGTGTGGATTATGCTTCTTCTATTATCTTTTTATCTCATCTTTATGTATCATAAATAGTCAAATGCATGCTCAAGTCAAGGGGGAGCATCAAAATTTTTTGTTTGGAAATCATTTTGTGATGCTTAAAAGGTTTGTTTTCATTTCTTATCTCTGATCATTCTAAGAAGAACAAGCTTTTAATGATAAATTTTTTGTTATTCAAACTATATCTGAATTAAAAAATTTCATATTCAGATATAAGATTTTAAATGATTTTTAAAAAAAAAAATTCATCATAATATGAACAGAATTTTGATGATAAAAAGTGCTTCTATCTGTTCAAACATCTTCTGAATAATCAAAATGTTTTATATTTGTCAGAAGTTGATTTTAAATGACATTTTGGTTACAAGGCAAAATTCTTCTGAGTTATGGAATCAGAACATCTGAGCGTGTTATTCAGATCTTTGACTTGAGTCAAAATTCTATCCACTAACACGTGTCAGCTTCATATTTGTTTGACAATGCCACGCATTTCATTTAAATCCTTTGTGGCATTTCAAATGTGTTGACTCCGTTATAACATTGATTTCGCTTTTCCGTTAAACCTTTCAACTTCGCGGATTTTAAATAGGTCTTAAAATCCCTATTTCAAATCTTTTCAAATTCCAGAGCGAAAAGTGAGATACGAATCAAATCCAGAGTTCTTTGAGTTTGTTTTCTTCTTAAATCATGTCTGGAATACGAAGGAGTGGTCCAATTTCGCTACATTCTACAAAATCGATAATGGATTCATCTGATTCGGATAATGATGAAGTACAGAATAGAGCTGTAGAGGAAGAGGCAATAAGAAATGATGAAGAAGATGAACAAATGGATGAATCAGAAGGAAATGCAGATGAGGTAAACATTAATATTGAACATGAACAGAGTGCTGCAGGATCGATTATGTCAGATAGACCTATTTTCGTGGAAAGGGCAGTTCCTGAGAGTGAATGGTTGAAATTATCTGAAAATAACTGTGTTATATTGTTTGAGGAAAGTCGATTTAAACCTGAACACAGAATTATCATGGAGTTATTCAAACATCATCCTTATAGGAAATGGTTTACAAGAAGCAAAAATGTTCCTGTTCAGTACATACAACAATGGTGGAAACATCTTAGGTTAGAAGATAATAAGTTTGTGTCTGAAATTGGAGGAGTGACATTTGCCTTATCTATCTCTGCACTAAGAGAAATGCTGAATCTACCAGAGAAAGATGATGTACAAAGAAGGACAGATTTTGAAGATTCACCCCTAACAGAGGAATTAATAGCTGAATTTATGAAATTGGGATACAATGAATAATTGAGGACTCTCAGTTTGTTCAGAAGAAACAAATTACCACCTATTTGGGCTTGCTTCTTTCATGTGGTATATAAATGTTTGTCATGGAAGAATAGTTCTGCTGATCAAGGTTCTAAACAAATTCTTCAGATCTTTCAGGGCTTAGTGAAGAATAGGCATTATGACTATACTTTAATACTTTGGGAAGACATGAAGAATACATTTGAGAAGAATCAGAAAGCAATTCAGAGGAAAACAAAGGATGCTCCACTGACATACATTCCTTATATAAGGTACTGGCAAATTGTTATTTGGTATGCCATGCAGGAAAACAGAACAATCTCAAGAAGAACAAATGAAGAGCATGGTCCCACATTTTATTTGGGTGATGACCTCAGTAACAAGACTTGAAAACTATCCCAATCATAAACTATTGCCAAAATCACTTAGGAATTATATTCCAAGGGAGAGTGAGATTTTAAAAGCGTATTGCACCTCTATGGGAATTGAATTACCTCAAATCCCTACCCAAGAGGACCAACCTGAGAAAAGAGGTGAGGGTCTAGTCGAATTAAAGAGGGGGAGGATGTTCAGATGGGTGAACATTCTGAGAGACTTGAGGGGGAAAATTCTGAGAGCTTGGTTAGACTCAGTGAGGAAAAACAGAATGAGAGTGGTGAGGATGAGAGATTGTCAACAGAGGTTCAAACAGAAAGAGATGCCTCTGAACCAGCTAATCTAGGCCAGGTAACCACAAATGCTATTGGTTCACATCTCTTGGTGTACAATATTGAAACAAACACCATGGACCTAGTGGTGGATCTTGAACAACCCATCCATACCCACTCAGAAGCATTTCAGCATGCTACTGTTTCACACAAATCAGGGAAACCATCCCAAACTCATTTGGAGGGAGGTGATAAATTCCAATCTATTTTTCAACACATTGAGTCTGAATATCACAGTCCTATTCATATTGAGCCTGAAATTCCTTCTGACAATTGCACAAATCAGGAATTTCGTATTCCTGAAACAACATTCATAGACATACCTAATGTTGGGTGTCGAGGATTGGATGGAAGTCCTGGTGAGGTGAACATTACAAAAGCCTCATTCAAACGTGCATCTGTTGTACAAGATGACTTTGTGTTATCTACAATCCATGAGCCCTCTGGGCACATGAAAACTGGACCATCTGTTGGTTCAGGTTCACTGTTAGAAACTTCTGAATTTGAAAAGATTCAGAAACAAAACAAGGAGATGGGGGAAAAAGTAGAAAATTTGGAGAAGAGAGTGGAGGATTTGAATGATGAGATGTCAGATTTGAAAGTTGTGTTGGAGAAAAAGTTGATTTCTGTTGAAACCAAAGTAGATGATGTAAAGAAATCCTTGGATTCTCACAAAAAGGAGATCATGGATATAATGTCTGGTTTTCAAAAAGATATGTTAAACCAAATGCAAGGTATGCAGGAATCTATACTGAAAGCACTGAGTGTATCACTGGCTTCTACTTCAAAGCCTCTTGATCGTATTCCTATTGCAGAAGCTGAACCTGAAGGTACTTCTAATCAGAACTTAAAGAGAAAGTTTAATGATAATGAGCCTCATGATCATCAAAAGGGGGAGAAAAGACAGAGGTTAAGTTCTGATGATGATATTGGCATAGAAGATTTTGAGATAGCAGATATGCACTTAGCCAGTACAAAAAGTTCAGAAGATCAGACACAGGAAAATTTAAAGGCAATAACTCAGATAGTTCAGATTGATAGCTCAGATACAGAGGAAATGGAGTTGGAAAGTACAGATGGTGGTGATTCAGATAAAACAGAGGAATTGAACTTAGACACAGAGATGGAAGGAAACTCAGATGAAACTGAAGCTATTGAGGAATCTGTATTGAGATCAGAAAAGACAGTGGAAAGTGAAGTGGTCAACATGTGTATATTGTGGTGTATAACAAAGAAAATGTGATGAATTCTGAATCAGAAGAAAGGAGGTTGAGTGAAGAATTGATCAGAAGAATGCAAAGTGAGGTAGTCAAAGCACTTAATGTTCAGAAAATTCAACAAGGGTTAAAACTGATAAGGCCTATTGATCTGTTGGGAGAAAAAGATAGAACTGTTGGTTATTCTCAGAATTTTAAGCATGAGTTCAGATATAACTATGCTGATGAGATGAACACAGAGGAAGAATATGAGAAACTAGAAGATTACTTTATGCCTTCTGAGTATGTATTTAGAAAACCAATTGAGATTCCCAAGATTGACTTACAGATTTTAGAAGAACCTATATGTGATTTTATCCTGGAATTAAGTGATGTACCTTTGGCCAGACAATTTCATGATGACATTTTTCCTGAGGAAATGTATGAAAACCTCTACCACACAGAAGGAGAATATGAGCTTTTAGAGAGAAATGTTGATGGTTTCATGGATGAAAGAGCTCGGATGATTTATACAGAAGCCTCAACCAGATTCAGAATTCCTGACTCAAGACTGCATATCCAGAAAAGAATTGAGAAGGTTCTAATGTTCCAACAAGAAGAATTCAATGGTTTGATATTTGTAAGAATGGAAGTGCTGAAAGAAAGGAATACAAAGATTTTCATGTCCAGTTTTGATTTCCACAGACTAACACTTGATGATCAGATCTTTCTAGTCAAGTTCTTCTCAAGTACTGAAGAAGCCTTGATGGAAATTGAATGCAGAAGACTTCTGGTATCTATGTCAGAAACATGTACTTATATGATTTTCAACTAGCCATTGAAGGAAGAAAAGAGAAGTGCAATCTGAGGTGTCCAACAAATATTGCAGGATTTGATGTGTGTATAAAGGGATTTGTAAATGAAGGAATGGAATCTGAAGGGTTTGCATATAAAGTTCAAGAGAGACTTGAAATGTTCAAACTGAAAGAACTGGTAAAATATAGTGATGCAACTCTGAGTTGGTTACTGATTGAAATGGAAGTAAGTTGTAAAACTGAAAGAAAGAATTTAAAGAAAAGGTGTTTAAACTCTATGAAAAGAAGGTTGAATCTCAGAAGAAAGATCAGAAGTTGTGGTGAATGGTTGCTATCTGAAGTTAATCCCAAGAAGATGTTACATAGTGATTTTGTGTTTCCTGCTGAGTATGAAGTGAATGAAATTCTGTCAGATGAAGTTGAAGAAGTCCAGGACACAACACCTCAGAATGTGCAGATAACTAGTTTTGATCAAGCTGAACAGTCTGAACCCAAAGAAGATGAAATATCCATTGATCTAAATGGATACTTTCTTGAATTTGATCTGCCTGAGTTCTTCAAACCAAAAGAAGTACAATTCTTGGACGTGTATTATGATAGACCTAAGGAGACTCAGATCTGGTTGGCTGAAAAATCAAGATGTCTTGGCAAAACAAAGCAAGCTATTTACTCAGATTTTCTAATCACTGGAATCAGAGAATTGAAGGTTAAGAAATTCAGAAAGATGGAGTACTTATCCTTTGAAGTTCTGAGAGAAGATGGCAAGGTTTATTACTTTACTGATGCAGATTTTGAGAAACTATCAGTGGTTGACTTCTATAAATTACATAGCTTTCTATGCTTCAAAGAGTCAAGCAAAGACAGAAATGAAAGGAAGGCAAGAAGTGTGGTGATTGAGGCCATGTTCTATATCTTAAGGTGGCACTGTTATACAGATTTCCAAATAGCTCTGTATTTACAAAAGTCATGTGTTTATCTGGCAAATCCCAATACAGATCATGAGCAGAAAAAGATGTTAAAGACTGGAAGTGTTCACAAATATCCAGATTTGGGAGTATTTTTGAAAAACAAAAGTGGAAAGATCTTCTTCAGAGCAAAGGAAACTGCAAAATACTGTTCTGGAACTTTAAGAATCATAAAGCACAATTTGGAGAAAAAGATGCTGAAAGTGAAGGAAGCAAACATGACTCAAGAAGTAATCAATCAGCAAGTTGAAATTATTCAAGAAATCATTGTCAAAATTGATAAGAGGCTTAATCTGAGAAATGTGCTACTTCAGAAAATTGTTCCTGCTCTGAAAGAACTGGATGATGCAAAATTCAAGTTTATTTGACAAAAAGGGGGAGATTGTTAGATCTGAAGTTTTGTCAATAAACCAAGTGCTGAAGATCTGATAAGAAGACTCAGATGATCTGAGTAGAGGAGTCAGATATCTGAGAAGAGAAGTCAGAGTTCTGAGAGAAAGAGTCAGAAGCTATGAGAAGCGTTATCAGAAGAATGTTCAGAAGTTCTGAACAACCTGTTCAGAACTTATGACTACATACTTTACTTAGTATTTAGTAAACTAATTAGGACACGTGTTATGTTCTTATTAGTCTTTCTTATTTGTACTGTAGCTTTAACATGTCCGTTGCTGTATAAATAGAGTGGTTAGCACTACGTAGCTAACTGATTGATTTTCCCGTATATCTTTGTATTCATTCTTTGTAATCTTTGAGATTCTCTCTCTCTTAGATCTGTAATCCTGTTCATCATTGAATACAATTGGGCTTGATCATACAACTTCTCAATTACTGCTTTCTATATTGATTGTAAGATTAGATCCTGTACTTACATTTATCAATAAACAATTTAGAAAAGTAAAATATGTGTTTGTATTCAACCCCCCCCCCCCTTCTACAAACTTGTATAGCCCTTCGGGACCAACAAGTGGTATCAGAGCAGATTTGTTTAATCTCATAAACAAGATCTGATCTATACTAAGATTTCTCTTCCTTGCTATTTTCTAAAATGGCTACCAACACAAACACAAACTATATTGACAACGGTTCTCTTGCAAAACCACCTAGATTCTCCAAAGATAATTTTAATCTATGGAAAAATAGGATGATTCTCTTCTTAGAAGGTGTAGACCCTACTGTGCCTTATTATCTTGAAAACGACCCATATATTCCTGTAAGAATTGATGCTGCAGTTCCAACCGCTAAGAATAGACCTGCTATTCCAGAAAGGCTGATTCCTAAGGAAATTCATATGTGGACTGATGAAGATAAGAAGAAAGTGGCTATCGACACCAAAGCCAGATCCATACTCTCCATGGCTCTTCCTGACGAAGTCTACCATTCCGTCATGAACCTGAAAACTTCAAAAGCTATGTGGGACACAATCTGTGTTCAGTATGAAGGTACTTATGAAGTCCAGGACTCTCGAAAGATCAACCTGGTAAGACAGTATGAAAGCTTCATTTGTGGTAAGAATGAAACTCTCTCTGAAGTACACCAACGTTTTAACTGTTTAATAATAGATCTAAAAACTGTTGGTAAGGAATATTCTAACTTTTAAGTACTGACAAAGTTCTTAGAATGTTTACCTGAAAGCCGGGACAATTATTCTATGTGTCTCAAGCTGTCAAAGGATCTAAAATCAATGACCCTTTCTACCTTATATGGCACGATGCTGAATCATGAGCAATCGAGTCATCTTAAGAAGAATCTTGTGAAAGATTCCAAAAGCACCCCTGTTGCTTTAATCTCAGAGGATCCTTCCACTCAGCGATCCTCGATTACTATCACTGAGTTGGAGAGTAACTCTGAAAGATCATCAGATTCTGACTCTTCAGATCTTGATGAATCTTTGGCGCTCCTCACTAAAAAGTTCAGGAGATTCGCCAAAAAGAAAATGTTCAGAAAGAATAAACCTCTTTCCATTACTGACAAGCCAAGATCATCAGCTCCTGTTGATAAGGCTACTGCTACTTGTTTTAACTGTGAAAAGATAGGACATTTCGCTAACGAGTGCAAGTCAAAGAAAGTTTCGAGAAACTCAGCGTTTCCCAAGAAATCCTCTAACCTCAGGTCTAGAGATGACAAATACGCCAAGCTGAAAGAAAGGTATGCAAAGATGAAAAGCTTTAAGAAGAAAGGCAAAGGTCTGATGGCTGACTATGATTGGGCTGCCTCTGACGAAGAATCATCATCTGACTCTGAAGATGATGAAGCCAATCTCTGTCTTATGGCCAAACTTGAAGATGAGGAAGAAAATTCTGACATTCCCTCTACTTCAACCTCTGCAACTCAGGTATCACCTTCCTTCTTTACCAATATTGCAAATATTGATGAAGCTGATAGTCTTCGAAAGATCGATCTCTTGACTAGAAGTTTATATGAAGCTATGAATGGCAAAACTGTAGTTGAAAATCAAAACCTTGATCTCGCTGAACAGCTTAAAAACTGTCACCTTCAAATAGAAAATCTTTCTAAAATTGAAGAAGATTTTAAAGATCAAGTTCACCTAAATCAGCTAGTCAAAATCGAGCGCGAAGAAGCTATCGCTGCATTAAAAGGTGAAAAAGCTACTGTTGATGGATGGTATAATTCCTCAACAAAGATCACTGAGATAATTAAGTCTCAGATTCCCCTGAGTGATAAACGTGGTCTTGGTTACAAAGCTGATACTCTAGAACCAACCACTGATCGTTCCATGCTCTTATTTGGAACTTTCGTATCCTCAGTCGCTGATACTTCATCCTCTCAGTGTTCCTTTTCTAAACCGCCTATCCCTGAGGAAATCTCTACCTTAACTTCTAAAGGTAAAGGAATTGATTTTAACCAAAATCCTCAGAAGGGTACCTCTGTACCAAAGCTGAACGCTTCTAAAGCTTCAGTGACTTATCCCTCTGATTCCAAGAATAAGATCTCTGGATTTATTCAGCGATCTACTCCTAGAATCAAAGTGGAAATTCTTGGTAAGAAATCTGAAGAACTGAATGTTCCTCCTTTTTCAAAAACCAATAGCTTACTTGGTGCTGGTACTTCTAATTCAAAATCAAAAGCTCAGCATTCAAATGGTCCTAGAACTGTTAGGGCAGGTTTTATAGTTGATTTAAAGTTCAAGGGTTGAATTGTATTTGTTTAAATTAGAGCTTATTAGTGAACGGGCCGTGGGCTTGTTAACCACGGGCCCGATGTATTTAATGTGTGATTAGCTTGGAAAAACAAGCTAATCATCTCTTTAGCTTTCTATTCGTATTGTAAACATTCTCTCTGAAAGTTAATGAAAGGGATGACAGTTGGAAATCATTGTTCTTATTGATTATCATTACGATTTCTATATTGTTGCACGGATCTGGATTTAACAATTGGTATCAGAGCAGACGGACGGATTCGATTCACAGATTCATTCACTGATTTCTGGTTAGTTTGACTTTTTCACGTCTGACCATTCTTGAATTTTCAAATCTTTGATTCTGACTAAATTGTTCAATTCTGTTTATTGGGTTGTGTTAGCATTGTACTTGTTAGTAATTCTGCAAATTTTCGCATTCCAATTCGATCGTTTGAGTGATTAATTTAGCAATTTAAGATCAAAAGTTTTGGTAGTGTTCTTGACAAAAATCCGATTTTTAACCATCAAAACTTGTTGTTTTTGCATTGAAATCGATTGGGTTAGTGTTAGTTTTGTGTCTGGTAGTGTTTCTAACCTTTCAGAAACCTTCTTGTGCAACCCTAATCGAAAATCGATCATATTGAAAAAGTCAGCTGAGTTTTCCGGATAACCCAGCCGTGGTTTCCGGACAAGTTGATAGTTCCCGGACGTTTGTGTGATTTCCATCCGGGTACCTCCAATTCCATCCGGACTCCTCATCTTTCCGTGTAAGTCATTTTTCCTTATACAATCCGGGTAACATTTGTATCCGGAAACCTAGAGTTTCAGGACATTTCTTATCCGGACAATCCATTGTACCCGGAAACTTCAGTGTATCCGGAAACATCTTGTTTCAGTTTTCTATTCGGTAACTTAAGCCATCCGGTAACCTTGGTTATCCGGACAACTCAAGTTATCCGGACTCTTCCTCTTATCCGAACATTTTTTTTATTGATCTACTTGCATCAAATCTGATCCGGACACTTCCAGATCAGATCACTTATTTGGATTCCTATCCAGTAAGTTCTGTTTAGTCAAATCACTCTTAGAACCTGCGTTAGGACGTCACTCTTAGTACCTTGCGTTAGGTTTACACTCTGAATCGATCAACCCGTCTGACGATCACTCCGTTGCAACCAAAGATGTCTACTTCTCGTGATGCTCTGGCAATTGGCACTGACACCAAGCCACCGTGTCTCTATCCGAACGAGTACATCCAATGGCGAGATAGGTTCATGATCTTCATAGAGTCCAAGGACAACTATGAGTACATCAAGAGAGCTATGGATAATGGCCCAATTCCCAAGCCAATGAAGGACATAGCTGCAACTTCAACTGCTGTAGCTCGACGTGAGGACAAGACTCTTGCTGAGATGACATAATTTGAAAGAGGCATGATTGAAGGTGAAAAGCATGCAAAGAGATATCTGATTCAGCATCAATGAACTGTATGAGACACTTCTCCAAGACGAAGATGAAGTGAATGAGCTTCTGGGAAAGAAGAAGAATGAGCCAAAACCATCTGCTAATCCTATTGCCCTCATGACTTCCAAACTAGGGAAATCTTCGGGCAGCCAATCCAGACGCGGTCCACAGCAAAGCTCCTCCGAGTCAGAACCTGAAGACGAGAAAGACGGTGATGCTGATGGTGAAGTATCAGACTTAATGAAAGCTATTGCCCTTCTGACTAAATCCTTTCAACAACAACAGTTCTACAAGAAGCCATCTTCCAATAGTCAACGCTACTCCACTTCCTCCAATAAGCGTCATGACTATAAGGATCGGTATGAAGGAAAGAAGAAGGTAGAAGAGCAAGATCAATCTGAGAAGAAGGAGAAGACAGAGAAAGGTGACCGGAAGAAGAGAGGTGAACCTGTGAAATGCTACAACTACGGGAAACTCGGTCACTTCGCTAAAGACTGCCGTCAGCCTACAGTGAATAACTCTCACTACTATGAGGCCAAGCTTGCACTGGCCAGACAGAAGGAGGCTGGGGAGGCAATGTTCGTTGAAAATGAGTACTGCCTAGGAAGATCTGATGATGAGGACGATTATGAAGGTGCTGATGCTTTCAGGGGATATCAATCGTCTACGGATGAAGAAAAGGCAACAACAAATCAGGTATGTGATTCTTGCCTACAAAACTTCATACATCAACTGCAAACTATCACCGAAAAGGCAAACTCCCTCAAGGCCACAAATGAAGAACAAAAGCTTGAAATTAGTTCAATAACTGAAAAGCTTAATGTTCAAAAGAAATTAACTGAGAAGTATAAGTCTGAAAATGCTAACTTGACCATTAAATGCAAAAATATGTCATTAGCACCTAAAGACTTAAGGGCCAAATTATCTGATCTCCAACGTCAGTTTGATCAGTGCTTGAATGAGAAAGAAGACATTACTTATCAATGTTATTCTCTTCAAATTCAACACAAGGAGTATGTGGCCAAAATTCTTGATCTTGAAACCAAACTCCACAAAAGGGTTCAAACTGATCAAACCATTTTTTTGAATAAACCCAAAGAGTTCACGTACTTTAACAAAGAATGGGGAATCGGATATGATAACCCACACTATTTGAAAAAGGGAAGATATCAAGTTCCCACTCTGTATGATTTTGCGTGTTATGGGTTAGATAAAAAGTATCCGGAGTACGCAATTCAATGGACTGGTCATCTTGAACCTGAAAAGGAAGAGAAAACCGAGGAACATAAGCGTACACACAAACGAGGAATTCAACTTCCATTTTGTTATGAACCTCTAAACTACTCGTACCAAAAGTACAAAAAGTACCTTTCCAATGACTACTTAGACCCCTACAAGGTAGCTAGTCCCAAGGATTCCTCCAAAAAGGATGATGACCTAGCACCTGCAACCAAGACTGAGACGGATGAGTTTAAACTCTATGTTCCCCCTCTCATCTAGGAAGCAAAGATAGTCGAGTTGGAGGAGTCCATTGAGAAAGAAAGGTCAAGGTTTCAAATGGAAAGACAAGTCTTACTTACGAAACTTGAGAATCTTCAACCGGTCAAAACCGACGTTGTGTCTGGTGAAGGACAGGAAATCCTTCGGAGTGAAATCAATCGACTCACATCACAACTGTCTGCCTTGGCAACAGAAAATATGAAAGAGGACACGAGAAATGGTCAGCTTCAAGAGAAAATTGACCAACTGCTATCTGACAAGAAGATTTCACCCAAACCTTCCTCAAATTCATCCGACACATCTTCGTGCAAAGCCTTCTTAGGCAAGATTTCTAGTACACAAGACGGTCAAGATTCTCAAGACGAGAGTGTTTTAAGGAAATTGAACTCTGATTTTTTCTTAGCTTCCGCACCAAATTCCCCAAAGCACACAAGCACAAAGAGTTCCTCGCCTTCCTCACCTGATCCTAGTCCAGTACTTCCCAAGATAAATTTTTCTAAGTACATGAACTCCGAGGGTAACTGTGAAGAAGAGTTCGAGTCATTCCCTTTCGAAAAACCTCTTCCAAGTCACACTGATTTTCTATCCCCCGTAGTCAATCATCCGGTTAATTTTTTAAATAGTAGCTGTTCTCAAACAAAGGCCCCAGCTGTGATCAAGATTTCTCAATCAAAACCAACTTCGAAACCTGTTTCCACAAGGCAATCACAGCCGAGGCAAGAGACCGGACCATTGACTACCACAAAGACTATTTCTCCAAGTCATTCTGACTTTTTGTCTCCAGTGGTTAATCGTCCGGTCAATTTTCAAAAGGGCGACTGTTCTCAAACCAAGACTCTGGCTGTGATCAAGATTCTTAAAAACGCTTCAAATTCTCAAAAACAATCACAGCCGAAGCAAAAGACCGAACGACCGACCACTACGATTCTTGTTTCCTCAACAGTCACTGATCATACTGTCCCTGCTGTTTCAGATAAAAATGGTCGCGGTAATAAAGAAACACCAAAGTGGCTAAAGAGGGAATCTGTCAAGAAGGATGCGTCAAAGTCTTCCCCGCCTGTTTTTAATTCTAGAATAGACAAAGACAATTATGCTTGGAATCATTGGAACCATTTTGATGTTTCTTTTCCCGTTAAAGTTAATTCTCTTAATCAATTGATTCGGTTATCGCATGATTGTTTATGTTGTTCTAATTGTGGTTGGAATGATTTTGATGATATTCACAATAATGATTGGTATGCGCCTTATTTTGTTGGTAACTTATTTCATAAGCAAAACTCCACAATAATAAGCAAAAACACCAGTCCCAACGGGGTACCAATCAAGCGGTTAAACCACAGCGGGAGACTCACCCCATTCCTACATGAGTTGCTCCTACTGGAGTTAAACCGGGACCCAGGTGGAAAGCTGCCACAAAATCTGTTCCTCCTAAAGGTGTAAATTCTGCACCGAAGAGGAAACAAGTGCCAAAACCAGTTCCCTCTGCCATTGTAAATCCTACACCTAAAGGGAAAGCTGGGACAAAGCAAGCTTCCCCAAACGGTGCCCAACCTAACCCTCTAGGACCCAAGCAAATTTGGGTACCTAAACTTCACTAATCTTGTTTTGCAGCACGGTCATGTGTGGTACTTAGATTCTGGATGCTCCAAGCACATGACCGGAAGGAGGGAGCTTCTCACGAACTACAAAGAAGAATACTGCGGACACGTGAGATTTGGGAATAACGAGAAGTCGCCGATCGTGGGCTACGACGACATCGTACAAGACAAGATAACAATAAAGAAGGCATCCCACGTCGCAGGATTAGGACACAATCTCTTCAACATCGGTCAATTCTGCGACAAGGATCTTGAGGTCAGCTTTAAAGCCACAAGGTGTAGAATCCTCAACAACGACGGAGAAGAGCTACTGGCTGGGACTCGAAAGACCAATCTCTACACCATTGACCTCGCAGCAATCAAATCCGACAAACCTGTCTGCCTCTTGTCAAAAGCCGACTCTGATCAAGTTTGGCTCTGGCATAGACGTCTTTCACACCTCAACTTCAGAAGTATCAATCAACTGGTGTTAGGCAGACACGTCAGAGGCGTGCCCCAACTTCCGTTCGTGAAGGATCGTCTCTGTGGGGCATGCGAAAAGGGAAAGATGAAGCGCACATCACATCCGCCGAAGGCAACTCCGAGCACGTCTCGGACCCTCGAACTCATTCATATGGATTTGTGTGGTCCAATGCGTGTTCCGAGCATCAATAAGCACAAATACGTGCTTGTGATGGTGGACGACTACTCACGCTACACTTGGGTGATGTTCTTACGCTCGAAGGACGAAACTCCGGAGCTCATTATTGATCACCTGAAGACTGTCCAGAAGAACAAGCTTCAACACGTTCAGTCCATCAGAACTGACAACGGGACAGAGTTCAAGAATCAAAAGGTGGATGACTATCTGAGGTCAGTGGGCATCACACACACCTTCTCTGCCGCACGCACTCCTCAGCAAAACGGAGTGGTGGAAAGACGGAACCGTACTCTCGTTGAAGCTGCCCGCACAATGCTTTCCCAAGCAAATCTACCTCTATATCTCTGGGCTAAAGCGGTGTCTACGGCATGCTACACGCAAAACCGCTCTATCCTTCTCAAGCGGTTCAACAAGACGCCATACAAGATCATGAATAATCACGTTCTAACCATCGGCTACTTTCACGCCTTCGGATGCTCGTGCTACGTATTGAACGACAAGGATGATCTCGGCATATTCAACCCCAAGGCGGACGAAGGAGTTTTCATCGGCTACTCCATGACGGCTAAGGCGTATCGCGTTTACAATAAACGGACCAAATCCGTTGTTGAAAGCATAAACGTGACATTCGACGAAGCTGCAGATTTGGCTTCTGAACAACTCAGTTCAGAACCCGGTTTAACTGGAGTGCTAGCTTCCGGACCTTCGAGTTCGGGATCTGCACAAGCCACAGTAAATCCGAATCACGCATCTTCATCGAATGCTGACTCTTCTGATTTAGATTTACTGTTTCAATATTTCTATGATGACATACTTAACTCTTCTGCTCATGTCTCAGCGCAACCGCGACTTGAAGCTGCTCGCAATGAGGAGTCGGTCGCCTTATTTGGTCCGCCTCCTTCTACGAGCATGCCATGAACAATAATAGAGACAGCTCAACCGTCATCTTCAGATACGCATGCACCTGGTACTGTAACCCCCCGGAGGAACCTATAATCTCTGAGATAGCTCCTACTGATTCGTCATCTGCTACAACCGATGCTCAACCTCTGAACTCCTCGGAACCAGAAGTTGTTCAACCATCGACGAATCCTCCCCCACTTCCTCCAAGAAACAAGACTGCTACTCTTGAAGCGGTTCAAGACCTTCCATCTGGTTCGTATGTGGATTCGGATGCGTCTCACTCCACCCAGCAGCCGCTTCTGCATTCCACCAAATGGAAGAAGGCTCATCCCCTACATCAGATAATCGGTGATCCTTCTACTCCTGTTCGTACACGAGGCACTTCCGCTAACTTCTGTCTCTTTTCCGGATTCTTAAGCAAGATTGAGCCGACGAACGTACGCGAAGCGCTCGAAGATCCAGACTGGATCATAGCCATGCAAGAAGAGCTAAATCAATTCCAAGCTCTAAAGGTATGGTGACTGGTTCCACGTCCTAAGCACAAGACGGTAATCGGCAGCAAATGGATCTTCAAAAATAAAAAGGACAAAGACGGCATCGTTGTTCGCAACAAGGCGCGTCTTGTGGCCAAAGGGTACCGACAACAAGAGGGGATCGACTATGATGAGACCTATGCTCCGGTCGCATGCATCGAGGGAATCCGTATGTTTCTCGCTTATGCAGCGTACAAGAACTTCACAGTCTTCCAAATGGATGTGAAGACAACCTTTCTTTACGACGACTTCCAAGAAGAAGTTTACGTGTCGCAACCCGACGGGTTTGTGGATGACTCGAAGCCTGACCATGTCTACATCTTAACAAAGGCACTATACGGCTTAAAGCAAGCTCCGCGAGCATGGTACAATACACTGTCTAAGTTCCTGTTATAATCCGACTTTACACGAGGTACCATTGATTCTACTCTGTTTATCAAGAACGAAAAGGGTCACATCATCCTAGTCCAGGTATATGTCGATGACATCATTTTGGGTTCTACTAGTCCATTATATGCAAAGAACTTTGCCAATCTCATGGGAAGATTTTTTAAAATGAGTATGCTTTGTGAGATGAATTTTTTCCTTGGTCTTCAAGTTAAACAACCGTCGACAGGAATTTTCATAAACCAGTCCAAATACATTAGAGATATTCTTCGGAAATTCCAATTGGACCAGTCCTCACCAATGAAAACTCCCATGGCAACCAATACAAAGCTTGACGCCGATCCTAACGGAAAGGCTGTCAACACCAAATTGTATCGGGGAATGATCGGTTCTTTAATGTACTTAACTGCCAGTAGACCGGACATCATGTTTTCAACATTTCTTTGCGCCCGTTATCAGTTAAACCCTAAAGAGTCTCATTACAATGCCGTTAAACGAATTTTTCGTTATTTACGTGGTATTGCTGATCTTGGCCTTTGGTACCCGAAAGAGACAGCTTTTGGCCTATCCGCTTACTCTGATGCAGATCACACGGGATGCATGTTGGACCGCAAGAGCACCTCGGGACACATTCAGTTCTTGGGAGATAGCCTGGTAAGTTGGGCTTCGAAGAAACAACAATGCGTTTCAACATCAACTGCTGAGGCGGAATATGTAGCCGCCGCAAGATGCCGTTCCCAAGTAATCTGGATGAGGACGCAACTCAAAGACTACAGCTTTACGTATGTCAAAGTCCCGATGTACTGTGACTCGAAGAGCGCAATTGCCATATCAAGCAACCCGGTCCAACACACCAAGACGAAGCACATCGACGTTCGGTATCATTTTATTAAGGATCACGTCGAAAGAGATACAGTCGAACTCCACTTCGTAAATACTGAGCATCAGTTAGCAGACCTGTTTACCAAAGGCTTGGACGAAAAACGTTTCAAATTTCTTGGGTTCAAGCTAGGTATGCTAAATCTGAAGACTTAATCCGAATGTGTGCCCGTTACAAGTTCCATACATCTACGCGTAACTGTCTACTCCTCATGAGTATACACTTCCTCGCACCTGTATTATACTTGTCTCGGTTACACAGTTAGATTTTAGTCTCTGTATTTATTAGGTAGATCTCGTTTGTTTTCTCTCTTTCTTCGTGTGTTTCTCTTATTTCATACTATCGTCTGTATTTTCGTTCACTATCTCTATGCTTTCACCATATGTTCTTGTGTTCAGGGGGAGCACATTGCGGTATCAGGTAAGCTTCCTCATACTTTGAGGGGGAGCGTCACACACAGTTTTTTCTTAAATGTCCAAAGTTTTTGTGTGTGTGGGCACTCCTGCGTATGTGTTGTAGTCATCATCTGAGGGGGAGCGGCACAAGTTTCCTTAAAAAGTCTCAAAGTTTTTTTTAATGTGCCGGACCCCTCCACTGCACTCTACTGCACTATCCGAGGGGGAGCAAGGGAATACCCATGCTCCGTTTGAAGGGGAGCGAGAGAAAGTCCTCTTCCAGTTCTGATTCCTGCCAAATTCAAAGGCACAGGACCTTTCTGAGTTATCCGGACAGTATCCGGAAACCTCATTACTTCCGGACAGTATCTGGACCGGGTTGGTATCCGGGTCGGATAAGAACCCGGACACCACCCGGGTATATATTGGCACCCGGGTTCCTTCATTTCCATTATCTGGAAAATCGAACCCAAAACCCCAAACCCTTCGAACTCTCTCTCTCTCTCGCTTGGACACTCGGACTTTCATCGATTCGCTCTTGCTATCACTCCCAAACTCAGGTATGAGCTTCGTCATTCAATACTATTCTGTCTATTCGATTTTCACACACATCCAACCACAACTCGACCACTCTTTGGTTCGATTCAACAGTAAACACGAAAACCCTTTGGGGTACTTCGGTTCCGCGCTTAATAGACCATCAATCGGAGGTTTTGATTACTTACAGTGCTTAGATACTAACACAGACCCTAGGTATCTATTTTACCCCTGATGGAGACCCCAGTTAGTTCGTAGAATGATTTTGAAAGTCGTCCGGATACATTCAGCGTATCCGGGAACATTCATCATTATGCATATCTATCCGGAAACCTCCTTGATCGATGCTACTTTATCCGGATTCAACCAATACCCGGAAACCTAGTTGTCCGGAAACCTAAGGGTTTCCAGTAAGTTCAACTACCGGGATGTTTATGTGTCTGGACTCCCATTTATGCGTACAACCACTCTCATCCAGTTACCCTTTTGTCCGGTATCCTCGTTTTATCCGGGAACATTCTTCCCGTCCGGACACTCACGTTTTCCGGACACCCTTGTCCGGATTGCATGGGTTGTCCGGAAAGTTTTTTATTCACCTTTCATGTATCCGGACTCATGTGCATCCGGACACTTTGGCATTCTCCACTATGTCCGGACACCCCTGTTGATGGTCATTTCAGTACCTGGTTTGTCACTGCCAGTCCTTGATCTGTCTCAGATTGAGCCAATCAAAGCAACGGTACGCGCTGACACTTGTTCATCCGTCTCAATAACTAACTGTGCTGTTCTTTTACAGATATTGCAATGGCGGATCAACAAAATCCACAACACCGTCCGGACGAGCATATACCTCAAGAAGAGGAAATCGTAAACGACGAAGCAGATGCTGCCTTGGTTGACCCTGACCATGGCACCGAGATGGAGGCCAACAATCACTACCTGGACCTGGCGCTCTTCAGACCCAACCCTAACCACCAGGTTATATTGTATATCCTCATGCGCCATCCTATTCGTGAGGCCCTCACCCGCACTACCGATGTGCCGTTGATCTACGTTCTTCAAGTGTGGTTCACGGCACAGGTCCGCACGGCCGGTACTTCACAGACGATAACGGCTCTGATAGACAACCAGCCGTTCACCCTGACGCCTGATTCCTTTCGCCGCCTCCTTTCTCTTCCGGCTGCCGACGCCGCAGGACATGAACAGTACGATCCTACCGTAAATGACGACACGCTATGCGCACAAATCCGCGCACTCGGCTACAACCATGATCTTCCTAGACCTTCAGCGTTCAACCGGAAATACCTAGCCCCCATCTGGTACACCTTGTTTACGATTCTGAACAGGTGCCTATCCTCTAGATGGAAAGGTATAGATCAGTGCACCGGTGACTTTCTACGCCTAGTTCACGTCGTCTGCTACAACCGCCATGTCGACTTCGCCATGATCATCTGGCGTGAACTTGTTACCACCATCCAACACATCAGAGGAACGAAACAGAAGAAATTCCTCTCGTACCCGCGTTTCCTATCGCTCGCAGTGCGTCAACACATGGACGCTAATCCAGCAATACCCAGACGTGTTGCACATCCGGTATGCCCTATCCGCCATCTTCAGTTCATGGTTATCCCCAACCCATCCAATGCAGTAGCCATGCCCATCCCTGAAGCCCTATTAGCCGTCGCTGATCCCAATGCACCAGGGGTAGTTGCTTATAAGGGAGAGTTAGGTAATCCCATGGTCCCGCCAGAGCCGGAGGGACCTGCCCAGGGAAATAGACCCGAGGAACGTGAGGGTTCGAGGATGAGAGGTGGAAGGGCCAGACAAGCAGGTGCTGTCGGGCGGGGTGTGTTAGTTGTGAGAGGAAGGGGAGCGAGTGTAGGCGGTGCAGCGGGATCGCGACCCGGTTCCAGCCAACCCCAATCTAGACCCACACTTCATCGTTCAACTGAACCATATGTTACTGAAACCCCTTCCCCACCTCACCATGTTGAAGACGTGGAACCTGACTCCACGGACTCCGATACCGACCGTACCGTACGCCTGAAACACATACCTCATGGTATCGGACCCAACCCAGATTTCGCTGTTGGAATCCCTCTTGACTCACCTCCTCATACTGGAACCGGACCTAGTATTAGGACATCTGAGGGATAACAAGTAGAGGAGTTAGATCATGCGAGGCGGAGAGAACTGCGTTCAAAGTTGAACCAGGAAAGAATGAGCCGTAAAGAAAAAGAGGCTCCTGAGCGAACCGAACCGAGCGATATCCGGGTAGCCACATCTGCTATCCCGTCTCATTTGTTGGGACGGGGTATTGAAGAAGACTCCGTGGACCCAGCGGAGCAATTGCACGACCCCCTCATCCACTCATCCGTCTCTCAAAAGACGGAATTTTCAGTACATCACGGGGATATAGCACAACTTCCACCGGTCTCTCACTCGGAGAGTACTAGTGTTGAAACAAGAGACCAGCAACCCCCGTTCTCGACTTCTTTCAGTGCACCATCGAGTCTAGATCCACTTGTTATTGAAGATTCTTTGACTAGGACACTTGATGCGGAACAACACCAAGTCGCGGCTCTAAGTGACCCGACCGGAACGTCTGTAGTGTCTCCGTCTGCCGGAACACGAGGATCGGATGGAAATCCTACCACAGCTATTATCACGCCAACTGTGAACGTAGGTGGCTCTACCCCCGCGGTAGATGCCTCAACGGGTAACCTAAGTGGTCCCGGAGTTAGTAACCCAGACTTTGTGTCACCAGGGTCCCTGGACAGCACCCTTAAGGCTGTCCGCCAGGATATGGAGCAACAGATGCAGCAACATGTAGCCGCTGAACTTGCCAAAGCTATGCGCGCTATCAAAGGTAAAGGCCACCTCGTCGAAACTGCAACCGCCCCTGTACCTCCACCGATTCAATCGCAACCTATCTATTCGGTGGACACCCTGAAGACTATGCTATTGGCCCAACTGCTCCAGGAATCAGATACAACCGCCTCTACTGAAGCAGGCCTGATCTCAGTTCTCCGATCACAGGTCACTGCTCCATCTTCATCTATTACCGCTCGCTTAGAAGCCATTGACTCGACTCTCAAGGACTACAACCTAGCGCTCACAACGCTGTCCGAGAGAGTCCGCTCACTCGAAGATACCTGCAAGAGTCAAGCAGGCGGCCTGAAGCGGAAACACGATGACCAGGATGATCCTGATCACCGTGAGGGGGAGAAGAGACAACGTCTGACCGAGACCGCCTCCCTGATCCAGACTGAAGCTACAACTGTGGTTCATCAGGAACCCCCAACTGCGGCAGCTACAACAGAAGCACCAGAAGCCGAGTTGCTTTTAGCAGACATGGTTATAGACATGGAGATATCAGATGAAGAAGACCCGACGGTTGAAAAGCCCGAGGATTCAACACAGGAACTGATTGATTTTGACTCATCAGACATACCGATTCTGGACATGATAGATCCAGATTGTGAAGCCAACCCGGACACCGAAGATGCATGGTACGAAAAAGCCGCCAGTGCCGTAAATCTCCAGGTAAATTTGGTCTTCCCCACTGATGAGGACGACAACATTGATTATGATCAGTTCCTGCTCCAAAATTTGTATGGAACATCCCCCGTTCACTATGCTCAACCCGCCAGAACATCATCAACAAGACCCGAGTCTACTACTTCCGATCTTCCGACAACTGCTCCTCCCACGACAGCTTCTGATCTTCCTCCCCCTCCTCAACAGCAACAAATCCATTGGGAGAAGATCATGGTACTTATCCCTCACTTGGAGGAATCTTTGAAGAAGTTGTTCGTCCACAAGCTTTGCCCGATCGAGCCGACCTTCTGTCTGGGTATTTACAACCTTAGCCCAGAATTTCAACGTAGGTATACACTAGCAATGCAGCGGTGTCTTCTAGTTAACCAAGTCAGAACCAAACTTCGGATCACAGAGGTAATCAGTATCTATTCAAGACGCATTATGAAGATCGTCTATCCAGTTTTCATTGTTCGACGTGAATATGGGAACGAATGGAAATTTTTAGAAGCTGACTTCAAGAACCTCCGACTGCTCGACTTTCTGGTTATTCTGAAAGACTTACGTACAAGAACCATCCGACCGCTAGAGATTACAAAGGCGCTCGAAGTTGTTCGTCGATACCTGGTCCGCACCATCATGATGTCTTATCTAACGGACTTCCAAATGGCTATCGAGAACAAAGCGAAAAAGGTAAATCTGATCAAGCCGAATCTGGATGCCCCTGAGTTGAAGATGTATCCCGAAAACTCACTGCTTCTACAACCTGAATTTGGGATAGTCTACATCAACGAACAGAACGAAAAGAAGTTTCTGCGTTTCAGTCAGGTAGACAGATTTTGTGACAGCACGCTTCTAAAGGTCAGAGATGCTCTTCGAAAGATTATGCAGCACGAGTCTGAGAATCCAAGGTATTCTTATATTCCGAATCAGAATGAAACTATTGCTCGGAATGCCTTGGAAATGATTGAAGATCGCATCGACTATCGCCGCGCCATCAGATTCTTTGAGGTTCACTTCGCGTTGCGCAAACGATACGTGTTCAATTGGCGAGAGCTACAGCGCGAACTCGAACTTCAAATCAAAGGGGAGATTGTTAGGGCAGGTTTTATAGTTGATTTAAAGTTCAAGGGTTGAATTGTATTTATTTAAATTAGAGCTTATTAGTGAACGGGCCGTGGGCTTGTTAACCACGGGCCCGATGTATTTAATGTGTGATTAGCTTGGAAAAACAAGCTAATCATCTCTTTAGCTTTCTATTCGTATTGTAAACATTCTCTCTGAAAGTTAATGAAAGGGATGACAGTTGAAAATCATTGTTCTTATTGATTATCATTACGATTTCTATATTGTTGCACGGATCTGGATTTAACAAGAACTATTTTTAGTTATAGGAAATGTTATCATTGTGGACTTACTGATCATATTGCTAGTAAGTGCCCCACAGCCACCAAAGCTAAAAAGATAGTTAAGGTGAAGATCATTGCCCCCAAGGCAAAGAAGACCACTGAGGTTAAGAAATTAACCAAAGTGAAGACTGATAAAGCTGAATCTTCAAATGCTGCGAATATTGCTAAACCTTCCACTTCCTCAACCACCGCTGACAAATCTAAACCCAAGATGATGTGGGTACCAAAGTCAAACTGATCTTCTTTTGTTTTGCAGGTTAAGAAGGGTATCTGTTATCTCGATAGCGGATGCTCTAGACACATGACTGGAAAGAAAAGCCTGCTCGCTGAATACAAAGAAGAGAAGGGTCCCTCTGTAACTTTCGGTGGAAATGGAAAAGGACATACCCGAGGGTTTGGTGTACTATCTAATGGTACAACAACCTTCAGAAGAGTCGCATATGTTGAAGGGCTGAAGCATAATCTTCTAAGCATCAGTCAGCTTTGCGACAAGGATAACAAAGTAATCTTTACTAAGGAATCCTGCTTTGTCGCTGACAAAAAAGAGAAGATAGCTCTCAGCGGTTATCGTTTGGAAAATGTTTATGTAATAAACATGGACTCAACAACCACTGAGAACTCCTGTTTCTTCTCAAAAGCCTCATCTGATGTCGACTGGCTATGGCATAAGAGGCTCTCTAATCTAAACTTCAAGACACTGAACACTCTTTCTTCAAAAGAATTAGTCACTGGTCTACCTCAGCACTCAAACGCCAAAGAGTCCTTATGTTCAGCGTGTGAGAAAGGCAAGCAGACCAAAGCAAGCTTTAAGTCAAAGCAAGTTTCCTCAGTATTATCTCCTCTACAACTTCTCCATATGGATTTGTTTGGCCCTGTTAACAAACAATCCATCGCTGGAAAGAAATATACGCTGGTCATAGTTGATGAATTCTCTCGCTATACATGGGTTATGTTTCTCCGTTCTAAGAGTGACACCCCTGAAGAACTCATCACCTTTGTTCGGAAGATGGAAACCCTGAACAACTTGATCGTTCGCTTAATAAGGAGTGATCATGGGACTGAATTCAAAACAGTTCTCTTGATTCCATCTTTGAGAGTAAGGGTATTTCTCACAACGTTTCTTCAGTGAGAACACCGCAACAAAACGGAGTCGCTGAAAGAAGAAATAGAACTATTATTGAAGCTGCACGTTTAATGCTCAGCGATTCTCACCTGCCTACTCAGTTTTGGGCAGAAGCTGTCAACACTGCTTGTTTTACGCAAAATAGGTCGCTGATAGTCAAAAGATTCAATAAGACAACCTATGAACTTTTTCATGGGAGAAAGCCTTCAATTAGCTTTCTTCACATCTTTGGATGTCAGTGTTTCATACTGAACAACAGAGATGCCCTTGGAAAGTTTGATCCTAAGGCTGATGATGGAATCTTTCTTGGATATTCTTCAATCTCCAAAGCCTTCAGAGTCTTCAATCGAAGAAGACAAACTGTTGAAGAAACTATT
This sequence comes from Saussurea involucrata, assembly GCA_033807775.1. Classification (NCBI taxonomy): domain Eukaryota; kingdom Viridiplantae; phylum Streptophyta; class Magnoliopsida; order Asterales; family Asteraceae; genus Saussurea; species Saussurea involucrata. The sequence goes on from CM066316.1 coordinate 30,647,038, forward strand.
CACGTCACTTTTGACGAATCCCGTTCAGCAAACTCTTAACCGTCTGTTGATACTGAAGAACTGAATCAATGGATGTTCTCTCATCTTGGTGATTCAGAAGATATTCCCACTCCTCATACTCATACAGTTGAAGATGATAGTCCTACTATCATCCCAAACATGCAGAATAGTGAAGCTGAAACATCATGGGTCTCAACAGTTCCTTTAAACACTATACCTGCTTCTGAACCAAATGTCTCAGACATCCCATCTATTTCTCAGCAATTAGTGAATGAGATGACATCTGCACCTACTCCTCTCTTGGCTGATATACCAGAAGTTGCTGAAGCTTCATTTTCAGCTCCTCCAGTTCAATCTGAGTCAGCGACTTATGCTCCTGCTCAGCGATGGACTGTAAATCACCCAATTGATCAAATTCTTGGTGATCCAAACGCTGGTGTTCAGACCCGACGAAGTGCAGGTAATATTTGTTTATTTGTTAACTTTATTTCTCTGACTGAACCAAATAAAATAGATGATGCCCTCAAAGATCCAAACTGGGTCAGCGCCATGCAAGAAGAGTTGACTGAATTCGAAAGAAACAAAGTTTGGAAACTTGTTCGAAGACCAACTGACAAAACAGTGATAGGCACTAAATGGGTCTATCGAAACAAGTTGGACGAACATGGAACTGAAACCCGCAACAAGGCTCGACTTGTTGCTCAGGGATACAGATAAGAGGAAGGCATATATTACGACGAAACATTTGCTCCAGTAGCAAGACTAGAATCTATTCGTCTATTCTTAGCATACACTGTACACAAAGACTTCAAAGTATATCAGATGGATGTTAAGTCAGCTGAATGAAGAAGTCTATGTGGAACAACCTCCAGGATTCTCAGATCCTAAGCGTCCAGGTTATGTTTATAAACTGGATAAGGCACTTTATGGTTTAGAGCAAGCTCCTCGTGCATGGTATGACACTCTCTCTACTTATCTCCATATTGAAAAATTTGAGCGTGGTAAAATTGATAAGACTCTATTCTTCAGGAAAGTAAAAGGTCATATTATTCTTGTTCAGATATATGTTGATGACATTATATTTGGTTCTACTAACCCTGACCTTTGTACTCGTTTCGCTGATAGAATGAAAGAAGAGTATAAAATGAGCATGATGGGTGAGCTAACATATTTCCTTGGTCTTCAGATAAAGCAAAATGAAAAAGGAACTTTCATTAATCAGGGAAAGTATGTTAAAGATATGCTAAAGAAATTCGATTTAACTCAGAGTTCAGCTATGAAAACCCCTATGGCACCACCACTGACACTAGACAAGGATTCAAATGGAATACCTGTTAATGTCACGCTGTACCGTGGGATGATCGGCTCTCTCTTGTATCTTACAGCTAGCCGACCCGATATTATGTACGCAACATGTTTGTGTGCACGATATCAAGCTGAACCTAAGGAATCTCATATGATCGCTGTAAAGTGAATCTTTCGTTACCTTAAGGGTACTGCGAACCTAGGTCTTTGGTATCCCAAAGACTCAGGGTTTGATCTAATCGTCTATTCAGATAGTGATTTTGCAGGTTGCAAATTGGATAGGAAAAGCACCACAGGAGGCTGTCAGCTCCTGGGTGGATAGCTGGTGAGTTGGACAAGTAAAAAGCAAAACTCAGTGTCCACCTCAACTGCTGAAGCTGAGTATGTAGCCGCTGGAAGCTGTTGTTCTCAGGTCTTGTGGATGAGAAATCAACTACTAGACTATGACCTTCAGCTCTCGAAAATTCCAATCTATTGCGACAGCACAAGTGCCATCGCTATAGCCAACAATCCGGTGCTACACTCAAAGACAAAACACATCGAAATCAGGTATCATTTTATCAGAGATCATGTGATGAATGGTGATATAGAACTTCATTTTATCCTAACTGACTATCAGTTAGCTGATATGTTCACCAAACCTCTTGATGAGACAAGATTCAACTTTATCATCAGCGAGCTTGGAATTCTGAACTTTGAAGAGTAAAATCTTCAGCGGTTCACATTTGATCAGCGATAGGATAAAATCAACTTGTATAACCCATTCTATCATTCTCTCTAAACATAATTGATTCGCTGATATCAAGGTATGTTTTCTCTCTTACTCGCTGACAATCGCATGTAAATGCAAGATTTCAAAACATATTGCATCGCTGAATATCTCTTCCTTAATCAGCGATACTTTGAAATTTCTTAAACCAACACTGATATTTCTATTCAGTGCTTCATATTTTCAAAAGTGTCCCTGAGCTTTCAAAACCTCAGAGACATCCTAAAATATGAAAGGACAGTTGTGACGTCATTGCAACGGATAAGCCAGACACGTTCTTTTTCTGACACACGATTGCACGTTTCGTTTACCTTCCAATCAAATGCAAACACGTGTTCGTGTCATGATGAAAAACTTTCCCGCTCGAGTTTTTCTCTCTCTCTAATCTCTCTATATAAACTATTTTGGGTTTATATTTTTCTTTTTACGCGAACAACTTCTTCCTCAAGTTTTTCTCAAGAATACTGTTGCATCTTGAACATTCGAGTTTTCTCTCTAAAAGAACTGTTCATCTTCTTCTTCTTCAACGAACCAGGTTAATATTTCTTTTATTTACCTGTTTCTTAACTTGTTAATGATCTTATCATTGTTTTTACAAGATCAAACAAAAGAACTTTTTCAAAAATGAAATCATTTCTTTCATGGTTTTATGAACACAACCTTTCATGGTTGTTCTTCAAGTTTAATCGCAAATATCTTAAACTTGTTCTTCATACGTTTTTCAAGAATCCTAATCCTCAAAGGAAACTGGAAAACAAGACTTTTATTGGGTTTGCATTTCTTTTTCAAAAACAAGAAAACCCTAATCTTCATTAAGACATTTTTGTCTGAATGAAATGGACAAAATTCGAACCATCTTATTGGAAAATCTTTCCACATTAAGATTATTCTTATTTGTTATATCTTTGGTTGAACTGATAATACAGCAATGGCATCTACTGATATTCCTACTGCTGAGAACATTGCTGCTGAGGAACTGGAAATCACCTAGGCTCCTCAGGTCAAGTTCACGCTTGTTGAACTCGATTGGACAAAAGCAAACAATCTCTATGCGCTTTTCGAGTTTCCTCCTCGAAAGCAAGTCACACATCTGAATGATGCTGTGAATTTCCTCAAAACCTGTTGTATCTCCACAGCCCTAACCATTTCTCCTCTAGCTGATAAACACCTACTATCTCAGTTCTGGTATTCTGCCAGACACTCTCAGCTACCATCGACCAAAGACCCCACGAAGAAAATCGATTGCATCCTCTGTGACACTGATTTTGGCACCATAAAAATCACCCCTGCCATTATCCGAAAAGCACTGAGCCTTCCCATCGCCACAAAAGAAAAACCCTTTGTTTCTCTCCCTGACTACAAGAAACATGCTGATAGGGAAGCCATCACTGCATTCTTTGATGCAATGGGTTATGTATGGGAAACTGGGAGGGACAAGAAGCCTGAGAAGAAGCTGACCCTCATCAAGAAATCCAAAATGCCCAGCGAGATGAACTTCATCTTCGCACACTTGATAAGCTGCATGACTGCAAAGACCAGCTCCTCTGATCAAGCCGCTCAACCTCAGCAAGCCATGGGCTATACATTGCTGAAAGGTCTTCATATTGACTGGGCCTCGATAATCAACGATGATCTTGTCCTCAGAGTAAACTCTGCTGCTGACCGACCATCATGGGTTCCATATCCTAGATTCCTCAGCACCGTCTTCCAAACTGGCCTGAAGGATAACTACCCGGAAGTAGGAGACCTGAAACTCTCTCAGGTTGGCCCTAAGGTACTCGACTACAAGCCAATGCCAAACGAGGTACGTCTCTCTACTCTCTTAACTCTTCTAAATCATTCTTCTTCTATTTATGTGGCTACTTTAGCGACAATACCCCTCGCTGATACCCAGGCCACAAAATCTACTCCTCTTAAAAGGAAACAATCTACTACCCAACTTGATTCCAAAAGGATCAAGAAAACCAAGAAGCAACACCCCCAACAATCTCATGCTGAAGACTCCCCAGCTCATCTTGAAGAGCTGATGGAAAGTTCAGTGGTACACTCTGCCACAGCTGAACAAGCCACCTCTTCCATCCCAGCTTCAGCGTCTCTAAACGCTGAAGTTATAAACTTGGAATCGACTCAACCTCCTTCAATCCCTCAAAGGACTAAAAAAGTGATTCTCAGTGGATCCAACACTGAATCAGCACCCCAACCAACTTTCTCAACCTTCGCTTCTCTCTCTACTCCATTGGACTCAAATCCAGTTTTCACCACGATCACTGGAGCAACCGTCATTCTTCCAGAAGCTAAAGCTGATACTTTTCAAGGAATGATGGATGCAGGACTTGCAGGAATGTCCATGCGTACACGCACTCTAGCTGACGACATGGAACATTTTTCAGGTCATAGAAGTTTTGATGAATTTTCCAACCCTCCTGCAGGTATACACCAACCCATATACACTGTAACTAAACCCCAAACTTCTGAGCTTTCCTATGTTCATAAGTTCTTATCTGTTACAGGTCCTAATTTGGGAGACATCAACGCATCTCTGAAGAACCTGGATACAAAGCTGACAAGTCTCACCACTACTCTCTCAGACAACTCTTCAGCTGTAACAAACGCTGGAGAGAATCTCAACAAGCTGACAAAAGTGGTTGAACAGAATGCCTCCAAAGATGATTTGAAGAAGGTTGATGGAACTCTTGGTGATTTTGCCAAAGTTCTTGCTGACATCTACACAGACTACACCTCTCTCAAAACAACAGTTCAAACCATGTCCAGCGAAGTCATAAAGCTGAACACATCGGTTGGAAATCTTGAGGGAGAGATGACTGCTGTAAAGACTGACGTAAGTTCAGTGAAGACAATGGTACAACAGATCCTGAATAACATTACCGCCCCTGCCCCTGCACCTTCACATTTTACTCCAGCGGATCATGCTGAACTTTTCAAGATCACTCCTGCTATTACTGGCCTAGAAGACAGAGTAGCAGCGATTGAAAATTATATTGGAGTCCCTGGCCAAGAAGACAGGGAACCAACACCATCAGCTGAGTCATCGCATTCCTCCCCCACTCATCATGAGGAAGGGGGGAGAAGAATTCTGAAGACCTTCCCCATGATGAATCTATCGAGGGGGAGAAGACTGAAGACCTTCCCCTTACTGAAGAGGGGGAGAAGACAAATGAAGAAACAACTGCTGGACCTCAGGGAAATGAAAACCCTAAGGGAACCGAGAAGCTTACCTCTGTATCTGAGGGGGAGCAACTTGAAGAAGCTGCTGAAGAATCTGAATCCGAAGCTGAAGATGATGAAGCCGTCGACATCTCTAAAAGCAATTACAAACATAAAATACAAAGAGACATACCTCAGATTCACTTCCAAGCATACCAATTGAAGCCTTAACCTAGATTTTCTTCTTTTCTCCTTCTTGCTCTCTCAACACACACACACACACACACACTAAACTGAAATCTGGATAATATCTGAGTTGTGAAATATCTGATATGCTTAAGAGATAATATCAAACTTAATTACCACTTTGGTCCTTGAACTCCTCAATAATGACCCAAACACCCTTAACTTATAATTTAACCCAAGCTTACCCTAAAATCCAACTTTAAAGTTAACTTTACTTAACGGAAAAAGGGATTTTAACTAACGAACTTACCCGGGGTATTACAAGTGTCCACTCCGGTTCCCACTGGCGTGCCAAGAAGAAGACAAATAAAAATCAAATCTTAGCTTAGCTTAGAAGTCAGCCCTAGAAGAATAGAAGGAGTTGTTGGCAGCAGAAGCATGGAGGAAAAAGCAAAGCATGTCTCCTAAAAGATGGCCATCACAATATTTTAATGAAACCAATGGTACTAAAAGCTTACTTTTTGGAAAAGGTGAAGTAACCTTGGGGTAATTGTCTACAAACTCTTGGATGGAAGCCTTGCTCATTGGAAGTAGATTTTATGTCTTTTACCATAAGGTTTTAACTCTTAGATAATATCCCATTTTTGTTTTGTCCTCCTTTTCCTCAAAGTATATAAAGAGGTATTGGGTTCATTTATTTCACATCCATCTACCACACAATTAGTGCAAGTTAGTTTTAGTTTTAGCTCTAGAATTTACTGAAGTTAGTCTTTAATTTTCTGCATTTCAATTCCTAGTGTAATCCTTAGTTTGAAGTAATTTGTAGTAGTGCTGTACTCACAGTACCCACTGCGGATTTTAATCGAAGTCACTTTCAGCATGTTTATTTGCAACTTTTCATCTTTTGATTTCTTTACTTCTTTAAATATGAGCTAAACATCCCTTGGGATGTAAGAAGGAAAAGTACCTAGATTTTATGAAAAATGCTTGAGTAATCTTCATACTTTGAATATTTATTGTTTTGGTCATTCACTCTCGATTATTGCCCAATGATGCGAACAAGCCGATCACTTGTGAGGATCTAAAGTCTAGTTCTCAACTCAGAAATGAGTAGAACGCAGTGACACGAGCTTGGATGATGCTAGGGAATTCGAAAGAATTCTTATGACACTCACGAAAGTGAGGTCTGCACTGTGAGATAATCTCAACCCAATGGAGTAGGAAGCAAGCTAGTTTGTGTACTTAAAAACACTTGGAGTATTTGTCTCTACACATTCCATCGAGGCCTGAAAATGTCCATTTTGAGATTACCATTGACAAAACAGTGAGGACTAAAAGTATGGGATTTTTACTAGAAGGTGTGAGTATTTGTGTAACCGGGCTTCTTTAACGAGAGTGCCCACTCTGCACAAGTGCAGTGAGCACTCTTCTGGATCAAGTATTTAGTATAAAGTCTAGGGAAAATCTAACCTACACTCCTCCTTTCAAAACTTGAGTAACTTGTTAAAAATAGCTTTCCAAAACAACAAACCAACTTATTGCTTCTTCTGTAATTGAAACTTGTAAAAGGAAGCTCATGAGAACAATAGTGTCTTGATTGCCCAGTCCCTGTGGATACGATTCTGGTATTTTACCAACTATTACTTGCTGTGACGATCATAGTGGCCAGTGTACACTTGCGCTTCCCAATGTGGATAGTTTGCATCCCACTGCGATTAAATCACATATTTCGCACGTACCAAGTTTTTGGCGTCGTTGCCGGGGACTGGCGTGATTTTAAATCTCAAGACATTAGTTTTTATTCGAGCCCGAGTAACTCATTTTTCTAAGCTGTTCGTGTTGCATGCCAAGGCAACAACACAGACCTTTGGTACCAATCGATCTTGAAATAGAAAAAATCTTTCGAAGAAGACGTAAAAACAAAAACACAAATCGACAACCCCCTGTGATCCCCACTGTAAACATGGCAGGAGCGGAAAGACCCATTAACCCACCAGTAGTGGAGACCACAGTGACGATTGTCGATAGAAACGATCGAAAAATACGGGACTATGCTACCCTCGGAGTCACTGACTTAAGCTCCGGGATTCTAAGGCCTAACATGATTGCACAACACTTTGAACTCAAACCTGTAATGTTTCAAATGATCCAAGCCATGGGTCAATTTGGAGGGTTACAATCTGAGGATCCACATTCGCACTTAAAATCTGTTTTGGAAATGACTGATTCCTTTCAACTGCAAGGTGTGACTGATGAAGCCTTAAGGCTGAAACTTTTCCCTTTTACATTAAGGGATAAGGTGAAGGCTTGGCTGAATTCACCTGAGCCTAATTCGATAACCACTTGGCAAGAACTTGCTGACAAATTTCTACAAAAATACTTTCCTCCTACAAGGAATGTAAGGTTTCGAAATGATATTATTTTGTTTCAGCAAGGCGAAGATGAGGCTGTTCACTTGTACAAAAAATGTCTTTAGTAACGGTTAAAAACCGTTACCATAGGTATACGGTAACGGTTTTTGTGTACATAAAATTCGTCACCTATCTTGTCGTCACTTTTGATACACTTTTGGTTACATTTAAAAAACGTTACCATATCACGTCAATAAACCGTTACCATAATCTAAAACCGTCACTTTATGTGTATCAAAAACACCAAAAACATTTCCTCAAACCGTCATCATAGCATTACATATGCTGACATTTATTTTTCAAAAGGGTCATAATAATATGATATACGGTGACGTTTCTTTATCAAAAACGTCACCATTGCATGACATACATTGACATTTATTATTCAAAATCATCACCGTAGAATGGCATACGACGACGTTTATTTGTTAAAATTGCCACCGTAGCATGACAAACAGTGACGATTATATTTAAAAAACATCACCGGAGTATGACATACAGTGACCTTTATAACTCAAAATTGTCACTATAATATGACATAGTACAATGATGTTTATTATTCAAAACCATCATCTTAGATGACATACGGTGACATTTATTTTTCAAAACTATCACTATAACATAGAGCGACGTTTATTTGTTAAAATCGTCATCGTACTATGATATACGGTAACGTCTATTTATCAAAATTGTCATCGTAGAATGACATACAGTGATGTTTATTTTTCAAAACTGTCATTGTAGCTTGAGATACGATGACGTTTGTGAGTTCCAGATCCGTGCAACAATCGATATAAATCAATAGATAATAACAGCTGTTATGATTTCAACTGGTCATCCACTTTACTTTCAATAATGCAGAGAGAATTACAATAAGTTATGGAAAGTGAAAATAGACAACTAGCTTAATTCTAAGCTAAAACAAACATTATTAATGTTGGGCCCGTGGTAACAAGCCCACGGCCCGTTCACAATGAAGGCTCAAATTAATAAATAACAAAGCAGCCCTTGAACTTCTATTCAACCAATATTTGACCCTAACAATCTCCCCCTTTGAATTGAAGTTCGAATTCACGTCTGTTATCAACATATCTTTTTCGAAGCGCAAAGTGTATCTCGAACGTTCTGATGGCTCGGCGGTAGTCGATGCGTTCTTCAATCACTTCTAAGGCCTTTTGAGCAGTTATCTCGTTGGAGTTTCGGATTCGAAAGTGATGATTTTTCGAAGAGCATTTTGAACTTTGAAGAGCGTGCCATCGCAGAATCTGTCGACCTGGCTGAAGCGGAGAAACCTCTTTTCTTTATGTTCGTTGAGGTATACAATCCTAAATTCTGGTTCTAGAAGCAGTGCGTTCTTAGGATACATCTTCAATTCAAGCGCTTTCAGATTCGGTTTTATCAGGTTTACCTTCTTTGCGCGGTTCTCGATTCCCATTTGAAAGTCTGTGAGGTAAGACATCATGATTGTATGGATCAGGAATCGACGAACGACCTCGAGCGCTTTAGTCACATGAAGAGGTCGGATGGTTCTGGTTCGGAGGTCTTTCAGTATAGCAAGTAAGTCGAACGGTAGAAGATTCTTAAAGTCAGCTTCAGAAATTTTCCATTCATTACCGTCTTCGCGGCGAACAGTGAAAACTGGAAACATGACTAAGGATTCGGTTGGTTTGGATGTTGAGCACTTCAGTGATCTTGTGCTTGGTTCGGACTTGGCTAACTGGCACACACCGCTTCATGGCTTTTATGTACTGATCTTGGTATTCTTTGTCAAAATGAGAAATCCCAAGACAAAAGGTTGGCTCGATAGGGCGTAACCTGTGGATGTATAGCTTCTTCAGTGATTCCTCCAGGTGAGGAATAAATATCATGATCTTCTCCCATCGGATTTGTTTTTGTGGAGAAGGAGGAAGATCAGAAGTTGTCGGTTGTTGAGGAGATGTCGGATTTACAGCCGTTGAAGTCTCGGGTATCGTAGAAGTCTCGGCGGCTTGAGTAGTGTGAACGGGTGTACCATAAAGGTTTTGCAGCAGAAACTGGTCGTAGTCAACATTGTCGTCTTTATCAGTAGGAAAGATCAGGTTTACCTGGAGATTTATCGTACTAGCGACTTTTCGTACCATGCAATTTCGGTCTCCGGGTCGATCTCGGAATCTGGATCAATCAGGTTGAGTGCAGGCCTATCTGATGCTGAGTGTGTGACTAATTTCTGTGAAACTCCCTCGGGCTTTTCAACCGTTGGGTCTTCGTCGTCTGAGATGTCCATATCTATTTCCATCTCAGCGAGGCTCAACTGGGCTTCAGGTTCGTCTTCGGTTGCAGTTTCCACAGTTGATGGTTCCGGTTGAACCACGGTTGTTTCAGTGAGGATCTGGGCGGACTCGGTTAATCGCAGTCTTTTATTCTCCCCCTCACGGTGCTCAGGATCATCCTGATCATCGTGCTTTCGCTTTAGTCCGCCGGCTTGACTCTTGCAGGTTTCTTCCATGGAGGCGACTCTCGCGGATAGCGTTTTTAGCGCTTGTTGAACATCCTTGAGAGTCGTGTCAAGCTGATCCATTCTGGTGGTGATGTATGACGATGGAGCAGATACCTGGGATTGTAGAACGGAGATCAGGTCTGCTTCGGTAGAGGCATCGGTTTCGGATTGCTGGAGGAGCTGAGCTAAGATCATAGTCTTCAAAGTGTCTACCGAGTAAGTTGGCTGAACGGGAGCCGGTGGAGGTGTTGGTGCGGTTTCAGTTTCGACTACCTTCTCTTTTCCTTTGATCAGGCTTCTCCATTGCCTCGCGGACAACCTTTAGGGTGCTGTCCAGAGATCCCTGTGACACAATGTCGGGTAATGTAACACCAGGATCACTTAGATTACCCGTTGAGGCATCAACCTTAGAGGCAGAGCCACCTACATTCACGGTTAGCGATGATGTGGCCGTGGTAGAATTTCCTTCCGATCCTCACGTTCCGCATAACGGCGGAGACACTACGGAAGTTCCGATCGGGTCACGAAGAGCCTCGATTTGTAGAATCTCATCTTATGTCCTAGCTGAAGAATGTTCAATAACAAGTGGCTCTAGACTCGATGGTGCTTTGAAAGAAGGCGAGATCGGGGGTTGTTGGTCTCTTGTTTCAATACCAATACTCTCCGAGTGAGAGATCGGTAGAAGTTGTGTTAATTCCCCGTGCGAAATTGAAACATCCGTATTTTGAGAGACGGATGAGTGGCTTGGGAGGTTGTGCACTTACGCCGCTAGGTCCACGGCGGCTTCTTCAATACCCCATCCCAACAGATGAGATGGGATAGCAGATGTTGCTACCTGGTCGACACTGGTTTGGGGTCGCTCAGAAGCCTCTTTATTTTTACGGATTATTCTCTCTTGATTCTTTTTCGATCTGACTTCACTCTGTCTCACCTCTTCAGTATTTTCAACTAATACTCCCTCCGCGCTCCTTATGTCTCTCGTGTCAGGCTGGGTAGTAGGGATGAGTGGGGGTGTAGGTGAGTTACATGGGATTCCTTCGGTAAAATATGGGTTTGGTCCGATATGGGTAGGGATTAATGATGCCCGTATATTACGGTCCATATCGGATTTGGTGGAGTCAGATGCTACATCCTCCACCAGTCTGGGTGGTGAAGGGTCAGATATGTAAGGTTCTGGGTCACGGTGAAGCATCGGTCTAGACGATGTGCCGGCTTCTGTTGTGGTCCGGGTGATGAGAACGAATGGATGTTGGCTTGTTCCGGTTTGGCTGGATAGGGTAGTACTGGCACGCGTATCCAATGCACCGCCCACGCCTGTTACCCTCCCACGTACTCTCAACATACTCCGTCCGGGAGCCCCAGCTTCCCGGACTCTACCACTTCTCGTCCTAGGACCCTCACGTCCCTCAGTTCTATGTCCCTGGAGAGGTCCCTCCGGCTCTGGCTGGACCATGGGATTCCCTAACTCTCGCCTATATTCTATCACACTCGGTGCATTGGGGTCCGCGTGTGCCAGTAAATGTTTAGGGATAGCCATGATTGGGGTATCAGGGGGATTACGAATCACTAAGTACTGAAGGTTATTGTGAGGATATACCGGATGATTGATACGTCTTGGGATGAGTGGATTCACATCCATGTGTTGTCGAACGGCCAGAGAGAAGAAACGTGGAAATGGTAGAAATTTCTTCTTGGTTCCACCAGTCTGTCGGATGGCTTGCACCATTTCACGCCAAATGACTGCTAAGTAGTCTATGTGCCGATTGTAGCACACCGCGTGAAATAAGCGTAAGAAGTCGACGGTGCATTGGTCTATCCCCTTCCATCGGGAGGATAGGCACCGGTTCAGGATAGAAAACATGGTGTACCAGACCGGGGCGATGTACTTCTGGTTGAAGGCGGATGGACGGTCAAGATCGTTTGGGTATCCAAGTGCACGGACTTCGACGTAAAGAGTGACGTCATCGATGGCAGGGGCGTATGTGACATTGCCTCCGTGAGTGGGTTCCAGAAGGGACAGCATTCAGCGGAAGGATTCCAGTGTTAGAGTGAACGGGTGGTTATCAATGCATGCCGTGATGGTCTGGGTGTTGTTGACAGTGACCACCCTCGCCGTGGTCCATACTTGGTGTACATATATGAGAGGTACGTCTGTTGTCGCGGTTAGTGCTTGGCGAAGCGGGTGACCGAGTGTTAATGCCAAAAATCGTACCAAAGGGACAACTTAAGGTCGATGTGGACTTAATCAACTAAAGAAAGGATCTTTCGACGAGACGTGCGATGAGGGAAAAAATAAACGAGACAAGGGATTTGATGACGCAGGAAAAACCTCAATCGAGGAAAAAACCTGCGGACGACAAGGGATGTCATCGCTGCACTAGGTTCGCCAATCAGGGGCGACGTCCTTGGTACTGGCGTCGGTCGTACGATGATTACAATACAAATGAAGGAAATACTTCGAAATGTAAAGTACAAGTGTTTGAATGTAAAAACAGGTGTTTGTCGTGTGTGAATACAAAGTGTGAACTTCTGGTCGAGGGCTGTTTGTCGTGCGTCGAGAGCGATACTTGAGCTTTCCCTCGAGTGTTCTTGAGTTCGCAGTAGGGTTCTGGCTTTCAGTACTTGATCTCCAGAGTTTGAATGTTCTTTGCTATGAGTTTGGATGATTTTCTCTGTTGTTTGGTGATGCTCGCTGATGTATATTCGATGTTAACTGATGTCCCTTGAAATGAAGCTTTAGCTTGTCTTTTATAGTCTTCGCGTCATTAATTAGTTCCATTAATGATTTGATCAACGGCTACAACGGCTGGAAACGGTCGCCGAGATGAATGTTCATAATACTCTTCGTCCGTTACGGCTATCGATCGTTAATGGTTGTGTCGGTTATGTCCGTTGCTCTTTAATGACTTTGACTCCTGCATTAAATACTTAACAAACGTAACAGTCAAGGTTAACGTTAGTTCGGTCGAAGGTGCAACGATCTTACGCGATGGTCGTACGGGACGGGCGATGCTATGGTCGTGCGTCATGGGAGACGTACGACTTACCTTTTACAGGAGATGACGGATGTTTTATGGGTTCTTGTCGAGACCTTAACACAAGATTTAGTTCATAGTCGTGCGTCTTACCCGCTCTGGTCGTGGTCGTACGACGTGATTTTTTGCCCAAACAGTTTGCCCCCAAAATTTGAAAGAAGGATAGCAAATCCGAGTTTTAAATTTTGTCAGTCGAAAAAATATGACAAGTGATAGAAATTACCTTAGTTACCTTGGAACTAGGCTGGTCCGCTCTTAACTGAACGAGAAGTCGAAAGCAGAACGAGGTCGTGACATCATGCTGACGTACGATGATGCTTACCAGCTGTCGATGCCAGGTGTCGGTGATTTACTGGGGCATATGAAAGTCGGGGATGCGTGACGATCTTTTGAAGGGCTCGACCTTTCACGATTTCATGCATAAATAGAGACCAAAATGGATTGTTTTCTTCAAGCTTTCGAAAAGTCATCTTTTCCAGAATCTCGACTTTTTCCAAATCTTTGGTGACTTATGATCTACCGTGGGCTATGATACCCAAATTGATGACGATGTTGGTTGCGATAGACGCGATGTCCGTGGATTCTGTGCATCTGGCGACGATGTTTTCTGCTACCACGTCGACCCTTTCATTAGCCGACAGGGGCGAGGGTGTAAAGACGGGAGAGAATGATGGGGATTTTATGGAGATCAACTTTGCGTTGTCTTCATCCCTCTTGACTGACTATGTCCTCGTCAGGACGAAGTCGCTTCCGCTTCTGGGGAAATATCAGCTCTTATATTTCAAGGAGCATTTTCCAGGGATTTTTATCGAAGAGATTAGACTGTGTTTAGCCGTACTGGCGTCTTTCGTAAGTTTTTCTTTCGAAACTTGTGTTTACCGACGTTTATTCTTTCGATGAGCGTTTTGCTAATACGTCCCTTTTGTAATTGTGCAGATGTTTCTGTTTTCCTTCACTAAACACGTGAGGAAACTGGGGGTATTGGAGTGGAGGTCAATTGTCGAAGAGGAGATATTCCTTCCTCCAACCTTAACATTAATCTTAAGAGCCACCTTCTCGGAATGCCATGGCACGAAAGGTTGGGAGACGACTCCGGCTATACTCGTTTGATCCTTGCATCAGTTCTTCAGGATTGTCAGGATTCCGAAGGCTGAGTTTTCTTTGGGCAGAATTTACGATTGCCATGTTTCCTTAGATCTTAGGGTAGTTTCTTTTTTATGGGTTTATGAATTAGGCTTTTCATGCTTGACCGTTGGTGGTCGGGTCGTTGGTATGCAACATCTTTTGACTTTGTATTTACTTGTCCGACTATCGGTCGTTCATATGTAATCGTTCAATGAAGTTCCTTCTTTTGCTGAACTTGTGTTTTTAATTACATATGTCGTGGATAAATGTAATACTGATCATAACAGTATGAAATAAACGGAGGATCGTGCGACTTAGGCTTTTATTGCAATATAACGGTTGAAATATATATCATCGATGTGTTAGAACATACAAAGTATTTCTAAGTTCCAGGAACTTAGATCGAGGGACCGTTTAGACCTTACGTATGACTATATCGTATCATGAAACTTTAGAAATTATTCCCATGTGATCAAACAATCGAGTCATGCACTTGGATACCCATGTCATGCGTTCCTGCGATAAAGTTCGTTAGAGGTCGGTCGTGGTTTTTCCAACGATTTTGCGATGCCTACCGTCGTGCTGAAAACTTTGTATGATAGGAAGGCGATTTTAAAAGAAATATTTTTTCAAGTGTGTCGCATTCCAACTTCGTGGGATTTCCTGATTGTCGAGGGTTCGAAGTCGATAGGCTCCTTTACCAATGACTTCGGAGATACGATAGGGACCTTCCCACTTGGTAGAAAGTTTACCTGCGTGGAGCTCCTGTGTATTCGGGAATACTCGACGGAGGACGTAATCGCCTTCTCGAAAGATTTTAACTTTGACGTGCTTATTGAAATGTCGCTCGACTTCCTGCTTCTGTGACGCCATTCTGATCAAGGCCGATTCTCTGAGCTCTTCAAGGGCGTCGAGGTCATAACTTAAATCAACCACGTTGTGGTCGACGGATGTGTGCCTCGAAGTTGGGAGATGAACCTCGATCGGTAGGACGGCTTCGCAATCATAGACGAGAGAGAAGGGGGTTTACCCAGTGGACGTGTGTGGCGTCGTGCGATTTGCCCATAGGACCGAAGGGAGTTCTTCAACCCACCTTCCTTTTGCGGCTTTTAATCGTTTCTTGATCGAAGCTATAATAGTCTTATTTCTTGACTCGGCAAGTCCACTAGCTTGGGGATATCTGGGAGTCGAGGTTGTTAGTTTGATATTCCTGTCATCGCAGAACTGTTGGGTCTTGTCGCTTATGAATTGGGATCCATTGTCGCAGACAATTTCGGATGGAATTCCAAACCTGCATATGATGTTAGTCTGGATAAAGGAGATAACTTCTTTATCCCTAATTTGGGAGAAGGCAGCTGCTTCGACCCATTTAGAAAAGTAATCCGTGAGTACGAGGAGGAACACTTTTTGCCCCGGAGCAGGTGGTAGTTTGCCGACAATATCCATTCCCCACCTCATGAAAGGCCATGGGACAAGCGTTGAGTACAAAGGCTCCGAGGGTTTATGAGACATACCTGAGTGTCGTTGACAGGGGTCACAATTTTGGACGTACTTGACAGGGTCTTGTCGCAGTGTCGGCCAAAAATACCGTTGGCGGGAGACACGATTAGCCAAGCTACGACCTCCTGAGTGATTACCAGATTCGCCGTCGTGCATCTCTTGGAGGATTTTCTGGGCTTGATTTTTGCTGATGACGCACCTTAAATTTAAGCCCATCGATGATCGCCGATAAATCTTTTTTTGATCATGACGTACTTAGATGCTTTGAATCTAATTTTTCGAGCCTCCATTTTGTCTTCGGGGAGTTGGTCGTGCATGAGGAAATTTCGAATGTCGCGTGACCAATCATCTTCTTCGTCTTCGATCTGGATGACGTCTGTGTTTCCAATGGATGGCGTTGCCAGGTGAATCATAGGAATAACATCAAATATTGGTTCAACTAAAGCTGACCCAAGGTTCGCCAATGCGTCGGCTTGAGTGTTCTGGTCTCGCGGAATCTGTTCAATAGAAAAAGATTAAAATTTTTTGGAAATTTCTTTTGCCACGCTTAGATATGCTGTCATTTTTGAATCCTTGGCTACGAATTCTCCATTGATTTGATTTACTACCAGTAGGGAATCGTTCTTGACATGCAGTGCGGTTGCCCCCGAGTCGTGGGCCATATTCATTCCCACGATCAAGGCTTCATATTCGGCTTCGTTGTTGGTGGCCTTGAAGTCGCATCGGACCGAGTATACCATCTTACCCCCCTGTTGCGACTTTAAGACGACACCCAGTCCAGAGCCTCTAATGTTGGATGATCCGTCGACATGTAGGATCCAAGGCACGTCGTCGTGAGTCGCCACAGAGGACACTTCGAGCTCTGCTTCTTTTTCCAACTCAGGGCTGAAATCGGCGATAAAGTCTGCCAAGGCTTGTGATTTGATCGCGGTCCTGGGTTTGAAATCAATGTCGTAACTGTTGAGATATATGCTCCACTTTGCTAAGCGACCTGTCAACTCAGGTTTCCTTAGAACAGACTTAAGAGGAAAGTTAGTTACGACAATAATAGGATGCGATTCGAAGTAGTGTCGTAATTTTTTAGCAGCTGTGACTAGCGACAAAAGCAGTTTTTCCATGGAAGAATACCTGGTTTCTGCGTCCAAGAGAGATTTACTTACGTAGTAGATTGGTAATTGTTGTTTTTCGTCCTCTCGTGTGAGTACGACGCTTACCGCATTTGGACTGATAGCTAAATACAATTGTAAGATCTCATGATCGTGAGGTTTCGACAACAGAGGAGGCGACGCCATATACTCATTGAGTTTTTGCATTGCTTGCTCATGATCGTTGGTCCAGTTGAAACCTTTGTTTTTCCTGAGGACGTTATAAAACAGATGACATCTATCTGAAGATCGGGAGATAAACCTGTTTAGGGCCGCTACTCGACCAGTAAGCCTTTGGACCTCCTTGAAATTTCGAGGAGATTTGATGTCGATGATGGCTTTGATTTGATCGGGGTTAGCCTCGATTCCTCGGCGAGTGACCATGTGGCCTAAGAACTTTCCAGCACTGACTCCGAAGGAACATTTGGTAGGGTTGAGCTTCATGCTATACTCCCGAAGGATGTTGAACGATTGTCTTAGATGCTCGACATGATCGACCGCTTGCTTTGACTTGACGAGCATGTCGTCAATATATACCTCCATTGTGTCGCCGAGATGGTCTTTGAACATTTTATTCACCAGACGTTGATAGGTGGATCCTGCATTTTTTAGTCCGAAAGGCATAACTTTATAACAGTAAATACCTCGGTCCGTCATAAAAGCGGTTTTCTCCTGGGCCTCGACGTGCATTAAGATTTTGTTATACCCTGAATAGGCATCCATGAAGGTCAATAGTTCATGTCCTGCGGTTGCGTCGACCATGGCGTCGATATGCGGTAATGGGAAAGGATCTTTCGGGCAAGCCTTATTGAGATCGGTGAAGTCGATACAGACCCTCCACTTTCCATTCTTCTTAGCCACGACCACGACATTAGCAAGCCAGTCGGGATACTTTACTTCTCGGATCTTTCCTGTCTTGAGGAGGTTATCGACCTCATCGTTTATTACCTTATTTCTTTCAGGAGCGAATTTACGGCGCTTTTGCTTGACAGGTTTAAACGATGGATCGATATTGAGCTTATGAGAAATGATGTTAGGGTCAATGCCAACCATATCTTCATGCGACCAGGCGAAGCAGTCAGCATATTCCTGCAAGAAAAATATTATCCTTTGCCTAAGATGGGGATCGAGAGATGATCCTATCAAGACTTTTTACTCGGGCTTGCTTGGGTCTAAGACAACTTCTTCTAGGCAATAATCACCGATGGCTTTAGGAGCATCTTGCACCTTTTCAAGCTTTCCATGCGCTGGGTCAGTGGTTTGCTCTGAGTTTTCGCTATCTGCCATTTTCCTGTGATAGAGAACAGAAGAAACTCCAATAAACTATTAGTAGGGTGCACGTTCGTCAAGGATTTTCTCTAGATGTAGTCCCACGGATGGCGCCAAACTGTTAATGCCAAAAATCGCACCAAAGGGACAACTTAAGGTCGATGTGGACTTAATCAACTAAAGAAAGGATCTTTCGACGAGACGTGCGATGAGGGAAAAAATAAACGAGACAAGGGATTTGATGACGAAGGAAAAACCTCAATCGAGGAAAAAACCTGCGGACGACAAGGGATGTCGTCGCTGCACTATGGTCGCCAATCAGGGGCGACGTCCTTGGTACTGGCGTCGGTCGTACGATGATTACAATACAAATGAAGGAAATACTTCAAAATGTAAAGTACAAGTGTTTGAATGTAAAAACAGGTGTTTGTCGTGTGTGAATACAAAGTGTGAACTTCTGGTCGAGGGCTATTTGTCATGCGTCGAGAGCGATACTTGATCTTCCCCTCGAGTGTTCTTGAGTTCGCAGTAGGGTTCTGGCTTTCAGTACTTGATCTCCAGAGTTTGAATGTTCTTTGCTATGAGTTTGGATGATTTTCTCTGCTGTTTGGTGATGCTCGCTGATGTATATTCGATGTTAACTGATGTCCCTTGAAATGTAGCTTTAGCTTGTCCTTTATAGTCTTCGCGTCATTAATTAGTTCCATTAATGATTTGATCAACGGCTACACTGGCTGGAAACGGTCGCCGAGATGAATGTTCATAATACTCTTCGTCCGTTACGGCTATCGATCGTTAATGGTTGTGTCGGTTATGTCCGTTGCTCTTTAATGACTTTGACTCCTGCATTAAACACTTAACAAAAGTAACAGTCAAGGTTAACGTTAGTTCGGTCGAAGGTGCAACGATCTTACGCGATGGTCGTACGGGACGGGCGATGCTATGGTCGTGCGTCATGGGAGACGTACGACTTACCTTTTACGGGAGACGACGGATGTTTTATGGGTTCTTGTCGAGACCTTATCTTAACACAAGATTTAGTTCATAGTCGTGCATCTTATCTGCTCTGGTCGTGGTCGTACGACGTGATTTTTTGCCCAAACACCGAGCATGATGTCAACTACCACTCGGTGATCGGGTCGGAATGCAGCAGCGTCAAGATGGTGGTTGTTCGGATTGATCTTAATGCCATGGTCGTCGAGAACCAAGGCATTGTCCGCCTCATCGTCTATAATGTCCTCGGGTGGAGGAACGGTCTGCTGTTGCTGCTCTTGTTGTTCCGCCATTTAGAATACCTGTAAAGTGCAGTGTTAGATTATGGACGGAATAACACCAACGTAATTGCGTACCTTAGCCTTTGAATGGCTCAATCAGCGGTTGATTTAGGTATGGCTGTTAAAGCATGACATTGGGACTACCAATGTTTGAAAAATCCAAAGGTAATGGACTCGAGCAGTGTCCGGATAAGCAGGGTATCCTGGCAAACAGAACTTACCGGATATATAGGGGTTATCGGGTGACATAGAGGTTACCGGGTAAATGATGGTTACCGGACAAAGGGAGTCTTACCGGGTGAGGTAAGGTTACCGGGTAAAATTGGGTTCCGGTTTGACAAGACTTACCGGATACAAATAGGTTACCAGGTATTAATGGTTACTGGACACCGATCTTACCGGATACAAAGGTATCCGGACGACATTGGTTACCGGGGATCAAAGTGTTCGGGTCTGATTTAGCTTACCGGGATTATGAGTGTTACCGGGTAACAAGAATGTTACAGGGTGGTTTAGGGTTTCCGGGTACGAGACTGTGGTGCCCGAATCGAACCACAAGCAACATCAAAAACACAATCTACTCGGTATAGATTGTCCTAACTGATAACATGTATCTCAAACAGGATTTTTAAACCAATATGCGAGCTGAATATGTGTCGACGCACGTGTGGGGTTTTAGAAACCCGGGTCGGTCACTGTAGCGATCGAATCGACAACGATACGTGGATGTTTGAGCGTTAAAGTGATCGAAAAACATTCAAGAGCTATAGAGGATGAATACCTGTGAGAATGGAGTCTGAAAACGATGAATGTATCGAAAATCACGAGTGTCCGAGGGAGATACGTCGAGAGAGTTTGGAGTAGGGTTGTGGAAGCTTTCCGGGTGAATTTGAAAAAATGAGGGTTACCGGATTGGCTTATATAGGGATGCACTTACCGGTTAGATTACCCGGTAAGTGTCTTGGTCCGGTAAGATTACCCGGTAACTTACCGGGTAAGTGACCTGAAAGCCTAAAGTTGAAAATTTTGAAAAATTTTCCGCTCCCCCTCGACCTTAGCACGGGTATGACCCTGCTCCCCCTCGGAACGGGAATATGATTGAGTTTTGGAGACGACAACACACACAAAAAAAACTTTAACACGTTTAAAAGAAGAAAAGAAAAAAAATGTGACACTCCCCCTCAAATGATGAACATAAATGGTTGTGCTCCCCCTCAGAATGTGCACGATGTGTGATGTGAAGTGCACGCGGGAATGTCCTTACACACAAAAAAAAACTTTTCTGGTAGTGAAAGAAAAACGTGTGTGACACTCCCCCTCAACAGTAGAGATAACTTACCTGGTAGCTGGTCGTGCTCCCCCTGAACACATGAACACTTGTGAAAGCACAGATATAAAAACCAATTAAACTAGACGACAGTATGAAATAAAAGAAACACACGTGGAAAAAAAGGATACAAACAAAATCTGCCTAATAATTACAGAGACTCAACCTAACTGTGTAACTGATACAAGTAGAGTACATGTGCGAGAAAGTGTATGCTCAATCATCAGGAGTGTGAACAACTGATTATGAGTAGACAGTTTCTTGTAGATGTATGGAACTTGTATCGGGCACACAATCAGATCAAGTCGTCAGATATAGCATACCTAACCTGGACACTAGATAATTAAAGCGTTTTTCGTCCAGGGGTTTTGTAAACAGGTCTGCTAGCTGATGTTCTGTATTCACAAAATAGAGTTCGACTGTACCTCTTTCGACGTGATCCTTGATGAAGTGGTACCAAACGTCTATGTGCTTTGTCTTCGTATGCTGGACCGAATTGCTGGATATTGCAATTGTGCTCTTCGAGTCGTAGTAGATAGGCACATTGACGTATGTAAAGCCGTAGTCCTTGAGTTGTGTCCGCATCTAAATCACTTGTGAACAGCAGCTCACGGCGGCCACGTATTCCGCCTCGGCAGTCGACGTAGAGACGCACTGCTGCTTCTTGGATGCCCAACTCACCAAGCTATCGCCCAAGAACTGCACGTGACCCGATGTGCTCTTTCGATCCATCATGCTGCCCGCATGGTCTGCATCAGAATATGCAGACAACTCAAAACCTGTCTCTTTCGGGTACCACAAGCCAAGATCAGCAGTACCACGTAAATAACGAAGAATTCGTTTGACAGCTATTAAATGAGACTCTTTCGGTTTTGGCTGAAACCGGGCGTAAAGAAAAGTTGAAAACATGATGTCCGGTCTACTCGCGGTTAATTACATCAAAGAACCAATCATACCCCGGTACGTTTTAGTGTCCACATCCTTTTCGTTAGGATCGGCGTGTAACTTTGTACCGGGTGCCATGGGAGTTTTCATTGGTGAGGACTATTCCATCTGGAATTTCTTAAGAATATCCCGGATGTACTTAGCCTGATTTATGAATATTCCGGTGGACAGTTGATTAACTTGAAGACCGAGAAAGAAATTCATCTCACAAAGCATACTCATTTTAAAAAATTGTTCCATTAGCTTGGCAAAGTTCTTTGCATACTGAGGATTAGTAGAACCGAAAATGATGTCATCGACATACACTTGAACTAAAACAATGTGACCTTTTTTGTTTTTGATAAAAAGAGTAGAATCGATTTTACCTCGTGTGAATTCCGATTTTATCAAAAACTTTGTCAACGTGTCATACCAGGCCCGTGGAGCTTGCTTCTTGTCTAGGATGTAGACATGATCAGGCTTCTTCTCGTCCACGAACCCGTCCGGTTGTGACACGTACACTTCTTCCTTGAGTTTGCCGTTGAGGAATGCGGTCTTCACATCCATTTGGAAGACCGTAAAGTTCTTGTGCGCGGCGTATGCAAGGAACATACGTATAGCCTCTATCCTTGCCACCGGAGCGTATGTCTCGTCATAATCTACCCCTTCTTGCTGACGGTATCCCTTGGCCACGAGACGCGCCTTGTTGCGTACAATGATGCCGTCCTAGTCCTTCTTGTTCTTGAAGATCCACTTAGTGCCGATCACCGTCTTGTGAGTTGGACGTGGGACAAGTCGCCATACCTTGAGAGCCTCAAATTGGTTGAGCTCCTCTTGCATGGCCATAACCCAGTCCGGATCTTCGAGTGCTTCGCGTACGGTTGTCGGCTCGATCTTACTCAAGAAGCCGGAGAAGAGGCAGAAATTGGCTGATGCGCCTCGCGTTTAAACTGGAGTGGAGGGATCACCGATGATTTGGTGCAGGGGATGAGCTCTCGTCCATTTGGTGCTGTGTGGAAGCGGCTGCTGAGTGGAATGGGAGGCTTCCGGATCCACGTAGTCACCAGATGGAAGGTCTTGTACTGCTTTAAGTGTAGCCGGTTGGTTTCGCGGAGGAGATGGGGGTGGATTCGTCGAAGGCTGAGCAACTTCTGGTTCCGAGGAATTCAGAGGCTGATCAACGATTGTAGCAGATGACGAATCTTGAGGAGCGATCTCCTGGTTAAGTACTGGTTCCTCCGGGGGGATGATTGTTTGAGACGAAGTTGATGATGATGATTGTTGAGGTGTCTCCATTGTGAGTGTTGGAGTGCTTGTCGAAGGCGGCGGACCAGATAGATTCGCCGAGTCCTCGATTTGAGCAGCTTCAAGTCGTGGTTGCGCTGAGACACGAGGAGCAGAAGTGTTAAGCATGTCATCATAAAAGTATTGGAACAGTAAATCTAAATCTGAAAGATCAACATTCGACGTAGATGCATGATTCGGATTTACTGTCGCTTGTGCAGATCCCGAACGGGGAAGTTCGGAAGCTAGCACGCCGTGAGTTCCAGATCCGTGCAACAATCGATAAAAATCAATAGATAATAACAGGTGTTATGATTTCAACTGGTCATCCACTTTACTTTCAATAATGTAGAGAGAATTACAATAAGTTCTGGAAAGTGAAAATAGACAACTAGCTTAATTCTAAGCTAAAACAAACATTATATATGCTGGGCCCGTGGTAACAAGCCCACGGCCCGTTCACAGTGAAAGCTCAAATTAATAAATAACAAAACAACCCTTGAACTTCTATTCAACCAATATTTGACCCTAACAACCTTTCTCTTCTCAAAACCGTCAATGTTTCATGACATATGGTGACGTTTATATTTCAAAATCGTCATTGTAGAATGACATATGGTGACGTTGATTTTTCATATATGTCACCGTAACATAACATACGGTGACGCTTACTTTTTAAAACCATCAACGTAGTATTATGCACGTTCACAATTTTTTATTCAAGACCATCACCATAGTATGACGTACGTTGACATTTACTATTCAAGACCGTCACTATAACATGACATACGATGACGTTTATTTTTTGAAACTGTCATCATAGCATGATAATACGGTGACGTTGATTTTTCATAACTGTCACCGTAACATAACATTATGTGATACTTATTTTTCAAACCGTTACCGTAGCATGACATATAGTGACATAATCAAAACCGTCGTTCTAGCATGATATATGGTGATGCAAATATTTCAAAACTGTCTCAAGAATATGACATCTGGTGACGTAAATGTTTTAAAACCGTTACCATAACGCCCTATGGTGACGAATATTTTTTTCAAAACCATTGCCATAAACTACCTTTGGGTGATGCAAAATTTTCAAAATCGTTACCATAGAACCTGGTGACTTTTTGAAATGGTTTTCAAATAAACGTCACTATACATATTTTTTGTTTTGGCAACGGTTTTCAAAACCGTTACAACATAATGTAACGGTTTAGACAAAAACCGTTACTAAATGGTCTCATATGGAAACGGTTTTAAAAAACCGTCACAACATAAAGCAACGATTTTCAAAATCGTTACAATAGGGGGCCTTTTAGTAACGTTTTTGTCCAAGTCGTTGCTTTATATTTCTAGGTGTTTGGTAATAGTAATGGTTTTTTATGAAAACCGTTACAACAACATCCCTCTAATTTTTCAAGTGACTTTTTGTAACGGTTTTTACCAAACCGTTAGAAACCTGACTTTTCAAAACTGTCACAAAAAATAAATTTTGTACTAGTGGTTTTGGATGCATGGGAACGTTTTAAAGAGTTACTTCGAAAGTGCCCACATCATGGCATCCCACATTGCATCCAATTGGAGACCTTTTACAATGGTCTTTCCAATGCAGCCAAAATCATCTTAGATGCAACAGCAGGTAGAGATTTTACAGGTAAAACCTACAATGAAGGGTATCAAATCTTAGAAAAAGTGTCCAACAACAACACCGAATGGTCAAATCCTAGGGCCACCATACCAAAGAACAATACCATCGACTCAGAAGCACTTAAAACCATGAATTCACAATTAGTGGCCTTAACTAAACTGGTTTTGAATCAGAATAGAGGACAGGCCAATTCCGCAGTGACCACTCCACAATTCGCTGAGAATTGTTCCCTTTGTGGAGAGGAACATGTCTTTGACTATTGTCCTACAAATCCTGAGGCCGTTAATGTTATAGGAACCAACCCGAGAAACAACCCATTTTCGCAGACCTATAATCCGGGCTGGAGAAATCACTCGAATTTCTCTTGGGCCGGCAATCCAGGACTCCAACCCCACGGGGCGAGTCATGTCCAGAAAAGACCACAAACCCCCCCTGGATTTCACCAACATCACAGTGGGCACCCCCCACAACACTTTCACCAGTGCAGTCCTCACAACAATTTCAGCCACGTCAAAATCACCCAACTAAGACACAACCATCGCTCGAATCAATACTGAAAGGTTTCATGAATCAAACTCAAGCAGCCATAAGGAACATAGAGACCCAAGTAGGACAATTAGCCGTCGAAGTTAAGAATAGACCGCCAGGGACATTACCTAGTGAAACCGAACACGCTAGGGTAATAGGAAAAGAACAAGTCAAGTCCATAACGCTTAGGAGCGGAAAGGGTTTGAATGATGTCATTTTTGACTCTGAAGACCCGCCTCAAATACCGACTGCCCCTAAAACCGCAGTGCCCACTCCTAAGGTCACTGACAAACCCACAATGAGCACCAATGTCCCTGAGCAACCCACTCTAGTGACCACACAGAAACCTACTGTTCCAAAGCAAGTACCACAGCAAACTCAAATTGACCCACGAAATGTTCCATTTCCCGAAAGAATGAAGAATCAAAATGTTGATGTTCAATTCAAAAAATTCTTAAGACATTTTTAAACAACTTCACATTAACATACCCTTGGTAGAGGCTCTTGAGCAAATGCCAAGCTATGTTAAATTTTTGAAAGATATTTTGAACAAAAAAAGAAAGTTGGGTGAGTTTGAGACTGTGGCATTAACTAAGGAACGTAGTGCCCTCCTTACTAGAAAGATTCCACCTAAGTTGAAAGACCCGGGTAGTTTCACCATTCCATGCACAATAGGAGGACAAGAACTAGGTCAAGTACTTTGTGATTTGGGAGCTAGTATAAATTTGATGCCATTGTCCATATTTAACATGTTAGGTATCGGAGAGGATAGACCCACAACCGTGACATTACAATTAGCCGACCGGTCCATATCCTATCCCAAGGGAAAAATAGAAGATGTTTTGGTCCAAGTGGATAAATCTATCTTTCCCGCCGATTTTCTTATCCTAGATTATGAGGCCAATAAAGATATCCCAATCATCTTAGGGCGTCCGTTTCTTGCAACCGGGCGTACTTTGATTGATGTGCACAAAGGAGAACTCAAAATGAGAGTCCATGACCAAGAGGTAACATTTAATGTCTTCAAGTCTCTTAAGTTAATAGAAACCGAAGACTGTTTTGCTTTGAGTTTGATTAATGGTGCCCCAAGTTTTGACACAGTGAGCTCAGTGGGCAGTGAGAGTGAACACTCCGATTCTGAAAATGATGACACTTTTGAGGATGAGTGTAACGAAATTGTGGCAGCCTTTGAACCTCTGGACTTTAAGGACATAAATGTTCAACCCCCTTTAATAGAACAACCTCCCGAGTTAGACTTAAAACCATTGCCATCTCACTTGAAATATGCTTATCTCGCTAAGGATAATAAACTTCCCATTATTATCTCATCCAAACTTAGTGAGGAACAAGAACAACTTCTGATTGATCTGTTAATGAAGCATAAGAGGGCAATTGGTTGGACCATAGCGGACATTAGAGGTACTAGCCCTTCCCTATGTCAACATAAGATTAACTTGAAGAGTGACCACACTGGAAAAGTCCAACCCCAAAGAAGGTTGAATCCCATCATTAAAAGGGTAGTTAAGAAAGAAGTTTTGAAATGGTTAGATGCTGGTATTATCTACCCAATAGCTAGCAGTAGTTGGGTGAGCCCCGTTCAATGTGTCCCTAAAAAGGGAGGAACCGGGCTTTTTTAAAGAGAGTGCCCACTCTGCACAAGTGCAGTGAGCACTCTTCTGGATCAAGTATTTAGTATAAAATCTAGGGAAAATCTAACCTACACTCCTCTTTTTAAATCTTGAGTAACTTGTTAAAAATAGTTTTCCAAAACAACAAACCAACTTATTGCTTCTTCTGTAATTGAAACTTGTAAAAGGAAGCTCATGAGAACAATAGTGTCTTGATTACCCAGTCCCTGGGGATACGATTCTGGTATTTTACCAACTTTTACTTGCTGTGACGATCATAGTGGCCAGTGTTGTAACATCCCAACTCAAAGAATAAAACTTGAACAACATAAATTAAGCAATTCGCCGAAACGGCTCCAATATACTATCATAATCATATGAGTACATCTCAAGGTTTGCGGAATCAACCTATTACACAGCTGAGATTTCTAAAGACTAAGCCTGTCATGCTAGATATAACAGCTTTCTTCTAATCCAAGGCTTTACGCTCGTGCTTTCTCTTTGCCCTTACTAGAGCCTTCTACTACATGCTTACCTGAAAATGGTTTAGTTTCTGGAAATGCGAGGGTTAGACCATGAGGTATAGTGAGTTCCCTCTAAAAATAAACATTTACACCACATAAAACATTTTAAACAGTTTATAAGCATTTATAAACTCTTCTCATCTTTAAAACATTTAAACTTTCACACGTAAGAACTACCCATGTATATGGCACACTGAAGTCACGCACATTCGTGACAACGTGTCAGTCTGACACTGTCGTATTGGGTCACACCTCCCATGGCATAAACGGGACACACCCCCCGGCATAAAAGATCTCATGTAGCACCTTCAAAAACACAATGCATGAAACCAAACTCGCATTTGAAGGCTATCACTCAAACAAGGTCGATCGTAGTACTCACAAGTCTCACCAATGACACTCTACCTTTGACCAGTGACTTGCAACAACTTGCTTTCCCGTCCTTGCAACAACTTGCTGTATAGGTGTTTCACAACCTACCTGATTTGACCACCCCACACAGTTCTCGTCTTGAGAAATGAGTTACCATTAGTACGGTTTCACTTTTGACTTTTAAGGTCGATGAACAACCAGTACCTTCTGTTCTACTCGCACACATACTTCAATTCAACAACAATATCTTTCCTTTATCATCCCTACTACCACGCTTCCTACTACAAGTCAAGGGCTCAATCCTTTCAACATGTCTTGATTCGAAGCTTTCAAGGTCCCAAAGAGGTTCTCTTTTCTTATCCCAACCGATTGACACATCAAACATAAGCATGGAGACTCACTAGAAACTAGGAGCGTACCCTTAATTCGTCATTCGTCCATTTCGAACCCAAGAAGTTCTACCTTCGGTCGATTCATTACCGCTCTGAACAATGCTTTTTCTAAAGAGTGTCATCAGTTACACCATGAGCGACCTCACACATCGCATCAAAACCTTTGCTATCACCATAAGGCTAGATTTCACTTCACTCAACTACCCCTCCATCGATTGTCTCATCAATAATACCCTCCCATACATGACGAGAACTAGACTAACTGCATTTAACCAACATTCTACTAACAACCTCGCAAAATAAGGCAATTTGAGCACATACATGTACCTGTAAATTCGCAATTACACTGGCCAGGTGTAATGTAAATTTACCTTACATGACAGTCCTTGTTACCTCATCTTTAGTGCACTTAGAGTGATCTCCCTGAAGGCATCCTACATCTCAGCTGTGTCGTTCTCTACTCCACAATTTAAGTTTAGGCCCATCCGGTCACCTAAATCCCTTAAACTATGGCGCTGATACCAACTATAACATCCCAACTCAAAGAATAAAACTTGAACAACATAAATTAAGCAATTCGCCGAAACGACTCTAATACACTATCATACTCATATGAGTACATATCAAGGTTTGCGGAATCAACCTATTACACAGCTGAGATTTCTAAAGACTAAGCCTGTCATACTAGATATAACAGCTTTCTTCTAATCCAAGGCTTCACGCTCACGCTTTCTCTTTGCCCTTACTAGAGCCTTCTACTACGTGCTTACCTGAAAATGGTCTAGTTTTTGGAAATGCGAGGGTTAGACCATGAGGTCTAGTGAGTTCCCTCTAAAAATAAACATTTGCACCACATAAAACATTTTAAACAGTTTATAAGCATTTATAAACTCTTCTCATCTTTAAAACATTTAAACTTTCACACGCAAGAACTACCCATGTATATGGCACACTGAAGTGACGCACATGCGTGACAACAACTCAGTCTCACACTGCCGTATTGGGTCACACCTCCCATGGCATAAACGGGACACACCCCCGGTATGAGCACTGGCGGGCCATACACCCCGACTTAGCCAAAACATGCTCACTTCCAAATGTATGCATACATAATATCTTAACTTTCTCAAACCAAGTAAAACATGCAGTTTCATATAAAGGATAAAACATGTAGTCTCATCATATGTCATGCATTTTAAGTAATACATAAATCAACACATTTCCAGTTAGAAAGACTCACCTGTCGTCCTTGCTCAAAACCCTTCACTTAGGCTTCAGATCTCTAGGTGGGACATGTAACATCTCGAATTTTCGTTGTATTATTTTGTAAATTACAAGTTTTAACTTGGGGTTAAGTTTGTATTGGTTTAAAGT
Organism: Saussurea involucrata; assembly: GCA_033807775.1. Lineage (NCBI taxonomy): Eukaryota > Viridiplantae > Streptophyta > Magnoliopsida > Asterales > Asteraceae > Saussurea > Saussurea involucrata. The sequence continues at coordinate 30,676,705 of CM066316.1, forward strand.
TGTTGGTTGAAGTGGATTTTCAATTTGAGGGTTTGTTATGTCATTCCTTTAAAGTTAGGGGTGTATTTGGTAAATTGAGCTATGACTCACCATGTTTAAGTAAGAGGTGTCACACATTTAGTCTTAAGTGACTAATTGTGTGTGTGTGTGCGGATATTTCGGAAACGAGAGAGAGAGAGATAGAACCAAGAGTTAGAGATAGAAAGAACGAGAAGAAGAGAAGAGGAAAGCTTATCAATTTCAGCTGGAAAAAGAGGAATCAACTAAGGTAAAACATCTCAAAATCTTTCTTCTTGTATAGCTAAAAGTTTTCTATGGTTTAGAAAAGGAGTTTTTGATAATTTTTGATGATCATGAGAATCTGAATTTATAGATATGTTATGTTAGTGGTATTGAACATATCTGCATATTTACAGAATCAAACATAGCTTAAAAGTATAAAATCTGGGTTTTAGATAATTTCAGTGGGTTGAGACATTCAAGCATGGTTTAGAAAAGGAATTTTTGATGATCATGAGAATCTGAATTTATAGATATGTTATGTTAGTGGTATTGAACATATCTGCATATTTACAGAATCAAACATAGCTTAAAAGTATAAAATCTGGGTTTTAGATAATTTCAGTGGGTTGAGACATTCAAGCATGTCGCAACAGTACATTGTGACATTCATGAATGTCGCAGTCTTAAGAACGACAAGGAAGTGAAATCGCAATAGAAGGTTGCGACTTGGTGGTGAAGTCGCAATAGAAGGTTGCGACGTGGTGTTGAAGTCGCAATAGAAGGTTGCGACTTGGGCTTGAAATCGCAATAGAAGGTTGCGACATGGTGACCATGTCGCAGTAGTTGATTGCGACTTGCACTGTACATTGCGACAAGAGATTTTAATATTAGTTGGATGCGACTTAAGACGAAGATTTTTAGATGATAAGGATTCTTAGTTTTAGAGAGTCCTGTTCCGTAATTTAATATCAGTATATGTGTATATTGGATATTACAGTAAACTGTGGTGGTTAAGACAGAAGTTCCCACGTCTCTAAAGAAATAAAAGAAGTGTGACTTCATACCAGGTGAGTTTATTCAACTCTCTTTAAAATTCAGCAATTAATATTGAAATAGATATGTAATATGTATGTCTGAACATTTTAATAAAGGACTCGTCTTAATTAGTAATGAGTCCAAATAGATGACTAAAAGTTATGATATGTTGATCCCCGTGCTAAAATGCAATAAGGGGATAGTTAAGAAGTCGAGGTGTTAAGACTATTAATATTCTTTATAAATGTTTATATATATAGAATATGTTTTGGAGATGAATATATTGTATGTTATGCACATATAATAGTAAGGGTAATAATACTTATGTATTGTGTGGCGATTGCTAGAAATAGGCATCCGGTCATAGTAGGGCACCTGGGTACGGTCTAATGGGAACCGAAATACTTGCCATTTGACCAAGGGATGTAATTTCTAGTGAGCGAGTGTATCTTGAATCATCGTGAGGGCCCCGGTTGTGTATTGCGATATATTAATCCCATTGGGGTCAGTGATTCTGAGATGGTGAGGACGTGAAATGTGGAATAGGAAGATTTTGATTTGTAATTCCCATTTCGAATGGAAGATCGGAGATTTCCATTTTATAGGGAAGATCGGAGATTTCCCGTTGTGAAAGGAAGATTAGAGATAGGTATAAAGTAAATTGTAATCTCTACTTCCGGATTAAGAAATAGGCAGGTTTTGACTTGTAATTTCTTAGATAAGAGTAATGACTTTGAATCTGGAATGATTTATGGTAAACTCTTGGTAGTGATATTATGGCTAGGCGAATTAGTCATAAGTATGAGAGTGGGGTAGATTCCCAGTGTTGAAAGGAGTTGTGGTACGGTAAGATGGGTGAGAACAGGTTTGTTTTATCTGTTGAGATTTTAATTGTTAAATTTTAATTTGATTTGAATATTCTCGCTAGGCGAAAGCCTAATGTTTCAAGTTGAATTTTCTTACCAGGTACAAGCTCCGGGAAGTAAGCGGGGATGAGAGAAGAGAATTTTTGGGAAGACTCAAACTTAGAGATAACGAAGGATCTAGCTATACTGTTGAGGCTTTTTGGGACAAAGGATTAGATAACTTAATTAATCTGATTATGATGTATGATTAGATTAATAGGTTATTTGAATAAGTTGTGTTGTATATAAAACCTTCACATTTGATCCTCAGGTTATAGAAGTTTGAAGTTTTATGATCATAACTTGTAGCAATTTTTAAGGTTTAAATTGGCCCTGTTTTTAGGGTGTTACAATATGGTATCAGAGCTTTAGTTTAAGTGAACTAAGTATGCTGAGGAGATACTTAGACTTAAGCTGTGATGAATTAAGTTATGATTTGGGAGATTTGGGAGAGATACTAAGACGGGATTGTCTTAGAGTCGACGGAAATACGTGAAATTAGTACTGTGATAATGGTAACGAGGAATCTCATGTATAATATATTCACAATTTCAATTAGCTACTGTTATTATGAATATATTTTTACGCAAGCATGCTTGTTTCTAAATTGTTGCAGTGACTAATGATCGGTAAAGTACGTTTAGTATGTCTATATTCGTATAGTCATTTCTTATGGTTATCCCTTTCTGTTATAGCAGAACGATGGTGGATATGCCATCAAGGTCCTTCAATTCTTTGGAGAATAGATAAGTAAATGATTTGAAGGTTGGAAGGATAACCTGGAACTGGCGGGACTTATGAAAGTCCGCCGAGACAAACTTTTATAGGTGAATTGAAATGTGTAGAGATAGAATGTAAGGTGATTGATCAAAATGGAAATAATATGAAATGATTGAGTAAGAGGGTCGTGGAACGTAGGGATAGCAAGTGTTACAAGGTCAAGAGGACGACCACTAGTCGGAAGTAGAGTGTTAATGATAAGTGATATGAGTACAACGATTGACCTTATTTGAGTGAGTAGCCTTCATTTGCGAGTAAAGTTTTATGCATGGTGTCCTAGTGAGTGTGCTACATGAGTTTTCATAATTTTAAGATAAATGCATAAATAACAATTTTATTCAAGGATGAGTTGCATGTGTAAATGTGTATTATAAGAAAGAGATAATTTTATTTTGGTTGAGAAAGATTAAGTTTTACGGAAAGTTGTATGAAAACGGTTCTCGAGATCGTTGTGCAGTACATTGAAGTTATGAGAATGTTAGGGTCATGTGTGCCCAAGTTGTTTCAAGCATTGTTCGTTAAGATGAGAAAATGTGTGAGATGATTTATTTATCACGTTGTCATGCATGAAGGCTATGAACTCACTAGGTCGTAGAGTATTACATTATAAGCTAAGAAAGAACTCCAAGAGTGGAGAGGTGTAGGATAAATCATGGGAGAATGTTTATAGTTTTGGTATTTTTGTTTAAAAGAAGAGGTGAATAATGGGAGGATCGAAAGTAGACTTTAGTGTCGGTTGTAAGAAGGTCTGTACCCTTGTTTGATAATTATAAATACAGTTGCCAAGGGACGGTTGCGTCCGGAGGAAGGATTAGTAGTCATTAAGGTGATGGATTTAGCAACTCGCTAGGAGTAGTGTGATGAGACAGAAAGGATAATATCCTCGAGATTAAATAAAAATTTATAGTGATCTTGTGATGTTAACGTTGCACGAATAAATTTGAGAGGGAGACGATGGGATGTGAATTAGATTATGATATGTTATAAGGATTAGGCTCAGTTGAGGACCCTTGTTAAAGAATTGGTTAAGAAAGTATCGACAGACGACTTTTGACGTTGAAGTCGATAGTTGCTTAAGATGTATGAGGCCTTTTGTCTGTCGCTGGGTGCGGTCTGGGTGTGTCCCGCGTATGCCTGTGCGGACAGGAATGTGAGCGGTACCGGCATGCTGTTATGCAGAGGGTATGCGCAAAGCGGACAGTATCTTGTACGGTGGAATGGGGTTGGTATACATTCAATCACATTTGGGGATTTTTAGTGATTGACGAATAAATCACGGGTAAAAGAGGTTTTGGTTAAATTATTGCATCAGTGAAAACTATGTGGTCAAAATACGTTTTTAGAGTTGATCGTAGTTGTGCAATAATTACGACATGTAATGTGCTTAATGGCATTTTATTTTAAGTGCCTGTTTAAGTATTGGTCCTATGTGTGAGGACTGTTTAATGATCTTGTATTCTTAGTACCTTTGGTACTAATGAACTTTAATAGGATATAAAAATATATATATATATATATTGTTGAGTATAAAAGAGTTGCATATAATTGTACATATAGATACATCTATGAATTGACTGTATTGGGAAGGAAGCAATGAAGGGGTTGTGAGATTATCGCGTCTCGGAGCGTGAGTTGCATAATGTGGGCTAGATGTATTTGAATTGCATGACTTGATATTGATAAATGATCATTGGATCTTTTGAGTAGGTGGCTCGATTTTAGACTCGGTTGAGTCTTGAGGGTATTTGCCCGGTTTAATAAGCTCGATATAGGCTTGGGGTTGGAGTTACATGAATTGTATTATAATTGGAGTTTACGTGATGTGAATGCATTGGTCATTCTTTTGAGGTCACGTATGAATGTTAAGTCTTGAATCAGAAGATTAAAAGTTGAAGGACCACCTTGTGGGGGTGTTAAGATAGTGAAGGGTTGTTGTTTAGATAAGTGTTTTTACTCAAGTTGTGGATGGTTTATAAAGGAAGAAGTATTGGGCATAAAGGAAATGAGTGTATAGTTTGTGTCGATCTGTGAGGGATTGTGCCCTGTCTATGTAATGGTTTGGAATCACAAAGAGCTAACAAGAAATAAGTAACTTTAAATTAATAAGAAATCCAGGAATTGTGGTTCAACTAAAGTTGGGAGGAATGTTATAGTGAAATAGACTCGGTTAATCATACGGGAGAACATGAAGGTAAGTTTGAATTGTGTTCGAATTGCCAGGAGAGACCTGGTCTACTGTGAGATGTTATGGGTGGAAAATGTACGAACGAGTAGTAGCATTAATTGTCAAGTTAAATGTATCAATTAGTATGTAAGGTGAAGTTAGAAGGAGGAAACATCCGATGAAAGTCTTTTCGGAGATTTCAGTTGAAAAGTACTATTTGTTAGTAAAGTTGTTGGATCATGCGGTTTGTAATATGTCGTGGTAATATGGCTAATATCGGAATAGAATGTCAGAGCAGTAGTGGGTGTTTATCCAAAGTGATTTTTGTTGTGTGAATCGCTAAGTAAATTTATGTTTTTGAAATCATTGAAAGTTTAACGAAAATGATGAGTGTGTTAGTCAGAATGTGATGTAGTAAATATAAAATCTTTAAGGAACGTGAGTTGCTTCTTATGTGTGAAAGAATTGTCTTAGAAAGCATTAATTGAAGATCAAAGAATGAGTAGTAATTTTGGACGGTGATGTCGTTTCAAAAAAACTTAGTTGAATGCCTTAAGTTAGAATTTTGGTACAACTGTTTGGTTATGTACAGTAATGAGAAAATGTTATTGGTATGTGGAAAAGTTGGGAGGAAGAGACAAGTAATGATAGAAAGGTCGGACCTAAGAATGTAGTTATACTACAGATTCAATTGAATTATCACCCTTGATATACTACACATTAGTGCTTGGTTGCATTGTGGTCGCATAGGATGATAGTGGTGTAAGGATGTAATGATGGATTGCCGTAATTATTGATGTATTCAAAAGTGGTGAGTATACACAATTTAAAGTGTGTGTGGAATTTCAGGCAGTATATGTTAACATTATTTTGAGATCTGGAGATTGAGTTACGGTTGATGACAGTATGGTAGAACAAGCAATAGACGGATAGAGATTTAATGATAAACAGTTACTCTAAGGAGGTTTGCAAATCTAAGATTGGGGAGCGAGTAATGCTGAAAGAGGTAAAGTTTAGAAAATATGAAAGATGAATCTTTATTCTTTCTGGACTTTTATCTGTGATTAAATATATAAGACTAGAAATTGAAAGGAATGTATGACATACTTTATGTTGGTAAGACGGGATTCCACTTACTGAGGTAGTAACGGATGAGAAAATGTCGCTGCGTGAAGGAATTGGAAGTCATTTTAGAGAAATCTTTTGAGAATTTACAATCTAAGAATGTGGTTATAGGTACAATGGTATTAGATCATTGAGGTACAGTTGTGACTTTAGAGTCGGAAGAGGATATGAAGGTTAGATGTTCTCATTTGTTTACCTAGTTCTGATTTCGAGGACGAAATCATTTTCAAGTTGGGGAGTATTGTAACATCTCGAATTTTCGTTGTATTATTTTGTAAATTACAAGTTTTAACTTGGGGTTAAGTTTGTATTGGTTTAAAGTTGTTGGTTGAAGTGGATTTTCAATTTGAGGGTTTGTTATGTCATTCCTTTAAAGTTAGGGGTGTATTTGGTAAATTGAGCTATGACTCACCATGTTTAAGTAAGAGGTGTCACACAATTAGTCTTAAGTGACTAATTGTGTGTGTGTGGATATTTCGGAAACGAGAGAGAGAGATAGAACCGAGAGTTAGAGATAGAAAGAACGAGAAGAAGAGAAGAGGAAAGCTTATCAATTTCAGCTGGAAAAAGAGGAATCAACTAAGGTAAAACATCTGAAAATCTTTCTTCTTGTATAGCTAAAAGTTTTCTATGGTTTAGAAAAGGAGTTTTTGATAATTTTTGATGATTATGAGAATCTGAATTTATAGATATGTTATGTTAGTGGTATTGAACATATCTGCATATTTATAGAATCAAACATAGCTTAAAAGTATAAAATCTGGGTTTTAGATAATTTCAGTGGGTTGAGACATTCAAGCATGTCGCAACAGTGCATTGCGACATAAATGAATGTCGCAGTCTTAAGAACGACAAGGAAGTGAAATCGCAATAGAAGGTTGCGACTTGGTGGTGAAGTCGCAATAGAAGGTTGCGACTTGGTAGTGAAATCGCAATAGAAGGTTGCGACTTGGTGTTGAAGTCGCAATAGAAGGTTGCGACTTTGGGGTTGAAATCGCAATAGAAGGTTGCGACATGGTGACCATGTCGCAGTAGTTGATTGCGACTTGCACTGTGCATTGCGACAAGAGATTTTAATATTAGTTGGTTGCGACTTAAGACGAAGATTTTTAGATGATAAGGATTCTTTGTTTTAGAGAGTCCTGTTCCGTAATTTAATATCAGTATATGTGTATATTGGATATTACAGTAAACTGTGGTGGTGAAGACAGAAGTTCCCACGTCTCTACAGAAATAAAAGAAGTGTGACTTCATACCAGGTGAGTTTATTCAACTCTCTTTAAAATTCAGCAATTAATATTGAAATAGATATGTAATATGTATGTCTGAACATGTTAATAAAGGACTCGTCTTAATTAGTAATGAGTCCAAATAGATGACTAAAAGTTATGATATGTTGATCCCCGTGCTAAAATGCAATAAGGGGATAGTTAAGAAGTCGAGGTGTCAAGACTATTAATATTATTTATAAATGTTTATATATATAGAATATGTTTTGGAGATGAATATATTGTATGTTATGCACATATAATAGTAAGGGTAATAATACTTATGTATTGTGTGGCGATTGCTAGAAATAGGCATCCGGTCATAGCAGGGCACCTGGGTACGGTCTAATGGGAACCGAAATACTTGTCATTTGACCAAGGGATGTAATTTCTAGTGAACGAGCGTATCTTGAATCATCGTGAGGGCCCCGGTTGTGTATCGCGATATATTAATCCCATTGGGGTCAGTGATTCTGAGATGGTGAGGACGTGAAATGTGGAATAGGCAGATTTTGATTTGTAATTCCCATTTCGAATGGAAGATCGGAGATTTCCATTTTATAGGGAAGATCGGAGATTTCCCGTTGTGAAAGGAAGATTAGGGATAGGCATAAAGTAAATTGTAATCTATACTTCCGGATTAAGAAATAGGCAGGTTTTGACTTGTAATTTCTTAGATAAGAGTAATGACTTTGAATCTGGAATGATTTATGGTAAACTCTTGGTAGTGATATTATGGCTAGGCGAATTAGTCATAAGTATGAGAGTGGGGTAGATTCCCAGTGTTGAAAGGAGTTGTGGTACAGTAAGATGGGTGAGAACATGTTTGTTTTATCTGTTGAGATTTTAATTGTTAAACTTTAATTTGATTTGAATATTCTCACTAGGCGAAAGCCTAATGTTTCAAGTTGAATTTTCTTACCAGGTACAAGCTCCGGGAAGTAAGCGGGAATGAGAGAAGAGAACTTTTGGGAAGACTCAAACTTAGAGATAACGAAGGATCTAGCTATACTGTTGAGGCTTTTTGGAACAAAGGATTAGATAACTTAATTAATCTGATTATGATGTATGATTAGATTAATAGGTTATTTGAATAAGTTGTGTTGTATATAAAACCTTCACATTTGATCCTCAGGTTATAGAAGTTTGAAGTTTTATGATCATAACTTGTAGCAATTTTTAAGGTTTAAATTGGCCCTGTTTTTAGGGTGTTACAGGACACCTATGATTTTAAAGAAAACGAGAGTGATAAGTCTTAAGTTAACACTCAAAATTATCTTGAACGTATCCCTAAATGATCCCACTTTCCAAAAACACACTTCCGGAAACCCACTTCCGGAACTCGTTCTTCGGAACTCACTCTCCGGAACCCACTCCCGGAACCCACTTCCGGAACTCACTCTCCGGATCCCACTTTCCGGAACTCACTCTCCGGATCCCACTTTCTGGAACCCACTTTCCGGAACTCACTTTCGGAACTCACTTCCGGAACCCACTTCCGGAACTCACTCTCCGGATCCTACTTTTCAGAACTCACTTCCGGTGTCCACTGTCCGGACTCCGACTTTTCTGGAAAGTGCAACGATTACCCAAAATCCCCATATTCTTACCAAATCTTAACAATACATCAAAATAGGAGTTGGTTTTGAATCATCAAAGGATAACTCTAACATCTTTAGTCAGATTTTTGCCCGATCTAAGCCACCACTCCACACACAGATTACTTCTCACATTTTAGGTTATTGAAAGCATTAATCCCCTACCAAACTCTAGAAAGTTCTTATCAGACAAGAGATTGAAGAAGAGGAGATTACCTTGATGAAATGATTGGGATGCACCCTCTAGCGTTTCTGATTCTAGGTCTTCACCTCCAAAAATCGATACCAAGCTCTTCTCCAAACGCACACACACACACACACACACACCATGTAGCCGCTTTCACTTCTAATTGAGAATCTCAATTTTAGGGTTTTTGACTCCTTTTTATACCTTCTCACTACTCCCCCAAACTTTCCTTATTCTCACTTTTACAACTAAATTTTCCTTTTATTTTCCCAAATGGTTCGGGTTATTACAACATCCACTGATCCACCCCTCAAAAGAATTCCGTTCCCGGAATTCCATCTTTGAACATGTACGGTTAATCGGACCTCATGTCCGCTTCCACTTCCCAAGTTGCCTCTTGGCTCATATGACAAAGGCCAACTTCTTATCGCTTGCATTCCTGGTAGAGTTATCGTCGCCCTAACTTCCAACAATTGTTCTCTATAATAGGGGCGTGAAGCAAAATATGAACTCTCCAATGTCTCATTGTGCACAACCAGTTCATACGCTAACCCTCCAAATCTTTCCGTAATTTCGGCGGATCCAAAGAAAAACGTGTACCAATTCCACTTTTCACTCGAACACGCTACCCCAAATCTATGGGAACGTCTTCCGCATCGACCGCCCCCTTCCCAAACTCAAGGCTCAAGTGTCTTATACTTTTAAGCTCAATCAACTTAGCTCCATTCAACTGTCCAAACCATTCTGATTGAAAACACATCCGAACCCGATCCTTCGGCACTACCCCTCAATTAACCACCAAATTCTTACGACGGGTTATCTCGTATGATATACTTGCAACCTCCCCGATCGATTATACCATTGGTAACATCCCAGGCCAATTGTACTAGATATTATCCGCTTTGTCCAGACACTTGGACTCACGGTTTTAAAACACGCCTAATCGAGGTTTCCTCGTACAACTCCACTTCCTTAAAAAGAAGGAACGTTGCCGAAATCCCCGCCACAATTACGTGAATCCTTTACAAAATGTATATAGCCATCCAACTTGCCAACTTAGCACCACGTCACTTGAATATCCCAATAAACCCAGTCAAGAGTTCCTTCATCGGATAACATGCAATTCTATATTACTTTCCCAATACGACTTACGTCTCACGCAAGTAGTACTTTCTTTCTCAAATCACATAGACTACGAATCATCGATGTTAACCAAATATTCATACGCTCCCACCATGTCAACACCCCCACACTTATACATAGCAAATAGTAGGAAACCTCCACAACCCATTACCTGAAGTGTCCGCCAATCCACACTAAACCAAACCTGAAGACACATTCAAATTCTCATTGCATCCGACAACCGTCCAACCATATATGGAATAAATTCAAGTTACATTCGCTCAACAACAGTGAGTGACTAAGTTCTCGCATAACTACTCCCATGGGCTTAAAACTGAACAACAAACTCACTTGGAATCTCACTCACGACAATACCACGCCTAAACCAATGGTCCTCCATTCCAAGCAGCACATCCCACTACATTCCCCACTTCTTCTCAAAAACATAAATCGTGCCTCCAAAGTACGGCTCACTAGTAGGTACACACAATTTATTTTATTTTTACCAACCACATGAGTTAGCTCTCCACGACCCTTGAACCATAACATACACACGAGTCCTCTTTCTCATATTCTCGCTAGGAGTTCATGTACACGTCAATGACCATTCGTAAACGTTGCTTCACATATTCGGTGTCACTTGCCAAAATTCCTACTTCCAGTTTACTCACAAATTTCAACATACCACCTCTGCCACCTCCGGTTAGTATGGAACATCGTCCACTCCATTTTCCGACCATTCCAAATGCGGTGATAGCACATATACATTGCTATGCCTAGTCAAACGGTTTCATCACCAATCTCACTCGAGAAAGATTTAACCAAGTCATCCTGAAATGATCCCTCAATGCTCAAGACCACCACTCACTCCTCGTCCCCCAAACGGGTTAACCTACTCAAGAGAACTCCTTTTTTTGCACATAAGGATTAAGACGCAATTTCAGTTATTTCATATCTACCTCCTCACATTGTAGACTAACCAATTCAGCAATTTCATTCGTCTTTCAACGATCCTAAAATAAACCCACTCAACGTCTCACGCAACCAAAAAAGTACATGGTTCCTCTTTTCGGTAACCACCAACTACCGCTCCACTCCTTCTCGTCCTGAAAGTAGCCAGGTCAAAACGCTAGGTTACAGTCCATGCATCCCAACAACATGTTTAACACTTTGAATAACTCTCCAAAAAGGACTTCCATCTATACTTATCCTCCCTCAACAACACATTACCATGCCACTACCTCGTACGTCTACCTTAGCAATGATATCACTAACTCATCTATACAATCTCCACCACAATATCACACCACCGAAAAGGCTCTCACGGTCCTTGGTACACATAATCAATCTTGCCTTCATACCCGCCGCATACATATAACCAAGTCTAACTCACACCTTCATCCTCTCCCCGAATCTAGATGAACCACAACTCACGACTTCCCAATTTGCTCACTGTACAATCCTTATCGGTTCACTGTGATTTCCAAGAAATCATTCCAACGACAAGGCACATTCCCTTACAGATCGATATAATCAATGCACCCACTTTGGTCATGCCAAAACTTCACCCTTTTACAAACTGCCAAAACCTCGTAGGGAAAACACTCATCCAATTAGCAATCTTCCACTATCATAACGCCTTCACAAGGTGATCCAACACCACGCAAGCATACCCTTTTCTGAATAACCTCGCACGACTACCTGCACCAGGGTGATTTTCCCAAATCTCAAACTCTTGACAAAGCCTTCATCCCCACACCTCTTAAACAGTTGCCGACTTCAATCATAAAAAAACGACCCGATAATGCTTCGATAACCTTCCCGACAACAATGATTTCTACGGGACCTACTCCTCCCAACGCATCATAATTAGCTCTATACTCTGCCGCCTTCACCCGAGAAAATTTCAAGACTTACTTGGTGCGAGGTCAAAATTACAAAACCATCCCCAATACTCAGGTTCAACGTCGGTAGTATTTCATCGATGCATAACAACACTACATTAAACAAGTTTCTATTAGCAATACTTTACGACTTCAAGTCTTTCAACCCGGACCTATCCATCCACCGACAACCACATCTCGAGTTACCGAACAAGAATTCAAGTTACCATCAAACGAACAATACCAAGGTCTATTTCTGTCATATTCACTATTTACCTCCCTTCCTTAATAAAATACTAAGATTACAATTCATCCGACACCGGCTTGACTGGCACATCTCCTCTCTCGAAACCCTTCCTTATCTTTAAATGCAATAACCCCCACGACCTAATGAGTTCATAGCCTTCATGCATGATGACACAATAATTTAATTCATTTCACATATTTGAAAAAATTGAAAAATACAACACCTGAAAACGACTTAAGTACACATGACTCAACACTCTAACTTCCTCAAAGCCAAGCGTAACGATCTCGAATACCGTTCACACGCAACAGTACGGTAGAACACCACCTTGACCAACCAAATGATGTCGTTACCACAAGAATATATAGAATGAAATATTTCCTATATGACTAGAAAAGTTCTAAACAAAATCGTTTACACGAAGCACATCAGTCGACTCCCACACTCATTTATATGATAACAACGTGTCAATGCTCATTTTGGTTATAAAAGCTTTACCGTTAAACATTTTCATGATTTTCGCAACGAAGTTCATCTCAACATGAAAAAGGATGATATAGTTCGCAATCACTAAGTTCAAAATCGTCGGCTTATTTCCAAAACAAGAAATTCGTTATGTATGCATCTACTTTTAATCATAAAAGATCTCATGTAGCACCTTCAAAAACACAATGCATGAAACCAAACTCGCATTTGAAGGCTATCACTCAAACAAGGTCGATCGTAGTACTCACAAGTCTCACCAATGATACTCTACCTTTGACCAATGACCGTTTTCCCGTCCTTGTAACAACTTGCTGTATAGGTGTTTCACAACCTACCTGATTTGACCACCCCACACAGTTCTCGTCTTGAGAAATGATTTACCATTAGTACGGTTTCACTTTTGACTTTTAAGGTCGATGAACAACCAGTACCTTCTGTTCTACTCGCACACATACTTCGATTCAACAACGATATCTTTCCTTTATCATCCCTACTACCACGCCACCTACTACAAGTCAATGGCTCAATCCCTTCAACATGTCTTGATTCGAAGCTTTCAAGGTCCCAAAGAGGTTCTCCCTTCTTATCCCAACCGATTGACACATCAAACATAAGCATGGAGACTCACTAGAAACTAGGAGCGTACCCTTAATCCGTCATTCGTCCATTTCGAACCCAAGAAGTTCTACCTTAGGTCGATTCATTACCGCTCTGAACAATGCTTCTTCTAAAGAGTGTCATCAGTTACACCATTAGCGACCTCACACATCGCATCAAAACCTTTGCTATCGCCATAAGGCTAGATTTCACTTCACTCAACTACCCCTCCATCGATTGTCTCATCAATAATACCCTCCCAGACATGACGAGAACTAGACTAACCGTATTTAACCAACATTCTACTAACAACCTCGCAAAATAAGGCAATTTAAGCACATACATGTACCTGTAAATTCGCAATTACACTGGCCAGGTGTAATGTAAATTAACGTTACATGACAGTCCTTGTTACCTCGTCTGTAGTGCACTTAAAGGTGATCTCCCTAAAGGCATCCTACATCTCAGCTGTGTCGTTCTCTACTCCACAGTTTAAGTTTAGGCCCATCCGGTCACCTAAATCCCTTAAACTATGGCTCTGATACCAACTGTAACATCCCAACTCAAAGAATAAAACTTGAACAACATAAATTAAGCAATTCGCCGAAACGGCTCCAATATACTATCATAACCATATGAGTACATATCAAGATTTGCGGAATCAACCTATTACACAGCTGAGATTTCTAAAGACTAAGCCTGTCATGCTAGATATAACAGCTTTCTTCTAATCCAAGGCTTCACGCTCGCGCTTTCTCTTTGCCCTTACTAGAGCCTTCTACTACGTGCTTACCTGAAAATGGTTTAGTTTTTGGAAATGCGAGGGTTAGACCATGAGGTCTAGTGAGTTCCCTCTAAAAATAAACATTTGCACCACATAAAACATTTTAAACAGTTTATAAGCATTTATAAACTATTCTCATCTTTAAAACATTTAAACTTTCACACGCAAGAACTACCCATATATATGGTACACGAAGTCACGCACATTCATGACAACGTGTCAGTCTCACACTACCGTTTTGGGTCACACCTCCCATGGCATAAATGGGACACCCCCCCCCCCCCCCCCGGTATGAGCACTGGCGGGCCACTCCCCCCGACTTAGCCAAAAAATGCTCACTTCCAAATGTATGCATACATAATATCTTAACATTCTCAAACCATGTAAAACATGTAGTTTCATATAAAGGATACAACATGTAGTCTCATCATATCTCATGCATTTTAAGTAATACATAAATCAACACATTTTCAGTTAGAAAGACTCACATGTCGTACTTGCTCAAAACTTCTCACTTAGGCTTCAGATCTCTAGGTGGGACACCTATGATTTTAAAGAAAACGAGAGTGATAAGTCTTAAGTTAACACTCAAAATTATCTTGAACGTATCCCTAAATGATCCCACTTTCCGAAAACCCACTTCCGGAAACCCACTTCCGGAACTCACTCTCTGGAACTCACTCTCCGGAACCCACTCCCGGAACCCGCTTCCGGAACTCACTCTCCGGATCCCACTTTCCGGAACCCACTTTCCGGAACTCACTTTCGGAACTCACTTCCGAAACCCACTTTCGGAACTCACTCTCCGGATCCCACTATCCGGAACTCACTTCCGGTGTCCACTGTCTGGACTCCGACTTTTTCGGGCAAGTGCAGCGATTACCCAAAATCCCCATATTCTTACCAAATCTTAACAATACATCAAAATAGGAGCAGGTTTTGAATCATCAAAGGATAACTCTAACATCTTTAGTCAGATTTTTGCCCGATCTAAGCCACCACTCCACACACAGATTACTTCTCACATTTTAGGTTATTGAAAGCATTAATCCCCTACCAAACTCTAGAAAGTTCTTATTAGACATGAGATTGAAGAAGAGGAGATTACCTTGACGAAATGATTGGGATGCACCCTCTAGCGTTTCTGATTCCAGGTCTTCACCTCCAAAAATCAATAGCAAGCTCTTCTCCAATTGCACACACACACCATGTAGCCACTTTCACTTCTAATTGAGAATCTCAATTTTAGGGTTTTTGACTCCTTTTACAAGTGTACACTTGCGCTTCTGTAACGTCCCAAAAATTACAAGCAAATTTAAATTTTTAAATAAACATTTCATTTATAACAATTCATTAAATGATCCCAACGTTTCATTTGCAAACTCATAATTAATATCTTCATAATAAAAACCAGCGGAATAAACGTTTAATTATTAAAAACCATAAAGTAACCAGCTCTCCTCGCGCGCCAGTGTGTACTCGTCACGCCTTGGAGCCGCCCGTACCTGAAACCACAGTTTATTGGGAAAGGGTAAGCACGAAGCTTAGTGAATTCAACACCATAAATAACACAGTTATTTCCACACCACCATCAACAAATAATTGCACATAAACAGCATACAAGTCTACGAACAAATCATAGACGTGCATACTCACACCAACCCACCTAATAGGCATACGTCGGTCCCACCGACCACACGACAATTGTGCAAACGCAACCCGGCACCCCCGGGTTCATACGCCACCCGCGTATAAAATCTCCGGCCCCGCCGGATCCTCGGTCCCACCGAGTTAATATTTCGGTCCCACCGAATTACTACGCCACCCGCGTATGTGACCCTCGGCCCCGCCGAACTCCTACGCCACCCGCGTAGTCACAACAATAAGGTCCGACTAGACACCCCACTATTTAACCCCGCATCAAAAGCAAATAGAACCACATACATACACGACGTAATGTAAAAATAACCGACATTAGTTATAGTGAGAGAACTCACCTCGAATGCGCGCCTAGCTTAACAATACAATTCAAGTTTCACAATTACGGTCACTTCCCAGCACCTTTCTCGCAAGAACGCAGCAGCAGCAGTCTTCGTCTCGACGGCCACGCTCTTCCCGATCGACTCTTCTTCTCTCCCTCGCTCTCGCCGGCGGCAAGAGGCTGATGATGGTGGTTGCAGGTGGTTCACGGCGGCAGGGAAAAAGGGTGCTTGGGTTGCAGCTTACGTGAGAGAAAACGAGAGAGAGAGAGAAGGAAGGAGTTTAGGGTTTTAGTTTTTCTTTTTCTTTTTCTTTTCCTAACTTCCACCTCACGGCAAACAACACAACAATTAAGAAGAAAAAAAATGGGTCTCGACAATAAGCAGCATGGGCCGAAACCCAATGAGGGTTTTTGGCCCTTTGACATAATTAGCCCCTCAACTTACGGTTCTCTCGCAACTAGCCACAATTTTCAGTACTTAACGATTTGACCCAACTCGGCTAACCCGTTAACGAGAACCACTAAAATACAAACTTAGGAGAAAAAAATAAATAATTAAATAATTAAAAGAAATTACATACCGGGGTACGGGCTTTACAACTCTCCCCCACTTGGATTAGACTTCGTCCTCGAAGTCTATGTCCGCAAACAGCTCTGGATAGTTTTACCACACCACAACCTCAGGTTCCCAAGTCCACTCGGAGCCCTTTCTGTGTTGCCACTGGACTTTCCTCAACTAGGATCTAAATTTCTCGCTCCGACAAGAATTTCTCGAATACTTTTCTTACTAGCAAAACTCCTTCAAGACACTG
Organism: Saussurea involucrata; assembly: GCA_033807775.1. Taxonomy (NCBI): domain Eukaryota; kingdom Viridiplantae; phylum Streptophyta; class Magnoliopsida; order Asterales; family Asteraceae; genus Saussurea; species Saussurea involucrata. Next base: position 30,693,682 of record CM066316.1, read on the forward strand.
AAATTACGATCAGAAGAACACTCCAACAACTGGAATCATTCCTAGCCAAGCGACTTCGGTTGTTCCCCAACCTTAGACATTCCATGTATCCCGAGTCAATTTCAAGCTCTAACCATTCTAAAGCTGCTCACAGTATACCCTACAGGATACTCGACTACGATCATTCCTACCCTTAACTGTCGATTAACTTCCACGAATTCTAATAGACTCCAAAGATTTTCAATAACTTATATTAACAAAACATCGACCCCCTGCCGAACATCGGTCCAACCGATTACAATAACAAACATCGGCCACCCGCCGAACATCGGTCCAACCGATTACAATAACAAACATCGGCCACCCGCCGAACATCGGTCCAACCGATTACAATAACAAACATCGGCCACCCGCCGAACATCGGTCCAACCGATTACAATAACAACATCGGCCACCCGCCGAACATCGGTCCAACCGATTACAATAACAAACATCGGCCACCCGCCGAACATCGGTCCAACCGATTACAATAACAAACATCGGCCACCCGCCGAACATCGGTCCAACCGATTACAATAACTCACATAAGCGTGGTATTATCCTAGACACTAACACAAATAGATATCCCCCACAACCAAATCAACTAACACACACGTAGGTCATTCCACCATAACCATCCATCACAAGTGATCATTTCAGGGTTACTACTACCGTCACCATGATTATCTTAAAATTGGCTACAACTCTCCGATTATACTAAAGGTGTTTGGCCTCAAGCCCAAAAGTCGACACCTAAATATACCACCTACCTCAAAATGGTTGATGCGCATTTATTCTCTTAATAACAAAGGGCATCAATCCCTTAACCGATACTATTCGGCCTACAGTACTAACGTGCGTGGAATATCTACCTTCCACCGTCGACGTATCATCCACACTTGCTCTACGAAGCCAAGTCACACCGTATCGAGGATACACCTTGACGTCTACCTCCCAGGTAACGCCTCAAGACCCAGTACACCGGAACTACCTCCCAGGTAAGTGCCCACAACTATATCCTCCTAGTACCTACTGGAAAGTCTAGGTTAAAACACATGAATACCGGGGTCCCACCCCGAGATACCCAACCGACCATTACCAACGACTGACTAACGTGTCTAAGGATCCAAAGCAAACAACCTACCAACAACATGCCTATTCCGGATTGACTCACTCACCCAAACATGTAAACACTCAACGTGCAAAGAATGCCAAACGGTGTGACAAAAACAACTCATCAACTAGACTCCACATCGAGCCATTAAAACCGGGCAATTGGCCCATGACTAACTCCAAGTCAAAACCGAGCAAAATGCTCCACGCTTGCTAGACCCATAGGTCGGAAAATGCGTTTAAACAAAGTTTAAGCAAGCAATACTCTGAAATCAACCTTAGTCTCGGACTCAACACGGGTTAAACAAAAGAGTTTTCCAAAGGACTCACACCCTAAAAATTCTCGAAATGACACATGACACTTAAAAGCACATTTCCCCAAATGGTTTACAAAATCATTTACAAAATATTTTCAACATCAGGATTTTCATCTCAAAAGATCGTATGTAATAAAACTACTATTTCCTGATCGATAGTTACGCAAAACTGGACACGCTCGTCCCACATAGGAAAATCATGTTGAAAATCGTTCCATTGCAGTTCAGTTTACTCACACAAAAGCAAGCGTAATAAATAATTTCTTTAAAATGAACCGCCTCGATTCCAGTATGGATTGACTCATGACGTGCACTTAAAGTAACCGCTTGACCTTAAACAGGGTGCGACAAAGGTGTGCACATAATTCAAAATAAGTTTCACGACATTTGATTCAAAAATTCTTCTTTTTAATCATAAAAATGACGTGGCACAGGGTTCGCCACAAATTTTCCGCGCGTCAGCTAATCACACAAAACGATGACACGGTTTACAAATATATTTTTGTTAAAACACAACTGTCTCGTGTAAGTTTCAAACTTGAAGACAGAAACCAGTCCGCTTCTATTAATTGGAAATATCGACTAAAACCTCATAAAATCTCAAACTGGGGGCAGGCATGCAAGCTTGTAACACTTCCTCAAGTTTCGTACTTGGGACATATAACGTCAAAACATTATAGTTTAAAAATGTATTTATCGAAAATCCTCAAAATACTCGTTTCCTCCAAAGCAAAAGTTTTTAATTTCCCAAAAAAATGATCGGTAATTCTAAATTAACCGAATGTCAAAAATCTACGCATTTATATTTCCAAAATATAACACATTGTAATCGTATGCATGATGTTCACAACATTAAAACACTCCTTGGATCAAATGGTCTTTCATTTCGACAAAAAGGAACTAAAACATTTTCATGCACGACTTGTTCATCAAAATGTCGAGAACAAAGGTTACCCCAGTATGCATACCCCTAAGTCGATAAATCGCATTTTCATGGAAATGTCAATAAAACCTTTAGCTGACTAAAAAGCGCACTAAACAACTCCTTATGAAATGTTACCAAAATTCCTCCATGCATCACTTATGTCACGCATGAATCAATCCACACACTGAACTATTTGCAATAAAACACTTAGTAATACAAACTCTCGAACGAAAAGTTAAGCGACACTGGAATTCCAAACTCATTTTAAACAAATCACCAAAATAGCCTTTATACAGACATCGTGGAATGTAACTTTTCGTCTCAACTCTAACACATGTGGAGGAGTTCCAATGTTAGAGTCTCAATCCGTAGTCACTTACCCAACATCTTAACCACCACCAAAACACGGATAACATCGTACCCGAAAGAACCGTTGGAAAAATAACGAAAATGAGACAAATTCTAACAAAGTTTGCACTCCCGTGATAAAACGATTTCATACACTTTCAAAACCATATTTCAAAATCTTGTGCGTATGCTGAGCAGTTCCCAAAATTCCAAAACACCGTCCATACAAAGATTTGAAACACAAGAATTTGTTAATGCAATCTTATTTTCAAAATAACTTCGTGCATGACTCATTCGGCATTCAACGTCTCGACCCCTACTACTCCGAAACTCTCCGGTCTACTATTGTCATCCAGACATTTAAACCTCTTAAGGCAAGTTGGGAAATCACCTCAAATCATCTTACGGGTTTTCCTCAAATCAAAGTCGGCTCTATGAGCCTATGACCCTAGCACAATCTTCCATCTTGGCCCGAAATGATCTGCTTACAACAAATATCATCCTTATCGTCACTCCAAGTGACTAATATTATAATCGTCTTTCTATTCCAACGACTACTAGTTTAGGACCTTCATCACTACCCCCAACGATCATCACCTCAAAACACTTCGAGTACACACCTGTACTAGTAGGTTTACTATAGTTGTTCCTCCTTGTGATGGCTATTCTGGGTAGACAATACAGCGCGTTATTAGCACATAATAACTCATACTAACAACACTCACGCTCAACTCCTTGGATTCCTCGTGACTTCCCCGACTCGAGCATTGATCATGTGCTTCCGGTAGTAGGAGCTCTACTACTACCATCCACACCTATCATCGCCCGTTCCGAGTTCCATCCCAAGGGGTCCAAGTAGTTTCTCGCCGAAACTATACACATATGCCCGCACCGGCATATGTACACACTCTTCCTAGCTCCCTAGGAATTCCATCCAAACCACTACCCTTGCTACTGCCAAATCCCTAATAGCAAGCAGCAGACATGCAATACAGTGTAATAAGCACCAAGCAATTTAGCATACATACTCCTATGTTCTAGAAAGCAATCTAGCACACGTACTCATACATAAACACCCTTCCCAGCTCTCTAGGAACTTCCTCTTATCCCACTACCCTTGCTACTACCGAATCCCTACTAATTATAACGGGTGACCTCGCGAGTACCCGATTATATGCAGTGCGAAACAAATAGACAGTCGAATACAAGACTCTATCCTAGAACGGTTGGACTCAAACAAGAGCTGCGCAATAGAACTAAATCGAATATTCTAAGGCTATAAATCTCTTACTGCATACAACCTAGAGGGCATCCACTTAGTAACCTATCATAATTAGCATAAATTCCTAATAGCAAGTAGTTCAACATACAGCATAGTGTCCACAACAGGCAATCTAGCATGCATACTCTATGATCTAGAAAGCAATAAAACACTAAGTGATGTACCTTTTCCCCTGGCTCCGGTTGACTGTACATACTGCGCCATCGATCACCGTTTCTCAAACGGGTTTTCCTTTCTTTTATTTTCCAAAAATTTTAAAGAAAATTTTATAGCCGCAAACTTGAGATCAAACACACCGAGGTGCATTTGATTCACTCAAGCTGTGCTCTGATACCAAGTTGTAACGTCCCAAAAATTACAAGCAAATTTAAATTTTTAAATAAACATTTCATTTATAACAATTCATTAAATGATCCCAACGTTTCGTTTGCAAACTCATAATTAATATCTTCATAATAAAAACCAGCGGAATAAACGTTTAATTATTAAAAACCATAAAGCAACCAGCTCTCCTCGCGCGCCAGTGTGTACTCGTCACGCCTTGGAGCCGCCCGTACCTGAAACCACAGTTTATTGGGAAAGGGTAAGCACGAAGCTTAGTGAATTCAACACCATAAATAACACAGTTATTTCCACACCACCATCAACAGATAATTGCACATAAACAGCATACAAGTCTACGAACAAATCATAGACGTGCATACTCACACCAACCCACCTAATAGGCATACGTCGGTCCCACCGACCACACGACAATTGTGCAAACGCAACCCGGCACCCCCGGGTTCATACGCCACCCGCGTATAAAATCTCCGGCCCCGCCGGATCCTCGGTCCCACCGAGTTAATATTTCGGTCCCACCAAATTACTACGCCACCCGCGTATGTGACCCTCGGCCCCGCCGAACTCCTACGCCACCCGCGTAGTCACAACAATAAGGTCCGACTAGACACCCCACTATTTAACCCCGCATCAAAAGCCAATAGAACTACCACATACATACACGACGTAATGTAAAAATAACCGACATTAGTTATAGTGAGAGAACTCACCTCGAATGCGCGCCTAGCTTAACAATACAATTCAAGCCTCACAATTACGGTCACTTCCCAGCACCTTTCTCGCAAGAACGCAGCAACAGCAGTCTTCGTCTCGACGGCCACGCTCTTCCCGATCGACTCTTCTTCTCTCCCTCGCTCTCGCCGGCGGCAAGAGGCTGATGATGGTGGTTGCAGGTGGTTCACGGCGGCAGGGAAAAAGGGTGCTTGGGTTGCAGCTTACGTGAGAGAAAACGAGAGAGAGAGAAGGAAGGAGTTTAGGGTTTTAGTTTTTTTTTTCTTTTTCTTTTCCTAACTTCCACCTCACGGCAAACAACACAACAATTAAGAAGAAAAAAAAATGGGTCTCGACAATAAGCAGCATGGGCCGAAACCCAATGAGGGTTTTTGGCCCTTTGACATAATTAGCCCCTCAACTTACGGTTCTCTCGCAACTAGCCACAATTTTCAGTACTTAACGATTTGACCCAACTCGGCTAACCCGTTAACGAGAACCACTAAAATACAAACTTAGGAGAAAAAAATAAATAAATAAATAATTAAAAGAAATTACATACCGGGGTACGGGCTTTACAGCTTCCCACTGTGGATAGTTTGCATCCCACTGCGATTAAATCACATATTTCGCACATACCAGAGGGACGGTTTCCTAGCCATGGGGGTTTCTCTTGTTTATTTTTATTTAGATTTAATTTGTGAATTAGGGTTTCAATGTTCTTAAATTATCTATTTTGTGTTTGGATTTGTGATTGAGATTTTTAATAATAATTTTATGTTTGGATTTGATGTTCTATAGATTTATCATTGTACTTGTGTGTTTGGGTGTGGTGGTGGTGTAATGGTGGTTATGGGTGGTGTTCATGATGAAGAAGGAGGTAGGAGAAGAAGCTAGGTAAAAAGACGAAAATGCCCCTCACGTGAGGGGCACATGACCAACTTAACGGAGCCTTCACTAACGGTGTTAGTGAGAGGGACCAACTTGGGCTCCGAAACTGTGTTTTAGGGACTTTAAGTGTACTTTCAGCTTTGGGGGGACGAACACTGAAATCGAGGCATAGACGAGGGACCATTTATGTAATTTACTCATTAATTAATAATAATTTTAACTAAAAATCGATTAAGAATACATATTTTACTTTTTTAACAATTCAACAAAAATTGTCGGTATCTTTAATATGAGTTATTTATTGATTATTTAAAAAACATTACACAATTTATCCGATATATATTTGCATATCCATCTACATTAATTTAAAAAATCATTTTCTATTTTAGTTAAAATAATTTAAAAAATAGTTTAATACTTGAACTATATTAAATTCTAATATTGTTTGATAATTAAAGGGTGGATGTGAAATCAAAGAGTAGGCTTGTAAACGAACCGAACGAACACGAACAGAGGCTTGTTCGTGTTCGTTTAACTTAGCCGAACAAATGAACGAACACGAACGGTAAACGAACAAAATCTTAGGTGTTCGTGTTCGTTTGTTTAAGAAATAGGTGTGTTCGTGTTCGTTTGTGTTCGTTCGTTTAAGTGCTAAACGAACGTAAACGCACATAAACAAACGGACGAACATAAATGAACAACCTTAAACGAACAAACATAAATGAACAACCTTAAATGAACAAGCATAAACAAACGAATAATGGTAGGGATGTAAACTAGGTTAAAAAGACCCACATATAAGTCCTAATTTAAGTAATGAAGGCCCAAAATATAATTCCCAAATTAAGTTAAGAAGTCCCAACATATAATATACATTTTTTTTATTTTAATTACACATATGAATATTTATATATAAATGTTATAATATAAAATATAAACGAACATAAATAAACGAACATAAATGAACGAACGTTCACAAACGTAAATAAACGTTCACGAACGTAAATGAAAGAACGAGACATTTGTTCATGTTCGTTCGTTTAACTAAACGAACAAAAAAACATGTTCATGTTCGTTCATTTATTAAATAAACGAACATAAACGAACTTCCCGCCGAACGGTTCACGAACGGTTCGGTGAACGTTCAGTTCGTTTACAAGTCTATCAAAGAGGTTTTCAAAAGCAAAGAAATCCATATTAATATTTTTTAGTATAAAATATTAAAAAAATTCTGTTGTTAATTGGTTACTTATTTTTCGTTACGATAAATTTAAGTTGAAATTTTGAAGAAAAAAATTTAATAGTTATATCATAAATTCTTGCTTTAAAACACGTTTAAAAAACATTAAATTTAATGAAATATCTGAAAATAATACATTATTTATTAATAGAATAATAGACAGACACCTTACTTAAATAAGAAAAAATGACACATTTTTTAAGACCAACTTAAAATAAAAAATGGTGTTTTGGATTAGTGTAGACGGATTTGTAAATGTATATCAGATAAGTAGCGTAACAATTTAAAAATATTCAATATTTGACTCATTTTAAAAGTACCGACAATATTTTTAAAGTGTAATTTACAAAATAAGATATGTATTTTAATGTATTTTTAGTTAAAATTGTCATTAATTAATTAATATAATAAAGGATATAAAATAAAAAATGACACATAAAAATGATAGAAAACAAAGAAAATGTAAAAAGACAAAACTATATAGACTAGAATCTTAATTACTATATGATCTAATAAAATAAAAAAGGAAAAAACACAAAAGGATTTAACTAATATTTTTAACTATAATTAGTTAAAGGACCAAAATAAAAACAGAAAAAAACAGCAATAAAAGAGGTACTATACTTGAGAGTTGAGAGTGGATGACAACAACACGAACCAAAAATGTAATTTACTCTTTATTTAATTAAAATATTAATTTTATTTAAAATATTAAAACTTAAAATGACTTGTACGCCCATAAATATACACACGACGATAAGAAAATAAACCTAAGTAAATATCTGGGAGTAAAATATCAATATACGTCTCAAATTAAAAAGAATAACAATATTTATTTCTATATAGTTTTATAAATTGAAAATTACTTATATTTAAAACAATTTAAATTTAAAATAAAGTGCATATCATATTATATTTATCTTTAGTTATATAAATTTAAATATAAGACATGTTTCTTTTATATTTAATTATGTTTATATAGATTTAAATATGAAGTTTTAAGAATCCGTAATCAATGTGTTTAAATGTTATCTATACTATATTATAAAGCATTTAGTAATTTTTTTAAAAAACAACCTATAAAGTTTTATGTACTAATATTTAATGTTAATTATTTAAAATCACTAATTAATTCTTATCTCTAACCCCTTTTAAATCCTCAAATCATGAATTAATCAATTCTTATCTCTAACCCCCTTCAAATCTTCAAATCGTGAACTTCTAAAAAAGAATCATTCTTTAATCCTCATTAATTATTAAATTAATCATTATCTCTAACCCCTTTCAAATTCTCAAATCATGAACTCCTCAAAAAACGTCATTCTTTAAACATATGTATTAAGAAAACCCACAAAACCGTTTTATAAAATCGACAACGATAAAAAATAAAATAAAACATTAAAATCAAGATATATCGTGCTATTTTTATTGCGCGAGTATAGTTCTAGTACTATAAAAAAAATGGGTTGTAATCCTTTACTTTAAAAATTAGGGGATTTAATTAAAATACTCAAAGTTTGACTTTCACTTAACAAAATACCCATTTCTCACCCGAATTTGCCAAAATACCCATAAAATCCCGCGATCGCGGGATAGGGCACACGTGGCCCGCGGTTTTGGCCAAAACGTCCCGCGGCACCCCCCAACGATCCCCGCGTCTACACTTTTGGTCCCTCCCCGCGACTGACCTCGCGATGGGTCCCGCTATCTAACAAAATTTTACAATTTTGGTCCTTTTTGCACTAATCTTTGCATGCTTTTACTGTTTTTTTCCACAATTATTGTACTTGGAAAACCAATTTGTGGTTGAATTCACTGCCTTGTTTCATCAATATTGAATCATTGTACTTGGGGAAGACCAATTTGTGGTTGCAATTCATGTTCCTCAATGAGATTTCATCCATAAATATCAGTAGAATGCAATCCATAATTCACACCAATTCCATCCTTCATTCTTGCTTTCTTGCTTTCTTTCTTCAGTATTTTGTTTTTGAGATACTACTGAAAAAATGAGTTCATCTGTTGCAAAAGCTAAGTTATTTTTCTGTTACGACGGTGAATGGGTGCAAGACAACAATAAGTGGAAATTTCTTTATAAATCTAAGCATGGTGTAAAATTTCCAGTAAACTTGGCTTATCAGAAGTTTGTTGCATACGCCATGTAAAAATGTGAAATCGACCCTTCGGCTGTTTGTAAGTTAGTGTTCAAGAATGGTGATGGGTCATTTGTGAAGTTATGCAACGATGGGGATATCTTTGGTTTTATGCACTTTGCAGCCGAATCAGAAAGACCTCCATTACTTTATGTGTATGCCGAATCCTCAGTGTGCAACGAAGATGATGACGAATGTGACGACGACGGTGATGACGACGGTGACGACGAAGGTGATGACGACGCTGATGACGAAGACCTCCAAATGGAGCAGACTGATTCTCAATTTCAGCCTTCCTACGGCCCAACAGTTCATTTGGATCATGCATATGGTCTTAACGACTGTATTCCTGATTATGTTCTGGAGACGCAACAACAACAACCACAAGAAGGACGCTGTGCTGGAGTTGCTGATGACGAAACCTATGTTTTCAAAATGGGTAATGCTGATATAGACAGATCAGATACCGATAGTGATGATCACGAAGAATATACCCCTAGTAATAAATCATTTAGTCAGTTAAATGACTATTTTGATATGCCCCATATTCTTCCAGACCAGAATACCCATACACAAACCTACGAACCTACACCTTATAATCGCAGTTTAAGGTTAGAAGTAGGTCAAGTATTTGATTCGAAGGATCACTTGGCAAGTCAGGTCGGACTTAAGTTCATGGAAGAGGGTTTCGAAAGTCACACCCCGAGATCCGACAAAGGCAGATACGTAGTTGAATGTGCAAGAGAAAACTGTAATTGGAGGATGTACGCGAGGCCCGCGGGAGAGAAAGGAGGGGGGTTACTTATTAGAGAGTTGCACGACGTACACACTTGTACGAGGACGCAACTGAATCCCAACCACAAACAAGCCACCAAAAGGACTTTGGGTGCGATACTGAAAGGCAAATTTCTTGATGCTAGTAGGTCATTGCGTCCAAAGGACATCATGGACGATGTACACCAGCAGTTCGGCGTCACGATTGGTTACCACCAAGCTTGGCGTGCGCGATGCAGGGCACTGCTATTGGTTAGAGGCACGTTCGAGGAGTCGTATGAACGACTCCCAGCATATTTATATAATTTGCAGCTGCAGAATCCAGGTACTGTCACCCAGTTAAGGACCGATTCACATGGACGGTTTGAGATGTGCTTCGCTGCCCTTGGACCCGCGGTACGTATTTTAACACGTCATATGTTTACACATTATAAACTATAACATTTACAAAGGGAAACCACCTACGTTTTTGCAGATCCGCACATTTCTGGCAAATCTACGTCGTGTCCTGGTAATAGACGCTGCCCATTTATAGGACCCTTACTTAGGTATGATGTTCCTGGCGGTTGCCATGGACGGGGATAACTCCATCGTTCCAGTAGCTTTCGGAGTAGGAAAGTCCGAAACCGTGGAGGAATGGACTTGGTTTCTGTCCATGTTGAGACAAGCTATTGGAGACCCGCAATGGTTGGTGTTTATGTCCGACATGGCTCCTTCCATAAGCGCCGCAATCTCTGCCATGTACCCAAACGCCCCTCACGCCTTATGTTGTCGACATGTGGAGATGAACGCCAAAACCTAGGACAAACGTATTACCACCTACAAGGATGTCTACTGGCAGGCATGCAGAGCATATACGGATCGAGAGTTTGACCGGTACATGAAACTTCTACGAGTTAGTACCAAGAAAGCAGCCAAAGTCATGGACGATGTTGGACCGGAGAGGTGGTCCGCGGCCCATTTTCCTGCAAAACGGTATGACATTATGACCTCCAATAGTGCAGAGTCGGTGAATGCACTCTCCCGTTTTGCATGTAGATGTCTGATTGTTACTCTTATGGACTACTTTCGGAGCTTTCAGCAAGAGTGGTACCAACTTCGACGCCGAAAAGGAGCTGAGCTGCAAAATAGACTCACACCAGCGGCGGAGGAGATAGTTCTCTTCAGGGCGCGTCACGCATCGACATGGAGGATAAGCGAAATCGGGTATGGGAGGTATGAGGTTCAGGATAACCATCTTCACGCGACTGTCCATATGACCGACCATGTTTGTTCGTGTTTCCAATGGCAAAATTTTGGGTTACCGTGCGGCCATGCCATCGCTGCGGCAAGATATATGGGTCGTAGAGATTGCAGCGACTTGGCTGTAAGTTTCTTCACGTCCGAAACTTACCGGAGAACATACGCAGAGGTAATAAATCCAGTTGGACCCCCTGAAGCATGGGTGTATCCACCCAACCCCCTTCCGCCATGCTATCCACCTTTAAACGATAAGAACAGAGTCGGGAGACCGAGAAAGAACAACCGACGTCCATCACGTGGTGAAGGTTCGATACACCGAAAATGTACTCGGTGCCAATGCGTAGGACATACTCGTGGAGAGTGTCCAAATCCCGCCCCTTCAACTGTGCCAAGGAGTAGACGCACAAGCAGTTAACTAAGTAACACCGCGGGCCCGTCGGAGCTTGAACCACATGGAATTATATCATATGATACAGTTGATCTGAACGTTGATTTTGAAAGGTTTTTGTTAAACCGTACTACCACATGATATAGGCAACGGAAGCATATTTAGAATTGAATCATCCATGGCAATACAAACAAACAACTTATAAAGATGCATACGTTCTAGATGATTAACTACAATAGAAAGAATCAAGAACACTTACTTGTTTCTTGTGATTGTCGAAAACACAAAGATGAATTAACCTTGTTCTTGCTTCTTGGATGTCAAGGATCAATAGTGTGAATCCCTCTAGTGGCTCACACTTAAGAACACCAAACCAACAATCAAGATTGAAGCTTTAAACCCTAAACCCTTATTTAGGGTTTACGATTTTGGGAGGGAGGAGAGGGGAGGTTACGGCCTCAATAGAGAGAGAGAGAGATTGATCAAAAAACTCACTAGGGTTTGATCCCTAGTAGTTTATTTATAATCCCCTTATTTACACCTAGCCCCCTTGAAACGATAAGCTTGTTAAAAACTCTTTTAACCAATTATCATTTAGTCCCTATAATTAATCCAATTAATTATATTGTAGCTTATAATTAATTTATCATCAAATGACAAATTAATAAACTAACTACTTTAACTCCCTTTCATTCTTCTGATTGTTATTTGGGTCTTAAGGGCAACCCAAAAGGACCCTGCTATTATTAGAAATATTACCAATAGTTAATGACTCTGGACACTATGTCCAACAGTCTCCCACTTGGACAAGTTATTAACTCTATTTGGTTTAACGCTTTCAAATAATCAGCAGAGAGCAAGCCATCCAATGCAACTGCCGAACTCTGATAAAGATTCGGTCCTAAGATAAGTGATTTAATGTTCCTTTGTTCTACAAGATATCATATGAACCTGAGACATGGATAAATGTCTATCCCATGGATCAAGATTATGTTTCCCGATTTCCGATATGTGTTGAATTCATCAGACTACTCAATTGAACACATCAATTCTAGTCAGGGTTTGTCCAAACACTTAGTATCAACACAAGATCATCGAGGGGCCCATGGATATCGCTTCTCCTGTTTAGGCAGAAGGAACAAATAAACTTCGACTACACAGTTCATTTCTATTAATCATACTATACATGGACATACCCTGTATAACTGCCAGTCACGGTCAGCGTTGGAGCATACCAAAGAATAACAGAATCCTAGAGCAAAACTCTATGCATCTCTGTTTGGAGAACATAAAATATTATCATCTCAAAATTACTCTGACTTAATCCATGAAGTAAACTTTTGAGTGCGGGTCGTTCCAATACCCAAATCACTATTAGGTACTCATGAGTGTTAGTTGCATTCTCTATGCTTCTAACACTCCATGACAGTTGATAAGGCTAGGTATCACCCCACCTAAATCTAAGCGCAAGTGTACGGGTCGAAGTCAAGTAATAGTACTTTAGAAAGTACGAGTATCGAATCACGGGGAACTAGGAACTAAATATCACAATTACTATAATTGCTATTAACTGAACTATCGAAAATTGAGAGGTTGGTATTAAACTACTAATTGCAGAAAATAAATCAAACACAAGACAGACAATGAACAGCTTTGGAATTTAGATAGAGAAAACAGTTGAGGGTTAGAAATCCTTAGGTTTTCACATATGAACATCAGACTTAAAACCAATACCAGTTAATTCCGTTGATGAATACCCAATCTTGATCTAACCATTGTTCTCTCTCGAGTTACAACGGTTATATTTGTAAATCACGGTTCTTTCTCAAGCTACCATGACTTTTATCTTGAAAACACAAGTTAAATCTCTCGATCTCAACCTATGTAGTTCAAAACACATTAAGCACAAGATTATAATGAGACTAAGGTTTACTCGGTATATCTCTATCCTTTCTTACCTTAGGCGTGTGATTTCTAGTTCTATTTGATAATTAACTCTCTCGAACTTACTTAACAACAACAAATCAATTGTAAATTGACCAGATTCACAATAGCATTAAGAGCAAAATCACATGCATTCATTAAATCGGAAAACTGATAAAAGTCACTCGTCATCCATTTATATGTTCAATCCTAATTCAATCCAACCCCCAACATCTAAAGATTAGTTCATGATGTTGGGGGATTCAAACACAAGAGAAAGAGAAACGAAAACGTATGTAAACATAATGACTGTGATCGTGGTGAATGTGAAAGATGTAGTGATGAACTCCCTTCTCCCGTGATTGAATCTACTTGCGTCGTGAACGTGTCCTCGATTGATCCTCCCTCGTCGCTCCAAAAGGTGTCACTCGGCTCTGAAAATCGCCCCTGGAACTGCTCTGGCCGTCGTGTGAAAGTTGCGTCTCCAATGAATGACCTAAATCCCGAAATTAACAGCTTAAAATCGACAAACAGTGGGTTACGCGACCTACCACGCGACTTGCAAGTCGCGTGGCAAGTCGCACGTATGCTTTTTGCTGCGTGGGTCGTTTTCTGGTTCGCGGTTCGGGTCCTGGTTCGGTCGCGGGTCTTGGGCTTGGCTTTTGGGCTTCCGTTGGGCTTCGTTTTGGCTCTTTTTGGGCTCTTTTTAGCTTCTTTTCTCGATGGTTGCCGCCTTTTAGATAACCTGTATAAATCACTAGATAAACCGTAAAATACACGCCTTTTTACTTGAATACAAGCCAATCTCATTGGTTTGAGAACTGAAAATAACGCCAAAAAGTGGCGTTATCAACAACCCCAAACCGAGCGTTGCTTGTCCCCAAGCAAATTAGCGATAAAAATAGAATAAAAGCACACAGTGAAATAATAATGACTACACAATTCCCAATCGGTACCAAGTGATGCATCGGTGATTTCCCATACCCGTGAATATCTATCTCACTCTCGCCTCATCTCTATTTTGTTTGATCTATGACTTTCCATTGTGAGTTGAACTCGTGTCAGTTCCGATCACATTAGGGTTAGACTAGGTCCAAACATAATAGGGAAAACATTTCGCCTCGACCCTACCTCACGGGATACTCTCGTTTCGCTCGAACCTAGGTTATCGCTCGTGTTGTCATGTTTAAGGAGGTTATGTACAAGAATACGCAATAATTACATGACAACTCTACAGAAAGACGCACAAATGTCCAAAAAGGTGATCTCAGAGGGAATCAAGTAGCACGACAGGGAATATCGTTAAAGATGGTCATAGACTCTAATCACGTTTTCCAAAAGATCATTCAGGTCTTTATAAAGGTTGTAACGGGGCTCGGGTTATGGCTAAGAAATGAAGGGTAGAAAGGATCAAAAATCCTCGGCGTGTCAATCATTCGCAATTCTGAACTCTTGTTGCTTCACACTTGCTCACTTGGCCCTTTTCGTCACTATTGGAGTCGCTTTGACTCTCTTATTCAGCTGCTATAAATACTATCTGACTAACTGTATATATATATATATATATATTTTTCAGTTGGGACTTCATTGGTCCTCTTTATTTGTTTGGGCATCATTGGCCCTCTTTTCTATTTCTTGGGTTACATTGACCCATTTTATTCTCATGACTGGCCTGTTCTCTTCTCTTCTGCTCTATCTCTCGTAGTTCATTACCGCCTCTAATTGACACACTTTCGGATAAGGGTTGGCTAAGGCTTTTGGCTAAAGGTTTAATGGTGGGTTTAGAAAGAATTAAGGTGCGTGTTTGGCTGCAAAGGGGGTTATGGATACACACAGAAGGGTAAAAGGTAACGATAGCTAAAACGGGTTAAAACAAAACACACAATGCCTGGAATCATATCTTAAGGTCCACACGATATGGTCTACTATACCCTTACCCAATATCCCGATGTTCGTCTTTGCTACTCAATGCAATAATGTAGCGAGATCATTCTACATTCACGACAAGGAATTCGAAAGAGTGTATAATAATTAAGTGTATGAATCCATCGAAATGAAAAACGTCTTTTAGGCTCAAAACTCACTATCGGGTGGTCTCCACTAATGTCCCTAGTCATGTCCTTTCCCGGTCCTTCCCTAACGGTTACGTCACTATCGCAAGATTCTTCCCACAATGGTCGGTCTCAATCATTCAAAACAAAATTTTTAGCTATTATGATCTAGACACTCAGAAGTGCAGGAAATCTACGTGCATAACTTGGGCCCGATTGGGCAACCCCAAACCTTACCCACACATTGTCCCCAATGTGCAAGTAAAGTCGTAGGTGATGCGACTCGAATCATTGTGCAGTTATTATAGGTATAAAAAGGATGGGCAAGGCATTACATAGCAAGCAAAAGAAAAACCCAAAATTTCTAAAATGGGCACCCCAAACCTAGGACGTGGCCTAGGTTTGCCAATAAAAGCCAACCCCAAACCTCGGTAAAACCGAGGTTTGCACTGGGTCTAAAGAATTGAGTGTGTAGATGTGAAAGATGAGGCACCCCAAACCTAAGTGAAACTTAGGTTTGTTGCATCTCGTTTAACTAACACGAACAAACATCTTACACCACTCGTCATTATGCAAAGTTTAGAGCGTACCTGTTTTGCCCAGATGAAGGAGGATTCTTGAAAGGTTGAGCACTTAGAGGAGACGGAGAGAGCATGCAAAACCAAAACACTCAAAGCAAAAGACAAAAGACAAAAAACAAGAAAAGGAAACACACAAAGCAAGAAAGGAATAAAGATTGCACGAACAACGAACGAGACACAACGGGGGACTCCCGCGGTTTTGGCCGCGGGATGTAAGTCGCCGGATAACCCGCATATGTCCCTGTTTCAGAAAACCAACAGGGTGCCCCGCGGCTTGCTGCGTGGTATGCAAACCGCGTGGCAAGTCGCGTATGTCTCTGTTCGTTTTTCGCTTTTTCGATTTTTTTCAATTTTTTTTTGGCTTTTCGTAATTAAAAACACACTCAAAAGAAAAAATGATAAAAGAAAACAAACCTTGGTGGGTTGCCTCCCACCCAGCGCCGTATTTAAAGACGTGGTACGACTGTGTGGTTTCAGCTTGGTTCGGTATCCGCGGAATTAAACCGTCCACACCTACGGTTCTTTGCGGATTCTTCCATCTCTGCCTGACCTCGCACCTTCTCGAACATTTTGAAGGTGACCTTCTCGCCGCCAACTCTGAAGGTTATCTCTCCTTCTTCCATGTCTATCAACGCTCTGCTCGTGGCCAAGAATGATCTTCCCAGAATTAGTGGGACTTCTACATCTTCGTCTATATCTAGCACCACAAAGTCCACAGGGAAGTAGAACTTTCCGACCTTGATCAGCACATCCTTCACCACTCCGTACGGGTACACGATTGATCTATCTGCGAGCTTCAGCGTCATGTATGTTGGGCTCACTTCCCCCAATCCGAGTTTTCTGAAAATAGAGAGAGGCATTAAGTTAATACTCGCCCCTAAATCACATAATACTTTATTAAAATAAAACTTCCCAATTTGAATAGGGATAGAAAAACTCCCAGGATCTTTAAGCTTCGGGGGAAGCTTGTTCCGAATGATCGCGCTGCACTCCTCAGTAAGTGCAACTGTAGACTGGTGGTCGATTGCCCTCTTCTTGGATAAGATCTCTTTCATGAATTTCATGTAAGAGGGCATTTGTGCTAAGGCATCTGCAAAAGGGATGTTAATAGTTAGTTTTTTAAATACATCAATAAATTTTGAAAATTTAACATCATTCTTATTTGCTTTCAGTCTATTCGGGTATGGCACTCTCGGAATTTCCGGCTTGACCGGTGGTTGCTTTAGCTTGTTCTCTTCACACTGCTTGCTCTCTTCACCCTCCGAGTTCCCTTTTATTGCACACTCTTTATCAGCTTCTAGTTCAGTCACTTTAATGCTCTCGATCTCTTTCTCTTTTGGACCGGTCTCCCTTGATGACGACTCTCGTAATGGCTCTCCATTCAGCTCCTTGCCATTTCTCAGATAAATGGCATTGCATGTTTTCCGGGTAGTCCTTTCGGTTTGACTGGGAAAGGTTCTGGGAGGTCGGTTTTGTAGAGCTTCACTAATCTGCCCACTTGCCTCTCGAGAATCTTAATTGAAGCCGTATTCTGATCGGTTGCAGCTTTGACTGTACTCACTGTGCTCGCTAATCCCTCAACCATGCTTTCCATCTTCGTCATGAACTTCATCATCATGTCCTCAAGTCCCGACTTCTTCTCTCCGGATGGTCCTTCGTTCCTTTGGTTGAAACCTGGAGGACGGTAAGCATTGTTAGTATGAAAAGAATTAAAAGAGTTAGACGAATTACCTGGTTGTTGTTGAGGTTGACCCCATGAAAGATTAGGGTGCTTTTTCCACCCTTAATTATAGGTGTTCGAGAAAGGGTCGTTCCTCGACTGGTTCCGGTTTTGCACAAACTGAACCTGATCAGGTTCTCCCGGATTACCTCTATTCAGATGATTCGTGATAAAGGCTAGTTGAGCTTTCAGTTCATTCAGATCACTACTTTCCTGCACACTTGCTACTCTTCTAACATCGGATCGTGGAGTAGTAAAACTATGTTCAGCCAAATTCTCGATCAGCTCACACGCTTCCTCATAAGACTTATCCATTAATGCTCCACCCGCCGCAACTGTGATGTCGTTCTTAAATTGCGGGTGGAGTCCACTGTAGAAGGTTTGGATGATGACCCAACCTTGCAAGCCATGATGAGGACATTTCTTGATCATTTCCTTGTAACGTTCCCAAGCCTCGTACAACGTTTCTTGGTCCCATTGCGCGAAGTGGGTGATCTCTGCCATTAGTTGGGCAGTTCTGCTCGGAGGAAAGAATTTTTGGAGGAAAGCAGCTTTCAAGTCTACCCAAGTTGTGATAAGATCTGATGGTAGACCCTCTATCCAGATTTCATCTCTATCCTTTAGGGAAAAACTGAAAAGTCTTAGCTTGATTGCGTTCTCTTCCATCCCGTTGATCTTGAACGTATTGCAGATCCATTCAAATGCCCATAGATGCGCGTGGGGATCTTCAGTTGGTGCTCCCCCGAACTGGTTCTGTTGTACCATGACGATGGTACTCGGCTTGATCTCAAAGTAATTAGCCGCGGTGGTGGGTGGTTGGATCCCTATACGTGCGGCTGCCACATTTGGATTGGCAAATGACCGCATAGGTACCCTCTCCGGAGGTGGTGGAGGATTATTGCGAGGTGGTCTCTCGTCACCCATCTTCAATTGCTCTTTAGCTTTCGATTCTTTACGTAGGCGACGTGCAGTTCTCTCTATTTCCGGATCGATCGGCTCGATTCCTTTCCCTCGGGTTTCCTTTGGCATAAACCACTAGCACCTGAAAAGAAAATAGCAAGCTTAGCAATCTAGAAATTTAAAGCGATGAAATAAAATACGAAATAAAAAAAATTGTCCAATTTAATAGCGTTTATAGATGGTAGTGCTATTAGCTACAACTAGTTCCCCGACAACGGCGCCAAAAACTTGATAAGGCTAGTTATCACCCCACCTAAATCTAAGCGCAAGTGTACGGGTCGAAGTCAAGTAATAGTACTTTAGAAAGTACGAGTATCGAATCACGGGGAACTAGGAACTAAATATCACAATTACTATAATTGCTATTAACTGAACTATCGAAAATTGAGAGGTTGGTATTAAACTACTAATTGCAGAAAATAAATCAAACACAAGACAGACAATGAACAGCTTTGGAATTTAGATAGAGAAAACAGTTGAGGGTTGGAAATCCTTAGGTTTTCACATACGAACATCAGACTTAAAACCAATACCAGTTAATTCCGTTGATGAATACCCAATCTTGACCTAACCATTGTTCTCTCTCGAGTTACAACGGTTATATTTGTAAAGCACGGTTCTTTCTCAAGCTACCATGAGTTTTATCTTGAAAACACAAGTTAAATCTCTCGATCTCAACCTATGTAGTTCAAAACACATTAAGCACAAGATTATAATGAGACTAAGGTTTACTCGGTATATCTCTATCCTTTCTTACCTTAGGCGTGTGATTTCTAGTTCTATTTGATAATTAACTCTCTCGAACTTACTTAACAACAACAAATCAATTGTAAATTGGCCAGATTCACAATAGCATTAAGAGCAAAATCACATGCATTCATTAAATCGGAAAACTGATAAAAGTCACTCGTCATCCATCTATATGTTCAATCCTAATTCAATCCAACCCCCAACATCTAAAGATTAGTTCATGATGTTGGGGGATTCAAACACAAGAGAAAGAGAAACGAAAACGTATGTAAACATAATGACTGTGATCGTGGTGAATGTGAAAGATGTAGTGATGAACTCCCTTCTCCCGTGATTGAATATACTTGCGTCGTGAACGTGTCCTCGATTGATCCTCCCTCGTCGCTCCAAAAGGTGTCACTCGGCTCTGAAAATCGCCCCTGGAACTGCTCTGGCCGTCGTGTGAAAGTTGCATCTCCAATGAATGACCTAAATCCCGAAATTAACAGCTTAAAATTGACAAACAGTGGGTTACGCGACCTACCACGCGACTTGCAAGTCGCATGGCAAGTCGCGCGTATGCTTTTTGCTGCGTGGGTCGTTTTCTGGTTCGCGGTTCGGGTCCTGGTTCGGTCGCGGGTTTTGGGCTTGGCTTTTGGGCTTCGTTTTGGCTCTTTTTGGGCTCTTTTTAGCTTCTTTTCTCGATGGTTGCCGCCTTTTAGATAACCTGTATAAATCACTAGATAAACCGTAAAATACACGCCTTTTTACTTGAATACAAGCCAATCTCATTGGTTTGAGAACTGAAAATAACGCCAAAAAGTGGCGTTATCAACAGTCTTGAATGACTACTTACTTCCAGGAGTATGACTGACTGTGGAGGTTTAAGTAAATTAATACTCAGGAAGTTGGTTCTAAACATGCAAAACGAAAACACGATAATAAATTAAATGTAAATGGACGCAATCCAGCATATATTATAATCTACATATAATAATCTCCAAATCAAATACAATTTATTACGTTTTCAATACATCAAACTAACGACTAAAACATTCAAGGTATATTGATAATTCTAACACCTATGGCTTCAGTATCATACTCATGTTTGGGTCGAGTTAACACGTTCGTGAAAGGATCCGCCGGATTCTCTTCAGTCGGCACTCTACTCACCACGCTTAAAGCAAATGAGACATCAGGTCTAGTACATGTCATGGCATACATGATCGATCCTATAGCAGATACATATGGAATTCGACTCATTCTGTCCAGTTCTTTACTAGTGTTGGGATATTGATCTTTACTCAATCTTATGCCATGTTGCATGGGCAAATACCCTTTCTTGGATTCACTCATATTGAATTTCTTCAATATCTTATCCAAGTATGTACTTTGACTAAGTCCAATTAAACGCTTGGTTCTATCTCGATAAATTCTTATTCCAAGTATGTATGTTGCATTTCCCAAATCTTTCATAGCGAAACATTTTCCGAGCCAAACCTTTACATCTTGCAACATCGGAATATCGTTTCCTATGAGTAGTATGTCATCAACATACAAGACTAGAAATACAACATTACTCCCACTAGCCTTAACATATACGCAGGACTCATCTTCGCTTCGAGAAAATCCAAACTCCTTGACCTATTCATGAAAACAAAGATTCCAGCTACGAGACGCTTGTTTAAGTCCATAAATGGATCTTTCAAGCTTACACACCTTATCTGGATACTCGGTATGTACAAAACCTTCAGGTTGTGCCATATACACATCCTCATCAAGTTTCCCATTGAGGAAAGCGGTTTTTACATCCATTTGCCATATTTCATAGTCATGAAATGCAGCTATGGCAAGTAATATCCTGATAGACTTAATCTTTGCTACAGGTGAGAAGGTTTCATCATAATCAATCCCTTGAGTTTGAGTGTAACCTTTCGCAACCAGTCTAGCCTTGAATGTGTGCACATTCCCATCCATGTCGGTCTTCTTTTTGAAGATCCACTTACACCCAACTGTCTTGCAACTTGGTGCATGATCAACTAATTTCCAAACTTGGTTATCGTACGTAGATTGAATCTCGCTTTCCATGGCCTCTTTCCATTTGGCAGCCTCAGGGTCTGCCATCGCTTCCTCGTAGTTGGATGGTTCATCCGCACTATCAAATGTTTTATCATTGACTAGTGTGTCTCCTTCCTTTGTAATATGAAAACCATAATAAAACTCAGGAGGTTGACTAACTCTACTAGTTATGCGAAGAGGTGGTGGAGGTATGTTAGTTTCCTCAACAGGTGGTTCAACCTCATGTTGAGGGCTAGTGTCAACTATAGGTTCATCATTGGTTGTTTCTTGAATTTCTTCAAGATCAATACTGCTCCCACTATCCTCTTTGGATATGAGCTCCCTTTCTTGGAAGACTCCCCTTCTAGCTACAAACACTTTGTTCTCAGAAGGTTTGTAAAATATATATCCAAAGGATTTGTAGGGATAACCAATGAACCGACACTTCTCTGCTCTAGGTTCTAGCTTGTCATTAGTTTCGCGCCGAACGAAGACTTCACAACCCCAGACCTTTATATGTGCTAACGAGGGACGAGTCCCAGTCCACACTTCAGAGGTGTCTTTGCAACCTTCTTAGTTGGAACGAGGTTTAATATATGAGCTGCAGTTTCTAAGGCATAGCCCCAGAACGATATTGGAAGTGTAGCACGACTCATCATGGACCGAACCATATCAAGTGGCGTTCGATTTCTTCTCTCAGCAACACCATTGAGTTATGGTGTTCTGGGAGGAGATAATTGCGAAACAATTCCACAATCCCTTAGATAGTCGTAGAATTCATGACTCAAGTATTCTCCACCCCTATCGGACCGGAGCATCTTGATCTTCTTGCCCAGTTGGTTTTCTACTTCGTTTTTGAATCCTTTGAACACTTCAAAGGTGTCCGACTTGTTTTTCATCAAATAGATAAATCCATATCTACTGAAATCGTCAGTAAAGGTAACAAAGTATCTTTCACCGTTTCTTGTGGCAGATCTGAATGGTCCAGATACATCTGTGTGGATTAAGTCCAACAGATCCTTACCCCTTTCCATTTTTCCTTTGAAAGGTGCTTTCGTCATCTTGCCAAGTAAACAAGACTCGCATACTTCATCAGACTTTAAGTCAAATGGTTCCAAGACCCCGTCCGATTGGAGCTTGGTGATGCGTTTCTTGTTTATGTGGCCAAGACGATGATGCCATAACGATGATTTATCCAATTCACTATTGGAGGAACCAACATTTAGAGTTAAGTTATTATTATTTCTACCAACACAAATTACGCTTTCATACACACCATTACAAGGAGAGGCTTTAAAATAAAAACAACCATGTTTATAAACCAAAATGCAACCATCATTATTATCAAATTGAAATTCAAAACCATCCTTGTACAATGCATGAAAAGAAATAATGTTTCGAGCCATTTCTGGCGAGTAGCAACAATCTAATAACTTTATTGAAAAACCACTACTAAGCACGAGCTCAAAATCTCCAATCTTGGTAATAGCGGCACTCATCCTGTTTCCCATGATCAGATTCAGCTCCCCATGCTTCAACGTCCTACTTCCCTTTAGTCCCTGAAAATTAGAGCAAATGTGAGTACCACATCCCGTATCAAGGACCCAGGAGTTAGAAATCGAAGTACTATGGAGTTCAATTGTAAAAATACCTGAGGTGCCACACCCTTTGACCTTGTTCATTTTCAAGTCCTCCAGATATTTTGGGCAGCTTCTCTTCCAATGGCCCTTTCCTTGACAGTAAAAGCATATGGCCTCTTTAGGGTCACTTATGGGTGGTATGTCAGAAGAATCAGCTTTTCTCTTAAGGCCTTGGTTGCGTGGAACAACTTTAGCCTTTCCCTTCCCTTTGGGATGAGAAACTTTCTTCTTCTTATAGCCACCTTCCCTAATGGCCAGGACGGGAGCAGTTGAGTGACCACTTTGGGTCTAACCCATACTTGCTTCAGCAGATCTCAACATGCCATGGAGCTCCATCAAGGTCTTGTCCATATTATTCATATTGAAGTTCACTATGAACTGTTTATATGCCCCACTAAGAGAGTTTAGCACCATGTCAATGGCAAGCTCTCTTGGGAAATCGACACCTAGATTGCCTAACCTGTCAATGTACACTTTCATCTTTTGCACATGTGCACATACAGGGGCACCGTCCTGTTGCTTACATTCCATAAGCGATTTTACGACTTGGAACCTTTCTTGCCTCGCTTGCTCCTGAAACATTTCATGAAGCTGCTCATTTAGTTCAAACGCCCCCATGTTCTCGAAACTCTTTTGAAGTTCCGGGGACATGGACGCCAACATGAGACACGCGACTTTTGTGGATTCCGCGAATTTCTTATTGTATTCAGTTACTGCTTCAGGGCTTGCATCATCATTAAGTATAGGAAGATCCTCGTCGAGCAAATACTCTTTGTCTTCGTACCTCAAGGCAATTCTCAAGGCACGAATCCAATCCAAGTAGTTTGGCCCAGTTAGCTTATCTTTACTTAGGATAGAGAGTAACGTAAGGTTGCATGTTGAGTGAGAAGGAGGAGGAGGAGGATTATTTTCAGCCATCTGTAGATATAGATTTTTCGTTAGTTTGATATTTAACACTTAAAATAATTTTCCAAAAATATTTAACAAGGCTAGAATCCATATTTTATCTTATGATGTGAAAAGGGATGCCGTAATCACATCACAAGGTTATTTTAGGTAAACAAATGCTATTTGTTAATTTCATTCACTATGAAACTCCTAGGTCTTTTGAGATTCATTGACTTATGTCAATGGCATGTTAATCTCGATTATGCTTATCTTCCTTTTGTGACTGGGATGCCGAGGATCACAAACAAGATAGTGAATCGACCATGGAAAAACACATGGACCCCTCGGCTCAAGTACGCTTGAGAATCACGAGCGCCACATCATTTTCAACTATAGTTTCACATTAACGTGCCGGCAAACCGCACACGCTCCGTTAACAAACTATAAGATTATGTGTGTTCTTCATCATGGGTAGCATACGACTTTCACATTTCTTAGTATATCTAAAACGGGATTTTCGTTTTATACTTCATAGTTAATACTTTTAACTTGTCACATTGACCTATCAAACCTTTTCGGTAATTCCACTAGTCCACACAAGAGGCGGTGAGTTTGGTAACGCATGGCGTGTTAAAAACCCTTCACTCATTCGGTAACCTCCTTAAACCCCCTTAGAGTGTTTATAGTGAGTACGCCTAGTCTCGGTTTGACTATCAATGTATTATTTAATCATATATATATAATTGAGGTCTAATATATATATAAAAAATTGAATGGAATTTTAAACAATTTAAAATTATGATTATCCAATTAATTCTAATTAACCATGTGAGCACATATTTAACAATTAATATAATTGTTTCCATATTTGATTCCAATTAAACATGTGAGGACACATGCTAATAATTAATGTGAATATTTGACATATAAATTATATTCACTATATAAATAATGTCAATGTTTATCTTACAATATTTATTCAAACTTGAATATATTTGCTTATTGTAAGAATGTATTTAAGATTATCTTATTCAATTCAAGATTATCCATTCGATATTTGCCATAGCTT
The DNA here is from genome assembly GCA_033807775.1 of Saussurea involucrata. Lineage (NCBI taxonomy): Eukaryota > Viridiplantae > Streptophyta > Magnoliopsida > Asterales > Asteraceae > Saussurea > Saussurea involucrata. The sequence continues at coordinate 30,719,045 of CM066316.1, forward strand.
ATTATTGATGTGTTTTCTTAGGCAAGTTAGGAAACTAGCCATACATAATTAGGATTATCTATTCAATTTAAGATTATCCATTCAATGTTTTCCAAAGCTTATTATTGACGTGTTTTTCCTTAGGCAAGTTAGGAAACTTGTAACGACCCGGTTTCCCAAACATACAACAAATAACATACATTGCATAACTTCATTACATTCATAATAAAAGATACATCACAAACCAAGTACGGTCTCAATAGTCTTGACATTACAAAATATATAAAAGCTTCCTAATCAACATCCATCAAAAGCTTCCTACACTTCATCCTCTCCTGCCGATCCTTAACCTGGAAAATATATTTTTGAAAACAAAATGAGGGTTAGACCAAACGGGTCTAGTGAGTTAATCCCGGTCTTTTCCAAAATCAATATAAAACTCTTTTCACATAATACTTTGTATCAAAATAGTTTACATAAAACCTTTCGTATAAGCACACATATACCACACGTATATAAATACCACATTAGGACTCGTGCACCGTGTATCTCTCCTCATCTCATCTTCTTTCCCCTGGCCACATTAGTCGGTAGCAAGCCAACTAATCATCGTCACTGTACAATACAGTCGACTCCACTGTAATTACATACAGCCCCGCTGCAATTACCTACAGCTCCACTGCAATTTCATGCAGCCCCGCTGTATTTCCATACAGCTCCGCCGAACAATAATTCGGCTCACCTATACTCGTTTCGTGCAATATAAACACAACATATATCTCAATATATTATCAATCACGTACACCATACATATAAGCACATTAATCACTAATTATCACATTCCCAAACCATACATATGTATTCCAGTTGAAAATACTTTTAAAGTAAAACTCACCTGAATGCTTATTACAACTCTTCCAAGCCTTTTCCAAAGATTCAGTCTATCAATCCCAATCCACAGAGTCTGCAAATAGATTAAATACAAATATCCCCTTACTAACTGATCACATAAAACATACTAGAAGACAAAGGACTCTAGATAACTCAAATCCTCGAAAGTGACCAAAACAGCTAAAATATCCGGACAACACCACCTTTTCCGGATAACATGACTTTTCCGGACAACCTCAGTAATCCGGACAGCAAGACTAATCCGGACAACACGATTTATCCGGACAACACAAGGAATCCGGACACCACAGACTAATCCGGACAACAAAGGAATCCGGATGCCATCCGGTCTCTAAATCATCCGGAAACCATCAATCAAATCGTCCGGACTCTATCAACAACTTACCCGGACACATTCAACATATCCGGACACTACTGTCGGTTTACCTAAAAATCACCCAGATTCGACAGAAAACTTTACCAGATGTGATTTCGATTATTCTACTCCGATAGATACTTCCTACTAACCATTATAAACATAATTTGTACTAGAAACATACCTTAATCAGCTTCAATAACTTCAATTTGGTCCTTTACCCTTCTTTCTCTTTTCTTCTTCTTTTTGCTCCCAACACACACACACCTTTAATCTGAGTTTTGCTATAGTGAATACATCTGTACTCTCAATTCAGATATTATCCACTCTAATTACCATTTTAGACCCTAAACTATTCCATAATAACCAAAGCACCCTTAACTTACTAAATCATCTCAACTTACCCAAAATAGTAACTTTAAAGTTAACTAAATTTAACGGAACTAGGATTTCACTAACGAACTTTTCCGGGGTATTACATTATCTCCCCCTTAAAAGAATTCCGTCCCGGAATTCAGTTAAGTGAAAAGGTAAGAATACTTATCACTACTACTTCGAACTCAATCAAAACCATAGAAACTAAATGAATAGCCACCCCGCACCCACCTATGTCTCTAACACAGATCAGCAATATAAGCACAGAAATACCAAGAACCACTTCGCACCGAAGTCAGATAACACCTTAGCACGTATAGAGTTTATTAGAAATGTACCTGTATCCTCATCCAGAATTTCCTCCTCATCTTGCATTGTCATTTGGAATACTCGTCCCTTTGCTTTCGGTTCTTCAGACCCTTGTATCTCTCCCGTTCTGACACTTATTGGTTTCCCCGCCGTACTACCCTGTCGTACCTTCCATTGTGGACAGTCTGACTGAATATGATCAGGGGAATTGCAAACGAAACAAAATCTATTTGCGCGACAATTCTTAGCGACATGTCCAGCCCTTCCACACTTGTAACAACTTCTAGGATCAACATAACAATTTCCTTGATGTACGCGGTTGCATTTTGGACATAGTTTTTCATTTGGTCTAAAAGGTAGGCGACTATCGAACCTCTGAATTTCGTACTCCGTTGAATCATGTGTCATCTCTTCCGATTTTCTTTTCCCAGCACTCTTATCACTAGCATCTCTCTTAATATCTCGTTCTACATTTTCCGCGGCATTTACTGCGGCTGAGAAGTTATCAGGTCCTGTTGCAGTCACTAACTTTCTGACTTCCGAATTTAACCCGAAAATAAACCTTTCTGTCTTCATTGCCTCTGTGGCCACATAGTATTCTGCGAAACGTGACTTTTCCAGAAAACGGGCAGTATAGTCCCTAACTGATAAATTTCCTTGCCTCAAATTCATAAACTCTCCTTCCAATTGTTTAACTGCGGCTTGGGAACAAAACTGTTTCTTAAATGCTATAACGAATTCCTTCCAAGAGAAAGTGGAGTATATATCAGATCCTTCAGAATGAATATGAGCTTCCCACCAGTATAATGCATCCCCCTTTAACATTGCTGCTCCATATAATACTTTATCTTCTTCGGCGCACTTGCTCGTCTTAAAGATAGCTTCTATCTCCTTCAACCATTTCATCGCATTCACGGGATCCCTGTCCCCAGAGTAGGTCGGAGGTCTACAGCTTAAGAACATTTTGTAGTAGCACCTCCTTGGCACGTGTACAATAGTTGGTGTAATTGGCATTTCAGCTTCCGTTTCAGGATCCGGTGTTTCAGCTTCACCGTGACGATTCTGATCAAACATTGTCTGAATACTGGCTTGTAGCCTTCCCATCTCTGCCATTAAATCACCCCTCGTAACAAACTCTGTATCTTGTTGCTGAGTTCTGCCTCCAGTTCGGCCTCCAGTCCTACCCCCAGTTCTACCTCCGACTCTGCCCCCAGTTCTTATTGGCGGATTAGTTCTATTCGGATTTCTTCCTCCTCCTCGATTCGAATTTCGTGTTCCGCTTGCCATTCTGTAGATTTAAACAAGGTTAACATACACATAAGCACATACCCCATATAACAAGGTATTCCAGTTCAAACATGTACCTGTAAGATCACAATTACACTGGCCAGGTGTAATCTGAAATTACCTTACATGATGTTCCTTCTACCTTTTATACTTAGCATTCCAAGGTTCTAATATATCAAGGACATCCTACTTCACATGCAGTTTAAGTCTAGGTACGGGTACAAATACCTAAATCCCTTAAACTAGGGCTCTGATACCATTTGTAACGACCCGGTTTCCCAAACATACAACAAATAACATACATTGCATAACTTCATTACATTCATAATAAAAGATACATCACAAACCAAGTACGGTCTCAATAGTCTTGACATTACAAAATATATAAAAGCTTCCTAATCAACATCCATCAAAAGCTTCCTACACTTCATCCTCTCCTGCCGATCCTTAACCTGGAAAACATATTTTTGAAAACAAAATGAGGGTTAGACCAAACGGGTCTAGTGAGTTAATCCCGGTCTTTTCCAAAATCAATATAAAACTCTTTTCACATAATACTTTGTATCAAAATAGTTTACATAAAACCTTTCGTATAAGCACACATATACCACACGTATATAAATACCACATTAGGACTCGTGCACCGTGTATCTCTCCTCATCTCATCTTCTTTCCCCTGGACACATTAGTCGGTAGCAAGCCAACTAATCATCGTCACTGTACAATACAGTCGACTCCACTGTAATTACATACAGCCCCGCTGCAATTACCTACAGCTCCACTGCAATTTCATGCAGCCCCGCTGTATTTCCATACAGCCCCGCCGAACAATAATTCGGCTCACCTATACTCGTTTCGTGCAATATAAACACAACATATATCTCAATATATTATCAATCACGTACACCATACATATAAGAACATTAATCACTAATTATCACATTCCCAAACCATACATATGTATTCCAGTTGAAAATACTTTTAAAGTAAAACTCACCTGAATGCTTATTACAACTCTTCCAAGCCTTTTCCAAAGATTCAGTCTATCAATCCCAATCCACAGAGTCTGCAAATAGATTAAATACAAATATCCCCTTACTAACTGATCACATAAAACATACTAGAAGACCAAGGACTCTAGATAACTCAAATCCTCGAAAGTGACCAAAACAGCTAAAATATTCGGACAACCCAAACAACCCAGACAACACCACCTTTTCCGGATAACATGACTTTTCCGGACAACCTCAGTAATCCGGACAGCAAGACTAATCCGGACAACACGATTTATCCGGACAACACAAGGAATCCGGACACCACAGACTAATCCGGACAACAAAGGAATCCGGATGCCATCCGGTCTCTAAATCATCCGGAAACCATCAATCAAATCGTCCGGACTCTATCAACAACTTACCCGGACACATTCAACATATCCGGACACTACTGTCGGTTTACCTAAAAATCACCCAGATTCGACAGAAAACTTTACCAGATGTGATTTCGATTATTCTACTCCGATAGATACTTCCTACTAACCATTATAAACATAATTTGTACTAGAAACATACCTTAATCAGCTTCAATAACTTCAATTTGGTCCTTTACCCTTCTTTCTGTTTTCTTCTTCTTTTTGCTCCCAACACACACACACCTTTAATCTGAGTTTTGCTATAATGAATACATCTGTACTCTCAATTCAGATATTATCCACTCTAATTACCATTTTAGACCCTAAACTATTCCATAATAACCAAAGCACCCTTAACTTACTAAATCATCTCAACTTACCCAAAATAGTAACTTTAAAGTTAACTAAATTTAACGGAACTAGGATTTCACTAACGAACTTTTCCGGGGTATTACAAAACTAGCCATACATAAGTATGGTGAAACATGCAAAAATAAAACGACTACTACGCCATACACAATTATGGTATAAGATGCATAAAAACGACTACTACCCTATACCCTTTAGGGATACCAATAAAACTTTAATCGCTAAAAATAGAAACTTTTTCATGCAAGCAAGAATTTTTTTTCAGTTTCCAAAATTATAGCTTTTGAGGTTATGACCATGAAACCCTAACTTAGGGATTAAGCAATTCAATGGCCACAAACTTACTGCACTATGTCGAAAATAAAACAGGTGCCTTCTGGACCTCAAACGATTAATCCAACCGTCCAGAAGGTAAAACAGAATGTCGTGAAACTACTGTCCAAAAAACGCGACGATCCGACGGTCCAAACTCCGGGAATAGATAAAACGGCTCGTTGCGTTTTCCAGAAAATTCAATACGAATTTTAAGCTATTGTGCTAAAATCTAAGTGTTAGCTTCAATCTTCCTAATCATAGAAGTATTTAGAAGTAGTGAAAAATAGGCTAAGTGAAGAAAGCCTCTTACAGAGGCTCTGCCGAACTTACCTAGAGATCAAGGTCAAGAAGCTACAGAAGCTAAAGAGGCGCCCTACAGAAGCTCTGTCATACGCGCAAAGAAGACAAATGACTCAGAATCCGGGGAAGACTGCTCTACAAAGGACCAGACCATAGAACCTCTGTAATACTTTACAGAGCCTCTGTGATCCTCTTCAAAGACTTCAAAGATATTTATAATATCTTTCTACTGCTACTGGACCTGTTTATCAACTTGCATGGTAGCATGCCCTGTCCAACTTCCACGTGTCAAATTCTGATTGGATTCAATAGGGCTTAGTACATAATAGACGTCTGTTGCATTAAATGCAATACAGCACGTCCAAACTGTTCATACCATCCTTTCAACTATTCATACCATCCGTTATGAATAGTAGCTTATGCTTTATGGTCCCTTAGAGTAGTATATAAGGAAGACTCATGTTGAGTTCTTCCTAACAAGAAATCAAGAGAGAAAAACATCACAAGAACACACAACTTAAACACTTTGAGAGTCATATCTGTTTTAAAGCTTTGCTTACTCATTGTTCTTGAATCTGTTCTTAATATATATATTCAGTAAACTTTGAGATATTATTTCCTGTTCACTGTTTATTTATATTGTGTTCTAAATCTATCAAACATATCTGTTAGTTCTTCAAATACGCTTCCGCATCAAACTCAAACTTGAACTAATAGATCTGATAATCTTGTTTAAACAAAACGTGAACCAACAATTGGTATCAGAGCAAAGCTTGATTTTCAATATCAAGTGATCCTCTTTGTTACAAGATTAGTGATAGACATCATTCTTTTTTTTAACCTATTCCTCATTTCTAGGTTAAAACTCCATTAAAGTGTACTCTGGGAACTGTTCAAACCCAGAAAACTTTCCAGATCATCAGACTCATACTCTTTAAACATACTATCTTTTCAGAACCTTAACAATGACAAATACAAATAACTTCTTTACCGCTGGTTCACTCACCAAGCCTCATACTCTCCTACGAGATGAGTATCCTCAATGGAAGATAAGAATGGTTCATTTCTTTGAGGGTACTGAAAAAAATCTAGTACAATATCTTTACAACCTTCCTCCTGTTCCCATGATAGTAGTACCACGAGTACCAGCTACTGCTGAATCTCCTGAAATCCCTGAACATCAAAAACCAAAGCCAAAAGAAGAATGGTCAAATGAAGATAAGGCAGAAGATGAAGTTGCACAGAAAACAAAAAGAATCTTGATAATGGCTATCCCCAACGAGCTTTTTCAATCCTTAGATGCATGCGAAACAGCGCACGATCTTTGGAAAGAATTAGAAAGACAGTTGGAAGGGGGTGCTAAAACACAGAAGAACCGAAGGGCACAGTACATAAATGAATATCATGCATTCAGAGCCTCTGCAACAGAATCTCTGCAAACAACGTACGACAGGTTCAACTCTCTCATAAACAAATGCAGAAAGTCTGGCATTCACAGAACTTCGGAAGAAAATAATGTCATGTTTCTAAAGAGCCTGAATGATGAGTGGCTTCAACTGTCTATGTCTTTACAAACAAACCAAGATCTAGACTCATGGACACTCTCTGATCTCTATGGAACACTAGCTGCATAAGAGCCTCAAATAGTACAGGCTAAAACAATAGCCATTGCACCATACGCATTGGTTAGTAAATCAACAGAGGCTACAGAGAGACCGAGAAATGAGAGAGCAACAGAGGAGAAGAAGAACGAGAAGAAGAAGATAGTGATGGTTGATAACGAAGAAGACGAGCTGATAGAGGAAGAAATAACTCTTGCGTCATTAGCTAAATCATTGGCTCTATTGACAAGAGAGTTCAGAGGTAACCAAAGAAATTTTGGAAATGATAGATATAGCAGAAACAACCAGAGAGATAGAAGAGATGATGAAAGAAGAGAAGAATCAAGTGACCGACAGAGGTCAGACTACAGAAATGATGACCAACAGAGGTTGAGCGAAAGAAACTACAGAGGAAATGACCGACAGAGGTCAGATGACAAGGTAGGCCACACACAAGAATGCTACAAATGTGGTAAGCCTGGTCATTATGCAAACGAATGCCGAACAGAGAAAGGTGGAGACCAACAGAAGTCCGACGATCGAACTGGAAACACCTCCCAAGGTTGCTTCAACTGCGGCAAGCCAGGCCATTTCGCAAAAGAATGCAGAAGTAGACAAAATCGCCCACAGAAGGACTCAGCTTTTTACAAAAAAAAGGCTGAATATTATGCGCAAAAATCCCTGATGGCGAACAAAGGGCATTCTGAAGCAAATAAGGAGGACTTCGAGTCAGACTCTACCTCTGATGATGAATTCACAACCAATGCCTTGTTCTGTGGCATGGCAGAAGTCGACTCCGACACTGACAATGAGGTATGCATTTTAAACTCTACCTCTTGTATTAAATCTGTAGATAATGATTCAATTAAACTTAACATTGAACTGATTGAACTAAAAGAGATAAATGAAAGCATTCAAAAAAAACTCACCTTTAATGAGAGAGAAGTAAGGCTTCTCACTCAAGAAAAAGCCAAAATTTTCGAAGAAAAGGAAAGAGTAGAAAAATATTGGAGCAAAAATGTAGATCCTTTAAAAAGGGAAATTTCTGAATTAACCTCTGCTATAAAAATCAAAACTAAAAAGCTTTCAGTTTCTAGGAGTGAAACAACGGACATAAAAAGCTTTCAAAGAATACTTTCAAAAGGAGAGAGAGGTACTTTGGCAAGATCTACTCAGAAGAGAAGTTTTACTTAAAAACTATAAAGATGCACAGAAGGTGTATGAGAAAGTAAACTCACAAATAGGAAGACGAGGTATAGGGTACGATGATATTACTCTAGGTGTTGAAGGCAAAAGACTTAAACCTCTGTCTTCTCTGTTTGTAATAGGAAATACAAATAAACCATCTTTTCCAAACTTACTCTCTGTAAGTAAAAGGGTTAAAATCTCTGCAGAACCTCACTTAAGGAAACATACGAAGATGATCAATGTGTGGTTTGAAAACACAGATTCATCATCTTCAACCTCTGTCAATAGAGGAATCAAACCAAAGAAATATCTGAAAACACAAGATCAGATTGGTATCTTCAAGTTTGGTAAACCAGAGACTCAAACACAGGTTGCTTTTGTCTGTATGTTAGATGTCGAAAAGAAATTATCTGCAAAAGCTCCCGAGTTTAAACCCATCTTTTCAGAAGAAAAACTTAAAAGATCAATTGAAAAAGAAATTTTGGAAGTTTTGAAATCAAATGCTTTAGAAAGTCTCTGTACATCTTCTATAGATCAAATTCTCACTGAAGAGATCTCATCAGAAACCTCTGCCATCTATGAAAGTTATTCTACAGAGGAAGAAAGCTCGTACGATACATGCTCAGAAAATCCAGCCTCTGTCGAAAGAGATGACTCAACCTCTGTATATGAGGACGATTCAACCTCTAACGACTCAGAGACTGATTCTAAATCAGGGATAGTTCACTGTGACACAGAGGATATTAAATTCTCCTCTGAGGTTCTTAACAGAACAATTTCTCCAAAATAGAAAATCACAGAGATACCTATCTGTCCAGATTTTCTCAAAATGTGTATACAAGTCAAAACCTCTACAGAGCTTAATAATCTGAAAAAGGCCTATGAAAATCCTAAAAGCTCAAAGAAGACAGACGTTCACCACAGAAGAGGCTCACAGAAGGCAGGACCTAAATAAGATTTTTGCAAACAACATTCTAGTATTCATAGATCTTCTTGTAATAAGAAATCTAATGTTAAGAAAGAATGTAATGCCTCTGTGGCTCAGTTCAAGAAATTCAATGAAAAGTTCAAACAAATCACGTCTCATATTAAATACTGTCATTGTTTTGATCTTATGTTCAAATTGAAAAATCACTTCTCAAGTCCAGATTGCTTACTCTCCACTAAAATTAAAACTCCAAAGTCAAAACCTAGAGAGAAACAATCTGATCTTTCTACAAAAGATAAAATGTATTTCAAGAATGCTAAGGCAAACTTGAAAAATTCTAACAATATTGGACCCATATGGATATGGGTACCTAAGTCTCTGTGATTGTCTTACAGAAGCGGTATGTGCCAATTTGGTATCTTGACTCCGGATGCTCAAGGCACATGACTGGCGACATAAGTTTACTATCCACGTACAAAGAAACACACGATGGTGGATCTGTAACTTTTGGAGACAACAAGAAGGGACACATCAAGGGCTATGGAGTCATAAAGAAGGAAAACGTCTCTGTATACAAAGTTTCATATGTGAATGGCCTTAAACACAACCTACTCAGTGTAAGTCAACTCTGTGATACAGGATTTGATGTCTTGTTCAAAAGGACTTTCTGCTCTCTGCAAAGTGAAGACACAGGAATGGAACTTCTGCGAGCCGAAAGAAAAGGTGATCTGTATCTGATGAACTTTTGTTCAACAACCAAGGACAAAGTTTGCCTTGTAGCTTGCGAAAGTAAAGAAGCCTGGTTATGGCATAACAGGTTCTGTCACTTGAACTTTCACACCTTGGATAAACTGGTCAAACTTGATCTAGTTAAAGGTTTGCCTAATGTTAAATTTAATAAGGATCACTTGTGTTCTGCCTGTGAAATGGGAAAACTCAGAAGAGCTTCCCACAGAGGCAAAACAGATGTGTCTTGCACTAGGCCTCTGTACATGCTTCATGTCGACTTATGCGGTCCCATTGCCATACAGAGCCTAGGTGGCAAGAAATATATACTTGTCTTAATTGATGAGTATTTGCGCTTCACATGGGTTGAATTTGTTCGAAAGAAATCGGATGTTCCAATCATCTTGATTAATCTAATGAAAAGAATCCAAGTTCTTTATGAATGCAGAATACAAAAGTTAAGAAGTGACAATGGCACAGAATTTAAAAACTCTACCATTGAAGCCTATCTTACTACGGAAGGAATATCACAGAACTTCTCTGCCGCACGCACTCCACAGCAGAACGGCGTAGTAGAAAGAAAGAATTGAACCCTCGTGGAGGCCGCAAGAACTATGCTATCAGCATGCGGATTACCGATGAACTTTTGGACAGAAGCAATTTCTACCGCTTGTTACACACAGAATCGGTCAACCATTGTGAAAAGACATATCAAGACTCCTTACGAACTGATCAACAAAAGGCGGCCAAACATCAAGTTTTTCCATGTGTTTGGATGTAAATGCTTTGTTTTAAACGACAAAGATTCCAGAGGAAAGTTTGAGGTAAAAGCTGACGAAGGAAATTTCATTGGATACTCTGCCACTTCCAAAGCCTACAGAGTATACCTTACAAGATCTTGCAAAATCATAGAAAGTATCAATGTTTCTTTTGATGATTCATTCCAAAAGACTTCTGAGCATATCAGTTCAGAACTCGAACTTAAAAGAGAAACCTCTGGCATCTCGACAAATCCTACAGGTATGACTCTAACTGGTCCAAATAATGCTTCATCTTCTTCTATAAATACTACAGATGCAAATGCCGAAGAAGAAAATGCAGAAGATGAAACATCAAGAAAAACGACCACAGAAGCTGCTGAAAAACAAACTCCACAATCCACAGAAGAACCAATTACAGAGGAAATTGAGGACCAAGACTATACGTCCTCAGAGGAACAAACTCCACCACCACTCATACCAATCATTCCACAAATGGTAGAATCAACTACCAAGGCAAGAAGAACGACAGAGGCTACACAAGAAGAAGATCCACAAGAAGCTTCTGAAGAAAGGTTCGATGACATTGATGACCATCTTCCACGCACCACTCAGTGGACAAAAAGCCATCCTCCAAGCCAAATAATCGGAGAACCTTCTGACTCAGTAAAAACCAGGTCTGCCACTGCTAATTTTTGTTTCTTTACAAATTTTATTAGTGTGATAGAACCAAAGAAGATTTCTGAAGCCCTAGACGACCCAAACTGGGTAGACGCCATGTGATAACTCTATTTTTAGAGTTATTATTTCATTTTATTTTACATTTTATTTTGTCAATTTTAGCCATTTCACTTCTTAAAACCCCCATTCTTGGTATATTTCATGAAAACGAGCAAAATGAGTGAACCATGATCTTTAATAAATTATTTGGTGGAGTTTGGGTGTTTTTCACGATTTTTATCCACAGTGACTTGCGGAGTGCCCACTCCGCTCCCCACTCCTGAGCTGACGAGAAGACAAACCAAAAAGCAATTTCTAGTTGGGATTTAAAAGATTTCTGGAGCAAGGGAGTATGGTGCATGGAATGGGTCAACAAGAGCTGAAAAAGTACACAAGACACCTTCTTTCTAAGTGAATAGTGAAAAAGTACAACTACTTTGTCCTTAAAGTAGTATTTGGTGAAAAGTGGAAGACTATTCATGGCATGGGTGCAAAATCAGATCTAAAGCATGGGACTTACCTAAGACTTTTTGTGCCATGGCCATACCTTCATGCAAGTATTTAAGGAAGCCAAGGGGTGCCATTTAAGAAATGGGTTTTTATCAATTAGTTTTTATGCTTCTTAGTTCTAGTTGTTATTTACTCTCATAATAGCTTTGATAGATGTTGGTAACACTTAGCTTTAAATTCTCTTAGCTTTAACATTTATTTTCCTGCACTAGTTAGCTTTCCATTTCTGCATTACCTTTTGTAGTTCGTAACACACAGTGGGCAGTGACGAATTCTCGTTCCCCACTGTGAGCAGAAATCAAGTCATCTTCAGTTTTATTATGTGCAACTTCTACTCTTTTGCTTTCTTTACTTTAGTTATGAGCTAAACATCCTTAGGGATGTAGAAAGGAGAAGTACCTGGATTTTATTAAAAATGCTCGAGTAATCTTTATACTTGGAATATTTGTTGTTTTGGTCATTCATTCTCGATTCATGCCCAAGGATGCGAACAAGCCGATCACTTGCAAGGATCTAATATCTAGTTCTCAACTCATAAATGAGTAGAACGCAGTGACACGAGCTTGGATGATGCTAGGGGATTCGAAAGAATTCTTGTGACACTTACGAAAGTGAGGTCGGCACAGTGAGCTAATCTCATCCCCCTGGAGTAGTAGGCAAGCTAGTTGGTGTATCTAAAACACTTAGAGTATTTGTCTCTACACATTCCATCGAGGCCTGAAAAGGTCCGTTTTTGAGATTACCATTGACAAAACAATAAATACTAAGAGTATGGGATTTTTATCTTAACGGTGTGAGTATTTTGTAACCGGGCTTTTCTAGCGAAAATGCCCACCTCGAATACAAGGATCACTTTGAAGACCGAGTATTTAGTATAAAATCTAGGGAAAATCCAACCTACATTCCTTCTTTTAAATCTTTAGTAAAATCGTCGAAGTAACTATTTCACCAACCAAACCAAAGAATTATTTTCCTCTGTTATTGAAACTTGTAAAAGGAGCTCATGAGAACCGTATTGTCTTGATTGTCCAGTCTCTGTGGATTCGATTCTGGTATTTTACCAACTATTACTTGCTGTGACGATCATAGTGGACAGTGTACACTTGCACTTCCCACTGTGGACAGTTTGCAACCCACTGCGATTAAAACACATATTTCGCACGTAACAAGTTTTTGGCGCCGTTGCCGGGGACTGGCGTGATTTTAAATCTCAAGACATGAGTTTTTGTTCGAGCCCGAGTAACTCGTTTTTCTAAGCTTTTCGTGTTGCATGCCAAGGCAACAACACGAACCTTTGTTACCAATCGATCTTGAAATAGAGAAAACTTTTCGAAGAAGACGCAAAAACAGAAATCGACAACCCCCTGTGATCCCCACTGTGAACATGGCTGCAATACCGCCACCTGTAGTGGAGACCACAATCACGATTGCCGATAGCAAAGATCGAAAAATACGGGATTATGCTACTTCCGGAGTTGGTGATTTAAGCTCCGGAATTTTGAGACCCAATATTGTTGCAACGCATTTTGAACTCAAACCGGTGATGTTTCAAATGATCCAAGCCATGGGTCAATTTGGAGGATCGCCATCTGAGGATCCGCACTCGCACTTAAAATCTTTTTTAGAAATGACCGATTCCTTTCAGTTGCAAGGTGTTAGTGATGAGGCATTAAGACTAAGGCTTTTCCCTTTTTCATTAAGGGACAAGGCGAAGTCTTGGCTGAACGCACATGCACCTCACTCGATAACCACTTGGCAAGAGCTTGCCGATAGATTTTTGCAAAAATACTTTCCTCCAACAAGGAATGTTAGGTTTCGAAATGATATAATTTTGTTTAGGCAAGAGGAAGATGAGGCTGTTTCGGATGCATGGGAACGATTTAAAGATTTACTTTGAAAGTGCCCACATCATGGCATCCCACATTGCATCCAATTGGAGACCTTTTACAATGGTCTTTCCAATGCAGCCAAAATCATCTTAGATGCAACAGCGGGTGGAACATTTACGAGTATGACTTACAACGAAGGATATCAAATCTTAGAAAAAGTGTCCAACAACAATACCGAATGGTCAAATCCGAGAGCACCCATGTCAAAGACCAACACCATCGATTCCGAAGCACTCAAAACCATGAATGCACAATTAGTGGCCTTGACAAAAATCGTTTTAAATCAAAATCGAGGCCAAGTCAATTCCGCAACCCATCTCGCTGATAACTGCTCCCTTTGTGGAGAGGAGCATGTTTTTGATTATTGTCCAGCAAATCCCGAATCTGTTAATGTTATAGGGACCAACCCGAGGAACAACCCTTATTCGCAGACTTATAATCCAGGTTGGAGAAATCATCCGAATTTCTCTTGGTCTGGTAATCAAGGACTCCAACCCCAAGGGCCGAGTCATATCCAGCAAAGACCACACAACCCCCCTGGATTTCAATCACATCACAGTGGGCAATCCTCACATCACAGTGGGCAGCACCCACAGAACTTTTACCAAGGGCAGTCCTCACAACCATACCAACCACGATCCAACCAACCAGCTGAGGTTCAACAATCGATCGAGTCAATTCTCAAGGGTTTTATGAATCAAACTCAAGCAGCCATTAGGAATATAGAGACCCAAGTAGGACAACTAGCCGTTGAAGTTAAGAATAGACCACCAGGAACGTTACCTAGTGATACCGAGCAAGCTAGGGTGATAGGAAAAGGACCAGAACATGTCAAGTCCATAACTCTGAGGAGTGGAAAGGATCTGAAAAATATCATTTTTGAATCTGATGATTCGCCTCAAAAACCTACTGTGAGCACCACAGTGGGCACTCCTCAAGTCACTGTGATCCCCACAGTGGGGACCGACATCCCTGACCTTCCCACTCTTGGACCTGTCCCAAAGCCTACTATTCCAAAGCCAATATCACAGCAAGCTCAAATTGACCCACGAAGTATTCCTTTTCCTGAAAGAATGAAGCCGAAAAATGTCGATGTTCAATTTAAAAAATTCTTAGACATTTTTAAACAACTTCACATTAACATACCCTTGGTAGAGGCTCTCGAGCAAATGCCAAGCTATGTTAAATTTTTAAAGGATATTTTGAACAAAAAAAGAAAGTTGGGTGAGTTTGAAACTGTGGCTTTGACCGAAGAATGTAGTGCCCTCCTTACTAGCAAGATTCCACCTAAGTTGAAAGACCCGGGTAGTTTCACGATTCCATGCACAATAGGAGGACAAGAAGTAGGTCAAGCACTCTGTGATCTAGGAGCTAGTGTCAATTTGATGCCGCTGTCCATTTTTAACAAGTTAGGAATTGGAGAGGCTAGACCCACAACCGTGACATTACAACTAGCCGACCGGTCCATTGCCTCTCCCAAAGGAAAAATAGAAGACGTTTTGGTCCAAGTGGATAAATTTATCTTCCCCGCCGATTTTCTAGTTCTAGATTATGAGGCCGATAAAGAAATCCCAATCATCTTAGGGCGTCCGTTTCTTGCAACCGGACGTACTTTGATTGATGTGCACAAAGGGGAACTCACGATGAGAGTTAATGACCAAGAGGTGACATTCAATGTTTTTAAGTCTCTAAAATATATAGACACCGAAGATTGTTTTGCCTTGAGTTCGATTTATGGAACCCACAGTCTTGACACACTGCCCACAGTGGGGAGTACAGTTCCCACAGTGGGGAATGACAGTGAGCACTCTGAATTAGAGAGTGATGACACTTTTGAGGATGAGTGTAACGAAATGGTTGCAGCTTTTGAACCTCTGGACTTTAAGGATAGAAATGTTCAACCCCCTTCAATAGAACAACCTCCCGAATTAGAGCTTAAACCATTGCCTTCCCATTTAAAATATGCTTATCTCGCTAAGGATAATAAACTTCCCGTTATTATCTCTTCCAAACTTAGTGAGAAACAAGAACAACTTCTGATCGATTTGTTGATGAAGCATAAGGGAGCAATTGGTTGGACCATAGCGGACATTCGAGGAATTAGCCCCTCTTTATGTCAACATAAGATTAACTTGGAGAGTGACCACCCGGGGAAAGTCCAACCTCAAAGAAGGTTGAACCCCATCATGAAAGAGGTAGTTAAGAAAGAGGTCTTGAAGTGGTTAGATGCCGGTATTATCTATCCCATTGCTAGTAGTAGTTGGGTGAGCCCCGTCCAATGTGTCCCTAAAAAGGGAGGGACGACCGTAGTAAAAAACGAAAAAAACGAGCTCATTCCCACTAGGACTGTCACGGGATGGAGAATATGCATGGATTATAGACAACTCAATTTGGCCACTAAGAAAGACCATTTCCCCTTACCTTTCATTGACCAAATGCTTGATAGGTTAGCGGGAAAGGAATTTTATTGTTTTCTAGATGGATACTCCGGATACAACCAAATCCACATAGCCCCCGAGGACCAAGAAAAGACCACCTTTACTTGTCCCTACGGTACCTTTGCATTCCGGAGGATGCCATTCGGTCTATGTAATGCCCCAGCCACTTTCCAACGTTGTATGATGGCCATTTTTTCCGACATGATTGAGGACACCATAGAAGTTTTTATGGATGACTTTTCTGTAATAGGGACATCATTCGACAACTGCTTGGGAAATTTAGAAAAAAGCTTAGTGAGATGTGAGGCCCACGACCTTATTTTAAATTGGGAAAAATGCCATTTTATGGTAGAAGAAGGTATTGTCCTAGGTCATCTTGTCTCAAAAAGAGGGTTGGAAGTCGATAAAGCCAAGCTTGAGGTAGTGGCACAACTTCCCGAACCCACAACGGTGAAAGGTATCCGAAGTTTTTTGGGACACGCAGGTTTTTATAGGAGGTTCATCAAGGATTTTTCGAAAATTACAAAACCCCTATGTAACCTATTACAACACGAAAAAGACTTCATTTTTACCCAAGAATGCCGAGAAGCTTTTGAAAAAATCAAGGAAGCTTTAGTCACAGCACCCATAGTGACCACTCCTGACTGGTCACTCCCATTCGAAGTGATGTGTGATGCCAGCGATTGGGCTGTGGGGGCTGTTCTCGGACAGAAAAAGAACAAAGTTTTTCACCCCATTTATTATGCAAGTAAAACGCTAATTGAAGCTCAGATTAATTACACTGTAACTGAAAAAGAATTACTTGCGGTGGTGTTTGCTTTTGATCGTTTCAGGTCATACTTGATAGGGACGAAGGTCATAGTGCACACTGATCATGCAGCAATAAAATATTTAATTACTAAGGCTGATTCTAAGCCTCGGTTAATTAGATGGGTTTTATTGCTACAAGAATTTGACCTTGAAATCGTCGACAGGAAAGGAACAAGCAATCAAGTAGCCGACCATTTGTCCAGGCTCGAGAAGATAGTGGGCACTGTTGATCCCACTCCGGTAAGAGAAAATTTTCCCGATGAGCAATTGTTATCCGCTCAACATCATGAAAATAATATTCCTTGGTATGCTGATATTGCGAACTTTTTAGCAAGTGGACTTAAGCCCCACGGGATGAATGGACAACCATTTAAGAAGTTTTTACATGACACTCGTCAATATGTTTGGGACGATCCTTTCTTATATAAGATAGGGACGGACCAAATATTGAGGCGATGTGTCCACGGGAGTGAGCAACATCAAATACTCCATGGTTGTCATGCATCCCACTACGGTGGCCACTTTGGTGGAAACCGCACTGCTGCAAAAATTTTGCAAAGTGGTTTCTTTTGGCCCACTGTGTTTAAAGACTCTTACGAGTGTGTAAAAAGTTGTGAGCAATGCCAACGCACCGGGAATATGTCGCAAAGAAATGAGATGCCTCTTAATAACATTCTAGAGGTAGAACTTTTTGATGTTTGGGGGATCGATTTCATGGGACCCTTTCCAAATTCCAATAATAATTTTTATATCTTGGTTGCGGTAGACTATGTTTCGAAATGGGTGGAAGCCATCGCATGTCACTCTAATGATGCCAACACCGTGGTGAAATTTTTGCATAAAAATATTTTCACTAGATTTGGAACACCACGGGCATTGATTAGTGACGAAGGCACCCATTTTATAAACAAAGTCATGGCCTCGGTTCTTGCTAAATATGACATACATCATAGAGTGGCCACCGCATACCATCCGCAAACCAACGGTTTGGCCGAGCTTTCAAACCGTGAGATCAAAGGAATTTTAGAAAAAGTTGTTAAACCGCACCGAAAAGATTGGTCAACCAAACTCGATGATGCTCTTTGGGCCTACCGAACGGCCTATAAAACTCCTTTGGGAATGTCTCCATTTAAATTAGTTTTTGGCAAAGCTTGCCATCTACCAATTGAATTGGAGCACAAGGCATTTTGGGCCCTTAAAGAGCTTAACATGAGTGAAGGTGTTGCGGGAATCAAAAGAACTCTACAGTTGCATGAGTTAGAAGAGTTGCGTTATCACTCTTATGAAAACGCAAAGTTGTATAAGGAGAAGACCAAGATGTGGCATGATCGTCGAATTAACCATAGGGAGTTCATGGAGGGACAACATGTATTATTGTTCAATTCTCGTCTTAAACTCTTTCCAGGTAAGCTAAAATCTCGTTGGACGGGACCATATACCATTGTCAAGGTAAGTCCTTTTGGAACAGTGGAGTTAAAGTCCCCACAGTCGGGTCAAATATTCAAAGTCAATGGGCAGAGAGTGAAACACTTTCTGCATGAGAGTGCCCACATTCCATCCCACTCTCCACCCCACTATGGTTAAGAAACACATCGCTTGTAAATATTTTATTTCAGTTATTTGCTGTCTTTTTATTATTTTTTGTCTTTTTAACCTTGCATGGTAGTTTGTTTCAATGTGTGTAGGAGAAATTGCCGCTTTTTGGAGGAAAAATCAAGAAAAAGCTTCGCAGTGGGGAAATGCATGTCCCAATGTTCCCCACTCCACTTCTGAAGAAGGATAGGACAGTTTTTGAAGGACTCTGCTGCAGGTTCATCGCAAGCAACCCTGCCCCGTTGAATGGTTTCTTAAAACTTTGGTTCCACTCGTTTGCTCCCAAAAAAAAAAACAATTTTAATTTCTGTTTGATTTATGTTTTATGCCTATGGCTAGGCTTTTGACACTTTGCTGAATTCTTATTTTGGTTACTAATGCATGAAATCCTACCGTTCGGTAGGTACTTTTGGGTACTAACGTTTTTTGTGGTTTGAATGTTTGTTTGATCTCATTTCCTTCCAAAGGTACAACGTTCGATTTCCAACTTAAAAAGGTCCCTTTTGTAAGTACGAATCTCAACTTGTCCCATGAAATGATTTAAGCCATTTTTCATACCCAAACACGATCCTTTTTGTACCCCAAAAACCACCACCTTTGTTCGTTATTTCTATGTCACAGTGGGGACACTGTGAGATTTTAAGTTTGAGGTGGGGACTTCCAGAGTGACTTCCAGTCTGCCCACAGTGGGGACACTGTGAAGTCCAAGTTTGAGGTGGGTAAGCCATACCCACCTCCGAAAAAAAGCGAAAAACACAACAATACAAAAACAGAAGAAAATCGGAGTATCACTAACAAAATTGATGGTGTGCCTTTTTGGACCATCAAAGTGCTCACTCCCAGAAAAAGATGGTGTGCCTATTCTGGACCATCGGAATACCCACTTTCACAAAAATAGCCATACCCAAATAAAGCCTGAAAGTGTACGTACTTTTCATTGCAAAATACTAAACACCTGCTTCTCGAAATAAAAATCTCAAAGCGAGATCTTCGGTCCATGTTTGGAAATTCTTGCCAAAACCCTTGGGAAAAGATTCAAAGCCATAAACCCTTCAAACCCAACAAAGCCCTATTGATCAAATGGTAAACAAGGGAAAGATTTCGGCAAGTACAAAAGTGAAGTTTTTAAGTTTGGGACCGAAGGAAGTATCGAAGGAAGGAGATCAACGCCCATTCAAGTCAAGAAGTATGTAAGTCCCCCGAGGTTCGAATGCATTGTTTTTCATTTTATTTATTTCTTTTTATTACTTGGGGACAAGTAATGATTTAAGTTTGAGGTTGTGATAACTCAATTTTTAGAGTTATTATTTCATTTTATTTTACATTTTATTTTGTCAATTTTAGCCATTTCACTTCTTAAAACCCCCATTCTTGGTATATTTCATGAAAACGAGCAAAATGAGTGAACCATGATCTTTAATAAATTATTTGGTGGAGTTTGGGTGTTTTTCACGATTTTTATCCACAGTGACTTGCGGAGTGCCCACTCCGCTCCCCACTCCTGAGCTGACGAGAAGACAAACCAAAAAGCAATTTCTAGTTGGGATTTAAAAGATTTCTGGAGCAAGGGAGTATGGTGCATGGAATGGGTCAACAAGAGCTGAAAAAGTACACAAGACACCTTCTTTCTAAGTGAATAGTGAAAAAGTACAACTACTTTGTCCTTAAAGTAGTATTTGGTGAAAAGTGGAAGACTATTCATGGCATGGGTGCAAAATCAGATCTAAAGCATGGGACTTACCTAAGACTTTTTGTGCCATGGCCATACCTTCATGCAAGTATTTAAGGAAGCCAAGGGGTGCCATTTAAGAAATGGGTTTTTATCAATTAGTTTTTATGCTTCTTAGTTCTAGTTGTTATTTACTCTCATAATAGCTTTGATAGATGTTGGTAACACTTAGCTTGAAATTCTCTTAGCTTTAACATTTATTTTCCTGCACTAGTTAGCTTTCCATTTCTGCATTACCTTTTGTAGTTCGTAACACACAGTGGGCAGTGACGAATTCTCGTTCCCCACTGTGAGCAGAAATCAAGTCATCTTCAGTTTTATTATGTGCAACTTCTACTCTTTTGCTTTCTTTACTTTAGTTATGAGCTAAACATCCTTAGGGATGTAGAAAGGAGAAGTACCTGGATTTTATTAAAAATGCTCGAGTAATCTTTATACTTGGAATATTTGTTGTTTTGGTCATTCATTCTCGATTCATGCCCAAGGATGCGAACAAGCCGATCACTTGCAAGGATCTAATATCTAGTTCTCAACTCATAAATGAGTAGAACGCAGTGACACGAGCTTGGGTGATGCTAGGGGATTCGAAAGAATTCTTGTGACACTTACGAAAGTGAGGTCGGCACAGTGAGCTAATCTCATCCCCCTGGAGTAGTAGGCAAGCTAGTTGGTGTATCTAAAACACTTAGAGTATTTGTCTCTACACATTCCATCGAGGCCTGAAAAGGTCCGTTTTTGAGATTACCATTGACAAAACAATAAATACTAAGAGTATGGGATTTTTATCTTAACGGTGTGAGTATTTTGTAACCGGGCTTTTCTAGCGAAAATGCCCACCTCGAATACAAGGATCACTTTGAAGACCGAGTATTTAGTATAAAATCTAGGGAAAATCCAACCTACATTCCTTCTTTTAAATCTTTAGTAAAATCGTCGAAGTAACTATTTCACCAACCAAACCAAAGAATTATTTTCCTCTGTTATTGAAACTTGTAAAAGGAGCTCATGAGAACCGTATTGTCTTGATTGTCCAGTCTCTGTGGATTCGATTCTGGTATTTTACCAACTATTACTTGCTGTGACGATCATAGTGGACAGTGTACACTTGCACTTCCCACTGTGGACAGTTTGCAACCCACTGCGATTAAAACACATATTTCGCACGTAACACCATGCATGAAGAACTTCTGCAGTTTGAGCGTAACAGAGTATGGACTTTAGTACCTCTGCCACGAGGGAAACAGGCCATTGGGACTAAGTGGGTCTACAGAAATAAGAAGGATGAAGATGGAGTGGTCATCAGAAATAAAGCACGGTTGGTGGCCAAGGGTTATAGACAAGAAGAAGGCATAGATTACGATGAGACTTTTGCTCCTGTTGCACGGCTCGAAGCAATAAGAATATTCTTAGCCTTCTCAGCTCACAGAGGTTTTAAAGTCTATCAGATGGACGTAAAATCAGCTTTTCTCAACGGTGAAATCCAAGAAGAGGTTTACGTAAATCAGCCACCGGGGTTTGAAAGCTCAAAGTTCCCAAGGCATGTATACTACCTTGAAAAGGCTCTGTACAGACTGAAACAGGCTCCAAGAGCATGGTACGAACGACTTTCTACCTTCCTTCTAGTAAATGGCTACGACAGAGGTACAACAGATACTACCTTATTCTATAAACGTAAAAACAGTGAAATAATGCTTGTACAAATCTATGTGGACGACATAATTTTTAGGTCTTCTAATACAGAAGAGTGCAAAAGTTTTGAAAAACTCATGTAGAGTGAGTTTGAAATGAGTATGATGGGAGAATTAACATTCTTCCTCGGACTCCAAGTCAAACAAACATCAGAGGGAATTTTTATAAATCAGGCCAAATATGTCTATGACATTCTTTTCAAGTATAGCCTCTCTGATACCTCTGCAATGAAAACTCCAATGGCCACTGGAATTAAGTTATCCTTAGATCCAGATGGCATCTCTGTAGAATGCACTCTCTACAGAGGCATGATTGGATCTCTGTTATACTTAACTGCAAGCAGACCTGACATTATGCATGCCACATGTCTTTGTACACGTTATCAAGCTAATCCTAAGAAATCACACTATGATGCTGTGAAAAGAATCTTTAGATATCTAAAGGGGACCAAAAATCTCGGTCTCTGGTATCCACAGAACTCTGGTTTTAGTCTTAAAGCTTATACAGATTCAGACTATGGAGGATGCATGCTCGACAGAAAGAGTACCTCTGGGAGTTGTCAATTCCTAGGTGGTAAACTAGTCAGTTGGAGCTCCAAGAAGCAAAATTGTGTCTCAACATCCACTGCAGAAGCTGAATACGTTGCTGCTGCAAGCTGTTGTTCTCAGGTTCTATGGATGAAGACTCAGCTAAAAGACTACGGCCACATCCTATTCAAAATACCCATCTTCTGTGATTCCAAAAGTGCCATTGCTATCTCTGCCAATCATGTGCAACACTCAAAAACCAAGCATATCGATATAAGATACCATTTCTTGAAACATCATGTTGAATACGGTACAATCGAGATGCATTTCGTGCCGACAGAATACCAACTCACGGACTTATTCACCAAAGCTTTAGACGAGAAAAGATTCAATTTCTTGGTGGGTAAGTTAGGAATGATCAATATGACGTGAAAATCCTTTGTAAGTATAGCTTTATCTTCTGTAAATATGTATATATTTCTATTGCTTTACTTATTGCTTTGATTGATTTATTTCTGTATGTAAATTCTCAATCTCAAATAGTTCTTGAAATCTCAGAGCTTCTGTGGGTCTACTCAGAACCTCTGACGACCCCTACAGAACCTCTGGAAAACATGACCTATGTTCTATGCAAAACTTATCATTCTTTGATCCAAGCATAGGTCAAGGGGGAGCAAAAGGAAATTACTTGATCTACAGAGGTGATTAGATCAAGGGGGAGCAAAAAGGGACCCTGAAATGATCTACAAAGGTAAAACTTTCAAGGAAAGCCAAAGAAGAATGTCGATGAATCTATATCGACAGAAGTCAGACATCACTGCCAAGAAAAGAAGAACCAAAAGGTATGTCTCTCGCACAAAAGGTTTTTGAAAACAGTTTTCTAGGACACAAATTGTCAAATATGTCCTAAAAATACAGAGAATAACATTTCAAAAATCAAAAGCTCAAAAAGTTTCATAAAATTCGAATTAGGAGAAATTTAAGATCATAGAGCTTCTGCTGAGCTCAACAAAGGTTCTGCCAGAAATATGCTCTGTGATCACAAATTAACCCTCTATCGATCTTTTGGAATGTTATCTCGGAAACCGAATACATACACTATGACCTTCATGAACAAAACTTTTTTCATAACAGTTTTCTCGGACACCAACTTTCAAATATGTCCGAAAAACATCTCTTAAAACAGATCAAAAATTGGATGATCAGAAAATTTAATAGAATTTTTTTATGAGATTTTTTCCCTCATAGAGCTTCTGCTGGCCCTCACAGAGCTTCTGCAAGTTCCAACAGAGCCACAAAACCTCTACGAGTAAAAACTATTAACTAAAAATCCTATTGATCCTCTCCAATGCCTTTACAAACGTTTTGGTTAAAGAAGAACCCCTCAGAAGTCATGATAACAATGAGATATATGAGAAAGGGATAAACATCAAAGATTTTCAAGATCACAGAGCTTCTGTAAACTACAGAAGTTCTGTCAATCTATTACTTGGGCATTTCTGTAGTAATAACGGTTACTTTTACTGAGAGTGAATCACATGTGGCTAAGAACAACCCCACGCGCCTAGCATTAATGGGCCGTGCACGACATCCTGTCATCTTCTGACATGGCCTACGTGTCCCATTTTCATTGGGCGTACATGGAACGTTTTCTATGGAAAGCTGAACCCGCCGTTCTAACTTGAGTACGGATTCCAAATTTTAATCCATTGCCATATATTTTACTCTCTCGAATTCTACCGTTTTACCCTCCTATAAAAACCAAGCTTACCCTCTCATAAACCTTTTACAAACTCTCATTCTTCTCCGGCGAAACCCTGCAAAAACCTGCAAGTATCTTATTCTCATTACCAAATGGCTTCATCTTCTCAAGCTATCTCCCCCTGCACACTCTTCGGCGAACTCACCAGAACATTCACCTGCTCATTCTGAACATTCAGAAAACCCCAACCCTGCCCAAAATATTGAACTAGAAGATTCCGGCGATTCAGCAGACTTTGCTCCGACCACACATCTTCAAAACTTCATAGCAAAGGATCATTTCGAAAAGGTACTACCAATCAAATCCAACAATTGCTATTTGGTCCCCTCACCCACTGCTTTCGGCGAAGCCCATGCCATTCTTCTAAATATAATGGAAAATCATATCCTCTTCCCTTTACTCTCAAGAACCCCAAAGAAAATTCCAGTTAGATATTTGAACCAGTTTTGGCAAAGTTGCCGATTTGATAAAGATGATTCTCTTATCAAATGGTACATTTCAAGACCTGACAAATCTGAACATCTGGAAATCAAGTTCAATAGAACAATGTTCTCACTTGAATTCAACCTACCTACAAGGGGTCTTCTTGGATTAAAGAAGTATGCAGAGCAACCAACATACGACGAGATCTGTCGTTTCCTAGAAATGCTTGGGTACAACACCCCACTGAGGAAGAGAAATGACTTCCGCAGAGGCAGATTACCACCTCTGTGGAACACCTTGTTCTCAATTCTTAACAGATGCCTGACAGGGAAGATAGGCAGTATTGACCAGAGCTCACATCAGATATTAACCATCATGTATGGGGTTTACTATGATCTCCCACTGGATTATGAGACCATAATGATGCAAGAGATCATCAACACCATCGACAGAAAGAACAACACAAGAAGGGTCAAAGAGAATGATCCTAAGTTTCTACCACCTCTGCAATTCCAAAGAATACTGGGAGTTTTGTTCGAACCTCTGTTGCTGATACAGAAATGGCCAATGGAAGGGCCAATTCCCAAACAGTTCCCAATGAACAAAAATACCCCCACTGATCATGTAGATGGCTACACACACTGCAGACCTCTGTCAAAGAACCTTCTGAAGTATGCCTCGAACAAAACCCTTAAGGAAGAATATATACGCGATCATAGAACTCCAAAACCGAGTCCTATGACACCCCCGCGTTTAGGTGTCCCCCTAGGAACAATGATTGCAGAACCTCTTTCCACTCAAGAAGAAAAAAATAACAAATTAGCAAAACACATGGCTATTCAACTTAGCTTCATAGCCAAACGTGCAGAGCTCATGGGAAAGAAGTCCTCTTCGAAATCTTCTGCCTCTACTCCAAAATAAAAAAGGAGGAAAACTGCAGAAGGCACCTCTATAAGCGCTACAGAAGATCAACCTTCACCTCCTCATGCCACAGAAATTGGCTCCTCTGCTCCTCCCTCCTCTCCAAAACTGAAGAAGAAGAGAAAATCAAAAACCACAGAGGAAGGGGCACCAAAACCTAAGAGGAGGAAAACCAAAAGGAAGCATGGTAAATCACTTGAGAAATTGGTTACCATAGAAGAGGAAGCAATCGCAGAAGAAAAAACTGCAGATCAAGAAGATGCATA
Source organism: Saussurea involucrata (assembly GCA_033807775.1). Taxonomy (NCBI): domain Eukaryota; kingdom Viridiplantae; phylum Streptophyta; class Magnoliopsida; order Asterales; family Asteraceae; genus Saussurea; species Saussurea involucrata. The sequence goes on from CM066316.1 coordinate 30,745,135, forward strand.
AGTAGAAATGACAGAAGAGGGATATCAATCGCCCCATCAATCCCATATCGATTTGCTCACCAAGGAAACCTAAATGATTTCCTACAGAACCCTGACATTGCCAACACTTTAAATACAGCAGGGTGGACGGCACAACCTCTCGACCACCACTCCCCAGAAGAACAATACTTCTCTATTTCTGGCATTGACACACATCTGCAAGAAAATGATCAAACACCCAGAGATCAATCAGCCGAGACACCTGTTATTCTATAAAACCCCTTCATTCAACAAGGATTGGACGTCCACAGAAAGAGTCCAAGCCCAGCTTCAGAAGAAATAGAACAAACAGAAGCTGAGTGGAATAGAGATGAAATAACAGAGGCTTTAGAGAAAGGGAAAGAGGCAGAAGTTGTACAAGAAGAGGGATTTAAAACATGGGAGACAAGAGTGGAGGTCTCAGAGGTAGATTCAGATGAAGAAGAAGCTATCTGGATACGAAAAGGTCTCTATCATCCACATGTCATGAGATTATACGGCTCTCATCAAATGTATGACTTCTTAGGCAAAGAGCAAGGAACTTCAACAGAAGCTAGGGAAGAAGCACCAAGCCATCAGATAGCTACAGAAGCTGAAATGATAGAAAATGATGTAGTGCTTGGATGCCTAACAGAGGAGGAAATAAGAAAAGCTGCCTGGATTAATAGAGGCACACAACCAAAACCAACTCCCAGTGCAACCCACACATCTAACTCCGCAGATCTAGCTGCAGAAGGAGTTATTGAAAAAGAGCAGCACAGCTCGATCCAAACCCAACCCATCCAGCCAGAAGTCACTCTTTCGACTTCTGCGCCCACAGAAACCGGGGAATCCATTCCTAGGGAGTCTCCTTAAAGAGACTCACCTATAGTTCGTGATCAATCGCCCCAGATCACACTAGAACACCCTACAGAGGAATTCGTTTCCTCTGCCACGCACGAAATACGGCCAACCCTTCTTTCAGAGAGAAGTAGTGAGCACAACGACGAAGAGACTCTAGACAAGTCTCCGTGTAAACAGAAGGATAATCTAGTACCCACCTCTGAAGTGGATCTAGACAATGTCATTCACAGAACTTCTGTAGAGTCTAAAGCACTAGATGCTTCTGCTCAAAGATCAGATGGAAATCCTTCCACCCCCAACATACAAACAAGGGTGAACGAAGGTGTCCCAAGAGCAGGGACTCACTCTGGAGACGAATGTGTTCCTCCATAGGTTACACCAGGGACACAAGTATCAAGGGATGAGTTCCAAACCCTTGTCACCTCTGTGAACCAAACCATGAAAGAGTGACAAAGCTCTTTCACATCTTTTGCAGAGAAAACATCAACGGCCTTGTTGAATCTGAACACCAAAATGGACAATCTGTCCACAGAGGTGAAAACAGCCATCACAGAGATGAAATCTTCTGCTCAAACAACTGCCACAACTACAGCCACTTCTGCTGCTAAAGATTTTGGAATAGCTGCAACTTCTGCATTCAAGGAATCAGTAAAACATTTCCTTGAACAAATGAACAAGCAATCCAACAAATCATAGAGCATAACACCTGAAGAACTACAAAAGGCTCTGCAAAATGTTCAAGAAGAGGCAATGCGCAACACTACAATAATGCAGCCAAAAGATTACATGACCAGAGCACAGCTGATAGAGCTTGGTCAAAATGTCATAAACCAGGTCACAGAAGTCATTGTCTCCTTCACTACTGCAAATGCCAATTACGTCAAAGATTTCAGAAAGAGTGTAGGCAAAATGCGCTTCAACACAGAAGCAGAGCTTGCAACTCTATTCGGCCTCTGTGATGATGTATGTGCGAAGTTGATGGCCGCAGGAGCAGAACTACCAAAGAAACCCAAAGCTTCCTGCAGAGCAGAGGGTACTTCTGATAATAGTCAGGATGATTCTGATGATGACCATCCTGGTCCATCAGATCATCCTGAGGGGGAGAATATAAGGGAGAAAGCTACGACTAGAGGATTACAAGGTCCACCAATCGCAGCAGAACCAATCAGTCAAGCCCCTCCAGAACAAACTCAAGATCAACAACAAAATCAACAGACCACAGAGACAACACCCATCTCTGTGGAATCAAGTCCTGAAGAAACCAATATTCCAGAAGTTGATCAGCAAACCACAGAGGCAACAACCACCCCTGTGGTAATCATTTTGGAAGAAAGCCCTTCAACAAAATCAACAGAAAAACCCCAAACTATACCAAGAAAAAAGTCGATTGCCACCAAACCAAAAAGAGCAATGACTTCTGCTTTCGATATTCTGAGAAAGATGCACAATAAAATGACTGAACGAATGGCGCAAAGAGAAGAAGAAAGGCACAGGTTCACATTAGCTTTCAAAATGAAAAGAAGATTCGATGTCAAATCTTCATCAACAGAAACAGAGCTCACAGAAGAAATCACCAAAGAACCTCCAACAGAGGTTACAGAGCAACTCAAGCCAACAGAACCATCGCCACAAAAGTCCTCTAAAACACAAGTGTCAAAACCTACAGAGGCAACCATCAAGCCAACAGAAGCACCAACCTCCAAACCTACAGAAGAAACAGGTTCTGCACCTCCAAAAGCCAAAGACAAGGGAAAAGCAATACTGACAGAAGAGCCCAAGAAAGAGAAATCATTGCCCAAGCCTACAGAAAAATTGATGAAAAGCGCTTTTGATGCCTTTCAAACTCCAAAGCCTGAAGAAGTGGACTGGGCATATGGATTAAAGCCTCTGACAAACATTCCTCTAACTGGCAGAGCTGCAGAAGTTGTTCAAAAGATGGAGAGTCTCAGAAGACAAGTACCACAACCTGGTCCAACACATGAAGAGATGGAAGAAGTGGTATACAAATACCTCTATAAACAAACCTTTCAGACCAATCATCCAACAGATCATGTGACAGATTCAAGGATCAGAGAAGAATTTGAGAACATCTTCACAAGGACAAAGCCAAGAACCAAAGCAGATGTCTTCTCAATCCACAAGATCAAAAAGGTAATCTTATGCAAGTTCTCCTTTACAAGAACCTATCCAAGGGTCAGGTACAATCTTTACAAAGTCAGAAGAGAAGACAATTCAGAAACTACCTTCGCTGATGCTGACCTAAGAAATATCAATCCTTATGATCTACCTAACCTTCTGCAATGGACAAAGGACAACTACAACACAGAGGCAAACACCAGAGCCTATCAAGTGTTTAGAAAAGCAATGCGGGAAAAGCTTATGATCTACAGTATGATAGATTTTCAACTGGGAAAGGATCTTGGTCTCAAACATCTGAATTTACGACCACCAGAAGGTCGCTGCCCACCCGACGCCGTGCCCAACTCTATCATTACAGAACCAAGATTCGGGTTAGTATTTCAAAACCCACAAGGCGAAGTCAAACTGTTTGTGTGCATGGACTGTCAGAAGTACGCAACTAGTACTCTGAACAAGTTCAGAGCAAGCCTTGTAAAATACAGAGGTACAGAGAAAATGGATAGAGATGCTGCAGATACTTTCATCAGAGAGATTGATGCCACAATCCGCCTAAGAGAACTCTGCATCAGTTTCTACAAAGAGATCAGAAGAATCGGAAGAGACAACAGAAGCTACAACGATTTCAAAGATGCCAAAATCTGATTCTCAAACCTCAAATCTCTGCAATTCAAGTCAAAGTTTATCTTTCATTGTACTCAAATGTAAAATGCCTCTGGCATATTTTCTAAATGAAAGAACTTTCGAGGTATTGTTTAACCTCTGTCTTATCTAACTTAGCCTAACTAAACTCAAGTTCAATTTTTTATTTTTCACTACTTAGGGGGAGATTGTTAGCTTCAATCTTCCTGGTCATAGAAGTATTTAGAAGTAGTGAAAAATAGGCTAAGTGAAGAAAGCCTCTTACAGAGGCTCTGCCGAACTTACCGAGAGATCAAGGTCAAGAAGCTACAGAAGCTAAAGAGGCGCCCTACAGAAGCTCTGTCATACGCGCAAAGAAGACAAATGACTCGGAATCCGGGGAAGACTGCTCTACAAAGGACCAGACCACAGAACCTCTGTAATACTTTACAGAGCCTCTGTGATCCTCTTCAAAGACTTCAAAGATATTTATAATATCTTTCTACTGCTACTGGACCTGTTTATCAACTTGCATGGTAGCATGCCCTGTCCAACTTCCACGTGTCAAATTCTGATTGGATTCAATAGGGCTTAGTACATAATAGACGTCTGCTGCATTAAATGCAATACAACACGTCCAAACTGTTCATACCATCCTTTCAACTATTCATACCATCCGTTATGAATAGTAGCTTATGCTTTATGGTCCCCTTAGAGTAGTATATAAGGAAGACTCATGTTGAGTTCTTCCTAACAAAAAATCAAGAGAGAAAAACATCACAAGAACACACCGCTTAAACACTTTGAGAGTCATATCTGTTTTAAAGCTTTGCTTACTCACTGTTCTTGAATCTGTTCTTAATATATATATTAAGTAAACTTTGAGATATTATTTCCTATTCACTGTTTATTTATATTGTGTTCTAAATCTATCAAACATATCTGTTAGTTCTTCAAATACGCTTCCGCATCAAACTCAAACTTGAACTAATAGATCTGATAATCGTGTTTAAACAAAACGTGAACCAACACTAAGAACTTCGGCTCTGATACCACTGAAAGGTTTTTGTTAAACCGTACTACCACATGATATAGGCAACAGAAGCATATTTATAATTAAATCATCCATGGCAATACAAACAAACAACTTATAAAGATGCATACGTTCTAGATGATTAACTACAATAGAAAGAATCAAGAACACTTACTTGTTTCTTGTGATTGTCGAAAACACAAAGATGAATTAACCTTGTTCTTGCTTCTTGGATGTCAAGGATCAATAGTGTGAATCCCTCTAGTGGCTCACACTTAAAAACACCAAACCAACAATCAAGATTGAAGCTTTAAACCCTAAACCCTTATTTAGGGTTTACGATTTTGGGAGGGAGGAGAGGGGAGGTTACGGCCTCAATAGAGAGAGAGAGAGATTGATCAAAAAACTCACTAGGGTTTGATCCCCAGTAGTTTATTTATAATCCCCTTATTTACACCTAGCCTCCTTGAAACGATAAGCTTGTTAAAAACTCTTTTAACCAATTATCATTTAGTCCCTATAATTAATCCAATTAATTATATTGTAGCTTATAATTAATTTATCATCAAATGACAAATTAATAAACTAACTACTTTAACTCCCTTTCATTCTTCTGATTGTTATTTGGGTCTTAAGGGCAACCCAAAAGGACCCTGCTATTATTAGAAATATTACCAATAGTTAATGACTCTGGACACTATGTCCAACAGATTTCCCTTGATTGGGACGATAAATATTGTATGTTTAGTGCGTTGTAATTTATCTAACATAACTTATGTACGTTGATCTGAACATTTATTTCCCTTGATTGGGACCAGTTATCTTTTGAAAGGTACTTGAAACAGAACATGGGATGATGATCATAATGGTAGTAGTCTAAATGGAGATAATAGTAATGGTAGTAGTCTAAATGGAGAGAATAGTAATGTTTATATAGAACTATATCATATGATAGCGTTGACAGAGACCTAAGTTGTGTTAGAGCAAAGACAGGGACCTAAGTGCAGTAAAAGCATCCACATTTGCCTATAAATAACCCACGCTAGATTAGTCGTAAAACACATATACGAGAACATATTATTCGTTAACGTATTCTTACATGGCATCCCCAAACCTTCATGTTTGGTGCTTTAGACGTTTATCTGAATCGCTTTCAGACACTGGCAAAGAGTTATATGGTTAGTGTGCATGTTTCACTGAGTTTTGCTTGTTATTACCATTGTTCTACGAACTAACTATATTAATTAATGTTCATCAACAGATGCATATCCACAGTTGTTCACCATGGTGGGTACTTCACGGAACCACCCAAAAGACATTATTTCCGTGGTCTAGAAATTTATGTTGACATGTTAGATGTGGAGGATCTTTCTATGCAACTGCTTGAACAGGTCATGAAAGAGCTGGACTATGAAGAACCAAAATATAATAGGTTGTATTTTAAGAGGCCGAATGCAGACTTCTTGACTGGACTGGTAGAATTGAGTACCGACGAAGATGTAGCCAACATACGCCAGTATGTTGACGGCCATACTGTGATTGAAGTGTACATCGAGAAAGTGGAGCTTAACACTTTGAGACTCGTCTCGCCAGAGCATGTAAGAAGTCGACCCGGATTGTCAAAAACCAAACCATCGTCTAGCCGTAGCCTCAAATTTGGATAATTTTGTACTGTATTTATTAGTATGTGTTTGTTATGAAATAATCTTGTATAACATCTATGAGTTGTATTTTTAATATGAACCACTTTTCAGACAAATTTCAGACTACTTAAACACTACTTTTCAGACAAATTAAAGACCTTTATTCATGAGCAACAAAGTACAAAACAACAACAACAAAGTACAAAACAACAACACATAAACAACAAAGTACTAAAGCAACACCCGTACCACCACCTACTGAAAATTTGCTTTAGTTTGATCAATCCAACTTTGCTTGTCGGTTACCTTCGCTTGAAGAATTGCGAAGTCTTGCATAATATGGTGAATTTCTTCTTTTTCTCGACGAATACGAGCATCCCTATCTTTTATATCTCCTTTCATCCTTTTGATCTCCTTTTCTTCCGCTTCGATCCTTATCAAGTGGACTTCCTTCCTGGCCATCATCTGTTTCCACTCTTGTGTCAGTTGGTCTATCTCCTGTTCCCTTTCTGCTATCGCGATCTTGAGTTTCACGGGCATTCTTTCAGGTGTAGGCGATGGGTTAGATGACGATGCCATTTATTTACTGAAGAAAAAAAGCAAGAGAGAAAGCAGTAAAGAAAGCAAGTCAAAGAAAGCAAGAAAGAATGATGGAATGGGTGTGAATTATGGATTGCATTTTACTGATATTTATAGATGAAATCTCAAACATGCCAGTGAATTTCAACCACAAATTGGTCTTCCAAGTACAATAATTGTGGGAAAAAACAGTAAAAGCATGCAAAGATTCGTACAAAAAGAACCAAAATTGCATTTTTTTTTGTCTGGTCGCGGAACCCATCGCGGGGTCAGTCGCAGGGAAGGACCAAAAGTGTAGACGTGGGAATAGTTGGGGGGTGCGGCGGGACGTTTTGGCCAAAACCGCGGGCCACGTGTGCCCTATCCCGCGATCGCGGGATTAATTGCGGGTTTTATGGGTATTTTGGTAAATTCGAGAGAGAAATGGATATTTTGGTAAGTCAAAGTCAAACTTTAGGTATTTTAATTAAATTCCCTAAAAATTATATAACTTTTCTATAACTAATTTCTATTCTATATTATTTTATTGTTCACTACAACCACTTTTTATCCGCTTCTGAATTTGTAGCTTATCCGCAATTGTTTGATGGTTGTTTCTAGAACATGGTATTGAGGGAAGCCGGGCCCCACGAATTAAATAATTATTTCAAAATATTTAACATATACTTTTTTATTTATATTCGTGGATTGAGTGGGTTTATAAAATATATACGTAATATCATAATATTGGTGGATGGTGGTTGTGTTATATTTTTTTTAATTTAATTAACATGATTTTGATTAAATATAAGCATGTGACAACCCTTTTTATGTAAGGGATGTTTGGCAGTTGCTGAATGGTTTAGTGCAAAATGATTAAATGGTCAGAATGATTAAAAAACTTTTATGATATAGTGCAAAATAAAATATGGTTGTTTGGTAATTGTTTAGAATGAAATCAGGGTGCTGAATGGTTAAGTGATGTCCAGGATGCTAAATCATTCAGAGCGTTTTAGGACCATTAAGAGGCAGACATATTTTTTACCAAACAGTATTTACCTCTTAGCGATTTAGAGGTTGCCTCTTAATGATTCCATTAAGAGGTAAACAAACAGCCCTAAGGTGGTGTTTGTTTTCTCAAAATAAGCTCTTAATTGTTTTCGATCAGACGTAAGATGATTCAGACTGTTTGTTTTTTCTTCTTTTTCAGAGGCTCTTAACTCTTAATATCCTCTGAATAATTAAGTGACAACCTAACCACTTAATTACCTCTTATTTCCATCCAACATCATTCTTTCGATTTCAACGTCGGTTTTAGCCCAGATGCACAAAACATGAATGTCGTAGATTTGTGTATTTGCTTTCTAAAACATCTTGAATCGTTGTAGATTAAAACTCTACAACGTCGCAAATTTGTCAGCATCCTTCTTTTGTTTCTTTTTTTCGATTTTGTCCTTCGATCATCGATGCTCACTTCAATTGACGTATTTAAGTTGAATCTTTTAGTGATAAAATAGAAAATTATACATATTCAGATGTTGTCAGTTTACAAAAACAAACAGTCTTACTGATTCAGATTTCAGACTTCAGCACCATCTTTTAAAAATCAGAAGTGAAATCAGACTTCAGACTTTGGCACATCTTATAAAACAAACGCCAATTTTAAACTGAGAGTATATTTATTTTAGTTAATTAGAAGTGGTATATTTTGATTTTAATATTTATTTATTTATTTATCAATTTTATATAAATGATTTTGTCTATTTTGAGAAAGTAAAAACGTTTTTTGTAGTTTTTTATAATTTATTTTTTAGTTTAGTTTAGTTTTAGTAATAATGTAATTTATTTTAGGTTTAATAATACAATGTTTAAAAAAAATATTTAAATATTTTGTTAATGATAATTATAATTATATTTTAGGTTCTTTATATTTAAAATAAGATATTATCCTATATTTGATTATGTTTATCAGTTAATTATGAATTAAAAATACAACTTTAAAAAATTATACTCATGCATCATTTACTTGTAAAGTTGAAAATTAAGTAATTTAGCATTATATAGTAATACATGATGCTTACAAAGTTGTTTTTAAAAAAACCAAATGTTTTATAATATAGTATAGATTTTGTCTTTGTAAATTTTATAAAATGGTTTTGTCTGGTTTTGAGAAGCGATAATACCTTTTTATAAATTCATTTAAATTTTTTTTTTTATTTTAAGTTAATTTAGTTTTAGTAATGATGTAATTTATTTTAAATTTAATAGTATAATTTTTTTTAAATATTAATTAAGTATTTTATTAATGATAATCCTAATTATATTTTAGATTATTTAGCTTTAAAATGAGATGTTTATCTTGTATTTGATTACGTTTATAGGTTAGTTATGAATTCAATAATGCATCATTTACTTGTAAATTTAAAAAGTAAGTAATTTAACATTAAATAGTAGTACATAATGCTTAAAAATTTGTTTTTAAGACTTTAAACCAAATACTTTATAATATAGTATAGATAATGTTTGTGTTGGATTGTCGTCAATTAAATTTCGATATAAATGCAAAATATTCATAACTTTTTAAACCGTACAAATATTGTTCGTTTTGTTGACCCACAGGTTTTAAAACATGTATGATAGAGGAGGTTCCAATTTCTTATGGCAACGTTTGCTATGTAGACATTATTGGAATTGACATGACAGGACAGAAATATACATGACAAGAGGGAAACACCGGACATGACAAGTTGTTTGTTTGGTGTGTGGTTTGACTAGGACGGGATAGTACATGATTAGACAAATTGCTCCTAAAATTGTTTGATGATTTTATACATCATATAATAGTTATAAATGATACTAATCAAGTAAATATTTAAATAATTTAATTTATAAATATTTTCACACCATTTTCGTATATATATATATATATATATATATATATATATATATATATATATATATATATATATATATGTGTGTGTGTGTGTGTGTGTGTGTGTGTGTGTGTGTGTGTGTGTGTAAGCCATAGATTTGTAAATAATACAACTAACATATGATTCAACACTAAGAAAGAAATTTGTATCTCTATCTTTTAACAACCTTATTTGATAATAACATCAATCAAATATAACATAAAAGAACTAACATCCAAACCTTAGTAATTTGTTAGCACTAACGCTTTGGATCTTGGTTCTCATCGGATCAATAACCTAAAATGTGAGATCAAATCTTAGATTTGATTATTCCCCATCAGATTTGGAGATTCCGATTGATCCATTCTTTTGGTCATTCCATCTTGAGTTTCAAAAACCAAATTTTATTCTTAGATATTTTAGTATCCTGTAGATTACTTTATAAACCTCTATAGGTGGAATCTGATCTATAGCTTATATTTCATAATGTAAGTTCTAAATCACTATTCCATCTTATATATCTACTACTCGCAAGCCAGATTTTGGAGTGCATAACGTTTAGCTCACCAACTCTTCCAAACTCTCATCCTAGTATGGTAACATGTCCAACATGTAAGTCAAATTAAGTACTAAATCACAATTTTACTAGTGTCATACTTTATTTATTATTCCCCATGCATACGAAAGAATGAGATGGGTTAACAAGTGTCACCATCAACTACAAAGATTGAAATGAAAAGTACAAGCATGCATGAGTCAGCAAACCAGATGAAGACACATGTTATAATTGAAAGATTGCATTTATTGTAATGGTGCCTATAAAAGGTCACACGGGTCATTTGTTGCTACTCACCCGTTTTGAAAGAACTTCTTTGTGATAGTTTCTTAGGCAAAATCGATGTCCAACATTTGAGGGGTTATCTTAGTACTTCAGATAAGAAAAGGTACCTTATTCATTCACTCTTTCGATGTTTGTCAATAGTCATATTGTTTAGGATCGGGTCTTACTTTCCTAACTTCTGCAATAAATATGTAATTCTTTGTTTTAGTACAAAATATATAATTAAAAATGAAAATTTGTTGTGTTTGTATTCAATTCCCCTGGTACAAACACATCATGTGTAAGTCATTATATTCAAGGACCAACAATATATATATATAGGACGATAATCAAATGAGAACCACAAATATGTTACAAACCCGTGAGAATCAATATAAAAATATTTTTTATATGATTTTTTTCATCGATGCCTATGATTTAAGATATTGTTTCACATATGTTCGTATTCACCTTGTTAAAATATTACATGTGGAAAAAAAAATTGGTTCACCTAGTGAAACGAAAAATACACGTAAAAAATATTTACATGGTGAAACAAATCTATGTGAAACAATCATATTATAAAACAAATACATGTTAAGCAAAATATCTTAAATCTTAGTATTTTATGAAAAAATATCATGTAAATTTTTTTATATCGGTTCTCATGAGTTTGTAACATATTTGTGGTTCTCATTTGATTTTAACCCTATATATAGGGTCTTGTTCATTTGTTAACCCAATTTTTTGTGTTAACTTTATGAACCAATCTTACCCCTTAAAATATGAAATATGCGGTTATAAAGAAAGATGACATTTGTGTAATAATTAAAAAATTTAGCTATGCCACATCGAGTGAAATATAGTGAACAAGGGTATTATTGTTGTTAGCCCAAAGTATTTCATGTGTAAAAGTATTGAAAATCCACCAAGTCGGAAGACTTCAGAGATAACTCAGAAGCAACACTGAAGAGAACTTCAGAGATAGCACTTCAGAGACACCCATTCTAGAAGATCATCAGAGGCTCTGAAGTCCCTCTGAAGTTAGTCCTCTCTAAAGGCCCAAGACTCGTTTATTCTCTCAAGTGTTGAAGCAGTATCAGCCAATGCCACATCAGCATCAAAGGACTACTTTCTACTTTACACGTGTCTCACAATGGTTAGATAGTACACTACTTCACCTTTATCAGACTATAAATAGACGATAGTGGAGAACAAAAAAGTACACAACACGTTGCACTATAATTTGCAATTCCACTACTCTTATAATCATACTATTGTAGCTGAGAGAGATTTGTGAAGATTACACACACTTAACAGTGTTCTTGGTGTTCTTAATTATCAATAATATATACGAGCTGTTTTGACTCATTCTATTATATATATATGTTGACTATCTCTTCTCCTGTTGTTTACATATGATCAAAATACTTACAAACACAATCTGCTTCCGCTCATCACTCTAGTTTGTTTGTATTACAAGTAGAATCTAGGAACCAACAATTGATATCAGAGAATATTGATTTGCTTAAATCAAATCGATCCAATCTATCCAGGTTGATTCTTACTTGGTGATCATCTTTATTCTATGAGTTTTTTTTATTCTACTCTCTGTTTTACATCAGATTTTGTGAAAATTTTCGAATATCTGTTTTAAACAGTGTAGTGTTTATATTCCTTTCATCTCAGTTCACTTTAATCTTGTTTAAAACTCGTTTTCTTGTCAAATATACTCAAGAACAGTCAGTTTACTTTGTTTTTCTTCAAACTCTTCAAAACGGAAAATAACAACATCAATGCTATTTATACGACTGGTTCTTTAACCAAGCCTCCTACTCTTTTAAGGGATGAATATCCTCAATGGAAGATCAGGATGGTTAACTTTTTTGAAGGGATGGACAAATATCTTATGCGATTTGTCACTCAAGGACCTTTCCAACCAATGGTTATGGCTCCTCGTGTTCCTGCTACAGAAACTACTGCTGCAATACCACCTCATCTTGAACCAAAAACTACTGGTTTTACTACTGATAAACTGGTAATAATGGAAAATGATTCCAAGGCAATTAGACATATGATTATGGCCATTCCAAATGACGTATTTCAAGAACTAAACTCATGTGTTACAACAAAAGAGATATGAGATGAAATGTTAAACCAACTAGAAGGGGGTATTAAAACCCAGAAAAACAGAAGAACCCAATGCATTAATGAATACAATGGTTTTGCTGCTCTTCTTAATAAAACCTTGCAACAAACCTACAATAGGTTTAATGTTTTAATAAACAAATGCAGAAAGTGTGGGGTTGTCAGATCCAAAGAAGATAACAATGTTCTATTCTTGAAAATCCTAAATGATGAATGGTTGCATCTGTCTATGTCCCTACAATCTAATCAAGACCTTGATGCATGGTCTCTTACTGATGTCTATGGAACCTTGGCTGCTCAAGAAACAGATGCTATCAAGCAAGAAGGTAAAGCATCAATAGGAAGACCTCTGGCTCTTATCTCTGATACTAAAATTCCCTCTGAAGAAAAACCACTCAGAGATAGTGAGCTCAGAGAGAAGAAGGTCACAGACAAAGTTCCTATCAGAAGCTAGAAGAAGAAAGAAAAGAAAGCCATGATAGCAGAGAGTGAAGAAGAAGAAGGTCTATTAGAGTCTGGTGAAGATGAGGATATCAATACCTTTGCCAAGTCTCTTGCCCTCATAACTCAAAAAATCTAACAAGAAATTTGGCAAGAATGTATTTGACAGAAGAGGAAGAGATGGAAGAGATGACAAAGATGAGAAAAGAAGTTTTCAGAGACTGGAGTATTAGAAAGAATAGAGGTATATTCATCAAGTTCCTATGAAGCCAAATGGTGTTGCCCAACCCACAAATGGCAGATGCTTCAGATGTGGCAAACCAGGCCATTTCTCTGCAAATTGCAAAGGTAGACTGATAAAGGATCAGGACTACTACAAGAACAAGTACAAATACAACTTCAGAGAAAGAAGTTTGGTGGTAGAGATGGAGAACTGGATCTCTGACTCATCCTCTGATGAAGAGCCAGAGCATGCCAAGTTCTGTGGCATGGTTGTTAAAGAAGACCCAAGGGAGACCATCAAAGCTGAAGATGAAGATACACTAGTTGCCTCAGAGTCTAGTGCAAAGGTATGTTCTACTTCTAACACTGAAACTAAACAAGAACTTGAGATGAATGTGTCAAAACTTACTGAAGAGTTTAAGAAGTTAAAACAAAAGCTTTCATAGGAAAAAGAAAAGAGAAAACTAGCCCAGAAGGATTTAACCTTTTATAAAAGAGAGAAATATCTCTTAGAACAAGAAAGGAAGAAATTTCAAAAGAAAATTTTGAGCTAGAAATCTTTCAGAAACAAAAAGATTTGTCATACTCTTAAAAGTGTAAAGAATTTGAGGAAACTATAAAGCTAAAGGAAGAAGAGGTAAAGAGATCTGGATATGAAATAATCAACTTTGTGGCTTTGAAAAATTATTTTCAGAAGGAAAGCGAGGTTTTGCATCAGTCTCTTCAGAGAAAAGAGCTTTTAATTAAGAAGTACCAAGATGCACATATCAAGATTAATTCTCAGATGGACACTCAAGGCTTAGGTTTCAGTGACCTAGATCCCTTTACTGGAAAGAAGAAGACCTATCTGTGTTTAACTTTCTGTGTTGGGAAAGTTCAACCTGATTTTCATCCTTGGATACTTCAAACATTTTCAAAAGAATTAAAACTTCAGAAGGATCAACAATAAGGAAACTTAATTTTAAAAGCATCTCTTATAACACCACCTCTGATCTTGAAAAGATTTCAAAAACATCATCAGTGATGACTAAAGATCAAGGTAAATTTGAAATTATTGTTTCAGAAAGTGTTAAAAGTCTTGATCCAAAAAGATTTTCAAGTTCGACTCCTTCAAGGTTCAGAAGCATGCTACCTCTGAACAAGGTTCCTCTGAACTTATAGCTTAGAGTGAACTCAATCCAGAGGCACCAGTCTTCTCTCCTACATCTGATGATAAAATTAGAACAACTTTTGAAGAAGATATAAGAAGAGTTTTGGAGCAAAATGTTGCCTCTGATGCATTAAAACCTAAAATAAAAATATTCAAACCCCGCAACATAAAGGACTTAAACTTTTCAAACTCCAAGGATATTGGCTCAAACCACAAATCCTTAGAAGTAGTCATCCCTGACAGAGTCAAAAGAGACTTTTTGGACTCTGATTCCGATTTAGAGGTTGATGAACAAGTTTTCTGTGCACCTAAAATAGTTGTGCATAAAGTAAAAAGGACAAAAGTCGGATCTGGGATTTTGAACAATACCATTCATATTCCAAAGAACAAACCCAGAGTTCCAATATGTCCTGGATTTGAGGAAGTGTGTGTTAAAGCCAAGCCATGACTTCTTTGGAATTAGAAAAGAGAATGTAGGAGAAAGCCAAGAGTGAACCTACTGTTTTACTTTCAAAACCTTATGCTTTTAAGCCAATTAAATTCACACTAGAGTAGAAGGGAAAATGGAAAGTTAATGACAATCCTGTTTCTCAAACTGTAGTGAATCCAATAGAACAGCAAACCTTTTGGGCCAGAGAAAACAACAATTATCATAGGAAGGCCAATTTTTCATTCCAACAAACCTGTCCTATATAGGAAGTTTTGTAAAACCTCTAATGCTAGGAAATTTAAATTCCAAAAGGCATATGTTCCCAAGATGATAAATGAAAACAGAAGTTTAGTGCAAACATCTCAATGTTCATTTAAATGAAATTGTGTTAATCTTCTGTTAAAACTTAAGAATCATTTCAATGGTCCTCACTATTCTCTGAATGGGTCATTCAGAAGGAAAAATCCTAAGAGCCAATCTCAGAAGGTACAGAAGAAAGCCTCTAGCAAACCATCACAGAATGGAAAACGATAAGATAAAAAGAATATCTCCATGCCTAACAAGAAAGGACCCATTATGAAATGGGTACCTAAGAAACTCTAATTTGTCTTGCATAAACAACATGTGCAAATCTGGTATTTGGATTCTGAATGTTCAAGGCACATGATAGAAATAAGGAGTTACTAACCTCATTCAAAGATAAAATGGGAGGTGCAGTAACTTCTGGAGATGATAGGCAAGGACAGATCAAAGGCTATGGAGTACTAACAGAAGGAGACATTTCAGTATCAAAGGTTGCTTGTATGGATGGGCTAAAGCATAATCTGCTCAGTATAAGTCAACCATATGATCATGGATTTGATGTTAAATTTCAGAAAAATCATTGTTCTTTAATGCTTTGAAAATCTGGTCAAGAGTTACTCAGAGCTGATAGAAAGGGAAACCCCTATCGTATGAACTTCACTCCATACCCAAACTTAAATTCAGTGAAGCTCTGTCTAGTCTCTCTGAACAGTGAAGATGCCTGGTTCTAGCATAAAACGTTTTCTCATCTAAACTTTTCAACTCTTGATAAACTTGTAAAGCTCAACTTGGTAAAAGGATTACCACCTTTGAAGTTTGACAAGGACCATCCATGTTCTGCTTGTGAGATGGGTAAGCTCAAAAGAGCCTCACACAGAAGCAAGAGTGATCATAGTTGCTCTAGACCTTTGCATAAGCTACATGTGGTCCTATCTCTGTATCAGAGCTAAGTCTGGTATCCCATATATTTTAATCAATTTGTTGAAAAGAATCCAGGTACTGCTAAATCTCAAAGTCAGAAGCTGAGAAGTGATAATGGAACATAATTCAGGAATCTCAAGCTTGAATCATACCTTACAGAAGTAGGCATTTCTCAAAACTTCTCTGCAAAAGAACCCCTCAATAGAATGGTGTTGTTGAGAAGAGAAATAGAACTTTGGTTGAAGCTGCCAGAACCATGCTAGCAGGCTCTAATCTACCAATAAATTTTTAGGCAGAAGCAGTCTCAACAACCTGTTTTACTCAGAAAAAGGCTATCATAGTGAAGAGATTCAAAAGGACTGCTAATGAACTCATCAACAATAGAAGACCCAATGTGAAGTATTTTCATATTTTTGGGTGTAGATGCTTCATTCTGAATGACAGAGATCAGCTTGGGAAGTTTGACAAGAAGGTTGATGAAGGAAAGTTCATTGGATACTCTCTGACTTCTAAAGCATACAGAGTCTACAATATCAGAACCAAAGTCATTTTGGAAAGCATCAATGTTTCATTTGATGATAAAGCATCAAAGACTTCTGAACTCTCAAAGTCATAACTCATGCATATTCAAGAAGCTTCTAAAGCCTCTAAGTCCAGAGAATCAGAACTCAATCTATTATTTGAGGACTTCTTTGATGATGAGGATACCTCTGAATTCATCATCAGAGGTAACCCAGTTCAAGGTTCAGAAGGACCCCAACAATCAGGTACATCTCTATCTGGTCCTTCAAATACTTCACCCTTTACCTCATTATCTACAGGTCGAATTCAAGACGATAGTTCTAGACAATAGTCTGAGGAAGAGAAGCCTGAACTTGAACCTTCATAACCAATACAGAGCAGAATTGAAGAATCACCACTTCAGAGCAATGAAGGTATACTTTCGAGCAATGAAGCTATACTTCATAGCAATGAAGCTATACTTTAGAGCAATGAAAAAGTTCTGTTGGTCCCGAAGGCCTATACAAGTTTGTAGAAGGGGGGGGGGTTTGAATACAAACACACAGATTTTACTTTTCTAAATTGTTTATTGATAAATCATTAACAATTTACAGCTTGTTGCGGAAACAAGTTTAAGGATAAACCTAAATCTAAACAAGTTGGAACACTAAGGTTTCTTGCACTAAGAGAGAATGAAGTGGATTCATATCTTTATATACTGCATGCATTTAATGCAAGTCAGCATACACTTTACACGTGTCATCAGCTGGTTGGTTGCATGTCATTGACCTTTGTTGACAACCTTAGTAGCCGCATGGATGAACAGTGTAGTATCAGAGTGGTTGTACGATTTCAGACAGTCGGAGGTTCTTTTCTGACATTTCGTACGGAGTCGTGCAAGGGAGGTTAAGACAAAAGTACTTTGTACGGAGGACTTCATGATCAGCTTTCGTTGATTCAGAGCATTATCATTATCTATTCAGCGAATGATAAAGTTCAGCGATAGCTGAAGTCTTGTACTTGATACTTCACGTTGAGTGGACAAATCTAAGTCTTTGTTGATCCGCATCAGTTCATTAGGAGACTTGTCGCTGGTTCTTGAGCTTGATCTTCGACTTCAGCGTAGAACCTTTGTTGACGTGAAACTTGTCTTCAGGGATCATAAGTAAACAACTAACTTATCAGCGATCATCATAATGACTGAACAGACTCAGAGCATTAATGGTGAACAGTGTTCGCTGAATGTTTAATTTAAAGAGAGAGAGTTCCTATTAGCGGTACTGTAAGATCTTAGTACTTATCAGCGATAGTGAAACTCTGATACATATTGTTTACTTACAATTTTTCACTAAGTATATAAGAGAGGGTCATTATCAAATCACTGAGGGTTTGGATCAACAATCTCCCCCTATTTGATTATGACATAGCAACAAAGAAAATTGCTATTTAATGAAAACATAAGGATAAAAAGAACTCATAAAATATTTGTCCCTTTTACTGTTTTCTGGGATCTTTTTAGTACTGATGGAGTAAAGTACATTCGCTGAAATCTTTCTTTAAAACTTTGAATCAGGTTACAAAGAGAAATGGAAAGATTACAAGTACAAGCGAAATAAATTACAAGTACAAAAGAATAAGTGATACAATAGAGAAATAGGCGATCATATCAGTTTGTAAAGGGTTCTTCCTTAACGAGAAGTTCATCAAGGGTCATTGATGTGGTGGGAATCATCCAGTCAGGAACCGTTACACCTTGTTTTCTTTTGATCAGCGCTTCTTCAAAAATCAAGGGTTTCAGATGTCGTGCCTGAGGGTCATTCCTGAAGTCACACCAGTAGATGAGATCTCTCAGCTGTTCGATGGGAGTGATGTGAAGTTCAGAGATGCGTTGAAAATGCTTTCCACCATCGTAGTCATGAAAAAATATCCCGTAGGGTTCGCTTATGACTTTGCCAGGGATGAAAGTCTCACCAGGAGGAAGAGACGTGTCAAGCATGGAAAGATCAGGATCAGGACCAAGGACTTCAGCATGTGAAAAACCAATACCTGTTTCATTTCGTATGACAGGGCCATCAATTGAAGATTTAGATTTCTTCTTCTTCGCTGAGGCCTTTCTTTTCTGACTTTCGAGAGGAGGAGGAGGAGGAGGAATATCCACACAGGAGTAGACTAAGTCGATTTGTTTGTTGATCAGCTTTTCAACATGTTCCTTGTACTTCGACTGAGACTTCTGGATGGCTAACCTGATCTCCAACCATTCAGAGAGACCGTACTTCGTTATGGCTTCAGCATAGAATTTTTTGTACTTCTTATCTTCTCTGAATATCTCGACTTCAGCGATTGAATCAAGGGTTATTCTTCCATAGATGAATACCTTGTTGATTTTGGCAGGAGAGAGTCTGTAGTTGACCTTTTCTTTGCACCAGGCTAAAGTGGACTGAGACACAGTTTTCTTTTCTTCAGTTATCTTCTTGGCGTATTCCCAGAGCTGACGTTGAACATCAATGGGAACTCTTTTCAGCTTGGGGTCTTTTATTGATCGTTTAGAAAGATGGATGGCGTATTCTCTGTCCTTTTCTTCAGCTTCCTTTCTTTCAGCGATTAATCTTTCAGCTCTGAGGTGATCCTTGTATTCCTTTTGGGAAATTCTGAACTTTGTAGGAACTGAAGGAAGTTGATCACGCCTCAGAATGATTCGCTGATCCTCGAATTGCTTTATTATCTCCTCTCTTCTTTTCTGATCCTCTTCACTTAGCTTTTGAGGAGCTAAGGAAGGTCTGCGTCTGTGTGAGAGTAGTTGTTCTTCAGGTTCTTCAGTCTCAGAGATTAAATCCAAGACTGGGATTATTTCTTCAGCAGCAGCTGGTATTATTGGTGAAGTCGCAGTTGTGGAACCTTCAGCGATATCCTCAAACAGGGGAGAGGACTAGCTGAAACACAGCGATCTTACAAGTAAGAACTTGGGTAGAATCGGAGAGAGAAAATTTGTTCAAGTGTATAGGCTTGGGTAGTTGAACTGATAGTGTAAGATAGAGGAGGGATGGAGTGAGAGATGTTTAGTGTACCTGACAAACCGGCTTTTTAAGCAAGATCGTCAGATTGTCATCTTCAGCGACGCTTTTGCCTTTGCCTTTCTCAGCTCCAGAGGCTGAGGGCTTTGTCTTTGTCCGCTCCCCTGAAGGTTCATTTATCGAGATTCCCTTAAGAACTTTGATCCTCAGAGCAGGTTTGACGATAAAGAAGTCATCGTCATCTTCGTCATCATCATCATCATTCTTTGGAGAAGAGGATGGTTCATTATCAGGGATGTCGACGGCTTCATCATCTTCTGCTTCGGATTCGGTTTTATCTGCTTCTTCTTCGAGTTGCTCCCCCTCAGATACAGAGGCGAGCATCTCGGTTTCCTCAGGGTTTTCATCTCCCTGAGGTCCAGCGGTGGTTTCTTCAGCATCCTTCTTCTCTCCCCTGATAGATTCATCATGGGAAAGGTCTTCAGCGCTCTTGGAGAGATCTTCAGCGCTCTTCTCCCCCTCTTTCTCATGATGAGTGGGGGAGGAATGGGTTGACTCAGCAGCGTTGGCAGGTTCACTGTCTTCTTGGCCAGAGATACCTATACAACCTTCAATCTTTGCTATTCTGTCTTGAAGGCCAGAAATAGCAGGATTGATCTTCTCCAGCTCAGTGCGATCCGCCGCTGTGAAATTGTCAGATGCAGGGACAGGGGCAAGAGCAGGAGTATTCGCTTTGTGTAGTAGCTGCTCGATCATCGATTTCATCGAACTAACATCGGTCTTTACAGAGCTTAAGTCAGTCTTTACAGTAGACATATCTCCCTCTAGTTGTCCAACCGATGTCTTCAGCGTTGTGACCTCGCTGGACATGGATGAAACTGAATTTTTGAGAGAGGTGGAGTCTGTGTAGATGTCAACGAGCACCTTGGCGAAGTCGCTGAGAGTTTTATCAACCTGCTTCATATCGTCTGTGGAAGCCTTCTTCTCCACCACCGTTGTCAGCTTTATAAGATTCTCTCCAGCGTTTGTTACAGCTGTAGAGTTATTTGAAAGAGTAGTGGTGAGAACTGTCAGCTTTGTCTCCACGGACTTCAGAGAGGCGTTGATGTCTCCCAAATTAGGACCTGTAACATATAAGAACTTGTGAACATAGGAAAGCTCAGAAGTTTGGGGTTTAGTGACAGTGTTTATGGGTTGGTGTGTACCTGCAGGAGGATTGATGAACTCGTCAAAATTACGGGTTCCTGAAAAATGTTCCATGTCATCTTCAAAAGTGCCCATGGATTGTCCTGCAGGTCCTGTCTTCATCATTTCTGGAGTATCAGCTTTAGTTTCCGTAGAAATGATGGCAGCTCCAGCGAGAACTGGAGGAGAGACCAAATGAGTAGAGGGAGGAGCGAAGGATAAGAATGGAGGTTGGGTTCTGAGTTCAGCGTTGGATTCGCTGAAAAACACTTCATCAGTCTTTTGAGAGACTGAAGGAGGTTGGGTAGGTTCCAAGTTTGTAACCTCAGCGTTTAGAGACGCTGAAGTTGGGATGGAATGGATGGGTTGTTCAGGTGTGGCAGAGCGTACCACTGAACGTTCCTTCAGCTCTGTAGAAAGAGCTGAGGGGTTGCTCCTTTGTTTTCTTGATCCTTTTAGAACCAAATGGGGTAGATGATTGTTTCCTTTTCTTAGAAGGAGAGGATTTTGTGGCCAGGGTATCAGCGATGGGTATTGTCGCTGAAGGAGCCACAGAAGTAGAAGAAGAAGGGTTGAGAAGAGTTAAAAGGGTAGAAAGACATACCTCATTTTCAACTGGTTTGAAGTCAAGTACCTTAGGGCCAACCTGAGAGAGTTTCAGGTCACCCTCTTGCGGGTAGCTGTCCTTCAGGCCATATTGGAAGATGGCACTGATGAATCGGGGGTAAGGAACCCATGGAGGTCTGTCAGCGACAGAGTCTACTCTTTGCACCAAGTCATCATAGATAAGAGATGCCCAGTCAATGTGTAGACCTTTCAGCAGAGCGTATCCCATTGCTTGCTGAGGTTGAGCGGCTTGGTCAGAGGAGCCGGTCTTGGCAGTCATGCAGCTAATTAAGTGAGCGAAGATGAAGTTCATCTCGCTGGGCATTTTCGACTTCTTTAGCAGGGTCAGCTTCTTCTCGGGCTTCTTGTCTCTGCCAATTTCCCATACATAGCCCATTGCATCGAAAAATGCAATAAGAGCTTCTTTGTCAGCGAGTTTTTTATGGTCAGGGAAAGGAACAAAAGGCTTTTCTTTTGTAGCGTTGGGAAAGTTCAGAGCTTTGCGAATGATGGCAGGTGTGATCTTTATCGTGCCATACTCAGTATCGCTGAGGATACAATCAATTGTTTTGGAGGGATCTTTGGCGGATGGTAACTGAGAGTGTCTGGCAGAGTACCAGAACTGGGATAGTAGTAGCTGACTTGCAGGAGGTGAGATGGTCAGGGCTGTTGAAATGCAGCAATTCGTTAGGAAATTCACAGCATCTTTCAGATGTGTGACTTGCTTTCGAGGAGGAAACTCGAGAAGCGCAGAAAGGTTGTTCGTTTTGGTCCAATCTAGTTGATCCAGAGTGAACTTAACCTGAGGAGCTTTGATAGTCTCTACTTCCTCAGAATCAGCGGAGATGTTCTCAGCGGTAGCAGGAATGTCAGACGATGCCATTTCTCTGTATTATCAGTTCAACCAAAGATGTTAACAAATAAGAATAATCTTAATGTGGAAAGATTTTCCATTAAGATGGTTCAAATTTTATCCATTTCATCCAGACACAAATGTCTTAATGAAGATTAGGGGTTTTCTTGATTTTAAGAAACGAAATGAAAAACCCATTTATTCTTGTTATCCAGTTTTCTATGAAGAAATAGATTCTGGAAACGAATGAAGAACAAGTTTAAGATTTTTGCATTTAAACTTGAAGAACAACCATGAAATGGTTGTGTTCATAAAACCATGAAAAAAAATGATTTCATTTTTAAGAAGTTCTTTTGTTTGATCTTGTATAAGCAAGGAAAAGATCAGAAACAAGTTATACGCATTTGATAAAAAATAAGAACATATTAACCTTGATGTTTGATGAAGAAGATGAAGAAGATGATGAACAATTCTTGAAGTTTTAGAAAGCACAAATGCAACAGTGATTCTTTCTTGCGGAGGAAGATTGTTCGCGTAAAAGAAAAATATAAACCACGAGTTTGTTTATATAGAGAGATTTAGAGAGAGAAAATCTTGAGCGGGAAAAGATTTTCATCATGACACGGACACGTGTTTGCATTTGATTGGAAGTTTGAACGAGACGTGCAAACGTGTGTCAGAATGAGAAACGTGTCGGGGTTTATCCGTTGTAATGATGTGACAACTGTCCTTTCATATTCTTTTAGGATGTCTCTGAGGTTTTGAAAGCTCAGGGACTCTTTTACAAACATGAAGCACTGAATGAAAATATCAGTGATGGTTTTAAGAATTTTCAAAATATCGCTGTTAAGGAAGAGATATTCAGCGATGCATTTTGTTTTGAAATCTTGCATTTTCATGCGATTGTCAGAGAGAGAAAACATACCTTGATATCAGCTTAACCAAGTTTTATTCAGAGAGAAGATGATTGAATAGGTTATACGAGTTGATTTTATCCTATCGCTGATCAATGTGAACCGTTGAGGATTTTACCCTTCAAAGTTTAGCATTCCAAGCTCGCTGATGAGAAAGTTGAATCTTGTCTCATCAAGAGGTTTGGTAAATAAATCAGCTAACTGATAATCAGTTGGGATAAAATGAAGTTCTATATCACCATTCATCACATGATCTCTGATAAAATGATATCTGATTTCTATGTGTTTGGTCTTTGAATGTAGTACTAGATTGTTTGCTATGGCGATGGCACTTGTGCTGTCGCAATAGATTGGAATTTTGGAGAGCTGAAGATCATAGTCTAGTAGCTGATTTCTCATCCACAAGACTTGAGAACAACAGCTTCCAGCAGCTACATATTCAGCTTCAGCTGTGGAAGTGGACACTGAATTTTGCTTTTTACTAGTCCAACTTACCAGCTTTCCACCCAGGAGCTGACATCCTCATATGGTGCTTTTCCTATCCATTTTGCAACCTGCAAAATCACTATCTGAATAGGCGGTTAGATCGAATCCTGAATCTTTGGGATACCAAAGACCTAGGTTCGCTGTACCCTTAAGGTATCGAAAAATTCGCTTTACAGCTTTCATATGAGATAGCATAGGTTCAGCTTGATATCGTGCACACAAACATGTTGCATACATAATATCGGGTCGGCTAGCTGTAAGATACAAGAGAGAGCCGATCATCCCACGGTACAGCGTGACATTAACAGGTATTCCCATTGAATCCTTGTCAAGTGTCAGCGGTGGTGCCATAGGGGTTTTCATAGCTGAACTATGAGTTAAATCAAAAAATTCTTCAGCATATCTTTAACATACTTTCCCTGATTAATAAACGTTCCTTTTTCAGTTTGCTTAATCTGAAGACCAAGGAAATATGTTAGTTCACCCATCATGCTCATTTTATACTCATCTTTCATTCTATCAGCGAAACGAGTACAAAGCTCAGGGTTAGTAGAACCAAATATAATGTCATCAACATATATTTGAACTAGAATGATATGACCTTTCACTTTTCTATTGTCAATCTTACCTCGCTCAAATTTTTCAATATGGAGATAAGTAGAAAGAGTGTCATACCATGCACGAGGAGCTTGCTTCAAGCCATAAAGTGCCTTATCCAGTTTATAAACATAATATGGACGCTTAGAATCTGAGAATCCTGGAGGTTGTTCCACATATACTTCTTCATTCAGCTTTCCATTTAGAAACGCTGACTTAACATCCATCTGATGTACTTTGAAGTTTTTGTGTACAGCATATGCTAAGAATAGACGAATAGATTCAAGTCTTGCTACTAGAGCAAATGTTTCGTCATAATCTATACCTTCCTCTTGTCTGTATCCCTGAGCAACAAGACGAGCTTTGTTGCGGGTTACAGTACCATGTTCGTACAACTTGTTTCGATAGACCCATTTAGTGCCTATTACTGTTTTATCAGTTGGTCTACGAACAAGTTTTCAAACTTTGTTTCTTTCGAATTCAGTCAGCTCTTCTTGCATGGCGCTGACCCAGTTTGGATCTTTGAGGGCATCATCTATTTTCTTTGGTTCAGTTAGAGAAATAAAGTTAACAAATAAACAAATATTACCTGCACTTCGTCGAGTCTGAACACCAGCATTTAGATCACCAAGAATTTGATCAATTGGGTGATTTACGGTCCATCGCTGAGCCGGAGCATAAGTCGCTGACTCATCTTGAACTGGAGGAGCTGAAGATGAGGCTTCAGCTACTTCTGGAGTTTCAGCTAAGAGAGGAATACTTGCATTTGTCATTTCATTTACTGATTGCTGAGAGATAGATGGAATGTCTGAGGCATTTGGTTCAGCGATATGTATAGTGTTTATAGGAACAACTGAGACCCATGATGTTTCAGCTTCACTATTCTGCATGTTTGGAATGATAGGACTATCATCTTCTACTGGATGAGCATGAGAAGTGGGAATATCTTCTGAATCACCAAGATGAGAAAACATCCATTGATTCAGTTCTTCAGTATCAGCGGACGGTTTAGAGTTCGCTGAACGGGATTCGTCAAACTTGACGTGAATAGTTTCTTCTACAGTTTGTCTTCTACGATTGAAGACTCTGAAGGCTTTGGAAACTGAGGAGTATCCAAGAAATATTCCATCATCAGCCTTAGGATCAAACTTTCCGAGAGCATCTCTGTTGTTCAGTATGAAACACTGACATCCAAAGATGTGAAGAAAGCTGATTGAAGGCTTTCTCCCATGAAAGAGTTCATAGGCTGTCTTTTTGAATCTTTTAACTATCAGTGACCTGTTTTGCGTAAAACAAGCAGTGTTGACAGCTTCTGCCCAAAACTGAGTAGGCAGGTGAGAATCGCTGAGAATTGAACGTGCAACTTCAATAATTGTTCTATTTCTTCTTTCAGCGACTCCATTTTGTTGCGGTGTTCTCACTGATGAGAAGTTGTGAGAAATACCCTTACTCTCAAGGAAGGAATCAAGAGAGCTGTTTTTGAATTCAGTCCCATGATCACTCCTTATTGAGCGAACGGTCAGATTGTTCAGGGTTTCCATCTTCCGAACAAAGGTGATGAGTTCTTCAGGGGTGTCACTCTTAGAACGGAGAAACATTACCCAAGTGAAGCGAGAGAATTCATCAAATATGACCAGCGTATATTTCTTTCCAGCGATGGATTGTTTGTTAACAGGGCCAAACAAATCCATATGGAGTAGTTGTAGAGGAGATGACACTGATGAAACTTGCTTAGATTTAAAGCTTGCTTTGGTCTGCTTCCCTTTTTCACACGCTGAACATAAAGACTCTTTGGCGTATGAATGCTGAGGTAGACCAATGACTAACTCTTTTGAAGAAAGAGTGTTCAGTGTCTTGAAATTTAGATGAGATAGCCTCTTATGCCATAGCCAGTTGACATCAGATGAGGCCTTTGAGAAGAAATAGGAGTTCTCAGTGGTTGTTGAGTCCATGTTTATTACATAAACATTTTCCAAACGATAACCGCTGAGAGCTACCTTCTCCTTTTTGTCAGAGACAAAGCAGGATTCCTTAGTAAAGATTACTTTGTTATCCATGTCGCAAAGCTGACTAATGCTTAGAAGATTATGCTTCAGCCCTTCAACATATGCGACTCTTCTGAAGGAGGTTGTACCATTTGAAAGTACACCATACCCTCGGGTATGTCCTTTTCCATTTCCACCGAAAGTCACAGAGGGACCATTCTCTTCCTTGTATTCAGCGAGCAGGCTTTTCTTTCCAGTCATGTATCTAGAGCATCCGCTATCGAGATACCAGATACCCTTCTTAACCTGCAATACAAAGGAAGATTAGTTTTTCTTGGGTACCCACTTGACCATGTATACACATTTGTCAGTGGAAGTAGTTGGAATGGAAGATTCAGCAGTCTTCACAGCATTTGAAGATTCAGCTTTGTCTTTCTTCACTTTGGTTAATTTCTTAACTTCAGTGGTAGGATTCACCTTGACCTGATTTGCACCAGGGTTGGTCTTCTTTGCCTTGGGGGCGATCTTCACCTTAGCTATCTTTTCAGCTTTGGTGGTTGTGGGGCACTTACTAGCAATATGATCAGTAAGTCCACAGTGATAACATTTCCTATAACTAAAAATAGTTCTAGGACCATTTGAATGCTGAGCTTTTGATTTCGAATTAGAAGTGCCAGCACCAAGTAAACTATTGGTTTTAGAAATGGGACGAACATTCAGTTCTTCAGATTTCTTACCAAGGACATCCACTCTGAGTTTAGGAGTAGATCGCTGAATAGATCCAGAGATCTTCTTCCTTGATCCAGAGGGATGAGCCACTGAAGCTTTAGAAGCATTCAGCTTTGGTACTAAGGTACCCTTCTAAGGATTTTGGTAAATAACAATTCCTTTACCTTTGTCTTTAGATACAGAGGTAGGTTTTGAATAAACCATTTTCTCCTTGCCTTTTGAGGAGGTAGGAGTTTCTTCAGAGATTGGTGTATTGGACGAGGAGCACTGAGAAGATGAAGTATCAGCGACTGAGGATACGAACGTTCCAAATTTAAGCATTGAACGCTCAGTGGTTGGTTTTGGAGTATCATATTTGTAACCCAGACCACGTTTATCACTTAGGGGAATCTGAGACTTTATTATCTTAGTGATCTTTGTTGAAGAATTACACCATCCTTCAACAGTAGCTTTTTCAGCTTTTAATGCAGCGATAGCTTCTGCTCGTTCGATTTTGACTAGCTGATTTAAATATACTTGATCTTTAAAATCTTCTTCAATTTTAGAAAGCTTTTCTATTTGAAGGTGGCAGTTTTTAAGCTTTTCAGCGAGATCAAGGTTTTGGTTTTCAACCACAGTTTTGCCGTCCATGGCTTCGTATAAACTTCTAGTCAAGAGATCGATCTTACGGAGACTATCAGCTTCATCAATATTTGCAATATTGGTAAAGAAGGAAGGTGATACCTGAATAGCAGAGGTTGAAGTGGAGGGAATGTCTGAACTTTCTTCCTCTTCTTCAATCTTGGCCATAAGACATAGATTTGCTTCATCATCTTCAAAGTCAGATGATGATGCTTCTTCATCAGAAGCAGCCCAATCATAGTTAGCCATCAGGCCTTTACTCTTCTTCTTAAAGCTTTTCAGCTTAGCATATTTTTCTTTCAGCTTTGAATATTTGTCATCTTTATTCCTTGGAACAAAGGATTTCTTTGTAAAAGCTGAGGGTCTAGAAACTTTCTTAGACCTGCACTCGTTAGCGAAATGTCATGTCTTTTCGCAGTTAAAACAAGTAGCAGTTGCCTTATCAACAAAAGCTGATAATCTAGGCTTGTCAGTTATGGAAAGAGGTTTGTTCTTTCTAAACATTTTCTTTTTGGCAAATCTCCTGAACTTTTTAGTTAGGAGAGCCAAAGATTCATCATCATTTGAAGAATCAGAATCTGATGACCTTTCAGAGTTACTTTCTAACTCAGTGATAGTGACCGAGGGTCGCTGAGTAGAAGGTTCCTATGAGATTAAAGCAACAGGGGTGCTTTTGGAATCTTTTACAAGATTCTTTTTAAGATGGCTCGATTGCTCATGATTCAGCAACGTGCCATATAAGGTTGAAAGGGTCATTGATTTTAGATCCTTTGACAGCTTGAGACACATAGAATAATTGTCCCAGCTTTCAGGTAAACATTCTAGAAACTTTGTCAGAACTTCAAAGTTAGAATATTCCTTACCAACAGTTTTCAGATCTATAATTAAACAATTAAAACGTTGGTGAACTTCAGAGAGAGATTCATTCTTACCAGAAATGAAGCTTTCGTATTGTCTTACCAGGTTGATCTTTCCTGAGTCCTGGACTTCAGACGTTCCTTCATACTGAACACATATTGTGTCCCACATGGCTTTTGATGTTTTCAGATTCATGACGGAATGGTAGACTTCGTCAGGAAGAGCCATGGATAGTATGGATCTGGCTTTTGTATCTATAGCCACTTTCTTCTTATCTTTGTCAGTCTATTGAAAGATTTCCTTAGGGACCAGCCTTTCTGGAATAGCAGGTCTATTCTCAGCGGCTGGAACTGCAGCATCAATTCTTACAGGGATGAATGGACCATTCTCGAGATAGTAAGGCATAGTAGGGTCTACACCTTCTAGGAAGAGTGTCATCCTATTTTTCCATAAGTTGAAGTTATCTCTGGAAAATCTAGGGGGTTTAGCAAGAGAACCATTGTCTATATAATTTGTGTTTGTGTTGGTGGCCATTTTCAGATAATAGCAAGGAAGAGAAATATCTTAGATTAGATCTTGTTTATGAGATTAAACAAATCCGCTTTGATACCACTTGTTGGTCCCGAAGGCCTATACAAGTTTGTAGAAGGGGGGGGGGGGGTTGAATACAAACACATAGATTTTACTTTTCTAAATTGTTTATTGATAAATCATTAACAATTTACAGCTTGTTGCGGAAACAAGATTAAGGATAAACCTAAATCTAAACAAGTTGGAACACTAAGGTTTCTTGCACTAAGAGAGATAAGAAAATTACTAATAATAACCTATCTTGAGATAAGAGATTGAACTTGTCCAGAGTTAGCAAGTTACTTCAAATGAAGTGGGTTCATCTCTTTATATACTGCATGCATTTAATGCAAGTCAGCATACACTTTACACGTGTCATCAGCTGGCTGGTTGCATGTCATTGACCTTTGTTGACAACCTTAGTAGCCGCATGGATGAACAGTGTAGTATCAGAGTGGTTGTACGATTTCAGACAGTCGGAGGTTCTTTTCTGACATTTCGTACGGAGTCGTGCAAGGGAGGTTAAGACAAAATTACTTTGTACGGAGGACTTCATGATCAGCTTTCGTTGATTCAGAGCATTATCATTATCTATTCAGCGAATGATAAAGTTCAGTGATAGCTGAAGTCTTGTACTTGATACTTCACGTTGAGTGGACAAATCTGAGTCTTCGCTGATCCGCATCAGTTCATTAGGAGACTTGTCGCTGGTTCTTGAGCTTGATCTTCGACTTCAGCGTAGAACCTTTGTTGATGTGAAACTTGTCTTCAGGGATCATAAGTAAACAACTAACTTATCAGCGATCATCAAAATGACTGAACAGACTCAGAGCATTAATGGTGAACAGTGTTCACTGAATGTTTAATTTAAAGAGCGAGAATTCCTATCAGCGGTACTGTAAGATCTTAGTACTTATCAGCGATAGTGAAACTCTGATACATATTGTTTACTTACAATTTTTCACTAAGTATATAAGAGAGGGTCATTATCAAATCACTGAGGGTTTGGATCAACAAGTTCTTCCTCGAGATCTTTCTAAAGCACATACCCCTCCTCGTGTACATCTTCCCATTACAAGATGGACTAGAGATCATTCACACAATCAAATCATTGGTGCTCCTGATGATGGAGTAAAGACCAAATCTACCACCATTAATAAAGCTTTCTTTGTAAACTTTCTAAGTGTAATAGAACCAAAGAAGGTCTATGAAGCCCTTAATGACCCAAGCTGGATAGAAACAATGCAAGAAGAGCTTCTGGAGTTTGAAAGAAACAAAGTTTGGTCCTTGGTTCCACTTCCTGAAGACAAAACTGCCATAGGAACTAAGTGGATGTTCAGAAACACGAAAAATGAAGATGGGGTCATTATCAGAAACAAAGCTAGGCTGGTTGCTAAGGGATATTTTCAAGAAGAAAGGATTGATTATGATGAAACCTTTGCTGCAGTTGCTAGGCTAGAAGCAATCAGAATATTTCTAGCCTATGCAGCTCACAAACGGTTCATAGTATATTAGATGTATGTCAAATCTGCCTTTCTGAATAGCAAGCTCAATGAAGAAGTATATGTACAGCAACCTCCTAGGTTTGAAAGTTCTGAGTTTCTAGACCAAGTCTACCTCTTAGATAAAGCTCTGTATGGCCTTAAACAAGCCCCCAGAGCCTGGTATGAAACTCTTTCAACCTTTCTGATCAAAAATAACTTTGAAAAAGGTACTGTGGATACTACCCTGTTTATCAAAAGATACAAACATATACAGATTTATGTTGATGACATTATATTTGGCTCTACTAACCAAAAATAATGTGATAAGTTTTCAGGTTGATGAAAAGTGAGTTTAAAATAAGCATGATGGGAGAATTTTCATTCTTCTTAGGATTGCAAGTGAAACAAACTATCAGAGGGACTTTTATAAGTCAATCAAAATACATCTCTGATATTTTAAAGAAATATAAGTTAAACAGCTCAACTCCTCTTAAAACACCTATTGGCACTGGAGTTAAGCTTGACCATGATCCTGCTGGTCATATAGTAGACATCAAGAACTACAGAGGCATGATAGGATCTATTCTGTATTTGACAGCTAGCAGACCTGACATAATGTTTGCAACCTGTCTATGTGCTAGATTTCAAGCTAATCCTAAGGAATATCACTTATCTGCTGTGAAAAGAATCTTTAGATACCTTAAGGGGACTCGATTCTTGGGCCTATGGTATCCTCTGAATTATGGTTTTGAGCTTGTAGCATGCACATATTCAGATTATGGATAATGTGTGAATGACAGAAAAAACACTTATAGAAGTTGTCAACTGCTTGGTGATAAGTTAGTGAGTTGGACTTCCAAGAAGCAGAATTGTGTGTCCACCTCTACAGCAGAAGCAGAGTATGTGGTTACTTCTAGTTGTTGTTCACAAGTTATTTGGATGAAAACTCAACTCAGAGACTATGGTCTTGAGTTTGACAAAGTTCCAACTCTTCGTGATTCTAAAAATTCCATTGTCATCACTGCAAATCCTATGCAGCATTCCAAAACAAAGCACATTGATATCAGATACCACTTTATCAAAGATCTTGTTGAAAAAGGTACAATTGAGATTTATTTTGTTCCAAAGGACTTTCAACTTGCTAATCTCTTCACCAAACCCCTTGATGAAAGGAGATTTACCTTTTTGATTAGCAAGTTGGGTATGCTCAATATGTCTTCCTAATCTCTGAACAAGAGATCAGAGCTTCTGAGCATAAAACTTAGCGCCTCTGGAGAATAAGTAGGTAGCATATTTCTTTCAGAAACTCTGAACATTTACTTCAGAGTTAAGCATATCTTTCAATATTTCATGTTCTCAGAGCCTCTGATCTGCATCTTAGAGCCTCTGATATGTCTATTAGAGCATCTGATCTGTCCATTAGAGCCTCTATTATTTCCTTAACCTGTACTATGAAAATCTTACATTCTTTTTTATCCAAGCATAGTTTAATGGGGAACAATTAGGGTCATCATTCAAGGGGGGAGAAAAGGCAACAATTCAAAAATTTAGTGTATTCTAATTCAGAGCCTCTGAACTATCCTTAGAGCTCTCTGAACTATCCTTAGAGCTCTCTAAACTAAAATACTCAAAACTTCTGATGAGCAAGGTAAGCTAATGAGGTGAAAACTTTTGAGAAGGGAAAACCTATTCTGATTCAAACAACTTTGAATAAATCCCTGAACTCTTTCCTCAAAAATCATGTGTCTCTGAAACTTTATCAGAGCCTCTGTCAATATTTCTCAAATTTTGATTATTGTGCAAAGGGTCTATGGATCATTTCTTAATCAGAAATAGGATTTTAAATAATTTTGGGTATAAAAGGTGCAACAACTTGAATAAATGCACATTCTATCAACTTCAGAGGCAATAATCCATCAGAGCCTCATTCCTTCAGAAACACTTGTGTGTTTTTCTGATGCTAGTTGATTCAGAGTGCGGGTTATTTTTGAAAGTGACCAACGTGTCACCCACCCAAATACCTCCATGATGGTTCCACTTGTACTTTTCTGTGGAAAGAACCCTCGCATGCAAGACGGAAGCCTCGACCAATCAAACCCAGCCATAATGACCATCATGTACGAGCTTTTCTTCAAAAGAAACCTTGATTTTGCCTAAATCCTGTACGAAGAGATCCTCACAGTGGTGGAGAGGAATACCAAAGCCCTGGCAAGGGGTGGTGAGGTGGGAAAAGACAAGGCCTTGACCTCTGTCATGTTTCCCAGATTCATCTCTGTAGTCATCAGAGCAGTGTTCCAGAAGCTGAAGTTATCAGAGGCTGAACAAAAGACTCCCAACTGGCTAATGAATTCCTTCAAGCCAACCGTTTCTGGATCCTACCTAGCCTGCAGAAGGGTCCCCAGAACCATGTTCGAGATTATCGAACTTAACTCTCCAACCATAGCTCTCTACTTACGTGTTGCCCAACCTCTAGAACCAGAGGTGGGATCCCCAATACACTTAGGTCCTGAGCCCCTAGATTATGATATCTCAGAGAGTGAATTTGTACATGGAGTTTCATATGGTAGAGTACCATAGGGAGCCCGCTCAGAGAGAGAAAAGGCTGAACCTTCAGAGGCTAGAGTAGAGAGTAGCTCGGCTAGCTCTGAAGAGGGTGAGAAGAGTGAGGAGTGTGAGCGATCAGAGCGTTCTAACCCTCTAAGAGCCGAGAGTCCATTGAGTGTAGAATAAGATGCTCCGAGAAACAAGCACATCTATTTTAGGACTCCTAGCCTACCTCCCAGTGTAACCATACAATCTAACCATGGTGGTCCTGACCAAATGGTTCTTGAATCAGAGGTGCACACCTCGAACCCAAACCAGCTTGACCTATCAGAGGTACCTCTTCATGCCTCTAATATGCACAAGCCAGGGGAAGACAAACTTCTGGACATGTCCTCCCAACAGGACATGTTCATTGAAAATATAAGTGTTCTCTTGCCCTGGAACACGTCACCTATCCCTACAGATGATGATGCCTCTGTGGCACATCAAACAAAGGACCAAATCCTTAGATCTCTGGGAAACTTCAGATTTTCCCGTGGGGACTGTCTAACTCAAGGATAGTGGGAAAGCGTAAAAGCACAAGGGTTCGATTGCCTGGAACGCAATATCAATTCAAACATTTACTATGCCCTCTTTGATTCTGAGGAGGAGGAGGCAATAGTAAACAGAACACCCAGAGGTGTCTCTCTTGAAAAAGAGCATCAAGGACAGGGTGGAAGTCCTTCCAGAGGCAACATCAAGCCACCTCTGAAAGAATGCGCCTCTGAACTCGAGGCTGAATTGGAAGCACGTGTTGCTACCACGGTTCCCATCTCTGAACTTGTCACAAAAACGGAGTTCAAAGGTTTTTGTGATGAGATCATAAGCTCCTTGAATGAGTTTAAACTTATAAAAACAGGTACAACTTCAGAGCCTTCAACTTCTGCTACTTCAGAGTCAGAACTCAAAACAGAAGTGACAGAGCTAAAGCAGAAGTTATCAGAGTCAACCCAGAAGATAGAAGATCTTGAAAAGAAAGTTGGCGATGATTCGAAGACCATTATGGCGGAAGTGAAAAACCTCAGAGAGGAGTTAGCCACACTTCAGAGGGACCAGGTTTCTCGCTCTAAACCCCCTCCTCAGCGAGACAGACTTCAAAGCCCTCTCTGATGTAATAGCCAAAGGATTTGCAACCTCTTTTGCATCATTACCTGTTCCATCGCCATAGCTACCAGTGTAACAGCCCAGGCCAATCGTACCAGATATTGTCTGTTTTGTTCACACACCTGGACTCACGGTTTTAAAACGCGACTGATAGAGAAGGTATCAAGTCTCTTATAAGGCAACCTTTATTCCCCTCCCCAACCAATGTGAGATCTTACAATTCACCCCTCTTAGGAGCCCAGCGTCCTCGCTGGCACACCAGTCCGGTTCCCAACTCTGATACCATCTGTAACAGCCCAGGCCAACCGTACCATATATTGTCCGCTTTGTCCATACACCTGGGCTCACGGTATTAAAACACGTCTGATTGAGAAGGTATCAAGTTCCTTATAAGGCAACCTTTGTTCCCCTCCCAAACCAATGTGGGATCTTACAACCAGCCCCTCCTACCAGAAGACCTGATGATGAACTAGTCACCAAAGCAGATCTCACAGAGTTTAGAATGAACATTATGAGCCGAATCCTTACAGTATCATCCAAGTTTGTTGCCAATGATGGGGAGACAACCAAAGTAGTCAAAGCTTCATTGGATGTTCACAAATACAAGGTAGATGATCAGGTTGATGAACTCAGATATGCAGCAAATGAAAGTGAAGATGTTCTCAAGGTTACTGCTGCAAAACTAAAGATACCATCAGATCCTACAAGACCCTCAGAGGCTGACTTTGGAAAAGGTAAAATAAATTTTCCAGATGTCTCATGTTCAGAGGAAGCAGCTAAGAAGCAGAAGTTTGATGATTCAAAGGATGAGGAAGATGATGATGATGCCCCTGGAGGGCCCTCTAAATGTCAAAAGGGGGAGTACATTTTCAAGAACACCCAACACATTAGAGTTGCTCCCCTTCACTCAAACACAGAAGCAGGTCCTTCTTCCACTTTAGAGACAACTAAAGAAGACCTCACTACTCTAACTGCCTATCTACTAGATACCCCAACCACCTTACCTATCAGAGCTGAACCAAAGAGGACAACAACCCAATCCTCTGTTGATGATCAAGCCCCAATTCTTGCCCCTACAACACATGTTGTAATCTTAGCCTCTACTTCTATAGAAGTTACCATTATTCCTCAGGGGCCAAACCTCTACCAAACCCCATTGCAGAAAGAAGCTCCAAACAATCAGACAACGGAACCCAGCAACATAGATCTCGATGAAGAAAATGGAAGTTCATGTGATGATGATGTTCTAGAATCTCCAGAGAGACCTCAAGTTGTTATGAGGGATCTGATAGGAGAAGCAATAGAAAAAGCGAAAGCAAAAGAAGAAGAAGAGAACATAGCCGCTGAAAAGGCTAACAAAACTATTGCCTCTAAAGTCCAAGCCCAGAGAAGACAACTGAAGCTACAGAGCAAAGGACTTCAGAGAGGATAAAAGAAAAGACAGAAAAAGAAAAGGAGACTCGTGAGAAAGCTCCAGAGGACATTCCTTCAGAGAATGTTGCTCCTCAACAACCATTACCACCTCTGAGTCTTCCAGCCAACTTATTCAAGACAGATCCAGAGTTCGCTGTAACGACCCGGTTTCCCAAACATGCGTCCAATAACATAAATTGCATAACGTCATTACATTCATGAAAGAAAATACATAATAATTCACGTACGGTCCCTTTGGTCTCGAAACTACAAAATACATAAAGCTTCCTAATCAACATCAGTCATCAAAAAGCATCCTACTCTTTATCCT
Organism: Saussurea involucrata; assembly: GCA_033807775.1. Taxonomy (NCBI): domain Eukaryota; kingdom Viridiplantae; phylum Streptophyta; class Magnoliopsida; order Asterales; family Asteraceae; genus Saussurea; species Saussurea involucrata. Next base: position 30,781,165 of record CM066316.1, read on the forward strand.
TTCCTTTGCCGCTATAATTTCCTCGACCTGGAATACATATTTTTGAAAACAAAATGAGGGTTAGACCAAACGGTCTAGTGAGATAATCGCTGTCATTTCAAAATCATTATAAAACCAATGTATATAAAACCATTTGTATTAAAATAGTTTATATAAAACCATTCGTATAAACACACATATACCAATCAAGACTCGTGTATCGTGCACAACTCCTCATCCTCATTCCCCATGGCCATATTAGTTGGTTGTGAGCCAACAACACCGTTGTACAACAATTATAGCACCACTGTACAACAACTACAGCAAACACCTCCGCCGACTATAGTTTCGGCTAACGTATATTCGTGTAGTGTAATGCACATATAAATACAATATATATATGTACCAATATATCATATTGTCATTTATAAACCTTTCATTACATTCTAATCACATATCCATCTCAATCATAAACACGTAATCACACCATATAACACATATCCAATCCATACATATCCATCTCATATATATATATATATATATATATATATCACATATATATGTATCCCAGTTGAAAATATTTTGAAGTAAACCTCACCTCGATTGTTTATCAAAACTTCTTCCAAGCTTTTCTCGAGAAATCCAATCCTTCACCCAAAATTTACAGAATCTGAAACAATTAAAATACAAGTATTTCTTTTAAAGACTAAAATCTCTAAAATCCTGAAATCCTCGACTCAAGTCGCAATACACTACACCAAGTCGCAACCAACTATTGCGACATCTCCCTCATGTCGCAACAACCTGTTGCAACTCCCCCCCCCCCCCCAAGTCGCAACCAACTGTTGCGACATAGCACCAAGTCGCAACCCACTGTTGCGACTTCATGAGCAAGTCACAACTCAAGGTTGCGACATTCATGAAGATCACAACCTTCAACCATGTCGCAACCCACTGTTGCGACATGCATGAATGTCTCAGTCAACTAAGTTCATACTTAACCCAAAAATCTAATCTTTTAAGTTATGCATGTTACTGTAATTATGCATATATGTTTAAGACTATTAACATAACCTAACCATATGCTCAGATTTTCTAAAACATCACTAAAACATCAAAACCCAACTCTAAACTCTTTTAACAACTTATGAACATAAAGAGGAAAGATTGTATAAGATTGTTACCTTTTTAATTCTTCAGATTTGATCCTTAAACCTCGGCTGAAACTTGCTTTTCTTCTTCCCCTCTTCGATTCTACTTCTCACCCTTTTCTCTTCTCTCACTCTTCACGTAACACACACACACTAGCTTTTAGGATATTTTTGTCTAATAAAAATGGACACTTATCCTAATTGTAAAGGAAGGGTCGGTTGTAGTGATGGGTTTGGCCAAAGTGACCAAAAAACCCTAAGTTTCTCCCATTTGGCACAATATACCCCTAAACTTCTATATTAAAATGAAAACTTACCCCTTAACTTATAACTTCATAAAACTTAATTAAAATAATACTTTTAAATAAACCAATAACATACCTGGTTATTACATTCGCCTCCACATCAGATGCTCCAAAGGTCATGTCTATAGAGGACACCTACAGGTATCTCTATCGTGAAACTGGCCTGGTCGCCTTATATGCCCTCCCTCTGAATCCAAGACTGAAGACTGATATGACGAACGAAAGAAGAAGATTCATCAGAGACAGAACAAGCCTCAAGAAGGATGTGTACTCTGACGAACCCATCATTTCAGTTCACAAGGTCTGTGAGAGAAAGTTTGCCTACAACAAGATCATCTACCATGAGTACTCTGTTGAACGAGCTGATAGGAAAATCTACACCTTCAATGACAATGACCTCTTCATTCTAAAACATATGATCTGGAGAGGTTGCATAGTCACTTTCATGCCAAAGTTGTACAGAATCAAGATATACGGGTCAACGATGAGGGAGATGGAAATGGCAATGGAGGAACACGTTAAGCTCAGATCCCAAACTGATTTTCAGATTGCTTTAGACTTGGGAGTCGAAAAATTAAGCATTGTTGCACCAGATGAAACCTTGGAAAACATTGAAAAAATTAAAACAGGTACATTGCTTGCAGAACCACTTGGCTTCGTCGTCAGAGTCAACAAAGTGAAGAAGATATTCAGAAGAAGTGATGTGGCCAAGTATGCAACCGACTCTCTGTTAGCAATAAGAAAACTTATAGAGCAGCGTGTGGGACACCTAGTTGAGATTTTCTTCAATGAAATAGACTTTATGATAGAATTTAGAAATCTAATCATGAAGTTTCATAGAATCTGTAATGGAGAAAGATATGGCTAATTTTGCTTTACTTTGTACTGTAATGATTTATCCTTAAAGTAAAGTAAATTTTTAGCAGAGGGTGATTTTATCCCCTTTGCTTTCTAGTTTATCTTTGTTCATAAATTGTAACTTTGTATTTTCAATACTTCAGGGGATGTTGTTAGCCCCAAGTATTTCATGTGTAAAAGTATTGAAAATCCACCAAGTTAGAAGACTTTAGAGATAGCTTAGAAGCAACGTTGAAGAGAACTTCAGAGATAGCACTTCAGAGACACCCATTCCAGAAGATCACCAGAGGCTCTGAAGTCCCTCTGAAGTTAGTCCCCTCTGAAGAGCCCAAGACTCGTTTATTCTCTCAAGTGTTGAAGCAGTATCATCCCATTTCACGTCAGCATCAAAGGACTACTTTCTACTTTACACGTGTCTCACCGGGGTTAGATAGTACACCGTTTCACCTTTATCTTAGACTATAATTAGACGATAGTGGAGCACACAAAATACACAACACACTGTACTGTAATTTGCAATTTCACCGCTCTTGTAATCGTACTATTGTAGCTGAGAGAGACATGTGAAAGATTACACACACTTAACGGTGTTCTTGGTGTTCTTCATTATCAATAATATATACGAGTTGTTTTGACTCATTTTATTATATATATATATATATATATGTTGATTATCTCTTCTCCTGTTGTTTACATATGATCAAAATACTTACAAACACAATATTTTATGCTCATCATTCTAGTTTGTTTGTATTACAAGTAGATCTGGGAACCAACAATTGAAAACAATCAATAACCCTCTTTTAATGTGCTCCCCCTTCCTAAATTACTCCATTGACAAATTGTAACCGACTATTTATTGTTTCTTAACTATTCACTTATGAATTACATTCCATATTTTTCAAACTCATATTTGATTAACGCAATGGACAAATCAATCGATTTGGATCAACATGCTCAACAAACAAAATCATTGGTAGATGAACATTGTTAATATGTGAAACATATATGAACACCACCATTGGTGAACATATATGACATGTTCACTTTTTTGAATTTTTCATCTTTTAATATTAGCTCACCTTTTGATGTATGGAAAATGCATGTTGTGTAACCCTTGAAATTTGTTTATTCACACATGAACATTGTGAATCTGTAAAACATATATGAACATGCATGAACATTACCACACCTAAACTGCAGTTACATGAAGATATGATACATATGTTTCACTCATGAAAATGCATGGTAACTCATGAAAATGCGTGGTAAATAATATATGGTTCCTAAAACCCCATTTTCCACATCATGTATGACATTTCGTTGTTACTTCGTGATTGTTCTTGGACATGTTCATGTGTGTTCATGTGTGGGTGATTGTTATGGTGGTATGACTTCATTGTTACTTCGTAGTGTTCACACGTGTTCAAGAACAATCACGGAGTAACAATGAATGTCACACCACCATAATTATCATCCACACATGAACACGCATGAACATATAAACACTACGACAGCATGACATGAAGATATGATATATTTGTTTCATTTGTGTTCATGTGTGGTAACTAATATCATGATTCTAAAATTCCATTTTCCCACGATCATCGGGCAATATCATAGGTTACTTCACCTTACTGTATACATGGGTTTAACCGTTGTAGATGTTGCTTCAAATTTATGCTTATGAACAATTATGAAGAAACAATCAATTTCAATAATGATGAAAGTATGAAAATATTATTAAGATAGAACATATCGTATTTACAACAAACCATTGATCACATGTTTCTCTCACTAACATCGTTGATTATTACATATAGCACAAATCCAAAAATGATAACCTTTGAAAGAAATACCAAATAAGGAATACGAGAAACATAGTTTAAGTCGAGACCCGTGTTGAACAAGGTTTTGTTAAAACCAATTCTCTACCAACCGGTGTGTCGATTTCTCATGATACAACGACTCTAAACAAAATCGAATTTTGTTGTACTTTATCTTTATATGTAACTTTCATGCCAGAGGCCCTCATTTTTGTGAACTTGAGGTTGTGTTTTTTCCCTTTTCTCCATCTTTCCTTGTTTTCTTTTATTAATCGAAGGAAGCTCAAAATATCCTAATGGAACTTAATTCCATTGATTGTTAACAAACACATGGAAGGGCAAAGACCTCATCCATAAATTTCCATTCAATTTTCCAACACCTTGTAGGAGCCTTACATATCCAAAGAGCATGTTCCAATTGCAACTAGCATTCTAGATAGAAGAACCCAAGCACATATGCTCTTCTCACATTAGTTGCTAGATTAAACAAGACGTTAACTCTCATGGGATCATTTTAGTAAACTTCAAGACATTTACCAACATCAATGCCAATATTAAAAAGTTCATTCATGGCTTCTTGCATCTTCTCGTTACTCAAAAGAATTAGATTTCTTATCATCTACAATCAAAGCATCGTTAGCAAGATCCCTAAGAGAATCTCCAACGGGAGGTTCCTATAAGCAAGAAATGTAAGTACTTATAAGAACTACCATTGGATAGGTTTAATAAGAACCTTACATCCTTTAAGTTCTTGTACAAGAACATTGGTTCTTACATTGACCTTAATGTGAATTAACATTTTGTTAGTTTTTTTATGTATTTTCTTGACTTTATAATTATTAATTTGTTTATATTAGTGATGTAGAAAAATTATCTTATAAGAACTATCATTGTGAAATTTTATATAGGTTTTTAATTTGATGGGTTGGAAGTGATGTAAGATGACAAAAATACAAAAAAAAATGGTTCTTGTAAGAACCTCTATTAGAAATGCCCTAATCACCGACCACCTGCCATATCTCCTCCTTCCGCTCACCTCTTTTAATCGTCAACCTCCTACTTTATCATCGAGCTCCTCCTCGTCGTCCCAACTTCTTTGAGATGTTTGTTTCACAACAACTTCCCACCAATCTCTGTGTTGCTCTTACCTACTCCATCAGTGTATGCATGCTTCTGCTTATCCTATTAATTTAGAATTTCAAATTGCTTGATCTTTGTGTTTATTTGTTTAATTGATTGAAATGAAATCATGTATTGACTAAGAAGACTGTTGATTTCTGTTATCATTCATCGACACAATAGCAACGCGTAGAATTCACATTCCCAATTATACGTGTTTCCTTAAACAAACCAAGGATCCCACTAAAACTTGAAACTAAAATCATCAAAACTTGCATCAATGATTTTCAAGTGTCAAAGATTTCTTGTTCTTGTAAAAATGTTAGGTTTGGTGAGAGTTTTTGCGCTTCTTTGATGTGCAAGGAAACATGCCGTTATAATGAGAATAATGGGGGTGTTAATAAGAGTGCCCAAAAACCTGACCAATCACCCAACCTGCCTAACTCAACCCGAAAAATAGACCGACTAACCCAACGCAATATAACATGAGGTTTAGTTGGTTTGTCAAATATACAAATCGGTCAAACTGAACCAACGTGTCAAACCTAACAAGATTAAAAAAAATTAAAAAGTGATTTTAATTATTAGATATCTACTAAGAAGCCTAAATTCCTACTGATCCAACGCTTCAAGGAGTTTAAATTTATATTTTACCTTTAGACAACATGTACAAACTTAACGCTAAGACAACAAAGTAATCAGGCTTAGACAAGTAAACATAAATTTTGATGATTGTAATAATCAACCACCAATATTTGAATTTTTTTTTTTTGAAACTGTTATTTAATCACTTTTAAAATATACGTTCAAACTGCACCAACCCAACAGTTATGTGATGGGTTGGGTTGGGTAGAGATGGGTTAGAAAATTAAATAGGTTGAATGAGTTATATGATTTTCCAGACCGGAGTAGTTGCGTTAGGTTGTTCAAAAGGCTCAAACCGCCCAACTCAACCCATGTGCACCCCTAGGAGTTAGGATCTTCATCTTACTAGGTGGGTCCAAAAAAACTTTTGTTGATCCAAACCCTCAGTGATTTGATAATGACCCTAAGAAACACTTAGTGAAAATTGTAAGTAGACAATATGTATTAATGTTTTTTCATCAAAGAAAATACTAAGTCTGTTTAGTATCGCTGATGAAAACATACCCTTTAATTTACTTATTCAGCGAACAATGTTCATCAGTGAGCCCTGAGCCTGTTCAGCCTCACTGTTGATCGCTGATAGTTTTTATTGTTTACTTATGATCCCTGAAGACAAGATTCACGTCAACCATGTTCTACGCTGAAGTCGAAGATCAAGCCAAAGAACCAGCGACTAAGTCTACTAATGACCTGATGCGGATATCCGTGAAGCCAAGACCTGTCCAATCAACGTGAAGTTTCAAGTAGAAGACTTCAGCGAACGTTGAACTTTATCATTCGCTGATAAAGAATCATTCAGCGAACGCTGATCATGATACCTGCTCTTCAAGCAACTTTTGTCGTATCCCCTTGCACGCCTCCGTACGACTGTGTCAGAACGGACATCCCCTTTGTCCAGAATCGTACAACCAACTCTGGTCTTACACTGTTCATCATGCGGCCACTAGGTTGTCTACTGAAGTCAAAACATGCAACCAACCAGAGGTTGTCACGTGTAAAGGTATACTAACATACATTAAATGCATGCAGTATATAAAAGAAAACCCTACTTCATTTGAAAAGTGCTCAACCATTCCTCCCTTCGCTGAACTGTTGTGTGATAGAATACTCTCCTTAGTGTTCTAGATTTTCTTAAATCTCTTTTTCTAGTGCAAGAACTCTTAGTGATTCTCATAGTTTGTTTAGATTAGGTTTATTCCTTAATCTTGTTCCACAACAAACTGTAAATTGTTTGATATATATCAATAAACAATTTAGAAAAGTAAAAATCGTGTGTTTGTATACAACCCCCCTTCTACAAACTTGTATAACCCCTTTGGGACCAACAAGTGGTATCAGAGCAGTTTGTTTAATCTAATAAACAAGATCTTGCTTATACTAAATTTTTCTCTTCCTTGCTATTTTTTTTCATAATGGCTAATCCCACAAACAAAAACTATATCGATAATGGTTCTCTTGCAAAACCCCCTAGATTTTCCAAAGATAACTTCAATCTCTGGAAAAATAGGATGATGCTCTTCCTAGAAGGTATAGATCCTTACTACATTGAAAATGGACCATATGTCCCTTTCATGATAGACCCTGATGTTCCAGGAACTGCTACTCGAGCTGTTATCCCTGAAAGAATCACAACTAAGGAAATTAGTACGTGGACTGATGAAGACAAGAAATAGGTGGCCATCGATACTAATGCCAGATCTATCATCTCTATGGCTCTTCCTGATGAAGTCTACCACTCCATCATGAACCTGAAAAGTTCTAAAGCCATGTGGGACACAATATGTGTTCAATATGAAAGTACATCTGAAGTCCAGGATTCAAGAAAGATCAACCTGGTAAGATAGTACGAAAGCTTCATTTGTGGTAAGAATGAAACTCTCTCTGAAGTACATCAACGGTTTAACTGTTTAATCATTGACTTAAAAAGTGTTGGTAAGGAATATTCTAACTTTGAGATCCTGACAAAGTTTCTGGAATGTCTTCCAGAAAGCTGGGACAGTTATTCTATGTGTCTTAAGCTCTCAAAGGATCTGAAATCAATGACCCTCTCTAACTTATTTGGCACAATGCTCAATCATGAGCAGTCGTGTCATCTTAAGAAGAATCTTGAAAAAGATTCCAAAAGCACATCTGTTGCTTTACTCTCTTCAGAGTTGGTACCTACTCAGCGATCTACTGTCACTATCACTGAGTTGGAATCTAACTCTGATGATTCATCAAACACTGATCCTTCAGATCTTGACGAATCTCTGGCTCTCCTAACTAATTCCTTCAAGAGATTCGCCAGAAAGAGTAACCTCAGAAGAAATAAACCTATTTCCCTCACTGACAAGCCAGAATTTTCTACTCCTATAGATAAGGCAACTGCCACTTGCTATAAATGTGAAAAGATAGGTAACTTTGCTAGTGAGTGCAGGTCAAAGAAAGTCTTTAAACCCTCATATTCTTCCTACAAAAAATCGTCTAACCCCAAGGCTAGAGATGACAAATACAACAAGCTGAAAGAAAAATATGCAAAGCTGAACAGCTTTAAAAAGAAAGGAAAATGCATGATCGATGAAGATCATGATTGAGCTGCATCAGATGAAGATTCCTCTGACTCTGATGATGATGAGGCCAATCTTTGCCTCATGGCTCAAATAGAAGAAGAGGAATAACAAGCTGAAATTCCCTCTACTTCTACCTCCACCTCTCATGTATCAAACTCTCTCACTGATACTCATACTTCAGCCCTCAGTGACATCGAAAGACGTCGAACCGTCGATCTTTTGACTATTGATTTATATGATGCCATGAATGGCAAGACCAAAGCTGAAAAATTAAATATTGATCTCCCTGAACAGCTTAAAAACTGTCATTTGCAAATAGAAAAGCTTTCTAAAATTGAAGAAAATTTGAAAGATCAGGTCTGCATAAATCAAATAATTCGAATTGAACGAGAAGATGCTATCGCTACATTAAAGGCTGAAAAGAATACTGTTGAAGGATGGTGTAAATCCTCAACAACGATCACTGAGATAATTCGTGCTCAGATTCCCCTGAGTGACAAAAGTGGTGTTGGTTAGAAAGCTGATACTGAAGAACCAACCACTGATTGTTCCATGCTTAAGTTTGGAATGTTCGTGTCCTCTATCCCTGACACCTCCTCGTCTCAGTGTTCATCTTCTAAAACTCCCATCCCTGAGGATAAACCTACCTTAATTTCTAAAGGTAAGGAAAATGTTTTTACTTAAAAACCTCAGAAGGGTACCAATGTACCTAAGCTGAAAGTCTCAAAACCTTCAGTAAGTCATCCCTCTACTTCTAAGAACAAGATTCCTGAATTTTTTCAGCGATCTACTCCTATAATCAGAGTGGATGTAATTGGTAAGAAATCCAAAGAACTGATAGTTCCTCCAATTTCCAATGCCAAAGGTATTCTTGGTGCTGGCCCTACTCATTTAAAAATTTCGGCTAAGCATGCAAATGGTCCTAAAGCTACTTTTAGCTATAGGAAATGTTATCACTGTGGACTTACTGATCATATTGCTTGTAAGTGCCCCACAACTACCATGGCTGAGAAATTAGCTAAGGTAAAGAAGATTGCCCCCAAGGCAAAGAAGACCAATCCTGGTGCAAATCAGGTTAAGATGAAAACAACCACTGAAGTTAAGAAATTAACCAAAGTGAAGACTAGTCCTGAAGCTGAATCTTCAAATGCTGCGAAGATTGCTGAACCTTCCACTTCCTCTACCACCACTGACAAATGTGGACCCATAGTAAAATGGGTGCCTAAATCAAACTAATCTTACTTTGTTTGCAGGTCCTGAAGGGTATCTGGTATCTTGATAGCGGATGCTCTAGACATATGACTGGCAAAAAGAACCTGCTCGCTGAATATAAGGAAGAGAAAGGTCCCTCAATGACCTTTGGTGGAAATGGAAAAGGCTATACCCGAGGGTATGGTGTACTCTCAAATGGTATAACTACCTTCAGAAGAGTCGCATATGTTGAAGGACTGAAGCACAATCTTCTGAGCATTATTCAGCTATGTGACAAGGACTACAAAGTATGTTTCACTAAGGAATCATGCTTTGTCACTGACAAAAAGGAGAAAGTCGCTCTTAGCGGATATCGTTTGGAAAATGTTTACGTTATAAACATGGACTCGACAACCACTGAGAATTCTTGTTTCTTCTCCAAAGCCTCATCTGATGTCAACTGGCTATGGCATAAAAGGCTCTATCATCTCAACTTCAAGACACTGAACACTCTTTCTTCAAAAGAGTTGGTCACTGGTCTACCTCAACACTCATACGCTAAAGAATCTCTATGTTCAGCGTGTGAGAAAGGGAAACAAACTAAAGCAAGCTTCAAGTCTAAGCAAGTTTACTCAGTGTCATCTCCTCTTCAACTACTTCACATGGATCTGTTTGGTCCTGTTAACAAACAATCCATCGCTGGAAAGAAATATACGCTGGTCATAGTTGATGAATTCTCTAGCTATACCTGGGTTATGTTTCTCCGTTCTAAGAGTGACACCCCTGAATAACTCATCAATTTCGTCAGGAAAATGGAAGTCCTGAATAATATGACCGTTCGCTCAATAAGGAGTCATCATGGGAGTGAATTCAAAAACAGTTCCCTTGAAAACTTCTTCGAAAGCAAGGGTATTTCTCACCACTTTTCTTCAGTGAGAACACCACAACAAAATGGAGTCGCTGAAAGAAGAAATCGAACGATCATCGAAGCTGCACGATCAATGCTCAGTGATTCTCATCTACCTACTCAGTTCTGGGCAGAAGCTGTCAATACTGCTTATTTTACTCAAAACAGGTCGCTGATTGTCAAAAGATTCAAGAAAACAGCCTACGAACTTTTCCATGGGAGAAAGCCTTCAATTAGCTTTCTTCACATCTTTGGATGTCATTGTTTTATACTGAACAACAGGGATGCCCTAGGAAAGTTTGATCCCAAGGCTGATGATGGAATATTTCTTGGATATTCTTCAGTCTCCAAAGCCTTCAGAGTCTTCAATCGTAGAAGACGAACTATAGAAGAAACAATTCACGTCACCTTTGACGAATCCCGTTCAGCGAACTCAAGACCTTCTGCTGATACTGAAGAACTGAATCAATGGATGTTTTCTCATCTTGGTGATTCAGAAGCTGCTCCTATCCCTCAAGTTAATACTCCTACCGCTGATGATGATCTTACAATCATCCCAAGTATGCAGACAAATGAAGCTGAATCTTCATGGGTTTCAGCTGTTCCTCTCACCACTATGCCTGCTTCTGAACTATCTACCTCAGACATACCATCTACTTCTCAGCAATCAGTGAATGAAATGACATCTGAACCTCTTCCTCTTCTACCTGAAGTACCTGAAGTTGCTGAAGCTTCCTCTTCAGCTCCTCCAGAAGTTTAAATCGAGTCAGCGAATCATGCTCCGGTTCAGCGATGGACTATCAATCACCCCATTGATCAGATTCTTGGTGATCCAAACGCTGGTGTTCAGACTCGACGAGGTTCAGGTAATATTTGTTTATTTGTTAACTTTATTTCTCTGATTGAACCAAAGAAAACAGATGATGCCCTCACAGATCCAAACTGGGTCAGCGCTATGCAAGAAGAGCTGATAGAATTTGAAAGAAACAAAGTTTGGAATCTCGTTCCAAGACCATCTGACAAGTCAGTGATAGGCACTAAATGGGTTTATCGAATAAAGTTGGATGAACATGGAACTGTAACCCGCAACAAGGCTCGTCTTGTTGCTCAAGGATACACACAAGAGGAAGGCATAGACTATGACGAAACATTTGCCCCAGTGGCAAGACTCGAAGCTATTCGTCTATTCTTAGCTTACGCTGTTCACAAAGATTTCAAGGTATATCAAATGGATGTGAAATCAGCATTCCTCAACGGAAGGCTGAATGAAGAAGAATATGTTGAACAACCTCCAGGATTCACTGATCCTAAGCATCCAGGTTATGTATATAAACTGGATAAGGCACTTTATGGCTTAAATCAAGCTCCTCGTGCATGGTATGACACTCTCTCTACTTATCTCCATATTGAAAAATTTGAGTGAGGTAAAATCGATAAAACTCTATTTTTCAGGAAAGTAAAAGGTCATATCATTCTTGTTCAAATATATGTCGATGATATTATATTTGATTCTACTAACCCTGATTTATGTACTCGTTTCGCTGAAAGAATGAAAGCAGAATATAAAATGAGTATGATGGGTAAACTGACATATTTCCTTGGTCTTCAAATCAAGCAGAATGAAAAAGGTACTTTCATTCACCAAGGTAAGTATGTTAAAGATATGCTGAAAAAGTTTGATTTAACTCAAAGCTCAACTAAGAAAACCCCAATGGCACCACCGCTGACACTAAACAAGGATCCTTAAGGAAACCTGTTAATGTCACAGCGTACCGTGGGATGATCGGCTCTCTTTTGTATCTTATATCTAGCCATCCTGATATTATGTATGCAACCTGTTTATGTGCACGATGTCAATCTGAACCTAAGGAATCTCATTTGATAGCTGTAAAGCGTATTTTTTGATACCTTAAGGGTACTCCTAACCTAGGTCTTTGGTATCCCAAAGACTTAGGGTTTGATCTAATCGCCTATTCAGATAGTAATTTTGCAGGATGCAAATTAGATAAGAAAAGCACCACAGGAGGCTGTCAGCTCCTGGGTGGAAAGCTGGTGAGTTGGACAAGTAAAAAGCAAAATTCAGTGTCCACCTCAACCGCTGAAGCTGAGTACGTAGCTGCTGGAAGTTGTTGTTCTCAGGTCTTATGGATGAGAAATCAACTATTTGACTATGACCTTCAGCTCTCCAAAATTCCAATCTATTGCGATAGAACTAGTGTCATCGCCATAGCAAACAATCCAGTGCTACACTCAAAGACCAAACGCATCGAGATCAGGTATCATTTTATCAGATATCATGTGATGAATGGTGATATAGAACTTCATTTTATTCCCACTGAATTTTAGTTAGCTGATCTTTTCACCAAACCTCTTGATGAGACAAGATTCAACTTTCTCATCAGCGAGCTTGGAATGCTGAACCTAGAAGAGTAAAATGTTCAGCGGTTAAGCATTTGATCAGTGATAATATGAACATATACATCTTCATTAGTCATCTAATCTCTGAACAAAATTGATTCGCTGATATCAAGGTATGTTCTCTCTCTTAATCGCTGACGTTCGCTTCAGCATGCAAGATTTCAAAATAAATTACATCGCTGAATATCTCTTCCTTTCAGTGATTCTTTTGAAACTCTAAAATATCTCACTGATATTTCTATTCAGTTCTTCTCTATTTTCAAAATGTCCCTGAGCTTTTCTAAAATCCTCGGAGACACCTTAAAATATGAAAGGACGTTTGTGACGTCATCTTTTGGATAATCCATGGCATGCCTTTTCGTCTGACACGTTCGCCCGTTTCGTTTCCTTGTCCAATAAGATTCAAGGGACGTGTCACATGCCATTATGAAAAACTTTTCCCGCTTTTAGTTTTTCTCTCTCTACTCTCACTATATAAACCCTTTGAGTTTATATTTTTACCTTTTACGCATACGAACTCTCTTAAGGCAAAACGAATTCACATATTTTCTTTGCATTCGGATTTTTTCAAGAACTTGTGCTAATCATCCTCTCCATTCACGAAACAGGTTACATTTCTCTTCTTTAATCCATCTTAAACAACATTTTTGATCTTATTATTGCTTTTACAAGATCAAACAATGTATGTTTCTATAGTTTAAAATCATCTTCTTCATGGTTTTAAAAGATACAATCTGTTTATAGGTTGTCCTTCAAGTTTTTAACAAAAATCTTAAACTTGACACTTTCATATGTTTTTCCAGAATCCTTTCCATAAAAGGAAACTGGAAAACAAGAACTTTCACTGGTTTTGTATTTCTTTTCAAAACTAGAAAACCATAAAAACCCTTATTTTGGAAACTTTTCCTTTTTAAGAAATTTTCTTTATCTTCTTCATCGTTGTGTGTTCTAAACAGAAATGGCAACCACTGACAATACCAACGCTGCATCTCCTACAACCTCTGACAAAGCTGAACTTACCAAGGCCCCAAATGATGAAACTCTCAATGGACCAGATAACGTTCCACTCCAACAACCCTTATGCTTTGCTCGAATTTCCTCCAAAGAAGATGGTCACTCTTCTGAATGATGCGGTGAACTTTATCAAAACCTGTCCTCTGGCCAAAACACTGACTATGAAGCCCCATGCTCACAAAAATCTCTTAGCTCAGTTCTGGTACACGGCTCATCGTACCCAGATCCCATCTCCCAAAAACCCAAAGAAGAAGATTGATGCCATCGCCTTCGAGACTGATTTCAGCATAGCAAAGATCACCCCTAGAGTTATCAGACACACCCTGAACCTCCCTTCCAGCTCATAAGACAACAAGTTCGTCCCTTTCCCGGACCCAACCTCCAACGAAGGAAAGGCTGAAATTATCTCCTTCTTGGACGCCATGAAGTATAACTGGAACACAGGGTGCGTCAACCTTCCTGAGAAGAAGATAACCACAGTGCTGAAAAGCAAAATGCCGAGCGAGATGAACTTCATCTTTGCTCATCTCATCAGTTGCATGTCCGCAAAAGTCGGGTCTACTGATCAGGCCTCGAAGACCCAATCTGCCATGGGTTGTGCATTGATGAAAGGCCTGCACGTGGACTGGGCACGCCTCATCTTTGAGGATCTAATGGAAAAGGTTGAAGCACCTAATAGGCAAGCGAACGTTCCATACCCACGATTCCTCCGTGCCCTATTCATGCATGGGCTTAGAGAAAGGTATCCCACCGGGGGAGACCTGAGACTTTCTCAGGTTGGCCCTAAGGTGCTCAACTACAAACCAATCGCCAATGAGGTACGTCTCTCTACTCTCTTACATCTTCTTCGCTCTACTTCTGCTACTTTTGCATCTACCTCAACGGCAGCGGTCGTCCCAACCGCTGGTACCGAGGTCGCAACCACCACTCCATCTCGAAAGAGAAAACAGTCTGAATCCCCACTTGGCATCCATAAGACCAAGAAGATCTCCAAGGAGCAACCCCCCAAGCCTTCCCAGACCGAAGACTCCACGTCTGTCCCTCTGAAGACGACGATGGAAAGTTCAGTGGTACACTCTGCCACATCCGTTGAAGCTACCCCTTCCATTCCTGTTTCAGTGCCTCTCGAAACTGAAATTAACATGGACCAGGACCCCCCACTTTCAGTACCTCTAAGTACTGAATAGATTTTCCTCAGCGGATCCAACGCTAAATCTGCTACCCACACCCTCTTCTCAACCTTTGTTCCTCCCTCGTCTTCTTTGGTCACTCCAAACTTCTTAATTCCCCCATTCTCAACCTCATGCGTCATTCACCTGAGTGACACAGCGGCTGCTGATCTTCAGCATATGATGGATCAAAATCAAGGACCTACGGGCTCTCAGCGTCAACCAAACATGGAAGACGATATGGAGAATTTTACTGGTCACCGTGATTTCCACACCTTCTCCAACCCGCCCCCAGGTATACACAACACCTCTCTCTCTCTGAACCCCCAACTTCTGAACTTTCCTTTGTTCACAAGTTTCTCTCTGTTATAGGTCCTAATTTGGGCACCATAAGCCACTCCCTCACGGAGATTGCTACTAAGGTGGAAACTCTCACCACCACCATCTCCTCGAACTCCACAGCGGTTACAAACGCTGGGGAGGCCTTAAAGAAGTTGGTTGAGGTTGTTGCTGATAAAGCCTCCAATGCTGCAATGTCAAACGTAGAAGGCAGCTTGTCGTCTGTTGCCGAGGCTCTCTCAACTAACTCCTCCACACTCAGCGCCCTCAACAACACCAACACCGATCTCTCCAAAAACTTCAACACCATGTCCAGCGAAGTCACAACGCTGAAGACGGTGGTTACAAATCTTTAGGGAGAGATGGGTTCCTTGAAGACTGCCATGGACGCTCTCGATCATAAGGTTGGCTCCTCCAATAATCTGCTGCAATAGATTCTGGATCGACTCAACGCTTCCACTGTGCCTCTATCTCACTTTTCTCAGGATGACCGGGAAAAGGTGGAGATGGCAGTGGATTTCATCGTCCAAAGCACTCCTGCTATTTCTGGCCTAGAATCCAGAATGATAGAAGTGGAAACACAGCTTGGGATCCCTGACCACGAAGACAGGGAACCTAAGACCACTGATGCTGCTACAACCTCTGCTGCTGCTGCTGTTACCTCCCTCATCCATCATGTGGAAGAGGGGGAGAAGACTCAAGAAGACCTTCCCCATGACTCTAAGGGGGAGGAAAATGTTGATAAACCTCAGGGAGTTGAAAACCCTGAGGGAACCAAATTCTTCGACCATGCAAATTCTGAGGGGGATAATGTCGAAGAACAGGAAAATTCTCCAGTGCTTGTTGACTCGGATGAAAATGCTGAGTCAGAGAAAGAAGGAGAAGAAGACGATGAAGACCTGGATCTTTAGGATGACGAACCCTCATCATCACCTAAAAATGATGATGATGACGACGATGATGATGATCTCGATGGCTTTATCTTCCAGTCCAAGCCCAAAAAGACTCCATCTCTGAAAGGGGTCGTGATCAATGAACAAGGGGGGGGACCAAAATAAAGCCTTCAGCGACTGCGGCCGATAAAAGCAAAAACAAAGGCCTCGCTGAAGATAATCTGACTATCCTTCTCAGAAATCCAGTTTGTCATGTAACATATACTCTTTTCCCTTACACTACATCTCTCCTCTATCCCTTCTCAACCTCAGTTCTACTCTCCATCAAACCTCTAAACACTTAACCCATTCTTTCTCTATCTCTTCTCCCAAATGATCTTACCTCTGTGATCCTTTTGTTTCAGCTAGTCCTCTCTCCTGCTTGAGGGTCAAGCTGAAGCTCCTCCTACATCACCAATAATCCCAGCCCCGAGTGCTGATGAATTACAAATAATCCCGGTCTTAGACTTCGCTGAGACTGATGAACCTGAACAAGAAGAAGAATTGCTCTCGCACAAGAAAAGACCTTCCTTGGTTCCTCAAAAACCAAGTGAAGAAGAACTGAAAAAGAGAGCATCCATGATTCAAAAGCTTGAGGATCAGCGCATTGTTACTCATCATCTCAACATCCTATCAAAAAGGGAAATCGTTGAATCCCTCAGATTGAGAAACTACTCGCCGATCGAAAGAGAGCTGAAGAAAAAGATAAAGAATATGCTATTTAGCTCGTCCAACATTCGGTGAAGGATCCTGAATTGAAGAAGGTTCCTATCTCTATTCAGCGACAATTGTGGAAGAACGCCAAAAAGGTCAACGAAGAAAAAGCCAAGGTCTCTGAATCCACTTTGACTTGGTGCAAAGAAAGACTTCACTTTCGACTTCATGTGTCCAGAATCAAACAAGTCAACATCAGGGGTCATACAACAAACAAAATTCCTATCATTGACATTCAGATTGTCAGAGAGAATGGTCACAAGGAAACCATCTATACCTCGTGGATTAACAGGTTCGGTTTATCTGAATGGTTGGAGATGCGGATAGCCATTCAACGATCACGTTCAAACTACAAATCCTTTTTCGAGAAAGCTCTATACAAGCAGATCGACTTGGTTACATCAGCTGTGGATATTCCTCCTCCTCCTCCAGTTCAACAAAGAAGGCCTGCTGCAAAGAAAAAGAAAATATCTTCAGCTGCAGGTCCTCCTATAAGAAATGAAACCGCAATCGGCTTTTCACGAGAAGAAGTCCTTGGTCCTGACCCTGATCTCTCAGTACTCGGCGTCTCCCTACCCCTGGTGAACGCTTTATCCCTGGAAAGTCTTAAGTGAACCTCATGGTATTTTCTTCAATGACTGCACTGGACGAAAATTCTTTCAACGCATCTCTGAGCTATGCATAGCTCCCATTGAACAACTCAGAGATCTTATCTACTGGTGCGGTTTTAGAAATGACCTTCTCGGACACTTCATGAAGCCCCTGATCTATAAAGAAGCACAGCGAAGAAGGGCACTTGGAGAAAAAGTCCCTGATTGGATGATTCCAACCACAAACTCTTTTGATGAACTTCTTGTCAAGAATGAACCTGAATAGCTGATAGGATCCCTTTTGTAATTCTTCTATCTTTATCAGCTTATAACTTTTTGTACTTGTAATTATTATTCGTTGTACTTATAATTTTTCCACTTCCCTCTGTAAACTATACGAAGTTAAATGAAAAGTTTCAGTGAATGTACTTTACTCCATCAGTACTTAAAAAGATCCCTGAAAACAGTAAATGGAACAAAAAATTTATGAGTCCTTTTTATCCTTATGTTTTCTTACTTAGAAATTTTCCTTTATTGCTATGTCATCATCAAATAAGGGGAGATTGTTGATCCAAACCCTCAGTGATTTGATAATGACCCTGAGAAACACTTAGTGAAAATTGTAAGTAGACAATATGTATTAATGTTTTTTCATCAAAGAAAATACTAAGTCTGTTTAGTATCGCTGATGAAAACATACGCTTTAATTTACTTATTCAGCGAACACTGTTCATCAGTGAGCCCTGAGCCTGTTCAGCCTCACTGATGATCGCTGATAGTTTTTATTGTTTACTTATGATCCCTGAAGGAAAGATTCACGTCAACCATGTTCTATGCTGAAGTCGACGATCAAGCCAAAGAACCAGCAACTAAGTCTACTAATGACCTGATGCGGATATCAGTAAAGCCAAGACCTGTCCAATCAACGTGAAGTTTCAAGTAGAAGACTTCAGCGAACGCTGAACTTTATCATTCGCTGATAAAGAATCATTTAGCGAACGCTGATCATGAAGCCTGCTCTTCAAGCAACCTTTGTCTTATCCCCTTGCACACCTCCGTATGACTATGTCAGAACGAACATCCCCTTTGTCCAGAATCGTACAACCAACTCTGATCTTACACTGTTCATCATGCGGCCACTAGGTTGTCTACTGAAGTCAAAACATGCAACCAACCAGAGGCTGCAATGTGTAAAGGTATACTGACATACATTAAATGCATGCAGTATATAAAGGAAACCCTACTTCATTTGAGAAGTGCTCGGCCATTCCTCCCTTCGCTGAACTGTTGTGTGATAGAATACTCTCCTTAGTATTCTAGATTTTCTTAAATCTCTTTTTCTAGTGCAGGAACTCTTAGTGATTCTAATAGTTTGTTTAGATTAGGTTTATTCCTTAATCTTGTTCCGCAACAAACTGTAAATTGTTTGATATATATCAATAACCAATTTAGAAAAGTAAAAATCGTGTGTTTGTATTCAACCCCCCCCCCCCCCCTTCTACAAACTTGTATAACCCCTTTGGGACCAACAACTTTGATGCAGTAGCACAAAATAATTAACATAATATGAAATAAAATAAAATTTAGTTATAAAGTGTACGGTTTAATTAAAAATGACATGCAAATGATTGTTTTGCTAAACCCAAGTGATTTTTCTTTTTCTAGCGATGACACTACGATAGGTTGTAGCTACTTTTTGTTATCTTAAAGAGGCACACATCAAATTGAAGTGGTTGCACTTTTAAGACCCCTAATTCTTTTCCGAGTAAACTCTACTTTTGGTCCTTAAGGTATATTGATTTCTTTGAAACAAGGACCTATGGTTTCATAATTAGACTTTACGTCCTCATGGTTTTGATTTTGCTCTGAAACAAGGACCTTGCCACTAACTCCGTTAAAAATGACCGTTAAAGTCGAAGACTGGGCTATCGCCCCAGCCCAATGTGGTTAGGAATAGGCCCAAGCGTAAGCTGGGCTGCGGACGCGGCGGATTAGTGGGCTGCCCTTGGATGCCCGATACCGCCGGGACGGTGTGCGTGCGTGTGTGCGTGTGTTCGTGGTAGTCGTTCGTGGGTTCGATGCCGCATTGCCGTTCAAAAAAAAAGTCAGGGGAATTTTTGTCCAACTAGATTTCCTTCCCTTTTTGCAACTTTTTCTGTTTTTTCTTGTTTTTTTAAAAAAAAACATCAAATTACAGGGATCAAATTGTAATTAACTTGAATATATATATATATATATATATATATATATATATATATATATATATATATATATATATATATATATATATATATGTGTGTGTGTGTGTGTGTGTGTGTGTGTGTGTGTGTGTCTGTGTGTGTGTGTGTGTGTGTGAGTTCCAGATTCGTGCAACGTATATAAGAAATCAATAGATATGAAACAGGTTTGTATGATTTCAACTGGTCATCCAATTCACTTTCAATCGTAGAGAGAATTACAATAAGTTCAGGAAAGTGTAAATGACAACTAGCTTATTTTTCTAAGCTAAACAACATTATATATGTTGGGCCCATGGTAACAAGCCCACGACCCGTTCACAATTAAGGCTCAAATATGATTAATTAACATTTAGCCCTTGAACTTCTATTCAACCAAATATTGCCCTAACAATCTCCCCCTTTGAATCGAAGTTCGAGTTCGCGCCAGTTATGAACGTATATTTTTCGGAGCGCAAAGTGTACCTCGAACATTCGGATAGCGCGGCAATAGTCGATGCGTTCTTCAATCACTTCTAAGGCTTTTTGAGCGATTGTCTCATTAAGATTGGGAACATACGAAAGCCTTCGATTTTCTGATTCGTAAGTGATGATGTTTCGAAGAGCATCTTGAACTTTGAAGAGCGTGCCGTCGCAGAATCTGTCGACCTGGTTCTAGAAGTAGTGCGTTCTCGGGATATATCTTCAGTTTGGGCGCTTTCAGATTCGGCTTTATCAGGTTTACCTTCTTTGCTCTGTTCTCGATTGCCATTTGGAAGTCTGTAAGATAGGACATCATAATTGTACGGACTAGAAATCGACGAACAGCTTCGAGCGCTTTGGTTACATGAAGCGGTCGGATGGTTCTGGTTCGGAGGTCTTTCAGTATAGCATAGAATTCGAACGGTCGGAGGTTCTTGAAGTCAGCTTTGGAAAATCGCCATTCATTTTCGTCTTCTCGTCGGACGGTGAAAACGGGAAACATAACTTTAAGATTTCTACCTGTTTGGACGTTGAGCACTTCGGTGATCCTGTGCTTTGTTCGGACTTGGCTAACTGGGAGACACCGCTTCATTGCGTTTATGTACTGGCTTTGGTATTCTGGGTCGGAACTGTAAATACCAAGGCAAAAGGAAGGCTCGATAGGGCGTAACCTGTGAACGGACAGCCTTTTCATGGATTCCTCCAGGTGAGGAATAAATATTGTGATCTTCTCCCATCGGATTTTTGATGCAGTTGAGGTTTCGGGTCTTGTAGAAGTCTCTACGGCTTGAGCAGAGTGAACGGGTGTACCATAAAGATTTTGCAGCAGAAACTGGTCATAGTCAACGTTGTCGTCTTCATCAGTAGGAAAGATCAGGTTTACCTGTAGATTTACAGCACTGGCGGCTTTTTCGTACCATGCATTTTCGGTCTCCGGGTCGATCTGGGAGTCTGGATCTATCAGTTGTAGTGCGGTCCTGTCTGATGTGTCATAGTTGACCAATTCCTGTGTTGCTCCCTCGGGCTTTTCAGCCGTCGGGTCTTCGTCATCGGAGATGTCCATATCAATTTCCATCTCAGCTAAACTCAACTCGGCTTCGGGTTCGGTTTCAGTTGCAGTTGCCGCAGTTGAGGGTTCCGGTTGAACCACAATAGTTTCAGGGATGATTGGATCGGACTCGGACAAGCGTAGTCTCTTGTTCTCCCCCTCACGGTGATCAGGATTATCCTGGTCATCGTGTCGTCGCTTGAGTCTGCCAGCTTGACTCTTGCAAGTAGTTTCGAGTGAGGCGACTCTCTCGGACAGCGTTTTGAGCGCTTGTTGTACGTCCTTAAGAGTCGTGTCAAGCTGGTCCAATCTTGTTGTTACGGATGATGAAGGAGTACTGTGATTGTAGAACGGAGATCAGGTCTGCTTCGGTAGAGGCATCGGTATCTTGGTGTTGGAGCAGTCGAGCTAGGAGCATTGTCTTCAAGGTATCCACCGAATAGATAGTCGGAACGAGAGCCGGTGGAGGTGTTGGTGCGGTTTCAGCTTCGACGACTTTCTCCTTACCTTTAATCAGGCTTTTCAGGTTATTGAGCTCGTTGGTCAAGCGTTGTTCCATGGCCTCGCGGATAGCCTTAAGGGCGCCGTCCCGATATCCCTTAGACACAAAGTCTGGTAAAATAACTCCGGGGTCACTTAGAGCACCCGTTGAAGCATCTACCTTAGAGGCAGAGCCACCTACGTTCACGGTTGGCAAAAGGGTAGCCGTGGTAGGATTTCCCTCCGATCCTTGCGTTTCGCTTAAATGCGGAGACACTACGGAGGTTCCGATCGGGTCACCAAGAGCACCGATGTTCGTTGTCTCATCCTGTGTCCTAGCCGAAGAGTGTTAAATAACAAATGGCTCTAGACTCGATGGTGCTTTAAAAGAAGGCGAGACCGGGGGAGGCTGGTCTCTTGTTTCAATACCAATGATCTCCGAGTGAGA
Organism: Saussurea involucrata; assembly: GCA_033807775.1. Lineage (NCBI taxonomy): Eukaryota > Viridiplantae > Streptophyta > Magnoliopsida > Asterales > Asteraceae > Saussurea > Saussurea involucrata. The sequence goes on from CM066316.1 coordinate 30,803,546, forward strand.
GATCGGTAGAAGTTGTGCTAATTCCCCGTGTGAAGATGAAACATCCGTCTTTTGATAGACGGATGAGTGGCTTCGGAGGTTGTGCAATTGCGCCGCTGGGTCCACGACGGCTTCTTCAATACCCCGTCCCAACGGATGAGACGGGATAGTAGATGTGGCTACCCGGACGACACTCGGCTGGATTCACTCAGAAGCCTCTTTATCTTTACGGCTTAATCTTTCTTGGTTCGCTTTCGAACTCAATTCCCTTCGTCTCACATGTTCTAATTGTTCAACTAATACTCCCTCCTCTCTCCTTATGTCTCCCGTATCTGGCTCGGTTGTAGGGATTAGAGGGGGTGTCGGTGAGTCAGATGGGATTCCTTCGGTAAAATCTGGGTTGGGTCCGATACGGGTAGGGATAAGTGTTGCCCATATGGTACGATCCGTATCGGATTCAGTGGAGTCAGATTCCACATCTTCTACTTGCCTGGTAGGCGAAGGAGGGCCAGAGATGTATGTGTCGGTGTCACGGTGAAGCATGGGGCGTTCGGTTTCAGTGACGTCCTGGACCTCGTGTAGGCTAGTGACGCCCTGCTTCGGTCGCGGTTCAGGGGGTGGAAATGGTTTGATGGCTTGGTCAGGCTTGGATAGTACTGGAACGCGTATCCAATGCACCGCCCGCTCCTGTTCCCCTCCCATGAATTCTCAACACACCCCGCCTGCGAGCCCCTGCTGCCCGGTCCCTTCCTCCTCTTGTCCTAGGACCCTCACGTCTCTCGGGTCTATATCCCTGGGGAGGTCCCTCCGGTGCTGGCTGGACCATGGGAGCAGCTAACTCTCTCCTATATTCTACCACACTCGGTGCATTGGGGTCCGCGTGTGCCAGTAGGGCTTCAGCTATGGGCATGGCTATGGCATTGGACGGGTTCCGAATCACCATATATTGTAAATGGAAAGGAGGACATACCGGATGGTTAATGCGTCGCGGTATTGCTGGATTCGCCTCCATATGTTGTCTGATGGCCAGAGAGAGGAATCGAGGATAAGGTAGGAATTTATTTTGCTTCCTACCTCCGATATTCCGAATAGATTGAACCATCTTGCGCCATATAATCATCGCGAAGTCGACGTGTCTGTTGTAGCACACAGCATGGAATAGACGCAGGAAATCGCCAGTGCACTGGCCTATTCCTCTCCATCTGGATGATAGACACCTGTTCAGGATGGTGACCAGCGTGTACCAGATGGGCGCAAGATATTTTATGTTTAAGGCTGAAGGTCGGTATATGGCATGGTTGTATCCAAGTGCACGTACTTGGGCACACAGTGTGGTATTGTTGACCGCGGGGTCGTATCGTTGGTTTCCACCAGCAGTGGCTTCGGGTAGCAAAAGTAGACGGCAGAACGAGTCAGGTGTGAGCGTGACAGAGTGGTTCTCGATCCGCGCCGTGATGGTTTGAGTGTTGGCAGCCGTGACAACTTGGGCAGAGAGCCACACTTGATATACATACAGTACGGGGACGTCGGTTGTGGCAGTGAGGGCCTCACGGAGAAGGTGACTGTTTGGGCAAAAAATCACGTCGCTCGACCGCGACCAGAACAAGTAAGACGTATGATTAAGGACTATATCTTGTATTAAGATAAGGTCTCGACAAAGACCCAGAACACCATCATCGTCCCTCATAAAGGGTAAGTCGAGAGTTCCTTACGATGCTCGACCATAGCGTCGCCCGATCCGCACGACTATTATATAAGGACGTGCGACCTCGACCAAAGTTAACGTTAACTGTTAATGCCAAAAATTGCACCAAAGGGACAACTTAAGGTCGATGTGGACTTAAACAACTAAAGAAAGAATCTTTCGACGAGGCGTGCGACGATAAATAAAATAAAGAAACAAGGGATTTGATGACGCAGGAAAAACCTCAAACGAGGAAAAAACCTGCGGACGACAGGGGGTGTCGTCGCTGCACTATGGTCGCCAATCAGGGGCGATGTCCTTGGATACTGGTGTCGATCGTAGAGTGATTACAATACAAATGAAGAAAATGCTTTGAAATGTAAAGTACAAGTGTTTGAACGTAAAAATAGGTGTTTGTCGTGTACGAAACAAAGTGTGAACTGCTGGTCGAGGGCTGTTGTCGTGCGTCGAGAGCGATACTTAGAATAATGGTTCTTCACTTCAGGTGTTCTTAAATATTGCTTCGGTTGTTAATCGCCGGATATTCGATGTCTTGAAATGTTGATTGAGCTTGATATTTATAGTCTTCGTGTCCTTAGCTTCGTGCATGAATGCTCCTTTAATGGCCTTAACGGTTGGAAACGGTCGCCAGAGTAATGATCTTCGTCCGTTACGGTCGCCGGCTGTTTAATGATTGCGTCGGTTATAGTCGTTGCTCCTTAATGACTTTGACTCCTGCATTAAACACTTAACAAACGATTATGGTTAACGTCAGCTTTGGTCGAGGTCGCACGTCCTTATATAATAGTCGTGCGGATCGGGCGACGCTATGGTCGAGCGTCGTAAGGAACTCTCGACTTACCTTTTATTAGGGACGACGATGGTGTTCTGGGTCTTTTTCGAGACCTTATATTAATACAAGATATAGTCCTTAATCATACGTCTTACCTGTTCTGGTCGCGGTCGATCGACGTGATTTTTTGCCCAAACCCCATGAAGGAGAAAGGTATGATTTCTAACTCTTTTCCATACAAATTTTTCTCACAAACAACTACTGACTTAAGCATCGGAGGGTCGTTGGTGAGCCAACGACCAACCCTTGACATCGTTTTATCGCAGGATCGCACGACATAGACAATCAGGTCCATGACTTGATCACACCTTACAGTTAGTCGAACGACTTGGTCGCACGATCGCATAGACGGCTTCGCAGCCTGAGCTTCTTAACTTAGAAAAACTTCGCGTTTTGAATAAATACCTTAGTCGCATGTATTGGTGTTTGATTAGCATATATTCTAAACGAATGCCTTATTTTTTCTTTCTTATACCCTGTATGGATGCTTTGATCGTATGTTCTCATATTTTATAAGTGCCTTGGTCGCATGATTTCTATGTATCTTATGTTCAATCGATGCGATAGTTGTTTACCAATGAAGTTAAAAAGGTGCATTCATCAGAAAAATTGTCAAAAACGCCCTCGACCACCAACGGTCGAGCAGTAAAACCAAAAAGAAAGAGAAAATTCTTAAACTAAAGAAGGAGCATCCGCTGCATCCTTGCATGAAGTCTCATCTTGAGGACCTTCGCCTACCATCTCTTCCTCGACGTCCTTCTCATCATCTGAGTCCAGATCCCTCTCGGTCCCGACGCCATTCAAATAAATGTCCAGTTCCTCCTTTGCAGAAGCAAGAGGATCTTTTTCCAGCAAATGCCGCCACATGATAGCAGCCCGAGCAGTCAAACGAGTTATGGCAAAAACAGACTTACCCTCGTCTTTAGCAGCCCGCACTTCTTTCTCCAAACTCTCCACCTTGGACTTATAATCCTCAGCCTCTTTCGAAACAGCAGTCAAGGATTCCTTAATCTTTTCCATCTCCTCCCTTTGCTCGGCAGTCATGGACAAGGACTGCGTCAAGCGATGACTAAGATCCTCCTTCGCATGATTAACGATCTCCATATGTTTTAAAGCGTCAGCAAGACGCTTCGATAGATCCTCCGTGCGACCAGTAGCATCGTCTGCTCGATCCAATGCTGCATTCTCCCTTTCGCGTGCAGCAGACAAGAGATGATTCACCTTCGCCGTTCCACTTCGCAAGGCCAAGGAAGCTTGAAGTGCCTGCGAAATCATAAAAGACAGACATCATCAGTGGACAACGACAACGAAGTCTGGGCCTAGACAAACTAAGTCTTGAAAGAAAGACATACCATGAACACCAAGCCGGCTGCCGGCTACATGGGCACCCGTCTCCTCGATAGGAAACCCCTCAAAACGCTCCTTGAAAGACGGAAGCAGGAATTTATCCAGGTGAGGGAACATGTTCGTCCCGTCTAGGACATTACCTGTCATAAAGTCCGATGGCAGCATAAAATTGTCGGTCGTGACCTTCTCCCCTCCCGTCGAGTGTTCCTTGCCCTTGTCGGCTGACAAAGGATTCGACGCGGCAGACGGGGACTTCACCGTTTTCGCCGGAGGCGCAGAATTGATGGGTGTCGCTGCAATCACCATCTTGGGAGATGCGACCCCTACCTCTTCGGGTGTAACTGTTGGTTCCCGTTTTGCTTAGACAAGATTAACAGATCTATTAGTTCGTGTTTATGTTTGATGCGGAAGCGTATTTGAAGAACTAACAGATAAGTTTGTATAGAAACAATATAGAATATAAAGAAACAGTGATCAGAATATGATATCTCAAAGATTACTGAGTTTCAATATATAATAAGAACACAAAGAACAGATTAAGAACTGTTTGGTGTGTGTGAGAGAGTGTAATGCTTAATAGGTTTGACGATATAAAGCATAAGCATGAAACTCAGATTCTTAGTTAAGTCCTTAAGATTGTTAAGGAAATTCTCAACAAGAGACTTCCTTTTATACTACTCTAGGGGACCATAAAGCATGAGCTACTAGTAGAACGGATGGTATGAATAGTAGAACGAATGGCATGAATAGTTGTACGTGTTGTATTGCATTTAATGCGGCAGACGTCTATGTTGTACTAAGCCCTATTGAGTCCACTCAGAGTTTGACACGTGTTGAAGTTGGACAGGGCATACTATCATGCAAGTTGATGGACAGGTCCTAGGAACAGTAGCAAGATATTTCTTCAATAGTGGCAAGATATTATAAATATCTTCCAAGTCTTCAGTCTGAACCGCAGAGGCTCTGTAAAGGGTTACAGAGGTTCTGAGGTCTGGTCTTTTGTAGAGCAGTCTTCACCGGGTTCCGAGTCTTTGGTCTTCTTTGTGCGTAAGACAGAGGTTCTGTAGGACACCTCTGTAGCTTCTGTAGCTTCTTGACCTTGATCTTTCGGAAGTGGCAGAGCCTCAGTAAGAGGCTTTCTTCACTTAGCCTATTTTTCACTACTTCTAAATACTTCTACGATTAGGAAGATTGAAGCTAACAATCTCCCCCTAAGTAGTGAAAAATAAAAATTTGACATTTAAGTACTTTTAGGCTAAGTTAGATAGGACAGAGGTTAAACAATACCTCGAAAGTTCTTTCATTTAGAAATATGCCAGAGGCATTTTACATTTGAGTATTATGAAAGATAAACTGAAAATGGTTTGCAGAGATTTTGTTTGAGAATCAGATGTTGGCGTCTTTGAAATCGTTGTAGCTTCTGTTGTCTCTTCCGACTTCTCTGATCTCGTTGTAGAAACTGACGCAAAGTTCTCTTAAGCGGATTGTAGCATCAATCTCTCTGATGAAAGCATCTGCAGCGTCTCTATCCATTTGCTCGGTATCTCTGTATTTTACAAGGTTTGCTCTGAACATGTTCAGAGTACTGGTTGCGTACTTCTGACAGTCCATGGTCACAAAAAGTTTGACTTCGCCTTGTGAGTTTTGAAATACTAACCCTAACCTTGGTTCTGTAATGATTAAGTTGGGCACAGCGTCAGGTGGGCAGCGATCCTCTGGTGGTCGAAGGTTCAGATGTTTGAGACCAAGATCCTTTCCTAGCTGAAAGTCTGTCAAACTATAGATCAAAAGCCTTTCCCTCATTGCTTTTCTCAACACTTGATAGGCTCTGGTGTTTGGCTCTGTGTTGTAGTTGTCCTTCGTCCATTGCAGAAGTTCAGGTAGATCATAGGGATTCAGATTCCTTAGGTCAGCATCAGCGAAGGTGGTTTCTGAATTGTTTACCCTTCTGACTCTGTAAAGATTGTACCTGACCCTTGGATAGGTTCTTGTAAAGGAGTGCCTACAGAAGATTACCTTTTTGATTTTATGGATTGAGAAGACGTCTGCTCTGGTTCTTGGCTTTGTTCTGGTGAAGATGTTCTCAAATTCTTCACTGATCTTTGGATATGTGACGTGATCTGTTGGATGATTGGTCTGAAAGGGTTGTTTGTAGAGGTATTTGTATACCACTTCGTCCATTTCTTCGTATGTTAGACCAGGTGGTGGTACTTGTCTTCTGAGACTCTCCATCTGTCGAACAACTTCTGCAGCTCTACCTGTTAGTGGAATGTCTGACAGAGGCTTCAATCCATATGCCCAGTCCTCTTCTTCAGGCTTTGGAGTTTGGAAGGCATCAAAGGCGCTTTTCATCAATTTCTCTGTAGGCTTGGGCAGTGATTTCTTTTTCTTGGGCTCTTCTGTCAGTTTCGTCTTTCCCTTGTCTTTGGCCTTTGGAGGTTCAGAAGTTGTTGCCTCTGTAGTTTTGGGTGTTGGCGCTTCTGTTGGAATGATGGGTGTTGCCTCTGTAGGTTTTGAGACTTGTGTTTGAGAGGACTTTTGTGGTGTTGGTTATGTTGGCTTGATTGGCTCTGTAACCTCTGTTGGAGGTTCTTTGGTGACTTCTTCTGTGAGCTCGGTTTCTGTGGGTTGAGGAATGTCGAATCTTCTTGCCATTCGGAAAGATGATGTAAACCTCTGTCTTTCTTCTGCTCTTTGCGCCATTCGTTCAGTCATTGTTTTGTGCATATTTCTTAGAACAGAAGAAGCAGAGGTCTTTGCTCTTTTTGGTTTGTGGGCAATAGACTTTCTTCTTGGGATGGTTTGGGGTTTTTCTGTTGGTTTTGTAGTTGGGGAGGGAAGATCTTCTTCTGAAGAGGATGACAGATGTTGACATCTACTCCAAACATTGTAGGGAATTCCACAGAGGTGGGTGTTTCCTCTGTGGTCTTTTGAGCTTCTGTTCCTCCGGGTTGTTGGTTTGTTGAAGGACTTTCTTCCAAGATGATTACCACAGGGGTGGTTGTTGCCTCTGTGGTCTGTTTAGCAGTTTCTGGTACATGGGTTTCTTCAGCAGTTGATTCCACAGAGATGGGTGTTGTCTCTGTGGTCTGTTAAGTTTGTTGTTGTTGGGTTTGTTTTGGAGGGGCTTGGTTGATGGGTTATGCGGCTATTGGTGGAGCTGGAAGTCCTTTGCTCGTAGCTTTCTCCCTTGTATTCTCCCCTTCAGGATGATCTGATAGACCAGGGTGGTCATCATCAGAGTCATCCTGACCCTTATCAGAAGTACCCTCTGCTCTGCAAGAAGCTTTGGGTTTCTTTGGTAGTTCTGCTCTTGCGGCCATCAACTTTGCGCATACATCATCACAGAGGCCAAATAGAGTTGCAAGCTCTGCTTCTGTGTTGAAGCGCATTCTGCTGACACTTGCTCTGAACTCTTTAACGTAGTTGGCATTTACAGTAGTGAAGGAGACGATGACTTCTGTGACCTGGTTTATCACATTTTGCCCGAGCTCTGTTAGCTGTGCTCTGGTCATGTAGTCTTTAGGCTGCATCAGCACAGTGTTGCGCATTGCTTCTTCTTGTACGTGTTTCAGGGCCTTCTGTAGATCTGCAGGTGTAATGCCCTTTGCTTTGTTGGATTGCTTGTTCAGTTGTTCAAGGAAATGTTTGACTGATTCCTTGAACGCAGAAGTTGCGGCTATCCCGAATTCTTTGGTGGCAGAAGTGCCAGTTGTTTCAGCAGAAGACTTCATCTGGGTAATGGAGGATTTCACCTCTGTGGACAGATTGTCCATTTTGGTGTTCAGATTTAGTAAGGTCGTCGATGTTGTCTCTGTAAAAGATTTGAAAGAGCTTTGCAACTCTTTCATGGTTTGGTTCACAGAGGTGATAAGGGTTTGGAACTCATCCCTTGATACTTGTGTTCCTGTGGTAACCTCTGGAGGAACACATTCGTCTCCAGAGTGAGTCCCTGCTCCTGGGACACCTTCGTTCACCCTTATTTGTACGTTGGGGGTGGAAGGATTTCCATCTGATCTTCGAGAAGAAATTTGAGTTTCAATCTCTATAGAAGTTCTGCGAAGAACAGTGTCCAAATCCACTCCAGAGGTGGGTATCGGAATGTTCTTCTTTTGACTTGGAGACTTGTCTAGAATCTCTTCGTCTTTGTGCTCACTACTTCTCTCTGAAAGAAGTTTTGGCCCTAAATTTTTGTGCATGGCAGGGGAAACGAATTCCTCTGTAGGGTGTTCTAGTGTGATCTGGGGTGATTGATCATGAACTATAGGTGAGTCTCTCTGAGGAGACTCCCTAGGAATGGATTCCCCGGTTTCTGTGGGCGCAGAGGTTGAAAGAATAACCTCTGGCTGGATGGGTTGGGTTTGGATCGAGCTGTGCTGCTCTTGTTCAATAACACCTTCTGCAGCTAGACCTGTGGTGTTAGAAGTGTGGGTTTCACTGGGAGGGGTTTGAGGATGTGTGCCTTCTACTTCTACGGCATCTTTTTCTATCCCTTTTTCTTTTCCTCCCATTCTATCTAAAGCCTCTGTAACCTCATCTCTATTCCACTCAGCTTCTGCTTGTAGCCTAATCCTTTCCCTAGTGGCATCATCTGACATATCGATTTCTTCTATACCTTCTTCTGAAGCTGGGCTTGGACTCCTTCTGTGGACGTCCAATCCCTGTTGGATGAAGGGGTTCTGTAGAATGTTTGGAGTTTCAGCCGGTTGATCTCTGGGGGTTTGGTCATCATCTTGCAGATTTGTGTCAACGCCAGAGATAGGGAAGTCTTGTTCTTATGTGGTGTGGTGGTCAAGTGGTGGTGCATTCCACCCAGCTGTATTTAGGGTGTTAGCAATGTCAGGGTGTTGAAGGAAATCGTTTAAGCTACCTTGATGAGCGAATCGATCTGGGTTTGATAAGGTGATTGATATCCCTCTTCTGCAACTTCTTCTTCTGCATTCTCTTCCTCTGCAGTTTCTTCGACCCGGGTCTCTGCGACCTCTTCTTCAACAACTTCTGCAGCTGCCTCTTCTGCGATGGTAACCATTTGATCAAGTGGTTTCCCATGCTTGTTTTTGGTCTTCCTCCTCTTGGGTTTTGGTGCCCCTTCTTCTGTGGGTTTTGATTTCCTTTTCTTCTTTTGTTTTGGAGAAGAGGGAGGAGCAGAGGAGCTAACTTCTGTGGCATGAGGAGGTGAAGGTTGAGCTTCTATAATGGTTGTAGAGGTGCCTTCTGCAGTTTTCCTCTTCTTTGTTTTTGGGGTAGAGGTAGAGGCTTTAGAAGAAGACTTCTTTCCCATGAGCTCGGCTCGTTTGGCTATAAAACTAAGTAGGATTACCATGTGTTTTGCCAGTTTCTGCTCTTTCTCTTCTGTAGAGAGGAGTTCTACAACTATTGTTCCTAGGGGACACCTAAACGCGGGGGTGTCACAGGGCTCGGTTTTGGAGTCCTATGATCGCGTATATACTCTAACTTAAGGGTTTTGTTCTTGGCATAGCTCAGAAGCTTCTTTGACAGAGGTCTGCAGTGGGTGTAGCCATCTACATGATCGGTGGGGATGTTTTTGTTCATTGGGAACTGTTTGGGAGTTGGCCCTTCCATTGGCCAGTTTTGCATCATCAGCAGAGGTTCGAACAGGACTCCCAATATCCTTTGGAATTGCAGAGGCGGTACATACTTAGGATTGTTCTCTCTTGTCTTTTTGGTGTTGTTCTTTCTGTCGATCGTATTCATGATATCCTGCAACATGATGGTCGCGTAATCGAGTGGGAGATCGTAGTAGACCCCGTACATGATGGTCGCGTAATCGAGTGGGAGATCGTAGTAGACCCCGTACATGATGGTTAAGATCTGGTGCGAGCTCTGGTCAATGCTGCCTATCTTCCCTGTAAGGCATCTGTTGAGGATCAAAAACAAGGTGTTCCACAGAGGTGGTAGTCTGCCTCTGCGGAAGTCATTTCTCTTCCTTAGGTGGGTGTTGTACCCAAGCATTTCTACAAAACGACAGAGCTCGTCGTCTGTTGGTTGTTCTGCATATGTTTTCAGTCCAAGAAGACCCCTTGTTGGTAGATTGAACTCAAGAGAGAACATTGTTCTATTGAACTTGAGTTCCAAATGTTCAGATTTGTCTGGTTTTGAGATGTACCCTTTGATAAGAGAATCATCTTTATCATATCAGCAACTTTGCCAAAATTGGTTCAAATACCTAACAGGTATTTTCTTTGGGGTTCTTGAGAGTAAAGGAAAGAGAATATGGTTTTCCATGATGTTTAGAAGAAGGGCATGGGCTTCGCCGAAAGCAGTGAGTGAGGGGACCAAATAGCAGTTATTGGATTTGATGGGTAGTACCTTTTCAAAGTGCTCCTTTGCGATAAAGTTTTGGAGATGGGTGGTCGGAGCAAAGTCTGCTGAGTCGCCGGAATCTTCTTGTTCGGCATTTTTGGCGAGGTGGGGGTTTTCTGAATGTTCAGAATGAGCAGGGGAGTGTTCCGGTGAGTTCGCCGGAGAGTGTGCAGGGGAGATAGCTTGAGAAGATGAAGCCATTGGTAATGAGAATAAGATACTTGCAGGTTTTTGCAGGGTTTCGCTGGAGAAGAATGAGGGTTCGTAAAGATTTTATGAGAGGGTAAGCTTGGGTTTTATAGGTGGGTAAAACAGTAGAATTCGAAAGGGTAAAAAGATATTTGGCAATGGATAAGTATTTGGAATCCGTACTTGAGTTAGAACGGCGGGTTCAACTTTCCATAAGAAACGTGCCATGTACGCCCAATGAAAATGAGACACGTAGGCCATGTCAGAGGATGACAGGACGTCGTGTGCGGCCCATTAATGCTAGGTGCGTGGGGTTGTTCTTAGCCACATGATTTTCACTCTCAGTAAAAGTAACCGTTACTGTTACAGAAATGCCCAAATACCAAATTCACAGAAGCTCTGTGGTTTACAGAAGATCTGTGATTTTGAAAATCTTGGATTTTCACCCTTCTCTCATATATCTCATTGTTATCATGACTCTGTAGGTTCTATTTTGACCAAAACATTTGTAAAAGCATTGGAGAGGATTAATAGGATTTTAGTGAAGAAATTTCGTTTACAGAGGTTTTGAGGCTCTGTAGGAACTTGCAGAAGCTCTGTCAGGGCCAACAAAAGCTCTATGAGTGAAAATTTCTCATAACTAAAAATCTAATAACAATTTTGATCATCCAAGTTTTGATTTGCATTAAGAATTGTTTTTCGGACATATTTGAAAGTTGGTGTCCGAGAAAACTGTTTTGGAAAAAGTTTTGTGCGAGAAGGTCATGGTGTGTGTATTTGTGCGTATTCGGTTTCCGAGTTAAATTTGCGATTACAGAGCAGTGTTCTGGCAGAACTTCTGTTGAGCTCAGCAGAAGCTCTATGACCTCAAATTTCTCATAACTCAAAAATTATTAAAAGTTTTAATAATTTTATTTTTGAAATGTTATTCCCAGTATTTTTAGGACGTATTTGACAATTTTTGTCCCGGAAAACTGTTTTCAAAAACCTTTTGTACGAGACATACCTTTTGGTTCTTCTTTTCTCGGCAGTGATGTCTGACTTCTGACGATATAGATTCATCGACACTCTTATTTGGCTCCCCCTTGAAAGATTAACCTCTGTAGATCATTTCAAGGTTTCTTTTGCTCCCCCTTGATCTAACCATTTCTGTCGATCAAGTTACTTTCTTTTGCTCCCCCTTGATCTAACCATCTCTGTAGATCAAGTAATTTCCTTCTGCTCCCCCTTGACCTATGCTTGGATCAAAATAGGCTAAGTTTTGCATAGTACATAGGTCATGTTTACCAGAGGTTCTGTAGGGGTCGTCAGAGGTTCTGAGCAGACCCACAGAAGCTCTGTGATTTCAAGAACTATTTAAGATTGAGAATTTACATACAGAAAGAAATCAATCAAAGCAATAAATAAAGCAATATATTTATACACATATTTACAGAAGATAAGCTATACTTACAGAGGATTTTCACGTCATATTGATCATTCCTAACTTACCCACCAAGAAATTGAATCTTTTCTCGTCTAAAGCTTTGGTGAATAAGTCCGCGCGTTGGTATTCTGTGGGCACGAAATGCATCTCGATTGTACCGTATTCAACATGATGTTTCAAGAAGTGGTACCTTATATCGATATGCTTGGTTTTTGAATGTTGCACAGGATTGGCAGAGATGGCAATGGCACTTTTGGAATCACAGAAGATGGGTATCTTGAGTAGGATGTGGCCGTAGTCTTTTAGCTGAGTCTTCATCCACAGAACCTGAGAACAACAGCTAGCAGCAGCAACGTATTCAGCTTCTGCCGTAGATGTTGACACACAATTCTGCTTCTTGGAGGTCCAACTGACTAGCTTACCACCTAGGAATAGACAACTCCCAGAGGTACTCTTTCTGTCGAGCATGCATCCTTCATAGTCTGAATCTGTATAAGCTTTAAGACAAAAGCCAGAGTTCTGTGGATACCAGAGACCAAGATTTTTGGTCCCCTTTAGGTATCTAAAGATTCTCTTAACAGCATCATAATGTGATTTCTTAGGATTAGCTTGATAACGTGCACAAAGACATGTGGCATGCATAATGTCAGGTCTGCTAGCAGTTAAGTATAACAAAGATCCAATCATGCCTCTGTAGAGAGTGCATTCTACAGAGATGCCATCTGGGTCTAAGAATAACTTATTTCCAGTGGCCATTGGAGTTTTCATGGCAGAGGTATCAGAGAGGCTATACTTGGAAACAATGTCAGAGACATATTTGGCCTGATTTATAAAAATTCCCTCTGATGATTGTTTGACTTGGAGTCCGAGGAAAAATGTTAATTCTCCCATCATACTCATTTCAAACTCACTTTGCATGAGTTTTTCAAAAAATTTGCACTCTTCTGTATTAGTAGACCCAAAAATTATGTCGTCCACATAGATTTGTACAAGCATTATTTCACTGTTTTTACGTTTATAGAATAAGGTAGTATCTGTTGTACCTCTGTCGTAGCCATTGACTAGAAGAAAGGTAGAAAGTCGTTCGTACCATGCTCTTGGAGCCTGTTTCAGTCCATACAGAGCTTTTTTAAGGTAGTACACATTCCTTGGGAACTTTGAGCTTTCAAACCCTGGTGGCTGATTTACGTAAACCTCTTCTTGGATTTCACCGTTGAGAAAAGCTGATTTCACGTCCATCTGATAGACTTTGAAACCTCTGTGGGCTGTGAAGGCTAAGAATATTCTTATTGCTTCGAGCCGTGCGACATAGGCAAAAGTCTCATCGTAGTATATGCCTTCTTCTTGTCTATATCCCTTGGCCACTAATCGTGCTTTGTTTCTGATGACCACTCCATCTTCATCCTTCTTATTTCTGTAGACCCACTTAGTCCCAATGGTCTGTTTCCCCCGTGGCAGAGGTACTAGAGTCCAGACTTTGTTGCGCTCAAACTGCAGAAGCTCATCTTGCATGGCGTCTACCCAGTTTGGGTCGTCAAGGGCTTCAGAAATCTTCTTTGGCTCTATCACACTAATAAAGTTCGTAAAGAAACAAAAATTAGCAGTGGCAGACCTTGTTTTTACCGTGTCAGAGGGTTCACCAATTATTTGGCTTGGAGGATGGCTTTTTGTCCACTGAGTTGTGCGTGGATGATGGTTACCAATGTCATCGAATTGTTCTTCAGAGGCTTCTTGTTCTTGTTCTTGTTCTTCTTCTTCTTCTGGTGTAGCCTCTATCGTAGTGCGTGCCTTTGTAGTTGATCCTACAGTTTGTGGAATAATTGGTATGAGTGGTGGTGGAGTTTGTTCCTCTGAAGGCGTATAGACTTGGTCCTCTATATCCTCTGTTATTGGTTCCTCTGTGGATTATGGAGTTTGTTCTTCAGCAGCTTCTGTGGTCGTTTTCCTTTGTGTTTCATCTTCTGTAGACTCTTCCTCAGCATTTGCATCTGTAGCATTTACAGAAGAAGATGAAGCATTATTTGGACCAGTTAGAGTCATACCTGTAGGATTTTGACCGACAGAAGATGGTTCTGCAGAAGCTCTGATTGTTCCAACAGAGGGATCAATGTCGTTGTGGAACATCTCTAGAAATAGAAGATTTAAGTCTTCTTTTGTTTGTGAGATGCCAGAGGATTCCCCTTTAAGTCCGAGTTCTGAACTGATTTTCTCAGAAGTCTTTTGGAATGAATCATCAAAAGAAACATTGATGCTTTCTACGATCTTGCGAGACTTTATAAGGTATACTCTGTAGGCTTTGGAAGTGGCAGAGTATCCAATGAATTTTCCTTCGTCAGCTTTTACCTCAAACTTTCCTCTGGAATCTCTGTCGTTTAAAACAAAGCATTTACATCCAAACACATGGAAAAACTTGATGTTTGGCCGCCTTTTGTTGATCAGTTCGTAAGGAGTCTTGATGTGTCTTTTCACAATGGTTGAACGATTCTGTGTATAACAAGCGGTAGAAATCGCTTCTGCCCAAAAGTTCATCGGTAATCCGCATGCTGATAGCATAGTTCTTGCGGCCTCCACGAGCGTTCGATTCTTTCTTTCGACTACGCCGTTCTGCTGTGGACTGCATGCGGCAGAGAAGTTCTGTGATATTCCTTCTGTAGAAAGATAGGCTTCAATGACAGAGTTTTTAAATTCTGTGCCATTGTCACTTCTTAACTTCTGTATTCTACATTCATAAAGAACTTGGATTCTTTTCATTAGATTAATCAAGATGATTGGAACATCTGATTTCTTTCGGACAAATTCAACCCATGTGAATCGCGAATACTCATCAATTAAGACAAGTATGTATTTCTTGCCACCTAGGCTCTGTATGGCAATGGGACCGCAGAGGTCGACATGAAGCATGTACAGAAGCCTAGTGCAAGACACATCTGTTTTGCCTCTGTGGGAAGCTCTTCTGAGTTTTCCCATTTCACAGGCAGAACACAAATGATCCTTATTAAATTTAACATTAGGCAAACCTTTAACTAGATCAAGTTTGACCAGTTTATCCAAGGTGTGAAAGTTCAAGTGACAGAACCTGTTATGCCATAACCAGGCTTCCTCACTTTTGCAGGCTACAAGGCAAACTTTGTCCTTGTTCTTGGAACTGAAATTCATCAGATATAGATCACCTCTTCTTTCGGCTCGCAGAAGTTCCATTCCTGTGTCTTCACTTCTCAGAGAGCAGAAAGTTCTTTTGAATAACACATCGAATCCTGTATCACAGAGTTGGCTTATACTGAGTAGGTTGTGTTTAAGGCCATCCACATATGCAACTTTGTATACATAAACGTTTTCCTTCTTTATGACTCCATAGCCTTTGATGTGTCCCTTTTTGTCGTCTCCAAAAGTTACAGATCCACCATCGAGTGTTTCTTTGTACGTGGATAGTAAACTTTTGTCGCCAGTCATATGCCTTGAGCATCCGGAGTCTAGATACCAGATTGGCACATACCGCTTCTGCAAGACAATCACAGAGACTTAGGTACCCATATCCACATGGGTCCAATATTGTTAGAATTTTTCAAGTTTGCCTTAGCATTCTTGAAATACATTTTATCTTTTGTAGAAGAATCAGATTGTTTCTTTGTAGGTTTTGACTTTTGAATTTCAGTAGAGAGTAAACAATCTTGACTGGAGAAGTGATTATTTAGTTTGAACATAAGATCAAAGCAATGACAATATTGAATATGAGACGTGATTTGCTTGAACTTTTCATTGAATTCATTGAACTGAGCCACAGAGGCATTACATTCTTTCTTAACATTAGATTTCCTATTACAAGAAGATCTATGAATACTAGAATGTTGTTTGCAAAAGCTTTGTTTAGTTCCTGCCTTCTGTGAGTCTCTTCTGTGGTGAACATCTTTCTTCACTGTCATAGAGGAAAAAGATTTGTTAACTTTAGGCCATTTTCTCTTTTGTTGCCAAGTGGGATTTTCGTTAATTTGCCTTAAAGGTTTTGAAAATTTTGAACTATTAGGATCTACAGAGGTCTTCTTTTTAAGATTTAACATATCAAGCTCAGCAGAGGTTTTGACTTGTAAATACAAGTTTAGAAAATCTGGGCAGATAGGTATCTCTGTGATTTTCTCTTTTGGAGAAATAGTTCTGTTAAGAACTTCAGAGGAGAATTTAACATCCTTTGTGTCATAGTGAACTATCCCTGATGTAACATCTGTCTCTGAGTTGTCAGAAGATGAATCGTCCTCATATACAGAGGTTGAGTCATCTCTTTCGACAGAGGCTGGATTTTCCGAGCATGTATCGTACGAGCTTTCTTCCTCTGTAGAATAACTTTCATAGACGGCAGAGGTTTCTGATAAGATCTCTTCAGCGAGAATTTTATCTACAGAAGATGTACAGAAGTTTTCTAAAACGTTTGTTTTCCATACTTCCAAAATTTCCTTTTCAATTGTTTCTTTAAGTGTTTCTTCTGAAAAGGTGGGTTTAAACTCAGGAGCTTCTGCCGATAATTTCTTTTCGACATTTATTATACAGACAAAAGCAACATGCGTTTGAGTCTCTGGTTTACCAAACTTAAAGATACCAATCTGATCTTGTGTTTTCAGATATTTCTTTGGTTTGATTCCTCTATTGACAGAGGTTGAAGATGATGAATCTGTGTTTTCAAACCACACATTGATCATCTTCGTATGTTTCCTCAAGTGAGGTTCCACAGAGATTTTAACCCTTTTTCTTACAGAGAGTAAGTTTGGAAAATCTGGTTTGTTCGTTTTTCCTAACACAAACAGAGAAGACAGAGGTTTAATTCTTTTGTCATCAACACCTAGGGTAATATCATCGTACCCTATACCCCGTCTTCCTATTTGTGAGTTTACTTTCTCATACACCTTCTGTGCATCTTTATAGTTTTTAAGTAAAACATCTCTTCTGAGTAGATCTTGCCAAAGTATCTCTCTCTCTCTCTCTTTGAAAGTATTCTTTGAGAACTCTTATGTCTGTTGTTTCACTCCTAGAAACTGAAAGTTCTTTTGTTTTGACTTTTAGAGCAGAGGTTAATTCAGAAATTTGCCTTTTTAAATGATCTAGATTTTTGTTCCAATTCTTTTCTACTCTTTCCTTTTCTTCAAAAATTTTGGCTTTTTCTTGAGTGAGAAGTCGTACTTCTCTCTCATTAAAGGTGAGTCTTTTCTGAATGCTTTCATTTATCTCTTTTAGTTCAATTAGTTCAATGTTAAGTTTAAGTAAATTATCATCTACAGAATTAGTACAAGAGGTAGAGTTTGAAGTGGATACCTTAGTGTCAGGGCCGGAGTAGACTTCTGCCATGCCACAGAATAGGGCATTGGTGGTGTATTCATCGTCAGAGGTAGAGTCTGACTCGAAGTCCTCCTTGTTCGCCTCAGAATGCCCTTTGTTCGCCATTAGTGATTTTTGCGCATAATACTCAGCCTTCTTTTTGTAAAAAGCTGAGTCCTTCTGTGGGCGATTTGGTCTACTTCTGCATTCATTTGCGAAATGGCTTGGCTTCCCGCAGTTGAAACAACCTTGGGAAGTGTTTCCAGCACGATCGTCGGACTTCTGTCGGTCTCCACCTTTCTCTGTTCGGCATTCGTTTGCATAATGACCAGGTTTGCCACACTTGTAGCATTCTTGTTGTGTGTGGCTCACCTTGTCATCTGACCTCTGTCGGTCATTACCTCTGTAGTTTCTGTCGCTTGACCTCTGTCGGTCATTTCTATCATCTGACCTCTGTCGGTCACTCGATTCTTCTCTTCTTCCATCATCTCTTCTATCACCTCGGTTGTCTCTGCCATATCGATCAATTCTTGAACCCCTCTGGTTTCCTCTGAACTCTCTTGTCAACAGAGCTAAGGATTTAGCTAATGACGCAAGAGTTATTTCTTCTTCTACCAGCTCGTCTTCTTCGCTATCAACCATCACTATCTTCTTCTTCTCCTTCTTCTTCTCCTCTGTTGCTCTCTCATTTCTCGGTCTCTCTGCTGCCTCTGTAGATTTACTAACCAATGCGTATGGTGCAATGGTTAGTGTTTTAGCCTGTGCTATTTGAGGCTCCTGTGCGGCTAGTGTTCCATAGAGATCAGAGAGTGTCCAGGAGTCTAGATCTTGGTTTGTTTGTAAAGACATAGACAACTGGAGCCACTCATCATTCAGGCTCTTTAGAAACACGACGTTATTTTCTTCCGAGGTTCTGTGAATGCCAGACTTTCTACATTTGTTTATGAGAGAGTTGAACCTGTCGTACGTCGTTTGCAGAGATTCTGTTGCAGAGGCTCTGAAAGCATGATATTCATTTATGTATTGTGCCCTTCGGTTCTTGTTGGCCCCAAGTATCTGTTATGTAAAAGTATTGAAAATAGTTCAAGTCAGAAGACCAACAGAGATCAGACAGAAGATTCGGAAGAAGTTCAAGTCAGAAGACCAACAGAGCTCAACAGAGCTCTGTCGAAGACTTACAACAGAAGAACAAGTGTTTAACAGAAGACCAACAGAGCTCTTGCAAAAGAGCTCTGGTGAAGTGAAGACCTCTGTCAGCCTAAGTCTCATAGGAAATCCCAAGTGTTAGACAAGTGTCCATACTTTCCACGTATGCCCTAAAAATAGGAGACACACTTTCCACGTGTCATTCTAGGGTACGATAGTACACTGCCTTCACTTTTCCAGGGCTATAAATAGAGAGGTAGTGGAACAAACAATTGTAAGCTTTGGAAAGAGTAGTTTTTCCACAATTGTTTAAGCACACACTGCAGCAATCCCGAGCACTACCTCCGTACGATATTGTTGTCCTATGAGATTTTCGAACACACTCGAACATGTTCTTGGTGTGATTCATTATCAATATATGAGCAACTTTTATATCTGATCCTGTTATCATTTTACTGTTCAATATTTGATTCTCATAGTTCATTTATCGTTTACACAATCACTCATTTTAATGGTTTTATTTAATATGCTTCTGCTGTCTATTTCACTACCATTAATATGATACAACGTGAATCTGGGAACCTACAATTGGTATCAGAGCTTCTTTGGTTTTCTTAAACCAAACGATCCAATCTACCAAGGTTGACTCATTGTTGTTGATTGTGTTTATGTGTCTTTAAAAGCTTCATTACATACTCTGTTTTTACTGCTTCCTAGTCTAAACAAGCTTTCATAGCTCATATAACTGTGTTTAAAGCTTTCTAGCTTAGTTTAAACGTTTCTCTTAGAAGTTACTGTTCCATTAGTTACTGTTTAAAACTCATCTTCGAGTTGAAACTCTTTTTAACAACTGTACTCTGTCTTTCTCAAAATGGCGAACAACGGTATAAATGCTATCTATACTGCTAGTTCTTTAACAAAACCTCCTACTCTTCTAAGAGATGAATATGCTCAGTGGAAGATCAGGATGGTTAACTTTTTCGATGGTATGGATAAAGACTTAATGCGATCTGTCACGGACGAACCATACCAACCCATGGTTTTTGTTCCTCGTGTACCCGCAACAGGAACTACTGCTAAGATTCCAGCTCATTATGAGATTAAAACCACAGGTTTTACTGATAAGGAAAATCTAAAAATGGAAAATGATCTTAAAGCAGTTAGACTACTGATAATGGCCATTCCAAACGAAATATTTCAAGAAATAGATTCATGTGTTACTGCTAAGGAAATCTGGGATCAACTTCTTAACCAACTTGAGGGTGGTATCAAGACCCAAAAGAACAGAAGGACCCAGTGTATAAATGAATACAACGATTTCAAGGCACTTCCTGAGGAAACCTTACAACAAACCTACAACAGATTTAATGTGTTGATCAACAAATGCAAAAAATGTGGGGTTGTTAGGTCGAAGGAAGATAACAATGTTCTGTTTTTGAAAAGTTTGAATGATGAATGGTTAAATCTGTCCATGTCTTTACAAGCCAACCAGGACTTAGATGCATGGTCTCTAAGAGATGTGTATGGCACTTTGGCCGCACAAAAGAAGGATGTTGTCAAGCAAAAAGGAAAATCCACCATTGCAGGCCCAATCGCTTTAGTTTCTGATTCTAAGAAAACCACATCAGAAAAGTCCAACAGAGAGAGTTCAAACAGAGAGAAAAAGAAAGATAAGTCCGTTAAAAAGGAAAGAAAAGTTTAGTTGCAGAGAGTGATACAGAGGAAAGCTCATCAGAGGATGATGACATTCAAGCTTTTGCTCAATCTCTTGCTCTAATAACTCAACAATTTAACAAGAGATTTGGCAATAAGTTTGACAGAAGAGGTAGATATGAGAGAAAAGAAGACAGAAGAGAATACGCTGCACCAGAACAAAGTAACAACAGAGTTACCACAGAACAAATACAACCTCCACAAAACAGAAGAGAAAATCCACCAGCACAACAGAAGGCCGATGCTGCTCCACCCATCAATCAGAATGATGGACGTTGCTTCAGATGTGGCAAACCTGGGCACTTCTCTGTTAATTGTAGAGGAAAACTGGTAAAAGACCAGGACTACTACAAGAACAAATACAAGTACAACTACAGAGAAAGAAGCTATGTTGCTGAAATGGAGAACTGGGTTTGTGATTCATCCTCTGATGATGAACCAGAACAAGCCAACTTTTGTGGAGTTGCTGTGGATGATGAAAGTTTAGAAGAAGCTGTTGACTGGATGACTGGAGAACCAGAGATAACGAAGGGAACAACAGAAGAAGAAGATCTAGCTCATGCATTTGCTCTTACTACGACAGAGTCTGACGACAGAGCGCTGGAGACCACCAGACCCAGTGCCAAGGTATGTTCATATGAATCCAAGTCTGACTCAGAATTAGAAATGCATATTTCTATGCTGAATGAGGAATTTCAACTTCTTAAACAAAAACTTTCTGAAGAAAAAGAGCTAAGAAAGCTAGCTCAGAATGATCTGTCCTTTTACAAGAGAGAGAAAACTCTCTTGGAACAAGAAAAGGAAGAAACCTTCAAAGAAAAATATGAGCTAGAAATCTTGCAAAAGAAGAAAGAGAGCCTGTTTTCTAACAAAATTAACGAATATGAAAATGTTTTGAAACAGAAGTCTGAAAAATTGAAAAAGTCTGAAACAGATAGACTTAACTCTGTTGCTCTAACTGACTATTTTCAAAGAGAAAGGGAAATTCTGCATCAATCCCTACAGAGAAAAGAAATTCAGATTAAAAAATACCAGGATGCACAAGATGTGCACATCAAGATAAATTAACAGATGGATACGCAAGGTCTTGGTTTCTCTGACCTTGCTCCCTATGATGAAAGGAAGAAGACATCTCTGTCCTCTGCCTTTTGTGTTGGGAAAATCCAAGAGGACGTGATATCTGGTAATGTTGTTTTCAAAAGAACCAAAACTTCAGATGCTTTCTCAAAACCAAGAAATCTTGACTTTAGGAACGTCAGCTATGATTCCTCTGATCATGAAAAGGTTTTAAAACCATCCTCTGAGTTTATTCTTGATCAAGGAAGAGCTAGAATCATACTTCCTAACTCTGTCAAGGACTTGGATACAAAAGAGATTTTTAACTTAAACTCATTCAAAGGACAGAAGTCAGTTACTTCTGTGACTGAGTCCTCTATTGAAATCCCACAGAGCAAACTCAATCCAGAAGCCCCAGTCTTCTCTCCTACCCTTGAATCCATAAGAACATCTTTTGAGGAAGATTTGTTGAAAGTTATCGAGGAAAATGCTGTTTCAGATTCTTTAAAGCCAAAGTTGAGAAGGTACAGAACTGTCAAAACAAATATCTCTGTCATACCCATTGAAACGAAAACCTCCGACAGAGCCACTAGAGACTTTCTAGGCTCTGACAGTGACTCTGACTCTGAAGTAGATGAACAGATTTTTTGTGGTCAAAAGAAAATTTTACACAAGTTAAAGCAGATACCGATAGAATCTACGGATCTAAAAGATGATGTTTCTTTCTTCAAGAAACAATCAAGGTTTATACCGGTAACTGAGTTTAACAACAAATGTTTTAAGATTCTTGCTTCTAATGCAGTAGAAGTGGAGAAGAGAGAGAAAAACAAAAGTGTTTTTGTAAACCCAAATATTCCTCTTGCTTTCAAACCAGTAAAATTCACACCAGAACAGAAGGGAAAATGGATAGCAAACAACAGATCTATTCCAAATTCTGGTGTAAATCAAAGAAGAAATCCTTTCTGGTCAAATGAATCTATTCCAAAGAGCTTCGTGTCAACAGAGTCTGTTTCTAGGAATAACAGTTTTAAGAAACAGAACCAGGACGGATTGTATGCAAAGACATCTGGTCCTAAAATCTTTCAGAATCAAGCTCCATTCAAACAGTTTTTGAATAAAAACAATGTGCATCAGTCATGTTCCATCAACTGCAATTGTATTCAACTGTTACTAAAATTGCAAAATCATCTGAATGGTCCCCACTGTGTTCTGAATCAGTACGTTGAAAAGAAAAATCCCACGACTGTTCAGAATACACAGAGGAAAACCTCTGGCATACCATCACAGTATGGAAAGCCCAAAGGAAAGTCTATCAACCCACCTAAGCCTAACAGGAAAGGACCCATTATGCAATGGGTACCTAAAAGGAACTAATCTGTCTTGCAGAAACCTCATGTGCAGATCTGGTACTTGGATTCTGGATGCTCCAGGCACATGACGGGGAATAAGGAGCTGTTAACTTCTTTTAAGAACAAGATGGGAAGTGCAGTAACCTTCGGAGGAGACAATGGCGGACAGATTAAAGGTTATGGTACATTAGTAAATGGTGGTGTTTCAGTCTCTGAAGTTGCTTATGTTGAAGGATTAAATCATAATCTTCTCAGTATAAGTCAACTCTGTGATCACGGATTTGATGTCAATTTCAGGAAGAAATATTGTTCCTTGTTACTTTCCGAGTCTGGTCAAGAACTTTTAAGAGCTGACAGAAAAGGCAATCTTTACAAAATGAATTTTAAACAAAACCAAAACTCTACAACATAGAAACTCTGTTTAGTGTCTTTGAAAAATGAAGATTCCTGGCTCTGGCATAAAAGATTTGCCCATTTGAACTTTCAAAACCTTGACAAGCTCGTGAAACTGAAGTTAGTAAAAGGACTTCCTTCTCTGAAGTTTGACAAAGACCATCTCTGTTCTGCTTGTGAACTGGGTAAGATGAAAAGATCTTCACATAGAACAAAGAGTGATCATAGTTGTCCCAGACCTTTGCATATGCTTCACGTGGATCTCTGTGGTCCAATCTCTGTGCAAAGTCTGTCGGGCAAGAAGTATATCCTTGTTTTAATTGATGAATATTCTAGATATACTTGGATTGAGTTCATCAGAGTAAAATCTGATGTCCCAGAAATTTTGATAAGTTTGTTGAGAAGGATACAGGTTCTGTTAGGATTAAAAGTGCAAAAGTTGAGAAGTGATAATGGGACAGAATTCAAGAATGCCAAAATTGATACCTACCTATCAGAGGAAGGTATTTCCCAGAACTTTTCAGCTGCAAGAACTCCACAACAGAATGGAGTTGTGGAAAGAAAGAACAGAACGCTGGTAGAAGCCGCCAGAACCATGTTGGCTGGCTCTGTCCTTCCAATAAACTTCTGGGCAGAAGCAGTCTCAACAGCCTGTTTTACCCAAAACAGAGTTGTGATAGTAAAGAGATTTAAGAAGACTCCTTATGAACTCATCAACAATAGAATACCAAACGTGAAATTCTTTCATGTTTTCGTTTGCAAGTGCTACATATTGAATGACAGAGATCAACTGGGAAAGTTTGATAAGAAAGCAGACGAAGGAATCTTTATTGGTTATTCCTTAACCTCTAAAGCCTACAGAGTCTACAACTCCAGATGTCGGGTCATTCAAGAAAGTGTAAATGTGTCCTTTGATGAAAGCACATCGAGCTCCTCTGATCGTAAATCAACAGAGGGGACACAGACAGTACAGAAAAAGACAAGTTCTTCAAAGACAAGGAAAGAAGATATGAATCTCATGTTCAACGATTTCTTCAATGATGATGATTCCTCTGATAACATCAACAGAGGAGATCAAGCTCAGAACTCAACAGAACAGAATCTGACAGGTACATCTCTCACTGGTCCCTCTAATATTTCACCATCTACTTCTCTGTCTACAGGAGTGATACAGAGAAATGAGGAACGACATCAGAACGAGAGAGGACCTGAACAAGAGCCATCATCACCTTTGCTAACTAATATTGGCAAAGACTCCTTGTTTGAAAGCTCACCTTCACAGAGCCCTGTTAATGACTCTCAGAGCAATGAGGCCACTCTCCAAAGTCGTGTGCCACAGAGCCCCGGTCCCAATCAACAGAGCTCTGATGTTGAAGTTCATCTTTTCCCATCAAAAGCACAAACCCCGCCTGTTGTCCCATCTCCCATGACACGATGGACAAAGGATCATCCTCATCATCTTATCATTGGTACTGCTGAAGATTGTGTGAAGACAAGATCGGCCACAATCAATGAAGCCTTCTTTGTAAATTTCTTAAGCATGATTGAGCCGAAGAAAATTTCTGAAGCCCTAGAGGACCCAAATTGGATCGAATCTATACAAGAAGAGCTTCTGGAATTCGAAAGAAATAAAGTTTGGTCCTTGGTTCCACTCCCAAAAGGCAAAGCGGCCATTGGAACCAAATGGGTGTTTAGAAACAAAAAGGATGAAGATGGGATTATCATAAGAAACAAAGCCCGTCTGGTTGCAAAGGGATACAGACAAGAAGAAGGTATTGACTATGACGAAACCTTTGCACCTGTGGCTAGGCTAGAAGCCATCAGAATCTTCCTAGCCTATGCTGCTCATAAGGGTTTTAAGGTCTACCAAATGGATGTCAAGTATGCCTTTCTGAATGGCAAACTGCAAGAAGAAGTTTATGTCCAGCAACCACCTGGTTTTGAATGTTCAGAGTTTCCAGACCACGTTTACAAGTTAGACAAAGCTCTGTACGGCCTTAAGCAAGCTCCCAGATCCTGGTATGAAACTCTGTCCAAATTTCTGTTGGTCAATCACTTTGAGAAAGGTACTGTCGATAAAACTCTATTCTTTAGAATGTATAAGAATGACATACTTCTGGTACAAATATATGTTGATGATATTATCTTTGGGTCTACAAGGCAGGAATACCGTGATAAGTTTGAAAGTTTAATGAAAAGCGAATTTAAAATGAGCATGATGGGAGAACTTTCTTTCTTCCTTGGTTTACAAGTTAAACAATCAGACAGAGGGACTTTCATAAGTCAGTCTAAGTACATCTCTGATATGTTGAAAAAGTATAAGCTCAATGATTCAAAACCAATGAAAACTCCTATTGCCACTGGAGTTAAGCTTGACTCTGACCTTAATGGTGAACCAACAGATGTCAAGTACTACAGAGGCATGATAGGGTCACTTCTGTACTTAACTGCCAGCAGACCTGATATAATGTTTGCAACCTGTCTCTGTGCCAGATTTCAAGCAAATCCTACAGAAACTCATTTAACAGTTGTCAAGCGTATCTTTAAATATCTGAAAGGGACTCAATTTTTGGGTCTCTGGTATCCTCTTAACTCTGGTTTCGAGCTTGTAGCATATACAGATTCAGACTATGGAGGATGCAAGAATGACAGAAAGAGTACTTCTGGTAGCTGTCAACTGCTTGGAGAAAAGTTGGTGAGTTGGACATCCAAGAAACAGAACTGTGTTTCAACCTCTACAGCAGCAGCAGAATATGTTGCTGCTGCTAGTTGTTGTTCTCAAGTGATATGGATGAAAACACAACTCAAAGATTATGGCTTGGAGTATGGTAAAATTCCTATTCTATGCGACTCCAAGAGTGCCATTGCCATAACAGCCAATCTAGTTCAACACTCAAAAACTAAGCACATCGACATAAGGTACCACTTCATAAAGGATCATGTTGAAAAAGGAACTATTGAAATGTACTTTGTTTCAACTGACCTCCAGCTTGCTGACCTGTTCACAAAAGCACTTGATGAAAGGAGATTTAACTTCTTAATCAGCAAACTGGGTATGCTGAACATGTCCTCTTAATTCTGTTCAAAACTCAACAGAGCCTTTGTTGTTCCAACAGAGCTCTGTTAAAAAAGTTAGGAAGGATAGTTCAACAGAGTCTCTGTCTTTCACCAGAACTTTGTCAAGCATACTCTTTCAACAAGCTTGGTGAAACTGTTTGTATTTCTTTTATATAAAAAAAATCCTGCTCATATTTTAAGGGGGAGTTTATAAGATTTTGAGCATAGTTTTAGGGGGAGCAAGTCAGTACTCATATTTCCAAATCCAAATTGACTTTGCTTTTTGATCTTCATTGACAAATCTTTTTGAAGAAAAAGGGAAAATCTGTTCTGATGAAAATCCTTTGATAACGTCAAGAACCTATCAGAACTCTGACATTCCACCAGAGCCTCTGTTGTTTTTTCACCAGACCTCTGATGAAATTTCTAAAGTTAGTTATGTTCTCGTTCTTTGACCATTTCCTCATCAGATACAGAATTTTAAATGGTTTTGGGTTAAGGTGAAACTCCAAAGGAATACTTGAAAAGAATGAAAAAGTGTCACTCGTTAGAGGCAAAAACTTGCAAAGCTCCATCAGAGCTCTGTCGTTTTTTTTGCCACGTCATCAGAGGTGCGGGTTATTTCTAAGTGTCAACCACTTGTCATCCACACATCTCTAACCGCGACGGTTTACTTGCACAAAAGTGGTCAGAACAAATCCACGTGGCACTCTCTAATTGAAAGCTAAACCACTAGCTGTCCCCACGATACATAATTCAGGCCACTCCACCTTCTGTCACTCGAGTACCTACAGTATCTACGGAGATTACCCAGCCATAAGTTCTGACTATAAATATCCATAACCTTGACCCATTTCTTTTCTAAACTTGCTAAACCTTTCACCTTTCCCTCTTTTATTTAAATCCTCAGTGTTCTTCAAGAAAACCCAAACCTGCAACAATGGCGGAACCCCAAAACTCTGCTGATTCAAGCCGATTAGAACCCACCGATGATATCATTGTTCTTCCATACGAGTTTGCTGACAACAACTACAGATTCGATCCCACTCCAGGACTCTATCTACCCTTGTATCACGTCTTCATTGAGTTCTTTAGAAACTCTGACATCTTCAGAGCCCTAACAGAGTTCGATGACCACCTTCCAGCGATCTATGTCCAACAATGGTGTACCACATGCCAATACATCGAAGAACAAGACGGGATAGTTGGGAGCGTCAACACAAGTAATGGAGGAGCGGGAATAATCCGCATTAGAGCAAGTACCTTAAGAAGAGTCTTCCGAATGAAAACCAAACGACAACTAGGAATAGACGCCTATGAGAAACCACCAAAAACAGTTGTTCTTCTTGATTTCATGAAGTTTCTGGGTTACAACAAGGATCTGAATAGGATTGGAGAGTTCAAGCGACAGAATCTACCCACTATGTGGAATTTCATGTTCTCCACCTTAAACAGAACCCTTACCAGCAAATCTGGTAGTCAAGACCAAGCCACAACAGAAATCCTACAAATCATGTATGGATTGTTCTACAATCGAAACTTTGACTACGCCAGCATTCTCTACAACGATCTTCTTACGGCTGTAAACACAAAAACCTCATCCATCGCAAGAGGAGGAGTCGTTGGATCTCACAAGTTCTTGAAGATGATCAAGTTTCCACGCTTTATCAGTCTGGTGATCAGAAGAGCCTTCGACAGACTGGAACTAACTCATCAGGGTCGCTCAACACCTGTTTGGACGATGTCAAAATTCCTCCCCACCACTTCTGGCGAATACCCCTTCATAAGAAGAATTCCAGGTACAATGCTTGCCCTTATCGCCCCTGACCACATCTCTATCCAAAACTATCAGAGTGCTGCTCAACCTCAAGAACCTGAGGTGAGAACCCCAGCATACTTAAGATCTGAGCCTTCCTTGGAGAGCTTAAGTGAGGAGATTGGTGAGGAAGTTAACAGACCAGAGGCAAGAGTACCCGAAGTGGGGTCTTCCTCTAGAAGAGAGGAAGTAGAGGACAGAGCATCTCCTAGAGAGGCTGTCCATGAGGAAGTACAAGAAACACCAGAGGTAGAAACTATCTCTTCTGATAATGATGAGCAAGAAGGAAACATCAGAGAGAATCCAGAGAGTTCTACAGCCATAGGAGCCGAGGAAAATGTGAGAATAGAAAAAGATGCTCAACAGAGCACATCTGAGGGTAACCTTAACCAAAATCCCAGTGCTTCCACACAATCTAATCCTGGTGATCAAGACCAAAGGATTATTGAAACAGTGGTGCACACCTCGAACCCCAACCAGCCTATACCATCAGAGGCACCTCTTCATGCCTCTGGTACGCACGAAGGCGGGGAAACTATCTTTGGTAGTGATGTTCATTCGCCCCAGAACATCAATAGGTCACCTCCACACGATGATGCCTCTGTGGCTCATTTAGACTCCACACAAAATAGACCAGAGATCTTTGTAATCTCACGTAGCATATGTCCGACTCAGGGACAATGGGAGACCATAGTAGAACAAGGGAAGACATTGCTTGATCCAAATGCTTCTCATCACACCAGATTTCCTTCTTCAGAACCTGAGCTGGAAGAGGAAACTTTGGTCAGAACACCTGTAGTTGTTTCCCCTCAAAGGGAACATCAAGGATCAGGTGGAAGTCCTCCAAGAGCCAACATCAACACAACTCTTGACGGAGGCACCTCTGAACTCGAGGCAGAATTGGATCCATGTGTTGGAACCAAGGAGACCCTCGTTGACACTGTCACAAGAGCAGAGTTCGAAAGCTTCTGTGACAGTATCAACAACTCTTTGAACGAGTATAAACTTATCAATGAACAAAAAGAGGAGCTGATCCGCAAGGAAAATGCTTCTCTCAGGGAAGAACTGCTGAACATATCAAACAAGCATGCTGAAATAACTCGAAAATATGCCGAGGATGAAGCACTCAGAACAGAGTCTGGAAGGGTCAGAGGAGAAGAGATTGCAAAGCTGACAACAGAGATAGCCGACCTAAGATCAGTCAGATCAGAGGAAGTTAAAAAGACTTCGACAGATCTTGCAGACCTAAAGCGACTCATAACAGAGAACCACACAGCGCAGATGAACAGAACCCTTCCCATCCCCACGGTTATTCTTTCAGAATCTAACGTCAGAACCTTGACAGAGATAATTACCAACTCTGTTAAGGAATCCATAAAAGAAGCAACCACCTCATCTGCTACTCCACTCAACATCTCCAGCCCTAACCCAAATGACCTACCCATGACAGTTGGACAAATGGGAGACTTCAGAAAATCAATTCTTAGCCGAATGATGACGATCTCATCAAAATTTGTAATGAAAGCTAAGGCAACAGAACAACATGTGAAATCGTCTCTTGATACTCACAAGGTCAACTTCGAGGCTCAAGTAGAAGAGATCATAGGTGCTGCAACAGAGGTAGAAGATGTAATGACAAAGGCAACCTCAAACTTTACTGATATTATTTTACAGGCTGCCTCTACATCAAAAAGACCTGCAGAAGAAGCACCCACAGACGAACCCTCAAGCAAGAGACACAAAGCTGGTCTGAAGTTTGTTGTTCCGTCCTCACCAGCAGCTCGAATTGACGATTCTGACGATGATGATGATTTCGAAGACACTCAAGAAGGTCAATCAGACAATCAATTGGGTGAGTCCTCCGAACAACAAAAGGGGGAGAAGGAGAAGGAGAAAGAGAAAGAGGCAGAGAAGGAGAAAGACGTTGAAAAAGAAAGAGAAGCCAAGGGTAAAGGGAAAATCACATAAGCAACTGAGGCAGAGACTACATAAGGAGAAAAGGGGATAACAGAGGAAATCATGACAGATATGACTGAAGTGGCATTTGACTACATGTTCAAGAACAGATTCATCAAACCGACAGAATAGTCAACACAAGAACCACCAGAGATCATCTGCCTAGATACCCCTCCTACTTCTCCAACAAAAGAATCAAAGAGGACAGACCCATCCTCTGCTGAAGAACAATCAAGTCAAGCCCAACCTCAAGCTACTCAGAAATCTGCTCACATCGACACTCTTATGGCAGAAACCCATGATGACCCAAACCCAACGGTAACAGAACAGAACCCAGAAACCTCTACCTTTCATACCGAAAAACCTGCCTTAGAAACGGTATTTGCATTTCTATATGCTGACAGAGACATCATCCCTGTAAATGCCGTACCCATTAACCCATACCTCAACCCAATCAGAATAAACACCATTTCTGATGCAAGGCTAAAGTTCATCCAAACCAAGTCAAATCAGAACAGAGCCATCAATATAAACTTCGGTATCCGCAGAATTCTGGACATCAAGCACAAGAAGTTTCAACACGACAGGGTCACATACCATGAGTATACTATGGAATCAACAGAAGGCAGAAATGAAATCTTCAATGACAATGATCTCGTCCTTCTGAACCTATATGACCTGATCTTACTCCACGCATATTGCTTGAACTTCTCAGAAAGATACACACCGGCCAGAATTGCACTACCAGAAGTCAGATTCACTATGCAAGAGCACATCAATCTCAGAATACAGATTGATTATCAGCTAGGCATAGAGTTTGAAGTAGAGAAACTAGCGATTGCACCACCAAATGAAAACCTTGAGGGTTATGGCCATCACAGAACTGGAACCGTAGTAGAAGATCCTCCAGTCTTTGTCTGCCGACAGAAGGGCATAAAGAAGGCCATCAGAGCAGCTGAAGCCCACAAGTACTCAAGTGAGTCTCTAGTATACCTCAAGAACATAATCCAAGATCTCCCAAGAAACAAGTGTCCAGAAGAACAGCAGAAACTCTTCATCAACCAGATTGACCTGATGCTGGACTTCCGCACTCTAATCAGAATATTCGACAGAATTCTTAGGGGAGATAATTATGCTTAAATGTACTGGTCTTTTAAATCTCAATGTAATATTCCAAAAGATTAGTGCAAGGCTTCGACAGAGGTAAAAGTTCTCTATTCTTTTGTTTAATCTCTTGTCAATTGTAAATTTTTATTTTCAATACTTAGGGGGAGATTGTTGGCCCCAAGTATCTGTTATGTAAAAGTATTGAAAATAGTTCAAGTCAGAAGACCAACAGAGATCAGACAGAAGATTCGGAAGAAGTTCAAGTCAGAAGACCAACAGAGCTCAACAGAGCTCTGTCGAAGACTTCCAACAGAAGAACAAGTGTTTAACAGAAGACCAACAGAGCTCTTGCGAAAGAGCTCTGATGAAGTGAAGACCTCTGTCAGCCTAAGTCTCGTAAGAAATCCCAAGTGTTAGACAAGTGTCCATACTTTCCACGTATGCCCTAAAAATAGGAGACACACTTTCCACGTGTCATTCTAGGGTACGAGTACACTGCCTTCACTTTTCCAGGGCTATAAATAGAGAGGTAGTGGAACAAACAATTGTAAGCTTTGGGAAGAGTAGTTTTTCCACAATTGTTTAAGCACACACTGCAGCAATCCCGAGCACTACCTCCGTACGATATTGTTGTCCTATGAGATTTTCGAACACACTCGAACATGTTCTTGGTGTGATTCATTATCAATATATGAGCAGCTTTTATATCTGATCCTGTTATCATTTTACTGTTCAATATTTGATTCTCATCGTTCATTTATCGTTTACACAATCACTCATTTTAATGGCTTTATTTAATATGCTTCCGCTGTCTATTTCACTACCATTAATATGATACAACGTGAATTTGGGAACCTACAGTTCTTCTGCGTTTTAGCACCCCCTTCCAACTGTCTTTCTAATTCTTTCCAAAGATCGTGCGCTGTTTCGCTAGCATCTAAGGATTGAAAAAGTTCGTTGGGGATAGCCATGATCAATAGTCTTTTTGTTTTCTGTGCGACTTCATCTTCTACCCTATCTTCATCTGACCATTCTCCTTTTGGCTTAGGTCTTTGACTTTCAGGGATTTCAAGAGATTCAGCAGTAGCTGGTACTCGTGGTACTATTATCATGGGAACTTGAGGAGGGATGTAAAGATATTGTACGAGAGTTTTTTCAGTACCCTCAAAGAAATGGATCATTCTTATCTTCCATTGAGGATACTCATCTCGAAGGAGAGTAGGAGGCTTGGTTAGTGAACCAGCAGTGAAAAAGTTATTTGTATTTGTCATTGTAAGAGTTTCGAAGGTTCTGAAAAGATAATATGACGAAAGAGTATGAGTTTGATGATCTGGAAGGTTTTCTGGGTTTTAACAGTTCCCAGAGTGTACTTTAATGGAGTTTTAACCTGGAAAAAAATAGTTTCTTTTAAGAATACCACTTTCGAATAAATCAAAAAATGATAGGAAAACGGAAACTTTTCAACGAAATGAAGAACAGGTTAAAACAGAATGATGTCTATCACAAATCTTGTAACAAAGAGGATCACTTGATAAAAAATCAAGGATAGCTCTGATACCAATTGTTGGTTCCCGTTTTGCTTAGACAAGATTAACAGATCTATTAGTTTGTGTTTATGTTTGATGCGGAAGCGTATTTGAAGAACTAACAGATAAGTTTGTATAGAAACAATATAGAATATAAAGAAACAGTGATCAGAATATGATATCTCAAAGATTACTAAGTTTCAATATATAATAAGAACACAAAGAACAGATTAAGAACTGTTTGGTGTGTGTGTGAGAGAGTGTAATGCTTAACAGGTTTGACGATATAAAGCATAAGCATGAAACTCGGATTCTTAGTTAAGTCCTTAAGATTGTTAAGGAAGATCTCAACAAGAGACTTCCTTTTATACTACTCTAGGGGACCATAAAGCATGAGCTACTAGTAGAACGGATGGCATGAATAGTAGAACGGATGGCATGAACAGTTGTACGTGCTGTATTGCATTTAATGCCGCAGACGTCTATGTTGTACTAAGCCCTATTGAGTCCACTCAGAGTTTGACACGTGTTGAAGTTGGACAGGGCATACTATCATGCAAGTTGATGGACAGGTCCTAGGAACAGTAGCAAGATATTTCTTCAACAGTGGCAAGATATTATAAATATCTTCCAAGTCTTCAGTCTGAACCGCAGAGGCTTTGTAAAGGGTTACAGAGGTTCTGAGGTCTGGTCTTTTGTAGAGCAGTCTTCACCGGGTTCCGAGTCTTTGGTCTTCTTTGTGCGTAAGACAGAGGTTCTGTAGGACACCTCTGTAGCTTCTTGACCTTGATCTTTCGGAAGTGGCAGAGCCTCAGTAAGAGGCTTTCTTCACTTAGCCTATTTTTCACTACTTCTAAATACTTCTACGATTAGGAAGATTGAAGCTAACAGTAACGACTCTCGACGAGTCATTAACCCCTGCCGACGACTCCCTCGGAGTCGTCGTCCTCGTCTTCTTCGAAATTTCAGGGCCAGCGGACATGGCTTTTAGCCTCTTCTGTCTACCCTGACGAGCACGCTCCAGCTCAGCTGCTCTCTTAGCAGAAACATTCAACACTTTAGGTTGAGACTCTCCTGGAAAAAAGGAATGTCATAAAGCACGCAAAGGAAAAAGACTCGAGGTAACATAGGAAGAAAAGGAAAGTAAAGCTTACCCGTCATCCCTCTCCTTACTCTCGACTTATCTTCCTCCTCTTCTCTTCCTTTCTCT
The DNA here is from genome assembly GCA_033807775.1 of Saussurea involucrata. Lineage (NCBI taxonomy): Eukaryota > Viridiplantae > Streptophyta > Magnoliopsida > Asterales > Asteraceae > Saussurea > Saussurea involucrata. The sequence continues at coordinate 30,836,978 of CM066316.1, forward strand.
TCACACTTCTCCCCCTAGTTCTCTCCTGAAGATTCTAAATCGTCGTCATCCGCCGAGTGTCGCACGACGAAAGACCTTTTGGCGACGCTAAATTCTAAAAACGAATTGATCTTCGCTTGAGAGTTAGCGTCTGGATTCACGACCTCGAATTTTATGGCTGTCAACATACAAAAAACAAGTTAAAAATCATATGTAGATCGTCTACAGCGCACGCTAGATTAAATGACGAGGCTCACCCGACATATTCCAGCCCGTCCTAATCCACTCACTCTCGGAGTCAAGAGACAACTTACGCACGAATACATATCGAGTCTTCCACCCACGGTCATTCACAGTTGTCCCTAAAACCAGAAAACTATCACCCTTGAGCCTAGAGTGTAAGCTACAGCGGTGACAACTATCCTTTTTGGCCTGATAAGCCAAGAGAAGATCACGTACACCCATAGGATTCCCCCATCCTCTCGACAGACGCTCGATCACTTGAATAACTCGCCAGAATTGGGGCATTAATTGGCCTGGTGCTAAATCGAACTCCAGCATAAAATCTTTGGCTAGAGGCGAATACGGCCATTCAAAGCCTATCTTAAAAGGGTATTCGTAGATCACGATGTACCCCTCAGGACATTCATTTGAACGGATCGGACCTGGACGAATCAATTCGATCCACGCAGGAATTTTTTCTAACTTTCTAAAGTCACGGAGGTCTGATAGCTCTTGAATAACACTCCAAGGATCCCTCGACATTCCTAAACACAAAATTTACAGGAGTCAAAGAAATCGTACCTTACTTATAGGCGCGCTAGACCCCGGAGAACCTAATCAAATCAAAGAATTTCACAGGTTTAGAAAGGATCCGGCGAAGAATGGCAAGGAAATCACAGCACAAATCCTTCAAAGGCGAAACAAGGAAGGATTCGTCATATCTTTTACTTATACGAACAAACCGAATTCCTTGATGATCAACACGCGTCCATGTCCTTTCGTATACCTATCCGAATCTTCGACACCTATCTTCGACAGCTGGTAAGCATCATCGTGCGTCAGTGTGACGTCACAACTTTTCAACTTCTCGTTCAGTTAAAGGCGAACCGGTCTAGTTCCACGACAACCAGGTAAGTCCCTCAACCCAGGTCACAAGTCTAAGCGTTCGACAAGCAAAATTTGAAACTTAAACTTGACATTCAATTTTCAAATTTTGGGGGCAAACTGTTTGGGCAAAAAATCACGTCGCTCGACCGCGACCAGAACAAGTAAGACGTATGATTAAGGACTATATCTTGTATTAAGATAAGGTCTCGACAAAGACCCAGAACACCATCGTCGTCCCTCATAAAGGGTAAGTCGAGAGTTCCTTACGACGCTCGACCATAGCGTCGCCCGATCCGCACGACTATTATATAAGGACGTGCGACCTCGACCAAAGCTAACGTTAACCATAATCGTTTGTTAAGTGTTTAATGCATGAGTCAAAGTCATTAAGGAGCAGCGACTATAACCGACGCAATCATTAAACAGCCGGCGACCGTAACGGACGAAGATCATTACTCTGGCGACCGTTTCCAACCGTTAAGGCCATTAAAGGAGCATTCATGGATGAAGCTAAGGACACGAAGACTATAAATATCAAGCTCAATCAACATTTCAAGACATGGAATATCCGGCGATTAACAACCGAAGCAATATTCAAGAACACCTGAAGTGAAGAACCATTATTCTAAGTATCGCTCTCGACGTACGACAACAGCCCTCGACCAGCAGTTCACACTTTGTTTCGTACACGACAAACACCTATTTTTACATTCAAACACTTGTACTTTACATTTCGAAGCATTTTCTTCATTTGTATTGTAATCACTGTACGATCGACACCAGTATCCAAGGACATCGCCCCTGATTGGCGACCATAGTGCAGCGACGACACCCCCTGTCGTCCGCAGGTTTTTTCCTCGATTGAGGTTTTTCCTGTGTCATCAAATCCCTTGTTTCTTTATTTTATTTATCGTCGCACGTCTCGTCGAAAGATTCTTTCGTTAGTTGTTTAAGTCCACATCGACCTTAAGTTGTCCCTTTGGTGCGATTTTTGGCATTAACAGTTTGGCGCCATCCGTGGGACTACATCTAGAGAAAATCCTCGACGAACGTGCATTCTACTAATAGTTTCTTGGAGTTTCTTCTATTTTCTGTTGCAGGAAAATGGCAGCCCCTGAAAATCCGTAGCAAGCCGTCGCTCAAATGTATCAGGAGCTCGAGGTTGCCAGGAATCAACTCAATGCCATGGCAGAGCAGAATCGCAGAGCAGCTGAAGAGATCGCGCGGCTAAGGAATCCTTTTGGACCCCAGAATGGTCCTAGACCATTCATTCAGAATCCAGGTCCGGGACCAGGCCCGTCCGCACAGAATCAGCATCCAGGTCCATTCATGCAGAATCAGCAGCCGGGTCCGTTTATTCCGAATCCCCAGTCTGGGTAGATTCCCCCTCAGCACATCCGACCACTGTTAATGCCAAAAATCTCCCCAAAGGGACAACTTAAGGTCGATGTGGACTTAAACAACTAAAGAAAGTATCTTTCAACGAGACGTGCGACAAGGGAAAAAATAAACAAGACAAGGGATTTGATGACGCAGGAAAAACCTCAATCGAGGAAAAAACCTGCGGACGACAGGGGGTGTCGTCGCTGCACTATGGTCGCCAATCAAGGGCGACGTCCTTGGTACTGGCGTCGGTCATACTATGATTACAATACAAATGAAGGAAATACTTCGAAATGTAAAGTACAAGTGTTTGTTGTGTGAATACAAAGTGTAAATAACTGTTGGTCGAAAGCTGCTGCCGTGCGTCGAGAGCGATAACTTGAGCTTTCCTTCGAGTGTTCTTGAGTTCACTGTAAGGTTCTGGCTTTCAGTAATTGATCTCCAAAGTTTGAATGCTCTTTGCTATGAGTTTGGATGATTTTCTCTGCTGTTTGGTGATATTCACTGATGATCGCTGTGTGTCTTGGATGTTCGACTGATGGATCCTTGAAATGAGGCTTTAGCTTGGCTTTTATAGTCTTCGTGCCATTAATTAGCTCCTTGAATGCTTTGATTAACGGCTACAACGGTCAAAAACGGTTGCCGGGGTGATTATCCATAATGCTCTTCGTCCGTTACGACTGCTTGCTGTTTAATGGATTTGACTCCTGCATTAAATACTTCACAAATGTAATAGACAAGGTTAACGTTAGCTTTGGTCGTAGGTGCAATGATCTTACGCGATGGTCGTACGGGACGGGCGAAGCTATGGTCGGGCGTCATGGGAGACGTACGACTTACCTTTTACGGGAGACGACGGATGTTTTCTGGGTTCTTGTCGAGACCTTATCTTAATAAGAAATTTGGATTATAACGTGCGTCTTACATGCTTTGGTCGTGGTCGTACGACGTGATTTTTTGCCCAAACAGTTTGCCCCCAAAATTTGAAAATTGAATTTCAAATTTAAGTTTTAAATTTTGCTTGTCGACTGCTTAGGCGTGTGACCGGGGTTGAGGGACTTGCCTGGTTGTCGTGGAACTAGACCGGTTCGCTTTTAACTGGACGAGAAGTCGAAAGAGGAACGAGGTCGTGACGTCACGCTGACGTACGATGATACTTACTAGCTGTCGAGGACAGGTGTCAAAGATCTGGGCGGGCATGCGAGAGGACGGGGATGCGTGGCGATCATCCAGGGATTCGATTTGATGCGTTTGTTTATATAAAGATTACGATGGATCTTTTCTTGGCGATTTCCGTTCGATTAGAACTTGCAAGGATCTTTGACCTGATTTAAGTTTTTCTGAGATCATATAAGATACAACCCTCTAGTTTGCGTATGCGTCGCAAGTCTATTGCTAGAAAGACTAGAAAAAACTGGGTTATCTGGGGCCTTTCAGAAGTGCAAATCAATTTAACGGGGCTGGCAATGTCGACAGAGCCTAGAAGCACCATTAAAAACGAAGAAGATCTCGACGACTTTAGAAGTCTAGCGAGGATTCCCATGGGGATTACCGTAAGCAAGGTTGGCAAGGTTCGACCGGAAATGTGCCCCGAGGGGTACATTATTATATACGAATACCCGTTCAAGATAGGCTTTCACTAGCCATATTCGCCTTTAGTCAAAGAGTTCATGTGTGAATTTGATCTTTCGTCGGGGCAATTGATGCCCCAGTTCTGGCGAGTTATCTTGATCATTGAACGACTTACCTCCAACTGGAATCCACCGATGAATGTGAGGGACCTTCTGACGGCGTATAAGGTCAAGAATGACCGGTACCGTCGCTATAGTTTGTTTTCAAGGTTCAAGGGTGATCGTACCCTGGTTATAAATACTGCGGTCAACGACCGTGGATGGAAGAAGAGGTATGTATTCGTACGGACGTCGACGCTGGACACTGATAGTGACTGGATTAGGGAGGGTTGGAATATGACGGGTGAGCCTTTGATTATACGTTTTCATGTTATTTTGTTGCTCGATTGTTTCTTCGACTGATCTTCTTTTTTATGCGTAGATATTGATTTCGATAAGGTAAAGCCGGATGATGCTTCTCGGGCTAAGATCGAAAAGTTCTTGGAATTTAGTACCGAAGACCGGTCGTATGTCACGCGTCATTTGATAGACGAGGATGATGACACCGTTTTCTTGAGCGATAGAGTGAGGCTGGGTCGAGAGGAGAAAGAAGAAGAGGAGGACTCTGAGAAGACTGAGGAAGAAGAGAAGAGTGAAGAACCAGAGCTAGAAATAATTGGTAAGTATCCTTTTGTCTTCTTTTCGCTTGACCTGGTCTTTCTCTGTTCTGAATCGTCTAATTTCTTTCTTTTACCGTACAGGTGAATCTCAAGTGCAGGCGACATCTTATGTTGCTAGGAAGATGGCCCAAGTCGAAGTAGCTCGTGAGGCGAGGGAGAAGGACGTTTTGACAACTAGGTCGGGAGTCCTGAAGAGAAAAGAGGTCCCGATAGCCGGGTCGGGCCTCTTAAAGAGGACAAAGGTGCCCGTTCTGAGGGAACCGTCTTTGAAGACGGGTAACCCATCGAGGGTTGCCTTGTCCAGAAAGGCGAAGGCGTCGGTTGCGTTTGACACGACCGGCGCAAAATTTGTGGATACTGCGCAACTGACGATGATGTCTCTCGTCGTCCTATCCGGCCCTTCATCGGCCGACAGGGGCAAAGGCGCGCAGAAGGGACCTATGGGGGAAACGACGGTCAACTTTACGTTGCCGTCGGGTTTTCTGGACGACAATGTCTTGGACGAGACGAAGTTGTTCCCCCATTTGCAAAAATATTTGCTTCCGTCTTTCAGGGAGCGTTTTGACGGGTTTTCTTTCGAGAAGAAAGAGTTCCATACAGCTGGACTCTTATTCTTGGTAAGTCTTTCTTTCAAGACTTGTCGTTTGTCGTTGTCGTTGTCGTTGTTTACTAATGCCGCTCATATTATGATTCTTCAGGCGTTCCAAGCTTCCCTGGCATTGCAGGCCGAAACGACGAATATAGAGGTTTCAATGGCTTCTGTTACCAGAGATGAAGATGCAGCGTTAGCTAAAGAAAAAGCTGCTTTGGAGCATGAAGAACCGATGTCGGTGCGCCTTGACCACGCTCTGGACGAATTGGATGCCCTCAGTCATACAAGAGACGAGATAAACTCGCGTTTGAAGAAGTCCCTGACTTTGATGCGCGACCAGAGAGAGGAGCTGGAGGGGATGAAGGAATCCATAACCGCGAAGAGGAAGGAGTCGAGGGAATCAAGGCTAAGGTGATAAATTTGAAGAAAGAGTCTGATGAGTTGAAGGACGAAAATAAGTCTTTCTTTTCTTATGCTCGACTTATTGCGCGTGCGCCAGTTATGCGACGTCACCTGCAGGGCAAGGATCCTTTGGCTTCAGCGTCAGATGAGTTGCGTCTCTTTTATGAGAGAGTCGGGACCGAGAGAGATCTCGACTTGGATGACGAGAAGGAGGTTGAGGAGGAGGAGGCTAACGAGGGTTTTCGGGATGAGGTATCGGACAAGGTTGTGATCGATGCTCCTCCACAACCTTAGAAAAAATGTATATGTTTGTTCGTGTTGCTCGACCGTTAGTGGTCGATTATGTACTCGATGACTTATATAATGAACGCAACTTTTGTTTGAACTTTATGCTTTATCCAAACCATGTTTGATTATGAATTTGAACACATAGGAAATCATGCGACCGAGGCATACATTGTAATACGATGAGTAAAACAAATATGTGAACACGCGATTAAAGCATCCATTCAGGGTATGAAAGTTAAGAAACTTAGGGGTAAATTCGTTTAGACTCTGCGATCGTACGACCAGATCGTACAATGAGTTTGTATTGTATGCCCCTGTGGAGAAATGATCAAGTTAGAGACCTGGTCGTTTATGTCGTTCAACCTTGCGATATTAAAGTCATATAGTAAACTTAGTGATTATTGTCGTGCGATTCTGCGATAATCTGTTGTGCGATTCTGCGATAAAACGATGTCGAGGGTTGGTCGTTGGCTGGCCAACGACCCTCCGATGCTTAAGTCAGTAGTCGTTTTGTGAGAAAAAATTGTATGACGTATGAAAAAGAGTTAGAGAACGTACCATTTCAGACTCTCTCTATTTGCCCCCTGTCATTTATTACCTTATTCTTTTTGGCAGGAAAAGATAGGTTTTAAATGACAGCAGGACACGGCGATCCTGTGAAATATTGTCCTGCGGTCGACTATGTTGTCGTGCAACCGGGCACCATAGTAGACTTGTCTCTGTGAAAAAGATATTAATTTAGGGATAGAGGAACGAACCTGTCGAGAGCCTGATCTTGTGAGTTTAGTTTATTTTCGCGGCTTCAAGGTAGACTTGTAGCACTCACGAGTGACTCCTGGATTCCCCATGGCGTAGGGAATTTCAATTGATAACTTTTGCATGCTCGGGAGTCAACGGTCGATGGCCATTAGCTGGAACAGCGACATCGTCGATGATGTCCTTGAGATTTTCTTTCGGGAAATGATATGCTAGTTCCTTCTTCAATGCGATACAGTCATCTGTCGCATGACCATGATCGGCATGAAAGTCGCACCACTTTGATTTGTCTTTCTTAGCATTGTCCAGGTCAGACTTCTTTGGCCATCGAATGGTCGCTTGGGAACCTTTCAGAGCTTCGACTAATTCCTTAGCAGATCCTTTGAATCCGTAAGATGATATCTTGGGGTACTGAGTGAACTTAGTCGTGGTCTTGGCCTCTGCTTTCGTCTTGAAACGAACATTTGAAATTTGGCGCGCTGGCTCTATTTTGGAAACAACCTTTGGCTTGAACTCTGGTTTTCTGACGCCTAACGACTTCTTGTCGTTAGTGTGTTTGCGACGAAAGGCGGCATCGTCTTCGACCCTCATATATGCTAAGGTTCGAGATCGGACGTCTTCAAAAGTCTCTGGGGGATACTTGGTCAGATCGATATATAGACCTGAACTATCGTCTAGACCACGCTTATAGGCTTCGATCGCGGTTTTGATGTCACAATTGCGGATACTGATCATTTCGGCATTGAATCTATTGAAATAACTTCGAATAGACTCACTAGTCTTCTGCACGACATAATACAGATCACTAGTCTGCTTTTCCATCTTACGACTGCTGGCGAATTGCCGGGAGAATTGGTTGACCAACTCAGCGAACGACCCGATGGATTTGGGTTTAAGGTTGATCAACCACTGGAGAGCTGGACCAGTGAGATTCGCTCCGAAACTCTTGCACATGCATACTTCCTGGTACATCTGTGGGATCGAGATTGTCCATATGAGCTGCTTATACTGCGCGACATGCTCGGTTGGATCGATCACACCAGAATATTTGGGAGTGAAGGCAGGAATGTTATACTTCTTTGGGACCTCGACGGTGGCAATCTCGCCGATGAAGGGTGACGCCTGATACCCCGAGCGAGGTTCGACGTCGACAGGCACGGCTGCCCCAGGCAACTTGGCGAGTAAGGACAGGACTCGCTCATTTTGGTCTTCTAACATCTTCAAACGCTGGGCGACGGGATCGTTAAGATCAGGATTTGCCCCTGTCGAGGGATTAGTCCCTGGACTAATGCCATTAGCATGCGACGAACCATTGGTGTCCCCGTTGAACGGGACAAAATATGGCTGCGACCCATAGTGGAATTGTTGCGGTCCATTCTGAAACGGTTGCGATCCTTGCTGGAAAGGTTGCGACACTTGTAATGGCTGAGACCCATTATTCACGGGTGGTGGCCTTATGTACTGAGGAGGAACTGTCCCAAACTGAGGATTTGGGTTGAACGGCCCTGGCTGTTGATTCTGCATAAACGGGCACGGATGCTGATTCTGCGCGGTTGAACCTGGATTCGGGACAAATGGTCTAGGGCCATTCTGGTCGAACGATCTTGGTATTGGGTTCTGCACGAACGGCCTAGGACCATTTTGAGGCCCAAGAGGATTTCTTAACCGCGTGATCTCCTCAGCTGCTCTGCGATTCTGCTTTGCCATTGCATTGAGCTGATTCCTGGCGACTTCGAGATTCTCCAACCACCCAAAATTTGAACAAAGTCGAGATTCTAGAGAAGGGCCTCATCAGAAACAGAAAACTTTTAAAGAAAATCTCTAAAGAAAACAACCCATTGTGATCTCTATTTATGCAGGAAATCGCAACAAGTCGAGTCCGCTGATGATCAACATGCGTCCATACCTATCCGAATCTTCGACACCTGTCCTCGACAGCTGGTAAGCATCATCGTGCGTCAGTATGACGTCACAACTTTTCAACTTCTCGTTCAGTTAAAGGCGAACCGGTCTAGTTCCACGACAACCAGGTAAGTCCCTCAACCCAGGTCACAAGTCTAAGCGTTCGACAAGCAAAATTTAAAACTTAAATTTGACATTCAATTTTCAAATTTTGGGGGCAAACTGTTTGGGCAAAAAATCACGTCGCTCGACCGCGACCAGAACAGGTAAGACGTATGATTAAGGACTATATCTTGTATTAAGATAAGGTCTCGACAAAGACCTAGAACACCATCGTCGTCCCTCATAAAAGATAAGTCGAGAGTCCCTTACGACGCTCGACCATAGCGTCACCCGATCCACACGACTATTATATAAGGACGTGCGACCTCGACCAAAGCTAACATTAACCATAACCGTTTGTTAAGTGTTTAATGCAGGAGTCAAAGTCATTAAGGAGCAACGACTATAACCGACGCAATCATTAAACAGCCGGCGACCGTAACGGACGAAGATCATTACTCCGGCGACCATTTCCAACCGTTAAGGCCATTAAAGGAGCATTCATGGATGAAGCTAAGGACACGAAGACTATAAATATCAAGCTCAATCAACATTTCAACACATCGAATATCCGGCGATTAACAACCGAAGCAATATTCAAGAACACCTGAGGTGAAGAACCATTATTCTAAGTATCGCTCTCGACGCACGACAACAGCCCTCGACCAGCAGTTCACACTTTGTTTTGTACACGACAAACACCTATTTTTACATTCAAACACTTGTACTTTATAATCCGAAGCATTTTCTTCATTTGTATTGTAATCATTGTACGATCGACACCAGTATCCAAGGACATCGCCCCTGATTGGCGACCATAGTGCAGCGACGACACCCCCTGTCGTCCGCAGGTTTTTTCCTCGATTGAGGTTTTTCGTGCGTCATCAAATCCCTTGTTTCTTTATTTTATTTATCGTCGCACGTCTCGTCGAAAGATTCTTTCTTTAGTTGTTTAAGTCCACATCGACCTTTAAGTTGTCCCTTTGGTGCGATTTTTGGCATTAACAGTCCGCAACCTTTCCAGCAAGGATCGCAACCTTTCCAGCAAGGATCGCAATCTTTCCAGCAGAGATCGCATCCATTTCAGCAGGGACCACAATCGTTTCAGAATGGACCGCAGCAATTCCACTATGGGTCGCAGCCATATTTTGTTCCGTTCAACGGGGACACCAATGGTTCGTCGCATGGTAATGGCACTAGTCCAGGGACCAATCCCTTGACAGGGGAAAATCCCGATCTTAACGATCCCGTCGCCCAGCGTTTGAAGATGTTAGAATACCAAAATGAGTGCGTCCTGTCCTTACTCGCCAAGTTGCCTGGGGCAGCCGTGCCTGTCGACGTCGAGCCTCGCTCGGGGTATCAGGCGTCTCCCTTCATCAACGAGATCGCCACTGTCGAGGTCCCAAAGAAGTATAACATTCCTGCCTTCACTCCCAAGTATTCGGGTGTGACCGATCCAACCGAGCATGTCGCGCAGTATAAGCAGCTCATGTGGACAATCTCGATTCCACACATGTACCAGGAAGTATGCATGTGCAAGAGTTTCGGGGCGACTCTCACTGGTCCAGCTCTCCAGTGGTTGATCAATCTCAAACCCAAATCTATCAGGTCGTTCGCCGAATTGGTCAACCAATTCTCCCGGCAATTCGCCAGCAGTCGTAAGATGGAAAAGCAGACTAGTGATATGTACTATGTCGTGCAGAAGACCAATGAGTCTATTCGAAGTTATTTCAATAGATTCAATGCCGAAATGATCAGTATCCGCAATTGTGACATCAAAACTGCGATCGAAGCTTATAAGCGTGGTCTAGACGATAGTTCAGGTTTATATATCGATCTGACCAAGTATCCCCCAGAGACTTTCGAAGACGTCCGAGCTCGAACTTTAGCATATATGAGGGTCGAAGACGACGCAGCCTTTCGTCGCAAACACACTGACGACAAGAAGCCGTTAGGTGTCAAGAAGCCAGAATTTAAGCCGAAAGCCATATCCAGAATAGAGCCAGCGCGTCAGATTTCAAACGTTCGTTTCAAGACAAAGGCAGAAGCTAAAACCGCGACTAAACTCCCCGTGTACCTCAAGATCTCCTCTTATGGGTTCAAAGGGTCAGCTAAAGACTTAGTCGAAGCTCTGAAGACTACCCAAGCAACCATCTAGTGGCCGAAGAAGTCTGACTTGGACGATGCTAAGAAGGATAAATCAAAGTGGTGCGACTTCCACGTCGACCATGGTCATGCGACAGATGATTGTATCGCACTCAAGAAGGAATTGGCATATCATGTTCCACAAGGTAATCTCAAAGATATTATTGATAATGTCGTTATTAACAGCCATCGACCGTCGACTCCTGAGCATGCAAAAGTTATCAATTAAAATCCCCTACGCCATCGGGAATCCTGAAGATCGAGAATGAGTCGAAACGTCGCTATGGTGCCCTGTCGTACGACGACATGATCAATCACAGACAGTATCTCATCGGATCGTCGTTTCGTCCTGTCATTTAAAACCTATCTTTCTTTCCAAAAAGAATAGGATAATAAATGACAAGGGGGCAATACCCCATGACGGAGAAAGGTATGATTTCTAACTCTTTTCCATACAAATTTTTCTCACAAACAACTACTGACTTAAGCATCGGAGGGTCGTTGGTGAGCCAACGACCAACCCTCGACATCGTTTTATCGCAGGATCGCACGACATAGACAATCAGGTCCATGACTTGATCACACCTTACAGTTAGTCGAACGACTTGGTCGCACGATCGCATAGACGGCTTCGCAGCCTGAGCTTCTTAACTTAGAAAAACTTCGCGTTTTGAATAAATACCTTAGTCGCATGTATTGGTGTTTGATTAGCATATATTCTAAACGAATGCCTTATTTTTTCTTTCTTATACCCTGTATGGATGCTTTGATCATATGTTCTCATATTTTATAAGTGCCTTGGTCGCATGATTTCTATGTATCTTATGTTCAATCGATGCGATAGTTGTTTACCAATGAAGTTAAAAAAGTGCATTCATCAGAAAAATTGTCAAAAACGCGCTCGACCACCAACGGTCGAGCAGTAAAACAAAAAAGAAAGAGAAAATTCTTAAACTAAAGAAGGAGCATCCGCTGCATCCTTGCCTAAAGTCTCATCTTGAGGACCTTCGCCTACCATCTCTTCCTCGACGTCTTTCTCATCATCTGAGTCCAGATCCCTCTCGGTCCCGACGCCATTCACATAAATGTCCAGTTCCTCCTTTGCAGAAGCAAGAGGATCTTTTTCCAGCAAATGCCGCCGCATGATAGCAGCCCGAGCAGTCAAACGAGCTATGGCAAAAACAGACTTACCCTCGTCTTTAGCAGCCCGCACTTCTTTCTCCAAACTCTCCACCTTGGACTTATAATCCTCAGCCTCTTTCGAAACAGCAGCCAAGGATTCCTTAATCTTTTCCATCTCCTCCCTTTGCTCGGCAGTCATGGACAAGGACTGCGTCAAGCGATGACTAAGATCCTCCTCCGCATGATTAACGATCTCCATATGTTTTAAAGCGTCAGCAAGACGCTTCGATAGATCCTCCGTGCGACCAGTAGCATCGTTTGCTCGATCCAATGCTGCATTCTCCCTTTCGCGTGCAGCAGACAAGAGATCTTTCACCTTCGTCGTTCCACTTCGCAAGGCCAAGGAAGCTTGAAGTGTCTACGAAATCATAAAAGACAGACATCATCAGTGGACAACGACAACGACAACTACAACGAAGACTGGGCCTAGACAAACTAAGTCTTGAAAGAAAGACTTACCATTAACACCAAGCCGGCTACATAGGCACCCGTCTCCTCGATAGGAAACCCCTCAAAACTCTCCCTGAAAGACGGAAGCAGGAATTTATCCAGGTGAGGGAACAGGTTCGTCCCGTCTAGGACATTACCTGTCATAAAGTCCGATGGCAGCGTAAAATTGACCGTCGTGACCTTCTCCCCTCCCGTCGAGGGTTCCTTGCCCTTGTCGGCTGACAAAGGATTCGACGCGGCAGACGGGGACTTCACTGTTTTCGCCGGAGGCGCAGAATTGATGGGTGTCGCTACAATCACCTTCTTGGGAGATGCGACCCCTACCTCTTCGGGTGTAACGACTCTCGACGAGTCATTAACCCCTGCCGACGACTCCCTCGGAGTCGTCATCCTCGTCTTGTTTGGAATTTCAGGGCCAGCAGACATGGCTTTTAGCCTCTTCTCTCTACCCTGACGAGCACGCTCCAGCTCAGCTGCTCTCTTAGCCGAAACATTCAACACTTTAGGTTGAGACTCTCCTGGAAAAAAGGAATGTCATAAAGCACGCAAAGGAAAAAGACTCGAGGTAACATAGGAAGAAAAGGAAAGTAAAGCTTACCCGTCATCCCTCTCCTTCCTCTTGACTTATCTTCCTCCTCTTCTCTTCCTTTCTCTTCACACTTCTCCCCCTGGTTCTCTCCTGAAGATTCTAAATCGTCGTCATCCGCCGAGTGTCGCACGACGAAAGACCTTTTGGCGACGCTAAATTCTAAAAATGAATTGATCTTCGCTTGAGAGTTAGCGTCTGGATTCACGACCTCGAATTTTATGGCTGTCAACATACAAAAAACAAGTTAAAAATCATATGTAAATCGTCTACAGCGCACGCTAGATGAAATGACGAGGCTCACCCGACATATTCCAGCCCGTCCTAATCCACTCACTCTCGGAGTCAAGAGACAACTTACGAACGAATACATATCGAGTCTTCCACCCACGGTCATTCACAGTTTTCCCTAAAACCAGAACAATATCACCCTTGAGCCTAGAGTGTAAGCTACAGCGATGACAACTATCCTTTTTGGCCTGATAAGCCAAGAGAAGATCACGTACACCCATAGGATTCCCCCATCCTCTCGACAGACGCTCGATCACTTGAATAACTCGCCAAAATTGGGGCATTAATTGGCCTGGTGCTAAATCGAACTCCAGCATAAAAGCTTTGGCTAGAGGCGAATACGGCCATTCAAAGCCTATCTTAAAAGGGTATTCGTAGATCACGATGTACCCCTCAGGACATTCATTTGAGCGGATCTGACCTGGGCGAATCAATTTGATCCACGCAGGAATTTTTGCTAACTTTCTAAAGTCACGGAGGTCTGATAGCTCTTGAATAACACTCTCAGGATCCCTCGACATTCCTAAACACAAAATTTACAGGAGTCAAAGAAATCGTACCTTACTTATAGGCGCGCTAGACCCCGGAGAACCTAATCAAATCAAAGAATTTCACAAGTTTAGAAAGGATCCGGCGAAGAATGGCAAGGAAATCACAGCACAAACCCTTCAAAGGCGAAACAAGGAAGGATTCGTCATATCTTTTACTTATACGAACAAACTGAATTCCTTGATGATCAACACGCGTCCATGTCCTTTCGTATACCTATCCGAATCTTCGACACCTATCTTCGATAGCTGGTAAGCATCATCGTGCGTCAGTGTGACGTCACAACTTTTCAACTTCTCGTTCAGTTAAAGGCGAACCGGTCTAGTTCCACGACAACCAGGTAAGTCCCTCAACCTAGGTCACAAGTCTAAGCGTTCGACAAGCAAAATTTGAAACTTAAACTTGACATTCAATTTTCAAATTTTGGGGGCAAACTGTTTGGGCAAAAAATCACGTCGCTCGACCGCGACCAGAACAAGTAAGACGTATGATTAAGGACTATATCTTGTATTAAGATAAGGTCTCGACAAAGACCCAGAACACCATCGTCGTCCCTCATAAAGGGTAAGTCGAGAGTTCCTTACGACGCTCGACCATAGCGTCGCCCGATCCGCACGACTATTATATAAGGACGTGCGACCTCGACCAAAGCTAACGTTAACCATAACCGTTTGTTAATTGTTTAATGCAGGAGTCAAAGTCATTAAGGAGCAGCAACTATAACCGACGCAGTCATTAAACAGTCGGCGACCGTAACGGACGAAGATCATTACTCCGGCGACCGTTTCCAACCGTTAAGGCCATTAAAGGAGCATTCATGGATGAAGCTAAGGACACGAAGACTATAAATATCAAGCTCAATCAACATTTCAAGACATGGAATATCCGGCGATTAACAACCGAAGCAATATTCAAGAACACCTGAAGTGAAGAACCATTATTCTAAGTATCGCTCTAGACGCACGACAACAGCCCTCGACCAGCAGTTCACACTTTGTTTCGTACACGACCAACACCTATTTTTACATTCAAACACTTGTACTTTACATTTCGAAGCATTTTCTTCATTTGTATTGTAATCACTGTACAATCGACACCAGTATCCAAGGACATCGCCCCTGATTGGCGACCATAGTGCAGCGACGACACCCCCTGTCGTCCGCAGGTTTTTTCCTCGATTGAGGTTTTTCCTGTGTCATCAAATCCCTTGTTTCTTTATTTTATTTATCGTCGCAGGTCTCGTCGAAAGATTCTTTCTTTAGTTGTTTAAGTCCATATCGACCTTAAGTTGTCCCTTTGGTGCGATTTTTGGCATTAACAGTGACCAAGTAAAACGTCCACGACCACACGGTGTTGCGGTTGTGGTCGGAACTCAGTGGCGTCCAAATGGTGATTGTTGGCTTCCATTTCGATGCCATGGTCAGGGTTGACCAAAGCATTATCGGAGGCTTCGTCTATGAATTCCTCTTGTGGAGGAATTTGTTCTTGTGGTGGGTGTTGTCGTTCTTGGTCCGCCATGGAATATCTTCTCTCGCTCCCCCTCAACACGGGTATGGGGATTACTTTGCTCCCCCTCGGATTGTGCAGTTGTGTGCAATGGAGAGACGGACCCACAAAAAAAACTTTGTACACAGTTAAAGAAAAAAAATGTGTCGCTCCCCCTCAGAATGTGCGCGTAGAGTGAAATGCACATGGAGTATCCACACACAAAAAAAACTTTTCAGCAGTTAAAAAAATGTGTGAGACACTCCCCCTCAACAATAGAGTGAACTTACCTGATACCGGTTCGTGCTCCCCCTGAACACATAAACACTCGTGAAAGCACAGATATAAGCAAATAAATTAGACGATAGTATGAAAGAAAAGAAACACACGTGGAAAGCAAGGAAACAAACGAAATCTACTTGATAAATACAGAGACGCAATCTAACTGTGTAACTGATACAAGTAGAATACAAACGCGAGAAAGTGTATGCTTAATCATCAGGAGTTTGAACAACGGATGATAAGAAGACAGGTTCTCGTAGATGTATGGAACGTGTATCGGGCACACAAACAGATCAAGTCTTCAGATTTAGCATACCTAACTTGGACACTAGAGTATTAAAACGTTTTTCGTCCAAGGGTTTTGTAAACATGTCTGCTAACTGATGCTCACTATTGACAAAGTAGGGTTCAACTGTACCTCTTTCTACGTGATCCTTGATGAAATGGTACCGAACGTCTATGTGCTTTGTCATCATTCCTAAATCTCACGTCTCCGCCATATTGTTCCTTGTAGTTCGTGAGAAGCTCCCTCCTTCCGGTCATGTGCTTGGAGCATCTAGAGTCTAAGTACCACACATGACCGTCCTGCAAAACAAGTTTAGCGGACTTTGGGTACCCATATTTGCATGGGTCCTGGAGGGTTAGGTTTGACACCTTTCGGAGGAACCTGTTTTGAAGCAGGTTGCCTCTTAGGTGTAGGTTTAACCTCAGTATGAGGAACCCGTTTTGACGTGGGTTTCCTATCTTGATGTGGTTTAACCTCTGATTGGGAACCCCGTTGTGTAAAGTGTTTCTTTTTGTTTTTACGGGGTTTGCGTTTGGGTGTATGATTATATATATGATATGACCCAAACCAATCATTATTATTAATATCATCAAAGTCATTCCAACCACAACTAGAACAACACAAACAATCATGCGACAATTGAATCAATTGCTGAATGGAATAAATTTTCATCAGAAAATTAACATCTCTTTTAACAAAATCATTCCTATGATTCCAAGCACAATCGTTTTTGTTCATTCTAGGGTAAAACACAGTATTGAAAGACTTTGATGCAGCATCCTCGATAGATTCCTTGGCTAGCCACTTTTGGTTATCCTTTTTAGCGCGACCGTTTTTATCTGAACCAACATGGACAGCATGGTCAGTGGCTTTTGAGGAAACAGGAATCTTATTGGTTGGTCGATCGGTCTTTTGCTTTGGCTGTGATTGTTTTTGAGAATTTGAAGCATTTTTAGAAATCTTAATCACAGCCGGAGACTTGGATTGAGAACAGTCGCCCTTTTGAAAATTGACCGGTCTATTAACCACTGGTGATAAGAAGTCAGAATGACTTGGAAGAGGTTTGTCGAAAGGGAACGATTCAAACTCTTCATCAGAATTGCCTTCGGAGTTCATATATTCTGAAAAATCAATATCCGGAATTACAGGACTTGGATTGGTCGAGGAAGGCGAGGAACACTTTGAGTCAGTGTGCTTTGGGGAATTTGGTGCGGAAGCGTTTGAAAAATCAGAGTTTAAATTCCTTATGACACACTCATCTTGAGACTCATTGCTATTTTGTGAAGAGATTTTTCCTATAAAAGCTTTACACGAGGATGTGTCAGATGAATTGGAGGAAAGTTCGGGTGAAATCTGCTTTGCAGTTTGGAGTAGGTCAGTCTGCTCTTGGAGTTGACCATTTCTCATGTGCTCTTTCATCGTTTCTGTTGCCATAGCAGACAGTTTTGATGTGAGCTTATTGATTTCACACCGAAGAGTTTCATGTTCTTCATTCGACACAACTTCAGTTTTCTCAGATTTGAGTTTCTTAAGTTCAGTGATTAGCGCTTGCTTTTCCTTTTGAAAAACTGACCTTTCTTTCTCGAGTGACTCCTCTAACTCGACTATCTTTGCTTCCAAGATGAGAGGGGGGACACAGAGCTTGAACTCATCCGTCTCAGTCTTGGTTGCGGTTGCTTGGACCTCATCCTTTTTGGAGGAATCCTTGGGCGTTACAACCTTATAGCAGTCAAAGTAATCATTTGAGAGATACTTCTTTTGGTTTTTCTCATAGTAATAATTCAAAGGCTCATAACAAAAAGGAAGTTGCATTTTAGACGTGTGTGCGCGCTTGTATTCCTCAGTTTCCTCTTCCTTTTCAAGTTCAAGAGGACCAGTCCACTGTATCGCATATGCCAGATACTTTTTGTCTATCCCAAAACAACCAAAATCATACAGAATAGGTCTTTTAGCTATACCCTTTTTCAAGTAGTGTGGGTTATCGTATCCGATTCCCCATTCCTTGTTAAAATAAGTGAACTCTTTGGGTTTATTCATATGGATGGTCTGATCAGTTTGACCTCTTTTATGGAGTTTGGTTTCAAGATCAAGAATTTTAGCGACAAACTCCTTGTGCTGAATTTGAAGAGCAGAACACTGATAAACAATTTCTGCTTTCTCATCCATACACTGATCAAGCTGTGATTGTAGTTCAGATATTTTGGCCCTTAAGTCCTTAGGTGCTATTGAAAGATTTTTGCATTTTTCTTTTAAATTAGCATTTTCGGACTTATATTTCTCAGTTATACGCTTTTGAACATCTAGCTTTTCAGATAGTGATCTAATCTCAAGCAGTTGTTCATTAGAAGTGGCCTTATGGAAATTTAACCGTTCAGCAAGAGATTGTATTTGATCAAAGAAGTCTTGAGGAGTAGATTCACATACCTGACTTGACTTTGCCGAATCCGTGCCAATAGCAAGAGCATTGCGTGAAGACATCTTTAGTTGCACTAGAGTGATCGTCAGACGATTTGTCCGATTCAAAGTGATAACCTAACGCAAGGCACTAAGAGTGATATCCTAACGCAGGTTCTAAGAGTGGATTAAACTAGATCAGGTAAGAAATTGACTAGGAATCCGGATAAAAGATGTCTGATCTAGAAGTGTCCGGATCAGATTGTGGTAAAACAGATCAATTAACAGAAGTGTCCGGATAAATAAGAGTGTCCGGACAGACTAAGGTTTCCGGATAACAAGATGTTACCGGATAGAATGGGTTTCCGAATAAAATATCAAACACAAAACTTACCGGATGAAAAAGTATCCGGATGAGATGCTTTCCGGATGAAAAGCTTACCGGATGACAGTGTCCGGAAAAGGTCAATTTTACCGGAAACTTTGGGGTATCCGGATAAAATAAGAACTTCCCGAAAACTTTTGGTGTCCGGAACAATTGTATCCGGAAAGATTTAGAAATAGTGAACTTACCCGGAAAGCTGAGTGGTATCCGGAAAGAAGTAGCGATGTTCCGGAAAGTTGAGTGGTATCCGGAAACTACGGTTGTGGTATCCAGATACTGCGGCTGTGGTTCAAAAAATTCGATGGAATTCGATAGGGTTGCTTGAAATCAATCCTGAAAGGTTAGAAACCTACCAAAACACAATAATAACAATACCCAAATCGATTTTGAAGCAAAGTAACAAGTTTTTGATGGTAAAAATCGGATTTTTGCAAGAACACAACCAAAAACTCAAGAACTTGATTTTGCTTAAAAACCACTAAGATGATCGAATTAGATGAAGAAAATTTGCAGAATCGATTATGATGATGATACGAACATAATGTAATAAACGAAAACAGCAAATTTTCACAGAATCAAAATATGGTTTTTCAAAGAAGAACACAGTCGATTTTTGAGAAAAAATTCTTACCAGAAATCAAGAATCACTTTGAATCGTTTCGTCCGTCCGCTCTGATACCAATTGTGAGTTCCAGTTTGATCAGGTAACAACGAAATCAATAATAAACAACAAGAACGATTGATGATTTCAACTTGTCATCCCTCTCGTATTCATTCAAAGTATCGTTCAAAGAATATTACAATTAAAGTAAAGGAACGATTATTTCTTTCTAAGCTCTAATGAATTGCTCTCAATCGTTATCAATTGCTAACCTAATTCTAAGGTTAACTAAACCTTATATACTAAGGCTTTTAGGCAAACATGGCCTAAGCCCATTAGACTAAACTAAGCCCATTTAATGAATAAAAGGCTTTAACAATAAATAATTAATCTAATTAAGCACTATATAATTATTTATATATCTTTCTAATATGTAGGACATTTATGGTCCTAACAGTGTGTACTGTGATACACACAAACATCTTCTTCACCATAGTCACTCCTTCCTTCTCGATTTCTTATCAGCTTTTGTCTTCTCAACTGCCCTCTTATTTTCCCTAAATCTTGCCTTCCCTCGTCTCCCTTCGATTAGGTTGTTTCTCACTAGGTCTTTCCCAATCAAGCTGTATTCTTCAGCCCATTCTTCAAGACCCCATTTGCCGGTGTTTTGGTCGATTGGGTCGAAGCGGAAAAGGGATAAGAGGGGGAGTTCAGGGTGTTGGGTGCAAGCATACAATAAAGGCAGTACAGAAACAGATGCATCACAGGAGTAACAACGAGGACCTTCCTATTCCAATGGCGCAAAACTTCCATCATATGTCCACCCAACTCTCGGTATGAGGCCCTAATTTTTTCTTGTTCAGCTTTTCGTGTATGCAAGCTGGAAACTGCCAGATCATCAATGCAAGTTGCTGTGAATATGTCGATTGCTCCAACTGGAATACCGAGAAAAGTGGAAAGCTTTTGAGCTGCTTGAACCACACCGATTGAATTACATTCAGCTTGGTGGGGTGTCGTCCCCTCTGTGTGATGTATATATATATATATATATATATATATATACATCATGGACGATGAGTTATGGTTGTGATGCAGGGATGATTACACACAGAGGACGATTTGGTGGAGTTTCACGGAGAAGAATAGCGGTAGTCAAATGGGTTGGATTTTAGTGGTGTGGTTCACCGGAGTAGATGAATGGCGGTGGTGTAGTTCAACCGGTGAAGGAGGACCGTCCATGTGTTTTATTTTACACTCACACACAGATCATATATATATATATATATATATATATATATTAGTTAATTTTACATATAGGTCCTTAAGGTTTGATTGTATTTACAAAAAATAACAATAGAAACAAATAGAATTACAAAAAAATGGACTAAAAAGTGAAAGGACGAAAATACCCCTGACTCTAACGGAGGTTTTTAACGGAGTTAGTGGCAAGGTCCTTGTTTCAGAGCAAAATCAGAACCATGAGGACGAAAAGTTTAATTATGAAACCATAGATCCCTGTTTCAAAGAAATCACTATACCTTAAGGACCAAAAGTAGAGTTTACTCTTCTTTTCCATTATGTTGGGATGATAGAGCGAGGGCATAGGCACCCCTTAAGCTGTTACAGGATCCGCTCATCCGCTCATGTCTCAGCAGTGTTCCCAACCGTCAAAACATATATGAATTACATGTTAAGACAACTGGGCAACAAACACCTAATTACAATAGTTGAAACACAAATACAACCCTTTCTTGTATAATGTCAGGTTTTTCATCAGTAGGAGGTGTAACTTTATCTCATTTAGTTTCGAAACAACAGTGTTTAATTCGTCACATAGGTTGAACTTGCAAATGTAACTACAAAACTGCCGTACGTAAAAGCATCTCCATTTCTCATCTTGACAATTTCGTGCAATAGGCTCCGATTTCTTATCTCAAAACTGTTAAAACAACAAAATGGAATTATCGAGAAAGGTTGGGTTCCGGCCAGAACTTGAGGTTAACGTGAGAAGTTTGAGAATAGTTATCAACCATTGGATGAGAAATGGATGCATTCTAGAATGAGTTGAACCAGATCAATTTTCTTCTAAGCCGCAATTCATGGGAGGGTATTCGATTAAAGTGATCAACGGTTCATATCCACTTCTCACATTAACCTCAACTTTCCACACAATCCTTCGCCTTATCGAGAATATATGGCTAACGATACTATTTTTTTTAAGCCACCGTCTAAAACGTCTCCACTAGGGATGAGCCTAAAGGACCATTTTCTCGAACCGAACTGGTATCATACCGAACTCGAACCGGTACCATATAATCGGTACGGTTTTCGGTTCCAAGTATTTGACAAAATCGGGATTCGATACCGGGATTTTCCCGAAAAATCCCGAAACCGAACTGGAATATTAAGAGAATGTTTTTTTAAAATTCTTTAAGTATGCATATCATCTTCTAAAAAACTAACCTTATTTTTTCCTAATCAAGATATACCATCTCCTAAACGAACAAAATGGAAAAGGAAAAGCGTAAAAGAATACCGAATATTGTTGAACTTTTGATTGGTTTTGAACTTTTGATTGTTTAAGATTGATTTTGATACACATTTGAAACATTATGAAAATATTTTGGTTTGCGATTGGTTTTGATACACATTTAATATATTTTCATATTTCCGGCCCTAAGTGGTCCGAGTACCGATTTTCCCGTCCCGAAACCAAAATCGAATCGGTACATATGGTTCGGTTTTCGGTTATACTTTTTAGTCCCAAAAAAATCGGTACCAACTAGTTTGGTCCCGATCTCATCCCTAGTCTCCACCATACCCATCCGACAAACCAAGTGTATATCACAATGGCAGGTAAACGGCGCATGGAATCGAACTTTAGACCTCCTACTTTAGACCTACTTAACCAATGGCATGTGGCAACATGGACTCATATGGATTATACATAGCACATGGGTATTGTTCAAGAAGTTGAAGTTCAAACTTACACCATAATAAAACCAACAAATCACATTTCAAGTTTTGATCCCCAATGCAATACTACCAAGACTTGTAGTCACTAGACAAGATAACAAGAAATAAAAAATACAAAGACCGAACCATCGCCTTTGGATCTCCATGACACTTAACCAGGACCAACCTTCGGAATGTCATAATGCTCGCTCATATTAGCAAGATACTGGTTGAAATCCGAAATCCGGTCACGGTGTGATTTGTTTGACGTTTTCGCCATTTTGTGCATGTCAATTTGCTGCCTTTGCTCCATGTAACGCCTCTCGGCTGGAGTCATACTGTCCAAATAAGAAGCACGATTTGACTCTCCCAAGTGTTTGTCCCCATCGTTCGTGTCTTCCTGATCAGTTATTGTCATGATGCCTCCACCAATATCTGAGATTACAAATGTCAATTGTTTTAGAGAACTGTAAAATCAAACTGGCCATCTATTTCATGTAAAGGGACCATAAAAGCTAAAGTTGGAGAAATATTTCCTATCAAAGGGTAAGCAAGAAATACCATTCGGCCTTTCTGTTTCTAGGGAGAATATTCTTCTGACAGATTTAAGAATGTCTCAGCATAACACAAGAATGCCTTAAAATCTGTCAGAAGGTTGTGCACTTAAAAAGTATCTTTCAGAAGGTTAGGGGCTGTTTGTTTACCACTTTACCTCTTAATAGTTCCATTAAAAGACAACCTCTGAATCGCTAAGAGGTAAATCTTGTTTGGCAAAAAAAAAAGTCTCTCTCTTAATGGTTCTAAAACCCTCTGAATGATTTTGTATCTTGGGTCTCCCTTAACCATTCAGCGCCCTAATTTCATTATGGACAATTACCAAACAACCATATTTCATTTTGCACTATATCATAAGAGCCTATTATTCATTCTGACCACTTAGTCTCCTATAAATAGATGTATTGTGTACATGTTTCACTTAATAGAAACACTTCTAAATACACTGATTCTTCTTTACATTTGATCATATTATACTATACGAAGAGAGTTCTTATGGCATATTTGTAATCTGCATCAGGACAATGCACTTCAGAATTTAGACACTAAAACCTTTTACAATCACATGATAAAACACATGAAGTTGCCAAATCTTGACAACTAGGGGGCCGTTTGGTTTGAAGAAATGTTTTTGAGGGATTCAGATTTCATGGAAGGATTTGGAATCTTGGGTGTGTTTGGTTTGTAGGATTTATAAAAACAACTTATAAATAATTAAACAATAATCAAATTACCTTTTATTAACTGAGTATTACAAAACAAATGTTTTTAACATATTTTAAAACATTATTATACATAAATCCAATGAAATCCCGTGAAATACCAACTACCCCCATGGGATTTCTAAATCCTATGTTTGTGGGATTTCATTGAAATCCCGATTTCATTTCTGAACTTTCATTTAAACCAAGCACGGGATTGGAATGGAATCCAACTCCAAATCCCACAAACCAAACGGCCCCTAGCCCCTAAGTACGCTTTCAGACATCAACTCCTTATCTGTAGTAATGTAGTAACGTCTGTTCAGATATGTGAAAACCCCTTGCTTTTTTTATCAAGATTAAAATGTATGATATAAGTTGTATTATAAAAGATATGTTATATGAGAAAGTTTCAATATTATGCTTTAAAGACGTGTACTGGATAAGTGGGGATGTATTTATATGTGTATTTTACAAGTGTTATAAAAAGTATGTTATATTATAGAAGTTTAGGTATTGTGTTTTAAAGACTTTTACCAAGTGGAGATGTACTATTATTTGTGGTAGAACCGTAGAAGTTGTGAATTAAGTTTATATTTAGTCTTAAGAAAAAAAGATTCAATAAATGAGTTGATATGGGCCATATTCCGACTACTTAGATTAGTTGCACCATGAGTTGGGTCATGGGTCATGGCCTCATGGGTCACGGGTCAAGTCATATTATTAACCGGTCCAACCAAAATCTGAACCATTAACAGATCTAATTCCAAATGTATCTTCAAAGAAATCAGTAACGATGAACTAATTAATCCTTCTATATGGTTGTAAACACAGATATCAAGCTACAAAAAATAACAATCTTAATACGAAAGAGCCAAAACGAAAGGACAAGTGTCAAGTAATCATCAACAAATAAGTTACACATCAAAATATGTTGCAAGTATCTAAGCAGTAACTCAAGAAAAACAATGCTCTCCATCCCAAAAAAATAGTCCAAAAGGGAATTAACAGATTAGATATTTAGGCATTGCAGATGATTCGATAGAGATAAAAGATAGATAATTTATCCAATGTCTTAATAGGTGGTTGCAATTTTGTAACACTAGATAAACCTTATGGTCACAATTTCAAATGGGATTTTTCACATGGCAAAGAAAAATTATAAATTGGACTTTGTTTTGGAATTGAGAGGTAATACTTGAAAAAACTAATACATTAAAGCTTTTGTGAAGCAACTAACCGTCAACATTCTCATCATCAATCGTTTTAGTGGTTTGATCAGATAATTGTCTAGTTTTCTTCTTCTTCTTGACTCCACCAGCTTTCACATCAAGAGCCTTACCCTTTAATTTCAGCTTCCCACCAACAACGTTCTCGTATGCAGACATTGAAACTGCAACGAAGAAAGAGCTAAATGATAAACGTTTGCAACGAGGAATATTTTACAGTTGAAAAAAGAATGTTAATGCCATAGGATTTAAAAGAAAATACTAAGGGCTTGTTAGGAAATCGAAACGGGAATGACAATTGTATTGATACTATTTAGTTGATACTGAAAATCGGTGGCATTATCAAAGATGTTGTTTGGATGTTGAGCCTATATAACCAGTGAAAAATTGTTTTGTATAATAAATTATAATTCAAATATCTTATGAGTGCTATAAACTCACGTCATTGGTGTAATTGTACTAAATTATTATTATTATGTCAAATTGTCAATCATGAATGTATCACCTAAGCACAAAAGCATAGCTTTAAAATGACCATTCAATACAAATACACAACAATGTCACATAGTTCTTCAAAAAGGACTTACATAGCCACCCAACGTCAAAATACGATACAAAAAGAGTTATATGAAATTTTTCTTGCAGAAACCTTACATATGTCCAAATCCATTCACTAGTGTTTTGGATAAAAGAACCTAAGCAAATAGGATCATATCATATGAGTTGGCAAAGTAAACAAGACCTTAACTTTGGTGGGATCATTGTAGCCAATTTCAAGAGTTCTACCAACATTAGTTTGAATTATGTCAATATAAGAAGTTGATTCATGACTTTTTGCATCTTCTCCTCTCTCAAAGAATCATATCCATTATCTACAATCAAAGCAATGGTAGCAAGAGAATATTGTGTACCATTTGACCACAAATAAGCTCACGTCAATGGTTTGCCAAAAATGAACTTCAAACTTAAACAACACATCATGGTTTGTGGTGAACCAAGGTGTATAAAAACATTACGACAACCTCTTAAATATATGTATTTCTAATATGCCTTAAACATCCAATGTCCCTTATCATATGAAATACCCATAATTCCATCCAAAGCTCACTAATACAAGCATCATCACTTTCAATGGTCAATCTAAACATCCATTTCATCCGGTCCATCTTTTTTCTTCATTGTTTGACTTCATGAATCTTACTTCGAAGGTAGGAACAAATAACCACAAATTAGGCAGCAGATATAAAAAACCAAACATGTTAATAATTGTTTGCTGAAGCAACAAAACTTGCGTTAGTTTGCATTGTCTTTCGTTAACAGGGATCGGCCATTTTTTATCTACAAAAGCATATGGGAACTAAATGCATTAGTGAAAATTAAGAACACTTCTGAAAACCTGGATTATACAGATTATATAGCATATGGACATGTTCCAGAAGATGAACTTCAAACTTAAACCACAGATCATGGGGGTTGACATGGTTACCTTAACCACATACACCGCAATAACACTTTCAACCTAACAACGTATACAACTGTAAATCGATTTCGATATGTAATCAGTAGAAGAACCGAAATCGATTTCTTGTTTTGAGCAAAACCAAGTAACAATAGAAGCACAGCAGTTACAAACCCTAAAATCGATATGGATTAAATTAGAAAAGAAGATGATTACCTACTTGAAATCTCGGAGAGGAACACGATTCCGATACGCAGAGCTAAACAACTCAGAGACTAAATCTCCGACAACCTTCACGTCGTCGCCTCCTTGGCTACTCCTTTTACAAGCAGATGAAATAGGCTTTTTTTGGTACCTGCAACCATCCTGTAGTTCCACTCTTTTTCTTTTTCTCCCTTCGGATAAATTACGTGCAAAAGTCACAATTTTTACTCAATTTTTATTTTTGAAGTAAACTTCATTTTTGGTCCCTCTATTTTTTTTATTTTCTTGATTTTGGTTTATAGAGTTTGATCATACAAATTTACTATTGCAATTTGTACTTTTGTCCGGTTTTGAAGTGTCTCGCTAACGAGAGTGTATTAGGTGATGTACGGTTTGTTTTCTGTTAAAATCAGTATGGATATGGCTGTCTGTGTGGATACAGTTGTTTGGGTGTTAACAGATGAGTTCTTGTTCGGTTGTTGTGCTGAATAAAAAGTCTAAATGTCAGAAATGACCATTTTACCTTAGTCTTTTTGTCCAAATAAAACAACTATTTGATAAAAATGTTGAATAAATGATTTATAATTATAAATATATATATATAATTTAAAAGATAGTTAATGAGATACACAGATTCAAATAGTCATAAAGTTAGAACCAAATTACATTTGAATATATACACACACATAAGCAATCTAATCAACGAATATTGCTTTAGGCCATCCGTAGCGCAGCTCTCAAGCGCCACATCAGCGTCACATCAGCTTTTCTCCTAACCCTCTCCTCAAACTCTCAAGCCCTAAAGTGGCGTAGCGCAACCCTCAAGCCCTCTTGTCACCTCATTTTTTTTAATTCTTTTATTTATACATTTAATTATTTAACAAAATAAAAATATTTATATATTTTTTAATAAATAAAAATAAGATAAATAATAAAAATAAAAATTCATATCATTCATTAAAAATAAAAATTACAAAATACAAAACACTAAAAAAATAAAAATTACAAAATACAAAATTACCCAAAATTATGTAATTTTCTAATTCTCTCTTTCTTCGCCAAAGTAGCCCTCAAAATATCTCCCGTAAGGTGATCATGTGGGGTTATGAAAACTCGAAGTCTTTATCAAATCGTTTTTCTCGTTCGATTTCTCGTTCGAGTTCCAACTTATCTCGTTCGAGTTCGAGTTTTTTCATTTTGTACTCCATTGTATCATCAATCTTGTCGTTGAACTTCGTCAACAACTGAGTAACACTTTCGTTCGTATTCGACTCGCTCGTATTACTCGTTGATTTTTTTTTGCCTTGTTTCTCCCGATGGGTCGTTGAAGTTGCTCGACCTCGTTGACGTCTTCATCGTCATCATCGGAAGGTTTGGTACGTTTTGAACACCGCGATGAAGTTGTCGTCATCGTTGGAACGGCTCCCCATTTTGGACATTTTTTTAGGACTTCCCAAGCTTGTTCGTGAGTGAAAGCAAACCCAAGTTGTGTTCGGTACCGTTCGTGTGCCGTTCGTGAAATGTCGGCCTCACTCATTCCGCTTGATCTATTAGGCTGTGTTTGGTTGCAGGACAGGACAGGACAGGATAGAACAGGACAGAACAGAACAGCTGTCCAGCGTTTGGTAGAACATAACTAAACTGGACAGAACAGGACAGGACTGACAAAATGACCAATTTACCCCCAGTGAGTTATTTAGTGTTTTTTTTACCAAATAATGTTTAGTAGTGGCGGCGGCGGTGGTGGGAACGGTGGTGGTGGCGGTGGTGGTGGCGGTGGTGGTGGCGACGGTGGTGGTGGTGGTGGCAGCGGTGGTGGTGGCGGTGGTGGTGGTGGCGGTGGCGGTGGTGGTGGCGGCGGTGGTGGCGGTGGTGGTGGTGGTGGTGGTGGCGGTGGTGGCGGTGGTAAACAAAGAAGAAGAAGAAGGGGGTATTTTTGTCAAAAAAATCCTTGTTCTACTTAGTTCCATGGTTTTTGGTGGAACACACTTGTTCCATGTTTGTTCTACTTAGTTATGTTCTGTTCCATCTTAAGTCACGCCAAACATGGGACAAGAGCCCTTGTTCTGTTCTGTTCTGTTCCACCCCTGTCCTGCAACCAAACGCAGCCTTAGTGACCAAGTTGTTGTAGATGCCGCCAAAAGAATTTATTCTTTTATTGAGGTCGTTGAACTTGGTTGATTGATGAGTTGTTCTATAATTTCCGCGACCCATAAAACTAAAGAACACTTGCCCGATTCGGGTCCAAAAACTTTCTACATTTATGTAAATTCAAGTATAAGAATATTAACAAGAATAATAATAATATTAATAATATTATTAATAATAATAATAATAATAACAATAATAATAATAATAATAACAATAAAAATAAAAATATTACCACCGGTTTGTGCGTTACCGACAACGGGATCCTCCGAAACGTCAACCCACGCCGACACTAACGCGAGTTTATGGCTTAATGAGCTCTGTGGTAGATATGGCTGCTCCGCCGAGGCCGCTCCCTAGCCCGAGCCCGAGCCCGCGTACGTTACGGATGGCCTTAAAACGGTTCACACAAAATATTATTAAGGTGTGGGTGTCGAGCCCTGTGAACCACTAATAAATTCATATATCGCCGCCTTTCAAAAGCACCTATATATCATTGATCAATAACACAAACCCTAGCTAACCAGATAATTAGAAATCATAAATTGGAAACTTAAGATTGCAAACCGGATGGTATATTCCTTTGAGGAAGATGATGGATGTAATGGCAACTTGAAGAAATTCAACAAGTAGACGTGACGTCCCCCCTGCTGCAACTAAACTAATTTACAAGCTAGGTTTTACGATGAAGAAATTCAACAAGTATCGATGCGGAGAATATAACTAGAAAATCGATAAAGATAAATAGTGTGCAAATCAATGGAGAAAGAGCAGTGATGCATATGTGTGAGGAAGAGCAGATCGAATTGACATCACCGAACCAATGGAAGCAGATCAATGTGTGCGAATCAGCTCCCTTTTTCATTAATGAGGGTAATTGGGAGAGGGGCAAATAAGAATAATAATAATAGCTGAGCCCAAGGGAGTCCTATTTTCTAGCTGACCGAATCAGCTCCTTTTTTAGCCAATAAGCCGCTACCGAACTGGTAGATATGGTTGTGCGAAGCAGCCATATCTACCACAGAGCTCATTAAGCCATAAACGAACAGGCCCTTAGTCTTGACGCCTTTCTCTTACGCCATCCACCACCCCCTCCGATACTCCATCTCTAGCAGATGGCTCCTGTAGAACTCAAAATCTCAAACCCATCCCCAACTCAAGTAAAACAAAAAACAAAACCCAAAACATGTCATTTGCATGTGGTGGCAGCCGGGGTAGAGGTGTAAACGAGGCGAGCTTTTAACGAGCTATTTGAGCTCGAGCTCGTTTATCTTGAGTTCGAGTCTAATAAATATCGAGCTCAAGTCAATCTCTAACAAAAAATAAAGTTCGCTTAACTTAAAGAATCGAGTTCCATAATACCAATGTTCAACTCGACTCGTTCGAAAGCTCGATTAAACTTTACAAGCCGAGTCATGCCATTCGAGCATACACTTTTTTGAGCCAAACATATTTATACGTTTACAGATTATATAATGAAAAAATAAAAATCATTGAGCTTGAGTAAATAAACGAGTTAATCAATCTCGAATTCAAGCTCATAAACGAGCATCGAGCTCGAGCTCAAACATTGAAAAAAAATTCAAATTCAAGTTGAGCACAAACCTGATATTATTTTTGTAAGCCGAACTCGCATAACCTGCAACTCGACTTGAGGCATTTACACCCCAAGGTGGGGGTTTGCAGTTAGTGGGGCGAGGGTTATTAACGGCTCCACACCCGGCCACAAGCTCTTGTGCATAAAAAAAAGAGGAGATAGAAACAAAGTTAAAAGAGAATGGAATAATGAATGAATTTTGTAGTCATTTCTTGATATTAAAAAAGTTTTTGGGTTTCTTGAGTATGAACCAATGTAATAAATAAGATAATAATGGAAAATTAAATAAAAGAATATGTTAGTTAAAAGAATTAAAGTTTATTATTATTATTATACATATTATAATTTTTAAGCTGTTAAATTAAATTTTAAATAATTAATTTTTGATTTTAAATAATAATTACATATAATATAAATAGATATAAATAATTGAATAATAATAAAATAATAATAATAATTGATAAATAAAATATATTGACTAATATTAAAACAATAACAATAATAAAATAAATGATATGATTAACAATAATTTTAAATAATTAATCAATACATACTTAAAATTTATATATAATTAATAGTTAATATTAATAAGGGTATAATTTAAAAAAATTACATAAAATTCATCATAAGCTACTCTAAGTAGCTTATTAAGAACATTTCTAACAACTTCTCTTTAGTTTTTCTAAAATAAAGACCTAAAAGTCACAATCTTTAAAAGAAATTACATTTAACTCTAACAAATTTTTTTATTTTAAAGATTTCAACATCTATTATAGTATTAAAATATTATATAAATTTATCATTCTAATACATTTTTAAAAAGAATTTGTATAAAATAATAATAACTCAACCGTATTGATGGGAACGGATATAAAAAATTTCTATTTAAATATCAATTTTTAAAGAATTCTCTAAATTTAAAGATTTCTCTAGTTTTCTCTAACTTAGAAGAGCAATATAAAGAAGTTGTAATTAAGTTCAATTTTATCTATTTTAGAGAAGCTATTAGAGATACTTTATTAAACTAGTTTATAAACTAACTTATTTCTATTCAAATATATACTAAGAAAACAAGCTTTATAAAATTAATTTGTTTTTGCCGAACGGCCCTTAACAATATATATTATTCGTAGATTAAAGTGATTTTTCTTCTTATCATCTTACATGTTTCGTTACCTTCTACTCTAATAGGTGTAGAATGAATACGTAAATGGGTAGGAAATAAATATGTATAATTACCTATTCCTTGTCCACTATTTTAAATGAGATAAGATAACATAACTAGATCAGTAGTTTGTGTTCAAAGACTAGTTTTTTTTTTTGGAAAGGGTGTCATAGGCTATGCCTAGACTAACCCCTTGACAAATTATGACCGTAAGACATCAACCCTAATAAAGCTCAGTGGCCACAAGTTGTGTATGTCTGCATTTGAACTCTGGACAGATGAGATATTCCACCACATCCTCAGAGCCTTAACCAATAGGTCACAACCCTTATAGACAGACAAACTGCAAACATTTTTAAATATTAAACTGGACCCTTCTAAAATCGGTCTAAATCAAATTTTAGCCATCTGTAAACTATACTGAATAGATGACTTTCATATGATTAATAAACAATTTATAATTAAAAATATTAAGGCTGCTGTATTATTAAAATCTAATGGTTACTAGAAAAAGCCATCAATCTAAGAACCGCCACAAATTTCCATTTTTTTCTTATAAAACTCTTCGAGAACGAGTGACCAAACTGCTTACGTTTGACGAAGGTTACAATGACCACAAGAAAAGCTTGACCTTGACCTTTCATCAATTCTATTTCTACCCCTCCGTTTTTTCATGTCGGTTGTCAAATTAATAAAATATGTGGTTACCCAACTGAAATTACATTTTTTACCACAAACACTTTTGGGCAACCAAAGGTAGATATCTACGTAGAAACTACAGAGTTTCATGTCACCGTTTAATTGTCCAAACCTAATAGAAACTATCTACGACTTTTAAAGTTGTCAAACGCTATCTATGGTTTGATGCATGAAACACATAAACACTAACCGTAAATCGTTGAAATTTGAGTTTTAGAGCACATCAAAGCTTAAATTTGAGTTTTGATACACCAATGATGAAACACATAAACACTAACCGTAAATCGTTGAAATTTGGTATGATTATTCAATGTTTTGTATTATATTTTGTAACTATAATTAATTTAATTTAATTTAATTTTTATTTTATAATTAACTTAAATTATATTTTATTAGTATGGTAAGTATTTTGTGTTTCTGGAAGCGGTTTCACTCCTTTATAGGTTGAAACTCTAGAACCTAAAGACTTTCTCAATCAGACAATATAGATGGATTCAGTTCCACAAATCTCACTGCACCTCGTTCTCGTTGTACCGTAATAGAGGTTTAATTTAAACGACAAGGTAGCACCCAAAAGAATTCTAGACCCTATTTTATACGATAACGGTTGGTTCCCATATTCTTACTTGAGATATAATGCAAACTAGAGTGATGAACGAAAGCATAAATATGTTTGCAAGTATCTTGATCAAATGTAAAACAACAGGGAAGAGATAATCAATAAATATATATTAGAATGAGTCAAAAAGCTCGTATTTTTTATTTATAATGAAGAACACCAAGAACACCGTTAAGTGTGTGTAATCTTCACAAATCTCTCTCAGCTACAATTTACAGGATAGTGGAATTGCAAATTACAGTGCAACGTGTTGTGAAACAAAATGTGTGCCTATTTATAGCCTGATAAAGGTGAAACAGTGTACTATCTAACTCTGGTGAGACACGTGTAAAGTAGAAAGTAGTCATTTGGTGCTGACGTGGCATGGCCTGATACTGCTTCAACACTTGAGAGAATAAATGAGTCTTGTGTTCTTCAAAGGGGATTAACTTCAGAGGGGACTTCAGAACCTCTGACGATCTTCTGATGGGGCTTGTCTCGGAAGTGGTGTCTTTGAAGTTTTCTTCAATGTTGCTTCTAAGCTATCTCTGAAGTCTTCTGACTTAGTGAATTTTCAATACTTTTACATCTGAAATACTTGAAGCTAACAATCTCCCCCTAAGTATTGAAAATATAGATTTACAATGATTAAGCAGATATAAGCTAAAAGGCAAAGAGGAGAAATTCATCCTCTGTTAAAAATTTACTTTACTTTAAGGATAGATCGTTACAGTACAAAGTAAAGCAAAATTAACCATATCTATGTCCATTACAGATTCTATGAAATTTCATGATTAGTTCTCTAAATTTTATCATAGAATCTATTTCATTGAAGAAAATCTCAGCCAGATCCACTGGGCATCTGGGGTGTCCCACACGTTGCTCTATGAGTTTCCTTATTGCTAACAGAGAGTCGGTTGCATACTTGGCCACATCACTTTTCTGAATATCTTCTTCACTTTGTTGACTCTAACGATGAAGCCAAGTGGTTCTGCAAGCAATGTACCTATTTTGATCTTTTCAATGTCTTCCAAGGGTTCATCTGGTGCAGCAACACTTAATCTTTCGGCTCCCAAGCTCAGCGCAATTTGGAAATCAGTTTGAGCTCTGAGCTTAACATGTTCCTCCATCGCCATTTCCATCTCCATCATCGATGACCCGTATATCTTGATTCTGCCAGCTTTGACATGAAAGTGACTATGCAACCTCTTCAGATCATAAGGATTTAGAATGACGATTGTTATTGAAGACATAAATTTTCCCATCTGCACATTCAACAGAGTATTCGTGGTAGATGATCTTGTTGTAGGCAAACTTTCTTTCACGGACCTTGTGAACTAAAATGATAGGTTCGTCAGAGTACACATCCTTCTTGAGGCTTGTTCTGTCTCTGATGAATCTTCTTCTTTCGTTTGTCATATCAGTCTTCAGCCTTGGAATCAGAGGGAGGACATATAAGGCGGCCGAGTCAGTCTCTTGATAGAGGTACCTGTAGGCAGGGCCGTGCCAGGGGAGGGCGGGTCGGGCTTACGCCCAAAGCCTATAAAAAGTAGGGGCCCAAATTTTTTTAGTATATACTATATAGTATATAGTAGTAGTTCAAAAAAATTAGTCAATAAAAGAGCACAATTTGTTTTAGTATCTAATAACACCCAAAAGCAATTTAACATTATATTAAAGGCCTACAAAAAGTAGGGGCCCAAATTTTTTTAGTGTATACTATATTGTATATAGTACTAGTTAAAAAAATAGCCAATAAAAGAGACAAAGTTCTCCCATCATGCTCATCTTAAATTCACTTTTCATCAACTCTGAAAACCTTTCACAATACTTTTGATTAGTAGACTCAAAGATAATGTCATCAACATATATTTGTACTAAAATAAGCTCATGCTTGTATCTTTTAATAAATAAGGTAGTATCCACAGTACCTTTTTCAAAACCATTATCTGTCAGAAAAGTTGAGAGAGTTTCATACCAGGCTCTGGGAGCTTGTTTAAGGCTATACAGAACTTTGTCTAGTAAGTAAACATGTCTGGAAACTCTGAGCTTTCAAATCCAGGTGGTTGTTGGACATAGACTTCTTCATGCAGTTTGCCATTCAGAAAGGCAGATTTGACATTAGTATCTAATAGGACCAAAAAAAAATTAACATTATACTATGGACCCATAAAAAGTAGGGACCCAAACTTTTTTAGTATATAGTAGTAGTTTAAAAAATTTAGTCAATAAAGAAGACACAATTTTTTTTAGTATCTAATAGGACCCAAAAAGAATTTAACATTATATTAAGGGCTCAAATATTTATATTATAATATAGTAGGTTTCTTGTTATTTACTAAAAAAACTCATTCATTTTGAAAAAATTACCAGTATATATGGGACTATCTACCATATATCTATATTTAGGATTTCAAAATTAACCTTATTTTTTCATACATTGTGGACTTCCTTATTACCTAATTATTGAATGCATAATTTAAGTATTCTTCTATATCTATGATAGGGTTATTTATTTAACCCTATTTTAGCTATATAATTTCAATTTTTAAGCCATTTTGTTATCTCATTGAGTCAATTTCAATTAGTTTTAGTAGCATTTACGTAAAGTATGCAATTTATGCCCTTCTACTATTACCTAATTATTGAATGCACAATTTATGTAAAGTGATTTTTCTTCTTATCATCTATCTATTACATGTTTCATTACCTTCTACTCTAACATGTGTAGAATGAATACGTAAATGGGTAGGAAATAAATATGTATAATTACCTATTCCTTGTCCACTATTTTAAATGAGATAAGATAACATAACTAGATCAGTAGTTTGTGTTCAAAAACTACTTTTAAATGAGATAAGATAACATAACTAATAATTTTTTTAGTATCTAATAAGACCAAAAAAAAATTAGTATCTAATAGTGTTGGTTCCCGTTTTGCTTAGACAAGATTATCAGATCTATTAGTTCAGGTTTAAGGTTTGATGCGGAAGCGTATTTAAAGAACTAACAGATAAGTTTGATAGATTTAGAACACAATATAAATAAACAGTGAACAGGAAATAATATCTCAAAGTTTACTGAATATATATATATATATCAAGAACAGATTTAAGAACAGCGAGTATGCAAAGCTTTAAACATATATGACTCTAAATGTGCATAAGCTATGTGTTCTTATGTATTGTATGTGTGTTCTTGTTTTTTTGTGTTAGGAAGAACTCAACATGAGTCTTCCTTATATACTACTCTAAAGGGGACCATAAAGCATATGCTACTATTCAAAAGGTACGTATGAATAGTTGAGAGGATGTTGTGAACAGTTGCAAGGATGGCATGAACAGTCAGACGTGCTGTATTGCATTTAATGCAGCAGACGTCTAATATGTACTAAGCCCTATTGAGTCCATTCAGAGTTTGACACGTGTTGAAGTTGGACAGGGCAAGTTGCCATGCAAGTTGATGAACATGTCTTGGAACAGTAGCAAGATATTATAAATATCTTCCTAGTCTTTAGAGGACCACAGAGACTCTGTAATGTGTTACAGAGGTTCTGCGGTCTGGTTCCTCTGTAAAGTAGTCTTCACCGGATTCCGAGTCTTTGGTCGTTTACTTCTGCAGAGCTTCTGTCAAGGGTGGCAGAGGTTCTGTGGCTCGGTCCTCTGTGAGAAGTCTTCTTGGTTCCTTGTCTTCTGATGTTGTCCGCAGAGGCTCTGTTATTGGTAACAGAGGTTCTGCGGTCTTGGTCTTCTGAAAGCGTCCTTCTGTAGTTTCCTCGGTCTTTGATCACTCTTGATCAAACTTCCTTTGATTCTTCTGAGATGCCCGACAGAGCTTCTGTTGCACTCAGCAGAGCTTCTGTGGAAGTTCTTCTGTACTTGGCCATTTTTCAATACTTCTAATATTCAGAATATTGGAGCTAACAATCTCCCCCTAAGTATTGAAAAATAAAAGGTTGAATTTATGTATTTTAACCTAAGTAAAGAAGAGGTTAAACAATACCTCGGAAGATTATTTCATTCATTTTGGAATTTATGTCAGAGGCATTTACATTTGAGTACACAGAAATAAACGTTGACAGAGGTTCTTTGAAGAGACTCAGATTTTTGCATTTGGAAAGTCGTCGAACTTTCTGTTGTCTTTTCCTACTTCCTTGAGTTCTTCATAGAATTTGAGGCAGAGATTTCGTAAGCCGAGTGTAGCATCAATCTCTTTGATCATCATCAGAGCAGATTCTTCGTCCATAAGCTCTGTTGCTTTATTCTCCTCTAGTATCTTTCTGAACATGTTCAGAGTACGGGTTGTGTACTTCTGACAGTCCATTGTCACAAACAGTTTCAGTTGATCAGTAGGATTCTTGAATACTAACCCGTACCTTGGAGTTTTGATTATAGAATTGGGTATGGCATTGGGTGGGCAGAAATCCTCTGGTGGTCTGATACTTAGAGTAGTTACGCCTAGATCGATGGCTAATTGAATGTCGAGCATGCTGTAGATTTGGAGCTTTTCACGCATCGCCTTTTTGAGAACTCGATAAGACCTTTTGTGGCAGTCGTCATTGAAGTTGTCTTTCGTCCATTGCAGAAGGTCAGGTAAGTCATAGGGATTGAGGTTTCGGATATCAGCATCAGAGAATTTATTCTCTGATCTGTCAGACCTCTTGACTTTCCAGATTGTATACACCGTATGAGGATAGGTTCTCATTTTAGAGTATTTTCAATAGATTACCTTCTTTATTTTGTGAATGGAGTAAACTTGATTGACTGGTTTTGACTTTGTAGAGGTGAAGATTGCATCGAATTCCTCTCTTAGCTTCTGATCTCGGACATGGGCTGGCAGATCGCTCTGGAAGTGTTGTCTGTAGAGATAACTGTAGACTTGTTCTTCCATTTGTTCAATGGTTGAAGTAGATCTTGGAATTTGTCTCCTTAGCTCATCCAT
Organism: Saussurea involucrata; assembly: GCA_033807775.1. Taxonomy (NCBI): domain Eukaryota; kingdom Viridiplantae; phylum Streptophyta; class Magnoliopsida; order Asterales; family Asteraceae; genus Saussurea; species Saussurea involucrata. The sequence goes on from CM066316.1 coordinate 30,874,669, forward strand.
CTCTCGAGTGATGTCTGCTACTCTACCTTCTGTTACCTTAGCTGTGGGATTCAGGGATTGGTTTTCTGACAGAGGATTCAAGTTGAATGCCCAGTCTTCCTCTTCGGGTTTAGGAGTGACGAAGGCATTAAAGGCACCTTTCATCAATTTCTCTGTAGCAACTGGCATCTTCTTCTTTGGCTCTTCTTCTGTCATTATTCCCTTGCCTTTATCTTTTGGCTTTGAGGTTTCAGATATTGGGTTTTGGATTTGTGTGGGTGGAACCTTTGTTGATTTGACAGTTGGAGGTTCTGTGGGTTTTGGGGTTGGATGCTCTGATGTTTTGGTTGTTGCCTCTGAAGGTTTTGATACTTCGGGTTGTGAGGACTCTGTTGGTGAAGAGTTTTCGGGTCTTGGAGGTGGGATGTCAAAACGCTTTGCTGATTGAAAAGCAGATACAAATTCCATTCTGCGAAGAATGAATTCTGCAGTGCGTTTTGGTCTTTTGGGTTTTCGAGCTATGGATTTTACTCTTGTTTTGCGCAGGATTGGTTGTGAGGTTGGTGTTGGTTCTTTGGGTGAGGGTGGAGTTTGTTCTGAGGATGCAAGATTGATTACCTTAGGTTCTGTGGTTGGTGCATCCTCTGGTGAGATAGAGGTGTTTTGCCTCTGTTGTTTTCCCTTCTGGGTTTCTGTCGTAGAGGGTTCTGCAGTTTTCTCTGTAGTTTTTGCAGAAGCAGCCTCCGTTGTTTCCTTTGTTTTCTCCCCCTCAGGATGACCAGATGTTCCATCATCAGGATCATCCTGCCTTCTTTTAGCAGCAACTTCTGTTCTGCAGGTGTCTTGAGCTGCTTGCCTTGCTGCATTTTTCTTCATTGTTTCAAAGTAGATTGCGATCGAAGTTTTGAAGGCTTTGGTCGCACTTTTCTCGAACTCTGCAGCGGTTGTTTTGGCAATGTTAGTGGCAGAGGCGATGGCAGCAGCAGCAGAAGTTTCTGTAGTTGACTTCATTTCTGCAAGGGCTGCTTTAACCTCTGTGGATAAGGTATCCACTTTGGTATTTAATCCTGTAAGCGCGCCTGAAGTTGACTCTGTAAAAGACGTGAATGAGCTTTGCAACTCATTCAATGTTTGAGTTACAGAGGTTACAAAGACTTGGAACTCATCCTTTGTAACATGTTCCTCTGGGGTAACCTCTGGAGGAACAACCCCTTCTCCAGAGTGAGTCCCTGTTCCTGGGACACCTTCGTTCACCCTTGTTTGTACGTTGGGGGTGGAAGGATTTCAATCTGATCCTCGAGAAGAAACCTGAGTTTTAGTCTCTACAGAAGTTCTGTGAAGAACATTGTCCAAATCCACTCCAGAGGTGGGTATCGGAATATTCTTCTGTTGACTCGGAGACTTGTCTAGAGTCTCTTCGTCATGGTGCTCTCTACTTCTCTCTGAAAGAAGTTTTGGCCCTATATTGTGCGTGTCAGAGGAAACGAATTCCTCTGTAGGGTGTTCTAGTGTGATCTGGGGCGATGGATCACGAACTATAGGTGAGTCTCTCTGAGGAGACTCCCTAGGAATGGATTCCCCGGCTTCTGTGGGCGCAGAAGTCGAAAGAGTGACTTCTGGCTGTTTGGTTTGGGTAAGGATCGAGCTGTGCTGCTCTATTTCAATGACACCTTCTGCAGCTAGACCTGCGGTGTCAGATGTGTGGGTTGCACTGGGAGGGGTTGAGGGATGTGTGCCTTCTGCAACTTCGGCATCTTTTTCTTTTTCATTTTGTTTTCCTCCAGACGTTTCTACCCTATCCTCTAATCCTATTTGGACCTCTTCTTCTGCAGTCTCTTGTCTTGGCAGAAGTGAATCAAGAACCTCTGTGAAGATTGGAGTTTGCAGAGGTGGTTCGATTCCTTCTGTTATTGTTTGAAGAGGAGAAGATGAGAGAATAGTAAAGTTTTGAAAGTGATTTTAACTTGGGTTTTATACTGTGGTAACGGATAGAATTCGGAACGGTGAAAATGTGATAAAGTTAATAAAATTTGAGGTCCACACTCGAGTTCATTCGGCGTGGAGCTAGTTTCTAGGACGACGTGATATGTACGTCAATGAAAACTTGACACGTCATCAATGTCAGTGACGACGAGACGTCGTGGGCGGCCACATTAAATGAAAAACGCGTGGGTTTTAAATTTTCACCACAGAAAAGTTACCGTTACAGATACAGAAATTCCCAAGTGGAAATCTTTACAGAGGCTCTGTGGGTACAGAAGCTCTGTGATTTTGAAAAACGTTTATCTCTGTAGATTGTATCTTTAATGAAAATCGTTTGAAAAACACGGAGAGGATCAATAAATTTTTAGTAGAGAGAAATTATCCTACAGAGGTTTTTGGACCTCTGCCAGAGCCAGCAGAGGCTCTGTGACAGGAAATTTCTAATAACTAATAATTTATAAATATTTTTAATCATCCAAGTTTTTGATCAGTTTTAACAATGTATTTAGGACTTATTTGAAAGTTGGTGTCCTAGAAAATTGTAAATCTCAAAGATTTTGTGCAGCAGAAGTCATTTGAATGATTTGAGTGATCTACAGAGGTTCTTTGGTAGGGGTGCTCACGGGTTGGGTTGATCGGGTTGAAGGCATTTCGACACATCAACCCAATGTTGGAGGTTTGAAAAAATTCCAACCCAACCCAACCCGTTCGGGTTGATCGGGTTAGTCGGGTTGGTCGGGTTGTGTTTAAACAAGGTAAAATCAAAATTAAAAACATAAAAATAAAGGAAACATGTCTTTAAAATACAACCGATAATTCAAACAATATTTAGATACTACATATAAAAATGTCTAAACCAAATATGATCAAATAACTTGACGTTTCCAATTTACATATTTCTTAAATCTTAAACATATCGTCATCAAACGTTTTTCTCAATTTGCATATATATGTTAACATCTACTATATATATAGAGGCGGGTTCAAACGAGGAGCGTAACAATTTAAGAAAACGCGAGGAGCACCGCCCATGTACAAAATCACATGTGATTCACAGTACAAACCGCGGGACAAACCGCGCGCTTTGCAAACCGCGGGACAAACCGCGCGGGTCCGAATTTTAATCACATATGATTTTATATGTGAATCACATATGATTTTGTACATGGAGGTGCTCCTCGTGTTTCTCGTAAATTGTTACGCTCCTCGTTTGAACCTTTCTCTCTCTCTCTCTCTCTCTCTCTATATATATATATATATATATATATATATATATATATATGTGTGTGTGTGTGTGTGTGTGTGAAGGAGTTATATAGAGATGGATAAGAGATTGAATATATATATATATATATATATATATATATATATATATATATATATATATATATCGGGTTCATCGGGTTGGGTTGGGTTCAAATTATCGTAACCCGGTATCAACCCAATACACACGGTTTGAAGATTTTACAACTCAATTGGACATCGGGTTGCTTCGGGTTGGGATATTCCACGTCGGGTTGGGTTGGGTTGATCGGGTTGGTCGGGTTGGTCGGGTTTTTGAGCACCCCTATTCTTTGGTTGAAAGAACTCTGTGGCTTATGACTTCTGTGGCATTTTTTTGAGTGCGAGATACCAACCTATTTCTTTTTGATCGGCGAATGTGATCTCTTCTGTCGCATTCTTAGCTCCCCCTTGACTTATGAATCTCTGTAGATTCAGCAAGGTCTCCTTTTTCGCTCCCCCTTGATCTAACAACCTTTGTAGGATTTATTTATGTGGTTTGAAACCTGCCTATCCATCTCTTGAAGCTTGTACTTTTACCAAAAACGTTTGAAAAACATTGGAGAGGATCAATAAATCTTTAGTAGAGAGAAATTATCCTACAGAGGTTTTTTGGACCTCTGCCAGAGCCAGCAGAGGCTCTGTGACAGGAAATTTCTAATAACTAATAATTTATAAAACTTTTTGATCATCCAAAGTTTTTATGGTTTTAAACATTGTTTTAGGACATATTTAGAAATTTTTGTCCTGGAAAACTGTTTTGGAAAAAGATTTTGTGCGACACATACCTTTTAGAGTGTCTAGTTTGGACGACAGAGACTCTTGTTGATCATAATCCTCCTTTGGCTCCCCCTTGAATGATCAACCTCTGTAGATCAATTTGAGGTCTCCTTCTGCTCCCCCTTGACCTATGCTTTAATCAATAGAGATAAATAATGCACAGAACATAGGTCAACCTCATCAGAGGTTCTGTGGAGATTGTCATAGGCTCTGAGCAATTCCACAGAGGCTCTGTGAAGTATAGAACCTTTGAAGGATGAGTCTTAAACAAAGTGTTTAAGAGTCATAGTGAACTTTGAAGCCTGAGTCCTTAATAGAAGTATTAAGGAGTCCATTGTTTGCTGAAGAGTGAGTCCTGATCTGTAATGGTCAGAAGTCATTTTCTGATGAAGCTCGAGTCTTAAACTGATTTGTTTAAGAGTCTATTTCACTAAAGTGCGAGTCCTAAACTGATGTGTTTAGGAGTCCTTTTCTCCTCTGAAGAGCGAGTCCTGATCTGTAATGATCAGAAGTCCGTGTACCTGCAAGACAGATCAAAGAACTTTTGGTACCCATATCCAAATGGGTCCTTTTTTGTTAGGATTTGGAGCTGTCTTTAGGTCCTCTGGTTTGCCAATCTCTGTTGGTTTGCCAACTTTCTTTCTATGACCTTTCTCATTTTGGGTCTTTGGATTTTTCTTTTGTAATGACCCATTTTGTACACAGAAAGATTTAGAGAAAAGGTTTCTTAATTGAAGCAGAAGATCAAGGCATTTATTTGAATGAAAAGATGAAACCTTAGTAGAAACAAATGGCTTTGGAGCAATTTTGTCAGGAATAGTGTTTTTGACTTTCCAAACCATTTTCATCTTTTTGTAAACAAGATTATTTGAATTTTCAGCACAAGAGTTTGCTAAGACAAGGTTCTTAAGCCTTTTAGCTAAAACATCTTTTTCTTTAAGGTTTAAATCAAACTTCCTTAGAAGATCTGATTTATACCTCTTCTCCAACATAATCTTGTTTGACAAATCGGATAGTCTCTTTGTTAAATTTGACATTTCAGCTTTAAAGACCTTTCTTTCCTTCTCAAACTTGTCTTTCAAACACTTTGTTTGAAATCCTTCTCTCTTCACCTTTTCAGACTCTTTTCTTTCAAAATCCTGCTCTTTCCTCTCTTTTTCAAGAGATTTCTGTAATTTTGAGATTTTGAAAGAAAGTTCCATATTCTTTGTCTCAAGAAGAGTTTTCTCTTTTCCAAACTTTTCATTTTCACTGATTATAAGTTTTTCAAAGTTGGAAATCAGTTTAGAAAAGTTTAGACACTTAAGCTCAAGGCTTTTCTTCTCTTCTTTAAAAACAGTCTTAACTTCCTCAAACTTCTCTTTCTCCTTTTTACCAAGCTCTTCTGACTCAGATAGTTTCCTTTTCAGTTCAAGATTTTCACAGTTTAGGAGTTTACCTGATTCTTCAAGCTTGGCAATGTTGTCTGAGTCAATAAGAATACTCTTGTTTCTTTCCTCTAATTCTTTCTCAAGAGTAGGAATTATTTTCTTAAAATTTGTGCTGAGTTTGAAATAATAATGAAAATCAGCATCAGCACTAAATTTTAGTCTTGACATATTGAATGAAGTTTTTTTTAACGAAAGAAACAGTTTCTAGGATGTTACCAGATCGAATAAATCGAAAATGGCAGTAAAACAGAATCTGTTTGAAGGAATGAAGAATAGGTTAAGAACAGACAGTTTCTATCAAAAATCTTGTCTAAACGAGGATCACTTGATATTGAAAACCAAGCTTTGCTCTGATACCAATTGTTGGTTCCCGTTTTACTTAGACAAGATTATCAGATCTATTATTTCAGGTTTAAGGTTTGATGCGGAAGCGTATTTAAAGAACTAACAGATAAGTTTGATAGATTTAGAACACAATATAAATAAACAGTGAACATGAAATAATATCTCAAAGTTTACTGAATATATATATATATCAAGAACAGATTTAAGAACAGCGAGTATGCAAAGCTTTAAACAGATATGACTCTAAATGTGCATAAGCTATGTGTTCTTATGTATTGTATGTGTGTTCTTGTTTTTTTGTGTTAGGAAGAACTCAACATGAGTCTTCCTTATATACTACTCTAAAGGGGACCATAAAGCATATGCTACTATTCAAAAGGTACGTATGAATAGTTGAGAGGATGTTGTGAACAATTGCAAGGATGGCATGAACAGTCAGACGTGCTGTATTGCATTTAATGCAGCAGACGTCTAATATGTACTAAGCCCTATTGAGTCCATTCAGAGTTTGACACGTGTTGAAGTTGGACAGGGCAAGTTGCCATGCAAGTTGATGAACAGGTCTTGGAACAGTAGCAAGATATTATAAATATCTTCCTAGTCTTTAGAGGACCACAGAGGCTCTGTAATGTGTTACAGAGGTTCTGCGGTCTGGTTCCTCTGTAAAGTAGTCTTCACCGGATTCCGAGTCTTTGGTCGTTTACTTCTGCAGAGCTTCTGTCAAGGGTGGCAGAGGTTCTGTGGCTCGGTCCTCTGTGAGAAGTCTTCTTGGTTCCTTATCTTCTGATGTTGTCCGCAGAGGCTCTGTTATTGGTAACAGAGGTTCTGCGGTCTTGGTCTTCTGAAAGCGTCCTTCTGTAGTTTCCTCGGTCTTTGATCACTCTTGATCAAACTTCCTTTGATTCTTCTGAGATGCCCGGCAGAGCTTCTGTTGCACTCAGCAGAGCTTCTGTTGCACTCAGCAGAGCTTCTGTGGAAGTTCTTCTGTACTTGGCCATTTTTCAATACTTCTAATATTCAGAATATTGGAGCTAACAAATAGGACCAATTTTTTTTAGTATCTAATAGGACCAAAAAAAAATTAACATTATATTATGGACTCATAAAAAGTAGGGGCCCAAACTTTTTTAGTATATACTATATAGTAGTAGTTCAAAAAATTAGTCAATAAAGAAAACACATTTTTTTTAGTATCTAATAAGACCCAAAAAGAATTTAACATTATATTAAGGGCTCAAACATTTATATTATAATATAGTAGATTTCTTGTTATTTACTAAGAAAGCTTATTCCTTTTGAAAAAATTACCAACCATATGGGACTATCCACCGTATATCTATATTTAGGATTTCAAAACTAACCTTGTTTTTCCATACATTATGGACTTTCTTATTACCTAATTATTGAATGTATAATTTAAGTATTCTCCTATATCTACAACAAGAATAAGATATCAAGTTATAACCAACATGGACTTTTGATTCTAAGATTGATGGTTCATAAAAGTATGTATTAACCCTATAAGTTTAAAATGGTGAAAACATTAGTATGAGGTGATATGGAAACCCAACCGATTTATATTAATTTGCATATAGTGTTACTCTGAATAGTCAATATTGTGATATAAAATGATGTCGGTCTATACATTAAAGGTATATCATATAATGTGTTTGACGGTGTAACGAATTTATGATACTAAGTAAAAACGATATGATAGATAATATTAATTTAGAAATAATTATTGATTGATTTTGCATCTAGGAATTCTTGGAAAAACAATTTTATATGAATTATTAATATTTCTTGAACTCAATGTTATTTCTTATGATAAAAAATAACATATTGAAAAAAAAATTGTACTTATCGAGGGCCCATTTTTACATCTCGCCAACGGCCTACAATAAGTCAGGATGTCCTCTATAGACATGACCTTTGGAGCATCTGAGGTGGAGGCGAACTCTGGACATGTCTTGAAAAAGTTGGCTGGAAGACTCAGAGGAGGTAATGGTTGTTCAGGAGCAACATTCTCTGAAGGAATGTCATCTGGAGCTTTCTCATGAGTCTCCTTTCTTCATCTGTCATTTCTTCTATCCTCTTTGAAGTCCTTTGCTCTGTAGCTTCAGTTGTCTTCTCTAGGGCTTGGACTTCGGAGGCAGTAGTTTCCTTAGCCTTTTCAGCGGCTTTGCTCTCTTCTTCTTCTTCTTCTTCTTCTTCTTCTGCCCTTGCTTTTTTCTATTGCTTCTCCTATCAGATCCCTCATAACAACTTGAGGTCTCTCTGGAGATTCTAGAACATCATCATCAGATGAACTTCCATTTTTTTCACCAATATCCATGTTGCTGGGTTCTGTTGTCTGATTGTTTGGAGCTTCTTTCTGCAATGGGGTTTGGTAGAGGTTTGGCCCTTAAGGAATAATGGCAACTTCTGAGCACGTTGAGGCAAGGATAACCACAGGTGTGGTAGGGATAACAATGGGTAAGGGTAAACCCGTTATGTTTCGACCCGTTGGATAAGGATATGGATAAAGAAAATTTTATCCATTTATCTACTTATCCATTTCCCGTTTACCCGGAATTTTAGTGGGTAAGGTATGGATAAACGGTTTTTTCGTTATCCATTACCCGTTACCCGTTACGATATGATATATACATATATATATACACAAATATATAATTAAATATTAGTGTGTGTATATATACATAATTATATATTATTTATATTCTTTATAATGTTGTCGTATGTATTTTTTTTATATTTATCGAGTAAAATATTTCATGATGATTAAACGAGAAACAAGACGGGTTCAAGAAAATAAATACAATGAAAAGTGTTAGTCTTATAATTTTTATATATATTTTTTAATATTATACTATGATTATTCTTTGAAAATAATAAAATGTTTAGTATACATATTAGATATAAAATAGTAATTATGTTTATGAACTTATATTTTACTTATATATTTGAGATGTATCAATTATAGTTTAAAATAAAATTTTATTTTACCATTTGTCCATTACCCGTTTCGTTAACCGGTATTTTTAATGGGTAGGGTAGGATATGGATAAGGGTTTTATGATATGGATAATTACCCGTTTCGTTACCCGCTATTTTAAATGGATTGAATAACATATTAACCTTTACCCTACTCATACCCTACCCGTTGCCAACCCTACTGATGACCCAATGTCTAGTTCTAATTACAAGCGAAAAATTATCTCAATTAGTTAAAAGTCGACTTCTATGCCTATGAATCAATTACATTATAAACTGAGATATGTTGTTACTTTAAACGGTCAACTATGATCAAACGCATAGTTCCAATCAACCAAATACTCTTGTAAAGTTGTTTTAGCATAAAGCTTTGACAAGTAGGACAAGATATTCATAATTTTCAATTTACCAATAATAAATCAAATACACATTTTCCAAGAGTTTATAAGTATCAAGAATAATTGTGATTTTGGCAAGTGAGAATACCCAACATACCAAATATAGTCACTTCCATAAAATATCCTAATGTGTAAATATTTGAAGTATTCATAAATCATATGTGTTATCACCAAAGTAAGGTTATGTAATTAGGAACACCTTTATAGCACTAATAAAGAAGATCCATCCTTTTTTTTAACAATAAGGTGAAACCTAAATCTCCCAAAATATTCAAAATTAGGTAAAATACATAGATATGTAAAACATATCAAAAGGAAAGCCTTAAGAGATTAAAACTAAGAATTTTGACATGTGTAAAGTTTTGAAAGGTTAGAATGAACTCACATGCTATGTTTATATAGAAAATCTAGAAATTTTACGAAAGCCCTAGAGGATGGAAGATGGGGCTTGAAGCTTGATCAAGGCTTGAGTTCTTCACACTTAGAGGCTTGCAAACCCTAGGAGATGAACAATAAATGTTCTTGGGAGCTTTCCAAACAGAATAAATGAAGAAAGAGAGAGGATATGAGAAAATCGTCCAAAAGGAGACAAAAATCGCACAAGAACTCATTTAGAATGAGTTTTCTTCATAAAAAGCAGTTTTAGGGCTTTTTAAACACAACCTGGCTGATTGCGACCTTGACGAGCGATTGTGCCAATGGCACAATAGTATGGCACTATCACCATAGAATGTACCGCAACTCAACCCCTCCTAGCGACCCTGACCGATGATCGTGGCCCTGACACTATCGCAGGGCACAATCACAGAGATTGTACTAAGAGCCATGCATAGCCTGCGATTGTGAATTCTATCATGCCCAACGACACTATCACTGGAACTATCGCTGAAGGTGTATTGGGAATAAAAACTAACTTTTAACATAACAAAATGCTCTCGATTGGAAAGATGTCTACATGCATACTATCTTAATAACATTCACTAATAATCATAACTATTGGAAAGATGTCTACATGCATATTGTTACAGGTAGCACCTCAAGGCTCATGTTTCTTAGTGCCTACCCTCACGTGTAACACCTCAAGACTCAATAATCTTAGTGCGTACTCATTGGTGTATCACCTCAAAGATCATGACCTTAGTGCCTACACCATCAGATAAATCCTCAAGGGGTAGGATTCTTAGTGCCTACCTCTTTGGGTAGAACCTCAACACTTAAGTCCTTAGTGCCTACTCAACTAGGCCAAAAGCCTCAAAACAAGGGTCTAGGAATCCAACCCTAAAAATACCCACGTCCGGAGTCCAATACCTCAATACCGACACATCCACTAACGCAAGACTAACTCACATGCCTATGTATCCAATGCATTACAATCTAATTTACACGACTCCAACTACATAACCCATGCACTAAAAACATGTAATTTACAAATAAATATGCCATAAATGTATATAACTTTAAAAGCTCAACATAGAGCAAATTAAACAAGACAAATGTCTTTAAGACTCATATGAGTCAAAACCGAGCCAACAACTCAATTTGAATATTCAATAAAAGTCAACACAAGCAATGGAAAAACGCTTTTAAACAACGTTTATGCTAACACATGCTCCAAAGGTATGATTGACCCAATGATTCATCATTTGCATCCTGAAAACGAACTCATATTATTTATATTTTCGAAATGCCTCATAACATAAAAGTATGCATTTCCAAGTGATTTATAAAACCAAATACACTAAAGGTGTGTCTCCACCAAATAATGTTCATTTATATGGTAAACCCACAAAAGACACATTCTTATGATTAATGTATCAATATATCCAAAAACCTCAAATGTGGCATTTAACAAGATTTATAAAACCAAAAGTACCGAAAATGCAAATCTCATCTAACGATCAATACACTTGATAAACATTAAGAAAATAACTTAAGACTCCAAAATAAACATTTCTGTCATGTGCATAGTTTTCACAAAGCAACTTGAAATCACCTTGCTAGGTTAGGTTAAACCTAGATTCCAAACCCATCTCTAGCTTCCAAAAAGGGAAAGGCTTTAGATCCACAAACACCCATCTCTAGAAACTTTATTCGACTATCAACTAAACCTAGAAATGAACCAAAAGTATCCCCAAAATCAAATCTATAAAAACTTTAGTCAAAATCTCAAATCACTCAAAATATCCAAAATTGACCAAAACTTAAAATGTTGAAGATACATCCAAAAGGATGTTCTAGGAGGTTAAAATGAAAGGTTTTAAGAAGAAGAAATGTTTAGTAAGGTTAAGATGGGCTTACAATTATATTTTTAGGAAAACTTAGAACTCAAGTCAACAATGGCGAAAAGAGAGTGGAGAAGATGAAAATCTTGAGCCTCCACCCACAAAACTTGAATCCCTAGCTCACAATCTCATAAACACTCTTAAATAAATGGAGTGGGTAGAATAAAGGTGCTTGGACCAATTTTGATTGAGATAGAAATGAGTTTAGAAGTGAGAAATGAGAAAAGAAAGCAACATTTCGGGTTTAATGCACTCTAGGTCTGTACGCGACCTATCCTGCGGTATTCCATGTCACGTGGCCAAGGTCGCCTAGGTACTGCCTCCACCCAACTTGGGCTCTGTCCACAATTCACACCCGGAGGTCGAAAGCAGCCCAACTGTGACAAGCGTCAAATTCGCGTTCAGGTTAGAACTGCACTAAACATATTAGATACTGATACTATATGTCACACTGTCCAATTTTAGCAGTCAACCCGGTACAGTAGAAAAAATTGAGAATTTTTGCCTAAAACCCCTCAAATTAGGGAATTACCCATATATCTCATAAAATGCCAACCAAAAATATCTTAAATACATACATGTATATATATAAACCATACTAAAATAATACTAGTAAAGTTAACTAGTAACCTTACAACTAACTAAATTATTGTGTTAAATAATTCAAACAATTAAAATAAAAATAAAATTTAAAAAGAAATAAAAGACACAATTATTTTATACAAAACCACACTCCACACACTCTCTCTCTCCCCTCTCCAACCCCCCCCATATATACCCCCTCACTCTCCCAAAATTTGCTACTCTCTCATTATCATCCCTCTCTCTTTTCTCCCAACAATTTCTCTCTTTATTTCTCTCTTTATTCCTCACTAAAACACACCCAAAGTCCAGTCATTTTCACTCAAGAACATCAAGTGTTCAAGTCTTCACAAAGGTAAAAATAACATGTAGTGCAAAGCCTACACCTTTCTTTGTTATTCTTCTTTCATTTTATTTAGATTCCTTCTTCTACACTAGTTGCATGTTGTTTTACTTTATCAATCTCTTTGGATCTTGATGTTTGGGAGCTTTATCACCATAACATCTTGAAGGTTACTAAAAAGGGGATGAATCCATGACCAAACCCATGTTAAGACCAAAGAAGGACTTTTACAATGTTCTAACAAACATGCATGTGTTCTTCATCAAAACCAACCCTTTAATCTCTAAGAAATTTTATGAACTACTCTTTAAATCCACTAAAAATATGTTTGAACTAACATGCATGAGCTAAAAATTCACTATTATAAGTTGCATGAAGGTGTTCTTGTCATAAACACCCAAGAACCATCAAAAATAACCATTTTCAAGTATTTGCCAAAAAGGAGTTTTATAAATAAATTGCATGTATTGTAAATGGCTGAGAAATATATTTTTAAACTGAAAATATATGTATGGGGATGTGTCAAATCGGATTTCAAGCAACAAGAATAAGAATATTGGTAAAAGACAAAAAGGAGTGCACATGCATAAAGTCTTGTTTTGACAGCATGCTGCCAGATATTTCTTCTCTCTTTGAAAAGTCATATCTCACTCAATTGTGGAATATACCTTTATGCATTTTACTATAGCTAAAAGCTAACTCTTGAACCCGTTTCATCATCTATATGAAGAAATTGTGGAATATACCTTTATATATTACGAATACACATTTTATATACTCTAACTCCTAACATCATATATATTATATATATGACTCCTAGTTATAGACCATTTTCGTCACCCGTTATGACGAAATTGCGGTAATCTCAAATTATCATATGTAATGTTATAGATATTAACTACTAATATCGACGAACTTATTATAACATACAAACTAAATCTCAACAAAGACATTTTATGTTGATTTGGATAATTACACGATACCAAGGACTAAGGTTTAGAACATATAATCTTACTAGTGTCCTTGCATTCGTAGGATCGATGTAGGATCGCATTACGGATCGCATTACGCACCACTTGGGAACAACTACGTTTATCACAGTGAGTTTTCGCAGCCCCTTTTTACTATTTTATACATTTTGGGGTGGAAAGCATGTTACAAATTCTATTTCACATCATTATTTTGTTACTGAAATACTACAAATATTTAATGCTCTATGGTACGTGTGCACATGTTAAAGATTCTGAGTTACGCTATCGCACAAAAGTCCCCAACTTGTTTTTACATTACCTATTTAACTCACGAGTGTGCGCCATGGTAATTATGGATAACGTTATTTGGTTGACCGCCCACTTACTGTGATGTGAGTGCATAATTACTACAGTGCCATGTTGACGATAGAACATGATGAACGGGGCAAACTAATACTATGGTCAGGAGGTTTGGGTAATGGCTCAGTATGCTACCTCTGAGGCAACACACTTATATACCTTGAGCAAAACAGAACGCAAAAACGGAACTTTTACAACCGAGAGTTGTACTACAATCTTTTGAAAGCGTGAATGCTATCAACTTGCATTAAAACTTTTAGTGCATACGCAAACCTGTGAACTCACCAACTATTTTATAGTTGACACTCTCCTTTACATGCTTTTCAGGAAACATCAAGTAAGGATGAGTTCTAGAAGGCACTACACTTAGCAGCATCCAACTTTATTTCATCATGTCAAGTCTCTTTTTGCTTTGGACAATTTGTATTTCACAAACATGTTGTATTTTGTAACCTTGATGATATGATGATTGTGTGTTGTCTTCTACCTTGTGCTTTTGAAACATTAAACTGTGACATCCCGTGTTTCCGCTTTAGCGGGGTGTGACAGAAGTGGTATCAGAGCCGAAGGTTATAGAGAATACCGGTCTTTCATTTGAAAAACCCAACTATAAGCAAAGTCCAAAACTGACATGAAAATAACTAAACCTACTACTAGTATAACTAAGTCTAGAATGGCATTAACAGACTTTAATTAAACATAGCCTGATCACCTATGTTCTATTTTGGAAGGTTAATGCGAGACTAGAAATGGTTATAGTAGGAGTATGTCGATTTTACTTACACCCTCTAGAAGCATGCTTAGTGCATAAACATTGTATAGGATAGACATATCACTTATGCGATTAGTTACTAAGTACACTTTTGCTTCAGTTTCACTATGTCATCGTCGTCACCATCCTACACTCCTGAATCGTACTCGGCCGATGTATCGGGATACGTCACCGGGCGACCACAAGTTAACCCACCCGACAACCGAGAAGAAGAGGATAACAGTAGTACGGAATCGGAACCCGAAGTGTCCAGCGAGCGAGACCCCTATGATAGACCTAGAGTATCACCAACCACGGTTTTACCCCGACCCACTCCAGTGATTGTTCAACCACATCCCGGAGGACTTCGCGTTAGGCAAACGGCAAGGAAGAATGTTCCAATCCCAAGGAGAGTCACGCTATCAACACCTCGTCCGGAGGCACCGGAGCCATCAAGAGTGGTCACCGGAGTGCCGATTGGGCGAATGGCCGAACTGACCTTGGCGAGAGATCAACATATCAGGGCAATGACAATCGAATTGCATAGGTGTCAAGTTAGGTTAACCCATCAAGCTCAAGTCTTAACGGAACTTGTAGAGCTAACACACCAACTGGTCGTCGTATCAACTCAAGCTCGGGATGGCGCAAGGATGGCTAGAGAAATGGCATCAAGGGCTCAAGCGGCAAGCTTGGTAGTGGGAATGGTGTTGTTGTTACTGATGTTCTTGCTTGTGATCGGGGCATACTTGGGATAGTGCGGATATGAAGGCGGATGGATTGTAGCGTGTAGGAGGATCTTTTGAAAAACACCTTTAATTGCTTGTCATTTTAATTCACGTATTTCTAAGTTGTATTTCCATTTAAACAATGTGATACCGGTGTACGATAAACACCGGAAATTTTGTAAACTTCGGCATTTAATGGAGACCCATTGGGGGAAATTTTAGCCAATCAATCTATTTACCTTGTACTTAACTTTACTATTTCAAAAATTCGAATAAAATTATAAACCTTTGGAAAATATGAGTTCGAGAATTTGTACAAATTTTAACCAAAACGATTTTTGCAAATGTGTTTTAGAATCATGCCTCCAAGAAGATCTACACGCCACACGGGAGATACCCCTGAAAACCAAACGCCCGACATAGCGCGAATCATCGCACAACGTATCCAAGAAGCCATACCTAACATCGTCACACAAGTAACTGCTGGCATCAATGCTAACCCCGGGAATCAAGGAGGTGGTGGAGGAAATCTGGGAAGTAATAGTACCGGATGTAACTACAAGTCCTCCATGTCCTGTAAGCCCAAAGAGTTCTACGGAAGGGAAGGTACCGTAGGATTGCTTTCTTGGATTGATAGCATGGAGTCGGTACTCCATATTAGCAAATGCTCGGAGGACCACAAGGTGGAATATGCTACATGTCAACTCCAAGGCAGGGCACTAACATGGTGGAACATCCAGGTTCAAACCCGTGGAAGGGAATATGCATACAGACTCACATGGGAGGAGTTCAAGAAGTTGCTCATTGAGGAGTATTGCCCTAAAAGTGAAATTCAGAAACTAGAAGCTGAATTCTGGAATCACGCCATGATCGGAGCCGACATAGACCGATACACAGCTCGCTTCCACGAACTCGCAAAACTGGTACCTCACATGGTCACTCCCGAGAGCAAGAGAATCGACCGATACTTATGGGGATTAGCATCGGAGATCCGAGGAATGGTCACCTCGGCAAATCTGACCACCATCCAAGCTGTTGTGGCCTTGGCAACCACTTTAACCAGCGATGCGGTAAGATCGGGAACTCTGACATCGGGAAGTGCCAGCAATAAGAGGAAGTCACAGCATCAGTCAGGAAAGAAATCTTTTAGTAGTGCAAGCAAGGATAGGAACATCACGAGAAACTTCGGAGTAAAGACCCAGGACCCAGGGCAATACAAGGGTTCACTCCCTAAATGTAACAAGTGCAACCGTCATCATGAGGGAGCCTGTGTTGTTTGTGACAACTGTAAACGGCCAGGTCATCTTATCAGGTTCTGTAGAAGTGAAAAAGGGCCCAATGAAGGGAGAAGGGCATGTTTTGAGTGCGGAAGTCCGGATCACTACCGGAACACGTGCCCGAGGTTTGGTAGGAGACCGAACAATAACAATAATGGGAATCAGGCAAGACAAGCCAACCAGGGGAATCAAGGAGGTCAGGCTCGAGGATGGGCATTTATCATTGGAGCTGACGAAGCACGTCGCGACCCTAATGTGGTGACAGGTACGTTTCTCCTAAACAACCACTTTGTATCAGTATTATTTGACACTGGAGCGGATAGAAGTTTTGTTTCATTGGAATTTAGGCCACTAATTGACTTGGAATCTAGGAGAATGTCGGATGCTTATATTGTTGAGGTTGCTAATGGTCATAAATTTGAGGCTAAGGATGTAATTTTAGATTGTACCTTGAATCTAGCCGATAAGTTGTTTAGCGTTGATCTTATTCCTATCGAATTAGGGAGTTTTGACATAGTTATAGGCATGGATTGGTTATCAAAGAATCGAGCGGGGATTTGTTGTTTTGATAAGTCGGTTAGAATACCGTTGCAGGACGGAAAAACCCTCGTGATACAAGGAAACAAAGTTGGAAGAAGCCTAGAGATGGTGTAAAGTATTAAGGTTCATAAGTATTTGAGGAAGAAGTGTGTTGCATTTTTGGCACTCATAGTTGAGAAGAAGTCCGAGGAAGGGCGAATCCAAGACATTCTCGTGGTAAAGGATCACCCGGAAGTGTTCCCCGACGATTTCCCTGGACTGCCCCCGTTTAGACAAATTGAATTCCAAATTGACCTCATACCTGGAGCAGCACCTGTAGCTAAGGCACCGTACCGCTTAGCACCTGCCGAAATGCAAGAGTTGTCAAGTCAACTCCAAGAACTTCTGGACAAGGAATTTATTAGGCCAAGTTCCTCACCTTGGGGAGCTCCAGTCCTGTTTGTCAAGAAGAAGGATGGATCGTTTCGAATGTGCATCGACTATAGGGAATTGAACAAGTTGACAATCAAGAATCGATATCCTCTCCCTCGAATAGATGATTTATTCGACCAATTGCAAGGTGCAACATATTTCTCAAAGATTGATCTTCGATCAGGTTATCATGTAACGACCCGTAATCCCATACATAGTTCAAATAGCATACATTGTATAACGTCGTTAAAACAAGAGATACATTATATAACAAATACGGTACCCTAGTCTTTACAAACATTCAGTACATCATTATAAACGTTTACATAGTAAATTACATCATTAACAACATGTTATATCTACTAAACACATCATAGTCTTCCACTACATAGTCCTCCCAAAAGCTATTCTCGGTTTAACCTCCTTATCTGCTCTTACTCGATCCACGACATGGAATACATATTTTTAAAACAAAAATGAGGGTTAGACCTTGAGGTCTAGTGAGAAAATCCCCGTTAGTTAAAAACCATTTGCACAACATCATACACATAATTCACATAAGAATACCAATTAAGACTCATGCATCATATATCTTTCCATCTCATTCTCTTGGCCATATTAATTGGTTGCGAGCCAACTAATCAATTTACACCACTGTACTAAATACAGCCAACACCACTGTCCCTCTGTACATCCAACATACACCGGTCCTAAGCCCGACCAACTAGCACCCATGCAGTGTAATACTCATATAAACACAATATGCACATTATTACACTCATTTACATATATGTATTCCAGTTAGAAAACATTTTAAGTAAAAACTCACTTGTTTGCTTATCCAAAACTCCTTCCACAAAGAACTCAGCTTTCACCTTCGATTCACAGTATCTGAAATCATTAAACACAAATATCTCTTTACCAAATAGGACACACATGTCTTACTAAAGCTAAGTACTCTAGATAACTCAAATCCTCAAATGTAACCCCCAAACCCGAACTTAAGTCAAGTCCACAGTACATTCAGTCCTCATTCATTTCCTATCCATGACCTAACAAAACACAGGCTACTGGATACTTAAAAGCATCTAAACTCTCAAAATTGCTCAAACAGCCAAACTATCCGGACAACACAAAACTATCCGGACAACAGGGCTTTCCGGACAACACAACCAATCCGGACAACCCCAACTTTCCGGACAGCATGTTTAATCCGGACGTCATCCGGAAACCACAGTGATCCGGACTCCATCCGATATTTAAAATTGTCCGGAAACCTAATGAAAATAGGAACTTACCGGATGCAAGAATCGTCCGGACACCTTTAGAACACTATCCGGACACTACCAACAAAACCACCCGGATACCTTCAATCTATCCGGAAACCTCTGTCGGTTTGACTACTTTTTACCCAGAAATCGACATAATCAATCCTAAACATGAAATCGGTTATTCTACTCCGATATAAACTACCTAATAGCAATTACACACATAAATTGTAAAGGAAACATACCTGAATTCAGTTCCAAGGTCACCAATTTGATGTCTTAGCCAAAAACCCCTTTCTTTCTTCTTCTTACTCTCTCAAACACACACACACATACACTCTGGAATGTTTCTGGATATTTTAGAAATATGAAATATCTGATTTCATCAAAAGGGATATTATCAAACCAAAATACCACTTTAGTCCCTAAACTATCCATAAATGACCAAACACCTTTAACTCTTAACTTAACCCAAACTTACCTTTAACTTCCAAATTTTAAAGTTAACAAAATTTAACGGAACTAACATTTAACTAACGAACTTACCCGGGGTATTACATCATCTCCCCCTTAAAAGAATTCCGTCCCGGAATTCGGTTAGGCAAAAAGGTGCGGGTACTTAGTTCTCATTTCTGATTCTGATTCCCAAGTAGCATCATGTCCCTTATGATGTCTCCACTGAACTTTCATTTGTCTGATTACTTTGTTCCGCAACACTTTAACTTTGTGGTCAACTATGGCTTCAGGTTCCTCCATATAATTCAGCTTTTCATCAACTTGTATATCTGGTAGAGAAACTGCCTGATCCGGCGTAACCAAACATTTTCGGAAATTCGATACATGAAACGCGCTATGAATCCTGCTTAACTCTGGCGGAAGATCTAACCTGTATGCTACTTCACCGATCCTTTCTATGATTGCAAACGGCCCAATGTACCTCGGGATCAGTTTACCTTGTTTCCCAAATCGAATGACTCCTTTCCAAGGCGAGACTTTTAACATCACAAAATCTCCAACTTGGAACTCTAACGGTTTTCGGCGTCGGTCGGCGTAGCTTTTCTGTCTGTCTTGAGCTACTTTCAAACGTTCCCGAATCTGAGAAATCTTATCCGCGGTCAACTGAACTATATCTGGCCCTGCTAATTGTTTCTCACCCACTTCGTTCCAACACAGAGGCGTTCGGCATTTTCTACCATACAGAACTTCAAACGGTGTCGCTTGTATGCTGGAATGGTAACTGTTGTTGTAGGCAAATTCAATCAACGGTAAATGCTTATCCCATGATCCCCCAAAATCAACAATGCAAGCTCGGAGCATGTCTTCTAAAGTCTGAATCGTCCGTTCACTCTGACCGTCAGTTTGAGGATGATACGCTGTACTTAACTTTATCTGCGTTCCCATTTCCTTTTGAAAACTTCTCCAGAATCTTGAGGTAAAACGGTTGTCACGATCAGAGATAATCGAAATTGGAACTCCATGTCGTGTTACTATTTCGTTGATATATAGTTTGGCTAATCTTTCCAATGAATAGGTTTCCTTTATTGGTAGGAAGTGAGCAGACTTTGTCAACCTGTCAACGATCACCCAAATAGCATCAAACCCTTTCGGAGTCCTTGGTAACTTCGTGATGAAATCTATAGTAATTTGATCTCATTTCCACATCGGTATTTCTAATCGTTGTAACTGACCAAACGACTTCTGATGTTCAATCTTCACCTTCTTACAAGTAGTACAGCCTTCCATATACTGAGCAATACTCCTTTTTATTCCCGGCCACCAATAAAATTGTTTCAGATCTTTGTACAACTTGTTCGTACCTGGATGAATAGAGAAACGAGATTGATGAGCTTCTTGTAGTACTCGATCACGTAAACCACCCAAACGAGGAACCCAAGTTCTGTTCCCTATACACAATAACCCATGATCATCTTTCACTAGCAATGCTGATAACCCCACTAACCGTTCTGATTTCAAATGTTCTTCTTGAAAAGCTTCCACTTGGCACTTCTTCAGTTCATCGAATATGTTAGGTAGGAGTTCAGCTCTTAGTGCAATCGCTTTTATCATTCCACTCCTTTCTTGACGACTTAGTGCATCAACTACCACATTTGCCTTTCCCGGATGATAAAGAATCTCACAGTCATAATCATTCACCAACTCTAGCCATCTTCTTTGCCTCATATTTAATTCCCGCTGATCAAAAAGATGTTGAAGACTCTTATGATCAGTGAAAATTTTACATTTAGAACCATAGAGATAGTGTCTCCAAATCTTTAATGCGAATACAACTGCTGCCAGTTCCATGTCATGTGTAGGATATTGCCATTCATGATTCTTTAGTTGACGAGAAGCATAAGCGGTAACCTTCCCACGCTGCATTAGTACACAGCCCAATCCCAATTTGGAAGCATCACTGTAAACAACAAAATCATTGGAACCTTCAGGTAATGCTAGTATCGGTGCGCTACAGAGTTTCTATTTCAATAATCGGAATGCTTCATCCTGTTATGCTTTCCATTCGAACTTTAGATTCTTCCGGGTTAGCTTAGTGAGAGGCGTAGCAATACAAGAAAAATCTTTTATAAACTTTCGATAGTAACCGGCTAAACCCAGAAAACTTCGTACTTCCGTTGGCGTCTTCGGCGGTTCCCATTTTTCAATTGCTTCTACCTTCGTCGGATCAACTTGAATACCTTTCTCGGAAACTACATGCCCGAGAAACTGAACTTCCCGTAGCCAGAATTCACATTTAGAGAACTTAGCGTATAACTGTTCCTTCTTCAACAATTCCAGGATTAAACGAAGATGTTGGGCATGCTCTTCTTTGGACCGGGAGTAGATAAGGATATCATCGATAAACACAATAACGAATTTATCGAGATATGGCTTACATACTCGATTCATTAAATCCATAAAAGCAGCTGGGGCGTTCGTCAATCCAAAAGGCATTACTAAGAATTCATAGAGACCATACCGTGTGCGAAAAGCAGTTTTCAGAACGTCTTCTTCTTTAACCTTCAGCTGATGATAACCAGATCTCAGATCAATCTTGGAGAAATAGCAAGCTCCAACTAGTTGATCAAAGAGGTCATCAATTCTAGGAAGCGGATACTTGTTCTTGATCGTGCGCTTATTCAGTTCCCGATAATCAATACACATCCTCATCGAACCATTCTTCTTTTTCACAAACAGAACCGGTGCTCCCCACGGCGAAGAACTGGGTCTGATGAAGCCTTTATCTGAAAGATCCTGCAGTTGAGTCATCATCTCTTTCATCTCTGGAGGTGCCAAACGATACGGTGCACGGGCAACAGGAGCGGCTCCAGGAATCAGATCTATACCAAACTCTACTTGTCTAATGGGCGGAAGGCTAGTCAAATCTTCTGGAAAAACTTCCGGAAATTCACGAACAACCGGAATAACTCCCAGCTTATTCTTTTCTAGTTTAATATCTATCACACAAGCTAAGTAACTTGAGCAGCCTTTATTGATACACTTACGAGCTTTCAACAAAGAGATAAGGCAAGACTGATGATTTCTACGGTCACCATAAATCACTACTGGTCCCTTCTCACGTAAGACAACATTTATCAACTTCTTATCACAAACTATATTAGCCTGATTCTCGGCTAACCAATCCATTCCCACTACCACATCAAACTCGATCAAGGCTATAGGAAATAACTGAATAGGCACTCCACACCCATCTATGTTTATAACACAACTATCAAATACCTCATTAACCGGTACTTGATTATTATTAGTCGTATCTACCATTAACGCATGATCTAACACTTTAGGCTTTAAATGCATATAGGCAGCAAAAGAAGGCGACACAAACGATCGGTTTGCACCGGAATCAAATAACACTTTAGCACGTGTAGAATTTATTAAGAATGTACCTGTAACCACATCGGGAGTCTCATCCGCTTCTTGCTCTGTCATCTGGAAGGCACGACCCCTTGCTCTTGGTACTTCTGGCCTTGGTACTACCGGTCTAACACCCGTTGCTCTTACTGACGTACCACCGGATTGTATTCTCCCCAGTGGACAATCGGATTGAAGGTGATCAGGAGAATTGCACGAGTAACAAAATCTAACTACTCGACAGTCTTTAGCAATATGACCGATCTTTCCACACTTATAACAATTTCTAGGATCCACTTGACAACTTCCTTGACGAAAACGGTAGCACTTTGGGAAAGGTCTTTCAACTGGTCGGAAAGGTGGACGGTTATCAAATCGCTGAAACCTGGCCTTCTTCGGATCATATTGCGGTCCTTCCCACTTTCTTTTCCCCACATTCTTATCACTAGTACTTCTCCCTTTATCTTGTTCCACGGTTTCCGCGGCGTCTACTGCGGCGGAGAAAGTTTCTGGTCTTTAAGCAATCACAAAACTTATGACTTCTGCATTCAATCCAAAGATAAACCTTTCAATCTTCATGGCCTCTGTAGCAACGTAGTATTCCGCAAAACGAGACTTTTCCAAGAAACGAGCGGTGTAGTCCCGAACTGACAAACTCCCTTGCTGCAAGTTCATAAACTCCCCTTCCAATTGTTTAACTGCGGCTTGAGGACAAAACTGTTTCCTGAAAGCTATCATGAATTATTCCCAAGAGTAAGTAGAATATATATCAGATCCTCTCGAGGATATATGTGCTTCCCAACAGTATAGGGCATCGTCTTTCAACATTGCAGTTCCATAGAGTACTCTATCCTCTTCAGCGCATTTACTAGTCATGAAGATAGCTTCTATTTCCTTTAGCCACTTCATAGCTTTCACTTGGTCCCGATCTCCCGAGTAAGTTGGAGGCTTACAACTTAAGAACATTTTATAGTCACACTTTCTTAGTACTGGTGTGATTGTAGATGTAATAGGCATCTCGTCTTCCTGACCAGGATCTGGTGTATCAGCTTCATTATGACGAGTTCGATCAAACATGGCTTGTATACTGGCCTGCAGTCTTCCCATTTCGGCTGTTAAATCGTCCCTAGTAACAAATTCATTACCTCACGGCGGACCTCCACTCCCAGTTCTACCCCCAATTCTGCCTCCAATTCTGCCTCCTGTTCTGCCTCCACCTCTTTCTCCCCCTCTTCCCCTTCCTCCGACTGTTGGGTTTGTTCTATTCGGATTTTCTCCTCCTTCCCGATTCGTTTGTCTAGTACCACTTGCCATTCTGTTGATTCAGACAAGGTTAATATACACATAAGCACATACCCCATACAACAAGGTATTCCAGTTCAAACATGTACCTGTAAGATCACAATTACACTGGCCAGGTGTAAAATGAAATTACCTTATATGATGTTCCTTCTACCTTTTTATATTTAACACCCCAAGGTTCTACAATAATAGGGACATCCTACTTCACATGCAGTTTAAGTCTAGGTACAGATACTAATACCTAAATCCCTTAAACTATGGCTCTGATACCATCTGTAACGACCCGTAATCCCATACATAGTTCAAATAGCATACATTGTATAACGTCGTTAAAACAAGATATACATTATATAACAAATACGGTCCCCTAGTCTTTACAAACATTCAGTACATCATTATAAACGTTTACATAGTAAATTACATCATTAACAACATGCTATATCTACTAAACACATCATAGTCTTCCACTACATAGTCCTCCTAAAAGCTATTCTCGGTTTAACCTCCTTATCTGCTCTTACTCGATCCACGACCTGGAATACATATTTTTAAAACAAAAATGAGGGTTAGACCTTGAGGTCTAGTGAGAAAATCCCCGTTAGTTAAAAACCATTTGCACAACATCATACACATAATTCACATAAGAATACCAATTAAGACTCATGCATCATATATCTTTCCATCTCATTCTCTTGGCCATATTAATTGGTTGGGAGCCAACTAATCAATTTACACCACTGTACTAAATATAGCCAACACCACTGTCCCTCTGTACAGCCAACATACACCGGTCCTAAGCCCGACCAACTAGCACCCATGCAGTGTAATACTCATATAAACACAATATGCACATTATTACACTCATTCACATATATGTATTCCAGTTAGAAAACATTTTAAGTAAAAACTCACTTGTTTGCTTATCCAAAACTCCTTCCACAAAGAACTCAGCTTTCACCTTCGATTCACAGTATCTGAAATCATTAAACACAAATATCTCTTTACCAAATAGGACACACATGTCTTACTAAAGCTAAGTACTCTAGATAACTCAAATCCTCAAATGTAACCCCCAAACCCGAACTTAAGTCAAGTCCACAGTACATTCAGTCCTCATTCATTTCCTATCCATGACCTAACAAAACACAGGCTACTGGATACTTAAAAGCATCTAAACTCTCAAAATTGCTCAAACAGCCAAACTATCCGGACAACACAAAACTATCCGGACAACAGTGCTTTCCGGACAACACAACCAATCCGGACAACCCCAACTTTTCGGACAGCATGTTTAATCCGGACGTCATCCGGAAACCACAGTGATCCGGACTCCATCCGGTATCTAAAATTGTCCGTAAACCTAATGAAAATAGGAACTTACCGAATGCAAGAATCGTCCGGACACCTTTAGAACACTATCCGGACACTACCAACAAAACCACCCGGATACCTTCAATCTATCCGGAAACCTCTGTCGGTTTGACTACTTTTTACCCAGAAATCGACATAATCAATCCTAAACATGAAATCGGTTATTCTACTCCGATATAAACTACCTAATAGCAATTACACACATAAATTGTAAAGGAAACATACCTGAATTCAGTTCCAAGGTCACCAATTTGATGTCTTAGCCAAAAACCCCTTTCTTTCTTCTTCTTACTCTCTCAAACACACACACATACACTCTGGAATGTTTCTGGATATTTTAGAAATATGAAATATCTGATTTCATCAAAAGGGATATTATCAAACCAAAATACCACTTTAGTCCCTAAACTATCCATAAATGACCAAACACCTTTACCTCTTAACTTAACCCAAACTTACCTTTAACTTCCAAATTTTAAAGTTAACAAAATTTAACTGAACTAACATTTAACTAACGAACTTACCCGGGGTATTACATATCATCAGTTAAGAGTCCGTGAGGAGGACATTACTAAGACAGCTTTTAGGACACGTTATGGACACTACGAGTTTTTGGTTATGCCTTTCGGTTTAACCAATGCACCAGCTGTGTTCATGGATTTAATGAATAGGATATGCCGACCCTACTTTGACAAGTTTGTGATCGTGTTCATAGATGACATTTTGATCTACTCCCGAAGTAAAGAGGATCACGAGCAACATTTGAGAGTAATTCTAGAACTTCTTAAGGAACAGAAACTGTACGCCAAATTCTCTAAGTGCGAATTTTGGATTAGAGAAGTACACTTTCTTGGTCACGTGATTGGAGAAAAAGGAATCCACGTGGATCCGACTAAGGTAGAAGCTGTTAAGAAATGGGAAGCTCCAAAGACACCGACAGAAATTCGTCAATTTCTGGGTTTGGCATGATATTATAGGCGATTCATCGAGAACTTCTCAAAAATTGCTAAACCACTCACAACACTGACCCAAAAGGATAGTGAATTCATTTGGGGAGAACCACAAGAAGAGGCGTTCCATCTATTGAAGAAAAAGTTGTGCAATGCACCAATTCTGGTGTTACCGGAAGGAACAGAAAATTTTGTGGTGTATTGTGACGCGTCGCGTCAAGGGTTAGGTTGTGTATTGATGCAAAGGGACAAAGTGATAGCATACGCCTCGCGACAACTAAAAGTTCATGAGAAGAACTATACCACGCACGACTTGGAGCTCGGAGCCGTAGTATTCGCTTTAAAGATTTGGAGACATTATTTGTACGACACTAAGTGCACCATCTTCCCCGATCATAAAAGTCTTCAGCATATTCTAGACCAGAAAATGCTCAACATGAGACAAAGAAGGTGGGTAGAGTTACTCAGTGATTACGATTGTGATATTCGTTATCATCCAGGTAAGGCCAATGTAGTGGTTGATGCCCTGAGTAGGAAGGAAATGACAAAACCTTCACGTGTATGAGCAATGGGAGCGCTTGTACAAACAAGTTTAAAGACTCGAATTCTTGAAGCGCAGACCGAAGCAATGAGAACGGAAAACTTGAAGGACGAAACCCTTCACGGCATAGGAAGCAGATTTGAAACTAAGGTTGATGGAGTACGTTATTTCAAGGACAGAGTTTGGATTCCAAAAGCTAGCAAAGTACGGGAGACAATCCTGAATGAAGCCCACAAGTCACGATATTCAATTCATCCTGGTGCGGATAAGATGTATAAGGATTTAAGGGAATATTATTGGTGGCCAGGAATGAAGAAGGATATTGCACTATACGTAGGATAATGTGTAACTTGCTCAAAGGTCAAGGCTGTATATCAGAAACCATCTGGTTTGCTACAACAACCAGAGATTCCCCAGTGGAAATGGGAACAAATAACCATGGATTTCATAACCAAACTGCCGAGAACTGCCAAAGGGCACGACTCGATTTGGGTTATAGTAGACCGATTCACGAAATCGGCACATTTCTTACCGATTCGAGAAGATTATAAGATGGAAAAGTTGGCTCAGATATACATCAAGGAAATTGTTACGCGACATGGAGTCCCAATTTCCATCATATCAGATAGAGATAGCCGTTTCACATCTCGGTTTTGGCAGTCACTTCAAAGAGCATTGGGGACACAATTGAATTTAAGTACTGCCTATCATCCCCAAACAGACGGCCAAAGCGAGCGAACCATTCAAACATTGGAAGACATGCTTCGAGCATGTGTAATAGATTTCGGAGGAAGTTGGGATAACCATTTACCGTTAGTCGAGTTTTCCTACAACAATAGGTATCACACCAGTATTAAGTGTGCGCCATATGAAGCACTGTATGGACGCAAGTGTCGATCACCCCTTTGTTGGTTAGAGATTGGAGATAGACAGTTGTCTAGTCCAGACATTGTACAAGAAACCACCGACAAAATTGCAATCATCAGGGATAGACTTAAAGCAGCTCAAGATCGTCAAAAGAGCTATGCGGACAATCGTAGGAAGCCTTTAGAGTTTCAGATTGGAAATAGAGTTTTTCTAAAAGTATCCCCTTGGAAGGGAACCGTCCGATTTGGAAAACGAGGAAAATTGAACCCTCGATATGTTGGACCATTTAAAATCACCGAAAGAATTGGACCAGTAGCATACAGACTGGAGTTGCCAACAGAACTAAGTTCTATTCATGACACGTTTCATGTGTCAAACTTGAAGAAATGTCTAGCCAACGAGGAGATAACCGTGCCTCTGAAAAAAGTCAAAATCAATGATAAGCTGCACATCATAGAAAAACCAATTGAAATACTTGACCGAGAGGTCAAGCGTCTTAAGCAAAGTAAGATTCCATTGGTGAAAGTCCACTGGAACACAAGGCGTGGACCTGAGTATACATGGGAATAGGAGGACTACATGAAACATAAGTATCCTCACTTATTTGCTAAACAACCGGTTATAGACGAAAGTTCTTGAATTTCAGGACGAAATTCTTTTAACCGGGGGAGACTGTGACAACCGTCAAATTCCCGTTCAGGTTAGAACTGCACTAAACATATCAGATACTGATACTATATGTCACACTATCCAATTTTAGCAGTCAACCCGGTACAGTAGGAAAAATTGAGAATTTTTGCCTAAAACCCCTTAAATTAGGGAATTACCCATATATCTCATAAAATGCCAACCAAAAATATCTTAAATACATACATATATATAAACCATACTAAAATAATACTAGTAAAGTTAACTAGTAACCTTACAACTAACTAAATTATTGTGTTAAATAATTCAAACAATTAAAATAAAAATAAAATTTAAAAAGAAATAAAAGACACAATTATTTTATACAAAACCACACTCCACACACTCTCTCTCTCCCCTCTCCAAAACCGCCCCCATATATACCCCCTCACTCTCCCAAAATTTGCTACTCTCTCATTATCATCCCTCTCTCTTTTCTCCCAACAATTTCTCTCTTTATTTCTCTCTTTATTCCTCACTAAAACACACCCAAAGTCCAGTCATTTTCACTCAAGAACATCAAGTGTTCAAGTCTTCATAAAGGTAAAAATAACATGTAGTGCAAAGCCTACACCTTTCTTTGTTATTGTTCTTTCATTTTATTTAGATTCCTTCTTCTACACTAGTTGCATGTTGTTTTACTTTATCAATCTCTTTGGATCTCGATGTTTGGGAGCTTCATCACCATAACATCTTGAAGGTTACTAAAAAGGGGATGAATCCATGACCAAACCCATGTTAAGACCAAAGAAGGACTTTTACAATGTTCTAACAAACATGCATGTGTTCTTCATCAAAACCAACCCTTTAATCTCTAAGAAATTTTATGAACTACTCTTTAAATCCACTAAAAATATGTTTGAACTAACATGCATGAGCTAAAAATTCACTATTATAAGTTGCATGAAGGTGTTCTTGTCATAAACACCCAAGAACCATAAAAAATAACCATTTTCAAGTATTTGCCAAAAAGGAGTTTTATAAATAAATTGCATGTATTGTAAATGGCTGAGAAATATATTTTTAAACTGAAAATATATGTATGGGGATGTGTCAAATCGGATTTCAAGCAAAAAGAATAAGAATATTGGTAAAAGACAAAAAGGAGTGCACATGCATAAAGTCTTGTTTTGACAGCATGCTGCCAGATTTTTCTTCTCTCTTTGAAAAGCCATATCTCACTCAAAGCCATACTATAGCTAAAAGCTAACTCTTGAACCCGTTTCATCATCTATATGATGAATTGTGGAATATACCTTTATATATTACGAATACACATTTTATATACTCTAACTCCTAACATCATATATATTATATATATGACTCCTAGTTATAGACCCTTTTCGTCACTCGTTATGACGAAATTGCGGTAATCTCAAATTATCATATGTAATGTTATAGATATTAACTACTAATATCGACGAACTTATTATAACATACAAACTAAATCTCAACAAAGACATTTTATGTTGATTTGGATAATTACACGATACCAAGGACTAAGGTTTAGAACATATAATCTTACTAGTGTCATTGCATTCGTAGGATCGATGTAGGATCGCGTTACGGATCGCATTACGCACCACTTGGGAACAACTACGTTTATCACAGTGAGTTTTCGCAGCCCCTTTTTACTATTTTATACATTTTGGGGTGGAAAGCATGTTACAAATTCTATTCACATCATTATTTTGTTACTGAAATACTACAAATATTTGATGCTCTATGGTACGTGTGCACATGTTAAAGATTCTGAGTTACGCTATCGCACAAAAGTCCCCAACTTGTTTTTACATTACCTATTTAACTCACGAGTGTGAGCCATGGTAATTATGGATAATGTTATTTGGTTGACCGCCCACTTACTGTGATGTGAGTGCATAATTACTACAGTGCCATGTTGACGATAGAACATGATGAACGAGGCAAACTAATACTATGGTCAGGAGGTTTGGGTAATGGCTCAGTATGCTACCTCTGAGGCAACACACTTATATACCTTGAGCAAAACAGAACGCAAAAACGGAACTTTTACAACCGAGAGTTGTACTACAATCTTTTGAAAGCGCGAATGCTATCAACTTTGTTGGTGCAAGTGTACCACATCTCTATATATTTATATATATTTATTTTGATGATTACAAACACAACGCATTATTGTTTATCTAACAATTTAATCCAAGTGTGCAGTTGTTGAAGAACACGAAGATTTTAATCTGAAGGGTTCAAGACGGAAGTGTTTACGTCGTCATTATTGCTTATAACTAATAATGATAAACACCCTAAAATAATATACCACTTGGATATTTCTAAAAACCCAACAATTAATTTTAATAAGGTTTTAAGAAGATCTAGCAAGATTTGGTTGCTGTCCTGGAAGGTTCTTTTCTGACGCCGGTATACCGTGGGGAATACCCGGTATACCGCGGGTACACCAGGCCGGTATACCGCGGCTGTTCAGCCGGTATACCGCGGCAGTCCGTGTACAATTCCTATTGGTTGAAGTGGCTTTTCCTGACGGCGGTATACCGCGACGGTACAGCCGGTATACCGCGGGTACGTTTTTCCAGAAGTCAACTTTGCATGTAGCCGTTGTGTACCAGTGTGCTTTCTGACCGCGGTATACCGCGGTGTGCAAGGCGGTATACCGCCAGGTCATGTGACCGTTGGAGCTTCTTGGTATATATGAAGCATGCTGTTGATGAAGACTTCAGACCTCAGAATACAAGAACAGTAACAACAAGCAGCATACTCTCAGCTCTCTCATTTATATATATATATTTTATAAAAATATTTTTTATAAAATATCCAAGTGTGATTATTATACAAGAGTGATTACCCATTGTGAGTTATACTCCTCTTGTAAGTTTTTGAATAACGGGTGTGTGATCCTGTTTATCTCATAGCAGAGGCTTGAGAAACTATTACAATACCTTTGTACTTGGTTTGTATTTCTACCGTAAAGAATACATTTATTGGATCGTGTCGAGAAGTGTCTCGGCTGCTGGTTTATCACAGTTGGTGGTAAATCAGTAAATCTCTGTGTCAAGTATCTCTATCCCTTATCTCTTTTTATTCCGCTGTGCTATATTATATTTATTTATATAAACCGCTTTGCATTTATATTTATTTATATAATCTCTGTGTATTTAAATTATATCTGTTTATATAATTGTTGTATACTTATTTATTTATACTCTGCTTTATTTATTCTGTATTTATTTATAAAAGAATTTTTGAAAGTAAAAGATTTTAAATACAACCTTCCCCCCCCCTTAGGTTGTCCAACATTTGGTATCAGAGCGGGGCTTTCAAAAAATTTTCTGTTTAAATTTTTAAAGTCATTTCTTTAATTTTTTTTAAATGGCTCAACAAACTAATTTTGTGTTCTCTAAAACTCCTTTGATAGATACTGAAAAGTTTGGCATTTGGGCCGAGCTATTTGAATGTCACGTTCGTGGCAAAAGTCAAAAAATTTGGGATATTATAGAAAATGGGAATTTTAACCCTACTATTATAAAAAATAATGTTATTGTTGATAAACCTGTTAAGGACTGGACTCCCGCTGAAGAATCTCTTTTTTGTTTAAATTTTGAGGCTAAAAATATATTATATGCTGCTTTAACTTCCGATGAAATAGAAAGAGTTTATACCTGTAAAACTGCTAACCAAATCTGGCAAAGCTTGAGTGACACTCATCGTGGAAATACTCAAGTTAAAAGTTCTAAAATAAACATTTTAGTTCATGATTATGAATTATTTGAAATGTCAAAAGATGAGTCAATCGACTCAATGTTTAAACGTTTTAACCTCATCATGACTACTTTGAAGGGATTAGGTCGCACTTATCCTAACGAAGACTATGTAAGGAAAATTCTTCGAGCACTTCCTTCGGAGTGGATGGCAAAAATCACATCCTTGGAAGACTCCCGAAATCTCGCAACTATGAAGCTCGATGATCTCATCGGCAATCTTAAAGTGCACGAAATCGCACTAAAAAGAAATCAAGTCCGGGAGCAAGTCAAAAAGAAATCCATCGCTCTCAAGGTCGTTGCCTCAAAAGAAAAGGAAGAGGAGGAAGATGCAAGTTCATCCGATGATGAACCCGAAAATCTTGACGATTTAGTCAAGTTGGTAAGAAAACTTTCTAAACTTCTTTCTAACAAAAAGTTTGCCAATATTGATAGGTTTCAAGAAAATGAAGACTACCGTCGTGGTAGTAAAAACCAAAGTCGCAACGTCCACAAAAGTGAAGACAAAAATGACGAATCTAGCGACGATGAAAAAGCCAATAAAAAGAAAGGCTTTTGCTATGTGTGTGGTGACAAGGATCACTATGCAAGTGTGTGTCCGAATCGAGCAAAACAAATCAACACACCAAAAGCTTTGGTTGGAGGCGCCTTGAGCGCAAGCATAGATGAAGCCAAAAATTTTTGTTTCATGGCCGACCATGATAATGAGGTATCTTCATCATATCTTTTTGAAAATAATTGTGATAGTAATTATAGTGATAATTATTACAGTGACGATGAAAATAATCTTGACGAATTATATAAATCATTTCATGCTATGGCCGCTCTCGCAAATAAATATAAAGATGAAATTTCTAATTTAAAAGAAACCGTATCTGCATATAAAAAGGAAATAGATGACGGTAAACAAAAATCTGCTCATGATTTAGATGTTATCACTAAATTAGAAAATAAATTAAGTGAAAAAGATATTTGTAAATCTTGTGTTATTTTAAATGATAAAATAGCATGCTTAAGTGAAAATAAAAATGAAAGTGTTGCATGTACAAAATGCGAGTCTCTTGAAAATGAAGTTGCATATTTAAATGCTAAATGTAAATCGCATGAGAAAGATAATCTGTTAGCTAATGCATTTCAAAATAGCAATGATAAAGTGCTTAAAATGCTTAATATATCAAATCGTATAAATTGCCGAAAAGGCATTGGTTCAAATACGTGTATTGAAAAATGTGATTGTATGCCAATTAAAAAGGTTTTTGAAAAACCTAAATTTGTTGTTAAAAATAAAACGCAAAAACCTCCGTATATTCCTAAAATGAATTATGTGAATTATATGTCGAGAAAATCACATGCGTTTATGTATAATAATAAGTTTGCGAATCCTAAGAAAAATGTTAATCCGCATACTTCTTTTTACGTCTATGATGAATACGATCGTAAAATTAAAATGGTTAGAAAATGGATTCCGAAAGGAATGTTTAATGTTGATAATCCCGGTGGGATGCGTTTGTGGTTTTAAACCATTTTTATGGTTTTGTATGTTTGTCGTGTTTGTTTTATGTCGACAACATATTTTTTTTTGCAGTTTATGTTTTTATACTAACTGTTAAAAGGACCCATAAGAAAAGGGTACCACGAAATATTTTCTTTGCCTTTTGTAGGTGTTTCCTGCCGAGGTTATAATACGTGGTTACCTGCCGAGGTTATAATACGTGGTTACCTGCCGAGGTTATAATACGTGGTTTCCTGCCGAGGTTATAATACGTGGTTACCTGCCGAGGTTATAATACGTGGTTACCTGACGAGGTCATAATACGTGGTTTTTTTATCACATAAAAATTAACCGAATATTGAAGCCTTAAGATCCGTTTTGGTGCAAGTGTTTCGTATTGGTTTGTATATCTTTGTCTCTATTGCTTTTTGCATTTTATTTTATCCCTCAAATTTTATAAAATCAAATTGATATCGTTATTAATTTGAGGGGGAGCGTTTTAGCTCTTTTACCCATGAGTTTATGCTACCTCAATTATATGCATATTTTGAGGGGGAGCATCTCTCGAGGGGAAGCATACCGTCTCTCTTGACCCTTTTTGTTTCGACAAACGGGGGAGAGAAACCGCATATGCTCTTGCTTAGCGGTTGTGTTTGTCATCATCAAAAAGGGGGAGATTGTTGGTGCAAGTGTACCACATCTCTATATATTTATATATATTTATTTTGATGATTACAAACACAACGCATTATTGTTTATCTAACAATTTAATCCAAGTGTGCAGTTGTTGAAGAACACGAAGATTTTAATCTGAAGGGTTCAAGACGGAAGTGTTTACGTCGTCATTATTGCTTATAACTAATAATGATAAACACCCTAAAATAATATACCACTTGGATATTTCTAAAAACCCAACAATTAATTTTAATAAGGTTTTAAGAAGATCTAGCAAGATTTGGTTGCTGTCCTGGAAGGTTCTTTTCTGACGCCGGTATACCGTGGGGAATACCCGGTATACCGCGGGTACACCAGGCCGGTATACCGCGGCTGTTCAGCCGGTATACCGCGGCAGTCCGTGTACAATTCCTATTGGTTGAAGTGGCTTTTCCTGACGGCGGTATACCGCGACGGTACAGCCGGTATACCGCGGGTACGTTTTTCCAGAAGTCAACTTTGCATGTAGCCGTTGTGTACCAGTGTGCTTTCTGACCGCGGTATACCGCGGTGTGCAAGGCGGTATACCGCCAGGTCATGTGACCGTTGGAGCTTCTTGGTATATATGAAGCATGCTGTTGATGAAGACTTCAGACCTCAGAATACAAGAACAGTAACAACAAGCAGCATACTCTCAGCTCTCTCATTTATATATATATATTTTATAAAAATATTTTTTATAAAATATCCAAGTGTGATTATTATACAAGAGTGATTACCCATTGTGAGTTATACTCCTCTTGTAAGTTTTTGAATAACGGGTGTGTGATCCTGTTTATCTCATAGCAGAGGCTTGAGAAACTATTACAATACCTTTGTACTTGGTTTGTATTTCTACCGTAAAGAATACATTTATTGGATCGTGTCGAGAAGTGTCTCGGCTGCTGGTTTATCACAGTTGGTGGTAAATCAGTAAATCTCTGTGTCAAGTATCTCTATCCCTTATCTCTTTTTATTCCGCTGTGCTATATTATATTTATTTATATAAACCGCTTTGCATTTATATTTATTTATATAATCTCTGTGTATTTAAATTATATCTGTTTATATAATTGTTGTATACTTATTTATTTATACTCTGCTTTATTTATTCTGTATTTATTTATAAAAGAATTTTTGAAAGTAAAAGATTTTAAATACAACCTTCCCCCCCCCCTTAGGTTGTCCAACAAACTTGCATTAAAACTTTTAGTGCATACGCAAACCTGTGAACTCACCAACTATTTTATAGTTGACACTCTCCTTTACATGCTTTTCAGGAAACATCAAGTAAGGATGAGTTCTAGAAGGCACTACACTTAGCAGCATCCAACTTTATTTCATCATGTCAAGTCTCTTTTTGCTTTGGACAATTTGTATTTCACAAACATGTTGTATTTTGTAACCTTGATGATATGATGATTGTGTGTTGTCTTCTACCTTGTGCTTTTGAAACATTAAACTGTGACATCCCGTGTTTCCGCTTTAGCGGGGTGTGACACCAACACCTATTTTTGACCTAGTTTTTGTACTTTAACCTCATTTCTTGATTGACATCAAAATTAAACATGTTTAGACATAAAAAAGTATTTAAATCATTCGAAAGGTAATCTTTTAGTAAAACTTGATATTTTTACTTACTCAAAATTTATGGGGGTAACAGTCATCCCAACCTTAGAATGGCTTCGTCCTTAAAATCTAGTGTCGATCCATAACTAAAATGCCGCTCACAAAGGATGACTCGATTCTCAACAGTTTGATCTTTCTCTGAACCAAACACATTTTGATCCAAGAGCTCTTTCGATATCGACATCGATATCATACATTCCATTTACTCGCAACATATTTGAACCATAGGAGACACATGGGGCAATTCAAAAGAACATCACACTATTTGGAGCATAAGTCTGACATATGGCTCGACATCCACCTCTCCAAGGGGGGTCACAGTGCAAGGATGCAAAACTCAAACGATTGTATTTTCCCAAATCACTAACTCCCCTTCCTAAAGAGTGTTTCTACCGAGCTCAAATTCTAACTGGAACCCGGTACTTTCATGCCCAAACTATCATGTCGATTTCTTCATCTGAACCCCATTTTAGAACGTTACAACATCATGCGTAGACATTGAACATTGTTTGAGCAATCTCCATCAATAGGGTCTTGGTTGTCTCCCAACTTTAGGTGGATCATGTTACCTCGAGAGTGGCTTACGACCTCACTGGCTCAATTCCACAAATGATGCCCAAAATGAATTTACCGTTTTCTAACAACCTTTATAAGACTCTCACTTGCATCCAACCCTTCGATGCTTTCTGCATGAGTCGATCCAGTTCTAAATGGTCATACTTTTGAAGAGGACTACTCAATACCATGACAACTTTACCCGGGTGGTAAAGGAATGTTGCATAGTGCATAATCATTCTTGAATGGCTCATTTGCTGCCATTACTACATTGATGTGCCAATCAAAGTTTCCTAAATAAAATGATTTTCTCTTAAGGTCTACTCCAAACATTCCCACTAAATGTTTCCAACAATCATGGCTAGAAAAGATTCGTCGTTATCTCCTTGACGAAATTCCTAACATCTGGTTTGATACGATTTAACACAACTCTAAACCCGAAATCCCTACAAACACAACACATGTTACCCGCAAAGCTTTCTCCAGATTTCATAGTCAAGCGATTCTTGTCACTAACCTAATTTTTCCACCCAAGATTACACTCATTCACTCCCCCATGGAGTTAATTGCATTTGACACATCAATTGGGCGACTCCCAAAACACACCAAATTATAGATCATCCAGTCGACGAAATCTTTTTACAAATCAAGAAACTATCAATCACTAATACTCAATTATCAACATCTAACCTTCTTAAAGTTACCACATATGTTGTAAATGCTTCTTATCATTCAACGATAGTACCCTAAGTACTCTAGCGGTTCTTGGCCTCGAAACTAAAAGTTGACAACTAATATCACGTAATGATTTAACCCACGAAACAAATCATTCAATCGTTAAAACTCACCTAAAAGGCACAAAAGTGGATAGTAACAAAATATCCCAAGAGTTTTACATAACCCAAATGCAAACAGTTGCCAAAACCTCCAACCCTAATGATTGTTGAAGCGGAAGATCACAATTTCAATAATTTGGATGATATATAAAACTAATACTTCAATTATTCAAACGCACATCGGCTTTCAGGCTAAAATCTCAAAATATAAAACCAACCACAAGTCGGGTCATCCAATACTTTGATTCTTAAGGACCCTTCTAGTCCCTAAACATAATACCACTCATCAAAGAGATTTTAATATATGGCTTAGCGAATTCAAGGTTTTCCTAGTCCATTAACTCAACAAACATGCCATTAAAATATTTATCAAACATAAAATCTTTACAATAATCTTACACATGTAAAAAGTTTATTACCATTCACTAGGCAGTCGAGCGAAGTGGCCACAAATTTCATGTACATAGAATCGGATAGTATAAATTCATTTATGTTGTCCAAAGACGCAAATAACAACCAACAAAATGCTCAAAACAAATCCATCCAAATGGACAATTCCAGTCCAAACATATATTCACTCACGCCATGTACGTAAATCAATTTATGCACTAAATTATTGCGCCACCAAACGTGTTCATACAAAACTCAAGGCACATCTCTAAACTCGAATGATGTCAAATCCACATCTAAAATAATATTGTAGAAGATAAAAAATCCTAAATAAAATCTTATAAAGAAATTCTCAATAAAATCTTACATACAAACTCATGAAATAAGATTAGTTTATGCTTTTCCAAATCTCACCCCTTTAGTCCAAAAAAACATGAGGTATTCGTCAAATATAAGTCAAAATTTGTGACATATTGTGTATATGTGTTTTAGATAGAACATGAAATAATTCATGTATGTTTCAAACTTAAAACTAATCAAAAGTACACCTTCAACAGTTTACGATATAGGCAAAATCACTTGGAAAAAGTTTGCAATAAAGTTTTTACAAAAACTATATACAACAAAATAATCCATGAATTTTAAAACATGTGCTACACTCTAGGGTGTGCCAAAACATCATCCAAAATTTGCAACGTGGAAAAAAGAGTGAAACATATGATAGATTACGCAATTCATTTTGAAAGAATATTGTGCATGCATTTGGTCGAGATCAAAAGTCTTAGAACCACGCTCGCCAAGTCCACTAGTCACACTACCGACATCCAAATGCTCAATTATCTTAAGGCGGTAATCAGTAACTAAAACGATTAACCTTACAATTTATACTCAAAACAAATGGTGATTCAATAAGCCTATGGTTCAAACTTAACCAATATCTCTAACCCAAAATGATCGACTTAACATAATCACCATACTTAACTGTCACACAAGTGACATTGCTACACACATCAATCATTCTAAAGATTATTTACCAATAGTTCACTCTCTTCCTCCAATCAATCATCACATAAAAAGCAATTCAAGCACACAAATATAACTGTAAATTCATAATAACGCTGGCCATGTGCAATCATGAACGTACTTTACATAAGAATTCTTGCCACCATTATCCTGATTCTTGCTTCTAGTGATTCTATATGACCTTGAAATATCATATCTCAAGTGCATAATCATATGTTCTCACTTTCATTCACTTAGAGAAATGATATTTTGAGTCTAGGCATCCTAAGTCAATATTTAAGACAAAATTAAAACCATAAGGACCAAATTCATAATTTACTCTCTTTTTCTGTTTATTAAATTATACATATATATTAGCGAATATTAGAAAATGAATAATGTATTAAACAATCATTATTTGCATTTAACATTTAATGAATGTTTTGTGTTTAATATTGTTTTTATTTTTGAATTAATAAATCAAATAGATGTAAATATAATAAAATCACACGATATACTGAAAACAACTTTAAAGTTATATGTAAATGTTTATATATTAGTATTTGTTTATTCTAAAAATATCAAATATATTTTTGTGTTCCGTTACAATCCTTAAAAATCGGGTCTCCTCCGTCATCGTAAAATGCTTTTTGGACCGCATGGCTCCTATGTGGTTTATATGAAACAAACTTACTTCATATTTTTGAAAAACATTTATTGTCGTTTTGTGTTACTTTAAATCATATAAATATTTTTTTTCACTAGGCGTAAAACCTAACACTTTTCTTAAATGACATATATATCAGGTTCCAATAACGGCATAACTCACAAAGTTACGAGCGTTTGGCTGGTAGTGGCTAGGGTGAGCATTGAAACTGGGTACCTGGTTCTGGAACTGGAACCGCTCCAGAACTGCCGGTTCCGAAACCGGAACCGATGCGATTGGTTCCGGTTTCGGTTCCTAAAATATGGAACCGATTAAGACTGGTTCTGGTTCTTCTTTTTTTGGAACCGTTACCCGCTAGGTACCCACCGGGACCGGTTCCGATACCGGGTACCCGGCCCCGCTGAGTACTCAGAACCGGAACCGACGGGTACCCGCTATTTTTTGATAAAAAATATTTATATATTTATTAGATTTAAATATTAATTAGTTTCTAATTTATTGATGTAATAATTAGTTTTTTTTATCGGATTAGTTTTCACCATTTATTGTATTTATTACTTTAAGTTGGTGGTTTGTATTTTGCAATAGACTTAACTTACATTTTTTATTGTATGAAATGTTAAAAATTAAAAAAAATCACACCGGGTACCAGGAACCGGAACCGGTTCCAGCGGTTCCGGGTCCGGTTTCAAAATATAGGGAACCGATGTAAGCGGTTCCGGTTCCTTCATTCTAGAAACCGCCGGTTTCGATTCCATGAATTTTGGTCGGGTACCCGATTATGCTCACCCCAATAGTGGCAACTTTTGGAGATAGACATTTTTTGGAATTTGGCGTACATAACCGAATAGATACTCTTTTGGTAGATTGTGTTGACAATTGTTTTAGGTGCGTTTGTTTTTTAAGAGGTGCTGAAGTCTAAAGTCTGATTTCACTTCTGATTTTTAAGAGGTGGTGCTGAAGTCTTAAATCTGAATCTAGATGCAATATAGTTTATATTAGTAAGTTGTCATTTATAATTTGCATTCATAGAATTGTAAATGCTATTACTATTTTCTCTTTTTGAGTGATTTCTTTTATATAGGATGCCTTTGTTTATGTCAGTTCTTAAGTTTAAATATACCTTTATTTTAGGGATGTTACAAATTGTATAGATCGAAGGTTCAGATACATAAAATATAAATATAAATACAAAATAAATTTTATAAAAGATAAATATATTATAATTTATAAATATATAGAATATAAATAATTTATAAATATAAATGTGTACATTAAATATAAATATAATATATATTATAATTTATAAAATACAAAGACAAAATGAAAATATTTAATACATAAAATATAAATATAAATAAAGTTTAGAGTAAATTATGGTCCATGTGGTTTGAAAAATGGTAAAAAAAAAACTGCCAAGAATTCATATTCAACGAAAGGTTGGATGGCCGTTGGTGTGAATGAACGAATCCACAAGAATCTGCATTCAAACAAATTTCTTATGTAATAAATAAAGTTGAAAAATCAAATCCTTAATTTTTGACATACTAAAGAATCATCGTTTGTATCTAGCAAATATAAAAAAACCAAATCCGTAATTACTCATTTATAAATATATATTAGCAAATATTAGAAAATAAAAAATAAATTAAAGAATCATCGTTTGTATTTAGCATTTAATAAATGTTTTGTGTTTAATAATTCTTTTTGTTTTTTAATTAATAAATCAAACATATGTGATTATAATAAAATTATATGGTACACGAAAACTATTTTAAATTATATTTAAAATTTTAAATATTAGTATTTGTTTATTTAATAAAAACATTGAATATAATAAAGAATTTTTTTTGTTAAACCCAACCTACTATTTTATTTAACTTTTATTAAATCTTTAAACTATATTTTGTTTAATAAAAAATTATTAAATTTTCTAATTTTGAATCATGAAATTTGTGAACCATTTTTTTAATTTAAAGATTAAGTATTTAAACATTTTTTTTAATAAAACAAATCATTGAATAGAATATTCTTTAATTAATTATTTTACTTATCTATATCTATACTATCTTATAAAGCATATAGACTAAAAGTCTTAAAGTCTTAAAGTCTTAAATCTTTTTTTATTTAAAAATTAATTATATTTCTTTTCTTTCTATATTCAAGCATGCTGATTCTGCTTTTTCTATTATTATTTTTATTAAAACTGAAAATTAATTGTTGTAGTTATCTTTTCCTATCTCTCTAACAACTTAAACTCAAATCTTTTTTTTTAATCTATACTATCTTATAAAGCATATAGACTAAAAGTATTAAAGTCTTAAAGTCTTAAATTTTTTTTATTTAAAATTTAATTATATTTCTTTTCTTTCTATATTCAAGCATGTTGATTCTGCTTTTTCTATTATTATTTTTATTAAAACTGAAAATTAATTGTTGTAGTTATCTTTTCCTATCTCTCTAACAACTTAAACTCAAATCTTTTTTTAAATTAATTAAATTCATTTTCTTTCTTTATTTAAGCCTGAAAAATATATAATTATTTTGAAAAAAATATGATTATTCATGTTAGAGAACAATATATTAAAATTAAAAATCCAACAAACAGATTATTAAATCATTTATGAAACTTGAAAATTTCGAAAAACGATTTATGAAACATAAAAATCTTGAAGTTTTTGAAAAAATAATTTATAAAACTCAAACAAACAGTTTATGAACATGAAAAAAAATCGAAAAAACGGTTTATAGAAGTTAAAAAAATTCATATAATACACTATAATTTAATAAAAATAATTAATGTGATTACATGAATATAAAAACAATTAATTACGATCACTTCTCAGGTACGATTTCTGTTTGATTTTTGGTTTCAAAATCGATTTCATACTTCTGTTCTTTTTTGTTTTTTCAAGGTTTTTCAAAATTGATTTCATACTTCTGTTCATTTTTTGTTTTTCAAAATTGATTTCATACTTATGTTCATCTGGGTTGTACATATTTCAGGGACCAGCTGACTTGATGCGTGCATTAAGTCCCTTAAACTACTTAATAGTTCCACATGTTCAATGGGCATGCTCATTCCTGGAAAGATAAGAACAAATAAATATTATATCTTTGATTTATGCCTAATGATCATACATGTTCTTGCTTTTGCTTCTTTGGCTACAGTTCATCTCGGTTGTACATATTTCAGGGACCAGTTGACTTGATGCCGCAGTAAGTCCTTTAAAGTTTAAACTACTTAATAGTTCCATTAACAGGCAACCTCTGAATCGCTAAGAGGTGAATCTTGTTTGGCGATAAAAAGCCTGCCTCTTAATGGTTCTAAAACCCTCTGAATCAAACATTCAGCGCCCTAATTTCATTTTGAACAATTACCAAACAACCATATTGCATTTTGCATTATACCATAAGAGCCTCTTAATCATTCTGACCACTTAATCATCCTGTACAAAACCATTCTGCCAAATAACCCCTTATTTTCTCTACACCGGTGTTCAAAAAAGCATTAATTACCTAAGCAGGGATTTCGCAAAAGCATAAACAATTTCTTTAAATATAGTGTGTTTTGTAAGAATTAAAATTCTGATGCAATATTATTTTGTCCATTTTTATTGGACTACTGCTTCAGTTACTTTATATTCTACTTCAAGTTGCCAATGTTTAGATCCATCTGGACTTTTTGGTCCCATTAATATGATTTGTGTTTTGGTGCTAAAATATTCATAATATTCTGTACTGGGGATTTTTCATGTCCTTGTTACCACAAACAAACATAATGAAGAATGTGATTTCTCTTTAAAGTTCTTAATGTGATTTGTGTTTTTGTTCTTTGTTTTTGTTTTTGTCTTTCTTTTTTTTGGAAAATTTACCCAGATGGTTTTTTGCATCAACTTTTTCATGGGAATTTGTACAATGCATGTGGTGCGATTTCAATGTGAATATGACATGCGTTTTATTATGAGTTTGTTTTTTAATTACTTCATGATCGAAACCAATCTGAGTTTCCTAGAGATCTATTTTTCCGTCTCATTTAACGTTAAATGTCACTTTTTATGGGTTTTAAACTTTCTTGAATGGTATTTGGTATGCTTGTAAACGGTCTAAATGATCTATGTATGCCTTTAAATGTCACTTACCCGAGTAATAGGACTTCCCTTCTCTCTGACAGATTCTTATGTCGTTCCTTTTACTCTTCAAGAATTAAAAGAAGGAACCATCAAGAAGCAGTAGTGGAAAATGCAATAACAATAAGAAAACGTGGCTTCTTAGAGATTGTTGATCTCATGCTAAAGCTTCAATCAAATGATTGGGTACATAAAGCATGAATTATATATATGTAAGTATATATATTGGTTATGTGACATCTAAAAATTTCAGGTTATATCGGCTAGCAAGACACCAAACCAAACAGACCACGAACCCCTTCTATGGCTACACGTACCAACATATTATCATTATATGTGTTTAAATATAGTTTCATGAATTTTTTGAGAGCCAGATTTATTATTATTGCACCAAAAGTTAGTGAGTTTGATGATTAGCTTTGTGCAATTTGCCAACTATACTGGCTTCAAAATAGTTGTGGTAAATACCGTTTGAAAAAGTTTGGTCAGTAAATCGAAGTATCGCTAAAATGTTATGTGTTGTTTGGATGGATTGTGCATACCTTTTTTCTTACATATAGACAAATTTTGCATCCCGTCGCATTGCGCAGGTACACTGCTAGTAATTAATTAATTAAGAAAGAAAGAGCGTCGTTACAAATTTTCCACGTAGAAATGCAAGAGAAGGTACCATTCCAAGCCTAACGCGACCGGTAGCAAAAGTCAAAAGAACAGAGCCCTTTTATTCTCACGCTACCACACCACCTATATTTATAAACAAACCCAACTTTCTCCATTCTACGCTCCAGTTTTCACCATCTCTGCCGTCGATCTCCGGCGACTTTTGTATTGTTCTACCCTCCAAACATGAACAATTCCGATGGCCACACACTTACCTTCTTTCTCTTATTGCTTTCACTCCTTCTGCTCTCATCTGTGCAAGCTCAACCCTCACCACCCCCAGACTATCCCTATGCTAAATTCAGCCCTTCCATGGCCATCATAATCGTCGTTCTTGTTGCTGCTCTTTTCTTCATGGGATTCTTCTCCATTTACATCCGCCGCTGCTCCAACGACGGCGGAAGTGTCCGCCAAGCTCTTTCCATGCGCCGTGCAGGCCGAACACAGGCGGCCACCCGC
The DNA here is from genome assembly GCA_033807775.1 of Saussurea involucrata. Lineage (NCBI taxonomy): Eukaryota > Viridiplantae > Streptophyta > Magnoliopsida > Asterales > Asteraceae > Saussurea > Saussurea involucrata. The sequence goes on from CM066316.1 coordinate 30,919,219, forward strand.
GGCCTCGATGCCGAGGTCCTCGAGACCTTTCCGACCTTCGCTTACTCCACCGTCAAAGGACTCAAAATCGGAAAAGGAGCTCTCGAATGTGCAGTTTGTCTCAACGAATTTGAAGACGAAGAAACCATCAGATTGATCCCCAAATGCGATCATGTATTTCACGCCGAGTGCATCGATGCTTGGCTTGAGAATCACGTTACCTGCCCTGTCTGCCGATCCGATCTCGTTTCTAAACCCGATGAGTCAACTCAACTCGCTACCGAGTTTGAACTCGGAGCGGGAACTGATGAGAATAATCAGAATACGGTGTTGGAGGAAGGAAATAATACAGAGGTTGCTATTCGGATCGGCGACGATGTTCTCGACCCGGCTCAACCACCACGGTCAAAATCTGTACGTGGACCGAAACTGTTTGAAAAGTTCAGATCACATTCGACCGGACATTCGTTGGTGCAACCCGGTGAGAACACGGACCGGTTCACGTTACGATTACCGGAGGAGGTGAGAAAGCAAATGATAAGTAAGGCGTTACTGAACCGGTCGGGAAGCAGCGTGAGGATGGCGGTCGGAGAAGGGAGTGCAAGGAAGGGATACAGAACCGGTGAGGGTAGTAGTCGTGGAAGAGCTTATCGACGAATGGGTAGTTTAGACCGGGTGGTGGTTAGGTCGGAACGGTGGGTTTTTGCAAGAGCGCCGTCGTTTTTATCACGAGCTTTCTCCGTTAGGTCTCCGAAGGTTGTGGCGGATAGCGGTGGCGCGTCGACGTCGTCAACGACGGCGGATAATATTCCTTTGAATAACATCGGGCCAAAGAGCGATGAGCCCGGTTTGAAAGGTGCTGATACGGGTCGGCCGCCGGTTTAAGTTTATGTTTGCCGGTTTGTTTTCATCAATGAAGCCTATTGGTCAGGTGGGGCTTTGCGGAAATTAAAAAATTGGGGCGGAGATGCCAAAGTTGACCTTGCGTACTCTTGGTTAATAATATTTAATTGAAATGTTAATTGATTTAAAATTTTTGTAAATTTTAAATGTGTTTTCCCTCGAAAGTTTTGAAATTAATTTTGTGAATATTTGTTTGCATAATGTAATGTTTTTTATGGGTTAAGCGAGAATGTTTATTTGATAAAATTATTATTTGAGTTTTTTTAATCAGTGTTATTGGGGAAACATACATATATATAGATAATGACAATTTTGAATCAAATTATTGTATATACTTTTTTATTGTATATTTATAAATGATATAAAATTATGTATCATAAATGGTTAAACTAATTTTTTTTAAATAAGCTAATGTAAATATACAATAAAAGAAAATGAATATTTAAATTAAAACAAATGAAGTAATAAGTTAGCATATAATTACCAAAAATAACCAACATAATCAATCATAAAGTAATACGTAAAATTTCTACTTATTTGATTTATTACTTATGCAAAATAAGAATCGACCTTACTTTCGTTAGTTGATATTGGCTTTCTTTTATCTTAATTGTTGTGTTGTATTATGCTTAAGATCGAATTACGTTTTTGGTCCTTGTGATATGTCAAAAATTAGAGTAAATTACATTCTTGTTTTTTTAAGTATATAACATTTATATACGGCAAATGCAACAAATAAACTCACACGTCTTCCTCACATTTGGTGAGTTTTGAACCTCCGACCTTCTAGGAGGAAAGAGACTCTGATACCGCTAGGTCAAAGGCCCTTTGGTTACATTCTTGTTTTTATGATTTACACAAAATCACACTTTTTCTTTTACTTCTTAATTAAAAGATTTTTACATCTTAATTTTTAAATTAAGTTATTATAAAAATATTTGTTTCTTTAATCAAACAAATTATGTCAAAAAATAAGCATTTCATTCAACTCGATTCGACATCCATCTCTCTCTCTCTCTATATCTATACTACATATATAAGCATATACACCTAAAGTCTTAAAGACAAGTCTTCAAACAACATTTTATGCAGGAAATTCAAAAAACTCTTAAAGACAAGTTTTAACGCATAATGTACAAGTCAACAAAGCTTACACCCTTTCCATCAAATTCATTTCAAACTAACTCCCGCTTCCCTTCCCAGAATTTGTTTTAAAATCCCGTTTCTCTCTCCTTCTGTCTCTTTCTCTGGTATTTGCCGACCACCGCTTGCAAACCCACTATCTCCGCCAGAATCAGCCGCATCTAGGAGGAGGAAGAGCCAATCGAACCACCTCACGATGATTGTTTGATTTCGTGGATTTGTTTGCCACTTTTCAGTATGTTGTTTAAGCACATTCGGATCATCGAATGCCCTTTTTACCATATAAATTGGAAGTTCTAAATTACAGTTGAGGACGGAATATGAGTCTTCAGTTTTGTTAGTCCTTGCAAATGATTGTTTAAGTGCTGATGCAGTGGGACTGAGTGAGTTCCTGTTTTTTTGGTATCTTCATTTAAATATTGTTCTTCTATTCACTTCCTTTGTCACAAGGGTCCGAATGAAAACTTTAGAATCAGGGCTTTTCGCTAGCGAGCAAGACCTAATGCTTGGAGACACTTATGTATGATAAGGTGTGGGGAGCAATGCTATACTAGCTTCTGCCAAGTTGCCATACGCTATGAATTTTATTGCCGACCTGTTTAAGGATCTTACAATATGGTGTCTTTTGGAATTTTTAGAAAGATAGAGCAGAAGTCTGGTTTGGTTTGGTTTGGTTTAGTTTGGTTTGGTTTATGTTGATGAAGAAACATGATTCAGAGTTAAACTAATGTTTCGGAATTGCGATTTACCAGCGCTGCATCGTGCGGGTACACCACTAGTATATATATCTATACTACCTTATAAAGCATGTAAGACTTTTGTCTTAAAGTCTTAAAGTCTTAAAACATTTTTTTTTATCTTTTAACTCTTAAAAACAAGTTTTAAAGCTATATGTACTACTGTCTACTGCATAATTACTTAATTTTAGAGTGAGAAACAAATTTACACCCCAAAGCCGGCTGTCATTTTATCTGTCTTCCCATACCTCTCTGTCATTTTCCCGAGATCGACTTTTGGGTTCTCTAGAGAAGCTTTTTCCAAATCGTTTCTGATTTCAAAATCTGGTTTTGAAATCGATTTTGGTTTCAGGTTCATCTGACATTTCATCTCAGGGTTTCTTCTCATTCGCAGGTTTCATCTCAGGGTTTCTTCACACCATAGGGTTTCACGTTTGAGTTTAGGGTTTCTTCTGCAACCCACAAAGCTTGGATTTTTCTTCACTGTTGCTGCTTTTCTCATGGGTGTATGATGATATCTCCACAAACAGATTGAAACCCAGGTAAGTTTTTTGTAAAAAGTCGATGGGTTTTCTCTTTATTTAACCAAACTCTTCTTCATCCAAGACGACGCTTCGATACCCCCCAAGACATTCATAAGATGTTGATTCAGGGCGCTTTATAGTCTCTCAAATCTCAAATCAATTCATAGACCGTCGAATAGGTTCTTTGTTTCCACGGTTTCTTCAAATCAGGTAGGATTTTTATATTATCTGAAATCTCAAATCGATTCATACACCATGACTCTGCTCAGGTACGATTTCACCATCGATTTCGGTTTCTTTGTTTCTCTTTCACGGCTTCTTCAAATCAGGTACGATTTCTTTGAGGTTAAACATTGATTTGTTTTCATAGGTTTCTTTCATCTTGTGTTCTCCTTCGTCTTCTATTTTTCTGGGCTTCAAATGCAGGTAACAAACGAAACCCTCGGTTCTAATGGAGCTTTAATCTTCTCTGACTTTTAGTTAACGGAAGCTTCAATCTTCTCTAAGTTGAGGTTATTACTCTGTATTCTCTAATCTCTTCTTATGTTATTTTTGTAATCAATCTCTCTCTCTTTTTTCAGAAGAGAGCCATCTTCATCTAATGCAAGAAGAGAACCATTGATAGGAACCAAGGGCAAAAACAAGGCATTTGTAAGATGAGATTCCTGAATTACTTTCTACATTACTTTTATAATGTTCTATCTTATATTCATTTTAAGTTTGTCCTTCATTTTGGGAGTCCTATATAATAACATCACTTGGAAGAGTGTTAGGTACTTATCACTGCATTACATAGCCTATTTGACACACAAAACAGAGGTTTCTCTTTGATTTCTATGCATGTAGTATGTCAGTGTTATGTTGCTCCTTAGTTTTGATCTTCGGAATCTCATATCAACTTATTAACATGAGATCGAGATCTTGATTGTTCTATTTTAACTTATCTTTGATTTGAATAGTTCTATTTTCTCATAGATTTGATGGCACTTTAAAATCTTGAAAGGTCCCATCTTAGTTTGTTTTGCATGTTATTGTTTTAACTTTTAAAGTTTCACTTGATGTTTGATTAAGCTGTTTGTCTTAACGATTAAGCTGTAAAGAAACACTCGTGGACAAGCGAATAAGCCATCCAAACCGTTATATGGATCTCCAAACATCCTAAGTATGATGAACTTAACAGTAAAATACATGCATCTCCAAAAATCCAATGTGCATATAAGTTTTCTACTTCTACCTGTATTTAAATATTTTAAGTATATGGAAGGATGTTGATGTCAGTGTGTGTGTGTGTGTTTGAATTAAGATCCAAATATATAAAATGGTATGGAGTTTCTTGGGCGATAACAGGGCATTACTTCAAGAGTATTTCATAAAGCAATTATGACTACACAGCACAACATTTTTTCACCAGCTAATGAGCACATCACCAACAGTATTATCTTAATGGCTTTGGCTTCTCTTTTTTGGTCGAGAATTTTTCTCCACCCCTTTCCAGTTCCAGCATGCAAAAGAAGAGGATTCTCTTCATATTGGTTTAAAATTTTTGGTATCGATTATGCTCCCAATTCTAATCCCACCCAGGATATTAATTCCCGCTCCTCTATGGAAGAATTATCACAAACATAAAAGAGAAGGAACAAATTTCTAAGGAAAATAAGGGTGTAAAGAAGAAAGTGAGGTAGTTTTATTATTAATTTGCCATAGATTTTAACAGTGTTTCGTTTTGTTTAAAGCAATCTGATATAATATAATGTATTTATTAACTTTGCTTTTTTGTTTATAAATTATGTGTATGAAACAGTGTTGATCTATTTTCAAATAATGAGTGAATGATATAAAAAGCCCATCAGTGAGATTCCATTTGAAGGCTTGGTTTTTACATATTTGACTTGCCATGGGTACTACTACATCATTCAATATGTGGGATTGAACTTGGAAGTTGCAGAAGGGTTTCACTAAAAGAGGTTACATCACTATACTTCTGCAAAGTAAAATTTGCAGCCGTGTTACAATCTCCTGCAACATACATTTATGTGGCCTTCTAACTTCAATGTGTATTAGTTTTACAAATGAATTCATGACCCAAATACGATATATCGGTAAATGGATTCATGAATTCTTTCTCTATTATGATATTTGTGTGGATGGAGATTTAATTTGCAGTAGACGTGGTAAAAGTGAAGCTCGACTGACCCATTTTTCCACAGTTGATTAGAATCCGAGGTATATAGGAGGGTTGTTGATTTGTATTTGTAGTTAGTAAGATTGTGATGAAAAAACAAGCAGTTTTTGTGGTTGTTTATATTATTGACTTGTTTGTGGTATTGCGTTCATTTTTTAAAGATTTTCTTTTGTGTATCTTTTAGTTCCAATGTTTCAACAAATAAATTTTTTCATCTAAGATATTGTTATGTCTAAATATATCTACAGTTCAAGCGTTAAACAAGTACATATTTAACATTTATTATTAACACTCAATAAGTTGGTTTTCGATAAGAATCGTAATTATTGTAAGAAGGGTAAGAAGCGACCTCCACTCTTAATTCAACTTTTTTTACAACCGTTTTTTACAAAAAATTATGACATCCCGCCGCATTGCGCGGGCACTCAGCTAGTATATACATACATATATATATATATATATACATACATATATATATATATATACATACATATATATATATATATATATATATATACATACATATATATATATATATATATATATATATATATATATATATAGGCTGGGTATCAAATACAAACCAATTAGTTTGTATAAACTCGTACAAACCATACCTAGCTTCATGATTTTGTAAATTTGGCTTCATGAATATATATATATATATATATATATATATTTTGGCTTCATGAATATATAATTTGGCTTCATGAATATATCATTTGGCATTTTTAACTATTTTTTTTTACAAAAATACCCTAAAATACCCTTATTTTTGTAAAAAAATTAGTTAAAAATGCCAAATGATATATTCATGAAGCCAAATTATATATTCATGAAGCCAATATATATATATATATATATATATATTAATGAAGCCAAATTTACAAAATCATGAAACTAGGTATGGTTTGTAAGAGTTTGTACAAACTAACTGGTTTGTACCCGATACCACCCCTATATATATATACTACATATATAAGCATATACACCTAAAGTCTTAAAGACAAGTCTTCAAGCACATGGTACCACCATTTTATGCAGGAAATTCAAAAAACTCTTAAAGACAAGTTTTAACGCATAATGTACAAGTCAACAAAGCTTACACCCTTTCCATCAAATTCGTTTCAAACTAACTCCCGCTTCCCTTCCCAGAATTTATTTTAAAATCCCGCTTCTCTCTCCTTCTGTCTCTTTCTCTGGTATTTGCCGACCACAGCTTGCAAACCCACCATCTCCGCCAGAATCAGCCGCATCCAGGAGAAGGAAGAGCCAATTGAACCGTCCATCGTCTGGGCTTGCGCCGCTGCTGGCTTCGCATGAATCAATTTGGTTCTCTTAAATTAGGCCGTGCTTTCTCGATCGACAGTGATAACACTGTATTCTCTCCATCGTTACACTGTATTCTCTCCATCTTCAAAGCTTTCCTCTATTTCAAGAACGCCATTCAAATTACTATCATATTCAAAAAAAAAATTGACGTCTCTTTATCTTCTATTTCTTAAAATTACAGGTATTGTTCAAGCGCCTAATCGAAATCCCATGAAGGTAAGAATCGAAACCCTAAACTCAGAAATCAGTTTTTTTACTCTTTACTTCTTCATCTATTCTTCAGATTTACAGGCATTGCTCAAATGCCTAATCGAAATCCCCATGTTAAATGAAGGTAAGAATCGAAACCTTAAACCCAGAAATCAATTTTTTTTTCACTCAGTACATTTTCTTCTATTCTTCAGATTTACAGGTTTTGTTTGAAACCCTAATGCCTCGTATCATATTAGATAATTTTGAAGAAATAAGAGATTTAGCGATGTATTTGAAAGAAGATTTTGTTTGGGGCCACAGTAAGAATCGACGGAGATTAGGGATGAAATGGTATGCCAATAGAGTTCCTTGCTGTATTTTTAGTCGATTATTATTTATTTGAATCATATTTTTTTATTGATTTCCGCCTTCGTCCCTCCTCTCTGATGTAAATCAGGTCAGCAACATGCTTTTTTGTGTTTGGTTTCTTTTCCCTTTCCATCCCTGTTTATTTTCTTGGTGGTTTTTTAAGGTGGATTTTTGCTCTCAGTTGTTGATTTTCGCAGTAACGGTACAAGATCTTATATACTTTTTCGTACGTTAAGAAACTTCATTTATAGACTTATTCTTCTGGAACTGCAATCCAGTGTTTGAGACGGCTGTTGAAACTGCAATCCAGCGTTGAGGAAGAAGTCTTTGTCCATGGTGGAACCAAATGGAAGTCAAAAAATCATCTTTTTGAGGTAAAATCGAAAGTCCAGATGAGAAAATGGCCTAAAATGGGATTGCAGTGATTTGCTTTTATCGTCTTGTTTTATGCTGGTTTAGGTGCTTTTTTCGTTTTGTTTGATGTTTGGTTTTAGGTTTTAGGTTTTGGAATCAATTAATCTTTGTGGGTTTGAAACAATATGGCCCGAGAAAAAGATTATGAACTCAATGAATATCGTGAGTCAATTTAGTAAGGCAGTTTTCTACTTTTCTACCCATTTCCTGTAGCGATCATTTTTACTTTTATTCTTTGAGAGAAACAAAAGAAGTTCGTATCTCTATTTTTCTAGGACACCTTGGAGCATGTTGAATGCATAAGAGGCACAAATTGGTATCTGGTTTGGGTTAGGCTTATGTTGGATCTGTTTCTTTTGATTTTGATCTAAATTTATTGAGATTTTGAATTGATTAGTTTTTTAAGTTCTTTTGGGTTTCTAATCACATTAGATTAATGTTCTCTTTGTTAAGATTCTTGTTTATGATTTGGGTTTGGGTTGGTTATGTATAGCATTTACCGGACTGAGTTCTTGCTTGCAGGAATGCCATTGCAGCTTGCAGGGACACGCCAGATTTTGGAGTACATGGACTGGGGTAACGATGGTGCAATGGGGACCTTTATAAACATTGGTGCTATAGGTACTACTGCATTGCCAAATAATTAGAATTTTTTTTGCTTTTAGTTGGTTCTGCTCATTGTAGTCCATCTTCATAATATGTTCATTTCAAGTGAACTTGAATATATTTGGTTTTTTTAGGTCTAGAAGAAAGGGGGCATCATCACCATGGATACGACCCTGAAAGTTTATTAAGCTCTCGTAAGTATACCAGTCTCTTCATCTACATATTTAATTTTCTTTAATGTGTTGTGAAATGTTTGATTTAGGTTCTTCGAACGTGATAGAAGTTCATTTATACAATCCGTTGAATAAATATGGAGTTTGGCTTGAAAAACTTCAATATGGAGTATTTGGCCTCGGCAACAGACAATACGAGCATTTCAACAAGGTACCAATAAATATCATGCTGTCTTCTTGATGATGGCACATCTGCTAGCATTATCAATACCGGTTAGGCTAATTTGTGAATTCACCTCTTAATTTTTGTGGTGCTTGACAGGTTATTCAGCAGCAGCTTATCGCATTAAGTTACTGTCTGAGGGGTTGTTAAGTTGATTTGTTGCTGTTTGTCGAGGTAGAGATTGGGTCTGTTTCGCTTAGGTTTACTTCTGGCAAACCTTTGCTCTTTCATGTAATTTTCATTTCTAAATTTCTGCTGATTTTGGCCTAATTGCTGTTGCTGGTTCTTGTTTTGGGTAAGGTGTATGAGAGGTTGGGACTCTGTTTGCAATTGTTGGTGGTTTGGTAATATAATTATGCTTTAAAAAAATTGGCATGGCACCTAAGAAATCAACATTTTACTTGATTCATTGACTGTGAAGTGTGGAATTAACCACCTCACGATGATTGTTTGATTTCGTGGATTTGTTTGCCACTTTTCAGTATGTTGTTTAAGCACATTCGGATCATCGAATGCCCTTTTTACCATATAAATTGGAAGTTCTAAATTACAGTTGGGGACGAAATATGAGTCTTCAGTTTTGGTAGTCCTTGCAAATGATTGTTTAAGTGCTGATGCAGTGGGACTGAGTGAGTTCCTGTTTTTTTTTTGGTATCTTCATTTAAATATTGTTCTTCTATTCACTTCCTTTGTCACAAGGGTCCTAATGAAAACTTTAGAATCAGGGTTTTTCGCTAGCGAGCAAGACCTAATGCTTGGAGACACTTATGTATGATAAGGTGTGGGGAGCAATGCTATACTAGCTTCTGCCAAGTTGCCATACGCTATGAATTTTATTGCCGACCTGTTTAAGGATCTTACAATATGGTGTCTTTTGGAATTTTTAGAAAGATAGAGCAGAAGTCTGGTTTGTTTTGGTTTGGTTTATGTTGATGAAGAAACATGATTCAGAGTTAAACTAATGTTTCGGAATTGCGATTTACCCGCGCTGTATCGCGCGGGTACACCACTAGTATATATATATATATATATATATATATATATATATATATATATATATATATAGCCATAGGTTCAAAAGAGAAGTGCAAATATTTTGAGAAATAGAGAAGTGATCTTGGCCATTCATTCGGTCAAGATCGGTTATAATTGGTCAAAAGTTGCGGCTTTGACCAGTCAAAAGTTGCGGCTTTGACTGGTCAAAAGTTGCGGTTGTTCCAAAAATAGAAAGGCAATTTCGTAACTTTTACAAAAAACACGGGCTGAGTTCATATATGAATCTGTGTGATTCACATATGAACTATACGTTCATATATGAACCTTTGTAATTCACATATGAACTCTTTATAACTAATTCATATATGAATCTCGTGATTCATATATGAACCTTTGTGTTTCATATATGAAACTAATTAACTGTAGGTTCATATATGAATCAGTTGAACCAATTAACTGATTCATATATGAATCTTTGTGTTCATATATGAACCTTTGTAATTTACATATAAACTTTTTTTAACTAATTCATATATGAACATTTGTGTTCATATATGAACCTTTGTGATTTATATATGAACCTTTGTGATTTATATATGAATTTTTTTTAACTAATTCTCATATGAACAAATTAACTTATTCATATATGAATCACAAAGGTTCATATATGAATTAGTTAAAAATATTTTATATGTGAATTACAAAGGTTCATATATGAATCACACAAATCGTCCAAAAATCTAGATGGGGTCCCACGGATGGCGCCAAACTGTTAATGCCAAAAATCGTCCAAAATGATAACTTAAGGTTGATTGTGGAATTTAACAACTAAAGAAAAGAATCTAGGGACAAAGCGTACGACAAAGGCGAAAAACGTAAATGAGACAGAGATTTGGTGACGCGGGAAAAACCTCAACGAGGAAAAAACCTGCGGACGATTGTGGAAGTCGTCGCTGCACTATGGTCGCCAAACAGGGGCGATATCCTTTGTTTCAGGTGTCGATCGTACAGAGATTACAATACAAATGAAAGGAAATACTTTAAATGTAAAGTAACAGGTGTTTTGAATGTAAGCACAATGTGCGTCGTGTGCGAAGACAGTAGATCGAGAGTGTAAGTCGTGCGTCGAGAGCAATCACTTGAAAGAAAGTTCTTTGCTTCAGATGTTCTTGAGTACGCAGTGTGATTCCAGAATTCGATGATCTTCCAATGATGACTTTGCCTTCGTATTTATAGTCTTCGAATGCATTTAATGACTCCATGAATTCCTCTAGTAACGGTCGCAATGGTCTCTGTTGTTTAATGTTCATAACTGCTCTGCCGGTTTCATCCGTTAGTCATAAATGACGTTGACCTGCATTAAATGATGAAATCATAACAGAAGAGTCGTACGTTAGTTGGTTGAGGTCGTGTGATTCCACACGACGGTCGAGGTCGAGAGGTACTCTTGACTTCAACTGTGGTCAAAGGACAAAATGTTTATGGTTTTGACTTTGTTACAAAAGAAGTGTAATGAATGTTCTTAGTGTCTTGGTCGTGGTCGATACTGGTGATATTTTGCCCAAACAATATATATGGGAAAGATCATGAGAAGTTAAGTTATCGTGAAAAAAGTGGATCAGAACCGTTGATCACTTTTAATCAAATGTCCTCCCATGAATTGCAGCTTAGGGGGAATTGGTAATGTGCATCTTATCTCAGTGTATCTTATCCTAATGTGCATCAATTTCTCATCCGACGGTTGATAATCACTTCTCACGTTTTTTCACGTTAACCTCAACTTAACCCAACCATATATATAGATGTTTTTTTGTTATATTTGTGTAATATTCATTATAAATATTTATATACATTCACGCGTATACAACAACTCTTTAGTATTCATACATCATTATGTTATTCATCATGAATATACAACTCACTATAACATTCATTATGAATAGTTATGTATTTTCACATGTATACAACAAATCTTTTACATTCATATATCAATATGATATTCAACATTAATATATATTTTCATTCACTATAACATTTATCATGATATATATATATATATATAAATATATATATATATAGAGAGAGAGAGAGAGAGATAGATATATGTTTATGTGTATACAACAACTTTCCAGTATTCATACATCAGTATGATATTAATCATGAATATACATTTTCAATACAACATTCATCATGTTTATACATATTACCATTTGGTTCCCGAAAGTAGGGCTCTCCAAATCTAAAAAGTCACATTCATCATGGATATTTATATATGTTCATGTGTGTATAACAATTTTTCAGTATTCATATATTAGTATGATATTCATCATGAATGTACACTTTCTATATAATATCCATCATGAATATATATACTATTCATCATGAATATACATACTATTCGTTATGAATATACATTTTATTCATCATGAATATTTATGTATGTTCACGTGTATATAATAGCTCTCTAGAATTAATATCAGTATGATATTCAACATAAACATTAATTTTCACCATAATATTCATCATAAATATACTACAATTTCAACCCTACATGTTATAATTTTTATTTTGTTTTTGTATATTCATTGTGGATATTTATATATGTTCACGTGTATACAACAACTCTTTAGTATTCATACATCAATATGATATTCATCATGAATATATAACTTATTATAACATTCATCATGATTAATGTATCATCACGTGTATACAACATATCTTTTGTATTCATACATCACTATGATATTCATCATTAATTTACATTTTCATTATAACATTCATCATGATTATTCATGCACGTTCACGTATATCCTACATCTCTCCAATATTCATACATGAGTATGATATCTATCATGAATGCACACTTTCAGCATGACGTTCATCATGAATATATATACTATACATCATGAATTCTTATGTATGCTCACGTGTAAACATCTCACAAATATTCATTTTAGTATGATACTCATCATAATATTAATTTTCACCATAATATTCATCATGCATATACTACTATTCTTCATGAACATTCTACAATTTTAACACTACATACTCTAGTTTTTCTATTATTTATGTATTGAGTTCACGATTGGTCTCGATGGGTTTTGATCTTGTTAGGTCCATTTCAAATGTAAAAGAATTGAAAAAAGATCCAAGGACAAAGTCGCAGAAGACCTCTGCCAAGGACCTCTCCACACAGCTTCAGAGCCTATGTCATAGCTCTTCCAGAAGACTAAGCCAAACCTGATGATCAAAGTTGGACCCCAGAAGCTCTGTGGTGGCCAACCTCTGTGAAGAACTACTTGTGCTATTTCAGATCAAATGGAGCTCATGCCTCTCACGCGAGGAGATTGTACGAAGATCTTGTAGTTCGAATCAGTTATACACCTTTCTAGGTGTCACCATCAGATTGGACAAAGCCTTGACTTCGTACATTCCATCCCACTATATGTAATGCACATAATTCAATGTCGCAAAAGGCTCACACACAAATTTCACCTAAGATTACACATAGTGAGAGAAAACTTGGAGAGAAAACACATACTAGTGTGTGTTCTTGGTGTAATACATTTGAAGATTAATGAGAGATGACTTATCTGATTTATTACATGCTTTGTTAATCTTCTTATCCGTGTTCTTCAATCTACCATTATTGATTACTCAAACTATTTTTTATAAGCTTCCACACACACACACACACACACACACACACATATATATATATATATATATATATATATATGTTGTAGGTTACTATATGCCCACGACACGTGTCACAAAGAAATGCTACCAATGAGTATGTAAACCTAAAGGGTCGCACACAAATAACACGTTTCTTCCATTAGAAAGAAACCCGTTAAAGTCATGTTTGACAGTTAAATAGTTATTTTTGAAAGAATAACTAAATAATATGTGTAAAATATAATTATGATAATTACATGGTTCTATCTGTAAATATGAATAATTATATTTTAGATAATTATAATTATTATTTAGATAATTATTGAGATAATTATTCGAATTCAAATGATTTGAATTCAAATAATTACAAATAGACATAAATCCTATTTACTGTCAATATAAATAGAATGTTAGGTCATTTGTTTTCTTACGACCAATTTGATTCTCTGAATCCGAATATACACATACGCATATTTAGAATTAAGGGGTTCTTTTGGGCTGGCACTCGATGGAATTCGCGTGTTCGTGTGTAGATACCATTAGAGGAAATCTGCGTTGATTTCTTAGTGCCCCGATCGTTCAACCACAACAGATCCCAAAAGGTAAAATTCTAAACACCCTATGGTGTGTGATTATTTAGTTAAATGCTTCATTGGATCCGATTGGGTTTTGAATTAGAAATGTTTTTTCCTATAGTTTTGTAACGAAATTATTTTAACTTTCGCTGCATTTATCGATTACGAATCGCATCAAAACCCAACAGTGGTATCAGAAACAATGATCTATATGGCAAATTAAATTAATTTGACCTATATGGCAAATTAAATTAATTTGACCGAATCCCTTTTAAAACTCTAAAACTGATTTGGTTTAAAAAAAAAGGTTTCGTGGGTGAAGAGAGAGAAAAAATGGAACTTTTATTGTTTTACAAATATGTAAAAGTAAGAAATTTCTTTTTGGTTTACCCTCTTAGGCCATCCGTACCCCAGGTTCAAACCTTTTGAACCCTCTGCGCCACATCAGCTTTCCACTTTGAACCCTCTTGAACCTTTTTGAACCCACAAATCCCGTACCCCAACCTTTTGAACCTCTTGAACCCACATGCCACCTCATCTAATTTTTTAATAAAAAATCATAACATTCATAAAAATAAAAATAAAATTACAAAATAAAAATAAAATTTCAAAATAAAATTAAAAATTACAAAATAAAATTAAAAATTACAAAATATTAAAAATCTACTCGTCGTCGTTGTTGGGAAGTCGGATACGCCAAAAATGTTCGACCAAATCCGACCGAAGGTTATTATGAGTCTCTCGGTTTTTGACTTCTCGAACATTTATCGCGCGTTGTGCCTCAGTGATTTGTGTTTCATCCGCTACCACGGCGTTTCCATCGGCACAAATGGCATGGCCTTCATCTTCGAGTATCATATTGTGTAATATGAGACAAGCGTACATAATATTCGCCAATTTATTATTATGCCATCCGCGTGCCGGGTACTTAAGTATATGCCAACGTTGTTTAAGCACGCCAAAAGCTCGTTCAACATCTTTACGTGCCGATTCTTGTGCGGCCTTGAACTTTATTCGTTTAGCATCATGTGGGCACGTAAACGCTTTTACTAAAGTAGCTCATTCCGGGTATATCCCATCCGTTAGATAATATCCATTCTTGTAGGTGACTCCATTAACCTCAAAAGGGCACTCGGATGCTTTTCCGTCATAGACATCGTTGATGATGGGCGACTGATTGAGAACATTGATGTCGTTGTTGGAACCGGCAACACCAAAGAATGCGTGCCAGAACCATAGATCTTGGGAGGCCACCGCTTCTAGCATGATTGTCGGATGTTCATGATCACCTCTCATGAATTGACCTCGCCATGCGTTCGGACAATTTGTCCATGACCAATGAGTACAGTCTATGCTGCCGAGCATGCCGGGAAATCCGTGTTTAGCTTCATGCGCGTGGTACAACTTTGCGTAAATATTTGTCACCATAGAGTTCAACAATACCTGTGCAGAAAGTGTGCAGACAATCTCGTGACGTTTTCTCTCCCATCCTCAAGTACTCGTCAAGTGCGTCGGAAGCTACTCCATACGCCAATTGTCGAACAGCGGATACACACTTTTGTATCGGAGACAAACCTTGTTTGCGTAGTCCGTCAATCCGTTGTGTAAAATACGGATACACTCCCGATAAATCTTGAACTATCCGTTCGAATAGTTGCCTGCTCATCCTAAACCGCCGTCTAAACAAATCCGGATTATACATCGGGTTTTCGCCAAAGTAGTCCCGCAAAAGCCGGTCGTTAGCATCTACCCGACCTCTTTCTATGTTCCCGGACCTCGGTTTTCTTGACGATGAGGCGGTGCTACCATACCGTCTATCTACAGCTTCTTGCAACAAATCTGCATAACGATCAAATAGTTGACCGAATTCCTCGTCGGTGTCAATGGATGATGAAGAACCGGACGATGAAACGGGTGGCGAATCCATAAAGTTTATATCGGATTGAAAGAAATGAAAGAAAATATTTAAGGATTGAGGTGAGTGTTTAAATTTTGGTGTGAAAAATGGATGAGATTTGAGGTTGATTTATAGTGTTTAAATTGAAAAAAATAAATAAAAACAAAATAAATTGAAAATAGTCGTTTGATATATAGCCGTTGGAATTAAAAATAAAACAAAAATTGAGAAAGTGTTCGGGTAGGAGCGGGGTGGGGAACCCGCATGCCGAACCCGCAGGAACCCGCCGCCCCCGTACTCGGTTGCCGCCCAACCCGCTGGCCACCTGGCGTGAACCCGAGCCCGAGCCCGCTGGGGTACGGATGGCCTTAGAGGGTTGCACGTTAAAAGGGGTTCAAAACCCTAAAAGTTTATCTTTTCTCTTATCTCATATCCAAACCACAAGTTTTTTTTTTTGAAAACTTCTGTCGGCCGGCTTTGGGATTTGCTGGAGTTTTTTTGTGACTAATGGAATCAAAGGGTTTTAAGCCCTGTTCGTCTCTTCTTATCAAAAGTAACTCTAGCGGCCGGTTGGTTTTTGTCACCAAACTTCAAAAGGGGTTTTAACCCCATTTAATCGCCGGCTCCTCCCCAAGGTTTTCGCCAAAAAATAGATTGGCATCGCTGCATTGGGCAGTCGATGTTGAGTCTTTATCGGTAACCAGGTCACCAATCAAGATGACTGGTGTTGGTTTTAATTTGGCCCGGTTTTATTCCTTTTGTTGTTTTTCGACCTTGACGCCGGATGTTTTCGGCTGCTGCCGCATGTTGCCCGTCGCCAGATCGGCTGTTGTCTACTAGCGGCTGCTGCCGCCTCTTGCCTTTTTCTAGCATCGGTGACTGATGTCGCTTGATGTTACCACCGCCGCCCTGGGGTTGAACTTGTCTGACGTTTTCTTGTCGGTATTTGACACCCTCCGGTTGTTTTGTGTGTCCAATCTCCGGTTAACATTGTCTTGGAACCAAATTTTTTTTAAACTGATGCCATAATCGGTTGGGTTTTGAGCATAACCGACAGAACCAAAAGTTTTGTTTTGTTTTGTTTTGGGTCATGGGTCGGTATCCCATGTGTTGGTTTTTGGATCAATTTTTGGTCGTTTTCCTTCCCTAAAACGTTTTTGGATCAATGTTTTGGACTAGTAAGTATTGGGTTGTTTTTAAAAAAAAGGATTCAAGCCGTTTTGCACTTTCGTTTTTAAAACTTAAACTTTGAAAGTTTTTGGCCTATTTCGGTTTGGGTTGTTACCCAATTTTTCGTTTTGGGCTCAGTTACAGTTTTGGTCCGAAAAGTTTTATCGTTTTAAAATTTTCGTTGGGTTTTAGATTGGCTTCTATTTTTGTTCATCTAATTAGTCAATTATTTTAATTTTATGTTTAAAATTGGAATATGGGTTAGTAACCCACATTTTAAGGATGAAGTCGTTTTTCAAATTTAATTTTGCCATATATAAAATTTGTTCCATTATTTGGCTTTTAATTATGTTAATTAAATTATGGCCAATATGTTTATTTTATGCTTAAAATAATTGTTAGATAGTATTCGGTTTGCTCCGAAAGACCCGTGGTTGATTTAATTTTTGTTTGGAAAATTAAAATGTATTAAATTGCATGGGATGTAATTTTATTTTTAATTTCCTAGATAGGTTTAATTGTAAAATAGAATAGGATATGTTGTATTTTAAATTGTAAATCAAGCCCGAAGACGGAGTTTCAAGAAGTCGAGACGGAGTCCCTGGAGTTTACCAAGATGGCGAGGCCAGTGGGAGCTTGAAGACGTCCTTAGACAGACCGTGGTTGTTGTGTTGGCTCACAACACCACATTAGGGGCAAAACCGTATATTATCAGTTTGTTGTGGTTGTTTATTTTGTGTTTGCTTTTATTTTATTTGATTGCTTTATTATTGTTATAATACTTGCAAACGCTTTTAAAAATAAAATCAAACGCAAAATAAGTCTTAAATCGGTAAATAAAATATGATATTTTAAAACTGATATGTTTATAAAAAAAACCGATTTAATTGGATAAACTTTTAAAACAAGATATTTTTAAAACAAGTTTAAATCAAAACGTTTTAAAAGACTTAGAATGTTTTCTAAAAATTAAACATTCTCAAAATGTAAAATAAACGCCACCCATTTAAAGTACTTGTCGAGCTTACAGGATTTCGGTGTGATAAGTGCCTAGCCAATCATATCAGATGATTGTAGTGTGAGACAAGGTGCCAAGATAATGAGATTTAAGTGGAAAGTCGCCTAGCCATTCACTTAAATAGTCGTATTTTGGACGACTGATCCCAATGAACCCTAAGTTGAGATTTTAGGTGGGATCATGATACCTTAGTATGGTTAGTTTGCTTGGAAATATCATAGAAAGTGCCTAGCCATCTATGAGTATTTTCAAGGCGTTGAAGTGAGATTAAACGTGCCAAATTCAATATATGATATATTGAATAGAATCCCACGACATCTAAGTGTTATGTTGAACATAATTGGATGATGCCTACCTAAATAGCCTAATTCCATAGACAATGAATTGGCCATTTATGGAAGTAGGTGAAATATGGATCTTAGCTCAAATCAAATGATTTTGAAAGGTTAATTCATTTATTTGAGATGTTAAAGTTACTAAAATTAAACTTGTTTTGTAGATGTCTATTACTACCTCCAATTCAAACTTAAACGATTCATCCGAATACAAAATACGGTAAATATTTGATAACGAAAAACTGGACGGAACGAATGTAACATCCCTTATCTTTAAAACACTCATTTAACGGAAAGTAACCTTAAAATACAGCGGAAGATTTGTAATTAAAACATTTAGATAAAATCCCATAATCTTATAGAAAAGAGTACAAGTTTGCAACTTAAAACCAATAAGTTTGAGAAAAACAATATTCAACTGAAAAGCTTAGAGAATCCAAAACTATCATTCATCAAAAGAAAATATAAGCTGCTGAGCTGCCGCAAATCCAAAAGCTTCAAGCTGGAGCATTTCCTTTATTCTTTGAAGATGTACCTGCCACTAAAAGATGAATAACAACGGGGTAAGCTTACGCTTAGTGAGCACGCACCTATACCACATATCATCATGCATACATACTTGCATAAACATAGCAATCACATACATGTAACATCCTTCCATTCCTCAAGGCACAAAGCCAATAAGGAAGGTCATAACTAGACACTGGTACCAGGCCTCTTCATACATAACATATTCCCTAGGGGTATTACTACCACCATAGGTACTCTTTCCTTTGGCAAAGCCAACATACACATAATCACACATGCAATCCAACTACATACACATAACTTACATAATATAGGTAGAGTACTCACCTGTCAAGATGTCAATTACCAAGTACTTCATAGTGTATAATAATCACCTCGTACCACCTATAACATTCATACATACACATATCATAACAAGCCCAAAAATGGAACTCTAATTCTATCCCAACTCTCATCCCGAAATGACATAGCTAGGATAGTCCAAATACCATAAAACTTGCCAAACATCCTATTTCATACACCCCATTTCTATTGATTTCTAAACATAATACACATACCTTGCAATTCTAGACCGCGAACAACAATCCTCCTAGAACCTTTCACAACTTGAATCTTCCAAAATCACCAAATCTTTCGCCTGGAAAAATACAGCAACTTCGGACACTAGGTTCTCTCTACTGGGAACTCCGATGCCAAATCCCTCCGGTCAGAATGTATATTAGAGGGTCGTGAAGTCGCTGTCCAAATTTCACGACGATCCAACGGTTAACGAAGGAGAATCGGTCGATCTTTCACAGCAGCTCACAAGAACTCCGCCTGGAAAATACAGCAACTTCAGACACTTGGTTCTCTCTACTGGGAACTCCGATGCCAAATCCCTCCGGTCAGAATGTATATTAGAGGGTCGTGAAGTCGCTGTCCAAATTTCACGACGATCCAACGGTTAACGAAGGAGAATCGGTCGATCTTTCACAGCAGCTCACAAGAACTCCGAAAATCCCTTTCTCTTTTCTCTCTTCTTTGCTAAAGAAACAAATGGCTGCAAATGAGGGTGTTTAGGGTTTCCATCCCTTTACATACATGCCAAAACACACCCTCATCTTACAAAATTGATAAACTGGCCCCTAGATTCCTGAACACGTACATAACGACCCAAAAATTAACTCAACCCCAAAAGAGACAGTTAAATCACGTAAATTGGGAAACGGGGTGTTACAACTCTCCCCCACTTACCAGGATTTCGTCCTCGAAATCGATCAGACTTGGAAGAGTTCCGGATAATTCGATCTCATCTCAGCTTCCGGTTCCCATGTCCATTCTGATCCTTTTCGGTGTTCCCACTGAACTTTCACTAAGCTGATCTCCTTGTTTCGCAAGGATTTGGTCTTCCCTTCCAAGATTGCTATCGGTCTCTCAATATAATTCAACCGTTCGTCGACCTGTATGTCATCTATAGGGACATGCGCCGACTCGTCAGCTAAACACTTCCTCAACTGAGACACGTGGAAGGTGTTGTGTATCAGACTGAGTTCCGGCGGAAGCTCCAGCCGGTACGCAACCTTCCCAACCCGTGCTATCACCTTGAAAGGTCCGATAAACCTAGGGCCTAGCTTGCCCCTCTTCCGGAATCGGATCACCCCTTTCCAAGGTGACACCTTCAACAAAACATTATCTCCCACGTTGAACTCCAAATCCGACCTTCGCTTGTCGGCGTAACTCTTTTGACGACTCTGTGCGGTTCGTAGCCTATCCCGAATCATCTCAATACTTTCCGTCGTTTTCTGAACCACTTATGTGCTGCTTAACTCCCGCTGGCCTACCTCTCCCCAACAGATAGGAGTCCTACACCTTCTCCCGTACAACATCTCATACGGAGGCATGCCAATACTGGCATGGAAACTGTTGTTGTATGAGAACTCAGCCAACGGTAAATACGTATCCCAGCTGCCCCCAAAATCCAAAACACAGGCTCTCAACATATCCTCAAGAGTCTGAATTGTTCTCTCGCTTTGCCCGTCCGTCTGTGGGTGAAAGGCTGTACTGAACTGAAGTCTCGTACCCAAATCTTCATGGAACTTCCCCCAAAACCGCGACGTAAACCGAACATCCCTGTCTGATATCACTGTTACCGGTACCCCATGCCTTGCTACAATTTCACTGACATAGATGTCAGCTAACTTTTCTGCAGATGAACTTTCACGGATCGCGATAAAATGGGCACTCTTTGTCAGCCTATCTACAACCACCCAAATGGCATCATGATTCCTAGGTGTTCGAGGCAACTTGGTAATCAGATCCATTGTTATATGCTCCCACTTCCACTCTGGTATCTCTAATGGCTGTAACTTCCCGTGCGGTCTCTGATGCTCTGCTTTGACCCTTAAACAAGTCAAACATTTCTCCACGTACTTAGCCACGTCCCTCTTCATCCCCGGCCACCAGTAGTCAGTTTTCAGATCTCTATACATCTTAGTAGCACCGGGATGGATAGAGAACCTTGACTTATGCGCCTCATCCAGAAGTGTCTGCCTTGCCTCACACGATACTGGAACCCATACCCGACCGTACCGAGTCAATAGACCTCGACTGTCGGGCACTAACTGATCCACCTGTCCCTTTATCCGTTCCTTCTTCTGGTTCTCACCCTTGATCGCTTCCTCTTGAGACCTTCTTACCAAGTCGTGAAGCGACGTTGATACTGTTAGTGTCATCAACGGTACCCGAAGTAGAACACTACTCGCTCTTCTACTCAAGGCATCCGCTACGACATTTGCTTTCCCCGGGTGATAAAGAATCTCGCAATCATAATCCTTCACCACATCCAACCACCTCCGCTGTCTCATGTTCAAATTCTGTTGATCCATGAAATAACGAAGACTCTTGTGGTCCGTATAGATAGTACACTTCACCCCATACAGGTAGTGCCGCCATAACTTGAGAGCGAACACCACTGCCACAAGCTCCAAATCGTGAGTCGGGTAATTCACCTCATGCGTCTTCAGTTGACGAGACGCATAGGCAATCATCCTTCCCCTCTGCATAAGAACGCAGCCTAGCCCGTGATAAGACGCATCACAGTAGACTGTCATGTCTTCAACTCCCTCCGGTAGTGTCAACACCGGAGCCTCGCATAATTTTCTCCTTAAGGTTTCGAACGCTGTTTTCTGTTCTTCTCCCCAAACGAAACGTTCGTTCTTCCTCGTCAGCTTCGTCAACGGAACTGCTATCTTGGAGAAATCCTGGATGAACCGGCGGTAGTACCCGGCTAATCCAAGGAAACTCCTAATCTCAGTGGGAGTCTTCGGGGTTTCCCACTTCATCACTGCCTCCACCTTCGCTGGGTCTACCTTGATACCCTCTCGGTTCACAAGATGTCCAAGAAATTGAACCTCTTGTAACCAGAAATCACACTTGGAGAACTTTGCATATAACTGCTCCTTACGCAAAATCTCCAAAACCTCTCGTAGATGCTCCATATGATCCTCCTTCGACTTGGAGTAGATCAGTATATCGTCTATAAACACGATGACTGACCTATCCAACATCGGTCTGCAAACTCTATTCATAAGATCCATGAATGCCGCCGGTGCGTTCGTCAGTCCAAATGGCATCACGATGAACTCGAAATGCCCGTACCTGGTTCTGAACGCTGTCTTGTGAACATCCTCTTCCCTGACCTTCAACTGGTGGTACCCTGAGCGAAGATCTATCTTAGAGAACCAAATGGCTCCCTGAAGTTGATCGAAGAGATCGTCGATCCTCGGCAACGGGTATCTGTTCTTCACCGTAAGCTTGTTAAGCTCTCTATAGTCGATGCACATCCGCATCGACCCGTCCTTCTTTTTCACGAAAAGGATAGGGGCTCCCCAAGGTGAACTACTGGGGCGGATGAAACCCTTATCCAACAGTTCCTCCAGCTGCTTAGACAGTTCATGCATCTCCGGAGGTGCCAAACGGTAAGGAGCCTTTGCTACCGGTGCCGCCCCCGGAATCAAGTCTATTCGGAACTCCACTTGCCTCTCGGGAGGAATGCCAGGCAAGTCATCCGGGAAAACATCCGGAAACTCGCTGACCACTGGTACATCTGCCACTGTTCTCTTCTTTTTCTCCTCCCGTTCATCAACGATATACACCAAGTAACTGCTACCACCATGGTGCACATATCTTCTAGCTTTGGCCAAAGTGCACACCTTTGGTACCCCTTTTCTTCCTTCACTCGAGATAGTTAATTCTCCCCCACTTGGGGTTCGAATCACTACCTGCTGTTTTTCACAATCAATGCGCGCTCCATTCCGACTAAGCCAATCTATCCCAACTACTACATTTATTTCCCTCATCGCAATAGGAATAAGATCTATACTAAACTTCACTCCGGCTATCTCTATTACATTACCTTTATACACATCACTCACAAAACGAAACTCCTCGTCCGCTATTTCTACTTCTAGCGGACTCTCTAACTTGTCCTTTACAATAGCAAAGTCTTTACAAAACGATAAAGAAACAAAAGATTTAGTAGCTCCCGAGTCAAATAAGACAAGGGCAGGTGATGCATTAACAGGAAAAATACCTGTCACGACATCTGGCTCCTCCTTTGCTTCATCTACGGTCATCTGGAACACTCGCCCCCGAGTCCTGGGTGCGTCGTTCTTCTTTCCCAATCCACCCTCTAGCATCTTCACCGGTGCGGTTCCCGAGTTCTGGACCGACCCGGTATTCATTGGGCACTCGTCAGCAAAGTGGCCCGGCTTGTAGCACTTAAAACATATCTTTGCGGTCGCCTTGCAGTCTCGACTGATATGACCCGGTTGCCCGCATTTGTAACAGGTTCCGGAGCCCATACGGCATTCTCCCGGATGCTGTCGTCCACACTTCCCACAGCGGGGATGCTCTCTCTTGAACTCTTTCTTTACCTCCGGTTTATGACTCCCAGTTTTGAACCTCTTAGTCTGCTGAGGTTGAGTCTGAACCGTTTCTGCCCTTCTTGTCTTTCTTTGGCTCTCTAATTCGAGCTCTCTAGCCCGAGCCGCCTCGTGCATCTGCTGAAAATCAGTGCACCTTGCCATAACAACAAATTCTCTAATCTCCTGTTTCAAAACTCTCCCATATCTGTACATTTTGGCCTTTTCATTCCTGACATACTCAGGACAGAAAAGGGACCGCTCCAAAAATTTGTCAGTGATCTCGTTCACTGACTCCGTAGTTTGCTCCATAGATAGAAACTCATTTGTGAGTCTCTCTACCTCAATTTGGGGCACATACTGTTCCATGAACAGTTCCTTGAACTGTTCCCAAGTCATGCTATCCACTTGTTCTGGCGTCCGAGCACGAACAATAAGGTTCCACCAGTCTTTCGCTGCCTTCCTCAGAAGGTTCGATGCGTAGCGAACCTTGACTTCCTCGGTACAAAAACTGGTGCGGAAAGCACCCTCCACCTCAGCTATCCAACGAGTGCTGGTTACGGGGTCCTTCTGCCCCTCAAACTGTGGCGGCTGACAGGCCGAGAAATCTCTGTAGCTTGTCCCCCGTGGTTGTACGCCTGACAAGCCCCCTGATCCACTGGCCCTGCTGGCCACAGCTGCCTCTACCTGACTACGAATTTCATTAGCCAGTTCCTGCTTTACCTGCTCAAAGAGACTTGGGAGTAACTCGTGAAGAACCTCCCCGACCTCAGCAGCGATCACACCTCTCAGATCAGGAATTTCCTGATCCTCTTCAATAATCGGTCTCTTGCCTTGCCTTCTAGTGTTCACCATTCTGATACATAAACATGATACTTTAGAATAATTCATCTACATCCCCCCCCTAAGCAAACTCCTAGCATAGTCCAGAGGTCCTAGCTTAGTTGTCTTTCTTTCTAACATGCTCCTTAGAAACCTTCTGCTTATACTCTCTTAACAAAATCCCTTTCTAGCATGTTACTACCCAACCCTCAACCTTGTCTGGTTCATAGAATTCTTTTGCAACTATATCAAGTCCCGGCATGTACAATGTAATTGCAATGGTATGGGCCCTTATACCATTATAATTACACCTTCCATGTTTAGACTCAACACCGTCACTAAGGTTCCAATTCCCAGCTTAGTTGGTACCTTTAACATATATATCACAACATTTTCCATATCTACCACTTATCATATAAACATTATAATCATATTCTAATTCACATTATGCATCAACAAAACATACTTGAAATCATAACCTTGTCACATTGACCATATCTAGCATACATAAACATAATTACTCATCCAATACAGTTATAAAACTGGTCTTTCACAAAACTGAACATGCTTTATCATAAATCCTAATATGGAATAGTGTGCTCACCCCCGTCTTGATGCTCTGGACCGCAGCTCAGCCGTGAAAACTATTTCTTTTAAAACACCCTTTCCTTATAAACCATTTTCTTACACGAAACAGCTTTTTTTTAAAGGTTACTTATTTGAAAACTTGAGCACTTGGGTTTAAGTTCAAACACTCACCACTTGTGAATGCCCGAATCCCTTAAACCAAGGCTCTGATACCAACTGTAACATCCCTTATCTTTAAAACACTCATTTAACGGAAAGTAACCTTAAAATACAGCGGAAGATTTGTAATTAAAACATTTAGATAAAATCCCATAATCTTATAGAAAAGAGTACAAGTTTGCAACTTAAAACCAATAAGTTTGAGAAAAACAATATTCAACTGAAAAGCTTAGAGAATCCAAAACTATCATTCATCAAAAGAAAATATAAGCTGCTGAGCTGCCGCAAATCCAAAAGCTTCAAGCTGGAGCCTTTCCTTTATTCTTTGAAGATGTACCTGCCACTAAAAGATGAATAACAACGGGGTAAGCTTACGCTTAGTGAGCACGCACCTATACCACATATCATCATGCATACATACTTGCATAAACATAGCAATCACATACATGTAACATCCTTCCATTCCTCAAGGCACAAAGCCAATAAGGAAGGTCATAACTAGACACTGGTACCAGGCCTCTTCATACATAACATATTCCCTAGGGGTATTACTACCACCATAGGTACTCTTTCCTTTGGCAAAGCCAACATACACATAATCACACATGCAATCCAACTACATACACATAACTTACATAATATAGGTAGAGTACTCACCTGTCAAGATGTCAATTACCAAGTACTTCACAGTGTATAATAATCACCTCGTACCACCTATAACATTCATACATACACATATCATAACAAGCCCAAAAATGGAACTCTAATTCTATCCCAACTCTCATCCCGAAATGACATAGCTAGGATAGTCCAAATACCATAAAACTTGCCAAACATCCTATTTCATACACCCCATTTCTATTGATTTCTAAACATAATACACATACCTTGCAATTCTAGACCGCGAACAACAATCCTCCTAGAACCTTTCACAACTTGAATCTTCCAAAATCACCAAATCTTTCGCCTGGAAAAATACAGCAACTTCGGACACTTGGTTCTCTCTACTGGGAACTCCGATGCCAAATCCCTCCGGTCAGAATGTATATTAGAGGGTCGTGAAGTCTCTGTCCAAATTTCACGACGATCCAACGGTTAACGAAGGAGAATCGGTCGATCTTTCACAGCAGCTCACAAGAACTCCGCCTGGAAAATACAGCAACTTCGGACACTTGGTTCTCTCTACTGGGAACTCCGATGCCAAATCCCTCCGGTCAGAATGTATATTATAGGGTCGTGAAGTCGTTGTCCAAATTTCACGACGATCCAACGGTTAACGAAGGAGAATCGGTCGATCTTTCACAGCAGCTCACAAGAACTCCGAAAATCCCTTTCTCTTTTCTCTCTTCTTTGCTAAAGAAACAAATGGTTGCAAATGAGGGTGTTTAGGGTTTCCATACCTTTACATACATGCCAAAACACACCCTCATCTTACAAAATTGATAAACTGGCCCCTAGATTCCTGAACACGTACATAACGACCCAAAAATTAACTCAACCCCAAAAGAGACCGTTAAATCACGTAAATTGGGAAACGGAGTGTTACAACGAACTTCGTCGAATGGTTTCGATTCCTAAGGGCAGCTCTTAGATATGAAAAGAAGTTCTATGTTCTTGAAAATCCCCCTCCAAATGCTCCTGCCAGAAATGCTCCAACTGAAGTCAGGGATGCTTATGATAAGTATCAAAATGACTCTCTCAGAGTTGGTTGCCTAATGTTAGCCACCATGACTCTTGAATTATTACGGGATCATGAAAACATGACTGCTTGGGATATGATATGTTCGTTGAAGTCTATGTTTCGGTTACAAATAAAACGGGAGAGATTTGATACAGTTAAGGCATTATGTGCCTGTAAAATGACTGAGGGTTCTTCAGTCAATGCCCACATTTTGAAAATGAAAGGATACTTTGACAAATTGAACCGTCTTGGATCCCCATTGGGTCAAGGGTTGGAAATCGATATGGTTCTCAGCTCTTTATCTAAAACATACAAGCAGTTCGTTGAGGGCTATAATAAGAAATGTTTGAATAAAACTCTCACGGAGCTTTAAAATTACTAAGAGGAACATAAAATCCAAGTTGGGTTCAATCAAACCAAAACAGGCTTTGATGATCAAACCTGAAAGTGGGATAGTCAAGGGAAAAGGGGAGATAACCAAGGGTAAAATATATGTTGGAAGTTCCAGAATGGATAAGGGCAAAGGAAATATCCCTGAGGTTGCAGTATGGTACAATTGTTATCATGAAGGGTACCGAATAAAAACTTGTCCAACCCGATTGGCAGAGATTAAGAAGCAGAAGGCCTATAAAGCCGGAACTTCAAGTATGTTTACCATTTGATTTATTCACTTCTGACTAAGTGTTACATGATTGCGTATGATACTCATCTCAGTGCTACTTTTCAGGAAATAAGAAGTGAAGAGAAGATGAAATCAGACCAGATGGAGCTAAGTTAGCTGCTCGAATGGACATATGATATGAACTTTCCAAAATGGCCTAAAATTAACACTTAGCAAGTGTTTTTGTACCTAGTATTAACTAGGGTTGTAGTTTCATTTTCTCGAATTACAACAAACCGAATTTATAATTATGTTTTCAAGAAATAAATTTTCCTTTTATCTCAATAAATGTTTTATTGTTAGTTGTAATTATAAATCAAAATAATGAATTAAGCGGGGCTTAACTCAGACCTATTTGTGACACTTGAACGCATAACCAAACTCCAGACGGACTGAGGGTTGGAATCATGTGATGATTCACGTGATAAATGTGTATATTGTTGGTCAAGATGACAAAATGATATTTTCCCTTAGGGGCTAGAAGAACTAATAGGAGTGATCCATACTGATGGATGTAAGCCTTAAAGTTCAGTCACAAGACAAGTTCATCACTACTTCATGACACTCTACTAAGTCTAGTAGATATGGGTATCTTTACCAAAAGAAAGGAAATGTGAAAGCTTTGATTTTTCAAAGAGTTTCAAAAAGAAGTAGTGAAAACACTTGGCAAGGATAAGGATGCTTCAGCCAGATTGAGGTAATGAATATCTAAGCCAAGAGATCATCCTAGAGATTGAGATTGTATCCCAAATAACTTCTCCCAGAACACCGCATCTTAATGGTGTGTCAAAAGGAGAAATAGAATCCTGTTGAACATGATTCACTCTATGATGAGTCTCACAAATCCGCCTAAAAGAGTTTTCTGAGGATGTTTCCTAGAAACAACTACCCAATACTAAATTATGCATCAACCAACAAGGACCGATAAAACCTATTCTCGAAATATGAATTGGGAAGATTCAAAAATTGCCATATATGAGAATATGGGGTAATAATGCGTGAGAAAAGCATAATCTTATGGGAAGCTTGAGTAAAAGGTCTGAAATGTACATCTTTAAAAAATATCCAATCGGATATCATCCAGCGAGAACAAAAGTTTTGTTGCGCACCATAATGAGTTCTTAGAAAATGATTTTCTGACAAGAATCAAAGTGGGGAGACACAGTAGGTCTTGAAGAAATTCAAGAACCTCAAAGATGATACAATGGTTGACACTGACAAACAACAAGATGTTGAGCTTCAACAAGTTGTTGAAAATAATCGACGAGATGCAAAAACAATCCGAAGATCGGATTACTTATGATTACTTATGAATGGCAAGATGCCATGAAGATTGATGTTAAAGCCACATTTCTCAAAAGGGAATTTTGAGCGAGGACGTATACAAGGCTTTAAAACATCATACCTAAAATTGCAAGATGCAAAAGTCCAGTTATGGATTAGGACAATCATCTCGAAATTAAAGTCTTGTATATACGAGAAGGTCAGTGGGAGCATAATTAGTACTCTAGATCATCAGAAATACATCCTAGTGCTTGAAGGTGTAAAAGCTTGACTAAGAAAGTATTTCATGATAAAGGATCTAAGAGACAATTCCTTGGTTTAAGGATCTATTGTCATAGATCAAAGTGCTTAATTAGATTAAGCCAAAAGTACATACATTGACAAAATCTTAAAACACTTCAAGATGAAGGGGTTATAAGAAAGGAGGTTTGTCAATAGTAAATGAACCGAATAAAGGGTGTTTCTATGCTTCGACCATTGCTTCAAACATGTAGACCATGTTCATGTACTAAGAGACCGGATATCTCGTATGCCTTAAGCATGACGAGAAGATTTTAGTCAGACTCAAGTGATGCTCACTTTATAGACGTAAAGAACAATCTGAAGTATCTAAGAAGAACTAAAGATATGTTCTTACCGCACAATGGTTAGGAAAGAGATCCGTGTGTCTTGGGATACACAAATGCTAGTTTCCAAACTAACCATGATGACTAAAACTGTAGTAAGATATATATATATATATATATATATATATATATATATACATATATATATATATATATATATATATAGAATGGAGGTAATATAAGTTGTAAGAGCTTAAATGCACATTTACTTATAAATCCTATTTGTTAGAACAATCATGATGTTCATGGTAGTTCCATAGGTTTAAATCTTTCTAATTAAATTTTTTAGTAAACTTTAAATTTTGGAACATTAAACAGTTATGTTTTACAATGTGATATGGCATACTAGGTATGAGTATATACATTAAACATTACTGTGTTTTTTATTAGCATGTTTAAGAATCCATAAACAAATATGATGTTCATATTGTTTAGAACCGTCCTTGATCGATTATTACTAGGGGACTGGTAATAAATCAAGATCATTGTGAAGTCTGGTCATAGTCCAAGTTGGAAGTACACTGGGTGCAACCAGAGTCACATGCGTTTGTCGGTGCCCAAAGCGTTGGACAAGACCCACGGTCAGGATCACCTCATAGATCGGCGTCATAAGATGAGTCCTGAGATAGTAAAACACTCTTTTATCCTCATACCTGAGATGTGCATCGGGACCTAATGCACAACGAGTGTTATGTTTTGATATAGTCTAACGTTACCTTTAACCGGGTAGCCATAAGGGTTGTATTGGGTATAACACGAATTGCTTAGTTAGTCGTGTACATGCAACATGGGATTTGCTCCTCTCAAGATGAGAGATATTTATGGGCCCCTCGATGATCTTGATCAGGCCCCTCGAGATATTTAGTGATCTTGATCAGGCTCTGAAGAGTCAAACCAAGAAGCTCAAATATATTGAAAGTGACAAAATGAACATTTTAGCTCTCAAAATCTTTTTTCAGAAGGAGAGAGAGGTTTTACATCGAGACTTGTTTGACAAATATTTGATGATAAAAAAATATCAGGACGCTCAAAAAGTGCATGACAAGGTCAATACTCAAATAGGAAGAAAGGGAATTGGGTTTAGTGATCTGGATCTTTTTACCAGAAACAAAAGAAACAAATCTTTATATTCCTTATTCTGTCTAGGAAAGGTTAAAAAAACCAGAGTTTCCTCAAATGAGTTCTGTTTTAAAGAGGCGGAAAACCTCTAGAGAGCCAAAATCAAGGAATCCTCAGAGATTTATAAACACAATTTATTCTCTTGTTCCACCAAAGAAAAACTCCTTGTTCAAGTTTGGATCCCCAGAAGATCAGGCTGCCTTTGTTTACATGATAACCTCTAAAAAGAAGTTGTGCACAGAGGCAATTGAGTTTGTTCCTTCTTCGGCAGATGACAGTTTACAAAACCTTTTTGAGAATGATTTGCTAAAAGCATTTGAGAATTGCATTTCTCTTGATGATCCTAAAATTGCTTCTGATTTGAAAAACATCTTTGAAAAAGGATTTTTTAAAAGCAGTTGGTGATTGTAAATCTCTTGATGAACCAAAATTTCTCCCATGTATTGTAAAAGATTTAAATCTTCCTAAGGACAAAGATGAAAATGGTGGTGATACATGTTCATGTGATCAAGCCTCTGGTAAGGCTATCAAAGACTTTCTTGATTCTGAGGATGACTCAACTTCTATCACACCAGAGGCTGGTTCTGCAGAACCAAAGATAGTTTCTTGCAAACTAGAGGGAAAAAAACATCCCTCTGGCATTCTAAACAGAGTAATTCCTCCAAAGGAATCTGTTGCAAGAATACCTATCTGCCCTGATTTCATTGACATGTGTCTAAGAGCCAAAACATCTCTTGAGCTTGAAAAGATTCAAAAACAAAATGAAATGTCATCTTCAAGTCTTAAAGCTTATGGTTTTTCTAGACCACATCCTGAGAAATTTACTTGGCAACAAAAGGAGAAATGGATAAAACATGACAAATCTTTTCCTTCAGTGGCAGTGAAACCGAGCCAAGTTTACCACAGAGAGATGGGTAGAAAGGAGGGCTATTCCAGATAGGAAGATTTACCAAAATAAGTCTAGCCTAGATAGGTCTTTTTACAAAAAGTATGATGCTAGGACAGATCATTTCAATAAATCCTCTGTACCCATCTTTAATGATTTCAATGAAAAGTTTAAGCAAATTACTTCAAATGTTCATTATTGTGATTGTTTTGAGCTTATGTTTCAATTGAAGAATCAATTTTCTAGCCCACAATGTTTCCTCTCTAGACCCAAACCAAAGAATGCAAATTTCAAGGGTCAGAAGAAACAAAATGACACTTCTGTTAAAGAAGATAAAGCCAAATCAAAGGTTGCAAAAGCACCTTCAAAGCCACCTAACAAGAAATGACCCATGTGGATATGGGTACCTAAATCCCCTTAATTGGTGTTGCAGAAGCAGCATGTGCCTGTGTGGTACCTTGACTCCGGGTGCTCAAGACACACGACTGGCGACAGAGGGTTGCTTTCCTCGTACAAAGAAAAAGAAGAAGTAGGATCTCTGACTTTTGGGGATAATAGAAAAGGAATCATTAGAGGATATGGAGTCATAGCAAAAGAATATGTTGATGTGTCAAGAGTTGCATATGTGGATGGACTTAAACACAACCTACTGAGTGTAACTCAACTCTATGGCAATGGTTTTGATGTGAAATTCAACAAAAGGTGTTGTTCTCTATTGAGTGCAGGTACAAGTACAAAACTGTTAAGGGCTGAAAGAAAAGGTGATCTATACCTTATGAATTTCAAAGCCAAATGCAAAGATGAAAAACTTTGTCTTGTTTCTAACAAGAATGAATAAGCATGGCTATGGCACAATAGGTTCTCACACCTAAACTTTCATACTTTAGATAATCTTGTGAAGCACAATCTGGTAAGTGGTCTTCCAAATCTGAAATTCGACAGAGATCATCTCTGTTCTGCTTGTGAAATGGGTAAACTCAAAAGTGCTTCCCACAGAACCAAGTCAGATGTGTCATGTACTAGGCCTCTGCATATGCTACATGTAGACCTCTGTGGTCCTATCTCAGTGCAGAGCCTAAGAGGGAAAAAGTATATTCTTGTATTAATTGATGAATTTTCAAGATATACTTGGGTTGAATTTGTTAGAAAGAAGTCTGATGTCCCACAGATACTAATCATTCTTATGAGGAAGATCCAGGTTTTGTATGATTGCAAAGTGCAGAAGTGAGAAGTGATAATGGCATTGAATTCAAGAATTCAACCATAGATGTCTATCTTGTTGAAGAGGAAATATCACAAAACTTCTCTGCTGCAAGGACTCTACAACAGAATGGTGTTGTAGAAAGAAGAAATCGAACACTAGTGGAGGCCGCCAGAACTATGCTCACTGCATCAGGATTGCCAACATATTTTTGGGCATAAGCTATCTCAACATCTTGTTTCACTCAGAATAGATCTCTGATAGTGAAAAGACACATGAAAACACCCTACCCATTTACTTAACCAAAGAAAACCTAACATAAAATTTCTTCATGTTTTTTGTTGTAGATGTTTTGTATTAAACGACAGAGAGCAATTAGGGAAGTTTGAAAAGAAGGCTGATGAGGCTAAATTCGATGGTTACCCATCATCATCAAAATCCTACAGAGTGTTTGTCCTTAGATCAAGAATGATACTAGAGAGTATCAATGTTGCATTTGATGATGCAGTTCAAGAGACTTCTGAGAAAATCGGCTTAGGACTCGGGCCAAACAAGCAAACCTCTGGTGCATCATTATCTCGAGAAGTTGAACTCAATTTGTTGTTTGAAGAGATGTTTGATGACATAGAACCCTCTGTAAACGACCACAGAGCCTCTGCAGACCAAGACTCTGCGAACCAAGCACCACAAGGTATATCTCTAACTGCTCCTTCGAATCCTTCACCCTCTACAACTACTTGTGTGGGACCTACAAAATAGGGAGAACATGTAGAGAATTCTACACCATAGCATGTAGAGGATTCTATACCTGAGCACGCAGAGGATTCGACACCAGTGCATGCAGAGGATTCCACACCAGTACCTACAGAGGTTTCCACACCAACTCATGCAGAAGATTCAACTCTAGTGTTAATCACAAACGACAACATCCCTACCACTACAGAGGTGGTACTCGAACCAACAAACATCACTACATAAGTAGAACTTGATGCAGCAAATGATCATCTTCCACGGATGACTATGTGAACAAGGAGTCATCCACATAGCCGAATCATTGGTGATCCTTCTGACAAAGTAAAGACAAGGTATGTCACTGCTAATTTTTGTTTCTTCACAAACTTTATTAGCGTGATAGAACCAAAGAAGATTTCTGAGGCCCCAGATGATCCAAACTGGATAGAGGCTATGCAAGAGAAGCTTCTGCAGTTTGAGCGCAACAAAGTTTGGTCTCTTGTGCCTCTGCCAAAAGGCAAATGTGCTATAGGGACTAAATGGGTCTTCAGAAACAAGAAGGATGAAGATGGGATCGTGATAAGGAACAAAAAAAGATTGGTAGCCAAGGGATTTGCCAGGAAGATGGGATAGACTACGATGAAACCTTTGCCCCTATCAGACGATTGGAGGCTATTAGAATATTTCTTGCCTTTGTTGCCCACAGAGGTTTCAAGGTCTACCAAATGCACATCCGCATAGACCCATCCTTCTTCTTAACGAATAGTACCGGCGCTCCCCAAGGCGATGAGCTCGGACGAATGAAACCCTTGTCGAGTAGCTCTTGCAGTTGCATCATCATCTTCTTCATTTCCGCTGGTGCCAGACGATACAGTGCACGCGCGATCGATGCCTCTCCAGGCATCAGATCAATTTTAAACTCTACTTGACGATCTGGGGCAGACTCATCAGGTCATCCAGAAACACTTCCGGGTACTCACTTACTATAGGCACATCTCCCACTCCCTTCTTCTCTTTCTTAGCATCTAGCACGTATGCTAAATACCCCAGACATCCCTTTCCCAAACATCCCCTAACTTTCATCATAGATATCATACACGACTTCCTATCCCGACGATCCCCATAGATTACTACTTCCTTCTTATCAGGTAAGGTATTACGAATTAACTTCTTATTACACACAATGTTAGCGTCGTTATCCGCTAACCAATCCATTCCTATAACCACATCAAACTCCCCCATTCCCATAGGGTACAAACGCAAAGGAAACAAATGACCATCTACATCGATGTTACACCCCTCATAGACCTCTTTCACCCAGACTCGACTATCGTCCGCTACTTCTACCTCAAACCCATAGTTCAACCTCTTGCGTTTCACTTGCAATTTCCGAATACAATTAGGCGACACAAAAGAACGGTTAGCGCTCGAATCAAACAGTACTTTAGCAAAGGTCGAGTCAATAGGGAAAATACCTATCACCACATCTGGCGTATCCACCGCTTCCTCTGCCGACATGTGGAAAGCCCTCGCCTTCACGCTAGCAGGCTCCACTCTTCTATCTCTTCACCTTCCTCCACTATTACCACCATAGCCCCAAGCAAATCCCCTCTTTAACTGCGGATAGTCCATCTTGACATGGTCGGGAGAACCACACTGATAACATGACCTCGAGCTACGGCAATCTCTTGCCATGTGCCCCGTCTTCCCACACTTGAAACACCCTTCCTTATCAGCCAAACATTCCCCTTTATGCATCCGGTTACACTTACCACAAGCTTTTCTCCGGTTCTAGGTCCCACCCGCAGCTCGGGTCTAAGAGCACTAGGCCTCTTAACATCACGGTTCGGCCCTTCCAACTTCCGTTTATCCCTGACTCTCTCCGACATCTGCCTGATCTTCTCCTTTTCCGTGAGTTCCGCAGTATCTACCGCAGCCTGAAAAGTAACGGGATCCTTCACCTGAACCAACTCCCTCACACTGCTCTTCAGTCCCCATATGTACCTCTCTATGCGCCTCCCCTTAGTAGGCACATACAATTCAGCAAACCGAGCTTTCTCAATAAACTTTGACGTATACTCATGTACTGACATCGTCCCTTGTTCCAACCCCGTAAATTCCTCCTCGAGCTTCTTAACGGCCGCCACTGGGCAAAACTGAGCTTTAA
Organism: Saussurea involucrata; assembly: GCA_033807775.1. Taxonomy (NCBI): domain Eukaryota; kingdom Viridiplantae; phylum Streptophyta; class Magnoliopsida; order Asterales; family Asteraceae; genus Saussurea; species Saussurea involucrata. Next base: position 30,955,026 of record CM066316.1, read on the forward strand.
ACCTCTTAGTGAATAACTCCCAGGTAGTTGTCTTTGCTATTTCTGAACCCTTACCACCAGTCTCGACGTCCCACCAAAAGATGGCATCTGGCTTCAGCATAGACATGGCAAACAACACCTTGTCTTCCTCAGCACACTTACTCGTGTCGAAAGCTAGCTCCATCTCACGTATCCATATCAAAGCCAAAACTGGATTGCGTTCCCCGCTGAAGACGGAGGCTTGCACGATGCAAAAGTCTTAAAAGTGCATCCTTTTGTTGTCTTTGGTTCATTAGCCACAAACGGAGTCGACAACAAGTGATCTCCCACCACAGTCGGAGGTAAACTAGACGTTTCGGTCTTCGTCTCGTTCCCACTCTTAGTTCGCCCCTCCAACGTAGTCTTAACCTGATTCTCCAGCAATACTTGCAGAGTCTCTTGTAGTTTGCCCATCTCAGCCGTAAACGTTTCCTCAGATACAAACGCTTGGTTCCGATTCCTCCTCGGACTATTCGATTGACTCCTTCCTCCCACCGAGGCGGTACTCTCCTGGTGGAGTGGTTCACGCACTTCTGGTGCCCCTACACTGATAGCCTGACAGGTAGCCGACGCTTTCCTCCTCCCTCGCATCGCTGCACCAGCTTCCTATGTCTGGATGGCAGCTCGCCGTGGCGGTCTTCCCCACCCTCTCCCACGGCCTCCACCCCTCCCACGGATGGTCGTCGGCCTTGGGGGCACCACCGGTCCATATTCCATGAGGATTTCCTCATCCACCGGTACCGACCTAATTCTCTGATACCAATTGTAACAGCCCAAATAAAACAAAAACATAACATAGCATTGAATAATAAACAGCCCAAAAAGGGTCCCAAAATTTTCTCAAGTACAGTTGTCTCAAAAACTAGGTTGGCGGAAACAACCCATACACAACTAAGAATATAACTAAAAATCTAAAAGATAACTGCAGTAGCTAGTCGGCTAACAGCATTCTAGCACCTTAACTCTTCTCCTTGCCTTTTCCAGAGCTCCCTAATAGTGACTTCCCTAAAAATGTTTAGTTTTTTGGAAAAGCGAGGGTTAGACCATGAGGTCTAGTGAGCTCCCTCACGTGGCAACAGTTCAATAATAAATATTTAAAACATTTCATAACATTCGTATATAACAACTTTAAATAAGCTTTCATGTAACCACCACACATGTAAATGGCACACTGAGGTCATTCGGAAGTGACAACGTGTCAGTCTTACACTGCCTTACTGGGTCACACCTCCCATGGCATAAACGGGACACACACCCCGGTATGAGCACTGGCGGGCCACACCCCTCCCCGACTTAGCCACTTTACATCTATCAACAATGTATGAATACATCTCAAGTAAACTTCCATACACGCATTTTCAGGTAATAAAACATGTCATTTCACTTTCATTCACTTACTTCAGAAAACATGTTTAAAATACGTGTTTAGTTAGAAAAACTCACCTGTCGTCTTAGCACAATACTTCTTACGCAAGCTTCAGATTTCTAGATGGAACACCTATGATATTAAAGAGAATAAGAATAATAAGTCTTAAGTTGACCCTCACCACGTTCTGAACAGATCCCCAAATAAACTTGGCTTAAAACGAACTACGGAATCCGAAACCAGTGTTTCGGACTCCACCCCTCCTTTCCGGATTCAATTCCGGATTCCGGATCCAATTCTGGATTCCTTCCGATTTCCGGATCCATTCTGGATTCCGCTATCTATTCCGGACAACTTGTCCGGACTCGGACTCTACCAGTACCGGACAAATGAGGACCTTCGCTTATTTCACGGTGGGTGACCAAAATTCAACCCAAACATATGTACACTAATCGAAAACATTAGAAGTGATTGCAGGAAACATTAAGACATTACTGGATAACAGAATCAAATTCTCACACAATAAAAACTTCGATTAGGTCCTCGCTTATTCTAGAAACTATTAAAACATGAAAACCCACTTGACATCATGATAAGAGCATAAAATTAGGAGGTTACCTTTCCAAATTGATGCTAGAGCTATCCCTGATGAAATACCCTCCTTGCCTTCTTCGCAAAATCACAATTGCTAGCTTGATTTCTTCTTCTTGCACCCACACATACACGGCCGCTCCCAATTGCAAATTGCCTAGGGTTTTGTGTCCAAAATGAGGGTTTTATACCGTCTCCCCACAATTACAATTTGGCCCCTCAAGGATAGAATTTTACCTTCCTCCCCTCCATCTTATGTTTCTTTAAATTAGAAAACTTGATTACTACAATTTAAATCTAATTTTGAATTCATGTTATTGTTATTTTTGTTACTATTGAACATTTATAAACACACAATTGTTGTCCACTTGTTACTTTAGTAATCTTGTAATTGATTCTTGATGTCACATTTATACACAGAACATTTATAAGCAATCTTTTATTAGACAATTTAGTAATATGTTGAACATTTAAATATTTAGAAACATTTAGTAATTTGTTTAGACATGATAACTTAGTTAAATGATGAAATGATCGATAAAAGTTTCAACCCAACCCAACCCGAACGGTTTGGGTTGGGTTGGGTTGCACTTTCGATTGGGTTGGGTTGGGTTAAGATTTTTCAAACCGCAATGATTGGGTTGGGTTGTTAAAGTGCCTTCAACCCGGACAACCCAACCCGTGAACACCCCTATTGGTAAGTGAGAAGTTCTGATGTTATCACTCTAAGACCAATGCTCGAGTAAGTAGGGTGGTCGTGTCAGTATTGAGGAGAGGGACCTGTATGGGGTTGGACTCTGGCACCGTGGGTACTACGGAGATATACTCATGTAGAGTCAAACTCCAGGATCTATAAGTTGTTGATGTCATTTGGTATTGCGGAGGTGATCTTGCATAGAATCGAAGTCTAGGACCAATGGATCAAAGTTTGTTGTTTTAAGTGAGAAGTTTTGATGTTCTCACTATAATTTCTAGTGAGTGGCCATAAATTCATGGTTTTGAGAGCTTATGGTGGTACCCTGTTGGGTCGTATATTGGATAGATCTTGCAATGGTGTTCGTTGGAGCCATATGTGGGGAGTGAGGATTTTTCTCGTGAAACTTATCTAGATGACGACTAGGAATAATTGTCACCCTTGGAGCTTGCAGTGGTACTCATTGGAGTCGTATACGGAGTTTGGCTCTTGCGATGGTACTCAGTAGAGTCGTATACAGAGCCAATGACATTGAGAGAAACTCGGTAATGTTGATGTATGACTTACTTTGTATTCGCCCATGTTCAATGAATATGAGTCTCCCCCATCACCTAAAGGTGTTATTTTTGAATAGTTTATTATCCATGTTTTAGTGTTGTTTTGGGGTGTGGAATGTATCCGTGATTTATGGTTTTGGTATATTAGAACTTTCCATGTTTTGATGTTTTGGATAATACAATTTTATCCATATATTCAGTATTTGAATAATAAACCTTATTCGCATTTTGTGTGAGTATCGGGCTTGGTTCCATGTTAAATGGGCGTTTTGGTTAATATGTTTTCATCACGAAAATGGTAGGTTTGGGAAAGATGTTTTTATAATAACCACATTTTATTCTGGAAATGGAGATTCAAATAATTCTTTCAGTTTTGTAGTTGTCTATTAATGATGAAAATTGCTTGAACTCACTAGGCGTTAAGCCTAATACTTTTTCTTGTTAGCATGTGTATAATGGCGTTGGAGAATGGTACTAACGACACCGTGAGTTGAATGTTAGTTAGAAGCACGAGAAGGATTTAGCTATTTGGGGATGTTTACCGTATATTAGAGACATCGACAGTTAATGGGTTATAGTAAAAACCACTCTTAACTTGTCCTTGTATGAGGTTTAGTTTCTTGACTTCTAATTTGGTCTAACCTTGTAAGTAACTCATTTATCCTTTTTGGGAATCACTTTGAAGTATATTTAGTGAAAAATAAATTTTTTAAATAAGTTGCCACTGCAGGCGACCTCCTTCTTCATCAACGCAAAAAAGAAACCATAATAAAATCAATAATACATATCAAATGGTTATTTTACCAGTTTTCTCTATTTATATATATATATATATATATATATATTTTTTCATTTCCATGAACCTTCTTCTCCACCTTAACCCTAAAAACAAACCCTAAAACGTACATCAAAACCTTTTGGATTGTTTTCATTATCGATCCCTTCCTTATTGGCTGCCCTTAATTATAGCCTTTGTTGTTGTGTTTTCCTTATTAGTTGTCGTGATTATATGATCTGTTTTAGCTTCCGTTTGTATATATATTCCCATGTATTCTAGTTTCTGTGATATGAAAAGATACAGAAAATTACCTCTCAAATTGTTTATGGTATCAGAGCGGGTTAAGAGCCGTTCTAGCAAAACCCTATACTAACCACCTTCGTCCACCATGGCTGGTGAAGACGGCAGCGGCGGCGGAGGTCATTCAAACAAAACCAACAACGAAACATCAGACCATGGTTCTCCTTACTATCTTCATCCTTCAGACTACCTGGGACAGATGCATGTGAACGAGACGTTGAACGACAACAACTATCTTGACTTGGTTCAAGAAATGGAGAACTTTCTATTCGCAAAAAACAAAATAGGGTTTGTTGACGGAACCCTCCAAAAACCGGAGAAAACACACGCCAATCACATTGCGTGGCTTCGATGTGATGCCATGCTAAAGGGGTGGCTGACTACAGCCATGGAAAAGGAAATCAGATCGAGTGTCAAGTACGCTAACACCGCCGAAGACATCTGGAACGACCTTCGTGAACACTTTGGTAAGGAAAGTGCACCTAGGGCGTATGAACTAAAACAACTTCTCACTACCACCAAGCAAGACGGGGCTTCCGTTTCTGCATACTACACCAAACTAAGGTCGCTTTGGGACGAGATAAACTCAGTTTTCTTGGTACCAATATGCTCTTGCACTGGATGCAGATGCGGGATCAGCAAGAAACTCACGGAACTAAGAGACAAGGAGAGACTGTACGAGTTCTTGCTTGGACTCGAAAATGAATTCTCCACAATCAGAACTCAAATATTAGTAATGAAACCCGTTCCTACCTTAGGCGAGGCATATCATCTGGTAGCCGAGGACGAGCAACAGCAGGCAGTTTCAACTGGGAAGAGAACAACCGGTGAGATAGCCGCTTTTCAAGCCTACACAAAACGTGATGGCACCAGTTGGTCACAAACCAAAATGGCCCCAAAAGGCAACAAGAGGGGAGGAAACGAGAAGATTGAACACTGTGACTTTTGTGGGAAGGACGGGCACAACCGCGATGGTTGCTTCAAACGCATAGGGTACCCAGAATGGTGGCCCAGCAAAGGAAAACCAGAAAAGGGTAAGACAAAGGCTGCTTTTGTCAAAACGGAACGAGACTCGGCATACAACAAACACGATACAGACGAACAGAGCCCAATAGCCGGCCTAAACAACGAACAATACAGACAGTTCGCTAATATGTTCGCTGCGAAAGCTTCTCAAAAAGTAGACGTTGTTCAACCGATGGCCAACATGGAAGGTGGATTCGATGAAGGTAACGAATGGGTTGTGGACTTGGGTTGCACTGAGCACATAACCCACATCCTTGATCATTTTCGCAGTAATCTTGAAACATCACGTGAATTACCCGTAACTATACCCAACGGCGACTCCATTCCCGTCAAGGGAAAAGGAATTTGCACCTTACCGAATGAAACTGAAATTCGTGATGTTTTATATGTTCCGGACTTCACATGTAGCCTGTGTCAGTTAGCAAACTAACAAAGGGCCTTAAGTGTGCCGTAACATTCTTCCCCGACTTTTTTGTCATGCAGGACTTGAGTTCGAGGAGATTGATTGGAACGGGTAGTTGCCAACAAGGTTTATATCGGATAAGGGGCAAGGGAAATAAAAGAAGAGCATTAGCAACCACGGGTGAAGTGTGGCACAAACGCTTGGGACATGCCTCACATAGAAAACTGTCGCATTTTGATTTTCTTTCCTTAAAACCAAACAACATGGTTTGTGATTCTTGTGTAAGGGCAAAATTTACAAGACTGCCATTTCCTACTAGTTCGATTAAATCAAATGAATGTTTTGAACTTTAGCATTGCGATATATGGGGAAAGTATCGAACTCCTTCGCTTACCCGTGCTAACTATTTCCTTACGATTGTTGATGATTATAGTCGGTCGGTATGGGTCTTTCTTTTACGGCACAAATCTGAAGCAAGTGATTGCTTGATTGGGTTTTGCAAAATGGTCAAGACTCAATTCAATAAGGTTATTAAAAGAGTTCGATGTGACAATGGAGGGGAGTTCACGTCAAACCACATGATGAACTTCTACACAAATCAAGGAATTCTCCTCGAAACTACTTGCCCTCATACCCCCCAATAAAACGGCATCGTCGAGCGAAAGCATCGACACCTTCTCGAAACTGCAAGAGCTTTACGTTTTGAAGCAAAATTACCTTCCGTCTTCTGGGGCGAGTGCATTTTAATAGCGGCACACATCATAAATCGCCTCCCTTCCAAGACTTTTCACAACAAGACCCCGTACGAAATAATTTACAATCAAAAACCAAGTTATGACCACATGAAGATTTTCGGCTGCCTTGCTTACTATCGCAGCACCGAAACTAAAGGAGACAAATTCGAAGAAAGGGGGAGACCGGGAGTTTTCTTAGGCTACCCACGTGGGATGAAAGGGTACAAAATCCTTGATATAAAGAATGGAAAAATGGTAGTATCAAGAGATGTAAAGTTTGCTGAAGAGACGTTTCCATATGATAGAGAGAATACTAAAATTGAAAATGAGGAAGACGAAAATTTTAAAACACCCACATGGGGTCATGAAATCCCAAGCAATAACGAAACCGTCGCTAATGAAGGGAGCAACCAAGATGAATCGGTGGGCCATGAGAATTTAATGTGTCCCAAGGTGTGCATGAGAATAATGGGGATATGCAAAATGAGACACATGTGGATGACGACAACAGTGAGGGTGTGAACTCGAATGAAGTGCATGTAGAGCCCAGCGAACTACACACACATGAAGAAGAGTCGGCGGCTATCAACATTGAAAATACAAGACCTACTAGAGAAAGATCGCGGTCGGCCTACCTTGACGACTATATCGTCAACCCGTAAACCAGGCAACACCCGTCACCCGTCACTCCTCTACGGTACATTCTATAGCCAACTTCATTTCTTACGAAAATTTTACTTGTTTTCACAGAGCACTCTTAGCGGCAATAAGCACGAACGATGAACCAAAGCACTTCAACTAAGCCGTGAAAAATGCAAATTGGAGAGAAGCCATGAAGAAAGAAATACAAGCCCTCGAGCAAAACGGTACGTGGACTCTTCAAGAATTACCAAAAGGGAAACACGCTATAGATTGTGGGAAACGACATGAAAAGGATCAAAGAGACAAAAGCATACTTAAACGAGAAGTTTAGCATCAAGGATTTGGGCCCCTTGAAATACTTCTTAGGCATCGAGGTTACACGTACTCGAGACGGAATTGTTCTCAATCAAAGGAAATACATCCTTGATATTCTCAAAGATAGCGGAATGATGGGATGTCGGCCTAGTGCATTTCCCATGGAGCAAAACACCAAACTCGTGAAAAATGATGAAGACGTACGGGTGGATGCTAGCAAGTACAGAAGACTTGTGGGAAGGTTACTGTACTTACAAGCAACACGACCTGACATCACCTACTCGGTAAATGTCTTAAGTCAATTTGTGACGGGTCCTCGACAAAGCCACATGGAAGCCGCCACACGAGTGTTAAGATACTTAAAGGGCATACCGGGACAAGGGATACTCCTTCCTAAAGAGGGAGAACCAAACTTAGTGGCATACACCGATTCTGACTGGCTTGGATGTCCCGACACGAAAAGATCGAGAACTGGTTACTTGTTACTTCTGGGAGGTGCCCCAATATCATGGAAGTCGAAGAAGCAGTCCATTGTATCTCGATCTTCTGCAGAAGCAGAATACCGAGCGATGGCAGCTACGGTCTGTGAAGTTATCTGGCTGCGGTGGCTCCTGAAGGAATTAGACCTTGAACAAAGTGGTCCAACCCAAATGTTCTGCGATAACATGGCTGTGAAACACATTGCCAACAATCATGTTTTTCACGAGCGCACCAAGCACGTCGAAATGGATTGCTATTTCATCCGGGAACGTGTTGAATCCAAAGAAGTGAAGCCTATACATATCGACACCAAGTCTCAAGTTGCGGATTTGTTTACAAAAGCCTTGGGAGCAAAACAACTTCAATTTCTACTTGACAAGTTGGGCATTTGCAACCTTCATGTTCCAACTTGAGGGGGAGTTTTGGAATGTTTTCATTATCGATCCCTTCCTTATTGGCTGCCCTTAATTATAGCCTTTGTTGTTGTGTTTTTCTTATTAGTTGTCGTGATTATAGGATCTGTTTTAGCTTCCGTTTGTATATATATTCCCATGTATTCTAGTTTCTGTGATATGAAAAGATACATAAAATTACCTCTCAAATTGTTTAAAACCTAAAATATTGTTGCAGATGAAATCTAGAACTGATCAAGTGTTCGAGAATCTAGGTTTTGTGGTTAGTAATAACTTGGATAATCTCTAGATCGTGAATTTGGAATCATTTTTTAAATACTATATTTTGCCCTTACTAGCCTTCAGTTAACACATAATTACTATTGGGATAATCCAGAATATTGACGATTACGGGCGGTTCGGTGGTTAATATGTAATTGCATGAGAGTTGCAACCACTGGCTGATAAGATTTAGTGACAGTTACAACCGACTTAGAAGCTCTGAGTCAAAAGGAATGTGTCTAGAAGAGATATCATGATGAGAAGCTCTGAGCCAAGGCTCAGAGGCTCTAAACATAAGCCTTAAAAAGCGGAACTCACAACTCAGAGGCTTTGGATAGAAGGTCTAGAGGCTCTCATCCACAACTTAAGTTGTGTGAATTGAGAACCTCTGACCAGAAGTCTCAGAGGATCTGAGTCCAAAGGATGTAATAAAAACTCAAGTTAATTACTAAGTTTAAGAACAATTTCAAGAAGGTTTCCAACCTTCTGAAATTCCCCTTTTAAAATTCGTGCAGAAGGTCCCAAAACTTAAAATCACTAAGTTTAGAACCACACTAGGGGCGCTATCCTTAAGACCACTAAGGGGGCGTGACCCCCTTGACCTCTGCCTTATGGCGATTTAAGTGATTGGAGCAACATTAATAAGTGTGCACTCCGCACCTCATCACTCACGTTTTGTTAGCATTACCACATTTATCAATCTCAAGTAAAATCACAGTACCACCCAATAATCGATGACACTAAAATCACCAATATCAAAAAATAATCAATGCTAAATAAAACTTTCAAGATTCATCGTAAGTCAATCTTCAATATGGTTTTTTGGATTTGGTCACGTGGACCACCATTCCCAATACATTTTAGATTTGAAATTTTCATTTTTATTGGCTTATTGCATCTCCTCAGCTTTGCTAAAATAGAAAAAATTGAGTTTTTATTCTCTAAAGTATTTCAACAGCTTTGCTATCTTGTTTGCTATAATAGAAAAAATTTGAAATTTTTTTATGTTTAGAGAATTCTCTAAAACTTTATGGTTGGAGAGAGACATGATTATTTTATTTAATCCCACCAATGAGATTGAACTTTTTCATTTTATATTAAGTTTTGTGTTAAAATCTCTAAAATAAAGAAACTGTTGGAGATGAATGTAACTTTTTTTTGAGATTTTTACTTTTAATTATCTATTTTAGAAAAATTATAAAAAAGTTGTTGGAATGATATTTAGGTTGTAAATTTGTTTTATTTAGGAGAAGATGAATAGATTTAGAGATGTGGTGGTGTTCATTGATTGTAGTCTGATTCCAAAATATAAAATATATAAACAATTAGACAATTAAATTAATGCCACATTAGTGTCATGTCTTACGGTCTTAGTTTGGTAATTGATTATCTATTTAATAGGTAGTTGTGATCAATAAATAAAAAGTTTGATCTAAAATTTAAAATAATATTTTTAAAAGTTGGTTTTCTAAATTATAAAATATATGAAAGTTAATTTCAATTTTAATACAATTTTTCCAAATATAAATATCTCAAGAAATATAAATATCTATAATTAACGGAGTATAATGATGTTAGTCATAATTTTTGACATGTTACTCCGATGGTATTTGAAGAAAGTTTGAAGATGAGTTGACTATTGAAGAAGATAATTTGAAGACCATCAACCACTTGAGGATCCATAAGTGTTTGAAGAAATAGTTTTTTTGGAAGGAAATTCCGGTAATATTATAGAAAGGCAAAAAAAGGAGGAGAGAGAGGCAAGGCAATCAACACCCCTCAAAAACCAACATCAAGGGCAGGCCCCAAGGCAAGGCAAGGCAAGCCAATAAAAAATATAAGACTTTTTTAATATATTTCTATTTTGTTCAAGTCTATAACTAAACGGTTAAATCAAATATAATGGTTCTCTTAGAAAAAATAGACGAACATTTTGTCATAAAGTATGTTCTTGTTTGAAGTATTAAAAATATATAATTTAAAATAAAAATAATCTAAAATACGTTGGTATGTTAGTAATTTATATTGACCGTTATGTTATTATATTAAACAAGATAAATTGAACGACATTGTATATTTTTTTCGACAAAAATGTTGGTAAACTTTTTTTTTTTGAAGAAAAATATGTTTGTAAACTTGATCGGCATACTATATTTATCTTCAAATATGTTAGTAAACTTGAACAACATACTTTATTTTTTATTAGTTTAATCTTCACATTAGTTGAGGTTGTCCAGAGTAATAGCATCTTCAACAGATTCATCATAATTCCTCTAAACTAGATAACCAAAAGTTAAAATTTCTAAAAACATTACATTTAGCTCCAACAGATTCCTTATTTTAAAGATTTCAACATTAGTTATATTATTAAAATATTATATAGTTATATCATTCAATACACCTTTAAATAAAATTTATATAAGATAATAATAATTCAATCTAATTGGTGGGTATGAGTAAAAAACATTTGTCTCTCCTCCATCAAGTTTTAGAGAGCTCTAAATTTGGAGTTTTCTCTATTTTGAAGAACAATATAAAGTATATGTTGGAGCAAAATAGAGAACAAAACCTCTATTTTCTCTATTTTTTAGAATTTGTTGGAGATGCTCTAAGACATATGTACACAATATATTATTCTCGGTGAGAGTACCTAGAGTGATTGTGGTAATTGGTTCAGTAGTCAACTCTAAACTCTTTGATTTGGAGTTACAACGTGAAGTTAGTTTGTTATTGATCATGTTCAAATGAATGGGCAAACCTTGAACTGATTGTTGGAGAATCTTGTAACTGCGTGACATTGCGTCACATAAAGTAGCTTGAGTTGATAATTTCAAATCACTCATCGTCGTCTTGAATAATAATGTTTGAAACCACACATGGTTTTTGACTTATACTCCTTAATGTCGATGTTCAATGTATGGTTTGGGCATGTCTTACAGTCTATCTAATTTAGTGACTCTAACGGTTTGGCTCATCAAATGTGAAGTCATAGTAATAACGATTAAGTCATTTGATACAAGAGAGATTCCAAATCACTCTCGCTTAGGCATTTAGTCGTAAGATCATTACACTGAACAACTTGATTCAAAAAAAAACTATAAGCATTTACACAATTGTACATGCCTAGAGATAAGTCCCAAAAAGTTGTAGATATGGATTACACATAAGGTAAAACATGTGTACTATGACATTGTATAACAAGTTGGTATAATACAACATGAACTGATGAACAAACAGTTTCTCAAGGGCCTGATCAAGCCTAGCCTTGATGTCAATAAGATGTATAGACACAAAGCAAACAAGTTTAAAATCCAACTATACAAATCCACAAGAGTTGGAAATACATTTTTAGCATTTAATTGTGAATATCATATGTCAACATTCGATTTTCGAATCATAACTGCGACTGTCATAGTACAATTTCTTGTAGACTATTAACAATCTTACTAGTATGATTGGGCCAAACCGAGGTGTCATGGACCTATGTTTAATATGCCACTTGCAGTTCTCCGTTTAAGTTTTAACACCGAGATAGGAACCGAACTATCTTAAGCATGAGAGGAAGACAGTTTGGTTCATATCTCTAGTCGTTCATGTAATGTTCATCATGAATAGTGTATTATTCAGGATGGATAATACAACATTCAAAATGAATAATACATGGATCATTAATTCGTATATCATTCATCTTGAATATTGTATTATTCATCATGGATGTTGTATTATTCATCTTGAATGATGTATTATTCACCATAAATAGTGCATGAACGTTCTCCAACGTTATTCATACTTAATGTGAACATTCGGGGACACGTGCCTCGCTCTACTTTGTCCTCCAGTTTACACAGGTGAATTAAACCTGGTTCGCATTTAAACTTTTCTATATGATATAATATATATATATATATATATATATATATAACACATTATAAGCAAATAATAATGTTCAATAAATGATTAAATTAAATATTAATAAAAAATGGAATGTATTCATTCAAAAGTAGACTTGAATGATTTAATAATAAACAATAGTTTATCTTTTAAAAATCATTTTGTTGCCTTGTTACCCTCCTTGACTAAGACTTGTTATAGGAAGGTCAAGTTATGATCACTTATAAATGGTATGTTTATAGTCCAAACTCAATTTTGACTTGGTCAAATTGACACTAAAATAAACAAATTATTCAACGCAAAATACATAGGTTTATGTTGATACACATCGTTATCATACATATATATATATATATATATATATATAGACCGATTTATTTTTTTATGTATATGAATGTATTGAAATATAAGACTTCCATATGTTTTTGGATAAGATTGTTTTGTATTAATTAGACTTTATTTTAACGTTGAATCATATGTACGTTACCCTTTACTTGTAAGAAAAAGACAAACTAAACAAGAAAACAATAAATTCATCGATTGAAGTATTGGCAAGTTTAGGCTAAAAGTCTAGAGAACATCTTTTCATAAAAGAAAATTGGAAAAAAACGTATATTTTATCAGGTTTTTATAACCTTCAGGTTGAATATCCAAAGAATTCGGGAAAAAAAAAACGTATATTTTATGGAAAACAATTTAATTTTAATATTTTATTGAACGAGATTTTAAAGATTTAGATGGGTTTCAAACAACAAAAGGTTTGTTTTCGAATTCTTATCGATTTCGGTGTTTTATTATATAATTTTTAAATGTCTGTTTAACCTACATATTCTCTGGTCATAATTGTCAAGCTCTATGTTTTGAAAAACAAATAGAAAGAGAAAACCTATTTAAGATTTTGGTAGTTCTAGAAGAGAAACATAGAAACCAAAGACTATACTTTTTTTAATGTCAACTTGACCAAGTCATTGGTACAATATATGTTGAAAAACAAAAACACATTTTTTCTGTTAAAATGCATTACTACATTTTTCTTTACAAATAACGGATGTGGTCTTTATAGTTCTTGATTAATTAGAAAAATGCTACATCAAAATCAACTAATGCCAGCTAGGATCAAAATCAACTAATACAAAATAGAAAGAAGAATAGAAAGATTTTTCTTATCATTACATAAGCTTGAAACATAGACTAGTTTTACTACATTTTACTTTTTCTATAAAACCAAAATTAAATACTTTTTATTTTGAGACCGGTTATAATCGGTTACACCAGTTGCAAAAGGAAAAAATGATTCTTGTGCACCTATGTACAAGTACAACCCAACAAAAGGGGGAAAAAAAGGTCAAGAGGTTCATGCCAAGAAACCAATAAATTATGTTAAAAAGCAAAGCTGTGACTACAAAAAATGAAGGGTATACATATACTTACATAGCATAGCAGGAGAAGTAAAGAAAAGGGCAATCTTGGAATATAGCAATATGGGTTCACAACACAATCTTGATAATGATAATGATAATATACAGTCAATTATATGAAGAGATTGGATCAAAACTTGTGATATGCACCAAATTTGAATGTTAATTTACTGTTTGGACACTGCTGCTGAAACAACTTGTTGATGGTTGGTTTAACTCGAAGCATTCTTTCTTGTAGCGTAGACTCGGTATGCAGCCAGCCCAACAACAGCAACTGCAGCTCCCACTGCCATGCTCAAAGATAGAAAAGTTAGAAAACTCTAAGAAACTAATTGTTAACTAATACACTAGCCGTTGGCTGATAAACTAATTGTTAACTGATACACTAGTTGTTGGTTGATAAACTAATTGTTAACCGATACACTAGCCAACATAAACAATAAATAAGCCAGATAACAATGTAAAACTACATAAAAGAAAAATATAAGGGGCATTTATGTAAAATATAAAGACATAATTAAGAAAAAGGTGGAAAAGGCCATAATAAGCTACCTGGAGTAGAAGTGGAATCAAAGATACATATTTATTTATCACCATATATATAAAGGCTACAAAATGCCTCCTATGCTTCTCATATAATTTTGTTACATGGGATCATGTGGGAAGTGTCATTTTTGGTGAGAAGTGTGAGTAGTACTTATAAACCGTCGATCACTTTTAATCAAATACCCTCCCATGAATTGCGCCTTAAAAGGGAATTGATCCGGTGTATCTCGGTGCATCTTACCTTGGTGCATCACATCATAATGTTTGTCAATTTCTCACTTCTCACCAAATTTGGCACTTCTCACCGGAACGCGGTTCCCTACAATACCATTCTATATATATGGATATATATAGGCGAAGAATCGTGTGAGAAGTTGAGTTTAGCGTGAGAAGCGTGAGAATTGGATCTGAACCGTTAATAACTTTTAATCAAATGCCCTAGCGTGAATTGCGCCTTAGAAGGGAATTGATCTGATGCATCTAGATGCATCTTATCTCGGTGCATCTCATCCTAATGTGCGTCCATTTCTCATTCAACGGTTGAAAACCACTTCTCACATTAACCTCAACTTCTCACCAGAACCCAACCCTATATATATATATATAGAGAGAGAGAGAGAGAGAGAGAGAGGATACAAATCAAATGCAAACCTTGCATTTGTTGCACCCCCTTACAAACCAGTGTGCATATATGAATTATCCCATATGAATGTATGTCAATTATATGTATATTCTTGCACGTATGCATATACATATGTATATGCACATATGCACACTGGTTTGTAAGGGGGTGCAACAAATGCAAGGTTTGCATTTTACGGAGTCTATATATATATATATATATATATATATAAATTGGGATTGTGTAGAAAGACAATTATATGAGAAGCCTAGGAAGCATTTTGTAGCGGATGCTCACATAAGTTAGCATCCTAACATACGTTAACATATCTTAACATGGATGTTAACATATGGTAACAGGGAAATGTTAATACAAGTTAATGTGAAAATGTTAGCTTATGTGAACACAAGTGTCTTCTACATTTGTCATGAAATTTTGATTTCCTACCGGAACTCAAGCTTATATGTGTGTGTGTGTGTGTGTGTGTGTGAGAGAGAGAGAGACTAAGGAACTAGACCGAAACATAATTTTATTAATTATGAGAGAGAGAGAGAGAGAGATATTTTGACGGTGGAAGATGAATGAATATATATATATATACCTGAAACAACCATTAAAGAGCGATTAAGAATCCTGTGATACTGCTTTCTAGTTTTCCCAGCTTCAGTTTCAGGAATGCTTAAATGAGGATGAGCTGCAGCTCTTGTAATTCTTCTAAATATATTATTGAAGTCTCCCAACTTTGCGCTTATAGGTATAGGAGCCTCTATTCCCATATCCTGACTAACCTATACATACAAACAAACAAACACTATATATCATTTAACAAACTATACACCATTCAATAATATCATTTAACAAAGATGTGTACCCTCGTAGAGTCTTGTATTGCAGTCGAATAAGGATCTAGATCATCTTTAGCTGCAACAATCAGACAAGGAACCTCATACCCAGTAGATTCCCCGTGACTCGCAATTTCTACAAGCAATTCTGTTGCTCTTATCCATGAAGACTCCTTAGAACTGAATGCCAAAAGCAAACGCAAGTTACAAATATGGAACTAGGAGCTCATTACAAAACCCAGCATGGAAAATTAATGCAATTCCTCATTAAAAATCCAAAATTTATAGCGTAGTATTAATAGGGTTCAACAGTTATCTTGTAGGGAACGTGCTTATCAGTTGGTTTTAGGAGTTCACCTGTCATGAACAAAAACTGCTATGTCACAGGCTGCCAAAGCATCCTTCTCAGCCAGCAACTTCTCAATCGCCTCTTCAGGTATCTCTCGCAATATCAAGGTTTTCTTCCTTCCCTGCAAGCATGATATTTTAGTCCATAGACCATAGTATTATATATATAATTATATATCATGGTGTTAATATATTGCACTTACATCAGGCTGATCAACAACGTTAACTGCATACCGCTCCTCAGTGGTTGGTGTATAGCCTTCGGCAAATGGCCTGCCATTTGAATGATAACAAAAGATTGTCATTAAAAGCATTAGCAGGCAGCCGATGAAAATAATTAATTATATGATTGAGATGAAAGAAGACCTTCCAACAAAAGAATGCAACAATGAAGTTTTTCCAGCCTCTTTTGGTCCAAAAACAAAGCACTGGAAAACGTTTCTGTCTGATTGTTTCTTTTTGCGGTCTACACGTCTTCTCCGAGTAACATGGATTGCAGAAGAAGGATCGTCGGCATACCCAATGTATATGAGATTCTCGACACCACGGATTGGGTCAACGAGTATCATAAGAGCCCACTGCACCCACAAATGTTTCAGCAGAAATTAATAACTCTCTTATTCACAGGTTGCTAACATAGATAACCTTTTGTACTATCTATACTTATTATAAAGCATTTGAAAAACTCTTGAAAATAAGTTTTTATGCATCAAGTACTGTTTGTTGATGCATATTACTTAAAATTCAAGATTACAAGTAATGATGCATGAGTACAATTGTTTAAAGATGCATGTTTGAAATCATAACAAACTGATAAACATAATCAAATACAGGATAAACATCTCATTTTAAATACAAATAATTTAAAATATAATCAGGATAATTATTGAATTCTAACAGAATGCTTGATTATTTATTAAAAAAATAGAGTAAATTCGTTTTTCGTCCCTGTGGTTTGTTAAAAAATGTGAATTTAGTCCCTGTGGTTTTAAAATTTCGATTTTCGTCCCTATGGTTTGCAACTTATTTCTATTTTCATCCCCGAGGCTAATTACTACTTATAAATGTGAGGGACTAAAATAGAAATGAATTTTAAACCATAGGGATGAAGAAAGCAATCAAGTATAAATCATAAGGACTAAAATAATAATGAATTATAAATAATAGGGATGAAATTTGTAATTTCAAAACCAGAGGTACAAATAGAGATTTTAAACAAACCACAGGGACCAAAAACGTAATTTACTCAAAAAATATTATTAAACTTAAAATAATTCACATCATTATTAAACGTAAACCTAAATTACATTATAAAAAACTAAACTAAACAAATTTATAAATAAATAAAAACATTATTATACCTCTGACAAGAACCCATCAAGTGAGAGCCCTTCCAAGGCATTCTTCTCAGCTGCATTTGCAAATGGTGCTTCACTCCAAGGACTGAAAAGTAGAATTTGGTTAGAAAATTTGATTATGAAGAAGAGCATATGTTCATAAAATACACAATTTAAAAAGCTCAATCCAGGAATTTGCAAACCAGTTACATAATTTGTTTCTTATATTCATTTATGGGTTTACATATACAGTTACAAACCAGTTCCAAACAATGAATGACACCTTTTATCCCAAAGCAAGGATATAAGATTTGAGATCCTCTATATAAAAAATTGAAGAAGAGGTAACTATAGCATTCAAAAATGAATATTATCCTTCCATTCTTTCCAACATAATCTGTGTTGGAAAGCTTATATCTATTACTTAAAATATATATATATATATATACATAGAGGTAGAAGAGAGTCATAGAGGCTAGACCAAAAGCAAACCTAAGGCAAGTAGCAAATCAACTCAGTAAACCACACCCAAACAGATAATATTCAACTATAAGCAAATTGAAATCAAACAGGAACAGGAATTGCACTGGTGTTGGTTCACACCAGCAATAACAACGAAAACAAAACAAAATATGTATCTTTTAATTATATGATTAGAGTGTAGAACATCCGGAATGGCCCCAATACTTGTATGATAGTCTAATCAACTTCTTTTGAAGGAAAAGAAAGCCAAAGGCGACCAAATGAAAAACAGAAGCTAGGACTGGTGCACTCTTATCCTTCAAATCCTGATGGGAAATAAATGATCCATTTTGTGCTCAACTTTGTGTGCATGTCCAGCCTCCAGCTGGGTCAAACTCAATTGTCGCGATTGGAACACCGGTGGTCAGTTTGTACCACAAAATTGAACCAGAAATTAGAAATCTTTCAGATGAAAGACAACGATGGTCGAAACTCACAAGGTTGGTTCAAGATTTTCTTTGTATTAATATTTTAGAACCAACAAAATCAGAGAACCAGCAGCAGTGAAACCACAGGATTTCATCACTTTGATCACCTCTGTTCTTAATTTCAAATTAAATGGAAAATAAAAACCATAATGAACTTAAATTTGTCAAAATTAAAATTTTAAGCATACAAGCAGATATACTAAGCTACCAACATGAAAAAAGCACAAACATGAGGTGAAGAAGGAAAGAACCATTTGGCAAAGACTGCAAGGGCCAAAGGTGTTTAAGGTTGAAGAACCAATCTAAATGTTTCGTGTTCTAGCCCCGTACTATCATAATTGTTTTATTTTCCCATACAAAATATACTACTGAAAATCCAAAATACTTTAGCTATTTAAGAAAAGATTATAGTGTGATTTCAACGGAAAGTAAATATGGGGAATAGGTGCTTTAAAGACACAGCAGCTCCCAGTTTCCTTATACACCCAGGTGGCCTGGTACTTTTCACAACGTAAAATAGATAACAACGAGGTAATAGGAGGGAAACAAATCCTGCACAGATATTGGTGCAGAAACATGAAAATCTACATTTACATGAAACGTATCTTCTATAGTATTACTCCTTAACTTGGATATTATAATTGAAAATGCCAAACTTAACAAGAGAAACATAAATCTAAACTTCAGAAGTAGTCTTTCATTAGCGTGTCTTGTAACCAGTCTTCACTTGATAAACATGTCTTCTTTTAGGGTATCACTTAACCCTCAACTCAATCTCCCCAGTATTTTTTACATGCGTACTTTTCTTAATAGTTTATTGTGTATAACAGAATTACCAGAAAAATGAATTGCTCTGTAATATTTTCTTCAGGTCATTGTGTGTTTTGGGAGCTTTGAACTTCTCAAATGATTCAGGTCTTGATATCTAATGTCTCAACTCATGGCGTATATCTGATTCAGGGCGCTATACAGAATATAGTCAATATACACAGTCTACTAATTCATTCTTCCGTCGAGCTTTGGGTGAAATGACAATTAGAAATTTATTCTCTTTCTAATTTACATTGCAAGTCAGGTCACATTTATCAATAGTTTAAAGTACTTTGTTACATTTGTTAATAATTTTCCCATATCATCCGGGTTTATTTACTTCTTTATAATGCAAAAATACTTTTGCACAACAAGGACGACTTGCGATGTCGACATTGTCATCTCCTAAATTTAACTCCAGGCCTTCCATTAAGGGAAGCCTTTCATCAACTGTCTCAAAGAAATTCACCGAAATGCCAAATTCACATTGCAAGTAATGCCAGTTCAGTGGTTTGCCATCTGAAGACCTCATTTACACCTAAAATCTTTAATGGAAATAACCGATTGCTTTCTTATCCCTGGAGTGTCTAATGATGCCTTAAGGCTGTAGTTGTTTCCATATTCTCTAAAGGATAAAGCAAAGTTATGGTTTAACTCTTTACAACCAAATTCCATCATCTCTTGGAATGACATTTTAAAGAAATTTTTGAGAAAATATTTTCCTCCCAACAGGAATGCCGAGTCCATAATTGAAATACGTTTGTTTAGACAAATGGATAATGAAGCAACACCTGATGCATGGGACATGTACAAAGAGTTATTGAGAAAATGCCCTTACCATGGCATTCCTTATTGTATTCAGCTAGAGACATACCCATCTAAAATGAGCTGCCATGTAAAACAGAATGAGACCAATTCTTGCTTGTGATTGCTTCCATGCTCCAAGAAAGGATAACCAAGTCAATTGTTCACATCCTAGATCTTACCCACTCTCCCTTACTTGAATATAGGGCAGTCAATGTTCTAAAAAGTGCTAGGCACAGCTAGGCGGTCGATCGAACACCTATTGCTTAATTAGTTAACGATGGTAAAAGTGAACGCATTACACAACATTAATGTATATAATTTGATTCATATAAAGTACAGATTGTTGTTAAGAGTTACCTTGCCAGTGTTCTAGAAAGTGATAATCGAAAGTAGGCGGCCGAGTGACCTACTAGTGCTTAATCGCTTAAGTGGGGATCAAAGGACACTTAAGTGAATGCCTAACAACTTCATTTATATATAACATATAATTTTGTCTAGATCTGTCAATAATACTCTAGTACCAAGAAACCTAGTAGGTATGTGTGTGTGTGTGGGTGTGTAACAGAGGGGATGTGGGCAATCCAATCCCACTATCTCAAAACCTACTTCTAACTTGTAAAATAATAATGATAACAAAAAATATATAAGTATAAAAATATACATCAGATATATAATAATAACAATAATGGGAAAATGTAATATAGAACAAGTTAAAATACTTTTCTGGTGCAGTAGAAAAGAGATCCTCCAGCTCGTGTGCATTAAGAGCCCCATCCTGATTAAAAGAGTATCATATTATCATTATCTTGAAATAATATAGTGAAGAATGTTTACACACACATATACAAGATTTATCAAAGTTTGTACACATCATTTGTCAAAGTACGAAATGGACCAAGTGCACAAAACATCAAATAAGCTACATAAAATTGTTCATAGATGTGATTGTGTTTAATCCGTAACCATGAATTGTACTATCAAGACATAGTTATCATAAATCAGCTCTCATAAATCGTAATGGTCAGAAACTAAACTAAGAATAATAGACATGCAGAAAAGTTGGTTCATGATTCACATTATTCGAAAATAGAACCCAATTCAACTTACGATTATTCCACAAAGTTATCGAGAAATGGAATAAGAAATCATCTATATATGAGAAACTAGGTCCTGCAGACGAAGATGCAAAAACTTACACCATCAATATCAAACAAGGAAAAAACTCCTCTGAGAAATTCCACAGCTTCACTTGTCAGCTCCACACTCTACAAAATCAACGCCAACACCACTAACAACATCAAGACAACCATATAATGCAACTATTGTTTCAACGACATGACAAGTTCCATTTACTTTCAGCAAACACATATTTACTGCAAACAGAAAAGTCCCACATAAGCACACACATACTAACAAACATCACCTGATCGGGAGTTCTTGTAATAGGAGGCAGAAGCTGATCATCACAAAGTCGTATATCATTGTTGTACCCAAATTTCCTTAAGACAGTCCATGTTGTCTCCAGTCGGCCTTTTTCAATAAATAGAGCATGTAGAAAAAGGAAGCCTGTCAATGTGAGCCCATTCTCATTCACTCCTTCAGGCAGCTTTTCTTGTACAACTCTCTTTACACCCACTATTTCCGAGGGTTGCAGGGGAGCATTAAAACATTTTACCTGTTCAAAATTATATACTTTTAACATTTAAATCTCCATGTAACAGGAAACTAAATAGACCACAAAAGCTAATGGTGTTAGATTAGATATAAGTAACAAACAGAAGTACCTGGAAATCATTCAACTCTGCATCACTTAGAGCACCATCTCTATCATGATCACATAGTATAAAGATCCGCTTTAAAGCCCTGACACAACGGGGTTTTAAGGTTTGTGCCTCCTGATCAAATAGTGGAGCTGTTGGGTGAAGCACAGCTTTTTGCGCGTAATAAAATACTTCTGGAAGCTGAAAATAGAGCAGAAAACCAATATTAGCATTAATAGTCCTACTTCACCTGGAGATGACTTTCATTGTGACCAATTAGAAGTCACGCACAGGATGCATGAATATTAATCTTCAAAACAGTATTTACAAAGTCTGCCGCAAATTTTCAATCTAACTTTTTGGTGATGAGAGCATACAAGCACTGAGAACTTTTAAGTGCCCTTATGCTACCAAGGATGATACAAAAGTCGAATAAAAAGCGCTTAACAACAGCGATCAGCAAAATATGGAGCTAGTTAGAAATCAAGCACCCAATCCATGTTATCAATCCCTTAAATCCAAATTGAAGAGCAGCAATATTAATTTCAAATGTTGCGGCACAGAGACAAATTGAAAGGCGCTAAATTTAAATGGGTTTCTTCTGCAGCCTCATGCTAGTATAAAATATGCAGATTGAAAACAAAACCACACAACTTTAGGAAAGATAGAAGACGTATATGACAGATATAAAAGTATTTTACCTGAATATGTTTGAACGCTGAACATTCAATACAAGTTTCAATCTCCCGAAATTGTTGCATTATAGGTGACATCACCTGCTCTAAACTAACTGCTTGCTGTTCATCCCTTAAATCCAGCTTACAACCAACCACTATAACAGGCACCCTTACCTGCACACATGCATACCATACAGACAATATTAGCAACCAAACAGGAGCCACAAAAACAAATGCTGAGACTTGATGAAGATTAAGGTCATTGGTATAAAAAAATCTACGGTGAGTGATAGCAGCTTACTCATTTGCTTAGGCGTTAAGCATCCCATGCTACAATTAACAACTAATAACTGAATTAAGCACAAAAGGTTTAACCAGATTAACCAAGCTAGAAAGAGACTATTCGGGTTTACCCTAATGATCAGATAAACAAACTAAAGGGTATGGTGTAGTTACAAAATTAATTCAGCCTAGTTTATAAAATATTCTGCATATCATACCAATAGGAAATTGTTTCTCTGATCCAATTATGAATCAAGATCAAAATTTCTGGCATTCTACTGAATCTGTATGATCTGTAACTTGCAGAAAATATTTACTTTGAATTGATGAATATCTGGAATTGTGAAAGAACTCGCTATTCAACTTTTTTAGACGTGGAGGTAACTTTTTCAATCCTTTCGAGTAAAAATTGTATCCATGAAACAATGAAATTAGCCAGTTCATAAAAGTAATTGCTTTATATAATATATTATCTAAACAAATTCCATATGTTTACATAATTGCATTTTATACATTAAAATCAACCAGTTCATGTTTTTGCTTAAGTGTCTGCTTAATCCTGCTTAGCCAATTAAAAGCTTAATGGATATACAACTGCCTAGTTCCACTTACACTTGCAATTGCAAATCTCCAATATGCACCTAGTTGACTGCCAAGAAGAGCATTCTCCAAGAAAAGAAAAAGGCCTCGCCCATCCATATTCATCAAAAAGTTGTGAGTTGAGAAAATATAAACTAATAAAATACAAAAAAAGGATTTTTCCTATCTCTATTTTTGGTAGTCCCCATAGCATCACCTAGTATCAATGCTTACTTGGCTCAACAAGCATAAACTGTTAGACGCTAAAATCACACGGAAACTAGGAAAAATCAGACCATGATAGTTGGGATTTAAGCAAGTTAGTTGGAATCAAAACAAGATGTTAAAGTAGAAGCCACTACTGTAGAAAACCCAAACTCGTCCAAACTTATGTATGCGTATAGTTAAGCTCAAACAATGGAGTCGTTCCTCCTTCTAAATGGCTTCTCAAAATTTGGATGCTCTCTCTCCAAAACGTTCTAGTTAGTTGACAATATAAGACATTGTTCAGAAGAGCAATATTTGATTAAAAAAACACCAAGCAAGTTCATGCAAATATGATTGGGTTGATATCAGCAAATATACCTATGCACATAAACAATAAGTTCACATAAAAGCATAAAAATGGGAAATCTCATTAGTACACTTTAATTATATTTACAACGTTTATGATGCATCACACGTACATAGATATACTTTTGGCATACCATATTCAAGTATTTAATGTACCATGTAGCAACTCATAACACATATAGGGTGTGTAAGCAAATCAACACATACCACGCATCAAGTATTATTGGCTTTGCTTTTATATGCATCTATGATTATATATAAGTGATTAATATGTTTAATTTTCATTGTAGTTTCGATAAGTTCTCTCGTCTATTCAGAAACTCAATAGGCATCCATTTATCAGACCATGAAGCATCTTAGAGGCATGGTCTGGTATACAAGGGTAGAAGGGTCGTCCAATGCTAATTTGGCAGACACATTCAAATAGGTTATTCATAACCAGCAATCGTGTTTTATACATAAATAATTTCATTTGAAGGAAAGAGTTGTGGTTAGATATAGACATATAGTGATAAATGAGCATGTCGCATGTCCTACCCAAATGCCCTTCACAAGTAAATATCGATAAACTGCTTATTTGTTACACAATTGCTCTACTAGCAAGAAAACCCCCCTTAATTAAATTCTAAGAACATAGATTCAAACTCCTCTCAGCAAGAACCATCCTCTAAAACATGGGATCTCCCCTAAACAAAATTCCATTCAGTGGAGCTAGTCTGAGGTAGATGGGTATTGAAAAGTGTGACAGAAGAGTTAAGAAACTTATGTCCAAAACCGTAACCAAACAAGTACTCCAGAATTATAAAAGAAAAACAAGCTATAATGATAAGAGTTATGAAAGTCCATCAAATAAAGCCAAACAGACTATTTCACATAACAAGAGACACTCTCACGATTAGAGGTGCACAATACATATTAACATCAAAAATCAGAGAAAGTACACACATATAATAATAGTTCACATACCTCTAATCTTCGAAGTTCGGGAAGCCAAAAAGTACTCAACCGATCAAGAGTAGATGGTTTATCACACGCATAAGTAAGAACAACGGCATCAGCTCCCTTCAGTTCATCAGCAAGTTTGCCTCTATTTTCCATACTAGAATAAGAACATCATCACCCAAAACATTCAGATGTCACTACCATTATTCACATTTCAACTAATTATTTCAAGATATTCCTGAGTGTCCTTATTACTCCCTTCATTCCAAATAGAAACTCATATAATTTGGCTTAGATAAATCAAAGCGCATTCATTTTTAATCAAAAGACCTAACTTCTGCCAATACAAAACGAATTATAACTACATCGACTCTTTAATAAGAGTATCTCCAATAGGGTCACTAAATCTTCCACTAAACACTATATTTGTAAATCACACTATTCACATCTCGGGTCTCTATTTTCCACACTAAATTTAGTGCAATGAATAGTATTACACTATATTTGGTGTAACACTATTCATTTAGCCTACTTTTTAAACTACTTTTCACATCACTTTAAAAAATTGTGTTACCTAAGATCTACTATTAACACTAAAATTACACTAATTTTTACACTAGTTCTAAAATTTGGTGTAAAATCTAGTGTGACCCATTGTAGATGGCCTAAAGTACTAAAAATTGAAAATTGTTGAGTTTAATATGTATCTCTTCTTGGAATGGAATGTAATGGAATGAAGGGAGTATCGTTGAGCGTGGAGTACCTAGCAGACGTATCAATGACCATGACGGGAACACGGTCGGGGAACATATCCTCCGGCAACCTGGTGGGAGGCAGAGTCGGAGGAACATTGGTCGGAAAAGCTTCGGCAGCTGCAGTGACAATTAGGCTGGACTTTCCGGTGCCACGGTCACCGGCAACGACGATTCGAACGGCGGTGGGAGAGTTGGAATTGGCAGCAGAACCACCTCCAGCCATTGTCACAATCGGAGCTCCTGGTGGTGAGGCGGCTGGTTTTTGGGTCTCGTCTCTCGTGCTGTCGACTAATGAAACTAAAATTGGTATTCGTTTTGTGGTACGACTTAGGTGTGTACGCGGGTTGGGTTGGGTGGTTTTTAACGTTTTTACAACCCAACCCAATTATGGCGGTTTGAAAATTCTCAATCCAACCCGACCCATTCAAAAGTGTAACCCAACCCAACTCAACCCTTGCGGGTTAGGGCGGGTTGGTTGGGTTGGCGGGTTAGAAAAATATAAATAAATTTGATGAATGAAATACGATAAATAATACTAAAAATATACTCGAGAAAGTTATTAATTAGTACAATCATCCAAATAAATATAAATATTATATATATATATATATCATGGTTCTAAATAAATCGTTATGACCTCGTTCCGGCATATTATGGCATCAAGGCGTAGGTTTGTCGCCACGTTAACCCTTATGGCTCCACTCTAAGGGTTGACTTGTTTTGTAACGCGTTATGACACGTTATGGTACGTTACGATGTGTTGACGCATTATTTTGTAAGATGTAAGATTGTTTTTAGTATATAACTTGAAGAATAAAAGATAATTTTTCACGGAACGTAAGACTTAAATACTCATAATAAGGAAACCTAAAAATCCTAAATTGGTAAGTAATTACTCTCATTCCCATACACGAAGAGTCGGACGCGAACAATGAGAATTAAAGATAGTAGTAAGTAGAGATTCAAGATTTACTCTCGCTTTTGCACTCTCGATATCATTTTCTGTAAGCTCTATATATTTGATATCATTTTTTTATTGTTTTATTACTTTACATAATTTATCTTGTTCTACGGTTATATTTAGTACATAACACACAATGTGTGTATATGTGTGTGTATATATATGCCGTTGTAACTCGTAAGACTTGACCTCGTCTCCACGCCTCACGTCATTTAAACATTTATATATATATATATATATATATATATATATATATATATATATATATAATTTATCGAAATAATATATATTAGCGGCGGGTTGGCGGGTTGGGTTGGGTTGAGTTATGCTAACCCAATTTCAACCCTCCTAATTAGCGGTTTGGCGGTTTGGCGGGTTGGCGGTTTAGCGGGTTGGCGGTTTGGGTTTAATCGGGTTGTTAGCGGGTTGGGTTGGGCGGTTTTCGCGGGTTGACGGTTTTCTGTACACCCCTAGTACGACTTGTAGAAAGGGTTTCCTTCAAAGCATGATATTTTTACATTTATTTATTTTATGTTATTAGTTTTAAAAAGGGAAATTAATTAAAATACCCTAAGTCAAACCATCTTTTACTGAAATACCCAAAATCTCTCCCACTTTGCAAAAATACCCCAAAAATCTGCGATGGGAGCCTGCGATCGCGGGCCAGGGACCTTTTCTAACACTTTTTTAAACTTGCAGGGACCATTTTTGAAAAATGGAATCCCGCAATGGGATACTTTTTGTGACTTTTCAATTTCAAGGGACCATTTTTGAAAAATTTCAGGGACCATTTTTGAAAAATTTGATATTTTGGCACTGTTCACCCCATTTCCTCCATAAATTTAAAATGAAATGTTACACTTTCAACCCCTATACTTATTTACTAAATTTACTTTATATCTTTTACTTTCATTATTTTAATTTTACATTTAACACATATAATCGTTTATTAACTAAAATACGTTAAAAAAAATACGTTTTAATTTTAACAAATTACACCATTATAATCGTCTCTTCGATATGTTCGAAATGAGCCCAATCTTGAATTTTTTTGGATTTATATATTTTAATATATATCATATACAGTTATACACTATAATAAAAAAATATTTTTTATATTTAAAATTCATACTCTTATAGTTAATTATTTAATTTATGGTACATCTCTTATTTTTTTTTTTCAATTTTTTTTTACACTCCTATCGCATTAACATAATAATCATATATTAACTAATTCATTAAATCGTTTTAAATTATTATTATTTGAATGTGTTTATAGATTTCGTCTGAAAAAGTTGCCTGCATGATTCCACTGAAAAATTAACTGCAATATTCGTCTGCTCTTGAATAAAGGTCTTTCATTAGGCAGAAAATTA
This sequence comes from Saussurea involucrata, assembly GCA_033807775.1. Lineage (NCBI taxonomy): Eukaryota > Viridiplantae > Streptophyta > Magnoliopsida > Asterales > Asteraceae > Saussurea > Saussurea involucrata. The sequence continues at coordinate 30,983,080 of CM066316.1, forward strand.
GTCTTTAAGTAGTCAAACATAGCTAATTAATGAGAATTTAGATCAGATTTATATGGTACTATCAAATGCAAGTTTCTATAATATAGATATTGTTCTACATTACATGATACCAATTTTTGCATCATATGAATCACTTCCAGACAACAAGAACCAATACCCCAATAATCAAGAAATAAATGCTTGTTCATCCAATAATCTCTGTATTAGGATTATCGCAAGTTTCATAAACCTACTTACTAGGTGTTGGAAATATGGGTTTTACTAAACTTTGGACGCATTTAAATTTATATATATGTGTTATATATAACTAACTTTTAGTAGGTTTATGTTCTTCTATATGAGATCTTCGAAATGATATATAATGCGTCCAAAATAGAGTATGTGTGAAAGAGATATCGATACTCAAAGTTGAGTAAATGGATGAAATTAGCAAAAACCAAATGAAGTAAACAGTAAGTCAATCACAATACTTTAACAAAATAAGTTAATACTAAAAATAACAATTATTTAATGTTACATAAACAACCTAACTTTGATTTATTTGACAATGGGCATAAATGGACTCCGCTATATGTATGCGAAATGCCTTGGCCTCGGCCTCGGTCTGGTCAGGGTGTACAAATACCACATCGTTATTTATCAAGATGTTGGCATTACGACATACCCAGACACCGCAATCCGCATTCATCCCGGCCTACTGGGGTGTATTCTTGGCGAACTTATGGCGAAAGAGCTCTGACCTATCGCGACGCCTCGTGTCCTTGACCCGACAAAAGAAGTCAAATAGCACATCTTTAAACCTTCTCATCTGGTCTTCCAATTGGTCTCTGGAGATATTGGCACTATCGCTGTCATATATGGTCATGGTCATAGCGTCAAGCTCAAACACTCCAAGCAGCCAATGTTTGGGATGAATGCATATTGGGATGTACACCTGAAATATTACAATATTAGACAACTTAGTTAGCAACAAAACAACTTAAATAAAATAAGAGTAAAACGATTTACATACCACATCGAGGAGAGCCCAAGAAACCCCTTCCACGCCGTTGCATGAGTTGGCCACGGAGGCGGGACCTTGATGGGGGAGCACCAGGTAGGCAAAGAAAATACTATACATTATGGTCCACCTGGTGTCTGTTCCACGATGTCTTTGCAACAGCGAGACCCAACAATCGATGTGCTATACATAAAAAATAGATGGTTAGACATGTAATATAAACATATTTGATTATATGACTATAGTTAAACTTCATACTAACCACATCCTGTAACTCAGACTCCAAAGGGTCATCCGCCAGCAATACTTGGAAAAAGCGGGGGGTGATTTCCAGGCTCAAGTAAGGGACGAATATCATGGGGGAGAGGTGACCAGTCCGACACATCCTCAATATTTCTGATGCCGGTTGAGGCTCCGGTGAAGGGACCTTTCCCTTTTTCTTTCCTCCCTTCTTTCCCCCCGCTTTCTTTGCTTGTTTTTTAGCGGCCGGTGGTGCCGTAGATCCTTGTTGGCCAAACGGGTGACGAAACCATTGTGAAATTGATCGCGGCCGCTTTTGAGGGAGCGGGGTCACCTGTGGTGGTGGATCTACAACATCCATCGAGTCATCGTCAGGCTCCGAGAAGTGCTCCGAGAAGTGATCCTGGATAATAGGAGACCCCGTCTGAAAATTACGTTACTCAATGTTTTAAGTACAATTTAGGAAATGTTCACAATTAAACCAAAACTACCAAAATAACTTACAGTATGCATTTCCGGCCTGTAATAGTCATCGGCCGAACCGCCAAAGATGTTTGTGATTGCTGTGGTGGCGAACGACGGCATGTGCTGTGCCCCCGACATCCCGGCCTGCGTGACATTGATCATTAAAATAGTTACAAAATTAGGATTATCGATATATAACTATAATGGTTACTCAGTGTCACTAACACTCTCCGGGATAGTCGAATATGATGTGGTGGCGAACGGCGGCGGCATCTGCGAGGTGTATGCCCCCGACATCCCGGCCTGCGTGACATTGATCATTAAAATAGTTACAAAATTAGGAACAAACATATAACTATAATGGTTACTCAGTGTCACTTACACTCTCCGGGATAGTAGAATAGGATGTGGTGGCGAACGGCGTTTGGGACATCCCGGCCTGCGTGACATTGATCATTATAAGAGTTACAAACTTAGGAACAAACATATAACTATAATGGTTACTCAATGTCACTTACATTTTCAGGGAATGACGGATGGGATGTGGTGGCAAACGTCGCCTGTGCCCCCTGTCCGAACGGAGCGGGGATCGGTGTCATACTCGACAGCTAAAACAAATTTAGAACGTAATATTAATATACAAACTAAATAAACGTGGCCAACAAATTAAGTTAAACACTAACATTGACAGCGCTAAACTGTCTGTAGACTTCCTCCAGATAGTGTACACGTGTCTCTAGCGGCCCGTGGACGTAGTCCCACAGGACTTCATGTGAGCCACGATGTGGCTCGTAGGAAGGGGCCGCCTGATATGGATTGTAGGAGGAGGAAGGGGGCGCCTGGTAGGAGGAGGAAGGGGGCGCCTGGTAGGAGGAGGAACGGGGCGCCTGGTAGGAGGAGGAACGGGGCGGCTGGTATCCACCGGAAGGGGGCATGTCGTCGTCTTCCTCATCTTCGGAAGTAGGGGGACGTCGAGCCCTTTCCGCCTCTGCGTCAATAAAGGCCACGCTGTCTCTGTACCAATTTGTGCCCATCTCGTCGACAGTAGGCACAAGGCGATTGGCGGGCAAGAGTGGCTGCTAAATATATGATAAAACATAAAAGAAATTAATAAGCGGGACTAACGTATGCAAATTATAAACATAGTAAAAGAACTTACATTTCTAGACGCTTTGAAGAACTCAATCCAAAGCGACCTACTTAGGGTAACACGCTTGTCCCAACGGGTTCCCCTAAGTACTCGATCGTCGCGCTTGACGAAATATCGGATTGATGCGGGAAACACCTCCAAGATCCATATCTGGAATTAGACAAGAAGAGCAAGTACGTAAAAAGAAAAGCCAAACAGTTTGTATGTATTATTAACAATTGTTATACTACGTATCTAACCTTGAAGGCGTATGTAAAACCACAAAGATTCATCTTTGCATGTCGATCGGCGCGTCTGCCTATGGCTCGGTGCAGATTAGAGTAGCAATGTGTCCAGATATGGCTACCCCACGGGTAGCTGTTAAACAGCTCAAGGTCCTCGACGGCCCTAAGGACCGTCGATGAAGCATGCTGGCTATACTCACGACCCAGGAAGCCCATATCCACGATCACCACCAAGCATACACGGACAGCATCGTCGTCGGTTAGGGCACTAAGGCCCTCTTTCATCTTTTCCCGGGCTGCCTTCAGCTTCAAACGAGATGCTGAAATGCAGAAAACCCTAGGAACGAATGAGCAGTCTTCTAAGGGAGGAAGGGGGGGAGCCTTTCCAAAACGTAGTCCTGTAATTAGACAGAACTCCCGACGCCCAAAATGCAATTGAGAGCCGAAGAAATCAAAATGCATCTTAACAATTTTTATATGAAAAACACACTATAACAACATACACATTATAACATACAAATATCACATTCAAACATAAAACCATAAAACTATAACATTTTTTTATAAAAACACACTCTTAACAATTTTTTATAAAAAAAACACATTTTTAACATTTTTTTATAAAAACTGTTTTTATAAAAAAAATTAAACATTTTTTTATAAAAAACACATTATAAAAACCATAAAACTATAACAATTTTTTATAAAAACACACTATTAAACATTTTTTATAAAAAACTGTTTTTATAAAAAATTGTTAAGGGTGTGTTTTTATAAAAAAATTGTTAAGAGTGTGTTTTTATAAAAAAAAACACATTGTTAACAATTTTTTTATAAAAACACACTCTTAACAATTTTTTTATAAAAAAACACTCTTAACAATTTTTATATGAAAAAACACACTATAACAACATACACATTATAACATACAAATATCACATTCAAACATAAAACCATACATATCATGTTAAACATAGAACATATTCAAACATAAGTTATAAACACTATAACAACCTACAAATCATATATCTTAACTTAAAATAACATACAAAAAATAACAAATAACATAAGGAAAACATACCAAAGAGGTAATACGAGACATCTTCACAAAACCCGAACGCGTATTCCACACGACAAAATTGAGAGAGTGGGAGAAAATTGAGAGAGTTTGATTAAAAATTGAGAGAGTGATTAAAAAAATTGAGAGTGGCCGTGTCTTGGTCCCCCCCTTATATAGTGCGGCCGAAGTAACAATTAGGGTTTAGGGTTCGTCAAAGGGATTTTAGGGTTAACCCTGTGCCGACACGTGGCACAGGAGCCCGCGATCGCGGGAGGTCAAAGAAAGTCAATCGCGGGCAGGGACCAAAAATGCACACGCGGGCATTCTTGAGGGGGGAAAGCTGTACCACGGGTATTCTTGAGGGACCAACGCGGGCAAAGTGGGCAAACTTTGGTGACACGTGTAGCCCGCGATCGCGGGGGTCAATGAGTCAAACGCGGGCAGGGACCAAAACTGCACACGCGGGCATTCTTGAGGGGGGAAAGTTGGACCGCGGGCATTCTTGAGGGACCAACGCGGGCAAAGTGGGTAAACATTGGTGACACGTGGCCTGGAGCCCGCGATCGCGGGCTCCATCGCGGATTTTTAGGGCATTTTTGCAAAATGGGAGAGATTTTGGGTATTTCAGTAAAAGATGGTCAAACTTAGGGTATTTTAATTAATTTCCCTTTTAAAAATGTATCTATAAGATGAGTTATGGTTATGTTTGTGGTACAATTATTAACCTCCCTCCCCCTCAATTCTTTTTTTTTCTATAACCGCTTAGGACATTTTCAATTGGTCACACTATATTTTACATCAAATCTCAAAAGTTGTATAAAAAGTAGTGTAAATTTTAGTGTTAATAGTAAATCTTCTCCAATGGGTAACACTATTATTTAAAAGTGATGTAAAAGTAATGTAAATGAATAGTGTTACACCAAATATAGTGTAATACTATTCATTACACTAAATTTAGTGTGAAAAATAGAGACCCCATTGGAGATGCGAATAGTGTCATTTACACCAAATATAGTGTTTAGTGTAAGATTTAGTGACCTCATTGGAGATGGTCTTAAAACCATCTTCCCACTCCCCTCAATTCCTTTAGATAAAATTATATATTATATATTGTTTTTTATTTTGATCTAGGCCGTTTAAACTAGCGCTATACCCGTTCGTTGGTCGGGTGTATGACATACTTTAATCTAGTATATAATAAGATATTATTTTGAAAACAAAATAAGATATAATAATATTCAAATATATCTGAAGATAAGATGGGATTTTCACAATTGCAGATTTTCACCAAAAATCCAACAAACAGCAAAGTGCATAACTTTGGTCATCCATTAAATCCGTCCGTTGGTCGGATATACATGACTGTAATCTATATTCAGTTATTTGATCTTATGATTTCAAAAGTTATGTTTATTTATTGTATTCTATGTTATCATGAATCATCCTTATATATATTTATATAAGGCTAGTCATATTTTTATCTATCATCTTTGGTAATTGGTAACACGTGCATTTATATTAGTATATAATAAGATATTATTTTCAAAAATAAAATAAGATATAATAATATTCAAATATACTTGGAGATAATATGTGATTTTGGGTCACTATCCATCCAAATGCTTAATTTACATCTTCAACTTGAAGCAACAATTATTGTGTGCATACATTAATCATCTTCATTGGCTCTTCTCTATTGTGGTATTTTTTAAAACACAAATCCATCGCCCAATTTCTATCACCAATTATTGATGTTTAACGAAAAGTTCATATATATACACATACACACACACCCACACTAATAATATACCCACTGCATTGCAACGAAATGTAATTTCTTCTTTTTAAATAGCGAACATAAAATTGATAAAACTACTTGTTTTATAATCCGAAAGTTTATGTTTAAATGTAGATTAGCCCATGTTTCTATATCTGGAAACAAATTGACAACACTAAATGGAAACGTCGACCAAACACAAATATTGAAACCTATCTACAGCAAAGGACTCCAAGCAATAAAACACTAATAGTTATATGCTACAAGAGTCACCCGAATACAAATTTTGGTTTCATCTTCGTGGATTTTCCTGGAGAAGTTCCAAATACCCCGACTTGTATTTTGTTCATGCATGGAAACTCAACTCTTGTGAAGAAATGGAGTACAAGATTAGAAAATCACGGTACGTCTCCTTCATCAAAGCAAATTTGCAGGAGTGTATTTATACAAGTGTTTTGTACAAATCAAAAACCAGGAATAAGAGAAAGAAGTTACTTCATAATTCATATATTCAATATGTGAGATAAATACACACTAAACCCATTCTATCATGCTTTTACCCCCATTTTAGTCCACTATTAAAAAAATAACTTCTTATGTTCTCTCGTTTTATTCTTTGTCAAAGTCACATGCGCGACAAGAAACCGGTAGGGGGTGTTTACTTGTGACTTAATGAGCTTAATGGTGTAACTGGCTTATTCGCACAGCTCTTTTAGGCTGTTTACTTGTGACTTATTGGCACGGGAGATGGCTTATTCGCACAGATGCACATGTTGTGTTGTCTACATTCAGCCACAAAAATGACATCCCTACCCCTTATAATAAAAAGGCACTCCTTCAAGATTACAAACACGCCTCAAAACATCTCTATCTCCAAACTTCATCTCCACCATCACCATCACCATCTCCAAACTCCATCTCCTGCATAAACCCTAGCTAATTTCGATGCTTGTCTCCATCGTCACCTGCAACTTCGTAAACATCTCCTCTCTATTGCTCATCCTTGCTTCTCTCTGACATACGTTCCTCGTCGTTGCTCTCCCACAATTGATGCTTCATCGTTCTTCCATAGTGGTCTTTGCTTCCTCATTCTTTCACTAATCCAGCGCCACCCCTGGATTCCTTATTACCACCACTACCTAGAATTAGGTTTAACCTTTTTTATTAGGTTTATAAATATAATATTATTTGAATAAATGTGGAAAAAAGTGTCTGTTAGCATTTCTTATGACTTGAAATATATGATGGTTTTTGTTATTTAAAATTATTAAATAATATCTTATTTTATGTTAAGGGGTAAAATAGTCATTTATGTAATTCAGACAGTTGATTCAGGATCAAAAGTAAACAAGAACACATTTTTATTCACACAGATAAATTTATCCAGAAAGACAAATTTATCCATACAGAACTTAATGAAAAATTTGGTAAACAACCCCGTAGTCAGAGTACGCAACAGACTTTGGTTCTCGTAGAACCAATCCCTCATATCTCAAAGCCAAGCAACTCTGAAATAAGGAACGTGGAAAAGAGCATCTAGACACATAATCTATCTAACAAATGATGCTTCAACCTTGTTGGGTTGGCTTCATTCAAGTTCTGCCCACATCATCCATGCTCCTACAGATGAGCAAGACCTTCTCCAGCCTCCCTGTTTCATAGACCACATTAGATGCCAATCTCATCCTGTAATCAGACATTAAGACTTGTACAATTTTAATGACAAATCAAGACTTCTACAATTTTAATCACATTCAGATCCTTAACATAAGCCATGCTTCCAATTTTATCAAATTAAGGAGTCGTTTACCAAACGCTTACCTGGGTAAAAACTTACCGGTAAAATTAACACCATCACTTACTTACCGGGTAATATTATCCATCAAAATGGGATTGTATGCAACAACTTTCCCGGTAAGTGCCACCCATGGTAAGAGTCTTCGCCCTCACTTACTGGGTAAGACTCTCGGTGGACTATTATAGGCTTATAGCAAATTAAAATGGAGAATTAAAATGAAATCCCCAATTCAGTTGCATTCTACGTTAATCCCATCAAAAGCACAAGCAGAAACAATTCATGACTGTTATTTTGGTGACATAACCATGATTCACCAAAGCATCTAGTATAAAACCCATATCTAGCAATATAAGGAAAGAATAAAAACAAAGATAATTTTCTAAGGAATTTTGTCCTATTATCCCCACAAATAAGGTACTTGCGATGTATGCATTATTGGATAATAAATTATTGGACAACTGTCGTTACCTAAAAGCCACGTATATTTTCTTCATCGAGCTTGTGTAGGAAATGGATTCATAGAAATTAACATAAGTTTACAATAAATATAATCCTAACATTAGCCTGCCATGCTTCTCACAATAACATCACTGACGAGTAACCAAAGGAACATTGGCCTATGGGTACCAGCTCAGGAGGTCAAGATCCAAACCTCACTAAAGGTAAGGAGTGAGCGTGAGTATTTGCTGTATATAAATATTATATACATAAAAAGCATCACTATGTAGTCGAAACACTTAGGGACCTTTTACCAAACGTTTATCGGATGTCACTTGCTTTAGCAGGTAGGCATGACAAAGACCAAGAATCCTACAGAGAGGGAGAAGAATATTTTCTGGTAAGCAGTTATCGGGTAAAACACGCTTAATAACAATCTATTTTAATGGCCGAGAACGTTACCCAATAAAGTAAGTGAATGTGGTGCTATTTTCAGTAAGCATCAGTGAACGACCCCTTAATCTTTCCAATCTTATAGCTTGCAAAACTTTGACGAAACAGAAATTAATTTGCTATAAAATATGATTTTGTCAAAAGTTTTAAAACCCTCTTTCTTATCCCTCTCTCACATTATATGCATATATTTTTTTTCTTTGAATCTGCTTGCATTCAAGCACCAGTATAGAGGTCTTTATTAACTTAGTTGAGTAGTCATATTATTTGTTTGTTGGTATATTTTATATATATTATGTATATATTTTTTCTTTGTTAGCATATATACAGTATTTGTATGTTTTTATATTTTCTTTGTTGGTATATATTTTCTCTATGTATATTGTGTAATTTCTTCCCGTACATTTCTGTTTAGTATATTCTACGATATTTATTTAGTATGCTTGTACCTCAAGGCTAATGCCTCGAAAAGAGAAAACGCCTCACCTCACGTTCCATATGTTAAAACCTTGATAAACGCAATGCTATTTTGTTCTAAATGAAGCAAGGTGAAACATTTGAAAAAAAAAATTACCTGCAACCTAGCTCATCTCTCTTCCTTCCTTTCGTCATGCACTGATGCAAGTGCAACATAAAGTGGTTTGCTAATAATCATCTTCCCATTCATCTCAGAAAGCTGTAAATGTAAAAAACACAAACTATGTTAGTTATCTCGTAGCAAACTATAAATATAGTCAACCATATTTTTTATAGCTTGAGAAGCCTCTTCAGAAAACGAAAACGAAAACGAAAACGAAAACGCAAACTATAAATACGTTAATTAAAAATATAATCAAGTGACTAAGAGAAAGTTAAAACGTGGTTGAGAAGACCATGCATAACCCATGAACCGGAGAAGATAATGGCATAAATCTGAAAATTTTGAGAACAGATTTATTGTCTCTGAAAATTGAAGTTATGAAATTTCATTCAATTCTTTAAGTTTTGCCTCTTATAAGACTTGGTCTTTCCCTATATATTTACTTGTTATTCCCCCTTTGTTTGTGATGAAATCGTCCTCCCTTGAACCCTCTTCTACGAACAATCCATGAATAGTAAAGCTAGCTATTTTTTGGCTCTGCTACAAACCCACCAAAATCTTGAACAGACACGAATTGGTACTTACTTGTGTTCGTCGTATCCAAACTATTCTCATGATGATCATCATCATCAATCCGTGATCTGAACAGAAAAATCACTTTATTATTCCAAAATCAACATAACATCAAACAATAACATGGAATTCCCAAAATCAAGATTTACCTCACCAGGTGTTTGATCAAATGCCCAAATAAACACAACACGAAATCGCATATAAAAACCCACGGAAAATGGTCACAAACTGACAACACCATGCAAAGAATCTATCAATTTGATGAGAGAACCCCCAAAAATAATACTGAAACCCATAATCAAAAAAATTGCAGCAATTAAGAACATAAAATGAGAATTAAGAAACATACATAATCTTCTCATCAAGAGTAGTTCCATCTAGGGATTCAATAGCATTGTTAGCCGATTCCTCTGAATCAAATTGAACAAACCCAAAACCCTTACTCTTGCCATGATTATCCTTGGCGATCTTACACGAAAGAATCCTCCCAAAAACCTCTTCCAATTTCGCATTTGTCACCATCGAATCCAAATTCTTCACAAACAAATTCGCTATTCCAGTCCTATCAATGAAGTGTGGTTTAATCGCGACAACGCCATAGCCGTTGTTCAATTTCTTAAATCAAATCAAATCAACAAATCTACAAACGAAAACGATTGAATTGAAGAAAGAAGGAAATCGATTCGACTAATTTATGATTACCGTGAGAAGGGAGGTGGAAATTGACGTAAGCAAAAGGGATTTGTGGGAGAGACGCAGATACGAACATAAGTAAGTTGTGCGATTACCGTGAATTGGAGACATCAGATTTTTATCCCTGCAGATATGAGCCTGGGTTGGAGTGATAATGACAACAAATAAATTCGTCTCACTTCCCCGTTACATAACAAACATGTCCGACCTTTTGAACTTGCTTTAAAGAATAGTTAACATCTTTTTTAAAGAGAGATAGAGTGTGTCGCAGAAGCAATACCTGGTTTCTGGCTTTCTAGAATAGGGAACAGCAGCATTGATTCCAACACACCTTAGGTGTTTTGGCAAGCCCTCCACCTGGGTGTGCAAAAAAAATTAATGGAGCTAATAGTGTACCTTCTACCTTCACTATTACTCTTTCCTTCCAGAATAACTCCGTTATGGGATGTCCAAATACATTCCTTTTAGCCAAATTACAAACTACTTATTCGCTAATTCAAATCATTCCAAGATAAGTTCACAATATTGCTCCCACTATTTAATTGTAGAATAGTACTTGTTACATTTGACTACAATCAATCACACAACACCACGATTTGCAAACATGAACACTTGGAAAACACAAAATAACAAATTCCACAGGAAATCATTACACTGAGATTTCGTATAAACCGTAAATCAACACAAGCACTTCCGCTCTCTCAAGTTCAAATTCAAATTCAAACTCAAATTAAAAACATAAATACAACAAAACTATAAGAAAGAGAAGATCAGATAATTACTCAGCGATATCGCCTAATTGACGCAGGATTCCGACGAGTCCTGCAACCGCAACACCGTCAAGCACCGCCTTCAGATCTTCCTCTTCACAGACCTTAAGATGGTGGCGCTTGAAACTCTCGACGACTTTACGATGGACAATTGATACGAATTGCGGCAGGGAGAAGACAATGAAAGGAGCGAGAGAGAAATTATGGCGGATTTGAAGGTATGTGGAGACTGGAGAGAAAAGGGGGTTTAAAGGAGAGGACCAGTTTGGTGGTTTTACGGACGTGGTCGCGGGTTTAGGAGATATAGAGGGGGAGTGGGCGTTGATCGAGGAAATACACAGGGGGAGTGGGCGTTGATTGAAGATGGTGGAGAAGGAGACTAAGGTGCGTTATTTCTAAAGAAATGGATTCTGTCAATGGAATTGGAATGTGTAAGGAATTGGAATGGAATGTTGTCAGGTTTGACCACCTGTTTGGTTGACAAAATTGGAATGGAATATGTAAAAGAAATTGGAATCTGTCTGTTTGGTTCACAGAATGTACTTTTGGAATTGAAATTAATTTTCAGCAAATGACCAAAATACCCTTTTTATAAAATAATTATTAAATACTTTAATGTGTAAAAAATGTAATATACACAACCCAAAAATAAAAAATAAAATAAAAATAAAAACTAAATGTATTAAATTATATTAATAAAAAAATTAAAATTAAAATTAAAATTAAAAATTAAAGTTAAAATTAAATTAAAATTAAAATTAAAATAAAATAAAAAAGTAAAGTATTAAATTAAATGAGGGTATTTTTGTCATTTAGGCAAATTTGGATGGAATGGAATTCAATTCCATCCATTTTGTAAAGGAATGGTGAATTTCTTATTTGGGTGGAATTCATGGAATTCAATTCCATTCCATTGCAAACCAAACAGCACAATGGAATTTGGTCAATGGAATTGACCATTCCAATTCCGCCCAATTCTGTCGGAATCCGCCGAACCAAACACACCCTAATGCGGATACAGGGGTGGAATGTGCGTGGAATCGGGCAGTACAGTGTAAATAACCGTGACTTATATTGCGAACATATAGGAGGTGGGTCGATTAAGAGAAAGAAAACGTGGGGGGAGAGGGAGATAGCGGTTTGCAGGGCAGAAGGTGGAGAGGGAGGGTTAATGAATGACTTAACCGAGTGAATGGCTTAATGAATTTAAACGGTCGGGATTGAAAGTTGAGATTAGTTTAGACGACTCAGATCGAGTCTAAAAACGGTTGACTCGCCTGGGTCAATAGTTTATATAATTTTTTTCCTTAACAAGTTGTGAAGCCTTATATATATAAAGTCTCCAATTACAATAAGATGGCAGGCAAACGAGCAACAAGCTGTGCCGCAACCCCCTTTTGGATGGCAAAACCTATCCTACTAAAAATGAAATTTTGTGTCTTAGGGGTCGAAAAATTACTTTGCACACCCCGTTGAACCCTAGTCAAAAACTCCCCTGCTTCCGGAGCTAGGAAACCAAAAGTATCGAAAGCAAAAGGGATAAACACGTGTTGATTCTCTAAACAGGCTTTCTCGTGTTTAGCAACTTTGCTCGATTCCGCTCTCAGCGCAGCTTGGCCCGCCACAAACCCATTTTCCCTAAGCCCAACAAGAGGGGACACTCCAGTAAGATCCACACAAGCATGTTTCTCCCCAGCCCACCCAAACACAAGTATATCAGCTGGCCGTAAGGTAGACCTCCCTTCAAGCGGATCCGTCAGAAAGTTCACCGGGGCCTCCTTTTTAGAAGAAATTCCAGCTCGTTTAAGAACATCATACAGAACATCCCTAACCAAATCATGCCTATATTTGAAACCAGGTAACTTCTTGCAACAATGGACCATTTAAATTCATTTTGTATTAACAAGACAACAATTCCCACCCATTTAACCGGCACACTCCTCTCTCCTGCTTAGCCATCTCACAACGTCTTCTTACACCTTCAACCTGCACGACTTCTCCGCCTTCAACCCCTCAAGTCCTCCACGTTCAACCTGATTTCTCTCATTTACTCTCCCACGAACTATCTCCATGTTCATGGAGCTTCAACTCCGCCCTATAAATAGCGAATTTGTTCAAATGGGTCTTCAAGTGTGTTTTGCTTTTCTGCTTTTGCAAAGGTTTACTTTCAGAGGTAAACGGTATGAGGTCGACTTTTCTTAAATTTATTTTGTTTACATATTTCTTTGTTTAATATTAGGTTTTCAAGAATGTGTATATGGTCAATTCCACCCTCTAATCACATGATTAACTTCGTTTTTGATCTTATTAGTTTAAGATCATTTCGATTTTGGTTGTGATGTTTGCTGGAGTTACGATTTGTTGTTCCAAATCTTTTGTACCCAACTGTTTGTGGAAATGTTTTTGTGAACTAAGATTTAAAATAAAACATCGGTTTATTTTATTTTAAAAATATAAATGGATTCAAATTCTTGATTCACCCACATATGCAAAAACAGTCCGGATTTGTACAATGGTCTGCATACAAATGTATTTTTTTGTTTTTATACATGGTTTCATACAGATATTTCGTTATATATATACGGATTAGGTATCCCACCATGCTAAATTTTGTTAAAGACTTAATAGGTGTGAATGTTTTATTTCACTTGTGTTCCAAGTCCTTTATTCATCAAGTTCGGGGTAAAACTACATCTTCTCTTTAAATTAATTTTGCCACTTTCGATGTGCCAACGAGTACTATGAAATAAGGTACTATTTGCAGTTTATATAGCAATCTTGTATGTATATATGCAAACTGGCACATTTAGGAGGGGATGATTTGATGATATTTTCATTGTATATATGTATGTTACAGTGGTTGACTGCTTGGTGCTGAGATACAATATATACAATTTAGAAGTTATAATTGCAGCTACTCGAATTGCCAAACAAGAAGGTCTTCTTATATCCCTAGATTAGGCCAGTTGAGGTAAACTTCTCTCTTTGTTCTTCTATTGCTCTCTAGAACTTAAAACAAATGAAGAGACATTGTTTGGTTGTTACAGAAGCATGCATAACTTTTTTGATGCCATCTTAGTTTCATCAAGGAATCATCAATGGCAGATTCTTTAATCATTCTTTGTATAACATATTGTTAGACATTCTATTTACATGGACAGATGGTCACTATGTGTTGATTCATCTATTTAAATGAACAAAATCTTTAATCCTACATATTTTCAGGTTAATTCATCGATTTACTTCTATGTGTTGATTTCTCTACCGATTCCATTACGGTTAGGGTTCAGATTAATTGTGTTCCTCTACCGGTTTCTTCATATTTGTCATTTGGTTTATGCGAATCTTGATTTGAATTGATCTGATTTGGTTTTTATATTGTTGTTGTATCATATGTGTTTTGTATGTAACATGATGAATCCAACTTGAGCATCCGTACCTTAAAGGATATTTCTCTGCCACCCATCATAGCCTCGGTGTTCATATCAGCTTTGTTCACGATGTTTGTAAATCGTATCGTCCATGAATTTTAATTGAATTTCATTATGAGCATAGCCTACGTTTTTAAGAATTTAAAATTTAAAATATTTCGACATAGAAAACTTAGTTGCACATTGAGTGGTTAGATTGTTAGGAATGGGTCTGTACGTTTATGTAGAAATTCTCACTATACTTTTCCTTAGTGGGTGTTTGGTTGCTATCTTGGGGAAATGGGGAAATGATGAATTAGCCTAGGATCCTTTTCATTTTTGTTGAATGACAGAAGGCTTCCACACCGGAAAGGATATAAGGTGCCATAAGTGTAGTGTGCCACCTACAAGCATTTAACATTTGATTGCTATCTGGTCATTTCTTTGTAAGCGTATTGCTTTGTGTAAGCTTGAAGGCATATTCAGAAGGCATATTCAAATTATGCAGGTATGTATGGAAGACGGTGATTTAAATTTGGAAATTCTTTATGCTTATTAGTTTTTGGAATTCTGTTTTTTTTTCTACTTGGAAAGAAAGGAAATAGATGTAAAATTAGATATTTATCTTATAAACCTACTAGTAGCAAAATAAGTACATCCCTAGGTAACATTGTCAAACTCTCTCTTTTGTTCTGCTATCATTGTATGTTACAGTTGAGGGTTTTAATTTGAGAAATGATTTTTCTGTTAGGATTCTGATTTACTATATAAAATGGGTGTTTTATTTGCATTTTGCTTCTTATGTTTTGTATTTGTTCAATCTATATCTATGCTATCTTATAAAGCATTTAGATTAACACTTCAAATTACAAACTTGCAAGCATTTAACATTTGATTTCTCGAAAAATTAGAAGTTTTTAAAAAATAAAACCTAAATATTTTATAATATATCATAAATAAATAATGTTTAAACTGTAAAAAAAATCCTAAAAGCAGATTTCTATTCACATGTGACTAAATATCTTTGTTTGTCAAGTTTCGTTATAATGTAAAATGTATGCTTTTGTTTGTATTTTAATTTGAAGGGTTGCATGTGTGTGTTGCGTACCTGAAATGAAATGGCAGGGTAGTGCTCTCTACATATAGTGAAGGTGAGTCGTAAATAGTACAAGCAAAAGGTTGTCACCCATGAAAAGGTGACACCTGGAAAGTTGAGGAACGTGTTTGTACTATTGATCTTCAGAATCTTCGTACAGGTAGAGGCACGTGAGAGGCATAGGATCTTTGGGTCTTGAATATGCACAAGTCTCCGTCTTCAAGAAGTTTGGTCACACAGAGGCTTTGTGGAGTTTCACATAGGCTCTGTGGTCCGATGGTCATCTTTAGGTTAAGTTTAACTTCTTAGAGGAATGATCGACAGAGGCTCTGATCCGTGCTGAGAGACTTGGTGTGTCCGACAGAGGTCTTCTGCGGTCTTGTACTTAACCTGCTTTTTCAATACTTCTAAGCTTAGTCTATTGGAGAAAACAATCTCCCCCTAAGTATTGAAAAAGGAAAATTATAGAACTTAAATTGTACTTAGGCTAAAAAAGAACAAGAGGTGTAAATTTCAACCTCTGTAAGAAAAAGGATTTTTATTAATGTACCGTGTCAGAGGCATTACAGAGAAAGAAAATTACATGATAAGGTAAAGCAAAAATTTAAGTACATAGAGTTTAGATCTTGGTATCAGGAAAATCATTGATTCTGTTACCCTATCCACCCTCCTTCTTCAGTTCTCTGTAGAAGAACGTGCACATGTCTCTAAATCACAAAGTAGCATCGATGTCGTTTATGAGTTGGTCTGCAGCTTCTAGGTTGACGAACTCAGTGCCTCTGCGGTTCAATAGGTCTTCTTTGAATTGTAGAAGGGTCTTGGTCGCATATTTTTGGCAATCGTATCCTACAAAAAGTTTCTTCTTTTCTTGAGGATCTAGGAATACGTATCCAAAACGTGGATGTCAGATGATGGTATTGGGTAGGATTTCGACAGAGGATGGGCAATGATCATCAGGGGCGGTGAGCTTGATTTTCTTTATATCCAAGTCCAAAGCTACTTGAAAGTCGAGTAGACTATAATATAGCAGCTTCTCTCGCATGACACTCTTGATCATCATATGTGTCTTCTTGTGCTCTTGCCTCCATCCATACCTGCTCTCTGTCCAGGTATAAAGCTCTGCCAGATCGAAGGGGTGAATATTTCTGAGGTCAACATCTGTGAACTTCATCTTCGACCTATCTTCCCTTAGCACAAAATATTGGCAGTAGTAGAAGTTTCGGCATTGGGTGTGCAGAAGCTTGATCTCCAGAACATCCTTGATTTTTGAATCAGACCATACATGCTCAACCTTCTGCGCTTTTTCTTTGAAGAACTTGGCGGCCTTTTCTGCTATGATGTCTGGTTTGAGGGTAGGCTCTGGGATTGGGTCGTTGATCCCCATACTGTAGAGGTACTTGTAGACAACCTCTTCCATATCCTTCTTTGGCAGAGGGGGAGGAATGGGTTTTCTTAAAGCATTCGTATCCTTTAGCACTTGGGCGACTCGATCTTCTGAGGGTTTGGCAGAGGGGTCTAGAGGTGGATAGGTCGACAGAGGTTCTCCAAAAGCACAGTCATCTTCTTCAGGCTTTAGAGTTATAAAGGCATTAAAGGCACTTGCCATGAGCTTCTCCGGGTTTGGGTTAGGTTTAGATTTTGATTTCTCGGCTTCTGTCATCTTCTCTTTTCCTTTATCTTGAGCTGTAGGTTTGGCCTTGGGGACTTCTGCGGGTGTGGGTTTGGGTTTTAAGCTCTGTGTTGGTTTGGTTGTTGGGCTCTGTGGTTTTGAGGCTTGTTGAGGTTTGGGTTGAGTTTCCTGTTGTTGTGGCAGAGGTCTTTGTTGTTGTTGTTGGGGTTGGTCTTCAGAGGGTTTTAGCTGGTCTTCAGAGGGATTTTCTTTTAAGTATTTTCTTTGTTTTGAAGGTTTTGAGGCTAAGGTTTTGACTCGTGGGGTTTTGGGTCTTTATAGAGGTGAGTTGGGTTGATCTTCCGTGGGAGGTGTAGGGGATGGTTAGTCTTCATTCATGTTTGTTTCCATAAAGGTGGGTATTTCCTCTATGGTCTTCTGGTGTTGGGTAGATTGGGTTGGTGGGATGATGGTTAAGGGTTGCGGGTTTGAAGAGGGATCTGTGGCATTTTTTCCTTGATCATTCTCCCCCTCATGATGACCTGAGGGACCAATTCCATCATCCTCTGGGTCATCATGCTTCTTCTGGGTCGATGCCTCCGCTTGGCAAGTGGTTGGTGGCTTTTTAGAGTTTGGCAGGTTTCGTGCGGCTTTTTCCAACTTGTCACAGATTTCATTGCAGATACCCAAAATATAGGCCACTTCATCTTCTGACTTAAATCGAAACATCCCTACGCTCGCCTTAAATTCCTTGACATACGATGCATTAGCCTCAGTGAACGCCTTGATAAACCCACAGATTTCATTGATCACCTTTTGGCCGATGTCCATGATCTGGTCTCTTGTTATGTAGTCTGTTGGTTTGAGCGGCAGAAACATATTTTTCGTAGTCTGTTGCACCTGGTTTATGGCTCTACGAAGATCTTCTGAGGTAAGGGGTGGAGATTGTGTAGATTGTTGCTGAGAGAAGGCTTTTGCAAAAGTTTTGGCATTCTTTAGTTCAGCAGTTAGGGAATCGATTGCAGCCTTAAGTTCTGTGGGCAGGGGAGAAGATGTGCTCTGTGAAGCTGTGCTTTGAAGCTCTGTGATTTTGGCAGTGTTTGATTTTACTTTTGTGGCCAGATTGTCTATCTTAGAAGTCAATGATGATATGGAGCTTTGGGTTGACTCTGCATAAGACTTAACTAGGCTTTGCAACCCAGAATAGTTGTTGGTCACAGAGGTAACGAAGGTTTGGAACTCATCCTTCGTTACATATGAACCAGTGGTAACCTCTGGGGGAACACATTCTGCCCCAGAGTTGACCTCTGTTTCTGAGGTGCCCATTTTCAATCCTGCTTTGATGCTAAGATTGACGGGACTTTCTTCTGATCATCGAGGGGAGTCATGAGATGGCTCCTTCTCTACAGAAGTTCTGTCACCCTCCTTACTTTGTGCCAATTCAGAGTTGGGCACATAGGGGATTGTGATTGGACTTAGAGGCTTGTCTAGAGCCTCTTCGTCATTGTGCCCTCTAAGTCCCTCTGAAGGACTTTGGTTACCTAAAATGTGTGTGGGAGAAGCAACGAATGCCTCTGTGGGGGAAACATATGTGTTCTCGGGCAATAGAACACTGAAGAGGTCTGTGTCCTTTTGAGAGGACATAACCTAAAGTTGGGTTTCCCGGCTATTTATGGCACAGAGGAAGAAAAAGGTTCCTTTGGCCGACCGGTTAGGATAAGGATCGAGCTGTGCGGCTCTTTTTCAACATCCTTATTTTCTACTAGACTAGCAAGGATGGCTAGATGGGTAACACAGGGAGGTAGTTTGAGATATGTGTTCTCGGCATCTTTTCTCACAGTCTCCTCCTCCGTTTCTTTTCCTAGGGATCCTTCCTCTACGTCCCATCTATCTTTTGTGGCTATTCCCAAGTCTTCATCAATTTCTAGATCTGAATCATAGTCAGCAACAATGAATCCTTCTGGGGGATTTTTTGAGATTCCATCCAGAGGTGTCGAGAGATTCATTCAGGCCAGCCCCTTCAAGGAAAGTGTTAAATGATACTCGGTCCTCTTCTTGGTTCCGTGGGGCATCTTCTGGGATGGCAGTAGTTTGGGGTATGTTAGTTTGAGGGTCAGCGTAGTGTAGGGGAGTTGGGGCTCTGACCTCTGTGGTTTGGGGTTCTTCTTCATCTGCGATGGTCTGCAGAGCCGCAGAGGTGATAAGTGCATAATTTATCACATTCTAAGCACTTATTTTATAGATATTTAATCCTACTTTAGTTTCCCAATCACCATAATTGAGTCTTTTAGTTTGATTTTATCCTTTATTGTAGTTTGGAGCTAAGTAGGAGGAATGAGTTCTGTTTGTGATTATTTTGTGGAAAATCTAACAGTTTGGTATGCTGCAGCAGGATGCTACAACATGGATCGCAGTTCCTGAAAAGTCAAAGACGTCACTTCATAAACTTTTTGTTGGGTAACCATGTGGCCACCACCTCAGCCCTTCTTGCTAGCTGGAAGACAAGGCATCTTCAGGGAATAACATCATGGAGGAAACTACCTTAAGAAAAGCATCTTGCAAACTCTTTAGCCAGTGTGTAATATCCATTGGTTAAAGGAATCTTTTGTACTTGTAATGTTGACATAAGATGCTCCCCCTCAGTATAAATAGGAGCTTAACTCCTGGTTATTTTGTACACATTTCTTAGCCTAGTGCAAGTTACTTTGAGTTCCTAGTTACTTTAGTTTGTACTTCTAGTTTCTTCTAACAAGGAAACTAGCTAAGTAGTTCATCTAGCTACTTAGAAGCAATTGTTATCTTTTTATGCTTTAATCCAAAATCGTTGGTACATCTTTGTTCTTAATACTTACATTTCTGTTTGATCACCATATTTTGTATGTATCTTAGAGCGATGATGGGCTAATACCCCTAGCTTGGGTGTAAGTAATGGTTGGGAGATAAAAGCCGGTGTGTGGTGGAAGGTTGCTTTCGCTATTGGCTATCATCCTTACTATTCACCCCTTGTTTCTAAGTTTCATCTAAGTAGTTTTCTTGACAAGGTGACATATTGTTAGCTCCAATCTTTCGGTTTATGAAAGTAGTGAAAAATAGGCTAAGTATAGAAGCCTCCAACAGAGGCTCTACCGAGACACCAAGAAGACCAAAGGCAAGAATCAACAGAAGACTGCACACAGAGGACCGAGCCACAGAACCTCTGTCACACTTGACAGAGCCTCTGCGGTATACTAAAGACTTAGAAGAAATCAACAAATATCTTTCTACTGTTCCAGGATCCGTTCATCAACTTGTACGAGGAGTGCCCTGACAACCTCCACGTGTCAAACTCTGATAGGGCTCAGTACCAAGTTGATATCAGCGCATTTAATGCATGCAGTACCTGCTACTGTTCATACGATCTTGTCTACTATAGATCAGTCTTTATTGTCTAAAGTATGTCCCCTTTGTAGTAGTATAAATAGAAGACTCATGTTGAGTTCTTCTATTAACAAGAATCAGATATTTAAGCTACGCACAAACACACACACCAACAGATTTCTTGTTATGTTCTTGGTGTTCTTGATAATATCAAATACAATAACCTTTGAGATATTTATCTGTCATCTTCATTACTTATTTGATATTGTGTGTTCTTCTACCTTAGCATTTCTTTCAGTTCATTAAATATGCTTCCGCAATATAAACCTATCTGAACTAAACTGAAAGAATCATCATTGTTTAAACAAAAAGGAACCATCAATTGGTATCAGAGCAAACCTTGATTTTTAATATCAAGGGATCCACTCTAAACAATGATCTTTGGTAGAAACTTGGATTTTTAACCTATTCCTCATATTATTTAAACAGTTTCTGTTTTTTTTGTTGCCATTTTCGATTCTTTCGAACTTTGGTAAACTTATAGAATCTGTTATTCTGGTTAAAACACCATTTATGTGCTAAGTTTGAATGCTGTTAAGCTTAGAAACTTCATACGAAGCATCCACTTCTCACTCTAAAAAGGTTTGCTGTTCATACTCCATTTTCTGGATATTTTCTCTCTCAAAATGACAAATACAAACAACTTCTTCACTGCTGGTTCCTTAACCAAACCTCCCACTCTTCTTAGAGAAAAATACCCTCAATGGAAGATACGTATGATTCACTTATTTGAGGGTACTGATAAAGAACTCGTTTACTATATCCGTAACCCTCCTTTTGTTCCTATGATAACAGTACCACGTATTCCTTCCACAGACGACACACCAGAAATCCCTGAACACGAAAAACCAAAAGCTCAGGGTAAGTGGTCCGATTCTGATTGGGCAAAATATGAAGTGGCTCAGAAAACAAAAAGACTTCTGATCATGGCTATTCCCAACGACCTTTTCCAGTCCCTAGATGCATGTGAATCTACATATGATCTATGGAAGGAACTGGAAAAACAACTAGAAGGGGGGGGGGGGGGGGAAACTCAGAAGAACCGCAGAGCTCAATACATAAACGAATACTATGCATTTAAAGCTCTGCCGATAGAAACTCTGCAGTCTACATATGATCGGTTCAACTCGCTAATCAACAAATGCAAGAAGTTCGGAATCCACAAAACTTCTGAAGAAAACAATGTCATGTTCCTTAAAAGTCTAAATGGAGAATGGCTCCAGTTATCTATGTCTCTTCAAACAAATCAAGACTTAGATTTCTGGACTCTATCAGACCTCTATGGAACATTTGCAGCCCAAGAGCCTCAAGTAGCACAAACAAAAGCCCAGATCAGTACACCTCTTGCACTAGTTGGTAAGACTACAGAGGCTAAAGAGAAAACTGCAGAGGAAAGGAAGGAGAAGGAGAAGAAAATCATGATAGTTGAAAGTGAAGAAGAGAAGGAAGAAGAAGAAGAAGAAACAACCCTGGCCTCGATAGCTAAATCATTAGCACTCTTGACTAGGGAATTCAGCAGAGGATACCAGAAGAAGACTGGTAATGAACGCTACGAAAGAGAAGGGTCAAACGAAAGAAACGACAGAAGTGGTGACCGACAGAGGTCAAATGACAGAAATGACAGAGGTAATGACCGACAGAGGTAGGACGATAAAATTGGCAACACTCCACAGAATCAAGAGTGTTACAAATGTGGTAAGCCAGTCCATTACGCAAATGAATGCAGAACCGACAGAAGTGGTGACCGACAGAGGTCAGACGACAAAGCTGGAAACGATCCACAGAACCAAGGCTGTTACAATTGTGGAAAGCCAGGTCACTTCGCCAACGAATGCAGGAGCAAATCAAATCGCCCTCAGAGGGATGCTGCTTTCTACAAAAAGAAAGCTGAATACTATGCTCAGAAATCCTTAATGGTGAATCAAGAAAACTGGCTATCAGATACATCCTCTGAAGGAGGAGAAACAAAGAACGCCATGTTCTGTGGCATGGCAGAAGTCAGCTCTAGCTCTGATAGTGAGGTATCCACTTCTAACTCTAACTCTAATACATCAGAAGCTGATTTGCTTAAACTTAACATTGAATACACTGAACTTAAAAAGACATGCAAAAGTGTTCAGAAAAAGCTCACCTTCTATGAGAGAGAAGCTACACTTCTCACTTAAGAAAAAGCCAAAATTTTTCTGGAAAAGGAAGAAATTGAAACAAACTGGAACAAAAAATTAAATCCTTTAAAAGATAAGATTTCTGAAGTTAATTCTTCTTTAAAAACAAAATCGAAAGAACTTATGGAGGTTGAGTGTGACAGAATGAACATCCTAGCTCTTAAACATTATTTTCAAAAGGAAAGAGAAGTCCTCTGTCAAGATTTACTCAGAAGAGATCTTTTAATTAAAAAATTTCAAGATGCACAAAAGGTGTACGAGAAAATCAATACACAAATAGGGAGACGGGGAATTGGCTTCTGTGATATAGATCCATATACAGGAAACAAAAGAGACAAATCTCTGTCTTCTCTATTTCATATAGGAGATACAAGAAAAACTGGATTTCCAAATCTACTCTCTGTAAGTAAAAGGCAAAAAGTCTCCGGGGAACCTCACAAGAGGAAACCTCTGAAGATGACAAATGTATGGTTTGAAAACACAGATTTGTCACCTTCAATCTCTGTCAAAAGAGAATCCAAACCTAAGAAGTATCTGAAAACTCAAGATCAGATAGGAATCTTCAAGTTTGGTGACCCCGAGACTCAAACTCAAGTTGCATTTGTCTGCATGATGAATTCTGAAAAGAAGTTATCAGCAGAGGCACCCAAGTTCAAGCCAAACCTTACAAAAGAAAATTTTGATATCTCTGAAGAAAACCTCTGTACACCTTCCAATGATCAAAATCTCTCTGAAGAAGACTTAACAAATACTTCTGTTGACTTAGAAGATAGTGCCACAGAAAAGGAAGAGAGTGAGTATGGCACATGCTCTGAAAGTCCAGCCTCTGTCGAAAGAGAACCAAGTGACTCAACCTCTGTTTATGAGGACGACTCATCCTCTGACGAATCTGAGACTGACTCCAAGTCAGAGATAGTACCTCGTGACACAGAGGATTTTAAACCATCCTCTGAAGTTCTTAACAGAACTATTTCTCCCAAGGAGAAAATCACAAAAGTTCCTATCTGTCCAGACTTTCTGAACATGTGTATACAAGCCAAAACCTCTATTGAGCTTGAGAATTTTAAACTAAAGAAGGAAATGTCCATTAAACTCCAACAAGTTCAAAGATTTTGAAGCCCTTAAAACCTGTTAAAGAAAAATTAACATGGCAACAGAAGGGTAAATGGACCAAAAATAATAAATCTTTTTCTTCTGTGACAGTGAAATCTACAGAAGTTCACCACAGAAGGGGTACACAGAAGGCCGCTCTCAACAAATGATTTTGCAAACAACAATCTAGCCTACGTAAACCTTCTTGTAATAGAGAGTCGAATGTTAGGATAAATTGTAATGCCTCTGTACCCTCATTTAATGTCTTTAATGAAAAGTTCAAGCAAATCTCTTCGCACATTCAATACTGTCATTGCTTTGATCTCATGTTTCAATTAAGCCAACACTTCTCAAGTCCAAAATGTTTCCTCTCTGTACCCAAAGAAAATGCTAAATTCAAGGGTAAAAAGAAACAAAATGGTTCTTCAACAGAAGTTAAAACAAAGACCAAGAATGCTAAGGCAAACTTGAAGACCCCTAACAAAACTGGACCCATTTGGATATGGGTACCTAAAACTCTCTGTTTGTCTTGCAGAAGCAGTATGTGCCGATCTGGTATCTAGACTCCGGATGCTCGAGGCACATGACTGGCGACAGAGGTCTTCTATCCACATACAAAGAAAAACACGACGGTTCAAAAGAACCTTCTGCTCTCTACAAGGTGAAGACACAGGAGTCGAACTTCTGCGAGCCGAAAGAAGAGGTGATCTGTATCTCATGAACTTCTGTGCCAAGAACAAGGAAGAAACGCTCTGCCTTGTTACATGCAAAAGCGAAGAAGCCTGGTTATGGCATAACATGTTCTGTCACTTAAACTTTCATACTCTAGATAAACTTGCAAAACTTGATCTAGTCAAAGGTCTGCCATATGTTAAGTTTAATAAAGATCATTTATGCTCTGCCTGCGAAATGGGAAAACTCAAAAGAGCTTCCCATAAAGGCAAAGCTGATGTGTCTTGCCCTAGGATTCTATATATGCTTCATGTTGACCTCTGTGGTCCAATCGCTACACAGAGCCTAGGTGGCAAGAAATATATACTTGTTTTAATCGATGAGTATTCAAGATTTACATGGGTTGAATTTGTCAGAAAGAAATCAGATGTTCCAAATATTATGATAAATTTAATGAAAAGAATCCAAGTTTTGTATGAGTGCAGGATTCAGAAACTAAGAAGCGACAATGGCACAGAATTCAAAAACTCTGTCATTGAAGCCTATCTTACAGAAGAAGGAATATCACAGAACTTCTCTGCTGCACGCACCCCACAACAGAATGGCGTAGTTGAACGAAAAAACCGCACGCTTGTGGAGGCTGCCAGAACTATGCTAACAGCATGTGGATTACCAATGACATTTTAGGCAGAAGCAGTATCGACCGCTTGCTATACCCAAAATCGATCAACCATCGTAAAGAGGCACATCAAGACACCATATCATTTGATCAACAAAAGGAGACCAAACATCAAGTTCTTCCATGTATTTGGATGCAAATGCTTTGTCTTAAATGACAGAGAAGCAAGAGGAAAGTTTGAAGTAAAAGCTGATGAAGGCAAGTTCATTGGATACTCTGCCGCATCCAAGGCCTACAGAGTCTATCTTCTGAAGTCACGAACCATTGTAGAAAGCATCAACGTGTCTTTTGACGATTCTTTCCAGATGACTTCTGAACAAATCAATTTAGAACTCGGGCTAAAAAGGGAATCCTCTGGCATCTCAAAAACAAGAGAAGAAGACTTAAATCTTCTATTTCAAGAGATGTTCCATGATGACATTGATTCCTCTGCTGGAACCGTCAGAGCCTCTGGAGGATCATCTTCTGTCAGCCAGATCGAGACAGGTATATCTCTAACTGGTCCCTTAAATACTTCATCTTCTTCTGTTAATCATACAGATGCAAATGCCGAGGGGGAGCCAACAGAAGGTGATACAACAAAGGATACAACCACATAAGCTACTGAAATACCAACTTCAGCAACTACAGAGGAACCAATACCAGAGGAACACGACGACTCAGTCTCTACTTCCTCAGAGGAAAGAATACCAACACTCATACCAATCATCCCACAAGCTGAAAAACCAAGCACAAATACAGAAGCACCATCTACAACAGAACGTGCACCAGAACAACAGAGCACAACCTCTGTAGATCAACTTGATGACTTCGATGACCATCTCCCAAGAACAACTCAATTTTCGAAAAGCCATCCACCAAGCCTTATAATCGGCGATCCTTCTGAAAAGGTCAAAACAAGATCATCCACTGCTAATTTTTGTTTCTTTACAAATTTTATCAATATGATCGAGCCAGAAAGGATCTCTGAAGCCCTAGATGATCCAAACTGGGTAGATGCTATGCAAGAAGAGCTTCTACAGTTTGAGAGAAACAAGGTATGGACCCTAGTACCTCTGCCACGAGGGAAACAAGCCATAGGGACAAAATGGGTCTTCAGAAACAAGAAGGACGAGGATGGGGTGGTCATTAGAAACAAAGCAAGATTGGTGGCCAAGGGATATCGCCAAGAAGAAGACATTGATTACGATGAAACTTTTGCCCCAGTCGCATGGCTCGAGGCTATAAGAATATTTTTAGCCTTTGCAGCCCACAGAGGTTTCAAAGTATTTCAAATGGGTGTAAAATCGGCCTTTCTAAATGGCGAAATCCAAGAAGAAGTCTATGTCCAGCAGCCACCAGGGTTTGAAAGCTCCAAGTACCCAAAATACGTGTATTACCTTGACAAAGCTCTGTATGGACTGAAACAGGCTCCAAGAGCATGGTACGAAAGACTCAACCTTTTTTCTCAATAACAACTACGACAGAGGTACGATAGATACAACTTTGTTTTATAAAAGGAAAGGTGATGAAATTATGCTTGTACAAATATATGTGGACGACATTATTTTTGGGTCTACAAATGCACAACAGTGCAAAGATTTCAAAAAACTCATGCAGAGTGAGTTTGAAATGAGTATGATGGGAGAATTTACTTTCTTCCTCGGACTCCAAGTAAAACAATCATCAGAGGGAATTTTCATAAATCAAGCAAAATATGTCTCTGACATGCTTACAAAATTCAGTCTCTCTGATGCCTCTGTAATGAAGACCCCAATGGCCACTGGAAATAAGTTATACTCAGATCCAAATGATAAATCTGTAGAGTGCAAGCTCTACAGAGGTATGATTGGGTCTCTGTTATACTTAACCGCAAGTAGACCTGACATAATGCATGCCACATGCCTCTGTGCAAGATATCAAGCTAACCCGAAGGAATCCCATTATATTGCTGTAAAGAGGATCTTTAGATACCTCAAAGGGACCAAAAATATTGGCCTCTGGTATCCGAAGAACTCTGGTATCCGAAGAACTCTGGTTTTGGTCTTAAAGCCTATACAGATTCAGACTATGGAGGCTGCAAGCTCGACAGAAAGAGTACCTCTGGGAGTTGTCAATTCCTAGGTGGGAAATTAGTTAGCTGGACTTCAAAGAAACAGAACTGTGTATCGACATCTACGGCAGAAGCTGAATACGTTGCTGCTGCTAGCTGTTGCTCCCAAGTTCTGTGGATGAAAACTCAGCTAAAAGATTATGGTCACAACATATACAAGATACCTATCATCTGTGACTCAAAGAGCGCCATAGCCATCTCTGCCAATCCAGTACATCACTAAAAAACAAAGTATATCGACATCCGTTACCACTTTCTGAAGCATCATGTTGAATATGGCACAATCGAAATGCATTTCGTGTCTACAGAATACCAGCTTGCAGACTTATTTACCAAAGCACTAGATGAGAAAAGATTCCTTTTCTTGGTGGGTAAGTTGGAAATGATTAACATGAGTTAAAACCTCTGTAAGTATAATTCTATCCTCTGTAAATATGTAAATATATTATTTTTTATTTTTATTTTTATTGTTTTTGTTGTCTGATTTATTTCTGTATGTAAATTCTCCATTATAAAAGGTTCTAAAAATTCACAGAGCTTCTGTGGGTCTGCTCAGAACCTCTGACAGCCTACACAGAAGGAGACCTTGGACTGATTTACAGAAGTTGTCAGTTCAAGGGGGAGCCAAAGAAGAATTGTGATCAACAACAACCACAGAAGTCAGGTATTTAACCGAGGTCAGAAGAGTCAAAAAGTGAGTATCTCGTACAAATCCTTCTTGAAAACAATTTTCTAGGACACAAACTTTCAAATATGTCCTAGAAACCTTGCTTATGACATTCCAAACAAGAAATAATCAAAACACTTGATGAACCTTCCTTTATGAGAAATTTAAGGTTCCAGAGCCTCTGCTGAGCTCAACAGAGCTTCTGTAAGACAGATCCTCCAATACTGCAAATATCATACGGGAACTCGATCAATCATCTTGAATGTCATACAGAAGGTCTTTAGTCAGAAAGTTCAACATACCACAGAACTTTTGCTGACTAACCTAGGTATTTAAAGACTACTCACACAAAATCTTTTTCGAAAATACTTTTCTAGGACACAAATTTCCAAATATGTTCTAGAAACACTTCAAAAGACATCTCAAAATTTAAATGAACAAAAAGATTTATGAGCTTCCCGTTATTAGAAATTTAAGGTCATAGAGCCTCTGCTAAGCTCAACAGAGGCTCTGCTAGAGAAAAGCTCTATGATCGCAAATTTATAATGGAAACTCTATCGAATCATCTTGAAAGTCCACTACAGAGTTCTCTTGTACAAATGCACGCACAAAGACACTGAAAGGTTAGTCACAGAGCCCATTCCATCACAAGAATCTCTGTTGATTAACCTAGGCAACAATAAGAGATACTCGCAGATAATTTTTTCACAAACAATTTTCTAGGACATCAACTTTCAAATAGGTCCTAAAAACATTGTTAAAAACACTTAAAACATTGGATGATCAAAAAGTTTCATAAACTTTTAGTTATGAGAAATTTCAACTCATAGAGCTTCTGCTGGCTCTAACAGAGCTTCAGAACCTCTGTGAATACAATTTCTACACTAAAAATCTATCGATCCTCTCCAATGCTTCTCAAACGTTTTTGGTAAAGGTCCAAGCAACAGAGGATATAACAATAAGGTCAGAAAACCACAGAGCTCCTATCACTACAGAGCTTCTGTCATTTTCTGATACTTAGGGAAATTCTGCAAAAGTAACAGTTAAATTCTGTGAGTGAAAATCGTGTGGAGATAAAGAAACCCACGCACCAAGCATTAATGGGCCGCGTACGACGTCCCGTCGTACTCTGACACTGCTGACGTGTCACATTTCCATTGGACGTACATGGCACACGTTCTCCTGGAAAGTTGAACCAGCTGTATACACTCAAGTGCGGACCCCAAATTTTATTCACTCTCAAATATTACCTCTTCAGATTCTACCGTTACCTCTCAGTATAAAACCCAAGTTGCCAATACTCTCAAACTTTACGAACATACACTTTCTTCTCCGCCAAACTTGTGCAAAAACCTGCAAATTCTTCATTATTCATCTTTTTCTTATCCAAGAAATGGCTTCCACCTCTCACGCTCAGAAAAACTCCCCTGCTCACTCTCCGGCGAACTCCACTGAACACTCTGAAAACCCAGCAATAGCCAGAGACCTGGAAAAGGACAACTCCGGCGACGAAGCAGACTTTGCTCCGACCACACACCTTCAAAACTTCTTAGAACATGAACATTTTGATAATGTTCTACCTTTAAAACCAAATAACCACTACCTGGTTCCATCTAAAACCGCTTTTGGGGAAGCACATGCTCTTCTTCTCCATATCTTGGAAAACCACGTAATCTACCCTCTCCTAACCAAAACCGTCGACAAAATCCCTGCCAGATACCTAAATCAATTCTGGCAAAGTTGCAAATTTGATCCAGAGGATAGACAGATAAAGGGATACATTTCCAAGCCAGATAAATCCGACCACCTTGAACTCAAGTTCAACAGAACGATGTTCTCACTTGAGTTTAGCTTACCCACCAGAGGTCTTCTAGGGATAAAGGCCTATGCAGAGGAACCCACAGACGAAGAGCTCTGCAGGTTCATTGAAATGTTGGGGTACAACTTACCACTCAGAAAAAGGAATGACTTCCGCAGAGGCAGATTACCACCTCTGTGGAACACACTCTTTTCCATACTCAACAGGTGCCTAACCGGAAAAGTGGGCAGTCCAGATCAATCTTCACACCAAATCTTAGCAATAATGTACGGGGTCTACTACGACCTACCTCTGGACTTCGCCACACTTATGATACAGGAAATGGTTAACACCATAGACAGAAAAATCATCTTCCAGAGGAAAAAGGGACAGAAGAAAGAAGCTCTGCCTCCTCTGCAATTTCAACGAATACTAGGTGTTCTGTTAGAGCCTCTACTCTTACTTGAAAAATGGCCTATGGAGGGGCCAACAACCAAAATGTACGCCATGACCAAGAACACCCCAACAGAACATGAAGATGGATACCCCTTCTGCAGACCTCTGCAAACCAAGCTTCTAGGATATGCCACGGATGAAACCCTTAGTCTAGAATATATACGCGATCACAGGACTCCAGACCCAAGTCCTGTGACACCCCCGCGTTTAGGAGCCCCCTTAGGAACAGAAGTAGTCAAAAGGATGACAGATGAAGAATGAGCAGTAGCTTTTCAGAAGCATGAAGAAGTTCAGGCCAGATTCCGTGCACAAAGAGAAACCATAATCCCTTCTGCAAAGAAAAGCAAACCCTTTGCCTCTACTAAAAATAAAACTCACAAGAGGAAAACCACAGAGGGCACCTCTACTTCTGCTGCTCAAACACAAAAGTCTCCACCTCATGCAACAGAGGTTGGATCTTCTGCACCTCCCTCTCCTCCAAAGGAAAAGAAGAAAATAAAATCCAAAACCCCTGAGGAGAGTGCACCGAAACCAAAGAGAAGGAAAAGCAAGAAAAAGACCAAAAAGCCTATCTCTCCTATGCAAACTATAGCATAGGATGATTTGATAGAAGAAGAAGTTCACCAATCACATCTGCAATCCCCAATCCCCTCAACTATGCACATCACGGAGATTTCTCTGACTTCCTCCAACGCCCTGAGTTTGCCAACACTCTTGACACTTTTGGATGGACTGCAGAACCCCTCTCCCATGGCTCTAGAGAAG
This sequence comes from Saussurea involucrata, assembly GCA_033807775.1. Classification (NCBI taxonomy): domain Eukaryota; kingdom Viridiplantae; phylum Streptophyta; class Magnoliopsida; order Asterales; family Asteraceae; genus Saussurea; species Saussurea involucrata. The sequence goes on from CM066316.1 coordinate 31,014,219, forward strand.
AAACAGACTTCAGAATCTCTTCTGACCTAGAAGAAGATGATCAAACGCCACAAAACAATCAGTCTAAAACTCCAGAAGTACTACATAACCCCTTCACTCAACCAGGATTTGATGTACAAAGGGCAAGCCCAGAGGAAGAGGTAGCTGTAGAAGAACATCACATGGACACCATGTTAGGAGGTCCAACAGAGGAGATGGTTGAATCTAGGGAGACTAGGGTAGAAGTCTCAGAAGTGGATTCTGATGAAGAAGAAGCAGACCAAATAAGAAAAGGTCTTTATCATCCACATGTCGTGCGACTAATTGGGACAAATCCATGCTATGATGATCTAGGGAAAAGCCTAGAAGTCAGGGTAGAAACAGCAAGCCATAGGATAGCTACAGAGGTAGAGACCATAGATGGAGAACAAGTAGTTGGATGCTTCACAGAAGCAGAAGCAAGAAAAGATGCCTGGAATAGTAGAGGCACACAACCAAAACCAACTCCCAGTGCAACCCACATTTCTATTGCCGCCAGTCTAGTGGCAGAGGGCAATATTGAAAAAGAGCAGCACAACTCGACCCCAACCCAAACCATCCGGACAGAGGAAATTCTTTCATCCTCTGTACCATTAGAAACCGGGGAAACCATTCCAGGGGAATCCTCTCTAAAGGATTTGCCCTTAGTAAGTGATCAATTGCCCCAGATCACATCAGACATCCCAGCAGAGGAATTTGTTTCCTCTGTTACACGCACACACCTAGGCCCAAACATCTCTTCAGAGGAGATTAGAATGCACACAGACGAAGGGATTCTAGACAAATCTCCAAGTCAACTCAAGGATAATCTTATACCCACCTCTGGAGTGGATCAAGACAATGTCCTTGACAGAACTTCTATAGAGACTGAAACTCCAAAAGTTTCTTCTCAAGGATTAGAAGGAAATCCTTCCGCCCCCAACATAAAAACAAGGGCGAAAGAAGGTGTCTCAGGAACAGAGACTCACTCTGGGGAAGAATGTGTTCCCCCAGAGGTTACAACTAGTTCACATGTATCAAGGGATGAGTTCCAAACCCTTGTCACCTCTGTGGACAATACATTGAAGGAGTTGCAAAGCTCTTTCAAATCTTTTGCAGAAACAACATCCAGGGCAATCCTTAATCTGAACACCAAAATGGACAACCTGTCCATAGAGGTGAAAAATGCCGTAACCCAGATGAAGTCAACTGCTACCACCACTGCTACTTCTGCCGCTACTGAATTCGGAAAAGCCGCTAACTCTGCCTTCAAAGAGTCTGTCAAGCATTTCCTTCAAAAGCTGAAAGAGCAATCCTCCGCTTCTAAGGGCCTTACACCTGAAGATCTGAAGAAGGCATTAGAACAAGTTTAGGAGAAGACTCTGTAAGAAACTCTGGCCATGAAGCCTTCTGACTACATGACCAGAGCTCAGCTGACAGAGCTTGGGCAAGGGGTAATTAATCAAGTCACAGAAGTAATAGTCGCCTTCACTGCCGCCAACGCAAATTATGTTAAAGACTTCCAGAAGAGCGTCGGTAGAATGCGCTTCAACACAGAAGCAGAGGTTCAAACACTCCTCGGCCTCTATGATGATTTATGCGCCAAGATGATCGCTGCAGGAGCTGTTCCGCCAAAGAAACCTAAAGCTTCGTGCATAACAGAGGGTACTTCAGATAAGGGTCAGGATGACTCTGGTGATGACTCTGATAGTCCACCAGATCATCCTGAGGGGGAGAATCAAGGGCAGAAACAAAGGGAAAAAGCTGCAAGCAGAGGTATACAAGCTCCACCGATATCCACAAAACCTATATCTCAAGCACCTCCAACTCAAACCCAAGGAGGAACACAACAACAGTCCACAGAGTCAATAACCACCTCTGTGGAGTTCCCCTTTGTATTCGGAGAAGATGTCCAAACCCAAGAAAACTTCCAAATTCTGACATCTTCTGAAGAAGAACTACCTTCCCCAACACCTAAAACCAACCCAAGAATCAAAACCATTGCTCAAAAATAGAGAAAATATCTGAGCAAAACACCTGAAGCCTCTCCAACAGAACCGAAATCACCAATCAAGCCTTCAGAAACTCAAGTGTCAAAACCAACAGAGGCAACCCCCACAGAACCTCATACAACCAAACCCTCTGAAGCTCAAAAGCCAAAACCCACAGAGGATACCCCATCTCTACAAGCAGACAAACCAACGACGAAAGACAAAGGCAAAGGGATTATGACAGAAGATCCGCAGAAGAAAAAGCCCAAGCATCAACCTTCGACATAAAAACTGATGAAGAGCTCTTTCGATGCGTATATAACACCAAAGCCTGAAGAAGAAGACTGGGTTTTCGGCGCTACACCTCTGTCAAACATTCCTGTTCTGGATCCAAAGGCACCTCCTACAGAAGATCGAGTGGTAGAAGTCAAAAACAAATTGGATGCTCTGCGCAAAACCTTGCCTCAACCACCACCACCACAAATGGAAGAGGTAGTGTACAGGTACTTATACAGCAGAATAAGCATAGATCAAACGGCACCAACTATTCAAGATCCTGATTTCCGAGCTGACCTTGAAAACCTCTTCACCAGAACAAATCCCAAGCAAAAACACGAAGTCTTCTCATCCTCCAAAATCATCAAGGTCATCTACTGTAAGTTCTCTAAAACCAGAACCTGGCCTAAGGTCTCTTACAACATCTACAAGGTCAAAAGAGAGGACAAATCCGAGAACCAATTCTCTGATGCGGATCTTAGGAATCTAAATCCTTATGACCTACCTGATCTTCTGGACTGGACGAAAAAGAACTTCACAACCGATCCAGTTCGCAGAGCCTACAGGGTGATCAGAAAGGCCATACACGAGAAGCTTCTGCTATACAGCATGGTTGATTTCCAACTAGCTAGAGACTTTGGAGTGAAGAACTTAGTGTTTCAAGATCCTGCGGGAAGATCAAGATTATTCGTAGAGATGGACTGTTAGAAGTACGCAACAAGTACTTTGACAGAGTTCAGAGCGATCCTAGTAGAGTACAGAGGAACTGAGCTCATGGATCAAAGCCTAGCCGACAGACTGATAGAGATCATTGATGCAACAATCAACTTCAGAAAACTCTGCATCAGTTTCTATCACGAGCTTATAAAGGAAGGACTCGACCGCAGAAGTTATAACGACTTCAAAGATGCCAACGTATGAGTCAATCAAACAAATCCTCTGTAATTTTTCTTTTCAAATACAATCATATGTAAATGCCTCTGGCATAATCAAATGTGAAAAGAAAAGTGTTCTTAGATTGAACTTAGCCTAAAAATCCATGTACTTTTCAATTTTTCATTTTTCACTACTTAGGAGGAGATTGTTAGCTCCAATCTTTCGGTTTATGAAAGTAGTGAAAAATAGGCTAAGTATAGAAGCCTCCAACAGAGGCTCTGCCGAGATACCAAGAAGACCAAAGGCAAGAATCAACAAAAGACTGCTCACAGAGGACCGAGCCGCAGAACCTCTGTCACACTTGACAGAGCCTCTGCGGTATACTAAAGACTTAGAAGAAATCAACAAATATCTTTCTACTGTTCCAGGATCCGTTCATCAACTTGTACGAGGAGTGCCCTGACAACCTCCACGTGTCAAACTCTGATAGGGCTCAGTACCAAGTTGATATCAGCGCATTTAATGCATGCAGTACCTTCTACTGTTCATACGATCTTGTCTACTATAGATCAGTCTTTATTGTCTAAAGTATGTCCCCTTTGTAGTAGTATAAATAGAAGACTCATGTTGAGTTCTTCTATTAACAAGAATCAGATATTTAAGCTACGCACAAACACACACACCAACAGATTTCTTGTTATGTTCTTGGTGTTCTTGATAATATCAAATACAGTAACCTTTGAGATATTTATCTGTCATCTTCATTACTTATTTGATATTGTGTGTTCTTCTACCTTAGCATTTCTTTCAGTTCATTAAATACGCTTTCGCAATATAAACCTATCTGAACTAAACTGAAAGAATCATCATTGTTTAAACAAAAAGGAACCATCACATATGCTGTTCTACTTAGATGAGTTGGACTTGAATGCAAGCCAATGTAAACTTTAGAACTCTGAAGTGTTATAATATCAATTTTTATAAAATTGTGAACTATATGGAAAATCGGTAAGATATGTACTACATTGGTTGGGTTATCCGAATGCATGGTACTGCTAGTAGCTAGTCTTATTTGAACCTTGAAAATGGGCTAACAATGTTGCAGCATATGCTGTAGCAACCCACCTAAGCACACTGTTGCTGTAATCTAGCCAAAACTTACACCTTGCATTTCTTTTATTGTTTTACAACCATTTTCAAAGCTGTTACTTCACTCAAAGATTATTCCTTCTAATTTTGTTCTTGAAATCACATTTTAAGTTTGGCTTAGATTAACTTCTTGCTTTATTTGTCTCTGTGGGATCGATATTCGGTACTTAGTACCATTTTATTACTTGTTTTCAAAACGATATTGGTTTGGCATGTATACTTGTATGCTATTCCATTGTTGATTTTAGGGATACATATCCTAGAGACCAAGTTTTTGGCGCTCCGGGGACAAAGCCAAAGCAAGAATTTTCTTAAGTCACTTTTAATCTGATTTTTCTAGTCAACTTGCTCAAGAATTTTGGGTTGCATGCCACGTTTGTTTCACGGTGACATATTTGAACTTGATCCTGACACTGAAAGAACATTTCGTAGAACGAGAAGGATACAAAGAACTTTGTCACCAATTTTTAGAACTGTTGAAATGGAAGTCCCTGAATATGGACCCCATCAAAGGCCTGAACCCCAAAACATCATCAATATTGCAAACTCTAAAGAGGGAAGGATTATGGACTATGTTATGCCATGCTTGATCAGTTGCATGCTGGCATAGTTAGACCACAGTTGGAATGTTCCCACTTTGAACTGAAACCCGTAAGGTTTAATATGTTACAGTCTAGTGGACAATTCGCAAGCCTATTATCTGAGGACCCTCATTTGCATCTTAAAACTTTTATGAAAATCATTGATTGTTTTGATTTCGGTGGAGTAACTGATGATGCCTTACGGCTAAAGTTATTTCCTTTTTCACTCAGAGATAAAGCAAGAGCATGGTTTAATTTTTTAGAACCTAACTCAGTTGAAACTTGGAGTGATATGGCTGAAAAGTTTTTGAAAAAATATTTTCCACCAACACGGAATGCCAAGTCCAGAAATGAAATAAGCATGTTTAGACAAGTGGACGATGAAGCAATTCCGGATGCTTGGGAAAGGTTTAAGGATCTGTTAAGGAAATGCCCTCACCATGGCATACCCTACTCCATACAGATAGAAACATTCTATAATGGCTTAAGTACCACTGCTAAAGGAATGCTCGATGCTACTGCAGGAGGTGCCTTCACACTTACTACCTATAATGATGGCTTGGATATCTTGGAAAAGATTGCAAGTAATAATGGCCAATGGTCTGATTCACGTGAGTACCTAAAAAAGCTGCAGGTATTCATGAAGTAGATAATTATACTGCTCTTACTGCACAACTTGCTACACTTACCAACATGATTAAAAACATGTTTTGCTGCAGCATGTACTTCTGAAGATCTGCTTGATCAATGTGTACTATGTAGTGGACCACATACCTATGACCAATGTGATCAAAACACTGAATCTGTAAACTTTATGCAAAACAGAAATGGTCGGTTTTCAAACAACTATAACTCAAATTAGAAAAACCATCCCAATTTCTCTTGGCATAGTCCATGTTTAAACCCATCTGATGCACAAGAACAAAGAAGTTCAAACTTTCAAAAACAGTCTAACAACCAACAGAATCAGCAGTCTAACCAAGGAAGACAAAGCCAACAAGGTGAATCACCTGCTTCTTTGGAATCAGTGTTGAAAGGATTAATCAATCACACAAACACAACAATCAACAATAGCCTTAAGGGCTTTGGAAACTCAGATCGGGCAGATTGCTACTGAGTTGAGAAAGAGACCTGCTGGAACTCTACCTAGTGATACTGAGACTCCTAAGAACATAGTCAAAGAACAAGTAAGGCTGTGTCCCTCAGGAGTGGAAAAGACTTAGTGAATACCATACCAAAATAACCTCAGACTGTCAGTACCACAGACAAAGGACAAGATGTTACAAAGGTACCCCCTATCATTGTTCCATCTTCTGATACAGTCCTTGAACCTAAACCAACTTCTGAGGTTGTATCAAAACCTGATAAGTCTTACTTGCCTCTGTTATCCCCTGTTGGTAAAGAGAAAGAGAAACCAACTGCAGTTGATGCTACAGTAGATGCTGCAGCATCTACTGACATAACTGAAAAAACAAAAACAACAACTGAATAGGTCATACCTATTATTCCATCCACTTATGATCCTAAGAAGGCTGTTGTCACCCCTGTTCCACCTTATATTCCTTACCCCCAGAGGATGAGGAATGAAAAGGAGAAGGAACAATTCAATAAGTTTCTAGATGTGTTCAAGCAATTGCATATCAACATCCCTTTGGTTGAAGCAATTGAGAGCATGTCTACTTATGCCAAATTCCTTACGGATATTTTAAGAAAGAAAAAGAAACTAATTGAGTATGAGACCGTGGCCTTGACTGAAGGTTGTAGTCCCCTTTTGACCAACAAACTCCCTTCTAAACAGAAAGACCCATGTAGTTTTACAATATCCTGTTCTATAGGAGGCAAAGAGGTTGGAAAAGCCTTATGTGATTTGGGTGCTAGCATCAATCTTATGCCCTTGTCCATTTTTAACACACATGGAATAGGAGAAGATAGACCTACCACTGTTACCTTACAACTAGCTGATGGGTCCATAGACTATCCTAAGGGAAAGATAGAAGATGTGTTGGTCCAAGTAGACAAATTTATATTCTCTTCTGATTTCATTATTTTAGACGTTGAAGCTGACAAGGACACACCTATTTTGTTAGGAAGTCCATTCTTAGCCACTGGTAGAGCCCTCATAGATGTCCAAAAAGGAGAGTTGACCATGAGAGTTCAAGACCAAAATGTCACCTTCAATGTCTTTAATTCTATGAAATACCCAAATGAAAAAGAAGAGTGTTATGGCCTAAGCTCTATAGAATCTTTGTGTCATAATGAGACTTTAGAGGAAGTTTTAGATGAGGATGGTGAGTTTGATGAAGATGACTTGAATGTAGATGACCTAGAAGATGAGGAATATGATGATGATGATGATGATTTAGAGGATAGTGATGACCACCAATCTGCTAGCATGCTGCAGCCTGTTGTCGCAACATATGAAGCATTGGAACAAACCACTAGAGAAAACCCCCTACCATCCATTGAAGCACCACCAACCCTTGAATTAAAACAACTTCCTGCTCATCTCAAATATGTTTTTCTAAGAGATGGAGACAAATTACCTGTAATTATCTCTGCCTCTTTAGAACAAGAACAGGAAGAACAGTTGGTGAAAGTACTTCAAGCCCATACCAAGGCCATAGGTTGGACAATTTCTGACTTAAAAGGCATTAGTCCATCAATCTGTCAGCACAAAATCATTTTAGAGGATAAAGACTTCATATCTGTAGAACCACAAAGAAGACTAAACCCTGTGATGAAAGAAGTAGTCAAGAAAGAAATACTTAAGTGGTTAGATGTTGGAATTATTTACCCCATAGCTAGTAGTTCTTGGGTAAGTCCCGTTCAATGTGTTCCTAAAAAGGGAGGTGTGGCAGTTGTTGAGAATGAAAAGAATGAGTTGATCCCAACTAGGGTAGTATCAGGATGGAGAATCTGTATAGACTATAGGAAGTTTAACAAAGCAACTCATTAAGACCATTTTCCATTGCCTTTCATTGACCAAATGTTAGATAGACTTGTAGATAAAGAATATTACTATTTTCTGGATGGATATTCTGGTTATAACCAGATTGCCATAGCACCTGAGAACCAAGAGAAAACCACTTTCACTTGTCCTTTTGGTACTTTTGCTTTTAGGAGAATGCCTTTTGTACTATGCAATGCCCCTGCCACATTTCAAAGGTGCATGATGTCCATATTCTCTGATATGTTGGAAACTTCTATGGAAATATTCATGGATGATTTTTCTGTCTATGGATCTTCATATGAAGAATGTTTGGAAAACGTTGAACAAACTCTTAAAAGATGTGAAGAGATTGATTTAGTTTTGAATTGGGAAAAATGTCACTTCATGGTCAAAGAAGGCATTGTTTTGGGACACTTAATTTCAAACAAAGGAATTGAAGTTGATAAAGCAAAACTGGAAGTCATTGAAAAACTTCCAGAACCTACAAATGTCAAAGGAATTAGAAGTTTTCTTGGTCATGTTGGTTTTTTTACAAAAGATTTATAAAGGACTTTTCAAAGATTTCAAAACCGCTTTGTCTGTTACTCCAGCATGACGAACCTTTTGATTTCAACAATGATTGTAGGAAAGCTTTTAAAACTTTAAAAGAAGCTTTATATTCAACACCAATTGTAATCACACCTGATTGGACAAAATCTTTTGAACTTATGTATGATGCAAGTGATTGGGCAGTTGGTGCAGTTTTGGGACAAAGGAGAGAATAGATTTTTTATCCTATCTATTACTCTAGCAAAACTCTCAATGAAGCATAAGTTAACTACACCAGTACTGAAAAGGAGTTATTGGCTGTTGTTTTTGCTTTTGAAATTTTTTGATCTTATCTAATGGGACCAAGGTTACAGTTCACACTAAACCATGCAACCATTAAATATTTGATTTCTAAAAAAGATGCAAAGCCAAGACTGATTAGGTGGGTGTTGTTACTACAAGAGTTTGATCTAGAAATAATAGATAGGAAAGGCACTGAAAAAAACCACAAGGCTTGTGGCGTACTGGTTAAGGCTTGTGGGGGATGTGGCTAGTAACCCATCTACCCCAAGTTCGAATCCAGGCGCTTCCAACTTGTGGCCACTGGGGATAAACTCAGGGCTGCATGCTTTAGCAGCTGGGGCAATTGCCTCACCTTGCCGGGATTAGTCGGGGCAATGTCCTCGGATACCCTTCCAAAAAAAAGGCACTGAAAACCAAGTTGCAGATCACTTGTCTAGATTGGAAAAAGGAAAAGAACCTCTTGTTGAAATAAATGATAAGTTTCTAGATGAACAACTTTTGAGGCTACAACATCATGCTGCAACACCATCGTTTGCTGATATTGCAAACTATTTGGCTGCTAGAATCATTGCTCCTGAACTTACCAAGAACCAAAAGAAAAAATTGCTTTCTGATGCAAAGAATTATATTTGGGATGACCCCTTTTTGTTCAAACTAGGGGTTGATAAAATTTTGAGAAGGTGTATACCTCAGGAAGTTGTACCTGCAGTGCTCAAGCATTGTCATGCTTCTGCATATGGTGGTCACTTTGGTGGCCAAAGAACTGCAGCAAAAGTACTCCAATCTGGATTCTTTTGGCCTACACTCTTCCATGATGCTGATAGTTTTGTTAAAAGATGTAATGAATGTCAAAGAGCTGGATCTATTTCCCAAAGACATGAGATGCCCCTTAATGGCATTTTAGAAGTTGAACTATTTGATTTTTGGGGAATAGATTTCATGGGACCATTTCCTATTTCTGGAAACTGGCAATACATCTTGGTAGGTGTAGACTATGTCTCGAAATGGGTAGAGGCTGCAGCCTGCCATAGTAATGATGCAAAGACAGTGATCAAGTTTCTTCACAAGAACATATTCACTAGATTTGGCACTCCTAGGGCCATAATTAGTGATGAAGAAACACACTTTGTGAATAAAATGATGAAATATGTTTTAGAAAAGTATAACATCAGTCATAGAGTTGCTACAGCCTACCATCCTCAAACCAATGTGTGAGTCCCATAATCAATCAACAATTCAAGTATTAAGAGAGTAATTGAGTCAATGATGTCATCCTCATATTAGATTTACACTTTGAAGTACAATATGGATGACACACTCCCTCTAAGCTCTAGATCTTTCTCTCTCTACATTTTAGCTTACTTTCTTGTGCACACATACAAATGAGCCCACTAACACATTATATAGTCCACCTATTACAAGGCCTAAGCCCATTTAGCACTAAGCCCAAGCCCATTACAAATACAAGGCCTTTACAAAACTTTCACAATATTTAGGACATTTTGGTCCTAACATTCTCCCCCTAAAGTTTTGGAAAGCAAAATCATCTATCTTCAAAATCTTTAGCTCCTCTCCCCCTTGATTTTCTTGGAAAAACTTTAGCGGTGCCTTTTCTTCGAATGTAGTTTAGGCTCCCCCTCGAAAGAAGCTCTTACTCTTCTTATTTTCAGCCTTGAAAAACAGGATTCGATGTGCGCCGTAACCTCGACCGAGTGCACGAAAACATCTTTAAAATGTTGAAACTCAAGCTTGTTCCGATAAGCCCACAAGAAAGATAACGAGCGAGTTTTTGCGTGACAAACCAAGTGCAATCTCAGTTTATAACAAAGAATCCGTCAATAAACCGCGAGGTGAATAGGCATTCGGCTTAAGAGCTTGGTTTAGATTTGCTCGAAGGAGAAAACAGAATGTAGCATACACTACTCGGTAGGGGTTTGAGGAATCGTTTAAAATATCGATTTCGTAGAGAGATATGTGACGGACTTACGATTGGAATGACGTCACATGGGCTCCGAAAGCAAAACCCTTGCTTTTTAACAATTTTTTTAAAATCGACAACACTTCAATTTTGTGCGATTAGAAGTTTTAATCTGGCAAATGTTGTGCGACAACTTTATCTGATCGCACGAACCTTGTGCGAGTACATGTTTGATCGCACAAACCTTGTGCGAGAACAAGGTTTCATCGGGAAAAACCATGTGCGACTAAACTTGCCAGTGAGAAGCTTTGTGCGACAACTTCGTTGATCGCATGATACTTATGCGACATCATTGAATGTCAGTTGCGTGCGACTAGGATGAACATTCAACGTGCGATTACTTTGAATCAACATCATGCGACTAAGATGAACTTTTCTGGTGATGAACTGTAGCAACTCAAACTCCTTGATTTCTTGCTGATTTTCACTCTAAATGATTGCAAACAGATCGATACATCAAAACGATCAGATTTGTGAACATTTTATATCAAAACTCCGGTGAAAATTCCAAATTCTGGTCAATTGCGTTTTTCCGGCGAACTACACACTGTTGTCTTCCAAAACATGTAATTCACTCAATTCTTGACCAAATTCAGATCTGTGAATTTCATTCTCTCCAAAAACAAGAAAGAAATCAACCTGAGAAGATAGAATCAATCCATGCACACATAAATCTTCGGATCTTAAGATTTTTCATGAAAAACTCTGAAAAAAATTCAAAATCACCAAATTGTTCACGTTAATCGATTTTGAATATAGGAGTTGATGTGGAATCGAACGACGAACAGATCCTTGAAGGTTTAGGTGATTAGAACACACTTACATGAAGATCGAACTCTAAAATCTTCAAAATCGGCACATTTTCACTTGAATTGTCGAGATTCGAATGATCGTATCGAAGAAACTTCAACGATTCTGCTCTGATACCAATTGTGAGTCCCAGAATCAATCAACAATTCAAGCATTAAGAGAGAAATTGAGTCAATGATGTCATCCTCATATTAGATTTACACTTTAAAGTACAATATGGATGACACACTCCCTCTAAGCTCTAGATCTTTCTCTCTCTACATTTTAGCTTACTTTCTTGTGCACACATGCAAATGAGCCCACTAAGACATTACATAGTCCACCTATTACAAGGCCTAAGCCCATTTAGGACTAAGCCCAACCCCATTACAAATACAAGGCCTTTACAAAACTTTCACAATATTTAGGACATTTTGGTCCTAACACAATGGCTTAGCTGAACTCTCAAATAGGGAAATCAAGAGTATTCTAGAGTAGGTGGTCAAACCTACAAGAAAGGATTGGTCATTTAAGCTAGATGATGCTCTTTGGGCTTATAGGACTGCCTATAAATCCCCAAATGGAATGTCTCCCTATAAGCTTGTCTTTGGAAAAGCTTGTCACTTGCCATTAGAACTTGAGCACAAAGCCTTTTGGGCTTTAAAAGAGCTTAACATGAATATTAATGATGCTGGTGACAGAAGAAGGTTGCAAATCAATGAGTTGGAAGAACTAAGGGACCAATCCTATGAGAATACCAAGATCTACAAAGAAAAGACAAAAAAATGGCATGATAAAAGGATTATGCAAAAGAATTTTCAAGTTGGTCAAAAAGTTCTGTTGTTTAACTCAAGACTGAAACTCTTTCTTGCAAAACTAAGGTCCAAATGGACTGGACCTTTTGAAATCAAAAATGTTTTTTCTTATGGAGTTGTCGAACTAATTGATCCAAATAGTGGATCAACTTTCAAGGTCAATGGACAAATGATTAAATCTTACCTGGATGCTGCGGAAACTACATGGTCAACCTCTGTAGTGCAACTCCAACCCCAATAATCCTTTTGTCTAGGGAGTTCTAACTGTCCAATGTACATATGTAAATATCTTTTTTAATTTTAGTAGTGCAGGTATAATTAATCTGTGTGGTAGTGTATAGGAAATCGAAGTTGGTGAAAGAATGGCAGATGCTACAGCATTACTGATGTAGAAATCGGATGGCCCCCACTGTCTTGGTTAATAAAAATAATTTTTGAAAAAGTGTAAAGCCCGTGTCCCGGTACGTTTATTAATTAATTTTTAATAATTTAAAATGTTTACCTTTAATTGTTTTGGTTAGTGGGTTGGTGTCAAAAAGGACCTTATTGCTAACTTGGTTGCATTTTGGGTAGTTATGAGGTATCCTTAGAAGTTGAGGGACCTTTTCCGTCTTGTTGGGAAACTTAAACAAGGTCTAGGCCCATGCAACGATCCATCTTCTCCCTCTCGTTATTTTTCCACGGCCACAACCCCCCTTCCCCATATGCGAAACCCTACACTTCTTCCTCCCCTTTGTGTGTGTGCTGCCGCCGTGAAGAGAGAGAGAGAGATAACGAGAAGAGAGAGAGGAAGAGAACAAGAGAAACGAAGAGAGAGAGAGACGCCGAAGGTTCGTCGCTGCTGCCGCCGGAGGTCGCCGCCAACACCACCTTTCGTCGGAGAAGTCGAGGGGAAGAGGAGTAGACGTCGCAAGGTAAGTTGTTTCTTCGTTTTGTTTCGCTTTCCTTTCCTTTTCGTTTTTCCGGTGGAACAACCACCGCCGCACGCTGCCGCTGTGGTGGCCGTGGGTGGGCGACGGGTTGTGTGGGTGTATGTGTCATTTTTGCGTGGGACGATCGGGAGTGAGGAGAGCGGTGGTGTGAGAATGGAGTGGTGTGTGCGTGAGGGTGTGCGTGCGTGTGCGTGTATATAAGAGTCGCCGGAAATACCGCCGCCGCCGCCGGTGACCACCACGGCCGGAGGTGGCAGTGGGTGGTGCCGGGTGTTGTCCATCTTTCGTAAACCATTGTTAGCTAAACCCTAACCCGTAACCTTAATCGTGTAACCGTAATTACAATCGTCATTTTATGTGAAAAATTAGTTTTCTATCCAGTTTTCATGTAACCATAACTTTTCCGTCGTAACTCCGTTTGAGCCGAAACTGGCGGCCACGGTTCAAGTTCAGGGTCGAGCACGTTTTCCGTGTGTTAGCGAAAAACTGGTTCGGTCTCTAACTGGGCGAAAAAGTGGTCGCAAGTTCGGTGTTTCGTCATTTCATGGGAAAACTTCTGGAATCTGCCTTGATCTTGCGAAAATCATAACTTTCTGCTCGTAACTCGGTTTGGGGTGAAACCGGTGTCAAAAGTTCCCTTTTTGAGTTTAGAAATTTTCTGTGTTTTGTGCAAAACCCAGTTCGGGACGTAGCATGGGTCAAATTGTCGTTTAAACTGAAAGGTGCTGAATTTCGCTGTTCTGGAAACTGTTTTTGTAAAATCCGTAGTAAATTGTAGAAAAATCGTTAGGAGGCGTATAATATGTCCTCGGAACCCTAACTCTGAGTACTTTCTGGTCATGAAATAATATTGGGAAATTTCTGGGTTTAAAGGGGTCGAAACAGGTCCCGAACAGACCTGTTTTGGGTGAACGGAATTTAGTTTTAGTGACGGTTTAAGCGTGTGTCGTGTCATAGGGTCCGGGTCTCGTAATGACACGTTTTAACATGCATTTAGGTGCTGGGAAGTGACCGTAATTGTGAAGCTTGAACTGTGTTATTAAGCTGGGCGCGCATTCGAGGTGAGTTCTCTCACTGTGTAGTTAGGGGTTGTATGCATGTCATAATAGTTTGTATGTACTACTGTCTTTGTGGTGTGAACTAGTTGTTTGTGGTGTGTAATATTTGATTGGTTTGAATGCTTAGTATAAATGTTTTATATTACAATTCGGTGAGACCGAGGAAGTGGAAAGGAACGTAGTGGGAACTCGGTGTGACGAGTGTGTTACATTACAATTCGGTGGGACCGAGGAAGTGGAAAGGAACGTAGTGGGAACTCGGTGTGACGAGTGTGTTACATTACAATTCGGTGGGACCGAGGGCTCGATGGGACTGAGCTGTTGGATACATAATTACTTGTAGATGTTTACTCGTTTTATGTAACTGTGATGTTGTTGCTTATGTGCGGATAGGGGTGATGTGTATATAATTCCTATCTGCGCATGTGTTGGAATTCACTAAGCTTCGTGCTTACCCTTTCCCAATAAACTGTGGTTTCAGGTCCGAGCGGCTCCAAGGCGTGACAAGTACACACTGGCGCGCGAGGAGAGCTGGTTGTTTTATGGTTTTATTAATTAAACGTTTATTCCGCTGGTTTTTATTATAAAGATATTAATTATGAGTTTGCAAACGAAACGTTGGGATTCATTTAATGAGTTGTTATAAATGAATTGTTTATTTAAAAATTTAAATTTGCTTGTAATTTTTGGGACGTTACAACTTGGTATCAGAGCACAGCTTGAGTGAATCAAACGCACCTCGGTGTGTTTGGTCTCAAGTTGCGGCTGGGAAATTTTCAAATTCTTTATTAAACCTTTTTGGAATTAAAAGAAAAAGTAAAGACCCGTTCGAGGAACGGTGATCGGAGGCGCAGTGTGTACAGTCAGCCGGAGCCAAAGGGGAAAGGTACAGTACTTAGTATTTAATTGCTTTCTAGATCATAGAGTATGCATGCTAGATTGCCTGTTGTGGACACTATGCTGTATGTTGAACTACTTGCTATTAGGAATTTATGCTAATTATGATAGGTTACTAAGTGGATGCCCTCTAGATTGTATGTAGTAAGAGATTTATAGCCTTAGAATATTCGATTTAGTTCTATTGCGCAGCTCTTGTTTGAGTCCAACCGTTATAGGATAGAGTCTTGTATTCGACTGTCTATTTGTTTCGCACTGCATATAATCGGGTATTCGCGAGATCACCCGTCATAATTAGTAGGGATTC
Organism: Saussurea involucrata; assembly: GCA_033807775.1. Lineage (NCBI taxonomy): Eukaryota > Viridiplantae > Streptophyta > Magnoliopsida > Asterales > Asteraceae > Saussurea > Saussurea involucrata. The sequence goes on from CM066316.1 coordinate 31,029,646, forward strand.
GGTAGTAGCAAGGGTAGTGGGATAAGAGGAAGTTCCTAGAGAGCTGGGAAGGGTGTTTATGTATGAGTACGTGTGCTAGATTGCTTTCTAGAACATAGGAGTATGTATGCTAAATTTCTTGGCGCTTGTTACACTGCATTGCATGTCTGCTGCTTGCTATTAGGGATTTGGCAGTAGCAAGGGTAGTGGTTTGGATGGAATTCCTAAGGAGCTAGGAAGAGTGTGTACATATGCCGGTACGGGCGTATGTGTATAGTTTCGGCGAGAAACTACTTGGACCCCTTGGGATGGAACTCGGAACGGGCGATGATAGGTGTGGATGGTAGTAGTAGAGCTCCTACTACCGGAAGCACAGGATCAATGCTCGAGTCGGGAAACGTCGCGAGGAACCCAAGAAGTTGAGCGTGAGTGTTGCTAGTGTGAGTTATTATGTGCTAATAACTCGTTGTAATTTTTACCCCAGAAATGGCCATCACTAAGGGAAACAACACTACTGAGCCAGGGATTGGCGCCGGGATCACTGCTGAGCAGATACGTGAGTGGATCGCGGCTGAAGTAAAGCGTGCTATTAGGGAGGCAATCCCCGAGATTATTACCGCCGTTCGTGATGAGGTGGTAGTGATGATGGAGGCTACTCGGAGCCAGAAACCTGAGTTAGAGGAACAGACTAAGAAGAGGAAAACAGCGCAGGCCGTTGCACCAGAATCGGCAGTTCCAAAGAAAACGAGGTTTTCAGACTCGCTCTTGAATCAAGGGAGCGGTGGGTTTAAAACCATGAATGGTAGTGGAAGGGGAAATGACAAATGTTTCCGGTGTGGCCAGGTGGGGCACTACGGTCGCGACTGCAGGGAACCACCACAAATGGTCTGTTTTAACTGCAAACAGATGGGCCACGTGAAGGTCAACTGCCCGAATCCGAGAGTTACTGTTGGGGGCGGGGCACAAGGAGCTCCTGCGGCTGCTCCCTTGCGTATTATTGATGGTCGTGTGGGTCAGGCTGGACCTGAGGCGGCCGAGGTAGAGTTCATTAACTGACGGTGGAAGAGGCACAAGCCACGCTTAAAGTGGTGACAGGTATATTTCATCGCTTGATATTTGTATATGGTTGCTTTTTGCTTAAGCTGTGTGTTTAAGTACGTCCTTAGTTAACCCGGTGTCTGCTGTAGTGATGTTTGATAGCGGGGCTACCCATTAATTAGTGCCTCACACTTTTAGATGAGGTTGCTGAGGTAATATTTGTAGACCAATTCGGGTCAAAAATTGACAATTGTGCTAGAATTATAGGCTTTTGAGCCGACTTTGATTTGAGGAAAACCCGTAAGATGATTTGATGTGAATTCCCAACTTGCCTTAAGAGGTTTAAATGTCTGGATGACAATAGTAGACCGGAGAGTTTCGAAGAAGTATGGGTCGAGACGTTGAATGCCGAATGAGTCATGCACGAAGTTATTTTGAAAATAGGATTGCAATAACTAATCTTTGTGTTTCCAATCCTTATATGGATTGTGTTTTGGAATTTTGGGAAATGTTTAGCACACGCACAAGATGTTAAATTATGGCTTTGAAAGTGCATGAAACCTTTTTATAACGAGAGTTACAAACTTTGTTGATGATTTGTTTAAAATGAGTTTGGAATTCTAGTGTCGCTTAACTTTCCTCTCGAGAGTCCGTGTTACTAAGTATTTTTTTATTATTGCAAATAGTTCAGTGTGTGGATTGATTCATGCGTGACATAAGTGGTGCATGGGGGAATTTTGGTAACATTTCATAAGGAGTTGTTTAGTGCGCTTTTTAGTCAGCTAAAGGTTTTATTGACATTTCCAATTAATAGAAGCGGACTGGTTTCTGTTTTCAAGTTTGAAACTTACACGAGACAGTTGTGTTTTAACAAAAATATATTTGTAAACCGTGTCATCGTTTTGTGTGATTAGCTGACGCGCGGAAAATTTATGGCGAACCCTGTGCCACGTCCTTTTTATGATTAAAAAGAAGAATTTTTGAATCAAATGTCGTGAAACTTATTTTGAATTATGTGCACACCTTTGTTGCACTCTGTTTAAGGTCATGCGGTTACTTTAAAGTGCACGTCATGAGTCAATCCATACTGAAATCGAGGCGGTTCATTTTAAAGAAATTATTTGTTACGTTTGCTTTTGTGTGAGTAAACTGAACTGCAATGGAACGATTTTCAACATGATTTTCCTATGTGGGACGAGCGTGTCCAGTTTTGCGTAACTATCGATCTTTTTGAGATGAAAATCCGGAGGTTGAAAATATTTGTAAAGGATTTTGTAAACCATTTTGGGGAAATGTGCTTTTAAGTGTCATGTGTCATTTCGAGAATTCTTTTAGGGTGTGAGTCCTTTTGGAAAACTCTTTTGTTAAACCCGTGTTGAGTCTGGGACTAAGGTTGATTTCAGAGTATCGCTTGCCTAAACTTTGTTTAAACGCATTTTTCGACCTATGGGTCTAACAAGCGTGGAGCATTTTGCTCGGTTTTGACTTTGAGATAGACATGGGTCAATTGCCCGGTTTTAATGGCTCGATGTGGAGTCTAGTTGATGAGTTGTTTTTGTCGCACCGTTTGGCATTCTTTGCACGTTGAGTGTTTACATGTTTGGGTGAGTGAGTCAATCTGGAATAGGCATGTGGTGGGTAGGCTGTTTGCCTTGGATCCTTAGACACGTTAGTCAGTCGTTGGTAATGGTCGATTGGGTATCTCGGGGTGGGACCCCGGTATTCATGTGTTTTAACCTAGACTTTCCAGTAGGTACTAGGAGGATATAGTTGTGGGCACTTACCTGGGAGGTAGTTCCGGTGTGCTGGGTCTTGAGGCGTTACCTGGGAGGTAGACGTCAAGGTGTATCCTCGATACGGTGTGACTTGGCTTCGTAGAGCAAGTGTGGATGATACGTCGACGGTGGAAGGTAGATATTCCACGCGCGTTAGTACTGTAGGCCGAATAGTATCGGTTAAGGGATTGATGCCCTTTGTTATTAAGAGAATAAATGCGCATCAACCAGTTTGAGGTAGGTGATATATTTAGGTGTCGACTTTTGGGCTTGAGGCCAAACACCTTTAGTATAATCGGAGAATTGTAGCCAATTTTGAGATAATCATGGTGATGGTAGTAGTAACCCTGAAATGATCACTTGTGATGAATGGTTATGGTGGAATGACCTACGTGTGTGTTAGTTGATTTGGGTGTGGGGGATATCTATTGGTGTTAGTGTCTAGGATAATACCACGCTTATGCTTGTTATTGTGATCGGTTGGACTGATGTTCGGCGGGTGGCCGATGTTTGTTATTGTGATCGGTTGGACCGATGTTCGGCGGGTGGCCGATGTTTGTTATTGTAATCGGTTGGACCGATGTTCGGCAGGGGGTCGATGTTTTGTTGATATAATTTATTGAAAATCTTTGGAGTCTATTAGAATTTGTGGTAGTTAATCGACAGTTAAGGGTAGGAATGATCGTAGTCGGGTATCCTGTAGGGTATATTGGTGAGCACCATTAGAAGGGTTAGAGCTTGAAAGTGGTTTGAGTTTGGGATATCATCAAATGCGAGAGAATTATTAGAAACTGTTTGCGGACGTAGACTTCGGGGGCGAAGTCTAATCCAAGTGGGGGAGAGTTGTAAAGCCCGTGTCCCGGTACGTTTATTAATTAATTTTTAATAATTTAAAATGTTTACCTTTAATTGTTTTGGTTAGTGGGTTGGTGTCAAAAAGGACCTTATTGCTAACTTGGTTGCATTTTGGGTAGTTATGAGGTATCCTTAGAAGTTGAGGGACCTTTTCCGTCTTGTTGGGAAACTTAAACAAGGTCTAGGCCCATGCAACGAGCCCTCTTCTCCCTCTCGTTATTTTTCCACGGCCACAACCCCCCTTCCCCATATGCGAAACCCTACACTTCTTCCTCCCCTTTGTGTGTGTGCTGCCGCCGTGAAGAGAGAGAGAGAGAGAGAGAGAGAGAGATAACGAGAAGAGAGAGAGGAAGAGAACAAGAGAAACGAAGAGAGAGAGAGAGACGCCGGAGGTTCGTCGCTGCTGCCGCCGGAGGTCGCCGCCAACACCACCTTTCGTCGGAGAAGTCGAGGGGAAGAGGAGTAGACGTCGCAAGGTAAGTTGTTTCTTCGTTTCGTTTCGCTTTCCTTTCCTTTTCGTTTTTCCGGTGGAACAACCACCGCCGCACGCTGCCGCTGTGGTGGCCGTGGGTGGGCGGCGGGTTGTGTGGGTGTATGTGTCATTTTTGCGTGGGACGATCGGGAGTGAGGAGAGCGGTGGTGTGAGAATGGAGTGGTGTGTGCGTGAGGGTGTGCGTGCGTGTGCGTGTATATAAGAGTCGCCGGAAATACCGCCGCCGCCGCCGGTGACCACCACGGCCGGAGGTGGCAGTGGGTGGTGCCGGGTGTTGTCCAGCTTTCGTAAACCATTGTTAGCTAAACCCTAACCCGTAACCTTAATCGTGTAACCGTAATTACAATCGTCATTTTATGTGAAAAATTAGTTTTCTGTCCAGTTTTCATGTAACCATAACTTTTCCGTCGTAACTCCGTTTGAGCCGAAACTGCCGCCCACGGTTCAATTTCAGGGTCGAGCACGTTTTCCGTGTTTTAGCAAAAAACTGGTTCGGTCTCTAACTGGGCGAAAAAGTGGTCGCAAGTTCGGTGTTTCGTCATTTCATGGGAAAACTTCTGGAATCTGCCTTGATCTTGCGAAAATCATAACTTTCTGCTCGTAACTCGGTTTGGGGTGAAACCGGTGTCAAAAGTTCCCTTTTTGAGTTTAGAAACTTTTCTGTGTTTTGTGCAAAACCCAGTTCGGGACGTAGCATGGGTCAAATTGTCGTTTTACACTGAAAGGTGCTGAATTTCGCTGTTCTGGAAACTGTTTTTGTAAAATCCGTAGTAAATTGTAGAAAAATCGTTAGGAGGCGTATAATATGTCCTCGGAACCCTAACTCTGAGTAATTTCTGGTCATGAAATAATATTGAGAATTTTCTGGGTTTAAAGGGGTCGAAACAGGTCCCGAACAGACCTGTTTTGGGTGAACGGAATTTAGTTTTAGTGACGGTTTAAGCGTGTGTCGTGTCATAGGGTCCGGGTCTCGTAGTGACACGTTTTAACATGCATTTAGGTGCTGGGAAGTGACCGTAATTGTGAAGCTTGAACTGTGTTATTAAGCTGGGCGCGCATTCGAGGTGAGTTCTCTCACTGTGTAGTTAGGGGTTGTATGCATGTCATAATAGTTTGTATGTACTACAGTCTTTGTGGTGTGAACTAGTTGTTTGTGGTGTGTAATATTTGATTGGTTTGAATGCTTAGTATAAATGTTTTATATTACAATTCGGTGAGACCGAGGAAGTGGAAAGGAACGTAGTGGGAACTCGGTGTGACGAGTGTGTTACATTACAATTCGGTGGGACCGAGGAAGTGGAAAGGAACGTAGTGGGAACTCGGTGTGACGAGTGTGTTACATTACAATTCGGTGGGACCGAGGGCTCGATGGGACTGAGCTGTTGGATACATAATTACTTGTAGATGTTTACTCGTTTTATGTAACTGTGATGTTGTTGCTTATGTGCGGATAGGGGTGATGTGTATATAATTCCTATCTGCGCATGTGTTGGAATTCACTAAGCTTCGTGCTTACCCTTTCCCAATAAACTGTGGTTTCAGGTCCGAGCGGCTCCAAGGCGTGACAAGTACACACTGGCGCGCGAGGAGAGCTGGTTGTTTTATGGTTTTATTAATTAAACGTTTATTCCGCTGGTTTTTATTATAAAGATATTAATTATGAGTTTGCAAACGAAACGTTGGGATTCATTTAATGAGTTGTTATAAATGAATTGTTTATTTAAAAATTTAAATTTGCTTGTAATTTTTGGGACGTTACAAAAAGAAAAAAAACAAGAAGGGAGAAATAAATAGACAGTAAAGTGTGTATAGAATTCTTTTAAATTAAAAGAGGGAATCTTTGTTTTTAAAAGAAAATTGGTTTTAAATATAATACTTGGTGGTAGAAAAGTATTAGTTTTTTCAATACTTTTAGTGTTATCATAACACTTAGAAGTGATGATGGCATTGTTTACCTAGGCTACCTACCAAGTACCCACTCTTTTACTTTAAGGAATCAAATTTCACTTCTAACCCTAACCCTAACCATTTCAGTAACTTGGTTTAATTTTAGTTCATTTGTAACTTTACCCACAAACCATTCTTGAAAACACAACAAAAACCATTTTTGGGTGGTTTTGGCTTTTAGAAACCGACTCCCCGCCTTCCCTCTCATTTAGAGAGATGGTTTGAGTGTTCACTGTTTGGGCAAAATTTCACAAGTCTCGACCACGACCAAGGTAAGTAAAAACACTCACTTCTGTTACTTATGATAAGGTAAAATCATAGCACTTTATCCCCCGACTAAAGTTAAGGTCAAAAGTTATTTACCTCACGACACTCGACCACAATGTCGTACGTTTCACACGATCGTCGCATAGAACCATGCGACCTCGACTAGCTAACGCGTGATACAACTGTTACGTTTGTTTAGTGTTTATTGCAGGAGTCAACGTCATTAATGGACAATGGCTATAACTGATGAAAGCCATTAACAGCACTAAAGACGACGTCCGTTAGGACAGTTATCGAAGTATTTAATGAGCCAATTAAAGCGCCCGAAGACTATAAATTCCAAGCTCAATCCTCAGTTCAAGGGACATCGAAAAACAGACACATCGAAAAACAGACACATAGAAAAATAGACACATCGAAAAACAGACACAAGCACTCGAACTCGAAAGAACACTTGGAGCACAGAAATCGCTCGCAGAAGAATCGCTCTCGACACACGACATCAGCGCATGACACACAGTTTAAACACACGACGCACATTGTTTTTACATTTGAAACACTTGTTACTTTACATTTTGAAGTCTTTCTTTCATTTGTATTGTAATCTCTGTACGATCGACACCAGAAACACAAGGACATCGCCCCTGTTTGGCGACCATAGTGCCTCGACGACTTCCACAGTCGTCCGCGGGTTTTTTCCTCGTTGAGGTTTTTCCCGCATCACCAAATTCTCTGTCTCATTTACATTTTCGTCTTTGTCGCACGCTGTAATACCCCGGGTAAGTCCGTTAGATAATTTACCTATCCGTCAGACTTATTTAACTCTATGAAGAAAGTTTAGAGCAAGTTTGGGTAAAATCATGGGTTAAAGGGGTGTGTTAGCCATTAGTTAATAGTTGAGGGTTCAATTGGTAAATTAGGTTAAGATATTATCAAAGCAAGGTATCAGATGTATCATTTATCCTAAAATAGAAAGAGTGTGTGTGTGCGGGAGTTCTGAAGGCGAAAGGAAGCAAAAGAGGAAACGTACGGTTAGGGCTTCAATCGATTGGGTTATAAGCGATTTTGAGGTAAGTCCCTTACATATTGTGTTTGTAATCATGTATAGAAGATATCTATCGGTTTAGAATTTCTAATTTCGCGTCTGGATTAGATTTCAATCGATTTCTGGGTAAGTGGAAACCGACTGTGTTCTTGAAGACTCCCGGTGGAGTCCCGGTACGGTCGACTCTCGGTAGTGTGGAGTCCCGGTACGGTCGACTCCCGGTAGTGTGGAGTCCCGGTAATACTGACTCCCGCTATTATCAACTTCCGGTGATCGAACTCCCGGTACCAATGAGTCCCGGTACTGTGTAGGCCCGGTACTCTGTGTAGTCCCGGTAGTTTGTTAAGTTTAGTGATACAGTTGAGAACAGGAACTGGTAGGCTTTATATGTTTGGCTAGTAAAGCGGTGTATGTATCTTAACTTGATTCAGATTATGTGGAGTCGTGGTAAGAGATAAGATCATTTTGAAAGGAGCTTGCGAGCGTGTGTAATAATCAAAACAAGTGAGTTTTACTTTAAAAACGTTTTTAAACTGGAATACATATACGTATGGTTTGGGAATGTGATAATTGATGATTATGTGTTGATATGTGCGATATATGTAAATTATAATATATTGAGGTATTATATTTACATGAGTATTATAATGTGTTATAATACGTTGGCCGGGCTTAGGACCGGTGTGTTTGGCTATAGAATCTGTATAGCGTTGTTTGGCTGTAGATGTTGTACATCGTTGTAAATTTATTAGTTGGCTTGCAACCAACTAATATGGCCAGGAGGAATGAGAAGGGAAGGTATATGATGTGTGAGTTCAAATTGATATATTTGTCTGTGCTGTGGGATTTATATAATTAAGGTTTATATAAATGATTTCAAACTAACAGGGATTTTCTCACTTAGACCCTTAGGTCTAACTCTCAATTTGTTTTAAAAATATGTATTCCAGGTGGTGGATCGGGTAAGAGCAAGTAATTAGAGAAATCGATGGATGGCTTTTGTGAAGGATTATATGATGAAGATTTTGTCATATGTAGCAGTTGTATTACAATATTAAATGTTATATATGTATTTAGTACAAAGTTTGTAGTAGAATGGCTTCTGCTAATTGTAAAAGACTACGGGACCGTATTTGTAATATGATGTCTCTTTTGTTATATCGATGTTATGTTACATTATGTGAATTGTTGTGTATATGGGATTTGGGTTGTTACAAATGGTATCAGAGCCTTAGTTTAAGGGATTTAGGTATTTGTATCTGTACCTAGACTAAAACTGCATGTGAAGTAGGATGTTCCTATCATGATAGAACCCAGGGATGAGGAAGTATAAAAGGGAAGAAGGAACATCATGTAAGGTAATTTCAAATTACACCTGGCCAGTGTAATTGTGATCTTACATGTACATGTTTGAACTGGAATACCTTGTTATATGGGGTATGTGCTTATGTGTATGTTAACCTTGTTTAAATCTACAGAATGGCAAGCGGTACACGAAATTCGAATCGAGGAGGAAGAAGAAATCCGAATAGAACTAATCCGCCAATAGGAACAGGGGACAGGGGAGGCAGAACTGGGGGCAGAGTCGGGGGTAGAACTGGGGGTAGAGCTGGAGGTCGAGCCGGAGGCAGAGTCCAGCCACATGGTACAGAGTTCGTTACCAGGGATGATCTAATGGCAGAAATGGGAAGATTACAAGCCAATATTCAAGATATGTTCAACCAAACTCATAATACTGAAACAGAAGGACCAGATCCTACTCATGAAGAGGAGATGCCCATTACATCTACTGTTGTACCAGTAGTGAGGAAATGTGATTATAAAATGTTTTTAAGTTGTAGACCTCCGACCTACTCAGGAGACAGGGATCCCGTGAAAGCAATGAGATGGATGAAGGAAATAGAAGCTATTTTCAAGACAAGCAAGTGTGCGGATGAAGATAGGGTATTGTACGGGGCAACAATGTTAAAAGGGGATGCTTTGTATTGGTGGGAATCTTTTATTCATTCTAAAGGATCTGATGTTTATTCTACCCTCTCTTGGGAAGAATTTGTGATAGCCTACAGGGAACAATTTTGTCCCCAAGCAGCCGTCAAGCAACTGGAAGGGGAATTTATGAACTTGCAACAAGGAAACTTATCCGTTTGAGACTACACCGCTAGCTTTCTGGAAAAGTCTCGGTTCGCAGAATACTACGTTGCTACGGAGACGATGAAGATGGAAAGGTTTATCTTCGGGCTGAACTCAGAAGTCAAAAGGCTAGTGACTGCAAAAGGACCCGATACCTTCTCAGCTGCAGTTAATGCTGCGGAGAATGTTGAACGAGATATTAGAAGAGATGCTGGCGATAAAAGTATCGGGAAGAGAAATTGGGAAGGACCACAATACGATCCGAAGAAGTCCCGATTTCAGAGGTATGATAGCCGTCCGCCGTTTCGACCAGCGGAAAGACCATGTCAGAAGTGCAACCGTGTCCACCAAGGAAATTGCCAAGGTGATTTACGAGCGTGTTATAAGTGTGGGAAGACCGGACACGTCATTAAAGATTGTAAGGTAACGCGGTTATGTTTCTTATGCAATTCTCCGGATCACCTTCAGTCGGACTGTCCGCGGGGGAGGATACAGCAAGGTGGGTCATCGGGCAGGCCAGCGATTGTTAAACCAGTGATACCAAGACTGGAACCGCCAGTAACCAGGGGTCGCACATTTCAAATGACTGAGAAAGAAGCGGAGGAAATTCCGGATGCGGTCACAGGTACATTTTTAATAAACTCTACACGTGCTAAGGTGTTATTTGATTCCGATGCAAACCGATCATTTGTGTCTCCTGCATTTGCTGCTTGCCTGTGTTTGAAACCTAAAATGCTAGAACATACTCTATCAGTAGATACGGCAAACGATAATCAAGTGTCGGTTAAAGAAGTATTCGATGGCTGTGTGATAAATATAGAGGGGTGTAGAGTGCCAATACAGTTGTTTCCTATAACTTTGATAGAGTTTGACGTCGTAGTGGGAATGGACTGGTTAGCCGAGAATCAGGCTAACATAGTGTGTGATAAGAAGTTAATAAATGTGGTATTACCTGAGAAGGGACCAGTAGTGATTTATGGTGATCGTAGGAATCATCAGTCTAGCCTTATATCTATGATAAAAGACCGTAAGTGTGTTAATAAGGGTTGTCAGAGTTACTTGGCTTACGTGATAGATATTAAGCCAGAAAAGAATAGGATGGAAGATATTCCTATTGTTAGTGAATTCCCTGAAGTATTCCCCGAAGACTTGAATAGTCTTCCGCCCGTTAGACAAGTAGAGTTCGGTATAGACCTGATTCCAGGAGCCACTCCTGTAGCCCGTGCACCTTATCGTCTGGCACCTCCAGAGATGAAAGAGATGATGGCACAACTACAAGACCTATCCGATAAAGGCTTCATCAGACCTAGTTCTTCGCTGTGGGGAGCACCAGTATTATTTGTGAAAAAGAAGGATGGTTCGATGAGGATGTGCATCGACTATCGGGAACTGAATAAGCGCACGATAAAGAACAAGTATCCGCTACCCCGAATTGATGACCTCTTCGATCAGTTAGTGGGAGCTCGCTATTTCTCCAAGATTGATCTGAGATCCGGTTATCACCAGTTGAAAGTTAGAGAAGAAGACGTCCTAAAGACAGCCTTTTGAACAAGGTATGGTCATCACGAATTCTTAGTAATGCCGTTTGGACTGACGAACGCTCCAGCTGCTTTTATGGATTTAATGAATCGGGTATGTAAGCTGTATCTCGATAAACTTGTAATTGTATTTATCGACGATATACTTATCTATTCCCGATCCAAAGAAGAGCATGCGCAACACATTCGTTTGATCTTGGAGTTACTAAAGAAGGAAAAGCTGTACGCTAATTTTTTGAAATGTGAATTCTGGCTACGAACAGTTCAGTTTCTGGGGCATGTAGTTTCCGAAAAAGGGATACAAGTTGATCCGATGAAAGTGGAAGCAGTTGAAAATTGGGAACCGCCAAAGACAGCAACCGAAGTACGTAGTTTTCTGGGTTTAGCCGGCTACTACAGGAAGTTTATAAAAGACTTCTCTCGTATCGCAACGCCTTTGACTAAGCTGACCCGGAAGAACCTGAAGTTCGAATGGAAACCAGAACAAGACGAGGCATTCCGAATATTGAAAGAGAAACAGTGCAGCGCACCGATTTTATCACTACCTGAGGGTTCGGAAGACTTTGTTGTTTATAGTGATGCGTTAAAACTGGGATTGGGATGTGTACTTATGCAGCGTGGAAAGGTTATTGCATATGCTTCTCGTCAATTGAAGGATCATGAAAGACAGTATCCTACGCACGACATGGAACTTGCAGCAGTCGTCTTCGCGTTAAAGATTTGGAGACATTATCTGTATGGTTCCAAATGTCAGATTTATACCGATCATAAGAGTCTCCAACACCTCTTTATTCAGAAGGAACTGAATATGAGACAAAGAAGATGGCTAGAATTGCTGAATGATTACGACTGTGAAATCCTTTATCATCCGGGAAAGGCAAATGTGGTAGCTGATGCATTGAGTCGTCAAGAAAGGGGTGGAACAATAAAAGTTATTTCGCTACGAACTAAACTCCTACCCAACATATTTTACGAATTGCAGAAGTGTCAAGTGGAGGCTTATCAGGATGAACATCTGAAATCAGAACGGTTAGCGGGGATGTCAGCATTGCGAGTAAAAGATGATCGTGGGTTATTGTGTCTGGGAAACAGAGTGTGGGTACCTCGTTTGGGTGGGTTACGTGATCGTGTTTTACAAGAAGCTCACCAATCCCGTTTCTCTATTCACCCAGGTACAAACAAGATGTATAAAGACCTAAAGCAATTCTATTGGTGGCCGGGGATAAAAAGAGGGATTGCTCAGTATGTGGAAAGATGTGATACTTGTAAGAAAGTAAAGATTGAGCACCAAAAGCCGTTTGGTCAACTACAGCGGCTAGAAATACCTATGTGGAAGTGGGAGCAAATTACCACAGACTTCATCACGAAGCTACCAAGAACTCCGAAAGGATTTGATTCTATTTGGGTGATCGTCGACAGGTTGACAAAGTCTGCACACTTTCTACCGATAAAGGAAATCGATTCGATGGAGCGATTAGCTAAGTTGTACATTGACGAAATAGTAACTCGACATGGAGTTCCAATCTCGATCATTTCTGATCATGATAGTCGTTTTACTTCAAGATTTTGGAGAAGTTTTCAAAGGGAAATAGGGACACAGATAAAGTTAAGTACGACGTATCATCCCCAAACAGATGGTCAGAGTGAACAAACGATTCAGACCTTAGAAGATATGCTCCGGGCTTGCATTGTTGATTTTGGGGGATCGTGGGATAAGCATTTACCGTTGATCGAATTCGCTTACAACAACAGTTATCATTCCAGCATACAAGCGGCACCGTTCGAAGTACTGTATGGTAGGAAATGCTGAATGCCTCTATGTTGGAACGAAGTGGGAGAGAAACAGTTAGCGGGGCCGGAAATAGTTCAGTTAACCGCCGATAAGGTTACTCAGACTTGTGAACGATTGAAAGTGGCTCAAGACAGACAGAAAAGCTACGCTGACCGACGCCGAAAGCCATTGGAATTTCAAATTGGGGATTACGTAATGTTAAAGGTTTCACCGTGGAAAGGTGTCATTCGATTTAGACGACAAGGTAAACTTAGCCCAAGGTATATCAGACCGTTTGCAATTACAGAAAGGATAGGTGAAGTAGCTTACCGATTAGATCTTCCGCCAGAATTGAGCAGGATCTATAATGCGTTTCATGTATCGAACTTCCGAAAGTGTTTGGTTACTCCAGATCAGGCAGTCTCTCTACCAGATATCCGAGTCGACGAAAAACTGAATTATGTGGAGGAACCGGAGACCATAGTTGATCATAAAGTCAAAGTGCTGCGGAATAAGGAAATCAGACAAGTGAAAGTTCAGTGGAGGCATCATAGAGGTCAGGATGCTACGTGGGAATCAGAGACGGAAATGAGAGCCAAATACCCTCATCTTTTTACTTAACGGAATTCCGGGACGGAATTATTTTAAGGGGGAGATGATGTAATACCCCGGGTAAGTCCGTTAGATAATTTACCTATCCGTCAGACTTATTTAACTCTATGAAGAAAGTTTAGAGCAAGTTTGGCTAAAATCATGGGTTAAAGGGGTGTGTTAGCCATTAGTTAATAGTTGAGGGTTCAATTGGTAAATTAGGTTAAGATATTATCAAAGCAAGGTATCAGATGTATCATTTATCCTAAAATAGAAAGAGTGTGTGTGTGTGCGGGAGTTCTGAAGGCAAAAGGAAGCAAAAGAGGAAACATACGGTTAGAGCTTCAATCGATTGGGTTAGAAGCGATTTTGAGGTAAGTCCCTTACATATTGTGTTTGTAATCATGTATAGAAGATATCTATCGGTTTAGAATTTCTAATTTCGCGTCTGGATTAGATTTCAATCGATTTCTGGGTAAGTGGAAACTGACTGTGTTCTTGAAGACTCCCGGTGGAGTCCCGGTACTGTCGACTCCCGGTGGAGTCCCGGTACGGTCGACTCCCGGTAGTGTGGAGTCCCGGTAATACTGACTCCCGGTATTATCAACTTCCGGTGATCGAACTCCCGGTACCAATGAGACCCGGTACTATGTAGGCCCGGTACTCTGTGTAGTCCCGGTAGTTTGTTAAGTTTAGTGATACAGTTGAGAACAGGAACTGGTAGGCTTTATATGTTTGGCTAGTAAAGCGGTGTATGTATCTTAACTTGTTTCAGATTCTGTGGAGTCGTGGTAAGAGATAAGATCATTTTGAAAGGAGCTTGCGAGCGTGTGTAATAATCAAAACAGGTGAGTTTTACTTTAAAAACGTTTTTAAACTGGAATACATATACGTATGGTTTGGGAATGTGATAATTGATGATTATGTGTTGATATGTGCGATATATGTAAATTATAATATATTGAGGTATTATATTTACATGAGTATTATAATGTGTTATAATACGTTGGCCGGGCTTAGGACCGGTGTGTTTGGCTATAGAATCTGTATAGCGTTGTTTGGCTGTAGATGTTGTACATCGTTGTAAATTTATTAGTTGGCTTGCAACCAACTAATATGGCCAGGAGGAATGAGAAGGGAAGGTATATGATGTGTGAGTTCAAATTGATATATTTGTCTGTGCTGTGGGATTTATATAATTAAGGTTTATATAAATGATTTCAAACTAACAGGGATTTTCTCACTTAGACCCTTAGGTCTAACTCTCATTTTGTTTTAAAAATATGTATTCCAGGTGGTGGATCGGGTAAGAGCAAGTAATTAGAGAAATCGATGGATGGATTTTGTGAAGGATTATATGATGAAGATTTTGTCATATGTAGCAGTTGTATTACAATATTAAATGTTATATATGTATTTAGTACAAAGTTTGTAGTAGAATGGCTTCTGCTAATTGTAAAAGACTACGGGACCGTATTTGTAATATGATGTCTCTTTTGTTATATCGATGTTATGTTACATTATGTGAATTGTTGTGTATATGGGATTTGGGTTGTTACACACGCTTTGTCAAAAGATTCTTTTAATTAGTTGTTAAAGTCCACATCGACCTTAAGTTGTACTTTGGTGCAATTTTTGGCATTAACAGTTTGGCGCCATCCGTGGGACCTCATCTAGAGAAAATCTTCGACAAACGTGCGTCCTACTAACGGTTTCTTGTAGTCTTCTTTATTCCCTGTTTCAGGAGAATGGCAAATAACGGAAACCCTGAACAAGCCGCTGTCCCAGAACAGGAGGGGCTCGAAAATGCACAAGATGCTCCTGAAGCAGTCAACGATTATCGCTTGGAGGAAGTCGTCCTGGATTCAAACAAGCCTGAGCAAAAAGTCTTTATCGGGTCATCCCTCAGTCCCTGCCTTAGGGAAAAGTTGATGTCTTTTTTGTAGGAATATGCTGATTGTTTCGCCTGGTCGCATGAAGATATGGTCGGTATAGATCCTAACGTCATCTCCCACAAACTCAACGTCGACCCATCGTTCAAACCTGTCAAGCAGAAGCGAAGGAAATTTGCTCCTGAAAGGAATAAGGTGATAAATGACGAAGTCGACAACCTTTTCAAGACAGGGAAGATTCGAGAAGTAAAGTACCCCGATTGGCTCGCTAACGTCGTGGTTGTAGCAAAGAAGAATGGAAAATGGAGGGTCTGTATCGACTTCACGGACCTCAAAAAGCTTGTCCAAAAGATCATTTTCCATTACCTCATATCGATGCCATGGTCGACGCAACGGCAGGGCACGAACTGTTGACGTTCATGGATGCCTATTCCGGATATAATCAAATCCTAATGCACGTCGAGGATCAAGAAAAAACCGCATTTATGACGGACCGAGGTATTTACTGTTATAAGGTTATGCTTTTTGGACTAAAAAATGCAGGTTCTACCTACCAGCACCTGGTGAACAAGATGTTCAAGGATCGTCTTGGCGACACAATGGAGGTGTACATCGATGATATGTTGGTCAAGTCGAAGCAAGCTGTCGATCACGTCGGGCACTTGAGGCAATCGTTCAACATCTGTAGAGAATATAGTATGAAGCTTAATCCGACGAAATGTTCCTTTAGCGTCAGTGCCGTGAAATTCTTAGGCTACATGGTCACTTGTCGAGGCATCGAGGCTAATCTTGACCAGATCAATGCTATCGCCGAGATCAAGTCTCCGAGAAATTTCAAAGAGGTCCAAAGGCTCACTGGTCGGGTAGCAGCCTTGGACAGGTTTATCTCTCGATCCTCAGATAAATGCCATATATTTTACAATGTCCTTAGGAAAAATAGAGGCTTCTACTGGACCGACGACCATGAGCAGGCATTGCAAAAGCTTAAATAGTACATGACGTCGCCTCCTCTATTGTCGAAACCTCACGATCATGAGGTCTTGCAACTATATTTGGCTGTTAGTCCAAATGCAGTAAGCGTCGTACTAACGCGAGAAGATGAAAAGCAACAATTGCCGATCTGCTATGTAAGTAAATCTCTCTTGGACGCAGAAACCAGGTATTCCTCAATGGAAAAATTGCTTTTGTCGCTAGTCACAGCTGCTAAAAAACCGCGACACTATTTTGAATCACATCCTATTACTGTCGTGACTAACTTTCCTCTAAAGTCTGTCTTAAGGAAGCCTGAGTTGACAGGTCGCTTAGCAAAATGGAGTATATATCTCAGCAGTTACGACATTGATTTCAAACCCAGGACTGCGATTAAATCGCAGGCCTTGGCAGACTTCATTGCTGATTTCAGCCCTGAATTGGAGAAAGAAGCAAAGCTCGAAGTGTCAACTGTGGCGACTCACGACGACGTACCTTGGATCTTGCATGTTGACGGTTCATCCAACGTTAGAGGTTCAGGACTAGGCGTCGTCTTAAAGTCGCCACATGGGGCAAGATGGTATATTCGATCCGGTGCGATTTCAAAACCACCAACAACGAAGCTGAGTATGAGGCCCTGATCATAGGAATGAATATGGCCTACAACTCGGGGGAAACCGCGTTACATGTCAAAAGCGATTCTCTCCTGGTGGTAAACTAGATCAATGGGGAATTCGCGGCCAAAGATTCAAAAATGACAGCGTACTTAAAGGTAGCAAAAGAAAAATCCGAAAAATTGAAATATTTTTCTATTGAACAGATCCCGAGGGATTAGAATACTCAGGCCGACGCTTTAGCAAATCTCGGGTCTGCTTTGGTCGAACCAATATTCGACGCCATTCCCATGATCCATCTGGCGACATCGTCCATCGAAAACGTCGATGTCGTCCAGATCGAAGATGAAGAGGATGATTGGTCGTGCGACATCCGAAATTTCCTCACTCACGACCAACTCCCAGAAGACAAAATGGAGGCCCGGAAGATCAGATTCAAAGCATCTAAATATATCATGATTGGAGATAAGCTCTATCGACGATCATCAACAGGATTAAACCTAAGATGCATCGTTAGCAAAAGTCAGGCCCAGAAAATCCTTCAAGAAATGCACGACGGCGAAGGTGGCAATCATGCAGTTTGGCTAATCGTATCTATCGACAAGGGTATTTTTGGCCAACGTTGCGACAAGACGCCGTCAAATATGTCCAGAACTGTGATCCTTGTCAACGACACTCAAGTATGTCACATAAACCCTCTGAACCCTTGCACTCGACACTTATCCCATGGCCCTTCATGAGGTGGGGAATGGATATTGTCGACAAGCTACCCCCGGCCCCGGGACAAAAGGTATTCCTCCTTGTACTCACCGATTATTTTTCCAAATGGGTTGAAGCAGCTGCTTTTTCCCAAGTTAGGGATAAAGAAGTCATCTCTTTTATCCAGACAAACATCATATGCAGATTTGGGATTCCATCCGAAATCGTCTGTGACAACGAATCCCAATTCATAAGCGACATGACCCAACAATTCTGTGAAGACAGAAACATCAAGCTGACAACCTCGACTCCCAGATACCCCAAGCTAACGGACTTGCTGAATCAAGTAATAAGACCATTATTGATTCGATCAAGAAAAGGCTAAAAGCTGCAAAGGGAAAGTGGGTCGAAGAACTCCCATCAGTCCTGTGGGCAAATCGCACGACACCACGCACGTCCACAGGACAAACCCCTTTCTCTCTCGTCTACGGTTGCGAAGCAGTCTTGCCAGTCGAGGTCCAATTCCCAACTTCAAGGCATACTTCAGTCGATCACAACTTGGTCGATTTAGGATACGACCTCGACGCCCTCGAAGAACTTAGAGAATCAGCCTTGATTAGGATGGCGTCACAAAAGCAAGCGGTCGAGCGACATTTCAACAAAAACGTGAAAATCAAAGTCTTTCAAGAAGGCGACTACGTCCTCCGTCGAGTATTCCAAAACACTCAAGAGCTCAACGCAAGTAAACTTTCCATTAAGTGGGAAGGTCCTATCGTATATCTGAAGTCGTGGGTAAAGGGGCCTATCGACTCCAGACCCTCAACAACCAAGAAATCCCACGCAGCTAGAATGCAACGCATCTAAAGAGGTATTTCTTTTAAACCCTTTTTCATACGATTGTTTATTTCACCTCGACGGTAACTAACTGTTGGTCCCGAAGGCCTATAAAAGTTTATAGAAGGGGGGGGGGGGGTTGAATACAAACACACAAAATTTACTTTTCTAAATTGTTTATTGATAAATCATTAACAATTTACAGCTTGTTGTGGAGACAAGATTAAGGATAAACCTAAATCTAAACAAGTTGGAACACTAAGGTTTCTTGCACTAAGAAAGATAAGGAAATTACTAATAATAACCTATCTTGAGATAAGAGATTGAACTTGTCCAGAGTTAGCAAGTTACTTCAAATGAAGTGGGTTCATCTCTTTATATACTGCATGCATTTAATGCAAGTCAGTATACACTTTACACGTGTCATCAGCTGATTGGTTGCACGTCATTGACCTTTGTTGACAACCTTAGTAGCCGCATGTATGAACAGTGTAGTGTCAGAGTGGTTGTACGAATTCAGATAATCGGAGGTTCTTTTCTGACATTTCGTACGGAGTCGTGCAAGGGTGGTTAAGACAAAAGTACTTTGTACGGAGGACTTCGTGATCAGCTTTCGTTGATTCAGCGCTTCATCATTTCTATTCAGCGAATGATAAAGTTCAGCGATAGCTGAAGTCTTGTATTCAGCGATGCATTTTGTTTTGAAATCTTGCATTTTCATGCGTTTGTCAGAGAGAGAAAACATACCTTAATCAACTAACCAAGTTTATTCAGAGAGAAGATGATTGAATAGGTTATATGAGTTGTGTTGATCCAAACCCTCAGTGATTTGACAATGACCCTCTCTTAAATACTTAGTGAAAATTGTAAGTAAACAATATGTATCAGAGTTTCACTATCGCTTATAAGTACTAAGATCTTACAGTACCGCTGATAGGAACTCTCGCTCTTTAAATTAAACACTCAGCGAACACTGTTCACCATAATGCTCTGAGTCTGTTCAGTCCTTATGGTGATCGCTGATAAGTTAGTTGTTTACTTATGATCCCTGAAGACAAGTTTCACGTCAACACAGGTTCTACGCTGAAGTCGAAGATCAAGCTCAAGAACCAGCGACAAGTCTACTAATGAACTGATGCGGATCAGCGAAGACTCAGATTTGTCCACTCAACGTGAAGTATCAAGTACAAGACTTCAGCTATCGCTGAACTTTATCATTCGCTGAATAGTAAATGATAATCGCTGAATCAACGAAAGCTGATCATGAAGTCCTCCGTACAAAGTACTTTTGTCTTAACCTCCCTTGCACGCCACCGTACGAAATGTCAGAAAAGAACCTCCGAAAATCTGAGATCGTACAACCACTCTGATACTACACTGTTCATTCATGCGACTACTAAGGTTGTCAACAAAGGTCAATGACATGCAACCAATCCGCTGATGACACGTGTAAAGTGTATACTGACTTGCATTAAATGCATGCAGTATATAAAGAGATGAACTCACTTCATTTGAAGTAACTTGCTAACTCTGGACAAGTTCAAATCTCTTTCAAGATAGGATTTTATTAGTAATCTCCTTATCTTTCTTAGTGCAAGAAACCTTAGTGTTCCAACTTGTTTAGATTTAGGGTTATCCTTAATCTTGTTTCCGCAACAAGCTGTAAATTGTTAATGATTTATCAATAAACAATTTAGAAAAGTAAAATAGTGTGTTTGTATTCAACCCCCCCTTCTACAAACTTGTATAGGCCTTTCGGGACCAACAAGTGGTATCAGAGCAGATTTGTTTAATCTCATAAACAAGATCTAATCTAAGATATTTCTCTTCCTTGCTATTATCTGAAAATGGCCTCCCACACAAACACAAATTATATAGACAATGGTTCTCTTGCAAAACCCCCTAGATTTTCCAGAGACAACTTCAACTTATGGAAAAATAGGATGATGCTCTTCCTAGAAGGTGTAGACCCTACTATGACCTACTATCTTGAAAACGGCCCACACATCCCTGTAACTATTGATCCTTTAGTTCCAGCCACTGCAACTAGAGCTGCTATTCCTGAAAGGCTGATTCCAAAGGAAATACACATGTGGACCGATGAAGATAAGAAGAAAGTGGCTATAGATACAAAAGCCAGATCCATACTATCCATGGCCCTTCCTGACGAAGTCTACCATTCCGTCATGAACCTGAAATCATCAAAAGCCATGTGGGACACAATATGTGTTCAGTATGAAGGAACGTCTGAAGTCCAGGATTCAAGAAAGATCAACCTGGTAAGACAATACGAAAGCTTCATTTCTGGTAAGAATGAAACTCTCTCTGAAGTTCATCAACGTTTTAATTGCTTAATTATAGATCTTAAAACGGTTGGTAAGGAATATTCTAACTTTGAAGTGCTGACAAAGTTTTTAGAATGTTTTCCTGAAAGCTGGGACAATTATTCCATGTGTCTCAAGCTGTCAAAGGATCTAAGATCAATGACTCTTACTACCTTATATGGCACATTGCTGAATCATGAGCAATCTAGCCATCTTAAGAAGAATCTTGTAAAAGATTCCAAAAGCACCCCTGTTGCTTTAATCTCAGAGGAACCTTCTACTCAGCGACCCGTGGTCACTATCACTGAGTTAGAAAGTAACTCTGAAAGGTCATCAGATTCTGATTCTTTAGATGATGATGAATCCTTGGCTCTCCTAACTAAAAGGTTCAGGAGATTCGTCAAGAAGAAAATGTTTAGAAAGAACAAAACTCTTTCTATAGCTGACAAGCCTAAGTCATCAGCGTTTGTTGATAAGGCTACTGCTACTTGTTTCAACTGCGAAAAGACAGGTCATTTCGCTAACGAGTGCAGGTCAAAGAAAATCATGAGACCTTCAGCTTTTACAAAGAAATCCTTTATTCCAAGGAATAAAGATGACAAATACTCAAAGCTGAAGGAGAAGTATGCAAAGCTGAAAAGCTTTAAGTAGAAAGGAAAAGGCCTGATGGCTGACTATGATTGGGCTGCTTCTGATGAAGAAGCCTCATCATCTGATTCTGAAGATGATGAAGAAAATCAATGCCTCATGGCCAAGATTGAAGAAGAGGAAGAAAGTTCAGACATTCCCTCCACTTCAACATCTGCCATTCAGGTATCACCTTCTTTCTTTACCAATATTGCAAATATTGATGAAGCTGATAGTCTCCGTAAAATCGATCTACTGACTAGAAGTTTATACGAAGCCATGAACGGCAAAGCTGTGGTTGAAAACCAAAATCTTGATCTCGCTGAAAAGCTTAAAAACTGCCACCTTCAAATAGAAAAGCTTTCTAAAATTGAAGATGATTTTAAAGATCAAGTCTATTTAAATCAGCTAGTCAAAATCGAACGAGCAGAAGCTATCGCTGCATTAAAAGCTGAACAAGCTACTGTTGAAGGATGGTGTAATTCTTCAACAAAGATCACTGAGATAATTAAGGCTCAGATTCCTCTGAGTGATAAACGTGGTCTGGGTTATAAAAATGATACTCCAAAACCAACCACTGAACGTTCAATGCTTAAATTTGGAACGTTCGTATCCTCAGTAGCTGACACTTCATCATCTCAGTACTCCTCGTCGGTTACACCAATCCCTGAGGAAACTCCTACCTCCTCAAAAGGTAAGGAGAAAATGGTTTATTCAAAACCTACCTCTGTCTCTAAAGACAAAGGTAAAGGAATTGTTATTTATCAAAATCCTCAGAAGGGTACCTTAGTACCTAAGCTGAATGCTTCCAAAGCCTTAGTGATTCATTCATCTGGTTCTAGAAATCAGACCTCTGGATCAGTTCAGCGACCTACTCCTAGACTCAGAGTAGATATCCTTGGTAAGAAATCTGAAGAACTGAATGTTCGTCCTATTTCAAAAACCAATAGTGTACTTGGTGCTGGCACTTCTAATTCCAAATTAAAATCTCAGCACTCAAGTGGTCCTAGAACTAATTTTAGTTATAGGAAATGTTATCACTGTGGACTTACCGATCATATTGCAAGTAAGTGTCCCACAGCCACCAAAGATGATAAGATAGCTAAGGTGAAGATAGCACCCAAGAAGACCAAACCAGTTGCAATTCAGGTCAAGGTGACTCCTACCGCTGAGGTCAAGAAATTGACCAAAGTGAAGAAAGACAAAGCTGAATCTTCAAATGCTGCGAAGACTGCTGAACCCATTCCAACTACTTCCACTGACAAACGCGTATACATGGTGAAGTGGGTACCCAAGCAAAACTAATCTTCCTTTGTATTGCAGGTTAAAAAGGGTATCTGGTATCTCGATAGCGGATGCTCTAGACACATGACTGGAAAGAAAAACCTGCTCGCTGAATACAAGGAAGAGAAGGGTCCCTCTGTGACTTTCGGTGGAAATGGAAAAGGACACACCCGAGGGTATGGTGTAATTTCAAATGGTACAACATCCTTCAGAAGAGTCGCATATGTTGAAGGGCTGAAGCATAATCTTCTAAGCATCAGTCAGCTTTGCGACATGGATAACAAAGTGATTTTCACTAAGGAATCCTGCTTTGTCTCTGACAAAAAGGAGAAGATAGCTCTCAGCGGTTATCGTTTGGAAAATGTTTACGTTATAAACATGGACTCAACAACCACTAAGAACTCCTGTTTCTTCTCAAAAGCATCTTCTGATGTTAACTGGCTATGGCACAAAAGGCTCTCACATCTCAACTTCAAGACACTGAATACTCTTTCATCCAAAGAGTTAGTCACTGGTCTACCTCAACATTCATACGCCAAAGAGTCCTTATGTTCAGCGTGTGAAAAAGGAAAGCAGACCAAGGCAAGTTTTAAGTCAAAGCAAGTTTCCTCAGTGTCATCTCCTCTACAACTACTCCATATGGATTTGTTTGGCCCCGTTAACAAACAATCCATCGCTGGAAAGAAATATACGCTGGTCATAGTTGATGAATTCTCTCGTTACACATGGGTAATGTTTCTCCGTTCTAAGAGTGACACCCCTGAAAAACTCATCACCTTTGTTCGGAAGATGGAAACTCTGAACAATATGACTGTTCGCTCAATAAGGAGTGATCATGGAACTGAATTCAAAAACAGTTCTCTTGATTCCTTCCTTGAGAGCAAGGGTATTTCTCACAACTTTTCGTCAGTGAGAACACCACAACAAAATGGAGTCGCTGAAAGAAGAAATAGAACAATTATTGAAGCTGCACGTTCAATGCTCAGCGATTCTCACCTGCCTACTCAGTTTTGGGCAGAAGCTGTCAACACTGCTTGTTTTACGCAAAACAGGTCGCTGATAGTTAAAAGATTCAAAAAGACAGCATATGAACTCTTTCATGGGAGAAAGCCTTCAATCAGCTTTCTTCACATATTTGGATGTCAGTGTTTCATACTGAACAACAGAGATGCCCTTGGAAAGTTTGATCCTAAGGCTGATGATGGAATCTTTCTTGGATACTCCTCAGTTTCCAAAGCCTTCAGAGTCTTCAACCGAAGAAGACAAACTGTAGAAGAAACTATTCACGTCACGTTTGACGAATCCCGTTCAGCGAACTCTAAACCGAACGCTGATACAGAAGAACTGAATCAATGGATGTTTTCTCATCTTGGTGATTCAGAAGATATTCCCACTCCTCATGCTCACACCGTAGAAAATGATGGTCCTTCTATCATTCCAAATATGTAAAATAGTGAAGCTGAAACATCTTGGGTCTCAGCTGTTCCTATAAACACTATACCTGCAGTTGATCCAAATGTCTCAGAAATTCCATCTATTTCTCAGCAATCAGTGAATGAAGTGGCAAATGCAAACATTCCTCTCTTAGATGATAATCCAGAAGTAGCTGAAGCCTCATCTTCAGTTTCTCCAGTTCAGACTGAGTCAGCGACGCATGCTCCGGCTCAGCGATGGACTGTAAATCACCCAATCGATCAAATTCTTGGTGATCCCAACGCTGGTATTCAGACTCGTAGAAGTGCAGGTAATATTTGTTTATTTGTTAACTTTATTTCTCTAACTGAACCAAAGAAAATAGATGATGCCCTCAAAGATCCAAACTGGGTCAGCGCTATGCAAGAAGAGCTGACTGAATTCGAAAGAAACAAAGTTTGGAAACTTGTTCGTAGACCAACTAACAAAACGGTGATAGGCACTAAATGGGTCTATCGAAACAAGTTGGACGAACATGGTACTGTAACTCGCAACAAAGCTCGTCTTGTTGCTCAGGGATACAGACAAGAGGAAGGCATAGATTATGACGAAACTTTTGCTCCAGTAGCAAGACTTGAATCTATTCGTCTTTTCTTAGCATATGATGTACACAAAAACTTCACTGTACATCAGATGGATGTTAAGTCAGCGTTTCTAAATGGAAAGCTGAATGAAGAAGTGTATGTGGAACAACCTCCAGGATTCTCAGATCCTAAGCGTCCAGGTTATGTTTATAAACTGGACAAGGCACTTTATGGCTTAAAGCAAGCTCCACGTGCATGGTATGATACTCTCTCTACTTATCTCCATATTGAAAAATATGAGCGAGGTAAGATTGACAAAACTTTGTTTTTTAGAAAAGTGAAAGGTCATATCATTTTAGTTCAAATATATGTTGATGACATTATATTTGGTTCTACTAACCCTGAGCTTTGTACTCGTTTCTCTGATAGAATGAAAGATGAGTATAAAATGAGTATGATGGGTGAACTAACATATTTCCTTGGTCTTCAGATTAAGCAAACTGAAAAAGGAACTTTTATAAATCAGGGAAAGTATGTTAAAGATATGCTGAAGAAATTCGACTTAACTGAAAGTTCAGCTATGAAAACCCCTATGGCACCACCGCTGATACTTGATAAGGACACAAAGGGTGTTCCTGTCAATGTCACGATGTACCGTGGGATGATCGGCTCACTATTGTATCTTACAGCTAGCCGACCCGATATTATGTTTGCAACATGTCTGTGCGCACGATATCAAGCTGAACCTAAGATATCCCATATGAAAGCTGTAAAGCGAATCTTTCGATATCTTAAGGGTACAGCGAATCTAGGTCTTTGGTATCCTAAAGACTCAGGATTCGATCTAACCGCCTATTCAGACAGTGATTTTGCAGGTTGCAAAATGGATAGGAAAAGCACCACAGGAGGATGTCAGCTCCTGGGTGGAAAGCTGGTAAGTTGGATAAGTAAGAAGCAAAACTCAGTGTCCACTTCCACAGCTGAAGCTGAGTATGTAGCCGCTGGAAGCTGCTGTTCTCAAGTCTTGTGGATGAGAAATCAGCTACTAGACTATGATCTTCAGCTCTCCAAAATTCCAATCTATTGCGACAGCACAAGTGCCATCGCTATAGCAAACAATCCAGTGCTACACTCAAAGACAAAACACATAGAAATCAGATATCATTTTATCAGAGATCATGTGATGAATGGTGATATAGAACTTCATTTTATCCCAACTGATTATCAGTTAGCTGATTTGTTTACCAAACCTCTTGATGAGACAAGATTCAACTTTCTCATCAGCGAGCTTGGAATGCTGAACTTTGAAGGATAAAATCTTCAGCGGTTCACATTTAATCAGCGATACGTTTATACATTCTTGTATAGGCTTCGGGATAAAATCAACTTATATAATCCATTTCATCATCTTCTCTCTGAATAAACTTGGTTAAACTGATATCCAGGTATGTTTTCTCTCTCTGACAATCGCATGTAAATGCAAGATTTCAAAATAAATTGCATCGCTGAATATCTCTTCCTTAACAACGATATTTTGAAAATTCCTTAAACCTTCACTGATATTTCTATTCAGTGCTTCATGTTTTTCAAAAGAGTCCCTGAGTTTTTCAAAACCTCAGAGACATCCTAAAAGAATGTGAAAGGACAGTTGTGACGTCATTGCAACAAATTACACTCGGCACGATTTCTTTCTGACACACGTTTGCACGTTTTGTTCAAACTTCCAATCAAATGCAAACACGTGTCCGTGTCATGATGAAAACCTTTTCCCGCTCAAGGTTTTCTCTCTCTAAAAATCCCTATATAAACAACTCTTGGTTTATATTTGTCTTTTACGCGAACAATCTTTCTCCGCAAGAAAAGAATTCTCTGTTGCATTTGTGCTCTCAAAAACCTCAAGAACTGTTCATCATCTTCTTCATCAAAACTTCAAGGTTAATATGTTCTTATTTTTTATCAAATGCGTATAACTTGTTTTCGATCTTCTCTTTGTTTTAACAAGATCAAACAAAAGAACTTTTTAAAATAAAATCATTTCTTTCATGGTTTTATGAACACAACCATTTCATGGTTGTTCTTCAAGTTTTAAATCTAAATCTTAAACTTGTTCTTCATTCGTATCCATTTTTCTTTTAGAAACTGGAATACAAGATTTTATGGGTTTTACTTTTCTTTCAAAATCAAGAAAAACCCTAATCTTCATTAAGACATTTTTTGTCTGAATGAAATGGACAAGATTCGAAAAATCTTAAACGGAAATTTCTTTCCACATTAAGATAATTCTTATCTGTTAACATCTTCGGTTGAACTGATAATACAGTGAAATGGCATCTTCAAAGTTGAATGTTACCGCTGAGTCCAACTCCACTGACTCTGAGGAAATGGACATATTCAAAGCCCCCCAGGTGAAGTTCGAGCTGGATCAACTCGATTGGACTAAGGCCAACAACCTCTCAGCTCTTCTCGAGTTTCCTCCTCGGAAGCAAGTATCACATCTGGACGATGCTGTAAATTTTCTGAAGAACAGCCCCATCTACACAGCCCTGACCATAACACCTCCTGCCAGTCAGCGGCTCTTATCCCAGTTCTGGTACTCTGCCAGACACACTGAGCTACCCTCTGCCAAAGATCCATCCAAAACCATAGACTGCATACTCAGCGATACTGAGTATGGCACCATCAAGATCACACCCCCATTATCCGCAAAGCCCTAAACTTCCCAAATGCCACCAAAGAAAAACCTTTCGTTCCATTCCCTGACCACAAGAAGCACGCTGACAGAGAAGCAATCATTGCTTTCCTTGACGCAATGGGTTATATCTGGGATATTGGAAGGGACAAGAAGCCTGAGAAGAAACTGACGCTGATAAAGAAATCCAAGATGCCCAGCGAGATGAATTTCATCTTCGCTCACCTGATCAGCTGCATGACAGCGAAATCCGGATCTTCTGATCAAGCCGCCCAACCTCAGCAGTCCATGGGATACGCACTGCTGTAAGGTCTAAACATTGACTGGGCCTCAATTATTTATGAAGACCTGATTCAACGTGTCGATTCTGCCGCTGACAGACCAGCATGGGTTCCTTACCCACGATTCATCAGCGCCATCTTTCAATATGGCCTGAAGGACAGCTATCCTGAAGAGGGTGATCTGAAACTTTCTCAGATTGGCCCTAAGGTTCTCGACTTCAAGCCTGTCGCCAATGAGGTACGTCTCTCTACTCTTCTCACTCTTCTAAATTCTCCGCTTTCTGTGGCTCCTTCAGCGACTATACCCATCGCTGATACCCCGGCCACAAAATCCTCTCCTTCTAAGAAAAGGAAACCCTCACACACCCAACTTGATTCCAAAAGGATCAAGAAAACCAAGGAGCAACCCCAGCAATTCCATGCTGAAGACTCCTCAGCTCATTCTGAAGAGCTGAAGGAAAGTTCCATGGTACGCTCTGCCACACCCGTGCAAGCCATCCCTCCAATCCAGACTTCAGCGTCTCCAAACGCTGAGGTTAGAAACTTGGAAACTACCCAACCTCCCTCAGCCTCTCAAAAGACTGATGAAGTGATTGTCAGCGATTCCAACGCTGAACTCAGAACCCGAACCCCAATCTTAACCTTCGCTTCTCCCTCCACCCAATTGGACACTCCTCTAGCGAACACTGGAGATGCCATCATTCCAGAAGCCGCCGCTGATGCTTCTCAACTAATGATGAAGAAAGGACCTGCAGAGTTCACCATACCTCACCGTACTTTCGAAGAGGATATGGAACACTACTCAGGAACCTGCAACTTCGACGAGTTCATCAATCCTCCTACAGGTACTAATCCCACCTTAAACACTGTAACTAAACCTGAAACTTCTGAGCTTTCCTTTGTTCACAAGTACTTATATGTTACAGGTCCTAATTTGGGAGACATCAACACCTCTCTGAAGTCCGTGGAAACAAAGCTGTCCAGTCTCACCACCACACTCTCCAACAACTCAACAGCTGTAACAAACGCTGGAGAGAACTTGACAAAGCTGACAACGGTGGTGGAGAAGAAAGCTTCCACTGAAGACATCAAGAGTCTTGATAAGACACTCAGCGATTTTGCCAAGGTGCTCTGTGACATCTACACTGACTACACAAGCCTCAAAATATCAGTTTCGACCATGTCCAGCGAAGTAACAACGCTGAAGACATCGGTTGCAAACCTCGAGGGTGATATGTCAGAGGTCAAGACTGACTTATGCTCTGTAAAGACCGACGTTAGCTCTATGAAGACGATGATCGAGACGCTGGTAAACAAGGCAAATAGTCCAGCTCCTGCTCCTGCCCCTGTCCCTATTCTGGAATCTTTCACAGAGGAGGATCGCACAGAGCTGAGGAAAATCACGCCTGCTATTTCTGGCCTAGAAGACAGAATAGCAAAGCTTGAAGGTTGTGTGAAAATCTCTGGCCCAGAAGACAGAGATGACACCAATGCTGAGTCTGCCCATTCCTCCCCCAGTCATCATGAAAAATAGGGGGAGAAGAGCGCTGAACATTCCAAGGAGAAAAGCGCTGAAGATCTTGAGAAAAGCGCTGAAGATCTGAACAACAAAAGTGCTGAAGACCTTTCCCATGATGAATCTATCAGGGGAGAGAGGAATGAAGATCTGATCACTGGACCTCAGGGAGATGAAAACCCTGAGGGAACCGAGAAGCTCGCCTCTGTATCTGAGGGGGAGCAACTCGAAGAAGATGCTGAGAATTCCGAAGCAGAAGAAGATGAAGACATCGACATCCCTGACGACAAACCATCCTTCTCTCCAAGAAAGGATGATGATGATGATGAAGATGACGATGATTTCTTTATCGTCAAACCTGCCCCAAGGATCAAAGCTCTTAAAGGAATCTCAATAAAAGAACCATCAGGGGAGAAGACAAAGACAAAGCCCTCAGCCTCTGGCGCTGAGAAAAGCAAAGACAAAGGCCTCGCTGAAGATGAAAATCTAGCGATTCTCTTTGAAAAGCCGGTTTGTCAGGTAAACTAAAACTTTACTCTTTCCTTCCCTGAACTTCTCAACAGCTCACTAAGTTCTCCAAACCTATATACACATCCACATTATTTTTCTATCTTTTCTACCCAAGTTCTTCTACCCAATTCTTATCTGTAAGATCGCTGCTTTTCAGCTAGTCCTCTCCCCTGTTTGAGGATGTCGCTGAAGGTTCTACTGTTGCGACTTCACAAATAAAGCCAGCTGCTGCTGAGGAAATAATCCCAGTCTTGGATTTAATCTCTGAGACTGATGAACCAGAAGAACAACCTCTCTTGCACAATAAGAGACCTTCCTCAGTTCCTCAAAGGCTGAGTGAAGAGGATCAAAAGAGAAGAGAAGAAATAATAAAGCAATTCGAGGATCAGCGAATCATTCTAAGGCGTGATCAACTGCCTTCAGTTCCTCCTAAGTTCAGAATTTCAAAAGCTGAATATCAGGACCACCTTAGAGCTGAACGCCTCATTTCTGAAAGGAAGGAAGCTGAAGAGAAAGACAGAGAATACGCCATCAAGCTCACTCAAGAATCTGTCAAAGACCCCAAGCTGAAGCGTGTTCCCATTCAAATCCAACGAAAGATGTGGGAAGAAGCCCAGAAGATCGTGGAAAAGAAAACTGAAGTTTCTCAGACCACCTTGATCTGGTGTAAAGAGAAAATTCACTTCAGATATCGTCCAGCGAAGATCAACAAGGTATTCATCTATGTAAGAACATCTATCGGAGTACCTATTGTTGACATCAAACTGTTCAGAGAAGATGGCACATCTGAAACCTTTCGTGCTGACACTGTAAAAAGGTATGGTCTCTCTGAATGGCTGGAGATGAGGTTAGCTATCCAACCATCACAATCAAAGTACAAGAATCATTTCGAAAAGCTGATAAACAGACAGATCGACTTGATATCTTCTTGTGTGGATATTCCTCCTGTTCCTGATCTAAAGCCGAAAAGAAAAAGAGGTTCTCCAAGGAAGAAACGTCAAGATTCAAACTCAGGACCTGTCATACGAAATGAAAATGGAATTGGTTTCTCTCACGCTGAAGTACTTGGTCTTGATCCTGATCTATCTGCCCTTGACATCTCTTTGCCACCATGTGAACTTTTCGTCCCTGGTAAAGTCATCAGTAATCCTTATGGAATATTCTTTCTTGACTACGACGGACGTAAATGCTTTCAACGGATCGCTGAGCTCCCAATCACTCTAATCGGACAGCTCAGAGATCTTATCTACTGGTGTGACTTCAGAAAGGACATTCAGGCACGACACCTAAAACCCTTGATCTTTCAAGAAGCACTGAAGAAAAGAAAACAAGGTGTAACGGTTCCTGACTGGATGATTCCCACAAAAAAGACGACCCTTGATGAACTTCTCATTAAGGAAGAACCTTTTGAAAACTGATATAATCTCCTTTTTCTCTATTGTATCAGTTATCCTTCTGTACTTGTAATTTATTTCGCTTGTACTTGTAATCTTTCTGTTCTTCATTGTAACCTGATTCAAAGATTTAAAGAAAGATTTCAGCGAATGTACTTTACTCCATCAGTACTGAAAAGATCCCAGAAAACAGTAAAAGGGACAAATATTTTATGAGTTCTTTTTATCCTTATGTTTTCATTTAATAGCAATTTTCTTTGTTGCTATGTCATAATCAAATAGGGGGAGATTGTTGATCCAAACCCTCAGTGATTTGATAATGACCCTCTCTTAAATACTTAGTGAAAATTGTAAGTAAACAATATGTATCAGAGTTTCACTATCGCTGATAAGTACTAAGATCTTACAGTACCGCTGATAGGAACTCTCGCTCTTTAAATTAAACACTCAGCGAACACTGTTCACCATAATGCTCTGAGTCTGTTCAGTCCTTATGGTGATCGCTGATAAGTTAGTTGTTTACTTATGATCCCTGAAGACAAGTTTCACGTCAACACAGGTTCTACGCTGAAGTCGAAGATCAAGCTCAAGAACCAGCGACAAGTCTACTAATGAACTGATGCGGATCAATGAAGACTCAGATTTGTCCACTCAACGTGAAGTATCAAGTACAAGACTTCAGCTATCGCTGAACTTTATCATTCGCTGAATAGTAAATGATAATCGCTGAATCAACGAAAGCTGATCATGAAGTCCTCCGTACAAAGTATTTTTGTCTTAACCTCCCTTGCACGCCACCGTACGAAATGTCAGAAAAGAACCTCCGAAAATCTGAGATCGTACAACCACTCTGATACTACACTGTTCATTCATGCGGCTACTAAGGTTGTCAACAAAGGTCAATGACATGCAACCAATCCGCTGATGACACGTGTAAAGTGTATACTGACTTGCATTAAATGCATGCAGTATATAAAGAGATGAACTCACTTCATTTGAAGTAACTTGCTAACTCTGGACAAGTTCAAATCTCTTTCAAGATAGGATTTTATTAGTAATCTCCTTATCTTTCTTAGTGCAAGAAACCTTAGTGTTCCAACTTGTTTAGATTTAGGTTTATCCTTAATCTTGTTTCCGCAACAAGCTGTAAATTGTTAATGATTTATCAATAAACAATTTAGAAAAGTAAAATAGTGTGTTTGTATTCAACCCCCCCTTCTACAAACTTGTATAGGCCTTTCGGGACCAACAAGTTGATTTTATCCTATCGCTGATCAATGTGAACCGCTGCAGATTTTACCCTTCAAAGTTCAGCATTCCAAGCTCGCTGATGAGAAAGTTGAATCTTGTCTCATCAAGAGGTTTGGTAAATAAATCAGCTAACTGATAATCAGTTGGGATAAAATGAAGTTCTATATCACCATTCATCACATGATCTCTGATAAAATGATATCTGATTTCTATGTGTTTCATTTTTGAGTGTAGCACTGGATTGTTTGCTATAGCGATGGCACTAGTGCTGTCGCAATAGATTGGAATTTTGGAGAGCTGAAGATCATAGTCTAGTAGCTGATTTCTCATCCACAAGACTTGAGAACAACAACTTCCAGCGGCTACATATTCAGCTTCAGCTGTGGAAGTGGACACTGAGTTTTGCTTCTTACTTGTCCAACTTACCAGCTTTCCACCCAGGAGCTGACATCCTCCTGTGGTGCTTTTCCTATCCATTTTGCAACCTGAAAAATCACTATCATGCACGAGGATCTTGCTTTAAGCCATAAAGTGCCTTATCCAGCTTATAAACATAATCTGGACGCTTAGAGTCTGAAAACCCTGGAGGTTGTTCCACATAAACTTCTTCATTCAGCTTTCCTTTCAGAAACGCTGACTTAGCATCCATCTGATGTACCGTGAAGTTTTTGTGTACAACGTATGCTAAGAAAAGACAAATAGATTCAAGTCTTGCTACTGGAGCAAATGTTTCGTCATAATCTATACCTTCCTCTTGTCTGTATCCCTGAGAAACAAGACGAGCTTTGTTGCGAGTTACAGTACCATGTTCGTCCAACTTGTTTCGATAGACCCATTTAGTGCCTATCACTGTTTTATCAGTTGGTCTTCGAACGAGTTTCCAAACTTTGTTTCTTTCGAATTCAGTCAGCTCTTCTTGCATAGCGCTGACCCAGTTTGGATCTCTGAGGGCATCATCTATTTTCTTTGGTTCAGTTAGAGAAATAAAGTTAACAAATAGACAAATATTACCTGCACTTCGACGAGTCTGAACACCAGCGTTTGGATCACCAAGAATTTGATCAATTGGGTGATTTGCAGTCCATCGCTGAGCCGGAGCATAAGTCGCTGACTCATCTAGAACTGGAGAAGCTGAAAATGAGGCTTCAGCTGCTTCTGGAGTTTCAGCTAAGAGAGGAATTCTTGCATTTGTCATTTCATTCACTAATTGCTGAGAAATAGATGGAATGTCTGAGACATTTGGATTAACTGCAGGTATAGTGTTTATAGGAACAGCTGAGACCCATGATGTTTCAGCTTCACTATCCTGCATGTTTGGAATGATAGTAGGACCATCATTTTCTACGGTGTGAGCGTGAGGAGTGGGAACTTCTTCTGAATCACCAAGATGAGAAAACATCCATTGATTCAGTTCTTCAGTATCAGCGGACGGTTTAGAGTTCGCTGAACGGGATTCGTCAAACGTGATGTGAATAGTTTTTTCTACAGTTTGTCTTCTTCGGTTGAAGACTCTGAAGGCTTTGGAAACTGAGGAGTATCCAAGAAAGATTCCATCATCAGCCTTAGGATCAAACTTTCCAAGGGCATCTCTGTTGTTCAGTATGAAACACTGACATCCAAATATGTGAAGAAAGCTGATTGAAGGCTTTCTCCCATGAAAGAGTTCATAGGCTGTCTTTTTGAATCTTTTAACTATCAGCGACCTGTTTTGCGTAAAACAAGCAGTGTTGACAGCTTCTGCCCAAAACTGAGTAGGCAGGTGAGAATCGCTGAGCATTGAACGTGCAGCTTCAATAATTGTTCTATTTCTTCTTTCAGCGACTCCATTTTGTTGTGGTGTTCTCACTAACGAAAAGTTGTGAGAAATACCCTTACTCTCAAGGAAGGAATCAAGAGAACTGTTTTTGAATTCAGTTCCATGATCACTCCTTATAGAGCGAACAGTCATATTGTTCAGGGTTTCCATCTTCCGAACAAAGGTGATGAGTTCTTCAGGGGTGTCACTCTTAGAACGGAGAAACATTACCCATGTGTAACGAGAGAATTCATCAACTATGACCAGCGTATATTTCTTTCCAGCGATGGATTGTTTGTTAACAGGGCCAAACAAATCCATATGGAGTAGTTGTAGAGGAGATGACACTGAGGAGACTTGCTTTGACTTGAAGCTTGCCTTGGTCTGCTTCCCTTTTTCACACGCTGAACATAAAGACACTTTGGCGTATGAATGCTGAGGTAGACCAGTGACTAACTCTTTGGAGGAAAGAGTATTCAGTGTCTTGAAATTTAGATGCGAAAGCCTCTTATTCCATAGCCAGTTGACATCAGATGAGGCCTTTGAGAAGAAACAGGAGTTCTCAGTGGTTGTTGAGTCCATGTTTATTACATAAACATTTTCCAAACGATAACCGCTGAGAGCTATCTTCTCCTTTTTGTCAGTGACAAAGCAGGATTCCTTAGTGAAAATCACTTTGTTATCAATGTCGCAAAGCTGACTGATGCTCAGAAGATTATGCTTCAGCCCTTCAACATATGCGACTCTTCTGAAGAAGGTTGTACCATTTGAAAGTACACCAACCCTCGGGTGTGTCCTTTTCCATTTCCACCGAAAGTCACAGAGGGACCCTTCTCTTCCTTGTATTCAGCGAGCAGGTTTTTCTTTCCAGTCATGTGTCTAGAGCATCCGCTATCGAGATACCAGATACCCTTCTTAACCTGCATTTACAAAGGAAGATTAGTTTTGCTTGGGTACCCACTTAACCATGTATACACATTTGTCAGTGGAGCTAGTTGGAATAGAAGGTTCATCGGTCTTCGCAGCATTTGAAGATTCAACTTTGTCTTTCTTCACTTTGGTTAATTTCTTAACTTCAGTGGTAGGAGTCACCTTGACCTGATTTGCATCAGGGTTGG
This sequence comes from Saussurea involucrata, assembly GCA_033807775.1. Classification (NCBI taxonomy): domain Eukaryota; kingdom Viridiplantae; phylum Streptophyta; class Magnoliopsida; order Asterales; family Asteraceae; genus Saussurea; species Saussurea involucrata. The sequence continues at coordinate 31,064,869 of CM066316.1, forward strand.
TCTTCTTTGCCTTGGGGGCAATCTTCACCTTAGCTATCTTTTCAGCTTTGGTGGCTGTGGGGCACTTACTAGCAATATGATCGGTAAGTCCACAGTGATAACATTTCCTATAACTAAAAGTAGTTCTAGGACCATTTGAATGCTGAGCTTTTAATTTTGAATTAGAAGTGCCAGCACCAAGTAAACTATTGGCTTTAGAAATGGGACGAACATTCAGTTCTTCAGATTTCTTACCAAGGACATCCACTCTGAGTCTAGGAGTAGATCGCTGAATAGATCCAGAGATCAACTTTCTAGATCCATAGGGGTAGGTCACTGAGGCTTTAGAAGCATTCAGCTTTGGTACTAAGGTACCCTTCTGAGGATTTTGATAAATAACAATTCCTTTACCTTTGTCTTTAGAGACAGAGGTAGGTTTTGAATAAACCATTTTCTCCTTGCCTTTTGAGGAGGTAGGAGTTTCCTCAGGGATTGGTGTAATGGACGAGGAGCACTGAGAAGATGAAGTGTCAGCGACTGATGATACGAAAGTTCCAAATTTAAGCATTGAACGTTCAGTGGTTGGTTTTGGAGTATCATATTTGTAACCCAAACCACGTTTATCATTCAGTGGAATCTGAGACTTAATTATCTCAGTGATCTTTGTTGAAGAGTTACACCATCCTTCAACAGTAGCTTTTTCAGCTTTTAATGCAGCGATAGCTTCTGCTCGTTCGATTTTGACTAGCTGATTTAAATAAACTTGATCTTTGAAATCTTCTTCAATTTTAGAAAGCTTTTCTATTTGAAGGTGACAGTTTTTCAGTTGTTCAGCGAGATCAAGGTTTTGGTTTTCAACCACAGTTTTGCCGTTCATGGCTTCGTATAAGCTTCTAGTCAATAGATCGATTTTGCGGAGACTATCAGCTTCATCAAAATTTGCAATATTGGTAAAGAAAGAAGGCGATACCTGAATAGCAGAGGTTGAAGTGGAGGGAATGTCTGAACTTTCTTCCTCATCTTCAATCTTAGCCATAAGGCAGAGAGTGGCTTCATCATCTTCAGAGTCAGATGATGATTCTTCTTTATCAGATTCAGCCCAATCATAGTTGGCCATAAAGCCTTTGCCTTTCTTCTTAAAGCTTTTCAGCTTCGCATACTTTTCCTTCAGCTTTGCGTATTTATCATCTTTATTCCTTGGAACAAAGGATTTCTTTGGGAAAGCTGAAGGTCTCATGACTTTCTTTGACCTGCACTCATTAGCGAAATGACCTGTCTTTTCGCAGTTGAAACAAGTAGCAGTAGCCTTATCAACAAAAGCTGATGATTTAGGCTTGTCAGTTATGGAAAGAGGTTTGTTCTTTCTAAACATCTTCTTTTTGGCAAATCTCCTGAACTTTTTAGTTAGGAGAGCCAAAGATTCATCATCATCTGAAGAATCAGAATCTGATGACCTTTCAGAGTTACTTTCTAACTCAGTGATGGTGACCAAGGGTCGCTGAGTAGAAGGTTCCTCTGAGATTAAAACAACATGGGTGCTTTTGGAATCTTTTACAAGATTCTTCTTAAGATGGCTAGATTGCTCATGATTCAGCAATGTACCATATAAGGTTGAAAGGGTCATTGATTTAAGATCCTTTGATAGCTTGAGACACATGGAATAATTGTCCCAGCTTTCAGGTAAACATTCTAGAAACTTTGTCAGCACTTCAAAGTTAGAATATTCCTTACCAACAGTTTTTAGATCTATAATTAAGCAATTAAAACGCTAGTGAACTTCAGAGAGAGTTTCATTCTTACCAGAAATGAAGCTTTCGTATTGTCTTACCAGGTTGATTTTTCTTGAGTCCTGGACTTCAGACGTTCCTTCATACTGAACACATATTGTGTCCCACATGGCTTTTGATGTTTTCAGATTCATGACGGAATGGTAGACTTTGTCAGGAAGAGCCATGGAAAGTATGGATCTGGCTTTTGTATCTATAGCCACTTTCTTCTTATCTTCATCGGTCCACATGTATATTTCCTTGGGAATCAGCCTTTCTGGAATAACAGGTCTATTCGCAGCAGCTGGAACTGCAGGGTCAATAGTTACAGGGATGAATGGACCATTCTCAAGATAGTAAGGCATAGTAGGGTCTACACCTTCTAAGAAGAGTGTCATCCTATTTTTCCACAAGTTGAAGTTATCTCTGGAAAATCTAGGGGGTTTTGCAAGAGAACCATTGTCTATATAATTTGTGTTTGTGTTGGAGGCCATTTTCAGATAATAGCAAGGAAGAGAAATATCTTAGATTAGATCTTGTTTATGAGATTAAACAAATCCGCTCTGATACCACTTGTTGGTCCCGAAGGCCTATACAAGTTTGTAGAAGGGGGGGGGGGGTTGAATACAAACACACAAAATTTACTTTTCTAAATTGTTTATTGATAAATCATTAACAATTTACAGCTTGTTGCGGAGACAAGATTAAGGATAAACCCAAATCTAAACAAGTTGGAACACTAAGGTTTCTTGCACTAAGAAAGATAAGGAAATTACTAATAATAACCTATCTTGAGATAAGAGATTGAACTTGTCCAGAGTTAGCAAGTTACTTCAAATGAAGTGGGTTCATCTCTTTATATACTGCATGCATTTAATGCAAGTCAGTATACACTTTACACGTGTCATCAGCTGGTTGGTTGCATGTCATTGACCTTTGTTGACAACCTTAGTAGCCGCATGTATGAACAGTGTAGTGTCAGAGTGGTTGTACGAATTCAGATAATCGGAGGTTCTTTTCTGACATTTCGTACGGAGTCGTGCAAGGGTGGTTAAGACAAAAGTACTTTGTACGGAGGACTTCATGATCAGCTTTCGTTGATTCAGCGCTTCATCATTTCTATTCAGCGAATGATAAAGTTCAGCGATAGCTGAAGTCTTGTACTTGATACTTCACGTTGAGTTGGACAAATTTGAGTCTTCGCTGATCCGCATCAGTTCATTAGGAGACTTGTCGCTGGTTCTTGAGCTTGATCTTCGACTTCAGCGTAGAACCTATGTTGACGTGAAACTTGTCTTCAGGGATCATAAGTAAACAACTAACTTATCAGCGATCACCATAATGACTGAACAGACTCAGAACATTAATGGTGAACAGTGTTCGCTGAATGTTTAATTTAAAGAGCGAGAGTTCCTATCAGCGGTACTGTAAGATCTTAGTACTTATCAGCGATAGTGAAACTCTGATACATATTGTTTACTTACAATTTTCACTAAGTATATAAGAGAGGGTCATTATCAAATCACTGAGGGTTTGGATCAACACTAACTTAAGCATCGGAGGGTCGTTGGTTATCCAACGACCAAAATCGCATACACGACTCGATACGTGATTTGAAGTCATCGCACGATTCGATTATGCAATCGGCTTACAATCTAAGTGTCTCGACTTAGAAAAGCCTCATATTCTGAATGAATGCTCTAAACGCATGTATACTTGATTTTTACACGACTAATGTTATGGTCGTTATCTTTCAATAGAAAGCCTAAGTTGCACGTATCTACGGTTGTATTCGATTTACAAGTGTATTCATACAATTGAAATTACTTTAGATGCAAATCACCTATTTTTCCAACGCACGCAAATCCCGTGATGAAAGCTTTAATGTAAAAGCGATTCTCATAATGTACTCATCCCAAAACTTATTTAAAAAGTATAATAGTATTTGAATACCAAAACGATTGAAATCATGGACAAATCATTATTATTCAAAACATCCTAAGCACGGATGAAGCATAACCCCCAACTCAAATGTCGTGGAAAACGATCAATATAAATATAATACGTCACCGATAACATGGATAAAATAAACCTTCAAAGCAACACCTTCCGGTGACGGGGGAGACCCGGTTACATCGCACGTGACGGGACACAAAAGTGGGTCACATAACTATGTAATAAAACAAACATGTGGACTATTCTCATAATGTACCGAGCTCAACCACTCCAGGTCTATTTCCCGTGGAGACTTGGGAGCCCCCAATTTCAACCACTCCAGGTCTATACATTGGGTCACTCCTAATCCACATAAACAAGCACATTGGGATTACACCTTACTGCCCATGGGACGATGCCCGACCATATATGCCTACATCTTACTTACCATGGAACCCGATGCCTATCCCGTGCCAAGCACATTGGAATTACACCTTATTACTCATGGGACAATGCCCGACCATATAGGTCCACATTTTACTTACCATGAAACCCGATGCATATTCCGTGCTACAATGGGAGAAACTAGCGTCTCATCATTGAGCGTAAAAACTCAAGTGCCTATGGATCCATAGAAAATAAGGTCTAAAACATTACATGACTCCAAACGAATGAACTAGCGCATTCAAAACATGTAATTCTCAATAATTATAAATCATGACCAATCTCTACGTTGAGCTATCAAAACTGGACAAATGTCCCCCAAAACCCAACAAAATCAAATACCGATCCACAAACTCAACAATTCAAAAGACCATTTGTTAAAAGTCGTAAAATGAAATAAAACGTAACTACCCCACGTGTATGCGAAACATGCTCCATAAACGTAAATGACTCCACACAACTTTAGGTTAATACAAATCATTTTCCAAAACACCCATTAAGGTGAATTTACACCAAAAGATTTATACACGTAAGATAAATCATTAAAATATATCAATACCTAAGATTTACTCATCAAAATACTCAAAATATATATTTTCCTCAAAATCAAAAGGTTTAGAATTTCCAAAATGTTCGCAAGGTCGGGAATGACCAAAATCCAATGACTCACACGATCGTATTTTCAAAGTGTACCATAACACAGCTATGCATATTTCCAACAAACACCGAAATGCATCTTTACCAAATAACTTCCATTTATGCAATAATTCATCAATACATTTTCATTTAGGATTCATTTATCAAATTACCAAAAAATCCCAAATATGGGTATTTTAAAATGTTTATAATGTTAAATACTTCAAATAATCAAGATCCACCAAATAATTCGACAATTGATAATTTAATGTAAAACACATAAATACTTGAAAAACTAACATTTTTGACATGTACAACGTTTTCACAAATCAACTTGAACTCACCTTGCTAGATTTAGGCTAAATCTAGATTTTCTCCCAAACTTGAGCTCATTTGAAGAAACTTGAATCTTCAAGCCAAATCCTACAAAACCTAGATCCATAAGTTTCCAACCATCAAACACCATATTCAACCATACAAAATCGTTCCCTAAACATTTTCATTAATAATCTCAACTTATACCCAAAACCCTAATTTCCAAAAATGAAGAGAATAGAAGATTACCTCCACCACCAAATGAATCCATCAACCAAACACTTCTAGTGATACCAAAGTGAGTCCAAACATCAATTCATCCAAAGAAGGGAAAGGTTTAGGTGAGGGTTGGGTAAAACCCTAAAAGTGTAGAAATTTCACAAAATGGAAAGGAGATGAAGAACTCAAACCCTTGACTATTGATTCTTCCTAAAAGATGAGGGAGATGCTTTGAATCACAAGATTCATGGTTCCAAAGGCTCTAAAATGAATTTAGGGTTTGGGGAGAGTTTTTGAGAGAGAACTATAAAAGTTGGTAAAGTGGAAATGAGAAAGAGGTATCAAAAATCGGGTTTTAATGACACTGCACCCCCGCTCGCAATAGTGCCACGCGATTGTGCCCAGGGCACTCTCACCGGGCACTATCGCACAACATGTACCGTGGGTTTTTCCTTTCCCCACGAGAATGACACGGCGATAGTGACCTTGTCACTATCGTGGGGCACTATCGCCCAGATTGCCCCGGAGCCCGCTATTGTCCCGATTTTTCCGAAATGCTTCCGATTTGTCGTGTTTCTTTCGTAAGACATTTTCTCGACTCTAACCTTCATCAAAACCTTTTCAAGAGTCACGTAAACAGACTATTTATTCTAATGAAATTCCAGGTGTTACAATCCTCCCAACCTTAAAGAGAATTCATCCTCGAAATATAATTCTCGCACTTCCAACGGTTACTGAGCTCAAACCTATTCATGTCCCCTCAATTTCCAACTGAGATTCAAATTGTCCTTCTTGACCGAACTGCCACGAAAGTCTTTGCATCGGTGCTGACACCTAATGTCCCGTTAGGCTTGTCTCGCTTATATTCGAGTAACGCTTAACTTACTAAGGCAACTTATTACCACAAGACTTTGGTTGTCTCCCAACCTTAAATGTCCCATATTTCCCCAATGACAGACCCTAGCTTCCAGTCAGTTTAGATCTATACACCTTTAAACTCTTTCTCCAACCAATCCAAGGTTTGACCACTACCGAGACCAACCAAAATTCCCAAATTCAACCGTTCTCGCTGTTGAAACTGTCACTTAACTCTAACGAGCTCTAATAGACCCCAAAACAGGCGGTCGTCCCCGACCCAACGATTATACAACTCCAAAGATACATCCCATTACCAATCATCAAATTTGAAAATTCTTTTACCATTCAAGGAAAGTCATCCTACTGAATCCACTTATCACAGTCCGAACTTCTTAAAATCACTACAAGCGATATGATTGTCCCTTAGGATTGGACTACAACACTCTAATACACCAACGGTTCATGGCCTCAAAATCCGACAGTTGACACCTAGCCATACTACCAAGATTCGGACTACTGCAGAACTCCACACACGAGATTCATTCGCCGAACATCCCCATTAAAACCAAGGTCATTCTCAAGGTGTCTAAAGAGTCCTACACGCTCTTTACCCTTAACCGGGGTTGCTTAACCATCCCAAGCCTAATGAGTTCAAGGTTTTCAAGTGAAATACTTAACAAATATGCCAATCGAAAACTTTTATAGAAATTTTCAACACGAAGGTTTTCATATCAATTTAATTGTACGCACAAAATCTACTACTACGCACTCGGTAGTCGTGCAAAAATGGAAACACTCATCCCACATATGAAAATCATATTGAAAACTATTTCATTACAAGTTAAGTTATTAACAAAATGCAAAAGCATACTAAACAACTTTTCTTTTGAAATGGATTGCCACGGTCCTAGCATGGATTCATTCATGCCATGCACGTAAAGTAATTTCCTACTTTAAATAGTGTGCAACAAAAAGGTTTGTACGTACCTCAAAAGAAGTTTAAACGACATCCGACTCAAAGAAATTCCTTTTTAACCATAAAATGACATGGAACAAAATTCACCAATAAAGTGTGCACGCGTCAGTTTATTTCACAAAACAGTGAAACGATCTATAAATAAACTTTGGTTAAAATATAAAATGATTTGCGGCGGTTCCAAGTTTAAAGACAAAAATCATCACGTTTTCATCATTCGAAGATATCGACTAAAATATCGTGAAGAAATTTCAAATTGGAATATGCATGCAAACTTGTAACACTTTCCTAGTGGTTTTTCCGGAAATAAAATTACATGCAATAGGTAGTCCATACTAAATTTTCAAAGTAGAAAAGTTCATTAATTCAAGTTTCAAAATTTTCTCATTTAGTCATATAATGACATGAAAGTAGAAATCTTCTAACAGGTCTCACACACATTAAAGTATTTTCTCAGAACTTACGAAAATAGTAAATGCATGTAGCTTGGTTGACACGTAACATTAAATCGACTCCAAATTTTAAGATGCTCAAACGATTCACATTAAAACTTCAAAAATAGTGGCTACAATGCTATGCACACCAATAATTCACTATAACGCATTTGCATGAAATGAGAACGAAGGACCAATTGAGTGAAAATTCATAAAGTGAAACATTAAGACAAACTGTCATGATGCTCTTAAATTCATTACTCACACCACGTATAAATCAATTCGTACGCTAAACAAGTTGTTACGTAATGTGCTAACACAAGTCTCAAAAGAGAAAACCATGTGACGCCAAACCCGTAAAAGCTACTCATTTTGGTTGCTACTCCATTAACATATTTCTCACAAAACCCGCAAGAGGCAAATACCCGATAAGCCCCAAAAATTAACACACATAACAATTAAGATATTCATATGTCAAAGTTGCACCCACGCGACACAAAACGTCGTAAAACAAAACTCCCATAAAACTCAATAAAGCTCAACGACATTCAATCAATCAAATGGTAGCAAAGTTTTCGTTTCCCAAATACCAAATTACATAAAGCAAGGTTATGACTAAAATGTCATAATTCCAAAAATTCCCCTTTTTATTTATTTATTGCAATACGATAATAAGAGACACCTTTCAACACAACTCGCATGAAATAAAATTTCTCAACAAGGCTCAAACACCAATACAAGGGGAGGTAACTCTCCGTCCCAAATTTAACATATGTGGAGGAGATCCAATGTTGAAGTCGCAAGTCGCAGTTACTTGTCCAAACCATAAACGACATTAAAATATGGATGTCACATTATCCGAAAGTAACATTGGACAATAACAAGGAGTAAAACAAGTCTCGACAAAGTTTGCAAATTCCTGCAATAAAAGAATTTCATGCATGCTAAAATCATGGTTTTAAAAACCTTGTGTGTGCTAAACGTCTTTTCAAGATTTCTCAACACAATCCGCATGACGATTGAAAACACAAGAAACAATTGATGTACTTTATTTAAAAATAAATAAATAAACTGTGTGCATGACTTAGTCGACACTCAACGTTTCAAACCACACTCCTCCAATCCCTCCGGTCATGCTATCGTCATTCGGAGGTTCAAATACCTTAAGGCAAATTGAAAGCTACGACGATCAACCTTACATTTTCTCCTCGAATTAAAGTCGATCCAATAAGCCTACGGTTCTAATCCGACCATCAATTTCGACTCGAAACGGTCCACTTAATGCAATCACCATGCTTACTGCCACTCCAAATGGCAAAGGCTAAAATCATCAACCTCTTCTAACGGTTACTTGCTTAGAAACTTCTTCACTACCCCAACGGTCATCACATTAAAGTTGTCCAAGTACTCACATGTAACTTGTAGGTTCACCATAACACTGGCCATGTGCAATTATGAACGTACAGTACATGATCATCCTTGTTACTTTAGATATGATTCCCCGTTTCTAGTGACTCCATCATCCTCAAAACATCCTATCTTAGGGTGCCTAATTGTGCAATTTCACTCTTATTCACTTAATACAACGCTAGTTTGAGTCTAGGTATCCAAAAATCAACACCTAATTCTCTCAAACTTAAGCTCTGATACCAACTTGTAACACCCTCAAAATTAGAAAGAGCAACTAAATAAAATTTCGATAAAATAACCACTTAAGAAATAAAATTCCTTCTACAAACCATTCTAGGAATGACCTCAAGATAAAACGTAACAACTCCCACAATTAATAGTTCAAGTCATACTATGTGACCACATAAAGTCGGGTGTTACTTAACACAAGCACAAGTTGCTAATCCCAAAATAAGTGCGGAAGACTTCACTAAGCAATTCACTTCTCGAGCACACTACAAGCAGGCGCCTCTTCACCGTGTCACTAGAACTACTTCCCAACCGGAACCTGTTGCACATGCCGACAAATAAAAAGGTTAGGCTAACGCCTAGTGGGTTCAAGAGTTTTATCATGATTATATAATTCGTAAAACGAGAGAGATGCAATTTAAATCATGAGTTCAAAAAGAATTTACTTTAGATGCAAATCACCTATTTTTCCAACGCACGCAAATCCCGTGATGAAAGCTTTAATGTAAAAACGATTCTCATAATGGACTCATCCCAAAACTTATTTAAAAAGTATAATAGTATTTGAATTCCAAAACAATTGAAATCATGGACAAATCATCATTATTCAAAACATCCTAAGCACGGATGAAGCATAACCCCCAACTCAAATGTCGTGGAAAACGATCCATATAAATATAATACGTCACCGATAAGATGGATAAAAGAAACATTCAAAGGAACACTTTCCGGTGACGGAGGAGACCCGATTACATCGCACGTGACGGGACACAAAAGTGGGTCACATAACTATGTAATAAAACAAACATGCGGACTATTCTCATAATGTACCGAGCTCAACCACTCCAGGTCTATTGCCCGTGGAGACTTGGGAGCCCCCAATTTCAACCACTCCAGGTCTATACATTGGGTCACTCCTAATCCACATAAACAAGCACATTGGGATTACACCTTACTGCCCATGGGACGATGCCCGACCATATAGGCCCACATCTTACTTACCATGGAACCCGATGCCTATCCCGTGCCAAGCATATTGGAATTACACCTTACTGCTCATGGGACAATGCCCGACCATATAGGTCCACATTTTACTTACCATGAAACCCGATGCCTATTCCGTGCTACAATGGGAGAAACTATCATTGAACGTAAAAACTCAAGTGCCTATGGATCCATAGCAAATAAGGTCTAAAACATTACATGACTCCAAACGAATGAACTAGCGCATTCAAAACATGTAATTCACAATAATTATAAATCATGTCCCCCAAAACCCAACAAAATCAAATACCGATCCACAAACTCAACAATTCAAAAGACCATTTGTTAAAAGTCGTAAAATGAAATAAAACGTAAATACCCCACGTGTATGCGAAACATGCTCCATAAACGTAAATGACTCCACACAACTTTAGGTTAAAACAAATCATTTTCCAAAACACCCATTAAGGTGAATTTACACCAAAAGATTTATACACGTAAGATAAATCATTAAAATATATCAATACCTAAGATTTACTCATCAAAATGCTCAAAATATATATTTTCCTCAAACTCAAAAGGTTTAGAATTTCCAAAATGTTCGCAAGGTCGGGAATAACCAAAATCCAATGACTCACACGATCGTATTTTCAAAGTGTACCATAACACAACTATGCATAATTCCAACAAACACCGAAATGCATCTTTACCAAATAGCTTCCATTTATGCAATAATTCATCAAAACATTTTCATTTAGGATTCATTTATCAAATTACCCAAAAATCCCAAATATGGGTATTTTAAAATGTTTATAATGTTAAATACTTCAAATAATCAAGATCCACCAAATAATTCGACAATTGATAATTTAATGTAAAACACATAAATACTTGGAAAACTAACATTTTTGACATGTACAACGTTTTCACAAATCAACTTGAACTCACCTTGCTAGATTTAGGCTAAATCTAGATTTCCCCCCAAACTTGAGCTCATTTGAAGAAACTTGAATCTTCAAGCCAAATCCTCCAAAACCTAGATCCACATGTTTCCAACCATCAAAAACCATATTCAACCATACAAAATCGTTCCCTAAACATTTTCATGAATAATCTCAACTTATACCCCAAACCCTAATTTCCAAAAATGAAGAGAAGAGAAGATTATCTCCACCACCAAATGAATCCATCAACCAAACACTTCTAGTGTTACCAAGAGTCCAAAGTTCAATTCATCCAAAGAAGGGAAAGGTTTAGGTGAGGGTTGGGTAAAACCCTAGAAGTGTAGAAATTTCACAAAATGGAAAGGAGATGAAGAACTCAAACCTTTGACCATTGATTCTTCCTAAAAGATGAGGGAGATGCTTTGAATCACAAGATTCATGGTTCCAAAGGCTCTAAAACGAATTTAGGGTTTGGGGAGGGTTTTTGAGAGAGAACTATAAAAGTTGGTAAAGTGGAAATGAGAAAGAGGTATAAAAAATTGGGTTTTAATGACATTTAACCCCGCTCGCGATAGTGCCACGCGATTGTGCCTCCCACTACTTCCATGCGGGCGGTGCTGAGTGAAGGGACGTGCGCCTCCCACTACTTCCATGCACGTGACATTTGCTAAACCCAAATGTCTATCACTTTCAAAAGGAACCCGCACCCCAGAAGTCATTTAAAACAAATAAGTGTTGTAAATGACAGAAGCTCTATGGTGGAATGAGCTTCTGTGGTCTGGGGTGAGCCCGAGCTCGCATAAGATTGCACCTTTTCTTTACCTAAGTCGTTTGAAAATTAGTGAAATGGTCGAGAGAGTTTCCCTTAAGAAACTTGCAGTCTCAGAGACTTGTTTAAATAGGTATTTTGGAAATTGAGTCAAAAATTTTTGACCAATCAAAGTTTTGATTTGTTTAAATAGGTATTTTGGGACATATATGGAAAGTTGTATCCGAGAAAAGTATTTTGGAAATTGATTTGTGCGGTGTGCTTACCAAAAATAGCTCACTTCTTCCTGCATGATCAGCTTCTTCGGAATTGGTTTGAACCAATAGCTTCTGTTGCTCCCCCTTGAATGATTAACTTATGTGTTCCTTATTAAGGCTTTCCTCTGCTCCCCCTTGATCTATGCTTGGGTCAGATAAGATAAGTAATGCACAAGACATAGATCAACCATTCTTGAGAGATTCTGCAACATAGGCCAAAGGCTCTGTGCAATGTCACAGAAGCTCTGTGGAACATAAAATCTTTAAAGAGAAGATTGTACATACTGAAAGATAATGGTACTTACATATTTACAAGAGAGACTCTATGCACCCAGACAGAGGTTCCGTGGTTCAACCCATGTTCAACATACCCAACTTGCCAACCAAAAATAAGAATCTCTTCTCTTATAAGGCTTTGGTGAACAGGTCAGCAAGTTAATACTCTGTGGGCACTAAATACATTTCAATCGTACCTTGTTTCACATGATACTTCAGAAAGTGGTACCTTATGTTGATATGCTTTGTTTTTAGTGCTGTACAGGATTGGCAGAGATAGCTATGGCACTTTTGGAGTCACAGAGGATGTGTATCTTCTCGATATCTAGACCATAGTCTCTGAGCTGAGTTCTCATCCATAGAACTTGTGAGCAACAACAACGTATTCAGCTTCTGCCATAGATGTAGACACACAATTTTGTTTCTTTGAAGTCTAGCTCACTAATTTACCACCTAGAAATTGACAACTTCCAGAGGTACTTTTCCTGTCTAGTTTGCATCCTCCATAGTCTGAATCTGTGTAAGCCGTTAGATCAAAGCCAGAGTTCTTTGGATACCAGAGACCAAGATTTTTGGTTCCTTTGAGGTATCTAAAGATTCTCTTTACAACATAAAGGTGTGATTCCTTGGGATTTGCTTGATATCTTGCACAGAGACATGTGGCATACATGTTATCTGGTCTACTTGTAGTTAAGTATAAAAGAGACTCTATTATGCCTCTGTAGAGTTTGCACTCAACATATTTGCCCTCGGGATCTGAGTGTAACTTAGATCTAGTGGCCATAGGGGTTTTCATCACTGAAGAGTCAGAGAGTTTGAATTTTGATAAAATGTCAGAGACATATTTGGATTGATTTATGAATACACCCTCTGTTGTTTGTTTGACTCGAAGCCCGAGGAAGAAGTTTAATTCTCCCATCTTGCTCATTTCAAACTCACTCTTCATGAGTTTCTCAAACTTTTTGCAATATTCCTCAATTGTAGAACCAAATATAATGTCATCCACATATATTTGTATAAGTAAAATCTCACATTTTCTCCTTTTATAAAATAAAGTAGGGTCAGTTGTACCTCTTTCGAAATGATTGACAAGTAGGCAATTTGAGAGTCGTTCATACCAAGCTATGGGGGCCTGTTTGAGTCCATCGAGAGCTTTATCCAGAAAATAGACATGATTAGGGTATTTTGAGCTCTCAAATTCTGGTGGTTGTTGGACATATACTTCTTCTTGAATTTGGCCATTGAGGAAAGCAGACTTGACATACATTTGGTACACCTTGAAACCTCTGTGGGCTGCAAAGGCCAGGAATATCCTGATTGCCTAAGCATACGACATGGGCAATTATTAGGTCTTATGTTGGTGGAATAGAAGTATAGGGACCATTTATGTCATATCTTGTAGATATCCTTTATTGGGTATATATAGTTAGCCTAAACCTAGATTAGGGTTTAATGATCAAATTACTATTGCTGATAACTTTTCCTTTGTACGGCTACATTGTTAGCTTTCTGTTCATCTAATCAAAGTGAGATTTATGACCCTATTACTGATTTGTGTTGATCTTGTTATTACACTTGTTAATCTGGGATGCACAATTGGTATCAGAGCAGAAAGACGATTGATTCAAAGATAAAATTCTTATTCTGGTCATTCAAAAGTTTTAGTCGACTGTTTCATTGATAAAGATTTTTCTTTGCTTTAATTCAAGTGTAAAAACTTGAAATTGGGGCTTAAGAAATCATCTTTGGTTTGTTTCTTGAGTCATATCAAGTTTTGAGTTGTTTTGGTTAAGCATTATATCATCAATTTTGAGCTTTTTGGTTTCTGGGTTTTACACTCTCTGTTCTTGACAAAAATTCAATTTTTGCTTCAAAAGTGGTTGTTTAATCGATTTGGTCAGTTGTGTTTGCTTTCCCTACGTGCTTGTTTTGGTTTTAAAGTGATTGCAGAAAGTTTCCAAGTCAAAAGAGGTGCAGATTCAATTTCCAGGTAAGTTTTTCGTGTTCCAGACTTTGAATACGGGACTCAGTTCTTGAGTTCCGGTTCCAATTAAATACCGGATCCAGAAAAGTACCGGATCTCACTCCGGTTCCGGTATCATACCGGGTTCTCAATACCGGAACTTAGTTCGGTTCCAGATTCAACAATTCCGGTTCCTATACTTCCGGTATCCTTACATTCCGGATCCGGTCTTCTGTGTTGCATATCTATATTGACTCCGGATTTCTTAATTCCGGATCATTGTTTTCGATTACGGATCTTGAATTCCGGATTCCTAGTTCCGGATCCTTGAGTTCCGGATCCACCATTCCGGATCTCTCATTCCGGATCTTCCCTCTCACAACTTTTTTTCTAGTTTTCTGTTTGCTTCAATTTTCTTGTGTTCCTTTCTGCTTATTCTTGATCCTTAATAGGAATTGCGTTAGGTTATCACTCCCTTAGGATTTCGCGTTAGTTTTGCATTAGGTTGTGCGTTAGATCACTCTTTACCTTTGAATCATCCTACTCGTCTTACGATCACACAAGTGCTCATAATGAATGCTCAAGACGCATTAGCTATCGGATCGGAACTCAAACCTCCGATCTTGTACCGAGGGGAGTACAATGTCTGGAAGGATCGTTTTATGTGCTTCATCGAGACCAAGCCATTATATGATGAGATTCTCCGATCGCTGATGGAAGGTCCGACTACTCCACCCTTAATGGACGTTCTAGCAGAAGAAGGCGGACCTCCAACACATAAGGTGCCTCACCCGCTATGAAGCCTTTAAAGCCAAAAGAGGGGAATCACTCACTGAAACCTACGAGCGTTTCTGCACACTCCTCAATGACCTGCACAAGAACAACATCTTCAAGACGAACCTCGAGTGCAACATCAAGTTCCTCAACAACCTTCAAGCTGAATGGAAGGGATTTGTTCTCCACGTTCGTCACAACCGATCTTTAGAAAGTGTTCTGCTGCATGAGCTCTATAAGATGTTGCTCCAATACGAAGATGATGTACGTGAACTGATGGGAGATCAGAAGTCAAATGAGAAGACGAAAGAAGATCCTCTTGCTCTCATGTCTCACAAGAAAGACAAGCAAGTCCAGAGCAATTCATATAGAGAGGAAGCTCATAGTGAGTCTGAGCATGAGGATGCAGAAACGGAAAGTGATTCCGATCTAGAACTTGATAGTATAAAGAAGGTCGTTTCTTTACTATCCCAGGAGTACGCTAGAAAGAAGTTCTTTAAGAAGCCATCAAACAACAACCAGCGCTACTCCACCAATACAAAGCGACGGGACTACCGAGATAAGTACGAAGGCAAGCGCAAGTCTGATGAAGGAAGAAGGAAGAAAGAAGAACGATGAAGGAAAGTGATCTGAAGGAAAGTCTGATGACCGAGCTAAAGATGAACCAGTTAAATGCTACAACTGCGGGAAGCGAGGTCACTTCGCCAAAGACTGCCGGAAACCTGTAGTACGGAATGCTGAGTACTACAAGAACAAAATGTTGTTGTCAAGGCAGAAAGAAGCTGGTAAAGCGCTGCTGGTGGAAGATGATCACTGGCTCCAACTGACTGAAGACGAAGATGATGACTCTTCCGGAGAGAAGAAGGACAACCGTGAAGAATTCGGAAGAATTCGATTCTGATGATGACTCTTCCGGAGAGAAGAAGGACAACCGCGAAGAATTCAATTCGATTCTGATGATGACTCACATGTGCTATACTGGCCTCAAACCGGAAGAATTCGATTCTGATGATGACTCTTCCGGAGAGAAGAAGGACAACCGCGAATACCAGGTATATAGTTCTTCTAATGCTGACTTAATTAATCAGATGCAAGTTATGGTGCGTACCTTAGATACCTTTAAACAAAAGATTAAAACCAAGGACGCCCAAATCTCTAAGCTAGAAGCCGATGCTAAGACTAAGTATGATACCATAGGCAAGCTAGCTATTGAAAAGGCTGAGGACAAATGTGTGATAGAAAACTATCAAACTGAATGCTCAGCCATTTCAAAACAAGCTGAAATCCTCGAGACTCAAATCTATTACTACCTTATAATGCATTTATCATAAAACTCTTAAAGACAAGTTTTAATGCATAATGTACTACTCTTTTATGCATAAAACTTAAAAAAACTATGAATTACAAGTATTTATGCACTGGGTACAAGTACTTTGAACCTAAAACCAAAACTACCACGATTTGGGTATGTCTGAGGGTTTCCTTTTCCCTCTGCAGAACTTTTCATCTCTATTAAACCCAACTTTCATCTCTATCCTTGAAGCATAATGTACAACATTTTAAAGCACAAATTTAAGAAATCTCTTAATTACAAGTAAGGAAGCATAGTGTACAAATTCTTAATACACCACCACCCAAATAGAAACTTTCAGTTTCACTTTCTTCCTTCCAGCTTTTTTTCTCCTTTCTTCCTCCTAAATTACTGGTTTCTTCCCCCCATTTAGCAAGTTCAAACCATTCTTTCTTCTTTTCAGCTTTCTTCCTTGTTGTTTACAGCTTTCACCTGCAAAAGTATTTCAGCTTTTTCTTCCATTCAGAGGTCTCTGCATTACTTTACAGCTCTCACCGGCAAAAAAAATTCAACTTTTTCTTCCATTCAGGGGTCTCTGCATTATTTAAGATGCATTCATTGCAGGTTACAACCATTTTCTTTCTTCGATCCCCACTCTCTCTCTGAATCACAAGAGTTGGTCTTCTTCATTCTCCACAAACCTAGATCAAGAACATGCTTGTTTACAAAGAGGTAATCTCTTGATTTTGATTTTGATTTTGATTTTCATATCTCCCGATATGCAACATGTTTATTAGTTATTATCTTTACGTTCACTTCCTCGAACTCTATCATATTTGGTTTGTTTAAGTTTTCATGGAAGTTGGTTGATGCAAACAGGAAGCTGAAATCTGCGCAAAAGGAAATGAAGAACAGGTAGAGACTTGCTTTAACTTCATTTTAGTGAATACTTTTACTCTTGTTAATATACCAAAAAGGCAAAAACATTAACCTACTTTTCATATTATCAATTTCACAAACAATAAAAGAAGAGATTCAAGAAAAATAGTTGAGAGGCGGTGGTGGTGATGGATTGACATAACTGCAAATGGTAATTGTTTTTTTGAAAGGCAATTGCATTTCGGGGGTATCCTGAACTATATCCAGACTAATCCCCTTCGACCCGGCCACGATCCGGCCCATAACAGCAGGCCCACGAACAGCCCCTTGATTCGGGGATACCTCTGTGTGATCACCACGGGGTTTGAACCCGGGTAGTAAGGCTTTCACCCCTTACCCTCGGATGTTTGACATTTTCCATTCAAAGTGAGAAGCATAAATATTTACAAATCCAATACTTGGTACAACACGCGTATAAACACTGCATTTATATGAAAATTATACAAATTACTGGGATGGTAAAAAAATCTTTTTTGGAATAATCTCATAATAACACTATAGTTTACAATATCAAATAATTTTAGACAGACCATGGTCCATGAAAACGTGAACTGATATAATTTATGCAAAGTAGTTCGTTCCCACCAAACTTTAGTGTTCTTCTTTGCATTTTTATAAAAAGCCATGATATGATTGTGACGAAAAAAGAAGGACGATGTTCATCAAGACTAAGGGATCTTAACACCGTTCTCCACATGTGCTCCAACGAAATATTTCATGCATATCGAATAAAAATGTTCATGCATAAACATCTCATATAATTTCTTCATATTCCATAACATTTTCATATAGGTCATAGATATATAATGTAAATCACATGCAATAAGCTGCATGAATATATAAAAAAAACTGTACTTTAGCATGCATCTCATTTTTGTAAAAGCTTCATGAAACTCACCTTGACTGATATCGATACTTAGTGTTAATGGTTAACCATCTCAATCTTTCCTACAATTTTAATAAATAACCTTTATTAATCCATTAATTCTCAATATCCCTAATTGTACATTTGCCTACCATTTCAAGTCCCAATATTTACTTTGATTATCACATAGTTGATTTTACCAAACAATTGACTTTGTAATCTATGATATATTATTTGTGATATATGTTTTATAAATTAACATCTCATATTAATTCAATCTAATCTTAATTAAATCACAACCTATAAATCATATATTAATCAACGAATAATTCTTTAAATTGAAAAGCTCAAATGAATGGTGGGTTGGTTGATTTCAAAGTAAAACCTAACAGAAGCATTTTTGCACAGAAAAGCCACTACACACAACCCTATCATGAAACAAAAATTTGTAACAAGCTTCACTCTTACCCAATTTAATAATAGGAATCTCAAAGGATCTAAAAAAATCAACTCAAAACCCTTTTTTGACCCAAAACGAGAGGAGTGAGAGATGCTTGATTTTTGGCCGACTTGTTTAATTTTGGAGTTTAAATGTATGCACAAGTGCATCAACGTTTTCATCATTTTGATCTCAATATAAATCAAGTAGTAATCTAAGTTGTTTTGAACAATTGAACATATTTTATGAGCTTATGGCTAGGGGACATTCTTGAACAATAAGATCAAAACCAAGCTTGAATGTGGATATGACTAAAAGTAGGCACAACCATCATATTAGAAACTCAAAGACATGCAAAACCAAAGATTGAGTAAAGATTTGTACCTGAATCTATAGGTCGAAACCGTAATCGCCCATGTTCCCCTTTGTTTCTCAATAAAGACTGAAATGGTTTCATGGTTTTGGTTCGATTCATGGAGGGTTACACAAATACTGAAGCAATTTGGGTTTAGCCCTTAAACATTCTCTATCTTATTGCCACGTTTATTTGAAGAGCATCACAAAACCGTCAGAAAAGTTGGTGGGTGATCCATGCGTATTTTTTCAATGTATTTTTAGTATTTGTTTAAATTTATAATTTGTTTATGTAAATAATGTAGAGTTATTTGATAATTTGTTGCATAATCTTTATAATTTGTCAATAAACTGTATTTTATTTTTGTAATTATTTTGCAACTAAACCACACAAACCTATAAAAGAGTAAGAGGGAAGGACATGCTTACTGACTATATGAGTTTGGAAAAACGATGCTCTAAATTTTGTTTCTCATATATCTTGTCAATAAACTATATCTTGATTTTTTTAATTGATTCGCCATTAAACCATATTTCCCTAAAAATAAAAATCAATAGGGATGGAAAATAAAATGAAACAACAAGCATAATTGATGGTTGAGTTATTGGTTTCAGAATAGTGACTCACCCGCGCTGCATCGCGCGGGTAGACAACTAGTATCTAAATATACATAAAAGTTAGAAAAGTCTCAGGAGGAGTATTCTAAGAGCATCATAATTCAAGAGAAAGTTCAAAAAGATAATGAGTTGTTGACCACTAAGCTTAAGGATCTTGAATCCAAACTTTACAAACTTGGTCAATCGGAACAAACCATCCACTTGAACAAACCCAAGGAATTTAAGTACTACAATTCACAATGGGGACTTGGATATGATAATCCATGTTACCTAAAGAAAATATTGTCTAAGGTCCCCACTCTTTATGAACTCAATTTCATGGGTCTAGATAAGAAATATCCTGAGTACAAAATCAAGTGGACTAAGCCATCTCCGGAAGATGAGGAGAAAGAGGATCTTAAAAGAAAAACAGGTATTCCCCTATCAAAAATAGAGGCAAAACCTAAAACTGGTAATACTAATTCTGAAGATAACACAAAATCGGAAGATGAGCCGCCTAGGAAAAACATAAATGTACAAATTCCTTTCGTGTACGAAACGCTAAATGCATCATATTTAAAAATCAAAACTCCTTATCTCTCCAACGATTACTTCAACATCTGTCCGCTTGCCAAAACGGTGGAAACTCCGGTTCCCGTTCCGGCAACACCAGATGTAGAGTCTAACGATAAATCAGAGTTCAAACGTTATGTTCCACCTCTGATTTTGGAAAACATCATTTTTAAACTGAAAGGATTGTACTCTTATCCACTATCGATAAGCTCAAAAAGAACAACACCGAGTCACTATTCGACTCTGAAAGAGCGAGTTATAGAACCGAGATTGCTAAGTTGACTTCTCAACTGTCCGCCTTGGCGATAGAAGCTTTAACGCTGAGAATGGCTAAGGAAAATCCAGTGGATACTCCAATGAAGCCTGTCACTCCTGAAACCATCTCGTTTGACTCGGCACCAATTTATTCGGATAGTTTCTCGTGTAAAGCTTTTCTAGGAGTGTCCAATGACACAAATGATAAGGATTTGAGCTTTAAGGATAAAGGTAAGGCGATTCAACCCGATTCTGTTCAAAAAAATCTTTTGCCAGTTTTTGATAATCCCTTTGCGGATAACTCCTCGTCCGACTCTGATGGCGAAACCCCACTTGACTCTGCACGACGGTTTTCTGAGTTCACGAATTCCTCGGCTTGTCATAATGATGAATTTTCTAAAGTTGATTTTGCACCGAAGCTTGCTAGTCACACTCAATTTTTAGAAAAAAATGCCAACACCGGTTAATATTGAGAAAGGTGAGTGTTCTAATTCTAAAACCGTTTCTGCGACCATTTCAAAATCTAAATCTAAACATCGGTCCAGGAAACATACTAAAACCGGTAAGAGCTCTAAAAGACAACCGTTTTACTCAAGCTCCTCTGGCAATAACTCTAATGTAATTTCAGATAGAACGGGTCGGGGGAAAGAAGTTCGGAAAGAGTGGGTAGAGAAGAAGGCTAAGTCACGACCTGAGAAGACCAAGTCATTTAATTCTTTTTCGCTTATTAGGAAGAATAACAACAATCATGGTTTTGGTTTGAATAACTCTGTTGAACATGGTTTTGAATTTCCAGTCAAACTTGATTCTGTTCAGCAATTGATTGAATATTCGCGTGATTGTGTTTGTTGTTCTTTGTGTGGATTGAATGATTTTGTCGTGTCTAAACATGCATTTGATATAGGTTCAGGATATGGATTTGTCAACACCGGTCAAAGATACAGTGACAGAGTCAGCAGACCCAACGGTTGAAAAGCCCGAGGGTCAATCGGAAGAGACTTTAATGCTGACGGTTCCAGAAGGGCCAGTCCTGGAATTGATTGACGAGGACTCTGCTGGCGATCCGGAACTGGAAAAAGAATGGAGAGAGAAAGCCGTGCTAGCCATTCAATCCAAGACAGATGTTTTGTGGAACTTTTCTGATGAAGGCGAGTTCATGAATGACGACGACTACGACCAGTTTTTCCTTCAGAGCGAACATGTACCTATATCTCAGCATAATGTACACGATATTGCAGGTACTCAGAGCTTCCAACTCCAGACCCGGAAACGGCTCCACCTCAGCCTGCTCAACCAGCTCGTTGGGAAAGAGTCTGGATCTTGGTTCCATATGTGGAGGAATCACAGAAGAAGATATTCACTCACTGGATCAGGCCTCTCGACCCGGTCATGTGTCATGGGGTCTCATTTGTGAATGATCCAGTTCGCGCACAATATTTGGAAGTAATGAAGAGAAGCAGAATGGTCCACAAAGTCCGAACGCGACACAAAATAACATAAATTATGGAGATCGTGTCTGACAAAATTCTTAGTGTATGGTTCCCGGTTTTCACTGTCAAAAGGGATGACGGAAAAGAATGGGTATTCTCGGAAGCCGACTTCAGGCATCTGAATCTGAACGACTTCCCGGTACTACTGAAAGAAGTGAAGCCCCGCACCATCTGACCGTTACCCTACACCAAAGCTCTCGAGACGATAAAGAGGTTTATGAAGTGCACTATCACCCTCGCCTACATCAACGAATTCCAGTTGGGTTTAGAAAGCAATCAGAAGAAGATCAACATTCTGAAGCCCAATCTGAATCTTCCCGAAGACGTACAGGTACATACTATTCTATCCAAACTAGAATCTGGGATTGTGTATCTGAATGGCAAAGGGGAGAAAAGGTACATGAGGATTGGCGAGCTGCACAAGTTCAGTGAGGGAACTTTGATGAACATACAGACCGTGCTGAAAAAGATCATATAAGAAGAAGAGAAAGAGTCGTCAGAGAACTACGCGACATAAAGTATCTAGCTGAAGAGCTTCTCAGAGAAATCGAAGAACGGCTAGAGTTCAGGAAATCCATTCAGCACTTCGAGATATTATTCGCTATTCGAAAGCGATATGTCCCTAACTGCCATGAGATCGAACTTCAATTCCAAGGGGGAGATTGTTAGGTCTTATGTTGGCGGAATAGAAGTATAGGGACCATTTATGTCATATATTGTAAATATCCTTTATTGGGTATATATAGTTAGCCTAAACCTAGATTAGGGTTTAATGATCAAATTACTATTGCTGATAACTTTTCCTTTGTACGACTACATTGTTAGCTTTCTGTTCATCTAATCAAAGTGAGATTTATGACACTATTACTGATTTGTGTTGATTCTTGTTATTGCACTTGTTAATCTGGGATCCACAACAATGTTTTCTTCGTATACAATTCCTTCCTTTTGGCAGTATCCCTTAGCCACCTATCTTGCCTTGTTTCTAATGACCACTCCATCTTCATCCTTGTTGTTTCTGAACACCCATTTGGTCCTATTGCCATTTTTCCTTTTGGCAGAGGTACTAGGGACCATACTTTGTTTCGCTCAAATTGAAGAAGCTCTTCTTGCATAGCTTCTACCCAATTTGGATCATCTAGGGCTCCAGAGACCTTCTTTGGTTCGATCACACTGATAATGTTTGTAAAGAAACAAAATTGGCAGTGGCTGATCGAGTTTTTACTTTAGCAGAAGGATCGCCAATGATTTGGCTCTATGGATGACTCTTCGCCCACTTTGTCATCCTGGGAAGATGGTCAATAGTTGCATCAAGTTCTACTTATGTGAGTACATTTGTTGATTGATGTACCATTCCTGTCGTAGAGGGTAAATCATTTGTGCTTGTCACAGGAGTTGAGGTTTCATATTTAGTTGGGGTTGACACCTCTGTCGTTACTGGTGTCGAGTTCTCATCATGCTCTGGTGTAGAGTCCTCTGTGGTCACGGGTGTTGGAATTTCAAATTGCTCTGGAGTGGTATCCTTATCATTCTCTATGGCATCTTCTTCATGCTCTCCCTCATTAGTTTGTTCTGCACATGAAGTGGAAGAGGGTGAAGTATTAGAAGGACCAGTAATAGATATACCATGAGGAGCTTGGTCCGCAGAGATTTGGACTCCAGAGGCTCTGTGACCATTCACAGAGGAATCATCATCATTATCAAACATATCTTCGAATAGCAGACTTAGTTCTGCTTCTCGAGAGAGTGAGACACCAGAGGCTTTCTTGTTCAGCCCGAGTTCTGAACTGGTTTGCTCAGAAGTCGGTTGAAATGAGTCATCAAAAGAGACATTTATGCTTTCCACTATCGTCCTTATCTTTAGAACATAGAGTATGTAAGCTTTGGATGTGGCAGAGTATTCAATAAACTTTCCTTCATCGGTTTTTCTATTGAATTTCCCAAGGTGCTCTATGTCGTTCAAGACAAAACATCTGCACCCAAACACGTAAAAGAACTTTATGTTTGGTTTCCTCTGGTTGATCAAGCGGTAAGGTGTTTTCGTGTGTCTTTTTACTATCAAATATCGATTTTGAGTGAAACATGCTGTTGAGATTGCTTTTGCCCAGAAAGAAGTAGGCAATCCAGATGCAGTGAGCATTGTTCTGGCGGCTTCTACTAGCGTTCGATTTCTTCGTTCAACAACGCCATTTTGTTGTGGGGTTCGTGTGGCAGAGAAGTTATGTGAGATCCCTTCTTCTGTAAGGTATGCTTTTATGATAGAGTTTCTGAACTCTGTGCCATTGTCGCTTCTTAACTTCTATACCTTGCACTCAAATAGACTTGGATTTTTCTCAAGAGATTGATCAAAATTTGAGGAACATCTTACTTCTTTCGAACAAACTCAACCTATATATATCTTGAGTATTCATCAATTAGGAGAAGTATATACTTCCTGCCTCCTAAGCTCTGTACGGAGATGGGACCACAGAGGTCAACATGAAGCATGTACAGAGGCTTAGTGCAAGACACATCTGACTTGCTTTTATGTGAAGCTCTTTTGAGTTTGCCCATCTCACAAGCAGAACATAGATGATCTCTGTCGAATTTGACATTTGGTAAACCACTCACCAGATCAAGGGTATGAAAATTCAGATGGGAAAACCTGTTGTGCCAGAGCCATGCCTCGTCGTTCTTGTTTGATACTAGACAAAGCTTGTCATTTCTGCTATTTTCCTTGAAGTTCACGAGGTACAAATCTCCTCTTCTTCTAGATCTTAGCAATTCTATGTCTGTATCTTCCCCTAACAGAGAACAATATGTTATTTTGAATTTCACATCAAATCCTGTGTCACATAGTTGGCTAACACTGAGTAGATTGTGCTTGAGGCCATCCACATATGCAACTTTGGACACTTTCACATCTTCTTTAGCAATGACTCCATAGCCTCTTATATACCCCTTTTTGTTGTCTCCAAATGTCACTGAACCCCCTCCAAGTGTTTCTTTGTATGAGGAGAGTAGACCTCTGCCGCCAGTCACGTGCCTAGAGCACCCGGAGTCTAGGTACCATATGGGCACATACTGCTTCTGCAACACATTCAGAGAGTTTTAGGTACCCATTTCCAAATGGGTCCACTTTTGTTAGGGGTTTTCAAGGTTGCCTTGGCATCCTTGGTTTTGGTTTTAACTTCCTTAAGAGGAGAACCATTTTTCTTCTTCCGACCCTTGAATTTGGCATTCTTATCTTTGGGTCGAGAGAGGAAGTAGTGAGGACCAGAGAAATGTCGTTTTAATTTAAACATTAGCTCAAAACAATGACAATAATGAACATTTGATGCAACTTGCTTAAACTTTTCATTAAATTCATTAAAAATGGGTATAGAGGCTTTATTAATAATCTCTCTTAACATCAGACTTATTTTTATAGAAAGGCCTATCTAGGCTAGATTTATTTTTGCAAAAACTTCTATCCGGAAGAGCCTTATTTTGTACTCATCTTCTGTGGTAACCCTCTGTTGGTTTCACTGCCACAGAAGAAAAATATTTGTTATTATGAATCCACTTTTCTTTTTATTGCCATGTAAACTTTTCATGATTTGGCCTACAAGAGTTTGAAACTTTGGTATTTTGGGAGGATAATTCTTTTTTGCTTCTGAATTTTCTCCAATTCAAGAGATGTTTTTGCCTGTATGCACATGTTGATAAAATCTGGGCAGATAGGTATTCTTGCCTTTGATTCTTTGGGAGGAATTGTTCTGTTAAGAATGCCAGAGTGAAATTTTGTTCCCTCTGTCGGGCAGAACACTATCTCTGATATGACAAAATCAGTCTGTGAAGTGACAGAGGTTGAGTCATCCTCATATTCTGACTTTGACTCAAGAAAGTCTCTGCTAACCTCATCAAAGGACGGATTGTATGAACATGTGCCACATTCATATCCATCTTTGTTCGTGAAAGAATTTAGGTCCTTTGAAATGCATGGGACAATATTAGGTTTTTCGAGAGATTTGCTCTGATCAAGGATTTTCAGTAAATCTTCTTCAAAAAGTTTGTGCACGACAAAAGTTGTTTCAAGATCATCAAAGAAGCATTTTTCAAAAATTTCCCTTAAGTCATTTTCAAAGAGTTTTTGCATTTTGACCTCTGTAGACGAGTGAACAAACTCAGGTGCCACTGCGCACAACTCCTTTTTAGGGGTTATTATGCACATAAAGGCAACATGTGCTTGTGTTTCTGGATGACCGAATTTGAAAAGGCCAATATGTGCTTGGGTCTTTTGATATTTCTTTGGCTTTGAAGCCCTATTGACAGAGTCTGAGAATGATAAATCAGTGTCTTGATACCATACATTTATCATCTTCAGAGGATTCCTCTTATAAGGTCCTCCAGAGGTTCTGTGCCTTTTGTGTACAGAATTCAAGTTTTGGAAATCCTGGTTTTCGAACACTCCCAATGCAGAAAAACGAAGATAAAGATTGGTTTCTTTTGTTTCCAGTGTAAGGATCCAAATCACTGAATCCAATTCCTCTTCTGCTTATATGGGTGTTCACCTTTTCATGAACTTTCTGGGCATCTTGATACCTTCTTATCATGAGATCTCTGTCAAGCAAATCTTGATGTAGAGCTTCTCTTTCTTTTTGAAAAAAGTTTTTAAGAGAAAGAATATTCATTCTGTTGCTCTCATTGTCCTTTAGTTCTTTCGACTTGTTTTTCAGGGCCAAATCAAGATCATAAACCATTTCTTTTAAAAGTTTTACCTCAGAAAAGTATTCTTTTTGTAAAGTTTTATTCTCAAGAGCAATCTTAGCTTTCTCTTGAGTTAGAAGTCTAGCTTCTCTCTCATAGAAGGCAAGATTCTTTTCTGTTTCAGCACATTTTTTCTCAAAGTCGTGAAATTCCTTTGTAAGTTTAAGCAATTTGATTTTTGTTTCATCAGAACATGAGTTAGAAGTAGATACCTCACTATCAGAGTCTGAGCCGCTCACTTCTGCCATTCCATAGAATAAGGCATTTTTGTCACCTTCATCGGAGGACTCATCAGATACCCAATTTTCTTGTTCAACCATGAGAGACTTATGTGCATAATATTCTGCCTTTTCTTGTAGAAGGCAGAGTCTCTCTGTGGTTGGCCTCTATTGAGTTGACTCTTGCACTCTGTGGCATAGTGTCCCAGTTTTCCGTACTTGAAGCACCCATTGTTCTGTGGAGTTGGTGCGTTGGCTTTCTCTGGAGCTCGACGCTCTTCTCATGGCATACCCCTCTGTGGGTAATCTCCCCTCTGTTGGTAATCACCTGGCTTATGTTCGTGATATCTTGGATCAAACATCCTCTGTTGGTCCTGAAACTCATATCTTCCATGGTATCTTGGCTCATAGGATTGTGGTGGTGCAAACTGTCTTTCCATCTGTGGCATATGATTCTGGAATCTACCACCTCGACTATCTCTGTCATCTGAACCTCTGTTGAAGTTTGGTTTCTTTTTGAAACCTTTGTTAAACTCTTTGGTGATTAAGGCCAAAGACTTAGCAATTGAGGCCATATTTTCCTCATCCTCTTCCGAATACTCTTCCTCTTCACTATCAGCAACTAACACTTTCTTCCCCTTCTTCTTTCCTCTGGAACTCTCATCCAGGTATTTGGGCTTTTGTCTGGACAACATAGTGCTCTTGTGCAACTAAGGTGCCAAATAGGTCAGTTAGAGTCCACGTGTCAATATCCTGATTTGTCTGCAGAGACATGGACAATTGAAGCCATTTTTCGTTCAAACTCTTAAGGAACATCGCATTATTTTCCTCAGATGTTATGTGGATACCAAGCTTTTTACACTTGTTGATTAATGAGTTGAACCTGTCATAAGTATTTTGGAGTGATTCTGTTGGCAGAGCTTTGAATGCATAGTATTCATTTATGCATTGAGCTCTTCTATTCTTTTGAGTTTGCACTCCTCCCTCAAGTTGTTTCTCAAGTTCAACCCACAAATCATGAGCTGATTTACATGCGTCAAGAGATTGGAATAGGTCATTTGGGATAGCCATAATGAGTAGACGTTTGGCTTTCTATCCCATCTCATATTTCTCCCAATCTTGAAGAGACCAATCATCAATGTCCTTGGGTTTGTCATATTCAGGGACCTCAGGTGTGGTAGAAGTTGCAGGTACCATTGGGATAGTGACCATTGGAACATATGGCCTATTATGGACATAAGTAACAAGCTCTTTGTCAACACCCTCCAAGAAATGGATCATACGGATCTTCCATTGAGGATATTCTTCTCTCAACATATTTGGAGGTTTAGTTAAAGATCCAGCAGTGAAAAAGTTGGCCGAGTTTGCCATTGTTGAAGAAAATAGGGTTTTGAAGAGAGAAGTGAAAAACCGAGTATGAGGGTTAAAAGAAGGAACATATGATTTTAGAAGCAAGACGAGTTTAAATACAGGCTAGATCTTAGAAGAAGAGGTTTTATATGATCAACAACACATACTGGAATGATTTTGGAACAGAAACAAATCCTATTAATGGGTCAAATTCAAACAGGTTGAAAAGTAACTCAAAACATGGGCTAGTTTCAGAAATGAAGAACAGACTAAAAAATCACGCCAGAAAATCTACCAAAACGAGTTAAAATCATTGCAAAGATGATCCTTTGATATTGAAAATCAAAGTTTCCTCTGATACCAATTATTGATCCCAAATTGACTCAACAATGATATATTCAAACCCAAAAATATGCAAAACAGAGTATATGAAGTTATATGCGGAAGCGTTTAAAATAGCATAAAGGGTTTGAGTGATAAGGTAGATTAACACACTAAAATGATAAAGAAATAATATAAACAGAATATATGATAGCTCAACAAGTCATCTTCAATCTCGTTAATGGAAAACATAATTTACACCAGGAACACACACTACTGTGTGGCTCTTTCTCCAAAATACTCTCACTCTAAAATTCTACATGTGTGTGTTGCGTACCTGAAATGGCAGGGTAGTCCTCTCTACATATAGTGAAGGTGACCCGTAAATAGTACAAGAAAAACGTTGTCACCTATGAAAAGGTGACACCTGGAAAGTTGAGGAACGTGTTTGTACTATTGATCTTCATAATCTTCGTATAGGTAGAGGCACGTGAGAGGCACGGTATCTTTGGGTCTTGAATATGCACAAGTCTTCATCTTCAAGAAGTTTGGTCACACAGAGTGTTGGCCCCGAAGGGTTATACAAGTTTGTAGAAGGGGGGGGGGGGGGGTTGAATACAAACACACGATTTTTACTTTTCTAAATTGTTTATTGTTATTTATCAAACAATTTACAACTTGTTGCGGAACAAGATTAAGGATTAAACCTAATATAAACAAGTTATGAGAAACACTAAGTTTCTTGCACTAGAATTTAAGACAGAAAGGAGATAAGAATATTACGAATAATATTCTAACACAAAGTAGTAGAGAGAAGAAGATTGGCCGAGCACTTCATTTCTGAAGTAGGGTTCTTCTTATATACTACATGCATTAAATGCATAGCAGTACAACTTTACACGTGGCAGCAGCTGATTGGTTGCCTGGTTTGACCTTTGTAGACAACCTTAGTAGCCGCATGATGTACAATGTAGAATCAGAGTTGGTAGTACTATCCTGGACAAAAGGGATGTCCTTTCTGACATTATCGTACAGAGGCGTGCAAGGAGGTAAAACAAAAGTAACTTGTAGAGGAAGACTTCATGATTAGCGTTCGCTGAATAGATCTTTATCAGCGAGTGATAAAGTTCTGCGTTCACTGAAGTCTTCTACTTGATACTTCACGTTGAGTGAACAAATCTTGGCTTTGCTGATATCCGCATCAGTTCATTAGTAGACTTGTCGCTGGTTCTTGGGCTTGATCTTCGACTTCAGCGTAAAACATGGTTGACGTGAAACTTGTCTTCAGGGATCATAAGTAAACAACTAAGATTATCAGCGATCATCAACAAGACTGAACAGGCTCAGAGCTGTATTGATGAACAGTATCGCTGAACATAATTTAATGAACATGAGTTTACTATCAGCGGTACCATAGAGACATAGTACTTATCAGCGATAGTGAAACTCTAATACATATTGTCTACTTACAATTTTCACTAAGTGTCTCTTAAAGAGTCATTATCAAATCACTGAGGGTTTGGATCAACACAGAGGCTTTGTGGTTCGATGGTCATCTTCAGGTTAAGTTTAACTTCTTTAAGGAATGATCGACCGAGGCTCTGATCCGTGCTGAGAGACTTGGTTTGTCCGGTAGAGGTCTTCTACGGTCTTGTACTTAGCCTGCTTTTTCAATACTTCTAAGCTTAGTCTATTGGAGCTAACAATATTTAATAATATAATTAAATTCAAACTTATTCAATATTGGGCTCATTTCGAAGGTATTCAAGAGACGATTACAATGGTGTAATTTGTAAAAAAGAAAATATATTTTTAATACATTTTAGTTCATATACGATTATTTATGTTAAAATGATAGGGGTCTAAAACGCAAAATGAAAAAGTAAGGGATTAAAATTAAACTGAATAATTAATTATATGGGTATTAAATGTAAGTTATATATTTAAAAAGGATATTTAGGCCTAGATATAAATAGTGTTTTAAACCTATTGTTTTAGGTTAATCGTTTTAATTTACTCTTGATCATCTGTAAAGAATTCTCTGAAGATTAATCAACGTTATATGGATGACAAGTTCAGATCATACTGATTGTTATTATTCTTTGATCTCTTGATTGTATGCACTAATCTGGAACTCACAATTGGTATCAGAGCATACTGACGATTCGATTTAAAGATTTCAAAGGTTTCTGGTAAGTATTCTGCGTAGTTTATCGACTGTGTTCTTGGGTTCAAATAACCATTCTTTGATTCTGATAAAATTGCTTATTTTCGCGTATTGCATTCGATTAGCATTGATCTCATTAGCGATTTTGCAATTTTTTACAGTCCAATTCGATCATTTGAATAGTTTTTAAGCAAAATCAAGTTCACAAGTTTTGGTCTCTGTTCATCATAAAAATCAAATTTTTTCATCCAAAGCTTGTTATTTTGCTTCAAAATCGTTTAGGGTGTTGTTATTTTTGCGTTTTAGAAGGTTTCTAATATTTCAGGAACCACTTTGGGCAACCCTAATCGAATCCCAGTCGAATTGTTTAAACACAACCGTCCTTTCCGGATAACAGCAACTCTTTCCGGAACTTTGCAAACCTTTCTGGGTAACTCAAAGTATCCAGTAAATTTCCGGATACTGGTAGTCTCCGGACAAATCTCACCCGGTAACTCAAAGTCTCCGGGTACCCTGATCATTCCGGACATCTATCCAGATTCATCTGTTCCGGTAACTTCCTTATTATTTGGTCACTTCTCATCCGGTAAGTTATACTTCCCGGACATCATCCGATATCTTCAGTACCCTAATTTCATTCGGTAAGTTTTGTTTTCTATTGTCTTATCCGGTAACTACTTGTTATCCGGTACTCTCTATCCGGTAAGCTCATTTTATCTGGTAACCCAGTTTTATCCGGTAACTTTAGTTTATCCGAACCCTTCAGCTATCTGAACACTGCACCTACATCTGATCTGGACACTTCCAGATCAGACACCATTTCATCCGGATTCCTATCCAGTAAGTTCTGTTTAGCTAGTTTCTTACCAGTTTTACTCTACATCACTCGTAGAACCTGCGTTAGAACTTCCACTCATAGTGCCTTGCATTAGGATTCTACTTTGAATCGAACCAACGTCTGACGATCACATTAGTGCAAATACCAAAGATGTCTCGCGACGCTCTTGCTATCGACACTGATTCCAAGCCACCGACCCTCTACCAGGGAGAATATAGCCAATGGCGGGACACATTCCTCATATTCATCGAATCGAAGGACAACTACGAGTACATCTGGCGTGCTCTATCTGATGGCCCACAAGCTCAACCCATGAATATCATTTCAGGACAAGAAGGAGGTGGTGAAGCTCGAACTGAGCCCAAGAAGTACTTGGAGATGACCGAAGAGGAAAAAGGCATGTTTGATGGCGAAAAGCATGCCAAGAGATATCTGGTTCAGGCTCTACCAAATCAGATCTACACAGCCATAGACAGCTACAAGCACACATCAAAGGGAATGAGGGATCAGGTAGAAAAGATGATGAGCGGGAGCAAAGTCGGCAACCAACTGAAGATCAACAGCTGCATAGCCAAGTTTGATGGCTTTAAGCAGCGCACCGGTGAATCACTCTCACATGCCTATGAACGATTTTGCCTCCTACTGAACGAGCTCCACAAGAACAAGATCAATCGATCAAACATAGAGAATGTGCTCAAGTTTCTGAACAACCTCTTACCAGAATGGAAAGTGTTCGCTTCTCACATCAAACACAACCACCTGATAGAGAACGTAACAATCCATGAACTCTACGAGATGCTTCTACAGGACGAGGATGAAGTCATGGAAATACTGAGCAACCAGAAGTCCGCTTCCAAGTCACATGCTGATCCACTCGCTCCTGTTTCTTCAAAACGAGGCAAATCTTCCAGCCGTCACTCCAAACGAACTCAAGAGCCGAGTGAATCTGAACCAGAATCTGACGAAGAGGAGGAAAGTGATTCTGATCCTGGACTGACTGCAGTAAAGAAAGCGATGGCCTTACTCTCCAGATCTTTCCAGCAAAAGAAGTTTTTCAAGAAACCTTCATCCAATAATCAGCGTTACTCCATTTCTTTCAACAAGCGCCATGATTATCAGGATAAATATGAAGGAAAGAAAAAGGCAGATGAGCACAAGAAACCTGACAAGAAGGAGAAGAATGAGAAGGATGATCGCAAGCCAGAGACAAAGAAGAAGGACGAACCCGTCACTTGCTACAACTGCGGGAAATTGGGTCACTTTGCCAAGGATTGTAGATAGCCCACCGTAAAAAATGCACACTACTACAAAGCCAAACTTCTGCTAGCAGAACAGAAAGAGGCAGGAGAAGCTCTATTTGTTAAAGATGACCACTGGCTGGCTCGTTCTGATAGTAAAAGCGATTCTGAAGATGCTGATGCTTTCATGGGCTACCATTCTCCTCCATCAGAAAAGGCGAATCTGTGTCAGGTATGTGAACCTATTCATCAAAGCTTAATTGAACAGATGCAACCACTTGTTGAACGAATAGGTCTTATAAGGCCACCACTAATGAACAACTGCTTGAAATTAACTCGTTAAAAGAAAAGCTAGATGTTCAAAAGTGCATAACTGAAAAGTACAAGTCCGAAAATGCTAATCTAAAAGAAAAATATACAAATCTTTCAATAGCACCTAAGGACTTAAGGGCCAAGATATCTGAATTAAATCTTAAGCATGATCAGTGTGAAAATGAGAAAGCAGAGATTGTCTATCAATGCTCCTCTCTCCAAATCCAACACAAGGAGTTTGTTTCTAAAATAACTGATCTTGAAACCAAACTTCACAAAAGTGGTCAAACTGATCAGACAATTCACATGAACAAACCCAAGGAATTCACATACTTTAACAAGGAATGGGGAATCGGATACGATAACCCATAGTACTTGAAAAAGGTATTGACCATGAGACCGACCCTTTACCACTTTGGTTTTCTCGGCCTGGATAAAAAGTATCCCGAGTATAAAATCAAATGGACTGGTCCTCTTGAAGAGGAAAAGGAAGAGGATACTGAGGAATACAAACGCGCACACCCAACTAAAATGCAATTACCTTTTGTGTATGAGCCTATGAACTACTCGTACAAGAAAAACCCAAAGAAATACCTCTCGAATGACTACTTTGATGGCTATAAGGTTAAGAAACCCAAGGATTCCTCCAAAAAGGATGAGGCCCAAGCACCTGAACCCAAAACTGAGACGGACGAGTTTAAACTCTATGTTCCTCCTCTCGTTTTGGAACAAAAAATAGTCGAATTAGAGGAGACACTCGAGACGGAAATAACCAGTTTTCAAAAGGAAAAGCAAGCGCTTATAACAGAACTTGAGCAACTCAAATCCGTAAAAACCGAATCTGTGTCGGATGAAGGACTGGAAATCCTTCGGAATGAAATCACTCGGCTCACATCAAAACTGGCTGCTTTGGAAATAGAAGTGATACAAGAGCAAATGAGCAAGTGTCAACTCCAAGAGACACTTGCTCAGCTTCAACAGGAAAATATGATTTCACCCGAACCTTCCTCCGACTCGTCTGATACATCTTCGTGTAAAGCGTTTATTGGAAAAACTTCTTCACGAAACGATAAAGAGTCTCAAGATGAGTGTGTTATAAAGAATCTAAACTCTGATTTTTTCTTAGCTTTCGCACCAGATTCTCCTAAAAACACAGACACAAAGTGTTCCTCACCTCCCTCTACCAATCCTAGTCCATCGATTCCCGATGTTGATTTTCCTAAATTCATGAATTCCGAGGGTAGTTCAGATGAAGAGTTTGAATCTTTTCCATTTGACAAACCTCTTTCGAGTCACACCGATTTTCTTTCTAAAGCGGTAAATCTCCCGGTCAATTTTCTTAAAGGCGAATGTTCTTCAAAACCAAAGACCCCGGCTGTGAACAAAGTTTCTAAAACTGATTCTCGTTCACAAAATAATTCACATCCGCGGCAAAAGACCGGTCGATCAACTGATAAAAATCCTATCTACTCACACTCTACTGACCATGCCGTTAATGATGTTTCAGATAAAAATGGTCGGGCTAAACAAGGCAAACAAAAGTCGGTAGCAAAGGAATCTATCGAGAACAAGTCGGCGTCGAAGTCATTTAATACTGTTTTTTATCCTAGGAAGAACATTAATGATTGTGGTCTGAATCATTCGAATAATTTTGTTGAACAGAGTGTTAATTTTCCGATTAAACTTTATTCAATTCAACATTTGATTCAGTTATCCCATGATTGTTTATGTTGTTCTAATTGTGAATTGAATGACTTTGACGATATTAGAAATGCATCTGATTGGTTTGGTTCTTATCATGTTTATAATTCTAAACCAAAACGCAAATCCTGCAAAACCAAAAGGAAACCCATTTCAAAACGAGTTCCCCAATCAGAGGTTAAACCTACACCCAAGAGGAAACCCACTTCAAAACAGGTTCCTCAGTCAGGTGTTAAACCTAACCCTCCAGGACTCATTCTCAAATGGGTACCTAAAATCCGTTAATCCTGTTTTTGCATGAGAGAGCTGCTCGAGAACTACACCGAGAAATACTGCGGAGACGTGAGATTTGGGATGATGACAAGGCGCCGATTATGGGCTACGGCGACATTGTCCAAGACAAGATCACAATCAAGAAAGTATCATACGTCGCGGGATTAGGACACAATTTGTTCAGCATCGGCCAATTCTGCGATAAAGATCTAGAGGTCAGATTCAAAGCTAAACGGTGTAGCGTCCGCACTGAAGATGGAACAGAGATGCTAGTTGGTACTCGAAAGACCAACCTCTACACCATAGACCTCGCTGCCCTGAAGACCGATGATTCTGTCTGCCTGATGTCAAAGGACAACTCACAACAAGCATGGATTTGGCACCGACGTCTCTCGCACCTCAACTTCAAGAATATCAACAAACTGGTGCTAGGCGGACACGTGAAAGGCATGTCCGAGCTCAAGAGAAGGACAAACTCTAAGGGGCAAGCGAGATGGGAAAAATGAAGCGAGTGACACACAAGCCGAAGGCTGCTCCGAGCACGTCCCGGTCCCTCGAACTCATCCATATGGATCTGTGTGGATCGATGCGTGTTCAGAGCATCAACAAGAAGAAGTATGTCCTGGTGATGGTCGATGACTTCTCGCACTACACATGGGTGAAGTTTCTGCGCTCAAAAGACGAAACCCCGGAACTGATAATGAACCACCTGAAGACCATTCAACTGAACCTTCGACAGCAAGTTCAGACTATCAAGACGGACAACGGGACGGAGTTTAAGAACCAAACGGTGAACGAATACCTAACATCCGTCGGTATCTCGTAAAACTTTTCTGCCGCGCGAACTCCTTAGTAAAACGGAGTGGTAGAAAGACGAAACCGTACGCTTGTCGAATCTGCTCGCACCATGCTGTCGCAATCAAAGATGCCATTATTTCTCTGGGCTGAAGCGGTTGCAACTGCTTCCTACACGCAAAACCGCTCCATCATCAACAAGCGGTTCAACAAAACGCCGTACGAGATCATTAACAACCGCATCCCAAACATCAAGTACTTCCACGCGTTCGGATGCATATGCTACGTCTTGAACGATAAGGATGATCTCGGGAAGTTCAGTCCGAAGGCAGATGAAGGAGTATTCATCGGATACTCCATGCAGGCTAAGGCTTATCGCGTTTACAACAAACGGACAAAATCCATCGTCGAAAGTGTAAACGTGACATTTGACGAAGCCGCAGATATGGATTCTGAACAACTCAGTTTAGAACCCGGTTTAACTAGTGTGTTAGCTATCGAACTTTCACGTTCGGGATCTACACAAACCCCAGTAAATCCAAATCATGCATCTACGTCAAAATCACATCTTTCTGATTTAGATTTACTGTTTCAATATTTTTATGATGATTTCTTTAACTTACCTACCCCTCGTATCTCAGTGCAACCCAGAATTGAAGTTGCTCAAATCGAGAACTCGGCGAATCTTTCCGGTCCGCCGCCTTCGATGAGCACTCCAATAATCACACCGGAATCCCCTCAGACCTCAACAGACACATCAACGACTGATACGACTATTCCCCTAGAGGACCTTGTACAAAACCCGGAGATCACTTCTGAAGATTCGTCCTCGACAACACTCAACGACCAACCTCTGACTTCCTCGGAACCGAAAGTTGCTCAACCATCGACCAATCCTGCTGCATCTCCTCCGAAAAAACGACCATCATCACTTGAAGCTGTTCAAGACCTTCCGACCGGTGGGTACATGGATCCGGACACCTCTCACGCGACTCAACAGCCGCTTCCACACACCACCAAATGGACCAAGGCTCATACTCTACACCATATAATCGGCGATCCTTCTACTCCGGTTCGAACGCGAGGCGCATCGGCCAACTTCTGCCTATTCTCCGGATTTCTCAGCAAGATTGATCCAACAACCGTCTCTGAAGCACTCAAAGATCCGGACTGGGTCATGGCCATGCAAGAGGAACTCAACCAGTTTGAGGCCCTCAAAGTATGGGGACTCGTCCCACGTCTATCTCACAAGACGGTCATCGGCACAAAGTGGATCTTCAAGAACAAGAAAGACGAAGATGGCATCGTCGTTCGTAACAAGGCGCGCCTCGTGGCCAAAGAATACCGCCAGCAAGAGGGTATTGATTACGACGAGACATACGCTCCAGTTGCCAGAATCGAGGCGATTCATATGTTCCTTGCATACGCCGCACACAAGAACTTCACGGTCTTCTAGATGGATGTCAAGAGCGATTTTCTCAACGGCGAGATCAAGGAAGTGGTGTACGTATCGCAACCGGACGGGTTCGTGGACGACAAAAAGCCTAATCACGTCTACATCCTAGACAAGGCCTTATATAGTTTGGAGCAAGCTCCATGGGCCTGGTATGACGCTTTGTCCAAGTTTTTAATAAATTTTTCAAAAGGTAAAATCGATACAACCCTGTTTATTAAAAATGAAGAAGGTCATATAGTTTTAGTTCAAGTGTATGTTGACGACATAATTTTCGGTTCCACTAACCCACAGTATTGTAAGAACTTTGCCAAATTAATGGGACAATATTTTCAAATGAGTATTGTTAATGCCAAAAATCGCACCAAAGGGACAACTTAAGGTCGATGTGGACTTTAACAACTAAAGAAAGGAATTGTTCGACAAAAGTGTGCGACAAAGATAAAAATAGAGACGAGACAGAGGATTTGATGACGCAGGAAAAACCTCAACGAGGAAAAAACCTGCGGACGACAGTGGATATCGTCGCTGCACTATGGTCACCAATCAGGGGCGATGTCCTAGGTGTTCCAGGTGTCGATCGTACCGAGATTACAATACAAATGAAGGAAAAGACATCGAAATATAAAGTACAAGTGTTTGAAATGTAAAAACAGTGTGCGTCGTGTGTGAAAACAATGTGTAAACTGTTGGTCGAGAGTGAAAGTCGTGTATAATTGTCGTGCATCGGGAGCGATTCTTCGAGTGAGAGTTCTTTGCTTGTAGTGTTCTTCTGAGCTAGGATGCTTATCTTCTATTGTTCGATGTTCGGTCCCCGGAACTGAGGTTTAACTTGATCTTTTATAGCCTTCGGGTGCTTTGATTAGCTCATTGATTGCTTCGATAACAGCCATAATGGTTGCCAGTTGTAACTCTTCATAATTGTTATTCATCGGTTATGACCGTTGCCCATTAATGACTTTGACTCCTGCGTTAATCATTGAACAAACGTAACAGTCGTATATCGAGTTAGTCAAAGTAGTACGGTTTTGTGCGACGGTCGTGCGGAACGGGCGACGTCGAGGTCGAGTGTCGTGAGGAACTCTCGACTTACCTTTTTAGGAGGGACAACAGAGGTTTTTTGGGTCTTTGTCGGGACCTTATCTTAATACAAGATATATCTCATAACATGTGTCTTACCTTTTCTGGTCGTGGTCGAGACTGTTGAATTTTGCCCAAACAGTTTGCCCCAAAAATTTGAAAATAGGATGGCAAATTCGAATTTTAAACTTTGCTTGTCGGGTGTTCAGGGTCTTGTGTTGAAAAATACCTTGGTTGTTTTGGAACTGAATCGGTTCAATTCAAACTAGAGAGGGAAATCGAAGAGAGGATGGAGTCGTGACGTCATGCCGACGCACGGTGGTGCTTACCAGCTGTCGATGATCTGTGTGGTCATACGAAAAGACGGGGACGCGTGGCGATCATCTGAGGACTCGACCTGACATGATCATTTGTATAAGTAAAGATCATGATTGATCTTCTTCTGTTTACGATCTCAGAGAGTTTTAAGCAAAGATCTCCTCTTGATATTCTTGCTGTTCTTCTTCGAATCCCTTCCAAATTTGCGAGACACTATAACGATTCAAGGCTTAGAGTGCCTATATAAGGCATTACTTTCTCACCTTCATCTTCATTGCTCCTCTCTTTTTTTCTGACAAATAATGTCGTCTGAACCAAAGAGTTCTATCACGAGTCAGGAAGACTTAAATACCTTGAGGTGTTTAGCGAAAATACCTACAGAGATAGAACTGATATGTCCAGGGAGTACACGTCCTGGGAGTTGTCCTAAAGGATACTTTGTAATATATGAGTATCCCTTCAAAATAGGGTTTGAATGGCCGTATTCGGCTTTATCCAAGGCTTTCGTGCGAGATTTTGGTCTATCACCAGGGCAGCTAATGCCCCAACTCTGGCGAGTTTTCCTAGTCATTGAGCGATTGTCCGCAGAGTGGGAGTCGCCTATGATCATGGATGATTTCTTGTTGGCTTATCAAGTCAAGAGAGACAAGAACTGGCGTTATAGCCCTTATTCCAAGTACAAGGGCGATCGTACACTGGTTTTGAAAATCGGGGTTAACGATCGTGGGTGGAAATCTAGATACGTATTCGTACGTATTGATTCACTTGATCTCCACAGCAATTGGATTCGTCCCGATTGGAATATGACGGGTATATACTTTTCTTTTGTTTTTAACGTATGCCATTGTTTGATTTATGTTTTTTATTTATTCTTCTTCTTTTGTCGCCTTCAGAGATCCAGTTCGATGCCGTGAAGCCGAACGAAGATTCACAAGCCAAGATCGACAGATTCATGAATCACAACGTCGATGATCGATCTTTCGTCGTGCGTCAATCGGCGGTCGAGGACGAGGACGTGGTGGGAGACACGAGAGATTCTGAAGAAGAAGATGAGCAGGAAGAGGCGACTGGTAAGCGTACCGTAGTTTTTTATTTTCTCCATTTATTTTGTCTGTCTGATGCTTTGTATGTTTCCTTACTAGTGCCGACTGAGAAGAAATCGGTATCCAGGAAGAGAGGGGTGCAGATTATGCTTGCCCTTTGAGGCGAAAGAGAGAATGTCTCGACAGCTGGGTCGAGGATTCCAAAGAAAACCAGGAAGACAGTCCTGAGGGAACCGTCTTCGAGGGCTGATGACTCATCGAGAGTTGTCACGCCTAAGAAGGCGAAGGCGTCATCCATCATTCGCGGTGCGATGGACGCGACACCGGAAAGTTCGGCGCCTCCGGCGACAGTGACGAAACTGGTGTCTAAGGTGTCGACCCCATCGTCTGCCGACAAGAGCGAGGGGTCGTCGGCCGAAGTTACGATGGTTAACTTTACGTTACCGTCCAACTTTATGGCGGATAGTGTCCTAGATGGGACGACGTTGTTTCCTCATTTGGGGAAATATTTGCTCCCATCTTTTAAGGAACGTTTTCAGAGAGCTCCGATCAGGGAAGCGGGATCTCAGGTTGCCGGTTTGGCGTTCTCGGTAAGTCTTTCTTTCAAGACTTGGTTCATTTGTCGCTGTTGTCGTTGGATATTTAACGAACTTCCTACTTTTTACAGACATTTCAGTCTTCTTTTGCGTTATATGCTGAGATGTCGAGAGTCGAAGATCTGGTGGCGTCTGCTCTTGAAAGAGAGGATGCAGCGCTAGAAAGGGAGAGGGTGGCTTTGGACAGGGAGAAGTCGGCCTTGGCGCGCGTCGACGAGTTGACCATTCAACTTTACGACTCTTTGCACGAGCTAAAGGTTGTTAGTCACGCGAAAGAGGCGGGCGATTCTCCTAAGCTTTAGGAAACTTTTAACCTTTCCTTGCTTTTGTTGACTATTAGTGGTCGAACCACTTTCCTTTGGATTGTAAATCGACAGTTTATGAATGGAACTTAGATTTTTGTTGAACTTGCGTCTTATATATTTGGCAAACAAATATCGCATCGACTGTCAAATTCATAAAGTATAAAATATACAAAGAATCGTGTGACTTAGGCATCATTGCAACACAATAACTGGGACGTAAGCCATATGACTTTTAAATCGTATATAAAAACATAAGCACATGCGACTAAAGCATACATTCGGAGTATGAAAAATTTCTAAGTTAAGAAACTTAGATCATGAGATCGTTAGTCTTTGCGATCGTATGACTAAGTCGTGCGATTAATTTGAATCGTGTGCCCCTGTAGAAGGATGGTCAAGTCATAGACCTGATTGTTTATGTCGTGCGACCTTGCGAAATCGTGCTGGTGTCATGCGACAGTCTCAGTGACTTATGTCGTGCGATTCTGCGATGAAAACATTGTCAGAGGTTGGTCGTTGGCTAACCAACGACCCTCCGATGCTTAAGTTAGTAATCGTCGTTGTTAAAAATCGTATGAAAAAATAGAAGAGGGTTTAGAAGACGTACCTTTTCTGACGCGGCGTGCCCCGACTATGTGACAACTGTCAAATTTACACCTCAGGTTAGAACTGCACTGAATATTTCAGTTATGCACGTCATAGTTCACACAGTGCAATTTTAGCAGTAAACTCAGTACGGTAGGAAAATTTTGAGAAACTTTGCCTAGAAACCCCTTAATTTAGGGAATTATCCATAAATCTCATAAAATGCCAACTTAAGCTACATTTACATCACAAGTATATATATAATTAG
This sequence comes from Saussurea involucrata, assembly GCA_033807775.1. Classification (NCBI taxonomy): domain Eukaryota; kingdom Viridiplantae; phylum Streptophyta; class Magnoliopsida; order Asterales; family Asteraceae; genus Saussurea; species Saussurea involucrata. The sequence goes on from CM066316.1 coordinate 31,106,428, forward strand.
TAACCTAAATTACTTCAATTAAATTTTATATAAATACTTTACTTTTATATAATTATTGTGTTATTTAAAATTTAAAAGAAAATACTTCATGTTTTAAAATAAATAAAAAAGACAAGATTAGACATTTTTAATTTAGCAACACATCATCACCCCCCCCCCCCCCCGCCTTGGTGAGCCCCCCCCCCCCCCTCACTACCCTCTTTATGTATTTTTATTAAACCATTTTCACTCACTTGCAACTACTCACTCTCTCTCTAAATTCTCTCACACTAGAGTTCTTTCTTTCTCTCTCCATCTTCATCCATCTTCATCCAAGTAAATCCATAAAACTTCAGCCCCTAAACAGATCTCCTTCAAGAGATCAAAGTGTTCAAGGTAACTACAAATGTGTTGGAGGAAATCCACACACTCCCTTTTGTCTAGTTTTCATTTCTTTGCATTTTTCTTATAAATGTTCTTCATATTCTTCTACATTTCTTTAATCTTGTTAAAAATCATCTCTACACATCTTAATGTTTGTAGATTTACCACCATAACACTTGCATGTTATTAAAAAGGTGGTGAATCCATAATCAAACCCATATTAAGATCAAGGATGGACTTTTAACACACATGCATGTAGATTTATTGAAAAATCCATACCCCTTTGGTACAAAGATTTCATGAGTGGATCTTTGAATCCACTAAAAACATGTTTAAATCAACATGCATGAGCTAAAAATACACAATTTTAAGTTGCATGAAGAAGTTCTTGGCATAAACACCAAGCATTCTTCAAAAAAGAACCATTTTCAAAGTTTTATAAAAGATGAGATGATGGATAGCATGCATGTAGGTTAAATGGTTTAAAAACCTGTTTTAGAACTGAAAATAATTGTATGGGGATGAGTCAAATCGGATTGCATGCTAAAAGGAATAAGAATTTTGGGTAAAAAGACAAAGATAGATGCACATGCATAAATGGTGGTTTTGACAGCTTGCTGCCAGATTCCACACCTCTCTTCAAAAGGTTATATCTCACTCAATAATACTCCAAATTAAGTGATTCTTTTTCTGGAATTTTATTTTCATGGGTTAGGATTCAAACCCAAGTGGTTTTACTCAAAAACTCAAAGATTTCCTCTACCAAACAGTCTTCACAAAAACAGTGCGCAAACAGCAAAACTTTCTGCAGTGTTTTACGTCAAGAATTATTTCATGTATTTAACCACCTCTAAAAATTATGAAACTTATGTCAAAAGTTTCCTAACTCATTAAACTACTTTGACATAAAATATCTTGACCTAAATATGCCTGGAAGTTATCCAAAAATGGACATAAAGTGACACCAAAATCTGGACAGCAAAGGACAACTTTCTTATTATGATTAAGAGCTAACTCTTGAACCCATTTCATCATTCTTATGATGAAATTGTGGAATATATATATATATATACTATATATTTATATATTTATGTATTTTATATACTCTAAACCCTTTTCATCATTTTTATGATGAAATTGTGGTATATATATATATACTATATATTTATATATTTATGAATTTATATACTTCAGCTTTATATTTTGAACCCTTTTCATCATCCTTATGATGAAATTGCGGTATATACATATATTATACATAAATTCTTTTGACCCTTTCGTTACTTATTATAACGAAATTGCGGTAACGTTAACCTAACAAGAATGAAGTATACATATGTTACGATTACTAATTTCAGTAACTCTTTATGATTTATAATAATTAAATCACAACAAATGCATTTTATGACGATTTGGATAGTTAGTACCGAACCTTTGAGATTAAAACTCACTAGTGACCTTACGTTCATAGGTTTGAAATAGGATCACACCGAAGTATCTTGTGGGAGATTCCCGGATTTCTATCGCGTATCAAGTGAGTTATCACAGCCCATTTTTCAATGTTTTACATATTTGGGGTGAAAAGCATGTTGTTACTACAATTATTTTACGCACCGGTTGTCTCGTTTTCTTGGAAATACGAACTTGCTATACTTGTTTATGCTCTATGGTATCTATGTTTTGCGAATGTTGTAAGTTTTAGTTTTCTTTTGCTATCGTTCAAAAGTCCCCGTTTATTTCTCACGTTACCCATTTAACTCATGGATTGAGTCGTTGGTAATTATGGATAACGTTATTTGGTTGACACCCCACTCACAAGTAGCGCTTGTTTGAGTGCATAATTATTGTTTGTACGTGCGCATTGTTGGCGATATAACATGCGTTGGGGCGTCCTGTCATTATAGGTCGGGTAACGGGCTCATAACTTAAACATTATACATACGATTACCTTGAGCAAGTGTTTTTATAACCGGTTGACTTATCCACTTGTGCGGATTTGAACTATTTTCTATGGCAAACATCGTTGTACTCGTTAAATCTATGATCTCACCAACTAGTGCATTAGTTGACCTTTTCATTTACATGCTTTTTAGGAAATACCGTGTAAGGTTGGGACTTAGGAAGGCTACACGTGTTGAAGCTTTCTACGTTATCTTTTGAATATGTTCATTTCCCTTTTTCGTAAAACGTTTGTAAAAGACAATGTTGTAAGCTTTTGAATGTATTTTGATGGTTGGTGTGATCTTGTAACGTTTGCTATGAAACTTGAGCTGTACATCCTGTGTTTCCGCTTTAGTGGGGGGTGACAGACTACGTGGGACGTCTTTGATTATTGCTATCATCTTGCCCCCTTGTGGCAATTTTAAGACGATACACTAAATGTCGTCGTGAGTCGCCACAATAGAAGGTCTATTTTCGCGGCTTCAGAGTGGTTTTATAGCAATCACGAGCGACTTTCGGTTCACTTTTTATCTCCTGGATTCCCCACGACGTAGGGAACTTCAGAGTCTCATGATACGTCGAGGGAACGACTTTCATTTCATGGATCCATGGTCGACCTAAGATGATGTTATAGGCCGACGCACAGTCGATGACACTGAACTTGGTCTGCTTGTTGATTCCTCCGGCATAGACGGGCAAGATGATATCTCCAAAGGTGCTCGTCGCTTCTCCATTGAAACCGACCAAAGTTGTCGAACGTCGGGTGATTTCCGAACGATCGATTCCCATGGCCTTGATGGTGTCAATGAAAATGACGTTCGCTGAACTGCCCCCATCGATCAAGACTCGACGGGTTAAACAATTACCAATCGTGAGTTGAATGATCAACCCGTCATTATGCTTCTGATACGAGTCACCGAGGTCGTCTTGGTCGAATACGATCTTCATAGCTTCCAACTCCAGATCTCCTTTAGGCCTTGATGAACGCGGGACAGGCCGATCGTCAGGTGCTTGACTGGCATGAAGCTTGGCCGCGGAGTACGTCAGACCACACACATCGGAACCACCAGTGATGCAATTGATGACCTTTGCATGCTCGGGGGTTGACGGTCGATGGTCGCTTGTTGGAGTAATGATGTCATCGATGATATCTTTGAGATTTCCTTTCGGGACATGATACGCTAGTTCTTTTTTGAGAGCCATGCAATCATCCGTCACATGACCATGGTCGACATGAAAGTCACACCATTTAGATTTGTCTTTCTTAGCGTCGTCCTGATAGGACTTCTTTGGCCATCGAATAGTCGCCTGGGCGGTTTTCAGAGCTTCGACCAAATCTTTAGTGGATCCTTTGAATCCATAAGGGGATATCTTGAGGTACTGAGGAAATTTGGTCGCGGTCTTAGCCTCTGCTTTTGTCTTGAATCGGACGTTCGAGATATGACGTGCGGGCTCTATTTTGGAAATAGCTTTCGTCTTGAACTCTGGCTTTCTTACACCTAACGACCACTTGTCGTCAGTATGCTTGCGATGAAAGGCAGCGTCGTCCTCTACCCTCATGTATGCTAGGGTTCGAGCTCGGACGTCTTCAAAATTCTCTGGAGGATACTTGGCCAGGTCAGTGTATAAACATGAGTTGTCGTCCAGACCACACTTATAGGCTTAAATTGCAGTCTTGACGTCACAATTGCGAATGCTGATCATCTCCGCATTGAATCGATTAAAATAACTACAGATAGACTCATTGGTCTTCTGCAAGACGTAATACAGGTCACTGGTCTGCTTCTCCATCTTGCGACTGCTGGCGAATTGCTGGGAGAATTGGTTGACCAATTCAGCGAATGTCCCGATGGACTTGGGTTTGAGATTGATCAACCACTGGAGAGCAGGACCAGTGAGAGTCGCACCGAAGCTTTTGCACATACAGACCTCCTGATACATGTGTGGGATCGAGATCCTCCACATAATCTGCTTATACTGCGCGACGTGCTCTGTCGGATCAGTCACTCCCGAATACTTGGGCGTGAAGGCGGTAACGTTGTACTTCTTCGGGACCTCGATGGTCGCGATCTCATCGGTAAAGGGTGATGCCTGAAATCCTGATCGAGGTTCGACATCAACGGGCACGGCTGCCCCAGGTAGCTTGGCGAGCAAAGATAGGACGTGCTCATTCTGATCTTCTAGCATTTTCAATCGCTGGGCGACGGGGTCATTGGGGTCGAGATTTGCCCCTGTTTGTGGATTGATTCCTTAACTGGTGCCATTGCCATGCGACGAGCCATTGGCGTCTCCGTTGAAAGGAACGAAATACGGCTGCGACCCATTCTGAAATGGATACGACCCATTCTGAAATGGCTGCGACCCGTTCTGCATGGGTGGTGGCCTTATGTGCTGAGGAGGAACCGTCCCGAACTGGTGATTTGGGTTGTACAGCCCCAGCTGCTGATTCTGTATGAACGGACCTGGATGTTGGTTCTGAGCGAACGGAGCTGATCCTGGACCTGGGTTATGCGCGAATGGTCGAGGACCATTCTGACCGAACGATCCTTGGCCTGGATTTTGAACGAATGGCTGTTTGGGCAAAAAATCACGTCGCTCGACCGCGACCAGAACATGTAAGACGTATGATTAAGGACTATATCTTGTATTAAGATAAGGTCTCGACAAAGACCTAGAACACCATCGTCGTCCCCCATAAAAGGTAAGTCGAGAGCTCCTTACGACGCTCGACCATAGCGTCGCCCGATCCGCACGACTATTATATAAGGACGTGCGACCTCGAACAAAGCTAACGTTTACCATAACCGTTTGTTAAGTGTTTAATGCATGAGTCAAAGTCATTAAGGAGCAACTACTATAACCGACGCAATCATTAAACAGCCGGCGACCGTAACGGACGAAGATCATTACTCCGGCGACCGTTTCCAACCGTTAAGGCCATTAAAGGAGTATTCATGGATGAAGCTAAGGACACGAAGACTATAAATATCAAGCTCAATCAACATTTCAAGACATCGAATATCCGGCGATTAAAAACCGAAGCAATATTCAAGAACACCGGAAGTGAAGAACCATTATTCTAAATATCGCTCTCGACACACGACAACAGCTCTCGACCAGCAGTTCATACTTTGTTTCGTACACGACAAACACCTATTTTTACATTCGAACACTTGTACTTTACATTTCGAAGCATTTCCTTCATTTGTATTGTAATCTCTGTACGATCGACACCAGTATCAAAGGACATCGCCCCTGATTGGCGACCATAGTGCAGCGACGACACCCCCTGTCGTCCGCAGGTTTTTTCCTCGATTGAGGTTTTTCCTGCGTCATCAAATCCTTTGTTTCTTTATTTTATTTATCGTCGCACGTCTGGTCGAAAGATTCTTTCTTTAGTTGTTTAAGTCCACATCGACCTTAAGTTGTCCCTTTGGTGCGATTTTTGGCATTAACAGTTTGGCGCCATCCGTGGGACTACATCTAGAGAAAATCCTCGACGAACGTGCATTCTACTAATAGTTTCTTGGAGCTTCTTTTATTTTCTGTTGCAGGAAAATGGCAGCCCCTGGAAATCCGCAACAAGCCGTCGCTCAGATGTATCAGGAGCTCGAGGTTGCCAGGAATCAACTCAATGCAATGACAGAGCAGAATCGTAGAGCAGCTGAAGAGATCGCGCGGTTAAGGAATCCGTTTGGACCCCAGAATGGTCCTAGACCATTCATCCAGAATCCAAGTCCGGGACCAGGCCCGTCCGTGCAGAATCAGCATCCAGTTCCATTCATGCAGAATCAGCAGCCGGGTCCGTTCATTCCGAATCCCTAGTCTGGGCAGATTCCCCCTCAGCACATCCGACCACCACCCTTGAACAATGGATGCCAACCATTGCAAGGTGGCGCCCAGCCGTTTCAGAATGGATCCCAGCCGTTTTCCCAGCCGTTCCAAAGTGGTCCGCAACCTTTCCAGCAAGGATCGCAACCTTTCCAGCAAGGATCGCAAGCTTTCCAGCAAGGATCGCAATCTTTCCAACAGAGATCGCAGCCATTCCAGCATGGACCACAATCGTTTCAGAATGGACCGCAGCAATTCCACTATGGGTCGCAACCATATTTTGTTCCGTTCAACGGGGACACCAATGGTTCGACGCCTGGTAATGGCACTAGTCCAGGGACCAATCCCTCGACAGGGGAAAATCCTGATCTTAACGATCCCGTCGCCCAGCGTTTGAAGATGTTAGAAGACCAAAATGAGCGCGTCCTGTCCTTGCTCGCCAAGTTGCCTGGGGCAGCCGTGCCTGTCGACGTCGAGCCTCGCTCGGGGTATCAGGCGTCGCCCTTCATCGACGAGATCGCCACCGTCGAGGTCCCAAAGAAGTATAACATTCCTGCCTTCACTCCCAAGTATTCGGGTGTGACCGATCCAACCGAGCATGTCGCGCAGTATAAGCAGCTCATGTGGATGATCTCGGTTCCACACATGTATCAGAAAGTATGCATGTGCAAGAGTTTCGGGGCGACTCTCACTGGTCCAGCTCTCCAGTGGTTGATCAATCTCAAACCCAAATCTATCGGGTCGTTCGCCGAATTGGTCAACCAATTCTCCCGGCAATTCGCTAGCAGTCGTAAGATGGAAAAGCAGACTAGTGATCTGTACTATGTCGTACAGAAGACCAATGAGTCTATTCGAAGTTATTTCAATAGATTCAATGCTGAAATGATCAGTATCCGCAATTGTGACATCAAAACTGCGATCGAAGCTTATAAGCGTGGTCTAGACGATAGTTCAGGTTTATATATCGATCTGACCAAATATCCCCCAGAGACTTTCGAAGACGTCCGAGCTCGAACCTTAGCATATATGAGGGTTGAAGACGACGCAACCTTTCATCACAAACACACTGACGACAAGAAGCCGTTAGGTGTCAAGAAGCCAGAATTCAAGCCGAAAGCCATATCTAGAATAGAGCCAGCGCGTCAGATTTCAAACGTTCGTTTCAAGACGAAGGCAGAAGCTAAAATCGCGACTAAATTCCCTGTGTATCCCAAGATCTCCTCTTATGGGTTCAAAGGGTCAGCTAAAGACTTAGTCGAAGCTCTGAAGACCACCCAAGCAACCATCCGGTGGCCGAAGAAGTCTGACTTGGACGATGCTAAGAAAGATAAACCAAAGTGGTGCGACTTCCACGTCGACCATGGTCATGCGACAGATGATTGTATCGCACTCAAAAAGGAATTGGCATATCATGTTCCACAAGGTAATCTCAAAGATATTATTGATAATGTCGTTATTAACAGTCATTGACCGTCGACTCCCGAGCATGCAAAAGTTATCAATTAAAATCCCCCACGCCATTGGGGATCCTGAAGATCGAGAATGAGTCGAAAACATCACTATGGTGCCCTGTCGTACGACGACATGATCAATCACAGACAGTATCTCATCGGATCATCGTGTCGTCCTGTCATTTAAAACCTATCTTTCTTTCCAAAAAGAATAGGATAATAAATGAAAGGGGGGCAATACCCCATGAAGGAGAAAGGTATGATTTCTAACTCTTTTCCATACAAAATTTTCTCACAAACAACTACTGACTTAAGCATCGGAGGGTCGTTGGTTAGCCAACGACCAACCCTCGACATCGTTTTATCGCAGGATCGCACGACATAGACGATCAGGTCCATGACTTGATCACACCTTACAGTTAGTCGAACGACTTGGTCGCACGATCCTATAGACGGCTTCGCAGCCTGAGCTTCTTAACTTAGAAAGACTTCGCGTTTTGAATGAATGCCTTAGTCGCATGTATTTGTGTTTGATTAGCATACATTCTAAACGAATGCCTTATTTTTTCTTTCTTATACCCTGTATGGATGCTTTGATCGTATGTTCTCATATTTTATAAGTACCTTGGTCGCATGATTTCTACGTATCTTATGTTCAATTGATGCGATATTTGTTTACCAAATATATAAAGCATAAGTTCGACCATAAAAAAATTGTCAAGAACATATTCGACCCCCAACGGTCGAGCAATAAAACAAAAGGGAAAAAGAGAAAATTCTTAAACTAAAAAAGGAGCATCAGCTGCATCCTTGCCTAAAGTCTCATCTTGAGGACCTTCGCCTACCATCTCTTCCTCGACGTCCTTCTCATCATCTGAGTCAAGATCTCTCTCGGTCCCAACGCCATTCAGATAGATGTCCAACTCCTCCTTCGCCAAAGCAAGAGGGTCTTTTCCTAGCAGGTGTCGTCGCATGATAGCAGCACGCCCAGTAAGTCGAGCGTAAGAAAAGAAAGACCTATTCTCGACCTTCAACTCCTCGAACTCTTTCTCCAAGTTCGTCGCTTTAATCTTGGATTCTTCAACCTCCTTTTTCTTCGTAGCTAAAGATGCCTTCATCCCCTCCAACTCCTCTCTCTGATCACGCATCAAAGATAGAGATTCCTTCAAACGGGAACTCACCTCGTCCCTTGCATGACTGAGGGCATCTAGCTCATCAAAAGCATGGTCAAGACGCATTGACACCGCCTCTTCGTGTTCCAGGGCAGCTTTTTCCTTAGCCCACACTGCTTCTTCGTCCTTGATAACAGAAGCCGTTGAGCTCCCTACATTCGTCGTCTCAGCCTGTAAAGCTAAGCAAGCTTGAAGTGCCTGCAAAATCATAAAGACGAACATCGTCAATAAACAACGACAACAACAACGACAACGACTGCGACAAAACAAGTTTTGAAAGAAAAACTTACCAAGAATACGAGTCCAGCTGCAAGGAACTCTTTTTTCTCAAAATAAAACCCGTCAAAACGCTCCCTGAAAGACGGGAGCAAATATTTTTCTAAGTGGGGAAGCAACTTCGTCTCGTCCAAGACATTGTCGTCCAGAAAATCCGACGGCAACGTAAAGTTGACCGTCGTCTCCCCCACAGATCCTTTCTGCGCGCCTTTGCCCATGTCGGCCGATGAAGGGCCGGATAGGACGACGGGAAACATCATCGCCGGTTGCGCAGTATCCACGGATTTTGCGCCGGTCGTGTCGAACGCAACCGACGCCATCGCCTTCCTGGACAAGGCAACCCTCGGTGGGTTACCCGTCTTCAGAGACGGTTCCCTCAGAATGGACATCCTTGTCCTCTTCGAGAAGTCAGACCCAGCCGTCGGAACTTCTTTTCTTTTCAAGAGACCCGACCCAGATGTCGAGACCTCTTTCAGGACCCTGACCCAGTCGTCAAAGTGTCCTTCTTTCTATCATCCCTCGCCTTGCGAGTCGGATCAGCCTGAGTCATCATCCTAGTAAAAGAAGATGACATCCGTGCATGAGATTCCCCTGTATGGGCGAAAACAAAGGATTAGACACTCGAAGAAGAAAAATAGATTAAGTTAAGAAGAGAAGAGAAGAACAATTACCGGTTATCTCTACTTCCAGATCATCTCCTTCAGTCCCCTCGGACTCCTCTTCTTCTCCATCATTTTTCTCCCTTTCCTCTCGACCCATTCTGATCCTATCACTCAAGAAAACAGTGTCGTCATCCTCATCTACCAGGTGACGATTAACGTACGTCCGATCCCTGCCACTGAACTCTAAAAATTTCTTGATCTTAGCCTTGGATTCTTGATCAGGTTTTACTTTGTCAAAATTAATATATGAGCATAAGAGAAAAGAACAGTCAAAGAAGAATCAGATAAGAATCGGTTAAAAAGATATAGATCGACAACTCACCCGTCATATTCCAGCCCTCTCTGATCCAGTCACTATCAGAGTCGAGCGTCGCCAACCGTACGAATACATATTTCTTCTTCCACCCACGATCATTGACAGATGTATTTAAAACTAAAGTACGATCACCTTTATGTCTCGAAAACAAGCTATAGTGCCAATACTGGTCCTTCATGCCTTTGTACGCCGTCAGAAGGTCCCTCACACCCATCGGTGAATTCCAACCGGAAGTAAGTCGTTCAATGACCAAAATGACTCGCCAAAACTGGGGCATCAGTTGTCTTGGCGAGAGGTCAAATTCGCACATAAACTCCTTGGCTAGAGGAGAATATGGCCAGCGGAAACCTATCTTAAACGGGTACTCATATATAACAGCATACCATTTAGCACACATTTCAGGACGAACGCCACCAGCCCTGTTTATAATGATCCCCATGGGAATCCTAGCCAGGCTTCTAAAGTCGTCTAGATCGTCCTCGGTTTCTATAATACTCTTAGGCTCCGTCGACATCTCTAAACCTGTCAAATTAATAAGCAAGTCCGAAAAACCCCAGATATCCCAGTTCTTCTTAGGTTTCCTGGCAATGGACTTGCGGCGCATACGACGACTAAAGAATTGGTATCTTATATGATCCCGAAAATTGATAATTCCGAACAGGGTAATCGAACGAAAAGCGACAAAAAAACCATAAGAAAAAGCTCTGCTCAACACTCTCCTAAATCATAAACAGAAGAAAGCCAAATCGCAATCTCTATTTATGCGGACGGATATGTCAGATCGAGTCCTTCAGCAAATCAACACGCGTCTATGTCATTTCGTATACCCGCTCGGATCTTCGACACTTGTCTTCGACATCTGGTAAGCATGTTCGTGTGTCATCATGACGTCACGACCTCATTCCCCTTTCAACTTCTTGTTCAGTTAGAAGCGGACCAGTCCAGTTCCAAGGCAATCGAGGTAAGTTCCAACTCTTATCACAATTATTTACGCGTCTGATTGACAAAATTTAAAATTCGAATTTGCCATCCTTCTTTCAAAATTTGGGGGCAAACTGTTTGGGCAAAAAATCACGTCGCTCGACCGCGACCAGAACAGGTAAGACGTATGATTAAGGACTATATCTTGTATTAAGATAAGGTCTCGACAAAGACCTAGAACACCATCGTCGTCCCCCATAAAAGGTAAGTCGAGAGCTCCTTACGACGCTCGACCATAGCGTCGCCCGATCCGCACGACTATTATATAAGGACGTGCGACCTCGACCAAAGCTAACGTTTACCATAACCGTTTGTTAAGTGTTTAATGCAGGAGTCAAAGTCATTAAGGAGCAACGACTATAACCGACGCAATCATTAAACAGCCGACGACCGTAACGGACGAAGATCATTACTCCGTCGACCGTTTCCAACCGTTAAGGCCATTAAAGGAGCATTCATGGATGAAGCTAAGGACACGAAGACTATAAATATCAAGCTCAATCAACATTTCAAGACATCGAATATCCGGCGATTAACAACCGAAGCAATATTCAAGAACACCAGAAGTGTAGAACCATTATTCTAAGTATCGCTCTCGACGCACGACAACAGCCCTCGACCAGCAATTCATACTTTGTTTCGTACACGACAAACACCTATTTTTACATTCGAACACTTGTACTTTACATTTCGAAGCATTTCCTTCATTTGTATTGTAATCTATGTACGATCGACACCAGTATCAAAGGACATCGCCCCTGATTGGCGACCATAGTGCAGCGACGACACCCCCTGTCGTCCGCAGGTTTTTTCCTCGATTGTGGTTTTTCCTGCGTTATCAAATCCTTTGTTTCTTTATTTTATTTATCATCGCACGTCTCGTCGAAAGATTCTTTCTTTAGTTGTTTAAGCCCACATCGACCTTAAGTTGTCCCTTTGGTGCGATTTTTGGCATTAACAATGGCCTAGGACCATTCTGAGGTCCAGAGGGATTCCTTAGTCGTGCGATCTCCTCAGCTGCTCTAGGCTTTGCTCCGCCATGACGTTGATTTGATTTCGAGCGACTTCGAGCTCCTGGTACATCAGGGCAATGACATGCTGCTGATTTCCAGGGGCTGCCATTTTCCTGAAACAGAGAAAAAAGAAAACTCCAAGAAACCGTAAGTAGGACGCACGTTTGTCGAAGATTTTCTCTAGATGGGGTCCCACGGATGGCGCCAAACTGTTAATGCCAAAAATCGCACCAAAGGGACAAATTAAGGTCGATGTGGACTTTAACAACTAAAGAAATGAATCATTCAACAAAAGCGTGCGACAAAGATAAAAATAGAGACGAGACAGAGGATTTGATGACGCAGGAAAAACCTAAACGAGGAAAAAACCTGCGGACGACAGTGGATGTCGTCGCTGCAATATGGTCGCCAATCAGGAGCGATGTCCTTGGTGTTCCAGGTGTCGATCGTATAGAGATTACAATACAAATTAAGGGAAAGACTTCGAAATATAAAGTACAAGTGTTTAAAATGTAAAAACAGTGTGCGTCGTGTGTGAAAACAATGTGTCAACTGTTGGTCGAGAGTGAAAGTCGTGTATAATTGTCGTAAGTCAGGAGCGATTCTTCGAGTGAGAGTTCTTTGCTTGTAGTGTTTTTCTGAGCTGGGATGCTTATCTTCTATTGTTCGATGTTCGGTCCCTGGAACTGAGGTTTAACTTGATCTTTTATAGCCTTCGGGTGCTTTGATTAGCTCATTGATTGCTTCGATAACAGCCATAAAGGTCGCCAGTTGTAACTCTTCATAATTGCTCTTCGTCGGTTATGACCGTTGCCCATTAATGACTTTGACTCCTGCATTAATCATTGATCAAACGTAACAGTCGTATATCGAGTTAGTCAAAGTCGTACGGTTTTGTGCGACGGTCGTGCGGAACGGGCGACGTCGAGATCGAGTGTCGTGAGGAACTCTAGACTTACCTTTTTAGGAGGGACGACGGAGGTGTTTTGGGTCTTTGTCGGGACCTTATCTTAATACAAGATATAACTCATAACATATGTCTTACCTTTTCTGGTCGTGGTCAAGACTGGTGAAATTTTGCCCAAACAAGTATGTTGTATGGGATGAATTTTTTCCTCGATCTTCAAGTTAAACAACTGTCGACCGGGATATTCATAAATCAGGCTAAGTACATCCAGGATATTCTTCGGACGTACCAGATGGAACAGTCCTCACCAATGAAAATTCCCATGGCACCCGGTACAAAGTTACACGCTGATCCTAACGGAAAGGATGTGGACACCAAAACGTGCCGGGGGATGATTGGTTCTTTAATGTACTTAACGGCAAGTCGACTGGACATTATGTTTTCGACCTTTCTTTACGCCCGTTTTCAGTCAAAACCCAAAGAGTCTCATTTAATTGCTATTAAACGAATCTTTCGTTACTTAAGAGGTACTGCTGATCTTGGCTTGTGGTACCCGAAAGAGATAGGTTTTGAACTCTCAGCGTACTCAGACACCGATCACGCGGGTAGCATGTTGGATCGGAAGAGCATATCGGGACATGTGTAGTTCCTGGGCGATAATTTGGTGAGTTGGGCATCCAAGAAGCAACAGTGCGTCTCTACATCGACTGCTGAGGCAGAATACGTCGACGCTGCGACCTGCTATTCGCAAGTCATCTGGATGCGCACTCAACTCAAAGACTACGGCTTCACATAATCCAAAGTGCCCATCTACTGCGACTCGAAAAGCGCCGTTGCCATATCAAGCAATCTGGTCCAGCACACGAAGACGAAACATATATATGTTCGGTACCACTTTATCAAGGATCACGTCGAACGAACTCTATTTTGTTAATACAGAACATCAGTTAGCAAACCTTTTTACAAAACCCCTGGACGAAAAACGTTTTAACTATCTTGTGTCCAGGATTGGTATGCTTAACCTGAAGATTTGATCAAACCGTGCACCCGATACAAGTTCCATACATCTACGAGAAACTGTCTATTCATCATCTGTTGTCTACACTTCAGATGATCGAGTAAACACTTCCTCGCAGTTGTATTCTACTTGTATCGTACACACGTTTCTGTTTAAATCTCTGTATTAATTAGGTAGATTTCGTTTGATTGCTCTCATTTCACGTGTGTTTCCCTGTATGTTCCTTTACTGTCGTCTGCTTTCTTCTTGGATATATCTGTGCTTTCACAATTTGTTCATGTGTTCAGGGGGAGCACATATGCGTATCAGGTAAGTCTGTTCTACCTTTGAGGGGGAGTGTCACATTAATTTTCCCTTACACTCAAAAGTTTTTTTGATGTGGACACTCCAGATTTTTTCTTAACATCACATCACTTGCACAATCCGAGGGGGAGCATGTTATTTATGTGCAATATTTGAGGGGGAGCGTCACACACACATCTTTTCTTAAAAAATACAAGTTTCTGTTGTGTGTGTTTGCAACATCCGAGGGGGAGCAAAGAATTCCCCATGCTAAGTTCGAGGGGGAGCAGGAAAATTTATTTTCTCAAAGCTCAAAAGTTTTTTCAAGAGATTTGAAATGCATAGGGGCAAATTTTGCAAAAAGCCAAAACTGTCCGGATGTGGAATCCGGATACCTACCTATTCGGATAGGTTTCCGAACCGGATATGTATCCGGACCACCCACCCGGACACTATACCCATATAAAACCAACCCGGATACCCTTTCATTTATTTTTTCCGGACTCTAAACCTCTCAAACCCCTCTCTCTCGAAAACCTCATTCGAAAACTTTCAGACCTCATCATTTTTGATTGATTTCGAGTCCCCTCACAGGTATGTTTTCCATTCCATCTTCTAATCATTTTCGCTCCAAAACACACACATCAACGGTTCAATCGACCCACAGATGGACCGATTGGGGTTTTCAAACCCCGGGTCTATGTCGATTCACATTCGGGCCCTTCAAAGTGTGTTTAGGCTCTAATGTTGGTATTGTTTTGCATATTACATCCATTAGACTATGCTAGAACTCTTAGATTTGTGTTTGGAATGCTTTTTGGCTGAATTCATTTTTCTCGGATGTCGTCCGGATAGTTTCAAACTATCTGGACACCATCAACTCTATCCGGAAACCACCATACTTTAGATATTTTTTATCCGGGAAGTTAATCACCCGGAAAGATACCTCACCCGGACACCATGTCACCAGGTCACCAAAGTTGTCAGGAAACCTCATGGTTTCCTGTAAGTTCAACTTTCCGGGTACTTCATGTTTGTCCGGTAACCATTGTTATCCGGTAAACCAATTTATCCGGAAACCCTCGTGGTTTCCGGTTAATTCCACTATCCGGGTGTGTTCAATTGTCCGGTTACTCTTGTATCCGGTAACTCATCTTTGTCCGGATTGTTCATTTTTATCCGGTGACTTGTTGTTGTCCGGGAACCTCATTCATCCGGAAACATATGTGTCCGGTAACCTTTTACCCGAACACTTTCCACACTTTGGCACTTTCAGTACCTGTTGCACTACCTGTCCTCAATTTGTTCAAGATTGAGCCGAATTCTCGCAAAGGTACCACTGTTCTAAAAAGCTTGCCGCGACAACCGCCATGGCGCGCCGTGGCTCAAGGCTTGTATCTCATGCCACGTTATGCATGTGACACGCCATGGCCTAATGTGCGGTCTTTCGTATCACGATATTTGATTTTTTCTTTACGTTTTTAATGTCTGATTGCTAGTTTTTTAATATATAACCTAATTTAACTTGTTTCTTATCATTGA
Organism: Saussurea involucrata; assembly: GCA_033807775.1. NCBI lineage: Eukaryota > Viridiplantae > Streptophyta > Magnoliopsida > Asterales > Asteraceae > Saussurea > Saussurea involucrata. The sequence continues at coordinate 31,122,183 of CM066316.1, forward strand.
CTCGTCGATTAATAGTACAAAATATAAGTTTTTATATATAATATTATATATGATATAGAGATTTGCCGCCATAAGTCACGCCTTGATAAACACCATGGCCTCGCCGTGACTCCTAAGGCTTGAGGCTTGGTCTCGCCGCCACGCCTCACGCCATTTAGAACCTTGAAAGGTACGCACCGAATATCATTTCATCCATCCACACGCTAACATCGTGTTTTTCAGGTATTCTAATGGCGGATCAACAACCTCCACAAGAGAACATTCCTCCTCAAGAGAAATTCATAGACGAAGAAGCCGACAATGCCTTGGTTCCAGCAGACCATGGCATTGAACTCGAGCCAAATAACCATCATCTAGACGTTGCCGAGTTCCGACCACAGCATCGTGTGGTCGTGGACATTCTTCTCGGCCATCCACTACGAGAGGCACTCACTGCTACCACCGACGTCCCTGTCCTGTACGTTTATCAAGTCTGGCGTACGACTCAAGTTGTCACGGCGCTCAATTCTCATATGATCACGGTGATGATCGATCAACATCTGTTCGCGCTAACACCAGACTCTTTCAGACGTCTACTGTCATTACCTGAGGCCACTGCTGGCGGCCATGCTGCATACGACCCCACGGTCAACGACGACACCTTCTGCGCCGACATCCGCGCTCTCGGCTACAACCACGCGCTCAACCGTCCTTCCGCCTTCAATCGAAAGTACCTGGCGCCCATCTGGTACACCCTATTCACGATTCTGAACAGGTGTCTATCATCCAGATGGAAGGACATCGACCAGTGTACATGCGACTTCCTACGTCTCTTCCATGCCGCCTGCTACAACCGCCACATAGACTTCGCGTTAATCATCTGGCGTAAACTAGTTCAAGCCATCCAGCAGATCGGGGGAACGAAGGAGAAGAAGTTCCTTCCTTACCCATGATTCCTGTCGATGGTCGTCCATTAGCATATGGACGCGAATCCAAGAATATCGCGGCGCATAAACCACCCGGTGTGTACTCCTTTAAATTTACATTACCTAGTCATTCATAACCCGTCCAACGCCCAACCCATGCCTTTACCAGAAGCCCTACTGGCACACACGGATCCCAATGCACCGAGTGTAATAGATTATAGACGAGCGTTAGGCATAGGTGCTCCTGTGGTCCAGCCAGAGCCGGAGGGACCTCCCCAGGGAGTTAGACCTGAGAGACGTGAGGGTCCAAGGACTCGTGGAGGTAGAGTCCGGGTAGCTAGGGCTCCCGGACGGGGTGTGCTGAGAGTACATCATGGGGGGGGGGGGGGGGGGGGGAGGGGGGGAACCGACGCGGGTGGTGCATTGGATACGCGTGCCGGTACAAGGCAACCTAGCTGACACCGAACATCCACCCCTACACACGCCACCCGAACCACGACTGACGCCAGACCGTTGACATCCCTACACGAGGCCCCAGTCGTAACTGCCCCACAAAGAACTACTCTTGATCGTGACCCCGGAACGGACACCACTGAACCTCTTTCACCGTTCCCACAAACTGACTCCGATACAGACCGCACAATCAGCCTTTTCTTAATACCAACCCGTATCGGAAGTCAACCACCGTTGACTGAATGATCTCCTTCTGACTCACACACACCCCCCATTCCTACATCCCAGCCTATTACGGGAGACACAAGGAGAGCGGATGGAGAATTAGTTGAAGAATTAGAACAAGTGAGGCAGAGAGAATGGAGATCGAAAAAGAATCATGAGAGATCGAGCCTAAGATCTAGAGAAGCTCGTGAGCGAATCCAACCCAGTGTCGCCCAGGTAGCCACATCTGCTATCTCGTCTCATCCGTTGGGACGAGGTATTGAAGAAGCCGTCGTGGACCTAGCGGCGTAATCGCACACCCTCCCTAGCGACTCACCCATCTCTCAACAGATGGGTGTTTCACATTCTCATGGGGGTATAACACATAATCTACCATTCTCTCACTCGGAGAGTCTCGGTATTGAAACAAGAGAACAGCCTCCCCCGTTCTCGACTTAATTCAGTGCACATTCGAGTCTAGAGCCACTTAATATTATTACATTTTCTTCGGCTAGGACACATGACGAGTCTGCAATCATCGGTGCTCTTAGTGACCCGATCGGAACTTCCATAGTATCTCTGCCTTTAAGCGGAATACGAGGATCGGAAGGAAATCCTACCATAGCCAATATCACGCCAACTATTAACGTAGGTGGCACTTCTGTTGACTAAACAGCCATGACCTCAACGGGCAATCTAAGTGATCCTGACGGTGATGATTTACTCGACATATTGTCAAGGAAATACCTGGACGATGCCTTAAAGGCTGTCCGCGAAGCGCTGGAGAAGCATTTCACATCAGAGCTTGACAAGGTAAAAAAGCTTGATCAAAGGGAAGGAGAAAATAGTCGAAACCGAAACCGCACCAACACCTCCACCGACACCTGCTCAACCCAAATACACGGTGGATGATCTGAAAACTATGCTCCTTGCCCAACTGATACAACACGACAACACAGACTCCTCGACGGAAGCATACCTCATCACTGTTCTACGTTCGCAAACATCTGCTCTGTCGTCATCCGTAACCAGCCGATTGGACCAGCTTGACACGACTCTTAAGGACGTTTAAAAAGCAATCAATACGTTGTCCGAAAGAGTCGCCACAATCGACGACACCTGCAAGAATCAAGTTGGTGGACTCAAGAGACGCCACGATGACCAGGATGATCCTGATCACCGTGAGGGGGAGAACAAGAGACAAAGACTGACTGAGTCCGACCCAATCATCACCGAAACAACAACAACGGTTCAACCGAAACCATCAACTGTGGCACAAACCGAAGAACAACCTGAAGCCCAGTTGAGCTTAGTTGAGATGGAAATTGACACGGATATCTTAGATGATGAAGACCCAATGGTTGAAAAGCCCGGGGGAGATTCACAGGCACTGATCATACATACTGCACCGGAAAGGGATGCACTTGACCTGATAGATCCCGATACAGAGATCGACCCGGAGACCGAAGACGCATGGTATCAAAAAGCCACCAGTACGATAAACTTCGAGGTAAACCTGATCTTTCCCACCGATGCCGATGATGTAGTCGACTACGATCAGTTTCTGCTGCAAAACCTGTACAGTACACCAGTCTATACTTCTCAGATTCCCGAAACTTCTACACCGTTACATCTCCTCAACAACAGATTGCTTCTAATCAACCTCCTCCATAGCAACCTATCAGATGGGAGAAGACTATCATCCTCATTCCTTACCTTGAGGACTCCCTGAAGAAATTATTTGTTCATCGGTTACGCCCGATCGAGCCAACTTTCTGCCTTGGGATATCAAAGTTCGACAAAGATTACCAAAGCCAATATATAAAGATAATGAAGTGGTGTCTACCAGTCAACCAAGTCAGAACAAAGCACAAAATCACCGAAGTGCTTAACATCCAAACCGGCCGAATTCTTAGAGTCTTGTTTCCAGTATTCACCTTAAGACGCGAAGATGGAAATGAATGGAGATTCTCCGAAGCAGACTTTAAGAACCTCAGACTGAATGACTTCCATGCTCTTCTAAAAGACCTTCGAACCCGAACTATCCGACCGATTCATTTCACCAAAGCGCTCGAGGCTGTCAGACGATTCCTGCACTACAAGGTACTGATATCTTACATCACAGATTTTCAGATGGGAGTCGAGCACCGCACTAAAAAGATAAACCTGTTGAAACCGAATCAGAATGCACCCGAGTTGAAAATGTACCCCGAACACTCACTACTCCTTAAACCAGAATTTGGAATTGTGTATCTCAACGAGCAAAAAGAAAAGAAGTTTCTCCGCTTCAGTCAAGTTGACAGATTCTGCGATGGTACGTTGCTAAAAGTCAGAGATGCACTCAGAGATATCATCACCAAGGAAAAAGATCTTCGGAAAGCGTTTACGGCCAGCCTAAACGAATCAAATGCTCGAGAAGCCTTGGAAATAGTTGAAGACCACATCGACTACCGCAAAGCCATTCGAAGCTTCAAGATTCACTTCGCACTCCGGAAGAGATATGTTCCAAACTGGCAAGAGCTTGAACTTCAATTCAAAGGGGGAGATTGTTACGACTAAATCTTGTTGAATAGAAGTTAAAGTGGATTATTTGTAAATGTTGTATTTAGGCTTAAATCTTAAATGGGCCATGGGCTTGATAGATTAGGCCTAGATATAAATAGTGTTTTAAACCTATTGTTTTAGGTTAATCGTTTTAATTTACTCTTGATCATCTGTAAAGAATTCTCTGAAGATTAATCAAAGTTATATGGATGACAAGTTGAGATCATACTGATTGTTATTATTCTTTGATCTCTTGATTGTATGCACTAATCTGGAACTCACAGAGAGATATAGGGAGTAATGTGTGTGGAGTGATAGTACGTACGCTTTAGAAGTTGTACGGCATGTTATTATCTTAAACTTTCAAAACAACCGTTTTAGAATTTTAATACGATAGTATAGATAATTAGTTGTTTTTTAATGTGATGGTCCAAAAGGCTTACTAACATGGAACATTTTCTTAGAAAATGAGTTCACAGTATTCTGTTGCAAAATTTTCACCACTCCATGAATTTCACATTTAATGGAATTTGACGGCAGTTCGAGTGGATTTTGTCTGGAAAGACGAGAAAGAAGAAAGATTATTTCTTATTTGTTAGGTTTGAAAATGTAATTGTCTTAAAGTTTGGGTTAATTTTGTAATATACCTAAAAGGTATAAATAGTTTCTTTTACCTAATGTTTTAGGTTAATCAATCAATTAGCATTCGTAGCCGTATTACCACTGGTAAACTCTTTGGTTATTGAATGAGATGGACGGCGACTTGAAATCAACGTGTTCTTGATTATTTGTTTGATTTATATCATTGATTGCACTTTCTGGGATCCACACATGGTATCAGAGCAAGTGATTGAAGATTGATTCAAGAATTTCTACTCCTAAAATCGCACTGTGAATTTTTATCTGTGTTTATCTGATTTGCTTTGTTTGTGCAAATTTTAGTATTCTGATCGTGCCATTGCGTTTGTTTCTGTGTTAAAACAAGTTCCCTTAAGTTTCGTTGCAAGAATCTGAGTTTTAAGCATTTAGTTTGTCAAAACAAGTTTTCTGGGTTCTTGCGGTGTTCTAAGAAAGTTCATCAATTGTTCTTCAAAAACGTGTTTTTTGGTTGAAAAATCAATTTGGGTACTTGTATTTTTGGAAATCTTGTTGGTATAATTCATTTCAGGAAGAAAATCCTCGAGTTTGACAAGTTTTTGAGTTGATTTCGTTCGATCAGACTCGTATTCCGGAACTCTATTCCAGGTAAAAAAATTTCCGGACAAGTTACCTTTTCCGTAATTTCATGTGTTTCCGGAACCTTTATCGGAACATTTCTCCAGAATCTCTATCGGACTCCGGATCCTTTCGGACTCCGGATAATCCTCGGACTCCGGAGCCTTTCCCGGATAATCCTCGGACTCCGGAACTTTCCGGATAATGGACTTACATACCGAATACCGGATACCATTTTTCCGGAACCATCCCCGGATTCCGTATTTTTGCATATTCCGGACTCCAACCCAGATTCCGGAACATTTAGGATTCCCACACCTTATTCCGGATTCAAATCCGAACTCTTTTCCGAAATTCCTATTCCGGACTGTCAATCCGGATTTCTTTTGTCTAGTGCTTATTTTTCAGTATTTATTTTCTACTACTTAGAGTTGCGTTAGGACACTACTAGGTTTCCTCGCGCTAGATCACTACTTTCTTGAATCACTCTTTAAATCTTACGATCACAAAGTGCAAAACCACCATGTCTCGCGACGCTCTTGCTATCGGTACCAATCCAAGCATCTGATTCTCTATCGAGGCGAATACGCACAATGGAGATATAGATTCCTTTTCTTCATCGAATCCAAGGACAACTTCGAATTCATCTGGCAAGCTCTCACCGAAGGTCCACAAGAGACTCCAATGGCAACTGTTCCAGCTCAAGCAAACGGTACTCAGGCTCAACCAACGTCCAAGACTTATAGCCAGATGACTGAAGATGAGAAGAACAGATTCAATGGATAAAAGCATGCAAAGCGCTATCTAGTTCAAAGTCTGCCAAATGATATCTACACGTTAACTGACTGCTACAAAGAGACCTCGAAAGGAATGTGGGATCAAGTGGCCAAAATGATGAGCGATAACAATGTCGGAAATCAGTTGAAGATCAATAGCTGCATCACTAGATACAACGGTTTTAAGCAGTGTAAGGGAGAATCGTTGTTCGTTAGATTGAGTGTATCTTAAAAATTGACTATAAATAAACCCCAAAGCAAGTATACATCTTGGTCTACTATCGTCCTTAAACAAGTAATAATGATACAAAAGTACCGAATATCGATCCCTCAGGGAAGCGTGGAAAAGTTTCTCTTTAAAGAGTCCAGTTCGTAAAAGCGAGTTTCAGATGACGAATTCGAAAACAATATTTTTGATGGAGGTTATGTTAACAAATAACTAAAAATCAATTATAAAAAGAAGCACAGGGTATAAAGTTCCGTTGGGATGAAATTAATAATTAGATAAAAAGACGAGACGACATTCCTCGGTTATCTCAAGAGTCCACTATTTTATGATACAACGTACCGGGTGTCAATTGGTCAATTGTGATCCACCATAAAATATAACCTTGATTTAAATAACATTGGACAATCATGCCATACGATACACCTTTTTATTTTATTATCGGTCTCGGTCCCAACTTCACTTTATACCCCGAACTAGGACGTTTAGCCCATCATCGTTTGGTTTATAATTATAACGGATGTATAAATTAAAAAACAAATAATGGAGATGGACAATATACACACAAACTACAATACTTATTAAAGGAAGTACGTAACTTGTTGTGCAAGTAACCAAATCTCGGAAATTTAATTATAGTTTTAGAAAAACGATTTAACAATGAAAACGATGATTATTAAATGAGAAGTTAACGACAACTTTAAATCACAAAGGAAAATCTTGTTTCAAATGTGGAAATTCAAAACGAGACTTGTTGCACAAGTAAAACGGATGCCTTTGTATTAATACCTCTCCAACTCCAAGAATTATATTCAACCGTGAACCAATCTAGTTGGGAACCCGAAAGTATTAGTCGGACTTCCGGTGAATGATAATGATGGAATCGGATTAGAATTAGTAGTAAAGAATCCAAAACGTTAAATGAATTATAAATGAAAACGTGATGTGCAAATAACGATTTTCTTTATATAGAAACTTATTATTATTCTATGGATTATATTCAACCGTGAACCAATCTAGTTGGGGATCCGAAAGTATTAGTCGAACTTTCGGTGAATGATAGTTATAGAATCGTAATCGGAATTTATATAAATCAAACCGCAATTTACGTTTGAAAACCGAATGGATAAAGATTACAGGAAACTCGATGAAATCTGCAGCAAACCACCAAACACAAACACATACATGTAAATAAAGATTAAGCAGTAAAAGATAGAAAGGAAATGTAACTTGACTTGATTAACTAACGAGAACCAACAATGGCCGACCCGAAAAAGATCAAACCGAGAGCTATGGGTTCGGTTGGTGAAACCGAACACTACTAAAGCAACTAAACTACTTTGATCAACAACTAATTTGAAGATGAAAAACAAGCAACCGGCCACTTCTATATATAGCCAACCGAAGTCTTGAGGAGAAAGAAAGGCTCCGTGGAATGAATCCATGGATCGGGTAAGATCCATGGGCCTTTCTTATCCATGGGCCGAACTAGTGAAGTGAACAAAAAGTCCAAATGTTGTTTAGATAATACATGGTGGAACCGGCCCAGAAATCTGCCGGCCCAAATCGGTCTAAACCGAGCCCAAAAAGTGTTTATAAATCCGATGTTTATGTGCACGGCCCAAAAAGAGAATCCATCTAAAAACGTCCAAAGCTGCAGCCTGCTATATCTTGTACTGTATTTGTCAAAAGTTTGGATTCTACACGGCCAAATCATCAAACCTGAAATGCACAGACATAATTTAGCTTTTTGTTGCATTTTTCTCAATTTTATATGAAAACGGTAAATTTTAATTTCTGCTTATAATTACTAGAAAACCTTATATAAATGACTCAATAGGGAACAAAAACGAGCTCAAAATTGGAATTAAACGCCTAAAATAGGGTTAATAAAATAACCCTATCATAACCGCAAATTCGAACTGATGCTTGTCCTCAAGCAACTTTATTAAGAATGCAATTTTGAGCTACTTATTTTGACTATCAAGAACTATTATTCCTCCATAACCATTATACCAACAAACACACTTTTCTCATTCTATTCACTTTATGCAATTTGATAGCCACCCATAAAATAATTCCTCAACACCTCACATAAAAAATTACCAACCATAAGTTAGCCAACTAATTCTTTGATTAATTAGAATCCATTTATGCAACAATGAAGCGATCATGCATTTGGCTTTTTTATTGAATTTTATGCATGCCTTTTTCCAAGACTTTTATGGCACAATTTTTCTGCCATCTTTTTTGTGAGATTGAAATGAGACACATTGGTCTCTTTGACACTTTTCTGAATGCACTGAAAATTTTTACCGAAGCTTTGCTTCGTTTATGAAAATTTTAAAATTGGTGCATTTTTTGAAATTTGGAACACTTTATGTAAAGAGATGTATGTGTTCATGAGATGATATGGAAATGAACATGGAATGTTTACCATATCATCCCCCCTCCCAAAACTTGAAGGGTTCAATGTCCTCATTGAACATTACGTATATAGGCTTTGTGTTTGCATGGAGAAAGGTGGTGAATATGGGTGTTGCATGGATTCTAACAAAAATTGGTGAATCAAAGAATTACAAGGCTAGTTCTAGTGATACAAAAATGGGAGAATTGAGACTTTTTATTTTATTCAGGCTATCAACGCAAACAATGAACAAATAAAACCGAGTGTGAATTGTGTGTAAGATGACATGAAGAAAATAACAATTACTCAACACTAAACAATCCCAGACTCTACTAACTAACATGCAAGATTCTGAAAACGTAAACTTTTATTTGGGATAAGGGATATGATAGAAAACGAAACCTGCCCTACTCGTGGTGAGTAGGCTGGCGCTCCGCAGGTTTCCATAACAACTCCAAAGGGAACGGGTGTAGATCCTTGACCAACTCAGGGTGCTCCTTCATCCACATCTCTCTCTGCAAATCATCCTTCGCTTTCTCATATTGGAACCATATGTCAACTCGTCGCATCACCTCCTTCATCATGCCTCTTATGTCAACATTCTCCTCTAACATCTGCTCAGTCAATTGCCTTATCTGTTTAGTTATTAAAACCCTTTGCTCTTTTAGGGTTGCATTGATCTCACCTTTCAGTAAACGGATGCTTGCTTCCAAGGAAGCAAATCCATCACCGTTAGGTTCTGGTCCAAAATGCGTGTTATTCCTCATTAATCTATCTACGTTTGTTTTATCCAAAACCATTTTTTCATTTGAAAACTCGTCCGTGGGTAGAGTGATGACATTTGCATTTTCCATTAACGCATGTATAATTGTGGGGTATGGCATGCGTGCATTAGATCTCTCAATGCCCCCAACAATTATATTAGATATAAAACGACCAACATTAAATTTTAGTTCAGACATAATGCAGTAAAGAATAAACACCCTAGTCATGCAAAGTGATGCATTATGGGAAGTGGGAAATAACGTGTGCCTTAGAAAATAAATCCATACATTGGCCTCAGGTTTGAGACAATGTGTAAGTAAAAAACTTGTATTTCCCTTAAACTCCCATTCAGACCTATCATGAGTAATAACATTTAAAATATTTTCAAGGTCCTCATCAGATGCACAATCAATCAATCTCTGAAATTCAGAATACCTGGGTGGTTTAAGTCCCAAAACTTGATTTATGGTTGTGGCCGAGAAATCAATATTTGTTTGACAGACTTTTATTTCTACACCATTAGTGACTGCCAATTCGGTGTAGAAATCCCTCACCCAATCCAGATTGAACTTGGTATTCATTTCACATAATTTTTCCCAACCTAACTTTGTGATTGTGTATCAAAATTTTGGATGTGCAAGAAGTGCACTCACATGGAATGACTTTGGTGTGTGACATATTTTTGAACTAAAATTTGCATGCTGTAAGAAAGCTTCATGGCAACTAAACATTTCAGATTTAGACAAGAGAGTTTTAGGTCAGTTACCCACTTTAGATTTTCCTTTGTTTATAGCAGTGGGTGGAGTAGATTGTTGTGGCTCTTCTAGCTCCTCTATCCTCAGTGTATTTTCGTCTCCAACCTCCTTTAGTGCCTCTCCCTCCTCTTCATCGACACTCCTCCTTTTCACCTCTTATGTGTTTGCCTCGATGATACCCTTAAATCGCCGCTTGTATTGAATAGGTGCTACTGGAGCAGCTTGGGTTTGGTGTGGGTTTGGATTAGTCGAAGGTTGGGGGTTTGAGGGGTTAGATTAGGGTTTTGTCGGTGACTGAAGGGTACCGACGAGGATGAAGTGGGGGTATAAAGAGGGTTTAGTCTCGTGGTGTGAATTGTTCGGAAGGCTGAATGTAGGTTAGGAATGGCCTCTCCTCGTGAGTTAAGAATGATGACTCGAGGGATTGCCTGATACCCACTTGGGTTAGGGTGTTGGTGTTGTTGTCTCAATGGAGGGAATCCCGATGGCGGAGACACAGGCCTTCGAAACGTGAGTGGTCCATGATCAAACTGGTGAAGAAAATCTCTGGATGAGATGAAAGTTCGATTAACGCTTCCGGTGATCACACGGCGGCTCTCCGGCGATTCTTGGAAAAGGGAGTTGAGATCGGGTGTGACTGAGTTTCTGGACATGGTGTTGAATGTTGATGTTCCAAAACCAGGTCGATTTTGGTTTAGTTGAGGTTGCGTCGATATAGAGTCGGCGACAGACGCAAGGGAGAGCAGTGGTGAGGGGGAAGTGTTTTGGCGAGGGTTGTTTGGAAATGGACCGAAATTCATGTTTCGATTCATCTTGTATTGGTTGGGAGCATAATCGAGTAAAAAGAAACGGAAGACGAAGGGTTGGTGGTTTGTTCTTCGTGAGTATCTCCATCGGTGATTGGTTTTATACTGAAATTGGAAAGTAATCAAGTACACAAATAGATTTTGGAGAAGGAGACTAACGGCTACAAGGATTTTGTGTCAGATGAAGAAGAAGAAGAAGTCGGCGATGGGCGACGGGTATGCAGGTATGGGGAAGGGGTGGTGCAGAAGATGAGTGGTTATTTTGTTTGGTTAAGGATGATATTGTAGAAACATAAAATCAGATACTGTACTCTTCATATTTCATTAAACTGAATTAGATTTTCAGATCAATTTGGTTTAGTCCAAATCTAATTGTTTCCTAATGGGTGTAGTTACACAAAAATTATCTGATTTTGTTATCAGATTTTAGCCTCAATTTTAAGAAGATGATTATTGGGCTTTTCTTGAAATCGATCCATGAATCATATGGGCCGAGAGTTTGAGTCCATCAAAATGAAAGTGTTGGGCCATCAGTTTGTTTATAAAGAAAAACTGTTGGGCCGAAATAATTTCAATCTGGGCCTTGTTTGAATTGCTTGTTTAACTCAAAATAATGGATCAAAATCAGTATTTTGTTGGATCATCTCTAAAATCAGACTTTTAAATCGTTAACCAAAAACTTTTACTACAAAACTTTCTTTATAAAAATTTGGCTAAGAGCCGAATTTTTTTATTTTCTTCCCATAACATTGTAGTCACCAAAAGTTTCTTTCATAAACCTTTCCCAAAACTTTCAGTAACAACTGAATACTTTTGGTTTTTTCTTTCCTTTATAAAATAAAATAAATTCATATTTTCTTTTCTTTTCTTTATAATAAATATTTACACTTTCTTGGATTAAAATCCAAGATCTTATCAATGTTATCATTCTAGGAGGTGAACAACCTCAAGGGGTTGTTGTATCAATGCAGAGGGTTCGATGAAAGGTTTTACCCTTTGACCGTTTACCTTGAAAGTAGTTCCCTTTTTTGGATCAATCAATTCAATAACACCGTATGGAAAAACTTTTGCAATCTGATATGGTCCCATCCACCTAGAATTTAGCTTACCTGGAAATAACCTGAGTCTAGAATTGAATAACAAGACTTGTTGTCCTTCAAAGAACTCTTTTTGAACAATTTTCTTGTCATGCCATTTTTTTTGTGTTTTCTTTGTAAAGTTTGGCATTTTCATAGGAAACATTCCTATGCTCTTCTAGTTCACACAATTGTAAAGTCTTTTTTCTTCCCGCTTCATCTAAACTAATGTTAAGTTCCTTAATGGCCTAATAGGCCTTGTGCTCTAGTTCAACAGGTAAATGACATGCTTTTCCAAAAACCAACTTATAAGGAGACATACCAATAGGGGTTTTGTAAGTAGTCCGGTAGGCCCACAAGACATCATCCAATTTGGAGGCCCAGTCTTTTCTGTGTGGCTTAACTACCTTAGCTAAAATTCCTTTTATTTCCCTATTAGATAATTCAGCCAAACCATTAGTTTGTGGGTGGTAAGCAGTAGCCACCCTGTGCTGAATATTATATTTTTCCAGGACTTCCTCTAATAAGTTGTTTATGAAGTGAGTGCCTTCATCACTAATTAAGGCACGAGGTGTACCAAATCTAGTGAAAATGTGCTTTTGAAGAAACTTGACAACTGTCTTAGCATCATTAGAGTGGCAAGCCATAGCTTCCACCCATTTAGACACATAGTCTACGACTACCAGTATGTAGGCACAGTTATTGGATAGTGGAAAAGGTCCCATGAAATCAATGACCCAGACATCAAATAATTCCACTTCTAAAATTCCATTTAAGGGCATTTAATTCCGTTGAGAGATGTTTCCACTTCTCTGACACTCATTGCAACTTTGTGCAAAGTTGTGAGCATCATTGTTTAAGGTAGGCCAGTAAAATCCTGATTGTAGGACTTTAGCAGCTGTCCTATGTCCACCAAAGTGACCTCCACATGGACCTGTGTGACAATGATGTAAAATAGATGTCACTTCTTCCTTTAGGATGCACCTTCTTATTACCTGATCTGCACAAACTTTAAACAAATATGGATCATCCCACAGGAACTTTTTAGAATAAAAAATAAGTTTCTTTTTTTGGTGTTTGTTAAGTTCCTTGGGAATGATCCCACAAGCCAAATAATTAACAATATCTGCAAACCAAGGTAATGCAGTATGTTGTATAGCTAAAATTCTTTCATCTGGAAAAACCTCACAGATATCACTAATGTGTTCTTTTGTGTCTTGTTTTTCCAGTCTTGACAGGTGGTCTGCCACTTGAATATTTATACCCTTTCTATCAACAATCTCCAAATCAAATTCTTGTAACAACAAGACCCACCTTATTAGCCTAGGTTTTGCATTTTTTTTAGAAATAAGATACTTGATGGCAGCATGATCTGTGTGCACAGTTACCTTGGCACCCATCAAGTATGATCTGAATTTTTCAAAAGCAAAAACCATAGCTAATAGTTCTTTTTCGGTGGTGGTATAATTGATTTGAGCTTCATTGAGGGTTTTACTAGCATAGTAAATGGAATGAAAAACTTTATTTTTCCTTTGGCCTAGAACTGCTCCTACAACCCAGTCACTAGCGTCACTTATAATTTCAAAAGGTAAAGACCAATCAGGTGCCACTATTACAGGAGCAATGACCAATGCTTCCTTTAAGATTTTAAAAGCTTTTTTACAATTTTCATCAAAGTTGAAAGCATGGTCAAGTTGGAGTAGTGAACACAGAGGTTTGGATATTTTGGAAAAATCTTTTATAAACCTTCGGTAAAAACCTGCATGTCCTAAAAAACTTCTGATCCCTTTCACAGTGGTTGGTTCAGGCAAATTTGCAATTACTTCCAACTTTGCCTTATCAACCTCAATACCTCTATTGGAAATGAGATGTCCTAACACAATGCCCTCTTTAACCATAAAGTGACATTTTTCCCAGTTTAAAACCAAATATGTTTCTTCACATCTTTTAAGACTTTTTTCAAGGTTTTCTAAACATAGATCATATGATGTACCATAGACAGAAAAATCATCCATGAAGACTTCCATGGACTGTTCAAGCATATCTGAAAAAATAGACATCATACATCTTTGTAAAGTGGCAGGAGCATTACAAAGTCCAAAAGGCCTTCTTCTAAAAGCAAAGGTGCCATAAGGGCAAGTGAAAGTGGTTTTCTCTTCGTCTTCCGGTGCAATGGCTATTTGATTGTAACCAGAGTAACCATCTAAGAAACAATAAAACTCTTTCCCCGCTAGTCTGTCTAACATTTGGTCTATGAAGGGTAATGGAAAATGGTCTTTTTGGGTTGCTTGGTTAAGCTTCCTGTAGTCCATACATATCCTCCAACCTGACACTACTCTGGTGGGTATAAGTTCATTTTTCTCATTTGTTACTACAGTAACTCCACCCTTCTTGGGTATACATTGCACATGACTGACACATGTGCTACTAGCAATAGGATAGATTATGCCAGCATCAAGCCATTTCAAAATCTCTTTTTTCACAACCTCTTTCATCATTGGATTAAGTCTTCTTTGAGGTTCAACAAAGGTGAAATCTTTGTTTTCTAAAATGATTTTATGTTGGAAAATGGTAGGGCTTATACCCTTTAATCCAACAATGGTCCATCCTATGGCCTTAGTGTGTTGTTTTAGCATACTAACCAACTTTTCCTCTTGATCAGACTTTAAGGATGATGAAATAATGACTGGTAACTTCCCTGGTTCTCCTAAAAAGGCATATTTCAAATGTGAGGGAAGTTGCTTCAACTCTAAGTCTGGAGCACATTCTAAGGAAGGAACAAGAGTTTTCCGGTCCTTATTTTCTAAAAGTTCAACAGTAGAGGTGACCTGTACGTCTTCTAAGTCCTTAAATTCTGCTTTATCATCTTCACTATCAGATTCTCCAATTCCTATGACCTCCCTAAAACTTTGGTCTTCACACCAAGATTCAATCAAACCCATGGTAGAACATTCCTCTCTTTCTTCAGGATACTTAAGGGAATCCAACACATTAAAAGTCACTTGTTGGTCTTGAACTCTCATGGTGAGTTCACCCTTCTGGACATCTATCAGAGTTCTACCTGTAGTTGGGAAAGGTCTCCCTAAGATAATAGGAATGTCTTTGTCAGCTTCAAAGTCTAAGATAACGAAATCTGCAGGGAAAATAAATTTATCAACTTGGACAAGTACATCTTCAATCTTACCCTTAGGCCAAGCTATGGACTTATCTGCTAATAAAAGCGAAACAGTTGTGGGTCTAGCTTCACCTATGCCTAAAGTGTTAAAAACAGATAAAGGCATAAGGTTTACACTGGCACCTAAGTCACATAGGGCTTGTCCTACTTCTTTTCCTCCTATTGAACATGGGATTGTAAAGCTTCCAGGATCTTTCATCTTTGGAGGGATTTTATTGGACAACATAGCACTACAGCCTTCCGTCAGAGCTACATTCTCATATTCATTCAACTTTTTCTTTTTGCTCAAAATGTTCTTTAAAATTTTTGCATAGGTCGGCATTTGTTCAATGGCTTCAACCAAAGGTATGTTTATATGCAACCGTTTAAAAACATCTAAAAACTCCTTGAATTGCAATTCTTCTCTCTCATTCTTCATCCTTTGGGGATAAGGAATATAGAGAGGAAGTGTTGTAGGAGGTATAGTCTTGTGAAGAGTAGGTGCTGGTGTTGTAGGTAAGGTTTGGTCTTTCTTATCATCACTAGGAACTTTGGGACTATCACCAGCTTGTGACACATCCCCACTAGGTTTGTCTTTGGTTTGATCTTTCTTGGGATCATCAGGGGTTGTCAGTGGGATGGTTGGAATGGTAGTGGTGTTACTGGGCCCAACAATATTTTCTGGCCCAGTATTCCTACTAGACTGAGTAGGGTTTGAAACTGTATTTTTCTTTTATGGCTCTGCTTTGTTTGTTTTTATTAAATCTTTTTGTATATTTTCTAGTAAATCCTTACCACTCCTCAAAGTTACAGCTTTCACATGCTCTTTTCCGATTCTTGTGGGTACCTCAGTATCACTAGGCAGAGAACCGGGAGGACGTTTCCTCATTTCTAAAGCTATTTGACCCATCTGGGTCTCAAGATTTTTAATGGATGCTTGAGTTTGGGACATGAATCCCTTCATCATTGCTTCCACGGAAGTAGATGACTCAGCATGATGGGTTGGCTTTTGATGAAAGGCATGTTGGTTATTTTGAGAATTTGCGTGCTGATTGTTTTGAGGTCTATGCTGAAATTGTTGGCTTTGACCCTGCAATTTAGGTGGTGTTGGATTTAAAGATGGACTATGCCATGAAAAATTGAGATGGTTCCTCCACTCGGGATTGTAAGTCTGAGAAAAGGGTCCTCCCTTGTTATTGTTATTATTATTATTATAATTATTACCAACATAATTAATGCGCTCTGGATTTCCAGGACAATGTTCAAAGTTGTGGCCATCACCACAGTATGTGCAATGTATAGATTGAACAGTTGTAGGAGGCATGACAGGGTTGACTGACACGGCATTAAGGTTTCTAATTAAGGATGCCATGTCATTCAGCTGTGTAGATATCAATGCATAAGCATCAGGATCTTGCGTTCCTGTTGTTTTTTTGGCTGGTAAGGCACGTGGATCAGCCCACTGACCATTGTTGTTTGAAATCCTCTCAAGTATATCATATCCTTCATTATTGGTACAAGATGTGAAAGCTCCGTTTGCAGTAGCATCGAGCATTTGTTTTGCAGTGATATTTAAACCACTGTAAAACGTCTCTAACTGAATGCGGTACGGAATGCCATGATGAGGGCATTTTCTCAAAAGCTCCTTGTATCTATCCCATGCATCAGGAACTGCCTCATCGTCCAATTGTTTAAAAGTATAAATTGCATTTCTGGACGTAGCATTCCTCGTGGGTGGAAAATATTTTTTTAAAAAATTTCTCCGCCATTTGGGCCCAGGTAATTATAGAATCTGGCTCTAGTGAGTTATACCAAGATCATGCACTGTCTCTTAATGAATATGGAAAAAGTTTTAATTTCAGTGCATCATCTTCTACACCATAGCATTGACCGTTAGTTTGTAACATATGGAACATTATCGGTTTTAATTCAAAATGGTGGGTTTGCAAAGTTGGTTTTAGACTTCCTGCGTGTAACTGGGTTAAAACAGGAATAGCGTAGGACATAATACCACCATCTTTGGAATTAGCCAACCGAAAAATGTTTTGTTCCTCATCATCAATATTATTTATTAATGGCGGGTTTTCTGGATTTCCATCATTATTAGGTTGCCCATCTGGATTGACAAATGGGGGAACTTCTTCCTCACTGTCCGTCATATACTCATGTTCAGACATCTCGGGAGAATTTAAGACTCGATTAGCTCTTTGAATTCTTCTTCGTTGTCTTAACGTTCGTTTAATGTCGGGGTCAAATAGGAATAATTCACCGTCAGGAAATCTTGGCATACACTATTTTTTTAGTTTTTCTAATAGGTGCTAGAAAAACTTGCTTTTAAAAAACTTTACTTTAAATAAAAGAAAAACTTCTAGCGTGCGTCCCCGGCAACGGCGCCAAAAATTTGTACGTTAGATTGAGTGTATCTTAAAAATTGACTATAAATATACCTCAAAGCAAGTATACATCTTGGTCTACTATCGTCCTTAAACAAGTAATAATGGTACAAATGTACCGAATATCGATCCCTCAGGGAAGCGTGGAAAAGTTTCTCTTTAAAAAGTGCAGTTCGTAAAAGCGAGTTTCAGATGGAGAATTCGAAAACAATATTTTTGATGGAGGTTTTGTTAACAAATAACTAAAAATCAATTATAAAAAGAAGCACAGGGTATAAAGTTCCGTTAGGATGAAATTAATAATTAGATAAAAAGTCGAGACGACATTCCTCGGTTATCTCAAGAGTCCACTATTTTATGATACAACGTACCGGGTGTCAATTGGTCAATTGTGATCCACCATAAAATATAACCTTGATTTAAATAACTTTGGACAATCATGTCATACGATACACATTTTTATTTTATTATCGGTCTCGGTCTCAACTTCACTTTATACCCCGAACTAGGACGTTTAGCCCATCATCGTTCGGTTTCTAATTATAACGGATGTATAAACTAAAAAGCAAATAATGGAGATGGACAATACACACACAAACTAAAATACTTACTAAAGGAAGTACGTAACTTGTTGTGCAAGTAACCAAATCTCGAAAATTTAATTATAGTTTTAGAAAAACGATTTAACAATGAAAACGATGATTATTAAATGAGAAGTTAACGACAACTTTAAATCTTAAAGGAAAATCTTGTTTCAAATGTGGAAATTCAAAACGAGACTTGTTGAACAAGTAAAATGGATGCCTTTGTATTAATACCTCTCCAACTCCAAGAATTATATTCAACCGTGAACCAATCTAGTTGGGAACCCGAAAGTATTAGTCGGACTTCCGGTGAATGATAATGGTGGAATCGGATTAGAATTAGTAGTAAAGAATCCAAAACGTTAAATGAATTATAAATGAAAACGTGGCGTGCAAATAACGACTTTCTTTATATAGAAACTTCTTACAATTCTATGGACTATATTCAACCGTGAACCAATCTAGTTGGGGATCCGAAAGTATTAGTCAGACTTCCGGTGAATGATAGTTACGGAATCGTAATCGGAATTTATATAAATCAAACCGCAATTTACGTTTGAAAACCGAATGGATAAAGATTGCGGGAAAGTCGATGAAATCTGCAGCAAACCACCGAACACAAACACATACAAGTAAATAAAGATTAAGCAGTAAAAGATAGAAAGAAAATGTAACTTGACTTGATTAACTAACGAGAACCAACAATGGTCGACCCGAAAAGGGTCAAAACGAGAGCTATGGGTTCGGTTGGAGAAACCGAACACTACTAAGGCAACTAAACTACTTTGATCAACAACTAACTTGAAGATGAAAAACAAGCAGCCGGCCACTTCTATATATAGCCAACCGAAGTCTTGAGGAGGAAGAAATGATCCATGGATCGAATCCATTGATCGGGTAAGATCCATGGGCCTTTCTTATCCATGGGCCGAACTAGTGAAGTGAACAAAAAGCCCAAATGTTGTTTAGATAATACAAGGTGGAACCGGCCCAGAAATCTGTCGGCCCAAATCTGTCTAAACCGAGCCCAAAAAGTGTTTATAACTCCGATGTTTATGTGCACGGCCGAAAAAGAGAATCCATCTAAAAACGTCCAAAGCTGCAGCCTGCTATATCTTGTACTGCATTTGTCAAAAGAAACCTGAAATGCACAGGCATAATTTAGCTTTTTGTTGCATTTTTCTCAATTTTATATGAAAACGGTAATTACTAGAAAACCTTATATAAATGACTCAATGGGGAACAAAAACTAGCTCAAAATTGGAATTAAACGCCTAAAATAGGGTTAATAAAATAACCCTATCAATCGTTAACTCAGACATATGAACGATTCTGTCTTCTACTGAACGACCTCTAAAAGAACAAGATCACACGCTCCAATACTGAGAATGCTCTCAAGTTCCTGAACAATCTTCTGCCAGAATGGAGAATGTTTGCATCTCACCTCAAACACAACCATCAGATAGAAAATGTTCCAATCAATGAGCTGTATGAAATGCTCATGCAAGACGAAGATGAGGTGATGGATATAATAGGCACATAGAAGTCTTCCACTAAGCATCAAGCTGATCCTCTTGCACTGGTGTCTGACAAATGCGGTAAGTCATCCAGCCGCAGTTCCAAAAGGACTCAAGCATCAACTGAATCTGAACCAGAAGAAGAAGAATCCGAGGAAAGTGACTCAGATCCCGAGTTGACCGAGATTAAGAAAGCAATGGCTCTCATTTCCAAGTCCTTTCAAAAGAAGACTTTCTTCAAGAAGCCGTCTTCCAACAATCAGCGCTATTCAACCACCGCCAACAAGTGCCACGATTACAAAGATCGGTACGAAGGAAAAAGAAGATCTGATGAGCACAAACAATCTGAGCACAAGGAGAAGCATGAATGCAAGTCTGAGGTTAAGAATAAAGATGAACCGGTCAAATGCTATAACTGTGGCAAGCTTGGCCATTTTGATAAAGATTGCCGAAAGCCTGTTGTTCGAAATGTAGAATACTACAAAGCCAAGCTGCTCTTGGCACAACCGAAAGAAGTTGGAAAAGCATTACTGGTTGAAGATGATCATTGGTTGAACTTGTCCGACGACAGTGATACTGAAGATGCTGATGCTTATCTGTGCTTCATGGGCAATCATACTCCTCCCACAGACCTCGGAGACTCATGTCAGGTATGTATTCCTATCCATCAAGCCTTAATGGATCAGATGCAATTGCTTGTTCAACGCGTAAATTCCGAAAAGGAAACCATAAATGAACAGTTACTTGAAATAAAAGATCTAAAAGAAAAGCTAAATGTTCAAGTAAAGATCACATAAAAAGTTAAATCTGATAACACAAATTTAAAGGAAAAGTGTTCCAACCTGTCCATTGCGCCCAAAGACTTAAGGGCGAAAATATCTGAGTTAAACGCTAAACTTGATCAGTGTTAGAATGAGAATGCTGAGATTGTCTATCAATGATCTTCTCTTCAAATACAAATCAAAGAGCATATTTCGAAAATAACTGATCTTGAGCTTAAACTCTATAAACGAGGTCAAACTGATCAAACGATCCATATGAACAAACCTAAGGAATTCGGTTATTTTAACAAAGAATGGGGAATTGGGTACGACAACCCACGTTACTTGAAAAAGGTTTTGACAATGAGACCTACTCTTTACGAGTTTAGCTTTTTTGGTCTCGAGAAAAGATATCCCCAATATAAAATCAAATGGACGGGACCACTCGAAGAGAAGGAAGAGGAAACTGAGGAATATAAACGCAAACATACAACTAAAATGCAGATACCTTTTGCGTATGATGTTGTTAACACATCATATGAGAAAAAGAAATCTAAGTACCTATCAAATGACTACTTTGACGGCTACAAAGTTGCAAAGCCCAAGGATTCCTCCAAGAAGGATGAGGCCTCTGCAACTGAGACCAAAACAGAGACAGACGAGTTTAAACGCTATGTTCCACCTCTCGTCTTGGAAATGAAAATAGTCGAGCTAGAGGAGTCATTTGCTCAGGAACGGATAAATTTTCAAAAAGGAAAACAAGAGCTTCAATCCCAAGTTGAGCGTTTGAATTCCACCATAACCGAATCTGTATCTATTGAGGAAAAGGAAATCATTTGGACAGAAATTAAGCGTCTCACATCTAAATTGTCCGCTTTGGCAACAGAAGTGATGGAAGAGCGAGTGAGCAAAGGCAAACTTCAAGAGATGTTTGACCAACTCCAAACTGAAAGAATTACTCTGTCCGAACCTTCCTCGAACTCATCAGATACATCTTCGTGTAAGGCTTTTATTGGAAAAATCTCTTCTAGAAAAGGAAAAGGACCTCAAGTGATAAGTTTGCCCAAGAATTTAAACCCTGATTTTCAAAATGCTTCCGTAACCGATTCTTTGCAACACACGGTTCCAAATTGTTCCTCATCTCCCTCTGATGTTCCACCCGAAAATGAGATTGATTTTTCTACTTTCATGAATTCTATCGAATGTTCAAATGATGAGTTTTCAAAGTTTGAATTGGATAAACCGCTTCCAAATCACACAGATTTTCTTTCAAAAGCAGTTAATCGACCGGTAAAATTTCAAAAGGGCGAATGTTCTACATCCGTACCTAAAACCCGATCTGTGAACGATGTTTCAAAAAACACATCTAAATCTAAAAGACGTTCAGAGAAACGAAAACAAACCGGAAATTCTCAAAATAGACATCCTTACTACTCAAGCTCTACTGATTATGGCTTTAATGGTTTTTCAGATAAAAATGGTCGGGCCAAAAAAGTCAAACAAAAGTGGGTAGCAAAAGGAACTAACGAGAGCAAGTCGAAGCCACATTCATTTAATTCCATTTTCAATTCTAGGACAAACATTAATAATTATGATGTAATTGATACAAGTGATTTCTTTGAACAGTATGTTGATTTCCCTTTAAAAGTTTATTCAATTCAACAATTACTTCAGTTATCTCATGATTGTTTATGTTGTTCTCATTGTGGATTGAATGATTTTGTGGATAAACAATATGCATCTGATTGGTTTGGGTCTTATCATGTGTTTAATTCTTGACCTAAGCGTAAATCACGCAAACCTAAATGGAAGCCCAATTCAAAATGGGTTCCTAAAATAGGTGCTACACCTAACCCCCTAGGACCCAGTTTTAAATGGGTACCTAAGGCTCTTTAATCTCCTTTTTGTAGAACGGTCATGTGTGGTACTTAGATTTAGGCTGCTCCAAACACATGACTAGTAGGAGGGAGCTTCTCATGAACTTCACTGAGAAATACTGTGGCAACGTGAGGTTTGGGAACGACGACAAGGCACCTATCATGGGTTACAGTGACATTGTTCAAGAAAACATCACCATCAAGAAAGTATCATACGTCGCCGGGTTAGGACACAATCTCTCCAGCATATGCCAGTTCTGCGACAAAGACTTAGAGGTCAACTTCAAGGCCAAGAGGTGTAGCGTCTGCACTGAAGACGGAAATGAACTATTGGTTGGAACTCGCAAGACCAATCTCTACACCATAGATCTTTCATCGCTGAAGACCGATGAGTCCATCTGCTTGATGTTAAAAGCAAATTCTCAACAAACCTGGATTTGGCATTTACGGCTTTCGCACCTCAACTTCAAACACATCAACAAGCTGGTGCTAGGCAGACACGTGAAAGGCATGCCCGAGGTGAAATTTGAGAAAGACTGTTTGTGTGGCGCATGCGAGGTGGGAAAGATGAAGTGAGCGTCTTACAAGCCGAAGGCCGCTCTGAGCACGTCAAAGTACCCCGAACTCATTCACATGGATCTGGGTGGACCGACGCGTGTTCAGAGCATCAACCGCAAGAAGTACGTTCTGGTGATGGTCAACGACTACTCAAGATATACGTGGGTGAAGTTTCTACACTCCAAGGACGAGACCCTGGAGCTGATTATCTCCCATTTGAAGACAATCCAGTTGAATCTTCAACAACTGGTTCAGACCATAAAAACGGACAATGGTATGGAATTCAAGAATCGTACGTTGGACGATTACCTTACTTCGGTAGGAATCAACCATACGTTCTCAGCTGCACGGACTCCTCAGCAAAATTGAGTCGTGGAAAGGCGCAACCGTACTCTGGTAGAAGTTGCTAGAACAATCCTTTCCCAGTCAAAGCTACCGCTATTCTTATTGGCCGAAGCCGTTGCAACCGCTTGTTACACGCAGAACCGGTCAATCCTCAACAAGCGGTTCAACAAGACGCCATACGAGATCATCAACAATCGCATCCCCAACATCAAGTATTTTAATGCCTTTGGATGCACTTGCTACGTCATGAACGACAAGGACGATCTCGGGAAGTTCAGCCCGAAAGCAGATGAAGGAGTATTCATCGGATACTCATCCCAGGCTCAGCCATTTCGCGTTTACAACAAGCGCACGAAAACAATCATCGAAAGCGTAAACATGACGTTTGATGAAGCGGCTGATTTGGCTTCTGAACAACTCAGTTCAAAACCTACTTTAACTGGCGTGTTAGCTTCCGAACAACCTCGTTCGGGATCTACACAAACACCAGTAGATCCAAATCATGCCTCTACATCACAATCACATCTTTCCGATTTGGATTTATTGTTTGAACATTTCTATGATGAGTTCTTTCCTGCCTCTAACCCAACTGTTAATGTCAATAGCAAGATTGGAGCGATACAACAAGCAAACTCAGTGAACTTGACTGGTCCCCCGCTATCGACTAGCGCTCCAACGAACACCGCTAAAACTCCCCAAAACACGAGTGATACCACAATCGAAGAAGAAATCCCACCGGAAATTGTCCTACCTCTCCAAGAAGTGGCTGCTGAAGATTTGTCATCCATAAATCGAAAGGTGCAAGCATCCTCTTCCGCGGAGGTTGTTCAACCATCTGCGAATTCAGCACCGTTAGTTCCAGTCAGAAATCCATCAACTCTCGAAGTTGTTCAAGACCTTCCCCTTGGCACCTATGTGGATTCGGATACATCTCACGCAAATGCTCAACCGTTTCCACATACAACCAAATGGATACGTGCACACCCTCTACACCAAATCATCAGTGATCCGTCGAAACCTGTTCAAACACGAGGCGCCTCTGCAAATTTCTGTCTCTTCTCCGGCTTCCTCATTAAAATTGAGCCCACCACTGTCACCGAAGCACTCAGCGATCCAGACTGGGTGATTGCTATGCAAGAGGAACTCAACCAGTTTGAGGGCCTCAAAGTATGGCGACTTGTCCCATGTCCAGCGAACAAGACAATAATAGGCACAAAGTGGGTGTTAAAAAACAAGAAGGATGAAGATGGTATCGTCGTCAGAAACAAGGCACGCCTTGTAGCAAAAGGATACCGACAACAAGAAGGCATCGACTATGTCGAGACATACGCCCCCGTGGCACGGATTAAAGCGATACATATGTTTCTTGCCTACGCCGCACACAAGAATTTCACTGTCTTTCAGATGGACGTAAAGACGGCTTTTCTCAACGGCGTTCTCAAAGAAGAAGTATATGTCTCGCAACCAGAAGGCTTCGTAGATGACTCCAAGCCCAATCTTGTCTACATCCTAGACAAGGCCCTCTATGGCCTCAAACAAGCTCCTCGGGCCTGGTATGATGCTTTGTTCACTTTCCTAATAAGAGCTATTTTTTCAAAAGGTA
The DNA here is from genome assembly GCA_033807775.1 of Saussurea involucrata. Taxonomy (NCBI): domain Eukaryota; kingdom Viridiplantae; phylum Streptophyta; class Magnoliopsida; order Asterales; family Asteraceae; genus Saussurea; species Saussurea involucrata. Next base: position 31,147,107 of record CM066316.1, read on the forward strand.
AAATTGACACCACTTTATTTATTAAGAAAGAAAAAGAGGACATAATTCTTGTACAAGTGTATGTTGATGACATTATTTTTGGCTCAACAGACCCTAAGTATTGTAAGAACTTTTCGGTTCTCATGGGGAGATATTTTCAAATGAGTATGATGGGCGAAATGAACTTTTTCCTCGGTCTTCAAGTTAAGCAACTGTCGACCGGGGTTTTTATAAACCAGGCTAAGTATATCCGGGATTTTCTTTGGAAATACCAGATGGAACAGTCTGCGCCCATGAAGACTCCTATGTCTCCGGGTTCAAGGTTACACGCCTATCCCAGCGGAAAGGATGTGGATACCAAGACCTACCGAGGAATGATATGTTCTTTAATGTAATTGACGGCTAGTAGGCCAAACATAATGTATTCGACTTTTCGGTGCGCATGTTTTCAATCAAAACCTAAGGAATCACATTTAATTGCTGTTAAACGGTTTTTTAGATATTTAAAAGGTACCGTTGATCTTGGCTTATGGTACCCGAAATAGACATGTTTTGAATTGACAGGTTACTCGGATGTCGATCACGCTGTAAGTATGCTGGATCGGAAGAACACGTCGGGTCACGTGCAGTTCTTGGGAGATAGCCTCGTCAGCTGGGCATCAAAGAAGTAGCTTTGTGTATCCAGATCAACAGCTGAAGCGGAATACGTTGTCGTTGCAAGCTGCTGGTCTCAAGTGATTTGGATGCGCACTCAGCTCAAGGACTACGACTTCATGCACTCCAACATCCCCATCTACTGTGACTTGAAGAGCGCCATCACCATATCCAGCAACCCGGTCCAGCACACAAAAACTAAGCACATCGATGTTCGGTATCACTTCATCAAAGACCACGTCGTACGAGGTACGATAGAACTCTACTTTGTTAATACTGGGCATCAGATAGCAGACATGTTTACCAAAGCCTTGGACGAAAAATGATTTAATTATTTAGTGTCCAAGCTAGGTATGCTAAATTTGAAGGTTTGATTACATCTGCATCATATACAGCTTTTGTTCAATAACAAGGATACGCCTCATCACCATTTGTTGGTAACACAACAGTTGGTGAAGTTCGCACTTCCTTGCTCTTGAACTATATCTGTATTTGCCTCAGATGTTAGTAACCTCTGTATTAATAAGTTAGATTTCTTTCGTTAGTTTGTTTGCGTCGTTCTTTGTTTGAATTTTCCTTTAATTTCGTTATTTTTGATACCTGTACGTTTGATAGTTTGCTCATGTGTTCAGGGGGAGCAAAAGACAGTAAATAATTGCTTCAAGCATCAATCAAGGGGGAGCGACACTTAGTTTTTTCCATTTTTGTCTCTTATTGAGTTTTACGTATTTTTTCCGTTGTGTCGAAACCATAATTTTTCGTGCACAAGTTGAGGGGGAACATTGGAACTTATTGTATATTTTAATTTTTTTTTGTAAAGTGTCTCAAGTCTAGGTGGAGTGTTAGTCAAAAAGTCATATTTTTTCTCAAAATGTTGAGTTTTTCGGAACTTTTTGGGTTTTCCGTAAATATGGGTTTTTCGGTATGAGGATTCTGGACTCAATTTTACGGATCCGATAATTATTCCGGACTAGCTATGTTTTCCGGAACCCACCGTATAAAACCCTCCTAAACCCTCTTTTTGAACTTACTTTTTCCGGATCTTACTCTTCCAAACCCTCTCAACTCTCTGCTACTCCACGCACGCACGCACATTGATTTCTAGCTCGATCTCATTCCAAATTAGGTACAATTTCTTCCACATCTCACTTGAATCATCATTTACCACATCAATGTTGATTATTTTTCCAAGATTCGATTCGTTTTTCAAGTTTTTTGAACGAACCACAGTTCGACTTTTCCGTGTTGAGTTTTTGGTCTTTGATGTTCGAATAATGCTCATTTATGCTTTTACTCTTACGACGAACTCATCTGTACCTATTAGAATCGTTAAAATCGAGTGTTAGACTAGTTTTAAGTGGTTTTTTGTTCGACCGTCGATTTTTCCGGAACTTGAGTGTTTCGGTATTCGAGTTCCGGATCATGGGTTTTTTCGGAACATGAGTTTTCCGGAACTTAAGTTTCCGGATCTGGATTATTATGTTTTTCGGACTATTCTGAGTTTTTCGATAATGTACGTATTCCGGACTACCATGTTTTCCGGTACATAGTTCCAGATTCCGATAGTTTCAGGACTATGAGTTCCGGACAATGTCTATTCCGGAAAACTACTCCAATCCAGGAAACCATCTGAATCCGGAAAACATTCTTGTTTGGCCCCTATTCTTTCAAATCCTCATCCGTTGGCCAAACCGCACAGGTACGTACTTCCATGTTCTATCTGACTACCTTACTAACACTCTGTAAACGCATGTTCAATGGTGAATCAAGCATCTCCTATCAATGAGGCGGCAAACGAAGCCCTTGTCCCCGTCGATGCTAGAGTAACAATCCAGAGAAACAACTACTACCTGGATGTCAATAACTTCCGCACTCGCCACACTGTCATCCTTGACATCTTGATGGACCACCCGGTGCACTACGCTCTCACCGCCATAGCTGAGGTCCCCACAATTTACGTCCAACAGGTATGGCACACCATCCACAGGGTCACCAACAATCAAGGAACCATCCTGGAAGCGCGACTGACCATAGTCACTTTGTACTCACGCTTGATTCATTCCGACAACTGCTCCGTCTCCCCGAGGCCGATGCCAATGGAAACGTTTCCTATGCCGCTACTGTATCCGACGATCAACTACTGGCCAACATCTGTTCATTGGGATACGCTAGAGATCTGACACGTCTGACCTCATTCGCTATGACTCACCCGACGCCCCTCTGGGCTTCTCTCTATAGCATCCTGAGCTGATGTATGTCCTCCAAATGGCGAGGGATAGATGCGTGCACCACAAACTTCCTATGTCTCTTCAACGCCATTGCCTATCCACGTCATGTCGACTTCGCAGCAATCTTATGGAATGAACTCGTCGCCAACGTCGCTGACCGAGAGCTGAACCGACAACGCTCCTTCATCCCATACATACGCTTCCTATCCCTGGCCATCCAACAACACATGGAAACTGATCCGACCATCCACCGACGATCCTCCCACCCAACCTGCTCTCCATTCCGCATGCAACATCTTCAGAACCGACCCAAAATACCTAATGTCGTTGCACGAATCCTACCCGAAGCCTTGCTTGCCTATGCACGTCCCGGGGCACCGAGTGTAGCGGAATATAGGCGAGCGCACAATTTAAAAATCCCTATGGTTCGGCTAGCACCGGAAGGACATCCTTAGGGGAATACACTCGAGCGACGTGAGGGTCCTAGGACCAGAGGAGGAAGGGTCCAGCGAGCTGGGGCTCCTGGACGGGGTGCGCCGAGTGTACAATCTGGGAGGGGAACTAGCGTGGTTTGTTCCTCGGACGCGCATGCAAGCATTAGCCGACAACCTAACCCCATCATCACCTCCACACCTGAAACAACCACCCGTCCTTCCACATCAACCCGACAACGACATCCTGTGGTCGAATCCACTTCCACATCCGACGAAGGCTTAGTAGATGTTGAAGTTACTTTTAATGAAGGTCTCATTCGAGATCCATCTCCACCAAACCCTCATGACTCGAGCGAATCTGAATCAGCCTCCGACTCCGAAGAAGGCTCATCCGAATCTAAGTCCACCACTGATCGAGCTATCCGACGCCAACGTATTTCTAGGCGCATCGGTCCAAACGAAGCAACAGTCGACTCAGAATCCACATCCACAACCTCTTATGCACCTTCTACTGAAAACCCAGCCAATTAGGGAGGCATAAAGAGAGAAGAGGGAGTATGTTGGTCCCGAAGGCCTATACAAGTTTGTAGAAAGGGGTGGGGGGGTTGAATACAAACACACAGATTTTACTTTTCTAAATTGTTTATTGATAAATCATTAACAATTTACAGCTTGTTGCGGAAACAAGATTAAGGATAAACCTAAATCTAAACAAGTTGGAACACTAAGGTTTCTTGCACTAAGAGAGATAAGGAAATTACTAATAATAACCTATCTTGAGATAAGAGATTGAACTTGTCTAGAGTTAGCAAGTTACTTCAAATGAAGTGGGTTCATCTCTTTATATACTGCATGCATTTAATGCAAGTCAGTATACACTTTACACGTGTCATCAGCTGGTTGGTTGCATGTCATTGACCTTTGTTGACAACCTTAGTAGCCGCATGTATGAACAGTGTAGTATCAGAGTGGTTGTACAATTTCAGACAGTCGGAGGTTCTTTTCTGACATTTCATACGGAGTCGTGCAAGGGTGGTTAAGACAAAAGTACTTTGTACGGAGGACTTCATGATCAGCTTTCGTTGAATCAGAGCTTTATTAATTGCTTATCAGCGAATGATAAAGTTCAGCGATAGCTGAAGTCTTGTACTTGATACTTCACGTTGAGTGGACAAATCTGAGTCTTCGCTGATCCGCATCAGTTCATTAGGAGACTTGTCGCTGGTTCTTGAGCTTGATCTTCGACTTCAGTGTATAACCTATGTTGACGTGAAACTTGTCTTCAGGGATCATAAGTAAACAACTAACTTATCAGCGATCACCATAAGTACTAAACAGACTCAGAGCATTATGGTGAACAGTGTTCGCTGAATGTTTAATTTAAAGAGCGAGAGTTCCTATCAGCGGTACTGTAAGATCTTAGTACTTATCAGCGATAGTGAAAATCTGATACATATTGTTTACTTACAATTTTCACTAAGTATATAAGTGAGGGTCATTATCAAATCACTGAGGGTTTGGATCAACAATCTCCCCCTGTTTGATTATGACATAGCAACAAAGAAAATTGTTATTTAATGAAAACATAAGGATAAAAAGAACTCATAAAATATTTGTCCCTTTTACTATTTTCTGGGATCTTTTCAGTACTGATGGAGTAAAGTACGTTCGCTGAAATTTTTCTTTAAACTTTGTAAAGATTACAGATGGAAGTGGAAAAATTACAACTACAACGAACAAATTTACAAGTACAGAAGTTGTAGACAGATAAGGATAGAAAGAATTACAAGGCGATCCTATCCGTCAAAAGGTTCTTCCTTAATGAGAAGTTCATCAAGGGTCTTTGATGTGGGGATCATCCAGTCAGGGACGTCTTCTTCTTGATTCCTTTTCTTCAGAGCTGCTTCAAAAATCAAAGGCTTCAGGTGTCTAGCTTTGATGTCGCGTCTGACTTCACACCAGTATACGAGATCTCTGAGTTGTTCGATGGGAGCGATGTTGAGCTCAGAGATACGTTGAAAGTGATGGTTTCCATAGTAGTCTAAAAAGAATATACCATAGGGATCACTTACAACTGTGCCAGGAATGAAAGTTTCTCTAGGTGGTAGGGAGGTGTCAAGCGCTGAGAGATCGGCATCAGGACCAAGAACTTCAGCACGAGAGAAACCAATACCTGTTTCATTTCGAATAGTTGGACCTGAATCAGAGACTCTCTTCTTCTTAGCAGAGACTTTCTTCGGTTGAGGAAGAGTAGGAGGAATATCCACAGCAGATGAAAGCAGGTCGATTTGTTTGTTTAAGATCATCTCGACATGGCTTTTGAACTTTGAGCGCGATCCCTGAATGGCTAATTTTATTTCTAACCATTCAGAGAGACCAAACTTTTCTAAGGTAGCAGCATAGAAAGTTTGTTTGGTTTTGTCATCTCTGTAGACATCCACTTCAACAACAGGAACATCAGCGTACAGTCTTCCTCTGATGTTTGCCTTGATTATTTTGGATGGTCTAGATCGATAGGTCAGCATTTGTTTAGCCCATTCCAAAGTCGTATCAGAGACTTTAGTCTTTTCTCTAACGATCTCTTGAGCATCATCCCATAGCTGACGTTGAACATCAATGGGAACTCTTTTCAGCTTGGGGTCTTTTATTGATCGTTGAGTAAGCTTGATGGCGTATTCTCTGTCTTTTTCTTCAGCTTCCTTTCTTTCAGCGATGAGGCGTTCAGCTCTAAGGTGTTCCTTGTATTCAGCTTTGGAAATTTTGAACTTTGGGTGAACTGAAGGAAGTTGATTACGCTTCAGAATGATTCCTGATCCTCGAATCGCTTTATCATTTCCTCTCTTCTTTTCTGATCCTCTTCACTTAGCTTTTGAGGAGCTAAGGAAGGTTGCGATTGTGCGAGAGTATATGTTCTTCTGGTTCATCAGTCTCAGAGATTAAATCTAAGACTGGGATTATTTCTTTAGCAGCAACTGGCTTTATTGGTGAAGTCGCAGTTGTGGAACCTTCAGCGATATCCTCAAACAGGGGAGAGGACTAGCTGAAACACAGCGATCTTACAAGTAAGAACTTGGGTAGAAGAACTTGGGTAGAAATAGAGAGAGAAAATTTGTTCAGGTGTATAGGCTAGGGTAGTAGAACTGATAGAGGAGGGATGGAGTAAGAGATGTTTTAGTGTACCTGGCAAACCGGCTTTTCAAGCAAGATCATCAGATTTTCATCTTCAGCGACGCTTTTGCCTTTGCCTTTCTCAGCTCCAGAGGCTGAGGGCTTTGTCTTTGTCCGCTCCCCTGAAGGTTCATTTATCGAGATTCCCTTAAGAGCTTTGATCCTCTGGTACGTGCGAAATATGTGTTTTAATCGCAGTGGGTTGCAAACTGTCCACAGTGGGAAGTGCAAGTGTACACTGTCCACTATGATCGTCACAGCAAGTAATAGTTGGTAAAATACCAGAATCGAATCCACAGGGACTGGACAATCAAGACAATATGGTTCTCATGAGCTCCTTTTACAAGTTTCAACTAGAGAGGAAAATAAAACTTTGGTTTGGTTTGGTGAAATGGCTATTTTAACGATTTTACTAAGATTAAAAAGGAGGAATGTAGGTTAGATTTTCCCTAGATTTTATACCAAATACTCGGTCCTAAAAATGATCCTTGTATTCGAGGTGGGCATTTTCTCTAGAAAAGCCCGGTTACAAAATACTCACACCGTTAGATAAAAATCCCATACTCTTAGTACTTGTTGTTTTGTCAATGGTAATCTCTAAATGGACCTTTTCAGGCCTCGATGGAATGTCTAGAGACAAATACTCTAAGTGTTTTTAATACACAAATTAGCTTGCCTACTACTCCAGTGGGCAGAGATTAGCTCACTATGCCGACCTCACTTTCGTAAGTGTCATAAGAATTCTTTCGAATCCCCTAGCATCATTCAAGCTCGTGTCACTGCGTTCTACTTATTTCTAAGTTAAGAACTAGACTTTAGATCCTTGCAAGTGATCGGCTTGTTCGCATCCTTGGGTAAATATCGAGAATGAATGACCAAAACAACAAATATTCTAAGTATAAAGATTACTCAAACATTTTTAATAAAATCCAGGTACTTCTCTTTCCTACATCCCAAAGGATGTTTAGCCTAGCATTTCCGAAGTAAAGAAAACAAAAGATGAAGATTTGCACATAATAAAACTGAAAGTGGCTTGAATTAACTGCTCACAGTGGGGAACGAGAAGTCGTCCCTGCACTGTGTAATACGAACTACAATTTAAACTAAGAAAGTAAATTACTGGAAATTAAAGCTAGTTACTGCAGTAAATAAAAGACTAAAGCTAATGTGGTAGTTGAGAGAATTTAAGACTAAAAGTATTCAAGGATGATAACCAAGCATGCATTTAATGGCACCCAAGTGCTCCTTTATATACTAGGAGAAGGATTTGGGTATTACACAAAAGAGGTGGGTCTTCCAATGGGTAAAGACTGTTGAGTTGTGGCAGAATTCAGCTCCTTGTGCAATTCTTTTATCCAATGGTCCCTTCTCCAAGTCAATCTTCAAGTACAAAGAGGTGTACTTGATGCTATCTTCAATGAGAACTACCTTGTAATTCTCCAGCCATTTCTCTGCCATATGAACCTTCCTCCTCCAGAAAATTAGATCCCAACAAATAGTTTCTTTTTTATCAGCTCGAAGAGTGGGGACCCGGAGTGGGCACAACAGTGGTCACTGCAGGATAAAACGTGAAAAACACCCGAATTCCACCAAATAGTTCATTAAATACTATGGTTCACTCCTTTTGCTCATTTTCGAGAATTATAATAAGAATGTGGGTTTTTAGAAGTGAAATGGCTAAAATTGACAAAATAAAGTGGAAAATAAATGGAAATAATAACTCTAAAAATAGAGTTATCACAACCTCAAAATTAAACCATTACTTGTCCCCAAGTAATAAAAAGAAAGAAATAAAATAAACAAAATGCACTAGAACTTTTAGGGACTTACATACTTCTTGACTTGAATGGGCGTTGATCTCCTTCCTTTGATACTTCCTTCGGTTCAAACTTGAAAATTTCACTTTTGTGTTTGACGAAATCTTTCCCTTGTTTTGCATTAATCAATAGGGCTTTCTTGGGTTCGATGGGTTTATGGCTTTGAATATTTTCCCAAGGGGTTTGCAAGTACTTCCAAACATGGACCGAAAATCTCGCTTGGAGATTTTTATTTCAATAAGTGGGTGTTTTGGATTTTTCATGGGTATGTACGCACACTTTCAGGCTTTATTTTGGGTATGGCTATTTTTGTGAAAGTGGGTATTCCGATGGTCCAGAATAGGCACACCATCTTTTTCTGGGAGTGAACACTTTGATGGTCCAGAAAGGCACACAATCAAGTTTGTTAGTGACACTCCGCTTTTCTTCTGTTTTTGTATATATATATTTTTTTGGGAGGGGGGTATGGCTTACCCACCTCAAACTTAGACTTCATAGTGTCCCCGCTGTGGGAAGACTGGAGGTCACTATGGAAGTTCCCACCTCAAACTTAAAATCTCACAGTGTCCCACTGTGACATTGAATTAACGAACAAAGGTGGTGGTTTGGGGTACAAAAAGGATCGTGTTTTGGATGCGAAAAACGGCCTATATCATTTCACGGTATCAAGTTGAGATTCGTACTTACAAAAGGACCTTTTTATGTCGGAAGCCGATAGTTGTACCTTGAAATGGAAACGAGATCAAACAAGCATTCAAACAACAATTACGTTAGTACCCAAAAGTACCTACCCAGAAGTAGGATTTCCATGCATTCAATACCCAAAAACAGCAAATATTGTCAAACGCCTAGCCATAGGCAGAAATTAAAACAAAACAGCAAAATAAAATTGTTTTAGGGAGCAAACGAGCGAAACCATTGTTTTAACAAACCATTAGTGGGTCGAGGTTGCTTGCGGTGAACTGTCGCCAGAGTCCTCCTCGAAACCATCTTCTTTTCGACCCTAATCCTTTCCTCTTCCTCTTCCTCTTCCTCTCTTGCCAACCGTTCGGCTTTCTCTCGTTGTTTCCTCTCCTCCTCTTCCTTTGCCAGCCTTTCTTCCTCTTCCTTCCTCTTTCTCTCAACCTTTTCTTTCTTCTTTTTAAGTGCAAGGATTTTTATTGGTAGGGTTGGGTTGGTGTGGTTCGAGAGAGAAAAATGGAGAAGAAGAGTATGTGTGTTTTTGAATATTTGGAGTAAAGGTGGTTTTTGGAATTTAGAATGGAAATGGTTTATCTTTTGGGTAATAAAATGGAGGGAAACGGTCCTTTTTTGTAAAGCCCGTGTCCCGGTATGTTTATATATATTTTAATTAATTGCGTTAATATCGTTCTTTGAGCGAATCTTTACTAACGGGGTTAGCAAGTTGGACCAAATGCGTAATAAATCTTTTAATAATTTTAAAATGTTTACCTTTAATTGTTTTGGTTAGTGGTTTGGTGTCAATAAGGACCAAAATGTTAGCATACGTGTCGTTTTGAGGTAGATTGTGAGATGAGGTGTAGTTGAGGGGCTATTAGTGCAATTCTTGGAAACTTGTGGCATGGGTTTCGGCCCATGCACTCTAGGCCGAACACCCTTCCCCTTTTGATGTCTCGTTTTCTTCTTTCCTTGATAGCCAAGCAAACCCAAAACAACTCCAAACCCTACGACCCTCTCTTCTCGTTTTGTTGGTGTTGTGCGGCCGGAGAGATAGAAACGAAGAGAGAGAGTGAAATCGCGAGAAGGAGAGAGAGTCGAGAAGAAGGAATACAGCAGCAGCCCTCGACGCCGCTACTGCTGTCGCCGGAGACCGCCACCACCCGCTGTCGTCGGAGTGATCGAGAGGGAGCGGTTTGGTTGTGGTGGTGAGACGCCGTCGTGAGGTGCTGGGAAGTGACCGTAACTGTGAAGCTTGATTTGTGTTGTTAAGCTAGGCGCGCATTCGAGGTGAGTTCTCTCACTATATCTAATAACGGTTGTTTTATCATTGCTGTAGTACGTGTGTGGTAGCTTTATGTGATTGTGTTGTGGAACTAGATAGTGGGGTGTCTAGTTGATACTATGTTGTCATGTTGACTCGGTGGGACCGAGGATCCGGCAGGGCCGGAGATTTTATACGCGGGTGGAGTAGAGACTCGGTGGGACCGAGGATCCGGCGGGGCCGGAGATTTTATACGCGTGTGGCGTAGAGACTCGGTGGGACCGGGGATTCGGCGGGGCCGGAGATGTTATCATGTGGTCGGTGGGACCGACTGGTGCCTCTTAGGTGGGTGAGTGTGGATATGCATGTTTATGATTTGTTCGTAGACTTGTATGCTGTTTATGTGCAATTATCTGTTTATGGTGGTATGGAAATAACTGTGTTATTTATGGTGTTTGAATTCACTAAGCTTCGTGCTTACCCTTTCCCAATAGTTTGTGGTTTCAGGTACGGGCGGCTCCAAGGCGTGACGAGTACACACTGGCGCGCGAGGAGAGCTGGTTGTTTTTATGGTTTTAATAATTAAACGTTTATTCCGCTGGTTTGATTTTATAAAGATATTAATTATGTGTTTGCAAACGAAACGTTGGGAACAATTAATGAGTTGTTATAAATGAATTGTTTATTTAAAAATTTAAATTTGCTTGTAATTTTTGGGACGTTACAACTTGGTATCAGAGCCGGTCACCGGGTCGATGTGTCAGCGAGGACGCTGATCCCACTTAGGTGGGTGGATTGTGAGATCCCACATCGGCTAGGAGGGGGAACGAAGTCCTCCTTATAAGGGTGGATGGATACCTTCCTTGCATGAGGCCTTTTGCCTGTCACAGGGTGCGGTCTGGGTGCGTCCCACGTATGCGTGTGCGGGCAGGAACAAAACCGTGAGCGGTACCGGCATGCTGTTATGCAGAGGGTATGCGCAAAGCGGACAATATCATGTACGGTGGACTGGGGATGTTATAGAATGGTATCAGAGCCGGGAACCGGACTGGTGTGCCAGCGAGGACGCTGGGCTCCCGAGGGGGGTGGATTGTAAGATCCCACATTGGTTGGGGAGGAGAACTAAGGTTTCCTTATAAGAGGGACTTGATACCTCCCCTATCAGACGCGTTTTAAAACCGTGAGTCCAGGTGTGTGGACAAAGCGGACAATATCTGGTACGGTTGGTCTGGGATGTTACAGACTAAGGTTGAATTCAGAGTATTGCTTGCTTAAACTTTGTTTAAACGCATTTTCCGACCTACGGGTCTAGCAAGCGTGGAGCATTTTGCTCGGTTTTGACTTGGAGTTAGTCATGGGCCAATTGCCCGGTTTTAATGGCTCGATGTGGAGTCTAGTTGATGAGTTGTTTTTGTCGCACCGTTTGGCATTCTTTGCACATGTTTGGGCGAGTGAGTCAATCCGGAATAGGCATGTTGTTGGTAGGTTGTTTGCTTTGGATCCTTAGACACGATAGTCAGCCGTTGGTAATGGTCGGTTGGGTATCTCGGGGTGGGACCCCGGTATTCATGTGTTTTAACCTAGACTTTCCAGTAGGTACTAGGAGGATATAGTTGTGGGCACTTACCTGGGAGGTAGTTCTGGTGTGTTGGGTCTTGAGGCGTTACCTGGGAGGTAGACGTCAAGGTGTATCCTCGATACGGTGTGACTTGGCTTCGTAGGGCAAGTGTGGATGATACGTCGACGGTGGAAGGTAGGTATTCCACGCGCGTTAGTACTGTAGGCCGAATAGTATCGGTTAAGGGATTGATGCCCTTTGTTATTAAGAGAATAAATGCGCATCAACCATTTCGAGGTAGGTGATATATTTAGGTGTCGACGTTTGGGCTTGAGGCGAAACACCTTTAGTATAATCGGAGAATTGTAGCCGATTTTAAGATAATCATGGTGATGGTAGTAGTAACCCTGAAATGATCACTTGTGATGAATGGTTATGGTGGAATGATCTACGTGTGTGTTAGTTGATTTGGTTGTGGGGGATATCTATTTGTGTAGTGTCTTGGATAATACCACGCTTATGTTTGTTATTGTAATAGGTTGGACCGATGTTCGGCGGGTGGCCGATGTTTGTTATTGTAATCGGTTGGACCGATGTTCGGCGGGTGGCCGATGCTTGTTATTGTAATCGGTTGGACCGATGGTCGGCAGGGGGTCGATGTTTTGTTAATATAATTTATTAAGAATCTTTGGAGTCTGCTAGAATTCGTGGAAGTTAATCGACATTTAAGGGTAGGAATGATCATAGTCGAGTATCCTGTAGGGTATACTGTGAGCAACTTAAGAATGGTTAGGGTTTGAAAATTTGAATCGGGAGTTATGAATCATCTAAGGTTGGGAGACAACCGAAATCGTGTAACTAGGAATGAATCCAGTTGTCGGAGTGTTCTTCTGATCATAATTTCAGTGTTCTTGAAGGAGTTATGTTGGCAAGAAATGTATTCGAGAAATTTTTAAGACGGTGTGAGAAATTTAGGTTCCAGTTAGTGAAAGTCCAGTGGCAACTCAGAAAGGGTTCTGAGTGGATTTGGGAACCTGAGGCTGAGATGAGGGAGAGCTATCCAGAGCTATTCACGGTCATAGACTTCGAGGGCGAAGTCTAATCCAAGTGGGGGAGAGTTGTAAAGCCCGTGTCCCGGTATGTTTATATATATTTTAATTAATTGCGTTAATATCGTTCTTTGAGCGAATCTTTACTAACGGGGTTAGCAAGTTGGACCAAATGCGTAATAAATCTTTTAATAATTTTAAAATGTTTACCTTTAATTGTTTTGGTTAGTGGTTTGGTGTCAATAAGGACCAAAATGTTAGCATACGTGTCGTTTTGAGGTAGATTGTGAGATGAGGTGTAGTTGAGGGGCTATTAGTGCAATTCTTGGAAACTTGTGGCATGGGTTTCGGCCCATGCACTCTAGGCCGAACACCCTTCCCCTTTTGATGTCTCGTTTTCTTCTTTCCTTGATAGCCAAGCAAACCCAAAACAACTCCAAACCCTACGACCCTCTCTTCTCGTTTTGTTGGTGTTGTGCGGCCGGAGAGATAGAAACGAAGAGAGAGAGTGAAATCGCGAGAAGGAGAGAGAGTCGAGAAGAAGGAATACAGCAGCAGCCCTCGACGCCGCTACTGCTGTCGCCGGAGACCGCCACCACCCGCTGTCGTCGGAGTGATCGAGAGGGAGCGGTTTGGTTGTGGTGGTGAGACGCCGTCGTGAGGTGCTGGGAAGTGACCGTAACTGTGAAGCTTGATTTGTGTTGTTAAGCTAGGCGCGCATTCGAGGTGAGTTCTCTCACTATATCTAATAACGGTTGTTTTATCATTGTTGTAGTACGTGTGTGGTAGCTTTATGTGATTGTGTTGTGGAACTAGATAGTGGGGTGTCTAGTTGATACTATGTTGTCATGTTGACTCGGTGGGACCGAGGATCCGGCGGGGCCGGAGATTTTATACGCGGGTGGCGTAGAGACTCGGTGGGACCGGGGATTCGGTGGGGCCGGAGATGTTATCATGTGGTCGGTGGGACCGACTGGTGCCTCTTAGGTGGGTGAGTGTGGATATGCATGTTTATGATTTGTTCGTAGACTTGTATGCTGTTTATGTGCAATTATCTGTTTATGGTGGTGTGGAAATAACTGTGTTATTTATGGTGTTTGAATTCACTAAGCTTCGTGCTTACCCTTTCCCAATAGTTTGTGGTTTCAGGTACGGGCGGCTCCAAGGCGTGACGAGTACACACTGGCGCGCGAGGAGAGCTGGTTGTTTTTATGGTTTTAATAATTAAACGTTTATTCCGCTGGTTTGATTTTATAAAGATATTAATTATGTGTTTGCAAACGAAACGTTGGGAACAATTAATGAGTTGTTATAAATGAATTGTTTATTTAAAAATTTAAATTTGCTTGTAATTTTTGGGACGTTACATTTTTGGAGAGAGAGAGAGAGTGATAATGATAGCTTTTCTTGAAAAATGGAGAAATGGGTGTAAGATGGCAGCAAAAGTTGACTGATTTGTAACAAAAAGTTGATGTGTGTCAGCCTTGGGCCCCTCAAAAACCGTCCTATCCTTCTTCAGATTTGGAGTGGGGAACGCAGGGACATGCATCTCCCCACTGCGAAGCTTTTTCTTGATTTTTCCTCCAAAAAGCGGCAATTTCTCCTACACACATTAAAACAAACTACCATGCAGAATTAAAAAGACCAAAAATAATAAAAAGACAGCAAATAACTGAAATAAAATATTTACAAACGGTTGTGACATTGCTTAACCAGAGCGGGATGGAGAGTGGGCACTGTCGCTCAGAAAGTGCTTCACCCTTTGTCCATTGACTTTAAAGATTTTTCCGAATTGAGGAGCCATTAAGTCCAGAGTTCCAAAAGGACTTACCTTGACCACAGTGTAAGGCTCTTTCCATCGAGATTTTAATTTTTCCGGAAACATCCTTAACCTTGAATTAAAAAGTAGCACTTTTTGTCCCTCCACAAAATTTCCATGAGTGATTTTTTGGTCAGGCCACCTCTTGATCTTCTCCTTGTTGGTTTTTTCATTTATGTAGGAGTGGTGACAGAGTTCTTCTAACTCATTGAGGTAGGCATACTTTAAGTGGGAAGGCAATGACTTCAAATTCAAGTCAGGGGGATGTTTATATGGTAGTTTGACATGTCTCTCCTTGAAATCTAGCAGCTCAAAAGCTGCCAAAATTTCGTTACACTCATCCTTAAAAGTGTCATCATTTTTAGAGTTGGAGTGCTCACTCTTACTCCCCACTGTGGGCACTGTGCTTCTCACTGTGGGCACTGTGTCAAAACTGTGGGATCCATAAATCGAACTCAAAGCAAAACAGTCTTCGGTGTCTATATACTTAAGGGCCTTGAAGACATTGAATGTTACCTCTTGGTCATTAACTCGCATCGTGAGTTCCCCTTTGTGCACATCAATCAAAGTACGTCCGGTTGCAAGAAATGGACGCCCTAAGATGATTGGGATTTCTTTATCGGCCTCATAATCTAGAACTAGAAAATCGGCGGGGAAGATAAAGTTATCCACTTGGACCAAAACGTCTTCTATTTTTCCATTGGGATAGGCAATGTACCGGTCGGCTAGTTGTAATGTCACGGTTGTGGGTCTAGCCTCTCCAATACCTAACTTTTTAAAAATGGACAGTGGCATCAAGTTGACACTAGCTCCTAGATCACAGAGTGCTTGACCTACTTCTTGTCCTCCTATTGTGCATGGAATGGTGAAACTACCCGGGTCTTTCAAATTAGGTGGAATCTTGCTATTATGGAGGGCACTACATTCTTCGGTCAAAGCCAGAGTCTCAAATTCACCTAACTTTCTCTTTTTGTTCAAAATATCCTTTAAAAATTAAACATAGCTTGGCATTTGCTCGAGAGCCTCTACCAAGGGTATGTTAATGTGAAGTTGCTTAAAAATGTCTAAGAATTTTTTAAACTGAACATCGACATTTTTAGGCTTCATTCTTTGAGGAAAGGGAATGCTTCGTGGGTCAATTTGAGTTTGCTGTGGTATTGGCTTTGAAACAGTAGGTTTGGGAACAGGTCCAAAAGTGGGAAGGTCAGGGATGTCGTTCCCCACTGTGGGGATGACAGTGACTTGAGGAGTGCCCACTGTGGGAATGATAGTGACTTGAGGAGTGCCCACTGTGGGAATGACAGTGGGTATTTAAGGTGAATCATCAGACTCGAAAACAATGTCTTTCAGATCCTTTCCACTCCTAAGCGTTATGGACTTGACATGTTCTATTCCTAGTCCCTTAGGATGCTCAGTGTCGCTAGGCAATTTACCGGGTAGTCTATTCTTAACTTCGGCGGCTAATTGTCCTAGTTGAGTCTCAAAATTTCTCATGGCTGCTTGAGTTTGACTCATGAAACCTTTCAGTAATGATTCGAGCGAAGATGGTGCATCAAGTGCGTGTTGTTGTCTTTGTTGAAAATTTTGTGGGGACTGCCCACTGTGAAAATTTTGTGGGGACTGCCCACTGTGAAAATTTTGTGGAGAGTGCCCATTGTGAAAATGACTAGGCTGGTGAAATCCAGGTGGATTTTGTGGCCTGTTTTGTCCTTGACTCACCCCAGGGGGTTGAAATCCTTGATTCAAAGTCCAGGAGAAGTTAGGGTGATTTCTCCAATTCGGATTGTAGGTTTGTGAAAATGGGCTATTTCTAGATTGAGTTCCTATCAAATTAACAGCCTCAGGGTTTCCAGGACAGTAGTCAAAGGTATGCTCTTCTCCACAAAAAGAACAACTCTCAGGGAGTTGTGGAGTGCCCACTGCTGAATTGACCTGTCCTATATTTCAATTTAAAACTAGTTTAGTTAAGGCTACTAGTTGTGCATTAATGGATTTAATTGCATCTGAGTCAATGGAGTTGGTTTTTGGTGTGTTTGCCCCAGGGTTTGACCATTCGGTGTTGTTATTGGACACTTTCTCTAGGATTTGATACCCTTCATTGTAGGTTTTAGCTGTAAAAGCTCCACCAGCTGTGGCATCTAGGATGATCTTGGCATCATTGGAAAGACCATTGTAAAAGGTCTCCAATTGGATGCAATGTGGGATGCCGTGATGTGGGCACTTTCGTAAAAGTTCCTTAAAACGTTCCCATGCATCAGAAACTGCCTCATCCTCACCTTGCTGAAATAAAATGATATCATTTCGAAACTTGAGATTCCTCGTAGGAGGAAAGTATTTTTGTAAAAACTTTTCAGCAAGATTTGCCCATGTAATTATCGAATTTGGTGGTTGTGAATTTAGCCAAGCTCTGGCTCTATCCCTCAATGTAAAAGGGAAGAGTTTCAGCCTTAAGGCCACATCAGACACATCTTGATGTTGAAAAGAGTCCGATAATTCCAAAAAAGATCTTAAGTGCGAGTGTGGATCCTCAGACGGTAATCCTCCAAATTGACCCATAGCTTGGATCATTTGAAACATCACCGGTTTGAGTTCAAAGTGTTGTGCAATAATGTTGGGCCTTAGAATCCCGGAGCTTAAATCATTAAGTCCCGGAGTAGCATAGTCCCGTATTTTTCGATCTTTGCTATCGGTAATCGTCACTATGGTCTCCACTATTGGTGGGTTGATGGGCTTTTCACCTCCCACACCTGCCATGTTCACAGTGGGGTTCACAGGGGGTTGTCGATTTGTATTTTTTTTTTTTAACTTTACGTCTTCTTCTAAAGGTTTTTTCTATTTCAAGATCGATTGGTACCAAAGGTTCGTGTTGTTGCCGTGGCATGCAACACGAAAAGATTAGAAAAACGAGTTACTCGGGCTCGAACAAAAACTAATGTCTTGAGATTTAAAATCACGCCAGTCCCCGGCAACGGCGCCAAAAACTTGGTACGTGCGAAATATGTGTTTTAATCGCAGTGGGTTGCAAACTGTCCACAGTGGGAAGTGCAAGTGTACACTGTCCACTATGATCGTCACAGCAAGTAATAGTTGGTAAAATACCAGAATCGAATCCACAGAGACTGGATAATCAAGACAATATTGTTCTCATGAGCTCCTTTTACAAGTTTCAACTAGAGAGGAAAATAAAACTTTGGTTTGGTTTGGTGAAATAGCTACTTTAAACGATTTGCTAAAAGTTAAAAAGGAGGAATGTAGGTTGGATTTTCCCTAGATTTTATCTCAAATACTCGGTCCTTAGAAGTGATCCTCGTATTCGAGGTGGGCATTTTCGCTAGAAAAGTCCGGTTACAAAATACTCACACCGTTAGATAAAAATCCCATACTCTTAGTACTTGTTGTTTTGTCAATGGTAATCTCTAAATGGACCTTTTCAGGCCTCGATGGAATGTGTAGAGACAAATACTCTAAGTGTTTTTAATACACAAATTAGCTTGCCTACTACTCAAGTGGGCAGAGATTAGCTCACTATGCCGACCTCACTTTCGTAAGTGTCATAAGAATTCTTTCGAACCCCCTAGGATCATTCAAGCTCGTGTCACTGCGTTCTACTTATTTCTAAGTTAAGAACTAGACTTTAGATCCTTGCAAGTGATCGGCTTGTTCTCATCCTTGGGTAAATATCGAGAATGAATGACCAAAACAACAAATATTCTAAGTATAAAGATTACTCAAGCATTTTTAATAAAATCCAGGTACTTCTCTTTCCTACATTCCAAAGGATGTTTAGCCTAGCATTTCCGAAGTAAAGAAAACAAAAGATGAAGATTTGCACATAATAAAACTGAAAGTGACTTGAATTAACTGCTCACAGTGGGGAACGAGAAGTCGTCCCTGCACTGTGTAATACGAACTACAATTTAAACTAAGAAAGTAAATTACTGGAAATTAAAGCTAGTTACTGCAGTAAATAAAAGACTAAAGATAATGTGGTAGTTGAGAGAATTTAAGACTAAAAGTATTCAAGGATGATAACCAAGCATGCATTTAATGGCACCCAAGTGCTCCTTTATATACTAGGAGAAGGAGTTGGGTATTACACAAAAGAGGTGGGTCTTCCAATGGGTAAAGACTGCTGAGTTGTGGCAGAATTCAGCTCCTTGTGCAATTCTTTTATCCAATGGTCCCTTCTCCAAGTCAATCTCCAAGTACAAAGAGGTGTACTTGATGCTATCTTCAATGAGAACTACCTTGTACTTCTCCAGCCATTTCTCTGCCATATGAACCTTCCTCCTCCAGAAAATTAGATCCCAACAAATAGTTTCTTTTTTATCAGCTCGAAGAGTGGGGACCCGGAGTGGGCACAACAGTGGTCACTGCAGGATAAAACGTGAAAAACACCCAAATTCCACCAAATAGTTCATTAAATACTATGGTTCACTCCTTTTGCTCATTTTCGAGAATTATAATAAGAATGTGGGTTTTTAGAAGTGAAATGGCTAAAATTGACAAAATAAAGTGGAAAATAAATGGAAATAATAACTCTAAAAATAGAGTTATCATCCTCGGAGCAGGTTTGACGATAAAGAAGTCATCGTCATCTTCGTCATCATCATCATCATCCTTTGGAGAAGAGGATGGTTCATCATTAGGGATGTCGATGGCTTCATCATCTTCTGCTTCAGATTCAGTTTTATCAGAGGCGAGCTTTTCGGTTTCCTCAGGGTTTTCAACTCCCTGAGGTCCAGCGGTGAGATCTTCAGTCTTCTCTCCCCTGATAGATTCATCATGGGAAAGGTCTTCAGCGCTCTTTCCCAGATCTTCAACGCTCTTCTCCCCCTCTTTCTCATGATGAGTGGGGGAGGAGTGGGTTGACTCATCAGCTGTGGGAGGTTCTCTGTCTTCTTGGCCAGAGATACCTAAACAGCCTTCAATCTTTGCTAATCAGTCTTCAAGGCCAGATATAGCAGGATTGATCTTCTCAAGCTCAGTGCGATCCGCCGCTGTGAAATTTGCAGATGTAGGTACAGGGGCAGGGGCAGGAGCAGGAGTATTCTCCTTGTTCAGCAGCGTCTCGATCATCGTTTTCATCGAACCAACGTCGGTCTTTACAGAGCCTAAGTCAGTCGTCAGAGTGCTGCTATTTGTCTTCACAGGAGACATATCTCCCTCTAGTGTTCCAACCGATGTCTTCATCGTTGTTACTTCGCCGGACATGGATGAAACTGAGTTTTTGAGTGAGGTGTAGTCTGTGTAGATGTCAGCGAGCACCTTGGCGAATTCGCTGAGAGTTTTATCAACTTGCTTCAAGTCATCTGTGGAAGCCTTCTTCTCTACCACCGTTGTCAGCTTTGTAAGGTTCTCTCCAGCGTTTGTTACAGCTGTAGAGTTGTTGGAAAGAGTGGTGGTGAGACCTGTCAGCTTTGTTTCCACGGACTTCAGAGAGGCGTTGATGTCTCCCAAATTAGGACCTGTAACATATAAAAACTTGTGAACAGAGGAAAGCTCAGAAGTTTGGGGTTTAGTAACAGTGTATTTGGGTTGCTGTGTACCTGCAGGAGGATTGATGAACTCGTCAAAGTTGCGGGGGTTCCTGAAAAATGTTCCATATCGTCTTCAAAAGTACGTTGACGTATGGTCATCTCTGCAGGTCCTGTGCCTATCACTCCTTGAAGAGTATTCTCTTTAACTTCTGGAGGAATGACAGGTGCTTCAGCGATAATTGGAGTAGAGTCCAAAGGAGTGGAGGGAGAAGCGAAGGATAAGAATGGTGGTTGGGTTCTGAGTTCAGCGTTGGATTCGCTGAAAATCACTTCATCAGTCTTTTGAGAGACTGAAGGAGGTTGGGTAGTGATAACTCTATTTTTAGAGTTATTATTTCCATTTATTTTCCACTCTATTTTTGTCAATTTTAGCCATTTCACTTCTAAAAACCCCCATTCTTGTTATAATTCTCGAAAATGAACAAAAGGAGTGAACCATAGTTTTTAATGAATTATTTGGTGGAATTTGGGTGTTTTTCACGTTTTATCCTGCAGTGACCACTGTTGTGCCCACTCCGGGTCCCCACTCTTCGAACTGATCAAAAAGAAACTATTAGTTGGGATCTAATTTTCTGGAGGAGGAAGGTTCATATGGCAGAGAAATGGCTGGAGAAGTACAAGGTAGTTCTCATTGAAGATAGCATCAAGTACACCTCTTTGTACTTGGAGATTGACTTGGAAAAGGGACCATTGGATAAAAGGATTGCCCATTAGAGTTGAACTCTGCCATAACATAGCAGTCTTTACCCATTGGAAGACCCACCTCTTTTGTGTAATACCAAAATCCTTCTCCTAGTATATAAAGGAGCACTTGGGTGCCATTAAATGGATGCTTGGTTATCATCCTTGAGTACTTTTAGTCTTAAATTCTCTCAACTACCACATTAGCTTTAGTCTTTTATTTACTGCAGTATCTAGCTTTAATTTTCAGTAATTTACTTTCTTAGTTTAATTGTTGTTCGCAATACACAGTGCATGGACGACTTCTCGTTCCCCACTGTGAGTAGTTAATTCAAGTCACTTTCAGTTTTATTATGTGCAAATCTTCATCTTTTGTTTTCTTTACTTCGGAAATGTTAGGCTAAACATCCTTTGGGATGTAGGAAGGAGAAGTACCTGGATTTTATTAAAAATGCTTGAGTAATCTTTATACTTAGAATATTTGTTGTTTTGGTCTTTCATTCTCGATATTTACCCAAGGATGCGAACAAGCCGATCACTTGCAAGGATCTAAAAGTCTAGTTCTTAACTTAGAAATGAGTAGAACGTAGTGACACGAGCTTGAATGATGCTAGGGGATTCGAAAGAATTCTTATGACACTTACGAAAGTGAGGTCGGCACAGTGAGCTAATCTCTCCCCACTGGAGTAGTAGGCAAGCTAATTTGTGTATTAAAAACACTTAGAGTATTTGTCTCTACACATTCCATCGAGGCCTGAAAAGGTCCATTTAGAGATTGCCATTGACAAAACACAAGTACTAAGAGTATGGGATTTTTATCTAACGGTGTGAGTATTTTGTAACCGGGTTTTTCTAGCGAAAATGTCCACCACGAATACGAGGATCACTTCTAAGGACCGAGTATTTGAGATAAAATCTAGGGAAAATCCAACCTACATTCCTCCTTTTTAACTTTTAGCAAATCGTTTAAAGTAGCTATTTCACCAAACCAAAACCAAGTATTATTTTCCTCTCTAGTTGAAACTTGTAAAGGAGCTCATGAGAACCGTATTGTCTTGATTGTCCAGTCTCTGTGGATTCGATTCTGGTATTTTACCAACTATTACTTGCTGTGACGATCATAGTGGACAGTGTACACTTACACTTCCCACTGTGGACAGTTTGCAACCCACTGCGATTAAAACACACATTTCGCACGTACCAAGTTTTTGGCGCCGTTGCCGGGGACTGGCGTGATTTTAAATCTCAAGACATTAGTTTTTGTTCGAGCCCGAGTAACTCGTTTTTCTAAGCTTTTCGTGTTGCATGCCAAAGCAACAACACGAACCTTTGTTACCAATCGATCTTGAAATAGAGAAAACATTTCGAAGAAGACGCAAAAACAGAAATCGATAACCCCCTGTGATCCCCACTGTGAACATGGCTGCAATACCGCCACCTGTAGTGGAGACCACAATCACGATTGCCGATAGCAAAGATCGAAAAATACGGGACTATGCTACTTCCGGAGTTGGTGATTTAAGCTCCGGAATTTTGAGACCCAATATTGTTGCAACGCATTTTGAACTCAAACCGGTGATGTTTCAAATGATCCAAGCCATGGGTCAATTTGGAGGATCGCCATCTGAGGATCCGCACTCGCACTTAAAATCTTTTTTAGAAATGACCGATTCCTTTCAGTTGCAAGGTGTTAGTGATGAGGCATTAAGACTAAGGCTTTTCCCTTTTTCATTAAGGGACAAGGCGAAGTCTTGGCTGAACGCACATGCACCTCACTCGATAACCACTTGGCAAGATCTTGCCGATAGATTTTTGCAAAAATACTTTCCTCCAACAAGGAATGTAAGGTTTCGAAATGATATAATTTTGTTTAGGCAAGAAGAAGATGAGGCTGTTTCGGATGCATGGGAACGATTTAAAGATTTACTTCGAAAGTGCCCACATCATGGCATCCCACATTGCATCCAATTGGAGACCTTTTACAATGGTCTTTCCAATGCAGCCAAAATCATCTTAGATGCAACAGCCGGTGGAACATTTACGAGTATGACTTACAACGAAGGATATCAAATCTTAGAAAAAGTGTCCAACAACAATACCGAAGGGTCAAATCCGAGAGCACCCATGTAAAAGACCAACACCATCGATTCCGAGGCACTTAAAACCATGAATGCGCAATTGGTGGCCTTGACCAAAATCGTTTTAAATCAAAATAGAGGCCAAGTCAATTCAGCAACGCATCTCCCTGAAAACTGCTCCCTCTGTGGAGAGGAGCATGTTTTTGATTTTTGCCCAGCAAATCCCGAATCTGTTAATGTTATAGGAACCAATCCGAGGAACAACCCTTATTCACAGACTTATAATCCAGGTTGGAGAAATCATCCGAATTTCTCCTGGTCTGGTAATCAAGGACTCCAACCCCAAGGGCCGAGTCATATCCAGCAAAGACCACACAACCCCCCTGGATTTCAATCACATCACAGTGGGCAGCACCCACAGAACTTTCACCAAGGGCAGTCCTCACAACCATACCAACCACGATCCAACCAACCAGCTGAGGTTCAACAATCGATCGAGTCAATTCTCAATGGTTTTATGAATCAAACTCAAGCAGCCATTAGGAATATAGAGACCCAAGTAGGACAACTAGCCGTTGAAGTTAAGAATAGACCACCAGGAACGTTACCTAGTGATACCGAGCAAGCTAGGGTGATAGGAAAAGGACCAGAACATGTCAAGTCCATAACTCTGAGGAGTGGAAAGGATCTGAAAAATATCATTTTTGAATCTGATGATTCGCCTCAAAAACCTACTGTGAGCACCACAGTGGGCACTCCTCAAGTCACTGTGATCCCCACAGTGGGGACCGACATCCCTGACCTTCCAACTATTGGACCTGTCCCAAAGCCTACTATTCCAAAGCCAATATCACAGCAAGCTCAAATTGACCCACGAAGTATTCCTTTTCCTGAAAGAATGAAGCCGAAAAATGTCGATGTTCAATTTAAAAAATTCTTAGACATTTTTAAACAACTTCACATTAACATACCCTTGGTAGAGGCTCTCGAGCAAATGCCAAGCTATGTTAAATTTTTAAAGGATATTTTGAACAAAAAAAGAAAGTTGGGTGAGTTTGAAACTGTGGCTTTGACCGAAGAATGTAGTGCCCTCCTTACTAGCAAGATTCCACCTAAGTTGAAAGACCCGGGTAGTTTCACCATTCCATGCACAATAGGAAGACAAGAAGTAGGTCAAGCACTCTGTGATCTAGGAGCTAGTGTCAATTTGATGCCGCTGTCCATTTTTAACAAGTTAGGTATTGGAGAGGCTAGACCAACAACCGTGACATTACAACTAGCCGACCGGTCCATTGCCTATCCCAATGGAAAAATAGAAGACGTTTTGGTCCAAGTGGATAAATTTATCTTCCCCGCCGATTTTCTAGTTCTAGATTATGAGGCCGATAAAGAAATCCCAATCATATTAGGACGTCCGTTTCTTGCAACCGGACGTACTTTGATTGATGTGTACAAAGGGGAACTCACGATGAGAGTTAATGACCAAGAGGTGACATTCAATGTTTTTAAGTCTCTTAAATATATAGACACCGAAGATTGTTTTGCCTTGAGTTCGATTTATGGAACCCACAGTCTTGACACACTGCCCACAGTGGGGAGTACAGTTCCCACAGTGGGGAGTGATAGTGGGCACTCTGAATCTGAGGGTGATGACACTTTTGAGGATGAGTGTAACGAAATGGTTGCAGCTTTTGAACCTCTGGACTTTAAGGATAGAGATGTTCAACCCCCTTCAATAGAACAACCTCCCGAGTTGGAGATTAAACCATTGCCTTCCCATTTAAAATATGCTTATCTCGCTAAGGATAATAAACTTCCCGTTATTATCTCTTCCACACTTAGTGAGAAACAAGAACAACATCTGATCGATTTGTTGATGAAGCATAAGGGAGCAATTGGTTGGACCATAGCGGACACTCGAGGAATTAGCCCCTCTTTATGTCAACATAAGATTAACTTGGAGAGTGACCACCCGGGGAAAGTCCAACCTCAAAGAAGGTTGAACCCCATCATGAAGGAGGTAGTTAAGAAAGAGGTCTTGAAGTGGTTAGATGCCGGTATTATCTATCCCATTGCTAGTAGTAGTTGGGTGAGCCCCGTCCAATGTGTCCCTAAAAAGGGAGGGACGACCGTAGTAAAAAACGAAAAAAATGAGCTCATTCCCACTAGGACTATCACGGGATGGAGAATATGCATGGACTATAGACAACTCAATTTGGCCACTAAGAAAGACCATTTCCCCTTACCTTTTATTGACCAAATGCTTGATAGGTTAGCGGGAAAGGAATTTTATTGTTTTCTAGATGGATACTCCAGATACAACCAAATCCACATAGCCCCCGAGGACCAAGAAAAGACCACCTTTACTTGTCCCTACGGTACCTTTGCATTCCGGAGGATGCCATTCGGTCTATGTAATGCCCCAACCACTTTCCAACGTTGTATGATGGCCATTTTTTCCGACATGATTGAGGACACCATAGAAGTTTTTATGGATGACTTTTCTGTAATAGGGACATCATTCGACAACTGCTTGGGAAATTTAGAAAAAAGCTTAGTGAGATGTGAGGCCCACGACCTTATTTTAAATTGGGAAAAATGCCATTTTATGGTAGAAGAAGGTATTGTCCTAGGTCATCTTGTCTCAAAAAGAGGGTTGGAAGTCGATAAAGCCAAGCTTGAGGTAGTGGCACAACTTCCCGAACCCACCACGGTGAAAGGTATCCGAAGTTTTTTGGGACACGCAGGTTTTTATAGGAGGTTCATCAAGGATTTTTCGAAAATTACAAAACCCCTATGTAACCTATTACAACACGAAAAAGACTTCATTTTTACCCAAGAATGCCGAGAAGCTTTTGAAAAAATCAAGGAAGCTTTAGTCATAGCACCCATAGTGACCACTCCTGACTGGTCACTCCCATTCGAAGTGATGTGTGATGCCAGCGATTGGGCTGTGGGGGCTGTTCTCGGACAGAAAAAGAACAAAGTTTTTCACCCCATTTATTATGCAAGTAAAACGCTAATTGAAGCTGTGATTAATTACACTGTAACTGAAAAAGAATTACTTGCGGTGGTGTTTGCTTTTGATCGTTTCAGGTCATACTTGATAGGGACGAAGGTCATAGTGCACACTGATCATGCAGCAATAAAATATTTAATTACTAAGGCTGATTCTAAGCCTCGGTTAATTAGATGGGTTTTATTGCTACAAGAATTTGACCTTGAAATCGTCGACAGGAAAGGAACAAGCAATCAAGTAGCCGACCATTTGTCCAGGCTCGAGAAGATAGTGGGCACTGTTGATCCCACTCCGGTAAGAGAAAATTTTCCCGATGAGCAATTGTTATCCGCTCAACATCATGAAAATAATATTCCTTGGTATGCTGATATTGTGAACTTTTTAGCAAGTGGACTTAAGCCCCACGGGATGAATGGACAACCATTTAAAAAGTTTTTACATGACACTCGTCAATATGTTTGGGACGATCCTTTCTTATATAAGATAGGGACGGACCAAATATTGAGGCGATGTGTCCACGGGAGTGAGCAACATCAAATACTCCATGGTTGTCATGCATCCCACTACGGTGGCCACTTTGGTGGAAACCGCACTGCTGCAAAATTTTTGCAAAGTGGGTTCTTTTGGTCCACTGTGTTTAAAGACTCTTACGAGTGTGTAAAAAGTTGTGAGCAATGCCAACGCACCGGGAATATGTCGCAAAGAAATGAGATGCCTCTTAATAACATTCTAGAGGTAGAACTTTTTGATGTTTGGGGGATCGATTTCATGTGACCCTTTCCAAATTCCAATAATAATTTTTATATCTTGGTTGCGGTAGACTATGTTTCGAAATGGGTGGAAGCCGTCGCATGTCACTCTAATGATGCCAACACCGTGGTGAAATTTTTGCATAAAAATATTTTCACTAGATTTGAAACACCACGGGCATTGATTAGTGACGAAGGCGCCCATTTTATAAACAAAGTCATCGCCTCGGTTCTTGCTAAATATGACATACATCATAGAGTGGCCACCGCATACCATCCGCAAACCAACGGTTTGGCCGAGCTTTCAAACCGTGAGATCAAAGGAATTTTAGAAAAAGTTGTTAAACCGCACCGAAAAGATTGGTCAACCAAACTCGATGATGCTCTTTGGGCCTACCGAACGGCCTATAAAACTCCTTTGGGAATGTCTCCATTTAAATTAGTTTTTGGCAAAGCTTGCCATCTACCAATTGAATTGGAGCACAAGGCATTTTGGGCCCTTAAAGAGCTTAACATGAGTGAAGGTGTTGCGGGAATCAAAAGAACTCTACAGTTGCATGTGTTAGAAGAGTTGTGTTATCACTCTTATGAAAACGCAAAGTTGTATAAGGAGAAGACCAAGATGTGGCATGATCGTCGAATTAACCATAGGGAGTTCATGGAGGGACAACAGGTATTATTGTTCAATTCTCGTCTTAAACTCTTTCCAGGTAAGCTAAAATCTCGTTGGACGGGACCATATACCATTGTCAAGGTAAGTCCCTTTGGAACAGTGGAACTGAAGTCCCCACAATCTGGTCAAACGTTCAAAGTCAATGGGCAAAGGGTGAAGCATTTTCTGAACGAGAGTGCCCACATCCCTGCCCACTCTCCACCCCACCTTGATTAAGAAACATCGGGACCGCTTGTAAATATTTTATTTCAGTTATTTGCTGCGTTTTTAGTATTTCTGGTCTTTTTAATTCTGCTTGGTAGTTGTTTTAATGTGTGTAGAAGAACTTGCCACTTTTTGAAGGAAAATCAAGGAAAAGGCTTCGCAGTGGGCAAAATGCATGTCCCTGCGCTCCCCACTCCCAATCTGACAGATGAAAGGGCAATTTTGGGTGGCCCAAGGCTGACACACATCACCTTTTTCTTACACCTAGTGTCACCCTTGGCTGCCATTTGTCCCTTTTTGCTTTGTTCCAAGAAAAAAACTATCATTGTCTTCTCTCTCTCTCTATCCGACGGTTTCCCCCTTTTTTTGAAAAGAAAAACAACTGAACACATTTCCAAAAATCCAAAAACCACCTTAACCTCCCAAAAACCACCTTTGCTCCCAAATATACCCAACAACTTTTCTTTTTCATTTCTCTCTCTACGAAAACCCACCAACACAAAACCCTTCCTAGAACCCTAAAAATGGCAAGAAGCAAATGGCTAAACACCAACCCTGATGCAAGCACACGTGCGGCCGTACGTCGAAGGATCATCGAAGGACAAACACCGGAAAACATCACCGGCGACCTCAACGAACCGCCGCCGGTCTCCGGCGATAACACTGTCACATCCGGCGATAATTGGAGTAGAGTCCAAAGGAGTGGAGGGAGAAGCGAAGGATAAGAATGGTGGTTGGGTTCTGAGTTCAGCGTTGGATTCGCTGAAAATCACTTCATCAGTCTTTTGAGAGACTGAAGGAGGTTGGGTAGTGATAACTCTATTTTTAGAGTTATTATTTCCATTTATTTTCCACTCTATTTTTGTCAATTTTAGCCATTTCACTTCTAAAAACCCCCATTCTTGTTATAATTCTCGAAAATGAACAAAAGGAGTGAACCATAGTTTTTAATGAATTATTTGGTGGAATTTGGGTGTTTTTCACGTTTTATCATGCAGTGACCACTGTTGTGCCCACTCCGGGTCCCCACTCTTCGAACTGATCAAAAAGAAACTATTAGTTGGGATCTAATTTTCTGGAGGAGGAAGGTTCATATGGCAGAGAAATGGCTGGAGAAGTACAAGGTAGTTCTCATTGAAGATAGCATCAAGTACACCTCTTTGTACTTGGAGATTGACTTGGAAAAGGGACCATTGGATAAAAGGATTGCCCATTAGAGTTGAACTCTGCCATAACACAGCAGTCTTTACCCATTAGAAGACCCACCTCTTTTGTGTAATACCAAACTCCTTCTCCTAGTATATAAAGGAGCACTTGGGTGCCATTAAATGGATGCTTGGTTATCATCCTTGAGTACTTTTAGTCTTAAATTCTCTCAACTACCACATTAGCTTTAGTCTTTTATTTACTGCAGTATCTAGCTTTAATTTTCAGTAATTTACTTTCTTAGTTTAATTGTTGTTCGCAATACACAGTGCATGGACGACTTCTCGTTCCCCACTGTGAGTAGTTAATTCAAGTCACTTTCAGTTTTATTATGTGCAAATCTTCATCTTTTGTTTTCTTTACTTTGGAAATGTTAGGCTAAACATCCTTTGGGATGTAGGAAGGAGAAGTACCTGGATTTTATTAAAAATGCTTGAGTAATCTTTATACTTAGAATATTTGTTGTTTTGGTCTTTCATTCTCGATATTTACCCAAGGATGCGAACAAGCCGATCACTTGCAAGGATCTAAAAGTCTAGTTCTTAACTTAGAAATGAGTAGAACGTAGTGACACGAGCTTGAATGATGCTAGGGGATTCGAAAGAATTCTTATGACACTTACGAAAGTGAGGTCGGCACAGTGAGCTAATCTCTCCCCACTGGAGTAGTAGGCAAGCTAATTTGTGTATTAAAAACACTTAGAGTATTTGTCTCTACACATTCCATCGAGGCCTGAAAAGGTCCATTTAGAGATTGCCATTGACAAAACACAAGTACTAAGAGTATGGGATTTTTATCTAACGGTGTGAGTATTTTGTAACCGGGTTTTTCTAGCGAAAATGTCCACCACGAATACGAGGATCACTTCTAAGGACCGAGTATTTGAGATAAAATCTAGGGAAAATCCAACCTACATTCCTCCTTTTTAACTTTTAGCAAATCGTTTAAAGTAGCTATTTCACCAAACCAAAACCAAGTATTATTTTCCTCTCTAGTTGAAACTTGTAAAAGGAGCTCATGAGAACCGTATTGTCTTGATTGTCCAGTCTCTGTGGATTCGATTCTGGTATTTTACCAACTATTACTTGCTGTGACGATCATAGTGGACAGTGTACACTTACAGCTTGAGAGCCCAAAGGCTATGTCATCCTCTCAAATCGCTAACACCAGTGTCGCCCAATTTGAGACCGAGGCACTTTTAGCCGAGGAAGAAGAGAGGCGGTTGGCAGAGGAGTTCAAACAATTCGCAAGGAGGAAGAAGAAAAGAAAAAGGAGGAAGAAAGGTTGAAGGCTGAGAAAGAAAGGATTCTCGAGGAAGAAAGGAAACAGGCTGAGGCGGAGGTTTTTGTTGAAGATGAAGGGTTGCAGAGAAAGGTGGATGAAGATTATCAGGAGGAATACCGAAAGCTTGGGGAAGATTTAGCAAAAAAAGACAGTGACGAAGGATGCCCACAGTGGGGAGAATACTATTCTACGGGCCATGAGAAAGAGAGGAATTGTCACCAGGTCTGCGCTGACCGCGACACCGAAAAAACCGTCAAAAAGACCGGCAAAACGATCGTCAAGGAAAGGTACCAGTTTCGAACACTCTTTAAGTTCATCCTCTGTGGATGCTGATGTTGGGGATGAACAAACTCAAACCCAAAACCCACATCACTCCACAATGGGCACTTCACATGTCCCTAGTGGGGTGCCAAGGCAGTTCACTTCTCCGGAGGTGGCTGCCCACTATGAGTGCATTGCTAAACAAAAACTTAAGTTGGAGAGGGGTTTTGACCCAGAGTTTGTTAAGGCAAATCCTTTTGTTAAGGATCGAATCATAGCGCAAGACTGGTCGATTTTGGCCGAGGTCAATCGACGCGCGAATGCCTCATTAGTTCGTGAGTTTTATGCTGAAGCATCGCAATCTAAGGAACCCACTGTGGTAGTTAGAGGAAAGCCAGTAAGTTATAATCCAGGAGCAATTAATCAGGTGTTGGGAAGAAGGAGCCCGGGTATGTGCGAATTTGCCAAATTTTTGAAAAAAAATGACCCCAGCAGATGAGGACCTTATTTTGCAAGAAATAGCGATAGAAGGGAAACCTTGGAACAAAGATGGACAAAGAAGTTTCCTAAACGCTAGCTCCCTCACCACCGAGGCCGCTGTTTGGTTTCAATTTCTTCATGCCTCTTTGTCCCCTACATCGCACGATACCACCCTGTCCATGCATAAATGTGCCCTCTTATACTGCGTACTCACTGGAAGAAAAATCAACGTTGGGATAGTCATGCATGCGGCCATTGATCAAGCGAGGACCCAAAAGAAGGTAGTCTTACCCCTTCCTTGCCTCATTACTCGACTAATGATAGACGCAGGTGTGCCCTCCTCGGTGGAGGATCAGTGGTTTGACTCCACAAGTAACATCAGCGTCCAAACCATCCGCAAGATGGGACGACATATCACCACTCCTCCCAACGAACCTGCTGCAGAGATTCCCACAGTGGGGACTGTTAACCCCACTGTGCGCATAGCTGAGGAGCATAATGTTGGCACACCTCGTACACCACTCCAACAACCCCCTGCAGGTACCACAAGCACGAGTAGCACCGATCCCATGGCTGAACTATTGAGAGTTGTGAAGAAGCTCACATATCGAGTCGAGTTGATGGAAGCAGAGCAAAGGTTTCAAAACAGGGCCACTCAATCATTTTGGATGTATACAAGGGATAGGGATGAGGTGTCAAACCAGATCATGACTGAGGCAAACCCAAATTTAGCCGAACTGCTCCCCAAATTCCCCGAGGACATCTGCCCGGCCTTTGCAAGTGATGAAGAGTTTGACGAAGAAGACGCCGAAAGTTCACCGCAACCCACCCCTACTCCGTGAATGGTTTGTTTTTAAAACAATGGTTTCGCTCGTTTGCTCACCAAAACAATTTTATTTTGTGTTTGTTTGATCTTTTTGTGCCTATGGCTAGGCATTGACACTATTTGCTGTTTTTACCTTTTTAATATCGATGCATGCAAATCCTACGAGTAGGTAGGTACTTTTGGGTACTAACGTTTTTTGTTGTTTGAATGCTTGTTTGACCTCGTTTCCATTTCAAGGTACAACTTTCGGCTTCCGACTTAAAAAGGTCACTTTTGTAAGTACAAATCTCAACTTGTCCCGTGATATGATATAGGCCATTTTCGCATCTAAACACGACCCTTTTTGTACCCACAACCACCTCCTTCGGTCCATATTTCTATGTCACAGTGGGGACACAGTGAGATCTTAAGTTTGAGGTGGGGATTTCCAGAGCGACTTCCAGTTTGCCCACAGTGGGGACACTGTGAAGTCCAAGTTTGAGGTGGGTAAGCCATACCCCCTCCCAAAAAAAAATACAAAAATACAAAAACAGAAGAAAAACGGAGTGTCACTAACAAAATTGATGGTGTGCCTTTTCTGGACCATCAAAGTGCTCACTCCCAGAAAAAGATGGTGTGCCTATTCTGGACCAACAGAATACCCACTCTCACAATAATAGCCATACCCAAAATAAAGCCTGAAAGTGTGCGTACATACTAATGAAAAATCCAAAACACCCACTTCTTGAAATAAAAATCTCCAAGCGAGATTTTCGGTCCATGTTTGAAAGTACTTGCCAAAAACCCTTGGGAAAATATTCAAAGCCATAAACCCGTAAAACCCAAGAAAGCCCTATTGATTAATGGAAAACAAGAGAAAGATTTCGGCAAACACAAAAGTGAAATTTTCAAGTTTGAACCGAAGGAAGTATCGAAGGAAGGAGATCAACGCCCATTCAAGTCAAGAAGTATGTAAGTCCCTAAAAGTTCTAGTGCATTTTGTTTATTTTATTTCTTTCTTTTTATTACTTGGGGACAAGTAATGGTTTAAGTTTGAGGTTGTGATAACTCTACTTTTAGAGTTATTATTTCCATTTATTTTCCACTTTATTTTTGTCAATTTTAGCCATTTCACTTCTAAAAACCCCCATTCTTGTTATAATTCTCGAAAATGAGCAAAAGGAGTGAACCATAGTTTTTAATGAATTATTTGGTGGAATTTGGGTGTTTTCACATTTTATCCTGCAGTGACCACTGTTGTGCCCACTCCGGGTCCCCACTCTTCGAACTGATAAAAAAGAAACTATTAGTTGGGATCTAATTTTCTGGAGGAGGAAGATTCATATGGCAGAGAAATGGCTGGAGAAGTACAAGGTAGTTCTCATTGAAGATAGCATCAAGTACACCTCTTTGTACTTGGAGATTGACTTGGAAAAGGGACCATTGGATAAAAGGATTGCCCATTAGAGCTGAACTCTGCCATAACACAGCAGTCTTTACCCATTGGAAGACCCACCTCTTTTGTGTAATACCCAACTCCTTCTCCTAGTATATAAAGGAGCACTTGGGTGCCATTAAATGGATGCTTTGTTATCATCCTTGAGTACTTTTAGTCTTAAATTCTCTCAACTACCACATTAGCTTTAGTCTTTTATTTACTGCAGTATCTAGCTTTAATTTTAAGTAATTTACTTTCTTAGTCTAATTGTAGTTCGCAATACACAGTGCAGGGACGACTTCTCGTTCCCCACTGTGAGCAGTTAATTCAAGTCACTTTCAGTTTTATTATGTGCAAATCTTCATCTTTTGTTTTCTTTACTTCGGAAATGTTAGGCTAAACATCCTTTAGGATGTTGGAAGGAGAAGTACCTGGATTTTATTAAAAATGCTTGAGTAATCTTTATACTTAGAATATTTGTTGTTTTGGTCTTTCATTCTCGATATTTACCCAAGGATGCGAACAAGCCGATCACTTGCAAGGATCTAAAAGTCTAGTTCTTAACTTAGAAATGAGTAGAACGTAGTGACACGAGCTTGAATGATGCTAGGGGATTCGAAAGAATTCTTATGACACTTACGAAAGTGAGGTCGGCACAGTGAGCTAATCTCTCCCCACTGGAGTAGTAGGCAAGCTAATTTGTGTATTAAAAACACTTAGAGTATTTGTCTCTACACATTCCATCGAGGCCTGAAAAGGTCCATTTAGAGATTGCCATTGACAAAACACAAGTACTAAGAGTATGGGATTTTTATCTAACGGTGTGAGTATTTTGTAACCGGGTTTTTCTAGCGAAAATGTCCACCACGAATACGAGGATCACTTCTAAGGACCGAGTATTTGAGATAAAATCTAGGGAAAATCCAACCTACATTCCTCCTTTTTAACTTTTAGCAAATCGTTTAAAGTAGCTATTTCACCAAACCAAAACCAAGTATTATTTTCCTCTCTAGTTGAAACTTGTAAAAGGAGCTCATGAGAACCGTATTGTCTTGATTGTCCAGTCTCTGTGGATTCGATTCTGGTATTTTACCAACTATTACTTGCTGTGACGATCATAGTGGACAGTGTACACTTGCACTTCCCACTGTGGACAGTTTGCAACCCACTGCGATTAAAACACACATTTCGCACGTACCAAGTTTTTGGTGGTTGGGTTCTGAGTTCAGCGTTGGATTCGCTGAAAATCATTTCATCAGTCTTTTGAGAGACTGAAGGAGGTTGGGTAGGTTCCAAGTTTGTAACCTCAGCGTTTAGAGACGCTGAAGTCGGGATTGAATGGATGGGTTGTTCAGGTGTGGTAGAACGTACCACTAAACGTTCCTTCAGCTCTGCAGAAAGAGCTGAGGAGTCTTCAGCAAGAGATTGCTGGGGTTGCTCCTTGGTTTTCTTGATCCTTTTAGAACCAAGTTGGGTAGAAGATTGTTTCCTTTTCTTAGAAGGAGAGGATTTTGTGGCCTGGGTATCAGCAATGGGTATTGTCGCTGAAGGAGCCACAGAAGTAGAAGAAGTAGGGTTGAGAAGAGTTAAAAGGGTAGAAAGACGTACCTCATTTTCAACAGGTTTGAAGTCGAGTACCTTAGGGCCAACCTGAGAGAGTTTCAGGTCGCCCTCTTGTGGGTAGCTGTCCTTCAGGCCATATTGAAATATGGCGCTGATGAATCGGGGGTAAGGAACCCATGCAGGCCTGTCAGCGGCAGAGTCTACTCTTTGCACCAAGTCATCATAGATAACAGATGCCCAGTCAATGTGTAGACCTTTCAGCAGAGCGTATCCCATTGCTTGCTGAGGTTGAGCGACTTGATCAGAGGAGCCGGTCTTTGCAGTCATGCAGCTGATAAGGTGAGCGAAGATGAAGTTCATCTCGCTGGGCATTTTTGATTTCTTCAGCAGGGTCAGTTTCTTCTCAGGCTTCTTGTCTCTGCCCATTTCCCATACATAGCCCATTGCATCAAAAAATGCAATTAGAGTTTCTCTGTCAGCGTTTTTCTTATGGTCAGGGAAAGGAACAAAAGGCTTTTCTTTTGTAGCGATGGGAAAGTTCAGAGCTTTGCGAATGATGGCAGGTGTGATCTTTATGGTGCCATACTCAGTATCGCTGAGGATACAATCATCTGTTTTGGAGGGGTCTTTGGCGGATGGTAGCTGAGAGTGTCTGGTAGAGTACCAGAACTGGGATAGTAGCAGCTGACTTGCAGGAGGTGAAATGGTCAGGGCTGTTGAAATGCAGCAATTCTTCAGGAAATTCACAGCATCTTTCAGATGTGTGACTTGCTTTCGAGGAGGAAACTCGAGAAGCGCAAAAAGGTTGTTTATCTTGGTCCAGTCTAGTTGATCCAGAGTGAACTTAACTTGAGGAGCCTTAATGATTTCCACTTCCTCAGAGTCAGTGGAGATGTTCTCAGCGGTAGTAGGAATGTTAGACGAAGCCATTTCTCTGTATTATCAGTTCAACCAAAGATGTTAATAAATAAGAATAATCTTAATGTGGAAAGATTTTCCATTAAGATTGTTCGAATTTTATCCATTTCATTCAGACACAAAAGTCTTAATGAAGATTAGGGGTTTTCTTGATTTTTGAAACGAAATGTAAAACCCATTTATTCTTGTTTTCCAGTTTTCTATGAAGAATTAGATTCTGGAAACGAATGAAGAACAAGTTTAAGATTTTGCATTTAAACTTGAAGAACAACCATGAAATGGTTGTGTTCATAAAACCATGAAAGAAATGATTTAATTTTTAAGAAGTTCTTTTGTTTGATCTTGTTTAAAACAACGAGAAGATCGGAAACAAGTTATACGCATTTGGTAATAAATAAGAACATATTAACCTTGATGTTTGATGAAGAAGATGATGAATAGTTCTTGAAGTTTTTGAAAGCACAAATGCAACAGTGAATTCTTTCTTGCGGAGGAAGATTGATCGCGTAAAAGTAAAATATAAACCAAGAGTTTGTTTATATAGAGAGTTTAGAGAGAGAAAACCTTGAGCGGGAAAAGGTTTTCATCATGACACGGACACGTGTTTGCATTTGATTGGAAGTTTGAACGAGACGTGCAAACGTGTGTGAGAAAGAAACGTGCCGGAGTTTATCCGTTACAATGACGTCACAACTGTCCTTTCATATTCTTTTAGGATGTCTCTGAGGTTTTGAAAAGCTCAGGGACTCTTTTAAAAACATGAAGCACTGAATTAGAAATATCAGTGATGGTTTTAAGAATTTTCAAAATATCGCTGTTAAGGAAGAGATATTCAGCGATGCATTTTGTTTTGAAATCTTGCATTTTCATGCGATTGTCAGAGAGAGAAAACATACCTTGATATCAGCTGATCAAGTTTATTCAGAGAGAAGATGATTGAATAGGTTATACAAGTTGATTTTATCCTATCCCTGATTAATGTTAGCCGCTGAAGATTTTACCCTTCAAAGTTCAGCATTCCAAGCTCGCTGATGAGAAAGTTGAATCTTGTCTCATAAAGAGGTTTGGTAAATAAATAAGCTAACTGATAATCAGTTGGGATAAAATGAAGTTCTATATCACCATTCATCACATGATCTATGATAAAATGATATCTGATTTCTATGTGTTTCGTCTTTGAGTGTAGCACTGGATTGTTTGCTATAGTGATGGCACTAGTGCTGTCGCAATAGATTGGAATTTTGGAGAGCTGAAGATCATAGTCGAGTAGCTGATTTCTCATCCATAAGACTTGAGAACAACAGCTTCCAGCAGCTACATATTCAGCTTCAGCTGTGGAAGTGGACACTGAATTTTTCTTTTTACTTGTCCAACTTACCAGCTTTCCACCCAGGAGCTGACATCCTCCTGTGGTGCTTTTCCTATCCAATTTGCAACCTGCAAAATCACTATCTGAATAGGCGGTTAGATCGAATCCTGAATCTTTGGGATACCAAAGACCTAGGTTCGTTGTACCCTTAAGATATCGAAAGATTCGCTTTACAGCTTTCATATGAGATAGCATAGGTTCAGCTTGATATCGTGCACACAAACATGTTGCATACATAATATCGGGTCGGCTAGCTGTAAGATACAGGAGAGAGCCGATCATCCCACGGTACAGCGTGACATTAATAGGTATTCCCTTTGAATCCTTGTCAAGTGTCAGCGGTGGTGCCATAGGGGTTTTCATAGCTGAACTATGAGTTAAATCAAATTTCTTCAGCATATCTTTAACATATTTTCCCTGATTAATAAAAGTTCCTTTTTCAGTTTGCTTAATCTGAAGACCAAGGAAATATGTTAGCTCACCCATCATGCTCATTTTATACTCATCTTTCATTCTATCAGCGAAACAAGTACAAAGCTCAGGGTTAGTAGAACCAAATATAATGTCATCAACATATATTTGAACTAGAATGATATGACCTTTCACTTTTCTAAAAAATAGAGTTTTGTCAATCTTACCTCGCTCAAATTGTTCAATATGGAGATAAGTGGAAAGAGTGTCATACCATGCACGAGTAGCTTGCTTTAAGCCATAAAGTGCCTTATCCAGCTTATAAACATAATCTTGACGCTTAGAGTCTGAAAACCCTGGAGGTTGTTCCACATAAACTTCTTCATTCAACTTTCCATTCAGAAACGCTGACTTAACATCCATCTGATGTACTTTGAAGTTTTTGTGTACAGCATATGCTAAGAATAGACGAATAGATTCAAGTCTTGCTACTGGAGCAAATGTTTCGTCATAATCTATACCTTCCTCTTGTCTGTATCCCTGAGCAACAAGACGAGCTTTGTTGCGGGTTACAGTACCATGTTCGTCCAACTTATTTCGATAGACCCATTTAGTGCCTATCACCGTTTTATCAGTTGGTCTCCGAACAAGTTTCCAAACTTTGTTTCTTTCGAATTCAGTCAGCTCTTCTTGCATAGCTGACACGTGTGAATGGTACATGCGAAATAAACCACAGCGGGTTGTAATCTGTCCACAGTGGGCAGCGCAAGTGTACACTGTCCACTATGATCGTCACGGCAAGTAATAATCGGTAAAATACCGGAATCGTATCCACAGAGACTGGGCTATCAAGACAATACGGTTTTTGTGAGTTTCTTTCACGAGTTTCAATTAGAGAGGAAACAATATTTTGAGTTGGTTTGCGAAAATCTAATTTGAAATTTCAATGATTTAAAAAGAGGGATGCAAGTCAGATTTTCCCTAGATTTTATGCTAAATACTTGATCCTAAGATGATCCTTGTAATTGAGACCGGTCTTTGGAAAAGCTCGGTTACAAAATACTCACAATCTTAGACTAAAAACCCATTTTATTGGTAATTATCATTTTGTCAATGAGTCTTCTCAAATGGACTCTTTCGAGCCTCGATGGAATGTGTAGAGACAAATACTCTAAGTGTTTTTAATACACCAACTAGCTTGCCAACTACTCCAGTGGGGAGAGAAGAGCTCACTGTGCTGACCTCACTTTCGTAAGTGTCGTAAGAATTCTTTCGAACTCCCTAGCATCATCCAAGCTCGTGTCACTGCGTTCTACTTATTTCTAAGTTAAGAACTAGACTTTAAATCCTTGCAAGTGATCAGCTTGTTCGCATCCTTGGGCAAAATCGAGAATGAATGACCAAAACGATAACTACTTCAAAAATAAAGATTACTCAAGCATTTTTTCTAAAATCCAGGTACTTCTCGTTCCTACATCCCGAAGGGTGTTTAGCCTACCATTACTGAAAATATAAGAACGAAAGATGAAAAAGTTTTCATAAGATAACTAGGCGTGGATTGAAATTATCCTCACAGTGGGGAACGTAAGTTGCCCACTGCTCGAAACTACAACTGAAAGCAATACGTGAATTTAAATCTAAATTACTGCAGAAAAAGAAAAGTTAACTATCACAAAGCTAGACTACGAAATTAAGAGTGTTACACTAAGAAAATGGTAATGACAAGCTCTAAGATGCTAGATCCAAGAGATGAAGATGATCCTTTCAATGAATGCCCATGGTCTTCTTTTATAGTTGAAATTTGGCAACTTGGGTATTGACTTCTTCTTTGCAAATCTGGAGGTTAAGGGAACATAAAATCCTATGCTTAGCTCCTTAACCCTTGACCTCCATCTTTACCCAATAGTTCTTCCAAAAAGTTGGTCTCTAGGCATGTAGGTTTGATTTGTTTATTCTTTTTGTCATGCTTTTCCTTTGCATGCCTAGATTAAAATATTCCCATTCTTTTAACCTGCCCCTGAAGCTTCCATGCTTTTGCAACCATGCTTTTCATCAAAATCCTTCTTTTTGTCTTTATCCAGTATCGGCAGTGGGCACTGTTCATCTCACTGCGAATAAAATGTGAAAACCACCCAAAATCCACCAAATAATTTGTTTGACACTAAAACTCACCTCGTTTGCCCTTTTTATAAAAATGTGCCAAGAATGGGGGTTTTAAGAAGTGAAATGGCTAAAATTGACAAAATAAAATGTAAAATAAAAGGAAATAATAACTCTAAAAATAGAGTTATCACAACCTCAAACTTAAACCATTAATTGTCCCCAAGTAATAAAAAGAAATAAATAAAATGAGAAACAATGCATATGAACCTTGAGGGACTTACATACTTCTTGACTTGAATGGGCGTTGGTCTCCTTCCTTCGATACTTCCTTCGGTCCCAACTTAAAAACTTCACTTTTATACTTGCCGAAATCTTTCCCTTGTTTACTATTTGATCAATAGGGCTTTCTTGGGTTTGAAGGGTTTATGGCTTTGAATTTTCCCAAGGGTTTTGGCAAGAATTTCCAAACATGGATCGAAGATCTCGCTTTGAGATTTTTATTTCAAGAAGTGGGTGTTTAGTATTTTGCAATGATAAGTACGTACACTTTCAGGCTTTATTTGGGTATGGCTATTTTTTCTTCTGATGGTCCAGAATGGGCACACCATCGTTTTCTAGGAGTGGGCACTTTGATGGTCCAGAAAAGGCACACCATCAATTTTGACAGTGACACTCCGATTTTCTTCTTGTTTTTGTATTTTTGTGTTGTTCTCTTTGTTTTTTTTTTTTGGGAGGGGGTATGGCCTACCCACCTCAAACTTGGACTTCACAGTGTCCCCACTGTGGGCAGACTGGTAGTCACTCTGGAAATCCCCATCTCAAACTTAAGATCTCACAGTGTCCCCACTGTGACATAGAAAAATGGACCGAAGGAGGTGGTGGTGGGTACAAAAAGGGTCGTGTTTGGATGCGAAAAATGGCCTATATCATTTTATGGGACAAGTTGAGATTTGTACTTACAAAAGGGACCTTTTTAAGTCGGAAGCCGAAAGTTGTACCTTGAAATGGAAACGAGATCAAACAAGCATTCAAACAACAATTACGTTAGTACCCAAAAGTACCTACCCAGTGGTAGGGTTTCATGCATTACGAACCAAAATAAGAATTCAGCAAAGTGTCAAAAGCCTAGCCAAAGGCATCACCATACACAAAAAAAAAATTGTTTTTGCGGCAAACCAAAGAGTGAGATTAATGTTTCACAAACCATTCAATGAGTTGGGGTTGCAGGGGATGAACCACCCTCATCATCATCTTCCATCTCGTCTTCACTGCCCAAAGTTGGACAAACACCTTCGGGGAAATTTGGGATCTGCGCTGCAAGCAATGGATCAGCCACCAAGTACATCTGATTGATTACTTCATCTCGATCGCGCATGTACATCCATACTCTCTCCTGATCACGTATGGAATGTTGTTGCTGAGCAGTTAACAGATCCACCTTGTATGTAAGTTTTTTGATGGCCTTCAGTATTTCTGATAGTTGGTTGGTTGGGGTTGAACTTGGTCCTGCAGTGGGCTGGCGGGATGGTGTCTCCTTCTTCCCCGCAGTGGGCGTGACATTGCCCACTACGTGCTCTTCAGCAATAAACACATTGGGTTGCTGCTCCTCTGGTTCTTCAGACGGGCCTCGGATGGACCTCCCCATTTTCTTAATCGTTTGCACGCTGATGTTGCGTGTGGAGGTCAACCATTGGTCATCTGCAGCAGTGGGCACTCCCGCATCTATTAGTAATGTGGTAATAGTACAAGGGAGTGGAAGAATTACCTTCTTTCGAGTCCGGGCCGTATGGATGGCATCATGCATAACTATCCACAAGTTGATTTTTATACCCGTGAGCAAACAGTAGAGCAGAGCACACTTGTGCATTGAGAGAGTGGTGTCATGGGTAGTTGGGGACACTGATGCCCTTATGAACTGGAACCAAACCGCAACTTCTGTTGTGAGGGAGCCAGCCGGCAAACATCTCCTAATACCATCTTTTCCCCATGGTTTACCTACTGCAGCAATCTCCTTTAATATTACCTCCTCATCTCCCTCCGTCATCTTTTCTAAAAATTTAGCAAACGCACAAACCCCCGTGGTTGGCCGTCCCAAAACCCTGTTTATTTCACTCGGGGTATACCTCACAATCTTACCCCTTACTCGCACAACGGGATCCTTAGTTTGGGATGCTTCAGCGTAAAATTCCTTAACAAGGGAGGCATTGGCACGCCGATTGGCCGCGGCTATTGTCGACCATTCTTGAGCATCAATCCTTGACCGCACAAAAGGGTTAGCTTCAACAAATTCTGGATCAAACCCTCTCTCTAGGTTCAGCTTGTGACCAGCAATAAAAGTGAAATGTTCGGCAGCACCAGGAGTGGTGAACTGCCGAGGCACCCCACTTGGGGCATGATCTGTCCCTATAGTGGACTGATGGGGGTGCTCAGCTGCAGGCTGCTCACTTTCCAATTCAAAAGATGAATCACTAGAAGAGGGTACAATAACTTTACCTTTTCCCGAGAGTTTCTTGGCAGGCTTCTTGGTGGGTGTTTTTCGCGTTATTCCAGACCGAGTAGTTGCCCCTTGACTCCGGAGAGTCCTTAGTCTGGGCTCCTCCCCACTGTGGGCAGAAGTCTGCGTGGGATCGATACTAACCTGGGTTGATTTTCCTACAGTCTGAACCTGCTCCTCTGCCTTGTCTTCCTCTTGCTTCTTTCCCATTTCTTCCTCCACAGCCCTGACCTCTTCTTCGGCTTTCCTCTTTTCCTCGATTTCTTTCCTCTCCCTTTCTTGTTTTTCGATTTCCTCCTTTTCTTTCCTTAACCTTTCCTGTTCCTCTTGCTCTTTTCGGATTCTCTCCTCCTCCTCTTGTTTCAATCGTTCCTCTTCCTCCCGTCGTACCCTTTCTTCTTCCTCTTTTCGGCGACGTTCGGCTTCCTCCTTTTTCTTCTTTATGGCCGAAAGTTTCATCTGATATTCTTCAGCCAAACGACGCTCCTCCTCGTCGGCTTGCATTGCTTCCTCCTCAAAAAGGTTCGTACTGGAGTCGACACCTTTCGAGGAGGAGACGGCCTTCGGGCTGGGTTGCTTTGACGAGGCAGAATCGGTGGTGTTGGTGGCAAGCAGTGGTTCGCCGGAAAGTGGTGGGGGCTCGTTAAGATCGCCGGTGATAACCTCCAGTGGTGGATCCTCGGCAGTCCGACGACGGATTTGTGGGCGTTGGGGTCCCTCTGGAAAGGTTATCGGTCGTTTGCTTCGTGCCATTAGGGTTTGGGAAGTTCTTGGGTGAAAGACAACCGAGAGAGAGAGAGCTATGAGAGTAAAGACTTGGCTAAAATATTTTGGAAGGAAAATCGGTGGTTTTGTGTGCAATTGGATAAAGAGGAAATCCAAGGGTTTAATTTGGTGTAATTTGAATTAAGGAGAGAGAGAGGGAACGGTTATTGAGGGAAAAAGGAAGAAATGATGGTTAAGCCTTGAAAATTGGGGGTGAATGACATGTGGCAGAAAAGTAGGCGGCTATGTGTAAGAGAAAGTGATGGCTTGGCAGTCATTGGGCCCCACCCGAGTCA
Source organism: Saussurea involucrata (assembly GCA_033807775.1). Lineage (NCBI taxonomy): Eukaryota > Viridiplantae > Streptophyta > Magnoliopsida > Asterales > Asteraceae > Saussurea > Saussurea involucrata. The sequence continues at coordinate 31,190,092 of CM066316.1, forward strand.
CTTCATTCGTCAGGCAAAGGAGTGGGGAACGGAGTGACGAGTGGCTTCCCCACTGCGCCTTTTTCTTGGTTTTTCCTGCTAAAAGGGCTGCCACGCGTCCTACACATATCAAAACTAACAACCATGCAGAATTAAAAAGCACTAAAATAACTAAAAATTATCAAAAAGTTAAAATAAAATTATTTACAAAAGATCTCGGACTTTCCTAACCAGGGTGAGATGAGGAGTGGACAGGGATGTGGGCACTCTCATGCAGAAAGTGTTTCACCCTTTGCCCATTAACCTTAAAAGTTTGTCCCGATTGCGGGGATCGCAATTCCACTGTTCCGAATGGGCTCACACTCACAATGGTGTATGGTCCAGTCCATCTTGACTTGAGCTTACCCGGAAAAAGTTTTAGACGAGAGTTGAACAATAATACCTGCTGTCCTTCAAAAAATTCCCGATGATTGATCCTTCGGTTATGCCACATCTTGGTCTTTTCCTTGTATAACTTTGCTTTTTCATATGCGTGAAAGCGCATTTCCTCAAGTTCATGCAATTGCAAGGTTCTTTTAATTCCCGCGGCATCTTCACTCATGTTGAGTTCTTTTAAAGCCCAAAAGGCTTTATGTTCCAATTCGATTGGTAAGTGGCAAGCTTTGCCAAATACCAACTTAAATGGAGACATTCCCAAAGGGGTCTTATACGCCGTGCGATACGCCCAAAGAGCGTCATCAAGCTTGATGGACCAATCCTTTCGATGGGGTTTCACCACCTTTTCCAAAATTCCCTTGATTTCTCGGTTTGAAAGCTCCTCCAAACCATTAGTTTGGGGGTGGTAGGCGGTTGCTACCCTATGATGAATATCATATTTAGCAAGGACCGTGCTCATGACTTTGTTAACAAAATGGGATCCTTCATCACTAATTATTGCTCGTGGTGTTCCAAAACGAGTGAAAATATTTTTTTGCAAAAACTTCACCACAGTATTAGCGTCATTAGTGTGACAAGCAGCAGCTTCTACCCATTTTGAAACATAATCTACCGCCACTAAGATGTAAAAATTGTTGTTGGAATTTGGAAAGGGTCCCATAAAATCTATTCCCCACACATCAAAAATTTCCACCTCAAGGATATTGTTGAGGGGCATTTCATTTCGTTTCGATATATTCCCAGTGCGCTGACACTGCTCACAGTGACGAACAAACTCGTGAGAGTCTTTGAACACAGTGGGCCAAAAGAACCCACTCTCCAAAAATTTTGCAGCAGTGCGTGTTCCTCCGAAATGACCTCCATAGTGGGATGTGTGACAGCCTTGGAGTAAATGTTGTTGATCACTCCCATGAACACATCGCCTCAACACTTGGTCCGTTCCTATCTTATATAAGAAAGGATCGTCCCAAATGTATTGACGAGTATCATGCAAGAATTTTTTAAAAGGCTGTCCACTCATTCCATGGGGTCGTAATCCACTTGCTAAAAAGTTAGCTATGTCAGCATACCAAGGAATATCATGATGTTGGGCGACTAACAATTGTTCATCAGGAAAATTTTCTTTTACCGGAGTGGGATCTACAGTGCCCACTGTGGGCTCAAGTCTGGAAAGATGATCAGCGACCTGGTTACTTGTTCCTTTTCTATCGATGATCTCAAGGTCGAATTCCTGCAGCAACAGCACCCATCTGATCAACCTCGGTTTAGAGTCAGCCTGGTTGATCAAATATTTGATGGCTGCGTGATCGGTGTGTACTATGGCCTTTGCTCCAATTAAGTAAGACCTGAAACGATCAAAAGCAAAAACCACTGCAAGTAATTCTTTTTCGGTTACAGTGTAGTTGATTTGAGCCTCGATCAAAGTCTTGCTTGCATAGTATATCGGATGAAAAATCTTATCTTTTCGTTGGCCTAGTACTGCACCTATAGCCCAATCGCTGGCGTCACACATGACTTCAAATGGGAGTGACCAGTCAGGAGTGGTCACTATGGGTGCAGTAACTAAGGCATTTTTGATTATTTCAAATGCGTCTCTACATTCTTTGGTAAAAACAAACTCTCTTTCATGTTGCAGCAGGTTACATAGGGGTTTAGTTATTTTGGAAAAATCTTTTATGAACCTCCTATAGAAACCTGCGTGACCTAAAAAACTGCGAATGCCTTTTACCGTTGTGGGCTCGGGAAGTTGGGAGATTACTTCTAGTTTTGCCTTATCAACTTCCAAACCCTTTTTCGACACAAGATGACCCAAAACAATGCCCTCTTCGACCATGAAATGACATTTTTCCCAATTTAGAATAAGGTCGTGGGTTTCACATCTCACCAAACTTTTTTCTAGATTCCTCAAACAGTTATCAAATGATGTGCCGATCACAGAAAAATCGTCCATAAAAACTTCTATGGTATCTTCTATCATATCAGTAAAAATGGCCATCATACAGCGTTGAAAAGTAGCGGGAGCATTACATAAACCAAAAGGCATTCTCCGGAATGCAAAAGTACCATATGGACAAGTAAAGGTGGTCTTTTCTTGGTCCTCAGGTGCGATGTGGATTTGGTTATATCCGGAGTATCCATCTAGAAAACAATAAAATTCCTTTCCCGCTAATCTATCAAGCATTTGATCAATAAAAGGTAACGGGAAATGGTCTTTCTTTGTTGCTAGATTCAGTTGCCTATAGTCCATGCATATTCTCCATCCCGTAACAGTCCTAGTTGGAATGAGTTCGTTCTTTTCATTTGTGACTACTGTTGTTCCTCCCTTTTTAGGGACACATTGAACGGGGCTCACCCAACTACTACTGGCAATGGGATAGATAATACCAGCATCTAACCACTTCAAAATCTCTTTCTTAACTACTTCCTTCATGATGGGGTTCAACCTTCTTTGAGGTTGGACTTTTCCTGGGTGGTCACTTTCTAAGTTGATCTTATGTTGACATAAAGAGGGGCTAATTCCTCTAATGTCTGCTATGGTCCAACCAATTGCCTTCTTATGCTTCATCAACAATTCGATTAAAAGTTGTTCTTGATTTTCGCTAAGTTTGGACGAGATGATAACAAGAAGTTTGTTATTCTCGGCGAGATAAGCATATTTCAAATGAGGAGGCAATGGTTTAAGCTCTAACTCGGGAGGTTGTTCGATGGATGGTGGTTGGATTGTCCTATCCTTAAAGTCCAAAGGTTCAATAGATGCCACCATTTCGTTACACTCATCCTCAAAAGTATCTACTGAGTCAGAGTGTTCACTCTCACTGCCCACTGTGGACAGTGAGTCGAAACAGTGGGATCCATAAATCGTACTCACAGCAAGGCAGTCCTCGGTGTCTATGTATTTAAGGGATTTGAAAACATTAAACTTTACCTCCTGGTCGTTGACTCTCATGGTGAGTTCTCCTTTGTGAACATCAATCAAAGTTCGTCCTGTCGCAAGGAAAGGACGTCCTAGAATGATTGGGATGTCTTTGTCGGCCTCATAGTCTAAAATCAGAAAGTCGGCAGGGAAGATGAATTTATCCACTTGGACCAAAACATCTTCAATCTTCCCTCTTTGGTAGGCAATGGATCGATCGGCTAATTGTAAGGTCACGGTGGTGGGTCTAGCCTCTCCAATACCTAATCTCTTAAAAATTGACAAAGGCATCAAATGTATACTAGCGCCTAAATCACAAAGTGCTTGACCTACTTCTTGTCCTCCTATCGTGCATGGAATTGTGAAACTACCCGGGTCTTTCAACTTAGGGGGAATCTTGCTTGTGATAAGGGCACTACATTCTTCGGTCAACGCCACAGTTTCAAACTCACCCAACTTTCGTTTTTTGTTCAAAATATCTTTTAAAAACTTAACATAGCTTGGCATTTGCTCAAGAGCTTCTACCAAGGGTATGTTAATGTGAAGCTGTTTAAAAATGTCTAAAAACTTTTTAAATTGAACATCAACATTTTTAGGCTTCATTCTTTCAGGAAAAGGTACACTTTTTGGGTCGATGTGAGTCTGAAGCGGAGTTAACTTTGGAATGGTAGGTTTAGGCAATGGACCAAAAGTGGGGAGTTCAGGGACTTCCGTCCCCACTGTGGGGATCACAGTGACTTGAGGAGTGCCCACTGTGGGATGAGGTACAGTGGTGATTTGAGGCGATTCTTCAGAATCAAAAACGATATCTTTCAGATCCTTTCCACTCCTAAGTGTTATGGCTTTGATTTGTTCTGGTCCCTTTCCTATTACCCTAGCATTTTCGGTATCACTAGGTAATGTCCCCGGTGGTCTATTCTTGACTTCGACGGCTAGTTGTCCTACTTGAGTTTCTATGTTCCTAATGGCCGCTTGAGTTTGGTTCATGAATCCTTTGAGCATTGATTCGAGTGATGGTTGAGCCTCAGCATTATGATATGGTCGTGGTTGGAATTGTTGGGAGGATTGACCTTGGTGAAAGTTTTGTGGGGAGTGCCCACTGTGATGATGCTGAAATCCAGGGGGGTTATGTGGTCTTTGAGTATGACTCGGCCCGTGGGGTTGGAGTCCTTGGTTTCCAGACCACGAGAAATTTGGATGATTCCTCCAACCTGGATTATAGGTCTGTGAGTATGGGTTGTTTCGTGGGTTGGTTCCTATGACATTAACAGCCTCTAGATTTGCTGGACAAAAATCAAAAACATGCTCGTCCCCACAGTAAGAGCAGTTCTCAGTGAGATGTGCAGTACCCACTGTGGGATTAAGTTGTCCTCGATTTTGGTTCAACACTATTTTTGTTAAGGCCACTAACTGTGCATTCATGGTTTTAAGTGCCTCATTATCAATGTTGGTGGACTTTGGTGCAGGCGTTCTCGGGTTGGACCAGTCGGTGTTGTTATTGGACACTTTCTCTAAAATCTGATATCCTTCATTATAGGTTTTACTTGTGAAAGTTCCTCCTGCTGTTGCATCTAAGATGATTTTGGCTGCGTTGGACAAACCATTGTAAAAGGTCTCCAACTGAATGCAATGTGGGATGCCATGGTGTGGGAACTTTTGGAGTAAATCTTTAAACCGCTCCCATGCATCCGAAACAGCCTCATCTTCGTCTTGTCTAAACAAAACAATATCATTTCTCAGCCTCATGTTTTTGGTTGGAGGAAAATACTTTTGTAAAAATTTATCCGCAAGCTCTTGCCACATGGTTATTGAATGAGGTGCATGCGCATTTAGCCATGACTTAGCCTTGTCCCTTAAAGTAAAAGGAAAAAGTCTTAGCCTTAAAGCTTCCTCACTCACACCTTGTAGCTGAAAAGAGTCGGTCATTTCCAAAAATGATTTTAAGTGCGAATGCGGATCCTCAGATGGTGATCCTCCAAACTGACCCATGGCTTGGATCATTTGAAACATCACCGGTTTGAGTTCAAAGTGTGGTGTTTGAAGGTTGGGTCTTAGAATCCCGGAGCTTAAATCACTAACTCCAGTAGTTGCATAGTCCCTTATCCCTCGATCTTTGCTATCAGCAATCGTCACTGTGGTTTCCACTAATGGAGGTGGTGGTGGTTGACCGCCCACTCCTGCCATATTTGCGGTGGGGTTCACAGGGAGTTGTTGATTTTTCTTCTTGTTTTTACGTCTTTTTCGAAAAGTCCTTTCTATTTCAAGATCGATTGGATCCAAAGGTCCGTGTTGTTGCCTTGGCATACAACACGAACGGTGCTAGAAAAACGAGTTACTCGGGCTCGAACAAAAACTAATGTCTTGAGATTTAAAAATCACGCCAGTCCCCGGCAACGGCGCCAAAAACTTGACACGTGTGAATGGTACATGCGAAATAAACCACAGCGGGTTGTAATCTGTCCACAGTGGGCAGCGCAAGTGTACACTGTCCACTATGATCGTCACGGCAAGTAATAATCGGTAAAATACCGGAATCGTATCCACAGAGACTGGGCTATCAAGACAATACGGTTTTTGTGAGTTTCTTTCACGAGTTTCAATTAGAGAGGAAACAATATTTTGAGTTGGTTTGCGAAAAGCTAATTTGAAATTTCAATGATTTAAAAAGAGGGATGCAAGTCGGATTTTCCCTAGATTTTATGCTAAATACTTGATCCTAAGATGATCCTTGTAATTGAGACCGGTCTTTGGAAAAGCTCGGTTACAAAATACTCACAATCTTAGACTAAAAACCCATTTTATTGGTAATTATCATTTTGTCAACGAGTCTTCTCAAATGGACTCTTTCGAGCCTCGATGGAATGTGTAGAGACAAATACTCTAAGTGTTTTTAATACACCAACTAGCTTGCCAACTACTCCAGTGGGGAGAGAAGAGCTCACTGTGCTGACCTCACTTTCGTAAGTGTCGTAAGAATTCTTTCGAACTCCCTAGCATCATCCAAGCTCGTGTCACTGCGTTCTACTTATTTCTAAGTTAAGAACTAGACTTTAAATCCTTGCAAGTGATCAGCTTGTTCGCATCTTTGGGCAAAATCGAGAATGAATGACCAAAACGATAACTACTTCAAAAATAAAGATTACTCAAGCATTTTTTCTAAAATCCAGGTACTTCTCGTTCCTACATCCCGAAGGGTGTTTAGCATACCATTATTGAAAATATAAGAACGAAAGATGAAAAAGTTTTCATAAGATAACTAGGCGTGGATTGAAATTATCCTCATAGTGGGGAACGTAAGTTGCCCACTGCTCGAAACTACAACTGAAAGCAATACGTGAATTTAAATCTAAATTACTGCAGAAAAAGAAAAGTTAACTATCACAAAGCTAGACTACGAAATTAAGAGTGTTACACTAAGAAAATGGTAATGACAAGCTCTAAGATGCTAGATCCAAGAGATGAAGATGATCCTTTCAATGAATGCCCATGGTCTTCTTTTATAGCTGAAATTTGGCAACTTGGGTATTGACTTCTTCTTTGCAAATCTGGAGGTTAAGGGAACATAAAATCCTATGCTTAGCTCCTTAACCCTTGACCTCCATCTTTACCCAATAGTTCTTCCAAAAAGTTGGTCTCTAGGCATGTAGGTTTGATTTGTTTATTCTTTTTGTCATGCTTTTCCTTTGCATGCCTAGATTAAAATATTCCCATTCTTTTAACCTGCCCCTGAAGCTTCCATGCTTTTGCAACCATGCTTTTCATCAAAATCCTTCTTTTTGTCTTTATCCAGTATCGGCAGTGGGCAGTTTGGAGTGGGCACTGTTCATCTCACTGCGAATAAAATGTGAAAACCACCCAAAATCCACCAAATAATTTGTTTGACACTAAAACTCACCTCGTTTGCCCTTTTTATAAAAATGTGCCAAGAATGGGGGTTTTAAGAAGTGAAATGGCTAAAATTGACAAAATAAAATGTAAAATAAAAGGAAATAATAACTCTAAAAATAGAGTTATCAATAGCGCTGACCCAGTTTGGATCTCTGAGGGCATCATATATTTTCTTTGGTTCAGTTAAAGAAATAAAGTTAACAAATAAACAAATATTACCTGCACTTCGACGAGTCTGAACACCAGCGTTTGGATCACCAAGAATTTGATCAATTGGGTGATTTACAGTCCATCGCTGAGTCGGAGCATAAGTTGCTGACTCATCTTGAACTGGAGGAGCTGAAGATGAGGCTTCAGCTGCTTCTGGAGTTTCAGCTAAGAGAGGAATACTTGCATTTGTCATTTCATTCACTGATTGCTGAGAAATAGATGGAATGTGTGAGACATTTGGTTCAGCGGCAGGTATAGTGTTTATAGGAACAGCTGAGACCCATGATGTTTCAGCTTCACTATTCTGCATGTTTGAAATGATAGGAGGACTATCATCTTCTGCTGTATGAGCATGAGGTGTGGGAACATCTTCTGAATCACCAAGATGAGAAAACATCCATTGATTCAGTTCTTCAGTATCAGCGGACGGTTTAGAGTTCGCTGAACGGGATTCGTCAAACGTGACGTGAATAGTTTCTTCTACAGTTTGTCTTCTACGATTGAAGACTCTGAAGGCTTTGGAAACTGAGGAGTATCTAAGAAAGATTCCATCATCAGCCTTAGGATCAAACTTTCCAAGGGCATCTTTGTTGTTCAGTATGAAACACTAACATCCAAAGATGTGAAGAAAGATGATTGAAGGCTTTCTCCCATGAAAGAGTTCATAGGCTGTCTTTTTGAATCTTTTAACTATCAGCGACCTGTTTTGCGTAAAACAAGCAGTGTTGACAGCTTCTGCCCAAAACTGAGTAGGCAGGTGAGAATCACTGAGCATTGAACGTGCAGCTTCAATAATTGTTCTATTTCTTCTTTCAACGACTCCAATTTGTTGCGGTGTTCTCACTGAAGAAAAGTTGTGAGACATACCCTTACTCTCAAGGAAGGAATCAAGAGAACTGTTTTTGAATTCTGTCCCATGATCACTCCTTATTGAGCGAACAATCAAATTGTTCAGGGTTTCCATCTTCCGAACAAAGGTGATGAGTTCTTCAGGGGTGTCACTCTTAGAACGGAGAAACATTACCCATGTGAAGCGAGAGAATTCATCAACTATGACCAGCGTATATTTCTTTCCAGCGATGGATTGTTTGTTAACAGGGCCAAACAAATCCATATGGAGTAGTTGTAGAGGAGATGACACTGAGGAAACTTGCTTTGATTTAAAGCTTGCTTTGGTCTGCTTCCCTTTTTCACACGCTGAACATAAAGACTCTTTGGCGTATGAATGTTGAGGTAGACCAGTGACTAACTCTTTTGAAGAAAGAGTGTTCAGTGTCTTGAAATTTAGATGAGATAGCCTCTTATGCCATAGCCAGTTGACATCAGAAGAGGCCTTTGAGAAGAAACAGGAGTTCTCAGTGGTTGTTGAGTCCATGTTTATTACAAAACATTTTCCAAACGATAACCGCTGAGAGCTATCTTCTCCCTTTTGTCAGTGACAAAGCAATATTCCTTAGTGAAAATAACTTTGTTATCCATGTCGCAAAGCTGACTGATGCTTAGAAGATTATGCTTCAGCCCTTCAACATATGCGACTCTTCTGAAGGAGGTTGTACCATTTGAAAGTACACCATACCCTCGGGTATGTCCTTTTCCATTTCCACCGAAAGTCACAGAGGGACCCTTCACTTCCTTGTATTCAGCGAGCAGGTTTTTCTTTCCAGTCATGTGTCTAGAGCATCCGCTATCGAGATACCAGATACCCTTCTTAACCTGAAATACAAAGAGAGATTAGTTTTTCTTGGGTACCCACTTAACCATGTATACACATTTGTCAGTGGAACTAGTTGGAATAGAAGGTTCAGCGGTCTTCGCAGCATTTGAAGATTCAGCTTTGTCTTTCTTCACTTTGATTAATTTCTTAACCTCAGTGGTAGGAGTCACCTTGACCTGATTTGCACCAGGGTTGGTCTTCTTTGCCTTGGGGGCAATCTTCACCTTAGCTATCTTTTCAGCTTTGGTGGCTGTGGGGCACTTACTAGCAATATGATCGGTAAGTCCACAGTGATAACATTTCCTATAACTAAAAGTAGTTCTAGGACCATTTGAATGCTGAGCTTTTAATTTCGAATTAGAAGTGCCAGCACCAAGTAAACTATTGGCTTTAGAAATGGGACGAACATTCAGTTATTCAGATTTCTTACCAAGGACATCCACTCTGAGTCTAGGAGTAGATCGCTGAATAGATCCAGAGATCTGCTTCTTTGATCCAGAGAGATGGGTCACTGAAGCTTTAGAAGCATTTAGCTTTGGTACTAAGGTACCATTCTGAGGATTTTGGTAAATAACAATTCCTTTACCTTTGTCTTTAGAGACAGAGGTAGGTTTTGAATAAACCATTTTCTCCTTGCCTTTTGAGGAGGTAGGAGTTTCCTCAGGGATTGGTGTACTGGACGAGGAGCACTGAGAAGATAAAGTATCAGCGACTGAGGATACGAACGTTCCAAATTTAAGCATTGAACGCTCAGTGGTTGGTTTTGGAGTATCATATTTGTAACCCAGACCACGTTTATCACTCAAGGGAATCTGAGACTTTATTATCTCAGTGATATTTGTTGAAGAATTACACCATCCTTCAACAGTAGCGTTTTCAGCTTTTAATGCAGCGATAGCTTCTGCTCATTCGATTTTGACTAGCTGATTTAAATAAACTTGATCTTTAAAATCTTCTTCAATTTTAGAAAGCTTTTCTATTTGAAGGTGACAGTTTTTAAGCTGTTCAGCGAGATCAAGGTTTTGGTTTTCAACCACAGTTTTGCCGTTCATGGCTTCATATAAACTTCTAGTCAAGAGATCGATCTTACGGAGACTATCAGCTTCATCAATATTTGCAATATTGGTAAAGAAGGAAGGCGATACCTGAATAGCAAAGGTTGAAGTGGAGGGAATGTCTGAACTTTCTTCCTCATCTTCAATCTTAGCCATAAGGCAGAGATTGGCTTCATCATCTTCAGAGTCAGATGATGATTCTTCTTTATCAGATTCAGCCCAATCATAGTTGGCCATAAAGCCTTTGCCTTTCTTCTTAAAGCTTTTCAGCTTTGCATACTTCTCCTTCAGCTTTGCGTATTTGTCATTTTTATTCCTTGGAACAAAGGTTTTCTTTTGGAAAGCTGAAGGTCTAGTGACTTTCTTTGACCTGCACTCATTAGCGAAATGTCCTGTCTTTTCGCAGTTGAAACAAGTAGCAGTAGCCTTATCAACAAAAGCTGATGATTTAGGCTTGTCAGTTATGGAAAGAGGTTTGTTCTTTCTAAACATTTTCTTTTTGGCAAATCTCCTGAACTTTTTGGTTAGGAGAGCCAAAGATTCATCATCATCTGAAAAATCAGAATATGATGACCTTTCAGAGTTACTTTCTAACTCAGTGATAGTGACCGAGGGTCGCTGAGTAGAAGATTCCTCTGAGATTAAAGCAACAGGGGTGCTTTTGGAATCTTTTACAAGATTCTTCTTAAGATGGCTTGATTGCTCATGATTCAGCAATGTACCATATAAGGTTGAAAGGGTCATTGATTTAAGATCCTTTGACAGCTTGAGACACATGGAATAATTGTCCCAGCTTTCAGGTAAACATTCTAGAAACTTTGTCAGCACTTCAAAGTTAGAATATTCCTTACCAACAGTTTTCAGATCTATAATTAAACAATTGAAACGTTGGTAAACTTCAGAGAGAGATTCATTCTTACCAGAAATGAAGCTTTCATATTGTCTTACCAGGTTGATTTTTCTTGAGTCCTGGACTTCAGACGTTCCTTCATACTGAACACATATTGTGTCCCACATGGCTTTTGATGTTTTCAGATTCATGACGGAATGGTAGACTTCGTCAGGAAGAGCCATGGATAGTATGGATCTGGCTTTTGTATCTATAGCCACTTTCTTCTTATCTTCGTCGGTCCACTGAAAGATTTCTTTAGGGACCAGCCTTTCAGGAATAGCGGGTCTATTCTCAGCGGCTGGAACTGCAGCATCAATTCTTACAGGGATGAATGGACCATTCTCGAGATAGTAAGGCATAGTAGGGTCTACACCTTCTAAGAAGAGTATCATCCTATTTTTCCATAAGTTGAAGTTATCTCTGGAAAATCTAGGGGGTTTTGCAAGAGAACCATTGTCTATATAATTTGTGTTTGTGTTGGTGGCCATTTTCAGATAATAGCAAGGAAGAGAAATATCTTAGATTAGATCTTGTTTATGAGATTAAACAAATCCGCTCTGATACCACTTGTTGGTCCCGAAGGCCTATACAAGTTTGTAGAAAGGGGGGGGGGGTTGAATACAAACACACAGATTTTACTTTTCTAAATTGTTTATTGATAAATCATTAACAATTTACAACTTGTTGCAGAAACAAGATTAAGGATAAACCTAAATCTAAACAAGTTGGAACACTAAGGTTTCTTGCACTAAGAGAGATAAGAAAATTACTAATAATAACCTATCTTGAGATAAGAGATTGAACTTGTCCAGAGTTAGCAAGTTACTTCAAATGAAGTGGGTTCATCTCTTTATATACTACATGCATTTAATGCAAGTCAGTATACACTTTACACGTGTCATCAGCTGGTTGGTTGCATGTCATTGACCTTTGTTGACAACCTTAGTAGCCGCATGTATGAACAGTGTAGTATCAGAGTGGTTGTACGATTTCAGACAGTCGGAGGTTCTTTTCTGACATTTCGTACGGAGTCGTGCAAGGGTGGTTAAGACAAAAGTACTTTGTACGGAGGACTTCATGATCAGCTTTCGTTGAATCAGAGCTTTATTCATTGCTTATCAGCGAATGATAAAGTTCAGCGATAGCTGAAGTCTTGTACTTGATACTTCACGTTGAGTGGACAAATTTGAGTCTTCGCTGATCCGCATCAGTTCATTAGGAGACTTGTCGCTGGTTCTTGAGCTTGATCTTCGACTTCAGCGTAGAACCTATGTTGACGTGAAACTTGTCTTCAGGGATCATAAGTAAACAACTAACTTATCAGCGATCACCATAAGTACTGAACAGACTCAGAGCATTATGGTGAACAGTGTTCCCTGAATGTTTAATTTAAAGAGCGAGAGTTCCTATCAGCGGTACTGTAAGATCTTAGTACTTATCAGCGATAGTGAAACTCTGATACATATTGTTTACTTACAATTTTCACTAAGTATATAGTGAGGGTCATTATCAAATCACTGAGGGTTTGGATCAACAGAGTACAAGTAGAAAATATTGAAACTGTGAGTGTGAGAGAAAGGAGAAGTAAGAGAAAAAATGACGAGCGTGAGAGTATCCAGCCTAACCTAAGCCCGATAGCCATATCTGCTATCCAGTCTCATCCATTGGCACTGGGTATTGAAGAAGTCGTCGTGTACCCAGCGACGCAACTGCATGCCCTCCTTAGCCGCTCAGGTTTCTCTCAACAGACACTTGTTTCAATAGAACACAGGGAAATAGAACATACGCTATCAGGCCTTCACTCGGAAGGTGCAGATATTAAAACAAGAGACCAGCAGCCCCCAGTCTTGACTTCTTTGAGTGCACCTTTGAGTCTAGAGTCGTTTGACATTATAACATCTTCTTTGGCTAGGACATAAGTCATTTCCACTGCTACCATCGGTGATATAAGTGACCCGATCGAAACGTCTGTAGTAAGTCTGCCTCTGAGCGAATTACAAGGATCGGACGGAAATCCTACCACGGCCATCCAAATGCCAGCCGTGAACGTAGGTGGTACAATCTCAACGGTAGTTACCTCAACGGGCAATCTACATGATCCCGGTGTTAGCATACCCTTCTTTCTTTCTAGGATTTAAAGGCGATAGAAGACCGAATGCGAAAACAGTTCGATGAAGTCAAGCGGTTGATAAAAGGAAAAGACCCGGTCGTCAACACTAAACCTGAACCACGCCCAATTCCTCAAAGAGCCCTACAACTTCCACCTGCTACTGTAGAACAAACTATCGACCTACCCGCCGATGAGTTAAAAACCCTGCTATTAGCCAAACTTTTATCCCTAAACTCCGACACCCCACAAGATCATGATCTCTTAAGCCTGTTACGCCTACAACAAGCCACTCAACCTGATCCAAATCAAACACCAGCCACAAATCACCCAACCTCCTCTGAGTTCCGAACCTTCCAAGACAAAATGGAACAAAGCCTCGCAACAGTTCGTACATCTCTAGACGCGCTATCCGAGCGCATCACTATCCTTGAGACCATCTGCAAAAATCAAGCTCACGGCAAAAAGCGTCAACATGATCACGAGGAAGACCCCGATGACCATGAGGGGGAGAACGCAAAGAAGCGCAAGCTTGACGACACTTCAACTCAAGAAAGATAAGAAAATCAAACGGTGGCAGAAGAAGAAGTAGCTACAGGTACAAAAGGTTAACCTGATGATGATATATTGGAGAGAGTCTCTCGGATGTTTGAATCAGGGGTATATGGACAAGAGAGCGATCGACAGATTGTTCTTTACATTGATCCCGAAGTTGAACCAACGGTTGAAAAGCCCGAGGTCAACGAGGAGGAAATCCGGAAGATCATGGCAACGGAGGCAGAAACTGTGAATATTCCTTCAGACGACGACGATGACCTGTACTTCGACAACTTTTTCCTAATCAAAGGTCAGTCAGTTCCATTAATCGTCGTGTCGGATACAGAAGTCGATTTTCCCGAACCCGAAGACGACAAAGATGCCGTTGCCAGAGCTGCATGGTACAAAGAGCAGCAAGATTCGTTTCTTGATGAAGTATTGGGCAGTGAAACTCCAGAAGACATCCACATCAGCCCAATAGCTTCCCCAGTTTCCCATGCACCTCAAACGTCTACCATTCCAACTCCATCGATCTTCACTCAGGCACAACCATCCGCTCCATAATCATCTCAGCCAGATCCGAATCAAGCCGTTTCTTCGAATCCTGATCAAGCTAGTCCTTTTAATGCTAATCAACCAGAGATTAGTGAAGCGGAAAGAAATCATCGAATTGTTCGAATTCGACAAGCTTTTCTAGAAGAAACTGAAAGATGGTTGTTTGCACATCGTATTCGCAGACTAGACCCGTTTGCAGTCCTGGGTGTTGGGCAAGAGTCAGAAGAGTTCAAGATAGAGTACATGTTCTTTGTAAGAGGTAAAACACAAAAGAAAGAATACGTCCATTCGAAGAGTAAGATTGGTCATGTCAGAGAAGTGGTGGCCAAGCAGTTATACAGGATGTGGCATCCTGAATTCACGGTATGGAGAAGGAATGGGCAAATGTATACATTTTCCGAAGCCGACTTTCAGCATTTAAGGAACGACGACTTCGAGTTTATGTACCATCATTTCTGAAATCTGCAGATTCGAAAGTTCGACATACATATTGCCCTCCGAGCTATCAGACGTTTTATGTATCGCCAGAATCTCTACTACATCCTCTTCGACTTCCAGCTCGCCCTTGAAAGCCACCAACCAATAGTCAACGTCCAAAGACCAAACAACGAACTCTCGAACATTGACGACTATCCTCTTTACACCATTCTGACTGAACCCGAATTTGGAGTGATATACCGTAATCAACTGGGAGAAAGACGATTTTTCAGATTCTCCGAAATTGCCAAGTACTTCGATGGAACTCTAAAAGCAATTCGACTTCAACTCGAGCAAATTCATAAGCGCAACGAAGGCCAAGTTGTTGGATTCCAAATGCCAACCACCCGAAGACATCTTATGATTCGAGCCCTTAAAGAACTAGAAGACCGAATTAAACTCAGAAGAGCTATAAGAAGAATCAAGACCTATCTAGGACAACGACCAAGAAGCCGAAGATTCCTGCCTTAAATGTCAAAGCTGCTGATTCCAAACTTTGAGCCAAAGGGGGAGATTGTTAGGGTTGAAAATGTAATTGTCTTAAAGTTTGGGTTAATTTTGTAATATACCTAAAAGGTATAAATAGTTTCTTTTGCCTAATGTTTTAGGTTAATCAATCAATTAACATTCATAGCCGTATTATCACTGTAAACTCTTTGGTTATTGAATGAGATGGATGATGACTTGAAATCAACGTGTTCTTGATTATTTGTTTGATTTATTATCATTGATTGCACTTTCTGGGATCCACATTATTTTAATTGATCAAACTGTAAGTTTAAGTATTATTGAATTTATTCATATTTTTTAACCGTACAAATCTATTATAACTTTATTTGATAAATAAATTTTATATACACAGATACGCAAAATGGCTGCAATTGTGCCACGTCATTTAATGCAAGTATAGATAACAATGGATTTGGTGGGACACGTATTTCATTTG
The DNA here is from genome assembly GCA_033807775.1 of Saussurea involucrata. Classification (NCBI taxonomy): domain Eukaryota; kingdom Viridiplantae; phylum Streptophyta; class Magnoliopsida; order Asterales; family Asteraceae; genus Saussurea; species Saussurea involucrata. The sequence continues at coordinate 31,205,801 of CM066316.1, forward strand.
GATCACTTCCAACTCAATGGTATGGTTTAGACTACCCGAAATATGAAAAGTATGTTAGGACACTAAAGTTGTCCTAAATATATATATATATATATATATATATATATATATATATATATATATATATATATATATATATATATATATTTAAGTGTGAAAGTACAAATGACACAAAAGCATAAGTTTGATACAAAAGATCTTCTTTATATAGTAGGGCATGACAAGTCCATGCCTCATACTCAGAAGATACAGTACAAGTTTGATACTGTCTTGATAGCTACAATAAAGCACTAACAATCTCCCCCTTGGCTATCAAGGCAGGAAGTGTCTTCTTCTTCTTCGGACCCCAAGATAAGTTTCAATTCTTCTCATAGCCATTCTGAAATTCAGTCTATCATCAATCTCATCAATAGCTTACGCAGAAGAATTCTTGCCCTTGAAGACATCCAAGTAATCTTTCTTTCTTCATCATGTATTTTGAGCCTTTGTTCAAGCTGAAGTCTAACCACTTTTAGTGTACCATCCGAATACTTCGCCAATTCACTTATTCTGATGAAGATCTTATCACCCCGATCATTTCTGAACACAACTCCAAACTCCAGATCACCAATCACAGCTTAAAGAGGCATCCTCATCAACCCAGACATCTCTTGATTCGGCCTTATCAAATTTACCATCGGTTGCTCACTTTTAACGGCCATTTGAAAATCATGACATTGAGTGTACAAGATATGCCTTCTCAGAAACCTCTTGATTGCGTTCAATGCAAGAATCACATTTTCTTTTCTGACCTGAAGATCTCTGAAATAGTGATACATCGTTTCAAAATCTTCAATCGTTAGATGACAGAAATCGGCTTCTGTGAACGAGTAGTCTTTACAGTCTTGCCTTTGAACCACAAACTCCGGATACCACATCTTGTAGAATAACCTCGTTGTCACCTCCTTAATCGTCACAATCAGCTTCTTACTTTTCACAAATCTTTCCTTTTGGCACTTTCCCCTTAGAAAATAGATGTACTCGAATTTGTATTCGTCTGACTGATCAATAATCCCCAACACGGCGTAGGGATTCAATCTCCTGATTCTGTGAACTAGCAGTCTTCTTACAGTATCTTCCAAGAAGGGTGTTCTCAAGTATAACGTTCGTTGTCGTTGTTCCAATTCAGATAATCTTTTGCCTCGGGAAGTCGACGGACCAGGTTGATCAGATGCTGAAGGATTGGAAGGACCGACTTCGTCATGTGCAGGAATGACAGGTGGTATGAAGGTTGATTAAGATATCACATGTTTGATGTCTTCAGAAAATGGATCATAGAATGGTGGTGGTTCATGATGAACAGGAATAGTTTCAGGAATTGGTTGAGTTTGTGTTTCATGCTGAACATGGATGGTTTGAGGAATTTGTTCAGTTGATGGAATGGTGGTTTGTGTTGAACCTGGTTGGCTAAGATTGAAGGTTAATGGTGTAGTTTCAGGTTGGGATGTCATCAAAGTACTGGAAATGGGTTCGGGTGAGTGTATGGGGCTTACAGCTATTTTTCAGGTGTCTTTGGCCCATATATCTCGGTAAGGAAATCGACTTCTTCTTGACTGAACCCAACATCTTGCTCAACTATTCCATCTGTAATCATAAGCAAGGTTTATGTCTCTTCTTTTACTTTCCAATACTTTTCATATTCGCTTTCCGTTTCATCAGCATCATCATCAGAGTTGATATCAACAACCGCAACAACTTCAATAAAGCTGTCTACAACCTCCCTTATTTCCTCCTCATTCACCTCAGGCTTTTCAACCGTTGGTTCTCACACTAGGACCCAAGTACCGTTGGGTACCAAAATCTTCTTAATCCGTTTTGCAGGTTCATCATGTGTAGTGCTGACTTGGAAACATATATCACACACATGACTGAAAAACAGAAGAGAAGCGGTGCAGATTTTTTAAGAGTACATGTCCATTAAGGGGGAGCAACGATTATGGCTTCTAAACATATCAGTTTAGGACCCATACTTCAAAGAAAGAATGGTTTCTGAATAATTCAGTTCAGAACCCACACTTCAACGAATTTGACTTCTAAACACATCAGTTTAGAACTCGTATTTTATTGTATTAGACTTTGATTGTCAGACATCCTAATCTTGTTTCATTAAGATCTTTTGCAGATTTTGAGGGGGAGCTTATCTGATATTAAATCTGTCTATCATGATTTAAGGGGGAGCGTAAACATTTCTGATTGTAAGTATCTTCTAATCTCAATCTGAGATTGTTTGAAAGAAGAACGACTTTCAAGCATGAAAAACGTTTTCTTAAATGTTCAAACCACTTCTCTAATTAAAACAGATTTTATAATTTTAGAAGTGTGCTTTTAAATGTTTTTCATATATATATACATATATATATATATCAGATTATCGTAACATCAATTCTGACTGTGTGTTTCCAAAGATTAATACTTGCGTATTATCTTTTCTATACTTTCAAGTATTCATACACACCGGTACAGCTTAATATTGACTTTGTTATTACCATGTCTCAAAATGAAACAATTTTTCGATGGTAATACTCCCGTTTGTATTCCAATTTTGTTGAGCATCATATATTTTTTCAGCGTGAGAAATTAAACGTTTCATTCAAAGATTGTTTATATTTGTTCATATAAACAAATTTCAATTCTTTGATACCCTATCCTTTTATGATCATCATTCATAATATTTGATCTGATTCATACATTGTCAGAATCTCAAACAAGTCCTTCTAGTTCATTTCATTCATTCATTATCCTTGTTTTGAGAAATTCTTCAAAGTTCAAATGCTCAAATATTTCATGATATTATTGAGGAGCATACATTCTGATGGGAATGTTAATCAAATGCCAAAATTCATAATTGTTCAAGCTAAACTGTTGAACAACGCAAAATATTTAGGACAAAATTTCATGGGATCGGTGTGTGAGCATAAAGAACTTCTATGGATCCACGTTAACCAGTGTTTCCTACCCAATAAGTTGTCCTTGAGTGATTGAGGGGTGAGGGGTCGAAATCAAAGAGTGGGGGAGATAACTCATCTGGTTGAGTAATCTCATTGTGCTGAGGTAAAATGTAAATGAGAGTTTGGGTAGAAGTGAGTGGATTAAAAAAAGAAAGAGGGTGTGAGAACAGAGTTAAAAGAATAAGAGAACTTTGCACCAACCATTTTCTGAGCCGGGAAGCCACATTACTGATTGGTTCACATTATTTGGTGACCATCATTGAAACAGGCAGTTAGCCCGTGCCAACTCTTGCATTTAACCCCACCATCTACTCATTTATTTATCAACAAAGAAATGTTTCATTTTTCTTGGGGACGCATCATATAATCTATCTGATCTTCACTCGGAAGATTTGGATATTGAAAAAGAAGGAAGTTTGTCCCACCTTTGCTCTTCATTCATGCACATTGAGTCCGTGGAAAATTGTTGTTGTCTTAACAGTTTACACGCTTTGAGTCTATAATCTTTCAAGCATATGTTGCTTCAATTCTTTCTACACAAGCACGTACACATAAGGAATATGTTTTCTTGTCATAACGTTCATAGAAATTCCTTTGTGGTTTTTCGATGATTGAATGGAAGCCCTGGGGGAGTGAACATCAAAAAACTCATTTCCAAAGTACATCTGTTGTACTAAGTGGCTCCGTGCTACTTACAGACATTTGAACCGATTCATCCATTGTTTCAGGGTTACCACATTCTTTTGTCTGAATTTGAAAAGATTCGGATAAATTCTTTTGGAATTGATGGTTTATCAGATCATAAAGGAGGAGAATGTTAGTGATGAACAAAGATCGTGCTGAAATTGATATGGTTTTGATGATCATGATGCTCACAATCATCAAAAAGGGGGAGATATAATGATGAAAAGGCGGAGAAATAATATGTTGAAGAAACGGGGAAATAATAAGTCAATGCCAAGAAGATGTTCTGAAATTGTTCGAGAAAGTTCGTTTTTTCAAAGACAGTTCAAGGTCAGAGTGATGAAGATACAGAAATTCAATTATCAGTCAAAGTTTTTGCATCAAAGCTCAAAATGAATAATAACCTTCTAAGTTTTCGCATCAAGAAGGATCCGAAAAGTGAAGAATTCGGATCAAGAAGGATCCGAGAAGTGAAGGTTTCACATCAGAAGGATCCGAGAAGTGAAGAATTCGGATCAAGAAGGATCCGAGAAGTGAAGGTTTCTGTTTGGGTAAAATTTCATCAGTCTCGACCACGACCAGAAAGTTACCCACGACACTCGACTGTCGTAAGACACCTCTCGACCTCGACCTACTAACATGAGATGACTGTTATTTTTTCTGTGTTTAATGCAGGGTCAACACCATTAATGACCAACGGACGTAACCGATGAGATTAATTACAAGCATTAAACCACAACGACCGTTATGACTGTTATTCTTACATTTATGAGGGTCATTCAAAGCTACGAAGACTATAAATACAAGGATCCCAACATCATTTGCGAACAATTGAACTCCCAAGAACACTCAGAGCGAAATACTTGAAGCAAAACTCTCTCTCTCTCGACGCACGAATCCAACGCACGACACATTGTTTTTACACACGACGCACTTGTTGTTTACATTCGATACACTTGTTACTTTACATTTAAAGTTTTTATTTCATTTGTATTGTACTCTTTGTACTGTCGACACTTGGAACATAAGGACACCGCCCCTGTTTGGCGACCATAGTGCAGCGACGACATCCTACTGTCGTCCGCGGGTTTTTTCCTCGTTGAGGTTTTTTCCGCGTCATCAAATCCCTTGCGTCTTATTTATATTTTTATCGTTATCGTATTGCTTTGTCGAACGATTCCTATCTTTAGTTGTTAAGCTCCACAATCAACCTTAAGTTATCCTTATGGACGATTTTTGGCATTAACAGTTTGGCGCCCACCGTGGGGCCCCATCTAGAGAAAATCTTCGACAAACGTGCGTCTTACTAACGATTTCATGGAGTTTCCTCTTTTTTCTGTTTCAGGAAAACGGCAGCCCATGGAAATCAAGAGCAACTCATTGCCCAGACGTATCAAGAGTTGGAAGCTGCACGAAATCAAATCAACGTCCTTGCTGATCAAAGTCGATGGGCAGCTAAGGAAATCGCGCGGCTGAGAAATCAAAATCCGAATGGATCGTTCGGAACACAGAACGGTCCCAGACCATTCGTTCAGAATCCAGGTCCAGGATCGTTCGGTCAGAATCTAGGGTCCGCTCCCTTCATCCAGAATCCAGGATCGGGTCCATTCGTTCAGAATCCAGGACCAGGGTCGTTCGGTCAGAGTCAGCAGCAAGGCCCATTCATGGAGAATCAGCAGTCGGGATCGTTCATCCTAAATCCCCAGTTCGGGTCGATTCCTCCTCAGCATCTGAGGCCACCACCCATGAACAATGGGTCCCAGTCGTACTTTGTCCCTTTCAACGGGGATGCCAATGGTTCATCGTACGGCAATGGCACCAGTCCAGGAGTTAACCCTCAAGCAGGAGTAAATCCTGATCCTAATGACCCCGTCGCTCAGTGGTTGAAAATGCTAGAAGATCAGAACGAGTGTGTCCTATCTTTGCTCGCTAAGCTGCCGGGGGCAGCCGTACCTGTCGATGTCGAGCCTCGTTCAGGATTTCAGGCATCGCCTTTCGTCGACAAGATCGCGACAGTCGACGTCCCGAAGAAATATAATATCCCTGCTTTCACGCCCAAGTATTAAGGAATAACCGATCCGACGGAGCACATCGCGCAGTATAAGCAGTTAATGTGTACGGTCTCGATCCCACACATGTACCAGGAAGTTTGCATGTGCAAGAGTTTTGGGGCAACCCTCACAGGTCCTGCCCTCCAATGGTTGATTAACCTCAAACCCAAATCCATCGGGTCGTTCGCTGAGTTAGTCAACCAGTTCTCCCAGCAATTCGCCAGTAGTCGCAAGATGGAGAAGCAGACCAGCGACTTGTATTATGTCATGCAGAAGGCCGGTGAATCTATCCGGAGCTATTTCAATAGATTCAATGCAGAAATGATCAGTTTCCGCAACTGGGACGTCAAGACCGTGATCGAAGCCTACAAACGTGGTCTAGACGACAGCTCGGGATTGTACACCGATTTGACCAAGTATCCCCCGGAGAATTTCGAAGATGTCCAAGCCAGAACCCTTGCTTATATGAGGATGGAAGATGATGCTGCCTTTCGTCGGAAGCACACCGACGATAAGAGGTCATTAAGCGTAAAGAAGCCAGATTTCAAGACAAAGGCAATATCCAAGTCAGAGCATGTGCGACAAATCTCGAACGTCCGATTCAAGACAAAGGCGGAGTTCAAGACTGCGACCAAATTCCCTCAGTACCCTAAGATATCCTCATACGGATTCAAAGGGACTGCTAAGGACTTGGTCGAGGCTCTGAAGACTGTCCAGGCGACCATCCGGTGGCCGAAGAAGTCCGATAAAGATGACGGTAAGAAAGATAAATCAAAGTGGTGCGACTTCCACGTCGACCACGGCCATACGACGGACGACTGCATAGCTCTTAAAAAGGAGCTGGCATATCACGTCCCAAAGGGCAATCTCAAAGATATCATCGATGACGTCGTTACTCCAGCTAACGACGCACGACCGCCGACTCCCGATCATGCAAAGGTCGTCAACTGCATCACTGGTGGGTCTGACGTGTGTGGCCTGACGTATTCCGCAGCCAAACGTCATGCCAGCCAGGTGCCCGACGATCGACCTACCCCTCGTTCATCAAGGCCCAAAGGAGATCTGGAGTTAGAAGCCATGAAGATTTCATTCGACCAAGACGACCTCGGTGACTCGTATCAGAAGCATCATGACGGGTTGATCATTCAACTCACGATTGGTAATTGTTTAACCCGGTGATTCTTGGTCGATGGAGGCAGTTTAGCGAACTTCATTTTCCTTGATACCATCAAGGCCATGGGAATCGATCGATCAGAAATTACCCGATGCTCGACAACTTTGGTCGGTTTTAATGGAGACGCGGCGAGTACCTTTGGAGAGATCACCTTTCCTGTCTATGCCGGAGGAATCAACAAACAGACGAAGTTCAACGTTGTTGATTGCTCGTCGGCCTATAACATCATCTTAGGTCGACCGTGGATCCATGACATGAAAGCCGTACCCTCGACGTACCATCAGACCATGAAGTTCCCTACACCGTGGGGAATCCAGGAAATAAAAAATGAGCCGAAGGTCGCCCGCGATTGCTACAAGACGACCCTGAAGCCGCAGAAGCACGCCATCTAGCAATTACAGGTCCAGGATGCTCCTGGGACAGCCGATGACTATCGCTTGGAGGAAGTCATCCTGGACCAGAGCAAGCCTGACCGGAAAGTCTTTATAGGATCATCCCTCGATCCCTGCCTTAGAGACAAACTGATATCTTTTTTGCAGGAACATGCCGACTGCTTTGCCTGGTCGCACGAAGACATGGTCGGCATAGACCCTAATGTTATTTCTCATAAGCTCAATGTCAACTCGTCATTTAAGCCTGTCAAACAAAAGCGGCGGAAATTTGCTCCTGAAAGGAATAAGGTGATAAATAACGAGGTCGACAACCTTCTCAAGACAGGGAAGATTCGAGAAGTAAAGTACCTCGACTTGCTTGCTAATGTCGTGGTCGTGGCAAAGAAAAATGCCAAATGGAAGGTCTGTATCGATTTTACAGATCTCAACAAAGCCTGTCCAAAATATCCTTTTCCATTGCCACATATCGACGCCATGGTCGACGCGACAGCAGGACATGAAATATTGACGTTCATGGATGCTTATTCTGGATACAATCAGATCCTGATGCACGTCGAGGACAAAAAAAAGACTGCGTTCATGACAGATCGAGGTATTTACTGTTATAAAGTTATGCCGTTCGGTTTAAAAAATGCAGGTTCCACCTACCAGCGTCTGGTGAATAAAATGTTCAAAGACCATCTTGGCGACACGATGGAAGTTTATATCGACGACATGCTCGTCAAGTCGAAGCATGCAGTCGATCATGTCGAGCATTTGAGGCAGTCGTTCGGCATCCTTCGGAAATATGGCATGAAGCTCAACCCGACGAAGTGTTCCTTTGGTGTCAGCGTAGGGAAATTCCTGGGTTACATGGTAACTCGACGAGGAATCGAAGCCAACCCCGACCAGATCAAAGCTATCATCGAGATCAAATCTCCGAGAAATTTCAAAGAGGTCCAAAGGCTCACTGGTCGGGTGGCAGCTCTGAACAGGTTTATCTCTCGATCCTCAGATATATGTCATTTATTCTATAACGTCCTCAGGAAAAATAAAGGCTTCTACTGGACCAACGATCATGAGCAAGCGCTGCAAAGATTAAAGGAGTACATAACGTCGCCTCCTTTGTTGTCAAAGCCTGACGACCATGAGGTCTTGCAGCTATATTTGGCTATTAGTCCTAATGCAGTAAGTGTCGTCCTGACACGAGAAGATGAAAAGCAGCAACTGTTTGGGCAAAACAAATCACGTCGATCGACCGCGACCAGAACAGGTAAGACATATGATTAAGGACCATATCTTGTATTAAGATAAGGTATCGACAAAGACCCAGAACACCATCGTCGTCCCTCATAAAAGGTAAGTCGAGAGTTCCTTACGACGCTCGACCATAGCGTCGCCCGTTCCGCACGACCGTCGCGTAAGACCATGCGACCTCGACCAAAGCTAACGTTAACCATGACTGTTACGTTTGTTAAGTCTTTAATGCAGGAGTCAAAGCCATTAAAACAGCCGGCAGCCGTAACGGACGAAGATCATTATGGATATTCACTCCGGCGATCGTTTCTAACCGTTGTAGCCGTTAATAAAAGCATTTATGGAGCTAATTAATGACACGAATACTATAAAGACCAAGCTAAATCATCCTTCCAGATCATCTAAGAACACACCGGCGAATACCATCGAACAGCAGAGGAAAAGCATCTGATTTCACAAAGAAGAGCACTCAAACTCTGGAAATCAAATATCCGACGATTAACAACCAAAGCAATATTCAAGAACACCGAAAGTGAAGAACCACTATTCTAAGTATCGCTCTCGACGCACGACAACAACCCTCGACCAACAGTTTATACTTTGTTTCGTACACGACAAACACCTGTTTTTACATTCAAACACTTGTACTTTACATTTCGAAGCATTTTCCTCATTTGTATTGTAATCACTGTACGATCGACACCAGTATCCAAGGACATCGCCTCTGATTGGCGACCATAGTGCAACGACGACACCCCCTGTCGTCCGCAGGTTTTTTCCTCGATTGAGGGTTTTCCTGCGTCATCAAATCCCTTGTTTCTTTATTTTATTTATCGTCGCACGTCTCGTCGAAATATTCTTTCTTTAGTTATTTAAGTCCACATCGACCTTAAGTTGTCCCTTTGGTGCGATTTTTTGCATTAACAGTTTGGCGACATCCGTGGGACTACATCTAGAGAAAATCCTCGACGAACGTGCATTCTACTAATAGTTTCTTGGAGTTTCTTCTGTTTTCTGTCGCAGAAAAATGGCGGATAATGGGAATCCAGAACAAGTCGTTATACCAGTACACGCAAGCTTAGAAAATGCACAAAACTCCCCAGCAGCTGGCTATGAGTATCATTTGGAGGAAATCATTCTAGATCGAAGCAAACCCGATCAAAAGATTCTTGTGGGTTCATCCCTTGATCCCCACATTAAAGAAAAACTCATATCCATTTTGCAGGAGCATGCTGATTGCTTCGCCTGGTCACATGAAGATATGGTCGGTATTGACCCCAATGTCATTGCTCATAAGCTTAACATCGATCCATCGTTCAAACCTATCAAGCAAAAACGTCGCAAGTTCGCTCCTGAAAGAAATAAAGTAATAAATGATGAGGTCGACAATCTCCTCAAGACAGGAAAGGTTCGGGAGGTAAAATATCCTGATTGGCTCGCTAACGTCGTGGTCGTAGCCAAGAAGAATGGAAAATGGAGGGTCTGTATCGACTTCACCGACCTCAATAAAGCCTGTCCAAAGGATCCATTCTCGTTACCTCATATTGACGCCATGGTCGATGCAACCGCGGGGCATGAGTTATTAACATTCATGGACGCCTATTCTGGATAGAACCAAATTTTAATGCACGTTGACGACAAAGAGAAAACCGCTTTCATGATGGATCGAGGTATTTATTGTTATAAAGTTATGCCTTTCGGACTAAAAAATGCAGGTTCTACCTACCAACGGCTAGTAAACAAGATGTTCAAAGACCATCTTGGAGACACGATGGAGGTATATATCGACGACATGTTAGTGAAGTCGAAGCAAGCGATTGATCACATCGATCACCTCAGGCAATCGTTTGACATCCTCCAGAAATATAACATGAAGCTCAATCCGACGAAATGTTCCTTTGGCGTTAGTGCCGGGAAATTCCTGGGTTATATGGTCACTCGTCGAGGCATTGAGGCTAACCCCGACCAAATCAAGGCCATCATTGAGATCAAATCTCCTCGAAATTTCAAAGAAGTCCAGAAACTCACCGGTCGAGTAGCAGCTCTAAACAGGTTTATCTCCCGATCTTCAGATAAGTGTTATCTATTTTATAATGTCCTCAGGAAAAATAGGGGCTTCGATTGGACCAATGATCATGAGCAAGCCTTGCAAAAACTCAAGGAATACATGGCGTCGCCTCCTCTGTTGTCAAAACCTCACGATCACGAGATCCTACAGTTGTATTTGGCTGTCAGCCCAAATGCGGTAAGTGCTGTTCTGACACGAGAAGATGAAAAACAGCAATTGCCGATCTATTATGTAAGTAAATCACTTTTAGACGCAGAAACCAGGTATTCCTCTATGAAAAAATTACACTTATCACTAGTCACTGCTGCTAAAAAACTACGTCATTACTTTGAATCACATCCTATTACTGTCATGACTAACTTCCCTCTCAAATCTGTCTTGAGAAAACCCGAGTTGACAAGTCGCTTAGCAAATTGGAGTATATATCTAAGCAGTTATGACATCGATTTTAAACCCAGGACCGCGATCAAATCGCAAGCCTTGGCAGATTTTATCGCCGATTTCAGCCCTGAGTTAGAAAAAGAAGCAGAACTCGAAGTGTCCGTTGTGGCGACTCGCGACGACGTACCTTGGATTCTACATGTCGATGGATCATCCAACATTAGAGGCTCTGGACTGGGCGTCGTCTTAAAGTCACCACAGGGGGGGAAGATGGTATACTCGGTCCGATGCGACTTCAAAACCACCAATAACGAGGCTGAGTATGAAGCCCTGATCATGGGACTGAATATGGCCCACGACTCGGGGGCAACCGCACTGCATGTCAAGAGCGATTCCTTGCTGGTAGTAAATCAGATCAATGGAGAATTCGCAGCCAAGGATTCAAAAATGACAGCATATCTAAGCGTGGCAAAAGAAATTTCCAAAAAATTTAAATCTTTTTCTATCGAACAGATTCCGCGAGACCAGAACACTCAAGCCGACGCATTGGCAAACCTTGGGTTTGCTTTAGTTGAACCAATATTTGATGTTATTCCTATGATTCACCTGGCAACGCCGTCCATTGGAAACACAGACATCATCCAGATCGAAGACGAAGAAGATGATTGGTCACGCGACATTCGAAATTTCCTCGTGCACGACCAACTCCCCGAAGACAAAATGGAGGTTCGAAAAATCAGATTCAAAGCATCTAAGTACGTCATGATCGAAAATAAGCTTTATCGGCGATCATCGACGGGCTTAAATTTAAGGTACGTCATCAACAAAAATCAAGCCCAGAAAATCCTCCAAGAGATGCACGACGACGAATGCGGTAATCATTCAGGAGGTCGTAGTTTAGCTAATCGTATATCCCGACAAGGATATTTTTGGCCAACACTGCGACAAGACGCCATCAAGTACGTCCAGAGTTGCGACCCTTGTCAACGACACTTAGGTATGTCTCATAAACCCTCGGAACCTTTGCACTCGACGCTTATCCCATGGCCCTTCATGAGGTGGGGAATGGATATCGTCGGCAAGCTGCCACCTGCTCCAGGACAAAAGGTTTGGAATTCCGTCCGAGATTGTCTGCGCCAATGGATCCCAATTCATAAGCGACAGGACCCAGCAGTTCTGCGATGACAGGAATATCAAGCTAACAACCTCAACTCCCAGATATCCTCAAGCCAATGGACTTGCGGAATCGAGTAACAAGACTATTGTAGCTTTGATCAAGAAACGATTAAAAGCTGCAAAGGGAAGATGGGTTGAAGAACTCCCTTCAGTCCTATGGGCAAATCGCACGACGCCCCGCACGTCCACAGGACAAACCCCCTTCTCTCTCGTCTACGGTTGTGAAGTCGTCCTACCAATCGAATTTCATCTCCCGACCTCGAGGCATACTTCCGTCGACCATAACTTGGTTGATTTAAGTTATGACTTCGACGCCCTCGAAGAGCTCAGAGAATCCGCCTTGATCAGGATGGTGTCGCAGAAGCAGGCGGTCGAATGAAATTTCAATAAGCACGTCAAAGTTAAAGTCTTTCAAGAAGGCGATTACGTCCTCCGTCGAATATTCCCAAATACCCAGGAGCTCAACGCAGGTAAGCTTTCTACTAAGTGGGAAGGTCCTTACCGCATCTCCGAAGTCGTTGGTAAAGGAGCCTGTCGACTTCAGACCCTCGACAATCAAGAAATCCCGTGAAGTTGGAACGCGACGCATCTGAAAAAATATTTCTTTTAGATTCGCCTTCCTCTCATACAAAGATTTTTCAACACAACAGTAAACGTCGTAAGGTCGTTGGTGGTCCGACGACTAACCTCTAACGAACTTTATCGCACGTACACACGACATGAGTACCCGAGTGTGTGACTTAATTATTTTACCACAGGGTCATATATTCTAGAATTTCGTCAGACGATACAGTTACATATAAGGTCTGAACGATCCCTCGATCTAAGTTTCTGGAACTCAGAAAAACTTTGTATGTTCTAACGCCTCAATGATGTATATTTGTGCTTATTAATACAGTCCAAATATATGATTTATGTTTCAACCGTTACATTGCACTGAATGCCTAAGTCGCACGATCCTCCGTTTGTTTCATACTTAACGAATTTATGATCGATATTACATTTATCCACGACATATGTAATTGAAAACACAAGTTCAGCAAAAGAAGGAACTTCATTGAACGATTACATATGAACGACCGATAGTCGGACGAGTAAAGACAAAGTCAAAAGTCGTTACATACGAACAACCCGACCACCAATGGTCGAGCATGAAAAGCCTAGTTTGTAAACCCCAAAATCTACCCTAGAACTAAAGAAGCACATCGATCGCAAGCTCTGCCCAACAGTCTCGACCTTCGAAGCCCTGCCAATCCCGAAGAACTGATGCAAGGATCAAATGAGTATATTAGGAGTTGTCTTCCAACTCCTAACGCCTTGACATTCTGAGAATGTGGCTCTTAAGATTAATGTTAAGGTTGGAGGAAGGAATATATTCCTCTCGACGATCGACCTCCACTCCAACATTTCCTCTGCCTTCACATATTTTATGAGAGGAAACCGAAACATCTGCAAATTACAAAAGAAACATATTAAATGCTCAGCGAAAGAACATCGATGACACAAGTTTCGAAAGAAAAACTTACAAAGAACGCCGGTTCGGCTAAACACAATCCGGTCTCTTCAACAGAGATCCGTCGTAAACGCTCCTTGAAAGATAAGAGCTGATATTTCCCCAGATGCGGAAGTGACTCTGCCCTGACGAGGACATAGTCAATCAGGAGGGTTGACGACAACGCATAGTTGATCGCCATAAACTCTCCCTCATTCTCTCCCGTCTTTAGACCCTCGCCCTGGGCGGCTGACAAAAGGGTTGACGTGGCAGAAGACATCGTCGCCAGGTGCGCATAATACACATACATCATGTTCATCGTAACCAACATCGTCAACGATTTGAGTATCGCAACCCTTGATAAATCTCCAACCACCCAAGATTTGAACAAAGTCGAGATTCTAGAAAAAGGCCTCATCAGAAACAAAAAACTTTTAAAGAAAATCTCTAAAGAAAACAACCCATTGTGATCTCTATTTATGCAGGAAATCGCAACAAGTCGAGTCCGCTGATCATCAACACGCGTCCATACCCACCCGGATCTTCGACACTTGTCTTTAACAGCTGGTAAGCATCATCATGCGTCAGTATGACGTCACAACTTTTCAACTTCTCGTTCATTTAAAGGGGAACCGGTCTAGTTCCACGACAACCAGGTAAGTCCCTCAACCCAGGTCACGAGCCTAAGCGTTCGACAAGCAAAATTTAAAACTTAAATTTGACATTCAATTTTCAAATTTTGGGGGCAAACTGTTTGGGCAAAAAAAATCACGTCGCTCGACCGCGACCAGAACAGGTAAGACATATGATTAAGGACCATATCTTGTATTAAGATAAGGTCTCGACAAAGACCTAGAACACCATAGTCGTCCCTCATAAAAGGTAAGTCGAGAGTTTCTTACGACGCTCGACCATAGCGTCGCCCATTCTGCACGACCGTCGCGTAAGACCATGCGACCTCGACCAAAGCTAACGTTAACCATGATTGTTACGTTTGTTAAGTGTTTAATGCAGGAGTCAAAGCCATTAAAACAGCCGGCAGCCGTAACGGACGAAGATCATTATGGATATTCACTCTGGCGATCGTTTCTAACCGTTGTAGTTGTTAATAAAAGCATTTATGGAGCTATATAATGACACGAAGACTATAAAGACCAAGCTAAATCATCCTTCCAGATCATCTGAGAACACACCGGCGAATACCATCGAACAGCAGAGGAAAAGCATCTGAATTAACAAAGAAGAGCACTCAAACTCTGGAAATCAAATATCCGGCGATTAACAACCAAAGCAATATTCAAGAACACCGGAAGTAAAGAATCGCTATTCTAAGTATCGCTCTCGACGAACGACAACAACCCTCGACCAGCAGTTTATACTTTGTTTCGTACACGACAAACACCTGTTTTTACATTCAAACACTTGTACTTTACATTTTGAAGCATTTTCCTCATTTGTATTGTAATCATTGTACGATCGACACCAGTATCCAAGGACATCGCCCCTGATTGGCGACCATAGTGCAGCGACGACACCCCCTGTCGTCCGCAGGTTTTTTCCTCGATTGAGGTTTTTCCTGCGTCATCAAATCCCTTGTTTCTTTATTTTATTTATCGTCGCACGTCTCGTCGAAAGATTCTTTCTTTAGTTGTTTAAGTCCACATCGACCTTAAGTTGTCCCTTTGGTGCGATTTTTGGCATTAACAGCAACTACCGATCTACTATGTAAGTAAATCTCTCTTGGACGCCGAAACCAGGCATTCCTCTATGGAAAAACTACTTTTGTCGCTTGTTACAGCTGCAAAGAAACTACGTCACTATTATAAATCGCATCCTATTACTGTCGTGACTAACTTTCCTCTTAAGTCTGTCTTGAGGAAGCCTGAGTTGATAGGTCGTTTAGCAAAATAGAGCATATATCTCAGCAGTTACGACATCGATTTTAAGCCCAGCACCGCGATCAAATCGCAAGCCTTGGCGGATTTCATTGTTGATTTCAGCCCTGAATTGGAGAAAGAAGCAGAGCTTTGTTTGGGCAAAAAATCACGTCGTACGACCGCGACCAAAACAGGTAAGACGCACGTTATAATCCAAATCTTGTATTAAGATAAGGTCTCGACAAGAACCCAGAAAACATCCGTCGTCTCCCGTAAAAGGTAAGTCGTACGTCCCTCATGACGCTCGACCACAGCGTCGCCCGTCCGCGTAAGATCATTGTACCTTCGAGCAAAGCTAACGTTAACCTTGACTATAACGTGTGTTAAGTATTTAATGCAGGAGTCAAAGCCATTAACAGTGAGCAGCCGTAACGGACGAAGAACATTATGGATAATCACTCCGGCGACCGTTTCCAGCCGTTGTAGCCGTTGATCAAAGCATTAATGGAGCTAATTAATGACGCGAAGACTATAAATACCAAGCTAAGTCTTCACATCAAGGACCATGAGTGAACATCCGATACACATCAGCAATCATTAGCGAACATCACCGAACAGCAGAGAAAAACATTCAAGCTCATAGCTAAGAACCCTCAAACTCTAGAAATCAAGTACTGAAAGCCAGAACCCTGCAGCGAACTCAAGAACACTCGAAGAAAAGCTTAATTCATCGCTCTCGACGTACACCGACAGCTTTCGACCAATAGTTGTTTACACTTAGTATTCACACGACAAACACCTGTTTTTACGTTCAAACACTTGTACTTTACATTTCGAAGCATTTCCTTCATTTGTATTGTAACCATCGTACAACCGACGCTAGTACCAATGACATCGCCCCTGATTGGCGACCATAGTGCAGCGATGACACCCACTGTCGTCCGCAGGTTTTTTCCTCGGTTGAGGTTTTTCCTGCGTCATCAAATCCTTTGTCTTATTTATTTTTCCCTCGTCGCACGTCTCGTCGAAAGATCCTTTCTTTAGTTGTTTAAGTCCACATCGACCTTAAGTTGTCCCTTTGGTGCGATTTTTGGCATTAACAGTTTGGCGCCATCCGTGGGACTACATCTAGAGAAAATCCTCTGTTAATCCCAAATATATCAAACAAACATGAATTTCATACAAGATCTAGAGAGAGAGAGTAGAGAGAGAAAGCTTAGATCGTATTCATGTCGGCTCTGTATTATAATATGAGAGTTATGTCCAAAAGCCTTACAAAATAAGCTAACCCTAATGCTTATATACCTCAAGCCTAAGTAAGGTAATAAGCAAACATTGACATTTTACACAAGACAAAATACATTGACTTTGACTTTGACAGAATATAAAATCTTGAAGACATATTTAGACCTAACAATCCCCCCCTTGGATTCAAGATTTAAACATTTGAGAACAGCAGTCTTCTGCTTCTTGAATCTTCAAAACTTCGGTCTTTATCAAGGCTTGTCAAAGTCAAATCGTCACAAAATCTTCAGACGAAGATTTTCTTTCTTTGATATGGAGAATTTGTTTCTTCACACAAGGCATTTTGATACAATGTAGCGCAAATCTAAGAAAAAGAGATCTTCTTGAGAAACCAAGATGATCAATCGATTTTTCCTAAACTCTTGAAGAATTCTCCCCTTTTTCTTTCTTTGACTTGAGAACTTCAATCTTCAGTACGGATATTCACAATATAGCACAAGTTTAAGAAAAAGAGATCAGAAGATGATCAATCGATTTCTCTCAAACTCTTGAAGAATAACTCTCCCCCTTTTACTATCTTGAGACGAAATCTTCTTTCTTCAGTCTTTGTTCTCGAATCTTTGACTTGAAATCTCTTTGACATGAAATTGAATTATACATTTCTCCCCCTTTTTTCGATGATAGTGAGCATCACGATCATAAAAAACGTTCTTCAATTTCAGTCGCGTCTCTGAGTATCACGAACAATCTCCTCCTTTATGAATAACCTTGCTCCCCCTCAAAATAAGAATTCTGGAGCAATTTGTTTTCTCCCCTTGAAAGTATGCATATATTTCATTTAGGCACAGTAGTTGAAAATTTTATTCAAGGAAAATAAAATTCATTGAACAACATTTTATAACTACTAACATTTGATCATTTGAAAAACTGTACAAAAGAAATCCAACTTAATGAAATTTAACAGATTTTTCAATCAAATGAAATCAAATGCATGTGTTTGGATTCAAATACAAGACATCATTGCATATCAAGTTAAAAAATGTTCAGTTTCAACCACTTTATTAAATCTATTTGGTGTGCTAGCATGCGAAATATGATTAGCAACAAGCATATGCAATTCTAAAACATATCAGAATACTCTGCTCTACTCACACTATTTGTCCAAAATCAGAATTTTCACAAATTTACAGGTTTATCGCGACTTTGTATTTTCCCCAAGTTTCACGAGATGTGTGCTCATTGGCATCTTTTCTTTTGTGCACATTGGCATCTTTTGATTTTGTCATCATTGACATCTTTTGATTTTGTGCTCATTGGCATCTTTTGATCACAAAGTTTAGTAAGAATAAGATACACCGTTAAACATGACTTTCTAACTGGTTCTATAGCAGGATTTGGGTCAGCCAATCCCAGACCAGTTGGTCTTAGGGGCTAGGTGTCGAGCACCCTTTGGAACTTACTTTCCCAAACCAGAAAGGCCACATCGATATATCTTAAACCTATTTGTACCAGTAGAACATGGCTTTCTATCTGGTTCTATAGCAGGATTTGGGTCAGCCGATCCCAGACCAGTTGGGCTTAGGGACTAGGTGTCGAGCACCCCTTAGGACTTAATCTCCCAAACTAGAAAGGCCACAGGCACAAACTTTCAAACTAAATGATTAGATTTAAAACTTAGAGCATCTCAATCACCTGGTTCTAAAACATAGTGCTTCCCCCATATTTTCGTTTCCATCCATCATTCTGACATCTAGGCTTTTTGAGCATTATATTCTATATAAGTCCAGAAATCCATAATTTTGAGCATTCAGCATAATTTCATTCATGTTTTGCTGACCTTTCGATTTATTTCAGAAATGAAAGATGAAACAGATATAACTCGGATAATACAAAAACACTTGTAAAATCGTCTTTTAGCACACATTTAATTCATTGAATGAAAATTAAAAAAAATCATCTTATTGAATTAAATTTGTAAAGATTCAAGTTTTCAAAGCAGTAGAAACAAAATATAATACAATGTTACCTTTTACCACTTGATCCTTGAATTGAAAAAAAAATGACAGTGAAAGATATAACCTGATAGGTACGAGTTCTAAACTGATGTGTTTAGAAGTCTTAGCCATTGAAGTACGGGTCCTGAACTGAATTTGTCCAGAAGCCATAGTCGTTGAAGCACGGGTTTTGAACTGATATGTTCAAAAGCCAAAAACATTGAAGCACGGGTCCTGAACTGATGTATTCAGAAACCATAAACGGTGAAATGCGGGTTCTAAACTGATGTGTTTAGAAACCATTTACGTTAAATGCACAGATACATCTTCTTCCGAGAGTTCAACGCTTTGCTTCTAAATCTGCAAAAACAGATTAAGTAGATTTTGGTACCCAACGGGTCTTGGGTCCTGGCTTGTTAAGCGGAGCTCTATAGGAAGGAAAATGATAAGTGCCATACCAAAATTTCGCATCATTATTTTTAACAAAATCATTAGTTCCACAATAAGAACAGCAAATATTCTTTTGTGCAAACCTGATTAAATTATTTGTGGAATATAATGAATCAGGTTTAGCAAAAGATTTACCTTTCAGGTTAGTGTTCTTGTTGGGAACAGATGATTTTGGTACATCTTTTTGAGGAATCGTACCTTTCACTCTCCATTGCATGTTGACTTTCTTATATGAAGGAAGATCAGCATATTGATACTTGGAAGAATTATCCACTGAGTGATCATAGAAGAGATTAGACGGACGAATTGGACATTCAGAATAGCGTTTGGATTTGTTAAGTGACTTCACTTTGTAGTATAAGTTGTTCCGTTCCTTGGTCGCCAAATCAAGTTTCTTCTGAATATCAGACTTAACCAACTTCTCTTTCATGATATCAGTTGATAACACAGCCAAATTCTTTGTTAGCTTTCGTATTTCTTGCTGAAAAATCTTCCTTTGAAAATGAAATTCGTTTTTAACGCTCCTGGCCTGAAAGTCAGCTTTCTTCCTCTTTTCTAGCTCTTTTTTTTCTTCATCTAATTCCTTTTGAAGCTCAGATATATTCTTTGACAGTTTCGCATTTTTCGCTTCAAAAACTTTCTTTGTATTTTCAAACTCAACTCTTTCCTTCTCCAATTTTTCCTATTCAAGAAATAAAACCTTCTCAAAGTCTGAATTTTGCTTCGAAAGTTCTATGCATTGGAGTTCAAGATCTTTCTTTTCTTCATTTTCTTTCTTCTCAGAATTTGAAGTCTTTTCTAGTTCAGAAATTTTCTGAGAAAGAGAAAGAATTTGCTTTCCATAACACTTCTTGTCATTCAAACGATCAGCTTTTTCTTTTCTGAACTTTTCTCTTTCCTCTTTTAGCAACTTTTCCATGTCAGACAGCTTCTTCGTTAGCTCAATAACCTTTTCCTTAAGATCTTCATTTTCAGCTTCAGACAGGTTCTGTTCTGAATCCTCTTTCTCAACTTTCTTTCCTTCTTCCTTTCTCTTTGTAAAGGCAACTTCAGATCCATGCATTCGCTTAGATAATTCGTTCCACATAAGCATTGGATTGTGCTTGAAACAGTCAATGCTTTTGTAGATGTGTTTTGGAAGTGCAAATATCAAGTTGGACGAAGCTTCTGTATCAGCTTTCAACCTTTTCATCTCTTCTTCAGTAAAATCATTCTCCATTTTATTTATGCTCATTGGACCTTCGGAGAAAGATTTTATCATATTCTCTCCATTTTCTCTACTCGCAATAAAGTCGATGAACGAAACACTCCATCGTTCAAAATCAGATTCTTTGATCAGCACTGGAAGTCGGTTCATGTTCGCTTGACGATTAAAAGATCTTTATAATGAACAATCTACTGAATCTGCGGAAAATGAACAATCAGAAAAAAAAATTATATAAACGTTTTTCTTGAAAAACTCTTAAAGTGTATGAAATATACTATAGATTTTTTTTTATAATACTCAAAGTGAGGTTTACGCGAGACGAGGGTGGCGCAAAATGAGGTTTGCGCTACAAGACCATGGCGCAAAGTGAGGTTTGCGCTAGACGTTGGTGGCGCAAAGTAGTGGCTGGCGCAAAGTGGGGTTTGCGCTAAAAGACAATGGCGCAAAGTGAGGTTTGCGCTACCCGTTGGTGGCGCAAAGTGAGGTTTGCGCTATCCGTTGGTGGCGCAAAGTAGACTTGGCAGAAATCTCAAAAATCTGAAGAACTGGCGCAAACTTCAGATCTAGCGCAAAGTTCAAAAATTCATCAAATCCCAACCAAATCTTCGAATTAGGCTTCCAAATTTTGCAGAGATGTTAGAAAATAGGTTTCTAACACGATTATGTGAACCAATTTCGCTGAAAACCACTTAATCGATGTCTGAATGAATGATCAGACCGATTTTGACGAACTGATCAGAATCTTGAAATTCCTCAAATTAAACCTCAAATCTTTGAAATTAGCCTTTGATCCTTGAATGAGAATTGTTCCTCTATCAAAAACGAATCCAACGAACTAAAATTCCAGTAGAATAAATCTCAAAATTGCAAGAATTTGAGAAAAATATATTTTCTTGAAAAAATCAAGAAAATCGATCGATTTTCCTCAAAAACCTAACAAATTTGATCTCAATTCGTGTAATTTCTTCAGCAGATCTTCATTAACTTGCTCTGATACCAATTGTTAATCCCAAATATATCAAACAAACATGAATTTCATACAAGATCTAGAGAGAGAGAGTAGAGAGAGAAAGCTTAGATCGTATTCAGGTCGGCTCTAATGCTTATATACCTCAAGCCTAAGTAAGGTAATAAGCAAACATTGACATTTTACACAAGACAAAATACATTGACTTTGACAGAATATAAAATCTTGAAGACATATTTAGACCTAACATCCTCGACGAACGTGCACTTTACTAACGGTTTCTTGGAGTTCCTCTGTTTTCGATTACAGGAAAACGGCATATAAGGAGAACATGGAACAGATGGTGGGTAGGGGTGCTCACGGGTTGGGTTGGCCGGTTTGACGGCACTTTAACAACCCAACCCAATCATTGCGGTTTGAAAATTCTCAACCCAACCCAACCCAATTAGAAGTGCAACCCAACCCAACCCAAACCGTTCGGGTTAGGTTGGGTTGGTCGGGTTGGTCGGTTTGAAACCTTTATTCATCATTCAACTAAAAACAACAAGAATCGGTAAATTTCAATTTTCACAGAAGTATTTTAATTTTGACAGTAAACAAGACAGTAAACAACAAGATTCAGGAGAAAATGAAACAGCAAGACAGTAAATAGCAAGACAGTAAACCTGATCGTTTTTTATCCGTGCTTGGTTCTTCTTGTTTGATCTCTTTGTCAACATCAATAAGGGTATCCATTGAGAATTTGCCTATTTACAAAAAACAACAGCTTAATATGTATATGTATGTGATTCAAACCTCAAATATTGACAGTAAACTAATTACAAAAAACAACAGCCTATTTACGAAAGAAGATATGAACATGAGTTAATTTTGACAGTAAACTAATTAACTACTATTTCTATATATATGTATGTGATTCAAACCTCAAATATTATTCCAACTAATTAGAAAAGCACCTCAAATATTATTACAAAATAATGAGCCGTATAAGGGGTATCCATTGAATCACAAATTCATTCAAGACAGCAGCTTACTTGAAAGCACAAATAATTGCCAATCAAACTATCAAATAGATATTAGGAAATCTAAACAAATCTTTCATCTAAAACTTGAGCGACAAAGACATACTACCTGATTTGTGACCTACAAGCAGTAGACAGCGGCGCCGGCGAAGGAAAGTAGAAAGCAAAGCAAAAGAACGCCGGTCAGCTTCGAACTATGCAAGGCCGGCGACAGAGGAAAGTAGGCCGGCGACGGAGGAAAGTAGACAGCGGCGCCGACGGAGGATTCAGGCCCCAAGTCAGCTTCGAACTATGCAAGCAACAGCTTCGAACCAACTTCGATTCAACCTCTATTTAACTTCGATTCAACATCTCAGAGAGAAGTGAATGAATTTGATTCAAAAGCTAGAGAGGAAGTGAATGAAATGTGACTGAAAGTGAAAACGAGAGACTGAGAGAGGGAGGCGCTATAATATGAAAACCTAAATTCAGTGTTGGACCCTTTTCTCACGGGTTGGCGGGTTGGGCCAGAAATTTTTGGGCCTAACCCGTTATCAACCCAATACGTGCGGTTTACTCAAAAAAATTATCGATGCTACATCGGGTTCGTGCGGTTCGGTTTGTTTTGCCTCGGGTTGGGTTGGGTTGGCCGGGTTGGTCGAGTTGGTCGGAAATTTGAGCACCCCTAATGGTGGGTCTAAAAAATGCGCAAGAACCCCCAACAACAGTCGACGAGTATCATCTGGAGGAAGCCGTTCTGGATCAAAGCAAGCCCGATCAAAAAATCCTCGTGGGTTCATCCCTTGATCCCAACATTAAAGGTAAACTCATATCTTTTTTACAGGAGTATGCCGAATGCTTCGCCTGGTCGCATGAAGATATGGTTGGCATCGATCCCGGCGTCATTTCCCATAAACTTAATGTCGGCCCATCATTCAAACCCGTAAAACAAAAGCGCCGCAAGTTCGCTCCAGAAAGAAATAAGGTAATTAACAACGAAGTCGACAATCTCCTCAAGACAGGAAAGATTCGGGAAGTAAAATATCCCGTTTGGCTCGCTAACGTCGTGGTAGTAGCTAAGAAGAATGTAAAATGGAGAGTCTGTATCGACTTCACGGATCTCAATAAAGCCTGCCCAAAGGATCCATTTCCATTACCTCATATTGATGCCATGGTCGACGCAACCGCGGGACACGAGTTATTAACATTCATGGACGCCTATTCTGAATATAACCAAATCCTAATGCACGTCAAGGACCAAGAGAAAACTGCTTTCATGACAGACCAAGGTAATTATTGTTACAAAGTTATGCCTTTCGGATTAAAAAATGCAGGGTCTACCTATCAACGACTGGTAAACAAGATGTTTAAAGATCATCTTGGCGACACAGTGGAGGTATATATCGACGACATGTTGGTAAAGTCAAAGCAAGCGATCGACCATATCGATCACCTTAGGCAATCGTTCGACATCCTTCAGAAATATAACATGAAGCTCAATCCAACGAAATGCTCCTTCGGCGTCAGCGCTGGAAAGTTCTTAGGTTACATGGTCACCCGTCGGGGCATTGAGGCTAATCCCGACCAGATCAAAGCCATCATCGAGATCAAGTCTCCTCGAAATTTCAAAGAAGTCCAGAAACTCACCGGTCGAGTAGCGGCTCTAAACAGGTTTATCTCTCGATCCTCTGACAAATGTCACTTATTTTATAACGTTCTCAGGAAAAACAGAGGTTTCGACAGGACCGACGATCATGAGCGAGCGTTGCAAAATCTGAAAAAGTACATGACGTCGCCTCCTTTATTGTCAAACCCATATGATCATGAGGTCCTACAGCTGTATTTGGCTGTTAGTCCAAATTCAGTAAGTGCCGTTCTGACACGCGAAGATGAAAAACAGCAATTGCCGATTTATTATGTAAGTAAATCCCTCTTAGACGCGGAAACCAGGTATTCCTCTATGGAAAAATTGCTTTTATCGCTAGTCACTGCTGCTAAAAAATTACGTCACTACTTTGAATCGCATCCTATTACTGTTGTGACTAATTTCCCTCTTAAGTCTGTCTTAAGAAAACCTGAGTTGACAGGTCGATTGGCAAAGTGGAGCATATACCTCAGTAGCTACGATATCGACTTCAAACCTAGAACTGCAATCAAATCACAAGCGTTAGCATACTTTATCGCCGATTTCAGTCCAGAACTGGAGAAAGAAGCAGAGTCTGAAATATCAACTGTGGCGACTCACGACGACGCACCTTGGATCTTACACGTCGATGGGTCATCCAACACCAGAGGCTCGGGGTTAGGCATCGTCTTAAAGTCACCACAGGGGGGCAAGATGGTATACTCGGTCCGATGCAACTTCAATACCACCAACAACGAAGCTGGATATGAAGCCCTGATCGTGGGAATGAATATGGCCTACGACTCGGGGGCAACCGCGCTGCATGTCAAGAGCGACTCTCTGTTGGTAGTAAATCAGATAAATGGAGAAGAAACATGCCAAGGATTCAAAAATGGCATCATATCTAAGCGTGGCAAAAGAAATTTCTGAAAAATTTAGATCTTTTTCTATTGAACAGATTCCGCGAGACCAGAACACTCAGGCCGACGCATTGGCAAGCCTTGGGTCCGCTTTAGTTGAACCAATATTTGATGTTATTCCTATGATTCACCTAGCAACGCCGTCCATTGGAAACACAGACGTCATCCAGATCGAAGACGAAGAAAATGATTGGTCACGCGACATTCGAAATTTCCTCGTGCACGACCAACTCCCCGAAGACAAAATGGAGGTTCAAAAAATCAGATTCAAAGCATCTAAGTACGTCATGATCGAAAATAAGCTTTATCGGCGATCATCGACGGGCTTAAATTTAAGGTGCGTCATCAGCAAAAATCAAGCCCGGAAAATCCTCCAAGAGATGCACGACGGCGAATGCGGTAATCATTCAGGAGGCCGTAGTTTAGCTAATCGTATATCCCGACAAGGATATGTTTGGCCAACACTGCGACAAGATGCCATCAAGTACGTCCAGAGTTGCGACCCCTGTCAACGACACTCAGGTATGTCTCATAAACCCTCAGAACCTTTGAACACGACACTTATCCCATGGCCCTTCATGAGATGGGGAATGGATATCGTCGGCAAGCTACCGCCTGCTCCGGGGCAAAAGGTGTTTCTCCTCGTACTTACGGACTACTTTTCTAAATGGGTCAAAGCGGCTGCCTTCTCCCAAATTAGGGATAAAGAAGTTATCTCTTTTATCCAGGCTAACATCATATGCAGGTTTGGGATTCCGTCCGAATTGTCTGCGACAATGGATCCCAATTCATAAGTGATAGGACCCAACAGTTCTATGAAGATAGAAGCATCAAACTGACAACCTCGACTCCCAGATATCCCCAAGCCAATGGACTTGCTGAGTCAAGTAATAAGACTATTGTAGCTTCGATCAAGAAACGATTAAAAGCTGCAAAGGGAAGATGGGTCGAAGAACTCCCTTCAGTCTTATGGGCAAATCGCACGACGCCCCGCACGTCCACAGGACAAACCCCCTTCTCTCTCGTCTACGGTTGTGAAGCCGTCCTACCAATCGAAGTTCATCTCCCGACCTCAAGGCATACTTCCGTCGACCATAACCTGGTTGATTTAAGTTATGACCTCGACGCCCTCGAAGATCTCAGAGAATCCGCCTTGATCAGGATGGCGTCGCAGAAGCAGGCGGTCGAACGACGTTTCAATAAGCACGTCAAAGTTAAAGTCTTTCAAGAAGGCGATTACGTCCTCCGTCGAGTATTCCTAAATACCCAGGAGCTCAACGCGGGTAAGATTTCTACTAAGTGGGAAGGTCCTTACCGCATTTTCGAAGTCGTTGGTAAAGGAGCCTAACGACTTCAGACCCTCGACAATCAAGAAATCCCGCGAAGTTGGAACGCGATGCATCTGAAAAAATATTTCTTTTAGAGTCGCCTCCCTCTCATACAAAGTTTTTTCAACACAATAGTAAAATCGTTGGTGGTCCGACGACCGACCTCTAACAAACTTTATCGCAGGTACGCACGACATGAGTATCCGAGTGTGTGACATTAATTGTTTTACCACAGGGGCATATATTCTAGAATTTCGTCATACGATACAATTACATATAAGGTCTGAACGATCCCTCGATCTAAGTTTCTGGAACTCAGAAAAACTTTGTATGTTCTGACACATCAATGATGTATATTTGTGCTTATTAATACAGTCCAAATATATGATTTATGTTTCAAACCGTTACATTACAATGAATGCCTAAGTCGCACGATCCTCCGTTTGTTTCATACTTAACGAATTTTATGATCGATCCACGACATATGTAATTGAAAACACAAGTTCAGCAAAAGAAGGAACTTCGTTGAATGATTACATATGAACGACCGATAGTCGGACGAATAAAGATAAAGTCAAAAGTCGTTACATACCAACAACCCGACCACCAATGGTCGAGCATGAAAAGCCTAGTTCGTAAACCCCAAAATCTACCCTAGAACTAAAGAAGCATATCGATCGCAAGCTCTGCCCAACAGTCTCGACCTTCGAAGCCCTGCCAATCCCGAAGAACTGATGCAAGGATTAAACGAGTATATTAGGAGTTGTCTTCCAACTCCTTACGCCTTGACATTCTGAGAATGTGGCTCTTAAGATTAATGTTAAGGTTGGAGGAAGGAATATATTCCTTTCGACGATCGACCTCCACTCCAACATTTCCTCTGCCTTCACATATTTTGGAGAGGAAACCGAAACATCTGCAAATTACAAAAGAAACATATTAAATGCTCAGCGAAAGAACATCGATAACACAATTTTTGAAAGAAAAACTTACAAGGAACGTCAGTTCGGCTAAACACAGCCCTATATCTTCAACAGAGATCCTTTGAAAACACTCCTCGGAAAATAAGGGCTGATGTTTCCCCGGATGCGGAAGCGACTTCATCCTGACGAGGACGTAGTCAAACGAGAAGGATTGCGACAGCGCAAAGCTGATCACCGAAAGTTCCTCCTCGTTCTCTCCCGTCTTTACACCCTCGCCCCTGTCGGCTGACGAAAGGGATGACGTGGCAGAAGACATCATCGCCAGATGCGCAGAATGCACAGACATCGTGTTCATCGTAACCAACATCGTCAACGATTCGGGTATCGCAACCCTTGATAGATCTCCGACCACCCAAGATTTAAACAAAGTCGAGATTCTAGAGAAGGGCCTCATCAGAAACAGAAAACTTTTCTCTAAAGAAAACAACCCATTGTGATATCTATTTATGCAGGAAAACGCAACAAGTCGAGTCTGCTGATGATCAACATGCGTCCATACCTATCCGAATCTTCGACACCTGTCTTCGACAGCTGGTAAGCATTATCGTGCGTCAGTATGACGTCCCAACTTTTCAACTTCTCATTCATTTAAAGGCGAACCGATCTAGTTCCACGACAACCAGGTAAGTCCCTCAACCCAGGTCATGAGTCTAAGCGTTCGACAAGCAAAAAAATTTGGGGGCAAACTGTTTGGGCAAAAAATCACGTCGTACGACCGCGGCCAAAACAGGTAAGATGCACGTTATAATCCAAATCTTGTATTAAGATAAGGTATCGACAAGAACCTAGAAAACATCTGTCGTCTCCCGTAAAAGGTAAGTCGTACGAACCTCATGACGCTCGACCACAGCGTCGCCCATCCGCGTAAGATCATTGTACCTTCGAGCAAAGCTAACGTTAACCTTGACTGTAACGTGTGTTAAGTATTTAATGCAGGAGTCAAAGCCATTAACAGTGAGCAGCCGTAACGGACGAAGAACATTATGGATAATCACTCCGGCGACCGTTTCCAGCCGTTATAGCCGTTGATCAAAGCATTAATGGAGCTAATTAATGACGCGAAGACTATAAATACCAAGCTAAGTCTTCACATCAAGGACCATGAGTGAACATCCGATACACATCAGCAATCATTAGCGAACATCACCGAACAGCAGAGAAAAACATTCAAGCTCATAGCTAAGAACCCTCAAACTATGGAAATCAAGTACTGAAAGCCAGAACCCTGCAGCGAACTCAATAACACTCGAAGAAAAGCTCAAGTCATCGCTCTCGACGTACACCGACAGCTTTCGACCAATAGTTGTTTACACTTTGTATTCACACGACAAACACCTGTTTTTACGTTCAAACACTTGTACTTTACATTTCGAAGCATTTCCTTCATTTGTATTGTAACTATCGTACGACCGACGCCAGTACGAAGGACATCTCCCCTGATTGGCGACCATAGTGCAGCAACGACACCCACTGTCGTCCGTAGGTTTTTTCCTCGGTTGAGGTTTTTCCTGCGTCATCAAATCCTTTGTCTTATTTATTTTTCCCTCGTCGCACGTCTCGTCGAAAGATCATTTCTTTAGTTGTTTAAGTCCACATCGACCTTAAGTTGTCCCTTTGGTGCGATTTTTGGCATTAACAAGCTTCAAGTGTCTATTGTGGCGACTCACGACGACGTACCTTAGACCTTACACGTCGATGGATCATCCAACGTCAGCGGTTCAGGACTTGGCGTCGTCTTAAAGTCGCCACAGGGGGGCAAGATGGTATATTCCGTTCGATGCGACTTCAAAACCACCAACAACGAAGGTGAGTATGAAGCCCTGATCGTGGGAATGAATATGGCCCACGACTCGGGGGCAACCGCGCTACATGTCAAAAGCGATTCTCTCCTGGTCGTGAACCAGATGAATGGAGAATTCGCGGCCAAAGATTCAAAGATGACAGCGTACCTAAAGGTAGCAAAAGAAAAATCCGAAAAGTTTAAATCTTTTTCTATTGAACAAATTCCAAGGGACCAGAACACTCAAGCCGATGCTTTAGCAAATCTTAGGTCTGCTTTGGTCGAGCCAATATTCGACAACATTCCTATGATCCATCTGGCGACATCGTCCATCGAAAATGTCGATGTCGTCCAGATCGAAGACCAAGAAGATGATTGGTCGTGCGACATTAGAAATTTCCTTGTGCATGACCAACTCCCAGGAGACAAGATGGAAGCTCGGAAGATCAGATTCAAAGCATCCAGGTATGTCGTGATCGGAGATAGACTCTATCGACGATCATCGACAGGCTTACACCTGAGATGCGTCATCAGCAAAGGTCAAGTTCAGAAGATCCTTCAAGAAATGCACGAAGGAGAGTGTGGCAACCACTCAGGAGGTCATAGTTTGGCCAATTATATCTCTCGACAAGGCTATTTTTGGCCAACACTACGACAAGACGCCATCAGATATGTCCAGAACTGTGACCCTTGTCAGCGACATTCAGGTATGTCCCATAAACCTTCTGAACCTTTACATTCGACACTTATCCCATGGCCATTCATGAGATGGGGAATGGACATTGTCGGCAAGCTACCACCTGCCTCAGGGCAAAAGGTATTTCTTCTTGTACTTACAGATTATTTCTCTAAGTGGGTAGAAGCAGCTGCTTTTTCCCAAGTTCGGGATAAGGAAGTCATCTCTTTTATCCAGACTAACATCATATGCAGGTTTGGGATCCCGTCCGAAATTGTCTGTGATAATGGATCCCAGTTCATAAGCAACAGGACTCAACAGTTCTGTGAAGACCGCAACATCAAGCTGACGACCTCGACACCCAGGTATCCCCAGGCAAATGGACTCACTGAGTCGAGAAATAAGACCATTATTGCTTCGATCAAGAAAAGATTAAAAGCTGCAAAGGGAAAATGGGTCGAAGAACCCCCTTCGGTCCTATGGGCGAATCGCACGACGCCTCGCACGTCCACAGTACAAACCCCTTTCTCTTTGGTCTATGGTTGTGAAGCAGTTTTGCCGGTCGAGGCATACTTCCGTTGACCATAACCTGGTTGATTTAAGTTATGACCTCGACGCCCTTGAAGAACTTAGAGAATCAGCACTGATCAGAATGGCATCGCAAAAGCAAGTGATCGAGCGACATTTCAACAAGAATGTCAAGGCAAAAGTATTTCAAGAAGGCGATTACGTCCTCCGACGAGTGTTCCAAAGCACTCA
Source organism: Saussurea involucrata (assembly GCA_033807775.1). Taxonomy (NCBI): domain Eukaryota; kingdom Viridiplantae; phylum Streptophyta; class Magnoliopsida; order Asterales; family Asteraceae; genus Saussurea; species Saussurea involucrata. The sequence continues at coordinate 31,236,253 of CM066316.1, forward strand.
AGAGCTCAATGCAGGTAAGCTTTCCACCAGATGGGAAGGTCCTTATCGTATCTCAGAAGTCGTGGGTAAAGGTGCCTATCGGCTCCAAACCCTCGACAATCAAGATGTCCCATGTAGCTGGAATGCAATACATCTGAAAAGGTATTTCTTCTAAGTCCTTTTCCTTCTTTCATACGATTTTTTATTCAACACAACGATTACTGACTTAAGCATCAGAGGGTCGTTGGCTAGCCAACGACCAACCTATGACATTGTTTTATCGCAGGGTCACACGGCATAAGTTACTAAGTCTATCATACGACTTTAGTAAAATCGCATGACATGCACAGTCAATTCTATTAGACGACTCGATTGTATGACTTCAGGAACACATGATTCAAGTTCATTGTACGATCTAGTTGTACGATCGTAAGGTCTAGCGACCCCACGATCTAAGTTTTCTAACTTAAAGAAATTTCATGTTCTGAATAAGTGCTTTGATCGCATGTGCTTGTGTTTGCTTACACAATTTCAAAATATATGACTTACGTCCTAGTCGTTGTATTGCAATGGATGCCTGAGTTGCACGTCTTATGGTTCATTCTGTACTTAGTGAATTTCGCAATTGATGTTCATAAAAAATGCAAATCGAAATAATGCGCAAGTTTAGTAGAAATATGAATTTCATTTGTCAAAAGTCAATTACATCCAAGTAACTCGACCACCAACGGTCGAGTGGTAAAAAAAACTAAGCAAAATTTTCTAAGTCTGAGAAGGATCATCGGTCGCGTCCTTGCTTGGCGACCATAGTGCAGCGACGACATCCTTCTCGTCATCCGAGTCAAGGTCTCTTTCGGTCCCAACTTCCCTCAAGAAGAAGGCAAGCTCATCCGACGCCGAAGCCAGAGGATTCTTGCCCGACAGGTGTCGTCGCATGATCGCCGCCCGCGCGGTCAATCGAGCAAGAGCGAAATGGACTTAGCCTCGTCCTTCAGCTCCTTCACCTCACTCTCTAACTCCGCCACCCTAGACTTGGAGTCTTCAGCCTCTTTTTCACTCGCAGCCAAAGACTCCTTGATCTTCTCCAGCTCGTCCCTTTGATCGGCGATCAAGGACAAAGATTGCTTCAGACGGTGGTTTGCCTCATCCTTTGCACGTCCAATGGCCTCCGACTCATTCAGGACCTCATCAAGACGTTTAGACATAGCCTCGGCATGCTCTAGAGCGACCTTCTCCCTGTCCAATGCCGCATTCCCCCTCTCGTGAGCAGAAGACACTAGACCCTTTATTTTCTCTGTTTCAGCATGCAAGGCAAGGGTTGACCGGAACGCGTGTAAGACACAAAGGAGCATGTTAGTAAACGCTCGACAAAAATTACAAACACCGAAAACACAAGTTTTGAAAGAAAAACTTACCAGGAACGCCAATCCGGCAACGTGAGATCCTGTCTCCTCTACCGGGACTCCCTCGAAACGCTCCTTGAAATAAGGGAGCATCATATTTCCCCAGATGAGGAAACAGATTCGTCCCGTCTAGGACGTGATCAGCCATAAAATCTGACGGAAACGTAAAGTTGACCGTCGTGACCTTAGCCTCTCCCGTCACATGGCCCTTGCCCTTGTCGGCCGACGAAGGGGTCGACGTGGTAGACGGAGACTTCGCCGTTTTCGCCGGAGGCGCTGAACTGATAGGTGTTGCATCAATCACACCAGAAGACGTCTTCGTCTTTACGGGTGATGCGACTGATACCTTCGCCTTCTCAAGCGTAACGACTCTCGACGAGTCGTCAACCCTTGAAGACAGTTCCCTCGAGATCGTCATCCTCGTCTTCTTTAAAACCCCCGACCCAGTGGTCGAGGTCCCTCTCCTATTTTCCTTGCCCTTACGGGCAAGTTTAGCTTGAGCTGCCTTTTTGGCAGACGCAGTCGATACCTTCGCCTGAGATTCTCCTGGAAACAACGAAGAGAGAAATATTACACGATAGACATAATTAAAAAGATCGAGGTCGAGCAGAAAAGAATAAAAACATACTTACCGGTCATCTCTTCTTCTTCTCTCGACTCTTCCTCTCTCTCCTCTGTCTCATCTTCTTTTTCCTTCTCACGTTTCTCTCCCCGATTCTCTGCCAGATACACCAAGTCTTCGTCGTCGTCATCCACAAGGTGTTGTGTGAAAAACGATCGCTCAATAGCGCTGAATTCTAAGAACGCGTCGACCTTTCCTTGAGAGTTGGCGTAGGGATTCACGTCCTCAAACTTAATATCTGTCGACACATAAAAAACAAGTTAGAAACAAGTCGAAATTAACACACGACACGCGACAAAAAGCTAGAAAATCTCACCCGACATATTCCAGCCGGCCCTAATCCAGCCGCTCTCAGAGTCGGGCGTCGGTTTACGCATGAACGCGTACCTGGTCTTCCACTTACGGTCATTAACAACAGTCTTCAATACCAAGGTACGATCGCCCTTATGCCTAGAAAACATGCTATAGCGATGACATCCGTCCTTCTTTACTTGATAAGCCAAGAGGAGGTCGCGAACATTCATGGGAGACTCCCAGTTTTTGGTAAGGCGCTAAATCACTTGTACGACTCGCCAGAATTGGGGCATTAATTGACCCGGTGCTAAATCGAACTCAAGCATAAATGCATTGGCCAGAGGCGAATAAGGCCATTCGAAACCTATCTTAAAAGGGTATTCGTATATGACGACGAACCCCTCTGGACACATATGTGGTCGAGTCTGACCTGCCCTAATCAATGTAATCCCCACACGGATTTTTGCTAGACTCCTAAGGTCGTCGAGATCCTCTTGGTCTCGAATAGAACTTACAGGCTCAGTCGACATTTCTAACCCTGTTAAGCAGATTTGCACGTCTGAAGAACCCCAAAAATCCCAGCTTTTCCTAGGTTTTGTGACGCCAGACTTACAAAAGATGAAGAGTCGTACCTTTTATAGGCGCTCTAAAAACCTCGAAATTCCTAATCGAATCGAAGATTCTTGCAGGTTTGGGAAGAATCTGACGAAGAACAGCAAGAATCGAGAAGAAAATCTCACTCTAAAAACCCTCTGGAAGCGTAAAATGGAAAAGATACACTGTGGGTCTCTATTTATGTAAACGATCGTGTCAGGTCGAGTCACTCGATGATCGACACGTGCCTTCGCCTTTTCGTCTGCACAGACGGATCGTCGACACCTGGCACTTACAACTGTTAAGCACGATCGCACGTCAGCGTGACGTAACGATCTTATCCCCTTTTCGACTTCCCCTTTAGTTGGAATCAAACCGATCCAGTTTCCTAACCAACGACTTTCGACACGTGTCATGACCCCAAACGTCCGACTGACAAAAATTTAAAAATTTGAAATTTGAATTTGCCACTCTATTTTTAAATTTTGGGGGCAAACTGTTTGGGTAAAATTTCATCAGTCTCGACCACGGCCATAAATTTACCCACGACACTCAACTGTCGTAAGACACCTCTCGACCTTGACCTACTAACATGAGATGACTGTTATGTTTTCTGTGTTTAATGCAGGGTCAACACAATTAATGACCAACGGACGTAACCGACGAGATTAATTACAAGCATTAAACCACAACGACCGTTATGACTGTTATTCTTACATTCATGAGGGTCATTCAAAGCTACGAAGACTATAAATACAACGATCCCAACCTCATTTGCGAACAACTGAACTCCCAAGAACACTCAGAGCGAAATACTTGAAGCAAAACTCTCTCTCTCGAGACGCACGAATCCAACGCACGACACATTGTTTTTCCACACGACGCACTTGTTTTTTACATTCGATACACTTGTTACTTTACATTTAAAGTCTTTCTTTCATTTGTATTGTAATCTTTGTACTCTCGACACTTGGAACATAAGGACATCGCCCTTGTTTGGCGACCATAGTGCAGCGACGACATCCTACTGTCGTCCGCGAGTTTTTTCCTCGTTGAGGTTTTTCCCGCGTCATCAAATCCCTTGCGTCTTATTTATATTTTTATCGTTATCGTATTGCTTTGTCGAACGATTCCCATCTTTAGATGTTAAGCTCCACAATTAACCTTAAGTTATCCTTCTGGACGATTTTTGGCATTAACAGTTTCGCATCAGAAGGATCCGAGATGTGAGGAATTCGCATCAAGGAGGATCCGAAATTTGAGGAATTCGGATGATGTTGAATCCGAAAAGTAGGGTTTTTGCATGCTGCTTGATCCGAAAAGTTTTATTCTCCTACTCAGTTGGATACGAAAAGTTTTGTGATTCTATGTGGGATGCGAAAAGTTTAATGCTTCCATGGTTTTTAAAGCTGCAAATATATGATTTTCATGTACAAGACTTGAAGATGATTTGATAGAGTTTTTGTTCAAGAGATTGACTTTACAAAGAGCTTATTGAAGATTATTCTATGTTTGAAGATGATAAGAGCTTCAATAGTTAAAGCGGCCAGTGTTAAAGTTTTGAAGATCAAGTGCTGAAGACTGCTGTTATATTTTTGTTAAATCTTGAATCCAAAGGGGGAGAATGTTAGAGCATTATTGTATTCAAGATTTACTGTAAAGTCAATGTATCTGTATTAGCCAATGTTATGTGCGTATGCCTTTATACCTTGTATGTAATAGGTATAAATAGGCTTGTCTTAGTTATAGTGATATGAACTTTGTCATTGTAAGCTTTTGTGTCATTTGTACTTTCACACTTATACATGAATGACAAATTCTATCTCTAGATTCTCTCTATGATTGTGATTACACTTTGCTAGATTTGAGGGAACAACAAAGTACACTTTCTTGCGTGGAGAATGGTTAATTTATATAAGCAGTCGAACGAGATTTACCCGATTGATGAACGATACTGCAAATGGGTTTTCATTGTATCCATTGGTGCCTACAGTTAAAACACTTGCAAGGGACAGGAGTACACGAAAAATGATGACTGGTAAATTTAAATTATCTGCTACATTTACATTTTTATTTTATATTTCCTTTTAGCAGTAAAATCACATTTTGTGACAATTAAACTTTGTGTATATGTTGCTGTAATCGATGGAGAGCGGGTCTGGGGCATGTTTGAACTCTTATTGCAAGATGGGACGTAAGCATGTTATGTATTATAAATTACCCATTAACAAATTATAACGTTTTTTATAACATTTAAACTATGAGCAGGTGGTATGCAATCAAGTTGAGACTGTATGATAGTCGCAACTTAGTTATTGTTAGGATGTCTCGTGCGATCGTGGAAAAAATTGTCATTTACGTGTCTCGAGTGAAACTTATTCACGAAGGCGAAAGTATGTTACATGATATTAATTTTTTATACAATTACAATGTTACTAAGTAAATCAGTACACTAATTTGAGTTATAATTAAATGCACATTATATTTATTTTCATGCAATTTATAGTGTTCCGCAGAGGTGACGAAGTTCGTGTTTCACCCATGTATACCGGAAGCGGAGGAGAATGCTCTTATGCATAATTAAAAGTACCAGATCAACCCACATTTACCGACGCTATTATGTTTTTTATTTATTTTTGTTGTTCAAATTTTATGATTACTTTATAAATGGAGTTACTATGTCTTTTTATTTATTTATTTGTTAAAATTTGATAATATATATCTTCCAATTGACATGCTTATATGAATTATGTATCTATTCATATATGCATAAACATAGTCATGGTTAATACTATGTCTTTTTATTTATGTTTTTGTTAAAATTTGATAATATATCTAATTTTATTATCATGATAAAAAACTTTAACAAATTGACCGCTAGAAAACATTGTGAAAGTAAACAAGTGGTAAAAGCAAAAACTGTCTTCGGACTAATGATTCTTAAAATAAAAATAAAAAAAATTCTTGTATACATTTAGTTCTTGACGTCTAAAAGATCTTTCTCGGTAAATTTGAAACAATAATATATTGGTCATGATGATGTAAGATATTGAAAATTGATATGCAGCATCATAGAATTAGTTATATTGAAACAAACATAATTTTTTTAAAAAAATTAATTAACAGAAATATCTTCTAAATGATTACTATAAAAATCTATCAAAATTAGTTATCATGAAATTTTAGACATCTGGTTTGGAAACGTAAGATTCACAACACATCATTAATCATTTGGAGATTTGCTTAAGCACATTGTTTAATACGATGATTTTATTTCATGCAATTACAAAAAGTCAAGATACAAATAGTAAAAGGAGAAGGGAAAATTTTGTTTTAGAAATTTTATTGTATTTAAAGATGTCTTAAAGTAGACAACAATATAAGTTTTTTAAATATGTTTGTCGATTTACATTTATATTAAAATTTTAGAATTAATTTTTATATTTGTAACTACAACTTGGTGAGCCCAAAGCCCATGGGCTTGTAAGTCAACAAACAAAAACAATTAGTCGCCACTCGGTAAAGAGAAATTCCACAATTTGGCACGTATAGGTCAACTCCCACGTTCCTTCCCCACTCCCCTAAACCTACTCTCTTCTCCGGCGATGACAGTTTGGCACATTTGGAGTTTGGCACTCTGCGTATTGGCACACGTGATTATTCCTTGTGCACTTGATAAGTTTTTCTTGCAATTAAAGTTCCTAACCTCTATTATCAAAGTTCCTAACCTCCATTTGAATATTTCTTTGTTTAATATTATGTTTGAGGTCGACTGTTCTTAAATTTCTTTTGCTTACATATTTCTTTCAGAGGTAAACGGTTTGAGGTCGACTTTTCTTAAATTTCAAGAATGCGTATATGGTCAATTTCATCCTCTAATCACATGATTAATTTCGTATTTGATCTTATTAGTTTAAGATCATTTCGATTTTGGTTGTGATATTTGCTGGAGTTACGATTTGGTGTTGCAAATCTATTGTACCCAGCTGTTTGTGGAAATGTTTTTGTGAACTAAGATTTAAAATAAAATATCGATTTATTTTATTTTAAAAATATAAATGGATTCAAATTCTTGATTCACCCTCATATGCCAAAACAGTCCGGATTTGTACAATGGTCTACATATTTGGAAAAATAAAGAAAATACTTGAATGGTAAAGCAAGGATTTTTATTATATACTACAAGTCTACTTGTGCAATGCAACACGATAAATTTTGATTTTATTTTTTGTTTTTATCTACGGTCTTGTGTGGTTTTATGAAAACGATAATGTTTTTTTTTTATAAATTTGTTTAATTTATTTTTTTGTTTTAATCTAATTTTGGTTTAATAATGATGTAATTTACTTTAGGCTTAATAGTATATCTATAACAAAAAACTAACTATTCTGTTAAAATTCAATGATTATCCTAATTATATTTTAGATATTTTTTTATATTTAAAATGAAATGTTTATCATGTATTTGATTATGTTTATGAGTTAGTTATGAATTCAAACATGCAGTTTTAGAAAATTGTATTGATGCATTAGTTATCTGTAATCCTGCAACAATTAACAATATGTAATGCATAAAAATGTGATTTAAGAGTTTTCTCAAATGCTTTATAATATAGTATAGATAAACAATAATTTCATGAATTAAGCTCTATAATAACAAGACCATATGCGAAACATATAAAGTTTTAATTTTTACTTGAATTCAACTCAAAATTAGGAGCACCCAGATAGAAAGAAAATGTTGAATTCAACTCAAAATCAGCAATCCCAGATCGGAAAACATGGGAAAATCAGTTGTTTGAATTTGGCACAAGTTCATCACAACCCAGATAGAAAAAAACAGATAAAAATTCTATTTTTGCTTGAATTTAGGCCCAGATAAACAAAAGAAAACATGTTGTTCAAATTGGAAAAGAGCAAAGAAATGGCTGCTTTCTTGAATTTCAATAAATTAAGCACTACCCACATGATGAACAGTAATAAATTTGCTACTGGTTTTTAAATCCTAGCTAAAAAGGGGGAAAAGTAAAATTTACATCAAAACTCTTGAATCGATGTTTGTTAATGAATCTTATTGACTTGCTTTCAGTATAAGATCATGGGAAACTTTCTCTGTTTGGTTCAAGTTGATCAATCCACTGTTGTGATCAAGAAGACTTTTGGGAAGTTTGATGATCTTCTTCAGCCAGGTTGTCATTGTGTGCCTTGGATTTTCGGTAGTCGGCTTGCTGGGCATCTCACACTAAGACTTCAGAATACTGTTATGAAGGTAATGTTTCAGTAGTTGCTCCATAAATATCTTCATCATCAGCTGAAATTCTGTTAATTTGGAGAATTGGTGGTATTGATGGTGGCTTTTTTTGCATTTTCCTTACAACCAACATTTTTCAGCTATGATGTAGATTATATTTTGTTTTATTGAATAAAAGCTATTTATTCGGTAAGAGGAAACAATAGATAAGTAACATCCTTGTAGTGAAACCATTACTAAAATGCAAGTTAATTGGTTATAGGATAAATATATCGGTGGTACTTTGGGTTTTTGTAACCAAATATTCCTGTAAATATCCACCATATATACGTTCACATAGAAAATTAATCAAAATACCATCATTTTAGTAACTGATGTTTAAGGGGCCATTTACCAACAATCCATTTTAATGGTTCAACGAGAGACATTTTTGTCAAAAAAACAATATGCAAAGGTTTTTTTAGCTGAATTAAGTTATATATATATATATATATATATATATATATATATATATAGAGAGAGAGAGAGAAAGGGTTTGTTTTAGGGATTTGAAGAAGAAGAATGGGTGTTATTGGGAATTCAACAAGGGTGAGAAGAAATATTCAACTCTCTTTGTTCCTGTTGGTCCCGAAGGGGTTCTACAAGGGTGAAAGTTTGTAGAAGGGGATGTTGAATACAAACAAAAAATTTACTTTTCTAAATTGTTTATTGATAAATCAAAATACAATTTACAGTGTGTTGCGGAATAGGATTAAGTAAACCTAATCTAAACAAACTTAATAATCACTAAGGTTCTTGCACTAGAAAATAGAAAGAAGGGATAAGTAGAAAAATAGAAGGTTTGTCTACTTGCACTAAGGAGATTGGAGATCCTTCATAATGAAGGATGTTGCTCCTATTTATACCCCATGCATTAAATGCATGACAACAACACTTTACACGTGTTAGATCTTCATTGGACGCATGCTTCTGACTTTTGTCAAATACATGCTCTTGGACGCATAGTGAACAGTGTAGGTGTCAGAGTGGTTGTACGATTATGGACAAAAGCAAACTTCCTTCATCTTTTGAGGCCTGATGTAAGTCAGCTATCGCTGAATCCTTGTTCTTGAATTGTCGCGCGTGTGTAGACTTGTTTTGGTTTTTGTTAGTCCCAGATGGCTTAACAAGTATTGTAGAATGGGGGGGGGGGGGGGGGGTTGAATACAATACTCAAAATTTTCACAATTTTAATTATATTATTGAAAAATTTTCAACAAGAATTACACATAGAAAACTTAAGATTGTCGCGGAAATGAACAGATAAACTATTCTAACAATCTTACACAAAGTATACAAACAAAACAACTAAGAACACTTAGAGCAAAGCTATCAGGTTATAAAGAAATATGGAGATTTCTTGCACTGAGAGAGATTTCTAGAAAGCGTAGTTTGCATGGGGATATCTTCTTCCTTTTATAGTAACCAGGAGTGTACAGGCATTAAATGCTTGGGACACTTGTCATCATCATATTTGCTGAGGATGTTGACTCCTGAAAAGCTGAGATGTCTTTATCACCTTTTACTAGGTACTAGGAATAGAACCCATGCTGCTGAAAGGGACTTTAACTGATAATGGATAAAACGACAAATAGCCACTTTTATCTGCCAAACGATATTGTCCCATAATAAATGATCTTCTTGAACACCGATGAAGTTTATCCGATATAATTGACTTTGGAACTTGAAACAATCTGCAGAGAGAAAATCATTTATTTGATAACATATAGATCCCACCGATTTTAGCACCCTTATCGGTGGGATGATGCTGACCGACAAAGGATATGTCGGTGAAGGGGGTTGTCCACCGATTTGTGAGAACAAGATCGGTGATGGGTGGTCCACCGATTTGTGAGAACAAATTCGATGGATAATGACTTGGTTGAATGTAGAGAAGAGTCTTCTATTTTCCACAAGTAGAATGTCTTCAAGCTTGGTTCCGGTTGATATTCGACTTCACCGAACAGTTGATATCTCGTACAAGTCATCTTTAAAAGAACCATGCTAAAATATTCTAAGTAAGATATAAGGGAGAACATCGGTGAGTCAATTTCAAATCTAGGTGACCCAACAATCTCCCCCTTTTCACATAGACCATTCTTTTTGTTCTTTTTGATCTATTTTTCTTTTGTATGAGTATGTATACTATATACAGTATTTACAAGTAAATGAAAGTAAAGTTATGTACCAAAAAAATTCAAATAGAGAGGTACTTGTATTTAGATAAGTTTTCTCGTACATTTGTCAAAAAGATAAACAATTTTTTTTACATGTACCATTGAGAGAGAGAACCTATTTCTTGGAGGTTTGTCGACGCTTGATTTCATCTAATAGTTTTCGGTAGAAAGGTTGAGCTTCGGGGATGTTGGGAAAGAGGTTGGAGATGCCTTGAAGAAACATGGTATCGACGATGGGTATTTGAGCAAATCTGAAAAAGGCTCGACGACCAAAACCATCATTGAAGAGTAGTCCAGGTATCGGTGCAAGGCTCAAAGTTGTGGTAGGATGAGGCACGGAAGTGGGAAGGGAAAAATTTAGATTGCTTATATTTGGAATCTTCCCTTCAGCTGCCATTTCCTTGAACACTTTGTCGATAGGATTCTTGACTATGGGAAGACGGATATCCTCTTTCATTGATTGAAGTTTTGCGCTTTCTTCTGAGGTTAGAACTATGTTGTGTTTTCTATTGATCTCTTTCATCTTTTCCATCAATCTACCAATGCATTTTATAAAGATGTCTTTCTTTGGGTTTGCACTTCTGAGTAAGTGTTGAGAGATTTCATACCATTCGGGAAGGCCGAAATGTTTGAGGTGGATATCTCTTACACTTTTCATCGAACCATCTTCTCTATCAATGATTAACCTGACATCTTTCGGGTTGGCTTTGGATGTAGCAATTTTGACGTTCGAGATCGGGGATCTGCTAAGTCGGTGGTGCATGGTCTTTTTGTACCAACTTATTTCATCATCTCTTTCTTCTTCAAGAGCACTCAACACCTATTTTTGAATTTGGATGGCATCCGTAGATTTTGCTTTTGCTGCTTCTTCTTCGGCAACCTTTAGCGAGAGAGCTTTAGAATCATCCAAAGCTTTTTGAGCAAGTCTAGCCTCTTCAATTTCTTGAGGAGATAGACCAAGATCTATGGTAGAAACTTGGGAAGCAGGCTTTAGCTTTAGGTTTTGAGCACCCTCAGGTCGGGCCCCATACTTAGCTAACTCTTTCTTTTTCTTTTGTTCTGCTGCTTCTTGTTCGGCAGAGAGTAGTTTCTTTCCTTTATCCTTAGGGATTTTGGATCCTTGCTCCCCCTCAGTATGTGCAGGGATTTCCACCGATTTCTCTTGAATCGGTGGTGGTGAGGATTTCGGAGGAGGTGAAGAGATCAGAGGCTTTGATGAAATCGGTGGTGGAGAGGTTTCTGGTGAGGTCATAAGAGGAGCTTCAGTGGGTTGTGGTGAAATTTCGGTGGAGGTTGAAGGTGTTTCGGTGGAAGATGAAGTTGTTTTGGTGGCAGGTGAAGGCTCGTTGATGATAGATCTCTTAATCGAAGGCATTTTTGGTTGACTAAGAGTTTTCTCCCCCTCAGCATCAGCCGGAACCTTAAAACCCAACTGTACAAAAACACTATCAAACTTGGTGTGAAGATGAGCCAGGCTTCGAGAGGTGTTACCCGAAATCATAGAAAAATCACCCAAATCCATCTCCCATTGGGCCTTGTCCAGCATGTTGTCAGCTTTGGCGTGGAGAGTGTTGAGAGAATCGGTGATGTTTTTATCTAGACCTTAATGAGACTTGGCCTCCTAAATAAGCCTCTGGAGTTCAGAATCCTTGATTAGAGATGATGTCTTGAAATGATCAAAGGTATCGACTTTGTTGGATAAAAGTTCCAGGTTTTCAGACACTGGCTGAAGAGCTTCACGAAGAACGTCTACCAAGACCTGTTGTTGCCGAGACTCGAGAACAGAAACCCGATTATTGGTTTGAGCGATGAAAGAGACCATGGCTTGTTTCAGGGATTCAAATTGTGTAACAACTGATCGACACTGATGAGTACACTCTTGAACCTCGGTTAATAAATCATTTGGAGTGGGAGGAGCACTATCCCCATGTAATGGGAATCGGGGATCTTGTGGATAAAGTTGGGAATGAGGGAGTATGCGGTCCTCAACAAAGTAAGATGATGTTGGTTGAGCCCAGGAAGGTTCGGGGTAAAGGAACTTTTGTAGGGGAGAACGTGGCATCGGTGTGGGAGAACGTCGGGGGGTGGTTAGCCTCGTCGTAGAGAGAGGCTCGGTGGTGATACATTTGGTGGGTGGAATCTGCGCCGAGGGAGGCTCGGTGGGAATTTCTCCTGTGAACGGGATGGTTCGGGGAGAACCAGTGTCCTCCACGAGAAATTCAAAGAAGTAATGCGGGGGGGGGGGGGGGGGTTCGGTGGTGGGGAACCCGGAAGGGGTTGTGCTTCATCATCGATCAAAAACTGACCGGGTGAAAGGCCGTGTAGTGACAAGTCAGTGCCTTCGAGGGGAGAATCCCCGAAGTCATCTCTATCACCCGAAGAGGTGGGTGAAGAGGCAAGATATGGTTTCTCCACTTCTACAACTGCAGTCTTTTGAGAAACTGCAGTGGAGTCGGTGGGGATAATGACGGATTCCCTTGGCCCGGAGGGGTGAAGTTCAACAACTGGCGATTTTTGAGAATCGACAGTTGGATTAGTCGGTTGGGCCGATGGTTTCCGAGACCTCTTTGAAAGAGATCTTGAAGGGGAAGTTGAGTGCCTCCGCTTACGAGATGGGGATTGAACCGGGGAAGCCTCCGAGGGATCTCTCGGTGGCATAGTTCGAGAAGCGGGTGCAGAGGTGTCGGGGGCCGTACGTTATTTCTTTTTCGCGCCGCTCGACTTTACTCGGGAATGGGAAGAGGGGGCCACTACAACTTGGGGTGCCTCGGGAACTTCCGGGTATTGAAACCCGGGAGCTTCCGCATCACCCCAGTGAAGATCGGGAGATAAAGCGAAAGAAATCATACCTTGGCGTAAGGGGAGATCAGAAGCGAGATGTCCAATATTGAGCGTCTTTTGGCCAACAATGGGTGATGACCAATCGTAGATGAAGCGAGGAGTTTTAGACTTACGATCCGTATCCAACGTCGCACCGAGTTTGTGTTGAAGGATCATAGAGATGAAACAAGGATATGCGACATAACACCTTTTCGGGTGTTTGATTTCTTTAGTCAGCTCAGTAAAGAAATACTGAGCAAAGTCCACCTTTCTTTGAAAAATTAGTGCATGAGAGAGCTTTGTAATATAAGATGGGGATTGGTCTTGACCACTTGTCTTTCTAGAGAGACAATGGATCACATGGGCAAATAAGAAGTTCCAAACCCCACCCATATTTTTGCGAAGAAGGGTACCTGGTCCTTTAGAAAACTTGGAAGCTTTATCCTCAGAATGTTGGACATAGCCAATAGTGCTGATGACTTGCTCAAGAAAGTTGTCGACATGCATGTCAACATATTTTGAAAAGGCTTCGATCCGGAGAGCACTACGGACATCATCCACGCCAAAAGTAACTTCGTGATCACCCTCTTCGTCAGAAGAGATAGAGGCATGAATGGCTTCATTTGAGATATCATACACACATGAAAGCCAAAATTTGCCAATGAGCATTTTGCTCATCTTTGGGTTGCAAGAGAAAGCATGGAGAAGAGGTGAGCGGGTTAAGAACTTGATAATGGTGTTGAACTCGGGATGTGCGGTATCGGATTCGAACCTGCTACATGGTTGCAAGGGTTGAAGATGAGGTCTTCAAAGCACGTAGGTATCTTGGTGGGTGCCATTGTTTGCAGGTGAGAATGATAAGAAGAAAGAAGGTGGAGGAGTTGCAGGTTTCGAAATAAGAAAATGAAGAAGGAGGGCTTAGGGTTGTATATATAGGAGGAAGGTGGATGGTTTAGGTATGTTTAAAATTAAACTAGGAGGGAACGGTTATGAGGGAAAGAAAAATTTAAATAAAATAATCAAACTGGAAATGGTAATGATGAGGGTTTCGGGGTATGTGGTTGAAGGGGTGTTACATGGAAAAGGAACGGTTATTGTCACTGACATCTAGGGTCTTAGGGGTGATGTGAGCATGGGGAAGCGTATGGGATAAGGTTAGGGATTCGGTGGTTTATATCGGTGGGCAGATCTCACCGACGGGGATGAATTGGACAAGGATATCTGTGGAAGATGTATAGACGTCGGTGAATGATGAGAGATTGGTGGAAGAAATCATTCGGTGGACATTTCGGTGGAACATAACTCACTGACAAAGAGACGTCGGTAGTAGATATTTTACCTGTGAGACAAAGTTACATCGGTGACAGGTGTATATGTCGGTGGTGAGAATGGTGTGCGTTCGGTGTCGAAAGAGGAAAGAAGGGAGTGTCCACCGATGAGATTTCGGTGAAAGAGGATGGAGAATCGGTGGTGACTTCGGTGTAGAAAGAGGAAAGAAGAGAGTGTCCACCGATGAGATTTCGGTGAAAAAGGATGGAGAATCGGTGTTGACTTCGGTGTAGAAAGAGGAAAGAAGAGAGTGTCCACCGATGAGATTTCGGTGAAAGATGGAGAATCGGTGGTGACTTCGTTGTAAAACGCACTTGTGAGAATTGGTGTGAGGATTTTCGGTAGAAAAGAGGAGATTGTCCACCGATGTGAGATCGGTGGAAAGGGAACACACATAATATTTCACAGATGAGAGATCGGTGGAGGATGAGAACACATAGTTATTGAAAGTTGCACATTCCAAGTTCACTTATTAGAAAATTGAACCTGGCTTCATCTAGGGGTTTGGTGAACAAATCTGCAAGTTGTAGATCTATAGGAATGAAATGCAGCTCAATGTCACCCTTTGAAATGTGATCCCTGATGAAATGATATCTAATGTCTATGTGCTTGGATCTTGAGTGCAAGACATGATTATTTGCAATAGCTATTGCACTTGAGTTATCACACAGAATTGGGACTTTGGAGTAGATTTGAGCGTAGTCCCTGGGTTGATTTCTCATCCACAGGATCTGAGCACAACAGCTTCCATCAGCTACATATTCAGCCTCAGCAGTAGAGGTTGATACAAAGTTTTGTTTCTTGCTGGACCAACTTACCAATTTGCCACCAAGAAGTTGGCAGCTTCCTGTAGTACTTTTTCTATCAATCTGGGAACCTGCATAATCTGAATCTGAATACCCAATTAGTTCAAAACCTGAGTCTTTGGGATACCAAAGACCTAAGTGCAAGGTACCCTTGAGATACCGAAAAATCCGTTTTACAGCCTTTAAATGTGATTCTTTTGGATTGGCTTGATAACGGGCACATAGACAAGTAGCAAACATAATATCCGGTGTGCTAGCAGTTAAGTACAGAAGAGAACCAATCATGCCTCGATAAAGGGTAACATCCACAGATTCACCTTTAAGATCAGCACTGAGTTTCAAAGGTGGTGCCATGGGAGTTTTCATAGGAGAGCTATCTAAAAAATTAAACTTCTTCAGAAGATCACGAATATATTTACTTTGGTTTATAAAAATCCCTTCTGGAGATTGTTTGACCTGAAGGCCCTAAAAGAATGTAAGTTCTCCCATCATGTTCATCTCATATTCACTCATCATGAGAGAAGCAAACTCATCACATAGTGACTCATCAGTGGCACCAAAGATGATGTCATCAACATAGATTTGGACAAGAATAAGGTTACCTGAGGTCTCCTTGATGAAGAGAGTATTATCAATTTTACCTCTGGAATATCCATGCTTTAGAAGGAAGTTGGCAAAAGTGTCATACCAGGCACGTGGAGCTTGCTTGAGACCATAAAGGGCCTTGTCAAGTCTGTACACATAGTCTGGATGAGCTGGATCTTCAAAACCAGGAGGTTGTTTCACATAGACTTCCTCTGCAAGTTCTCCATTGAGGAAGGCACTTTTGACATCCATTTGAAAGACTCTAAAATTTCGGTAGGCAGCATGAGCCAGAAAGATTCTTATTGCTTCAAGTCTTGCAATAGGGGCAAAAGTTTCATCATAATCAATGCCTTCTTCCTGTCGGTATCCTTGAGCAACCAGTTTGGCTTTATTTCTGATAATTGTACCATCTTCATCCATCTTATTTCTGAAGATCCATTTGGTTCCAATGATTGTTTTCTTTCGGGGTCTGGGAACCAATCTCCAAACTTTGTTTCTCTTAAATTGAGAAAGCTCTTCTTGCATGGCAGTGATCCAACAGGGATCTGCAAGAGCTTCATCAATCTTCTTGGGTTCAATAAGAGAGAGAAAATTCACATAGAGACAAATATTTCCAACTCCTCTACGTGTTTGGACACCTGCTTGTTGATCACCGATGATTTGATCTATGGGGTGATCTTTGGTCCATTTGGTTGCAGGAGGTAAAGGTGGTGAAATATTTTGTGTTAGGGGTGAAGATGGAGTGGGATCAGAGGTTCGGCGGCAGACAATATCTTCGGTGGAAGAAATTGGATCGGTGGAAGGTTGTTCGTCGGTGGGAGAAGGTACATCGGAGAAAACATGGTCAATTTCGGTGGGAATAATAGGGGATGACCCAACTTGGTTTTTTGATGGAGAGGGATTGGAGGGAGTGAAGGAAGTATCGGTGGAGTTTGATAAAGGAGCATCACCTATGCATGAAGAGATCCATCTGTGTAAGTCATCATCATCATTTGACAGAGATGATGATCTAAGATCATCAAATTTGACATGAATAGACTCATCAATGCATTTTCTCCTGAGGTTGTACACACGATAAGCTTTGGAGGATAGGGAGTATCCAACAAAGATTCCCTCATCAGCTTTGGGATCAAATTTCCCAAGATTATCACGATCATTTAGAATAAAGCACACACAGCCAAAAACATGAAGAAAGCCAATATTTGGTTTTCTGCCATGGAAAACTTCATATGGGGTTTTATCATGTCTTTTGGATATCACTGACCTATTTTGGGTAAAGCAAGCAGTATTAACAGCTTCAGCCCAAAAATAGGTGGGTAGGTTGGATTCACTTAGCATGGATCTTGCAGCCTCACATAGAGTTCTGTTTTTCCTTTCCACCACTCCATTTTGCTGAGGCGTTCGGACTGCAGAGAAGTTTTGAGAAATTCCTTTCTCAGTGAAGAAGTCTTCAAGAGCACTGTTTCTGAATTCAGTGCCGTTATCACTTCTTACCGGACGAACAAGTTGACTATTAAGAACTTCATATTTCTTGATAAAATTGATGATTTCTTCAGTTGCATCACTTTTATACCTGAGAAAAGACACCCAAATATATCTAGTAAATTCATCAACAATTACAAGAATGTACCTTTTGCCTCCTAGACTTGGAGTGCTGACTGGTCCACATAGGTCCATGTGCAGCATCTGGAGAGGAAGAGTGATGGAAGAGCATTGCTTGGTCTTGAAGGAAGTTTTGGTGAGCTTCCCTTTTTCACATGCATCACACAGCTTCTCTTTGACAAAGTTCAACTTTGGCATACCAGTCACTAGCTCTTTGTTGGAGATTTTATGAAGGGTTTTGAAATTTGGAGGAGAGAGACGCTTATGCCACAACTAGCTCCTTTTGGATGTGTCATCTGACACAAAGCAGACATTGGATGAATTGTTATTTAGTCCCATATTAATGATATAGACATTTTCCATTCTTTTTCCAGATAACACTACATTGAAGTTTTTGTCCACCACAGTACAGATACAAAGTTTAAAGATAACTTTATATCCAAGATCACACAGTTGGCTAATGCTGAGAAGATTATGCATGAGGCCGTCAACAAAGGCCACTTTATTGAAGGTGACCGATCCATTAGTGAGAGTTCCATGTCCTTTGGTATAGCCTTTAGAGTTATCACCAAAAGCTACAGATAGACCTTTTCCAGGCACATAGTTGATAAGGAGAGATTTGTTTCCCGTCATATGGCGTGAGCACCCACTATCCAGATACCATATTTGATGGTGCTAAAAAGCCTGCATGCAAAAACAGATTAGTTCTTTGGTACCCATTTGGTGATGGGTCCTTAAGGGTTAGAAGAAGAAGAGTTCTTAGGTTTGGTTCTATCTATTCTTTCCTTGGGACAATCCTTAGCCAAGTGAAGGGTGTCACCACAGTTATAGCATTTTTTATAGACAAAGACCTTTTTAGATATATGACCACTTTTCTTGTTGAGATTTTTCACATTAATTTTTATGGTCTTAGCTGAAGATGAAGACGCAGAAGGTTTAGGTCCAATAATTCCTTTGTCAGAGTTTTAAGATGATGATTCCTTGAGTTTTGACTTTTTCAAAAGCACCGATCTGGGAATGGGAAGAACAAATGAGTTGCCAGAAAATATCTTTGGAGAATTACTTTTGGGATGGAAATCAACAACAGATTTCCCTTTGTCAGAAGAGGAGAATTTGTTTGATGAAGGTTGATGTTCTCTCTTAGGGATCTTTGAAGGCTTATGATCAGAAGAGGGGTATTCATCTATGTGAATAGATTTCAACAGCTCATGAAGTGGTATGGGAAGATCATCGGTGGAGAAATTGGTGGGGTTTGCTCTTTGAAAAGGTTTAGCTTTTGAGGAGTTGGAGGAAGAGGCTTCATCCATGACTGAATCTTTTAAAAAATCATGGATGGGTTTTGAAGTATCATTGGAATCTTGCTTCTCAATGTTTTGAATTGAAGAAGATTCTTTTGCCTTTATAAACATTCCATACTTTAAGGCTTCACCCAGATCTAAAGAGTTTAGTGAAATGGAGTCACAGGAACTTGACTCTGAGGCATCATCCCACACATTAGATGAAGGAATGAGAGCATGAGAGGGGGTTTCAACATAAGTCTGCCCAAATCCCAAACCGAATCTATTATCTCCACCGATTTGGTTTTGAGAGATTTGTTCAAGATATTTGGAAGAACTTGTCCATTTTCTAACAACCTCTTGTTCTCTTTTTAGTTTCTTGAACAACTTATTTTTCTCTTTTGAAATCACATTATTTATGATTTTTACATTTTCAAGTTCAACTTTAATTTCCTCAAACTTTTCAAGTTTAGACATACAGACTTCAAGTTGAGAGGTGAGAGTTTTAACTTGAAGAGATTTTCTTTTTTTGCTGTCCTTGACAGAGTAAAAGTCTTTGGTTAAAGATTCATAAGCATCAATCTTTTCTTTATCAGTCATATCATTAAAGGGATGTACCTGAGCATACGCCGTCGAGCACCCAGTCGACACAAGGGCCATTGGAGATGTAGCTTTTTCAGAATCTTCCATTTCTTCAGATATGGCCATGAAGCACATATTGTGAGAATCACTGTCAGAGGTGTCTTCTTCATCCCAGTCATGAGTTTCTACCATTAGACCTTTTCCTTTTCTTTCAAGACCCTCACTCCTTTCTTTCTCTTTCTTGTACTTAGCTTTATACTTCTCAGCACGCTCCTGATGGTCTAAGGATGAGGATTGGGAATCCTTTTTGGAAAAAGTTGATTTGAAAGAATTATTTCTGGGTTTCTCGTTCTTTGAAGAATATTTGTCAAAGGATGGGTTCCTAGACTTAGTAACACGCTTGCTCCTACACTCAGATGCAAAGTGTCCTTTCTTGCCACAGTTATAACACTCTTCATTTGACTTATCAGATGAAGTCTTGGAAGATGAAGATTTTCTAAAATTTCTGGATTTGTTGAAAGGACGAGACTTGTTCTTAAAACCAGCCATCATTGCCATTTCATCAGACAACTGTTCAACCATAATATCCTCACCTTCATCATCAGCATCACTAAGATATGCCTCCGTTTGGTTGGTAGAGTTATTTTGGCTGTCATTGTCATAGTCTGATGAAGGATAGGTGATTCTAGGAACAATTTGAGATTTCTTGGAACTTTCACTAACAATAGCTATAGAAGAGCTTTTTATCTCTTTGATGAAATATTTCCTTTGTAACTTGGTTTTTTGCTCAAAATTGAAGAGTTCCATACAGGACAGTTAAAGGCATGAACTCAAGGTCCTTGGTAGTTTTAATGCAAGTACATATATTCTCCCAAATTTCTGGAAGACAATCCATGAACTTACATAAGACTTCCTCATTATCATAGACTCTGCCCAATAACTTCAGATCATTTAAAAGTGAGTTGAAACGATTATAGTTGCTAGGAAGAGATTCTCCTTTTTCAAAAGCAAAGATTCATAATTTCTAATAAGACCAATCTTTTTACTTTTCTTTACTTCCTCTGTACCTTCGTACAGTACACACAGTGTGGTCCACATTTCTTTAGCGGTTTCAAAGTTAACCGGAGAGTGATAGACCTCATCAGGAAGAGAGAGTGCAATAATTGCTCTTAGCTTAGAGTCAAGAGAAACCAAACGTTATTCCTCATCAGTATATTTCTTAGGATTTTTTAGGATGTAACGACCAGTAGCACTGGATTTCTCTTCATCAGAGTCACTAGAGATTTCTTTTTCCATGGTTTCTTTACCAGGCCTCTGCGTTTCATAGCGAGCCCAAACTCTGGGGATGATAGGTCCCTCTTTGAGAATGGTTGGATATCTAGTATCCACTCCTTCCATGAATAGCATCATACGGTTTTTCCACAAAGAAAAGTTGTTAGCATTAAACTTAGGAGGTTTTGTTATGGAGCCATTCTCAAAAAAGTTGTTTTGAAAAGAGTTTTCAATGGTTGAAGAAGAAGAGGCAGCCATCGCAGATCAAGTTTATGGAATTAAACTGTTGGGTCACCTAGATTTGAAATTGACTCACCGATGTTCTCCCTTATATCTTACTTAGAATATTTTAGCATGGTTCTTTTAAAGATGACTTGTACGAGATATCAACTGTTCGGTGAAGTCGAAGATCAACCGGAACCAAGCTTGAAGACATTCTACTTGTGGAAAATAGAAGACTCTTCTCTACATTCAACCAAGTCATTATCCACCGAATCTGTTCTCACAAATCGGTGGACCACCCATCACCGATCTTGTTCTCACAAATCGGTGGACAACCCCCTTCACCGACATATCCTTTGTCGGTCAGCATCATCCCACCGATAAGGGTACTAAAATCGGTGGGATCTATGTGTTATCAAATAAATGATTTTCTCTCTGCAGATTGTTTCAAGTTCCAAAGTCAATTATATCGGTGAAACTTCATCGGTGTTCAAGAAGATCATTTATTATGGGACAATATCGTTTGGCAGATAAAAGTGGCTATTTATCGTTTTATCCATTATCAGTTAAAGTCCCTTTCAGCAGCATGGGTTCTATTCCTAGTAACTAGTAAAAGGTGATAAAGACATCTCAGCTTTTCAGGAGTCAACATCCTCAGCAAATATGATGATGACAAGTGTCCCAAGCATTTAATGCTTGTACACTCCTGGTCACTATAAAAGGAAGAAGATATCCCCATGCAAACTACGCTTTCTGGAAATCTCTCTCAGTGCAAGAAATCTCCATATTGCTTTGTAACCTGATAGCTTTGCTCTAAGTGTTCTTAGTTGTTTTGTTAGTATACTTTGTGTAAGATTGTTAGAATAGTTTATTTGTTCTTTTCCGCAACAGCCTTAAGTTTTCTATGTGTAATTCTTGTTGAAAGTTTTTCAATAATAGAATTAAAATTGTGAAAATTTTGAGTATTGTATTCAACTCCCCCTTCTACAATACTTGTTAAGCCATCTGGGACTAACAAGTGGTATCAGAGCAGAAAGTTTAATTCCATAAACTTGATCTTTGATGGCTGCCTCTTCTTCTTCAACCATTGAAAACTCTTTTCAAAACAACTTTTCTGAGAATGGCTCCATAACAAAACCTCCTAAGTTTAATGCTAACAACTTTTCTTTGTGGAAAAGTCGTATGATGCTATTAATGGAAGGAGTGGATACTAGATATCCAACCATTCTCAAAGAGGGACCTATCATCCCCAGAGTTTGGGCTCGCTATGAAACGCAGAGGCCTGGTAAAGAAACCATGGAAAAAGAAATCTCTAGTGACTCTGATGAAGAGAAATCCAGTGCTACTGGTCGTTACATCCTCAAAAATCCTAAGAAATATACTGATGAGGAATAACGTTTGGTTTCTCTTGACTCTAAGCTAAGAGCAATTATTGCACTCTCTCTTCCTGATGAGGTCTATCACTCTCTGGTTAACTTTGAAACCGCTAAAGAAATGTGGACCACACTGTGTGTACTGTACGAAGGTACAGAGGAAGTAAAGAAAAGTAAAAAGATTGGTCCTATTAGAAAGTATGAACTCTTTGCTTTTGAAAAAGGAGAATCTCTTCCTAGCTACTATAATCGTTTCAACTCTCTTTTAAATGATCTGAAGTTATTGGGCAGAGTCTATGATAATGAGGAAGTCTTATGTAAGTTCATGGATTGTCTTCCAGAATTTTGGGAGAATATATGTACTTGCATTAAAACTACCAAGGACCTTGAGTTCATGCCTTTAACTGTCCTGTATGGAACTCTTCAATTTTGAGCAAAAAACCAAGTTACAAAGGAAATATTTCATCAAAGAGATAAAAAGCTCTTCTATAGCTATTGTTAGTGAAAGTTCCAAGAAATCTCAAATTGTTCCTAGAATCACCTATCCTTCATCAGACTATGACAATGACAGCCAAAATAACTCTACCCACCAAACGGAGGCATATCTTAGTGATGCTGATGATGAAGGTGAGGATATTATGGTTGAACAGTTGTCTGATGAAATGGCAATGATGGCTGGTTTTAAGAACAAGTCTCGTCCTTTCAACAAATCCAGAAATTTTAGAAAATCTTCATCTTCCAAGACTTCATCTGATAAGTCAAATGAAGAGTGTTATAACTGTGGCAAGAAAGGACACTTTGCATCTGAGTGTAGGAGCAAGCGTGTTACTAAGTCTAGGAACCCATCCTTTGACAAATATTCTTCAAAGAACGAGAAACCCAGAAATAATTCTTTCAAATCAACTTTTTCCAAAAAGGATTCCCAATCCTCATCCTTAGACCATCAGGAGCGTGCTGAGAAGTATAAAGCTAAGTACAAGAAAGAGAAAGAAAGGAGTGAGGGTCTTGAAAGAAAAGGAAAAGGTCTAATGGTAGAAACTCATGACTGGGATGAAGAAGACACCTCTGACAGTGATTCTCACAATATGTGCTTCATGGCCATATCTGAAGAAATGGAAGATTCTGAAAAAGCTACATCTCCAATGGCCCTTGTGTCGACTGGGTGCTCGACGGCGTATGCTCAGGTACATCCCTTTAATGATATGACTGATAAAGAAAAGATTGATGCTTATGAATCTTTAACCAAAGACTTTTACTCTGTCAAGGACAGCAAAAAAAGAAAATCTCTTCAAGTTAAAACTCTCACCTCTCAACTTGAAGTCTGTATGTCTAAACTTGAAAAGTTTGAGGAAATTAAAGTTGAACTTGAAAATGTAAAAATCATAAATAATGTGATTTCAAAAGAGAAAAATAAGTTGTTCAAGAAACTAAAAAGAGAACAAGAGGTTGTTAGAAAATGGACAAGTTCTTCCAAATATCTTGAACAAATCTCTCAAAACCAAATCGGTGGAGATAATAGATTCGGTTTGGGATTTGGGCAGACTTATGTTGAAACCCCCTCTCATGCTCTCATTCCTTCATCTAATGTGTGGGATGATGCCTCAGAGTCAAGTTCCCGTGACTCCATTTCACTAAACTCTTTAGATCTGGGTGAAGCCTTAAAGTATGGAATGTTTATAAAGGCAAAAGAATCTTCTTCAATTCAAAACATTGAGAAGCAAGATTCCAATGATACTTCAAAACCCATCCATGATTTTTTAAAAGATTCAGTCATGGATGAAGCCTCTTCCTCCAACTCCTCAAAAGCTAAACCTTTTCAAAGAGCAAACCCCACCAATTTCTCCACCGATGATCTTCCCATACCACTTCATGAGCTGTTGAAATCTATTCACATAGATGAATACCCCTCTTCTGATCATAAGCCTTCAAAGATCCCTAAGAGAGAACATCAACCTTCATCAAACAAATTCTCCTCTTCTGACAAAGGGAAATCTGTTGTTGATTTCCATCCCAAAAGTAATTCTCCAAAGATATTTTCTGGCAACTCATTTGTTCTTCCCATTCCCAGATCGGTGCTTTTGAAAAAGTCAAAACTCAAGGAATCATCATCTTAAAACTCTGACAAAGGAATTATTGGACCTAAACCTTCTGCGTCTTCATCTTCAGCTAAGACCATAAAAATTAATGTGAAAAATCTCAACAAGAAAAGTGGTCATATATCTAAAAAGGTCTTTGTCTATAAAAAATGCTATAACTGTGGTGACACCCTTCACTTGGCTAAGGATTGTCCCAAGGAAAGAATAGATATAACCAAACCTAAGGACTCTTCTTCTTCTAATCCTAAAGGACCCATCACCAAATGGGTACCAAAGAACTAATCTGTTTTTGCATGCAGGCTTTTGAGCACCATCAAATATGGTATCTGGATAGTGGGTGCTCACGCCACATGACGGGAAACAAATATCTCCTTATCAACTATGTGCCTGGAAAAGGTCCATCTGTAACTTTTGGTGATAACTCTAAAGGCTATACCAAAGGATATGGAACTCTCACTAATGGATCTGTCACCTTCAATAAAGTGGCCCTTGTTGACGGCCTCATGCATAATCTTCTCAGCATTAGCCAACTGTGTGATCTTGGATATAAAGTTATCTTTGAACTTTGTATCTGTACTGTGGTGGACAAGAACTTCAATGTAGTGTTATCTGGAAAAAGAATGGAAAATGTCTATATCATTGATATGGGACTAAATAACAATTCATCCAATGTCTGCTTTGTGTCAGATGACACATCCAAAAGGAACTGGTTGTGGCATAAGCGTCTCTCTCCAACAAAGAGCTAGTGACTGGTATGCCAAAGTTGAACTTTGTCAAAGAGAAGCTGTGTGATGCATGTGAAAAAGGGAAGCTCACCAAAACTTCCTTCAAGACCAAGCAATGCTCTTCCATCACTCTTCCTCTCCAGATGCTGCACATGGACCTATGTAGACCAGTCAGCACTCCAAGTCTAGGAGGCGAAAGGTACATTCTTGTAATTGTTGATGAATTTACTAGATATACTTGAGTGTCTTTTCTCAGGTATAAAAGTGATGCAAATGAAGAAATCATCAATTTTATCAAGAAAAATGAAGTTCTTAATGGTCAACTTGTTCGTTCGGTAAGAAGTGATAACGGCACTGAATTCAGAAACAGTGCTCTTGAAGACTTCTTCACTGAGAAAGGAATTTCTCAAAACTTCTCTGCAGTCCGAACGCCTCAGCAAAATGGAGTGGTGGAAAGGAAAAACAGAACTCTGTGTGAGGCTGCAAGATCCATGCTAAGTGAATCCAACCTACCCACCTATTTTTGGGCTGAAGCTGTTAATACTGCTTGCTTTACCCAAAATAGGTCAGTGATATCCAAAAGACATGATAAAACCCCATATGAAGTTTTGCATGGCAGAAAACCAAATATTGGCTTTCTTCATGTTTTTGGCTGTGTGTGCTTTATTCTAAATGATCGTGATAATCTTGGGAAATTTGATCCCAAAGATGATGAGGGAATCTTTGTTGGATACTCCCTATCCTCCAAAGCTTATCGTGTGTACAACCTCAGGAGAAAATGCATTGATGAGTCTATTCATGTCAAATTTGATGATCTTAGATCATCATCTCTGTCAAATGATGATGATGACTTACACAGATGGATCTCTTCATGCATAGGTGATGCTCCTTTATCAAACTCCACCGATACTTCCTTCACTCCCTCCAATCCCTCTCCATCAAATAACCAAGTTGGGTCATCCCCTATTATTCCCACCGAAATTGACCATGTTTCCTCCGATGTACCTTCTCCCACCGACGAACAACCTTCCACCGATCCAATTTCTTCCACCGAAGATATTGTCTGCCACCGAATCTCTGATCCCACTCCATCTTCACCCCTAACACAAAATATTCCACCACCTTTACCTCCTGCAACCAAATGGACCAAAGATCACCCCATAGATCAAATCATCGGTGATCAACAAGCAGGTGTCCAAACACGTAGAGGAGTTGGAAATATTTGTCTCTATGTGAATTTTCTCTCTTATTGAACCCAAGAAGATTGATGAAGCTCTTGCAGATCCCTGTTGGATCACTGCCATGCAAGAAGAGCTTTCTCAATTTAAGAGAAACAAAGTTTGGAGATTGGTTCCCAGACCCCGAAAGAAAACAATCATTGGAACCAAATGGATCTTCAGAAATAAGATGGATGAAGATGGTACAGTTATCATAAATAAAGCCAAACTGGTTGCTCAAGGATACCGACAGGAAGAAGGCATTGATTATGATGAAACTTTTGCCCCTGTTGCAAGACTTGAAGCAATAAGAATCTTTCTGGCTCATGCTGCCTACCGAAATTTCAGAGTCTTTCAAATGGATGTCAAAAGTGCTTTCCTTCTAAACAAGGCCCTTTATGGTCTCAAGCAAGCTCCACGTGCCTGGTATGACACTCTTGCCAACTTCCTTCTAAAGCATGGATATTCCAGAGGTAAAATTGATAATACTCTCTTCATCAAGGAGACCTCAGGTAACCTTATTCTTGTCCAAATCTATGTTGATGACATCATCTTTGGTGCCACTGATGAGTCACTATGTGATGAGTTTGCTTCTCTCATGATGAGTGAATATGAGATGAGCATGATGGGAGAGCTTACATTCTTTTTGGGCCTTCAGGTCAAACAATCTTCAGAAGGGATTTTTATAAACAAAAGTAAATATATTCGTGATCTTCTGAAGAAATTTAATTTTTTAGATAGCTCTCCTATGAAAACTCCCATGGCACCACCTTTGAAACTCATTGCTGATCTTAAAGGTGAATTTGTGGATGTTACCCTTTATCGAGGCATGATTGGTTCTCTTCTGTACTTAACTGCTAGCAGACCGGATATTATGTTTGCTACTTGTCTATGTGCCCGTTATCAAGCCAATCCAAAAGAATCACATTTAAAGGCTGTAAAACGGATTTTTCGGTATCTCAAGGGTACCTTGCACTTGGGTCTTTGGTATCCCAAAGACTCAGGTTTTGAACTAATTGGGTATTCAGATTCAGATTATGCAGGTTCCCAGATTGATAGAAAAAGTACTATAGGAAGTTGCCAACTTCTTGGTGGCAAATTGGTAAGTTGGTCTAGCAAGAAACAAAACTCTGTATCAACCTCTACTGCTGAGGCTGAATATGTAGCTGCTGGAAGCTGTTGTGCTCAGATCCTGTGGATGAGAAATCAACTCAGGGACATCGGTGGACAATCTCCTCCAAAGTCCCAATTCTGTGTGATAACTCAAGTGCAATAGCTATTGCAAATAATCCTGTCTTGCACTCAAGATCCAAGCACATAGACATTAGATATCATTTCATCAGGGATCACATTTCAAAGGGTGATATTGAGCTGCATTTCATTCCTAATGATCTACAACTTGCAGATTTGTTCACCAAACCCCTAGATGAAGCCAGGTTCAATTTTATAATAAGTGAACTTGGAATGTCAAACTTTCAATAACTATGTGTTCTCATCCTCCACCGATCTCTCATCGGTGAAATATTCTGTGTGTTCCCTTTCCACCGATCTCACATCGGTGGACAATCTCCTATTTTCTATCGAACATCCTCCCACCAATTCTTATAAGTGCGTTTTACAACGAAGTCACCACCGATTCTCCATCTTCTTTCACCGAAATCTGATCGATGGACACTCTCTTCTTTCCTCTTTCTACACCGAAGTCACCACCGATTCTCCATCCTCTTTCATCGAAATCTCATCGGTGGACACTCTCTTCTTTCCTCTTTCTACACCGAACGCACACCATTCTCACCATCGACATATACACCGGTCACCGATGTAACTTTCTCTCACAGGTAAAATATCTACTACCGACGTCTCTTTGTCGGTGAGTTATGTTCCACCGAAATGTCCACCGAATGATTTCTTCCACCAATCTCTCATCATTCACCGACGTCTATACATCTTCCACTGATATCCTTGTCCAATTCATCCCCGTCGGTGAGATCTGCCCACCGATATAAACCACCGAATCCCTAACCTTATCCCATACGCTTCCCCATGCTCACATCACCCCTAAGACCCTAGATGTCAGTGACTTTGACCGTTCCTTTTCCATGTAACACCCCTTCAACCACATACCCCGAAACCCTCATCATTACCATATCCAATTTATTTATTTTATTTAAATTTTTCTTTCCCTCATAACCGTTCCCTCCTAGTTTAATTTTAAACATACCTAAACCATCCACCTTCCTCCTATATATACAACCCTAAGCCCTCCTTCTTCATTTTCTTATTTCGAAACCTGCAACTCCTCCTCCACCTTCTTTCTTCTTATCATTCTCACCTGCAAACAATGACACCCACCAAGATACCTACGTGCTTTGAAGACCTCATCTTCAACCCTTGCAACCATGTAGCAAGGTTCGAATCCGATACCGCACATCTCGAGTTCAACACCATTATCAAGTTCTTAACCCGCTCACCTCTTCTCCATGCTTTCTCTCGCAACCCAAAGATGAGCAAAATGCTCATTGGCAAATTTTGGCTTTCCTGTGTGTATGATATCTCAAATGAAGCCATTCATGCCTCTATCTTTTCTGACGAAGAGGGTGATCACGATGTTACTTTTGGCGTGGATGATGTCCGTAGTGCTCTCCGGATCGAAGCCTTTTCATAATATGTTGACATGCATGTCGACAACTTTCTTGAGCAAGTGATCAGCACTATTGGCTATGTTCAACATTCTGAGGATAAAGCTTCCAAGTCTTCTAAAGGACCAGGTACCCTTCTTCGCAAAAATATCGGTGGGGTTTGGAACTTCTTATTTGCTCATGTGATCCATTGTCTCTCTAGAAAGACAAGTGGTCAAGACCAATCCCCATCTTATATTACAAAGCTCTCTCATGCACTAATGTTTCAAAGAAAGGTGGACTTTGCTCAGTATTTCTTTACTGAGCTGACTGAAGTAATCAAACACCCAAAAAGGTGTTATGTCGCATATCCTCGTTTCATCTCTATGATCCTTCAACACAAACTCGGTGCGCCAGTTGTTGAACTTCACCCCTCCGGGCCAAGGGAATCCGTCATTATCCCCACCGACTCCACTGCAGTTTCTCAAAAGACTGCAATTGTAGAAGTGGAGAAACCATATCTTGCCTCTTCACCCACCTCTTCGGGTGATAGAGATGACTTCGGGGACTCTCCCCTCGAAGGCACTGACTTGTCACTACACGGCCTTTCACCCGGTCAGTTTTTGATCGATGATAAGCACAACCCCTTCCGGGTTCCCCCCACCGAATCCCCTCCGCATGACTTCTTTGAATTTCTCTTGGAGGACACTGGTTCTCCCCGAACCATCCCGTTCACAGGAGAAATTCCCACCGAGCCTCCCTCGGTGCAGATTCCACCCACCGAAGGTATCACCACCGAGCCTCTCTCTCCGACGAGGCTAACCACCCCCCGACGTTCTCCCACACTGATGCCACGTTCTCCCCGACAAAAGTTCCTTTACCCCGAACCTTCCTGGGCTCAACCAACATCATCTTACTTTGCTGAGGACCGCATACTCCCTCATTCCCAACTTTATCCACAAGATCCCCGATTCCCATTACACGGGGATAGTGCTCCTCCCACTCCAAATGATTTATTAACCGAGGTTCAAGAGTGTACTCATCAGTGTCGATCAGTTGTTACACAATTTGAATCCCTGAAACAAGCCATGGTCTCTTTCATCGCTCAAACCAATAATCGGATTTCTGTTCTCGAGTCTCGGCAACAACAGGTCTTGGCAAACGTTCTTCGTGAAGCTCTTCGGCCAGTGTCTGAAAACCTGGAACTTTTATCCAACAAAGTCGATACCTTTGATCATTTCAAGACATCATCTCTAATCAAGGATTCTGAACTCCAGAGGCTTATTCAAGAGGCCAAGTCTCATCAAGCTCTAGATAAAAACATCACCGATTCTCTCAACACTCTTCACGCCAAAGCTGACAACATGCTGGACAAGGCCCAATGGGAGATGGATTTGGGTGATTTTTCTATGATTTCGGGTAACACCTCTCGAAGCCTGTCTCATCTTCACACCAAGTTTGATAGTGTTTTTGTACAGTTGGGTTTTAAGGTTCCGGCTGATGCTGAGGGGGAGAAAACTCTTAGTCAACCAAAAATACCTTCGATTAAGAGATCTATCATCAACGAGCCTTCACCTGCCACCAAAACAACTTCATCTTCCACCGAAACACCTTCAACCTCCACCGAAATTTCACCACAACCCACCGAAGCTCCTCTTATGACCTCACCAAAAACCTCTCCACCACCGATTTCATCAAAGCCTCTGATCTCTTCACCTCCTCCGAAATCCTCACCATCACCGATTCAAGAGAAATCGGTGGAAATCCCTGCACATACTGAGGGGGAGCAAGGATCCAAAATCCCTAAGGATAAAGGAAAGAAACTACTCTCTGCCGAACAAGAAGCATCAGAACAAAAGAAAAAGAAAGAGTTAGCTAAGTATGGGGCCCGACCTGAGGGTGCTCAAAACCTAAAGCTAAAGCCTGCTTCCTAAGTTTCTACCACAGATCTTGGTCTATCTCCTCAAGAAATTGAAGAGGCTAGACTTGCTCAAAAAGCTTTGGATGATTCTAAAGCTCTCTCTCTCTAAAGGCTGCCGAAGAAGAAGCAGCAAAAGCAAAATCTACGGATGCCATCCAAATTCAAAAATCGGTGTTGAGTGCTCTTGAAGAAGAAAGAGATGATGAAATAAGTTGGTACAAAAAGACCATGCACCACCGACTTAGCAGATCCCCGATCTCGAACGTCAAAATTGCTACATCCAAAGCCAACCCGAAAGATGTCAGGTTAATCATTGATAGAGAAGATGGTTCGATGAAAAGTGTAAGAGATATCCACCTCAAACATTTCGGCCTTCCCGAATGGTATGAAATCTCTCAACACTTACTCAGAAGTGCAAACCCAAAGAAAGACATCTTTATAAAATGCATTGGTAGATTGATGGAAAGAGGAAAGAGATCAAAAGAAAACACAACATAGTTCTAACCTCAGAAGAAAGGGCAAAACTTCAATCAATGAAAGAGGATATCCGTCTTCCCATAGTCAAGAATCCTACCGACAAAGTGTTCAAGGAAATGGCAGCTGAAGGGAAGATTCCAAATATAAGCAATCTAAATTTTTCCCTTCCCACTTCTGTGCCTCATCCTACCACAACTTTGAGCCTTGCACCGATACCTGGACTATTCTTCAATGATGGTTTTGGTCGTCGAGCCTTTTTCAGATTTGCTCAAATACCCATCGCCGATACCATGTTTCTTCAAGGCATCTCCAACCTCTTTCCCAACATCCCCGAAGCTCAACCTTTCTACCGAAACCTATTAGATGAAATCAAGCGCCGACAAACCTCCAAGAAATAGGTTCTCTCTCTCAATGGTACATGTAAAAAAATTGTTTCTCTTTTTGACAAATGTACGAGAAAACTTATCTAAATACAAGTACCTCTCTATTTGAATTTTTTTGGTACATAACTTTACTTTCATTTACTTGTAAATATTGTATATAGTATACATACTCATACAAAAGAAAAATAGATCAAAAAGAACAAAAAGAATGGTCTATGTGAAAATAACCCAAAAAGAGTAAAAAGGGTCAAAATGCATTTGTTCTCTTTAATACTCTTAAATATTAAAAGGATAGACCTCAAATTCAAATAGGGGGAGATTCTTGGGTCACCTAGATTTGAAATTGACTCACCGATGTTCTCCCTTATATCTTACTTAGAATATTTTAGCATGGTTCTTTTAAAGATGACTTGTACGAGATATCAACTGTTCGGTGAAGTCGAAGATCAACCGGAACCAAGCTTGAAGACATTCTACTTGTGGAAAATAGAAGACTCTTCTCTACATTCAACCAAGTCATTATCCACCGAATTTGTTCTCACAAATCGGCGGACCACCCATCACCGATCTTGTTCTCACAAATCGGTGGACAACCCCCTTCACCGACATATCCTTTGTCGGTCAGCATCATCCCACCGATAAGGGTGCTAAAATCGGTGGGATCTATGTGTTATCAAATAAATGATTTTCTCTCTGCAGATTGTTTCAAGTTCCAAAGTCAATTATATCGGTGAAACTTCATCGGTGTTCAAGAAGATCATTTATTATGGGACAATATCGTTTGGCAGATAAAAGTGGCTATTTGTCGTTTTATCCATTATCAGTTAAAGTCCCTTTCAGCAGCATGGGTTCTATTCCTAGTACCTAGTAAAAGGTGATAAAGACATCTCAGCTTTTCAGGAGTCAACATCCTCAACAAATATGATGATGACAAGTGTCCCAAGCATTTAATGCTTGTACACTCCTGGTCACTATAAAAGGAAGAAGATATCCCCATGCAAACTACATTTTCTGGAAATCTCTCTCAGTGCAAGAAATCTCCATATTGCTTTGTAACCTGATAGCTTTGCTCTAAGTGTTCTTAGTTGTTTTGTTAGTATACTTTGTGTAAGATTGTTAGAATAGTTTATCTGTTCTTTTCCGCAACAGTCTTAAGTTTTCTATGTGTAATTCTTGTTGAAAGTTTTTCAATAATAAAATTAAAATTGTGAAAATTTTGAGTATTGTATTCAACCCCCCCTTCTACAATACTTGTTAAGCCATCTGGGACTAACAGAAGTTATCGGCGATACTGAACAAACTCAGCATGATTATCGTTGATGGCGAAACACTAATACATACAGATGTTAAATGCAATTTTCACTAAGTATTCTAAGGGTCGTCGTCCAATCACTGAGAGAGCTTGGATCAACAATCTCCCCCTATTTGATGATGACAAAGCAATAAGAGAAAAATTGCTAAGTGTTACAGAACATAAGGATAAAAAGGACTCATAAAGTGCGTGTCCCACTTACTGTTTTGAGGCATCTTTTCTAGTATTAATGGAGTAAAGTACTTCACTGAAAACTTTCATTAAATCGTAATCAGGTTACAAAGGGAAATTGAAAGTTTACAAGTACAAGTGAAAACTATACAAGTACTAAAAGTTTAAACCGATGAATTACAAGAAGAGTACAAAAATGGGAATCTATCAACTAGAGTGGTTCATCCTTGATCAGGTCTTCGTCGTATGAGGCTTCTTCTGTGATCATGTAGTCAGGCTGTTAGGACGTTATATTGTATTCAATTTTTTTGTAAAAGTCAATGTATTGTATAGTCAAGGAAAGTCAAAGTCAAAGTAGTTAAATAGAAAGTCAAAGTAGTTAAATAGAAAGTCAAACTAGTTTAGAGTTTAATGCTTTGTAATCCTAGGTATAAATAAGTTTAGCTTAGTTTGTAAGCAAGTAGTAACTAAGGAAGCTTAATTGTAATATCGTAGAGAGAGGTTAGAGAGAGAATCTAGAGAGAGAAAGTTCATAATAATTCATTTGTAAACTCAAGATTCTCAAGATCAATGGATGACGTATTGATTACCTAATAGATATGGTTCTAACATTTGGTATCAGAGCACAGACTGATTTACCAGACAAAATTCAGAGATATTCTTGAAGATTTTTGAGATTTTTTTATGTTTTTGAAGGTTTTCGCAAGTACTGTTCATAGAATTTCGACTTCTGAGATTTTTGGACAATTTGGATCTGAATTTGATTTGATAGTGTGCGGATTGGATTGTTAAACACTTTTACTTCAGGAATTTTGGCTAATTTGGATCAATTTGGGAGAATTTTGAAGTTTTTGTGGATTTTTGTTGAAAAAACTTGATATATTGTTTTTGGATCGAAAGGATATCAATTTGGAGGAATTTCGAGTTGAAATAAACTACAAAACTGTGCGAAATTGAATTTCGAACAAGTCTGTGCAAACCTCATCAAAATTCATCAAGAATTGAAGAAATTATGGACTGATTTCGAGATTTTGCTAAGTTTTCGCAAGATCTGGAACTTTTCGCAAGTTCATCAGGTTTTCGCAATATTCAACAAAGTTTTCGCATCTGTTGAAGGAGTAAAGTGTGGTTTTTGGATTACAGCGGACACGAGAAGTGAAGGTTTTCGCAGAAGAAGCTAATGAAAAGTGTGGTTTTCGCAGTAATTGGTTACGAAATGTCAAGTTCTCGGGTTGCTTTGCTTGCGAAAAGAATTGGTTTTCGCATCAGTATACTACGAAAAGTGTAGTTCACTTGTCCTTTCGGTTGCGAAAAGTATAAGTTTTCGCAAGGTTAAGTTTGCGAAAAGCTACTTTGCTTATCTTGTTGGTTGCGAAAAGTTGGTGTTTTCGCAAGGTTGAGTTGCGAAAAGTTAGTTTTCTCATCAAGTTAGTTGCGAAAAGTTTTGTTTTCGAAAGAAGTTGATTGCGAAAAGTTTTATCTGAAGGCTAGTTTGTTGCAAAAAGTTCGCCACCCCGAAAAGTTTTGGATTCTATCTTTGTTGCCTGCGAAAACTTCTCCTTTGAAGTTTTTCAAAGTGTATTTTTTACACTGTACTGTCTGAACTTCCGACGATCATTGTCTAGTGAGTGAATTTTTTTCAAGATGCCTACGACTGATGAAAGAGAGAATATATCTTACTCAAAATGAGTTGCCGCAATTATGTATATGCCTGAAATTCCAATTCTCGAAGCAGAACAAGAAAATATTGAAAGAGAAGATTTCTGGTCTTGAAGAAGTACAAGATTTGAAAGGAATTCAAGCTGAAAAGGAGATCAAACATAAAGTTGCCAAGAAACTGGTTTTTGACAACATTGATTTTCAAAACAAAAAGATTTGTTTATAAAAGACTTTTGAAGCTGAAAGAAAATATTTTAAAGAAAAGTCATTTGAGTTTTCAAGAAAGATATCTGTCTTGGAAACTGAAAATGCTGATTTGAAAAGAAAAATCTCTGTTTTTGAGTCTAAATTTTCAAAAGAAAAGGAAGAGCTTGAAAAGATTTGTGTTCAAAAGTTATCAAATTTTACTAGAAAATCTTTTGAAGAAAAGAAAGAGGTTGAACTAAAATGCATAAAACTTTCAAAACAAGTTTCTGACTTTGAAAAAGTTTTATTCCTTGAGAAAGAAAAGCTTGAAAAAGAAAGAGCTGAGTTTGACGTTGAACGAAAATCTTTTGAAACTAGGTGTGTTGAGCTTTCTGTAAAAATCTTTGATTTAGAAAATATTTTGGAGAAAGAAAGAAAAGATTTTGCTGGAAAGAAAAATATTTTTGAGAAAGAAAATAAAGATCTTAAAAAGAAGAATATGGAGATTTTCAAAGAGATAACCAATAAAGGAAAATTTTTAGAAAAAGATTTTGAGACTGAACGAAAATATTTTGAAGATGAGATTGTTAAGCTTACAAGAAAGTTATCTGGTTTATTAACAAATATTATGAAGGAACAAAAGATAAAATATGATATTCAAAAGAAATATGATCTATTTTTTAAGGAGAAAAATGTTTTAATCAACATAATTAAAGAACCTGAAGACATCGTTTTTAAAGTTGATATTTCAAAACAAGTAAGTCCTGACACGATTATTCAGACTCCGCTTGTAGATTCAACCGATTCTGAATGCTCGTTTAAGACGACTTTAAGTTCAATATTTAGAGACATTTTTTCAAAAGGATTTGACAGATCAAATGATTTCTCAAAGGATCAGATTCGTTCTTCTAATCTCTTCTATAATCCTCTGTTTGACAAATCAGATGATACTTTGCATGTGCCTAAAGAAATTAATTGTTCCAAGCCTAAAGAGAATCAAATCTTCAAGAAGGTAAAGATGGAATGGAGAGTGAAAGGTACAACTTCTATGACAGAAGTTCCAAAATCATCTGTTTGGGCATATTGGGCATCCTTTTGGTAGGCCACAAATAATTTTACAGCCTCGATGGATTCTTCACGTTCAGCTTGACTTAGAAATCCAAGCTCTTCTTGTTCGTTTTCAACGCCTTGTCGAGGAGGGATCTGGATGCGTTGGTGTTGGTTCCTATATTGCTTAACAATGATATATATACCTATTAGTTCAAACAGATTAGGATGTGGAAGCGTTTTAGCGAACTAAAGAGGTAATACTTTATAGATAAACACACAATATCAAATACGTGAAGTGGAAATAACACAGATAATTAACTCAATGATTCACTGTATTTGATATAATAAGAACACCTAAGAACACCGAAGGTATTACAAGAATTCTGCTCTAATAGTGTGTGTGTCGTGCAAAGTTAATAGAAGAGCTCAACTTGAGCCTTCTATTTATACTATTTCTATAGGGGACAAGGAGGAGACAAGAAGTACTAAGGTACAAAGACACTATCGTTGAACAGTAACAGGTACAACGTTACTGTAGTGCGCCACACTCTACAAAGACTGTAACTCCTCAGAGATTGACACGTGGAGTTGGCAGGGAGAGCCTTGTACGAATGATCTTCAAGATCTTCGTACAACAGTAAACGTGAGAAGCATGATCGTCTTTGTTTTGATCTTCAGATAATCTTCTAAGTCTTCAGTCGTCATACCACAGAGGCGCTGTCAAGTATGACAGAGGCTCTGTGGACTTGTCCTCTGAGAAGCGTCTTTTGTTGATTCTTCACTTCGGTCTTCTTGGTGAATTGGCAGAGGCTCTGTCGATGACTTCTGTACTTAGCCTATTTTTCAATACTTATAAAACAGTAGAAGTTGGAGCTAACAATCTCCCCCTAAGTATTGAAAAATAAAAAATTGAAAAATGCATGGTTTTCTAGACTAAGTACATGACAGGAGGTGAAACATTTTACCTCAAAAGATTTTACTTTTCTTTCGCATAACGTTATGCCTGAGGCACTTACACTTGATTACATGATGAAAGAAAAAGTTGCAGAGGTTGGTTAAAGATATCAGATATTGGCGTTTGGGAAGTCGTTGATCCTTCTGTTGTCGAATCCTTCTTCTTTTAGCACATGATAGATTCTGATGCAGAGGGTTCTGAAGTAGATTACCGAGTCGATGACCTCTATCAATATATCTGCAAGGGCTTGATCCATGAACTCCGTACCTCTGTGCTCCATGAGGTTAGCTCTGAACTCTGTCAAAGTACTTGTTGCGTATTTTTGACAGTCAATCTCTAGGAACAGTCTCGACTTCCCAGCAGGATCTTTATAGACGTACCCAACCTTTGGGAATGTGATGATTGAGTTTGGTATGGCAGAGGGTGGGCAGTCATCTTCTGGTGGTCTAAGACTTAGGTTTCTCACTCCAAGATCTCGTCCTACTTGGAAATCGATCAGACTGTATAGCAGAAGTTTCTCACGCATGGCTTTCTTGATCACCCTGTATGCCCTCTGAACTGCACTTTCGGTTGTGTAGTTCTTTTTTTTCCAGTTCAGAAGATCGGGTAGGTCATAGGGGCTTAGATTCCTAATATCAGCATCTGAGAATTGGTTCTCGGTTCTGTCCACTCTTTTGACCTTATAGATGCTGTAGTAGATCTTAGTGCTTCTGGTGTGAGAGAACTTACAGTATATGACCTTGTCGATTTTAGAGATTGAGAAGACTTCTTTGATAGGCTTGGGTGTTGTTCTGTTGAAGATGTGATCGAGCTCAGCACGAAAGTCGGGGTATTGAATGGATGGTGGTAGAGGATCTCTGATAGTTCTGTTGTATAGGTACCTGTACACCACTTCTTCCATTTGTCGTGGAGGTGCACCAGGTGGAGGCATGGGCCTGCGCAGAGCATCCATTTGTCCTTTTATCTGGGCGACTCTATCCTCTGTGATGTTTGCCTTTGGATCCAAGATTGGCGTGGTTGACAGAGGGGGAATGCTGAAGGCCCAATCTTCTTCTTCAGGCTTTGGGGTGACAAAGGCATCGAAGGTGCTTTTCATCAATTTTTCTGCTGGTTGATGCTTTGGCTTCTTCCTTTTTGGTTCCTCTGTTATTATTTCCTTTCCCTTGTCTTTTGCCTTAGGCTGCTCTGCTTGTTGGATTGCCTCTGTTGGATTTGTCTTTGGAGTTTTTGAGGGCTTTGATGGTGGTGCTTCTGCTGTTGTAGGGGTTGCCTCTGTTGGTTTTATCACTTGTGCTTCTGAGGACTTGGTTGGTGAGGATTCTGTGGTTTTGCTCAGATACTTCCTTTGTTTGTGAGCAATAGACATGGTTCTGGTTTTGGTTTTGGGTGTGGGAGATGACGGTTTTGTCTTCTCAGCTTCTGGTGTAGGGGATGGTAGTTTTGGTTCTTCCGGTGTTTTTGGTGTTGGTGAAGGTGCTTTGTCTTCCGTTGGTTTAGGTGTAGGGGTTGGTTGGTCTTCTACAAAAGATGTCAGAATTTGAAACTGTTCAGTTTGTTTGGGAGATGGAGATGGCAAGTCTTCGATAGGTATAGAGGTTGTTTCCACAGAGGTAGGTGTTGCCTCTGTAGTCTTCTGTTGGTTTTCCCTTTGGGTTTCAGATGGAGGTGCTTGGTTTATTGGTTCTGCTGATATTGGTGGTGCTGGTAGACCTCTGTTTGCAGCTCTGTCTTGTCTCCTTTTCTCCCCCTCAGGATGACCTGATGATCCATCAGAATCATCATCAGTGTCATCCTGACCCTTATCTTCTGTTCCCTCTGTGCGAAAAGTAGACGTTGGCTTCTTTGGCTGAGAGGCACCTGCGGCAAGAATTTTTTCACATAAGTCATCGCAGATGCCAAGAAGATATTCGACCTGTGCCTCTGTGTTGAAATGCAGCTTTCCCACGCTTGCTTGAAAATCCTTTACATAATTGGCGTTGGCAGCTGTGAAGGCTCTGATTAATTCAGTCATTTCATTCAACACACCTTGACCTATTTCTGTGAGTTGGGATCGGGTGATATAGGCCAGAGGTTTCAGAGCCTTGGTTTGATCGAGAGTATGCTCTTGGACTTTATCAAGTGCCTTCTGAAGATCTTCTGGGGTTATGATAGGAGCAGAGGTTTGTGGAAGTTTCTTTTGAGCTTTTCTTTCCTTCTTCAGTTGTTTGGCAAGACTAGCAATTGAAACTTCTAGAGCAGACGTGGAGGCTGGTTCAGCTTTAGTAGAGCTTGATGCAGCAGGTTGCACTCTGGCCATTGCAGTTTTCACCTCTGTGGACAAATGGTCCACTTTGGTGGCTAGATCGGTTATGGCCCTTGATGTGGTCTCTGCAAAAGAGTCAAAAGAACTTTTCAACCCTTTCAACGTGTTGTCCACAAAGGTTACAAGGGTTTGGAACTCATCCGTTGAGACATGTGGACTAAGTGTAACCTCTGGGGGAACACATTCGTCCCCAGAGTTTGTCCGTGTTCCTTGGACACCTTCTTTCGTCCCTGTTTTTAGGTTGAGGACAGAAGGATTTCCTTATGATCCTTGAGTAGAGGGTTTTGAGGCCTCATTCTCTACAGAAGTTCTGGTAAGAACATTGTCTTGATCCACTCTAGAGGTGGGTACAAGAGTATCCTTAGGTTGACTTGGGGACGTGTCTAGAGTCCCTTCGTCTTTGTGCTTTCTAAGCTCCTCTGAAGAGCTATTGGGGCCTAGAAGTGTGTGCGTGTCAGAGGAAACGAATTCCTCTGTTGGGATTTCAGATGTGATCTGGGGCAATTGATCACTTACAAAAGGTAAGTCCCTTGGAGAGGACTCCCTTGGAATGGATTCCCCGGTTATAATTAGCACAGAGGTGGAAGGAGTTTCCTCTGTCCGGTTTGCTTGGGTTGGGGTCGAGCCGTGCTGCTCTTGTTCAATAACACCCTCTGCCACTAGACTGGCGGTGTTAGAAAGGTGGGTTGCACTGGGAGTTGGTTGTGGTTATGTGTCTCTACTATCTACGACATCTTTTGAGGCTTCAGCCTCTTTCATACATCCTAACCTAAGGGTCTCTTTTCTAGCCTCTATTTCAGCAAAATCGTCCATATCCTCTAGGCTTTTTCTTAGCACATCATAGCATGGGTGGAAGCCTTGTAGAGATTGTAGATCTGGGTGTAAGAGTCCTTCTGGGGTTGTTGTGTGAATATCTTCTGGGGTTTTGTCACTTGCCTCCACCTCTGAGATAATTACTGATGGGTTTGTGGTGATCTGTTTTTCTTAGATTTGGGCAGTGGGTTTGGATTGAACTTCCACCTAGGTATCCTCTGTATCCAACATCTCCTCCGTGTTCTGTAGTTCTGGGTCGTAGCTCGGAGGAGAAGGAAACTGGTCACCATGGTCTTCTGCTGCAGGGTCTTCTTCTGGTATAGGAGAGGCCATTTGGGCTTGTTCGGAGTTGTACCCTGGGAGGGCTTCTGAATTCCAACTAGAGGTATCTAAGGTGTCTGAAAAATCATGTTGTTCGAGGAACGCGGAGAAATCACCTTGATCTGCATAATTTATAGGAGTGGGGGATGACAGAGGTTTGTCAGCGGTTGCTCCTTCTTCTGCAACGACTTCCTCTGTGATAGTTTGCAGAGGAGTCTTGGATTTCTTGGTCTTTTTCCTCTTGGGTTTAGGGGCCCCTTCCTCTCAGGTTTTTGACTTACGTTTCTTTTTCTCTTTGGGAGGGGGAGGAGCAGAGGATGCTACGATAGTTTCTGGTGGAGGTCGGGGGATCTGTGCATCACTGGAAGAGGTTCCCTCTGTAGGTTTCTTTGCTCTGGGAGCCTTTTTCTGCTTGGGGGGAGTGGCTGCCTTGGTCTTGGATGCAGAGGAAATCATAGTTTTCCTCTGCAGACGGATGTTCGCTAGTTTTTGCTCGTGTTTAGCGATGGCCTCTGCATGCGCTTCTAGGATCATTCTTTCTACCACTAAGGTTCCTAGGGGGATTCCTAAACGCGAGGGTGTCGCAAGACTCAGTTCTGGAGTCCTGTGAGCGCGTATATACTCTATCCTAAGTTGTTCATCAGAGGCATATGACAAAAGTCTAACAGTCAGAGGTCTGCAGATCGCATACCCCTCTGCGTGTTTTGTGGTAGCCATTATACCCAAGGGGTAAGTCTTGACTACAGGCCCTTCGATTGGCCAGTTGTTGAGTTGTAGCAGAGGTTCGAGAATGACCTCGATAGTCCTCTGGAACTGCAGAGCGGGGAGATCTTGAACGTTTGGACCCTTTGCCTTCTGTACTGATATGCGTCGGTAAATCGTGTTCACAAGCTCTTGCATCATCAGAGCTGCAAAATCGATACGTAAGTCATAATAAACCCCGTACATTATGGCTAGGATTTGGTGTGAGGTTTGGTCGGGGCTCCCAATTTTGCCTGTGAGGCATCTGTTGAGAATTGAGAACAGGGTATTCCACAGAGGGGGGAATCGGTTTCTTCGGAAGTCATTCCTTTTTGTTAGGTGGGTGTTATAACCTAACATATCTGCAAAGTCACAAAGCTCTCTGTCAGAGGGAAGCTCTGCATACTCCTTAATCCCTAAAAGCCCCCTTGTGGGTAGATTAAACTCAAAAGAGAGCATCGTTCGATTAAACTTAAGTTCTAAGTTTTCCGATTTGTCAGGTTTTGAGA
This sequence comes from Saussurea involucrata, assembly GCA_033807775.1. Lineage (NCBI taxonomy): Eukaryota > Viridiplantae > Streptophyta > Magnoliopsida > Asterales > Asteraceae > Saussurea > Saussurea involucrata. The sequence continues at coordinate 31,277,935 of CM066316.1, forward strand.
TCCAACCTCTGATCTCCCTTGATTCCGCGTCATAGTTACAGCTCTGCCAGAATTGGTTCAGATACCTGGCAGGGATGCAAGTTACGTTCTTGGTAAGTAGGGTGTTTAAAGGATGGTTTTCCAGGATATTCAAAAGTATGGCGTGTTCAGCTCCAAAGGCAGTTCTTGAGGGCACTAGGAAATGGTTATTGGGTTTAAGGGGTAAAGAGTTCTCGAAATGATCATTTTCGATGAAGAACTGCAGGTGTGTGGTTGGGGAGAAATCTGCAGATTCATCCTGTTCATGTGCAGGATTAGTTTGGTGTTGTGAGTGCTCGGAGTGAGCAGGGGAGTTCACCGGAGAGTTCCTTGAGGAGGCCACTGCTGAAAGTCTTGAAGATCTTTGAGTGGAAAGTCGAAAGTTGCAGGTATTTGTTGTTCGCCAGAGGTATTTGTGAGAGATGCGTAAGGGGATGATGAAGGTGGTAAGAGGGGTTTTATAGTGTTTTAACTGCCGTAGAATCTGAAGAGGTTAATAGTAATAATATGATAATCCTTTGGGGTCCGTAATCGAGTACAACAGCTGGGCACAAGTTTCAGAAGTTCGTGTGGCACGCACGTTCAATGGGAAAATGCCACGTCAGAGGTGTCAGAACACGATTAGACGTCGTGCGCGGCCCATTAATGCTGAGCGCGTGGGCGTCTCTAAAATCGAGTGACTGTCACCTTCAGAAATAACCCGCATCTTACAGAATCCCGTTTCTATGTACAAGTGTCAAACTGACAGAGGCTCTGTGGTGGAATGAGCTCTGTGATTTGAAATCTTCTTATGTTGCCTCTGAGCTTGCACCTTTACCAAAACGTTGAAAAGACAGTGGACATGATTGATAGAGTCTCTGTGTATAAATTTAAAGTTACAGAGGTTCTGACCTGCAGAAGCTCTGCTGAGCTCCGCAGAGGCTCTATGATCTTAAATTTCTAATAACAGAAGGCTCATGAAGTTTTTTGATCATCCAAGGTTTTGATTGTCTTAAACTGTGTTTTTAGGACATATTTGGAAATTGGTGTCCTGGAAAACTGTTTTAGAAAACGTTTTGTGCGAGACATTCTCCGTTTGGTTTACCTTTGTTCGGTGAACTACCTGACTTCTGTGGATATGGTTGACCACGACTCCTCTTTGGCTCCCCCTTGAATTGACAACTTATGTGGATTAATTCAAGGTCTCCTTCTGCTCCCCCTTGACCTATGCTTGGATCAAATAAGATAAGTAATGCATAGAACATAGGTCAAACTCACCAGAGGCACTGTGGAGATTTTCAGAGGTTCTGAGAATTCCCACAGAGGCTCTGTTGGGTTCAGAACGTTTGGTGATAAGGAATTTGCATACAAAAGAGTTTAAATATATACATATTTACAGGAGGATCAAGTCTCATTTACAGAGATCAACTCATGTTTATCATGCCCAACTTACCCACCAAGAAAAAGAATCTTTTCTCATCTAGTGCCTTGGTGAATAGGTCTGCAAGCTGAAATTCTGTTGACACAATGTACATCTCGATTGTGCCTAGTTCAACATGATGCTTCAGAAAGTGGTAACAGATATCAATATGCTTTGTTTTGGAGTGCTGTACAGGAGTTGCAGAGATCGCTATGGCACTATTTGAATCACAGAGGATGGGTATCTTGTATATGTTGTACCCGTAGTCCATTAGCTGAGTTCGCATCCACAGAACTTGAGAGCAACAGCTAGCAGCAGCAACATATTCAGCTTCTGCCGTAGATGTCGACACACAATTCTGCTTCTTGGAAGTCCAGCTGACTAGTTTCCCACCCAGGAATTGACAACTCTCAGAGGTACTCTTTCGGTCAAGTTTACATCCTCCATAATATGAATCTGTGAAGGCTTTAAGATCAAAGCCAGAGTTCTTCGGATACTAGAGGCCAAGATTCTTGGTTCCCTTAAGGTATCTGAAGATCCTCTTTATAGCAAGAAGGTGGGATTCCTTTGGGTCAGCTTGATATCTTGCACAGAGGCATGATAAAAGTGACCCAATCATGCCTCTGTAGAGCTTGTACTCTACAGATTTACCACCTGGATCTGAGTGTAACTTATTTCCAGTGGACATTGGAGTCTTCATTACAGAGGCATCAGAGAGCCTGAATTTTGAAAGAATGTCAGAGACATATTTAGCTTGATTTATGAAAATACCCTCTGATGACTGTTTGACTTGGAGTCCTAGGAAGAAGGTTAATTCTCCCATCATACTCATTTCAAACTCACTCTGCATGAGTTTTTCAAAGTCTTTGCACTCTTGTGTATTTGTAGAACCAAAGATAATGTCGTCCACATAGATCTGTACAAGCAGAATCTCATCACCTTTTCTTTTATAAAACAAAGTAGTATCGGTTGTACCTCTGTCGAAATCATTATCGAGAAGAAAGGTTGAAGGACGTTCGTACCATGCTCTTGGAGCCTGTTTCAGTCCATACAGAGCTTTGTCGAGATAATAGACGTAGTTTGGGTACTTGGCACTTTCAAACCCTTGTGGTTGCTGGACGTATACTTCTTCTTGGATTTGACCATTCAGAAAGGCAGATTTTACATCCATTTGGAAAACTTTGAAACCTCTGTGGGCTGCGAAGGCTAAGAAGATTCTTATTGCTTCGAGTCGTGCGACAGAGGCAAAAGTTTCATCGTAATCAATACCTTCTGCTTGGCAATATCCCTTGGCCACCAATCTCGCTTTATTTCTAATGACCACCCTATCCTCGTCCTTCTTGTTTCTGAAACCCCATTTAGTCCCTATTGCTTGTTTCCCTTTTGGCAGAGGAACTAGGGTCCATACCTTGTTTCTCTCAAACTGTAGAAGCTCTTCTTGCATAGCATCTACCCAGTTTGGATCATCTAGGGCTTCAGAGACACGTTTTGGCTCGATTACACTGATAAAATTTGTAAAGAAACCAAAAATAGCAGTGGCTGATCTTGTTTTGACCTTTTCAGAAGGATCACCAATTATAAGGCTTGGAGGATGGCTCTTCGTCCACTTTGTTGTTCTTGGAAGATGGTCATTATCATCATCTAGTTGAACCTCTGTGGTTGCACTCTGTGGTTCTGGTGCAACCTCTGTAGTTGATGGTACTTCTGTGCTAGAGCTTGGTGTTTCATCTTGTGGGACTATAGGGATTAGAGTTGGAATTGGTTCCTCTGAGGAAGTAGAAACCTCGTCCTTGTTTTCCTCTGGTATTGCTTCCTATGTAGTCGCCGGAGTTGGTATTTCAGGAGCCTCTATGGTAGAATCCTTGGTTGTATCATCTTCTGTTCGCTCCCCCTCAGCACTTGCATCTGTACGATTCACTGAAGAGGATGAAGTATTTAAAGGACCAGTTAGAGATATACCTGACTCAGTCTGGTTTGCAGAAGATGTTTCTCCAGAGGCTCTGATAGCTCCGGCAGAGGGATCAATATCATCGTGGAACATCTCTTCAAATTGCAGATTTAGTTCTGCTTCTCTTGTGAGGGAGATGCCAGAGGATTCCTTTTTGAGACCGAGTTCTGAACTGATTTGTTCAAAAGTCTTTTGAAAGGAATCGTCAAAAGAGACATTGATACTTTCCACAATGGTTTTAGACCGCAACAGATAAACTCTGTAAGCTTTGAGGTGGCAGAGTACCCAATGATCTTGCCTTCGTCTGCTTTCACATCAAACTTTCCTCTTGCTTCTCTATCATTCAGGACAAAACACTTGCATCCAAATACATGGAAGAACTTGATGTTTGGTCGCCTTTTGTTGATCAAATGATACGGTGTCTTGATGTGCCTTTTTACTATGGTTGATCGATTTTAGGTGTAGCAAGCGGGTGATACTACTTCTGCCAAGAAAGAGATTGGTAATCCAGATGCTGTCAGCATAGTTCTTGCAGCCTCCACAAGCGTGCGGTTCTTTCGTTCAACCACGCCATTTTGTTGTGGGGTGCGTGCAACAGAGAATTTATGTGATATGCCTTCTTCTGTGAGGTAAGCTTCAATGACAGAGTTTTTGAATTCTGTGCCATTATCGCTTCGCAACTTTTGAATCCTGCACTCATATAGAACTTGGATTCTTTTCATTAGGTTTATAAGAATGTTTCGAACATCTGATTTCTTTCTGACAAATCCCACCCATGTAAATCTAGAGTATTCATCAATCAACACAAGTATATACTTTTTGCCACCTAGGCTCTGTGTAGCCATTGGACCGCAGAGGTCAACATGAAGAATGTACAGAGGCCTAGGGCAAGACACATCAGTCTTGCCTTTATGAGAAGCTCTTTTGAGCTTACCCATTTCGCAAGCGGAGCACAAATGATCTTTACTAAATTTGACATTTGGCAGACCTTTGACTAAATCAAGTTTCACAAGCTTATCTAAAGTATGAAAGTTTAAGTGGCAGAACCTGTTATGCCATAACCAAGCTTCTTCGTTCTTAGAAGCAACAGGACAGAGCTTGTCCTCCTTGTTCTTGGCACTGAAGTTCATGAGGTATAAATCTCCTTTACGTTCGGCCCGCAGAAGTTCGACTCCTGTGTCTTCACCTTGCAGAGAGCAGAAAGTTCTTTTGAAAATGACGTCAAAACCCGTATCGCAAAGTTGGCTAACACTGAGTAAGTTGTGTTTAAGGCCATCCACATATGCAACTTTGCATACAGTTATGTTTTCCTTCTTGATGATTCCATAGCCTTTAATGTATCCCTTTTTGTTGTCGCCAAAGGTTACAGATCCACCATCGAGTTTATCTTTGTACGTGGATAGTAGACCTCTGTCGCCAGTCATGTGCCGCGAGCATCCGGAGTCTAGATACCAGATCGGCACATACTTCCTCTGTAACACAATCAGGGATTTTTAGGTACCCATATCCAAATGGGTCCCGGTTTGTTAGGGGTCTTCAAGGTTGCCTTAGCATCCTTGGGTTTGGTTTTAGCTTCTGTTGAAGAACCAATTTGTTTCTTCTTACCCTTGAATTTAGCATTCTTTTTGGGTAGGGAGAGGAAACAGTGTGGACTAGAGAAGTGTTAACTTAATTGATGCATAAGATCGAAACAATGACAATAATGAATGTGCGAAGATATTTGCTTGAACTTTTCATTGAAAACATTAAATAGGGGTACAGAGGCTTTATTATTACAATCTATCCTAGCATCTGACTTCCTATTACAAGAAGACCTATGTAGACTAGATTGTTGTTTTGAAAATCCTCTGTGGAGAGTAGCCTTCTGTGGACCCCTTCTTCTGTTGTGAACTTCTTCAGGTTTCACTGTCACAGAAGCAAAAAATTTGTTATTTTCAGCCCCTTTACCCTTCTGTTGCCAAGTTAATTTTTCTTTAAAAGGCCTTAAAGGGTTTTGAAGTTCTAGAACATGTTGGATTTTGAGAAGACACTTCCTTCTGTTGTTTGATTTTCTCAAGCTCAAGAGAGGTTTTGCCTTGTATACACATGTCCAAAAAGTCTGGACAGATAGGAACACTTGTGATTTTCTCTTTTGGAGGAATGGTTCTGTTAAGAATTCCATAGGGTAGCTTAAAACCCTCTGGATCACAAGGTACTATCTCTGACTTGTTTGAGTCAGTCTCAGATTCGTCAGAGGATGAGTCGTCCTCATATACATAGGTTGAGTCACTTAGATCTCTGTTGACAGAGGCTGGACTTTCGGAACATGTGCCATACTCACTTTCTTCCTTTCTTTGGGACAATCATCCAAGTCAACAGAAGTATCTATTGAGACTTCCTCAGAGAGTTTTTGTTCGACAGAGGATGTACAGAGGTTTTCAAAAAAGTTGTTTTTCCCGATTTCCATTAACTCCTTTTCAAAAATGTGAAGCAGTTTTTCTTCTGAAGAAGCAGGCATAAACTCAGGTGCCTCTGCCGATAATTTTTTTTCAGAGTCTATCGTGCAGACAAAAGCAACCTGTGTTTGAGTCTCAGGGTCACCAAACTTGAAGATTCCTATCTGATCTTGTGTTTTCAGATACTTCTTAGGTTTGGATTCTCTTTAGACAGAGATTGAAGGTGATAAATCTGTGTTTTGATACCACACATTTATCATCTTCAGAGGTTTCCTCTCGTGAGATTCCCCAAAGATTTTTCGCCTTTTACTAACAGACAATAGGTTTGGAAATCCAGGTTTTCTTGTACTTCCAATGTGAAATAGAGACGACAGAGACTTGTCTTTTTTGGTTCCAGTGTATGAATCTATATCACAGAAGCCAATTCCCCGTCTCCCTATTTGTGTGTTGATTTTCTTGTACACCTTCTGTGCATCTTGATATTTCTTAATTAAAAGATCTCTTCTGAGTAGATCTTGACAGATGACTTCTCTTTCCTTTTGAAAATAGTGTTTAGGAGCAAGGATATTCATTCTATCGCTCTCAACATCCTTAAGTTCTTTAGATTTTGCTTTTAGGGCAGAGTTGAGTTCAGACTTCTTTTCTTTCAAAGGATTTAGATGTTTGTTCCAATTTGTTTCAATTTCTTCCTTTTCTTGAAAATTTTTAGTCTTTTCTTGAGTGAGAAGTCTAGTTTCTCTCTCAAAGAAGGTGAGCTTCTTCTGAACACTCTCGCAGGTCTTTTTAAGTTCAGTATATTCAATGGTTAGTTTAAGCAAATCAGCTTCTGCTTGATTAGAGTAAGAGTCAGAAGTGGATACCTCACTATCAGAGTCGGAGGAGCTGACTTCAGCCATCCCGCAGAACAGGGCATTCTTCTTTTCGCCTTCGTCAGAGGATTCGTCTGACTGCCAGTTTTCCTGCTCAACCATGAGCGACTTCTGAGCATAATACTCTGCCTTCTTTTTGTAGAAAGCAGAGTCCCTCTGAGGGCGGTTTGACTTTGTTGGTCCTGAAGGGCTATACAAGTTTGTAGAAGGGGGGGGGGGGGGGGGGGGGGTTGAATACAAACACACGTTTTTACTTTTCTAAATTGTTTATTGATAAATCAAGACAATTTACAACTTGTTGCGGAACAAGATTAAGGATAAACCTAATCTAAACAAGTCTTGAGAAACACTAAGTTTCTTGCACTAGAAAGAGTTACAGAAATTACGAATAATAACTTAACAATAAGAGAGAAATAAGAAGATGGTCCGAGCACACTTCAAAACTGAAGTAAGGTTCTTCTTATATACTGCATGCATTTAATGCATTGCAGTATGGCTTTACACGTGGCAGCAGCTGAGTGGTTGCATGTCATTGACCTTTGTAGACAACCTTAGTAGCTGCATGGTGCACATTGTAGAATTAGAGTTGTTGTACGATTACAGACAAAAGGGATGTCCGTTCTGACCGTTCGTACGGAGACGTGCAAGGGAGGTAAGACAATAGTAACATGCAGGGAGACTTCATGATCAGCTGTCGTTGAGTCAGATCTTTATCAGCGAATGACAAAGTTCAGCGATTGCTGAAGTCTTCTATTTGATACTTCACGTTGAATGGACAGGTCTTGCTTCGCTGATATCCGCATCAGTTCATGAGTAGACTTGTCGTTGGTTCTTGAGCTTGATCTTTGAATTCAGCATAGAACTTTGGTTGACGTGAAACTTGTCTTCAGGGATCATAAGTAAACAACTAGTTTTTCAGCGATCATCTCATAGACTGAACAGGCTCAGAGCTATAAGATGATGAACAGTGTTTGTTGAATATATAATCTAAAGAGTGAGAGTTCCTATCAGCGGTACTGTTAGATCTGGAGTTTTGTCAAATTACCAAGTGTTGGGATCTTAATAGAAGACTCAGAGTTCTGAGTGAGAAGACTCAGAAGTTCTGATCAGGAAAGTCGAAAATATTACAAGTGTGAAAGTCTGAATTGAAGAGTCAGAGTTCTGAGTAGGAGACTCAGAACTTCTGAGAATGATGAAGAAAATAGCACAAGTACTTGAAGGAAGTTCTGAAGAGCTTTATCAGAAGAATGTTCAGAAGTTATGAACATCATGTTCAAAACTTATGACAGGATATTTTCCTTTATATTCTGTTATGTAATTAGGACACGTGTAATGTTCTTATTAGTCTTTGATGTATATGTACTGTAGCTTTAGCATTTTCTTTACAATATATATAGGAGTTAGCAACTGTAAGCTAACTAATCTTCGCATATCTTTCACGCATATTTTTGTATTCAGCTTTTGTAATCTAGAGAGATTCTCTCTCTAGATCTGTAATCTGTTCTTATTGAATACAAGTGTGTTGATCCAAATCTCTATCATTTACTGTTTGATTGATCTTAATTGATTGGAAGATTGAATCCTGGTTTCTACAATTGGTATCAGAGCCACTCAACAAACAAATTCGTTCAAGATCGTGTTCGTGAGATCGTGTTCTTGAAGATTTCTTGATCAATTCGTCAATTGATTCCGCTGCTACTCACAAATCTTGAATTCTTTGTAATTCTTGAATTTGTTTTTACGTTTGTTCAAGAAATTCAATTTGTCTTTCTGTTGATTCGATTTTATTCATCTTACAATCATGTCTTCGAAAGAATTTATCTCAATGGGATCTGAGACGAAACCTCTTGTTCTTATTCCAAACGAATATCAGCAATGGAAAATTCGAATGATACAATTCTTGGACAATATTGATGAGAATTTGATGATCTCAATACGAGAAGGTCCAATTGAAGTTTATATCGATGTTGCTGCTACACCTGCAACTGATACAACTCCAGAAATTCCTGCTACTAGGGTGAAGAAGAATTTTTCACAGTACTCAGAAGCACAGAAAACCAGACATGCAATTGACAAAAGAGCTGTTACGTTATTGACTTTAGCAGTTCCAAATGAGGTTTTTAATAGAATTGATAGTGGAACATCAGCAAAAGAAATGTGGGATGAACTTAAAAAGCAAATGCTTGGTACTGCAAAATCAATTCAAGCAAAGTTAAACCAATGCATCAATGCTTATGAAAGATTCAAAGCAAAAGAGAGTGAAAGTTTAAATCAAACTTATGAAAAGTTTTGTATTATTTTGAATGACCTCAGGAGGAATGGGTTGAAAATGACAAAGTCTGAGATTAACTACAAATTTCGGAATTCTCTTAATTCAGAATGGTCATCTTTTGCAATTAGTCTTCAAATGAATAAAGACGTGTGTGAGGAAGATTTAAATTATCTATTATGTGTTCTAAATCAACATGAGGATTCAGTTAAGCAAGTAGTGGAAGAGAAGAAGAGTGTTTCTGACCAGTTAGCCCTGCTTTCTGAAAGAAAAACCAAGGTTACTAAAACTGCAAAGAAATCTGTGTATTTGTCTGAAATACGAAAGTTAGAGGAAGATTCTGAGAAAGAAGAAGAATCAGAGGAAGATGATGATATCAAACTAATTGCTGAAAAGTTAGCTTTGTTGACTAATACTTTCAACAAGAGATATGGAAAGAACAAGTTTCAGGGTAAGTTCAGAAGAGAACAGGGGAGTTCATAAGAGAAATATAAGAAGAAAGAAGGTAGAGAAGAAAGTAAGTTTGAGAAGAAAGAAGAGAAGGAAGAGAGGAAAGAGAAAGATTTGTGTTTTAAGTGTGGAAAACCTGATCACTTTGCCAGAGATTGTAGAGTGAAAGTAGTAAAAGATTATGAATACTACACAAAGAAGGCTCAGCTGGCTAAGAAAAGAGATAATGAGATTGCAATGTTGGCAGAACAGAAGAACTGGCTGTATTACACTTCAGATGAAGAGGATTGCATTCACTTTTCTCAAATGCAAAGTTATATGGCCAAGATGAAGAATGAGGATGATTCTGATTATGAAGATGCTGATTCTGAATCTTCTACTGAGGTACATTCTGCACTTGAAATTGACTTAATGACTCAAATTGGCAATATGAATTCTGAATTTGTTAAACTAAGAAAACAAATAAAAGGTGAAAGAATTCTAGTTAACAAGTTCAGAACAGAAAAAGAGATAATTAAAGAACAGTTTGAAGAATATGAAGTTGAGAAACAAAAAGTCAAAAATGAGAATTCTGATCTTTTGAAGAAGATTTCTGAATTAAAAATTCAATTTACAGAAATAAAAGATGAAAAGGTTGATTTACAAATTAAATATGATATGTTACTTGAGGAAAGAAAGAAGTTATATACACAAATCAAAGAGTTGGAAAACCTTAATTTGAAAAGAGGTCAAACTCAACAAACCTTGAATCTTCTTACTAGCAATGTTAAAGATACAAGATTTTATAATCCTAAAATGGGATTAGGTTTGGAAGAAAATGTTGTTTTGAAAAGAGCTCCAATAAATCTGTATGATTTTGATAAACTACAAGTTCCTAAACCAAAAATCCCAGAAATTGTTGAAGTTTTTGTGAGACCTGCTAGTTCTATAACAAGTTCAGACAGATTACAAAAATCAAGTCCTGTAAAAGCAAAGGAAACAATTTCTGAACCTAAAACTGAGAAGTCAGATGCTTCAGAAAACAAAGTTAAGAAAAAGATTTCTAAACCAACAGAAGAGAAACCAAAATATAATGATGCTAAGTTCAAATATGATTCTTTGAATGTCAGTTACAAAAATAAACAACCAAGTTTTTCATATTTTGACATTGAAAGTATATTTGATGCAAGTAAGGTTTATGAAACAGTTAGTCAGAAGTCTGAATCTTGTGGTCAGAATTCTGACTCCACAAGTCAGAACTCTGAGTCTGAAGGTCAGAATTCTGAAACTGTTAGTCAAAGTTCTGATTCAACTGATCATTCTCAATTCACTTCAGAAAGCTTTTCAGAACTTGAAAAGAGATTTAAACTTGTTAGTCAAGAACTTGAGGACTTAAGAAAAACTTTTGATGAACTTGAAAATGACTACTGTGAAGTAGATTTTAAACTGGATCAAGTTTTAAAGGAAAACAATACTTATGTCCAGAAAATAACAGAGCTTGAGAAGTTAAAGGCTGCATTTGATCTTTTCAAGATTAATGCCTTAAAAGAAGATAAGAAATTCTTTGATGAATCAAGTACATTTGAAAAGGGTGAATCATCTAAATCATCTGATGTAATATCCCGGGTAAGACCGTTAGTTGAGTTCCCTATTCCATTAAGGTTACTTACTCTATAATTGGTGTTTAGGGTAATTATGGGTAAATCTATAAGCTTAGGGATGCTTGGGTTATATTTGAGAAGTTCAAGGTTCATTTGGTAGTTGTGGGTTGATATTACCTCATAAGCCTCAGATATTATTCAGATACCTAAAATAGAAAAGTGTGTGTACGGGAGTTCTGGAGGCGAAAAGAAGCAAAAGAGGAAACGTACGGTTGAGGCTTCAATCGATTGGGTTAGAAGCGATTTTGAGGTAAGTATCTTTACATTCTGTGTTTGTAATCATGTATAGAATATATCTATCGGTTTAGAAACGTCGATTTCATTGTTTATTGATAATCTCAATCGAATCTGGAAAATTTGGAACCGACTGTGTTCTTGGAGTCCCGGTGATGTCCCGGTGGACTCCCGGTCTTGTCGACTCCCGGTACCATAAAGTCCCGGTAATACTAACTCCCGGTATTGACAACTTCCGGTGATCTAACTCCCGGTACTGTGAAGTCCCGGTACCAAGATTCCCGATACCAAGAGTCCTGGTACTGTGAAGTCCCGGTACCCTGTGTAGTCCCGGTAGTGGGTTAAGTGCAGTGTGTAATGGGACAGTTGAGGATAGGAATTTGTTAGGCTTTATGTAATTGGCTAGTAAAGCGATATATGTATTTTAAATTGTTTCAGATACTGTGGAGTAGAAGTGAAAGATATAATAATTTTGAAAGAAGCTTGCGAGCGTTTTTGATAAGCGAAACAGGTGAGTTTTACTTTAAAAATATTTTTAATTGGAATACATATACGTATGGTTTGGGAATGTGATAATTGGTGGTTATTTGTTTATATATGAATTATAATATATTGAGGTATTATATTTACATGAGTATTATACTATGTTATAATACGTTGGCCGGACGTAGGACCGGTGTGTTTGGCTATAGAATCCGAATAGCGTTGTTTGGCTGTAGATGTTGTACAGCGTTGTAAATTATTAGTTGGCTTGCTACCAACTAATATGGCCAGGAGGAATGAGAAGGGAAGGTACATGATATGTGAGCTTAATTGGATATATGTGATTGCGCTGCGTGATTTATATGAATGAAGTTATATAAATGGTTTCAAACTAACAGGGATTTTCTCACTTAGACCATCAGGTCTAACCCTCATTTTTGTTTTAAAAATATGTATTCCAGGTGGTGGATCGAGTAAGGGCAAATGATTAGAGTAATCGATGGATAGCCTTTGTGAAGGAGTACAATGTGAAGATTTTGGCATGTGTAGCAGTTGTATTATAATAATTAAATGTTATGAATGTATTTAGTATAAAGTTTGTAGTAGAATGGCTTCTTCTGATTGTAAAAGACTATGGGACCGAACTTGTAATATGATGTTTCGTTTGTTATATCAATGTTATGTTATATTATGTGATTTGTTGTGTATATGGGAATTGGGTCGTTACAAATGGTATCAGAGCCTTAGTTTAAGGGATTTAGGTATTTGTATCTGTACCTAGAGTTAAACTGCATGTGAAGTAGGATGTCCCTATCATTATAGAACCTTGGGATGATGAAGTATAAAAGGGAAGAAGGAACATCATGTAAGGTAATTTCATATTACACCTGGCCAATGTAATTGTGATCTTACAGGTACATGTCTGAACTAGAATACTTTGTTATATGGGGTATGTGCTTATGTGTATATTAACCTTGTTTAAATCTACAGAATGGCAAGCGGTACACGAAATTCGAATCGAGGAGGAGGAAATCCGAATAGTACTAATCCACCGATAGGAACAGGGGACAGGGGAGGCAGAACTGGGGGCAGAGTCGGGGGTAGAACTGGGGGTAGAGTTGGAGGTCGAGCCGGAGGCAGAGCCCAGCCAGGTGGTACAGAGTTCGTTACCAGGGATGATCTAATGGCAGAAATGGGAAGACTGCAGGCTAGCATATAAGCAATGTTTGACCAAAGTCGTCACAATGAAGCTGAAACACCGGATCCCGGGCCAGAAGATGAAATGCCAATTACACCAACTATTATACCAGTAACAAGGAGGTGCGACTACAAAATGTTTTTAAGCTGTAAACCTCCGACCTACTCAGGAGACAGGGATCCAGTGAAAGCAATGAGATGGATGAAGAAAATAGAAGCTATTTTCAAGACAAGTAAGTGCGCTGACGAAGATAGAGTATTGTATGGAGCAGCAATGTTAAAGGGGGATGCTTTGTATTGGTGGGAATCTTTTATTTATTCTAAAGGATCTGATGTTTATTCTACCCTCTCTTGGGAAGAATTTGTGATAGCCTACAGGGAACAATTTTGTCCCCAAGCAGCCGTCAAACAACTGGAAGGGGAATTTATGAACTTGCAACAAGGAAACTTATCCGTTCGAGACTACACCGCTAGCTTTCTGGAAAAGTCTCGGTTCGCAGAATACTACGTTGCTACGGAGACGATGAAGACGGAAAGGTTTATATTTGGGCTGAACTCATAAGTCAGAAGGCTAGTGACTGCAAAATGACCCGATACCTTTTCAGCTGCAGTTAATGCCGCGGAGAATGTTGAACGAGATATTAGAAGAGATGCTGGCGATAAAAGTATCGGGAAGAGAAAGTGGGAAGGACCACAACCCGATCCGAAGAAGTCCCGATTTCAGAGGTATGATAGCCGTTCGCCGTTTCGACCAGTGGAAAGACCATGTCAGAAGTGCAACCATGTCCACCAAGGAAATTGCCAAGGTGATTTACGAACATGTTATAAGTGTGGGAAGACCGGGCATGTCATTAAAGATTGTAAGGTAACGCGGTTATGTTTCTTATGCAATTCTCCGGATCACCTTCAGTCGGACTGTCCGCGGGGGAGGATACATCAAGGTGGGTCATCGGGCAGGTAAGCAATTGTTAAACCAGTAATACCAAGACTAGAACCGCCAGTAACCAGGGGTCGCGCATTTCAAATGACTGAGAAAGAAGCGGAGGAAACTCCGGATGTGGTCACAAGTACATTTTTAATAAACTCTACACGTGCTAAGGTGTTATTTGATTCCGGTGCAAACCGATCGTTTGTGTCACCTTCATTTGCTGCTTGCCTGTGTTTGAAACCTAAAATGCTAGAACATGCTCTATCAGTAGATACGGCAAATAATAATCAAGTGTCAGTTAAAGAAGTATTTGATGACTGTGTGATAAATATAGAGGAGTGTAGAGTGCCGATACAATTGTTTCCTATAAGTTCGATACAGTTTGACGTCGTAGTGGGAATGGACGGGTTAGCCGAGAATCAGGCTAACATAGTGTGTGATAAGAAGTTAATAAATGTGGTATTACCTGAGAAGGGACCAGTAGTGATTTATGGTGATCGTAGGAATCATCAGTCTAGCCTAATATCTATGATAAAAGCCCGTAAATGTGTCAGCAAGGGTTGCCCGAGTTACTTAGCCTATGTGATAGATAGTAGGCCTGAAAAGATTAAGTTGGAAGATATTCCTATTGTTAGTGAATTTCCAGAAGTTTTCCCTGAAGACTTGAATAGTCTTCCTCCTGTTAGGCAAGTAGAATTTGGTATCGACTTAATTCCTGGAGCCACTCCTATTGCTCTTGCACCGTATCGTTTGGCACCTCCAGAGATGAAAGAGATGATGGCACAACTACAAGACCTATCCGATAAAGGCTTCATCAGACCTAGTTCTTCGCCGTGGGGAGCACCAGTGTTATTTGTGAAGAAGAAGGATGGTTCGATGAGAATGTGTATCGACTACTGAGAACTGAATAAGCGCACGATAAAGAACAAGTATCCGTTACCCCGTATTGATGACCTCTTCGATCAGTTAGTTGAAGCTTGCTATTTCTCCAAGATTGATCTGAGATCCGGTTATCACCAGTTGAAAGTTAGAGAAGAAGACATCCTAAAAACAGCCTTTCGAACAAGGTATGGTCATCACGAATTCTTAGAAATGCCGTTTGGACTGATGAACGCTCCAGCTGCTTTTATGGATTTAATGAATCGGGTATGTAAGCTGTATCTCGATAAATTTGTAATTGTATTTATCGATGATATACTTATCTATTCCCGATCCAAAGAAGAGCATGCGCAACACCTTCGTTTGATCTTGGAGTTACTAAAGAAAGAAAAGCTATACGCTAAATTTTCGAAATGTGAATTCTGGTTACGAGCAGTTCAGTTTCTGGGGCATGTAGTTTCCGAAAAGGGGATACAAGTTGATCCGATGAAAGTGGAAGCAGTTGAAAAGTGGGAACAGCCGAAGACAGCAACGGAAATACGTAGTTTTCTGGGTTTAGCCGGTTACTACCGGAAGTTTATAAAAGACTTCTCTCGTATCGCAACACCTTTGACTAAGCTGACCCGGAAGAACCTGAAGTTTGAATGGAAAGCAGAACAAGACGAGGCATTCCGGATATTGAAAGAGAAACTGTGCAGCGCACCGATTCTATCACTACATGAAGGTTCTGAAGACTTTGTTGTTTATAGTGATGCATCAAAGCTGGGATTGGGATGTGTACTTATGCAGCGTGGAAAGGTTATTGCATATGCTTCTCGTCAATTGAAGGATCATGAAAGACAGTATCCTACGCACGACATGGAGCTTGCAGCAGTCGTCTTCGCATTAAAAATTTGGAGACATTATCTGTATGGTTCCAAATGTCAGATTTATACCGATCATAAGAGTCTCCAACACCTCTTTGATCAGAAGGAACTAAATATGAGACAAAGGAGATGGCTAGAACTGCTGAACGATTACGACTGTGAAATCCTTTATCATCCGGGAAAGGAAAATGTGGTAGCTGATGCATTAAGTCGTCAAGAAAAGGGTGGAACAATAAAAGTTATTTCCCTACGAACTGAACTCCTACCCAATATATTTGACGAATTGCAGAAGTGCCAAGTGGAGGCTTATCAGGATGAACATCTGAAATCAGAACGGTTAGCGGGGATGTCAGCAATGCTAGTACAAGATGATCGTGGGTTATTGTGTCTGGGAAACAGAGTGTGGGTATCTCGTTTGGGTGGGTTACGTGATCGTGTTTTACAAGAAGCTCATCAATCCCGTTTCTCTATTCACCCAGGTACAAACAAGATGTATAAAGACCTAAAACAATTCTATTGGTGGCCGGGGATAAAAAGAGGGATTGCTCAGTATGTGGAAAGATGTGATACTTGTAAGAAAGTAAAGATCGAACACCAAAAGCCGTTTGGTCAACTACAACGGCTAGAAATACGTATGTGGAAGTGGGAGCAGATTACCACAGATTTCATCACGAAGCTACCAAGGACTCCGAAGGGATTTGATTCTATTTGGGTGATCGTCGACAGATTGACAAAGTCTGCACACTTCCTACCGATAAAGGAAACCGATTCGATGGAGCGATTAGCTAAGTTGTACATTGACGAAATAGTAACTCGACATGGAGTTCCAATCTCGATCATTTCTGATCGTGATAGTCGTTTACTTCAAGATTTTGGAGAAGTTTTCAAAGGGAAATGGGGAGACAGATAAAGTTAAGTACGACGTATCATCCCCAAACAGATGGTCAGAGTGAACGAACGATTCAGACCTTAGAAGATATGCTCCGGGCTTGCATTGTTGATTTTGGGGGATCGTGGGATAAGCATTTACCGTTGATCGAGTTCGCTTACAACAACAGTTATCATTCCAGCATACAAGCGGCACCGTTCGAAGTACTGTATGGTAGGAAATGCCGAACGCCTCTATGTTGGAACGAAGTGGGAGAGAAACAGTTAGCGGGGCCGGAAATAGTTCAATTAACTGCCGATAAGGTTACTCAGATTCGTGAACGATTGAAAGTGGCTCAAGATAGACAGAAGAGCTACGCCGACCGACGTCGAAAGCCTTTGGAATTTCAAGTCGGGGATTTCGTAATGTTAAAAGTTTCGCCATGGAAGGGAGTCATCCGATTTGGGAGACAAGGTAAACTTAGCCCAAGGTATATCGGATCGTTTGCTATTACAGAAAGGATCGGTGAAGTAGCTTACCGATTAAATCTTCCGCCGGAGTTGAGCAGGATTCATAACGCATTTCACGTATCAAACTTCCGAAAGTGTTTGGTTACTCCAGATCAGGCAGTTTCCCTACCAGAGATACAAGTCGATGAAAGATTGAATTATGTGGAAGAACCAGAAGCTATAGTTGATCATAAAGTCAAAGTGCTGAGGAATAAAGAAATCAAGCAAGTGAAAGTTTAATGGAGGCATCATAGAGGTCAGGATGCTACGTGGGAATCCGAATCGGAAATGAGAACGAAATACCCTCATCTTTTTCCTTAACTGAATTCCGGGACGGAATTCTTTTAAGGGGGAGATGATATAATACCCTGGGTAAGACCGTTAGTTGAGTTCCCTATTCCTTTAAGGTTACTTACTCTATAATTGGTGTTTAGGGTAATTATGGGTAAATCTATAAGCTTAGGGATGTTTGGGTTATATTTTAGAAGTTCAAGGTTCATTTGGTAGTTGTGGGTTGATATTACCTCATAAGCCTCAGATATTATTCAGATACCTAAAATAGAAAAGTGTGTGTATGGGAGTTCTGGAGGCGAAAAGAAGCAAAAGAGGAAACGTACGGTTGAGGCTTCAATCGATTGGGTTAGAAGCGATTTTGAGGTAAGTATCTTTACATTCTGTGTTTGTAATCATGTATAGAAGATATCTATCGGTTTAGAAACGTCGATTTCATTGTTTAGTGATAGTCTCAATCGAATCTGGAAAATTTGGAACCGACTGTGTTCTTGGAGTCCCGGTGAAGTCCCGGTGGACTCCCGGTCTTGTCGACTCCCGGTACCATAAAGTCCCGGTAATACTAACTCCCGGTATTGACAACCTCCGGTGATCTAATTCCCGGTACTGTGAATTCCCGGTACCAAGAGTCCCGGTACTGTGAAGTCCCGGTACCCTGTGTAGTCCTGGTAGTGGGTTAAGTGCAGTGTGTAACGGGACAGTTGAGGATAGGAATTTGTTAGGCTTTATGTAATTGGCTTGTAAAGCGATATATGTATTTTAAATTGTTTCAGATACTGTGGAGTAGAAGTGAAAGATATAATCTTTTTGAAAGAAGCTTGCGAGCGTTTTTGATAAGTGAAACAGGTGAGTTTTACTTTAAAAACGTTTTTAACTGGAATACATATACGTATGGTTTGGGAATGTGATAATTGGTGGTTATTTGTTTATATGTGTGATATATGTGAATTATAATATATTGAGGTATTATATTTACATGAGTATTATACTATGTTATAATACGTTGGCCGGACGTAGGACCGGTGTGTTTGGCTATAGAATCCGAATAGCGTTGTTTGGCTGTAGATGTTGTACAGCGTTGTAAATTATTAGTTTGCTTGCTACCAACTAATATGGCCAGGAGGAATGAGAAGGGAAGGTACATGATATGTGAGCTTAATTGGATATATGTGATTGTGTTGCGTGATTTATATGAATGAAGTTATATAAATGGTTTCAAACTAACAGGGATTTTCTCACTTAGACCATCAGGTCTAACCCTCATTTTTGTTTTAAAAATATGTATTCCAGGTGGTGGATCGAGTAAGGGCAAATGATTAGAGTAATCGATGGATAGCCTATGTGAAGGAGTACAATGTGAAGATTTTGGCATGTGTAGCAGTTGTATTATAATAATTAAATGTTATGAATGTATTTAGTATAAAGTTTGCAGTAGAATGGCTTCTTCTGATTGTAAAAGACTACGGGACCGAACTTGTAATATGATGTTTTGTTTGTTATATCAATGTTATGTTATATTATGTGATTTGTTGTGTATATGGGAATTGGGTCGTTACATGCTAATTCTGTGAAATTCAATGTTTCAGAAAATGAGGAAAGCAAAAGGAAAGATGATCTGAAAAGGAATTCTGTGAAGATTGGGTTGAAAACTACTTCTGAACCCAACGCTAGAAATTCTTGTAATAAGTGCAATTGTACTCTGAACAATATCAATAAAGATGAAAAGACTTATGTTTCAGATTTATTGTCACTTGCAAGAAAAAATCTTGAGTGTGTTCAGTGTGGTAGTCATTCATTCCAATCTCCTCAGAAAAATCTGATTTTAATAACTTATGTTTCTTATATAAACAAAGCAAATCAGAACTCAGAAAAGAAGACTAAGTTGTTTTTTCAAACTCAGATAAAAGAAAAGAAGATTGAAAATATTTCTCAATCTAAAACAAATGAAAACATGTTACAAAATAAAGAAAAGAAGACTGAAAATGTTTCTAAGTCTCAACCAAAAGTTTTCAAAAGGAAAACACACAGTTTTGTAAACAGAAAATGTTCTGACTTTATCAAAGTACAAGGAAAGTGGTGTTTAAAAGAAGATTTTGAATGGAAAGTCAAAGGAACTTTTGTTAAATCAGATATCAAAGCTAACAAAGATGGACCCATTCCAAAATGGGTACCTAAATCTAACTGATTGTTTTTGCAGGGCTGTCATGTGTGGTTTTTAGATTCTGGAGCTTCAAGACACATGATTGGTCATAAGTCTTCTCTGACTAATTTCACAGAAAAGGCTGAGGAGCAGTAAATTTTGGAAATAACAGCAAAGGACAAAGCAAAGGTTTTGGAGATTTAACAAAAGGGGATTTGACTATTCAGAAAGTTTTTTATGTGGAAGGCTTACAACATAATTTGTTCAGCATAAGTCAGTTTTTGGATAGATTCTGTCAGATTAAGTTCAACATAACAGGTTGCATGATTTTAACTGAGAATGACATAAAAGTCTTCTGGGCCAAAAGACATATGGACTTATTTGTGGTTAACTTTTCAAAAATTCAAGCTTTAACCCCTGTTTGTCTATTATCAAATGCAGTAGCTAATGAATGTTGGCTTTGGCACATAAGATGTTCTCACTTAAATTTCAGAGATCTGAACAATCTGGTTAGCAAGCATCTAGTCAAAGGATCACCAAAGATCAAGTTTGAAAAGGAATCATTATGTTCAACATGTGAAATGGGCAAGATGAAGAAAAGTTCTCATAGGATAAAAATGGACTCATCATGCAAATCACCATTAGAGATGCTACATACAGATCTTTGTGGTCCTATTTCAGTTCAATCTATGGGAGGAAAGAAATATATTCTAGTAATTGTGGATGAATACTCAAGATACACATGGGTTGAATTCTTGAGAGCTAAGTCAGAAGCTGCTGAAACACTGATTAATTTCATCAAAAGAATTCAAGTCTTTTTGCAACTTCCAGTTCAGAAAATCAGGAGTGACAATGGAACAGAGTTCATAAATGAGACTCTTCAGAACTTTTTGCAAAGTCTTGGAATTTCTCACAACTTTTTTGCTGTTAAAACTCCTCAACAAAATGGTGTTGTTGAAAGGAAGAACATAACACTAGTTGAAGCTACAAGAACCATGTTGGCTTATTCAAATCTTCCAACCTTCCTATGGGCTGAAGCAATAGCCACTGCTTGTTTTACACAGAACATAACTTTAATCAATAAAAGATTAGATAAAACTGCTTATGAATTGATTAAAAAGAGAAAACCACTGATTAAATTTTTCCATGTTTTTGGATGCAGATGCTATGTTCTCAAAGATAGAGAAAATCTTGGTAAATTTGATAAAAAGGCAAATGAAGGATAATTTGTTGGGTATTCACTTACTTCCAAAGCATTCAAAATCTACAATAGAAGAACCAAGAGAATTATGGAAAGCATTAATGTCACATTTGATGAATCAAGAATGAAGACTTCTGAACAAAACATTTCAGAACTCGGATAGGATAAGACAAAAATGACTTCTGAAACAGCTTTTAATCCTAACTGTTCAGAACTCAATATATTTTTTAAGGATGCATTTCTGGAACTAACTTCTAATTCTTATGCAGATTTTGAAAATCCAAAAATGGTTCAAGAAATGAAAAAGTGAACTTCAGAAGTGGTTTGTTAGATCCAAATATTCATAATATTAGAAGTATTGAAAAATAGGCCAAGTATAGAAGACTTCCACAGAAGCTCTGCGGAGTGCCACAGAAGCTCCACCGAAGTAAATAAGATCATTCAAGAAACACCAAGATCAAAGATAGCCAGAAGATTGCTCACAAAGAACACAAGAAGGACCTACAGAAGAATGCTCACAAAGGACCGAGCCGCAGAACCTCTGTCACCCTTGACAGAGCCTCTGCGGTTCAGACTGAAGACTTGGAAGATATTTATAATATCTTGCCACTGTTACAGGAATATCTTACCACTGTTACAGGAATATCTTACCACTATTACAGAAATATCTTGCTACTGTTCCAGGGTCCGTTCATCAACTTGTACAAAGCATGGTCTAACAACAACACGTGTCAAACTCCGATAGGCATCCTTACAAGTTGATATTAGCGCATTTAATACATGCAGGTTTCCAACTGTTCATGCCATCCCTTCTCTCCTGTATCAATAGTCCTTTTGTCTAGAATAGTTCTTTTGTTGTAGTATAAAAGGAAGACTCATGTTGAGTTCTTCCTAACAAGCTAACACACAAGCCAACAACGCACACAGCACACAAAAAACACTTGCACACAATTAAAGTCAAAGTTGTTCTTAGTGTTCTTCATCAAATACAGTAAACTTTGAGATATTAATTTGTTCTTCATATACCGTTTATTTGGTATTTTGTGTTGTTTCTATACAAACATATCTGTTAGTTCTTCAAATACGCTTCCGCAACACATCTTATTTGAACTAATAGATTAAATAATCTTTGTTAATCAAATACGGGAACCAACAATTGGTATCAGAGCGAAGCTTGATTTTCAATATCAAGCGATCCTCGGTTTAACAAGATTATTGGTAGAAACGTGGTCTGTTTTTAACCTGTTATTTATTCCAACAAACAGATTCTAATTTTCAGCCATTTTCGATTTATTCGACATTTGGAAGATCTAGAGAAACTGTTTCTTTAGTTAAAACTCCATAAAAGTGCACTGTTAAGAACCTCCAAACCCAGAAAATCCTTCCAGATTATTCTTTCGTACTTTTTCGTGTCATATCTTTATTCTGAAGCTTCCTACTCTTAAAATGACAAGCGCGCAAAATTTCTTCACAGCTGGTTCATTAACCAAACCACCTTCTCTTCTACGAAATGCGTATCCTCAGTGGAAAATAAGAATGTAAAATTTCTTTGAGGGTACTGATAAAGAGCTCGTACAATACCTTTATAATCCTCCAAATGTCCCTATGTTAACTTTTAGCTTCATTCTTCCTAACCATATAAGTATTTAGAAGTAGTGAAAAATAGGCTAAGTGAAGAAAGCCTCTTACAGAGGCTCTGCCGAACTTACCGAGAGATCAAGGTCAAGAAGCTACAGAAGCTAAAGAGGCGTCCTACAGAAGCTCTGTCATACGCACAAAGAAGACCAAAGACTCGGAATCCGGTGAAGACTGCTCTACAAAGGACCAGACCGCAGAACCTCTGTAACACTTACAGAGACTCTGTGGTCCTCTCTAAAGACTTGGAAGATATTTAAAGACTTGGAAGATATTTATAATATCTTGCTACTGTTCCAGGACCTGTTCATCAACTTGCATGGTAGCATTCCCTGTCCAACTTCAACGTATCAAACTCTGATTGGATTCAATAGGGCTTAGTACATAATAGACGTCTGCGACATTAAATGCAATACAACACGTCCAAGTGTTCATGCCATCCGTTCAACTATTCATACCGTCCGTTCTGAATAGTAGCTTATGCTTTATGGTCCCCTTAGAGTAGTATATAAGGAAGACTCATGTTGAGTTCTTCCCAATCGGAAATCAAGATATAAAAACATCATAACAACACATAGCTTATACACTTTGAGAGTCATATCTGTTTTAAAGCTTTGCTTACTCGCTGATCTTAAATCTGTTCTTGATATATATATTCAGTAAACTTTGAGATATTATTTCCTGTTTACTGTTTATTTATATTGTGTTCTAAGTCAATCAAACATATCTGTTAGTTCTTCAAATACGCTTCCGCATCAAACATAAACTTGAACTAATAGATCTGATAATCTTGTTTAAACAAAACGGGAACCAACAATTGGTATTAGAGCCTAGCTTGATTTTCAATATCAAGTAATCCTCGTTTGACAACATTATTGATAGATTTCATTCTGTTTTTAACCTACTCTTCATCATAATTAAAAAGGTTTCTGTTTTCCTATCACTCTTCGATTCATTCTGATAGAAACCATTTTTTCAGGTTAGAACACCATTAAAGTAATTCTGGATATTAGTTATTACCCAGAAATCCTTCCAGATCTTCATACTCATAAATCTTTCATCATATTATCCTTTATGAACCCTTGAAAAGCTCTTACAATGACAAATACCAATAATTTTTTCACTGCTGGCTCATTAACCAAACCTCATACTCTCCTTCGAGATGAGTATCCTCAATGGAAGATAAGAATGGTTCATTTCTTTGAGGGTACTGAAAAAACTCTCAAACAATATCTTTACAATCCTCCTCCGGTCCCTATGATAACTATGCCACGTGTACCAGCTACTGCTGAATCTCCTGAAATCCCTGAACATCAAAAACCTAAGCCAAAAGGAGAATGGTCAGATGAAGATAAGGCAGAAGATGAAGTTGCACAGAAAGCAAAAAGAATATTGATCATGGCTATCCCCAACGAACTTTTTCAATCCGTAGATGCATGCGAAACAGTGCACGATCTTTGGAAAGAATTAGAAAGACAGTTGGAAGGGGGTGCTAAAACACAGAAGAACCGAAGGGCACAATACATAAATGAATATCATGCCTTCAGAGCATCTGCAACAGAATCTCTGCAAACAACATACGACCGGTTCAACTCTCTCATAAACAAATGCAGAAAGTCTGGCATTTACAGAACCTCGGAAGAAAATAACGTCATGTTTCTAAAGAGCTTAAATGATGAGTGGCTTGTCTATGTCTTTACAAACAAACCAAGATCTAGACTCATGGACACTCTCTGATCTCTATGGAACACTAGCTGCACAAGAGCCTCAAATAGCACAAGCTAAAACACTAACCATTGCACCATACACATTGGTTAGTAAATCAACAGAGGCTACAGAAAGACCGAGAAATGAGAGAGCAACAGAGGAGAAGAAGAAGATAGTGATGGTTGATAGCGAAGAAGACGAGCTGATAGAGGAAGAGATAACTCTTGTGTCATTAGCTAAATCATTGGCTCTATTGACAAGAGAGTTCAGAGGTAACCAAAGGAATTCTGGAAATGACAGATATAGCAGAGACAACCAGAGCGGTAGAAGAGATGATGGAAGAAGAGAAGAATCGAGTGACCGACAGAGGTCAGACTACAGAAATGATGACCAACAGAGGTCGAGCGACAGAAACTACAGATGAAATGACCGACAGAGGTCAGATGACAAGGTAGGCCACACACAAGAATGCTACAAATGTGGTAAGCCTGGTCATTACGCAAACGAATTCCGAACAGAGAAAGGTGGAGACCAACAGAAGTCCGACGATCGAACTGGAAACACCTCCCAAGGTTGCTTCAAATGCGGCAAGCCAGACCATTTCGCAAAAGAATGCAGAAGTAGACAAAATCGCCCACAGAAGGACTCAACTTTTTACAAAAAGAAGGATGAATATTATGCGCAAAAATCCCTAATGGCGAACGAAGGGCATTCTGAAGCAAACAAGGAGGACTTCGAGTCAGACTCTACCTCTGATGATGAATTCACCACCAATGCCCTGTTCTGTGGCATGTCAGAAGTCGACTCCGGCACTGACACTGAGGTATCCATTTCAAACTCTACCTCTTGTACTAAATCTGTAGATAATGATTCAATTAAACTTAACATTGAACTGATTGAACTAAAAGAGATAAATGAAAGCATTCAGAAAAGACTCACCTTTAATGAGAGAGAAGTAAGGGCTTCTCACTCAAGAAAAAGCCAAAATTTTTGAAGAAAAGGAAAGAGTAGAAAAATATTGGAGCAAAAATGTAGATCCTTTAAAAAGGCAATTTTCTGAATTAACCTCTGCTTTAAAATTCAAAACAAAAGAGCTTTCAGTTTCTAGGAGTGAAACAACTGACATAAGAGCTCTCAAAGAATACTTTCAAAGAGAGAGAGAGGTACTTTGGCAAGATCTTCTAAGAAGAGAAGTTTTACTTAAAAACTATAAAGATGCACAGAAGGTGTATGAAAAGGTAAACTCCCAAATAGCAAGACGAGGTATAGGGTACAGTGATATTACCTTAGGTGTTGAAAATAAAAGACTAAAACCTCTGTCTTCTCTATTTGTTTTGGGAAAAACAAATAAACCAAACTTTCCAAACTTACTCTCTGTAAGTAAAAGGGTTAAAATCTCTGCAGAACCTCACTTGAGGAAACATACGAAGATGATCAATGTGTGGTTTGAAAACACAGATTCATCATCTTCAACCTCTGTCAATAGAGGAATCAAACCAAAGAAATATCTGAAAACACAATATCAGATTGGTATCTTTAAGTTTGGTAAACCAGAGACTCAAACACAGGTCGCTTTTGTCTGTATGATAAATGTAGAAAAGAAATTATCTGCAAAAGATCCTGAGTTTAAACCCATATTTTCAGAAGAAAAACTTAAAGAATCAATTGAAAACGAAATTTTGGAAGTTTTGAAATCAAATGTTTTAGAAAATCTCTGTACATCTTCTATAGATCAAATTCTCGCTGAAGAGATCTCATCAAAAACCTCTGCCATCTATGAAAGTTATTCTACAGAGGAAGAAAGCTCGTACGATACATGCTCAGAAAATCCAGCCTCTGTCGAAAGAGATGACTCAACCTCTGTATATGAGGACGATTCATCCTCTGACGACTCAGAGACTGATTCTAAATCAGGGATAGTTTACTGTGACACAGAGGATGTTAAATTCTCCTCTGAGGTTCTTAACAGAACAATTTCTCCAAAAGAGAAAATCACAAAGATACCTATCTGTCCAGATTTTCTCAAAATGTGTATACAAGTCAAAACCTCTACAGAGCTTGATAGTCTGAAAAAGGCCTCTGAAAATCCTAAAAGGTCAAAATTTTCAAAACCTTTAAGGCAAATTAAAGAGAATCCCACTTGGCAACAAAAGCGAAAAAGGCCTGAAGCTAACAAATATTTTTCCTCTGTGACAGTGAAGAAAGATGTTCACCACATAAGAGACTCACAGAAGGCAGGACCTAAACAAGACTTTTGCAAACAACATTCTAGTATTCATAGATCTTCTTGTAATAGGAAATCTAATGTTAAGAAAGAATGTAATGCCTCTGTGGCTCAGTTCAATAAATTCAATGAAAAGTTCAAACAAATCACGTCTCATATTAAATACTGTCATTGCTAATCACTTCTCAAGTCCATATTTCTTACTCTCCACTAAAATTCAAACTCCAAGGTCAGAACCTAGAGAGAAACAATCTGATTTTTCTACAAAAGATAAAATGTATTTCAAGAATGCTAAGGCAAACTTGAAAAATTCTAACAATATTGGACCCATGTGGATATGGGTACCTAAGTCTCTGTGATTGTCTTACAGAAGCGGTTTGTGCCAATTTGGTATCTTGACTCCGGATGCTCAAGGCACATGACTGGCGATTGAAGTTTACTATCCACGTACAAAGAAACACACGATGGTGGATCTGTAACTTTTGGAGACGACAAGAAGGGACACATCAAAGGCTATGGAGTCATACAGAAGGAAAACGTCTCTGTATACAAAGTTGCATATGTGAATGACCTTAAACACAACCTACTCGGTGTAAGTCAACTCTGTGATACAGGATTCGATGTGTTATTCAAAAGAACTTTCTGCTCTCTGCAAAGTGAAGACACAGGAATGGAACTTCTGCGAGCCGAAAGAAGAGGTGATATGTATCTGATGAATTTTTGTTCAAAAACCAAGGACAAAGTTTGCCTTGTAGCTTGAGAAAGTAAAGAAGCCTGGTTATGGCATAACAGGTTCTGTCACTTAAACTTTCACTCCTTGGATAAACTGGTAAAACTTTATCTAGTTAAAGGTTTGCCAAATGTTAAATTTAATAAGGATCACTTGTGTTCTGCCTGTGAAATGGGAAAACTCAAAAGGGCTTCCCACAGAGGCAAAACAGATGTGTCTTGCACTAGGCCTCTGTACATGCTTCATGTCGACCTCTGCGGTTCCATTTCCATACAGAGCCTAGGTGGCAAGAAATACATACTTGTCTTAATTGATGAGTATTCGCGTTTCACATGGGTTGAATTTGTTCGAAAGAAATCAGATGTTCCAATCATCTTGATTAATCTAATGAAAAGAATCCAAGTTCTTTATGAATGCAGAATACAGAAGTTAAGAAGTGACAATGGCACAGAATTTAAAAACTATGTCATTAAAGCCTATCTTTCTACAGAAGGAATATCACAGAACTTCTCTGCCGCACGCACTCCACAGCAGAACGGCGTAGTCGAAAGAAAGAATTGAACGCTCGTGGAGGCCGCAAGAGCTATGCTATCAGCATGCGGATTACCAATGAACTTTTGGGCAGAAGTGATTTCTACCGCTTGTTATACACAGAATCGTTCAACCATTGTGAAAAGATACCTCAAGACTCCTTACGAATTGATCAACAAAAGGCGCCCAAACATCAAATTTTTCCATGTGTTCGGATGTAAATGCTTTATTTTAAACGACAGAGATTCCAGAGAAAAGTTTGAGGTAAAAGTTGACGAAGGCAAATTCATTGGATACTCTGCCACTTCCAAAGCTTACAGAGCATTCCTTACAAGGTCTCGCAAAATCGTAGAAAGCATCAATGTTTCTTTTGATGATTCATTCCAGAAGACTTCTGAGCAAATCAGTTCAGAACTCGGACTTAAAAGGGAAACCTCTGGCATCTCGCAAACGAAAGAAGACTTAAATCTTCTATTTTTAGAGATGTTCCACGACGACATTGATCCCTCTGTTGGAACCATCAGAGCTTCTGGAGAACCATCTTCTATCGGTCAAAATCCTACAGGTATGACTCTAACTGGTCCAAATAATGCTTCATCTTCTTATGTAAATACTACAGATGCAAATGCCGAGAAAGAGACTGCAGAAGATGAAACAATAAGGAAAACGACCACAAAAGCTGCTGAAAATCAAACTCCACAATCCACAGAAGAACCAATTACAGAGGATATAGAGGACCAAGTCTATACGTCCTCAGAGGAACAAACTCCACCACCTCTCATACCAATCATTCCACAAGCCGTAGGATCAACTACAAAGGCACGCACTACTACAGAGGCTATACAAGAAGAAGAAGAAGAAGAACAACAAGAAGCCTCTGAAGAAAGATTCAATGACATTGATGACCACCTTCCACGCACAACTAAGTGGACAAAAAGCCATCCTCCAAGCCAAATAATCGGCGAACCTTCTGACACAGTAAAAACCAGATCTGCCACTGCTATTTTTTGTTTCTTTACAAATTTTATCAGTATGATAGAACCAAAGAAGATTTATGAAGCCCTAGATGACCCAAACTGGGTAGACACCATGCAAGAAGAACTTCTGCAGTTTGAGCGTAACAGAGTATGGACTTTAGTACCTCTGCCACGAGGGAAACAGGCCATTGGGACTAAGTGGGTCTACAGAAATAAGAAGGATGAAGATGGAGTGGTCATCAGAAACAAAGTACGATTAGTGGCCAAGGGATATAGACAAGAAGAAGGCATAGACTACGATGAGACTTTTGCCCCTGTCGCACGGCTCGAAGCAATAAGAATATTCTTAGCCTTCGCAGCCCACAGAGGATTTAAAATTTATCAGATGGACGTAAAATCAGCTTTTCTCAACGGTGAAATCCAAGAAGAGTTTTACGTAAATCAGCCACCAGGGTTTGAAAGCTCAAAGTTCCCAAGGCATGTATACTACCTTGAAAAGGCTCTGTACGGACTGAAACAGGCTCCAAGAGCATGGTACGAACGACTTTCTACCTTTCTTCTAGTTAATGGCTACGACAGAGGTACAACAGATACAACCTTATTCTATAAACGTAAAAACAGTGAAATAATGCTTGTACAAATCTATGTGGACGACATAATTTTTGGGTCTACTAATAAAGAAGAGTGCAAAAGTTTTGAAAAACTCATGCAGAGTGAGTTTGAAATGAGTATGATGGGAGAATTAACATTCTTCCTCGGACTCCAAGTCAAACAATCATCAGAAGGAATTTTTATAAATCAGGCCAAATATGTCTCTGACATTCTTTCCAAATATAGCCTCTCTGATACCTCTGCAATGAAAACTCCAATGGCCACTGGAAATAAGTTATTCTTAGTTCCAGATGGCATCTCTGTAGAATGCACTCTCTACAGAGGCATGATTGGATCTCTGTTATACTTAACTGCAAGCAGACCTGACATTATGCATGCCACATGTCTTTGTGCACGTTATCAAGCTAATCCTAAGAAATCACATTATGATGCTTTTAAGAGAATCTTTAGATACCTAAAGGGGACCAAAAATCTTGGTCTCTGGTATCCACAGAACTCTGGTTTTTGTCTTAAAGCCTATACAGATTCAGACTATGGAGGATGCATGCTCGACAGAAAGAGTACCTCTGGAAGTTGTCAATTCCTAGGTGGTAAACTAGTCAGTTGGACCTCCAAGAAGCAGAATTGTGTCTCAACATCCACGGCAGAAGCTGAATACGTTGCTGCTGCTAGCTGTTGTTCTCAGGTTCTATGGATGAAGACTCAGCTAAAAGACTACGGCCACATTCTATTCAAAATACCCATCTTCTGTGATTCCAAAAGTGCCGTTGCCATCTCTGCCAATCCTGTGCAACATTCAAAAACCAAGCATATTGATATAAGGTACCACTTCTTGAAACATCATGTTGAATACGGTACAATCGAGATGCATTTCGTGCCCACAGAATATCAACTCGCTGAATTATTCACCAAAGCATTAGACGAGAAAAGATTCAATTTCTTGGTGGGTAAGTTAGGAATGATTAATAAGACGTGAAAATCCTCTGTAAGTATAGCTTTATCTTCTGTAAATAAGTATATATTTCTATTTTACTTAACTTGTTGCTTTGTTTGATTTATTTATGTATGTAAATTCTCAAAGGTAAAATAATTATTGGAAACACAGAACTTCTGTGGGTCTACTCAGATCCTCTGACGACCCCTACAGAAACTCTGGAAAACATGACCTATGTTCTATGCAAAACTTATCATTCTTTGATCCATTCATAGGTCAAGGGGGAGCAAAAGGAAATTACTTGATCTACAGAGGTGATTAGATCAAGGGGGAGCAAAAAGGGACCCTGAAATGATCTACAGAGGTAAATCTTTCAAGGGGGAGCCAAAGAAGAGTGTCGATGAATCTATATCAACAGAAGTCAGACATCACTGCCGAGAATCGGAGAACCAAAAGCCCCACGCACCTAGCATTAATGGGCCGCGCACGACGTCCTGTCATCCTCTGACATGGCCTACGTGTCTCTTTTTCATTTGGCGTACATGGAACGTTTCCTATGGAAAGTTGAACCCGCCGTTCTAACTCAAGTACGAATTCCAAATATTTATCCATTGCCATATATTTTTCTTTCGAATTCTACCGTTTTACACACATATAAAACCCAAGCTTACCTTCTCATAAAACCTTTACGAACTCTCATTCTTCTCCGGCGAAACCCTGCAAAAACCTGCAAGTATCTTATGCTTCCTACTAAATGGCTTCATCTTCTCAAGTTATCTCCCCTGCACACTCTCCGGCTAACTCACCAGAACATTCACCTGCTCATTCTGAACATTCAGAAAACCCCCATCTCGCCAAAAATATTGAACAAGAAGATTCCGGCGACACAGCTGACTTTGCTCCGACCACACATCTTCAAAACTTTATAGCAAAGGATCATTTTGAAAAGGTACTGCCAATCAAATCAAACAATTGCTACTTGGTCCCCTCACCCACTGCTTTCGGCGAAGCCCATGCCCTTCTTCTAAACATCATGGAAAATCATATCCTCTTCCCTCTACTTTCAAGAACCCCAAACAAAATACCTGTTAGGTATTTGAACCAGTTTTGGCAAAGTTGCCGATATGATAAAGATGATTCTCTTATCAAAGGGTACATCTCAAAGCCTGACAAATCTGAACATTTGGAAATCAAGTTTAATAGAACGATGTTCTCACTTGAGTTCAACCTACCAACAAGGGGTCTTCTTGGACTAAAAAGATATGCAGAACAACCAACAGACGACGAGCTCTGTCGTTTTGTAGAAATGCTTGGGTACAACACCCAACTTAGGAAGAGAAATGACTTCCGCAGTGGCAGACTACCACCTCTGTGGAACACCTTGTTTTCAATCCTCAACAGATGCCTTACAGGGAAGATAGGCAGCATTGACCAGAGCTCGCATCAGATCTTAACCATCATGTATGGGGTTTACTATGATCTTCCACTCGATTACGCGACCATAATGATGCAAGAGATCATCAATACAATCGACAGAAAGAACAACACCAGAAGGGTAAAACAGAGCGATCCTAAGTTTCTACCACCTCTGCAATTCCAAAGGATATTGGGAGTCCTGTTCAAACCTCTGCTGATGATACAGAACTGGCCAATGGAAGGGCCGACTCCCAAACAGTTCCCATTGAACAAAAATATCCCCACCGATCATGTAGAAGGCTACACCCACTGCAGGCCTCTGTCAAAGAACCTTTTGAGCTACGCCACAAACAAAACACTTAAGTTAGAGTATATACGCGTTCATAGAACTCCAAAACCGAGTCCTATGGCACCCGCGTTTAGGTGTCCCCCTAGGAACAATGACTGCAGAACCTCTCTCTACACAAGAAGAAAAAGATCAGAATCTAGCAAAACACATGGCAATTCAACTTAGCTTCTTAGCCATACGTGCAGAGCTCATGGGAAAGAAGTCTTCTTCGAAAACCTCTGCCTCTACTCCAAAATCAAAAAGGAGGAAAACTGCAGAAGGCACCTCCACAAGCACTGCAGAAGGCACCTCCACAAGCGCTGCAGAAGATCAACCTTCACCTCCTCATGCCACATAAATTGGCTCCACTGCTCCTCCCTCTTCTCCAAAACAGAAGAAGAAAAGAAAATCGAAAACCACAGAGGAAGGGGCACCAAAACCAAAGAGGAGGAAGACCAAAAAGAAGCTTGATAAATTGGTTACCATCGCAGAAGAGGAAACTGCAGAAGAAGGAACTACAGAAGAAGAGGTCGCAGAAACCCGCATAGAAGAAACTGCAGAAGACGAAACTGCAGAAGAAGAGAATGCAGAAGTAGAAATGGTAGAAGAGGGATATCAATCACGTTATCAATCCCCAGATCGATTCGCTCATCAAGGCAGCTTAAATGATTTTCTTCAGAACCCTGAAATTGCCAACACCCTAAATACAGCTGGGTGGACGGCATAACCACTTGACCACCACATCGCAGAAGAACAAGACTTCTCCATCTCTGGCGTTGACACCAATCTGCAAGAAGATGATCAAACCCCCAGAGATCAACCATCTGAAAACCCTTCCATTTTACAAGACCCCTTCATCCAAGAGGGATTGGACGTTCACAGAAGGAGTCCAAGCCCAACTTCAGAAGAAATAGAACAAACAGAAGCTGAGTGGAATAGAGATGAAGTAACAGAGGCTTTAGAAAAAATGAAAGAAAAAGAAGGAGAAAAAGGAAAAGAGGCCGAAGTTGTAGAAGAAGAGGGATTTGAAACGAGGGAGACAAGGATAGAGGTCTCAGAGGTAGATTCTGATGAAGAAGAAGCTGTCCTAATACGAAATGGTCTCTATCATCCACATGTCATGAAATTATACGGCTCTCATCCAATCTTTGACTTCTTAGTCACAGAGCCAGGAACTTCAACAGAAGTTAGGAAAGAAGCACCAAGCCATAGGATAGCAATAGAGGCTGAAACGATAGATAATGAAGTAGTGCTTGGATGCTTAACAGAGGAAGAAACAAGAAAAGATGCCTGGATTAATAGAGGCACACAACCAAAACCAACTCCCAGTGCAACCCACACATCTAACTCCGCAGGTCTAGCTGCAGAAGGAGTTATTGAAAAAGAGCAGCACAGCTCGATCCAAACACAACCCATCCAGCCAGAGGTCACTCTTTTGACTTCTGCGCCCACAGAAACCGGGGAATCCATTTCTAGAAAGTCTTCTCAAAGAGACTCACCTATTATTCGTGATCAATCGCCCCAGATCACACTAGAACACCCAACAGAGGAATTCGTTTCCTCTGCCACGCACAATATAGGGCCAACACTTCTTTCAGAGAGAAGTAGTGAGCACGAAGACGAAGAGATTCTAGACAAGTCTTCGAGTCAACAGAAGAACATTCCGATACCCACCTCTGGAGTGGATTTGGACACTGTTCTTCACAGAACTTCTGTAGAGATTGAAACTCGGGTTTCTTCTCAAAGATCAGATGGAAATCCTTCCACCCCCAACGTACAAACAAGGGTGAACGAAGGTATCCCAGGAGCAGGGACTCACTCTGGAGACGAATGTGTTCCTCCAGAGGTTACACCAGGGACACAAGTATCAAGGGATGAGTTCCAAACCCTTGTCACCTCTGTGAACCAAACCATGAAAGAGTTGCAAAGCTCTTTCACATCTTTTGCAGAGACAACATCAACGGCCTTGCTAAATCCGAACACCAAAATGGACAATCTGTCCACAGAGGTAAAATCTGCCATCACAGAGATGAAGTCTTCTGCTCAAACAACTGCCACAACTACAGCCACTTCTGCCGCTAAAGATTTCGGAATAGCCGCAACATCTGCATTCAAGGAATCAGTCAAGCATTTCCTTGAACAAATGAACAAGCAATCCAACAAATCAAAGGGCATTACACCTGCAGATCTACAGAACGCCCTAAAACACGTACAAGAAGAAGCAATGCGCAACACGACGATGATGCAGCCTAAAGACTACATGACCAGAGCACAGCTAACAGAGCTCGGGCAGAATGTGATAAACCAGGTCACAGAAGTTATTGTCTCCTTCACTAATGCAAATGCCAACTACGTCAAAGAGTTCAGAAAAAGTGTCGGCAGAATGCGCTTCAACACAGATGCAGAGCTTGCAACTCTAATCGGCCTCTGTGATGATGTATGTGCAAAGTTGATGGCCGCAGGAGCAGAACTACCAAAGAAACCCAAAGCTTCCTGTAGAGCAGAGGGTAGATAAGAGTCAGGATGACTCTGATGATGACCATCCTGGTCCATCAGATCATCCTGAGGGAGAGAATATAAGGGAGAAAGCTACGACCAGAGGACTACAAGCTCCACCAATTGCAGCAGAACCAATCAGCCAAGCCCCTCCAGAACAAACCCAACAACAACAAACTCAACAGACCAGATAGACAACACCCATCTATGTGGAATCAACTCCTAAAGAAACTCATGTACAAGAAACTGATCAACAAACCACAGAGGCAACAACCACCCCTATGCTAATCATCTTGGAAGAAAATCCAACGAACCAACAACCTGGAGAAAAAGGTCAAAAGACCACAGAGACAACACCCACCTATGTGGAATTTCCTACAATGTTTGAAGAAGATGCTCAACGTTTGTCATCCTCTTCAGAAGAAGATTTTCACTCTCCAACTACAAAATCAACAGAAAAACCCCAAACCATACCAAGAAGAAAGTCTATTGCCCACAAACCAAAAAGAGCAACGACCTCTGCTTCTTCTGTTCTAAGGAATATGCACAAAACAATGACTGAACGAATGGCGCAGAGAGAAGAAGAAAGGCACAAGTTCACATTAGCTTTCAAAATGGCAAGAAGATTTGATATCCAACCTTCGCCAACAAAAACCGAGCTCACAGAAGAAGTCACGAAAGAACCTCCAACAGAGGTTACAGAGCAAAGCAAGCCAACAGAACCAACGCCACAAAAGTCCTCTAAAAAACAAGTGTCAAAACCTATAGAGGCAACCCCCATCATTCCAACAGAAGCACCAACAACCAAACCTACAGAAGCAACAGGTTCTGCACCTTCAAAAGCCAAAGACAAGGGCAAAGCAGTACTGACAGAAGAGCCCAAGAAAAAGAAATCATTGCCCAAGCCTACAGAGAAATTGATGAAAAGCGCTTTTGATGCCTTTCAAACTCCAAAGCCTGAAGAAGAGGACTGGGCATATGGATTGAAGCCTCTGTCAGACATTCCTCTATCAGGAAGAGCTGCAGAAGTTGTTAAAAAGATGGAAAGTCTCAGAAGACAAGTACCACAACCTGGTCCAACACAAGAAGAAATGGAAGAAGTGGTATACAAATACCTCTATAAACAATCTTTTCAGACCAATCATCCAATAGATCATGTAACAGATCCAAAGATCAGGGAAGAATTTGACAACGTCTTCACCAGGACAAAGCCAAGAACCAAAGCAGACGTCTTCTCAATCCACAAGATCAAAAAGGTAATATTCTGTAGATACTCCTTCACCAGAACCTATCCAAGGGTCAGGTACAATATTTACAGAGTCGGAAGGGTAAACAATTCAGAAACCACCTTCGCTGATGCTGACCTAAGGAATCTGAATCCCTATGATCTACCTGACCTTCTGCAATGGACGAAGGATAACTACAACACAGAACCAAACACTAGAGCATATCAAGTGTTGAGAAAAGCAATGAGGGAAAGGCTTCTGATCTACAGTCTGACAGACTTTTAGCTGGGAAAGGATCTTGGTCTCAAACATCTGAACCTACGACCACTAGAAGATCGCTGCCCACCTGACGCCGTGCCCAACTCAATCATTACAGAACCAAGGTTCGGGTTAGTATTTCAAAACCCACAAGGCGAAGTCAAACTTTTTGTGAGCATGGACTGTCAGAAGTACGCAACTAGTACTCTGAACAAATTCAGAGCAAACCTTGTAAAATACAAAGATACCGAGCAAATGGATAGAGACGCTGCAGATACCTTCATCAGAAAGATTGATGCTACAATACGCTTAAGAGAACTCTGCATCAGTTTCTACAAAGAGATCAGAGAAGTCGGAAGAGACAACAGAAGCTTCAACGATTTCAAAGACGCCAAAATCTGATTCTCAAACAACCAATCTCTGCAAACCATGTTAAAGTTTATCTTTCATTGTACTCAAATGTAAAATGCCTCTGGCATATTTCTAAATGAAAGATCTGTCGAGGTATTGTTTAACCTCTGTCTTATCTAACTTAGCCTAACTTAACTCAAGTTCAATTTTTTTTTCACTACTTAGGGGGAGATTGTTAGCTTCAATCTTCCTAATCATAGAAATATTTAGAAGTAGTGAAAAATAGGCTAAGTGAAGAAAGCCTCTTACAGAGGCTCTGCCGAACTTACCGAGAGATCAAGGTCAAGAAGCTACAGAAGCTAAAGAGGCATCAGACAGAAGCTCTGTCATACGCGCAAAGAAGACCAAAGACTCGGAATCCGGTGAAGACTGCTCTACAAAGGACCAGACCGCAGAACCTCTGTAACAATTTACAGAGCCTCTGTGGTCCTCTCTAAAGACTTGGAAGATATTTAAAGAATTGGAAGATATTTATAATATCTTGCTACTGTTCCAGGACCTGTTCATCAACTTGCATGGTAGCATGCCCTGTCCAACTTCAACGTGTCAAACTCTGATTGGATTCAATAGGGCTTAGCACATAATAGACGTCTGCGACATTAAATGCAATACAACACGTCCAACTGTTCATGCCATCCGTTCAACTATTCATACCGTCCGTTCTGAATAGTAGCTTATGCTTTATGGTCCCCTTAGAGTAGTATATAAGGAAGACTCATGTTGAGTTATTCCCAATCGGAAATCAAGAGATAAAAACATCACAAGAACACATAGCTTATACACTTTGAGAGTCATATCTGTTTTAAAGTTTTGCTTACTCACTGTTCTTAAATCTGTTCTTGATATATATATTCAGTAAACTTTGAGATATTATTTCCTGTTCACTGTTTATTTATATTGTGTTCTAAATCTATCAAACATGTCTGTTAGTTCTTCAAATACGCTTCCGCATCAAACATAAACTTGAACTAATAGATCTGATAATCTTGTTTAAACAAAACGGGAACCAACATTAACAGTACCTCGTGTACCAGCTACAGCTGACACTCCTGAAATCCCTGAGCATCAAAAACCTAAAACCAGGGATGGTTGGTCAGATCAAGATAAGGAAAAAGATGAACTTGCGCAGAAAACTAAAAGAATTCTGATCATGGCAATCCCCAACGACCTCTTCCAGTCCTTAGATGCATACGAATCTGCGTATGATCTTTGGAAAGAATTGGAGAAACAACTTGAAGGGGGAGCTAAAACTCAGAAAACCGAAGGGCTCAATACATAAACGAATATTACGCTTTTAAAGCCCTGACAACTGAATCTCTGCAGACAACGTATGACAGGTTCAACTCTTTGATCAATAATTGCAAGAAGTTCGGCATCCACAGAACTTCTGAAGAGAATAACGTCATATTTCTCAAAAGTCTGAACGAAGAATGGCTTCAGTTATCTATGTCTTTACAAACCAATCAAGATTTAGATTCCTGGACTCTTTCAGACCTATACGGAACATTAGCTGGTCAAGAGCCTCAAGTAGCACAAGCAAAGACACTAACCTTTCCACCTCTTGCTTTGGTTAGTAAATCTACAGAAGAAACAGAGAGGCCGAGAAAAGAAAGTGCGACAGAAGAAAAGAAGAAGGAGAAAAAGAAAAAGGTGGTCGTAGTTGACAGCGAAGACGAAGAAATTATGGGAGAGGGAGAGATCACTCTGGCATCAATAGATACATCCTTAGCTCTATTAACAAGAGAATTCAGAGGAAATCAAAAGAGTTCTGGTAATGACAGATATGGCAGAGATAATAGAGAAAGAAGAGAAGATTGGAGTAGAAGGGATCAAGGAAGAAGAGAAGAATCAGCTGACCGACAGAGGTCAGACGACAGAAGTAACGACCAACAGAGGTCGAGTGAAAGATACAACAGAGGACATGACCGACAGAGGTCAGATGACAAGGCAAGCTACACACCACAAGAATGCTACAAGTGTGGTAAGCCTGGTCATTATGCTAATGAATGCAGATCGGAAAAAGGTGGTGACCGACAGAAGTCCGACGATCGTGCTTGTAACACTTCCCAGAACCAAGGTTGCTATAACTGTGGGAAGCCAGGCCACTTTGCAAATGAATGCAGAAGCAGGCCAAATCGACCACATAAGGACTCAACGTTTTACAAAAAGAAAGCTGAGTATTATGCTCAAAAGTCACTCATGGCAAACAAAGTTGTGAACAAGGAAGATTGGGAGTCGGATACAACCTCTGATGATGAATACACCAAAAATGCCTTGTTTTGTGGCATGGCAGAAATCAGCTCCGACTCTGAAAATGAGGTATCTACTTCAAACTCCACCTCTAGCACTACAGAAGTTGATTTACTTATAATTAAAACTAAAAATATTGAACTGAAAAAGAATTGTGATGATATTCAGAAAAAGCTCACTTTTTATGAAAGAGAAGCTAGACTTCTCACTGAAGAAAAAGCATAATTTTTCAAAGAAAAGGAAGAATTAGAAGCAAACTGGAACAAGAATCTATTTCCTTTAAAAGAGAAAATTTCTGAATTAAATACATCTTTAAAATCTAAAACAAAAGAACTTTCAGATTCTGAGAGCGACAGACTAAACATTTTAGCTCTTAAGGAATATTTTCAAAAGGAAAGAGAAGTCCTTTGGCAAGATCTACTTAGAAGAGATGTTTTAATTAAAAATTATCGTGATGCACAAAAGGTGTATGAGAAAATAAATACTCAAATAGGAACGCGAGGTATTGGGTACAGTGATATCAGTCAAGGTACAAAAAACAAAAGTAATAAACCTCTGTCATCTTTATTTACTTTAGGAAAAGTAACCAAACCTAATTTTCCAAACTTAATCTCTGTAAGTAAGAGAGTAAAAGTCTCTGGGGAACCTCACTTAAGGAAACCCATGAAGATGATAAATGTATGGTTTGAAAACACAGATTTATCACCTTCAACCTCTGTCAAAAGAGGATCCAAACCAAAGAGATATCTGAAAACTCTAGATCAGATAGGAATCTTCAAGTTTGGTAAATTAGAGACTCAAACTCAAGTTGCTTTTGTCTGCATAATAGAGTCTGAAAAGAAATTATCTACAGAAGCACTTGAGTTCAAACCAATCTTTTCAGAAGAAAAACTAAGAAATATAATTGAAAAGGAAATAATGGAAATCGGGAAAATAGATATTTTGAAAAATCTATGTACACCTTCTGTAGATCAAAAACTCTCTGAAGAGATCTTATCAGACACCTATGTTGACTTAGAAAATATTTTTTCAGATGAAGAAAGCAAGTATGACACACGCTCGGAAAATCCAGCCTCTGTCGAAAGAAATATTGATGACTCAACCTCTGTATATGAGGACGATTCATCATCTGACGAATCAGAGACTGACAGAATAGAAAAGATTCATTGTGACACGGAGGTTATTAAACAAACCTCTGAAGATCTTAACAGAACTATTTCTCCAAAGGAGAAAATCACTGGAATTCCTATCTGTCCAAACTTTTTGGATATGTGCATAGAAGCCAAAACCTCTATTGAGCTTGAAAATTTCAAACAACAGAAGTTAATGTCCTCTCAAAATTCAAAAGATTCAAAGTTTTTAAAACCCTTAAAAATTAAAGATAAACCAACATGGCAACAAAAGGGTAAATGGCCAAAACCTAACAAATATTTTTCTTCTGTGACAGTGAAATCAACAGAAGTTCACTACAGAAGGGACTCACATAAGGCTGCTACAAACAAAGATTTTTGCCAACAATCTAATCTACATAAATCTTCTTGTAATAGGAAGCCATATGATAGAATAGAATGTAATGCCTCTGTGGCCCAGTTTAATGCTTTCAATGAAAATTTCAAACAAATCACTTCTGATGTTCTATACTGTCATTGCTTTGATCTAATGTTCAAATTGAATAATCATTTCTGTAGTTCAAAGTGTTTTCTCTCTGCACCTAAATCAAATATTAAAAAGAAACAAACTGATTCTTCGACAAAAGATAAAATGTATTTCAAGAATGCTAAGGCAAACTTGAAAAATTCTGACGAAACTGGACCCATATGGATATGGGTACCTAAAACTCTATGATTGTTTTGCAGAAATAGTATGTGCCAATATGGTATCTAGACTCCGGATGCTCAAGGCACATGACCGGCAACAGAGGTCTTCTATCCACATACCAAGAAAAACAAGATGGTGGATCAGTGACTTTTGGAGACAACAAAAAGGGGCATATTAAAGTCTATGGAGTCATAAAGAAAGAAAATATCACCGTACACAAAGTTGCATATGTTGATGTCCTTAAACACAACCTACTCAGTGTCAGCCAACTTTGTGACACGGGATTCGATGTACTGTTCAAAAGAACATTTTATTCTCTACTAAGTGAAGACACCGGAATAGAACTTCTGCGAGCCAAAAGAAAAGGTGATCTGTATCTAATGAACTTCAATGCCAAAAACAAGGACAACATTTGTCTTGTTGCAAGCAAAAGTGAAGAAGCCTGGCTATGGCACAACAGGTTCTGTCACTTAAACTTTCATACTCTAGATAAACTGGTAAAACTTGATCTGGTCAATGGTTTACCTAATGTTAAATTTAATAAGGATCATTTATGCTCTGCCTGTGAAATGGGAAAACTCAAAAGAGCTTCCCACAGAGGCAAAACTGATGTATCTTGTCCTAGGCCTCTATACATGCTTCACGCTGACCTCTGCGGTCCAATCGCTATACAGAGCCTAGGTGGCAAGAAATATATACTTGTCTTAATTGATGAGTATTCACGATTTACATGGGTTGAATTTGTCAGAAAGAAATCAGATGTTCCATGCATCCTGATTAATCTAATGAAAAGAATCCAAGTTCTTTATGAGTGCATAATTCTGAAGTTACGAAGTGACAATGACACAGAATTCAAAAACTCTGTCATTGAAGCCTATCTCACAGAAAAAGGAATATCCCAGAACTTCTCTGCCGCTCGCACTCCACAACAAAATGGCGTGGTCGAACGAAAGAACCGCACGCTCGTGGAGACTGCAAGAACCATGCTTTCTGCATGCGGATTACCAATGACCTTTTGGGCAGAAGCAATTTCAACTGCTTGCTATACCTAAAATCGTTCAACAATCGTGAAAAGACACATCAAAACTCCTTATGAATTGATCAACAAACAGCGACCAAACATCAAGTTTCTCCATGTATTTGGAT
Organism: Saussurea involucrata; assembly: GCA_033807775.1. Classification (NCBI taxonomy): domain Eukaryota; kingdom Viridiplantae; phylum Streptophyta; class Magnoliopsida; order Asterales; family Asteraceae; genus Saussurea; species Saussurea involucrata. Next base: position 31,319,258 of record CM066316.1, read on the forward strand.
GCAAATGCTTTGTCTTAAACGACAGAGACTCAAGGGGAAAGTTTGAAGAAATGGCTGACCAAGGCAAGTTCATCGGGTACTCTGAAGTCACGCACGATAGTAGAAAGCATCAATGTATCCTTTGATGACTCATTCCAAAAGACTTCTGAACAACTCAGTTAAGAACTCGGGCTAAACAAGGAAACTTCTGGCATTTCAAAAATAAATGAAGATTTAGGTCTTCTATTTCAAGAGATGTTCAACGACGATGTTGATCCCTCTGCTGGAACCAACAACACCTCTGCAGAATCACCTTCTGTAAACAAAGTGAGTATCTCTCTATCTGGTCCTTTTAATATCTCATCCTCTTCTGCAACTACTACAGGAGATACGACAACAAAAGATTCAACAACAGAGGTAATCCAAATACTAAGAAACCCAACAGAGGAAGCAACACCAGAAGAAACACCAGAGGGAAGTGAAGATGAAACCACAATACCTACAGAGAAGGAAATTCCAACTCTAATACCCATTCCTACAGATGCTGAACTAAACACATGGGCAGAACCATCAACCACTTCAACCACAGAAGTTCAACTTGATGACTCAAATGATCATCTTCCACGGACAACTCAATGGACAAAAAGCCATCCTCAAAGCCAAATCATCGGTAATACCACTGATAAGGTAAAAACAAGATCAGCTTCTGCAAACTTTTGTTTCTTTACCAACTTTATTAGTGTGATCGAACCGAAAAAGATCTCTGAGGCCCTGGAAGACCTAAACTGGGTGGATTCTATGCAAGAAGAGCTTCTGCAGTTTGAGCAAAACAAGGTCTGGACTCTAGTACCTCTGCCACGAGGGAAACAGGCCATAGGGACTAAGTGGGTCTTCAGAAACAAAAAGGATGAGGATGGAGTGATCATTCGAAATAAATCAAGACTGGTGGCCAAGGGATATCGCCAAGAAGAGGGCATAGATTACGATGAAACTTTTGCCCCTGTTGCACGGCTCGAAGCAATAAGAATTTTCTTAGCCTTCGCAGCCCACAGAGGATTTAAAGTATAACAAATGGATGTAAAATCTGCCTTTCTCAATGGTGAAATTCAAGAAGAAGTATACGTCCAACAACCACCAGGGTTTGAAAGCTCAAAGTACCCAAGGTATGTCTATTACCTCGACAAAGCTCTATATGGACTGAAACAGGCTCCAAGAGCATGGTAAGAAAGACTTTCTACCTTTCTTCTCAATAACATCTACAAAAGAGGTACCACTGATACAACTCTGTTCTTTAAAGGTGAAGGAAATGAGCTTATTCTTGTACAAATATATGTAGATGACATTATTTTTGGGTCTACAAATGCACAAAAATGTAAAGATTTTGAAAAGCTCATGCAGAGTGAGTTTGAAATGAGTATGATGGGAGAATTAACCTTTTTCCTCGGACTTCAAGTCAAACAAACATCAGAAGGAATTTTCATAAACCAATCAAAATATGTCTCTGACATACTTGAAAAATATAGCCTCTCTGATGCCTCTGTCATGAAAACCCCAATGACAACTGAAAATAAACTTTTTTCAGATCCAAATGGCATCTCTGTCGAGTGCACGCTTTACAGAGGAATGATTGGGTCTTTATTATACTTAACAGCCAGTAGACCTGACATAATGCATGCAACATGCCTCTGTGCAAGATATCAAGCTAATCCTAAAAAGTCACATTATATTGCTATAAAGAGAATCTTCAGATACCTTAGAGGGACCAAAAATCTTGGCCTCTGGTATCCACAGAACTCTGGTTTTGGACTAAAGGCATACACAGATTCAGATTATGGAGGATGTAAACTCGATAGAAAAAGTACCTCTGGGAGTTGTCAATTCCTAGGTGGGAAATTAGTAAGCTGGACATCAAAGAAACATAATTGTGTCTCAACATCTACAGCAGAAGCTAAATACGTTGCTGTTGCTAGCTGTTGCTCTCAAGTTCTGTGGATGAAAACTCAACTGAAAGACTTTGGTCACATCATCTGCAAAATCCCCATCTTCTGGGATTCGAAAAGTGCAATTGCCATATCTGCCAATCCTGTACAGCATTCAAAGACAAAGCACATAGATATCAGGTATCACTTTTTGAAGTATCATGTTGAAAACCAAACCATCGAGATGCATTTTGTACCAACAGATTTTCAGCTTGCTGATTTATTCACCAAGGCACTTGATGAGAAAATATTTCTTTACTTGGTGGGTAAATTAGGAATGATAAATATGTCTTAATCTCTGTAAGTATCTTATCTTCATTTAAAATTTTGTATAAATTTTGTTTACATATATATATATATATAGATACTTTTGGTAAATATTTTGCTTTCATATGTAAATTCTAAAAATCTCAAAACTAAAAACAAAAGAGCTTCTGTAGGACTCCTCAGAACCTCTGACGATCCTTACAGAACCTCTGATACACATGACCTATGTTATAAACATTACTTCTGATAATTTGAACCAAGCATAGGTCAAGGGGGAGAAGAAAGGGAACTACTTGATCTACAAAAGCTGATTAGATCAAGGGGGAGCAAAAGGAGACCTTGCTTAATCTACAGAGATTTATAAGTCAAGGGGGAGCAAAGGATGAGATGAAATCAACAAAAGAAAATAACTTTGCCGGACAAAGAAGAACAAAAAGGTTGGTATCTCGTACAAATTCTTTATGAAAATCATTTTCTAGGACACAAATTTCTAAATATGTTCTAGAAACATTATTAAACACATTCCAAATGAAATTTGATCAAAAAGAATATTGAGTTTTCCTTTATTAGAAATTTAAGGTCACAGACCCTCTGCTGAGTCCAACAGAGGTTCTGCAGGAAAAAGCTCTATGATTATAAAACAATAATCTTGGAAACTCTGTCGATCACCTTAGATATCAATTTCAAAAAGAACCATCGTGTACTAATGCACTGCAACAGAAGTCAATGATCACAAAGTTCTTCCCACACAAATAGAACTTCTGTAGACCATCTCGTGTCTAAAACAGACATTGCTGCATTAAATTAATTTTTCAAAAGCAATTTTCTAGGACACCAGCTTTCAAATTGATCCTAAAAACATTGTTAAAAACAATCAAAAACCTGGATGATCAAAAATGTTTATAAATTGTAAGATATGAGAAATTTCTTGTCTCAGAGCCTCTGCTGGCTCTGACAGAGGTCCAAAAACCTCTGTAAAGGAGTTTCTATACTAATAATTTATCGATCCTCTCCATGGACTTTTCAACCATTTTTTTGTGAAGGAACAACCTACAGAGGCAAGAAAAACAAGGTTTTCAAATCACAGAGCCTCTGTCAGTTGTTGCATTGTGCATTTCTGTAACGGTAACGGTAACTTTTCTGCAAGTGAGAATCATGTGGAGGTAAATAAACCCACGTGCCTAGCATTTAATAAGCCGCACACGACGTCTCGTCATAACTGACACAGATGACGTGTCATCTTTTCATTGGACCTACATGGAGCACGTTCCTCTGGAAAGTTGAACCCGCCGTAACCACTCAAGTGCGGACCCCAAATATTATTTACCTCAAAATATTAACCCTTTCAGATTCTACGGTTACATACTCAGTATAAAACCCAAGTTACTTCTCCTCACAAAAACTTTACTTTCTTCTTCTCCGACGAACCTGCAACTATTCTAAAATCTTCATTTTTCTTCACAAAAATGGCTTCCAGTTCCCACGCTGCTCAGAACTCTTTGGCGAACTCTCCTCCACAATCCCCAGTACATTCAGAGCACTCCCATAACCCTAACTTCGCCGTAAATGTAAAAACAGAAAACTCTGGCGACTCTGCAAACTTTACTCCAACCACCAACCTTCAACATTTTCTGAACAAAGAACATTTTGAGGATGTTCTTCCATTAAAATCCAACAACTGCTACCTGGTACCCTCACCAACAGCCTTCGGCGAAGCCCATGCTCTTCTCCTCAATATTATGGAAAACCATATAATATACCCCCTTCTTTCCAAAACCCCAACCAAAATCCCTGCTCGATATCTGAATCAATTTTGGCAAAGTTGTCGATTTGATTCAGATGATTCTCTGATAAAGGGCTATATTTCAAAGCCAGACAAGTTTTAGTACCTCAAACTCATGTTCAACAGAACCATGTTCTCGCTTGAGTTCAACCTGCCAACCAGAGGTCTACATGGAATCAAGAAATATGCTGAGGTTCCGACGGATGAGGAGCTCTGTAGAATTGTAGAAATGTTAGGGTATAACACAACCCTAAGGAAACGCAATGATTTCCGCAAAGGCAGACTACCACCTCTGTGGAATACCCTCTTCTCCATCTTAAATCGTTGCCTCACAGGGAAAACCGGTAGCCCTGACCAAAGCTCATACCAGATCCTGACCATCATGTGTGGGATCTATTACGATCTTCCACTCGATTATGCCACCATCATGATGCAAGAGATAGTAAATACAATCGACAGAAAGATTGCAACCCAAAAGGCCAAGAGGATCACACCAGGATATCTGCCACATCTGCAATATCAGAGAATACTAGGAGTCATATTCGAGCCTCTACTTCTAATGGAGAAATGGCCAATGGAAGGGCCAACTGTAAAACTCTATCCCATGAACAAAAACGTTCCTACAGAGCATGAAGACGACTATCCTCATTGTAGACCTCTGTCGAAGAAGCTTCTGTCATATGCAAGAGCGAAAGAGATGAAGTTAGAATATATACGTGCCCACAGGACTCCAAAACCAAGTCTTGTGACTCCCCCGCGTCTAGGAGCCCCCTTAGGTGTAGATATAGTAGAGAGGATGACAGAAGAAGAATGGGCCAAAGCTTTGGAAAAACATCATTCAGTACAAGCATGGTTCAAAGCCCAAAGAGAGAAAATATACCCTTCTTCTTCCAAGAGAAAAACCTCTGCATCAACACCCAAAAAGAAGAGCAAGAAAAGAAAACCTACAAAGGAAACTACAACCTCTGCAGCTCAACCTTCTTCTCCACCACATGCTACAGAAACAACAACTTCTGCACCTCCCTCCCCTCCAAAACAAAAGAAACGAAAAACCAAATCAACAGAAGAGGGAGCCCCGAAGCCAAAGAAGAGGAAGTCAAAGAAGAAGAAACCAACATCACCTCTGCAGGTCATCACAGAGGATGTCGAACAGGAAGAGGAAGATCAGACGATACCTCTGCAACCTCCCTCCCCAATTGTCTATACAGATCAACAGGGAGATTTTAATGCCTTCCTCAACAATCCTGACATTGCTCACACCTTAGATCCATCAGGATGGGTCGCAGAACCATTGGATCAGAACATTCACGATCAAACTACAGAGGTTCTGCGCACAACAGAAGAAGTTTCCACAGCTCATTCCAGTTTTGACACTCAACGTCGAACCCCTCAACATACAATAGAGGTCATATCTGCAGCTCAAGGTACACAACCTATGCACCCTCACGTTCGAAAACTCATAGGATCTCATTTTATATATGATTCCTTGAGAACAGAAGCAGAAGCAGAAGCAGAAGAGACTAGAGTGGAAATCTCAGAAGAAGAGGTAGACATAGACTTTACAGTAGAGGAAGAGGTTAGGGTAGAAACCACAGAGGGTTCTGCAGAAAAAGATGTCGTGGAAGTAGAAGGCACACATCCCCAACCCCCTCCCAGTGCAACCCACATTTCTGATACCGCCGGTATAGCGGCAGAGGGTATCATTGAAAAAGAGCAGCACGGCTCGATCCATACCCCACCCAGCCAGCCAGAGGTTACTCTTTCAACCTCTGTGCCTATTATAACCGGGGAAACCATTCCTGGGGAGTCCTCTCGAAAGGACTCACCCATTGTTCATGATTCATCGCCCAGAATCACATCAGACATCCCCGCAGAGGAATTCGTTTCCTCTGCCACGCACACAAAAGTAGGGCCAAACCTCCTTTCAGAGAGGAGTAGCGAGCACAATGACGAAGAGACTCTAGACAAGTCTCCAAGTCAACAGAAGGACATTCCAATACCCACCTCTGGAGTGGATTTGGACACTGACCTTCACAGAACTTCTGTAGAGGATGAAACACAAGTTTCTCCTTGAGGATCAGAAGGAAATCATTCCACCCTCAACGTAAAAACAGGGGTGAACGAAGGTGTCCAAGGAACAAGGACAAACTCTGGAGTCAAATGTGTTCCTCCAGAGGTTACAATGAGTTCACATGTATCAAGGGATGAGTTCCAAACCCTTGTCACCTCTGTAAACCAAACAATGAGAGAGTTGCAAAGCTCTTTCAAATCTTTTGCAGAAATTACATCCTCGGCCATCTCCAAACTGAATACCAAAATGGACAATATGTCCACAGAAGTACAAAAAGCCATCGCCCAGATGAAGGCCACTGCAACAGACACTGCCACCTCTGCAGCAACTGACTTTGAAAAAGCTGCAACCTCTGCATCCAATGACTCTGTAAAAAATTTCCTGCAAAAACTCAAAGACCAATCCTCTACTTCTAAGGGCCTAACAGCAGAAGACCTAAAGAAGGCCTTAGAAGAAGTTCAAGAGCAAACACTACAAAACACTCAAGCCATGAAGCCTTTTGACTACATGACCAGAGTTCAGCTCACATAACTTGGCCAAGGAATCCTTGATCAAATGACAGAGTTCATCAAAGCCTTCACAGCTGCCAACGCGAACTACGTTAGAGAATTTCAAGCTAGCGTCGGCAAAATGTGCTTCAACACAGAAGCAGAGTTTGAAACACTACTCAACCTCTGTGATGACTTGTGCGCGAAGATGATAGCTGCAGGGGCTGTTCCTCCAAAGAAATCAGATACAACATGCAGGGCAGATGGTACGTCAGATGTAAATCAGGATGACTCTGATAATCACCATCATGGTCCACCAGATCATCCTGAGGGGGAGAAACAAAGGGAGAACCAAAGGAAAACAGCTGCAAGCAGTCCACCAATATCAGCAGAACCAATTTCCTCTGCACCCCTAACCCAAACCCAAACTCAGGGAACTCAACAGAGTCCCACAGAGGAAACACCAGCCTCTGTGGAAACCACCTCTGTTATTGAAAAAGATGTCCCTCAAGTTCAAATCCTGACATCTTCATCCTCAGAAGAACTTCCCAATTCTCCCCCAAAATCAACAACCCAACCCAAAACACACCCAAGAAGAAAATCCATTGCCCACAAACCAAAAAGATCTAAACGCTCTGCTACTTATGTGCTAAAGAGAATGGAGTTCGTATCCAATTTCAGAGCTGCAAGACGTTTTGATATCCCTCTACAAACCACAACCGAGCTTACAGAAGAAAAATCTACAGAACCATCCCCACCAAAGACCTCAGAAACTGAAAAGTCAAAAACAACAGAGGCAATCCCCATCATACCCACAGAAACCTCTACACCCAAACCAACAGAAGCAATCACAGAAAGTCCAAAACAAGCAACAGGTTCTGAGCCTCCCCAAGCAGAAAATAAAGGAAAGGGTATCATGATAAAGGAACAAAAGAAGAAAAAGACAATGCCTCGGACAACAGAGAAGTTGATGAAGAGCTCATTCGATGCCTTTGTCACTCCTAAACCTGAAGAAGACTGGGCATTCAATTCAGATCCTCTGTCAGATATTCCGATCCTTGATCCAAAAGCAAAGGTAAACAGAGGGTAGGGTTGCAGAGATAAAGCGAAAAATGGATGCTCTGCGAAGACCAATACCACCACCGACTACACAACATGCAGAAATGGAAGAAGTGGTGTATAGGTATCTTTACAGACAACAATATCAGAACAATCCTATGCCACACATCGAAGATCCTCAACTCAGAGCTGACGTTGACAACACCTTCAGCAGAACAAAGCCAAAAGCAAGGGCATAAGTCTTCTCAGAATCCAAAATTGAAAAGGTAATTTATTGCAAATTCTCTCAAACGAGAACCTTTCCAAAGATCAGGTACAACATCTACAAAGTCAAAAGGGAGAACAAGTCCGAAAATCAATTCGCAGATGCCGATATAAGGAACTTGAACCCCTACGATCTGCCAGATCTTCTACTTTGGACGAAAGAAAACTTCGACACCGATGCTAACAGAAGGGCCTATCAAGTATTCAGGCAAGCGATGAGGGAAAAGCTTCTGCTATATAGCATGATAGACTTTCAACTGGGAAGAGATCTTGGAGTCAGAAATCTAAGTCTGAGACCACCAGAGGATCACTGCCCACCTTCTGCCATACCCAACTCAATCATAACAACACCAAGGTACGGGTTAGTGTATAAGGATCCTACTGGTCAAGTAAGACTCTTTATGGAAATGGACTGTCAGAAGTATGCAACGAGTACTCTGAACAAGTTCAGATCAATCCTAGAAGAGAACAGAGGTACTGAGCTTATGGATCGAGAATCAGCAGAAAGAATGATCAGAGAAATAGATGCTACAATTGGCTTAAGAGAACTCTGTATCAAATTCTATCACGAGCTCAGAGAAGTGGGATTCGACAACAGAAGTTTCAACGACTTCAAAGATGCAAATGTCTAAATCTCATTTTTACATATCTCTGTAATCTTTAAAAAGAAATGAAATGAATCTTTGAGGTATTGTTTAACCTCTGTCTATTTTACTTAGCCTAATTATGCATAAAGTTAAATATTCATTTTTCAATACTTAGGGGGAGATTGTTAGCTCCAAATATTCATAATATTAGAAGTATTGAAAAATAGGCCAAGTATAGAAGACTTCCACAGAAGCTCTGCGGAGTGCCACAGAAGCTCCACCGAAGTAAATAAGATCATTTAAGAAACACCAAGATCAAAGATAGCCAGATGATTGCTCACAAAGAACACAAGAAGGACCTACAGAAGAATGCTCACAAAGGACTGAGCCGCAGAACCTCTGTCACCCTTGACAGAGCCTCTGCGGTTCAGACTGAAGACTTGGAAGATATTTATAATATCTTGCCATTGTTACAGGAATATCTTACCAATGTTACAGGAATATCTTACCACTGTTACAGAAATATCTTGCTACTATTCCAGGGTCCGTTCATCAACTTGTACAAAGCATGGTCTAACAAAAATACGTGTCAAACTCCGATATGCATCCTTACAAGTTTATATTAGCGCATTTAATACATGCAGGTTTCCCACTGTTCATGCCATCCCTTATCTCCTGTAGCAATAGTCCTTTTGTCTAGAATAGTTCTTTTGTTGTAGTATAAAAGGAAGACTCATGTTGAGTTCTTCCTAACAAGCTAACACACAAGCCAACAACGCACACGACACACAAAAAACACTTGCACACAATTAAAGTCAAATCTGTTCTTAGTGTTCTTCATCAAATACAGTAAACCTTGAGATATTTATCTGTTCTTCATATACTGTTTATTTGGTATTTTGTGTTGTTTCTATACAAACATATCTGTTAGTTCTTCAAATACGCTTCCGCAACACATCTTATTTGAACTAATAGATTAAATAATCTTTGTTAATCAAATACGGGAACCAACATGGTTCAAACAACTGTAATTTCTGATACAGGTCCATCTGAGGAATGTCCAACTTTGATCAATACAAGTAATGAAACTTCTGATCCTAGTACTCAGAATTCTGGACAAGGCACTCAGAATTCAGACCAAGTTACTCAGATTTCTGAACAAGTGCCTCAGAACTCTGAACAAGTCATTCAAAATTCTGACTCTACTACTCATAATCCAAACTTGGATGTTTCACCTTAACAAGTATCAGAAAAAGGGGACAGTTCAGAATTACAAGCAATCATTGATGAGAATGATACAAACAACAATTTTTCAGAAATTGATGTGCTTCCTAGTTCAAACAAATGGACTAAAAACCATCCTATTCATCAAGTGATAAGAGATCTATCAGTAGGAGTTAAGACCAGATCAACAACAACAAATGAAGCAATGTTTGCAGGATTTTTAAGTGTGATTGAACCTAAGAAAGCCAATGAAGCCCTAGAGGATCCAGATTGGATTTTAGCAATGTAAGATGAATTGCTGCTATTTGAAAGAAATAAAGTACGGAGACTAGTTCCAAAACCTGAAGGAAAATATGTTATTGGAACTAAATGGGTATTCAGAAACAAGAAAGATGAATCAGGTGTTGTAGTCAGAAACAAGGCAAGATTGGTTGCAAAGGGATATTCTCAACAAGAAGGAATAGACTATGATGAGACATTTGCACCTGGGGCAAGAATAGAAGCAATCAGAATATTCTTGGCCTATGCTGCACATAAGAACTTCAAAGTATACCAAATGGATGTCAAATCACCTTTTCTGAATGGTATACTTAATGAAGAGGTTTATGTTTATCAACCAGAAGGTTTTGTTGATCCTGAATTTCCAGATCATGTTTATGTTTTAGATAAGGCATTATATGGTCTAAAACAAGCACCACGAGCCTGGTATGACACTCTTACTCAACACATATTAAAATCTGGTTTCAAGAAAGGTAAGATTGACACTACTTTGTTCTTAAAGAAAAAGGGTGATGATTTAATTCTCATTCAAATATATGTAGATGACATAATATTTGGTTCTACAAGTGCAGAGTTGTGTACTGAATTCTCAAAAGTCATGGAATCAGAATTTGAAATGAGCATGATGGGAGAATTGAACTTCTTTCTTGGTTTACAAGTAAAACATTTATCAAATGGTATTTTTATAAACCAAGGAAAATATGTAAAAGATATTCTAAAGAAGTTTAAGATGTCTGATTGTGCTTCTATGAGAACTCCTATGGCTACAAATGTCAAGTTAGATGTTGATCTCAATGGAGTTCCAGCAGATAACAAGGTGTATAGAGGCATGATAGGATCTCTTCTTTATCTAACTACTAGTAGACCAGATATCATGTTTGCTACTTGTTTTTGTGCTAGATTTCAATCTAATCCAAAAGAATCTCATTTGCTAGCTGTTAAGAGGATCTTAAGATATCTGAAAGGTTCACCAGATTTGGGCCTTTGGTATCCAAAAGAAACTGACTTCAAATTAACTGGTTTTACTGATGCTGATCATGCAGGAAGCAGATTGGACAGGAAAAGTACATCTGGTGCTTGTCACTTTTTGGGAGATAAGATTGTGAGTTGGGCTTCAAAGAAGCAAAACTGTGTATCCACATCCACTGCTGAAGTAGAGTATGTTGCTGCTGCTGCCTGCTGCTCTCAAACTTTGTGGATGAGAACATAACTCATGGACTATGGATATCAACTCAACAAAATTCCCATATATTGTGATTCAGAAAGTGCTATTGCAATAACTCATAATCCTGTTCAGCACTCAAAGACCAAGCATATTGATGTAAGGTATCATTTTATTAAAGACTATGTTGAAAAGGGAACTATAGAGATGCACTTTGTGCATACAAAGTATCAATTGGCTGATTTGTTCACAAAGCCACTTGATCACAAAAGGTTTACCTTTCTCATTTGCAAAATAGGAATGCTTAATCTAACGAATTGATTATATTTGTTATTTTTCAGAAATGAAAATATTTCTAAGTAAGATTTTCTGAGTAGTTCACTCAGAACTCTGACTCTCTTATTCAGAATTCTGACCCTTGAGTTCAGAACTTCTGAGTCTTGAGTTCAAATGTTCTGAGTTGGTATCTGAGAAATCTGACTTCATATATTTTCTTCTAAATAGGTTAATCAGAACTTCTGAATACCTTTCAGAAATCATTTCTGAGAAATATAAATATTTCAATTTTTTTTATTACACATTTTTCTATATTATATTTTTCCATACCTTTATATCTGATATGTGCTTGAGTGTATGCTCAAGTCAAGGGGGAGCAATAATATCAATCAGAAATCAATCAAAGATGCCAATAAGGTTTGTAATTTTTTTTCATTACAAATCATTCTGAGGAGAACAAGCTTTCAATGATAAAACAATTTTCTACTTGTTCAAACTACGTCTGAATTCTCAAAAGATTTCATGTTCAGATGTTAGATTTTAAATGATTTTCCAGAAATTTCAAATCATCTAAGTAAGGACAGGAACTTGATGATAAAATAATTTTCTATCTGTTCAAACTACTTCTTGATTATTAAATGATTTATCTTAATCCGAAGTTTGATTTTAAATGAATTTTTGGAATACAAGGAAATTTCTTCTGAACTGTGTACTCAGAACTTCTGAGTATACTTTATCAGACTTCTGAGCGTGTTACTCAGAACTTTTAACTTGTGTTAATTTCTATCAAGTAACACGTGTCAGCTTCTTATTCAATTGAAATTACCACGTGTCATTTAATATCTTTTGTGGTATTTCAAAGTGTTTGACTCCGTTATAACTTTGACAAAAAGCGCCTTTTCACCGTTAAACCCTTCGGCTTCGCGGATTTTAAATAGTTCTTAAAATCCCTCTTTCAAATTTTATTTGAAATCCAAGAGTGAAAAGTGAGAAATGCATAAATCCAGAGTTCATTGATTCTGTTTTCTTTCAATATTCCAAATTTCGATCATGTCGGGTTCAAGGAGAAGTAAGGTTATATCATTACACTCATCGAAACCCTTATTGGAATCCTCTTCAGAATCAGAAAACGCTGAAGTTCAAATGCCTGTAAATCGAGCCGTAGAAGAAGGGGCTTTAGGTGAAAACATTGTTTTAGAGGAAAATACAGGGGATAAGGAAATGGCAGAATCCGAGGGAAATAATGAGGGAAACGCAGATGATCCAAATGAGAATATACCACATGAGCAAAGTGCGGCTAGGTCTATTGCTTCTGGAAGATCTAATTCTTTGGAACGAGTTGTACCTGAAAGTGAATATTTACAATTAATCGAGAATAATTGTGTGTTAGTACTTGATGAAACTAGGTTCAAGGAGGAACATCGAATAATCATTGAATTACTGAAGTATCATCCATTCACAAAGTGGTTTACAATGAATAAATCTGTTCCAGTTCAATATATTCAACAATGGTGGAAACATTTGGAGCTACAAGGTAACAATTTTGTGTCTGAAATAGAGGGAGTTACTGTAACTCTAAATGTGCAATTCATGAGAACAATGTTAAGGTTGCCAGAGAAAGATGATTTAGAGAGGATGTCAGATTTTGAAGACTCCCCATTAACAGAGGAATTAATTGCTGAATTCAGAAATTTAGGATATAATGAGGAATTAAGAAATCTAAGTCTCTTCAGGAGGAACAAATTGCCACCAATCTGGGCATGTTTTTTCAATATTGTCAACAAATGTCTTTCTGGGAAGAATAGCTCTATTGATCAAGGTTCAAAGCAGATTTTGCAGATCTTTCATGGGTTAGTAAAGAATAAACATTATGATTATGCTTCAATTCTATGGGAGGATATGAAGAACACGTTTGAGAGAAATCAGAAGGCCAAAATATGGAAAACAAAGGATAAAGTTCTTACATATATACCTTATCAAAGATATTGGCAGTTGGTCATTTGGCACGCAATGGATCAAGACAAGAACATTCCAAGAAGATCAAATGAGGAACATGGGCCAATCTTCTATATGGGTAAAATGATTTCTGCTCTCAAACTTGAAAATTTTCCAAATCACAGACCTCTTCGAAAACCACTTAGGCAATATATTCCAAGGGAAAGTGAGATTTTAAAAACTTATTGCACCTCAATGGGACTTGAACTACCTCAAGACCCTACCCACGAGGAACAACCTGAGATGAGAGGTGAGGGGTCAAATCAAAATAGAGAGGGGAGAATGTTCAAGGGGGAGAACATTCTGAGAGAATAGAGAGGGAAAATTCAGAGAGATTGGTTAGTATGGGAGTTGAAAAACAGATAGAGTGTGGTGAGGATAAGAGAGTGTTAACAGAATCTCAAACAGAAAGAGATGGTTCTGATCCAACTGAATTAATCCGGGTAGCCACATCTACTGTTGGTTCATAATTCTTGGTGACTAACATTGAAGAAAACACCTTGGACCCAGTGGTGGAACTTGAACAACCCATCCCTAGCCACTCAGAAGCATTTCAACATGCTACTATTTCAAAACAAAAGGGAAACCATCCCAAACTCATTTGGAGGGAGGTGATAAATCCCAACCTATTGTTGAACACTTTGAGTCTGGATTACACAGTAATATCCAATTTGAGCCTGATTTTTTTTTCAACACTAGACATCACAGGAATTTCGTATTCCTGTAACAACATCCATAGACACTCCTAATATTGGTGGTCAAGGATTGGATGGAAGTTCTGGTGAAGTGAACATCTTAAAAGCTTCATTACACAGTGCCTCTGTGGTACATGGTGTCTCTGTGGCACCTACAGGCCAAGAGTTCTCTGAACACTTGAAAACTGGACCATCTGTTGGTTCAGGTTCACTGTTAGAACCTTCTAAATTTGAAAAGATTCATAAACAAAATCAGGTGTTGGAGGAAAAAGTTGAAAAATTGGAGAGTACGGTGGATTCTTTGAAAAATGAGGTGAAAGATCTCAAACTCTTGTTGGAAAGGAAAACAAACCCTGTTGAACAAAAAGTGGATGAAATGAAAGTGTCCTTGGAATCTCACAAAAAGGAGATCAAGGATAGTATGTCAGAATTTCAAAAGGAGTTAGTAAAGAATATGGATGATATGAAATCTTCATTGTTACAAGTTTTCAGTTGAACATTGGCTAGTGTTTCAAAGCCATTAGCCATCATGTCTATGTCTGAACCTGAACCTGAAGCAGAATCAACTCAGAATTTAAAGAGGAAGTTTTATGATAATGATCCTCATGATCATCAAAAGGGGGAGAAAAGGCAAAAGCACAATTCTGAGGTTGATGAACAAAGCACTGATAAGTTAGAAAAGTCAGCTGATATTGACTTAACAGATTTTGAGATTTCTGATATGCAGTTAGCAGTTGCAGAAGTTCAAAATTCACAAACTATTCAAGTAGTTGATGAATCAGCAGAAGTGGAAAAATCAACAAAAATTGAGAAGTTGGTTGAGGTTCAGACTATTAGTTCAGATACTTAGGAAGATATGGTAATGGAAAAATGGGAAGTGAAAACTCAAGTAAAACAGAGGAATTGGTGTTGGATACAGAGATGGAGATTAATTATGATGAAACTGAAGTTATTATGGCAGATACTGATCAGAATGATGAGATTGAAAAGATGGATATTGTTGGATCAGATGAAATGACAGACTCTTCTGGAGAATGGTGTGAAATAACAATGGCAGATATCTCTGAAGAAGGATCGGTTGAAAGTTCTGAGGTTAATACTTGTTTAGATATAGTTCCTTATACCAGAAGGGAACTTCTTAATTCTGAGGTTGAAGAGAGAAGACTGAATGATATTTTGATAAGGATAATGCGTAGTGAGTTGGTCAGAATTCTTAACACTCAGAATGTTCAAAGAGTTATCAATTTGGTGAGGCCAATTGACTTATTGGGAGAAGAAGATCATTCTGTAGGATACACAAAGCGGTTTATAAAAGACATTGGAGAATATTTCTTTGAAGATGTATCAGATGAAGATCTTGTGAAAGTTGAAGACTTCTTTATGCCTTTCTCCACTTACAGAAGGCCAATTGTGATTCCCAGAATTGACTTACCCATTCTTGAAGAA
Source organism: Saussurea involucrata (assembly GCA_033807775.1). Classification (NCBI taxonomy): domain Eukaryota; kingdom Viridiplantae; phylum Streptophyta; class Magnoliopsida; order Asterales; family Asteraceae; genus Saussurea; species Saussurea involucrata. Next base: position 31,334,812 of record CM066316.1, read on the forward strand.
CCTTTGTGTGATTTTATTGTTGAAAGAGAAGATACACCATTGGCAAGAAATTTTTATGTCAATATTTTACCCGAAGACAATTATAAATCTGTCTACTGCAAAGATGATGAGTTTGTTGACCTTGAAAATTTCATTGATGGTTTCTTGGATGAGAGGATTCAGATGACATATGTGGAGGCTTCAAACAGGTTCAGAATAACTGATGAAATGCTACATGTTCAGAAAAGGATTGTGAAGGTGCTAAATTATCTGAGTGAAGAATTTGATGGTCTGAGATACGTTATTCTGAATGTATTGAAAGAATGAAACATGAAGGTGAGCATGACAAACTTTGATTTCCACAGATTGTTCTTGGAAGATCAAATTTTCTTGGTGAAATTCTTTGCTGGTACTGAAGATGCTTGGATAGAACTTGAATGCAGAAGAGTTCTGGGAATATATGTCAGAAATCTGTACTTGTATGATTTTCAGTTGGCAGTTGAGTCAAGGAAAGATAAATGCAACTTGTCAAGTCCAATCAGAAAACTTGAAGTATTGAGCAATTTTGATGGCTTTGTGAGTGAAGAAGTTGGAAATGAAAGATTCATTTATTCAGAATTCAATCAAATCTTTCTGTTCAGATTGAATGATTTAGTAAAGTATAGTGATGCTACTCTGAAGAAGATAGTAATAAAGATGCAGGCTTATGTTGAGAATGTCAGAGTTTCTGTGAAAGAAAAGTGTATCAGATGTGTCACTAAAAGACTTGAACTCAGAAACAAAATCAGAAATTGCAATGAATGGTTACTTTCAGAAGTAAATCCAAAGAAGTTATTACACAGAGATTTTGTTTTTCCAGCTGAATATGAAGTATATGGTGTATGCTCAAATGAAATTGAGGAATCTATTCCAGATATTATATCTCAAGAAGATGTTCAGATGGAAGATACTGAACAAACAGAACAATCTGGAGCTGAGTTATCTATTGATTTGAATGCTATATTCTTGGAGTTTACATTGCCAAACTTCTTTAAACCAAAAGAAGTAGACTTTCTGAGTGTTTATCATGATAGATCAGAATTTTATCGACGGATGCGTGTTGAGTTAAAAAAAACTTCTAGGAAAGAAAAAGAGATATGTATATTCTGACTATATGATCACTGGAATCAGAGAGTTGGTGGTTAAAAAGTTCAAGAAACATGATTACTATGGGTTTGAAGTGCTCAGAGAAGATGGAAGAGTTTACTATTTCACTGAAGCAGATTTTGATGAAATCTCAATCTTTGATTTCTACAAGTTATACTCTCTTCTATCAAATAAAGATTGTAGCAAGCTCAAGAAGGAAAGAGGAGCATTGGCCACAGTGAGAGAGGCTATGTTTTACATTCTGAGATGGCATGCATATACAGATTTTCAAATTGCTTTATATGTACAGAGACCATGTGTATATCTTTCTAGGCCAAACAATGAGCATGTTCAGTTAGAAGTTCTGAGATCTGGATACGTGAGTACATTTCCTGAGTTGGGAATTGTGATGAAGAATAATCAAAAGCAAAAGATCTATTTCAGAGCTAGTGAGGCTGCTAAATACTGTTCTGGTACTCTCAGATTCATCAAAAACAACTTAACCATGAAAATTCAAAAACGAGTTAAAGATGGTAAAGTTGAAAAGACAGAGGAACTTATCAAAATAATTGATAAAAGACTGACTTTGAGAAATGTTCTATTACTGAAGATTGTTCCTGCTCTCAAGGAGTTTGATGATGAGAAATACAGAAGTATTTGACAAAAAGGGGGAGATTGTTAGATCTGGAGTTTTGTCAAATTACCAAGTGTTGGGATCTGAACAGAAGACTCAGAGTTCTGAGTGAGAAGACTCAGAAGTTCTGATCAGGAAAGTCGAAAAGATTACAAGTGTGAAAGTCTGAATTGAAGAGTCAGAGTTCTTAGTAGGAGACTCAGAACTTATGAGAATGATGAAGAAAATAGCACAAGTACTTGAAGGAAGTTCTGAAGTGCTGTATCAGAAGAATGTTCAGAAGTTCTGAACAACATGTTCAGAACTTATGACAGGATATTTTCCTTTATGTTATGTTATGTAATTAGGACACGTGTAATGTTCTTATTAGTCTTTGATGTATATGTACTATAGCTTTAGCATTTCCTTTACAGTATATATAGGAGTTAGCAACTGTAAGCTAACTAATCTTCGCATATCTTTCACGCATATTTTTGTATTCAGCTTTTGTAATCTAGAGAGATTCTCTCTCAAGATCTGTAATCTGTTCTTATTGAATACAAGTGTGTTGATCCAAATCTCTATCATTTACTGTTTGATTGATCTTAATTGATTGTAAGATTGAATCTTGGTTTCTATAGGTACTGTAAAGTCTTAGTACTTATCAGCGATAGTGAAACTATAATACATATTGTTTACTTACAATTTTCACTAAGTGTTTAAGAGAGGGTCATTATCAAATGACTGAGGGTTTGGATCAACAATCTCCCCCTATTTGATTATGATATAGCAACAGAGAAAATTGCTATTTAATGAAAACATAAGGATAAAAAGAACTCATAAAATATTTGTCCCTTTTACTGTTTTCTGGGATCTTTTTAGTACTGATGGAGTAAGTACATTCGCTGAATTTTTTCTTTAAACTTCGTAAAGATTACTGAGGGAAGTAGAAAAATTACAAGTACAACAAATAAAATTACATGTACAAAAGATATAGACAGATAAGGATAGAAAAAGTTACAAGGCGATCCTATCCGTTAAAAGGTTCTTCCTTGATGAGAAGTTCATCGAGAGTCTTTGATGTGGTAATCATCCAGTCAGGGACAGTGACACCTTGATCCTTTTTGTTCTTTGCTTCTTCAAAGATCAGGATCTTAAGGTGACGACCTTGAATGTCGTGTCTGACTTCACACCAGTATATGAGATCTCTGAGCTGTTCGATGGGAGTGATTGGAAGCTCAGAGATGCGTTGAAAGTGATGATTTCCTTGGTAGTCTAGAAAGAATATACCATAGGGATCACTTACGACTTTGCCAGGGATGAAAGTTTCTCCAGGTGGTAGGGAGGTGTCAAGCGCTGAGAGATCAGCATCAGGGCCAAGAACTTCAGCACGAGAGAAACCAATACCTGTTTCATTCCGTATAGGAGGACCTGAGTCTGTGGCTTTCTTTTCCTTTGAAGAGACTCTTCTTTGTTGAGGAGGAAGAAGAGTGGAAGGAGGAATATCCACAGCAGAAGAAACCAAGTCGATCTGAGTATTTAAAATTTTCTCGACATGGCTCTTGAACTTTGAGCGCGATCCCTGAATGGCTAATTTCACTTCCAACCATTCAGAGAAACCAAACTTCTCTAAAGTAGCAGCATAGAAGGTTTGCTTGGTTTTGTCTTCTCTGAATACATCAACTTCAACAACAGGAACGTCTACGAACAGTCTTACTCTGATGTTTACTTTGATGATTTTGGATGGTTGAGATCGATAATTCAACATTTCTTTACACCATTTCAAAGTTGTATCAGATACTTTAGTCTTTTCTTTAACGATCCTTTGGGCATCATCCCATAGCTGATGTTGGATATCAATGGGAGTTCTTTTCAACGCGGGGTCTTTCACCGATTGTTGGACAAGCTGGATGGAGAGAGACTTATCTTTTTCTTCAGCTTTCTTCTTTTCGGCGAGTAATCTTTGAGCTCTTAGATGATCCTCGTATTCTTTCCTTGAGATCCTGAACTTTGTGGGAGCAGGGATTTGGTCCCAAGAAAGAATGAATCGCTGATCTTCAAGTTGTTTGATCATTGCATCTCTCTTTTCTTGATCCTCTTCACTCAACTTTTGAGGAGCCAAGGAAGGTCTGTTTTGGTGAGAGAGCAGCTGTTCTTCAGGTTCATCAGTCTCAGTGGTTAAATCCAAGACTGGGATTATTTCTTCAGCTCTTGTGGCTGGGATTATTCCTGGTGTAGCTGTAGAGACTTCAGCTGGATCCTCAAGCAGGGGAGAGGACTAGCTGAAACACAACGATCGTTTAAGTAAGAAGAGTTGGGGAAGAAAGAGATAGAGAAAGAATGGGGTTTAAGTGTATAGAGGTTTTATGGATAGAAGGATTGAGATTGAGAAGGATAGAGGAGGGATGCAGTGTAAGGGAATAGGAGGTAGTGTACCTGACAAACTGGCTTTTGAAGCAAGATCATCAGATTGTCTTCTGCAGCAAGGCCTTTGTTTTTGCCTTTGTCAGCTTCAGACGCTGCAGGCTTTGTCTTCTCCCCCTGATGATTCGTTTATCGAAATCCCGTTGAGAGCTGTAGTCTTCTGAATAGGCTTGACGATAATAGAGTCATCATCATCATCGTCATCATCATCATTCTTTGGAGAAGAAGATGGTTCATCATCAGAGATGTCGACAACTTCGTCTTCATCAGATTCAACCTCTTCAGCGTAGGGTGAGGTTACATCAGCAGCAACTTCAATGTTCTGCTCTTCGAGTTTCTCCCCCTCAGATTCAGAGGGAGGTTTCTCGGTTTCCTAAGGGTTTTCAACTCCCTGAGGTCGTGAAGTAGAAGTACCAGCAGCAGTTTCAATACCCTCCCCCTCAGCGTGGGGAAGGTCTTCTTTATTTTTCTTCTCCCCCTCAACATTATGGGGAAGGTCTTCTTTAGGCTTCTCCCCCTCTTCCACATCATGGTTGGGGGAGGTAACAGACTTTTCAGCGGTAGCAGCAGCCATAGGATTACTATCTTCTTGGCCAGTAATTCTTATGCAATTTTCAATCGCTGCTACTCTGTCTTCTAGGCCAGTAATAGCAGGACTGATCTTTTTGAGATCATCGCGATCGGCCTGAGTGAAATGAGAAGTTGGGGTGTTCAGGCGATCGAGCACTTTCTGAACAATCTCTTTGACCGCAGAGACTTCAGTCTTGATCATGGAAACTTCACTCTTAAGAGAACCAACCTCTGTCTTCAATGATGTGACTTCATTTGACAGAGAGGCGAAGTTTGTTGGGAGAGTGGTTGTGGCGGTTGATTTTTCAGCGAGGGTGGTAGCAAATTTAGCAATGCTACCATCCACCTTCTCCAGATCAGCTTTGGAGGCTTTCTTTTCGACCTCAGTGGTCAATTTCTTCAAGTTCTCTCCAGCGTTTGTAACCACTGAAGTGTTGGCAATTAGAGTGTTGTTGAAAGACTCCATCTTTGTTTCCAGGGCCGTCAGGGAGGTGTTGATATCCCCCAAATTAGGACCTGAAAAAGTTATCAACTTATGAACTGAGGAAAGCTCAGAAGTGTGTCGGATTTTGTGTATACCTGCAGACGGGATGGCGAAGTTGTCGAAACCTCGATGTCCTGAAAAAGTTTCGTAGTCGTCTTCAATATTTCCCAGACGACTGGAAGTACCTGCAGGTCCTGTGGTGTGTCCTATCATCCTCTGAAAGTGTTCAGCAGTAGTGTCGCTGAGGATGACGGTTGTTGAGGAGAATAGGGGAATAGATTGAGTGACAAAAGAAGAGGTGAGAGGAATGGAGGATGAGACGGTTGGATGGGTACGGGGTTCAGCGTTGGATCCGCTGAAAATCACTTCAGTCTGTAGAAAGGCTGAAGGAGGTGGGTTCAGTTCCAAGTTTATAACTCCAGCGTTTAGAGACGCTGAAGCTGGGATGGAAGGGGTGGCTTGTTCAGCTGTGGCAGAGCGTACCACGGAACTATCCATCAGCTCTTCAAGATGAGCTGGGGAGTCTTTAGCATGGGAATACTTTGGGGGTTGCTCCTTGGTTTTCTTGGTCCTTTCGGAGCCAAGTTGGGAAGATGAGTGTTTCCTTTTTCTAGAAGGAGTGGAGGTTGCAGCTGGGGTATCAGTGGTGGGGATTTCCACTGAATGAGCCACATAAGTAGAAGAAGGAGGATTGAGAATAGATAAGAGAGTAGAGACGTACCTCATTTGGCAAGGGCTTGAAGTCGAGCACCTTAGGGCCAACCTGAGAGAGTTTCAGGTCTCCTACTTTTGCGTAGTTATCCTTAAGGCCGGTTTGGAAGATGGCGCTGAGGAATCTTGGGTATGGAACCTATGATGGTCTATCAGCAGAATCTACTCTGAGCGCAAGATCGTCGTAGATTATCGAGGCCCAATCAACATGGAGACCCTTCAGCAATGCATAGCCCATGGCTTGCTGAGGTTGAGCAGCTTGATCAGAGGAGCCACTCTTCTCTGTCATGCAGCTTATCAGGTGTGTGAAGATGAAGTTCATCTCGCTGGGCATCTTTGACTTCTTGATTGCAGTCAGTTTCTTCTCGGCTTTTTCATCTCTCCCTTGATCCCAAACGTACTTCATTGCATCAAAGAATGCAATGAGTGTTTCTCTATCAGCATGTCTCTTGGGGTCAGGAAAAGGAACAAATTGTTTATCTTTGGTGGCAACAGGGAGATTTAGTGCTTTTCGAATGATAGCAGGGTTGATTTTGATGGTGCCAAAATCAGTGTCACAGAGGATGACATCAAGTAGTTTGGTAGGTTCTTTGGATGATGGTAGCTGAGTGTGTCTGGCGGTATACCAGAATTGAGATAACAGTAACTGATGAGCAGGGGGTGTTATGGTCAAGGCTGTAGAGAGGCAACATGTTTTTAGAAAATTCACAGCATCGTCTAGATGATTGACTTGTTTTTTCGGAGGAAAATCGAACAGCGCATGGAGGTTGTTTGTTTTTTTAAAAGAGACATCCTCAAGTTTGAACTTGACCTGAGGAGCCTTGGTGATTTCAAGTTCCTCAGCAGCAGGAGTGTTCCCAGCAGTTGGAATACCAGTAGAAGGAGCAGCCATTTTTGTAATCAGCTCAACCAAAGATCAACAAAACAAATAGTCTTAATGTGGAAATATTTTCCAATAAGATGTTTTTGAATTTTGTCCATTTCATTCAGCCAAAAATCCTTTTGAGAAAGATTAGGGTTTTTCTTGTTTTGAGAAAGAGTTACAAAACGTAGAGATTATGTGTTTTCCAGTTTTCATTTGAAGAAGGAATTCTGGAAAAACATATGAAGAACAGGTTTACGAGTTTTGATATAAACTTGAAGAACAACCATGAAAGTTGTATTCATAAAATCATGAACAGAAAATGATTTCATTTTATAAAAGTTCTTTTGTTTGATCTGTTAAAAGCAAAGAATAAGATCATAAATAAGTAATGTAGGTAAATAATAAGAGTATTAACCTGGTTCATTAAAGAAGAAGATGAACAGTTTCTGGAAGTTTTGAAAGCTCAAAATGCAACAGTAAATCTTTTTCTTGCTTGGAGGAGAAGTTTTTCGAGTAAAGAGAAAAATATAAACCCAAAATGGTTTATATATAGAGAGTAGAGAGAGAGAAAAACTTGAGCGGAAAAAGATTTTCATCATGACACGGACACGTGTTTGCATTTGATTGGAAGGTAAACGAAACGTGCAAACGTGTGTCAGAAAAAGAACGTGCCAGGGCTTATCCGTTGCGATGATGTCACAATTGTCCTTTCATATTTTAGGATGTCTCTGAGGTTTTGAGGGCTCAGGGACACTTTTGAAAAATATGAAGCACTGAATAGAAACATCAGTGTTGGTTTAAGAAATTTCAAAGTATCGCTGTTAAGGAAGAGATATTCAGCGATGCAAGATGTTTTGAAATCTTTGAGTTGTAGGTGAACGTTAGCGAGTAAGAGAGAAAACATACCTTGATATCAGCGAGTCAATTATGTTCAGAGAGAGAATGATAGAATGGGTTATACAAGTTGATTTTATCCTATCGCTGATCAAATGTGAACCGCTGAAGATTTTATTCTTCAAAGTTCAGCATTCCAAGCTCGCTGATGAGAAAGTTGAATCTTGTCTCATCAAGAGGTTTGGTGAACAGATCAGCTAACTGATAGTCAGTTGGGATAAAATGAAGTTCTATATCACCATTCATCACATGATCTCTGATAAAATGATTCCTGATTTCAATGTGTTTTGTCTTTGAGTGTAGCACTGGATTGTTGGCTATAGCGATGGCACTTGTGCTGTCGCAATAGATTGGAATTTTTGAGAGCTGAAGGTCATAGTCTAGTAGTTGATTTCTCATCCACAAGACCTAAGAACAACAGCTTCCAGCGGCTACATACTCAGCTTTAGCAATTGAGGTGGACACAGAGTTTTGCTTTTTACTTGTCCAACTCACCAGCTTTCCACCTAGGAGCTGACAGCCTCCTGTGGTGCTTTTCCTATCCAATTTGCATCCTGCAAAATCACTATCTGAATAGGCGATTAGATCAAACTCTGAGTATTTGGGATACCAAAGACCTAGGTTCATATTACCCTTAAGGTAACGAAAGATTCACTTTACAACGATCATATGAGATTCCTTAGGTTCAGCTTGATATCGTGCACACAAACAAGTAGCATACATAATATCAGGTCGACTAGCTGTAAGATACAAGAGAGAGCCGATCAACCCATGGTACAACGTGACATTAACAGGTATTCCATTTGAATCCTTATTTAGTGTCAGCGGTGGTGCCATAGGGGTTTTCATAGCTGAACTCTGAGTTAAATCAAAATTCTTCAGCATATTTTAAACATACTTTCCCTGATTAATGAAAGTTCCTTTTTCATTTTGCTTTATCTGAAGACCAAGGAAATATGTTAGCTCACCCATGATGTTTCAGCTTTACTATTCTGCATGTTTGGGATGATAGTAGGACTATCATCTTCAACGTTATGAGTATGAGGAGTGGGAATATCTTCTGAATCACCAAGATGTGAAAACATCCATTGATTCAGTACTTCAGTATCAGCAGAAGGTCGAGAATTCCCTGAACGGGATTCGTCAAAAGTGACGTGAATAGTTTCTTCAACAGTTTGTCTTCTTCGATTGAAGACTCTGAAGGCTTTGGAGACTGAGGAGTATCCAAGAAAGAATCCATCATCAGCCTTAGGATCAAACTTTCCAAGGGCATCTCTGTTGTCCAGTATGAAACACTGACATCCAAAGATGTGAAGAAAGCTAATTGAAGGCTTTCTCCCATGAAAAAGTTCATAGGCAGTTTTATTAAATCTTTTGACTATCAGCGACCTGTTTTGCGTAAAACAAGCAGTGTTGACAGCTTATGCCCAAAACTAAGTAGGCAGGTGAGAATCGCTGAGCATTGAACGTGCAGCTTGAATAATAGTTCTATTTCTTCTTTCAACGACTCCGTTTTGTTGCGGTGTTCTCACTGAAGAAAAGTTGTGAGAAATACCCTTACTCTCAAAGAAGGAATCAAGAGAACTGTTTTTGAATTCAGTCCCATGATCACTCCTTATTGAGCGAACGGTCAAGTTGTTCAGGGTTTCCATCTTCCGAACAAAGGTGATGAGTTCTTCAGGGGTGTCACTATTAGAACGGAGAAACATAACCCATGTATATCTAGAGAATTCATCAACTATGACCAGCGTATATTTCTTTCCAGCGATGGATTGTTTGTTAACAGGGCCAAACAAATCTATATGTAGAAGTTGTAGAGGAGATGATACTGAGGAAACTTGCTTTGACTTAAAGCTTGCTTTGGTCTGCTTGCCTTTCTCACACGCTGAACATAAGGATTCTTTGGCGTATGAGTGCTGAGGTAGACCAGTGACTAACTCTTTTGAAGATAGAGTGTTCAGTGTCTTGAAGTTGAGATGAGAGAGCCTCTTATGCCATAGCCAGTTGACATCACATGAGGCTTTTGAGAAGAAACAGGAGTTCTCAGTGGTTGTTGAGTCGATGTTTATTACATAAACATTTTCTAAACGATAACCGCTGAGAGCTATCTTCTCCTTTTTGTCAGCGATAAAGCAGGATTCCTTAGTAAAGATTACTTTGCTATCCTTGTCGCAAAGCTGGCTTATGCTTAGAAGATTATGCTTAAGCCCTTCAACATATGCGACTCTTCTGAAGGTTGTTGTACCATTAGAGACTACACCAAACCCTCGGGTATGTCCTTTTCCATTTCCACCAAAAGTTACAGAGGGACCCTTCTCTTCTTTGTACTCAGTGAGCAGGTTCTTCATACCCGTCATGTGTCTAGAGCATCCGCTATCGAGATACCAGATACCCTTCTTAAGCTGCATTACAAAAGAAGATTAGTTTTTCTTGGGTACCCACTTAACCATGTGTACACACTTGTCAGTGCGGGTAGAAGAGGAAGTGGAAGGTTCAGCAGTCTTCGCAGCATTTGAAGATTCAGCTTTGTTAGTCTTCACTTTGGTTAATTTCTTAACCTCAGTGGTCTTCTTTGCCTTGGGGGCAATGATCTTCACCTTAGCTATCTTTTCAGCTTGGGTGGCTGTGGGGCACTTACTAGCAATATGATTGGTAAGTCCACAATGATAACATTTCCTATAACCAAAAGTAGTTCTAGGACCATTTGCATGATGAGCCTTTGATTTTGAATTAGAAGGACCAGCACCAAGTAAGCTATTGGATTTTGAAATGGGAGGAACATTCAGTTCTTCAGATTTCTTATCAATAATTTCCACTTTGATTCTAGGAGTAGATTGCTGAATAGATCCACTCTGAATAAATCCAGAGATCTTATTCTTTGAATCAGAGGGATAAGTCACTGAAGCTTTAGAAGCGTTCAGCTTTGGTACAGAGGTACCCTTCTAAGGATTTTGGTTAAAAGAAATTCATTTACCTTTGTTTTTAAAGACTGGGGTAGGTTTTGGATAAATAACTTTTTCTTTAACTTTAGAAGTTAAGGTAGAGATTTCCTCAGGGATAGGCGGTTTAGAAGAGGAACATTGAGATGAGAAAGTGTCAGGGATAGAGGATACGAACATTCCAAATTTAAGCATGGAACGGTTAGTGGTTGGTTATAGAGTATCAGCTTTGTAACCAAGACCACGTTTATCACTCAGGGGAATCTGAGACTTAATTATCTCAGTGATCTTTGTTGAGGAATTATACCATCCATCAACATTAGATTTTTCAGCTTTTAATGCAGCGATAGCTTATTCACGATCGATTTTGACTAGCTGATTTAGGTGAACTTGATCTTTAAAATCTTCTTTAATTTTAGAAAGATTTTCTATTTGAAGGTGACAGTTTTTAAGCTGTTCAGCGAGATCAAGGTTTTGATTTTCAACCACAGTTTTGCCATTCATGGCTTCATATAAACTTCTAGTCAAGAGATCGATCTTTCGAAGACTATCAGCTTCATCAATATTTTCAATATTGGTAAAGAAGGAAGGTGGTACCTGAGTTGCAGAGGTTGAAGTAGAGGGAATGTCAGAATTTTCTTCTTGATTTTCAAGTTTGGCCATGAGACATAGATTGGCTTCATCATCATCTTCAGAGTCAGATGACTCTTCTTCGTCGGAGGCAGCCCAATCATAGTCAGCCATGAGGCCTTTGCCTTTCTTCTTAAAGGTTTTCAGCTTTGAATACCTTTCTTTCAGCTTTTTGTATTTTTCATCTCTAGTCCTGGGAGTAAAGTTTTTCTTGGGAAAAGCTAAGGGTCTAGAGACTTTCTTGGACCTGCACTCGCTAGCAAAATGTCCTATCTTTTCACAGTTATAGCAAGTAGCAGTAGCCTTATCAACAGGGGTTGATGATCTTGGCTTGTCAGTAATAGCAAGAGGTTTGTTCTTCTTGAAATTACTCTTTCTAGCAAATCTCCTGAACTTATTAGCCAGGAATGCCAGAGTTTCATCATTATCTGAAACGTCAGAGTCTGATGATCTTTCAGAGTTAGTTTCCAACTCAGTGACAGTGATAGTCGATCGCTGAGTGGAAGGTGACTCTGAGATTAAAGCAACATGGGTGCTTTTGGAATCTTTTACAAGATTCTTCTTAAGATGACTCGATTGCTCATGATTCAGCATCGTGCCATATAAGGTAGAAAGGGTCATTGATTTTAGATCCTTTGACAGCTTGAGACACATAGAATATTCCTTACCAACAGTTTTTAGATCTGTTATTAAGCAGTTAAAACGTTGGTGTACTTTAGAGAGAGTTTCATTCTTACCACAAATGAAGCTTTCATACTGTCTTACAAGGTTGATCTTTTGAGAGTCATGGACTTCAGAAGTACCTTCATACTGAACACATATTGTGTCCCACATAGCTTTTGAGGTTTTCAGGTTCATGACGGAATTGTAGACTTCGTCAGGAAGAGCCATGGAGAGTATGGATCTTGCTTTGGTGTCGATAGCCACTTTCTTCTTATCTTCATCAGTCCACATATGAATTTCCTTAGGAATTAGCCTTTCTGGAATATCAGGTCTATTCTCAGCGGCTGGAACTGCAGCATCAATTCTTATAGGAATATATGGGCCGTTTTCAAGATAATAAGGCATAGTAGGGTCTACACCTTCTAAGAAGAGAGTCATCCTATTTTTCCATAGATTAAAATTATCTCTGGAGAATCTAGAGGGTTTTGCAAGAGAACCGTTGTCAATATAGTTTGTGTTTGTGTTGGTAGCCATTTTAGGAAATAGCAAGGAAGAGAAATCTTAGTATAGATCAAATCTTGTTTATGAGATTAAACAAATCTGCTCTGATACCACTTGTTGGTCCCGAAGGGCTATACAAGTTTGTAGAAGGGGGGGGGGGGGTTGAATACAAACACACGTTTTTACTTTTCTAAATTGTTTATTGATAAACCAAGACAATTTACAACTTGTTGTGGAACAAGATTAAGGATAAACCTAATCTAAACAAGACTTGAGAAACACTAAGTTTCTTGCACTAGAAAGAGTTAAAGAAATTACGAATAATAACTTAACAATAAGAGAGAAATAAGAAGATGATCCGAGCACACTTCAAAATTGAAGTAAGGTTCTTCTTATATACTGCATGCATTTAATGCATTGCAGTATGGCTTTACACATGGCAGCAGCTGAGTGGTTGCATGTCATTGACCTTTGTAGACAACCTTAGTAGCCGTGTAGAATTAGAGTTATTGTACGATTACAGATAAAAGGGATGTCCGTTCTGACAGTTCGTACGGAGACGTGCAAGGGATGTAAGACAATAGTAACATGCAGGGAGACTTCATGATCAGCTTTCATTGAGTCAGATCTTTATCAACGAATGATAAAGTTCAGCGATTGCTGAAGTCTTCTATTTGATACTTCACGTTGAATGGACAGGTCTTGCTTCGCTGATATCCGCCTCAGTTCATGAGTAGACTTGTTGCTGGTTCTTGAGCTTGATCTTCGACTTCAGCATAGAACTTTGGTTGACGTGAAACTTGTCTTCAGGGATCATAAGTAAACAACTAGTTTATCAGTGATCATCTCATAGACTGAACAGGCTCAGAGCTATAAGATGATGAACAGTGTTCGCTGAATATCTAATCTAAAGAGTGAGAGTTCCTATCAGCGGTACTGTAAAGTCTTAGTACTTATCAGCGATAGTGAAACTCTAATACATATTGTTTACTTACAATTTTCACTAAGTGTTTAAGAGAGGGTCATTATCAAATCACTGAGGGTTAGGATCAGCAGACTTGCTCCTACAGTCAGCAGCATAGTGGTCTGGCTTGCGACAATTGAAACAACCCTGGTTCTGGGGGACATTTTCTCCTCTGTCGTTTGACCTCTGTTGGTCACCACCTCTGTCACTCTTGTCATTCGATCCTTCTCTTCCATTGCGTTCATAACCAGACTTCTTTTGGTATCCTCTGATGAACTCCCGGGTCAAAAGGGCTAAAGACTTGGCTATCAAGGCCAGAGTTGCCTCCTTTTCTTCCACCACCTCCTCTTCTTCACTATCAACGACCAATACTTTCTTCTTCTTCTCCTTCTTTTCCTCCACAGTTTTCTCCTTCTTTGGCTTCTCTTTCACTTCTGTAGCTTTACCAACAAGTGCAAGGGGTGCACTGATTTGAGCCTTTGCTTGTGCAATCTGAGGTTCTTGGGTTGCCAACGTTCCATAAAGATCTGACACAGTCCAGGAGTCTAAGTCCTGATTAGTTTGCAGAGACATAGACAACTGGAGGCATTCTTCATTTAGGCTCTTTAAGAACATGACATTATTCTCTTCAGAGGTTCTGTGAATCCCGAACTTCTTGCACTTGTTGATCAGGGAGTTGAATCGATCGTATGTTGACTGCAGAGATTCTGTCGGCAGAGCTTTAAATGCGTATTATTCATTGATGCATTGGGCTTTGCGGTTCTTCTGAGTCTTGGCCCCTCCCTCTAGGTGTTTCTCTAGTTCCTTCCATAGATCGTATGCAGATTCACACGCATCTAGGGATTGGAAAAGGTCATTGGGGATGGCCATTATCAGAAGTCTTTTGGTCTTCTGAGCAACTTCATATTTTGCCCAATCCGGTTCGGACCACTTATCCATGGTATTTGGCTTCTCGTGCTCAGGAATCTCTGGTGTGTCATTTGTGGCAGGTACACGAGGTACTGTGATCATTGGTGCGAAACGAGGATTGTTGATATAGTAGACGAGTTCTTTGTCAGTACCCTCGAAGAAGTGAATCATTCGTATCTTCCACTGAGGGTACTCGTCTCTCAGCAAAGTGGGTGGCTTGGTTAAAGATCCAGCGGTAAAGAAGTTGTTCGTGTTTGCCATTTTAAAGAGTGTTTGAAAAATACCAGAAAACAGAGTATGAACAGCAAACTTTCAGATGATGGGTCAGATTTTTGAAAAGAGCTTACAAGCTTGATAGCTTTTAACGATGCACTAAAATGGAGAGTTTTAACCGAGAAAACAAGATCTGTAAGTTTACCAAAGTCGAACTGGTAGAGAATGGCAGAAAAACAGAGTCTGTTTGAAATAAGCGAAGAACAGGTTAAAATCAAACCAAGTTTCTACCAGAAATCATTGTAAGAGAGGATCTGTTGATATAGAAAATCAAGGATGGCTCTGATACCAATTGTTGGTTCCTATATTGCTTAACAATGATATATATACCTATTGGTTCAAACAGATTAGGATGCGGAAGCATTTTAGCGAACTAAAGAGGTAATACTTGATAGATAAACACACAATATCAAATACGTGAAGTGGAAATAACATAGATAATTAACACAATGATTCACTGTATTTGATATATAATAAGAACACGTAAGAACGCCGAAGGTATTACAAGAATTCTGCTCTAATAGTGTGTGTGTCGTGCAAAGTTAATAGAAGAGCTCAACATGAGCCTTCTATTTATACTACTTCTACAGGGGACAAGGAGGAGACAAGAAGTACTAAGGTACAAAGACACTATCGTGGAACAGTAACAGGTACAACGTTACTGTAGTGCGCCGCACTCTACAAAGGCTGTAACTCCTCAGAGATTGACACGTGGAGTTGGCAGGGCGAGCCTTGTACGAATGATCGTCAAGATCTTCGTGCAACAGTAAACGTGAGAAGCACGATCGTCTTTGTATTGATCTTCAGATAATCTTCTAAGTCTTCAGTCTTCATACAACATAGGCTCTGTTAAGTATGACAGAGGCTCTGTGGCCTTGTCCTCTGAGAAGCGTCTTCTGTTGATTCTTCACTTCGGTCTTCTCGATGAATCGGCAGAGGCTCTGCCGATGACTTCTGTACTTAGCCTATTTTTCAATACTACTAAAACAGTAGAAGTTGGAGCTAACAGTTGGCTCTCTAGTTGAGAGATCGGTGCTGACATTCTTTTCTTTTGTTATTCCTCAGACCTTTGAATTAGTCGTGAGGGTCTGTATGGGTGTGTCAGTACTTCTTCCTCTTCTTCTTTTTCTTCTTCATTAGTCTCAGTGATGGAGTTTGGGATTATTGGTTCTTTAACGATTGCTGGGATTATTTGTAAGGTGTTTTTATCTGCTCGTCCCTCAAGCGGCGTTTGAAGTGGAAGGAGCAGCTGTTTCGAGTCTTTCAACCCTGTCGCAGAGTTCCCCTATAGCATCAACGGTCTCTAAGACATAGTCTGCTACCATATCAAAGGACTTATGGCCAGAATCCGTAAATGATGGAGAGGGTGGAGCAGGCTTCTTCAGCTCCTGGAGAATATCAGCGAGAAGCTGGTTGTTTGATTCGATCTTTATAGAGAGGTCGGTGACAAAGGATGAGAGCGAGCTGATGGAGGCGGTGTGGGCAGCGACTTCTGTCTTTATTTTCTCTACCACCTCCTGAAGTACTGATAGCCGAGAGTTATCAGCTTTATTTGAAAGGGATGTGGTGAGTTGTTGCAGTATTGAGTCTACGTTATTGATGGCGGCGGTGTTGTTTTGCAAGTCGGTGGAGAGAGTGGTTATGGTGTTGCTGATGTCTTGGACGGGGTTGTTCAGCGTCTCAAAATAAGGACCTTTAAAAACATAAGATTTTTTAGCATAAGAATGCTCAGGCTTAGTCACCGAAGAAATGAGGGGTAGGGAAGATGGAATACCTGAAGGCAAACGTAGGATTCCAAAGGATTTCCTCCAAAGGATGTCCTCATGTCCTACTCGAGAGGAGTCGAGACCATAGGTATCTGAGGATCCTCGAGAGGAAAACCTTCAGGTCCTATGCTGGAGAAGAGATGGCGGAGAAGATCTGCATGCATATCAGAGAGGACAGATGTTGAAGCGCCGGACGTGTTGTCGAAAGACAAAGAAGGAGTAGAAACAAGAGTTGTGAAGATGATAGTGCAATGTGGCAGTGAGGCACTGGCGGTGCCAAGAACTATACCTTCAGTGCTTTGAGACACTGAGGTTGTTGAAGTAGATGCCAGCGTAGAATCAACGAGCGTTGAAGTCGCTGAGGCGGTATAGTAGTATCATAGGTGGTGTAGCGGACCACGAAAGAGTTAAGGGAAACCTGTGAAGAGGCAATCCCTGTTGCAACTTGGGGTTTCTCCTTGGGATGTTTCTTGGCCTTTTTGGAATGCCCAGGAGTGGTTGCATAAGGTTTCCTCTTTGAAGAGTTGGTTCTAGCAGCTTGGAAGCCACGGGGGGTTGGACTGTGGACATCGCTTCTGAAGTCGAAGCGGCTGGGGAGGCATTATAGAGTAGAAAAACTAACCTTGTTTTCCGCAGGCTCGACGTTGAAGAAAATACAGATTTACTAGTTTCCTTTTTGGGAAAGAAAAGGTAAAAAGTAGGTTTGCCAATTTTCAGAAGAAATGAAAATGGTAGAAAAGTGTAGTTACCAGTTTCCTTTTTGGGAAAGAAATGGTAACTTACAATGTAGATGGAAAAACAGTCTAAAAAGTGATTTTTAAACTTACAACCTTTTTAGGGTTATTAAGAAATCATGAAGGAGATGATTTGTTTCTTAAAGAAAACTTGTGTTGATCTTATTTAACAAAGAAGAAAGATCAAGAAGCATTTTTGTTAACAATATGTGCATGAAGATTAGAAGAAAAACCTAGAAATCGCAAGGGTTGGAGTACGAGTTCTTAGTGTTCTTGAGGTTTTTTAATGCTTAAATTGTTCTTGCCTTTGAGAGTTTTTACGCGTAAAGTGTGGAAATGAGACGAAGTGTGGATTTTATACGAGTGAGGAGAGAGAAAAGAATGATGAGCGAGAAAAGTTTTCTTCATTACGTGGACATGTCATATGAATTTGATTGGTCACGAAGTGTAACGGACAAACGTGTGTCAGAAAATGTGTGCCATGGGTTATCCTCAAAAAATGACGTGATAATAGAAAACGTCTTTTCATTTTTCAAAAGATATCACTGATATTTGGAAAACTCAATGATAATATTTCCTTTTAAAAGAATCATTGATAGGAAATGTCAGTGATGAGTTTCATTTTTTAAAAGGCTTTTTAATCATTTAAGAAAAATGGATGATTAAGGTAGAGATTTTTGGAAAACGTCTTGCTGAAGTAAACTTCAGTGAGAAGAGATAGAAAAACATACCTGATAATCAGAGAGCAATTATTCAGAGATAAGGAGATGAATATCATATATGAAACCTGAATCACTGATGTGATACTTGACCATATTCTTCAAGGTTTTGCATTTCCAGCTCACTGATGAGAAAGTTGAATCTTGTCTCATCAAAAGGTTTGGTGAAGATATTAGCGAGTTGATAGTCTGTGGGAATGAAATTCAATTCATCACATGATCTCTGATAAAATGATATCTGATTTCATAGTCTATGAGTTGACTTCTCATCCATAAGACCTGAGCACAACAACTACCAGCGGCTACATACACAGCTTCAGCGGTTGAGGTGGATACTGAGTTTTGCTTCTTGGTTGTCCAACTCACCAACTTTCCACCTAGGAGCTGACAGCCTCCAGTGGTGCTTTTTCTATCCAGTTTGCAACCTGTAAAATCACTATCTGAATAGGCAGTGAGATCAAACCCTGAGTCATTGGGATACCAAAGACCTAGGTTGGGTGTACCCTTCAGATATCTGAATATTCTCTTTACAACGATCATATGTGATTCTTTGGGTTCTGATTGATATCGTACACATAAACAAGTAGAATACATGATATCGGGTCGACTAGTTGTAAGATATAAAAGAGATCCGATCATTCCTATATAGGTAGTGACATTAACTGGTTTCCCATTTGGGTCCTTGTTTAGTGTGAGCGGAGGTGCCATAGGAGTTTTCATTGCTGAGATTTGAGTAAGATCAAACTTTTTCAGCATATATTTAACGTACTTACCTTGGTGAATAAATGTACCTTTATTGCTTTGCTTAGTCTGAAGCCCAAGGAAGTATGTTAGTTCACCCATTATACTCATCTTATATTCCTTTTTTCATTCGTTCAGCGAATCGAGTGCATAGAGATGGGTTTGTGGATCCAAATATAATGTCATCGACATATATCTGAACAAGTATAATATGACCTTTAACCTTTCTGAAAAACATAGTATTGCCAGTCTTTCCATGTTCAAATTTTTCAGCGATAAGGTAAGAAGATAAAGTATCATACCATGAATGAGGGGCTTGTTTTAATCCATAACGGGCCTTATCCACTTTATAAACATAATCTGGATGCTTAGGGTCAGAGAACCATGGGGGTTGTTCAACAAAGACTTCCCCATTCAGCTTTCCATTTAAGAATGTTGACTTAACATCCATTTAATGAACTTTGAAGTCCTTATGAACTGCATAGGCAAAGAATAATCGAATTGCTTCAAGCCTGGCCACAGGGCAAAGGTTTCATCATAGTCCATGCCTTCCTCTTGTTTTTATCCCTGAGCAACAAGTCTAGCCTTGTTTCGGGTTACAATCCCATATTCATCTAACTTGTTACGATTTACCCACTTGGTGTCAATAACAGTTTTGTCAGATGGTCTGGGAATGATATTGCAAACCTTGTTTGTGGATCCCATATTAGTGCAATAACAATAATATCAATGATCAATAAGCAATAACACAGATTGAATTCAACTTGTCATCCATCTATCATTCATTCAAAGTGATGAACCATTCAGAGAGTTTTACAATGCGTATATAAGTGCAGGATCTATTCTTACAATCAATATAGAAAGAAGTAATTGAGAAATTGTATGATCAAGCCCAATTGTATTCAATGATGCACAGAATTACAGATCTAAGAGAGAGATAACCTCAAAGATTACAAGGAATGAATACAAGTAATTTGGGAAAATCAATCAGTTAGCAACGTAGTGCTAACCACTCTATTTATACTGCAACAAACATCTTAAAGCTACAGTACAAATAAGAAAGACTAATAAGAACATAACACGTGTCCTAATTAGTTTACACATTACTAAATAACGAAACTCGTCATAAGTTCTGAACAGGTAGTTCAGAACTTCTGAACATTCTTCTGATCACGCTTCTCAGAACTTCTGACTTCTCTTTCTCAGATCTCTGACTCTTCTTCTCAGATCTCTGACTCTTCTTCTCAGACCTTCTGACTCTTCTTCTCAGAACTTCTGACTCTTCTTCTCAGAACTTCTGAACCTTCTTATCAGATCTTCAACACTTGGTTTATTGACAAAACTTCAGATCTAACAATCTCCCCCTTTTTGTCAAATAAACTTAAACTTTGCATCATCTAATTCTTTCAGAGCAGGAACAATTTTCTGAAGTAGCACATTCCTCAGATTAAGCCTCTTATCAATCTTGTCAATAATTTCTTGAATAACTTCAACTTGCTGATTTATTGCTTCTTGAGTTATGTTTGCTTCCTTTACTTTCAGCAACTTTTTCTCCAAATTGTGCTTTATGATCCTTAAAGTTCCAGAACAATATTTTGCAGTTTCCTTTGCTCTGAAGAAGATCTTTCCACTTTTGTTCTTCAAAAATACTCCCAACTCTGGATATCTGTGAACACTTCCAGTCTTTAACACCTTTTTCTGCTCATGATCTGTATTGGGATTTGCCAGATAAACACATGACTTTTGCAAATACAGAGCTATTTGGAAATCTGTATAGCAATGCCACCTTAAGATATAGAACATGGCCTCAATCACCACACTTCTTGCCTTCCATTCATTTCTGTCTTTACTTGACTCTTTAAAACATAGAAAGCTGTGTAATCTGTAGAAGTCAACCACTGACAGTTTCTCAAAATCTGCATCAGTAAAATAATAAACCTTGCCATCTTCTCTCAAAACTTCAAAGGATAAGTACTCCATCTTTCTGAATTTCTTAACCTTCAATTCTCTGATTCCAGTGATTAGAAAATCTGAGTAAACGGCTTGCTTTGTTTTGCCAAGACATCTTGATTTTTCAGCCAACCAGATCTGAGTCTCCTTAGACCTATCATAATACACATCCAAGAATTGTACCTCTTTTGGTTTGAAGAACTCAGGCAGATCAAATTCAAGAAAGTATCCATTCAGATCAATGAATATTTCATCTTCTTTGGGTTCAGACTGTTCAGCTTGGTCAATATTAGTTATCTGCACATTCTGAGGTGTTGTGTCCTGAACTTCTTCAACTTCATCTGACAAAATTTCATTCACTTCATACTCAGCTGGGAACACAAAATCATTATGTAGAATCTTTTTGGGATTCACCTCAGATAGCAACCATTCACTACTGTTTCTGATTTTTCTTCTAAAATCCAACCTCCTCTTCACACAGTTTATGCATCTCTTCTTTAAACTCTCTTTTTCAGCATCCATACTTACTTCCATTCTAATCAACAACCAATTCAGAGTTGCATCACTGTACTTCACCAACTCTTTTAATCTGAACAATTCAAGTCTTTCGTGAACCATATATGTGAACCCTTCTGTCTCCATTCCTTCATTCACAAAACCCTTCACATGCAGATCAACTTCTGTTTTCTTTGTGGGAGAACTCAGATTGCACTTTTCTTTTCTTTCTTCGATAGCCAACTGGAAGTCATACAAGTATGTATTTCTGACATAAATACCCAGAAGTCTTCTGCATTCAATTTCTATCAAGGCTTCTTCAGTGCTAGCAAAGAACTTGACTAGAAAGATCTGATCATCAAGAGTCAATCTGTGAAAATCAAATGTAGACATGGAAACCTTTGTATTTCTTTCTTTCAGTATTTCCATTCTAACAAACATTAAACCATTGAATTCATCTTGTTGAAACATCAGAACTTTCTCGATTCTTTTCTGAATATGCAGTTTTGAGTCAGGAACTCTGAACATGTTAGAAGCTTCTGAGTAGACCATCTGAGCTCTGTCATCCATAAAACCATCAATGTTACTTTCCAAAAGCTCATACTCTCCTTCTGTGTAGTAGAGATTATCATATATTTCCTCAGGAAAAATATCATCATGAAATTGTCTGGCTAAAGGTACATCACTTAACTCTAGAATGAAGTCACACACAGGTTCTTCTAGTCTTTGCAATTTAATCTTTGGAATCTCAATTGGTTTTCTGAATACATATTCAGAAGGCATAAAGAAGTCTTTCACTTTCACATACTCTTCTTCTGAATTTAACTCATCACAAAAGTTAAACCTAAAATCATCTTTAAAATCCTGAGTGTAATCCACAGTTCTGTCTTCTTCTCCCATTAGATCAATGGGTCTTATCACTTTTATTCCTTTATGAATTTTCTGAACACTCAAAGCTCTGACTACTTCATTATGCATTCTTCTGATCAATTCTTCATTCAACCTCCTTTCTTCTGATTCAGACTCCATTGCCCTTTCACTGTTATAAACCACAATATCTGTACACCTGTTTACCACTGTACTTTCCACTATTTCTTCCATTCTCAAATCAGATTCCTCAATAGCTACAGTTTCATCTGAGTTTCCTTCCATCTCAGTATCCAAGTTCAATTCCTCTGTTTTATCTGATTCATTACTATCAATACTTCCCAACTCCATTTCTTCTGTATCTGAACTGTCAAGCTGTACTATCTGAATCATCTCCTTTAAATTTTCCTGTGTCTGATCTTCTGAACTTTTTGTATTGGCTAAGTGCATGTCTGCTATCTCAAAATCTTCTATGCCAATATCATCATCAGAACTTAACCTTTGTCTTTTCTCCCCCTTTTGATGATCATGAGGATCATTATCATCAAACTTCCTTTTCAAGTTCTGATTAAAAGCAACTTCAGGTTCAGCTTCTGCAATAGGAACAGGATCAAGAGGCTTTGAAGTAGAAGCCAAAGATACACTCAGTGCTTTCAATATAGATTCCTGCATACCCTGCATCTGTTTTAACATATCTTTTTGAAAACCAGACATTATATCCATGATCTCCTTTTTGTGAGAATCCAAGGATTTCTTTACATCATCTACCTTGGTTTCAACAGAAATTAACTTTTTCTCCAACACAACTTTCAAATCTGATACCTCATCATTCAGATCCTCCATCCTCTTCTCCAAATTTTCTACTTTTTCCCCCATCTCCTTGTTTTGTTTCTGAATCTTTTCAAATTCAGAAGTTTCTAACAGTGAACCTGAACCAACAGATGGTCCAGTTTTCATGTGCCCAGAGGGCTCATGGCCTGTAGATAACACACAGTCATCTTGTACAACAGATGCACGTTTGAATGAGGCTTTTGCAATGTTCACCTCACCAGGACTTCCATCCAATCCTCGACACCCAACATTAGGCATGTCTATGAATGTTGTTTCAGGAGTACGAAATTCCTGATCTGTGCAAGTGTCAAAAGGAATTTCAGGCTCAATATGAATAGGACTGTGATATTCAGACTCAATGTGTTGAAAAATAAGTTGGGATTTATCACCTCCCTCCAAATGAGTTTGGGATGGTTCCCCGGATTTGTGTGAAACAGTAGCATGTTGAAATGCTTCTGAGTGGGTATGGATGGGTTGTTCAAGATCCACCACTAGGTCCATGGTGTTTGTTTCAATATTGGACACCAAGAGATGTGAACCAATAGCATGTGTGGTTACCTGGTCAAGATTAGCTGGTTCAGAGGCATCTCTTTCTGTTTGAACCTCTGTTAACAATCTCTCATCCTCACCACTCTCATTCTGTTTTTCCTCACTGAGTCTAACCAAGCTCTCAGAATTTTCCCCCTCAAGTCTCTCAGAATGTTCACCCATCTGAACATCCTCCCCCTCTCTAATTCGACTAGACCCCTCACCTCTCTTCTCAGGTTGGTCCTCTTGGGCAGGGATTTGAGGTAATTCAATTCCCATAGAGGTGCAATAAGCTTTTAAAATCTCACTCTCCCTTGGAATATAATTCCTAAGTGATTTTGGCAACAGTTTATGATTGGGATAATTTTCAAGTCTTGTTACTAAGGTCATCTTACCCAAATAAAATGTAGGACCATGCTCTTCATTTGTTCTTCTTGAGATTGTTCTGTTTTCCTGCATGGCATACCAAATAACAATTTGCCAGTACCTTATGTAGGGAATGTATGTCAGTGGAGCATCCTTTGTCTTCTTCTGAATTGCTTTCTGATTCTTCTCAAATGTATTCTTCATATCTTCCCAAAGTATTAAAGTATAGTCATAATGCCTATTCTTCACTAAACCTTGAAATATCTGAAGAATTTGTTTAGAACCTTGATCAGCAGAACTATTTTTCCCTGACAAACATTTATTTACCACATGAAAGAAGCAAGCCCAAATAGGTGGTAATTTGTTTCTTCTGAACAAACTGAGAGTCCTCAATCCTTCATTGTATCCCAACTTCATAAACTCTGCTATTAATTCCTCTGTTAGGGGTAAATCCTCAAAATCTGTTCTTCTTTGTACATCATCTTTCTCTGGTAGATTCAGCATTTCTCTTAGTGCAGAGATAGATAAGACAAATGTCACTCCTCCAATTTCAGACACAAACTTATTATCTTCTAACCTAAGATATTTCCACCATTGTTGTATGTACTGAACAGGCACATTTTTACTTCTTGTAAACCATTTTCTGTACGGATGATGTTTGAATAACTCCATGATAATTCTGTGTTCAGGCTTAAAACGACTTTCCTCAAACAATATAACACAGTTATTTTCAGATAATTTCAACCATTCACTCTCAGGGACAACTCTTTCCACTAGAATAGATCTATCTGACATAATAGAACCTGCAGCACTCTGATCATGTTCAATATTAACGTTTACCTCATCCGCATTTCCTTCAGATTCATCCATTTGTTCATCTTCTTCATCATTTCTTATTGCCCCTTCCTCTGCAACTCTATTTTGTACTTCATCATTTTCCGAATCAGATGAATCCATTATCGATTTTGTAGAATGTAGAGAAATTGGACCACTTCTTCGTATTTCAGACATGATTTAAGAAGAAAACAGATTCAAAGAACTCTGGATTTGATTCGTATCTCACGTTTCACTCTGGAATTTGAAAGAACTTTGAAATAGGGATTTTAAGACCTATTTAAAATCCGCGAAGTTGAAAGGTTTAACGGAAAAGCGAAATCAATGTTATAACGGAGTCAACACACGTGAAATACCACAAAGGATTTAAATGAAATACGTGGCATTGTCAAACAAATATGAAGCTGACACGTGTTAGTGGATAGAATTTTGACTCAAGTCAAAGATCTGAATAACACGCGCAGATGTTCTGATTCCATGACTCAGAAGAATTTTGCCTTGTAACCAAAATGTCTTTTAAAATCAACTTCTGACCAATATAAAACATTTTGATTATTCAGAAGAGGTTTGAACAGATAAGAAATGAAAACAAATCTTTTAAGCATCACAAAATGATTTCCAAAAGAATTTTGATGCTCCCCCTTGACTTGAGCATGCATTTGAGTATTAATGATACATAAAGATGAGATAACAAGATAATCGAAGAAGCATAATCCATACAGTTGAAGTTATTTGTATTTCTCAAAAATAAATTTTTGAAAGTTAGATTGCTGAAGTATTGACTCAGAATTTCTGACCTTAAGATTCAGAGGTTCTGATCTCAAGACTCAGAAGTTCTGAACTCAAGACTCAGAAGTTCTGAACTCAAGATTTAGAAGTTCCGAACTCAAGACTCAGAAGTTCTGAACTTAAGACTCAGAAGTTCTGAACTCAAGACTCAGAAGTTCTGAACTCAAGACTCAGAAGTTCTGAACTCAAGACTCAGAAGTTCTGAATACACTACTCAGACAAGTTTACTTAGAAAAATTTAGCATTTTTAAGAAAAAAATATTTTCAACTAGGCAGATTAAGCATTCCTATTTTACATATGAGAAAAGAAAACCTTTTGTGATCAAGAGGCTTTGTGAACAAGTCAGCCAATTGATACTTTGTATGCACAAAGTGCATCTCTATAGTTCCTTTTTCCACATAGTCCTTTATAAAATGATACCTCACGTCTATATGCTTAGTCTTCGAATGTTGAACAGGGTTCTGAGTAATAGCAATTGCACTTTCTGAGTCACAATAGATGGGAATCTTATTAAGCTGATATCCATAGTCCATGAGTTGTGTTCTCATCCACAATGTTTGAGAGCATGAAGCAGCAGCAGCAACATACTCTGCTTCAGCAGTTGAAGTGGATACACAGTTCTGTTTCTTTGATGCCCAACTCACTATTTTATCTCCCAAAAAGTGACAAGCACCAGATGTACTCTTTCTGTCCAACCTACTTCCTGCATGATCAGCATCAGTGAAAGCAGTCAATTTGAAGTCAGTTTCTTTTGGATACCATAAACCTAGATCAGGTGTTCCTTTGAGATATCTTAAAATCCTTTTGACAGCCAACATATGTGATTCTTTCGGGTTAGATTGAAATCTAGCACAGAAACAGGTAGAAAACATGATATCTGGTCTACTTGCAGTCAAATAAAGTAATGATCCAATCATGCTTCTATAAAGTTTGATATCTGCTGAAACACCTTTGAGATCAGCATCTAACTTTATGTTAGTTGCCATAGGTGTTCTCATAGAAGCACAATCAGACATTTTGAACTTTTTCAGAATATCTCTGACATATTTTCCTTGATTTATGAAAATACCTTTTGGTAGTTGTTTGACTTGAAGACCAAGGAAAAAATTCAGTTCACCCATCATGCTCATTTCAAATTCAGATGACATGACTTTTGAAAAATTATCACATAATTCTGGACTGGTAGAACCAAATATTATGTCATCAACATAAATCTGAATCAGAATCAAATCATTACCCTGTTTCTTTAAAAACAAAGTTGTGTCAATCTTACCTTTCTTGAATCCTGAACCTAACAGGTGTTTAGTAAGAGTGTCATACCAGGCTCGTGGTGCTTGTTTTAGACCATATAAAGCTTTGTCTAAAATATAAACATGATCAGGGAATTCTGGATCAACAAAACCTTCAGGTTGATGGACATACACCTCTTCATTAAGTTTGCCATTTACAAAAGCTGATTTGACATCCATTTGATACACCTTGAAGTTTTTATGTGCAGCATAGGCTAAAAATATTCTGATTGCCTCTATTCTTGCCACTGGTGCAAATGTCTCATCATAATCAATTCCCTCTTGTTGACAGTATCCCTTAGCAACCAATCTTGCCTTGTTTCTGATGACAACACCTGATTCATCCTTTTTGTTTCTGAACACCCATTTAGTTCCAATTATAGATTTACCTTCAGGCTTTGGAATGAGTCTCCAAACTTTATTTCTTTCAAATTGAAGCAATTCCTCTTGCATTGCTGAAATCCAGTCTGGATCCTCTAAGGCTTCATTAGCTTTCTTTGGTTCAATTACACTCAAGAAACCAGCAAACATTGCTTCATTTGCTGTAGCTGATCTTGTCTTTACTCCTGCTGATGGATCACCTATTACTTGATGAATAGGGTGATTTTTAGTCCATTTATTAGCACTAGGGAGTACATCAATCTCTGAATAATTGTTGTTTGCATCATTCTCATCAATGATTGCTCGTAATTCTGAACTGTCACCTTGTTCTGACGTATGAGTAGGAGTTGCATCCAAGTTTGAGTTCTGATTAATGAAGTCAGAGTTCTGATTGACTTGTTCAGAGTTCTGAGTACAAGAATCAGAATTCTGATTACAAGGTTCAGAATTTTCACCACTTGTATTTATTAGATTTGGGCACTCCTCTGATGGACCTTTGTCAGAAATTACAGTTGATTGAACTATTTCTGGAGTCTTATTTTTCATCTCTTTGACCATCTTTGGGTTTTCATATTCTGCATAAGAATCAGAAATTAGTTCACTAAAAGCATCCTTAAACAGTAAATTGAGTTCTGAACAAATAGGATTAGAATTTGTATCAGAAGTCATTTTTGTCTTGTTCAGCATGAGTTCTGAACTGTCTTGTTCAGAAGTCCGCATTCTGGTTTCATCAAAAGTTACATTTATGCTCTCCATCATCCTCTTGGTTCTTCTATTGTAGATTCTGAATGCTTTGGAAGTTAAAGAATAACCCACAAAGTATCCTTCATCTGCCTTTTTATCGAATTTGGCAAGATTTTCTCTGTCTCTGAGAACATAGCATCTGCAACCAAAAATATGAAAGAATTTGATTAATGGTTTTCTTTTATTTATCAGTTCATAAGCAGTCTTATTTAATCTCTTATTGATTAAAGTTCTATTTTGTGTAAAACAAGCAGTTGCAATTGCTTCAGCCCATAGGAAAGTAGGAAGATTTGCATAAGCCAACATTGTTCTCGCAGCCTCAACTAGAGTTCTATTCTTCCTTTCAACAACACCATTTTGTTGAGGAGTTCTGACAGCAGAAAAATTGTGAGAAATCCCAGAACTTTCTAAAAAATTCTGAAGAGTCTCATTTCTGAACTCCGTTCCATTATCACTTCTGATTTTCTGAACTTGAAGTTGTAAGAGAACTTGAATCCTTTTGATAAAATTTATCAATGTAGTAGCAGCTTCTGACTTAGCTCTTAGGAGCTCAACCCACGTGTATCTGGAAAATTCATCAACAATCACAAGCATATATTTCTTTCCTCCCATCGATTGAACTGAAATTGGACCACAAAGATCAGTATGAATCATTTCTAATGGTGCTTTGCAAGATGAGTCCATTTTTAATTTGTGAGAACTCTTTTTCATCTTGCCCATTTCACAAGCTGAGCATAATGATTCTTTTTCAAATTTAAGCTTTGGTAAGCCTTTAACCAAATGTTTTGCAACAAGATTATTAAGATCTTTGAAATTCAGATGAGAACATCTTCTGTGCCAAAGCCAGCATTCATTTGCAGTTGATTTTGATAAAAGACAAACTGTATTTAATGTTTTCAATTTTGAAAAATTAACTACAAATAAGTCCATATGTCTTTTGGCCCAGAAGACTTTGACATCATTTTCAGTTAGAATCATGCAACCTGTTATTTGAAACTTAATTTGACAAAGACTGTCTAAAAACTGACTTATGCTGAAAAGATTGTGTTGTAATCCTTCAACATAGAAAACCTTTTGGATAGTTAGATCCCCTTTAGTTAAATCCCCATAACCTTTGACTTGACCTTTGCTATTGTTTCCAAAGTTTACTGCTCCTCCAGCCTTTTCTGTGAAGTTTGATAGAAAAGACTTCTGACCTGTCATGTGTCTTGAAGCTCCTGAATCTAAAAACCACACATGACAGCCCTGCAAAAGGATCAGTTAAGTTTAGGTACCCATTTTGGAATGGGTCCATCTTTGTTAGCTTTGTCATTGGATTTAACATTAGTACCTTTTACTCTCCACTCAAAATCTTTCTTCAAACACCACTTTCCTTGAACTTTTATGAAGTCAGAACATTTTCTGCTTACAAGTTTGTTCAAATTCTTTTTGAGAATTGTAACTTTTGGTTTTGCTATGTTTTCAACTTTCTTTTCTTTTATCTTTTCTTTCTTCTGAGTCTGAGGAACAGAAATTTTCTTCTTTTCTGTATTTTGAGAAACAGAAACTTTCTGAATATCTTTTCTTATGTATGAAACAGAAGTTATTTTGACTTGACATTTGTGAGAATATTGGAATGAATCATTTTTACATCTAACACAAACAAGATTTTTCTTTGCAAGTGACAATAAATCTGAAACATAGATCATTTCATTTTTATTTATACTGTTCAGAGTACAATTGCCCTTATTACAAGAATTTCTAGCGTTTAGTTCAGAAGTAGATTTCATTCTAAGCTTCTCAAGTTCCCTTTTCAGATCATTCAACTTTGCAAGATCATCTTTCCTTTTGCTTTCTTCTTTTTCTGAAAAATTCAAGTTCTTTTTGTTAGAAGAATTAGATGATTCACCTTTTTCATATGTACTTGATTCATTAAAGAATTTATCATTTTCTCTTGAAGCATTAATTTTAAAAAGATCATACCCAGTCTTCAGTTTTTCAAGCTCTGTTATTTTCTGAATAAAAATATTCTTTTCTTTCAAAGCTTCTTCAAGTTTAATATCCATCTCACAGAAATCATTTTCAAGTTCATCATAAGCTTTCCTTAAATCCTCAAGTTCTTGACTCACAAGATTAAATCTCTTTTCAAGTTGCAAGAATTCATCTGATTTTGTTTCAGAAAGTCCAGTTGAATCAGACTTCTGACTGCCTGAGTCAGAGTTCTGATTTACAGACTCAGATGTCTGATCTTTAGACTCAGAATTCTGACTACAAAGTTCAGAATCCTGACTAGAAGTTTCAGACTTCTGATTGACTGTTTCAGAATTTTTAC
Source organism: Saussurea involucrata (assembly GCA_033807775.1). NCBI lineage: Eukaryota > Viridiplantae > Streptophyta > Magnoliopsida > Asterales > Asteraceae > Saussurea > Saussurea involucrata. The sequence continues at coordinate 31,364,702 of CM066316.1, forward strand.
TTGTATCAAATATGCTCTCAATGTCATGATATGAAAAACTTGGTTGTTTATTTTTGTAGCTGACATTTAAGGAATCATACTTGAATTTAGTATCATTGTATCTTGGCTTTTCATCTGTTGGTTTAGAAACTTCTTTCTTAACCTTTTCTTCTGAACCAACTGACTTTTCTGTTTTAGACTCAGAAATTGTCTCATCTGACTTTTTAGAGTTTGGTCTTTGCAAATTGTCAGAACTTGTTATAGAACTAGCAGGTCTTATGAAAACTTCAACAATTTCTGGGATTTTTGGCTTAGAAACTTGAAGTATTGGAGCTCTTTTTAAAATGACATTTTCTTCCAATCCCAATCCCTTCTTTGGATTGTAAAATCTTGTATCTTTAACATTGCTTAATAAAAGATTTAATGTTTGCTGAGTTTGACCTCTTTTCAAATTCAAATCTTCCAATTCTTTGATTTTGGAGTATAAATTCTTTCTTTCTTCAAATAACATATCAAATTTTATTTGTAAATCACCTTTTTCATCCTTTATTTTTGAAAACTCAACTTTTAGTTCAGAAAGCCTTTTCATCAATTCAGAATTTTCATCTTTAACTTTCTGTTTCTCAGCCTCAGATTCTTCATATTGTTCGTTTATTACTTCTTTTTCAATTCTGAATTTGTTAACCAAAGTTCTTTCTCCTTTTATCTGTTTTCTTAGGTTAGCAAATTCAGTTTTCATTTCACCAATCTGTGTCATTAACTCTAATTCAAGTGAAGAATGTACCTCAGCAGATGACTCAGAATCAGCATCTTCAAAATCAGAATCATCCTCATTCCTCATTTTTGCCATATAGCTTCGCATCTGTGGAAAGTTGATATGATCATCTTCATCAGAAGTGTAGTACAGCCAATTCTCCTGTTCAGCCAATAGCGCACTCTCGTCATCTCTCTTCTTTGCAAGCTGAGCCTTCTTCGTGTAGTATTCATAATCTTTCACAACTTTAACTCTGCAATCCTTGGCATAATGGCCAGATTTTCCACACTTGAAACACAGATTCTTTTCTTTTCTCTCTTCCTTCTCTTCCTTGTTTTCTTCACTTCTCTCTATTCTCTTTTCAATCTTATTTTCTTCTATGTCATCTTTCTTCTTATAATCTGAACTTCCAGCTCTCTTATAATTTCCTTGAAATCTGCCCTTCCCATACCTTTTGTTGAAAGTATTTGTCAGCAAAGCTAGCTTTTCAGCCATTATCTTGATATCTTCATCATCTTCTGATCCTTCTTCTTTGTCAGATTCTTCCAGACTCGGTATTTCTGATAGATATGCAGTCTTTTTGGGTGCTTTGATTGCTTTGGACTTTGATAAGAACGCTAACTGATCAGCAACATTTTTCTTTTCTTCCACAACTAACTTGACAGAGTCTTCATGTTGATTAAGAACACAGAACAAATCATTTAAGTCTTCTTCACACATATCCTTGTTCATTTGCAGACTTATGGCAAATGATGACCATTCTGAATTTAGACTGTTCAGAAATTTGTAATTTATCTCTGATTTTGTTTTCTTCAGTCCATTTCTTCTCAAGTCATTTAGAATAGTGCAAAATTTACTGTATGTCTGTGTCAAACTTTCTGACTCTTTTGCTTTGAACCTTTCATAAGCATTTATGCTTTGATTTAACTTTGCCTGAATAGATCTCACAGTTCCTAACATTTGCCTTTCCAATTCGTCCCACATTTCTTTAGCTGATGATCCACTGTCAATTCTGTTAAGAACCTCATTCGGGACAGCCAAAGTCATCAAAGTAATTGCTCTTTTGTCAATAGCATGCCTAATTTTCTGTTCAGCAGTGTATTGGGAATAATTCTTCTTTACTCTGGTCGCTGGAATTTCTGGAGTTGTCTCTGTAGCAGGGGTTGCGGCGACATCGATATATACTTCGATTGGACCTTCTCGAATAGAAATCATAAGATTTTCATCGATGTTGTCAAGGAATTGGATCATACGAGTTTTCCATTGCTGATACTCTTCTGGTATAAGAACAGGCGGTTTGGTTTCGGATCCCATGGCTAGATATTCTTTAGAAGACATGATTGTAAGAAAATTCAACAGAAAGACAAATTCGATTTTCTTGATCGAAAAGTAGCAGGTAATTCAAGAATTGCTAAGAATTCAAGAACTAGCCCTAGCAGCGGAATCGAATTTTGAATGAATCAAGAAATCTTCAAGAAATTGATCAATCGATCTTCGCAATCACAATCTTGAACGAATTTGTTTGTTGATTGGCTCTGATACCAATTGTAAGTGCAGGATCTATTCTTACAATCAATATAGAAAGAAGTAATTGAGAAATTGTATGATCAAGCCCAATTGTATTCAATGATGCACAGAATTACAGATCTAAGAGAGAGATAACCTCAAAGATTACAAGGAATGAATACAAGTAATTTGGGAAAATCAATCAGTTAGCAACGTAGTGCTAACCACTCTATTTATACTGCAACAAACATCTTAAAGCTACAGTACAAATAAGAAAGACTAATAAGAACATAACACGTGTCCTAATTAGTTTACACATTACTAAATAACGAAACTCGTCATAAGTTCTGAACAGGTAGTTCAGAACTTCTGAACATTCTTCTGATCACGCTTCTCAGAACTTCTGACTTCTCTTTCTCAGATCTCTGACTCTTCTTCTCAGATCTCTGACTCTTCTTCTCAGACCTTCTGACTCTTCTTCTCAGAACTTCTGACTCTTCTTCTCAGAACTTCTGAACCTTCTTATCAGATCTTCAACACTTGGTTTATTGACAAAACTTCAGATCTAACAGCGTATAAGAATGATTTAGAGTGATTAACCTCTCTTTTGTCTAACCCAAAACTAGGCTTAACAAAAGCTATTTATACCTAGGCGTATGATTACCAAGGACCAAGCCCATTAACGCACTAAAGCCTATTTAACACATTTAGGCTTTTAAAAACAATATTTTTTTATTTATATCACTTCCTATTTTATAAGACATTTATGGTCCTAACTATCTCCCCCTAAAGTTATATAACGAAAAATTGGTCTTGAAACCTTCAGATCTTGATCTTCTCTTCCTCTTGAATCTTTGAAATACTTTGGTGTTGCTTGTCTTCAAGTCTTTCCAGGCTCCCCCTTGAATAAAGCTTTTGGTCTTCATAGCTTCAACTTTATCACTAGATTCACTAAACAACAACCTTAACTGAGTGCACTAAAAACAACTTTCAACTGTAGAAACTCAACACATCCGATAAGCACACACGAAATATAATGTGTGAGTTACGTGACATTAAGGTTACTGATAAAAACAATAACCTTAACTGAGTGCAAGAATTTGTCTTTCAACCGCGAGTTGAATTTGTTTTCAGCTTTAAGAACTTGCTTCAATCAACTCGTAAGAGGAAACAACATGTGAAACAACATGTAGAAAAAACCACTTGAAACGGGATGAGAGGGATTGATCATTTGTAAACAATTTGAACTCTTTTCAGAAATGTAAACAATTTGAACTCTTTTCGGAATTGATCCAATTCAGAACTGATAAAATAACAGTTACTCCCCCTCGGCTTTTGCTAACTCCCCCTCAACTTGATAATCAGTGTCTTTGAATCTGTATCATTTCTCCCCCTCATGATGAGTAGGAGCATCTGGAGCATCATGTAATTTCAAAGACGAAACTGACGAGTAGCAAAATATCAGATAAAATGTTTTAGTAACCAAGATGGGGTAAATATCTAACACATTAGTAACTGTTATCACAACAATTAAAATAATTGTGTGGCCTATCTTCAGAGTTGGCATTGGGGTATCTCTGATAGGACTTCCAGTTATCACTGAAGTAAAATGTTAAAACTTACTCCTCAAACTGTTCCGGCAATATCACGAAGATATGCAAATGGAATCACAAAGACTCGTGCTTGTGTGAAAGAAATAAATTATATCTGTTTGGCTCAAAATATTGATTTAACATGGGACTCAAGTTAAAAATCAATCGACATAGTGATTAGAATATGAAGTTCGGAGACCGGAGCTGATGTCTTCCTTTTTCAATATCTAAGACCTCCGAGTGAGGAATAGATAGATTATGTGCTAAACCTCAATAAATATATGAAACAAGCATCTTTTTCTGAGATACTTGAGTGGCTAGGTGGGTGACACGAGTTATCGACACTGAGTCCATGTTTGTTTCAATATTCATCTCTAACGAACGAGAATGTGACAACCGTCAAATTTAGACTTCAGGTTAGAACTGCACTGAACATCTCTGTCATTTAAGTCATAAGTCACCCAGTCCAATTTTAGCAGTAAACTCGGTACAGTAGGAAAATTTTAAGAATTTTTGCCTAAGAACCCCTCGATTTAGGGAATTATCCATAAATCTCATAAAATGCCAACTTAAACAACAAATATACCACAACTATAATTATATCTTACAACTAAAAGTAATTCAACCAAAAATGATGTTAAGACATCTATCATAAAAGTTTTTGCAATTTTTGCACAACACATCACACCCCCCCTCCCCCCCACCTATGGCCGGCCATCCTCATCCCCCTTAACCCCTCTCATTTTCATTTTTATGCATTCCAAGTTCACTCTTCACTCCATCTCTCTCTCTCTAACTTCTCTCTAGAAGTCACTCTTTCTTTTTCTCTCTACTTTTCTCTACTTTCTCTCAAGAAAACACCATAAAAAAACCACCACTCTTCAGCCCCTAAAACACTTCTCCTTCAAGTGATTCAAGTGTTCAAGGTAAATACATGTGTTTTGGATGAAATCCACACACCCCTTTTTGTCATAAATTTTTATGTTGCATTTTCTTAAGTAATGTTCTTCTTCTCCTACATTTTTGTTTAAACTTTTGTTAAGAACCATCTACATACATCTTAATGTTTGTAGATTTACCACCATAACACTTGCATGTTATTAAAAAGGTGGAGAATCCATGATCAAACCTATGTTAAGATCAAAGATGAGCTCTTAACTTGCATGCATGTAGTTTTTCTTAAAGATCCATACTTTTTGGTCCAAAGATTTCATGAGTAGCCCTTTGAATCAACTAAAAACATGTTTAAATCAACATGCATGAACCAAAAATATACAATTTTAAGTTGCATGTAGAAGTTCTTGGCATAAACACCCAAAATCTTCAAAAAGACCCATTTTTAAAGTTCTACAAAAGTTGAGTTGATAGATAGCATTGCATGTGGTTTAAATGACTTAAAAATATGTTTTAGAACTGGAAATATATGTTTGGGGAAGTCTCAAGTCGGATTGCATGCAAGAAGAATAAGAAATTTGATAAAAAGACAAAAGGGATGCACATGCATAAAGACTAGTTTTGACAGCTTGCTGCCAGATTTTACCTCTCTCTTCAAAAAGTCATATCTCACTCAATAATACTCCAAATTGGGTGATTCTTTATCTGTAATTTATTTTTATGAGTTAGATTTCAATCCCAAGTGGTTTCACTCAAAAATGAAAAGATTTAGACCTTCAAACATTTTTCACAAAACAGTGCGCAAACAACAAAGCTTTCTGTAGTGATTTTACGTCAAGAATTATTTCATGTACTTAATCACCTCTAAAAATTATGAATTTTATATCAAAGTTTTCCTAACACATTAAGTTATCTGTACATAAAATATCTTGACCTAAATACCTTTGGAAGATATCCAAAACTGGACAGAAAGTGGCACTTAAATCTGGACAGTAAAAGAATAATCTCAAAAGTGGCTTAAATGCAACTTTACTTGTATATAATTATTTTATGATGTAAATCTTCCACTTTTATGATAAAATCTCAGTTATTTGATGACATACATATGGTATTTTGAAAGGTAACGAAAATTCAAATACTAAATAAATTTTATAAAAAGGGCATTTTATGACGATTTGGATAATTAGCTTACTGAACTCTTAAGACTAAAACTCACTAGTGACCTTACGTTCGTAGGATCGAAGTAGGATCACACCGAAGTATTTGTAAGAGATTCTCGGAATTTCACCGCGCATCAAGTGAGTTTTCACTGCCCCTTTTTACTATTTTATACCTTTTGGGGTGAAAAGCATGTCACGATTTTATTACGCATCGATTGTACTTTTTACTCAAAATACTGAATATTGCTCCGTATACTTATGCGCTATGGTATGTATGCTTATGTTAGTTGATTCTGAGTTTTTCTATTAAGTCCCCTTTTACTCTGCATTACCCATTAACTCACGTTTTGAGCCGTTAGTATTATGGATAACGTTATTTGGTTGACAACCCACTCACCTCGCGAGTGCATAATTACTATCTTCCGTAATTCCGTAATTTTGTAATTCCGTTAGTATGTTGGCGATGGAACATGCAGTTTGGGGCATTCCGTATTTAGGTTTGGGTAGTGGGCTCATTAATTTAACATATTTGCATACGATATTATACCTTGCGCATGTTGACAAACGAATTCTTTATCCACGGTACGGATTTGCAAAGATTCTTTATGACTACAACCGAATACTCAATCCACTGTGCGGATTTACAAACTTGCATTAAAACTGTTATGCATACCGAAAACCTGTGAACTCACCAACTATTCAATAGTTGACCCTCTCCGTTACATGCTTTTCAGGAAATTTCAAGTAAGGTTGAACTTTAGAAGGCATCACAAGTAGCGACATCCAACATTTTCTTTATCATGTCAATTTATGCTTTTGGACAAGTTTGTATTTCGGTACAAGATGTACTTTTGTAATTTTTTTTTGATATGATGATTGTGTGTTGTCTTCTACCTTACGAAATGAAACGTTGAACTGTGACATCCCGTACTTCCGCTTTAGCAAGGTGTGACAGAAATGGTATTAGAGCCGAAAGTTATAGAGAATACCGGTATTTCATTGGAAAAACCCAACTATAACCAATAGTCCGAAACTGACATGAAAACAACTGAACCTACTACTAGTATAACTAAGTCTAGAATGGTATTAACCGACTTTAATTAATCATAGCTTGATCGCCTATGTTCGATTGGGTAAAGTTAATGCGAGACTAGAAATGGTTATAGTAGGAGCATGTCATTTTTGCTTGCACTCTCTAGTCGCATGTATAGTGCGTATATATTGCATAGGATAGACACGACACTTGTGCGATTAGTAACTAAGTACATTTTCACCTCAGTTTCACTATGTCATCATCATCATTCCCACACTCTCTCTTCTCACTCGGCTGATGCGTCGGGTTATGTCACTGGTCGGCCTCGAGTCAACACACTAAACATCCGGGAAAACCGAGAATTCTAGGAGCACCGAATCGGAGCAAGAAGTGTCAAGCGAACGAGATCTGTACGACGGACCGAGAGTGTCACCGACCTCGGTACTACCGCGACCAACTCCGATAATTGTACAACCAAACCTTGGAGGGCCTCGTGTTAGATAAACAGGCAAGAAAGAGCGTCCTAATCCCTAGACGGGTGACATTTAGGACGGAGCATCCGGAAGCATCGGAGCCGCCTCGAGTTCTCACCGGCATACCAATCGGACGAGTGTCGGTAATGTCTTGGGCGGAGGAGCAACACATAAGGGCTATGGCGGCTGAGCTACACGGCTGTCATGTGAGGGTGTCAAATCAGGAGCAGGTCGTGACTGACTTGGCGGAGCTGACGCATCTCCTGTATGATGGTTCAACCCAGGCTTTGGAGAATGCTAAGACTGCTAGGAGGACTGCGATGATAGCGAAGCTTGTGTGCGTGATTAGGGGAGTAGTGCTAGCGATGGTTGTGCTGATAATCTTGATAGATATGTATTTAAGATGGTTTTGATTAGGATGGTTGATAGTTGGCAGCTTTTGATAAGACTTTTGGTTCAAAGGAAAAATATTTTTCTTGAGGTTATTAGGAACTATGTATTTTAAGTAATTTCCAGTATTTGGTGGTATTATATCTAAAAACTATGGTATTGATGGTTGATTAACATCAAAATTTTGTATTAGCGGCATTATCTAAAAATAGGAACGAACTTTATCTTGGTGTTATCTGGAGCAGACATGGACCAATACACTGCTCACTTCCATGAACTTGCAAAACTGGTACCTCATATGGTTACTCCGAGAGCAAGAGAGTTGATCGATATTTATGGGGATTAGCATCGGAGATCCAAGGAATGGTCACCTCGGCAAACCTGACCACAATCCAATCAGCAGTGGCATTGGCGACTAGCTTAACGAATGATGCGGTTAGAGCAGGAACTCTGACATCGGGAAGTGCCAGTAATAAGAGGAAGCCAGAGTATCAGTCAGGAAAGAAAGTCTTTGGTAGTGCAAGCAGGGATAGAAAGGTGGTGAGAAACTTTGGATTAAGACTCAGGATCCAAAGCAATACAATGGTCCACTCCCAAAATGCAACCTTCATCATGAGGGAGCCTGCCCCGTTTGTGACAATTGTAAGCGGCCAGGTCATCTCACCAAGTTCTGTAGGATGGAAAAGGGTTTCAATGACGGGAGAGGGGCAAGTTTCGAGTGCGGAAGTCCGGATCACTTCCAGAATATGTGCCCGAGATTTGGTAGGAGGCCAAACAATAACAATAATGGAACCAGGCAAGGCAAGCCAATCAAGGAAATCAAGGAGGCCAAGCTCGAGGACGGGCATTTGTTATTGGAGCCGACGAAGAACGTCGCGACCCTAATGTGGCGACAGGTACGTTTCTCCTAAACAACCACTTCCTATTTGACACTGGAGCGGATAGAAGTTTTGTTTCATTGTAATTAGGCCACAAATTGACTTGGAATCTAGGAGAAAGTCGGATGCTTATATTATTGAGGTTGCTAATGGTCATAAATTTGAGGCTAAGGATGTAACTTTAGATTGTACCTTGAATTTAGCCGATAAATTATTTAGCGTTGATCTTATTCCTATTGAATTGGGGAATTTTGATGTAGTAATAGGCATGGAATGGTTATCCAAGAATCGAGCGGAGATTTGTTGTTCTAATAAGACGGTTAGGATACCTTTGCAAGACGAGGAAACCCTAGTCATACAAGGAAACAAAATTGGAAGGATCCTAGAGATAGTATCAAGCGTGAAGGTGCATAAGTATATGAGGAAGAAGTGCGTTGCATTTTTGGCACACGTAGTTGAGAAAAAGTCTGAGAAAAGGCGAATCCAAGACATTCCTGTGGTGAAGGATCACCCGGAGGTGTTCCCATACGATTTACTCGGACTTCCCACGTTTAGACAAGTTGAATTTCAAATTGACCTCATACCTGGAGCAACACCTGTAGCTAAGGCACCATACCGTTTAGCACCTGCAGAAATGCAAGAGTTGTCAAGTCAACTCCAAGAACTTTTGGACAAGGAATTTATTAGGCCAAATTCCTCACCTTGGGGAGCCCCAGTCTTATTCGTTAAAAAGAAGGATGGATCGTTTCGAATGTTCATCGATTATAGGGAGCTGAACAAGTTGACCATCAAGAATCGATATCCTCTTCCTCGAATAGATGATTTATTCGACCAATTACAGGGTGCAACCTATTTCTCAAAGATTGATCTTCTATCAGGTTATCACCAGTTAAGAGTCCGTGAGGAGGACATTCCTAAGACAACTTTTAGGACTCGATATGGACACTACAAGTTCTTAGTTATGCCCTTCGGATTAACGAATGCACCAGCTGTGTTCATGGATTTAATGAACAGGGTATGCAGACCATACCTTGACAAGTTTGTGATTGTGTTTATCGATGACATTTTAATCTACTCACGGAATAGGAAGGATCACGAGCAGCATCTAAGGATAATTTTAGAGACACTTAAGGATCATAAACTGTACGCCAAATTCTCAAAGTGCAAATTTTGGATTCGAGAAGTACACTTTCTTGGTCACGTGATTGGAGAGAAAGGAATTCACGTAGACCCGGCTAAAGTGGAAGCCGTTAAGAAGTGGGAAGCCCCTAAGACCCCAACAAAAATTCATCAATTTCTGGGTGTGGCGGGTTATTATAGGCGATTCGTCGAGAACTTCTCAAGAATTGATAAACCACTCACAGCACTGACCCAAAAGGATAGTAAATTCATTTAGGAAGAACCGCAAGAGGAGGCGTTCCAACTGCTAAAGAAAAAGTTGTGCAATGCACCAATTCTAGCTTTACCGGAAGGAACCGATAACTTTGTGGTGTATGGTGACGCATCGCATCAAGGTTTGGGTTGTGTGTTGATACAAAAGGACAAGGTTATAGCATACGCCTCGAGACAACTAAAGGTTCATGAGAAGAACTATACCACACACTTGGAGCTCGGAGCTGTGGTATTCGCTTTAAAGATTTGGAGACATTATTTGTACGACACTAAATGCACTATCTTCACCGATCATAAGAGTCTTCAGTATATCCTAGACCAGAAAATGCTCAACATGAGACAAAGGAGATGGGTAGAACTACTCAGCGACTACGATTGTGAAATACGTTATCATCCAAGTAAGGCCAATGTAGTAGCCGATGCCCTGAATAGGAAGGAAAGGGTAAAACCTTCACATGTACGAGCAATGGGAGCTCTTGTACAAACGAGTTTAAAGACTCGAATTCTTGAAGCTCAGACCGAAGCAATGAAAACGGAAAACTTGAAGGACGAAACCCTTCACGGTATAGAAAGTAGATTTGAAACTAAGGTTGACGGAGTACGTTATTTCAAGAACAAAGTTTGGATTCCGTAAGCCAACAACGTACGAGAACGGTTCTGGATAAAGCCCATAAATCTTGATATTCAATTCATCCAGGGGCGGATAAGATGTATAAGGACTTAAGGGAATATAATTGGTGGCCAGGAATGAAGAAAGATATCGCCTTGTATGTAGGGAAATGCTTGACTTGCTCAAAGGTCAAAGATGTATATCAAAAGCCATCGGGTCTGTTACAACAACCAGAGATTCCCCAGTGGAAATGAGAACAAATAACCATGGATTTTATAACCAAACTTCCGAGAACTGCCAAAGGGCACGACTCGATTTGGGTTATAGTAGATCGATTCACGAAATCTGCACATTTCTTACCGATTCGGGAAGATTACAAGATGGAAAAGCTTTCTCAGATCTACATAAATGAAATTGTTACGCGTCATGGAGTTCCAGTTTCCATCATTTCAGATAGAGATAGCCGTTTTACGTCACGGTTTTGGCAGTCGCTTCAGTAAGCATTGGATACGCAATTGAATTTGAGCACTGCCTATCATCCTCAAAAGGATGGGCAAAGTGAACGAACTATTCAAACGTTAGAAGACATGCTTCGGGCATGCGTGTTAGACTTCGGAGGAAGTTAGGATAACCACTTGCCTTTGGTGAGTTTTCTTATATCAATACCTATCACACAAGTATTAAGTGTGCGCCATATGAAGCCCTATATGGACGCAAGTGTCGATCACCTCTTTGTTGGTTGGAGATTGGAGATAGACAGCTATCTAGTCCGGATATTGTACAAGAAACCACCGACAAGATTGTAATCATCAGAGATAAGCTTAAAGCAGCTCAAGATCGTCAGAAGAGCTATGCAGACAGTCGTATAAAGCCTTTAGAATTTTAGATTGGAGATAGAGTTTTTTTCTAAAAGTATCCCCTTAGAAGGGAACAGTCCGGTTTGGAAAAAGAGGAAAGTTGAGCCCTCGATGTGTAGGACCATTTAAGATCACGGAAAGAATTGGACCAGTGGCATACAAGCTGGATTTGCCAAAGGAGCTAAGTGCTATCCATGACACGTTTCATGTGTCAAACGTAAAGAAATGTTTAGCTGACGATTAATTAATCATACCTCTGGAAGAAGTTCAGATTAACGATAAGTTGCATATCGTAGAAGAACCAATTGAAATCCTCAATAGAGAAGTTAAGCGTCTTAAGCGAAGTAATATTTCGATTGTAAAAGTTCATTGGAACACAAGGCGTGGGCCTGAGTATACATGGGAACGAGAGGATTACATGAAACATAAGTATCCTCACCTCTTTGCTAAGAAACCGGTTAATGCTGAAAGTTCTTGAATTTCAGGACAAAATTATTTTAACCGGGGGAGACTGTGACAACCGTCAAATTTACACTTCAGGTTAGAACTGCACTGAACATCATAGTCATTTAAGTCATAAGTCACCCAGTCCAATTTTAGCAGTAAACTCGGTACAGTAGGAAAATTTTAAGAATTTTTGCCTAAGAACCCCTCGATTTAGGGAATTATCCATAAATCTCATAAAATGCCAACTTAAACAACAAATATACCACAACTATAATTATATCTTACAACTAAAAGTAATTCAACCAAAAATGATGTTAAGACATCTATCATAAAAGTTTAAAAGTGTTGTTTAAAAATTTAAATTTGAAAAAAAAAATTGTTGCATGCATGAAATTTAAATAAAAAAGACAAGACTTGACAATTTTTGCACAACACATCACCCCCCCCCCCCCCCACCTATGGCCGGCCATCCCCACCCCCCTTAACCCCTCTCATTTTCATTTTTATGCATTCCAAGTTCACTCTTCACTCCATCTCTCTCTCTCTAACTTCTCTCTAGAAGTCACTCTTTCTTTTTCTCTCTACTTTCTCTCAAGAAAACACCATAAAAAAACACCACTCTTAAGTTCCTAAAACACTTCTCCTTCAAGTGATTCAAGTGTTCAAGGTAAATACATGTGTGTTGGATGGAATCCACACACCCTTTTTTGTCATAAATTTTTATGTTGCATTTTCTTAAGTAATGTTCTTCTTCTCCTACATTTTTCTTTAAACTTTTGTTAAGAACCATCTACATACATCTTAATGTTTGTAGATTTACCACCATAACAATTGCATGTTATTAAAAAGGTGGAGAATCCATGATCAAACCTATGTTAAGATCAAAGATGAGCTCTTAACTTGCATGCATGTAGTTTTTCTTAAAGATCCATACTTTTTGGTCCAAAGATTTCATGAGTAGCCCTTTGAATCAAATAAAAACATGTTTAAATCAACATGCAAGAACCAAAAATATACAATTTTAAGTTGCATGTAGATGTTCTTGGCATAAACACCCAAAAATCTTCAAAAAGACCCATTTTCAAAGTTCTACAAAAGTTGAGTTGATAGATAGCATTGCATGTGGTTTAAATGACTTAAAAATATGTTTTAGAACTGGAAATATATGTATGGGGAAGTGTCAAGTCGGATTGCATGCAAGAAGAATAAGAATTTTGATAAAAAGACAAAAGGGATGCACATGCATAAAGACTAGTTTTGACAGCTTGCTGCCAGATTTTACCTCTCTCTTCAAAAGTTCATATCTCACTCAATAATACTCCAAATTGGGTGATTCTTTTTCTGGAATTTTTATTTATGAGTTAGGTTTCAAACCCAAGTGGTTTCACTCAAAAACTCACAGATTTCGACCTTCAAACATTTTTCACAAAAACAGTACGCAAACAGCAAAGCTTTCTGTAATGATTTTACGTCAAGAATTATTTCATGTACTTAATCACCTCTAAAAATTATGAATCTTATCTCAAAAGTTTCCTAACACATTAAGTTATCTGGACATAAAATATCTTGACTTAAATACCCCTGGAAGATATCTAAAAGTGGACAGAAAATGGCACCTAAATCTGGACAGTAAAAGAATAATCTCAAAAGTGGCTTAAAAGCAACTTTACTTCTATATAATTATTTTATGATGTAAATCTTCCACTTTTATGATAAAATCTCAGTTATTTGATGACATGCATATGGTTTTTTGAAAGGTAACGAAAATTCAAACACTAATTAAATTTTATAAAAAGGGCATTTTATGACGACTTGGATAATTAGCTTACCGAACTCTTAAGACTAAAACTCACTAGTGACCTTACGTTCATAGGATCGAAGTAGGATCACACCGAAGTATTCGTAAGAGATTCTCGGAATTTCACCGCGCATCAAGTGAGTTTTCACATCCCCTTTTTACTATTTTATACGTTTTGGGGTGAAAAGCATGTCACGATTTTATTACGCATCGGTTGTACTGTTTACTCAAAATACTGAATATTGCTCCGTATACTTATGTGCTATGGTATGTATGCTTATGTTAGTTGATTCTGAGTTTTGCTATTAAGTCCCTGTTTATTCTACATTACCCATTAACTCACGTTTTGAGCCGTTAGTATTATGGATACGTTATTTGGTTGACAACCCACTCACCTCGCGAGTGCATAATTACTATCTTCCGTAATTCCGTAATTCCGTAAGCATGTTGGCGATGGAACATGCAGTTTGGGGCATTCTGTAATTAGGTTTGGGTAGTGGGCTCATTACTTTAACATATTTGGATACGATATTCTACCTTGCGCATGTTGACAAACGAATTCTTTATCCACGGTACGGATTTGCAAAGATGCTCTATGACTACAATCGAATAATCAATCCACTGTGCGGATTTACAAAATTGCATTAAAACTGTTATGCATACCGAAAACCTGTGAACTCACCAACTATTCAATAGTTGACCCTCTCCTTTACATGCTTTTCAGGAAATATCAAGTAAGGTTGAACTTTAGAAGGCACCACAAGTAGCGACATCCAACATTTTCTTTATCATGTCAATTTATGCTTTTGGACAAGTTTGTATTTCGGTACAAGATGTACTTTTGTAAACTTTTTTTGATATGATGATTGTGTGTTGTCTTCTACCTTACGAAATGAAACCTTGAACTGTGACATCCCGTACTTCCGCTTTAGCGGGGTGTGATAGAGAATGAATAGATTATGTGGTTACCCGAATAACTGACTTGGTTTGGTAAGGACCAATATATTCTTTTAAGTCCTGTCACATCCTCACCAAATTCGTTTCACTCCAAACTCATCTATGCATCTAGACACCTCACTGATATCTATGAACTGGATGTGTTTCTTAGGTAGGTCCTTCCGGTTCTGGATAGACCATAGAAACGATATAAGCCCTAACACTCCTTTATTGAACCAAATAAAACATTAAGTACACATTGAAGTACGAGTCCTGAACTGATTTGTTCAGAAGTCAAAACATTTAGGAACGAGTTCTGAATTGTATTATTCAGAAGTCATAAAAATTATTTGAAATAGAGAATTTCAATAAACAGGATCAAGCGCTAAACAGAATGACTCATTAAGCACAATATGTTCAAGAATGAAACAATGAACAAAAAGTTTAATTGTGAAGGACAAGTCACAATTAATATGCCAGATAAGAATTGAATCATAAATAGAAATGACGTACCATACAGAACAAATTGGAATTCAAGCGAGTGTATTTCCATCGAAAAGTCAACAAACGTATGAGACATGGAAATAACTAAATCAAGAAAATATAACACGTGGAAATTCTGGAATTTAAAATCGGAGAATAACAAACACAAGTAAGTTATTCAGAATGAATTACCAAGGTCTTTGAATTCAGTTAAAGTTCACTTCCCTTTCATAAAATAATACTCCCCCTCAAAATTGGCATAACCTTTGAATGTTCGTCATGTGATGTGAATAATATGAATTAAAACGCACATGACCTTCCTGCAAAATAGATTAGAAGTGTTAGTACCGAAAATGTACTAAATATATGAAAGTTTTGTAAAGCTTGTGTAAAGCTTGTTATGTCTTGTATGTCCCTATAAATAGGTGTTAGGAGCTCATTTGTGTGTGTGTGGCACAATGTAGAGAGCTAATCTTGTGAGAGAAAGAGAGAGTCGTCTTGTACTAAAATGATATTGAATCTAATATGAGGATGACGTTTGTATCTCGATCTCTCCCTAATACTTGAATTGTTGTTGATTTCTGGCATCACAAGAAGGATATTGGTATCCATCCTTTGATAGATCCTTGACGGTTAGATGCCCTATTATAGTGAAGAACGGGGATACTATAAGTACAATACCAATGAGATTCATATTTTCGGTAAACAAAATCATTAATACCACATGCAGAACAACAAATACAATCATGAGAAAGGTGAAGAAACTGTTGAATTGAGTAAACTCTTAAAGGAAACATCACATTTTGTTCAACAAAAGTGCGAGAATTAAAGGCATCATAATTATGATTGTATATCCTAACATGCGAAACTGAATTAAATGAATTTGTAGTTGATGTTCTTTCATTTGACTTTTTCACTATCCAAACTTGTTTGAACCTTATTCTCCGACCATTTTTATCTGAAAAGTCATTAAAGTCATGGTTAGTAGAGCTTGAGTAGTAAGGATGTCTATCTTGGTGTCGACCGGTCTATTTCCGTTTCTGTGAACGTTTTTTGGATTTAGAATTGTTTTTAGAAACATCGTTCACAGATCAGGTTTTAGGTGCAGATGTAGAACATTCACCCTTTTGAAATTTGACCGGTCAATCAACCATTTTTGAAAGAAAATCGGTATGGCTCGGTAGAGGTTTATCAAATTCAAACTTAGAAAACTCCTCATATAAACAAATGTTAGAATTCATGAACACTGAAAAATCAATTTCACTTTCGGATGGAACATCAGTAGATGAAGGAGGCGAGGAATAAATAGGAACGGTGTTTTGTTAAGAATCGATTGCGGAAGCATTTTGGAAATCAGAATTTAGATTATTTGGCAAACTTATCACTTGAGGTTCTTTTCCTTTTCTTGGAGAAATTTTGCTTATAAAAACCTTACAAGAAGATGTATCTGACGAGTTTGAGGAAGGTTCAGGTAGATTGACTTTCTTGTTATGAAGTCGGTCAAACATCTTTTGAAGATCGCCCTTACTCACTTGCTCTTGCATTACTTCTGTTGCCAAGGCAGACAGTTTGAATGTGAGCCGTTTAATTTCTGCCCGAAGAGCTTTCTTTTCCACAACAGATACAGATTCTGTTTTTGTGGAAGTGAGAGTCTCAAGTTTGGATAGAAGATCTTGTTTTTCTTTTTGAAACTTAATCCTTTCCTGTTCAAATGACTCCTCTAACTCGACTATTTTCATTTCTAAAACAAGAAGGAGAACATAGCGTTTAAACTCGTCCGCCTCTGTTTTAGTCTTAGCTGTTGGGGCCTTATCCTTTTTAGAGGAATCCTTGGGCTTTGCAACTTTGTAGCCGTCAAAGTAGTCATTAGAAAGGTACTTGGATTTTTTTTCTCATAAGAGGTGTTAAGAACTTCGTACGCAAAAGGTAATTGCATTTTACTTGTATGCTTGCGTTTATATTCCTTAGTTTCCTCTTCCTTCTCTTCAAGTGGTCCCGTCCATTTGATTTTATATTCGGGATATCGTTTATCAAGGCCTAGAAAATTAAACTCGTATAGAGTAGGCCTCATCATCAAAACCTTTTTCAAATAGTATGGGTTGTCGTACCCAATTCCCCATTCTTTATTGAAATAACTGAATTCCTTGGGTTTGTTCAGATGGATCATTTGATCGGTTTGACCTCGTTTGTAAAGTTTAAGCTCAAGATCTGTTATTTTTGAAATATGCTCTTTGATTTGTATTTGAAGAGAAGAGCATTGATAGACAATCTCAACCTTCTCATTCTTACACTGATCAAGCTTTGCGTTTAAATCATGTATTTTAACCCGTAAGTCCTTTGGTGCTATCGAAAGATTTGCACACTTTTCTTTAAGTTAGAATTATCGGACTTAATCTTTTATGTGATCCTCTTTTGAACATCTACCTTTTCTTTTAGAGAGGTTATTTCAAGCAGTTGTTCATTTGAGATAGCTTTACAGGAATCTACTCTTTGAACAAGCGAATGCATCTGATCCATTAAGGCTTGATGAATAGGAATACATACCTGACAGGAATCACCAAGATTTGGAGGAGGAGTATGGTTGCCCATGAAGCACAGGTGAGCATCAACATCTTTAGCATCACTTTCTTCGTCAGATCGAGTCAGCCAGTAGCCGTCTTCGACCAATAGTGCCTTTCCAACATCTTTCTGTTGTGCTAAGAGCATCTTTGCTTTGTAGTATTCCACGTTGCGAACTACGGGATTTTGGCAGTCCTTGGCAAAATGGCCCAATTTGCCACAGTTGTAGCACGTGACTGGCTCGTCTTTGTTCTTTGCTTCTGATAACGCCACTTTTTGGCGTTATTTTCGGTCCTAAAACCAATGAGATTGGCTTGTTTTTAAGCAAAGAAGCGGAGTTTTACGGTTTAACGAGTGAAATGTGCAGGTTATATAAAAGACAGTGATCATCGAGAAAAGAAGCTAAAAAGAGCCCAAAAGAGAGCCAAACGAAGCCCAACGGAAGCCCGAGATCCAAGCCCAAGACCCGCGCCCGAACCATGAACCGAAGGTGACCCGGAGGCCAAAAAGAACAAGCGCGACTTGCCACGCGACTTGCAAGTCGCGCAACAAGCCGCGTAACCCTCTGTTTCAGCATTATACTTTGGCGAATTTTTGGATTTTAGGTCATTCTCGATACGACTCACAGAGGACAAACGGCAGCGACCTAGGGGCGATTTCTGGAGACTTTTCGGAGCTTTCGGAGCCACGATAGAGGATCGATTGGAGGCACGTTCACTACGGAAAGTAGATACGATCATGATAGAGGGGAGTTCATCATCATAGCTATCACGTTTACAATTACCATGTTTACATACACTTTCGCTTGTCCTTCTCTTGTGTTTGAATCCTCCACCAACATGAACTAATTTCTAGATGTTGGGGGTTGGAATGATTTTGATTTAAGCTTATGAACAAGTGAATTGAGATTCTTATCAATTTTTCCTAATTTAATGAAGCATGTGATTTTGTTCTTAATGCCTTTGTGAATTTGGCCAATTTACAATTGATTTGTTGTAAACGATTAAGTTCGAGAGAATTAATTGTTAATCTAGAACTAGAAATTGCATGCCTAAGGTGGAAATTTGGATAGAGATATCAAATTAAGCTTTAGTCCCGTTAAATCTTGCACTTAATGTGCTTTGAGTTCATGAGTTGAGATCGAGAGATAAAACTTGTATTTTCAAAGTAAAACCCGTGTTGCTTGAGAAAGAACAACGGTGATTTTAGTGATTGGGTATTCATTAAGAGGAAGAACTGGTAACTATTTTGAGTCAAGCGTTTGTATGTGAAGGTTTTAGGATTTCCAACCCTCAACTGTTTTCTCTATCAGAAGTTCTTAAGTTGTTTATTGTTCCGTATTTGATTTGGTTTGTTTGCATTTAATTAGTTTATAAACCAACCACTCCAATTTCGATAGTTCAGTTAATAGAGTTTATAGTAATTGTGATACTCAGTTCCTAGTTCCTGTGAATTCGATACTCATACTTCCGTATGTATTACTTGATTTCGACATCGTACACTTGCGGTTAGATTTAGGGGGGTGATACCCGCCTATCAAGTTTTTGGCACCGTTGCTGGGGAACTAGTTGCAACTGATAGCACTACCAGCTATAAGCGCTATTACATTGAACATTTTTTTTATTTTTGTTATTTTATTTCATCACTTTCAGTTTCTGGATTACTAACTTCGCCTACTCTCTTTTCAGGTATTAATTGGTTTATGCCAAGGAAAACCCAAGGGGAGAAAATCGAACCACTCGATCCGGAGATCGAGAGAACCGTCCGTCGAATATGCCAAGAGACCAAAGCCAAGAGACATCTAAAGATGGGAGACGAAATGCCCGTCAATAGACCACCTAGTAACAACCAACCTCCGCCTCCTCCAGCGAGAGTTCCGATGCTGTCATTTGCCAATCCGAACGTGGCAGCCGCACACATAGGCATCCAACCGCCCACTACTGGGGCAAACTACTTCGAGATTAAACCTAGTACCATCGTCATGGTACAGCAGAATCAGTTCGGAGGGGCCCAGATAGAAGATCCTCATGCACATCTTCGTGCATTTGAGAGGATATGGAACACGTTTAAAATCAATTGGGTGAACGAGGACGCCATCAAGCTAAGGCTGTTCAGCTTCTCACTCAAGTGTAGAGATGAAATTTGGATAGAGAGCCTACCAGCGGATCAAATCACTACATGGGCCGACCTGAAGGCCGCATTCCTCCAGAAATTCTTCCCATCGGGAAGAACCGCGCAGTTAATGGCCGACATTACCCACTTCGCACAATGGGATCAAGAGACATTGTATGAAGCGTGGGAGAGATACAAAGACATGATCAAGAAGTGCCCTCATCATAGATTATAAGGTTGGGTCATCATCCAAACGTTCTTTGGAGGACTTCACCCGCAGTTCAAGAATGAAATCACAGCTGCAGCGGGTGGAGCCCTAATGGAGAAGACATATGAGGAAGCATGCGAGCTGATCGAGAACCTAGCCGAACATAGCTTTTCTACTCCGAGATCGTCTGTTAGAAGGGTCGCTAGTGTTCAAGAAAGGAGGCAGTCCACATGAGCCCGAGCAAGTTCAGTTCTTACAAAACCGGAACAATCAGCCGAGGAACGACACGTTCTCGAATACCTATAATGAGGGGTGGAAGAAGCATCCGAATTTTTCATGGAGTCAACCCGGTCAACCACCACAAGGTAATAACTCTAACTCTTCCAATTCTTTTAATACTAACAATGTTTACCGTCCTCCAGGTATCAACCAAAGGAGTTTCAATGAAGGACCATCTATGGAGAAGAAATCGGGGATGGAAGACATGATGATGAAGTTCATGACCAAGATGGACAGCACGGTTGGAGAGTTAGCGAGCACGGTTAGCACAGTCAAGGCGGCAACTGATCAGAACACCGCATCGATCAAAATTCTGGAGAGGCAAGTGGGGCAGATTTCGGAAGCCCTACAAAATCGACCTCCCAGAACATTTCCGAGTCAGACCGAAAGGAAAAACCAGGAAGAATGTAATGCCATTTATCTGAGAAGTGGCAAGGAGATGAATGGAGATCTTACAAGAGAGTCGTCATCAAAGGAAGTCCAGCCCGAAAGGCAAGATGTTGAGACCATAGAGGTGGACGAGTTGGAAATCGAGAAAGATATAGTGATTGAAGAGAGCAAGAAGAGTGAAGCGACGAAGCCAAAGCAATCACCGGTCAAGCCGGTGGTACCGAGAGTGCCCTATCCGAGCAAACTTAAATCGCATAAGGATGATGTTAATTTTTCTAAGTTTCTTGATATATTTAAAAAGCTGCATATTAACATTCCTTTCGCAGACGCTTTGGCACAAATGCCCTCATATGCGAGATTTATGAAAGACATATTATCCAAGAAGAGGAAGATTGAGGATCAGGCCACAATTGCACTTACTGAGGAGTGCAGTGCTATACTTCAGAACAAGCTTCCCCCGAAGCTTAAGGATCCAGGGAGTTTTTCGATCCCTATCCAAATTGGGAGTTTTATATTTGATAAGGTATTATGTGATTTAGGAGCTAGTATTAACCTAATGCCTTTATCTACTTTCAGGGAAATTGGCCTCGGGGAAGTGAAGCCGACAAACATGACCCTTCAGCTCGCGGATAGGTCGATAGTGTATCCATATGGAGTCGTCGAGGACGTATTGATCAAAGTCGGCAAGTTCTATTTTCCGGTGGACTTCGTGGTGTTAGATATCGATGAATATGTAGAGGTCCCACTGATTTTGGGTAGATCATTCTTGGCCACGAGCGGAGCACTGATAGACATGGAAGAAGGTGAGATGACCTTCAGGGTTGGCGGCGAAAAGGTTATTTTCAAGATGTTCGAGAGTAGAAGGTGTAAGGAGGCCGATGGTCATGGAAGGCCAGATGTGGAAGAATCCGCGAAGAACCGCAAGTGTGGGCGATTCGATTCCGCGGATACCGAGCCAAGTTGAGATCCACATAGTCGTGCCACGACTTTAACCAAGGCGCTGAGTGGGAGGCAACCCACCGAGGTTCGTTCTCTTTTAAATTTTCGTTTTTGAGTGATTTTATATACAAAAAAAATATCGAACAGAGACATACGCGACCTGTCCCGCGACTTGCAAGCCGCGTGGAAAGTCGCAGGGTCTCCTGTTTGGTTTTTTGTGTTTCTTTCTTGGTCTGTTTCGTTTCGTTGTTTTCTTTCGCTTTCTGCTTTGTTTTCTTTTGTATTTGCAGCTCTCTCTCCCTCCTTCTCCGATGTCTCTCGAGCTGGTCGTTCCAATCTTTCAAGAGAATCTCTCCGGGCAAACAGGTATGTTCTATCTTTGTAGTTAACGAGTGGTGTATGATGTTTTA
This sequence comes from Saussurea involucrata, assembly GCA_033807775.1. NCBI lineage: Eukaryota > Viridiplantae > Streptophyta > Magnoliopsida > Asterales > Asteraceae > Saussurea > Saussurea involucrata. The sequence goes on from CM066316.1 coordinate 31,386,781, forward strand.
TTTCCTTATTAGTCAAACGAGATGCAACAAACCTAAGTTTCACTTAGGTTTGGGGTGCCTTACTTTGCAAACATCTACACACTCACTTCTAATCCTGTGCAAACCTCGGTTTCACCGAGGTTTGGGGTTGGCTTTTGTTTTGACAAACCTAGGCCATGGCCTAGGTTTGGGGTGCCCATTTTGAAAATGTTTAGGTTAGCTCTTTGATGTTTCTTGTTAATAATTTGTCTTGCCTGTCTGATAACTGCCATAACTGCACAAAGATACTTGTCTCATTTGGTGTCGCCTGAACCGACACCTGCACATTGGGGACAATGTGTGGGTAAGGTTTGGGGTTGCCCAATCAGGCCCACGTTATGCACGTAGATATCCTGCACTTCTGAGTACCTAGATCACTTCAGCTAATTTTTTGTTTTGAATGATTGAGACCAACCATCGTAGGAAGAATCTTGAGATAGTGACGTGACCGCTAGGTAAGGACCGGGAAAGGACATGACTATGGACATTAGTGGAGACCACCCATTAGCAAGTTTTGAGCCTAAAAGACGTGTTTCATTTCGAGGGATTCATACACTTAATTCTTATACACTTTCTCGAGTTCCTTGTCGTGAATATAGAATGATCTCGCTATATTATTGCATTGAGTAGCAAAGACAACAATCGGGATATTGGGAAAGGGTATAGTAGACCAAATTGTGTGGACCTTAAGATGTGATTCCAGGCAATGTGTGTTTTGTTTTAACCGGTGTTTAGCTATCGTACCTTTTTACCCATTTGTGTGTATCCATAACCCTTTTTGTAGCCAAACACTCACCTTGTTCATTTCTAAACCCACCTTTAAACCCGAACATAAAGCCTTAGCCAACGTTATCCGAACGTGTGTCAATCAGAAGCAATACAGGCCAGTTATGAAAATAGACAGAAAAGAGGGCCAATGCAGCCCCAATTTGAATAAAGAGGACCAATGAAGTCTCAACATAAAAAAGCAAATAAATACAGTTGGATAAATAGTTGTTATAGCAGCTAAATAAGAGAGTCAAAGCGACTCCAATAGTGAAAACGAAGGCCAAATGATAGAATCAAAACCAGAAAAGTTCAGAACTGTTAATGATTGACACGTCGAGGATTTTTGTTCCTTTTTACCCTTCGTTTCTTAGCCAAGACCTTAGCCCCATTACAACCCTTGTGAAGACCTAGATGATCTTTTGGAAAATGTGATTAGAGTATACGACCACCCTTACTGATATTCCCTGTCTTGCTACTCGATTCCTTCTGAGATCAACTTTTTGGTCATTTATGCATCTTTCATTAGAGTTGTCATGTAATATTTTAGTATTCTTGTACATAACTTCCTATACATGACAACATGTGTGACAACCTAGGTTCGAGCGAATTGAGAGTATCCCGTGAGGTAGGGTCAAGGCGAAATGTTTTCCCTAGTATGTCTGGACCTGGAACAACCTTAATGTAATCGGAGCAGTCACGAGTTCGACTTACAATGAAAGGCCATAGATTAATCGGAATAAGAATGAGGCGAGAGTGAGATAAGCATTCACGGGTATGGGAAATCACCAGAGCATTACATGGTACCGATTGGGAGTTGTGCAGTTATTATATTTCACTAAAGTGTCCTTTTATTCTATTTTTATCGCTAATTTGCTTGGGGACAAGCAACACTCGGTTTGGGGTTGTTGATAACGCCACTATTTGGCGTTATTTTCGGTCCTAAAACCAATGAGATTGGCTTGTATTTAAGCAAATAAGCGGAATTTTACGGTTTATCGAGTGAAATGTGCAGGTTATATAAAAGGAAGTGATCATCGAGAAAAGAAGCTAAAAAGAGCCCAAGAGAGAGCCAAAACGAAGCCCAACGGAAGCCCGAGATCCAAGCCCAAGACCCGCGCCCGAAGCATGAACTGAAGCTGACCCGGAGGCCAAAAAGAACACGTGCGACTTGCCACGCGACTTGCAAGTCGCGCAGCAAGCCGCGTAACCCTCAGTTTCAGCATTATACTTTGGCGAATTTTCGGATTTTAGGTCATTCTCGATACGACTCACAGAGGACGAACGACAGCGACCTAGGGGCGATTTCTGGAGACTTTTTGGAGCTTTCGGAGCCACGATAGAGGATCGATTGGAGGCACATTCACTACATAAAGTAGATACAATCATGAGAAAGGGGAGTTCATCATCATAGCTATCACGTTTACAATTACCATGATTACATACACTTTCGCTTGTCCTTCTCTTGTGTTTGAATCCACCACCAACATGAACTAATTTCTAGATGTTGGGGGTTGGAATTATTTTGATTTAAGCTTATGAACAAATGACTTGAGATTCTTATCAGTTTTTCCTAATTTAATGAAGCATGTGATTTTGTTCTTAATGCCTTTGTGAATTTGTCCAATTTACAATTGATTTGTTGTAAACGATTAAGTTCGAGAGAATTAATTGTTAATCTAGAACTAGAAATTGCATGCCTAAGGTGGAAATTTGGATAGAGATATCAAATTAAGCTTTAGTCCCGTTAAATCTTGCGCTTAATGTGCTTTGAGTTCTTGAGTTGAGATCGATAGATAAAACTTGTATTTTCAATGTAAAACCCGTGTTGCTTGAGAAATAACAACGGTGATTTTAGTGATTGGGTATTCATTAAGGGGAAGAACTGGTAACTGTTTTGAGTCAAGCGTTTGTATGTGAAGGTTTTAGGATTTCCAACCCTCAACTGTTTTCTCTATCAGAATATCTTAAGTTGTTTATTGTTTCGTGTTTGATTTGGTTTGTTTGCATTTAATTTGTTTATAAACCAACCACTCCAATTTCGATAGTTCAGTTAATAGAGTTTATAGTAATTGTGATACTCAGTTCCTAGTTCTTGTGGATTTGATACTCGTACTTCCGTACGTATTACTTGATTTCGACACCGTACACTTGCGGTTAGATTTAGGGGGGTGATACCCGCCTATCAGCTTCGGGCTTGTGTTCGTGCTTTTACTTGTGAAGATAATATTTGTGCTCATCAGATTTTCTCCTCCCTTAGTACCTTTCCTTGTAATCGTGGCGCTTGTTGGGAGTGGTAGAATAGTGCTGATTATTAGAGGAAGGTTTCTTGAAAAAAAGTCTTATTTTGGAAAGACTTAGAAATAAAGGCCATAGCTTTCTTTATGTCTGTCAGCTCGGGGTCAGAATCGCTTTCCTCAGATTCTTCATCTTCTGGTTCAGACTCACTTGACACTTGGGTTCTTTTGGAACTGCGGCTGGATGACTTACCGCGTTTGTCAGACACGAGTGCGAGGGGATCATCTTGAGGCTTAGAAGATGGTTTCTGAGTGCCCATTATCTCCATAACTTCGTCCTCGTCTTGCATGAGCTTTTCATGCAGCTCATTGATTGGAACATTCTCGATTAGATGGTTGTGTTTGATGTGAGATGCAAAGGTTTTCCACTCTGGCAGAAGATTATTTAAGAACTTGAGGCCATTCTCAGTGTTGGATCGCGTGATCTTGTTCTTTTGGAGATCGTTCAGTAGAAGGCAGAATCGTTCGTATACCTGAGTCAATGATTCACCTTTTCGCTGCTTGAAACTGTCATATTGAGTGATGCAACTGTTCACCTTCAACTGGTTTCCAACTTTGTTGCCGCTCATCATCTGTGCAACTTGATCCCATAAACCTTTCGAAGTGTCTTTGTAGCAATCAATTGCAATGTATATCTCATTTGTTAGACTCTGAACCAGATATCTCTTGGCATGCTTCTCCCCGTTGTGTCTGTTCTTCTCATTATCGGTCATCTGGGCATATGTCTTTGGTTTTGCCTGTGCTGCAGGACCTTAGGTTTGGGCTGGGATAGTTTGCATTGGAGTTTCCTGTGAGCCTTCGGTGAGTGCTTGCCATATGTACTCGAAGTTGTCTTTGGACTCGATAAAAATCAGAAATCTGTCTCGCCATTATGCGTATTCGCCTCGATAGAGAATCGGAGGCTTGGAGTCAGTACCGATAGTAAGAGTGTCGCGAGACATGTTGTTTGCACTAAGATGATCTTCAAACAGTGTAGGTTCGATTCAAGGTAAAACTTAACGCAAGGAACTAAGAGTGAAAGTCCTAACGCAAGTTCTAGGAGTGATTGGTACTAAAAGATTCACTAACACAGCAAAATTACCCGGATAGGAATCCGGATAGAAGTGTCCGGATTGGAAGTATCCGGATCCGGATGTTTGGGTGAAGTGATCGAATGAAAACAAGTTACCGAATGAATTAAAGTTACCGGGTACTAACTAGTGACCAAATAAAACAAGGTTACCGGAAACAAAGAAATCTGGGAAGAAATACTTACCGGATAGGAGCGGTAACCGGATAGGGATCCGGGAACTTTGAACTATCCGAATAAATTACCTGGATAAAACGTTCGGATACAAGGAGCTTACCGGGAAATATAAGAAAACCGGATATGGTACGTCCGGACTGAGGAATTTACCGGGAAGTTTGAGCAATCCGGATGAGTACGTCCGGATACAAGGAGTACCCGGACAGATCGTCCGGTAAGTGACGAGAATAAGTAAACTTACCAAGAAACTGTGCAGACTTCTGGACACGACGTTTGTTCGAGAAATTCGGATCAGGGTTCGATTAGGGTTGCTCGATTTCACTCCTATAATGTGAGAAAATAACCAAAACACAAAAACACACTAACCCTAATCGATTTCTAAGCAAAAAAACTTGATTTTGATGCAAATTTTTTGAAACATTCAAGAACATAGACCAAAATATTAAGAACACTATTTTGCTTAAAAACTCACTCAATCGATCAAATTAAACTCTATAAACTTGCAGAAACGCTAACAATGCTATTATGAATAGATTGTGATGAGTGGAATCAAACGATTTTATCAAAATCACAAGAATGAGATTTTAGAACAAATAGGCAGTCGATAAACACTTACCAGGATACCTTTAATTGAATTGTCTGTCTGCTCTGATACCAATTGTAGATCCCAGATTAGTGCAATAACAATAATATCAATGATCAATAAGCAATAACACAGATTAATTTCAACTTGTCATCCATCTATCATTTATTCAAAGTGATGAACCATTCAGGGAGTCTTACAATGCGTATAAGAATGATTTATAATGATTAACCTCTCTTTTGTCTAACCTAAATTTAGGCTTAACAAAAGCTATTTATACCTAGGCCTATTATTACCAAGGCCCAAGCCCATTAACATACTAAAGCCTATTTAACACATTTGGGCTTTTACAAACACTATTCTTTTCTTTATATCACTTTCTATTTTATAGGACATTTATGGTCCTAACATTGTTTCTTTCAAACTCAGCCAGCTCTTCTTGCATAGCGCTAACCCAGTTTGGATCTCTGAGGGCATCATCAGTCTTTTTGGGTTCAAGCAGTGATATGAAATTTACAAATAGACAAATTTTACCCGAACTGCGTCGAGTCTGAATACATGCGTTTGGATCACCTAGAATTTGTTCAATGGGATGATTCATTGCCCATCTCTGAGTTGGAGATTGAAATTCTGGCTCTGAGTGGATTTCTGGAGGTGTTGAAGAAGAAGCTTCAACGATGGTATTATCAGGTATATTAGGCATCAACTGCTGAGGTTCAGATAGTATTTCATTGACTGACTGTTAGGTCTCATGTTAGTGGAATAGAAGTATAGGGACCATTATTGACAAATCTTGTAAATATCCTTTCTAGGGTATATTTACTTAGCTTAAACCTATATTAGGGTTTAATGATCATATTACTTCTTGATTACCTTTTGTACGTACGGCTACAGTTTTATCATCTTTCTGATAATCTATCAAAGTGAGATTTATGACATTAATGCTGATTTGTGTTGATTCTTATTATTGCACTTGTTAATCTGGGATCCACACTGACTGCTGAGGAGAAGAGGATGGGTTTACAGAATTTGAGTGTTCAGAAGTAGGTAAAGTGTTTAAGGGAATATTTGACATCCATGAAGAGGATTCAACTTCATTTGTTTGCATGCTGGGAATAATGATAGGATCATCATCAACGATTGGGGTGTTAGCCTGAGGATCAGGGTTGAAATAAGTTTCAGGTTCCCCATAGTGAGAAAAAATTCACTGATTCAATTCTTCCTTTCCAACAGTGGGTTTAGAGTTTGCTAATCGAGATTTATCAAAGGTGACATGAATAGTTTCTTCAACAGTTTGTCATCACTTATTGAAGACTCTGAAGGCTTTGGACACTGGGGAGTATGCAAGGAATTTTCCATCATCAACTTTGGGATCGAAATTTCTGAGAGTATCTCTGTTGTTTAAGATGTAGCACTGACAACCAAAGATATGAAGAAAGCTGAGAGATGACTTTCTCCCATGAAAAAACTCGTAGGCAGTTTTCTTGAATCTTTTGACAATCAGTGACCTATTTTGGGTGAAACAGGCAGTGTTGACAGCTTCTGCCCAGATTTAAGTTGGAAGATAGGAATCACTGAGCATAGATCGAGCAACTTCGATGATCGTTCTGTTTCTTCTTTCAGCGACTCTGTTTTGCCGAGGTGTTCTCAGAGCTGAAAAGTTGTGAGATATCCCCCTACTCTCAAAGAAATTATCAACAAAATTGTTTTTGAATTCAGTTCCATGATCACTCCTTATTGAGCGAACCATCATATTGTTCAGAACTTCCATTTTTCTTTCAATTGAAATAATTTCATCTGGAGGGTCACTCTTAGATCTGAGAAACATCACCCAGGTATAGCAAGAGTACTCATTTACTATAACTAGAGTGGATTTCCTTCTAGTGATTGATTGTATATTGACATGTCCAAATAAATTCATATGGAGTAGTTGAAGAGGTGTTGTCACTGATGACACTTGCTTGGATTTGAAACTAGCTTTAGTTTGCTTTCCCTTTTCACACGCTGAGTAAAGAGATTCTATAGCGTATGAGTGTTGAGGTAAGCTAGTGACTAGTTCCTTTGAAGAGAGAGTGTTCAACGTTTTGAAGTTGAGATGAGAGAGCCTCTTATGCCATAGGCAGTTGACATATGATGAGGCTTTAGATAGAAACATATTTTCTCAATGGTTAAGGAATCCATGTTAATGACATAAACATTTTCCAAACGATAACCACTGAGAGCGAGTTTTCCCTTCTTATCAGTGACAAAACATGTTTTCTTAGTAAATCATACTTTGTAGTCTTTGTCACATAGTTGACTGATGCTAAGAAGATTATGCTTCAGTCCTTCTATGTAAACGACTCTTCAGAAGGTAGTTGTACCATTAGTGAGTATACCAAACCCTCTAGTATAGCCTTTCCCGTTTCCACCAAAGGTCACTGAGGGACCTTTCTCTTCCTTGTATTCAGAGAGTAGGTTCTTTGGTCCAGTCATGTGTCTAGAGCATCCACTATCAAGATACCAGATGCCCTTCGAGACCTGCAATAATAAGAAAGATTAAGTTTGAATTGGTACCCATTTATTAATGGGTCCATAGCTGTCAGTGGATATGGAATGTTTAGCAATCTTCCCAGCATCTGATGATTCAGCGTCAGTGGTAACCTTCACTTTGGTTAATTTCTTAACCTTCGTGGTATTTTTCACCTTGGCGGATTTTTCATCTATGGTGACCTTCTTTGCCTTGGACGCATTCATCTTCCCCTTAGATGATTTATCAGCTTTGGTGGTTGTATGGCACTTACTAGCAATATGATCAGTAAGTCTACAGTGATAACATTTCCTATAGTTGAAAGTAGCTTTAGGACCATAAGCATAATTATTAGAAAGCTTTAAATGAGCAGGGCCTGTTCCAAGAATCCCTTTTGCATCAGATATCGGAGGAACTTTTGGTGCTTCAGATTTCTTAGCTTTTACATCAACCTTTATTCTAGGGGTGGATCTCTGAACATTTTCAGAGACCTTAGTTATTGAGGTAGAAGGTTGATTAGCTGAAGGTTTTGACTTTGTCTTCTTCACCTTAGGCACGTTGGTACCCATCTGAGGAGCTTGGGAAACAAATTTCCCTTTCTCCATGAGTTTGGGACTCTTAGGAGATTCCTCAGGGATAGAAGTAGGAGAAGAAGAGCACTGAGATGAAGAAGTGTCAAGGATGGAGGAGACAAACATTCCAAACTTAAGCATGGAACGATCTCTACTTGGTTCTTCTTTATCAGAACAAAAACCAAGACCACTTCTGTCATGGACAGGGATTTGAGCACCAATTATCTCAATGATCTTTGTTGAGGATTTGCACCATCCTTCAACAGTAGCTTTCTCAGCCTTCAGCTCAGCGATAGCTTGTTCGCGTTCGATGCTGATTTGTTCATTTACATAAACTTGATCTTTTAAACTTTCTTCTATATTAGATAGTTCTTGGATCTTTAAATGACAATTTTTAAGTTGTTTAGTTAAGTCAAGATTTTGTTGTTCAGCTTGTGTTTTTCCATTCAGGGCATTATATAAATCAACAGTCAGTCAATCGATTGCATGACGTCTATCAACTTAAGTGAGAGCTGGATCAGAAGATATAGATACCTTAGAAGTAGAAGAGGTAGATGAAATATCAGCGGTTTCTTCCTTCACTTCTTGGATTTGGTTCATCAGACAGAGGTTGGCCACATCTTCTTCATCAGAGTCTGATTCTTCATTAGAATCAGCCTAATCGTGTTCTTCAGCGATTAGACCTTTACCTTTTTGCTTTAAGTATTTCAACTTCAGATATTTTTCTTTCAGCTTAAGGTATTTATCATGTAACACCCGGAAAATTCACGTAAGTAAACTTGGCTTCCTCTTATACCGTTTGGTGTATCATCTCGACTTTTAGACCTTTACCGTTTGGGTCTCGTCTTTACGTCCAAGATGTCGATTACGTACTCTAACACTCTTGTGAGGCCAAGTTTCGACGCAAGCGGGTTTCGGACAGCAGCTCAGTCGGGGAGGGCGACAATGCCCCGCAACAATGCCCTGGGCAAAGTCGATGGGGCAAAGTCGCGACCAGTTGCCACTTTGTCGAAATCAAACAGAAGGTTGCACCCGGGGGGCGACTATGCCCCATGACAATTCCCTGGGCAAAGTCGCGGGGGCAATGTCGCGACGGGGCCACGTACTGCTGCTACTTATTTCGTTTTGAGGGTTTTGAACACCATTTCTTCCTTCTTTGCTGCAGCCGACTTTCTCTCCATACTTAGACGATTTTCTCATCTTTCTCCTCCTTTCTCTCTTCATTTCATGCTTTGAGCTCCATAGTTAGAGTGGATGGTTGCTATCTTGGTTCTTGTTATAACCTATGGAAGTTATCTTCTTCATCTTAGGCATCAAGGGTTACTCATCCATTGAAAGCTAGGGTTTCTCCAACCCCCTCCCATCTCCTTCAAGAAGTGAAGTTTGAAGTTCATATTGGGCAACCTAGAAGTACTTTGTTGGTGGATTTATATGGTGGTTGAGGTAATCTTCTCTTCTCTCCATTTCGAAAATTAGGGTTTTGATCTATTGATGATTTCGAGTGTAATGTGTTGGGGGAAACGATTCTAAGTGTTTGGGGTAGATATTTATGGATGGGAATTTATGGATCTAGGTTTTTGGAAGATTTGGACTCGAAGATTCGTATCTCATCAAAGGAGCTTACGTTTGGGGAAAAATCTAGATTTAGCCTAAATCTAGCAAGGTGAGTTCAAGTTACTTTGCAAAAACTTTGTACATGCCAAAATGTTATTTTTCCATGTAATTGTGTGTTTTACCTACAAATTATCAATATTGAGTTATTTGGTGGAATTTACCTTTTAAGGTATAAATTGTGGTAAACATTGTAAAACACTACTTTTGGATATGTTGGAAAAACGTGACAGATAAATCCTATATGAAAATGAGTTATTGATTTATGTGAAAAATGGAGTCTATTTGTTATGAAAATGCATTTTGTGGATATTTGGAAATATGCATATAGTACTTCATGTGATGTTTTGAAAATGTAAAGGTTGAGTCCTTTTTGGAAAGGAGGGTTATCCCGATATAATGTTTTATTTCGGGTTGTCATGGAATTGAGGTATTTACTGGCAAACGGATAAAAGTCTTGGGGACATTTGTCCAATTTTGATAACTCAAGGTTGAGTTTTGTTAATGATTTACGTTATTGGGGAATTGCATGATTTGAATGCATTTGTTTATTCATTTGAGGTTGTAAATTATTTAGACCTTGTCAGCTATGGATCCATAGCCTGTTGAGTTTTCCAAGTCTCGTGGGCAAGAGATCGGGATGACTGAGCTCAGTTTACGAGACGTTAGTTTCTTTTGTAGCACGAAATAGGCATCGGGTTCCATGATAAGTAAGGCGTGGACCTAGATGGTCGGGCGTCGTCTCATGGGCAGTAAGGTGTAATTCCATATATGTGCTTAGCACGGGATAGGCATCGGGTTCCATGATAAGTAAGGCGTGGACCTATATGGTCAGGCGTCGTCTCATGGGCAGTAAGGTGTAATCCCAAATGTGCTGTTGTGGATTTGGAGTGACCTAATGTATAGACCTAGAGTGGTTGAAGTTGGGAACTCCCTAGTCTCGCGGGCAATAGATCTGGAGTGATTTAGCTCAGTTTACGAGAGTAATCCACGTGGGTGTTTTTATTGCATAGTAAGTGACCCATTTTAGTGTTCCGTCACGTGCGATGTATACGGGTCTCCCTCGTCACCGAAAGGTGTTGTTTTGGGTATTTGTTGCTACTCATGTTTTCGGTGACGTGTTATATTTATATGGATTATTTTTTCAAGGTATGTAAGTTGTGGTTTATATCTCATCCGTGTGTGATGTTTTGGGTAATTGTGTTTATCCATGTTTTCGGTAACGTATCATATTTATGAGATTTGCATTTCCACGTTATATGAGTTGTGGATTATGTTTCATCCATATTTTGCGATGTTTTGGGATAATGGCAAATAATTATAAGTTTAATCGTTTTGAGTGTCAAATGCTATTTCACCTTTTCGTTGACTTTGTGAATAAGTCTAATTGTGAGAAATCATGTTATAATAAAGATTTTAACATGGGAATTGTGTGAGTTGGAAAAATGGGTGATTTGTATTTGAAGTAAACTCTTTTGAAGTCATGACTAAAAACTACACTTCTCTTGATTTAAGAATTTATATAGTCATGATAAAATGCTTGAACTCACTAGGCGTTAGCCTAACCCTTTTTATTTATCGGCATGTGCAACAGGCTCAGGTTGGGAGTAGCTTTAGCTACACTGTGAAGTGGCGAGTGCTGGTAGAGTGCACGAGAGGTGACTTGATTAGTTAAGTCTTCCGCATTTATTGGGAACTAGCAACTTGTGTTGTGTTAAGTAACGCCCGTCTTAAGTTATTAGTTGTGGAAATTATTATGTTTAAATTCCGAGATATTTTCAAGAATGATTTGTAGAAATGATTTTATCCGCTTTTGGTTATTTTATTTAAATTAAAGTTAGTTGCTCGTTCCAAAATTTTAGAGTGTTACATATCATCTCTGGATTTAGAGGATGAAGAAGGTTATAAGACTATCTTTGACCCGCATTCACACTGGCAAAATGTCCTTTCTTCTCACAGTTATAACAGGTAGCAATTACCTTATCAACAAGAGTTGATTTTGGCTTGTTAGTGATAGCAAGAGGTTTATTTCTTCTGAAATTACTCTTTCTTGCAAATCTCCTAAAGGAGTTTGTCAAGAGTGCTAGTGACTCATCAAATTCTGACATATCAGTTCCTATTAAGTCATCAAAGTCTGATTCCATCTCAGTGATAGTAACAGAAGATCGTTGAGTGGGTATCATCTCTGAGGAAACTAAAGCAACATGTGTGCTTTTGGAATCTTTCGAATCTTTTACAAGATTCTTCTTAAGCAGATACGATTGCTTATGATTGAGCAAAATGCCATAAAGAGTGCTTGAGGAAATGTCCTTGAGATCCATTGAAAGTTTAAGACACATGGTATAATTGTCCCAACTTTCAGGAAGACATTCTAAGAATTTTGTCAGGGTCTCAAAATTAGAATAGGTCCTACCAACAGTTGTTAAATCAATTAATAAGCAATTAAAGCGTTGGTGTACCTCAAACAAAGATTCATTCTTACCACAAATGAAACTTTCATATTGTCTTCCCAGATTTATTTTTCTAAATTCTTGTACTTCAGATGTACCTTCATAGTGAACACAGATTGTGTCCCACATGGCTTTAAAAGTTTTAAGGTTCATTACTGAGTGATAAACCTCATCAGGTAGAGCCATTGATATGACTGATATAGCCTTGGTATCAACGGCCACCTTTTTCTTGTCTTCATCAGACCATTTAGAGAGCTTCTTTACAATTTGTCTTTCAGGTATGGCTTCAGTTGTAGCAGTGGCAGGAATGGCAGCAACTATGATAAATGGAACATAGGGTCCATTTTCAACATAGTAAGGCATAGTATGGTTTATACCTTCAAGAAAGAACATCATTCGATTCTTCCAAAGACTAAAGTTATCTTTGCTGAATCGAGGAGGTTTTGCAAGAAAACCATTATCTATATAGTTTGTGTTTGAGTTTAATGCCATTTGAAGAATAGCAAGGAAGAGAGATTTAAGCAAGATCTTGTTTATGAGATTAAACAATCTGCTCTGATACCACTTGTTGGTCCCCAAGGGGTTCTACAAGGGTGAAAGTTTGTAGAAGAGGGGTTGAATACAAACACAAAATTTACTTTTCTAAATTGTTTATTGATAAATCAAAATACAATTTACAGTTTGTTGCGGAATAGGATTAAGTAAAACCTAATCTAAACAAACTTAAGAATCACTAAAGTTCTTGCATTGGAAAATAGAAAGAAGGGATAAGTAGAAAAATAGAAGGTTTTTCTACTTGCACTAAGGAGATTGGAGATCCTTCAAAATGAAGGATGTTACTCCTATTTATACCCCATGCATTAAATGCATTGCAACAACACTTTACACGTGTCAAATCTTCATTGGCCGCATTCTTCTGACCTTTGTCAAAGACATGTTGTTAGATGCATGGTGAACAATGTAGGTGTCAGAGTGGTTGTACGATTATGGACAAAAGCAAACATCTTTTTTTACCGTCGTACTTTTGTGCAAGAGGATAAGACAAACAATTCTTGAACCACAAGCTTCATGATTAGCGATCGCTGAAGGGTTCTTTCATCAGTGAGGCCTGATGTAAGCCAGCTATCGCTGAAGCGTTGTTCTAAAATTGTCGCGCGTGTGTAGACTTGTCTTGGTTTCACTGATTCCCGCTTCAGATCATGAGCAGACTTGTGCTTGTTCATCAGCTTGGTCTTCGATGTCAGCGATGAACTCTTTGGTCGCAAGGCTTGTCTTCAGGGATTACATCTAACACTTTTACATTAGAAGCTATCAGCGATACTGAACAACTCAGCATGTTTATCGCTGATGGCGAAACACTAATACATACAGATGTTAAATGCAATTTTCACTAAGTATTCTAAGGGTTGTCGTCAAATCACTGAGAGAGTTTGGATCAACAGTTCCTTATTCTATTAAGAGGTTAGGTAACCACTTCTATATTCATATGTATTTAAGAGTTAAGAGGGTCTAAAATCGAAAAAAATAGATGACCTGAATGAAAAAATGTCTGAACGATTCAGACTTAAGAGGTATTAAGAGGTTTAAAAAAACAACCGGATGTAAAATTTGTTAAGAATAATTGCCATCAGGCACTGATCACTATGCAACTTACTTTAAGATGGTGGTCCACATATTCATATAAATGTATCTTAGTGTAAAATTTACATGTTGTATCAAAGTTGAAGGACCTTTTGTGTAACTTTCATGTCTAGGTATAAATAGCCTAGTTTAACTCTTTTGTTGATAACTGTCCTAGACATTATCAAGATAATAGATTCTCTTTGTACACATCTTTGACACAATTATCAATATAGAGATGGAGTCTTGATCTTGAATTACATTGTCATTTACTTGTTTCTGGGATCACATGTGGTATCAAAGCAAGCAAATCCATACACAGATCAGCTGATTCAGTGAAAGTTTTGACAAATTTTGGATATTTTTCATTTTTCGGCTGTGAATCTTTTCCTTGAGGTTTTAGTTCGAGTTTTGGGTTGAGATTGATACAGACTTGTGCGAATTGGTTAGTATTGAGGTTATGTGTATTCCTTTTCGTTTGGATTACAGTTTTGGATTAAATTTTTGAATATTTTGGGTGTTTAGGTTCGAAAGAGAGTACCTATTGTTTTAGGATCAAAGTAATGATTCTAGTGGTATTTTGGTAGTTGTTCCTTCATTAATTCTGTTCAGAATCATCTCGCAAAGAACCCTACCAATTTTTAGATGATTTAGACATGTTTGAATCTAAATCGGACTTATAAATTTTTTCAGTTCGTGTTCATAGTTATCGCCCAAAGCTAATCTTCAAACATTCAAAGTTATCACACAAAGTGTGTGTTCATCCTTATAGCCCAACTCTTGAGCGATAAGAGTTTATGATATTTTTGATCTCCCAAGCGTTGAGCGAGAACTTCATCTTGTCGCCCAAGCCTTAGGCGATAAGACTCTTTGATCGCCCAAGCTTTAGGCGAGAACCACCTTTGATCGCCCAAATCTGAGCGATAAGAATTTTGATCGCCTAAACCTTGACTGAGAACTTATCTTGATCACCTAACTTTTGGTCGAGAACTTTTGTTATCGCCCAAGTGTTGATCGAGAACCCCTGTTATCGCCAAGAGTTACCCGAGAATTATTGTTCATACAGTTTGATCGCCCAACCTTTGAGCGATAAGATTCATAGTTGTACACTGTTTGGCATATTATTTTTGTGTTACTTGATTTGTTTAAAGATCACTGTTAGAGCAATAAATTGTATTCAAGATTTGTTGTAAAGTCAAGAAAAGTCAAAGTCGTGTAAAGTCAAACTAGCTTTAGAACTTAATGCCTTGTTATTAGATGGTATAAATAGCTTTAGCTTTGTTGTAAGTAAGCTTGTAGTAAGAGATTTAATTGTAATATTCTAGAGAGAGAATCTAGAGAGAGAAAGTTCTACATTCTTATGTAAATCAAGATTCTCAAGATCAATAACATGACATATTGATTACCTAATAGATCTGGTTCTATCATTTGGTATCAGAGCTATACGGATTTCTTAGACACGATCTTGATCTACAATGGAGAATTTTTGAAGATTTTGAGATTTTTTCATTGTTTTCGCAAAGTTACTGTTCACTTTTCGATTTCTTCATTTTTGGGAGTTTTTGGATCTGAATTTGATTGGATTGCATTTGTTTTGTGTTTTAGAACACAATTGATTCAGAGATCTAAAAAGCACAGTTCACTGTGATACGTGCCCAATTTGGTCTGAATTAAGAGAATTTGAAGAATTTGTGCAGTTTGGTTCGAAAAAGCACAGTTCACTGTGATTGATCGAAAGTTTGCAATTTTGAGGTTTTTAGTGTTTGAATTCAACTACAAAAGTGCACGTAATTATATTTCGAACAAATCTGTGAAAGTTTCATTGAAAAACAATCAAAGTTCAAAAAGTTATGGCCTAAATTCAACTTTTTGCTAAGTTTTCACAACATCTGAAAGTTTCCTCAAGTTCATCATTCTTTTCGCAAGACTCATATTTCTTTTCGCAAAGGGCTTCTGAGAAAAGTTAAAGTTTACTCATTGCAAAGGCTATGAGGAGTAGAGTTTTCGCAACGGTCATCTGCGAAAAATTATTGTTTTCGCAATAGTTGGACACAAAAACTATTTGTTTTCGCAATCAGAAGGGTACGAAAACTTTGTTTTCGCATAGAGTTGGGTACGAAAAGTTTTTGTTTTTGCAAGGGTTATCTGCGAAAAGTTTTTGTTTTTGCAAGAGTTAGCTGCGAAAAGTTTTAGTATTCGCATAAGAAGGCTACGGAAACTTTGTTTTCGCATTCAGTTGGCTGCGAAAAGTTCCTGTTTGTGAATAGTTTCTAAGTGTGATACGAAAACTTTTTGGTGCTTGGTCTGCGAAAAGTTTTCTCCTAGTAGGCTGCGAAAACTTTTTCTGTAGAATCTTTCTAAGTGTACTTTTTACACTTTGATGTCTGAACTTCCGGAACGATCATTTTCTAGAGATTGTGAAACACCCTAAAAATCACAGTAAATTTAAACTTTAAATTTATCAAAGTATACTACAACAACTCACAAGACTTTCATACATAAATGGAGCTTTAGTAACGAATTCATATTTACAACTTAAATATCAAACAACCTACTAATCTAATCCATAACAATAAGATCAGATTAAGGGTTGTCTAGGTAATCTTCTAAAATGTATTCGTTTACACTAACTTCTCCATCACATTCCAAAAGCATAACTCTGATACCCCTCTACACTCATCCCTTTGTATCCCTTCATGAGCTAGTACCTGATAAGAAAATTTGAGTTTGAACTTTGAAGCATTAGGATCGCGCCTAGTGAGAACATCCAGTTTTAAATCAAAACGTTTTATAAGCCTTGAAAACCCAATTTAAATCAAAACGTTTTATAACCATTTCTCGAAACTTTCTTACCGTACAAAACATCTTTCGATGACGGGTATCATACCCGATTCCATGAATATGACAAACACTAATTAGGTCATAGTATCATGTTCAAGAGCTCCACTACGAATCACCACAGATTCTAGATTACACTCATGTCCAAGAAATTACAATTAAGCGGCATGCCTATTTATTGGTGTGGAAGTAGGGATTACAATTAAGAGCCATGCTTATCCCTTATCTTCCAGAGGAAAACGAGAATTACAATTTAGACCCCTGCCTATTCCACCTTTTCACGTCACAATACGAAATAGGAATTACCAGTAAGTGCCCGGCCTATTCCTCATTTCAAATCAACGGGAATTACGATTAAGCGCCACGCCTATTCCACGTTTTCACAATATTAAATGGGAATTACCATCAAGTGCCTGACCTATTCCTCATTTCAAATCAACGGGAATTACGATTAAGCACCACGCCTATACCATGTTTTTCACATAATGCTAGTGCCTATGGATCCATTACACTTCCTAGCATATGTGCGTATCAATTGAAAACACATATCAACTCGTATCATACCCGCAATCGAGTTTATAATTATGTTCACAATGTTAAAATCAAAATATGTTTCGTAATCATAAAACATTTGAACAGTACAACCTTGCACAGAAATATACAAGAAAACTTGTCCGGTAAACTAATAATATCTCATTTACTTAAAATTTTACCCGGAACTACACTATCCGGATATCCCCCTCCGGAGATATAACTTCCGGATATCTCCCCACGGGGATACAAACATCCGGATACTCACAATCCGGAAAACCCCATTATCCAGACAACACTATTCGGATATCCCCTCCGGAGATATAACTTCCGGATATCTCCCCACGGGGATACAAACTTATCCGGATACTCACAATCCGGAAAACCCCATTATCCGGACAACACTATCCGGAGATATAACTTCCGGATATCTTCGCACGGGGATACAAATTTATCCGAAAAATCAAACTCCAGGAAATCATCGGGAAAAGTATCCGGAAACCTAATTCCGGAAAAACCATCCGGAAAATCCAATTTCGTGAATCATCCGGAAAAACCATCCGGAACTTAATTCCGGGAAAACAATCCGGATATACAATCCGGAAATCATCCGGAAAAGTATCCGGAAAATGAATCCAAAACTATTCGGAATCCGGAACCAATCCGGGAATTGTATCCGGTAAACTCAATCCGGAAAACAATCCGAAACTTAATTCCGGGACTTATCCGGAAAATTCATCTTCCGGATTTGATGATACCCAATCTGATTCATACAATTTTTATCCCAAAATTCCAATAACTCTTTAGTGTTCATTTCATAGAGATATCAATGAGTTTATAAAGCTATTTCAATTCAACTTATCAAATTTAATGAAATATACACAAACTAGATGAACTCACCTGCAAACCCAATCGATTCACCTCCAATCTTTCACACCAACTAACCAGTACCGGAACAAACTTAGAACTCAATTTTCTTCTTTCTCCTGAAACCAACATCAAATAAGGAAATTGAGATTATCTCAATTCTGAACCGACTCCTCTTTCTTATACACATGAAACTATCATCAAATGACAAAACCAACCCCAAAGTTTCATAATTCTACAATAAGCTTAAAACTTTGGTCAATTACACTTTTAACCCTTCAACCACAATTATAACATAACGTTTAAAATAACTCCTTCTAATATTTTAAACGTTCCTCGTACAAAATTATGGAAATTTCGAGGTGTTACAGATTGAACTTTTATAAAGATGACTTCTACAACAATTTTATCAAAGAGAGAAGTTGCAATCATGTATATGCCTGAAATACCAGAACTTGAAGCAAAACGAGCAAAATTGAAACTTGACAACTCAAGTCTTCGGGATAAAATGAAAAAGCTTCAAGAGAAAGAAACAAATTTGGAAAGTGAGAACGCTGATTTGAAAAGAAAAATTTCTGTTCTTGAATCTAAATTTGCAAACGGAAAAGAAGAATTTGAAAAGGTTTTTGTACAAAAGTTGTCAAATTTTTCTAAAAAATCTTTTTACGAAAAGAAAGATGTTGAGCTGAAATGCATAAAACTTTCAAAACAAGTTTCTGATTTTGAAAAGGTTTTATTTCTTGAGAAAGAAAAGCTTGACAAATAAAGAGCGGAATTTGATGTCGAAAAAAAATCTTTTGAAAAAAAAAAGTGTTGAGCTTTCAATAAAAACATTTGATTTAGAAAATGTTTTGGAGAAAGAGAGAAAATATTTTGCTGAAAAGAAGAATCTTTTTTAGAAGGAAAAGAAAAGCCTTCAAAAGAAGAATATGGAGTTTTTAAAGAAATAACTGATAAGGGAAGATTTTTGGAAAAAGATTTTTAGACAGAAAGAAAATATTTTGAGGCTGAAATTGTCAAGCTTACAAGGAAGTTATTTGCTTGGCAACAGAAGTTATGAAAGAGCAGAATATCAAATCTGGTCTACAGAAGAAGTTTGATTTGCTTTCTCAAGAAATAAATGTTATGTCTGATAAAGTTCAGAAACTGGAAGCAACTTATTTCAAAGTTGAATTATCTGAGCAATTTAGTGCCGATACTATTGTTAAATCGCCATATGATGATTCAACTGCTTCGGAATGTTCGTTCAAGACTGCTTCTGGTTCAGTTCATGAACATATTTATTCGAAAAAGTCCGTCAAATCAAGAAATCCTTCAAAATATCAGATGCTCCCTTCTAATCTTTTCTACAACCATGCTGCTACAAGTTCAGGTACTCCTATTTTTAAGCCTGTTAAGATGGCATGGAGAGTGAAAGGTACAACTCCTATGAAAGAAGTTCAAAATCATCTATTCCCACTCCAAATGCCAACAAGAACAATGCTCCTAAAGGTAAATATTTTGCTAAACCTAATACTGTTTACTCTGCAAATCATTTGATTAGGTTGGCACAAAAGAAAATTTGTTGCTCTTATTGTGGAACGAAAGATTTTGTTCATAAAGATTATGCTCAATATTGGTATGGTACTTATAAGATGTTGATCCCATTTTAGACAAAAATAGAAGATAAAAGCTCTATATAAATGTAGAGATGATAAACATGAAGAACAATCATAAAAGAAATCATCTTATATTCATTGATTCACAATATGGAGAAGAAAATATGAAGAACACCACACTTTACATTTTAGATGACTCTCATGAGAATAGTTTGTGTGTGTTTTTTGTGTGTTACTTCAAAATGTCCACATTCTAGGAAATGAAACCCTAGACACCTTTTTAAATGGTCCATTTACATAGAAAAAAGGCCTAAGACCCTAATAAATCTAAAAAGCCTATAAGCTAATTAAAAAGCCTATACAATTACTCTTTATAAAACATTTAATTAAATTAGGGCTAATTTAATCTAACAATCTCCCCCTAATGTTTTATAAAGAGAGCGTCATCTTATAGTATCCCCCTTGCTTTCTTTAGAAACTTTGGCATCCCGTTCTTTGAGTCTTCAAAGCATCACGAGCTCCCCCTCAAATGTAGGCTCATATTCTTGAAAGACCTAGACAATTAACCCCATTTTGTCCAACTTTCATGACTCAACTTCACCGCTGTTTTAGACCATCAATGAGCCTTTTTGAGAGAAACATTAAACATGCACATTGAACTCCAGCCTCTTAGTTTTCTAACGAGCTTTGATTCATCGATTTTGGATGAAAAACGAGTGAGTTGTGCAAGTTTTCCCTCAGCTGCCCAGAACGATCGTCAAAACATAAAATTCGACTCTACAAATCCCGTTGAGTAAACGTTCAGCTCCGAGACTTAAAATTAAATAACAAAGGAGGGAGTGACAATTAATGTGTCTCAATAGCAGCATGAAACCATGAAGAATCGACGAGAGAACACCGTTCTTGAAAGCGGAAAGGGCACGAGTGAAATGCAATGCTTTCGGTCCAGTACCTTTATGCAGACTTTGGTACTGTTTTTGGCATATCAGCTCAAGGAATTTGAGAAAACTCAAAACTTCAAAGTCGTACATCTGTGAGTTATCTTTCCAATGCAACTGGGCCCATGTAATTTGGAGCAACGAGTAAAACGTTGTGCGTGGGTTTCTGAAACAACGCAAATCTGACAGAAAATCCAAAAAAAATCCGGGCTTCGCGCACTTAGTTCAGAGGCTCTGATGATGACTTCAAAGGCTCTGATGATGACTTCAGAGAAACACAACTTTCTGTGCAGGAGCTATATACTAACTTTAACAGAGATTCTGACCAATAAGAACACTGATTCAAACCATGAAATTTTTTCATCTTTGTCTTAGGTATCCAACGCATCTGGACTCATCAAATTTGGAGCTTCGTGGAGGGAGTTCTGATGAAAATACGACAGGTGCACAAAGCTGACAGCAAGTACTAAGAAGTTGGGCTACGGGCTCTGAATTGTCGTGACCTCTGAGCCACCGACCTTTGATCCTCTAATCTCTGATCCACCCTCTGATGCACTCTCTGATCCACCTACCTCTGATGCCCTCTCTGAAGATGCCATATCTGAAGGTGCCATCTCTGAAGGTGCCATCTCTGAAGACGCAATCTATGAAGGTGCAATCTCTGAACAACCTAGACAACAACTTATACCTTCTGCACATATCCGGAAGGACAACCTCTGACAGCAGTTTTACACCAACATCGACACTAATTTAGACCATGATAGATCTGGAGTTTGCAAAATCTCAAAACATAAAGAGCGTGCATTGGTTTGTTATCTGTTCAGAGCATCTGGAATTATCTCTTTTGGAGCTCATACGAAAAAGATATGGTTGATGTACCATAGTCGCATAGATCTGTCCAACAGCTTTGTATCAACACACTGTTGTCTACTTCAACGATGCATATGGCCCTTATAAATTTCGAATATCTGAAATCTCAAAACATGAAAGTTGTTCATCAATGTGCTTTAAATTTAGGGCCTTTTGAATCGCATTAATTGGTTTCTTGATTAGTGAGATATGATCAAATTACTACAACATCGCAAATCTGTCAGCATGTTGTCATCAAAACCGATTTGATGTAGAAAATACTCAGATCTCTAATTGATCAGGTCAGAAAACTGATTAGAAGCACTCAAAGTTATAAAAACTTTTCAGATCAGACTTTTGAATACATAGCACTGTTAATGCTAAAAATCGTCCAGAAGGATAACTTAAGGTTGATTGTGGAGCTTAACAACTAAAGAATGGAAATCACTCGACAAACGGTGCGACGAAGACATAAAAAGAAAATAAGACAAAGATTTTGGTGACGTGGGAAAAACTTCAACGAGGAAAAAACTTCAACGAGGAAAAATGTTGATCCAAACCCTCAGTGATTTGATAATGACCCTCTCTTAATACTTAGTGAAAATTGTAAGTAAACAATATGTATCAGAGTTTCACTATCGCTGATAAGTACTAAGACCTTACAGTACCGCTGATAGGAACTCTCACTCTTTAGATTAAACATTCAGCGAATACTGTTCACCATAATGCTCTGATCTTGTTCAGTACTTATGGTGATCGCTGATAAGTTAGTTGTTTACTTATGATCCCTGAAGACAAGTTTCACGTCAACATAGGTTCTACGCTAAAGTCGAAGATCAAGCTCAAGAACCAGCGACAAGTCTCCTAATGAACTGATGTGGATAAGCGAAGACTCAGATTTGTCCACTCAACGTGAAGTATAAAGTACAAGACTTCAGCTATCGCTGAACTTTATCATTCGCTGATAAACAATGATGAAGCGCTGAATCAACGAAAAGCTGATCATGAAGTCCTCCGTACAAAGTACTTTTGTCTTAACCACCCTTGCACGACTCCGTATGATATGTCAGAAAAAAACCTCCTTGTTGTCTGAAATCGTACAACCACTCTGATACTATATTGTTCATTCATGCGGCTACTAGGTTGTCTACTCAAGTCAGATCCTACAACCAATCAGCTGCCACGTGTAAAGTTTAAACTGCCATGCATTAAATGCATGCAGTATATAAGAAGACGGCCTCACTTCATTTTGAAGTAACTTGCTAACTCTGGTCAAGTTCATCTTCTTATCTTGAGATAGGTTATTATTAGTAATTTCCATCTCTTTCTTAGTGCAAGAAACTTAGTGTTCCAACTTGTTTAGATTTATGTTTATCCTTAATCTTGTTCCGCAACAAGCTGTAAATTGTTAATGATTTATCAATAAACAATTTAGAAAAAGTAAAATCTGTGTGTTTGTATTCAACCCCCCCCCCCTTCTACAAACTTGTATAGCCCTTCGGGACCAACAAGTGGTATCAGCGCGGATTTGTTTAATCTCATAAACAAGATCTAATCTATACTAAGATTTCTCTTCCTTGCTATTTCTAAAAATGGCTACCAACACAAACACAAACTATATTGACAATGGTTCTCTTGCAAAACCCCCTAGATTCTCTAGAGATAATTTTAATCTATGGAAAAATAGGATGATTCTCTTCTTAGAAGATGTAGACCCTACTATGCCTTATTATCTTGAAAACGGCCAATATATTCCTGTAAGAATTGATATTGCAGTTCTAGCCGCTGAGAATAGACCTGCTATTCCAGAAAGGCTGATTCCTAAAGAAATTCATATGTGGACTGACGAAGATAAGAAGAAAGTGACTATCGACACCAAAGCCAGATCCATACTCTCCATGGCTCTTCCTGACGAAGTCTACCATTCCGTCATGAACCTAAAAACCTCAAAATCTATGTGGGACACAATCTGTGTTCAGTATGAAGGTACTTCTGAAGTCCAGGAGTCTCGAAAGATCAACCTGGTAAGACAGTATGAAAGCTTCATTTGTGGTAATAATGAAACTCTCTCTGAAGTACACCAACGTTTTAACTGTTTAATAATAGATCTGAAAACTGTTGGTGAGGAATATTCTAACTTTGAAATACTGACAAAGTTTTTAGAATGTTTACCTGAAAGCTGGGACAGTTATTCTATGTGTCTCAAGCTATCAAAGGATCTAAAATCAATGACCCTTTCTACCTTATATGGAACGATGCTGAATCATGAGCAATCGAGTCATCTTAAGAAGAATCTTGTAAAAGATTCCAAAAGCACCCATGTTTCTTTAATCTCAGAGGAACCTTCCACTCAGCGACCCTCGGTCACTATCACTGAGTTGGAGAGTAACTCTGAAAGGTCATCAGATTCTGACTCTTCAGATGATGATGAATCTTTGGCTCTCCTCACTAAAAAGTTCAGGAGATTCGCCAAAAAGAAAATGTTCAGAAAGAATAAACCTCTTTCCATTACTGACAAGCCAAGATCATCAGCTCCTGTTGATAAGGCTACTGCTACTTGTTTTAACTGTGAAAAGATAGGACATTTTGCTAACGAGTGCAGGTCAAAGAAAGTCTCTAGACCCTCAGCTTTTCCAAAGAAAAACTTTATTCCCAGGAATAGAGATGACAAATACGCCAAGCTGAAAGAAAAGTATGCCAAGCTGAAAAGATTTAAGAAGAAAGGCAAAGGCCTGATGGCTAACTATGATTAGGCTGCCTCTGATGAAGAAGAATCATCATCTGACTCTGAAGATGATGAAGCCAATCTCTGTCTTATGGCTAAGATTGAAGATGAGGAAGAAAGTTCAGACATTCCCTCCACTTCAACCTCTACAACTCAGGTATCACCTTCCTTCTTTACCAATATTGCAAATTTTGATGAAGCTGATAGTCTTTGAAAGATCGATCTCTTGAGTAGAAGTTTATATGAAGCCATGAATGGCAAGACAATAGTTGAAAATCAAAACCTTGATCTCGCTGAACAGCTTAAAAACTGTCACCTTCAAATAGAAAATCTTTCTAAAATTGAAGAAGATTTTAAAGATCAAGTTCACCTAAATCAGCTAGTCAAAATCGAGCGCGAAGAAGCTATCGCTGCATTAAGAGCTGAAAAAGCTACTGTTGATGGATGGTATAATTCCTCAACAAAGATCACTGAGATAATTAAGTCTCAGATTCTCCTGAGTGATAAACGTGGTCTTGGTTACAAAGCTGATCTTCTAGAACCAACCACTGATCGTTCCATGCTCTTATTTGGAACTTTCGTATCCTCAGTCGCTGATACTTCATCCTCTCAGTGTTCCTCTTCTAGACCGCCTATCCCTGAAGAAATTTCTACCTCTTCAAAAGGTAAAGAGAAAATGGTTTATAAAAAACCTACCTCTGTCTTTAAAGATAAAGGTAAAGGAATTGCTTTTAACCAAAATCCTCAGAAGGGTATCTTAGTACCTAAGTTGAATGCTTCTAAAGCTTCAGTGACCAATCCCTCTGGATCAAGGAATCAGGTCTCTGGATCTACTCAGCGTGGATCTATTCAGCGATCTACTCCTAGACTCAGAGTGGATGTCCTTGGTAAGAAATCCGAAGAATTGAATGTTCCTCCTATTTCAAAAGCCAATAGCTTACTTGGTGCTGGTACTTCTAATTCAAAATCAAAAGCTCAGCATTCAAATGGTCCTAGAACTACTTTTAGTTATAGGAAATGTTATCACTGTGGACTTACTGATCATATTGCTAGTAAGTGCCCCACAGCCACCAAAGCTGAAAAGATAGCTAAGGTGAAGATCATCGCCCCCAAGGAAAAGAAGACCACTGAGGTTAAGAAATTAACCAATGTGAAGACTGACAAAGCTGAATCTTCAAATGCTGCGAAGACTGCTGAACCATCCATTCCAACTACTTCCACTGACAAACGTGTACACATGGTTAAGTGGGTACCCAAGAAAAACTAATCTTTCTTTGTAATGCAGGTTAAGAAGGGTATCTGGTATCTCGATAGCGGATGCTCTAGACACATGACTGGAAAGAAAAGACTGCTCGCTGAATACAAGGAAGAGAAGGGTCCCTCTGTGACTTTTGGTGGAAATGGAAAAGGACATACCCGAGGGTTTGGTGTACTCTCAAATGGTACAACAACCTTCAGAAGAGTCGCATATGTTGAAGGGCTGAAGCATAATCTTCTAAGCATCAGTCAGTTTTGCGACATGGATAACAAAGTAATCTTTACCAAGGAATCCTACTTTGTCGCTGACAAAAAGGAGAAGATAGTGTTGATCCAAACCCTCAGTGATTTGATAATGACCCTCTCTAATATACTTAGTGAAAATTTTAAGTAAACAATATGTATCAGAGTTTCACTATCGCTGATAAGTACTAAGATCTTACAGTACCGCTGATAGGAACTCTCACTCTTTAGATTAAACATTCAGCGAACACTGTTCACCATTAATGTTGAGTCTGTTAAGTCATTATGATGATCGCTGATAAGTTAGTTGTATACTTATGATCCCTGAAGACAAGTTTCACGTCAACATAGGTTCTACGCTGAATTCGAAGATCAAGCTCAAGAACCAGCGACAAGTCTTCTAATGAACTGATGCGGATCAGCGAAGACTCAGATTTGTCCACTCAACGTTAAGTATCAAGTACAAGACTTCAGCTATCGCTGAACTTTATCATTCGCTGATAAGCAATGAATAAAGCCCTGATTCAACGAAAGTTGATCATGAAGTCCTCCGTACAAAATACTTTTGTCTTAACCACCCTTGTACGACTCCGTACGAAATGTCAGAAAATAACCTCCGAACTGTCTGAATCGTACAACCACTCTGACACTACACTGTTCATCCATGCGGCTACTAAGGTTGTCAACAAAGGTCAATGACATGCAACCAATCCACTGATGACACGTGTAAAGTGTATACTAACTTGCATTAAATGCATGCAGTATATAAAGAGATGAACCCACTTCATTTGAAGTAACTTGCTAACTCTGGACAAGTTCAATCTCTTATCTCAAGATAGGTTATTATTAGTAATTTCCTTATCTCTCTTAGTGCAAGAAACCTTAGTGTTCCAACTTTTTTAGATTTAGGTTTATCCTTAATCTTGTTTCCGCAACAAGCTGTAAATTGTTAATGATTTATCAATAAATAATTTAGAAAAGTAAAATTTGTGTGTTTGTATTCAACCCTGTAACATCCCGCAAAACAAAACATACATATAACATATAATTCATAACAGGGTTTCACAATTTCTTTCACATTACACATTTGGTCCCAAAGTCTGATCTAACCAATATAAAATTCAGTACAAACTTGATCCCATTTAGATCTGATAGTAGTTAATAACTGAAATTTAAGTACAAAAGTATCATCAACTTCGTAATGATCCTCATTCCACATAGCTATCCACCAAGTAAACTAATCATTTACTCTTACTGGTACCACCACCTGGAATACAGATTTTTAAAACAAAAATGAGGGTTAGACCTAAGGGTCTAGTGAGTAAATCCCTGATATTTGGAAATCATTAAAATTCATTTATATAAATACACACTTTTATATAAATACATTTACATCACACGTAAAATAATACCAAATGCAATTCACACAACATACCTTTCACATACCACCTTATCCCTCCACCAATGGCCAATAACAATTGGTTGCGAGCCAATTTATCACACCGGTCCTAAGCCCAGCCACGTATTATATTTTCATATAATACTCACGTAATTATAATATCTCAATATATTATAATTACTCACGTATGACATATTCATACACATCATCAAACATTTGTTAATCACATAATGCATTCCAGTAAAAATATACTTTTTAAAGTAAAACTCACCTCGTGCGTTTATCACAAAACTCTTTCAAGAATGATTCACGTATGTCGCTCCTTCACAGAATCTGAAATCAGATAAAATACCAAATATCTCTTTTAACACTTAACCTTACAAAATCCTCAAATCAAATCGCAATGAACAGTACCCAAGTCGCAACCCAAGATCACATGAAATCGCAATGAACAGTACCTAAGTCGCAGCCTCCTATTGCGATTCCACCCTGGAGTCGCAACCCCTAATTGCGATTCCACCCTGGAGTCGCAACCCACTATTGCGATTCCACCCTGGAATCGCAACCCACTATTGCGATTCCAAACCCGAATCGCAACCAACTACTGCGATTTCAATTCAAATCGCAAACGACCACTGCGACTTCAAGCCCAAGTCGCAATCGACCATTGCGACTTCGTTGAATATCGCAGTCCTCTATTGCGACTTCGATGAATGTCTCAGTTCACTGTTTCATCCTAAAACCCATATTTTTGCAGTTTTATACTATGCATGTAGCTGTAAAGTTGCAGATAGGTTTAAGACTATAAACATAACCTAACCATAACCTTAGATTTCCCAAAACATCCCTAAATCATCAAACCCACTTCAAAACTTATAGCAAAACACATATGAACTTATATATATATATATATATATATATATAGAGAGAGAGAGAGAGAGAGGAGATGATATGAGATTATTACCTTTATCCCTTGATATGATTCCTAAACCCAGCAGAAGAAAACAATATTCTTCTTTGTTCTTGACTCTTTTTCTTCAATTGCTATTCTCCTTTCTCTCTCTTCTTCTTTGCCGTAAAAACCCACACACACATACAATTTATGATACTAATTGTATCTTAGGAAGACACCTCACCCTTCCTAACTCAATTTAGGCGGTGGAGGAGGGGGATATTTTCCCAAAAACCCAAACTAACCCTCAACTATCATAAAGTGTCAATACTCCACCCTCAACTTCTATTCAAAAATTATAACTTACCCCTTAAAGTCTAACTCTACCAAATACTTAAAATAAAGATTTGTAAAATAAATAATTAAAATACCTGGTTATTACAACATCTCCCCCTTAAAAGAATTCCGTCCCGGAATTCAGTTAAGAGAATAGATGAGGGTATTTGGATCTCATCTCCGATTCTGATTCCCATGTCGCATCCTGTCCCCTATGATGTTTCCACTGAACCTTTACCTGCCTGATCTCCTTATTCCTTAATACTTTAACCTTGTGATCAACTATGGCTTCCGGTTCCTCCACATAGTTCAACTTTTCGTCCACTTGAATATCTGGTAGAGAGACTGCCTGGTCTGGTGTAACTAAACATTTCCGAAAATTCGATACATGGAACGCGTTGTGAATTCTGCTTAATTCTGGCGGAAGATTCAATCTATAAGCTACTTCACCAATTCTTTCCGTAATTTCAAATGGCCCAATATAACGCGGACTGAGTTTACCTTGCTTCCCAAAACGTATGACTCCTTTCCAAGGCGAAACTTTTAACATCACAAAATCCCCAACCTGAAATTCTAAACGTTTCCGGCGTCGATCTGCATAACTTTTCTGTCTGTCTTGTGCCGTTTTCAATCTATCCCGAATCTGAGTAATCTTATCTGCCGTCAACTGTATTATTTCTGGCCCTGCCAATTGCTTCTCCCCCACTTCATTCCAACATAAAGGCGTTCGGCATTTTCTACCATACAATACCTCAAACGGTGCCGCCTGGATGCTAGAATGATAACTGTTGTTGTAGGCGAATTCTATCAAAGGTAGAAGTTTATCCCATGATCCCCCAAAATCAACTATACAAGCCCGAAGCATATCCTCTAAAGTTTGGATTGTTCTTTCACTCTGCCCGTCAGTTTGTGGATGATATGTTGTGCTCAACTTTATCTGCGTTCCCATCTCCTTTTGAAAGCTTCTCCAAAACCTATAAGTAAAACGACTATCTCGATCGGAAATAATCGAGATTGGAACTCCATGTCGAGTTACTATTTCATTAATATACAACTTAGCTAGACGTTCCAAAGAATCAGTTTCTTTTATTGGTAAGAAATGAGCAGACTTCGTCAATCTATCCACAATCACCCAAATAGAATCGAATCCCTTTGATGTTCTTGGCAATTTGGTAATGAAATCAGTAGTGATCTGATCCCATTTCCACATTGGTATATCTAGTCGTTGCAACTGACCAAACGGTTTCTGATGCTCAATCTTTACTTTCTTGCAGGTAGTACAATCTTCTACATACTTAGCAACACTTCTCTTCATTCCCGGCCACCAATAGAATTGTTTCAAATCTCTATACATTTTATTCGTACCTGGATGAATAGAAAATCGAGATTAATGAGCCTCTTGCAGTACACGATCCCGTAATCCACCAAACGAGGTACCCAAATTCTGTTTCCCATACACAACAACCCACGGTCATCTTTCCCAAGCAATGTTGATATCCCAACCAACCGTTCAGATTTCAAACTTTCTTCTTGATAAGCATCTATTTGGCATTTCAATAATTCGTCAAAAATATTTGGAAGTAGCTCAGCTCGTAACGATATAGCTTTTATTGTTCCGCTTCTTTCTTGACGACTTAACGCATCTGCCACCACGTTCGCTTTCCCTGGGTGATAAAGAATTTCACAATCATAATCATTTACCAATTCCAACCATCTTCTTTGTCTCATATTCAGTTCATTTTGATCGAAAAGATGTTGGAGACTCTTGTGGTCCGTGAAAATTTGACATTTAGAACCATAAAGATAATGTCTCCAAATCTTCAAGGCAAAAACAACTGCTGCTAGTTCCATATCATGGGTAGGATATTGTCTTTCATGTTCCTTCAGTTGACGGGAAGCATAAGCAATCACCTTCCCACGTTGCATGAGTACACATCCCAAACCCAACTTAGAAGCATCACTGTAGACCACAAAATCTTCGGAACCTTCTGGCAATGCTAATATCGGCGTGCTGCAGAGTTTCTCTTTCAATATTCTGAATGCCTCGTCCTGTTCTGCCTTCCATTCAAACTTTAAATTCTTCCGTGTCATCTTGGTCAATGGTGTCGCGATTCGAGAAAAGTCTTTTATAAATTTTCGGTAATATCCAGCTAGACCCAGAAAACTGCGTACTTCGGTTGCTGTTTTCGGTGGTTCCCATCTTTCAATTGCTTCCACTTTTGCTGGATCAACTTGTATACCTTTCTCTGAAACTACATGACCCAAAAATTGAACTTCCCGCAACCAGAATTCGCATTTAGAGAACTTAGCGTACAACTTTTCTTTCTTCAATAACTCCAATATCAAACGAAGATGTTGCGCATGATCCTCTTTGGATCGGGAATAAATAAGTATATCATCAATAAACACAATGACAAATTTATCGAGATAAGGCTTACATGCCCGATTCATCAGATCCATAAAAGCGGCTGGAGCATTCGTCAATCCAAAAGGCATTACCAACAATTCGTAGTGGCCGTATCTCGTGCGAAAAGCAGTCTTTAAAACATCCTCCTCCTTAACCTTCAACTGATGGTAGCCAGATCTGAGATCAATCTTTGAGAAGTAACAAGATCCAACTAATTGATCAAAAAGGTCATCAATTCTTGGGAGTGGATACTTGTTCTTGATCGTGCGTTTGTTCAGCTCCCGATAATCGATACACATTCTCATTGAACCGTATTTCTTCTTCACAAATAAAACTGGTGCACCCCAAGGCGATGAGCTGGGTCTGATGAAGCCCTTATCAGATAAATCTTGAAGCTGTGACATCATTTCTTTCATTTCTGGTGGTGCTAATCTGTACGGCGCGCGAGCAATAGGATTGGCTCCAGGTATCAGGTCTATTCCAAATTCTACTTGCCTAACAGGAGGAAGACTATTCAAGTCTTCAGGAAAAACTTCTGGGTATTCACTAACAATGGAAATATCTTCCAGCTTACACTTTTCAGGCCTACTATCTATCACATAGGCTAGATAACTAGAGCAACCCTTATTAACACATTTACGGGCCTTTATCATAGATATAAGACTGGACTGATGATTCTTACGATCTCCATAAATTACTACCGATCTCTTATCAGGTAAAACGACATTGATTATTTTCTTATCACAAACTATATTAGCCTGATTCTCCGCTAGCCAATCCATTCCTACTACCACATCAAATTCGATCAAAGCTATTGGAAATAGTTGTATCGGTACTCCACATCCCTCTATATTTATCATACAACAATCAAAAACCTCTTTAACTGCCACTTGGTTATCATTTGCAGTGTCTACTAATAAAGCATGTTTTAACATTTTAGGCTCTAAATGCATGTGAGCAGCAAAGGAAGGAGACACAAAAGATCGGTTTGCACCGGAATCAAATAACACTTTTGCACGCGTGGAGTTTATGAAAAATGTACCTGTGACCACATCAGGAGTTTCCTCCGCCTCTTTAGCTGTCATTTGGAACGTACGACCCCTCGTTCTCGGCGGTTCTATTCTTGGAACTACTGGTCTCGTAATGGCCGGTTTCCCCGATGTACCCCCTGATTGTATTCTACCTCGTGGACAGTCTGATTGGAGGTGATCCGGAGAATTGCACAAAAAGCAAAATCGTGTTACTCGACAATCCTTTACAACATGCCCAGTTTTCCCACATTTAAAACAAACCCGTGACTCTACTTGGCAATTTCCCTGATGGTAACGATTACACCTTGGACATGGTCTTTCTGTTGGTCGAAAAGACGGACGGTTGTCAAACCTCTGAAATCTAGGTTTCCTCGAATCCTGTGGTGGTCCTTCCCATTTTCTTTTCCCTAAGCTCTTATCACCAGTATCTCTTTTATTATCTCTTTCCACATTCTCGGCAGCATCCATCGCAGCTGTAAAAGTATTTGGCCCTGTGGCAGTCACCAATCTTCGAACCTCGGAATTCAACCCATAAATAAACCTCTCCGTCTTCATCTTATCTGTAGCAACATAATATCCTGCAAAACGAGACTTCTCCAAAAATCGTGCAGTATAATCTCTAACCGACAGATTTCCTTGTTGCAGATTCATGAATTCTTCTTCTAACTGTCTGACAGCGGCTTGTGGACAGAAGTGCGTTGTGAAAGCTAACACGAATTCCTCCCATGAAAAAGTAGTATATACATCCGCTCCTCTCGATTCTGTATGAGCATCCCACCAATACAGAGCATCCCCTTTCAGCATCGTAGCTCCATAAAGCACTTTGTCTTCTTCAGCACATTTACACGTCTTGAAGATGGCCTCTATTTCCTTCAGCCATCTCATCGCCTTTACCGGATCCCGATCTCCTGCGTATGTAGGGGGCTTACAACTAAGAAACATTTTATAATCGCACCTTTTCACCCCTGGTAGAACAGTAGAGGTAAGTGGTATCTCCACTTCATGTTCCGGATTTGGTCTTTCAGTTTCATTAAGACGATTACGTTCGAACATGGCTTGTATGCTATCCTGTAATCTCCCCATTTCAGCAGTCAGATCATCTCGTGTAACAAACTCTGTACCATGCTGTTGTGTTCTACCTCCAGTTCGGCCTCCTGTTCCCCTTCCAGTTCTACCTCTACCACGATCTCCTCCTCTTCCCCCTGTTCCTAACGGCGGATTTCCTCCACTTGAATTCCTTCCTCTTCCCTGATTCCCTTGTCTGGTGCCACTCGCCATTCTGTGGATTCAAACAAGGTTAATATACACACATAAGCACATACCCCATATAATAAGATATTCCAGTTCAAACATGTACCTGTAAGATCATAATTACACTGGCCTGGTGTAATTTGAAATTACCTTACATGATGTTCCTTCTACCTTTTATACTTAATATCCCTAGGTTCTAATTTAATCGGGACATCCTACTTCACATGCAGTTTAAGTCTAGGTACGGATACTAATACCTAAATCCCTTAAACTAGGGCTCTGATACCATCTGTAACATCCCACAAAACAAAACATACATATAAAATATAATTCATAACAGGGTTTCACAATATCTTTCACATTACACATTTGGTCCCAAAGTCTGATCTAACCAATATAAAATTCAGTACAAACTTGATCCCATTTAGATCTGATAGTAGTTAATAACTGAAATTTAAGTACAAAAGTATCATCAACTTCGTAATGATCCTCATTCCACATAGCTATCCACCAAGTAAACTAATCATTTACTCTTACTGGTACCACCACCTGGAATACAGATTTTTAAAACAAAAATGAGGGTTAGACCTAAGGGTCTAGTGAGTAAATCTCTGATATTTGGAAATCATTAAAATTCATTTATATAAATACACACTTTTATATAAATACATTTACATCACGCGTAAAATAATACCAAATGCAATTCACACAACATACCTTTCACATACCACCTTATCCCTCCACCAATGGCCAATAACAATTGGTTGCGAGCCAATTTATCACACCGGTCCTAAGCCCAGCCACGTATTATATTTTCATATAATACTCACGTAATTATAATATCACAATATATTATAATTACTCACGTATGACATATCCATACACATCATCAAACATTTGTTAATCACATAATGCATTCCAGTAAAAATATACTTTTTAAAGTAAAACTCACCTCGTGCGTTTATCACAAAACTCTTTCAAGAATGATTCACGTATGTCGCTCCTTCACAGAATCTGAAATCAGATAAAATACCAAATATCTCTTTTAACACTTAACCTTACAAAATCCTCAAATCAAATCGCAATGAACAGTACCCAAGTCGCAACCCAAGATCACATGAAATCGCAATGAACAGTACCTAAGTCGCAGCCTCCTATTGCGATTCCACCCTGGAGTCGCAACCCCTAATTGCGATTCCACCCTGGAGTCGCAACCCACTATTGCGATTCCACCCTGGAATCGCAACCCACTATTGCGATTCCAAACCCGAATCGCAACCAACTACTGCGATTTCAATTCAAATCGCAAACGACCACTGCGACTTCAAGCCCAAGTCGCAATCGACCATTGCGACTTCGTTGAATATCGCAGTCCTCTATTGCGACTTCGATGAATGTCTCAGTTCACTGTTTCATCCTAAAACCCATATTTTTGCAGTTTTATACTATGCATGTAGCTGTAAAGTTGCAGATAGGTTTAAGACTATAAACATAACCTAACCATAACCTTAGATTTCCCAAAACATCCCTAAATCATCAAACCCACTTCAAAACTTATAGCAAAACACATATGAACTTATATATATATATATATAGAGGAGATGATATGAGATTATTACCTTTATCCCTTGATATGATTCCTAAACCCAGCAGAAGAAAACAATATTCTTCTTTGTTCTTGACTCTTTTTCTTCAATTGCTATTCTCCTTTCTCTCTCTTCTTCTTTGCCGTAAAAACCCACACACACATACAATTTATGATACTAATTGTATCTTAGGAAGACACCTCACCCTTCCTAACTCAATTTAGGCGGTGGAGGAGGGGGATATTTTCCCAAAAACCCAAACTAACCCTCAACTATCATAAAGTGTCAATACTCCA
The DNA here is from genome assembly GCA_033807775.1 of Saussurea involucrata. Lineage (NCBI taxonomy): Eukaryota > Viridiplantae > Streptophyta > Magnoliopsida > Asterales > Asteraceae > Saussurea > Saussurea involucrata. The sequence continues at coordinate 31,421,496 of CM066316.1, forward strand.
CCCTCAACTTCTATTCAAAAATTATAACTTACCCCTTAACTTCTAACTCTACCAAATACTTAAAATAAAGATTTGTAAAATAAATAATTAAAATACCTGGTTATTACAACCCCCCCCCCCCTTCTACAAACTTGTATAGGCCTTCGGGACCAACAAGTGGTATCAGAGCAGATTTGTTTAATCTCATAAACAAGATCTAATCTAAGATATTTCTCTTCCTTGCTATTATCTGAAAATGGCCACCAACACAAACACAAATTATATAGACAATGGTTCTCTTGCTAAACCCCCTAGATTTTCCAGAGATAACTTCAACTTATGGAAAAATAGGATGATACTCTTCTTAGAAGGTGTAGACCCTACTATGCCTTACTATCTTGAGAATGGTTAATTCATCCCTGTAAGAATAGATGCTGCAGTTCCAGCCGCTGAGAATAGACCTGCTATTCCTGAAAGGTTGGTCCCTAAAGAAATCTTTCAGTGGACCGATGAAGATAAGAAGAAAGTGGCTATAGATACAAAAGCCAGATCCATACGTTCCATGGCTCTTCCTGACGAAGTCTACCATTCCGTCATGAATCTGAAAACATCAAAAGCCATGTGGGACACAATATGTGTTCAGTATGAAGGAATGTCTGAAGTCCAGGACTCAAGAAAAATCAACCTGGTAAGACAATACGAAAGCTTCATTTCTGGTAAGAATGAAACTCTCTCTGAAGTTCACCAACGTTTTAATTGCTTAATTATAGATCTAAAAACTGTTGGTAAGGAATATTCTAACTTTGAAGTGCTGACAAAGTTTCTAGAAGGTTTACCTGAAAGCTCGGACAATTATTCTATGTGTCTCAAAGCTGTCAAAGGATCTAAAATCTATGACCCTTTCAACCTTATATGGTACATTGCTGAATCATGAGCAATCAAGCCATCTTAAGAAGAATCATGTAAAAGATTCCAAAAGCAACCCTGTTGCTTTACTCTGAGAGGAACCTTCTACTCAGCGACCCGTGGTCACTATCACTGAGTTAGAAAGTAACTCTGAAAGGTCATCAGATTATGATTCTTCAGATGATGATGAATCTTTGGCTCTCCTAACTAAAAAGTTCAGGAGATTCACCAAAAAGAAGATGTTTAGAAAGAACAAACCTCTTTCTATAACTGACAAGCCTAAATCATCAGGTTTTGTTGATAAGGCTACTGCTACTTGTTTCAACTGCGAAAAGACAGGTCATTTCGCTAATGAGTGCAGATCTAAGAAAGTCACTAGACCTTCAGCTTTCCCAAAGAAAACCTTTGTTCCAAGGAATAAAGATGACATATACGCAAAGCAGAAGGAAAAGTATGCAAAGCTGAAAAGCTTTAAGAAGAAAGGCAAAGGCTTTATGGCCAACTATGATTGGGCTGAATCTGATAAAGAAGAATCATCATCTGACTCTGAAGATGATGAAGCCAATCTATGCCTTATGGCTAAGATTGAAGATGAGGAAGAAAGTTCAGACATTCCCTCCACTTCAACCTCTGCTATTCAGGTATCGCCTTCTTTCTTTACCAATATTGCAAATATTGATGAAGCTGATAGTCTCCGCAAGATCGATCTATTGACTAGAAGTTTATACGAAGCCATGAACGGCAAAACTGTGGTTGAAAACCAAAACCTTGATCTCGCTGAACAACTGAAAAACTGTCACCTTCAAATAGAAAAGCTTTCTAAAATTGAAGAAGATTTCAAAGATCAAGTATATTTAAATCAGCTAGTCAAAATCGAACGAGCAGAAGCTATCGCTGCTTTAAAAGCTGAAAAAGCTACTGTTGAAGGATGGTGTAATTCTTCAACAAAGATCACTGAGATAATAAAGTCTCAGATTCCCCTGGGTGATAAACGTGGTCTGGGTTACAAATATGATACTCCAAAACCAACCACTGAGCGTTTAATTCTTAAATTTGGAGCGTTCGTATCCTCAGTCGCCGATACTTCATCTTCTCAGTGCTCCTCGTCCATTACACCAATCCCTGAGGAAACTCCTACCTCCTCAAAAGGCAAGGAGAAAATGGTTTATTCAAAACCTACCTCTGTCTCTAAAGACAAAGGTAAAGGAATTGTTATTTACCAAAATCCTCAGAAGGGTACCTTAGTACCAAAGCTGAATGCTTCTAAAGCCTCAGTGACCTACCCCTCTGGATCTAGAAAGCTGATCTCTGGATCTATTCAGCGATCTACTCCTAGACTCAGAGTGGATGTCCTTGGTAAGAAATCTGAAGAACTAAATGTTCGTCCCATTTCTAAAGCCAATAGTTTACTTGGTGCTGGCACTTCTAATTCAAAATTAAAAGCTCAGCATACAAATGGTCCAAGAACTACTTTTAGTTATAGGAAATGTTATCACTGTGGACTTACCGATCATATTGCTAGTAAGTGCCCCACAGCCACCAAAGCTGAAAACATAGCTAAGGTGAAGATTGCCCCCAAGGCAAAGAAGACCAACCCTGATGCAAATCAGGTCAAGGTGACTCCTACCACTGAAGTGAAGAAATTAACCAAAGTGAAGAAAGACAAAGCTGAATCTTCAAATGCTGCGAAGACCGCTGAACCTTCTATTCCATCTAGCTCCACTGACAAATGTGTATACATGGTTAAGTGGGTACCCAAGAAAAATTAATCTCTCTTTGTATTTCAGGTTAAGAAGGGTATCTGGTATCTCGATAGCGGATGCTCTAGACACATGACTGGAAAGAAAAACCTGCTCGCTGAATACAAGGAAGAGAAGGGTCCCTCTGTGACTTTCGGTGGAAATGGAAAAGGACACACCTGAGGGTATGGTGTACATTCAAATGGTACAACCTCCTTTAGAAGAGTCGCATATGTTGAAGGGCTGAAGCATAATCTTCTGAGCATCATTCAGCTTTGCGACATGGATAACAAAGTGATTTTCACTAAGGAATCCTGCTTTGTCACTGACAAAAAGGAGAAGATAGCTCTCAGCGGTTATCGTTTGGAAAATGTTTATGTAATAAACATGGACTCAACAACCACTGAGAACTCCTGTTTCTTCTCAAAGGCCTCATCTGATGTCAACTGGCTATGGCATAAGAGGCTATAACATCTAAATTTCAAGACACTGAACACTCTTTCTTCAAAAGAGTTAGTCACTGGTCTACCTCAGCATTCATACGCCAAAGAGTCTTTATGTTCAGCGTGTGAAAAAGGGAAGCAGACCAAGGCAAGCTTTAAGTCAAAGCAAGTCTCCTCAGTGTCATCTCCTCTACAACTACTCCATATGGATTTGTTTGGCCCTGTTAACAAACAATCCATCGCTGGAAAGAAATATACGCTGGTCATAGTGGATGAATTCTCTCGTTACACATGGGTAATGTTTCTCCGTTCTAAGAGTGACACCCCTGAATAACTCATCACCTTTGTTCGGAAGATGGAAACCCTGAACAATATGACTGTTCGCTCTATAAGGAGTGATCATGGAACTGAATTCAAAAACAGTTCTCTTGATTCCTTCTTTGAGAGTAAGGGTATTTCTCACAACTTTTCCTCAGTGAGAACACCGCAACAAAATGGAGTCGCTGAAAGAAGAAATAGAACAATTATTGAAGCCGCACGTTCAATGCTCAGCGATACTCACCTGCCTACTCAGTTTTGGGCAGAAGCTGTCAACACTGCTTGTTTTACGCAAAACAGATCGCTGATAGTTAAAAGATTCAAAAAGACAGCCTATGAACTCTTTCATGGGAGAAAGCCTTCAATCAGCTTTCTTCACATCTTTTGATGTCAGTGTTTCATACTGAACAACAGAGATGCCCTTGGAAAGTTTGATCCTAAGGCTGATGATGGAATCTTTCTTGGATACTCCTCAGTTTCCAAAGCCTTCAGAGTCTTCAATCGTAGAAGACAATCTGTAGAAGAAACTATTCACGTCACGTTTGACGAATCCCGTTCAGCGAACTCTAAACCGTCCGCTGATACTGAAGAACTGAATCAATGGATGTTTTCTCATCTTGGTGATTCAGAAGATGTTCCCACACCTCATGCTCACACAGTAGAAGATGATAGTCCTCCTATCATTTCAAACATGCAGAATAGTGAAGCTGAAACATCATGGGTCTCAGTTGTTCCTATAAACACTATACCTGCAGTTGATCAAAATGTCTCAGACATTCCATCTATTTCTCAGCAATCAGTGAATGAAATGACAAATGCAAGCATTCCTCTCTTAGCTGAAACTCCAGAAGCAGCTGAAGCCTCATCTTCAGCTCCTCCAGTTCTAGATGAGTCAGCGACTTATGCTCCGGCTCATCGATGGACTGTAAATCACCCAATTGATCAAATTCTTGGTGATCCAAATGTTGGTGTTCAGACTCGTAGAAGTGCAGGTAATATTTGTTTATTTGTTAACTTTTTTTCACTAACTGAACCAAAGAAAATAGATGATGCCCTTAGAGATCCAAACTGGGTCAGCGCTATGCAAGAAGAGCTGACTGAATTCGAAAGAAACAAAGTTTGGAAACTTGTTCGAAGACCAACTGCTAAAACGGTGATAGGCACTAAATGGGTCTATCGAAACAAGTTGGACGAACACGGTACTGTAACCCGCAAAAAAGCTCGTCTTGTTGCTCAGGGATACAGACAAGAGGAAGGTATAGATTATGACGAAACATTTGCTCCAGTAGCAAGACTTGAATCTATTCGTCTTTTCTTAGCATACGCTGTACACAAAAACTTCACAGTACATCAGATGGATGTTAAGTCAGCGTTTCTGAATGGAAAGCTGAATGAAGAAGTTTATGTGGAACAACCTCCAGGGTTTTCAGACTCTAAGCGTCCAGATTATGTTTATAAGCTGGATAAGGCACTTTATGGCTTGAAGCAAGCTCCTCGTGCATGGTATGACACTCTTTCTACTTATCTCCACATTGAACATTTTGAGCGAGGTAAGATTGACAAAACTCTATTTTTTAGAAAAGTGAAAGGTCATATCATTTTAGTTCAAATATATGTTGATGACATTATATTTGGTTCTACTAACCCTGAGCTTTGTACTCGTTTCGCTGATAGAATGAAAGATGAGTATAAAATGAGCATGATGGGTGAGCTAACATATTTACTTGGTCTTCAGATTAAGCAAACTGAAAAATGAACTTTTATAAATCAGGGAAAATATGTTAAAGATATGGTGAAGAAATTTGATTTAACTCATAGTTCAGCTATGAAAACCCCAATGGCACCACCGCTGACACTTGACAAGGATTCAAAGGGAATACCTGTTAATGTCACGCTGTACCGTGGGATGATCGGCTCTCTCTTGCATCTAACAGCTAGCCGACCCGATATTATGTATGCAACATGTTTGTGTGCACGATATCAAGCTGAACCTATGCTATCTCATATGAAAGCTGTAAAGCGAATTTTTCGATATCTTAAGGGTACCTGAAGCCCTTGATTTTTGAAGCAGCTCTGAAGTTAAAGAATCAAGGAGTAAAAGTTCCTGACTGGATGATCCCCACTGAAAAGACCCTTGATGAACTTCTCATTAAGGAAGAACCCTTCGAAAGCTGATATAATCGCCTTTTTCTCTATTGTGTCAGTTATCCTTCTGTCATTGTAATTTATTTCGCTTGTACTTATAATCTTTCTATTGTTCATTGTAACCTGATTCAATATTCTAAAGAAAGATTTCAGCGAATGTACTTTACTCCATCAGTACTGAAAAGATCCCAGAAAACAGTAAAAGGGACAAATATTTTATGAGTTCTTTTTATCCTTATGTTTTCATTAAATAGCAATTTTCTTTGTTGCTATGTCATAATCAAATAGGGGGAGATTGTTGATCCAAACCCTCAGTGATTTGATAATGACCCTCTCTAATATACTTAGTGAAAATTGTAAGTAAACAATAAGTATCAGAGTTTCACTATCGCTGATAGGTACTAAGATCTTACAGTACCGCTGATAGGAACTCTCGCTCTTTAGATTAAACATTCAACGAACACTATTCACCATTAATGCTGAGTCTGTTCAGTCATTATGATGATCGCTGATAAGTTAGTTGTTTACTTATGATCCCTGAAGACAAGTTTCACGTCAACATAGGTTCTACGCTGAAGTCGAAGATCAAGCTCAAGAACCAGCGACAAGTCTTCTAATGAACTGATGCGGATCAGCGAAGACTCAGATTTGTCCACTCAACGTGAAGTATCAAGTACAAGACTTCAGCTATCTATGAACTTTATCATTCGCTGATAAGCAACGAATAAAGCCCTGATTCAACGAAAGTTGATCATGAAGTCCTCCGAACAAAATACTTTTGTCTTAACCACCCTTGCACGACTCCGTACGAAATGTCAGAAAAGAACCTTCGAACTGTCTGAATCGTACAACCACTCTGACACTACACTGTTCATCCATGCGGCTACTAAGGTTGTCAACAAAGGTCAATGACATGCAACCAATCCACTGATGACACGTGTAAAGTGTATACTGACTTGCATTAAATGCATGCAGTATATAAAGAGATGAACCCACTTCATTTGAAGTAACTTGCTAACTCTGGACAAGTTCAATCTCTTATCTCAAGATAGGTTATTATTAGTAATTTCCTTATCTCTTTTAGTGCAAGAAACCTTAGTGTTCCAACTTGTTTAGATTTAGGTTTATCCTTAATCTTGTTTCTGCAACAAGCTGTAAATTGTTAATGATTTATCAATAAACAATTTAGAAAAGTAAAATTTGTGTGTTTGTATTCAACCCCCCCCCCCTTCTACAAACTTGTATAGGCCTTCGGGACCAACAGATAGCTCTCAGCGGTTATCGTTTGGAAAATGTTTATGTAATAAACATGGACTCAACAACCACTGAGAACTCATGTTTCTTCTAAAAAGCCTCATCTGATGTCAACTGGCTATGGCATAAGAGGCTCTCTCATCTAAATTTCAAGACACTGAACACTCTTTCTTCAAAAGGGTTAGTCACTGGTCTACCTCAACACTCATACGCCAAAGAATCTTTATGTTTAGCGTGTGAAAAAGGGAAGCAGACCAAAGCAAGCTTTAAGTCAAAGCATGTCTCCTCAGTGTCATCTCCTCAACAACTTCTCCATATGGATTTGTTTGGTCCTGTTAACAAACAATCCATCGCTGGAAAGAAATATACGCTGGTCATAGTTGATGAATTCTCTCGATATACATGGGTTATGTTTCTCCGTTCTAAGAGTCACACCCCTGAAGAACTCATCACCTTTGTTCGGAAGATGGAAACCCTGAACAACTTGACCGTTCGCTCAATAAGGAGTGATCATGGAACTGAATTCAAAAACAGTTCTCTTGATTCCTTCTTTGAGAGTAAGGGTATTTCTCACAACTTTTCATCAGTGAGAACACCACAACAAAATGGAGTCGCTGAAAGAAGAAAAAGAACAATTATTGAAGCTGTACGTTCAATGCTCAGCGATTCTCACTTGCCTACTCAGTTTTGGGCAGAAGCTGTCAACACTGCTTGTTTTACGCAAAACAGGTCGCTGATAGTCAAAAGATTCAATAAGACAGCCTATGAACTTTTTCATGGGAGAAAGCCTTCAATTAGCTTTCTTCACATCTTTGGATGTCAGTGTTTCATACTGAATAACAGAGATGCCCTTGGAAAGTTTGATCCTAAGGCTGATGATGGAATCTTTCTTGGATATTCTTCAATTTCCAAAGCCTTCAGAGTCTTCAATCGTAGAAGACAAACTGTAGAAGAAACTATTCACGTCACGTTTGACGAATCCCGTTCAGCGAACTCTAAACCGTCTGCTGATACTGAAGAACTGAATCAATGGATGTTTTCTCATCCTGATGATTCAGAAGATATTCCCACTCCTCATACTCATACAGTTAAAGATGATAGTCGTACTATCATTCAAAATATCTAGAATAGTGAAGCTGAAATATCATGGGTCTCAGCGGTTCCTTTAAACACTATACCTGCTTCTGAACCAAATGTCTCAGACATTCCATCTACTTCTCAGCAATCAGTGAATGAAATGACAACTGCAACCACTCCTCTCTTGGCTGATACTCCAGAAGTTGCTGAAGCCTCATCTTCAGCTCCTCCAGTTTAGGTTGAGTCAGCGACTTATGCTCCGGCTCAGCGATGGACTGTAAATCACCCAATTGATCAAATTCTTGGTGATCCAAACGCTGGTGTTCAGACTCGACGAAGTGCAGGTAATATTTGTTTATTTGTTAACTTTGTTTCTCTGATTGAACCAAAGAAAATAGATGATGCCCTCAAGGATCCAAACTGGGTCAGCGCCATGTAAGAAGAGCTGACTGAATTCGAAAGAAATAAAGTTTGGAAACTTGTTCGAAGACCAACTGACAAAACAGTGATAGGCACTAAATGGGTCTATCGAAACAAGTTGGACTAACATGGAACTGTAACCTGCAACATGGCTCGTCTTGTTGCTCAGGGATACAGACAAGAGGAAGGCATAGATTACGACGAAACATTTGCTCCAGTAGCAAGACTAGAATCTATTCGTCTATTCTTAGCATACGCTGTACACAAAGACTTCAAAGTATATCAGATGGATGTTAAGTCAGCGTTTCTAAATGGAAAGTTGAATGAAGAAGTCTATGTGGAACAACCTCCAGGATTCTCATATCCTAAGCGTCCAGGTTATGTTTATAAACTGGATAAGGCACTTTATGGCTTAAAGCAAGCTCCTCATGTATGGTATGACAATCTCTCTACTTATCTCCATATTGAAAAATTTGAGCGAGGTAAAATTGACAAAACTCAATTTTTCAGAATAGTGAAAGGTCATATCATTCTTGTTCAGATATATGTTGATGACATTATATTTGGTTCTACTAACCCTGATCTTTGTACTCGTTTCGCTTATAGAATGAAAGAAGAGTATAAAATGAGCATAATGGGTGAACTAACATATTTCCTTAGTCTTCAAATATAGCAAAATGAAAAAGGAACTTTCATTAATCAGGGAAAGTATGTTAAAGATATGCTGAAGAAATTGGATTTAACTTAGAGTTCAGCTATGAAAACCCCTATGGCACCACCGCTGACACTAGACAAGGATTCAAATGGAATACCTGTTAATGTCACGCTGTACCGTGGGATGATCGGCTCTCTCTTGTATCTTACAGCTAGCTGACCCGATATTATGTACGCAACCTGTTTGTGTGCACGATATCAAGCTGAACCTAAGGAATCTCATATGATCGCTGTAAAGAGAATTTTTCGATACCTTAAGGGTACTGCAAATCTAGGTCTTTGGTATCCCAAAGACTCAGGATTTGATCTAATTTCCTATTCAGATAGTGATTTTGCAGGTTACAAAATGGATAGGAAAAGCACCACAGGAGGCTGTCAGCTCCTGGGTGGAAAGCTGGTGAGTTGGACAAGTAAAAAAGCAAAACTCAATGTCCACCTCCACAGCTGAAGCTAAATATGTAGCCACTGGAAGCTGTTGTTCTCAGGTCTTGTGGATGAGAAATCAACTACTAGACTATGACCTTCAGTTCTCAAAAATTCCAATCTATTGCGACAGCACAAGTGCCATCGCTATAGCCAACAATCCAGTGCTACACTCAAAGACAAAACACATCAAAATCAGGTATCATTTTATCAGAGATCACGTGATGAATGGTGATATAGAACTTCATTTTATCCCAACTGATTATCAGTTAGCTGATCTGTTCACCAAACCTCTTGATGAGACAAGATTCAACTTTCTCATCAGCGAGCTTGGAATGCTGAACTTTGAAGAGTAAAATCTTCAGCGGTTCACATTTGATCAGCGATAGGATAAAATCAACTTGTATAACCTATTCTATCATCTTCTCTCTGAATAAACTTGATTCACTGATGTCAAGGTATGTTTTTCTCTCACTGACAATCGCATGTAAATGCAAGATTTCAAGACAAATTGCATCGCTGAATATCTCTTTCTTAATGAGCGATACTTTGAAATTTCTAAAACCAACACTGGTATTTCTATTTAGTGCATCATGTTTTCAAAAGTGTCCCTGAGCTTTCAAAACCTCATAGACATCCTAAAATATGAAAGGACAGTTGTGACGTCATCGCAACGGATAAGCCCTGGCACGTTCTTTTTCGGACACACGTTTGCACGTTTCGTTTACCTTCCAATCAAATGCAAACACGTGTCCGTGTCATGATGAAAATCTTTTCCCGCTCAAGATTTTCTCCCTCTAATCTCACTATATAAACACATTCTGGGTTTATATTTTTCCTTTATGTGAAAAACTTCTCCTCCAAGCAAGAAAGATTTACTGTTGCATTTCGAGCTATCAAAATTTCCAGAAACTGTTCATCTTCTTCTACTTCAACGAACCAGGTTAATACTCTTGTTATTTACCTACATTACTTGTTTATGATCTTATTCTTTGTTTTTACAAGATCAAACAAAAGAACTTTTTCAAAAATGAAATCATTTTTTTCATGGTTTTATGAACACAACCTTTCATGGTTGTTCTTCAAGTTTAAACGCAAAATCTTAAACTTGTTCTTCATACGTTTTTCCAGAATCCTAATTCTCAAAGGAAACTGGAAAACAAGACTTTTAATGGGTTTGCTTTTCTTTTTCAAAACCAAGAAAAACCCTAATCTTCATTAATACATTTTTGTCTGAATGAAATGGACAAAATTCGAACCATCTTATTGGAAAATCTTTCAACATTAAGATTATTCTTATTTGTTATATCTTTGGTTGAACTGATAATACAGAAATGGCATCTGCTGACATTCCTACCACTGAGAACACTGCTGCTGCTGAGGAATTGGAAATCACCCAGGCTCCTCAGGTCAAGTTCACTCTTGAAGAACTTGATTGGACAAAGTCAAACAACCTCTATGCGCTTTTCGAGTTTCCTCCTCGAAAGCAAGTCACACATCTGAATGATGCTGTGAATTTCCTGAAAAATTGTTGCCTCTCTACAGCCTTGACAATAACACCTCCCGCACATCAGCTACTGCTATCTCAGTTCTGGTATTCTGCCAGACACACTCAGCTACCATCAACCAAAGTTCCTTCAAAGAACATCGATTGCATCCTCTGTGATACTGATTTTGGTACCATAAAAATCACCCCTGCCATTATCCGAAAAGCCCTGAGCCTTCCCATCGCCACAAAAGAAAAACCTTTTGTTCCTCTCCCTGACCACAAGAAACATGCTGATAGGGAAGCCATCACTGCATTCTTCGATGCAATGGGCTATGTGTGGGAAACTGTGAGGGTTAAGAATCCTGAGAAGAAGCTGACCCTCATCAAGAAATCAAAAATGCCCAGCGAGATGAACCTTATCTTCGCACATTTGATAAGCTGCATGACTGCAAAGACCGGCTCCTCTGATCAAGCCGCTCAACCTCAGCAAGCAATGGGATATGCATTGCTGAAAGGTCTACATATAGACTGGGCATCGATAATCTACGATGATATTGTACTCAGAGTAGACTCTGCCGCTGACCGATCACCATGGGTTCCATATCCAAGATTCATCAGCGCCGTCTTCCAAACAGGCCTGAAGGACAACTACCCAAAAGAGGGTGACCTGAAACTCTCTTCAACCCAGTGGAAAACGAGGTACGTCTCTTTACACTATTAACTCTTCTCAATCCTCCTTCTTCTACTTCTGCAGCTCCTTCAGCGGACAAACCCATCGCTGATACCCAAGCTGCAACCTTCATTCCTTCTCATAAATAGAAACACTCATCTACCCAACTTAGTTCCAAAAGAACTAAGAAAACAAAGGAGCAACCCCAGCAATCTCATGCTGAAGACTCCTCAGCTCATCTTGAAGAGCTAAAGGAAAGTTCAGCGGTACGCTCTTCCACAGTTGAACAAGCCACCCATTCCATCCCAGCTTCAGCGTCTCTAAATGTTGAAGTTATAAACTTGGAATCTACCCAACCTCCTTCAGTCTCTCTACAGACTGAAGAAGTAATTCTCAGCGGATCCAACGCTGAACCCCGCACTCCATTGGACTCAAATCCAGTTTTCACCACGATCACTGGAGCAACCATCATTCCTCCAGAAGCTAAATCTGATACTCTTCAAGGAATGATGGATACAGGACCTGCAGAACTGACCATGCATACACGCACTCTAGCTGACGACATGGAACTCTTTTCTGGACACCGAGGTTTTGACGAATTCACCAATCCTCCTGCAGGTATACACTAACCCATATACACTGTAACTGAACCCCAAACTTCTGAGCTTTCCTCTGTTCATAAGTACTTATATGTTACAGGTCCTAATTTGGGAGACATCAACACATCTCTGAAGAACCTGGATACAAAGCTGACAGGTCTCACCACTACTCTCTCAGACAACTCTTCAGCTGTAACAAACGCTGGAGAGAATCTCACCAAGCTGACAACAGTGGTTGAACAGAATGCCTCCAAAGCTGACTTGGAGAAGGTTGATCATACTCTCAGCAACTTTGCCAAAGTTCTTGCTGACATCTACACAGACTACACCTCTCTCAAAACAACAGTTCAATCCATGTCCAGCGAAGTCACAACGCTGAAGACATCCGTTGAAAAACTAGAGGGAGAGATATCTGCTGTAAAGACTGAAGTTAACACCTCAGTAAATTCAGTGAAAACTGAAGTCTCTATGGTCAAAGAGATTGTTCAGAAAATGCTCGATCACCTGACCACCTTAACTTCTCAATTCACTTAGGCCGATCGAGATAATCTACAAAAGATCAGTCCTGCTATTACTGGCCTAGAAGACAGAGTAGCAGCGATTGAAAATTGCATACGAGTTACTGGCCAAGAAGACAGTAATCTTATGACTGCTGTTGCCGCTGAAAAGTCCGTTACCTCCCCCAATCATGATGTGGAAGAGGGGGAGAAGACTAAAGAAGACCTTCCCCATAATGATGAGGGGGAGGAGAAAAATATTGAAGACCTTCCCTCTACTGAAGAGGGGGAGAAGACAATTGAAGAAACAATTGCTGGACCTCAGGGAGATGAAAAGCCTGAGGGAACCGAGAAGCTTACCTTTGTATCTGAGGGGAGCAACTCGAAGAAGATGCTGAAGAATCTGAATCTGAAGCTGAAGACGATGAAGCCGTCGACATCTCTGACGATGAACCATCATCCAGTGATAAGGCTGATGATGACGATGATGATGATGATGACTCCTTTATCGTCAAGCCTGCACAGAAGACTAAAGCTCTTAAAGGGATTTTGATAAATGAACTTAAAGGGAGCGGACCAAGACAAATCCTGCAGCGTCTAAAGCTGACAAAGGCAAAAACAAAGGCCTCGCTGAAGATGACAATCTGACAATCTTGCTTAAAAGGCCGGTTTGTCATGTACACTACCTTCTACTCCTTTTCACTACATCCCTCCTCTATCCTTTCGTAATTCCAACTCTACTCTCCATAAAACCTCTATACACTTAACCCCATTCTTTTACTATCTCTGTTCTACCCAAGTTCTTATTCGTAAGATCGCTGTGTTTCAGCTAGTCCTCTCCCCTGTTTGAGGATATCGCTGAAGTTTCTACAGTTGCGACTTCACCAACAATAATCCCAGCTCCCAACGCTGAAGAAATAATCCCAGTCTTGGATTTGATCTCTGAGACTTATGAACCTGAAGAACAGCTGCTCTCTCACAAAAGCAGACCTTCCTTGGTTCCTCAAAAACCAAGTGAAGAGGATCAGAGAAGAAGAGAAGAAATAATAAAGAAGTTCGAAGATCAGTGAATCATCCTAAAGCGTGATCAACTTCCTTCCATTCCTCCAAAGTTCAGACTTTCACAAAAGGAATACAAGGATCACCTCAGAGCTGAAAGGTTAATCGCTGAAAGAAGAGAAGCTGAAGAAAAAGACAGATAACTCGCCATCCAGCTTACTCAACAATCAGTGAAAGACCCCAAGCTAAAAAGAACTCCAATCGAAGTTCAACGTCAGCTATGGGAAGACGCCAAGAATATCGTTGAAGAAAAGAGAACTGTGTCTCAATCTACTTTAATCTGGTGCAAAGAAATGGTACACTTCAGATATCAATCTGCCAGAATCATCAAGGTACTCATCGCTGGAAGATCAACCCTCAAAGTTTCAATCGCTGAAGACATCATGAAGTACGGTCTCTCTGAATGGTTGGAGATCAGATTAGCCATCCAGAAGTCTCAATCTAAGTACAAGGATCATGTTGAAAAGCTGATAAACAAACAGATCGACTTAGTCTCTTCTTGTGTGGATATTCCTCCTCCCCCTCCTCTCGAAAGTCAGAAAAGAAGGGCCTCTGCAAAGAAAAAGTCTAAATCTTCAGACTCAGGTCCTCGTATACGAAACGAAACAGGTATTGGTTTTTCTCTTAATGAAGTCCTTGGTCCAGAACCTGACCTTTCTGCACTTGACACATCTCTTCCTCTTTGTGAGACTTTCATCCCTGGGAAAGTCATAAGCAAACCCTATGGGATATTCTTTATTGACTATGATAGACGGAAACGTTTTCAACATATCTCTGAGCTTCCCATCACTCCCATCGAACATCTGAAATATCTCATCTACTAGTGTGATTTCAAAAATGACATTCAGGCACGGCATCTTAAACCCTTGATTTTTGAAGAAGCTATGAACAAAAGGAATCAATGAGTAAATGTCCCTGACTGGATGATTCCCACATCAAAGACCCATGATGAACTTCTCATTAAGGAAGAACCTCTATAAACTGATAGGATCGCCTCATTCTTCTATTGTATCAGTTATTCTTTTGTACTTGTAATTTATTTCGCTTGTACTTGTAATCTTTCCACTTCCCTTTGTAATCTGATACGAAGTTTTAAAGAAAGATTTCAGCGAAAGTACTTTACTCCATCGGTATAGAAAAGATCCCAGAAAACAGTATAAGGGACAAATATTTTATGAGTTTTTTATCCTTATATTTTCATTAAAATAGCAATTTTCTCTGTTGCTATGTCATAATCAAATAGGGGGAGATTGTTGATCCAAACCCTCAGTGATTTGATAATGACCCTCTCTTAATACTTAGTGAAAATTGTAAGTAAACAATATGTATCAGAGTTTCTATCGCTGATAAGTACTAAGACCTTACAGTACCGCTGATAGGAACTCTCACTCTTTAGATTAAACATTCAGCGAACACTGTTCACCATAATGCTCTGAGCCGGTTCAGTACTTATCGTGATCGATGATAAGTTAGTTGTTTACTTATGATCCCTGAAGACAAGTTTCACGTCAACATAGGTTCTACGCTGAAGTCGAAGATCAAGCTCAAGAACAAGCGACAAGTCTCCTAATGAACTGATGCGGATCAGCGAATACTCAGATTTTTCCACTCAACGTGAAGTATCAAGTACAAGACTTCAGCTATCGCTGAACTTTATCATTCGCTGATAAACAATAAAGAAGCGCTGAATGAATGAAAAGCTTATCATGAAGTCCTCCGTACAAAGTACTTTTGTCTTAACCACCCTTGCACGACTCCGTATGATATGTCAGAAAAGATCCTCCTTATTATCTGAAATCGTACAA
Organism: Saussurea involucrata; assembly: GCA_033807775.1. Taxonomy (NCBI): domain Eukaryota; kingdom Viridiplantae; phylum Streptophyta; class Magnoliopsida; order Asterales; family Asteraceae; genus Saussurea; species Saussurea involucrata. The sequence continues at coordinate 31,437,033 of CM066316.1, forward strand.
CCACTCTGATACTACACTGTTCATTCATGCGGCTACTAAGGTTGTCTACTCAAGTCAGATCCTACAACAAATCAGCTGCTGCCACGTGTAAAGTGTAAACTGCCATGCATTAAATGCATGCAGTATATAAGGTTGTCTACTCAAGTCAGATCCTACAACAAATTATTATTAGTAATTTCCTTCTCTTTCTTAGTGCAAGAAACTTAGTGTTCCAATTTGTTTAGATTTAGGTTTATCCTTAATCTTGTTCCGCAACAAGCTGTAAATTGTTAATGATTTATAAATAAACAATTTAGAAAAGTAAAATCTATGTGTTTGTATTCAACCCCCCCCCCCCCTTCTACAAACTTGTATAGCCCTTCGGGACCAACAAAAAAAACCACAGACGACTTTGGATGTCGTCGCTGCACTATGGTCGCCAAACAGGGGCGATGTCCTTATGTTTCGGGTGTCGAGAGTATAATGATTACAATACAAATGAAAGAAAGACTTTAAATGTAAAGAAACAAGTGTGTCGAATGTAAAAACAGATGTGTCGTGTGGAAAAAACAATGTGTCGTGTGTGTAAGTTGTGCGTCGTAAGCAATCCTTTGAGAGAGAATTCTATGCTTCGAGTGCTTTCGCTGAGAGTTATGTTGTGTCCATATGTCCGAGATGATACGCGGAATGATGATTGTCTTTGTATTTATAGTCTTCGAGTGCTTTGAACAACTCCATAAAAACTGCTTGATAACGGTCGTAACGGCTACTGGTTTTAATGCTCATCATTGTCCTTGTCGGTTATGTCCGTTGATCATAAATGACATTGATTCCTGCATTTAAACAGTGAAAATATAACAGAATTACCGCATGTTAGTCGGTCAAGGTCGCAAGGTTCCATATGACGGTCGTGGGAGCTAGACGACGTCATGGTCGAGTGTCGTGAGGTGGATAACTTTCGATTTCAACTTTGATCAAGGAATAAAGTATTATGATTTTACCTTATTATGAAAAAGTGTAATAAATGTTCTCCCTATTTTGGTCGTGGTCGAGACTGGTGAAATTTTACCCAAACAGTTTGCCCCCAAATTTTAAAAATAGAGTGGCAAATTCAAATTTAAAAAAAAAATATTTTGCTAGTCGGACGCCTAGGGTCATGACACGTGTCAAAAGGTCACTTCGGTTTCCTTGGAACTGGATCGGTCCAATTCCAACTAAAGGTGAAGTCAAAAAGGGGATAAGGTCGTGACGTCACGCTGACGCGCGATCGTGCTTAACAGCTATCATCGCCAGGTGTCGACGATCCGTGAGGTCATACGAAAAGACGAAGGCACGCGTCGATCATCGGGTGACTCGACCTGACATGATCGTTTACATAAATAGAGAGCGCGGTGGATCTTTTCTATCTTACGTTTCCAGAGGGTTTTTAGAGTAAGATTTTCTTATCGATTCTTGCTGTTCTTCGTTCAATCCCTTACAAACCTGCAAGAATCTTCGATTCAATTAGAGATTTCGAGGTTTTTAGAGCGCCTATATAAGGTACAATTTCTTAATCTTTTTAAGTCTACTTAACAGGGTTAGAAATATCGATTGAGCCTGTAAGTTCCATTCGAGATCAAGGGGGTCTCGATGATCTTAGAAGTTTGGCCAAAATCCCTGCGGGAATTACACTAATTCGGGTAGGTCATACCTGACTAGATGAGTGTCCTGGGGGGTATGTCGTGATATACGAATACCCCTTTAAAATAGGTTTCGAATGGCCTTATTCGCCTTTGGCCAAGGCTTTTATGCTCGAGTTTGATTTAGCACCGGGCCAATTAATGACCCAATTCCGGCGAGTCGTACAAGTGATTGAGTGTTTTACCAAAAAATGAAAATCTCCCCTGAATGTGCACGACCTCCTCTTGGCTTATCAAGTCAAGAAGGACGGATGTCATCGCTATAGCCTGTATTCTAGGTATAAGGGTGATCGTACCTTGGTCTTAAAGACTGCTGTAAATGACCGTAACTGGAAGACCAGGTACGTGTTCGCGCGTAAGTTGACTCTCGACTCTGAGAGTGGCTGGGTCAGGGCCGGTTGGAACGTGTTGGTGAGATTTTCTAATTTTTTGTTGCATGTCGTGTATTAGTTTTTGACTTATTTCTAACCTGTCTTCTATGTGTTGACAGATATTAGGTTTGAGGACGTGAAACCTTACGCCAACTCTCAAGCAAAGGTCGACGCATTATTGGAATTCAGCGTTGTTGAGCGGTCGTTTTTCACACGACATCGGGTGGACGACGACGACGACTTGGTGTATCTAGGAGAGAATCGAGGAGAGAATCGAGGAGAGAAACGTGAGGAGGAGGAGGAAGAAGAGGAGACAGAGGAGAAAGAAGAAGAGTCAAGAGAAGAAGAAGAAGAGATGACCGGTAAGTGTTTTATTCATTTCTACTCAACTTCGATCATTTCTCTTATGTCCACTGTGTAACGTTTTTTCCTTCGTTGTTTCCAGGAGAATCTCAAGGAAAGGTGTCAACTGCCAGTGCCAAGAGGCCAGCTCAACTTGAGCTCGCCAGCAAGGGCAAGGACAAGAGGCAAAAGACCTCGACCACTAGGTCTGAGGTTTCAAAGAAGACGAGGATGACGATCACGAGGGAAACGTCTTCAAGGGCTGATGACTCGTCGAGAGTCGTCACGCCCTAGAAGGCGAAGGTATCGGTTGCATCGCCTGCGAAGACAAAGACATCTTCTAGTGCGATCGATGTAACACCTATTAGGTCGGCGCCTCCGGTGAAAACGGCGAAGTCCCCGTCCACCACGTCGATCCCTTCGTCGGCCGACAAGGGCAGGGATCACACGACGGGAGGGGCTAAGGTTACGGCGGTCAACTTTACGTTGCCGTCGAACTTTATGGCTGACAATATCCTAGACGGGACGAATCTGTCTCATCTGGGAAAATATTTGCTCCCTTTTTTCAAGGAGCGTTTTGAGGGAGTCTCGGTCGAGGAGACGGGATCCCACGTCGCCGGACTTGCTTTCATGGTAAGTTTTTCTTTCAAAACTTGTGTTTCGGTGTTTTAGTCTTTGTCGAGTGTTTACTAACATGCTTCTTTATGTTTTACAGGCGTTCCAGTCTTCCCTTGCTCTGCACGCCAAAGCGGAGAAAATAAGGGGACTGGTGTCCTCTGCTCACGAGAGGGGGAATTGTTGGGATTTTTTGTTCAAAAACCGGTTTCAAAAACCATAAGAGTTAAAGTATTTTACGCAACGGAAGCAAAAAAATAAAATTTTTGAACAAAAAACATAAAACAATTTTATTCCCACCAAGGATCTTGTTACATGCATGAAAAGATAAAAACACAAAAGGCAAGAGAGTTCAAGATTACAACCTTTGTAGTCCTTTGGTTCCTCACGGGAGGTTGGATGTTGGTGATGAATGTAGAACCCAAAAGAGAGCTCCTCTAGAGTAGTCCACCGACAAGCTCCAACACCAAAGTATGCTAGTACCTTTCTTGATATGAGATGCAAGCTCACTTCTTTCTCAATACTATACTAGTGTTAAAGATAAGAAGAAAAACCACCACCAAAATGGGTGGTATTCGGCCGAGAGGGGAGAGGAGGAAGACAGAAAAAAGCAAAATCCAATTTTGTGTATCTTTCAAGTGTCTATCTCTCTCCATAAGTTCTCAAGATATGCAACCAAACCCTTTTTTTTCATTTGGCCAAAAATTGGTCCAATAGCATTTGAGTCTTACATGCAAATATTACACTTGCGCCCCTCTAGTTTGAATTAGGTAAAATCAAGATTTTAACAATTTAAACTATATTACATTTAGTCCCTCCTTCTAATTCTAGTTACATATGAACCCATCATATTATTTAATAAACTAGAATATTTCATTTGCATTTAATATTATGAATTATATTCAATAATATAATTAATAATATTTATCAAGAAATAATAATATTTATTAAGAATCAAATTCTTATAAATATTAATTTAGTGTCTACTTGTTGTTCGGTGTGACCCTATAGGATCATATATTACCGGTAATATTATTTTATAATCATTTTTGAGCATATAGAACCAACAATCTCCCACTTGCTCAAGATTGCATTATAGAATGATATAGGCAGTGGGGAACGTCTAGCAACATCTCACTGCTCCCAGCAATGTATGATTGTAAGTGCCATTCAACAACATCCAATTTCCCATGAGTTCATAGCTTCAATTGATGTATAAGGTGTGGTATCAGTTATCCCTTTGTTTAGACATCATGTTGAACATGAGACATGGATCACTATCATTCTCATCTATTGTTCAACTTTTGGTAAGGCGCCTTAGATGTCTCACTCTTAAAACATTAAGAGGAACAAATCCCCTCTTGAATACATACGCCTCTCATGCAATTCATGCCATGCCTAATGATGGCCTTTATAGCTTCCTCTTTCAAGAACAACGGTTAACCATATCAAAGCATAGCACTCCCTACACCTGAGTCCCAAATATGCATCTCAAGTCGAAGGATACAAAGATACTTCCTTTATTCAAGAATCACTTATGACGACGATCCATGAAGTGATCTTGAAGCGGGTCAGGTCCAGTACTTGTTCCTTAACAAGTAACTATGAACTTGGTTGCAACACTTTGCCACCTTTACTCTTAAAAGTCAACCAATCCAATTCATATTAGTCTTACTTCATGGTTGTTCCCACAACTATGATCGACTATGGACATTTAGAATAACTGTTTTATTCAAGGATTAAAAACATGCTAATATAGAACACAACGAGTATGTAAAAGATCATATCCTATATATCTAACTTAAATACTATACTTGTTGCTTAACTTGTTCCAATACCCAAATACTAATTTCAAATCAAAATGATTTGTGTGAACTTTGTGAATACTGACTTTATTTTTATATTTTTTATTCCGAATATAGTTAAGGTTTGGAGTAGGTGCTTGGTAATCTGATGTGACATCGGGTCCTTTAGCTTGCGTAACGGCACCCATATTTTCACAAAAGATTTCTAGGTGATCCTGAATGGGAGACATCTACCTAGCTTTTCAATGAACGCTTTCATCCAAGCATCTTTCTTGTGCAGCTTCTAAAGCAACAGTGTATTCTTATTTTGTAGTGTATTATGCAACTTTTGACTTTGCTTGGAACCTTTTCAAACGAACTACTTCTTCATTCATAATGAAGACATTTCTCTTTTGTGATCGATAACCTTCTCGATCTTTATAAGTGAAACATTTTACTATGATCTTCTTCCAACCGTCAGTTAAGGAATATTTCTTTGGTTCTTCGTAAGCACCTTAAATTGTTCTTTATAGTCATCCAATGACCTTCCCTTGTATTTTGTTGGTATCTCCTTCTAATGCTCTAAAGCATTACGATACACTCGATCTAGTGCATTTCATGGCATATATGATAGATCCAATTTTCGAAGCATATGGAATACCAATCATTTCATCTAGCTCAGCCTTTGTGCTAGAACATTTGGACATGCTTCAAAATGATGTCATATCATACTTGCAAGAAACTACCTTTAGAGCCTTGTATCTTGAACCTTTCAAGATCATGTCAACATATGCACTTTAACTTAAACTTATAAGTCGTCTTGATCTAATCTCTAAAGATATTTATTCCAAGAACACAATTAGCTTTTTCTAATTCTTTTATTAAGGAAATACTGTCCGAGCCAAGACATGATGTCTTGCTAAGTCTGAAAGTTAATTTCCAAATACTAGTATGTCTTGCACATACAGGATTACGAATTTTACTGCGCTCCCACTAGTTTTAGTAAATGCATGAGTCATCTTTTATTTTGATGAAAATTAAACTTTTATTTTCCTGTCAAAATAAAGACTTCTGCTTTGTGATACTTGTACTGATCCATGAACGGATTGTATCTCAGTGTTCATGACTCTAAGCCACTTACCAGATTCAGAATCTGACGTAGCATTTTAGCAGTTGATGGGTTTACTAGAACCCAATCATCCATCATTCTTTATTAGTTATAAGAAATCGATATCTCTCGAATGTCTGAATGATTCTACTAGATTTGCGAACACTTGGTGTTTGTACTAAGTTTCTGATCAATCAAATTGCTCAGATTCAACAACCCTTGTTTGATAACTAGTGCCAACCAATAAGTGCATTAGATTATGAGGTTCTTGATTCCTTTCAAGTGCCTTAAATCTCCCATTTGCCTTGATCATAAAAAAAAACTTGCTTTCTAAGAACTTGGATTTGGAACAATAAACTATTTTATTGTTTGTGGGATTGTAGAATCGGTATATAAAACAATTTATAGTATATTCTACAATATATGCATTTGGTAGATTTTGGGTCGAGTTTACTTGAAGCTTATTGTCTTACATGAGCTTCATAAACGCACACCTTCAACTAAGACTAAGGATAAAAAAACTTTCATACTAAATCTTATAAGGTGTCTTGTCTACCTTTTGGTTAGTGCCAAAACATATGGTTTATGATAACTAAGGCATAAAATTCCGAATTGATATAGGGATAGTACTTCTACTTATCGTAGAGCGAACTATATTTAATAAGATTTGGTCTATCCTTTCGGATATACACAACTTCTAAGATGATCCAAGAGTTCTTGGTTTAGTTACTGTCCTTCTGTATTAGAAAATACTCTAATGGTCCTGCTGAGTTGTTTTCTTAATCCTCACTTTGAAACAACTTGAATTACATTAAATGCTTCATCTTTAAGTTTCAAATTCGTCAGTGAAGACTTTGTTTTACCTATCACCATGTCTAGACTTGGTTTAAAAAAACACATACATCAGCATGTATAAGTTCAAACAAAAACTTTTCTCCTTTTCTATGACCAGAGAAAAGGGGTTATAGTCAACTTTATCAAGATCGCATATTTCAAATGAAAATATTTATATTTAGTTTCAAAAATACCACAGTTTTGAAATTTAGATATGCGTTTAAGGTTTACTTGATTAAGTTGACTATTTCATGTGTAGACTTGATTCAAAACACTTTTGAGTATTATGGTGATTATATAAAACTATGTCTTAGAAGACTTTTGAGATTCACTTTATTATTCAATTAGGAGGACTAGTTCTCGAAATAGAATAATTCAATTTGAATATGAATATAATCGTTTCCAAAACGGTTAAGTGAATTTCATTCAATCAATAGACACGTGACTGAAAAATAATAATTTAGTCAAACTAAATTCAAATATTGTTCGAACCAAAACATTGTTTAACAATACAAGCCATATGGTTTCATAATAGAATCCTCTATAAGCTTGGTATGCATTCCCGCTTCCTTGCCCATGTGGATCACCATTTTGCTTGTCATTCAGTCATCTACTTTTCTTGATCATCTGTAACATATTACAAAAGCGAGTTTTACACTTAGTATCAAATACACAAGCGTAAGATATAAAAGAAAAAAGGTTCTATCTATCCAATAGATACTTGAAGGACATTCCTTCGTTAGAAAACATTCAGATGACAATGACCAAGGTAACCACACTTACCACATGTAAACGCTTCCATAGAAAGACTCTTATCAAACGTCTCTAGCATTGTATGCAACTGTGAGACCGAAAAAACTTTTGATAAAGGCATCAAATTTTGGGGTCAATGATCTAAGGATCATATCTATGGCCAACAGTTCGGGATAAGGATAACCATGGTTATCCAAATAATCAAGGTGCGTCCTCATCCTCTGAACATGTGTGGTTACATCTTGGTCTTCCTCCATCTTAGTTCTATAAAGTGCCTGAAGAGTTCCCAGGCGTTCACCGAACACATAGCTTTGATGAAGCTCCCCTAAGTGGATTATCATCTCTAGTGCCGTATATGAGAATATCTCCACATCTTCTCGTAAGAGTGGATCTATAGTCTCAAGCATAAGACGTGATATGTCGATTGAATCATCATTATGTTTCAACCAAGCCTTGTGATCTTCAGTGGAGGTAAGAGGAGGTTCTTGACGAAGAGGTACGTTAAGAAGATATGATCTGTGTTCACTTTTGAGAACTTGTCTCAATCTGTGAAACCAACTCGGGAAGTTTTGAGTGGTTAACTTTTCTTGGTTAAGCCATGCTCTTAGGGATGAATTAATTGTAGTGTTTGCATATTGGGCCATCTACAAAATTTAACAAAGTTAATATAGTATTTTCAATATTAATTATTAAGCAAATTAATTACCCTTTCGTTTTCTAAAAAAAACATTAATTTGCATATAATCTAGGATCCAACGTTGCAAAACAAATGAAATGGTTAGGTGACCTTTATCCCGTCCATTTAATCCAACAAGGTAGGTAACGTTTATCAATTTCATCGAATGTAATTCCTAGCGATATGGGATCCCTTAACAACTTGTTTGTTAATTGGCATGTTTGATCCCATCTATGCCTTGGGTCTCTAATGCTTAGGTGACCTTTATCACAAAAGATTCCCAATCAAGTCATCCTACATGAAACAACGTGTGAAACTCACATCCATGTGGTTAGGTGACCTTTATCCCACGAAGACATAAGAATTACCTCATCCATCTCAAGACAATCCGAGTGGTTAGGTGACCTTTATCCCACAAGGGTGTCATAGCGACGTATTGAGTGTTTCTCAAAAGGACGACATAGACTTGCATTTTGAAAAAGGATTTATGATGTTTTATAATTCTAGTTTTAAAACATTTTATTGTCATGTGTTCGTATTCAATAAGATATGGTACCATATTTAAAATCTTATTTCTCATTAAATGGTTCCTTTTAGTTAAATAAAATCTCTATTTTATCAACTAATTATATATGATCATATGTTAATATTAACGTTTGAGTTTGATCATAATAAGAACCATTTATAGTCTTTTAATAAAACATTTTTATTATTAGATTATGAATTTTTATGAATTTTGAGATCTCCATTCAAACTCCTTCTATAAAAACTCAAAATCTCAATTTTTGTCTTAAAAACCATAGTACCATATTATTGCATGCATCCAATAATCAAGGTACTACTTTTTAAGAAAAAGAATTTTTCATCAAAATGAATAAATTTAAAATCTCCATTTTAATTAATTTGGCTCAATTTAAAAAACCAATTTTATAGTCACGTCGTTTTTAAATAAACAATTTTATATAAAACTTATTTGAACCAATTTGCATGTCATTGTTTTAAAATCTCCATTTTAAATATTGGTTGATATAAAATCTCTATTTTAAACTTGGTTCATTTAAAATTTAATTTTAAAATTTCTCGCTTCAACTTTAAACAATTTTAAATAAGCGCATTTGAACCAATTTTATGTTCTTTACTAGCATACAATATCATATATTTTAACGCATCAAAAAGAACATAATCAACCATAAAACATGCAAAAGAATGTGCATAAAACAAAGTCATTTCTAATGACATTTCTTGTGAGCCAAAACAAGAAATGCCAAGTCCATTCCTAAGGGACAAAAAAAAACTTCAAGCTCCCACTTGCTTTAGCATCTCCATTCAAACAAGAACATCAAGCTCCATCTTCAAGCTCCATGTTGGCCTTCTTCTTGTTACATTTTATAAAATAAAAACTAGTTTTAACAACTAATCTAAATACTTACAAAATGAACAAAAGAAACATAAAATAATAAAACCTATTTACTATTACAAACCAACATGAATAATAATAAAAATTAAAACAAATTTAAAGGAAACAACATAACAACCAACACATTGGTCCATGGCTTGTTTATGCACATATTATTCATAAAAAAACATAAAACAACACTTTGTTTTTGCTAGGCAACTTTTATGTAACAAAAATGCATGTTGAAATTTTGTTACATAAAATATATACATATAAAAAAATACAAACTAGTTGCCTAAAAACCATGTATGAACCTTTCATATAAAATGAAATTTTATCCATGGCTTCCAAAAAAAAACAAGTTTTATCCAAATAAAACTTATTATCTAATCATGCATTATAACATAGGCTCTGATACCACTTGTTGGGATTTTTGGTTCAAAAACCGGTTTCAAAAACCATAAGAGTTAAAGTATTTTACGCAACAGAAGAAAAAAAATAAAATTTTTGAACAAAAAACATAAAACAATTTTATTCCCACCAAGGATAAAAACACAAAAGGCAAGAGAGTTCAAGATTACAACCTTTGTAGTCCTTTGGTTCCTCACGGGAGGTTGGATGTTGGTGATGAATGTAGAACCCAAAAGAGAGCTCCTCTAGAGTAGTCCACCGACAAGCTCCAACACCAAAGTATGCTAGTACCTTTCTTGATATGAGATGCAAGCTCACTTCTTTTTCAATACTATACTAGTGTTAAAGATAAGAAGAAAAACCACCACCAAAATGGGTGGTTTTCGGCCGAGAGGGGAGAGGAGGAAGAGAGAAAAAAACAAAATCCAATTTTGTGTATCTTTCAAGTGTCTATCTCTCTCCATAAGTTCTCAAGATATGCAACCAAACCCTTTTTTTCATTTGGCCAAAAATTGGTCCAATAGCATTTGAGTCTTAAATGCAAATATTACACTTGAGCCCCTCTAGTTTAAATTAGGTAAAATCAAGATTTTAACAATTTAAACTATATTACATTTAGTCCCTCCTTCTAATTCTAGTTACGTATGAACCCATCATATTATTTAATAAACTAGAATATTTCATTTGCATTTAATATTATGAATTATATTCAATAATATAATTAATAATATTTATCAAGAAATAATAATATTTATTAAGAATCAAATTCTTATAAATATTAATTTAGTGTCCACTTGTTGTTTGGTGTGACCCTATAGGATCATATATTACCGGTAATATTATTTTATAATCATTCTTGAGCATATAGAACCAACAGGAATGTGGCGTTGGACAGGGAGAAAGTTGCTTTAGAGCGGGAGGAGGCTATGTCCAAACGTCTTGATGAAGCTTTGAATGAGCTAGAGGCCGTCGGACGTGCAAAGGATGAGGCAAACCACCGTCTGACGCAGTCTTTATCCATGATCGCCGACCAAAGAGACGAGCTGGATAAGATCAAGGAATCTTTGGCCATGAGTAAAAAAGAGGCTGAAGACTCCAAATCGAGGGTGAGGCAATTGGAGGGTGAGGCGAAAGAATTGAGGGACGAGGCGAAGTCCGTCTTCGCTTTTGCTCGATTCACGGCACGGGCGGCGATTATGCGACGACACTTGTTAGGCAAGAACCCTCTAGCTTCGGCGTCAGATGAACTTGCTCTCTTCTTGAAGGACATCGGGACCGAGAGAGACCTCGAATCTGATGACGAGAAAGAGGTCGAGGAGGAGGAGGTGGATGAAGGTCCCAAGGGTGAGGCACCAGGCAAGGATGCGACCGACGCTCCTCCTCAGTCTTAGGGAATTTTATTCCAAATTTTGTTTTTTCATCGCTCGACCGTTGGGGGTCGAGTCATTCGGATGTACTTAATCGTTTAATATATGAAATTTGTGTTTGTTTCTGAACTCGTGTATTATTTCGATTCGTACATGTCGTGGACAGATATAGTGCCAATTTTGAAATTCACTATGTATGGAATGAATCAAGAAATCGTGCGACTTAGGCATCCATTGCAATACAACAACAAGAACATAAGTTATAAGACTTTTATACTTCTGAATCGTGTTGGAAAACATAAACACATGCGATCGAAGCATTCATTCAGAACAGGAAATTCTTCTAAGTTAAAAAACTTAGATCACGTGGTCGTTAGACTTTATGATCGTACAACTAGATCATACGATGAATTTGAGTCACATGTTCCTGAGAAAGAATAATTAAGTCATAAACTCGATCGCTTATGTCGTGCGATTCTACAAGATTAAAGTCGCATAGTAGACTTAGCGACTCATGTCGTGCGATCCTGCGATAAAACAATGTCAGAGGTTAGTCGTTGGCTAGCCAACGACCCTCCAATGCTTAAGTCAGTAATCGTTATGATAAGAAATTGTATGAAAGAAGGAAAAGGACTTAGAAGAAATACCCCGCATTCCAACTACGTGGGATATCTTGAATGTCGAGGGTCTGGAGCCGATAGGCACCTTTACCCACGACTTCTGAGATACGATAAGGTCCTTCCCACTTGGTGATCAAGGCTGATTCTCTAAGCTCTTCAAGGGCATCGAGGTCATAACTTAAATCAACCAGGTTGTGGTCGACGGAAGTATGCCTCGAGGTTGGGAGCTGTACCTCGACCGTCGGAACTGCTTCGCAACCATAGACTAAAGAGAAAGGGGCTTGTCCTGTAGACGTGCGGAGCGTCGTGTGATTTGCCCACAGGACCAAAGGTAGTTCCTCGACCCACTTTACCTTTGCAGTTTTTAACCTCTTTTTGATCGAAGCAATGATGGTTTTATTTCTCGACTCAGCAAGTCCATTTGCCTGGGGATACCTGGGGGTCGAGGTCGTCAGCTTGATGTTGCGGTCTTCACAGAACTGTCGAGTCCTGTTGCTTATGAATTGGGATCCATTGTCGCAGACAATTTCGGATGGGATCCCAAACCTGTATATAATGTTATTCTGGATAAAAGAGACGACTTCCTTGTCCCGAACTTGGGAAAGGGCAGCTGCTTCTACCCATTTGGAAAAGTAATCTGTAAGTACGAGGAGAAAAACCTTTTATCCTGGGGCAGGTGGTAGCTTGCCGACAATGTCCATCCCCCATCTCATGAAGGGCCATGGGATCAATGTCGAGTGCAAAGGTTCAAAAGGTTTGTGGGATGTACCTGAATTGCAACACCAGCCGCAGTGTCCGGATAAAACATCAAGTTACCGGGTATGTTTCCTAATTTCTCATCTCTTTCCGGACAAAAGGTTATTTTACCCGGACAAAATCTTCTCTTTCCGGATAAAACAAAGTTCCGGATAAAATCTTCTCTTTTCGGACAAAACAAAGTTTTTTTTGGAACCAACTTTCCGGACAAACTCTTTTCGGACAACACCTTTTTTTTCCCGGAAACGTCTAATTAGCCGTACATGTTGACAATCTTCAGCCACAATTGTTGACCTCTTTTGTTTTTTATTGTGTTTGCCCATATTTATTGCATACGTATATAGATATATATTTGGTTGAATTGTTTTTTGTTTGTTTTGTGTTTAGATAGTTATTTATTTCTTTAGTTTAAATTGTTAGATATTGAATATGTCTTTTTCTCGATCGATCACTCGTTTTTTTTCTGAAAGTTCACCGCCCGTCTCGTGATTGAGAATTTTTTCCGGTAAGTCGCAAATAACTTTTACCCGTTATCCACCCGGTAACCACAACAATTTCCGGTAAGTTCCATTTGCCATCCGGTAAGTTCTCGATTCCCCGGTAAGCTTTTCATCCGGTAAGCTTTCATCACCCGGTAAGTTCTCATCGCATCCGGTAAACCAACTTCAACCGGTAAGTGTAATTTCCATCCGGAATCTTAATTCTTCCGGATTTCTTCACGTCCGGTAAGTCAACTTTATCCAGAATCCATCTCTATCCGGAAACCACTCCTCGTCCGGTAAGTTCCTCTTCTTCCGGTAAGTTGTGCTTAATAAGTTTTGATTGGTAAGTTCTCGAAGTTTGATTTTGTTCGTACCGTCAATAATCAAATTTTAAATTTTGGAAACAAAATTATTTTATAAATTTGTTTTTCTGATTTAATTTTTTATTTTTCTTCCGCATTTTTGATTCTTCAAAGCAACACCGATTAACGATAAATTTTTCAGGTAACAATGTCGCATTGCTTTAATCTTGCGTGTAACGACTATAAAACAAGATTATATGAAAAGAATATCAAGCTAGCACATGAAATTAGAGACAAGATCATCAAAGAACGGAAGGAACTGAAATTGCAAACAATTGAAAGTTCTGAGAAGCTTGCTAAATTTGAAGAAAAGGCAACAACATTAGTGTCAGAAAACACCGAGCTGAAAAGGAAGCTATCTGATCTATCATCACGAGAAGAGATCAAGGAGACTGAGAAAGAGCAAACCAGACTGTATGAAAAGAATATCAAGCAGAAAGATGATTTGATCAGCAAGTACGTCAAAGAACTGAAGGAACTAAAATCTCAAATCTGGAATAGTTCTGAGAAGCTTGCTGAAGAAGAAGAGAAAGGTAAACTCCTGAACTGTGAAAACCTTGAGCTTAAAAGTAAACTATCTACTTTTAAAATGGTTTTTGAAAAGGAGAAAGAATGTTTTGAAAAAGAAAGACAATTGCTTATTCAAAAGCAATCTGGGTTTTCAACCAAATCTCTTGAAGAGAAGAAGAGTCTTGAGCTTATGTGTCTAAAACTTTCAAAACAAATCTCCGACTTTGAAAAAGTTTTAATTTTAGAAAAAGAGAAGTTTGAAACTGAACGCAAATCTTTTTCTAAAAAGAATGGAGAACTTTCTTTAAAAATATCCGATATGGAGAAAGAATTAGACATTCTAAGCAAAGAGACTGAGAAAAAGAAGGTTGAAGGCTTTAGAACTAAATGTTTGAAGGATGATTTTTTAATAGAGAGAAAGATCTTTCAGACTGAGATTTCTAAACTTACACAGAGATTATCTGGATTAGCAGCCGAGATTTTGAAGGAACAAATGGTTAAATCTAATTTTCAAAAGAAATTTGATTTTATTCTCAAAGAACGAAATGATTTATCCGTTAAGGTCAAGAAACTTGAAGAACGCAATTTCAAAGGTGTTCAACCTTCTTATGCTTCAAGTTCATATTCCACAATTCGTTCTTCAAAGAATTTTGTCAAATCAAATGATTTTTCAAAAGATCAGAGTCGACCTTCAAATCTTTTCTATAATTCTCGTGTTGACAATAAAGATAATCCATCTTTCAAGAAAGTAAACATGGTTTGGAGAGTTAAAGGATCCGCTCCTACTCCAAAGCCATTTATCCCTGTTAAGAGTGAAAAGAACAACACATCTTTCCACGCTAAACCTTTTGTGAAAACTGATCGAGTTTACTCTGTTAATAAATTGATCAGCTTATCTACACAGAAGTTGTGTTGCTCTTATTGTGGAACAAGTGAGTTTGTGAATAAAGATCGTGCCAACTTTTGGCATGGTACTTATAGTTTCCCAGGTCCTCATAGGGCATCTAACCAACAAGGATCCATCAAAAGATGGATACCAAAATCTGTCTAATATGTTTTGCAGGAATGTCATGTGCGTTTTTTAATTCCTAATATTCTTTTCACATGACGAACATTTAAAGGTTATGCCGATTTTGAGGGGGAGTGCTATACTATGAAGGTAAGTGAACTTCAACTGAATTCAAAGACCATGGGAATTCATTCTGGATAACGCACTTGTGTTTGTTATTCTCCAATTTTAAATTCCATGATTGCCACGTGTCACTTTCTTGATTTAGTTATTTCCATGTCTCAAATGTTTGTTGATTTTTCGATGAAAATACACTCGGTTTTGAATTCCACTTTGTGTTCATAGTTCATCATTTCACATCAATGATTCAATTCTTATCTGATATAATAATTGTGACTTGCTCTTCACAATTAAACTTTCTGATCATTGTTTCTTTCTTGCAAACACTGTGCTTACTGAGTCATTATG
This sequence comes from Saussurea involucrata, assembly GCA_033807775.1. Classification (NCBI taxonomy): domain Eukaryota; kingdom Viridiplantae; phylum Streptophyta; class Magnoliopsida; order Asterales; family Asteraceae; genus Saussurea; species Saussurea involucrata. The sequence continues at coordinate 31,452,555 of CM066316.1, forward strand.
TTTTGCGCTTGATGTTGTTTCATTGAAACTCCGTTATTTCAAACCATGACTTCTGAATAATTCCGTTCAGAACTCGTTTTTAAAATGCTTTGACTTCTAATAACTTCAGTTTAGAACTCGTACTTCACTGTCTACTAAACTGATTTACTCGATGCATGAAAGGAGTGTTAGGAATTACATCGTTTCTATGGTCTATCCAGAACCGGAAGGACCTACCCAAGAAACACATCCCATATAGACAACAGTGAGGGGTCTAGATTGTTAGATGAGTTCGGAGTGAAAAGAATAAATGGTGAGGTTGTGACAGGACTCAAAAGAATTATTGGTCCTTACCAAACCAAGTCAGTTATCCGGGTAACCACACAATCTATTCATTCTCGCTCCATGGAGATGAATATTGAAACAGACATGGATCCAGTGTCGATAACTCGTGTCACCCCACCTAGCCACTCAAGTATCTCACAACAGATGCTTGTTTTAGATATTCACTGAGATTTAGCACATAATCTATCTATTCCTCACTCGGAGGTCTTAGATATTGAAAAAGGAAGAAATCAGCTCCGGTCTCCGAACTTCATATTCTATTCACTGTGTCTACTGATTTTTAACTTACGTCCCAGGTTAAATCAATTTTTGAGCCAAATCGATATAAATGATTTCTTCCACACATGCACGAGTCTTTGAGATTCCCATTGCATATCTTCGTGATATTGCCGGAACAGTTTGAGAGGTAATTTTCAATATTTTACTTCAGTGATAACTGGAAGTCCTATAAGAGATTCCCCATTGCCAACTCTGAACATAGGCCACACAATTTTTTAAATTGTTGTGATAACAGTTACTAACGTGTTTCTGTGTTAGATTTTACCCCGTTCTGGTTACTTAATTGTTTGATCTGGATTTTTTGCTACTCGTCACTTTTGTCTTTGAACGTGCATGATACTCCGGATGCTCCTACTCATCATGAGGGGGAGAAAGGGTACAGATTCAAAGACACCGAATATCAAGTTGAGAGAGAGTTAGCAAAAGTCGAGGGGGAGTAAAGAAGTCCCCATGCAAAAGCCAAGGGGGAGTAATTGTTTCCTCCTTCGAGCATATTGGTTCTACAAGTTCTTTTAAAGCTGAAAGCTAATTCAAGAGCTTTAATCAAAAGCTTTATTCAAGGGGGAGCAGAAAAAGACATGAAGACAAGCAACGCCGAGGTGCTTCAAAGATTCAAGAAAGAAGATAAGATCAAGACTTGAAGATTTCAAGACCGATTTTTATTTATATATCTTTAAGGGGAGATTGTTAGGACCATAAATGTCCTACATCTTAGAAATATATATAAATAATTAAATAGAGCGTAATTAGTTTAATTATAGAGGTTATTTATTGTAAAAGCCTAAATTAGTTAATTGGGCTTAGTGTTGCTTAATGGGCTTAGGCCTTGTTGTTTAAGGCCTAAGTATATAAGGTTAGTATTAGCCTTAGAATTAGGTTGAGCGATTGATGAGCCATTCATTAGCAAATAGAGAGCTTAATTGTTTTAGAGAGAGATAGTTGAGATTTTCATTCAAACCTTTGTAACTATCTTGAATCTTGAATATGAGAGGGATGACAAGTTGAAATCATAAATTGTTCGTGTTAGTTCTTGTTATTCGTTGTTAGCTGATCAAACTGGAACTCACAACATGGATCACAATTCTGGACATACCTGATGGCGTCTTGTCGCAGTGTTGGCCAAAAGTAGCCCTGTCGAGAGATGCGATTAGCCAAACTGCAACCTCCTGAGTGATTGCCACACTCCCCATCGTGCATTTCTTGAAGGATCTTCTGAACTTGACTCTTGCTTGTGACGCATCTCAGATTTAAGCCTGTTGATGATCGTCGATAGAGTCTATCTCCGATCAGGACATACCTGGATGCTTTGATTCTAATCTTCCGAGCTTCTATTTTGTCTTCTGGGAATTGATCGTGCACTAGGAAATTTCTAATGTCGCACGACCAATCATCTTCTTGGTCTTCGATCTGGACGACATCTACGTTTTCAATGGACGATATCGCCAGATGGATCATAGGAATATTGTCGAATATTGGTTCGACCAATGCGGATCCAAGGTTCGCTAAAGCATCGGCTTGAGTGTTCTGGTCCCTTGGAATTTGTTCAATAGAAAAAGATTTAAACTTTTCGGAATTTTCTTTTGCTACCTTTAGGTACGCTGTCATCTTTGAATCTTTGGCCATGAATTTTCCATTGATCTGGTTTACCACCAGAAGAGAATCACTTTTGACAAGTAGCGCGGTTGCCCCCGAGTCGTAGGCCATATTCATCCCCACGATCAGGGCTTCATACTCAGCTTCGTTGTTGGTGGTTTTGAAGTCGCACCGAACTGAATACACCATCTTGCCCCCCTGTGGCGACTTTAAGACGATGCCTAGTCCTAAACCTCTAATTTGGACGATCCGTCGACATATAGAGTCCAAGGCGCGTCGTCGTGAGTCGCCACAGTTGACACTTCGAGCTCTGCTTCTTTCTCCAGTTCAGGGCTGAAATCAGCAATGAAATCTGCCAAGGCTTGCGATTTGATTGCGGTCCTGGGCTTAAAATCGATGTCGTAACTGCTGAGATATATGCTCCATTTTCCAAAACGACCTGTCAACTCAGGTTTCCTCAAGACAGACTTAAGAGGAAAGTTAGTCACGACAATAATAGGATGTGATTCAAAATAATGATGTAGTTTCTTCGCAGCTGTAACAAGTGACAAAAGTAGTTTTTCCATGGAGGAATACCTGGTTTCGGCGTCCAAGAGAGATTTACTTACATAGTAGATAGGCAATTGCTGCTTTTCATCTTCTTGTGTCAGGACGGCACTTACTGCGTTAGGACTAACGGCCAGATATAGCTACAAGACCTCATGGTCGCCAGGCTTTGAAAACAAAGGAGGCGATTGTTTGGGCAAAAAAATCACGTCGCTCGACCGCGACCAGAACAGGTAAGACATATGATTAAGGACTATATCTTGTATTAAGATAAGGTCTCGACAAAGACCCAGAACACCATCGTCGTCCCTCATAAAAGGTAAGTCGAGAGTTCCTTACGACGCTCGACCATAGCGTCGCCCGATCCGTACGACTATTATGTAAGGACGTGCGACTTCAACCAAAGCTAACGTTCACCATGACCGTTTGTTAAGTGTTTAATGGAGGAATAAAAGTCATTAAGTAGCAACGACTATAACCGATGCAATCATTAAACAGCCGGCGACCGTAACGACCGAAGATCATTACTCCGGCGACCGTTTCCAACCGTTAAGGCCATTAAAGGAGCATTCATGGATGAAGCTAAGGACGCGAAGACTATAAATATCAAGCTCAATCAACATTTCAACACATCAAATATCCGGCGATTAACAACCGAAGCAATATTCAAGAATACCTAAAGTGAAGAACCATTATTCTAAGTATCTCTCTCGACGCACGACAACAACCCTCGACCAGCAGTTCACACTTTGTTTCATACACGACAAACACCTGTTTTTACATTCAAACACTTGTACTTTACATTTCGAAGCATTTTCTTCATTTGTATTGTAATCACTGTACGATCGACACTAGTATCCATGGACATCGCCCCTGATTGGCGACCATAGTGTAGCGACGACACCCCCTGTCGTCCGCAGGTTTTTTCCTCGATTGAGATTTTTCCTGCGTCATCAAATCCCTTGTTTCTTTATTTTATTTATCGTCGCACGTCTCGTCGAAAGATTCTTTCTTTAGTTGTTTAAGTCCACATCGACCTTAAGTTATCCCTTTGGTACAATTTTTGGCATTAACAGTTTGGCGCCATCCGTGGGACTACATCTAGAGAAATTCCTCGACGAACGTGCATTCTACTAATAGTTTCTTGGAGTTTCTTCTATTTTCTATTGCAGGAAAATGGCAGCCCCTGGAAATCCGCAGCAAGCCGTCGCTCAGATGTATCAGGAGCTCGAGGTTGCCAGGAATCAACTCAATGCAATGGCAGAGCAGAATCGCAGAGCAGCTGAAGAGATCGCGCGGCTAAGGAATCCTTTTGGATCCCAGAATGGTCCTAGACCATTCATCTAGAATCCAGGTCCGGGACCAGGCCCGTCCGCGCAGAATCAGCATCCAGGTCCATTCATCCAGAATCCAGGTCCGGGACCAGGCCCGTCCGTGCAGAATCAGCATCCAGGTCCATTCATGCAGAATCAGCAGCCGGGTCCATTCATTCTGAATCCCCAGTCTGGGCAGATTCCCCCTCAGCACATCCGACCACCACCCTTGAACAATGGATCCCAACCATTGCAAGGTGGCTCCCAGCCGTTTCAGAATGAATCCCATCCGTTTTCCAAGCTGTTCCAAAGTGGTCCACAACCCTTCCAACAAGGATCGCAATCTTTTCAGCAGAGATCGCAGCCATTTCAGCATGGACCACAATCGTTTCAGAATGGACCGTAGCAATTCCACTATGGGTCGCAGCCATATTTTGTTTCGTTCAACGGGGACATCAATGGTTCATCGCATGGTAATGGCACTAGTCCAGGGACCAATCCCTCGACAAGGGCAAATCCTGATCTTAACGATCCCGTCACCCAGCGTTTGAAGATGTTAGAAGACCAAAATGAGCGCGTCCTGTCCTTGCTCGCCAAGTTGCCTGGGGCAGCCGTGCCTATCGACGTCGAGCCTTGCTCGGGGTATCAGGCGTCTCCCTTCATCGACGAGATCGCCACCGTCGAGGTTCCAAAGAAGTATAACATTCCTGCCTTCACTCCCAAGTAATCGGGTGTGACCGATCCAACCGAGCATGTCGCGCAGTATAAGCAGCTCATGTGGACGATCTCGATCACACACATGTACCAGAAAGTATGCATGTGCAAGAGTTTTGGGGCGACTCTCACTGGTCCAGCTCTCCAGTGGTTGATCAATCTCAAACCCAAATCTATCGGGTCGTTCTCCGAATTGGTCAACCAATTCTCCCGGCAATTCGCCAGCAGTCGTAAGATGGAAAATGTAACACCCCCCTTACCACGACACAATATTGTCCGCTTTGCCCCACTGGCTCACGGCTTTGTTCTTGGCGACCTGGCAAGGACTTCGCAAGGACTTCGCAAGGACTTCCCAGGAGGTCAACCATCCTGGTACTACTCCCACCCAAGCACGCTTAACCACAGAGTTCCCAAGGAACCCGCATGCTTGTGGCCCCAAAACGCATTGTGTCTAGTAAGGCCAAGGTTTACTAATATACCCAGTATCTCTCCTGTCCACGGCCGATGTGGGATATGCCTAAGGTGTTACACACACCCCCCCTCAGGGACTCATCGTCCTCGATGAGGTTTTCCCCACATCTCGAATGGCACAGGAGTGGCTCTGATACCATTTGTAACACCCCCTTACCATGACACAATATTGTCCGCTTTGCCCCACTGGCTCACGGCTTTGTTCTTGGCGACCTGGCAAGGACTTCGCAAGGACTTCCTAGGAGGTCACCCATCCTGGTACTACTCCCACCCAAGCACGCTTAACCACAGAGTTCCCAAGGAACCCGCATGCTTGTGGCCCCAAAACGCGTTGTGTCTAGTAAGGCCAAGGTTTACTAGTATACCCAGCATCTCTCCTGTCCACGGCCGATGTGGGATATGCCTAAGGTGTTACACATCTCTCACTATATTTAATATCAGTCGTTTTACATTACTGTAGCTCGTGTGTGGTAGCCTTAATTATTTGTGATGCGGGGCTAGATAGTGGGGTGGCTAGTTAGACCTTTGTTGACATGTATACGCGGGTGGCGTTGTCATGGATACGCGGGTGGCGTAGGGACTCGGGGGCCGGTGTTTGTATACGCGGGTGGCGTAGTGACTCGGGGGTCGGTGTTTGTATACGCGGGTGGCGTAGGAACTCGGCGGGGCCGAAGATTGTATACGCGGGTGGCGTAGAATCTCGGTGGGGCCCAAGATGTTATACGCGGGTGGCGTAGGGGTAGGTATGCATGTTTATGATTTGTTCGTAGACTTGTATGCTTGTTTATGTGCAACTATCTGTTATAGGGGTAGTGTGGAATAACTGTGTTATCTATGGTGGTTGAATTCACTAAGCTTCGTGCTTACCCTTTCCCAATAAATCATTGTTTCAGGTACGAGTGGCTCCAAGGCGTGACGTGTACACACTGGCGCGCGGGAAGAGCTGACTATTTTATGATCTTAATATTTAAAACAATTATTCCGCTGTTTATTGTTCGTAATAATTTTATTTAGTGGTTTGCGAATGAAACGATTTAATTATTAAATGCGTTTTTATTAATGAAGGGTTACTTTAAAAATTATAAATTCCTTGTAATTTTTGGGACATTACAACTTGGTATCAGAGCACGGCTTGAGTGAATCAAACGCATTTCGGTGTGTTTGATCTCAAGTTTGCGGCTATAAAATTTTCTTTAAAGTTTTTGGGAAATAAAAAGAAGGAAAAATCCGTTTGAGGAACGGTGATCGAGGGCGCAGTGTGTACAGTCAGCCGGAGCCAAGGGGGAAAGGTACATTGCTTAGTGTTGTATTGCTTTCTAGGCATAGGGTATGCATGCTAGATTGCCTGTTGTTGACACTATGCTGTATGATGATTGCTTGCTAGTAGGAATCAATGCTAGTCATAGTAGGTTGTTAAATGGAGGCCCTATAGGTTGTATGCAGTAAGAATCATATAGCCTTAAAATATTTGATTTAGTTCTATTGCGCAACTCTTGTTTGAGTCCAACCGTTCTAGGATAGAATTTTGTATTCGAATGTCTATTTGATTCACGCTGCATGCGACTGGGTATTCGTGAGGCAACTCGTTATGGCTAATAGGGATTCCGTGGTAGCAAGGGTAGTGGGATGAGATGAAATTCCTAGTGAGCTGGGAAGAGTGTTTATATATGAGTATGTATGCTAGATTGCTTTCTAGAACATAGGAGTATGTGTGCTAGATTGCTTGGTGCTTATTACACTGTACTGCATGTTTGTTGTTTGCTAATAGGAGTTCATGCTAGCCCTGATAAGTTGTTAAGTGAATGCACTATAGGTTGTATGCGGTAGGAACCAAATAGCCTTAGAATGTCGGATTTAGTTCTATTGCGCAGCTCTTGTTTGAGTCCAACCGTTGTAGGATAGAATCTTATATTCGAATGTCTATCTGGTTTTACACTGTGTGCGACTGTGCATTCGCGAGGCGACTCGTCATGACTAGTGGGGATTTCGTCATAGCAAGGGTAGTGGGGTGGGTGGAATTTCTAGGGAGCTAGGAAGAGTGTGTACATATGCCGGTGCGGGCATATGTGTGTAGTTATCGGCGAGAAACTACTTGGACCCGTCGGATGGAACTCGGAACGAGTGATGATAGGTGTGGAAGGTAGTAGTAGAGCTCCTACTATCGGAAACACAGGATCAATGCTCGAGTCGGGGAAAGTCACGAGGAATCCAAGGAGTTGAGCGTGAGCGTTGTTAGTGTGAATTATTATGTGCTAATAACTCGTTGTAATATCTACCCAGAATAGCCATCACAAGGAGGAACGACTATAGTAAACCTACTAGTACAGGTGTGTACATGTTTGCTTTGAAGGGATGATCGTTGGGGTAGTGTCGAAGGTTATAATTTAGTAGTCGTTGGTAATGGTCGGTTGGGTATCTCGGGGTGAGACCCCGGTATTCATGTGTTATGACCTTGACTTTCCAGTAGGCACTAGGAGGATATAGTCTTGGGCACTTACCTGAGAGGTAGTTCCGATGTGCCGGGCCTTGAGACATGCCTGGGAGGCAGGCATTAAGGCGTATCCTGTTACAGTGTAACTAGGTTCCCTGTGGCGGGCGAGGAAGATAAGTAGACGGTGGAAGATTGGGTATTCCACACGTGTTGTTAGTGTAGACCGAATAGTGTCAGCTAAAGGAATGATGCCCTTTGTAATTAAGAGAATAATTGCGCAGTAACCTTTTTGAAGTGAGTAGTATATTAGGGCGTCGACTTTTGGGCTTAAGGCCAAACACCTTAGTGTAATTGGAGAATTGTAGCCGATTTTAAGGAAATTATGTTGATGGTAGTAGTAACCCTGAGATGCTTACTTGTGATGAATGGTTATGGTGGAATGACCTTCGTGGGTGATTATAAGTTTACTGGTTTGATGATCCGTGTTAACTAAATTTTGGGAGTCTATTAGAACTCGTAGGAGATAATCGATGGTTAATGGTAAGAATGATCGGATCCGAGTATCCTGTAAGGTATATTGGTGAGCAACTTTAAGATGGTATCAGAGCCGGGAACCGGACTGGTGTGCCAGCGAGGACACTGGGCTCCCAAGGGGGGTGGATTGTAAGATCCCACATTGGTTGGGGAGGGGAACAAAGGTTGCCTTATAAGAGGAACTTGATACCTCCCCTATCAGACGCGTTTTAAAACCGTGAGTCCGGGTGTGTGGACAAAGCGGACAATATCTGGTACGGTTGGCCTGGGATGTTACAGAAAAGCAGACTAGTGATCTGTACTATGTCGTGCAGAAGACCAATGAGTCTATTCAAAGTTATTTCAATAGATTCAATTCCGAAATGATCAGTATCCGTAATTGTGACATCAAAACTGCGATCGAAGCTTATAAGCGTGGTCTAGACGATAGTTCATGTCTATATATCGATCTGACCAAGTATCCCCCAGAGACTTTCGAAGATGTCCGAGCTCAAACCTTAGCATACATGAGGGTCGAAGACGATGCAGCCTTTCGTCGCAAACACACTGACGACAAGAAGCCGTTAGGTGTCAAGAAGCCAGAATTCAAGCCGAAAGCCATATCCAGAGTAGAGCCAGCGCGTCAGGTTCCAAACGTTCGTTTCAAGACGAAGGCAAAAGCTAAAACCGCGACTAAATTCCCCGTGTACCCCAAGGTCTACTCTTATGGGTTCAAAGGGTCAGCTAAAGACTTAGTCGAAGCTCTGAAGACCACCCAAGCAACCATCCGGTGGCCGAAGAAGTCTGACTTGGACGATGCTAAAAAGGATAAATCAAAGTGGTGCGACTTCCACGTCGACCATGGTCATGCGACAGATGATTGTATCGCACTCAAGAAGGAATTGGCATATCATGTTCCACAAGGTAATCTCAAATATATTATTGATAATGTCGTTATTAACAGCCATCGACCGTCGACTCCCGAGCATGCAAAAGTTATCAATTAAAATCCCTTACGCCATTGGGAATCCTGAAGATCGAGAATGAGTCGAAAACGTCACTATGATGCCCTGTCGTACGACGAGATGATCAATCACATACAGTATCTCATCGGATCGTCGTGTCGTCCTGTCATTTAAAACCTATCTTTCTTTCCAAAAAGAATAGGATAATAAATGACAGGGGGGCAATACCCCATGAAGGAAAAAGGTATGATTTCTAACTCTTTTCCATACAAATTTTTCTCACAAACGACTACTGACTTAAGCATCGGAGGGTCGTTAGCTAGCCAACGACCAATCCCCGACATTGTTTTATCGCAGGATCGCACGACAGTAATCATTTAAGTCTGTAATATGACTCTAAATTCGCAAGGTCTCACGACGGTCAGGTCTTTGACTTGATCATCCCTCCACAGGGGCACATGATACAAACTCATTCTACGATCACGGAATTTAAACGACTTTTCCCCTGATCATCCCTCCACAGGAGCACATGATACAAACTCATTCTACGATCACGGAATTTAAACGACTTTTCCCCTAAGTTTCTTAACTTTTGTACCCTGAATGGATGCTTTAATCACATGTTCTTATAGTTGTTTTACGTCATCATATTACAATGAACGCCTTAGTTGCATGATTTCATATGTATTTTATGTTCGACTTCATAATCAATGCTGTTTGGGTAAAAAAATCACACCCTCGACCGACTTGGGAAATCCCCTCGACATGACCTATGGACATTGACTACCCCCGACCGACAAGGATAATACCCATTATCATCATATCTCGGACGTACGTTAAATAACCACGATAATTGACATATTGGGTCAGTGGTCATCTAATGATCGCACGTTGATACGTCACGTGCCGCACGTCACTAGTCACACGTCACTAAGTCTTATGTCACCAATTACAACTTGTCGGTCTTACGTCGACAAGTCTCTTGTCGATTAGCCTTACATCGCTTTGGTCCAGTGACAGCATCGTCCTGACATCTTGGTCTTACGACCTAGTAGACTTACGACCTGATCTTGCGACATTATCATCCTAGTCTTACGACATTTTTATAAGACTATCCTTATAATAAGATAAGGCCCGACAAAGGCCCAAAAATCCTCTGTCGTCATTCTTAAAAGGTAAGTCGAGAGTTCCTCGCGACACTCGACACTCGACCTCGACGTCGCCTGCTACCGTACGACCGTCGCCTGAGATTATGTAACCTCGACCAACTAACGTTCACTATGACTGTTACGTTTGTTAAATGTTTAATGCAGGAGTCAAAGACATTAAAGATCAACGGCTATAACCGATGAAATCAATTATGAGCATTTAATCCCACGTTGAAGACTGCGACCGTTACAAGACCAATCATCAAAGGAGCATTCAATGCCCGACATCGGTTATAAAGCGCGCCATAAAGGCACTGTTAATAGCCGACGGAGTCTATAAAAAGCCTATGCTGCAACCAATTCAAGGGGAGAACATCAAACACGGAAATCCAACACTCGAACTCTAAAACTAGAGCACTGAAGGCTAGAAGCATGCTGCGAACCCAAGAACACATGAAGAACAACACTTTCTCTCAAGTGATCGCTCTCGACGCATGACATCAGCCCTCGACCAGCATTTTACACTTTGTATTCACACACGACAAACACCTGTTTTACACTTTAAACACTTGTACTTTACATTTCGAAGCATTTCCTTCATTTGTATTGTAACCATCGTACGACCGACGCCAGTACCAAGGACATCGCCCCTGATTGGCGACCATAGTGCAGCGACGACCTTCCTGTCGTATGCAGGTTTTTTCCTCGATTGAGGTTTTTATTGTGTCATCAAATCCCTTGTCTCATTTATTTTATTCCCCATCGCACGTCTCGTTGAAAGATCCTTTCTTTAGTTGATTAAGTCCACATCGACCTTAAGTTGTCCCTTTGGTGCGATTTTTGGCATTAACAGTTTGGCGCCATCCGTGGGACCTCATCTAGAGAAAATCCTCGACGAACGTGCGCCTTACTAACGGATTTTTGGAAGTTTCCTATGTTCTCTGTTGCAGGAAAATGACAGATAAGAAAAAATGCTCGGTAGATGTATCGCATGTATCGCATCATCCTAAGGACTCGGTGGCTCGGAACGCCCGTTACAAAATGGGAAACACCATATTTCGATTTCAAAAGTCCTTGGAAAAAAGGCGCTTCTCGACTCCAAGTTACGGTAAGTGCGACATCCCGCTTGGATAGAATATGGTATAACACCCCTGTATATATATATTCCAAGTATATTTTTCTCGTTCAATTATTTTAATCTAACATATAAATGTTGATTTAAGTATCAAAGAATCATTGGTCAAACCAACGACCACCCCCGATTTTACATTGCAGGCTCGCAAGATTATATAAATACAGGTCTTACGATTTACATCGTAAGAATCGAAAGTTTCTACGGCTTAAAACGCAAATCCTACGATATATACTCGTCGATAAAAGACGTCTCCCATTTTTTATCTTATGATCGCCAGCCATGACAAAACAGGTTAAAATTCTCGGTCGCCAATAAAAGCGACTCGCATGTCGAAATCTCATGATCGCTAGTCATTACATATGTCGTCAATAAAGATAACTTGTACATTGAATCTCGCAATCACCATTCATGATTCCAAGGGACCAGAATACTCAAACCGACACTTTAGCAAACCTTGCGTATGCTTTGGTCGAACCAATACTCGACAACATTCCAATGACCCATCTGGCGACGTCATCCATCGAAAATGGCGATGTCATCCATATGGAAGACCAAGAAGATAATTGGTCGAGCGACATCCGAAATTTTCTGCGACAAAGGATCCAAGTTCGTAATCAACAGGGCTCGATAGTTCTGTGAAGACCGCGACATCAAGATGTCGACCTCAACACCTAGGGGCAAGCGGAAAAGCGACACATCAGCAGGAACATCAAAGTTAAAGTCTTTCAAGAAGACGACTACGTTCCCCGTCGAGTGTTCCAAAGCACTCAAAAGGTCAATGCAGGTAAGCTTTCCTCCAAATGAGAAGATCCTTGTCATATCTCAAAAGTCATGGATAAAAAGGCCTATCGGCTTCTAACCCTCGGCAATCAAGATATCCCACGTAGTGGGAATGCAACGCACCTGAAAAGGTATTTCCCCTAAGCCTTTTTTCCCTGCTTTCACATAATTTTTATCCATCATAGCGACTACTGACTTAAGCATCCGAGGGTCGTTGGCTAGCCAACGACCAACCTCTGACATTGTTTTACCGCAGGATCGCACGACATTAGTTGCTAAAAGTCTATTATATGACTTTAGTCTCGCAGGATCGAACGATATATAAGTCCATCGTACGATCTTAACCTCGCAAGGTCGCACGACATAAGTAATCAGGACTTGATCATTCCATCACAGGAGCACATGATTCAAAGTTCATCGTATGATCAAATCACACGATCATAAGGTCTAGCGACCCCACAATCTAAGTTCTTCAACTTAGAAAAACTTCATGAATGAATGTTGTAATCGCATGCGCTTATGTTTGCTTATACGATTCAGGAATATAAAAGTCTTATGACTTACATTCTAGTCATTGTATTACAATGTATGCCCAAGTCGCACGACTTCTTGTTCATTTTTGTACTTAATGAATTTTTACAGTCGACATTACATCTGTCCATGACATGTACGAATCAGGTTCAATAGAAAGGTAAACTTTTTACCGACTATCGCTAAAGCGAAACTTACAACTAGCTAAAAATGCTAGACACAACGTATCATAGGTCTCTAGCGACCGTATCGGCTGTAAACTCCAGATCAAAGGTCTTTAACGACCAAATCGGCTCGAGCACCATAACATATGTCTCTAAACGACCGTATCGGCTATGAACGCCAGACCACAGGACCACGTCGACCGAGAACACCAACCCGGCGACATGGACCCCTGTCTCCTCGATAGGAAAGCGTTCCCTGAAAGATGGGAGCAAATATTTCCTCATATGAGGAAACAACGTCGTCCCGTCTAGGACACCAACAACGTCGTCCCGTCTAGGACACCATCGGCCGATGACCCATCCCCCTTGTCGGCAGACGCTGGGGACAACACCTTAGACACTGGCTTCGTCACTGTCGCCGAAAGCGCCGAACTTGCTAGTGTCGCGTCCATCGCACCAGAACGGCTGGATGACGCCCTCGCCTCTTTAGGCGTAACAACTCTCGACGAAACGTCAGCCCACGAAGACGGTTCTTTCAGGACTACCGTCCTTGTCTTCTTCAAGAGTCCCGACCCAGCTGTCGGGGCATTCTTTCTCCTTCCCGGCCTCGAAGGGAAAGCACAACTTTCGTCGCCTTCTTTGGCTGACCAAGTCAGTTTTCCTCTGATGATCTTAGCGAAAATAACACGTCTCCGTAGCAACGCATTTTACTTTAGTGCGAGATATGAAATTCCACTGGCTTTGAAATTCAGATCTCGGGGGGCTAACTGTTTGGGTAAAAAATCACACCCTCAACCGACTTGGGAAATCCCCTCGACATGACCTATGGACATTGACTACCCCTGACCGACAAGGATAATACCCATTATCATCATATCTCGGACGTACGTTAAATAACCACGATAATTGACATATTGGGTCAGTGGTCATCTAATGATCGCACGTTGATACGTCACGTGTCGCACGTCACTAGTCACACGTCACTAAGTCTTATGTCACCAATTACAACTTGTCGGTCTTACGTCGACAAGTCTCTTGTCGATTAGCCTTACATCGCTTTGGTCCAGCGACAACATCGTCCTGACATCTTGGTCTTACGACCTAGTAGACTTACGACCTGATCTTGCGACATTATCATCCTAGTCTTACGACATTTTTATAAGACTATCCTTATAATAAGATAAGGCCCGACAAAGACCCAAAAAGCCTCTGTCGTCATTCTTAAAAGATAAGTCGAGAGTTCCTCGCGACACTCGACACTCGACCTCGACGTCGCCAGCTACCGTACGACCGTCCCTGAGATTATGCAACCTCGACCAACTAACGTTCACTATGACTGTTACGTTTGTTAAATGTTTAATGCAGGAGTCAAAGACATTAAAGATCAACGGCTATAACCGACGAAATCAATTATGAGCATTTAATCCCACATTGAAGACTGCGACCGTTACAAGACCAATCATCAAAGGAGCATTCAATGCCCGACAGCGGTTATAAAGCGCGCCATAAAGGCACCGTTAATAGCCGACAGAGGCTATAAAAAGCCTATGCTGCAACCAATTCAAGGGGAGAACATCAAACACGGAAATCCAACACTCGAACTCTAAAACTAGAGCACTGAAGGCTAGAAGCATGATGCGAACCCAAGAACACATGAAGAACAACACTTTCTCTCAAGTGATCGCTCTCGACGCACGACATCAGCCCTCAACCAGCATTTTACACTTTGTATTCACACACAACAAACACCTGTTTTACACTTTAAACACTTGTACTTTATTTTTCGAAGCGTTTCCTTCATTTGTATTGTAACCATCGTACGACCGACGCCAGTACCAAGGACATCGTCCCTGATTGGTGACCATAGTGCAGCGACGACCTTCCTGTCGTCCGCAGGTTTTTTCCTCGATTGAGGTTTTTCCTGCGTCATCAAATCCCTTGTCTCATTTATTTTATTCCCCATCGCACGTCTCGTCGAAAGATCCTTTCTTTAGTTGATTAAGTCCACATCGACCTTAAGTTGTCCCTTTGGTGCGATTTTTGGCATTAACAAATGCTATTTGAATAAAGCATAAGATTCAAAACAAAAGATATATTCATTGTGTAAAACATTAGATACATACTCGACCATCGATAGGTCGAGCGGCAAAAACAAAGAGAGTGAAAATTCTAGACTGCAAGGGGAACATCGGTCGCATCCCTGCTCGAAGTCCCGACCTGAGGGCCTTCATCTGCCACTCCTCCCGCACGAATCTCCTGCAGTTCATACTGAGCATCGAAAAGCTGGATGGCCAGTTCATCGGCGTGCGCCAAAGCCAACCTCTCCCTTTCCAACACCGCTTCCTATCTTTTCGAAGCTGACGCCACCAACTCCTCAACTTTCGACATCTCGGCGTACAATGCCAAAGACGACTGGAACGTCTGAAAATACACGAGAAAGTGTTAGACAACGAACGACGAATAATGACTAAACAACGAAACAAGTCATGAAAGGCTGACACTCACCGTAAACGCCAGACTGGCAACTTGAGATCCTATATCTCCAGCCGGAACTCCACGAAAACGCTCCTTGAAAGACGGGAGCGAATACTTCCCCAGATGAGGAAACAACGTCGTCCCGTCTAGGACACCATCCGCCATAAAGTCAGACGGCAATGTAAAATTGATCGTCATAACTTCGGCCGATGACCCCTCGCCCCTGTCGGCAGACGTGGGGGTCGACACCTGAGACACCAGTTTTGTCACCGTCGCCGGAGGCGCAGAACTTGCTGGTATCGCGTCCATCACGCCAGGACGGCTAGATGACGCCCTCGCCTCCTTAGGCAGAACAACTCTCGATGAGTTGTCAACCCTCGACGACGGTTCCCTCAAGACTGTCCTCTTGGTTCTCTTTTGGCTCGACCCAGCTGTCGAGACATTTTCATCCCAAAGGGCACGCATGACCTTCTTCCCTCTCACCCTAGAGATTGATTTCCTCTCGGTCGGCGCTGATCATGATATACATGAAGCGTCAGACAGGAAGAATAAACAAAATAAAGACTACGGTCCACTTACCAGTCGCCTCTTCCTGCACGTCTTCATCTCCCTCCTTTTCTTCTTCTTCTTCTTCTTCTACAGCGTCCACCACCACATCCTCCTCCGCGGCCGCTGGTTGCTCTATGGAGAAAGATCGTTCATCCACGCTAAGACTCAAGAACCCGTGAATCTTAGCTTGAGAATCTTCATTCGGCATCACAGCGTTGAACCGAATCTCTGAAGACAACAAAAGAAGAAGAATAAATAAAAGACATAAAGATAAACAAAAAGTCAGAAACGACGAAGCATACCCGTCTTATTCCAGTCTGACCGCATCCAGTCGCTGTTGGAATCCAGTGAATCGGTAAGAACAAATACATACCTTGACTTCCACCCACGATCATTAACTCCAGTTCCCAAAACCAAAGAAAGATCACCCCTGAACTTAGAGTAAGGACTATAACGCCAGTTCTTATCCTTTTTAACTTGATACGCCACAAAGAAATCATTCATGATCATAGGAGACTCCCATTTTGCGGACGCTCGCTCAATAACCAGTAGAACTCGCCAAAGTTGGGGCATCAATTGTCCCGGCGACACGTCGAAATCCTGCATGAATGACTTAGATAAACCAGAAAACGGCCACTGAAACCCTATTATAAAAGGATACTCATACAAAGCAATATATCCCTCGGGGCAGTCCATAGAACGAACAATCCTCGGACACCGCAACTCTATATTTGCCGAGATTTTTGCCAAACTCCTAAAAGCATCTAAGTCTACGTGATTCATGATAAGGCTAACAGGTTCCGTCAACATTGTGAATCGGAGGACAGAACAAGATCTTATATAAACGCTCTAAACTGCTAACCGAAGATTCGCAAAGATTCGAATAAGTTCGAGTGAAAATTGGAAAAAATCAGAACAAAATCCCTTCTCAAAAAACACTTCGAAAAACGTATCAAGAAAAGATCTGTCGTGATCTCTATTTATGCAACCGATCATATCAGGACGAATGTTTCGATAATCAACACGCGTCCATGCCCTTTCGTATACCCACCCGGATCTTCGACACTTGTCTTCAACAGCTGGTAAGCATCATCGTGCGTCAGTATGACGTCACAACTTTTCAACTTCTCGTTCAGTTAAAGGCGAACCGGTCTAGTTCCACGACAAACAAGTAAGTCCCTCAACCCAGGGCACGAGCCTAAGCGTTCGACAAGCAAAATTTAAAACTTAAATTTGACATTCAATTTTCAAATTTTGGGGGCAAACTGTTTGGGCAAAAAAATCACGTCGCTCGACCGTGACCAGAACAGGTAAAACATATGATTAAGGACTATATCTTGTATTAAGATAAGGTCTCGACAAAGACCCAGAACACCATCGTCGTCCCTCACAAAAGGTAAGTCGAGAGTTCCTTACGACGCTCGATCCGCACGACTATTATGTAAGGACGTGCGACTTCAACCAAAGCTAACGTTCACCATGAATGTTTGTTAAGTGTTTAATGCAGGAATGAAAGTCATTAAGGAGCAACGACTATAACCGACGCAATCATTAAACAGCTGGCGACCGTAACGGACGAAGATCATTACTCCGGCGACCGTTTCCAACCGTTAAGGCCATTAAAGGAGCATTCATGGATGAAGCTAAGGATGCGAAGACTATAAATATCAAGCTCAATCAACATTTCAACACATCAAATATCCGGCGATTAACAACCGAAGCAATATTCAAGAACACCTGAAGTGAAGAACCATTATTCTAAGTATCGCTCTCGGCGCACCACAACAACCCTCGACCAGCAGTTCACACTTTGTTTCATACACGACAAACACCTGTTTTTACATTCAAACACTTGTACTTTACATTTCAAAGCATTTTCTTCATTTGTATTGTAATCACTGTACGATCGACACCAGTATCCAAGGACCTCGCCCCTGATTGGCGACCATAGTGCAGCGACGACACCCCCTGTCGTCCGCAGGTTTTTTCCTCGATTGAGGTATTTCCTGCGTCATCAAATCCGTTGTTTCTTTATTTTATTTATCGTCGCACGTTTCATCGAAAGATTCTTTCTTTAGTTGTTTAACTCCACATCGACCTTAAGTTGTCCCTTTGGTGCGATTTTTGGCATTAACATCGATGTCATGTACTTCTTTAATTTTTGCAGTGCTTGCTCATTATCGTCGGTCTAGTCGAAGCCTTTATTTTTCCTGAGGACGTTATAGAATAAATGGCATCTATCTAAGGATCGAGAGATAAACTAGTTCAGAGCTGCCACCCGACCAGTGAGCCTTTGGACCTCTTTGAAATTTCTCGGAGATTTGATCTCGATGATAGCTTTGATCTGGTCGGGGTTGGCTTTGATTCCTCGTCGAGTGACCATATACCCAGGAATTTCCTATTACTGACGCCAAAGGAACACTTCGTCGGGTTGAGCTTCATGCTATACTTCCGAAGGATGTCGAACGACTGTCTCAAATGCTCGACGTGGTCGGATGCTAGCTTTGACTTGACTAGCATATCGTCGATGTAGACTTCCATCGTGTCACCAAGATGATCTTTGAACATCTTATTCACTAGGCGCTGGTAGGTAGAACCTGCATTTTTTAGTCCAAAGGGCATAACCTTATAACAGTAAATACCTTGGTCTGTCATGAATGCAGTTTTCTCCTGGTCCTCGGCGTGCATCAGGTTCTGATTGTATCCAGAATAAGCATCCATGAACGTCAATAGTTCGTGTCCTGCTTTCGTGTCGACCATGACATCGATATGTGGCAGTGGGAACGGATCTTTTGGGCAAGCTTTGTTGAGATCTGTAAAATCGATACAGACCCTCCATTTGCCATTTTTCTTCGCCACGACCACGACATTAGCAAGCCAGTCGGGGTACTTTACTTCTCGAATTTTCCCTGTCTTGAGGAGGTTGTCGACCTCGTCATTTATCACCTTATTCCTTTCAGGAGCAAATTTTCGTCGCTTTTGTTTTATTGGCTTAAATGATGGGTCGATATTGAGTTTATCGGAAATGACGATGGGGTCTATGCCGACCATGTCTTCGTTCGACCAGGCAAAACAATCGGCGTGTTCCTACAAGAAAGATGTGATTACCAAGACCAAAGTGGAAGAGTTTTAATGTCTTATGGAAGGTTTAATAAAGCAGAAAGTTGAGGGTGTAATTTGTAAATAAGGAATAGGGTGTAATAACCTAATGTTTAGGGCACAAAACCCTAGGAGGGCATTCCATTTTGTTACTGTTGACAGCTGAGTAAGGAAAAGGAGAGAAAGAGCAAAAGAAAGAAAGAGAGAAAGGGTAAGAAGGAAGAAGGAGAGAAAGAGCAAGAAGGGAAGGAAGAGTCTTCCAATTTAGCTGGGAGAAAAGGAAGTGTTCTGCAACCTCAAACCTGCAGGTAATCTCTCCTCTACATCCTTAATCTGCGTTTTGCCGATGAGTTAGGTTTCTTTCTAAGGTTTTGGTGTATTAGTGTAACAACCCAAATCACATAACATACATCATATAACATAACATGCATTCATATCATTGATTTACAACAAAAGTTACATAACAAACCAAGTACGGTCTCAATAGTCTTGAAACTACAAAATATATTAAAGCTTCTTAAACACCATCGATCAACGGAGGCAGCCTACACCTTATTCTTTCCTTTGCCGCTATCAATTCCTCGACCTGGAAAACATATTTTTGAAAACAAAATGAGGGTTAGACCAAACGGGTCTAGTGAGTTAATCCCGGTCCTTTCCAAAGATCATTATAAAACCTTTCCTGTAAATCCTTTGTATCAAAATAATTTAGATAAACCTTTGGTAACCCTTTCGTAAAATATAAACATACCACACGTATTTAAATACCAATCCAGACTCGTGCATCGTGTACATCTCATTCACCTTATTCCTCCACAAATGGCCATATTAGTTGGTAGCAAGCCAACTAATAAATCAACAACCGGTCCGCCCACCGGAACCCGGTTACCCGTCGGTCCGCTCACCGGAACCCGACTACTCACCGGTCCGCACACCGGAACCCGGCTACTCACCGGTCCGCACACCGGAACCCGGCAACAAGTGCACTCGTGTAGTGCAAAGCTTATATAAATACAATATATATATCTCATTACATCATATTGTCATTTATATACACATAATCATATTCCTACCACATAATCATCTCATATATATATATATATATATATATATATATATATACACATATATATATATATTCCAGTTCAAAACGTTTAAAATCAAAACTCACCTCGATTGCTTATCCAAAAACACTTGCAAGCTTCTTTCAAAATGATCCTATCTTTCACCCCGACTCCACAGAATCTGAAACAATTTGAGACACATACATCGCTTTACTAGTCTAACATAAGGCCCACCAAGTTCCTGTTCCCCAATGTTTCACTTGTACTTTTACTCTCTGACTTAACACCAAAACACAACAAAGTACCGGGACTTCTCAGTACCGGGACTTCTCAGTACCGGGAGTCCACCATACCGGGAGTCTACACTACCGGGAGTCTACACTACCGGGAGTCTACACTACCGGGAGTCTCAAGAACACAGTCGGTCGCTTTTCCAATCCAGAACCCAAATCAAATCTATACAACTATGATTTAAACTTTCTAATCCGATAGATATCTCCTACTACTGATTATAAACACAAAATATAAAGGAGTTTACCTCAAAATCGAATCCAACCCAAACGACTGATGCTCTATCTGTAGGTTTCTTCGTCTGCTTCTTTCGCTCAGAACTCACACACACACATAATTTCTAAAAGAGGAAAGATGAGGATATTTGAAGAGATTGAGATATTTATACCTCAATTTTACACCTTTGGCTCAAACTACTCATTAAGGACTAAAATACCCCTAACCTTATAATTTATCTCAAACTTACCCTAAACATTAAATATCATTGTTACATATACTTAACGGATAGGGAAAATGTCTAACGGACTTACCCGGGGTATTACATTATCTCCCCCTTAAAAGAATTTTGTCCCGGAATTCGGTTAAGCGAAAAGGTATGAATACTTATCTCTACTACTTCGAACTCAATCAAAACCATAGAAACTAAGTGAATAGGCACCCCACCCCCACCTATATCTCTAACACAGATAAGCAACAAAAGCACGGAAATACCAATAACCATTTTGCACCGAAGTCAGATAACATCTTAGCACGTATAGAGTTTATAGAAATATACATGTAACAGCATCAGGACTTTCTTCTACCTCTTGTTCCGTCATCTGAAAAACACGGCCTTGAACTCTCGGTGCTCCAGACCCTTGTACCTTTCCTGACTCAGCTTCTGTTGGTCTCACTATTGTACTACCCTGATGCGCTTTCCACTGTGGACATTCATATTGAAGATGCTCAGGGGAATTGCAAACGAAACAGTGTCGAGCTACCCGACAGTCTCTCGCGATATGGCCCATCTTTCCACATTTGTAGCAATTCCGGGAATCACCATAGCAGTTTCCTTGGTGAGTGCGGTTACATCTAGAGCATGGTCTTTCAGTTGATCTGAAAGGTGAATAACTATCAAGCCTCGGGGATTCGTATTCTTCCGAATCGTACATCGTTTCTTCTAGTTTTCTTTTCCCAGCACTCTTATCACCAACCTCTCTCCTATTATCCTGTTCCACATTTTCCGCGGCATTTACTGCGGCTGAGAAGGTATCGGGTCCTGTCGCAATCACTAACTTTCTAATTTCTGAATTCAACCCGAAAATAAACCTCTCCATTTTCAGTGCCTCCGTGGCAACGTAGTACTCTGCAAAGCGAGACTTCTCCAGAAAACGAGCAGTGTAATCCCTGACCGATAAACTTCTCTGATGTAGGTCCATGAATTCCTCTTCCAACTGTCTAACTGCTGCTTGAGAAAAAAACTGTTCTTTGAAAGCTGTTGTAAATTCGTCCCAAGTAAAAGTTGAGTACACATCAGATCCTTTGGAATCAATGTGAGCTTCCCACCAGTACAGAGCATCTGCCTTCAACATCGTCGTTCCGTATAATACTCTGTCCTCATCCGCACACTTACTGGTCTTGAAGATGGCTTCTATTTCTTTTAACCATCTCATCGCCTTCACTGGGTCTCTATCTCCTGAGTAAGTTGGAGGTCTACAGTTTAAGAACATCTTGTAATCACACCTTCTTGACACTGGTATGACCGTAGTTGTAACGGGCATTTCGTCTTCCAAACTAGGATCCGGTGTTTCAGTCGGACGAGCTTGGTCGAACATAGCCTGAATATTTGCTTGAAGTCTTCCCATCTCCGTCATCAAATCGTTTCTTGTAATAAACTCTGTACCTCGCCCCTGAACTCTACCTCCGGTTCTGCCCCCAGTTCTACCTCCCCCTCCCCCTCGCTCTCCTCTTCTTCCTCCCGTTCCCATTGGTGGATTCGTGCTATTTGGATTTCCTCTTCCTTTTCTATTCGTATTTCGAGTACCGCTTGCCATTCTGTAGATTTAAACAACGTAAATATACACATAATCACATACCCCATATAACAAGGTATTCCAGTTCAAATATGTACCTGTAAAATCACAATTACACTGGCCAGGTGTAATATGAAGTTACCTTACATGATGTTCCTTCTACCTTTTATACTTAATATCCCAAGGTTCTAAAATATTAGGGACATCCTACTTCACATGCAGTTTAAGTCTAGGTATAGATCCGTATACCTAAATCCCTTAAATTAGGGCTCTGATACCATTTGTAACAACCCAAATCCCATAACATACATCATATAACATAACATGCATTCATATCATTGATTTACAACAAAAGTTACATAACAAACCAAGTACGGTCTCAATAGTCTTGAAACTACAAAATATATTAAAGCTTCTTAAACATCATCGATCAACGGAGGCAGCCTACACCTTATTTTTTCCTTTACCGCTATCAATTCCTCGACCTGGAAAACATATTTTTGAAAACAAAATGAGGGTTAGACCAAACGGGTCTAGTGAGTTAATCCCGGTCCTTTCCAAATATCATTATAAAACCTTTCCTGTAAATCCTTTGTATCAAAATAATTTAGATAAACCTTTGGTAACCCTTTCGTAAAATATAAAATACCACACGTATTTAAATACCAATCCAGACTCGTGCATCGTGTACATCTCATTCACCTTATTCCTCCACAAATGGCCATATTAGTTGGTAGCAAGCCAACTAATAAATCAACAATCGGTCCGCCCACCGGAACCCGGTTACCCGTCGGTCCGCTCACCGGAACCCGACTACTCACCGGTCCGAACACCGGAACCCGGCTACTCACCGGTCCGCACACCGGAACCCGGCAACAAGTGCACTCGTGTAGTGCAAAGCTTATATAAATACAATATATATATCTCATTACATCATATTGTCATTTATATACACATAATCATATTCCTACCACATAATCATCTCATATATATATATATATATCTATACACATATATATGTATTCCAGTTCAAAACGTTTAAAATCAAAACTCACCTCGATTTCTTATCCAAAAACACTTGCAAGCTTCTTTCAAAATGATCC
The DNA here is from genome assembly GCA_033807775.1 of Saussurea involucrata. Lineage (NCBI taxonomy): Eukaryota > Viridiplantae > Streptophyta > Magnoliopsida > Asterales > Asteraceae > Saussurea > Saussurea involucrata. Next base: position 31,476,055 of record CM066316.1, read on the forward strand.
TATCTTTCACCCCGACTCCACAGAATCTGAAACAATTTGAGACACATACATCGCTTTACTAGTCTAACATAAGGCCCACCAAGTTCCTGTTCCCCAATGTTTCACTTATACTTTTACTCTCTGACTTAACACCAAAACACAACAAAGTACCGGAACTTCTCAGTACCGGGACTTCTCAGTACCGGGAGTCCACCATATCGGGATTCTACACTACCGGGAGTCTACACTACCGGGAGTCTACACTATCGGGAGTCTACACTACCGGGAGTCTACACTACCGGGAGTCTCAAGAACACAGTCGGACGCTTTTCCAATCCAGAACCCAAATCAAATCTATACAGGTATGATTTAAACTTTCTAATCCGATAGATATCTCCTACTACTGATTATAAACACAAAATGTAAAGGAGTTTACCTCAAAATCGAATCCAACCCAAACGATTGATGCTCTATCCGTAGGTTTCTTCGCCTGCTTCTTTCGCTCAGAACTCACACACACACATAATTTCTAAAAGAGGAAAGATGAGGATATTTGAAGAGATTGAGATATTTATACCTCAATTTTACACCTTTGTCTCAAACTACTCATTAAGGACTAAAACACCCCTAAGCTTATAATTTATCTCAAACTTACCCTAAACATTAAATATCATTGTTACATAAACTTAACGGATAGGGAAAATGTCTAACGAACTTACCCGGGGTATTACAATTAGTTGTGTTGAAGCTTAATGGAAGAGATTAAGTGTCTTAAGGCGTTTTTGCAGCTAAGATTTTAGTACTAAATGAACTTAGAGAATCTGGGTATCGATGCTAATCTATTATTCGTGGGATTTTGGGTCTATCTGTGATTTTCGGTCCAATAAGGGGTCAGGTCGGCGTCCGGAACGTCCTATGGATGTTCGAACACGATGATCTAATTGAAGGTTTCCCGATGAGGAGAATGTCCGGATAGGAAAGCTATCCGGTTAGTAGTAATGTAGTGTTGTCCGGAATGTGGTGTTGTCCGGAATGAGGTGTTGTCCGGAATGTGGTGTTATCCGGAATGTAGTGTTGTCCGGAATGTGGTGTTGTCCGGAAAGTCGTGTGTCCGGAAAGATGAGTGATCATCTTATGTTTTGTCCTTTCATTCAGGAAAATCGATTGGGAGTCGGGAACAGATTAGAAAAGAGAAGTAAGAGAATCAGGTTAGTTTTCTAAACTAAAATACGTGAACCTTGATGTGTTTTTCTAAAGCAAGTACATGATGAGAAATGCCATGATTTATTCTTATGCTTTAATTGCGTGGAAGTTCTTTAAAGTTTATATGAGATGTATGCATACATGTGTGAGATGTAAATTGGCTAAGTCGGGGGGTGTGGGCCGCCAGCTCGTGTCGGGAGGTGTGACCCATTTATGCCATAGGAAGTATGACCCTGTAAGGCAGCATGAGACTGACTCGTTGTCACCCAAGGGTGACTTCAGGGTGCCAATTTACGGGTGTGGACTTTATCCGTGAATGATTTTGTATTAACCAATATATGGATGTTTTATACTGAAACTTATGAACTGTTTTAAATGTTTTGATAACTGTTAAGAGGGACTCACTAGACCCCATGGTCTAACCCACGCATTTTCAAATTAAAACCTTTTCAGGTAATCATGTAACGACCCGCATTCCCATACATAGTTCAAATAGCATACATTGCATAACGTCGTTAAAACAAGAGATACATTGGATAACAAATACGGTCCCCTAGTCTTTTACAAACATTTAGTACATCATTACAAACGTTTACATAGTAGATTACATCATTACTAACAACATGCTATGTACTAAACACATCATAGTCTTCAACTACATAGTCCTCCAAAAGCTATTCGCGGTTTAACCTTCTTATTTGCTCTTACTCGATTCGCGACCTGGAATACATATTTTTAAAACAAAATGAGGGTTAGACCTTGAGGTCTAGTGAGAAAATCCCCGTTAGTTAAAAAACCATTTGCACAACATCATACACATAATTCATATAGGAATACCAATTAAGACTCATGCATCATGTATCTTTCCATCTCATTCTCTTGGCCATATTAATTGGTTGCGAGCCAACTAATCAATTTACACAACTGTACTAAATACAGCCAACACCACAGTCCCTCTGTACAACCAACTTTCACCGGTCCTAAGCCCGGCCAACTAGCACCCATGCAGTCTAATACTCATATAAACACCATATGCACATTATTGCACTCATTCACATATATGTATTCCAATTAGAAAACATTTTAAGTAAAAACTCACTTGTTTGCTTAACAACACTCTTTTCAGTCCTCCACAAAGAATTCTGCTTTCACCTTCACTTCACAGTATCTTTAACAAATATATACATATATCTTTTTACCATAATGAACACATAAGTCTTACCAAAGATAAGAACTCTAAAGCACTATAATCCTCAATTGTTACCCCCAAACTCGAACTTAAGTCGAGTCCACAGTACATTTAGTCCTTATTCATTTCCTATCCAATAACTTAACAATACACAAGTTACTGGATACTCAAAAGCATCTAAACTCTCAAAATTGACCAAACAGCAAAAGTATCCGGACAACACAAACTATCAGGACAACACCAACTATCCGGACAACATACACAATCCGGATAACAACATTTTCCGGATACATAACCAATCCGGATACCATCCGATATCCCATTCCATCCGGAAACTTATAACAAAAAGGAACTTACCCGGATAAAAGACTCGTCCGGACACCTTAGAACACCATCCGGACACCACCAGCTAAATTACCCGGACACTACCAACAAAACCACCCGGACACATTCATGATGTCCGGAAACCTCTGTCGGTTTGCATCTTTTCAACCTAGAATTGACTGAAATTAACCTAAATCATGAAATCGACTATTCTACTCCGATAGGAACCATCTATTATCAATTACTCACATAAATTGTAAAGTAACATACCTTAATACCTCTTCAAAGCACACCAAATGATGTCTTAACCACAAGACTCTTTCTTTTCTTCTTCTTAGCTCCAAGAACACACACACATACTCTTCAAACTGATATTTTCTGATTGTGAAATATCTGATTGTCTAAAGGGATAATATCGATCCTTATTTACCACTTTAATCCTTTAACTATCCATTAATGACTAAAACACCTTTAATTCCTAATTTAACCCAAATTCACCCTAAACATTAATTATAAAGTTAAATAAATTTAACGGAACTAACTTTTAACTAACGAACTTACCCGGGGTATTACATCATCTCCCCCTTAAAAGAATTTCGTCCCGGAATTCGGTTTAGGCAAAAAGGTATGGGTACTTAGTTCTCATTTCTGACTCCGATTCCCAAGTAGCATCCTGGCCCCTTTGATGCCTCCACTGAACTTTCACTTGTCTGATTACTTTGTTCCGCAACACTTTAACTTTGTGGTCAACTATGGCTTCAGGTTCCTCCACGTAATTCAGCTTTTCATCAACTTGTATATCTGGTAGAGAAACTGCCTGATCCGGCGTAACCAAACACTTTCTGAAATTCGATACATGAAACGCATATGAATCCTACTTAACTCTGACGGAAGATTCAACCTGTAGGCTACTTCACTAATCCTTTCTGTAATTGCAAACGGTCCAATGTACCTCGGGCTCAGTTTACCTTGTTTCCCAAATCGGATGACCCCTTCCCAATGCGAGACTTTTAACATCACAAAATCTCCAACTTCGAATTCTAACGGCTTTCGGCGTCGGTCGACGTAGCTTTTCTGTCTGTCTTGGGCCACTTTCAAACGTTCCCGAATCTGAGAAATCTTATCCGCGGTCAACTGGACTATATCTGGCCCTGCTAACTGTTTCTCTCCCACTTCATTCCAACCCAGAGGCGTTCGGCATTTTCTACCATACAAAACTTCAAACGGTGCCGCTTGTATGTTGGAATGGTAACTGTTGTTGTAGGCAAATTCTATCAGTGGCAAGTGCTTATCCCAAGATCCCCAAAAGTCAACAATGCAAGCCCGGAGCATGTCTTCTAAAGTCTGAATCGTCCGTTCACTCTGACCGTCAGTTTGAGGATGATACGCCGTACTTAGCTTTATCTGTGTACCCATTTCTTTTTGAAAGCTCCTCCAGAATCTTGAGGTAAAACGACTGTCACGATCAGAGATAATCGAAATTGGAACCCCATGTCGAGTTACTATTTCGTTGATGTACAACTTGGCTAATCGTTCCAACGAATCAGTTTCTTTTATTGGTAGGAAGTGAGCCGACTTCGTCAATCTGTCAACGATCACCCAAATGGCATCAAATCCCTTCGGAGTCGTTGGTAGCTTCGTGATAAAATATGTAGTAATCTGATCCCATTTCCACATAGGTATTTCTAACCGTTGCAACTGACCAAACGGCTTTTCATGTTCAATCTTTACCTTCTTACAAGTAGTACACCCTTCCACATGCTGAGCAATGCTTCTTTTTATTCCAGGCCACCAATAACATTGTTTCAGGTCTTTATACATCGTATTCGTACCCGGGTTAATAGAAAAACGAGATTGATGAGCTTCTTGTAGTACCCGATCACGTAAACCGCCCAAACGAGGCACCCAAATTTTGTTCCCCAGACACAACAACCCACGATCATCTTTTACAAGCAATGCTGATATACCTACTAACCGTTCTGGTTTCAAGTGTTCTTCTTGAAAAGCTTCTATTTGACACTTCTGCAATTCATCAAAGATGTTAGGTAGGAGTTAAGCTCGTAGTGAAATAGCTTTTATTGTTCCACTCCTTTCTTGACGACTTAGTGCATTAGCTACCACATTCGCCTTTCCCGGATGATAAAGGATTTCACAGTCGTAATCATTTACCAATTCTAGCCATCTTCTTTGCCTCATATTTAGTTCCTTTTGATCGAAAAGATGTTGGAGACTCTTATGATCAGTATAAATTTGACATTTAGAGTCGTAAAGGTAATGTCTCCAAATATTCAACGCGAAAACAACTGCTGCCAGTTCCATGTCGTGTGTAGGATACTGTCTTTCATGATCTTTTAACTGACGAGAAGCATAAGCAATAACCTTTCCACGCTGCATAAGTACACATCCCAATCCCATTTTGGAAGCATCACTATAAACAACAAAGTCATCGGAAACTTCAGGTAATGCTAGTATCGGTGCGCTACATAATTTTTCTTTCAATATTCGGAATGCTTCATCCTGTTCTGCTTTCCATTCGAACTTTAGATTCTTCTGGGTTAGCTTATTGAGAGGCATAGCGATACGAGAAAAATCTTTTATAAACTTTCGATGGTAACCGGCTAAACCCAGAAAACTTCGTACTTCCGTTGGCGTCTTCGGCGGTTTCCATTTTTCAATTGCTTCTACCTTCGTCGGATCAACTTGAATACCTTTCTTGGAAACTACATGCCCCAAAAACTGAACTTCCCGTAGCCAGAATTCACACTTAGAGAACTTAGCGTATAACTGTTCCTTCTTTAACAATTCTAGAATTAACCGAAGATGTTGTGCGTGATCCTCTTTGGATCGGGAATAAATAAGTATATCACCGATAAATACAATAACAAATCTATCGAGATACGGCTTACATACCCGATTCATTAAATCCATAAAAGCAGTTGGAGCGTTCGTCAATCCGAAAGGCATCACTAAGAATTCATAGTGACCATACCGTATGCGAAAAGCAGTTTTCAAAACGTCTTCTTCTTTAACCTTTAGTTGATGGTAGCCAGATCCTAGATCAATCTTGGAGAAATAACAAGCTCCAACTAATTGATCGAAGAGGTCATCAATTCTGGAAAGCAGATATTTGTTCTTGATCGTGCGCTTATTAAGTTCCCGATAATCAATACACATCCTCATCGAACCATCCTTCTTTTTCACAAACAGAACCGGTGCTCCCCACGGCGAAGAACTGGGTCTAATGAAGCCTTTATCTGAAAGATCCTGTAGTTGAGTCATCATCTCTTTTATCTCTATAGGTGCCAAACGATACGGTGCACGGGCAACATGAGCGGCTCCAGGAATCAGATCTATGCCAAACTCTACTTGTCTAACGGGCGGAAGGCTAGTCAAATCTTCTGGAAAAACTTCCGGAAATTCACAAACAACCGGAATATCCCCCAACTTATTCCTTGAGCAGCCTTTATTGATACACTTACGAGCTATCAACAAAGAGATAAGGCAAGACTGATGATTTCTACGGTCACCATAAATCACTACTGGTCCCTTCTCAGGTAAGACAACATTTATCAACTTCTTATCACAAACTATATTAGCCTGATTCTCGGCTAACCAATCCATTCCCACTACCACATCAAACTCAATCAAGGCTATAGGAAATAACTGAATAGGCACTCCACACCCATCTATGTTTATCACACAACTATCAAATACCTCACTAACCGGTACTTGTTTATCATTAGACGTATCTACCATTAACGCATGATCTAACACTTTAGGCTTTAAATGCATATAGGCAGCAAAAGAAGGCGACACAAATGATCGGTTTGCACCAGAATCAAATAACACTTTAGCACATGTAGAATTTATTAAGAATGTACTTGTAACCACATCGGGAGTCTCATCTGCTTCTTGCTCTGTCATCTGGAAGGCACGGCCCCTTGCTCTTGGTACTTCTGGCCTTGGTACTAGCGGTCTAACACCCGTTGGTCTTACTGACGTACCACCCGTTTGTATTCTCCCCAGTGGACAATCGGACTGAAGGTGATCAGGAGAATTACATGAGTAACAAAATCTAACTACTCGACAATCTTTAGCAATATGACCGATCTTTCCACACTTATAACAGTTTCTAGGATCCACTTGACAACTTCCTTGATGAAAACGGTGGCACTTTGGGCAAGGTCTTTCAACTGGTCGGAAAGGTGGACGGTTATCAAATCGCTGAAACCTGGACTTCTTCGGATCATACTGCGGTCCTTCCCACTTTCTTTTCCCCACATTCTTATCACTAGTACTTCTCCCTTTATCTTGTTCCACGGTTTCCGCGGCGTCTACTGCGGCGGAGAAAGTTTCTGGTCCTTTAGCAATCACAAAACTTCCAACTTCTGCATTCAATCCAAAGATAAACCTTTCAATCTTCATAGCCTCCGTAGCAACGTAGTATTCCGCAAACCGAGACTTTTCCAAGAAACGAGCGGTGTAGTCCCGAACTGACAAATTCCCTTGCTGCAAGTTCATAAACTCCCATTCCAATTGTTTAACTGCGGCTTGAGGACAAAACTGTTTCCTGAAAGCTATCACGAATTCTTCCCAAGAGTAAGTAGCATATATATCAGATCCTCCCGAGGCCATATGTGCTTCCCACCAGTATAGGGCATCGCCCTTCAACATTGCAATTCCGTAGAGTACTCTATCCTCTTCAGCGCATTTACTAGTTTTGAAGATAGCTTCTATTTCCTTTAGCCACTTCATAGCTTTCACTGGATCCCGATCTCCCGAGTAAGTTGGAGGTTTACAACTTAAGAACATTTTATAGTCACACTTTCTTAGTACTGGGTGATTGTAGGTGTAATAGGCATCTCCTCTTCATGAGTAGGTGTTAGCTCCGATATTCATAATATTAGAAGTATTGAAAAATAGGCCAAGTAAAGAAGACTTCGACATAAGCTCTGCCGAGTGATCACAGAAGTTCTGCGAAGTGTCACAGAAGCTCTGCCGAAGTAAACAAGAATATCAATGAAGAAACGCCAAGACCAAAGAACGAACTGCAGAAGTACTTCTCACAGAGGACCGAGCCACAGAACCTCGGTCACCTATGACAGAGCCTCTGCGGTTTATACTAAAGAATTGGAAGATTCACAAATATCTTACTGTTCCAGGATCCGTACATCCACTTGTTTCAAGCGTGCCCTGACATCAACGACACATGTCAAACTCTGATAGGGCTCTGTCAAATGTGGAACATGCGCATTTAATGAACAACGTACATGCTACTATTCATCCAAAATGTTCATTAAATGAACATCGTACCTAGCAACTATTCATACGATCCTGTCAACTGTAGATCAGTCCTTTTTGTCCCCTATAGAAGTTGTATAAATAGAAGGGTCATGAGAACTCTTCCATTAACAATTAAGGCTTAAGTACACAAAACTACTCATATATCTTTAAGCTTTGCACTAACACACGACACCAGCAGTTCTTCACATGCTCTTGGTGTTCTAAATATATATCAAAAACAGTAATCTTTGAGATATTCATTTGTTCTTCATACACTGTTTATTTGATATTGTGTGTTGTTTCTATATAATCATATCTGTTAGTTCCTCAAATACGCTTCCGCAACACATCTTATTTGAACTAATAGATTAGATAATCTTTGTTAATCAAATACGGGAACCAACAGTAGGATCTGGTCTTTCTGTCTCAGTATTATGAATTTGGTTGAACATAGCTTGGATATTGGCTTGTAATCTTCCCATTTCAGCTGCTAAGTCATCTCTGGTAACAAATTCCGTGTCGTGCCCCTGAACTCTGCCTCCAGTTCTGCCTCTACCTCTTTCTCCCCCTCTTCCCCTTGCCCCAACTGTTGGATTTGTTCTATTAGGATTACCTCCTCCCCGATTTGTTTGTCTAGTACCGCTTGCCATTCTGTAGATTCAAACAAGATTAACATACACATAAGCATATACCCCATATAACAAGGTATTCCAGCTCAACATGTACCTGTAAGATCATAATTACACTGGCCAGGTGTAAATCTGAAATACCTTACATGATGTTCCTTCTACCTTTTTATATTTATCATCCCAAGGTTCTACAATAATAGGGACATCCTACTTCACATGCAGTTATATCTAGGTACAGATACTAATACCTAAATCCCTTAAACTAGGGCTCTGATACCATATGTAACGACCCGCATTCCCATACATAGTTCAAATAGCATACATTGCATAACGTCGTTAAAACAAGAGATACATTGGATAACAAATACGGTCCCCTAGTCTTTTACAAACATTTAGTACATCATTACAAACGTTTACATAGTAGATTACATCATTACTAACAACATGCTATCTACTAAACACATCATAGTCTTCAACTACATAGTCCTCCAAAAGCTATTCGCGGTTTAACCTTCTAATTTGCTCTTACTCGATTCGCGACCTGGAATACATATTTTTAAAACAAAATGAGGGTTAGACCTTGAGGTCTAGTGAGAAAATCCCCGTTAGTTAAAAAACCATTTGCACAACATCATACACATAATTCATATAGGAATACCAATTAAGACTCATGCATCATGTATCTTTCCATCTCATTCTCTTGGCCATATTAATTGGTTGCGAGCTAACTAATCAATTTACACCACTGTACTAAATACAGCCAACACCACTGTCCCTCTGTACAGCTAACTTTCACCGGTCCTAAGCCCGGCCAACTAGCACCCATGCAGTGTAATACTCATATAAACACCATATGCACATTATTACACTCATTCACATATATGTATTCCAGTTAGAAAACATTTTAAGTAAAAACTCACTTGTTTGCTTAACAACACTCTTTTCAGTCCTCCACAAAGAATTTTGCTTTCACCTTTAATTCACAGTATCTGAAACAAATATATACAGATATCTTTATACCATAATGAACACATAAGTCTTACCAAAGCTAAGAACTCTAAAGCACTCTAATCCTCAATTGTTACCCCCAAACCCGAACTTAAGTCGAAGTCCACAATACATTTAGTCCTCATTCATTTCCTATCCAATAACTTAACAATACACAGGTTACTGGATACTCAAAAGCATCTAAACTCTCAAAATTGACCAAACAACAAAAGTATCCGGACAACACAAACTATCCGGACAACACCAACTATCCGGACAACATACACAATCCGGATAACAACATTTTCCGGATACATAACCAATCCTGATACCATCCGGTATCCCATTCCATCCGGAAACTTATAACAAAAAGGAACTTACCCGGATAAAAGACTCGTTCGGATACCTTAGAACACCATCCGGACACCACCAGCTAAATTACCCGGACACTACCAACAAAACCACCCGGACACATTCATGGTGTCCGGAACCTCTGTCGATTTGCATCTTTTCAACCCAGAATTGACTGAAATTAACCTAAATCATGAAATCGACTATTCTACTCCGATAGGAACCATCTATTATCAATTACACACATAAATTGTAAAGGAACATACCTTAATACCTCTTCAAAGCACACCAAATGATGTCTTAACCACAAGACTCTTCCTTTTCTTCTTCTTAGCTCCAAGAACACACACACATACTCTTCAAACTGATATTTTCTGATTGTGAAATATCTGATTGTATAAAGGGATAATATCTATCCTTATTTACCACTTTAATCCTTTAACTATCCATTAATGACTAAAACACCTTTAATTCCTAATTTAACCCAAATTCACCCTAAACATTAAGTATAAAGTTAAATAAATTTAACGGAACTAACTTTTAACTAACGAACTTACCCGGGGTATTACAAATCAGGTAATGAAAGGCTCTGGCAAGTGAACAGGGCGGTTAGCGAGGAAGCTTGATAGTGTAGCGACATTATTGTTTAGTTTATACTTTATTCTCAGTTGTGTAGGTTGATTCCGCCAACCAGATTTTGATATGTTGTACGAAATTTTGGGACCCAGTATTGTAAAGCTTATTATTTATCACTATGCATGTCTCATTTTTGACTAGGTTGTTACAAAAGATATTAGCTTGTCTTTAAGGCAGGGATCGAGGGATGATCCTATAAAGACTTTTTGGTCAGGCTTGCTCTGGTCCAGGATGATTTCCTCCAGGTGATAGTCGTCGACTGTCCCAGGAGCATCATGTGCATTCTCAAGCTCCTCACGCACTTGGGCAATGATTTGCTCTTGGTTTCCGTGGGCTGCCATTTTCCTGAAACAGAAAAAAGAGGAAATTCCAAGAAACCGTTAATAAGACGCACGTTTGTCGAAGATTTTCTCTAGATGGGGCCCCATGGTGGGCGCCAAACTGTTAATGCCAAAAATCGTCCAGAAGGATAACTTAAGGTTGATTGTGGAGCTTAACAACTAAAGAATAGGAATCTTTCGACAAACCGTACGACAAAGACAGAAAAAGTAAATAAGACAGAGATTTTGGTGACGTGGGAAAAACCTCAACAAGGAAAAAACCCGCGGACGACTTTGGACGTCGCCGTTGCACTATGATCGCCAAACAGGGGCGATATCCTTATGTTTCAGGTGTCGAGAGTACAGAGTTTACAATACAAATGAAAGAAAGACTTTAAATGTAAAGTAACAAGTGTATCGAATGTAAAAAACAAGTGTGTCGTGTGTAGAAATTGTGTGTCGTGCGTTGGATTCGTGCGTCGAGAGCGATCTTTTGAGGGAGGTTTCTTTGCTTTGAGTGCCTTCGCTGAGTTCGGATGTTTTCAGATATCAAAGAGATGTGCAAATGGTGATTGAGCCTTTGTATTTATAGTCTTCGAGTGCTTTGAATAACTCCATAAAAACTGCTGATAACGGTCGTAACGGCTACTGGTTTTAATGCTCATCATTGTTCTTGTCGGTTATGTTCGTTGATCATTAATGACATTGATTCCTGCATTTAAACAGCGAAAATATAACAGAAATATCACATGTTAGTCGGTCGAGGTCGCAAGGTTCCATACGACGGTCGTGTGAGCTAGACGACGTCATGGTCGAGTGTCGTGAGGTGGATAACTTTCGATTTCAATTTTGATCAGGCAATAAAGCATTATGATTTTACCTTGTTATGAAAAAAGTGTAATAAATGTTCTCCCTATTTTGGTCGTGGTCGAGACTGGTGAAATTTTACCCAAACAGATCGGTTACCCCTAAATACTTGGGAGTGAAGGCGGGGATGTTATATTTCTTTGGGACGTCGACTGTCGAGATCGTGTCGATGAAAGGCGATGTCTGATACCCCGAACGAGGCTCGACGTCGACCGGCACGGCCGCCCCCGGCAGCTTAGCGAGCAAGGACAGGACATGCTCATTTTGGTCCTCCAGCATCTTCAGCCGCTGAGCGACGGGGTCGTTAGGATCGGGATTCGCATCAGTCTGAGGATTAATTCCTGAACTGGTGCCGTTTCCGTACGATGAGACATTGGCGTCCCCGTTGAAAGGGACGGAATACGGTTGGGACCCATTGTTCATGGGTGGAGGTCTCAGATGCTGAGGAGGAACCGTCCCGAACTGGGGATTTGGGATGAACGATCCCGACTGCTGGCTCTGACCGAATGGAACTTACTGGTGACTCTGACCGAATGGTCCTGGTCCCGGATTCTGAACGAATGGACCTGAACCTGGGTTATGGACGAAGGGAGCAGATCCTGGATTCTGACCGAACGGTCCTGGACCTGGATTCTGAACGAATGGTCTAGGACCGTCCTGTGGTCCGAACGATCCCCCCAGATTCTGATTCCTTAGTCGCGCGATTCCTTCAGCTGCCCTTCGACTTTGATCAGCAAGGGCATCGATCTGACGGCGCGCATTTTCAAGTTCCCAATGCATCTGGGCGATGACCTGCTATGGGTTTCCATTACCTGCCATTTTCTTGAAACGGAAAAAAAGAGGAAACTCTAAGAAACCGTTAGTAAGACACACGTTTGTCGAAGATTTTCTCTAGATGGGGCCCCACGGTAGGCGCCAAACTGTTAATGCCAAAAATCGTCCAGAAGGATAACTTAAGGTTAATTGTGGAGCTTAACAACTAAAGAATGGAAATCACTCGACAAACGGTGCGACGAAGACAGAAAAAGTAAATAAGACAAAGATTTTGGTGACGCGGGAAAAACCTCAACGAGGAAAAAACCCGCGGACGACTTTGGATGTCGTCGCTGCACTATGGTCGCCAAACATGGGCGATGTCCTTATGTTTCAGGTGTCGAGAGTACAATGATTACAATACATATGAAAGAAAGACTTTAAATGTAAAGAAACAAGTGTGTCGAATGTAAAAACAGATGTGTCGTGTGGAAAAAACTATGTGTCGTGTGTGTAAGTTGTGCATCGTAAGCAATCCTTTGAGAGAGAATTCTATGCTTCGAGTGCTTTCGCTGAGAGTTCTGTTGTGTCCAGATGTCCGAGATGATACGCGGAATGATGATTGTCTTTGTATTTATAGTCTTCGAGTGCTTTGAACAACTCCATAAAAACTGCTTGATAACGGTCGTAATGGCTACTGGTTTTAATGCTCATCATTGTCCTAGTCGGTTATGTCCGTTGATCATAAATGTCATTGATTCCTGCATTTAAACAGTGAAAATATAACAGAAATATCGCATGTTAGTCGGTCGAGGTCGCAAGGTTCCATACGACGGTCGTGTGAGCTAGACGACGTCATGGTCGAGTGTCGTGAGGTGGATAACTTTCGATTTCAAATTTGATCAGGGGATAAAGTATTATGATTTTACCTTATTATGAGAAAGTGTAATAAATGTTCTCCCTATTTTGGTCGTGGTCGAGACTGGTGAAATTTTACCCAAACAAGCACAACACCAAATCTTTCTCAATCAACAATTTCCAAGACCCAAGTGATTTTGTTTTTCATTTAAATGATTATGAGCAGCGGAAGACAAAAAAAATCTGAGTAAAAGAGAGTCCCATCTTGGATTTAAATATAGGTCAGATCAAAGATCAACAACCTTACTACCAAATGCCAAAAAATGCTATGGACTTAAGCACATACAAGGATGCGATTGTAGATCAACCATCTACTTAGTACTATCAAATATTAGACTAATGAGTGAGAAAGAATCAAAACACACACATGTATTAAATCTGATCATATTTGATCCAAATAGAATCAAATCTTCACTTAGGCATTTCATCAAACATGTGGTGTGCATAATCGGATTTTTGAAGAAACAATAAGATTTTCTGTCAAAACTTATCCAGATCTGATTCAGATCAAAAATGGATTTCAAATATGCCCAAAGCAGAAAAAATAAACATTAGAATGATATATGTGTTTAGGCTCATGTGATTGAATCAATCTAAGCACCAAAACAACAAATAAATCATCTAATCTTCTATTGTTGCCATAGATGACCGATTTTGAAGAAAAGTCTCTTCAACCGGCTCTGATACCAATTGTTGATCCCATTTTAGACGGACAATAGAAGATAAAAGCTCTATATAAATGTAGAGATGATAAACATGAAGAAAAATCATAAAATAAATCATCTCATATTCATTGATTCACAATATGGAGGAGAACATATGAAGAACACCACACTTTACATTTTAGATGACTCTCATGAGAATAGTCTGTGTGTGTTTTTTGTGTGTTACACCAAAATGACCTCATTCTAGGAAATGAAACCCTAGACACCTTTTTAAATTGTCCATTTACATAAAAAAATGCCTAAGCCCATAATCTATCTAAAAAGCCCATAAGCTATACAATTACTGTTTATAAAACATTTAATTAGATTAGGGCTAATTTAATCTAACATAGGATTTCTTCAAATAAAACTGCACCTAACAAACCAGGACCCAAGTTCCGTTGTGTACCAAAATCTACTTAATCTGTTTTGTAGGTTCATCATGTCTAGTTGTGATCCCAATCTAATCAAGTAACAATGTAAGAACACAAGAGATATTCATTTAGATGAGAGAATTATACAAGATGAGAATGAGATCTAGTTTCTCTCTCTAAACTCTCTCTCTCTCTACAATGTCATCTCTCTCACTTTACAATTAACCACACGTATGAGACTTCTACTACAATTCCTATTACAAGGAACCTATTTATGCTCCTTGACTAACACATTAAGTATGTTGACTTTGACTCTCAACACCTTTACTTTGACTTTTACAAAGACTTTGACTATTAACAAATACACATAAATCTTGAATACATTTTTTCTCTAACAATCTCCCCCTATGGATTCAAAATTTAAAAATTTATGACGACAGTCTTCAGCTCTTTGTAATCTTCATATCTTCAGTACTTTAGCTCTTATCTCTTCAGCACTTTGAAAAGTCTCCCTCTTCGCTTAGAAGCAAGATTAGTCTTTGAAAATAGCTCTGAAGAATCTTCAAATCAGGGTGGTCTTCAGAAATCCAATTTGACTGCTTTAACCTTCATCTGGATCTTCAAAGTCAAATAGTCATCAAAGTCTCGAATCACAAACTTCAAATCTTTGTAACGATGGTCAAAGTCTTCAAACAAAATCTTCATCTCTTCAAATCTTTAAAATCTTCGTAACACTGATCTTTGAATCTTTGTAGCATTGATCTTTGAAACATTGAGCTTTGACAAATATCTTAAGTCTTTGAACATGAAATGGCTTTAAGCTTTAACTGGGTTTGAGCTTTGAAAACATTCTTGATTGAGCTTTGAATCTTTGTAGCTTTGAATATCTTGAACTGTGTATCTTCATCTCTTGACCAAAAACAATCTTTGAACTTTGAACTTTCTCGAAACATCTCGAAACATCTTTACTTGTTATCTCGAGCTTCTTGACTTTGACAAAAACTTCTGTTTATCTTGAAATTGAAACTTTCATATGTTCTCCCCCTTTGTGATGATTGTGAGCATCATGATCATCAAAACTCTTTATCAATTTCAGCAGTCTTTGAATATACCAATAACAATCTCCTCCTTTTTATCTAAATAACCGTCAATTCCAAAAATATTTATTCGAATCTTTTCAAATTCAGACAATATGAAGTGGTAACCCTGAAACAACGGATGAATCAGTTAAAATGCCTGTAAGTAGCACGGAGCCACTTAGTACAACGAATGCACTTTGGAAAGGAGCTTTTTGATGTTCACTCCTCCAGGGCTTCCATTCAATCATCGAAAAACACTAAGGAATTTCTATGAACGTTATGACAAGAAAACATATTCCTTGTGTGTACGTGCTTGTGTAGAAATAATTGAAGCAACTTATGCTTGAATAATAATAGGCTCAAATTGTGTAAACTGTTGAGACAGCAAGAAGTTTTCCACGGACTCAATGTGCATGAATGAAGAGCGAAGGTGGCGCAAACTTCCTTCTTTTTCAATATCCAAACTTTCCGAATGAAGATTGGATAGATAATATGCTGCGTCCCCAAGAAAAATTGAAACATTTCTTTGTTAAGAAAGAAATGAGTAGTTGGTGGGGTTAATGCAAGAGTTGGCATGGACTAGTTGCCTGTTTCAATGATGCTCACCAAAGAATGTGAGCCAATCAGTAATGTGGCTGCTTGGCTCAGAAAATGGTTGGTGCAGAGTTCTCTTATTCTTTTAACTCTGTTCTCACACCCTCTTTCTGTTTTTAATCCGCTCACTTCTACCCAAACTCTTTTTTATCATTTTACCTCAGCACAATGAGATACTTAACCGTATGAGTTATCTCCCCCACTCTTTGATTTCGACCCCTCACCCCTCAATCACTCAAGGATAACTTATTGGGTAGGAAACACCGGTTAATGTGGATCCATAGAAGTTCTTTAATATCTCACACTGATTCCCATGAAATTTTGTCCTAAATTTTTGCGTTGTTCAATAGTTTAGCTTGAACAAGTATAAATATCGGCATTTGATTAACATTTCCATCAGAATGTATGTTCCACAAGAATTATCATGAATATTTGAGCATTTGAACTTTGAAGATTTCTCAAAACAAGGATATTGAAAGAATGAAATGAATTCGAAAGACTTGTTTGAGAATCTGACAATGTATCAATCAGATCAAATATGAAGGATAATCATGTAAGGTTTACGGTATCAAAGAATTGAAATTTTGTTTATGTGAACAAATATAAACAATCTTTGAATGAAACTCTTAATTCTCAGCTTGAAATGAATATGATGCTCAACAAACTTGAAATACAAATAAGAGTATTACCATCGAAAAATTGTTTCGTTTTGAGACATGGTAATAACAAAGTCAATAAGAAGTTGTACCGGTGTGTATGAATACTTGAAAGTGTAGAAAAGATAATACGCAAGTATTAATCTTTGGAAACACACGGTCAGAAATGATGTTATGGTAATTCGAGATCTATATATATATATATATATATATATATATATATACATGAAAAACATTTAAAATCACACTTCTAAAATTATAAAATTTGTTTGAATTAGATAAGTGGTTTGAACATTTAAGAAAACATTTTTCATGCTTGAAAGTCGTTCTTCTTTCAAACAATCTCAGATTAAAGTCAAAAGATACTTACAGTGAAATGTTTAAGCTCCCCCTCAAATCATGATAGACTGAATAAAAATCAGATAAGCTCCCCCTCAAAATCTGCAAAAGATCTTAACAAAACACGATTAGTAGATGAAACAATCAAAGTCTAAAACAATGAAGTACGAGTTCTAAACTGATGTGTTTAGAAGTCAAACACATTGACGAACGAGTCCTGATCTGATATGATCAGAAGTCAATATTGCCTTGAAGTACGGGTTCTAAACTGAATTGTTTAGAAGCCATTAACATCATTGAAGTTCGGATTATGAACTGAATTATTCAGAAACCATTATTGCGTATGCTCCCCCTACAAAGAAGCATATAGAAAGTTTATCAATACGCACGAAATATATCAAAAATTAGAATTACTCCCCCTGAAATTATGCATATATTTCAGCATAGGTACTCTTCTTCAAATTGCACACTTCTCTTCTGTTTTTCAGTCACGTGTTTGGTATATTTCTGACAATCAGCACCACACATGATGAACCTGCAAAACAGATTAAGTAGATTTTGGTACCCAACGAAACTTGGGTCCTGGCTTGTTATAGGCAGTTATATTTGAAGAGATATTATAAGCACCGTACCAAAAATAAACATTTTCTTGTTTGACAAAATCATGAGTTCCACAATAAGAACAACAAAATTGCTTTTGTGCCAACCTAATCAAATGATTTGTAGAATATATAGGATTAGGGTTAACAAAAGACTTACCTTTAGGAGTATTGTTCTTGTTGTCGTTTGTCTTTGGAACAGATGATTTCGGAACATTTCTTTCAGGAGTAGATCCTTTTATCTTCCATACCATCTTTACAGGCTTAAAGATAGGTGTATCTGAACTTGTAGCATCACGGTTGTAGAAACGATTAGAAGGACGCATCTGATCTCTTGATTTGACAGACTTTGTCGAAGAAGAATGTTCATGAACATAACTAGAAGCAGTCTTTAACGAACAATCTGAGTCAGTTGAACCATCATAAGACGATTGAACAATAGTATCGGCACTAAATTGTTCAGATGATGTAACTTTGATCTTAATTGCTTCCAATTGCTGAACTTTATCGGACAGAACATTTATTTCTTGAACGGTCACGTCAAGTTTCTTCTGAAGATCAGACTTGATCTTCTACTCTGTGATAACCTCCGTTGCTAAAGCAGACAACCTCCTTGTTAGCTTTAAGATTTCAGCCTTAAAGATGTTTCTCTCTTTATCAAAACTCTTCTCGGATATTTCTTTAAAAATATTAATGTTTTTCTTTTGAAAACTTTGCTTTTCCTTTTAAAAAACATCTTTCTTTTCACCAAACTCTTTTCTCTATTTTTCCAACAAAAATTCCAATTCAGATATTTTCTTTGAAAGCTCAACATTTTTTGATTCAAAAACTTTTCTTTCGATATCAAAATCCACTCTTTCCTTCTCAGATTATTCTTTTTCAAGAAATAAAACTTTTTCAAAATCAGAAATTTGTTTTGAAAGTTTTTTGCATTTAAGTTCAAGAGCTTTCTTTTCCTTCTAAAAAATATCTCTCTTTTCATCATTCAAAATAAAAGCATTATGGTCGGGAAGCTTCTTTGAGAAATCAATTCACAAGTTGTTCATTTGTCACAAACTTCAGGCTTTGAATTCTCCTTGGAAACAAGGTTAGATTGAAAATCATCATCAAAATCTTTTTCAAAAGAAGAATTTTCAAAAATAATCCACTTATTCTTTTCAAATTCTTTTCTTTCTTTTTCCAAATCAATTACTTTCTTGGAAAGTTCACTTATTTTGTCTTCAAAAGATTTGCTTTCTTTTACAAAATTTGCTTTCTCCTTCTCAAATTGTTGATGCTCAGAGAGTAAAATTTTCTCAAGATCCAACACTTTCTTATAAAGCTGGAAACACTTTTGATTGACTTTTTCTTTTGCATCAAAAGCACTCTTGGATAAGTCTGAAAACTTTTTAATCAAAGATTTTTCATAAATTGTTTTCTCCTTTTCCAATTCAGTCTTGAAACTAGAAGATAGTTCCTTAAAGCTAATTGAGTAAACAGCTGAAAGAAAGTATTTTTCAAGTTCAAATTTCATCCTTTGTTCTAGAACAGAATTTTCAAGTTCACATATTCTTCCTTCTAGAACCAAAGGTGGAACATATCGTTTTGCTTCAAAAGGTTTTTTTCAATTGGGTTTAGTAGCATAGATATCAAAATAGTCATTCGAAAGTTTTCCATGTGGATTCTTTTCATATTTTTCATTATCTAGAGTATAACAAAATGGAAGTTGTATTTTTGTTGTCGTTAATCTTTTCATGGCTTCCTCTTCTATGATTTCTTCTTCGTTTGACCATGGTATTTCAAATTCAGGCCAATATCTAGCATACCTTAAACATTTAAAATCATACAATGTTGGTAAAGATCTGCTTGGTTTAGCCAAATGTTTAGGATTTTCATAACCAAGTCCCCAATATTTGTTGACAGAACTTACTAACCTTGGTTTGTTCATGTGAATATTTTGCTCAGTTTAACCTCTCAAAAAAAGCTTCATTTCCAAATCTTTGATTTTGTCTAAAAACTCTGTATTTTGAGTGGTAATATTTTTCAAAGAAAGTTCATCCTCACTATTCTTTTCTTCCAAATCATTAACTTTCTTTGTAAGTTCAGATATTTGAGAATCAGAAGATTTTTTATCCTCATCAAGTTTTTCTTGTTTATCTATGAGAGATTCATCAAGAATAGTTTGACTTAGATTTTTGTTTTCTTCTTTTTCCTTTTGCAATGTAGCACTTAGTCTCTCCTTAGGTGGATCATCCCAACCCATAAATTCGAAGATATAATCATCCATTGTTACCTGAAAAGATTAAAAAATGATCGTTATCAGATACTTCGTAAGAAGTAGAATTATGCACACATGATTAATCAGAGAAAAATCGATTAAAGTCAGAAAAATTTTCAAAATCAAATTTTGAAAAACAAATTATAAATTTGTCGTTCAAAAATTAATTCCGAACAACTAAAAGGAAAACTGGACTTTAAATCGGCAAACCTGCAAAAGATAAGAAAAATATATCAGTTATGAGCAAAAGCAGGTAAAAATTGACAAAAAATAACAATAAATGAAAATTTACGAAAAATAGGGACTAGAAATGACAACTTATGAAACTAAAACGAAAAACAAGGACTAAAGGTGTAAAATACTAACACTTATAAAAGACAAGGACTAAAAATGACACAAAGTGAAACTTAAAAACTCTAAGGACTAAAAGTGTAAAAATCTAAAAAATAAAAGTCTAGGGACTAAAAATGTCAGAATCCTATACTTAAACTACATGGGCTGAAAGTGTAATAAACCTAAACTTAAAACTACAGGGACCAAAACTGACAAAACACAAACTATTTAAAAGACTTAACGGACAATTAACGGAAAGGACCAAAAATGTAACAAATCTAACGGAAAAATGATCGGACACTAACGGATCGCTAACAAACCGACACTTAACCTAAATAACTGACTTTGGACTAAAAATGAAACAAATACTAGCAAATATAACGAAAAACTAACGAATTCTAACGATGTTAACGGGCTTGGACCAAAATTGTCAAAAATCTAATGGAAACTTAACGGAACCGTTAGTACTGTTCATCAGCTTCTCACCAACGAAACAACTTTTCGCGCTTTTGATTTCTTAGTTTTCTTACGATCAAATCGACATCATGCAGCTCAAACACACATGCCTCGTCGATGAACTTGGTTTTCAGTCGATAAAATCTTAACTTTGGGCCACAACTGTGGTTCTCGGGTGTTACTTGAGTGATTACAATAATTCTCAGGTAAGCTTTATACGATAACCCAGTTTGATCGGGCAACACATATGCGAGAACTTCTGATCGTGCGATAACTCTTCTGATCGATCAAAGTACGTACGATAACTTTGAATATGTTTGATGTGCGAGAATTATGAACTTTGATCTCACAAACCGTGTGCGATCAGGATGAACATCAAACGGTTGAGTTTGCCGGCGACAGATGTAGTTTCCGGCAATTTTTCCGATTTGTAAACTTTCAGTAACACAGAGTTACTTATTTTTGTGTCTTTTTCGAATATGAAAATCGTAGAATGCTCAAAAACTCATCACAAACAGATCTGTGACGACTTCAACAACAAATCTCTTAAACAAAGTCAAGATCAAGTATCATTTTTGTAAAGAACACACTGCAATTTCAGATTCATATCAACACGTCATTTTGATGTTTATCTCTGATTTGGAGACTATAATCAAATGTAAAACATCACAGATTAGATCAGTAATCATCAAACCACTTACAACTCAAATTAAGAATATGAATCAAACTCCGATTTGTTTTATGAACCTTCAAACTCCACTGTTCATATTTTTTTTAAAACATGATTTTTTTTATCATAAAAATTGATTTAAATTTGAGAATTTGATCAACAAATCAATTTAGAAAGATTGAACAAAGATTGATTCACTAAAACAAACACAAAATCAGTCCAAAAAGATTAAATTCTTGAGAATTTTAAGAAAATTTTCAAGAAAACCAAAAACTTTCAATTTTCTTCAAACTAGCGCATAATCTGATCTGATCAGGCTCTGATACCACTTGTGATCCCAATCTAATCAAGTAACAATGTAAGAACACAAGAGATCTTCATTTAGATGAGAGAATTGTACAAGATGAGAATGAGATCTAGTTTCTCTCTATAAACTCTCTCTCTCTAGAATGTCATCTCTCTCACTTTACAATTAACCACACCTATGAGACTTCTACTACAATTCCTATTACAAGGAACCTATTTATACTCCTTGTCTAACACATTAGGTATGTTGACTTTGACTCTCAACACCTTTACTTTGACTTTTACAGAAACTTTGACTATTAACAAATACACATAAATCTTGAATACATTTTTGCTCTAACAGTAATGTTGATTGTGCAACATATACCACTCACATGACGGGAAAACAAAAAAGAAGTTGTGCAGAATTTTGAAAAATGATAGTGTCACATAATCTAGTGAGAGAATCAATCAATGAACAATAGCTAGAGAGAGAAAATGTAACGTCCCAAAAATTTCAAGCAAATTTAAAATTTTAAAATAAACAAATCACTTATAACAACTCATTAATTGATCCCAACGTTTCGTTTGCAAACACATAATTAATATCTTTATAAAATAAAACCAGCGGAATAAACGTTTAATTATTAAAACCATAAAAAACAACCAGCTCTCCTCGCGCGCCAGTGTGTACTCGTCACGCCTTGGAGCCGCCCGTACCTGAAACCACAATCTATTGGGAAAAGGTAAACACGAAGCTTAGTGAATTCTACACCATAAGTAACACAGTTATTTCCACACCACCATAAACAAATAATTGCACATAAACAGCATTCAAGTCTACGAACAAACCATAACCTGCATACTCACACCAACCCACCTAATAGGCATACGTCGGTCCCACCGAACACACGACCATCGTGTAAACGCAACCCGGCACCCCCGGGTTCATACGCCACCCGCGTATACAACCTTCGGTCCAACCGAATTACTACGCCACCCGCGTATGACAGCCTCGGCCCCGCCGAACTCCTACGCCACCCGCGTAGTCACAACAATAAAGGTCCGACTAGACACCCCACTATTTAACCCCGCATTAAAAGCAAATAGAACTACCACATACATACACAACGTAATGTAAAAATAACCGACATTAGTTATAGTGAGAGAACTCACCTCGAATGCGCGCCTAGCTTAACAACACAATTCAAGCTTCACAATTACGGTCACTTCCCAGCACCTAAACGCATGTTAAAACGTGTCAATACGAGACCCAGACCCTATGACACGACACACGCTTAAACCGTCACTAAAACTATTTTCCGCTCTCGCCAAACAGGTCTGTTCGGGACCTGTTTCGACCCCTTTAAACCCTAAAATCCCCAATATTATTTCATGACCAGAAAGTACTCTGAGTTAGGGTTCCAAGGACATATTATACGCCTCCTAACGATGTTTCTACAATTTACTACGGATTTTACAAAAACAGTTTCCAGAACAGCGAAATTCAGCACCTTTCAGTATAAAACGACAATTTGACCCATACTACGCCCCGAACTGGGTTTTTCACAAAACACAGAAAAGTTTCTAGATTCAAAAAGGGAACCTTTGACACCAGTTTCACCCCAAACCGAGTTATGAGCAGAAAGTTATGGTTTTCGCAAGATCAAGGCAGATTCCAGAAATTTTCACATGAAATGACGAAACACCGAACTTGCGACCACTTTTTCGCCCAGCTAGAGACCGAACCAGTTTTCCGCTAAAACACGGAAAACGTGCCCGACCCCGAACTTGAACCGTGGGCGCCAGTTTCGGCTCAAACGGAGTTACAACGGAAAAGTTATGATCAAACGAAAACTGGACAGCACACTTAGAATTTACGTAAATTGATAATTTTATAAAACGGTTCGCGTCCGGTTTAACGGTTTGGGATTTACGCTACGATGATTTAGAGTTCAGGCCTGGTGTGTTTAGGGTTCCGCCACGAGTGTCACCCACTGCCACCGCCCTCCACCCACAGCCACCGTAGCGACGGCGTGCGGCGGTGGTGGTTTCGCCGGAAAACGAAAGGAAAAAGGAAAAGAACGAGACGAACGAAAGAGTTACTTACCTTACGACGACGTCTCACCACCACAACCAAACTCCTCCCTCTCGACCTCTAACGACCCAGGTGCGGCGACCTCCGGCGACGACAGCAGCGGCGACGAGGGGTGGCTGCCGCTGGTTCTTTCTTCTCCTCTCTCTCTTTCTCGCGATCTCTCTCTCTCTCTCTCTTCTTCACTCTCGGCCGCACCACACACAAGAAAAGGAGAAAAGAGGATTGTAGGGTTTGGAGATTGTTTGGTTAGCTTGAAACCCAAGGGAAAAGGAAACGAGAAAGGGGTTTCGGTCATGGGCCGAGACCCATGCAACAAGTTTCCAAGAATTGCACAAATAGCCCCTCAACTACACCTTATCTCACAATCTACCTCAAAACGACACGAATGCTAACATCTTGGTCCTATTTGACACCAAACCACTAACCAAAAACAATTAAAGGTAAACATTTTAAATTATTAAAATTAATTAATAAACGCACCGGGACACGGGCTTTACAACTCTCCCCCGCTTGAATTAGACTTCGTCCTCGAAGTCTATGCCCGTGAATAGCTCTGGATAGCTCTCCCTCATCTCAGCCTCATGTTCCCAAGTCCACTCAGAACCCTTTCTGAGTTGCCACTGGACTTTCACTAACTGAAACCTAATTTCTCACACCGTCTAAGAATCTCCCGAATACTTCCTTACTAACAACACTCCTACAAGAACACGGAAAACGCGATTCGAAGAACACTCCAACAATCGGAATCATTCCTAGTTAAACGACTTCGGTTGTCTCCCAACCTTAGATGATTCATACCTCCCGATTAAATTTTTCAAGCTCCAACCATTCTAAAGATGCTCACCAATATACCCTACAGGATACTCGAATCCGATCATTCCTACCATTAACTGCCGATTAACTTCTACGAGTTCTACTAGACTCCCAAAATTCACAATGAATCACATTAACAAACATCGGCCCCCCGCCGAATATCGGTCCAACCGAATAAATACAACCATCGGCCCAGCCGAATATCGGTCCAACCGAATAAATACAACCATCGGCCCAGTCGAATATCGGTCCAACCGAATAAATACAACCATCGGCCCAGCCGAATATCGGTCCAACCGAATAAATACAACCATCGGCCCAGCCGAATATCGGTCCAACCGAATACCATAACAAACATCGGCCACCCGCCGAACATCGGTCCAACCGATTACCATGAATCACATAAGCGTGGTATTATCCTAGACACCAACACAAATAGATATCCCCTACAATCAAGTCAACTAACACACACGTAGGTCATTCCCTTAACCGATACTACCCGGCCTACATTACCAACACGCGTGGAATACCCGACCTCCTACCGTCGACGTATCCCCCACACACGCTCTACAAAGCTAATTTATCTGAACCGAGGATACACCCTGACGCCTACCTCTCAGGTAACGCCTCAGGGCCCCGCACATCGGAATTACCTCTCAGGTAAGTGCCCACCACTATATCCTCCTAGCACCTACTAGAAAGCCTAGGCTATAACACTTGAACACCGGGGCCTCACCCCGAGATACCCAACCGACCACTACCAGCGACTGACTAACGTGCCTAAGGATCCAGAGCAAATCAGCCTACCAACAACATGCCTATCTCATAATGAATCACTCACCCAACATGTAAATACGCAACATGCAATAAGTGCAAGACTGTGCAACAAAACAACCCATCAACAAAACTTCACATTGAGCCATTAAAACCGTGCAATTGACCCATGACTATCTCATAGTCAAAACCGAGCAAAATGCTCCACGCTTGCTAGACCCATAAGTCGGTCAAAAACGCGTTTAAATAAAGTCTAAGCAAGCAATACTCTAAAATCAACATTAGTCCCAAACTCAACACGGGTTAAACAAAAGAGTTTTCCCAAAGGACTCACACCCTTAAAATTCATCAAAATGACACATAACACTTAAAAGCGCATTTCCCAAATGGTTTACAAAATCATTTACAAAAATGTTTCAACGTCTAGATTTTTCATTTCAAAAAGACCGTAAGCAATAAAACTACTATTACCAGGTCGGTAGTTACGCAAAAATGGACACGCTCGTCCCTCATATGAAAATCATTTCATTGCAGCTTAGTTCACTCACAAAACGTAAAGCGAAATAAATAATTTCTTTGAAAATGAACCGTCGCGGTTCTAGTATGAAATGACTCATGACATGTATTTAAAGTAACCGCTCGACCTTCCATCGGGTACGACAAAATGTGCACATAATTTCAAAATCAGTTCCATGACATTTGACCCCAAAATTCCTCTTTTTCAACAAAAAAAATGTCGTGGCACATGGTTAACTAACAAATCTTACGCGCATCGGATAGTCATAAAAAAACGATGAAACGGTTTACAAATATATTTTTGTTAAAACACCACTGTCTCGTGTAAGTTTCAAACTTAAAGATAAAAACCAATCCGTTTCCATCAATTGAAAATATCGACTAAAATCTCATAAAATCTCAAAAGGTGGGGTTCTTTAAATTGATTTCCAAGATTTCCCCAAATGGTCACATAAACAAATAAGATATGCACCTCGTGACATTAAACCCACACGACTCGACATGCCGTAAAACAAAACTTATTTTAACCAAAACACTCAATTAGCTTTATACAGACACCGTGGAATGTAACTTTTCGTCTCAAGTCTAACATATGTGGAGGAGTTCCAATGTTAAAGTCACAAGCCGTAGTCACTTGCCCCACATTTTAAACACCACAAAACACGGATATCATCTTACCCGAAAGAACCGTTGGAAAAATAACGAAAATGAGACAAATTCTAACAAAGTTTGCACTCCCGTGATAAAACGATTTCATACACTTTCAAAACCATATTTCAAAATCTTGTGTGTGTGCTGAGCAGTTCCCAAAATTCCAAAACACCGTCCATACAAAGATTTGAAACACAAGAATTTGTTAATGCAATCTTATTTTCAAAATAACTTCGTGCATGACTCATTCGGCATTCAACGTCTCGACCCATACCGCTCCGAAACTCTCCGGTCTACTATTGTCATCCAGACATTTAAACCTCTTAAGGCAAGTTGGGAAATCACATCAAATCATCTTACGGGTTTTCCTCAAATCAAAGTCGGCTCAAAAGCCTATGATTCTAGCACAATTGCCAATTCTTGACCCGAAATGGTCTACTTAAAACAAATATTACCTCAGCAACCTCAACTACAAGTGTCAGGAACGAAAGAAAAATGGGTAGCCCCGCTATCAAACATCACTACAGCAGACACCGAGTTAACTAAGAACGTACTTAAACACACAGCTTAAGCAAAATGCAACTACATACAAATATCAAGTGATGAAATATACCTGTCACCACTTTAAGCGTAGCCTGTGCCTCTTCCGCCGTCAGTTAATGAACTCTACCTCGGCCGCCTCGGGTCCAGCCTGACCTACACGACCATCAGTAATACGCAAGGGAGCAGCCGCAGGAGCTCCTTGTGCCCCACCCCCAACAGTAACCCTCGGATTCGGGCAGTTGACCTTCACATGGCCCATCTGTTTGCAGTTAAAACAGACCATCTGTGGTGGTTCCCTGCAGTCGCGACCGTAGTGCCCCACCTGGCCACACTGGAAGCATTTGTCATTTCTCCTTCCGCTACCATCCTTGGTTTTAAACCCACCGCTCCTTTGGTTCAAGAGCGAGTCCGAGAACCTCGTTCTCTTTGGAACCGCCGATTCTGATGCAACGGTCTGCGCCATTTTCCTCTTCTTAGTATGTCCCTCTAACTCGAGTCCTTGTCCCCGAGCAGTCTCCAACATCATTACTACCTCATCACGAACGGCGGTAATAATCTCGGGGATTGCCTCCCTAATAGCATGCTTTACTTCAGCCGCGATCAACTCACGCATCTGCTCAATAGTGAGTTCAATACTAGCATTCGGTTCAACATCGTTGTTCCTCCTTGTGATGGCCATTCTAGAGAGAAGAAAATACAACGAGTAATTAGTACCTAATAACTCACACCAACAACACTCACACTCAACTCCTTGGATTCCTCGCGACTTTCCCGACTCGAGCACTGATCCTGTGCTTCCAGTAGTAGGAGCTCTACTACTACCTTCCACACCTATCATCGCTCGTTCCGAGTCCCATCCCGAGGGGTCCAAGTAGTTTCCCGCCGCAACTACACACATATGCCCGCACCGGCATATATACTCACTCTTCCTAGCTCCCTAGGAATTCCATCCCAACCACTACCTTTGTTACTACCGAATCCCCACTAATCATAAAGAGTGGCCTCGCGATTACCCGATTACATGCAGTGCAAAACAAATAGTCAGTCGAATACAAGATTCTATCCTAGAACGGTTGGACTCAAACAAGAGCTGCGCAATAGAACTAAATCGAATATTCTAAGGCTATAAGTCTCTTACTACATACAACCTAGAGGGTATCCACTTAGTAACCTATCATAATTAGCATGAATTTCTAATAGCAAGCAGTCCAACATACCGCATAGTGTCAACAACAGGCAATCTAGCATGCATACTCTATGATCTAGAAAGCAATAAAACACTAAGCATTGTACCTTTCCCTTCGGCTCCGGCCGACTGTACACACTGCGCCCTCGATCACCGTTCCTCGAACGTGTTTTTACCCTTTTCTTTTATTCCCAAACAGGTTTAATAAAGAATTTGAAAATGTTCCCAGCCGCAACTTGAGACCAAACACACCGAGGTGCGTTTGATTCACTCAAGCTGTGCTCTGATACCAAGTTGTAACGTCCCAAAAATTTCAAGCAAATTTAAAATTTTAAAATAAACAAATCATTTATAACAACTCATTAATTGATCCCAACGTTTCGTTTGCAAACACATAATTAATATCTTTATAAAATAAAACCAGCGGAATAAACGTTTAATTATTAAAACCATAAAAAACAACCAGCTCTCCTCGCGCGCCAGTGTGTACTCGTCACGCCTTGGAGCCGCCCGTACCTGAAACCACAATCTATTGGGAAAGGGTAAGCACGAAGCTTAGTGAATTCTACACCATAAGTAACACAGTTATTTCCACACCACCATAAACAGATAATTGCACATAAACAGCATTCAAGTCTACGAACAAACCATAACCTGCATACTCACACCAACCCATTTAATAGGCATACGTCGGTCCCACCGACCACATGACCATCGTGTAAACGCAACCCGGCACCCCCGGGTTCATACGCCACCCGCGTATACAACCTTCGGTCCCACCGAATTACTACGCCACCCGCGTATGACACCCTCGGCCCCGCCGAACTCCTACGCCACCCGCGTAGTCACAACAATAAAGGTCCGACTAGACACCCCACTATTTAACCCCGCATTAAAAGAAAATAGAACTACCACATACATACACAACGTAATGTAAAAATAACCGACATTAGTTATAGTGAGAGAACTCACCTCGAATGCGCGCCTAGCTTAACAACACAATTCAAGCTTCACAATTACGGTCACTTCCCAGTACCTAAACGCATGTTAGAACGTGTCAATACGAGACCCGGACCCTATGGCACGACACACGCTTAAACCGTCACTAAAACTATTTTCCGCTCTCGCCAAACAGGTCTGTTCGGGACCTGTTTCGACCCCTTTAAACCCAGAAAATCCCCAATATTATTTCATGACCAGAAAGTACTCTGAGTTAGGGTTCCAAGGACATATTATACGCCTCCTAACGATTTTTCTACAATTTACTACGGATTTTACAAAAACAGTTTCCAGAACAGCGAAATTCAGCACCTTTCAGTATACAACGACAATTTGACCCATGCTACGCCCCGAACTGGGTTTTGCACAAAACACAGAAACGTTTCTAGATTCAAAAAGGGAACTTTTGACACCGGTTTCACCCCAAACCGAGTTACGAGCTGAAAGTTATGGTTTTCGCAAGATCAAGGCAGATTCCAGAAATTTTCACATGAAATGACGAAACACCGAACTTGCGACCACTTTTTCGCCCAGCTAGAGACCGAACCAGTTTTCCGCTAAAACACGGAAAACGTGCCCGACCCCGAACTTGAACCGTGGGCGCCAGTTTCGGCTCAAACGGAGTTACAACGGAAAAGTTATGATCAAACGAAAACTGGACAGCACACTTAGAATTTACGTAAATTGATAATTTTATAAAACGGTTCGCGTCCGGTTTAACGGTTTGGGATTTACGCTACGATGATTTAGAGTTCAGGCCTGGTGTGTTTAGGGTTCCGCCACGAGTGTCACCCACTGCCACCGCCCTCCACCCACAGCCACCGTAGCGACGGCGTGCGGCGGTGGTGGTCTCGCCGGAAAACGAAAGGAAAAAGGAAAAGAACGAGACGAACGAAAGAGTTACTTACCTTACGACGACGTCTCACCACCACAACCAAACTCCTCCCTCTCGACCTCCGACGACCCAGGTGCGGCGACCTCCGACGACGGCAGCAGCGGCGGCGAGGGGTGGCTGCCGCTTGTTCTTTCTTCTCCTCTCTCTCTTTCTCGCGATCTCTCTCTCTCTCTCTTCTTCACTCTCGGCCGCACCACACACAAGAAAAGGAGAAAAGAGGATTGTAGGGTTTGGAGATTGTTTGGTTAGCTTGAAACACAAGGGAAAAAGGAAACGAGAAAGGGGTTTCGGTCATGGGCCGAGACCCATGCAACAAGTTTCCAAGAATTGCACAAATAGCCCTTCAACTACACCTTATCTCACAATCTACCTCAAAACGACACGAATGCTAACATCTTGGTCCTATTTGACACCAAACCACTAACCAAAAACAATTAAAGGTAAACATTTTAAATTATTAAAATTAATTAATAAACGCACCGGGACACGGGCTTTACAGAAAACTTGTCATTCAACTAATTCTTTCAAAGGGTAACCAGTTTCTCAATATGGAAAGTTACAATACACTCTCTAGATTCCTAGACTCTTTGCTTAACAACTAAGCTAAAACCTATTTATACCATCTAATAACAAGGCATTAAGTTCTAAAGCTAGTTTGACTTTATATGACTTTGACTTTTCTTTACTTTACAATTACATGACTTACAACAAATCTTGAATACAATTTAATGCTTTAACATTCTCCCCCTTTGGATTCAAGATTTAAAAAAAAAATGACAGCAGTCTTCAGCTCTTGATCTTCAAAACTTTAACTCTGACTGCTTTATACTTTGAAGCTCTGACAATCTTCAAACAGCTTTCCAATCTTCAAACTTTCAGCTTTGAAGAATCTTCAGTCAAACTTGAAAAGTCTTTCTCTTTGTAAAGTCATTCTTCTTGAATATAATCTTCAACAAATTGTCATCAAGTCTTGTACACAAATTTCAGATCTTTGCAGCTTTGAACTTTGTAGCTTTAGACTTTGAAGCTTTGAACTTTGTAGCTTTGAAATCATTGAATCTTTGAACTCAAACTTTGAACAGTTTCTTTAACTTTGTATCTTCATCTCTTGGAACTATGTCTCTCTGTGAACAAACTTTGAACATTAATCTCTCTCGAATTGTCTCGAAATCTCTCTATCTTGTAAACTCGAGCTTTTTTACTTTGACAAATATCTTTTCTTTGTCTTTGAAGAGCGAAAAAAGTATTTGTTTTCGTACAGTGTTGGCTGCGAAAAGTTTTGGGTGCGAAAAGTTTTGGTGTTTGGTCTGCGAAAACTTTTCCATCTCAGTAGGCTGCGAAAACTTTATCTGAAAAAATGGGTAAGCTGCTTCTGTTGGTTGGAAAACCAGATCTCATGTTTATACTTGCGAAAACTTTTTGATCACTTAAGAAAACCTTGAAGTTGACTATTTTTCGTTGACTTATTTTCTTCTTCCTTCTTCAATTTCATGATGTGTTATATGTTGATTTTTTCTGCAATTTAAAAAACTCACAAAAACATTATTGAGTCATGAATTATGGATCAAAAAGAATCACACACACATTTTGATAACATTTCAATAACAAAAACGGATTAAATCTTAGATTTGAACAAGAACACCTCAAGAACACTGAAAATTCAAAACATTCAAAAAATTCAAAAATGAAATCTAGACTTTAAGATTTGAAATCTATGGTTGATTCATGTTTAAAAACACTTTTTAGAAACGATTTTGTACAAAGATGGATCAAATTAACATAAAATAGCAAAATCAAGTTCTTATATTTTTGACAGATCACTATTCTTCAAGAACACAAAGTTTTCAAAATCTTAAAAATCTTCAAATTCTTCAATTATTGATGCGTTTTTGAAAATCTTTTGACGCAAAACAGATTTAAAACAATGGAGAAACACTTTTCAATCAAAATCAGATCAAAAAACGAACAAAAATTGAAAAATCCATTTGTGTTCTTCAAATCTTCAAAAATGGAGATTTTCTTCAATTTTATTTAAATCATCATGAAATTTGGACGAATTCGTGCACACTTTGATCTCCCAAAGTTCTGATACCAAATGATAGTGTCACAGAATCTATTGAGAGAATCAATCAATGAACAATATCTAGAGAGAGCGAAAACTTGTCATTCATCTAATGCTTTCAAAGGGTTACAAGTTTCTCAATATGGAAAGTTACAATACACTCTCTAAATTCCTAGACTCTTTGCTTAACAACTAAGCTAAAACCTATTTATACCATCTAATAACAAGGCATTAAGTTCTAAAGCTATTTTGACTTTACATGACTTTGACTTTTCTTGACTTTACAACAAATCTTGAATACAATTTAATGCTCTAACAATCACTAACAAGTAATTGATTTCAAGATGAATAAGAACGAAACAATGATGTCACTCGGTTCCGATACAAGATCTCCTAATCTATTTGAAGGAGAATATGAACACTACTACAAATATGACTTTTATAAACGGTTGTTTTGGGCTTTATACGCGGTTTTGGAACCGCGTATATGGCCGGTGTTTGTAAAAGTATCGGACTTTTATACGCCGTTTCAAAACCGCGTATAAAACTCAACTTTTATACACGGTTTCAAAACCGTTTAGACAGGTAATATTAACCTCGTATAAAAGTCACAATCTTACACGGTTTTTAGACGAAACCGTTTAAAAAGTCCTACTAACCGCGTATAAAAGTCACAATCTTACACGGTTTTTAGATGAAACCGTTTAAAAAAGTCCTACTAACCGTTTATAAAAGTGTCTATTTTACATGGTTTTTAGATGAAACCGTTTATAAATATAACCATTTATAAAATAATGCAGACATTTGTACACGGTTTTTTTACTTGAATCGTGTATAATTAGTTATATTTATAGTTTTAATATTTTCCTCGATTTTGGTACAAACCATTATTCCAAATGTTAGGAAACTGCATTATATCTGATAAACTACATTTCAAAATACGATTCCAATTGATATAATGGAACATTTCAAACACAATTCCAATTGATATAATGGAACATTTCAAATACAATTCCAAATACAAAAATCTAACTAGACATGTAAATGTCGTAACCATTAACCATTAAACTTTAAATATCGTCAAATGTAACATCTCAAACTAATCAAACATTCTAAAACAATCCCCCCATTCGTTACCACATTTTACCATCTTTCATGCGATTCAAACTAAACGATATCGCGATATTGCAAGCCATCTCCTCTAGTTGTATAGTTGTGAAAGGAGCCGTGGTCGTCCATGTGTCCTGTATATAAATTTGAAACTAGGTGTTATTGTAAACAAAATAAAGCAATTTGTACAATATATAAATAAAATAAACGAAATTTAAGAAACACATACCTTGAGAGATTGATGATAAAAATTGAACACAGTTAAGAAAGATTAGCTATACTCTGAGAAATAGATTAACAGCGTCAGACTCAAATCTTTGTGGAAGGGCCAACTCTTTCATGTGTAACTTTTAGGAGAACAATTTCCTCACTGGATGCGAATATGGTACCCAGTTTCTTTATCCACTTCACTGATTTCATACAAACATGAATGGGAAGAAGATTCATAAACTATAACGAATAAGTCATGTAAAATGGAACAAATGTGGCAAATTGGCTAACGAGAAACAAACCTACCACCAATCATTAGTACCAAGCACCCATACCCATACAAAAACCATTGTATACCTCAAATTGGCGTTAATCTAACAGTTTGAGATATCGACTAACTAAATAGAAATTGAGACGTGGCATTGAAGACGAGAAGTTGACTAACTAAACAAAAATCGACACCTGGCATTGAAGACGAGAAATCGACTAACTAAACAGAAATTGAGACCGACATTGAAGACGAGAAATCGAGAATTAGGGTTTTAAGAATCAGACCTGGCATTGAAGACGTATTGGTTACTTCGTCCATGAAGATATTATCGTCGGAAGCATATTCGTAAATGGAGATATCATCGTTCGTCATCGCTCGCTGGAGGAGAATTGTCGCCGGAGGAGAAAGTGATTAGAGTCGTGGGTCAGGGAGTTGTGCGTTTATGGAGAGTATGGGTTGAGTCGTGGGCTTAGGGATAGAGTCTTGGGTTTAGGGTTATAATTATTGATTATTTATTTATTTATTTATTATTATTATTATTATTATTATTATCATTTATGTTATAAGATTCAACGTTCAATTTTATTATTATTATTATTACTATTATTATTAGTATTCTAATCTACATTTTAATGTAAATTATAAGATACTGATCGTATCTTACTTTTGTTGAAAAATAATATCAAAGACCACAAAAACACTACAAAAGTCGTCAAAAATCGTCAAAAATTATTTTTTCGAGATGGAGCCGCATTGGGTAGAAAAAATGGCACATTTTTTTTGTATCTACAGAAAAACCCTAGATACAAACTTTTATATGCGGTTATGTGTAAAAAACGCATTCAAAGGGGTTTCTTTTATATGTGGTTGTGTGTAAAAAGCAACGTACAAATATTACCTTTTATACACGGTTGTGTAAAAAACCACATGCAAATATTACCTTTTATATATGGTTGTGTGTAAAAAATCGCGCATAAACAATAACCTTTATACGCGGTTATTTACACACAATCGCGTATAAAGGGGTTACTTTTATATGCGGTTTTTTTTGCTGAAAACCATGCGTAAAGGTATCTTTTACCCATGGTTTTGTAGAAATAAGTGTGTATAAAAATAACTCTTTGAACGCGGTTATTTACACACAACCGCATATAAAAGTTAACATTTGTATGCGGTTTTTTCGATGTAACCGTTTGTAATTGTCAAGTACTCTTTATACACGGTTGTTAATTCAGAACCGTTTATAAAACCTTATTTGTAGCAACGGTTCAACTTTAACCGCGTAAAAAGGGTTCAGATTCGTCCTTTATACGCGGTTTTTATAAAAATGACAAAAACCGTGTATAATTAGGTGCGTATAAAAGTCATATTTGTAGTAGTGGATCCGTGGAAGGACCGGTTCATTGATTTTATAGAGGGACAATCGAATGGAGAGAATATCATGTTGTCGTTAAGAGATGGTCCAATGACTAAACTTAGATGGATAATGCCAGCTATTCAGGGAAGAACTGAGTTTGAAGATTGGAAACCCATTGAAAACTACACGGCTGAAGAGTTTCTACGATATGATGCTGACAAGAAAGCAAAATCTTATTTGATTATGGAAATTCCTAATGAGATTTATAACAAGATAGATAGTTATAAGGGAAATGCTAAGATGATGTGGGACCAACTTGAAAAGATGATGCAAGGTTCTCAAATAGGGAATCAGATGAAGATGACATTGTGCATAAACCAGTATGAGGAATTTAAGGCTAAGGAAGATGAGAACCTGGCACAAACTTATGATAGGTTTGTGAAATTGTTAAATGAGCTGAGTAAGAATAAAATCAATAAGAATGTAATTGAGAACAACGTCAAGTTCTTGAGCATTCTACAGCCCGAGTGGAAGAGCGTAAGTCGAAGGATGAGACAGAATCCTAGATTATCCACGATGCCTCTACATGAACTATTTGAGACTTTGCAACAAGATGAAGAAGAAGTTGATGAGATTAAGGAGAAGAAGAATAGGAAGAAGAAGAAATCAGTTCCTGAACCAGTTGCGTTGATGGTTGATAAACACATGAAAAGTTATGTGAATGAGATGAGTGATGATGATGAAGTGGAATTCAAGGGAAATATTTATGATGATGGTGCTGAATTGGAACAAGCAATGATTCTGTTAACAAGGTATTTTCAAAAGAAGTTTTACAAGAAGCATGGTTCAAACAATCTGAGGTATTCATCTGGTTCGAGGAACTTTGAACACAAAGATAGATTTGACGGGAAGAATAGAGTGAACAAATTTGATGGAAAGAGAGCTGAAGAAAGAAAGTTCGAGGAGAAAAGTTTGACAATAAGAGAGATGATGAAAAAGAGGTTTGATGAGAAGAAGACGGCATATACACGTAAGTGTTATAATTGTGGTGTTAATGCTAAAAATCGTCCAAAAGGGTAACTTAAAGTTGATCGTGGAATTTAACAACTAAAGAAAGGAATATTTCGACAAAGCGTACGACAAAGGTGAAAAATGTAAATGAGACAGAGATTTGGTGACGCGGGAAAAACCTCAACGAGGAAAAAACCTGCGGACGACTGTGGAAGTCGTCGCTGCATTATGGTCGCCAAACAGGGGCGATGTCCTTATGTTTCGGGTGTCGATCGTACAGAGATTACAATACAGATGAAAGGAAATACTTTAAATGTAAAGTAACAAGTGTTTTGAATGTAAAAACAGTGTGCGTCGTGTGTAAAAACTGTATGTCGTGTGCGAATGTCGTGCGTCGAGAGCAGTTCTTTGAGAGAGAATTCCTTGCTTTGTGTGTTCTTCTGAGTTCGGATAATTGTGTGATACAATGCGATGTCCCGAAATGTTGATTGAGCCTTTGCTTTTATAGTATTCGGGTGATCTTGAGAATATTCTTCTCTCTGAGCATAACCAATTTGAAAGTGAAAAAGCAAATTTTGCAACTGAATGCAAATCTTTTGAAGCAAAGATAAGTGAGCTTTCCAAGAAAGTAATTATTTTGGAAATTATTTTGGAAAAAGAAAGAAAAGATTTTGCAAAGAACAAGCGGGTTAATTTTTAAAATTCTTCTTTTGAAAAAGATTCTGATGGTGATTTTCAGTCTAACCTTGTTTCCAAGGAGAATTCAAAGCCTGAAGTTTGTGACAAAGGAACAACTTGTGAATTTGATGTCTCAAAGAAACTTCCTGACCATAATGCTTTGATTGATGAAAAGATAATTGTTTTGGAGAACGAAAAGAAATCTCTTGAACTTAGATGCATAAATCTTTCAAAACAAGTTTCTGATTTTGAGAAAGTGTTATTTTTAGAAAAGGAAAAGCTTGAAAAAGAAAGAGCAGATTTTGAAAGTGAAAGAACAGTTTTTGAATCAAAGAATAGTGAACTTTCAAAGACAATATCTGACTTGGAAAAGGTTTTGGAAGAAGAGAGAAAAGAGTTTGGTGAAAAGAAAAATGTTTTTGAAAAGGAGAAGAATTTTGAAGAGGAGAGAAACATCTTTAAGGCTGAATTTTTAAAGCTAACAAGGAGGTTATCTGCTTTAGCAACGGATGCTATGAAAGAGCAGAAGATCAAATCTGATCTACAGAAGAAACTTGATCTGACTATTCAAGAAAGGAATGTTCTGTCCGATAAAGTTCAGCAATTAGAAGCAATGAAAATTAGAGTTAAATCATCTAAACAATTTAGTGCTGATACTATTGTTCAATCGCCGAATGATGGTTCAACTGATTCTGATTGTACATCAAAGAATGCTTATGGTTCTGTTCATGAACGTTCTTCTGTTTCTTCGACAACATCTGTCAAATCAAAAGATCAGATGCGACCTTCTAATCTTTTCTACAACCGTGCTGCTACAAGTTCAGATACACCTATCTACAAGCCTGTGAAGATGGAATGGAGAGTTAAAGCTACAACACCTTCAAAGAATGGTGTACCAAAATCATCTGCTTCCACATCAAATGCCAAAAAGAACAATGCGCCGAAAGGTAAACCTTCTGCTAAACCTAATCCTATTCACTCCACAAATCATCTGATTAGGTTGGCACATAAGAAAATTTGTTGTTCTTACTGTGCATCAAATGATTTTGTGCACAAAGATTATACATATTATTGGTACGATACTTACAGTATTCCTTCAAAGAGATCTACACCTAACACATTAGGACCCAAGTCCCGTTTGGTACCAAAATCTACTTAATCTGTTTTGCAGGTTCATCATGTGTTGTGCTGAATGTTACATATATATCACACACATGATTGAAAATAGAAGAGAAGTGGTGCAAATTTTTGAAGAGTACATGTGCCATTAAGGGGGAGCAAAGGAAACGATGGTTTCTAAACACATCAGTTTAGAACCTGAGCATAAAAGACTATGGTTTCTAAACACATCAGTTTAGAACCCGAGCATAAAAGACAATGGCTTCTAAACATATCAGTTTCGGACCCGCACTTCAACGAGTTTGACTTCTAAACACATAAGTTTAGAACTCGTATTTCATTGTTTTAGACTTTGATTGCTACATCTACTTTGATTGTTTCATTAAGATCTTGTTTTAGACTTTGATTGCTACATATCTTCTGAACTTAATCTGAGATTGTTTGAAAGAAAAACGACTTTCAAGCATGAAAAACATTTTTCCAAATGTTCAAACCACTTCTCTATTCTCAAACAGATTTTATGAATTTTAGAAGTGCGATTTTAAATGTTTTTCATATATATATATATATATATATATATATATATATATACATATATAGATCTCGGATTGGTACAACATCAATTCTGACCGTGTGTTTCTAAAGATTAATACTTGCGTATTATCTTTTCTATATACTTTCAAGTATTCATACACACCGGTTCAACTTCTTATTGACTTTGTTATTACCATGTCTCAAAACGAAACATTTTTCGATGGTAATACTCCTGCTTGATTTCAAAGTTTGTTGAGCATCATATTCATTTCAGCGTTCGAACTTAAACGTTTCATTCAAAGATTGTTTATATTTGTTCATATAAACAAAATATCCAATTCTTTGATACCCTAAACGTTACATGATTATCATTCATGTGATTTGATCTGATTGATACATTGTCAGATTCTCAAACAAGTCTTTCGAATTCATTTCATTCATTCAATATCCTTGTTTTGAGAAATCTTCAAAGATCAAATGCTCAAATCTTCATGATATTATTGAAGAGCATACTTTCTGATGGCAATGTAAATCAAATGCCGATATTCTTAATTGTTCAAGATAAACTGTTGAACAACGCAACATTTTAGGACAAAATTTCATGGGAATCAGTGTGAGATTTTACAAAACTTCTATGGATCCACGTTAACCAGTGTTTCCTACCCAAGAAGTTATCCTTAAGTGATTGAGGGGTGAGGGGTCAAAATCAAAGAGTGGGGGAGATAACTCATACGGTTGAGTATCTCATTGAGCTGAGGTAAAATGTAAATGAGATTTTGGTTAGAAGTGAGCGGATTAAAAACAGAAAGAGGGTGAGAGAACAGAGTTAAAAGAATAAGAGAACTCTGCACTATCAACTTTCTGAGCCGGGTAGCCACATTACTGATTGGTTCACATTCTTTGGTGACCATCATTGAAACAGGCAACTAGCCCATGCCAACTCTTGCATTTAACCCCTCCAGCTACTCACTTCTTTCTTAATAAAGGAATGTTTCATATTTCTTGGGGACGCAGCATATAATCTATCTGATCTTCGCTCGGAAGGTCTGGATATTGAAAAAGAAGGAAGTTTGCCCCACCTTCGCTCTTCATTCATGCACATTAAGTCCGTGGAAAACTTGTTGCTGTCTCAACAGTTTACACACTTTGAGCCTATAATTTTCAAGCATAAGTTGCTTCAATCATTTCTACACTTGCACATACCCACAAGGAATATGTTTTCTTGTCATAACGTTCATAGAAAATTCCTTTGTGGTTTTTCGATGATTAAATGGAAGCCCTGGAGGAGTGAACATCAAAAAGCTCCTTTCCAAAGTGCATTCGTTGTACTAAGTGGCTCCGTGCAACTTACAGGCATTTTAACTGATTCATTCGTTGTTTCAGGGTTACCACATTACTATTGTCTGAATTTGAAAAAATTCGGATAAATATTTTTGGAATTGACGGATATTCAGATCGAAAGGAGGAGATTGTTAATGGTATATTCAAAGACTGCTGAAATTGAAAAGGGTTTTGATGATCATGATGCTCACTATCATAAAAAAGGGGGAGATGATATGAAAGTTTCAATTTCAAGATAAAGTGAAGTCTTATTGAAGTCAAGAAGCTCGAGTTAAAAAGTTCAAGATGTTTCGAGATGTTTCGAGATGTTCGAGAAAGTTCAAAGTTCGAAGATTGTTATTATTGAAGAAGTGAAGATACGCAGTTCAAGGTACTCAAATCTACAAAGATTCAAGTTCATTCAAGAATGTTTTTCAAAGCTCAAAACCCGTTAAAGCTCAAAAGACCAGTTCATAATCAAAGACTGAAGATATTTCTCAAAGATGCAAAGATCTGTGCTACAATGTTTCAAAGATTCGTGTTACAAAGATCGGTGCTACGAAGACTCAAGAAGATGAAGTTTTTGTTTGAAGACTTTGACCAACACCGCGAAGATGTGAAGTTTGCAATTCGAGACTTTGATGACTATTTGATTTTGAAGATCCAGTTGAAGACTAAAGCAGTCAAATTGGATTTCTGAAGACAACGCCTACTTGAAGATTCTTCAGAGTTATTTTTCGAAGGTTGATCTTCCTTCAAAGCAATGAGGGAGATTGTTCAAAGTGCTTAAACTGTTGAAGATTTGAAGATAACAAAGAGCTGAAGACTATCGTCATCAATTTTTTAAATCTTGAATCCATAGGGGGAGATTGTTAGTGCATAAAATGTAATCAAGATTTAGTGTGTATGGTAAATAGTCAAAGCATTGTAAAAGTCAAAGTAGTGGCATTAAAGGTCAAAGTCAAGGCAATTAGAGTGCAAAGTCAATGTGTATAAATAGGATGTTGTAATAGAATTAGAAAGGAGTCTCATATGTTTAATTCATACTTGTAAGAGTGGGATGACATCTTAGAGAGAGAAGTTAGAGACAGAAAGTGGATCTCACTCCCATTCTTGTACATTTCTCTATTCTAATGAAGTTCTAAGTGTGTTCTTGATTGTTACTTGATTAAATCTGGGATCACAAATGCTTCTGGTAACTGCTGTAACGGACGTCATTTTTATTGCTGTTAATGGCTTTTGTCGGTTATAGCCGTTAATCAAAATTGACATTGATTCCTGCATTAACCACTGAAAAAACGTAACAGTAATATTGCACGTTAGTCGGTCGAGGTCGCAAGGTTCCATGCGACAGTCGTGTGAACTAGGCGACGCTATGGTCGAGTGTCGTGAGGTGAATAACTTTCGATTTTACCTTTGATCAGGGGATAAAGTACTATGAATTTACCTTGCTATGAAAAAGTGTAATAAATGTTTTCCTTACCTTGGTCGTGGTCGAGACTGGTGAATTTTTACCTAAACAGTTTGCCCCCAAAATTTAAAATGAAGAAGCAATTTTTTAGTTTTGAATTTTGTCAGTCGGATGCCTAGGGTTGTGACACGTGTCGAAAGTTACCTTAGAACTAGATCGGTCCAATTTCAAATAGAGAGGAAGTCGAAAAAGGGGATTAGGTCGTGACGTCATGCTGACGCACGATCATGCTGAACAGTTGTAGGCGCCAGGTGTCGACGATCCGTGCGGTTATACGAAAAGGCAAGGGCGCTTGTCGATCATCAGAGGACTCGACCTGACATGATCCTTTACATAAATAGCGACCCTTGACGGATCCTTTCCTTTTTACGATTTCAGAGAGTTTTAAGAGAGGGATTTCCTTAGCGATTCACTTCCAAACCTGCCAGATTTTTGTTAGATTTAGAGTTTTTGAAGGTTTAAAGCGCTTATAAAAGGGTACGACATCTTCTTCTTTGTATGCGTCATAAATCCATCGCGAGAAAACCTAGAAAAAAATGGCATATTTAGGGTCTTTTAGATCGACAGACTTGGTTAACGGGACTATCGATGTCGACAGAGCCTAGGAGTACCATTCGAAATGAAGAGGATCTCGACGACTTCCGAAGCTTAGGTAAAATTCCTGTAGGGATTACTGTGAGCAAGGCCGGTAAGATTCGACCGGAGATGTGCCTCGAAGGGTATGTCGTGATATATGAGTACCTGTTGATCCAAACCCTCAGTGATTTGATAATGACCCTCTCTTAAATACTTAGTGAAAATTGTAAGTAAACAATATGTATCAGAGTTTCAGTATCGCTGATAAGTACTAAGACTTTACAGTACCGCTGATAGGAACTCTCGCTCTTTAGATTAAACATTCAGCGAACACTGTTCACCATAATGCTCTGAGCCTGTTCAGTCCTTATGGTGATCGCTGATAAGTTAGTTGTTTACTTATGATCCCTGAAGACAAGTTTCACGTCACATAGGTTCTACGCTGAAGTCGAAGATCAAGCTCAAGAACCAGCGACAAGTCTCCTAATGAACTGATGCGGATCAGCGAAGACTCAGATTTGTCCACTCAACGTGAAGTATCAAGTACAAGACTTCAGCTATCGCTGAACTTTGTCATTCACTGATATAGAATGATAAAGCGTTGAATCAACGTAAGCTGATCATGAAGTCATCCGTACAAAATACTTTTTTCTTAACCACCCTTGCACGACTCCGTACGATATGTCAGAATAGAACCTCCTTATTGTCTGAAATCGTACAACCACTCTGATTCTACACTATTCAAATATGCGGCTACTAAGGTTGTCTACAAAGGTCAATGACATACAACCAATCAGATGCTGCCACGTGTAAAGTATAAACTGCCATGCATTAAATGCATGCAGTAAATAAAAAGGACTCCAGCTTCATTTTTGAAGCACTCGAAAACTCTGGACGAGTCACTTGCTAATTCTGGTCAAGTCATCTTTCTTATCTTGAGATAGGTTATTATTAGTAATTTCCTTCTCTTTCTTAGTGCAAGAAAACTTAGTGTTCCAACTTGTTTAAATTTAGGTTTATCCTTAATCTTCTTCCGCAACAAGCTATAAATTGTTAATGATTTATCAATAAACAATTTAGAAAAGTAAAAACATGTGTTTGTATTCAACCTCCCCCCTGCCTTCTACAAACTTGTATAGCCCTTCGGGACCAACAAGTGGTATCAGAGGAGATTTGTTTAATCTCATAAACAAGATCTGATCTATACTAAGATTTCTCTTCCTTGCTATTTCTGAAAATGGCTGCCAACACAAACACAAACTATATTGACAATGGTTCTCCTGCAAAACCCCCTAGATTCTCCAGAGATAATTTTAATCTATGGAAAAATAGGATGATTCTCTTCTTAGAAGGTGTAGACCCTACTATGCCTTATTATCTTGAAAACGGCCCATATATTCCTGTAAGAATTGATGCTGCAGTTCCAGCCGCTGAGAATAGACCTGCTATTCCAGAAAGGCTGATTCCTAAGGAAATTCATATGTGGACTGATGAAGATAAGAAGAAAGTGGCTATCGACACCAAAGCCATATCCATACTCTCCATGGCTCTTCCTGACGAAGTCTACCATTCTGTCATGAACCTGAAAACCTCAAAAGCTATGTGGGACACAATCTGTGTTCAGTATGAAGGTACTTCTGAAGTCCAGGACTCTCGAAAGATCAACCTGGTAAGACAGTATGAAAGCTTCATTTGTGGTAAGAATGAATCTCTCTCTGAAGTACACCAACGTTTTAACTGTTTAATAATAGATCTGAAAACTGTTGGTAAGGAATATTATAACTTTGAAGTGCTGACAAAGTTCTTAGAATGTTTACCTGAAAGCTGGGACAATTATTCTATGTGTCTCAAGCTGTCAAAAGATCTCAAATCGATGAATCTTTCGACCATATATGGCACGATGTTGAATCATGAGCAATCGAGTCATCTTAAGAAGAATCTTGTAAAAGATTCCAAAAGCACTCCTGTTGCTTTAATCTTAGAGGAATCTTCCACTCAGCGACCCTCGGCCACTATCACTAAGTTGGAGAGTAACTCTGAAAGGTCATCAGATTCTGACTCTTCAGATCTTGATGAATATTTGGCTCTCCTCACTAAAAAGTTCAGGAGATTCGCCAAAAAGAAAATGTTCAGAAAGAATAAACCCCTTTCCATTACTGATAAGCCAAGATCATCAGCTCTTGTTGATAAGGCTACTGCTACTTGTTTTAACTGTGAAAAGATAGGACATTTCGCTAACGAGTGCAGGTCAAAGAAAGTTTCGAGAAACTCAGCGTTTCCCATGAAATCCTCTAACCTCAGGTCTAGAGATGACAAATACGCCAAGCTGAAATAAAGGTATGCGAAGCTGAAAAGCTTTAAGAAGAAAGGCAAAGGTCTGATGGCTGACTATGATTGGGCTGCCTCTGATGAAGAAGAATCATCATCTGACTCTGAAGATGATGAAGCCAATCTCTGTCTTATGGCCAAACTTGAAGATGAGGAAGACAATTCTGACATTCC
Source organism: Saussurea involucrata (assembly GCA_033807775.1). Classification (NCBI taxonomy): domain Eukaryota; kingdom Viridiplantae; phylum Streptophyta; class Magnoliopsida; order Asterales; family Asteraceae; genus Saussurea; species Saussurea involucrata. The sequence continues at coordinate 31,520,536 of CM066316.1, forward strand.
CTCTACTTCAACCTCTGCTACTCAGGTATCACCTTCTTTCTTTACCAATATTGCAAATATTGATGAAGCTGATAGTCTTCGTAAAATTGATCTCTTGACTAGAAGTTTATATGAAGCCATGAATGGCAAAACAATAGTTGAAAATCAAAACCTTGATCTCGCTGAACAACTTAAAAACTGTCACCTTCAAATAGAAAATCTTTCTAAAATTGAAGAAGATTTTAAAGATCAAATTCACCTAAATCAGCTAGTCAAAATCGAGCGCGAAGAAGCTATCGCTGCATTAAAAGCTGAAAAAGCTACTGTTGATGGATGGTATAATTCCTCAACAAAGATCACTGAGATAATTAAGTCTTAAGTTCCCCTGAGTGATAAACGTGGTCTTGGTTACAAAGCTGATACTCTAGAACCAACCACTGATCGTTCCATGCTCTTATTTGGAACTTTCGTATCCTCAGTCGCTGATACTTCATCCTCTCAATGTTCCTCTTCTAAACCACCCATCCCTGAGGAAATTTCTACCTCTTCTAAAGGTAAAGAAAAAATGGTTTATCCAAAACCTACCTCTGTCTTTAAAGATAAAGGTAAAGGAATTGCTTTTAACCAAAATCCTCATAAGGGTATCTCTATACCTAAGCTAAATGCTTCTACAGCTTCAGTGATTCATCCATCTGGTTCAGGGAACAAGAACACTGGATATGTTCAGCGTGGATATATTCATCGATCTACTCCGAGAATCAAAGTGGATGTTACTGGTAAGAAATCTGAAGAACCGCTAGTTCCTCCTATTTCCAATACCAAAGGTGTACTTGATGCTGGTCCTTCTAATTCAAAATCTAAAGTTCAGCATGCAAATGGTCCTAGAACAACTTTTGGTTATAGGAAATGTTATCATTGTGGACTTACAAATCATATTGCTAGTAAGTGCCCTATAGCCACCCAAGCTGAAAAGATAGCTAAGGTGAAGATCATTGCCCCCGAAGCAAAGAAGACCACTGAGGTTAAGAAATTAACCAAAGTGAAGACTGACAAAGCTGAATCTTCAAATGCTGCGAAGACTGCTGAACCTTCCATTCCAACTACTTCCACTGACAAACGTGTACACATGGTTAAGTGGGTACCCAAGAAAAACTAATCTTCCTTTGTAATGCAGGTTAAGAAGGGTATCTGGTATCTTGATAACGGATGCTCTAGACACATGACTGGAAAGAAAAGCCTGCTCGCTGAATACAAGGAAGAGAAGGGTCCCTCTGTAACTTTCGGTGGAAATGGAAAAGGACATACCCGAGGGTTTGGTGTACTATCTAACGGTACAACAACCTTCAGAAGAGTCGCATATGTTGAAGGGCTGAAGCATAATCTTCTAAGCATCAGTCAACTTTGCGACATGGATAACAAAGTAATCTTTACTAAGGAATCCTGCTTTGTCGCTGACAAAAAGGAGAAGATAGCTCTCAGCGGTTATCGTTTGGAAAATGTTTATGTAATAAACATGGACTCAACAACCACTGAGAACTCCTGTTTCTTCTCAAAAGCCTCATCTGATGTCAACTGGCTATGGCATAAAAGGCTCTCTCATCTAAATATCAAGACACTGAACACTCTTTCTTCAAAAGAGTTAGTCACTGGTCTACCTCAGCACTCATATGCCAAAGAGTCCTTATGTTCAGCGTGTGAGAAAGGGAAGCAAACCAAAGCAAGCTTTAAGTCAAAGCAAGTCTCCTCAGTGTCATCTCCTCTACAACTTCTCCATATGGATTTGTTTGGCCCTGTTAACAAAAAATCCATCGCTGATAAGAAATATACACTAGTCATAGTTGATGAATTCTCTCGCTATACATGGGTTATGTTTCTCCATTCTAAGAGTGACACCCCTGAAGAACTCATCACCTTTGTTCGGAAGATGGAAACCCTGAACAACTTGACCATTCGCTCAATAAGGAGTGATCATGGGACTGAATTCAAAAACAGGTCTCCTGATTCCTTCTTTGAGAGTAAGGGTATTTCTCACAACTTTTCATCAGTGAGAACACCGCAACAAAACGGCGTAGATGAAAGAATAAATAGAACAATTATTAAAGCTGCACGTTCAATGCTCAGCGATTCTCACCTGCCTACTCAGTTTTGGGCAGAAGCTGTCAACACTGCTTGTTTTACGCAAAACAGGTCGCTGATAGTCAAAAGATTCAATAAGACAGCCTATGAATTTTTTCATGGGAGAAACCCTTCAATTAGCTTTCTTCACATCTTTGGATGTCAGTGTTTCATACTGAATAACAGAGATGCCCTTGGAAAGTTTGATCCTAAGGTTGATGATGGAATCTTTCTTGGATATTCTTTAATTTCCAAAGCCTTCAGAGTCTTCAATCGAAGAAGACAAACTGTTGAAGAAACTATTCACGTCACTTTTGACGAATCCCGTTCATCAAACTCTTAACCATCTGCTGATACTGAAGAACTGAATCAATGGATGTTTTCTCATATTGGTGATTCAGAAGATATTCCCACTCCTCATACTCATACAACTGAAGATGATAGTCCTACTATCATCCTAAATATGCAGAATAGTGAAGCTGAAACATCATGGGTCTCAGCTGTTCCTTTAAACACTATACCTGCTTCTGAACCAAATGTCTCAGACATTTCATCTACTTCTCAGCAATCAGTGAATGAAATGACATCTGCACCTACTCCTCTCTTGGCTGAAATTCCAGAAGTTGCTGAAGCTTCATCTTCAGCTCCTCCAGTTCAATTCGAGTCAGCGACTTACGCTCCGGCTCAGAGATGGACTGTAAATCACCCAATTGATCAAATTCATGGTTATCTAAACGCTGGTGTTCAGACTCGACGAAGTGCAGGTAATGTTTGTTTATTTGTTAACTTTGTTTCTCTGATTGAACCAAAGAAAATAGATGATGCCCTCAAGGATCCAAACTGGGTCAGCTCCATGCAAGAAGAGCTGACTAAATTCGAAAGAAACAAAGTTTGGAAACTTGTTCGAAGACCAACTAACAAGACAGTGATAGGCACTAAATGGGTCTATCGAAACAAGTTGGACGAACATGGAACTGTAACCCGCAATAAGGCTCGACTTGTTGCTCAGGGATACAGACAAGAGGAAGGCATAGATTACGACGAAACATTTTCTCCTGTAGCAAGACTAGAATCTATTCGTCTATTCTTAGCATACGTTGTACACAAAGACTTCAAAGTATATCAGATGGATGTTAAGTCAGCGTTTCTAAATGGAAAGCTGAATGAAGAAGTCTATGTGGAACAACCTCCAGGATTCTCAGATCCTAAGCGTCCAGGTTATGTTTATAAACTGGATAAGGCACTTTATGGCTTAAAGCAAGCTCCTCGTGCATGGTATGACACTCTCTCTACTTATCTCCATATTGAAAAATTTGAGTGTGGTAAAATCGATAAGACTCTATTTTTCAGGAAAGTAAAAGGTCATATTATTCTTGTTCAGATATATGTTGATGACATTATATTTGGTTCTACTAACCCTGACATTTGTACTCGTTTCGCTGATAGAATGATAGAAGAGTATAAAATGAGCATGATGGGTGAGCTAACATATTTCCTTGGTCTTCAGATAAAGCAAAATGAAAAAGGAACTTTCATTAATCAAGGAAAGTAAGTTAAAGATATGCTGAAGAAATTCGATTTAACTCAGAGTTCAGCTATGAAAACCCCTATGGCACCACCGCTGACACTAAACAAGGATCCCTCTGGAATACCTGTTAATGTCACGCTGTACCGTGGGATGATCGGCTCTCTTTTGTATCTTACAGCTAGCCGACCCGATATTATGTATGCAACCTGTTTGTGTGCACGATATCAAGCTGAACCTAAGGAATCTCACATGATCGCTGTAAAGCGAATTTTTCGATACCTTAAGGGTACTACGAACCTAGGTCTTTGGTATCCCAAAGACTCAGGGTTTGATCTAATCGCCTATTCATATAGTGATTTTGCAGGTTGCAAAGTGGATAGGAAAAGCACCACAGGAGGCTGTCAGCTCCTGGGTGGAAAGCTGGTGAGTTGGACAAGTAAAAAGCAAAACTCAGTGTCCACCTCCACAGCTGAAGTTGAGTATGTAGCCGCTGGAAGCTGTTGTTCTCAGGTCTTGTGGATGAGAAATCAACTACTAGACTATGACCTACAGCTCTCGAAAATTCCAATCTATTGCGATAGCACAAGTGCCATCGCTATAGCCAACAATCCAGTGCTACACTCAAAGACAAAACACATCGAAATCAGGTATCATTTTATCAGAGATCATGTGATAAATGGTGATATAGAACTTCATTTTATCCCAAGTGACTATCAGTTAGCTGATCTGTTCACCAAACCTCTTGATGAGACAAGATTCAACTTTCTCACCAGCGAGCTTGGAATGCTGAACTTTGAAGAGTAAAATCTTCAGTGGTTCACATTTGATCAGCGATAGGATAAAACCAACTTGTATAACCCATGCTATCATTCTCTCTCTGAACATAATTGATTCGCTGATATCAAGGTATGTTTTTCTCTCGCTGACAATCGCATGTAAATGCAAGATTTCAAGACAAATTGCATCGCTGAATATCTCTTCCTTAATCAGCGATACTTTGAAATTTCTAAAACCAACACTGATATTTCTATTCAGTGCTTCCTGTTTTCAAAAGTGTCCCTGAGCTTTCAAAACCTCAGAGACATCCTAAAATATGAAAGGACAGTTGTGACGTCATCGCAACGGATAAGCGCTGGCACGTTCTTTTTCTAACACACGTTTGCACGTTTCGTTTACCTTCTAATCAAATGCAAACACGTGTCCGTGTCATGATGAAAATCTTTTCCCGCTCAAGATTTTCTCTCTCTCTAATCTCACTATATAAACACATTTTGGGTTTATATTTTTCCTTTACGCGAACAACTTCTTCCTCCAGAAAACTACTGTTGCATTGTTGCTCTCAAGTTTCCAAGAACTGTTCATCTTCTTCTTCTTCAACGAACCAGGTTAATATTTCTTTTATTTACCTGTTTCTTAAAACTTGTTAATGATCTTCTCATTGTTTTTACAAGATCAAACAAAAGAACTTTTTCAAAAATGAAATCATTTCTTTCATGGTTTTATGAACACAACCCTTCATGGTTGTTCTTCAAGTTTAATCGCAAATATCTTAAACTTGTTCTTCATACGTTTTTCCAGAATCCTAATCCTCAAAGAAAACTGGAAAACAAGACTTTTTATTGGGTTTGCATTTCTTTTTCAAAAACAAGAAAACCCAAATCTTCATTAAGACATTGTTGTCTGAATGAAATGGACAAAATTCGAACCATCTTATTGGAAAATCTTTCCACATTAAGATTATTCTTATTTGTTATATCTTTGGTTGAACTGATAATACAGCAATGGCATCTACTGATATTCCTACTGCTGAGAACACTGTTGTTGCTGAGGAACTGGAAACCATCAAGGCTCATCAGGTCAAGTTCACACTTGAGGAACTCGATTGGACAAAAACAAACAATCTCTATGCGCTTTTCGAGTTTCCTCTTCGAAAGCAAGTCACACATCTGAATGATGCTGTGAAATTCCTCAAAACTTATTGCCTCTCTACAGCCCTGACCATAACACCCCCTGCTCATCAGCTACTACTATCTCAATTATGGTATTCTGCCAGACACACTCAGCTCACGTCGACCAAAGACCCCACGAAGAAAATCGATTGCATCCTCTGTGACACTGATGTTGGCACCATAAAAATCACCCCTGCCATTATCCGAAAAGCACTGAGCCTTCCCATCGCCACAAAAGAAAAACCCTTTGTTTCTCTCCCTGACCACAAGAAACATGCTGATAGGGAAGCCATCACTGCATTCTTTGATGCAATGGGTTATGTATGGGAAATTGGGAGGGACAAGAAGCCTGAGAAGAAGCTGACCCTCATCAAGAAGTCAAAAATGCCCAGCTAGATGAACTTCATCTTCGCACACTTGATAAGCTGCATGACTGCAAAGACCGGCTCCTCTGATCAAGCCGCTCAACCTCAGCAAGCAATGGGCTATGCATTGCTGAAAGGTCTTCATGTTGACTGGGCCTCGATAATCTACGATGATCTAGTGCTCAGAGTAGACTCTGCTGCTGATCGACCATCATGGGTTCCATATCCAAAATTTCTCAACGCTGTCATCCAAACCGGCCTTAAGGACAACTACCTAAAGGTAGGAGACCTGGAACTGTCTCAGGTTGGCCCTAAGGTACTCGACTTTAAGCCAATGGCAAACGAGGTACGTCTCTCTACTCTCTTAACTCTTCTCAATCCTCCTTCTTCTACTTCTGCAGCTCATTCAGTGGAAATCCGCAACGCTGATACCCCAGCTGCAACCTCCACTCCTTCTAGAAAAAGGAAACACTCATCTACCCAACTTGGTTCCAAAAGGACTAAGAAAACCAAGGAGCAACCCCAGCAATCTCATGTTGAAGATTCCTCAGCTCATCTTGAAGAGCTGATGGAAAGTTCAGTGGTACGCTCTGCCACAGCTGAACAAGCCACCCTTTCCATCCCAGCTTCAGCGTCTCTAAACGCTGAAGTTATAAACTTGGAAGCGACCCAACCTCCTTCAGTCTCTTATAGGACTGAAGAAGTGATTCTCAGTGTATCCAACACTGAATCAGCTCCACAACCAACTTTCTCAACCTTCGCTTCTCTCTCTACTCCATTGGACTCTAATCCAGTTTTCAACACGATCGCTGGAGCACCCGTCATTCTTCCAGAAGCTAAAGCTGATACTTTTCAAGGAATGATGGATGCAGGACCTGCAGGAATGTCCATGCGTACACACACTCTAGCTGACGACATGGAACTCTTTTCAGTACACAGAAGTTTTGACGACTTCACTAATCCTCCTGCAGGTATAGACCAACCCATATACACTGTAACTAAACCCCAAACTTTTGAGCTTTCCTTTGTTCATAAGTACTTATCTGTTACAGGTCCAAATTTGGGAGACATCAACGCCTCTCTGAAGAACCTGGATACAAAGCTGACAGGTCTCACCACTACTCTCTCAGACAACTCTTCAGCTGTAACAAACGCTGGAGAGAATCTCAGCAAGCTGACAAAAGTGGTTGAACAGAAACCCTCCACAGATGATTTGGAGAAGGTTGATGGTACTCTTGGTGATTTTGCCAAAGTTCTTGCTGACATCTACACAGACTACACCTCTCTCAAAACAACAGTTCAAACCATGTTCAGCGAGGTCATAACGCTGAAGACATCGGTTGGAAATCTTCAGGGAGATATGTTTGCTGTAAAGACTGACATGAGTTCAGTAAAGACTAACGTAAGCTCAGTGAAGACAATGGTACAGCAAATCCTGAATCACATGACCACCCTTGCCCCTGCACCTTCACATTTTACAACGGCAGATCGTGCTGAACTTTTAAAGATCAGTCATGCTATTACTGGCCTAGAAGACAGAGTAGCAGCGATTGAAAACTATATTGGGATCCCTGGCCAAGAAGACAGGGAACCAACTGCTGAGTCATCGCATTCCTCCCCCACTCATCATGAGGAAGGGGGTGGGAGAAGAACTCTGAGGACCTTCCCCAAGATAAATCTATCGAAGGGGAGAAGACTGAAGACCTTACCCTTACTGAAGAGGGTGAGAAGACAACTGCTGGACCTCAGGGAGATGAAAACCCTGAGGGAACCGAGAAGCTTACCTATGTATCTGAGGGGGAGCAACTCGAAGAAGATGTTGAACAATCTGAATCTAAAGCTGAAGATGATGAAGCCGTCGACATCTCTGATGATGAACCATCTTCTTCTCCAAAGAATGATGATGATGATGATGATGATGATGATGACTCCTTTATCGTCAAGCCTGATCAGAAGACTATAGCTCTTAAAGGGATTTCGATAAACGAAGCGGACAAAGCCTTCAGCGTCTGAAGCTGACAAGGGCAAAGGAAAAGGTATCGTTGAAGACGAAGACAATCTGATGATCTTGCTTCAAAAGCCAGTTCGTCAGGTACACTACATCTTACTTCCTTACACCGCATCCTTTCTCTATCTATACACATTATCAGCTCTACTCTCCACACAAAGCCTATACACTTAAACCCATTTCTTTTCTCTCTGTTCTACGCAAGTTCTTATTCGTAAGATCGCTGTGTTTCAGTTAGTCCTCTCCCCTGCTTGAGGATTTTGAAGTACAACCAGCTGCTGCTGAAGAAATAATCCCAGTCTTGGATTTGATCTCTAAGACTGATGAACCTGAAGAACAGCTGCTCTCTCACCAAAACAGACCTTCCTTGGCTCCTCAAAAGCTGAGTGAAGAGGATCAAGAAAAGAGAGATGCAATGATCAAGAGATTCGAAGATCAGCGAATCATCCTGAAGCGTGATCAACTTCCTTCTATTCCTCCAAAGTTCAGACTTTCACAAAAGGAATACCAGGATCACCTCAGAGCTGAAAGGTTAATCGCTGAAAGAAGGGAATATGGAGAAAAAGACAGAGAACTCGCCATCCAGCTTACTCAAAAATCAGTGAAAGACCCCTCGCTGAAAAGAACTCCAATCGAAGTTCAACGACAGCTATGGGAAGACGCCAAGAAGATCGTTGAAGAAAAGAGAACTGTGTCTCAATCTACTTTAATCTGGTGCAAAGAAAAGGTACACTTCATATATCGACCTGCTAGAATCAACAAGGTACATATCACTGGAAAATCAACCCTTAAAGTTTCAATCGCTGAAATCGAGATTTTCAGAGAAAACGGACAGTATGAAAAATTCTATGCTGAAGCCATCACGAAGTACGGTCTCTCTGATCGGTTGGAGATCAGATTAGCCATCCAGAAGTCTCAATCTAAGTACAAGGATCATGTCGAAAAGCTGATAAATAAACAGATCGACTTAGTATCTTCTTGTGTGGATATTCGTCCTCCTCCTCCTCTTGCAAATCAGAAAAGAAGGGCCTCTGCAAAGAAAAAGGTTAAACCTTCAGACTCATGTCCTCTTATACGGAACGAAACAGGTATTGGCTTTTCTCGGGATGAAGTTCTTGGTCCAGAACCTGAGCTTTCCGCACTTGACACATCTCTTCCTCCTGATGAGACTTTCATCCCTGGAAAAGTCATAAGCAAACCCTATGGGATATTCTTTATTGACAATGGTGGACGACAACATTTTCAACGTAACTCACTCCCATCGAACAACTGAAAGATCTCATCTACTGGTGTGATTTCAAACGCGACATTCAGGCACGGCATCTTAAACCCTTGATTTTTGATGAAGTTCTGAACAAAAAGAATCAAGGAGTAACGGTTCCTGACTGGATGATTCCCACATCAAAGACCCTTGATGAACTTCTCATTAAGGAAGAACCTTTATAAGCTGATAAGATCGCCGTATTCTTCTATTTTATCAGTTATTCTTTTGTACTTGTAATTTATTTTGCTTGTACTTATAATCTTTCCACTTCCCTTTGTAATCTGATACGAAGTTTTAAAGAAAGATTTCAGCGAAAGTACTTTACTCCATCAGTACAGAAAAGATCCCAGAAAACAGTAAAAGAGACAAATATTTTATGAGTTCTTTTTATCCTTATGTTTTCATTAAATATCAATTTTCTCTGTTGCTATGTCATAATCAAATAGGGGGAGATTGTTGATCCAAACCCTCAGTGATTTGATAATGACCCTCTCTTAAATACTTAGTGAAAATTGTAAGTAAACAATATGTATCAGAGTTTCACTATCGCTGAGAAGTACTAAGACTTTACAGTACCGCTGATAGGAACTCTCGCTCTTTAGTTTAAACATTCAACGAACACTGTTCACCATAATTCTCTGAGCCTGTTCAGTCCTTATGGTGATCTCTGATAAGTTAGTTGTTTACTTATGATCCCTAAAGACAAGTTTCACGTCAACATAGGTTCTACGCTGAAGTCGAAGATCAAGCTCAAGAACCAGCGACAAGTCTCCTAATGAACTGATGCGGATCAGCGAAGACTCGGATTTGTCCACTCAACGTGAAATATCAAGTACAAGACTTCAGCTATCGCTGAACTTTGTCATTCACTGATATAGAATGATAAAGCGCTGAATCAACGTAAGCTGATGATCATGATGTCCTCCGTACAAAGTACTTTTGTCTTAACCACCCTTGCACGACTCCGTACGATATGTCAGAAAAGAACCTCCTTATTGTCTGAAATTGTACAACCACTCTGATACTACACTGTTCAAACATGCGGCTACTAAGGTTGTCTACAAAGGTCAATGACATACAACTAATCAGATGCTACCACGTGTAAAGTATAAACTGTCATGCATTAACTGCATGCAGTATATAAGAAGGACTCCAGCTTCAATTTTGAAGCACTCGAAAATTCTGGACGAGTCACTTGCTAACTCTGGTCAAGTCATCTTTCTTATCTTGAGATAGGTTATTATTAGTAATTTCCTTCTCTTTCTTAGTGCAAGAAAACTTAGTGTTCCAACTTGTATAGATTTAGGTTTAAACTTAATCTTGTTCCGCAACAAGCTGTAAATTGTTAATGATTTATCAATAAACAATTTAGAAAAGTAAAAACGTGTGTTTGTATTCACCCCCCCCCCTTTCTACAAACTTGTATAGCCCTTCGGAACCAACAGTACCCGTTCAAGATAGGCTTCCACTAGCCATATTCTCATCTGGCCAAGGCATTTATGTGCGAATTCGACCTTCTCAACGGATGCCCCAGTTTTGGCGAGTTATCCAGGTCATCGAGCGTCTTACTTCGAATTGGGAGTCACAGATGAACGTGACGGATCTGATGACGGCGTATCAGGTCAAGAGGGACACATACCATCGTTACAGTCTATTTTCGAGATACAAGGGCGAGCGCACCTTGGTTTTAAATACTTCGGTCAACGATCGTAAATGGAAGACTAGGTACGTACTCGTGCGGGTGGCGACGTTGGATCCTGAAAGTGATTGGATTAGGTCTGGTTGGAACATGGTGGGTGGGTTTCTAGCTTTTTGTCGAGCGTCGTCATTGTATTTTTTTTCTCTGTTTCTCAACTAACTTCATCTCTCTCTCTCTCTTCTGTTTTCAGATATTAATTTCAACAAGGTGAAGCCCGACGAAGACTCCAAGGCTAAGGTTAAGAAGTATTTGGAGTTTAGTGCTAACGACCGGTCGTTCGTCACACGCCATTTGGTAGATGAGGACGACGATTTAGTCTTTCTGAGCGAGAGACTTCAAGTAGGTCGATAGGGCGAGGAGAAGGAAGAGGAGACAGAGGAGGAAGAAGAGGACGAGGAGGAAGAGGAGGAGGTAGAGATAACTGGTAAGTGTATCCTACTTTGCTTGACTTGCCCTGTCCAGGAGAATCCCAACCGAGGATGTCGTCTGCGATATCCAAGAAGGCGGCTTAGGCCGAATTGGCTCCCAAGGCGACAGAAAAGAGGGTGGATGCCTCGACAGCTGGGTCGGGAGTTTTGAAAAGAAAGGCGGCCCCGACAACTGGGTCGGGTGTCCTGAAGAGGACAAGGACGACGGTCCTGAGGGAACCGTCTTCGGAGGTCAGCGGCTCGTCGAGAGTCATTAGTCCTGAGAAGGCGAAGGCGGCGACCGCGACTCCCGAGAAGACGAAGGTGTCTTCCGATGCGGTCGACGCGACGCCATTTAGCCCGGCGCTTCAGGCGAAAAAGACGGCGTCTGCGTCCGCGATGTCGACCCGTATGGCGGCCGACAAGGGCAAGGATCATACGACCGGGGAGAAGGAAGTCATGACGGTTAATTTTACATTGTCGTCGGATTTCTTAGCTGACAATGTCCTAGACGAGACGAAATTATTTCCCAATCCGGGGAAGTTTCAGCTCCCGTCTTTCAAGGAGCGTTTTAGAGGAGTTTCCGTCGAGGATATGAGCGCGCATGTTGCCGGACTGGCGTTCATGGTAAGTCTCTCTTTCAAAACTTTGATTATTTTACCGTTGTTTAACTTGGTCAAACGTTCGCTAACATGTATCTTACGTTTTTTCAGACATTTTAGTCTTCTTTGGCCCTGCACGCCGAGACGACGAAGATCGAAGATCTTGTGTTTTGCACTCTTAAGATAGAGGGCGCGGCGTTGGAGAGGAAGAAGTCCGCCCTAGCGTGTGTCGAGGGCATGTCGACAAAACTCGACGATGCCCTAGACGAGCTGGATGCCATCGGTCGTGCGAGGGACGACGTGAACTCTTGCCTGAAATAGTCCTTCTCTGTGATTGCTAACCAAGGAGAGGAGTTGGACAAGAGGCAGACGTTCTTGGACATGAAGGAGAAAGAAGTCGAGGAATCCAAGTCTAAGGTGGCGAGCTTGGAAAAAGAAGTCGAGGAACTAAAGGATGAGGTTAAATCCATTTTTTCTTTAGGTCGACTTACTGCGCGTGCTGCGATCATGCGACGTCACCTTGCGGGCAAGAATCCCTTGGCTTCAGCGTCAGACGAACTGGACCTCTTCTATAAGGAAGTCGGGACCGAGAGAGATCTCGATTCGGATGATGAGAAGGAGGTTGAGGAGGAGGAAGGTCTTCAGGGCGAGGTGTCAGGCAAGGATGTGACCGACGCGACCGACGCTCCTCTCCAGCTTTAGACAATATCTTTGTTTATTTTTGTTTCCTACTGCTCGACCGTTGGTGGTCGAGTTTATTTAGGATGTAAATGATAGTTTGTTCAATGAATGAAAATTTAAATTTCTCTTGAACTTGTGTCTTATATGCTTTGTGAATACATACAACATCAATTGTGAAATTTACCAAATGTAGAATGAACTGGAAATCGTGCGACTTAGGCATCCATTGTATACGTAAGTCATAAGACTTTTAAATCACGTTGGCAAACATAGGCACATGCGATCATAGCATTCATTTAGAATTCTTTCTAAGTTAGAAAACTAAAATCGTGGGGTCGTTAGACCTTGTGGTTGTACGACTAAATCATATGATGAATTTGAATCAGGCGTTCTTATGATAGAATAATCGAGTCATAGACCCGATCGCTTATGTTGTGCGGTCCTACCAAAATATATTGATTCCATGTGATAGACTTAGCAACTCATGTCGTGCGATCCTGCGATAAAACGATGTCAGAGGTTGGTCGTTGGCTAGCCAACGACCCTCCGATGCTTAAGTCAGTAATCGTCGTTGTTAATAAATCGTATGAAAGAAGGAAGAGGACTTAGAAAAAATACCTTTTCAGATTTTACTTTAAGGGGTTTGCCCCTCGTCATTTATCATCCTATTCCTTGCAGGGAAATAGGTTTAAATGACGGGTCGACCCTGAGTTTTTGACGCCAAGGTCTATGTCGACTATGTTTTCGTGCGAACATGCAAAACAAGCGGATATGTTTATGTAAGAAAGACATTAGTTTGTCTTTAAGGTAGAGATAGAAAGACGAACCTGCCAAGACCTTATGATCAGGCTTGCTTTGATCCAGGATGACTTCTTCGACCCGTGGCTGGCAGACGACCTATTTTTGAGGCTTCAAAGTGGTTTTATAGCAATCACGGGCGACTTTCGGCTCACTTTTGATTTCTTGGACTCCCCACGGCGTAGGAAACTTCATGGTCTGATGATACGTCGAGGGAACGGCTTTCATTTCATGGATCCATGGTCGACCTAAAATGATGTTATAGGCCGACGCACAATCGATGACGCTGAACTTTGTCTGCTTGTTGATTCCTCCTGCATAGACGGGCAAGATGATCTCTCCAAAGGTGCACGTTGCGTCTCCATTGAAACCGACCAAGGTTGTCGAGCGTCGGATGATTTCCAATCGATCGATTCCCATGGCTCTGATGGTATTAAGGAAGATGACGTTCACTGAACTGCCTCCATCGACCAAGACTCGCCGGGTAAAACAGTTACCAACCGTGAGCTGAATAATCAACCCGTCATGATGCTTGCGATACGAATCTCCGAGGTCGACTTGGTCGAAGGAAATCTTCATGGCTTCTGACTCCAGATCTTCTTTGGGTATCGATGAGCGCGGGATAGGCCGGTCGTCAGGTGCCTGGCTAGCGTGACGTTTGGCTGCTGAATACGTTAGACCACATATGTCAGACCCACCAGTTATGCAATTGACGACCTTCGTGTGATCGGGAGTCGGTGGTCGAGCGTCGTTAGCTGGAGTAACGACGTCGTCGATGATACTCTTGAGATTACCTTTTGGGACGTGATACGCCAGCTCTTTTTTGAGAGCTATACAATCGCCCGTCAGGTGACCGTGATCGACATGAAAGTCGCACCACTTTGATTTGTCTTTCTTGCTGTCCTCCTGATCTGACTTCTTTGACCATCGGATAGTAGTCTGGACAGTCTTCAGGGCCTCGACCAAGTCCTTAGTAGTTCCTTTGAATCCATAAGAGGATATCTTAGGGTACTGAGGGAACTTGGTAGAGTTTGCGGTTTTGAACTCAGCCTTCGTCTTGAATCGGACATTCGAGATTTGTCGCATAGGCTCTGACTTGGATGTTGCCTTTATTTTGAATTCTGGCTTCTTAACACCGAGCGACCTCTTATCGTCGGTGTGCTTACGATGGAAGGCAACATCATCTTCTACCCTCATATAAGCAAGGGTTCTGGCTCGGACGTCTTCGAAATTTTCAGGAAGGTACTTGGTCAGATCAGTGTATAAACCCGAACTGTCGTCTAGACCACGTTTGTAGGCTTCGATTGCGGTCTTGACGTCGCAGTTGCGGACACTGATCATCTCTGCGTTGAACCTATTGAAATAGCTTCGAATGGATTCACTGGCCTTTTGCACGATATAATACAGGTCGCTGGTATGCTTCTCCATCTTGCGACTACTGGCGAATTGCTGGGAGAACTGGTTGACCAACTCAGCAAACGGCCCGATGGATTTGGTCTTGAGGTTGATCAACCATTGGAGGGCAGGACCTGTGAGGGTCGCCCTGAAACTTTTGCACATGCAGACTTCTTGATACATTTGAGGGATCGAGATCGTCCACATTAGCTGCTTATATTACGAGATGTGCTCTGTTAGATCGGTTACCCCTGAATATTTAGGCCTGAAGACGGGGATATTATACTTCTTTAGGACGTCGATGGTCACGATCTTATCGATAAAAGGCGACGCCTGATACCCCGAACGAGGCTCGACGTCAACGGGCACGACTGCCCCTGGTAGCTTAGCGAGCAGAGACAGGACGCGCTCGTTCTGATCTTCTAGCATTTTCAACCGCTGAGCGACGGGGTCATTGGGATCGGGATTCGCACCTACCAACGGATCAACTCCTGAACTGGTGCCATTGCCGTAAGACGAACCATTGGCGTCCCCGTTGAAAGGGACAAAATACGGTTGTGACCCATTCTGAAACGGTTGCGACCCGTTCTGGAATGGCTGCGACCCATTCTGGAATGGCTGCGACCCATTTTGCATGGGTGGTGGCCTTGTATATTGAGGAGGAACCGTCCCAAACTGGGGATTTGGGTTGAACGCCCCCGGTTGCTGGTTCTGCATGAATGGACCTGGAAATGGATTACGGACGAATGGAGCCGAACCAGGGTTATGGACAAATGGAGCGGTTCCGGGGTTCTGACCGAACGATCCTTGACCTGGATTCTGGACAAATGGTCTTGGACCGTTCTGAGGTCCGAAGGGATTTCTCAGTCGCGCGATTTCCTCAGCTGCTCTTCGACTCTGCTCAGCCATGGCATTGATTTGATTTCGCGCAACTTCCAGCTCCTGGTACATCTGGGCGATGACATGCTCTTGATTTCCAGGGGCTGCCATTTTCCTGAAACAGAAAACAGAGGAAACTACATGAAACTGTTAGTAAAACGCACGTTTGTCGAAGATTTTCTCTAGATGAGGTCCCACGGATGGCGCCAAACTGTTAATACCAAAAATCGTCCAAAAGGATAACTTAAGGTTGATTGTGGAATTTAACAACTAAAGAAAGGAATCTTTCGACAAAGCGTACGACAAAGGTGAAAAATGTAAATGAGACATAAATTTGGTGACGCGAGAAAAACCTCAACGAGGAAAAAACCCGCGGACGACTGTGGAAGTCGTCGCTGCACTATGGTCGCCAAACAGGGGCGATGTCCTTATGTTTCGGGTGTCGATCGTACAGAGATTACAATACAGATGAAAGGAAATACTTTAAACGTAAAGTAACATGTGTTTTGAATGTAAAAACAGTGTGCGTCGTGTGTAAAAACTGTATGTCATGTGTGAATGTTGTGCATCGAGAGTGATTCTTTGAGAGAGAATTCCTTGCTTTGTGTGTTCTTCTGAGTTCGTATGATTGTGTGATACAATGCGATGTCCCAAAATGTTGATTGAACCTTTGCTTTTATAGTCATCGGGTGCATTGATTGACTTCTTGAATGCTTCTGGTAACTGCTGTAACGGACGTCGTCTTTATTGCTGTTAATGGCTTTTGTCGGTTATAGCCGTTAATCATAATTGACATTGATTCCTGCATTAACCACTGAGAAAACGTAACAGTAATAATGCACGTTAGTCGGTCGAGGTCGCAAGGTTCCATGCGACAGTCGTGTGAACTAGGCGACGCTATGGTCGAGTGTCGTGAGGTGAATAACTTTCGATTTTACCTTTGATCAGGGGATAAAGTACTATGAATTTACCTTGCTATGAAAAAGTGTAATAAATGTTTTCCTTACCTTGGTCGTGGTCGAGACTGGTGAATTTTTACCCAAACATGTGGCAAGCTTGGCCATTACGCAAAAGATTGTCGTAAGAAAGTCGTTTGTGATTCAGACTACTATAAGACCTGTTGGTGATTTTAGTGTCATCAAACATTTTGGTGTAATTGTGATTTACTTGAGATCGATTAAGACGATATGGCAAACATAGGTAAGTTAGGAGGTGCGGAGTGCACACTTACAAATGTTTCCGTTATCATCTTAGATCGCCTTAAAGCGGTGTCGAAGTTCGAAAAGACTAGAAATTTCTCTAAAAGTTGTTGCTGAAAATCACTTTCAGCTTGTGAAAGTTGTTGCTAAAAGCTGAAAGTTTTCGTTGACAGCTGAGAGTTAAGAGTTGAGGGATGTCACTGAAAGCTAAGAGCTAAGGAATGTCGCTGAAAGCTGAAAGCTGAGGGTTGTCGCTGAAAGCTGTCAGTTATCACTGAAAGCTGAAAGCGGTCAACAATTGTTGAAAGCCAACCATCGCTGATAGTTTCCCATCGCTGATAGTTGCCATCGCTGAAAGCTGTCAGCTATCGCTGAAAGCTGTCAGCTATTAATCAACTTAGCACCTGAAAAGTTGTTGTCCAGAACTTGAAATTAGGTTGTAACTATCTTTGACCTTATCCATTAACGTATATAACCGTTTTACAACCGTTTAACCGCCTATAATCGTCGATCTCTTATTTAAATATGTAAATTGAGAATTTGGGTATAAATATATCTCTTTTCACAGCCTTTGTTTGAGAAAAAACATATTAATAATTATCCCAATACAAAGTTCGTGAACCCAAGGCTTATAGGGTCGAATTGTTGTATTCGGAAAGTGCTTTTCCGACACGATTCTTAAGATTATCCAGTCTCGATACCATCTTATAATTACACAATCTCTAACATTCAAATACATCAATTCTCTGTTTAATTAACGATGGCAAATCGAAAGGAGTCCGTTCGTGATACGACTTCGAAATTTGGCAAACTAGAGAAGTTTTAAGGAAACGATTTTCGTCGGTGGCAAAAGAAGATGCACTTCCTTCTCACCACTTTGAAGGTTGTGTATGTTCTTAGCACCCCCATGCTGGAGATCGATGAAGATTCAACTTTGGAGGCTATCCGACGTAAAAACAAATGGGAGAACGATGACTACATATGCCGTGGGCATATTCTTAACGGTATGTATGATGCTTTCTTTGATGTTTACCAAAATGTAGAATCATACAAAGAACTATGGGATGTCTTGGAATCGAAATGCATGGCCAAGGATGCTTCAAGTAAGAAGTTCCTCGTAAGTAATTTTAATAATTACAAGAT
This sequence comes from Saussurea involucrata, assembly GCA_033807775.1. NCBI lineage: Eukaryota > Viridiplantae > Streptophyta > Magnoliopsida > Asterales > Asteraceae > Saussurea > Saussurea involucrata. The sequence goes on from CM066316.1 coordinate 31,538,547, forward strand.
GATCGATTCCAGACCCGTAATGGAGCAATACAACGAATTGCTTCGGATCCTTAGTCAATATACTCAACACCATATGCATATGGATGAATCCATATCGGTGTTGAGCATAATTTACAAGTTGCCACCATCATGGAAAGACTTCAAACACACACTTAAACACAAAAAGGAAGAACTTTCCATGGTGCAACTTGGGAGCCACTTACGTATTGAGGAATCACTATGTGTGCAAGAAAGTGGCAAGAACAAGGATAAGGATGTCCCGAGTTCATCCAATGTCAACATGGTTGAGGAACGTAACAACACGACCAAGAAGAAGTTCGACAAAGGTAAAAAATGGATATTCGACAACCCTAAACTGTTGGTTCTAATGCTCAAGAATGATTATAAAATAATATTACCGGTAATATATGATCCTATAGGGTCACACCGAACAACAAGTAGACACCAAATTGATATTTATAAGAATTTGATTCTTGATAAATATTAATTCTTGATGAATATTATTAATTATATTAATGAATATAATTCTTAATATAAAATGCAAATAAGAATTCTAGTTTATTAAAAATAATGATTTTAATATATAACTAGAAGTTGCTAGGAGGGACTAAATGTAGTATGTTTAAATAGTTAAAATAGAGATTTTAACTAATATTAAACTAGAGGGGCTTCAAGTGTAATGTTGCATGGAAGGCTCAAATTCTATTGGTTCCTTTTAAGGTCCAATAAGATAAAAACCCTTTCTTGTAAATAGAAGACTTGATTAGTTTTTGATTTAGACTTGAAAATTTACATTTTTGATCTTTGCTCTCTTCCTCTCCTCTCTCTCTTGCTCTCGGCCGAAAGCACACACATAGTGTGTGTGTTTTTCTTTCTTTCTTCTAAACTCTATTGTAGACTGGTGAGGAAGTTGTTTTTGCATTTTGTTCAAAACGGGTACTAGCATACATTGGTGTTGGAGCTTGTTGGTGGACTACTAGAGAGGAGTTCTTTCTTGGATTCTAGCCATCTTCAACTATCATAATCAAAGGCCTACAAAGGTTGTAATATTCTAAAACTCTATGTTTTATTTAATCTTTCATGTTCATGCAAATGGATCCTTGGTGGGTGTTAAAATGTTTTAAAGCTTCCGTTGCAAATTTTATAATTCTTGAAATCATGTTTTGAACAAAACCCAACAAGTGGTATCAGAGCCATCTTTGCATGCATGTTTAGATTTTGTTTTTTTGTTATGAAATTTTTTTGGTATTTGGAAACCATGGATGAATTTCATATTGCATGAAAGGTTCATACATGTTTTTCTTTTTGGCAACTTGTTGATTTATAGTTAAAATGTATGTTTTTTGTGACCAAAAGTTTACATGCATTTTGGTCATAAAAATTGCCTTTAAAATAAAAATACAAAGAGATATTTTTGTGTTTTTATTTTTGTGATTGTTTGTGCATAAACAAGCCATGGACCATTTGATTGTTGGTTGTGTTGTTTTATTCAAAAATATGTAATATTTATTATTCATAAGGTATGTAATAGTAAATAGGTATTTTTCATCTTTGTAATTTTTTTATATATATGTAAGAGTTAATGTTAGATTAGTACTTTTACATAAATATACAAAGATTGAAGAATGGAGGCGTCTTGGTGAAGTTCACTACCATTTCTCGGTTTTGAAGAGGAGCAACACAACACTTCTTGGAGTCTTGAAGTTTTTGCATGCATTGGATGTTTTTGCAAGTGGGAGCATGAAGATATGTTATTTTTATTTGGTCCCTTGTCCCTTAGGAATGGACTTGATGATTCATGCATATGGCTTGCATGAATTGTCATTAGTTAAAATGGCTTGTTTATTGCACTTTTACATTATGATTTGTTGGTTGTTTGCTTTATTATTATCTTGCGTGGTTGAAATAGGATTTTAATTGCTAGATAATAATTTATATGCAATTAGAAATCAACACATGTAGTTTGTTTTGCATATGGTAACATTTAAAAGGTAAAATTTTTAAAATGGGTTTTATAAATAAAACGAGTTTTATTCTAAAACCCGTAAAATTTTGAAATATCAAAGTAAGTTAAAATGACGATTTTTAAAACTCATACAAACTCCAAGTGTCATGTATTATTAGTTGCATGCAATATACGTGACATAATATGTTCTTTCTGATGCGTTAAGTATAGGATATTGCACGCTAGTAAAAAACATAAAATTTGTTCAAACGCGCTTATTTAAAATTGTTTAAAATGAAGCGACGAATTTTAAAATTAGATTTTAAATGAACCTGTTTTTAATATAGAGATTTTAAATTAACCAAATTATTTAAAATAGAGATGTTAAATTTTGAGAAATAGTTTCTTAAAAAATAACATTGAATATTGGATGCATACAATAATATGGTACTAAAAGTTTTTGAGATTTAAAATAGGGATTTCAAAACTCATACAAACTCATAGTCTAAATTAATAAAAATGTTTATTAATAGACTATAAGTGGTTCTTATAGTGCTCAAACTCAAATATCAATATTTGATATTAATAATTGATGACACATAATTAGTTGATAAAATTAAGATTTTATTTAAACTAATAGGAACCATTTGAGGAGAAATAAGTTACAAATTATCAAAGTACCATGTATCTTTGAATGCATGCAATAAAATGTTTTAAAACTAGAATTATAAAACATTATAAATCCCTTTTAATACAAGTCTATGCCGTCCTTTTGAGAAACACTCAATACGTCACTATGACACCCTTGTGGGATAAAGGTCACCTAACCATTTGGATTGTCTTGAGATGGATGAGGTGATTCTTATGTCTTTGTGGGATAAAGGTCACCTAACCGCATGGATGTGAGCTTCACACGTTGTTTCAAGTAGGATGACTTGATTGGGAATCTTTTGTGATAAAGGTCACCTAAGAATTAGAAACCCAAGGCATAGATGGGATCAAACATGCCAATTAACAAACAAGTTGTTAAGGGATCCCATAACGCTAGGAATTACATTCGATGTAATCGATAAACGTTATCTACCTTGTTGGATTAAATGGACGGGATAAAGGTCACCTAACCGTTTCATTTGTTTTGCAACGTTGGATTCTAGATTTTATGCAAATTAATGTTTTTAGAAAACTAAAGGGTAATTAATTTGCTAAAAATTAATATTCAAAATACTATATTACTTTGTTAAATTTTGTAGATGGCTCAAAATGAAAACACTACGATTGACACATCCCTGAGACCTTTTCTTAACGAAGAAAAGTTAACCACTCAAAACTTCCCGATTTTGTTTCAAAATTGAGACACGTTCTCAGATGTGAAAACAAATCATACGTACTTATTGTACCTCGTTCTCAAGAACCTCCTCTTACCTCCATAGAAGCTCACGATACTTGATTGAAACATAATGATGATTCAATCGATGTATCACGTCCTATGCTCGAAACCATTGTTCCATCCTTACTAGAAAGAATGGAAACGTTTCCACTAAGGGCATTTGACATGGTAAACCGATTACGGGAATATTACCAAATGTATATGGTCCGTGAACGTGTCGATACTATTGGGGTACTTCACAAGACAAAGATGGAGGAAGGCCAAGATGTAAGCTCTCGTATTCATAAATGAGGACGCACCTTGACTATTTGGATAGACTTGGCTATCCTTATTCCAATGGGAGAACCGTAGATGTGATCCTCAAATCTCTGACCAAAGCATTTGATGTTTTTGTCGAGAATCTGAATATAGACCTCGAGAAGATTTCAGTCCCAGAATTGCATACGATGTTGGAAACTGGTGAAAGGAATCTTCCCATGGTAACGGTAATGTGATAGATGTAGCAACATTGGTCATAGAAGAGAAGATTGTCCTTCTGAGAAATAAATGTTTTCTAACGAAGGAAAGTCCTTCAGGTATCTATATTTTAGATAGAACTTTTACCTTTCTATCTTACACTTGTGTATTTGATACTAAGTGTAGAACTCACTTTTGTAATATGTTACAGATGATCAAGAAAGGTAAATGACTGAATAACAAGCAAAATGGTAATCCATATAAGCAAGGAAGCAAGATTGCATTCCAAGCTTATAAGGAGATTTTATTAAGAAACCATATGGCTTGTATTGTTAAATAATTTTGTTTCGAACAATGTTTAAATTTAGTTTGACTAAATTATTCAGTCACATGTTTATTGATTGAATGAAATTCACTTAACCGTTTGGAAACGATTATATTCATATTCAAAATGAATTATTCTATTTCGAGAACTAGTCTTCCTAATTGAATAATAAAGTGAATCTCAAAAGCCTTCTAAAACATAGTTCTATATAAACACCATAAAGACTCCAATGTGATTTGAATCAAGTCTACACATGAAATAGTCAACTTAATCAAGAAAAATTAAACGCGTATCTCAACTTCAAAAGTGTGGTATTTTAAATTCAAATGAAAATGTTTTCTTTTGATATATGCGATCTTGATAAGTTGAATATAGCTCCTTTCTCTAGTAATAGAAAAAGGAGAAAAAGGTTTTGTTAGAATTGATACATGTTGATGTATGTGGTTTTTTCAAAACCAAATCTAGACATGGTGATAGGTAATACAAAGTCTTTACTGACGAATTTGGAACATAAAGATGAAGCATTTGATGTAATTCAAGTTGTTTCAAAGTGAGGATTAAGAAAACAACTCAGCAGGACCATTAGAGTCTTTTCTAATATTGAAGGATAGTAACTAAACCAAGAACTCTTGGATCATCTTAGAAATTGTGTATATCCGAAAGGATAGACTAAACCTTATTAAATATAGTTCGCTCTACGATGAGTAGAAGTACTATCCCTATATCAATTCGGAATTTTATGCCCTAGTTACCATAAACCATATATTATGGCACCAACCAAAAGGTAGACAAAACACCTTATAAGATTTCATATGAAAAGTTTTTCATCCTTAATCTTAGTTGAAGGCGTGGGTTTATGAAGCTCATGTGAGACAATAAGCTTCAAGTAAACTCGACCCAAAATCTACTAAATGCATATTTTGTAGAATATACTATAAATTGTTTAAGATACCGATTCTACAATCCCACAAACAATAAAATTGTTTATTGTTCTAAAGCCAAGTTCTTAGAAAAGCAAGTTTTTTTTGGCAAGGCAAATGGGAGATTTAAGGATCTTGAAGGGAATCAAGAACCTCATAACCTAATGCACTTATTGGTTGGCACTAGTTATCAAACAAAGGTTGTTGAAACTAAGCAATTTGATTGATCAGAAACTTAGTAAAAACACCAAGTGTCCGCAAATCTAGTAGAATCATTCAGAAATTCGAGAGATATCGATTTCTTATAACTAATAAAGAATGATGTATGACTTGGTTCTAGTAAACCCATCAACTGCTAAAGTGCTCTGTCAGATTCTGAATCTGGTGAGTGTCTTAGAGTCAGGAACACTTAGATACAATTCGTTCATGGATCAGTACAAGTATCACAAAGCAGAAGTCTTCATTTTGACCGGAAAATTAAAAGTTTAATTTTCATCAAAATAAAAGATGACTCATGCATTTACTAAAACTAGTGGGAGCGCAGTAAAATTCCTAAGCCTGTTTGAGCAAGACATACTAGTATTTGGAAATTAACTTTCCGACATAGCAAAGCATCATGTTGTGGCTCGGACAGTATTTCCTTAATAAAAGACTTAGAAAGGGCTAATTTTGTTCTTGAAATAGAGATCTTTAAAGATTGGATCAAGACGACTTATAGGTTTAAGTCAAAGTGCATATGTAGACATGATCTTGAAAGGTTCAAGATGCAAGGCTCTAAAGGTTGTTTCTTACAAGTATGATATCACATCATTTTGAGCATGTCTCAATATTCTAGCACAAAGGCTGAGCTAGATAAAATGATTAGTATTCCATATGCTTCGGCAATTGGATCTATCATATATACCATGACATGCACTAGATCGAGTGTATCATAATGCTTTAGAGCATTAGAAGGAGATACCAACAAAATACGAGGGAAGGTCATTGGATGACTATAAAGAACGATTTAAGGTACTTACAAAGAACCAATGAAGTGTTCCTTAACTGAGGGTTGGAAGAAGATCATAGTAAAATGTTTCACTGATGATAGCTTCCATAAAGATCGAGAAGGTTCTCGATCACAAAAGGGAAAATGTCTTCATCATAAATGAAGAAGTAGTTCGTTTGAAAAAGGTTCCAAGCGAAGGTAAAATTGCATAATACACTACAAAATAAGAATACACCGCTGCTTTAGAAGCTGCAAAAGAAAGATGCTTGGATGAAAGAGTTCATTGAAAACCTAGGTAGATACCTCCCATTCAGGATCATATAGAAATCTTTTGTGAGTATGTGGGTGCCATTACGCAAGCTAAAGGACCCGATGTCACATCAGAGTACCAAGCACATACTCCAAACTTTTGACTATATTCGACATAAAGTTAAAAATGGAGAAGTTAGTATTCACAAAGTTCACCCAAATCAATTTGATTTGGAATTAGTATTTGGATATTGGAACAAGTTAAGCAACAAGTATATTGTTTAAGTTACATATATAGTATATGATTATTTACATACTTGTTGTGTTCTATATTAGCATGTTTTTAATCCATGAATAAACCAGTTATTCTAAAATGTCCATAGTCGATCATAGTTGTAGGAGCAACCATGAAGTAAGACTAATATGAATTGGATTGGTTGACTTTTAAAAGTAAAAGTGGCAAAGTGTTGCAACCAAGTTCATATGCACTTGTTAGGGAATGAGTACTGGACCTGAGCCGCTTCAAGATCACTTCATGGATCGTCGTCATAAGTGATTCTTGAATAAAAGGTAGTATCTTTGTATCCTTCGACCTGAGATGCATATTTGTGACTCAAGTGTAGGGAGTGTTATGCTTTGATATGGTTAACCGTTGTTCTTGAAAAAGGCAGCTATAAAGGCCATCATTGGGCATGGCATGAACTGCATGAAAGGCGTATGTAGTCAAGATGGGATTTGTTTCTCTAAATATGTTAAGAGTGAGACATCTAAGGCGCCTTACCAAAAGTTGAACAACAGATGAGAATGATAGTGATCCATGTCTCATTTTCAACATGATGTCTAAACAAAGGGATAACTGATACCACACTTTTTACATCATTTGAAGCTATGAGCTTATAAGGAATTGGATGTTGTTGAATGGCACTTACAGTCATACATTGCTGGGGGCAGTGAGATGTTGCTAGACGTCCACCACTGTCTATATCATTCTATAATGCAATCTTGAGCAAGTGGGAGATTGTTGGTTCTAATGCTCAAGAATGATTATAAAATAATATTACCGGTAATATATGATCCTATAGGGTCACACCGAACAACAAGTAGACACCAAATTTATATTTATAAGAATTTGATTCTTGATAAATATTAATTCTTGATGAATATTATTAATTATATTAATGAATATAATTCTTAATATAAAATGCAAATAAGAATTCTAGTTTATTAAAAATAATGATTTTAATATATAACTAGAAGTTGCTAGGAGGGACTAAATGTAGTATGTTTAAATAGTTAAAATAGAGATTTTAACTAATATTAAACTAGAGGGGCTTCAAGTGTAATGTTGCATGGAAGGCTCAAATTATATTGGTTCCTTTTAAGGTCCAGTAAGATAAAAACCCTTTCTTGTAAATAGAAGACTTGACTAGTTTTTGATTTAGACTTGAAAAATAACATTTTTGATCTTTGCTCTCTTCCTCTCCTCTCTCTCTTGCTCTCGGCCGAAAACACACACATAGTGTGTGTGTTTTTCTTTCTTTCTTCTAAACTCTATTGTAGACTGGTGAGGAAGTTGTTTTTGCATTTTGTTCAAGAAGGGTACTAGCATACATTGGTGTTGGAGCTTGTTGGTGGACTACTAGAGAGGAGTTCTTTCTTTGATTCTAGCCATCTTCAACTATCATAATCAAAGGTCTACAAAGGTTGTAATATTCTAAAACTCTCTATGTTTTATTTAATCTTTCATGTTCATGCAAATGGATCCTTGGTGGGTGTTAAAATGTTTTAATGTTGTTCAACGTTTTAAAGCTTCCGTTGCAAATTTTATAATTCTTGAAATCATGTTTTGAACAAAAACCAACACAAACATGGACCCAACAAAAAGTAAAAAATGACTTGTTGGATCTGTGGTCGAACAGGACATTTCAAACTAGATTGTCGAGTTGGTAAAGGAAACAAGAATGGAGCAAGTACGAGTGGGGCGGGACAAGGGTCGAACGACCAACCCCCAAATCAAGGTCAAAAATCGATCTTTTCTTATAATTCAAGTGAAATTTATGTACCACTAATTTCCTATGCATTTTATGTACATGATGATGATATCGCGTGGTAGATAGACTCTGGTGCCACGAGTCACGTGTGCAAGGATCAAAGATGGTTCAAGAAGTTCGAACCGATGGAAGATGGATCGGTCTTGCATATGGGCAACGAGTCTAGTGCTCCAATCTTGGGTCGTGGTTGTGTGGATTTGAAGTTTAGCTCTAGGAATTTGTTGAAATTAAACAATGTTTTATTTGTACATAATATCCGGAAGAATCTAGTCTCCGGAAGTGTGTTGAACAAATTAGGTTTTAAACAAGTATTTGAAAGCGATAAGTATGTATTATCGCGGTGTGGTGTGTTTATTGGATTTGGTTACTAAAATTTTGGGATGTTTATGTTAAATATAATAAATAAGTTTGGTTATGAAAATTATGTTTTGCATGATAGATAGTAGTAATTTGTCCTTTCTTTGGCCTGCTAGACTTGGACACGTACATTACAAAGAATGCATGAAATGTCCAAGGATGGCATGATTCCTTCCTTTAATTTAAATTTGGAAAAGTGTAAGACTTGCATGCTTACAAAAATCACACGTCAACCTTCTCCTAAAATTAAAAGATCATCTATGGTTCTGGATTTAATCCATAGTGATCTATGTGATTGGCATGCGACTCCTTCACTTGGAAATAAAAAGTATTTTTGCTACTTTTATAGACGACGCTTCGAGATTTTGTTATGTTTTTCTACTCCATTCGAAAGATGAAGTTTTAGAAAAATTTAAGATTTATAAAACCGAAGTGGAATTGCAGCAAAATATTTTAATTAAAAAGTTAAGAACCGATAGAGGAGGTGAATATTTCGATCCTCTATATTTCCAATCGGTTGGAATTATACACGAGACCACGACACCGTATACACCTCAACAAAATGGTGTTGCGTAATGGAAGAATCGAGTTTTGAAAGAAATGGTTAACTCGATGTTATCCGACTCCGGTCTTAGTGACGGATTTTGGGGTGAAGCCATGTTGACGGCTTGTTATGTTTTGAACCGGGTACCAAACAAAAGGAGTAAGGTTACTCCTTATGAACTTTGGTTCAAGAAGACACCAAACTTAAATTATTTACGAGTTTGGGGTTGCCGAGTTGTGGTAAGGTAATCGGATCCCAAAAGAAAACATTGGGAGAAAAAGGAAGCGACTGTATATTCATCGGATATGCCGACCATTCAAAGGCATATCGGTTCTATGTTATTGAACCCAACGACTCTATTTCGGTTAATACCGTTATAGAATCAAGGGATGCCATCTTCAATGAGAATCGTTTTACCTCGTTTCCAAGACCGAAAGATATGATTCCAAGTACGAGTGTAATCAAAGATAGTGAAAAAGAAAAGGAAATTTCTTTGGAAATTCCTGAACTTCGAAGAAGTAAACGAGGAAGGATTGAGAAATCTTTTGGTCCCGACTTTCAACTATACTTAGTTGAAGGTTCACGAGATGAAATTGGATCTCAATACGCTTATTGTTATAGCATAGAGGAAGATCCAAGAACCTATGATGAGGCTATGAAGTCTCAAGAAGTTGCCTTTTGGAAAGAGGCAATAAAAGATGAGATGTAGTCTATCATGGGGAATAACACATGGGTGTTGGCCGACTTACCGCCAGGTTGCAAACCTTTGGGTTGCAAGTGGATTTTCAAGAAGAAAATGAAAGTCAATGGTACTATCGATAAGTTCAAAGCCCGATTGGTAATTCAAGGATTTCGGCCAAAATAAGGTATTGATTATTTCGATACCTATGCATCGGTCGCTCGAATTTCCACCATTCGATTATTAATAGCATTGGTAGCTATTAATAATTTGGTAATTCACCAAATGGATGTCAAGACGACATTTCTTAACGGTGATTTCAAGGAGGAGGTTTATATGAAGCAACCGGAATGCTTTGTGATGTCGGGGAATGAACATAAAGTGTGTAAATTAATTAAATCACTTTATGGTTTGAAGCAAGACCCAAAACAGTAGCATCAAAAGTTTGATGAAGTGGTTTTGTCTAATGGTTTTCATTTAAACCAATCGGACAAATGTGTGTATAGCAAATTTGACGATTCCGGTAGAGGCGTCATAATTTGTTTATATGTTGATGACATGTTAATCTTTTGCACGAACCAAAGACAAGTCGACTTGACAAAAGATTTTTTGTCATCCCAATTCTCGATGAAGGATTTGGGGGAGGCCGAAGTGATCCTCGGGATAAGGATTAAACGGGAGAACAAAGGTTTGGCCATAACACAATCTCACTATGTCGAGAAAGTGTTAAAGAAGTTTAATATGTTAAATTGTTCACACGTGAGTACTCCGATGGATCCAAGTGAAAAGCTTATGCCCAACGAGGGTGAAGCTGTTTCACAATTAGAATACTCTAAGGCAATCGGGTGCTTGATGTATGCTATGACAAGTACACGTCCGGACATTGCTTGTGTCGTTGGTAGGTTGAGTCGGTTTACTAGTAGACCGAGTACTCATCATTGGCAAGCGGTACGAAGGGTATTCAAATATTTGAAGGGAACCATGAATTATGGTATAACATATATTGGTTTCCTTCGGTGATCGAAGGCTACGCGGATGCGAGTTGGATATCCAATGAAAGTGCTTTTCCGACACGATTCTTAAGATTATCCGGTCTCGATACCATCTTATAATTACACAATCTCTAACAAGACCAAGATGTTGTTGGCTCTACAAAACGAATCCGGCAAAGCTTTGATGGTGGAAGATGAGTATTGTCTTGATTGCACGAATGATGAGACTGATAACGAAGAACAAGCCAACATGTGATTCGTGGGTACTGATCAGAAAGAGGATGTTTCTGATGGAGAAAGTAACTCAGACTGCGGATCTGAGGTAAGCTCTAAATCTGAAAACTATTTTATGCATCAGATGAACACCATGAGGCTTGCACTTCAAGGTCTAAGAAACAAATTAAAAACTGAAAAAGAAAACAACACGAGTCTAAATCAAACTCTTCTTGACATAAATCTTGAAAGAGCCAAAAACAATGATCATATCTAATATCTTGAAGATCAAAAGAAACGTTTGATGAGGACAAGCTGATTTTTAACCATTAAATCTCTGAGATGAATAAAAAGGTTAAAGAGTTAGAAGAAAAGAAGAGTGAGAATGAAATATCTTTGAAGTATCTGAATAATTTAAACGCTGATTTTTCTGAAAAGATAAAAGATTTGGAGATAAAGCTATATAAGAGAGGTCAATCTGATTAGACTATTCATTAAAACAAACCGAAGGAATTTAAATATTTTAATAGACACTGGGGTATTGGATATAACAATCCTAAATATTTGGCAAAGGCAGATTCTTACATTCCGACTCTTTATGAGTTTAAATTTTTAAACCTTGCTAATATTACCCTGAGTTTGCTCTTAAATGGACAAATTCAGAGGAAATTGATAAGCTTGAAGAGATAAAAAGGAAAAATAGCACAAAAATGAAACTTCCATTTTGTTATTCGAAAGAGAACAAAAAATATGAAAAATCACCGAAAGTTTCGTTATCAAATTATTATTTTGACGTTTATTCCATTTCATCAAAAAGGGAAAGACCATTTGAAGCTAAGCGATACGTTCCACCCTTGATTTTGGAATGCAAGATAATGGAATTTGAGGATAAAATAATTGAACAAAAGATTGCTTTTGAGATAGAAAAAGATTTTCTTTCAACTATTTACTCAAATAGTTTTAAAGAAGCTTTGATTGATCAAGAGATTTCTTTTTATATTGAAAAATATGTTATTTCAACTGTTCTCTCTCATAACAAGGTGAATGATGTTTCCAAATTGATGATATACCTGAACAACTGATTCGGATGTATCTTCATGCAAGGCTTTCATGGGAAATTCCAATTTTAAAGGCAAGGAAAAAGTTTTTGATGAATCGTTTATTGAAAAATGGGCAAATTCTGATTCTTATTTCATTGATTCTCAAGATGATTCAAATCATTTTGAAAGCAATGAATTTGAAAAAGATTTTGTCACACCATTTGAAGATTTTCAAAACCCAACTTTCCTTGGCAAATCAATAAACTCTGAAGGTGGGTTTGTTTCTAAGTACGAGATGGAATCAAAGTCTGAGGTTTGTGAAGATGATAAAGTTTGTGATTTTGATTTCTCCGAAAAGCTTCCAGATCATAATAATTTTATTTTAAAGAGGATGAAAATCTCCTAGCATTTTATGTAAAGGTGAAAGTTCGAATACTAAAACGAATACTGGTGAATGACTATTATTCCAAAAATAAATCTAAAAAGTCATCACAGAAAAGGCGAAGAACTCGAAAACCAAAGAAGAATAATCCTCATAATTCTAATCTTTCTGATTCTAAATCTTCTGGTTTTTCATATGGGTTTGTGAAAACAGTTGGAATGAAGCAGGAATGGCGTGTCAAGAAAAAGTCATCTTTACCAGTCAAGCAATTTGAGAAAAACATTTCTTCTTCATTTGTAATAAAATCAGTTGCGAACAATAAACAAAACCTTGTAATTCCTTACAAAAGATATTCCACTAAGCAATTGATTCGACTTGCAAATGATGAGTTGTGTTGTTCTGCTTGTGGTTGGGATGATTTTGTTGCAAAATATGATTCATGTTATTGGTTTAATTCTTATTATATTTCTCCTGTGCGTGCTAAAAAAAGTTTTTCAAAGAAAAAGAGACAGACTGTTTACAAAAAGGTGTCTAACGCAACTAACCCTAAAGGACCCATTTTCAAGTGGGTACCTAAAAGTGTTTGATCTAATTAATTGCAGACCTGTCATATTTGGTACTTAGACTCTGGATGCTCTAACCATATGACTGGGAGGAAAGAGATTCTGACGAACTATACATAGACGAATGGAGGACGCGTCAGATTTGGCAATGATCACTTTTCGCCTATTCTGGGTTATGGTGATATTGTACAAGATAACATCAAGATTAAGAAAGTCAGTTATGTTGAGGGCTTAGGACATAATCTCTTTAGTATTGGTCAATTCTACGACAAAGACTTGGAAGTGAATTTCAAAGCTAAACGATGTTGTGTACGAACCGAAAGAGGTAAAGAACTTTTGGTTGGTACAAGGAAGTCCAATCATTACACTATTGATCTTTCAAACGTCAAGTCCTGTTCATCTAAACCCTCAGTGATTTGATAATGACTCTATAAGAAACACTTAGTGAAAATTGTAAGTAGACAATATGTATTAGAGTTTCACTATCGCTGATAAGTACTATGTCTCTACAGTACCGCTGATAGGAAACACATGTTCTTTAAATTTCACATTCAGCGATACTGTTCATCAAGCAAGCCCTGAGCCTGTTCAGTCTTACTGATGATTGCTGATAGTTTAAGTTGTTTACTTATGATCCCTGAAGACAAGTTTCACGTCAACTATGTTCTACGCTGAAGTCGAAGATCAAGCCAAAGAACCAGCGACAAGTCTACTAATGAACTGATGCGGATATCAGCGAAGCCAAGACCTGTCCACTCAACGTGAAGTTTCAAGTAGAAGACTTCAGCGAACACTGAACTTTATCACTCGCTGATAAAGAACTATTCAGCGAACACTGATCATGAAGTTTCCTCTACAAGTTACTTTTGTCTTATCCCCTTGCACGTCTCCCTACGATCTGTCAGAACGAACATCCTTTTTGTCCAGAATCGTACAACCAACTCTGTACGATCAGTCTCCAAAGCCTTCAGAGTCTTCAATAGAAGAAGACAAACTGTAGAAGAAACAATCCACGTCACTTTTGACGAATCCCGTTCAGCGAACCCTAGACCTTCTGCTGATACTGAAGAACTGAATCAATGGATGTTTTCTCATCTTGGTGATTCAGAAGATGCTCCTATCCTTCCAACTCATACTTATACCGCTGAAGATAATGATCCTATAATCATCCCAAGCATGCAGACAAGTGAAACTGAATCCTCATGGGTCTCAGCTGTTCCTCTCAATACTATGCCTGCTTCTGAACCTTCTATCTCAGACATACCATCTACTTCTCTGTAATCAGTTAATGAAATGACATTTGAACCTCTTCCTCTCTTGGCTGATATACCAGAAGTTGCTGAAGCCTCATCTTTAGCTCCTCTAGAAGTTCAGATTAAGTCAATGATTTATGCTCCGGCTCAGCGATGGACTATAAATCACCCTATTGATCAGATTATTGGTGATCCAAACGCTGGAGAGGCTCTGAAGACACTCACCACCGAGGTGAAAGGCAAAGCTTCCAGTGCTGATCTGGAAAAGATGGAAGGTAGTCTTTCAAAGGTTGCTGAGACTCTTGCTGACAACTCCACCTCCATCAACACTCTGAACTCTATAAACAGTACCCTCTCCACCAACTTCACCACCCTGTCAAACGAAGTCACATCGTTGTCGACAGTGGTTGGAAATCTTCAGGGAGAGGTATCTACTATGAAGTCAGAGGTAAGCACTGTGAAGAATCTCTTGCAGAGAATCCTCGATCGCCTGGACGCCCCAACATGTCCTCCCTCACACTTTACTCAGGTGGATCGGGAAACCCTTGAAAGAATCAACCCTGCTATTTCTGGCCTGGAAGACAGAATAGCAAGGGTAGAAACTTGCGTTGGGATTACTGGCCAAGAAGACAGTGACCTAAAGCATGCTGATTATGTTGTTGCTGCTGCTATTTCCTCCCTCATCCGTCATGTGGAAGAGGGGGAGAAGAAGACTCAAGAAGACCTTCCCCATAACTCTGAGGGGGAGGGTATTATTTCTACTACTGCTGAAAAACCTCAGGGAGCTGAAAACCCTAAGGGAACCGAGTTCTCCCAACACAATGATGAATCTGAGGGGGAGCAACTCAAAGAACTGGAAGATACTGCTGTTCTTGTTCCTTCTGAGGACGAGGGTGAAGAAGAAGAAGACGATGAAGACGTCGATATTGCTGATGATGAACCATCATCATCCCCTAAAGATGATGATGATGATGACGATGATGAAGATATCGACTACTCCTTCCAGACCAGAAGGACACATGCTCTCAAAGGGATACTCTTCAAAGACACTTCAGGGGAGGGGACCGCTAAAAAGCCTGCAGCGACCGCAGCCGATAAGGGCAAAAATAAAGGCGTCGCTACTGAAGGCAATCTGACTATCTTGCTTCGAAAGCCCGTTTGTCAGGTACAATATATTTTCTTCCCTTACACTGCATCCCTCCTCTATCCCTTCTCAACCTCAGTTCTCCTCTCCATAAAACCTCTATACACTTAAACCTCATTCTTTCTCTATCACTTCTCCCAAATGATCTTACTTAAACGATCGTTATGTTTCAACTAGTCCTCTCCCCTGCTTGAGGATCCAGCTGAAGTTCCTCCAGCTACATCAACAATAAATCCAGCCCCGAGTGCTGAAGAAATAATCCCAGTCTCAGACTTCGCTGAGACTGATGAACCTGAAGAAGAATTGCTCTCTCATAACAAACGACCTTCCTTGGCTCCTCAACAGCTAAGTGAAGAAGAACTGAAAAGGAGAGAAGCAATGATCAAACTGCTTGAAGATCAGCGAATCATCCGTGGCCCTCGATTCAAAATATCAAGAAAGGAAGTCGCTGAACACTTCAAAGATGAAAAACAACTCGCCGATCGAAAAAGAGCTGAAGAAAGAGATAAAGCTTAGGCTATTGAACTCGCTCAACAATCGGTGAAAGACCATGAACTGAAGAAAGCTCCCATCTCAGTTCAACGACAACTATGGAAGGACGCCCAAAAGATCGTCGAGAAGAAGACCAAGGTATCTGACTCTACCCTGGTATGGTGCAAAGAACGACAAAGCTATCGATATCGGGTTTCCAGAATCAACAAAGTGAACATCAGAGGAAGGATGTCAATAAACGTTCCTGTTGTTGACGTCGACATATACAGAGAAAATGGTAATAAGGAAACCATCTACGCTTCATCGATCAGCAAGTACGGTTTCTCTGAGTGGTTGGAGATACGAATGGTCATTCAGCGATCACTCTCAACCTTTAAAGACCATGTCAAGAAAGTTTTAAATAAACAGATCGACTTGGTTACATCTATTGTGGATATTCCTCCTCCTCCTCCTGCTCATACTCAACGAAGAAGGCTTGCTGCAAAGAAAAAAATAACACCTTCAGACTCAGGCCCTCCTATCAGAAATGAAACCGAAATTGGCTTTTCACGCGAAGAAGTTATTGGTCCTGAACCTGATCTCTCAGCTCTCGACATCTCCATGCCCCTTGGTGAACGCTTTGTCCCTGGAAAAGTCTTAAGCGATCCTTATGGTATCTTCTTCAGAGACTACGATGGACGAGAATGCTTCCAACGCGTCTCAGAGCTATGCATTGCCCCTATCGAACAGCTCAGAGATCTCGTCTATTGGTACGGTTTCAGAGATGATATTCTCGGACACTTTTTCAAGCCTCTGATCTTTAAAGAAGCAAAACGAAGACGGGATCTTGGACAAGAAGTCCCTGACTGGATGATCCCTACCACAAAATCCCTTGATGAACTTCTCATTAAGGATGAACCTGTATAGCTGATAGGATTTCATGTAATTCTTCTATCTTTATCAACTTATATCTTTTGTACATGTAAAATTTATTTGTTGTACTTGTAATTTTTCCACTTCCCTCTGTAACTTATACGAAGTTTAAAGAAAAGTTTCAGCGAATGTACTTTACTCCATCAGTACTTAAAAGATCCCCGAAAACAATAAATGGGACAAATATTTTATGAGTCTTTTTTATCCTTATGTTTTCATACTTAGCAATTTTCTTTTATTGCTATGTCATAATCAAATAGGGGGAGATTGTTGATCCAAACCCTCAGTGATTTGATAATGACTCTATGAAAAACACTTAGTGAAAATTGTAAGTAGACAATATGTATTAGAGTTTCACTATCGCTGATAAGTAATATGTCTCTACAGTACCGCTGATAGGAAATTCATGTTCTTTAAATTACACATTCAGCGATACTGTTCATCAAGCAAGCCCTGAGTTTGTTCAGTCTTACTGATGATCGCTGATAGTTTAAGTTGTTTACTTATGATCCCTGAAGACAAATTTCACGTCAACTATGTTCTACGCTGAAGTTGAAGATCAAGCCAAAGAACCAGCGATAAGTCTACTAATGAACTGATGCGGATATCAGCGAAGCCAAGACCTGTCCACTCAACGTGAAGTTTCAAGTAGAAGACTTTAGCGAACGCTGAACTTTATCACTCGCTGATAGAGAACTATTCAGCGAACGTTGATCATGAAGTTTCCTCTACAAGTTACGTTTGTCTTATCCCCTTGCACGTCTCCGTATGATCTGTCAGAACGAACATCCTTTTTGTCCAGAATCGTACAACCAACTCTGATTCTACACTGTTCATCATGCGGCTACTAGGTTGTCTACTGAAGTCAAACCATGCAACCAATCAGCTGCTGCCACGTGTAAAGTTATACTGACATGCATTAAATGCGTGCAGTATATAAAGGAAACCCTACTTCAGAAATGAAGAGCTCGGCCATTTCCTTCTTCTTACTATTCTGTGTGTTAGAATATTATCCTTAGTATTCTTATCTTCTTTCTATCTTAATTCTAGTGCAAGAAATCTTAGTGATTCTCTTAACTTATTTAGATTAGGTTTATTCCTTAATCTTGTTCCGCAACAAGTTGTAAATTGTTTGATACATATCAGTAAACAATTTAGAAAAGTAAAAATTGTGTGTTTGTATTCAACCCCCCCTTCTACAAACTTGTATAACCCTTTCGGGACCAACAAGTCCGAATGTGATATATGTCTTTTGTCGAAAGTTTCTATTCAACAAAGTTGGCTATGGCATAGACGGTTATCTCATCTCAACTTTAGGTATATGCATAAATTAGTTAAAGGTGAGTTAGTCCAAGGCCTTCCTTTTGTTGAAGTTTGATAAGGAACACTTGTGTGATGCTTGCGAGAAAGGGAAGATGAAAAGAGTTCTTCACAAACCAAAGCCTGAACCAAGCACAAAAAGAGTTTTGGAGTTACTACATGTTGGGAACTGAAGATTTGCTAAGTATGGTTAGTACTGCCAGAACAACATTAGTGCTGCCAGATCAAAGTTAGTACTGCTTATGCAATGGTTACTACTGCAAGACAAAGTTAATACTGCTAGATCATTGTTAGTACTGCTGATACATTAATGCTGATGGAACAAGGTTAGTACTGCTGATACATTAATGCTGCTGGAACAAGGTTAGTACTGCTAGTCAAGTTAGTACTGCTGGAACAAGTTAATGCTGCTGGAATGAGTTACTACTGCGTAAATGAATTAGTGCTGCTGGAGAATATTAGTACTGCTCATGCTGAATGAAGATTAATACTGCTGATGTGACAAGTTTGGAATGCGAAGATTTTGGAGATAAAAGTGGAATGAATGAAGATATGCTTAAAGAAGATTCAGAAGATCAATTTATTTTTGATAGTTATCTTGTACTTATTGTGTATAAATAGATGTTTATAGATAGCTATTCAATAATAGAAAAAATACAAGCGATATACGAGAGTCTAAGAATACGTTTTTGTTCTGAGAGAGATTTAACCTCAAGGTTTAGAACCCTATTTCTAGAGAAGTAGAAGTCGTCTTGATTGAGCCTGTTCATCAAGATTGAGGTTTGGTTGTAAGCTTGTGAGTCGAATCAGTGAATACAAACAGCTGTGTGTTTTCTGATATATTGTTCTTTGATTGTGCGAATTAAAGTTCTATTCCGCAGATTCTTTAATTCTTAATTCTAAGTATTATTAGTCTTGTTAAGATTCGATCCTGACAAGTGGTATTAGAGCTTGTGTTTCTTAGAATTCTACAATCATTATGGACAACACAGTTGAATCAAACAGTACTCTTGTTTCTCAACAAGGAATGGGATTTGATTGGAGTGATCAAGCAGAAGAGGCAATTCAGAATCATGCACTCATGGCAGAAGTCTCAGATATTCCTACTGAGGTAAAATCTAATCTCTGTTCTCAAGCTTGTATAGACACTGTTAAAAGGTATAGAGATCACAATCAGGGAATGTGTGATGACCTTAAGAGATTAGAAAAGGACAGAAAAGATTATGTAGTAATTGTTGAGAAGTTTGAAGAACAGATTAGGGCTTTTCAAGCCAATGAACTTCAACACTCCTATGATACAAACTACTGGAAATGGGAAAAGGGTGGTCTAGAGTTCCAGCTTAAAGAATCCAGGGAAGAGTGTGAGAAACTAAAAGGAGAGCTTGAGAAAGTTAAACTTGATGTAGAAAAGTTTACTTGTGCCTCTAAAGTCATGGACAACATAATCAACTCTCAAATCCATAGTAAGTTAAAACCAGGCATAGGGTACAATGCCACACCCCCACCCTACAACAACAACTACATCCCTCCTAAGTCAGACCTATTAAAAACCAAGGATAAGAAGGACTTACCTGAAGGAGCTGTAAAAGTAACTGATATTCTATATTGATGTTGAAAAACTAGGAGGGTGAACCCTCTATATATACAAGATACAAACCCTAAAAGACACCTAAACAAGGCCCATGGGCTGTAGCCCAATATACACTAAATATACAATTAACACTCCTCCTCAAGTTGGAGCATAAATGTTAATCATGCCCAACTTGTTACAAATAAAATCTATTTGAGTTTTTCGGAGAGGTTTAGTGAGGATGTCCGCATGCTGAAAGTCTGTCTTAACGTGAATTGGTTGGATGGATGGAGGGTCTACTTGTGTGCCTACAACTCGATCTCTGATAAGATGACAGTCAACCTCAATGTGCTTCGTCCGCTCATGAAATACTTGATTTTTTGCTATATGAATAGCTGATTGACTATCGCAGTATAACCACATCAAGTTATTAGAAACTACACCGAGCTCTATGAGAAGACGACGAACCCATATCATTTCTGATGTAACATCTGCCATGGCTCTATATTCTGATTCAGCACTAGATCTAGATACTGTGTGTTGCTTCTTACTCTTCCACGATACAAGATTTCCTCCAACAAATACACAATACCCGGTAGTAGAACGTCGAGAGATCGGGCAACCTGCCCAATCTGCATCTGAAATACCAGATACCCGACCATCTCCTTCTTCTGTAAAAGCACCTACACGACAATGCCCCTGATCAGAATATAAGATGCCAAGACCTGGTGTGGTCTTGAGATATCTCAAGACACGAAGAGCAGCATCCCAGTGTCCAGTGTATGGAGCAGCCATGAATTGGCTCAGGACACTGACGGTAAAGGAAATATCTGGTCGTGTGACTGTTAAATAATTAAGCTTCCCGACCAATCGTCTGTAGCGCTCAGGATCCTTCATCGGATCTCCGTCCTCTGGAAGGAGCTTCCTTGTAGGAAGCATTGGAGTATCAACGGGCTTGCAACCTAGTAAGCCACATTCGGTCAACATATCAAGGACATACTTCCGTTGAGAGAGAAGTATTCCTTGTGGAGAGCGAGATACCTCTATGCCAAGGAAGTACCGAAGTCGACCTAAGTCGCTTATCTTAAACTGCGACTGAAGAAACTGTTTGAGTTTGGTAATCCCGACCTCATCATCTCCTGTAATTATGATGTCATCAACATAAACCACTACAATAATCCTTTTGCCCTGCCGGTGTCTAAAGAACACAGAATGATCAGATGCACTGCGAACCATCCCAAATTCTCCCATAACACTAGAAAATCGACCAAACCATGCCCTGGGAGACTGCTTAAGACCATATAAAGTACGGCGTAATCTGCAAACTTTCGAGGCCTCCTCCTCGACAATGAACCCAGGTGGCTGCTCCATATATACCTCCTCCTCAAGAACACCATTAAGAAAGGCGTTCTTGACATCAAGCTGATGAAGCGGCCAATGATGAATGGCAGCAAGGGCAATACAAATATGGACAGACGGCATTTTAGCAACCGGTGAGAAAGTTTCATCATAATCAATTCCGTATGCCTGAGAATACCCTTTAGCAACTAACCGAGCCTTCAGGCGATGTAGGGAGCCATCCGGGTGTAGTTTAACTGTAAATACCCAACGACAACCAACAATACGTTTTCCCGGAGGAAGTGTTTCAAGATCCCAGGTATGATTAGCCCGAAGAGCCCCTAACTCGTCTTCCATAGCCTGTCGCCATCCCGGGTGAGCTAGAGCAGTCGTCACATCCCTGGGAATTGGGTAGGAATCAAGGGTACTGGTATAGGCTTCAGACTCGGGGGAGAGGTGAGAGTAGGCAACATAATCCTGAATAGGATAACGGGTGCAGTGTCGAGGTTCTTTGCGAAGGGCCATAGGTATATCGGGAAATGGTGCTCCAGGAGGATCATAGATAGGAACATCAGGTGTAGGAGAGGTGGTATTAGGTATGGTTGTTTCTGGTAAGGGTGTATCTGGCAACGGTGTGTCAGGCTCATTTGTGGGAAGCGGAACTGAGGATGGACCAGAGTCATGGTTCGGTTATGAATTAAGTGGCTCTGTTGTTTGAGCCTTACCTCGTCGAGCATATGTGAAAGGTAATGGCGGAGGTTCTGCCGGTAGGCCCGTGGTAGCAGGAGTCGGAGCGTCTGAGACTGGAGGAACAGAGGGTACAGCGGACACAGGAAAAGTGGGAATAAGGTGAGAGTCGGGTATGTCAAGTTCAGGGAACGGGTCGGAAATGGGATGGGAATGTTCGAGGAAGTAAGGGCATGACTCATGGAAGGTGACATCGGCACTAGTAAAGTAGCGGTGAAGAGAGGGACTATAACACCGATACCCTTTCTGGACTCGTGAGTAACCAAGGAAGACACAACGAATGGCTCGTGGATCAAGTTTAGTGAGTTGTGGACGATGATCATGAACATAGGCTACGCATCCAAAAATTCTGGGTGCAAGAGGAAAGGGAGTTCCTTTAGGAAAGAGTACAGAAAAGGGGGATTTACCATGAAGGACAGGTGTAGGCATGCGGTTAATCAGATACGCGGCAGTAAGAATCGCGTCCCCCCAGAATCGTTTAGGGACACGAGATTGAAACATGATTGTTCGAGCAATATCCAACAAATGGCGATTCTTGCGTTCATCAACACCATTTTGTTGGGATGTATATACGCATTAAGATTCATGAACAATGCCGTGTGTTTTCAAATACGAAGAGAAGTCAGTAGAGAAGTATTCCTTTGCATTATCGGATCGTAAAGTTTTGATTGATGAGTTAAATTGATTTTGAACATATGAATGAAATTCGCGAAAAATGGTAAATACTTCACGACGAGATTTTAATAAATAAACCCAAGTAGCACGAGAATAATCATCAATAAAGGTAATAAAGTACTGAAATCCCAAAGTAGACGTTGTAGGGCAAGGACCCCATACATCAGAATGCACGAGTTCAAAAGAAGAACTGACTCTACTAGACACTTTAGGGGGATAGGGACGCCTGGTGTGTTAACCAAGCTGACATGACTCACAATGAAAATTAATAGACGAAAGTGGAAAATCCGGTCTCAGTTGTCTCAGAACTGCTGCAGAGGGATGGCCTAGCCGGCAGTGAGCCTCCCTTATACTAGAATCACATATGTTTGCTGTAGGACGTGAAGGTAAGGATAAACGGTAGAGACCTCTTGATTCAAAGCCTGTGCCAATCAGTCGGTTCGTCCCCAGTTCTTGAAAAATACAGTGAGTAGGAAAAAAAGTTACAGAGCAGTTATTTTGTTTTGTAATTTGACTTACTGAACAAAGACTATCAGGAAATGTATGAACAAACAAAATAGAGGAGAGGCGTAGGTTTGTCGAATTGTTAATGGATCCAATGCCCTGAACTGGGCATGAAGATCCATTAGCAATTCGAACGGGTGGATGAAAAGCTTTATGTAGGCTAGAAAGGATACCTTGATTCCCAGTCATGTGATGAGTAGCTCCAGAATCAATAACCCAAGATGAATCAAGACTGGAAAACGTACCTGAATTGGCCGAGTTGGCACGCGTAGTAGGGGAGATCGACTAGGAGACTAGGAGTTGCTGGAGTCGGTGATAGTCCTCCTCATTAAGCGTGTAGGCTGGAGTTTGAATACCACTTCCACGTCCAATACCCTTCTTTGGAAACACATGAGAACCTCGGCCAGTACTCCTACCAGTAGAAGTATACATGGCAAATTGTATGACAAAGGAAAACCTCAGATGGTTCAAGACTGAAAATTACGACAGATGGTGGCCGGAGACAAAATTCCGGCGGCGGCAGACGGCGGAGGAAGTGGCGGACGGAGATGGCAGAGGCGGCGGAAGAGTTTTGAACATGTGGCGGCTGGTTCAGACGAGTTCTGGCTTAGCTCCGGCAGGTCTCAGCAAGTTCCGGCAGGTCCAGACAGGTTTCGGGCAGATTTCGGCAGGTCCAGACAGATTTCGGGCAGATTCCGGCAGGTCCAGACAGGTTCCGGGCAGATTCTGGCAGGTCCAGACAGGTTCCGGGCAGATTCCGGCAGGTAGTGGGGGATTCCAGCGGGTTCTGGAGGATTCCGGCAGGTCTCCGGCGGCGGTCGCTGGCGGTTCCGGTGGCGGCGGCGGCTGGTGGTTCCGGTTTCAGCAGATGGAGTTCAGGTAAGTTCCGACGATGACGGCTAGGGTTCCGGCGAGATTCTGGCGATGGCGGCTAGGGTTCCGGCGAGATTCCGGCGATGGCGGCTAGGGTTCCGGTGAGATTCCGGCGATATTCCGACGATGACGGGTGGGTGTTGAGCCTTAGCTCTGATACCATGTAAAAGTAACTGATATTCTATATTGATGTTGAAAAACTAGGAGGGTGAACCCTCTATATATACAAGATACAAACCCTAAAAGATACCTAAACAAGGCCCATGGGCTGTAGCCCAATATACACTAAATATACAATTAACAGGAGCCACTGAAGTAGATCCATTAGATGAAGTAGTTGTTGAGGATAAGACTGAAAAAGAAGGATCTGGTGAGGAATGTGTAAGTCCATGTGTTAAGAACAATGAGATGAAAAGGACTGGAAAGGGAAAGGGAGTTCATTATACACAGACCACTGTTGTGAACTCTAATACTTGTGAACATTGTTCTTGCAAGAAATCTCAAGAGAATAAGCCCCAAAAACATGATAAAAAGAGGGGAAATCAAAGAAATTTGAATAACCAGTGGGCACAACAGCA
Source organism: Saussurea involucrata (assembly GCA_033807775.1). Classification (NCBI taxonomy): domain Eukaryota; kingdom Viridiplantae; phylum Streptophyta; class Magnoliopsida; order Asterales; family Asteraceae; genus Saussurea; species Saussurea involucrata. The sequence continues at coordinate 31,563,044 of CM066316.1, forward strand.
AGGAGTTGATCTGCAAAGGATTAACAGACCAAAACCTTGTTTTATTTGTGGCAAATTGAATCATCTTGCCAAATACTGTTATTTCAATCCTATTAACCAAAAGAAAAGTTTTCAAAGAAGTTTTCAAAAATCTTCTGGTTATAGGAAGCCTGCAAGGAATAATGTGGCTAAGAAACAAGCTAAATCCAAAAGCCACATGAGAAAACAGACTGAAAAGGTATGTGTCAATATATGGGTCCCCAAAAGCACTAATGTTAGTACTGATACCTCAGATAGTGCTGCTGACAAGGATAGTGCTGCTAGAAGCAATACTACTGCCAATACTACTGCTAGCAGTGTTAGTGCTGCTAACTCTGTTAGTGCTGCTAACTCTGTTAGTGCTGCTAACTCTGTTAGTGCTGCAAACTCTGTTAGTGCTGCTAACTCAGTTAGTGCTGCTAACTCTGTTAGTACTGCTAACTCTGTTAGTGCTGCTAACTCTGTTAGTGCTACTAACTCTGTTAGTACTTCTTCTAAGGTTAATACTGCTTCTAGTTTTTGTGCTGCTAGACCAATCATATTGACAAAGTTCTCCAGTACTGCAGTACCTAAGTTTGACAATCTCATCAAAACCCAGTGCAAGTACTTTGATGAGCAAGGGAGACCCAAGACCACTTTGGCTTGGGTTCCCAATAAAAACTAATTGATTTATCTTAGGTGCAGGGCAACCAACATCTCAAGGGGAAGAGCATCTGGCATGTTGATAGTGGTTGCTCCAGGCACATGACAGGTAACATGGCTTGCCTCAAGAATTTCAAAATAATTGATGGAGGACATGTTGCTTTTGGGAATAATCCTGCAGGAGGTAAGATAAGTGGTAAAGGTAAGATAAGTGGTAAAGGTAAGATAAGAGGTAAAGGTAAGATAAGAGGTAAAGGTAAGATAAGTGGTAAAGGTAAGATAAGTGTTACTAACTAGCTTTCTCAGAACCTCAGTATGACTCAGATTGACAAGTGCTGCAAAGTGTAAAGTATAGTTACTACTGCCAGTGCAGAGTTTCTACTGCTAGTACATATTTTCTACTGCATGTGTAGTTAATACTGCTTTGTAGTTAATACTGCTTTGTAGTTAATACTGCATGTGTAGTTAATACTGCTTAGTAGTTAATACTGCTTTGTAGTTAATACTGCATGTGTAGTTAATACTGCTTAGTAGTTAATACTGCATGTGTAGTTAATACTGCTTTGTAGTTAATACTGCTTTGTAGTTAATACTACATGTGTAGTTAATACTGCTTTGTTGTTAATACTGCTAAGTCGTTAATACTGCTTGTGTAGTTAATACTGCTTGCGTAGTTACTACTGCTGTGTAGTTAATACTGCCTTGCAGTTAATACTGCTCAGTCGTTAATACTGCTCAGTCGTTAATACTGCTCAGTCGTTAATACTGCTTTTAAAGAAAATCAGGGCTAGTACTGCTATAAATACTCTTTCAGCCCGCCAAAGTTCATAACGTCTCTTTGCATTCAAGTTATCTCTCTCTCGTTCTAACCTTTTCTCCCTAGAATCTCTGTGTTTTCTATCCAAATCCTCAGGAGGAATGACGAGAAAGGAGTTTGTCGATGAGCACAATGAGATTGCGATGCTTCAAAAGCCAAAGCAGGCCGCAGGATTTCATGATATTGTGGATTTTCTCAAGTCCACACACATCTCTCATGCCCTAACAGTGTGCCCAACCATATATATCGAGCATCAAAAGCAATTTTGGGAGAATGCCGCTGTTATTTTCGAAGATGGGCAGAAAATCATTCGAACAAGGGTTTGTGACAAACCCTTGAAGGTCACAGAGGAGGTTATTCGCATCACTCTTCACTTAGATGATGCCTCAGGTATAACCTATCTCTCTAATGATGAACTTTTCTCGACCTTACCAAGAATGGGGTATGAAGGTCCCATTGGCGTTTTTAAATTCTTCAAGTCAAAATTTTACACCCAATGGCGATTTCTTGTTCATACTCTTATGCACTGTATTTCAAAGAAAACAACTGGATGGAGTGAGTTTAGCAGTACCATTGCTTATGCCTTGGTCTGCTTAGCCACTGCCAGAAGGTTCAATTTTTCAGCAATGATTTTTAATGATCTTGTGGCAAACTTAGAATCCAAAAAGAGATTTTACATGTATCCCAGGTTTGTCCAAGAAGTAATTAACCATGAATTGACGGATTTACCTCAGTCTGCTGAGGTATATGTGCCAAAATCCCCTAAAGGGAAGGTTTTCTCAAATATGAGAAGAATTCCTAGGGACTCGGAAGGAGTTGACACACCATTGTTCTCTACAATGATGGTTGTGTCCCACACCACTGAAGGTATGGCATCAGGGTCAAGGCCCCCATTAGACACACCCACTGATGACCAATCCCAACCTTCCATCACCAAAGATATCCCACAGTCCATTCTTTTAAGGCCCACTCCCAAACTCACCAAGAAGTTTGAAAGAAGAAAGGTACACAAGGTTCCTTCCCTTGATGTACCTCCTAAAAGCCCAAAGCCTTTAAGCCCTCTAGTGGAGCATTCTCCATTAGAGAATATCGAAAGGGAAACCACAGGGGTGTCTCCCAACCCCAAGAAGGTGCTCTCTAAGGAGAAGGATGAGTATGTGGGCTGCAAGGCTGCCACTACTTCTGCTAGCAAAGAGAAGGACAGTGGTAACATCACTAAGACCTTCCCCACGGCAACTCAGAATGTGAAAACATTCAGAGGACCCAGGCGCCAAGAAACCATGGGAGTAGGCAGTGCTTTTGCTAGGCAAAAGACACCTACTAAAATTTCCAGTTATCCTTTAACGGAGGTAAACACTCCTAAACAGGGTGAGGATAGATATACTTATGAGGAATTGATGGAAACCATTGCCAACATCAACATTGATGTCATGAATCAGCAGAAGGAGATTGATGAGCTTAAAAAGGTGATTCTTTATCAACACACCAAGATAGAGAAAAATAAGAAGATGATCACCAAGCTGCTGCAAAGACGAAAGAAAGCTCAGTATGTTCTGAGAAGGAGAAGATCAACCTCTGATGCTTCCAAAAAGGGGGAGTTAGAAACTGAACTAAACATGGAGGATGCAAAGGTTGAGGGGGAGAATGAGCATAAAGTTGAGGGGGAGGCTGAGCAGGTTGCAGAAGTTGCAGAGGAAGCAGAAAGTGAGAAAGCAGCAGTAACTGAAGCAACAGAAACCACAGAAAAAGCAGTAGAAACAGTTAATGCAGCAGTATCTGAGATTGAAGCAGCAGTAACTGAAATTATACATAGTCCTGTTGATGCAGCAGTATCTGACAGTGAGAAGGAAGCAGTATCTGCTTCTACAGTAACTAAATCTGAGATTGAAGCAGAGGTATTTGAGATGGTGAAAGCAGCAGTATCAAAGATTTTAAAAGAAGCAGTAACAGAAAAAGCAGCAGAAATGGTTAATGCTGCTAGTCAAAAAGCAGCAGAAACCATTCAAGCAGCAGAAATGGTTAATGCTGCTGAAAAACATAAGGCAGCAGAAACCATTCCTGAAGCAGCAGAAACAAAGGAAACAGCTGAAACCATTCCTGAAGCTGTTAAAACACTCAAAAGAACCAAGATGATGTCAAACAAAAGACCAAGACCAAAGTCTATAGCTTCAAAGAAGAAAGTTGTAAAGAAGCCTAGGGTGGAACCCAGTGTAGAAGAAGCTAAGGAGGAAGTTGTGAAAGAGAAAGCTGATCATAAAGTTGCTGAAGAAGAAGTGGCAACTCTATCAGGTCAACCAAGCAATGTACAATCACCAACAAATACTCAATGTGATATGTATATTACTGTGGTTGATTCTAGTCCTATCAAAGTTAAACCATTAGCTTCTATGGCTCCTGAAATCATCTTTTGGGATACTTTGAAAGATCAGAGAAAGGAGTACATTAGAGTAAAAAGAGCAGATGGGAAGTTTGAGGTCAGTTCTACATGGGGAAGACTTTTAAGGATGTGCTCTAGATCAGATTTGGAAGAGATGTTCAAGGTGGGAATGAAGCTTTATGGAAATATGCTGACTGAGAATGGAATGTCCATCACCAAAATGGTACTTGAATATTTGTGTCTAATGTTCAATACAGAAGCAGTTAAGTATTTGACAGAAAGGCAATTTCAAACTGTTACCAACTGGATGCTTTTTGAAAATTGTGGTGTGTATGTCATAACACTTGACTATGCATATCATGAGTATTATTTGGTGGATAAAATATACGAGCACAGCATGACAAGGTTGAAAGGAATGCTAAAAACTAAGTTGGTGAGTAACAAAGATTCTAAGATGGCAAGATACCTGGTAAGAAGGATCTTAAATCAAAGTTTGGGATTGAATCCTGACTTGTGTGTTCAAGATTAAGTTTTGGAAGCATCATCATCTGAAGAACTTGACTTCTCTTTCTAAAAGTCAAGTTAGGGGGAGATTGTTGGGAACTGAAGATTTGCTAAGTATGGTTAGTACTGCCAGAACAACATTAGTGCTGCCAGATCAAAGTTAGTACTGCTTATGCAATGGTTACTACTGCAAGACAAAGATAATATTGCTAGATCATTGTTAGTACTGCTGATACATTAATGCTGCTGGAACAAGGTTAGTACTGCTGATACATTAATGTTGCTGGAACAAGGTTAGTACTGCTAGTCAAGTTAGTACTGCTGGAACAAGTTAATGCTGCTGGAATGAGTTACTACTGCTGAAATGAATTAGTGTTGCTGGAGAATATTAGTACTGCTCATGCTGAATGAAGATTAATACTGCTGATGTGACAAGTTTGGAATGCGAAGATTTTGGAGATAAAAGTGGAATGAATGAAGATATGCTTAAAGAAGATTCAGAAGATCAATTTATTTTTGATAGTTATCTTGTACTTATTGTGTATAAATAGATGTTTATAGATAGCTATTCAATAATAGAAAAAATACAAGCGATATACGAGAGTCTAAGAATACGTTTTTGTTCTGAGAGAGATTTAACCTCAAGGTTTAGAACCCTATTTCTAGAGAAGTAGAAGTCGTCTTGATTGAGCCTGTTCATCAAGATTGAGGTTTGGTTGTAAGCTTGTGAGTCGAATCAGTGAATACAAACAGCTGTGTGTTTTATGATATATTGTTCTTTGATTGTGCGAATTAAAGTTCTATTCCGCAGATTCTTTAATTCTGAATTCTAAGTATTATTAGTCTTGTTAAGATTCGATCCTGACACTACACGTCAATTTTTGTAGACCGATGAAAATACAAAGTATAAACGGTAAGAAATACGTATTGGTGGTTGTTGATGACTACTCAAGGTATACGTGGGTACGGTTTCTTCGTTCAAAGGATGAAACTTATGATCATCTTATCAACATCATCAAATCAGCACAAAATAACTTGCGGTTGTCAGTGCAATTTATCCGTTCAGATAATGGTACGGAGTTTAAAAACAGTGTCTTGGGAGATTTCTATGAATCTAACGAGATTACTCAACAATTCTCTGCTGCCAGAGCACCTGAACATAATGGTGTAGTGGAAAGGCGTAACAGAACTTTAGTCGAAGTGGCGCGCACTATGCTATCTTATGCAGATCCACCTTTATTCTTATGGGCAGAAGTTGTGGCAACTGCATGTTATACACAGAATCGTTCGATCATTCATCGTCGATTTGGCAAAACTCCATATGAGATAATGAACAACAGGAAACCAAATATTAAACATTTTCATGTTTTCGTTTGTAAGTGTTTTGTGTTGAATGACAGAAAATCTCAACAAGTTCAGTCCAAAGGTTGACTAAGGAATTTTCATTGGATATTCTTTCTCCGCCGCATCATACAAAATTTATATGAAGTAGTCAAAGATAGTTATTGAGAGGGTTAATGTTAAGTTTGATGAATCTGAAGAATTGGCTTCTGAACATAACAGTTCAGGACCCATGCTTTCTGGAGTGTTAGCTTCTGGACACCTCAGTTCAGAACATATTCCAAACAAGAAAAATCAGGATCAACCCTGTACATCTAAATCTCATTTAACTGATCTTGATCTTTTGTTTGAAGAATTTTATGATGAATACTTTGGTACTTATAATCATTCTTCGAATATTCTTAACAGGAAAAACGTTGTAACCACATCAAATTCCGCTGAAAATCAAAACTCTGAACCTGAGGTAACTCAACCTACTCCTGTTATTGAATCTACTCCTGTCAAAGAATCAACAACAAATGGTGCTATACAAGATCATTCTCATACGTTTGAGGATATTACTACTCCAACACAGAAGGATATACCTTCAGTTAAAGATACAGCAGAACTTCAGCAAAACTTAGAAAAAATCTAGAGAACAAGTTTCGGTGAATGATAATCCTCCAGAATCTCAAACTGCTGATGTTTCTGTTCCTGTACCTTCAGTTGATGAAGAAATTTCTGAAAACCTTGAGAAGGTTCAATCATCATATGCTCCACACCCACATTCAACGAAATAGACGAAAGCTCATTCATCAAATTATCGGTGACCCTTCTTCGTCTGTTAAAACAAGATCGGCCACCGCGAACGAATGTCTGTTTGCGACCTTCCTAAGCAATGTTCAACCATCAAATGTATTCGAAGCTTTGGAAGAGCCAGACTGGGTGATAGCAATGCAAGAAGAGTTGAATCAATTCGAAGAATTGAAAGTATGGCGCTTAGTACCTAGACCCAAGGACAAAAGTATCATAGGTACCAAGTGGGTATTAAAGAATAAGAAAGACGAAGATGGCATAGTCATTAGAAACAAGGCTAGATTTGTGGCGAAAGGTTATCGCCAGCAAGAGGGCATCGATTATGACGAGATGTATGCTCCGGTTACTCGAATTGAGGCAATTAGGAAGTTCTAAGCTTTTGCTGCCTACAAGAACTTTATTGTCTTTCAGATGGACGTAAATACTGCTTTCTTGAATGACATTCTGAAAGAAGAAGTATACGTTTCACAACCTGAAGGCTTTGTGAATAAGGATAAACCGAATTATGATTATATACTTGAAAAGGCGCTTTACGGTCTCAAACAATCCCCTCACGCGTGGTATGAGGTATTATCTACATTTCTGCTCGAGTCTGGTTTTGATAAAGGTAAGATTGATACGACTTTGTTCATCAAGCATGAAAAAGGTGATATTATTATTGTTTACATTTACGTTGATGACATAATTTTTGGTTCGACTAATACTTCTTTATGTACTTGGTTTTCTAGTCTCATGGTAACCAGATTTCAGATGAGCATGATGAGGGAGATTAACTTCTTTCTCGGATTGCAAGTCAAGCAATTTTCAACGGGGATTTTTATCAACAAGTCGAAGTATATATTCGACATCCTGAAGAAATTCAAGATGGAGAATTCTACGACAATTGGTACTCCGATGGCACCAGGATCCAAGATCGGTCCCGATCCCGATGGTAAGGATGTTGATGTTCGCTACGTGTCTTTGTGCAAGATTTCAGGCCAAACCTAAGGAATCACACCTTGACGCTGTCCAAAGAATCTTTCGGTACTTGAAAGAACACCTTATCTTGGCTTATGGTATCCGAAGGGTATGGGATATGAACTTACTGCCTACTCTGATGCTTATCATGGAGGAAGCCTTTTGGACACGAAAAGCACAAATGGTCACATACAGTTTTTGGTGGACAAGTTAGTAAGTTGGACCTCCAAGAAACAAAATTGTGTGTCAACATCTACCGTTGAAGCAAAGTACGTTGTTGTTGCCAGCTGTTGCTTACAAGTTTTGTGGATGAAGACTCAACTTATGGACTTTGGCTTTCGATACGAAAAGATTCCAATTTACTGTGACAGTAAATCTGCTACTGTTATTTCTGTGAATCGTGTTCAACATACGAAAACGAAGCACATTGACATCCGATATCATTTCATCAAAGACCATGTGGAGAAAGGTACCATTGAACTGTACTTTGTTTCTATAGAATTTCAACTTGCTGATTTGTTTACAAAGGCTTTAGATGAAAAACGTTTTAATTTTTAAATCTCTAAGCTCGGCATGTTGAACATGAAAGTTTGAATATTAATAATATTCATTCAATAAGTTGCAAATTTCTATTTTTCATTCAAGCTTATATTCTTGATTGAAAAACATTAATTTTCATCTAATTGAATTTTTATTATTATACTTCAAAAGTTTATTTTTGTAGTTTTCAAAGTTCATTTTAAATTTTCATGTTTCTATTGTTGTCTCTATCAATTTTTCATGATATCTGTGTTGTATAATGTGTGTTCATATTTTCAGGGGGGGTCTTAGTAAAATTTTACTGATCATTTGTGAAGGGGGGGGGGGGGGGGTATGATATTTCATTACACAAAAATATATGTGTTTTATCTAATCATACATGTGTGTGTATGTGTGTGCAGTTGTTCATACATTTCAATGAAGATGAGTGTAAGTTCTATAATCTGAATTTTTTGTGCAAACCCTTAGACGATGAAATAATTTTTGAAAATATATTTGCATTATTTTAGGGGGAGCAAAATAATTTTCAAACTGTACTGAGCTTAACCAGTTAAAAGTTGGACATCTTTTAACGTGGTAAAACATTTTTTTTGAGCAAATTGAAAAATTTTGATTTTTGAAAAATGTCTAAGTACAAGAGTTGTCGCTCATGCCTTGAGCGAGAATAGTTCTTGTCGCCTAAGCGTTGGTCGATAACTTGATCTTATCGCCCAAGTGTTGAGCGATAAGAATGTGTGAACAGTACTTGTCGCCCAAGTCTTGAGCGACAAGAACCGCTTATCGCCCACGTACTGTGCGATAAGGGGATGTGAACAGTGCTAATCGTCCAACTCTTAGGCGATTACTTTTCAAATTTTGATCGCTCATGTGTTGAGCGATAACAATGAACTTGTCGCCTATTGTTCAGGCGAGAAGTTGACTCGTAGCAAGTAAACCGTTTGGACCAATCCTTTGATGCCACGTGTCACCAAACCTAAGTTCATATATAGAGCGGTTAATTTGAATTTTCATTTTCACACGGCATCTCTTGAAAAACCCAACCTGTGCTCTCGAATGTTTTTCAAAATTTCAAGTTTTGTTGTTGTTTATTCGATTTTTACTACTCAGAATCATTCAAGGTTAGTGTTTCGATCATCATTCTTCCATATAATCGTAGTTTTGTTCATCCGATTTGTGATTTCTTGTGAGTCCAGTCGCAAAAGGTTAAGTCTTTTCGTATTCTTGAACATTTATTCTAAATGTGTTAGAATATGTGCTTAAAGGTTATGTCTTTTCGTATTCTTGACCATTTTTTCTAAATGTGTTAGAATATGTGCTTAAAAATGATAAGATAGGGTACTAATCTTAGTTTCGACACTAGGGTTGCAATCTTTAACGCATATATTTTATTCTTTAGAAATCTGGGTTTGGATGTTTAAGTTAGGTTCGAACATTCATTGTTGTCGCCAACACTTGTATTCAAAAGTTAAAAGTTATCACCTAACAAAGTGTTCATTCTTATTGCCCAAGCTTTGAGCGATAACCTTCTTTGGGCGAGAACCTCTTGATGTGTTGTGCGATAACACCCTGACTTAGGCAATTTTTGGGAATTTTTCTCAAAAAGTCAAACGGCAGAATTTCACCAGTTTTTTAACATCATCTAGTACAGGTTCCATGGCACAGTTTCAGGAGCAGTTTGATGGCAATTCCTCTAATGAGGGTCGGCCCATGTCATCTCATCGATCTTCACATCCTTCAGTAAATGCTCTGAATCCCGATGATGAGCTTATTCTCAAGAAGGATTGTCTGAAGATAGCTCACAACAATTATACATTCGATATGGCTGTCAGAATGGATCACCAGATCATAGTGGATATTCTTAAAGGCCGTCTACTCCGAACTGCTCTCATCAAAACAATAACCGTGCCAATGATCTACTTACAACAATGCTGGAAGACGATCACTTTTTGCCCTGTCAGTGAGTCAAATCAATATTTTCGACTGAAGATGGATCACTTTGATTCCAAGTTGACTCTCCAAAGACTACGAAATGTACTGGAGTTGTCGGGATCAGAAAACTTTGAAGACATGATTCCGGAAGAAGATTTGTGTCGTGATATTATGGCACTGGGTTACAAAAATGTTCAAGATGGAGCACTGACTAAAGCTTCAAATTTCAAAAGGATGTTTTACCTCCAGTATGGTACACTCTGTTCAGTATCATCAACCGGTATATGACGTCTAAACATACCGGACTGGATAGGTGTAGCATCTCTACCCTCAGAAAGTTCCATGCTATTGTCTACCACCGAAGGACATATTTTGCTATTCTAATGTGGAACGAGCTAATAGAAGTTGTTACCGACAAAGCTCAACCCAGCAAAGCCCGCAAGTTTGTACCGTTGCAACGCTTCTTGCAGATTATTATCCGGAGTATTATGGATTCTAATGACAACATCCCGAGGAGAAATGGTGCACTCCAAGGCCCAGAATAGTGGATGCACTACATCAAAGTTCCATATACTATCAACTTTGACTTCATCAAAGTCATTTCGGACAACGTACTTGCTTACGCTCACCAGGAGTCACCAATCGTGAGTGAATATAGACAAGAACATGCACCTATGGTCCAACCAGATCCGGAGGGTCCTGCCCAGGGTGCACACAACCTAGGTGAGCGGAGTGAGGGTTTAGGTTTAGGATACTGGGTTCCTGAACAGATTGAGTTGAGAGAAACAGAAAATGTGAGGGGTATTGGAGATGGGGGTGCTCCTGGTCATGCTTCTGATGCTGAAGAGAGTCTGGGATCTTCTGACTCAGATGAATCTCTTTTTGGAAATGATGATCCAAACGTTGTTTCCTCTGCTTCCAGTTCTGATAAAGAAGCAGATGATGAAGCTGATACTATACTGATGATGATGATGATGATGATGGCTCTATTTCTTTAAATATTGAGAACACTGTTTCTCGAGGAGATACAAGGATGGACGAGGGAGTATTAGTTGAAACAGAAAATGAAGTGAGCTTGAGAGATATGGGGAGAAAAGAATATGGTGAGAGTGAGACAGGATCTGCAAAAGAAATAAATAAAGATCCTTACCAAACCGTGTCTAGCCGGGTAGCCACATCTATTACCAACGTGCGTTTATCGCCATCAGGTATTGAAAAAGACGTAGTGGACCCAGCTACGCAATGCACAACCCCACTCAGCCACTCATCAGCTTCTCAACAAGCAGATGTTTCATTTTCTAACGGGCATCAAGCACATACTCTATCGGCTGCAAACTCGGTGTTAGCTGGTATTGAAACAGATAGGCCTCTGCCCCGGACATCGACTTCATTTGGACGCACATTGAGTCTAGAGCCTTTTGGTTATACATCTTTTCCTAGGACACGTCCGCCAGTCACTTCACCGATATTGGCACAATCTATTGGAAGCTTTCGTGCTCCAATCGGAACACCCAGAGTGTCTTCACCATTTGTTGGTGCTTCATGAGGACTGGTTGGAAGTCCTGTTAGTGTTAACACCATGCCAACACTGAACACAGGCCATGCAGTTTCTTCAACTGTCATGACAACCGGTATCCTACGTGGACCGGGTTCCCATGTTAGAGCTGAACAAATAAGACAAATGATGGGACCTCCGCCACACTTTGTGACAGTGGACTTTCTGAAGGTGGCAATAGAGGCTTTGAATTGTCGTTTAAAAAGCAAACGGTAGAGGTAAACAAAACAATTTGGAAATTGACGGAGGATGTGCAAAGGGCTTTGAAAGAGAAGTCCGTTATGGAAACACCTACTATCCATCCTGAAACCGAACCTGAAACTCAATCACAACCACAAACAACTACACCATCTATACCTGGTACTTTTACTCAACCAGAACAAACCCTACCTACCCATGAACTTAAATCCGAATTACTTGCTCGACTACTTCAGCAAGGTGATAACATTGATCCAGAGGAAGTTGAATTGGTTGGTCTTTTGCGGAGACATGCATAAATTCAGTCTCAAATGCCTACTAGGTCAGATATACAAGCCATCCAATTATCATTTCAACAGTTAACCCAAGCCATGACTTTCGGCTTTCAATCCCTTTCTGATGGAGTTGCTGTTCTTGAGCAATCGTGCAAGTCTCAAGCCGAAGGTACTAAACGAAGGCATGGTGACCAGAAGGATCCTGATCACCATGAGGGGGAGAGGGAGAAGAGACAGAAAGTGACTGATGCTAGTGGTTATGGGGTTCGTTCTGAAAATGTTGAATCTAAACATAGTATGAGAACTGAAGGTGAAAGACAGGTTGGGTGGATCGGTTGAAAATGTTCTTGATGATATCATTTCGACGGTTGAAAAGCCTGAGGGAAGTGATAAAATAACCGATGAAGAGAGATTGGCTGATAGTTTGATCCAAGACATCATCTACATTGACTCCGAGGATGAACCAGAACGAACAGTAACAAAGATTAAAGAGGAGTTGGATGATGTGTTTGCTTTTGTAAATGTGCAATCTCATGAATCTGACGATGATGAGTATGATCAAATGCTACAACAAGATGATCCAGTTATTGGTATTCCTGAGTTAAACATTCCTATAATTCCCGAAGGTATAATCAAAGATCCTGTTTCCGAGGCAGAAATCAGAATGTTCCAACAGCTTATAGACAGAGAACCCAACTTAGAAAGAAGGTGGCACAGAATCAGAATTTTGACACCTTTCCAAGAAGATATCCGAAAAGATCTTTTTGTGAAAGAAGTTCAACCTATAAACCTTGTAAAGTTGTACTCAATTGAAAAGATTCCGTCATTACACCAGATAGAGTTTATTCATGTAATGAAAAACAAGGATCAGAATATGGATTGGGTGAGGACGGATAAAGGGATTGTGAAGATTGTGAAGATAGAGTCTCAAAAGCTGCTAAATGTTTGGTATCCAAAGTTCATTGTTTTTAGAACTGGTGGAAAGGAGTGGTGTCACCAAAACAGATTTCAAGTACTTAACCAGTGAAGATCTTTTGAGACTGTATGACATTCTTGTTAGAATTCCAGATAAAATGAAAGACTGGTCTGAAGCTTATCAATCTGTGAAGAGATTTATGAAGAACTTGGTAAAGTTTTCTTATCTTACAAATTTCCAGATGGGTTTAAAAGCTGGGCAGATCAGAGTTAACATCTTAAAGCCCAATCAGAGACTTACAGATATTCAAGGTATTCCTGTTTACAAAATCCTTGAAAAACAGAGTTTGGTATTGTGTATTTCAATAGTAAGAAGAAGAAGAAGTTCCTACGATTTGCTGAAGCCAACAAGTACAATGATGGAAACTTCAAAGTGTTATAGAACCAGTTGAATGGCAAGCTCAGGTTGGATGAGAAAAAGATGGTAGTTCTGGAGCCCAAAGCAAAGCAGTTGATAGTTCGTGCCTTGGAAGCTATTGATAAAAGGTTGGAATACAGGAACGCTCTACGAAGATTTGAGATCATCTTTGGGATAAGGAAGAAGTATATCTCTCCGGACCGATTTGAGTAGCATGTTCAACTTTCGATGCAAAGGGGAGACTATTAGTGTCAAATTTACATGTTGTATCAAAGTTGAAGGACCTTTTGTGTAACTTTCATGTCTAGGTATAAATAGCCTAGTTTAACTCTTTTGTTGATAACTCTCCTAGACATTACCAAGATAATAGATTCTCTTTGTACACATCTTTGACACAATTATCAATATAGAGATGGAGTCTTGATCTTGAATTACATTGTCATTTACTTGTTTTTGGGATCACAATGTACCTTTTTTTGTAAGAACACTACGAAGAATACTTGAATGTTTGCTAATTATTGGACCTAAGTCTGCATCAGGTTTTGTTCCTGCATTTACTTTTAATGTCTTGGCACGTTACACTAACTCATTTTCCCTGAAATATAGTTCGGACAATATGAATAAATTTGCATATATGAATACAGTTCAGTAACTAATGCATCTTCGAGATCTTCATATTATCAAGTACATAAATCCGTAACATGTAATCCAATGATTTAGCAAACGCGTTGTTTAGTAATCAGATAGTATATTTATATATGAGAAGCTAGAAATGAATCACCCAAGACTTCAACAGCATGGAGCCTTTCTTCATGCATATCTTTGGTCATAATTGGTGGATCCTATGATATAAAAGACTGCCAAATTATTGATCGTGGAGGACACAGAAAGGTAAAAAAATAGTAATTTTTGCATGTGAAAATCATATCAACCTGGGTGAATGGGGCATGCATATACTTTTGTGAGTTCAGAAGCATCATGGATTCAACCAAACCTGTTGATCCCTCTTATGATTTGAAGATTCTAAATCAGCAGACTTTATATCATCTTGCGGTTTAGAATTATACTTATGAATTGTTGTTTGAGATTTATGAAAGCCATTGGAAGTTGAAGTGCTACAAAAAAAAATATAAATTCAAAAAATTAGATAACGTAAAAATCATGGGAATTGATACCGGCATGTTTTCATCTGAAATGAAGTGTGTAGATCCAATTTGATCAAGTAACAATGTATAAACGAAACGATTAAGCTTTGTATTGAATAAAAGTAGAGAGTTACAAGATTGGATTGATAAACTCAACTCCCTCTCTTAAGCAATTAGGCGCACGATTAATTTCTCAAAGCTTCTAACATAATTCTCTCAACAAAGCAACTTTAAATAACAGGTCTAAAATCCTAAAGCCCATGGCCCATAAACTCTAAACTAAGCCCATTTACATTAATAAAGGCTTTTACAATGCATTAATAATAAATATAAAACATTTATATAACTTTCTATTTAATAGGACATTTATGGTCCTAACAATCTCCCCCCTAAAGCTATATAAAGAAAAAAATGGTCTTGAAAACCTTAGGTCTTGATCTTCTCTCCATCTTGAATCTTTGAAACACATTAGTGTTTCTTGTCTTCATGTCTTTCCAAGCTCCCCCTTGAATAAAGCTCTTACTCTTCATAGTTTCAACTTTATCACCAGATTCAGTGACATTCCACAATGCAACTTCAGTTAAAATCAAGAATTTGTCTTTGACAGAATTTGTCGAACCAATATGCTCGAAGAAGGAATCAACTTGTTGCGAACAATTCTTGATAAGGGATGAGAAGAACCATGCAATTGTAATCTTTTCTGCACAGATCATAACAGTTACTCCCCCTCAAGTTTTGCTTACTCCCCCTCAACTTGATAATCTAGGTCTTTGAACTTTTATAACGTTTCTCCCCCTCATGATGATGATATGTGTCTTTGAATCTGTATCATTTCTTCCCATCATGATGATTAGGAGCATCCTAAGCATCATGTAACTTCAAAGACAACACTGATGAGTAGCAAAATACCAGATAAGACATTAAGTAACCAAAATGGGGAAATATCTAACACGAAAACACAATAGTACTGTTATCACACCAATTAAAATAATTGTGTGGCATATGTTCATAGTTGGCATTAGGATATCTCTGATAGGACTTCCAGTTATCACTGAAGTAAAATATTAAAAATTACCTCTCAAACTGTTTCGAAAATATCACGAAGATATGCGATGGGAATCACAAAGACTCGTGCATGTGTGAAAAAAATAAATTAAACCTGTTTGGCTCAAATATTGATTCAACCTGGGACGCAAGTTAAAAATCAATAGACACAGTGATTAGAAAATGAAGTTCGGAGACCGGAGCTGATGTCTTTCTTTTTCAATATCTAAGACCTCCGAGTGAGTAAAAGATAGACTATGTGCTAAATCTCCGTGCATTTATGAAACAAGCATCTTTTGTGATATACTTGAGTGGCTAGGTGGGGTGACACGAGTTATCGACACTAGGTCCATGTCTGTTTCAATATTCATCTCTAAAGAACGAGAATGAATAGATTGTGTGGTTACCCGGATAACTGACTCGGTGTGGTAAGGACCAATAATTCTTTTAAGTCCTGTCACATCCTCACCAAATTCTTTTCACTCCAAACTCATCTATGCATCTAGACCCCTAACTGATGTCTATAATTGGATGTGTTTCTTGGGTAGGTCCTTCCGGTTCTGGATAGACCATAGAAACAATATAAGTCCTAACACCCCTATCATTTGCCAAATAAATCAGTTAAGTAAACATTTAAATACGAGTTCTAAACTGAAATGTTTAGAAATCAAACTTTTAAGAACGGGTTCTGAGCTGAATTATTCAGAAGTCATAAAAATTAAGTCTGAGTTCTGATCTGAGGTAATCAGAAGTCATCAAAAAAGGATAATGAATATCAAAGAACAAATTCAAACGCAAACTAGAATGACTCAGTAAGCACAATATTTGCAATAGATGAAACAAGTCACAATTAATATGTTAAAAAAGAATTGAATCATTAGCCTGAAATGACGAACTTTGAAACACAAGTAGGAATTCAAGCGAGTGTATTTCCACCGAAAAATCAATAAGTATACGAGACATGGAATTAACTAAGTCAATAAAATATAACACGTGGCATTCATGGAAGTTAAAATTGGAGAATAACAAACACAAGTAAGTTATCTAGAATGAATTACCACGGTTCTTTGAATTCACTGAAAAATTCATGTATGTGTCAAATACCTGATGCTCCCCCTCAAAATTGGCGTAACCTTTTATTGTTATCATGTGAAAGGAATCTTCTGAACTAAATGCACATGACATTCCAGCAAAACATATTAGAATGATTTTGGTATCCATGCTTTGATGGATCCTTGATGGTTAGATGACTTATTAGATTGAGGACCGGGGATACTATAAGAACCATACCAATACTTAGCATGGTTTCTATTCACAAAGTCACTTGTTCCACAGTAAGAACAACACAGCTTCAATGTAGATAACCTGATTAGCTGATTAACAGAGTAAACAATATCAGGTTTCACAAAGGGTTTATCATGGAAAGCTTTGTTGTTCTTGTCTCTTAACAGATACAAATGACTTTGGAGCAGGAGCAGATCCTTTAACTCTCCAGGCCATCTTTACATTCTTGAAAGATTGATTATCTGAATTGTCAAGAAGAGGATCATAAAACAGATTAGAAGTACGGATCTGATCTTTTGAAAAGTTATTTGATCTGATGCATGAAGAAACATTTTTGTGGATACAACTTGGAGCAGTCTTAGAAAAGCAAACTGAATTAGCTGAATCATCATAAAGAGACTAATCAATAGTATCTGGACTAGTAAGATTGGGCGATTCAACATCAAAGATTTTGGCTTCACGTTCCTTATCATTGTTAAACAAAACATTTTTCTTCTCAAACATTAGGTCTAGCTTCTTTTGGAGATCAGAATTGAGCCTCTTCTCTATCATAATATCAGTTGACAAAATAGATAATTTCTTTGTAAGCTTAGAAATCTCAGTCTGAAAAATCTTTCTTTCGTTTGCAAAATCATCTTTGAAACCTTTTGCTTTAAAGCATTCAACCTTCTATGTCTAATTATTTATCCAAATCAGTTATTTTCAAAGAAAGTTATCCATTCTTTTCATTAAAAGATTTGCGTTCAATTTCAAACTTCTCTCTTTCTAAAATCAGAACTTTCTCAAAGTCAGAGATCTGGTTTGAAAGTTTTAAACATTTAAGCTCAAGACTCTTTCTCTTTTTCAAATACCTTTTGTATAAACAATTGTCTTTCCTTTGAAAAAACTTCTTTCTCTTTTTCAAATACCTTTTCAAAGAGAGTTAGTTTATTTTTAAGTTCAAGGTTTTTACAGTTCAAGAGTTTACCTTTCTCTTCAAGTGCCACATGCTTCTCTTCTATGGCTTCAAGTAGGGGTGTTCATCGGTTCACATCCAATGGATTTGAGGGGAACCGAACCGATCCAATCATCCATTGGATGTTGGATTTTTCCAACCGAACCGATCCAATCATCCATTGGATGTTGGATTTTTCCAATCCAATGGATGATTGGATCGGTTCGGTTCCATCCAATGGATATTTTTATTGGATATCCATTGGATCGATTCGGTTTCATCCAATGTTAACCGGATCGGATTGGATCCATCCGATCCGACATCCAATGGATGATTGGATCAGATCCATCCGACATCCCGTGTTTTAAATCCAAGAATAGCTAAAAGCCCAAGATTCTAATCTGACAAAAGAAAAGGTGTTGAAATCCTTTTCAAGAAACCAACATTGATTCTAAAAGGTATTTGTGATTGTTGGTAAAACATCTAAAACAAACATCTAACAGCTAAATTAAAAACGCCAAGAAGAAATCAGAAACAGAAAAAACTAATATCATTACTTCATTAGCAATATTAACGACTAAAAAAATAAACCTAATAAAAACACTAAAAAATAAACCAAAAGGGCTAAATCAATGGAGGTATATATATAAACTAAAGGGAAATTAATTAAAATGCCAAAAGTCCAACTTCAAGTTACCAAAATGCCACAAATCTCTCCCACTTTGCAAAAATGCCCTTTTTTTCGCGATGGGAGACCGCGATCGCGGGCCAGGGACCATTACTGACACTTTTTTAAACTTGCAGGGACCATTTTTGAAAAATGGAAGCCCGCGATCGCGAAGGAATCCCGCGATGGTATTATTTTGTGACTTTTCAATTACAAGGGACCATTTTTGAAAAATTCCAGGGACCATTTTTGAAAATTTGAACCGCGTTTGACCACTGTTCACCCGCGTTTCGTCGAATTTTATGAATTTAAAATGAAATGTTACACTTTCAACCCATATACTTATTTACTAAATTTACTTTATACCTTTTACTTTTATTATTTTAATTTTACATTTAACACATATAATCGTTTATTAACTAAAATACGTTAAAAAATACGTTTTAATTTTAACAAATTACATCATTATAATCGTCTCTTCGATACGTTCGAAATGAGCCCAATCTTGATTTTTTTTGGATTTATATATTTTAATATATATCATATACAGTTATACACTACATAAAAAAATATTTTTTATATTTAAAATTCATACCCTTATAGTTAATTATTTAATTTATGGTACATCATTTATTTTTTATTTTCAATTTTGTTTTACACTTCTATCGCATTAACATAATAATCATATATTAACTAATTCATTAAATCGTTTTAAATTATTATTATTTGAATGTGTTTATAGATATCGTGAATGACAATAGGAGAAGGTTTCACGAGAAGAATATTAAATGGGGTTTTGACAAGTTGGTATCACTGGACTCATTTAAGAATTGTGAAAATGGGTATTTGGCGAATGATGATTCATGTGTGTTTGGAGCTGAAGTATTTGCAGTTACAGAGTATGCACAAAATGATCGATGTATTTCCAACGTAACTTAGATTAAAATTATCTCCTTCAGTTCAGTCCCGTCCCGTCTCATCCAGTTCAGTCCCGTCCAGTTCCGTCCCGTCCCATCTAGTATGCATACCAAACGCTACCTAAGAGTACCGTAAATTAAATAATTAACTACAAAGGTATAAATTGTAAATATTAAAAATATTTTGATGTAGTGTATATGATATATATTAAAATATATAAATTCAAAAAAAATCAAGATTGGGCTCATTTCGAACGTATCGAAGAGACGATTATAATGGTGTAACTTGTTAAAATTAAAACG
This sequence comes from Saussurea involucrata, assembly GCA_033807775.1. Lineage (NCBI taxonomy): Eukaryota > Viridiplantae > Streptophyta > Magnoliopsida > Asterales > Asteraceae > Saussurea > Saussurea involucrata. The sequence goes on from CM066316.1 coordinate 31,582,619, forward strand.
TATTTTTTTAACGTATTTTAGTTAATAAACGATTATATGTGTTAAATGTAAAATTAAATTATGAAAGTAAAAGGTATAAAGTAAAGTTAGTAAATAAGTATAGGGGTTGAAAGTGTAAATATCAAATCATGACAATTTCGAATTGAAATTTACACTTTCAACCCCTATACTTATTTACTAACTTTACTTTATACCTTTTACTTTCATAATTTAATTTTACATTTAACACATATAATCGTTTATTAACTAAAATACGTTTTAATTTTAACAAGTTACACCATTATAATCGTCTCTTCGATACGTTCGAAATGAGCCCAATCTTGATTTTTTTTTGAATTTATATATTTTAATATATATCATATACACTACATCAAAATATTTTTAATATTTACAATTTATACCTTTGTAGTTAATTATTTAATTTACGGTACTCTTAGGTAGCGTTTGGTACGCATACTAGATGGGACGGGACGGAACTGGACGGGACTGAACTGGATGAGACGGGACGGGACTGAACTGAAGGAGATAATTTTAATCTAAGTTACGTTGGAAATACATCGATCATTTTGTGCATACTCTGTAACTGCAAATACTTCAGCTCCAAACACACATGAATCATCATTTGCCAAATACCCATTTTCACAATTCTTAAATGAGTCCAGTGATACCAACTTGTCAAAACTCCATTTAATATTCTTCTCGTGAAACCTTCTCCTATTGCCATTCACGATATCTATAAACACATTCAAATAATAATAATTTAAAACGATTTAATGAATTAGTTAATATATGATTATTATGTTAATGCGATAGGAATGTAAAACAAAATTGAAAAAAAAAAAAAAGATGTACCATAAATTAAATAATTAACTATAAGGGTATGAATTTTAAATATAAAAAATATTTTTTATGTAGTGTATAACTGTATATGATATATATTAAAATATATAAATCCAAAAAAATTCAAGATTGGGCTCATTTCAAACGTATCGAAGAGACGATTATAATGGTGTAATTTGTTAAAATTAAAACGTATTTTTTTAACGTATTTTAGTTAATAAACGATTATATGTGTTAAATGTAAAATTAAAATAATAAAAGTAAAAGGTATAAAGTAAATTTAGTAAATAAGTATAGGGGTTGAAAGTGTAAAATTTCATTTTAAATTCATAAAATCCGACGAAACGCGGGTGAACAGTGGTCAAACGCGGTTCAAATTTTCAAAAATGGTCCTGGAATTTTTCAAAAATGGTCCCTTGCAATTGAAAAGTCACAAAAATAATACCACCGCGGGATTCCTACGCGATCGTGGGATTCCATTTTTCAAAAATGGTCCCTGCAAGTTTAAAAAAGTGTCAGAAATGGTCCCTGGCCCGCGATCGCGGGCTCCCATCGCGGAAAAGGGCATTTTTGCATAGTGGGAGAGATTTAGGGCATTTTGGTAACACTTGGTCAAACTTAGGGTATTTTAATTAATTTCCCTAAACTAAACATGGAAACATAAAGGAATTGATTTGTATTTTTATTATATATCTGGTGACAACCAAATGCATGGATTGAGCACATTCCATTTCATCAAATTTCTTTTCATTTGACAATTTCATTCATATGAACGAGTTATGTGAATCAAACACCCCAATAAAACCATATATCAATTTCCCCTAATATCATCATTTGACTATGAATGTCTCCTTTCCTGAAGCAATGTAGTATTCTCATAAAATAAACATCATCATTTCCAAAAACAACTAATAACAAAGACGATGACCAAGAAGCAACAAAGCCCAAGAAAATGGTTATGTTGGATATATAGAGGCCATGGAACCATAATAATGTATGTATGGAACCCACCCTTTATTAGACACCATTGAATTGATCATATCTAAAAGACTAAAAACTTACCAAGTTGAAGATACCTGAAGCCAAAAGGCAGAAGCTTCAATCGAGAGGGGCAGAGCCGCAGAACGACAGAAGCTTCAATCGAAAGGTCCAGATCCGCAGAACGGCGAGGCGAGGCGAGGCTCGAAGCTGCTCAATGTTCGTAAGAGAGAGTAGCGAAAAGAGACGAGAGCAGCGGCGGAGAGAGTAGAGAGGCGGGGGTTTTGGACTTTTGGTGTCACCTGAGACCGCCGTCGCCAGTGAAATCGCCTGAGAAGAAGGTCGGCGTCGTCTACTCATCTAGGTCCGTCGGCGTCTAGGGTTGAGAGGGTGGGTGAGGGTGAGGGTGAGGGTGAGGCGTGAGACTTGAGAGAGAGAGAGAGAAAGGGTTTTTTGGTTTTTGGACTTTTGTGAGGCGTGATACTGATGAAAGAGGGAATGGTTTTTGGTTTTTTTTTGAAGTTGACTTCACCGTATATCCAAAAGGACATTGTTAATGTTGTTGCAACAGAAAAAATGACACTTATGTTACAAGATCTTGGTAATGATTTTTTCGCGGTGCTCGTCGATGAATCTGGCGATGTTTCAACCAAAGAACAAATGAGTGTCGTGTTACGCTATGTGGATAGAAAAGGATGTATAATTGAGCGCTTTTTAAGTATCGAGCATGTTCCGAACACTACATCTCTCTCACTCAAGGTGACACTTGAAAAGTTATTTTCAAGAAATGGATTAAGCATCTCTAAACTGCTCGGGCAAGGTTATGATGGGCAGGCGCGGAGCTACAGCAATGCCAGAAGCCTCCCATGTGCATCCTGAAATCCTTTTTTTTTTAATTATTGAGCCCAACTTAAAATATGGCCATTTAATATTGAAGTGGGCCGTGGGCCTTCCCTTAAACCAATCTGATATCATCGCTGCCTTAGCCTCAATGCCTCACGTCCCAATTTTCTATTGTCTTCAAGAATGAATCGCACGAACTGAGAACTTTGAACTGACGAATCACGAAGAAACGACCAGCTGGTGCAAACGATCAGTCCGCCGGCGAGGCAGCGACCACAGACCACTGCGCACCGACGACGACCAAAGCTAGCTTCTTCCCCTTCTCGGTTGTTCTTCTCCTTCTCGGATGTTCTTCTCCTTCTCTGCTTCTCGGCTGTTTTGCTTTCGTGAATCGATAATATTGGTAATTCCTGAACATTTGGTTTCATTTGTAAGTTGTAATTTGTAAATTGTAATCTGAAATTCTGAATTCGTTACCCTTTTTAGTTAGTTTAGATAGTTAGGGCACAAAATTGTAAAAACAGAAAATAAAAATTTAATTCTCAATTTCTGATTATCGTTCTCACTGTTAGTTGTTCACTTCTTCTTGACTTATTGTATGATCGCATGAGCTAGTTATAAAAGTTTTTAGAATGAATTCCATGGTACCTTCTTTGAAATTTGGGTAAAAATGTTTAGAATGAAATTTGGGTAAATCCGTAAATATTTGAGCAATTGACTTAAATTTGTTATGTGGTTCTTACTTTTGTACCTGTTTTCCACACCAAAAAAGATTAAAACTAAGTATTTGTTTTACACTTGTTAGCAGCATCTTTTTCATGGACCAATGAATTAACCTTGGTATTGTTGTTTTGACCTCACTGTTAGAAAGTATTGGCAAGCTAGCAACTTGTTGTTGGAGAATATTTTGGTAATTTAGGATTCCCCTAATCCTATGTTAGTACTGATCATTCAACAACCTTGCAATTTGCTATAATTTGTTAGAAAGTATTGGCAAGCTAGCAACTGATGTTTGTAATGTCAATAATTTGTAATAGTTTTATATGACTATACTAATTTTAAATACCTTTTAATAGTCATGGATAAATATTTAATTAAAAGAAAAACAATTGGGGATTCATCATCGATGCTGGAAAAGAATGATGCTGATAAAAATAAGCAAAGTCGTGTGGAAACCAACTTAACTGATCTTCCTGCCGATCCTGGTTTACGCAAAAGGATTTTAGACTACAATCCTAATAATCATGACGAAGTTCGTAGAGCATATCTTTTAAAACGTCCTTGTCAACCGCGAAGCCATGATTTTCCTTACACATTATTTGGGAAAAAACCACGCAGATTCAACCCTGCTTGGTTTGATCAATTTTCTACTTGGCTCGAGTACAGTGTCAGTGAAAATGCAGCTTACTGTTTATGCTGTTATCTTTTTAAACCAAGTGTTGGAGATCAAGGAGGCGGTGAGTCTTTTGTTGGTTTAGGCTTCACAAATTGGTCAAAGAAAGAAAAGCTTACAATCCATGTTGGAGGCGTTAATAGTTCTCACAACCAAGTGTGAAGCTTTGCTGAACAAAAAGCAACACATTGAATATGTTATTATCAAACACTCAGACCAAGCTAAAAGGGATTATAAGTTACGATTGTTTGCATCGATTGACTGCATCTGGCTTCTTTTGAGACAAGGTCTTGCATTTCCAGGCCATGATGAATGTGAAGATTCAAGTAATAGAGGGAACTTTCTTGAAGTATTACAGTTTCTAAGTGATCATAATGAAAGCATCAAAGAAGTTACTCTAAATAATGCTCCTGAGAATTTGAAGTTGACTTCACCGTATATCCAAAAGGACATTGTTAATGTTGTTACAACAGAAAAAACGACACTTATGTTACAAGATCTTGGTAATGATTTTTTCGCGGTGCTCGTCGATGAATCTCGAGATGTTTCAACCAAAGAACAAATGAGTGTCGTGTTACGCTATGTGGATAGAAAAGGATGTATAATTGAGCGCTTTTTAAGTATCGAGCATGTTCCGAACACTACATCTCTTTCACTCAAGGTGACACTTGAAAAGTTGTTTTCAAGAAATGGATTAAGCATCTCTAAACTGCTCGGGCAAGGTTATGATGGGCAGGCGCGGAGCTACAGCAATGCCCGAAGCCTCCCATGTGCCTCCTGAAATCCTTTTTTTTTAATTATTGAGCCCAACTTAAAATATGGCCATTTAATATTGAAGTGGGCTGTGGGCCTTCCCTTAAACCAATCTGATATCATCGATGCCTTAGCCTCAGTGCCTCACGTTCCAATTTTCTATTGTCTTCAAGAATGAATCGCACGAACTGAGAACTTTGAACTGACGAATCACGAAGAAACGATCAGCTGGTGCAAACGATCAGTCCGCCGGCGAGGCAGCGACCACAGACCACTGCGCACCGACGGCGACCAAAGCTAGCTTCTTCCCCTTCTCGGTTGTTCTTCTCCTTCTCGGCTGTTCTTCTCCTTCTCTGCTTCTCGGCTGTTTTGCTTTCTTGAATCGATAATATTGGTAATTCATGAACATTTGTTTTCATTTGTAAGTTGTAATTTGTAAATTGTAATCTGAAATTATGAATTCGTTACCCTTTTTAGTTAGTTTAGATAGTTAGGGCACAAAATTGTAAAAACAGAAAATAAAAATTTAATTCTCAATTTCTGATTATCGTTCTCACTGTTAGTTGTTCACTTCTTCTTGACTTATTGTATGATCGCATGAGCTAGTTATAAAAGTTTTTAGAATGAATTCCATGGTACCTTCTTTGAAATTTGGGTAAAAATGTTTAGAATGAAATTTAGGTAAATCCGTAAATATTTGAGCAATTGACTTAAATTTGTTATGTGGTTCTTACTTTTGTACCTGTTTTGTACCTGTTTTCCACACCAAAAAAGATTAAAACTAAGTATTTGTTTTACTCTTGTTAGCAGCATCTTTTTCATGGACCAATGAATTAACCTTGGTATTGTTGTTTTGACCTCACTGTTAGAAAGTATTGGCAAGCTAGCAACTTGTTGTTGGAGAATATTTTGGTAATTTAGGATTCCCCTAATCCTATGTTAGTACTGATCATTCAACAACCTTGCAATTTGCAATAATTTGTTAGAAAGTATTGGCAAGCTAGCAACTAATGTTTGTAATGTCAATAATTTGTAATAGTTTTATATGACTATACTAATTTTAAATACCTTTTAATAGTCATGGATAAATATTTAATTAAAAGAAAAACAATTGGGGATTCATCATCGATGCTGGAAAAGAATGATGCTGATAAAAATAAGCAAAGTCGTGTGGAAACCAACTTAACTGATCTTCCTGCCGATCCTGGTTTACGCAAAAGGATTTTAGACTACAATCCTAATAATCATGACGAAGTTCGTAGAGCATATCTTTTAAAACGTCCTTGTCAACCGCGAATCCATGATTTTCCTTACACATTATTTGGGAAAAAACCACGCAGATTCAACCCTGCTTGGTTTGATCAATTTTCTACTTGGCTCGAGTACAGTGTCAGTGAAAATGCAGCTTACTGTTTATGCTGTTATCTTTTTAAACCAAGTGTTGGAGATCAAGGATGCGATGAGTCTTTTGTTGGTTTAGGCTTCACAAATTGGTCAAAGAAAGAAAAGCTTACAATCCATGTTGGAGGCGTTAATAGTTCTCACAACCAAGCTTGGGGAAAGTGTGAAGCTTTGCTGAACAAAAAGCAACACATTGAATCTGTTATCATCAAACACTCAGACCAAGCTAAAAGGGATTATAAGTTACGATTGATTGCATCGATTGACTGCATCTGGCTTCTTTTGAGACAAGGTCTTGCATTTCCAGGCCATGATGAATGTGAAGATTCAAGTAATAGAGGGAACTTTCTTGAAGTATTACAGTTTCTAAGTGATCATAATGAAAGCATCAAAGAAGTTACTCTAAATAATGCTCCTGAGAATTTGAAGTTGACTTCACCGTATATCCAAAAGGACATTGTTAATGTTGTTGCAACAGAAAAAACGACACTTGTGTTACAAGATCTTGGTAATGATTTTTTCGCGGTGCTCGTCGATGAATCTCGCGATGTTTCAACCAAAGAACAAATGAGTGTCGTGTTACGCTATGTGGATAGAAAAGGATGTATAATTGAGCGCTTTTTAAGTATCGAGCATGTTCCGAACACTACATCTCTCTCACTCAAGGTGACACTTGAAAAGTTGTTTTCAAGAAATGGATTAAGCATCTCTAAACTGCTCGGGCAAAGTTATGATGGGCAGGCGCGGAGCTACAACAATGCCAGAAGCCTCCCATGTGCATCCTGAAATCCTTTTTTTTAATTATTGAGCCCAACTTAAAATATGGCCATTTAATATTGAAGTGGGCCGTGGGCCTTCCCTTAAACCAATCTGATATCATCGTTGCCTTAGCCTCAGTGCCTCACTTCCCAATTTTCTATTGTCTTCAAGAATGAATCGCACGAACTGAGAACTTTGAACTGACGAATCACGAAGAAACGATCAGCTGGTGCAAACGATCAGTCCGCCGGCGAGGCAGCGACCACAGACCACTGCGCACCGACGGCGACCAAAGCTAGCTTCTTCCCCTTCTCGGTTGTTCTTCTCCTTCTCGGCTGTTCTTCTCCTTCTCTGCTTCTCGGCTGTTTTGCTTTCTTGAATCGATAATATTGGTAATTCATGAACATTTGGTTTCATTTGTAAGTTGTAATTTGTAAATTGTAATCTGAAATTCTGAATTCGTTACCCTTTTTAGTTAGTTTAGATAGTTAGGGCACAAAATTGTAAAAACAGAAAATAAAAATTTAATTCTCAATTTCTGATTATCGTTCTCACTGTTAGTTGTTCACTTCTTCTTGACTTATTGTATGATCGCATGAGCTAGTTATAAAAGTTTTTAGAATGAATTCCATGGTACCTTCTTTGAAATTTGGGTAAAAATGTTTAGAATGAAATTTGGGTAAATCCGTAAATATTTGAGCAATTGACTTAAATTTGTTATGTGGTTCTTACTTTTGTACCTGTTTTGTACCTGTTTTCCACACCAAAAAAGATTAAAACTAAGTATTTGTTTTACTCTTGTTAGCAGCATCTTTTTCATGGACGAATGAATTAACCTTGGTATTGTTGTTTTGACCTCACTGTTAGAAAGTATTGGCAAGCTAGCAACTTGTTGTTGGAGAATATTTTGGTAATTTAGGATTCCCCTAATCCTATGTTAGTACTGATCATTCAACAACCTTGCAATTTGCAATAATTTGTTAGAAAGTATTGGCAAGCTAGCAACTGATGTTTGTAATGTCAATAATTTGTAATAGTTTTATATGACTATACTAATTTTAAATACCTTTTAATAGTCAGGGATAAATATTTAATTAAAAGAAAAACAATTGGGGATTCATCATCGATGCTGGAAAAGAATGATGCTGATAAAAATAAGCAAAGTCGTGTGGAAACCAATGGTTTACGCAAAAGGATTTTAGACTACAATCCTAATAATCATGACGAAGTTCGTAGAGCATATCTTTTAAAACTTCCTTGTCAACCGCGAAGCCATGATTTTCCTTACACATTATTTGGGAAAAAACCACGCAGATTCAACCCTGCTTGGTTTGATCAATTTTCTACTTGGCTCGAGTACAGTGTCAGTAAAAATGCAGCTTACTGTTTATGCTGTTATCTTTTTAAACCAAGTGTTGGAGATCAAGGAGGCGGTGAGTCTTTTGTTGGTTTAGGCTTCACAAATTGGTCAAAGAAAGAAAAGCTTTCAATCCATGTTGGAGGCGTTAATAGTTCTCACAACCAAGCTTGGGGAAAGTGTGAAGCTTTGCTGAACAAAAAGCAACACATTGAATCTGTTATCATCAAACACTCAGACCAAGCTAAAAGGGATTATAAGTTACGATTGATTGCATCGATTGACTGCATCTGGCTTCTTTTGAGACAAGGTCTTGCATTTCCAGGCCATGATGAATGTGAAGATTCAAGTAATAGAGGGAACTTTCTTGAAGTATTACAGTTTCTAAGTGATCATAATGAAAGCATCAAAGAAGTTACTCTAAATAATGCTCCTGAGAATTTGAAGTTGACTTCACCGTATATCCAAAAGGACATTGTTAATGTTGTTGCAACAGAAAAAATGACACTTATGTTACAAGATCTTGGTAATGATTTTTTCGCGGTGCTCGTCGATGAATCTCGCGATGTTTCAACCAAAGAACAAATGAGTGTCGTGTTACGCTATGTGGATAGAAAAGGATGTATAATTGAGCGCTTTTTAAGTATCAAGCATGTTCCGAACACTACATCTCTCTCACTCAAGGTGACACTTGAAAAGTTGTTTTCAAGAAATGGATTAAGCATCTCTAAACTGCTCGGGCAAGGTTATGATGGGCAGGCGCGGAGCTACAGCAATGCCAGAAGCCTCCCATGTGCCTCCTGAAATCCTTTTTTTTTAATTATTGAGCCCAACTTAAAATATGGCCATTTAATATTGAAGTGAGTTGTGGGCCTTCCCTTAAACCAATTTGATATCATCGATGCCTTAGCCTCAGTGCCTCACGTCCCAATTTTCTATTGTCTTAAAGAATGAATCGCACGAACCGAGAACTTTGAACTGACGAATCACGAAGAAACGATCAGCTGGTGCAAACGATCAGTCCGCCGGCGAGGCAGCGACCACAGCCCACTGCGCACCGACGGCGACCAAAGCTAGCTTCTTCCCCTTCTCGGTTGTTCTTCTCCTTCTCTGCTTCTCGGTTGTTTTGCTTTCTTGAATCGATAATATTGGTAATTCATGAACATTTGTTTTCATTTGTAAGTTGTAATTTGTAAATTGTAATCTGAAATTCTGAATTCGTTACCCTTTTTAGTTAGTTTAGATAGTTAGGGCACAAAATTGTAAAAACAGAAAATAAAAATTTAATTCTCAATTTCTGATTATCGTTCTCACTGTTAGTTGTTCACTTCTTCTTGACTTATTGTATGATCGCATGAGCTAGTTATAAAAGTTTTTAGAATGAATTCCATGGTACCTTCTTTGAAATTTGGGTAAAAATGTTTAGAATGAAATTTGGGTAAATCCGTAAATATTTGAGCAATTGACTTAAATTTGTTATGTGGTTCTTACTTTTGTACCTGTTTTGTACCTGTTTTCCACACCAAAAAAGATTAAAACTAAGTATTTGTTTTACTCTTGTTAGCAGCATCTTTTTCATGGACCAATGAATTAACCTTGGTATTGTTGTTTTGACCTCACTGTTAGAAAGTATTGGCAAGCTAGCAACTTGTTGTTGGACAATATTTTGGTAATTTAGGATTCCCCTAATCCTATGTTAGTACTGATCATTCAACAACCTTGCAATTTGCAATAATTTGTTAGAAAGTATTGGCAAACTAGCAACTGATGTTTGTAATGTCAATAATTTGTAATAGTTTTATATGACTATACTAATTTTAAATACCTTTTAATAGTCATGGATAAATATTTAATTAAAAGAAAAACAATTGGGGATTCATCATCGATGCTGGAAAAGAATGATGCTGATAAAAATAAGCAAAGTCGTGTGGAAACCAACTTAACTGATCTTCCTGCCGATCCTGATTTACGCAAAAGGATTTTAGACTACAATCCTAATAATCATGACGAAGTTCGTAGAGCATATCTTTTAAAACGTCCTTGTCAACCGCGAAGCCATGATTTTCCTTACACATTATTTGGGAAAAAACCACGCAGATTCAACCCTGCTTGGTTTGATCAATTTTCTACTTGGCTCGAGTACAGTGTCAGTGAAAATGCAGCTTACTATTTATGCTGTTATCTTTTTAAACCAAGTGTTGGAGATCAAGGATGCGGTGAGTCTTTTGTTGGCTTAGGCTTCACAAATTGGTCAAAGAAAGAAAAGCTTACAATCCATGTTGGAGGCGTTAATAGTTCTCACAACCAAGCTTGGGGAAAGTGTGAAGCTTTGCTGAACAAAAAGCAACACATTGAATCTGTTATCATCAAACACTCAGACCAAGCTAAAAGGGATTATAAGTTACGATTGATTGCATCGATTGACTGCATCTGGCTTCTTTTGAGACAAGGTCTTGCATTTCCAGGCCATGATGAATGTGAAGATTCAAGTAATAGAGGGAACTTTCTTGAAGTATTACAGTTTCTAAGTGATCATAATGAAAGCATCAAAGAAGTTACTCTAAATAATGCTCCTGAGAATTTGAAGTTGACTTCACCGTATATCCAAAAGGACATTGTTAATGTTGTTGCAACAGAAAAAACGACCCTTATGTTACAAGATCTTGGTAATGATTTTTTCGTGGTGCTCGTCGATGAATCTCGCGATGTTTCAACCAAAGAACAAATGAGTGTCGTGTTACGCTATGTGGATAGAAAAGGATGTATAATTGAGCGCTTTTTAAGTATCGAGCATGTTCCGAACACTACATCTCTCTCACTCAAGGTGACACTTGAAAAGTTGTTTTCAAGAAATGGATTAAGCATCTCTAAACTGCTCGGGCAAGGTTATGATGGGCAGGCGCGGAGCTACAGCAATGCCAGAAGCCTCCCATGTGCCTCCTGAAATCCTTTTTTTTAATTATTGAGCCCAACTTAAAATATGGCCATTTAATATTGAAGTGGGTTGTGGGCCTTCCCTTAAACCAATCTGATATCATCGCTGCCTTAGCCTCAGTGCCTCACGTCCCAATTTTCTATTGTCTTCAAGAATGAATCGTACGAACTGAGAACTTTGAACTGACGAATCACGAAGAAACGATCAGCTGGTGCAAACGATCAGTCCGCCGGCGAGGCAGCGACCACAGACCACTGCGCACCGACGGCGACCAAAGCTAGCTTCTTCCCCTTCTCGGTTGTTCTTCTCCTTCTCAGCTGTTCTTCTCCTTCTCTGCTTCTCGGCTGTTTTGCTTTCTTGAATCGATAATATTGGTAATTCATGAACATTTGGTTTCATTTGTAAGTTGTAATTTGAAAATTGTAATCTGAAATTATGAATTGGTTACCCTTTTTAGTTAGTTTAGATAGTTAGGGCACAAAATTGTAAAAACAGAAAATAAAAATTTAATTCTCAATTTCTGATTATCGTTCTCACTGTTAGTTGTTAACTTCTTCTTGACTTATTGTATTATCGCATGAGCTAGTTATAATGTTTTTAGAATGAATTCCATGGTACCTTCTTTGAAATTTGGGTAAAAATGTTTAGAATGAAATTTGGGTAAATCCGTAAATATTTTAGCAATTGACTTAAATTTGTTATGTGGTTCTTACGTTTGTACCTGTTTTGTACCTGTTTTCCACACCAAAAAAGATTAAAACTAAGTATTTGTTTTACTCTTGTTAGCAACATCTTTTTCATGGACCAATGAATTAACCTTGGTATTGTTGTTTTGACCTCACTGTTAGAAAGTATTGGCAAGCTAGCAACTTGTTGTTGGAGAATATTTTGGTAATTTAGGATTCCCCTAATCCTATGTTAGTACTGATCATTCAACAACCTTGCAATTTGCAATAATTTATTAGAAAGTATTGGCAAGCTAGCAACTGATGTTTGTAATGTCAATAATTTGTAATAGTTTTATATGACTATACTAATTTTAAATACCTTTTAATAGTCATGGATAAATATTTAATTAAAAGAAAAACAATTGGGGATTCATCATCGATGTTGGAAAAGAATGATGCTGATAAAAATAAGCAAAGTCGTGTGGAAACCAACTTAACTGATCTTCCTTCCGATCCTGGTTTACGCAAAAGGATTTTAGACTACAATCCTAATAATCATGACGAAGTTCGTAGAGCATATCTTTTAAAACGTCCTTGTCAACCGCGAAGCCATGATTTTGCTTACACATTATTTGGGAAAAAACCACGCAGATTCAACCCTGCTTGGTTTGATCAATTTTCTACTTGGCTCGAGTACAGTGTCAGTGAAAATGCAGCTTACTGTTTATGCTGTTATCTTTTTAAACCAAGTGTTGGAGATCAAGGATGCGGTGAGTCTTTTGTTGGTTTAGGCTTCACAAATTGGTCAAAGAAAGAAAAGCTTACAATCCATGTTGGAGGCGTTAATAGTTCTCACAACCAAGCTTGGGGAAAGTGTGAAGCTTTGCTGAACAAAAAGCAACACATTGAATCTGTTATCATCAAACACTCAGACCAAGCTAAAAGGGATTATAAGTTACGATTGATTTCATCGATTGACTGCATCTGGCTTCTTTTGAGACAAGGTCTTGCATTTCCAGGCCATGATGAATGTGAAGATTCAAGTAATAGAGGGAACTTTCTTGAAGTATTACAGTTTCTAAGTGATCATAATGAAAGCATCAAAGAAGTTACTCTAAATAATGCTCCTGAGAATTTGAAGTTGACTTCACCGTATATCCAAAAGGACATTGTTAATGTTGTTGCAACAGAAAAAACGACACTTATGTTACAAGATCTTGGTAATGATTTTTTCGAGGTGCTCGTCGATGAATCTCGCGATGTTTCAACCAAAGAACAAATGAGTGTCGTGTTACGCTATGTGGATAGAAAAGGATGTATAATTGAGCGCTTTTTAAGTATCGAGCATGTTCCGAACACTACATCTCTTTCACTCAAGGTGACACTTGAAAAGTTGTTTTCAAGAAATGGATTAAGCATCTCTAAACTGCTCGGGCAAGGTTATAATGGGCAGGCGCGGAGCTACAGCAATGCCAAAAGCCTCCCATGTGCCTCCTGAAATCCTTTTTTTTTAATTATTGAGCCCAACTTAAAATATGGCCATTTAATATTGAAGTGGGTTGTGGGCCTTCCCTTAAACCAATCTGATATCATCGCTGCCTTAGCCTCAGTGCCTCACGTCCCAATTTTCTATTGTCTTCAAGAATGAATCGCACGAACTGAGAACGTTGAACTGACGAATCACGAAGAAACGATCAGCTGGTGCAAACGATCAGTCCGCCGGTGAGGCAGCGACCACAGACCACTGCGCACCGACGGCGACCAAAGCTAGCTTCTTCCCCTTCTCGGTTGTTCTTCTCCTTCTCAGTTGTTCTTCTCCTTCTCTGCTTCTCGGCTGTTTTGCTTTCTTGAATCGATAATATTGGTAATTCATGAACATTTGGTTTCATTTGTAAGTTGTAATTTGTAAATTGTAATCTGAAATTATGAATTCGTTACCCTTTTTAGTTAGTTTAGATAGTTAGGGCACAAAATTGTAAAAACAGAAAATAAAAATTTAATTCTCAATTTCTGATTATCGTTCTCACTGTTAGTTGTTCACTTCTTCTTGACTTATTGTATTATCGCATGATCTAGTTATAATGTTTTTAGAATGAATTCCATGGTACCTTCTTTGAAATTTGGGTAAAAATGTTTAGAATGAAATTTGGGTAAATCCGTAAATATTTTAGCAATTGACTTAAATTTGTTATGTGGTTCTTACGTTTGTACCTGTTTTGTACCTGTTTTCCACACCAAAAAAGATTAAAACTAAGTATTTGTTTTACTCTTGTTAGCAACATCTTTTTCATGGACCAATGAATTAACCTTGGTATTGTTGTTTTGACCTCACTGTTAGAAAGTATTGGCAAGCTAGCAACTTGTTGTTGGAGAATATTTTGGTAATTTAGGATTCCCCTAATCCTATGTTAGTACTGATCATTCAACAACCTTGCAATTTGCAATAATTTATTAGAAAGTATTGGCAAGCTAGCAACTGATGTTTGTAATGTCAATAATTTGTAATAGTTTTATATGACTATACTAATTTTAAATACCTTTTAATAGTCATGGATAAATATTTAATTAAAAGAAAAACAATTGGGGATTCATCATCGATGCTGGAAAAGAATGATGCTGATAAAAATAAGCAAAGTCGTGTGGAAACCAACTTAACTGATCTTCCTGCCGATCCTGGTTTACGCAAAAGGATTTTAGACTACAATCCTAATAATCATGACGAAGTTCGTAGAGCATATCTTTTAAAACGTCCTTGTCAACCGCGAAGCCATGATTTTCCTTACACATTATTTGGGAAAAAACCACGCAGATTCAACCCTGCTTGGTTTGATCAATTTTCTACTTGGCTCGAGTACAGTGTCAGTGAAAATGCAGCTTACTGTTTATGCTGTTATCTTTTTAAACCAACTGTTGGAGATCAAGGATGCGGTGAGTCTTTTGTTGGTTTAGGCTTCACAAATTGGTCAAAGAAAGAAAAGCTTACAATCCATGTTGGAGGCGTTAATAGTTCTCACAACCAAGCTTGGGGAAAGTGTGAAGCTTTGCTGAACAAAAAGCAACACATTGAATCTGTTATCATCAAACACTCAGACCAAGCTAAAAGGGATTATAAGTTACGATTGATTGCATCGATTGACTGCGTCTGGCTTCTTTTGAGACAAGGTCTTGCATTTCCAGGCCATGATGAATGTGAAGATTCAAGTAATAGAGGGAACTTTCTTGAAGTATTACAGTTTCTAAGTGATCATAATGAAAGCATCAAAGAAGTTACTCTAAATAATGCTCCTGAGAATTTGAAGTTGACTTCACCGTATATCCAAAAGGACATTGTTAATGTTGTTGCAACAGAAAAAACGACACTTATGTTACAAGATCTTGGTAATGATTTTTTCGCGGTGCTCGTCGATGAATCTCGCGATGTTTCAACCAAAGAACAAATGAGTGTCGTGTTACGCTATGTGGATAGAAAAGGATGTATAATTGAGCGCTTTTTAAGTATCGAGCATGTTTCGAACACTACATCTCTCTCACTCAAGGTGACACTTGAAAAGTTGTTTTCAAGAAATGGATTAAGCATCTCTAAACTGCTCGGGCAAGGTTACGATGGGCAGGCGCGGAGCTACAGCAATGCCAAAAGCCTCCCATGTGCCTCCTGAAATCTTTTTTTTTAATTATTGAGCCCAACTTAAAATATGGCCATTTAATATTGAAGTGGGCCGTGGGCCTTCCCTTAAACCAATCTGATATCATCGCTGCCTTAGCCTCAGTGCCTCACGTCCCAATTTTCTATTGTCTTCAAGAATGAATCGCACGAACTGAGAACTTTGAACTGACGAATCACGAAGAAACGATCAGCTGGTGCAAACGATCAGTCCGCCGGCGAGGCAGCGACCACAGACCACTGCGCACCGACGGCGACCAAAGCTAGCTTCTTCCCCTTCTCGGTTGTTCTTCTCCTTCTCAGCTGTTCTTCTCCTTCTCTGCTTCTCGGCTGTTTTGCTTTCTTGAATCGATAATATTGGTAATTCATGAACATTTGGTTTCATTTGTAAGTTGTAATTTGTAAATTGTAATCTGAAATTATGAATTCGTTACCCTTTTTAGTTAGTTTAGATAGTTAGGGCACAAAATTGTAAAAACAGAAAATAAAAATTTAATTCTCAATTTCTGATTATCGTTCTCACTGTTAGTTGTTCACTTCTTCTTGACTTATTGTATGATCGCATGAGCTAGTTATAAAAGTTTTTAGAATGAATTCCATAGTACCTTCTTTGAAATTTGGGTAAAAATGTTTAGAATGAAATTTGGGTA
This sequence comes from Saussurea involucrata, assembly GCA_033807775.1. Classification (NCBI taxonomy): domain Eukaryota; kingdom Viridiplantae; phylum Streptophyta; class Magnoliopsida; order Asterales; family Asteraceae; genus Saussurea; species Saussurea involucrata. Next base: position 31,598,857 of record CM066316.1, read on the forward strand.
AATCCGTAAATATTTGAGCAATTGACTTAAATTTGTTATGTGGTTCTTACTTTTGTACCTGTTTTGTACCTGTTTTCCACACCAAAAAAGATTAAAACTAAGTATTTGTTTTACTCTTGTTAGCAGCATCTTTTTCATGGACCAATGAATTAACCTTGGTATTGTTGTTTTGACCTCACTGTTAGAAAGTATTGGCAAGCTAGCAACTTGTTGTTGGAGAATATTTTGGTAATTTAGGATTCCCCTAATCCTATGTTAGTACTGATCATTCAACAACCTTGCAATTTGCAATAATTTGTTAGAAAGTATTGGCAAGCTAGCAACTGATGTTTGTAATGTCAATAATTTGTAATAGTTTTATATGACTATACTAATTTTAAATACCTTTTAATAGTCATGGATAAATATTTAATTAAAAGAAAAACAATTGGGGATTCATCATCGATGCTGGAAAAGAATGATGCTGATAAAAATAAGCAAAGTCGTGTGGAAACCAACTTAAGACGATCCTGGTTTACGCAAAAGGATTTTAGACTACAATCCTAATAATCATGACGAAGTTCGTAGAGCATATCTTTTAAAACGTCCTTGTCAACCGCGAAGCCATGATTTTCCTTACACATTATTTGGGAAAAAACCACGCAGATTCAACCCTGCTTGGTTTGATCAATTTTCTACTTGGCTCGAGTACAGTGTCAGTGAAAATGCAGCTTACTGTTTATGCTGTTATCTTTTTAAACCAAGTGTTGGAGATCAAGGAGGCGGTGAGTCTTTTGTTGGTTTAGGCTTCACAAATTGGTCAAAGAAAGAAAAGCTTACAATCCATGTTGGAGGCGTTAATAGTTCTCACAACCAAGCTTGGGGCAAGTGTGAAGCTTTGTTGAACAAAAAGCAACACATTGAATCTGTTATCATCAAACACTCAGACTAAGCTAAAAGGGATTATAAGTTACGATTGATTGCATCGATTGACTGCATCCGGCTTCTTTTGAGAAAAGGTCTTGCATTTCGAGGCCATGATGAATGTGAAGATTCAAGTAATAGAGGGAACTTTCTTGAAGTATTACAGTTTCTAAGTGATCATAATGAAAGCATCAAAGAAGTTACTCTTAATAATGCTCATGAGAATTTGAAGTTGACTTAACCGGATATCCAAAAGGACATTGTTAATGTTGTTGCAACAGAAACAACGACACTTATTGTACAATATCTTGGTAATGATTTTTTTGCGGTGCTCGTCGATGAATCTCGCGATGTTTCAACCAAAGAACAAATGAGTGTCGTGTTACGCTATGTGGATAGAAAAGGATGTATAATTGAGCGCTTTTTAAGTATCGAGCATGTTCCAAACACTACATCTCTCTCACTCAAGGTGACACTTGAAAAGTTGTTTTCAAGACATGGATTAAGCATCTCTAAACTGCGCGGGCAAGGTTATGATGGGGCGAGTAATATGCAAGGTGGCATTGGTGGGCTCAAGACACTAATTTTGAATGAAAATACAAGTGCACATTATGTTCATTGTTTTGCTCATCAACTTCAACTTACTCTTGTTGCGGTGGCGAAAAAGCACTCAAAGATCTCTGATTTCTTCTTCTTAGTAAACAATATTTTGAATGTTGTTGGAGCCTCATGCAAACGTCGTGATGTGCTTCGAGAAAAACAAACTGCCAAAGTTTTTGAAGCACTTATTCAGGCGAAATCCCAAGTGGTCGAGGCCTCAATCAAGAAACTTCTCTTACTAAAGTAGGTGACACACGTTGGGGATCACACTATGGTACTTTGGTCAGTATGATTGCAATGTTTTCATCTATGATAGATGTGCTTCAGATGATAGAAGAAGATGGTGTAACCTATGAACAAAAGTCTGAAGCTCGTATTCTATCCAACTCTTTACACTTATTTGATTTTGTGTTTTGCCTACACTTTATGAAAATGATATTGGGGATAACCAACGGATTGCCCCAAGCATTGCAAAAGAAAGAACAAGATATTGTAAATGCAATGAATTTGGTTGGAGTTTGCAAGCATCAACTACAGGAATTGAGGGTTGAAGATGCCAAGTGGGAGTCTTTACCCAATCAAGTTACCGTAGTTTGTGAGAAGCATGGCATTGATGTTTGTAACATGGACGAAATGTTCTTACTTCCCGGAAGATCACGCCGAAAAGCTCCACAAATGACAAACTTGCACTACTATCGTGTTGAGTTATTTTATGCGGTCATCGATTTACAACTTATGGAACTGGAGAATCGATTTACAGAGACTAGCACCGAGTTGCTTATTTCCATGGCGTGTCTAAATCCAAGCGACTCTTTTCTGCTTTTGATAAGAGCAAATTGATCCATGTTGCTCGTTTCTATCCGGATGATTTCTCTGACATGGAACTTTTGATACTTGATGACCAGCTTGAGACTTATATCGTTGATATACGGACTACAGAAAAGTTTTCTAACCTAAAAGGGATCAGTGAACTTGCACAGAAACTGATTGAAACAAAAAGGGATAAGGTGTTCACTCTCGTGTATTTGCTTATAAAACTAGCAATGATATTACCTGTTGCAACTGCTACTGTTGAGAGAACATTTTCTGCTATGAACATCGTAAAGAATATCTTGCACAACAAGATGAGAGATCAATGGATGAAAGATTGCTTGGTTACTTATATTGAAAAGGATGTTTTTGCTGAAGTTGATTGTAACACCCTCAAATTTGGAACGAGCAACTAAATAAAATTTCAATAAAATACCCAACAAGATAAAATCATTTCTACAATTCATTCCTTAAGTTACCTCGGAATTTAAAACATAATAATTCCCCCAATACATTCACTTAAACGGGTGTTACTTAACACGACACAAGTTGCTAATTCCAAATACGTGTGGAAGACTTCACTAATTCAAATCACCTCGCGAGCACTCTACTAGCACACGAGCTTTCACACGTGTCACTAGAACTACTCCCAACCTGAGACCTGTTGCACATGCCGACAAATAAAAAGGGTTAGGCTAACGCCTAGTGAGTTCAAACATTTTATCATGACTATATAAATTCATAAATCTAAAGGAGTGTAGCATTTTAGTCATGATTCCAAAAGAGTTTACTTTAAATGTAAAGCACCCATTTTCCAAATCCCACAATTCCCATAAATGAAATCTTTAATGCAGTATGATTTCCAAAATAGACTCATTCCCAAAATCCACGTAATAGGGTGAAATACCATTTGATACTCAAAATAATTAAATCCATAATTCAATTTGTCATTATTCCAAAAACATCCCAAACACGGTAAAAACATAATCCATAACTCATATAACATGGAAATGCAATTCTCATAAATATGATACGTTACCGAAAACATGGATAAACACAAATACCCAAAAACATCACACACGGATGAGATATAAACCACAACTTGCATACCATGGAAAATAATCCATATAAATATAACACGTCACCGTAAACATGAGTAGCAATAAATACCCAAAACAACACCTTTCGGTGACGGGGGAGACCCGTATACATCGCACGTGACGGAACACTAAAGTGGCTCAGTTACTATGCAATAAAACACACACGTGGATTACTCTCGTAAACTGAGCTCAATCACTCCAGATCTATTGCCCGCGAGACTAGGGAGTTCCCAACTTCAACCACTCCAGGTCTATACATTGGGTCACTCCAAATCCACAACAGCACATTAGGGATTACACCTTACTGCCCATGAGACGACGCCCGACCATATAGGTCCACGCCTTACTTATCATGGAACTCGATGCCTATCCCGTGCTAAGCATATATATGGAATTACACCTTACTGCCAATTAGACGACGGCCGACCATCTAGGTCCACGCCTTACTTATCATGGAACCCGATGCCTATTCCGTGCTACAAAATAAACTAACGTCTCGTAAAACTGAGCTCAATCAATTCCGACCTCTTGCCCGCGAGAGTAAAGGAAACTCAAATGCCTATGGATCCATAGCTATCAAGGTCTAAATATTACACGACCCCAAATAAATAAACACATGCATTCAAAACATGCAATTTTCCAATAACATAATTCATTATCAAAACTCAATCTTAAGTTACCAAAACTGGACAAATGTCCCCAAGACTTAATAAGATTCAATACCGAGCCACAAGCTCAACTCACTCCAAAAAGGTAGTTTATGAAAGTTATAAAATGACATCATATATAACAACACACACCGTTTGCTGGTAAATACTTCAATTCCATGAAAACCCGAAATAACACTTTGGATCGGGTAAACCCTCATTTCCAAGGACTCACGCCTTTACGTTTTCAAAACATTACATGATGTACTATATGCATATTTCCAAAACATCCACAATGCATTTTTATAATAAATAGACTCCGTTTATCACATAAATCAACAACTCATTTCATGTATGATTTATTATCACATTTTTCCAAAATATCCAAAAGTAGTGTTTTATAATATTTACAACAATTAATACCTCAAAAGGGTAAAATCCACCAAATAACCCAATATTGATAATTTTCAGGTAAAACACACAATTACTTGGAAAAATAACATTTTGGCATGTACAAAGTTTTCGCAAAGTAACTTGAACTCACCTCAGCTAGATTAAGCTAAATCTAGATTTTTCCTTAACGTATGCTCCTTTGATGAAGTTTGCATCCTCAAGCCAAAACTTCCAAAACCTAGATTTATGAATTTCCAACCATCAATATCACAATCCAACCATGTAGAATCATTCCCTAAACATTTAGAATCATTTCTCCCAACATATTACACCCAAAATAACCAATACATCGAAACCCTAATTTCCAAAATAAAGGGGAGAAGATTACCTCAATCATCAAGTGAATCCACCAACCAAACACTTCTAGTGTTACCAAAGTGAGCTTCAATCTTCACTTCACCCAAACAAATGAAAGGTTTAGGAGAGGGTTGGGTAAAACCCTAGAATAGTGTAGAAATTCCAACCAAAAGGAGATGAGATGAGAAATACCAACCTCAACCTAAGAATCCTTGTAATGAGATGGAGGAGAGACTTTGATTTACAAGATTTGTGGCTTCAATGGCTTCAAAATCGTTTTGAAGGGTTAGGGTTCGGTTTTGGGAGGGTTTAGAGAGAAAGAGATGGAAAAGAAATGAAAGAAAGCTGAAAGGCGTGGGTTTAAAACCCTCAGAGTCCGCTCCTTATTGTGACACGGCGAGAGTGACCATGTCACAATCGCCGGGGCACTCTCGCCCGCTACCCAATATGTTGACGGTACACTTTCGGCGAAAGTGACACTGCGAAAGTGACCATGTCACTCTCGCGAGTGTCATACTCGCTGGCCCTCTCAAAACCCTCGGTACATTCTTGGCGAATGTGACACTGCGAAAGTGACCATGTCACTCTCGTGAGTCTCATACTCGTTGGACTTGTACCGAGTCCAAACTTGGCTAAATTCTCGAGAGATCCAAATAGCATTACGTGTTCCACACTCCAAAGCAAAACCTTGTCCTTTTTAATAAATCTAGACGGAATCATTTACAATTGGAGTTAGGATTTTCGGGGTGTTACAATCCTCCCAACCTTAAAGAGATTTCTTCCTCGAAATCTAGTCCTCACTCACTTAATGGCCACCGCGCCCGACACATTCCAAATTCCCTCGGTTTCAACCCGGTTCCAATTTATTTCCCACATAATTGTCCACATCGGTTTTCTTGGTGTTACTCACAACGATTCCCCGATTAGGCGTAAAACACCCACATTCAACTGAAGGACTAAGCTGCTAGAGGGGCCTTTTGGCCACCAGATTAAGTTGTCTCCCAACCATAAGTGATCCATACTATCCCAACGACAGATTCGAATCCCCAATCATACCACCTTCACGTATTCTTAAACTTTCTCTCCAAACCAACCCAACGTTTAATCATTACTAACCTTTAACCAAAACATCAGTATTCCCAATTAATCCCACTACTGAATTAGCATTCGCTCTCAGCGGATTCCATCGGTTTAACACCAACGGTTTTCATCGACTCGTCAATTACCCAATCCCAACGATATGCCTAATTATCAATCATCTGGTCAGCAGATTCCCTTACCACACGAGGCAAGTCATTTCACTAACTCCTCTTATCACAATTGAGCGTCTTAAGAATATTACAGCCATTACCATCATTCCTTTAAAATCGGACTACAATCCCCCGGTTACACTAACGGTGCTTAGCCTCAAGCCCAAAAGTTCGACACTTAAATATACCACCTACCTTAATATAGGTTACTGCGAATTTATCCTCTTAATTTCAAAAGGACATCATCCCCTCAACCGATACCATTCGGCTTACCGTACTATCACGCGTGGAATACCCAACCTTCCACTGTCGAAGTGTTGCACGCACTTATCCTTAACTGGTTTACTTACCCTTTCCAAGGTCCTAACGAGTTCAAGGTTTCAAGTGCATTATTCAATAAATATGCCAAACAACAAAACCTTTCACAAAGTTTTCAACATAAGGATTTTCATATAGAAATAATCATACGCATAGAAAACTACTATCATTAATTTGGTAGTTACGCAAAAACGGACACGTTCGTCCCACATATGAAAACCATGTTGAAAAATTATTTCATCGCAGTTCAGATTATCAACAAAACGCTAAAGCGTAATAAACAGCTTCTTAAAATGAACCGCCACGGTTCTAGTATGGATTGACTCATGACATTCACGTAAGGTAACTGTCCGACGTTAAACAGGGTGCAACAAAAGTTGTGCACGTATTTCAAAAGAAGTCCAAACGACATTTGACTCCAAAATTTCCTTTCTAACCATAAAATGGCATGAAACAAGATTTACCAATCAAATTTGCGCCCGTCGGTTTATTACACAAAACGATGAAACGATTCATAATTACACTCTAGTCAAAACACAAACCGACTTGTGTAAGTTCCAAGTTTAAAGACAAAACTAATTCGTTTCCATCATTTGAAAATATCGACTAAAACATCATGAGAAAATTTCAAATTGGGGTAGGCATGCAAGCTTGTAACACTTCTTAGAAATTTCTTGTAATGACACGCATGCACCAATTAACTCACACCAAATTTTCAAGAGATGAAATCCTTTAAATCTATTTCCCCAAGATTTCTCATCCGATCCGATAATAACATTTGAATAGGACGTTTTTGGCAACTTGCACACAACAATGCGTTTTTCCAAAATATACCAGGGAATAAGTGTTAATAATTTTATTGACACCAAAAAGGGTTCGAACTTATTCTCAAATTCCAAATTGCACCAACGGTGCGCATCAATGTTCAAAATATAAGAATCCCACGCATCATAATTTTATACAAACGAGTTTTCTAAAATCTTTATCACGAAGCACATTCCTCAAAATTTCGTACTTGGAACATAAAACGTCGAAACGTCATTGCTTAAAATGTATTTGTCAAAATACTCAAAATACACATTTCCTCCAAACCAAAAGGTTTTCAATTTTCCAAAAATATTCGGCAAATCAAAATTGACCAATGTCAATGACTCATACATTCGTGTTTTCAAAATGTAAAATATTGCGAACTATGCATGATTTCCACAACACCAAAACACCCTTTGACCGAATGGTCATCATTTGTACACTAAGTTAATAAAATAATTTCACTCACGATTCGTTCAACAATGTGACGAGAAACAATGGTTACCAAGCTATGCATACCCCTAAGTCGATATAACGCATCTACATGAAAATGATAATAAAACATTTAACTGACCAAGAGCGCACCAAGTAAATCCTTACGAATGTTACCAAAAATGTTCTTTCATGCACTACTTAAGTCACGTATAAGTTAATCCATACACTTAACTATTTGCAACGAAATACTTAATAACACAAACTCTTGAAAGAAAAGTTACGCGACACTAGAGTCCCAAACTCATCTCTTCTTAGTCGCCTTATGGCATAAAATTAACTTTTCTCACCAAAACTCGAGTGGGACCAAATGCTCAACATAACTCGTAAACTTTTCACATAAGCAAATAGAGTATGCATATAGTAAAATTGTACCCACACGACACAAAACGTCGTACAGTAAAACTCCATGAACTTCAATGGACTCAATGACCTCAAGTCAATAAAATGGCACTAAACATCATGCTTCCAAAGCCAAATCGCTATAAGCAAAATCATGAATGCGACGCCAAAATCCCAAAAATCCCCTTCTAGGGTAATATCATATAAACAACATTGTTTAACTACTCACATTAAACAAATTCCCAAAATGACTTTACATAGACATAATGGAAAATAACTTTCCGTCCAAACTCTAACATATGTGGAGGAGATCCAATGTTAAAGTCACAAGCCGAAGTTATTGCCCAACATCTTAAACATCATAAAATATGATTATCATTATATCCAAAACAAATGTTGAACAACAATGAAATAAGGCAAAACAAATCCCGGCGGAGTTTGCGACTCTCACAATAAAATAATTTCATGCACGTTAAAACCATGATTCAAAATCTTGTGTGTGTGCCAAACATTTCCCAAAATTCATAACACAATCCATATAAGGATTGGAAACACAAGAAATAGTTGATGAACTTTATTTTCAACATAAACTTTGTGCATGACTTAGTCGGCATTCAACATCTCAACTCATACCCTTCCAAATCCCTCCGGTCCACTATTGTCATCCGGATGCTTTAACCTCTTAAGGCAAGTTGGGAATCACATCAATTAACTTTACGGTCTTTCCTCAAATCAAAATTGGCTCATTGGGCCTATGGTTCTAATCCAACCATCAATCTAGACCCAAAGCGGTCTACTTAAAACAGTTATCATGCTTATCGTCACCCCAAGTGACTAATACTAGAATCGTCCATCTATTCCAACGACTACTATCTTAGAACCTCCTTCACTACCCCAACGATTATCACATTAAAGTAATTCAAGTACACACATGTACTAGCAGGTTCACCATGACACTGGTCTGGTGTCACTATGAACGCACCATACATGATTATCCTAGTTACTCTCAACGTGACTCTCGTTTCTAACAACATCCATCAACTTCAAAACATCATATGTTAAAGTGTCTAAAGGTGAATTTCACTCTCATTTACTTAAACAAACGCTAGTTTGACTCTAGGTATCCAAAATCAACACCTAAATCTCTCAAACTTATGCTCTGATACCAACTTGTAACACCCTCAAATTTGGAACGAGCAACTAAATAAAATTTCAATAAAATACCCAACAAGATAAAATCATTTCTACAATTCATTCCTTAAATTACCTCGGAATTTAAAACATTATAATTCCCCCAATAAATCAACTTAAACGGGTGTTACTTAACACGACACAAGTTGCTAATTCCAAATACGTGCAGAAAACTTCACTAATTCAAATCACCTCGCGAGCACTCTACTAGCACACGACCTTTCACATGTGTCACTAGAACTACTCCTAACCTGAGACATGTTGCACATGCCGACAAATAAAAAGGGTTAGGCTAACACCTAGTGAGTTCAAGCATTTTATCATGACTATATAAATTCATAAATCGAGAGGAGTGTAGCTTTTTAGTCATGATTCCAAAAGAGTTTACTTTAAATATAAAGCACCCATTTTCCAAATCCCACAATTCCCATAAATGAAATCTTTAATGTAGTATGATTTCCAAAATAGACTCATTCCCAAAATCCACGTAATAGGGTGAAATACCATTTGATACTCAAAATAATTAAATCCATAATTCGATTGGTCATTATTCCAAAAACATCCCAAACACGGTAAAAACATAATCCATAACTCATATAACATGGAAATGCAATTCTCATAAATATGATACGTTACCGAAAACATGGATAAACATAAATACCCAAAAACATCACACACGAATGAGATATAAACCACAACTTGCATACCATGGAAAACAATCCATATAAATATAACACGTCACCGAAAACATGAGTAGCAATAAATACCCAAAACAACATCTTTCGGTGACGGGGGAGACCCGTATACATCGCACGTGACGGAACACTAAAGTGGGTCACTTACTATGCAATAAAACACACACGTGGATTACTCTCGTAAACTGAGCTCAATCACTCCAGATCTATTGCCCGCGAGACTAGGGAGTTCCCAACTTCAACCACTCCAGGTCTATACATTGGGTCACTCCAAATTCACAACAGCACATTAGGGATTACACCTTACTGCCCATGAGACGACGCCCGACCATATAGGTCCACGCCATACTTATCATGGAACCCGATGCCTATCCCGTGCTAAGCACATATATGGAATTACACCTTACTGCCCATGAGACGACGCCCGACCATCTAGGTCCACGCCTTACTTATCATGGAACCCGATGCCTATTCCGTGCTACAAAATAAACTAACGTCTCGTAAAACTGAGCTCAATCAATTCCGACCTCTTGCCCGCGAGACTAAAGGAAACTCAAATGCCTATGGATCCATAGCTATCAAGGTCTAAATATTACACGACCCCAAATAAATAAACACATGCATTCAAAACATGCAATTCTCCAATAACATAATTCATTATCAAAACTCAATCTTGAGTTACCAAAACTGGACAAATGTCCCCAAGACTTAATAAGATTCAATACCGAGCCACAAGCTCAACTCACTCCAAAAAGGTAGTTTATGAAAGTTATAAAATGACATCATATATAACAACACACACCGTTTGCCGGTAAATACTTCAATTCCATGAAAACCCGAAATAACACTTTGGATCGGGTAAACCCTCATTTCCAAGGACTCACGCCTTTACGTTTTCAAAACATTACATGATGTACTATATGCATATTTCCAAAACATCCACAATGCATTTTTATAATAAATAGACTCCATTTATCACATAAATCAACAACTCATTTCATGTATGATTTATTATCACATTTTTCCAAAATATCCAAAAGTAGTGTTTTATAATATTTACAACAATTAATACCTCAAAAGGGTAAAATCCACCAAATAACCCAATATTGATAATTTTCAGGTAAAACACACAATTACTTGGAAAAATAACATTTTGGCATGTACAAAGTTTTCGCAAAGTAACTTGAACTCAACTCAGCTAGATTAAGCTAAATCTAGATTTTTCCTTAACGTATGCTCCTTTGATGAAGTTTGCATCCTCAAGCCAAAACTTCCAAAACCTAGATTTATGAATTTCCAACCATCAATATCACAATCCAGCCATGTAGAATCATTCCCTAAACATTTAGAATCATTTCTCCCAACATATTACACCCAAAATAACCAATACATCGAAACCCTAATTTCCAAAATAAAGGGGAGAAGATTACCTCAATCATCAAGTGAATCCACCAACCAAACACTTCTAGTGTTACCAAAGTGAGCTTCAATCTTCACTTCACCCAAAGAAATGAAAGGTTTAGGAGAGGGTTGGGTAAAACCCTAGAATAGTGTAGAAATTCCAACCAAAAGGAGATGAGATGAGAAATACCAACCTCAACCTAAGAATCCTTGTAATGAGATGGAGGAGAGACTTTGATTTACAAGATTTGTGGCTTCAATGGCTTCAAAATCGTTTTGAAGGGTTAGGGTTCGGTTTTGGGAGGGTTTAGAGAGAAAGAGATGGAATAGAAATGAAAGAAAGATGAAAGGCGTGGGTTTAAAACCCTCAGAGTCCGCTCGCGATTGTGACACGGCGAGAGTGACCATGTCACAATCGCCGGGGCACTCTCGCCCGCTACCCAAAATGCTGACGGTACACTTTCGGCGAAAGTGACAATGTCACTCTCGCGAGTGTCATACTCGCTGGACCTCCCAAACTGCCAAAGTTTTTGAAGCACTTAATTCTGGCGAAATCCCAAGTGGTCGAGGCCTCAATCAAGAAACTTCTCTTACTAAATCATTTGACACACGTTGGGGATCACACTATGGTACTTTGGTCAGTATGATTGCAATGTTTTCATCTGTGATAGATGTGCTTCAGATGATAGAAAAAGATGGTGTAACCTATGAACAAAAGTCTGAAGCTCGTATTCTATCCAACTCTTTGCACTCATTTGATTTTGTGTTTTGCCTACACTTTATGAAAATGATATTGGGGATAACCAACGGATTGTCCCAAGCATTGCAAAAGAAAGAACAAGATATTGTAAATGCAATGAATTTGGTTGGAGTTTGCAAGCATCAACTACAAGAATTGAGGGTTGAAGATGCCAAGTGGGAGTCTTTACTCAATCAAGTTGCCGTAGTTTGTGAGAAGCATGGCATTGATGTTTGTAACATGGACGAAATGTTCTTACTTCCCGGAAGGTCACGCCGAAAAGCTCCACAAATGACAAACTTTCACTACTATCGTGTTGAGTTATTTTATGCGGTCATCGATTTACAACTTATGGAACTGGAGAATCTATTTACAGAGACTAGCACCGAGTTGCTTATTTCCATGGCATGTCTAAATCCAAGCGACTCTTTTTCTACTTTTGATAAGAGCAAATTGATCCATCTTGCTCGTTTCTATCCGGATGATTTCTCTGATATGGAACTTTTTATACTTGATGACCAGCTTGAGACTTATATTGTTGATATGCGGACTACAGAAAAGTTTTCTAACCTAAAAGGGATCAGTGAACTTGCACAGAAACTGGTTGAAACAAAAAGGGATAAGGTTTTCACTCTCGTGTATTTGCTTATAAAACTAGCAATGATATTACCTGTTGCAAGTGCTACTGTTGAGAGAACATTTTCTGCTATGAACATCGTAAAGAATAGATTGCGCAACAGGATGGGAGATCAATGGATGAAAGATTGCTTAGTTACTTATATTGAAAAGGATGTTTTTGCTGAATTTGATAACGAAGATATCATTGATAAGTTCCAAAAAATGAAGACTCGTCGAGGTCACTGTTAAATCTGTAAAGGTCAAATGTAAAGGTCAAATATTATACATATTATATAACATCGATGTTTTTGCTATTTTTATATTGTTGACTATTTTTATATGAGGCTCCCCCCATACAAATTCCTGGCTCCGCCCCTGCTGCATGATCGTAACTTTGTGATTAGGATAGATTGCTTGGTGAACAAAGAACGTTAAGGATCTTTATATAAGTTGTTTGGACGTACCAAATCGTAAGAAAAAGAAGCTGAAATCTGCACATCGTCGTTGAGGAAGATGAATGAACAGTAACTTAACGAAGTTCGTTACGTCTCTGTTAAAATTGTGACAATTTTGGTCCTTTTTCGTTAGTTACGTTAATTTCGTTAGTTCTTTAGTTAGTTGCATTAATTTTTGTTTCATTTTTAGTCCTAATCTGTTAAGTGTCGGTTAGGATCGTTTCTTAACGTTTTCGTTAGTTCTTTCGTTAAGTTTCTTATATTTTTTGTCCTTTTCATTAAATGTCTATTAAGTCCATTAGTTAGTTTTAGGTTTAGTCAGTTTTGGTCCCTGTAGTATAGCTTTTAGGCATTGTCATTTTCAGTCCCCGTAGTTTTATGTTTAGGTTTATTACAATTTCAGTCCCTGTAGTTTTAGTTTAGCATTTTTTTACTTTTAGTCCCTAGAGTTGTTAAGTTTTAGATTTTGTCATTTTTAGTCCTTGTCTTTTATAAGTGTTAGTATTTTACACTTTTAGTTCTTATTTTTCGTTTTAGTTTCGTAAGTTGTCACTTTTAGTCCCTATTTTTCGTAATTTTTCATTTCTTGTCAATTTTATTGATTTTTACCTGCTTTTGCTCATAAGTCATAACTGATATATTTTTCTTATCTTTTGCAGGTTTGCCGATTAAAAGTCCAGTTTTACGCATTACTTTTTCAGAATTAATTTTTGAACGACAAATTTATAATTTGTTATTCAAAATTTGATTTTGAAAATTTTTCTGACTTTAATCGACTTTTCTCTGATTAATCGTGTGTGCATAATTCTACTTCTCACGAAGTATCTGATAACGATCATTTTTTTAATATTTTCAGGTAACAATGGATTATTATGTCTTCGAGTTTATGGGTTGGGATGATCCACCGAAGGATAGAGAAGATAGACTAAGTGCTCAATTGCAAAAGGAAAATGAAGAAAACAAAAATCTAAATCAAACTATTCTTGATGATCCACCTAAGGATAGAGAAGATAGACTAAGAAATCTTTTGATTCTCAAATATCTAAACTTACAAAGAAAATCAAAGAGTTAGAAGAAAAGAATAGTGCGAGTGAAGTTTCTTTGAAAGCCATTACCACTCAAAATACAGAGTTTTTAGACAAAATCAAAGATTTAGAAAATAAGCTTTATTTAAGAGGTCAAACTGAGCAAACTATTCATATGAACAAACCAAGGTTAGTGAGTTATGTTAACAAATATTGGGGACTTGGTTATGAAAATCCTAAACGTTTGGCAAAGGTAAGTCGATCTTTACCAACGTTGTATGATTTTAAATGTTTAAGGTGCGCTAGATATTGGCCTGAATTTGAAATTCCATGGTCAAACGTAGAAGAAATAAGACAAGAGGAAGTCATGAAAAGATTAACTACAACTAAAATGCAACTTCCATTTTGTTATACTTGAGAGACTGGAAAATACCAAAAGAATCTGAATGGAACACTTTCGAATGACTATTTTGATATTTTTGCTACTAAACCTAACTGTGAAAAACCTCTTGAAGCAAAAAGATATGTTCCACCTTTGATTCTAGAAGGAAGGATCTGTGAACTCGAAGATTATATTCGAGATCAAAGAGTGAAATTCGATTTGGAAAAAGATTTTCTTACATCTATTTTTACAAATAGTGTTAAGGAATTATCTTCTGAATACGAGAAAAGGTCTGAAACCGAAGAGGACAATCTTGAAAAATCCCTAGTTAAAAAGTTTTCAGATTCTTTTAATAAATCTTTTGAGGAAAAACAGAAAGTTAATCAAAAGTGTTTCCGTCTTTCAAAGAAAATTTCGGATCTTGAGCAAATTTTACTCTCCAAGCATAATCAATTTGAAAGTGAAAAAGCAAATTTTACAAAGGAAAGCAAACTTCTTGAAGAAGAGATTAGTGAACTTTCTAAGAACGTGAAGACATTGAAATATTCTTTAGAAAAGAAAGAAATACTTCTACAAATGAAAGAAAGATGTCTAATTTTGAGAAAGTTTTCAATCTTGAGCGTGAACAATTTGAGAACGAGAAAGCCGTTTTTGAAATTGAAAGACAATCTTTTGAAAAGAAAATAAGTGAGCTTTCTCAAGAAGTAAATGAATTGGAAATTGCTTTTGCAAAAGAAAGAAAAGAATTTGCATCGCAGTCATGGTTCACTCCTGGAAATTCTTCTTCATCTAAAAAGGATTTTGAAGTTCATTCTGTTGATTCAGATGATAATTTTCAATCTAACTTTGTTCCCAAGGAGAATTCAAAAACTAAGGTTTGTGACAAAGGAACAACTTGTGAATTTGACTCCTCTAAGAAGCTTTCTAACCATAATGCTTTGAATGATGAAAAGAGAATTAGTTTTGAGAAGGAAAAGAAGGCTCTTGAACTTAAATGCATAAAACTTTCAAAACAAATTTCTGATTTTGAAAAAGTTTTATTTCTTGAAAAGAAAAATCTGAGAAAGAAAGAGTGAAATTTGATATTGAAAGAAAAGTTTTTGAATCAAAAAGTGCTGAGTTTTCAAAGAAAATATCTGAATTGGAATTTTTGTTGGAAAAAGAGAGAAAAAAGTTTGGTGAAAAGAAGAATGTTTTTGAAAACGAAAAGCATGGAAATTTTCAAAGAAATATCCGAGAAGAGTTTTGAAGAAGAAAGAAACATCTTTAAGGCTGAAATTTCAAAGCTAACAAGGAAGTTATCTGCTTTAGCAACGGAGGCTATGAAAGAGCAGAAGATCAAGTCTGATCTACAGAAGGCATTTGACCTGGTTGTACAAGAAAGAAATGTTTTGTCCAATAAAGTTCAGAAATTGGAAGCAATTAGGATCAAAGTTAAATCATTTGAACAATTTAGTGTCGATACTATTGTTCAATCGTCGTATGATGGTTCAACTGATTCAGATTGTTCGTTAAAGACTGCTTCTGGTTCTGTTCATGAACATTCTTCTTCGACAAAGTCTGTCAAATTAAGAGATCAAATGCGTCCTTCTAATCTTTTCTACAACCATGATGCTAAAAGTTCAGATACTCTTATCTTTAAGCCGGTTAAGATGGTTTGGAAAGTAAAAGGTTCTTCACCTGAAAAAGATGCCTCGAAATCATATGTTCCTCCACCTACGGTGAACAAGGAGAACAATGCTCCAAAAGGTAAGTCTTTTGTTAAATCTAATCCTATACATTCTGCAAATCATTTTATTAGGTTGGCACAAAAGCAACTTTGTTGTTCTTATTGTGGAACTCGTGATTTTGTTAAGCAAGAAAATGTTCATTTTTGGTATGGTACTTATAATATTTCTTCAAAAAAAACTACATTTAACAAGCCAGAACCCAAGTTCTATTGGGTACCAAAATCTACTTAATCTCTTTTGCAGGTTCATCATTTATAGTGTTGAATGTCAGAACTATAACAAACACATGACTGGAAAATAGAAGTGAAATGTGCAATTTGAAGAAGAGTACCTATGCTGAAATATATGCATAATTTCAGGGGGAGATATTCTAATTTTTGGTTTATAATTTTTGATATATATGTGCTTATTGACATATTTTTTATGCTTCTTTGTAGGAGGAGCATACACAATGATGGTTTCTAAACACATCAGTTTAGAACTCAGATTTCAAAGAGATTATGGTTTCTAAACATTTCAGTTTAGAACCCGTACTTCAACACATTATTGACTTCTGATCATATCAGATCAGGACTCGTTCTTCAACGTGTTTGACTTCTAAAACACGTCAGTTTAGAACTCGTATTTCATTGATTTAGACTTTGATTGTTACATCTACTAATTTTGTTTTGTTAAGATCTTTTACAGATTTTGAGGGGGAGCTTATCTGATTTTTAATCAGTCTATCATGATTTGAGGGGGAGCTTAAACATTTTTCACTGTAAGTATCTTCTAAACTCAATCTGAGATTGTTTGAAAGAAGAACGACTTTCAAGCATGAAAAATGTTTTGCTTAAATGTTCAAACCACTTCTCTATTTTAAACAGATTTTATGAATATAGAAGTGTGATCTTAAATATTTTTCATATATATATACATATCGGATTATCGTAACATCAATTTCTGATAGTGTGTTTCCGAAGATTAATACTTGTGTATTATCTTTTCTATATACTCTCAAGTATTCACACACACCGGTTCAGCTTCTTATTGACTTTGTTATTACCATATCTCAAAATGAAACAATTTTTCGATGGTAATACTCCCGTTTGATTTCAAATTTTGTTGAGTATCATATTCTTTCAGCGTAAAACTTAAGCGTTTCATTCAAAGATTAATTATATTTGTTCATATAAACAAAATTCAATTCTTTGATACCCTAATCCTTACATGATTATCTTTCAAAAGGAGGAGATTGCTTCTGGTATTCAAAGACTGCTGAAATTGATATTGAAGTTGTGATGATCATGATGCTCACAATCATCAAAAAGGGGTAGAAACTATGAAAGTTTCAATTTCAAGATAAAGATAAGTTTTTGTTAAAGTCAAGAAGCTTGCGATAAAAAGTCAAGATGTTTCGAGAAGATTCGAGAAAGTTCTAAAGTTCAAAGATTGTTATTGTTGAAGAAGTGAAGATACGCAGTTCATGAATGTTTTCAAAGCTCAAAGCCCGTTAAAGCTCAAACCCAGTTAAAGCTCAAATTCCAGCTAATGTTTCAAAGACTGAAGATATTTGTCAAAGCTCAAAGATGCAAAGATCCGTGCTACAATGTTTCAAAGATCCATGTTACAAAGATTAATGATACGAAGATTTAGAGATGAAGTTTTTGTTTGAAGACTTTGACCAACACTACAAAGATATGAAGTTTGTGATTCGAGACTTTGATGACTTTTGATTTTGAAGATCCAGATGAAGATTAAAGCAGTCAAATTGGATTTCTGAAGACAACGCTTATTTGAAGATTTTTCAGAGCTATTTTCAAAGATTTGTCATCCTTCAAAGCAAAGAGGGAGACTGTTCGAAGTAATTGAAGAGCTTAAAGTGTTGAAGACCTGAAGATTACAGAGAGCTGAAGACTGCTGTCATAAAATGTTTAAATCTTGAATCCATATGGGGAGATTGTTAGAGCAAAAATGTATTCAAGATTTAATGTATTTGAAAGGAGTCAAATGTATTAGTCAAATTCAAAGTAAAAGGTCTTTAGAGTCAAAGTCAATGTATTAAGTGATAGTCAAAGAAGTATAAATAGGGATGTTGTAAGGGAATTGAGGTAGAAGACTTGTACGTGAGATAAGTGTGTGTAATAGATGGATGACTTTCTAGAGAGACAGTCTAGAAAGAGAAACTAGATCTAACTCATCATTTGTATATTTCTCTCTCAATCTATTGAAGATCTTATAAATTCTTACATTGTTACTTGATTAGATTGGGATCACATCGACGATGCAAAGAACACAAATCTAGGTTTGCCTTCTCTTTGCAGATTATGGTTCCTGAAGATTGTTAGCACAACCAAAACACGAAAAATACCAAACACCAATCGATTTTTCTCCTAAAATCAACCTATTACTTCAAAATCTTGAAATATGAAGAAACAAAGACTCAAACCCAGTAAATAGATTTTTGACAAAATTGATATTCAAAACATCAAATTTGATATTCAAAACTTCAAAATTGAATGTGAAATTTTGCCAAAATCAGTTTAAGATAATATAGAATAGATTAGAATGAACCGATTTCAATACGATTACACGAATCAAAAACCCAAATAAAATAAGATAAACACAACGTCGTTTTTCAGGAAGAACTCGATAACAATGAATCAGTAGAAAACTACCTTTTGATCGATTGTCTCTCTGCTCTGATACCACATGTAGATCCCAGTTTGATCAAGTAACAATGTATAAACGAAACGATTAAGCTTTGTATTGAATGATTGTAGAGAGTTACAAGATTGGACTGATAAACTCAACTCTCTCTCTCTCTTAAGCAATTATGCGCATGATTATTTTCTCAAATCTTCTAACCTAATTCTCTCAACAAAGCAACTTTAAATACCAGGGCTTAAATCCTAAAGCTCATGGCCCATAAACTCCAAACTAAGCCCATTTACATTAATAATAGGACATTTATGGTCCTACCAAAGTGATGCAACTACACCCTCGGCCTTGTTTGCAATTTGTCGTATTAATTTACTCATACAACATATTTATAGATATTGGTGTAAAAACTCATGCAGATTGATCGAACCATTTTCATGGGTTGATATCGCGCACATTGCTGGACTGATTGACCTTCCTGTGGAGCATGTGGAGAATAAACTGTCTCAGATGATATTGGACAAGAAGTTTGCTAGAACACTGGATCAGGCCGTTAGGTATCTCATCATCCTTATATCTCCATTTTGAAATAACCAACAAGTACCAAATGTATAATTTGTACCACGAACTCTAACATGCATTATTCCTAAAAAAAGTTAGGTTCGGACATCGTTTAGATGACTTACTTTCTAAATTGACAATATATAATTATACATAGGGGGTATTGATAGAAAATGGTAAATATGTTATTCAATTAAGAGATAATTTACGGTACGAAAACGTTAAGGAAAATGTATGTTTCTATCTTGATTGATTTGGGTTTCAATTAAATCATTAAGGAACTTCGGACATTTGGAATTCTTTATATACTTGTGTATTAGCTTTTTTCCTTAAGTTATACTTGTATATCGATGTGCTCTACACAAGGGTACGCTTAAGATAGGGGCTACGCTTAAAATAGCATAAGATGAGCAGGTGGAAGAGCAGTACTATAAATGGTGGTGTAGTTAGTTTAATCTTTCGCATGTATTCGTGAATAAAGTTTTTAGCTATCAACGCAAGTTACTAGACACTGGAATAGGCTCTAAATTATCGCACATCAAGACTATGACTTCTGGAGAATAAATATATTGTATTGTAGGTTATTAGATGCTATTGCTTACCAAAATTTAGTCAGAACACTTGAATTCCAGATAAAAAATATCTTAAAACGTTTTTTCAACGATTGACTTTTTCCTCTTTTATCTACGCATATAGTTTATTCTATGTTTTCTCTTTGTTTTGTCTGATACATTAACTATTATGTGTGTAAACATTATCTTTTATATTAACTTTTATCTGATACACATAGCGTTTTTGTTGTCTATCATAGTGTAATACTCAACTTAGATGTAATACACACGGGGTGACCACATACACAAGTACACAGTCACACATAATGGATGGTGTTACCTCAAGTGATACTGATATAGTCCCACCAACACCTGCTTCATCAATCTCAACTTCAAATTACTCTGAAACCCCTCAAGTTAGGAGACGTCGAGGTCGTCCCCGTTTAAGAGGACAACTTCCTACTTTGAACGATGATATTACAAATGGCCCAAGATGTTGTGTTACCTCAACTCATACTGATATAGTCTCACCAACACCTGATTCGTCCATCTCAACTTGAAATTACTCTGAATCCTCTGAAGTCAGGAGACGTCAAGGTCATCACCGTTTAATAGAACAACCCTCTACTTTGAATGATGATATTGCAAATGCCCCAATACGTCGTCGTGGTACACACTCCTCTCTTGTGGCTTATTCGTTCATTGGTCAGTGTGTTAACGGAATTCAGAACATGCACCTGTATGCGACGAACAAACTACAATTGTTTCAAATTCATCAGGTTTCCGAAACTTTATTCCTAGGTGCATTAATTAGATCGACAAGAAATTTGTAACCTTTAATTTATATCTTTCATTCTAGGTTTGGCTGTGAATAATGAGTAATCTATGATTCAAATCGGTCAACCCCTCAGATGATTGTTTCTTCAGGTACAATAGTTGATATCGACGAGAATCCATTACATCGTCCAACGTAACTAACATTGTATGATTTCCAATAAATTACTTTGAATCCCCTGAAGTTAGGAGATGTCAAGGTCTTCCCCGTTTAAGAGAATGACCTTATACTTTGAACAATGATATTACATATGCCCAATACGTCGTCGTGGTACACGCTCTTCTCTTGTGGCATTTCGTCTGTTGGTCAGTGCGTTGGACGGACTTCAGAACATGCACCTGTAAACGACAAACAAACTGCAATTGTTTCACATTCTTCAGGTTTGTGAAACTTTATTCCTAGGTGCATTAATTAGATCGACAGGAAAATTTGTAACCTTTAATTTATATCTTTCATTCTAGGTTTGGTTGTGAATAATGAGTATATCAGTTATTCAAATCGGCCAACCCCTCACGTATAGTAGTTGATATCGTTGGGAATCCATTGCATTCGTCCAATGTAACTAACATTGTACGATTTCTAATAAGTTTTTTAAATTTACATTCAGCTACTGCAACAACCAATCTGGACATCCACACACGTTCTGATCCTGATTACTCATGACGTAATATTCGGCAGAACTCTATTTTTTTATTTTTCAATATGTAGCATGATTTTCATATCAATTGTACCTGTTTACATCATGTCATTGCAGTCCATATGCCGTCGTACTGGATTGTGGCAATGCAGATCACAGATGTATACATTGTCAAGCAATGGTGTGGTATAAAGAGCGAAACGTCAAAACATATTCTCCATATAATCCTAAATTCTCCATATGTTGTGGTGAAGGAAAGGTTACCCTCCCTTTACGAGGATTGTTGGATTACAACGATGAACAATGATCCAAAGTCTTTAGACAAAATATCAAACTACTAAATGCAATGTTTTCGTTCACCTCCACAGGAGGAAATGTAAATACGTTCGTAAATGATGGTCGAGGACCTTATAAATTTTGTTTGAATGGCCATAACCATCATAGGATTGGGACGTTCTTACGTACACACGATGATGGTCGTCATACATTTGCGCAATTATACATTTATGACACCGACATGAGATCGACAACCGATTTTATGCATTACACAGAGGTGTTCCTTCAACTTCTGAGGACTTCATTTTTTGATCCTTAGATCAAGACCTCATTGTTACGCTTGATCAGAATAACGCATTAGTCCAAGCCTTTAGGATGGCTAAGGAACGGTTCAATGTGTCATCAATGCAAGCCGTTAAACTTCGATTGATTGGTATGCGAAATAAAGATGGAAGACAATATAACTTACCAATTGCTTCCGAAGTATTGCATTGATTCTAGGCGATGGTAATCCAACAAACTCTCGTGATGTACTTATCGAAGAGCGAGGTAGCCGAAACCTAAAAAGAATATCTGAAGTCCACCCAAGTGTTATGGCATTGCAGTATCCGTTACTTTTCCCATATGGAGAAGATGGGTTCCATCTAAATATACCTCTAACTACTACTACAAGGCCATCAAGGAGAAAAAAATGTTAGTTTTACGGAATACGATTGCTTTCGTTTGCATGTTAGGAACAACGAAGGTAAAACATTGCACAAAGCAGGTCGTTTGTTTCACACATATGTTGTTGATGCTTATATGGCGGTGCTTGATCATGATTTGGATTGGTATAAGAGAAACCAAAATAAAATTCGTATCATATTTGTTTAATGGTCTGCATGGTCGTATATGTAATGGAGAAACAAGCTCTAAATCTATTGGTCGACGGGTTATCTTACCAGCATCATTCACCGGTGGACCTAGGTATATGATACAACAATATTAAGATGCAATGAATGGAAATATGTCGTATGGATGGAACTCCTGACATGTTCATTACTATGACGTCCAACCCAAGATGGCATGAGATTGAACGTCTTGTTCAAGAAACCATACCTATCCAACCAACATGTGATAGACCCAACATTATTGCACGTATGTTTAAATTAAACTTGATGAGCTTATGAAAGACATACGGAAGAATTATCATTTCGGGAAAGTAAAAGCTGGTACGTTTTTTAATATATTCTTGTCGTAATTATTGACATTGTCCTTTTCATTCCTCTATAACCCTACGTCAATGTCTCTATGCAGATATTTACACAATTAAGTTCCAAAAACATGGTTTGCCACACTGTCATGCTCTCGTGTTCCTTCAGCCTAACGATAAAATAACTACAACTGATAAGCTTGATTAATTCATCTCTCCAGAGTTGCCATCTGAATTAAATGACCCTGTAGGTTTTGAAGTTGTTCGTACTCATATGATGCATGGACCATGTGGTCAGCTTAATCCTTCAATTCCGTGTATGTACAACAGACGATGTTCGAAAGTATACCCAAAGACGTATTGTGATGAAACAGTCATCAGGCGTGATGGGTGGCCCCGTTATAGAAGGTCTAATAATGGAGCAAAAGTGCAAGTTGGTCGTCATGATATCATGCTTGATAACCGATTCATTGTTTCACATAATCGTGATTTGCTTGTCAGTTATGGTCATCACATAAATGTTGAGTGGTGTAACCAAGGAATGTTGGTTAAGTATCTTTTTTTTTTTACCTTAACAAAGGTACAGATCGTGCTACCTTTCTTTCAGAAGGTCAAAATAGTAGAACAACTTTCAGTTTGCTATTAAATCATGATAACGAGATTGAGGAATATATTAATTGTCGTTACATATCAACATCAGAGGCATGTTGGAAACTGTTTGCATTAGACATGCATTATCGTTCAATACTAGTTGAAAGACTACTATTTCACGAAGAAGGTTGTAATAGAGTCTACTTTCATGACAATGACCGACTTCACTATGTTGACAAAGGCCTACATCTGTGTTGTCTAAGTTTACCGAGTAGATGGTAGCAAATCAGTTGTTCCCAGAAGGTCGATCTTTTACATATACCCAGTTCCCAACTGGATTCATATGGCATGCAGATGCAAAATCATGGATGCCACAAAAAAGTGTGTTTGCTATTGGTAGAATATATTATGTAAGTCCTTCCACGGGAGAAATGTATCATCTTCGCATGCTATTAAATGTTGTATGGTGTAACACCCGCTTTTCTTTGATCAGGTAAATCTCGGGTTCGGAGAGTAACTTGACATGGTTAATTTTATGTGGAAAGCATAATTTGCTTTAACCTCTTCACCTTACGTTAGTTAATACCGGGATCACATTCAAGTTTGGGGCTTGGGAGCCGACGGTACAAACCCGACAAGAGTGCCCAGCGAAAGTGCCATAGGGCACAATCGCGGGTCACAACCGCGTGGGATGTACCAAGAGTTGGGAGGGGATTCGGCGATAGTGTCGGAAAGAGTGCCAATGGCACAATCGTTCGCGCGTGCCTAGGGTATAAATACCCTATTAACCGGATTTTGACATATCTATCTCATTCACCACTTTCTCCTACAAGATTTTGAGAGCATTTATGGTGCTACTTTTCCTCCAAACCTTCCTTACTTAAATCCCTAGCCGATAAGTTGTTGGGGGATTTTATTGGAGCATCAAGATCACTAAGAGGACATTTATTGTGAAGCATTGCAAGTTGTTAGGACACTAAATGTCCTAATTATAAGATAGTTTTGTAAAGGGGTAATTAATAGTAATATGGGCTTGGATATAGTATAATGGGCTTGGGCTTAACTATGTAACAAGGGGTATATAATGTTTAGTGTGTGTAATTAGGGTTTAAGGGTGAGGTCATTAGTGTGTTAGCCACCAAGGTGTGTGTGTGAAATAGAGAGAGTGACCTCCCAAAGAGAGAAAGTGTACCCAATTCATCATCTTCTACATTTCTCCTCTAATCAAGTGCTTTAATGGTTTAATCTTGTTACCTGATTTGTTCATCTCATCTCATCTTCATCAAGTTTAGGGTTTTGCTAACTTTTCTAGGTTTTTGACTCAAAACCTAGATTGTGAGTTCCTAAACCCTTGTTAACACTAAATACAAGTCTTTCAACTATTCTTCATCTTAATAACTAACATTTTCTTTGAAAGCTTCCTATTAGTGTTATTAAGCTCATACCTCCATACATTTGGAGACTTGGTGCTTAATGGTACAGAAAAGGTTATGAGGGAGTATGTTTTACATGGATCTTGCACTATTTATGATGATATCTATTTTGAATGAGTTATGTCTTATTTAGGGTTTTGAGCTTAATGTCTTCGCTTATGGCTTAATGAGAATATACTTGGCTTAATGATGATATTTGTCTTAATGTGAATTATGCTACATGTATTAGTACATTTATTGATCTTGCGCATGTCTTATACATTTATATATATGAGGGTATGCCTTATATATATATATATATATATATATATATATATATATATATATATGTGGAGTTTTATGTGCTTAATGAGCTTGTATTTGTGGGTTTGAGATTACCATGTGGAAATACATGTCTAATGGGATGGTTGGACCGTTTCTTATAAGAATGTTATATATATTGTTATATATGTACTACTTGGAGTAGTTGTTTAATGGTGTTTTGTCACACCCCGCTAAAGCGGAAACACGAGATGTAACAGCTAAAGCTTCATAGCATTAGGAAATAAAACAACACCAACCATACAATTTCATAAGTTTTAAATTGTGAAGTTCCAAAAATTACAAGTTACAATCCATGGTTTACAAGCAACCGAGATGGTGTTTTTAACAAAATAGAGAAAAAGAAAACAGCTTGGTTGATGTCGTCATGCATGCGAAATTTAGAATTTGTCGTTTACTTTCTTAGTCCCTGAAAAGCATGTTTAAAATAAAAGGTCAACTACAAAGAGTTGGTGAGTTCACAGGTTTTCCATATACACAACAGTTTTTCATCCAAAGGTTACTCTCATGAAACGTTTGTTCATGACAAGCTTTAAGTTTAAAAATTTATGAGTACAATTTACAATGAATGACTTTTGCAAGATATATAAGTGTTGAGCCACTACTAAGCCTCCGACAACCTACGCCCGCGAACTACCTCAAAGGTGGTGTGTTGACCACATGAGTAGAACATTATTAACAGATAAAGTGCACCCCTACTCGTCAGTCAAAGGTGGGTTTGTCAAACCAAATAGCGTTATCCACAAATATCACCGACTCGTTATGAGTTAATAAGTAGTGTACCTATTGGGGACTTAACATTTTCATTATAACTCAACATATCTTTATCACTTATGTAAATTCGTCCATTCATTAGTACTCATTTCTAAAATCATAAATATCCACAATTTAATATCATGAATCATTTAGCATTTTAAAATCATAACATGCTTTTCACCCCAAACATTAAACAAGTAAAACAGGGCTGTGAATACTCACGATGTTCAGCAAGGATTTCCAAGTGTTGCCGCACGGTTGCCCAAATGCCCGGTTCTAGGTCCTTCCTATGGAGTGAAACACATTATCAGCTTCGGCTAACTCTTATGGCTAAAGCGTTGCTTAGCCCATCATGTCTTATAAAATGCCTTAGTGTTAGTTATTAAGTTTAAGTATTATTTTTCGTCGACGATTTCTAGTAATTTATTGGTTTTAAACGGTTTGTAGGATTTTGTTGTTACATAATAAAATTTATAGTTTATAAGTAGTATTTAATCCGTTTTACCACGTTTTATATTTTCTTCATGACGAATACTTTCATTAATTACATATGTAATTGTATTTCTCATTTACCTTGTGATTTAAAATGTTCAGTTTGTTATAAATCTATTATTTGTTAGGGTATTATTCATATCTTCATTACATGTATATATAGTTTTTATTTATGGTTTTGACAATTTCTACAATTTATAAGCTTTTTATGTTTTAATAACTCTACAAATCCATTTTTCTTTTGAATTAGAGTTTTACTTTTCTGGTGGCAGAATATTAAGTCCACTTATGGTCATTTTTAAATATCTTCTGGAAATTTGTATTAGTCCAACTTTTTATATGTATCCATTTAATGTCTTAGGGAACCTTTGACATAATTATCATCATTTTTAGAGTTGGTTAGCTATTTTAATCATTACACTTAAGTTTAAGTGTCACAGTTACCAAAACAGTCTGCACCATCTTTTTGTCAAGTCCATTTGGAGGGTCAATCCTCAACATTTTTCAGTGATTTAAAATAGGTTATAACCCTAACTCATAATAGTATTTTCCAGAAAAATTTCATCATTTTTGGTTACATATTGAGGGAGATATGACAATTTTAAGTTAGACCTTTCATTCTGCCAGATTCTGATTTCTTGCATACCAGTCTTGGTTTGAGTGTTTGAGACCTCAAATCTTAATATTTTTGAGTGAAACCAATTTTGTTCGAGTTATAACTCATTAAAATAATTTCCAGAAGGAAAGTAAAGAATTTTAGTGGAATATTAAGAGACTTATAACTGATTAAAGTAGAGATTTTTCTCTGTCAGATTGTCTTTGCACACTTAATTTGATATGAGTAGATGAAGAGTCAAATCTTCGATTTTTTACATGAAACCACTTGGGTTGGAAACATAACACAATAAACAAAGTTCCAGAAAAAGATTCATATCATTTGGTTAAGTATTTTTCGAGATATGGTCGGATGAAATGCATGCAAGCAATCTGCCAGAAACTAAAAATTGTTTATTCATGGAAAATGAGTGTTTTATCTCTATATTTTCACTCATAAGGTTGGTTCTTTGATTGAACACTCATTTACCACTACTTTGACAGTGTTCTTAGCTAAGAAAATCTATTTTTTTGTCCTTTAAAAACTCATGCATGAACTCACACATTTCAGATTATGACAAAAATACACATGCATGTAGTCAAAACATCATGTTCTTGAGTTCTAGATGTATGGCTTAAGGATTATCACCATTTGTTTGACATAACATGTCTTTGGTGATTAATCTACCATGAAAAGGGTCCATCAAGGTCCTATTTCCAGAAACTCAAGAATCATGAAGATAAAGTAGGAAAAAGAAGGAGAAATTACAAGAAAAATGAAGAAGATGAAGGAGAACACAAGGAAATGAGTTTTACCACTCTATGGTTGATGTATACCTTCAATGTCTTCAAGGTTTTGACGATTTTTGCTGTGGATTGGGGCTGAATTCGGCTGGTGTTAGAGAGGGAAGAGAGAGTATTGAGTTTGAATGTAGAGAGAGAGGGGTTGAGAGGAAAATGAAGAGGTTTTCTTGAAACTATGGAAGTATTTAGTGGGTGTAGGTGTTGGGTTAATGGGAGGGCCGAATTTGGGCTTTAATTTCTGTTTTTTTTTTTTTTTTTTTGTTGAAGTTTTAATTAATATTGTTTAAGTATTTAAGAAATTTCATAAAACTTGATTTAAAGTAGCTAAAACTTCCTTTATCTAATCAATTTTTGGTTTGATTACCTAAAGTTTTAAAATTTAGATTTGGGTATATTTATAAACTATATTTTTACTCCTCTTATTATTAATATTATTATATCCTAATGTTAACTGTTCTCATTGGCATTTTATAAGACAATTAAAGCAGTTCCGTGCGGTAACAGGATTTTCTAAGTGTACTGATGGGATTCTTAGGAAACTAACCCTTAGCCATCATAATTAAGTCATAATGAGTTAATCCTACTTGTTAAAACAAGTATTATACTATTCAGTAGCTAACCTGAGTGGCTTGGTTGACGGGTGTCACAGTCTCCCCTTGTTAGAAGAATTTCGTCCCGAAATTCGATGATTGCCATTCCCCGTCTGATCCTTTGCAAATAGGTGAGGGTACTTACGTTTCATGTAATCTTCTCGTTCCCATATATACTCAGGTCCATGCCTCGAATTCCAACGAACTTTTAGGATCGGGATCTTACTACGCCTTGTTCGTTTGACTTCTTGATCGAGGATTTCAACTGGTTCTTCTATGAAGTGTAATCGCTCGTTGACCTGAATATCCTCTAGGGGTAGAACCAATGATTCATCACTTAGGCATTTCTTAAGGTTTGACACATGGAACGTATTGTGGATAACACTTAGCTATTGCGGTAAATTGAGTTTATATGCTACTGGACCAATCCTTTCAACTATTTCAAATGGGCCAATATACCTCGGACACAGCTTGCCTCTTTTTCCGAAGCATACCAATCCTTTCCATGGCGATACTTTCAAAATCACTTTGTCTCCCACTTGGAATTCTAATGGCTTCCTGCGGTTATCTGCGTAACTCTTCTGACGATCTTTTGCGGCCTTGATTCTGTCCTTAATAATTGCGATCTTGTCAGTAGTCTCTTGAACGATTTCGGGCCTAGTCAATTGTCTGTCGCCAATTTCCAACCAACTAAGTGGGGATCTACACTTGCGTCCATATAGGGCTTCATACGGTGCACACTGAATGCTGGTATGATAGTTGTTGTTGTAGGGGAACTCCACTAATGGTAGGTGAGTATCCCAACTTCCACCAAAATCTATCACACATGCATGCAGCATATCCTCTAGCGTCTGTATGGTTCTTTCTGACTGACCGTCTGTTTGAGGATGGTAGGAACTGCTTAAATCCAAACGTGTACCCAACGCTTTCTGGAGTGATCGCCAAAATCATGACGTAAAACGACTATCTCTATCCGAGATGATGGAAATAGCAACTCCATGACGCATAACGATTTCATTGACGTAAATTTGTGCAAGCCTTTCCATCTTGTAGTCTTCCCGAATAGGAAGAAAATGCGCAGATTTCGTAAGTCGGTCCACTATAACCCAGATTGCGTCGTGCCCCTTCCTGGTCCTGGGTAGCTTAGTTATGAAATCCATAGCTATTTGCTCCCATTTCCATTGGGGAATCTTGGGTTGTTGTAAGAGACCATATGGTTTCTGATGCTCGGCCTTTACTTTTGCACAATTTGAGCACTGATTTACGTACAAAGCGATGTCTTTCTTCATTCCCGGCCACCAGTAGTATTCCTTTAGGTCTTTGTACATCTTGTCGGCTCCTGGGTGAATCGAATATCTTGATTTATGGGCTTCATCCAAAATTGTTGATCGTAGGTTATTAACCTTTGGTATCCAAACTCTGTCTTCAAAGTAACGTACCCCATCTGACCTTGTTTCAAATCTAAGTTCCCAGTGATGTAGGGTCTCGTCCTTCAAATTCTCTGCTTTCAATGCTTCTTCTTGAGCTTCAAGAATTTGTGTCTTTAGACTCGTCTGAATGAACGCACCCATTGCTCGTACCCTTGACGGTTTCACCCTTTCCTTCCTGCTTAGTGCGTCGGCTACCACATTAGCCTTGCCTGGATGGTACTTTATTTCACAATCATAGTCGCTAAGCAGTTCAACCCATCTTCTTTGACACATATTAAGCATTTTCTGGTCAAGGATATGTTGAAGGCTTTTATGATCGGTGTAGATGGTGCATTTCGTGCCGTAAAGATAATGTCTCCAAATCTTAAGTGCGAACACTACGGCTCCTAACTCAAGGTCGTGAGTAGTATAGTTCTTCTCATGAACTTTAAGTTGCCTCGAAGCATACGCAATGACCTTGTCCTTCTGCATCAACACACACCCCAATCCTTGGTGTGATGCATCACAGTAGACTACGAAATTTTCCGCGCCTTCTGGCAACGCCAGAATTGGTGCATTACACAACCTATGCTTAAGTGTTTGGAACGCTTCTTCTTGTTTCTCTCCCCAAATAAACTTCTTATCCTTTTGGGTTAATGTCGTTAGTGGTTGCGCAATTTTTGAGAAATTCGCAATGAATCGCCGGTAATAGCCTGCTAAACCGAGAAATTGACGGATTTCTGTCGGGGTCTTCGGGGCTTCCCATCTCTGGATGGCCTCAATTTTTGCCGGATCTACATGAATTCCCTTCTCATTAATCACGTGGCCAAGAAATTGTACCTCACGAATCCAAAACTCGCATTTGGAGAACTTTGCATACAATTTTTGGTCTCTGAGCAGTTCTAGTATCAACTTTAGATGTCGCTCATGATCCTCCTTGCTTTGCGAATAAATTAGTATATCATCTATGAACACGATCACGAACTCATCCAAGTACGGTCTACAGACCCTGTTCATTAAGTCCATGAAGACAGCTGGTGCGTTGGTTAGCCCAAAAGGCATAACCTGGAACTCGTAGTGGCCGTAACGAGTCCTAAACGCCGTCTTGGGAACATCCTCTTCACGGACCCTCATTTGATGATATCCAGATCGAAGATCAAATTTTGAAAAGTAGGTAGCACCTTGAAGTTGGTCGAACAGGTCGTCGATTCGGGGAAGAGGGTATCGGTTCTTGATAGTCAACTTATTGAGTTCTCTATAATCGATGCACATCCGCAAGGATCCATCTTTCTTTTTAACAAAGAGAACTGGAGCTCCCCATGGTGAAGAGCTAGGTCTTATAAGTCCTTTGTCGAGCAGCTCCTGGAGTTGTCTTGACAATTCCTGCATTTCTGATGGGGCCAATCGGTGCGGTGACTTAGCCACAGGTGCAGCTCCAGGAATTTAGTCGATGTGACACTCGACTTGTCTTGACGGGGGTAGTCCTGGTAGCTCCTCCGGGAACACCTCGGGAAAATCCCGAATCACAGGAAAATCCTGAATGCGTTTCTCTTCAATTTCCTTGACTATAACATGAGCCAAAAACGCGATGCATTCCTTTTTCAAGAACTTCCGCATCTTCATACACGTCACTAACTTAAAGTTCTTTCCGGACTTCTCTCCGTGTACGACGAGTGTTTCGCCCTCTGGTAGTGGAATTCGAATGATCTTTTCGGAATAACATATTTCGACTCGGTTTTTGGACAGCCAATCCATGCCCACGACTATGTCAAAGCTTCCAAGCTCAATTGGAATAAGGTCTATACTAAAGCTCCTATTAGCTAAGTTTAAAGTGCAGTCCGTAATTACATCCCTGACCTTAACTTCCTGCCCATTGGCAAATTCAATAACGTAGACCTCTTTCAACTTTTGAGGTTTCAAATTAATTTTTGTCCTAAACTCTAGTGATACAAAGCTCCTAGGTCGACTAGTGAACTGCGATAATAGAACACTTAGTTACTAAGTGTGCTATTGTAAGTGCCTAAGATATGCAATGTTTATGCATGCACACACAAAAATTATACTTTCCATTTTTAAGTAGAAAATTTATTTTAAGCATACTTCCATTATGACCAACCCGAGTCTCTCATTATACTTACATGAATTAAACATAGGTGATCAGGCTTTGTTTAATTGAGGTATAATAATGTGACACTCAACTTGATTGTATTAGCAATATGCTTCAGACTTTTGACAATCATTTCGAAAACCGTTTTGAAAATAGTTTGCGTTATAGTTCGGTTATAGTTTGTGGTTTCCATAAGAAAACCGGCATTCTCTATAACCTTAGGCTCTGATACCAAATCTGTCACACCCCGCTAAAGCGGAAACACGAGATGTAACAGCTAAAGCTTCATAGCATTAGGAAATAAAACAACACCAACCATACAATTTCATAAGTTTTAAATTGTGAAGTTCCAAAAATTACAAGTTACAATCCATGGTTTACAAGCAACCGAGATGGTGTTTTTAACAAAATAGAGCAAAAGAAAAGAGCTTGGTTGATGTCGTCATGCATGCTAAATTTAGACTTTGTCGTTTACCTTCTTAGTCCCTGAAAAGCATGTTTAAAATAAAAGGTCAACTACAAAGAGTTGGTGAGTTCACAGGTTTTCCATATACACAACAGTTTTTCATCCAAAGGTTACTCTCATGAAACGTTTGTTCATGGCAAGCTTTAAGTTTAAAAATTTATGAGTACAATTTACAATGAATGACTTTTGCAAGATATATAACTGTTGAGCCACTACTAAGCCTCCGACAACCTACGCTCCGCGAACTACCTCAGAGGTGGTGTGTTGGCCACATGAGTAGAACATTATTAACAGATAAAGTGCACCCCTACTCGTCAGTCAAAGGTGGGTTTGTCAAACCAAATAGCGCTATCCACAAATATCACTGGCTCGTTATGAGTTAATAAGTAGTGTACCTATTGGGGACTTAACATTTTCATTATAACTCAACATATCTTTATCACTTATGTAAATTCGTCCATTCATTAGTACTCATTTATCAAATCATAAATATCCACAATTTAATATCATGAATCATTTAGCATTTTAAAATCATAACATGCTTTTCACCCCAAACATTAAACAAGTAAAACGGGCCTGTGAATACTCACGATGTTCAGCAAGGATTTCCAAGTGTTGCCGCACGGTTGCCCAAATGCCCGGTTCTAGGTCCTTCCTATGGAGTGAAACACATTATCAGCTTCGGCTGCTAACTCTTATGGCTAAAGTGTTGCTTAGCCCATCATGTCTTATAAAATGCCATAGTGTTAGTTATTAAGTTTAAGTATTATTTTTCGTCGACGATTTCTAGTAATTTATTGGTTTTAAACGGTTTGTAGGATTTTGTTGTTACATAATAAAATTTATAGTTTATAAGTAGTATTTAATCCGTTTTACCACGTTTTATATTTTCTTCATGACGAATACTTTCATTAATTACATATGTAATTGTATTTCTCATTTACCTTGTGATTTAAAATGTTGAGTTTGTTATAAATCTATTATTTGTTAGGGTATTATTCATATCTTCATATACATGTATATATAGTTTTTATTTATGGTTTTGACAATTTCTACAATTTATAAGCTTTTTATCTTTTAATAACTCTACAAATCCCTTTTTCTTTTGAATTAGAGTTTTACTTTTCTGGTGGCAGAATATTAAGTCCACTTATGGTCATTTTTAAATATCTTCTGGAAATTTGTATTAGTCCAACTTTTTATATGTATCAATTTAATGTCTTAGGGAACTTTTGCCATAATTATCATCATTTTTAGAGTTGGTTAGCTATTTTAATCATTACACTTAAGTTTAAGTGTCACAGTTACCAAAACAGTCTGCACCATCTTTTTGTCAAGTCCATTTGGAGGGTCAATCCTCAACATTTTTCAGTGATTCAAAATAGGTTATAACCCTAACTCATAATAGTATTTTCCAGAAAAATTTCATCATTTTTGGTTACATATTGAGGGAGATATGACAATTTTAAGTTAGACCTTTCATTCTGCCAGATTCTGATTTCTTGCATACCAGTCTTGGTTTGAGTGTTTGAGACCTCAAATCTTAATATTTTTGAGTGAAACCAATTTTGTTCGAGTTATAACTCATTAAAATAATTTCCAGAAGGAAAGTAAAGAATTTTAGTGGAATATTAAGAGACTTATAACTGATTAAAGTAGAGATTTTTCTCTGTCAGATTGTCTTTGCACACTTAATTTGATATGAGTAGATGAAGAGTCAAATCTTCGATTTTTTACATGAAACCACTTGGGTTGGAAACATAACACAATAAACAAAGTTCCAGAAAAAGATTCATATCATTTGGTTAAGTATTTTTCGAGATATGGTCGGATGAAATGCATGCAAGCAATCTGCCAGAAACTAAAAATTGTTTATTCATGGAAAATGAGTGTTTTATCTCTATATTTTCACTCATAAGGTTGGTTCTTTGATTGAACACTCATTTACCACTACTTTGACAGTGTTCTTAGCTAAGAAAATCTATTTTTTTGTCCTTTAAAAACTCATGCATGAACTCACACATTTCAGATTATGACAAAAATACACATGCATGTAGTCAAAACATCATGTTCTTGAGTTCTAGATGTATGGCTTAAGGATTATCACCATTTGTTTGACATAACATGTCTTTGGTGATTAATCTACCATGAAAAGGGTCCATCAAGGTCCTATTTCTAGAAACTCAAGAATCATGAAGATAAAGTAGGAAAAAGAAGGAGAAATTACAAGAAAAATGAAGAAGATGAAGGAGAACACAAGGAAATGAGTTTTACCACTCTATGGTTGATGTATACCTTCAATGTCTTCAAGGTTTTGACGATTTTTGCTGTGGATTGGGGCTGAATTCGGCTGGTGTTAGAGAGGGAAGAGAGAGTATTGAGTTTGAATGTAGAGAGAGAGGGGTTGAGAGGAAAATGAAGAGGTTTTCTTGAAACTATGGAAGTATTTAGTGGGTGTAGGTGTTGGGTTAATGGGAGGGCCGAATTTGGGCTTTAATTTCTGTTTTTATTTTTTTTATTTTTTTTGTTTAAGTTTTAATTAATATTGTTTAAGTATTTAAGAAATTTCATAAAACTTGATTTAAAGTAGCTAAAACTTCCTTTATCTAATCAATTTTTGGTTTGATTACCTAAAGTTTTAAAATTTAGATTTAGGTATATTTATAAACTATATTTTTACTCCTCTTATTATTAATATTTTTATATCCTAATGTTAACTGTTCTCATTGGCATTTTATAAGACAATTAAAGCAGTTCCGTGCGGTAACAGGATTTTCTAAGTGTACTGATGGGATTCTTAGGAAACTAACCCTTAGCCATCATAATTAAGTCATAATGAGTTAATCCTACTTGTTAAAACAAGTATTATACTATTCAGTAGCTAACCTGAGTGGCTTGGTTGACGGGTGTCACATGTTTGCACTTTGGATGAATCATTAAGTAGGCACTAGGAGGATATAGTTTTGGGCACCACCTTGGAGGTATGTGCCTAGATCTCCGCCTTGGGGGTAATGCCTTGGAGGTAGTCCCCAATGTGTTGGGCCTTG
Organism: Saussurea involucrata; assembly: GCA_033807775.1. Classification (NCBI taxonomy): domain Eukaryota; kingdom Viridiplantae; phylum Streptophyta; class Magnoliopsida; order Asterales; family Asteraceae; genus Saussurea; species Saussurea involucrata. Next base: position 31,634,414 of record CM066316.1, read on the forward strand.
TGGTGTTACTCGTAGGAGTAGACACTAAGGTATATCGTCTCTTGAGGAGTAACATGATTTGGTGTTTTTGGTCTCCCCCATTGATTCCAATTGCGAATATTCATTTATATGAACCATTGTTATGTGATATTGCATAATATATTATTTTTTCAACTCACTAGGCTTCTTGGCCTAACACTTATTTGGTGTTTAATGTTTACCTTGGGTTCTAACGGTGTCGTTGATAAGAAGGTCTATGCGGCCTCTAGTGTGAGCTTGGGGAGATACTTGCTTTTGGTGACACATGGACTTTACGGAGTACATCTTGAACTAGAGACGACACCCCTTTTTGTAATCTTTTATTCACAATGGAATTAGATTAGTTGGTTGTCGTTAAACTCCTATATTTGTAATTAAACCTTTCGGTGTTGATCATATTTCCCCATTTTTAGGAGGCTCTTATGGAAAATTTGTATCACTCTTCCGTTTTATGGAAGTTTTTATTTATCCCAATTTTTGGGGTGTTACAAGTTGGTATCAGAGCTCTAGTTTAAGTGAATTAGGTGATGACTATAACATACATAGACTTAAGCTGAGAATAGCGTCATTAAGCTACCGATGTTGGGTAGATGTCATAGGATGGGAGAGTGTTAGAACTTACGGAATTATGTTTATTGAAAGTTGTAATGACGGTAACGAGAATTCTCGTGTATAACTTGTTCATAATTTCACTTAGCTACTGCTATTATGAATATGTTGGTACATGAGCATGCTTGAATTGCTATTGTTATGATGATCGATAGATGTAGTAGTACGTACCTTGAGTTAAAACATATTTAGTCTATTTCTCAATCGTTTCTCGTATGTGTGTGGCAGACTGACATGGTTAACACTCGAAGCAAGCAACCGAATCCACAAAATGGTACCGTGGAGGACGAGTTTACCGTGGACCCACCAAATGAAGTCGAAGCCGTTGTGGTTCCTCTGATACCTCCTCTCTTGACCGGGGGAGTGGAGCATATTCCGAGGGTCAACATTTCTTCCTCCAACCCTATCATGACAGAGGTAACTCTTGAGGCTCAAAGGATAGATAGCATGCTACTGTCCATGAATTCGACTATGGCAAAGCAACAGGAATTCTTCATGAACTTATTAGATGATCGCGATGCAAGTAACCGACGACCCGAAACGGTAGCGAAAAACACTATAAATGGCTTGGGAGGCAATGTGATTGTGGTGGGTACGGAAAAACATGTGTTGACCAAGGACAAGCGGAAGAAGAAGGGTTGTTCCTACACGACTTTTCTTAGTTGCAAGTCGTCAGAATTTGTGGGAACTACCGATCCCGTCACTTGTATGAGTTAGATTAGAGAAATGGAAATGGCATTTGAAGCCAGTGAATTTGATGACTCACAAAGGTTCAAGTTTGCTTCTAATCTGCTCATGGGTGAGGCCCTAACTTGGTGGAATCTTACGTGATTCTCTATCACACCCGAAGTGTTGGCCAAACTTTCGTGGCCAACTTTCAAGAAGAAGATTCTTGACAAGTACTGGAGTGAAAGGGCTTTGGACAAGATTGAGGAAGAGTTCTGAAGTTTGAATAAAGGGATTATGACGATAATCGAGTACTCGAAACAGTTTCTCGAAAAGTTAAGTTTGGTGGAGCATCTGGCTCCCGATGAGAAGATGAAGATCAAGGCATACCACCGGGGTTTGCCAGCTGAAATGAAGACGGCCGTGAGGAACGCCAAAGTGTCGACATTGGAAGAAACGATTGAAGAGTCGTTGTTGGTGGAAGATGATCTCGCCCCCAAGAAAGGTTGAAACGTTGGCATGTTGGTGAGAAGAGGGAGTGGGAAGGGTCATCTGGACTTGTTCGCCATTCCAAACCGTTTTATGGAATAGATTTGGGGACGCTCTCCGAGACTCGAGGTGGTGTCACAAGTGTAAGAACAAGCATTCTGGCCCGTGTAACTCAAGGCCTCACTCGGGTTCATCCGAGTGTTTCAAATGTGGAAAGATGGATCATCTTAGCCGGGATTGCCCCATGAAAGGACTGATTTATTTTGAATGCCGTGAACCGGGGCACGTGAAGAGAGAGTGCCCAAAGCTTGTGGGGGGCAACCTAGGGGCTTCAAGTGGGCCAACACCAAGAAGAGAGAACCCGCCGAAGGCGCCAAGTCAAGCATTTCAGATGACCGCTAATGAGGCAAGGGAGACCACTGTTGTGGTGTCGGGTACATTTCTCATAAACTCATTGCATGCTCGTGTATTGTTTGATTCGGGTGCAAATCGCTCTTTTGTGTCTAGTTCTTTTTGTAAGCAATTTGTTACTCCTATCAGTACTCTCTCCAATGCCATGATGGTAGAAGTGGCTAACGGAGAGCAAGTGTTAATTCGGGAATGTTATAATGGTTGCACCTTGGAGATTGATGGGAATTCCTTAGAGGTGGATCTACTACCTATGGTAATAAGTGGTTTTGACGTGGTGATAGGCATGGACTGGTTGAGTAAGTATAAGGCCGACATATTTTGTTCCAAGAAGATGATTCGTGTGCCTTCAACAAACGGTGGAGTGGTTACCGTATACGGAGAGAAAGGGAAGAGAAGTACCTCTATCATTTCGCCATTGAAGGCTCGAAAGTTCCTAGAAAGGGATGTTCTTCGTATTTGGCATACATAGTGGATGCAAAGATAGAAAAGAGGACGATTGAGAATGTGGAGGTGGTACGGGAATACCCGGACGTCTTTTCAGAAGATCTACCCGGGTTATCACCGAAACGGCAAGTAGAGTTTCACATCGACCTTACACTGGGAGCGGCTCTGATAGCCCGTGCTCCCTACCGGTTGGCTCCAACAGAGATGCAAGAGATGATGACACAACTACAAGAGCTTCTGGAGAAGGGATTCATAAGGACGAGCTCGTCGCTGTGGGGAACTTCGATCTTGTTTGTAAAGAAGAAGGACAGGTCTATACGGATGTGCATCGATTACCGAGAGTTGAATAAGGTCACGGTGAAGAACAAGTATCCTCTTCCCCGAATTGATGACCTTTTCGACCAATTGCAAGGAGCGAGATGTTTCTCCAAGATCGATCTACAATTCGGGTATCACCAAGTTAGATTCAAGGAATACGACATTGCGAAGACAACTTTCCGAACGAGGTTTGGACACTACGAGTTCTTAGTGGTGCCGTTTGGTTTGACGAACGCCCCGATCGTGTTTATGGACTTGATGAACCGTGTATGCCGCCCTTTCTTGGACAAGTCGGTAATTGTCTTTATTGATGATATCTTGATCTACTCGAGGGACGAGGCCGAACACGCTCAGCACTTGAGAGAAGTGTTGGAGGTACTTCGCGAAGAGAAATTGTACGCCAAATTCTCCAAGTGTGAATTTTGGATGCATGAAGTTCAATTCTTGCGGCACGTGGTGTCGAAGGACAGGGTGAAGGTAGACTCGGCTGTAACAACCCAAAAGCCATAACATACATCATATAACATAACATGCATTCATATCATTAATTTACAACAAAAGTTACATAACAAACCAAGTACGGTCTCAATAGTCTTGAAACTACAAAATATATTAAAGCTTCTTAAACATCATCAATCAGCGGAGGCGTCCTACACCTTATTCTTTCATTTGCCGCTACCAAATCCTTGACCTGGAATACATATTTTTTAAAGGAAAATGAGGGTTAGACCAAACGGTCTAGTGAGATAATTCCTGTCATTTCAAAATCGTTATAAAACCATTTCACGTAATACTATGTATCAAAATAGTTTATATAAATCTTTCGTCAAAACACCCATATACCAGAATTATACAAATATCACATCATGATTCGTGCACAGTGTAATTGTTAGGACCATAAATGTCCTACATATTAGAAAGATATATAAATAATTAGTTTAGAGCTTAATTTGTTTAATTAATCTTTTTGTAAAAGCCTTTATGTTGGGAACTGAGGATATTTGCTAAGTATGGATAATACTGCCAGAACAAAGTTAGTACTGCCAGGGCATAATTACTACTGCAAGTGGACATTACTACTGCCAGAACAACATTAGTGCTGCCAGACAAAGTTAGTACTGCTTATGCAATGGTTACTACTGCAAGACAAAGTTAATACTGCTAGATCATTGTTAGTACTGCTTGTCATTGTTAGTACTGCTGGAACAAGGTTAGTACTGCTAGTCAAGTTAGTACTGCTGGATCAAGTTAGTACTGCTAGTCAAGTTAATGCTGCTGGATCAAGTTAATGCTGCTGGAATGAAGATTAATACTGCTGATGTGATAAGTTTGGTATGCGAAGAGATTGGAGATAAAGATGGAATAGATGAAGATATGCTTAAAGAAGATTCAGAAGATCAATTTAATTTTGATAGTTATCTTGTAATTATTGTGTATAAATAGTTGTTGATAGATAGCTATTAAAAAAACATATATACAAGTGATATACGTGAGATACAATTCGATTTTGTTTAGAGAGAATTAACCTCAAGGTTTAGAACCCTATTTCTAGAGAAGTAGAAGTCGTCGCCTGTTCATCAAGATTGAGGTTTGGTTGTAATCTTGTGAGTCGAAGCATTGAATACAAACAGCTGTGTGTTTTCTGATATATTGTTCATTGATTGTGAGAATTAAAGTTCTATTCCGCAGATTCTTTAATTCTGAATTCTAGGTATTATTAGTCTTGTTAAGATTCGATCCTGACAAGTGGTATCAGAGCTTGTGTTTCTTAGAATTCTACAATTATTATGGACAATTCTATTGAATCAAACAGTACTTTTGATTGGAGTGATCAAGCAGAAGAGGCAATTCAGAATCATGCTCTCATGGCAGAAGTCTCAGATATTCCTACTGAGGTAAAATCTAATCTCTGTTCTCAAGCTTGTATAGACACTGTTAAAAGGTATAGAGATCACAATCAGGGAATGTGTGATGACCTTAAGAGATTAGAAAAGGACAGAAAAGATTATGTAGTAATTGTTGAGAAGTTTGAAGAACAGATTAGGGCTTTTCAAGCCAATGAACTTCAACACTCCTATGATACAAACTACTGGAAGTGGGAAAAGGGTGGTCTGGAGTTCCAACTGAAAGAGTCTAGGGAAGAATGTGAGAAATTAAAAGAAGAACTTGAGAAAGTGAAACTTGATGTAGAAAAGTTTACTTGTGCCTCTAAAGTCATGGACAACATAATCAACTCTCAAATCCATAGTAAGTTGAAACCAGGCATAGGGTACAATGCCACACCCCCACCCTACAACAACAACTACATCCCTCCTAAGTCAGACCTATTAGAAACCAAGGATAGGAAGGACTTACCTGAAGGAGCTACTAAAATAGATCCATCAGATGAAGTTGTTGTGGAGGATAAAACTGAAAAAGAAGAGTCTAAGAAAAGGGACAAGAATGTTAGTGGTGAGATTCCCTTAGAGAATTACTTAAAGACCAATGAGGATGGTGGAAGTCCCTGGGATAAGAACAATGAGATGAAAAGATCTGAAAAAGGAAAGGGAGTTCATTATACACAGACCACTGTTGTGAACTCTAAAACTTGTGAACATTGTTCTTGCAAGAAATCTCAAGAGAATAAGCCCCAAAAACATGATAAAAAGAGGGGAAATCAAAGAAATTGGAATAACCAGTGGGCACAAAAGCAAGGAGTTAATCTGCAAAGGATTAACAGACCAAAACCTTGTTTTATTTGTGGCAAATTGAATCATCTTGCCAAATACTGTTATTTCAATCCTATTAACCAAAAGAAAAGTTTTCAAAGAAGTTTTCAAAAATCTTCTGGTTATAGGAAGCCTGCAAGGAATAATGTGGCTGAGAAACAAACTAAATCCAAAAGCCACATGAGAAAACAGACTGAAAAGGAATGTGTCAATATGTGGGTCCCCAAAAGCACTAATGTTAGTACTGATACCTCAGATAGTACTGCTGACAAGGATAGTGCTGCTAGAAGCAATACTACTGCCAATACTGCTGCTAGCAGTGTTAGTGCTGCTAACTCTGTTAGTGCTGCTAACTCTGTTAGTGCTGCTAACTCTGTTAGTGCTGCTAACTCAGTTAGTGCTGCTAACTCTGTTAGTGCTGCTAACTCTGTTAGTACTTCTTCTAAGGTTAATACTGCTTCTAGTTTTTGTGCTGCTAGACCAATCATATTGACAAAGTTCTCCAGTTCTGCAGTACCTAAGTTTGAAAATCTCATCAAAACACAGTGCAAGTACTTTGATGAGCAAGGGAGACCCAAGACCACTTCGGCTTGGGTTCCCAATAAAACTAACTGATTTATCCGATGTGCAGGGCAACCAACAGCTCAAGGAGAAGAGCATATGGCATGTTGATAGCGGTTGCTCCAGGCACATGACAGGTAACATGTCCTGCCTCAAGAATTTCAAAAGAATTGATGGAGGACGTGTTGCTTTTAGGAATAATCCTGCAGGAGGTAAGATAAGTGGTAAAGGTGATGTGTCAAAAGGTAAGATGACATTTGAGGATGTTTACTATGTTGAGCAATTGAGATACAACCTGTTAAGTGTATCACAGGTATGTGACAAGAAACATAGTATATTATTTACTGATTCAGAATGCATTATTCTTGCTCCTGGATTCAAGGTAGTTGATGAAAACATGATACTATTGAGAACTCCTAGAAATGTAATACCCCGGGTAAATCCGTTAGTTAAAAATCTAATTCCGTTAAGTTTATTTAATTTTAAAGTTTCTAATTAGGGAAAGTTTGGATAAGTTTATAAGTTAAGGGTGTTTTGGGTCATTGTTGAATAGTTTAAGGGCTAAAAGGTAAATAGGGTTAGATATTATCTCTTTAGACTTCAGATAATTTCATAATTCAGATTCAAGTGTGTGTTTGTGTGTGCGTTGAGAGAATAGGGAGAAAAAGGAAGAAAGCTAGGTTAAGGCATCATTTGGTGAGTTTGGAAGAGATTACAGGTATGTTTCCTTTACAATTTATGTTTGTAATGGTTGGTAAATGGTTTCTGTCGGATTAGAATCAATAGAATCGAACTGGTATGAATTTCAGTCGGATTTCTGGGTAAAAAATACCAAACCGACAGAGGTGTCCGGATGATATGAATGTGTCCGGATAGTTCTGTTGGGTGGTGTCCGGGTAAGTTGTTGATAGAGTCCGGACGATTTGATTGATGGTTTCCGGATGATTTAGAGTCCGGATGGCATCCGGATTCCTCGTGTTGTCCGGATTAGTCTGCTGTCCGGATTACTGAGGCTGTCCGGAAAAGTCATGTTGTCCGGAAAAAGTGGTGTTGTCCGGGTTGTTTGGGTTGTCCGGATAACTTGGCTGTTTGGGTAATTTTGAGGATAAAAGTTATGTAGATGTATCTAGAGTCCATAACCTGCTAGTAAGTCTTATACATAAGTTGGTAAGGAGATATTTGTATGTAAATGGTTTCAGATTCTGAGGTATTTGGATAAAGGATCGGATAGCTCGGAGAAAGGCTTGGAAGCGTATTTTAAGCATTCAAGGTGAGTTTTGATGTAAAACGTTTTGAACTGGAATACATATGTGTATAAATATATATATGAGATGATTATGTGGTAGGAATATGATTATGTGTATATAAATGACAATATGATGTAATGAGATATGTATTGTATTTATATAAGCTTTGCACTACACGAGTGCACTTGTTGCCGGGTTCCGGTGTGCGGACCGGTGTGTAGCCGGGTTCCGGTGTGCGGACCGGTGAGTAGTCGGGTTCCGGTGTGCGGACCGACAGGTAGCCGGGTTCCGGTGAGCGGACTGGTTGTTGATTTATTAGTTGGCTTGCTACCAACTATTATGGCCATTTGTGGAGGAATAAGGTGAATGAGATGTACACGATGCACGAGTCTGGATTGGTATTTAAATACGTGTGGTATGTTTATATTTTACGAAAGGTTTATCTAAACTATTTTGATACAAAGGATTTACTTAAAAGGTTTGATAATGATTTTGGAAAGGACCGGGATTAACTCACTAGACCCGTTTGGTCTAACCCTCATTTTGTTTTCAAAAATATGTTTTCCAGGTTAAGGATCGGCAGGAGAGGATGAAGTGTAGGAAGCTTTTGATGGATGTTGATTAGGAAGCTTAGATATATTTTGTAATGTCAAGACTAATGAAACCGTACTTGGTTTGTTATGTAACTTTTGTTGTAAATCAATGATATGTATGAATGTTATGTATTATGATGTATGTTATGGGATTTGGGTCGTTACAAATGGTATCAGAGCCCTAGTTTAAGGGATTTAGGTATTTGTACCCGTACCTAGACTTAAACTGCATGTGAAGTAGGATGTCCTTATTATTTTAGAACCTGGGGATGTTAAGTATAAAAAGGTAGAAGGAACATTATGTATGGTAATTTCAGATTACACCTGGCCAGTGTAATTGTGATCTTACAGGTGCATGTTTGGATTGGGATACCTTATTATATGGGGTATGTGCTTATGTGTATATTAATCTTGTCTGAATCTACAGAATGGCAGGCGGTACTCGAAATACGAATAGAAGAGGAGGAGGAAATCCGAATAGTACGAATCCACTAATAGGAACGGGGGGAAGAAGAGGAGAGCGAGGGGGAGGTAGATCCGGAGGTAGAACGGGGAGTAGAACTGGGGGCAGAACCGGAGGTAGAGTTCAGGGGCGATGTACGGAGTTTATTACCAGAGACGATTTGATGGCGGAGATGGGAAGACTTCAAGCAAATATCCAAGCTATGCTCGACCAAGCTCGTCATACTGAAACACCAGATCCTGGTTTGGAAGACGAAATGCCCATTACACCTACGGTCATACCAGTGTCAAGAAGGTGTGATTACAAGATGTTCTTAAACTGTAGACCTCCAACTTACTCAGGAGATAGAGACCCAGCGAAGGCGATGAGGTGGTTAAAAAAAATAGAAGCCATCTTCAAGACCAGTAAGTGTGCGGATGAGGACAGAGTATTATACGGAACGGCGATGTTGAAGGCAGAAGCTCTGTACTGGTGGGAAGCTCACATTGATTCCACAAGGTCGGATGTATACTCTACTTTTACTTGGGACGAATTCACAACAGCATTCAAAGGACAGTTTTGTTCTCAAGCAGCAGTTAGACAATTGGAAGAGGAGTTCATGAACCTACACCATCGAAGTTTATCGGTTAGGGATTACACCGCTCTCTTTCTGGAGAAGTCTCGCTTTGCGGAGTACTATGTTGCCACGGAGGCTCTAAAGATGGAAAGGTTTATTTTTGGGTTAAATGCAGAAATTAGAAAGCTAGTGACTGCAAGAGGACCCGATACCTTCTCAGCCGCAGTGGATGCCGCGGAAAATGTGGAACAGGATAACCGGAGAGACGTTGGTGATAAGAGTGCTGGGAAAAGAAAACTGGAAGAAACGATGTACGATTCGGAAGAATATGAATCCCCGAGGTTTGATAGTTATTCACCTTTCAGACCAGTTGAAAGACCATGTCCAAAATGCAACCGTGTGCATCAAGGAAACTGTTATGTGGATTCCCGAAGTTGTTACAAATGTGGAAAGACTGGTCACATAGTTAGAGACTGTCGGGTAACTCGATTATGTTTCGTTTGCAATTCCCCGGATCATATTCAGGCAGATTGTCCGCAATGGAAAGCACAGCAGGGTAGTATGACGGTAAGACCAACGAGTGTTAGACCGGGAGAGGAACAAGGGCCTGAGGTACCGAAAGTAAAGGGTCGAGTTTTTCAGATGACGGAACAAGAGGTGGAAGAAAGTCCTGATGAGGTTACAGGTATATTTCTATAAACTTTATACGTGCTAAAGTGTTATCTGACTTCGGTGCAAACCGATTCTTTTGTGTTTTCAATTTTATTATTTGTGTTAGAAAAATATTTGATAATTGTGTTAGAGATATAGAAGGGTGTGTTTAATTATTGTTGTTCTAATCTGTTAGTGGGGAGTGTGATGGCTTGAGTGTAAAGAATAATAGCGGTATGTAGAACGTGATGAATTGTGTGTGGAAGGTAATGATAGTGCGTAAAGTCTTGACCTAGTCATGAAGGCGACAGTTTAGTATGTTGTGTAGATTATACCCTAAACCCTAAACCCTAAACCCTAAACCCTAAACCCTAAAATGTGATCGTTGACGCTATCAAGAAAGGTATTGTTTAAATGTGTGGGGTAATGTGGATAAGATGGTGGCAGTTTATAATTAGTGAATGTGCGAGGTGTAGTAGTGATGAATTTCGTGAGATTAAGTGGTGGATTTGTGAGGATATGGAGTGAGTATAAGTGGAAACCTCTGCTCGGAATTTTGTTTGTAAGTTGTGTGAAGGTGTCAAAAGTATGTGGGGAGAGGTATGGATGTCTAGGCGGTGTGTAGTAGTGTTATTCAAGAATAAGAGAATGGAGTGGCAGTAGATAGTTAGCTAAAGAACAGGGTATTACCGTTTGAGAAATGGAAAATGTGAAGTTATTTTGAGCATTGAGTATGATTTCGGATTGACTCGATTAAGCTTCTGATAAGAGGTATGGTGAAGTTGTTAGTAAAGTATAGTAGTTGTTGAAATTAGGTGCGTGCAATTGGTTTGGAGGTGAAGGAAAGCTAGCTTATAGGATCCGTTAAGAGTGAGTACCCCCTAGTGAGCTATCCTTGGGAAAACGTGTTTTATGTGAGAAGAGAGTGGGAGAAAGTAGACGAATGTAATGATCAGAGTGAAGGACCATTGGATAGGACGTGATAAGTAGTTACCCTCGTTTATTGCTTAACCGAATTCCGGGACGGAATTCTTTTAAGGGGGAGATAATGTAATACCCCGGGTAAATCCGTTAGTTAAAAATCTAATTCCGTTAAGTTTATTTAATTTTAAAGTTTCTAATTAGGGAAAGTTTGGATAAGTTTATAAGTTAAGGGTGTTTTGGGTCATTGTTGAATAGTTTAAGGGCTAAAAGGTAAATAGGGTTAGATATTATCTCTTTAGACTTCAGATAATTTCATAATTCAGATTCAAGTGTGTGTTTGTGTGTGTGTTGAGAGAATAGGGAGAAAAAGGAAGAAAGCTAGGTTAAGGCATCATTTGGTGAGTTTGGAAGAGATTACAGGTATGTTTCCTTTACAATTTATGTTTGTAATGGTTGGTAAATGGTTTCTGTCGGATTAGAATCAATAAAATCGAACTGGTATGAATTTCAGTCGGATTTCTGGGTAAAAAGTACCAAACCGACAGAGGTGTCCGGATGATATGAATGTGTCCAGATGATATGAATGTGTCCGGATAGTTCTGTTGGGTGGTGTCCGGGTAAGTTGTTGATAGAGTCCGGACGATTTGATTGATGGTTTCCGGATGATTTAGAGTCCGGATGGCATCCGGATTCCTCGTGTTGTCCGGATTAGTCTGCTGTCCGGATTACTGAGGTTGTCCGGAAAAGTCATGTTGTCCGGAAAAAGTGGTGTTGTCCGGGTTGTTTGGGTTGTCCGGATAACTTGGCTGTTTGGGTAATTTTGAGGATAAAAGTTATGTAGATGTATCTAGAGTCCATAACCTGCTAGTAAGTCTTATACATAAGTTGGTAAGGAGATATTTGTATGTAAATGGTTTCAGATTCTGAGGTATTTGGATAAAGGATCGGATAGCTCGGAGAAAGGCTTGGAAGCGTATTTTAAGCATTCAAGGTGAGTTTTGATGTAAAACGTTTTGAACTGGAATACATATGTGTATAAATATATATATATGAGATGATTATGTGGTAGGAATATGATTATGTGTATATAAATGACAATATGATGTAATGAGATATGTATTGTATTTATATAAGCTTTGCACTACACGAGTGCACTTGTTGCCGGGTTCCGGTGTGCGGACCGGTGTGTAGCCGGGTTCCGGTGTGCTGACCGGTGAGTAGTCGGGTTCCGGTGTGCGGACCGACAGGTAGCCGGGTTCCGGTGAGCGGACCGGTTGTTGATTTATTTGTTGGCTTGCTACCAACTAATATGGCCATTTGTGGAGGAATAAGGTGAATGAGATGTACACGATGCACGAGTCTGGATTGGTATTTAAATACGTGTGGTATGTTTATATTTTACGAAAGGTTTATCTAAACTATTTTGATACAAAGGATTTACTTAAAAGGTTTGATAATGATTTTGGAAAGGACCGGGATTAACTCACTAGACCCGTTTGGTCTAACCCTCATTTTGTTTTCAAAAATATGTTTTCCAGGTTAAGGATCGGCAGGAGAGGATGAAGTGTAGGAAGCTTTTGATGGATGTTGATTAGGAAGCTTAGATATATTTTGTAATGTCAAGACTAATGAGACCGTACTTGGTTTGTTATGTAACTTTTGTTGTAAATCAATGATATGTATGAATGTTATGTATTATGATGTATGTTATGGGATTTGGGTCGTTACAAGAAAGGATAATGTGTATTGTTTAGATTTAGAAAGTGTTTCATCTGATTCATCTCTAAACTGTTTAGTTTCAAAAGCTTCAATAGATGAATCATCACTATGGCACAGAAGGATGTGTCACATGAACTTTAAAACAATGAATAAACTTGTTAAAAATAATCTTGTTAGGGGTTTACCATCAAAAGTCTATTCATGTGATGATCATTGTGTTGCATGTCTCAAAGGCAAACAACACAAAACTTCTCATAAGTCCAAAGAGATAAACACTATCTCAAATCCTCTTCAGTTGTTGCATATGGATCTGTTTGGCCCTACAAATGTCATGAGCATTGGCAAGAAATCATACTGTTTAGTTACTGTTGATGATTACTCTAGATTTACTTGGGTATATTTTCTGAGAACTAAAGATGAGACAAGTGGACTGATCAAAACTTTTATTCTTAGAATTGAAAACCAATCAAATCAAAAAGTGAAAGTCATTAGATCAGATAATGGGACTGAATTTAAAAACCTTGATCTAAACACCTTTTGTGAGAAAAAGGAATTGAGAGACAATACAGTGCTCCTAGGACTCCACAACAGAATGGTGTTGCTGAGAGAAGGAATAGGACACTGATTGAGGCTGCTAGATCTCTGTTAGCTGATTCAAAATTACCCACTACTTTTTGGGCAGAAGCAGTTAATACTGCTTGTTATGTTCAAAACAGAGTGTTGGTAATAAAGCCTAAAAACAAGACACCTTATGAGCTTTTTCTGAAAAAGAAACCATTTATTGGATTTTTCAAACCATTTGGTTGTCCTTGTACAATTCTCAATACCAAATCTCACTTAGGTAAGTTTGATAGCAAAGCAGATGATGGTTTTCTTGTTGGTTACTCATCTCAGAGTAAGGCTTACAGAGTGTTTAATACCTCTTCTAGAATAATTGAAGAAAGTGACAATCTCAAATGCAATGAGAACACACCAAATCCTATTGGTTCAGGTCCTGATTGGCTGTTTGACATTGATTCACTCACTAATTCTTTGGGTTTCAGTAGTGATGTAAATACAGGACAAAGGGATGCACCTCCATCAGATCACAGAATTCAATCTGTGATATTTCCACTCCCTACCATTGATCCTGTTGATTTCTGTGAACAAGAAAAGGAAGCTGAACCCATTCAGAATGAAGAAGAGAGAAGAATAGAGGAAAATCAGACTTCAAGAGAGCCTGAAGTGACTGAAGAAGCTGGAGAAGATCCAGACTTAAATGAGTCAAATCTGGATGGGAACTTAGTTGAGGAACCTGGTCATCCATCAAGAACTCAGAAAAATCATCCTCCTGAGTTGGTTATAGGAGACATTGCTTCTCCCATGATGACTAGGAAACAAAGCAGACTTCAAGAGCTACAAGATCAGCAGAATACAGTTAATACTGTACTTACTTGCTTTCTATCCCAAATTGAGCCCAAAAAGGCTTATGATGCTATGAAAGATCCAAGTTGGATAGAAGCAATGCAAGAGGAGCTGCTACAGTTTAAATTACAGGATGTTTGGGACTTGGTGGAACTTCCAAAAGGTCATAGAGCAATTGGCACCAAGTGGATTTTCAGAAACAAGAAGGATGACAGAGGAATTGTGATCAGAAACAAAGCAAGGCTGGTTGCACAAGGGTATACTCAGGAAGAGGGCATAGACTATGAGGAAGTCTTTGCTCCAGTGGCAAGGATTGAAGCAATTAGGCTATTTCTAGCCTATGCCTCATACATGAAGTTTAAGGTCTACCAAATGGATGTAAAAAGTGCTTTTCTGTATGGAAGTATTGATGAAGAAGTATATGTCTGTCAACCCCCTGGATTTGAGAATCCATTGCACCCTGACAGAGTGTACAAGCTGAAGAAGGCACTTTATGGTTTACATCAAGCCCCAAGAGCATGGTATGACACCCTGTCTACCTATCTCCTGAAAAATGACTTTCAAAGAGGAGTCATTGACAAGACCTTGTTCATTAAGAGGAGAAAGAAAGGCACACTACTTGTTCAGATCTATGTGGATGACATCATCTTTGGATCCACAAATGATCACATGTGTAAAGAGTTTGAAGAGTTAATGCACAAGAGCTTCAAGATGAGTTCCATGGGAGAACTTACTTTCTTCCTTGGGCTTCAGGTGAAACAGAGGAAAGATGGGATTTTCATAAGCCAATCCAAATATGTGAAAGACATCCTGGACAAATATGGTTTAACAGACTCAAAGCCAGCAAGCACACCAATGGAGACACACAAACAGATCACTGCAGATCTTGAGGGGGAGGATGTGGATGTCCACCATTACAGATCTATGATTGGATCACTCATGTATCTCACAGCCTCTAGACCAGACATTATGTTTCCAGTATGTGTTTGTGCCAGATTTCAGGTTACACCTAAACAATCTCACATGCATGCAGTCAAAAGAATTTTTAGATACCTAAGAGGGCAACCTAGATTAGGTCTTTGGTATCCTTATGAATCTTCATTTGACTTGCTTGCATACTCAGACAGTGACTTAGGTGGAGCTAATATGGATAGGAAGTCTACTTCAGGTGGATGTCAGTTTTTGGGTGCAAGACTTGTTTCATGGCAGTGTAAGAAACAAACCACAGTGTCCTTATCCACAACAGAAGCTGAGTATATAGCTGCTGCAAGTTGCTGTTCTCAGGTGTTATGGATTCAGAATCAGATGTTGGACTATGGGGTAACATTTCTTCACACTCCAATCTTCATTGACAACAACAGTGCCATTAGCATTGTTAACAACCCTGTCAAGCACTCAAAAACAAAGCACATAGAGATCAGGTATCACTTTATTAGAGACTGTAATGAAAAGAAATTGATTCAAGTTGCTAAAGTTCATACCAATGACCAGTTTGCAGATCTATTCACAAAAGCTTTTGATGTGGGTAGATTCACTTTCTTGGTAGCCAGTGTGGGCTTAATCAACCTTGAATAAATTCATGATTTTTATTTTTTTCTATATATACCTGTATTTCTTTGTTTATTTGGTATTACTAACTAGTGTTCTCAGAACCTCAGTATGACTCAGATGGACAAGTGCTGCAAAGTGTAAGTATAGTTACTACTGCCAGTGCAGAGTTACTACTGCTAGTACATATTTTCTACTGCCAATGTATAGTTAATACTGCTTAGTAGTTAATACTGTATGAGTAGTTAATACTGCTTTAAAGTTAATATTGCTTAGTAGTTAATACTGCTTTGAAGTTAATACTGCTTAGTAGTTAATACTGCTTTGAAGTTAATACTGCTTTGAAGTTAATACTGCTTAGTAGTTAATACTGCTTGGTAGTTAATACTGCTTGTGTAGTTAATACTGCTGTGTAGTTAATACTGCTCAGTCGTTAATACTGCTAAGTAGTTACTACTGCTTGTGTAGTTAATACTGCTGTGTAGTTAATACTGCTCAGTCGTTAATACTGCTAAGTAGTTAATACTGATGTGTAGTTAATATTGTTTTGCAGTTAATACTGCTCAGTCATTAATACTGCTAAGTCGTTAATACTGCTTTTGAAGAAAATCAGGGCTAGTACTGCTATAAATACTCTTTCAGCCCGCCAAAGTTCATAACGTTTTTTTGCATTCAATTTCTCTCTCTCGTTCTCACCTTTTCTCCCTAGAATCTCTGTGTTTTCTATCCAAATCCTCAGGAAGAATGACGACAATGGAGTTTGTCGATGAGCACAATGAGATTGCGATGCTTCAGAAGCCGAAGCAGGCCGCAGGATTTCATGAGATTGTGGATTTTCTCAAGTCCTCACACATCTCTCATGCCCTAACAGTGTGCCCAACCATATATATCGAGCATCAAAAGCAATTTTGGGAGAATGCCGCTGTTATTTTCGAAGATGGGCAGAAAATCATTCGAACAAGGGTTTGTGACAAACCCTTGAAGGTCACAGAGGAGGTTATTCGCATCACTCTGCACTTAGATGATGCCTCGGGTATAACCTATCTATCTAATGATGAACTTTTCTCGACCTTACCAAGAATGGGGTATGAAGGTCCCATTGGCGTTTTTAAATTCTTCAAGTCAAAATTCTACACCCAATGGCGATTTCTTGTTCATACTCTTATGCACTGTATTTCAAAGAAAACAACTGGATGGAGTGAGTTTAGCAGTACCATTGCTTATGCCTTGGTCTGCTTAACCACTGCCAGAAAGTTCAATTTTTCAGCAATGATTTTTAATGATCTTGTGGCAAACCTAGAATCCAAAAAGAAATTTTACATGTATCCCAGGTTTGTCCAAGAAGTAATTAACCATGAATTGACGGATTTACCTCAGTCTGCTGAGGTATATGTGCCAAAACCCCCCTAAAGGGAAGGTTTTCTCAAATATGAGAAGAATTCCTAGGGACTCGGAAGGAGTTGACACACCATTGTTCTCTACAATGATGGTTGTGTCCCACACCACTGAAGGTATGGCATCAGGGTCAAGGCCCCCATTAGACACACCCACTGATGACCAATCCCAACCTTCCATCACCAAAGACATCCCTCAGTCTATTCTTGTACGACCCACTCCCAAAATAACCAAAAAGTTTGAAAGAAGAAAGGTACACAAGGTTCCTTCCCTTGATGTATCTCCTAAGAGCCCGAAGCCTTTAAGCCCTCTGTTGGAGCATTCTCCAATGGAGAATATCGAAAGGGAAACCACAGGGGTGTCTCCCAACCCCAAGAAGGTTCTCACTAAGGAGAAGGTTGAGCATGTGAGTCGCAAGGCTGCCACTACTGCTGCTAGCAAAGAGAAGGCCAGTGGTAATATAACTAAGACCTTCCTCACGGCAACTCAGGGTGAGAAATCATCCATAGGTCCCAGGTGCCAAGAAACCAAGGGGGTAGGTAGTGCTTTTGCTAGGCAAGAGACACCTGCTACAATTTCCAGTGATCCTTTAACGGAGGTAAAAACTCCTAAACAAGGTGAGGATAGATATACGTACGAGGAATTGATGGAAACCATTGCCAACATCAACATTGAGGTCGTGGATCAGCAGAAGGAGATTGATGAGCTTAAGAAGGTGGTTCTTCATCAAAACACCAAGATAGAAAAGAATAAGAAGCTGATCACCAAACTGCTACAAAGAAGGAAGAAAGCTCAGTATGTTCTGAGAAGGAGAGGATCAACCTCTGATGCTTCCAAAAAGGGGAGTTAGACTCTGATCTACACATGGAGGATGCAAAGATTGAGGGGAGTATGAGTATAAGGTTGAGGGGGAGTCTGAGCAGGCTGCAGATATAACAAAAGAAGCAGAAACAGAAAAAGCAGTAGAAACGGTTACTGATGTTGATATTACAAAGGAAGTAGAAACAGATAATGCTGCAGTATCTGAGACTGAAGCAGCAGTAACTGAAATTTTGAAGAATCTTGTGGAGGCAGTAGTATCTGAAAGTGAGAAGGAAGCAATACCTGCAACTAAATCCGAGATTGATGCAGAGATATTTTGGATTGTGAAGGATAGTGTTGAAGCAGCAGCATTAAAGGTTATAAAAGAAGCAGTAACAGCTATAGCAGTAGAAATGGTTACTGCTGCTGAAAAACATAAGGCAGCAGAAACCATCCCGGAAGCAGCAGAAACAAAGGAAACAGCTGAAATCATTCCTGAAGCTGTTAAAACTTTTAAAAGAACAAAGATGATGTCAACCAAAAGGCCAAGAACAAAGTCCATAGCTTCAAAGAAGAAAGATGTAAAGAAGCCAAGGGTGGAACCAACTGTAGAAGAAGCCCAGGAGGAAGCAGTGAAAGATAAATCTGATCCAAAAGTTGCTGAAGAAGAAGTGGCAACTCCCTCAGGTCAACCAAGCAATGTACAATCACTGCCAAATGCTCAATGTGATATGTATATTACTGTGGTTGATACCAATCCAATCAAAGCTAAACCATTAGCTTCTATGGCTCCTGAAATCATCTTCTGGGATACTTTGAAAGATCAGAGAAAGGAGTACATTAGAGTAAAAAGAGCAGATGGGAAGTTTGAGGTCAGTTCTACATGGGGAAAACTTTTAAGGATGTGCTCTAGATCAGACTTGGAAGAAATGTTCAAGGTAGGAATGAAGCTTTATGGAAATATGCTGACTGAAAATGGAATGTCCAACACCAAAATGGTACTTGAATTCTTGTGTCTAATGTTCAATACAGAAGCAGTTAAGTATTTGACAAAAAGGCAATTTCAAGTTGTTACCAAATGGATGCTTATTGAAAACTGTGGTGTGTATGTCATAACTCTTGACAATGCATATCATGAGTATTACTTGGTGGATAAAATATACAAGCACAACATGAAAAGGTTGGATGGAATGCTAAAAACTAAGTTGGTGAGTGACAAAGACTCTGAGATGGCAAGATACCTGGTAAGAAGGATTATCAATCAAAGTCTGGGAGTGAATCCTGATTTATGCGTTCATGATTAAGTTTTGGAAGCATCATCTGAAGAACTTGACTTCTCTTCCTGAAAAGTCAAGTTAGGGGGAGATTGTTGGGAACTGAAGATATTTGCTAAGTATGGATAATACTGCCAGAACAAAGTTAGTACTGCCAGGGCATAATTACTACTGCAAGTAGACATTACTACTGCCAGAACAACATTAGTGTTGCCAGACAAAGTTAGTACTGCTTATGCAATGGTTACTACTGCAAGACAAAGTTAATACTGCTAGATCATTGTTAGTACTGCTTGTCATTGTTAGTACTGCTGGAACAAGGTTAGTACTGCTAGTCAAGTTAGTACTGCTGGATCAAGTTAGTACTGCTAGTCAAGTTAATGCTGCTGGATCAAGTTAATGCTGCTGGAATGAAGATTAATACTGCTGATGTGATAAGTTTGGTATGCGAAGAGATTGGAGATAAAGATGGAATAGATGAAGATATGCTTAAAGAAGATTCAGAAGACCAATTTAATTTTGATAGTTATCTTGTAATTATTGTGTATAAATAGTTGTTGATAGATAGCTATTAAAAAAACATATATACAAGTGATATACGTGAGATACAATTCGATTTTGTTTAGAGAGAATTAACCTCAAGGTTTAGAACCCTATTTCTAGAGAAGTAGAAGTCGTCTTGATTGAGCCTGTTCATCAAGATTGAGGTTTGGTTGTAATCTTGTGAGTCGAAGCATTGAATACAAACAGCTGTGTGTTTTCTGATATATTGTTCATTGATTGTGAGAATTAAAGTTCTATTCCGCAGATTCTTTAATTCTGAATTCTAGGTATTATTAGTCTTGTTAAGATTCGATCCTGACACTTTAATTATAAAAGGGCTTAGATTAGGTTATTTGGGCTTAGCTTTGTGTTTAATGGGCTTGGGCCTTGTTGTCTAAGGCCTAAGTATATAAGGCTAGTCTTAACCTTAGAATTAGGTTAGACGTTCGATAGACGATTCATTAGAGATTAGAGCTTAATTGTTTTAGAGAGAGATAGTTGTTTTTCATTCAAACATTTGTAAACTATCTTGATTAATGAATATGAGAGGGATGACAAGTTGAAATCATTATATGTTCTTGTTATTCCTCATTGAATCGTTGTTACCTGTTAAATCAAGGACTAACAATTGGTATCAGAGCAGAATCGGTTATTTGAAGATACGAAAGAAATCGAACGAAAGCGAGAAAAGGCAAGAAAATTCGCAGAAAATTTTCTGGAAAATCACAGCCAGCCGTTTTGCCTATTCTCGAAGATTGAACCGTCGGATCGTCGCGATTGTTGGACAGTAACTTTGGGACATCGTTTTTCACATTCTGACCGGTTGGATTAATCGTTTGAGGTCCAGAAGGCATCCAAAATATTTTCGACAGACATCAGTAATTGTTTTGAAGAAAATCATTCTTCATTCGGGTTTGCAAAGTTTTTTCATCGTTTAGATAATTTTCTGCTATATCTCGATTGTTCAATTGATTTAATCTAGTCTTTATCTGCGTTTACAAGGACTCAAAGGTATTAATTTTTCAAGTTAAAATCAAATCTTGAGTTTTTTGGTGTTCTTAATTTATTTGTGGTGATTGTTGAAAAATAGGATATATTTTGCTTAGAAATCGATTTGGGTACGTTTCCGGGTAAGTTTCCTATTTCTCATTACTTTTCGGGTAAAAACACAAAGTGTCCGGATGAAACCTTTGTCCGGATAATTGTTTGCAAGAGTTACCGGACAATTTTGCTTGAGTTACCGGAAGTCATAACTTTCCGGTTGACTCCCTCTTTCCGGATACATCAACTAAAGCCTACTATTGTTGACTTTTTGCATTTCTTCCTTGACCGTTGTCCATCGAAGCATACATACATACAGGTCTATATTTACTATACATGCAAGAGTTAATTTTTGTTTCATTTCATATACATCGCTGCATTAATTTTTTTTTAAGTTAATTTTTTTTAGGTTAATTTTTTTTATCAACTTCATTATACATCATTCACCCGGTAAGTTTGTCCCATCCGGTAAGTGTATTTGTCCGGTAAGTATCAATTCTCTGTTTATCCGGTAAGCTTCCCATTCGGACAAACATCTTCATCCGGTAAGTGTGTTCATCCGAAAACTACATATCATCCGGTAAATCACCTGGTAAGTTTGTCCCATCCGGTAAGTCTCAATTCTTTTTACCCGGTAAGTTTTCCATCCGGTAAGTTGAATTGTTGTGCACTTTCCGGTAAGCCTCATATCACCCGGTAAGCCATTTTTACCCGGACTCCATCCGGAATCTTCGTGCCCGGTAAGTATTTGTTTATCTATTATCCGGTAATCTCATCTCATCCGGTAAACCAACTTTCATCCGAAAACTCATTCATCCGGTAAGTTGTGTTTGGTTGGTAAGTTCTCGAAGTTTGATTTCGTTCGTTCCTATAATAATCAAAGTTTAAATTTTGGAAACGAATTTATTTTTAGATTTGTTTTTCAAATTTAATTTTTGATTTTCTTCCGCATTGTTGATTCTTCAAAATAACACCGATTAACGATCAATTTTTTCAGGTAACAATGTCAAAGTATTGCTTCAATCGGGAGTGTAAAGATCTGATGAGAATGCATGAAGAGAATTGGAAGCAAGCAAATGAAACGTACAAAAAGCACTTCAGAGAACTGAAGGAACAGAAACTGCAAATATCTGAAGGTTCTGAGAAACTTCTTAAATCTGATGAAAAGGCGAAGATCTTAGAATCTGAAAACACTGAGCTAAAAAGGAAGATTTCAGAATTGCCATCACTAGACGAGATAAAGGCACTTGAAAAGAAAGCACATCAAAGACTATGTGAAAAGAATACCAAGCAAGCAGATGATTTGTGCAGCAAGTACATCAAGGAGCTGAAGGAACTGAAATCTCAAATCTGGAACAGCTCTGAGAAGCTTGCTGAAGAAGAAGAGAAAGGTAAACTCCTAAACCTTGAAAACATTGAGCTTAAACGCAAACTCACTTCTCTTGAAAAGACTCTTGAAAAGGAAAAGGAAAGTTTTGAAAAAGAAAGACAATTGCTTAATCAAAAGCAATCTGGGCTTTCAACCAAATCTCTAGAAGAGAAGAAGAGACTTGAGCTTATGTGCTTAAAACTTTCAAAACAGATCTCCGACTTTGAAAGGATTTTAATTTCAGAAAGAGAGAAGTTTGAAATAGAACGCAATTCTTTTACTAAAACGAATGGAGAATTTTTCTTTGAAAATATCTGATTTAGAAAAAGAATTGGACGTTCTAATCAAAGAGTCTGAGAAAGGGAAAGTTGAGGGCTTTAGGGCTAAATGCTTGAAAGATGATTTTCAAAAGGAGAGAAAGATCTTTCAAACTGAGATTTCTAAACTTACTCAGAGATTATCTGGATTAGCAACCGAGATTTTGAAAGAACAATTGGTCAAATCTAATTTACAAATGAAATTTGATTTAATTCTCGAAGAACGAAATTCCTTAGAAAGAAAGATCAAAGGTGTTCAACCTTCTAATGCTTCAAGTTCATTTTCGACAATTTGTTCTTCAAAGAATTTTGTCAAATCAAAGGATTTTTCAAAAGATCAGATTCGACCTTCCAATATTTTCTATAATTCTCGTGTTTACAATAAAGATAATCCATCTTTCAAGAAAGTAAAAATGGAGTGAAGAGTTAAAGGAACCACTCCTGCTCCGAAGTCATCCGTCCCTGTAAAGAATGCCAAGAATAACACAGCTTTCCATGCTAAATTTTTTGTGACAACTGATCGTGTTTATTCTGTTAATAAACTGATCAGCTTATCTGCACAGAAGCTGTGTTGTTCTTATTGTGGAACAAATGACTTTGTGAAGAAAGACCATTCTATGTATTGGTATGGTACTTATAGTATCCCCGGTCCTCACAGTCATAGGGCATCTAACCGACAAGGATCCATCCCAAGATGGATACCCAAATCCCTCTAATCTGTTTTGCAGGAATGTCATGTACATTTAAATTAGAAGATTCTTTTCACATGACGAGCATTCAAAGGTTAGGCCAATTTTGAGGGGGAGTACTATCGTATGCAAGGTATGTGAACTTCAACTAAATTCAAAGACTGTGGGAATTCATTCTGGATAACTTACTTGTGTTTGTTATTCTCCATGTTTAAATTCCATGATTGCCACGTGTCATTTTTCTTGAATTAAGTTATTTCCATGTCTCATATGTTTGTTGATCTTTCGATGGAAATACACTCGTTTGAATTCATAGTTGTTTTTCAAAGTTCGCTAATTCTTGCAAATGATTTCATTCTTATCTGATAAAATAATTGTGACCAGTTCTTCACAATTAAACTTTCTGATCATTGTCTCATTTTTGCAAACACTGTGCTTACTGAGTCAATCTGTTTTGCGCTTGATTTTGTTTCTTGAAACTCTGGTATTTCAAAAAAGATGACTTCTGAATAATTCAGTTCAGAACTCGTTCTTAAATGTTATGACTTCTGATCATCTCAGATCAGGACTCGGACTTAAATGTTTTGACTTCTAAACACTTCAGTTTAGAACTCGTACTTCATTGTTTTACTTAACTGTTCTACTCGTTGCATGAGTGAGTGTTAGGACTTACACTGTTTCTATGGTCTATCCATAACCGGAAGGACCTACCCAAGAAACACATCCAGTTTTAGACATCAGTGAGGGGTCTAGATTAATAGATGAGTTTGGAGAGAAAAGAATATGGTGAGGTTGTGACAGGACTTAAAAGAACTATTGGTCCTTACCAAACCGAGTCAGTTATCCGGGTAACCACACAATCTATTCATTCTCGTTCTTTGGAGATGAATATTGAAACAGACATGGACCCAGTGTCGATAACTCATGTCACCCCACCCAGCCACTCAAGTATCTCACAAAAGATGCTTGTTTCACATATTCACGGAGATTAGCACATAATCTATCTATTCCTCACTCGGAGGTCTTAGATATTGAAAAAGGAAGACATCAGCTCCGGTCTCCGAACTTCACATTCTATTCACTGTGTCAATTGATTTTTAACTTGCGTCCCAGGTTAAATCAATATTTTGAGCCAAATAGATAGAATTTATTTTCTTTCACACATGCACGAGTCTTTGTGATTCCCATTGCATATCTTCGTGATATTGCCGGAACAGTTTGAGAGGTAATTTTTTATATTTTACTTCTGTGATAACTGGAAGTCCTATCAGAGATTCCCCATTGCCAACTCTGAACATAGGCCACACAATTTTTTAAAATTGTTGTGATAACAGTTACTAACGTGTTTCTGTGTTAGCTTTTTACCCCGTTCTGGTTACTTACTGTTTTATCTGGATTCTTTGCTACTCGTCACAATTGTCTTTGAACGTGCATGATGCTCCGGATGCTCCTACTCATCATGAGGGGGAGAAAGGGTACAGATTCAAAGACACGGATTATCAAGTTGAGGGGGAGTTAGCAAAAGCCGAGGGGGAGTAAAGAAGACCCCACGCAAAAGCTGAGGGGGAGTAACAAGACCCCTTGCAAAAGCCGAGGGGGAGTAACAGTTATTTGGTCAGTTCTGACTTTCAAAGAGCTTCAAAGTGCATTTAAGTAATCAAAGTGCTTACAAGTGATCAACTCTTCTCATCGTTTATCAAGTGGTGTTCGCTTCAAATTGTTTCCTCCTTCGAGCATATTGGTTCGACACGTTCTTTTAAAGCTGAAAGCTAATTCAAGAGCTTTAATCAAGAGCTTTATTCAAGGGGGAGCGCTGAAAAGACATGAAGTCAAGCAACACCGAAGTGTTCAAAGTTTCAAGAAGAAGAGAAGATCAAGACTTGAAGATTTCAAGACCGATTTTTATTTATATATCTTTAGGGGGAGATTGTTAGGACCATAAATGTCCTACATATTAGAAAGATATATAAATAATTAGTTTAGAGCTTAATTTGTTTAATTAATCTTTTTGTAAAAGCCTTTAATTATAAAAGGGCTTAGATTAGGTTATTTGGGCTTAGCTTTGTGTTTAATGGGCTTGGGCCTTGTTGTCTAAGGCCTAAGTATATAAGGTTAGTCTTAACATTAGAATTAGGTTAGACGTTCGATAGACGATTCATTAGAGATTAGAGCTTAATTGTTTTAGAGAGAGATAGTTGTTTTTCATTCAAACATTTGTAAACTATCTTGATTAATGAATATGAGAGGGATGACAAGTTGAAATCATTATCTGTTCTTGTTATTCCTCATTGAATCGTTGTTACCTGTTAAATCAAGGACTAACAGTAATTCTCCTCATTCTCGTTCTCATGGCCAAATTAGTTGGTAGCAAGCCAACTAATTATCGTCACTGTACCAAAATACAATCAACTCCGCTGCAATCACATACAGTCCCACTGCAATTTCCTACAGCTCCACTGCAATTCCATACAGCTCCGTTGCATTTCCTTACAACTCCGTCGACTAATAATTCGGCTAACATATACTCGTGTAGTGCAGTGCTCATATGAATACAATATATATCTCAATATATTATATTGTCATTTATATACACATAATCATATTCCTACCTCATAACCATCTCATATATATATATATATATATATATATATACATATATATATATATATATATATATATCCCAGTTCGAAAATGTTTTAAAGAAAAACTCACATTGAATGCTTATAATACGCTTCCAAGCCTTTCTCCGAGCTATCCGATCCTTTATCCAAAATTCTCAGAATCTGAAACCATGTATATACAAATATCTCCTTACCAACCTATGTATAAAACTTACTAGTAGGTTATGGACTCTAGATACATCTACATAACTCTTATCCTCAAAATTGACCAAACAGCCAAGTTATCCGGAAACCTCAAACCACCCGGACAATCATGAACTTTCCGGACAGCACAATTTTCCGGACAACCTAGACAATCCGGATAACATCTTTAATCAGGACACAAAGGTATCCGGATACCATCCGATATCCATTTCATCCGGAAAAATAGTGAAAAGAGAACTTACCCGGATAAAGACTCGTCCGGACACCACTAAAATGTCACCCGAACACTATCAACAAAACCATCCGGACACTATCAACAGGACTCCCGGACACATTCTTACTGTGTCCGGACACCTCTGTCGGTTTCATCCTTTTTGCCCAGAAATCGACAGAATCAATACCAAACATGAAATGGACTATTCTAATCCGATAGAAACCTAGTACCAGTGATTACAAACATAAAACATAAGAAGAGCATACCTTAATTTCACTTCCAAGTGCATCAATTATACATCCTTAGCCATAAACCCTTCTTTCGTCTTCTTCTTTCCAAAAAGACATACACACACTTGAGAACTGATCTTTCTGAATTGTAAAAATATCTGGACTTCTAAAGGCTAATATCTAAATATATTTACCACTTAGACCTTGTACTCCTTATTAATAACCAAAACACCTTTAAACCTTTAATTTAACCAAACTCACCCTAAACCTTAACCTTTAAAGTTAACTTTATTTAACGGAAAAAGGAATTTTAACTAACGAATTTACCCGGGGTATTACATTATCTCCCCCTTAAAAGAATTCCGTCCCGGAATTCGGTTAAGCGAAAAGGTAATGAATACTTATCGCTACTAGTTCGAACTCAATCAAAACCATAGAAACTAACTGAACAGACACCCCACACCCACAACTATGAGTTCGATTACACCACAGTAAACTGAACTTTTTAAACAAAATGCTTCAAAATCAACAAATTGATCTGTATGAATCAGAAATCCATAATCACATTCATACCGAGTTTTGGACTGAAGTATCCAAAAGTCAACATTCTCAATTTAAGCACAACATCTGTTTTCAGTCATGTGTCAATATATGATCATTCAGCTTTACACATGAATAACCTGCAAAACAGATTAAGTTGACTTTGGTACCCATATGAACTTGGGTCCAGGTTTATTAGGTACAGTAGCATATGCAGATATTCTATAAGAACCATACCAGTGCTGAATAAAATTCTTGTTCACAAAATCATTAGTCGCACAATATGAACAACAAAGTTTCTTTTGTGCAACTCTGACTAATTGATTTACAGAATAAATCACATCAGGTTTAACAAAAGATTTTCTTTGAAATGTATTGTTCTTCTTAACATTTGAATTAGGAACTTTTGATTTTGGCACTTCTTTCTTGGAAGTTGTTCCTTTAACTCTCCATTCCATTTTTATCTTTTTAAAAGAACAATTATAAGATTTATCAATAGCAGAATCATAAAACAGATTAGAAGAACGAATCTGATCTTTTGAACTATGATTTGATTTGTCAACAACTTTCGTTTCAAATTCCCTAAACTTTTTAACATACAAATCAAACCTTGACTGCAAATCAGATTTGGACTTCCTCTCTATCATGATTTTAGTTGATAAATCAGATAATTTCTTAATAAGCCTCCTTATCTCCAAATGAAAAACTTTCTTTTCCTTCTCAAACTCATCTTTTAAGCATTTTTCTTTAAAGCCATTTACCTTCTTCTTTTCAGTCTCTTTCCTTCCATCTTCTAACTCTTTCTCCAACTCATTTATTTTTACAGAAAACTCATTTAACATTCCTATTTTCTTTTTCTCAAAACCATTCTTTTCTTTTTGAAAAACATTTTTATTGCATTCAAACTCTTTTCTTTCTTTTGCAAGAATTTTCTCCAAATCAGAAATTTTCAAAGATAATTCAACAGACTTTGTTTCAAAACCTTTCCTCTCAGTTTGAAAGTTTCTTCTCTCTTTCTCAAATTTCACTCTTTCAAGTATAAGAACTTGTTCAAAATCATAGATCTGTTTCAAGAGTTGACAATTTTTCATTTCACATGATTTGATTCTATTTTCAGACTCTGTCAACATCTTTCTTCTAAAATTGCCTTTCTCTTTCAAATCAACATTCTCTTTTTCTAACAACTTTATGTTTTCTTGAACCTTTTCAAAATCCTTTAGAAAATCATATTTCTCTTTTTGCAAAATCTTTATAACTTTTGTATTTTCATCTTGTTTTGCTTGAAGATTAGCAATCTTGCTTAAATGAGCAATCTCAGTTTTTGTTTCAGAAATTGTTTCTTTTGCTTTTACAGGACTTAATTTTTTTAAATTGTCTGAACTGGTTATAGAACTTGCAGGTCTCACAAAAACTTCAACAATCTCAGGCATGATGAAATGAAAAATTCAAATATCAACTATGAATTTTGATCAAAACTGAGAATCAACACAGGTCTAGAATATGCAAGAACTAATCAAATCTGTCACATGCATTTTATCAAACAGTTAGAGTACATGAATTAATGAAATCTTCTTTTCAACAAAAAATTTGAATACTAATCAACATGCAGCAGATATAATCACC
The DNA here is from genome assembly GCA_033807775.1 of Saussurea involucrata. Lineage (NCBI taxonomy): Eukaryota > Viridiplantae > Streptophyta > Magnoliopsida > Asterales > Asteraceae > Saussurea > Saussurea involucrata. The sequence continues at coordinate 31,662,604 of CM066316.1, forward strand.
TTGATCAAGAAACCAATCAAGAATTTCGAAAACATACCTGTGATCTCTGTTTAATTTCGAGAATTAATCAGCATAGAGAGAAAATCTTTGGATGACTTGATTGTAAGATATCGATTCAACAGAAAGACAAATTAAAATTTCTTGAATCAATGATAGAAACGAATTCAAGAATTGTTAGGAATTCAAGAATTGTTAGCAGCAGCGGAATCAATTGTCGAATTGATCAAGAAACTTCAAGAACGCGATCAAACACACTCTTGGACGAATTTGTTTGTTGATTGGCTCTGATACCAATTGAAAGTTTCAGGATACACTCTTACAATCAAATATGAACAATTAAGATCGTATTCACAGCAACTGGTCATATGATTTATTAACAATCTGTGAATTACAAGATATTACAATGAATTTCTCTCTTAATAGATCTAACAATTTATGCGTAAAGAGTTATCCAAAAAGTTAGTTAGCTAACCTTTGCTAACCCCTATATATACTGTATAAGAAAGGCTAAAGCTACAGTACATATAAGAAACAGACTAATAGAACAATTACACGTGTCCTAATTAGTAACTGATTATAACAGAAAATATCCTAAGATATAAGTTCTGAACATGTTGTTCAGAACTTCTGAACATACTTCTGAATAGGCGCTTCAGAACATTTGTCTTCATAGTCAGAAGTTCTGAGTCTCCTACTCAGAACTCTGAGTCTTCTGACCAAACTTAGAATCTTTTCTGCATCTCTATTCAGAAGTTCTGAGTCTTCTACTCAGAACTCTGAGTCTTCAATTCAGAAACGAACACTTGTGTTTTTGACAAAACTCTAGACCTAACAAGCAACAAAAGCACGGAAATACCAATAATCATTTTACACCGAAGTCATATAACACCTTAGCACGTATAGAGTTTATTTGAAATATACCTGTAACCTCATCCGGATTTTCCTCCTCTTCTTGTGTTATCATTTGGAATACTCGGCCTTTTGCTTTCGGTTCCCCAGACCCTTGTATCTCTCCCGGCCTAACACCCGTTGGTCTCACCGCCATACTACCCTGTTGTGCTTTCCCTTGCGGACAATCTGACTGAATATGATCCGGGGAATTGCAAAAGAAACATAATCGGTTTGCGCGACAATTCTTAGCGACATGTCCAGCCCTTCCACACTTGTAACAACTTCTAGGATCAACATAACAATTTCCTTGATGTGCGCGGTTACATTTTGGACATAGTTTTTCATTTGATCTAAAAGGTAGGTGCCTATCGATCCTCTGAATTTCGTACTTCGTTGGATCATGTGTCATCTCTTCCGACTTTCTTTTCCCAGCACTCTTATCGCTAGTATCTCTCTTAATATTTTGTTCCACATTTTCCGCGGCATCTACTGCGGCTGAGAAGTTATCAGGTCCTGTTGCAGTCACTAACTTTCTGACTTCCGAATTTAACCCGAAGATAAACCTTTTCGTCTTCATTGCCTACGTGGCAACATAGTATTCCGCAAAGCGAGACTTCTCCAGAAAGCTAGCGGTGTAGTCTCGAACGGATAAGTTTCCTTGTTGTAAGTTCATAAATTCTCCTTCCAGTTGTTTGACGGCTGCTTGGGGACAAAATGCGTTCCTGTAGGCTATCACAAATTCTTCCCAAGAGAGGGTAGAATAAACATCAGATCCCTTAGAATGAATAAAAGATTCCCACCAATACAAAGCATCCCCCTTTAACATTGCTGCTCCGTACAATACTCTATCTTCGTCAGGGCACTTACTCGTCTTGAAAATAGCTTCTATTTCCTTCATCCATCTCATTGCTTTCACTGGATCCCGATCTCTTGAGTATGTAGGAGGCTTGCAACTAACAAAACATCTTTTAATCACATTTTCTCATTACCGGTAAGACCATAGGGGTGATTGGCAGTTCGACTTCATGTTCCGGATCTGGTCTATCAGCTTCATTATTACGACTTCGTTGAAACATTGTTTGTATGTTAGCATGCAGTCTTCCCATATCTGCCATTACATCATCCCTGGTAACGAACTCTGTACCATGTGGCTGGACTCTGCCTCCGGCTCGACCCCCAGCTCTACTCCCAGTTCTACCCCCGACTCTGCCCCCAGTTCTGCCTCCCCTGTCCCCTGTTTCTATTGGCGGATTAGTTCTATTCGGATTTCTTCCTCCTCCTCGATTTGAATTTCGTGTACCGCTTGCCATTCTGTAGATTCAAACAAAATTAATACACACATAAGCACATACCCCATATAACAAGGTATTCCAGTTCAAACATGTACCTATAAGATGACAATTACACTGGCCAGGTGTAATCTGAAATTATCTTACATGATGTTCCTTCTACCTTTTATACTTAGCATCCCAAGGTTCTAATATATCAAGGACATCCTACTTCACATGCAGTTTAAGTCTAGGTATAAATCCAAATACCTAAATCCCTTAAACTAGGGCTCTGATACCATTTGTAACAACCCAAAAGCCATAACGTACATCATATAACATAACATGCATTCATATCATTAATTTACAACAAAAGTTATATAACAAACCATGTACGGTCTCAATAGTCTTGAAACTACAAAATATATTAAAGCTTCTTAAACATCATCGATCAGCGGAGGCATCCTACACCTTATTCTTTCCTTTGCCGCTATCAAATCCTTGACCTGGAATACATATTTTTGAAAGGAAAATGAGGGTTAGACCAAACGGTCTAGTGAGATAATCCCTGTCATTTCAAAATCGTTATAAAACCATTTCACGTAATACTATGTATCAAAATAGTTTATATAAATCTTTCGTCAAAACACCCATATACCAGAATTATACAAATATCACATCATGATTCGTGCACAGTGTAATTCTCCTCATTCTCGTTCTCATGGCCAAATTAGTTGGTAGCAAACCAACTAATTATCGTCACTGTACCAAAATACAATCGACTCCGCTGCAATCACATACAGCCCCACTTCAATTTCCTACAGCTCCACTGCAATTCCATACAACTCTGTTGCATTTCCTTACAACTCCGCCGACTAATAATTCGGCTAACATATACTCGTGTAGTGCAGTGCTCATATGAATACAATATATATCTCAATTGCGAACGAAACATAATCGGTTTGCGCGACAATTCTTAGCGACATGTCCAGCCCTTCCACACTTGTAACAACTTCTAGGATCAACATAACAATTTCCTTGATGTGCGCGGTTACATTTTGGACATAGTTTTTCATTTGATCTAAAAGGTAGGTGCCTATCGATCCTCTGAATTTCGTACTTCGTTGGATCATGTGTCATCTCTTCCGACTTTCTTTTCCCAGCACTCTTATCGCTAGTATCTCTCTTAATATTTTGTTCCACATTTTCCGCCGCATCTACTGCGGCTGAGAAGTTATCAGGTCCTGTTGCAGTCACTAACTTTCTGACTTCCGAATTTAACCCGAAGATAAACCTTTTCGTCTTCATTGCCTACGTGGCAACATAGTATTCCGCAAAGCGAGACTTCTCCAGAAAGCTAGCGGTGTAGTCTCGAACGGATAAGTTTCCTTGTTGTAAGTTCATAAATTCTCCTTCCAGTTGTTTGACGGCTGCTTGGGGACAAAATGCGTTCCTGTAGGCTATCACAAATTCTTCCCAAGAGAGGGTAGAATAAACATCAGATCCCTTAGAATGAATAAAAGATTCCCACCAATACAAAGCATCCCCCTTTAACATTGCTGCTCCGTACAATACTCTATCTTCGTCTGGGCACTTACTCGTCTTGAAAATAGCTTCTATTTCCTTCATCCATCTCATTGCTTTCACTGGATCCCGATCTCTTGAGTATGTAGGAGGCTTGCAACTAACAAAACATCTTTTAATCACATTTTCTCATTACCGGTAAGACCATAGGGGTGATTGGCAGTTCGACTTCATGTTCCGGATCTGGTCTATCAGCTTCATTATTACGACTTCGTTCAAACATTGTTTGTATGTTAGCATACAGTCTTCCCATTTCTGCCATTAGATCATCCCTGGTAACGAACTCTGTACCATGTGGCTGGACTCTGCCTCCGGCTCGACCCCCAGCTCTACTCCCAGTTCTACCCCCGACTCTGCCCCCAGTTCTGCCTCCCCTGTCCCCTGTTTCTATTGGCGGATTAGTTCTATTCGGATTTCTTCCTCCTCCTCGATTTGAATTTCGTGTACCGCTTGCCATTCTGTAGATTCAAACAAAATTAATACACACATAAGCACATACCCCATATAACAAGGTATTCCAGTTCAAACATGTACCTATAAGATGACAATTACACTGGCCAGGTGTAATCTGAAATTATCTTACATGATGTTCCTTCTACCTTTTATACTTAGCATCCCAAGGTTCTAATATATCAAGGACATCCTACTTCACATGCAGTTTAAGTCTAGGTATAAATCCAAATACCTAAATCCCTTAAACTAGGGCTCTGATACCATTTGTAACAACCCAAAAGCCATAACGTACATCATATAACATAACATGCATTCATATCATTAATTTACAACAAAAGTTATATAACAAACCATGTACGGTCTCAATAGTCTTGAAACTACAAAATATATTAAAGCTTCTTAAACATCATCGATCAGCGGAGGCATCCTACACCTTATTCTTTCCTTTGCCGCTATCAAATCCTTGACCTGGAATACATATTTTTGAAAGGAAAATGAGGGTTAGACCAAACGGTCTAGTGAGATAATCCCTGTCATTTCAAAATCGTTATAAAACCATTTCACGTAATACTATGTATCAAAATAGTTTATATAAATCTTTCGTCAAAACACCCATATACCAGAATTATACAAATATCACATCATGATTCGTGCACAGTGTAATTCTCCTCATTCTCGTTCTCATGGCCAAATTAGTTGGTAGCAAACCAACTAATTATCGTCACTGTACCAAAATACAATCGACTCCGTTGCAATCACATACAGCCCCACTTCAATTTCCTACAGCTCCACTGCAATTCCATACAACTCTGTTGCATTTCCTTACAACTCCGCCGACTAATAATTCGGCTAACATATACTCGTGTAGTGCAGTGCTCATATGAATACAATATATATCTCAATTGCGAACGAAACATAATCGGTTTGCGCGACAATTCTTAGCGACATGTCCAGCCCTTCCACACTTGTAACAACTTCTAGGATCAACATAACAATTTCCTTGATGTGCGCGGTTACATTTTGGACATAGTTTTTCATTTGATCTAAAAGGTAGGTGCCTATCGAACCTCTGAATTTCATACTTCGTTGGATCATGCGTCATCTCTTCCGACTTTCTTTTCCCAGCACTCTTATCGCTAGTATCTCTCTTAATATTTTGTTCCACATTTTCCGCGGCATCTACTGCGGCTGAGAAGTTATCAGGTCCTGTTGCAGTCACTAACTTTCTGACTTCCGAATTTAACCCGAAGATAAAGCTTTCCGTCTTCATTGCCTCCATGGCAACATAGTATTCCGCAAAGCGAGACTTCTCCAGAAAGCTAGCGGTGTAGTCTCGAACGGATAAGTTTCCTTGTTGTATGTTCATAAATTCTCCTTCCAGTTGTTTGACGGCTGCTTGGGGACAAAATGCGTTCCTGTAGGCTATCAAAAATTCTTCCCAAGAGAGGGTAGAATAAACATCAGATCCCTTAGAATGAATAAAAGATTCCCACCAATACAAAGCATCCCCCTTTAACATTGATGCTCCATACAATACTCTATCTTCGTCAGCGCACTTACTCGTCTTGAAAATAGCTTCTATTTCCTTCATCCATCTCATTGCCTTCACTGGATGCCGATCTCCTGAGTATGTAGGAGGCTTGCAACTAAGAAACATCTTGTAATCACATTTTCTCATTACCGGTAAGACCGTAGGGGTGATTGGCAGTTCGACTTCATGTTCCGGATCTGGTCTATCAGCTTCAATATTACGACTTCGTTCAAACATTGTTTGTATGTTAGCCTACAGTCTTCCCATTTCTGCCATTAGATCATCCCTGGTAACGAACTCTGTACCATGTGGCTGGACTCTGCCTCCGGCTCGACCCCCAGCTCTACTCCCAGTTCTACCCCCGACTCTGCCCCTAGTTCTGCCTCCCCTGTCCTATGTTCCTATTGGCGGATTAGTTCTATTCGGATTTCTTCCTCCTCCTCGATTCGAATTTCGTGTACCGCTTGCCATTCTGTAGATTCAAACAAAATTAATACACACATAAGCACATACCCCATATAACAAGGTATTCCAGTTCAAACATGTATCTGTAAGATCACAATTACACTGGCCAGGTGTAATCTGAAATTACCTTACATGATGTTCCTTCTACCTTTTATACTTAGCATCCCAAGGTTCTAATATATCAAGGACATCCTACTTCACATGCAGTTTAAGTCTAGGTATAAATCCAAATACCTAAATCCCTTAAACTAGGGCTCTGATACCATTTGTAACAACCCAAAAGCCATAACATACATCATATAACATAACATGCATTCATATCATTAATTTACAACAAAAGTTACATAACAAACCAAGTACGGTCTCAATAGTCTTGAAACTACAAAATATATTAAAGCTTCTTAAACATCATCGATCAGCGGAGGCATCCTACACCTTATTCTTTCCTTTGCCGCTATCAAATCCTTGACCTGGAATACATATTTTTTAAAGGAAAATTAGGGTTAGACCAAACGGTCTAGTGAGATAATCCCTGTCATTTCAAAATCGTTATAAAACCATTTCACGTAATACTATGTATCAAAATAGTTTATATAAATCTTTCGTCAAAACACCCATATACCAGAATTATACAAATATCACATCATGATTCGTGCACAGTGTAATTCTCCTCATTCTCGTTCTCATGGCCAAATTAGTTGGTAGCAAGCCAACTAATTATCGTCACTGTACCAAAATACAATCGACTCCGCTGCAATCACATACAGCCCCACTGCAATTTCCTACAGCTCCACTGCAATTCCATACAGCTCCGTTGCATTTCCTTACAACTCCGCCGACTAATAATTCGGCTAACATATACTCGTGTAGTGCAGTGCTCATATGAATACAATATATATCTCAATTGCAAACGAAACATAATCGGTTTGCGCGACAATTCTTAGCGACATGTCCAGCCCTTCCACACGTGTAACAAATATACACATAATCATATTCCTACCACATAACCATCTCATATATATATATATATATATATATATACATATATATATATATATATATATATATATATATATATATATATATATATATATCCCAGTTCGAAAATGTTTTAAAGAAAAACTCACATTGAATGCTTATAATACGCTTCCAAGCCTTTCTCCGAGCTATCCGATCCTTTATCCAAAATTCTCAGAATCTGAAACCATGTATATACAAATATCTCCTTACCAACTTATGTATAAAACTTACTAGTAGGTTATGGAATCTAGATACATCTACATAACTCTTATCCTCAAAATTGACCAAACAACCAAGTTATCCGGAAACCTCAAACCACCCGGACAATCATGAACTTTCCGGACAGCACAATTTTCCGGACAACCTAGACAATCCGGATAACATCTTTAATCCGGACACCAAGGTATCTGGATACCATCCGATATCCATTTCATCCGGAAAAATAGTGAAAAGAGAACTTACCCGGATAAAGACTCGTCCGGACACCACTAAAATGTCACCCGGACACTATCAACAAAACCATCCGGACACTATCAACAGGACTACTGGACACATTCTTACTGTGTCCGGACACCTCTGTCGGTTTCATCCTTTTTGTCCAGAAATCGACAGAATCAATACCAAACATGAAATGGACTATTCTAATCCGATAGAAACCTAGTACCAGTGATTACAAACATATAACATAAGAAGAGCATACCTTAATTTCACTTCCAAGTGCATCAATTATACATCCTTAGCCATAAACCCTTCTTTCCTCTTCTTCTTTCCAAAAACACACACACACACTTGAAAACTGATCTTTCTGAATTGTAAAAATATCTGGACTTCTAAAGGCTAATATCTAAATATATTTACCACTTAGACCTTGTACTCCTTATTAATAACCAAAACACCATTAAACCTTTAATTTAACCAAACTCACCCTAAACCTTAAACTTTAAAGTTAACTTTATTTAACAGAAAAAGGAATTTTAACTAACGAATTTACCCGGGGTATTACACCGGCAAAGATTGAGGCAATGATGACTTGGGAACTGCCAACAAGTTCGATGGAGATTAGAAGCTTCTTGGGTTTAGCTGGATACTATAGAAGGTTCATTCAAGACTTCTCGAAGATTGCTCCGCCGCTCACTTCCTTGACGAGGAAGAATGTCATGTTCTTATGGACCAAAACGCAAGAACAAGCCTTTAGAACTCTAGAGAGGAAATTGTGTGAAACACCAATTCTATCTCTACTCGATGGGTCGGATGACTTCGTGGTGTATAGCGACGCTTCAATGATGGGTCTCGGTTGCGTGTTGATGCAACAGGGTAAGGTAATAGTGTATGCTTCACGTCAACTTAAGGATCATGAGAAGAACTACCCAACTCACGACTTGGAGCTAGCGGCGGTGGTCTTTTCTTTAAAGTTGTGGCGACATTATTTGTACGAAACAAAATGTACTCTCTTCACCAATCACAAAAGTCTCTAGTATATTTTCTATCAAAAGGAGCTCAACATGCGACAAAGGAGGTGGGTTGAGTTGTTGAAGGACTACGATTGTGAATTACTCTACCATCCAGTTAAGGCTAACGTGGTGGCGGATGCCATAAGTCGGAAAAGTCATGGGAGTGAAAATAAGTTAACTCTCACAAGGATCGATGTGGTATCAAGCTTGATGGGGAATATCAAGACATGTCAAGAAGAGGCACTCCAAGAGGTTAACCTTAAAGAGGAAGTAATGGTGAATCAAAGAGAACTCCTAACGGAGGATAGCCGTGGACTCAAACTTTTCCAAGGACGAATATGGGTGCCGAAGTTGGGAGGAAACCGTGAGTTACTCTTAGATGAGGCGCATAAGTCTAAATACTCCATTCATCCCGGTAGCACAAAAATGTTTAGAGATTTGAAGTTGAATTATTGGTGGCCGGTGATGAAGCTTGATGTCGCTAGGTATGTGGAGAAATGTGTCACTTGCCTTCTAGTCAAGGCGGAATATCAAAAGCCGTATGGAAGTTTTCAACCTTTGACGATTCCGGAATGGAAATAGGATAATGGCACAATGGACTTTGTGACCAAGCTACCAAAGACGTTACTGGGCCATGATACAATTTGGGTAATATTGAACCGTTTGACCAAAAGCGCGCACTTTCTAGCCATAAGGGAAACGTTGCCAATGGAGAAATTGGCTAGGCTCTACATCAATGAAATCGTGTCAAGACATGGTGTGCCGTTATTTATTGTATCCGATCGGGATAGTCGATTCACTTCTAACTTTTGGGCTAGTTTCTAAAATGAATTGGGGACAAAAGTTAAGCTAAGCACAACTTACCATCCTCAAACGGATGGACAAAGCGAGAGGACAATACAAACTCTTGAAGATATGTTGAGGTCGTGTGTCATAGACTTTGGGGGAAGTTGGGACATGCATCTACCGTTAGTGGAGTTCGCATACAACAATAGCAACCATTCTAGCCTTAAGGCCTCTCCGTTTGAAGCTTTATACGTTCGAATGTGTAGTACTCTAGTTTGTTGGCTTGAAACGGGAGAGAAGCAATTTGTCAGCTCGGAAATCGTGAAAGAAACCGCGGGCAAAGTGAGAGAGATTCGATAACGCTTGAATGCGGCGCAAGACCAGCAAAAGAGTTACGCAGACAAGAAACGTCGATCGGTTGAATTTCAAGTGGGTGACCGAGTTATGCTAAAAGTATCTCCATGGAATGGCATCATTTGGTTTGGGAAGCGTGGGAAGCTTATCCCCCATTTCCTTGGGCCCTTCACTATTTTGGAGAAGATCGGACTCGAAGCTTATAGGTTGGACGTACCGCCGGAAATGGACGGGATTTACCCTCCCTTACACGTGTGTTACCTTCGGAGGTGTCTAGCCGAAGAGAAGAGCCGGAGACCGTTTTGGAGTCTAAGACGAAGAAATTACGACACAAAGACGTGACGATGGTCATGGTTCAAAGAAAGCACCACCGTGGTGCTAATGTCACGTGGGAATCGGAAGAAGATATGAAGCGGCGATACCCTCACTTGTTTGGCTAGAATGGAATTTCTGGATGAAATCCTATTCAAGGTGGGAAGGATTGTAACACCCCCGTTTCTTTGATCAGGTAAATCTCGGGTTAGGAGATTAACCTCTGCACCCTACGTTAGTTAATAACGGGATCACATTCAAGTTTAGGGCTTGGGAGCCGACGGTACAAACCCGACGAGAGTGCCCAGCGAAAGTGCCATAGGGCACAATCGCGGGTCACAGCCGCGTGGGATGTACCAAGAGTTGGGAGGGGATTCGGCGAGAGTGTCGGTGAGAGTGCCAATGGCCCAATCGTCTGCGCGTTCCTGGGGTATAAAAACCCCCTTAACCAGATTTTGACATATATATCTCATTCACCACTTTCTCCTACACGATTTTGAGAGCATTTATGGTGCTACTTTTTTCCAAACCTTCCTTACTTAAATCCCTAGCCTATAAGTTGTTGGGGGGTTTTATTGGAGCATCAAGATCACTAAGAGGACATTTATTGTGAAGCATTGCAAGTGTTCATCTCATCTCATCTTCATCAAGTTTAGGGTTTTGCTAACTTTTCTAGGTTTTTGACTCAAAACCTAGATTGTGAGTTCCTAAACCCTTGTTAACACTAAATACAAGTCTTTCAACTATTCTTCATCTTAATAACTAACATTTTCTTTGAAAGCTTCTTATTAGTGTTATTAAGCCCATACATCCATACATTTGGAGACTTGGTGCTTAATGGTATAGAAAAGGTTATGTGGGAGTATGTTTTACATGGATCTTGCACTATTTATGATGATATATATTTTGAATGAGTTATGTCTTATTTAGGTTTTTTGTAACACCCTCAAAATTGGAAAGAGAAACTAACAAATATCTCGATAAAATAACCAAATGAGGATACAATCCTTCCTACAAACCATCCTTGGAAAGACCTCAAAATTTAAAACATACAACTCCCACAGTTAATAACTCAAGTCATACTATGTGACCAATTGAAGTCGGGTGTTACTTAACACAAGTACAAGTTGCTAATCCCAAAAAGTGCGGAATACTTCACTAAGCAAATCACTTCTCGCTCACTCTACTAGCACTCATCAGTTCACAGTGTAGCTAAAGCTATTCCCAACCTGAACCTGTTGCACATGCCGACAAATAAAAAGGCTAGGCTAACGCCTAGTGAGTTCAAGAGTTTACTTCATGAGCAAAATAATTTGATAGCCCAAAAGATTCAACTTAATTCACGATTTTCAAAAAGGGGTTTGTATAAAATACGCCGACAACCCAATTTCCAAACACACACAATTTTCGTAAGGAAAATTTCCAATGAAAATCATTTATCGGCAATGGACTCAAAACCAAAACTCACTCAAGAGGTAAATAAATAATAAATTCCCAAATACTCATCAATGCGAATAATACTCCAATAGTTGAAAACATCCAAACAAGGATGAGACATGAAATACCGCCCATCAATCGTGGCAAAACAATCCATATGCATATAATACGATGCCGTCAATACGAATAAACACACTACCTGAAAACAACACTCTTCGGTGACGGGGGAGATCCGATTTCATCGAAAATGGCGAACACACAAGTTAAACCACAAATATAGATTACAAGCATGTTTCATGGACGGGAAAACATATGACATCAACCATATCCAGGTCTCTAGTCAATTTTAGACATCAACCCAAACTGGATCTCTAGTCTATTGTGACATCAATCCAAACCGGATCTCTAGTCTATTGTGACATCAATCCAAACCGGATCTCTAGTCTATTGTGACATCAATCCAAACCAGATCTTTAGTCAAGTGAGGCATCAACCCAAACCGGATCTCTAGCCTAGTGAGACATCAACCCAAACCAGATCTTTAGTCCACGGAGACGTCAACCCAAACCGGATCTCTAGTCTATTGAGGCATCAACCCAAACTGGATCTCTAGCCTAAAACCACCAAGTTCAACCCAACCGGATCTTTACCTTAGAATCCCACCATCCAAAACAAGCTTACTTTAATCTAAAATTTATACATGACACCAAAAGTGTAACGACCCGCATTCCCATACATAGTTCAAATAGCATACATTGCATAACGTCGTTAAAACAAGAGATACATTGGATAACAAATACGGTCCCCTAGTCTTTTACAAACATTTAGTACAACATTACAAACGTTTACATAGTAGATTACATCATTACTAACAACATGCTATCTACTAAACACATCATAGTCTTCAACTACCTAGTCCTCCAAAAGCTATTCGCGGTTTAACCTTCTTATTTACTCTTACTCGATTCGCGACCTAGAAATACATATTTTTAAAACAAAATGAGGGTTAGACCTTGAGGTCTAGTGAGAAAATCCCCGTTAGTTAAAAAACCATTTGCACAACATCATACACATAATTCATATAGGAATACCAATTAAGACTCATGCATCATGTATCTTTCCATCTCATTCTCTTGGCCATATTAATTGGTTGCGAGCCAACTAATCAATTTACACCACTGTACTAAATACAGCCAACACCACTGTCCCTCTATACAGCCAACTTTCACCGTTTCTAAGCCCAGCCAACTAGCACCCATGCAGTGTAATACTCATATAAACACCATATGCACATTATTACACTCATTCACATATATGTATTCCAGTTAGAAAACATTTTAAGTAAAAACTCACTTGTTTGCTTAACAACACTCTTTTCAGTCCTCCACAAAGAATTCTGCTTTCACCTTCAATTCACAGTATCTGAAACAAATATATACAGATATCTTTTTACCATAATGAACACATAAGTCTTACCAAAGCTAAGAACTCTAAAGCACTCTAATCCTCAATTGTTACCCCCAAACCCGAACTTAAGTCGAGTCCACAGTACATTTAGTCCTCGTTCATTTCCTATCCAATAACTTAACAATACACAGGTTACTGGATACTCAAAAGCATCTAAACTCTCAAAATTGACCAAACAGCAAAAGTATCCGGACAACACAAACTATCCGGACAACACCAACTATCCGGACAACATACACAATCCGGATAACAACATTTTCCAGATACATAACCAATCCGGATACCATCCGATATCCCATTCCATCCGGAAACTTATAACAAAAAGGAACTTACCCGGATAAAAGACTCGTTCGGACACCTTAGAACACCATCCGGACACCACCAGGTAAATTACCCGGACACTACCAACAAAACCACCCGGACACATTCATGGTGTCTGGAAACCTCTGTCGGTTTGCATCTTTTCAACCCAGAATTGACTGAAATTAACCTAAATCATGAAATCGACTATTCCACTCCGATAGGAACCATCTATTATCAATTACACACATAAATTGTAAAGGAACATACCTTAATACCTCTTCAAAGCACACCAAATGATGTCTTAACCACAAGACTCTTTCTTTTCTTCTTCTTAGCTCCAAGAACACACACACATACTCTTCAAACTGATATTTTCTGATTGTGAAATATTTGATTGTCTAAAGGGATAATATCTATCCTTATTTACCACTTTAATCCTTTAACTATCCATTAATGACTAAAACACCTTTAATCCCTAATTTAACCCAAATTCACCCTAAACATTAATTATAAAGTTAAATAGATTTAACGGAACTAACTTTTAACTAACAAACTTACCCGGGGTATTACATCATCTCCCCCTTAAAAGAATTCCGTCCTGAAATTCGGTTTAGGCAAAAAGGTATGGGTACTTAGTTCTCATTTCTGACTCCGATTCCCAAGTAGCATCCTGACCCCTATGATGCCTCCACTGAACTTTCACTTGTCTGATTACTTTGTTCCGCAACACTTTAACTTTGTGGTCAACTATGGCTTCAGGTTCCTCCACATAATTCAGCTTTTCATCAACCTGTATATCTGGTAGAGAAACTTCCTGATCCGGCGTAACCAAACACTTTCTGAAATTCGATACATGAAACGCATTATGAATCCTACTTAACTATGACGGAAGATTCAACCTGTAGGCTACTTCACCAATACTTTCTGTAATTGCAAATGGTCCAATGTACCTCGGGCTCAGTTTACCTTGTTTCCCAAATCGGATGACCCCTTTCCAAGGCGAGACTTTTAACATCACAAAATCTCCAACTTGGAATTCTAACGGCTTTCGGCGTCGGTCGACGTAGCTTTTCTGTCTGTCTTGGGCCACTTTCAAACGTTCCCGAATCTGAGAAATCTTATACGCGGTCAACTGGACTATATCTAGCCCTGCTAACTGTTTCTCTCCCACTTCATTCCAACACAGAGGTGTTCGGCATTTTCTACAATACAAAACTTCAAACGGTGCCGCTTGTATGCTGGAATGGTAACTGTTGTTGTTGGCAAATTCTATCAGTGGCAAGTGCTTATCCCAAGATCCCCCAAAGTCAACAATGCAAGCCCGGAGCATGTCTTCTAAAGTCTGAATCGTTCGTTCACTCTGACCGTCAGTTTGAGGATGATACATCGTACTTAGCTTTATCTGTGTACCCATTTCTTTTTGAAAGCTCCTCCAGAATCTTGAGGTAAAACGACTGTCACGATCAGAGATAATCGAAATTGGAACCCCATGTCGAGTTACTATTTCATTGATGTACAACTTGGCTAATCGTTCCAACGAATCAGTTTCTTTTATTGGTAGGAAGTGAGCAGACTTCGTCAATCTGTCAACGATCACCCAAATGGCATCAAATCCCTTCGGAGTCCTTGGTAGCTTCGTGATAAAATCTGTAGTAATCTGATCCCATTTCCACATAGGTATTTCTAACCGTTGCAACTGACCAAACTGCTTTTGATGTTCAATCTTTACCTTCTTACAAGTAGTACACCCTTCCACATGCTGAGCAATGCTTCTTTTTATTCCAGGCCACCAATAACATTGTTTCAGGTCTTTATACATCTTATTCGTACTTGGGTGAATAGAAAAACGAGATTGATGAGCTTCTTGTAGTACCCGATCACGTAAACCACCCAAACGAGGCACCCAAATTCTGTTCCCCAGACACAACAACCCACGATCATCTTTTACAAGCAATGCTGATATACCTACTAACCGTTCTGGTTTCAAGTGTTCTTCTTGAAAAGCTTCTATTTGACACTTCTGCAATTCGTCAAAGATGTTAGGTAGGACTTTAGCTCATAGTGAAATAGCTTTTATTGTTCCACTCCTTTCTTGACGACTTAGTGCATCAGCTACCACATTCGCCTTTCCCGGATGATAAAGGATTTCACAGTCGTAATCATTTACCAATTCTAGCCATCTTCTTTGCCTCATATTTAATTCCTTCTGATCGAAAAGATGTTGGAGACTCTTATGATCAGTATAAATTTGACATTTAGAGCCGTAAAGGTAATGTCTCCAAATCTTCAATGCGAAAACAACTGCTGCCAGTTCCATGTCGTGTGTAGGATACTGTCTTTCATGATCTTTTAACTGACGAGAAGCATAAGCAATAACCTTTCCACGCTGCATAAGTACACATCCCAATCCCAGTTTGGAAGCATCACTATAAACAACAAAGTCATCGGAACCTTCAGGTAATGCTAGTATCGGTGCGCTACATAATTTTTCTTTCAATATTCGGAATGCTTCATCCTGTTCTGCTTTCCATTCGAACTTTAGATTCTTCGGGTTAGCTTATTGAGAGGCGTAGCGATACGAGAAAAAATCTTTTATAAACTTTCGATAGTAACCGGCTAAACCCAGAAAACTTGGTACTTCCGTTGGCGTCTTCGGCGGTTCCCATTTTTCAATTGCTTCTACCTTCGTCGGATCAACTTGAATACCTTTCTCGGAAACTACATGCCCCAAAAACTGAACTTCCCGTAGCCAGAATTCATACTTAGAGAACTTAGCGTATAACTGTTCCTTCTTTAACAATTCTAGAATTAACCGAAGATGTTGTGCGTGATCCTCTTTGGATCGGCAATAAATAAGTACATCATCGATAAATACAATAACAAATCTATCGAGATACGGCTTACATACCCGATTCATTAAATCCATAAAAGCAGCTGGAGCGTTCGTCAATCCGAAAGGCATCACAAAGAATTCATAGTGACCATACCGTGTGCGAAAAGCAGTTTTCAGAACGTCTTCTTCTTTAACCTTCAGTTGATGGTAGCCAGATCTTAGATCAATCTTGGAGAAATAACAAGCTCCAACGAATTGATCGAAGAGGTCATCAATTCTGGGAAGCGGATATTTGTTCTTGATCGTGCGCTTATTCAGTTCCCGATAATCAATACACATCCTCATCGAACCATCCTTCTTTTTCACAAACAGAACTGGTGCTCCCCACGGCGAAGAACTGGGTCTAATGAAGCCTTTATCTGAAAGATCATGTAGTTGAGTCATCATCTCTTTTATCTCTGTAGGTGCCAAACGATATGGTGCATGGGCAACAGGAGCGGCTCCAGGAATCAGATCTATGCCAAACTCTACTTGTCTAACGGGCGGAAGGCTAGTAAAATCTTCTGGAAAAACTTCCGGAAATTCACAAACAACCGGAATATCTCCCAGCTTATTCCTTTCTAGCTTAACATCTATTACATAAGCTAAGTAACTTGAGCAGCCTTTATTGATACACTTACGAGCTTTCAACAAAGAGATAAGGCAAGACTGATGATTTCTACGGTCACCATAAATCACTACTGGTCCCTTCTCAGGTAAGACAACATTTATCAACTTCTTATCACAAACTATATTAGCCTGATTCTCGGCTAACCAATCCATTCCTACTACCACATCAAACTCAATCAAGGCTAGAGGAAATAACTGAATAGGCACTCCATACCCATCTATGTTTATCACACAACTATCAAATACCTCACTAACCGGTACTTGATTATCATTAGCCGTATCTACCATTAACGCATGATCTAACACTTTAGGCTTTAAATGCATATAGGCAGCAAAAGAAGGCGACACAAACGATCGGTTTGCACCGAAATCAAATAACACTTTAGCACGTGTAGAATTTATTAAGAATGTTCCTGTAACCACATCGGGAGTCTCATCTGCTTCTTGCTCTGTCATCTAAAAGGCACGGCCCCTTGCTCTTGGTACTTCTGGCCTTGGTACTACCGGTCTAACACCCGTTGGTCTTACTGACGTACAACCCGTTTGTATTCTTCCCAGTGGACAATCGGACTGAAGGTGATCAGGAGAATTACACGAGTAACAAAATCTAACTACTCGACAATCTTTAGCAACATGGCCGATCTTTCCACACTTATAACAGTTTCTAGGATCCACTTGACAACTTCCTTGATGAAAACGGTGGCACTTTGGGCAAGGTCTTTCAACTGGTCGGAAAGGTGGACGGTTATCAAATCGTTGAAACCTGGACTTCTTCGGATCATACTGCGGTCCTTCCCACTTTCTTTTCCCCACATTCTTATCACTAGTACTTCTCCCTTTATCTTGTTCCATGGTTTCCGCGGCGTCTACTGCGGCGGAGAAAGTTTCTGGTCCTTTAGCAATCACAAAACTTCTAACTTCTGCATTCAATCCAAAGATAAACCTTTCAATCTTCATAGCCTCCGTAGCAACGTAGTATTCCGCAAAACGAGACTTTTCCAAGAAACGAGCGGTGTAGTCCCGAACTGACAAATTCCCTTGCTGCAAGTTCATAAACTCCCCTTCCAATTGTTTAACTGCGGCTTGAGGACAAAACTGTTTCCTGAAAGCTATCACGAATTCTTCCCAAGAGTAAGTAGCATATATATCAGATCCTCCCGAAGATATATGTGCTTCCCACCAGTATAGGGCATCGCCCTTCAACATTGCAGTTCCGTAGAGTACTCAATCCTCTTCAGCGCATTTACTAGTTTTGAAGATAGCTTCTATTTCCTTTAGCCACTTCATAGCTTTCACTGGATCCCGATCTCCCGAGTAAGTTGGAGGTTTACAACTTAATAACATTTTATAGTCACACTTTCTTAGTACTGGGGTGATTGTAGGTGTAATAGGCATCTCCTCTTCATGAGTAGGATCTAGTCTTTCTGTCTCAGTATTATGAGTTTGGTTGAACATAGCTTGGATATTGGCTTGTAATCTTCCCATTTCAGCTGCTAAGTCATCTCTGGTAACAAATTCCGTGCCGTGCCCCTGAACTCTGCCTCCAGTTCTGCCTCTACCTCTTTCTCCCCCTCTTCCCCTTGCCCCAACTGTTGGATTTGTTCTATTAGGATTTCCTCCTCCCCGATTTGTTTGTCTAGTACCGCTTGTCATTCTGTAGATTCAAACAAGATTAACATACACATAAGCATATACCCCATATAACATGGTATTCCAGTTCAACATGTACCTGTAAGATCATAATTCCAGGTATTCCAGTTCAACATGATGTTCCTTCTACCTTTTTTATATTTATCATCCCAAGGTTCTATAATAATAGGGACATCCTACTTCACATGCAGTTTAAGTCTAGGTACAGATACTAATACCTAAATCCCTTAAACTAGGGCTCTGATACCATCTGTAACGACCCGCATTCCCATACATAGTTCAAATAGCATACATTGCATAACGTCGTTAAAACAAGAGATACATTGGATAACAAATACGGTCCCCTAGTCTTTTACAAACATTTAGTACATCATTACAAACGTTTACATAGTAGATTACATCATTACTAACAACATGCTATCTACTAAACACATGATAGTCTTCAACTACATAGTCCTCCAAAAGCTATTTGTGGTTTAACCTTCTTATTTGCTCTTACTCGATTCGCGACCTGGAATACATATTTTTATAACAAAATGAGGGTTAGACCTTGAGGTCTAGTGAGAAAATCCCCGTTAGTTAAAAAACCATTTGCACAACATCATACACATAATTCATATAGGAATACCAATTAAGACTCATGCACCATGTATCTTTCCATCTCATTCCCTTGGCCATATTAATTGGTTGCGAGCCAACTAATCAATTTACACCACTGTACTAAATACAGCCAACACCATTGTCCCTCTGTACAGCCAACTTTCACCGGTCCTAAGCCCGGCCAACTAGCACCCATGCAGTGTAATACTCATATAAACACCATATGCACATTATTACACTCATTCACATATATGTATTCCAGTTAGAAAACATTTTAAGTAAAAACTCACTTGTTTGCTTAACAACACTCTTTTCAGTCCTCCACAAAGAATTCTGCTTTCACCTTCAATTCACAGTATCTGAAACAAATATATACAGATATCTTTTTACCATAATGAACACATAAGTCTTACCAAAGCTAAGAACTCTAAAGTACTCTAATCCTCAATTGTTACCCCCAAACCCGAACTTAAGTTGAGTCCAAAGTACATTTAGTCCTCATTCATTTCCTATCCAATAACTTAACAATACACATGTTACTGGATACTCAAAAGCATCTAAACTCTCAAAATTGACCAAACAGCAAAAGTATTCGGACAACACAAACTATCCGGACAACACCAACTATCCGGACAACATACACAATCCGGATAACAACATTTTCTGGATACATAACCAATCCGGATACCATCCGGTATCCCATTCCATCCAGAAACTTATAACAAAAAGGAACTTACCCGGATAAAAGACTCGTCCGGACACCTTAGAACACCATCCGGACACCACCAGGTAAATTACCCGGACACTACCAACAAACCCACCCGGACACATTCATGGTGTCCGGAAACCTCTGTCGGTTTGCATCTTTTCAACCCAGAATTGACTGAAATTAACCTAAATCATGAAATCGACTATTCTACTCCGATAGGAACCATCTATTATCAATTACACACATAAATTGTAAAGGAACATACCTTAATACCTCTTCAAAGCACACCAAATGATGTCTTAACCACAAGACTCTTTCTTTTCTTCTTCTTAGCTCCAAGAACACACACACATACTCTTCAAACTAATATTTTCTGATTGTGAAATATCTGATTGTCTAAAGGGATAATATCTATCCTTATTTACCACTTTAATCCTTTAACTATCCATTAATGACTAAAACACCTTTAATTCCTAATTTAACCCAAATTCACCCTAAACATTAATTATAAAGTTAAATAAATTTAACGGAACTAACTTTTAACAAACGAACTTACCCGGGGTATTACAAAAAGAATAACCAATGCATTCAAATCATGCAATTCTCAAATACAATGCAACTCATGCAAATCATAACCCAAGCCCACGTCGAGCTTATCAAAACCGGGCAAATGCCCTCAAGACCCAACAGAGTCCAACACCGAGCCATAAGCTCAAAAGATCTAATGATCGTTCATCAAAAGTCAACTCATGCAAATGAAGTGTATCTAATCCACCTCATGCAAACACATGCTCGGAGGCATGATTATCTCAAAGCCCCTTCATTGCCACTTTTCCAATGAAGTCAAACCATACATGCATATACATATATATATATATATATATATATATATATATATATATATATATGTGTGTGTGTGTGTGTGTGTGTGTGTGTGTGTGTGTACGTATACTCAAATCCTTTATAATCATCAAATGGTCTTCACATAAAAGACAAAACATTCAAAGAGGCACATACTCAAATAAACGCAAATAAGCGCATAACACATCCACGGCTCCACCTCGAACTACTAAAAACGGCAAACACTCAAAAGACCCATTTGAGTATAAATCAAGCCCGTAAACGAAAAATAAACGTTTGGCTAAATACGCGTTGCCCACGCGGTTACGTAAACCAAAATACATCGTTACCCAAAATCTTTGCCTTTTAATTCACAATTGGCTTTCGGCCCAAAATAAAAGGTTTACAACTCTCAAAATATTCATAAGGTCAAGATTGACCAAAATCCCCAACTCACACGTTCACATTTTCAAACGTAACATATCATAACTATTGCATAATCTCAACAAACACTAGAAATTTATTTTGACCAAACAACCTTCACTTATGCAATAAATTAACAAAAACACTTTCACTTGTGATTTGTTTATCAATCACTCAAAATCCCTAAATGTGGGTGTTTTACAAGATTTGTAAAGCTCAACACTTTGATTAATCCAAACCCACCAATTAACTCAACAAGTGATAGTTTGATATAAAGCATGCAAATACTTTAAAATAAACATTTTGGCATGTATAATGTTTTCACAAATCAACTTGAACTCACCTTGCTAGATTTAGGCTAAATCTAGATTTTCCCTAAACGTAAGCTCCTTTGAGAAACATGAATCTTCCAGCCAAAGCTTCCAAAAACCTAGATCCATAAGTTTCCAACTATTAATATCTAGATCCAACCATGTAGAATTATTCCCCAACATTTTACATCAAAATCCCAACTTACACCAAAACCCTAATTCTCATAGATGAAGAAGGAGAAGATTTCCTTAACCAATCATAACCAAAATCACACCAATAAAACCCACAACTTTTGGGTAGAGAGAGATTACCTTCATCACTAGAATCCTCAAAGTAAAAGCTCCTAGTCTCCCACAAATGCTTCAAGCTTCCATATCTTCAACAATGGTGGAAATGGGTTAGGTTTGAGTGGAGAGGATGAAGAAGAGGAGGAAGGGTTTGTGATTTCTTGAGAGAAAATCGGTTTAGAGAGACAGAGGAAACTGAGTTGGGGTATTGAAAATGAAGTGAGGGAAGAGAGATGGAAATGTCTTAAAAGCAAACCAAAAAAAATCTCATCAGACTACACGCGGACGTCCGGCTTGGAAGCCATGCGGACGTCCGGCCTCGACCTGACCGAAACCCATCAGCTTTCCTCTGTTGCTTCCGCGGAAGACTCGCGGACTTCCGCATTGACACGGATGTCCGGCCTAGCGCCTATGCGGACGTCCGCAAGTCCAAAATCCGATTTTCTAAAATTTTGGGGTGTTACAATCCTCCGGACCTTAGAATGATTTCGTCCTCGAAATCTAATCCCCATACACCCAACGGTTACTGAGGTCAACGCTTTTCATGATCCCTCGATCCCCGCTGAAATCCAACTCCTTCATGCAGGACTGTTATGACCTCTTCCGACCAGACGACTTCAGTTGACTCCCAACCTCAAGTGTTCCATACTCCCCCAACGGCAGATCCCGACTCTAATTCAGACCACGTTCACACACTCCTAAACCTTTTCTCCGACTTTCCCAACGTTCGATCACTAATGAAACTAACCAAAACCTCTGAATTCCAAATGTTCCTGCTGCTGAACTGGCACTTACTCCTAACGAGTCCCATTAAACTCCAACACCGACGGTCGTCGCTGACCCATCAATTACACCACTCCAAAATACATCTAATTATCAATCATCCAATTGACAGATTATTTTACCACACAAGGAGGGTCATCCCGCTAAATCTATTCATCATAATCTAACTTCTTAAGATCATCATAACCGATACCACAATTTATTAAAGTTTGGAATACACCTTCCAATCACACTAGTGGTTCTTGGCCTTGAAATCCAAAAGTTGACACCTAATCACATCACCAAAACTCGACCCATCACAGGGCTCCACACACGAGCTTCCTTCCTCGAACATCCCCACTAATCCAAGGTCATCCCCATGGCCTAATAGGTCCTACACGTCCTTTATACAAAACTGACAAACCTAAAACAAGGTTGCCGTAGTGAACGGTTTCCGCAAGCACTATCAGAATACACTGCAAGTCCCACCTTTCAGTTGCCAACAAGAAGTAATTCGACCCCGCAAACGACCCATACGGTTCACGGTATTAACACGCGTTAGAAACCCAATACTTCACTGAATGGTTCTACACGCCCTCACCCTTAACTGGGGTTGCTCAACCTCACCAAGCCTAATTAGTTCAAGGTTTTCAAGTGAAAGACTCAACAAACATGCCAATAAAGTTTTCACTTGATTTTTCAACACGAAGGTTTTTATACCAACATAACATACGTACAAAAACTTACTACTACCCAGTCGGTAGATGCGCAAACATGGACACACTCGTCCCACGTATGAAAAATCATTTTTGAAAACTATTTCATCGCAACTCAAGTTACTAACGAAACGCAAAAAGTACTCACAACTTTTAAAATGAACCGCTTGGGTCCCATCACGGATTTACTTATGCTAAACACGCAAAGTAATTTCCTACATTAAGATAGTGTTCAATCGAATGTTTGTATGAACTTCAAAAGAAGGATTTACACGACATCACTTTCCAAATTTCTCTTTTTAACCATAAAACGACACGACTGAAATTCGTTACCAAACTTCGCATGGGTCAGTTTGTTCGCAGAGAAACGTAACAATTCATTTACACACCTTGGTTAAAAAATACGAAATGACTTTGGTCATTTTTCCCGTTTTCAGTCGAATAATAAGATGCTTTCATCATTTGGAAATATCGGTTTAAACATCATAAAGGAATCTCAAATCAAAATTATGCATGCCGATTTGTAACACTTTCTTAGTAGTCACTCTGAAATAGTATAGCACATACTAGATAGTCAATACTAAATTTTCAAAGTAGAGATTCATTAAATCAAATTTCAAAATTTCTCATTCAGTCATATAATGACAAGGAAACAAAATCCTTTGACCAGGCTCGCATACCTCAATGTGTTTTTCTCAAAACTTTGGAAAGCGATATGTGCACGTAATTTGATTGACACATAAAATAATTCAAATCAACTTCAAACCTTATACCGCACAAGCGATGCGCATTAACACCCCAAAATAGTGGCTACAATACTATTCATGTCAATAAATCAATATAGTGCATTTGCGAGAAAGAACATCAAAAATGCCAACAAACAAGAGTGCATAAAACAGAATATTAGAAATGTACTATCATGATGCCCTTATATGCATTACTTACGC
Source organism: Saussurea involucrata (assembly GCA_033807775.1). NCBI lineage: Eukaryota > Viridiplantae > Streptophyta > Magnoliopsida > Asterales > Asteraceae > Saussurea > Saussurea involucrata. The sequence continues at coordinate 31,686,674 of CM066316.1, forward strand.
CACGCATAAATCAATTCACACACCTAGCAAGTTGCAACAAAATATGCTACCACTATCCTCAAAGGAGAAGCCATGCGGCATTAAAACTCCAAAAACCACTCTTTTCGGTGCAACACGACATAAAGTACATTTCTCAACACAACTCGCATGAGACACAATACTCACTAAAACCCATGGATTAACGCACACAATCATTCAAGTATACACACGACAAAGTGTCACCCATGCACCGCAAAACGTCGTAAAACGAAACTCCTTCATACTCCAAAAGACTTCCATAAAACTCGATGGAACTCAACGACATCCAACCAATCAAATGGTGCCAAAGTTTTCGTTTTCAAAGATCAAATCGCATAAAACAACGTTATGACCAAATCATCATAATTCCAAAAATCTCCTTTTTGTTGCAACCCAAGATAAAACAACACCTCTTTGTCAAGACTCGCAAAAATCAAAATCCCCATTAATGCTCAACACCGACACAAGGGAAGGTAACTCTCCGTCCAAACCTTAACATATGTGGAGGAGATCCAATGTTAAAGTTGTAAGTCGCGATTACTTGTCTAAAACCATAAACGACATTAAAATATGGACATCACAGTATCCGAAAGTAGCATTGGACACGACAACGAATAAAGCATGTCTCGACAGGATTTACAATTGCTTGTAATAAAACAATTCCATGCATGTTCCAAAATCATGGTTTAAAATCTTGTGTGTGCCAAACGTTTTCCAAGATTTCACAATGTTGTCTGTACGACGATTTGAAACACAAGAAATAATTGATGCAATTTATTTTAAAAATAAAATAAATTTCGTGCATATATTTTAGTCGGCACTCAACGTCCAGGTCACACTCCTCCAATTCCTCTGATCACTATATCGTCATCCGGATGCTCAAACATCTTAACGCAAAATTGAAAGTCACATCGACTAACCTTACAATTTCTCCTCGAATCAAGGTCAATTCAATAAGCCTATGGCTCCAATCCAACCATCAATCTCGACCCGAACGGTCCACTTAATGCAATCACCATGCTTACCGCCACTCCAAATGGCAAATGCTAAAATCGTCAACCTCTTCTAACGACTACTCGCTTAGAACTCCTTCACTACCCCAACGGTCATCACGCTAGAGTCGTTCAAGTACTCTCATGTAACTGGTAGGTTCACCATAACACTGGCCAGGTTCAATTATGAACGTACCGTACATGATCATCCTTGTTACTCTTGACGTGACTTCTCGTTTCTAGTGACTCCAACAACCTTAAAGTGTCCTATCTTAGAGTGCCTAATGGTGCAATTTTCACTCTCATTTACTTAAAAAGAACGCTAGTTTGAGTCTAGGTATCCAAAAATCAACACCTAATTCTCTCAAACTTATGCTCTGATACCAACTTGTAACACCCTCAAAATTGGAAAGAGCAACTAACAAATATCTCGATAAAATAACCAAATGAGGATAAAATCCTTTCTACAAACCATCCTTGGAAAGACCTCAAAATTTAAAACATACAACTCCCACAGTTAATAACTCAAGTCATACTATGTGACCAATTGAAGTCGGGTGTTACTTAACACAAGTACACGTTGCTAATCCCAAAAAGTGTGGAAGACTTCACTAAGCAAATCACTTCTCGTGCACTCTACTAGCACTTATCACTTCACAGTGTAGCTAAAGCTATTCCCAACCTGAACCTGTTGCACATGCCGACAAATAAAAAGGTCAGGCTAACGCCTAGTGAGTTCAAGAGTTTACATCATGAGCAAAATAATTTGATAGCCCAAAACATTCAACTTAATTCACGATTTCTAAAAAGGGTTTTGTATAAAATACGCCGACAACCCAATTTCCAAACGCGCATAATTTTCGTAAGGAAAATTTCCAATGAAAATCATTTCTCAGCAATGGACTCAAATCCAAAACTCACTCAAGAGGTAAATAAATAATAAATTCCCAAATACTCATCAATGCAAATAATACTCCAATAGTTGAAAACACCCAAACAAGGATGAGACATGAAATACCGCCCATCAATCATGGAAAAACAATCCATACGCATATAATATGACACCGTCAATACGGATAAACACACTACCTGAAAACAACACCCTTCGATGACGGGGGAGACCTGATTTCATCGAATGTGGCGAACACACAAGTTAAACCACAAATATAGATTACAAGCATGTTTCATGGATGAGAAAACATATGCCATCAACCATATCCAGGTCTCTAGTCAATTTTAGACATCAACCCAAACTGGATCTCTAGTCTATTGTGACATCAATCCAAACCGGATCTCTAATCTATTGTGACATCAATCCAAACCGTATCTCTAGTCTATTGTGACATCAATCCAAACCTGATCTTTAGTCAAGTGAGGCATCAACCCAAACTGGGTCTCTAGCCTAGTGAGACATCAACCCAAACCGGATCTTTAGTCCACGGAGACGTCAACCCAAACCGGATCTCTAGTTTATTGAGGCATCAACCCAAACTGGATCTCTAGCCTAAAACCACCAAGTTCAACCCGACCGGATCTTTACCTTAGAATCCCACCATCCAAAACAAACTTACTTTAATCTAAAATTTATACATGACACCAAAAGTATAACCAATGCATTCAAATCATGTAATTCTCAAATACAATGCAATTCATGCAAATCATAACCCAAGCCCACGTCGAGCTTATCAAAACCGGGCAAATGCCCTCAAGACCCAACAGAGTCCAACACCGAGCCATAAGCTCAAAAGATCTAATGATCGTTCATCAAAAGTCAACTCATGCAAATGAAGTGTATATAATCCACATCATGCAAACACATTCTCTGAGGCATGATTATCTCAAAGCCCTTTCATTGCCACTTTTCCAATGAAGTTAAACCATACATGCATATATATATATATATATATATATGTGTGTGTGTGTGTGTACGTATACTCAAATCCTTTATAATCATCAAATGGTCTTCACATAAAAGACAAAACATTCAAAGAGGCACATACTCGAATAAACGCAAATAAGCGCATAACACATCCACGGCTCCACCTCGAGCTACTGAAAACGGCAAACACTCAAAAGACCCATTTGAGTATAAATCAAGCCCGTAAAGGAAAAATAAACGTTTGGCTAAATACGCGTTGCCCACACGGTTACGTAAAGCAAAATACATCGTTACCCAAAATCTTTGCCTTTTAATTCACAATTGGCCTTCGGACCAAAATAAAAGGTTTACAACTCTCAAAATATTCCTAAGGTCGAGATTGACCAAAATCCCCAACTCACACATTCACAATTTCAAACGTAACATATCATAACTATTGCATAATCACAACAAACACTAGAAGTGTATTTTGACTAAACAACCTTCACTTATGCAATAAATTAACAAAAACACTTTCACTTGTGATTTGTTTATCAATCACTCAAAATCCCCAAATGTGGGTGTTTTACAAGATTTGTAAAGCTCAACACTTTGATTAATCCAAACACACCAATTAACTCAAAAAGTGATAGTTTGATATAAAGCCTGCAAATACTTTAAAATAAACATTTTGGCATGTACAACGTTTTCACAAATCAACTTGAACTCACCTTGCTAGATTTAGGCTAAATCTAGAATTTTCCCCAAACGTAAGCTCCTTTGAGAAACATGAATCTTCCAGCCAAATCTTCCAAAAACATAGATCCATAATTTTCCAACCATTAATATCCATATCCAACCATGTAGAATTATTCCCCAACATTTTACATCAAAATCCCAACTTACACCAAAACCCTAATTCTCATAGATGAAGAAGCAGAAGATTTCCCTAACCAATCATAACCAAAATCACACCAATAAAACCCACAATGGAATAGAAGATGAAAACAAGAAAACCCTAGCTTTTGGGTAGAAAGAAATTACCTTCATCACTAGAATTCTCAAAGTAAAAGCTCCTAGTATCCCACAAAAGCTTCAAACTTCCATATCTTCAACAATGGTGGAAATGGATTGGGTTTGAGTGGAGAAGATGAACAAGAGGAGGAAGGGTTTGTGATTTTCTTCAGAGAAAATCGGTTTAGAGAGAGAGGAAACTGAGTTGGGGTATTGAAAATGAAGTGAGGGAAGAGAGAGGGAAATGTCTTAAAAGTAAACCAAAAAAACCTCATCAGACTACACGCGGACGTCCGGCTTGGAAGCCATGCGGACGTATGTTTGGGCAAAAAATCACGTCGTACGACCGCGACCAAAACAGGTAAGACGCACGTTATAATCCAAATCTTGTATTAAGATAAGGTCTCGACAAGAACCCAGAAAACATCCGTCGTATCCCATAAAAGGTAAGTCGTACGTCCCTCATGACCCTCAACCACATCGTCGCCCGTCCCGCACGACCATCGCGTAAGATCATTGTACCTTCGAGCAAAGCTAACATTAACCTTGACTGTAACGTGTGTTAAGTATTTAATGCAGGAGTCAAAGCCATTAACAGTGAGCAGCCGTAACGGATGAAGAACATTATGGATAATCACTTCGGCGACCGTTTCCAGTCGTTGTATCCGTTGATCAAAGCCATAATGGAGCTAATTAATGACGCGAAGACTATAAATACCAAGCTAAGTCTTCACATCAAGGACCAGGAGGGAACATCCGATACACATCAGCAATCATTAGCGAACATCACCAAACAGCAGAGAAAAACATTCAAGCTCATAGCTAAGAACCCTCAAACTCTGGAAATCGAGTACTGAAAGCCAGAACCCTACAGTGAACTCAAGAACACTCGAAGAAAAGCTCAAGTCATCGCTCTCGGCGTACACCAACAGCTTTCGACCAACAGTTGTTTACACTTTGTATTCACACGACAAACACCTGTTTTTACGTTCAAACACTTGCACTTTACATTTCGAAGCATTTCCTTCATTTGTATTGTAATCATCGTATAACCGACGCCAGTACCAAGGACATCGCCCCTGATTGGCGACCATAGTGCAGCGACGACACACACTGTCGTCCGCAGGTTTTTTCCTCGTTTGAGGTTTTTCTTGCGTCATCAAATCCTTTGTCTTATTTATTTTTCCCTCGTCGCACGTCTCGTCGAAAGATCCTTTCTTTAGTTGTTTATGTCCAAATCGACCTTAAGTTGTCCCTTTGGTGCGATTTTTGGCATTAACAGTTTGGCGCCATCCGTGGGACTACATCTAGAGAAAATCATCGACGAACATGTACTTTACTAACGGTTTCTTGGAGTTCCTCTGTTTTCGATTACAGGAAAATGGCAGATAAGGAGAACATGGAACAGATGGTGGGTCTAAAAAATGCGCAAGAACCCCCAACAACAGTCGACGAGTATCATCCGGAGGAAGCCGTTCTGGATCAAAGCAAGCCCGATCAAAAAATCCTCGTGGGTTCATCCCTTGATCCCAACATTAAAGGTAAACTCATATCTTTTTTACAGGAGTATGCCGATTACTTCGCCTGGTTGCATGAAGATATGGTTGGCATCGATCCCGGCGTCATTTCCCATAAACTTAATGTCGACCCGTCATTCAAACCCGTAAAACAAAAGCGCCGCAAGTTCGCTCCAGAAAGAAATAAGGTAATTAACGACGAAGTCGACAATCTCCTCAAGACAGGAAAGATTCGGGAAGTAAAATATCCCGATTGGCTCGCTAACGTCGTGGTAGTAGCTAAGAAGAATGGAAAATGGAGAGTCTGTATCGACTTCACGGATCTCAATAAAGCCTGCCCAAAGGATCCATTTCCATTACCTCATATTGATGCCATGGTCGACGCAACCGCGGGACACGAGTTATTAACATTCATGGACGCCTATTCTGGATATAACCAAATCCTAATGCACGTCAAGGACCAAGAGAAAACTGCTTTCATGACAGACCGAGGTATTTATTGTTACAAAGTTATGCCTTTCAGATAAAAAAATGCAGGGTCTACCTATCAACGACTGGTAAACAAGATGTTTAAAGATCATCTTGGCGACACAATGGAGGTATATATCGACGACATGTTGGTAAAGTCAAAGCAAGCGATCGATCATATCCATCACCTTAGGCAATCGTTCGACATCCTTCGGAAATATAACATGAAGCTCAATCCAACGAAATGCTCCTTCGGCGTCAGCACTGGAAAGTTCTTAGGTTACATGGTCACCCATCGGGGCATTGAGGCTAATCCCGACCAGATCAAAGCCATCATCGAGATCAAGTCTCCTCGAAATTTCAAAGAAGTCCAGAAACTCACCGGTCGAGTAGCGGCTCTAAACAGGTTTATCTCTCGATCCTCCGACAAATGTCACTTATTTTATAATGTTCTCAGGAAAAACAAAGGTTTCGACTGGACCGACGATCATGAGCGAGCGTTGAAAAATCTGAAAAAGTACATGGCGTCGCCTCCTTTATTGTCAAAACCATATGATCATGAGGTCCTACAGCTGTATTTGGTTGTTAGTCCAAATGCAGTAAGTGCCGTTCTGACACGCGAAGATGAAAAACAGCAATTACCGATTTATTATGTAAGTAAATCCCTCTTAGACGCGGAAACCAGGTATTCCTCTATGGAAAAATTGCTTTTATCGCTAGTCACTGCTTTGAATCGCATCCTATTACTGTCGTGACTAATTTCCCTCTTAAGTCTGTCTTAAGAAAACCTGAGTTGACAGGTCGATTGGCAAAGTGGAACATATACCTCAGTAGCTGCGACATCGACTTCAAACCTAGAACTGAAATCAAATCACAAGCGTTAGTAGACTTTATCGCCGATTTCAGTCCAGAACTGGAGAAAAAAACAGAGTCTGAAATATCAACTGTGGCGACTCACGACGACGCACCTTGGATCTTACACGTCGATGGGTCATCCAACACCAGAGGCTCGGGGTTAGGCATCGTCTTAAAGTCACCACAGGGGGGCAAGATGGTATACTCGGTCCGATGCGACTTCAAGACCACCAACAACGAAGATGAATATGAAGCCTGATCGTGGGAATGAATATGGCCCACGACTCGGGGGCAACCGCGCTGCATGTCAAGAGCGACTCTCTGCTGGTAGTAAATCAGATCAATGGAGAATTCGCAGCCAAGGATTAAAAAATGACAGCATATCTAAGCGTGGCAAAAGAAATTTCTGAAAAATTTAGATCTTTTTCTATTGAACAGATTCCGCGAGACCAGAACACTCAGGCCGACGCATTGGCAAACCTTGGGTCCGCTTTAGTTGAACCAATATTTGATGTTATTCCTATGATTCACCTGGCAACGCCGTCCATTGGAAACACGAACGTCATCCAGATCGAAGACGAAGAAAATGATTGGTCACGCGACATTCGAAATTTCCTCGTGCACGACCAACTCCCCGAAGACAAAATGGAGGGTCGAAAAATCAGATTCAAAGCATCTAAGTACGTCATGATCGAAAATAAGCTTTATCGTCGATCATCGACGGGCTTAAATTTAAGGTGCGTCATCAGAAAAAATCAAGCACAGAAAATCCTCCAAGAGATGCACGACGGCGAATGCGGTAATCATTCAGGAGGTCGTAGTTTAGCTAATCGTATATCCCGACAAGGATATTTTTGGCCAACACTACGACAAGACGCCATCAAGTACGTCCAGAGTTGCGACCCCTGTCAACGACACTCAGGTATGTCTCATAAACCCTCGGAACTTTTGCACTCGACACTTATCCCATGGCCCTTCATGAGATGGGGAATGGATATCGTCGGCAAGCTACCGCCTGCTCTGGGGCAAAAGGTGTTTCTCCTCGTACTTACGGACTACTTTTCTAAATGGGTCGAAGCGGCTGCCTTATCCCAAATTAGGGATAAAGAAGTTATCTCTTTTATCCAGACTAACATCATATGCAGGTTTGGGATTCCGTCCGAAATTGTCTGCGATAATGGATCCCAATTCATAAGTGATAGGACCCAACAGTTCTGTGAAGATAGAAGCATCAAACTGACAACCTCGACTCCCAGATATCCCCAAGCCAATGGACTTGCTGAGTCGAGTAATAAGACTATTGTAGCTTCGATCAAGAAACGATTAAAAGCTGCAAAGGGAAGATGGTTCGAAGAACTCCCTTCAGTCTTATGGGCAAATCGCACAACGCCCCGTACGTCCACAGGACAAACCCCCTTCTCTCTCGTCTATGGTTGTGAAGCCGTCCTACCAATCGAAGTTCATCTCCCGACCTTGTGGCATACTTCCGTCGACCATAACCTGGTTGATTTAAGTTATGACCTCGACGCCCTCGAAGAGCTCAGAGAATCCGCCTTGATCAAGATGGCATCGCAGAAGCAGGCGGTTGAACGACATTTCAATAAGCACGTCAAAGTTAAAGTCTTTCAAGAAGGCGATTACGTCCTCCGTCGAGTATTCCCAAATACCCAGGAGCTCAACGCGGGTAAGCTTTCTACTAAGTGGGAAGGTCCTTACCGCATCTCCGAAGTCGTTGGTAAAGGAGCATATCGACTTCAGACCCTCGACAATCAAGAAATCCCGCGAAGTTGGAACGCGACGCATCTAAAAAAATATTTCTTTTAGAGTCACCTCCCTCTCATACAAAGTTTTTTCAACACAATAGTAAACGTAGTAAGATCGTTGGTGGTCCGACGACCGACCTCTAACGAACTTTATCGCAGGTACGCACGACATGAGTACCCGAGTGTGTGACATTAATTGTTTTACCACAGGGGCATATATTCTAGAATTTCGTCATACGATACAATTACATATAAGGTCTGAACGATCCCTCGATCTGAGTTTCTGGAACTCAGAAAAACTTTGTATGTTCTGACACATCAATGATGTATATTTGTGTTTCAAACCGTTACATTACAATAAATGCCTAAGTCGCACGATCCTCCGTTTGCTTCATACTTAACGAATTTTATGATTGATCCACGACATATGTAATTGAAAACACAAGTTCAGCAAAAGAAGGAACTTCGTTGAATGATTACATATGAACGACCGATAGTCGGACGAATAAAGATAAAGTCAAAAGTCGTTACATACCAACAACCCGACCACCAATGGTCGAGCATGAAAAGCCTAGTTCGTAAACCGAAAAATCTACCCTAGAACTAAAGAAGCATATCGATCGCAAGCTCTGCCCAACAGTCTCGACCTTCGAAGCCCAGCCAATCCCGAAGAACTGATGCAAGGATCAAACGAGTATATTAAGAGTTGTCTTCCAACTCCTTACGCCTTGACATTCTGAGAATGTGGCTCTTAAGATTAATGTTAAGGTTGGAGGAAGTAATATATTCCTCTCGACGATCAACCTCCACTCCAACATTTCCTCTGCCTTCACATATTTTTCGAGAGGAAACCGAAACATCTGCAAATTACAAAAGAAACATATTAAATGCTCAGCGAAAGAACATCAATAACACAAGTTTCGAAAGAAAAACTTACAAAGAACGCCAGTTCGGCTAAACACAGCCCTATCTCTTCAACAGATATCGTTTGAAAACACTCCTCGGAAACTAAGGGCTGATGTTTCCCCAGATGCGGAAGTGACTTCATCCTGACGAGGACGTAGTCAAACGAGAGGGATGGCGACAGCGCAAAGCTGATCACCGAAAGTTCCTCCTCGTTCTCTCCCATCTTTACACCCTCGCCCCTGTCGGCTGACGAAAGGGTTGACGTGGCAGAAGACATCGTCGCCAGATGCGGAGAATACACAGACATCGTGTTCATCGTAACCAACATCGTCAACGATTCGGGTATCGCAACCCTTGATAGATCTTCGACCACCCAAGATTTGAACAAAGTCGAGATTCTAGAGAAGGGCCTCATCAGAAACAGAAAACGTTTTCTCTAAACAAAACAACCCATTGTGATCTCTATTTATGCAGGAAATCGCAACAAGTCGAGTCTGATGATGATCAACACGCGTCCATACCTATCCGAATCTTAGACACCTGTCTTCGACAGCTGGTAAGCATCATAGTGCATCATTATGACGTCACAACTTTTCAACTTCTCGTTCAGTTAAAGGCGAACCGGTCTAGTTCCACGACAACCAGGTAAGTCCCTCAACCCAGGTCACGAGTCTAAGCGTTCGACAAGCAAAATTTAAAACTTAAATTTGACATTCAATTTTCAAATTTTAGGGACAAACTGTTTGGGCAAAAAATCACGTCGTACGATCGCGACCAAAACAGGTAAGACGCACGTTATAATCCAAATCTTGTGTTAAGATAAGGTCTCGACAAGAACCCAGAAAACATCTGTCGTCTCCCGTAAAAGGTAAGTCGTACGTCCCTCATGACGCTCAACCACAGCATCGCCCGTCCCGCACGACCATCGTGTAAGATCATTGTACCTTCGAGCAAAGCTAACGTTAACCTTGATTGTAACGTGTGTTAAGTATTTAATGCAGGAGTCAAAGCCATTAACAGTGAGCAGCCGTAACGGACGAAGAACATTATGGATAATCACTCCGGCGACCGTTTCCAGCCGTTGATCAAAGCATTAATGGAGCTAATTAATGACGCGAAGACTATAAATACCAAGCTAAGTCTTCACATCAAGGACCAGGAGGGAACATCCGATACACATCAGCAATCATTAGCGAACATCACCAAACAGCAGAGAAAAACATTCAATCTCATAGATAAGAACCCTCAAACTCTGGAAATCGAGTACTGAAAGCCAGAACCCTACAGTGAACTCAAGAACACTCGAAGAAAAGCTCAAGTCATCGCTCTCGACGTAGACCAACAGCTTTCGACCAACAGTTGTTTACACTTTGTATTCACACGACAAACGCCTATTTTTACGTTCAAACACTTGTACTTTACATTTCGAAGCATTTCCTTCATTTGTATTGTAATCATCGTATAACCGACGCCAGTACCAAGGATATCGCCCCTAATTGGCGACCATAGTGCAGCGACGACACCCACTGTCGTCCGCAAGTTTTTTCCTCATTAAGGGACCTCCGACGCTAATCCCCATAAGTATCGGTCGATTCTCTTGCTCTCGGGAGTAACCATATGAGGTACCAGCTTTGCAAGTTCGTGGAAACGAGCTGTGTAACGATCTATATCAGCTCCGATCATAGCATGGTTCTAGAATTCAGTTTCTAGTTTCTGGATTTCACTCTTAGGGCAATACTCCTCAATGTGCAACTATTTGAACTCCTCCCATGTGAGCTTGTATGCATCTTCCCTTCCTCGGGTTTGAACCTGGATGTTCCACCATGTTAGCGCCCTACCTTGGAGTTGACATGTAGCATATTCCACCTTGCGGTCCTCCAAGCATTTGCTAATACGGAGTACCGACTCTATGCTATCGATCCACGAAAGCAATCCTACGACACCTTCCTTTCCGTAGAACTCCTTGGGCTTACAGGACATGAAGGATTTGTAGTTACATCCGGTATTGTCACTACCCGGATTTCCTTCACTACCTCCTTGATTCCCGAGGTTAGCATTAATGCCGGCGGTTACTTGTGTGACGATGCTAGGTATGGCTTCTTGAATGCGTTGTGCGATGATTTATGCTATGTCGGGTGTTTGGTTTTCGGGGGTCTCTTCCGTGTGGCGTGTAGATCTTCTTGGAGGCATGATTCTAAAACACGTTTGCAAAATTTGTTTTGGTTAAAATTTGTACAATTTCTTAAACTCATATTTTTCCAAAGGTTTAAGATAAAAGGGTTTTCATTTGAATACTTGAACAGTAAAGTGAAGTATATGGTAAATAGACAAATTGACTGAAATTTTTCCCCCAACGGGTTTTCATTAAATGCCGAGGTTTACAAAATTTCCGGTGTTTATCATACACCGGTATCATTTTAAACGGAAGTACAACTTAGAAACACATGAATTAAAAAGACAAGTAATGAAAGACGGTTTTTAAAAGATCCTTTCCCATGCCATGACCCATCCGTACTACCCCAAATATGCCCCGATCATAAACAAGAACATCAGTAGCAACAAAACCATTCCTACCACCAAGCTTGCCGCTTGAGCCCTTGATGCCATTTCCTTAGCCATTTTTGCGCCATCCCGAGCTTGAGTAGATACAATCGCTAGTTGGTGCGTTAGTTCTACAAGTTCTGTTAAGACTTGAGCTTGATGGGTTACCCTAACTTGACACCCATGCAATTCGGTTGTCATGGCCCTAATATGTTGATCCCTTGCCTTGGCTAGTTCAGTCATGCGCCCAACTGGCACGCCGGGGACCACTCTCGATGGTTCCGGTGCTTTTGAACGAGGTGTTGATAGTGTGACTCTCCTTGGGATTGGAATGCTCTTCCTTGCCGTTTGTCTAATGCGGAGTCCTCCAGGTTGTGGTTGAACAATCACTGGAGTGGGTCGAGGTAAAACCGTGGTTGGTGGTACTCTAGGTCCATCATAGGGGTCTCGCTCGCTGGACACTTCGGGTTCCGATTCCGTACTATTGCAATCCTCTTCTTCTCGGTTGTTGGGCGTCTTATCTTGTGGTCGTCCGGTGAAGTATCCCGATGCATCGGCCGAGTACGATTTAGGAGTGTAAGATGGTGACGACGATGACATAGTGAAACTGAAGCAAAACTGTACTTACTAACTAATCGCATAAGTGGCATGTCTACCCTATGCAATGTCTACGCACTAAGCATGCTCCTAGAGAGTGCAAGTAAAAATTGACATACTCCTACTATAACCATTTCTACTCTCGCATTAACCTTCCTTAATCGAACATAGGTGATCAGACTATGTTTTATTAAAGTCTGTTAATGCCATTCTAGACTTAGTTATACTAGTAGTAGGTTTAGTTATTTTCATGTCAGTTTTGGACTTTTGGTTATAGTTGGGTTTTTCCAATGAAAGACCGGTATTCTCTATAACCTTTGGCTCTGATACCACTTCTGTCACACCCCGCTAAAGCGGAAACACGGGATGTCACAGCTAAATGTTTCAAAAGCATAAGGTAGAAGACAACACACAATCATCACGTCATAAAAATTTCAAAATACAATATGTCTTGAAATACAAATTGTCCAAATGTAAAAACGGTCTTGACATGATGAAAACAAAGTTGGATGTCGCTATTGTAGTGCCTTCTAGATTTCATCCTTACTTGTTGTTTCCTGAAAAGCACGTAAAGGAGAGTGTCAACTATAATAATAGTTGGTGAGTTCATAGGTTTGTATGCAAGTTGATAAGTTTCGCACTTTCAAAAGTAGTAGTACAACTCTCGGTTGTAAAGTTTCCATTGTTGTTTTTGTATTGCATGCTCATGGTATATAATGTGATGCCTCAGAGGTAGCAAGCTAAGCCATTACCCAAACCTCTCGACCTTGTATTAGTTGCCCCGAGTCATCATGTTCTATCACTAACATGGCGTTGTAACAATTATGCACTTACTTTACCGTAAGTGGGTGGTCAACCAAATAACGTTATCCATAATTATCATGGCTCACACATGTGAGTTAAGTAGGTAATGTAAAAGTGTGGGGACTTTTTGTATGATAGCATAAACTCAGAAGCTTTAACATGTGCACACGTACCATAGAGAGCGTTAAACATGCGTAGTATTTCAGTAATAAAACAGTTGATTTCGAATAAAGTTTGTAGCATGCTTTCCACCCCAAAATGTATAAACAGTAAAAAGGGGCTATGAAGACTCACGGTGAATAACGTAGATGTTCCCAAGTGATGCGTAATGCAATCCGTAACGCGATCCTACGTCGATCCTACGAATGTAAGGATGCTAGTAAGATTCTATGTTCTAGACCTTGGTCGTTTAATTATCCAAATCAACATAAAATGCCTTTGATGAGATTAAGTTTGTATGTTGTTTATAAGTTCCTTGATATTAATAGTTTAGTGTCCAACATGAACGTTACATATGATAATTCGAGATTACCGCAATTTCGTCATTGACAAGTGACGAAAAGGGTCAATAATTTGGGGTCATATGTATAGCATATATATAAAGTTAGGAGTTAGGTTATATATAATACATATATATATATACCGCTATTTCATCATAAAATGATGAATAGGGTTCAAAATGAAATGTTAGGTGTTAGCGTATAAATAAAATGCGTGAGTAAACATATGGATATATTCCACAATTTCATCATACAAATGATGAAATGGGTTCAAGAGATAGCATATAGCTATAATATGATATAGTTGTTAGCTGTCCAGAATTAATAGTCACTTTCGGTTAGTTTTCGGATGACTTCCAAGATCGTTAGGTTCTGATATTTTACGACTAATTACTTTCATGTGTTAGGAAACTTTTGACATAAGTTCCATGATTTTTAGAGTAGTTTAAGTGCACGAAATAATACATGACGTAAACAGTGACAGAAAACGTTGCTGTTGCGCACTGTTATTGTGCATGCTATTTGAAGGTCGAAAACTTAATGTTTTTCAAAGATTCCAGTTGGGTTTGATTCTTAACTCATAAAAGAAATTTCCAGAAGAAAAATCACCCCATTTGGAGTATTTTTGAGAGAGATATGGCCATGCAAAGTCAGTGGTAAAATCTGACAGATTGCTGTTGGAAAAGCTTCTTTATATAAATGCTTTATTTCTATTGGTTCTTCAAAAGATTTTGTTCTTTTTGCTTAGCCACGATTTTTGACACCCAATTCCAATATTTTCAGATGAAAAATATTACTTTTTGTTTACACAATCCACATGCAATGAACTTAGACAAATCATCTTGTCAAAATACTTTCAAAACTTGTTGTTTTTGAGTTTTTATGAAAACATTCAAGTAAAACATCCTTTGATCACTAACATTGGTTTGATGATGGATTCATCACACTTTTAATAACATGCAAAGTGTTATGGTGATGAATCTACAAACATTAGGATGCCAAGAAATGTCTTAGCAAGAATAAGGTGAAAAACTAGAGTATAAGTAGATGAAACTTTGAAGAAATGCAAGATTAACACAAGAAAAAGTGTAAGTGTTGTTGTATAAGAAGTTTTACCTTGAAAGCACTTGTGTTCTTGATGAAGAAGAGCTGGACCTTGAAGCTTATTAGAGAGGAAAAGAGAGAAACAAGAGAGAGTTCTCTTAGAGAGAAATGAGGGAAATGAGAAAAGAGGTGAGAAAATGAGAGAGTGAGGGGGGTTTTAAGGAGAGAGGGGGGCGGTTTTGGGGAGAGGGAAAAGAGAGGGTAAAGAGTGTGGGTTTGTATAAAATTATTGTGTTTGTATTTTTATTTTTAATTTATTTTTATTTCTTTTAATTATTTTAATTATTAAACATTTTAAATTAATTGCTATTAATAATAATAATAATACTAGTTGAATTTGCTAGTATTTATTTTTGTAAGGTATATATATATAAACATATATATATATATATAGGCTGGGTATCTTTTGCAAACCAGTGTATTTGTACAAACTCGTACAAACCATACCTAGCTTCATGATTTTGTAATTTTGGCTTCATGAATGTATATATATATATATATATATTTTGGCTTCATGAATATATAATTTGGCTTCATGAATATATCATTTGGCATTTTTAACTAATTTTTTTACAAAAATAAGGGTATTTTAGGGCTCCACCGAAAAAAATTAGTTAAAAATGCCAAATGATATATTCATGAAGCCAAATTTTATATTCATGAAGCCAATATATATATATATACATTCATGAAGCCAAATTTACAAAATCATGAAGCTAGGTATGGTTTGTACGAGTTTGTACAAATACGATGGTTTGCAAAAAATACCACCCCTATATATATATATATATATATATATATATGTATATATATATGTATATAAGATGTTTTTAGTTGGCATTTTATGAGATGTATGGATAATTTCTTAATTTGAGGGGTATTAGGCAAAAATCCTAGATTTTTCCTACTGTATCGGTTTTACTGCTAAAATTCGACAGTGTGACATAATATATGTATCTGATATGTTTAGTGCAGTTATAACCTGAACGTGAAATTGACGGTTGTCACAAATGGGATGGTTGGACCGTTTCTTATAAGAATGTTATATATATTGTTATATATGTGATACTTGGAGTAGTTGTTTAATGATGTTTGCACTTTGGATGAATCATTAAGTAGGCGCTAGGAGGATATAGTCTTGGGCACCACCTTTGAGGTATGTGCCTAGATCTCCGCCTTGGGGGTAATGCCTTGGAGGTAGTCCCGAATGTGTCGGGCCTTGTGGTGTTACTCGTGGGAGTAGACACTAAGGTATATCGTCTCTTGAGGTGTAACTTGATTTGGTGTTTTTGGTCTCCCCCATTGAGTCCAATTGTGAATATTCATTTATATGAACCATTGTTATGTGATATTGCATAATATATTAACTGTTCAACTCACTAGGCTTCTTGGCCTAACACTTGTTTGGTGTTTAATGTGTACCTCAGGTTCTAGCGGTGTCGTTGATAAGAAGGTCTAAGCGGCCTCTAGTGAGAGCTTGGGGAGATACTTGCTTTTGGTGACACGCCGACTTTACGGAGTACATCTTGAATTAGAGACGACACCCCTTTTTGTAATCTTTTATACGCAATGGAATAAGATTTGTTCGTTGTCGTTAAACTCCTATATTTGTAATTAAACCTTTCAGTGTTGATCATATATCCCCATTTTTGGGAGGCTCTTATGGACAATTTATATCACTCTTCCATTTATGGAAGTTTTTATTTATCCCAATTTTTGGGGTGTTACATTTGGGGGCCGCAAACTTTTTAAGATATTCGCACAGTTGATGGTGTTGAGCATCCAACGTACATGTCAGCTTGCAAAGCATTAAGTTTATTAGGAGATGAGGCTGAATGGAGTGAATCAATACGAGATGCACGCCAATGGCAGTTCGGTAATCAAGTTCGTGAACTTTTTGTAACAATATTGCTATTATATATGGTCAATGATCACACCAAGTATTTTTCGAATTGTTTCCCATACTTATCAAAAGATGTTATTTACAATCAACGTATATTGCTTCAGAATGAAGATGTCCAGTTCTTAGATGTTGAAGTGTTAAACTACACTTTGATTGAATTGGAGAATGTTTTAAACGGAAACAATAGATCGTTGGTCGATTTTCCAAGTCTACCTCAAATTAACCATCTTGTGATGATTATTGGCTGGAATAGGTTGATTGCAAGTGAGCGGACATAAAATGTTCATGAAGAGAGAACGAGGTTTAATGATCTTTATAGTCGTTTGAATACTAGCCAGGAGGAGGTATACACTACTATAATGAGTGTTGTTAGTATTAAAAGCAAAGGAGTTTTTTTGTATCTGGTAGTGGGGGGACTGGGAAAACATACTTATGGAAAACACTTATTGCTTCCATGCGTTCACATGGGAAGATTGTTTTGTCTGTCGCATCTTCTGGCGTTGCTTCTTATTGCCTGGTGGTCGTACAACACACTCAATATTTTGAATTCCCCTAGCTATTGATGAGCACTCATGTTGTTCAATCGACGATGGCTCAGATCTTGCAGAGTTGATCAATGTTTCAAAACTTATCATTTAGGATGAAGCACATTTACAACATCGATATGCATTTGAAGTTGTTGATCTAACATTAGGAGATGTGTGTCGTCATAACCTACCCGGGGTTGAACTTTAATTTTTGGGGGGAAGTTGTAGTTCTTTGAGGTGACTTTTGACAGATTATTCCCGTTATTCCATTTGCACCACGTAGAGATATCGTCTTTTCTGTTGTCAACAAGCCATCACCTATATGGGATGCATGTAAGGTTTTTGTTTTAACAACAAATATGCATTTGCATGATTCAACAATTGAGGGTGATGATCTCATACGGATGCAACAATTTAATAAATAGATTGTAGACATGGGGGTTGGTCGGCTTCCTGCAATTGCACTGTCAGGCGAAAGATGAGGCTATGTGGATTACTATACTTGATGACCTTGTTATTCCTATTGTTGATTATCCTATTGAAGCTGTTGTATCCAGTATATTCCCTAATATTTCAAACAGGCTCAACGACATTTCTTACTTAAAGGAGCAATGCATTCTGTGCCCGACAAATGATGATGTTGACATGATTAATTCACATGTTCTTATGAAGATGCCAGGCGAAATGCATGAATTGTTAAATGTCGATGAGATATGTGCGAGTACGGACAACTTGGAGTAAATGTAGATAATGTATTCTTGTGAATTTCTTAACACATTGCGTTTTTCTGGGATTTCAAACCATATTTTAGAGTTGAAGGTCGGTGCACCAATTATATTGCTATGTAACATAAACTAGCAAAAATGGTTATGTAACGGTACTCAGTTAGTGGTAACTTAAATCAGTCGGAGGGTTATTGAGGCTATTATTATTGTCGGTACTCATGATGGAGAAAAGACTTACCTTGGAAGGATTGATATGACTCCAACTGATACATCTTGGCCTTTTCATTTTAAGAAAAGGTAGTTTCCCATAAAGGTTTGCTTTGCTATGACAATCAACAAAAGTCAAGGGCAAACATTTAATCATGTGTGTGCATACCTTGTGAACCCTGTTTTTACACACAGTCAGCTTTATGTGACCGCATCTCGACTAACTTCTCGCGATGGCCTTCGGTTTTATGTTGACAATGGTGGCAAGTGTGATAATAACCTATCAAGGAATGTTGTATACAAAGAAGTTTTCTATAACTTTCCACTTGATACAACGGACAATACCGGATGATTTGGCTTCTCACAGTTGCAACA
Organism: Saussurea involucrata; assembly: GCA_033807775.1. Lineage (NCBI taxonomy): Eukaryota > Viridiplantae > Streptophyta > Magnoliopsida > Asterales > Asteraceae > Saussurea > Saussurea involucrata. The sequence continues at coordinate 31,705,348 of CM066316.1, forward strand.
AATGTGAAACCTTCTTTTTACCCTTTTCTATACATGTAATGTCCTGATTTACGTACGATTTATCTGCTATTTGATTAATTCAGTATTAAATTTCTGAAATATTGAACTATTTATTTATTTACTTTTGACAAGTATATGAAACTTTGTATTGTTTCCGAGTGTAAGTAGCGATCTATAAGAATGGGATCTGCTTATTGTTTTGTCCAGGACCCACGACCTAACATTACTGACAAGTGGCAAGTACATGTTGGTTTCACGTGCATGGACATCATACAACCCTATCACGAATAGTATTTTCTTTTTTGACCTAATACTATCTGATGATGTAAGTTACTTCAACATATCCATATTCATTACCATTAATTTAACATTTTACTTTTTAACACTAACTCTTCCTTATTTAAAACATTGTTTCATTCACGCAAAGATTCCTGATAAACTGATCGACACATTTAAGAATCAGTTGATGGAGGGGTTCGTTTATAGGATTCATAGATTTTTGGTTCTCCAATACGACACATTGTATCAACCGGTGTTCTGTGACAACTTTGTTCAATTTTCTCGCGACACGAGAATTTATGTCTCCCACATTCAGCCGGCAACATTTTAACGATACGTTTTTTTATTTGCTTCCGTTTAACATGCTTCGTTCACATGTTTCAGACGACAAGTATCTAGCATGTTAACATCCTTTCATTATTTGATTTATTCAGTTACATCTACATTTATGACTTCTATCTAATTGTAGATGTTATTGAAGTTGTCCGAGAGTGGGGATTACTTGAGACACAAGTCAGAAAAGTGTAATCATGTAATCCCGAAATGTGCAAAGTCGTTATATCTGATAAGAGGTACCAATATTAAACACTTACTTAGTGTACTTTTATGTGAAGTTACTCACTTATTGTTCGACCCTTCAATAATAACATACAGTGGTATGAAACTTCATATAACGTTATGGGGACAATTGGCTAAGAAGTACTCCGATGAACATGTCCGAAGTTACAAAAATAATAAAATCATTATGATTTTAACATCTTGCAAAGTTAGACTTTTCAGAGGTATGTTTTATTCAAATATGTTACTTGCATTTATGTTTATGAAATATATTCTGTACATCTATTTCTTCTTCTATTATGTGTTCCAAGTTTAATGACAACAGTTGCATCTCAACTCTATCTGAACCTTCCGGTGGACATTGTCTCTTCATACAATGAAATGTAAATGAGTACATATATACACGATCATTTACCATGTTATAAGACTGTATCTTTTCAATCTGATCAACCAGAAAAAAGTGACGATTTTCGCCTGACCAACATCCTAGATATTTATAGTACTTTACAAAAAGATGTCACTTAGGTAGTGTCTTATTACTATCTGTAATAGCAACTTGTACCTGTTTCTCTCGGATTAATTTTTTTCTTATATCTTTTTAAATGGAACATCGTATACAATCGACGTAGTCATCATCGGTGTCGATATGTTTAATGATTGGATGTTCATCCAGTGTCGTACATGCTTGAACAAGGCCACGTGGGTTGATGTTCGCTACTTTTATTCGGTCTGTAAAAAAAATTAGACAACCCACGTCAATCGTAAGTATTTAACATATTTTCATTATTTCGATATGCTCTTAGTAACAACGACAATTATATAGGTACAAACTGGTTATCAGAGCTATTAACAACCAAGAGGAAATATAGTGTGTGTTTTTCAATCAATCTGCTATCGATCTTGTCGGTCTTACTGTTGAGGAATTGCTTATGAAGAGTTCTTTGGAGGTTTGTTTCTATATAGATCCATATTATATATATATATATATATATATATATATATACATGTGTGTATGCATAATAACATTTCTTCATGTATATATAGAGTGGTGAGGATCCTCATTGGGTACATGATTTTCTTATTGAAAGTTTATGTGCTTGAAGGGTCATTCTTACTATTACGGTCAACCAATTCAATTTGGCACCACTGTAACAAAATACCATGATGATGATGATGATGATATCACAATGCCAAACAAAGTTATAAGTACAGATGAAGCTGGAACAAGTACCATTCTTCTGGTCACGATTATTGTGATGTTGAAGAAGGAGAAGATGAAGCTTGGTCGAATAACATCACAAACGATGAATGGGAGATGTCAGCGGAATGCATGTGGGACCCATGTAATTCAGCCCTGGCCCCCACAACATCAACAACATCGGTAATTATTGTTTCATTTTCTATCATATCTTGTAATATTTACCTTATATATCTTAAAATTGTTGTCATGTAATACAATTAGGTTGTTGGACGTAATCACGAACCTGGTGATTATGGAAACTAAGTCTTAGGTAAATAATTTTGAAGATGAAAATGTTTACCTTATATTTCTTATATTTTGTTGTCATGTAATACAATTAGGTTGTTGCACGTAATCACGAACCTGATGATTCTGGTGATTATGGAAATTATAAGTCTGAGGTAAATATTTTTGAGGATGAAAAATATTTACTTATATTTCTTATATTTGTTGTCATGTAATACAATTAGGTTGTTGCATGTAATCATGAACCTGATGATTCTCGAAAATCAAAGTATGAGGTTAATAATTTTGAACATGAGGAAGTAAGTGAGAAGGTATGGTTTTAAAGATACGTATATCTTATGTTATTGTAAATAGTTTACTTTTTTTTAATTCTAAGCTTTGTGTTGTTTTATTTGTTTTGTGTTCTTGTAGAATGAAGATGGTGATGATTGATGTGGGTGTTATAATGCAACTGTTTGAGTGGTGGGACTACTGTTATGATTGGTTTTTCTATTCCAGACTTCTTATTTTGAATGATCTATGGTTTATACTCCAGTTTCTGTGCTTATGTAGTCTTTTGGATCAGAGTTGGACTTTTCTTTCCTAGTTACAACAAACATCGATTTCTATTTTGTTCCGACATATTTGGACTTTTGTTGCTATTGTTCTTATATTGGATTGAAAAACAGCATTCGCCAATGATGAAATAAGTGACCAATCAAAGAACTGGCCTATGATGTTTCCTTTTGTCTTTTGGCTTCTGGAGATTCTCACTACTTATAGGTTAATGGTTCAGAGTTTCTTTTTTTGACAGTTTGGTTTCTGCCTACCACCTGTGTACTCGACCAACGGACGAGTATAACACTAGTTATATATAGTATCTCATCGTTTTAAATTACTGTAGTTATTAACCTGTCTTTTCAACTTCAATCACCCTCTTTCACCTTCTTCAAAACTGTATAACTTATCTTCCCCGCTCCCCCAACCCAACAAACCATCTATATCCTTACCATAAATGGTGAAGAATCTTGTTGAGAATTCTTCTACAATCCTCAAAGATATCGATCTCACATAATCTTAATTTCCTTCCTTCTTTTATGTGTTATTTTTTTTCTTTCTTTTTTCTACATCAATTTCTATATCGATTTCTTCTTCGGTTTTCATCAACACACCAATTTCTAGATTGATTTCTTCAGTTTTCATCAACAGGTCGATTTTTAGACATTCTCAACAGTTTTTTTTCATGAATGGTACGTATCCTTATGGTACCGAGTAAGAGTTATCAACATACTAGTATCTAGGGTGTCATATCTTTCAGTGGTTTGAATGAATAGTTTATAAGAAGTGAGAGTGCTGACTCTAACAAGTAAACCGTACTGGGTAAGAGTTTGGGAAACGACCCTTGAACCTGATGGAGTATATTAAAATAGTTAAACAATGTTTCTGGTGGGAAATTTTAAAATTTGTAGAGCAACATTTGTTATGTTTTCGTTGGGGGGAATTTGTCAAGTAAATGACTAATATATATACATCTTGTTGGTCCCAAAGAGGTTATACAAGTTTGTAGAAGAGGGGGTTGAATACAAACACACGATTTGTACTTTTCTAAATTGTTTATTGATATGTATCAAACAATTTACAACTTGTTGCGGAACAAGATTAAGGAATAAACCTAATCTAAACAAGCTATGAGAATCACTAAGATTTCTTGCACTAGAAATAAGATAGAGAGAAAATAAGAATACTAAGGATAATATTCTAACACACAGAATAGTAAGGAGAAGGAAATGGCCGAGCACTTCAACAATGAAGTAGGGTTTCCTTTATATACTGCATGCATTTAATGCATGTCAGTACAACTTTACACGTGGCAGCTTCTGGTTGGATGCATGGTTTGACCTTGGTAGACAACCTAGGAGCCGCATGATGAACAGTATAGAATCAGAGTTGGTTGTATGATTCCAGACAAAAGGGATGTCTATTCTGACATTATCGTACGGAGGCGTGCAAGGGAGGTAAGACAAAAGTTACTTGTAGAGGAGGCTTCATGATCAGCGTTCGCTGAATGATTTTTTATCAGCAAATGATAAAGTTCAGCGTTCGATGAAGTCTTCTACTTGAAACTTCACGTTAAGTAGACAGGTCTTGGCTTCGCTGATATCCGCATCAGTTCATTAGTAGACTTGTCACTGGTTCTTTGGCTTGATCTTTGACTTCAGCGTAGAACATGATTGACGTGAAACTTGTCTTCAGGGATCATAAGTAAACAACATATTTTATCAGCGATCATCAGTGAGGTTGAACAGACTCAGGGCTCACTGATGAACAGTGCTCGCTGAATGTATAATTAAAGAACGAGAGTTCCTATCAGTGGTACTGAAACAGACTTAGTACTTATCAGCGATAGTGAAACTCTAATGCATATTGTCTACTTACAATTTTCACTAAGTGTTTCTCAGAGTCATTATCAAATCATTGAGGGTTTGGATCAACAATCACCCCTATTTGATTATCACATAGCAACAAAAGAAAATTGCTAAGTAAGAAAACATAAGGATAAAAAGGACTCATAAAATATTTGTCCCATTTAGTGTTTTCGGGGATCTTTTTAAGTACTGATGGAGTAAAATACATTCGCTGAAATTTTTCATTAAACTTCGTATCAGTTACAAAGGGAAGTGGAAAAATTACAAGTACAGCAAATAATAATTACAAGTACAAAAGATACAGTTGATAAAATGAAGAAGAATTTATAAAAGGAAATCTATCAACTATTCAGGTTCATCCTTAATGAGAAGTTCATCAAGGGTATTTGTGGTAGGGATCATCCAGTCAGGAACTTTTTTTTTCAAGATCCCTTCTTCGATGTGCTTCTTTAAAGATCAGGGGCTTCATGAAGTGTCCGAGAAGATCATCTCTGTGACCGCACCAGTAGACAAGATCTCTGAGTTGTTCGATAGGGGCAATGCATAGTTCAGAGACACGTTGAAAGCATTCTCGTCTAGTGTAGTCATTGAAGAAGATACCATGAGGATCACTTAAGACTTTTCCAGGGATGAAGCGTTCACCAGGGGGCAGGGAGACATCGAGAGCTGAGAGATCAGGGTTAGGACCAAGAACTTCTTCTCGTGAAAAACCAATTCCGGTTTCATTTATGGTAGGAGGACCCTAATCTGAAGATGTTATCTTTTTCTTTGCAGCAGGCCTTATTCGTTGAACTGGAGGAGGAGGAGGAGGAGGAGGAGGAGGGATATCAACGGTTGATGTAACCAAGTCGATCTGCCTATTCAGATCTTTTTCGACAAAGGTTTTGAAGTTTGAACGTGACCGTTGAATGGCTATCCGCATCTCCAACCATTCAGATAAACCGTACTTGGCAATCGACGATGGGTAGATGGTTTCCTTTTGACCGTTCTCTCTAAAGATATCGATGTCGACGACTGGAACGTCTATGGACATCTTTCCCCTGATGTTCACCTTGTTGATTCTGGAACCATAACATCGAAAGTGAAGTCTTTCTTTGCACCATTCCAGAGTGGAGTCAGAAACCTTGGTTTTCTTCTCGATGATCTTTGTGGCGTCCTTCCATAGTTGTCGCTGAACTGAGATATGAGTCTTCTTCAGTTCAGGGTCTTTCACCGATCGTTGGACGAGCTCAATAGCATAATCTTTATCTTTTTCTTCAGCTTTCTTTCGATCGGCGAGGAGTTTCTCAGCCTTGAGGTGTTCAGTGATTTGTATTTTTGTAATTTTGAATCGAGGAGCACGGATGATTCACTGATCCTCAAGCTGTTTAATCATAACTGCTCTCCTTTTCAGCTCTTCATCACTTAGTTGTTGAGGAACCAATGAAGGTCTATTTTTGTGAGAGAGCAGTTTTTCTTCTTGTTCATCAGTCTCAGCGAAGTCTAAGACCGGGATTATTTCTTCAGCGCTTGGGGTTAGGATTATTGAAGTTGTAGCAGCTTCAGCTTGACCCTCAAGCAGGAGAGAGGACTAGCTGAAACAAAATGATCATATAGATAAGATCATTTAGGAGAAGAGATAGAGAAAGAATGAGGTTAAGTGTATAGAGGTTTTATGGAGAGTAAAACTGGGGTTGAGAAGGGATGCAGTGTAAGGGAAGAAAATATATGTTACCTGACAAACTGACTTTCGTAGAAGGATAGTCAGATTGTCTTATACAGCGATGCCTTTATTTTTGTCTTTATCGGCTTCAGTCGCTGCAGGCTTTTTGGTGGTCCCCTCCCCTAAATATTCTTTAATAACTACCCCTTTTTTAGCAGGGGCCTTTTTAGGTTTGAAGGGGAAGTCGAGATCATCATCGTCATCATCATCATCATCTTTAGGTGATGCTGATGCTTCGTCATCATGAAGTTCGAGATCTTCTTCGTCTTCTTCTTCTTCCTCAACTTCGTCTTCAGAAGGGACAAGAACTTCAGTTTCCAGTTCTTCATCGAGTTGCTCCCCCTCAGAATCAGCGTTGTGTAGGGAGAACTCGGTTCCCTTAGGGTTTTCAACTCCCTAAGGTTTATCAGCACTTTTCTCCCCCTCAGAGTCATGGGGAAGAACTTCTTGATTCTTCTCCCCCTCTTCCACATGATGGATGGGGAGGTAGTAGTGTCAGCAGCAGCAACATCAGCATCTTTTGGGTCACTGTCTTCTAGGCCAGTGATCCCAATAGCAGTTTCAATCGCTGCCATTCTGTCTTCCAGGCCAGAAATAGCAGGATTGATTCTTTCCAGATTTTCCCGATCAACCTGAGTAATGTGTGAAGGAGGACATGTTGGAGCATTCAGGCGATCAAAGATTTGCTGCAAGAGATCTGTAGTATTTCCCATGGATTGGGTTAGAGTGCCCATCTCTGTCTTCAAGGATGTAACCTCTCCCTGAAGATTGCCCACCACTGTCTTCAACGATGTGACTTAGTTGGACAGTGTGGTGAAGTTGTTAGAGAGGTTGTCGTTGGTGGTGTTCAAGGTAGTGATGGGGGTGGAGTTGTCAGCTAGAGCCTGAGCAACATTTGAAAGACTGCCTTCCATCTTTTCCAGATCCGTTCTGGAAGCCTTTTCCTTCACCTTACAGGTGAGTGTCTTTAGATCGCTCCCAATGTTTGTAACCGCTGAGGAGTTGGAGGAGAGAGTAGTGGTGAGAGATTCCACTTTTGTAGATAAATCCTTGAGGGCGTTGTTGATGTCGCCCAAATTAGGACCTGTAGAAGATAAAAAATTATGAACAAAGCAAAGCTCAGAAGTTGGGGATTTTGAGAGAGGATTGTTTAGGTTATTATGTATACCAGCGGGTTGGTTGACGAAGTCATCGAAATTTCGGTAACCTGAAAATTGTTCGTAGTCATCTTCCAGAGATGCCCGCGTAGAGGTGCTCGCAGGCCCTTTATTTTGATCCATCAGTCTTTGTAGATCTTTAGCCGATGCATCATTCAGTTGAATGACATTTGTTGTATAGAAGGGGAATAGAGGTGGAGTGACCAAATAAGTTGAGGGAGGAATAAGAGTTGAGAAGAGGGATTGGGTAGCAGATTCATCGTTGGATCCGCCGAAGAATACTGCTGCAATACTTAGAGGTACTGAAGGAGGGGGGTTCTGTTCCAAAACAACTTCAGCGACTTCAGACGCTGAAGTGGGTATTGAAGGGGTTGGTTCAGCAGATGTGGAGGAGCGTTCCACGAAACCGTCCAGCGTCTTCTGTAGAGAGACAGACGCTGAGTCTTCAGCCTGGAAATGCTTAGGGGGTTGCTCCTTGGAGGTCTTCTTGGGCTTATGGCTGCCAAGTTGGGTGTCAGAGTGTTTCCTTTTGTGAGAAGGAGTGGATGGTGGGGCCTGGGTACCAACGGTTGGGATTACCGCTGCCGATGTGGTAGCCACAGAAGTAGAAGAAGGAGGAGGTCTAAGAAGAGGTAAGAAAGTAGAGAGACGTACCTCATTTTCCACTGGCTTAAAGTCGAGGATCTTAGGGCCAACCTGGGATAACTTCAGGTCGCCCACCTTCGGGTACTTATCCCCTAGTGCATGCTTGAAGAGAGCACTGAGGAAACGGGGATAAGGGACATTCAGCGGTCGCTTCTTTTCTTCGACCCTTAGCATCATGTCGTCGAAGACGATTTTAGCCCAGTCGATATGGAGGCCCTTCATCAGCGCATACCCCATAGCCTATTGGGGTTGTGAGGCCTAATCAGTTGACCCAACCTTAATTGTCATACAGCTGATGAGGTATGCGAAGATGAAGTTCATCTCGCTTGGCATTTTGGACTTGAGGACGGAGGCAGCTTCTTCTCAGGGAGTTTATCTCTCCCTGTATTCCAGGTGTAGTTCATTGCATCCAGAAATGCAATGGTTTCAGCTTGTCATGTCTTAGATTTGATTAGATTTGAAGTCAGGTAAAGGAACGAAACGTCTGTCCCTTGTTGCTTCACCATGCTCAGTGTCGAAGATGATGACGTCGATCATCTTTTTAGGGTCTTTGGTGGAGGCCACCTGAGATTTTCTGGCAGTATACCAGAACTGAGCAAGGAGGTTCTTGTGAGCAGGGGGTTTGATGGTCAGTGTTGTCGCTAGAGGACAGCCTTTCAAGACGTTGACAGCGTCATCCAAGTGAGTGATGTTTTTCCTTGGAGGGAAGTCGAATAGAGCATAGGGGTTGTTTCCTTGGAATGTTATTTGCTCCATTGTAAAGTTGACTTGGGGTGCTTTGACAATCTCAGTTTTGTCAGGGGTAGTAGGAGACTGAGTAGCATCAGTGGTTGCCACTTCTGTTCATAACATATAAACATGAAGAAGATAAAGAGAAGTTCTTAAAATGGATAAAATTCCAAAATAAGGGTTTTTAGGGTTTTACAATTTCCATTTTGAGAAAGAAATGGAAATTAGGGTTTTCTAGTTTTGAAAAGAAGTACAAAACATAGTGAAGTTTCTTGTTTTCCAGTTTCCATTTATGGAAAGGATTCTGAAAAAACATATGAGAATGTCAAGTTTAAGATTTTTATTTTAAACTTGAAGAACAATCTGAAAACGGATTATGTTTATAAAACCATGAAGAAAATGATTTCATTTTGAGAAAGTTCGATTGTTTGATCTTTTGGAAACAATTATAAGATCAAAAACAAGTTTGTTTGATGGAAAATAAAAGAGATATTAACCTGTAGTGTTATGTAGAAGATGAAGAAGATGAACGAGTTCTTGAGAAATTTGTTCAAATGCAACGGCTGATTCTTGCTTGAGAGAGATTAAGTTCGCGTAAAAGGTAAAAATATAAACGCAAAGGGTTTATATAGTGGGAGTACAGAGAGAAAACCTATTTGCGGGAAAAGTTTTTCATGATGACACGGACACGTCCCTTGAATTTGATTGGACAAGGAAACGAAACGGGCGAACGTGTCAGAGAAAAGTCGTGCCATGGTCTATTCGTTGTGATGATGTCACAAACGTCCTTTCACATTTTAAGGTGTCTCTGAGGATTTTGAAAACTCAGGGACATTTTAAAAATAGAAGCACTGATTAGAAATATCAGTGAGATTTAGAATTTTCAAAAGAACAACTGAAAGTAAGAGATATTCAGTGATGTAATTTGTTTTGAAATCTTGCATTCTTAGGCGAACGTCAGTGAGTAAGAGAGAACATACCTTGATATCAACGAATCAATTTTGTTCAGAGGTTAGATGATTAATAGAGTTATACAAATTCATTTTATCACTGTTCAAATGCTAACCGCTGAAGATTTTACTCTTCTAAGTTCAGCATTCCAAGCTCGCTGATGAGAAAGTTGAATCTTGTCTCATCAAGAGGTTTGGTGAAAAGATCAGCTAACTGAAAATCAGTTGGGATAAAATGAAGTTCTATATCACCATTCATCACATGATATCTGATAAAATGATACCTGGTTTTGATGTGTTTGGTCTTTAACAGTAGCACTGGATTGTTTGCTATGGCGATGGCACTAGTACTGTCGCAATAGATTGGAATTTTGGAGAGCTGAAGGTCATAGTCAAGTAGCCGATTTCTCATCCACAAGACCTGAGAACAACAGCTTCCAGCAGCTACGTACTCAGCTTCAGCGGTTGAGGTGGACACTGAGTTTTGCTTTTTACTTGTCCAACTCACCAACTTTCTACCCAGGAGCTGACAGCCTCCTGTGGTGCTTTTCCTATCCAATTTGCAACCTGCAAAATCACTATCTGAATAAGCGATTAGATCAAACCCTGAGTCTTTGGGATACCAAAGACCTAGGTTAGGAGTACCCTTAAGGTATCGAAAAATACGCTTTACAGCGATCAAATGAGATTCCTTAGGTTCAGCTTGATATCGTGCACACAAACAGGTTGCATACATAATATCAGGTCGGCTAGCTGTAAGATACAGAAGAGAGCCGATCATCCCATGGTACGCTATGACATTAACAGGTTTTCTAGAAGGATCCTTGTTTAGTGTCAGCGTCGGTGCTATAGGGGTTTTCATAGCTGAGCTTTGAGTTAAATCAAACTTTTTCAGCATATCTTTAACATATTTTCCTTGGTGAATAAAAGTACCTTTTTCATTCTGTTTTATTTGAAGACCAAGGAAATAGGTTAGTTCATCCATCATACTCATTTTATATTCAACTTTCATTCTTTCAGCGAAACGAGTACATAAGTCAGGGTTAGTAGAACCAAATATAATGTCATCAACATATATTTGAACAAGAATGATATGACCTTTTACTTTCCTGAAAAATAGAGTTTTATCGATTTTACCACGCTCAAATTTTTCAATATGGAGATAATTAGAGAGAGTGTCATACCATGCACGAGGAGCTTGCTTTAAGCCATAAAGTGCCTTATCCAGTTTATAAACATAACCTAGATGCTTAGGATCTGTGAATCCTGGAGGTTGTTCCACGTAGACTTCTTCATTCAGTCTTCCATTGAGGAATGCTGATTTAACATCCATCTGATAAACCTTGAAGTCTTTGTGAACAGCGTAAGCTAGAAACAGACGAATGGCTTCGAGTCTTGCCATAGGGGCAAATGTTTCGTCGTAATCTATGCCTTCCTCTTGTCTATATCCCTAAGCAACAAGATGAGCCTTGTTGCGGGTTACAGTTCCATGTTCATCTAATTTGTTTCGATAGACCCATTTAGTGCCTATCACTGACTTGTCAGATGGTCGTGGAATAAGTTTCCAAACTTTGTTTCTTTCAAATTCTGCCAGCTCTTCTTGCATAGCGCTGACCCAGTTTGGATCTCTGAGGGCATCATCTGTTTTCTTTGGTTCAATCAGAGAAATAAAGTTAACAAATAAACAAATATTACATGCACTTCGTCGAGTCTGAACACCAACGTTTGGATCACCAAGAATTTGATCGATGGGGTGATTAATAGTCCATCGCTGAGCCGGAGCATAAGTTACTGACTCAATCTGAACTTCTGGAGGAGCTAAAGAAGACGCTTCAGCAACTTCAGGTATTTCAGGTAGAAGAGGTAGAGGTTCAGATGTCATTTCATTCACTGATTGCTGAGAAGTAGATGGTATGTCTGAGGTAGAAGGTTCAGAAGCAGACATAGTGTTAAGAGGAACAGCTGAGACCCATGAGGATTCAACTTCACTTGTTTGCATGCTTGGGATGATAATAGGATCATCATCTTCAGCGGTATGAGTATGAGATGGAGGGATAGGAGCATCTTCTGAATCACCAAGATAAGAAAACATCCATTGATTCAGTTCTTCAATATCAGCAGAAGGTCTAGAGTTCGCTGATCGGGATTCGTCAAAAGTGACGTGAATTGTTTCTTCTACAGTTTGTCTTCTTCGATTGAAGACTCTGAAGGCTTTGGAGATAGAAGAGTATCCAAGAAAAATTCCATCATCAGCCTTAGGATCAAACTTTCCAAGGGCATCCCTGTTGTTCAGTATAAAGCACTGACATCCAAAGATGTGAAAAAAGCTAATTGAAGGCTTTCTCCCATGGAAAAGTTCATAGGCTGTCTTCTTAAATCTTATGACTATCAGCGACCTGTTTTGAGTGAAACAAACAGTGTTGACAGCTTCTGCCCAGAACTGAGTAGGTAGATGAGAATCGCTGAGAATTGATCGTGCATCTTCGATGATTGTTTGATTTCTTCTTTCAGCGACTCCATTTTGTTGCGGTGTTCTCACAAAAGAAAAGTTGTGAGAAATACCCTTGCTTTCAAAGAATGAATCAAGGGAACTGTTTTTGAATTCAGTCCCATGATCACTCCTTAGAGAGCGAACGGTCATATTGTTCAGGACTTCCATTTTCCTGACGAAAGTGATGAGTTCTTCAGGGGTGTCACAATTTGAATGGAGAAACATAACCCAGGTATAGCGAGAGAATTCATCGACTATGACCGGTGTATATTTCTTTCCAGCGAGGGATTGTTTGTTAACAGGGCCAAACAAATCCATGTGGAGAAGTTGAAGAGGGGATGATACTGAGGAAACTTGCTTAGATTTGAAACTAGCTTTGGTTTGTTTCCCTTTCTCACACGCTAAACATAGAGATTCCTTAGCGTATGAGTGTTGAGGTAGACCAGTGACCAACTCTTTTGAAGAAAGAGTATTCAGTGTCTTGAAGTTGAGATGAGAGTGCCTCTTATGCCATAGCCAGTTGACATCAGATGAGGCTTTTGAGAAGAAACATGAGTTCTCAGTGGTTGTCGAGTCCATGTTTATGACATAAACATTTTCTAGACGATATCCGCTGAGAGCGATCTTCTTCTTTTTGTCAGTAACAAAGCATGATTCCTTAGTGAAAATCACTTTGTGATCCTTGTCACACAGCTGACTGATGCTTAGAAGATTGTGCTTCATTCCTTCAACATGTGTGACTCTTCTGAAGGTAGTTGTACCATTTGAAAGTACACCATACCCTCGGGTATAACCATTTCCATCTCCACCAAAGGGCGTTGAGGGACCCTTCTCTTCCTTATATTCAGTGAGCAGTTTCTTTTTGCCAGTCATGTGTCTAGAGCATCTGCTATCGATATACCAGATACCCTTCAGGACGTGCACACAAAGGAAGATTAGTTTGACCTGGGCACCCATTTTACTATGGGTCCACACTTGTCAGTGGTGGTAGAGGAAGTTGAAGGTTCAGCAATCTTCGCAGCATTTGAAGATTCAGCTTCAGGACTAGTCTTCACTTTGGTTAATTTCTTAACCTCAGTGGTTGGTTTCACCTTAACCTGATTTGCATCAGGATTGGTCTTCTTTGCCTTGGGGGCATTGATCTTCACCTTAGCTAACTTTTCAGCTTTGGTGGCTGTGGGGCACTTTCTAGCTATATGATCGGTAAGTCCACAGTGATAACATTTCCTATAGCTAAAAGTATCTTTAGGACCATTTGCATGCTTAGCCGATAGTTTTAAATGAGCAGGGCCAGTGATAACGCCACTTTTTGGCGTTATTTTCGGTCCTCAAACCAATGAGATTGGCTCGTGTTCTAGCAAAAAGGCAGAATTTTATGGTTTATCGAGTGAAATGTGCATGTATTCTAAAAGGTGGCAATCATCGAGAAAAGAAGCGAAAAAGAGTCCAAAAGAGAGCCAAAACGAAGCCCAACGGAAACCCAAGATTCGTGCCGACCCAGGACCCAGATCCGCGAACCAGAAACTGACCCACGTGTGGTTCCCTGCGCGGTTTACAAGTCGCGGCCAAAACCACGCAACCCCCTGTCCCAGTTTTATATCTTGGCGTTTTCCGACTTTTAGGTTATCATTCACACACGACGACGACCAGCAGCTTAGGGGCGATTTTCAGAGGATTTTTGGAGACTTTGGAGCCACGATATAGGATCGATCGAGGAGGAATTCACGAGGCGAAGCGGATTAAAGCCGAGAGAAGGGAGTTCATCATTACATTCACCATGTCCACGTTCATTATGTTTGCACACACTAGTTTCCTTCCCTTTTCTTTTGTTTTATCCACCACCAACATGAACTAAACTTTAGATGTTGGGGGTTGGTTTGAATTTGGTTTAGACTTATGAACAGATGATTTGAGACTTTTATCAGTTTTTCTTATTTAATGAAGCATGTGATTTGAGTTTTTAATGCCTTTGTGAGTTTGGCCAACTTTCAATTGTTTTGTTTGTTTCCAATTAAGTTCGAGAGAATTAATTGTAACTAGAACTAGAATTCGCATGCCTAAGGTGAGAAATTGGATAGAGATATACCAAGTAAACCTTAGTCCCGTTGAAATCATGAGTTTAATGTGTTTTGAATTCCATAGGTGAGATCGAGAGATAAAACTTGTGTTTTTCAAGATAAAACCCGTTGTTGCTTGAGAAAGAACAACGGTGCTTTTTAGAGATTCGGTATTCATTATACGGAATAACTGGTAATTGTTTTAAGTCAAGTGTTTGTACGTGAAAACCTTAGGATTTCCAACCCTCAACTGTTTCTCTATCCGAAGTTTCCTACGTTGTTTACTGTCCTGTTTGTGATTTGTTTTCTTGCAATTAATTAGTTCAAACCAACAACTCAAAATTGCGACCGTTCAATTAATAGATTTTATAGTCATTGTGATACTTAGTTCCTAGTTCCCTGTGTTCGATACTCGTACTTTTGTACTATTACTTGATTTCGACCTGTACATTTGCGGTTAGATTTAGGGGGGTGTAAACTCGCCTATCAGCCAGCACCAAGTATACCTTTGGCATTGGAAATGGGAGGAACAATCAGTTCTATAGATTTCTTACCAATAATATCCACTCTGATTCTAGGAGTGGATCGCTGAATGAATCCAGGGATCTTGTTCTTAGAAGTAGAGGGATAATTTACTGAAGCCTTAGAAGCATTCAGCTTAGGTACAAAGGTACCCTTTTGAGGTTTTTGGTTGAAAATGTTTTCTTTACCTTTACCTTTAGAGTTAAAGGTAGGTTTTTCCTCAGGGATTGGATTTTTAGAAGAGGAACACTGAGATGAGGAGGTGTCAGGGATTGAGGACACGAACATTCCAAACTTAAGCATGGAACGATCAGTGGTTGGTTCTAGAGTATCACCTTTATAACCAAGACCACATTTATCACTCAGGGGAATCTGAGACCTTAATATCTCAGTGATCGTTGTTGAGGATTTGCACCAACCTTCAACAGTAGCCTTTTCAGCTTTTAGTGCCTCGACAGCATCTTCTCGTTCGATACGAATGAGTTGATTTATACAGACCTGATCTTTTAGATTTTCTTCTATTTTAGAGAGCTTTTGAATTTCTAAGTGACAATTCTTAAGATGTTCAGCAAGATCGATATTTTGTTTTTCAGCTTTGGTCTTGCCATTCATGGCATCATATAAATCAACAGTCAAAAGATCGACGGTCCGACGTCTCTCGATGTCACTAAGAGCAAAAGTTTGAGTATCAGTGAGAGAGTTTGATACCTGAGAGATAGAAGCAGAAGTAGAGGGAATTTCAGTTTGTTCTTCCTCTTCTTCTATTTTGGCCATGAGGCAGAGATTGGCCTCATCATCATCTTCAGAGTCAGATGATTCTTCATCAGAAATAGCCCAGTCATGATCTTCAGCGATCATGCTTTTGCCTTTTTTCTTAAAGCTTTTCAGCTTTGCATACTTTTCTTTCAGCTTCTTGTACATGTCATCTCTAGCCCTAGGGTTAGAGGATTTCTTGTAGGAAGAAGTTGAGGGTTTGAAGACTTTCTTAGACCTGCATTCACTAGCAAAGTGTCCAACTTTTTCACAGTTAAAGCAGGTAGCAGTAGCCTTATCAACTGGGTTGACGATTTTGGCTTATCAGTGAGTGCGAGAGGTTTGTTTCTTCTGAAATTACTCTTTCTGGTGAATCTCCTGAAAGAATTAGTCAGGAGGGCCAGAGACTCATCCATTTCTGAAGGATCAGCTTCAGATGAGTCATCAGAGTTAGATTCCAACTCAGTGATAGTAACAGTGGATAGCTGAGTAGGTACCTAATCTGAAGAGAGTAAAGCAACAGGTGTGCTTTTGAAATCTTTTACAAGATTCTTCTTAAGATGACACGACTGCTCATGATTGAGCATAGTGCCATATAAGGTAGAAAGGGTCATAGATTTTAGATCCTTTGAGAGCTTAAGACACATTGAATAACTGTCCCAGCTTTCAGGAAGACATTCTAGGAACTTTGTCAGGATCTCAAAGTTAGAATATTCCTTACCAGCGGTTTTTAAGTCAATGACTAAACAGTTAAACCGCTGATGAACTTCAGAGAGAGATTCATTCTTACCACAAATGAAGCTTTCGTACTGTCTTACCATGTTGATCTTTCTTGAGTCCTGGACTTCAGAAGTACCTTCATATTGAACACAGGTTGTGTCCCACGTGGCTTTGGAAGTTTTCAGGTTCATGACGGAGTGGTAGACTTCGTCAGGTAGAGCCATAGAGAGGATGGATCTGGCTTTAGTGTCCATAGGCACCTTCTTCTTGTCTTCATCAGTCCAAGTGTTAGGTGCCCTGGGAATTTCTCTTTCAGGGATTGCATCTCTAGTAGCAGTGGCTGGAACTGCAGCATCTATCATGACAGGGATATATGGACCATTCTCGATGTAGTAGGGCATAGTAGGATCCACACCTTCCAAGAATAGCATCATCCTATTTTTCAATAGATTAAAGTTATCTCTGGAAAATCTAGGGGGTTTAGCAAGAGAACCATTATCGATATAGTTTGTGTTTGTGTTGTTAGCCATTTTAGAAAATAGCAAGTAAGAGAAAAGACTAGAGTATAAGCAAGATCTTGTTTATGAGATTAAACAATCTGCTCTGATACCACTTGTTGGTCCCAAATGGGTTATACAAGTTTGTAGAAGGGGGTTGAATACAAACACACGATTTTTACTTTTCTAAATTGTTTATTGATATGTATCAAACAATTTACAACTTGTTGCGGAACAAGATTAAGTAATAAAACTAATCTAAACAAGCTATGAGAATCACTAAGATTTTTTGCACTAGAAATAAGATAGAGAGAAAATAAGAATAATAAGGATAATATTCTAACACACAGAATAGTAAGGAGAAGGAAATGGCCGAGCACTTCAAAAATGAAGTAGGGTTTCCTTTATATACTGCATGCATTTAATGCATGTCAGTACAACTTTACACATGGCAGCTTCTGGTTGGATGCATGGTTTGACCTTGGTAGACAACCTAGTAGCCACATGATGAACATTGTAGAATCAGAGTTGGTTGTACGATTCCAGACAAAAGGGATGTCTATTCTGACATTATCGTACGGAGGCGTGCAAGGGAGGTAAGACAAAAGTTACTTGTAGATGAGGCTTCATGATCAGCGTTCGCTGAATGATTTTTTATCAGCGAATGATAAAGTTCAGCGTTCGCTGAAGTCTTCTACTTGAAACTTCACGTTAAGTAGACAGGTCTTGGCTTCGCTGATATCCGCATCAGTTCATTAGTAGACTTGTCGCTGGTGTTGGAACCACCTTAAAAGTGACCGTCACTGATCGTTTATCATTCCTGATATGATAATTGACAATAACTGAAATCCCTATGTCTGGTAAATATATGATGGGCGTATTTACTATTATTGACATACTATAGGGTTTCCCATTAGGTGATTGGAACTATGGGGAATTATATGGCACATAATAAACACCAAAGGGTTGAAAGTGTAAGATACTCTTATTATAAATAGAGTATCCTAATCTTTCTTTCAACCCTAATGAGATATCGCTAATTACCCTAGTCGTGTGCCTCCCTTCGATCGACTCTCTCTCAAGATCGATCATCATCCCATCATAATACGATCACCTCGTTCTGGGAACCCGACAATCAATGGCAAATATGTTTAATGCTTTCACTGGATCCTCAGGATCATCGGGTATGTTTTCTTGTCATCTTATTATCTATCAAATACAAATCATGATTATTCCAACATGTGGTATCAGAGCCCCAGGTTCAAAATTGATTCATGATTTGTATTAGTTTTGATGGCTTTAATTTATCGGTTTACTTCGTGTTTATGTATGCCGCCGCAAACATCAAAACTGCATTGAATTGCAATTTTATCATCTGCGATTATAATGCTATTTTTTCCATCGTATTAAACCCTAATTATGCCATGTTAATTGATCAATGTTATTTATCCCGAATTGATCAATGTATAGAATTTTTTTTTCGGTTGAACCTTACTTTTCGGTATAGTTCATCCCGAAAACCTTACTTTTCGCTACTGTACATAGCGAAAACCTTACTTTTCGGTATAGTTCATCCCGAAAACCTTACTTTTCGCTACTGTACATAGCGAAAACCTTACTTTTCGGTATAGTTCATCCCGAAAACCTTACTTTTCGCTACTGTACATAGCGAAAACCTTACTTTTCGGTATAGTTCATCCCGAAAACCTTACTTTTCGCTACTGTACATAGCGAAAACCTTACTTTTCGGTATAGTTCATCTCGAAAACCTTACTTTTCGCTACTGTACGTACCGAAAACCTTACTTTTCGGTATCTTGCATACCGAAAACCTTACTTTTCGGCATCTTGTATACCGAAAACCTAACTTTTCGGTACTTTGGATACCGAATACTTTTTTTTCGGTACTGTACATATCGAATTCCTAAAAAATTTTCGGTATGGATCAAATATTACTACCATACCGAAAACCCTTGCACTAATATATATGGTCTCATTATTTGTGCCCAAAGGTCAAATATGATTCTCATATTGCATTTTTCCTTTTGCATAATGAACACTGAGTATACTAATTCTGCCCAAAGGTGATTTAATATAACTGTGTGTCAAAAGGACTTTCTACATGCATAATTCACACGATGCTCTATTTTGTGCCCAAAGGTCAAAAGATAAGCATTGCGTTGCATAACCCTAACGCTCATGTTTGCTTAGATATTAGTTATTTCTGCCCAAAGGTGATGTAACATCTAAGTAGAGCCTTACTTTGACTTATTGTTTTGGTGTTTACAATAGGTATACTCATCACTGGCTTCATCACTAAAATGGTCATAGTTTCATTACTCTAAGGAATATTACTGTTAGGCCTGCTTACTTTAACATTACTTTGATTCCATTACTTTAAGAAACATTACTTTGTCCGCCTTTTATAGCTAACTACGTCACTATGATAGTCTTCTATAACTTATATCCTCCTCATTTCCTAATCAGTACCTAACTTTGGCATTGAGCCACTTACTGGTGCGAACTTTGCGTCATGGAAGGATCAATTACTTCTTACTCTGGGGATGCTAGACCTTGACCATGCTATTCGCCATGATGAACCCACTGCTATTACTGCTGCGTCCACTGCAGCTCAGAAAGCGGATTTTGAAAAGTGGGAAAGGGCAAATCGCTTGTCACTAATGATGGTCAAGAACTCCATTAACCTCAGTATCCGAGGAGCTATCCCTGACTCTGATAAAGTCAAAACTTACCTCAAATCTGTTGAGGATCATTTCAAGGGATCGTCTAAGGCTCATGCAAGTAGCTTAATGCTACAGATGCTCACTCTAAAATATGAAGGAAATAGCAGTGTCCGTGAACACATTATGAAAATGGTTGACATGGCTCACAAGCTTAAGAGTCTTGAGATGGAAGTCTCTGATAATTTTCTTGTGCATTTCATAATGACCTGTTTGCCTGCTCGGTTCGACACCTTCAAAGTTAACTACAACGCTATGAAGGATAAATGGTCGATAAGTGAACTGATTGCAATGTGTGTGCAAGAGGAGGATCGCCTAAAGCTGGTACAACCTGAAGCTGTTCACCTGACAACCACTGGTAATTCTAAGAAAAGGAAGGGTAACCACAGTAATCAGACTGGAAATAAAGTCCAAAAGGATAATAATCATGGTGCCGTTGCCTCTGGCTCTAAATCCTTGTCTAACAAACCTAGCTGCAAATTCTGTCGTGCCAAAGGGCACGGACAGAAAGATTGCCCTAAGTTCAAGGAATGGCTAGCTAAGAAAGGTAACATTTTTTATGTAATATTTGATTCCTTTACTACTGATGTCCCTATTAATACATGGTGGGGTGACTCTGGTTCTATGGTCCATGTGACAAACTCAATGCAGGGATTCCTTACAATCCAGAAGCTACCAAAGGGCCAAAGAAAACTTAGAGTTGGAAGTGGTGATCTCTTAGATATCGAAGCCATGGGAACTTTAAATTTACATATGAGTACCGGAAAGTGTATTAGACTAGTGGATACCTTATATGTACCGAGAATTACTCGGAACCTTGTATCCATATCTAGACTAGACCTTGAAGGTTATGTAATAATTCATGGTTGCGGCAAGATTGCTATTACTCATAATAATGAATTACTTGGTCGTGGTTTCTTGGATGGATTACTGTATAAATTGGAACTAGATCATAATTTCTCACAGTCTTTGTTGTCACTTAATATTGATGACGTAACTAAAACAACAAAATCACCTAAACAATTAGAGAATTCCTCCATGTTGTGGCATAAACGTCTCGGCCACATCTCACGAGATCGAATGACTCGACTCGTAAAGGATGGAATCTTACATTCTCTTGATTTTAGTGATTTTGAAACATGTATTAAGTGCCTCAAAGGCAAAATGGCGAAAGGGAATAAGAAAGGAGCTACTAGAAGTTCCAACTTGTTGGAAATAATTCACACTGATATTAGTGGTCCTTATCCCGCATCAATCACAGGACATACATCATTTATTACATTCATTGACGATTATTCGCGTTATATGCACCTATATCTGATTAAGGAAAAATCTGAATCCTTACAAACTTTTATTGATTTTAAAACTTTGGTTGAAAACCAACTTGATCATAAAATAAAAGTTGTGAGATCAGATAGAGGAGGTGAGTATTATGGTAGACATACTGATATTGGTCAAGCTCCTGGTCCTTTCTATAACTTTTGCAAGGAACAAGGCATAATTAACCAATACACCATGCCTGGTTCTCCTCAACAAAATGGTGTTGCTGAAAGGAGAAACAGAACCTTAATGGACATGGTGAGAAGTATGCTTGCTAACACTAACTTACCTACTTTCCTATGGACTGAGGCATTAAAAACAGCCGTTCATATACTCAATAGGGTTCCATCAAAATCTGTCCCTAAAACTCCTTATGAAATCTGGACAGGTAGGAAACCGAGTCTAAAATATATGAATGTATGGGCCTGTCCTGCCGAAGCAAAAGTCTATAACCCTAACTTAAAGAAACTGGATCCTAAAACCCTTACATGTTTCTTTATCGGTTATCCTGATAACTCAAAAGGTTATCGGTTTTACTGTCCTTCCCACACTACGAGCATCATTGACACGCAGCATGCCACATTTCTTGAGAACTCAAAGATCAGTGGGAGCACGACAAATCATGACTCGGATTTGCAAGAAGTACAAGAAGCGGGGGGAAACCATTCTTCCGGTATACTTATTCCTCCGATAATTCCTCTTGTACCCACCGCTGCTCCTAATATCACTGATCTTGCTCCTCCTAACCAAAATACCGAGGGAACATCATCATCGCTTCCGAACGCTGAACCTAATATCACTGATTCCACTCCTTCTGTTACTGAACCGGAAAATCAACTCAGGAGATCATCTAGGGCACGCAGGGCCACAAATTTTGATGATTTCATAACCTTTTTATCTGAAGTTGAGGACATTGGAAAGCTTACTGATCCTACCTCTTATCGAGAAGCCATTAATAGTGATCAGGCCACTCAGTGGAATGAAGCCATGATTGAAGAGCTTAATTCCATGCATCATAATGATGTTTGGGACTTGGTTGAACTTCTTGAAGGATCCAAAACTATCGGTTGTAAATGGGTCTTCAAAACCAAATTAGACCCGAAAGGAAACATCGAACGCTATAAGGCCAGACTGGTTGCAAAAGGCTTTACTCAAAAGGAAGGAATCGATTATCAAGAGACCTTCTCTCCTGTCTCTCGTAAAGATTCTTTAAGGATTGTTATGGCACTTGTAGCTCATTATGATTTAGAGTTACATCAGATGGATGTCAAGACCGCATTCTTAAATGGAGACTTGCAAGAAGACGTATACATGCGACAACCTGAAGGATTCATTCCAGAAGGTAAAGAGCATATGGTCTGCAAGTTGAAGAAATCCATTTATGGGTTGAAGCAGGCATCACGACAATGGTACCTCAAGTTCCATAAAATCGTAAAAGGGCATGATTTTCTAAAGAATCAAGTGGATCAATGCACCTATCTCAAGATCAGTGGGAGTAACTTTATAATCCTTGTCTTGTACGTAGATGACATCCTACTAGCAAGTAACAACTTGGATATGCTGCATGAGTCGAAGCGGATGCTTTCGCAAAATTTCGACATGAAAGATCTCGGTGATGCCTCTTATGTCATTGGTATCGAAATACATTGAGATAGGCATAATGGTGTTTTGGGACTTTCTCAAAACGCATATATTGAGCGTATCTTAAAACGCTATAACATGCAGCATTGTACACCCACTGTAGCTCCAGTAGTTAAAGGGGACGTATTTGGTTCTTTCCAAGCTCCGAGCACTGAGATTGAAAAGGAAGAAATGAGGATGATACCTTATTCGTCTGTAGTAGGGAGCATTATGTATGCTCAGGTCTGTACTCGTCCGGATATCGCTTATATCGCTGGTATGCTGGGACGTTACTTATCTAATCCCGGAATAGCACACTGGAAAGCGGCTAAAAAGGTTCTACGATATCTTCAAGGGACCAAAGACTACAAATTAACTTATAGAAGAAGTGACAACTTAGAAGTAGTAGGATATTCTGATTCCGATTTTGCTAAATGCAAGGAAGATAAGAAATCTACTTCTGGGTACATATTTATGTTAGCTGGTGGACCTATCTCCTGGCGGAGTCATAAACAGAAGCTGACTACAACGTCCACCATGATGGCTGAATACGTTGCCGTTTATAATGCCTCTTGTCATGGGATGTTGTTAAGGAACCTGGTCAGTGGACTCAAAATCGTCAACTCCATTTCTAGACCATTGAAGCTTTACTGTGATAACTCAGCTGCCGTAACTTTCTCGAACAATAACAGTTCAACTGGCGCTGGGCTGTATCTTGATACAATGTATCTGTTTGTGCGCGAACGGGTTGAGGAAAATGTCCTTTGTATCGAGTACATAAGTACAAAGAATATGCTAGCGGATCCGATGACCAAAGGTCTTCCTCCTAATGTCTTCGTAGGACACGTGTCGAAGATGGGGCTTACAAAAGACTTAATTTAATAGCATATTGTACTTATTGGTCATTACTATTATCTTAATAAAATTTTCCTCTATATTCAGATTTTGTTTGTCTATTAGTTACGCTTTGAGCTCATAATGGTGTATGGATATTATTATAACGAAATCTGTCTCAGTCAATTGATCATTGCTTATTCAGTTTTAAATTTGAGTCATAGTTTGACTAGTGGGGGTCCTGAGTTGATATTCTTCTCTACGGATGTACTTATTAGCTATGATTTCAGTTTAAAACAAAATGAGTATCATCCCGGCCGGACTTATTGATACTCATAGATAAAAGATCGCTTGGTCAAGTGGGAGAATGTTGGAACCACCTTAAAAGTGACCGTCACTGATCGTTTATCATTCCTGATATGATAATTGACAATAACTGAAATCCCTATGTCTGGTAAATATATGATGGGCGTATTTACTATTATTGACATACTATAGGGTTTCCCATTAGGTGATTGGAACTATGGGGAATTATATGGCACATAATAAACACCAAAGGGTTGAAAGTGTAAGATACTCTTATTATAAATAGAGTATCCTAATCTTTCTTTCAACCCTAATGAGATATCTCTAATTACCCTAGCCGTGTGCCTCCTTTCGATCGACTCTCTCTCAAGATCGATCATCATCCCATCATAATACGATCACCTCGTTCTGGGAACCCGACAATCAATGGCAAATATGTTTAATGCTTTCACTGGATCCTCAGGATCATCGGGTATGTTTTCTTGTCATCTTATTATCTATCAAATACAAATCATGATTATTCCAACAGCTGGTTCTTTGGCTTGATCTTTGACTTCAGCGTAGAACATGATTGACGTGAAACTTGTCTTCAGGGATCATAAGTAAACAACATATTTTATCAGCGATCGTCAGTGAGGCTGAACAGACTCAGGGCTCACTGATGAACATTGCTCGCTGAATGTATAATTAAAGAACGAGAGTTCCTATCAGTGGTACTGAAACAGACTTAGTACTTATCAGCGATAGTGAAACTCTAATTCATATTGTCTACTTACAATTTTTACTAAGTGTTTCTTAGAGTCATTATCAAATCATTGAGGGTTTGGATCAACAAGTCTTTCTAATTTCATTTCTCATGTCAGTTTGTTCGTTAGCTTGTCTGCAGTTTTGAGTTTTTAGATAAAGCAAAACCACTGAATCAGGTTGTTTTGTAAATTATCATTTCATGATTTGATATTTTGCAGGAACTTCGTCTACGAGGGTTTTCTTACGGTAGAGGAGTGTGGTCACATGATTTTACTTGTGAGGAATTTGATATCATGAGCATTGGGGTGTTAATTAACAAGCCAAATTTGAGCTAAAAGAGATTTGTGGTTGTCGATCAGGAAAGTGTAAGCTTAGTAAATGCCTAAAACATGAACTTGAAGAAACTAGTAAAAACAAAGGACAATATTTGCAAGTTGAAACCTTCAACACATATTAGTCAATTTTTGAAGCATCATATTTGTTATTAACTTCTATTTATATTCCTTAATGATGTTTATTTTATCTTCACGACTTTTATGTTGTGGTTGGATTCTTCTCAAAGTTTAAAGTACACATATAATTTAAGTTGAATATGTTATGTAACATGTGCTAGAAATATGTTTTTCTTTGGAAAAAAATGTTCATTATCTGATTTTCTTTGAAAACACGGGTGGAGGGTCTCTTATAAAGGAAACAAATGGGATTCCGATAAATTGAAAGTATTCGTTATACCACACTCTCATAATGATCCTAGTTGGAGGCTTATTGTGGAGGAGTACTATGACAGACAGTCTAGGCATATTCTCGATACCATCGTCGAATTTTTTCCAAGGTTCATCCTTTTGACACTCATAGTTGTCTACTTCTTTATTCTGCAAATTGGATCAATTATAGTTGTCTTTTATCATGTTTGATTTAGCACCTTTGCCATCAACAAAAATTTCCTATCATTTTTTTATATATTAAGGATAGACTCCACATGTCCCTTTTCAGGCAAAATATATCTTTGTAACACCCCGATTTTTGAGGTAAACCTTCCTTAATCGTTTATTCCCTTAATCATTGGAATTTTGGAAGCATGTGTCGGAGCATCAAACATCGTCAGCCGAAGCATCGGGGTAGTTGGCGACAATGCCAAACGATAATGCCATTGGGCAAAGTCACTGGGGAAAAGTCGCACAAGGCAACCACCCTGCGGTACATAACTCACAACTATGCCCGGCGATAGTGCCCGTGGCATAGTCGTCGTGTCACTATCGCGCGCCAAGGGCCCAGGTCGCGATACAATCCAGGCGAGAGTGCTTTGCGTTTGTGCCGTTAGTTCTTTCTTGAATTACCGAACAAGTTTTCAATTACTTTTGTTGATTAAACATCTTCCTATATCTTGTGTTTTTTTTTTATTATATATCATTTCTTTTGAGGACCAAAAATTCTGTTAGAGATTATAGAGTAAGTTGACGCAGAAAAGTGGATTGCGTTTTCAAAACGGTATTAAGAAGATTCTTGCTTATTAAAGGGTTGATAATGGTTCCTTGTAAACTGATGTGTAGCTTGGGTTCCATTGCTTCTGTTTGATGTTAATCTTGAGGGTTCAAGAATTTACTTCCATTTGATTTATGGATCTGTTTTTTGGGATGTATTTTTTATAATACTATTCATTACACTAAATTTAGTGTTTAGTGTAAGATTTAATAACCATGGTCTTATTAATTGGAGTTATTTTATGGTTGCACATGCGTAAAGAAAGTGACAATAAATCATTCTGAGGAGGTTATATTCCTATTATTAAATCTTGAGCTCGAGCTCGACTCCTTTGAAGTTGCATTGGATAAATGAAATGCAACAACTTATGGGGCTATAATTGGGCATCTTTTTGGATTTTTCTTTTTACGAATTCCTTTGTTTATGGAGTTTGCACTACCATTTTGGGAATTTCATTTAAATTCTTAACAAAGTCGGTGAAACATAAAACTATCTTCGTCTTAAATCAAAATACAATTATTCAATATAGCTTTGAATATATCGATATGTTTTGGTACATGTGACATTAATTTTGTTTTATTAGGTTGATTTTTTTTTTGGTTTTATGTTATTAATTATTATATAATGTTGTGATCTTTTTGTATTAAATTAAATTTCTTCCAGTTTATTGTTTATTGAAAATACGTAAGATTTAAACATGTATGATATCTCACATATCTAATTTAAATAGCTTTCATAAACGGAGAAAAAATTCTCAGGGATCCTCGTTTTCCATTGGGGATAAGGATGAAGATGTGATCATATTATTCGATAGGGATGGAGTCATGGAGACAAAGATGAGAATAAAAGTAAAGGATCGAAGACGAGGATGAAGATTAAGGTCGTCACTCCATTCCCATATCTATGAAAAATCTATTAAAGATGCTCAAACATATTACGGAGGAAAAAAAAAGCCATATGGTGAAGTATACACTTACAGAAATAAATATTTAACTCATTGGAGTCAACATTGGAGTGTATTTTGTATGGTGAAAAGCAAAAAGTCAAATAAAACCCACAGCTTTCTTACAGAAATAAATATTTAACTCATTTATTTTTTGTTTTCTTTTAATTATTCAAACCTAATTTTGTAGAATTATCCCTCCTTGTTATATAATAGATAAATCAATAGATAAACTTATATCTATCAAAATAGCTAAATATTGTTGGATATAATTAAAAGGATAAATTACATAAAATAGAATTTATATTTTAGTGACATTAATTAAAGTGTATAGATTGAAAAACGTCTATTTCAAATCCCTTTTTGGCATTTTATAAGTTATGGACGAAATGTAAAAAAAGACCTCGATATGTACCAAAAATTTTCAATGTGTTTTTATGATCCAAAATAACATTAAATTAGAAAAATACTAATAACTCATATAAAATCACTTTGTTGATCAATATTTCTATAAGCAAATCAATAAATAATTATTTCTAAATTAATATTATCTACCATATCATTTTCACATAGCATCATTAATCCGTTCCACCGTAAAAACATCCTATAATAAACCTTTAATATATATACATTGACATCCTTTAGGCTCACAATCTACATTGACTATTCAGAGTGCCATTTTTTGTAAATCAGTATAAATCAATTGGGTTTCCATCTCACTCATGTGTATGTTTTTCACAAGATTCTAAGTGACGAGATGCGTGACATGCATGCGAGGTCAAGCCTCAAGCTTTACGAGTTACGGCAAGGGGACACCGTTTTTCAAGGTGTGCCTTAAGGTGGCCTATATACACGTATACACACATACATACTTGTGTATTAGTGTTTTGAATAATATCGTAGAACAAATTAAATTCATATAAAGTAATAAAAACAGATCATTGAATCCAAATATATAGAACTTCTAGAAAATGATATAAAGATTGTAAAATCAGGATTAAATTACTCGATCATTTCGTCAATTTTCAAAGAATCCATGTTCGACTCTTCATGTACATGAATGTGAGCAAGTATTTACCTAGTTAGAGTTTTTAGCTTTTAAGTTTTCTTATAAATTTATTTAAGTCCCGTAAACAATTATCATTTATTTCTCAAGTTATATCTTCTATTATCCAATGTAATTAATTAATAAATGCATGAGCCCTTAATATAATACCAAAATCCTTTTTAGTCATATTAGATACTAAAAAGTTAATAAATTTGTGTCTTTTTTTTACTAATTTTTTTGAACTACTACTATATACATAAAAAATTTGGGCCCCTATATCTTGTAAGCCTTGGACCATCGTCCCCATGACCATCACCAACACTACCGCCATCCACCTATCTGGTGAACCACACCACCACCACCCACTTACTAGTATCACACACGGACAAACTTAACCATTTGAGGGAGCAAACCTCACCATCTCCGATGATCACATCGGAGACAATCACAACTAGAGACGATCATAGTCCTTGTGGTGAACCATCATCGTCCCTGTGAGATATCGATAAAAAAACATAGCCGAGTGTGTAAACCATCATCGTACCTGTGGTGATATGGATAAAAAAACAGTCCCTATGGTGATCTCGATCAAAAACCATCGTCGTCCATGTGGTGATATTGATAAAAAAAAACATGGTCCTTGTGGTGATATCGATCAAAAAACCATCATCGTCCCTGTGGTGAACTACCATCTTCACTGTCAAACTCCACCATGACCCACTATCTTCACCGTGACCCATCACCACTGAGATCTACCATCCTCGTCGTAAAACTCCACCATTTGGTCCCCGTGGAGTTAAATAGTTAATTACCTATAAGGTCCCTAAAGTTTGATTGTTTTTACTAATATAAGATAGAAAGAGAATTGTAAAAAAGGCATAAAACATGGTTGAACAAAAACACTCCTACCTCTAACAAGCATATTATTAAATATTATTAAAGTTTAGGTACCACTTTCAAACAAATCCGAGAATCGGGTAAACCAATTGGAATTTGGAACTGAATATAAAATGAAAAATGGCATATAGCTACCGAGCAGTCCATCACGTTTAGAAGGCCTAATTTGACCAGGAGTTCAACGTTTTCTTTACATAAACCGAAAACCCCATTTCTACAGAACAACAAACAATCATACTTCGATAGTCTCTATAAAATACTCACTCATTCACCACCAATCAACTGGTGGAATAACATCAAATCTTTTCATTTCATAGCATCAGCATGGAGGTCAGAGCTAGAGCTCCCGGCAAGATCATACTCGCCGGAGAACATGCCGTTGTCCATGGATCTGCAGCCGTCGCCGCCTCCATCGGTCTATATACATCCGTCTCTCTTCGCTTCCCTTCACCTTCTGGTAATTTACCTTTTCCCTCTTTTTATTTCTGTTTAGGAATAGCGATTTCATTTTTGGGTTATTTCAGTGTAATGTAGTATTAGGTTTTAATTTGGAAATGATAGTGAAGTTCATAAGTTCATGATCATTTACCGTTGAGAAGCTTGTTGGAAGGGTGAGATCAACTTCAGCTGTTTGATTAGATATATAAAACTATTGGAAAAATCTTGAAAGCATACTTGGTGATTTGATGCATTGAAAGATCTAAATTTCAATTGGTTAAGCTTGTTCCTATCACCCAATTCTCACCACATGGTTTATAACTCTCTTGAATATGAAAAAGTGCTTCATGAAAAAGGGTAATTAGCTCAACCGTTGTAAGTAATTCACAATCTGCGTTTACCATATAAAAACAAGGTAGCATTTAGATATGTACATGAAAAGTGATCACATGACACTTAGCTTAGACATTTTCTGGATAATTTCAGATTCTTGCTTAAGACATTTTTAGATAATTTTATATCCCGATACGCTCAATAAATATTGAACATGATGAAAAAACACTGTTCATTTACAGATCAAGATCTTTAATATATTATGTCCATTATATGAGTTAAAGAAACATGGAATGGCCCCATGAAAAAGATACCATGCTTACAAGAAAGACTTCATTGGAAATACCGGCAAACAACCTTGAAAATAACAAACCAGCCTTGTAAACTTCCTTGAAGATAGCAACAACCGAATCTTGGAAAAGGAACTCCAAATATTAGAAATTTAAATCTGATACTGGAAACTCCAGTAAGTTATCTGAATTATGCATGTATTATTATATTTTAATCAAACTTATTCCATCAATTCCAAAAACCATAAGTTAATGAAATCCTCTCTTGATTTATATTCTATGCAAGTTACACCTTACAATTTTATGTATTGGGCTATTGGCCCATAGGCCTCTTATTGTAAAAACAGAGCTTTTCTTTGTTCTATCTTCGGTTCGATAGGCAAGTATTGTTTGTTTTGATTGTAGATTAAGAAAAATGCATGTTTATTGGCTTAGAGTAAATTGGAATTTTGCAGATTCAATGATCATTTTGGTGTCAGATCATAATGTTTTATCTTAGACCGGAAGAAGTTGTGGTAAAATATTGAATTAGAACCAAGGTTCTAAGTTTCCACGTAGAAAACTTAGGGGGTGTTTGGTTCATCGAATGGAATTTGGTGGAATTGGAATCCATGAAAGGAATTTGACTTTGAAGTAATTGGAATGGAATTTGACCATGCGGAATTGGAATGGAATCTTGTAAAAGAATATAAATATGCGTCTGTCGGGAGTGGGGGTGGGGTTGTGATGATGACAATAGTGGTGTGGTGGTGTTGGGGTGGGTCGGTGGGGTAGGGTGTGTGGCGACTATGACATTAAAAAATAGTGGCATGGTGGTGATGACATGGGTGGGGATGGTGGGTGGCGGTGGTGGTGGTGATGGTGGCAAGGGTGGTGGTGGCGGGTATGTTGCCGGCGGGAGTGGTGAGGGCGGGGAGGGGGTGGTGGTTAAATTGGATGCAAATGTTATTTTTGTCTTTCTAAAACGAAATTATAAATAATGTTACATTTGCCACGAAATGGAATTCAAATCCTCCACATATGCTAAGGAATGATCAAATCCCTCAACTGTGGAATTCGGTGGAATCCGGTGGAATCCAATCAATTCATTCCGCATACCAAACATCACTAAGGAATTTGGTCAAAGGAATTTGTCATTCCAATTCCAACAAATTTCTTTGAATTCCGCGAACCAAACAACCCCTTAGTATATGTTCATCATCCCTAAGGTAACTTAAGGATTCTCACCAAGGGTTGATTGCATCACAACATCATATTCTTTCTGATGTTGATTACTTTATTCAAACCATTGACCTTCTATTACAAAGGAGTAACAAACACACATGCCAGTCTAAAATTGTATAATTGCTGTAATATATGGTAAAGAAATAGGACAAGTTTCAGCATTAGATGTGTACTAGTGTCTATATTCATTTAGAATATGTTGATCCTCACTAGCTTAATGACATAGTTTCAACTAGCATTAACCATATCAATCTGCAGATAACTGATTTGTCCTTTTACATGCTAAAAGATACTGGCAGAATTTTTTAAATTGTAATTGGTTCAAATTCATCGAATGGGACACAGTTTAAACAATTGTCCTTCATTTATTTTTCTCATAGATAATGACGATACCCTCACACTCCATCTCATGGATGTGGGCCTAGACTTTTCATGGACGATTAAAAGAATCAAAGAGATATTACCTGATTCAGTCAATAGCATCGCATCCTCACCCACGACCTGTTCCCCAGAGATCGTTAAACTCATTGCAACTCTAGTGGAAGAACATAAAATTCCAGAGGCTAAAACTGGAATTGCGTCTGGCGTTATTGCTTTTCTATGGTTATACATCTCTATCCAAGGGTATGCTTTCTGTTATAATTTCCTGGTCATGGGCGTTTCTTTTAACCTTTTTAAGGGTTTTTTGGTTGGTTACCATTAAGTCCTGTATGGATAAAGTTTTATAGATTGGGAGGGTTTTTTCATTGATGGAAATAGAGTGTTTTTTAATTGGGAGGGGCATGTCTCGAAAAAACTTGGTTTTTTGCATAAATCTCCCTCCTAGAAGCTTACTGAATAAGCCAACTTCTATATCATTAAGCCACTATCAAGCAGTCATGTATAGCTGACCGAATTAGTTACGAGTCCCATTAAGCTCATTATGCTGCTAACAAACAGGCCCTAAGCCTGCTAACCTAATTTTGTGCTTCAGGAATAAGCCAGCAACGGTGACTGTTTCTTCTGAGCTTCCTTTGGGTTCAGGATTGGGGTCATCTGCAGCATTCTGTGTGTCACTCTCTGGCGCCTTGCTGGCTTTATCAGATTCTGCAAAGGTTGAGTCTAGCCAAGAGGGATGGGTTACATTTGGAGAAAAAGAGCAGCAATTAGCAAACAAATGGGCTTTTGAAGGTGAAAAGATTATTCATGGGAAGCCTTCTGGGATAGACAATACTGTCAGCACATTTGGTATGTCATCTTTAATAACAATTGTTTGCTAAAGGTTGAGATTTATTTATGATTAAATAGCCATGCCTGCTGGAACTAGTGCTGAAACTAAGATATTTCCATATATGCACTGATATATGATACCCTGTAAAATTCTTTTTGTTAATATTTTCCTCACATTTCAATTTAAGTTTGTCTCAAATAAGTGTCCCCTTTTGGAAATAGATAATTACAATTTACTAAAATTCCAGTTATACCCTTAATTATAACGTAAGAATATTGAAAAGTTGATGAGATGGAGAGAGAGAGAATCCTCTGTTGTTAAGGGTAAAATTGTCATTCGGTTAATTAAAAAGTGTAATAATTATAAATTTCTAAAACTGTTTGTTTTTTCATTGATGATATTTATCTCGGGATGGATGGGGTAGTTATTTGCATGAGTTTTGCAGCTTTTGCTGTAAAATCAACATTTTCCTTTTTACAAGTTGCAACAAACATTATTTATGCAACCTTGGCTGGCAGTTTAGTGCTGACAATAGTATCTATCTATCTATGTACATATGTTTGTTTTTGTATATATATATATACATACCATATTTCTACTAACTTAATGGCATTTTTGACTTCTTTTTTTGTTGCTGAATTTTCATATCTTAATTCATGGCAGGAAATTTGATAAAGTTCAAGTCAGGTGCTTTGACATGCATCAAATCAAATATGATACTTAATATGCTAATTACCAACACAAAAGTTGGGAGAAACACAAAAGCACTAGTTGCAGGTGTTTCAGAACGTAAAAACAGGCATCCTGATGCTATGACCTCTGTATTTAATGCTGTTGAGTCCATCAGCAATGAACTCGCTTCAATAATCCAA
The DNA here is from genome assembly GCA_033807775.1 of Saussurea involucrata. Classification (NCBI taxonomy): domain Eukaryota; kingdom Viridiplantae; phylum Streptophyta; class Magnoliopsida; order Asterales; family Asteraceae; genus Saussurea; species Saussurea involucrata. The sequence continues at coordinate 31,738,603 of CM066316.1, forward strand.
TCATCTTCCAATGATGATGATCTCGCGGCTCTCAAGAAAGAACAAAGAGTACAAGAGTTGATGGAAATGAATCAAGGTTTACTCCAATGCATGGGGGTCAGCCATGCTTCTATCGAAATGGTGCTGCGGACAACATCGAAGTATAAATTAACTTCCAAATTGACTGGAGCTGGTGGAGGTGGATGTGTTCTAACTCTATTACCAGCACGTATCCTTGTATATATATATATATATATGCCATTTGTTGTCTTACTGCTAGGTTCTCTCTCTTTTTGCAGAATACTCCATTTGTCCCCAAAAAATGCGACGCTTTCTATTTTGGGTTGTCCTAAAAATGCGACATTTTTATTTTGGGAAAGATTTACTTTCAGATTTCTCTCTGTGCCCATTAGCATTCATCACAAGTATTGATTAGATTGATCATGGTCCACATATTTTCTCAATCTTGTGTTATATTAAGGGGTATTTTTGGTATTTGCTCATTTTGTTGTATATGCATGCCATCTTTAACCCATTGTTAGGGAAGGCCGACAGATAAAAATATAGGAAGAATTTAAAATTCCTGGTCTAGAGTTCCTGAGCCTTAAACTAGTTATGTCTCCACTATCACCACCAACCTATTCATGGCCAGGTGATGATATTATAACAAGAGTTGCTAGATGGTGAAGGAAGAGATTGAAATGACGGTATGAAAACCTTCCTTTGATGGTAATAAAATTCCCATTTCGCCATCCCCATTTTTATGACTTTCCTGTTAATAAGAGTTAAATAGCCACCATGACGTAACACTGTTGGTTTCGGAGTGGTATACTTGCACATATTGCTATTCTCCCTTTTTCTCATGAAAAACTGGGGCATTTTATATATATCTAATCAGTAGTCAGACATATATATTCAATTAAGTGCAAGAGTCAAAGTTGTTTGCTTATATGACTGGTTGAAGTATTAGTTTTGTCCATGTAGACTTGCATTTGTTTATTTGAAGCTATATTAAATTTCCAACCTGTATGCTTCTTGTATCCTAACTCATTCTCTTACTTTTTTCTTTTTAATGTTTTGAGTATTGTGGAACCCCATTAGATTACGAGGCCCTAAGGAGAGGAAGGTAGGTTCCAACATACTCCCTCCGTCCAAAAATAAATGTCCGCCATTAAAACGGCACACAAATTTAGAAATGTGTAATTTTTACACTTTTTGATCAACTAAATGACAGTTTTACCCTTAATAATAGAGGCGGTAATGAATTTCTCCGTGTTATAATTAAGGGTAGAACTGGAAAGGAGACACTTGTTTGGCTGGTTGTCCGTTAAGCTGCATATGGATAAAGCTGTCTCTATGGATTTATTTGGCTGTATAGATTTGGAAGGTTTTTGTTTGGGACAGTTTTTTCATAGATGGAAGGACTGTTTTATTTTATTGAAGGGGCAGGTTTGGAGAAAAAAAACTTGCTTTCTGCATTAAGCCCCCCAGAAGCTTATTGAATAGGTCATTTTCTATCTTATTAAGCCGCTACCAAATAGTCATGTATAGTTGACCAAATAAGTTGCGAGTGCCATTAAGCTCATTAAGTTACTAACAAAAAGGCCCTTACTCTTAAAGTATACACTTATTTGGGGACAAACTAAAATAGAAACGTGGACATTTATTTTGGGACGGAGGGAGTATATTAAAGAGAATAGTAGCGGATGTGGGACTGAATCGTTTGTTAAACTCCTTATCGATTGTGATTTTGCCTTAACTATCGACAACAGTATTATCTGCAACAGTTATTGACAAAGTGATCGAGGAGCTGGAGCAATGTGGATTTCAATGTTTCATTGCTGAAATCGGTGGGAACGGACTTGAGATCTGCTTCAATGGTGAGTCATGAAACTTCCATTTATAACCATCTTTTTACCTGTAACAATTATGCAGAGATGGTAATTCTTAACTAGTGTTGGAACAATCTTGATTCTAGCTGTTGTACACACTAGGTAGCTAGCTACTGCTGCTGCTGTATGATTTAGGTTGTTTGAAATAATATTTGTGTAAGTGCAATTCTGCCATCCATCTATAAAGAAAGAGAAGTTTTTAACGGGTATAGCACAGTTGGTTCCGAGGTTGTTTACTTGTACAAACTTGCAAGAGTTGGAGTCTGATAACTGCAGTGTTTAGGTAGCAATTTCTTTGGGAATTTGGCTCCTTGTAGGCGCTAGGCTCTTGAGCAATCCTATTTTTGAGAGATGTAAAGAAATCCTAGGATTTCAAATCCAGACAACCGTGCAAACCAAACATGGGATTGTAATGGATTTGAAATCCAAATTCATTCACGCAAACCAGACGGAGGTACCTGATTTGACTTTCCATATGATGCTCTTAGGGGCTGTTTGGTTGGTTTTCCATTAAAACCTGTATTGTGCTGAATAAACGGTCTGAATGTTAGAAATGATTGTTTTAACCCTTACACTGATTAACATAACTATTTGGTGAATGGTTTATTTTAAAACAATAAATGTCTATCAATTTAAATAACTTTTAAACAAAAACATAGTGAAATCATGTTATAATAACTTAAATTAAGTGCATAAAAAGTTGTACAAAATGTGATCATTTCTCAAGCTTCCCTATCGTCATTCCTCAATGTTGATGACTGCTGGATAGTAAAACCAGAGAAGTAAAATTGAAATTGGAAAAAGTGATTTACTGAAATATCCATTATTTCTAAGAAACCAAAACTACAGAAATTTTAAACATTGAAGCAAAGAGCGAGAGAGAGAGAGAGAGAGAGAGAGAGAGAGCGCTATTATATTAAATATTTAGTCGAATAATTTAATCGAAATCAGATAACTTGTTAATTAATCCATGTAGATAAAATATTATCTGTTTTGCTTATTGAATAATGAGAACACTTGCACACTATGGGAATCCAAAGTGGCGTTTGGTTTGGTTTGGTTTGGTTTGGTTTGTAGAATGAAATTTGATGGAATTAGAAGGAATTAAAATGACATTTTATGAAATTAGAATTCATTGATTTTGAATGAATGCCAAGAAATGATGAATTTCTTAAATTATAGAATTCAAAAAATTCCATCATTTTGATCGGGTGAACCAACCATAGGATTTGGAATTTGGTCAAATAAATTATTTATTCCAATTCCTTTTAATTTCTTCAAAATCTATGAACCAAACACCCCTTCAAAAAAAAGCACAAAGTGAATTGTCATTTTTGTTAATTCGTAGACAGGTAATCCCCATGAGCTTTCATCTAAAGTCAAATTAAAAACAATTTCCTATCATTTTCCTAAAATAGAAAATCAAAACTTAAAATCTTTGAAAAGAAGTATATTAATCTTTAACGGGTTTTCTATTTTAGAGATTTTAACACAAGTTATGTTAATATAATATTCTCTAGTTTATCTTTCCAATATTACAGTTTAAAAAAAGAAAACTTATTATAAAATGATAAAAGTTCAATTTCATTTGTGAGATTTAATAAAATAATTATTTCTCTCTCTTACCATCAAGTTTTAAAATTTTTTCTAAACTTGAACTTTTTTTAAGTTTTTCTGTATTATAGAAAACAAGATAGTAAAGTTATTGAAGAAGTATAAAGAACAAAAAACTCAATTTCTTCTATTTTAACAATGACCGTTGAAGTTGCTCTAATACTTCTGACATTAACCAAAAGGTTGGATGTAAATTGAAAAAGGAACTGTATTTGTAGGTTTTTAAAAAGGTGACGCTATATGCATTTTTTTTATGTCAAAAGTTAAGAATCTATCTTTTTTAGAACGAATAAACTTGTAAAGAATGAATATAAAATATTGAATGAAGATTTAACAAGTTTGTATTAGTATTAGAAATACAAAGTACAGACACTGCTGTAACTAATGTCACACCGTTACCATAATGTTATGTCACCTTAACCGCTAATTGAAATAAAATATAAATCTATGATTAATTAAATACAAATAAGTGCTAAAAAACTATAATCATTAATAAAATTGATTATCATGAGCTTTAATTATATCCTAAAAAACAATATAAGAAAGAAACCGAGAAAATGAATTAACGCGACGTTAAAAAATGTGTAATGTTATGCCAAACTTTATACAAATACCGATAAAAGCAATATCTTTTTACTATTTACGGTAGCTGATGCGGGCCTTGACGTGTATGATCGGCCTCTATTATTTTGGGAGGACCATGATCGAGCTATTAAAGGGGGTCGTGCTTAAACGTCCATAACTTTGGGTACAAGGCTCCATTTCAGGCCCACGACCAGTCCATTCGAAGCCTGGAACGAGACGCGCGTCGTGGTAGTTTTGAACCCAAAAACACTGTTTAAGTATGTTTGTTGGACATTTCCGTGGTTTTTACTCCTTTTTGGCATTTTCATTCGGCTTTTTATGATTGGCCCATAGTCTTTTCTAGGCCCGTTTTGTTTTAGGCCTCCTATTTATGCACATCTTGTGTAATCTGGACGGTCACACTTGATTTTGATAGACTTTTGATTTTATCCCAAATTTTGGGTTCTTGTGGATTTAAATTTGAAGTCTAGGTTCGATATTCGTCGAATCAACGAATCCTAGAAGAGATTAGCCACGCGTATTCTTCCAGTTGCAACGTGTTTTTAATCTGTTATTTAATTTATCGTTGCATCAATAGCTCAAACTTGGATTTGTTCCTCATCCGTCATTGGTCTCTTTAGAGCATCTCCGTTTACATCCAATTTTCTCCAAAATAGAGAAAAAAAATTTGAAATCTCAAAAAAGACTCGAAAGATAAACATATTAGGAAGAACAACAAATTGTAGTTTATCCGAATTTAACGAAAAATCTACTCTCTTAATTTTTCGATTTTAGCAAAACTGTTAGGAATGTTCTTACATCACTAAAACTTCGTCAAACCCTCAACTTAAAAAGGAATATTTAATTTGTTGAAGTATATACATGTAACACCCGTGAATTGTGACTAATCACATTATGGAAGGGTATTTAAGATGATAATCCATGAGGGTTTTTATATAATAATCATGATGGGATTCGAATCGGGCTCAAAAAACAAGACAAACAACGAAAACAAAAAGATGTCACGCGCGAGGCAAGGTCACTGCGTAGGTCGCATGGCCTTCTATTTAATAGTCATTTGGTTCGGGAGACCTATCCCGCTACTTAGGTTGCCAGCAAGGTCGTGTGGGTGCCTGAAACTGCATATAATCTGACTTTTTTGGGGGGAGGGGGGGGGGGGGGGTTTCTTAATTTTGCTCTATCTTCTTCACCCCTTATCTTGCAATTTTGGAGTCTATAGACTCGTTTTTGAAACTCTTCAAAGGAGATTGAAGAAGATTAAGTTGCTTGGGGACTTAGAGTTCCTAGAAGATTGGATGTAAACTCTTAAACTATCATTTCTTGATGTAGGGTTTGGTCACCTTGCATCCTCAGACTTCTTCTCCTCTTTGTAGTCTTTTGCTAGAGTTTGGGAGTTCAAAAGAGTGTTCTTGAAAGTTTTGCACCATAGATCTCAAAGTTTAGCTTGGGGATCTCAAGTCTTCAGTAATGGAAGTTAAAGTTCAGGTTTAAAATCTATATTTAACCTAGCCTAGCAAGGTGAGTTAAAGTTGTTTTGTGAAAGCTTTGTACATGCCATAGAATGTCCATTTTAGAGGTTGAAAGTGTTTTACTTGATGTTTATCAAATATGTTATTTATTTGATGAAATTTGCATTTTTGGTACATTTGATGTTATAAATCTTGTATAATGCCTACATTTGGGGTTCCGGATATTTTGATAAAGAAATCATAAAAGTGCGTCATTTTGATGATTTATCGTATAAATGAAGATTATTTGACATGAATGCACTCATGGGTGGCGTTTGGTTCACATAATGTTTTTTGATGGAATGGAATATGTCAGAAGAATTTGACTGGGAAAGAATTGGAATAAAATGTTGTCAGAAATGACCACTTTGTTTGGTTGACATTGTGATGGAATCTGTTAAGAAATTATGATATCTCTGTTTGGTTCACAGAATGTAGCTTGGAATTGGAATGACATATTGGTAAATGACCAAAATGCCCTTTTTTTAAAATTATAATTTTTTTAAACTAAAAATAATTTAACAAGATTATCATTTAATGTGTAAAACAATATAAATACACAAAATAAAATGTGTAAAACAACTAAAAACCATGAACCAAACGACGTTACTAAATCGATATTAATTGTTTCAAAATAGCTAATTATTTATCATGGAAATAAATATATGATAGACATAATTCAGTGTTTATTATATTAATTAAAAAGTTAACTATTATACTGAATAAATACTAAAACAAATTTCGTTTAATATATTTCAAAAAATAAAATAAAAAACAAAAATATTAATTGAAATGAAATATGTTGCCAGTTGAAAAAACTATATTTCAGAAAAAGAGTATTAAAAATTAAAATATATTTCATAAAACTAAAATAAAAAATTTATATTAAATTAAATAAAAAAAATAAACAAAAGTATTAAATTGAATTAAATTAGGTTATATTTGGATTAAAGGGTATATCTGGTATTGTGAAAATACAACATTTCATTCCATCAAGATCCCAACTTATTGAAGAAATATAGTAATTCCTTGTTTGTTAAATTTGATGGATTTTGAAGATTCCTTTTAAAAAAAGAATGAATCAAACGAGGGAATGAAATTTGGTCAAAGGATTTTAACATTCCAATTCAATCAGATTCCTTCAGAATCTATGAACCAAACGCCACGTTGGTGTATTTGGTTCTATAAACCATTTGTAAAATGGAGCTTTTTATGTTATGAGGTTTTTGGAAATATAAAGGGCACGTTTTCATTTGGAAAATAATTTGCCTCAACTAAGGATGAGTTTTTAAGTTAACTATACTTTTGGGGCATGCATTTGCATAAACGTTGGTTAACTGTGTTGTGTTTTTATCACTTGTGTTGACTTTTATTTGAGTAATCAAATAAGTGTGGAGATATTGGCTTGATTTTGGCCCATTTGAGTTTTGGGGACATTTGTAAGATTTATATTGCTCAATATTAAGTTTGGGCATGATTTGCATTTATTGCGTCTGTATTTTAGAATTACATGTCTGAGTTAGTTAGTTAGTGAATTGGAGTCATGTAATTTAAACTGTAATACATAGTATCCATAGTTAGGTGAGTTAGTCATTTTTTTTAAGCTAGGAGTTTTATGTTCTTATTTTGAGACCAATGCTCGAGTAAGCATCATGGTCTGTCGATGTCGTAGAGAGGAACCCATAAATGGTCAGACTTCTGGACCGCGTCGGTATGGTATTGATATCTTATGAGTCGGGCTTCAGGACCTTAGGTATTGTAGAAGTGATCTCTTGTCGAGTACGGACTTCAGGACCCTGGGTATTACAATGATGAATTTATGAGGAGGTGGACACCGTGACCCTTGTTTTTTTTTAAAAACAATTAGCCTAATATAGTTAATACTAAGTCATGGGGGGGGGGTGTTACGAGGATGATCTCATGTGTAGTCGGGCCCGGGACCACTCATTTTGAACGCCCTAAAAATTCGAATAAATTTAAACCTTAATTAGACAAGGTTTACAACAATATCTTCCAAAAACTTTCATTCATAAATGGAGGATTATTGATGAAGATTCATAATTACAACACGAAGTGTCATAAACAACCTATTGATCTAATCCATAGTCAAACGGAATCGGATTGTAAAGTTGTCTACGGAATCTCCCAAAAATCTTCGATTTATACTAATCTCTCCATTACATCTTCAAAAGTTATGATCCTTGTACCACTCTTTGGCCAACCCCTCGATTCCCTTCCCGAGCTAGCACCTGGTAAGAAAATTAGTTTTGGAAACATTAGGCTTGCGCCAAGTGAGAACATCCAGTTTAGAACCAAAACATTTATAAGCTTTGCAACTTAAATAATATGTACGCAAAGCATATAAAATTAACCTTTCCTTCAATTCCATAACGTACACATAACATCTTTCAGCTCGTACCCAAGAAAATTACAATTAATCCATGCCTATTTCTTGGTGTGGAAATAGGGATTACAATTAAACCATGGCTATCCCTTATTTCCTAGAAAACGGGAATTACAATTAAACCATATCTATTCCACGTTTTCACGTCAACGAGAATTACAATTAAACCATGCATATTCCACATTATCAAATAATTCTTGTTCCTATGGATCCATTACTGTTGATCTAAACCCTCAGTGATTTGATAATGACCCTCTCTTAAACACTTAGTGAAAATTGTAAGTAAACAATATGTATTAGAGTTTCACTGTCGCTGATAAGTACTAAGACTTTACAGTACCGCTGATAGGAACTCTCACTCTTTAGATTAGATATTCAGCGAACACTGTTCATCATCTTATAGCTCTGAGCCTGTTCATTCTATGAGATGATCGCTAATAAGTTAGTTGTTTACTTATGATCCCTGAAGACAAGTTTCACATCAACATATGTTCTACGCTGAAGTCAAAGATCAAGCTCAAGAACCAGCGACAAGTCTACTCATGAACTGATGCGGATATTAGCGAAGCAAGACCTGTCCATTCAACATGAAGTATCAAGTAGAAGACTTCAGCAATCGCTGAACTTTATCATTCGCTGATAAAGATCTGACTCAACGAAAACTGATCATGAAGTCTCCATGCATGTTACTATTGTCTTACCTCCCTTGCACGTCTCCGTACGAACTGTCAGAACAGACATCCCTTTTGTCTGTAATCGTACAACAACTCTGATTCTACACTGTGCACCATGCGGCTACTAAGGTTGTCTAGAAAGGTTAATGACATGCAACCACTCAGCTGCTGCCACGTGTAAAGCCATACTGCCTTGCATTAAATGCATGCAGTATATAAGAAGAACCTTACTTCAGTTTTGAAGTGTGCTCGGACCATCTTCTTATTTCTCTCTTATTGTTAACTTATTATTCGTAATTTCTTTAACTCTTTCTAGTGCAACAAGTGGTATCAGAGCGGATTTGTTTAATCTCATAAACAAGATCTGATCTATACTAAGATTTCTCTTACTAGCTATTTCTGAAAATGGCTACCAACACAAACACCAACTATATTGACAACGGTTCTCTTGCAAAACCCCCTAGATTCTCCAAAGATAATTTTAGTCTATGGAAAAATAGGATGACTCTCTTCTTAGAAGGTGTAGACCCTACTATGCCTTACTATCTTGAAAATGGCCCATATATTCCTATAAAAATTGATGCTGCAGTTCCAGCCGCTGAGAATAGACCTGCTATTCCAGAAAGGCTAATTCCCAAGGAAATTCATATGTGGACTGATGAAGATAAGAAGAAAGTGGCTATCGACACCAAAGCCAGATCCATACTCTCCATGGCTCTTCCTGACGAAGTCTACCATTCCGTCATGAACCTGAAAACCTCAAAAGCTATGTGGGACACAATTTGTGTTCAGTATGAAGGTACTTCTGAAGTCCAGGACTCTCGAAAGATCAACCTGGTAAGACAGTATGAAAGCTTCATTTGTGGTAAGAATGAAACTCTCTCTGAAGTACACCAACGTTTTAACTGCTTAATAATAGATCTGAAAACTGTTGGTAAGGAATATTCTAACTTTGAAGTACTGAAAAAGTTCTTAGAATGTTTACCTGAAAGCTGGGACATTTATTCTATGTGTCTCAAGCTGTCAAAGGATCTAAAATCAATGACCCTTTCTACCTTATATGGCACGATGCTGAATAATGAGCAATCGAGTCATCTTAAGAAGAATCTTGTGAAAGATTCCAAAAGCACCCCTGTTGCTTTAATCTCAGAGTCACCTTCCACTCAGCGATCGACTATCACTGTCACTGAGTTGGAAACTAACTCTGAAAGATCATCAGAGTCTGACGTTTCAGATAATGATGAAACTCTGGCATTCCTGGCTAATAAGTTCAGGAGATTTGCTAGAAAGAGTAATTTCAAGAAGAACAAACCTCTTGCTATTACTGACAAGCCAAGATCATCAACCCCTGTTGATAAGGCTACTGCTACTTGCTATAACTGTGAAAAGATAGGACATTTTGCTAGCGAGTGCAGGTCAAAGAAAGTCTCTAGACCCTCAGCTTTCCCAAGAAAAACTTTACTCACAGGACTAGAGATGAAAAATACAAAAAGCTGAAAGAAATGTATTCAAAGCTGAAAACCTTTAAGAAGAAAGGCAAAGGCCTTATGGCTGACTATGATTGGGCTGCCTCTGACGAAGAAGAATCATCTGACTCTGAAGATGATGATAAAGCCAATCTATGTCTCATGGCCAAACTTGAAGATGAGGAAGAAAATTCTGACATTCCCTGTACTTCAACCTCTGCTACTAAGGTATCACCTTCCTTCTTTACCAATATTTTAAATATTGATGAAGCTGATAGTCTTCGAAAGATCGATCTCTTGACTAGAAGTTTATATGAAGCCATGAATGGCAAAACTGTGGTTGAAAATCAAAACCTTGATCTCGCTGAACAGCTTAAAAACTGTCACCTTCAAATAGAAAATCTTTCTAAAACTGAAGAAGATTTTAAAGATCAAGTTCACTTAAATCAGCTAGTCAAAATCGAGCGCGAAGAAGCTATCGCTGCATTAAAAGCTGAAAAAGCTACTGTTGATGGATGGTATAATTCCTCAACAAAGATCACTGAGATAATTAAGTCTCAGATTCCCCTGAGTGATAAACGTGGTCTTGGTTACAAAGCTGATACTCTAGAACCAACCACTGATCGTTCCATGATTAAATTTGGAATGTTCATATCCTCTATCCCTGACACTTTCTCATCTCAGTGTTCCTCTCCTAAACCGCCTATCCCCGAGGAAATCTCTACCTTAACTTCTAAAGGTAAAGAAAAAGTTGTTTATCCAAAACCTACCTCAGTCTTTAAAAACAAAGGTAAAGGAATTGCTTTTAACCAAAATCCTCAGAAGGGTACCTCTGTACCAAAGCTGAACGCTTCTAAAGCTTCAGTGACTTATCCATCTGATTCAAAGAATAAGATCCCTGGATTTATTCAGCGTGGATCTATTCAACGATCAACTCCTAGAATCAAAGTGGAAATTATTGGTAAGAAATCCGAAGAACTGAATGTTCCTCCCATTTCAAAAGCCAATAGCTTACTTGGTGCTGGTCCTTCTAATTCAAAATCAAAAGCTCAGCATGCAAATGGTCCTAGAACTACTTTTAGTTATAAGAAATGTTATCATTATGGACTTACCAATCATATTCCTAGTAAGTGCCCCATAGCCACCCAAGCTGAAAAGATAGCTAAGGTGAAGATCATTGCCCCCAAGGCAAAGAATACCACTGAGGTTAAGAAATTAACCAAAGTGAAGACTGACAAAGCTGAATCTTCAAATGCTGCGAAGACTGCTGAACCTTCCACTTCCTCTTCTACCCCCACTGACAAGTGTGTACACATGGTTAAGTGGGTACCCAAGACAAACTAATCTTCTTTTGAAATGCAGGTTAAGAAGGGTATCTGGTATCGCGATAGCGGATGCTCTAGACACATGACTGGTATGAAGAACCTGCTCACTGAGTACAAAGAAGAGAAGGGTCCCTCTGTAACTTTTGGTGGAAATGGAAAAGGACATACCCGAGGGTTTGGTGTACTCTCTAATGGTACAACAACCTTCAGAAGAGTCGCATATGTTGAAGGGCTGAAGCATAATCTACTAAGCATCAGTCAGCTTTGCGACAAAGATAACAAAGTAATCTTTACTAAGGAATCCTGCTTTGTCGCTGACAAAAAGGAGAAGATAGCTCTCAGCGGTTATCGTTTGGAAAATGTTTGTGTAATAAACATGGACTCAACAACCACTGACAACTCCTGTTTCTTCTCAAAAGCCTCATCTGATGTCAACTGGCTATGGCATAAGAGGCTCTCTCATCTCAACTTCAAGACACTGAACACTCTTTCTTCAAAAGAGTTAGTCACTGGTCTACCTCAGCACTCATACGCCAAAGAGTCCTTATGTTCAGCGTGTGAGAAAGGTAAGCAGACCAAAGAAAGCTTTAAGTCAAAGCAAGTTTCCTCATTGTCATCTCCTCTACAACTTCTCCATATGGATTTGTTTGGCCCTGTTAACAAACAATCTATCGCTGGAAAGAAATATACACTGGTCATAGTTGATGAATTCTCTCGATATACATGGGTTATGTTTCTCCGTTCTAAGAGTGACACCCCTGAAGAACTCATCACCTTTGTTCGGAAAATGGAAACCCTGAACAACTTGATCGTTCGCTTAATAAGGAGTGATCATGGGACTGAATTAAAAAACAGTTCTATTGATTCCTTCTTTGAGAGTAAGGGTATTTCTCACAACGTTTCTTTAGTGAGAACACCGCAACAAAACGGAGTCGCTGAAAGAAGAAATAGAACTATTTATGAAGCTGCACGTTCAATGCTCAGCGATTCTCACCTGCCTACTCAGTTTTGGGCAGAAGCTGTGAACACTGCTTGTTTTACGCAAAATAGGTCGCTGATAGTCAAAAGATTTAATAAAACAGCCTATGAACTTTTTCATGGGAGAAAGCCTTCAATTAGCTTTCTTCACATCTTTGGATGTCAGTGTTTCATACTGAACAACAGAGATGCCCTTGGAAAGTTTGATCCTAAGGCTGATGACTGAATCTTTCTTGGATATTCTTCAATCTCAAAAGGCTTCAGAGTCTTCAATCGAAGAAGACAAACTGTTGAAGAAACTATTCACGTCACTTTTGACGAATCCCGTTCAGTGAATTCTCGACCTTCTGCTGATACTGAAGAACTGAATCAATGGATGTTTTCTCATCTTGGTGATTCAGAAGAAATTCCCACTCCTCATACTCATACCGTTGAAGATGATAGTCCTACTATCATCCCAAACATGCAGAATAGTGAAGCTGAAACATCATGGGTCTCAGCTGTTCCTTTAAACACTATACCTGCTTCTGAACCAAATGTCTCAGACATTCCATCTACTTCTCAGCAATCAGTGAATGAGATGACATCTGCACCTACTCCTCTCTTGGCTGATATTCCAGAAGTTGCTGAAGGTTCTATCGAAACAAGTTGGACGAACATGGAACTGTAACCCGCAACAAGGCTCGTCTTGTTGCTCAGGGATACAGATAAGAGAAAGGCATAGACTGCGATGAAACATTTGCTCCAGTAGCAAGACTAGAATCTATTCGTCTATTCTTAGCATACGTTGTACACAAAGACTTCAAAGTATATCAAATGGATGTTAAGTCAACATTTCTCAATGGAAAGCTGAATGAAGAAGTCTATGTGGAACAACCTCCAGGATTTTCAGATCCTAAGTGTCCAGGTTATGTTTATAAACTGGATAAGGCAATTTATGGCTTAAAGCAAGCTCCACGTGCATGGTATGACACTCTATCCTCTTATCTCCTAATTGAAAAATTTGAGCGAGGAAAAATCGACAAAACTCTAATTTTCAGAATAGTGAAAGGTCATATAATTCTTGTTCAGATATATGTTGATGACATTATATTTGGTTCTACTAACCCTGATCTTTGTACTCGTTTCTCTGAAAGGATGAAAGAAGAGTATAAAATGAGCATGATGGGTATATATATAACTCGAACACAAGGAAACGTACTTTAACATTCGTTAATCGCCATAACAATCAGAAACAAGTATGCTTACGTAACAATACATTCATAATAACAGTAGCTAATTGAAATTATGAACATACTACACATAAGAATTCTCGTTAACATCATCACAGTTCTTAATTCACACATTTTCGTCAACTCTAAGACCATCATGTCTTAGTATTTCTACCCGATATCACAAATCATAACTTACTCATCTCAACTTAAGTCTAGGTATCTTACGATTATACCTAGTTCACTTAAACTACAACTCTGATACCAAACTGAAACACCCTAAAAATTCGAATAAATTTAAATCTTAATCAGACAAGGTTTACAACAACATCTTCCAAAAACTTTCATTCATAAATGGAGGATTAGTGACGAAGATTCATAATTACAATACGAAGTGTCATAAACAACCTACTGATCTAATCCATAGTCAAACGAAATCGGATTGTAAAGTTGTCTACGGAATCTCCCAAAAATCTTCGATTTATACTAATCTCTCCATTACATCTTCAAAAGTTATGATCCTTGTACCACTCTTTGCTCAACCCTCGATTCCCTTCCCGAGCTAGCACCTGGTAAGAAAATTAGTTTTGGAAACATTAGGCTTGCGCCTAGTGAGAACATCCAGTTAAGAGCCAAAACATTTATAAGCTTTGCAACTTAAATAATATGTACGCAAAGCATATAAAATTAACCTTTCCTTCAATTCCATAACGTAGACATAACATCTTTTGAAACGTCCCAAAAAACCAGGACAAATTTAAACCTTAAAATTCCACAAAGTTAATCATAATTTCATCCAACTTTTATACATAAATGGAGAATTAGTAATGAGGGTTCACATACACAAATTGAACTTATCAAAACAACCTGCTAATCTAATCCTAAACATAAAGAACAGATTATACTAGTTGTTTAGACCATTCACCAAAACATCCTCGTATATGCTAACTTCTCCATTCATCACCAAAAGTTGAGTATCAGAAATCACTCGTCCCTCATCCCGCTATTACTTCCCCGAGCTCGTACCTGGTAAGAAAATTTAATTTGAAACGATTAGGCTTACGCCTAGTGAGAACATCCATTTTCAAATTAAAACGTTATAAGCTTTGGAAACCAATGTAAACAAAGCGTATAATCAAACCTGGTTTGCCATCATTCTTACCGTACATATGAACATCTTGCGATGACAGGAACATACCCGATTCCATGAATATGACTAACACTCAGTAAGTCATATCATCATGTTCGAGAGCCTACTACGAATCATGACTGTCGGTTCCCGTTTTGCTTAAACAAGATTGCCAGATCTATTAGTTCGAGTTAATGTTTGATGCGGAAGCGTATTTGAAGAACTAACAGATATGTTTGATAGATTTAGAACACACAATATAAATAAACAGTGATCAGAATATGATATCTCAAAGTGCACTGAATATATAGCAAGAACAGATTTAAGAACATTGAGTATGAAAAGCTTTAAACAGATATGACTCTCAACGATTATAAGCTATGTGTTCTTGTGTTTCTATTCTATGTGTTATTCTTGTTAGGAAGAACTCAACATGAGTCTTCCTTTTATACTACTACAAGGGGACCATAAAGCATGAGCTACTGTTTAGAACGGATGGCATGAACAGTTGAACGGATGGTATGAACAGTTGAACGTGCTGTATTGCATTTAATACCGCAGACGTCTATTATGTACTAAGCCCTATTGAATCCAATCAGAGTTTGACACGTTGAAGTTGGACAGGGCATGCTACCATGCAAGTTGATGAACAGGTCCTGGAACATTAGCAAGATATTATAAATATCTTCCAAGTCTTTATTGAGGACCGCAGAGGCTCTGTAAAGTGTAACAGAGGTTCTGCGGTATGGTCCTTTGTAGAGCAGTCTTCACCGGATTCCGAGTCTTTGGTCTTCTTTGCGCGTATGACAGAGCTTCTGTATGACGCCTCTGTAGCTTCTTGACCTTGATCTCTCGGTAAGATCGGTAGAGCCTCTGTAAGAGGCTTTCTTTACTTAGCCTATTTTTCACTACTTGTAAATACTTCTATGATTAGGAAGATTGAAGCTAACAATCTCCCCCTAAGTAGTGAAAAATAAAAAAATTGAACTTGAGTTTAGTTAGGCTAAGTTAGATAAGACAGAGGTTAAACAACACCTCGAAAGTTATTTCATTCAGAAATATGCCAGAGGCATTTTACATTTGAGTATAATGAAAGATAAACTTAACAATGGTTTGCAGAGATTGGTTGTTTGAGAGTCAGATTTTGGCGTCTTTGAAATCGTTGTAGCTTCTGTTGTCTGTTCCGACTTCTCTGATCTCTTTGTAGAAACTGATGCAGAGTTCTCTTAAGCGGATTGTAGCATCAATCTCTCTGATGAAGGTATCTGCAGCGTCTCTATCCATTTGCTTGGTATCTCTGTATTTTACAAGGTTTGCTATGAATTTGTTCAGAGTACTAGTTGCGTACTTCTGACAGTCCATGCTCACAAAAAGTTTGACTTCGCCTTGTGGGTTTTGAAATACTAACCCGAACCTTGGTTCTGTAATGATTGAGTTGGGCACGGCGTCAGGTGGGCAGCGATCCTCTGGTGGTCGTAGGTTCAGATGTTTGAGACCAAGATCCTTTCCCAGCTGAAAGTCTGTCAGACTGTAGATGAGAAGCCTTTCCCTCATTGCTTTTCTCAACACTTGATAGGCTCTGGTGTTTGGCTCTGTGTTGTAGTTGTCCTTCGTCCATTGCAGAAGGTCAGGTAGATCATAGGGATTCAGATTCCTTAGGTCAGCATCAACGAAGGTCGTTTCTGAATTGTTTACCCTTCTGACTCTGTATAGATTGTACCTGACCCTTGGATAGGTTCTGGTGAAGGAGTAACTACAGAAGATTACCTTTTTGATCTTGTGGATTGAGAAGACTTCTGCTTTGGTGCTTGGTTTTGTCCTGGTGAAGACGTTGTCAAATTCTTCTCTGATCTTTGGATCTGTCACATGATCTGTTGGATGATTGGTCTGAAAGGATTGTTTATAGAGGTATTTGTATACCACTTCTTCCATTTCTTCTTGTGTTGGACCAAGTTGTGGTACTTGTCTTCTGAGACTGTCCATCTTTCGAACAACTTCTGCAGCTCTTCCTGATAGAGGAATGTCTGACAGGGGCTTCAATCCATATGCCCAGTCCTCTTCTTCAGGCTTTGGAGTTTGAAAGGCATCAAAAGCGCTCTTCATCAATTTCTTTGTAGGCTTGGGCAATGATTTCTTTTTCTTGGGCTCTTCTGTCAGTATTGCTTTGCCCTTGTCTTTGGCTTTTGGAGGTGCAGAACCTGTTGCTTCTGTAGGTTTGGGTGTTGGTGCTTCTGTTGGAATGATGGGGGTTGCCTCTGTAGGTTTTGACACTTGTGTTTGAGAGGACTTTTGTGGAGTTGGTTCTTTTGGCTTGATTTGCTCTGTAACCTTTGTTGGAGGTTCTTTGGTGACTTCTTCTGTGAGCTCGGTTTCTTCCAAGATGATTACCACAGGGGTGGTTGTTGCCTCTGTGGTTTGTGATCAGTTTCTGGTACATGGGTTTCTTCAGGAGTTGATTCCACAGAGATGGGTGTTGTCTCTGTGGTCTGTTGAGTTTGTTGTTGTTGGGTTTGTTCTGGAGGGGCTTGGTTGATTGGTTCTGCTGCGATTGATGGAGCTGGTAGTCCTCTGCTCGTAGCTTTCTCCCTTGTATTCTCCCCCTCAGGATGATCTGATGGACCAGGATGGTCATCATCAGAGTCATCCTGACCCTTATCAGAAGTACCCTCTGCTCTCTGCAAGAAGCTTTGGGTTTCTTTGGTAGTTCTGCTCCTGCGGCCATCAACTTTGCGCATACATCATCACAGAGGCCGATTAGAGTTGCAAGCTCTGCTTCTGTGTTGTAGCGCATTCTGCCGACACTTGCTCTGAACTCTTTGACGTAGTTGGCATTTGCAGTAGTGAAGGAGCGATGACTTCTGTGACCTGGTTTATCACATTCTGCCCGAGCTCTGTTAGCTGTGCACTGGTCATGTAGTCTTTAGGCTGCATCATCACAGTGTTGCGCATTGCTTCTTCTTGTACGTGTTTGAAGGCGTTCTGTAGATCTGCAGGTGTAATGCCCTTTGCTCTGTTGGATTGCTTATTCATTTCTTCAAGGAAATGTTTGACTGATTCCTTGAACGCATAAGTTGCGGCTATCCCGAAATCTTTAGCGGCAGAAGTGGCTGTAGTTGTGGCAGTTGTTTCAGCAGAAGACTTCATCTCGGTGATGGGGGATTTCACTTCTGTGGACAGACTGTCCATTCTGGTGTTCAGATTTAGTAAGGCCGTCGATGTTGTCTCTGCAAAAGATGTGAAAGAGCTTTGCAACTCTTTCATGGTTTGGTTCACAGAGGTGACAAGCGTTTGAAACTCATCCCTTGACACTTGTGTCCCTGGTGTAACCTCTGGAGGAACACATTCGTCTCCAGAGTGAGTCCCTGCTCCTGGGACACCTTCGTTCACCCTTGTTTGTACGTTGGGGGTGGAAGGATTTCCATCTGATATTTGAGAAGAAACCTGAGTTTCGATCTCTATAGAAGTTCTGTGAAGAACAGTGTCCAAATCCACTCCAGAGGTGGGTATCAGAATGTTCTTCTGTTGACTCGGAGACTTGTCTAGAGTCTCTTCGTCTTTGTGCTCACTACTTCTCTCTGAAAGAAGTTTTGGCCCTATATTGTGCGTGGCAGAGGAAACGAATTCTTCTGTTGGGTGTTCTAGTGTGATCTGGGGCGATTGATCACGAACTATAGGTGAGTCTCTTTGATAAGACTCCCTAGGAATGGATTCCCTGGTTTCTGTGGGCGCAGAAAGTCGAAAGAGTGACTTCTGGCTGTTTGGTTTGGGTAGGGATCGAGTTGTGCGACTTTTTTTCAATAACTCCTTCTGCAGCTAGACTTGCGGAGTTAGATGTGTGGGTTGCACTGGGAGTTGGTTTTGGTTGTGTGCCTCTATTTATCCAGGCATCTCTTCTTGTTTCTTCCTCTGTTAGGCATCCAAGCACTACTTCATTATCTATCTTTTCAGTCTCAGTCGCTATCCTATGGCTTGGTGCTTCTTCCCTAACTTCTGCTGTAGTTCCTGGCTCTGTGACTAAGAAGTCGTAGATTGGATGAGAGCCGTATAATTGCATGACATGTGGATGATAGAGACCTTTTCGTATTTGGTCAGCTTCTTCTTCATCTGAATCTACCTCTGAGACCTCTATCCTTGTCTCCCTTGTTTCAAACCCTTCCTCTGTTGGATTTTCTAACATGTTGTCCATGTTATGGGCTTCTACAACTTCGGCCTCTTTTTCCTTTTCATTTTCTTTTCCTCCCATTCTTTCTAAAACCTCTGTAACCTCATCTCTATTCCACTCAGCTTCTGTTTGTAGCCTTA
Source organism: Saussurea involucrata (assembly GCA_033807775.1). Lineage (NCBI taxonomy): Eukaryota > Viridiplantae > Streptophyta > Magnoliopsida > Asterales > Asteraceae > Saussurea > Saussurea involucrata. The sequence continues at coordinate 31,757,670 of CM066316.1, forward strand.
GGTTCCTTTCTCTAATGGCATCATCTGACATATCTATTTCTTCTATACCTTCTTCTAAAGTTGGGCTTGGACTCCTTCTGTGGACGTCCAATCCCTGTTGGATGAAGGGGTTATGTAGAATGTAAGGGGTTTTAGATGGTTGATCTCTGGGGGTTTGATCATCTTCTTGTAGATTAGTGTCAATGCCAGAGATAGAGAAGTCTTGTTCTTCTGTGGTGTGGTGGTCAAGTGGTTGTGCCGTCCACCCATCTGTATTTAGGGTGTTGGCAATTTCAGGGTTTTGAAGAAAATCATTTAAGCTACCTTGATGAGCGAATCGATCTGGGGATTGATAAGGAGATTGATATCCCTCTTCTGCAGCTTCGACTTCTGCATTCTCTTCTTCTGCAGTTTCTCCTTCTGCAGTTTCTTCGACACGGGTTTCTGCGACCTCTTCTTCAACTACTTTTGTAGCTGCCTCTTCTGCGATGGTAGCCATTTGATCAAGTTTCTTTTTGGTCTTCCTCCTCTTTGGTTTTGGTGCCCCTTCCTCTGTGGGTTTCGATTTTCTTTTCTTCTTTTGTTTTGGGGAAGAGGGAGGAGCAGAGGAGCCAACTTCTGTGGCACGTGAAGGTGAAGGTTGATCTTCTGCAATGCTTGTAGAGGTGCCTTCTGCAGTTTTCTTCTTCTTTGTTTTTGGGGTAGAGGCAGAGTCTTTAGAAGAAGACTTCTTTCCCATGAGCTCGTCACGTTTGGCCATAAAACTAAATTGGATTTCCAAGTGTTTTGCTAGTTTTTGCTTATTTGCTTCTGTAGAGAGGGGTTCTACAACCATTGTTCCTAAGGGGACACCTAAACGCGGGGGTGTCATAGGACTCGGTTTTGGAGTTCTATGATCGCGTATATATTCTCTCTTAAGGGTTTTGTTCGTGGCGTAGCTCAGAAGCTTCTTTGACAGAGGTCTGCAGTGGGTGTAGCCATCTATATGATCGGTGGGGATGTTTTTGTTCATTGGGAACTGTTTGGGAGTCGGCCCTTCCATTGGCCAGTTCTGTATCATCAGCAGAGGTTCGAACAGGACTCCCAATATCCTTTGGAATTGCAGAGGTGGTAGAAACATAGGATCGTTCTCTTTTACCCTTCTGGTGTTGTTCTTTCTGTCGATCATATTGATGATCTCCTGCAACATGATGGTCGCGTAATCGAGTGGGAGATCGTAGTAGACCCCATACATGATGGTTAAGATCTGATGCGAGCTCTGGTCAATGCTTCCTATCTTCCCTGTGAGGCATCTGTTGAGGATCGAAAACAAGGTGTTCCACAGAGGTGGTAGTCTGCCTCTGCGGAAGTCATTTCTCTTCCTAAGTTGGGTGTTGTACCCAAGCATTTCTACAAAACGACAGAGCTCGTCGTCTGTCGGTTGATCTGCATATCTCTTCAGTCCAAGAACACCCCTTGTTGGTAGGTTGAACTCAAGTGAGAACATTGTTCTATTAAACTTGATTTCCAAATGTTCAGATTTGTCTGGCTTTGAGATGTACCCTTTGATAAGAGAATCATCTTTATCATATCGGCAACTTTGCCAAAACTGGTTCAAATACCTAACAGGTATTTTCTTTGGGGTTCTTGAAAGTAAAGGGAAGAGAACATGATTTTCCATGATGTTTAGAAGAAGGGCATGGGCTTCGCCGAAAGCAGTGGGTGAGGGGACCAAGTAGCAGTTATTTGACTTGATTGGTAGTACCTTTTCGAAATGTTCCTTTGCGATAAAGTTTTGAAGATGAGTGGTCGGAGCAAAGTCTGCTGAGTCGCCGGAATCTTCTTGTTCGATATTTTTGGTGAGGTGGGGGTTTTCTGAATGTTCAGAATGAGCAGGGGAATGTTCCGGTGAGTTCGCCGGAGAGTGTGCAGGGGAGATAGCTTGAGAAGATGAAGCCATTTGGTAAGAAGAATAAGATACTTGCAGGTTTTTGCAGGGTTTCTCCGGAGAAGAAATGAGAGTTCGTAAAGGTTTATAAGAGGGTAAGCTTGGGTTTTATAGGTTGGTAAAACGGTAGAATTCGAAAGGGTAAAAATATATGGCAATGGTTAAATATTTGGAATCCGTACTTGAGTTAGAACGGCGGGTTCAACTTTCCATAGAAAACGTCCCATGTACGCCCAATGAAAATGAGACACGTAGGCCATGTCAGAGGATGACAGGACGTCGTGCGCGGCCCATTAATGCTAGGCGCGTGGGGTTGTTCTTAGCCACATGAATTTCACTCTCAGTAAAAGTAACAGTTACTGTTACAGAACCTCTGTGGTTTACAGAAGCTCTGTGAATTTTTGAAAAACTTCAACGTTCATTCCTTTCTTATATATCTCATTGTTATCATGACCCTGTAGGTTCTTCTTTAACCAAAACATTTGTAAAGGCATTGGAGAGGATCGATAGGATTTTAGTGAAGAATTTTCACTTACAGAGGTTTTGTGGCTCTGATGGAACTTGCAGAAGCTCTGTCAGGGCCAGCAGAAGCTCTATGAGGGAAAATTTCTCATAACTAAATTTCTATGAAACTTTGTGATCATCCAAATTTTGATTTGTTTTAAGAGTTGTTTTTCAGACATATTTGAAAGTTGGTGTCCGAGAAAACTGTTATGGAAAACGTTTTGTTCGAGAAAGTCATGGCGTGTGTGTTTGTGCGTATTCGGTTTCTGAGATGACATTCCAAAAGATCAATAGAGGTTTAAATTTGCGATCACAGAGCATATTTATGGCAGAGCCTCTGTTGAGCTCAGCAGAGGCTCTATGACCTCAAATTTCTCATAACTCAAATTTTATGAAACTTTTTGATCTTTTGATTTTTGAAATGTTATCCACAGTATATTTAGGACATATTTGACAATTTGTGTCCCAGAAAACTGTTTTCAAAAACCTTTTGTACGAGAGACATACCTTTTGGTTCTCCTTTTCTCGGCAGTGATGTCTGACTTCTGTCGATATAGATTCATTGACACTCTTCTTTGGCTTCCCCTTGAAAGATTAACCTCTGTAGATCATTTCAAGGTCCCTTTTTGCTCCCCCTTGATCTAATCACCTTTGTAGATCAAGTGATTTCCTTCTTCTCCCCCTTGACCTATGCTTGGATCAAAGTATGATAAGTTTTGCATAGAACATAGGTCATGTTTACCAGAGGTTCTGTAGGGGTCGTCAGAGGTTCTGAGCGAACCCACAGAAGCTTTGTGTTGCCAAGAACTAGTTTAGATTGAGAATTTACATACAGAAATAAATCAATCAAAGCAATAAGTAAAGTAATAGAAATATATACTTATTCACAGAAGATAAAGCTATACTTACAGAGGATTTTCACGTCATATTAATCATTCCTAACTTACCCACCAAGAAATTGAATCTTTTCTCGTCTAATGCTTTGGTGAATAAGTCCGCGAGTTGGTATTCTGTGGGCATGAAATGCATCTCGATTGTACCGTATTCAACATGATGTTTCAAGAAGTGGTACCTTATATCAATATGCTTGGTTTTTGAATGATGCATAGGATTGGCAGAGATGGCAATGGCACTTTTGGAATCACAGAAGATGGGTATCTTGAGTAGGATGTGGCCGTAGTCTTTTAGCTGAGTCTTCATCCACAGAACCTGAGAACAACAGCTACCACCTAGGAATTTACAACTCCCAGAGGTACTCTTTCTGTCGAGCATGCATCCTTCATAGTCTGAATCTGTATAAGCTTTAAGACAAAAGCCATAGTTCTGTGGATACCAGAGACCGAGATTTTTGGTCCCCTTTAGGTATCTAAAGATTCTCTTAACAACATCATAATGTGATTTCTTAGGATTAGCTTGATAACGTGCACAAAGACATGTAGCATGCATAATGTCAGGTCTGCTAGCAGTTAAGTATAACAGAGATCCAATCATGCCTCTGTAGAGAGTGCATTCTACAGAGATGCCATCTGGATCTAAGAATAACTTATTTCCAGTGGCCATTGGAGTTTTCATGGCAGAGGTATCAGAGAGGCTATACTTGGAAAGAATGTCAGAGACATATTTGGCCTGATTTATAAAAATTCCCTCTGATGATTGTTTGACTTGGAGTCCGAGGAAGAATGTTAATTCTCCCATCATACTCATTTCAAACTCACTCTGCATGAGTTTTTCAAAACTTTTGCACTCTTCTGTATTAGTAGACCCAAAAATTATGTCGTCTACATAGATTTGTACAAGCATTATTTCACTGTTTTTTACGTTTATAGAATAAGGTAGTATCTGTTGTACCTCTGTCGTAGCCATTGACTAGAAGAAATTTAGAAAGTCGTTCGTACCATGCTCTTGGGGCCTGTTTCAGTCCGTACAGAGCCTTTTCAAGGTAGTATACATGCCTTGGGAACTTTGAGCTTTAAAACCCTGGTGGCTGATTTACGTAAACCTCTTCTTGGATTTCACCGTTGAGAAAAGCTGATTTTACGTCCATATGATAGACTTTAAAGCCTCTGTGGGCTGCGAAGGCTAAGATTATTCTTATTGCATCGAGTCGTGCGACAGGATCAACTACAAAGGCACGCACTACTACAGAGGATTTCCCTTTAAGTCCGAGTTCTGAACTGATTTGCTCAGAAGTCTTTTGGAATGAATCATCAAAAGAAACATTGATGCTTTCTATGATTTTGCGAGACCTTGTAAGGAATGCTCTGTAGGCTTTGGAAGTGGCAGAGTATCCAATGAATTTTCCTTCGTCAGCTTTTACCTCAAACTTTCCTCTGGAATATCTGTCGTTCAAAACAAAGCATTTACATCCGAACACATGGAAAATTTTGATGTTTGGCCGCCTTTTGTTGATCAATTCGTAAGGAGTCTTGAGGTGTCTTTTCACAATGGTTGAACGATTCTGTGTATAACAAGCGGTAGAAATCGCTTCTGCCCAAAAGTTCATCGGTAATCCGCATGCTGATAGCATAACTCTTGCGGCCTCCATAAGCGTTCGATTCTTTCTTTCGACTACGCCGTTCTGCTGTGGAGTGCGTGCGGCAGAGAAGTTATGTGATATTCCTTCTGTAGAAAGATAGGCTTTAATGACAGAGTTTTTAAATTTTGTGCCATTGTCACTTCTTAACTTCTGTATTCTGCATTCACAAAGAACATCTGATTTCATTAGATTAATCAAGATAATTGGAACATCTGATTTCTTTCGAACAAATTCAACCCATGTGAAACGCGAATACTCATCAATTAAGACAAGTATGTATTTCTTGCCACCTAGGCTCTGTATGGCAATAGGACCGCAGAGGTCGACATGAAGCATGTACAGAGGCCTAGTGCAAGACACATCTGTTTTGCCTCTGTGGGAAGCTCTTCTGAGTTTTCCCATTTCACAGGCAGATCACAAGTGATCCTTGTTAAATTTAACATTAGGCAAACCTTTAACTAGATCAAGTTTTACTAGTTTATCCAAGGTGTGAAAGTTTAAGTGACAGAACCTGTTATGCCATAACCAGGCTTCTTCACTTTTGCAGGCTACAAGGCAAACTTTGTCCTTGTTTTTTGAACTAAAATTCATTAGATACAGATCACCTCTTCTTTCGGCTCGCAGAAGTTCCATTCCTGTGTCTTCACTTTGCAGAGAGCAGAAAGTTCTTTTGAATAACACATCGAATCCTGTATCACAGAGTTGGCTTACACTGAGTAGGTTGTGTTTAAGGCCATCCACATATGCAACTTTGTATACAGAGACGTTTTCTTTCTTTATGACTCCATAGCCTTTGTTGTGTCCCTTCTTGTCGTCTCCAAAAGTTACAGATCCACCATCGTGTGTTTCTTTGTATGTGGATAGTAAACTGCTGTCGCCAGTCATGTGCCTTGAACATCCGGAGTCAAGATACCAAATTGGCACATATCGCTTCTGTAAGACAATCACAGAGACTTAGGTACCCATATCCACATGGGTCCAATATTGATAGAATTTTTCAAGTTTGCCTTAGCATTCTTGAAATACATTTTATCTTTTGCAGAAGAATCAGATTGTTTCTCTTTAGGTTCTGACTTTGGAGTTTGAATTTGAGTTGAGAGTAAGCAATCTGAACTTGAGAAGTGTTTATTTAATTTGAACATACGATCAAAGCAATGACAGTATTGAATATGAGACGTGATTTGTTTGAACTTTTCATTGAATTCATTGAACTGAGCCACAGAGGCATTACATTCTTTCTTTACATTAGATTTCCTATTACAAGAAGATCTATGAATACTAGAATGTTGTTTGCAAAAGTCTTGTTTAGGTCCTGCCTTCTGTGAGTCTCTTCTGTGGTGAACATCTTTCTTCACTGTCACAAAGGAAAAATATTTGTTAGCTTCAGGCCATTTTCCCTTTTGTTGCCAAGAGGGATTTTTTTTAATTTGCCTTAAAGGTTTTGAAAATTTAGAGCTTTTAGGATTTACAGAGGTCTTTTTCAGATTTTCAAGCTCTATAGTGGTTTTGACTTGTATACACATTTTGAGAAAATCTGGACAGATAGGGATCTCTGTGATTTTCTCTTTTGGAGAAATGGTTCTGTTAAGAACCTCAGAGGAGAATTTAACATCCTCTGTGTCACAGTAAACTATCCCTGATTTAGAATCAGTCTCTGAGTCGTCAGAGGATGAATCGTCCTCATATACAGAGGTTGAGTCATCTCTTTCGACAGAGGCTGGATTTTCTGAGCATGTATTGTACGAGCTTTCTTCCTCTGTAGAATAACTTTCATAGACGGCAGAGATTTCTGATAAGATCTCTTCAGCTAGAATTTGATCTACAGAAGATGTACAGAGATTTTCTAAAACATTTGATTTCCAAACTTCCAAAATTTCCTTTTCAATTGATTCTTTAAGTTTTTCTTCTGAAAAGGTGGGTTTAAACTCAGGAGCTTCTGCCGATAATTTCTTTTCGACATTTATCATACAGACAAAGGCGACCTGTGTTTGAGTCTCTGGTTTACCAAACTTAAAGATACCAATCTGATCTTGTGTTTTCAGATATTTCTTTGGTTTGATTCCTCTATTGACAGAGGTTGAAGATGATGAATCTGTGTTTTCAAACCACACATTGATCATCTTCGTATGTTTCCTCAAGTGGGGTTCCACATAGATTTTAACCCTTTTACTTACAGAGAGTAAGTTTGGAAAGTTTGGTTTGTTTGTTTTTCCTAAAACAAATAGAGAAGACAGAGGTTTTAGTCTTTTATTTTCAACACCTAAGGTAATATCACTGTACCCGATACCTCATCTTGCTATTTGGGAGTTTACCTTTTCATACACCTTCTGTGCATCTTTATAGTTTTTAAGTAAAACTTCTCTTCTTAGAAGATCTTGCCAAAGTACCTCTCTCTCTCTTTGAAATTATTCTTTGAGAGCTCTTATGTCTGTTGTTTCACTCCTAGAAACTGAAAGTTCTTTTGTTTTGATTTTTAAAGCAGAGGTTAATTCAGAAATTTGCCTTTTTAAAGGATCTATATTTTTGTTCCAATACTTTTCTACTCTTTCCGTTTCTTCAAAAAATTTGGCTTTTTCTTGAGTGAGAAGCCTTACTTCTCTCTCATTAAAGGTGAGTCTTTTCTGAATGCTTTCATTTATCTCTTTTAGTTCAATCAGTTCAATGTTAAGTTCAGGTAAATCATGATCTACAGAATTAGTACAAGAGGTAGAGTTTGAAATGGATACCTCAGCGTCAGTGCCGGAGTCGACTTCTGCCATGCCACAGAACATGGCATTGGTGGTGTATTCATCGTCAGAGGTAGAGTCTGACTCGAAGTCCTCCTTGTTCGCCTCAGAATGCCCTTTGTTTGCCATTAGGGATTTTTGCGCATAATACTCAGCCTTCTTTTTGTAAAAAGCTGAGTCCTTCTGTGGGCGATTTGGTCTACTTATGCATTCTTTTACGAAATGGCCTGGCTTGCCGCAGTTGAAACAACCTTGGGAGGTGTTTCCAGCTTGATCGTCGGACTTCTGTCGGTCTCCACATTTCTCCGTTCGGCATTCGTTTGCGTAATGACCAGGCTTACCACATTTGTAGCATTCTTGTGTGTGGCTTACCTTGTCATCTGACCTCTGTCGGTCATTTCCTCTGTAGATTCTGTCGCTCGACCTCTGTCGGTCATTTCTATAGTCTGACCTCTGTTGGTCACTTGATTCTTCTCTTCTTCCATCATCTCTTCTAATGCTCTGGTTGTCTCTGCCATATCGATCATTTCCAGAACTCCTTTGGTTACCTCTGAATTCCCTTGTCAATAGAGCCAATGATTTAGCTAATGACGCAAGAGTTATCTCTTCCTCTATCAGCTCGTCTTCTTCGCTATCAACCATCACTATCTTCTTCTTTTCCTTCTTCTTCTCCTCTGTTGCTCTCTCATTTCTCGGTCTTTCTGCAACCTCTGTTGATTTACTAACCAATGCGTATGGTGCAATGGTTAGTGTTTTAGCCTGTGCTATTTGAGGCTCTTGTGCGGCTAGTGTTCCATAGAGATCAGATAGTGTCCAGGAGTCTAGATCTTGATTTGTTTGTAAAGACATAGACAATTGAAGCCACTCATCATTCAGGCTCTTTAGAAACATTACGTTATTTTCTTCCGAGGTTCTGTGAATGCCAGACTTTCTGCATTTGTTTATGAGAGAGTTGAACCGGTCGTATGTTGTTTGCAGAGATTCTGTTGCAGAGGCTCTGAAGGCATGATATTCATTTATGTATTTTGCCCTTCGGTTCTTCTGCGTTTTAGCACCCCCTTCCAACTGTCTTTCAAATTCTTTCCAAAGATCGTGCGCTGTTTCGCATGCATCTAAGGATTGAAAAAGTTCGTTGGGGATAGCCATGATCAATATTCTTTTTGTTTTCTGTGCAACTTCATCTTCTGCCTTATCTTCATTTGACCATTCTCCTTTTGGCTTAGGTTTTTGATGTTCAGGGATTTCAGGAGATTCAGCAGTAGCTGGTACACGTGGCATAGTTATCATAGGGACCGGAGGAGGATTGTAAAGATATTGTGCGAGAGTTTTTTCAATACCCTCAAAGAAATGAACCATTCTTATCTTCCATTGAGGATACTCATCTCGAAGGAGAGTAGGTGGTTTGGTTAATGAGCCAGCAGTGAAAAGGTTATTGGTATTTGTCATTGTAAGAGTTTTTCAGGGGTTCAGAAAGGATAATATGATGAAAGATTTATGAATATGAAGATCTGGAAGGATTTCTAGGAAAACAATATCCAGAAATACTTTAATGGTGTTCTAACCTGGAAAAAAATAGTTTCTATCAGAATATCACGTTCGAATGAATCGAGAGGTGATAGGAAAACAAAAACTTTCTAATATGAAGAAGAGTAGGTTAAAAATAGAATGAAATCTATCAATAATGTTGTAAAACGAGGATCACTTGATATTGAAAATCAAGCTAAGCTCTGATACCAATTGTCGGTTCCCGTTTTGCTTAAACAAGATTGTCAGATCTATTAGTTCGAGTTAATGTTTGATGCGGAAGCGTATTTGAAGAACTAACAGGTTTGTGTGATAGATTTAGAACACACAATATAAATAAACAGTGATCAGAATATGATATCTCAAAGTGCACTGAATATATAGCAAGAACAGATTTAAGAACAGTGAGTATGAAAAGCTTTAAACAGATATGACTCTCAACGATTATAAGCTATGTGTTCTTGTGTTTATATTCTATGTGTTATTCTTGTTAGGAAGAACTCAACATGAGTCTTCCTTTTATACTACTACAAGGGGACCATAAAGCATGAGCTACTGTTTAGAACGGATGGCATGAACAGTTGAACGGATGGTATGAACAGTTGAACGTGCTGTATTGCATTTAATACCGCAGACGTCTATTATGTACTAAGCCCTATTGAATCCAATCAGAATTTGACACGTTGAAGTTGGACAGGGCATGCTACCATGCAAGTTGATGAACAGGTCCTGGAACAGTAGCAAGATATTATAAATATCTTCCAAGTCTTTATTGAGGACCGCAGAGGCTCTGTAAAGTGTAACAGAGGTTCTGCGGTATGGTCCTTTGTAGAGCAGTCTTCACCGGATTCCGAGTCTTTGGTCTTCTTTGCGCGTATGACAGAGCTTTTGTAGGACGCCTCTGTAGCTTCTGTAGCTTATTGACCTTGATCTCTCGATAAGATCGGTAGAGCCTCTGTAAGAGGCTTTCTTCACTTAGCCTATTTTTCACTACTTGTAAATACTTCTATGATTAGGAAGACTGAAGCTAACAATCACAGATTCTAGATCATTGCTCATGTCCAAGAAATTACAATTTACTTTATGCCTATTTCTTGGAGTGGAAGTAGAGATTACAATTTACTTTTTGCCTATCTCTTACCTTCCCATAGAAACCAGGAATTACGATTAACTCTCGCCTATTCCTAGATTTCTCATCACAATACAAAATGAGAACTACAATTTACTTTATGCCTATTCCTCATTTCTCATCACCTTACGAAATGGGAATTACAATTTACTTTATGCATATTCCTCATTTCAGGTCAACGGGAATTACAATTTACTTTATGTCTATTCCACGTTACAAATAGTGCCAGTGCTTATGGATCCATTACACTTACTAGCATACGTGTATATTTACTCGAACACACAAAACATTTCATATCATATTCTCAATTATCCCTCTTCGGCGACTTAGAAAAGCTTAACCAGATAACACATCCGGAAACTATATCCGGAAAAATCCCTTATCCGGAACCCACATCCGGAAAACTCATCCGGAAAAGTATTTCGGACTCAAAGTCTGGAACCATCCGGGATCATCTCTGGTATCCGGTATCCCAATCCGGAAAACCCCCAATTCCGGAACCTCAATTCTGGACCTATCCGAAATTCGGTACACCATCGAATCCTCATCCGGAATCTGGTAACAACATCGGATCTTCATCCGGAATCCGGTATATTCCGGATCCGGTACATTCCGGACAACCATCTGGAATTCGGGACTGTCTTGGAATTCATCTTCTAGACTACTCAATTTTTACCCAGTTCAACTTACAGTTTTCATTCCAAATCTATTCAAAAGCTTCTATTGATCATTCACATAAATATCAATCTAACAATTTGTATATTTAACTCAAAATAGATAGATGAACTCACCTGTGAGATCGACATAAACAACACATACTCGAAATCAACTCTCTTCATCACATGAATCAGAAACCTACCCAAATACTGAGTTATTTTGTGATTTCCACTCTTAAGGAAAGGAAACTACAGGAATTAAGGTAGGAATTCTTACCGAAAGCAATCCAAAATTAATTCCTTTCTCTGTTTACAAACCGCCTTCCAAAAACAAAAAATGAGATATCTTCTCAATTCGGCCGACTCTTTCTTTTTATATGAGATCAACTATCAACTAATGACCAAATCAATCCTGAAGTTACATTTTCCATAATTAACTAAAACTTTGAGTCAATTATCATTTTACCCCTCCTCGACATTCCGTTTAAAATAATTACCTTCCCATTATTTTAAACATTTATTCAAAACTAAAGTACAAAGACAATGAAATTTTCGAGGTGTTACATCTTTCGATGACAGGAATCATACCCTATTCCATGAGTATGACGAACACCAAGTAAGTCATAGTATCATGTTTAAGAGAGCCACGATGAATCACTGAGGATCCTAGATTTTAGCTCGTACCCAAGAAAATTACAATTAATCCATGCCTATTTCTTGGTGTGGAAATAGGGATTACAATTAAACCATGCATATCCCTTATTTCCTAATAGAAAACGGGAATTACAATTAAATCATGCATATTCCACGTTTTCACGTTAACGAGAATTACAATTAAACCATCCCTATTTCATGTTATCAAATAATTCTTGTGCCTATGGATCCATTACACATATTCGTGCGACTATTATAAACATACCAATCAAACATATATATCAGATCGTATCATACCCGAAATTTGACTTGTAATTATATTCATATACGTCAGCTGCTAAAGTCATTAATCAAAATGATCAAGGAATTTCTCATATCAGGATGTTACCGAAAAACAACCTTTCTCGGATACTACCAGAAAATCTGTATTTTATCCGAACCTTACTGGAACTTAGTATTAATCGGATTATACCGGAAAAATTAAGGTTTACCGGATACTACAGGAAAATCAAGGTTTACCGGATACTACCGGAAAAACAGGGTTTACCGGATACTACCGAAAAATCAGGGTTTATCGGATACTTCCGGAAAATTAAGATTTACTTCGGAAACATCCGACCTGTACATCGAATTCTCAATACCATTCACAAACCATTCAAGTTATCTTCTTATACCACCAACCAAAGTTCACCAATACCATTTATAAGTTCAAATCATTCATTAATTTGATAAGAACACATAAAAATTAAACAAAGAAGATGAACTCACAGTGATCAAACTCAATTCCAGGGTCGAACACAGAATCACTTCAGCTCCTAAATCCTATTTCAGTAAACGATCGATTGAAATCCCCACATGAATAACAACTTAAAGAAAATCCCAAAACTGATCAAGTTCTTACCAATTAAACCAGGGTATCGGTCTCTCTTTCTCTTTTTCCTGAACTTGGAACCGACTTCACTAGTAGTAGAATGAGATATTTTCTATTACAACCCAACTTTCTGATTTTATATCTCAAGTTTTCTAAATTTTCACAATTAGTCCAAAACACTTTAACTACTTACACTTTCGGTCCTTCGAACATTATTAGGTCTAGAGTTTTGTCAAAAACACAAGTGTTGAGTTCTGAGTAAGAAGACTAAAGAAGACTCAGAAGACTCAGAAGTTCTGAGTTGAAGACTCAGAAGTTCTGAGTGAGAAATCTCAAAAAGATTCTAAGTGTTGGATTCTGACTAGAAGGTTCAGAGTTCTGAGTAGGAGACTCAGAACTTCTGACTATGAAGACAAATGTTCTGAAGCGCTTATTCAGAAGTATGTTCAGAATTCATATCTTGGGATATTCTCTGTTATATTCAGTTACTAATTAGGACACGTGTAATTGTTCTATTAGTCTGTTTCTCATATGTACTGTAGCTTTAGCTTTTCTCTACAGTATATATAGTGTTAGCAACAGTTTGCTAACAAATCTTTTGATATAATATTTGGTGAATCCATTTAGAGAAATTCATTGTAATATCTTGTAATTCACAGATTGTTAATAAATCATATGACCAGTTGCTGTGAATACGATCTTAATTGTTCATATTTGATTGTAAGAGTGTATCCTGAACTTACAATTGGTATCAGAGCCAATCAACAAACAAATTCGTCCAAGAGTGTGTTTGATCGCGTTCTTGAGGTTTCTTGATCAATTCGACAATTGATTCCGCTGCTGCTAACAATTCTTGAATTCGTTTCTATCATTGATTCAAGAAATTTGAATTTGTCTTTCTGTTGAATCGATATCTTACAATCAAGTCATTCAAAGATATTCTCTCTATGCTGATTAATTCTCGAAATTAAACAGAGATCACAGGTATGTGTTCGAAATTCTTGATTGGTTTCTTGATCAAAGTGATTATATCTGCTGCATGTTGATTAGTATTCAAATTTTTTGTTGAAAAGAAGATTTCATTAATTCATGTACTCTAACTGTTTGATGAAATGCATGTGACAGATTTGATTAATTCTTGCATGTTCTAGATTTGTGTTGATTCTCATTTTTGATCATAATTCATAGTTGATATTTGGATTTGTCATTTCATCATGCCTGAGATTATTGAAGTTTTTGTGAGACCTGCAATTTCTATAACCAGTTCAGACAATTTACAAAAATTAAGTCCTGTAAAAGCAAAAGAAACAATTTCTGAACCAAAAACTGAGATTGTTCATTTTGAAAGCAAGATTGCTAATCTTCAAGCAAAACAAGACGAAAATGCAAAAGTTATAAAGATTTTGCAAAAAGAGAAATCTAATTTTCTAAAGGATTTTGAAAAGGTTCAAGAAAACATAAAATTGTTAGAAAAAGAGAATGTTGATTTGAAAGAGAAAGGAAATTTTAGAAGAAAGATGTTGACAGAGTCTGAAAATAGAATCAAATCATGTGAAATGAAAAATTGTCAACTCTTGAAACAAAGTCTGTTGAATTATCTTTGAAAATTTCTGATTTGGAGAAAATTCTTGCAAAAGAAAGAAAAGAAAAGAATGGTTTTGAGAAAAAGAAAACATGAATGTTAAATGAGTTTTCCGTAAAAATAAATGAGTTGGAGAAAGAGTTAGAAGATGGAAGGAAAGAGACTGAAAAGAAGAAGGTAAATGGCTTTAAAGAAAAATGCTTAAAAGATGAGTTTAAGAAGGAAAAGAAAGTTTTTCATTTGGAGATAAGGAGGCTTATTAAGAAATTATCTGATTTATCAACTAAAATCATGATAGAGAGGAAGTCCAAATCTGATTTGCAGTCAAGGTTTGATTTGTATGTTAAAAAGTTTAAAGAATTTGAAACAAAAGTTGTTGACAAATCAAATCATAGTTCAAAAGATCAGATTCGTTCTTCTAATCTGTTTTATGATTCTGCTATTGATAAATCTTATAATTGTTCTTTTAAAAAGGTAAAAATGGAATGGAGAGTTAAAGGAACAACTTCCAAGAAAGAAGTGCCAAAATCAAAAGTTCCTAATTCAAATGTTAAAAAGAACAATACATTTCAAAGAAAATCTTTTGTTAAACCTGATGTGATTTATTCTGTAAATCAATTAGTCAGAGTTGCACAAAAGAAACTTTGTTGTTCATATTGTGGGACTAATGATTTTGTGAACAAGAATTTTATTCAGCACTGGTATGGTTCTTATAGAATATCTGCATATGCCACTGCACCTAACAAACATGGACCCAAGTTCATATGGGTACCAAAGACAACTTAATCTGTTTTGCAGGTTATTCATGTGTAGAGCTGAATGAATGATCCATACCGACACATGACTGAAAACATATGTTGTGCTTAAATTGAGAATGTTGACTTTTGGATACTTCAGTTCAAAACTCGGTCTGAATGTGATTATGGATTTCTGATTCATACAGATCAATTTGTTGACTTTGAAGAATATTTTTTACAAAAAAGTTCTGTTTACTATGGGGTTATCGAACTCATAGTTGTGGATATTTTTGCTAGAAAACATTTCCAGAGAATGTGTTCAGAATCACATTTTGAGCAACCCTGCAAATTTTGGTTGAAAAATTCTGATTTTTGAGCAAGTTATGGTGATTTGAAGTTCAGAATGTTCAAAAATCACAAAATCCAAACATTTTTCTAATGCATTTTCTCTGGATAGTTTTATCAGAATTCTGACTCTCTTACTCAGAAGTTCTGACTCTACTACTCAGAATTCTGACTCAACTAATCAGAATTCTGACTCTCATACTTAGAATTTTGAACAAGTTACTCAGACTTCTGACTCTACTACTCAGAATTCTGACTCAACTAATCAGAATTCTGACTCTGATACTTAGAATTTTGAACAAGTTACTCAGAATTCTGACTTTTCTACTCAGAATTCTGACTCAACTACTCAAAATTTGAATTTTTTTTATATCTAATGAGGAATCATCGTAGATGATTACCAAAATCTCTTGATTTTGCAGGATTATCTTGATTTCAGAGGAAATATTGACTCAAAATTTGATCTGATTGTTTCAAGATAAAGTTCAAAACCCGTGCTTCAACGCTTTAGGTTTTTGAACATATCAGTTCAAAACCCGTACTTAAATGAAAATGGCTTCTGAATAATTCAGTTTAGGACCCGTACTTCAGAGACTAAGACTTCTAAACAAATCAGTTTAGAACTCATATTTCTCAGGTGATATCCTTAACTGTCATATTTTTATGTTTCAAGGAACAAGTGATGAAAGGTAACATTGCATTATGTTTATTTCTATTGCTTTGAATGCTTGAATCTTATCAAATTTAATTCAATGATATGATTTTTTTTTAATTTTCATTCAATGAATAAAATGTGTGTCAAAGAGTGATTTTACAAGTATGTTGTATTATATGAGCTATATTTGTTTCAACTTTCACTTCTGAAATAAATCAAAAGGTAAGCAAAACATGAATGAAATTATACTGAATGCTCAATGTTATGTAAATTTAGACTTATATAGAATATAATGTTCAAAAAGTCTAAATGTCAGAATGTTGGATGGAAACAAAAATATGGGGGAAGTACTACGTTTTAGTACCAAGTGATTGAGATGAAATATAAATATATATAAAATCATTTAGTTTGAAAGTTTGTACCTGTGGCCTTTCTGGTTTGGGAGAGTAAGTCCTAAGGGGTGCTCGACACCTAGTCCCTAAGATCAACTGGTCTAGGATCGGCTGACCCAAATCCTGCAATAGAATTAGATAGAAAGCCATGTTTTACTGGTACAAATGGGTTTAAGATATATCGATGTGGCCTTTCTGGTTTGGGAAATTAAGTTCCAAGGGGTGCTTGTCACCTAGCACCTAAGACCAACTGGTCTGGGATATGCTGACCCAAATCCTGCTATAGAACCAGATAGAAAGTCATGTTTAACGATGTATCTTATTCTTACTAAATTTTTTGATTAAAAGATGCCAATGTGCACAAAATTAAAAGATGCCAATGTGCACAAAATTAAAAGATGCCAATGAGCACACATCTCTTGAAACTTTGGGAAAATACAAAGTCGCAATAAACCTGTAAATTTGTGAAAATCCTGATTTTGGACAAATAGTGTGAGTAGAGCAAAGTATTCTTATATGTTTTAGAAATGCATATGCTTGAAGCTAATCATATTTCACATGCTAAGCACACCAAATAGATTTAATAAAGAGATTGAATCTGAACATTTTTAACTTGATATGCAATGATGAGTTGTATTTGAATCCAAACACATGCATTTGATTTCATTTGATTGAAAAATCTGATAAATTTCATTAAGTTGGATTTCTTTTATAAAATTTTCAAATGATCAAATGTTAGTAGTTATCAAGTGTAATTCAGTGAATCTTATTTTCCTTGTATAAATATAATTGAAATGAATAATTTTAGTGAAATATATGCATACTTTCAGGGGGAGAAAACAAATTGCTCCATAATTCTTATTTTGAGGGGGAGCAAGGTTATTCATTAAGGAGGAGAAAAAGCATAGACTTCATCGCTAAAGTTTTGAAAATCAAGGGGGAGAAAAGCTAAAGATTTTGAAGATGATTTTGCTTTCCAAAATCATCTTCAAAATCTTTAGTTTTTTTTTTTTCATTTGCTTTCCAAAACTTTAGGGGGAGAAAAGCTAAAGATTTTGAAGATGATTTTCCTTTCCAAAACTTTAGGGGGAGAAAAGCTAAAGATTTTGAAGATTGATATGGTTTTTGTACAGAAATAACAAAAGAGAGAAATGTTATTTCTTATAAAGAAATCTTATGAAAGCTGAAATGAAGATGAGAATTGTCATTTCAAGGGGGAGCAAAGAAAAAGCAAATAGAATTCTGAGCAAAAGTTGTCAAAGCATTCAGAAGAGCTCCTTCTGAAGATTGTTCATGCTCTAAGAATTTGATGATGAATAGTACAAGTGTGTTTGACAAAAAGGGGGAGATTGTTAGGTCTAGAGTTTTGTCAAAAACACAAGTGTTGAGTTCTGAGTAAGAAGACTAAAGAAGACTCAGAAGACTCAGAAGACTCAGAAGTTCTGAGTGAGAAATCTCAAAAAGATTCTAAGTGTTGGATTCTGACTAGAAGGTTCAGAGTTCTGAGTAGGAGACTCAGAACTTCTGACTATGAAGACAAATGTTCTGAAGCGCTTATTCAGAAGTATGTTCAGAATTCATATCTTGGGATATTCTCTGTTATATTCAGTTACTAATTAGGACACGTGTAATTGTTCTATTAGTCTGTTTCTCATATGTACTGTAGCTTTAGCTTTTCTCTACAGTATATATAGTGTTAGCAACAGTTTGCTAACAAATCTTTTGATATAATCTTTGGTGAATCCATTTAGAGAAATTCATTGTAATATCTTGTAATTCACAGATTGTTAATAAATCATATGACCAGTTGCTGTGAATACGATCTTAATTGTTCATATTTGATTGTAAGAGTGTATCCTGAACTTACAAACATTAACCGATTTACATTTCAATTTTATCTTTATTAAAAGATTAAAACTGAAATATTTTCTCATCACTTAACATCATTATGGAAATTCAAGGTGTTACACATTTGAAGGAGTAACTCTATTGTATAAGAGTAGGCACTAAGATCAGGGGTATTGTAGAGATGAACTCGTGTGGGGTCGGGCTCCGGGACCTTGGATATTGCGGTGGAAACTCGATAACATTGATGAATGACTTACTTTTTGTTTTTCCACTATCGATGGAAAGGAGTCTCCCTCGTCACCAAAAGATGTTGTTTTTGGATATGGAGTTTGTTGCTCTGAACCATTGGATTTATAAAACAATACAACTAGCGTATGAATTAACACTTATAAGCAAAATTCTTATCCTTTGTCTTATAATAGTCATATCCGCTATACTTCAGTTATTAGATTTGACATTTCATCCGAACCTTGTATAATAATTGAGTTCACTGTCTCAAGTTCTCGAATAGCATTGGATTTATAACTAAAAGAGTTGTTGGAATTAAACTTCGGATTATAGAATCCTCAACCGAATAAAGAATCTGATTAATCATATCAAAATGGTTAATCAATCACAAAATGAACCAACAAGTATTCTAAGTTAATTGGGAATCCGAAGTCCCAACTTCATAATTATTTTATAGCTAGAATCCAATATATAACTTATATTTCAGAATAGGAAAAGTATGACTTTACTTTTCAAATGTCTTGTAACTATCTGTATTGATTCAAGAACGAAAAACCTTCCACAAAATCGAAGACTAGTTGAAGTGAGGTCAAGATCGTCACCAAAGTGGATTGGTTTTTCATATAACCGAAAGAAAATCAATACAATAGTAGACTAACAAATACTACTACTGGCAAGTCCGGTTTTGGAGTGCAAACTTGTCCATCAAAGTTTGGCTCATTAACTCTTCCAAACTCTTATCTTAGTATAGGAACATGCCCAACATGTCAGCCAAAGTAAGTTCTAAAACACTATATTATTAGTGCCATACGTTTTTTCCTGTTCCCTCAACATATAAAAGGATGAGTTGAGTTACAAAGTTTCTGTTAGAAAATGGGGTAGGAAAATAAGGTATAAATTTCGATAAAGTAACCGGATTGCTTGAGAATCGTGTGAGTTCAATTTTCGTGTTGATATTTCGACCCTATGTCTGGGTTTCACGAAATTCAATATGAGATAAGACTCAAGAACACCTTCGATTGTAGGCACAAAATTGAGAGCAATATTACAGGAGAGTATTTTAAAGGATGTTCAAATTCATAAGTCCCAAAACGTAACTATATCATATATATACTAGCTTCATTCAAAAAAGGAGGAAAAGTAACTAAAACGACAATCATGGCAAGTTATTAGCAGTTTCAGATGGTTACAATCATTTTTAGCTAAGATCATGGGTTGGCAATAATTGCACAAGAACAACACCAGACTTCTGGACATGCAAGTCCAGAGCTCTAGTTATACAAGAACAGAGAAGAAACTTAACCTATCCAGAGATAGCCAACCAGAGGTGAGACCAAGACCATTCATAGGCTCTGGTCATTCATGAGTAGAGCATAGACTTTGGTATTTCACACGTGCCACCAGAGACAACCCATCAGAGCTTCTGGTCTAACCAACCAGAGCCTCTGGTCCAAGTTTCCCAGAACTAAGTCTGAAAACAACCAATCAGAATTGAAGATTTCCCTCATCCTGACCACGTTTTTTCCTCTGCATTCTAAGTACAAAATTCTGTAGAGCTTTTGGGGTTATTCCCCTTGGGCACAACCCCCTTGACCCCCGCCATTTCGTTGTGTCCGAAATCAACCACGCTTTATGTTGGTTCCTATATTGCTTAACAATGATATATAAACCTATTAGTTCAAACAGATTAGGGTGCGGAAGCGTTTTAGCGAACTAAAGAGGTAATACTTGATAGATAAACACACAATATCAAATACGTGAAGTGGAAATAACACAGATAATTAACTCAATGATTCACTGTATTTGATATAATAAGAACACCAAGAACACCGAAAGTATTACAAGAATTCTGCTCTAAGGGTGTGTGTATCGTGCAAAGCTTAATGGAAGAGCTCAACATGAGCCTTCTATTTATACTACTTCTATAGGGGACAAGGTGGAGACAAGAAGTACTAAGGTACAAAGACACTATCGTGGAATAGTAACAGGTACAACATTACTGTAGTGCGCCATACCCTACAAAAGCTGTAACTTATCAGAGGCTGACACGTAGAGGCAGTATGGCGACCTTTGTACGAATGATCTTCAAGATCTTCGTACAACAGTAAGACGTGGGAAGCACGATAGTCTTTGTCTTGATCTTCATTCTTCAGGTCCTTCTAAGTCTTCAATACCACAGAGGCTCTGTCAGGTGTGACAGAAGCTCTGTGGCTTTGTCCTATGAGAAGAGTCTTCTGGCGATTCTTCACTTCGGTCTTCTCGGTATCTTGGCAGAAGCTATGTCGGTGTTTTTATACTTAGCCTATTTTTCAATACTTCTATAAGCATAAAGATTGGAGCTAACACTTTATATACAAGTGTGCACTCCACACCTCCTGACTTGTATTAGATCATAGTTTGAAATCCCATTGGCACTCGTGTTACTTCCAATTACACCTAAATAGTCGATGACACTAAAATCACCAACAATATCCACTTCAACTACAAAGGCTGAAATGAAAAGTACAAGCATGCATAGATCAACAAATCAGATGAAAACACGTGCTAAAGTTGGAAGATAACATTAATGCAATAGTGGCTAATAAATTTCACATTTGTCATTTTTTGTTGAGCCTATTTTAAAAGAACTTCTTAGTGAGGCAAAATCGGTGTCATCATTTAAAGGACTATCTTAGTACTTCAAATTTGAAAGAGTGCCTTCTTCCTTCACTCTTTCAATGTTAGCAAATTTTTCATTAGTTAGGTTGTTTAGGATCAAGTCTTACCTTCCTAATTTCTGCAACAAATCTGTAACTCTTTGTTTTGATACAAAATATAGAACTAAAGTGAAATTTGTTGTGTTTGTATTTAACACCCTTCTACAAATACATCCTAGGTAAGTCATTGTATTCGAGGACAAACAAAGGTTATTAGTTTTCGGTGTCGTTATGGGTATGAAATGTTATATGTATTTGTGGTTTTAGTATATTCAGCCCTATTCATGTTTTGGTGTTTTGGATAATGTAGTTTTATCCCTATCTATTGAGTTTAGGTTTCATACTAAATGAGTGCTTTGATTTATGAGTTTTCATCATGAAAATGGTGGGGTTTGGGAAAGATGTTGCTTTACAATAAATACATTTCATTTTGATAATAGTGATTTAGATAACATTCTTTCAGTTTAAATGTTTTATGTTAGTCTCAAGTCTCAACCATCAGATTTGTAAACAATACAAATAGAAATTCGACCAAACATTTAGAAACTCTTTCTTACCTCTTGCCTTAAGAAGAGTATATCCGATAATCCATTCATCGTATATAGCTCAAACATTATATCACTCGAACCTTTGTTTTGTTTAGAAAATTCTTAGAAGCTTTAGCATATATTGTGTTTATCAGTTCATAGACTAATAATACTTTTGAAGTGATCAAATCATAGATTTGATCAAGGCATTAATCTAATAATGAATCCGATAAAGAAATATGTATATACTTCTTGGTATCATATTCTAAATCATCATCAAAATATTCTAAGCCTTTGTGTATCCGATATACTTCATAAAAGTCTATAGTTGGAACTCCCCGAATTTCGAGTAAGTGAAACCATGCTATTTAGTAACCGCTGTGAATTTTCGTAACCTTTCGTGTTTACTACATTTGTATATTTATTGATGTGTGTGTATATATATATATATATGTATATAATATATAGGTGTAAGGTCTCATGCATGGGTTCTCGTGGACTCGTGGTGGCATGCAAACTTGTAAGATCGAGGGTAGGCTCGTGAGGGAAGTGACTTAGCAAGTTGAGATCGAAAAATCGGACCTCGGGGCAAGGCAACAACTATGCTCGGCGAGAATGCCTTTGGCATAATCGCCAGGGCAATGTCGCACGGGAACCACCATCTTCGATACATGTGGTGCGACTATAATCGGCGACAATGTCGTGTCATAGCCGCGGGTGTGATTGTCGCAGTCGAAGGACAACATACGGTACACCGGGAGCGACTATGCCCGACGACAATGCCAGGGGGGTTGTGACCACCCTTTTAAGCCACGTTTTGCTAGTTGAAAACCTCAGTTTTACCAAATCAGATTAAGTTCGATATTGTTACTCTCTAGAGGCGATTTTCACTCCTCTCCCCGCCCATCTCTCCTCATTGAATGCTTGGCAAGATCCATAACATTTATTACTTCTCTAGGGTTTTGTGGTGGCAAGAAAGGATAACTTAAGTGGTTTACCAAGCTCCAAGAGTCATCAAGTCCAAGGCATCACACTTCATTTTTAGGGTTTCCATCTGGATTTTACCTACAACCCTTGTTGATGAGTTCTACATCGCTAGCTTCTCTTTAAATGTTCTTTTAATGCTTAAATCATGGATGTTTATGTGTTTTGGTTTTGACCTAAAACTAGGGTTTTAAGGATTGTGGCAAATATGAGTTTCTACACACTTACTATTGTATTTATTGATTTTATATGAGTTTTTAACTAAAACGTTTGGAGTTGTGATTTTGACCTAAATTGAGAATAATGAGCATATTTCATCTTTAGTATGTACAAGATGACATTTTTGGCAAACATTTATTTGTGGTTAACATATGTATATTATTATGGTGAACTCCTAATTTGGGAAAATGAGCATGATATGTATACTGATTCCTGCATGCGATTTTTGGTATATCCAATTACGTGTATTGTGGAGTAAATAACATGTTACGTGTTTGCTATTGTTATCTAATCTTGCATGTGATCATATTGGGAATTTTTGGTGTCTATCTCCTTGTGCACGGGGATTTAGATTATGGATTGTATGTTCATATTTGGTAGGCCACTTTGGGCCACTAGCCAGTATACAATACAGGATATCGATGTCCTTGAAGTGGAACTCGTCTAGATTGGGTAGACAATAAAGTCTCATAAGACCTTGAGGTGTAACTCTACGGAGTAGGCAATAAAGGCATGGAATGGTTTGAGGTTGTGATGCCTTGATGGCATGTGCACTAAAATCGAGACTTGAGGTGTAACCCAATAACATCATAGGTGACTCCATTAACGTGTTCACATCACCTTGATAGAAACAGGTCTCCCCCGTATTTCAAGAGATGTCTCTTGTGTGTTTATGTTCAGGTGTGGAACATCTTTTGCAAAGTTGAGGGTTGGTAATTATGCAACCAAAGTGGACCCGGTAACATTTAGTTTATGACATTATTATCTTGCCCGTTAATTGTTTAATCTTATAAGATCTCACTAGGCTTTTAGCCTAACACTTGTTGTGATGTTTATTGGTTCACAGGTCCCACTAGCGATGGATCTAGGACTGGATGAGATACCGGTTGGTGCGACTTGGAGCACCTAAGTTACCCGATTTTTTGGGCTTTGGTGAAGAGAGACATTTTTGGAGATATATTTACACCCTTATTAATCTAGTAGTTAAAGTCTAGATTAAATAGGTTGTTACTAGTATGTCTCGATACCTTTAATGTTTTGGTTGTACAAACTTCCTTTTGTGGGTTATAGTAGTGGTATTTGGAAGTTTTATTTCTACCCATTATCCAGAATTTTCCCTACTATTGTTGTTAATTTTTAGGGTGTTACCGTCTATAGTTGGAATCCTTTGTATAACTTATATTACAAAATATACAAGATAGGGTTTTTACTTGTAATGTTAGATCTGAAGTTTTGTCAATAAACCAAGTGTTGAAGATCTGATAAGAAGGTTCAGAAGTTCTGAGAAGAAGAGTCAGAAGTTCTGAGAGAGAAGTCAGAAGTTCTGAGAAGCGTGATCAGAAGAATGTTCAGAAGTTCTGAACTACCTGTTCAGAACTTATGACGAGTTTCGTTACTTAGTAATGTGTAAACTAATTAGGACACGTGTTTTGTTCTTATTAGTCTTTCTTTTTTGTACTGTAGCTTTAATATATCCGTTACAGTATAAATAGAGTGGTTAGTACTACGTTGCTAACTGATTGATTTTCCCATATTACTTGTATTCATTCCTTGTAATCTTTGAGGTTATCTCTCTCTTAGATCTGTAATTCTGTGCATCATTGAATACAATTGGGCTTGATCATACAATTTCTCAATTACTTCTTTCTATATTGATTGTAAGAATAGATCCTGCACTTTCATGTAAAAATATTGTAACTATCTGTATTGTTCAAAGAGCAGGAATTCAACGAAATCGAAGACTTGAAATGAGGTCAAGATAGTCACTAAAGCGAATGGGTTTGTCATCTAGCAGAAAGAAGGCCAATACAAGATAAAGTCAACTAGTAGTCTGACAAATACTACCAGATTTTGAGTGCAAGCTTGTCCAGCAAGGTTTGACTCACCAACTCTCCCAAACACTCATTATAGTATGGGAACATGCAAAAGCATGTCAGCCAAAGTAAGTTCTAAGGTACTATTTTATTAGTGTCATACATTTTTACTGTTCCCTCTACATACAAAAGGATGAGATGGGTAAACAAATGTCTGCATCAACTACAAAGGCTGAAGTGAAAAGTACAAGCATGAGTGGAACGACAAATCAGAAGCTGATACATATTAAAGTTGGAAGACTGCATTTAATGCAATGGTATTGGTCCCGGAGGGGTTATACAAGTTTGTAGAAGGGGGGTTGAATACAAACACACATATTTTACTTTTCTAAATTGTTTATTGATATTTATCAAACAATTTACAACTTGTTGCGGAACAAGATTAAGGATTAAACCTAATCTAAACAAGTTATGAGAAACACTAAGTTTTCTTGCACTAGAATTAAGTAAGAAAGGAGATAAGAATATTACGAATAATATTCTAACACAAAGTAGTAGAGAGAAGAAGATGGCCGAGCACTTCATTTCTGAAGTAGGGTTCTTCTTATATACTGCATGCATTTAATGCATATCAGTACAACTTTACACGTGGCAGCAGCTGATTGGTTGCATGGTTTGACCTCGGTAGAAAACCTAGTAGCCGCATGATGAACAGTGTAGAATCAGAGTTGGTTGTACGATTCTAGACAAAAGGGATATCCGTTCTGACAGATCGTACGGAGACGTGCAAGGGGGTAAGACAAAAGTAACTTATAGAGGAAACTTCATGATCAGCGTTCGCTGAATAGATCTTTATCAGTGAGTGATAAAGTTCAGCGTTTGCTGAAGTCTTCTACTTGAAACTTCACGTTGAGTGGACAAATCTTGGCTTCGCTGATATCCGCATCAGTTCATTAGTAGACTTGTCGCTGGTTCTTTGGCTTGATCTTCGACTTCAGCGTAGAACATAGTTGACGTGAAAACTTGTCTTCAGGGATCATAAGTAAGCAACTAAACTTATCAGCGATCATCAATAGGATTGAACAGGCTCAGGTCTCATTGATGAACAGTATCGCTGAGTGTATGAATTAAAGAGCATGAGTTTCCTATCAGCGGTACTATAGATACATAGTACTTATCATCGATAGTGAAACTCTAATACATATTGTCTACTTATAATTTTCACTAAGTGATTCTCAGAGAGTCATTGTCAAATCATTGAGGGTTTGGATCAACAATCTCCCCCTATTTTATTATGACTTAGCAACAAAAGAAAATTGCTAACTATGAAAACATAAGGATTAAAAGAACTCATAAAATATTTGTCCCTTTTACTGTTTTCTGGGATCTTTTAAGTACTGATGGAGTAAAGTACATTCGCTGAAATTTTTCTTGTAACTTCGTATAAGTTACAGAGGGAAGTGGAAAAATTACAAGTACAACAAACTAAATTACAAGTACAAAAGATATAAGCTGATAAAGATAGAAGAATTACAAGGAAATCCTATCAGCTAACCAGGTTCTTTCTTGACAAGTTCATCAAGAGTGTCAGTCTCTAGAATCGTCCAATCAGGGACTGTGACTCCATGTTCCCTTCTTTTTTTGCTTTGCGATAGATGTGGGGTTTTAGGAGTTGTCCGAAGAGACTTTGTTTGTACTCACACCAGTATAGTAAATCTCTGAGTTGTTCGATATGAGTTTTGTATAACTCAGAGATGTGTTGAAAGCCTTCACGACCATTGAAGTCATAGAAGAAGATGCCATAAGGATTGCTGATTACTCTGCCAGGGAAGAAAGTTTCAGCAGGAGGTAGGGATACGTCAAGTCCAGAGAGATCAGGGGCAGGGCCAAGAACTGTTTCACGAGATAATTCAATCCCTGTCTCGTTTCTTATTGTCGGGCCAGGGGAGGAAGGGGTCTTCTTCTTTGGAACAACTCGCTTCTTTTGAATTTGTGGAGGACGAGGAATATCAACCGCTGAGGAAACCAAGTCGATCTGCTTGTTTATTTCTTGTACGACATAGGTCCTGAAAGTTGAGCGGGATCTTTGAATTGCTATTCTCATCTCCAACCATTCAGCGAGAAAAGGTGTTTATGGCTGACATGTAGACAGTTCTGTTGTGGCCGTTTTCTCTGACTATTTGGATATTGACGATCTGTACATTTATGTTGTTTTTCAGAGCATATCTCCCTTTGACATTTACAGCTTTTATCCTTGAGGGATGTTGTCTGTAGTGGCACATCTTCTTACACCATTCAAGGGTGGTGTCGCTGACTTTGGTCTTTTTCTGGTGAGTCTTCTGTGCGTCCTTCAGCAGTTTCTCTTGGACAACAACAGGAAATCTTTTCACGTCAGGATCTTCGAAAGAACGTTGAGCAAGCTCTAGGGCATATTCTCTGTCTTTTTCTTCAGCCTTCTTTCGTTCAACGAAGATCTGTTCAGCTTTGAGAGCTTCAGCGATTTCTTTGTTTGTGAAATGCCTTAGGTGATGAGGAACAAATCGCTGAGCTACAAGTTTCTGAACCATAGCAGCTCTCCTTTTCATTTCTTCTTCACTTGGTGTTTGAGGAACCAAGGAAGGTCTATTTTTGTGAGAGAGCGGTTCTTCTTCCTGTTCTTCTTCAAAAATGTCAGTCTCAGCGAAGTCTAAGACTGAGATTATTGTTGATGCAGTAGGAGGAACTTCAGCTGGATCCTCAAGCAGGGGAGAGGACTAGTTGAAACACAACGATCGTTTAAGTAAGATCATTTGGGAAAGATAGAGAAAAGAATGAGGTTTTAGGTGTATAGAGGTTTTATAGAGAGGAGAACTGAGGTTGAGAAGGGATAGAGGAGGGATGCAGTGTAAGCGAAGAAAAGATATTTTACCTGACAAACTGGCTTTCTTTGTAGGATAGTCAGATTGCCTTCTGCAGCGAGGCCTTTATTTTTGCCTTTGTCAGCTTCAGTCGCTGCAGGCTTTTTCGTTGTCCCCTCCCCTGGAGTATCTCTGATGATTACCCCTTTTTGAGCAGGGGCTCTTTTGATTGGCTGGACGAAGAAGTCGACGTCATCATCATCATCATCATTATCAGGTGATGTTGATGGTTCGTCGTCAGCGATATCGACGTCTTCATCATCTTCAGCTTCTTCTTCAGATTCTTCTTCATC
The DNA here is from genome assembly GCA_033807775.1 of Saussurea involucrata. Classification (NCBI taxonomy): domain Eukaryota; kingdom Viridiplantae; phylum Streptophyta; class Magnoliopsida; order Asterales; family Asteraceae; genus Saussurea; species Saussurea involucrata. The sequence continues at coordinate 31,785,393 of CM066316.1, forward strand.
AGCATAGGGTTCGGTGACATCAGCTTCAGCTTCGAGTTGCTCATCGAGCTGCTCCCCCTCAAATTCAGAGGGATGTTTATCAGTTCCCTCAGGGTTTTAATCTCCCTGAGGTTTAACAGCAGCAGCATCAGAAACAATACCCTCCCCCTCAGAGTTCTGGGGAAGGTCTTCTTGATTTTTCTTCTCCCCCTCAACATTATGGGGAAGGTCTTCAGTCTTCTCCCCCTCTTCCACATGATGGATGGGGGAGGAAATAGGAATATCAACAGCAACAGCAGCATTATCAGCAGTCTTTGGATCACTGTCTTCCAGGCGAGTGATCCCCATGAAGGTTTCAATCACTACTATTCTGTCTTCTAGGCCAGAAATAGTAGGACTGATCTTTTGAAGATCCTCTCAATCAGCCTGAGTAAAGTGCGATGGTGTACAAGTTGGAGCATTCAGGCGGTCGAGAATTTGCTGTAGGAGAGTCTTCACAGTGCTCACATCCGTTTTTACGGAAGACACCTCTCCCTGAAGATCTCCAACCACTGTATTCAATGATGTGACTTCATTGGACATGACTGTAAAGTTGGTGGAGAGGGTGCTATTTGTGGAGTTGAGATTGTTGATGGAGGTGGAGTTGTCAGCGAGAGTAGTAGCAAAATTTCCAATGCTACCTTCCACCTTCTCCAGATCAGCACTGGAGGCTTTGCCTTGGACCTCTGTGGTCAGCTTTTTGAGATCCTCTCCAGCGTTTGTAACCACTAAAGAGTTTGTACATAGTGTGGTGGTGAGAGATTCCACCTTTGTTGCCAAGTCTTTCAGGGAGTTGTTAATGTCTCCCAAATTAGGACCTGCAACAGTTAATAACTTATGAACAAATGAAAGCTCAGAAGTTGGGGATTTAAGAGAGGAGTGTGTATGTTTTTGTGTATACCTGTAGGCGGGTTGGTGAAGTCCTCGAAACTTCGATAACCTGAGAATCTTTCCATGTCGTCTTCCAGAGTGCCTTGACGACTGGAGGTGCCTGCAAGTCCTGTATTTTTGTCCATCATCCTCTGTAGAGTTTCAGCATTTGTATCGTGGAGGATGACGTTTGTTGCAGAGAATGGGGGAAAATAGGTGGAGTGTCCAAAGAAATGGTGGGAGGAATGATGGTTGAGAAGAGGGTTTGGGAAGTAGGTTCAGCGTTGGATCCGCTGAGAATTACTTCTTCAGTCCTTAGAGAGTCTGAAGGAGGGGGGTTCAGTTCCAAGTTAATAACCTCAGCGTTTAGAGACGCTGAAGTTGGTGTTGAAGGGGTAGCTTCATTAGCTGTGGCAGAGCGTACCACTGAACTATCCAACGGCTCTTGAGAAGAGGGAGCCGTGGAGTCTTCAGCCTGTGAGGGCTTGGGGGGTTTCTCCTTGGTTTTCTTGACCCTTTGAGCATCAAGAGAGGTGGAAGAGTGTTTTCTCTTTCGAGGAGTGGGATTGCAGCCTGGGTATCAGCGGTGGGGATTACCGTTGCCGATGTGGTAGCCGCATAAGTAGAAGAAGTGGGGGGTTTGAGAATAGATAAGAGTTTAGAAAGACGTACCTCGTTTGGCAGGGGCTTGAAGTCAAAAACTTTAGGGCCAACCTTTGAGAGCCTCAGGTCGCCCACCTTCGGGTATTTGTCTTTCAGGCCTTGTTCGAAGAGAGCACTGACAAACCGGGGATATGGAACAGTTGTTGGTCTGTCAGCTACATCCACCCTGAGCACCATATCATCGTAAATGATCTTTGCCCAATCAATGTGGAGACCTTTCAGCAGTGAGTACCCCATGGCCTGTTGGAGTTGTGATGCTTGGCCAGTTGACCCAGTTTTCGCTGTCATGCAGCTAATCAGATGAGCGAAGATGAAGTTCATATCGCTGGGCATTTTCGATTTCTTGATGGCGGTCAGCTTCTTTTCAGGGAGTTTGTCTCTCCCAGTTTCCCAGACGTACTACATTGCATCAAAGAATGCAATCAGGGTTTCTCTATCAGCAGGATTCTTGGGGTCAGGTAGAGGGGCGAATCGTCTTCCTTAGAACTTCCAGGGAGGTTGAGAGCAGCCCTGAGATCTCCATGAGTAATTTTGGAGCTTCCATGTTCGGTGTCAAAGAGGATGACATCGATTTTCTTCTCTGGGTCCTTGGTGGAGGTGATCGGAGCTCTTCTGGCAGTATACCAGAACTGAGCTAGTAGATTACGATGAACGGGGGGTGCAATAGTCAGAGCTGTCGATAGAGGACAGGTCTTGAGAAAGTTTACAGCGTCATCAAGGTGTGTGACCTGCTTCTTTTGAGGGAAGTCGAAGAGAGCATATGGGTTGTTGCTTTGAAAGGTGACTTGTTCGAGTTTAAAATCAACTTGAGGGGCTTTTGTGAGTTTAGTAACCTCAGCAGCAGTGGGGGATTTAGCAGTAGGAGCTTCAGTAGTAGATGCCATTTATGTTTATATAATATAAGAATGAAGAATATGAACAGAAGTTTCTTAAAATGGATAAAGTTCCAAAATAAGGGTTTTTAGGGATGTGTAATTTCTATTTAGAGAAGGAAAATAGAAATTAGGGTTTTTCTAGTTTTGACATAAATTCGCGTAAAAGGTAAAAATATAAACGCAAAGGGTTTATATAGTGAGAGTAGAGGGAGAAAAACTATGATCGGGAAAGTTTTTCATGATGACACGGACACGTCCCTTGAATTTGATTGGACAAGGAAGACGAAACGGGCGAACGTGTCAGAGAAAAGCGTGCCATTGTTATCCGTTGTGATGATGTCACAAACGTCCTTACATATTTTAGGATGTCTCTGAGGATTTGAAAAACTCAGGGACCTTTTGAAAAACATGAAGCACTGACTAGAAATATCAGTTAAGTTTTGAAATTTCAAAGTATCACTGAAAGGAAGAGATATTCAGCGATGTTATTTGTTTTGAAATCTTGCATTCATAGGCGAACGTCAGCGAGTAAGAAAGAACATACCTTGATATATGCGAGTCAATTTTGTTCAGAGAAAAAGTGATTAATAGAGTTATATAAGTTCATTTTTATCACTGATCAAATGTGAACCGCTGAAGATTTTACTCTTCTAAGTTCAGCATTCCAAGCTTGCTGATGAGAAAGTTGAATCTTGTCTGATCAAGAGGTTTGGTAAATAGATCAGCTAACTGAAAGTCAGTTGGGATAAAATGAAGTTCTATATCACCATTCATCACATGATCTCTGATAAAATGATACCTGATTTCGATGTGTTTGGTCTTTGAATGTAGCACTGGATTGTTTGCTATAGCGATGGCACTTTGTTAGGTCCATGATCTTCATACAATCCAAGTATTGTGTAACAAGATGATGAAGAACATTATTGAAAAGGAAATCTAACCTAGAGAGAACACAAAGTGATTAGAGATCTACATCTTGTATTAATGAATTCACTCCTTACAAACTACAAGTAAAGACTTATTTATAGTCTTCATCACTTGCTACAACAATTAAGCATAAGCCCTTTAACACAGCTATTGCTTTACAAAACTTTCTATTATAAAGGACAACTTCAGTGTCCTAACACACTTGTACTGTCGCAATAGATTGGAATTTTGGAGAGCCGAAGGTCATAGTCCAGTAGTTGATTTCTCATCCACAAGACTTGAGAACAACAGCTTCCAGCAGCTACATATTCAGCTTTAGCGGTTGAGGTGGACACTGAGTTTTGCTTTTTACTTGTCCAACTCACCAGCTTTCCACCTAGAAGCTGACATCCTCCTGTGGTGCTTTTCCTATCCAATTTGCAACCTGCAAAATCACTATCTGAATAGGCGATTAGATCAAACCCTGACTCTTTGGGATACCAAAGACCTAGGTTAGGAGTACCCTTAAGGTAACGAAAGATTCACTTTACATCGATCGAATGAGATTCCTTAGGTTCAGCTTGATATCGTGCACACAAACAGGTTGCATACATAATATCAGGTCGGCTAGCTGTAAGATATAGAAGAGAGCCGGTCATCCCACGGTACATCGTGACATTAACAGGTTTTCCAGAGAGATCCTTGTTTAGTGTCAGCGGTGGTGCCATAGGGGTTTTCATAGCTGAACTCTGAGTTAAATCAAATTTCTTCAGCATATCTTTAACATATTTTCCTTGGTGAATAAAAGTTCCTTTTTCACTCTGTTTGATTTGAAGACCAAGGAAATAGGTTAGCTCACCCATCATACTCATTTTATATTCATCTTTCATTTTATCAGCGAAACGAGTACAAAGGTCAGGGTTAGTGGAACCAAATATAATATCATCGGCATATATTTGAACAAGAATAATATGACCTTTTACTTTCCTGAAAAATAGAGTTTCATCAATTTTACCTCGCTCAATTTTTTTGATTTGGAGATGAGAGGAGAGAGTGTCATACCATGCACGAGGAGCTTGCTTTAAGCCATAAAGTGCCTTATCCAGTTTATAAACATAACCTGGATGCTTAGGATCTGAGAATCCTGGAGGTTGTTCCACGTAGACTTCTTCATTCAGCTTTCCATTGAGGAACGCTGATTTAACATTCATCTGATAAACCTTGAAGTCCTTGTGTACAACATAAGCTAAGAATAGACGAATAGCTTCGAGTCTTGCCACTGGGGCGAATGTTTCGTCGTAATCTATACCTTCCTCTTGTCTGTATCCCTGAGCAACAAGTCGAGCCTTGTTGCGGGTTACAGTTCCATGTTCATCCAACTTGTTTCGATAGACCCATTTAGTGCCTATCACTGACTTATCGGATGGTCTAGGAACGAGCTTCCAAACTTTGTTTCTTTCGAATTCCGTCAGCTCTTCTTGCATAGCGCTGACCCAGTTTAGATCTCTGAGGGCATCATCTGTTTTCTTTGGTTCAATCAGAGAAATAAAGTTAACAAATAAACAAATATTACCTGCACTTCGTCGAGTCTGAACACCAGCGTTTGGATCACCAAGAATCTGATCAATAGGGTGATTTATAGTCCATCGCTGAGCCGAAGCATAAGTCGCTGACTCAACTTGAACTTCTAGAGGAGCTGAAGAAGAGGCTTCAGCAACTTCTGGTATATTAGCTAAAAGAGGAAGAGGTTCAGATGTCATTTCATTCACTGATTGCTGAGAAGTAGATGGTATATCTGAGATAGAAGGTTCAGAAGCAGGCCTAGTGTTTAGAGGAACAACTGAGACCCATGATGTTTCAGCTTCACTAGTTTGCATGCTTGGGATGATAGTAGGATCATCATCTTCAGCGGGATGAGTATGAGATGGTGGAGTGGGAACATCTTCTGAATCACCAAGATGAGAAAACATCCATTGATTCAGTTCTTCAGTATCAGCAGAAGGTCTAGAGTTCGCTGAACGGGATTCGTCAAAAGTGATGTGGATTGTTTCTTCTACAGTTTGTCTTCTACGATTGAAGACTCTGAAGGCTTTAGAGATAGAAGAATATCCTAGAAAAATTCCATCATCAACCTTAGGATCAAACTTTCCAAGGGCATCTCTGTTGTTCAGTGTTGATCCAAACCCTCAATGATTTGATAATGACCCTCTCTTAATACTTTGTGAAAATTGTAAGTAAACAATATGTATCAGAGTTTCACTATCGCTGATAAGTACTAAGACCTTACAGTACCGCTGATAGGAACTCTCACTCTTTAGATTAAACATTCAGCGAACACTGTTCACCATAATACTCTGAGTCTGTTCAGTCCTTATGGTGATCACTGATAAGTTAGTTGTTTACTTACGATCTCTGAAGACAAGTTTCACGTCAACATAGGTTCTACGCTGAAGTCGAAGATCAAGCTCAAGAACCAGCGACAAGTCTCCTAATGAACTGATGCGGATCAGCGAAGACTCAGATTTGTCCACTCAACGTGAATTATCAAGTACAAGACTTCAGCTATCGCTGAACTTTATCATTCTCTGATAAACAACGATGAAGCGTTGAATCAACAAAAAGCTGATCATGAAGTCCTCCGTACAAAGTACTTTTGTCTTTACCACCCTTGCACGACTCCGTACGATATGTCAGAAAAAGAACCTCCTTATTGTCTGAAATCGTACAACCACTCTGATACTACATTGTTCATCCATGCGGCTACTAAGGTTGTCTACAAAGGTCAATGACATACAACCAATCAGCTGCTGCCACGTGTAAAGTGTATACTGCCATGCATTAAATGCATGTAGTATATAAGAAGAAGAACTCACTTCATTTTGAAGTAACTTGCTAACTCTGGTCAAGTTCATCTTCTTATCTTGAGATAGGTTATTATTAGTAATTTCCTTCTCTTTCTTAGTGCAAGAAACTTAGTGTTCCAACTTGTTTAGATTTAGGTTTATCCTTAATCTTGTTTCCGCAACAAGCTGTAAATTGTTAATGATTTATCAATAAACAATTTAGAAAAGTAAAATCTGTGTGTTTGTATTCAACCCCCCCCCCCCTTCTACAAACTTGTATAACCCTTCGGGACCAACATTCAGTATGAAACACTGACATCCAAAGATATGAAGAAAGCTAATTGAAGGCTTTCTCCCATGGAAAAGTTTATAGGCTGTCTTCTTGAATCTTTTGATAATCAGCGACCTATTTCGAGTAAAACAAGCAGTGTGGACAGCTTCTGCCCAAAACTGAGTAGGTAGATGAGAATCGTTGAGCATTGAACGTGCAGCTTCGATGATAGATTGATTTCTTCTTTCAGCGACTCCATTTTGTTGCGGTGTTCTTACTGGGGAAAAGTTGTGAGAAATACCCTTACTTTCAAAGAAGGAATCAAGGGAGCTGTTTTTGAATTCAGTCCCATGATCACTCCTTATTGAGCGAACGGTCATGTTATTTAGGACTTCCATTTTCCTGACAAAAGTGATGAGTTCTTCAGGGGTGTCACTCTTAAAACGGAGAAACATTACCCAGGTATAGTGAGAGAATTCATCAACTATGACCAAAGTATATTTCTTTCTAGCGATGGATTGTTTGTTAACAGGACCAAACAAATCCATATGAAGAAGTTGTAGAGGAGATGACACTGAGGAAACTTGCTTAGATTTGAAGCTTGCCTTGGTTTGTTTCCCTTTCTCACACGCTGAACATAGAGACTCCTTAGCGTATGATTGTTGAGGTAGACCAGTGACCAACTCTTTTGAAGAAAGAGTATTCAGTGTCTTGAAGTTGAGATGGGAGAGCCTCTTATGCCATAGCCAGTTGACATCAGATGAGGCTTTTGAGAAGAAACAGGAGTTCTCAGTGGTGGTAGAGTCCATGTTTATAACATAAACATTTTCCATACGGTATCCGCTGAGAGCTATCTTCTCCTTTTTATCAGTGACAAAGCAGGGTTCCTTAGTGAAAATCACTTTGTTATCCTTGTCACACAGCTGACTGATGCTAAGAAGATTATGCTTCAGTCCTTCAACATATGCGACTCTTCTGAAGGTTGTTGTACCATTAGAGAGTACACCAAACCCTCGGGTATGGCCTTTTCCGTTTCCACCGAAGGTCACTGAGGGACCCTTCTCTTCTTTGTATTCAGTGAGCAGGTTTTTCTTTCCAGTCATGTGTCTATAGCATCCGCTATCGAGATACCAGATACCCTTCTTAACCTCCATAACAAAGGAAGATTAGTTTGACTTGGGCACCTATTTTACCATGGGCCCACACTTGTCAGTGGTGGTAGAGGAAGTGGAAGGTTCAGCAATCTTCGCAGCATCTGAAGATTCAGCTTCTGAACTATTCTTCACTTTGGTTAATTTCTTAACCTCAGTGGTAGATTTCACCTTAACCTGATTTGCACCAGGAATGGTCTTCTTTACCTTGGGAGCATTTATCTTCACCTTAGCTAACTTTTCATCTTTGGTGGTTGTGGGGCACTTACTAGCAATATGATATGTAAGTCCACAGTGATAACATTTCCTATAGCTAAAAGTAGTTTTAGGACCATTTGCATGCTGAGCCGTTAATTTTAAATGAGTCGGGCCAGCACCAAGTATACCTTTGGCATTGGAAATGGGAGGAACAATCAGTTCTTCAGATTTCTTACCAATAATATCCACTCTGATTCTAGGAGTAGATCGCTGAATGAATCCAGGGATCTTGTTCTTAGAAGTAGAGGGATAAGTCACTGAAGCTTTAGAAGCATTCAGCTTAGGTACAAAGGTACCCTTCTGAGGTTTTTGGTTGAAAACCTTTTCTTTGCCTTTACCTTTAGGGATAAAGGTAGGTTTTTCCTCAGGGATAGGAGTTTTTGAAGAGGAACACTGAGATGAGGAAGTGTCAGGGATAGAGGACACGAACATTCCAAACTTAAGCATGGAATGATCAGTGGTAGGTTCTAGAGTATCAGCTTTGTAACCAAGACCACGTTTGTCACTCAAGGGAATCTGAGACTTGATTATCTCAGTGATCGTTGTTGAGGATTTACACCATCCTTCAACAGTAGCCTTTTCAGCTTTTAATGCAGCGATAGCTTCTTCACGTTCGATTTTGACTAGCTGATTTATATGAACCTGGTCTTTTAAATCTTCTTCAATTTTAGAAAGCTTTTCTATTTGAAGGTGACAGTTTTTAAGTTGTTCAGCGAGATCAAGGTTTTGATTTTCAGCTACAGCTTTGCCATTCATGGCATCATATAAGTTCATAGTCAAAAGATTGATTTTCTGAAGACTATCAGCTTCATCAATATCTGAAATATTAGTAAAGAAAGAAGTTGATACCTTAGAGGTAGAAGTTGAAGTAGAGGGAATGTCACAATTTTCTTCCTCTTCTTCGATTTTTGCCATGAGGCAGATATTGGCCTCATCATCATCTTCTGAGTCAGATGATTTTTCAGTGTCAGAGGCAGCCCAGTCGAAATCAGCGACCAAGCCTTTGCATTTCTTCTTAAAGCTTTTCAGCTTTGAACATTTTTCTTTCAGCTTTTTGTACTTGTCATCTCTAGCCCTGGGGTTAGAGGATTTCTTGGAGAAAGCTGAGGGTTTAAAGACTTTCTTTGACCTGTATTGACTAGCAAAGTGTCCTACTTTTTCACAGTTAAAGCAGGTAGCAGTAGCCTTATCAACATGGGTTGATGATCTAGGCTTGTCAGTGAGTGCAAGAGGTTTATTCCTTCTGAAGTTACTCTTTCTAGCGAATCTCCTGAACTTATTAGCTAGGAGTGCTAGAGATTCATCAAGATCTGAAGAATCAACATTTGATGAGCATTCAGAGTTAGTTTTTGTTAGTCCCAGATGGCTATAACAAGTATTGTAGAAGGGGGGGTTGAATACAATACTCAAAATTTTCACAATTTTAATTCTATTTTTGAAAATCTTTCAACAAGAATTACACATAGAAAACTTAAGACTGTTGCGGAAAAGAACAGATAAACTATTCTAACAATCTTACACAAAGTATACTAACAAAACAACTAAGAACACTTAGAACAAAGCTATAAAGTTTTTAAGCAATATGGAGATTTCTTGCACTGAGAGAGAAGTCCAGAAAGCGTAGTTTGCATGGAGCCTTCTACTTCCTTTTATAGTGAAGATACAAGTACTGTGCATTAAATGCTCAGGACACTTGTCATAAGGATATTGGATAGAAGGTGTAGTACTCTGAAAAGTTGATGTTTCCAAATCACCTTTTTCCTTGGAACCAGGAAGAGTGCCCATGTTGATTTAGACGTCATCTAAAAGTGGAGAGTACTAGGTTGACATTTTTACCAACCACTGGATTATTGCTAAACCTGGAGGATCTTCTTTATGTGTTTTCCAAGACAATTTTATCGATGAAGTTATACCAATATAACTGTCATTGGTCTTTAAAAATCATCTGCAAGAAAATCTATTTACATGAAGATCCCACCGAGATGAACATCCTTATCGGTGGGATGGATTTGGCCGATGTGTCAAGACACCATCGGTGGTGAGCATGTCTACCGACGTGTGAAGACACCATCGGTGGTGAGCATGTCCACCGACGTGTGAAGACACCATCGATGGTGAGGATGTCCACCGATGTGAGAAGACACAATTCGGTGGACATTGACTTGTATGTATCTTGAGAAGAGTCTTCTTAATTCCGCAAGGAGAAACTCTTCAAGCTTGGTTTCGGTTGATCTTCGACTTCACCGAACAGTTGCTATCTTGTACAAGTCATTCAAAGAACCATGCTAAAATATTCTAAGTATGATTCTAGGGAAAACATTGGTGAGTCAATTTCAAATCTTTGGTGACCCAACAATCTCTCCCTATTTGAATTTGAGCTTCTTCCTTAGAATATTTAAGAGTATTGAGAGGTAAAATGCATTTGGACCCTTTTTACTCTTTTTGGGTTCTTTTCACATAGACCATTTTTTGTTTTTTTTTTTTGATCTATTTTTCTTTTGTATGAGTATGTATACTATTTACAATATTTACAAGTAAAATAAAGAGAAGTTATGTGCAGAAAGAGAATTCAAAAAGACAAGTACTTGTATTTGGATAAGTTTTTTTCGTACATTTGTCAAAAGGAGAAACAAACTTTTACACGTACCACATAGAAAGATGAAGATCTATTTCTTCGAAGTTTGTCGGCGCTTGATCTCATCTAACACATTTCAGTAGAAAGGTTGAGCTTCGGTGATGTAGGGAAAAAGATTGGAGATACCTTCAAGGAACAAAGTATCGGCGATGGGGATTTGTGCAAATCTGAAAAAGGCCCGATGACCAAAACCATCATTGAAGAATAATCCTGGAATCGGTGAGAGGCTCAAAGTCGTAGTGGGATAAGACACAGATGTAGGGATGGACAAATTTAGGTTGCTTATGTTAGGAATTTTCCCTTCAGTTGCCATTTCCTTGAACACCTTGTCTATAGGATTCTTAACTTTGGGAAGAATGATTTCTTCTTTCATCGATTGAAGTTTTGATCTTTCATCGGTGGACAGAGTGATGTTGTGTTTTCTTTTAATCTCTTTCATCTTTTTCATCAATCCATCAATGTATTTGACAAAGATGTCTTTCTTTGGGTTTGCACTTTTGACCAAGTGTCGAGAGATCTCATACCATTCGGGGAGACCGAAATGTTTGAGGTGAACATCTCTCACACTTTTCATTGAGCCATATTCTCTATCGATGATCAGCATGATATCCTTTGGGTTGGTTCTGGAGGTAGCAATTTTGACGTTTGAGATCGGGGAGCTGTTGATTCGGTGGTACATGGTCTTTTTGTACCAACTGATTTCTTCATTCCTTTCTTTTTCAATTTCACTTAGCACCGATTTTTGGGTGGAGAGTGCATCGACAGATTTGACTTTGAGGGCCTCTTCTTTTGCAACTTCCAAAGAGAGAGCCTTGGAATCATCTAAGGCTTTTTGAGCTAATCTGGCTTCCTCGATCTCCTGAGGAGTCAGCCCGAGGTTGGATTCCTGAGATTGTTGAGAAGGAGGTTTTAGCTTCAAGGTTTGTGCATCGACAGGTCGAGTTCCATATTTTGCCAATTCTTTGCTTTTTTTCTTCTCCGGCCAACTGTTCAGCTGTGAGAGTTTCCTTACCTTTGTCTTTGGGAGTTTTGGATTTTTGCTCCCCCTTAGAAGATGCATGGATTTTCTCCCCGTCAACAGCTGCATGTGCGATTTCCACCGATGGTGATTTCGGTGGTGTGAAGATAAAACCGGTGGTACCTGTATGTTTCGGAGGAGAGGTTTTCGGTGAAGGCATTCCTGAAGCTTCGGTGGCTTGAGATGATTTTTCGGTGAAAGGTGGAGGCACGTTGCTGATAGTTCTTTTAATAGAGGGCAATTTTGGTTGACCTATAGATTTCTCCCCCTCAGCAGCAGCCGGAATCTTAAAACCCAACTGAGTGAACACACTGTCAACCTTGGAGTGAAGATGAGCCAAACTGTGAGTGGTGTCATCGGAGATCAGTGTAAAATCACCCAAGTCCATTTCCCATTGGGCTTTCTCCTGCATGTTGTCAGATTTGCTGTGAAGAGAGTTGAGAGAATCGACTATGCTCTGTTTAAGATCTTGATGAGACTTGGCTTCTTGAATTAGTTTCTGGAGTTCAATATCCTTGACGAGAGAGGATGCCTTGAAGGTACCAAACGACGTAGCAAGATCCCCATAAGAATTTGTCAATGATTCCACCTTTGAAGATAAGGAAACAATGGAATTATGGACAGGCTGAAGAGCAGCTGCAAGTGCATCGACGAGTATCTGTGGCAATTGAGACTCGATCACGGAGATTCTTGAGTTTACCTTTGTAGTTATGGAAAGAGTTGATTCCTTGAGGGATTCAAGCTTAGTGCTGACGAGCCGACATTGATGAGCACATTCCTGAATATCAACATGGAATGCAGAGTGTGGCTTAGTACTTGAAGAGGTAACACCACCGAATTTCGGGAGACGGAATGGTAGTCGTAGTCGATCTTCTTCTTGAGTGATAGTGGGGAGAAAATTCGACAACACATCGGGATATAGAATTTTTGGTGGAGGGGGGTTTCGGAGAGGAGAAGCCTCATGTATCGGTGTGGAAGAACGTCGGGATGTGGATTCTTTCGGTGGAGATGGAGATCGTCGGGGTGTATCTTGCTTTGGGGACTCGGCGGGGTTTTCTTCGGTGGACGGGATGGTTTGGGGAGAACCAGTGTCACCCAAAATAAAATCAAAGAAGTCATGTGGGGGGGGATTCGGTGGGGGGGAACCCTGATCGGGTTGTGAGATGTCATCGATCATAAACTGATCGGGTGAAAGGCTGTGTAGTGAAAAATCGGAGCCTTCGAGGGGTGAGACCCCGAAGTCATCTCCTTCACCCAAAGAAGTGTGTGGGGAGGTAAAGTGTGGTTCCTCCAAATGTACAACCGAGGTCTGTAGAGAGACAACGGAGGAGTCGGTGGGGTTAATAACGGATTCCCTTGGCCCGGAGGGTTGAAGTTCAACAACTGGCGATTTTTGAGAATCGTCAGTTGGCTTAGTCGGTGGGGCCGAAAGCTTTCGAAACCTCTTTAAAGGAGATCTCAAAGGGGATGATGAGTGCCTCCGCTTGTGAGATGGGATGTGAACCGGGGAAGCCTCCGAGGGATCTCTCGGTGGCGTGGTTCGAGAAGCGGGTGCGGAGGTGTCGGTGGCCTTACGTTGTTTCTTTTGAGTGCCACCCGACTTAACTCGGGAACGGGGAGAAGGGACCACTACAGTTGGAGTGATTTCGGGAATTTCCGGGTGTTGAAATCCGTGGATTTCCGCATCACCCCAATGTAGATCGGGAGAGAGAGCAAAAGTGATCATACCTTGTCTTAAAGGGCGATCGTTGGCGAGAGGTCCAACATTGAGAGTTTTGACCCCGACTATTGGAGAAGTCCAATCATAGGTAAATTGGGGAGAAGGAGATTTTCGGTCGACCTCCAAATCCTTTCCAAGCTTGTGCTGAATGATCATTGAGATGAAGCGCGGGTAGGCAACGTAACACTTCTTGGGGTGCTTAATTACTTCAGTGAGTTCAGTAAAGAAGTATTGCGCAAAGTCCACATGTCTTTGGAAGATTACTGCATGAACTAGCTTAGTGATGTAGGACGGGGATTGATCGTGCCCACTTGTCTTTCTATAGAGACAATGGATCACATGAGCAAAGAAGAAGTTCCAAACACCACCCATTTTGTTGCGAGTGAGAGTACCTGGACCTTTTGAGGATTTGGATACTTTGTCATCAGATTGGTGCACATAGCCAATGGCACTAATAACTTGTTCAAGAAAGTTATTGACGTGCATGTCTACATAAGAGGAGAAGGTATCAATCTTGAGGGCACGACGAACGTCATCAACACTAAATGTGAGATCGTGATCACCTTCCTCGTCAGTGAGAATGGATGCATGGATGGATTCGTTAGATGGGTCGTACACACAGGTGAGCCAAAAGTTGCCAATGAGCAGCTTGCTCATTTTTGGATTGCAAGAAAAAGCATGGAGGAGAGGAGATCGAGTTAAGAAGTTGATGATGGTGTCGAACTCGGGATGTGCGGGATCGGATTCGAACCGTGCGACGTGGTTGCAAGGGTTAAATATGAGGTCTTCAAAGCATGTGGGTATCTTGGTGGGTGCCATTGTTGCAGGTGAGAAGAGAGAGGATGATTAGGGTTCGAATGAGGAAGGTGATGGGTTTTATTTATAGGGGAAAGGAATAGGGTTATGGATTCAAAAAGGAGAAGGAATGGTTATGAGGGAGGGTTAAAAAAAAATAAACAAATTTAAAAAATAATGATGAGGGATTTGGGGATATGTGGTCAAAAACGGCTTGGAATGGGAAGGGTCAGCCATCACACTGACACTTAGGGTTTCTTTTAGGCTCAAGGTAGCATAGGGAAACGTACGAGATAAGGTTAAAGTTATTCGGTAAATATTTCGGTGGAACAATACTCACCGACGATATATAATCAAGAGACATCGGTGGTAGAAATCTTACCGATGAATTTCAACGGAGATCGGTGTATATGTCGGTGGTGAGATGAGGAACCAATCGTCGGTGGAGATTACCGAATAGGATTTCGGTGTTGAGCAGGGCCACCGATGAAGATGTTCCACCGAAGAGAATTTAGAGAGAATCGGTGTAATCTCGAGAATCGGTGTAACACATAGCCACCGATGGGGAAATCCAAGAGGTGTCGGTGGAAAAAACCTCACCGATGAAAGAGAATTACCACGGAGGTCGGTGATATCGATGGAAAAGAGGTTGATCATCGATGATTCAGGTGAATTTCGGTGAAGAGCAAGGTCACCGATGAAGATTGACCTAGAAGGTTGTTGTTGGTGAAGAGGTTGATCACCGAAAGCAATTAACACCGAAGGTCATTACCACCGATGAGAGTTTTTTTTTTTTGATAGGAGGAATCACCAACTAAAGGTTGCACATTCCAAGTTCACTTATCAGAAAATTGAACCTGGCTTCATCCAAGGGTTTGGTGAACAAGTCTGCAAGCTGAAGATCTGTAGGAATGAAGTGCAGCTCAATGTCACCTTTGGAAATGTGATCCCTGATGAAATGATATCTGATGTCTATGTGCTTTGATCTTGAGTGCAAGACAGGATTATTTGCAATGGCAATTGCACTAGAGTTATCACATAGAATGGGAACTTTGGAGTAGTTTTGATTGTAGTCCTTCAACTGATTTTTCATCCACAGGATCTGAGCACAGCAGCTTCCAGCAGCTACATATTCAACCTCAGCAGTAGAGGTTGACACAAAGTTTTGTTTCTTGCTGGACCAACTTACTAATTTACCACCAAGGAGTTGGCAGCTACCTGTGGTACTTTTTCTATCAATCTTGGAACCTGCATAATCTGAATCTGAATACCCAATTAGTTCAAAGCCTGGGTCTTTGGGATACCAAAGACCCAGGAGCATGGTACCTTTTAGATACCTGAAAATCCGTTTAACAGCATCCAAATGCGATTTCTTTGGATTGGCTTGATAACGGACACAAAGACAGGTAGCAAACATAATATCCGGTCTGCTAGCAGTTAAGTAAAGGAGAGAACCAATCATACCCCGATAATGGGTAACATCCACAGATTCACCATTTAAATCCGTATCAAGTTTCAAAGATGGTGTCATGGGAGTTTTCATAGGAGAGTTGTCTATAAAGTTGAATTTCTTCAGAAGGTCACGAATATATTTACTTTGATTTATAAAAATTCCTTCTGAAGATTGTTTGACCTGAAGGCCCAAAAAGAATGTAAGCTCTCCCATCATGCTCATCTCATATTCACTCATCATGAGAGAAGCAAACTCATCACAAAGTGATTCATTAGTGGCACCAAAGATGATGTCATCCACATAGATTTGAACAAGAATCAGATTACCTGAGGTGTGCTTGAGAAAAAGAGTGTTGTCAATAGTACCTCTAGAGTATCCATTTTTCAAGAGAAAGACAGCAAGTGTGTCATACCAAGCACGTGGAGCTTGCTTGAGCCCATATAGAGCTTTGTCAAGTCTGTACACATAGTCTGGATTAGCTGGGTCTTCAAACCAGGTGGCTGTTTCACATAGACTTCCTCTGCAAGTTCCCCATTGAGGAAAGCACTTTTGACATCCATCTGAAAGACCCTAAAATTTCGGTAGGCAACATGAGCCAAGAAAATTCTTATGGCTTCAAGTCTTGCAACAGGGGCAAAGGTTTCATCATAATCAATGCCTTCTTCTTGTCGGTATCCTTGAGCAACCAATCTGGCCTTATTTCTGATAACTGTACCATCTTCATCCATCTTGTTTCTGAAGATCCATTTGGTTCCAATGATTGTTTTCTTTCGGGGTCTAGGAACCAATCTCCAAACTTTGTTTCTCTCAAATTGAGAAAGCTCTTCTTGCATGGCAGTGATCCAAGAAGGATCTGCAAGAGCTTCATCAATCTTCTTGGGTTCAATAAGAGAAAGAAAGTTCACATAGAGACAAATATTTCCATCTCCTCTGCGAGTTTGGACACCTATTTGTTGATCACCAATGATTTGATCTATGGGGTGATCTTTGGTCCATTTAGTGGCAGGAGGTAGAACCAGTGGAACATTTTGTATGGAAGGAATCGGTGGGGTGCAATCAGAGGATCGGTGGAGAGCAGTATTATCGGTGGAGGGCATAGGATCGGTGGAGGGTATGGGATCGGCGGAAAAGTGCATAGTGGCAGTAGGATTTAAGTCGGTGGGAGAATGAATATCGGTGGAAGGATGCACTATGGAAGATGACCCAACTTGGTTATTTGATGGGTTCAAAGGAATGAAAGAAGCGTCGGTGGAGTTAACTATGGGAGCATCACCTATGCATGAGGAAATCCACATGTGCAATTCATCATCATCATTTGAAAGATATGATGATCTTAGATCATCAAATTTGACATGGATAGACTCATCAATGCATTTTCTCCTGAGATTGAACACACGATATGCTTTGGAGGATAAAGAGTATCCAACAAAAATACCTTCATCAGCTTTGAGATCAAACTTCCCAAGATTGTCACGATCATTTAGAATAAAGCACACACAGCCAAAAACATGAAGAAAGCCAATATTTGGTTTTCTGCCATGGAAAACTTCATATGGGGTCTTATCATGTCTTTTGGAAATCACAGACCTATTTTGGGTAAAGCAAGCAGTATTAACAGCTTCAGCCCAAAAATAGGTGGGAAGATTTGATTCACTTCGCATAGATCTAGCAGCCTCACATAGAGTTCTGTTTTTCCTTTCCACCACACCATTTTGCTGAGGAGTTCTGACAGCAGAGAAATTTTGAGAAATTCCTTTCTCATTAAAGAAGTCTTCAAGAGCACTGTTTCTGAATTCAGTACCATTGTCACTTCTCACCGATCTTACAAGCTGCCCATTTAGAACTTCATTTTTTCTTCACAAAGTTGATGATATCTTCAGTTGCATCACTTTTATACGTGAGAAAAAATACCCAAGTGTATCTAGTAAATTCATCAACAATAACAAGAATGTACCTTTTGCCACCAAGACTAGGAGTGCTGACTGGTCCACATAGATCCATGTGTAACATCTGAAGAGGAAGAGTGATGGAGGAGCATTGCTTGGTCTTGAAGGATGTTTTGGTGAGCTTCCCTTTTTCACATGCATCTCACATCTTTTCTTTGACAAAATTCAACTTTGGCATGCCAGTTACCAGTTCTTTGTTTGAGATTTTATGGAGTGTTTTGAAGTTCAGATGAGATAGACGTTTATGCCACAGCCAGTTCCTTTTGGCTGTGTCATCTGACACAAAGCAGACATTGGATGAATTGTTACTTAGTCCCATATCAATGATATAGACATTTTCCATCCTTTTTCCAGATAACACCACATTGAAGTTCTTGTCCACAACAGTACAGATACAAAGTTCAAAGATAACTTTATATCCAAGATCACACAGTTGGCTAATGCTGAGAAGATTATGCATGAAACCTTCAACAAGTGCCACTTTGTTGAAAGTGACAGATCCATTAGAGAGAGTTCTATATCCTTTGGTGTAACCTTTAGAGTTGTCACCAAAAGTTATAGATGGACCTTTTCCAGACACATAGTTGATGAGAAGAGATTTATTCCCCGTCATGTGGCGTGAGCACCCATTATCCAGATACCAAATTTGATGGTGCTCAAAAGCCTGCATGCACACACAGATTAGTACTTAGGTACCCATTTGGTGGTGGGTCCTTTTGGGTTAGAAGAGGAAGAGTCCTTAGGTTTGATTCTTTCAATTCTTTCCTTTGGACAATCCTTTGCAAGATGAAAAGTGTCACCACAGTTATAACACTTTATGTAAACAAAAATCTTTTTGGGTTTTTGCAATTCTTCTTTTCCTTTTCTCATGACATTAACTTGAAAGTTTTTAGGACCAAAGGATGAGGAGAGACAAGGAAATCTTAAAGTCCCATCACTAGAGGTGGAGGCAAACTTGGAAAGATCTCTTGAAGAATTTTTGAAAAGATTTTTCTTAAGCTCCACCGATTTCCCTTTTGAGTTTGTAAGTCTCACAGATCTGGGAAGAAAATCGGTGGGAGAGTTACATATCGGTGGAGAATTCACTTCGGTGGAATTGGATTTAACTCTTTTGACAGACGTTGATTTTGAAAGATCAGACGGAGGGACATATTCATCAATCGCTAAATCTTTTAAAAAATCATGGATGGGTTTTAAAAAATCCTTGGAGTCCTCTTTTTCCATGTTTTGAACAGACGAGGATTCTTTAGCTTTTATGAACATTCCAAACTTTAAAGCTTCACCTAGATCTAAATAGTTTAAAGAAATAGAGTCGAAAGAACTTGAGTCTGAAGCATCATCCCATACACTAGAGGTAGGCTCTAGAGTTTGAGAAGAGGCGTCAGAGAAGATCTTTCCATAGCCTAAGCCAAATTTATTGTTAACAGAAATTTGATCTTTAAAGATTTGCTCAAGATTCTTTAAAGAACTTGTCCATTTCTCAATCGTCTCTTGTTCTCTTTTTGGTTTCTTAAAAAGTTTGTTTTTCTCTTTTGAGATCACATGATTTATGGTTTTCAAGTCTTCAAGCTCAGCTTTGATTTCTTCAAACTTTTCAAGTTTAGACAAGCATATTTCAAGTTGAGATGTGAGATTTTTGACTAGTTCAGATTTTCTTTTCTTGCCATCCTTCATGGAGTAAAAATCTTTAGTTAAGGATTCATAAGCATTAATCTTTTCAATGTCAGTCATATCATTAAAGGGATGTACCTGAGAGTATGATGTCGAGCACCCAGTTGACACCAAAGCCATTGGAGAGGTCGTTTTTTCAGAATCTTCCACATCTTCTGAGATGGCCATGAAGCACTTGTTGGGAGAGTTGTTGTCACTGTCAGAAGTCTCTTCTTCCCAATCATGTATTTCGGCCATGAGACCCTTTCCTTTCTTAAGGAGACCTTCATTTCTTTCCTTTTCTTTCTTGTATTTGGCTTTGTACTTCTCAGCTCTTTCTTGAAGATCTTTGGAAGAGGATTGGTTATCTTTCTTGGCAAGATTTGATTTGAAAGAGTTATTTTTGGATTTTTCATACTTGGAAGAGAACTTGTCTGACAATGAATTTCTAGAGTTCATCACACGCTTACTTCTACACTCAGCTGTAAAATGTCCTTTCTTTCCACAATTAAAACATTCCTCATTTGTTTTATCAGTTGAGGGAGCTTTTGTAGAGGAGAAGGGTTTTCTGAAAGATTTGGATTTGTTCTAAAAGCAATATTTGTTTTTGAAACCAGCTAACATGGCTAATTCATCAGACAACCTTTTGACAAACATTTCTTCACCTTCATCATCGACATCACTTAGATATGCCTCCGAATGGTGAGAAGAGTTGCTTTGGCTTTCATTTTCAGAATCTGATGACGGATAGGTGATGCGTGGAATACTTTGAGATTTCTTGGAATCTTCACTAACAAGAGCAATAGAAGTGCCCTTTATATCTTTGATGAAAGATTTCCTTTGTAACTTGGTTTGTTCAAAGTTGAATATAGTTCCATATAAAACAGTTAAAGGCATGTACTCAAGGTCCTTGGAAGTTTTGATACAAGTACACATGTTTTCCCAAAAGTCTGGGAGACAATACATGAACTTGTTTAAAACTTCCTCATTATCATGGAGTCTGCCTAGTAACTACAGATCATTCAGAAGAGAGTTAAAACGATTATAATAGCTAGGAAGAGATTCACCTTTTTCATGAGTGAAAAGTTCATACTTTCTTATGAGGGAAATCTTTTTGCATTTCTTCACTTCCTCTGTACCTTCGTACAGGACACATAGTGTGGTCCACATCTCTTTAGCAGTTTCAAAGTTAACTAGAGAATGATAGACTTCATCAGGAAGTGAGAGGGCAATGATTGCTCTAAGCTTTGAATCAAGAGTACCAAGACGTTTTTCTTCATCAGTATATTTCTTTGGATTTTTAGAATATAACGTCCAGTACCTTTAGCTTTCTCTTTGTCGGAAGGCTCAGAATCATCGGAGTCACTAGAGACTTCCTTTTCAGCGGTTTCCTTACCAGACCTCTGCGTTTCATAGCGAGCCCAGACTCTAGGGATAATGGGTCCCTCTTTGAGAATGGTTGGATATCTAGTATCCACTCCTTCCATGAATAGCATCATACGGCTTTTCCAAAGAGAAAAGTTGTTAGGGTTAAACTTAGGAGGTTTGGTGATGGAACCATTTTCAGCAAAGTTGTTTTGAGAAGAGTTTTCAACAGTTGAAGAAGATGAGGCAGCCATCGCAGATCAAGTTTATGAGTTAAACTTTTCTGCTCTGATACCACTTGTTAGTCCCAGATGGCTATAACAAGTATTGTAGAAAGGGGGGTTGAATACAATACTCAAAATTTTCACAGTTTTAATTATATTATTGAAAATCTTTCAACAAGAATTACACATAGAAAACTTAAGACTGTTGCGGAAAAGAACAGATAAACTATTCTAACAATCTTACACAAAGTATACTAACAAAACAACTAAGAACACTTAGAACAAAGCTATAAAGTTTTTAAGCAATATGGAGATTTCTTGCACTGAGAGAGAAGTCCAGAAAGCGTAGTTTGCATAGAGCCTTCTACTTCCTTTTATAGTGAAGATACAAGTACTGTGCATTAAATGCTCAGGACACTTGTCATAAGGAGATTGGATAGAAGGTGTAGTACTCTGAAAAGTTGATGTTTCCAAATCACCTTTTTCCTTGGAACCAGGAACAGTGCCCATGCTGATTTAGACATCATCTAAAAGTGGAGAGTACTAGGTTGACATTTTTACCAACCACTGGATTATTGCTAAACTTGGAGGATCTTCTTGATGTGTTTTCCAAGACAATTTTATCGATGAAGTTCTACCGATATAACTGTCATTGGTCTTTAAAAATCATCTGCAAGAAAATCTATTTACATGAAGATCCCACCGAGATGAACATCCTTATCGGTGGGATGGATTTGGCCGATGTGTCAAGACACCATCGGTGGTGAGCATGTCTACCGACGTGTGAAGACACCATCGGTGGTGAGCATGTACACCGACGTGTGAAGACACCATCGGTGGTGAGGATGTCCACCGATGTGTGAAGACACAATTCGGTGGACATTGATTGTATGTATCTTGAGAAGAGTCTTCTTAATTCCGCAAGGAGAAACTCTTCAAGCTTGGTTTCGGTTGATCTTCGACTTCACCGAATAATTGCTATCTTGTACAAGTCATTCAAAGAACCATGCTAAAATATTCTAAGTGTGATTCTAGGGAAAACATCGGTGAGTGAATTTCAAATCTTTGGTGACCCAACAGTTTCCAACTCAGTGACAGTGATAGTTGATCGCTGAGTGGTAGGTGACTCTTAGAGTAAAGCAACAGGTGTGCTCTTGGAATCTTTTACAAGATTCTTCTTAAGATGACACGACTGCTCATGATTGAGCATAGTGCCATATAAGGTAGAGAGAGTCATAGATTTTAGATCCTTTGATAGCTTGAGACACATTTAATAACTGTCCCAGCTTTCAGGTAAACATTCTAGGAACTTTGTCAGAATTTCAAAGTTAGAATATTCCTTACCAACGGGTTTCAGATCTATAATTAAACAGTTAAACCGTTGATGTACTTCAGAGAGAGTTTCATTCTTACCACAAATGAAGCTTTCGTACTGTCTTACCAGGTTGACCTTTTTTGAGTCCTGGACTTTAGACGTACCTTCATATTGAACACAGATTGTGTCCCACATGGCTTTGGAGGTTTTTCAGGTTCATGATGGAATGGTAGACTTCGTCAGGAAGAGCCATAGAAAGGATAGATCTGGCTTTAGTGTCGATATCCACTTTCTTCTTATCTTCATCAGACCAATTGTGAGGTTCCTTAGGAATGATTCTTTCAGGAATGGCAGCTCTAGTTGTAGTGCCTAGAACTTCAGGATCAATCCTAACAGGAATATATAGGCCATTTTCGATGTAATAAGGCATAGTAGGGTCTACACCTTCTAAGAAGAGTATCATCCTATTTTTCCACAGATTAAAGTTATCTCTGGAAAATCTAGGGGGTTTTGCAAGAGAACCATTGTAAATATAGTTTGTGTTTGTGTTGGTAGCCATTATGAGAAATAGCAAGGAAGAGAAAAGATTAGTATATGCAAGATCTTGTTTATTAGATTAAACAATCTGCTCTGATACCACTTGTTGGTCCCGGAGGGGTTATACAAGTTTGTAGAAGGGGGGTTTGAATACAAACACACAGATTTTACTTTTATAAATTGTTTATTGATATTTATCAAACAATTTACAACTTGTTGTGGAACAAGATTAAGGATTAAACCTAATCTAAACAAATTATGAGAAACACTAAGTTTTCTTGCACTAGAATTAAGTAAGAAAGGAGATAAGAATATTACGAATAATATTCTAACACAAAGTAGTAGAGAGAAGAAGATGGCCGAGCACTTCATTTCTGAAACAGGGTTCTTCTTATATACTGCATGCATTTAATGCATATCAGTACAACTTTACACGTGGCAACAGCTGATTGGTTGCATGGTTTGACCTTGGTAGACAACCTAGTAGCCGCATGATGAACAGTGTAGAATCAGAGTTGGTTGTACGATTCTGGACAAAAAGGATGTCCGTTCTGACAGATCGTACGAAGACGTGCAAGGGGGTAAGACAAAAGTAACTTGTAGAGGAAACTTCATGATCAGCGTTCGCTGAATAGATCTTTATCAGCGAGTGATAAAGTTCAGTGTTTGCTGAAGTCTTCTACTTGAAACTTCACGTTGAGTGGACAAATCTTGGCTTCGCTGATATCCGCATCAGTTCATTAGTAGACTTGTCGCTGGTTCTTTGGTTTGATCTTTGACTTCAGCGTAGAACATAGTTGACGTGAAAACTTGTCTTCAGGGATCATAAGTAAACAACTAAACTTATCATCGATCATCAATAGGACTGAACAGGCTCAGGTCTCATTGATGAACAGTATCGCTGAGTGTATGAATTAAAGAGCATGAGTTTCCTATCATCGGTACTGTAGAGACATAGTACTTATCAGCGATAGTGAAACTCTAATACATAATGTCTACTTACAATTTTCACTAAGTGATTCTCAGAGAGTCATTATCAAATCATTGAGGGTTTGGATCAACAAATGGTAGCTATAAAATGCCATCCTTGTCGGTGGTGACAACTCATCCGTTTTGAGAGAACTTCTCTGTGAAATTTCTTTGGAGAAATAGAAATCACCATCTAAAGACTATCTTAGTTCTTTAGATCTCAACGAAACTTTCTTTCTTCTCTCTTTTAGTGTAAGAAAAATTGTCACAAGTTAGATTGTTTAGTATCACATATCTTACCTTCTTAGCTTCCACAACAAATATGTAATTCTATGTTTTAAAAAAATATAAAATCAGAAGTGAAAATTTGTTGTATTTGTATTCAACCTCCCTTCTACAAACACATTATGTATAAGTCATTGTATTTAGGACCAATATTTTATATGAATGATAAAAATTGTATGAACTCATTAGTCGTTAGACCTAACACTTTTTCTTGGCACTATATACATCAGGGTCCTTTTTAAGGATTGGTACTAATGAGAATACGATGGGTTAAATGCTAGTAAGGACACAAAAAGAATTTAACTAATTGGCCCATATTTAAATATAATAACAATTAACGGGTTTTAGTAAGGCCATCAGTACCCCATGGGGGGAATCTTTCAATGATTCCCCTCCACATCATCGCCACATCAGCTTTTCTTCCATCCCTCACGATCCCTAAACATCCGTACCCCATTCCCTCAAACCCCTTTGCCACCTCATTTATTTTAATTCTTTTATTTATACATTTAATTATTTAACAAAATAAAAATATTTATATATATATTTTTAATAAATAAAAATAAAATAAATAATAAAAATTAAAATTCATATCATTCATTAAAAAATTAAAAATTACAAAATAAATTTAAAAATCTACTCGTCGTCATTGTTGGGAACTTGGATACGCCAAATATGTTCGACCAAATCCGACCGAAGGTTATTATGAGTTTCCCGGTTTATGACTTCTCGAACATTTGCCGCGCGTTGTGTCTCACTGATTTGGCTTTCGATATCATTCGTGAAAAAGTCGTTTTCCACGTCACCACAAATAGCATGGTTTTCGTCTTCGAGTATCATATTGTGTAATATGACACAAGCGTACATAATGTTTCTCAATATTGCCGGTTCCCATCCGCGTGCCGGGTTATGAAGTATATGCCAACGTTGTTTAAGCACGCCAAAAGCTCGTTCAACATCTTTACGTGCGGATTCTTGCGCGGACTTGAACTTTTGTCGTTTAGAGTCTTGTGGGCACGTAAATGATTTTACGAAAGTAGCCCATTCCGGATATATCCCATCCGTTAGATAATATCCATGCTTGTAGGTGGCTCCATTCACCTCAAAAGGGCAGTCGGGTGCTTTTCCATCATATACATCGTTGAAGATGGGCGACTGATTGAGAACATTGATGTCGTTGTTGGAACCGGCAACACCAAAGTATGCGTGCCAGATCCATAGATCTTGAGAGACCACTGTTTCAACAACTCGTCGGTGTCTACGGATGATGATGATGCGGTTGGTGAACCGGGTTGTGGCGAATCCATATTGTTTAATATATAGAGGTTGAGAAAATTTGAGAGAGTTTGAGAGATGTGAGAAATAAGAGGTTGAGAGAATAAGAGGTTGAGAGGTGTGAGAAATAAGAGGTTGAGAGGTGTGAGAAATAAGAGGTTGAGGGTTAAATATATAGTGGGATTAAATTGAGAATTTTTTTTTTTTAAGAAAGAGCCGTTCAACGGTTATTTTTTAAAAAATTTAACGCCCTTACCCCGCTACCACCTCCCCATCCCGAGCCCCTTCCCCGCTTGGGGTACGGAAGGCCTAACACGTATTCTTAACCTAATTTTTATATCAAGTTTTGATTTTTAATTTTTAATTTGATCTTAACTTATAAGTAACTTCATAATATTTTTTAGGAATCAACTTAAAATAAATTTAACATCAAAATGAAATATTTAAACTAATGGCTTTTTTCCAGCAGATTTTAAGTGATACTCTAAAACGCTCACAATCATAAAAAGTAACTAGATACGTACATGTGTGCGATGCGGTGCGAAATATCTTGAATCTAAAGCCGAGAATTCGAAAAAAATAATTTTGTTTCATGTTCATATTTATTCGCTTTTAAATCGCATATCAGATGTATAAAATTAAAGGTCAATATGGTTAATTGGTCAAAAAATTTGAAAAATATTCGTTCGATAGTGGGGTTTTCAAACCCATAACATTTGTGCTTATTTTGAAGGTTTTGATGAACATTTATAATGAAATAATTTATAAAAAAGAAAAACATATTTGTTTAATGTATTTTAGTTTATGTATGTTGATATGATAAGAATATAACATGAAAAATGAAAGAAGATACGTAAAGTAAATTAAATAACTAATTATAATGGTATAAAATGTAATTTAAAAATAAAAAATAATTTTATTTTTAATTATCATGTTGAACGTTGGAGGTTTTAAAGCTTTTAAACTTGTACATGATGTATTGAGATTTGTATTTCTTAAAAATTCAAGAATAAACGTAAATGAAATTATTTTTAAATGAGTATAATAGATAAATAAAGATAAGAGCGTAAAATGTAAGAGATATAAAACAAATTAAGTTGTAAATGTTCATGATATTTAATAATATGATTAAATCCAAAAATATTCAATATTGGGCTCATTTCGAAGGTATTGACGAGACGATTACAAAGATATAATTTGTAAAAAAAGAAATGTATTTTTTTAATGTATTCTTGTTCATATACTATTATTTATGTTAATATAATAAGGGTGTAAAATAAAAAATTAAAAAGTAAGAGATTAAAAGTAAATTGGATAACAAATTCTAAGGGTATAAAGTGTAACTTAGAAATTGAAAATTGTTTGATTTTGAGAAGAATCTTGGAGAGAAGGGATTTCTTAGTAACTTGAGAGTTGTACATATAGCTTAAAAAGTGATACGTTTAGAAAAACTGAATGTTTAGAAAAAAACCGTTTTAGAATTTTTATAAAGTAGTATAGATATGTTTTTATACGTACCGTTATGTAAATATTTAGATTTTTATATTATAATATTTAAGTTTTATCCTCGTGGCCGGGAGAGTGGAGTAAATTGTAAAGTAATTAATTTAATAAGAAGATGAGCATGCAATGCAAATATGCAATGGCTATAGGTGCTTAAAACGGCATGCATGTTAGCCACGTGTCCAAGAACATCCAACACGTGTCCACACCAGATCGATGATCATCGAAGTAGCACATTTATTAGAGATGCAAATGAGAAATGAATGAAAAACAGATATTCCAAAGATTTAGCAGAAACATGGTGTCCCCAAGATCAAGTATATGTTTTCACGTCTCTCTGCTTCTCCTCTTGCTCGCCATCGCCATCGCCATCGCCGCCGCCGCCGGTATCTTTCCTTTTATCTCCATCGTAATTCGTATAACTGTACGTTTTATATTTAAGATAGCTGTCCTTCTGATACCTACGTCTATAAATATATATATATATATATATATATATGTATATTCCCTTCGAAATAATTAATTGTGAATAAAACCGTTGGAAAAGCACTTATATCTGGTACGTAAATTTGCAGATGAAGAAGACAATCTTCTTCAAGGAATCAACAGTTTCCGACAATCCCGAAACTTGATATCATTATCCAAGAACGACAATGCCGAATGTATGGCGGACGAAATCGCCGAAGCGTTGGAAGACAAAGCTTGCAGCACCATGGCGGGTCCCAGCACCACCACAAGCACCACCCAACCCCGCTATGCAAACTATCCCGATGTCGTCAAGAAATGCAACATCGATATCAACACCACCGCCGATGGCGTCATTTTGCCTGCTTGTGTGCCTAAGCGGGTCCAGACTCTTGTGCTTACAAACTATACTCAATCGTCTTACGCTAGTTATCTAAATAATTCAAGGTATACCGGAGTTGGGATCGGTAAGGAACACGACTGGGTGGTGGTGCTGCTGACGACTGAGCGGAACCTTTTCGAACATGGCGGCTCCGAGGCGTGGTTTAGTGGTTCGTATGAGCCAGGTTGTTGTTGTTTTGATGGCGGTTTGGTTTGGAATTTGGTAAGCATGATGGTTTGTAGATAAAAGGTGTAAAGAGGTTTGTGTGTTTTTGTGTTAGCTTAGACTTAAACTTAAACCTTCGTTTGGTTTTTCATTTTAAGCTCTTAATTAATTACCCACTTATATATATATATATATATATATATATATATATATATGTGCAATCATACATTTTATAATTCAAACCTAAGACTTTAGCACCTCTTAAAAAACAAGCGTCGGCCACCTCTAAGACTTGAAGAATATGAAAGAACATATGTTTTCATTTGCCTTCGAATCGATCAAGTAGAATTTAATCTATAAAACTTGATCAAAGTGTTTTAATCACCGTTCACTTTGGTTAACATTTTGGCAGTTCGTAAAGTTATCACAAGGAAATTACAACTAATTTGATCAATAAGATCATTAAATAGGTTATTTAGAAGAAAAACAAGGTGGCAACTAATTTGATCAATAAGATCTTTTATAGCACATTGAGGGGTGTTAACGATTCAAGTTTTTAATAAGCTACTCGAGATAGAGCTCATTTATCTCGAGCTTGAGTTTTAATAATTCTTGAACGCAATTCAGTCTCATACACAAAATAAAACTTGTATATATATTTCAAACATGTGTGTGTTCATAAGTCATATAATAACTAAGATATAAAACATATAAGTTCGAATGAATAAACAAATAAAAAAATTAATCGACCTCGACTTCAGGTCCATGAACAAGCATCGGGCTCGAGCTTGAATATTTAGAAAAAAATTGAGTTTTTGAAAAGGTTATTTGAGCTCAATTTTTATATTATTTTTTTGAGCAAAGCTTGAATAACTTACTACTCGACCCTATCTTAACCTAGCTAACAAAAGAATATTTTTTCTCCTAATACACTGCCTCAAAATCTGTTAGAAAGTCAAACATTTAAAATAACTGATACCAAAGGTTATATGTAAAAACTCAAAAGAATACCTCAAAATCGATCATTTTTCACAAGTAGAATACCTGAAATCACGAATCAACGACGTTATTTTTATTGTCGTTGTCATCATCGCCTGAATCGCTGTCTTGATCGTCGAAAAACACATCAAGATAACACGGGCATTTCTCGTTCCAATCCCCCCTATTTGCATGGGCCCGCCATTTTTGGTCGGCAATCATTTCGGGCAATAGCCCCCATCCTTCCATTTCTTTGTCGGAATGGTAAACCGCAAGACTGTATTCGCCACCAACCCCTAATTGCATTACACGAAACTCGCAGTTGTTAAAATTGTTCAACCGCTCAAACTGCTCGACTGTCCATTTGAACCATTTCATCAGAAACACACGTGAAGCTAATCCATGCGAAACGATTATAAGATTTAGATCACTGGACGGTTCGTGGTTAAGCCGGTTCATGTCTATATCGCGCCATAAAGATTCCAGAAAACCTGCAGATTTTGATGAATGTTAATAAGAATCCAGAAGGCACATCTCCAACAACTTCTCGAAAATGGAGAAAGTGACGATTTTGAGTTATAATTTTGCTCCAACAGCTTCTCTAAAACTATCTTTAAAATGTAGAAAGTAGGAGAGATAAAGAATTTTTCTTCAAATATGGAGATAACCCCCAAAATGATTATTAAATGAAAGCACCAATAGAAGACTTTGAAAGTAGAATATTTAGAGAGAAATAATATTTTAATAGATAATGAAATATTATATTATTATAATCAACGTTTGATTCTCCAAAATGGAAATCTGTTCGAGATGAATGTAAATTATTTTGGAGATTTTGTTTTTTGATTCTTTATTTTGGAGAAATTTTGAAAAAATTGTTAGAGATGCTCTTACAGACGATCTATACAGGTATAAACTACCGCATGAGATCAATGGAGATTGCAAAAATGGTAGATTTAAATTAACATGGTTTTTTCAGTGATCTGTTACAACGTAAAGAATATGATTTGGTACACCTATAATGAAATCGATGGATTAAACATGATGCTTTCAGTAATATGTCACAACGTATTAGGGCAAGAAACATGATTCGATACACCTATACACTATGCATGAAATCAATGGAGATTTGCAAAAATGGAGGATTAAACATGATGATTTTAGTAATCTGTTACAATGAATTAGGGCAAAAATATGATTCGAGACTAAAAGTCAATTCCAGATTCAAAAGTAGATGGTTTGACTTGTGTGTGCAAGAACACTGATCGAATAGGTTTTCAGATTGCTTACTCGAAACACGATCGTAGACATCGGCAGCGGATTCACCTTCAGGAAATCGGTAGAAGAATCTACCGAATCTCTCTCTAGTCTCCTTGATAATCTTCATCCTCTTGGAGATCTGAAAATTCCCAAAATCCTGCTCTCTGATTCTACATTCTTCTCTAATTCCAATGACCGTTGACTTGGGAAACGATCTTCCGATTTCCCGCAGACTGGATCTGGATCGTTCATAAGGTGATACGTAAAAGTAAACCTTATAATTATGGTTGGTACCTGAGTCGGAGATTATATGACGGATCTGAGTTCCGGCGTGTTTTGCCTGTGAAATTCCTTGTTGAGTGAGGGGGATCTTGTAATCGGGGGTGGTGGTGTAGGCGGAACCATCGATGTTTCCTTCACTCTCGCCATGGCGGACCAAAATTATTCTCTTTGGAAGAAATTTGATTTGGTCTGTTACTCCCTGTTTCATCGTACGTTCTGTTCTTCAATCACAAAAATCTATTGGAAATGGAAACGATGGAATCGACATTTGCAGAAAAGAATGATACCATTGGTTTGTATTAATTGCACATCTATGCGGGCTTCGGATCACGTGAAAAATCTTATTTTTCGTGAGAAGTATATTTAAATAGTTACAAGAATTGATTCGATGCATCTCGTACTAATGTTTGTTCATTTCTCATCCATCCAACGGTTGATAGTCATTTCTCTCGCTTCTCATCAAATTTGGCACTTTTCATCGGAACCCAACCCTATGTATCGTGGTTGAGTTCCGGTGGAAAATGTAAGAAATAAGAAGTGATTTGGACTATTAGATCGATTTTAATTGAAAATTAATACTAATAGGATGAACCGGATCATTCTAGCGAGAAGCGCAATTCATTGGTGGTATGCATATATTGATCACCAAAAAAAATTGTTATTGATTCCTTTGGGTTATGCAATAGTAGAAAAGCAACCATTCGTTGTTCTTCTCAAAATTTATCAAATTGTGTTCACTCATCATGAATAATATTGATTCTTAAATAGGAAGTGATTACGGTAAAGAGATTTATTCATGATGAGTATTAGTTAATTGTATTAATTAGTGAAGAATATTGGATATGTTGTTGGTTTCATGGTGAATACATCTTGCATTAACTTTAAATTCATGGTAAACTAGTATTATACCCGTCCGTTGGTCGGTATACAGTATGACTTTATTTAATTTGAGTCTCTTTATAAAATAACACCTCATCTCTTCTCATGAAATTTGATCAGTCCATTTGATTAAATGATACTCAATTATTAATCAATCCACGTATGAAGCACGATTAATGGATAGGGTTGAGATTAAAAGTAATCAACGATGCAGATCCTTTTTTACCTTCTAACCTCAACTCTTATTCTTAAACGACCCTTTGTTCACACACACACACACACACACACACACACACACACACACACACACATATATATATATATATATATATATATATATATATATATATATATATATATATATCACATAGCTTAACCACCGTGTTAGACTATTGGTTGAATATCTAAAATACCAAGGCAGTTGATTTTACCTTTTGAAGTAGCAAATTAGAAGTTCATGGCTTTTCCACATAATCAAGTGGATTAAAGATCGTAAAATAACATAAAAATTTGTCAACGCTCAATCAATGATTTGCATTTTCAAACATTCCATCATAGCTTAGTGTTGAAATATTGTTTGAAGTGTTCGTTTAAAAGTCTAGCACCTTAAATGCATAAAAGCGTTAGCAACTGTATATAGTTCGGCTATTCATCCTCCGCTTCCCATGACTAAAGTTGCCCTTCTTCTAACCATAACCATTAACAATAATCAACACAAAAACCCAACAACCTCTGTTCTTTCGTGCTAATATAATAACCCTATCTATCTATCTATCTATCTATTCCATAATAAGAATGATCATCATCATCATAAGCTCAGAAATATAATGAAACAAAAAGAGGGATAATGGTATTTATACCCGTCTAGCGTTGGAATTGGCATTTGTGAATGAGGTGTTGTTAGTTTGGAGTAGGAAATTGTTGATGGCAGCATAACCAAAGTGAGCAGCAGCAGCACGAGGAGATTGTGGTATTAGAAACGACCTCGTTTGGTTGTTGGAGAGCGAAGGGGGAACAAACTCTGCAGCGATGGGATTCAATTTTGACAACATTTCTGCTAGGTTTTGCTTCTATTTATAGATGGAGGGGATGATGATGGAGCGGAAGTTGCAGAAGATTAAGGGGATGATTAACACTTAATAACCGAGATACTTGCATCAGTATTGTAAACATCAAGCCAATTAACATAATCTAAAACCTCAGCATTATCAATAATTTTCTTCTTATCATGTCTGCAAACAAAGAAAAACAATTATATGAAATCAAATCGGCAGATTCAAACTACCGCATACATCACGTGGGATGATAATACATGGCCTTAGACCGCGATTCATTTCCAGAACCTTCATTCAGTGCCAAGTGATCAACACATACTTTCTGTCAATAATAAACAAAGAAAAAACTAATTTCTTCACTCTGTTGTGGTTAGGAATCAACCATAATTAATGTACATAAGATTTGTAAAGGTACTTGCTGATGCAACTCAACACAAGAATCCCATATTTCTTCATTATTGGAGGGCAACTAAGACATTTACAAAGAGTAAAGCATTTTTTAAAACTATGTAAAGTTGAAAGTTCAATATCCATGGGATAGAATGAATAACAAATTTTAGCAGGCATATTTGTATGTTGAAGCAATGAAGTAAGAAACACTATTTTTAAAGATGTCAAGAAACGATATTCTTACAAATGTAGAGGTCAATTCTTGAGATGTAAAGGACTGCTCCCCAAAATAGACTGAAAAATGACAACAAATGAAAGAAGAATTCAAGGATAAAACTCAAAGACAGCCTCTAGACATTAACCAAGTTACGTAACAACCCTGTTCTAGTTATTTTAGGAAATCTACATAGGTTAAAATAGACACCCAAAATACACGGCACCTGTTTGCCAAACAAAAAATGGATATGAACTAAAGTGAGCTTTTTTCATATGAAAATATGCAAACAGAAAAAGGGCGTTTAAATTGAGAAGGAAATAAAGTAAGTAACAAATATGAACAATTAAAAGGATTTCAAAATATAATAATATGGCTCATATTGCCTTCAGAATTTCCTCTTTTTAGTTGATTTGAACTATTGACAAAGTCTCTTACATTAAAACTCTCTAGACTTGTGTATAAACATATAGAAATGTACACTTCTAAATGTCATAAAGCATAAAAAAGATGACCAACCAGTTAAGAAGTCTGACTTACTGCAGTGCGCGTAGCAATGGTACACTGGTTGAGAAACATAATCATACCACTAGTCAGTCTAATGCACCCAGGCAAAGTGACTCAAACGACTTTAGCTTGACCCTTTAGCAAGATTATTGCATCATCACCAAAATGTGCTCTTTATATCCACAAGGTAATAAAAAACCACTACACTATTAAATCTACCAATGACAGATGGCAGATGGCAGAAAGATAAACAAAGAATCACCAAGGAGGTGCAATATACCGAAAGATATGTAAAGTATATTGTAAAACCCTAAAAATAAGGGTCAATTTGAACCTCAATATTCTAACAAGATTAACAAAAAATCTTCCAAACTTTATACATAAGCGAAGAATTAACTAGGAGGAATCATATTTACCAATATTGAATTCTTCAAATAACCTATTAATCTAATCATGTCACTATAATCAAATTAACTAGGTTATCTAAGCAATCCATAAAAAACCTCATTGATAAACAACTTCTCCGCTATATCAAAAAGTATATACTCGAATGCACTCATCCCACAGCCCTTTACCTTCCCGAGCTAGTTCCTGGTAAGAAAATATAATTTGAAACGATTAGGCTAACGCCTAGTGAGAACATTCGGTTTCAAAATAATACTTTTAAAAATCAATGTAAACAAGGCATAACAAACTTGGTTTACCTTTTTCTTACCAAATGTAACAACATCTTACGATGACGGGATTAAACCCGATTCCATGAATAAGACCGACACCAAGTCAGTCAGGATAGCACGTTCAAGAGCCCACTACGAATCTCCACGGATTCTAGATTAATGCTCATATCCAAGAAATCACAATTACACATGTCAATTTCTTGGAAAGGAAGTAGAGATTACAATTACACATGTCAATCCCTATTCTTCCTTAGAAATTGGGAATTACGATTAGTCCACGCCTATCCCACGATTTCTCATCAATGTGAAATAGGAATTACGATTAATCCACACCTATTCCTTATTTCACCTAAACGGGAATTACGATTAATCCACGCCTATTCCATGTTTATCACACACATTGGAATTACGATTAGTCCACGCCTATTCCATGTGTTCATAAAACTAGTGCATATGGATCCATTACACTTATTTGTACTCGTGCAGGTTATTGCTTAATATAAATCATTTTCAAATGGCGTTAATAAAATTAAGCAAAACCATCAATTTAAGATAACCGATTTTACTTCATAAAATCATTCTTCCAAAATTCATCCAAAACAGTTCATTATAAAAATATACCTTACCATAATTTAAAACATTATAAAAAGGTTAAGGTAATAATGAACTCACCTGATAGCAGTAACGTCACTCTTACTTTACTTTCTCAAAGCCGTAAGAATTTCCGTCTCCAACTTCACAAAGATCTGAATTACCCAAATACATATTGTACTGGTATTAATTAACTGATTATGACTCTTAAAATCTTAAATAACCAAAATCCTCGACACTTATCGCAACCCACTAATTGCGATCACACTTGTCGCAACCTACTACTTGTGATATCCCCACTTATCGCAACTCACTGTTGCGACATACCACTAATCGCAACCAACTGTTGCGATATACAACTTTATCGCAACCAACTATTGCGATACAACTAACTTGTCGCAACCCAAGGTTGCGACATTCATACTTATCGCAACTATCAACCTTATCGCAACTAACTGCGTTTATCTTTGTCTCAACTAACTGAAAACGTAATTAAGTCCTAATTGATACTTTTAAGCTATGCATGCATCTATAAATTTGCAGATATGCATAATACTACCAGTAGAACATATTCATAAACCCAGATATTCATATCTTTCCAAAATTATCATAACCCAAAATATAACCCATTTTAAAACTTCTTAAACATAAAGGAAGTAATTTAAGAGTAGATATACCTTTGATTTATTCAGTTTGTACTTAAAACTCCAGCTGAAATAGTTGATATGCTTCTTCTTCTTCTTTCTTTTCTCGGTTCTCTCTCTCTCCTCTCTCTCTCTCTCTCTTGACACCGTAAAACACACACACACATATGACAAGATAAATGAGAAAGATATCTTACTTCCACCTATGTAGATGAGGTGGTGGTGATTAAGTCCAATTTCAACCTTTGCCAACTTTAGTCCCTCAATTATAATTTATTGACAATTTACATCCCTCAACTTATAACTTAGATTTAAAGTTTATCCCTTAACTTATAACTCCGTAAAACAAGTAACGTAACTTTCTTGAGGATAAACTCTAAAATTAATCTATCAAATAATTATACTCAAATTATTCAATAATTAAACATAACACTAAATATAGAAAAATCGAGATGTTACAATACTCCCAAACTTGAAAATGATTTCGTCCTCGAAATCGACGCTTAGATAAATCAATGAGGATATCTAATCTTCATATCCTCTTTAACTTCTAATGTCACATTAGCTCCTCGGTGATGTTTCCATTGTACTCTCAACATAACCATATTCTTAGGTCGTAACTTCTAAACTGATCTTTCTATAATCACTTACGGTTCTTCCATACAACTACTCTTCTCATCCTTGCTCACTTCAGTATGTGATATCACATCATACTCATATGAAATATGTCATGTATCCCTTCAATTTCTAGTCTTACATACCTAATCACAGTTAAAGGTCCAGAAAGAACAAGGACTCAACTTTCCACGTTTTCTCAATCTTATAACTTTCACCATTACCCACTCCCCAACTTGAAAATCTGCAGATCTTCTTGGAGCAACTATAAAATCATCAAATCTTTATCCAACTTCAACTTGATCTTATTTTAACCATTTAAGCATTTTTCAAAACAGCAACTGGTATAGCTAACTTTTAACAAAAGATTATAGTACAAAAAGACAAGCTAGCATACTATTTCATAATACCTACGCATGTATAAGATTAACAAAATTATATACCGAAAGTACACCCGATGATTCCTTAACTCCATCCGCCATCATATAATGTTTTCAGCCCGTTGGCCTTGGGACATTGGGTTTCTTCTCTTGATTTCCACTTTTCTTTAACTTTGGGCAATCTTTTTGATAATGGCTAGGCTGTTTACACTCAAAACATGTCGGTTCTTGTATGGGACAATTCCTCATGATGTGACCATTGTTACCACACTTGAAACATTCTAGCCAAGTCACCCTACACGGACCATAATGTTTACTCTTACATTTTTGGCACCAATTCAGCTCCTGACGAGCCTCCAAATAAGTGTCATCATTAAAGGACTTCGATCCATGTGAAGGTTCCGACCGGCCTTCTCCTTTTCTTTTCTCTCCTATGTGAGTTTTCTCAGCTTTATCTTTTGCATAAACCTCTTCCATGATCTTTGCTTCCTCAATCGTCTCTCTCAGAGTTAAGGCTTTAGAATTTATGACTCTAGACATCATATCGGCTGGTAAGCCTTTCAGATAGGACTTGATCTTTTCCTTTTCAGTTGGAGCCACGTGCCCCACCAAGTTCAGCTTTTCCATGAATAATTCTGTGTACTTCCGAACAGATGAAGTACCCTTCTTAAGAGCCCGAAACTCTTCCTCGATTCTATCCATTTCATTTTCATTGCAATATTCTCCTAAGATCTTTTTCTTAAATGACTCCCAAGTCATAGCGGTCAAGACTAGAGCAGTGATTGTAGCCGTCATTACATTCCACCAAGTCAACGCATTACCTCTTAACATTTGAGACCCAAATCTAACCTTTGATTTCTCATCACATTCACAAGCTCGGAAAGCTTGTTCCATTTCTCTAAGCCAATTCATACATGCCACCGGATTATCTTGTAATACCCCGGGTAAGTCCGTTAAATTTATTTAACTAAGAGATTTTGATATTAAGGGGAAGTTTGAGATAAGTTATAAGATTTGGGGTGGGTTGGTCATTAATGGGTAGTTTGTGCCAAAAGTGTAAATGGAGATATAAATATCTCTCACACTTCAGTTATCCTTTCAAAAACCTAAATATAGAAAGACAGTGTGTGTGTGTGTGTTCGTGAGGCGAAAAAGGAGCAGAAGTGGAAAGGTTCGGTTTGAGCATCGATTGAACGGGTTTGAGTCGATTTTAAGGTATGTACCCTTTAGGTTTTATGTTTGTAATCATCAATAGACAGTTTCTATCGGATTAGAAAGTTTAAATCATAGCTGTATAGATTTGATTTGGGTTCTGGATTAGAAAAGCGACCGACTGTGTTCTTGAGAGTCCCGGGGAAGCCCCGGTAGACTCCCGGTAATGTGACTCCCGGTAATGTGAGTCCCGGTATTGCAGACTTCCGGTAGTGTAGAGTTCCAGTAATGTGAACTCTCGGTATAGGAAGTCCCGGTACCATGAAGTCCCGGTAGTGTTGTCCCCCGGTACTCTGGGTAGTCCCGGTACCTTGTTATGTTTTGTTGTTAAGTCAGAAGGGTAAGAGTATAAGTGAAACATTGGAGGGCCGGAACTTAGTAGGCTTTATGTGTTTGGCTAGTAAAGCGATATATGTATCTTAAATGGTTTCATATTCTGTGGAGTCAAGGTGAAGGATAGGATCTTTTTGAAAAGAGCTTGCAAGTGTTTTTGATAAGCAATCGAGGTGAGTTTTACTTTAAAACGTTTTCAACTGGAATACATATAGGTGTTTATATATGTATGTGAGTATGTGTGAGATATATATTGTATTTATATTGCACGAAACGAGTATAGGTGAGCCGAATTATTATTCGGCAGGGCTGTATTGAAATACAGCGGGGCTGCATGAAATTGCAGTGGAGCTGTAGGTAATTGCAGCGGGGCTGTATGTAATTACAGTGGAGTCGACTGTATTGTACAGTGACGATAATTAGTTGGCTTGCTACCGACTAATGTGGCCAGGGGAAAGAAGATGAGATGAGGAGAGATACACGGTGTACGAGTCCTAATGTGGTATTTATATACGTGTGGTATATGCGTGCTTATACGAAAGGTTTTATGTAAACTATTTTGATACAAAGTATTATGTGAAAAGAGTTTTATATTGAGTTTGGAAAAGACCAGGATTAACTCACTAGACCCGTTTGGTCTAACCCTCATTTTGTTTTCAAAAATATTTTTTTCCAGGTCGAGGATCCGATAGCGGCAAAGGAAAGAATAAGGTGTAGACTGCCTTCGTGGACCGACGATGATTAGGAAGATATAATATATTTTGTAATTTCGAGACTAAAAGAGTCCGTACTTGGTTTGCTATGTAACTTTTGTTGTAAATCAATGATATGTATGCATGTTATGTATTATGATGTATGTTATGGGAATTGGGTTGTTACAAATGGTATCAGAGCCCTAGTTTAAGGGATTTAGGTATTTGGATTTATAACTAGACTTAAACTGCATGTGAAGTAGGATGTCCATAGTATTTTAGAACATCGGGATGATAAGTATAAAAGGTA
This sequence comes from Saussurea involucrata, assembly GCA_033807775.1. Taxonomy (NCBI): domain Eukaryota; kingdom Viridiplantae; phylum Streptophyta; class Magnoliopsida; order Asterales; family Asteraceae; genus Saussurea; species Saussurea involucrata. Next base: position 31,823,969 of record CM066316.1, read on the forward strand.
GAAGGGACATCATGTAAGGTATTTTCAAATTACACCTGGCCAGTGTAATCATGAACTTACAAGTACACGTTTGAACCTGAATACCTTGTTATATGGGGTATGTGCTTATGTGTATATTAATTTTGTTGAATCAACAGAATGGCAAGTGGTACTAGATGAACGAACCGAAGGGGGAGAGTAAATCCGAATAGTACAAATCCGCCGATAGGAACGGGGGAAAGGGGAGGCAGAACTGGGGGCAGAATCGGGGGTAGGACTGGAGGCAGAACTCAGCAACAAGATACAGAGTTTGTTAGCTTCAATCTTCCTAATCATAGAAGTATTTAGAAGTAGTGAAAAATAGGCTAAGTAAAGAAAGCCTCTTACAGAGGCTCTGCCGACATTACCGAGAAATCAAGGTCAAGAAGCTACAGAAGCAGCAGAGGCTTCCTACAGAAGCTTTGTCATACGCACAAAGAAGACCAAAGACTCGGAATCCGGCGAAGACTGCTCCACAGAGGACCAGACCGCAGAACCTCTGTAATTCATTACAGAGCCTCTGTGGTCCTCAATGAAGACTTGGAAGATATTACTGGATACGTTCATCAACTTGCATGGAAAAGTACTGTCAAAACACGTGTCAAGCTCTGAGTGGACTCAATAGGGCAAGGTACAAAATAGACGTCTGCGCCATTTAATGCATTTACCAAAAGTACATCTGCTCCATTAAATGCGCATGGCTCAAACAACTGCTCACACCATCCAGTCCACTGTTCACACCATCCAGTTTACTATTCATGCCGTAAAAGGAACAATGACCTACTTCATAGTCTTCTAAGAGTAGTATAAAAGGAAGTCTCATGTTGAGATCTTCCTAACGACGAATACACAAGGAATCACTAATACTCTCAAGCTTTATTGTCAAATATCTGAGTGTTATATTCTCACACACACCAACAGTTCTTAATCTGTTCTTCGTGTTGTTATTATATATTGAATAACAGTAACTGTTCAAGAAATCCTTTTCACTTTACTGTTTTCTTTATATGTGTGCGTTCTAATATCTATCAAACATATCTGTTAGTTTAATACGCTTCCGCATCAAACTCTAAACTGAACTAATAGATTGTTAATCTTGATTAAGCGTATCTGGGTTCCAACAATTGGTATCAGAGCCTTCCTTGATTTTCAATATCAAGTGATCCACTTATCAAGATTCGTGATAGATATTATTGAGATTTAAAATTGTGTCTGGAAACTGCTTAAACCCAGAAAATCTTCAAGCTCATCGAAGTAACTCTTTAGTCATACTTTCTTTCTAAAATCTTCAAATGACAAATACAAATAATTTCTTTACTACTGGTTCTCTCACTAAACCTCCTACTCTCCTTCGAGATGAGTATCCTCAGTGGAAAATAAGAATGGTCCATTTTTTCGAGGGCACTGAAAAAAATCAAGTACAATATCTGTACAATCCTCCTCCTATTCCCATGACAGTAGTACCTCGTGTACCTGCTACTGCTGAATCTGCCGAAATCCCCGAACATCAAAAACCAAAGCCAAAAGGGGAGTGGTCAACCGAAGATAAAGCAGAAGATGAAGTTGCTCAGAAAACCAAGAGGACATTAATTATGGCAATACCCAACGAACTCTTTCAATCCTTGGATTCATGTGAAACAACTCATGATCCGTGGAAAGAACTGGAAAGACAGTTGGAAGGAGGTGCTAAAACACAAAAAAACGAAGAGCACAGTACATCAATGAATATCATGCATTCAGAGCCTCTGCAACAGAATCTCTGCAAACAACATACGACAGATTCAACTCTCTAATCAACAAGTGCAGAAAATCAGGCATTGACAGAACTTCTGAAGAAAACAATGTCATGTTTTTAAAAAGTCTAAATGAAGAATGGCTCCAGCTGTCTATGTCCCTACAGACAAATCACGATCTAGACACCTGGACTCTCTCTGATCTTTACGGAACATTAGCCGCACAAGAACCTCAGATAGCACAGGCTAAAACACTAACCATTGCACCTTATGCATTGGTTAGTAAAACTAAAGAGGATGCACAGAGACCAAGAAATGATAAAGCCACAGAAGAGAAGAAGAAGGAGAAGAAGAAGAAGAAGATGGTGATAATTGACAGTGAAGAAGAAGAGCAAGCAGAAAAGGAAATAACTCTTGCGTCACTAGCTAAATCTTTAGCTCTATTGACAAAAGAGTTCAGAGGAAACAGAAGAGGTTCCGGAAATGAAAGATATGATAGAGACAACCAGGATGACAGAAGAGACAACAGAAGAGACGACAGAAGAGGAGAAGAATCAAGTGGCCGACAGAGGTCAAGCGATAGAAATTACAGAGGGAATGACCGACAGAGGTCAGATGACTCGGTAAGCCACACGCAGCAAGAATGCTACAAGTGCGGCAAACCTGGTCACTATGCAAATGAATGTAGATCAGAGAAAGGCGGAGACCTACAGAAGTCCAATGATCGAACAGGAAACACTCCTCAAGGGTGTTTTAACTGCGGAAAACCAGGCCATTTTGCGAATGAATGCAGAAGCAGATCAAATCGCCCACAGAAGGACTCTGCTTTCTACAAAAAGAAAGCCGAATATTATGTTCAAAAATCCTTAATGGCAAAAGGACATTCTGAGGAGAACACAGAAGACTTCCAGTCAGACTCTACTTCTGACGATGAACATACCGCCAATGCCCTCTTCTGTGGCATGGCAGAAGTCGACTCCTGCACTGACTCTGAGGTATCTACTTCAAATTCCAACTCTTGTATTACCTCTGTAGATGATAATACACTTAGAATTAACATTGAATTAATTGAACTGAAAGAGATAAATAAAAGTATTCAGAAAAGACTCACTTTCAATGAGAGAGAAGTACGGCTTCTCACTCAAGAAAAAGCAAAGATTTTTGAGGAAAAAGAGAGAATAGAAAAGAATTGGAACAAAACTCTAGATCCTTTAAAAAAACAAATTTCTGAATTAACCAATACTTTAAAAGATAAGACAAAAGAACTTTCAGTTTCAAGGAGCGAAACTACTGACATAAGAGCTCTTAAAGAATACTTTCAAAGAGAAAGAGAGGTATTATGGCAAGATTTACTCAGAAGAGAAGTTTTGCTTAAAAACTATAAAGATGCACAGAAAGTTTATGAAAAAATAAACTCACAAATAGGGAGACGAGGTATAGGGTATGATGATATCACCCTAGGTGTTGAAGGCAAAAGAAACAAACCTCTGTCCTCGTTATTTGTGATTGGAAAAACAAACAAACCAGATTTTCCAAATCTAATCTCTGTAAGCAAACGGGCGAAAATCTCTGTGGATCCTTACTTGAAGAAACATAAGAAGATGATTAACGTGTGGTTTGAAAACACAGACTCATCATCTTCAACCTCTGTCAATAGAGGTATCAAACCAAAGAAATATCTGAAAACACAAGATCAGATTGGTATCTTCAAGTTTGGTAAACCAGAGACCCAAACACAGGTTGCTTTTGTCTGTTTGATAAACGTAGAAAAGAAATTATCAGCAGAAGCTCCTGAGTTTAAACCCATTTTTCAGAAGAAAACTTTAAAAATTTTATTGAAAAAGAAATTTTGGAAATATGGAAATCAAGCGTTTTAGAAAATTTCTGTACATCTTCTATAGATAAAACTCTCACTGAAGAAATCTTATTAGAAACCTCTGCAATCTATGAAAACTATTCTACAGAGGAAGAAAGCTCGTACGATACATGCTCAGAAAATCCAGCCTCTATTGAAAGAATTGACTCAACCTCTGTATACGAGGACGATTCATCCTCTGACAACTCAGAGACTGATTTCAAATCAGGGATAATTCACTGTGACACAGAGGATGTCAAATTCTCTTCTGAAGTTCCTCACAGAAGTATTTATCCAAAAGAGAAACTCACAGAGATTCCAATCTGCCAAGATTTTCTAAAATTGAATCTACATATCAAAACCTCTGCTGAGCTTAAAAAGTTACAGAAGACCTCTATTGATCCTATAAGTTCTAGATTTTCAAAACCCAAGGTTAATAAATCTTTTTCTTCTGTGACAGTGATGAAAGAAGTTTACCACAGAAGCAACCCACAGAAGGCAGGTCCTAAACAGAGCTTTTGCAAACAACATTCGAGTATTCATAGATCTTCTAGCAATAGGAAATCTAATGTAAAGAAAGAATGTAATGCCTCTGTGGCTGAGTTTAAAAAGTTCAATGAAAAGTTCAAGCAAATTACATCTCATATTCAATACTGTCATTGCTTTGATCTTATGTCTAAACTTAATAATCATTTTTCAAGTCAAGTCTGTCTACTCTCTACGACAATTCAAAAGTCAAATCCCACAAAGAAACAATCTGACTCTTCTGCAGAGAACAAAATGTATTTCAAGAATGCCAAGGCAAACTTGAAAAACTCTAACAATATTGGACCCATATGGATATGGGTACCTAAAACTCTGTGATTGTCCTGCAGAAGAAGTATGTGCCAATCTGGTATCTAGACTCCGGATGCTCAAGGCACATGACTGGTGACAGAAGTGCACTATCCACGTACAAAGAAACACAAGATGGTGGATCTGTGACTTTTGGAGACAACAAGAAAGGACACATAAAAGGCTATGGAGTCATAAGGAAAGAAGACGTTTCTGTATACAAAGTTGCATATGTGGATGGCCTTAAGCACAACCTACTCAGTATAAGTCAACTTTGTGATACAGGATTCAATGTGTTGTTCAAAAGAACTTTCTGCTCTCTACAAAGTGAAGAAACAAGTATGGAACTTCTGCGAGCTGAAAGAATAGGTGATCTATATCTAATGAACTTCAACTAAAATAACAAGGACAAAGTTTGCCTTGTTGCCTGCAAAAGTGAAGAAGCCTGGTTATGGCACAACAGGTTCTGTCACTTGAATTTTCACACATTGGAAAAACTGGTCAAACTTGATCTAGTTAAAGGTTTGCCAAAAGTTAAATTCAACAAGGATCATTTATGTTCTGCCTGTGAGATGGGAAAACTCAAAAGAGCTTCCCACAAAGGCAAAACAGATGTGTCTTGCACCAGGCCTCTGTACATGCTTCATGTCGACCTCTGCGGTCCCATTGCAATACAGAGCCTAGGTGGCAAGAAATATATACTTGTCTTAGTTGATGAGTATTCACGTTTCACATGGGTTGAATTTATCAGAAAGAAATCAGATGTTCCAATTATATTGATAAATCTACTGAAAAGAATCCAAGTTCTTTATGACTGCAAAATACAAAAGTTAAGAAGTGACAACGGCACAAAATTCAAAAACTGTGTCATTGAAACTTATCTTTCAACAGAAGGAATTTCACAGAACTTCTCTGCAGCTCGCACTCCACAACAGAACGGTGTTGTCGAAAGAAAGAATCGAACACTTGTGGAAGCCGCAAGAACTATGATGTCAGCATGCGGATTATCAATGAACTCTTGGGCAGAAGCAATTTCTACTGCGTGTTATACTCAAAATCGATCAACAATTGTGAAAAGACACCTCAAGACGCCTTACGAATTGCTTAACAAACGGCGGCCAAACATCAAATTTTTCCATGTATTCGGATGCAAATGCTTCGTCTTAAACGACAGAGATTCAAGAGGAAAGTTTGATGTAAAAGCAGATGAAGGCAAATTCATTGGATACTCTGCCACTTCCAAAGCCTACAGAACATTCCTTACAAAGTCTCACAAGATTGTAGAAAGCATCAATGTTTCTTTTGATGATTCATTCCAAATGACTTCTGAGCAAATAAGTTCAGAACTCGGAATTAAAGGGAAATTCTCTGACATCTCAAGAACAAAAGAAGATTTGAATCTTCTATTTTTGGAGATGTTCCACAATGACATTGATCCTTCTGTCGGAACCATCAGAGTTTCTGAAGAACCATCCTCTGTCGGACAAAATCCTACAGGTATTACTCTAACTGGTCCAAATAATGCTTCATCTTCTTCTATAAATGCTACAGATGCAATTGCCGAAGCAGAAGAAAGTGCAGAAGATGAAACATCAAGAAAAACGACCACATAAGCTGCACAAACCACAGAAGAACCAATTACAGAGGAGATCGAGGACCAAGACTATACATCCTCAGAGGAACAAACTCCACCACCACTCATACCAATCATTCCACAAACGGTAGAATCAACTACCAAGGCACGAAGAACATCAGAGGCTGCACAAGAAGAAACACAAGAAGCCTCTGAAGAAAGTTTTGATGACATTGATGATCATCTTCCACGCACAACTCAGTGGACAAAAAGCCATCCTCCAAGCCAAATAATCGGAGAACCTTTTGACTCAGTAAAAACAAGGTCTGCCACTGCTAATTTTTGTTTCTTTACAAATTTTATTAGTGTTATAGAACCAAAGAAGATTTCTGAAGCCCTAGATGACCCAAACTGGGTAGACGCCATGCAAGAAGAACTTCTGCAATTTGAGCGTAACAGAGTATGGACTTTAGTACCTCTGCCAAGAGGGAAACAGGCCATTGGGACTAAATGGGTCTACAGAAACAAGAAGGATGAAGATGGAGTGGTCGTCAGAAACAAAGCAAGATTAGTAGCAAAAGGATACAGACAAGAAGAAGGCATAGACTACGATGAAACTTTTGCCCCTGTCGCACGTCTCGAAGCAATAAGAATATTCTTAGCCTTCGCAGCCCACAGAGGTTTTAAAGTCTATCAGATGGACGTAAAATCAGCTTTTCTAAACGGTGAAATCCAAGAAGAGGTTTACGTAAATCAGCCACCAGGTTTTGAAAGCTCAAAGTTTCCAAGGCATGTATACTACCTTGAAAAGGCTCTATACGGACTGAAACAGGCTCCAAGAGCATGGTACGAACGACTTTCTACCTTCCTTCTAGTAAATGGCTACAACAGAGGTACAACAGATACTACCTTATTCTATAAACGCAAAAATAGTGAGATAATGCTTGTTCAAATATACGTAGATGACATAATTTTTGGGTCTACAAATTCAGAAGAGTGCAAAACTTTTGAAAAACTCATGCAGAGTGAGTTTGAAATGAGTATGATGGGAGAATTAACATTCTTCCTCGGACTTCAAGTCAAACAATCTTCAGAGGGAATTTTTATAAATCAAGCCAAATATGTCTCTGACATACTTTTAAAATATAATCTCTCTGATACCTCTGCAATGAAGACTCCAATGGCCACTGGAAATAAGTTATTCTTAGATCCAAATGGTATTTCTGTAGAATGTACTCTCTACAGAGGCATGATTGGATCTCTGTTATACTTAACAGCAAGCAGACCTGACATTATGCATGCCACATGTCTTTATGCACGTTATCAAGCTAATCCAAAGAAATCACATTATGATGCTGTAAAAAGAATCTTTAGATACCTGAAGGGGACCAACAATCTTGGTCTCTGGTATCCACAGAACTCTGGTTTTAGTCTTAAAGCTTATACAGATTCAGACTATGGAGGATGCATGCTCGACAGAAAGAGTACCTCTGGGAGTTGTCAATTCCTAGGCGGTAAACTAGTCAGTTGGACCTCCAAGAAGCAGAATTGTGTCTCCACATCCACTGCAGAAGCTGAATACGTTGCTGCCGCTAGCTGTTGTTCTCAGGTTCTATGGATGAAGACTCAGCTAAAAGACTACGGCCACATTCTGTTCAAAATACCCATCTTCTGTGATTCCAAAAGTGCTATTGCTATCTCTGCCAACCCTGTGCAACACTCAAAAACCAAGCATATCGATATAAGGTATCATTTCTTGGAACATCATGTTGAATACGGTACAATCGAAATGCATTTCGTGCCCACAGAATATCAACTCGCTGACTTATTCACCAAAGCATTAGACGAGAAAAGATTCAACTTCTTGGTGGGTAAGTTAGGAATGATTAACATGGTGTGAAAATCCTCTGTATGTATAGCTTTATCTTCTGTAAATAATAAGTAAATACATTGCTAAATTTATTGCTTTGATTGATTCTACTTCTGTATGTAAATTCTTAAAACCTTAAATAGTTCTTAAAATCACAGAGCTTCTGTAAGTCAACTCAGAACCTCTGAGGACCCCTACAGAACCTCTGAAAAACATGACCTATGTTCTATGCAAAACTTATCATTCTTTGATCCAAGCATAGGTCAAGGGGGAGCAAAAGGAAATTACTTGATCTACAGAGGTGATTAGGTCAAGGGGGAGCAAAAGGAAATTACTTGATCTACAGAGGTGATTAGATCAAGGGGGAGCAGAAGGGAACCCTGAAATGATCCAAAGATATAAAACTTTCAAGCAAAAGCCAAAGAAAAATGTCGATGACTCCATATCGACAGAAGTCAGATATCACTGCCGAGAAAAGAAGAACCAAAAGGTATGTCTCTCGCACAAAAGGTTTTTGGAAAACAATTTTCTAGGACAAGAATTGTCAAATATGTCCTAAATATACTGTGAATAACATTTCAAAAATCAAAAGCTCAAAAAGTTTCACAAAATTCGAATTAGGAGAAATTTAAGGTCATAGAGCTTCTGCTGAGCTCAACAGAGCTTCTGCAGGAAATATGCTCTATGATCACAAATTAACCTTCTGTCGATCTTTTGGAATGTTATATCGGAAACCGAAAACGCAGACCATGACCTTCTCGAACAAACCGTTTTTCTTTAACAGTTTTCTCGGACACAAACTTTCAAATATGTCCGAAAAACATCTCTTAAACCAAATCAAAAATTGGATGATCAAAAAAAAAAATTAATAAAATTTTTGTTATAAGATTTTTTCTCTCATAGAGCTTCTGCTGGCCCTCACAGAACTTCTGCAAGTTCCAACAGAGCCACAAAACCTCTGCGAAGCAAATTTCTTCACAAAAATCCGATTTTATCCTCTCCAATGCCTTTACAAATGTTTTGGTTAAAGAAGAACCCCACAGAAGTCATGATAACAATGAGATATATGAAAAAGGGATAAACATCAAAGATTTTCAAGATCACAGAGCCTCTGTAAACTACAGAAGCTCTGTCAATCTGATTACTTGGGCATCTCTGTAGTAATAACGGTTACTTTTACTGCGAGTGAAACTCATATGGCTAAAATCAACCTCACGCGCCTAGCATTAATGGGCCGCGCACGACGTCCTGTCATATTCTGACAAGGCGTACGTGTCCCATTTTCATTGGGAGTACATGGAACGTTTTTATTTGGAAAGTTGAACCCGCCGCTCAAACTCGAGTGCGGATTCCAAACTTTAATCCATTGCCATATATTTTACTCTTTCGAATTCTACCGTTTTACCATCCTATAAAAACAAAGCTTACCCTCTCATAAAACCTTTTACAAACTCTCATCTTCTTCTCCGGCGAAACCCTGCAAAAAGCTTGCAAAAATCTTATTCTTAAAATCAAATGGCTTCATCTTCTCGAGCTACATCCTCTGAACTCTCTCCGACGAACTCACCGGAACACTCCCCTGCACATTCAGAACATTCTGAAAACCCCAGCCTTGCAAGAAATATTGAACAACAAGATTCCGGGGACTCAGCAGACTTTGCTCCGATGACACACTTGCAAAACTTTATAGTAAAGGATCATTCCGAAGCCATTCTTCCTATCAAATCCAACAACTGCTATTTGGTCCCCTCACCCACTACTTTCGGCGAAGCCCATGCCATACTTCTGAACATCATGGAGAATCATGTCCTCTTCCCTCTACTATCAAGAACCCCGAACAAAATTCCAGTCCGTTATTTGAACCAATTTTGGCAAAGTTGCAGATTTGATAAAGACGATTCTCTTATCAAAGGGTACATTTCAAGACCTGATAAATCTGAGCATCTTGAAATCAAGTTCAACAGAACAATGTTCTCACTTGAATTCAACCTTCCAACAAGGGGTCTTTTGGTATTGAAGAGTTATGCAGAGCAACCAACAGACGAAGAGCTCTGTCGATTCGTGGAAATGCTTGGGTACAACACCCAACTACGGAAGAGAAATGACTTCCGCAGAGGCCGATTACCACCTCTGTGGAACACTTTGTTCTCTATTCTTAACAGATGCCTGACAGGAAAGATAGGCAGTATTGACCAGAGCTCACATCAAATCTTGAGCATCATGTATGGGGTTTACTATGATCTTCCACTAGATTATGCGACCATAATGATGCAAGAGATCATAAACACCATCGACAGAAAGAACAACTCGAAAAGGGTCAAAGAGAACGATCCCAACTTTCTACCACCTCTGCAATTCCAAAGAATATTAGGAGTACTGTTCGAACCTCTGCTGCTAATCCAAAATTGGCCAATGGAAGGGCCAACTCCCAAACAGTTCCCGATGAACAAGAATACCCCCACTGATCATGCTGACGGCTACTCACACTGCAGACCTCTGTCAAAGAAGCTTCTGCAATACGCATCGAATAAATCCCTTAAGAAAGAGAATATACGCGATCTTAGAACTCCCAAACCGAGTCCTATGACACCCCCGCGTTTAGGTGTCCCCCTAGGAACAAAGATAACAAAACCTCTTTCCACTCAAAAAGAAAAAGATCAGAAGTTAGCAAAGCACATGGCTATTCAACTCAGCTTTATAGCCAAACGTGCAGAACTAATGGGAAAGAAGTCTTCATCAAGAACCTCTGCATCTACTCCAAAAGCTAAGAAGAGGAAAACTGCAGAAGGCACCTCAACAAGCGCTGCAGAAGATCAACCCTCACCTCCTCATGCCATAGAAATTGGCTCCTCTGCTCCTCCCTCCTCCCCAAAAATGAAGAAGAAAAGATCAAAATCAACAGAAGAAGGGGCACCAAATCCTAAGAGGAGGAAAACCAAAAAGAGGCATGGTAAATCACTTGCAAAGTTGGTAACCATTGCAGAAGAGGAAACTGCTGAAGAAGAAGTTGCAGAAGAAGAAATGGCTACAGAAAGATATCAATCACCCTATCAATCTCCAGATAGATTTGCTCACCAAGGAGACCTGAACGACTTCTTACAGAACCCTGAAATTGCCAACACCCTAAATACAGCAGGGTGGACGGCACAACCTCTCGACCACCACTCTCCAGAAGAACAAGATTTCTTCATTTCTGGCATTGACACACATCTGCAAGAAGATGACACAACTCCCAGAAATCAACCAGCCGAAACCCCTGTTATTTTACAAAACCCTTTCATTCAAGGATTGGATGTCCACAGAAGAAGTCCAAACCCAGCTTCAGAAGAAATAGAACAAACTGAAGCTGAATGGAACAGAGGTGAAATTACAGAGGCTTTTGAGAACATGATGGAAGAAGAGAGAGAAAAAGGGGCCGAAGTTGTACAAAAAGAGGGATTAGCAACAACGGAAACAGAAATAGAGATCTTAGAGACAGATTCAGATGAAGAAGAAGCTGTCTGGATACGTAAGGGTCTTTATCATCCTCATGTCATGGGATTATTTGGATCTCATCAAGTGTATGACCAATTACGGCCAGAGCAAGGAACTTCCACAGAACTTAGGGAAGAAGCAAGAAAAGATGCCTGGATAAATAGAGGCACACAACCAAAACCAACTCCCAGTGCAACCCACATTTCTAACTCCGCAGGTCTAGCTGCAGAAGGAGTTATTGAAAAAGAGAAGCACAGCTCGAACCTCACCCAAACCATCCAGCCAGAGGTTATTCTTTCAACCTATGTGCCCACAGAAACCGGCGAATCCATTCCTAGGGAGTCTCCTCAAAGAGACTCACCTATAGTTCGTGATCAATTGCCCCAGATCACAGAAGAACGCCCAACAGAGGAATTTGTTTCCTCTGCCACGCACTTATTAAGACCCACACTTCTTTCAGAGAGAAGTAGATAGCACAAAGACAAAGAGACTCTAGACAAGTCTCCTAGTCAACAGAAGGATATTCCAATACCCACCTCTGGAGTGGATTTGGACAATGTTCTTCTCAGAACTTCTGTAGGGATTGAAACTCATGTTTCTTCTCAAGGATCAGAAGGAAATCCTTCCATTCTCAACATACAAACAGGAATGAAAGAAGGTATCCTAGGAACAGGGATTCACTCTGGAGACGAATGTGTTCCTCCAGAGGTTACCACCGGAACACAAGTTACAAGGGATGAGTTCCAAACCCTTGAGACCTCTGTGAACCAAACCTTGAAAGAGTTGCAAAGCTCTTTCAAATCTTTTGCAGAGACAACATCACTGGCACTGCTAAACCTGAACACCAAAATGGACAACCTGTCCACAGAGGTGAAAACTGCCATCTCACAGATGAAGTCTGCTGCAACCGCATCCACCACTTCTGCCGCAACAACTACTCCTTCTTCGATTGAGAACTCCATCAACAAGTTCCATGATCAATTGAACAAACAGACTTCAGTGTCAACGAGCATCACTCCTGCAGATCTACAGAAGGCCCTACAAAAAGTTCAAGAAGAAGCCATGCGAAATACCATGCTGATGCAACCCAAAGACTACATGACAAAAGCACAGCTGACAGAGCTTGGGCAGAACGTGATTAATCAAGTGACAGAAGTCATCCTTTCCTTCACCACTGCCAATGCTAACTTCGTCAAAGATTTCAGAGAAAGTGTAGGAAGGATGAGATTCAAAACAGAGGCAAAGCTAGCAACTCTTCTTGGCCTCTGTGATGATGTCTGCGCGAATCTGATCGCTGCTGGAGCCACAATGCCAAAGAAACCCGATGCTTCCTGCAGAGCAGAGGGTACATCAGATAAGGGTCAGGATGACTCTGATGATGATGACCATCCTGGTCCATCAGATCATCCTGAGGGGGAGAAAACTACAGAGAAAGCTGCAAGCAGAGGACTTACAGGTCCACCAATAGCCGCAGAACCTCTGAGTCAAGCACCTCCAGAACAGACCCGACAACAACAAACCCAAAAGACCACAGAGACAACACCCATCTCTGTGGAATCATCTGACGAAACCAAAACTCCAGAAGCAGAACAGCAAGCCACAGAGGCAACAACCGCCCCTGAGGTAATCATTTTGGAAGAAACAGATGAACAAACCACAGAGAAAACACCCACCTCTGTGGAAACACCTCAAACCATACCCAGAAGAAAATCGATTGCCACCAAACCAAAAAGAGCAACGACCTCTTCTTCTGACATTCTGAAAAGGATGCACACAACAATGAGTGATCGTATGGTGAAGAGAGAAGAAGAAAGACACAGGTTCACTTTAGCTTTCAGAATGGCAAGAAGATTCAATGTCAATATTTCATCAATAGAAACTGAGCTCGCAGAAGAAGTCATCAAACAACCTCCAACAGAGGTTACAGAGCAAGTCAAGCCAACAGAACCATCGCCACAAAAGTCCTCTAAATCACAATCGTCAAAATCCACAGAGGCAACCTCCATCAAACCAACAGAAGTGCCAACCTCAAAACCCACAGAAGCAACAGGTTCTGCCACAACAATAGCAAAAGATAAGGGCAAAGGGATACTGACAGAAGAGCCAAAGAAAAAGAAAACATTGCCAAAGCCAACAGAAAAACTGATGAAGAGTGCGTTTGTTGCCTTTCAAACCCCAAAACCCGAAGAAGTTGACTGGGCACATGGATTGAAGCCTCTGTCAGAAATTCCTCTAACTGGTAGAGCTGCAGAAGTTGTTCAACAGATGGAGAGTCTCAGAAGACAAATTCCACGACCTGGTCCAACACATGAAGAGATGGAAGAAGTGGTATACAAATACCTCTACAAACAATCCTATCAGACAAATCATCCAGTAGATCATGTGACAGATCCAAGGATCAGAGAAGAATTTGAGAACATCTTCACAAGAACAAAGCCAAGAACCAAAGCAGATGTCTTCTCAATTCATAAAATCAAAAAAGTGATCTCCTGCAGATTCTCCTTCACAAGAACCTATCCAAGGGTCAGGTACAATCTTTACAAAGTCAGAAGAGAGAACAATTCAGAATCTACCTTCGCTGATGCTGACTTAAGAAACATCAATCCTTACGATCTACCTGACCTTCTGCAATGGACAAAAGACAACTACAACACAGAGCCTAATACCAGAGCCTATCAAGTGTTGAGAAAATCGATGAGGGAAAAGCTTCTGCTATACAGCCTGATAGATTTTCAGCTGGGAAAGGATCTTGGTCTCAAACATCTAGATCTACGACCACCAGAAGATCGCTGCCCACCAGACGCTGTGCCCAACTCAATCATCAGAGAACCAAGATTTGGGTTAGTATTTCAAAACCCACAACACCAGGTTAAACTTTTTGTACTCATGGATTGTCAGAAGTACGCAACCAGTACTCTGAGCAAATTCAGAGCAAGCCTTGTAAAATACAGAGGTATAGAGAAAATGGATAGAGATGATGCAGATACTTTCATCAGAGAAATAGACTCAACAATCCGCCTAAGAGAACTCTGCATCAGATTCTACAAAGAGTTCAGAAAAGTCGGCAGAGACAACAGAAGCTACAACGATTTCAAAGATGCCAATATCTGATTCTCAGACCTCCAATCTCTGCAAACAAAGTTAAAGTTTCTTTCATTGTACTCAAATGTAAAATGCCTCTGGCATATTTCTAAATGAAAGAAATTTCGAGGTATTGTTTAACCTCTGTCTTATCTAATTTAGCCAAACTTAACTCAAGTTCAAATTTTTATTTTTCACTACTTAGGGGGAGATTGTTAGCTTCAATCTTCCTAATCATAGAAGTATTTAGAAGTAGTGAAAAATAGGCTAAGTAAAGAAAGCCTCTTACAGAGGCTCTGCCGACATTACCGAGAAATCAAGGTCAAGAAGCTACAGAAGCAGCAGAGGCTTCCTATAGAAGCTCTGTCATACGCACAAAGAAGACCAAAGACTCGGAATCCGGCGAAGACTGCTCCACAGAGGACCAGACCGCAGAACCTATGTAATTCATTACAGAGCCTCTGTGGTCCTCAATGAAGACTTGGAAGATATTACTGGATACGTTCATCAACTTGCATGGAAAAGTACTGTCAAAACACGTGTCAAGCTCTGAGTGGACTCAATAGGGCAAGGTACAAAATAGACGTCTGCGCCATTTAATGCATTTACCAAAAGTACATCTGCTCCATTAAATGCGCATGGCTCAAACAACTGCTCACACCATCCAGTCCACTGTTCACACCATCCAGTTTACTATTCATGCCGTAAAAGGAACAGTGACCTACTTCATAGTCTTCTAAGAGTAGTATAAAAGGAAGTCTCATGTTGAGATCTTCCTAACGACGAATACACAAGGAATCACTAATACTCTCAAGCTTTATTGTCAAATATCTGAGTGTTATATTCTCACACACACAACCAGTTCTTAATCTGTTCTTCGTGTTGTTATTATATATTGAATAACAGTAACTGTTCAAGAAATCCTTTTCACTTTACTGTTTTCTTTATATGTGTGCGTTCTAATATCTATCAAACATATCTGTTAGTTTAATACGCTTCCGCATCAAACTCTAAACTGAACTAATAGATTGTTAATCTTGATTAAGCGTATCTGGGTTCCAACAGAGTTCGTTACAAGAGGCGACTTAATGGCAGAAATGGGAAGGCTATAAGCCAGTATTCAGGCAATGTTTGATCAGAATCGTCACGGTGAAGCTGAAACACCGGATCCTGAACGGGAAGCTGAAATGCTAATTACACCAACTGTTGTACAGGTGCCAAGGAGGTGCGACTACAAAATGTTCTTAAACTGTAGACCTCCAACGTACTCAGGAGACAGGGATCCAGTGAAAGCAATGAGATGGATGAAGGAAATAGAAGCTATCTTCAAGACGAGTAAGTGCGCTGACGAAGATAGAGTATTGTATGGAGCAGCAATGTTAAAGGGGGATGCTTTGTATTAGTGGGAATCCTTTATTCATTCTAAGGAATCTGATGTTTATTCTACCCTCTCTTGGGAAGAATTAGTGATAGCCTACAGGAACGCATTTTGTCCCCAAGCAACTGTTAAACATCTGGAAGGGGAATTTATGAACTTACAACAAGGAAACTTATCCGTTCGAGACTACACCGCTAGCTTTCTGGAAAAGTCTGGGTTCGCAGAATACTACGTTGCTACGGAGGCGATGAAGACGGAAAGGTTTATCTTCGGGTTAAATTCGGAAGTCAGAAAGTTAGTGACTGCAACAGGACCTGATACCTTCTCAGCCGCAGTAAATGCCGCGGAAAATGTAGAGCGAGATATTAAGAGAGATGCAAATGATAAGAGTGCTGGGAAAAGAAAATCGGAAGAGATGACGCATGATTCTACGGAGTACGAAATTCAGAGGTTCAATAGTCGCTTACCTTTGATATCAAATGAAATACTATGTCCAAAATGCAACCGGGTACATCAAGGAAATTGTTATGTTGATCCTAGAAGTTGTTACAGATGTGGAAGAGCTGGACACGTCGCTAAAAATTGTCGCGCAAATCGATTCTGTTTCGTTTGCAATTCCCCTGATCATATTCAGTCAGACTGTCCACAAAGAAAAATACAAAAGGGTAGTACGACGGGGAAACCAATAAGCGTCAGGACGGGAGAGATACAAGGGTCTGATGAACCGAAAGCAAAGGGACGAGTATTCCAAATGACAACGCAAGATGAGGAGGAAATTCCGGATGAGGATACAGGTACACTTCTAATAAACTCTATACGTGCTAAGGTGTTATCTGACTTCGGTACGAAGTGGCTCTTGGTATTTCTGTGCTTATATTGCTGATCTGTGTTAGAGACATAGGTGGGTGTGGGGTGGCTATTCAGTTAGTTTCTATGGTTTTGATTGAGTTCGAGGTAGTAGTGATAATTATTCGTATCTTTTCGCTTAATCGAATTCCGGGACGGAATTCTTTTAAGGGGGAGATAATGTAATACCTTGGGTAAGTCCGTTAAATTTATTTAACTAATGGATTTTGATATTAAGGGGAAGTTTGAGATAAGTTATAAGATTTGGGGTGGGTTGGTCATTAATGGGTAGTTTGTGCCAAAAGTGTAAATGGAGATATAAATATCTCTCACACTTAAGTTATCCTTACAAAAACCTAAATATAGAAAGACAGTGTGTGTGTGTGTTCGTGAGGCAAAAAAGGAGCAGAAGTGGAAAGGTTCGGTTTGAGCATCGATTGAACGGGTTTGAGTCAATTTTAAGGTATGTACCCTTTAGGTTTTATGTTTGTAATCATCAATAGACAGTTTCTATCGGATTAGAAAGTTTAAATGATAGTTGTATAGATTTGATTTGGGTTCTGGATTAGAAAAGCGACCGACTGTGTTCTTGAGAGTCCCGGGGAAGCCCCGGTAGACTCCCGGTAATGTGACTCCCGGTAATGTGAGTCCCGGTATTGCAGACTTCCGGTAGTGTAGAGTTCCGGTAATGTGAACTCCCGGTATAGGAACTCCCGGTACCATGAAGTCCCGGTAGTGTTGTCCCCCGGTACTCTGGGTAGTCCCGGTACCTTGTTATGTTTTGTTGTTAAGTCAGAAGGGTAAGAGTATAAGTGAAACATTGGAGGGCCGGAACTTAGTAGGCTTTATGTGTTTGGCTAGTCAAGCGATATATGTATCTTAAATGGTTTCAGATTCTGTGGAGTCAAGGTGAAGGATAGGATCTTTTTGAAAGGAGTTTGCAAGTGTTTTTGATAAGCAATCGAGGTGAGTTTTACTTTAAAACGTTTTCAACTGGAATACATATAGGTGTTTATATATGTATGTGAGTATGTGTGAGATATATATTGTATTTATATTGCACGAAACGAGTATAGGTGAGCCGAATTATTATTCGGCAGGGCTGTATTGAAATACAGCGGGGCTGCATGAAATTGCAGTGGAGCTGTAGGTAATTGCAGCGGGGCTGTATGTAATTACAGTGGAGTCGACTGTATTGTACAGTGACGATAATTAGTTGGCTTGCTACCGACTAATGTGGCCAGGGGAAAGAAGATGAGATGAGGAGAGATACACGGTGTACGAGTCCTAATGTGGTATTTATATACGTGTGGTATATGCGTGCTTATACGAAAGGTTTTATGTAAACTATTTTGATACAAAGTATTATGTGAAAAGAGTTTTATATTGAGTTTGGAAAAGACCAGGATTAACTCACTAGACCCGTTTGGTCTAACCCTCATTTTGTTTTCAAAAATATGTTTTTCCAGGTCGAGGATCCGATAGCGGCAAAGGAAAGAATAAGGTGTAGACTGCCTTCGTGGACCGACGATGATTAGGAAGATATAATATATTTTGTAATTTCGAGACTAAAAGAGACCGTACTTGGTTTGCTATGTAACTTTTGTTGTAAATCAATGATATGTATGCATGTTATGTATTATGATGTATGTTATGGGAATTGGGTTGTTACATATCTGCTCCGGTAAACTCGGGCGGTTTACAGCTTAGAAACGTCTTATACGAGCAAACCTTTCCCACCCTCCTGTCTGTATCCATCACAGGATTATGAATTGGATTTATTACGCCAGTATCAGTTCCCGTTCGACGCAACTCCGAACTTCGATCGTTCAGCGCTTTCATAAACATTTCGGTTTGTTGTTCCATTGCTGTATTCATCATTCTCGTCATGCTTTCCATCATACGAGACTCCATTGTCGCTTCTGACGTTTCCGGGTTAGCTGTACTGGTATTTGTTTGACGTACTCGACTGTCTGCTCCTCCTATTGAAGGTAACCTTGGTGGACTTTCATGAGGTCCACTCATCTCTAGTCGTTTTTCCACAGACCAATCAGTCACTGCCCTATCCTTCGAAGAAATGGGGGACATTGGTGGTGTATTCACCATTGTTATGATATAACACAAGGAAATAACCCTAAGAAATGGTTACACACATCTTAGACATATGAAACGTACTTTACCGATCATTAGTCACTGTAACAATTTAGAAACAAGTATACTTGTGTAACAATATATTCATAATGACAGTAGCTAATTGAAATTGTGAATATACTATTCATGAGAATCCTCGTTACCATCGCTACAATACTAATTTCACGTATTTCCGTTAACTCTAAGACTATCCCGTCTTAGTACTTCTACCCATATCTCACGAATCATAACTTAATTCATCTCAACTTAAGTCTAGGTATCTCACTATCATACCTAGTTCACTTAAACTAAAGTTCTGATACCATATTGTAACACCCTAAAAATCAGGGTCAATTTGAACCTCAATATTCTAACAAGATTAACATAAAATCTTCGAAACTTTATACATAAGTGGAGAATTAACTAGGAGGAATCATATTTACCAATATTTAATTCTTCAAATAACCTATTAATCTAATCATGTCACTATAATCAAATTAACTAGGTTATCTAAGCAATCCATAAGAATAACTCATTGATAAATAACTTCTCCGCTATATCAAAAAGTATATACTCGAATGCACTCATCCCACAGCCCTTTACCTTCCCGAGCTAGTACCTGGTAAGAAAATATAATTTGAAACGATTAGGCTAACGCCTAGTAAGAACATTCGGTTTCAAAATAATACTTTTAAAAATCAATGTAAACAAGGCATAACAAACTTGGTTTACCTTTTTCTTACCAAATGTAACAACATCTTACGATGACGGTATTAAACCCGATTCCATGAATAAGACCGACACCAAGTCAGTCAGGATATCACGTTCAAGATCCCACTACGAATCTCCATGGATTCTAGATTAATGCTCATATCCAAGAAATCACAATTACACATGTCAATTTCTTGGAAAGGAAGTAGAGATTACAATTACACATGTCAATCCCTATTCTTCCATAGAAATCGGGAATTACGATTAGTCCACGCCTATCCCACGATTTCTCATCAATGTGAAATGGGAATTACGATTAATGCACACCTATTCCTTATTTCACCTAAACGGGAATTACGATTAATCCACGCCTATTCCACATTTATCACACACATTGGAATTACGATTAGTCCACGCCTATTCCATGTGTTCATAAAACTAGTGCCTATGGATCCATTACACTTATTTGTACTCGTGCAGGTTATTGCTTAATATAAATCATTTTCAAATGGCGTTAATAAAATTAAGCAAAACCATCAATTTAAGATAACCGATTTTACTTCATAAAATCATTCTTCCAAAATTCATCCAAAACAGTTCATTATAAAAATATACCTTACCATAATTTAAAACGTTATAAAAAGTGTAAGGTAAGAATGAACTCACCTGATAGCAGTAGCGTCACTCTTACATTACTTTCTCAAAGCCGTAAGAATTTCCGTCTCCATCTTCACAAAGATCTGAAATACCCAAATACATATTGTACTGGTATTAGTTAATTGATTAGGACTCTTAAAATCCTAAATAACCAAAATCCTCGACACTTATCGCAACCCACTAATTGCGATAACACTTGTCGCAACCTACTACTTGCGATATCCCCACTTATCGCAAGTCACTGTTGCGACATACCACTTATCGCAACCAACTGTTGCGATATACAACTTTATCGCAACCAACTATTGCGATACAACTAACTTGTCGTAACCCAAGGTTGTGACATTCATACTTATCGCAACTATCAACCTTATCGCAACTAACTGCGTTCATCTTTGTCTCAACTAACATAAAACGTAATTATGTCCTAATTGATACTTTTAAGCTATGCATGCATCTATAAATTTGCAGATATGCATAATACTACCAGTAGAACATATTCATAAACCCAGATATTCATATCTTTCCAAAATTATCATAACCCAAAATATAACCCATTTTAAAACTTTTTAAACATAAAGGAAGCAATTTAAGAGTAGATATACCTTTGATTTCTTCAGTTTGTACTTAAAACTCCAGCTGAAATAGTTGATATGCTTCTTCTTCTTCTTCTTTCTTTTCTCGATTCTCTCTCTCTCTCTCTTGACACCGTAAAACACACACACACACACACATGACAAGATAAATGAGAAAGATAGCTTACTTCCACCTATGTAGATGAGGTGGTGGTGATTAAGTCCAATTTCAACCTTTGCCAACTTTAGTCCCTCAATTATCATCTATTGAAAATTTACATCCCTCAACTTATAACTTAGATTTAAAGTTTATCCCTTAACTTATAACTCCGTAAAACAAGTAACGTAACTTTCTTGAGAATAAACTCTAAAATCAATCTATCAAATAATTATACTCAAATTATTCAATAATTAAACATAACACTAAATATATAAAAATCGAGATGTTACATATACTATCATGATTAATAAGATCATCGGGATTCTCTATACTCTGTCAATAAACAAAGATAGGGTAATCAAATTGCAAATTTATTTCTCAATTATGTTTTGATTTTGGAAGAAACCAGAATGTATATAAGAATTGTGAGGGTACTCAATTGTAGTCCTCGGACAGCAATTTCGCTATTTTCCCCCAAAATCTAATGCAACTTGATTTTCCTTTGAGGTGACACCTGAAGGATTTGATTCGTAATGTGGTGATATTATGTAGCCTTAGTTCGCAAGTCAATTGCAGAACCGTCATTCAGTGACAAGTGATTGACACCTGATGATTTATGTATGTGCTTCAGATGACTCTCTTCTGCACACCAAATAGATAAGAGTTAGTTAGTTATCAAACCTTGCCCTAAATCATGTCATGTAGAGATAAGTTCAAAAAACACCTTGTAGTATAGGGGCATTAAGTGTCTCATAGCAGGGATTTCCCTGGTTTAACAGTCGTCCAACTATCAGGTCATATCTTAAGATGTAAATTGAAATTTAGAACCCGAAGAACGTGGTATTACTACTGATGTGTCAGCGTTCTGGTAAATAGGTTAGAATCAGAAATAGACTGCAAAATGACAACAAATGAAAAACGAATTCAAGGAAAAACTCAAAGACAACCTCAAGACAATAAGCAAGTTACGTAACAACCCTGTTCTAGTTATTTTAAGAAATCTACATAGGTTAAACTGACACCCAAAATACAAGGCACATGGTTGCCAAACAAAAAATGGATATGAACTAAAGTGAGCTTTTTCCTATGAAAAATGCAAACAGAAAAAAGAAGGAAGTAGTAAGTAAAAAACATGAACAATTAAGGGGATTTCATAGTAAAATAATATGGCTGATATCGCCTTCAAAATTTCCTTTTTTTGGTTGATTTGAACTATTGACAAAGTCTCTTACATTAAAAAATCTCTAGACTTGTGTATAAACATATAGAAATGTACACTTCTAAATGTCATAAAGCATAAAAAAGATGACCAACCAGTTAAGAAGTCCAACCTACAGCGAAATTTCTTTAGATGGAAAACAATCCGTGCTTTCTACACTTTCCTTTTCTTTTACTCCATGGATGTGCTATTACCATGATTACCATCTCTACATCGGAAGTCCATTTTAAAATTTTAATTAGTAGCCGAACAACTCAATTTTTACAAATAATGAACAGGTTCATCAAAAACCGTTGTCTTGAGGCATTCCTTCACTCCAAAGGCATCAATCAAACATCTTTCTTGAACTGATATCATAATTAGAAGATGAAAAGGAAAAAGTGTGGTAATATATCCTTACCAATTTATCTACCCATAAATCCATTACAATGAAGCATATATAGAAGCAATGGAAGAACACCAAGCCTGCAAAATAAGAAACCTTGAATAAGAATTGAATGGTGACAAAAACATAAGACAAGATACAATTTGAAGTATTAATTAATGTTGACGAACATAACCTACCTCACAGAAGACAGCTTCATGTATCTATCTATCACTCTTACTTTAGAATTGTCCAGGAATCTGTTAGTGATAGACTTTCACTAGGAATCTCTTAGTGATAGACTTGGGTAAGAAAGAATCACCAAGGAGGTGCAATATACTAAGTATACATACTATCATGATTGATAAGTCCTGATTGATAAGATCATTTATGCTCTGTCAATAAACAAAGATAGGCTAATCAAATTGTAAGGTTATTTCTAGGAATAAACTAGAATTAATGATCAAGTTGATAACAAAAGTAGTCTTGAGTTACCACAAAAAGTAGTTGATAAGAAAAGTAGTTTTTCACATCTCTATCTATGAAATTCAGCACAATCACCAACAGTATCATACATCTCTATCTCTGAAATTCAGCACAATCACCAACAGTATCATACATCTCTGTCTCTGAAATTCAGCACAATCACCAACAGTATCAACCCTGAATTCCATGGCATAGGTTAATATATTTCATGAAATTCTACTGAATGACTTGTATGTGTACTAATATTAAATACTAATAATATGATTTTTTGATTAAATTTTACCTTTCGTTTCGTGGAAGCAAGCAATACACTGACGGGATGTTGGTGAATACAACAGGGTGTTGATTTTACGTTTCTCTTCGAAATCTTAGGGTTGAATCGAGCGTCATCTTCTCCTTTATTGAATAACCAAAGTGAGCAGCAGTAGCATGAGGAGATGGTGGTATTAGAAACGACCTCGTTTGTGTGACAACCGTCAAAATCGCGTTCAGATTAGAACTGCACTAATTATGTCAGATACAGTTATTCTATGTCACACTGTCTAGTTTTAGCAGTAAACCCGACACAGTAGGGAAAATTTAGAAATCCAGTCTAAAATCCCTCAATTTAGGAAATTATCCATACATCTCATAAAATGCCAACTAAAAACATGTATACACTAAAATATATATATATATATATATATATATATACAAAATAAATACTAGCAAATTAAACTAGTATTATTATCAATAACAATTAATTAAGAATATCTAATAATTCAATTAATTAAAAGATTTAAATAAAAATTTAATTTAAATACAAACACAATCATTTTATACAAAACCACACTCCACACACTCCCTTTCCCCTCTCCCAAAACCGGCCACACACCACCATCACCACCCTAACCCCTCTTTCTCACTCCATAAATACCCCCTCTCCCTCTCCATTTTCACTCTTCACTCACTTCACAAACCCTTCTCTCAAAACCTCCATATTCTCTCAAGAATTCTCCTCTCCAAGGCTTCCAAGATCAGCCACATATCTTCAAGAAACCAAGGTAAAAACATTTTTGTAACTTCCTTTAATCATCCTCCTACAACTTTCTCTTCTCTTTCAATGTTCAACTTCTAAAAACTCTAAGTTTTCATCTTTTTCTTGCTAAATCCAACTCTTGGTAAACTAATGTTTGTAGATCTATCACCATGACATCTTGCATGTCATTAAAAAAGGGTGATGAATCCATAATCAAACCCATATTAGTGACCTAAGAATGTTTGGTATGCATGTGTTTACAAAAGCTCAAAAACAACAAGTTTTGAAAGTATTTTAGCAAGATGATTTTCTAAAGTTCCTTGCATGTTGCTTGGGATGATTAAAAAGCAAAGATTTCATCTGAAAATATGTGATTTAGTTGAGTAAAAATCGTGTCTTGACAAAAAGAACAAAATCTTTTGAAGAACCAATTAGAAAATAGCTTTTATATAAAAGACCTTTTTCATCAGCTTGCTGTCAGAAATTTCTACTGACTTTGCATGCCCTTATCTCTCTCAAAAATGGTCCAAATACAGTGATTCTTTTTCTGGAATTTACTTTTATGAGTTGGGAATCAAACCCCACTGGAATCACCGAAAAATATTAAGTTTTGAACCCTCAAACAGTTTTTACAAAAACAGTGTGCAACAGCTACGTGTTTCTGTCACTGTTTTTGTCAAGTGTTATTTTATGTACTTATGTTGATCCAAAAATCATGAATCTTATGTCAAAAGTTTCCTAACACATGGAAGTACCCGACTACAAAATATCAGAACCTAACAATCTCTGGAAGTTATCCAAACAGTAACCGAAAGTGACTAACAAATTCTAACTACTAACAACTATATTGTATACTAGCTATATGCTATCTCTTGATCCTTTTCCTCACCTTTGGTGATGAAATTGTGGTATATTATACATATATTACTTAGACATAATTACTAATCTAACTCTACCCGTTTCACCATTTGCATGGTGGAATTGTGGAATATATCTATACGTATTTATTTACGCATTTCATTTACGCATCTAACATCTAACATCTAACATCTAACATCTAACTACTAACTTTTCTTATCTTTTATGATGGAATTGTGGTACATACATACATAATACACATAACCTAACACCAAACCATATTTACATATGGACCTAAACATTTATTTTTCGTTATTGCTACTACAACACTTCGGTAATTTTAAAACCATCACATGTAACGTTCTTTCTAAGTATGAACTATTAAAGAACATTTAACAACATACAAATTTAACAACAAAGGCATTTTATGATGAGATGGAGATTTAAGTGACAAAGTCTAGAACCTAGAATCTTACTAGTGTCCTTACATTCGTAGGATCGAAGTAGGATCTCATTTCGGAATCACATTACGCATTCGGGAAACACCTACGCAAACCACCGTGAGTATTCATAGCCCCTTTTTACTGTTTTATACATTTTGGGGTGAAAAGCATGTTACTATTATTTCAACATTATCAGTCTTCGTAACCCTTTTTACTGTTTTACACATTTTGGGGTGAAGAACATGATACAAAACTTTATTCGAAATAAATTGTTTTATTTCCGAACTTTTACGCATGTTTAACGCTCTTTATGGTACATATGCACATGTGAAAGCTTCTAAGTTTGCAACTATCATATACAAAAAGTCCCCAACACTCTTAACATTACTTATTAACTCACATGCGTGTGAGCCATGGTAATTATGGATAACGTTATTTGGTTGACCACCCACCTACGATAAAAACAGGGTGCATTAATTACTACACTGCCATGTTAATGATAGGACATGATGACTCGGGGCAAATGAATACAAGGTCATGAGGCTTAGTAATGGCTTAGTTTGCTACCTCTGAGGCATTACACATTACATTACATTTTTTTATATATACCATGAGCATGCGTTACAAAACAATATCGTACAACTTATACTACATTTTTGCGTATACCAACACCTATGAACTCACCAACTATTTTTAGTTGACACTCTCTTTTACATGCTTTTCAGGAAATAGCAAGTAAGGACGCACTTTAGAAGGCATCACTTTAGCGTCATCAAATTATTTCATCATGTCATTGTACTTTACGTTTTTATGGACAAGTTGTATTTTCTTTTAAAACTCGTTGTATTGGTACTATTTTGATGTGATGAGTTGGTGTTGTCTTCTACCTATTGCTTTTGAAACATTAACTGTGACATCCCGTGTTTCCGCTTTAGCGGGGTGTGACAGAAGTGGTATCAGAGCCAAAGGTTATAGAGAACGCCGGTCTTTCATCGGAAAAACCCAACTATAACCAATTGTCCAAAAACTGACATGAAAACATTTAAACTTACTACTAGTATAACTAAGTCTAGAATGGCATTAACAGACTTCAATTAAACATAGCCTGATCACCTATGTTTGATTAAGGTAGGTTAATGCGAGACTAGAAATGGTTATAGTAGGAGTATGTCGATTTTCACTTGCACTCTTTAGGAGCATGCTTAGAACATAGACATGGCATAGGATAGGATACATCCTTTATGCGATAGGTTACTAAGTACACTTTTGCTTCAGTATTCGCTATGTCGTCGTCAAATCCTTCTTACACTCCCGCGTCATACTCAACCAATGCATCGGGCCACAACACGGGGCGATCGCAAGATATCTCGTCTAGCAACCGACAAGAAGAGGACCCCTACAGTAGCACGGACTCGGAACCCGAGGTGTCAAGCGAACGAGACCCATACGATGGACCGAGAGTTTCACCCAACACGGTGTTACCAAGACCCACTCCAATAATCGTACAACCGTCATCCGGAGGACCCCGTACCCGTCAAACGGCTAGGAAAAGTGTTCCGATCCCTAGGAGAGTCACGCTAGCAACTCCTCGTCCCGAGGCGCCAGAACCATCAAGGGTTGCCCCCGGCGTACCGATTGGACGCTTGAATGAGTTAGGAATAGCAAGGGATCAACACATTCTGGCCATGACAACCGAGTTGCATGGATGTCAAGTCAGAGTGACTCATCAAGCCCAAGTTCTAACGGAGCTAGTAGAACTCACGCACCAACTAACCGTCGTGTCGACGCAAGCAAGAGATAGTGCAAAGATGGCGAGAGAGATGGCATCAAGGGCTCAAGCTACAAGCTTGGTTGTAGGAATGGTGCTAATGTTGTTGTTGTTTCTACTCGTGCTAGGAGCATACTTGGCATAGTATGAACGGGTTTGGCATGGGGAATGATCTTTTGGAGAAAATATTTTATTACTTATCATTTATTTTAAGTTGTACTTCCATTTAAAATTGTACCGGTATATGATACACGCCGGAAATTTTGTAAAACCGCCAAAAATTAATGAAAATGTCTGGGAAGTTTTTAGTTAAATTGTCTAATTACTCTACACTTTACTTATTGCTCAAATATCCGAATGAAAACTTGTTGATCTTAAACTTTTTTGAAAATACGAATTCAAAGACTTTACAAACTATACTAAAACAAATTTCTTTTACAAATATGTTTTAGAATCATGCCTCCAAGAAGGTCTACACGTCACACGGAAAATACCCCCGAAAACCAAACGCCCGACATAGCACGAATCATTGCACAACGCATTCAAGAAGCCATACCTAACATCGTCTCACAAGTAACCGCCGGCCTCAATGCAATCCCAAGGAATCAAGGAGGTAGCGGAGGAAGCTCGGGAAATAACGACACCGGATGTAACTACAAGACCTTTATGTCTTGTAAGCCCAAAGAATTCCATGGAAAGGAAGGCGTCGTAGGATTGCTTACATGGATTGATAGCATGGAGTCGGTGCTCCATATTAGCAAGTGTTCGGAGGACCGCAAGGTGGAATATGCTACATGTCAACTCCAAGGTAGGGCACTAACTTGGTGGAACATCCAGGTTCAAACCCGTGGAAGGGAAGATGCCTACAAGCTCACATGGGAGGAATTCAAAGAATTGCTCATGGAGGAGTACTGCCCTAAGAGTGAAATTCAGAAGCTGGAAGTTGAGTTTTGGAACCATACTATGATCGGAGCTGACATAGATAGATACACAGCTCGTTTCCACGAACTTGCAAAACTGGTACCTCACATGGTCACTCCCGAGAGTAAGAGAATTGACCGATACTTATGGGGACTAGCACCGGGAATTCGAGGAATGGTTACCTCGGCAAAGCTGACCACAATTCAAGAAGTTGTAGCAATGGCAACTACCCTAACGAACGATGCTGTGAGAGCAGGAACTCTATCATCTGGTAGTGCTAGCCATAAGAGGAAGCCAGAGTATCAGTCAGGAAAGAAACCCTTTGGTAGTACAGATAAGGATAGGAGCGTTGCAAGG
The DNA here is from genome assembly GCA_033807775.1 of Saussurea involucrata. NCBI lineage: Eukaryota > Viridiplantae > Streptophyta > Magnoliopsida > Asterales > Asteraceae > Saussurea > Saussurea involucrata. The sequence goes on from CM066316.1 coordinate 31,852,298, forward strand.
AACTTCGGAGTAAGCATAGAGGACCCAGGGCAATACAAGGGTTCACTCCCTAAGTGCAACAAGTGTAACTACCATCACGAGGGAGCTTGCATCCTCTGTGATAACTGTAAGCGGCTAGGTCATCCCGCTGAGTTTTGTAAAAGCGGAAAGGGCCCTATAGAAGGAAGGAGGGCATGTTATGAATGTGGAAGTCCGGATCACTACCGGAATACCTGCCCAAAGTTTGGAAGGAAACCGAACAATAACTACAAGGGGAATCAGGCGAGACAAGTCAATCAGGGAAACCAAGGAGGACAGGCTCGAGGACGGGCATTTGTCATTGGAGCTGACGAAGCACGTCGCGACCCTAATGTGGTGACAGGTACGTTTCTCATAAACAACCACTACGCATCAATATTATTTGACACTGGAGCGGATAGAAGTTTTATTTCATTGGAGTTTAGACCACTAATTAACTTGGAATCTAGGAGAATGTCGAATGCTTATGTTATTGAGGTTGCTAATGGTCACAAATTCGAGGCTAAGGATGTAATCTTAGATTGTACTTTAAATCTAGCCGATAAATTGTTTAGCGTTGATCTTATTCCTATCGAATTGGGGAGTTTTGACATAGTTATAGGAATGGACTGGTTATCTAAGAATCGAGCGGAGATTTGCTGTTTTGATAAGTCGGTTAGAATACCTTTGCAAGACGGAGGAACCCTAGTAATACAAGGACACAAAGTTGGAAGAATCGTAGAGCTGGTGTCAAGTATTAAGGCTCGTAAGTATCTGAGGAAGGAATGTGTTGCATTTTTGGCACTCATAGACGAGAAGAAGTCCAAGGAAAGGCGAATTCAAGACATTCCCGTGGTAAAAGATCACCCAGAAGTGTTTCCTGACGAATTGCCTGGACTGCCCCCGTTTAGACAAGTTGAATTTCAAATTGACCTTATACCCGGAGCAGCACCTATAGCTAAAGCACCCTATCGTTTAGCACCCGCCGAAATGCAAGAGTTGTCAAGCCAACTTCAGGAACTGTTGGACAAGGACTTTATTAGACCAAGTTATTCACCTTGGGGAGCTCCAGTTCTGTTCGTTAAGAAAAAGGATGGATCGCTGCGGATGTGCATCGACTATAGGGAATTGAACAAGTTGACGATCAAGAACCGATATCCTCTACCTCGAATAGACGATTCATCGAGAACTTCTCAAAGATTGCTAAACCTCTCACAACACTGACCCAAAAGGATAGAAAATTTATTTGGGGAGAATCACAAGAGAAGGCATTTCAACTTTTGAAGAAAAAGTTGTGCAATGCACCGATTCTGGCGTTACCGGAAGGAACCGATAACTTTGTGGTATATTGTGACGCGTCTCATCAAGGATTAGGTTGCGTATTAATGCAAAAGGACAAGGTGATAGCATACGCTTCGCGACAACTGAAAGTTCATGAGAAGAACTATACCACACACGATTTAGAGCTCGGAGCTGTGGTTTTTGCTCTAAAGATTTGGAGACATTATTTGTACGGCACCAAGTGTACCATCTTCACCGATCATAAAAGTCTTCAGCATATTCTAGACCAAAAAATGCTAAACATGAGACAAAGAAGATGGGTAGAACTACTCAGTGATTACGATTGTGATATTCGTTATCATCCAGGTAAAGCCAATGTAGTGGCTGATGCCTTGAGTAGGAAGGAAAGGACAAAACCGTCACGTATACGAGCAATGGGAGCACTGGTACAAACAAGCTTAAAGACTCGAATTCTTGAAGCTCAGACCGAAGCAATGAAAACGGAAAACTTGAAGGACGAAACCCTTCACGGCATAGAAAGCAGATTTGAGACTAAGGTGGATGGAGTACGTTATTTCAAGGATAGAGTTTGGATCCCAAAAGCTAACGACGTACGGGAGATAAACCTGCACGAAGCTCACAAGTCACGATATTCAATTCATCCTGGTGCGGATAAGATGTATAAGGATTTAAGAGAATACTATTGGTGGCCAGGGATGAAAAAGGATATTGCTTTATACGTAGGAAAATGTGTAACTTGCTCAAAAGTCAAAGCGGTATATCAGAAACCATCTGGTTTGCTTCAACAACCAGAGATTCCCCAGTGGAAATGGGAACAAATAACCATGGATTTTATAACCAAATTGCCGAGAACTGCCCGAGGGCATGACTCTATTTGGGTTATAATAGACCGATTCACGAAATCTGCACACTTTCTACCGATTAGAGAAGACTACAAGATGGAAAAGCTAGCTCAGATCTACATCAAGGAAATTGTTACGCGACATGGAGTCCCGATTTCCATCATATCGGATAGAGATAGTCGTTTCACGTCTCGATTTTGGCAGTCACTTCAAAGAACAATGGGGACGCAATTGAATTTAAGTACCGCCTATCATCCCCAAACAGACGGCCAAAGTGAGAGAACCATTCAAACGTTAGAGGACATGCTTCGAGCATGTGTGTTAGACTTCGGAGGAAGTTGGGATAACCACTTGCCATTAGTTGAGTTCTCCTACAACAATAGCTATCACACCAGTATCAAGTGTGCGCCATATGAAGCACTGTATGGACGCAAGTGTCGATCACCTCTTTGTTGGTTGGAGATTGGAGATAGACAATTGTCTAGTCCAGACATTGTGCAAGAAACCACCGACAAGATCGCAATCATCAGGGATAGACTCAAAGCAGCTCAAGATCGTCAAAAGAGCTATGCTGACAACCGTAGGAAACCCTTAGAGTTTCAAGTTGGCGATAGAGTTTTTCTAAAAGTATCCCCTTGGAAGGGAACTGTACGATTTGGAAAGCGAGGAAAGTTGAGCCCTCGATACATTGGACCCTTCAAAATCACCGAAAGAATCGGACCAGTAGCATACAGGCTGGAATTGCCAAAGGAACTAAGTGCAATTCACAACACCTTTCACGTGTCCAATCTAAAGAAATGCCTAGTCAACGAGGAAATAACCGTACCTTTGGAGGAAGTCCAAGTCAATGAGAAACTGTGCATCGTAGAAAAACCAATCGAAATACTTGACCGAGAGGTCAAGCGTCTTAGGCAAAGCAAGATTCCAATAGTGAAAGTTCATTGGAACACAAGGCGTGGGCCTGAGTACACATGGGAACGAGAGGATTACATGAAACATAAGTATCCTCACTTATTTGCTAAACAACCGGTTACGGACGAAAGTTCTTGAATTTCGGGACGAAATTCTTTTAACCGGGGGAGACTGTGACAACCGTCAAAATCGCGTTCAGATTAGAACTGCACTAATTATGTCAGATACAGTTATTCTATGTCACACTGTCTAGTTTTAGCAGTAAACCCGACACAGTAGGGAAAATTTAGAAATCCAGTCTAAAATCCCTCAATTTAGGAAATTATCCATACATCTCATAAAATGCCAACTAAAAACATGTATACACTAAAATATATATATATATATATATACAAAATAAATACTAGCAAATTAAACTAGTATTATTATCAATAACAATTAATTAAGAATATCTAATAATTCAATTAATTAAAAGATTTAAATAAAAATTTAATTTAAATACAAACACAATCATTTTATACAAAACCACACTCCACACACTCCCTTTCCCCTCTCCCAAAACCGGCCACACACCACCATCACCACCCTAACCCCTCTTTCTCACTCCATAAATACCCCCTCTCCCTCTCCATTTTCACTCTTCACTCACTTCACAAACCCTTCTCTCAAAACCTCCATATTCTCTCAAGAATTCTCCTCTCCAAGGCTTCCAAGATCAGCCACATATCTTCAAGAAACCAAGGTAAAAACATTTTTGTAACTTCCTTTAATCATCCTCCTACAACTTTCTCTTCTCTTTCAATGTTCAACTTCTAAAAACTCTAAGTTTTCATCTTTTTCTTGCTAAATCCAACTCTTGGTAAACTAATGTTTGTAGATCTATCACCATGACATCTTGCATGTCATTAAAAAAGGGTGATGAATCCATAATCAAACCCATATTAGTGACCTAAGAATGTTTGGTATGCATGTGTTTACAAAAGCTCAAAAACAACAAGTTTTGAAAGTATTTTGGCAAGATGATTTTCTAAAGTTCCTTGCATGTTGCTTGGGATGATTAAAAAGCAAAGATTTCATCTGAAAATATGTGATTTAGTTGAGTAAAAATCGTGTCTTGACAAAAAGAACAAAATCTTTTGAAGAACCAATTAGAAAATAGCTTTTATATAAAAGACCTTTTTCATCAGCTTGCTGTCAGAAATTTCTACTGACTTTGCATGCCCTTATCTCTCTCAAAAATGGTCCAAATACAGTGATTCTTTTTCTGGAATTTACTTTTATGAGTTGGGAATCAAACCCCACTGGAATCACCGAAAAATATTAAGTTTTGAACCCTCAAACAGTTTTTACAAAAACAGTGTGCAACAGCTACGTGTTTCTGTCACTGTTTTTGTCAAGTGTTATTTTATGTACTTATGTTGATCCAAAAATCATGAATCTTATGTCAAAAGTTTCCTAACACATGGAAGTACCCGACTACAAAATATCAGAACCTAACAATCTCTGGAAGTTATCCAAACAGTAACCGAAAGTGACTAACAAATTCTAACTACTAACAACTATATTGTATACTAGCTATATGCTATCTCTTGATCCTTTTCCTCACCTTTGGTGATGAAATTGTGGTATATTATACATATATTACTTAGACATAATTACTAATCTAACTCTACCCGTTTCACCATTTGCATGGTGGAATTGTGGAATATATCTATACGTATTTATTTACGCATTTCATTTACGCATCTAACATCTAACATCTAACATCTAACATCTAACTACTAACTTTTCTTATCTTTTATGATGGAATTGTGGTACATACATACATAATACACATAACCTAACACCAAACCATATTTACATATGGACCTAAACATTTATTTTTCGTTATTGCTACTACAACACTTCGGTAATTTTAAAACCATCACATGTAACGTTCTTTCTAAGTATGAACTATTAAAGAACATTTAACAACATACAAATTTAACAACAAAGGCATTTTATGATGAGATGGAGATTTAAGTGACAAAGTCTAGAACCTAGAATCTTACTAGTGTCCTTACATTCGTAGGATCGAAGTAGGATCTCATTTCGGAATCACATTACGCATTCGGGAAACACCTACGCAAACCACCGTGAGTATTCATAGCCCCTTTTTACTGTTTTATACATTTTGGGGTGAAAAGCATGTTACTATTATTTCAACATTATCAGTCTTCGTAACCCTTTTTACTGTTTTACACATTTTGGGGTGAAGAACATGATACAAAACTTTATTCGAAATAAATTGTTTTATTTCCGAACTTTTACGCATGTTTAACGCTCTTTATGGTACATATGCACATGTGAAAGCTTCTAAGTTTGCAACTATCATATACAAAAAGTCCCCAACACTCTTAACATTACTTATTAACTCACATGCGTGTGAGCCATGGTAATTATGGATAACGTTATTTGGTTGACCACCCACCTACGATAAAAACAGGGTGCATTAATTACTACACTGCCATGTTAATGATAGGACATGATGACTCGGGGCAAATGAATACAAGGTCATGAGGCTTAGTAATGGCTTAGTTTGCTACCTCTGAGTCATTACACATTACATTACATTTTTTTTATATATACCATGAGCATGCGTTACAAAACAATATCGTACAACTTATACTACATTTTTGCGTATACCAACACCTATGAACTCACCAACTATTTTTAGTTGACACTCTCTTTTACATGCTTTTCAGGAAATAGCAAGTAAGGACGCACTTTAGAAGGCATCACTTTAGCGTCATCAAATTATTTCATCATGTCATTGTACTTTACGTTTTTATGGACAAGTTGTATTTTCTTTTAAAACTCGTTGTATTGGTACTATTTTGATGTGATGAGTTGGTGTTGTCTTCTACCTATTGCTTTTGAAACATTAACTGTGACATCCCGTGTTTCCGCTTTAGCGGGGTGTGACAGTTTGGTTGTTGGAGAGCGAAGGGGGAACAAACTCTGCAGCGATGGGATTCAATTTTGACAGCATTTCTGCCAGGTTTTGCTTCTATTTATAGATGGAGGGGATGATGATGATGGAGCGGAAGTTGCAGAAAATTAAGGGGATGATGATGATGATGATCGTGGGTCGGAGGTGGAAGGTGGAGGGTTGTAGGGGGTTCAACATAAGACGTGGTTGTAATCGTGGAGATAAGAAATGGTTTTGAGAAGATGTGGAGAACATGCCTGAAAGAAGGGATGAGTTGGCCGGATACAAGGAGTGGGTTGAGAGGAGTCCATGTAACCGTAAATAATGAATTTGAACGACTGAGATTGAAAGTTGGATTAATTTAAACGGCCGAGATCTAACCAAAAACGGTTAGACTCGGCTGCGTCAATAGTATAGGTAATGTGTTATGTTTTGATTTTTTCTTTGTTTCAATATACTTATTCACTATAAACACCATATTTATTTTGAAAACAACATAATTTATTATGAATACACATTAAAGTTTTATATTAACGTATTTGTTGGTCCATGGAAAGGAAGAGAATAAAGGTTAGTGATTGTGATCAAAATAATTGTTTTGGTAAGCAAGATACGACCGTTTGTTTTGGACTTCTATCACATGTATGATGGATCAAAGTCATGATGAATACTCCACATGGTAATTATATTAACACGATTTATTTATCCACAAAAAAGAACGGAGTAAATGTTAGTAATTAATGTACGAAGAATTGTCTTGGTAAGCTGGATAATGTAGTATGAACTTTGGACACCATCACCACACTTAGAAAAGGCTACTGAAGATTTGATTGTAGAATTCTATGCTACTATTTTTATGATCTCTCTATGGAACATGAATCTGATCAAAATTAAAGATGTGAAGGACCGGTGTAGAGAAGTTAATGTTGTTGTTGGTTTCATTCAATGGATGTTACAGTGCCAATTCTTGCATTAGTAAGCGTAAATTTGGAGTTAATATTGAAGGTTGGCCTCATTTCTTGCATTTGGAGTTTATGTTCCCTGATGTTGTGGCCAACCTATGAATCTTGTCACAGATTCTTATGCTGATGCACAAGTTGAAGATTTGTTGGCCAATGGACTCCTCACCTTCTGATTCAGAAAAAGAATCTTGGGATTTCGAGGACCCAAAATTAGTTGGGCTAATTCAAGTGGACACTAGGAGGGTTGAGTCTGGAAGTGCTACCTTGGAGGTGAGTACTAAGACCTTTGCCGCTGAGGTAATGCCTTGGAGGTAGTCCTACAGCGTGCCGAACCTTGTGGTGGAAGTCCGAGGGATGGTGTAACACCCTCAAATTTGGAAAGAGCAACTAAACAAAAACTTTGATTTAACAACAAACAAGGACAAAATTCCTTATACAAACCACTTTTTGAAATACCTCGAAAATAAAATGGTAACAACTTCCATAATTCAATATCCTAAGTCTCACACCAAGATATAAAAGGTTGGGTGCTACTCCACTCAATACAAGGTTACTATTCCTAAAACGCGGAAAACTTCAGCAAGCCACTTACTTCTTGAACTCATATCTAGCTCACAACTCTTCCCAGTGTCACTAGAAATAATACCCAACTGAACTTGTTGCACATGCCGACAAATAAAAAGGTTAGGCTAACGCCTAGTGAGTTCAAGAGTTTTATCATGATTAAAATAGTTCGTTAAACCAAATGAGTACACTAAAAATCATGATTTTCCAAAAAGGATTATAATTAAGTATGTGAACAATCCATTTTCGAACGCACACAAAACCATGCCGAAAACTCCAAAATGAAACATTCCTCAATAATGGATTTAGATCCAAAACACGCTTGAGCATGAATAAATATTAAGTTTTCAAATAAGGTGGACGTGAATAAAACTCTATCCTTTGAAATGCCCCAACAACAAGAAGAAACAATACGATACCCATAAGAACATGGAAACAATCCAAATACATATAATACGTTCCCGAAGCATGTGACCGACTCGACAACCCACGCAAAGCATAATTATAAATAAAGTCCAAATACCAAAGCATGGGAGTACTCATTCAAGCAAACCTTAATATACGTGGAGGGGTTCCAATATTAAAGTCAATATTTGTAATTACTAGCACAAGGCTTACGGTAATTAAAACATGCATATCACAAGACTCACTATAATATTGACAACAACGGGGGAGACTCATGTCCATTGAGGGTGGAGGAAACACGCAAGTATACCACCCATACAATGTTAATCGTACAACACCTCACGACTAGACGTCCAAGGGTTCCTACGACTTCTCAACAAGTTTCACCTCAAGAGACGGTTGACCTTAGTGTCTATTCTCACGAATTCCACCACAAGGCCCGACACGCTTAGGACTACCTCCAAGGTATCCCCTTCAAAACGGGCGAAGGTCCTAGTGCCTACCTCCAAGGTAGCACCTCCAGACTCAACCCTCCTAGTGCCTACTTGAAAAGTTTAAGGTCATAAACATGGGTCCCGAAGTCCAACCCCGCAATACTCATGCAACCTCATAAACAAGACTGACTCATATGTTATGCATCCAATGCAAATATAGTCAAATAATTACATGACCCACAAAAGAATGTCCAACATCTTTAACACATGTAATTAAACAATAGATATGACTCAAATGCATATAATCTCAAAACTCGACATAGAGTAATTCACCTTGGACTACAGTCCCCAAGAATCATTTAAGGTCAAATACGAGCCAAAGGCTCAACAATACGAGTGACCAACAATAAAGGTCATTAATACAATAAATTGCATTTAAGTGTCATATATGCAAACACATACTTCCAAGATATGATAAAATCCAAAATCCCATCATTTATTTGATTAGATCATTTTCCACATAATTCACAACCATATATATATATATATATATATATATATATATATATATGGTACAAATCAAATACAAACCATGTATTTGTTGCACCCCTTACAAACCACAGTCTACATATGCGCAGACTGGTTCTGCATATATGCATTGTCCGATATGAATGTATGTCAATTATATGTATATTCTTGCACATATTCATATGCATATATGCAGAACCAGTCTGCACATATGCAGACTGTGGATTGTAAGGGGTGCAACAAATGCAAGGTTTGCATTTTACGAAGCCTCTCTCTCTCTCTCTATATATATATATATATATCCCGATGACCCATAACAACAATCATGCATGTTTCCAACAACACTAAGGTGCATTCTTTACCAAAGACCCCCATTTGTACCCAAAACCCTTTTGACACTTTTTCTTGAGATAAATTCATTTATATACTCAAAAATCCCAAATATGGGTGTTTTACAATGTTTATAAATGTTGGGTCATCAAAGATTTGAAGATAACCTCCTGATCTCTTTACATTATTTGAAAAACATCTTTTATACTTAGAGAAATTTTAGGTTCTTTGTAATAGCTTAGTCATGTTTTCAAAGTTCGGTGAAGTCAAAGATCGGCCGAAATCAAGAAGAAGTAAATCTACCAATGCGTATTGTAGATGGACTTCTCAACCCAAACTAAGCTATCTCACCGATTTACTCCATAACAAATCGGTGAGATCCTCAAAATAGAAGAATCCTCCCTTATGTCCTTGCTAAGAAGATTTTTATCAAAAGAGGTAATATTTGCTATCTCACCGATTTTCTCCCTGACAAATCGGTGGGATTCTCAAAATAGGAGGATCCTCCATTGTCTCCTTACTAAGAAGATTTTCACCTATTTTGTCCGTGACAAATCGGTGGGATCCTCAAAATAGGAGGATCCTCCCTTGTCTCTTTGCTAATAAGATTTTCATGAAAGAGGTAATATCTGGTATGGTGGGAAAAAGGTTCATCTGTCCTTTTTCCCATTCTTAGATATTGTCACCATCAAAGCTTTTTAGCACCATGAAAAATAGGAAAATACACTTCAACTTTTGAGAGTCAAATCTGACCTTCAAATGACATGGTGACAAGTGTCTCATGCATTAAATGCTCATGGTACTATTTAAAGATGAAGACTTCTCCATGCAGATAACAACTCTTGAAGATTTCTCCGTGCTCAAGACGTTCTGCTCTTCTCCTCCTTTGAACTAAATAACTTTCAATCTTTGTGTTTTAGAAGTTGTGTAGTTTTCAGTTTTACTTTGTGAAGATTGTTAGAATAGATTTCATCTGTTCTTTCCAAAACAATCTAATTGTTCTATGTGTAATTCTTGATTTTATAAATCAATAATAGAATTAATTAAAGTGAAAAATTTGTGTATTGTATTCAACCCCCCTTTCTACAATACATGTTCTTGTTCTTATTAGCCATCTGGGACTAACAAGTGGTATCAGGGCAGGAAAGTTTGATTTCAATAAACTTGATCTGCAATGGTTGCTTCTTCCTCAAACAATAAAGCTTTCTCTCAAAACACTTTTTCTGAAAATGGCTCTACAGCCAAACCTCCTAAGTTTAACCCCAACAACTTCTCTTTGTGAAAAAGTCGGATGATGCTTTTCATGGAAGGCGTGGATAGCAGATATCCAACCATTCTATGTCAGGGACCCATTGTGCCTAGAGTTTGGGCTCGCCATGAAACTCAAAAATCCGGCAAAGAAAGTGCTGAAAAAGATGATTCTGATGATTCCTCTGATGAAGAAAAATCTACTGTAACTGGTCGTTATATTCTTAAGAATACCAAGAAATATACCGATGAAGAAAAACGTCTTGTGTCTCTTGTTTCTAAAGTCAGAACTATCATTGCTCTCTGTCTCTTTCTGATGAAGTGTATCACTCTCTTGTAAATTTCTCTACTGCCAAAGAGATGTGGTCCACTCTGTGTGTTTTGTACGAAGGTACAAATGAAGTTAAAAAGAGTAGAAAGATTGCTCTTGTTAGAAAATATGAGCTCTTCTCTTATGAGAAAGGAGAATCTCTCTCTAACTACTGTAACCGCTTTAACAGTCTTCTTACTGACTTAAAGCTGTTAGGTAGAGTGTATGACAATGAGGAAGTCTTGTGCAAGTTTATGGACTGTCTTCCTGATTTTTGGGAAAATATATGTACTTATATAAAGACAACCAAGGATCTTGATCATATGCCTCTCACTGCCCTTTATGGAACTCTCTTCAACTATGAGCAGACTAAAGTGCAAAGGAAGTTTGTCATCACAGATATAAAGAGCTCTTCTCTAGCTCTCTTAAGTGACTCTTCCAAAAGAACTAAGTGTATTCCAAGAATCACCTACCCATCTGACTCTGACCATGATAGTCAAGAAGATCCCAATGAGTATTCAGAAGCATGTCTTAGTGATGCTGAGGATGAATGTGAGAAAATTCAGTTGACAAATGATCAGATGGAATAGCCATGTTGGATGGGTATTCTAAATCCAAATCTCGCTTCTCTTCTGGAAAATCTAATTTTAGTAGGAAATCCTCATCTTCTCTCTCCAAACACTCTTCTTTGGAAAAAACTAACGAGGAATGTTTTAACTGTGGTAAAAGGGGTCATTTTGCCTCTGAGTGCAGAAGTAAACACTTTGAAAGACCCAGAACTTCTTCCTCAGGCCGATTTTCCTCAAAATCGAGAAGATCCAAATATGATTCTATCAATCCCTCTCCTTCTTAAAAATTCGGCAACCTCTCTCTTCTATAAATTCTGACTGGGCTGAAAGATACAAAGAAAAATACAAGAGAGAAAAGGAAAGACATGAAAGTGTGAGGCCCATGATCTACAACAATTCAAGATCAAGTAACAAGATGAGGAAGGAGAGAACTAATTCTTTATTGAAATCAAAATCTAATCTAGAGAGAACAAAATATGATTTGAAGGCTACATTGTGAATTATGAAAGTTTTAGTTACAAAACTACATAACAAGTCCTATTTATACTCCCCCTCCCTTGTTACAACAATTAAGCCCAAGCCCATTTAGACATGTAAGCTCATTAGGCCCAAGGCCTTTTGCTTTACAAAACTTTCTAACATAAAATGTTCTAACATTCTCCCCCTAAAGTTCTGGAAAGCAAAATCATCTTTAAATCTTTAGCTCCTCCCCCCTTGATTTTCTTGAAAAAACTTTAGCGGTGCATTTCTTCAAACGTAGACTCGGCTCCCCCTTGAAAATAGCTCTTATTCATCATATTTTCAACCTTGAAAAATCAGATTCAATGTACTCCATAACCCCGACTGAGTGCACGAAAATCATCTCTAATATGTAGAAACTCGAGCTCGTTCCGATAAGCCCACAAGAATAATAACGAGTGAGTTTTGAGTGACAAGCCAAATACATTCTCAGTTTAAAACAAAGAATCCGTCGTTAGACCACGAGTTGAGTAGGAATTCGGCTTAAGAACTTGGTCCGAATTTTCTCGAAGAGGGAACAGTAAAAAGCACGCACTACACGTTAGGGGATTCGAGAAATTGATCACAAATCGATGTCGTTGAGATAGATATGTGTGACAAACTAAATGTAAAACTGATGCCACACGAGTAACAAACTTTTCGGAAGATTTGGATCCGAAAACAAAACTTTTCGGATTAAACTGAATCCGTAATCCTCAACTTTTCGGAACAAGCACAATCCGAATTCTGAACTTCTCGGATAGAGAAGAATCCGAAAACATCACTTTTCGTATAAAGAAGCATCCGAAAACCATCACTTTTCGGAAGAGAAGAGTCCGAACATTGAACTTCTCGGTATTAGCACAATCCGAGAACTATACTTCTCAGATCAAAGGTGTGCGAATTCTTTGCTTTTCGGACCAATGTCCAATCTCAACCCGAAAACTAAAACTTATCGGAACAAACTTGATCCAAGTTCTAAAATTTTCGGAACAAACGGATCCGAATCCTTGACTTCTCAAATTAATGGAATGCGAACTCTCATACTTTTCGGATCAAGAGCAGTCCGAATTCTATCATTGTCAAATTACACACAATCCGAAAACCTCTGATGAAGGATCCAAGAACCTTATGAGTGATCCGAAAAATTATGAACGATCTGAGAACTGTATGAATGATCCGAAAACTTCACCAAAAATCACAAATTCTGCCATAACTTCTTCAATTGTTAACCAAATTTGATTATTCTTGTCCAGACAGATTCGAAATTAAATTTCGCACAGTTGTCTAGTTATTTCTAACTTGTAATTCGTCCAAAAATGTCCAATTTTGATCCAAATACAGTAAACTCAAACTTTTTGGCAAAAACTTCAAGAATCTCCAAATTCTTGAAATCTAGGAAGAATTTGATGATGAATCCTGAATCAAAGATGTTCAGGAGTAGAAATCACAATGATCCTAAATTCCAATCCAAAAAGTCCAAAAATTAGAAAATCCGAAAATTTCAATGTAATAGTATCCGAGAACTTTCAAAAATGCCAATAGATTGGGCTAAAATTCACTTGAATTGTCGAGATCCGATGATCGTATCGAAGAAAAATTCGTCGATTTGGCTCTGATACCAATTGTGAACACCAGATCTATTAGGTAGTATTTTTGGTATTTTTCATCTAATTTTTTTTGTGTTCTATTTTTCAGGATAATTTCAAGATATACACTTACAACAATGGCCACATCTGATAACGATTACATCTACTGTCAATATTTGCTGATAGAAGACTTAAAAAGAAAGAATGCAGATCTTGAAGCTCAACTTGAGAAAAATAAGACACTTGACAACTCAACTCTTCAAGATGATATGAAGAAGCTTCAAGGGAATATGAAAGCTTTGGAAAATGAAAATGCTCATATGAAGAAACAGATTCTAGAAAAATCATCCTCAAACGAAAAGTTTCTTTTGGAAGAATGTAATTTTAAACTTTCAAAAAGGATTACTGATCTTGAATTTCTTATTGCAGACCTTGAAGCAAAGAGAGACAACTCAATTCTTCACGATGAAATAAAGAAGCTTCAAGAGACGACAACATCCTTTGAAAGAGAAAATGCCAAGCTAAAAGAAACGATTTGTTTGGGAACAAAAGTTTTAGAATCTGAAAGAAATGAGTCTAAAAGAAAATTCTTATCTTGCGAGACTATAAATATAAAACTTTCAAAACAAATTTCAGATTTTGAAAAGGTTTTATTTTTAGAAAAAGAAAAGCTTGAGAAAGAGAGATCTGAGTTTGAAGCTAAACAAAAATCTTTTGAAGAAAAGTCAACTGAACTTTCACACAAAATATCTGATTTGGAGAAAAAACTTGATATAGATAGAAAAGAGCTTGAAAAGATAAAAGTTGAAAGTTTTAGAGCAAAAAGTGTGAAAGATGACTTTTCAGATGAAAGAAATGTTTTTCAAAATGAAATAAAGAAGCTAACAAAGAATTTATCTGGTTTATCAACAGATATTATGAAGGAGCAAAAGGTAAAATCTGATCTTCAAAATAAATATGATCTGATTTTTAAAGAAAATAATGTTTTACTCAACAAAGGTAAAGAACTTGAAGAGATTATCTTTAAGGTTGAGGTTTCTAAACAAGTTAGTCCTGACACGATTAATCAGACTCCACTTGTTAACTCAACTGTTGATCCAAACCCTCAGTGATTTGATAATGACCCTCTCTTAAATACTTAGTGAAAATTGTAAGTAAACAATATGTATCAGAGTTTCACTATCGCTGATAAGTACTAAGACCTTACAGTACCGCTGATAGGAACTCTCGCTCTTTAGATTAAATATTCAGCGAACACTGTTCACCATAATGCTTTGAGCCTGTTCAGTCCTTATGGTGATCGCTGATAAGTTAGTTGTTTACTTATGATCCCTGAAGACAAGTTTCACGTCAACATAGGTTCTACGCTGAAGTCAAAGATCAAGCTCAAGAACCAGCGACAAGTCTCCCAATGAACTGATGTGGATCAACGAAGACTCAGATTTGTCCACTCAACGTGAAGTATCAAGTACAAGACTTCAGCTATCGCTGAACTTTGTCATTCACTGATATAGAATGATAAAGCGCTGAATCAACGAAAGCTGATCATGAAGTCCTCCGTATAAAGTACCTTTGTCTTAACCACCCTTGCACGACTCCGTGCGATATGTCAGAAAAGAACCTCCTTATTGTCTGAAATCGTACAACCACTCTGATACTACACTGTTCAAACATGCGGCTACTAAGGTTGTCTACAAAGGTCAATGACATACAACCAACGTGTAAAGTATAAACTGCCATGCATTAAATGCATGCAGTATATAAGAAGGACTCCAGCTTCATTTTTGAAGCACTCGAAAACTCTGGACGAGTCACTTGCTAACTCTGGTCAAGTCATCTTCTTATTTTGAGATAGGTTATTATTAGTAATTTCCTTCTCTTTCTTAGTGCATGAAACTTAGTGTTCCAACTTGTTTAGATTTAGGTTTATCCTTAATTTTGTTCCGCAACAAGCTGTAAATTGTTAATGAATTATTAATAAACAATTTAGAAAAGTAAAATCTGTGTGTTTGTATTCAACCCCCCCCCCCCCCCTTCTACACACTTGTATATCCCTTCGGGACCAACAAGTGGTATCAGAGCAGATTTGTTTAATCTCATAAACAAGATCTGATCTATACTAAGATTTCTCTTCCTTGCTATTTCTGAAAACGGCTACCAACACAAACACAAACTATATTGACAATGGTTCTCTTGCAAAACCCCCTAGATTCTCCAGAGATAATTTTAATCTATGGAAAAATAGGATGATTCTCTTCTTAGAAGGTGTAGACCCTACTATGCCTTATTATCTTGAAAACGGCCCATATATTCTTGTAAGAATTGATGCTGCAGTTCCAGCCGCTGAGAATAGACCTGCTATTCCAGAAAGGCTGATTCCTAAAGAAATTCATATGTAGACTGATGAAGATAAGAAGAAAGTGGCTATCGACACCAAAGCCAGAATCATACTCTCCATGGCTCTTCCTGACGAAGTCTACCATTCCGTCATGAACCTGAAAACCTAAAAAGCTATGTGGGACACAATCTGTGTTCAGTATGAAGGTACCTCCGAAGTCTAAGACAGTATGAAAGCTTCATTTGTGGTAAAAATGAAACTCTGTCTGAAGTACACCAATGTTTTAACTGTTTAATAATAGATCTGAAAACTGTTGGTTAGGAATATTCTAACTTTAAAGTGCTGACAAAGTTTTTAGAATGTTTACCTGAAAGCTGGGACAGTTATTCTATGTGTCTCAAGCTGTCAAAGGATCTAAAATCAATGACCCTTTCTACCTTATATGGCACGATGCTGAATCATGAGCAATCGAGTCATCTTAAGAAGAATCTTGTAAAAGATTCCAAAAGCACCCCTGTTGCTTTAATCTCAGAGGAACCTTCCACTCAGCGACCCTCGGTGACTATCACTGAGTTAGAGAGTAACTCTGAAAGGTCATCAGATTCTGACTCTTCAGATGATGATGAATCTTTGGCTCTCCTCACTAAAAAGTTCAGGAGATTCGCCAAAAAGAAAATGTTCAGAAAGAATAAACCTCTTTCCATTACTGACAAGCCAAGATCATCAGCTCCTGTTGATAAGGCTACTGCTACTTGTTTTAACTACGAAAAGATAAGACATTTCGCTAACGAGTGCAGGTCAAAGAAAATCTCTAGACCCTCAGCTTTTCCCAAGAAAAACTTTATTCCCAGGAATAGAGATGACAAATACGGCAAGCTGAAAGAAAAGTATGTGAAGCTGAAAAGCTTTAAGAAGAAAGGTAAAGGCCTGATGGCTGACTATGATTGGGCTGACCCTGATGAGGAAGAATCATCTGACTCTGAAGATGATGAAGCCAATCTCTGTCTTATGGCCAAACTTGAAGATGAGGAAGAAAATTCTGACATTCCCTCTACTTCAACCTCTGCAACTCAGGTATCACCTTCTTTCTTTACCAATATTGCAAATATTGATGAAGCTGATAGTCTTCGAAAAACCAATCTCTTCACTAGAAGTTTATATGAAGCCATGAATGGCAAAACTGTAGTTGAAAATCAAAACTTTGATCTCGCTGAACAGCTTAAAAACTGTCACCTTCAAATAGAAAATCTTTCTAAAATTGAAGAAGATTTTAAAGATCAAGTGCACTTAAATCAGCTAGTCAAAATCGAACGAGAAGAAGCTATCGTTGCATTAAAAGCTGAAAAAGCTACTGTTGATGGATGGTATAATTCCTAAACAAAGATCATTGAGATAATTAAGTCTCAGATTCCCGTGAGTGATAATCGTGGTCTTGGTTACAAAGCTGATACTCTAGAACCAACCACTGATTGTTCCATGCTCTTATTTGGAACTTTCGTATCCTCAGTCGCTGATACTTCATCCTCTCAGTGTTCCTCTTCTAATCCGCCTATCCCTGAGGAAATTTCTACCTCTTCAAAAGGTAAAGAGAAAATGGTTTATCCAAAACCTACCTCTGTCTTTAAAGATAAAGGAATTGCTTTTAACCAAAATCCTCAGAAGGGTATCTGTATACCTAAGCTGAATGCTTCTAAAGCTTCAGTGACCTATCCCTCTGGATCAAGGAATCAGATCTCTGGATCTACTCAGCGTGGATCTATTCAGCGATCTACTCCTAGAATCAGAGTGGATATCTTTGGTAAGAAAATCCGAAGAACTAAATGTTCCTCCCATTTCAAAAACCAATAGCTTACTTGGTGCTGGTACTTCTAATTCAAAATCTAAAGCTCATCATTCAAATGGTCCTAGAACTATTTTTAGTTATAGGAAATGTTATCACTGTGGACTTACTGATCATATTGCTAGTAAGTGCCCCACAGCCACCAAAGCTGAAAAGATAGCTAAGGTGAAGATCATTGCCCCCAAGGCAAAGAAGACCACTGAGGTTAAGAAATTAACCAAAGTGAAGACTGACAAAGCTGAATCTTCAAATGCTGCGAAGACTGCTGAACCTTCCATTCCAACTACTTTCACTGACAAATGTGTACACATGGTTAAGTGGGTACCCAAGAAAAACTAATCTTCTTTTGTAATGCAGGTTAAGAAGGGTATCTGGTATCTCGATAGCGGATGCTCTAGACACATGACTGGAAAGAAAAGCCTGCTCGCTGAATACAAGGAAGAGAAGGGTCCCTCTGTGACTTTCGGTGGAAATGGAAAAGGACATACACGAGGGTTTGGTGTACTCTCAAATGGTACAACAACCTTCAGAAGAGTCGCATATGTTGAAGGGCTGAAGCATAATCTTCTAAGCATCAGTCAGCTTTGCGACATGGATAACTAGGTAATCTTTACCAAGGAATCCTGCTTTGTCGCTGACAAAAAGGAGAAGATAGCTCTCAGCAGTTATCGTTTAGAAAATGTTTATGTAATAAACATGGACTCAACAACCACTGAGAACTCCTGTTTCTTCTCAAAAGCCTCATCTGATGTCAACTGGCTATGGCATAAGAGGCTCTCTCATCTAAACTTCAAGACACTGAATACTCTTTCTTCAAAAGAGTTAGTCACTGGTCTACCTTAACACTCAAACGCCAAAGAGTCCTTATGTTCAGCATGTGAGAAAGGGAAGCAGACCAAAGCAAGCTTTAAGTCAAAGCAAGTCTCCTCAGTGTCATCTCCTCTACAACTTCTCCATATGGATTTGTTTGGCCCTGTTAACAAACAATCCATCACAGGAATGAAATATACACTGGTCATAGTTGATGAATTCTCTCGCTATACATGGGTTATGTTTCTCCGTTCTAAGAGTGGCACCCCTGAAGAACTCATCACCTTTGTTCGGAAGATGGAAACCCTGAACAACTTGACCGTTCGCTCAATAAGGAGTGATCATGGGACTGAATTCAAAAACAGTTCTCTTGATTCCTTCTTTGAGAGTAAGGGTATTTCTCATAACTTTTCTTCAGTGAGAACACTGCAACAAAACGGAGTCGCTGAAAGAAGAAATAGAACAATTATTGAAGATGCACGTTCAATGCTCAACGATTCTCACCTGTCTACTCAGTTTTGAGCAGAAGCTGTCAACACTGCTTGTTTTATGCAAAACAGGTCGCTGATAGTCAAAAGATTCAATAAGACAGCCTATGAACTTTTTCATGGGAGAAAGCCTTCAATTAGCTTTCTTCACATCTTTGGATGTCAGTGTTTCATACTGAACAACAGAGATGCCCTTGGAAAATTTGATCCTAAGGCTGATGATGGAATCTTTCTTGGATATTCTTCAATCTACAAAGCCTTCAGAGTATTCAATCGAAGAAGACAAACTGTTGAAGAAACTATTCACGCCACGTTTGACGAATCCCGTTCAGCGAACTCAACCGTCTGCTGATACTGAAGAACTAAATCAATATATGTTTTCTCATCTTGGTGATTCAGAAGATATTCCCACTCCTCATACTCATACAGTTGAAGATGATAGTCCTACTATCATCCCAAACATGCAGAATAGTGAAGCTGAAACATCATGGGTCTTAGCAGTTCCTTTAAACACTATACCTGCTTCTGAACCAAATGTCTCAGACATTCCATCTACTTCTCAGCAATCAGTGAATGAAATGACATCTGCACCTACTCCTCTCTTGGCTGATATACTAGAAGTTGCTGAAGCTTCATCTTCAGCTCCTCCAGTTCAATCTAAGTCAGCGACTTATGCTCTTACTCAGCAATAGACTGTAAATCACCCAATTGATCAAATTCTTGGTGATCCAAACGCTGGTGTTTAGACTCGACGAAGTGCATGTAATATTTGTTTATTTGTTAACTTTGTTTCTCTGATTGAACCAAAGAAAATAGATGATGCCCTCAAAGATCCAAACTGGGTCAGCGCCATGCAAGAAGAGTTGACTGGATTCGAAAGAAACAAAGTTTGGAAACTTGTTCGAAGACCAGCTGACAAAACAGTGATAGGAACTAAATGGGTCTATCGAAACAAGTTGGACGAACATGGAACTGTAACCCACAACAAGGCTCGACTTGTTGCTCAGGGATACAGACAAGAGGAAGGCATAGATTACGACGAAACATTTGCTCCTGTAGCAAGACTAGAATCTATTCGTCTATTCTTAGAATACGTTGTACACAAAGACTTCAAAGTATATCAGATGGATGTTAAGTCAGCGTTTCTAAATGGAAAGCTGAATGAAGAAGTCTATGTGGAACAACCTCCAGGATTCTCAGATCATAAACTGGATAAGGCACTTTATGGCTTAAAGCAAGCTCCTCGTGCATGGTATGACACTCTATCTACTTATCTCAATATTGAAAAATTTGAGCGTGGTAAAATCGATAAGACTCTATTCTTCAGGAAAGTAAAAGGTCATATTATTCTTGTTCAGATATATGTTGATGACATTATATTTGGTTCTATTAACCCTGACCTTTGTACTCGTTTCGCTGATAGAATGAAAGAATAATATAAAATGAGCATGATGGGTAAGCTAACATATTTCCTTGGTCTTCAAATAAAGCAAAATGAAAAAGGAACTTTCATTAATTAGGGAAAGTATGTTAAAGATATGCTGAAGTAATTCGATTTAACTCAGAGTTCAGCTATGAAAACCCCTATGGCACCACCGCTGACACTAGATAAGGATACTAATGGTATTCATGTTAATGTCACGATGTACCGTGGGATGATCGACTCTCTTTTGTATCTTACAGCTAGCCGACCCGATATTATGTACGCAACCTGTTTGTGTGCACGATATCAAGCTAAACCGAAGGAATCTCATATGATCGCTGTAAAGCGAATTTTTCGATACCTTAAGGGTACTGCGAACCTAGGTCTTTGGTATCCCAAAGACTCAGGGTTTGATCTAATCGCCTATTCAGCTCCTGGGTGGAAAGCTGGTGAGTTGGACAAGTAAAAAGCAAAACTCAGTGTCCACCTCCACAGCTGAAGCTGAGTATGTAGCCGCTGGAAGCTGTTGTTCTCAGGTCTTGTGGATAAGAAATCAACTACTAGACTATGACCTTCAGCTCTCAAATATTCCAATATATTGCGACAGCACAAGTGCCATCGCTATAGCCAACAATCTAGTGCTCCAATCAAAGACGAAACACATCGAAATCAGGTATCATTTTATCAGAGATCATGTGATGAATGGTGATATAGAACTTCATTTTATCCCAACTGACTATCAATTAGCTGATCTGTTCACCAAACCTCTTGATGAGACAAGATTCAACTTTCTCATCAGCGAGCTTGGAATGCTGAACTTTGAAGTGTAAAATCTACAACGGTTCACATTTGATCAGCGATAGGATAAAATCAACTTGTAAAACCCATTCTATCATTCTCTCTCTGAACATAATTGATTCGCTGATATCAAGGTATGTTTTTCTCTCGCTGACAATCGCTTGTAAATGCAAGATTTCAAAACAAATTGCATCGCTGAATATCTCTTCCTTAATCAGCGATACTTTGAAATTTCTAAACCAACACTGATATTTCTATTCAGTGCTTCATATTTTCAAAAGTGTCCCTGAGCTTTCAAAACCTCAGAGACATCCTAGAATATGAAAGGACATCTGTGATGTCATAGCAACGAATATGCCCTGGCACGTTCTTTTTCTGACACACGTTTGCACGTTTCGTTTACCTTCCAATCAAATGCAAACACGTGTCTGTGCCATGATGAAAAACTTTCCCGCTCTAGTTTTTCTCTCTCTCTAATCTCACTATATAAACACATTTTGGGTTTATATTTTTCCTTTACGAGAAAAACTTCTCCTCCAAGCAAGAAAAAAATTTACTGTTGCATTTTGAGCTCTCAAAATTTTCAGAAACTGTTCTTTTTCTTCTTCCTTGACGAACCAGGTTAATACTCTTGTTATTTACCTACATTGCTTGTTTATGATCTTATTCTTTGTTTTTACAAGATCAAACAAAAGAACTTTTTTCAAAAATGAAATCATTTATTTCATGGTTTTATGAACACAACTTTTCATGGTTGTTCTTCAAGTTTAATCGCAAATATCATAAACTTGTTCTTCATACGTTTTTCCAGAATCCTAATCCTCAAAGGAAACTGGAAAACAAGAATTTTTATTGGGTTTGCATTTCTTTTTCAAAAACAAGAAAACCCTAATCTTTATTAAGACATTTTTTGTCTGAATGAAATGGACAAAATTCGAACCATCTTATTCGAAAATCTTTCCACATTAAGATTATTCTTATTTGTTATATATTTGGTTGAACTGATAATACAGCAATGGCATCTACTGATATTCCTACTACTGAGAACACTGCGGCTGCTGAGGAACTGGAAATCACCAAGGCTCCTCAGGTCAAATTCACGCTTGAGGAAGTTTATTGGACAAAAACAAACAATCTCTATGCGCTTTTCGAGTTTCCTCCTCGAAAGCAAGTCACACATCTGAATGATGCTGTGAAATTCCTTAAAACCTGTTTCCTCTCTACAGCCCTGACCATAACACCCCTACTCATCAACTACTACTATCTCAGTTCTGGTATCCTACCAGACACACTCGACTACCATCAGCCAAAGACCCCACGAAGACAATCGATTGCATCCTCTGTGGTACTGATTTTGGCACCATAAAAATCACCCCTGCCATTATCCTAAAAGCACTGAGCCTTCCCATCGCCACAAAAGAAAAACCCTTTGTTTCTCTCCCTGACCACAAGAAACATGCTGATAGGGAAGCCATCACTGCATTCTTTGATGCAATAGGTTATGTATGGGAAACTGGGAGGGACAAGAAGCCTGAGAAGAAGCTAACCCTCATCAAGAAGTCAAAACTGCCCAGCAAGATGAACTTCATCTTCACACACTTGATAAGCTGCATGACTGCAAAGACCGGCTCCTCTGATCAAGCCGCTCAACCTCAGCAAGCAATGGGATATGCATTGCTGAAAGGTCTTCATATTGACTGGGCATCGATAATCTACGACGATCTTGTGCTCAAAGTAGACTCTGCCGCTGACCGACCATCATGGGTTCCATACCCAAGATTCATCAGCGCCGTCTTCCAAACCGGCCTGAAGGACAACTACACGAAAGTAGGAGACCTGAAACTCTCTTAGGTTGGTCTTAAGGTACTCAACTTCAAGCCAGTGGCAAACGAGGTACGTCTCTCTACTCTATTAACTCTTCTCAATCCTCCTTCTTCTACTTCTGCAGCTCCTTCAGTGGAAAAACCCACCGCTGATACCCCAGCTGCAACCTCCATTCCTTCTAGAAAAAGGAAACAATCTTCTACCCAACTTAGTTCCAAAAGGACTAAGAAAACCAAGGAGCAACCCCATCAATCTCATGCTGAAGACTCCTCAGCTCATCTTGAAGAGCTGAAGGAAAGTTCAGTGGTACGCTCTGCCACAGCTGAACAAGCCACCCTTTCTATCCCAGCTTCAGCGTCTCTAAACGCTGAAGTTATAAACTTGGAATCAACCCAACCTCCTTCAGTCTCTCATAGGCCTGAAGAAGTGATTCTCAGCGGATCCAACGCTGAACCCCGCACCCAACCAACTTTCTCTACCTTCGCATCTCTCTCTACTCCATTGGACTCTAATCCAGTTTTTACCACGACCACTGGAGCAACCGTCATTCTTCCAGAAGCTAAAGCTGATACTTTTCAAGGAATGATGGATGCAGGACCTGCAGGAATGTCCATACGTACACACACTCTAGCTGACGACATTGAACTTTTTTCAGGACACAGAAGTTTTGACGACTTCACCAACCCTCCTGTGGTATACACCAAACCATATACACTGTAACTAAACCCAAAACTTCTGAGCTTTCCTTTGTTCACAAGTACTTATCTGTTACAGGTCCTAATTTGGGAGACATCAACGCATCTCTGAAGAACCTGGATACAAAGCTGACAGGTCTCACCACTACTCTCTCAGACAACTCTTCAGCTGTAACAAACGCTGGAGAGAATCTCAACAAGCTGACAACAGTGGTTGAACAGAATTCCTCCAAAGCTGATTTGGAGAAGGTTGATAGAACTCTTAGTGATTTCGCCAAAGTTCTTGCTGACATCTACACCGACTACACCTCTCTCAAAACAACAGTTCAAACCATGTCCAGCGGGTTCATAACGCTGAAGACATCGGTTGGAAATCTTCAGGGAGAGATGACTGCTGTAAAGACTGACGTGAGTTCAGTAAAGACTGACGTAAGTTCAGTGAAGACGATGGTACAACAGATCCTGAATCACATGACTGCCCCTGCCCCTGCCCCTGCACCTTCGCATTTTACTCCGGCGGATCATGCTGAACTTTTCAAGATCACTCCTGCTATTACTGGCCTAGAAGACAGAGTAGCAGCGATTGAAAATTTTATTGGGATCCCTGGCCAAGAAGACAGGGAACCAACACTATCTGCTGAGTCATCACATTCCTCCCCCACTCATCATGAGGAAGGGGGGGGGGGGAGAAGAACTTTGAAGACCTTCCCCATGATGAATCTATCGAGGGGGAGAAGACTGAAAACCTTTCCCTTACTGAAGATGAAGAAGCCGTCGACATCTCTGACGATGAACCATCATCCAGTGATAAGGGTGATATGACGATGATGATGATGATGACTCCTTTATCGTCAAGCCTGCTCAGAGGACTACAACTCTTAAAGGGATCTTGATAAACGAACCTTCAGGGGAGCGGACCAAGACAAAGCCTTCAGCGTCTGAAGCTGACAAGGGAAAAGGAAAAGGTGTCGCTGAAGACGATGAAAATCTGACGATCATGCTTCAAAAGCCAGTTTTTCAGGTACACTACATCTTACTTCCTTACACTGCATCCCTCCTCTATCTATACACATTATCAGCTCTACTCTCCACAAAAAGCCTATACACTTAAACCAATTTCTTTTCTCTGTGCTACCCAAGTTCTTATTCGTAAGATCGCTGTGTTTCAGCTAGTCCTCTCCCCTGTTTGAGGATATCGCTGAAGTTTCTACAACTGCGACTTCACCAACAATAATCCCAGCTCCCAACGCTGAAGAAATAATCCCAGTCTTGGATTTGATCTCTGAGACTGATGAACCTGAAGAACAGCTGTTCTCTCACAAAAACAGACCTTCCTTGGCTCCTCAAAAGCTGAGTGAAGAGGATCAGAAAAAGAGAGATGCAATGATCAAAAGATTCGAAGATCAGCGAATCATCCTGAAGCGTGATCAACTTCCTTCTATTCGTCTAAAGTTCAAACTTTCACAAAAGGGATACAAGGATCACCTCAGAGCTGAAAGGTTAATCGATGAAAGAAGGGAAGCTGAAGAAAAAGACAGAGAACTCGCCATCCAGCTTACTCAACAATCAGTGAAAGACCCCAAGCTGAAAAGAACTCAAATCGAAGTTCAACGTCAGCTATGGGAAGACGCCAAGAAGATCGTTGAAGAAAAGAGAACTGTGTCTCAATCTACTTTAATCTGGTGCAAAGAAAAGGTACACTTCAGATATCGACCTGCCAGAATCAACAAGGTACACATCACTGGAAAATCAACCCTCAAAGTTTCAATCGCTGAAATTGAGATATTCAGAGAGAACAGACAGTACGAAAAATTCTATGCTGAAGCCATCACGAAGTACGGTCTCTCTGAATGATTGGAGATCAGATTAGCCATCCAGAAGTCTCAATCTAAGTACAAGGATTATTTTGAAAAGCTGATAAATAAACAGATCGACTTAGTCTCTTCTCGTGTAGATATTCCTCCTCCCCCTCCTCTCGCAAGTCAGAAAAGAAGGGCCTCTGCAAAGAAAAAGTCTAAACCTTCAGACTCAGGTCCTCTTATACGAAATGAAACAGGTATCGGTTTTTCTCGTGCTGAAGTTCTTGGTCCAGAACCTGACCTTTCCGCACTTGACACATCTCTTCCTCCTGCTGAGACTTTTATCCCTAGAAAAGTCATAAGCAAACCCTATGGGATATTCTTTATTGACTATGGTGGACGACAACATTTTCAACGTATCTCTGAGCTTCCCATCACTCCAATCGAACAGCTGAAAGATCTCATCTACTGGTGTGAATTCAAACACGACATTCAGGCAC
This sequence comes from Saussurea involucrata, assembly GCA_033807775.1. Lineage (NCBI taxonomy): Eukaryota > Viridiplantae > Streptophyta > Magnoliopsida > Asterales > Asteraceae > Saussurea > Saussurea involucrata. Next base: position 31,878,274 of record CM066316.1, read on the forward strand.
AGCATCTTAAACCCTTGATTTTTGAAGAAGCTCTGAACAAAAGGAATCAAGGAGTAACGGTCCCTGACTGGATGATTCCCACATCAAAGACCCTTGATGAACTTCTCATTAAGGAAGAACCTCTATAAGCTGATAGGATCGCCATATTCTTCTATTTTATCAGTTATTCTTTTGTACTTGTAATTTATTTCGCTTGTACTTGTAATCTTTCCACTTCCCTTTGTAATCTGATACGAAGTTTTAAAGAAAGATTTCAGCGAAAGTACTTTACTCCATCAATACAGAAAAGATCCCAGAAAACAGTAAAAGGGACAAATACTTTATGAGTTCTTTTTATCCTTATGTTTTCATTAAATAGCAATTTTCTCTGTTGCTATGTCATAATCAAATAGGGGGAGATTGTTGATCCAAACCCTCAGTGATTTGATAATGACCCTCTCTTAAATACTTAGTGAAAATTGTAAGTCCAAAAACTAGAAAATCCGAAAATTTCAATGTAACAGTATCCGAGAACTTTCAAAAATGCCAATAGATTGGGCTAAAATTCACTTGAATTGTCGAGATCCGATGATCGTATCGAAGAAAAATTCGTCGATTTGGCTCTAATACCAATTGTGAACACCAGATCTATTAGGTAGTATTTTTAGTATTTTTCATCTAATTTTTTTGTGTTCTATTTTTTAGGATAATTTCAAGAAATACACTTACAACAATGGCCACATCTGATAACGATTACATCTACTGTCAATATTTGCTGATAGAAGACTTAAAAAGAAAGAATGCAGATCTTGAAGCTCAACTTGAGAAGAATAAGACACTTGACAACTCAACTCTTCAAGATGATATGAAGAAGCTTCAAGGGAATATGAAAGCTTTGGAAAATGAAAATGCTCATATGAAGAAACATATTCTAGAAAAATCATCCTCAAACGAAAAGTTTCTTTTGGAAGAATGTAATTTTAAACTTTCAAAAAGGATTACTGATCTTGAACTTCTTATTGCGGACCTTGAAGGAAAGAGAGACAACTCAATTCTTCACGATGAAATAAAGAAGCTTCAAGAGACGACAACATCCTTTGAAAGACAAAATGTCAAGCTAAAAGAAATGATTTGTTTGGAAACAAAAGTTTTAGAATCTGAAAGAAATGAGTCTAAAAGAAAATTCTTATCTTGCGAGACTATAAATATAAAACTTTCAAAACAAATTTCAGATTTTGAAAAGGTTTTATTTTTAGAAAAAAAAAGCGTGAGAAAGAGAGATTTGAGTTTGAAGCTGAACAAAAATCTTTTGAAGAAAAGTCAACTGAACTTTCACACAAAATATCTGATTTGGAGAAAGAACTTGATATAGATAGAAAAGAGCTTGAAAAGATAAAAGTTGAAAGTTTTAGAGCAAAAAGTGTGAAAGATGACTTTTCAGATGAAAGAAATGTTTTTCAAAATGAAATAATAAAGCTAACAAAGAATTTATCTGGTTTATCAACAGATATTATGAAGGAGCAAAAGGTAAAATCTGATCTTCAAAATAAATATGATCTGATTTTTAAAGAAAATAATGTTTTACTCAACAAAGTTAAATAACTTGAAGAGATTATCTTTAAGGTTGAGGTTTCTAAACAAGTTAGTCCTGACACGATTAATCAGACTCCACTTGTTAACTCAACTAATTCGGAATGTTCGTTTAACGGCTTCAAGTTCAATCTTTAAAAAACATTTTTTCAAAATAATTTGACAGATCAAATGATTTCTCAAAAGATCAGATTCATCCTTCCAATCTCTTTTATAATCCTCTGTTTGATAATTCGGATAATGATTTGCATGTGCCTAAAGTTAATATTTCTTCCAAGCCTAAAGAGATTCCAGTCTTCAAGAAGGTGAAGATGGAATGGAGAGTGAAAGGCACAACTCGGAATAAAGATGCTCCAAAATCATCTGCTTCCACTCCAAATGCCAAGAAGAACAATGCTTAACAAGGTAAATCTTTTGTCAAACCTGATGTACTTTATTCTATAAATCAATTAGTCAGGTTAACTCAAAATAAAATTTGTTGTTCTTACTATGGAACTAATGAGTTTGTGCATAAAGATTATGTTTCGTATTGGTACGGTACTTATAGAATTTCTTCAAATAAAATTGCACCTAACAAACCAGGACCCAAGTTCCGTTGGGTACCAAAATCAACTTAATCTGTTTTGTAGGTTCATCATGTGTAGTGCGGATTGGGAGATGTATACCACACACATGACGGGAAAACAGAACAGAAATTGTGCAGAATTTTGAAGAAAAGTACATGTGCTCTCAAGGGGGAGCACAAGAAATCATGACTTCTAAACATATCAGTTTAGGACTCGTACTTCAAAGCGACTTGGCTTCTAAAAACTTCAGTTTAGAACCCGAGCTTACAAGCTATATGGTTTCTGAATAATTTAGTTTAGAACCCGTACTAAAATGATTTTGACTTCTGATCATATCAGGTCAGGACTCGTTCTTCAACGACTATGACTTCTGAATTTGGTTTCAATCCTGGTAATTCAGAACTCGTTTTAATGATTAAGGATATTTTGATCCACGTCTTGTTATTTGTGCAGATTTTGTCAAAATAAAGATCTTTTGCACATGTTAAGGGGGAGCTTATAAATCTTTTAAATCATTTTATCATGATTTTAGGGGGAGCTCAAACGTTTCTGAAGAAGTAAATCTACCAATGCGGATTGAAGATGGACTTCTCAACCCAAACTAAGCTATCTCACTGATTTTCTTCATGACAAATCGGTGAGATCCTCAAAATAGGAGAATTCTCCCTTATCTCCTTACTAAGAAGATTTTCATCAAAAGAGGTAATATTTGCTATCTCATCGATTTTCTCAATGATAAATCAGTGAGATCCTAAAAATAGGAGGATCCTCCATTGTCTCCTTGCTAAGAAGATTTTCACCTATTTTGTCCATGACAAATCGGTGGGATCCTCAAAATAGGAGGATCCTCCCTTGTCTCTTTGCTAATAAGATTTTCATCAAAGAGGTAATATCTGTTATGGGGGAAAAAGGTTCATCTGTCCTGTTTCCCATTCTTATATATTGTCACCATCAAAGCTTTTTAGCATCATGAAAAATAGGAAAAGACACTTCAACTTTTGAGAGTCAACCCTGACCTTTAAATGACAAAGTGACAAGTGTTTCAGGCATTAAATGCTCATGGAACTATTTAAAGATGAAGACTTCTCCATGCAGATAACAACTCTTGAAGATTTCTCTGTGCTCAAGACATTCTGCTCTTCTCCTCCATTGAACTAAATAGCTTTCAATCTTTGTGTTTTAGAAGTTGTGTAGTTTTCAGTTTTACTTTGTGAAGATTGTTAGAATATATTTCATCTGTTCTTTCCGCAAGAATCTAATTGTTCTATGTGTAATTCTTGATTTTATATATCAATAAAAGAATTAATTAAAGTGAAAATTTTGTGTATTGTATTCAACCCCCCCCCCCCCCCCCTCTTCTACAATACATGTTCTTGTTCTTATTAGCCACATGGGACTAACAATAAACTTAAACACTTCAAAAGATCAAACTCACCAAATAACTCAACAAATTGATAATTTTAAGTAAAACACACAAATACTTGAAAAATACACTTTTGGCATGTACAACGTTTTCACAAATCAACTTGAACTCACCTTGCTAGATTTAGGCTAAATCAAGATTTTCCCCAAACTTGAGCTTCTTTGAAGAAACTTGAATCCTCAAGCAAAATCTTCCAAAAACCTAGTTCCGTAAGTTTTCAACCATAAATATTCACATCCAACCATAAAGAATCATTCCCCAAACATTTTTACATCAAGATCTCAACTTATACCAAAACCCTGATTTCCATAGATGAAAAGAAGAGAAGATTACCTTAACCATAACTTGAATCCACCAAACAACACACCTCTAGATCACCAACAAAACAGCCAAGCTCCAACTCTTCAAAATGGACAAAAAGGTTGGATGAAACCCTAGAAAGCTTTGGGTGAAGAAGATGAAGTGAAAGGGTTTCAAGATTTGTTTCCCAAAACCATGGTAGATGAAGAAATCACTTGCAAATCTTGAATCTTGTAGCTAAATGGCTCAAAACCGACTTTAGGGCTTAGGGTTTTGGTTTGGGAGAGAAATATATGAAGGGGGAGAAGTGGGAAATGAAAATTGGGGTTGAAATGATGAAAATCGCGTTTTTATGCTCTAGGTGCCCGACGGCTAAAGTGACATGCGAGAGTGACATTTGTCACTTTCGCTAGGCACTCTCGCCGTGGTTCCATGATTCTCGATACAAAATCGGCGAGAGTGACATGCGATTGTGACACATGTCACTTTCGCTGGTTGTTGGTCCCGAAAGGCTTAAACAAGTTTGTAGAAGGGGGGGGGGGGTTGAATACAAACACACTATTTTACTTTTCTAAATTGTTTATTGATAAATCATTAACAATTTACAGCTTGTTGCGGAAACAAGATTAAGGATAAACCTAAATCTAAACAAGTTGGAACACTAAGGTTTCTTGCACTAAGAAAGATATGGAGATTACTAATAAAATCCTATCTTGAGAGAGATTTGAACTTGTCCAGAGTTAGCAAGTTACTTCAAATGAAGTGAGTTCATCTCTTTATATACTGCATGCATTTAATGCAATTCAGTATACACTTTACACGTGTCATCAGCGGATTGGTTGCATGTCATTGACCTTTGTTTGACAACCTTAGTAGCCGCATGAATGAACAGTGTAGTATTAGAGTGGTTGTACGATTTCAGATTTTCGGAGGTTCTTTTCTGACATTTCGTACGGTGGCGTGCAAGGGAGGTTAAGACAAAAGTACTTTGTACGGAGGACTTCATGATCAGCTTTCGTTGATTCAGCGATTATCATTTACTATTCAGCGAATGATAAAGTTCAGCGATAGCTGAAGTCTTGTACTTGATACTTCACGTTGAGTGGACAAATCTGAGTCTTCGCTGATCCGCATCAGTTCATTAGGAGACTTGTCGATGGTTCTTGAGCTTGATCTTCGACTTCAGCGTAGAACCTTTGTTGACGTGAATCTTGTCTTCAGGGATCATAAGTAAACAACTAACTTATCAGCGATCACCATAAGGACTGAACAGACTCAGCGATATGGTGAACAGTGTTCGCTGAATGTTTAATCTAAAAGTGCGAGAGTTCCTATCAGCAGTACTGTAAGATCTTAGTACTTATCAGCGATAGTGAAACTCTGATACATATTGTTTACTTACAATTTTCACTAAGTATTTAAGATAGGGTCATTATCAAATCACTGAGGGTTTGGATCAACAATCTCCCCCTATTTGATTATGACATAGCAACAAAGAAAATTGCTATTTAATGAAAACATAAGGATAAAAAGAACTCATAAAATATTTGTCCCTTTTACTGTTTTCTGGGTTCTTTTCAGTACTGATGGAGTAAAGTACATTCGCTGAAATCTTTCTTTAAATCTTTGAATCAGGTTACAATATGAATAAGAAAGATTACAAGTACAAGCGAAATAAATTACAAGTACTGAAGGATGACTGATACAATAGAGAAAATGGTGATTGTTGTCAGCCTTCAAAGGGTTCTTCCTTAATGAGAAGTTCATCAAGGGTTGTCTTTTCAGTTGGAATCATCCAGTCAGGAACCTTTTCTCCTTTATTCTTTAGCTTCAGAGCAGCTTCAAAAATCAAGGGTTTTAGGTGTCGTGCCTGAATGTCTTTTCTGAAGTCGCACCAGTAGATGAGATCTTTGAGCTGTTCGATTGGAGTGACTGGAAGCTCAGCGATTCGTTGAAAGCATTTACGTCCGTCGTAGTCAAGAAAGAATATTCCATAAGGATTACTGATGACTTTACCAGGGACGAAAAGTTCACATGGTGGCAAAGAGATGTCAAGGGTAGATAGATCAGGATCAGGACCAAGTACTTCAGCGCGAGAGAAACCAATTCTAGTTTCATTTCGTATGACAGGACCTGAGTTTGAATCTTGACGTTTCTTCTTTGGTGAGCCCCTTTTTCTTTTCGGCTTTAGATCAGGAACAGGAGGAATATCCACACAAGAAGATATCAAATCGATCTGTCTGTTTATCAGCTTTTCGAAATGATCCTTGTACTTAGATTTTGATGGTTGGATAGCTAACCTCATCTCCAGCCATTCAGAGAGACCATACCTTTTTACAGTGTCAGCACGAAAGGTTTCAGATGAGTCATCTTCTCTGAACAGTTTGATGTCAACAATAGGTACTCCGATGGAGGTTCTTCCAGAGATGAATACCTTGTTGATATTCGCTGGACGATATCTGAAGTGGATTTTCTCTTTACACCAGATCAGGGTGGTCTGAGAAACTTCAGCTTTCTTTTCCACGATCTTCTGGGCTTGTTCCCAAAGCTTTCGTTGGATTTGAATGGGAATACGCTTCAGCTTGGGGTCTTTGACAGATTCTTGAGTGAGCTTGATGGCGTATTCTCTGTCTTTATCTTCAGCTTCCTTCCTTTCAGCGATGAGGCGTTCAGCTCTGAGATGATCCTGGTATTCAGCTTTAGAGATTCTGAACTTAGGAAGAACTGAAGGTAGTTGATCGCGCCTTAGGATGATTCGCTGATCCTCGAATCGCTTTATCATTTCTTCTCTCCTCTTTTGAGGAACTGAGGAAGGTCTGTTTCTGTGCGAGAGAGGTTGTTCTTCTGATTCATCAGTCTCAGAGATTAAATCTAAGACTGGGATTATGTCTTCAGCGGTAGCTGGAATTATTGGTGAAGTCGCAATAGAAGATCTTTCAGCGATATCCTCAAACAGGGGAGAGGACTAGCTGAAACGCAGCGATCTTACAAATAAGAACTGGGTAGAAGAACTTGGGTAGAAAAGATAGAAAAAAATGTGGATGTGTATGGTGTTTGTGGAATGGATAACTGATTTTTCAGAGATGATCAGGGAAGGAAAAATAAGTTTAGTGTACCTGACAAATCGGCTTTGCAAGTAGGATCGCCAGATTATCATCTTCAGCGATGCCTTTGTCTTTGCTTTTCTCAGCGCCAGAGGCTGAGTGCTTTGTCTTTGTCTTCTCCCCTGAAGGTTCTTTTATTGAAATACCTTTAAGAGCTTTGGTTCGAGGAGTAGGTTTGACAACAAAGAAATCATCGTCATCTTCATCATCATCATCATCGTTCCTTGGAGAGGAGGATGGTTCAGCTTCAGGGATGTCGATGTCTTCGTCTTCTTCTGCTTCGGATTCCTCAGCATCTTCTTCGAGTTGCTCCCCCTCAGATACAGAGGCGAGGTTCTCGGTTCCCTCAGGGTTTTCATCTCCCTGAGGTCCAGTAATCAGATCTTCATTACCCTCTCCCCTGATAGATTCATCATGGGAAAGGTCTTCAACGCTCTTATTTTGATCTTCAGCGCTCTTCTCCTGTTCAGCGCTCTTCTCCCGTTCAGCGCTCTTCTCCCCCTCTTTCTCATGATGGGCGGGGGAGGAATGGGTAGACTCAGCATTGGTGTTGTCTCTGTCTTCTGGGCCAGAGACTTTCACACAACCTTCAAGCTTAGCTATTCTGTCTTCTAGGCCAGAAATAGCAGGCGTGATTTTCTTCAGCTCTTGGCGATCCTCTGCGGTGAATGAGTCCAAAATAGGTGCAGGGGCCGGAGCAGGAGCTGGATTATTTGCCTTGTTCACCAGCGTCTCGATCATTGTCTTTACAGAACTAAGATCGGTCTTCACTGAGCCCAAGTCGGTCTTGACCACTGACATATCACCTTCGAGTGTACCAACCGATTTCTTCAGCGTTGTAACCTCGCTGGAAATGGTGGAAACTGATGATTTGAGGTTGGTGTATTCAGTGTAGATGTCGGAGAGCACTTTGGCAAAGTCGGCGAGAGTTTTATCAAGGTCTTTGATGTCATCAGAGGAGGCCTTCTTTTCCACCACAGTAGTCAGCTTCGTCAGATTCTCTCCAGCGTTTGTTACAGCTGTAGAGTTATTTGATAGACCGGTGGTGAGATCCGTAAGTTTCATCTCCATAGACTTCAGAGACTGGTTGATATCTCCCAAATAAGGACCTGTAACATATAAGTACTTGTGAACAAAGGAAAGCTCAGAAGTTTCAGGTTTAGTTACAGTGTTTAAGGTGGGATCTGTACCTGCAGGAGCGTTGACGAACTCATCAAAGTTTCGAGTCCCTCCATAGTGTTCCATATCTCCCTCAAAAGTTACGTGAGGGATGGAGATCTCTGCAGGTCCTTTCTTCGTCATTCGCTGAGAAGCTTCAACGGCTTCTTGAATGATGGCATCTCCAGCTTTAACTGGAGGTGTGTCCAAAGAAATAGAGGGAGGAGCGAAGGATAAGAATTGGGGTTGGGTTGCAAGTTCAGCGTTGGATTCGCTGAGAAGTACTTCATCAGTCTTTTGAGAGACTGAAGAAGGTTTGGTAGATTCCAAAGTTCTAACCTCAGCGTTTAAGGACGCTGAAGTAGGTTTAGAAGGGATGGCTTGAATTGGTGTGGCAGAGCGTACCACGGAACTTTCCTTCAGCTCTTCAGAATGAGCTGAGGAGTCTTCAGCATGGAGTTGCTGGGGTTGCTCCTTGGTTTTCTTGATCCTTTTGGAATCAAGAGGGGTAAGAGATTGTTTCCTTTTCTTAGAAGGAATGGATTTTGTGGCCTGGGAATCAGCGAGGGGTATAGTCGCTGAAGGAGCCACAGAAAGCGGAAAATTAAGTAGAGTGAGAAGGGTAGAGAGACGTACCTCGTTGGCGACAGGCTTGAAGTCGAGAACTTTAGGGCCAATCTGAGAGAGTTTCAGATCACCCTCTTCAGGATAGCTGTCCTTCAGGCCATATTGAAATATGGCGCTGATGAATCGTGGGTAAGGAACCCATGCTGGTCGGTCAGCGGCAGAATCAACACGTTGAATGAGGTCTTCATAGATGATGGAGGCCCAGTCAATGTTGAGACCTTTCAGCAGTGCGTAACCCATGGCCTGCTGAGGTTGAGCGGCTTGATCAGAAGATCCGGATTTCGCTGTCATGCAGCTGATCAGGTGAGCGAAGATGAAGTTCATCTCGCTGGGCATCTTGGATTTCTTTATCAGCGTCAGCTTCTTCTCAGGTAGCTTGTCTCTTCCAGTCTCCCAGATGTAACCCATCGCATCAAGGAAAGCAATGATTTCTTCCCTGTCAGCGTGCTTCTTGTGGTCAGGAAATGGAATGAAAGGATTTTCTGAGGTAGCGTTAGGGAATTTCAGAGCTTTGCGGATTATTGCGGGGGTTATCTTGATGGTGCCATACTCAGTATCGCTGAGTATGCAGTCGATGGTTTTAGATGGATCTTTGGCTGAGGGTAGGTCGGTGTGTCTGGCAGAGTACCAGAATTGGGATAATAGACGCTGACTGGCAGGAGGTGTGATTGTCAGTGCTGTGTAGATGGGGCTATTCTTCAAAAAATTTACAGCGTCGTCTAGATGGGATACTTGCTTCCGAGGAGGAAACTCGAGAAGCGCTGAGAGGTTGTTTGCCTTTGTCCAGTCTAGTTGATCCAGCTCAAACTTAACCTGAGGAGCTTTGGTGATTTCCAGTTCCTCAGAATCAGCGGAGATGGACTCAGCGGTAACATTCAGCTTTGAAGTTGCCATTTCACTGTATTATCAGTTCAACCAAAGATGTTAACAAATAAGAAATATCTTAATGTGGAAAGAAAATTTCCATTAAGATTTTTTGAATTTTGTCCATTTCATTCAGACAAAAAGTCTTAATGAAGATTAGGGTTTTTCTTGTTTTTTTTAAAAAAAAACGAATATAACACCTATAAGCCTTGTATTCCAGTTTAAAAAAATGGATACGAAAGAAGAACAAGTTTAAGATTTTAGATTTAAAACTTGAAGAACAACCATGAAATGGTTGTGTTTATAAAACCATGAAAGAAAATGATTTTATTTTTGAGTTCTTTTGTTTGATCTTGTGTAAAACAATGATAAGATCGTAAACAAGTTATTCGCATTTGATAATAGATAAGAACATATTAACCTTGAGTTTGATGAAGAAGATGATGAACAGTTCTTGAAGATTGAGAGCACAAAATGCAACAGTGTTCTTTTCTTGCGGAGAAAGATTGATTCGCGTAAAAGACAAATATAAACTTTGAGAGTGTTTATATAGGAAGAGAGTAGAGAGAGAAAAACTTGAGCGGGAAAGTTTTTCATCATGACACGGATACGTGTTTGCATTTGATTGGATAGACAACGAAACGTGCAAACGTGTGTCAGAAAAGAGCGTGCCTGGTGTTATCCGTTGCAATGACGTCACAACTGTCCTTTCACATTCTTTCGTTGTCTCTGAGGTTTTGAAAGAAAAACTCAGGGACTCTTTGGAAAATATGAAGCACTGAATAGAAATATCAGTGAGGGTTTTAAGAAATTTCAAAATATCGCTGTTTAAGGAAGAGATATTCAGCGATGAAAGAATTTGAAATCTTGCATTTTCATGCGTTTTGTCAGAGAAAACATACCTTGATATCAGTTTAACCCAATTTATTCAGAGAGAAGATGATGAAATGGATTGTACAAGTTTATTTTATCCAGAGCCTATACAAGAATGTATAAACGTATCGCTGATTAAATGTGAACCGCTGAAGATTTATCCTTCAAAGTTCAGCATTCCAAGCTCGCTGATGAGAAAGTTGAATCTTGTCTCATCAAGAGGTTTGGTAAACAAATCAGCTAACTGATAATCAGTTGGGATAAAATGAAGTTCTATATCACCATTCATCACATGATCTCTGATAAAATGATATCTGATTTCTATGTGTTTTGTCTTTGAGTGTAGCACTGGATTGTTTGCTATAGCGATGGAACTTGTGCTGTCGCAATAGATTGGAATTTTGGAGAGCTGAAGATCATAGTCTAGTAGTTGATTTCTTATCCACAAGACTTGAGAACAGCAGCTTCCAGCGGCTACATACTCAGCTTCAGCTGTGGAAGTGGACACTGAGTTTTGCTTCTTACTTGTCCAACTTACCAGCTTTCCACCCAGGAGCTGACATCCTCCTGTGGTGCTTTTCCTATCCATTTTGTAACCTGTAAAATCACTGTCTGAATAGGCGGTTAGATCGAATCCTGAATCTTTGGGATACCAAAGACCTAGATTCGCTGTACCCTTAAGATATCGAAAGATTCGCTTTACAGCTTTCATATGAGATATCTTAGGTTCAGCTTGATATCGTGCGCACAGACATGTTGCAAACATAATATCGGGTCGGCTAGCTGTAAGATATAGTAGTGAGCCGATCATCCCACGGTACAGCGTGACATTGACAGGAACACCCTTTGTGTCCTTATCAAGTATCAGCGGTGGTGCCATAGGGGTTTTCATAGCTGAACTTTCAGTTAAGTCGAATTTCTTCAGCATATCTTTAACATACTTTCCCTGATTTATAAAAGTTCCTTTTTCAGTTTGCTTAATCTGAAGACCAAGGAAATATGTTAGTTCACCCATCATACTCATTTTATATTCATCTTTCATTCTATCAGCGAAACGAGTACAAAGCTCAGGGTTAGTAGAACCAAATATAATGTCATCAACATATATTTGAACTAAAATGATATGACCTTTTATTTTTCTAAAAAACAAAGTTTTGTCAATCTTACCTCTCTCAAATTTTTCAAGGTGGAGATAAGTAGAAAGAGTGTCATACCATGCACGAGGAGCTTGCTTCAAGCCATAAAGTGCCTTATCCAGCTTATAAACATAACCTGGACGCTTAGGATCTGAGAATCCTGGAGGTTGTTCCACATAAACTTCTTCATTCAGCTTTCCATTTAGAAACGCTGACTTAACATCCATTTGATGTACAGTGAAGTTTTTGTGTACAGCATATGCTAAGAAAAGACGAATAGATTCAAGTCTTGCTACTGGAGCAAAGGTTTCGTCATAATCTATACCTTCCTCTTGTCTGTATCCCTGAGCAACAAGACGAGCTTTGTTGCGAGTTACAGTACCATGTTCGTCCAACTTGTTTCGATAGACCCACTTAGTGCCTATCACTGTTTTGTCAGTTGGTCTCCGAACAAGTTTCCAAACTTTGTTTCTTTCGAATTCAGTCAGCTCTTCTTGCATAGCGCTGACCCAGTTTGGATCTCTGAGGGCATCATCTATTTTCTTTGGTTCAGTTAGAGAAATAAAGTTAACAAATAAACAAATATTACCTGCACTTCTACGAGTCTGAATACCAGCGTTGGGATCACCAAGAATTTGATCGATTGGGTGATTTACAGTCCATCGTTGAGCCGGAGCATGCGTCGCTGACTCAGTCTGAACTGGAGAAACTGAAGATGAGGCTTCAGCTACTTCTGGATAATCAGCTAAGAGAGGAATGCTTGCATTTGTCACTTCATTCACTGATTGCTGAGAAATAGATGGAATTTCTGAGACATTTGGATCAACTGCGGGTATAGTGTTTATAGGAACAGCTGAGACCCAAGATGTTTCAGCTTCACTATTCTGCATATTGGGAATGATAGTAGGACCATCATTTTCAGTTGTATGAGTATGAGTAGTGGGAACATCTTCTGAATCACCAAGATGAGAAAACATCCATTGATTCAGTTCTTCTGTATCAGCGTTCGGTTTAGAGTTCGCTGAACGGGATTCGTCAAACGTGACGTGAATAGTTTCTTCTACAGTTTGTCTTCTTCGGTTGAAGACTCTGAAGGCTTTGGAAACTGAGGAGTATCCAAGAAAGATTCCATCATCAGCCTTAGGATCAAACTTTCCAAGGGCATCTCTGTTGTTCAGTATGAAACACTGACAACCAAAGATGTGAAGAAAGCTGATTGAAGGCTTTCTCCCATGAAAAAGTTCATAGGCTGTCTTTTTGAATCTTTTGACTATCAGCGACCTGTTTTGCGTAAAACAAGCCGTGTTGACAGCTTCTGCCCAAAACTGAGTAGGCAGGTGAGAATCGCTGAGCATTGAACGTGCAGCTTCAATAATTGTTCTATTTATTCTTTCAGCGACTCCGTTTTGTTGTGGTGTTCTCACTGACGAAAAGTTGTGAGAAATACCCTTGCTTTCAATGAAGGAATCAAGAGAACTGTTTTTGAATTCAGTTCCATGATCACTCCTTATTGAGCGAACAATCATATTGTTCAGAGTTTCCATCTTCCGAACAAAGGTGATGAGTTCTTCAGGGGTGTCACTCTTAGAACGGAGAAACATTACCCATGTGTAACGAGAGAATTCATCAACTATGACCAGCGTATATTTCTTTCCAGCGATGGATTGTTTGTTAACGGGGCCAAACAAATCCATATGGAGTAGTTGAAGAGGAGATGACACTGAGGAAACTTGCTTGGACTTAAAGCTTGCCTTGGTCTGCTTCCCTTTTTCACACGCTGAGCATAAGGATTCTTTGGCGTATGAATGTTGAGGTAGACCAGTGACTAACTCTTTGGATGAAAGAGTATTCAGTGTCTTGAAGTTGAGATGTGAAAGCCTCTTGTGCCATAGCCAGTTGACATCAGAAGATGCCTTTGAGAAGAAACAGGAGTTCTCAGTGGTTGTTGAGTCCATGTTTATAACGTAAACATTTTCCAAATGATAACCGCTGAGAGCTATCTTCTCCTTTTTGTCAGAGACAAAGCAGGAATCCTTGGTGAAAATCACTTTGTTATCCATGTCGCAAATCTGACTGATGCTCAGAAGATTATGCTTCAGCCCTTCAACATATGCGACTCTTCTGAAGGATGTTGTACCATTTGAAAGTACACCATACCCTCGGGTGTGTCCTTTTCCATTTCCACCGAAAGTCACAGAGGGACCCTTCTCTTCCTTGTATTCAGCGAGCAGGCTTTTCTTTCCAGTCATGTGTCTAGAGCATCCGCTATCGAGATACCAGATACCCTTCTTAACCTGCAATACAGAGGAAGATTAGTTTTGCTTGGGTACCCACTTCGTCATGTATACATGTTTGTCAGTGGAAGAGGTTGGAATGGGTTCAGCAGTCTTCGCAGCATTTGAAGATTCAGCTTTGTCTTTCTTCACTTTGGTCAATTTCTTGACCTCAACGGTAGGAGTCACCTTGACCTGACTTGCAACTGGTTTGGTCTTCTTGGGTGCTATCTTCACCTTAGCTATGTTATCAGCTTTGGTGGCTGTGGGACACTTACTTGCAATATGATCGGTAAGTCCACAGTGATAACATTTCCTATAACTAAAATTAGTTCTAGGACCACTTGAGTGCTGAGCTTTTAATTTGGAATTAGAAGTGCCAGCACCAAGTACACTATTGGTTTTTGAAATAGGACAAACATTCAGTTCTTCAGATTTCTTACCAAGGACATCTACTCTGAGTCTAGGAGTAGGTCGCTGAACTGATCCAGAGGTCTGATTTCTAGAACCAGATGAATGAATCACTAAGGCTTTGGAAGCATTCAGCTTAGGTACTAAAGTACCCTTCTGAGGATTTTGATAAATTAAAATTCCTTTACCTTTATCTTTAGAGACAGAGGTAGGTTTTGAATAAACCATTTTCTCCTTGCCTTTTGAGGAGGTAGGAGTTTCCTCAGGGATTGGTGTAACCGACGAGGAGTACTGAGATGAAGAAGTGTCAGCTACTGAGGATACGAACGTTCCAAATTTAAGCATTGAACGTTCAGTGGTTGGTATTGGAGTATCATATTTATAACCCAAACCACGTTTATCACTCAGAGGAATCTGAGCCTTAATTATCTCAGTGATCTTTGTTGAAGAATTACACCATCCTTCAACAGTAGCTTGTTCAGCTTTTAATGCAGCGATTTTTAAAATCTTCTTCAAATTTAGAAAGCTTTTCTATTTGAAGGTGGCAATTTTTAAGCTTTTCAGCGAGATCAAGATTTTGGTTTTCAACCACAGCTTTGCCGTTCATGGCTTCGTATAAACTTCTAGTCAGTAGTTCGATTTTACGGAGACTATCAGCTTCATCAATATTTACAATATTGGTAAAGAAGGAAGGTGATACCTGAATGGCAGATGTTGAAGTGGAGGGAATGTCTGAACTTTCTTCCTCTTCTTCAATCTTGGCCATGAGACATTGATTTGCTTCATCATCTTCAGAATCAGATGATGAGGCTTCTTCATCAGAAGCAGCCCAATCATAGTCAGCCATCAGGCCTTTTCCTTTCTTCTTAAAGCTTTTCAGCTTTGCATACTTCTCCTTCAACTTTAAGTATTTGTCGTCTTTATTCCTTGGAACAAAGGATTTCTTTGTAAAAGTTGAAGGTCTCATGATTTTCTTTGACCTGCACTCGTTAGCGAAATGACCTGTCTTTTCGCAGTTAAAACAAGTAGCAGTAGCCTTATCAACAAAAGCTGATGACTTAGGCTTGTCAGCTATAGAAAGAGTTTTGTTCTTTCTAAACATTTTCTTCTTGGCGAATCTCCTGAACTTTTTAGTTAGGAGAGCCAAGGATTCATCATCTGAAGACCTTTCAGAGTTACTTTCTAACTCAGTGATAGTGACCACGGGTCGCTGAGTAGAAGGTTCCTCTGAGATTAAAGCAACAGAGGTGCTTTTGGAATCTTTTACAAGATTCTTCTTAAGATGGCTAGATTGCTCATGATTCAGCAATGTGCCATATAAGGTAGCAAGTGTCATTGATCTTAGATCTTTTGACAGCTTGAGACACATGGAATAATTGTCCCAGCTTTCAGGTAAACATTCTAAAAACTTTGTCAGAACTTCAAAGTTAGAATATTCCTTACCAACCGTTTTAAGATCTATAATTAAGCAATTAAAACGTTGATGTACTTCAGAGAGAGTTTCATTCTTACCAGAGATGAAACTTTCGTATTGTCTTACCAGGTTGATCTTTCTTGAATCCTGGACTTCAGACGTTCCTTCATACTGAACACATATTGTGTCCCACATGGCTTTTGAGGATTTCAGGTTCATGACGGAATGGTAGACTTCGTCAGGAAGGGCCATGGATAGTATGGATCTGGCTTTTGTATCTATAGCCACTTTCTTCTTGTCTTCATCGGTCCAATGATGGATTTCCTTTGGAATCAGCCTTTCTGGAATAGCAGCCCTAGTTGCAGTGGCTGGAACTGCAGGATCAATTGTTACAGGGATGTGTGGGCCGTTTTCAAGATAGTAAGGTATAGTAGGGTCTACACCTTCTAAGAAGAGTGTCATCCTATTTTTCCATAAGTTGAAGTTGTCTCTGGAAAATCTAGGGGGCTTTGCAAGAGAACCATTGTCAATATAGTGAGTGTTTGTGTTTGAGTTGGCCATTTTCAGATAATAGCAAGGAAGAGAAATATCTTAGATTAGATCTTGTTTATGAGTTTAAACAAATCTGCTCTGATACCACTTGTTGGTCCCGAAAGGCTTAAACAAGTTTGTAGAAGGGGGGGGGGGGGGTTGAATACAAACACACTATTTTACTTTTCTAAATTGTTTATTGATAAATCATTAACAATTTACAGCTTGTTGCGGAAACAAGATTAAGGATAAACCTAAATCTAAACAAGTTGGAACACTAAGGTTTCTTGCACTAAGAAAGATATGGAGATTACTAATAAAATCCTATCTTGAGAGAGATTTGAACTTGTCCAGAGTTAGCAAGTTACTTCAAATGAAGTGAGTTCATCTCTTTATATACTGCATGCATTTAATGCAATTCAGTATACACTTTACACGTGTCATCAACGGATTGGTTGCATGTCATTGACCTTTGTTTGACAACCTTAGTAGCCGCATGAATGAACAGTGTAGTATTAGAGTGGTTGTACGATTTCAGATTTTCGGAGGTTCTTTTCTGACATTTCGTACGGTGGCGTGCAAGGGAGGTTAAGACAAAAGTACTTTGTACGGAGGACTTCATGATCAGCTTTCGTTGATTCAGCGATTATCATTTACTATTCAGCGAATGATAAAGTTCAGCGATAGCTGAAGTCTTGTACTTGATACTTCACGTTGAGTGGACAAATCTGAGTCTTCGCTGATCCGCATCAGTTCATTAGGAGACTTGTCGCTGGTTCTTGAGCTTGATCTTCGACTTCAGCGTAGAACCTTTGTTGACGTGAATCTTGTCTTCAGGGATCATAAGTAAACAACTAACTTATCAGCGATCACCATAAGGACTGAACAGACTCAGCGATATGGTGAACAGTGTTCGCTGAATGTTTAATCTAAAAGTGCGAGAGTTCCTATCAGCAGTACTGTAAGATCTTAGTACTTATCAGCGATAGTGAAACTCTGATACATATTGTTTACTTACAATTTTCACTAAGTATTTAAGATAGGGTCATTATCAAATCACTGAGGGTTTGGATCAACACTGGTCACTTTAGCCGAAGTTGTACCGAAAGTTTCTTTGGTCGTTACTTCTTCGTTTTAGCTCCGTTTTTGCTCTGGAAAGGCCCGTTGAACTCGTATTTGAATCCTCCATCCATCAAGACTATAAAATCTAGGATTTAAGCCAAAATTTTATTTTTCATATATATCTTAAAATGTCGATACCTTCTAAAGATCGGGGTGTTACAGATGGACACTAAGGTCAACTGTCTCTTGAGGTGAAACTTGTCGAGGAATCATAGGAACACTTGAGAATATATAGTCAATAAGTGTTATACGATTAACATTGTACGGGTGGAATACTTACGTGTTCCCTCCACCCTCAATGGATACGGGTCTCCCTCGTTGTTGTCAATATTATATTGAATGTTGTGATATGCATGTTTTAATTACCGTTGAGCCTTGTGCGAGTAACTACAAGTATTGACTTTAATATTGGAACCCCTCCACATATATTAAGGTTTGATTGAATGATTACTCCCATGCTCGGGTATTTGGACTTTATTTCTATTTACACTTTGCGTGAGTTGCTGAGTCGGTCACATGCTTTTGGGAACGTATTTTAATCATATGGATTGTTTTCCATGTTTTATGGGTGATATATTATGCCTCCTCCTTATTGGGGTGTCTCGAATATTAGAGTTTTATTCTAGTCTACTTTATTTGAAAATGTAATATTTTTATTCACGTTTAAGTGAGTTTTGGATTTGAGTCCATTATTGGGAAACGCTTTATATTGGAGTTTTTGCCGCGAAATTTATGTGCGTTGGAAAATGGGTTGGTTGCAAATCTAAATATAATCCTTTTTGCAAAATCATGATTTTGTGTTGTACTCCTTTTGTTTAACGAACTGTTTTAATCATGATGAAAACTCTTGAACTCACTAGCCTAACATTTTTATTTGTCGGCATGTGCAACAGGTTCCGGTTAGGGATAGTTCTAGTGACACTATGAAGTGTGGAGAGCTAGTTGTGTGTTCAAGAAGTAAATGTCTTGGTGAATTGAAGTCTTCTGCATTTTGGGAATAGCAACTTTGTATTGAGTTGAGTAACACCCGATCTTTTGTAGTCCTCGTGTAGGACTTAGGATATTGAATTGTTGAAGTTGTTATGTTTTTATGATTGAGGCATTTCCAAGTATGGTTTGTAGAAGGAATTTTATCCTAATTTGATTACTTAATCGAAGTTTTTGTTTAGTTGTTCTTTCCAATTTTGAGGGTGTTACACTAAACATATGAACATGTATAACGTAGATTTTTATTAAGGTTTTCGATTGAAAATCATATGAATTATTTTAAATGCTATTGTTAGTGTGTTCAACTACCAACTAATTTATTTATCTTAATTTATCTTTGAGAAAAGTGACTTGAGATTAAATTTGTGATTTGTATGCCTAGGGTGAGAATTTGGATAAAGATATACCAGTTAAATCCTAGGTTCATAATTTAAATTGCCTTTTGGAGAATTAAATTTATGAAAATAGTATCTTTTAACACATTTTCAGACATAACCACATAAATCTCTAATAGTTTTGGTTGAGGATAGATGACCCACAAACATATACAAAAAGACAAAAAAACTGAAAAGGTTGGCGCACGACAAGACAACCTGGAATGACAAGACAAAAAGT
The DNA here is from genome assembly GCA_033807775.1 of Saussurea involucrata. Classification (NCBI taxonomy): domain Eukaryota; kingdom Viridiplantae; phylum Streptophyta; class Magnoliopsida; order Asterales; family Asteraceae; genus Saussurea; species Saussurea involucrata. The sequence continues at coordinate 31,897,247 of CM066316.1, forward strand.
TGAAAAAGCTTCCGCCTCGGTTGTGGATATCTCGCCAAGGGGGAGATGCCCCTTGACCGTCGCGAGGTGACCCACCAAATCCGACATGTTTCCCTTCCCAATACAACTTTGACCCTACTTTTGTTTTTACTAATACTTTTTATTATTTTTTCTGCATTTCTTAATTTTTACCACTTTTCTTATTTTTTTACCACTACCTTTCTTACTTTTTACCTACATTTCATATCTTTTTATCTATCTTTCTTATTTTACCACACTATCCTTTATCACTTTAACCTACCCCTTTTATTTTTACCATCCAACTTTTTTCTTTATAAATTTCATGCACCATCAATATAAAACCATCAATTCTAAAGAAACATCTTTCTACCATCATGTAATTTATAAAAAAAAAGTTAGCTGGTAAGAATAAAAAAGATAGGTGAAAATGATAATGGGTAGTGTGGCAAAATAAGAAAGATAGGTAAAAAATATATGAAATGATAGTTAAATAATAGGAGAGATAGTGGTAAAAAATGTAGGTAAAAAATGTAGTACTAAAAAACAAAAGTATGGTCAAAGTTGTAGTGGGAAGGAATTATGTTAGATTTGGTGCGCGTCTGTCAAACGGGCATCTTGCCCATTGGCGAGATACCTACAACCGAGGCGGAAGCTTTTTCAGTCTTTTTCCTTGTCTTATCGTGCATCACCTTTTTCATTTATTTTTTTTGTCTTTTCTAAAGGTTTGTGGGTAATTTCTAATCAACCAAAACTATTAGAGATGTATGGGGTTATTTCTAAATTGTGTTAAAAATAGGCTATTTTATAAACTTATTTTTCCAAAAGGGCATTAAAATTAAGAACCAACTAAATCCGAGTATTGTTTTTAGCAATCTTGGTATAAAAAAATCTCTGAATTTGTGGGTTGAAATCGAGAGATGAAATGTGCAATCTCAGAGATAACCATGTTATAACTCGAGACATGGTAACATGCAAAGCTGTGATTGTTTATTCAATTAATTGATTTTTTTGATGATTATTCAGCTTGAAGTGTGCTATGTGAAAGATATTAGGATTTCAACTCACAACTGCTTTGTTTTTACAAAAAACTTCAAGCTAACGTGTTTCTAAATTTGCTTAAATTTTCTAACATTTATAAAATTAGTTCATCATCCAAACTAAATTGGCAGTTAATTGTGAATGTAGTCATAATAATACCAAGTCTCTAGTTCCTTTAGTTTGATACTCGTACGTACTATACATATTTCTTAATTCGACATCCTACAGTTACAGATAGATTTAAGTGGGGCGTAAACCCGCCTATCAGGTGACCCCCCCCCCCCCCCCCCCACATACTTGCCTCGTCGACCCCATTGACCATCATGTCACTATGGTCGTCATCATAGCAATCACCCACCCCCACCTTGGTGGTGAGTGATAGCAATAGTGGTACCCACCCCGCCCTCGCTATACCCCACCATGTCACTATTGTTTTCGTCACAGCTACCACCCTCGCCTCGCACCGAACCCCAGCCTCGCCACCCACATAGATAGTTGGTGGCGGGGGTGGTAGTTGTGAAGATGACGAGTAGTGACATGTCAGTAGGTGGGGCGGGGTGCCAACGACAGTAGTAGGGGGTTTGGGGTTGCAAAGGGACAGTTACAATAGTAGGATGGTCATGGTGGGGGCAAGGGTGGACGATGTTGATTAAATTGGATGCAAATGGATGTAATCCAATTCCTTTACTTATACAAGGAATGTTGAATTCAAAAGATTCTATATATTTCAATATGTGAACCAAACAAAAGAATGGGAATTCAATGGAAGAAATTGATCATTCCAATTCCTTTGAAATCTTTTAAATCCTCTAAATCAAGGTTGTTCAAAGAAACCGGAAAATCGAGAACTCGATCCGAACCGCTTTATCTGAAACCGAAAACCGAAAAAACCAAAAACCGAGAAAACCAAAAATTGGAAAAACCGAGTATTCACGGATCGGTTTCGGTTTTAAGTTGTAGGTATCCGTGGGTGTAATACCCCGGGTAAGTTCGTTAGTTAAATGTTAGTACCGTTAAATTTTGTTAACTTTAAAATTTGAAGTTTAGGTTAAATTATAAGTAAGGGATGCTTTGGTCATTAGTGAAGAGTTAAAGGGTTAAATTGGTAAATTAAGTTGATAATATCTGAATTAGGAGTCTAGATGTCTTCATTTCAATAAAACTCAGATTGGTGTATGTGTGTGTGTTGGGAGCAAAAAGGAGAAGAAGAAAGAAGAAAGGAAGAGATTTGCTTCAAGTTTGACTCATTAGAAGTGATTTGAGGTAAGTACCTTTACAAATTATGTTTATAAGGGTTAGTATGCAGTTTCTATCAGTTTAGAATTAGCAGAATCGAACTAGTATAATTTTCAGTCGGATTCTGGTCAAAATTGGCAAAATCATCAGAGGTGTCCGGGCACAGCAAGAACGTGTCCGGGTAGTTTGGCTGATGTTGTCCGGATGATGGTATAGTGGTGTTCGGACGATGGGTTTATCCGGGTAAGTTCTCTTTTCCTTGATTATCCGGATGAAATATGATACCGGATAGCGTCTGGATTACTCAGGTTTCCGGATGATGTCCGGATTAATTATATTGTCCGGAAAAGGTATGCTGTCCGGAAAAGGCATGCTGTCCGGATAAATGGTGTTGTCCGAAAACTCTGTTTATGTCCGGATACTTGAGCTGTTGACCAATTCTGAGATTTCTAAACGTTGTTAGTGGTCTGATAACAACGTATATTATTGAGCTATGATTAGTTGATGATTAAGGACTAGAAAATAGTATAGACTCGACTTAAGTTCGGGTTTGGGGGAGATGTTTGAGGAATTAAACTACTTTAAGTTCCTAAGATTTTTGTGTGTGCTTTTGGTAAAGTGGTATATGTATTTGACTTGTACAGATACTGTGAATTTGGAATTGAAGGATCGAAGTGCGTGATAAATATCTTGGAAGGATTTTTGGATATAAGCTAAACAGGTGAGTTTTACTTCAAAATATTTTTAACTGGAATACATATATGTGTGGAATGGATATATGATTAAGGTATGAATATTATGTGTTTATAATATAGTAAGATATTATATTCATATGTGCATTACACAACATAAGTGTACTTTAGTCGGGTTCCGGTATGCGGACCGATGGGTAGTCGGGTTCCGGTGTGCGGACCGGTGAGTAACCGGGTTCCGGTGTGCGGACCGGTAACGTTGATTATTTATTAGTTGGCTTGCTACCAATTAGTATGGACAGTTGTGGAGGAATAAGGTAGGATGAGATGTACGAGTCTTGAATGGTATTGATATACGTGTAGTATATGGATGTATATGAAAAGTTTTATATAAATGGTTTTAATACAAAGGTTTACTAAACTGACAGGGATTTCCTCACTAGACCATTAGGTCTAACCCTCATTTCTGTTTTAAAAATATGTATTCCAGGTGGTGGATCAGGTAAGAGCAAGTAAATAGGACTCTCGATGGATAGCTTTTGTGAAGATATTGGTTATGAAGTTATGGATGTATTTTGTACTTATGACTTTGTTATTAGTCAACATGTAATTTAATTTGCAAAAAAGTTTGTACTGATTTACTTATTATGTTTAGCAAGACTATGGGACCGAATGTGAATTACGATGTATCTTTTGATCATTTTAGTATATAAAATGTATGTTATTTGTATATATGAAATCCGGGTTGTTACAGATGGTATCAGAGCCCTAGTTTAAGAGATTTAGGTATTGGTACTTGTACCTAGACTTAAACTGCATGTGAAGTAGGATGTCCCTATTATTTTAGAACCTGAGGATGCTAAGTATAAAAAAGTAGAAGGAACATCATGTAAGGTAATTTCAGATTACACCTGGCCAGTGTAATTATGATCTTACAGGTACATGTTTGAACTGGGATACCTTGTTATATGGGGTATGTGCTTATGTGTATATTAACCTTGTTTGAATCTACAGAATGGCAAGTGGCACTAGACAAAAGAATCGAAGGGGAGGAAGGAATTCGGGTGGAGAGAACCCACCAGTAGGAATAGGGGGAAGAGGAGGAGATCGTGGTGGGGGCCGAACTGGGGGTAGAACACAACCTCAAGGTACAGAGTTTGTTACACGGGATGACCTGACTGCTGAAATGGGAAGACTACAGGCTAGCATACAAGCCATGTTTGAACGAAGTCGTCATAATGAAGCTGATACACCAGATCCGGAACCTGAAGTCGAAATGCCAATCACCCCTGCTGTCTTACCGATAATGAAAAAGTGTGATTACAAAATGTTTCTTAGTTGCAAGTCCCCTACGTACTCAGGAGATCGGGATCCAGTAAAAGCGATGAGATGGCTGAAAGAAATAGAAGCTATCTTTAAGACGAGTAAATGTGCCGAAGAGGATAGAGTACTTTATGGAACTGCAATTTTATAGGGCGATGCTTTATACTGGTGGGAGGCTCATATTGAATCGGGAGGATCGGACATATATTCTACTTTTTCTTGGGAAGAATTCGTTTTAGCTTTCACAAAACAATTCTGTCCACAAGCAGCCGTTAGACAATTGGAGGAAGAATTTATGAGCCTGCAACAAGGGAATTTGTCAGTTGGAGACTATACTGCTCGTTTCATAGAAAAATCTCGTTTTACGGGATATTACGTTGCTACGGAGAAACTGAAGATGGATAGATTTATCTATGGGCTAAATTCAGAAGTCAGAAGATTAGTGACTGCAACAAGGCCAGATACCTTTACAGCCGCAGTGGACACTGCTGAAAATGTAGAACGAGACAACAGAAGGGATGTCGGTGATAAGAGTACGGGGAAAAGGAAATGGGAAGGGCCACCACATGATCCGAAGAAGTCTAGATTTCAGAGATTCGATAATCGTCCACCTTTCCGACCAATGGAAAGACCTTGTCCAAAGTGCCACCGTATCCATCAAGGAAACTGTCAGATTGAATCGCGAGTTTGTTATAGGTGTGGGAAGACCGGGCATGTTATTAAAGATTGTCGATTAACGAGGTTTTGTTTCTTGTGTAATTCTCCGGATCACCTTCAGTCAGATTGTCTGTGAGGTAGAATACAACAGGGGGGCACATCAGGGAAACCAGCAATTGCTAGACCAGTAGTTCCAAGAATAGAACCGCCGAGAACAAGGGGTCGTACATTTCAAATGACAGCTAAAGAGGCAGAGGAAACTCCGGATGTGGTTACAGGTACATTTTTCATAAACTCTACACGTGCTAAAGTGTTGTTTGACTCTGGTGCAAACCGATCTTTTGTGTCTCCTTCATTTGCTGCTCACATGCATTTAGAGCCTAAAATGTTAGAACATGCCTTACTGGTAGACACTGCAAATGATAACCAAGTGTCAGTTAAAGAAGTTTTTGATTGCTGTGTGATAGATATAGAGGGGTGTGGAGTACCGATACAACTATTTCCTCTAGCCTTGATCGAGTTTGATGTGGTAGTAGGGATGGATTGGTTAGCTGAGAATCAGGCTAACATAGTTTGTGATAAGAAAATAATCAATGTCGTTTTACCTGATAAGAGGTCAGTAGTGATTTATGGTGATCGTAAGAATCATTAGTCTAGCCTAATATCTATGATAAAAGCCCGTAAATGTGTCAGCAAGGGTTGCCCGAGTTACTTAGAATATGTGATAGATAGTAGGCCTGAAAAAATTAAGTTGGAAGATATTCCTATTGTTAGTGAATTTCCTGAAGTATTCCCTGAAGACTTGAATAGTCTTCCGCCCATTAGAAAAGTAGAGTTTGGTATAGATCTGATTCCTGGAGCCGCTTCTATTGCCCGTGCACCGTATCGTCTGGCACCTCCAGAGATGAAAGAGATGATGACACAACTACAAGACCTATCCGACAAAGGCTTCATCAGACCTAGTTCTTCGCCGTGGGGAGCGCCAGTTTTGTTTGTGAAAAAGAAGGACGGTTCAATGAGAATGTGTATTGACTACCGGGAGCTGAATAAGCGCACGATCAAGAACAAGTATCCACTTCCAAGAATTGATGATCTCTTCGATCAATTAGTTGGAGCTTGTTATTTCTCCAAGATTGATCTCAGATCTGGCTACCATCAGTTGAAGGTTAAAGAAGAAGACGTTCTAAAGACTGCTTTTCGTACAAGGTACGGCCACTACGAATTCTTGGTGATGCCATTCGGACTGACGAACTCTTCAGCCGCTTTTATGGATCTAATGAATCGGGTATGTAAGCCTTATCTCGATAAATTTGTCATTGTATTTATCGATGATATACTTATCTATTCCCGATCCAAAAAGGATCACGCACAACACCTTCGTTTGATTCTGGAGTTGTTGATGAAAGAAAAGTTGTATGCTAAATTCTCGAAGTGTGAATTCTGGTTGCGGGAAGTTCAGTTTCTGGGGCATGTCGTTTCAGAGAAAGGCATACAAGTAGATCCGATGAAAGTGGAAGCGATTGAAAGATGGGAACCGCCAAGGACGCCAACCAAAGTACGTAGTTTTCTGGGTCTAGCTGGCTACTATCGGAAATTTATAAAAGACTTCTCTCGAATCGCGACGCCATTGACTAAGCTGACTCGAAAGAATCTAAAGTTTGAATGGAGAGCAGACCAGTATGAAGAATTCAGAATATTGAAAGAGAAACTCTGCAGCGCGCCAATATTAGCATTGCCAGAAGGTTCTGATGATTTTGTTGTCTACAGCGATGCTTCCAAACTAGGATTAGGATGTGTACTTATGCAACGTGGAAAGGTGATTGCTTATGATTCTCGTCAACTGAAGGACCATGAAAGATAGTATCCTACACATGATATGGAGCTTGCAGCAGTTATCTTCGCGTTGAAAATTTGGAGACATTACCTTTACGGTTCTAAATGCCAAATATTTACCGATCATAAGAGTCTCCAACATCTTTTCGATAAGAAGGAATTGAATATGAGGCAAAGAAGATGGCTAGAATTGGTGAATGATTACGACTGTGAAATACTTTATCACCCGGGAAAGGCAAACGTGGTAGCAGATGCACTGAGTCGTCAAGAAAGGAGTGGAACAATAAGAGCTATTTCACTACGGGCTGAACTGCTACCGAACATCTTTGACGATTTGCAAAAGTGTCAAATAGAAGCGTTTCAAGAAGAACATCTGAAGTCAGAACGATTAGTGGGGGTATCAGCATTGCTAGAAAAAGATGATCGTGGGTTATTATGTTTGGGAAGCAGAATTTGGGTGCCTCGTATGGGTGGGTTACGTGATCGGGTACTACAAGAAGCTCACCAGTCTCGTTTTTCTATTCACCCGGGTACGAACAAGATGTATAAGGATCTGAAACAATTTTATTGGTGGCCGGGGATAAAAAGAAGCATTGCTCAGTAAGTGGAAAATTGTGATACTTGTAAGAAAGTGAAGATTGAACATCAAAGGCCGTTTGGTCAATTACAACGTCTGGAGATACCAATGTGGAAATGGGATCAGATCACTACTGATTTCATTACCAAGCTACCTAGAACTCCGAAAGGATTTGATACTATTTGGGTGATTGTTGATAGATTAACGAAGTCTGCTCACTTCTTGCCGATAAAAGAAACTGATTCGATGGAACGCTTAGCCAAATTGTACATTGACGAAATAGTAACGCGACATGGAGTACCAATCTCTATTATTTCTGATCGAGATAGTCGTTTTACTTCTAGATTCTGGAGAAGCTTTCAAAAAGAAATGGGAACACAGGTAAAGTTAAGCACAACATATCATCCTCAAACGGACGGTCAAAGTGAAAGAACAATCCGGACTTTAGAAGATATGCTCCGGGCTTGTATTATTGACTTTGGGGGATCATGGGATAAAGATCTTCCGCTGATCGAATTTTCTTACAACAACAGTTATCATTCCAGCATACAAGCGGCACCGTTTGAAGTTCTGTATGGTAGAAAATGTCGAACACCTTTATGTTGGAACGAAGTGGGAGAGAAACAGTTAGCGGGGCCAGATATAATACAGTTAACGGCAGATAAGATTACTCAGATTCGGGACAGATTGAAAATGGCTCAAGACAGACAGAAAAACTATGCTGACCGACGTCGGAAACCGTTAGAGTTTCAAGTTGGAGATTTTGTAATGTTGAAAGTATCGCCATGGAAAGGAGTTATACGTTTTGGGAAACAAGGAAAACTTAGTCCGCGGTACATTAGGCCATTTGCAATAACAAAAAGAATTGGTGAAGTGGCTTACAGGTTAGATCTTCCGCCAAAGTTAAGCATGATTCATAACGCGTTTCACATTTCGAATTTTTGGAAATGTTTAGTTACGCCAAATCAGGCCGTCTCTCTACCAGATATACGAGTGGATGAAAAGCTGAATTATGTGGAGGAACCGGAAGCCATAGTTGACCACAAAGTTAAAGTGCTGCGGAATAAAGAGATCAGACAAGTGAAAGTTCAGTGGAGACATCATAGAGGGCAGGATGCTACTTGGGAATCGGAATCCGAAATGAGAACCAAATACCCTCACCTTTTTGCCTAACCGAATTCCGGGACGGAATTTTTTTAAGGGGGAGATGATGTAATACCCCGGGTAAGTTCGTTAGTTAAATGTTAGTACCGTTAAATTTTGTTAACTTTAAAATTTGAAGTTTAGGTTAAATTATAAGTAAGGGATGCTTTGGTCATTAGTGAAGAGTTAAAGGGTTAAATTGGTAAATTAAGTTGATAATATCTGAATTAGGAGTCCAGATGTCTTCATTTCAATAAAACTCAGATTGGTGTATGTGTGTGTGTTGGGAGCAAAAAGGAGAAGAAGAAAGAAGAAAGGAAGAGATTTGAGGTAAGTACCTTTACAAATTATGTTTATAAGGGTTAGTATGCAGTTTCTATCGGTTTAGAATTAGCAGAATCGAACTAGTATAATTTTCAGTCGGATTCTGGGCAAAATTGGCAAAATCATCAGAGGTGTCCGGACACAGCAAGAACGTGTCCGGGTAGTTTGGCTGATGCTGTCCGGATGATGTTATAGTGGTGTCCGGACGATGGGTTTATCCGGGTAAGTTCTCTTTTCCTTGATTGTCCGGATGAAATATGATACCGGATAGCGTCCGGATTACTCAGGTTTCCGGATGATTTTCGGATTAATTATATTGTCCGGAAAAGGTATGCTGTCCGGAAAAGGCATGCTGTCCGGATAAATGGTGTTGTCCGAAAAACTCTGTTTATGTACGGATACTTGAGTTGTTGACCAATTCTGAGATTTCTAAACGTTGTTAGTGGTCTGATAACAATGTATATTATTGAGCTATGATTAGTTGATGATTAAGGACTAGAAAATATTATAGACTCGACATAAGTTCGGGTTTGGGGGAGATGTTTGAGGAATTAAACTACTTTAAGTTCCTAAGATTTTTGTGTGTGCTTTTGGTAAAGTGGTATATGTATTTGACTTGTACAGATACTGTGAATTTGGAATTGAAGGATCGAAGTGCTTGATAAATATCTTGGAAGGATTTTTGGATATAAGCTAAACATGTGAGTTTTACTTTAAAATATTTTTAACTGGAATACATATATGTGTGGAATGGATATATGACTAAGGTATGAATAATATGTGTTTATAATATAGTAAGATATTATATTCATATGTGCATTACACAACATAAGTGTACTTTAGTCGGGTTCCGGTGTGCGGACCGATGGGTAGCCGGGTTCCGGTGTGCGGACCGGTGAGTAACCGGGTTCCGGTGTGCGGACCGGTAACGTTGATTATTTATTAGTTGGCTTGCTACCAATTAGTATGGCCAGTTGTGGAGGAATAAGGTAGGATGAGATGTACGAGTCTTGAATGGTATTGATATAAGTGTGGTATATGGATGTATATGAAAAGTTTTATATAAATGGTTTTAATACAAAGGTTTACTAAACTGACAGGGATTTCCTCACTAGACCATTAGGCTAACCCTCATTTCTGTTTTAAAAATATGTATTCTAGGTGGTGGATCAGGTAAGAGCAAGTAAATAGGACTCTGGATGGATAGCTTTTGTGAAGATGTTGGTTATGAAGTTATGGATGTATTTTGTACTTATGACTTTGTTATTAGTCAACATGTAATTTAATTTGCAAAAACGTTTGTACTGATTTACTTATTATGTTTACCAAGACTATGGGATCGAATGTGAATTACGATGTATCTTTTGATCATTTTAGTATATAAAATGTATGTTATTTGTATATATGAAATCCGGATTGTTACAGTGGGTAACCGATCTGAACCGATATATATAGTACAATTAATAATATTATATTTAATATTTACTATTTAATTGTTGAATAGTCATCCACAAATAGTATATATTTTTAAACAATAAAACTTATTTTAATTTATTGTTCTTGGATTATTTTTATATATTTGTTACGTAATTGGTTTAAATTTTGGGAAATTTATTAAAATGCCCTAACTTCACTTTTGATTTACTGATATACCCAAAATCTCCCCAAGTTTACCAAAATACCCAAAGAAATCCGTGAAAGGGTTCGTGATCACGGATCCAAAGTAAAAAAAGTTACATTTTGGTCCCTAAAATCCGTGAACTATGTCCGCGGAGTCCGCGAAGGCCCCTGAATTCCGTGAAGTTTACAACTTTGGTCCCTGAGTCCGTGAAATGTATTAGGGTCCGTGAATTGGTCCGTGAAAAGGCCTATGATTTCACGTTTTATGAGTTTTTCACGTTTTTGTGCATCTTTTATTGTTTTTTTCCACAAGTAGTCTGTTAATTGTACTATTGTCATTCAATTTGTGGTTGCAATTCATCTTTCGCATACAACTTTTATCTATAAAGATCAGTAAAATGTAATCCCTAATCGTTCATCACATCCATTCCATTGTTCTTTCTTGCTTTCTTTCTTCATCATTTCAATTTGAGATTCTACTGAAAAAATGAGTTCAGCTGTTGAAAAAGCTAAGCTATATTTCTGTTGTGATGGTGAATGAGCGCAAGATAACAATGAGTGAGATTTTTCTTACAAGTCTAAGCATGGTGTAAAATTGCCAGTAAACATTACACATCAGAAGTTTCTTGCTTACGCCATGCAAAAATGTGGAATAGAACGTTCTGTTGTTTGCAAGTTAGTGTACAATAATGATGGCTCAATATTTGAGTTATCCGACGACGGAGATGTTTTTGGTTTTATGCAATTTGCAGCCCAATCAGATAGACCTCCAGCACTTTTTGTGTATGCCGATTCATCAATGTGCGATGAAGGTGATGACGAAACCCATGTCGGTGGTAATCAACTGGAGCCTGATTCTCAATTTCAGGCATCCTACGACCAAACATTTAATTCAAATCATACATATGGTCTTAACGAATGTTATCCCGATTTTGTTCCGGAGACCCAACCATTAGAAGAAGAAGAAGAAGAAGACGAAGAAAGACGGTTTGCTGGAGTTGTTGATGACGAAACCCATGTTTTCACAATGGGTATATCTGATATGGACAAATCAGATACCGATAATGATGAGGACGAAGAAGTAGAAACATATACCCCTAGTAATAAATCATTTGGTGAGTTGAATGATTATTTTGATATGTCCCCCCCCCCCCTTCCAACCTCAGATACCTATATACCAAGCTATGAACCCGCACCTTATAGTCGCAGTTCAAGGATAGCTGAAGGTCAGGTATATGATACGAAGAATGAAATGGCCATACAACTCAGAATTAAGTTCATAGAAGAGGGTTTCGTGTTTAAAACGAAGAAATCCGACAAAGTCAGATTCAAGGATGTATGTTCGAGAGAGAATTGTAAATGGCGTATGACGGCGAAGTTCGTGGGCCCTAAAGGATTGATGTTTACTGTTAGAAATTTGCACGACATACACACTTGTTCGAGGAAGCAACTGAATCCCAACCACCGACAAGCCAACAAAAGGACTTTGGGCCATATACTGAAAGGAAAATTTCTTGATGCTACCAGGGCATTTCGGCCAAAGGACATCGTAAACGATATAAACGAGCATTACGGGATCACTATTAGTTACCACCAAGGTTGGCGTGTGTGATGTAGGGCACTACTACTGGTGAGAGGCACTTTTGAGATGTGTTTATATAATTTAGAGCTGCATAATCCAAGTACATGCACAAGAATAAGGACAGATTCAAGCGGACGTTTTGAGATGTGTTTCGTTGCCGTTGGATGTGTGGTTCGTATATTAATACGTCATATATTTACATATTATAAATTATAACATTTACAAAGGGAAACTTTTGCAGATCCGCACTTTTTTGGCAAATCCGCATCGTGTCCTTATAATAGACGCTGCCCATTTAAAGGGACGTTACTTGGGTATGATGTTCTTGACGGTTGCCATGGACAGAAATAACAACATTGTGCCCATATCTTTTGAAGTAGGCAAGTCCGAGACCGGGGAGGAGCGGGGTTGGTTTTTGTCCATGTTGAGAGAATGTATCGGAGACCCGCCAAGGTTGGTGTTTATGTCCGACATGGCTCCTTCTATAAGCACTGCGATTTCCGCCGTGTACCTAACGACCCCTCATGCCCTATGTTGTCGACATTTGGAGATGAACGTGAAAAGCGCGGACAAATGTATTACAACATACCACACGACCTACTGGAAGGTATGCAAAGCGTATACGGTTCAGGAGTTTGACCGATACATGAATGCACTACGAGTTAGGGTAAATCGTGGAGCAAAAGTAATGGACGATGCTGGTAAGGAGAGGTGGTCAAAGGCCCATTTTTGTGGACAACAGTATAACATTATGACCTCCAATAGTGTAGATTCGGTGAATGAACTCTCCTATTTTTCTCGTAGATTACCGATTGTTGTACTTATGAAGTATTTCCGAACCTTTCAATAAGAGTGGTACCTACTTCGACAACAAAAGGGAGGTTGATAAACTCTGAACATTTGAACTTATATATAGTTGCTTTTACGTGTTCTTTATAAATCGTAACACAATTAACACATCTTTGTAGATCAAATGCGTAATAGAGTCACACCAGTGGCAGAGAAGATAATTCTCAGAAGGGCGGGAAAGTCTGCGACATGGAGGGTACACGGTATTAGAAATGTGACGTACTAGGTTCGGGGTCACCGTTTCGATGCGAATGTCGATATGATCAACCATGTTTGTTCATGTCTGCAATGGCAAGTTTCTGGGTTACCGTGTGGTCATGCCATCGCTGCTGCAAGACATAAGAGTCTTAGAGATTGCAGCGAATTGGCTATAAGTTACTATACGTCCGAAACTTACCAGGCAACATATCGAGAGGTAATCAATCCAGCTGGACCCCCTGATTCATAGGTGTCTCCACACGCCCAACTTCTGCCACGATATCCACCGTTAATAACTAAGAAAAGTGTCGGGAGACCAAGAAAGAACGATCAACGTCCATCTCGTGGTGAAGGTCCGATACAGAGAAAATGTGGTAGGTGTGGAGCCGTAGGACATATTCATGGAGAATGTCCAACTCCTGCCCCTTCAAGCGTGCCTAGAAGTATAGGTTCAGGTAGCCAAAGAAGTCGCTCGCAGGGCCCATCGGAGCTAGAACCACATAGAAATATAAGATACGATAGCATTGACCTGAACATTGATTTCCCTTGATTTTAACGACTAAATATTGTATGCTAAGTGCTCTTGTTTTTATTCAGTGTTGATTTTATGTACTTTATCGTGTTTGTTAAATGTTTTGTGTATAAAATAAAGTAAACATTAAAGCATCATTTTATTGAGGCATTTTGAAGAAAACATGGAAACGGATAAGGTGCATCTAAATTAAACCAACAACCACCCTTGGAGAAATCTAATACGGGTAGATTTCCTGGAGTTTGATGATCCACGTGGTTTTTTTGCTGATCATCTCCTCCATTCCGATGTAGCTTTCTTTGATTTCTCTGACTTCATCTTCTACTTCAGAGATCTATCATTGGAGGCGTGCAACCTCCCGCTTCTTTTCTGCAAGGTCGCGTTTCTTCGCCGCTATCAGCTCCTCTTTGTTTTTCTGAATTTCCCTGTTGTGTAGCCACATCTCTTTTATCTTTTTGTTATCCGCGTTCTCCTGATCACAGGAGTCTTTCAATCTGGTAGGCATTTTTTAGAGTGCAGAGGACCCTCCGGCTGGTTAACAAACCTGTCAACATAAATTTCTAGACCACTGAAGTAATGTCTTCTAGGTGGTTCCATGAAGTACCCTTGATGGTAGACTTTCATGGTGAACAATTGTGGATGTGCATCTGTTCATGAACATTAAGAAAGTTAGCCTTATACAACATTTGACACAAGCAAAACCCAAAAGAAACATACATACTAACCATATAACTCTTTGGCAGTGGCTGGAAGCGATTGAGATAAACACCTAAAGTTTCAGACATGAAGATTTGGGGATGCCATGTATGAGGAAGTTAATGAATACTATGTTCCCGTATATGTGTTTTACGACTAATCTAGCGTGGGATATTTATAGCCAAGGGTAGATGCCGGTTCGCATTGAAAAGTATGAAAACGTGGATTACCATAGTCTTGTCCCATCATGCTTTCCTTTTTGTTAAACTATTCATATGCTTTCCTTTTGACCTCGGCCATATGGTACCGCCACTTTATGGCCTCATTTGCGGCGGCATCTGGAGCACATGCTGGGAGTCGCTCTTCAGTCAACGTGGATAGGTTACTACATACCCACACACCGCAATCCCCATAGCGCCCCGACTGTTGTGGTGCATTTTATGCGAAGATATATCTAAATGCATGGCTAGCCTCATAACGTCGACGACTGTCTTTGATCATCTTAACCAACTTCTGCAGGTGCTTTTTAATGGTGCCAATCAGTTGTTCCAATTGTAGGTCGTATATGCCTATACGGAGGCTGTCGTATATAACCATGACCATATCATTCAGCTACAGAACCCCGAGCACCTAATGATGGGGTCGAATGCATATGGGGATGTATACCTGAAATATTACAATAACAGACAAATAGTTAGTAACAAACAAGTTAAATAAAATAGATGTAAATTGATTTCCATACCCGGTCGAGGTTCTTCCAATGTGGCTCATTCTCATTTCCTCAGCATTATACAACTTGTAGATGGATGACGCATCTTGCCCCGACCTGACTAGTATATCGAAAAAATACTTATCATCACCCCCACCTCGCTTGTTTAGGGCGGCCCTCTTGGATCATTTTGACCCAAGAGTCGACGTACGATACACAAAACATAGATTGTTAGACCTGTAATTAGAAATATATTTGATTATATGAGTATATTTAAATGTTAAACTTCAATACTAACCACGTCCTCCAGTTCCCCGTCGCCTTCTTGCGCCAGCGGTATTCCGAAAAACCTGTTTTCCATGGGCATCATAGCATATAATGGTAAAAACATCGGGGGGAGTTAATTATTGCGGTATCTGCCAATGATATGGGTAGCCGAAATGCGCATCAAGAGCGCCATTAAAATCATGGTCGCAGATGAAGATGGCACGGTGGAGTTCATCTTAGTCTTTCCCTTTGCCTTCACCCTTGCCTTCGTCTTTTTCGGAGGGACCGGTGTGGTGGGTTGTTGTTGTGTATATGGACTACGCATGACTTTCCCCCACCACGTCTTCCTTTTCTTCTTAGGAGGTGATGCAACCTCCGTTCGTGGTGCTGCCACCTCCATTGGGTTACCTTCGTCATCTTCCGGCTCACTGAAGTGATCTCCAATGATGTCAGCACCACATGCCCCCATCAGACTTCTAAGCTGCGCCTTGATGGTGTCAATCCCTGAACCCATCGACTGGAAGGCCGCGACCCCCGAAAACCCGAGATTTGGACCAAAAAAGTTGTCCACGAAAGAGGAAAGGAAGTTCAATGATCCATGCTGAAAATTCTGATTGATCTAAATAAGCTACACATTTTCAAAATAAAAAAATGAAACAAAGAGCAAAAACAACTTACATCCTGCTCGACGCTGTCATGACCAGATGTCATCTGAAAATTAAGATTGTTCATTTTAGGCACAGTTTCATCATGTCGCAATTAAACTAAAACTACTACAAAACTTACATTTTGTGTGTAGGGTGGCGGTGTCACGTACGTTGGCATCGGCTGCATGTAGGCTGGCGGTGTGACGTACGACGACCCCAACATATCATAGGATGTCCCAAATTGGGGTCTGTAACACTCCGCCACTGACGTCCCAAACTGGGTGACATTGGTCATTATAAGATTTTCAAACTTAATAAGGAAAAAAGAACTTTCATGACTACTCGTAGTGACTTACATTGTGCGGGGAAAACGTCGATGTAGTGGCGAACGTCGTCGGTGCGGCCTGCGTGTGTCTGAACCCAGACGGGATGTAGACCGGCTGAACACTCGACATCTAATACAAGTATGGAACGTAATATCAATACACAAAGTAAAACACCATGGGCGACAAATTAAGTTAAACACTAACCTAAACAGCATGAAACAGTGAAGCGAGGTCCTCGACAACTTTTAGGCGTTTCTCCTGATCCGCGTGTACTAACTTGTGGAGCGCTTCCATCCACGCCCACCTCGCTTGATATGGGTCGGGAGGCGGCATACCATGATGGGAGGAGCGAGGGGGCGCCTCATATCGGTCGGTACCCCCGAAAGATTGGTGACATCTCGCGTCATCTTTGTCATCTTCGTGGGCTAACGAGGATCCCGTGGAAGAAATGAAGCAGATGGGGAAGGAGAGGACCATCAGGACCTCTTCGTCGTATGTCTGGCCGCATCTTTCTCAAAAAAGGCGACACTGTCGTGAAACCAACCCACGGCCCACTCGGCTGCCGTAGGCTCAAGGATCCCGAGAGGCCGATACGTCATCTAAATATATTGAAAAACATATCACATTTAATATGCAGGACTAACTTAGTCAATATTGTTTAATAACTCGAATTAGAAAGATAGTAAAAAGAACTTACACTTGTAACAGAGTTGAAGATAGCAAGGCAACTACTCTTAGCCAATCCAACACCCCGGTCCCAACGGGTTCCCATTGTTAAATTTTCGGAGCGCAGGGTGAAATTCTCTTGGGAGATGGGAAACATCTCCAAGATCCATATCTGGAAGTACACAACAAAAACAAGTACGTAAATAAGAAAGCCAGTCTCAGACGAATTATTATTTATCTTATACTACTTATCTAACCTTGAAAGCGTATACAAACCCAGACATCGTCATCATGCCAAGCTTGTCGGCGCGTCTGGCGATGGCACGGTGCATTTGTTTGTATGTATGTTCGCAGATGTGGCTACCCCACGGATAGCTGCTAAATGCATCTAAGTCCTCGACGGCCCTAAGGACTGTGTCGGTAACAACCTGACTCAGCTCACGACCCATAAACATCATTTCCACCATCACCAATAAACACACACGAACACCATCCTCGTCGGATAGCGCCCGCAGGCCATCCTTCACCGTCTGAACCACCATTCTATTCTTCAAATCCACAGTCGGGCTAAACCCTACTAACGAAGGACTCTTCCGGTAATCGAGGAAGGGAGGGTGTTGGTCCGAAACGGAATCCTGTCAACAGACATAACTCAAAACGCCCAAAGCGCATGGAATGCCCAAAACAATCATAATACAACTCCTCTGGATCTGCGTTGTCGACCTGGACCTATCTCTGTAGAAACATGTGACTAGCTGGGGGTCGCCACCAACATTGGTAACGTCCAGCCATGGATCAAAAGGTATCCGTCCAAAGATTGAGAGTAAATTCAGTTCCTGTTCAGGTAAACCTTCAAAAATATTTCAAATCTCTTTCGCGATGCTAAGGCGGCACTTGAGTGTCAAGTCCGTGTAGTAAAAATCATCCTACATAGTAATGCAGAGATGTTGTCAAAGCACCTAACTTGTAATTAAGGAATAATATATAGTTTCTGTTTGATAAGACAATAGATTATGGTTATAGTTATTATTTCATGAATAAAATTTCATTATCATAATAGTATTGGCTTTTTTTTCTTGTATGTTTACATTTTGTTGATAATTTTCGTCGATATTTTAATTTTCGAAAAGAAATCACTCAATCTATTGGACTTCCAGGTAGTAGGGGAATCACATGGATTTTTAAGTCCCTACAAACCTTAGGGCTATTTACACCCGTTTGACAAAATCCAAATCGATATCCTGCGATTTAATTAGTTTGAATATAACCTTATTGGCTTTTTTTGTATGCTTACATTTTGTTGATAATTCTTCGTCGATATTTTAATTTTTGAAAATAAATCACTCAATCTATTGGACTTCCAGGTAGTAGGGGAATCACATGGATTTCTTAAGTCCCTACAAACCTTATGGCTATTTACACCCGTTTGACAAAATCCAAATCGATATCCTGTGATTTAATTAATTTGAATATAACCTTATTGGCTTTTTTCTTGTATGCTTACATTTTGTTGATAATTCTTTGTCGATGTTTTAATTTTTGAAAAGAAGTCACTCAATCTATTGGACTTCCGGGTAGTAGGGGAATCACATGGATTTCTTAAGTCCCTGCAAACCTTAGGGCTATTTACACCCATTTGACAAAATCCAAATCGATATCTTGCGATTTAATTAATTTGAATATAACATTGTTAATCATAGAGCTTTTGGCAAGAGGCCAAAGTGAATATGAGTTTGGCATGTGAAGCCAATTTTAGTGTTTTAATATCTTAATAATATTTTAAGAGATTTGTCATTAGACAAATAAATATTAGTTTTGACGTAAAGTCAAATTCAAATCTTTAACATCGTAATAGTATTTACGGATCTTTTGGTAAAATTTCAAATATAAGGGTGTTTAGAAGTGTAACTTCCAAACATTAATTATAAAGCTTAAATTTATGAGTAGGAACTCACAATCAAGATAAACATTTAAATAAACATTTACATAAAATAAAGTATTCAATATCATCTCGTATAACTAAACAAATAACACAAGTTGTAATTCAGCAAAGTTAAGGGACCTAAGTTATAACTATGCAAAGTTAAGGGACCTAACTTGTAATTTAGAAAAGTTAAGAGACCTAAGTCGTAGTTATGCAAAGCTAAGGGAACTAAGTTGTAATTAAGCAAACTTTATGGACCTAAGTTGTAATTTAGCAAAGTTAAGGGACCTAAGTTGTAACTATGCAAAGTTAAGGCAACTAAGTTGTAATTATGTAAAATTTAGGGACCTAAGTTGTAATTTAGCAATATTAAGGGACCTAAGTTGTAACTATGCAAAGTTAAGGAACCTAAGTTGTAATTTAGCAAAGTTAAGGGACCTAAGTTGTAACTATGCAAAGTTAAGGGACCTAAGTTGTAATTTAGCAATGTTAAGGGACCTAAGTTGTAATTTAGCAAAGTTAAGGGACCTAAGTTGTAACTATGCAAAGTTAAGGGACCTAAGTTGTAATTTAGCAAAGTTAAGGAACCTAAGTTGTAATTTAGCAAAGTTAGGGACGTAAGTTGGCAAAGTTAAGGGACCTAAGTTCTAATAATTACAACTTTGGGGACGTAAGTTGTAATTTTTTAAAGTTAAGAGACCTAAGTTGTAATTATGCAAACTTCGGGGACCTAAGTTGTAATTATGCAAACTTTAGGGACCTAACTTGTACTTATGCAAACTTTAGGGACCTAAATGATACTATCTTTTTATGTAATTATTGTTTTTACTAAACTATCTTTACAATTGAATATTTTTGAAACAACTGGAAATAAACACAATACTCTAAATTTAACACATACTCTCAAATAAACACATACTCTAAAATATTTTGGAAATAAACAGTTAAACACTACTCTAAAATAAACACATACTCTAAAATATTTTCGAAATAAACACAATACTCTAAAATTAACACAATACTCTAAAATATTTCTAAATAAACACAATACTCTAAAATTAACACATACCCTAAAATAAACACCTACTCTAAAATATTTTCAAATAAACACAATATTTGCGAAATAAACACAATATTTTCGAAATAAACACATATATAACAACATGTAATTTTTAAAATATAAAACTACAACGGGGTTATGAAAACTTACCTTACGAGCCACCACCGCCATGTCCGACTTCGAAAAACACTCACGAACGTCGTCGAGATTTCTAAGCGCGTAGGTTACATGAATTCTATGAGAGAGTAGAGAGAAAATGGAGAGGAGTGGGGTTTTTGGTGCGGTTTGGGGGGGCTTTATATAAGGTCCGAGATCGAGGTGGGTGGGGGGTGGTTCCGGCATTAAAAGTTAGGTTTCACCCCAGGCCGACACATGGTGTGGCAAGTCCGTGATCACGGCCTAGGGTAGAAAATGTAAATATTTTTGCGGACTCCAGGGACCGAAGTTGTAAACTTCACGGATTTCAGGGGTCTTTGAGGACATTTCACGGTCTCCAAGGTTAAAAATGAAACTTTTTTACTTTGACTCTGTGATCACAGTTCTTTTCACGGGTTTTTTTGGGTGTTTTAGTAAAATTGGGGACATTTTAGGTATATGAGTAAGTCAAAGACAAACTTGGGGCATTTTAATTAACTTCCCATAAAATTTTCTATTTTGATATTATTTTTATATTGCAAATAATATTTTTCGATAAATTCAGGTAACCGTGAACCGAACTGCGAGTAACCGACTAACTGCGGTTCAATTCGATTTGGTTTGGTTCAACCCGCGGTTCAGTTTCGGTTCAGGTAACTAGGTATCCGCCCCATGCTGTTCGGTTCAAAATTTTCCTACTAACCGAGTTGAACCGAACCGTGAACACCCCTACTCTAAACCAAACAGCGTAAGGAACATCATGAATTTCATTTGTAACCTAGGGAACTGAATACTAAAGCCCCAAAATGAAACAAAACATATATAATTAAAGGCCCTTTATAGCCTAGGGAGCTCAATATTAAAGTCCCCAAAATGAAAAAAAAACCTATTTAAGGGGTGTTTGGTATTGCTTATTTAAAACAACTTATGCTTATTTTCAAAAGTGCTTATCAACTTATGTTTTGATAAAAAGGAGTTGGGGGTAAAAATGTAATTTGGACAAATAAGTTAAAATAGATTAACTTATCAAAAACAACTTATTTGTGGTGGGGAAAAGTCACAAGCATTTTTGTTTTTTTCAATCCAAACACTAAAAATAGCTTATTTGCGGTGAGGAAAACCAATAAGCAAATAAGTCAAAAAAAATAATCAATCCCAAACACCCCCTAATTAATTAAGAGTGTTAGCTTAAATTAACCCCAATTTTAATGAATGTTTTATAAAAAAATTATTGTAATAGGGCTTTATAATTAGCTTATGGGCTTTTAGCTAGTTATATGGGCTTAGTCCTTTTTTATCTTGTAAATGGACCCTTTATAAATGATTTTAGGGTTCCATTTTTCTTTGAGGTCATTTTGAAGTAACACACAAACACACACAGACTAGGTGTTTTCACATGATTGTCGATCAAATGTAAAAGTGTGGTGTTCTTTGTAATTTCCCATCCATAATGAATCAATCAAAGTATATGAGATGAGTTCTTGAATATTATGTTCTTAATCTTCATCTTATCTCTATTTTCTATGGATTTCTTTTATTGTTTGCTGAAAATGGGATCAACAATTGGTATCAGAGCCGATTGAAGAAACTTTTCTTCAAAATCGGCCATCTATGGCAACAATAGAAGTTATTAGATGATTTATTTGTTGTTTTGGTGTTTAGATTGATTCAATCACATGAGCCTAAACAAAAATATCATTCTAATGCTTTATTTTCTGTTTTTGTGCTTATTAGAAATCCATTTCTTCATTTATATGAGATTTGGATGATCTTTCATAGAAAACTGTGTTGTTTCTTCACAAAATCTTATTCTGCACACCACATGTTTGATAAAATGCCCAAGTGAAGATTTGATTCTATTTGTATCAAATCTGATCAGATTTAATACATGTGTGTGTTTTGATTCTTTCTCATTCATTGGTCTTATATGATAAGCACTAAGTAGATGGTTGATCTATGATCTCATCCTTGTGTGTGCTTAAGTCCATTGCATTTTTTTGGCATCTTGGTAGTAAGGTTGTTGATCTTTGATCTGACCTTTATTTAAATCTAAGATTGGACTCTCTCTTACTCAGATTTTGTTTGTCTTCCGCTGTTCGTAATCATTTAAATGAAAAACAAAATCATTTGAGTCTTGAAAATGTTGATTGAGAAAGATTTGGTGCTGTGGTAAATGTTTAAAGTCAGATCTGAAACGATTTTTGGATCTTTGATTGTTTAAATTTAACTTCTTGAATTGATCAATCAGAAACTTAATTTTCTACAATCTTTGTTCTAAGAAGATTTATGGAGATCGTCTTATTTTCTACATCAAATTAGTTGGTGAGCATTTGATTTGAATGGAGGAATTATCAGAGAATCAAGATCAGTTTATGTTGATTTTAGAAGATGTGGATTTTATGTTGAATCTGATTTGTGAAATATTGGATGCAAGAATTTAGTTCTTGATCCAAATTGCATCATTATTGGTGTTGTGGTGAATTCGATAAAAGAAACAGTAGTGTTTCCAGATTTTTAGAAAAATGCAGCAGTTCCTCAATATGTGCAGCAACAAATTTCAAAGTTCAAAACAACAAGTTGTTGTCAAAGAAGTTTTTATTGTTGTTTGTTGCTGTCAAAGCTTAAAATAGCTGCTATTTGCTGAAAATAGCTGCTGTTTGCTGAAAATAGCTGCTATTTGGTGCTGTCAAAGTGAATTAAAATTGTTGCTGTCACTTTCTAGTTGATGTCAAAGCTGAAAATCATTGATGTCAAGCTTATAAACGTGCTGTCAAGCTTATAAACGTGTTGTCAAGCTGAAAAATGTTGTTGTCAAGCTGGAAAAAAAAGTTGTTAAGCTGTTGATAAGTTGTTAAGCTGATGTTAAGCTGTTATGCTGCAGATTGGCTGCTGTTTGAAGGGCAAGAGTTACAGAATCACAACATTTGCAGCAGAAAGTTGCTGCAGAATACAGAAAATGCAGGTGGATTCTAAACCACAAGTTGTTGTGTTCAAAGTTGTTGATCCGTAAACTGTGCAGAGCTGAATAAGGCAAGTTGTCCTCTACTGTTATGATGTTGCTGCTATCCATGCGGTGCAACGGAAAGCTGTTGTCCAGATTAAGCAGTTGTCCAAGACCTGAACGTATGATACAGAAAGCTCAAAGTACAGTAGATCAAAGTTGGTGCTGTCATGTGAAAATGTTGTATGATCTTCAAAATGTGCAGATTTGATGAGTGTAAACTGAAAGATGCTGCAGAACGGTTCAACACACAAAAAAAAATTGTTTGAAAAGTGCAGATCAGCTGCTGTTTCGATGTATATCCACAGATATAGATCTTCTGATAATGCAAAATTCAAAGATGTTTGACGGGCAGCAAAGTCAAAGAATGAATCCAGAGGTCAAATTTCTTATGGACCAGCGTAGTAATTAGTAACAGATTGGCTGTTGTGAGGATATAGAAAGCTTCTGCCGATTGTTTAAAATCCAAACGATGCATAGAAGCAGAACACAGAGGCAAATTCACAGAGCCTCTGAGGCTCATACGCAGAGCCTTTGTAAAGCTTAACAGAGCCTCTGTATTCGATCAAAGGCTGTCCAGAAAATCGTTGATGTTGTTTAAGAGTTGTCCCTGTTGTCCAGATTACCAGAACTCATTCAGAAAGCTGCTGATGCTGCCAAGCTATTGATTAAGCTGCTATTCAATGCTGCTGTTTGAACCAGAGTTGTGCAATCAGAAGCAACAATCCAGAAATCTGCCCATATGTAGAATGCTTTGAAGTGCAACAGTTATTCATCCAGAGATGTGAATATAGAAAAGAGCAGAACTTCGATTGAATGATCAAGTGCATAGCTTATCAGAGCTTATCAAAGCTTAATCATAGAAGCTCTGTGAGGCTGTCCAGAGCCTCTGTGGATGTGAACAGAGATTTTGTGACTCCAGAAGCTGTCAAAAAGATGAAACCACTGAGATCAATTTTTTTAGAGTACGTATGCACAGAGGCTTCAGCCGTGGAATATTAGCAGAGGATGAATCAAAGATGTTAAGCCAGGGCTTCTGTGAGGCACCTGATACTATTAAGACGCTTGTGTTAAGATGATTCTGAAATACCGTTGTGCACAGAAGTTCACACAGAAGCGGATGGCTTCAGAGCCTCTGTTAGACTCTGCAGAGCCTCTGTAAGACTATGCAGAGCCTCTACGATCAGAGGAAATCCATTAAGCTGCTCATGTTAAGCAGCTGCTGCCATTAAGTTGTTGATTCTATTAAGCTGCTATAGAAGCTATGTTTTGATCAGAATACGTACAGATCTATGAACAAAGGTTGGTGTAACAAGAAAGATGCATCTAATGCAACAGAAGCAAATCACATAGGTTATCTAAAAGATGTGCATCTACAAAGGATGCATATATGATGCATCTTGATAGTGTTTAAAGAGATTTGACAGAAGCATATCACAGAGCCTCTGTGTGGCTGACTAGAGCCTCTGTACCGATGTGCAGAGCCTCTGTGAGCATTAAGCCAAAAGCCCGAAGCCCGAAATTTTCAGATTTTTCTGACAGCTTTGCTCTGTTTCAGAAACACGCGCACAACCTTTTACTCGGTGCTCCAATTGACACGAGTCCAATTGCATTGGAAAGATAATTCACAGACGCACGACTTTGATGATTTGGGTTTTCTCAAATTATATGTGTTGATATGCCAAAATCAGCTTCAAAGTCTGCCGTAAGGTGCTGGACCGAAAGCATTGCATTTCACTCGTGCTCTTTCCGTTTTCAAGAACGGTGTTCTCTCGACGGTTCTTTACGGTTTCATGATGCTATTGTGACATATTTAATGTCACTCCCTCCTCTGTTATTCATGTTTAAATCTCGGTGCTGAATGCTTACTCAACGGGATCTTAAGCGTCAAATTTTCTGTTTTGACTACCGTTCTGCGCAGCTGAGGGAAAACTTGCACAACTCACTCGTTTTTCATCCAAAATGGATGCATTATAGCTCGTTGGAAAGATAAGAGGCTGGAGTTCAATGGGCATGCATTATGATTTCTCTCAAAAAGCCTCCTTGATGGTTCAAAACAGCGGTGAAGTTGAGACATGAAAGCTGGACAAAATGGGGTTAATTGTCTCGGTCTTTCATGAATATGAGCCTACATTTGAGGGGGAGCTAGTGATGCTTTGAAGACTCGAAGAACGGCACACGATAGTTTCTAAAGAAAGCAAGGAGGAGACTATAAGATGATGCTTTCTTTATAAAACATTAGGGGGAGATTGTTAGTTTAAATTAGCCCCAAATTTAATGAATGTTTTATAAAGAATTATTGTAATAGGGCTTTATAATTAGCTTATGTGCTTTTAGCTAGTTATATGGTCTTAGCCCTTTTTATCTCGTAAATGGACCCTTTATAAATGATTTTAGGGTTCCATTTTTCTTTGAGGTCATTTTGAAGTAACACACAAACACACACAGACTAGGTGTTTTCACATGAGAGTCGATCAAATGTAAAAGTGTGATGTTCTTTGTAATTTCCCATCCATAATGAATCAATCAAAGGATATGAGATAAGTTCTTGAATATTATGTTCTTAATCTTCATCTTATCTCTATTTTCTATGGATTTCTTCTATTGTTTGCTGAAAATGGGATCAACAAAGAGCATCCGCAGTCATGAACCTGTTTAGAGGTTCATGACTTTGTCAAATCAACTTTCTCTCTCTGCCACATCAGTTTTCTCTTTCGTACTTATTTTATAAACCTCTCACTTCCAACCATGAACCAGTTCATGATTTATATAATAAAAAGCTATAATGTTGAAATTATGACAGCTAAAATTCAACTTCAATATTTATCAGTTGATTATGTATTAATTTATGTAGATTGAAGCAATCAATTAATTAATTTACTTAATTATTTTTAGAGTAAATTACGGATTTGGTCCATGTGGTTTGTTCAAAAATACGGATTTCGTCCCTAAACTTCATTTATTATGGAAATGGTCCCCGAGCGATGCACTTTACATTGGATTTGGTCCCTACCCCTAACCAGTGTTCTAACAAACTCGCCGCATAGCCGCCATGGCACCAAGGCTTGTGTCTCACGCCATGTTAAGCATGTGGCACGCCATGGCCTAATGCGCATTTTTCGTAATGCAATATTTGGTTTTTCTGTATATATCTAATGTCTTATTTGCATGTTTTTTAATATATAACCTAATTTAACTTGCTTACTACTATTGGCTCGTTGAGTATCACTACAAAACACATGTTTTTATATATAATATTATATAAATTAGAAATCTGACGCCATAAGACACACCTTGAAAACGTCATAGCTTCGTCGTGGCTCCTAAGGCTTGAGGCTTAGCCTCGCCGCCACGCCACGCCTCACGCCATTTAGAACCTTGCCCCTAATGGCCATCCATTTCTTCCGTTAACTCTAAGGATAATTCTGTCATTTCAGTATTTAACCATTTTCCTTTTCTTTTTTATTTTTTTCTTGAATCTTCTTCATCATGTTCATCTTCTCCAACAGAAAATCCTAAATCAAGAAAACTAAGAACCCATACTGATTTTATCGTTACTGAAGAAAAACCTTCAAGTACTTTTTGTAAAGGTGAGTGTTCAAACACTAAGAAAACACCTTTAGAGAAAAGAAAGAAGAGTAAAAAGTCAAAGATAACTTAAGTTCAAAGTTCTAAAGGTTCTAATTCTAAATCTTCTGTTGTTTCAGATAATCTTGTGAATCCGAAGGAGAAAGCGCAAGAATGGCGGGTAAAGCAAACAAAGTCTGATTCAACCAAACAGAACGATAAAAACAGTAGTTTTTCAAAGAATAAACAATTTGGTGCGAGTAATAAACAATCTTTTGTAAAGTCTTACAAAAGTTACTCCAAAGACCATTTGTTGAATTTTAAAAATGGTGAATGTTTTTGTTCTGTTTGCGTTTATGAAAGTGTGTTTGCTATGCCTGGTTCTTGTTGTTGGGATAATTCTTATTTCATTCCAAGTGTTTCAAGAAAATCAAATTTGCGGAAAAAGAAGAAGTCACCGAACTCTAAAAATGTGACTTCACAAACTAACCAAAAAGGACCCAATGTTAAGTGGGTACCTAAAAATGTTTAAATCTGGTTGATGCAGAAAAATAAGTTATAGTACTTTGATTCGGGATGTTCGAAGCATATGACAGGCCAAAGACACATGCTAATTAATTTTGTGGAAAAAGATTTTGGTCGAGTGAGATTTGGAAATAATCAAGTTGCTCCAATTAAAGGTTTTGGAGACCTTGTTCAAGATAATCTCACGATAAAGAAAGTCAACTATGTTGAAGGATTGGGACACAACCTATTCAGTATAGGACAGTTTTGCGATAAAGATTTGGAGGTAAACTTTAAGAAAACAAGATGTTGTGTCAAAACTGAGGAAGGTACAGAACTTCTTGTTGGGACTCGAAAGTCGAATATTTACACAATCAACTTGTCTAATGTTAAGCCGACCAATGAAGTGTGTCTCTTATCGAAGGCTTCGGAAGAACAAAGTTGGTTATGGCACCGACGGTTATCGCACCTGAATTTCCGATATATTCAAAAGCTGGTTTTAGGAGATTCAGTTCGGGGGCTTCCAACTTAGAAATTCAATGCCGAAAATTTATGTGATGCATGTGAGAAAGGGAAGATGAAAAGGATTCCTCACAAACCTAAACCGGAACCTAGAATCAATAGTATACTTGAGCTTTTACATGTGGATTTGTGCGGTCCAATGAAAACCGAAAGCATAAGTGGGAGGAAATATGTTATGGTAAGAGTTGATGATTTTTCAAGATACACATGGGTTAAGTTTCTTCGTTCGAAAGATGAAACTTCAGAACTTCTTATTGGTGTTATCAAGGCAGCTCAAAAAAACATGCATATTTCAGTTAAAATCGTACGTTCGGATAATGGTACAGAATTCAAGAACAGAGTCCTCGGCGAATTCTATGAATCAAATGGGATTATGCAACAGTTTTCTGCCACTAGAACTCCCGAACAAAACGGTGTTGTAGAACGACGTAACAGAACGTTAGTTGAATCTGCGAGAACTATGTTGGCGTATTCAAAACTACCTCTCTTCTTATGGGCCGAGGCCGTGGCAACCGCATGTTACACACAAAACCGTTCTGTCATACACAGCCGGTTTGGTAAAATCCCTTACGAAATCATGAATAACCGGAAACCTAACATAAAACATTTTCGTGTTTTTGGATGTAGGTGTTATGTCTTGAGCGATAAAGAACAACGGAACAAGTTCAGTCCAAAGGCGATTGATGGTATCTTCGTTGGATATTCTTTCTCAGCGGCTTCATATAAGATATATTTGAAGCAATCAAGAACAATCATGGAAAGTGTCAATGTCAAATTCGACTAACATCACGAATTGGCTTCTGAGCAAAACAGTTCAGAACCCGTTATAACCGGAATATTAGCTTCTGGACATCTCAGTTCAGAACCTGCTTCAACATCTAACCAGGATCAACCTTCAACCTCAAAATCTCAATGATCTTGATTTGTTATTTGATGAGTTTTATGAGGAATTTTATGGTACTTATAATAAATCTGCTGATTCTAACAGGATGATACAAGCACCTACAACAATTTCCGCTGCGACAAATACTCAAGATGGTGCAAATACTTCAACACTGGTTGATGTTTCCATTCCTGTTCAAGATATTCAAGTACCAGAAGTTGTTAATCCACAACAAGAGACTACAATTATGGTCGAAGGATCAACACATCATGCTTGTTCTTCGGTTACTGAACCAAGCATTCCTTAGCACCAACCGGAATCTTCTACTATTCCTTCAGAACTTCCAAGTGCTGAACCAAATTTTCCTCTAACCGAAGAAGACACAAATGCTAATCTTGATAACGTTCAAGAATCGTATGCTCCTCATCCTCATACAACAAAGTGGACGAAGGCTCATCCTATTCATCAAGTAATAGGTGATCAAAATTCGCCAGTCCAAACTCGCTCATCTGCATTGAGTGCTACAGTAAAGGAGTGTTTGTTTTCAATGTTTTTGAGCAATATTGAACCCCTCACTGTCAAGGAAGCTTTAAATGATCCGGATTGGATTTTAGCTATGCAAGAAGAGCTAAATCAATTTGAAGCATTGAAAGTGTAGAGGCTCGTTCCAAGACCGGCTGATAAAAGTATTGTTGGTCCCGAAAGGCCTAAACAAGTTTGTAGAAGGGGGGGGGGGGGGGGGGGTTGAATACAAACACACTATTTTACTTTTCTAAATTGTTTATTGATAAATCATTAACAATTTACAGCTTGTTGCGGAAACAAGATTAAGGATAAACCTAAATCTAAACAAGTTGGAACACTAAGGTTTCTTGCACTAAGAAAGATAAGGAGATTACTAATAAAATCTTATCTTAAGAGAGATTTGAACTTGTCCAGAGTTAGCAAGTTACTTCAAATGAAGTGAGTTCATCTCTTTATATACTGCATGCATTTAATGCAATTCAGTATACTCTTTACACGTGTCATCAGCGGATTGGTTGCATGTCATTGACCTTTGTTGACAACCTTAGTAGCCGCATGAATGAACAGTGTAGTATCAGAGTGGTTGTACGATTTCAGATTTTCGGAGGTTCTTTTCTGACATTTCGTACGGTGGCGTGCAAGGGAGGTTAAGACAAAAGTACTTTGTACGGAGGACTTCATGATCAGCTTTCGTTGATTCAGCGATTATCATTTACTATTCAGCGAATGATAAAGTTCAGCGATAGCTAAAGTCTTGTACTTGATACTTCACGTTGAGTGGACAAATCTGAGTCTTCGCTGATCCGCATCAGTTCATTAGGAGACTTGTCGCTGGTTCTTGAGCTTGATCTTCGACTTCAGTGTAGAACCTTTGTTGACGTGAATCTTGTCTTCAGGGATCATAAGTAAACAACTAATTTATCAGCGATCACCATAAGGACTGAACAGACTCAGCGATATGGTGAACAGTGTTCGCTGAATGTTTAATCTAAAAGTGCGAGAGTTCCTATCAGCAGTGCTGTAAGATCTTAGTACTTATCAGCGATAGTGAAACTCTGATACATATTGTTTACTTACAATTTTCACTAAGTATTTAAGATAGGGTCATTATCAAATCACTGAGGGTTTGGATCAACAATCTCCCCCTATTTGATTATGACATAGCAACAAAGAAAATTGCTATTTAATGAAAACATAAGGATAAAAAGAACTCATAAAATATTTGTCCCTTTTACTGTTTTCTGGGATCTTTTCAGTACTGATGGAGTAAAGTACATTCGCTGAAATCTTTCTTTAAATCTTTGAATCAGGTTACAATATGAATAAGAAAGATTACAAGTATAAGCGAAATAAATTACAAGTACTGAAGGATGACTGATACAATAGAGAAAGAGGTGATTGTTGTCAGCCTTCAAAGGGTTCTTCCTTAATGAGAAGTTCATCAAGGGTTGTCTTTTCAGTTGGAATCATCCAGTCAGGAACCTTTTCTCCTTTATTCTTTAGCTTCAGAGCAGCTTCAAAAATCAAGGGTTTTAGGTGTCGTGCCTGAATGTCTTTTCTGAAGTCGCACCAGTAGATGAGATCTCTGAGCTGTTCGATTGGAGTGATTGGAAGCTCAGCGATCCGTTGAAAGCATTTACGTCCGTCGTAGTTAAGAAAGAATATTCCATAAGGATTACTGATGACTTTACCAGGGACGAAAAGTACACATGGTGGCAAAGAGATGTCAAGGGCAGATAGATCAGGATCAGGACCAAGTACTTCAGCGCGAGAGAAACCAATTCCAGTTTCATTTCGTATGACAGGACCTGAGTTTGAATCTTGACGTTTCTTCTTTGGAGAGCCCCTTTTTCTTTTCGGCTTTAGATCAGGAACAGGAGGAATATCCACACAAGAAGATATCAAATCGATCTGTCTGTTTATCAGCTTTTCGAAATGATCCTTGTACTTAGATTTTGATGGTTGGATAGCTAACCTCATCTCCAGCCATTCAGAGAGACCATACCTTTTTACAGTGTCAGCACGAAAGGTTTCAGATGAGCCATCTTCTCTGAACAGTTTGATGTCAACAATAGGTACTCCGATGGAGGTTCTTCCAGAGATGAATACCTTGTTGATCTTCGCTGGACGATATCTGAAGTGGATTTTCTCTTTACACCAGATCAGGGTGGTCTGAGAAACTTCAGCTTTCTTTTCCACGATCTTCTGAGCTTGTTCCCAAAGCTTTCGTTGGATTTGAATGGGAATACGCTTCAGCTTGGGGTCTTTGACAGATTCTTGAGTGAGCTTGATGGCGTATTCTCTGTCTTTATCTTCAGCTTCCTTCCTTTCAGCGATGAGGCGTTCAGCTCTGAGATGATCCTGGAATTCAGCTTTTGAAATTCTGAACTTAGGAGGAACTGAAGGTAGTTGATCGCGCCCTAGAATGATTCGCTGATCCTCGAATCGCTTTATCATTTCTTCTCTCCTCTTTTGATCTTCTTCACTCAGCCTTTGAGGATCTGAGGAAGGTCTGTTTCTGTGCGAGAGAGGTTGTTCTTCTGGTTCATCAGTCTCAGAGATTAAATCTAAGACTGGGATTATGTCTTCAGCGGTAGCTGGAATTATTGGTGAAGTCGCAATAGTAGATCCTTCAGCGATATCCTCAAACAGGGGAGAGGACTAGCTGAAACGCAACGATCTTACAAATAAGAACTGGGTAGAAGAACTTGGGTAGAAAAGATAGAAAAAATAATGTGGATGTGTATGGTGTTTGTGGAATGGATAACTGATTGTTTAGAGATGATCAGGGAAGGAAAAATAAGTTTAGTGTACCTGACAAATCGGCTTTGCAAGTAGGATCGCCAGATTATCATCTTCAGCGATGCCTTTGTCTTTGCTTTTCTCAGCGCCAGAGGCTGAGTGCTTTGTCTTTGTTTTTGTCTTCTCCCCTGTGGATTCGGTTATCACGATCCCTTTAAGAGCTTTTCGAGGAGCATGTTTGACGACAAAGAATTCGTCATCTTCATCATCATCATCATCATCGTTCCTTGGAGAGGAGGATGGTTCAGTTTCAGGGATGTCGATGTCTTCGTCTTCTTCTGCTTCGGATTCCTCAGCATCTTCTTCGAGTTGCTCCCCCTCAGATACAGAGGCGAGGTTCTCGGTTCCCTCAGGGTTTTCATCTCCCTGAGGTCCAGTAACTAGATCTTCATTATCCTCTCCCCTGATAGATTCATCATGGGAAAGGTCTTCAGCGCTTTTATTTTGATCTTCAGTGCTCTTCTCCTGTTCAGCGCTCTTCTCCCCCTCTTTCTCATGATGGGCGGGGGAGGAATGGGTAGATTCAGCATTGGTGTTGTCTCTGTCTTCTGGGCCAGAGACTTTCACACAACCTTCAAGCTTAGCTATTCTGTCTTCTAGGCCAGAAATAGCAGGCGTGATTTTCTTCAGCTCTTGGCGATCCTCTGCGGTGAATGAGTCCAAAATAGGTGCAGGGGCCGGAGCAGAAGCTGGATTGTTTGCCTTGTTCACCAGCGTCTCGATCATTGTCTTGACAGAACTAAGGTCGGTCTTCACTGAGCCCAAGTCGGTCTTGACCACTGACATATCACCTTCTAGTGTACCAACCGATTTCTTCAGCGTTGTAACCTCGCTGGAAACGGTGGAAACTGACGATTTGAGGTTGGTGTAGTCAGTGTAGATGTCGGAGAGCACTTTGGCAAAGTCGGCGAGAGTTTTATCAAGGTCTTTGATGTCATCAGAGGAGGCCTTCTTTTCCACCACAGCAGTCAGCTTCGTCAGATTCTCTCCAGCGTTTGTTACAGCTGTAGAGTAATTTGATAGACCGGTGGTGAGATCTGTAAGTTTCATCTCCATGGACTTCAGAGACTGGTTGATGTCTCCCAAATAAGGACCTGTAACATATAAGTACTTGTGAACAAAGGAAAGCTCAGAAGTTTCAGGTTTAGTTACAGTGTTTAAGGTGGGATCTGTACCTGCAGGAGCGTTGACGAACTCATCAAAGTTTCGAGTCCCTCCATAGTGTTCCATATCTCCCTCAAAAGTTCCGTGAGGGATGGAGATCTCTGCAGGTCCTTTCTTCGTCATTCGCTGAGAAGCTTCAACGGTTTCTTGAATGATGGCATCTCCAGCTTTAACTGGAGGAGTGTCCAAAGAAATAGAGGGAGGAGCGAAGGATAAGAATTGGGGTTGGGTTGCAAGTTCAGCGTTGGATTCGCTGAGAAGTACTTCATCAGTCTTTTGAGAGACTGAAGAAGGTAGGGTAGATTCCAAAGTTCTAACCTCAGCGTTTAAGGACGCTGAAGTAGGTTTAGAAGAGATGGCTTGAATTGGTGTGGCAGAGCGTACCACGGAACTTTCCTTCAGCTCTTCAGAATGAGCTGAGGAGTTGCTGGGGTTGCTCCTTGGTTTTCTTAATCCTTTTGGAATCAAGATGGGTAAGAGATTGTTTCCTTTTCTTAGAAGGAATGGATTTTGTGGCCTGGGAATCAGCGAGGGGTATTGTCGCTGAAGGAGCCACAGAAAGCGGAGAATTAAGTAGAGTGAGAAGGGTAGTGAGACGTACCTCGTTGGCGACAGGCTTGAAGTCGAGAACTTTAGGGCCAATCTGAGAGAGTTTCAGATCACCCTCTTCAGGATAGCTGTCCTTCAGGCCATATTGAAAGATGGCGCTGATGAATCGTGGGTAAGGAACCCATGCTGGTCGGTCAGCGGCAGAATCAACACGTTGAATGAGGTCTTCATAGATGATGGAGGCCCAGTCAATGTTGAGACCTTTCAGCAGTGCGTAACCCATGGCCTGCTGAGGTTGAGCGGCTTGATCAGAAGATCCGGATTTCGCTGTCATGCAGCTGATCAGGTGAGCGAAGATGAAGTTCATCTCGCTGGGCATCTTGGATTTCTTTATCAGCGTCAGCTTCTTCTCAGGTAGCTTGTCTCTTCCAGTCTCCCAGATGTAACCCATCGCATCAAGGAAATCAATGATTTCTTCCCTGTCAGCGTGCTTCTTGTGGTCAGGTAATGGAATGAAAGGATTTTCTGAGGTAGCGTTAGGGAATTTCAGAGCTTTGCGGATTATTGCGGGGGTTATCTTGATGGTGCCATACTCAGTATCGCTGAGTATGCAGTTGATGGTTTTAGATGGATCTTTGGCGGAGGGTAGGTCGGTGTGTCTGGCAGAGTACCAGAATTGGGATAATAGACGCTGACTGGCAGGAGGTGAGATTGTCAGTGCTGTGTAGATGGGGCTATTCTTCAAAAGATTTACAGCGTCGTCTAGATGGGATACCTGCTTCCGAGGAGGAAACTCGAGAAGCGCTGAGAGGTTGTTTGCCTTTGTCCAGTCTAGTTGATCCAGCTCAAACTTAACCTGAGGAGCTTTGGTGATTTCCAGTTCCTCAGAATCAGCGGAGATGGACTCAGCGGTAACATTTAGCTTTGAAGTTGCCATTTCACTGTATTATCAGTTCAACCAAAGATGTTAACAAATAAGAAATATCTTAATGTGGAAAGAAAATTTCCATTAAGATTTTTCGAATTTTGTCCATTTCATTCAGGCAAAAAAAGTCTTAATGAAGATTAGGGTTTTTCTTGTTTAAAAAAAAAACGAATATAACACCCATAAGCCTTGTATTCCAGTTTCTTAAAAAAATGGATACGAAAGAAGAACAAGTTTAAGATTTTAGATTTAAAACTTGAAGAACAACCATGAAATGGTTGTGTTTATAAAACCATGAAAGAAAATGATTTTATTTTAGAGTTCTTTTGTTTGATCTTGTGTAAAACAATGATAAGATCGAAAACAAGTTATTCGCATTTGATAATAGATAAGAACATATTAACCTTGAGTTTGATGAAGAAGATGATGAACAGTTCTTGAAGATTGAGAGCACAAAATGCAACAGTGTTCTTTTTTTGCGGAGAAAGATTGATTCGCGTAAAAGACAAATATAAACTTTGAGAGTGTTTATATAGGAAGAGAGTAGAGAGAGAAAAACTTGAGCGGGAAAGTTTCTCATCATGACACGGACACGTGTTTGCATTTGATTGGATAGACAACGAAACGTGCAAACGTGTGTCAGAAAAAGTGCGTGCCTGGTGTTATCCGTTGCAATGACGTCACAACTGTCCTTTCACATTCTTTCGTTGTCTCTGAGGTTTTGAAGGAAAAACTCAGGGACTCTTTGGAAAATATGAAGCACTGAATAGAAATATCAGTGAGGGTTTTAAGAAATTTCAAAATATCGCTGTTAAGGAAGAGATATTCAGCGATGAAAGAATTTGAAATCTTGCATTTTCATGCGTTTTGTCAGAGAGAGAAAACATACCTTGATATTAGATTAACCAGATTTATTCATAGAGAAGATGATGAAATGGATTGTACAAGTTTATTTTATCCGAGAGCCTATACAATAATGTATAAACGTATCGTTGATTTGATGTGAACCGCTGAAGATTTATCCTTCAAAGTTCAGCATTCCAAGCTCGCTGATGAGAAAGTTGAATCTTGTCTCATTAAGAGGTTTGGTAAACAAATTAGCTAACTGATAATCAGTTGGGATAAAATGAAGTTCTATATCACTATTCATCATATGATCTCTGATAAAATGATATCTGATTTCTATGTGTTTTGTCTTTGAGTGTAGCACTGGATTGTTTGCTATAGCGATGGCACTTGTGCTGTCGCAATAGATTGGAATTTTGGAGAGCTGAAGATCATAGTCTAGTAGTTGATTTCTCATCCACAAGACTTGAGAACAACAGCTTCCAGCGGCTACATACTCAGCTTCAGCTGTGGAAGTGGACACTGAGTTTTGCTTCTTACTTGTCCAACTTACCAGCTTTCCACCCAGGAGCTGACATCCTCCCGTGGTGCTTTTCCTATCCATTTTGCAACCTGCAAAATCACTGTCTGAATAGGCGGTTAGATCGAATCCTGAATCTTTGGGATACCAAAGACCTAGATTCGCTGTACCCTTAAGATATCGAAAGATTCGCTTTACAGCTTTCATATGGGATATCTTAGGTTCAGCTTGATATCGTGCGCACAGACATGTTGCAAACATAATATCGGGTCGGCTAGCTGTAAGATACAGTAGTGAGCCGATCATCCCACGGTACAGCGTGACATTGACAGGAACACCCTTTGTGTCCTTATCAAGTATCAGCGGTGGTGCCATAGGGGTTTTCATAGCTGAACTTTCAGTTAAGTCGAATTTCTTCAGCATATCTTTAACATACTTTCCCTGATTTATAAAAGTTCCTTTTTCAGTTTGCTTAATCTGAAGACCAAGGAAATATGTTAGTTCACCCATCATACTCATTTTATACCCATCTTTCATTCTATCAGTGAAACGAGTACAAAGCTCAGGGTTAGTAGAACCAAATATAATGTCATCAACATATATTTGAACTAAAATGATATGACCTTTTATTTTTCTAAAAAACAAAGTTTTGTCAATCTTACCTCTCTCAAAATTTTCAAGGTGGAGATAAGTAGAAAGAGTGTCATACCATGCACGAGGAGCTTGCTTCAAGCCATAAAGTGCCTTATCCAGCTTATAAACATAACCTGAACGCTTAGAATCTGAGAATCCTGGAGGTTGTTCCACATAAACTTCTTCATTCAGCTTTCCATTTAGAAACGCTGACTTAACATGCATTTGATGTACAGTGAAGTTTTTGTGTACAGCATATGCTAAGAAAAGACGAATAGATTCAAGTCTTGCTACTGGAGCAAAGGTTTCGTCATAATCTATGCCTTCCTCTTGTCTGTATCCCTGAGCAACAAGACGAGCTTTGTTGCGAGTTACAGTACCATGTTCATCCAACTTGTTTCGATAGACCCACTTAGTGCCTATCACTGTTTTGTCAGTTGGTCTCCGAACAAGTTTCCAAACTTTGTTTCTTTCGAATTCAGTCAGCTCTTCTTGCATAGCGCTGACCCAGTTTGGATCTCTGAGGGCATCATCTATTTTCTTTGGTTCAGTTAGAGAAATAAAGTTAACAAATAAACAAATATTACCTGCACTTCTAC
This sequence comes from Saussurea involucrata, assembly GCA_033807775.1. NCBI lineage: Eukaryota > Viridiplantae > Streptophyta > Magnoliopsida > Asterales > Asteraceae > Saussurea > Saussurea involucrata. The sequence continues at coordinate 31,934,321 of CM066316.1, forward strand.
GAGTCTGAATACCAGCGTTGGGATCACCAAGAATTTGATCGATTGGGTGATTTACAGTCCATCGCTGAGCCGAAGCATGCGTCGCTGACTCAGTCTGAACTGGAGAAACTGAAGATGAGGCTTCAGCTACTTCTGGATAATCAGCTAAGAGAGGAATGCTTGCATTTGTCACTTCATTCACTGATTGCTGAGAAATAGATGGAATTTCTGAGACATTTGGATCAACTGCGGGTATAGTGTTTATAGGAACAGCGGAGACCCAAGATGTTTCAGCTTCACTATTCTGCATATTGGGAATGATAGTTGGACCATCATTTTCAATTGTATGAGCATGAGTAGTGGGAACATCTTCTGAATCACCAAGATGAGAAAACATCCATTGATTCAGTTCTTCTGTATCAGCGTTCGGTTTAGAGTTCGCTGAACGGGATTCGTCAAACGTGACGTGAATAGTTTCTTCTACAGTTTGTCTTCTTCGGTTGAAGACTCTGAAGGCTTTGGAAACTGAGGAGTATCCAAGAAAGATTCCATCATCAGCCTTAGGATCAAACTTTCCAAGGGCATCTCTGTTGTTCAGTATGAAACACTGACAACCAAAGATGTGAAGAAAGCTGATTGAAGGCTTTCTCCCATGAAAAAGTTCATAGGCTGTCTTTTTGAATCTTTTGACTATCAGCGACCTGTTTTGCGTAAAACAAGCCGTGTTGACAGCTTCTGCCCAAAACTGAGTAGGCAGGTGAGAATCGCTGAGCATTGAACGTGCAGCTTCAATAATTGTTCTATTTCTTCTTTCAGCGACTCCGTTTTGTTGTGGTGTTCTCACTGACGAAAAGTTGTGAGAAATACCCTTGCTCTCAAGGAAGGAATCAAGAGAACTGTTTTTGAATTCAGTTCCATGATCACTCCTTATTGAGCGAACAGTCATATTGTTCAGAGTTTCCATCTTCCGAACAAAGGTGATGAGTTCTTCAGGGGTGTCACACTTAGAACGGAGAAACATTACCCATGTGTAACGAGAGAATTCATCAACTATGACCAGCGTATATTTCTTTCCAGCGATGGATTGTTTGTTAACGGGGCCAAACAAATCCATATGGAGTAGTTGAAGAGGAGATGACACTGAGGAAACTTGCTTGGACTTGAAGCTTGCCTTGGTCTGCTTCCCTTTTTCACACGCTGAACATAAGGATTCTTTGGCGTATTAATGTTGAGGTAGACCAGTGACTAACTCTTTGGATGAAAGAGTATTCAGTGTCTTGAAGTTGAGATGTGAGAGCCTCTTGTGCCATAGCCAGTTGACATCAGAAGATACCTTTGAGAAGAAACAAGAGTTCTCAGTGGTTGTTGAGTCCATGTTTATAACGTAAACATTTTCCAAACGATAACCGCTGAGAGCTATCTTCTCCTTTTTGTCAGAGACAAAGCAGGATTCCTTAGTGAAAATCACTTTGTTATCCATGTCGCAAAGCTGACTGATGCTCAGAAGATTATGCTTCAGCCCTTCAACATATGCGACTCTTCTGAAGGATGTTGTACCATTTGAAAGTACACCATACCCTCGGGTGTGTCCTTTTCCATTTCCACCGAAAGTCACAGAGGGACCCTTCTCTTCCTTGTATTCAGCGAGCAGGCTTTTCTTTCCAGTCATGTGTATAGAGCATCCGCTATCGAGATACCATATACCCTTCTTAACCTGCAATACAAAGGAAGATTAGTTTTGCTTGGGTACCCACTTCGCCATGTATACGTGTTTGTCAGTGGAAGAGGTTGGAATGGGTTCAGCAGTCTTCGCAGCATTTGAAGATTCAGCTTTGTCTTTCTTCACTTTGGTCAATTTCTTGACCTCAGAGGTAGGAGTCACCTTGACCTGACTTGCGACTGGTTTGGTCTTCTTGGGTGCTATCTTCACCTTAGCTATCTTATCAGCTTTGGTGGCCGTGGGACACTTACTTGCAATATGATCGGTAAGTCCACAGTGATAACATTTCCTATAACTAAAATTAGTTCTAGGACCACTTGAGTGCTGAGCTTTTAATTTGGGATTAGAAGTGCCAGCACCAAGTACGCTATTGGTTTTTGAAATAGGACGAACATTCAGTTCTTCAGATTTCTTACCAAGGACATCTACTCTGAGTCTAGGAGTAGGTCGCTGAACTGATCCAGAGGTCTGATTTCTAGAACCAGATGAATGAATCACCAAGGCTTTAGAAGCATTCAGCTTAGGTACTAAAGTACCCTTCTGAGGATTTTGATAAATAACAATTCCTTTACCTTTGTCTTTAGAGACAGAGGTAGGTTTTGAATAAACCATTTTCTCCTTACCTTTTGAGGTAGGAGTTTCCTCAGGGATTGGTGTAACCGACGAGGAGTACTGAGATGAAGAAGTGTCAGCTATTGAGGATACGAACGTTCCAAATTTAAGCATTGAACGTTCAGTGGTTGGTATTGGAGTATCATATTTATAACCCAGACCACGTTTATCACTCAGAGGAATCTGAGCCTTAATTATCTCAGTGATCTTTGTTGAAGAATTACACCATCCTTCAACAGTAGCTTGTTCAGCTTTTAATGCAGCGATAGCTTCCGCTGGTTCGATTTTGACTAGCTGATTTAAATGGACTTGATCTTTAAAATCTTCTTCAAATTTAGAAAGCTTTTCTATTTGAAGGTGGCAATTTTTAAGCTTTTCAGCGAGATCAAGATTTTGGTTTTCAACCACAGCTTTGCCGTTCATGGCTTCGTATAAACTTCTAGTCAGTAGTTCGATTTTACGGAGACTATCAGCTTCATCAATATTTACAATATTGGTAAAGAAGGAAGGTGATACCTGAATGGCAGATGTTGAAGTGGAGGGAATGTCTGAACTTTCTTCCTCTTCTTCAATCTTGGCCATGAGACATTGATTTGCTTCATCATCTTCAGAATCAGATGATGAGGCTTCTTCATCAGAAGCAGCCCAATCATAGTCAGCCATCAGGCCTTTTCCTTTCTTCTTAAAGCTTTTCAGCTTTGCATACTTCTCCTTCAGCTTTAAGTATTTGTCGTCTTTATTCCTTGGAACAAAGGATTTCTTTGTAAAAGCTGAAGGTCTCATGATTTTCTTTGACCTGCACTCGTTAGCGAAATGACCTGTCTTTTCGCAGTTGAAACAAGTAGCAGTAGCCTTATCAACAAAAGCTGATGACTTAGGCTTGTCAGCTATAGAAAGAGTTTTGTTCTTTCTAAACATTTTCTTCTTGGCAAATCTCCTGAACTTTTTAGTTAGGAGAGCCAAGGATTCATCATCTGAAGAATCAGAATCTGATGACCTTTCAGAGTTACTTTCTAACTCAGTGATAGTGACCACGGGTCGCTGAGTAGAAGGTTCCTCTGAGATTAAAGCAACAGGGGTGCTTTTGGAATCTTTTACAAGATTCTTCTTAAGATGGCTAGATTGCTCATGATTCAGCAATGTGCCATATAAGGTAGCAAGTGTCATTGATCTTAGATCTTTCGACAGCTTGAGACACATGGAATAATTGTCCCAGCTTTCAGGTAAACATTCTAAAAACTTTGTCATCACTTCAAAGTTAGAATATTCCTTACCAACCGTTTTTAGATCTATAATTAAGCAATTAAAACGTTGATGTACTTCAGAGAGAGTTTCATTCTTACCAGAGATGAAACTTTCGTATTGTCTTACCAGGTTGATCTTTCTTGAATCCTGGACTTCAGACGTTCCTTCATACTGAACACATATTGTGTACCACATGGCTTTTGAGGATTTCAGGTTCATGACGGAATGGTAGACTTCGTCAGGAAGGGCCATGGATAGTATGGATCTGGCTTTTGTATCTATAGCCACTTTCTTCTTGTCTTCATCGGTCCAATGATGGATTTCCTTTGGAATCAGCCTTTCTGGAATAGCAGCTCTAGTTGCAGTGGCTGGAACGGCAGGATCAATTGTTTCAGGGATGTGTGGGCCGTTTTCAAGATAGTAAGGTATAGTAGGGTCTACACCTTCTAAGAAGAGTGTCATCCTATTTTTCCATAAGTTGAAGTTATCTCTGGAAAATCTAGGGGGTTTTGCAAGAGAACCATTGTCTATATAGTGAGTGTTTGTGTTTGTGTTGGCCATTTTCAGATAATAGCTAGGAAGAGAAATATCTTAGATTAGATCTTGTTTATGAGATTAAACAAATCCGCTCTGATACCACTTGTTGGTCCCGAAAGGCCTAAACAAGTTTGTAGAAGGGGGGGGGGGGGGGGTTGAATACAAACACACTATTTTACTTTTCTAAATTGTTTATTGATAAATCATTAACAATTTACAGCTTGTTGCGGAAACAAGATTAAGGATAAACCTAAATCTAAACAAGTTGGAACACTAAGGTTTCTTGCACTAAGAAAGATAAGGAGATTACTAATAAAATCTTATCTTAAGAGAGATTTGAACTTGTCCAGAGTTAGCAAGTTACTTCAAATGAAGTGAGTTCATCTCTTTATATACTGCATGCATTTAATGCAATTCAGTATACACTTTACACGTGTCATCAGCGGATTGGTTGCATGTCATTGACCTTTGTTGACAACCTTAGTAGCCGCATGAATGAACAGTGTAGTATCAGAGTGGTTGTACGATTTCAGATTTTCGGAGGTTCTTTTCTGACATTTCTTATGGTGGCGTGCAAGGGAGGTTAAGACAAAAGTACTTTGTACGGAGGACTTCATGATCAGCTTTCGTTGATTCAGCGATTATCATTTACTATTCAGCGAATGATAAAGTTCAGCGATAGCTAAAGTCTTGTACTTGATACTTCACGTTGAGTGGACAAATCTGAGTCTTCGCTGATCCGCATCAGTTCATTAGGAGACTTGTCGCTGGTTCTTGAGCTGATCTTCGACTTCAGCGTAGAACCTTTGTTGACGTGAATCTTGTCTTCAGGGATCATAAGTAAACAACTAATTTATCAGCGATCACCATAAGGACTGAACAGACTCAGCGATACGGTGAACAGTGTTCGCTGAATGTTTAATCTAAAAGTGCGAGAGTTCCTATCAGCAGTACTGTAAGATCTTAGTACTTATCAGCGATAGTGAAACTCTGATACATATTGTTTACTTACAATTTTCACTAAGTATTTAAGATAGGGTCATTATCAAATCACTGAGGGTTTGGATCAACAAGTATCATTGGAACAATGTGGGTGTTCAAGAATAAGAAAGATAAAGATGGCATCATAGTTCGTAACAAGGCGAGACTTGTAGCGAAAGTTTACCGACAGCAAGAGGGGATAGATTACGATGAGACTTACGCTCCAGTCGTACGCATTGAAGCAATCAGATTATTTCTGGCGTATGCAGCATACCAGAACTTCACGGTATATCAGATGGACGTGAAGACAACATTTTTAAATGGAATTCTCAAATAGGAGGTGTACGTCTCTCAACCTGAAGGTTTCGTCGACAAGGAAAATCCAAACCATGTCTATATCTTGGATAAAGCCTTGTATGGATTGAAACAAGCCCCTCGAGCCTGGCATGACGTTCTGTCACAATTTCTACTTGTCTCGAGCTTTGAAAAAGGTAAGATCGATAGGACTTTGTATGTCAAACGCGAAGGTGGTGAGATGATTATAGTACAAATTTACGTAGATGATATTATTTTTGGTGCATCTAACCCTGGTTTAAATAAATGGTTTTCTGATCTGATGATTGCTAGATTTTAGATGAGCATGATGGGAGAGATTAATTTCTTTCTTGGATTGCAAGTGAATCAGTTTTCCACGGGGATTTTCATCAATCAGTCAAAGTATATATTTGACATTTTGAAGAAATTTAAAATGGAAAATTGTACTTCAATTGGAACGTCGATGGCACCTGGTTCAAAGATCGGTCCAGATCCCGATGGTAAGGCAATAGATATACAAAACTATTGAGGTATGATCGGATCTTTAATGTACTTAACTTCTAGTCGCCCGGATATCATGTTTGCTATGTATCTTTGTACGAGATTTCAGGCGAATCCTAAGGAATCTCATCTCGGGGCCGTAAAGCGTATCTTTCGCTATCTCAAAGGAACCACCTACCTTGGTCTATGGTATCCCAAAGGCACGAGATTCGAGCTAATGGCTTACTCTGATGCAGATCATGGTGGAAGCATGATGGACCGGAAGAGCACATCCGGACACATACAATTTTTGGGAGATAAATTGGTAAGTTGGGCGTCCAAGAAACAGAACTGTGTCTCAACTTCTACGGAGGAGGCAGAATATGTCGTGGTTGCGAGTTGTTGCTCACAAGTCATTTGGATGAAAACTCAACTGATGGACTTCGCATGTCGGTATGAAAAGACCCCAATTTATTGTGATAGTAAGTCCGCAATAGCAATATCTGTGAATCCGGTTCAACACACGAAAACTAAGCACATCGACATACGGTATCACTTTATTAAAGATCACGTCGAAAAAGGTACAATTGAATTGTACTTTATTTCTACTGAATTTCAGCTTGCTGATTTGTTTACCAAGGCTTTGGATGAGAAACGTTTCACGTTTCTAAACTAGGCATGTTGAATTTGAATGTTTGATTATCATAATTTTCATTCAATAGTTTGAAAATAATTATTAGTCAATAAAATTTTATAAATTTGAGTGAAGAATACTTATTTTCACACTATTGAATATTCATTATGATTTGTTCAAATTTAAATTTATTTCAGTATTTTACAAAGTCGTTTTCAATTTTATTCTTTTTACCGTATGTACTTCAAAATTATCAGTTTACATTGCTTGTGCAATTTTTATGTGTGGGTTCATGTGTTTAGGGGGAGCTATGAATGTTTTTGATCATGTGTTAAGGGGGAGCGTCTAACAATGAAGATGTGTTTGATCAACATAATGAAGGTAAGTGTTCTATCTCAAAAGGTTTGTGCAAACCCTACTTGATGGAAAATAATTTTGTCAAAACTTATGCATCTTTGTAGGGGGAGCAAAATGATTTTCACAGAACACTGAAATTTCGAGTTAAAAGCTGAACAACTTTTAATTTGAAAAGTTCAATTTTTTTGAAAAATATTCAAGTCTGGAAACTTGTCGTACAAGTTGTGTCCGACTAGCAATCCTAGTCGTACAAGTCTTGTCCGACAATAACTGTTCACATATGACTATCGCACAAGCTGTGTCCGACTAGCAATCCTAGTCGTACAAGCTTTGTCCGATAGTTAATGTTCACAACATCAAGTCGCATAAGCTTTGTTCGACTGGCAATCCTAGTCGCACAAGCTTCATACGACAGTTACTGTTCACAAGTGTTTGTCGTATACCACCTGTCCGACTATCATCTATCCTTAGTCGTACACTTCATCCTACGACTAAGAAGAACTAATTGTATGTTGTATCGTACGACTAGTTGACACGTGGCGGTCAAACCTTTGGACCAATCATTTCTTGCCACATGTCACAAAAACCTGAGTTCTATATATAGACCGTTTTTCAAAGTTTTTTTTACGACTTCTTTGAAACCCAACTATATCACAGAGTGAAAGTCGAGTGATTGAATCTTTTGTGGCTGTTTTATTGAGTTATGTGGATTCTACTCGATTCAGGTATCGTATTCAACTCTAAGCTTCATGTTTTCATCAATCATAACATCTGTTATTTCGATTTAAAGCTTTGTCGAAAAAGCGTTTTTGTAAACCCTTCGAATTCTGAGTTAAAATCAATCTTTGTGTTAGATTTTCTAAGAAAAGATGATAGATTAGTACTCATGTTAGTGATTCGCATCTAGGATATGTGTTTTGTATGCTTATCTTTCAAAAATCGTAGATCTGGGTTAGAAACTTCATAATTGTTCGAAGTGTTCAAAACTGTCGCACAACACATGTTCTTAATACTCATAACTGTCGTACATAACTGAAATGCAAAACTGTCGTACAAAGCTTCTCCGACAACTTTTGGTCATACAACTTTGTCCGACAACTACAGTCGTACGACTTGGAGTGTCATACGACAGTAGCCCATACTTAGGATTTTTTTTTTGAATTTTTTTTGGTTAAAAGCAACTCATATCCAAATGGTCTAATTCTGTCAATCATAGACCATGGCACACATGCAAGAGCAGGGTGATGGTAATTCTTCTGAGGAGAATACGGTGATTCCATCTCATTGTTCATCACATCCTTCAGTGAACGCACATAATCTAGATGATGAGCTCATTCTTCCAAGAGACAAATTGGAACTAAAGCCAAACAACTACACTCTTGATTTCAATGTAAGAATGGATTATCATCTGATTATGGAAATACTCAAATGTCACCCGCTTCGAACTGCTCTTTAAAAGACACAACAAGTTCCGGAGATCTATTTGAAACAAGTATGGCATACCATTCAGTTTGTACCTCGAGCTGAGTCGAACAACTTCTTTACTCTCAAAGTGGATCACTTTGATGCCAGGATTACTTTGAAAAGGTTGCGAACTGTGCTAGATCTTCCTTATACTCCTAATTTTGAGGAGATGGTATCTGAAGAAGATTTTTGTCGAGATATAATGCGCATGGGTTACAATGATCCAATTCGTGGAGTGCTAACAAGTACGTCGAAGTTAAAGAGGAACTATCTACTGCCGATCTATTACACACTATTCAGTGTTGTTAATAGGTACATGACGTCTAAACACACGGGTGTTGACACGACCAGTATTTCAGTCATTCGAATGTTCCATGCTATTGTTTTCGACCGAAAGATTGATTTTGCTATACTTATATGGAATGATCTGATCGAGGTGGTTACCGACAAGACAAAGCCATCTAAAGCCATATCGTTTGTACCGTTTCAGCGATATCTTCAGATCATCATTAGATCCATTATGGAGGCCAACCGAGAGATACCGAGACGCGTTAGAGCAGTTCTTGGATCAACCAATTACATGAAGTATCTCTGAATTCCTAAAGGTCTATCTTTTCCTAATATAATGATTTTACCTGAAGCACTACTCGCATACGCTGACCAAGAGTCACCATTCTTGAGTGAGTATAGAGAAGAGAATGCACTGATGGCCCGACCAGAGCCGGTAGGGCCTACCCAAGGTGCCAACCAACTAGGTAAGAGTAGTGAGGGTCCCGTAGTTAGCGAGAGAGTTCAGGATACTACGGTACCTGAATAGGGTGTGTTGAGAGGTAAAAGCGATGTAAGGGGAAAAGGAGATGGGGGTGCTCTTGGTCAGTCGTCAAAGATCTTTGAGGACGACGACGAAGAAATTATTGGTTATGTTGATACTGAGGAAGAATCCGATGATCTTGATGCTGATATTGATGATCCAACAAATCTTGTATATGACGCAAGTTCGAGTGATAATGATGCTAATGCTGATGATGAACGACAGGATGATAGCTCAGATGATGATGATAATAATGATGATCAAAACATGGATAATCTTGATACTGTTGTTGAAAACGTTGTTACTGATTCCGGTATTGGAGGAGATATAAGGGGAAATGAGGGAGTATTAGTTGCAACAGAAAATGAGGTGAGGTTATGTGAGAAGGAAAGAAAAAAAGATGGTGAGAGTGTGACAGGATCAAAGAAAGTTTTAACTACTGATCTTACCCAAACCGTGTCTAGCCGGGTAGCCACATCTACTGTCGGTGTGCGTTCGTCGCCACAAGACATTGAAGAAGCCATAGTGGACCCAGCTATGCAATGCACAACCCCACTCAGACACTCATCAACTTCTCGCCAAGTTGATGTTTCAATTTCTCACATGGGAATAACACATACACTATCGGCGAAACATTCGGTGTTTGCTGGTATTGAAATAGGATGGCAACTGCCCTGGCCACCACCTTCATTTGCTCACAGATCGCGTCTAGAACCTTTTAATTTTACTTCATTTCCTAGGACACCGAGACCGTTTGTCACTTCATCTATAGTGACACAACCTATTTGAGTTCTTTGTGGCCCAACCGGAACGCCCCGAGTGTTGCCTCCATTAGTTGGTGCTTCACGAGGACCGGGCGAAAGTCCTATCAATGTTAACACCATGCCAGCATTGAACATAGGCCATACAGTCTCTTCAACTGCTATGTCAACCAGTAACCTACGTGGTCTGGGTGTTAGCTCCCGTGCTCCAAATTTACATGCGTTGATTGGTCCTCCTCCTCACAACTTTGTATCTGTGAAGTTGCTTGAACTTGCCATCCAATCTCTAAACAACAGTCACAAAGCTCAAATGGCCGAGTTGAAAGATGTTATTGGGAAATTATCTGTCGATGTTCAAAAAGCTGCCAAAGGAAAATGAAAGAACAGGATCTAATCTTACAATCAATATAGAAAGCAGTAATTGAGAAGTTGTATGATCAAGCCCAATTGTATTCAATGATGAACAGAATTACAGATCTAAGAGAGAGAGAGAATCTCAAAGATTACAAAGAATGAATACAAAGTTATACGGGGAAAAATCAATCAGTTAGCAACGTAGAGCTAACTACTATTTATACTGCAACGGACATCTTAAAGCTACAGTACAAATAAGAAAGACTAATAAGAACATAACACGTGTCCTAATTAGTTTATAAAATACTAAGTAAAGTATCTCGTCATAAGTTCTGAACAGGTAGTTCAGAACTTCTGAACATTCTTCTGATAACGCTTCTCAGATCTTCTGACTCCTTAACTCAGACATCTGACTTCTCTTCCCAGACTTCTGATTTCACTTATCAATACTTCTGAGCTTTCACAGTCAGACCTCTGACTTCTCTACTCAGAACATCTGAGTCTTCTTATCAGATCTTCAACACTTGGTTTATTTACAAAACTTCAGATCTAACAATCTCCCCCTTTTTGTCAAATAAACTTAAACTTTGCATCATCCAGTTCTTTCAGAGCAGGAACAATTTTCTGAAGTAGCACATTTCTCAGATTAAGCCTCTTATCAATTTTGTCAATGATTTCTTGAATAATTTCAACTTGCTGAATGATTACTTCTTGATTCATATTTGCTTCCTTCACTTTCAGCATCTTTTTCTCCAAATTATGCTTTATGATTCTTAAAGTTCAGAAACAGTATTTTGCAGTTTCCTTTGCTCTGAAGAAGATCTTTCCACTTTTGTTTTTCAAAAATACTCCCAAATCTGGATATTTGTGAACACTTCCAGTCTTTAACACCTTTTTCTGTTCATGATCTGTGTTGGGATTTGCCAGATAAACACATGACTTTTGTAAGTACAAAGCTATTTGAAAATCTGTATAATAGTGCCACCTTAAGATGTAGAACATGGCCTCAATTACCACACTTCTTGCATTCCTTTCATTTCTGTCTTTGCTCGACTCTTTGAAGCATAGAAAGCTGTGTAATCTGTAGAAGTCAACCACTGATAGTTTCTCAAAATCTGCATCAGTAAAGTAATAAACCTTTCCATCTTCTCTTAGAACTTCAAAAGATAAGTACTCCATCTTTCTGAATTTCTTAACCCTCAATTCTCTGATTCCAGTAATTAAAAAATCTGAGTAAACGGCTTGCTTTGTTTTGCCAAGACATCTTGATTTTTCAGCCAACCAGATCTGAGTCTCCTTAGGTCTATCATAATACACATCCAAGAATTGTACTTCTTTTGGTTTGAAAAACTCAGGTAAATCAAATTCAAGAAAGTATCCATTTAAATCAATGGATATTTCATCTTCTTTGGGTTCAGACTGTTCAGCTTGATCAAAACTAGTTATCTGCACATTCTGAGATGTTGTGTTCTGCACTTCTTCAACTTCATCTGACAGAATTTCATTCACTTCATACTCAGCAGGAAACACAAAATCATTATGTAGAATCTTTTTGGGATTCACCTCAGATAGCAACCATTCACTACTATTTCTGATTTTTCTTCTAAGATCCAACCTCCTCTTCACACAGTTTATACATCTCTTCTTTAAGCTTTCTCTTTCAGTTTCCACACTTACTTCCATTTTAATCAATAACCAATTCAGAGTTGCATCACTGTACTTCACCAACTCTTTTAATCTGAACAATTCAAGCCTTTCGTGAACTGTATATGTGAACCCTTCTGTCTCCATTCCTTCATTCACAAATCCCTTCAAATGCAAACCAAATTCTGTTTTCTTTGTGGGAGAACTCAGATTACACTTCTCTTTTCTTTCTTCAATAGCTAATTGGAAGTCATACAAGTATATATTTCTGACATAGATACCCAGAAGTCTTCTGCATTCAATTTCTATCAAGGCTTCTTCAGTGCTGGCAAAGAACTTGACTAGAAAGATCTGATCATCAAGAGTCAATCTGTGAAAATCAAAAGTAGACATGGAAACCTTTGTATTTCTTTCTTTCAGTACTTCCATTCTAACAAACATTAAACCATTAAATTCATCTTGTTGAAACATCAGAACTTTCTCAATTCTTTTCTGAATATGCAGTTTTGAGTCAGGAACTCTGAACCTGTTAGAAGCTTCTGAGTAGACCATCTGAGCTCTGTCATCCATAAAACCATCAATGTTACTCTCCAAAGGCTTATACTCTCCTTCTGTGTAGTAGAGATTATCATATAATTCCTCAGGAAAAATATCATCATGAAATTGTCTGGCTAATGGCACATCACTTAATTCTAGAATGAAATCACATACAGGTTCTTCTAGTCTTTGCAAGTTAATCTTTGGAATCTCAATTGGTTTTCTGAATACATACTCAGAAGGCATAAAGAAGTCTTTCACTTTCACATACTCTTCTTCTGTATTTAACTCATCACAAAAGTTAAATCTAAAGTCATTTTCAAAATCCTGAGTATAATTCACAGTTCTGTCTTCTTCTCCCATTAGATCAATAGGTCTTACCATTTTTATTCCTTGCTGAACTTTTTGTACATTCAAAGCTCTGACTAAATTATTATGCATCCTTCTGATCAACTCTTCACTTAACCTTCTTTCTTCTAATTCAGAATCCGTCATATTTTCTTTGTTATACACCACAATATCTGTACACATGTTGACCACTTCACTTTCCACTGTCTTTTCTGATCTCAAACCAGATTCCTCAATAGCTTCAGTTTCATCTGAGTTTCCTTCCATCTCTATGTCTAAGTTCAATTCCTCTGTTTTATCTGAATCACCACCATCTATACTTTCCAACTCCATTTCCTCTGTATCTGAGCTATCAATCTGAACTATCTGAGTTATTGCCTTTAAATTTTCCTGTGTCTGATCTTCTGAACTTTTTGTACTAGCTAATTGCATATCTGCCATCTCAAAATCTTCTATGCCAATATCATCATCAGAACTTGTGAAAACCCAAATCTCTAGCAATAAGATGTGAATGTAGTGAGAGAGAATCTAGAGAGCAAATATGTCATCCATGTATTGAGCTCAAAGGATTACAAAAGGTTTCTAAAAGATTACTAAAGCTTTTAAAGTGTTACAAACAAATGGTCTAGACAAGCCTATTTATACCCATAACATACAAGGTATAAAGGCATTCACAATACTGTATAGACTCATACAGTACATTGACTTTACAGTAAATCTTGAATACAACAATGCTCTAACAATCTCCCCCTTTGGATTCAAGATTTAAAAATTTGACAGAAGTCTTCAGCTCTTTGTAAAGTCAATCTTCTCAAACAGATACTCTATCAAACCATCTTCAAATAGCTTTATCTCCACTAGTTCACGGCGAACTATATGCTTTGACACTCTTTAAGAACTCAGCTTTGAAGAATCTTCAGACAAACATGAAAGTCATTGTCTTTTTCTTTGAAAATTCAATCTTCTTCAATAAAATCTTCAACAGATTGTCTTCAAGTCTTGAACATGAAATTCCGATCTTTGTATAAAACCATCAATTCGGAACAACATGAATCAGAAACGATTAGAGTTTGGATCAGAAATATGTGAAACCATCCACATTGTTGAACTTTTAGGTGTAAGCACATTCCGAGAATCACTCAGAACTAAGATAACCAAATTCAGCAATATTTAGACTTCACATGATCCTTCTCCCCAATCTTCAGTCTTTGTTCACGAATCTTTGACTTGAAATATCTTTGATTTGAAAATTCTTTGACATGAAATTGAAATTAAACTTTTCTCCCCCTTTTTCGATGATGGTGAGCATCGAAAACCATTTTCAATTTCAGTCGTGTCTTTGAGAATTGCTAACAATCTCCTCCTTACAGAATAACCTTGCTCCCCCTCAAAATAAGAATTATGGAGCAATTTATTTTCTCCCCCTGAAAGTATGCATATTTTTCAATAACGTACAGTATTTGAAATTGTAGCACAAATTTTAAAACAAATTTACACAAGGAAAATAAAATTCATTGAACTTCATTTTATAACTACTAAAATTTGATCATTTGAATGCTTTACAAAAGAAATTCAACTTAATGAAATTTAACAATATTTTAATCAAATGAAATCAAATGCATGTGTTTGGAATCAAGAACAAGTCATCATTGTATATCAAGTTAAAAAATGTTCAGTTTCAACCCCTTTATTAAATCTATTTGGTGTGCTAGCATGGGAAATATGATTAGCTTCAAGCATATGCAATTCTAAAACATATAAGAATATTTTGCTCTACTCACACTATTTGTCCAAAATCAGAATTTTCACAAATTTACGGGTTTATCGCGACTTTGTATTTTCCCAAGTTTCAAGAGATGTGTGCTCATTGGCATCTTTTCTTTTGTGCTCATTGGCATCTTTTGATTTGTGCACATTGGCATCTTTTGATTTTGTGCTCATTGGCATCTTTTGATCAAAAAGTTTAGTAAGAATAAGATACACCGTTAAACATGACTTTCTATATGGTTCTATAGCAGGATTTGGGTCAGCAGATCCCAGACCAGTTGGCCTTAGGTGCTAGGTGTCAAGCACCCCTTAGAACTTAATTTCCCAAACCAGAAAGGCCACATCGATATATCTTAAACCCATTTGTACCAGTAAAACATGGCTTTCTATCTGGTTCTATTGCAGGATTTGGGTCAGCCGATCCCAGACCAGTTGATCTTAGGGACTAGGTGTCGAGCACCCCTTAGGACTTACTCTCCCAAACCAGAAAGGCCACAGGCACAAACTTTCAAACTAAATGATATTCTATATAAGTTCGAATTTCCATCACAAAATATGAATGATATCTCAATCACTTGGTTCTTAATCATAGTGCTTCCCCCATATTTTCGTTTCCATTCATCATTCTGATAAATAGGCTTTTTGAGCATTATATTCTATATAAATCCAGATTCACATAACTTTGAGCATTCATGTTTTGCTAACCTTTCGATTATTTCAGAGGTGAAAGATGAAACAAATATAACTCAGATAAAACAAAAACACTTGTAAAATCATCTTTTAGCACACATTTAATTCATTGAATGAAAATTGAAAATTTTATCTCATTGAATTAAATTTGTAAAGATTTAAGTTTTCAAAGTGGTAGAAACAAAATATAATCCAATGTTACCTTTTACCACGTTCCTTGAAGTAAAAAGATATAGCAGTTAAGGATATCACCTGAGAAGTATGAGTTCTAAACTGATTTGTTTAGAAATCTTAGTCTTTGAAGTACGGGTTCTAAACTGATTTGTTTAGAAGCCATAGTCTTTGAAGAACGGGTTTTGAATTGATATGTTCAAAAGCCATAGTCGTTGAAGCACGGGTTTTGAACTGATATGTTCAAAAGCCATAGATATTTGTCTCCCCCTTAATGGTACAAATATTTTTCAAAAAATACGCCGCTTCTCTTCTGTTTTCAGTCATGTGTGTGGTATGTATCTACAATTCAGTACAACACATGAAGAACCTGCAAAACAGATTAAGCAGATTTTGGTACCCAATGGCATTTGGGTCCTAGTGGGTTAGGTGTAGATCTCTTTGAAGGAATACTATAAGTACCGTACCAAAAAGAAGTATAATCTTTATGCACAAAATCATTTGAACCACAGTAAGAACAACAGATTTTCTTATGGGCCAACCTAATCAGATGATTTACAGAATGAATAGGATTAGGTTGAACAGAAGATTTACCTTTCGGCGCATTGTTCTTCTTTGCATTTGATGTGGATACAGATGATTTTGGCACATCTTTCTTTGGAACTGTTGTGCCTTTTACTCTCCATTCCATCTTCACCCTCTTGAAGACTGGAACTTCTTCAGGTTTGGAAGTATTAACTTTAGGCACTTTTGTTTTGTTATCTGATTTATCATACAGAGGATTATAGAAGAGATTTGTTGAACGAATCCGACCTTTTGAGAAATCTGTTGATCTATTAAATTGTTTAGAAGAAATGTTTTTAAAACTTGAACTTGAAGCAGTTTTAAAAGAACATTCAGAATCATTTGAATCAACAAATGGAGTCTGAAAGATAGAATTATGACTGGCCTGCTTTGAGACATCAAATTTAAAAATGACGTCTTCAAGTTCTTTGACTTTGTTTATTAAAACATTTTTCTCTTTAGAAATTAGATCAAATTTCTGTTGGAGATCAGATTTGATCAACTGATCCTTCATAATATCAGCTGATAAACCAGATAATCTTTTGGTAAGATTAAGAATCACATCTTCAAAATATTCGCATTCCGATTCAAAATCTTTTTCCAAAAACCTTCTTTTATCAGTAATCTCTTTGAAAATTTCCATATTTTTCTTTTTAAGGGTTTTACTTTCCTTTTCAAAGAGATTTTTCTTTTCCGTGAAATCTTTTCTTTCCTTTTCCAAAAGATTTTCTAATTCAGAGATTTTTATGGAAAGTTCAGAACTTTTAATCTCAAAAAAATTTCGTTCAGTTTCAAATTTAGCTCTTTCTTTTTCGAGCTTGTCTTTTTCTAAAAATAAAACTTTCTCAAAGTCAGAAACTTGTTTTGAAAGTTTTATACAATTAAGTTCAATTATTTCCTTTTCTTTAAGAATCTTCTCTCTCCTGTCTTCAATGCTCTTCAGATCAGCATTTTCCTTTTTAAGAGTTGTTACTTTCTCTTGAAGTTTCTCGATTTGATCGTGCAGACTTGAGTTGTCTTTGTCTTTCTTTGTTTCAAGACCTGCAATATAAACTTCAAGATCAGTTATTCTTTTAGTAAGTTTAGCATTTGAAGAAGAAATGTCTAAAATTTGTCTTTTCAGATCAACATTTTCTTCTTCCAATGCTTTATTTAAAATAGGAGTTGAAGAATTTGAAGCATTATCTTTAACAGGAGTTTCTGATATAGGAGATGTTTCTGATAAAACAACTTGTTGCAAAATTCCATTATTTGCCTTAGCTTTTTCAAGTGGCTTTGGAGGTGTTTTTGTTATTATGACTTGTTGCAACACTTCATTATTTGGTTTAACAGATACATGTGAATTTACAGATGTTTCTGTTATAATGACTTGTTGCAACTTTACATTTGGTTTAACAAAAACTTTTGCATTTGGAGGAATCTCCTTTTTCAGAGTTTGCTTCAAATCTTCACCACTGCTTTTAACAATAACTTGTTGTAAAACCATTTTGAATATTGCTAGAAATTGATCGTTCAGAAGATCAAGCAGACAGTGTATGAAAATACACAAAAAAAATATATAAAAATTTTTCTTGAAAAGCTCTTACAGTGTATGAAATACACTATAGGAAAAATTTCGAGATAAAATTTTTTCTCAAAAAACTTTTTTTTTTTTTTTTTTTTTAAACAATGAATTCGAATGAATAAGGGTTCGAATTCAATGAATTCGGATGTATAAGGATTCGAATTCAATGAATTCGGATGAATAAGGGTTCGAATTCAATGAATTCGGATGAAGAAGGATTCGAATTCACTCAATTCGGACTTAACTTGGTTCGAATTCAATGAATTCGGATGCTTAAGGGTTCGAATTCTATGAATTCGGATGCTTAAGGGTTCGAATTCTATGAATTCGGATGCTTAAGGGTTCGAATTCAATGAATTCGGATGCTTAAGGGTTCGAATTCTATGAATTCGGATGCTTAAGGGTTCGAATTCTATCAATTCGGATGCTTAAGGGTTCGAATTCTATGAATTCGGATGCTTAAGGGTTCGAATTCAACACTTCAAAAAAAAATCAAGAACACTCCGAATTGACTAAAATCAAGTAGAAAATCCCTTGAATGGTCCGAATTCCGTATGAATGATCCGAATTCACCAAGAATGATCCGAATTCTGCACTTCGAACACGAAAATCACTAAATCAGCCATAACTTTTTCAATTCTTGATCAATTGTTATGAAATTTGCACAGATTTGTTCGAAATTTGATTCCACACACTTTCTTAGATAATCACAAATCCTAATTCGATCAATTTAATCGAATTTTGATCCAAAAATAGTAGAAAAAGTTTTCGAACAAAAATGATATAAAATGACCAGATCTGCAAATTCTGTGCAAATTTTGGTGTTAATCCAAGAATTAAAGATGTTTAGGAATCAAATCCGAGTGCAATGATGTCAAGAATCAATCCAAAAGATCAAAAAATGAAAAAATGAAATCTGGATGAATAGTAAATGAAGAAGGGTTAGAATTCTTGATGAACAGTGATGAATAGTGATGAACACCCAATCCGAATTCTTCAGCTTTAGTGTAAAAAATCTTCAATTTGGTCTTCGATCTGCTTGAATCTTCTGTTTAGCTCTGATACCAATTGTGAAAACCCAAATCTCTAGCAATAAGATATGAATGTAGTGAGAGAGAATCTAGAGAGCAAATATGTCATCCATGTATTGAGCTCAAAGGATTACAAAAGGTTTCTAAAAGATTACTAAAGCTTTTAAAGTGTTACAAACAAATGGTCTAGACAAGCCTATTTATACCCATAACATACAAGGTATAAAGGCATTCACAATACTGTATAGACTCATACAGTACATTGACTTTACAGTAAATCTTGAATACAACAATGCTCTAACAGAACTTAACCTTTGTCTTTTCTCCCCCTTTTGATGATCATGAGGCTCATTATCATCAAACTTTCTTTTCAAGTTCTGATTAAAAGTAACTTCAGGTTCAGCTTCTGCAATAGGAACAGGATCAAGAGGCTTTGAAGTAGAAGCCAATGATACACTTAGTGCTTTCAGTATAGATTCCTGCATACCTTGCATTTGTTTTAACATATCTTTTTGAAAACCAGACATTATATCCATGATCTCCTTTTTGTGAGAATCCAAGGATTTCTTTACATCATCTACTTTGGTTTCAACAGAAATCAACTTTTTCTCCAACACAATTTTCAAATCTGACATCTCATCATTCAAATCCTCCACCTTCTTCTCCAAATTTTCAACTTTTTCCCCCATCTCCTTGTTTTGTTTCTGAATCTTTTCAAATTCAGAAGTTTCTAACAGTGAACCTGAACCAACAGATGGTCCAGTTTTCATGTGCCCAGAGGGCTCATGGCCTGTAGATAACACACAGTCATCTTGTACAACAGATGTACGTTTGAATGAGGCTTTTGTAATGTTCACCTCACCAGGACTTCCATCCAATCCTCGACACCCAACATTAGGTATGTCTATGAATGTTGTTTCAGGAATACGAAATTCCTGATTTGTGCAAGTGTCAAAAGGAATTTCAGGCTCAATATGAATAAGACTGTGATATTTAGACTCAATGTGTTGAAAAATAGATTGGGATTTATCACCTCCCTCCAAATGAGTTTGGGATGGTTCCCCGGATTTGTGTGAAACAGTAGCATGTTGAAATGCTTCTGAGTGGATATGGATGGGTTGTTCAAGATCCACCACTAGGTCCATGGTGTTTGTTTCAATATTGGACACCAAGAGATGTGAACCAATAGCATTTGTGGTTACCTGGTCAAGATTAGCTGGTTCAGAGGCATCTCTTTCTGTTTGAACCTCTGTTGACAATCTCTCATCCTCATCACTCTCATTCTGTTTTTCCTCACCAAATCTAACCAAGCTCTCAGAATTTTCCCTCTCAAGTCTCTGAGAATGTTCACCCATCTGAACATACTCCCCCTCTCTAATTCGACTAGACCCCTCACCTCTCTTCTCAGGTTGGTCCTCTTGGGTAGGGATTTGAGGTAATTCAATTCCCATAGAGGTGCAATAAGCTTTTAAAATCTCACTCTCCCTTGGAATATAATTCCTAAGTGATTTTGGCAACAGTTTATGATTGGGATAGTTTTCAAGTCTTGTTACCGAGGTCATCTTACCCAAATAAAATGTAGGACCATGCTCTTCATTTGTTCTTCTTGAGATTGTTCTGTTTTCCTGCATGGCATACCAAATAACAATTTGCCAGTACCTTATATAAGGAATGTATGTCAGTGGAGCATCCTTTGTTTTCTTCTGAATTGCTTTCTGATTCTTCTCAAATGTATTCTTCATGTCTTCCCAAAGTATTAAAGTATAGTCATAATGCCTATTCTTCACTAAACCCTGAAAGATCTGAAGAATTTGTTTAGAACCTTGATCAGCAGAACTATTCTTCCCTGACACACATTTATTTACCACATGAAAGAAGCAAGCCCAAATAGGTGGTAATTTGTTTCTTCTGAACAAACTGAGAGTCCTCAATCCTTCATTGTATCCCAACTTCATAAACTCTGCTATTAATTCCTCTGTTAAGGGTGAGTCCTCAAAATCTGTCCTTCTTTGTACATCATCATTCTCTGGTAAATTCAGCATTTCTCTTAGTGCAGAGATAGATGAGACAAATGTCACTCCTCCAATTTCAGACACAAACTTATTATCTTCTAACCTAAGATGTTTCCACCATTGTTGTATGTACTGAACAGGCACATTTTTACTTCGTGTAAACCATTTTCTGTACGGATGATGTTTGAATAACTCCATGATAATTCTGTGTTCAGGCTTAAAACGGCTTTCCTCAAATAATATAACACAGTTATTTTCAGATAATTTCAGCCATTCACTCTCAGGAACAATTCTTTCCACTAAAATAGGTCTATCTGACATAATAGAACCTGCAGCACTCTGTTCATGCTCAATATTAACATTTACCTCATCCGCATTTCCTTCAGATTCATCCATTTGTTCATCTTCTCCATCATTTCTTATTGCTTCTTCCTCTACAGCTCTATTCTGTACTTCATCATTATCCGAATCAGATGAATCCATTATCGATTTTGTAGAGTGTAGCGAAATTTGACCACTCCTTCGTATTCTAGACATGATTTAAGAAGAAAACAAATTCAAAGAACTCTGGATTTGATTCGTATCTCACTTTTCGCTCTGGAATTTGAAAAGATTTGAAATAGGGATTTTAAGACCTATTTAAAATCCGCGAAGTTGAAAGGTTTAACGGAAAAGCGAAATCAATGTTATAACGGAGTCAACACATTTGAAATGCCACAGAGGATTTAATTGAAATGTGTGGCATAATCGAACAAATATGAAGCTGACACGTGTTAGTGGATAGAATTTTGACTCAAGTCAAAGATCTGAATAACACGCTCAGATGTTTTGACTTTTCTTTATCAGATATCTGATTGTTCTTCTCAGAAGAATTTTACCTTGTAACCAAAATGTCATTTAAAATCAACTTCTGACCAATATAAAACATTTTGATTATTCAGAAGAGGTTTGAACAGATAGAAAACACTTTTTATCATCAAAATTCTGTTCATATTATGATGAATTAAAAAATCATTTAAAATCTTATATCTGAATATGAAAAAAAAATTAATTCAGATATAGTTTGAATAACAACAAAATTTATCATGAAAAGCTTGTTCTTCTTAGAATAATCAGAGATAGAAAATGAAAGCAAATCTTTTAAGCATCACAAAATGATTTCTAAAGGAATTTTGATGCTCCCCCTTGACTTGAGCATGCATTTGACTATTAATGATACATAAAGATGAGATGAAAAGATAATAGAAGAAGCATAATCCACACAGTTGAAGTATTTTAATTTCTCAAAAATAAATTTTTGAAAGCTAGATTGCTGATGTATTGACTTAGAATGTCTGATCGTAAGATTCAGAGGTTCTGATCTCAAGACTCAGAAGTTCTGACCTCAAGACTCAGAGGTTCTGAACTCAAGACTCAGAAGTTCTGACCTCAAGACTCAGAGGTTCTGAACTCAAGACTCAGAGTTCTGAGTACTCTACTCAGACAATTTTACTTAGAAAAATTTAGCATTTTTTTAGAAAAAAATATTTTCAATTTGGCAGATTAAGCATTCCTATTTTACATATGAGAAAAGAGAACCTTTTGTGATCAAGAGGCTTTGTGAACAAGTCAGCCAATTGATACTTTGTATGCACAAAGTGCATCTCTATAGTTCCTTTTTCCACATAGTCCTTTATAAAATGATACCTCACATCTATATGTTTAGTCTTTGAATGTTGAACAGGGTTCTGAGTAATGGCAATTGCACTTTCTGAGTCACAATAGATGGGAATCTTGTTAAGCTGATATCCATAGTCCATGAGTTGTGTTCTCATCCACAATGTTTGAGAGCATGAAGCAGCAGCATCAACATACTCTGCTTCAGCAGTTGAAGTGGACACACAATTCTGCTTCTTTGATGCCCAACTCACTATTTTATCTCCCAAAAAGTGACAAGCACCAGATGTACTCTTTCTGTCCAACCTACTTCCTGCATGATCAGCATCAGTAAAAGCAGTCAATTTGAAGTCAGTTTCTTTTGGATACCATACCTCCTAGATCAGGTGTTCCTTTGAGATATCTTAAAATCCTTTTGACAGCCAACATATGTGATTCTTTCGGGTTAGATTGAAATCTAGCACAGAAACAGGTAGAAAACATGATATCTGGTCTACTTGCAGTCAAATAAAGTAGTGACCCAATCATGCCTCTATAGAGTTTGATATCTGCTGAAACACCTTTGAGATCAGCATCTAACTTTATGTTAGTTGCCATAGGTGTTCTCATAGAAGCACAATCAGACATTTTGAACTTTTTCAGAATATCTCTGACATATTTTCCTTGATTTATAAAAATACCTTTTGGTAATTGTTTGACTTGAAGACCAAGGAAAAAATTCAGCTCACCCATCATGCTCATTTCAAATTCAGATGACATGATTTTTGAAAAATTATCACATAATTCTGGACTGGTAGAACCAAATATTATGTCATCAACATAAATCTGAATCAGAATCAAATCATCACCTTGTTTCTTTAAAAACAAAGTTGTGTCAATCTTACCTTTCTTGAATCCTGAACCTAACAAGTGTTTAGTAAGAGTGTCATACCAGGCTCGTGGTGCTTGTTTTAGACCATATAAAGCTTTGTCTAAAATATAAACATGATCAGGAAATTCTGGATCAACAAAACCTTCAGGTTGATGGACATACACCTCTTCATTAAGTTTGCCATTTAGAAAGGCTGATTTAACATCCATTTGATACACCTTGAAGTTTTTATGTGCAGCATAGGCCAAAAATATTCTGATTGCCTCTATTCTTGCCACTGGTGCAAATGTCTCATCATAATCAATTCCCTCTTGTTGACAGTATCCCTTAGCAACCAATCTTGCCTTGTTTCTGATGACAACACCTGATTCATCCTTTTTGTTTCTGAACACCCATTTAGTTCCAATAATAGATTTTCCTTCAGGCTTTGGAATGAGTCTCCAAACTTTATTTCTTTCAAATTGAAGCAATTCCTCTTGCATTGCTGAAATCCAGTCTGGATCCTCTAGGGCTTCATTAGCTTTCTTTGGTTCAATCACACTCAAGAAACCAGCAAACATTGCTTCATTTGCTGTAGCTGATCTGGTTTTTACTCCTGCTGAAGGATCACCTATTACTTGATGAATAGGATGATTTTTAGTCCATTTATTTGCACTAGGGAGTACATCAATCTCTGAATAATTGTTGTTTGCATCATTCTCATCAATGATTGCTTGTAATTCTGAACTGTCCCCTTGTTCTGATGTATGAATAGGAGTCATATCCAAGTTTGGGTTCTGATTAATGAAGTCAGAATTCTGAATGACTTGTTCAGAGTTCTGAGTACACGAATCAGAATTCTGATTACAAGGTTCAGAATTTTCACCACTTGTATTTATTAGATTTGGACATTCCTCTGATGGACCTTTGTCAGAAATTACAGTTGATTGAACTATTTCTGGAGTCTTGTTTTTCATCTCTTTGACCATCTTTGGATTTTCATATTCTACATAAGAATCAAAAATTAGTTCACTAAAAGCATCCTTAAACAGTAAATTGAGTTCTGAACAAATAGGATTAGAATTTGTATCAGAAGTCATTTTTGTCTTATTCAGCATGAGTTCTGAACTGTCTTGTTCAGAAGTCCGCATTCTGGCTTCATCAAAAGTTACATTTATGCTCTCCATCATCCTCTTGGTTCTTCTATTGTAGATTCTGAATGCTTTGGAAGTTAAAGAATAACCCACAAAGTATCCTTCATCTGCCTTTTTATCGAATTTGGCAAGATTTTCTCTGTCTCTAAGAACATAGCACCTGCAACCAAAAACATGAAAGAATTTGATTAATGGTTTTCTTTTATTTATTAGTTCATAAGCAGTCTTATTTAATCCCTTATTGATTAAAGTTCTATTCTGTGTAAAACAAGCAGTTGCAATTGCTTCAGCCCATAGGAAAGTAGGAAGATTTGCATAAGCCAGCATTGTTCTCGCAGCTTCAACTAGAGTTCTATTCTTCCTTTCAACAACACCATTTTGTTGAGGAGTTCTGACAGCAGAAAAATTATGAGAAATTCCAGAACTTTCTAAAAAATTATGAAGAGTCTCATTTCTGAACTCTGTTCCATTATCACTTCTGATTTTCTGAACTGGAAGTTGTAAGAGAACTTGAATCCTTTTGATAAAATTTATCAATGTAGTAGCAGCTTATGACTTAGCTCTTAGGAACTCAACCCATGTGTATCTGGAGAATTCATCAACAATCACAAGCATATATTTCTTTCCTCCCATAGATTGAACTGAAATTGGACCACAAAGATCAGTATGAATCATTTCTAATGGTGCTTTGCAAGATGAGTCCATTTTTAATTTGTGAGAACTCTTTTCATCTTGCCCATTTCACAAGCTGAGCATAATGATTCTTTTTCAAATTTAAGCTTTGGTAAGCCTTTAACCAGATGTTTTGCAACGAGATTATTAAGATCTTTGAAATTCAGATGAGAACATCTTCTGTGCCAAAGCCAGCATTCATTTGCAGTTGATTTTGATAAAAGACAAAATGTATTTAATGTTTTCAATTTTGAAAAATTAACTACAAATAAGTCCATATGTCTTTTGGCCCAGAAGACTTTAACATCATTTTCAGTTAAAATCATGCAACCTGTTATTTGAAACTTAATTTGACAAAGACTGTCTAAAAACTGACTTATGCTGAAAAGATTATGCTGTAATCCTTCAACATAAAAAACTTTTTGGATAGTCAGATCCCCTTTAGTTAAATCCCCATAACCTTTGACTTGTCCTTTGCTGTTATTTCCAAAGTTTACTGCTCCTCCAGCCTTTTCTGTGAAGTTTGATAGAAAAGACTTCTGACCTGTCATGTGTCTTGAAGCTCCTGAATCTAAAAACCACACATGACAGCCCTGCAAAAGGATCAGTTAGGTTTAGGTACCCATTTTGGAATGGGTCCATCTTTGTTAGCTTTGTCATTGGATTTATCATTAGTACCTTTTACTCTCCACTCAAAATCTTTCTTCAAACACCACTTTCCTTGAACTTTTATGAAGTCAGAACATTTTCTGCTTACAAGCTTGTTCAAATTCTTTTTGAGATTTGTAACTTTTGGTTTTGCTATATTTTCAACTTTCTTTTCTTTTATCTTTTCTTTCTTCTGAGTCTGAGGAACAAAAATTTTCTTCTTTTCTGTATTTTGAGGAACAGAAATTTTCTGAATATCTTTTCTTATGTATGAAACAGAAGTTATTTTGACTTGACATTTATGAGAATATTGAAATGAATCATTTTTACATCTAACACAAACAAGATTTTTCTTTGCAAGTGACAATAAATCTGAAACATAGATCATTTCATTTTTATTGATATTGTTCAGAGTACAATTGCCCTTATTACAAGAATTTCTAGCTTTGAGTTCAGAAGTAGATTTCATTCTAAGCTTCTCAAGATCCCTTTTCAGATCATTCAACTTTGCAAGATCATCTTTCCTTTTGCTTTCTTCTTTTTCTGAAAAATTCAAGTTATTTTTGTTAGAAGAATTAGATGATTCACCTTTTTCATATGTACTTGATTCATTAAAGAATTTATCATTTTCTCTTGAAGCATTAATTTTAAAAAGATCATACTCAGTCTTCAGTTTTTCAAGTTCTGTTATTTTCTGAATAAAAATATTCTTTTCTTTCAAAGCTTCTTCAAGTTTAATATCCACCTCACAGAAATCATTTTCAAGTTCATCATAAGCTTTCCTTAAGTCCTCAAGTTCTTGACTCACAAGATTAAATCTCTTTTCAAGTTGTAAAAATTCATCTGATTTTGTTTCAGAAAATCCAGTTGAATCAGACTTCTGACTACCTAAGTCAGAGTTCTGATTTACAGACTCAGATGTCTGATCTTTAGACTTAGAGTTCTGACTACAAAGTTCAGAATCCTGACTAGAAGTTTCAGACTTCTGATTGACTATTTCATAATTTTTACTTGTGTCAAATATGCTCTCAATGTCATGATATGAAAAACTTGGTTGTTTATTTTTGTAGCTGACATTTAAAGAATCATACTTGAATTTAGTATCATTGTATCTTGGCTTCTCATCTGTTGGTTTAGAAACTTCTTTCTTAACCAACTGACTTTTCTGTTTTAGACTCAGAAATTTTCTCATCTGACTTTTTAGAGTTTGTTCTTTGCAAATTGTCAGAACTTGTTATAGAACTAGCAGGTCTTATGAAAACTTCAACAATTTCTGGGATTTTTGGCTTAGAAACTTGAAGTTTTTCATACAAGTTGATTGGAGCTCTTTTTAAAGTGACATTTTCTTCCAATCCCAATCCCTTCTTTGGGTTGTAAAATCTTGTATCTTTAACATTGCTTAATAAAAGATTTAGTGTTTGCTGAGTCTGACCCCTTTTCAAATTCAGATCTTCTAATTCTTTAATCTTGGTGTATAAATTCTTTCTTTCTTCAAATAACATATCAAATTTTATTTGTAAATCACCTTTTTCATCCTTTATTTTTGAAAATTCAACTTTTAGTTCAGAAAGCCTTTTCATTAATTCAGAATTTTCAACTTTAACTTTCTGTTTCTCAGCCTCAGATTCTTCATATTGTTCTTTTATTACTTCTTTTTCAATTCTGAATTTGTTAACCAAATTTCTTTCTCCTTTTATCTGTTTTCTTAGATTAGCAAATTCAGTTTTCATTTCACCAATCTGTGTCATTAACTCTAATTCAAGTGAAGAATGTACCTCAGCAGATGACTCGGAATCAGCATCTTCAAAATCAGAATCATCCTCATTCCTCATTTTTGCCATATAGCTCTGCATCTGTGGAAAGTTGATATGATCATCTTCATCAGAAGTATAGTACAACCAATTCTCCTGTTCAGC
Organism: Saussurea involucrata; assembly: GCA_033807775.1. NCBI lineage: Eukaryota > Viridiplantae > Streptophyta > Magnoliopsida > Asterales > Asteraceae > Saussurea > Saussurea involucrata. Next base: position 31,961,795 of record CM066316.1, read on the forward strand.
CAACAAAGCAATTTTATCATCTCTCTTCTTTGCAAGTTGAGCCTTCTTGGTGTAGTACTCATAGTCTTTCACAATTTTAACTTTGCAATCCTTAGCATAGTGGCCAGATTTTCCACATTTGAAACACAGATTCTTTTCTTTTCTCTCATCCTTCTCTTCTTTGTTTTCTTCACTTCTCTCTACTCTCTTTTCAAACTTATTTTCTTCTCTGTCTTCTTTCTTCTTATAATCTGAACTTCCAACTCTCTTATAATTTCCTTGAAATCTACCCTTCCCATATCTTTTGTTGAAAGTATTTGTCAACAAAGCTAGTTTCTCAGCCATTATCTTGATATCTTCATCATCTTCTGATCCTTCTTCCTCGTCAGATTCTTCCAGATTAGGTATCTCTGATAGATATGCAGTCTTTTTGTGTGCTTTGATTGCTTTGGACTTTGATAAGAATGCTAACTGATCAGCAACATTTTTCTTCTCTTCCACAACTAACTTGACAGAATCTTCATGTTGATTAAGAACACAGAACAGATCATTTAAGTCTTCTTCACACATATCCTTGTTCATTTGCAGACTTATGGCAAATGATGACCATTCTGAATTTAGACTGTTCAGAAATTTGTAATTTATTTCTGACTTCGTTTTCTTCAGTCCATTTCTTCTCAAGTCATTTAGAATAGTGCAAAATTTACTGTATGTCTGTGTCAAACTTTCTGACTCTTTTGCTTTGAACCTTTTATAAGCATTTATGCTTTGATTTAACTTTGCCTGAATAGATCTCACAGTTCCTAGCATCTGCCTTTCCAATTCGTCCCACATTTCTTTAGCTGATGATCCACTGTCAATTCTGTTAAGAACCTCATTTGGGACAGCCAAAGTCATCAAAGTAATTGCTCTTTTGTCAATAGCATGCCTATTTTTCTGTTCAGCTGTGTATTGGGAATAACTCTTTTTCACCCTGGTCGCTGGAATTTCTGGAGTTGTTTCTGTAGCAGGAGTTGCAGCAACATCGATGTACACTTCAATTGGACCTTCTCGAATAGAGATCACAAGATTTTCATCAATGTTGTCTAGGAATTGGATCATTCAGATTTTCCCTTGCTGATACTCTTCTGGTATAAGAACAGGCGGTTTGGTTTCAGATCCCATGGCTAGATATTCTTTAGAAGACATGATTGTAAGAAAATTCAACAGAAAGACAAATTCTAGTTTCTTGATCGAAATATAACAGGTAATTCAAGAATTGCCAAGAATTCAAGAACTAGCCCTAGCAGCGGAATCGAATTTTGAATGATCAAGAAATCTTCAAGAAATTGGTCAATCGATCTTCGCGATAACACTCTTGAACAAATTTGTTTGTTGATTAGCTCTGATACCAATTGAAAGAACAGGATCTAATCTTACAATCAATATAGAAAGCAGTAATTGAGAAGTTGTATGATCAAGCCCAATTGTATTCAATGATGAACAGAATTACAGATCTAAGAGAGAGAGAATCTCAAAGATTACAAAGAATGAATACAAAGTTATACGGGGAAAAATCAATCAGTTAGCAACGTAGAGCTAACTACTATTTATACTGCAACGGACATCTTAAAGCTACAGTACAAATAAGAAAGACTAATAAGAACATAACACGTGTCCTAATTAGTTTATAAAATACTAAGTAAAGTATCTCGTCATAAGTTCTGAACAGGTAGTTCAGAACTTCTGAACATTCTTCTGATAACGCTTCTCAGATCTTCTGACTCCTTAACTCAGACATCTGACTTCTCTTCCCAGACTTCTGGTTTCACTTATCAATACTTCTGAGCTTTCACAGTCAGACCTCTGACTTCTCTACTCAGAACATCTGAGTCTTCTTATCAGATCTTCAACACTTGGTTTATTTACAAAACTTCAGATCTAATAGAAAATCTGTTGTCGAATCTTCTTCCACACCATCTGATATTCAACCAGAATCTCAGCCTAACCCAAAGGTATTTCCTATCTACCTTTACATGAACTCAAATCCCAAATGCTTACCAGGTTACTAGAAAAAGGCAATAACAATACTCAAGAAGAGGTCGATTTACTTGGTCTTCATCGCCGTCAAACCGAACAACAAGCCAACCTACCGAACACGATTCAATCGCTTCAACAATCCTTACACTACATGACAAATGCTATTTCTTCTGAATTTTATTCGCTTTCTGATAGAATCAAAGTGGTGGAACAACGGTGTGGTATTCAAGCCGAAACTGCCAAACGGAGGCATGATTCGATCATGATCACCATGAGGGGGAGAGAAGTGTAAGACAAAGAGTTGATCAAGCTAGTGATTCGGGTGTTCAATTGCCTGAAAATGTGGAAACGAATGTTGAAACAGGTACTGGTAATGTTGGTGGTACTCAAGGGACTGAAAGTGCAGATTTGGGATTTCTGGATCATGTTAGTCCTACGGTTGAAAAGCCTGATGGATGTGACAACAGAACTATTGAGGAAAGAATGGAAGATGGTTTCATTCAAGATGTTGTTTATGTTGACTCTGAAGATGATCCAGAGATTACTGTTGTAAAGATTAAAGAAGAGTTGGATGATGTATTCGATGGTGGTGAAGCTCAACCTGATTCTGATTCCGAAAAAGAAAATGATCAACCTGATCCATTGATACAAGTTCCTGTAATACCTGATCTTCCAGAAGGCAAAATCAAAGATCCAGTCTCCGAAGCTGAAATGCGAAATCTTCAGATGTTGGTGGATAGAGAATCACTAATTGTAAGAGGAAATCATCGAACAAGGATTATTACTCTGTTCCAAGAAGATATCAGGAGTGACTTGTTTATGAAACAGATTCAGCTGATTGACAAGGTAAAGTTGTATTCAATTGAAAAGTTCCCACGCAAGAATCAAATTGAATACTTGTACATGATGAACGACAAAGATAAAGAGCTCAGATTTGTCAGAACAGATAAAAAGATTGTAAGAACTGTGAAGATAGAATCAGATAAGATGCTGAATGTAGTCTACCCAAGATTCACGGTGTACAGAACAAACGGAAAGGAATGGTTATTCAGCGAGGCCGACTTTAAATCCTTAAACTGTGAGGATTTCTTTGCTTTAAATGATATTCTTGCAAGACGTCCGAACAATGATGTTACTTGGTCTGAAGCTTATCAAGCAGTCAAAAGATTCATGAAGAACTTGATCAAGCTTGCATACTTAACTGACTTTCAAATGGCTTTAGAAGGAAATCAGGTCAGAGTGAATAAAAGAAGGCCAAACACACGTCTTTCAGATATTCAAGGTATTCCTCTTTACACTATGCTAGAAAAACCAGAGTTTGGGGTCGTTTATCATAATGGGCAAAAGAAGAAGAAGTTCTTGAGGCTCATTGAAGTCAACTTGTATTCTGATGGGACGCTCTACATGATAAAGATTCGGCTGACTGAAAAGACAAGATTGGATGAACAGAAAAAGGTGCCTCTGAAAGATAAGGAGAAAGTCTTGATCAACAATGCTTTGAAAGCCATACAAGATCGACTGGATTATCGGGATTCACTAAGAAGGTTTGAGATCATTTTTGGAATCAGAAAGAAATACATTCCACCAGAGCAGCTTAGAGGATGAAGCTTACTTGGCTCACTTGAATATAAAGGGGGAGAATGTTAGTGTTCATTTTATGTTGTATTCAAGTTGAGGGACTAAATATGTAACTTGTAGATCTAAGTATAAAAGGCTTAGATCTCCTTGCTTTTGACTAACACTTTCACTTTACAATATTCATTTCTCTGTGAGTTTCTCTCTACACTTTGTAACAAGCTTTTGATGATTAATGAGAGATGACCAGATTATATCATAGATCTTGTTCATATTACTTGTATCTTGGGATCACACTATGAATGACAATGACTTCGTCTCTCTAGAATCTCATACACTTTGATTGTTACACACTAGATTTGGGATTAACATTTGGTATCAAAGCTAAACAGATTGATCAGACAACAATTCAGACAATTTTCTTGAAGATTTGAAGAATTTTTTGTGTTTTTGGAAACTTTTTGTATACTGTTCATCTGAAAATTTCGAATTTCTTCATTTTTTGATCAATTGGATCAAAATTTGATACTACATTCTTCGTTTCATCATCCTGAACAAGTTTAATTCAGGAATCATGACCTAATTCTGTCCAGAGTTCGAGAATTTGAAGATTTGGTGCATTTTTGTTCGAAAAGTTCAAGAAAATGTGGTTGGATCGGATTTTGCAATTTTGGAAGAATTAGACTTTTGTGATAACTACAAAAGTGTGCAAAATCAGTTTTCGAACAAGTCTGTGAAAGTCTCATCGAATTTAATCAAGAATTGAAAGAATTATGGCAGAAATTGTGATTTTTGGATAACTGTTCGTAAGATCTGAAGAACTCGCATCATTCATAAAGAACTCGCATCAGTCATAATTTGCTCGCATTGCTCAGCGTACGAGAAGTCTAGTTCTCGTATTGTTCCTAATACGAAAAGTAAACTTTTCGGTTCGGTTTGATAAGAAAAGTTAAAGAACTCGCATCTGTTTGTTGTGAATAGTGAAGATTTCGTATTGGTCTTATTGCGAGAAGTCAGGAATTCGCATTTGCTTGTTGAGAACAGTGAGGAGTTCGCATTGTTCTTAATACGAGAAGTTGATTGTTCGTATTAAGCTTGTTGCGAGAAGTTTCATTGTTCGTATTAGTGTGTTGCGAGAAGTTAAGAGTTCGCATCAAGGGTGTTGCGAAAAGGTTTCTGAGAAGTGTGTTTGTTGAGAAAAGTTTTGAAGATTTCTGTGTATTGCGAAAAGTTTGAGAAACAAAGAATTTTTCAAGTGGGATACGAAAACTTTTTCTAAAAAGTTTTCCAAGTGTAATTCTTTCACTATTCTGTCTGACTTTCTGGAAGATCCACTGTCTAGTGACTTTTATCTGTAAACATGTCTAGAGATCTACTCAGCATGGGTTCTAAATCGAAGCCACCGGTGCTCCAAACATATGAGTATCCTCAGTGGAAGAAGAGGATGATTCAGTTCCTAAATAATCAGAACCGAGACTTAATGAAGTCAATCACCAATGGACCTTACAGACCATATATAACAACTGATCCTATTGCAGCTACTGCTACAACTCCTTATATTCCGCCAAGGATAATCTACAAAGATTATCAGTATTTTTATGAACAAGACAAGGAGTTAATGGCAATTGATGAACAAGCTTTAACATACTTGACTATGGCAATCCCAAACGATATCTACAACCGGGTAGACAGTCGGGATTCGGCAAAAGAAATATGGGATGAGCTTGAAAGATAGTTGGAAGGTTTGCAAAAATGCCATAGAACCAAGAGAAACCAAAGCATTAATGCTTACGAATGGTTCAAAGCAAGGGATGGTGAATCTTTGAGAGAATCTTATAATAGATTCAACGTTATACTTAATGATCTGAGAAGGAATGGTGTTGAGAAGTCCGAATCATAGATTAACTACAAGTTCATGAAGAATCTCCTTCCAGAATGGGACACTTATTCAGTTCAACTCCAAATGTCAAGAGATATGGACGATGAGAAGTTCATTGTAATATCTTACAAAGAGAGATGAGAGAATTCTAGAGAGAGAAAGTATATCATTCATATGTAATATCTAGAATTCTCAAGATCAATGGATGACGTATTGATTACCAAATAGATCTGGTGTTAACATCTTCAGTATCCTCAATCAACATGAGGATAAAGTTACAGAGTTGAAAGAAAAAAACAAGAAGATGGAAGAGTCTCTTTGTAACGTCCCAAAAATTACAATAAATTTTAACTTTAAAAATAGGCATTTTAATAAATAAAACCTTATTAAATATCCAACACCGTTTCGTTTGCAAATTCAATAATAAATATTCTCAGTAATAATAAACAGCGGAAATTAAATCGTTTAATAATAACTCTAATCTCATGATTATAAAAACTCTTCACGCGCGCCAGTGTGTACCCGTCACGCCTTGGAGCCACAAGCACCTGAAACCACATTAAAATAGGAAAGGGTAAGCACAAGGCTTAGTGAATTCCATCACATGTGCATGTAGAAATTATATACACATCACTCCTATTCGCACATGAGCAACAACACCACAGTTACATAATGTAAGTAACACACATACAAGTAATTATGTACCCAACTCCTCGGTCCCACCGAGTTCCCGGTCCCACCGAGTTCACACAACGTTTCCATCCACTTCCTCGGTCCCACCGAGTCCTCGGTCCCACCGAGTCCTCGGTCCCACCGAGTTGTATTGTAACACACTCGTCCCACCGAGTTCCCACAACATTTCTATCCACTTACTCGGTCCCACCGAGTCCTCGGTCCCACCGAGCTGTATTGTAACACACTCGTCCCACCGAGTTCCCACAACATTTCTATCCACTTACTCGGTCCCACCGAGTCCTCGGTCTCACCGAGATGTAATGTAACACACATTTATACTAAGCATTTAACCCAAGCAAATATTACACACCACAAACAACTAGTTCACACCACAAGTACAGTAGTACACACAAACTACCATAACATGCATACAATTCCTATCTACACAGTGAGAAAACTCACCTCAAGAGCAAAGTAGATACCCACAACAGCAAGACGAGCCGGCCAACTTCAACTCACCTCTTTCCACCTAAATAAGTGATATCAAACGTCAACGCGAAGTCCTAACCCAAAGTCACAACTATGAGCCCACACATGAAAAATCCAGCTTTTACTTAAGATTTACAGGTCTGTTCGGGACATGTTTAGCCCCTCTTATTATTCCATAATCAGTTAGTTCCATGACTTAGTGTTCCAGGGACATATCGTACGCGTTCTAAGGATTTTCCTACAATTTAATATGAATTTTCTAAAAAGAGGACGCGAGTCTGCCAATTCCGGACCTGCTGTCAAAACAGTTAATTTACACCTAGTTAGAGGCCGAACCAGACTTCCGCTAAAACACGAAAAGTGTACCCGACACAGAATGTGAGCCGTGGGCACCGGTTACGTCTCAATCCGAGCTACGACGAAAAAGGTATGACCGAAATAAAACAGTGCCAGGTTACTAGAAAAAGGCAATAACAATACTCAAGAAGAGGTCGATTTACTTGGTCTTCATCGCCGTCAAACCGAACAACAAGCCAACCTACCGAACCCGATTCAATCGCTTCAACAATCCTTACACTACATGACAAATGCTATTTCTTCTGAATTTTATTCGCTTTCTGATAGAATCAAAGTGGTGGAACAACGGTGTGGTATTCAAGCCGAAACTGCCAAACGGAGGCATGATTCGATCATGATCACCATGAGGGGGAGAGAAGTGTAAGACAAAGAGTTGATCAAGCTAGTGATTCGGGTGTTCAATTGCCTGAAAATGTGGAAACGAATGTTGAAACAGGTACTGGTAATGTTGGTGGTACTCAAGGGACTGAAAGTGCAGATTTGGGATTTCTGGATCATGTTAGTCCTACGGTTGAAAAGCCTGATGGATGTGACAACAGAACTATTGAGGAAAGAATGGAAGATGGTTTCATTCAAGATGTTGTTTATGTTGACTCTGAAGATGATCCAGAGATTACTGTTGTAAAGATTAAAGAAGAGTTGGATGATGTATTCGATGGTGGTGAAGCTCAACCTGATTCTGATTCCGAAAAAGAAAATGATCAACCTGATCCATTGATACAAGTTCCTGTAATACCTGATCTTCCAGAAGGCAAAATCAAAGATCCAGTCTCCGAAGCTGAAATGCGAAATCTTCAGATGTTGGTGGATAGAGAATCACTAATTGTAAGAGGAAATCATCGAACAAGGATTATTACTCTGTTCCAAGAAGATATCAGGAGTGACTTGTTTATGAAACAGATTCAGCTGATTGACAAGGTAAAGTTGTATTCAATTGAAAAGTTCCCACGCAAGAATCAAATTGAATACTTGTACATGATGAACGACAAAGATAAAGAGCTCAGATTTGTCAGAACAGATAAAAAGATTGTAAGAACTGTGAAGATAGAATCAGATAAGATGCTGAATGTAGTCTACCCAAGATTCACGGTGTACAGAACAAACGGAAAGGAATGGTTATTCAGCGAGGCCGACTTTAAATCCTTAAACTGTGAGGATTTCTTTGCTTTAAATGATATTCTTGCAAGACGTCCGAACAAAGATGTTACTTGGTCTGAAGCTTATCAAGCAGTCAAAAGATTCATGAAGAACTTGATCAAGCTTGCATACTTAACTGACTTTCAAATGGCTTTAGAAGGAAATCAGGTCAGAGTGAATAAAAGAAGGCCAAACACACGTCTTTCAGATATTCAAGGTATTCCTCTTTACACTATGCTAGAAAAACCAGAGTTTGGGGTCGTTTATCATAATGGGCAAAAGAAGAAGAAGTTCTTGAGGCTCATTGAAGTCAACTTGTATTCTGATGGGACGCTCTACATGATAAAGATTCGGCTGACTGAAAAGACAAGATTGGATGAACAGAAAAAGGTGCCTCTGAAAGATAAGGAGAAAGTCTTGATCAACAATGCTTTGAAAGCCATACAAGATCGACTGGATTATCGGGATTCACTAAGAAGGTTTGAGATCATTTTTGGAATCAGAAAGAAATACATTCCACCAGAGCAGCTTAGAGGATGAAGCTTACTTGGCTCACTTGAATATAAAGGGGGAGAATGTTAGTGTTCATTTTATGTTGTATTCAAGTTGAGGGACTAAATATGTAACTTGTAGATCTAAGTATAAAAGGCTTAGATCTCCTTGCTTTTGACTAACACTTTCACTTTACAATATTCATTTCTCTGTGAGTTTCTCTCTACACTTTGTAACAAGCTTTTGATGATTAATGAGAGATGACCAGATTATATCATAGATCTTGTTCATATTACTTGTATCTTGGGATCACACTATGAATGACAATGACTTCGTCTCTCTAGAATCTCATACACTTTGATTGTTACACACTAGATTTGGGATTAACATTTGGTATCAAAGCTAAACAGATTGATCAGACAACAATTCAGACAATTTTCTTGAAGATTTGAAGAATTTTTTGTGTTTTTGGAAACTTTTTGTATACTGTTCATCTGAAAATTTCGAATTTCTTCATTTTTTGATCAATTGGATCGAAATTTGATACTACATTCTTCGTTTCATCATCCTGAACAAGTTTAATTCAGGAATCATGACCTAATTCTGTCCAGAGTTCGAGAATTTGAAGATTTGGTGCATTTTTGTTCGAAAAGTTCAAGAAAATGTGGTTGGATCGTATTTTGCAATTTTGGAAGAATTAGACTTTTGTGATAACTACAAAAGTGTGCAAAATCAGTTTTCGAACAAGTCTGTGAAAGTCTCATCGAATTTAATCAAGAATTGAAAGAATTATGGCAGAAATTGTGATTTTTGGATAACTGTTCGTAAGATCTGAAGAACTCGCATCATTCATAAAGAACTCGCATCAGTCATAATTTGCTCGCATTGCTCAGCATACGAGAAGTCTAGTTCTCGTATTGTTCCTAATACGAAAAGTAAACTTTTCGGTTCGGTTTGATAAGAAAAGTTAAAGAACTCGCATCTGTTTGTTGCGAATAGTGAAGATTTCGTATTGGTCTTATTGCGAGAAGTCAGGAATTCGCATTTGCTTGTTGAGAACAGTGAGGAGTTCGCATTGTTCTTAATACGAGAAGTTGATTGTTCGTATTAAGCTTGTTGCGAGAAGTTTCATTGTTCGTATTAGTGTGTTGCGAGAAGTTAAGAGTTCGCATCAAGGGTGTTGCGAAAAGGTTTCTGAGAAGTGTGTTTGTTGCGAAAAGTTTTGAAGATTTCTGTGTATTGCGAAAAGTTTGAGAAACAAAGAAATTTTCAAGTGGGATACGAAAACTTTTTCTAAAAAGCTTTCCAAGTGTAATTCTTTCACTATTATGTCTGACTTTCTGGAAGATCCACTGTCTAGTGACTTTTATCTGTAAACATGTCTAGAGATCTACTCAGCATGGGTTCTAAATCGAAGCCACCGGTGCTCCAAACATATGAGTATCCTCAGTGGAAGAAGAGGATGATTCAGTTCCTAAATAATCAGAACCGAGACTTAATGAAGTCAATCACCAATGGACCTTACAGACCATATATAACAACTGATCCTATTGCAGCTACTGCTACAACTCCTTATATTCCGCCAAGGATAATCTACAAAGATTATCAGTATTTTTATGAACAAGACAAGGAGTTAATGGCAATTGATGAACAAGCTTTAACATACTTGACTATGGCAATCCCAAACGATATCTACAACCGGGTAGACAGTCGGGATTCGGCAAAAGAAATATGGGATGAGCTTGAAAGATAGTTGGAAGGTTTGCAAAAATGCCATAGAACCAAGAGAAACCAAAGCATTAATGCTTACGAATGGTTCAAAGCAAGGGATGGTGAATCTTTGAGAGAATCTTATAATAGATTCAACGTTATACTTAATGATCTGAGAAGGAATGGTGTTGAGAAGTCCGAATCATAGATTAACTACAAGTTCATGAAGAATCTCCTTCCAGAATGGGACACTTATTCAGTTCAACTCCAAATGTCAAGAGATATGGACGATGAGAAGTTCATTGTAATATCTTACAAAGAGATATGAGAGAATTCTAGAGAGAGAAAGTATATCATTCATATGTAATATCTAGAATTCTCAAGATCAATGGATGACGTATTGATTACCAAATAGATCTGGTGTTAACATCTTCAGTATCCTCAATCAACATGAGGATAAAGTTACAGAGTTGAAAGAAAAAAAACAAGAAGATGGAAGAGTCTCTTTGTAACGTCCCAAAAATTACAATAAATTTTAACTTTAAAAATAGGCATTTTAATAAATAAAACCTTATTAAATATCCAACACCGTTTCGTTTGCAAATTTAATAATAAATATTCTCAGTAATAATAAACAGCGGAAATTAAATCGTTTAATAATAACTCTAATCTCATGATTATAAAAACTCTTCACGCGCGCCAGTGTGTACCCGTCACGCCTTGGAGCCACAAGCACCTGAAACCACATTAAAATAGGAAAGGGTAAGCACAAGGCTTAGTGAATTCCATCACATGTGCATGTAGAAATTATATACACATCACTCCTATTCGCACATGAGCAACAACACCACAGTTACATAATGTAAGTAACACACATACAAGTAATTATGTACCCAACTCCTCGGTCCCACCGAGTTCCCGGTCCCACCGAGTTCACACAACGTTTCCATCCACTTCCTCGGTCCCACCGAGTTGTATTGTAACACACTCGTCCCACCGAGTTCCCACAACATTTCTATCCACTTACTCGGTCCCACCGAGTCCTCGGTCCCACCGAGCTGTATTGTAACACACTCGTCCCACCGAGTTCCCACAACATTTCTATCCACTTACTCGGTCCCACCGAGTCCTCGGTCTCACCGAGATGTAATGTAACACACATTTATACTAAGCATTTAACCCAAGCAAATATTACACACCACAAACAACTAGTTCACACCACAAGTACAGTAGTACATACAAACTACCATAACATGCATACAATTCCTATCTACACAGTGAGAAAACTCACCTCAAGAGCAAAGTAGATACCCACAACAGCAAGACGAGCCGGCCAACTCCAACTCACCTCTTTCCACCTAAATAAGTGATATCAAACGTCAACGCGAAGTCCTAACCCAAAGTCACAACTATGAGCCCACACATGAAAAATCCAGCTTTTACTTAAGATTTACAGGTCTGTTCGGGATATGTTTAGCCCCTCTTATTATTCCATAATCAGTTAGTTCCATGACTTAGGGTTCCAGGGACATATCGTACGCGTTCTAAGGATTTTCCTACAATTTAATATGAATTTTCTAAAAAGAGGACGCGAGTCTGCCAATTCCGGACCTGTTGTCAAAACAGTTAATTTACACCTAGTTAGAGGCCGAACCAGACTTCCGCTAAAACACGAAAAGTGTACCCGACACAGAATGTGAGCCGTGGGCACCGGTTACGTCTCAATCCGAGCTACGACGGAAAAGTTATGACCGAAATAAAACAGTGGCAGAAACGACGTTTTCACATAAAATGACGATTTATAAAAACGGTTCAAGGTTTAATCGATTCGGGTTTATGCGATCAGGTCACGGGTTAGAGTTACATGGTGAATAGGGTCTGGTCACGACCGCGCACCACCCACTGCCACCTCCGGCAGTGGTGGTCGTCGGCAGCGGCGGCGGCGGCGATTGTGGTTTACTATCTCGGCGATAACAAGAAACGGAACAACCCGACCGCCCTATTCCGTCCCACACCCACACACACACAGACTTACCCACGCACCGCCACCATCGTGGGGGGGGGGGGGGGGGGAAACCACCGCTGTCACCGCCAGCAGCGGCCTAGGCCGCCTGCGGGGGTGGCGGTTTCTTTGCCGCCGACGACGGAAACGAAAGGGAGAGAGAGAGAGAGAGATACCTTGTTTACGAGAGTCCCGAGAGCGGCGAGAGAGAGGGGATGATCCTTTTTCCGGCGAGAAGCACAACGACGGGGTGGGGGAGAGACTACGGCCGAGAGGGAGGGAGACTAGGTTTTCTTTTCTCTTTTCCTTCCTTTCGCTTGCTCACCACGAAACCCCAACAAAAAACAATGTGGGGCTCGGTTTAAAATTGCATGGGCCGACCCCCATGCTTAAGACTTTGGCCACTACACATTTGGCCCCTCAACAACTCCCAAAAGTTCTAAAGACACCCTACCAGAGTATTAACACTTAGGGTCAACGGTGCTAACCCTCGGCAACTTAAATGATCCCGGAAGAAAATTCAATGACAAAAACATATTTAAGCAACGAGAAAGATTTAAAGGAAAATATTTATTCGTACCGGGACACGGGCTTTACAACTCTCCCCCGCTTGAATTAGACTTCATCCTCGAAGTCTCTGCCCGCGAATAACTCAGGATAGTTCTCTTGCATCTCAGCCTCGGGTTCCCGAGTCCACTCGGAATCCTTTCGGTGTTGCCACTGGACTTTCACTAACTGGAATCTAAATTTCTCACACCGCCTAAAATTTCTCGAATACTTTTCTTACTAACAAACTCCTTCAAGGACACTGAAAATATGATCGGAAGAACACTCCAACAACTGGATTCATTCCTAGACAAACGACTTCGGTTGTCTCCCAACCTTAGATATTCCATACATCCCGATTCAAATTTCAAGCTCTAACCATTCTAAAGTTGCTCACCAATATACCCTACTGGATACTCGAATTCGATCATTCCTATCATTAACTGTCGATTAACTTCCACGAGTTCTACTAGACTCCCAAAATTTATTTCACACGAATTATCAAATCAGTAAATTTATATTCGCCCACGAAGGTCATTTCACCATAACCATTCATCATAATTAAGCATCTCAGGGTTACTACTACCGTCACCATAATTACCTTAAAATCGGCTACAAATCTCCGATTACACTAAAGGTGTTTGGCCTCAAGCCCAAAAGTCGACACCTAAATATACTACATACCTCAAAAAGGTTACTGCGCATTTATGCTCTTAATTACAAAGGGCATCATTCCCTTAACCGATACTATTCGGCCTACAATACCAACACGCGTGGAATACCCAACCTTCCACCGTCTACTTATCCTCCACACTCGCTCTACGAAGCCTAGTCACACCGTATCAAGATACACCTTAACGTCTACCTCCCAGGTACGTCTCAAGGCCCGACACATCGGAACTACCTCCCAGGTAAGTGTCCAAGACTATATCCTTCCAGTGTCTACAGGAAAAATCAAGGTCATATAACATGAATACCGGGGTCCCACCCCGAGATACCCAACCGACCATTACCAACGACTGACTGACGTGACCAAGGATCCAATGCAAAACAGTCTACAAACAACATACCTATCCCGGAATGACTCACTCACCCAAACATGTAAATACTCAACGTGCAATAAATGCAAAATTGTGCAACAAAAACAACCCATCAACAAGACTCCCCATCGAGCCATTAGAACCGTGCAATTGACACATGACTATCTCAAAGTCAAAACCGAGCAAAATGCTCCACGCTTGCTAGACCCAAAAGGACTCACACCCTTAAAATTCTCAAAATGACACATAACACTTAAAAGCGAATTTCCCAAATGGTTTACAAAATCATTTACAACATATTTTCGACGTCAATATTTTTCACCTCAAAAAGATCGTATGCATTAAAACTACTATTACCAGGTCGTAGGTACGCAAAAATGGATACGCTCGTCCCACATATGAAAATCATGTTGAAAATCATTCCATTGCAGCTCAGTTTACTCACAAAACGCAAAACGAAATAAATAATTTCTTTAAAAAAATGAACCGTCACGGTTCTAGTATGGATTGACTCATGGCATGTACTTAAAGTAACCGCTCGACCTTACACCGGGTGCGACAAAAGTGTGCACATACTTTCAAAACCAGTTCCACGACATTTCACCCCAAAATTTCTCTTTTTAAACATAAAATGTCGTGGCACAGGGTTCACCAACAATTTTTTTTTACGCGCGTCGGCTAGTCATACAAAACGATGAAACGGTTTACAAATATATTTTTGTTAAAACACAACTGTCTCGTGTAAGTTTCAAACTTAAAGATAGAAACCAATCCGTTTCCATCATTTGAAAATATCGACTAAAACCTCATAAAATCTCAAAAGGTGGGGTTCTTTAAATTGATTTCCCCAAATAGTCACATAAACAAATAAGATATGCACCTCGTGAAATTAAACCCACACGACTCAACATGCCGTAAAACAAAACTTATTTTACCCAAATCACTCAAATAGTTTTATACATCCATCGTGGAATGTAACTTTCCGTCTCAACTCTAACATATGTGGAGGAGTTCCAATGTTAAAGTCCAAGCCGTAGTCACTTGCCCAACATTTTAAACACCACAAAACACGGATATCAGCTTACCCGAAAGAACCGTTGGAAAATAACGAAATGAAACAAATTCTAACAAAGTTTGCAACTCCCGTGATAAAACGATTTCATCTACATTCAAAACCATAATTCGAGATTTCGTGTGTGCTGAACATTTCCCAAAATTCCAAAACACAATCCATAAAAGGATTGGTTACACAAGAATTAGTTAAAGCAATTTATTTTCAAAATAAACTTTGTGCATGACTCAGTCGGCATTCGACGTCTCGACTCGTACCCCTCCAAATCTCTCCGGTCCACTATCGTCATCCGGACATTTACACCTCTTAGGCAAGTTGGGAAATTACGTCCAATAATCCTTACGGTTTTTCCTCAATTCAAAGTCGGCTCCATAAGCCCATGATTCTAGCACAATCATCAATCTTGACCCGAAATGGCCTACTTAAAACAAACCTCATCCTTATCGTCACTCCAAGGGATTAATACTAGAATCGTCCTTCTATTCCAACGACTACTAGTTTAGAACCTTCATCACTACCCCAACGATCATCTCCTCAAGCAAATCAAGTACACACCTGTACTAGTAGGTTCACTATTGTTGTTCCTCCTTGTGATGGCTATTCTGGGTAGATATTACAACGTGTTGTTAGCACATAATAACTCACACTAACAACGCTCACGCTCAACTCCTTGGATTCCTCGTGACTTTCCCCGACTCGAGCACGGATCCTGTGCTTCAGATAGTAGGAGCTCTACTACTACCTTCCACACCTATCCTCACTCGTTTCGAGTCCCGTCCCGAAGTGCCCAAGTAGTTCCTTGCCGAAAAACTATACACGTATGCCCGCACCGGCATATGTACACACTCTTCCTAGCTCCCTAGGAATTCCACCCAATTTCCACTACCCTTGCTATGACGAAATCCCCACTAGTCATGACGAGTCGCCTCGCGAATGCACAGTCGCACACAGTGTAAAACCAGATAGACATTCGAATATAAGATTCTATCCTACAACGGTTGGACTCAAACAAGAGCTGCGCAATAGAACTAAATCCGACATTCTAAGGCTATTCGGTTCCTACTGCATACAACCTATAGTGCATTCACTTAACAACCTATCAAGGCTAGCATAAACTCCTATTAGCAAGCAACAAACATGCAGTACAGTGTAATAAGCACCAAACAATCTAGCATATATACTCATATGTTCTAGAAAGCAATCTAGCATACATACTCATATGTAAACACTCTTCCCAGCTCACTAGGAATTTCATCTCATCCCACTACCCTTGCTACAACGGAATCCCTATTAGCCATAACGAGTTGCCTCGCGAATACCCAGTCGCATGCAGCGTGAATCAAATAGACATTCGAATACACGATTCTATCCTAGAACGGTTGGACTCAAACACGAGTTGCGCAATAGAACTAAATCAAATATTCTAAGGCTATATGATTCTTACTGCATACAACCTATAGGGCCTTCACTTAACAACCTATTATATCTAGCATTAATTCTTACTAGCAAGCAATCATCATACAGTACAGTGTAAACAACATAGGCAATCTAGCATGCATACCCTATGATCTAGAAAGCGATAAATACACTAAGTACTGTACCATTCCCTTTGGCTCCGGCTGACTGTACACACTGCGCCCTCAATCACCGTTTCTCAAACGGTTTTCCTTTCTTTTATTTTCCAAAAATTTTAAGAGAAGAATTTCATAGCCGCAACTTGAGATCAAAACACACCGAGATGTGTTTGATTCACTCAAGTTATGCTCTGATACCAACTTGTAACGTCCTAAAAATTAAAATAAATTTTAACTTTAAAAATAGGCATTTTAATAAATAAAACCTTATTAAATATCCAACACCGTTTCGTTTGCAAATTCAATAATAAATATTCTCAGTAATAATAAACAGCGGAAATTAAATCGTTTAATAATAACTCTAATCTCATGATTATAAAAACTCTTCACGCGCGCTAGTGTGTACCCATCACGCCTTGGAGCCACAAGCACCTGAAACCACATTAAAATAGGAAAGGGTAAGCACAAGGCTTAGTGAATTCCATCACATGCGCAGGTAGAAATTATATACACATCACTCCTATTCGCACATGAGCAACAACACCACAGTTACATAATGTAAGTAAACACATACAAGTAATTATGTACCCAACTCCTCGGTCCCACCGAGTTCCCGGTCCCACCGAGTTCCCGGTCCCACCGAGTTCCCGGTCCCACCGAGTTCACACAACGTTTCCATCCACTTCCTCGGTCCCATCGAGTCCTCGGTCCCACCGAGTTGTATTATAACACACTCGTCCCACCGAGTTCCCACAACATTTCTATCCACTTACTCGGTCCCATCGAGTCCTCGGTCCCACCGAGTCCTCGGTCCCACCGAGTTGTATTGTAACACACTCGTCCCACCGTGTTCCCACAACATTTATATCCACTTACTCGGTCCCACCGAGTCCTCGGTCTCACCGAGATGTAATGTAACACACATTTATACTAAGCATTTAACCCAAGCAAATATTACACACCACAAACAACTAGTTCACACCACAAGTACAGTAGTACATACAAACTACCATAACATGCATACAATTCCTATCTACTCAGTGAGAAAACTCACCTCAAGAGCAAAGTAGATACCCACAACAGCAAGACGAGCCGGCCAACTCCAACTCACCTCTTTCCACCTAAATAAGTGATATCAAACGTCAACGCGAAGTCCTAACCCAAAGTCACAACTATGAGCCCACACATGAAAAATCCAGCTTTTACTTAAGATTTACAGGTGTGTTCGGGACCTGTTTAGCCCCTCTTATTATTCCATAATTAGTTAGTTCCATGACTTAGGGTTCCAGGGACATATCGTACGCGTTCTAAGGATTTTCCTACAATTTAATATGAATTTTCTAAAAACAGGACGCGAGTCTGCCAATTCCGGACCTGCTGTCAAAACAGTTAATTTACACCTAGTTAGAGGCCGAACCAGACTTCCGCTAAAACATGAAAAGTGTACCCGACACAGAATGTGAGCCGTGGGCACAGGTTACGTCTCAATCCGAGCTACGACGGAAAAGTTATGACCGAAATAAAACAGTGGCAGAAACGACGTTTTCACATAAAATGACGATTTATAAAAACGGTTCAAGGTTTAATCGATTCGGGTTTATGCGATCAGGTCACGGGTTAGAGTTCCATGGTGAATAGGGTCTGGTCACGACCGTGCACCACCCACTGCCACCTCCGGCAGTGGTGGTCGTCGGCAGCGGCGGCGATTGTGGTTTACTATCTCGGCGATAACAAGAAACGGAACAACTCGACCGCCCTATTCCGTCCCACACCCACACACACACAGACGTACCCACGCACTGCCACAACCGTGGGGGGGGGGGGGGGAAACCACCGCTGTCACCGCCAGCAGCGGCCTAGGCCGCCTGCGGCGGTGGCGGTTTCTTTGCCGCCGGCGACGGAAACGAAAGGGAGAGAGAGAGAGAGATACCTTGTTTACGAGAGTCCCGAGAGCGGCGAGAGAGAGGGGATGATCCTTTTTCCGGCGAGAAGCACAACGATGGGGTGGGGGGAGAGACTACGGCCGAGAGGGAGGGAGACTAGGTTTTCTTTTCTCTTTTCCTTCCTTTCGCTTGCTCACCACGAAACCCCAACAAAAAACAATGTGGGGCTCGGTTTAAAATTGCATGGGCCGACCCCCATGCTTAAGACTTTGGCCACTACACATTTGGCCCCTCAACAACTCCCAAAAGTTCTAAAGACACCCTACCAGAGTATTAACACTTACGGTCAACGGTGCTAACCCTCGGCAACTTAAATGATCCCGAAAGAAAATTCAATGACAAAAACATATTTAAGCAACGAGAAAGATTTAAAGGAAAATATTTATTCGTACCGGGACACGGGCTTTACACTCTTACACTGATAAGTGAACATAAGAAGTGTGGAGGGGTTAAGACAAAAGCATTAATCTCTGATTTAAGCAAGTATGTGAAAAGTTCTGATGACGAAGAAGATGAGAGTTCTAGTGACGAATTATCTGAATTTGCTGAAAAGTTGGCCTTACTCACTAATAGATTCAACAAAAGGTTTGGAAGAAATAAGCTCTATCCAAAGACCAAACCTGATTACTACAAGGCCGACAAGTACAAAAAGTTTGAGAAAAGAAGTGTTAGGGTCAAATTGTGTTGAATAGAAGTTCAAGGACTGATTTGTTATTTATTATTTTGAGCCTTAATTGTGAACGGGTCGTGGGCTTGTTACCACGGGCCCAGAGTATATAATGTTTTGTTTAGCTTAGAATTAAGCTAGTTGTCTATTTCCACTTTCTTGAATCTATTGTAAACTCTCTCAATATTGAAAGTGAATTGGATGACCAGTTGAAATCATACAAACTGTTTCATATCTATTGATTCTTCTATACGTTGCACGAATCAGGAACTCAAAATTGGTATCAGAGCAAACACACGAATCGATTCAAAGTGATTTTCTTGATTTCTAGTAAGTTTTCTAAAACAGTCGACTGTGTTCTTGGCTTGAAAATCCATATTTTTGTTATGTGAAAATTGATAGTTTTCGTTTATTACATTCCGCTAGCATCATCATTATAAACGATTCTGCAAGTTTTCATAGCCTAATTCGATCAGCTTAGTTGGTTTTAAGCAAAATCAAGTTCATAAGTTTTTGGTTGTGTTCTTGCAAAAATCAAGTTTTTACCATAAAAAAACTTGTTGTTTTGCTTCAAAATCGATTTGGGTATTGTTATTATTGTGTTTGGTCGAGTTCCTAACCTTTTAGGAATGATTTTGAGCAACCCTAGTCGATTTCCAATCAAATTGGAAACCACAGCCGCAGTTACCGGATACCACAGTCGTGGTTACTGGGTACTTCAGTGTGTTACCGGGTAAGTCCCTATTCTATCACTTGATACCGGGTATCTAATAGTTACCGGGTAATCTTATAACTTACCGGCTATTTCAATACTTACCGGACATCACTCCCGGTAAGTCCCAGATACCGGTAAGCCTTCACATCCAGTAAGCTCACCCGGTAAGTACTTTTCCATCCGGTAAATACTTTTCCATCCGGTAACTTATCACATCCGGTAAGTTATCTCATCCGGTAAGTTTGTCATTTGTGTTACTTTGTTATCGGTAACCTTTGGGTTTAGTTGCCACATCCGGTAACTACCTAGACCCGGTAAGCTCTTTCATCCGGTAAGCACTTCCACCAGGTAAGTTTTATATTTTCTCAATTTTATTTCATCTGGTATCTTGTCTCACCCGGTAACCCTCTGTTACCCGGTAACTCAAGATCATCCGGTAACTTCTACAAATTTGCCTGTTTTTCATAATCTGAGCCGGACACTTCCAGATCAGATCTCGTTCATCCGGATTCCTATCCTGTAAGTACAATCTAGTCGATTTCTTACCTGATTTAGCATAATCCACTCTTAGAACCTGCGTTAGAATATCACTCTTAGTGCCTTGCGTTAGGTTATCACTTTGAATCGAACCAATCGTCTGACGATCACTCTAGTGCAACTTAAGATGTCTTCACGCGACGCTCTTGCTATCGGCACCGATTCCAAACCACCTTGCCTCTACCAAGGTGAGTACAGCCAGTGGTGGGACAGATTTTTGATCTTCATAGAGTCAAAGGACAACTTCGAGTATATCTGGCGAGCTTTAGAATACGGGCCAATTCCTGAACCCACGAAGACTATACCAGCAACTGAAGCAGATGGTCAAGCTCGTGTCGAGAAAAAGGCACTCTCCGAGATGACTACCGACGAAAGAGGCATGATTGAGGGACAAAAGCATGCTAAAAGTGTTGATCCAAACCCTCAGTGATTTGATAATGACCCACTCTTAAATACTTAGTGAAAATTGTAAGTAAACAATATGTATCAGAGTTTCACTATCGCTGATAAGTACTAAGATCTTACAGTACCGCTGATAGGAACTCTCGCTCTTTAGATTAAACATTCAGCGAACACTGTTCACCATAATGCTCCGAGTCTGTTCAGTACTTATGGTGATCGCTGATAAGTTAGTTGTTCACTTATGATCCCTGAAGACAAGTTTCACGTCAACTTAGGTTCTACGCTGAAGTCGAAGATCAGGCTCAAGAACCAGCGACAAGTCTCCTAATGAACTGATGCGGATCAGCGAAGACTCAAATTTGTCCACTCAACGTGAAGTATCAAGTATAGGACTTCAGCTATCGCTGAACTTTATCATTCGCTGATAAACAATGATGAAGCGCTGAATCAACGAAAAGCTGATCATGAAGTCCTCCGTACAAAGTACTTTTTTCTTAACCACCCTTGCACGACTCCGTACGATATGTCAGAAAAGAACCTCCTTATTGTCTGAAATCGTACAACCACTCTGATACTACACTGTTCAAACATGCGGCTACTAAGGATGTCTACAAAGATCAATGACATGCAACCAATCAGCTGCTGCCATGTGTAAAGTGTAAAATGTCATGCATTAAATGCATGCAGTATATAAGAAGGACTCCAGCTTCATTTTTGAAGCACTTGCTAACTCTGGACAAGTCATCTTTCTTATCTTGAGATAGGTTATTATCAGTAATTTCCTTCTCTTTCTTAGTGCAAGAAACTTAGTGTTCCAACTTGTTTAGATTTAGGTTTATCCTTAATCTTGTTCCGCAACAAGCTGTAAATTGTTAATGATTTATCAATAAACAATTTAGAAAAGTAAAATTTGTGTGTTTGTATTCAACCCCCGCCCCCCCCTTCTACAAACTTGTATAGCCCTTCGGGACCAATGTAACATCCCTTAATCCCAACATACAAGTTTCATATAATTCACCACAAAATAACATATCATAATCCAAATATGGTCCCTTAAATTCTACAATTAAGTCTTTCAGTACAAACTTTTTCGAATAAAGTAAAATACATAACAACTACTAATTATAACTGAAATCTTCATAATCATTCAACATCCACAAAAGCTAACATGATATATCCTATCATTGTCTCTTGTTTGCTCCATGACCTGGAATACATATTTTAAAACAAAAATGAGGGTTAGACCTTGAGGTCTAGTGAGAAAAATCCCCGTTAGTAAAAGAAAACATTTGCACATAATTCACGTAAGAATACCAAATATGACTCATGCATCATGTATCTTTCCATCTCTATCTCTTTTCTTTTCCTTGGCCATATTAATTGGTAGCAAGCCAATTAATTAATTTACACCGCTGTACTAAATACAGCCAACACCACTGTCCCTTTGTACATCCAACTTTCACCGGTCCTAAGCCCGGCCAACTAGTACTCATACAAAGTAATATTCATATAAACACTATATGCACCATATTACATTTAATCACATTTATGTATTCCCTTTGAAAACATTTCAAATTAAAACTCACCTCGTGTGTTTATCACAAAAACTCTTCCAAGATAATTCACGTGTGTCGATCCCTCACAGAATCTGAAATCAGATAAAATACCAAATATTTCCTTTACTACTTAAACTTACAAAATTCCCAACTGAAATCGCAATGAACAGTACCAAATCGCAATCTCCTATTGCGATTTCACCCTGAAGTCGCAACCCCTTATTGCGATTTCATCCCGAAGTCGCAACCCCAGTGTTAGAGCATTGTTGTATTCAAGATTTACTGTAAAGTCAATGTACTGTACGAGTCTATACAGTATTGTGAATGCCTTTATACCTTGTATGTTATGGGTATAAATAGGCTTGTCTAGACCATTTGTTAGAAACACTTTAGAAAGCTTTTGTAATCTTTTAGAAACCTTTTGTAATCCTTTGAGCTCAATACATGGATGACATATTTGCTCTCTAGATTCTCTCTCACTACATTCATATCTTATTGCTAGAGAAATGGGTTTTCTTAATTGGTATCAGAGCTAAACAGAAGATTCAAGCAGATCGAAGACCAAATTGAAGATTTTTTACACTAAAGCTGAAGAATTCGGATTGGGTGTTCATCACTATTCATCACTGTTCATCAAGAATTCTGACCCTTCTTCATTTACTATTCATCCAGATTTCATTTTTTCTTTAATTTTTGATCTTTTGGATTGATTCTTGACATCATTGCACTCGGATTTGATTCCTGAACATCTTTAATTCTTGGATCAACACCAAAATCTGCACAGAATTTGCAGATCTGATCATTTTATATCATTTTTGTTCGAAAACTTTTTCTACTATTTTTGGATCAAAATTCGATTAAATTGATCGAATTAGGATTTGTGATTAACTAAGAAAGTGTGTGGAATCAAATTTCGAACAAATCTGTGCAAATTTCGAACAAATCTGTGCAAATTTCGAACAAATCTGTGCAAATTTCATAACAATTGATCAAGAATTGAAAAAGTTATGGCTGATTTAGTGATTTTCGTGTTCGAAGTGCAGAATTCGGATCATTCTTGGTGAATTCGGATCATTCAAAGAGAATTCGGAACATTCATAGAGAATTCGAACCCTATTACATTCGAATTGAGTGAATTCGAACCTTATTACATTCGAATTGAGTGAATTCGAACCTAAGTAAATTCGAATTGAGTGAATTCGAATCCAGTTACATTCGAATTGAGTGAATTCGCACTCAACATAATCCGAATTGAGTGAATTCGAACGCTGTTAAGTTCGAATTGGAGGATTTCGAAATCTATCAAGTCCGAATTGATTATCCGAATTGAGCATCCGAATTGAGCATTCGAATTGGTCATCCGAATTGATCATCCGAATTGAGCATCCGAATTGAGCATCCGAATTCTTAGGAATGTTGATTAAATTCTCATAAGTGTAATTTTTCTTACACTAACTGCTTTATCTTCTGAACGATCGTTTATCTAGCCAATTATCAGAAGATGTTGAGAGATATGCTGAGCATGGGTTCTAAGAATAAGCCTCCGGTATTGATAGCTGAAGAATATTCTCAATGGAAAAGGAGAATGATTCAATTTTTGAATCATCAGAACAGAGATCTTATGCTGTCCATTCAGAACGGTCCTTACAAAGCCTACATAGAGGTTGGTGGCATTGCTGCAACAGAAACAAGTCAAGAGATTCTTCCAAGAAGAATAGAAAAGGAATACAAATATTACAGTGATGCTGATAAAGCTAGAGTTGAAATTGATGAGCAAGCATTGACATACTTGACTATGGCCATTCCAAACAATATCTATAATCGCGTAGACAACCGAAATTCAGCAAAGGATATTTGGGATGAGCTAGAAAGGCAGTTTGAAGGTTCATCAAAATCAATGAAGACCAAAAAGAATCAGAGCATCAATGCGTATGAAGGGTTTAAAGCTAGAGATGGAGAATCGTTGAAAGATACTTATGATCGTTACAACATCATTCTGAATGATTTAAGAAGGAATGGAGTTGACAAGTCTGAATCAGAGATTAATTACAAGTTTGTCAAGAATTTACTGCCGGAATGGGATTCATACTCTATTCAGCTTCAAATGTCAAGGGATATGGATGATGAAAAGTTGACCGATATTTTCAGCATTTTGGGTCAACATGAAGAAAAAGTAAAAATGGTCAAAGAAAAGGAGAAAAAGGTTGAAGAATCTTTAGCCCTTCTAAGTGAACACAAGAAAAGTGGAGCGATGAAAACAAAGGCTTTGATCTCTGGGTTAAGCAAAAAGAAGATAAGTTCTGATGATGATGATGAAAGCAGCAGTTCTGGAGATGAAATGAGTGAGATAGCTGAAAAATTAGCCTTGTTAACTACAAGATTTCAAAACAGATATGGAAAGAAGAAGTTTCATTCAAAAAGCAAACCTGATTACAACAAAGTGAACAGATACAAAAGGTTTGAGAAAAGGTATGAGAACAAGGATCAAAAGGAAGAAGAAAAAGAGGAGAAAGTTGAGAAAAAAGAGAGGGAAGAAAAGAAGGATATGGATGACCGAAACTGCTATAACTGCGGTAAGCCGGGTCATTTTGCCAGAGATTGTCAGTTGAAGAAAGTTAAGGATTCTGAATAATATCAGCGTAAAGCACATCTCGCAAAAGCCAAAGAAACCGGAAAGCCAGTAAATGCTGAAGAAGAAATATGGCTGATGGATTCTTCAGATGATGAAGAAGCTCACTTCACTCAAGTGAAGCACAATTTAATGGCTAAACTTGATGAGGAAGATCTGGAATCTGAGGTACAATCTCTATATCCTTCTCTTTATGATAACACTTCTCTTTATTCTGATAATTCTGAAAATGAATCTGAAACTGAAAATGACAAATATGAAGAAATGCAAGTTGTGATATTTGAGCTTAACGAGAAATTTAAAAAGGCACAAAAGAAAATTGAAAAAGTGCAAAAGCAATATGAAGATGAGAAAAGCTCAAAGCTGAAATATCATGATGAAGCACTTCTTTATAAGTGTTTAGCTGAAGATAGAGAAAAGGAGAAAGAAATTATTAGATCAAATGTTAAAATACTTGAATCTGAAATTTCTGAGTTAAAAAAGAAAATAACTGATTTAAATGATGAAAACATAGATTTTCAGTTCAAAATCAAGGTTCTTTCTGATGAAAGAAAAGAAGCAATTGAAAAGATTAAGCAGCTTGAAGATTTAAATTACAAAAGAGGCCAATCTGAGCAAACGCTGAATTTGTTGACTAGCAACCCAAAAGATAAACGATTTTATAATCCAAAAATGGGTCTAGGATTATCTGATGACAAGAGTTTCAAAACAATAAAACCTCATGAAAAAAAGGAAGTTTTGAAGCAAACTCTGATAAAGGAGATTCCTCCAATTGCAAAAGTTTTTGTTAAACAAGCAAATGTAAAGTTGCAACAAGTCATTATAACAGAAACACCTGTTAATTCACCTGTATCTGTTAAATCAAATAATGAAGTGTTGCAACAAGTCATAATAACAAAAACACCTCCAAAGACACAAGAAAAAGCAAAGGCAAGTAATGGAATTTTGCAACAAGTTATTGTATCAGAAACATCTCCTAAATCAGAAACTCCTATCAAAGATAATGCTTCAAATTCTTCAACTCCAATTTCAAAGAAAGATGAAGCTAAAACAGACAAAGGTTCAAAAGAAAAGCCTAGATACAATATAACAAATTTTAAATATGATGAATTAAACTCCAGTTACAAAACCAAAATGTTTGAACCAACTGGATTTAGTTCGTTGTTTTCCGATGAATCTATGGCTAAAACAATTGTTGACAAAATCAATGAACCTATATCTGTTAAAACTAAATCTAACGTTGAAATGGAGTCAAATAATACATCAGATTCTTACAAAAGGGAGTTTGTTCCAGAAACTTCTTCTGAATTTCCTAATTTGGACTCAGCTTTACTTAAAATTGTTGATTTAGAAAATCAAATTTCCAAATGGCAATTAGATTTTGAAAAATTAGAGGATGATCGTGATAATATTGGACTAGAATTTGATCATACAAAAAGGATCAATCTTGATCTTAAGAGTGAGATTCAAAGACTAGAATCCAAATTAGATGAAATATCAAACTCTAAGGCCTCAAAAAGTTGTGAAAAATGTTCAAAACAAGCTGAATCCAAAGATCAAAATAAATCTTCAAGTATGTTTGATCCTTTTGAAAAGCTCAAATTTTTTAAAGAAAAGAAAAATCTTGAATTAAGATGTGTAGAACTTTCAAAACAAGTTTCAGACTTTGAGAAAGTTTTATTTTTAGAAAAAGACAAGCTCGAAAAAGAAAGAGCTAAATTTGAAATTGAACGAAATTTTTTTGAGATCAAAAGTTCTGAACTTTCCGTGAAAATCTCTGAATTAGAAAATCTTTTGGAAAAGGAAAGAAAAGATTTCACGGAAAAGCAAAATCTCTTTGAAAAGGAAAGTAAAACCCTTAAAAAGAAAAATATGGAAATTTTCAAAGAGATTACTGATAAAAGAAAGTTTTTGGAAAAAGATTTTCAATCGGAACGCATATATTTTGAAGATGTGATTCTTAATCTTACCAAAAGATTATCTGGTTTATCAGCTGATATTATGAAGGATCAGTTGATCAAATCTGATCTCCAAAAGAAATTTGATCTAATTTCTAAAGAGAAAAATGTTTTAATAAACAAAGTCAAAGAACTTGAAGACGTCATTTTTAAATTTGATGTCTCAAAGCAGGCTAGTCATAATTCTATCTTTCAGACTCCATTTGTTGATTCAAATGATTCTGAATGTTCTTTTAAAACTGCTTCAAGTTCAAGTTTTAAAAACATTCCTTCTAAACAATTTAAAAGATCAACAGATTTCTCAAAAGGTCAGATTCGTTCTTCTAATCTTTTCTATAATCCTCTGTTTGATAAATCGGATGATATTCTTAAGGTGCCTAAAATTAATACTTCCAAATCTGAAGAAGTTCCAGTCTTCAAGAGGGTGAAGATGGAATGGAGAATCAAAGGCACAACAATTCCAAAGAAAGATGTGCCAAAATCATCTGTATCCACATCAAATGCAAAGAAGAACAATGCGCTGAAAGGTAAATCTTCTGCTAAACCTAATCCTATTCATTCTGTAAATCATCTGATTAGTTTGGCACATAAGAAAATTTGTTGTTCTTACTGTGGATCAAATGATTTTGTGCATAAAAATTATACTTCTTATTGGTATGGTTCTTACAGTATTCCTTGTAAGAAATCAAAACCTAACCCACTAGGACCCAAGTGCCATTGGGTACCAAAATCTGCTTAATCTGTTTTGCAGGTTCATCATGTGTTGTACTGAATTGAAATACATATCACACGCATGACTGAAAACAGAAGAGAAGCGGCGTATTTTTGAAGAATATTTGTACCCTTAAGGGGGAGCAAAGATCAATGGTTTCTGAATACATCAATTCAGGACCCGTGCTTAAATGTAATTGGCTTTTGGACAAATCAGTTCAAAACCCGTTCTTCAAAGACTATGGCTTCTGAACAACTCAGTTCAGGACCCGTACTTTAAAGACTATGGCTTCTAAACAAATCAGTTTAGAACCCGTACTTCAAAGACTAAGATTTCTAAACAAATCAGTTTAGAACTCATACTTCTCAGGTGATATCCTTAACTGCTATATATCTTTGTTTCAAGGAACAAGTGGCAAAAGGTAACATTGGATTATATTTTGTTTCTACCACTTTGAAAATTTGAATCTTTACAAATTTAATTCAATGAGATAAAATTTTCAATTTTCATTCAATGAATTAAATGTGTGCTAAAAGATGATTTTACAAGTGTTTTTGTTTTATCTGAGTTATATTTGTTTCATCTTTCACCTCTGAAATAATCGAAAGGTCAGCAAAACATGAATGAAATTATGCTGAATGCTCAAAGATATGTGAATCTGGACTTATATAGAATATAATGCTCAAAAAGCCTATTTATCAGAATGATGAATGAAAACGAAAATATGGGGGAAGCACTATGATTAAGAACCAAGTGATTGAGATATCATTCATATTTTGTGATGGAAATTCGAACTTATATAGAATATCATTTAGTTTGAAAGTTTGTGCCTGTGGCCTTTCTGGTTTGGGAGAGTAAGTCCTAAGGGGTGCTCGACACCTAGTCCCTAAGATCAACTGGTCTGGGATCGGCTGACCCAAATCCTGCAATAGAACCAGATAGAAAGCCATGTTTTACTGGTACAAATGGGTTTAAGATATATCGATGTGGCCTTTCTGGTTTGGGAAATTAAGTTCTAAGGGGTGCTTGACACCTAGCACCTAAGGCCAACTGGTCTGGGATCTGCTGACCCAAATCCTGCTATAGAACCAGATAGAAAGTCATGTTTAACGGTGTATCTTATTCTTACTAAACTTTTTGATCAAAAGATGCCAATGAGCACAAAATCAAAAGATGCCAATGTGCACAAATCAAAAGATGCCAATGAGCACAAAAGAAAAGATGCCAATGAGCACACATCTCTTGAAACTCGGGAAAATACAAAGTCGCGATAAACCCGTAAATTTGTGAAAATTCTGATTTTGGACAAATAGTGTGAGTAGAGCAAAATATTCTTATATGTTTTAGAATTGCATATGCTTGAAGCTAATCATATTTCCCATGCTAGCACACCAAATAGATTTAATAAAGGGGTTGAAACTGAACATTTTTTAACTTGATATACAATGATGACTTGTTCTTGAATCCAAACACATGCATTTGATTTCATTTGATTGAAAAATCTGTTAAATTTCATTAAGTTGAATTTCTTTTGTAAAGTTTTCAAATGATCAAATGTTTGTAGTTATAAAATAAAATTCAATGAATGTTATTTTCCTTGTGTAAATTTGTTTTAAAATTTGTGCTACAATTTCAAATACTGTACGTTATTGAAATATATGCATACTTTCAGGGGGAGAAAATAAATTGCTCCAGAATTCTTATTTTGAGGGGGAGCAAGGTTATTCTGTAAGGAGGAGATTGTTAGCAATACTCAAAGACACAACTGAAATTGAAAATGGTTTTCGATGATTATGATGCTCACCATCATCGAAAAAGGGGGAGAAAAGTTTAATTTCAATTTCATGTCAAAGAATTTTCAAATCAAAGATATTTCAAGTCAAAGATTCGTGAACAAAGACTGAAGATTGGGGAGAAGGATCATGTGAAGTCCAAATGTTGCTGAATTTGGTTATCTTAGTTCTGAGTGGTTATCGGAATGCGCTTACACCTAAAAGTTCAACAATGTGGATGGTTTCACATCTTTCTGATCCAAACTCTAATCGTTTCTGATTTATCTTGTTCCGAATTGATGGTTCTATATAAAGATATGAAATCCATGTTCAAGACTTGAAGACAATCTGTTGAAGATTGTATTGAAGAAGGTTGATTTTTCAAAGAAAAAGACAATGACTTTTCATGTTTGTCTGAAGATTCTTCAAAGCTGAGTTCTTAAAGAGTGTCAAAGCATATAGTTCGCCGTGAACTAGTGGAGATAAAGCTATTTGAAGATGGTTTGATAGAGTGTCTGTTTGAGAAGATTGACTTTACAAAGAGCTGAAGACTGCTGTCATATTTTTTTAAATCTTGAATCCAAAGGGGGAGATTGTTAGAGCATTGTTGTATTCAAGATTTACTGTAAAGTCAATGTACTGTACGAGTCTATACAGTATTGTGAATGCCTTTATACCTTGTATGTTATGGGTATAAATAGGCTTGTCTAGACCATTTGTTAGAAACACTTTAGAAAGCTTTTGTAATCTTTTAGAAACCTTTTGTAATCCTTTGAGCTCAATACATGGATGACATATTTTCTCTCTAGATTCTCTCTCACTACATTCATATCTTATTGCTAGAGAAATGGGTTTTCTCACCCAGATTTTTGTACTTTTATTCTATGCATGATACTGTAAAAGTGCAGATATGTTTAAGACCATTAACACAACCTCACCTTAAGCTTAAACTTCCCAAAACATCCATTTTTAACAAAACCCACCAAGAACTTAAACTAGTAAATTCAAGAACACTTGGAGGAATTAAAACACAAAAAGATATGGATGATTTACCTTGATTACTTCAGTTTGGTACAAAATCACAGTAGCAATTCCTGAAATTCCTTCTTCTTCTTCTTTAGCCTTTATCTCAATCTTATCTCTCTATCTCTCTCTTCTTCACGTAACACACACACCATAGGATATTTCTCTTTTTGCTTAATAGAAGACATCATTTTCCAATTGAAGAAGTATGTGGGGTTTAGTTTGGCCAAAAAGACCAAACCCACCCTAAACTTATCTCAAATGGCAAGACACACCCCTAAACTTTTATCATAAAATTAAAACTTATCCCTTAACTTCTAATTCTATAAAACACTAACATAAAGACTTATAAAATTCCCAATTTAAATTAGATAAAATACTTGGTTATTACAACATCTCCCCCTTAAAAGAATTCCGTCCCGGAATTCGGTCAAGCAAAAAGGTACTGATACTTATCTTCCACTATTACCTCGAACTCAATCAAAGCCATAGAAACTACCTGAATAGACACTCCGCCTCTATCTATACCTCTAACACAAATAAGTAACAAAAGCACGAAAATACCAAGAACCACTTCGTACCGAAGTCATATAACACTTTAGCACTTATAGAGTTTATAGAAATATACCTGTAACCTCATCAGGACTTTCTTCCACCTCTTGTTCCGTCATGTGAAAAACGCGGCCTTGAACTCTCGGTGCTTCAGACCCTTGTACCTTTCCCGATTCAACTTCCGTTAATCTCGCTGTTGTACTACCCTGACGTGCTTTCTACTGTGGACATTCTGACTGAATATGATCAGGGGAATTGCAAACAAAACAGAATCGATTTGCGCGACAATTCTTAGCGATGTGTCCCTTCCTTCCACACTTATAACAACTTCTAGGATCAACATAACAATTTCCTTGATGTACGCGGTTGCATTTTGGACATAGTTTTTCATTTTGTCTAAAAGGTATGTGACTATCGAACCTTTGAATTTCGTATTCCGTTGAATCATACGTCATTTCTTCCGATTTTCTTTTCCCAGCACTCTTATCCCCAACATCCCTCTTATTGTCTCGCTCCACATTTTCCGCAGCATTTACCACTTCTGAAAAAGTATTAGGTCTCGCTGCAGTCACTAACTTTCTAATCTCTGAGTTCAATCCAAATACATACCTTTCCATCTTCATCTTTTCTGTGGCAACATAATACTCCCCAAAACGCGACTTTTCCAAGAAACGAGCAGTGTAGTCTCTTACTGACAAATTTCCTTGTTGTAGACTCAGGAATTCCTCTTCCAACTGTCTAATTGCGGCTTGCGGACAAAACTGTTCCTTAAATGCTCTCGAGAATTCGCCCCAAGTAAAAGTTGAATATACACCAGGTCCTTCAGAGTCAATAAGGGCTTCCCACCAATACAAGGCGTCTGCTTTCAACATTGCTGTTCCATATAACACTTTATCTTCTTCCGCGCATTTACTGGTCTTAAATACAGCTTCAACCTCCTTCAGCCATCGCATTGCTTTTACTGGATCTCTGTCCCCTCCATAATTGGGTGGTTTACAGCTTAAAAACATTTTATAATCACACTTTCTGGGTGCTGATGTGACAATAGGTGCGATAGGCACTTCGTTTTCAAGGGTAGGGTCTGGTATTTCTGTTTCCGAATGGTGAGTCTGGTTAAACATAGCTTGTATATTTGCCTGAAGTCTTCCCATTTCATTCGCTAGGTCGTCTCTCGTAACAAACTCTGTGCCTCGCCCCTGTACTCTGCCCCCTGACCTACCTCTACCTCTTTCTCCCCCTCTTCCCCTTCCACCGGCTGTTGGATTAGATCTATTCGGATTTCCTTCCCTTTCTCGGTTTGTTTGTCTCGTTCCACTTGCCATTCTGTGGATTCAACAAGGTTAATATACACATAAGCACATACCCCATATAATAAAGTATTCTGGTTCAAACATGTACCTGTAAGATCATAATTACACTGGCCAGGTGTAATCTGAAATTACCTTACATGATGCTCCTTCTACCTTTTTATATTTATCATCCCAAGGTTCTATAATAACAAGGACATCCTACTTCGCATGCAGTTTAAGTCTAGGTACAGATACTAATACCTAAATCTCTTAAACTAAGGCTCTGATACCATTGGTAACATCCCTTAATCCCAACATACAAGTTTCATATAATTCACCACAAAATAACATATCATAATCCAAATTTGATCCCTTAAATTCTACAATTAAGTCTTTCAGTACAAACTTTTTCGAATAAAGTAAAATACATAACAACTACTAATTATAACTGAAATCTTCATAATCATTCAACATCCACAAAAGCTAACATGATATATCCTATCATTGTCTCTTGTTTTCTCCATGACCTGGAATACATATTTTAAAACAAAAATGAGGGTTAGACCTTGAGGTCTAGTGAGAAAAATCCCCGTTAGTAAAAGAAAACATTTGCACATAATTCACGTAAGAATACCAAATATGACTCATGCATCATGTATCTTTCCATCTCTATCTCTTTTCTTTTCCTTGGCCATATTAATTGGTAGCAAGCCAATTATTTAATTTACACCGCTGTACTACATACAGCCAACACCACTGTCCCTTTGTACAGCCAACTTTCACCGGTCCTAAGCCCGGCCAACTAGTACTCATACAAAGTAATATTCATATAAACACTATATGCACCATATTACATTTAATCACATTTATGTATTCCCTTTGAAAATATTTCAAATAAAAACTCACCTCGTGTGTTTATCACAAAAACTCTTCCAAGATAATTCACGTGTGTCGATCCCTCACAGAATCTGAAATCAGATAAAATACCAAATATTTCCTTTACTACTTAAACTTACAAAATTCCCAACTGAAATCGCAATGAACAGTTCCAAATCGCAATCTCCTATTGCGATTTCACCCTGAAGTCGCAACCCCTTATTGCGAGTTCATCCCGAAGTCGCAACCCCTTATTGCGATTCCACCTTGGAGTCGCAACCCACTATTGCGATTCCACCTTGGAGTCGCAACCCACTATTGCGATTCCACCTTGGAGTCGCAACCAACTATTGCGATCCCACACTCGAATCGCAATCTACTACTGCGATTTCAAGCCAAGTCGCAAACGACCATTGCGACTTCAATGCCAAGTCGCAAACGACCATTGCGACTTCAATGCCAAGTCGCAACCAACTGTTGCGACTTCGTTGAATGTTGCAGTCGTCTATTGCGACTTCGATGAATGTCTCAGTCTACTGTTTCATCCTAAAACCCAGATTTTTGTACTTTTATTCTATGCATGATACTGTAAAAGTGCAGATATGTTTAAGACCATTAACACAACCTCACCTTAAGCTTAAACTTCCCAAAACATCCATTTTTAACAAAACCCACCAAGAACTTAAACTAGTAAATTCAAGAACACTTGGAGGAATTAAAACACAAAAAGATATGGATGATTTACCTTGATTACTTCAGTTTGGTACAAAATCACAGTAGCAATTCCTGAAATTCCTTCTTCTTCTTCTTTAGCCTTTATCTCAATCTTATCTCTCTATCTCTCTCTTCTTCACGTAACACACACACACACCATAGGATATTTATCTTTTTGCTTAATAGAAGACATCATTTTCCAATTGAAGAAGTATATGGCGGTGGTGGGGTTTAGTTTGGCCAAAAAGACCAAACCCACCCTAAACTTATCTCAAATGGCAAGACACACCCCTAAACTTTTATCATAAAATTAAAACTTATCCCTTAACTTCTAATTCTATAAAACACTAACATATAGACTTATAAAATTCCCAATTTAAATTAGATAAAATACTTGGTTATTACAACCAACAAGTGGTATCAGAGCAGATTTGTTTAATCTCATAAACATGATCTAATCTATACTAAGATTTCTCTTCCTTGCTATTTCTGAAAATGGCTACCAACACAAACACAAACTATATTGACAATGGTTCTCTTGCAAAACCCCCTAGATTCTCCAGAGATAATTTTAATCTATGGAAAAATAGGATGATTCTCTTCTTAGAAGGTGTAGACCCTACTATGCCTTATTATCTTGAAAACGGCCCATATATTCCTGTAAGAATTGATGATGCAGTTCCAGCCGCTGAGAATAGACATGCTATTCCAGAAAGGCTGATTCCTAAGGATATTCATTTGTGGACAGACGAAGATAAGAAGAAAGTGGCTATCGACACCAAAGCCAGATCCATACTCTCCATGGCTCTTCCTGACGAAGTCTACCATTCCGTCATGAACCTGAAAACCTCAAAAGCCATGTGGGACACAATCTGTGTTCGGTATGAAGGTACTTCTGAAGTCCAGGACTCTCGAAAGATCAACCTGGTAAGACATTACGAAAGCTTCATTTGTGGTAAGAATGAAACTCTCTCTGAAGTACACCAACGTTTTAACTGTTTAATAATAGATCTGAAAACTGTTGGTAAGGAATATTCTAACTTTGAAGTGCTGACAAAGTTTTTAGAATGTTTACCTGAAAGCTGGGACATTTATTCTATGTGTCTCAAGCTGTCAAATGATCTAAAATCAATGACCCTTTCTACCTTATATGGCACGATGCTGAATCATGAGCAATCGAGTCATCTTAAGAAGAATCTTGTAAAAGATTCCAAAAGCACCCTTATTGCTTTAATCTCAGAGGAACCTTTCACTCAGCGACCCTCGGTCACTATCACTGAGTTGGAGAGTAACTCTGAAAGGTCATCAGATTCTGACTCTTCAGATGATGATGAATCTTTGGCTCTCCTCACTAAAAGGTTCAGGAGATTCGCCAAAAAGAAAATGTTCAGAAAGAATAAACCTCTTTCTATTACTGACAAGCCAAGATCATCAGCTCCTGTTGATAAGGCTACTGCTACTTGTTTTAACTGTGAAAAGATATGACATTTCGCTAACGAGTGTAGGTCAAAGAAAGTCTCTAGACCCTCAGCTTTTCCAAAGAAAAACTTTATTCCCAGGAATAGAGATGACAAATACGCCAAGCTGAAAGAAAAGTATGCGAAGTTGAAAATCTTTAAGAAGAAAGGCAAAGGCCTGATGGCTAACTATGATTGGGCTGCCTCTGATGAAGAAGAATCATCATCTGACTCTGAAGATGATGAAGCCAATCTCTGTCGTATGGACAAGATTGAAGATGAGGAAGAAAGTTCAGACATTCCCTCTACTTCAACCTCTGCAACTCATGTATCACCTTCCTTCTTTACCAATATTGCAAATATTGATGAAGCTGATAGTCTTCGAAAGATCGATCTCTTGACTAGAAGTTTATATGAAGCCATGAGCGGCAAAACTGCAGTTGAAAATCAAAACCTTGATCTCGCTGAACAGCTTAAAAACTGTCACCTTCAAATAGAAAAGCTTTCTAAAATTGAAGAAGATTTTAAAGATCAAGTGCACTTAAATCAACTAGTCTAAATTGAATAAGCAGAAGCTATCGCTGCATTAAAAGCTGAAAAAGCTACTGTTGAAGGATGGTGTAATTCTTCAACAAAGATCACTGAGATAATTAAGTCTCATATTCCCCTGAGTGATAAACGTGGTCTTGGTTACAAAGTTGATCTTCTAGAACCAACCACTGATCGTTCCATGCTCTTATTTGGAACTTTCGTATCCTCAGTCACTGATACTTCATCCTCTCAGTGTTCCTCTTCTAGACCGCCTATCCCTGAGGAAATTTCTACCTTTTCAAAAGGTAAAGAGAAAATGGTTTATCTAAAACCTACCTTTGTCTTTAAAGATAAGGGTAAAGGATTTGCTTTTAACCAAAATCCTCAGAAGGGTACCTCTGTACCAAAGCTGAATGCTTCTAAAGCTTTAGTGATTCATCCCTCTGGATCAAGGAATCAGATCTCTGGATCTACTCAGCGTGGATCTATTCAGCGATCTACTCCTAGACTCAGAGTGGATGTCTTTGGTAAGAAATCCGAAGAACTAAATGTTCCTCCCATTTCAAAAGCCAATAACTTATTTGGTGCTGGTCCTTTTAATTCAAAATGAAAAGCTCAGCATTCAAATGGTCCTAGAACTACTTTTAGTTATAGGAAATGTTATCACTGTGGACTTACTGATCATATTGCTAGTAAGTGCCCCACAGCCACCAAAGCTGAAAAGATAGCTAAGGTGAAGATCATTGCCCCCAAGGCAACGAATACTACTGAGGTTAAGAAATTAACCAAAGTGAAGACTGACAAAGCTGAATCTTCAAATTTTGCGAAGACTGCTGAAACATCCATTCCAACTACTTCCACTGACAAACGTGTACACATGGTTAAGTGGGTACCCAAGAAAAACTAATCTTCCTTTGTAATGCAGGTTAAGAAGGGTATCTGGTATCTCGATAGCGTATGTTCTAGACACGTGACTGGAAAGAAAAGCCTGCTCGCTGAATATAAGGAAGAGAAGGGTCCCTCTGTGACTTTTGGTGGAAATGGAAAAGGACATACCCGAGGGTTTGGTGTACTCTCAAATGGTACAACAACCTTAAGAAGAGTCGCATATGTTGAAGGGCTAAAGCATAATCTTCTAAGCACCAGTCAGCTTTGCGACATGGATAACAAAGTAATCTTTACTAAGGAATCCTGCTTTGTCGCTGACAAAAAGGAGAAGATAGCTCTCAGCGGTTATCGTTTAGAAAATGTTTATGTAATAAACATGGACTCAGCAACCACTGAGAACTCCTGTTTCTTCTCAAAAGCCTCATCTGATGTCAACTGGCTATGGCATAAGAGGCTCTCTCATCTAAATTTCAAGACACTGAACACTCTTTCTTCAAAAGAGTTAGAGATTGGTCTACCTCAACACTCATACGCCAAAGAGTCTTTATGTTCAGCGTGTGAGAAAGGGAAGCAGACCAAAGCAGGCTTTAAGTCAAAGCAAGTCTCCTCAGTGTCATCTCTTCTACAACTTCACCATATGGATTTGTTTGGCCCTGTTAACAAACAATCCATCGCTGGAAAGAACTATACACTAGTCATAGTTGATGAATTCTCTCGCTATACATGGGCAATGTTTCTCCGTTCTAAGAGTGACACCCCTGAAGAACTCATCACATTTGTTCGGAAGATGGAAACCCTGAACAACTTGACCGTTCGCTCAATAAGAAGTGATCATGGGACTGAATTCAAAAAAAGTTCTCTTGATTCCTTCTTTGAGAGTAAGGGTATTTCTAACAACTTTTCTTCAATGAGAACACCACAACAAAATGGAGTCGCAGAAAGAAGAAATAGAACAATTATTGAAGCTGCGCGTTCAATGCTCAGCGATTCTCACCTGCCTACTCAGTTTTGGGCAGAAGCTGTCAACACTGCTTGTTTTACGCCAAACAAGTTATTGATAGTCAAAAGATTCAATAAAATAGCCTATGAACTTTTTCATGGGAGAAAGCCTTCAATTAGCTTTCTTCACATCTTTGGATGTCAGTGTTTCATACTAAATAACACCGATGCCCTTGGAAAGTTTGATCCTAAGGCTAATGATGGAATCTTTCTTGGATATTCTTCAATCTCCAAAGCCTTCAGAGTCTTCAATCGTAGAAGACAAACTGTAGAAGAAACTATTCACGTCACGTTTGACGAATCCCATTCAGCGAACTCTAAACCGTCCGCTGATACTGAAGAACTAAATCAATGGATGTTTTCTCATCTTGGTGATTCAGAAGATATATTCCCACTCCTCATACTCATACAGTTGAAGATGATAGTCTTACTATCATCCCAAATATGCAGAATAGTGAAGCTGAAACATCATGGGTCTCAGCTGTTCCTTTAAACACTATACCTGCTTCTGAACAAAATGTCTCAGACATTCCATCTACTTCTCAGCAATCCGTGAATATAATAACAACTGTACCTATTCCTCTCTTGGCTGATACTCCAGAAGATGCTGAAGCCACATCTTCAGCTCCTCCAGTTCAGTTTGAGTCAGCGTCTCATGCTCCGGCTTAGCAATGGACTATAAATCACCCAATTGATCAAATACT
Source organism: Saussurea involucrata (assembly GCA_033807775.1). NCBI lineage: Eukaryota > Viridiplantae > Streptophyta > Magnoliopsida > Asterales > Asteraceae > Saussurea > Saussurea involucrata. Next base: position 32,000,265 of record CM066316.1, read on the forward strand.
TGGTGATCCAAACCCTGGTGTTCAGACTCGACGAAGTGCAGGTAATATTTGTTTATTTGTTAACTTTATTTCTCTAATTGAACCAAATAAGATATATGATGCCCTCAAAGATCCAAACTGGGTCAGCGCCATGTAAGAAGAGCTGACTGAATTTGAAAGAAACAAAGTTTGGAAACTTGTTCGAAGACCAACTGACAAGACAGTGATAGGCACTAAATGGGTCTATCGAAACAAGTTGGACGAACATGGAACTGTAACCCGCAACAAGGCTCGTCTTGTTGCTCAGGGATACAGACAAGAGGAAGGTATAGATTACGACGAAACATTTGCTCCAGTAGCAAGACTAGAATCTATTCGTCTATTCTTAGCATCCGCTGTACACAAAGACTTCAAAGTATATCAGATGGATGTTAAGTCAGCGTTTCTAAATGGAAAGCTGAATGAAGAAGTCTATGTGGAACAACCTCCAGGATTCTCAGATCCTAAGCGTCCAGGTTATGTTTATAAACTGGATAATGCACTTTATGGCTTAAAGCAAGCTCCTCGTGCATGGTATGACACTCTCTCTACTTATCTCCATATTGAAAAATTTGAGCGAGGTAAAATTGACAAAACTCTATTTTTCAGAATATATGTTGGTGACATTATATTTGGTTCTACTAACCCTGATCTTTGTACTCGTTTCGCTGATAGAATGAAAGAAGAGTATAAAATGAGCATGATGGGTGAGCTAACATATTTCCTTGGTCTTCAGATAAAGCAAAATGAAAAGGGAACTTTCATTAATCAGGGAAAGTATGTTAAAGATATGCTGAAGAAATTCGATTTAACTCAGAGTTCAGCTATGAAAACCCCTATGGCACCACCGCTGACACTAGACAAGGATTTAAATGGAATACCTGTTAATGTCACGCTGTACCGTGGGATGATCGGCTCTCTTTTGTATCTTACAACTAGCCAACCCGATATTATGTACGCAACCTGTTTGTGTGCACGATATCAAGCTGAACCTAAGGAATCTCATATGACCGCTGTAAAGCGAATTTTTCGATACCTTAAGGGTACTGCAAATCTAGGTCTTTGGTATCCCAAAGACTCAGGGTTTGATCTAATCACCTATTCAGATAGTGATTTTGCAGGTTGCAAAAATGGATAGGAAAAGCACCACAGGAGGCTGTCAGTCGGGTGGAAAGCTGGTGAGTTGGACAAGTAAAAAGCAAAACTCAGTATCCACCTCCACAGCTGAAGCTGAGTATGTAGCCGCTGGAAGCTGTTGTTCTCAGGTCTTGTGGATGAGAAATCAACTACTAGACTATGATCTTCAGCTCTCAAAAATTCCAATCTATTGCGACAGCACAAGTGCCATCGCTATAGCCAACAATCCAGTGCTTCACTCACAGACAAAACACATCAAAATCAGGTATCATTTTATCAGAGATCATGTGATGAATGGTGATATAGAACTTCACTTTATCCCAACTGATTATCAGTTAGTTGATCTGTTCACCAAACCTCTTGATGAGACAAGATTCAAATTTCTCATCATCGAGCTTGGAATGCTGAACTTTGAAGGGTAAAATCTTCAGCGGTTCACATTTGATCAGCGATAGGATAAAATCAACTTGTATAACCTATTCTATCATCTTCTATCTGAATAAACTTGATTCGCTGATGTCAAGGTATGTTTTTCTCTCACTGACAATCGCATGTAAATGCAAGATTTCAAGACAAATTGCATCGCTGAATATCTCTTCCTTAATCAGCGATACTTTCAAATTTCTAAAACCAACACTGATATTTCTATTCAGTGCTTCATGTTTTCAAAAGTGTCCCTGAGTTTTCAAAACCTCAGAGACATCCTAGAATATGAAAGGACAATTGTGACGTCATCGCAACGGATAAGCCCCGACACGTTCTTTTTCTGACACACGTTTGCACGTTTCATTTACCTTCCAATCAAATGCAAACACGTGTCCGTGTCATGATGAAAAACTTTCCCGCTCGAGTTTTTCTCTCTCTCAAATCTCACTATATAAACACTGTTTGGGTTTATATTTTTCCTTTACGCGAAAAACTTCTCCTCCAAGCAAGAAAAAGAAAATTTACTGTTGCATTTGTGCTCTCAAGTTTTCAAGAACTTATTCTTCTTCAACGAAACAGGTTTATATTTCTTTTATTTACCTATTTCTTCAAACTTGTTAATGATCTTCTCATTGTTTTTACAAGATCAAACAAAAGAACTTTTTCAAAAATGAAATCATTTCTTTCATGGTTTCATGAACACAACCTTTCATGGTTGTTCTTCAAGTTTAAACGCAAAATCTTAAACTTGTTATTCATACGTTTTTCCATAATTCTAATCCTCACAGGAAACTGGAAAACAAGAATTTTAATGGGTTTGCTTTTCTTTTTCAAAAACAAGAAAAACCCTAATCTTCATTAATACATTTATGTCTGAATGAAATGGACAAAATTCGAACCATCTTATTGGAAAATATTTCCACATTAAGATTATTCTTATTTGTTACATCTTTGGTTGAACTGATAATACAGAAATGGCATCTACTGACATCTCTACTGCTGAGAATACCACTGCTGCTGAGGAATTGGAAATCATCAAGGCTCCTCAGGTCAAGTTCACTATTGAAGACCTGGATTGGACAAAAACCAACAACCTCTATGCGCTCCTCGAGTTTCCTCCTCGAAAGCAGGTCACACATCTGAATGATACTGTGAACTTCTTGAAAAACTGTTGCCTCTCTACAGCCCTGACCATAACACCTCCTGAACATCAGCTACTACTATCTAAGTTCTGGTATTCTGCCAGACACTCTCAGCTACCATCAACCAAAGACTCCTCAAAGACAATTGATTGCATCCTCTGTGATACTGATTTTGGCACTATAAAGATCACCCCTGCCATTATCCGCAAAGCCCTGAGCCTTCCCATCGCCACAAAAGAAAAACCTTTCGTTCCTCTCCCTGACCACAAGAAACATTCTGATAGGGAAGCCATCACTGCATTCTTCGATGCAATGGGCTATGTTTGGGAAACTGGGAGGGACAAGAAGCCTGAGAAGAAACTGACCATCATCAAGAAATAAAAAATGTGCAGCGAGATGAACTTCATCTTCGCACATTTGATAAGCTGCATGACTGCAAAGACCGGCTCCTCTGATCAAGCCACTCAACCCCAGCAAGCAATGGGATATGCATTGCTGAAAGGTCTACATATAGACTGGGCATCGATAATCTACGATGATCTTCTACTCAGAGTAGACTCTGCCGCTGACCGATCACCATGGGTTCCATATCCAAGATTCATCAGCGCCGTCTTCCAAACAGGCCTGAAGGACAACTACCCAAAAGAGGGTGACCTGAAACTCTCTCAGGTTGGCCCTAAGGTACTCGACTTCAAACCAGTGGAAAACGAGGTACGTCTCTCTACACTATTAACTCTTCTCAACCCTACTTCTTCGACTTCTGCAGCTCCTTCCGCGGACAAACCCATCGCTGATACCCAAGCTGCAACCTCCATTCCTTTTCATAAAAGGAAACACTCATCTACCCAACTTTTTTCCAAAAGAACTAAGAAAACCAAGGAGCAACCCCAACAATCTCATGCTGAAGACTCCTCAGCTCATCTTGAAGAGCTGAAGGAAAGGTCAGTGGTACGCTCTGCCACACCTGAACAAGCCATCCATTCCATCCCAGCTTCAGTGTCTCTAAACGTTGAAGTTATAAACTTGGAATCTACCCAACCTCCTTCAGTCTCTCTACAGACTGAAGAAGTAATTCTCAGCGGATCCAACGCTGAACACCGCACCCAACCAACTTTCTCAGCCTTCGCTTCTCCCTCTACTCCATTGGACTCTAATCCAGTTGTCACCACGAACACTGAAGCACCTATCATTCCTCCAGAAGCTAAAGCTGATACTCTTCAAGGAATGATGGATGTAGGACATGCAGAGATGACCATGCGTACACGCACTCTAGCTGACGACATGGAACTCTTCTCAGGACACAGAGATTTTGATGAATTCACCAATCCTGCTGCAGGTATACACCAACCCATATACACTGTAACTGAACCCCGAACTTTTGAGCTTTCCTCTGTTCACAAGTACTTATATGTTACAGGTCCTAATTTGGGAGACATCAACGCCTCTCTGAAGAACCTAGAGACGAAGCTGACAGGTCTCACCACTACTCTCTCAGACAACTCTTCAGCTGTAACAAACGCTGGAGAGAATCTCACAAAGCTAACAACAGTGGTTGAAATAAATGCCTCCAAAGCTGACTTGGAGAAGGTTGATCATACTCTCAGCAACTTTGCCAAAGTTCTCGCTGACATCTACACAGACTACACCTCTCTCAGAACATCAGTTCAATCCATGTCCAGCGAGGTTACAACGCTGAAGACATCTGTTGGAAAACTCGAAGGAGATATGTCTACTGTAAAGACCGACGTGAGTTCCTTAAAGACTGACGTAAGTTCATTAAAAACTGACGTGAGTTCTGTAAAGACTGACGTAGGTTCAATGAAGACAATGATGCAGCAGATACTGAACAACATGACCGCCCCTGCTCCTGCACCTTCACATTTTACTACGGCGGATCGTGCTGCACTCTTGAAGATCAATCCTGATATTACTGGCCTAGAAGACAGAGTAGAAGAGATTGAAAATTACATGGGGATCCCTGGCCAAGAAGACAGGGAACCAAAACCAACTGCTGAGTCATCGCACTCCTCCCCCACTCATCATGAGGAAGGGGGGGGGGGGGGGGGAGAAGACTGAAGACCTTCCCCATGATGAATCTATCAAGGGGGAGAAGACTGAAGACCTTACCCTTACTGAAGAGGGTGAGAAGACAAATGAAGAAACAACCTCTGGACCTCAGGGAGATGAAAACCCTGAGGGAACCGAGAAGCTTACCTCTGTATCTGAGGGGGAGCAACTCGAAGAAGATGCTGAAGAATCTGAATCTGAAGCTGAAGACGATGAAGCCGTCGACTTATCTGACGATGAACCATCATCCAGTGATAAGGGTGATGATGACGATGATGATGATGAAGACTCCTTTATCGTCAAGCCTGCTCCGAAAACTACAGCTCTTAAAGGGATTTTGATAAATGAACCTTCAGGGGAGCAGACCAAGACAAAGCCATCAGCGTCTGAAGCTGACAAGGGCAAAGGAAAAAGTGTCGCTGAAGACGATGAAAATCTGGCGATCTTGCTTAAAAAGCCGGTTTGTCAGTTACACTAACCTCTACTTACACTGCATCCCTCCTCTATCTATACACTTTATCAGCTCTACTCTCCACTAAAACCTCTATACAATTAATCCCATTCTTTTTCTATCTCTTTTCTACCCAAGTCCTTATTCATAAGATCGTTGTGTTTCAGCTAGTCCTCTCCCCTGCTTGAGGATATCGCTGAAGTTCCTACAGCTGCGACTTCACCAACAATAATCCCAGCTCCCAACGCTGAAGAAATAATCCCAGTCTTGGATTTGATCTCTGAGACTGATGAACCTGAAGAACAGATGCTCTCTCATACAAGCAGACCTTCCTTGGTTCCTCAAAAACCAAGTGAAGAGGATCAGAGAAGAAGATAAGAGATAATAAAGAAGTCTGAGGCTCAGCGAATCATTCTGAAGCGTGATCAACTTCCTTCCATTCCTCCAAAGTTCAGACTTTCACAAAAGGAATACAAGGATCACCTCAGAGCTGAACGTCTAATCGCTGAAAGAAGGGAAGCTGAAGAAAAAGACAGAGAACTCGCCATCCAGCTTACTCAACAATCGGTAAAAGAGTCCAAGTTGAAAAGAACTCCAATCGAAGTTCAACGACAGCTATGGGAAGACGCCAAGAAGATCGTTGAAGAAAAGAGAACAGTGTCTCAATTTACCTTAATCTGGTGCAAAGAAAAGGTACACTTCAGATATCGACTTGCCAGAATCATCAAGGTACTCATTGCTGGAAGATCAAACCTCAAAGTTTCTATCGCTGAAATCAAGATATTCAGAGAGAATGGACAGTACGAAAAATTCTATGCTGAAGCCATCACAAAGTACGGTCTCTCTGAATGGTTGGAGATCAGATTAGCCATCCAGAAGTCTCAATCTAAGTACAAGGATCATGTTGAAAAGCTGATAAACAAACAGATCGACTTAGTCTCTTCTTGTGTGGATATTCCTCCCCTCCTTCCTCTCGAATGTGAGAAAAGAAGGGCCTCTGCAAAGGAAAAGTCTAAATCTTCAGATGATGGTCCTCGTATACGGAACAAAATAGGTATTGGTTTTTCTCTTGATGAAGTCATTGGTCCAGAACCTGACCTTTCTGCACTTGACACATCTCTTCCTCTTGGTGAGACTTTCATCCCTGGGAAAGTCATAAGCAAACCCTACGGGATATTCTTTATTGACTATGATGGACGAAAACGTTTTCAATGTATCTCTGAGCTTCCCATCACTCCCATCGAACAGCTGAGAGATCTCATCTACTGGTGTGATTTCAAAAACGACATTCAGGCACGGCATCTTAAACCTTTGATTTTTGAAGAAGCTCTGAACAAAAAGAATCAAGGAGTAAAGGTCCCTGACTGGATGATTCCCACATCAAAGACCCTGATGAACTTCTCATTAAGGAAGAACCTTTATAAACTGATAGGATTGCCTTATTCTACTATGGTATCAGTTATTCTTTTGTACTCGTAATTGTATTCGCTGTAATCTTTACAAAGTTCAAAGAAAAATTTCAGCGAATGTACTTTACTCCATCAATACAGAAAAGATCCTAGAAAACAGTAAAAGGGACAAATATTTTATAAGTTCTTTTTATCCTTATATTTTCATTAAATAGCAATTTTCTCTGTTGCTATGTCATAATCAAATAGGGGGAGATTGTTCCAAACCCTCAGTGATTTGATAATGACCCACTCTTAAATACTTAGTGAAAATTGTAAGTAAACAATATGTATCAGAGTTTCACTATCGCTGATAAGTACTAAGATCTTACAGTACCGCTGACAGGAACTCTCGCTCTTTAGATTAAACATTCAGCGAACACTGTTCACCATAATGCTCTGAGTCTGTTCAGTACTTATGGTGATCGCTGATAAGTTAGTTGTTTACTTATGATCCCTGAAGACATGTTTCACGTCAACATAGGTTCTACGCTGAAGTCGAAGATCAAGCTCAAGAACCAACGACAAGTCTCCTAATGAACTGATGCGGATCAGCGAAGACTCAGATTTGTCCACTCAACGTGAAGTATCAAGTACAGGACTTCATCTATCGCTGAACTTTATCATTCGCTGATAAACAATGATGAAGCGCTGAATCAACGAAAAGCTGATCATGAAGTCCTCCGTACAAAGTACTTTTGTCTTAACCACCCTTGCACGACTCCGTACCATATGTCAGAAAGGAACCTCCTTATTGTCTGAAATCGTACAACCACTCTGATACTACACTGTTCAAACATGCGGCTACTAAGGTTGTCTACAAAGGTCAATGACATGCAACCAATCAGCTGCTGTCACGTGTAAAGTGTAAACAGCCTTGAATTAAATGCTTGCAGTGTATAAGAAGGACTCCAGCTTCATTTTTGAAGCACTTGCTAACTCTGGACAAGTCATCTTTCTTATCTTGAGATAGGTTATTATTAGTAATTTCCTTCTCTTTCTTAGTGCAAGAAACTTAGTGTTCCAACTTGTTTAGATTTAGGTTTATCCTTAATCTTGTTCCGCAACAAGCTGTAAATTGTTAATGATTTATCAATAAACAATTTAGAAAAGTAAAATCTGTGTGTTTGTATTCAACCCCCCCCCCCCCCCCTACAAACTTGTATAGCCCTTCGGGACCAACAAAAAGGTACCTTGTTAAAGCTCTACCCAACACGACCTACACAGCCATCGACAGCTACAAAAAGACAGCAAAGGGCATGTGGGATCAAGTGGCGAAAATGATGCGCGGATGGGAAGTCAGGAATCAACTGAAAATCAACAGCTCCATAATCAAGTTCGATGGGTTTAAGCAGCGCGCTGGCGAATCATTCACCCAGACCTATGAACGCTTATGTCTCCTTCTCAACGAGCTTCACAAGAACCAAATCACTCGTTCCAACACGGAGAACGCTCAAGTTTCTCAACAACCTCTTGCCTGAATGGAAAGTATACGCATCTCACGTCAAGCACAACCACTTGATGGAGAAAGTTGGTATACACGAACTTTATGAGATGCTTCTTCAAGACGAAGATGAAGTTATGGAGATTCTGAACGAGAAGAAGTCTGCATCCAAGCCAGCTACTGATCCACTGGCACTTATGTCTTCTAAACGAGGGAAATCTTCTGGCCGTCATTCCAAACGTGCCCAAAAGCAAAGCGAATCTGAATCAGAACCTAAGGAAAGAGAAGACAGTGATTCTGATCCTGAAGTATCTGCCATTAAGAAAGTGATGGCCCTGCTCTCTAAATCCTTCCACCAACATATGTTCTATAAGAAGCCGACGTCCAATAATCAGCGCTACTCCACCTCCTCCAACAAGCGCCATAATTATCAGGACAAATATGAAGGAAAGAAGAAAGCTGATGAGTCAAACCAGTCGGACAAGAAGGAGAAGACAGAGAAAGATGACCGCACGTCTGACTTAAAGAAGAAAGACGAACCCGTGACATGCTATAACAGCGGGAAGCTTGGTCATTTTGCCAAAGACTGTAGAAAGCCTGTTGTGAAGAACGCTTATTATTACAAGGCTAATTTCGCTCTGGCAGAACAGAAAGAAGCAGGATAAGCTCTGTTTATTGAAGACGACTATTGGTTGGGTCGTTCTGATGATGAAAGCGAATCTGATGGTGCTGATGCTTTCATGGGCTACCACTCTCCTGCTGATGAAGAAAAGGCAAAGTCAAGTCAGGTATGTGAATCTACTCCTCAAGATGTCTTTACTCAAATGCAATCTCTAGCTGAACGGATAGATTCCTACAAGGCCACCTCTAACGAACAACTGCTTGAAATTAGATCACTATATAAAAATCTAGACATTCAAAAGCGAATAATTGAGAAACACAAGTCCGAAAATGCTAATTTAAAAGAAAAATGCAAAAATCTTTCAATAGCACCTAAGGACTTAAGGGCCCAGATATCTGAACTACAATCACAACTTGATCAGTGTGTGAATGAGAAAGTAGAAATTGTTTATCAATGCTCTGCCCTTCAAATTCAGCACAAGGAGTTTGTCACTAAAATTCTTGATCTTGAAACCAAACTCCACAAAGAGGTCAAACTAATCAGACCATCCATATGAATAAACCCAAGGAATTCACTTATTTTAACAAGGAATGGGGAATCGGATACGATAACCCACACTACTTGAAAAGGGTATATTCAAAAGACCTATACTATATGACTTTGGCTGTTTTGGAATAGATAAAAAGTATCCACAATATGCGATAAAATGGACTGGTCCTCTTGAACCTGAAAAGGAAGAGGAAACTGAGGAATATAAGTGAAAGCACACGACAAAAATGCAACTTCCTTTTTATTATGAGCCTTTAAACTACTATTATGAGAAAAATCAAAAGAAGTACCTCTCGAATGACTATTTTGATTGCTATAAGGTTGTGACACCCAAGGATTCCTCCAAAAAGGATGAGGACCAAGCAACCGAACCTAAGCCTGAGATGGATGAGTTCAAACTCTATGTTCCCCCTCTCATCTTGGAAGGAAAGATAGTCGAGTTAGAAGAGTCACTCGAGAAGGAAAGGTCCAGTTTTCAAAAGGAAAAACAAGCGCTAATCACGGAACTTGAGAATCTAAAACCCGGAAAAACCGAAGTTGTGTCTGATGAAGGACAGGAAATCCTTCGGTGTGAAATCAACAAGCTCACATCAAAACTTTCTGCCTTGGCAACATAAGCGATGTAGGAGCATACGAGAAATGGTCAGCTCAAAGAGCAGATTGACCAAATCCAATCTGATAAGATGATTTCACCTGAATCTTCCTCCAACTCTTCGGACACGTCTTCGTGTAAAGATTTCATTGGAAAAATCTCTTCTACAAAAGACGGTAAAGAATCTCAAGATGAGAGTGTTTTAAGGAATTTAAACTCTGATTTTTTCCTAGCTTTCGCACCAAATTCCCCGAAACACACAAGCACAAAGTTTGAACTCCGAGATGTTGATTTTTCAGAATTTATGAACTCCGAAGGCAATTCTGATGAAGAGTTTGAATCATTCCCCTTCGACAAACCTCTTCCAAGTCATACTGATTTTCTGTCACCAGTGGTTAATCGACCGGTCAATTTTCTAAAGGGTGATTGTTCCAAAACAAAGACTCCGGCTGTGATTAAGATTTCTAAAAATGCATCACACTCTCAAAAACAATCACAACCGAAGCAAAAGACCGATCGACCGACTGATAGAATTCTTGTTTCCTCAAAAGTCACTGACCATGCTGTCCCTGTTGTTTCAGATAAAACCGGTCGCGCTAAACAGGACAAACAAAAGTGGCTAGCTAAGGAATCTATCGAGGATGCTGCGTCGAAGACATTTAATACTGTTTTCTATCCTAGAATGAACAAAAACGATTGTGCTTGGAATCATCGGAATGATATTGTTAAACAAGATGTTAATTTTTCGATTAAACTTTATTCCATTCAGCAATTGATTCAATTATCGCATGATTGTTTGTGTTGCTCTAGTTGTGGTTGGAATGACTTTGATGACATCAATAATAATGATTGGTTTGGGTCATATCATATATATAATCATACCCCCAACCGCAAACCCCGTAAAAATAAAAAGAAACACCATACACAACGGGGTTCCCAATCAGAGGTGAAACCCAAACAAGAAAGGAAACCTACTTTAAAACGGGTTCCTCTTACTGAGGGTAAACCTACACCCAAGAGGCAACCTGCTTCAAAACAAGTTCCTCCAAAAGGTGTAAAACCCACACCCAAGAGGCAACTTGTTTCAATGCAAGTTCCTCGGAAAGGTGTCAAACCTAACCCTCCAGGACCCATGCAAATATGGGCACCTAAAGTCCGCTAATCTCGTTTTGTAGGACGGTCATGTGTGGTACTTAGATTCTGGATGCTCCAAGCACATGGCCGGAAGGAGGGAGCTTCTCACGAACTACAAAGAACAATATGGCGGAGACGTGCGATTTAGGAACGATGACAAGGCGCCGATTTTGGGCTACGACGACATTGTTCAAGACAAGATCACCTTCAAAAATGTATCACACATCGCAGGATTGGGACACAACCTATTCAGTATCGGCCAATTCTGCGACAAAGATCTCGAGGTCAGATTCAATGCCAAAAGGTGTAGCATTCTCACCGACGATGGAACGGAGCTACTGGTTGGAAAGCGAAAGACCAACCTCTACACCATCGACCTCACAGCCCTGAAGACCGATAACTCTGTCTGCCTGATGTCAAAGGCCAATTCTCAACAAGCATGGATTTGGCATCGACGTCTCTCGCACCTGAACTTCAAAAGTATCAACAAACTAGTGCTGGGCGGTCACGTGAAAGGCATGCCCGATCTTCAATTCGTGAAGGATCGACTCTGTAGGGCATGTGAAATGGGAAAGATGAAGCGAGCGACGCACAAGTGGAAGGCTGCTTCGAGCACGTCCTGGTCCCTCAAACTTATCCATATGGTTTTGTGTGGACCGATGCGCGTTCAGAGCATCAACAAGCGTAAGTACATACTGGTGATGGTGGATGATTTCTCACGCTACACTTGGGTGAAGTTTCTACGCACGGAGGATGACACCCCGGAGCTGATCATCAACCATTTGAAGACCATCCAACTGAACCTTCAAAGTCAAGTTCAGACAATCAGGACCGACAACGGAATGGAATTCAAGAATCAAACGGTGAACGACTACCTGACTTCAGTCGGTATCTCGCAAACCTTCTCGGGTGCACACACTGTTGGGTTTTGTTCAAAACAAGATTTCAAGAATCTAAATATTTGCAACGGAACATTAAAATTTGAACAACATTAAAACAAAATAACACCCATCAAGGATCCATTTGCATGAACATGAAAGATTAAAAACAACCATAGGGGGTTTTTAGAAAATACAACCTTTGTTGTCCATTGATAAAACCTTCTATTTGGAGAAGATGGAGATGGCAAGAACCCAACCAAGAGTTCCTCTAGAGATGTCGACCAACAAGCTCCAATACTTTGAGTATGCTAGTACCTTCTTGATGTTTGATGCAAAAGAGAACTTCTTAAACAAGTATTCAATATACTTGTATTTTGGAAGAACAAAAACACACACAAAGTGTGTGTTTTCGGCCGAACTCAGGAGAGGGAGAGAGAGAGCAAAAAAAAAACTTATTTTGTGTATCTTTCAAGTGTATGATTTCTCTCCTCTTATTCCCAAGATATGCATGCAAGACTTTTTTTCTCATTTGGCCAAAAAATGGTCCAATAACTATTGAGCCTTTCATGCAAAGTTATACTTGAAACCCCTCTAGTTTAAATTTGTTAAAATCTATATTTTAACTATTTAAACTTACTATAATTAGTCCCTCCTTGTTGCCTCTAGTTATTAAAATCATCATAATTTAATAAACTAGAATTCTTATTTGCATCTTATATTAAGAATTATATTTATTAATATCATTAATAATATTCATCAAGAATTAATATTTATCAAGAATCAAATTCTTATAAATATCAATTTAGTGTCTACTTGTTGTTCGGTGTGACCCTATAGGATCATATATTACCGGTAATATTATTTTATAATCATTCTTGAGCATATAAAACCAACAATCTCCCACTTGCTCAAGATTGGATTATAGAATGATATAGACAGTGGTGGACGTCTAGCAACATCTTACTGCCCCCAGCAATGTATGACTGTAAGTGCCATTCAACAACATCCAATTCTCATAAGCTCATAGCTTCAATTGACGTATAAGGTGTGGTATAAGTTATCCGTTTGTTTAGACATCATCTTGAACATGAGACATGGATCACTATCATTTTCATCTATTGTTCAACTTTTGGTAAGGCGCCTTAGATGTCTTACTCTTAACATATTTAGAGAAACAAATCCCATCTGTTCATGCCATGCCCAATGATGGCCTTTATAGCTGCCTTTTTCAAGAACAACGGTTAACCGTATCAAAGCATAACACTCCTTACACTTGAGTCCCTAATATGCATCTCAGGTTGAAGGATACAAAGATACTACCTTTTATTCAAGAATCACTTATGACGACGATCCATGAAGTGATCTTGAAGCGGGTCAGGTCCAGTACTCGTTCCCTAACAAGTACCTATGAACTTGGTTGCAACACTTTGCCACTTTTACTTTTAAAAGTCAACCAATCCAATTCATATTAGTCTTACTTCATGGTTGCTCCCACAACTATGATCGACTATGGACATTTTAGAATAACTAATTTGTTCAAGGATTTACACATGCTAATATGGAACTCAACGAGTATTTAAATGATCATATCCTGTATATCTAATTTAAATATTATACTTGTTGCTTAACTTGTTCCAATATCCAAATACTAATTCCAAATCAAATTGATTTGTGTGAACTTTGCGAATACTAACTTCTCCATTTTTAACTTTATTCCAAATATAGTTAAAAGTTTGGAGTAGGTGCTTGGTACTCTGATGTGACATCGGGTCCTTTAGTTGCGTAATGGCACCCACATTCTCACAAAAGATTTCTAGATGATCCTGAATGGGAGGCATCTACCTAGCTTTTCAATGAACTCTTTCATCCAAGCATCTTTCTTTTGCAGCTTCTAAAGCAGCAGTGTATTCTTATTTTGTAGTGTATTATGAAATTTTACTTTCGCTTGGAACCTTTTCAAACAAACTCCTTCTTCATTCATAATGAAGACATTTCCCCTTTTGTGATCGAGAACCTTCTCGATCTTTATGGAAGCAATCATCAATGCAACATTTTACTATGATCTTCTTCCAACCCTCAGTTAAGGAACACTTTCTTGGTTCTTTGTAAGTACTTTAATTCGTTCTTTATAGTCATCCAATGACCTTCCCTTGTATTTTGTTGTTATCTCCTTCTAATGCTCTAAAGCATTATGATACACTCGATTTAGTGCATGTCATGGTATATATGATAGATCCAATTGCCGAAGCATATGGAACGCAAATCATTTTATCTACCTCCGCCTTTGTGCTAGAACATTGAGACATGTTCAAAATGATGTGATATCATACTTGCAAGAAATTGCCTTTAGAGCCTTTCTTCTTGAACCCTCCAAGAAAATGTCGACATGTGCACTTTGACTTAATCCTCTAAGTCGTCTTGATCTAACTCTAAAGATCTTTATTCCAAGAACAAAATTAGCCCTTTCTAAGTCTTTTATTAAGGAAATACTGTCCGAGCCAAAACATGATGTTTTGCTATGTCGGTAAGTTAATTTCCAAATACTAGTATGTCTTGCACATACAATATTAGTAATTTGACTGCGCTCCCACTAGTTTTAGTAAATGCATGAGTCATCTTTTATTTTGATGGAAATTAAACTTTTAATTTTCCTTGCAAAATGAAGACTTCTGCTTTGTGATACTTGTACTGATCCATGAACGGATTGTATCTAAGTGTTTATGACTCTAAGCCACTCACCAGATTCAGAATCTGACATAGCACTTTAGCAGTTGATGGGTTTACTAGAACCCAGTCATACATCATTCTTTATTAGTTATAAGAAATCGATATTTCTCGAATTTCTGAATGATTCTACTAGATTTGCGAACACTTGGTGTTTTTACTAAGTTTCTGATCAATCAAATTGCTCAGTTTCAACAACCTTTTTTTGATAACTAGTGCCAACCAATAAGTGCATTAGGTTATGAGGTTCTTGATTTCCTTCAAGTTCCTTAAATCTCCCATTTGCCTTGCCCATTAAAAACTTGCTTTTCTAAGAACTTGGCTTTGGAACAATAAACAATTTTATTGTTTGTGGGATTGTAGAATCAGTATTTAAAACAATTTATAGTATATTCTACAATATATGCATTTGGTAGATTTTGGGTTGAGTTTACTTGAAGCTTATTGCCTTACATGAGCTTCATAAACCCACACCTTCAACCAAGACTAAGGATGAAAAAACTTTCATACGAAATCTTATAAGGTGTTTTGTGGTGCCATAACATATGGTTTATGGTAACTAGGGCATAAAATTCCGATTTGATATAGGAATAGTACTTCTAATCATCATAGAGCGAACCATATTGAATAA
Source organism: Saussurea involucrata (assembly GCA_033807775.1). Taxonomy (NCBI): domain Eukaryota; kingdom Viridiplantae; phylum Streptophyta; class Magnoliopsida; order Asterales; family Asteraceae; genus Saussurea; species Saussurea involucrata. The sequence goes on from CM066316.1 coordinate 32,015,531, forward strand.
GGTTTGGTTCATCCTTTCGGATATACACAATTTCTAAGATGATCCAAGAGTTCTTGGTTTAGTTACTATCCTCCTATATTAGGAAAAAGCTTTAATGGTCCTGCTGAGTTGTTTTCTAAATCTTCACTTTGAAACAACTTGAATTACATCAAATGCTTCATCTTTATGTTCCATAAACTTCAACATTTGAAATCGTCAGTGAAGGTATTATCTATCACCATATCTAGACTTGGTTTTTGAGAGACCATATACATCAACATGTATTAATTCTAACAAAAAACCTTTTCTCCTTCTCTATGAATTAGAGAAAAGAGCTATATCCAACTTTATCAAGATCGCATATTTCAAATGATAATATTTATATTTAGTTTCAAAAATACCACAGTTTTGAAATTTAGATATGCGTTTAATGTTTACTTGATTAAGTTGACTATTTCATGTGTAGACTTGATTCAAATCACATTTGAGTCTTATGGTGATTATATAGAACTATGTTTTAGAAGACTTTTGAGATTCACTTTATTATTCAATTAGGAGGACTAGTTCTCGAAATAGAATAATTCAATTTGAATATGAATATAATCGTTTCCAAAACGGTTAAGTGAAATTCATTCAATCAATAAACATGTGACTGAAAAATAATAATTTAGTCAAACTAAATTTAAACCTTGTTCGAAACAAACTTGTTTAACAATACAAGCCATATGGTTTCATAATAAAATCTCCTATAAGCTTGGTACGCAATCTTGCTTCCTTACTTATATGGATCACCATTTTGCTTGTCATTCAGTCACTTACCTTTCTAGATCATCTGTAACATATTACAAAATTGAGTTCTACACTTAGTATCAAATATACAAGTGTAAGATAGAAAGGTGAAAGTTCTATGTAAAATACAGATACTTGAAGGACCCTCCTTCGTTAGAAAACATTTATTTCTCAGAAGGACAATCTCCTCTTCTATGACCAACGTTGCCACATTTATCACATGTAACTGTTACCATGGGAAGATTCCTTTCAGCAGTTTCTAGCATCGCATGCAATTCTGGGATTGAAATCTTCTCGAGGTCTATATTCAGATTCTCGACAAAAACATCAAATGCTTTGGTCAGAGATTTGAGGATCACATCTATGGCTCTCCCATTGGAATAAGGATAGCCAAGTCTATCCAAATAGTCAAGGTGCGTCCTCATTTTGTGAATATGAGAGCTTACATCTTGGTCTTTGTCCAATTGTATCGAAGCGTTCACAGACCATATACATATGGTAATATTTTGGTAATCGGTTTACCATGTCAAATGCCCTTAGTGGAAACGTTTCCATTCTTTCTAGTAAGGATGGAACCATGGTTTCAAGCATAAGACGTGATGCATTGATTTAATCATCATTATGTTTCAATCAAGTATCGTGAGCTTCTATGGAGGTAAGAGGAGGTTTGAGGACGAGGTACGATAAGTGCGTATGATTTGTTTTCACGTCTGAGAACGTGTCTCAATTTTGTGAAACCAAATCGGGAAGTTCTGAGTGTTTAACCTTTCTACGTTAAGAAAAGCTCTCAGGGGTGTGTCAATCATAGGGTTTGCATTTTGGGCCATCTACAAAATTTAACAAAGTTAATATAGTATTTTCAATATTAATTATTAAGCAAATTGATTACCCTTTTGTTTTCTAAAAACATTAATTTGCATATAATCTAGGATCCAACGTTGCAAAACAAATGAAACGGTTAGGTGACCTTTATCCCGTCCATTTAATCCAACACGGTAGGTAATGTTTACCAATTACATCCAAATGTAATTCCTAGTTTTATGGGATCCTTAACAACGTTTTGTTGATTGGCATGTTTGATCTCATCTATGCCTTGGGTTTCTAATGCTTAGGTGACCTTTATCACAAAAGATTCCCAATCAAGTCATCCTACTTGAGACAACGTGTGAAACTCACATCCATGTGGTTAGGTGACCTTTATCCCACAAAGACATAATAATCACCTCATCCATCTCTAGACAATCCAAGTGGTTAGGTGACCTTTATCCCACAAGGGTGTCATAGTGACGTATTGAGTGTTTCTCAAAAGACGGCATAGACTTGCATTTTGAAAAGGGGTTTATTAATGTTTTACAATTCTAGTTTTGAAACCATTTTATTGTATGCATTCAATAATACATGGTACTCTTTTAAGAAACTATTTCTCAAAATTTAAAATCTCTATTTTAAAAAACTAGGTTCATTTAAAATCTAATTTTAAAACTCGTCGCTTCATTTTAAACAATTTTAAATAAGCGCGTTTGAACCAATTTTATGTTCTTTACTAGCATGCAATATCCTATATTTTAATGCATCAGAAAGAACATATTATGTCACGTATATTGCATGCAACTAATAATACATGACACTTGGAGTTTGTATGAGTTTTAAAATCACCATTTTAACTTAATTTGATATTTCAAAATTTTACGGGTTTTAGAATAAAACTCATTTTATTTATAAAACCCATTTTAAACATTTTACTTTTTAAATGTTACCATTTGCAAAACAAACTCCATATGTTGATTTCCAATTGCATATAAATTATTATCTAGCAATTAAAATCCTATTTCAACCATGCAAGATATTAATAATACAAACAACCAACAAACATAATGTAAAAGTGCAATAAACAAGCCATTTTAACTAATGACAATTCATGCAAGCCATATGCATGAATCATCAAGTCCATTCCTAAGGGACAAGGGACCAAGAAAAATATGTCTTCATGCTCCCACTTGCAAAAACATCCAATGCATGCAAAAATCTTCAAGACTCCATGAAGTGTTGTGTTGCTCCTCTTCAAAACCGAGAAATGGTAGTGAACTTCACCAAGAGGCCTCCATTCTTCAATCTTTGTACATTTATGTAAAAGTACTAATCTAACATTAACTCTTACATATATATATATATATATTATATATATATATATATATATATATATATATATATATATATATATATATATATAGGGGCTTAATCAAATAAGAACTAATTAGTTTGTGGTAACTGTAAGAACCAATATTAGCCACTCATTTAAAATAATTAATATTATTTTTAAAATAAATTAAAAGGATAATTTGGTAAATTAACAATTTGGATTTTTTTAAATTATAAATCAAATCATTAATTACTCAATCCACATTTACCTTATTAATTCAAATTTACCCTACTTACATATTTGAAACACATGAAACCCATGCCTCTCCATTTTTCCTCCCTTCATCCCTACCAATAATTTGCAGATTCTCAATTCTGGGTTTTCATATAATCATCATTTTAGCTTCTGGGTGTGTTTCAATTTCCCATTTTTATCTTTCAATATTTTAGAAACTGTGTTTCAATGGATACAAATAGCATCTTCTCCAACACCTCTGGTGGTTCTGGAATGCTAGGGCTTGAAATGTCATTAAGGAGGCGGCGGCGGCGGCAGCAGCCACTACAAAACCCTAATTTCCTCCACCAGCAACCACCGTTATCCGCCGCCGTGTTTTATCGCCAAGAGAAGGGCGTGAATCGCCGGAAAATCGGGTCAAAACAGTTCGTTTTTAAGTCGATTTTCTGCTGCGTTTTGTACATTTTCTAGTCATATTTTCCTGCGGTGTTTTGGACTATTAATAGCCGATTTTAGTCGAGAATCGCTGCTGCGTTTTATGCGATTAATAGTCGATTTAAGTCGTAAAATTCTGCTGCGTTTTGGCGATTTATAGACAATTTTAGACCTAGTTTTAGGAATAGAATGGGTACCACAACGGGTATCACAACACGTATAGTGGGTATCACGTTTAGTATCACAGTGGTATCACACATGGGGTATCACAATGTTCCTTTACTAAGTGTATCACAAAATATCATGTGGTATTGCTTTACTAAGTGTATCAAATTATGTTTTTTTCTTTACTTTCGTTATGTTGTTAAGGGTATCACAGTGGGTATCACATTGGTATCACAGATGTTCTTGGAGTATTACCAAAGTAATGAATGTGATGCTGAATTGGATGGCAATGGGTATCACAGTGGTATCACAAAAGTTCTTGTATGTATTTTCGGTATCACGATTGGCCGGAGAGAGAGGAGAGAGGAGAGAGGAGAGAGGATATTTTACAATACCTAAAATGCCCTTTTATTTAAATTTCAAACAAAATTACCAAAATTAATAATTTCCTAATTTATAGCTTAATATGTGGCTTACATTGGTTCTTACAGTTACCACAAAATAAATAGTTTTTTCTTGAATGGCCCTCTATATATATATATATATATATATATATATATATATATATATATATATATATTAAAAATTACAAAGATAAAAAATACCTATTTACTATTACATGCCTTATGAATAATACATATTACATATTTTTGAATAAAACAACACAACCAACAACAAGGGGTCCATGGCTTGTTTATGCACAAACAATCACAAAAAATAAAAACACAAAAAAATATCTCTTTGTATTTTTATTTTAAAGGCAACTTTTATGACTAAAATGCATGCAAAACTTTGGTCACATAAAATCGTACATTTTAACTATAAATCAATATGAAATTCATCCATGGCTTCCAAAAACCAAAATTTCATAACAAAAGAAAAAAATCTAAACATGCATGCAAAGATGGCTCTGATACCACTTGTTGGGTTTTGTTCAAAACAAGATTTCAAGAATCAAAATATTTGCAACGGAAGCTTAAAATTTTGAACAACATTAAAACAAAATAACACCCATCAAGGATCCATTTGCATGAATATGAAAGATTAAAAACAACCATAGGGGGTTTTTAGAAAATACAACGTTTGTTGTCCTTTGATAAAACATTCTATTTGGAGAAGATGGATATGGCAAGAACCTAACCAAGAGTTCCTATAGAGATGTCCACCAACAAGCTCCAACACTTTCAGTATGCTAGTACCTTCTTGATGTTTGATGCAAAAGAGAACTTCTTAAACAAGTATTCAATATACTTGTATTTTGGAAGAACAAAAACACACAACTCAAGGAGAGGGAGAGAGAGAGCAAAAAAAAACTTATTTTGTGTATGTTTCAGGTGTATGATTTCTCTCCTCTTGCTCTCAAGATATGCATGCAATACTTTTTTTCTCATTTGGCCAAAAAATGGTCCAATAACTATTGAGCCTTTCATGCAAAGTTATACTTGAAACCCCTCTAGTTTAAATTTGTTAAAATCTATATTTTAACTATTTAAACTTACTATAATTAGTCCCTCCTTGTTGCCTCTAGTTATTAAAATCATCATAATTTAATAAACTAGAATTCTTATTTGCATCTTATATTAAGAATTATATTTATTAATATAATTAATAATATTCATTAAGAATTAATATTTATCAAGAATCAAATTCTTATAAATATCAATTTAGTGTCTACTTGTTGTTCGGTGTGACCCTATAGGATCATATATTACCGGTAATATTATTTTATAATCATTCTTGAGCATATAAAACCAACACGCACTTCTCAACAAAACGGAGTGGTGGAAAGACGCAACCGTACCCTCATCGAAGCTGCTCGCACGATGCTTTCTCAGTCCAAACTGCCGCTATTTATCTGGGCTGAAGCGGTGTCTACTGCTTGTTACACGCAAAACCGCGCCATCATCAACAAGCGGTTCAACAAGACGTCGTACGAGACCTTGAACAACCGCGTTCCGAACATCATGTATTTCCACGCGTTCGGATGCACGTGCTACGTCCTCAATGACAAAGATGATCTCGGCAAATTCAGCCCAAAGGCGGACGAAGGAGTTTTCATAGGATACTCCATGCAGGCTAAGGCATATCGCGTTTACAACAAACGGACTAAAACCATTACCGAGAGTGTAAACGTGACATTCGATGAAGCCGCAGATTTGGCTTCTAAACACATCAGTTCAGAACCCGGTTTAACTGGCGTGCTAGCATCCAAAATTCCACGTTCGGGATCTGCACAAACGACAGTAAATCCGAATCATGCATTTACGTCAAATGCTAATCTTTCTGATTTAGAGTTATTGTTTCAATATTTTTATGATGACATGTTTAACACTGCTACCCCTTGTGTCTCAGCGCAACCTCGTATTGAAGCTGCCCAAATCGAGAATTCGGCGAATCTCTCTGGTCCGCCACTTTCGACCAGTAGTCTAACACTCACTGTGGAGACACCTCAACCGTCATCATCCTCAACATCATCTGATACAATCACCCCCCGGAGGAACCACTTCAAGACCCGGAGATCGCTCCTCAAGATTCATCCTCTACTACACCCATAGATCAACCTCTGAATTCCTCGGAACTGGAACTTGCCCAGCCTTTGAAGAATCCACCACCGTCTCCTCCGAGAAACCAACCAGCGACACTTGAAGCGGTACAAGACCTTCCATCTGGTGGTTACGTGGATCCGGACGCCTCACACTCCACTCAGCAACCGCTTCCACACACCACCAAATGGACGAGAGCTCATCCCCTGCACCAAATCATCGGTGATCCCTCCACTCCAGTCCAAACGCATCGGCCAATTTCTGCCTCTTCTCCGGCTTCTTGAGTAAGATCGAGCCAACAACCATCCGCGAAGCACTCAAAGATCTGGACTGGGTCATGGCCATGCAAGGGGAGCTCAACCAATTCGAGGCTCTCAAGGTATGGCGACTTGTCCCACGTCCATCTCACAAGACGGTGATCGGCACTAAGTGGATCTTCAAGAACAAGAAGGACGAGGAAGGCATCATAGTACGCAACAAGGCGCGTCTCATGGCTAAGGGATACCGCCAACAAGAAGGGATAGATTACGATGACACATACGCTCCGGTGGCGAGGATAGAAGCTATACGTATGTTCCTTGCATACGTTGTGCACCAGAACTTCACAGTCTTCCTAATGGATGTGAAGACCGCTTTCCTTAACGGCGAACTCAAGGAAGAAGTGTACGTTTCGCAACCAGACGGGTTCGTGGACGAGAAGAAGCCCGATCATGTCTACATCCTAGAGAAGGCCCTCTACGGATTGAAGCAAGCTCTACGAGCCTGGTATGATACGTTAACGAAGTTTTTGATAAAATCGGAATTCACACGAGGTAAAATCGACTCAACTCTTTTTATCAAAAACGAAAAAGGTCATATTGTATTAGTTCAGGTGTATGTCGATGACATAATCTTCGGTTCTACTAATCCTCAGTATGCTAAGAACTTTGCCAAGTTAATGGGACAATTTTTTAAAATGAGTATGTTATGTGAGATGAATTTCTTCCTCGGTCTTCAGGTTAAACAACTGTCGGCTGGGATATTCATAAAACAGGCTAAGTACATCCGGGATATTCTTAAGAAATACCAGATGGAACAGTCCTCACCAATGAAAACTCCCATGGCACCCGGTATAAAGTTACACACCGATCCTAACGGAAAGGATGTGGACACAAAAACGTACCGGGGAATGATTGGTTCTTTGATGTACTTAACCGGTAGTAGACCGGACATCATGTTTTCCACATTTCTATGCGCCCAGTTTCAATCAAAACCAAAAGAGTCTCATTTAATAGTTGTCAAACGAATTTTTCGTTATTTACGTGGTACTGCTGATCTTGGCTTATGGTACCAGAAAGAGACAGGTTTTGAGCTGTCTGCATACTCTGATGCGGACCACGCGGGCAGCATGATGGATCGAAAGAGCACATCAGGTCATGTGCAGTTCTTGGGCGATAGCTTGGTGAGTTGGGCATCCAAGAAGCAGCAGTGCGTCTCTACGTCGACTGCCGAGGCGGAATACGTGGCCACCGCGAGCTGCTGTTCACAAGTGATTTGGATGCGGACACAACTCAAGAACTACGGCTTCACATACGTCAAGGTGCCCATCTACTGCGACTCGAAGAGCGCTATTGCAATATCCAGCAATCCGGTCCAGCATATGAAGACAAAGCACATAGACGTTCGGTACCATTTTATCAAGGATCACGTTGAAAGAGGTACAGTCGAACTCTATTTTGTAAATACAGAACATCAGTTAGCAAACCTGTTTACAAAACCCCTGGACAAAAAACGCTTTAATTATCTAGTGTCCAGGTCAGGTATGCCAAATATGTAGATTTGATCTGATTGTGTGCCCGATACAGGTTCCATACATCTACGAGAAACTGTCTACTCATCATCTGTTGTTCACACCCCAGATGATTGAGCATACACTTTCTCGCACCTGTATTCTACTTGTATCAGTCACACAGATAGGCTGAGTCTCTGTATTTATTAGGTAGATTTCGTTTGTTTACTTACTTTCCACGTGTGTTTCTTTTATTTAATACTGTCGTCTAGTTTATTTGATTATATCTGTGCTTTCACAAGTGTTCATGTGTTCAGAGGGAGCACGACCAGCTATCAGGTATGTTATTCTATTGTTGAGGGGGAGTGTCACACAATTTTCTTTCACTGCCAAAAAAGTTTTTTTTGTGTGTAAGAACATTCCCGAGTACACTTTACATCACACATCGTGCACATTCTGAGGTGGAGCAAAACCATTGAGTTCATCATTTGAGGGGGAGCATCACATAATTTTTCTTAAACGAGTATACAAGTTTTTTTTTACGTCTTCCAAGCCATTCACATTCCTGTTCTGAGGGGGAGCAGAGTAATAATTGTGCATAAGTCGAAGGGGAGCAGAATAATAACTGTGCATAAGTAGTCAACTCGCACGCTTTTTTGACTCCCCGGATTGTTACCCGGTAAGTGTCCGGTAACCTCAAGTTACCGGGTACACTTACCGGACCCGGTGGTGTCCGGGTGACCCGAGCGGTAACCCATCCGGTATCCGACCTATTTAAACATCCGGAAACCCTATTTTTTTCAAAATACCCGGACACTTTCACAAAGCCCTCTCAAAACACCTCGCAACCAATCGACTCGGTCACTCCCGGATTTCATACACCTAGATCATCTCAAGCTCTCACATTTCATGTATGATCTCAGTATTGCTCCTCGACTCTATTTTATCAATCCCACAATCATCCATCCACGCATCGATGTACACTCATTTGATCAGTGACTGCCAAGGGTTTCGAACACCCCTACTCGCGTCGGTTCACTTCCACACCCTTGCACATCGAATATCGATAAACTTAGCAACTATTTTCCATGTTATAACTATTGCGAATATCTTATCTGGTGTGGATTTGTGTTAAGAAATGTTGATTAAGGATGATTTGGGGAAATCGGCTTACCCGGAAACCCTCGTTTTACCCGGTAACTATCAAGTTACTCGGTAACTCACATGATACCCGGTAACGTTCATCGCACCCGGACACCTTGATCCCCGGTAACCCATGTCGTCCGGATGCCTTTGTATCCGATAAGTTCGACATCCGGTAAGATCAGTGTCCGGTAACCTTTTTGTATCCGGTATGTCATGTCACTCCGGTAACCTGTTTTATCCGGAAAGATAACCTCACCAGGTAAGTACCATTTTATCCGGTAACCATCATTTACCCGGTAACTCCTATGTTTACCCGGTAACCCCTATCTGTCCGCTAAGTTTTGCTTGTCCGGATACCCTGTTTATCCGGACACTGCCTGAGTCCAATACCTTCGCATTTTTCACACATTGGCAATCCCAATGTCCTGCATCTACTGCCAGTCCTTAATCAACCGCTGATTGAGCCATTCAAATGCTAAGGTACGCATTGACGATAATTTCATCCCGTTCATGGTCTAACACTGTCCTTTACAGGTATTATAAATGGCGGATCAACAAGAGCAGGCTCAGCAGAACGTTCCTCCACTTGCGGAGTATATAAACGACGCGGCGGACGAAGCCTTGGTTCTCGAGGACCATGGCATTGAGATCAATCCGAACAACCACCATCTTGACGCCGCCGAATTCCGGTCTACGCATCGCGTGGTCGTCGACATCATGCTCGGCCATCCACTTCGCCCAGCACTCACTGCCACAACTGACGTGCCGCTAATCTACGTTCACCAGGTGTGGTGCACCGCTAGAGTTGTCACCATCAACAACATCCAAACCATCACGGCAACCATCGACAACCATCCATTCACACTCACACCGGAGTCCTTCCGACGACGCTTATCACTCCCGGATCCGACTGCCGAAGGCCATCCCGCGTACGCACCCGCCATCGATGACGTCACTCTCGGTGCTGAAGTTCGCGCGCTTGGCTATCAGCACGATCTCGACCGCCCGTCAGCTTTCAACCGTAAGTATATCACACCGGTCTGGTATGCTTTATTCACCATTCTGAACAGATGCCTGTCCTCCCGATGGAAAGGGATCGACCAGGGCACAATTGACTTCCTGCGCCTATTTCACGCCATGTGCTACAACCGGCACATAGATTATTCAGCGATTAGCTGGCGTGAACTGGTGCAAGCGATACGACAGACTGGCGGATCCAAGAAGAAGTTCCTTCCGTTCCCACGTTTCTTCGCCCTGGCCATCCGACAACACATGGATGCGAATCCACTGATCCCACGACGGATCAACCATCCGGTATGTCCTCATCACAATTTGCAATATTTGGTGATTCGTAATCCACCTGATACCCCAGCCATGCCTATACCTGAAAATTTACTGGCACACGCGGACCCCAATGCACCGAGTGTGATAGAATATAGGCGAGAGTTAGGGAATCCCATGGTCCAGCCAGCGCCGGAGGGACCTCCCCAGGGATATAGAACCGAGGGACGTGAGGGTCCAAGGACGAGAGTAGGTAGAGTCCGGGTAGCTGGGGCTCCCGGACGGGGTGTGTTGAGATTACATGGGAGGGGAACAGGCGTGAGCGGTGCATTGGATACGCGAGCCAGTACTACGCAACCAAGATAAGCTGGAACAAGCCAACAACCCCCCCATTCCCATCAACCGAACCTCGACCGAAGCAGGAACGTCGTCTAGACCAATGCTTCACCGTGACCCGGAACCGTACATATCTGATCCTTCGCCACCACGACAGGTTGAAGACGTGGAATCCGAATCCACAGATTCCGATACGGACCGTGCTATACACGCATCCTTGATCCCACCCCGTATCGGTACACACCCACCTTTGATCGAAGGACCCACCTCTGACTCACCCACATCCCCACACATCCCCAATACCCAGCCTGATATGGGAGACATAAGGAGAGAGGAGGGAGTATTAGTTGAAGAATTAGAACATGTGAGACGGAGGGAATTGAGATCGAAATCAAATCAAGAGAGAATAAGCCGTAAAAATATAGAGGCTTCTGAGCGACCCCAAACCAGCGTCATCCAGGTAGCCACATCTGATACTTTGTCTCATTTGTTGGGACGAGGTATTGAAGAAGTCGTCGTGGACCTAGCGGCGCAGGTGCACAACCTCCCTAGCCACTCATTTGTCTCTCAAAAGACGGATGTTTCAATTTTGCACGGGGACATAGCAAAACTTCCACCGATCTCTCACTTGGAGAGTATGGGTATTAAAATAAGAGACCAGCAACCCCTGGTCTCGCCTTCTTTCAAAGCACCATCGAGTCTAGAGCCACTTGAAATAGAACATTCTTTGGCTACGACACAAGATGAGGCAACGAACATCGATGTTCTTCGTGACTCGATCGGAACTTCCGTAGTGTCTCTGCCCTTAAGCGGAACGCGAGGATCGGAAGGAAATCCTACCACGACCACATCATCGCCAACCGTGAACGTAGGTGGCTCTACCTCTAAGGTGGATGCCTCAACGGGAAATCTAAGTGATCCCAGAGTTATCTTACCCCACTTTGTGTCAAAGGGATCTCTGGACAACACCCTAAAGGCTGTCCGCGAGGCAATGGAGCAGCGCCTCACCTCCGAGCTCGACAAAATTAAAAGCTTGATCAAAGGTAAAGAGAAGGTAGTCGAATCTGAAACAGCACCAACACCTCCATCGGCTCTCGTTCAGCGAACTTATTCGGTGGATACCTTGAAGACTATGCTTCTGGCTCAGCTGCTCCAGAACACCAAAACCGATGCCTCTACCGAAGCAGGCCTGATCTCCGTTCTACGATCCCAGGTATCTGCTCCTTCTTCATCCATCACAACAAGAATGGATCAGCTTGACACGACTCTCAAGGATGTTCAGCAAGCCCTAACCACTTTGACCGAGAGAGTCACCTCTATGGAAGAAACATGCAAGAGTCAAGTCGGCGGTCTAAAGCGAAGCCACGATGATCAGGATGATCCCGATCATCGTGAGGGGAAGAATAAAAGACTACGATTAGCCAAGACCGCCCAGATCCTCACTGAAACTACCGTGGTTCAACCGGAACCATCAATTGTGGCAACTAAAACTGAAGAAGAACCTGAAGCCCAGTTGAGCTTAGCCGAGATGGTCATTGATATGAACATCTCCGACGACGAAGACCCGACGGTTGAAAAGTCCAATGGAACAACACAGGAATTGGTCACACATGATGCATCAGTTAGGCCCACACTTGATCTAATTGATCCAGATACCGAGATCGACCCGGAGACCAAAAATGCATGGTACGAAAAAGCCGCCAGTGCTGTAAATTTCCAGGTAAACCTGATCTTTCCTACTGATGAAGACGATAACGTTGACTACGACCAATTTCTACTGCAAAACCTATATGGTACACCCGTTCACACTGCTCAGGCCATCGAGACTTCTATGATACCCGAAACTTCAACCGCTGAAAATCCGACATCTCCTCAACAATCGACAGCTTCAGATCATCCTCATCCTCAACAGCAACAAATCCGATGGGAGAAGATCATGATCCTCATTCCTCTCTTGGAGGAATCTCTGAAAAAGATGTACGTTCACAGGTTACGCACTATCGAGTCTACCTTTTGCCCTGGAATTCCCAGCTCCAACCCGGAATACCAAAGCCAAGTCCGAACGAAGCACAAGATCACCGAAATGCTCAACGTCCAAACAGGTAGAATTCTTAAAGTTATGTTTCTAGTTTTCACCGTCCGACGAGAAGACGGTAATGAATGGATAATCTCCGAAGCTGACTTTAAGAACCTTTGACCATTCGACTTCCTTGCTATACTGAAAGACCTCCGAACCAGAACCATCCGTCCGCTTCAAATGACAAAAGCGCTCGAAGCTGTTCGTCGATTCCTAATTAGGACAATTATGATGTCCTATCTCACTGACTTTCAAATGGCAATCGAGAACAGAGCGAAGAAGGTAAACCTGCTGAAATCGAATCTGAAAGCGCCCAAACTGAAGATGTATCCCGAGAACGCACTGCTTCTAGAACCAGAATTTGGGATAGTCTACATCAACGATCAGAAAGAAAAGAGGTTTCTTCACTTCAGTCAGGTCGACAGATTCTGTGATCGTACTCTCCTCAAAGTTAAAGATGCTCTTCGTATTATTATCACTTACGAATCCGAAAATCAGAAGATATCGTATGTTCCTAACTCGAATGAGATAACCGCACGAAATGCCTTAGAAGTGATTAAAGACCGAATCGACTACCGCCGAGCCATCAGAATGTTCGAGATACACTTTGCGCTCCGAAAGAGATACGTTGATAACTGGCGCGAACTCGAACTTCAATTCAAAGGGGGAGATTGTTAGGGTCACATTGTGTTGAATAGAAGTTCAAGGGATGATTTGTTATTTATTATTTTGAGCCTTAATTGTAAACGGTTCGTGGGCTTGTTACCACGGGCCCAGAGTATATAATGTTTTTTTTGCTTAGAATTAAGCTAGTTGTCTATTTCCACTTTCCTGAATCTATTATAAACTCCCTCAATATTGAAAGTGAATTGGATGACCAGTTGAAATCATACAAACTGTTTCATATCTATTGATTTCTTCTATACGTTGCACGAATCAGGAACTCACCAGAAGAGAAGAGAAAGAGCAGAAAGATGATGATAAGGAAGAGAGGAAAGTGAAAGAAGAAAAGAAAGAGAAAGATGATAGGAATTGTTACAATTGCGGAAAACCTGGTCACTTCGCGAGGGATTGTAAAGAGAAAAAGGTAAAGAATTATGAGTACTACCAGAGGAAGGCACAACTTGTGAAAGCTAAGGAAAATGGAAAAGTTGTGTTGGCCGAGGAGGAAATCTGGCTAGAGGACTCGTCTGATGAGGAAGAAGCTCATTTCACTGAGATAAAGTACAGTCTCATGGCCAATATTGATGAGGATGATCAGGAATCTGAAGTACAATCTCTTTCTTACACTTCTGATAATGACGAACATTCTAATTTTTCCGAAAGTGAAGAAATGCTTAACTTGATATCGGAACTTAACTCGATGAAAAAGGAATTTGACAAAATCCAAAAGAATTTCAATCTTGAAAAAAGTTCCTTATTAAAATATCAAGACGAAGCGCTTCTTTACAAATGTTTAGCCGAAGATAGAGAAAAGGAAAAGGAAGTTATTAAGGTCAAAAATCAAGAACTTGAAACCAAGATTTCTGACTTGAAAAAGGAGATGAGAGTTTTGAGTGATGAAAATATTGATTTCAATATTAAACTTAAAGTTATTTCTGATGAAAGAACTGAAGCTTACGCAAAGATTAAACAATTAGAAGAATTGAACTTCAAAAGAGGTCAAACTGAGCAAACTTTGAAATTGTTAACTAGCAACCCAAAAGATACAAGATTTTATAATCCTAAAATGGGGCTAGGTCTTACTGATGTTGAGGTGTTAAAGAAAGCACCCATAAACTTGTATACTCTTGAAAATTTTGGTGAAGGTTTAAAGGAAAATATTTCAAAAGAAATACCTCCGATTTCTGAAAATATTTCAACTCCAATTTCTGAAAAAGGCAAAGAAAAGAAAGAGCAAGGTTCTGAAGAAAAACCCAGATTCAATATAACAAATTTCAAATATAATGAACTGAATTCTAGTTATAAAACCAAAAAGGTTGAATTAACTGAATTCAATTTATTGTTTTCAAAAGAATCTGAGGTTAAATTTTCAAATACTCAAAATAAAGAACCTAACTCAGACAAATCAGAATCTTTTGATGAAATAAAGTCTGAAATACAAGAAGATTCTGTTAAAAAGGAGTTTGTTCATGAGACTAATTCTGAATTTTCTTTATCTTGATTCTGCATTGATTAAAATTGTTGATTTAGAAAATCAAATTTATGATTTAAAATTGCAATTTGAAAAACTAAAGGATGATTATGAAAATATTGGGATGGATTTGGATCATAGTCAAAGAGTCGAAAAGAAAATTGTTCAAATCAATGCAAATCCACATATCAGAATAAATCTTCAAGTTCAGTTGATGCTAAAGCCAAAAGTTCTAACAAAGAAATCAACTTTGAAACAAAAGAATCAATTTTAACTGATAAATCAACATTTGTGGGTTTTGAAAATTCGTTATTTGAATAAAGTTTAGACACAAATGAAAAAGCGTATAGTATTTTTGAAAAGGGGAATCATCAGGTACTAAATCTGATTTTTGTTCAAATGATTCTCCTAATTCTAAAAACTCTAACACTTATTCTTGTTCATGTTCAGAAGTGGATGAAGAAAAGTTCTTGGATTTGAGGAAGCGAAGTGATTCTTGCAAGAATAGGATTTTCAATACTGAGAAGTGTATTCAATTCTATAAGTCAAATTATAATCATTCTTGTAATGTTTACAAAGCTAGTGTCAATAAAACAACCGAAATTTCCGATTTTAAGTTGTTGACACAAGCTAAACGTCGAATACATTGCGCTCATTGTTGGGATAACTATTTCTTGCTTAATTGCAAAGTTTCTAAAAATAAAAGGACGAAAAACGTTAATAATTCCAATTCTTTTTCAAAATCTTCAGCTATCAAATCGGCTAGAATGTTTGGTTTTGGTTTGAATAAGAAATCAAAGAAGAAGGAAATAAAATCAGTTGATGTAAATCTGGTTTGGAAATGGGTTCCAAAAGGTCAAATTAACAAACCAACTTCACAAAAAGAACTAAGTTTTCAAGGAAAAATTCATGGTTCTGCAACTAATTTAAAGAAGTTAATCCGTACTAACAAACAAGGACCCATACTGATATGGGTACCTAAATTGAGATAATTTGTATTTCAGGACTATCATGTGTGGGTCATAGATTTCGGTGCTTCTAGACACATGACAGGGTACAAGCACATATTGCACGATTATAATGTACATCCTTAAGGATCAGTCGGATTTGACAACAACACAAAAGGCTACATCAGAGGTCATGGAACATTGAAAAATGAGACAATCTCTATTGAAAAAGGTTCTGCACGTGGAGGGACTTGGTCATTAGGGGTGCTCATGGGTTGGGTTGATCGGGTTGAAGGCATTTCGACACATCACCCCAATGTTGGCGGTTTGAAAAAAATTCAACCCAACCCAACCCAAACAAAGGTACAACCCAACCCAACCCGTTCGGGTTGATCGGGTTGGTCAGGTTGTGTTTAAAGAAGGTAAAATCAAAATTAAAAACACAAAAATAAAGGAAACATGTCTTTAAAATACAACCGATAATTCAGACAATATTTAGATACTACATATAAATATGTCTAAACCAAATATGATCAAATAACTTGACGTCTCCAATTTGCATAATTTTCTTAAATCATAAACATATCGTCATCAACTGTTTTTCTCAATTTGCATATACATGTTAACATTTATATATCTATATATATATATATATATATATATATATATATATGTGTGTGTGTGTGTGTGTGTGAAGGAGTTATATAGAGATGGATAAGAGATTGAATATATATATATATATATATATATATACATCGGGTTCATCGGGTTGGGTTGGGTTCAAATTATCGTAACCCGATATCAACCCAATACATACGGTTTGAAGATTTTACAACTGGATTAGACATCGGGTTGCTTCGGGTTGGGTTATTTCACGTCGGGTTGGGTTGATCAGGTTGGTCGGGTTTTTGAGCACCCCTACTGGTCATAATCTGTTCAGCATCAGTCAGCTTTGTGACAGAGATTGCAACGTTAATTTCAACAAGCATTTTTGTCGTGTTGTGGATCCATCAGGCTCAGAACATTTCAGGGCAAACAAATGTGGAGACCTCTACATAACCGACTTCCCGGCTTTAGTGGCGTCTAAACAGGGTTGTTTAGTTTCAAAGGCTTCAATCGAAGAAAGTTGGTTGTGGCATCGGAGGTTATCCCATCAGAATTTCCGAGATATCAATAATCTGAGATGCAAAGAATTAGTTCTTGGTCTACCTGACTTGAAGATCGACAAGGTTTCTATATGTCCGGCTTATGAAATGGGCAAGAAGAAACATTCTTCTCATAAGTAAAAGACTTTGTCTAACTGTAACAGTTGTTTAGAACTAATTCACATGGATCTTTGTGGCCCGATGAGAACTCAGTCAATGGGAGGCAAGAAGTATATTCTAGTTATGATTGACGAGTACTCAAGATATACTTGGTTTGAATTTCTTCATTCAAAGTCAGACGAGCCAGAGATAATCATAAAGTTTATCAAGAAGATACAAGTACTTCTATAACGCCCTATGCAAAAGATAAGAAGTGATAACGGTACGGAATTCAAAAATGAGACTCTACAATCCTTTCTTGATTTCGTCGGTATTACGCATAATTTTTCGGCACCAATGACTCCACAACAAAATGGAGTTGTTGAACGCAAAAACAGAACGCTTGTGGAGGCGGGTCGTACAATGTTGGTGTATTCTCGTCTTTCACCAAGTTTTTGGGCTGAAGCGGTTTCTACGGCTTGTTTTACGCAAAACAGGACTATTATTAATAAGCGTTTAAATAAAACTGCTTATGAAATCATTAACAACCGGATACCTAATGTTAAATTTTTTTCGTGTGTTTGTATGCAGGTGTTATGTGCTAAAAGATATACAACATCTCACAAAATTCCAAGCAAAAGCTGATGAAGGAGTCTTTATCGGATAGTGTTTGACTTCCAAAGCGTATAGAATCTATAACAAAAGCACGAGATCAGTCATTGAAAGTATCAACGTCACCTTTGATGATCAAGTTGTGTTGACTCCTGGACAAAGCAGTTCAGGACTCGGACTTCAACCAGAAGTTTCTACTCAACAAGGAGTAGAAGCTGTGCAAAAACAGTCTAATTATTATGTTCTTTCTAATAATTTTAATACTTCTGAACTTGATTTGCTGTTCTATAATGATTTTATGGACATTTGTGCAGATATGGAACCACCATCTACGTCCATAAATGCAATCACACGACATACAAATGCTGATATGTTTGGTCCTTCTGAAGACATTGGTGCTACAACATCTGGTGCCACAGAGTAAATCCAACTGAATCTACACCAGTTACAGTTTCTGAACCAGTGATTCAAAACAATGATCCAGTTTCTAAAACTACATCAAATGATTCTACGCCTGAACCTCAAGCACCCGAAGTTGAATCACAGGTACCAACTACGGACCTTCAACATAATCAACTGAAGAAATAATTGTTGTTTTAGATGAAAACGATGATTCAAATACTCGAGTTGATGTACAAACTCTCCCGAGTACACTAAAGTGGACAAAGGCACATCCACCCACAAATATAATTGGTGACATCAAAGATGGAGTGAAGACACGATCTGCTACATTAAATGAGTGTTTGTATGTAAATTTTCTGAGCTCAATCGAACCCAAGAAAGCATCTGAGGGATTAGAAGATCCAGATTTAATTAATGCGAAGCAAGAAGAGTTGAATGAATTCAAGCGTAATGAAGAATGGCGTTTGGTGAAGCGTCTTAAGGATAAGACCATAACCGGAACCAAATGGGTCTTTAGGAATAAGAAGGATGAAGCTGGTATTATTGTTAGAAATAAAGCTCGCCTGGTCTCAAAAGGTTACAACCAACAAGAATATATAGACAATGATGAGACCTATGCACCAGTAGCAAGGATCGAAGCGATTCGGATATTTCTCGCATACGCGGCTCACAAGAACCTGAAGGTATCCTAGATGGATGTAAAATCTGCATTCCTCAACGGGGTTCTTCATGAAGAGGTTTATGTAAGTCAGCCCGAAGGCTTTGTTGATTCAAAGTTTCCAAACCATGTCTATGTCTTGGACAAATCACTCTATGGACTCAAACAAGCTCCAAGCGCATGGTATGAAACTCTGACAATACACCTACTTGAATCCGGTTTCACCAAAGGTACTATTGACACAACTCTTTTTCATAAAAAGGAAGGTGATGATTTGATTTTAGTACAGATCCATGTTGATGAGATTATTTTCGGTTCTACGAATCCTAAGATGTATGTTGACTTTGAAAACGTCATGAAAAGCCGTTTTCAAATGAGCATGATGGGGGAATATAACTTTTTCCTTGGTTTACAAGTAAAACAATCAAACGAGGGCATTTTTATAAATCAATCTAAATATATAAATGACATGCTCAAGAAATTTGATTTAAACTCTACCTCCATCATGAAAACACCAATGGCTACTGGTCGGCTTTTGGACGCTGATTTAGCTGGAAAATCAGTGGATCAGAAGTTATACCGTAGCATGATTGGTTCTTTTCTATATGTTACGGCGAGTAGACCGGATATAATGTTTGCAACATCTTTTTGTGCTCGTTTCCAAGCAAATCCCAAGGATTCTCACCTTATTGTTGTTAAGCGGATCCTTCGGTATCTCAAAGGCACAAGAAATTTGGGCCTTTGGTATCCAAAGGATTCGGGGTTTGAGCTAATTGCTTTCACGGATGCTGATCATACAGGAAATAGATTGGATCGGAAAAGCACATCTGGTGCATGTCAATTTTTAGGGTATAAACTAGTTAGTTGGTCATCAAAGAAGCAGAACTATGTCTCAACATCTACTGTGGACGCGGAGTACGTTGCTGCGGCAAGCTGTTGTTCACAAGTGCTTTGGATGAAGACTCAACTGAAAGATTATGGCTATGTCATAAACAAGATCCCAATCTATTGTGACTCCAAGAGTGCAATAGCAATAACGGCAAATCCGGTGCAACATTCCAAGACAAAGCACATCGATATCAGGTACCATTTTATTAAAGATCATGTGGAAAAACGAACCATCGAAATGCATTTTGTGCCAATAGAACTAGAGATTGCTGACTTAATCACAAAACTTTTAGATGAAAAAGGGTTTAATTTCTTAATCAGCAAACTAGGTATGTTGAACACTTAGGCATATCTTTGATTTCTTTTAACATATTGAGGGGGGAGCATGTGTACTTTTATTTATTTATATTATACATTTGAGGGGGAGCAAGTATGCTTAACTGAGATACATCTAACCAATTCGGACTCATGTTCAATGAGTACCAAGTTTCATCTGATTTTGCAGATTATATCTGACCTTGATTTCACTGACTATGCATTCTTCAAGGGGGAGCAAGATGGTATAAGTCTGTAAGAGTGTTCTATCTAGTATTTTTTTCTATTAAAAAAAAAGTTTTGAGAGAGAGGGAAACAGTTTTTTTTAAACAAGAGTGTGCTTAAAATGTTTTAATTTGATAAGATATTTTTTGAAAGTTTGTTTTTTACTAAAAAAGTTGAAATTTTTTGTGGAAAACACTTGGTTTTCGCATCCCATTGGATACGAAAATTATAGTTTTCGCATCCTAAAGATACGAAAAGTATACTTCTCGCATTCTTAAGGATACGAAAAGTAAACTATTCACATCCTTAAGGATACAAAAAGTAAACTATTCGCATCTTAAGGATACGAAAAGTAAACTTCTCGCATCCTTAAGGATACGAATAGTAAGCTTTTCGCATCCCTTTAGATACGAGTAGCTAGTGTTCGCATCCAATGCAATGAGAAAAGTTTTTCACTTGGTTTCAGTGTGATATGAGAACTTTTTCAAATTGGAACTTTTTGCATCCTTGTTCATGCGAAAAGTTCAGATGAACAGTCCCTTGTCAATTATTCTGACATGTATTTTCTTGTTTGCAAAAGTGGGTGTCCTCTAAAATCGTGCCATGTGTATTTTTTTGAGGGTATAAAAAGAATTTTCAAATCATCAGTTCCCACTTCTTCTTTCTTGCAAACCTCGTACGTACTTTTTACTCCTGCTAGTGTTCATCATCTTCAACCTCTGACAACTTTTAAAGTTTGATTCTGACTCATCAGGTATCTTCCAATCTTGAAACTTGTTTCATTAAACTCGAGTTACTGTTTCGAATGCGTTTATCCATGTACTTTCATCGTTTGATTTAATTTTGTATTCTTATTGGATAAAACATCGTTATGTGCAACTTTTCATATTCTCCGAAATCGCATTCATCGATTTTTTAGTTTCTGGTTTGATTATTGTTGATTAATGCTTCTCACAAGTTTTCGAGTTATTTTGTGCGTCTATTTCATACTTAGGACTCATTAATTTAGGTTTTTGATTCTGGTTTATGTTCGATATGTGCTCAGTCTAAAATTTAATCGATTTAGGGTTTTAGAGTCAAAATATGTTGTCAATCTTTGTTGGGTTTGTGCTTTCGAAGGGGTCTGTGTGGTTTTCATATCTCAAAATTGTGTTATTTATCGATTTGGGATCTGGGTTCTTTTGAATGTTGCGAAAAGTTATTTCTTTTGATGAATATGAACAGTTTTTGAAGTCTTAAAAGTTTTAAGTCTGGTTTTCGTATCCATCTGATGCGAAAACTTTGATATGTATTGCATGCGAAAAGTTTTTAATGGAATGCAAAAAGTTTTACTTGAAATGAAAAATTTTCTAAGGAAGGAATTCGCATCGTTCTTTGTACGAAAAGTTGTTTGTTCGTATCCTCTTAGTACGAAAAGTCCATTGTTCGCATCTTCTTTATGCGAAAAGTGTGTTGTTCGCATCCTTATTAATGCAAAAAGTTCAGAGTTCGCATCCTTTTGTTGCGAGAAGTCCAGAGTTCGCATTCTTCTTCATGGGAAAACTTTGTTTGTCTTTCATGTTTGATGCGAAAAGAGTGTGTCTTTATGTGTGATGCGAATTCTAAACTTAGAAAATTTTCAGAAAAGTTTTTCAAAAGTGATTTTTGCTAAAATTAACTTTTTGAGAACTGTTTTTCAAACCAACAGTTCAAATGGCCTCAAACCAAGAGGAACAGAGCAGAGTGCAAGGTTTTGGTGAACATGTACTAATTGATCCCGAAGCAACACCCGACATACCCCTTCCATCAACAAGATCAGTACATCCTTCATAACTGGTCAAGGAAACCCGAATCAAGCTTTCATACATCCAGACAACTATGTTGAAATCAAATTCAACAACCATCACGTGGAGTTTGATCAGATCAATATCAATTCGGTGGTCAAGGAGGTTCTGAGAAATCACCCGCTGGCATATGCATTGACTCACATAGTCAATGTACCTATGCTTTATCTGCAACAAGCCTGAAAGACCATCACACTTACCATGGAGAACAGAAGGCCAGTTTTCGAGATTCAAATTGATGAGTTCATTACAAAGTTGGATTATCACAGATTGAGGCTTGTGTTAAAGCTACTCGGGCCTGACTCCAGACTTCGGAAAACAACTTTTGACCCTTATCCAACTGAATCAGAGGTGTTTGAAGGAATTAAAGCCATGGGATACACCGGAGAATTGAACCAAGTCAAAGATTTTTACAAAGGGAATCTACCACCCGTTTACTATGCAATTTTCTCCGTCATCAACAGGTGCTTGACCTCAAAGCACTCCGGCATAGATAATGCGAGTCTTGTGATTATGAAGTTATTTCATGCGGTAGTGTATGATCTACATATGGATTATGCAGCTTTATTCTGGCATGAGCTTCAACAGAAAGTGGATGACAGACAGAAACACAAAGGCAAACCATATGTGCCTTATATGCGGTTCTTACAGATCATTCATCATAGCATGATGAGCTCCAACAGGGACATTCCAAGAAGATTGAACCATCCTTTCGTACCTGAAAAGTCAATGCAGTATCTCCAAAAGCAAAAGCATACATTTAATTATGAGATGCTGTTACCAGAAGGGTTCCTTAGTTACGTGAATCAGTATGCAGAGTGTATAGTTGAATATAGTGAGTCTACGGTCCGACCAGAACCGGAGGGACCTACCCCGGACTCAATCCCTAGGAGAGAGGTGTCTGTGAGGGTTCAGGAAGCAAGGGCTACTGAACGGGGAGCATAGAGAGAAAATACCGAGAGGGGAACTTGTGGGGTTCAGTCATCTGTACCTGAAGACACATGGTTATCGTCTGAGGACACGCACTCTTCCACAGAAGTAACAGACTTCTGTCCCTTAAAAGAGTTGAAATTAAAAATCTCTTTTGGATCCAGACTATTAACAGAGTTAGGAAGTATGATCCTAGCTCTTCCTTGATCAAGAATAAACTTTGAAGATGGTTTATTAACCTTTTCATGATTCAAGGAGTCATAGCTAACATTCCCGTAGTCAAGTCTTCTGGTTCTTTTGAAAACATCTGAGGTTTTGATTCTTTTGAAAGCAGCAGTACCAGAGATCACATCCTCTTGGATTTTCCCAACATAAAAGCAGAGGACAGAGATGTCTTCTTCTTTTCATTATAGGGAGCAAGGTCAGAGAAACCGAGACCTTGCGTATCCATCTGTGAGTTTATCTTAATATGCACCTCTTGTGCATCCTGGTACTTCTTGATTTGAATTTCCTTTCTCTGCAGGGATTGATGTAAAAGCCCCCTTTCTCTTTGAAAATAATCTTTTAAAGCAACAGAGTTAAGTCTTTCAGTTTCAGACTTTTTAACCTCTTCAGACTTTTGTTTCAAAACATTTTCAAACTCTTTAATCTTTTCACAAAAAATGCTTTCCTTCTTTTGTTGTAAGATCTCTAGCTCAGATTTCTCTTTGAATATTTCTTCCTTTTCCTGTTCCAAGAGAGTTTTCTCTCTCTTGTAGAAGGACAGATCCTTCTGAGCTAGCTTTCTTAACTCTTTTTCCTCAAAAAGCTTTTGTTTTAAGAGTTGAAACTCCTCTGTTAGCAAACAAACATGCATTTCTAACTCTGAGTCAGACTTTGATTTAGATGAACATACCTTGGCACTGGGTCTGGTGATCTCCAGCGCTCTGTTGTCTGGCTCTGTTACGGTAAGAGTAAATGCATGAGCTATATCTTCTTCTTCAGACCTTTCTATCCTTTCTCTGGTCATCCAATCAACTCCTCCCAAACTTTCATCGTCTACAGCGACTCTACAGAAGTTGGCTTTTTCTGGTTCATCCTCAAAAGATGAATCAGAGATCCAATTTTCCATCTCAGCAACATAGCTTCTTTCTCTGTAATTGTACTTGTATTTGTTCTTGTAGTAATCCTGGTCTTTTACCAGTTTACCTCTACAATTAGCAGAAAAATGTCCAGGTTTGCCACATCTAAAGCAACGTCCATCGTTCTGGTTGATAGGTTGGGCAGCATCAGCTTTTTGTGGAATTGGAGCATTATACTTCTGTTGAGGTTGTGGTTGCGGTCTTTGTTCTGTTGGAGCTCTGTTCTGGTGGTTCTGTTGTTGAGGTGCAGCATAACCTCTTTTCTCATCTTTTACTTCTCTGTCGTATCTACCTCTTCTATCAAAAGCTCTGCTACCAAATCTCTTGTTAAATTGTTGAGTTATTAAGGCAAGAGATTTAGCAAAAGCATTTATATCGTCATCTTCATCTGATGAGCTCCCTTCAGCATCACTTTCAGCTACCAGACTCTTCTTACCATTCTTCTTCTCTTTCTTCTTATCTCTGCTGGAACTTTCTCTGTTGGATTTTCCTTCTGTCAGATTCTTTGAATCAGAAATCAAGGCGATTGGTCCTGCAATGTTGGATTTTCCTTTCTGTTTGACAACATCCTTCTCGTGTGCAGCAAGAGTCCCATACACGTCAGTAAGAGACCACGCATCTAGATCCTGGTTAGCTTGTAAAGACATGGACATATTTAACCATTCATCATTCAAACTTTTCAAAAACATAACATTGTTGTCTTCCTTCGATGTAACAGCCCCACACTTTTTACATTTGTTGATTAGAACATTGAATATGTTGTAGGTTTGTTGTAAGGTTTCCTCAGGAAGTGCCTTGAAATCGTTGTATTCATTTATACATTGGGTCCTTCTGTTCTTTTGGGTCTTAATTCCACCCTCAAGTTGATTTAGAAGCTGATCCCAGATTTCGTTGGCTGTAACACATGAATCTAGTTCTTGTAATATCTCATTTGGAATGGCCATTATCAGAAGTCTAACTGCCTTAAGGTCATTTTCCATTTGAAGTTTCTCTTCATCAGTAAACCCGGTGGTTTTAGGATTAAGATAAGCAAGAATCTCAGCAGTAGTTTCTGTTACAGGTACACGTGGAACCAAAACCATGGGTTGGCAAGGTCCATTCGTGACATAACGCATTAAATCTCTGTCCATCCCATCAAGGAAGTTAACCATCCTAATCTTCCATTGAGGATATACATCTCTCAGAAGAGTAGGAGGCTTGGTCAGAGAACCAGCAGTATAAATGGCGTTGACGTTATTTGCCATTTTTCAAAGAAAAACAGAGTATATAGGTTTTCAAAGATTTTTAAACTGAAAGTGAACAGTAACCAATGGAACAATAATGAACAATAGAGAAGATCTTTAAACTAGACTGGTAAGCGTAAAACAGTGATAAAGTAACTTTTAAACTTTAAACTGTAAAACAGAGTATACTAGGGAGCTTTGAAACACACACACAATCAACAACAGGGAATCAACCTTGGTAGATTGGATGCATTGATTTGAGCAAATCAAGCAAGCTCTGATACCAACTGTAGGTTCCCAGATTCATGTTGCATCACAATAATGGTAAGAAAATTGACAGCGGAAGCATATTAATTAAAGCCATTAAAGTGAGTGATTGTGTAAACGATATAATAACTGTGAGTATCAAATATAGAACAGTAATAATGATAACAAGATCAAGTATAAAAGCTGCTCGTATATTGATAATGAATCACACCAAGAACACGTTCAAGTGTGTGTACGGAAATCTCACAGGACACAATATCGTACGGAGGTAGTGCTCGGGATTACTGCAGTGTGTGCTTAAACAATTGTGGAAAACTATTCTTCCAAAAGCTTACAATCGTTTGTTCCACTACCTCACTATTTATAGCCCTGATAAAGTGTAGACAGTGTACTATCGTACCCTGGAATGACACGTGGAAAGTGTGTCTCCCTTCTTTAGGGCATGCGTGGAAAGTATGGACACGTGTTTAACACTTGGGATTTCTTACGAGACTTAGGCTTTACAGAGGTCTTCACTTCAACAGAGTTCTTTTGCATGAGCTCTGTTGGTCTTCTGTTGATAAACGGTTCTTCTATTGGAAGTCTTCTTCCAGAGCTCTGTTGAGCTCTGTTGGATCCGCCAGAGCTCTGTCGAGCTCTGTTGGTCTTCTTGTTGAACTTCTTCCAAGTCTTCTTTCTGATCTCTGATGGTCTTCTGACTTGATACTATTTTCAATACTTTTACATGACAGATACTTGAGGCTAACAGTAGCAGTGGCCTTATCAACAGGAGTAGATTTAGGCTTATCAGTGATAGTGAGAGGTTTACTTCTTCTGAAGTTACTCTTTCTAGCAAACCTCCTGAAAGAATTTGTCAGGAGTGCCAGTGACTCATCAAATTCTGAAGGATCAGCGTCTGATGAATCATCAGAGTTAGATTGAATTTCACTAATCGTGACAGTTGATCGCTGAGCCGGTACTAACTCTGAAGAGAGTAAAGAAACATGTGTGCTTTTGGAATCTTTGACAAGATTCTTCTTAAGATGACACGACTGCTCATGATTGGGCATAGTGCCAAATAAGGTAGAGAGGGTCATAAATTTCAGATCCTTAGATAGCTTAAGACAAATGGTATAATTGTCCCAGCTTTCAGGAGGACATTCCAAGAATTTTGTCAGGATCTCGGAGTTAGAGTAGGTCTTACCAACATTTTTTAAATCAATAATTAAACAGCTAAAACATTGGTGAACTTCAGAAAGAGTATCAGTCTTACCACAGATGAAACTTTCGTATTGCCTTTCCAGCTTTATTCTTTTAGAGTCTTGGACTTCAGCAGTACCTTCATATTGAACACATATAGTGTCCCACATGGCTTTTGAACTTTTCAGGTTCATGATGGAATGGTAGACTTCATCAGGAAGAGCCATAGAGATGATAGATCTGGCTTTAGTGTCGATGGCCACCTACTTCTAGTCCTCATCAGTCCACTGAGAGACTCCTCTGGGGACTAGTCTTTCAGGAATGGCAGGAGTATTTGCTGTGGCTGGAACAGAAGCCTGGATCATATGTGGAACATAGGGTCCATTTTCTATGTAATAAGGTATAGTAGGATCTACACCTTCCAAGAATAGTATCATTCGATTTTTCTAAAGATTGAAGTTGTCTTTGCTAAATCGAGGTGGTTTGGCAAGAGAGCCATTGTCTATGTAGTTAGTGTTTGTAGAATTTGCCATATTGAAGAAATAGCAAGGAAGAGAGTATAAGCAAGATCTTGTTTATGAGATTAAACAATCTGCTCTGATACTACTTGTTGGTCCCGAAGGGTTATACAAGTTTGTAGAAGGGGGGGTTGAATACAAACACAGATTTTTATCTTTCTAAATTGTTTATTGATATATATCAAACAATTTACAGTTTGTTGCGGAATAAGATCAAGTTAAAAAACCTAATCTAATCAAACTAAGAGAACACACAGATTTCTTGCACTAAGAAATAGAGAGAAAATAAATAAGAAAACTATGGATAGTTTTCTAACACTAAGATAGTTCAGCGAGGAAGAAAGCCGAGCACTTCAATATGAAGTAGGGTTTCCTTTATATACTACATGCATTTAATGCAAGTCAGTATACCTTTACACGTGGTAGCCTCTGATTGGTTGCATGATTTGACTTTAGCAAACATCCTAGTGGTCGCATGATGAACAGTGTAGTTACAGAGTTGGTTGTACGATTCTGGACAAAAGGGATGTCCGTTCTGACAAAATCGTATGGAGGAGTGCAAGGAGATAAGACAAAAGTTGCTTGTAGAACAGGCTTCATGACCAACGCTCGCTGAATGAATCTTTATCAACGAATGATAAAGTTCAGCTTTCGCTGAAGTCTTCTACTTGAAACTTCGCATAAATTGGACAAGTCTTTTCTTCGCTGATGTCCGCATCAGGTCACTAGTAGACTTAGTCACTTGTTCTTCATATTGGTCTTCGATTTCAGCTTCGAACTTGGTTGACGCGAATCTTGTCTTCAGAGATCATAAGCAAGCAATTACATGATAAACATTCAGCGATCATCAGTGAGGCTGAACAGGCTCAGGGCTCACTGATGTACAGTGTTCGCTGGAGTATAAATTAAAGCTTGTTTTCCATCAGCGATACTAAATAGACTTAGTATATTTTCTTTGATGGCAAAACATTAATACATATTGTTTACTTACAACTTTCACTAAGTGTTTCTCATGGTCATTATCAAATCACTGAGGGTTTAGATCAACAGGGTGATTTATAAGAATGAAAAAAGTGAAATTGCAAATATTCAGATGACACTTTGAAAGTTTTAAGGCTTCTGTTAGATAACAAATTGCAAGTTAATGATCAGAATCGTGCTGAGAACATAATGCCTACTACTGAAAGAACTTTATTGGTCAGGGCATTAAATGAGATTGATGAAAGGATAAACTTCAGAAGAGCCATGCGAAGAATTGAAACTTATCTGGGAGTCAGGAGAAGAAGAAGACCACTACTACCTTGATTCCAAAGTGGGAGAATGTCAGAGCAATATTTTATGTTGTAATCAAGTCTAGCAGAAGGTTGATATAATATTGTTTTCTTTATAGTGTGTAAGCTAAGTAGAGTCAAGGGCATGTCTTTACCTACTATAAATTGCTTTGTTTACTTGTCATTTGTAACCTTTTGAGAACTTGTAACACTTTTGACATTAATGATAGATGATAAGATTTTCTCTCTAGATCTTTAGGCTTATTGTACTTTCTCTCACTAGATCTGTGACTAACACTGCTGAATAATAATTGATAGAAGGAGTACAAAATTTCTTGCAATCAACTGTTCTTGATTCTGAACTTGTTTCCTCCGTTGTTATCCGTTTCTCCCCTTGTTCCGATTAATAACCCAGAAAACGAGAATCAAGAGAAGGTTTGATTAATCGAGTTGAGTTTGACCACCGAACTAGGTGGAGGACAGCAGGGGGCGGCGGCCAGGTGTTGGCCGGAGAAATAAATCTTCAGCCGGAGAATGGACTCAAGAGAAGAGAAGACTGGTGCGATTACATTCAAGATAAGATAAGACTAAAAGTCTCTTGGTCAAGTGGTCTGTTTTATGAAGCGACAATTGAGAAGAAGAGTGAAAGAGTAAGGAAGCAAGGACAAAAGTAAAAAAGGGTATTTGTGAGTTCCAGATTCATGCAACGAATAATATGAAATCAATAGATAATAACATATAGTATGATCTCAACTGGTCATCCAATTCTCTTTCAATATTGAGAGAGTTTACAATAAAGTTCAGAAAGTGGAAATAGACAACTAGTCTAAAACTAAGGCTAAACTATACATTATATATGTTGGGCCCGTGGTAACAAGCCCACGACCCGTTCACAAATAAGGCTCAAATATAAGAAATAACAATTCAGCCCTTGAACTTCTATTCAACCAAATATTGCCCTAACAATCTCCCCCTTTGAATTGAAGTTCGAGTTTGCGCCAGTTATTAACGTATCTCTTTCGGAGCGCAAAGTGTATCTTGAACGTTCTGATGGCTCGGCGGTAGTCGACGCGTTCTTCAATCACTTCTAAAGCGTTTCGTGCGGTTATCTCATTCGAGTTTGGAACATACGGAACCTTTTGATTTTCTGATTCATAAGTAATGATTTTTTGAAGAGCATCTTGAACTTTGAAGAGCGTGCCATCGCAGAATCTGTCGACCTGGCTGAAGCGGAGATACCTCTTTTCTTTCTATTCGTTGAGGTAGCCTATCCCAAATTCGGGTTCTAGAAGCAGTGCGTTCTCGGGATACATCTTCAGTTCGGACTCTTTTAGATTCGGTTTTAGTAGGTTTACCTTTTTGGCTCTGTTCTCGATTCCCATTTGGATGTCTGTGAGGTAACACATCATGATTGAGTGAATCATGAATCGACGAACAGCTTCGAGCGCCTTTGTCACTTGAAGCGGTCGGATGGTTCTGGTTCGGAGATCCTTCAGTATAGCAAGTAAGTCGAACGGTCTAAGATTCTTAAAGTCAGCTTCAGAAATTTTCCATTCATTACCGTCTTCTCGTCGGACAGTGAAAAGTGGATACATGACTCTAAGGATTCGGCCGGTTTGGATGTGAAGCACTTCAGTGATCTTGTGCTTGGTTCGGACTTGGCTAACTGGTAGACACCGCTTCATGGCATTTGTGTACTGACCTTGGTATTCTTTGTCAAAGTGAGAAATACCAAGGCAAAAAGTCGGCTCGATAGGGCGTAACCTGTGAACATACAACTTCTTCAGATATTCCTCCAAGCGAGGAATAAATATCACGATCTTCTCCCATCAGATTTGTTGATGTTGAGGAGGAGGAGGAGGATGATTTGAAGCTGTCGGTTGTTGAGGAGATGTCCGGTTTTCAGCCGTTGTCGTTTCGGGTCTTGTAGAAGTCTCGGCAGCTTGAGCAGAGTGAACGGGTGTACCATATAAATTTTGCAGCAGAAACAGGTCGTAGTTAACATTGTCGTCTTCATCAATCGGAAAGATCAGGTTTACCTGGAGATTTACAGCACTGGCGGCTTTTTCGTTCCATGCATTTTCGGTCTCCCGATCGATCTGTGTGTCTGGATCTATCAGTTATAGTTCGGTCCTATCTGATGCTTCATATGTGACCAATTCCTGTGTTTCTCCCTCGGGCTTTTCAACCGTCAGGTCTTCATCGTCAGAGATGTCCATATCAATAACCATCTCGACTAAGCTCAACTCGGCTTCAGGTTGTTCTTTAGTTGTAGTTGCCGCAGTTGACGGTTCCGGTTGAACCACAGTAGTTTCAGTGAGGATCGTGGCGGTTTCGGCTAGTCTTTGTTTTTTATTCTCCCCCTAACGGTGCTCATGATTATTTTGATCATCATGTCTTCGCTTTAGACCACCGGCTTGACTTTTGCAGGTTTCTTCCATGGAGGCGACTCTCTCGGACAACGTTTTAAGCGCTTGTTGAACATCCTTGAGAGTCGTATCAAGCTGATCCATTTTTGTAGTGATGGACGACGAAGGAGCAGATACCTGTGATAGAAGGACTGAGATCACGTCTGCTTTAGTAGAGGCATCGGTTTCGGATTGCTGGAGCAGCTGAGCTAAGAGCATAGTCTTCAAAGTGTCCACCGAGTAAGTTGGCTGAACGAGAACCGGTGGAGGTGTTGGTGCGGTTTCAGCTTCAACTACCTTCTCTTTTCCTTTGATCAGGCTTTTCAGTTTATCGAGATCTGCGGTGAGGCGCTGCTCCATTGCCTCGCGGACAGCCTTTAGGGTGCTGTCCAGATATCCCTGTGACACAAAGTCGGGCAAAATAACTCTGGGGTCACTTAGAGCACCCGTTGAGGCATCTACCTTAGAGGTAGAGCCACCTACGTTCACGGTTGGTACATGGGTAGCCGTGGTAGGATTTCCCTCCGATCCTCGCGTTCCGCGTAAAAGCGGAGACACTACGGAAGTTCCGATCGGGTCACCAAGAGCACCGATGTTCGTTTCCTCATTTTGTGTCCTAGCCGAAGAATGTTCTATTTCAAGTGGCTCTAGACTCAATGGTGCTCTGAAAGAAGGCGAGACCGGGGGCTGCTGGTCTCTTATTTCAATACCAATACTCTCCGAGTGAGAGATCGGTAGAAGTTGTGCTATATCCCCGTGCAAAAGTGAAACATCCATTTTTTGAGAGACAGATGATTGGCTTTGGAGGTTGTGCAATTGCGCCGCTGGATCCACGACGGCTTCTTCAATACCCCATTCTAACGGATGAGACGTGATAGCAGATGTGGCTACCCGGGCGACACTTGGCTGGATTCGCTCAGAAGCCTCTTTATCTTTATGGATTAATCTTTTTTGGATCGCTTTCGACCTCAATTCCCTCCGTCTCACATGTTCTAATTCTTCAACTAATACTCCCTCCTCTCTCCTTGTATCTCCTGTAATAGGCTGAGTAGTGGGAATGAAATGGGGTGTTGATGAGTCAAAAGGGATTCCTTCGGTAAAATCTGGGTTTGGTCCGATACGGGTAGGGATTAATGTTGTGCATATGGAACGGTCTGTATCGGACTCGGTGGAGTCAGATTCCACATCCTCAACCTGTTTGGTCGGAGAGGGGTCATATATGTAAGGCTCTGGATCATGGTGAAGCATCGGTCTAGATGATGTACCAGCTTCGGTCGTCGTTCGGGTGATGGGAATAGGAGGTTGGCTTGTTTCGGCTTGGGTAGTACTGGCTCGCGGATCCAATGCACCGCCCACGCTTGTTCCCCTCCCATGCAATCTCAACACACCCCGCCCGGGAGCCCCTGCTGCCCGGGCCCTTCCTCCTCTTGTCCTAGGACCCTCACGTCTCTCGGGTCTATCTCCCTAGGGAGGTTCCTCCGGCGCTGGTTGGACCATGGGAGCAACTAACTCTCTCCTATATTCTACCACACCCAGTGCATTGGGGTCCGCGTGTGCCAGTGCGGCTTCAGGTATAGGCATGGCTATGGCGTTGGACGGGTTCCGAATCACCATATATTGTAAATGGAAAGGAGGACATACCAGATGGTTGAGGCGAGCGGTATTGCTGGATTCGCCTCCATATGTTGTCTGACGGCCAGTGAGAGGAATCGAGGATAAGGCAGGAACTTCTTTTGCTTCGACCTGTACCAATTCGCGCCAGATGATCATGGCGAAGTCTACATGCCGGTTGTAGCATACTGCATGGACCAGGCGTAAGAAGTCGGCTGTGCACTGGTCGATGCCCCGCCATCTGGATGATAGACACCTGTTCAGTATGGTGAACAGCGTGTACCAGATGGGTGCAAGGTACTTTCTGTTGAAGGCTGAAGGACGCTCGAGGGCGTGGTTATATCCGAATGCGCGTACTTGAGCACACAATGTCGTGTCGTTTACCGTGGGGTCGTAGCCTTGGTGTCTGCCGGCGTTGGCTACTGGTAGGGATAGCAGGCGGCGGAACGAGTCAGGTGTGAGCGTGAAGGGATGGTTGTCGATCCGCCATGATGGTTTGAGTGTTGCCAGCCGCGATGACCTGTGCAGAGAGCCACACTTGATAGACATATAATACCGGGACGTCGACTGTGGCAGTGAGGGCCTCACGGAGAGGGTGACCTAGTAGGATGTCCACGACCCCATGGTGTTGCGCCTGTGGTCGGAACTCAGCGGCGTCCAATTGATGATTGTTGGTTACTATCTCAATGCCATGGTCAGGGGAGACCAAAGCATTATCGGCTGCTTCGTCGATAAATTCCTCTTGAGGAGGAATTTGCTCTTCGGGATGCTCTTGTTGTCCTTGGTCCGCCATGTAAAAGATCTGAAAAATGAATCAGTGTTAGAATATCAGGCGGATGAATAAGTGCAGGCGCGTACCTTTGCAGTAAGTGGCCCAAGCTGAGATAGATTGAGGACTGGCAATGAGAAAACAAGGTACAGGACTGATGAACATAGGGGTGTCCGGACAAAATGATTTGAAATAAAAGTTTCCGGACAAAGTATGGTATCCGGAGAAAAGTATCCAGATAACAATGGTTTCCGGAAGTGATGAGGGTGTCTGGACAAATCTGTCAATCCGAACAAAAAACGGTTACCGGATAGGATATGAGTTTCCGTATGACAAGGGTACCGGACACCTCAACTTTCCGGATAGTTGAACTTACCAGAAACCCTTAGGTTTCCGGACAACTAGGGTTACCAGACGTTGGGGGTGTCCGGATAAAATATCTTCAGGATGAGTCCTTCTAGATAGATTAACATAAGCATGAAGGTGTTCGGACGATATGAATGTTTCCGGACGAGATCCGGATCAATCGATTTTGCTTGAATATGCTTGCAGACCATTACCCAAGCAATCTAATAGGTGTAATGTGATTGAGTGTGCATACTAGTAGGTGCAAGTCGGCCAAAATCACCCGTAAGTCGATCGAACGATGCTCGACAAGAAACACGGGTTCAGAAACCCTAGGTCGATCGAATCGGTGATCGATGTGTTATTTGAATTGCATGAAACATGCATATATGTGATCTATATGGATTAGAGAGTATTATACCTGCTTTGGAGCAAAAATCGAGCGAAAAGGAGAAGAGTGCGATGGTTTCTGAATGAGGGAAAAACGCGAGGGGTGTGTGCAGGTTCAAAATGTCCGAAAAATAATATTCAAAGAGTGTCCGGATGCTTTATATACGGAACCAATAATCCGGGTGGGTCTACCCAGATACCTATCCTGTCCGGAAAGTGTAAGGTCCGGATAGATGAGTATCCGGAAAACTATCCGGACACAGTGAGATTTCAGAAAAAGAATTCCTTCTGCTCTTAAATTTCAAGAAAAATGGTACCCTTAGGTTTTTGAAAGAACTTTCTCTCGCTCCCCCTCAAACTGAGCATTGGGAAGTCTTTGCTTCCCCTCGGATTGTGCAATTGCGTGCAACGGGAAGACCGACACCAAAAAAAGCTTTTACACAGTTAAAAAAAATGATGTGTCACTCCCCCTCAGATGATGGCCATAAAGTGATATGCTCCCCCTCAGAATGTGCGCATAGAGAGAAATGAACACAGGAGTATCTACACACAAAAAAAACTTTATGGTATTTTAGAAAAAAATGTGTGTGACTCTCCCCCTCAGTAATAGAGTAACTTACCTGATAGCTGGTCGTGCTCCCCCTGAACACATGAACACTTGTGAAAGCACAGATATAAAACCAATTAAACTAGACGATAGTATGAAATAAAAGAAACACACGTAGAAAGAAAGAGAACAAACGAAATCTATCTAATAAATACAGAGACTCGACCTAACTTTGTAACTGATACAAGTAGAATACAGATGCGAGAAAGTGTATGCTGAATCATCAGGAGTGTGAACAACGGATGATGAGTAGACTGTTTCTCGTAGATGTATGGAACTTGTATCGGGCACACAAACAGATCAAGTCGTCAGATTTAGCATACCTAACTTGGATACTAGAGTATTAAAACGTTTTTCATCCAAGGGTTTTGTAAACAGGTCTGCTAACTGATGTTCTGTATTTACAAAATAGAGTTCGACTGTACCTCTTTCAATGTGATCCTTAATGAAATGGTACCGAACGTCTATGTGCTTTGTCTTCGTATGCTGGACCGGATTGCTTGATATTGCAATGGCGCTCTTCGAGTCGCAATAGATGGGTACCTTGACGTACGTAAAGCCGTTGTCCTTGAGTTGCGTCCGCATCCAAATCACCTGAGAGCAGCAGCTCGCAGCGGCCACATATTCTACCTCGGCAGTCGACGTAGAGACGCACTGCTGCTTCTTGGATGCCCAACTCACCAAGTTGTCGCCCAAGAACTGCACATGCCCCGATGTGCTCTTCCGATCCATCATGCTGTCTGCGTGGTCCGCATCCGAATATGCAGACAACTCAATACCTGTCTCTTTCGTTTTTGACTTAAATCGGGTTCATAGAAAAGTTGGAAACATGATGTCCGGTCTACTAGTAGTTAGGTACATCAAAGAACCAACCATTCCCAGGTACGTTTTAGTGTCCACATCCTTTCCGTTAGGGTCGGCGTGTAACTTTGTACCGGGTGCCATGGGAGTTTTCATCGATGAGGACTGTTCCATCTGGAATTTCTTAAGAATATCCCGGATGTACTTAGCCTAGTTTATGAATATCCCGGTCGACAATTGTTTAACTTGAAGACCGAGAAAGAAATTCATCTCACAAAGCATACTCATTTTAAAAAATTGTCCCATTAGCTTGGCAAAGTTCTTTGCATACTGAGGATTAGTAGAACCGAAAATAATGTCATCGACATACACTTGAACTAAGACAATATGACCTTTTTCGTTTTGGATAAACAGAGTTGAATCAATTTTACCTCGTGTGAATTTTGATTTTATCAAAAATGCTGTTAACGTATCATACCGGGCCCGTGGAGCTTGCTTCAATAC
The DNA here is from genome assembly GCA_033807775.1 of Saussurea involucrata. Lineage (NCBI taxonomy): Eukaryota > Viridiplantae > Streptophyta > Magnoliopsida > Asterales > Asteraceae > Saussurea > Saussurea involucrata. The sequence goes on from CM066316.1 coordinate 32,051,616, forward strand.
GTAGAGCGCCTTGTCTAGGATGTAGACATGATCAGGCTTCTTCTCGTCCAAGAACCCGTCCGGTTGCGACACATACACTTCTTCCTTGACTTCGCCGTTGAGGAATGCGGTCTTCACATCCATTTGGAAGACCGTGCAGTTCTTATGTGCGGCGTATGCAAGGAACATACGTATAGATTCTATCCTTGCCACCAGAGCGTATGTATCGTCGTAGTCAATCCCTTCTTGCTGACGGTATCCCTTAGCCACGAGACGCGCCTTGTTGCGGACTACGATGTCGTCCTCGTCCTTCTTGTTATTAAAGATCCACTTGGTTTTGATCACCGTCTTGTGGGTTGGACGTGGGACAAGTCGCCATACCTTGAGAGCCTCAAATTGGTTGAGCTCCTCTTGCATGGTTATGACCCAGTCTGAATCTTCGAGTGCTTCGCGTACGGTTGTAGGATCGATCTTACTCAAGAAGCCGGAGAAGAGGCAGAAATTGGCGGATCCACCTCGAGTTTGGACTGGAGTGGAGGGATCATCGATGATTTGGTGCAGGGGATGAGCTTTCGTCCATTTGGTGGTGTATGGAAGTGGTTGATGAGTTGAGTGTGAGGTGTTCGGATCCACGTAATCACCAGATGGAAGGTCTTGTACTGCTTCAAGTGTCGCCGGTTGGTTTCTCGGAGGAGATGGGGGAGGATTCTTCGAAGGTTGAGCAACTTCTGGTTCCGAGGAATGCAGAGGCTGATCATTGATTGTAGCAGATGACGAATCTTGTAGAGCGATCTCCGGGTTAAGTACAGGTTCCTCCAGGGGGACGATAGTATCAGTTGAAGTTAATGATGACGGTTGAGATGTCTCCACAGTGATGGAAGGCGTGCTGGTCGAAAGGCGGCGGACCGGATAGATTCACCGAATCCTCGATGCGAGCAGCTTCAAGTCATGGTTGTGCTGAGACATGAGGGGTAGAAACGTTAAGTATGTCATCATAAAAACATTGGAACAGTAAATCTAAATCTGAAATATAAGCATTCGATGAAGATGCATGATTTGGATTTACTGTCGCTTGTGCAGATCCCGAACGTGGAAGTTCGGAAGCTAGCACGCCAGTTAAACCGGGTTCTGAACTGATTTGTTCAGAAGCCATCTCTACGGCTTCGTCGAATGTCACGTTTACACTTTCGGTAACGGTTTTAGTCCGTTTGTTGTAAACGCGATACGCCTTAGCCTGTATGGAGTATCCAATGAAAACTCTTTCGTCCGCCTTGGGGCTGAATTTGCTGAGATCATCTTTATCGTTGAGGACGTAGCACGTTCATCCGAACGCATGGAAATACTTGATGTTCGGAATGTGTTTGTTTATGATCTCGTACGGCATCTTGTTGAACCGCTTGTTGATGATGGAGCGGTTTTGCGTGTAACAAGCATTAGACACCGCTTCGGCCCAGAGAAATAGTGGCAGTTTAGATTGAGAAAGCATGGTGCGAGCCGCTTCGACGAGGGTACGGTTGCGTCTTTCCACCAGTCTGTTTTGTTGAGGAATGCGTGCGGCCGAGAAGGTTTACGAAATGCCGACAGAAGTCAGATACTCGTTCACCGTTTGATTCTTGAATTCTGTCCCGTTGTCGGTCTTGATAGTCTGAACATGGCTTTGAAGGTTCAGTTGGATGGTCTTCAAATGATTGATGATCAGCTCCGGAGTTTCGTCTTTCGTGCGAAGGAACTTGACCCAAGTATAGCGTAAGAAGTCATCCACCATAACCAGGACGTATTTGCGCTTGTTGATGCTCTGAACACGCATCGGTCCACACAAATCCATATGGATAAGTTCGAGGGACCGGGACATGCCTGGAGCGGCCTTCGGCTTGTGCGTCGCTCGCTTCATCTTTCCCATCTCGCATGCCCCGCAGAGTCGATCCTTCACGAATTGAAGATCGGACATGCCTTCACGTGTCCGCCCAGCACTAGGTTGTTGATACTTTTGAAGTTCAGGTGCGAGAGACGTCGATGCCAAATCCACGCTTGCTGAGAATTGGCCTTCGACATCAGGCAGACAGGGTTATCGGTCTTCAGGAATGCAAGGTCGATGTGGTAGAGGTTGGTCTTTCACGTTCCAACCAGTAGCTCCGTTCCTTCGTAATTGAGGATTCTACACCTTTTGGCTTTGAATTTGACCTCAAGATCTTTGTCGCAGAATTGGCCGTTACTGAACAGGTTGTGTCCCAATCCCGCGACGTGTAAAACTTTCTTGATGGTGATCTTGTTTTGGACAATGTCGTCGTAGCCCAAAATCGGCGCTTTGTCATTGTTCCTGAATCTCATGTCTCCACCATATTCTTCCTCGTAGTTCGTGAGAAGCTCCCTCTTTTCGGTCATGTGCTTGGAGCATCCAGAGTCTAAGTACCATACATGACCGTCCTGCAAAAACAAGTTTAGCGGACTTTAGGTACCCATATTTGCATGGGTCCTGGAGGGTTAGCTTTGACACCTTTCGAAGGAACTTGCTTTGAAACAGAGTGCCTCTTGGGTGTAGGGTTTACACCTTTTGGAGGAACTTGTTTTGGAGCAGGTTGCCTCTTAGGTGTTGGTTTACCCTCAGTAGGAGGAACCCGTTTTGGAGTGGGTTTCCTTTCTTGTTTAGGTTTCACCTCAGATTGGGAACCCCATTAAGTATGGTGTTAGATCTGAAGTTTTGTCAATAAACCAAGTGTTGAAGATCTGATAAGAAGACTCAGATGTTCTGAGTAGAGAAGTCAGAGGTCTGACTGTGAAAGCTCAGAAGTGTTGATGAGAGAAATCAGAAGACTGGGAAGAGAAGTCAGATGTCTGAGTTAAGGAGTCAGAAGATCTGAGAAGCGTTATCAGAAGAATGTTCAGAAGTTCTGAACCACCTGTTCAGAACTTATGACGAGATACGTTACTTAGTATTTTATAAACTAATTAGGACACGTGTTATGTTCTTATTAGTCTTTCTTATTTGTACTGTAGCTTTAAGATGTCCGTTGCAGTATAAATAGTAGTTAGCTCTACGTTGCTAACTGGTTGATTTTTCCCGTATAACTTTGTATTCATTCTTTGTAATCTTTGAGATTCTCTCTCTCTTAGATCTGTAATTCTGTTCATCATTGAATACAATTGGGCTTGATCATACAACTTCTCAAATTACTGCTTTCTATATTGATTGTAAGATTAGATCCTGTTCTTTCAATTGGTATCAGAGCTAATCAACAAACAAATTCGTTCAAGAGTGTTATCGCGAAGATCGATTGATCAATTTCTTGAAGATTTCTTGATCATTCAAAATTCGATTCCGCTGCTAGGGCTAGTTCTTGAATTCTTGGCAATTCTTAAATTACCTGTTACATTTCGATCAAGAAACTAGAATTTGTCTTTCTGTTGAATTTTCTTACAATCATGTCTTCTAAAGAATATCTAGCCATGGGATCTGAAACCAAACCGCCTGTTCTTATACCAGAAGAGTATCAGCAAAGGAAAATCCGAATGATCCAATTCCTAGACAACATTGATGAAAATCTTATGATCTCTATTCGAGAAGGTCCAATTGAAGTGTACATCGATGTTGCTGCAACTCCTGCTACAGAGACAACTCCAGAAATTCCAGCGACCAGGGTGAAAAAGTGTTATTCCCAATACACATCTGAACAGAAAAATAGGCATGCTATTGACAAAAGAGCAATTACTTTGATGACTTTGGCTGTCCCAAATGAGGTTCTTAACAGGATTGATAGTGGATCATCAGCTAAAGAAATGTGGGACGAATTGGAAAGGCAGATGCTAGGAACTGTGAGATCTATTCAGGCAAAGTTAAATCAAAGCATAAATGCTTATGAAAGGTTCAAAGCAAAAGAGTCAGAAAGTTTGACACAAACATTCAGTAAATTTTGCACTATTCTAAATGACTTGAGAAGAAATGGACTGAAGAAAACGAAGTCAGAAATAAATTACAAATTTCTGAACAGTCTAAATTCAGAATGGTCATCATTTGCCATAAGTCTGCAAATTAACAAGGATATGTGTGAAGAAGACTTAAATGATCTGTTCTGTGTTCTTAATCAACATGAAGATTATGTCAAGTTAGTTGTGGAAGAGAAGAAAAATGTTGCTGATCAGTTAGCATTCTTATCAAAGTCCAAAGCAATCAAAGCACCCAAAAAGACTGCATATCTATCAGAGATACCTAATCTGGAAGAATCTGACGAGGAAGAAGGATGAGAAGATGATGAAGATATCAAGATAATGGCTGAGAAACTAGCTTTGTTGACAAATACTTTCAACAAAAGGTATGGGAAGGGTAGATTTCAAGGAAATTATAAGAGAGTTGGGAGTTCAGATTATAAGAAGAAAGAAGACAGAGAAGAAAATAAGTTTGAAAAGAGAGTAGAGAGAAGTGAAGAAAACAAAGAAGAGAAGGATGAGAGAAAAGAAAAGAATCTGTGTTTCAAATGTGGAAAATCTGGCCACTATGCTAAGGATTGCAAAGTTAAAATTGTGAAAGACTATGAGTACTACACCAAGAAGGCTCAACATGCAAAGAAGAGAGATGATAAAATTGCTTTGTTGGCTGAACAGGAGAATTGGTTGTACTATACTTCTGATGAAGATGATCATATCAACTTTCCACAGATGCAGAGCTATATGGCAAAAATGAGGAATGAGGATGATTCTGATTTTGAAGATGCTGATTCTGAGTCATCTGCTGAGGTACATTCTTCACTTGAATTAGAGTTAATGACACAGATTGGTGAAATGAAAACTGAATTTGCTAATCTAAGAAAACAGATAAAAGGAGAAAGAAATTTGGTTAACAAATTCAGAATTGAAAAAGAAGTAATAAAAGAACAATATGAAGAATCTGAGGCTGAGAAACATAAAGTTAAAGATGAAAATTCTGAATTGATGAAAAGGCTTTCTGAACTAAAAGTTGAGTTTTCAAAAATAAAGGATGAAAAAGGTGATTTACAAATAAAATTTGATATGTTATTTGAAGAAAGAAAGAATTTATACACCAAGATTAAAGAATTAGAAGATCTGAATTTGAAAAGGGGTCAGACTCAGCAAACACTAAATCTTTTATTAAGCAATGTTAAAGATACAAGATTTTACAACCCAAAGAAGGGATTGGGATTGGAAGAAAATGTCACTTTAAAAAGAGCTCCAATCAATTTGTATGAAAAACTTCAAGTTTCTAAGCCAAAAATCCCAGAAATTGTTGAAGTTTTCATAAGACCTGCTAGTTCTATAACAAGTTCTGACAATTTGCAAAGACCAAACTCAAAAAAGTCAGATGAGAAAATTTCTGAGTCTAAAACAGAAAAGTAAGTTGGTTCAGAAGAAAAGGTTAAGGAAGAAGTTTCTAAACCAACAGATGAGAAGCCAAGATACAATGATACTAAATTCAAGTATGATTCTTTAAATGTCAGCTACAAAAATAAACAACCAAGTTTTTCATATCATGACATTGAGAGCATATTTGACACAAGTAAACATTCTGAAACAGTCAATCAGAAGTCTGAAACTTCCAGTCAGGATTCTGAACTTTGTAGTCAGAATTCTGAGTCTAAAGATCAGACATCTGAGTCTGTAAATCAGAACTCTGACTTAGGTAGTCAGAAGTCTGATTCAACTGGATTCTCTGAAACAAAATCAGATGAATTTTTGCAACTTGAAAAGAGATTTAATCTTGTGAGTCAAGAACTTGAGGACTTAAGGAAAGCTTATGATGAACTTGAAAATGATTTCTGTGAGGTGGATATTAAACTTGAAGAAGCTTTGAAAGAAAAGAATATTTTTATTCAGAAAATAACAGAGCTTGAAAAACTGAAGACTGAGTATGATCTTTTTAAAATTAATGCTTCAAGAGAAAATGATAAATTCTTTAATGAATCAAGTACATATGAAAAAGGTGAATCATCTAATTCTTCTAACAAAAAGAACTTGAATTTTTCAGAAAAAGAAGAAAGCAAAAGGAAAGATGATCTTGCAAAGTTGATTGATCTGAAAAGGGATCTTGAGAAGCTTAGAATGAAATCTACTTCTGAACTCAAAGCTAGAAACTCTTGTAATAAGGGCAATTGTACTCTAAACAGTATCAATAAAAATGAAATGACCTATGTTTCAGATTTATTGTCACTTGCAAAGAAAAATCTTGTTTGTGTTAGATGTAAAAATGATTCATTCCAATATTCTCATAAATGTCAAGTCAAAATAACTTCTGTTTCATACATAAGAAAAGATATTCAGAAAGTTTCTGTTTCTCAAAATACAGAAAAGAAGAAAATTTCTGTTCCTCAAACTCAGAAGAAAGAAAAGATAAAAGAAAAGAAAGTTGAAAATATAGCAAAACCAAAAGTTACAAATCTCAAAAAGAATTTGAACAAGCTTGTAAGCAGAAAATGTTCTGACTTCATAAAAGTTCAAGGAAAGTGGTGTTTGAAGAAAGATTTTGAGTGGAGAGTAAAAGGTACTAATGTTAAATCCAATGACAAAGCTAACAAAGATGGACCCATTCCAAAATGGGTACCTAAACCTAACTGATCCTTTTGCAGGGCTGTCATGTGTGGTTTTTAGATTCAGGAGCTTCAAGACACATGACAGGTCATAAGTCTTTTCTATCAAACTTCACAGAAAAGGCTGGAGGAGCAGTAAACTTTGGAAATAACAGCAAAGGACAAGTCAAAGGTTATGGGGATTTAACTAAAGGGGATCTGACTATCCAAAAAGTTTTCTATGTTGAAGGATTACAGCATAATCTTTTCAGCATAAGTCAGTTTTTAGACAGTCTTTGTCAAATTAAGTTTCAAATAACAGGTTGAATGATTTTAACTGAAAATGATGTTAAAGTCTTCTGGGCCAAAAGACATATGGACTTATTTGTAGTTAATTTTTCAAAATTGAAAACATTAAATACAGTTTGTCTTTTATCAAAATCAACTGCAAATGAATGCTGGCTTTGGCACAGAAGATGTTCTCATCTGAATTTCAAAGATCTTAGTAATCTCGTTGCAAAACATCTGGTTAAAGGCTTACCAAAGCTTAAATTTGAAAAAGAATCATTATGCTCAGCTTGTGAAATGGGCAAGATGAAAAAGAGTTCTCACAAATTAAAAATGGACTCATCTTGCAAAGCACCATTAGAAATGATTCATACTGATCTTTGTGGTCCAATTTCAGTTCAATCTATGGGAGGAAAGAAATATATGCTTGTGATTGTTGATGAATTCTCCAGATACACATGGGTTGAGTTCCTAAGAGCTAAGTCAGAAGCTGCTACTACATTGATAAATTTTATCAAAAGGATTCAAGTTCTCTTACAACTTCCAGTTCAGAAAATCAGAAGTGATAATGGAACAGAGTTCAGAAATGAGAATCTTCAGAATTTTTTAGAAAGTTCTGGGATTTATCACAATTTTTTTGCTGTCAGAACTCCTCAACAAAATGGTGTTGTTGAAAGGAAAAATAGAAGTCTAGTTGAAGCTGCGAGAACAATGCTGGCTTATCCAAATCTTCCTACTTTCCTATGGGCTGAAGCAATTGCAACTGCTTGTTTTACACAGAATAGAACTTTAATCAATAAAAGATTAAATAAGACTGCTTATGAACTGATAAATAAAAGAAAACCATTAATCAAATTCTTTCATGTTTTTGGTTGCAGGTGCTATGTTCTTAGAGACAGAGAAAATCTTGCCAAATTCGATAAAAAGGCAGATGAAGGATACTTTGTGGGTTATTCTTTAACTTCCAAAGCATTCATAATCTACAATAGAAGAACCAAGAGGATGATGGAGAGCATAAATGTAACTTTTAATGAAGCCAGAATGCGGACTTCTGAACAAGACAGTTCAGAACTCATGCTGAACAAGACAAAAATGACTTCTGATACAAATTCTAATCCTATTTGTTCAGAACTCAATTTACTGTTTAAGGATGCTTTTAGTGAACTAATTTCTGATTCTTATGCAGAATATGAAAACCCAAAGATGGTCAAAGAGATGAAAAATAAGACTCCAGAAATAGTTCAATCAACTGTCAAATCAGCCTTTCTAAATGGCAAACTTAATGAAGAGGTGTATGTCCATCAACCTGAAGGTTTTGTTGATCCAGAATTCCCTGATCATGTTTATATTTTAGACAAAGCTTTATATGGTCTAAAACAAGCACCTCGAGCCTGGTATGACACTCTTACTAAACACTTGTTAGGTTCAGGATTCAAGAAAGGTAAGATTGACACAACTTTGTTTTTAAAGAAACAGGGTGATGATTTGATTCTGATTCAGATTTATGTTGATGACATAATATTTGGTTCTACCAGTCCAGAATTATGTGATATTTTTTCAAAAATCATGTCATCTGAATTTGAAATGAGCATGATGGGTGAGCTGAATTTTTTCCTTGGTCTTCAAGTCAAACAATTACCAAAAGGTATTTTTATAAATCAAGGAAAATATGTCAGAGATATTCTGAAAAAGTTCAAAATGTCTGATTGTGCTTCTATGAGAACACCTATGGCAACTAACATAAAGTTAGATGCTGATCTCAAAGGTGTTTCAGCAGATATCAAACTCTACAGAGGCATGATTGGGTCATTACTTTATTTGACTGCAAGTAGACCAGATATCATGTTTTCTACCTGCTTCTGTGCTAGATTTCAATCTAACCCGAAAGAATCACATATGTTGGCTATCAAAAGGATTTTAAGATATCTCAAAGGAACACCTGATCTAGGTTTATGGTATCCAAAAGAAACTGACTTCAAATTGACTGCTTTCACTGATGCTGATCATGCAGGAAGTAGATTGGACAGAAAGAGTACATCTGGTGCTTGTCACTTTTTGGGAGATAAAATAGTGAGTTGGGCATCAAAGAAGCAGAATTGTGTCCACTTCAACTGCTGAAGCAGAGTATGTTGATGCTGCTGCTTCATGCTCTCAAACATTATGGATGAGAACACAACTCATGGACTATGGATATCAGCTTAACAAGATTCCCATCTATTGTGACTCAGAAAGTGCAATTGCCATTACTCAGAACCCTGTTCAACATTCGAAGACTAAACATATAGATGTGAGGTATCATTTTATAAAGGACTATGTGGAAAAAGGAACTATAGAGATGCACTTTGTGCATACAAAGTATCAATTGGCTGACTTGTTCACAAAGCCTCTTGATCACAAAAGGTTCTCTTTTCTCATATGTAAAATAGGAATGCTTAATCTGCCAAATTGAAAATATTTTTTTCTAAAAAAATGCTAAATTTTTCTAAGTAAAATTGTCTGAGTAGAGTACTCAGAACTCTGAGTCTTGAGTTCAGAACCTCTGAGTCTTGAGGTCAGAACTTCTGAGTCTTGAGTTCAGAACCTCTGAGTTTTGAGGTCAGAACTTCTGAGTCTTGAGATCAGAACCTCTGAATCTTACGATCAGAGATTCTAAGTCAATACATCAGCAATCTAGCTTTCAAAAATTTATTTTTGAGAAATTAAAATACTTCAACTGTGTGGATTATGCTTCTTCTATTATCTTTTCATCTCATCTTTATGTATCATTAATAGTCAAATGCATGCTCAAGTCAAGGGGGAGCATCAAAATTCCTTTGGAAATCATTTTGTGATGCTTAAAAGATTTGCTTTCATTTTCTATCTCTGATTATTCTAAGAAGAACAAGCTTTTCATGATAAATTTTGTTGTTATTCAAACTATTTCTGAATTAAATTTTTTTTCATATTCAGATATAAGATTTTAATTTTTTTTATTCATCATAATATGAACATAATTTTGATGATAAAAAGTGTTTCTATCTGTTCAAACCTCTTCTGAATAATCAAAATGTTTTATATTTGTCAGAAGTTGATTTTAAATGACATTTAGGTTACAAGGTAAAATCCTTCTGAGAAGAACAATCAGATATCTGATAAAGAAAAGTCAAAACATCTGAGCGTGTTATTCAGATCTTTGACTTGAGTCAAAATTCTATCCACTAACACGTGTCAGCTTCATATTTGTTTGATTATGCCACACATTTCATTTAAATCCTCTGTGGCATTTCAAATGTGTTGACTCCGTTATAACATTGATTTCGCTTTTCCGTTAAACCTTTCAACTTCGCGGATTTTAAATAGGTCTTAAAATCCCTATTTCAAATCTTTTCAAATTCCAGAGCGAAAAGTGAGATACGAATCAAATCCAGAGTTCTTTGAATTTGTTTTCTTCTTAAATCATGTCTAGAATACGAAGGAGTGGTCAAATTTCGCTACACTCTACAAAATCGATAATGGATTCATCTGATTCGGATAATGATGAAGTACAGAATAGAGCTGTAGAGGAAGAAGCAATAAGAAATGATGGAGAAGATGAACAAATGGATAAATCTGAAGGAAATGCGGATGAGGTAAATGTTAATATTGAACATGAACAGAGTGCTGCAGGTTCTATTATGTCAGATAGACCTATTTTAGTGGAAAGAATTGTTCCTGAGAGTGAATGGTTGAAATTATCTGAAAATAACTGTGTTATATTATTTGAGGAAAGCCGTTTTAAGCCTGAACACAGAATTATCATGGAGTTATTCAAACATCATCCGTACAGAAAATGGTTTACACGAAGTAAAAATGTGCCTGTTCAGTACATACAACAATGGTGGAAACATCTTAGGTTAGAAGATAATAAGTTTGTGTCTGAAATTGGAGGAGTGACATTTGTCTTATCTATCTCTGCACTAAGAGAAATGCTGAATTTACCAGAGAAAGATGATGTACAAAGAAGGACAAATTTTGAGGACTCACCCTTAACAGAGGAATTAATAGCAGAGTTTATGAAGTTGGGATACAATGAAGGATTGAGGACTCTCAGTTTGTTCAGAAGAAACAAATTACCACCTATTTGGGCTTGCTTCTTTCATGTGGTAAATAAATGTGTGTCAGGGAAGAATAGTTCTGCTGATCAAGGTTCTAAACAAATTCTTCAGATCTTTCAGGGTTTAGTGAAGAATAGGCATTATGACTATACTTTAATACTTTGGGAAGACATGAAGAATACATTTGAGAAGAATCAGAAAGCAATTCAGAAGAAAACAAAGGATGCTCCACTGACATACATTCCTTATATAAGGTACTGGCAAATTGTTATTTGGTATACCATGCAGGAAAACAGAACAATCTCAAGAAGAACAAATGAAGAGCATGGTCCTACATTTTATTTGGGTAAGATGACCTCGGTAACAAGACTTGAAAACTATCCCAATCATAAACTGTTGCCAAAATCACTTAGGAATTATATTCCAAGGGAGAGTGAGATTTTAAAAGCTTATTGCACCTCTATGGGAATTGAATTACCTTAAATCCCTACCCAAGAGGACCAACCTGAGAAGAGAGGTGAGGGGTCTAGTCGAATTAGAGAGGGGGAGGATGTTCAGATGGGTGAACATTCTGAGAGATTTGAGAGGGAAAATTCTGAGAGCTTGGTTAGATTTGGTGAGGAAAAACAGAATGAGAGTGATGAGGATGAGAGATTGTCAACAGAGGTTCAAACAGAAAGAGATGCCTCTGAACCAGCTAATCTTGACCAGGTAACCACAAATGCTATTGGTTCACATCTCTTGGTGTCCAATATGGAAACAAACACCATGGACCTAGTGGTGGATCTTGAACAACCCATCCATATCCACTCAGAAGCATTTCAACATGCTACTGTTTCACACAAATCCGGGGAACCATCCCAAACTCATTTGGAGGGAGGTGATAAATCCCAATCTATTTTTCAACACATTGAGTCTGAATATCATAGTCCTATTCATATTGAGCCTGAAATTCCTTCTGACACTTGCACAAATCAGGAATTTCGTATTCCTGAAACAACATTCATAGACATACCTAATGTTGGCTGTCGAGGATTGGATGGAAGTCCTGGTGAGGTGAACATTACAAAAGCCTCATTCAAACGTACATCTGTTGTACAAGATGACTGTGTGTTATCTACAGGCCATGAGCCCTCTGGGCACATGAAAACTGGACCATCTGTTGGTTCAGGTTCACTGTTAGAAACTTCTGAATTTGAAAAGATTCAGAAACAAAACAAGGAGATGGGGGAAAAAGTAGAAAATTTGGAGAAGAAGGTGGAGGATTTGAATGATGAGATGTCAGATTTGAAAGTTGTGTTGGAGAAAAAGTTGATTTCTGTTGAAACCAAAGTAGATGATGTAAAGAAATCCTTGGATTCTCACAAAAGGAGATCATGGATATAATGTCTGGTTTTCAAAAAGATATGTTAAAACAAATGCAAGGTATGCAGGAATCTATACTGAAAGCACTAAGTGTATCATTGGCTTCTACTTCAAAGCCTCTAGATCATGTTCCTATTGCAGTAGCTGAACCTGAAGTTACTTTTAATCAGAACTTGAAAAGAAAGTTTGATGATAATGAACCTCATGATCATCAAAAGGGGGAGAAAAGACAAAGGTTAAGTTCTGATGATGATATTGGCATAGAAGATTTTGAGATGGCAGATATGCAATTAGCTAGTACAAAAAGTTCAGAAGATCAGACACAGGAAAATTTAAAGGCAATAACTCAGATAGTTCAGATTGATAGCTCAGATACAGAGGAAATGGAGTTGGAAAGTACAGATGGTGGTGATTCAGATAAAACAGAGGAATTGAACTTAGACATAGAAATGGAAGGAAACTCAGATGAAACTGAAGCTATTGAGGAATCTGTATTGAGATCAGAAAAGACAGTGGAAAGTGAAGTGGTCAACATGTGTACAGATATTGTGGTGTATAACAAAGAAAACATGACGGATTCTGAATTAGAAGAAAGAAGGTTAAGTGAAAAGTTGATCAGAAGGATGCATAATAATTTAGTCAGAGCTTTGAATGTTCAAAAAGTTCAGCAAGGAATAAAAATGGTAAGACCTATTGATCTAATGGGAGAAGAAGACAGAACTGTGAATTATACTCAGGATTTTGAAAATGATTTTAGATTTAACTTTTGTGATGAGTTAAATACAGAAGAAGAGTATGTGAAAGTGAAAGACTTCTTTATGCCTTCTGAGTATGTATTCAGAAAACCAATTGAGATTCCAAAGATTAACTTGCAAAGACTAGAAGAACCTGTATGTGATTTCATTCTAGAATTAAGTGATGTGCCATTAGCCAGACAATTTCATGATGATATTTTTCCTGAGGAATTATATGATAATCTCTACTACACAGAAGGAGAGTATAAGCCTTTGGAGAGTAACATTGATGGTTTTATGGATGACAGAGCTCAGATGGTCTACTCAGAAGCTTCTAACAGGTTCAGAGTTCCTGACTCAAAACTGCATATTCAGAAAAGAATTGAGAAAGTTCTGATGTTTCAACAAGATGAATTCAATGGTTTAATGTTTGTTAGAATGGAAGTACTGAAAGAAAGAAATACAAAGGTTTCCATGTCTACTTTTGATTTTCACAGATTGACTCTTGATGATCAGATCTTTCTAGTCAAGTTCTTTACCAGCACTGAAGAAGCCTTGATAGAAATTGAATGCATAAGACTTCTGGGTATCTATGTCAGAAATATATACTTGTATGACTTCCAATTAGCTATTGAAGAAAGAAAAGAGAAGTGTAATCTGAGTTCTCCCACAAAGAAAACAGAATTTGGTTTGCATTTGAAGGGATTTGTGAATGAAGGAATGGAGACAGAAGGGTTCACATATATAGTTCACGAAAGGCTTGAATTGTTCAGATTAAAAGAGTTGGTGAAGTACAGTGATGCAACTCTGAATTCGTTATTGATTAAAATGGAAGTAAGTGTGGAAACTGAAAGAGAGAGCTTAAAGAAGAGATGTATAAACTGTGTGAAGAGGAGGTTGGATCTTAGAAGAAAAATCAGAAACAGTAGTGAATGGTTGCTATCTGAGGTGAATCCCAAAAAGATTCTACATAATGATTTTGTGTTTCCTGCTGAGTATGAAGTGAATGAAATTCTGTCAGATGAAATTGAAGAAGTGCAGAACACAACATCTCAGAATATGCAGATAACTAGTTTTGATCAAGCTGAACAGTCTGAACCCAAAGAAGATGAAATATCCATTGATCTAAATGGATACTTTCTTGAATTTGATTTACCTGAGTTCTTCAAACCAAAAGAAGTACAATTCTTGGATGTGTATTATGATAGACCTAAGGAGACTCAGATCTGGTTGGCTGAAAAATCAAGATGTCTTGGCAAAACAAAGCAAGCCGTTTACTCAGATTTTTTAATTACTGGAATCAGAGAATTGAGGGTTAAGAAATTCAGAAAGATGGAGTACTTATCTTTTGAAGTTCTGAGAGAAGATGGCAAGGTTTATTACTTTACTGATGCAGATTTTGAGAAACTATCAGTGGTTGACTTCTACAGATTACACAGCTTTCTATGCTTCAAAGAGTCGAGCAAAGACAGAAATGAAAGGAAGGCAAAAAGTGTGGTAATTGAGGCCATGTTCTACATCTTAAGGTGGCACTGTTATACAGATTTTCAAATAGCTTTGTACTTACAAAAGTCATGTGTTTATCTGGCAAATCCCAACACAGATCATGAACAGAAAAAGGTGTTAAATACTGGAAGTGTTCACAAATATCCAGATTTGGGAGTATTTTTTAAAAACAAAAGTGGAAAGATCTTCTTCAGAGCAAAGGAAACTGCAAAATACTATTCTGGAACTTTAAGAATCATAAAGCATAATTTGGAGAAAAAGATGCTGAAAGTGAAGGAAGCAAACATGACTCAAGAAGTAATCATTCAGCAAGTTGAAATTATTCAAGAAATCATTGACAAAATTGATAAGAGGCTTAATCTGAGAAATGTGCTACTTCAGAAAATTGTTCCTGCTCTGAAAGAACTGGATGATGCAAAGTTTAAGTTTATTTGACAAAAAGGGGGAGATTGTTAGATCTGAAGTTTTGTCAATAAACCAAGTGTTGAAGATCTGATAAGAAGACTCAGATGTTCTGAGTAGAGAAGTCAGAGGTCTGACTGTGAAAGCTCAGAAGTGTTGATGAGAGAAATCAGAAGACTGGGAAGAGAAGTCAGATGTCTGAGTTAAGGAGTCAGAAGATCTGAGAAGCGTTATCAGAAGAATGTTCAGAAGTTCTGAACCACCTGTTCAGAACTTATGACGAGATACTTTACTTAGTATTTTATAAACTAATTAGGACACGTGTTATGTTCTTATTAGTCTTTCTTATTTGTACTGTAGCTTTAAGATGTCCGTTGCAGTATAAATAGTAGTTAGCTCTACGTTGCTAACTGATTGATTTTTCCCGTATAACTTTGTATTCATTCTTTGTAATCTTTGAGATTCTCTCTCTCTTAGATCTGTAATTCTGTTCATCATTGAATACAATTGGGCTTGATCATACAACTTCTCAAATTACTGCTTTCTATATTGATTGTAAGATTAGATCCTGTTCTTTCATATGGTGTTTCTTTTTGTTTTTACGGGGTTTGCTTTTGGGTGTATGATTATATATATGATATGACCCAAACCAATCATTATTATTAATATCATCAAAGTCATTCCAACCACAACTAGAACAACACAAACAATCATGCGATAATTGAATCAATTGCTGAATGGAATAAAGTTTAATTGGAAAATTAACATCGCGTTTAACAAAATCATTCCTATGATTCCAAGCACATTCGTTGTTGTTCATTCCAGGGTAAAAAACAGTATTGAAAGACTTTGATGCAGCATCCTCAACAGATTCCTTGGCTAGCCACTTTTGGTTATCCTTTTTAGCGCGACCGTTTTTATCCGAAACAACATGGACAGCATGGTCAGTGGCTTTTGAGGAAGCAGGATTTTTGACAGGCAATTGCTCGGTATTTTGCCTCGGCTGTGATTGATTTTGAGAAACAGGTTTTGTTTAAGAAATCTTAATCACATCTGGGGTCTTTGTTTTAGAACAGTCACCCTTTAGAAAATTGACCAGTCGATTGACAACTGGTGACAGAAAATCAGTATGGCTTGGAAGAGGTTTGTCGAAGGGGAACGACTCAAACTCTTCATTAGAATTGCCTTCGGAGTTCATGAAATCTAAAAAATCGACATCCGGAATTACAGGACTTGGATCGGTCGAGGAAGCTGAGGAACACTTAGTGTCAGTGTGCTTTGGGGAATTTGGTGCAGAAGCTAGGAAAAAATCAGAGTTCAAATTCCTTAAAACACTCTGGTCTTGAGAATCTTTACCGTCTTGTGTAGAAGAGATTTTGCCTATGAAAGCTTTACACGAAGACGTATCAGATGAGCTTGAGAAAAGTTCGGGTGAAATCTGCTTTTCAGATTGGAGTTGGTCAATCTGCTCTTGGAGTTGACCATTTCTCGTATACTCCTTCATCGCATATGTTGCCAAGGCAGCCAGTTTTGATGTGAGCATATTGATTTCACACCGAAGGATTTCCTGTCCTTCATCCGACACAGTTTCAGTTTTGACCGATTTTAGATTCTCAAATTCCTTGATTAGCGCTTGCTTTTCCTTTTGAAAATTCGACCTTTCTTTCTCGAGTGACTCCTCCAACTCGACTATCTTTGCTTCCGAGATAAGAGGGGGATCATAGAGTTTAAACTCATCCGTCTCAGTCTTGGTTTCGGTTGCTTAGACCTCATCCTTTTTCGAGGAATCCTTGGGCGTTACAACCTTATAGCAGTCAAAGTAGTCATTTGAGAGGTACTTCTTTTGATTTTTCTCATAATAATAGTGTTGGTTCCTGTTTTGTTTAACAATTAAGATTCTATCTAATTAGTTCAAACAATATATAATGCGGAAGCGTTTTAACGAACTAACAGATATAATGAGGTAGAATAACACACAATATCAAATATATGAAGTGTAAATAACACAGATAAATAGCTCAATGATTCACTGTATTTGATATAATAAGAACACCAAGAACACCGAAAGGTTTGATAAGAATCTGCTCTAAAGGTGTGTGTGCCGTGCAAGGCTTAATAGAATAACTCAACATGAGTCTTCTATTTATACTACTTCTAAAGGGGACAAGAACTGGACGACAAGGACTGAAGGTACTAAAAACACTATTCAGGTACTGTTGATAGTACAACGTTAATTTAATGCGCCGGCTTCTACTAAGGCTATGACCAATCAGAGTTTGACACGTGGAGTTGTCAGGTCATGCCTTATACGAATGATCTTGAGTATCTTCGTACAGCAGAAATCATGTGAAGCACGATTGTCTTTGTATAGATCATTGGTATTTTATACCACAGAGGCTCTGTCAAGTATGACAGAGGCTCTGTGGCCTTGTCCGCATTGAAGAGTCTTTTAGGCGATTCTTCACTTCGGTCTTCTCGGTTGCTCGGCAGAGCCTCTGTCGAAGACTTCTGTCTTCTCGGTTACTTGGCTACTCGGCAGAGCCTCTGTCGAAGACTTCTATACTTAGCCTATTTTTCAATACTTCTATTAACAGAAAGATTGGAGCTAACAATCTCCCCCTAAGTATTGAAAAATAAAAAATTAAAAGGTGCAGAGTTTTAGGCTAAGTACATAACAAGAGGTGAAACAATATACCTCAAAAGATTTTACATTTCTTTCATACATAAAAAATGCCAGAGGCATTTACACTTGATTATGAAAGAAAAGATTTGCAGAGGTTGTTTGAGGATATAAGACATTGGCATCTTTGAAGTCGTTGAAACTTCTGTTGTCAAATCCTAATTCTCTGAGCTCGTTATAGAAACTGATGCACAGGTTTCTGAAGTTGATTACTTGGTCGATGACCTCTATCAGTCTATCTGTGAGAGCTTGATTCATGAGCTATGTTCCTTTATGCTCCACAAGGCATGCTCTGAACTCTGTCAAAGTAGTTGTTGCATACTTCTGACAGTCCATTTCTACGAACAATCTTGAATTCCCAGCAGGATCTTGATAAACTAGCCCAACTCTTGGAGATGTAATTACTGATTTTGGTATGGCAGAGGATAGGCAGTCGTCTTCTGGTGGTCGAAGATTCAAGTTTCTTACTCCGAGATCTCGTCCTAATTGAATGTCGACTAGGCTGTATAGCAGAAGTTTCTCTCTCATGGCTTTCCTTAGCACCCTGTATGCCCTTCGATTTGCATCTGTTGTGTAGTTTTCTTTGGTCCAGTGCAGAAGGTCGGGTAGGTCGTAGGGACTTAGATTTCTCAGATCAGCATCTGAGAATTGGGTAACGCTTCTGTCCTCCCTTTTGACCTTATAGATGTTATAGGAAACCTTAGGTGTGGTTCTGGTTTGAGAGAACTTACAGTATATGACTTTGTCGATTTTGGACTCTGAGAAGACTTGATGTTTTGGCTTGGGTGTTATTCTTGTGAAGGTGTTCTTGAGGTCAGCATGGAAGTGGGGATCTTGAATGGTTGTGGGCAGAATATCTCTGGCACTTCTGTTGTACAGATATCTGTACACCACTTCTTCCATTTGTTGTGGAGGTGCACCGGGTGTAGGCATGGGTCTGCGCATAACATCCATTCGCTTCTTGATTTGGGCCACTCGATCCTCTTTGACTTTTGCCTTCGGATCTAGAATAGGTATACTTGACAGATGGGTAACACCGAAAGCCCAGTCTTCTTGTTCTGGCTTTGGTGTCACATATGCATCGAAAGAGCTCTTCATTAATTTTTCTGCTGGTTGATGCTTGGGCTTCTTCTTTTTGGGTTCCTCTGTCATTATCCCCTTGCCTTTGTCTTTTGCCTTCGACTGAAGATCTTCTTGTAGAGATGGGGTTGCCTTTGTGGGATTTGTCTTTTGGATTTCTGAGGATGCCTTTGTAGTTTTGGGGGTTGCCTCTGTAGGTTTTGGAACTTGTGTTTCTGAGGACTTTGTTGGTGACGTGGGTTTTGTGTGTGAGGCTTCTGTGGTTTTGCTCAGATGTTTTCTTTTGTGAGCAATGGTTTTGGTTCTGGTTTTGGGTGTGGGAGATGGGGGTTTTGTTGTTGGAGCTTCTGGTGTTTTTGGTGTTGGAGAGGGGAGTTCTTCTGGTGATTTTGGTTTTGGTGATTGGGATGGTTGATCTTCTTCGGAGGATGTTAGAATTTGGAATTCTTCACGGGTTGGGACATCTGCTCCGAATACAGAAGTTGTTTCCACAGAGGTCGGTGTTGCCTCTGTGGTCTTCTGTTGTTGATCTTAGTTGGTTTCAGGTACTTGGGTTTGGATTGGGGTTTCTTGAGGGGTTTCCACATAGGTGGTTGTAGCCTCTGTGGTTTGTTGATGGTTTCCTCCTTGGGTTTGAGTTGTTGGAGGGACTTGGTTCAGGGGTTCTGCGGATAAAGGTGGTTCTGGTAGACCTCTGCTTGCAGCTTTCTCCCTTGGTTTTTCCCTTTGATTCTCCCCCTCAAGATGATCTGATGAATCGTCAGAGTTATCATCAGAGTCATCCTGACCCTTTTCTTTAGTACCTTCTGCTCTGCACGAAGCCTCGGGTTTCTTAGGCGGTACTGCCCTTGCGGCTATCATCTTGGCGCATAGATCGTCACAGAGGCCAAGAAGGGTCTGGACCTCTGCTTCTGTCATGAAGCGCATTTTGCCCACACTTGTCGTAAATTCTTTGACATAGTTTGCATTGGCAGCAGTGAAGGCTCAGATGAATTCTGTCATTTGATCAAGTATTCCTTGCCCAAGCTCTGTCAGCTTAGCTCTGGTCATATAGTCAGAAGGCTTCATGGCCAGAGTTTGTTGCATAGTTTGCTCTTGAACTTCCTCTAATGCCTTCTTTAGGTTTTCAGGGGTAAGGCCCTTAGAGGTGGAGGCTTTGGCATTCATCGTTTCAAGGAAGAGTTTGATAGAGGTTTTGAATGCAGATGTGGCGGCTTTTCCGAATTCAGTGGCAGCAGATGCAGTAGAGGTATCAGCAGTTGTTCTCATCTGGGCCAAGGCATTTTGCACCTCTGTGGACAGGTTGTCCATTTTGGTGTTCATTTCGTTTAAGGCCCTGGATGTAGTACCTGCAAAAGAATCAAAGGAGCTTTTCAACTCCTTCAACGTATTGTCCACAGAGGTGACAAGGGTTTGGAACTCATCACTTGATACATGCAGACTTGGTGTAACCTCTGGGGGAACACATTCGTCCCCAGAGTGAGTCCTTGTTCCTTGGACACCTTCTTTCGCCCTTGTTTGTACATTGGGGGCGGAAGGATTTCCCTCTGATTCTCGAGCAGAGGCATCTTATGCCTCAGACTCTACAGAAGTTCTGGTAAAGACATTGTCTTGATCCACTCTAGAGGTGGGTACAAGATTATCCTTAGGTTGACTCGGAGACTTGTCTAGAGTCTCTCCATCTTTGTGCAATCTAAGCTCCTCTGAAGAGCCTTTTGGACCTTTAAGTGTGTGCGTGTACGAGGAAACGAATTCCTCTGTTGGGATTTCTGTTGTGATCTGGGGAAGTTGATCACTTACTAAGGGCAAGTCCTTTTGAGAGGACTCCCCTGGAATGGTTTCCCCGGCTAAGATTGGCACAGAGGTAGAAAGAGTTACCTATGGCCGGTCAATTTGGGTAGGGGTCGAGCCGTGCTGCTTTTGTTCAATATTACCTTCGGCCACTAGACTGGTGGTAATAGACATGTGGGGTGCACTGGGAGTTGGTTGTGGGAGTGTGCCTCTTCTATTCCAGGCATCCGTTCTAGCTTTTGCTTCTGTGGAGCATCCAACCACTTCTTCTCCATCTATAGTCTCAACCTCTTTTTCTATCCTAACTTCTATGGATGCTTCTGCCCTAGTGAATAAAGAGTCGTACATTGGATGAGAGCCAATTAATTGGCGTACATGGGGATGCAGAGGTCCTTCGTCTACTTGTTCAGCTTCTTTTTCATCAGAATCCACTTCTGCAACTGTGAAAGGTGGGGTTTTAACCTGATCCTCTG
Organism: Saussurea involucrata; assembly: GCA_033807775.1. NCBI lineage: Eukaryota > Viridiplantae > Streptophyta > Magnoliopsida > Asterales > Asteraceae > Saussurea > Saussurea involucrata. The sequence goes on from CM066316.1 coordinate 32,072,499, forward strand.
GACTTGCTCTTAGGACATCAAATCCTCTTTGGAGAAAGGGGTTCTGTAGTACTTCTGGCATTTCAATCTGAATATTTTGAGGAGTTTGGTCATCCTCTTCCAAGTCAGAAGAGATTCTGAAGTTTGGAGCTTCTGTTGATTGATTGGAGAGGGCTTATGCGTTCCAGCCAGAAGTATCTAGGGAGTCAGCAATTCCGGGTTGTTCGAGGAAGGCAGAGAAGTCACCTTGATCTTCTGAATAGTGGATAGGTGAAGGAGAGAGTAGAGGTTGTTCATTGGTTTCTTCGACCATTTCCGTATCCTCTGCAATGGTTCGCAGAGGAGTATGGGGCTTTTTGGATTTCTTCTTGCTCTTCCTTTTCTTTGGTTTGGGGATATCCTCCTCAGAAGACTTATGTTTTCGTTTCTTCTTTTCTTTTGGAGGAGGGGGAGGAGCAGATGATCCAACTTCTGTTGTATGAGGAGGGGATAGTTGAGCCGCAGAGGTAGAGGTGTCCTCTGTAGTTTTCTTGTGGGTTTTCTTCTTCTTCTTCTTGGCAGAGGATTTTTTCTTTGTTGCAGGGGAGAGAATCGCTTCCCTCTGAGCTTGAAAGTTGGCCTGTACAAGCTGATGTTTGGCCAAAGTTGCAGCCCATTGCTTATCTGTCATCCATTCTACAACCCTAGTTCCTAATGGGACACCTAGACGCGGGGGTGTCACGGGACTCGGATCTGGAGTCCTATGATCGCGTATGTAGTCTAACTTAAGGGTTTCGTCGGTAGCATAGGCCAGAAGTTTGGTTGGCAGAGGACTGCAGAACGGATAACCATCTTCATGCTCTGTTGGGGAGTTCTTCGTCATGGCATACATTCTAGCAGTTGGTCCCTCCATGGGCCATTTTTGTAGTAGTAACAGAGGTTCTAGAAGAACACCCAAAATACGCTGATATTGCATAGGAAGGAGAGTTTCTTTTTATCGTCCTTTGGCCTTCTGGGTAGAGATTCTGCGGTCGATGGTGTTTACCATTTCCTGCATCATGAGGGTGGCGTAGTCTAGAGGTAGGTCATAATATACCCCATACATTATGACCAAGATTTGATGAGAAGACTGGTCTGGACTACCCACTTTCCCAGTTAGGCACCTGTTAAGAATGGTAAAAAGAGTATTCCATATAGAGGGTAATCGATTTCTTCTGAAATCATTTCTTTTCCTTAGGGTTGTGTTATACCCTAACATTTCAACAAACCTGCAGAGTTCAGTATCTGTAGGTTCCTCTGCGTATGCCTTTATCCCTAGTAGACCTCTGGTGGGTAGACTGAACTCCAGAGAGAACATTGTTCTGTTGAACTTGAGTTCCAAGTGCTCGGATTTGTCTGATTTGGAGATATAGCCCTTGATTTGTCTGTCTTCAGGGTCGAATTTGTTGCTTTGCCAAAATTGGTTGAGATACCTGGCAGGGATTTTACTGACGGTTTTGGTTAATAGAGGGTTGAGGTAATGATTTTCCAAAATGTGAAGAAGTATGGCATGATTTTCCCCAAAAGCGGTTTTGGAGGGTATAAGGTAATAGTTGTTGGATTTTAAGGGTAGAACATGCTCAAAATGTTCTTGAGCGATGAAGTTTAGAAGATGGGTTGTAGGTTCAAAATTTGCTTCATCGCCGGAGTTATCCTGTTCCTGGTTTCCGGCCATATCTGGGTTTTGGGAATGCTCAGAATGAGAAGGGGAGTTTGTCGGAACGTTGGAGGTGGAAGCCATTTCGATAATCTGGAAGAATGAGAGTAGATAAAAAGAGGTTGCAGGTTTTGCAAGGGTTCGCCGGAGGTTATGAAGAGAGAAAGTTCGTAAAGTTTGAGAAGGAATGGTAAGTTGGGTTTTATACTGAAGAGATATGGTAGAATCTGAAAGGATAAATAAGTGAAAGTGAATAATATTTGGGGTCCGCAATCGAGTGTATTTGGTTGGTTCAACTTTCCAGGAGAACGTGTGCCATGTACGCCCAATCAAATAGTGACACGTCATTAGTGTCAGAGCACGATTAGATGGCGTGTACGGCCCATTAACTCTAGGCGCGTGGGTCTTTCCTCTTTCAGATAACTGTTACCCGCAGTTGAAAATCTGTATTGTTACATAATTTCCCTAAAAATCCAAGTATCAGAAATGACAGAAGCTCTGTAGTGGAATGGGCTCTGTGTTGCTCTTTTGTCTCCTTTTCGCTTGTACCTTTACCAAAAACATTTGAAGAAGCATTGGAGAGGATCGATAAATTTTAGAGCAGAAATTGCATTCACAGAGGTTTTGAAGCTCTGTCAGAGCCAGCAGAAGCTCTATGAGCTGGAATTTCTCATAACTAAAAATTTATAAAACTTTTTGATCATCCAAGGTTTTCACTGTTTTACAAACTGTTTTTAGGACATTTTTGGAAAGTTTTGACCTTGAAAACTGTTTTGGAAAAGATTCTGTGCGAGATGCTTATTGTTTGATTGTCTAGGTTGGGCGACAGAGACTCTTTGTTGGAGTGAGCTCTTCGACCCAAAAGACTTTCTTCCAGTAACCTTTTGTGTGCATTTGTACGTACAAATCCTTAAAGAAGACATTTCAGGTTGATCGACAGAGTTTCTGTATGAAATTTGCAGTGCTAGAGGATCCGGCTTACAGAGGCTCTGTTGAGATCAGCAGAAACTCTATGACCTTAAATTTCCTATAACGGAAGGCTCGAAAATCTTTTTGATCATTTCTTGTTTGGAATGTCTTAAACAGTGTTTATAGGACGAATTTTGAAATTTGTGTCCTAGAAAATTGTTTTCAAAAAGGATTTGTACGAGTTACTTACCTTTGGTTCTCCTTTGTTCGGCAAAAATACCTGACTTCTGTAGATATGGTTGATCATATCTCTTCTTTTGCTCCCCCTTGAATGATCAACCTCTGTAGATCAGTTCAAGGTCTCCTTCTGCTCCCCCTTGACCTATGCTTGGATCAAATGAGATAAGTTGTGCACAGAACATAGGTCAAGGTTATCAGAGGTTCTGTGGCGATTGTCATACTCTGAGCAATCCCACAGAAGCTCTGTTGGTTACAACACTTTTGATGATTAAGAATTTACATACAAAAGAGTTTAAATATATACATATTTACAAGAAGGTCAAATCTTACTTACAGAGGGTTCAACTCATGTTTATCATTCCCAGCTTACCCACCAAGAAAAAGAATCTTTTATCATCTAGTGCCTTGGTGAATAAGTCTGCAAGCTGGTATTCAGTGGACACAAAGTGCATTTCGATTGTGCCATGTTCAACATGATGCTTCAAAAAGTGATAACGAATATCGATATGCTTTGTTTTTAAGTGTTGTACTGGATTGGCAGAGATTGCTATGGCACTTTTGGAATCACAGAAGATGGGAATCTTGTATATGTTGTACCCATAGTCCTTGAGCTGAGTTTTCATCCAGAGAAATTGAGAGCCACAACTAGCAGCATCAACATATTCCGCTTCTGCTGTAGATGTAGACACCCAGTTCTGCTTCTTCAAAGTCCAGCTGACTAGATTACCTCCTAGGAATTGACAACTCCCAGAGGTGCTCTTTCGATTAAGCTTGCATCCTCCATAATCTGAATATGTGTATGCCTTAAGACCAAAACCAGAGTTCTTCGGATACCAGAGTCTAAGATTTTTGGTCCCTTTAAGGTATCTGAAGATCCTCTTTATAGCAATATAGTGGGATTCCTTTGGGTTAGCTTGATATCTTGCACAGAGGCATGTGGCATACATTATGTCAGGTCTACTTGCGGTTAAGTATAAAAGGGACCCAAACATACCTCTGTAGAGTTTGCACGCTACAAATGTGCCATTTGGATCTAAGAATAATTTATTTCCAGTGGCCATTGGGGTCTTCATTATAGAGGCATTGGAGAGACTGTATTTTGAAAGTATGTCAGAGACATATTTTGCATGATTTATAAAAATTCCCTCTGATGATTGTTTTACTTGGAGTCCGAGGAAGAAAGTTAATTGTCCCATCATACTCTTTTGAAACTCACTCTGCATGAGTTTATCGAAATCTTTGCACTGTTGTGCTTTTGTAGACCCAAAAATAATGTCATCCACATAAATCTGTACAAGCAGAATCTCATCACCTTTTCTTTTGTAAAACAAAGTAGTATCTGTCGTACCTCTGTCGTAATCATTATTGAGAAGAAAAGTTGAAAGCCTTTCGTACCATGCTCTTGGAGCCTGTTTCAGTCCATACAGAGTTTTGTTGAGATAATAGACATATTTTGGGTACTTGGAACTTTCAAACCCTGGTGGCTGGTGGACGTATACTTCTTCTAGGATTTCACCATTCAGAAAGGTAGATTTTACATCCATCTGAAAGACTTTGAAACCTCTATGGGCAGCGAAGGCTAAGAAGATCCTTATTGCTTCGAGTCGTGCGACAGGGGCAAAAGTTTCATCGTAATCAATGCCTTCTTCTTGGCTATATCCCTTGGCCACCAATCTTGCTTTGTTTCTAATGACCACCCCATCCTCGTCCTTTTTGTTTCTGAAGACCCATTTTGTCCCTATGGCTTGTTTCCCTCGTGGCAGAGGTACTAGGGTCCATACCTTGTTTCTCGCAAACTGTAGATGCTCTTCTTGCATAGCATCTACCCAGTTTGGATCATCTAGGGCTTCAGAGATTCTATTTGGCTCGATCACACTGATAAAATTTATAAAGAAACAAAAATTAGCAGTGGTTGATCTTGTCTTGACCTTTTCAGAAGGGTCGCCAATTATAAGACTTGGAGGATGGCTTTTCGTCCACTGTGTTGTTCTTGGAAGATGGTCATTTGAGTCATCAAGATTAATTTATGTGGTTGCACACTGCGGTTCTGGTGCAACCTCTGTTGTTGATGGTTCTTCGGTGCTTATGCTTGGTTCTTCAGCTTGTGGGAGGATTGGAATGAGAGATGGAATTTGTTCCTCTAAGGAAGTAGAGTTTGAGTCTTCGTTTTCCTCTGGTATTGATTCCTCTGTAGTCGCTGGAGTAGGTATTTCAGGAGCCTCTGTGGTTGAGTCCTTGGTTGTGTTATCTTCAGCTTCTGTTCGCTCCCCCTTAGCATGTGCATCTGTATGATTACAGAAGAGGATGAAGTATTTAATGGACCAGTTAGAGAGATACCTGACTCAGTCTGGTTTGCAGAAGATGTTTCTCCAGAGGCTCTGACGTCTCCAATAGAGGGATCAATATCATCATGGAACATCTCTTCAAATAGAAGATTTAAGTCTTCTTCTCTTGTCTTTGAGATGCCAGAGGATTCATTCTTTAGACCGAGTTCTGAACTGATTTGTTCAGAAGTCTTTTGAAAGGAATCGTCAAAAGACACATTCATGCTTTATACAATGGTGTGTGACTGCAGAAGATAAACTCTGTAGGCATTAGAAGTAGCAGAGTACCCAATGAACTTTCCTTCATCTGCTTTCATTTCAAACTTTCCTCTAGCTTCTCTGTCGTTTAAGACGAAGCACTTGCATCCAAATACATGGAAGAACTTGATGTTTGGTCGCCTTTTGTTGATCAAATGATAAGGTGTCTTGATGTGCCTCTTTACAATGGTTCATCGATTTTGTGTGTAGCAAGCGGTTGACACTGCTTCTGCCCAAAAAGACATTGGTAATCCACATGCTGTCAGCATAGTTCTTGCAGCCTCCACAAGCGTATGGTTCTTTCGCTCAACCACGCCATACTGTTGTGGGGTGCGTGCAGCAGAGAAGTTCTGTGAAATGCCTTCTTCTGTAAGATAGGTTTCAATGAAAGAGTTTTTGAATTCTGTGCCATTGTCGCTTCTTAGATTCTGAATCCTGCACTCATACAGAACTTGGATTCTTTTCATTAAATTTATCATAACATTTGGAACATCTGATTTCTTTCTGACAAATTCAACCCATGTAAATCTTGAATATTCATCGATCAGAACAAGTATATATTTCTTGCCACCTAGGCTCTGTGTAGCAATGGGACCGCAGAGGTCGACATGAAGCATGTACAGAGGCCTAGTGCAAGATATATCAGTTTTGCCTTTATGGGGAGCTCTTTTGAGTTTTCCCATTTCGCAAGCAGAGCACAAATGATCTTTATTAAATTAAACATTTGGCAGACCTTTTACTAGATCGAGTTTAACAAGCTTATCTAGAGTATGAAAGTTTCGTTGGCAGAACCTGTTGTGCCATAACCAGGCTTCTTCGCTTTTACATGATACAAGGCAGAGCTTGTCTTCCTTGTTCTTGGCACAGAAGTTCATGAGGTAGAGATCGCCTCTTCGTTCGGCTCGCAGAAGTTCGACTCCTGTGTCCTCACCCTGTAGAGAACAGAAGGTTCTTTTAAACATTACGTCGAAACCCGTATCGCAGAGTTGGCTAACACTGAGAAGATTGTGTTTAAGGCCATCAACATATGCAACTTTGCATACGGTTATGTTTTCCTTCTTGATGACTCCGTAACCTTTTATATACCTATTTTTGTTGTCACCAAAAGTCACATATCCTCCATCCAGTTTATCTTTGTAGGAGGATAGTAGACCTCTATCGCCAGTCTTGTGCCGCGAGCATCCGGAGTCAAGATACCAGATTGGCACATACTGCTTCTGCAAGACAGTTAGAGAGTTTTAGGTACCCATATCCAAATGGGTCCAACTTTGTTAGAGTTCTTCAAGTTTGCCTTAGCATTCTTGGGTTTGGTTTTAGCTTCTTTTGAAGAACCATTTTGTTTCTTCTTACCCTTGAATTTAGTGTTCTTTTTGGGTGTAGAGAGGAAACAGTGTGGACTTGAGAAGTGTTGATTTAATCGATACATGAGATCAAAGCAATGACAATAATGAATGTGCGAAGAGATCTGCTTGAACTTTTCATTGAAAACATTAAATAGGGGCACAGAGTCATTACATTCTATCCTAACATTTGACTTCCTATTACAAGAAGACCTATGTAGGCTAGATTGTTGTTTGCAAAATCCTTTGTTGAGAGCAGCCTTCTGTGGACCCCTGTGGTGAACTTCTGCGGGTTTCACTGTCGCAGAAGAAAAAGATTTGTTATTTTCAACCCATTTTCCCTTCTGTTGCCATGTTAATTTTTATTTAATAGGCTTTAAGGGTTTTGAACTCTTTGAACTTGTTGGATTTTGAGAGGACGTTTTCTTTTGTTGTTTGATTTTTTCAAGCTCAAGAGAGGTTTTGGCTTGTATACACATGTCTAAAAACTCTGGACAGATAGGAACTCTTGTGATTTTCTCCTTGGGAGGAATAGTTCTGTTAAGAACTCCAGAGGGTAGTTTAAAATCCTCTGAGTCACAATGTACTATCTCTGACTTAGAGTCAGTCTCAGATTCGTCAGAGGATGAATCTTCCTCATATACAGAGGTTGAGTCACTTAGTTCTCTTTCGACAGAGGCTAGATTTTCAGAGCATGTGCCATACTCGCTTTCTTCCTTTCTTTCACGTATATCTTCTAAGTCAACAAAAGTTTTCATCGAGGTTTCCTCAGAGAGATTTTGGCCATTTTTGAAAGTACTAGGACATTCATAAAAGTTGTTTTCACCGATTTCCAATAATTCTTTTTCAGAAATATGAGTCAGTTTTTCTTCTGTTGAAGCAGGCAAGAACTCAGGTGCCTCTGCCGATAGTTTCTTCTCAGAATCTATAGTGCAGACAAAGGCAACCTGTGATTGAGTCTCGGGATTACCAAACTTAAAGATTCCTATCTGATCTTGTGTTTTCAGATATTTCTTAGGTTTGGACGCTCTTTTGACAAAGGCTGATGATGGTAGATCTGTGTTTTCAAACCACACATTCACCATCTTCAGAAGTTTCCTTGTATGAGGTTCACCAGAGACTTTTCGCCTTTTGCTTACAGAGAGTAAATTTGGAATACCGGGTTTTCTTGTACTTCCAATATGAAATAGAGAGGACATAGACTTGTTTCTTTTGTTTCCAGTGTATGGATCAATATCACAGAAGCCAATTCCCCATCTCCCTATTTGTGTATTAATTTTCTCGTACACCTTCTGTGCATCTTGATATTTCTTTATTAACAGATCTCTTCGGAGTAAATCTTGACAGAGGACTTCTCTTTCCTTTTGAAAATAATGTTTAAGAGATAAAATGTTCATTCTGTCGGTCTCAACGTCCATAAGTTCTTTAGATTTTGTTTTTAATGCAGAGTTAAGTTCATAAATCTTTTCTTTCAAAGGATTTAGGTGTTTGTTCCAATTTGTTTCAATTTCTTCCTTTTATTGAAAGATTTTAGCCTTTTCTTGAGTGAGAAGTCTAGCTTCTCTCTCAAAGAAGGTAAACTTCTTTTGAACACTTTCGCATGTCTTTTTAAGTTCTATGTATTCAATGTTTAGTTTAAGCAAATCAGCTTCTGCTTGACTAGAGTTAGAGTTAGAAGTGGATACCTCACTATCGGAGTCGGATGAGCTGACCTCTGCCATTCCCCAGAACAAGCCATTTTTGTCGCCTTCATAAGATGATTCGTCTGACAGCCAGTTCTCTTGATTCACCATTAGCGACTTTTGAGCATAAAACTCCGCTTTCTTTTTGTAGTAAGCAGAGTCCCTCTGTGGGCGGTTTGATTTGCTCCTGCAGTCAGCGGCATAATGACCTGACTTGCCACAGTTAAAACATCCTTGGTTCTGGGAACCGTTGCCAGCTCTGTCGTCGACCTCTGTCGGTCACCACCTCTTTCAGTTCTACATTCATTGGCGTAGTAGCCTGGCTTACCACAGTTGTAACATACTTGGTTCTGTGGAGTGTTGCCAACTTTATCGTCTGACCTCTGTTGGTCACCGTCTCTGTTAGTCGACCTTTGTTGGTCGCTACCTCTGTCGTTCATTTCATTTGACCCTTCTCTTCCTCGATCATCTCTTCCATAGCGTTCATTACCAGACTTCTTCTGGTAACCTCTGCTGAATTCCCTTGTCAAAAGGGCTAACGATTTAGCAATAGAGGCCATTGATGTCTCTTCTTCTTCCACCACCTCCCCATCTTCACTATCAACGATCAAGATCTTCTTCTTTTTCTTTTCTTCCACTGTTTTCTCCTTTTTTGGTTTCTCTTTATCTTCTGTAGCCTTACCAACCAGCGCAAGATGTGCACTGATTTGAATTTTGGCTTGTGCAATCTGAGGCTCTTGGGCTGCCAACGTTCCATAGAGATCTGACAGAGTCCAGGAGTCTAAGTCTTGATTTGTTTGCAGAGACATAGACAACTGGAGCCATTCATCATTGAGACTCTTTAGGAACATGATATTGTTTTCCTCAGACGTTCTGTGGATACCGAACTTCTTGCACTTGTTGATTAGAGAGTTGAACCGATCATATGTTGTCTGCAGAGGTTCTGTCGGCAGTGCTTTGAATGCGTAGTACTCGTTGATGCATTGGCTATGCGGTTCTTCTGAGTTTTGGCCCCACCCTCCAGTTGTTTTTCCAGTTCCTTCCACATATCGTATGTAGATTCACACGCATCTAAGGATTGGAAAAGGTCATTGGGTATGGCCATTATCAGAAGTCTCTTAGTCTTCTGAGCAACTTCATATTTTGCCCAATCAGGATCTGACCACTTGGCCTTGGTCTTTGGTTTCGTGTGCTCAGGGATTTCAGGAGTGTCGTCTGTGGCAGGTACACGGGGTACTGTGATCATTGGTACGAAAGGAAGATTGTTGATATAGTACATGAGTTCTTTGGCAGTACCCTCGAATAAGTGAATCATTCGTATCTTCCATTGAGGGTACTCATCTCTGAGTAGTGTGGGTGGTTTAGTTAAAGAACCAGCGGTGAAGAAGTTGTTTGTGTTTGTCATTTTGAAAGGGTTTGAGAAATCAAGAAACATAGGGTATGAACAGTAAACCTTCAGAGAATGAAGTGGATGTTTATAAGCTTTAAAACCTTTGAACAATGCACTAAAATGGAGATTTAACCGAAGAAACAGATTCTGTAAGTTTACCAAAGTCGAAACAGGTCGAGAATGGCAGAAAAACAGATGCTGTTTTGAAAGATATGAAAAATAGGTTAAAAGTCCAAGTTTCTACCAAAAATCATTGTAAGTGAGGATCTCTTGATATAGAAAATCAAGAACCTCTCTGATACCAATTGTTGGTTCCTGTTTTGCTCAACAATGAAGATTCTATCTAATAGTTCAAACAATATATAATGCGGAAGCGTTTTAACAAACTAACAGTGTAACGTCCCAAAAATTACAAGGAAATTAAATTTTTAGAATAACATTTCATTAATAAAAACTCATTAAATAATTCAAACGTTTCGCTTGTAACCCAATCATTAATATTCTCTAGAACAGTAAACAGCGGAATAAATGTTTTAAATTAAAAGTCGTAAAAGTAATCAGCTCTTCACGCGCGCCAGTGTGTACTCGTCACGCCTTGGAGCCACTCGTACCTGAAACCACAAATTATTGGGAAAGGGTAAGCACGAAGCTTATTGAATTCAACCACCATAAATAACACAGTTATTCCACACTACACCTAAAACAGATAGTTGCACATAAATAAGCATACAAGTCTACGAACAAATCATAAACATGCATACCTACATCATCCCACCTAAAAGGCATACGTCGGTCCCACCGACCACACGATAACCGTGCAAGCATTACCCGGTCCCACCGAGTTCCTACGCCACCCGTGTATAAAATCTTTGGCCCCGCCGGATCCCCGGTCCCACCGAGTTCCTACGCCACCCGCGTATAAAATCTTCGGCCCCGCCGGATCCCCGGTCCCACCGAGTTCCTACGCCACCCGCATATAAAATCTTCGGCCCCGCCGGATCCCCGGTCCCACCGAGTTCCTACGCCACCCGCGTATAAAATCTTCGGCCCCGCCGGATCCCCGGTCCCACCGAGGAAACATGACAATAAAGGTCCAACTAGACACCCCACTATCTAGCCCCACATCACAAATAAATAAAGCTACCACACACGTGCTACCGTAATGTAAAAATAACCGATATTAAATATAGTGAGGGAACTCACCTCGTAAGCGCGCCTAGCTCACAAATAATAATTCAATCTCCACAAATCCAAGATCACTTCCCGACACCTAGACGAACGTTAAAACGTATTAACACGAGGCCCGGACCCTAAAACGTAACGCACGATAAACTGTCGCTAAAACGACTTTTCGGTCTAACCAAACAGGTCTGTTCGGGATCTGTTCCGACCTCTCTAGGCCTGCTAAAACCAGATTATTTTCCCATGAATACAGAGTTCTATCTCTTACGGTTTCAGGGACATATTATACGCGTTCTAACGATTTTTCTACAATTTTATACGGATTTTCAAAGATCGGAACACAAAGCTGTCGGAAGTCCGACCTTCTGTGAAAACAGCAGTTTTTCACCTAGCTAGAGGCCGAACCGGACTTTCGCTAAAACACGAAAGGTATGCCCGACACAACATGTGAAGCGTGGGTACCGGATTCGCCTCAATCCGAGTTACGACGAGAAAGTTATGCCCGACGCAAAACAGGGCAGCAAAGCTGATTTCACATAAAATGACGATTATAAAACGGTTTAACGATTCAGGTTACGGTTTAACTATCACATATTAACGAACACTAGCCAGACACCAAACACCACCCACAGCCACCGCCGGCGATGGCGGTTAAGAAATTATCCGACGAGACAAAATAAAACAACCCGCAACTAACCCGATCTCTCTACAACCTCGCACAAACTTTCAGTCCTGACCATGCACCGACCACCACCCGAACTGGTGGTGTACGCCGGTGGCCACACCGCCGGCAGCCAAGGCTGACGGCGGCGGCAACAGGGGTCACGGCGGTTCACGGCGAGAAAAGAAAAACTAAGCAAGAACCTTACATCTTGACGACGACGATTCCTCCCCCTCTCGCGCTCTCTCTCTCTCTCTCCCGCTGCACTTCGCCGCCTTCTCTCTCTTCTCCGGCGGGCAGCGCTCCGGCGCTGTCCTTCTCTCTCACTTCCGACGGCGACACAAAGCAGATGGTGATGGTGATGGTGTTCTATAGCAATCGACGAGGGGTGGGGGGGGGGGTATGGTTGATCACGGCGCACACTAGGAACCAAGGAGGATGAAAGTATCGCGTAGGGTTTCCTAATGAAGGTGATGGTGTACGGCTAACGTAGAGATGACCAATTCGATCGTGAAAGCCGTATAAAACCAAAACAAGAAAACGCTGGGCATGGGTTATGGCAGTGGGCCAGCCCATGCACTTTCAAAATTGACACAAAAGATCCCTAGGTTACCGAGTTGCGTACGAAATTTCCCCTAACCGATATTATTTAACGTATGTCCTAAATTCCTAACCTCGTTAGCGAAACCGTTAAGGGAACAACATTTAATGAATAAAAAAACTAAAAATAAAAATAAATACTTAAATACACAAAATAGTTGTACCGGGACACGGGATTTACAACTCTCCCCCGCTTGAATTAGACTTCGTCCTCGAAGTCTACGCCTGCGAAAAGCTCCTGATAATTCTCCCGCCTCAAATTCTCTGAAACTTCTCACCAATGCGTCTCGTGCTCTTCCTTCGACTTCGAATACACAAAAAAATCGTCGACGAATACAATCACCGACCAATCCAGCATCACCTACACACCTTGTTCATAGGATCCATGAACGCTATTGATGCATTGGTGAGCCCGAAAGGCATCACCACAATTTCATAGTGACCATAACGCGTTCGAAAAGCCGTCTTCTCCGTATCCTCACTCCTTACCCGCATCTGATGATATCTCAATCTCAATCAAACTTAGAGTACTACGAGACTCCCTGAAGTTGGTCGAAAAGATCGTCAATCCTTGGCAGAGGATTACGATTCTTCACCGTAAGTTTATTCAACTCACTATAGTCTTTACACATCCGCTGAGACCCATTCCGCTTCTTCACAGCTCAATTCGAATCAAGTCGATGGGAAATCCCACACCCGAGATTTCCAATGTGCATCCCCGATTCACATCCGAGACCGTCGAGGCCTTAACATCAGCAACCTCAACTACAAGTGGACACCCTAACCGTCCTACACTACGGTCCAAACGTTAATTAAAAGTGTGAGGCACCAAAGAATAAATTATCCCCGTTATCAGATATCACTAAAGCAGGCACCGAGTTAACTAAGAACATACTTAATCACACAGTTTAATCCAAATATGCAACAACATACAACGACCAATAAAAGGAACAAGTGACGAATTATACCTGCCACCACTTTAGGCGTAGTCTGTTCTTCCTCCACCGTCAGCTGATGAACTCTACCTCGGGCTGCTTCGGTTCCAGCCTGACCTATTCGACCATAAGTATACGCAAAGGGGCAGTCGTAGTAGTCCTCTGTGCCACATTCTCATCAGCTACCCTCGGGCTCGGGCAATTGGCCTTCACATGGCCCGTCTGCTGGCAGTTAAAGCAGACCATAAATGGCATCTTACAATCCCTGCTGAAATGACCGGACTGCCCACACTTGAAACATCCATCGGTCCTCTTCCCACTAGTCTCCCTGGGCATAAACCCACCGCTCCTTGAATTATCGCGTGAATCCGTGAACCTTGACTTCTTCGGTACCGCAGAGATTGGCGTCACCGCCTGTGCCACCTTTCTCTTCTTCGCATGTGTTTCCAACTCAAGTTCCCATCTACGGGCAGCCTCCATCATTGCAGTAAGAGAAGCATACTGCGCCGTGCTCACAAACTCTCTAATCTCGGTACGTAACATATCCTTGTACCGAGACATCTTCATGTCCTCAGAAGCCGCATACTGAGGGCAGAACAACGTCAACTCGGTGAACTTCCGGTTCATCTCCTTCACCGTCTCCGTCGTCTGTGTGAGCTCTAAAAACTCCTTAGTGATCCGCTCTATCTCTACCGGAGGTACGTATTCTGCACGGAATCGAATGACGAACTCCTCCCAAGTCAAAGTAGTACACTCAGCCAGCGTCAACGCCGTAGCACACCAATACTTCGCCCCGTCACGAAGTAAGTTCACCGCAAAGCGAACCTTCAGGTTGTCGAGGCAGCCACAAGTCAGAAATGCGCACTCCATATCCGATATCCACCGCATGCTGATAATCGGATTCGGGTCTCCCTTGAACTCAGGCGGAGAACAAGCAGAGAGGTCCCGATACTGGAACTCCCTCGCACGCGGCTGTCTGCCCGCCGGTGGTGGAATCGCCGCTATGCGTTCCTCCATCAGTACTACCACCTCGTCGCGGATGGCAGTGATAATCTCGGGGATCGCCTCCCCGATCGCGTGTGTCACCTCCACAGCAATCATCTCCCTAATCTGCTCAACAGTGATCCCAACGCCAGTCTCTGGCTCAGCAGTGTTGTTTCTCCTGGTGTTGACCATTCTGAGGTAGAACTTACAACGAGTTATTAGCACATAATAACTTACACTACAACATTCACACTCAACTCCTTGGATTTATTGTGACTTTCCCCGACTCGAGCATTGATCCTGTGCTTCCGGTAGTAGGAGATCTACTACTACCATCCACACCTATCATCACCCGTTCCGAGTCCCATCCCAAGGGGTCCAAGTAGTTTCTCACCGAAAAACTATACACATATGCCCGCACCGGCATATGTACACGCTCTTCCTAGCTCCCTAGGAATTCCATCCCCAAAGCACTACCCTTGCTACCACTGAACCTCTACTAGCCATAATGAGTTATCTCGCGAATACCCAGTCGCATGCAGCGCGAAACAAATAGACATTCGAATACAAGATTCTATCCTAAAACGGTTGGACTCAAACAAGAGCTGCGCATTAGAACTAAATCGAATATTCTAAGGCTATAAATTTCTTACCGCATACAACTTATAGGGCATTCACTTAATAACCTATTATAACCAGCATTAATTCCTACTAACAAGCAATCCTTCTACAGTACAGTATAAACAACACACTCTTCCTAGCTCTCTAGGAATCCCATCCCAAAACGCTACCCTTGCTACCACTGAATCCCTACTAGTCATAATGTATTGCCTCGCGAATACCCGATCATATGCAGTGCGAAACAAATAGACATTTGAATACTAGATTCTATCCTAGAACGGTTGGACTCAAACAAGAGCTGCGCAATAGAACTAAATCGAATATTCTAAGGCTATAAATTTCTTACTGCATACAACCTGGATGGCATTCACTTAGTAACCTATTATAACTAGTATAAATCCCATATAGCAAGCAGTACAACATACAGCATAGTGTCAACAACAGGCAATCTAGCATGCATACCTTATGATCTAGAAAGCAATAAAACACTAAGCACTGTACCTTTTCCTTTGGCTCCGGCTGACTGTACACACTGCGCCCTCGATCACCGTTTCTCCAAGAGGTTTTTCCCCTTTCTTTCGTTTTCATAAATTTTAAAAGAAGTTATTTATAGCCGCAACTTGAGATCAAACACACCGAGATGCGTTTGATTCACTCAAGCTGTGCTCTGATACCAAGTTGTAACGTCCCAAAAATTACAAGGAAATTAAATTTTTAGAATAACATTTCATTAATAAAAACTCATTAAATAATTCAAACGTTTCGCTTGTAACCCAATCATTAATATTCTCTAGAACAGTAAACAGCGGAATAAATGTTTTAAATTAAAAGTCGTAAAAGTAATCAGCTCTTCACGCGCGCCAGTGTGTACTCGTCACGCCTTGGAGCCACTCGTACCTGAAACCACAAATTCTTGGGAAAGGGTAAGCACGAAGCTTAGTGAATTCAACCACCATAAATAACACAGTTATTCCACACTACACCTAAAAAAAAATAGTTGCACATAAATAAGCACACAAGTCTACGAACAAATCATAAACATGCATACCTACATCATCCCACCTAAAAGGCATACGTCGGTCCCTCCGACCACACGATAACCGTGCAAGCATTACCCGGTCCCACCGAGTTCCTACGCCACCCGCGTATAAAATCTTCGGCCCCGCCGGATCCCCGGTCCCACCGAGTTCCTACGCCACCCGCGTATAAAATCTTCGGCCCCGCCGGATCCACGGTCCCACCGAGTTCCTACGCCACCCGCGTATAAAATCTTCGGCCCCGCCGGATCCCCGGTCCCACCGAGGAAACATGACAATAAAGGTCCAACTAGACACCCCGCTATCTAGCCCCACATCACAAATAAATAAAGCTACCACACACGTGCTACCGTAATGTAAAAATAACCGATATTAAATATAGTGAGTGAACTCACCTCGTAAGCGCGCCTAGCTCACAAATAATAATTCAAGCTCCACAAATCCAAGATCACTTCCCGACACCTAGACGAACGTTAAAACGTATTAACACGAGGCCCGGACCGTAAAACGTAACGCACGATTAAACTGTCGCTAAAACGACTTTTCGGTCTAACCAAACAGGTCTGTTCGGGATCTGTTCCGACCTCTCTAGGCCTGCTAAAACCATATTATTTTTCCATAAATACAGAGTTCTATCTCTTACGGTTTTAGGGACATATTATACGCGTTCTAACGATTTTTCTACAATTTTATACGAATTTTCAAAGATCGGAACACAAAGCTGTCGGAAGTCTGACCTGCTGTGACAACAGCAGTTTTTCGCCTAGCTAGAGGCCGAACCGGACTTTCGCTAAAACACGAAAGGTATGCCCGACACAACATGTGAAGCGTGGGCACCGGATTCGCCTCAATCCGAGTTACGACGAGAAAGTTATGCCCGACGCAAAACAGGGCAGCAAAGCTGATTTCACATAAAATGACGATTATAAAACGGTTTAACGATTCGGGTTACGGTTTAACTATCACATATTAACGAACACTAGCCAGACACCAAACACCACCCACTGCCGCCTCCGGCAGTGGTGGTAGGCGGCGGCGGCAGCCACCGCCGGCGATGGCGGTTAAGAAATTATCCGACGAGACAAAATAAAACGACCCGCAACTAACCCGATATCTCTACAACCTCGCACAAACTTTCAGTCCTGACCATGCACCGACCACCACCCGAACTGGTGGTGTACGCCGGTGGCCACACCGCCGGCAGCCAAGGCTGACGGCGGCGGCAACAGGGGTCACGGCGGATCACGGAGAGAAAAGAAAAACTAAGCAAGAACCTTACCTCTTGACGACGACGACGATTCCTCCCCCTCTCGCGCTCTCTCTCTCTCTCCCGCTGCACTTCGCCGCCTTCTCTCTTTTCTCCGGCGGGCAGCGCTCCGGCGCTGTCCTTCTCTCTCTCTTCCGACGGTGACACAAAGCAGATGGTGATGGTGATGGTGTTCTATAGCAATCGACGAGGGGTGGGGGGGGGGTATGGTTGATCATGGCGCACACTAGGAACCAAGGAGGATGAAAGTATCGCGTAGGGTTTCCTAATGAAGGTGATGGTGTACGGCTAACGTAGAGATGACCAATTCGATCGTGAAAGCCGTATAAAACCAAAACAAGAAAATGCTGGGCATGGGTTATGGCAGTGGGCCAGCCCATGCACTTTCAAAATTGACACAAAAGATCCCTAGGTTACCGAGTTGCGTACGAAATTTCCCCTAACCGATATTATTTAACATATGTCCTAAATTCCTAACCTCGTTAGCGAAACCGTTAAGGGAACAACATTTAAGCAATAAAGAAACTAAAAATAAAAATAAATACTTAAATACACAAAATAGTTGTACCGGGACACGAGCTTTACAAACAGATATAATGAGGTAGAATAACACACAATATCAAATATATGAAGTGTAAATAACACAGATAAAT
The DNA here is from genome assembly GCA_033807775.1 of Saussurea involucrata. Lineage (NCBI taxonomy): Eukaryota > Viridiplantae > Streptophyta > Magnoliopsida > Asterales > Asteraceae > Saussurea > Saussurea involucrata. The sequence goes on from CM066316.1 coordinate 32,090,236, forward strand.
AGCTCAATGATTCACTGTATTTGATATAATAAGAACACCAAGAACACCGAAAGGTTTGATAAGAATCTGCTCTAAAGGTGTGTGTCTCGTGCAAGGCTTAATAGAAGAACTCAACATGAGTCTTCTATTTATACTACTTCTAAAGGGGACAAGATCTGGACAACAAGGACTGAAGGTACTAAAAACACTATTCAGGTACTGTTGATAGTACAACGTAAATTTAATGCGCCAGCTTCTACTAAGTCTATGACCCATCAGAGTTTGACACGTGGAATTGTCAGGTCATGCCTTGTACGAATGATCTTGAGTATCTTCGTACAGCAGAAATCGTGTGAAGCACGATTGTCTTTGTATTGATCTTTGGTATTTTATACCACAGACGCTTTGTCAAGTATGACAGAGGCTCTGTGGCCTTGTCCGCATTGAAGAGTCTTTTAGGCGATTCTTCACTTCGGTCTTCTCGGTTGCTCGGCAGAGCCTCTGTCGAGGACTTCTGTCTTCTCGGTTACTTGGCTACTCGGCAGAGCCTCTGTCGAAGACTTCTATACTTAGCCTATTTTTCAATACTTCTATTAACAGAAAGATTGGAGCTAACAAATAGTTTAAAGGCTCATAACAAAAAGGAAGTTGCATTTTAGACGTGCGTGCGCGCTTGTATTCCTCAGTTTCCTCTTCCTTTTCAGGTTCTAGAGGACCAGTCCATCTAATCGCATATTCCGGATACTTTTTGTCTAATCCTAGACAGCCAAAATCATAAAGAGTAGGTGTGTTGTAAAAACCCTTTTTCAAATAGTGTGGGTTATCATATCCGATTCCCCACTCTTTGTTAAAATAAGTGAACTCCTTGGGTTTATTCATGTGTATGGTCTAATCAGTTTGACCTCTTTTGTGGAGTTTGGTTTCTAGGTCAACGATTTTAGCGACAAACTCCTTGTGTTGAATTTGAAGAGCAGAGCATTGATAAACAATTTCTGCTTTCTCATTCTTATACTGATCAAGCTGTGACTGTAGTTCATATATTTTGGCCCTTAAGTCCTTAGGTGCCCATTGAAAGATTTTTACATTTTTCTTTTAAAACAACATTTTCGAACTTGTGTTTCTCAGTTATTCGCTTTTGAACATCTAGCTTTTCAGATAGTGATCTAATCTCAAGTAGTTGTTCATTAGCGATGGCCTTATTGGATTCTATCCGTTCAGCAAGAGGTTGCATTCGATTAAAGAGATCTAAATAGATAGGTTCACATACCTGACACAACTTTGTCTTTTCTTCTTCAGCAGGGGAGTGATAGCCCATGAAAGCATCAGCTCCTTCAGATTCGCTTTCACTGTCAGATCGACCCAACCAGTGGTCATCTTCCACAAATAAAGCTTCTCCAGCTTCCTTTTGTTCTGACAGTGCGAGCTTTGCCTTGTAGTAATGTGCATTCATCACAACAGGCTTTCTACAATCTTTCGCAAAGTGACTAAGCTTCCCGCAGTTATAACAAGTCACGGGTTCGTCTTTCTTCTTGCGGTCAACTTTCTCTGTTTTCTACTTCTTGTCAGACTGGTCGGGCTCATCGGCTTTATTCTTTCCTTCATATTTGTCCTGATAATCATGGCGCTTGTTGGAGGAGGTGGAGTATCACTGATTGTTGGACGTTGGTTTCTTGTAGAACTTTTGTTGTTGAAAGGATCTGGAGATCAAAGCCATAACATTCTTCAAAGCTGTTAGTTCAGGATCAGAATCATTATCTTCTTCTTCCGCAGGTTCGAGCTCAGAATCACTTGGCTCTTGAGCTCGTTTGGAACGACGACCAGAAGATTTGCCTCATTTTGAAGACATGAGTGCTAATGGATCAGCAGTTGGCTTGGATACAGACTTCTTCTCGCTTAGAATTTCATTCACTTCATCTTCGTCTTGAAGAAACGTCTCATAGAGTTCGTGGATGCCAACGTTCTCTATCAAGTGGTTGTGCTTGACATGAGATGCAAATACCTTTCATTCAGGCAACAGGTTGTTGAGAAACTTGAGCGCATTTTCCGTGTTGGAGCGAGTGATTTGGTTCTTGTTAAGTTCGTTGAGAAGGAGACAAAAACATTCATACGTCTGGGTGAGGGATTCGCCAAATGCGTTGTTTGAATCCATCGAACTTGGTTATGGCGCTGTTGATTTTTAGTTGATTCCCGACATCGCTCCCGCGCATCATTTTCGCCACTTGATCCCACATACTCTTTGCTGTCTTTTTGTAGCTGTCGATGGCAATGTAGATCGTGTTGGGTGGAGCTTGAACAAGGTACCTCTTGGCATGCTTTTCTCCCTCTATCATGCCTCTTTCATAGTCAGTTATCTCGAAGAGTGTCTTTTTCTCGGTACGAGCTTGAGCATTTGCAGTGGTTGGTACTGTCTTCATGGGATCAGGAATTGGGCCGTCTTCTAGAGCTCGTCAGATATACTCGAAGTTGTCCTTTGACTCAATGAAGATAATAAATCTGTCCCGCCACTGGCTGTACTCACCTTGGTAGAGGCAAGGTGGTTTGGAATCGGTGCCGATGGCAAGAGCGTCGCGTGAAGACATCTTAAGTTGCACTAGAGTGATCGTCAGACGATTGGTTCGATTCAAAGTGATAACCTAACGCAAGGCACTAAGAGTGAAGTCCTAATGCAAGAATGATTTGTCCTAGAAACAGGTAAGAAATCAACAGAACTGAACTTACCGGATAGGAATCCGGATGTGATGTATGATCTGGAAGTGTCCGGATCAGATTCAGTGTGAATGTGACTACTTGGCAGAAGTATCCGGTTAAAGTAAGTGTGTTCGGATAACTAAGGTTTCCGGATAACAGTGGGTTACCGGATGACAAAAGTTTCCGAATGAAAATAGTAAACACAAAACTTACTGGATGAATTTGGTATCCGGATGAGATGCTTTCTGGATGAAATGCTTAACGGATGAATTGAGTATCCGGAAAGAATCAATTTTACCGGAAACTTTGAGTTGTCCGGATAAAATATTTTACCGGAAACTTTAGGTGTCCGGAACAATTGTACCCGAAAAGCTTATGAAAAGAGAACTTATCCGGAAAGTTGAGTGGTGTCCGGAAACTACGGCTGGTGTCCGGAACTACGGTTGGAGTTTCAAATTGCGATGGAATTCGACTAGGGTTGCTTTAATTCGATTATGAAAGATTAGTAACATTCCAAAATAGCAAAATAACAATACCCAAATCGATAGTCAAGCAAAATAGCACGATTTTGAATAAAAATTTCGATTCTTGATATGAACAGAACTCAATAACCAAAACTTTAATTTTGCTTAAAAACCACTCAAACGATCGAATTAGAACGAGAAAAATTGCAGAATCGCTAAGAAAGATAATGCTAACAGAATGCTATAAACGAAACCAAGCAATTTAATCCGAATCAAAATATGAGTTTTATAGCAAAGAATAAGTCGACTGTGTTAAAAAAACTTACCAGAAATCAATAAAAACACTTTGAATCGATTCGTCCGTCTGCTCTGATACCAATTGTGAGTTCCAGATTCGTGCAACGAACAATATGAAATCAATAGATAATAACAGATAGTATGATCTCAATTGGTCATCCAATTCACTTTCAATATTGAGAGAGTTTACAATAAAGTTTAGAAAGTGGAAATAGACAACTAGCCTAAAACTAAGGCTAAACAATACATTATATATGTTGGGCCCGTGGTAACAAGCCCACGGCCCGTTAAAAAATAAGGCTCAAATATAAGAAATAACAATTCAGCCCTTGAACTTCTATTCAACCAAATATTGCCCTAATAGTATTGTACCTTCTATACTAATCAGACTTATTTTACAAAAAAATTATATATTTTAATGTATATTTTAGATTATTATATATATATATATATATATATATATATATATATATGTATATATTATAATACGGGTACGGAGCAAAGGATGAGATGCCCGTCCCTGGTTTTAGAAAAAACGGGGATCCTCTTCCCCGATACCCGGTTTTGCGAGGAATCCCCGTCCCCGACCGGGGCGGGTGGACCGGGTTACCCGACGGATTGGGGGTGATTCCCATGTCTATCAGAAAGGATTCAAAGCATATTACAATAGACGAGCCAAGTTCAAACAACTAAGGAAAAACAGTAACAAACCAATATGAGGATTTGATTCGATTTTTGGGTAGCTAGTTGGAGATTAGGGTTTCGACTTTGGGTTTTGTTCTCGCTGTTGCAGAGGGGTCTTTGTCTATAGAGATGATGATGGGATGGAGATTCAATGTTTCAATTATGGGTTTTGTCATCGTCAGCAAGAAGATGCAGGGGTCGTTAGGGAGAGACGAATAGAGAAGAAAATCGAAAAGGAGCAGAAATCAATACCGGGAGAGGTTATTGGGAAGGAGGTGCAGAGGTATGCGGGAACTTTCTTGTTAGGGATATTTGTGTCCGGAACGGAGATGCAATAGATAAGAGGGAGGTGTCGATGAAGAAAGAGATGCGCATGGTTTCAATTGATCGTGTTTAATAAGGGGTAGAAGTGGTCATTTTGTTGGATGAATCTGGACAAGTGAGGTCCATTGGCTGTGCAATCAAGACACCTATTTTTTCATTAATATCTACGTGAACACCCCAATTTGGTTGTCAGAATAAGCTCATCAAACCATTAATCACAATAAGTCAAACTAAACACCCCCGTAGACATTGTTTGTTAAAAAAAGCTCTTATCAGCATCTTATGTCTAATTCGGTAAGAGGTAGGGCCGTTAATATTGTTTGTTTTTCACAAATATTTTGAGCCACTTAGGTCTTATCGCTCTCTCATCTGGTAAGAGGTAAACCAACATCTTATTTGCCTCTTATTGTTCTCAATGGGTTACTTTAATAGATCATTTCTCTCAATCGATTTTCTTGGATTATATAAAACTCAATTTACTATAATTAGGTAACTTTCTAATTAAATTTATATAATTTAAACATATTATTATCTCTCAATCGATTAACCTTATTCATTTAAATGAATGCTAATTTCATAATTAGATGTAAATTTCATAATGATGATGAATAAATATGTGAAATCGTACAAATTTATATATAAATTCAAACATTATAATATTCTAATAACTAAAATACAAAACTGAAACAAATTCAAACATTTATCAGTTTACAAAAACAAACAATTTTATTGATTCAGATTTCATCTTTCAACATCACCTCTTATCAACCGACAGTGAAATGAGACTTCAACACCTTTTAAAAAAGAAACGCCTCCTTAGCGTATATTTTTGCTTCAACGGCTATGTTATACCATATGCTAAAATAGAGAGAAAAAAGAGAGGGTAAAAATCTCTAAATTTGGAAAATTTCTAAGAGCATCTCTATAGTTATGCTAATTTTTTTTTCTAAAATAGAGTATCAAAAGTCAAAATCTATAAAACAAAATAATTTTAACTCCAACAACTATTCTATTTTAGAGATTTAGCATTGATTATATTATTAAAATAACCAATATGTTAATAAAATTATATTTTCTTTCTCCTAAACTCTTTACTTCAATGTCTCTTATTGATGGAAATATCAAAATACTATTTATCTCTCTTAAATAGTGAGTTTTAGAGATTTTTTTTTTCAAATTTGGAGATTTCTTTATCTTTTTCTTCTTCTCTATTTGTGCATACAATATTACATAGCTGTTATAGCATAAAAAATCTCTAAAACTTTTTTATTTTAGCATAACTGTTGGAGATATTCCAAAACTCCATATCTAGGAGAGAGAAATAATTTTTAATTTTTTTTCTCGCCAATAGGAAGCATTGAAATTAAAAGTTTAGGAGATAGAAATAATACTTTACAAAACATATTGACTATTTTATTAATATATTTAAGAGTGAATTGCAATTTTAGTCCCTGTGGTTTGTTGTTTTTCTCACTTTCGGTCCTACAAAATTTTTACTGCAAAAAAAACCATGTCGTATGCAAAAGTGCTCGGTTTTGGACCCTCAGACTAACTCTGTTAGATCATCTTTCGTTAAACCCCCTCATGTGCCTTGCACATGAAGGTATATTGGTCATTTTGCTTACTTTGTTTTTTATTTTATTTACTAAAATAAATAAATTATAGTGACCAAATTTCAATTTACTTTTAGTTGTATAATATATATATATATATATATATATATATATATATATATATATTACACACTGTAAACCCACAAACTCCGACGTTCCGACCGACCATCTCCACTACCGGCGACCCAATCACCAGCCATCTCCATCGCCGACGGTTCCATCTCTCTCCGGCAACTCTCTCTCTCTCTCTCTCTCTCTCTCTCTATATATATATATATATATATATATAGAGAGAGAGAGAGAGAGAGGAAGGTTCAAACGAGGAGCGTACCAATTTAAGAGAACGTGAGGAGCACTCCCATGCTTCTGATCACATATGATTTACAACGCTAAAAAATCGGACATAATCGAATTTTCGCGCAAAAGTAGCGCGACTTGGTTCGCGACGCGTGCAAGTCGCGGATCATTAATGATCCACAACTGCCAATCACATGTGATCCATAACTGTCGATTCTCATCCAGATCAGTTGTGAATCACATGTGATCCACAACTGCCAATCACATGTGATTCATAACTATCAATTGCTCCTCACGTTCTCTTAAATTGGTACGCTCCTCGTTTGAACCCGCCTATATATATATATATATATATATATATATATATATATATATCATCGTCTCCAACGTCTTCTCTACTCTGGCATCAGTGGGGTAATGTTGGGCTCCAGGAACAGTGGTGGCTGTGAATCTTAGCAGACTCGATATCTAAGGAATCGTGACGCTTTAACCCGGGGATTTGGCTTTCGGGAATTCGTAGATCGGGTGTTTATTGGGAATAGATTTCATCGTGGTGGTCATCTTCTTCTTCTTCTTCGATATTGACAACATTGGAGTTTTTTCGGATCCGACACCCGTACTTTATGGTTCTTGTAAAGGTAGTAAGCATATATGTTCATTCACTCACTCCATCGATCGATAGATCTTTTTATTACCAACAAAGATTTTGAAGTGAAATTGTAGTGTGTAAAAGTTGATTGATTTATTATGTAAATTGGGTCCGAAAGTGCTGACTGTGATGGGGCTGGACTAGGACCTGAGCCATGCAAGATCGTTCTTGGGAAGGTTTGTGGAAGAGATTCACTATTACTCGACTTTGTTTGATTCTTTGGGATCGAGTTACAGGGAAGAGACCGAGGAGAGGCATGTAGTGGAACCACAACTGCTATCGAAGGAGATCAAGAACGTGTTGGCGATCAGAGGGCCATCACGGAGTGGGGAGATGAAGTTCAACAACTGGAAGGAGAAGCTGGAACATTGTGGATTCAAGGAAGGGTGGTGTGTGTATGTGTGTGTGTGTATATATATATATATATATATATATATATATATATATATATTACACACTGTAAAAACGCAACATCACCCCCACTGATGTCGGAGCTAGGAAGACGTCGGAGACGATGATATATATTGTAACGTCCCAAAAATTACAAGGAATTTTAAAAATTTTAAGACATGCATTTCATTATAAAACAACCACGATTTAATAATTCGTAACTCAATTGAAATTAACGTCGTTTACTCAAACAGTCAATAAAGTTTATGCAGCGGAATTTCATAAAATAAAATCCAAAGGTTTGAAAGTGAAATTTAAACAATTTTCGGCACCCCGCGCTTAGTGTGTGTACCGTCAAGCCCGACAGCCGCTCGCACCTGAAAACACAACATATTGGGAAAAGGTAAGCTAAACGCTTAGTGAGTCCTACCACACACGTAGGTAGCAACCCCACGTATATCGCCCCTACTCGCAAGTAGGCAACATCACCACCACCACGAATATAAAAACCACATAATGATTAATGCATAAAACGAACCTCGGTCCCACCGAGTACACCAAAAAATATATCGACACAAGCTCAGTCCCACCGAGCCCTCGGTCCCACCGAGCCCTCGGTCCCACCGAGCCCTCGGTCCCACCGAGTAAAGACATTGACACCAGCTCAGTCCCACCGAGCCCTCGGTCCCACCGAGTAAAGATAATACAATTGTACTAGCTCAGTCCCACCGAGCCCTCGGTCCCACCGAGCCCCCCAGTCCCACCGAGGTGTACACAAGCATAAATAATCCACATATAAATTCAACAAATCACAACTAGTTATCACATCCCAACTAGTTCACGTAAGCACGTAATAACACATAGCACAAAATAACGATATGCATGAAATTCCTAACTACGCGGTGAGAGAACTCACCTCAAAACAACGCGACGCGCTCCCGAGCCGCAACACCAGCACGTCAACCTTCCTCACTTTTTCCCACCTAAATACGCACTAAGAACGTCAACGGAAGGTCCCAACTCACGACACTTTTACTAGTTTAACAAAACTAAAATTCCAGCTTTTATACTAAAAACGCAGGTCTGTTCGGGACCCATTTTACCCCTGCTAAACTTATCAAACCAAAAATCTAATTCGACATTCAGGAAGTTCAATGTCTTACGGTTCCAGGGACGTATCGCACGCGTCCTAACGATATTCCTAGCACTCTATATGAATTTTACAAAAACACCTCTCAGAGCAGCTAAAACATGACCTGTCCGTATAAAATGGCAATTTGACACTAGCTATGGCCCGAACTGGTTTTTCCACAAAACATATAAAAGTTACTAGACTCAGAATGGGAACTTTTGGCACCAGCTCTATCCTAATCCGACATTCCTAGCAAAAGTTATGGCTTTTACAAAACAGGGCAGAAACTATACAATTTACATAAAATGATAACCTTTTGAACTTGAACCCAATAAGACGTCTTAATCCAAACAGACCCACGAAGAAACATGACTTACTGAATTAGGGTTAACATGGGCTGAACAAAACCATGCACCACCCCCTGCCGCCTCCGGCGGTGGTGGTGGCTGGCGGTATTCTCGCGACAAACAAACGAAAGGACACGGAAAGGAAAACGAACGATTACCTCGTTGCAACTCCTCCTTCTTCCCGATTCCGGTAGCACGCAAAGGCGTTCCTCTCCTTCCCGGCGTCTCTCACTCTCCGGCGAACACTCTCCCTCTCTCCCCTCCCGTCGGCGACCACACTCCCTTTCCCTCTCGATTTTTCTTCCTCGTCGATCTCTCTCTCTCTTGCACTCACTTCTCCGGCGATAGCAAAGGGAAGGGGATGGGGAGAATGGCTTGGGGTTGTGGTGGTGTCACTGTGAAACCGAAGGGGAAGGGGGATGGGGCGTCCCTTGGGCCGACCCCTTTCCAAACTTTGGGTATAAGTCCCTAATAGCCCCTCAACTTATCCCTTTCCTTGCAAGAACCCAAGAGTTGTCACAATTAACATTTTGTTCCGATTCGACTAAACCCCGCTAAATAAAATATTAACAATAATTAGAATATTAATAAATAAATAAATATGTACCGGGACACGGGCTTTACAACTCTCCCCCGCTTGAATTAGACTTCGTCCTCGAAGTCTTGACAGACGAAAAGCTCGGGATAACTCTCGCGCATCTCCGCTTCGGGCTCCCACATCTCAACCTCGGGTTCCCAAGTTCACTCGGAACCCTTTCAGTGTTTCCACTGGTCCTTCACTAACTGGAATTTAAGATTTCCCACACCGCCTAAAAATCTCTCGAATACTTTTCTTACCACAAAACTCCTTCAAGTACACCGCAAGTATGATCGGAGGAACACTCCAACAACTGGATTCATTCCTAGTCAAACGACTTCGGTTGTCTCCCAACCATAGATAATCCAAACATCCCGATTCAAATTTCAAGCTCTAACCATTCTAAAGTTGCTCACCAATATACCCTACAGGATACTCGAAATCGATCATTCCTATCATTAACTGTCGATTAACTTTCACGAGTTCTAATAGACTCCCAAAATTTATTTCACATGAATTATCAAACCAGTAAATTTATAATCATCCACGAAGGTCATTCCACCACAACCATTCACCACAAGCAAACATCTCAGGATTACTACTACCATCAACATAATTTCCTTAAAATCGGCTACAATTCCCCAATTACACTAAGGCATTTGGCCTCAAGCCCAAAAGTCGACACCTAAGTATACTATTTACCTCAAAAATTCTACACATTTATCCTCTTTATTACAAAGGGCATCATTCCCTAACCGATATTATTCGGCCTACAGTACCCACACACGTGGAATACCCAACCTTCCACCATCGACGTATCGTCCACACTCGCTCTACGAAGCCTAGTTACACCCCAACGCCTACCTCTCAGGTACGTCTCAAGTCCCGGCACATCGGAGCTACCTCTCAGGTAAGTGCCCAAGACTGTATCCTCTTAGTGCCTACTGGAAAGTCAAGGTCATAACACATGAATACCGGAGTCCCACCCCGAGATACCCAACCGACCATTAAGACCGAGCAATTGACCCATGACTATCACGGACAATATTCGGAATTTCCCCCGAAACTCTCTCGCGTTTGGCATTTTCCTCCAAAACTGCCACCTCCTGAGCACTACCTATCGACTCGAGAAGAGGTGCAACCACTGTTAACCATTGACACAAGCCCCGCAGTGGCTCACCATCCAGATGTCAACTAAGTGCGTCCATAATAACATCCGCTTTACCGGGGTGGTAAAGTATCTCACCATCATAATCCTTGACCACGTCAAGCCACCTCCTCTGACGCTTGTTGAGGTTTTTGCCGATCATCAAGTACTGGAGGCTTTTATGGTTAGTGCATACACTTGACGCCATACAAATAGTGCCTCCAAATCTTGAGAGCAAACACCACCAAATCTTACATACCCTCCGGCAAAGTCAACATCGGAGCCTCGCATAACGCCTACGTAGTTCCTCAAAGCCCTCTGCTGCTCTTCACCCCAACTAAAAGCCGCAGATTTCTTCGTCAATCGGGTCATCGGTAAAGCAATCTTGGAGAAATCCTGAATGGATCTCCGGAAATACCCTGCTAACCCAAGAAAACTCTGTACTTCAGTTAGAGTCTTTGGCACTTCCCACCGCATCACAATCGTAATCTTGGCCGGATCCACCATAATACCATTCTGGTTCACGACATGCCCACGAAAGTGGACCTCTCGTAACCAGAACTCACACTTGGAGAGCTTAGCATACAGCTTCTCCCACCTCAAAACTTCCAAAACTTCTCGCAAATGCATCTCATGCTCTTCCTTCGACTTCGTTTACACAAGAATATCGTCGATGAACACGATCACCGATCGATCCCACATAGGGCTACATACCCGGTTCATGAGGTCCATGAACGCTGCGGGTGCATTGGTGAGCCCGAAAGGCATCTCCACAAACATGTAAATGGCCATAACGTGAACGAAAGGTCGTCTACTCCGTATCCTCTCTCCTCACCCGCATCCGATGATACCCTGCTCTCAAATCAACCTTAGAGAACCACGAGGCTCCCTGAAGCTGATCGAACAAGTCGTCGATCCTTGGCGGAGGATAACGATTCTTCACCGTAAGCTTATTCAACTCACGGTAGTCTATACACCTCCGTTGGGACCCGTCTTTCTTTTTCACAAACAGAATCGGGGCTCCCCACGGTGGACAACTCGGCTTGATGAACTCCTTTTCGATAAGTTCCTGCAACGAGTGTACAACTCCTTCATTTCCGGTGGAGCCAGGCGATAAGGTGCCATGGCCACCGGAGCAGCATCCGGAATCAAATCAATGTGGAACTCTACCTGTCGCTCGGGAGGTATCCCCGGTAACTCCTCGGGAAAATACGTCAGCAAACTCCCGTACAACTGGCACATCCTCCACAGACTTCTTCTCTCCGTCGACGCGCGTGTCGATCACATACGCCAAAAATCCCTGACCACTGTGCTGCAAGTACCTCCGAGCCCTCGCAGCCGAACATATCGCTGAGGTCCGCCTGGGCAAGCCGCCCTGAACTAGCATTTCTCCCCCGCTTGGGGTTCGAACTCGTACTTGTTTGCGACGACAAACAATCTCCGCATCATACGCATCCATCCAATCCATGCCCACAGTCACGCACAACTCCCGCATAGCGATCGGAATCAAATCAATCGGGAACCTCACACCAGAGATCTCCAAAGTGCACCCCCGGTACACGTCAGTAACCGTCAAGGTCCTGTCTTCAGCAACTGCAACCACAAGTGGACAGCCTAACCGTCCTACAACTCGGCCCCAAACACTCACTGACTATGTGAGACACGGAATGATGAGTAGCCCCACTATCAATCGTCACCACAGCAAGCACCGAGTTAACCAAGAACGTACCAGTCACCACTTTATACGTAGCTTGTGCCTCCTCCACTCCCAGTTGACAAACTCTACCTCAGGCCGCCTCCATCACTACAACAAGTGAAACATACTGCGCGGTACTCACGAACTCCCTGATCTTGGTACGTAACATATCCTTGTACCGTGTCCTCTTCATGTCCTCAAAAGCAGCATGCTAAGGATAGAATAATGTCATTTCCGTGAACTTTCGGTTCACCTCATTTATGGCCTCCGCAGTCTGAGAGAGCTCCAAGAACTCTTTGGCACTCCTCTCCATCTCCACTAGAGGCACATGCTCTACACGAAACATACGACGAACTCCTTCCAGGTCGAGTAGTGCGCCCATTAAGCGTCAAAGCAGTAGCACACCAGTCTTTCGCTCTGTCTCGTAACAGATTCACCGCGAAGCGAACCTTCTAGTTCGCAGGACAACCACCGGTAAGGAATGTGCACTCCATAACCGATCCCGACCCTCTTGTTCGGGGCTGCCCACCCGCAGGGGGTGGAATCGCCGCGATGCGCTCCTCCATCGACACTATTACCTCATCACGAATGGCGGTAATAATTTCGGGGATCGCCTCCTCAAAATATGCGTCACCTCGACCGCAAACATCTCACGAATCTGATCAACAATAATTCCAGCATCAGCATCTGGATCAACATTGTTGTTCCTCCTTAACGAGCTACTAGCACACATTAAAACCTGCTAACTACGCTCACACTCAACTCTTCGGATTCTCCGTGACTTTCCCCGACTCGAGCACGGATCCTGTGCTTCAGATAGTAGGAGCTCTGCTACTACCCTTCACACCTATCCTTACTCGTTTCGAGTCCTGTCCCGGGACGTCCAAGTAGTTGCTTACCACAAAACAAACACATATGCCCATTCCGGCATATGCAAACACTTGTCCTAGCTCCCTAGAAAAGTCGTAATACCCCACCACCCTTGCTAGAACGGAACCCCCACTAGCCCTGACGAGTCGCCTCGTAAACGCACAGTCGTATACAATGAAACCAGATAGACATTCGAATATAAGATTCTATCCTACAACGGTTGGACTCAAACAAGAGCTGCGCAATAGAACTAAATCCAACATTCTAAGGCTATTCAGTTCCTACTGCATACAACCTAAGGTGCATTCACATAACAACCTATCAAGGCTAGCATGAGTTCCTAATAGCAAGTAACAAGTATACAGTACCACAAAATCCACGTAAGCAATCTAGCATACATACTCCTATGTTCTAGAAAGCAATCTAGCATATGTACTCATATGTAAACGCTATTCCCAGCTCACTAGGAATTTCATCTCATCCCACTACTCTTGCTACAACGGAATCCCTGTTAGCCATAACGAGTTGCCTCGCGAATACCCAGTCGCACGCAGCGTGAATCAAATAGACATTCGAATACAAGATTCTATCCTAGAACGGTTGGACTCAAACAAGAGCTGCGCAATAGAACTAAATCAAATATTCTAAGGCTATATGATTCTTACTGCATACAACCTATAGGGCCTTCACTTGACAACCTACTATAACTAGCATTGATTCCTACCAGCAAGCAGTCATCGTACAGTACAGTGTAAACAACCTAGGCAATCTAGCATGCATACCCTATGCCTAGAAAGCAATAAATACACTAAGTGATGTACCTTCCCAATTGGCGTCGGCTGACTGTACACCCTGCGCCCACGATCACCGTTTCCCAAACGGGCTTTCTCCGTTCATTTATTTTCAAAGATTTTAATAAGAGAGTTTAAAAAAACTTCATAGCCGCAACTTGAGACCAAACACACCGAGATGTGTTTGATTCACTCAAGCTGTGCTCTGATACCAAGTTGTAACGTCCCAAAAATTACAAGGAATTTTAAAAATTTTAAGACATGCATTTCATTATAAAACAACCACGATTTAATAATTCGTAACTCAATTGAAATTAACGTCGTTTACTCAAACAGTCAATAAAGTTTATGCAGCGGAATTTCATAAAATAAAATCCAAAGGATTGAAAGTGAAATTTAAACAATTCTCGGCACCCCGCGCTTAGTGTGTGTACCGTCAAGCCCGACAGCCGCTCGCACCTGAAAACACAACATATTGGGAAAAGGTAAGCTAAACGCTTAGTGAGTCCTACCACATACGTAGGTAGCAACCCCACGTATATCGCCCCTACTCGCAAGTAGGCAACATCACCACCACCACGAATATAAAAACCACATAATGATTAATGCATAAAACGAACCTCGGTCCCACCGAGTACACCAAAAAATATATCGACACAAGCTCAGTCCCACCGAGCCCTCGGTCCCACCGAGTAAAGACATTGACACCAGCTCAGTCCCACCGAGCCCTCGGTCCCACCGAGCCCCCCAGTCCCACCGAGGTGTACACAAGCATAAATAATCCACATATAAATTCAACAAATCACAACTAGTTATCACATCCCAACTAGTTCACGTAAGCACGTAATAACACGTAATAACACATAGCACAAAATAACGATATGCATGAAATTCCTAACTACGCGGTGAGAGAACTCACCTCAAAACAACGCGACGCGCTCCCGAGCCGCAACACCAGCACGTCAACGTTCCTCACTTTTTCCCACCTAAATACGCACTTAGAACGTCAACGGAAGGTCCCAACTCACGACACTTTTACTAGTTTAACAAAACTAAAATTCCAGCTTTTATACTAAAAACGCAGGTCTGTTCGGGACCTATTTTACCCCTGCTAAACTGATCAAACCAAAAATCTAATTCCACATTCAGGAAGTTCAATGTCTTACGGTTCCAGGGACGTATCGCACGCGTCCTAACGATATTCCTAGCACTCTATATGAATTTTACAAAAACACCTCTCAGAGCAGCTAAAACAGGACCTGTCCGTATAAAATGGCAATTTGACACTAGCTATGGCCCGAACTGGTTTTTCCACAAAACATATAAAAGTTACTAGACTCAGAATGGGAACTTTTGGCACCAGCTCTATCCTAATCCGACATTCCTAGCAAAAGTTATGGCTTTTACAAAACAGGGCAGAAACTATACAATTTACATAAAATGATAACCTTTTGAACTTGAACCCAATAAGACGTCTTAATCCAAACAGACCCACGAAGAAACATGACTTACTGAATTAGGGTTAACATGGGCTGAACAAAACCATGCACCACCCCCTGCCGCCTCCGGCGGTGGTGGTGGCTGGCGGTATTCTCGCGACAAACAAACGAAAGGACACGGAAAGGAAAGCGAACGATTACCTCGTTGCAACTCCTCCTTCTTCCCGATTCCGGTAGCACGCAGAGGCGTTCCTCTCCTTCCCGGCGTCTCTCACTCTCCGGCGAACACTCTCCCTCTCTCCCCTCCCGTCGGCGACCACACTCCCTTTCCCTCTCGATTTTTCTTCCTCGTCGATCTCCCTCTCTCTTGCACTCACTTCTCCGGCGATAGCAAAGGGAAGGGGATGGGGAGAATGGCTTGGGGTTGTGGTGGTGTCACTGTGAAACCGAAGGGGAAGGGGGATGGGGCGTCCCTTGGGCCGACCCCTTTCCAAACTTTGGGTATAAGTCCCTAATAGCTCCTCAACTTATCCCTTTCCTTGCAAGAACCCAAGAGTTGTCACAATTAACATTTTGGTCCGATTCGACTAAACCCCGCTAAATAAAATATTAACAATAATTAGAATAATTAATAAATAAATAAATATGTACCGGGACACGGGCTTTACACATATATATATATATATATATATATATATATGGGTGGTATCGGGACTTGTCGGAGAGAGAGACTTGTCGGAGAGATATGGAACCGTCGGCGATGGAGATGGCCGGTCGAAACATCATGGGAGTTTGTGGGTATACAATGTGTGATATATATATATATATATATATATATATATATATATTATATAATTAAGAGTAAATTGAAATTTTGGTCTCTATAATTTATTGTTTTTAGTGGAAAACAAAAAGTAAGCAAAATGACCAATATACCCTCATGTGCAAGGCACATGAGGGGGTTTAATGGAAGATGATCTAACAGAGTTAGTCTGAGGGACCAAAATCGAGCACTTTTACATACCACATGGTTTTTTTGCAATAAAACTTATAGGGACCAAAGGTGAGAAAAACAACAAACCACAGGGACCAAAATTGCAATTTACTCTATATTTAATGATAAATATTCTAAAATAAAATAGATATTGAAGTTAGTTTGTAAAAGCTATAGGATAGCTGTTGAAAAGAAGTAAACACAAATTTGGTTCCCGTGGTGTGTCGAAAATAACACTTCTTTTAATGAAAACAATCATTGTTTGCGAAAAGGTCTGGATTTGATCACTTCTTTTAATGGCAATAGAAATTTTTGTTAAATGAAGGGCATTCTCAACCTTTACCATTCTTTGAGTGAATGAATTACACTGTTAGTCCCTGTGCTTTGCTCAGAAATTGGACATCGTTCCTCTTTCAGAATAAGTACAATCAAGGTTTCCATGGTTTTCATTTTGCTACGAGCTAGGTCCCTTGCGCTAACTTTGTTATCTCTTAATCCACCAATTCAGGGGTAAAGTGGTCATTTTACTTTTTCAATCCGTTTAAAATATATATATATATAGGCTGGGTATCAAATACAAACCAAATGGATTGTACAAACCCCTACAAACTCAATCTAGCTTCATGAATCGGATAATCTGATAATTTGGCTTCATGAATCTATATTTTGGCTTCATGAATATATAATTTGGCTTCATGAATATAAAATTTGGCTTCATGAATCTATATTTTCCGGTAAAGCCCTAAAATACCCTTATGGATATAAAAAAAGAAGTTACGTGATTGGTGGAGATGAAAAAATATGCTAAAAGCCCTAAAATACCCTTATGGATATAAAAAAAGAAGTTACGTGATTGGTGGATATGAGTTTGTACAGTTTGTACAATCTACTTGGTTTGTACCCGATACCACCCCTATATATATATATATATATATATATATATATATATATATATATATATATGTGTGTGTGTGTGTGAGTCCATGATCTTCAACAATTCAAGTATTAGGTAACAAGATGAGGTAGAAGATGACTAATTATTTATTAGAAAAGTAAACCTAATCTAGAGAGAACAAAATATGATTTGAGAGCTACATCTTGTATTATGAATTAATTAATACAAAATTACATAACAAGTCCTATTTATAGTCCCCCTCCCTTGTTACAACACTTAAGCCCAAGCCCATTTAGACATCTAAGCCCATTAGGCCCAAAGTGTAATAACCAGGTATGTCATTGATTTAATTAATGTTATTATTTTATTTTAAGAAAGGTTTGGAGTTAGTTTTATAAATGTTAGTTGAGTATTTTATGGGGTTAGAAGTTAAGGGGTAAGTTTTAATTTTTATATGGAAAAATAAGGGGGTGTTTTGTCAAGTGAGTAAACCCTAGGGTGTGTATGGCCTTTTTGCCTAAAACCACACCACCACCGCCTTAGACACCTCACTAGGAGGAGGTGTCCTCCATATGGATATCTTAGCTAAATCCTATTTGTGAGTGTGTGTGTGTGTTTCGGTTGAGAGAAAGAAGAGAAAGAAGAGATAGAACCGTAGAAGAAGAAGAAGAAGATTAAAGATATTTCAGCTGGGATTTTTACTTGGTGCAGTAAATCAAAGAGGTATTTATCTTATTCAAACTCTCTTTTATGTGTTTTAGGTTTTAGGAAAACTTTATAAATGGGTTTTGTTGATTTTAGAAGGATATGTAGATTTTGGTTATGGTTTAGTATGTTAAAAAGGAGTTTAGAACATTGCTGTACAAAAATCTGGGTTTAGATTGAACTGAATAGAATCTGTGAAAAAGACGATGAATAGTGTCTGCGAGAAGTGAACTTTTCGCAAGCCTTGGTTGCGAAAAGTGCACTTTGCGCAAACCACTGTTGTGCTAAGTGAGGATCTCGCAAGCTGTTGGTTGCGAGAAGTAGGAAACTCGCATCAGTTGGTTGCGAGAAATGAGAATCTCGCAACAGTGGGTTGCGACTTTGGTGAAACTCGCAACAGTGGGTTGCGACTTTGGTGGAAATCGCAATAGTTGGTTGCGACTTTGGGGTGATGTCGCAGTAGTTAGTTGCGACTTTCACTGTGCATTGCGATAAGGATTTATGTAGCTAGTTGGTTGCGATAGAGATGAGGATTTTTGGGTTTTTACGATTTTAAGTCTTTAAAAGGAATATTTGTATTTTATCTGATTTCAGATTCTGTGAACTTGGGATAAGGGATTGAAGTACTTGTTAATAGCGTGGAAAGAGTTTGGTGATAAGCAAAACAGGTGAGTTTTACTTCAAAATATTTTTAACTGGAATACATATATGTGTGGAATGGATATATGATTAAGGTGTGAATATTATGTGTTTATAATATAGTAAGATATTATATTCATATGTGCATTACACTACACAAGTGTACATTAGTCGGGTTCCGGTGTGCGGACCGATGGGCAGCCGGGTTCCGGTGTGCGGACCGGTGAGTAGCCGGGTTCCGATGTGCGGACCGGTAACGTTGATTATTTATTAGTTGGCTTGCTACCAATTAATATGGCCAGTTGTGATATTGATATACGTGTAGTATATGGATGTATATGAAAAGTTTTATATAAATGGTTTTGATACAAAGGTTTACTAAACTGACAGGGATTTTCTCACTAGACCATTAGGTCTAACCCTCATTGTTGTTTTAAAAATATGTATTCTAGGTGGAGGATCGAGTAAGAGCCAGTGAATAGGATAATTGATGGATAGCTTTTGTGAAGACTTTTGTTACGAAGATATAGATGCGTTTTTGTACTTATGACTTTGTTGTTAGTCATAATGTAAATTACTTTGCGAAAAGTTTGTACTGAATTACTTATTATGTTTAGCAAGACTATGGGACCGAATATGAAATATGATATTTCTTTTGATAAAGTTATGTTATGAAATGTATTTTATTTGTATATATGGATACGGGTTGTTACACAAATCCGTTACTTTCTAATATTTAGGACAACTTTAGTGTCCTAACATTCTCCCCCTAAAGTTTTGGAAAGTAAAATCATCTTAAAGTTTTTAACTCCTCTCCCCCTTGATTTTCTTGAAAAACTTTAGCGGTGCATTCTTCAAATGTAGGCTCGGCTCCCCCTTGAAAGTTGCTCTTATTCATCATATTTTCAACCTTGAAAAATCAGATTCAATGTACTCCATAACCCCGACTAAGTGCACGAAAAACATCTCCAAAATGTAGAAATTCGAGCTCGTTTCGATAAGCCCATAAGAATGATAACGAGTGAGTTTTGAGTGATAAGCCAAATGCATTCTTAGTTTAAAACAAAGAATCCGTCGTTGGACCACGAGTTGAGTAGGAATTCGGTTTAAGAGCTTGGTCCGAATTTGCTCGAAGGAGGAACGGTAAAAAGCACGCGCTACTCGGTAGAGGTTTCGAGGAATCGAACACAAATCGATGTCGTGGAGATGGATGTGTGACAAAATAAATGTAGGAGTGATGCTGTTAGACCTGGGTTTTGTCAATAAACCAAGTGTTAAAGATCTGATGGGAAGGCTCAGATGTTCTAATATGAAGGGTCAGACTTCTGACTAAGAAGACTCAGAAGTATTACACGGAAAGTTACTAAAGAGAAGAGTCAGAAGTTCTGATATGCCTAATCAGATGAATGTTCAGAAGTTCTGAACAACCTGTTCAGAACTTATAACTAGATACTTTCCTTAGTATTTAGTTAACTAATTAGGACACGTGGATTGTTCCTATTAGTCTTTCATATATGTACTGTAGCTTTAGTGTTTCCGTTGCGGTATATATAGTGGTTAGCACTATTGCGCTAACTAACTTTTCCTGCATATTCTTGTATTCATATTTTGTAATCTTTGAGATACGCTCTCTCTAAGATCTGTAAATCTGTTCTTCATTGAATACAAGTGTTCTTGATCAAATTACTTCTCGATTACTATTCTATTCATTGTAAGATTGTATCCTGGACTATCAATTGGTATCAGAGCTAGTCAACAAACAAATTCGATCGAGATCGCGTTCTTGAGGGTTTCCTGTTTGTGTTCTTGAAGATTTATTGATCATATCAAAAATTGATTCCGCTGCCACTCACTGTTCTTGAATTCTTAGCAATTCTTGAATTAATTGTTCTTTTTCGATCAAGGAATTTGAATTTGTCTTTCTGTTGAAGCTTTCTTACAATCATGTCTTCTAAAGAGTATCTAGCCATGGGATCTGAAACCAAACCACCTGTTCTTATACCTGAAGAATATCAGCAATGGAAAATTCGTATGATCCAGTTCTTGGATAACATAGATGAAAATCTTATGGTTTCTATCCGAGAAGGTCCTATCGAAGTGTATGTCGATGTCGCTGCAACTCCTGGAACAGAGACAACTCCAGAAATTCCGGCTACAAGGGTGAAGAAGAGTTTTTCTCAGTATACAGCAGAATAGAAAAACAGACATGCTATAGACAAAAGAGCAATTACGTTGATGACTTTGGCTATCCCAAATGAAGTTCTTAACAGGATTGATAGTGGATCATCTGCTAAGTAAATGTGGGATGAACTGGAAAGACAGATGTTAGGAACTGTGAGGTCTATTCAAGCAAAGTTAAATCAGAGCATAAATGCCTATGAAAGGTTCAAGGCTAAAGAATCAGAAAGTTTGACTCAGACGTACAGTAAATTTTGTACTATTCTAAATGATTTGAGAAGAAATGGGCTGAAGAAAACGAAGTCAGAAATAAATTACAAATTTCTGAACAGCCTAAACTCAGAATGGTCATCATTTGCTATAAGTCTGCAAATGAATAAAGATATGTGTGAAGAAGACCTCAATGATCTGTTCTGTGTTCTTAATCAACATGAAGACTCTGTCAAGTTAGTTGTGGAAGAGAAGAAAAATGTTGCTGATCAGTTAGCATTTTTATCAAAGTCCAAAGTTATCAAAGCACCCAAGAAGACTGCATATCTATCTGAGATACCAAAGCTGGAAGAATCTGACAAGGAAGAAGGATCAGAGGATGATGAAGATATCAAGATAATGGATGAGAAACTAGCCTTGTTGACAAATACTTTCAACAAAAGGTATGGGAAAGGTAGATTTCAGGGAAATTACAAGAGAGAACAGGGGAGTTCAGATTATAAGAAAAGAGAAGACAGAGGAGAAAATAAGTTTGATAAGAAAGTAGAGAGAAGTGAAGAAAAGAAAGAAGAGAAGGAAGAGAGAAAAGAAAACAATTTGTGTTTCAAGTGTGGAAAATCTGGCCACTATGCTAAGGACTGCAGAGTAAAGATAGTGAAAGATTATGAGTACTATACCAAGAAGGCTCAGCTTGCAAAGAAGAGAGATGATGAGATTGCTATGTTGGCTGAACAGGAGAATTGGCTGTGCTACACTTCAGATGAAGATGATCATATCAATTTTCCACAAATGCAAATTTACATGGCCAAAACGAAGAATGAGGATGATTCTGACTATGAGGATGCTGATTCTGAGTCATCTACTGAGGTACATTCTGCACTTGAAATAGACTTAATGATACAGATTGGTGACATGAAAACTGAATTTGTTAATCTTAGAAAACAGATAAAAGGTGAAAGAAGTCTAGTTAACAAATTCAGAATTGAAAAAGAAGTAATAAGAGAACAATATGAGGAATCTGAGGCCGAGAAACAGAAAGTTAAAAATGAAAATTCTGAATTGTTAAAAAAGGCTTTCTTAACTAAAAAATGAATTTTCAAAGATTATGGATGAAAAGGTGATTTACAAATAAAATTTGATATGCTATTTGAGGAAAGAAATAATTTATACGCCAAAATCAAATAATTAGAAGATCTAAATTTGAAAAGAGGTCAGACTTAGCAAACATTAAATCTTCTAACAAGTAATGTTATAGATACTGTTAGCTTCAATCTTCCTAATCATAGAAGTATTTAGAAGTAGTGAAAAATAGGCTAAGTGAAGAAAGCCTCTTACAGAGGCTCTGCCGGACTTACCGAGGGCTCAAGATCAAGAATCTACAGAAGCTAAAGAGGCGCGCTACAGAAGCTCTGTCATACACGCAAAGAAGACCAATATCTCAGAATATAGGAAAGACTGCTCCACAGAGGACCAGACCGCAGAACCTCTGTAACTCTTTACAGAGCCTCTGTGGTCCTCACTGAAAGAGTTGAAGATATTTATAATATCTTGCTACTGTTACAGGACCCGTTCATCAACTTGCATGATAGCATGCCCTGTCCAACGTCGACGTGTCAAACTCTGATTGGACTCAATAGGGCTTAGTACATAATAGACGTCTGCTGCATTAAATGCAATACAACACGTCTTACTGTTCATGCCGTTCTTGCAACTGTTCACGACATCCGTTCAACTATTCATCAGTACCGTCTGAATAGTAGCATATGCTTTATGGTCCCCTTTAGAATAGTATATAAGGAAGACTCATGTTGAGTTCTTCCTTATCAATCACATATAAATCGACCACCATAAGAACACAAAAAGCTTATTCACCTTAAGAGTCATATCTATTTTGAAGCTTTTCTTACTCATTGTTCTTAAACCTGTTCTTAATATATATTCAGTAAACTTTGAAATATTATTTCCTGTTCATTGTTTATTTATATTTTGGTCTAAATCTATCAAACTTATCTGTTAGTTATTCAAATACGCTTCCGCATCAAACATTAACTTGAACTAATAGATCTGATAATCTTGTTTAAAGCAAAACGGGAACCAACAATTGGTATCAGAGCAAAGCTTGATTTTCAATATCAAGTGATCCTCGTTTTACAATTTTTTTTGATAGATTATTTTCACTCTTCATCACCAGATTTCTGGATATTAGTTGTACCCAGAAAAACTTTCAGATCTTCATACTCATAAATCCTCCATCAGATTATCCTTTTCTCAAAATGACAAATACCAATAACTTTTTTACCGCGGGCTCATTAACTAAACCTCCTACTCTTCTTAGAGATGAGTATCCTCAATGGAAAATAAGAATGGTTCATTTTTTTGAGGGTACTGAAAAAAATCTCAAACAATATCTTTATAATCTTCCTCCAGTTCCTATGATAACTATGCCACGTGTACCAGCTACTGACGAATCTCTTGAAATCCCTGAACATAAGAAACCTAAGCCGAAAGTAGACTGGTCAGATGAAGATAAGGCAGAAGATGAAGTTGCACATAAAACGAAAAGAATATTAATCATGGCTATCCCCAACGAAATATTTCAATCTTTCGATGCATGCGAAACAGCGCACGATCTTTGGAAAGAATTAGAAAGACAACTGGAAGGGGGTGCTAAAACACAGAAGAACCGAAGGGCACAATACATAAACGAGTAACATGCCTTCAGAGCCTCTGCAACAGAATCGCTGCAAACAACATACGATCGGTTCAACTCTCTCATAAACAAATGCAGAAAGTCTGGTATTCACAGAACCACGGAAGAAAATAACGTCATGTTTCTAAAGAGCCTGAACGATGAGTGGCTTCAGTTGTCTATGTCTTTACAAACAAATCAAGATCTAGACTCCTGAACACTCTCTGATCTCTATGGAACACTAGCCGCACAAGAGCCTCAAATAGCTCAAGCTAAAACACTAACCATTGTACCATACGCATTGATTAGTAAATCTACAGAGGCTACGGACAGACCAAGAAATGAGAGATCTACAGAGGAGAAAAAGAAGGAGAAAAAGAAGATGGTAATGATTGATAGCGAAGAAGACGAGCTGAAAGAGGAAGAAATAACTCTTGCGTCATTAGCTAAATCAATGGCTCTATTGACAAGAGAGTTTAGAAATAACCAAAGGAATTCTGGTAGAAGAGATGATGGTAGAAGAGATGAAGGAAGAAGAGAAGAATCAAATGACCGACAGAGGTCATACTACAGAAATGATGACCAACAGAGGTCGAGCGAAAGAAGCTACAGAGGAAATGACCGACAGAGATCAGATGACAAGGTAGGCCACACACAAGAATGCTACAAATGTGGTAAGCCTGGTCATTACGCAAACGAATGCAGAACAGAAAAAGGTGGAGACCAACAGAAGTCCGAAGATCGAACTGGAAACACCTCCCAAGGTTGTTTCAACTACGGCAAGCCAGGTCATTTCGCTAAAGAATGCAGAAGTAGACAAAATCTCCCACAGAAGGACTCAGCTTTTTACAAAAAGAAGGCTGAGTATTATGCGCAAAAATCCCTAATGGCGAACAAAGGGCATTCTGAGGCAAGCAAGGAGGACTTCGAGTCAGACTCTACCTCTGACGATGAATTCCCCACAAATGCCCTGTTCTGTGGCATGGCAGAAGTTGACTCCGGCACTGACACTGAGGTATCCATTTCAAACTCTACCTCAAATATTAATACGGTAGATGATGATTTATTTGAACTTAACAATGAACTGAAAGAAGTAAATAAAAGCATTCAGAAAAGGCTGACCTTTAATGAGAGAGAAGTAAGGCTTCTCACACAAGAAAAGGCCAAAATCTTTGAAGAAAAAGAAAAAATCGAAAAATATTGGAGCAAAAACGTAGATCCTTTAAAAAGACAAATTTCTGATCTAACCTATGCTTTAAAAATCAAAACAAAAGAACTTTCAGTTTCAAGAAATGAAACAACGGACATAAGAGCTCTCAAAGAATACTTTCAAAAGGAAAGAGAGGTACTTTGGCAAGATCTTTTAAGAAAAGAAGTTTTACTTAAAAACTATAAAGATGCACAGAAGGTGTATGAAAAAGTAAACTCTCAAATAGCAAGACGAGGTATAGGGTACAGTGATATTACCTTAGGAGTTGAAAATAAACAACTAAAACCTCTATCTTCTCTATTTGTTTTGGGAAAAACTAACAAACCAAACTTTCCAAACTTACTTTCTGTAAGTAAAAGGGTTAAAATCTCTGCAGAACCTCACTTGAGGAAACATACGAAGATGATCAATGTATGGTTTGAAAACACAGATTCATCATGTTCAACCTCTGTCAATAGAGGAATCAAACCAAAGAAATATCTGAAAACACAAGATCAGATTGGTATCTTTAAGTTTGGTAAACCAGAGACTCAAACACAGGTCGCTTTTGTCTGCATAATGAACGATGAAAAGAAATTATCAGCAGAAGCTCCTGAGTTTAAACCCATCTTTTCAGAAGAAAAACTTAAAAAATCTATTAAAGAAGAAATTTTGGATGTTTTGAAATCAAATGCTTTAGAAAATCTCAGTACATCTTCTATAAATCAAATTCTCGCTGAAAAGATCTCATCAGATACCTCTGCCTTCTATGAAAGTCATTCTACAGAGGAAGAAAGCTCGTACGATACATGCTCAGAAAATCCAGCCTCTGTCGAAAGAGATGACTCAACCTCTGTATATGAGGACAATTCAACCTCTGAAGACTCGGAGACTGATTCTAAATCAGGGATAGTTCACTGTGACACAGAGGATGTTAAATTCTCCTCTGAGGTTCTTAACAGAACAATTTCTCCAAAAGAGAAAATCACAGAGATACCTATCTGTCCAGATTTTCTCAAAATGTGTATACAAGTCAAAACCTATATATAGCTTGATAATCTGAAAAAGGCCTCTGAAAATCCTAAAAGCTCAAAATTTTCAAAACCTTTAAAGCAAATTAAAGAGAATCCCACTTGGCAACAAAAGGGAAAAAGGCCTGAAGCTAACAAATATTTTTCCTCTGTGACAGTGAAGAAAGATGTTCACCACAGAAGAGACTCACAGAAGGCAGGACCTAAACAAGACTTTTGCAAACAACATTCTAGTATTCATAGATCTTCTTGTAATAGGAAATCTAATGTTAAGAAAGAATGTAATGCCTCTGGGGTTCAGTTCAATAAATTCAATGAAAAGTTCAAACAAATCACGTCTCATATTAAATACTGTCATTGCTTTGATCTTATGTTCAAATTGAATAATCACTTCTCAAGTCCAGATTGCTTACTTTCCACTAAAATTCAAACTCCAAAGTCAAAACCTCGAGAGAAACAATCTGATCTTTCTACAAAGGATAAAATGTATTTCAAGAATGCTAAGGCAAACTTGAAAAATTCTAACAATATTGGACCCATATGGTTATGGGTACCTAAGTCTCTGTGATTGTCTTGCAGAAGCAACATGTGCCAATTTGGTATCTTGACTCCGGATGCTCAAGGCACATGACTGGCGACAGAAGATTACTATCCACATACAAAGAAACACACGATGGTGGATCTGTAACTTTTGGAGACAACAAGAAGGGACACATCAAAGGCTATGGAGTCATACAGAAAGAAAATATCTCTGTATACAAAGTTGCATATGTGAATGGCCTCAAACACAACCTACTAAGTGTAAGTCAACTCTGTGATACAGGATTCGATGTGTTATTCAAAAGAACTTTCTGCTCTCTACAAAGTGAAAACAAAGGAATGGAACTTCTGCGAGCTGAAAGAAGAGGTGATCTATATCTAATGAATTTTACTTCAAAATCCAAGGACAAAGTTTGCCTAGTAGCCTGCAAAAGTGAAGAAGCGTGGTTATGGCACAACAGGTTCTGTCACTTAAACTTTCACACCCTGGATAAACTAGTAAAACTCGATCTAGTTAAAGGTTTGCCAAATGTTAAATTCAATAAGGATCACTTGTGTTCGGCCTGTGAAATGGGAAAACACAGAAGGGCTTCCCACAAAGGCAAAACAGACGTGTCTTGCACTAGGCCTCTATACATGCTTCATGTCGACCTCTGCGGTCCCATTGCTATACAGAGCCTAGGTGGCAAGAAATACATATTTGTCCTAATTGATGAGTATTCACGTTTCACATGGGTTGAATTTATTAGAAAGAAATCAGATGTTCCAATTATACTGATAAATCTAATGAAAAGAATTCAAGTTCTTTATGACTGCAGAATACAGAAGTTAAGAAGTGACAATGGCACATAATTTAAAAATTGTGTCATTGAAGCCTATCTATCTACAGAAGGAATATCACCGAACTTCTCTGCCGCTCGCACTCCACAACAGAACGGTGTAGTCGAAAGAAAGAATCGAACACTTGTGGAGGCCGCAAGAACTATGCTACCTGCATGCGGATTATCAATGAACTTTTGGGCAGAAGCAATTTCTACTGCGTGTTATACACAGAATCGTTCAACCATTGTGAAAAGACAACTCAAGACGCCTAACGAATTACTTCACAAAAGGCGGCCAAACATCAAGTTTTTCCATGTATTCGGATGCAAATGCTTTGTTTTAAACGACAGAGATTCGAGAGGAAAATTTGAAGTAAAAGCTGATGAAGGCAAATTCATTGGATACTCTGCCACTTCCAAAGCCTACAGAACCTTCCTTACAAAGTCTCGCAAGATTGTAGAAAGCATTAATGTTTCTTTTGATGATTCATTCCAGATGACTTCTGAACAAATCAGTTCAGAACTCGGAATTAAAGGGAAATCCTCTGACATCTCAAAAACAAAAGAAGATTTGGATCTTCTATTTTTAGAGATGTTCAACAATGACTTTGATCCTTTTGTTGGAACCATCAGAATTTCTGAAGAACCATCCTCTGTCGGACAAAATCCTACAGGTATGACTCTAACAGGTACA
The DNA here is from genome assembly GCA_033807775.1 of Saussurea involucrata. NCBI lineage: Eukaryota > Viridiplantae > Streptophyta > Magnoliopsida > Asterales > Asteraceae > Saussurea > Saussurea involucrata. The sequence continues at coordinate 32,118,205 of CM066316.1, forward strand.
AATAATGTTTCATCTTCTTCTATAAATACTACAGATGCAATTGCCGAAGAAGAACATGCAGAAGATGAAACATCAAGAAAAACGGCCACAGAAGTTGATGAAAAACAAACTCCACAATCCACAGAAGAACCAATTACAGAGGAAATCGAGGACCAAGACTATACGTCCTCAGAGGAACAAACCCCACCACCACTCATACCAATATTTCCACAAACGGTAGAATCAACTACCAAGGCACGAAGAACGACAAAGGCTACACAAGAAGAAACACAAGAAGCTGCTGACGAAAGGTTCGAGGACATTGATGATCATCTTCCATGCACAACTCAGTGGACAAAAAGCCATCCTCCAAGCCAAATAATCGGAGAACCTTCTGACTCAGTAAAAACCAGGTATGCCACTGCTAATTTTTGTTTTTTTACTAACTTTATCAGTGTGATAGAACCAAAGAAGATTTCTGAAGCCCTAGATGACCCAAATTGGGTAGACGCCATGCAAGAAGAACTTCTGCAGTTTGAGCGTAACAAAGTATGGACTTTAGTACCTCTGCCACGAGGGAAACAGGCCATTGGGACTAAATGGGTCTACAGAAACAAGAAGGATGAAGACGGAGTGGTCATCAGAAACAAAGCAAGATTAGTAGCAAAGGGATATAGACAAGAAGAAGGCATAGACTACGATGAGACTTTTGCCCCTGTCGCACGACTCGAAGCAATAAGAATATTCTTAGCCTTCGCAGCCCACAGAGGTTTTAAAGTCTATCAGATGGACGTAAAATCAGCTTTTCTAAACGGTGAAATCCAAGAAGAGGTTTACGTAAATCAGCCACCAGGGTTTGAAAGCTCAAAGTTTCCAAGGCATGTATACTACCTTGAAAAGGCTCTATACGGACTGAAACAGGCTCCAAGAGCATGGTACGAACGACTTTCTACCTTCCTTCTAGTCAATGGCTACAACAGAGGTACAACAGATACTACCTTATTCTATAAACATAAAAAAGGTGAGATAATGCTTGTACAAATCTATGTGGATGACATAATTTTCGGGTCTACTAATTCAGAAGAGTGTAAATTTTTTGAAAAACTCATGCAGAGTGAGTTTGAAATGAGTATGATGGGAGAATTAACATTCTTCCTCGGACTTCAAGTCAAACAAACTTCAGGGGGAATTTTTATAAATCAAGCCAAATATGTCTCTGACATTCTGTCAAAATATAAACTCTCTGATACCTCTGCAATGAAAACTCCAATGGCCACTGGAAATAAGTTATTCTTAGATCCAAATGGTATCTCTGTAGAATGCACTCTCTAAAGAGGCATGATTGGATCTCTGTTATACTTAACAGCAAGCAGACCTGACATCATGCATGCCACATGTCTTTGTGCACGTTATCAAGCTAATCCTAAGAAATCACATTATGATGCGGTGAAGAGAATCTTTAGATACCTAAAGGGGACCAAAAATCTCGGTCTCTGGTATCCACAGAACTCTGGTTTTAGTCTTAAAGCTTATACAGATTCAGACTATGGAGGATGCATGCTCGACCGAAAGAGTACCTCTGGGAGTTGCCAATTCCTAGGTGGTAAACTAGTCAGTTGGACCTCCAAGAAGCAGAATTGTGTCTCAACATCCACTGCAGAAGTTGAATACGTTGCTACTGCTAGCTGTTGTTCTCAGGTTCTATGGATGAAAACTCAACTAAAAGACTACGACCACATCCTATTCAAAATACCCATCTTCTGTGATTCCAAAAGTGCCATTGCTATCTCTGCCAATCCTGTGCAACACTCGAAAACCAAGCATATCGATATAAGGTACCATTTCTTGAAACATCATGTTGAATACGGTACAATTGAAATGCATTTCGTGCCAACAGAATATCAACTCGCTAACTTATTCACCAAAGCACTAGACGAGAAAAGATTCAATTTCTTGGTGGGTAAGTTAGGAATGATAAACATGGTGTGACAATCCTATGTAAGTATAACTTTATCTTCTGTATATATGTAAAATTTCCTTTATTTTTGCTTGCTTTAAATTAATTTATTTCTGTTTGTAAGTTCTCAATCTTAAATAGTTCTTAAAATCACAGAGCTTCTGTAAGTCAACTCAGAACCTCTGACGACCCCTACAGAACCTCTGGAAAACATGACCTATGTTTTATGCAAAACTTATCATTCTTTGATCCAAGCATAGGTCAATGGGGAGCAAAAGGAAATTACTTGATCTACAGAGGTGATTAGATCAAGGGGGAGCAGAAGGGAACCCTGAAATGATCTAAAGAGATAAAACTTTCAAGGGAAAGCCAAAGAAAAATGTCGATGACTCCATATCGACAGAAGTCAGATATCACTGCCGAGAAAAGAAGAACCAAAAGGTATGTCTCTCGCACAAAAGGTTTTTGGAAAACAATTTTCTAGGACAAGAATTGTCAAATATGTCCTAAATATACTTTAAATAAACATTTCAAAAATCAAAAGCTCAAAAAGTTTCATAAAATTAGAATTAAGAGAAATTTAAGATCATAGAGCTTCTGCTGAGCTCAACAGAGGTTCTGCAAGAAAAATGCTCTGTGATCACAAATTAACCCTCTGTCGATCTTTTGGAATGTTATCTCGGAAACCGAAAACACAAACCATGACCTTCTCGAACAAACCGTTTTTTTTAACAGTTTTCTCGGACACAAACTTTCAAATATGTCCGAAAAACATCTCTTAAACCAAATCAAAAATTGGATGATCAAAAATTTTAACAAAATTTTTGTTATGAGATTTTTTCCCTCATAGAGCTTCTGCTGGCCCTCACAGAACTTCTGCAAGTTCCAACAGAGCCACAAAACCTCTGCGAAGCAAATTTCTTGACAAAAATCCGATTTTATCCTCTCCAATGCCTTTACAAATGTTTTGGTTAAAGAAGAACCCCACAGAAGTCATGATAACAATGAGATATATGAAAGGGATAAACAACAAAGATTTTCAAGATCACAGAGCTTCTGTAAGGTACAGAAGTTCTGGAGTAATAACGGTTACTTTTACTGAGAATGAATTGCATATGGCTAAGAATAACCCCACGCGCCTAGCATTAATAGGCCGCGCACGACGTCGTGTCATCTTCTGACATGGCCTACGTGTCCCATTTTCATTGGGCTTACATGAAACGTTTTCTTTGGAAAGTTGAACCCGCCGTTCTAACTCGAGTACGGATTCCAAATTTTAATCCATTGCCATATATTTTACACTTTCGAATTCTACTGTTTTACCCTCCTATAAAAACCAAGCTTACCCTCTCATAAACCTTTTACAAACTCTCATTCTTCTCCGGCGAAACCCTGCAAAAACCTGCAAGTTTCTTATTCTCAGTATCAAATGGCTTCATCTTCTCAAGCTATCTCCCCTGCAATCTCTCCGGCGACCTCACCAGAACATTCACCGGCTCATTCTGAACATTCAGAAAACCCCAACCCTGCCCAGAACATTGAACTAGAAGATTCCGGCGACTCAGCAGACTTTGCTCCGACAACACATCTGCAAAACTTCATAGCTAAGGATCACTTCGAAAAGGTACTACCAATCAAATCCAACAACTGCTATTTGGTCCCCTCACCCACTGCTTTCGGCGAAGCCCACGCCATTCTTCTGAACATAATGGAAAATCACATCCTCTTCCCTCTACTCTCAAGAACCCCAAAGAAAATACCAGTCAGATATCTAAACCAGTTTTGGTAGAGCTGCCGATTTGATAAAGACGACTCTATTATGAAAGGGTACATTTCAAGACCTGACAAATCTGAACATCTTGAAATCAAGTTCAACAGAACAATGTTCTCACTTGAGTTCAACCTACCCATGAGGGGTCTTCTTGGTTTGAAGAAATATGCAGAGCAACCAACAGACGACGAGCTCTGTCGCTTCGTAGAAATGCTTGGGTACAACACACAACTACGGAAGAGAAATGACTTCCGCAGAGGCAGATTACCACCTCTGTGGAACACCTTGTTCTCTATTCTTAACAGATGCCTGACAGGGAAGATAGGCAGCATTGACCAGACCTCGCATCAGATCTTAACCATCATGTATGGGGTGTACTATGATCTTCCACTCGATTACGCGACGATAATGATGCAAGAGATCATCAACACCATCGACAGAAAAAACAACACCAAACGGGTCAAAGAGAACGATCCCAACTTTCTACCACCTCTGCAATTCCAAAGAATATTGGGAGTATTGTTCGAACCTCTGTTGCTGATACAGAAATGGCCAATGGAAGGGCCAATTCCCAAACAGTTCCCAATGAGCAAAAATGTCCCCACTGATCATATAGATGGTTACTCACACTGCAGACCTCTGTCAAAGAAGCTTCTGAAGTATGCCTCGAATAAAACCCTTAAGAAAGAGTATATACGCGAACATAGAACTCCTAAACCGAGTCCTATGACACCCCCGCGTTTAGGTGTCCCCCTAGGAACAATAGTTGCAGAACCTCTTTCCACTCAAGAAGAAAAAGATCAGAAATTGGAAAAATACATGGCTATACAACTAAACTTCATAGCCAAACGTGCAGAACTTATGGGAAAGAAGTCCTCTTCAAAAACCTCTGCATATACTCCAAAAGCAAAGAAGAGAAAAACTGCAGAAGGCACCTCTACAAGCGCTGCAAAAGATCAACCTTCACCTCCTCATGCCACAGAAATAGGCTCCTTTGTTCCTCCATCGTCCCCAAAATAGAGGACGAAAGGAAAATCGAAAATCACAGAGGAAGGGGCACCAAAACCCAAGAGGAGGAAAACCAAAAAGAAGCATGGTAAATCACTTGAAAAGTTGGTTACCATTGCAGAAGAAGAAGAAGAAATCGCAGAAGAAAGAACTGCAGAAGAAGATGTAGAAGAAGGGATGGCAACAGAAGAATATCAATCACCCTATCAATCTCCAGATAGATTTGCTCACCAAGGAGACCTGAACGACTTCCTACAGAACCCTGACATTTCCAACACCCTAAATACAGCAGGGTGGACGGCACAACCTCTCGACCACCACTCCCCAGAAGAACAATATTTCCCCATTTCTGGCATTGACACACATCTGCAAGAAGATGACACAACACCCAAAGATCAACCAGCTAACACACCTATTATCCTACAGAACCCCTTCATTCAACAAGGATTGGACGTCCACAGAAAGAGTCCAAGCACAGATACAGAAGAAGAAATAGAGGAAATAGACATGTCAGAAGAAGCTATCAAAGAACGGAATCAAAAGAACGCCACAGAGTGGAATAAAGAAAAGGTTAAGGAAATCATAGAGAAAATGGGAGAAAAAGAAAAGGGAAAAGAAAAAGATGCCGAAGTTGAAGAAGGCACAAATCCCTCACCCCCTCCCAGTGCAACCCACATATCTAACTTCGCAGATCTAGCTGCAGAAGGAGTTATTGAAATAGAGCAGCACGGCTCGATCCAAACCCAACCCAACCAGCCAGAAGTCACTCTTTCGACTTCTGCGCCCACAGAAACCGGGGAATCCATTCCTAGGGAGTCTCCCCAGAGAGACTCACCTATAGTTCGTGATCTATCGCCCCAGATCACAACAGAACACCCTACAGAGGAATTCGTTTCCTCTGCCACACACACACAACTAGGGCCAACACTTCTTTCAGAGAGAAGTAGTGAGCACAACGACGAAGAGACTCTAGACAAGTCTCCGAGTCAACAGAAGGATAATCTAGTACCCACCTCTGAAGTGGATCTAGACAATGTCATTCACAGAACTTCTGTAGAGTCTGAAGCACTAGATGCTTCTGCTCAAGGATCAGATGGAAATCCTTCCACCCCCATCGTACAAACAAGGGTGAACGAAGGTGTCCCAGGAACAGGGACTCACTCTGGAGACGAATGTGTTCCTCCAGAGGTTACACAAGGAACACAAGTATCAAGGGATGAGTTCCAAACCCTTGTCACCTCTGTGAACCAAACAATGAAAGAGTTGCAAAGCTCTTTCAAATATTTTGCAGAGACAACATCGACGGCTATCCTGAAACTAAACACCAAAATGGACAATCTGTCCACAGAGGTGAAATCTGCCATCTCAGCGATGAAGTCTTCTGCCGAAACTACTGCCAAAGCTACAGCCACCTCTGCCGCTCAAGAAATCGAAACAAATGCAACTTCTGCGTTCAAGGACTCTGTCAAAAACTTCCTTGAACAAATGAATACGCAATCCAACAGAACAGAGGGCATTACTCATGCAGATCTACAGAATGCCCTAAAACAAGTACAAGCAGAGGCAATGCGCAACACGACAATGATGCAGCCAAAAGACTACATGACCAGAGCACAGCTAACAGAGCTAGGACAGAACGTCATAAACCAGGTCACAGAATTCATTGTCTCCTTCACAACAGCAAATGCCAACTTTGTCAAGGATTTCAGAAAAAGTGTTGGCAGAATGCGTTTTAAAACAGAGGCAGAGCTTGCGACTCTACTTGGCCTCTGTGATGACGTCTGTGCAAAGTTGATCGCAGCAGGAGCAGAATTACCGAAGAAAACTAAAGCTTCTTGCAGAGCAGAGGGTAGTTCTGATAAGAGTCAGGATGATTCTGATGATGACCATCCTAGTCCATCAGATAATCCTGAGGGGGAGAATACAAGGGAGAAAGCTACGAGCAGAGGAATGCAAACTCCACCAATCGCAGCAGAACCAATCAGTCAAGCCCCTCCAGAACAAACCCAAGATCAACAACAAACTCAACAGACCACAGAGACAACACCCATCTCTGTGGAATCAAGTCCTGAAGAAACAAATATTCCAGAAGCTGATCAGAAACCCACAGAGGCAACAACCACCCCTGTGGTAATCATTTTGGAAGAAAGTCCTTCAACAGAAAAACCCCCAACCATACCAAGAAGAAAGTCAATTGCCACCAAACCAAAAAGAGCAACGACCTCTGCTACTGATATTCTGAAAAAGATGCAAAATACAATGACTGATCGAATGTCACAGAGAGAAGAAGAAAGGCACAGGTTCACATTAGCATTCAAAATGGCAAGAAGATTCGACATACCTCAATCCACATAAACCGAGCTTACAGAAGAAGTCACCAAAGAACCTCTTACAGAGGTTACAGAGCAAAGAAAGCCAACAGAACCAACGCCACAAAAGTCCTCTAAAAAACAAGTATCAAAACCTACAGAGGCAACCCCCATCAAGCCAACAGAAGCACCAACCTCCAAACATACAGAAGAAACAGGTTCTGCACCTCCAAAAGCCAAATATAAGGGCAAAGCAATACTGACAGAAGAGCCCAAGAAAAAGAAGTCATTGCCCAAGCCTACAGAAAAATTAATGAAAAGCGCGTTTGATACCTTTCAAACTCCAAAGCCTGAAGAAGTTGACTGGGCATATGGATTGAAGCCTCTGTCAGACATTCTTCTAACTGGTAGAGCTGCAGAAGTTGTTCAAAAGATGGAGAGTCTCAGAAGACAAGTACCACAACCTGGTCCAACACATGAAGAGATGGAAGAAGTGGTATACAAATACCTCTATAAACAATCCTTTCAGACCAATCATCCTACAGATCATGTGACAGATCCAAGGATCAGAGAAGAATTTGAGAACATCTTCACAAGTACAAAGCCAAGAACCAAAGCAGATGTCTTCTCAATCCACAAGATCAAAAAGGTAATCTTCTGCAAATTCTCCTTTACAAGAACCTATCCAAGGGTCAGGTACAATCTTTACGAAGTCAGAAGAGAAGACAATTCATAAACCACCTTCGCTGATGCTGACCTAAGAAATATCAATCCTTATGATCTACCTGATCTTCTGCAATAGACAAAGGACAACTACAACACAGAGGCAAACACCAGAGCCTATCAAGTGTTGAGAAAAGCGATGAGGGAAAAGCTTCTTTCTCTACAGCATGATAGATTTCCAGCTGGGAAAGGATCTTGGTCTCAAACATCTGGATTTACGACCACCAGAGGATCGCTGCCCACCGGACGCCGTACCTAACTCAATCATCACAGAACCACGGTTTGGGTTAGTATTTCAAAACCCACAAGGCGAAGTTAAACTGTTTGTGTGCATGGACTGTCAGAAGTACGCAACTAGTACTCTGAACAAGTTCAGAACAAGCCTTGTAAAATACAGAGGTACATAGAAAATGGATAGAGATGCTGCAGATACTTTCATCAGAGAGATTGATGCAACAATCCGCCTAAGAGAACTCTGCATCAGTTTCTACAAAGAGATCAGAAGAGTCGAAAGAGACAACAGAAGCTACGACGACTTTAAAGATGCCAAAATCTGATTCTCAGACCTCCAATCCCTGCAAACCAAGTCAAAGTTTATCTTTCATTGTACTCAAATGTAAAATGCCTCTGGCATATTTCTGAATGAAAGAACCTTCGAGGTATTGTTTAACCTCTGTCTTATCTAACTTAGCCTAACTAAACTCGAAGTTAAATTTTTTATTTTTCACTACTTAGGGGGAGATTGTTAGCTTCAATCTTCCTAATCATAGAAGTATTTTGAAGTAGTGAAAAATAGGCTAAGTAAAGAAAGCCTCTTACAGAGGCTCTGCCGGACTTACCGAGGGCTCAAGATCAAGAATCTACAGAAGCTAAAGAGGCGCGCTACAGAAGCTCTGTCATACACGCAAAGAAGACCAATATCTCAGAATATAGGAAAGACTGCTCCACAGAGGACCAGACCGCAGAACCTCTGTAACTCTTTACAGAGCCTCTGTGGTCCTCACTGAAAGACTTGAAGATATTTATAATATCTTGCTGCTGTTACAGGACCCGTTCATCAACTTGCATGATAGCATGCCCTGTCCAATGTCGACGTGTCAAACTCTGATTGGACTCAATAGGGCTTAGTACATAATAGACGTCTGCTGCATTAAATGCAATACAACACGTCTTACTGTTCATGCCGTTCTTGCAGCTGTTCATGACATCCGTTCAACTATTCATCAGTACCGTCTGAATAGTAGCATATGCTTTATGGTCCCCTTTAGAATAGTATATAAGGAAGACTCATGATGAGTTCTTCCTTATCAATCACATATAAATCGACCACCATAAGAACACAAAAAGCTTATTCACCTTAAGAGTCATATCTATTTTGAAGCTTTTCTTACTCATTGTTCTTAAATCTGTTCTTAATATATATTCAGTAAACTTTGAAATATTATTTCCTGTTCATTGTTTATTTATATTTTGGTCTAAATCTATCAAACTTATCTATTAGTTCTTCAAATACGCTTCTGCATCAAACATTAACTTGAACTAATAGATCTGATAATCTTGTTTAAGCAAAACGGGAACCAACAGATACAAGATTTTACAATCCAAAGAAGGGATTGGGATTGGAAGAAAATGTTGTTTTAAAAAGAGCTCCAGTCAACTTGTATGATTTTGACAATTTGCAGAAACCAAGCTCTAAAAAGACAAAGGAGATAGTTTCTGATTCAAAAATAGAAAAGTCAGTTGTTTCAGATGATAAGATTAAGAAAGAAATTCCTAAACCAACAGATGAGAAACCAAAATACAATGACATTAAATTCAAGTATGATTCTATAAATGTCAGTTTCAAAAATAAACAACCAAGTTTTTCACATCATGACATTGAGAGCATATTTGATACAAGTAAGGTTTCTGAAACAGTTAATCAGAAGTCTGAAGCTTCTAGTCAGAACTCTGATTCTTGGAGTCAGAACTCTGAGTCTGAAGGTCAGACATCTGAGTCCGTTAATCAGAATTCTGATTCAGGTAGTCAGAAGTCTGAGTCAACTGGATTTTCTGAAACAAAGTCAGATGACTTTTCAGAGCTTGAAAAGAGGTTTAATCTTGTAAGTCAAGAACTTGAGGACTTGAGGAAATCTTTTGATGAACTTGAAAATGATTACTGTGATGTGGATGTTAAACTTGATGAAGCTTTAAAAGAAAAGAACATCTTTATTCAGAAAATAACAGAGCTTGAGAAACTGAAGACTGAGTATGATCTTTTTAAAATTAATGCTCTAAAAGATAATAATAATTTTTTAATGAATCAAGTACATATGAAAAAGGTGAATCATCTACTTCTTCTTCTAACAAAAAGGGATTGAATTTATCACGGAGTTATTGTGATAAATGTACTTGTACTTTGAAAACCAGTAATAAAAATGAAAAGGCTTATGGTACAGATCTGTTGTTACTTGCAAAGAAAAATCTTATTTGTGTTCAATGTGAAAGTGATTCATTCCAATATTCTCAGAAATGTCCAATCACAATAACCTCTGTTTCCTATATAAGAAATGACATTCAGAATACAGAAAAGAAAAATGTTTCTGTTCCTCAAACTCAGAGAAGAGAAATAATAAAAGAAGTGAAGCCTCAAATTAAAATCACAGGAAAGAATGAAAAAAGGTTTAATGTGAAAGAAAAGAATGTTGAAACTTCTTCAACATCTAAATTTAGAACTTTCAAGAAGAAATTGAACAATTTTGTGAACAGAAAATGTTCTGACTTCATAAAAGTTCAAGGAAAGTGGTGTTTGAAGAAAGACTTTGAATGGAAAGTCAAAGGTACTTTTGTTAAATCAGATAAAAAGGCTAACAAAGAAGGACCCATTCCAAAATGGGTACCTAAATCTAACTGATTGTTGTTGCAGGGCTGTCATGTGTGGTTTTTAGATTCAGGAGCTTCAAGACACATGACAGGTCAGAAATCTTTTCTATCAAATTTCACAGAAAAGGCTGGAGGAGCAGTAAACTTTGGAAATAACAGCAAAGGTCAAGTTAAAGATGCTATGCTCTTAAAGACAGAGAAAATCTTGGTAAGTTTGATAAAAAGGCAGATGAAGGATACTTTGTTGGTTATTCATTAACTTCCAAAGCATTCAGAATCTACAACAGAAGAACCAAGAGGATGATGGAAAGCATCAATGTAACATTTGATGAAGTCAGAATGAAGACTTCTGAACAAGATAGTTCAGAACTCATGCAGAACAGGACAAAAATGACTTCTGATACAAACTCTAATCCTATTAGTTCAGAACTCAATTCACTGTTTAAGGATGCTTTTCTTGAACTGACTTTTGATGCTTATGCAGAATTTGAAAACCCAAAGATGATCAATGAGATGAAAAGAACTTCAGAAGTGGTTCAAACAACTGTAATTTCTGATAAAGATCCACCTGAGGAATGTCCAACTCTGATAAATACAAGTGATGAAAATTCTGACCCTGATACTCAGAATTCTGAACCTTGTATTCAGACTTCTGAACCTCGTATTCAGAACTCTGAACAAGTCACTCAGAACTCTGACTTCATTGTTCAGAATTTAAACTCAAATTTATCAGAACATGGGGACAGTTAAGAATTACAAGCTATCATTGATGAGAATGATACAAACAACAATTATTCAGAGATTGATGTGCTTCCTAGTGCAAACAAATGGACTAAAGATCATCCCATTCATCAAGTGATTGGTGATCTATCAGCAGGAGAAAAACCAGATCAGCTACTGCAAATGAAGCAATGTTTGCAGGTTTCCTAAGTGTTATTGAACCTAAGAAAGCTAATGAAGCCCTAGAGGATCCAGATTGGATTTCAGCAATGCAAGAGGATGAGTCAGGTGTTGTCATCAGAAACAAGGCAAGATTGGTTGCTAAGGGATACTGTCAACAGGAAGGAATTGACTATGATGAGACATTTGCACCAGTGGCAAGAATAGAGGCCATCAGGATATTTTTGGCCTATGCTGCACACAAGAATTTCAAAGTATATCAGATGGATGTCAAATCAGCATTTCTGAATGGTATACTTAATGAAGAGGTGTATGTACATCAACCTGAAGGCTTTGTTGATTCATAATTTCCTGAGCATGTCTATATTTTAGATAAAGCTTTATATGGTCTAAAACAAGCACCAAGAGCCTGGTATGACACTCTTACTCAACACTTGTTAGGTTCAGGTTACAAGAAAGGTAAGATAGACACAACTTTGTTTTTAAAGAAACAGGGTAAGGATTTGATTCTTGTTCAAATTTATGTTGATGACATAATATTTGGCTCTACCAGTGCAAAAATGTGTGATGATTTTTCTAAAATCATGAAATCTGAATTTGAAATGAGCATGATGGGTGAACTAAATTTTTTCCTTGGACTTCAAGTTAAACAATTACCAAATGGAATTTTTATAAATCAAGGAAAATATGTAAGGGACATCCTGAAAAAGTTCAAAATATCTGATTGTGCTTCTATGAGAACTCCTATGGCAACAAACATAAAGTTAGATGCTGATCTCAAAGGAGTTTCAGTAGATAACAAACTTTATAGAGGCATGATTTGATCATTACTATATTTGACTGCAAGTAGGCCAGACATCATGTTTTCTACCTGTTTTTGTGCTAGATTTCAATCCAATCCCAAAGAATCACATATGTTGGCTATCAAAAGGATTCTCAGATATCTCAAAGGAACACCTGATCTTGGTTTATGGTATCCAAAGGAAACTGACTTTAAACTAACAGCTTTCACTGATGCTGATCATGCAGGAAGTAGAATGGACAGAAAGAGTACATCTGGTGGTTGTCACTTTCTAGGGGATAAAATAGTGAGTTGGGCATCAAAGAAGCAGAATTGTGTGTCCACATCAACTGCTGAGGCAGAGTATGTTGCTGCTGCTACTTCATGTTCTCAAACTTTGTGGATGAGAACACAACTCATGGATTACGGGTATCAGCTCAACAAAATTCCTATCTACTGTGATTCAGAAAGTGAATTTGCCATTACTCAGAACCCTGTTCAACATTCAAAGACTAAACACATAGATGTGAGGTATCATTTTATAAAAGACTATGTGGAAAAAGGAACAATAGAGATGCACTTTGTGCATACAAATTATCAATTGGCTGACTTGTTCACAAAGCCTCTTGATCACAAAAGGTTCTCATTTCTCATATGTAAAATAGGAATGCTTAATCTGACTAATTGATCTTACTTGTTAGTTAATTTTCAGAAATGTTAAATCCTGCTAAGTAAGATTTTCTGAGTAGTATACTCAGAACTCTGAGTCTTGTTCTAAGAATTCTGACTCTTGAGTTCAGACTTCTGCGTCTTGGGTTCAGATCTTCTGAGTCAATACCTCAGAAATCCAACTTTCAAGATTTCATTTCTGAGAAATACAAGTACTTCAATTTTTGTGGATTATTTTCTTTCTATTATTCTTTTTATCTCATCTCATCTTTATTAAGTACATGCTAAAGTCAAGGGGGAGCATTTATATCTTTTGGAAATCATTTCATGATGATTAAAAGGTTTGTTTTCATTTCTTATCTCTGATCATTCTAAGAAGAACAAGTTTTTAATGATAAATTTTTTCTCACTTGTTCAAACTTTATCTGAATCTCAAAATTTTCTTATTCAGATAAAAGATTTTAAATGAGTTTCACAAATCATCACTATTTGAACAGAATTCCGGTGATAAAATGATTTTCTATCTGTTCAAACCTCTTCTGAATAATTAAAGTTTTTACATTTGTCAGAAGTTGATTTTAAATAGTTTGGTTACAAGGCAAATTCTTCTGAATCATGGACTCAGAACTCTGAGTAGAATAATCAGATCTCTGATAAAGGAACGACAATCATCTGAGCGTGTTATTCAGATCTTTGACTTGTGTCAATATTCTATCCAATAACACGTGTCAGCTTCATATTTGGTTGATTATGCCTCGCATTTCATTTAAATCCTCTGTGGCATTTCAAATGTGTTGACTCCGTTATAACTTTGAACTTGTTTTTCCGTCAAACCTTTCAACTTCGCGGATTTTAAATAGGTCTTAAAATCCCACTTTCAAATTCTTTCAAATTTCAGAGCGAAAAGTGAGATACGACTCAATCCAGAGTTCTTTGAGTTTGTTTTCTTCTTAAATCATGTATGGATTTCGTAGAAGTAGTCATATATCCTTGCATAGTACTAAGTCTTTAATGGAGGAATTTGATTCGGACAACGATGAAGTTCAAAATAGATCTATTGAAGAAGAAGTAGTAGTAAACGATGAAATAAATGCAGGAGATGAAGAAATGGCTGAATCTGAGGGGAATGCAGATGAGGGAAATATGAATGTCGAACATGAACAGAGTGCTGCAGGGTCAATGATGTCAAGAAGACCGAATTTAGTGGAAAGAATTGTTCCTGAAAGAGAATGGTTGAAGTTGTCAGAAAATAATTGTGTGCTATTGTTTGAGGAGAGTAGATTTAAGCCTGAACACAGGATAATAATGGAGTTATTCAAATATCATCCGTACAGGAAATGGTTTAAAAGACACAAATCTGTCCCTGTTCAGTATATTCAACAATGGTGGAAAAATCTTAGGTTAGAAGAGAATAAATTTGTATCTGAAATTGGAGGAGTAACAATCACTTTATCAATTCCTGCACTGAGGGAAATGCTCAATTTACCAGAAAAAGATGATGTACAACAAAGGACAGACTTTGAAGACTCACCTTTAACAGAAGAATTGATTGCAGATTTTATGAGGTTAGGATACAATGAGGGGTTAAAGACTCTTAGTAGTTTCAGAAGGAACAAGTTACCACCAATTTGGGCATGTTTCTTTCATGTGGTGAATAAGTGTTTGTCAGGGAAGAATAGTTCTGCAGATCAAGCTTCAAAACAGATTCTTCAAATCTTTCAAGGTTTAGTGAAGAATAGGCATTATGACTATACTGCTATACTTTTGGAAGACATGAAGAATACATTTGAGAAAAATCAGAAGGCTATTCAGAAGAAAACAAAGGATACACCCCTGTCATATATACCTTACATAAGGTATTGGCAACTTGTGATTTGGTATGCAATGCAAGGAAACAGAACCATTCCAAGAAAATCAGATGAGCAACATGGACCCATTTTCTATTTGAGTAAGATGTCTTCTGTTACTAATATTCAAAATTATCCTAATCACAAACTCTTGCCAAGATCACTTAGGAATTACATTCCAAGGGAGAGTTAGATTTTAAAAGCTTATTGCACCTCTATGGGAATTGAAGAACCTCAAATCCCTACCCACGAGGACCAACCTGAGAAGAGAGGTGAGGGGTCTAGTCATGTTAGAGAGGGGGAGGATGTTCAAATGGGTGAACATTCTAAGAGAAATGAGGGGCAAAATTCTGAGAGCTCGGTTAGAATTTGTGAGGAAAAACAGAATGAGGGTGGTGAGGATGAGAGAATGTCACCAGAGGTTCAAACAGAAAGAGATGCCTCTGTATTAGCTAATCTTAACCAGGTAACCACATCTGCTATTGAGACACGACTCTTGGTGTCCAATATTGAAAAAATCACCATGGACCTAGTGGTGGATCTTGAACAACCCATCCATACCCACTCAGAAGCAGTTCAACCTGCTACTGTTTCACATAAATCAGGGGAACCATCCCAAACTCATTTGGAGGGAGGTGATAAATCCCAACCTATTTTTCATCACTTTGAGTCTGGATATCACAGTCCTATCCATATTGAGCCTGAAATTCCTTCTAACACTTGCACAAATCAGGAATTTCGTATTCCTGACAAAACATTCATACACACTCCTAATTTTGGATGTCAAGGATTGGATGGAAGTCCTGGTGAGGTGAACATTAAAAAAGCTTCATTAAAATATGTATCTGTTGTACAAGATGACTTAGTGTTATCTACAGGCCATGAGTCCTCTGGACACATGAAAACTGGACCATCTGTTGGTTCAGGTTCACAGTTAGACTCTTCTGAATTTGTAAAGATTCAGAAACAAAACACGGTGATAGGGGAAAAAGTAAAAAAATTGGAGGAAAAGGTGGATGGACTGAATGATGAGGTAAAGGAGTTGAAAACTATGTTGGAGGGGAAGATGAAATCTGTTGAGACTGAGATAGATGATATGAACATATCCTTGGAATCTCATAAAAAGGAGATCAAGGATATTATTTCTGAATTTCAGAAGAATCTGAAGATACAAATGCAGAGTATGCAAGACTCTATAGTTCAAGTAATAAGTACTTCTTTGGCTACAACTTCAAAACCATTTGCAATTATTCCACTTGCAGAAGCTGAACCTGAGGTTAGTAATGTTCAGAACTCTAAAAGGAAGTTTGATGATGATGATTCTCATGATCATCAAAAGGGGGAGAAAAGGTAAAAGATGGGTTCTGATAATGATATCTGTGTAGAAGATTTTGAAATGGCAGATATATGCAGTTGGTTCAGACAGAGGCAAATATTCAGAAAGTGGATACTCAGATTGTTCAGATTACAAGCTCAGATACAGAGGAAATGGAGATGGAATGTATGGATGGTAATGATTCTGATAAAACAGAGGAATTGAACTTAGATGCAGAAATGGAAGTTAATTCTGATGAAACTGAAGCCATTGAGGAACCTGTTTTAGGGTCAGAGGAAATAGATGAAAGATTAGTGGTTGTGAACACTTGTACATATATTGTCCCATATGTCAGAGTTGACTTGTTGAATTCTGAACTGGAAGAAAGGAGTTTGAATGAGATTTTGATCAGAAGGATGCACAGTGAGTTAGTCAGAGCACTCAATGTTCAGAAAATTCAAAGGGCTGTGAAGGTGGTAAGACCTATTGATCTGATGGGAGAAGAAGATAGTACTGTTGGCTATTCTCAGAAATTTCAAGAGGATTTTTATTTCAACTATGTGGATGACATTGCTGATGTTGAAGAAGAATATGAAAAAGTTAAAGAATACTTCATGCCTTCAGAATATCTATTCAGAAAGCCAATTGAGATCCCTAAGATTGACTTGAAAATGTTAGAAGAGCCTGTATGTGACTTTGTTCTGGAAATGAGTGATGTACCTCTTACTAGACAATTTCATGATGACATTTTTCCAGAGGAAACATATGAGAATCTTTATCACACAGAGGAAGACTATGAGGTTGTGGAAAACAATGTTGATGGTTTCATACATGGGAGATCTCAGATGATTTATGCAGAAGCCTCAAACAGATTCAGAATTCCTGATTCAAGACTGCACATTCAGAAAAAGATTGAGAAAGTACTGATGTTTCAAATAGAAGAGTTTGATGGTCTGAAATATGTAAGATTGGAAGTTCTGAAAGAAAGAAATGTAAAAGTGGTCATGTCTAGCTTGGATTTCCACAGATTGATACTTGATGATCAAATCTTCCTAGTAAAATTCTTTGCCAGTACTGAAGAGGCCTGGATTGAGATTGAATGCATGAGACATCTGGGCATCTATGTCAGGAACATGTACTTGTATGATTTTCAACTGGCCATTGAAGGAAGAAAAGAGAAATGCAACTTAAGCTGTCCAGTGATGGTTCCAGGGATTGGTGTAAATAAGCCAGGATTTATAAATGAAGGAATGGAATCAGAAGGATTTGCATATACAGTTCATGAAAGACTTGAACTATTCAGATTAAAGGATTTGGTGAAATATAGTAATGCAACTTTGAGTTGGTTACTAAATGAAATGAAATGGTATTCTGGTAATGAAAGAGAAAATCTTAAGAGAAGATGTGTGAAGTCTGTGAAAAGAAGATTGAGTCTCAGAAATAAGATTAGAAACTGTGGTGAATGGTTATTATCAGAAGTTAATCCTAAAAGAATGTTGCATAGTGATTTTGTGTTTCCAGCAGAATATGAGGTGAATGAGATTTTTTCAGAAGAAATTGAAGAGACAACTTCTCATAGTGCTCAAATGACAAGTATTGATCATCCTGAACAGTCAGAACCAAAAGAAGATGAAAGATCTGTAGACGTGAATGGGTATTTTCTGGAGTTTGATCTGCCAAACTTCTTTAATCCAAGTGAAGTAAACTTTCTAAGTGTATATCATGACAAACCGAAAGAGACTCAGAACTGGTTGGCTGAGAAATCAAGATGTCTTGGAAAACCAAAGAAAGATGTGTATTCAGATTTTCTAATCACTGGGATCAGAGAACTAAAGATCAAGCAGTTCAGAAAGCAAGAATACTTATCCTTTGAAGTATTGAGAGAAGATGGAAAGGTGTACTATTTTACTGATGCAGACTTTGAAAAGCTATCAATAATGGATTTCTACAGACTACACAGTATGTTGTGCTTCAAAGAATCAAGCAAAGATAAGAATGAAAGGCATGCAAGGATTGTAGTGATTGAAGCTATGTTTTACATCCTAAGATGGCATTGTTATACAGATTTTCAAATAGCTCTGTATTTACAAAGGCCAGGAGTCTATCTTTCAAGACCCATCACAGATCATGATCAGAAGCAAGTATTAAGAACTGGAAGTGTGTCCAGACATCCAGAATTGGGAGTCTTTTTGAAAAACAAGAGTGAAAAGATCTTTTTCAGAGCAAAGGAGACTGCAAAATACTGCTCTGGAACTTTGAGATTCGTCAAGCACAATTTGGAGAAAAAGATGTTGAAAACAAAGCAATCCAACATAACTTAGGAAGTGATAACTCAGCAGATTGAAACTATTCAGGAAATTATTGATAGAATTGACAAGAGACTTACTCAGAGGAATGTGCTATTACAGAAAATTGTTTCTGCATTGAAAGAGCTTGGTGATACAAAGTACAAGTTTATTTGACAAAAAGGGGGAGATTGTTAGACCTGGGTTTTGTCAATAAACCAAGTGTTAAAGATCTGATGAGAAGGCTCAGATGTTCTAATATGAAGGGTCAGACTTCTGACTAAGAAGACTCAGAAGTATTACACGGAAAGTTACTAAAGAGAAGAGTCAGAAGTTCTGATATGCCTAATCAGATGAATGTTCAGTAGTTCTGAACAACCTGTTCAGAACTTATAACTAGATACTTTCCTTAGTATTTAGTTAACTAATTAGGACACGTGGATTGTTCCTATTAGTCTTTCATATATGTACTGTAGCTTTAGTGTTTCCGTTGCGGTATATATAGTGGTTAGCACTGTTGCGCTAACTAACTTTTCCTTTTGTATTCATATTTTGTAATCTTTGAGATACGCTCTCTCTAAGATCTGTAAATCTGTTCTTCATTGAATACAAGTGTTCTTGACCAAATTACTTCTCGATTACTATTCTATTCATTGTTATATTGATTGTAAGATTGTATACTGGACTATCAGATGCCACACGGATTCCGTTAGCAAAAATCTCTAAATTTAACCACACTAACGGAAATTGGACCAAAAATGTTAGAAAAACTAACTGGTCACTAACTTGTCCAGTTAGTACTATTCATCTCCACTAAAACCGTAATTCACGTTGAATACACCTCCACTTATCTTCCAATTTTGAAGATCAAAACCACTTTCTTGTGGTTCCATTATGCTTCTAGATGATTAAGCAAACATTCTCCATGAAATACAATTTACATGCATCGTGAAAATTCATCATCTTCATCAACCTTCACGTAATGAAGCTTTTCTTTTCTATTTTTCTTTTAATTTCCCATGACTAAAATGTCTTCCAAATCGTTTTCTTAGCAATCAACAAAAGATGTTCTCCATGAAGATTTAATCTCATGCACAATTAAAAACAGTAGCATCAACTTCCAATGACATAACAAACTTTGCCGGTGACCTTAACAACCATTTTCCGGCAAGGTAACAACTTTTTCCGGCGAGCCTTCCAACAAACCAAAAATTTAGAATTCTTGCTGGAATTTTTCATCAACATAATGCAAACAGATCAAAACACCATAACGAACAGATCTGTAATGGTTTGATTGCAAAACATCGATGGATACTCAATTTTTCGGCCAAATCCGGTTTTCCGGCGAGATGTTTTCGTTTTCCGATCTGGGAACTTCCAACAGCTCTAAGGATCTGAATTCTTGCTGGAAGTTTATCCTAATTGTGCAAAATGATCATAACAGCAATGATGAACAGATCTGTGAAGATTCAGTTCGATCAAGACACTAACTCCGGCGAAAAACGTTTTTTTTCCGGCAATAACTTTCAGCAATTCAATCTTACTGTTCTTTCATCGAAATTCAATTATGAAAGTTTCATACTGATCAAAAACATAAAATAAATGGATTCTTGGAAGAATTATCGATCAAAAACGTCACCTAAACAAGATCAATCATAACCTAATTAACAGCATCGAGAAGCAACTTCACTGTTGAACTTTTTGAAATCAAATCTTACTAAAATCTTCATATTTTCAGATCTGATCGTTGCGTTCACTTCAGAATCGATAAAGAAAAAGATCGGAGTAGATAGAATCGAATCATGCACAACAAAATATTCAGATCTCATGATCTTCACGGAGAACACCGAAAAACTCTCGAAAATATTCGAAATTCATCAAAACTTGTCGAAATTCGATTCTAAAAATTGGAGATGATCTGGAATCGAATAATGAGCAAATCTTCAAGAACATAAGACATTTGAACAGACTTACATATAAATCGGGCAAAAATTCACTTGAAATGTTGAGATCCGATGATCGTATCGAGAAAAAAATTCATCGATTTGGCTCTGATACCAATTGTGAGTCCATGATTTTCAACAATTCAAGTATTATGTAACAAGATGAGGTAGAAGAGGACTAATTATTTATTAGAAAAGTAAACCTAATCTAGAGAGAACAAAATATGATTTGAGAGCTACATCTTGTATTATGAATTAATTAATACAAAATTACATAACAAGTCCTATTTACAGTCCCCCTCCCTTGTTACAGCACTTAAGCCCAAGCCCATTTAGACATCTAAGCCCATTAGGCCCAAAGCCTTTACTTTACAAAACTTTCTAATATTTAGCTATGTTCTAAAGGGCGTGAGGCGTGGCGTGGCGGCGAGGTCAAGCCTCAAGCCTTACGAGTTACGGCGAGGCCATAACGTTTTTCAAGGCGTGGCTTAAGGCGACAAATTTGTATATATATATATATATATATATATATATATATAGAAGTATGTGTCAATGTCATGAACAACAATGATTAACAAATTAAATTCATATAAAACTATAGGCAAAAGAAGAACCATACGTTGATAATTTTATATCGTATATACAAAGCATACAAAAATGATATCAATTAATCATTACAAAAAGAATGTTTTACTAATGGTTTCATAATTCAAACATCTCTAATCTAAAATTCTAATATCATACACAAATCTTCCTTACCTTTAACTTGTGGTTAATGAATTCCCGCTTTTAGTGAATAATTATAATCATTAATATTTAACTTAATAAGCCATAAATTATATATAAGTAAAACAAAAAAAACAAAAACTCACGCCTAATACACGCCTTATAACCCACCGTAACGCGCCATAACACGCCGTAACCCGCCTCAAACACGTCATAACGCGCCATAACCCGCCATAACGCGCCATACTGTAAGCTACACCTCAGAGTCGTGCTACGGGCTTTAACGTGGCGGCAAGGCCACGCCTCGACATTATGGCGCGCCATAACGCCGCCAAAACGCGTTTTTAGAACCTTGATATTTAGGACAACTTTAGTGTCCTAACAATATATATAGCAACTATATGGACCACCACCACCACCACCCCACCGCTATTCCATACACACCAACATGGCAACTTCGTCGGCCCCTATGTTTCATCATTTTTTAAATCGCATGTGATTAACTTCGTTTAACATATGATCTATTAGGATCACATATGATCCACTATGTCGATTTTTGTACATATTACATATGTACATATATATACACATACGTTAATATATATATATATATATATACACACACGTTAACCTTGACTTTAAATTCCTCCTAACTTCAGTCCAGTTTGATCCCGTCCTAGCAACGAACACCTTACTACTACAAGAGTGCAAGACATTGCTCTGCCCTTCCACTAGAATCCACTCGGGGTTGGAGGAGAAGCTAGTCCAACTTCTTGAGCAACTGAGAATCACACAATCCTTCCCCTATACAGGGTTGGGTTTCGGCGAGAAGTTGGGGTTAATGTGAGAAGTGTGAGAAGTGGTTATCAACCGTTGGATGAGAAATAGATGCACATTAGGATGAGATGCACTAGATCAACTCCTTTCTAAGTCGCAATTCATTGGTGGGCATTTGATTAAAAGTGATAAACGGTTCAGATCCACTTGTCACGTTTCTCACGTTAACCTCAACTTCTCACACGATCCTTCACCTATATATATGTATATGTATGCATATGGAACTTCGAAGGCATGCACAAAGCATCCATAAGCCTTCTCCCCTTTGATTTGGTCTTCCTCTTGTCTGAGAAAACAAATATATATATTTATATATTTATATATACATATATATTTGTTTTGAGGAAACTTTGGGCAGGTGATTTGTTGATCCAAAGATCTCATAAACAGATCGTAATTTCTCCTGGTTAATAATAGATCTTTCTCTCGCTCTCTCTCTCTCTCTCTCTCTCTATGTGGACGTGCACTATAACCCCGATAGTGGAACCACGTTAAACATCGATGTCTCATTAGACCGGTATGAATCAATAGACCGTAATATACAATATTTAGAACTTGTTAATCTGCATTTCTTGTATTGGGTCAGTTGCACTATGGTTTATTGTTATTACTTTAGGACTGTAAATCACTTTGAAATACAATATGTTGTATTGTAACTGTGATCGACGCCTACAATTGGTATCAGAGCTTGATAGATCTAAATTTTAACTTAGATTGTATATTTTAAGTTGCAAGCTAGTTGCTCGGTAAAATGTCTGATGGTTCAGGAAATCCGTTTGCCGGCCCGTTTCCGACACAACCCCGAATGTTTATAAAGAATTTTATTTTAAATTATCGGGGTCCAAGATTAAAGTAGAAAAGTGGAACGGGGAAGGTGATTTGGGTAAATGGCAGTTCACTAGTAGCAATACTTAGGAAAAACGATGTTCACCCCGTAGTCTTTGCTTCAGAAGAAAAAGATCCAGATATCAACCTTAGAGGCTAAGAAAATGGTGGCTTGGGCTTTCACTACCTTACAGATGGCTATGAGTTCAAATGTTATTTTTGAAAAGACAGCCACATGGACTTAGAAAGATCTTGAGGATATTTATCTCACGAAAATTTTGACTAACCGACTTTTATTGATTAGGTCATGCTTATTCTTCCAAATGAAGGAAGCTACAAGCATTCAGGCCCATATGAGTGAATTCGAAGATACCAGTATGAAGATTGAAGTTGAAAGCAACATATTCTATTTTTGCCACAGATAATGGGGCACTGGCTTTGATTTTGTTGTATTCACTTCCTGAGAAATATTCCCAATTCATTAACAGTTTTGTCTATGGAAGAGATTCCATTTCTTTGTCTGACGTGAAAGCATGAATGATCTATGAAGAACAAAGAATTCAGATGAAAATCGGCAATAGTTCGTGGGATAACATTGTTAACACCAGATCTACTAGGTAATCAACATAGAATCAAACTCCATATTCATTGATCTTGAGAATTCTAGAAATACATAAGAATGATGTACTTTCTCTCTCTAGAATGCTCTCATCTCTCTCTCTCTAAGATATTACAATATGAGTTTCTAACCTTGCTTAAACACTAAGCTAAACTGTTGGTCCCAAAGGGGTTATACAAGTTTATAGAAGGGGGGGGGGGTTGAATACAAACATACGATTTTTACTTTTGTAAATAGTTTATTGATATGTATCAAACAATTTAAACTTGTTGCGGAACAAGATTAAGGAATAAACCTAATCTATACAAGCTATAAGAATCACTAAGATTTCTTGCACTAGAATTAAGAGATAAGGAATTTAGAATACTTAAGATAAATATTCTAACACACAGTTTCAGCAAGGAGAAGGAATGACCGAAGGTGTTCAAGAAATGAACTAGGGTTTCCTTTATATACTGCATGCATTTAATGCACAATAGTACAACTTTACGTGTGGCAGCAGTTGGTTGGTTGGATGGTTTGACTTCAGTAGACAACCTAGTAGCCGCATGATGAACAGTGTAGAATCAGAGTTGGTTGTACGATTCTGGACAAAAGGGATGTCTGTTCTGACATTATCATAAGACAAAAGTTACTTGTAGAGGTGGCTTCATGATCAGTGTTCACTGAGGGAATCTTTATCAGCGAATGATAAAGTTCAGCGTTCGCTGAAGTCTTATACTTGAAACTTCACGTTGAGTGGACAGGTCCTGGCTTCGCTGATATCCGCATCAGTTCATTAGTAGACTTGTCGCTGGTTCTTTGGCTTGATCTTCGACTTCAGCGTAGAACATGATTTACGTGAAACTTGTCTTCAGGGATCATAAGTAAACAACTAAAACTATCAGCGATCATCAGTGAGGTTGAACAAGCTCAGGGCTCACTGATGAACAGTGTTTGCTGAATATGTAAATTAAAGAACTTGAGTTTCCTATCAGCGGTACTGTAGAGACCTAATACTTATTAGCGATGGTGAAACTATAATACATATTGTCTACTTACAATTTTCACTAAGTGTTTCTCAGAGTCATTATCAAATCACTGAGGGTTTGGATCAACAATCTCCCCCATTTTGATTATGACATAGCAATAAAGAAAATTGCTAAGTAAGAAAACATAAGGATAAAAAAGGACTCATAAAATATTTGTCACATTTACTGTTTTCGGGGATCTTTTTAAGTACTGATGGAGTAAAGTACATTTACTGAAATTTTTCATTAAACTTCGTATCAGTTACAAAGGAAAGTGGAAAAATTACAAGTACAACAAATAATAATTATAAGTACAAAAGATACAAGCTGATAAAGATAGAAGAATTACTGGGAATCCTATCAGCTATACAGGTTCATCCTTAATGAGAAGTTCATCAAGGGTATTTGTGGTAGGGATCATCCAGTTAGGGACTTTTTCTCCAAGATCCCTTTTTCGCTGTGCTTCTTTAAAGATCAGGGGCTTCATGAAGTGTCCGAGAAGATCATCTCTGTGATCGCACCAGTAGACAAGATCTCTGAACTGTTTGATAGGAGCAATACATAGCTCAGAGACACATTGAAAACATTTTCGTCCAGTGTAGTCGTTGAAGAAGATACCATAAGGATCACTTAAGACTTTTCCAGGGACAGAGCGTTCACCAGGGGGCAGAGAGACGTCGAGTGCTGAGAGATCAGGGTTAGGACCAAGAACTTCTTCTTGTGAAAAACCAATTCCGATTTCATTTCTGATAGGAGGACCTGAGTCTGAAGATGTTATCTTCTTATTTACAGCAGGCCTTCTTCGTTGAACTGGAGGAGGAGGAGGAGGGATATCAACGGCTGATGTAACCAAGTCGACCTGCCTGTTCAGAGCTTTTTCGACGAAGGTTTTGAAGTTTGAACGTGACCGCTGAATGGCAATCCGCATCTCCAACCATTCAGAGAAACCGTACTTGGCAATTGATGAAGGGTAGATGGTTTCCTTTTGACCATTCTCTCTGATGAGGTCGATGTCAACGACTGGAATGTGTATGGACATCTTTCCCCTGATGTTCACCTTGGTTTTCTTCTCGATGATCTTTGTGGCGTCCTTCCACAGTTGTCGCTGAACAGAGATAGGAGTTTTCTTCAGTTCAGGGTCTTTCATCGATCGTTGGACGAGCTCAATAGCATAGGCTTTATCTTTTTTCTTCAGCTCTCTTTAGATTGGCAAGTTGTTTTTCAGCTTTGAGGTGTTCAATGACTTCCTTTTTGGTTATTTTGAATCGAGGAGCACAGAAGATTCGCTGATCCTCAAGCTGTTTAATCATAGCTACTCTCTTTGCCAGCTCTCTTCTTCACTTAGTTGTTGAGGAACCAAGGAAGGTCTATTTTTGTGAGAGAGCAGTTCTTCTTCTTGTTCATCAGTCTCAGCGAAGTCTAAGACCGGGATTATTTCTTCAGCGCTCGGGGTTGGGATTATTGGAGTTGTAGCAGTGGGAGCTTTAGCTTGACCCTCAAGCAGGGGAGAGGACTAGCTAAAACACAACGATCATATAGATTAGATCATTTGGGAGAAGAGATAGAGAAAGAATTAGGTTAAGGGTATAGAGGTTTTATGGAGAGTAGAACTGAGGTTGAGAAAGGATAGAGGATGGATGCAGTGTAAAGGAAGAAAATATATGTTACCTGACAAACTGTCTTTCTAAGCAACATCGTTAGATTGTCTTTAGCAGCGATGCCTGTATTTTTTCCCTTGTCGGCTTCAGTCGCTGCAAGTTTTTTGGTGGTCCCCTCCTCTGATGATTCTTTGATAACTTCCCCTTTTAGAGCAGGGGTACTTCTGGGTTGGAAGGAGAAGTCGACATCATCATCATCATCATCGTCATCATCATCATCATCCTTTTAGGTGATGCTGATGGTTCGTCATCGTGAAGTTCGAGATCTTCTTCGTCTTCTTCTTCTTCCTCAGCTTCATCTTCAGATTCAACATGCCCTGGAGAGTTTGCATGTTCTTCGACATTCTCCCCCTCAGAATCAGCGTTGTGTAGGGAGAATTCGGTTCCCTCAGGGTTTTCAACTCCCTGAGGTTTTTCAGCAGATGTCTCTTTTTCATCGCGTTTCTCCCCCTCAGAGTTATGGGGAAGATCTTCTTGATTCTTCTCCCCCTCTTCCTCATGACGGTTGGGGGAAGTAGTAGTAGTTCCAGCAGCATCAGCTTTTGGGTCACTGTCTTCCAGGCCAATGAACCCAACAGCAGTTTCAATCGCTGCCATTCTGTCTTCCAGGCCAGATATAGCAGGGTTGATTCTTTCAAGATGAACCCGATCGACCTGAGTAAAATGAGAAGGAGGACATGTTTGAGCATTCAGGCGATCCAGGATTTGCTGCAGAAGACCTGCAGCATTTCCCACGGATTGGGTTAGGGTTCCCATTTATGTCTTCAGAGACGTAACCTCTCCCTGAAGATTGCCCACCACTGTCTGCAACGAAGTGACTTCGTTGGACAGTGTGGTGAAGTTGTTGGAGAGGTTTCCGCTGGTGGTGTTCAAGGTAGTGATGGAGGTGGAGTTGTCAGCGAGAGCCTGAGCAACATTAGAAAGGCTACCTTCCACCTTTTCCAGATCAGCGCTGGGTGCTTTGCCTTTCACCTCAGTGGTGAGTGTCTTTAGAGCGTCCCCAACGTTTGTAACCGCTGAGGAGTTTGAGGAGAGAGTAGTGGTGAGAGATTCCACTTTTGTAGACAAATCCTTAATGGCATTGTTGATGTCACCCAAATTAGGACCTGTAGAAGATAAAAAGTTATGAACAAAGGAAAGCTCAGAAGTTGGGGATTTTGAGAGAGGAGTGTTTAGGATTTTATGTATACCTGCGGGTTGGTTGACGAAGTCATCAAAATTTCGATAACCTGAAAATTGTTCGTAGTCGTCTTCTAGAGATGGTTGACGTATAGAGGTGCCCGTAGGTCATTTATTTTGATCCATCATCCGTTGTAGATCTCCAGCCGATGTGTCATGCAGATGAATGACGTTTGTTGTAGAGAAGGGGGGAAATAGAGGTGGAGTGACCAAAGAAGTGGAGGGAGGAACAAAAGTTGAGAAGAGGGATTGGGTACCAGGTTCAGCGTTGGATCCGCTGAAGAATAATTCCGCAGTACTTAGAGGTACTGAGGGAGGGGGGTTTTGTTCCAAGACAACTTCAGCGTCTAGAGGCGCTGAAGTAGGTATTGAAGGGGTTGGTTCAGCAGTTGTGGCAGAGCATACCACGGAACTTTTCAGGGTCTTCTTTGGACAGACAGACGTGGAGTCTTCAACTTGGGTAGGCTTAGGTCCTTAGAGGTCTTCTTGGGTTTATGGCTGCCAAGGTGGGTGTTAGAGTGTTTCCTTTTTCTAGAAGGAATGGTTGGTGCGGCCTGGGTACCAGCGGTTGGGATGACCGCTGCCGATGTGGTAGCCGCAGAAGTAGAAGAAGAATGAGGTATGAGAAGAGGTAATAGAGTAGAGAGATGTACCTCGTTTTCCACTGTCTTGAAGTCGAGGATCTTGGGGCCGACTTGGGATAACTTCAGGTCTCCCACCTTAGGGTATGAATCCCCATGTCTTTGTCGGAAGAGAGCACTGAGAAAGCGGGGATATGGAACATTCAGTGGCCTATTTGCTTCGTCGACTCTGAGAATCATATCATCGGAAATGATCTTGGCCTAGTCGATGTGAAGGCCTTTCATCAGCGCATACCCCATAACCTGTTGGGGTTTAAAGGCTTGGTCGGTTGACCCGACTTTGGCGGTCATGCAACTGATAAGATGTGCGAAGATGAAGTTCACCTCGCTTGGCATTTTGGATTTGAGGATCTGTGTGAGCTTCTTCTCAGGGAGTTTATCTCTCCCTGTATATCAGGTGTAGTTCATTGCATCCAGAAATGCAATGATTGCAGCTCTATCAGCCTCTTTCTTGACATTAGGCAGAGGATCAAAACGTCTGTTCTTGGAGCTTCCAGGGAGGTTTAAGGCAGACCTGATAGCTCCGGGATTGATTTTGGCTTCACCATGTTCAGTGTCAAATAGAATGACATCGATCATCTTTTTAGGGTCTTTAGTGGAGGGAATCTGAGCTCTTCTAGTAGTATACCAGAACTGAACGAGGAGGTTCTTATGAGTAGGAGGTTTCACGGTCAGTGCTGTCGCCAGAGGACAGGTCTTCAGAAAATTCACAGCATCATTTAGATGAGTGATGTTTTTCCTTGGGGGAAAGTCGAACATGGCGTATGGGTTGTTTCCTTGGAATGTGACCTGTTCCATTGTGAAGTTGACATTTGGGGCTTTGACAAGTTCAATCTTGTCATAGGTAGTAGGAGACTGAGTAGCATCAGTGGTTGCCATTTCTGTTCACAAGATACAAACATGAAGAAGATATAGAGAAGTTCTTAAAATGGATATAATTCCAAAATAAGGGTTTTTAGGGTTTTTACAGTTTCCACTTTGAGAAAGTGATGGAAACTAGGGTTTTTCTAGTTTTGAAAAATAGTACAAAACATAGTGAATATTCTTGTTTTGCAGTTTCCTTTTATGGAAAGGATTCTGGAAAAACATATGAAAATGTCAAGTTTAAGATTTTGATTTTAAACTCGAAGAACAATCTGCAAGCAGATTGTGTTCATAAAACCATGAAGAAAAATGATTTCATTTTGAGAAAGTTCGTTTGTTTGATCTTTTTAAAACAAGAATAAGATAAAAAACAAGTTTGTTTGAAGGAAAATAAAAGAAATATTAACCTTTGATGTTTGAAGAAGATGAAGATGAACAGTTTCTGAGAAATAAGTTCAAATGCAACAGTGTGTTCTCGATTGAGAGAGAGTAAGTTCCCGTAAAAGGTAAAAATATAAACTCAAAGGGTTTATATAGTGAGAGTAGAGAGAGAAAAACTATGAGCGGGAAAAGTTTTTCATGATGACACGGACACATCCCTTGAATTTGATTGGACAAGGAAACGAAACGGGCGAACGTATCAGAGAAAAGTCGTGCCATGGTCTATCCGTTGTGATGATGTCACAAACGTCCTCTCACATTTTAGGGTGTCTCTGAGGATTTTGAAAACTCAGGGACATTTTTAAAACACGAAGCACTGATTAGAAATATCAGTGATAGTTTTTAGAATTCCAAAATATCACTGAAAGGAAGAGATATTCAGCGATGTGATTTGTTTTGAAATCTTGCATTTTTATGCGAACGACAGCGAGTAAGAAAGAACATACCTTGATACCAGCGAATCAATTTTGTTCAGCGATAGGGTGATTAATAGAGTTATACAAATTCATTGTATCACTGATCAAATGTGAAACGCTGAAGAGTTTACTCTTCTAGGTTCAACATTCCAAGCTCGCTGATGCGAAAGTTGAATCTTGTCTCATCAAGAGGTTTGGTGAACAGATCAGCTAACTGAAAGTCAGTTGGGATAAAAAGAAGTTCTATATCACCATTCATCACATGATCTCTGATAAAATGATACCTGATTTCGATGTGTTTGGTCTTTGAGTGTAGCACTGGATTGTTTGCTATGGCGATGGCACTAGTGCTGTCGCAATAGATTGGAATTTTGGAGTGCTGAAGGTCATAGTCCAGTAGTTGATTTCTCATCCACAAGACCGAAGAACAACAGCTTCCAGCAGCTACATACTCAGCTTCAGCGGTTGAGGTGGACACTGAGTTTTGCTTTTTACTTGTCCAACTCACCAACTTTCCACCCAGGAGCTGACAGCCTCCTGTGGTGCTTTTCCTATCCAATTTGCATCCTGTAAAATCACTATCTGACTAGGCGATTAGATCAAACCCTGAGTCTTTGGGATACCAAAGACCTAGGTTAGGAGTACCCTTAAAGTATCGAAAAATACGCTTTACAGCGATCAAATGAGATTCCTTAGGTTCAGCTTGATATCATGCACACAAACAGGTTGGATACATAATATCAGGTCAGCTAGCTGTAAGATACAGAAGAGAGCCGATCATCCCACGGTACGCTTTGACATTAACAGGTTTTCAGAAGGATCCTTGTTTAGTGTCAGCGGCGGTGCCATTGGCGTTTTCATAGTTAAGCTTTGAGTTAAATCAAACTTTTTCAGCATATCTTTACCATATTTTCCTTGGTGAATAAAAGTACCTTTTTCATTATGTTTTATTTGAAGACCAAGGAAATAAGTTAGCTCACCCATCATACTCATTTTATATTCAGCTTTCATTCTTTCAGCGAAATGAGTACATAAGTCAGGGTTAGTAGAACCAAATATAATATCATCGACATATATTTGAACAATAATGATATGACCTTTTACTTTCTTGAAAAATAGAGTTTTATCGATTTTACCACGCTCAAATTTTTCAATATGGAGATAAGTAGAGAGAGTGTCATACCATGCACGAGGAGCTTGCTTTAAGCCATAAAGTGCCTTATCCAGTTTATAGACATAACTTGGATGCTTAGGATATGTGAATCCTGGAGGTTGTTCCACGTAGACTTCTTTATTCAGTCTTCCATTAAGGAATGCTGATTTAACATCCATCTGATATTCCTTGAAGTCTTTGTGAACAGCGTAAGCTAAGAATAGACGAATAGCTTCGAGTCTTGCCACTGGGGCAAATGTTTCGTCGTAATCAATGCCTTCCTCTTGTCTGTATCCCTGAGCAACAAGACGATCCTTGTTGCGGGTTACAGTTCAATGTTCATCCAACTTGTTTCGATAGACCCATTTAGTGCCTATCACTGACTTGTCAGATGGTCTTGGAACGAGCTTCCAAACTTTGTTTCATTCAATCTCTGTCAGCTCTTCTTGCATAGCGCTGACCCAGTTTGCATCTCTGAGGGCATCATCTATTTTCTTTGGTTCAATCAGAGAAATAAAGTTAACAAATAAACAAATATTACCTGCACTTCGTTGAGTCTGAACACCAGCGTTTGGATCACCAAGAATCTGATCAATAGGGTGACTTATAGTCCATCACTGAGCCGGAGCATAAGACGCTGGCTCAACCTGAACTTCTAGAGGAGCTGAAGATGAGGCTTCAGCAACTTCTGGTATATCAGCCAAGAGAGGAAGAGGTTCGGATGTCATTTCATTCATTGATTGCTGAGAAGGTTCAGAAGCAGGCATAGTGTTAAGAGGAACAACTGAGACCCATGAGGATTCAGCTTCATTTGTCTGCATGCTTGGGATGATAGTAGGATCATCATCTTCAGCGTTATGGGTATGAGTTGGAGGGATAGGATCATATTCTGAATCACCAAGATGAGAAAACATCCATTGATTCAGTTCTTCAGTATCCGCAGAAGGTCTAGAGTTCGCTGATCGGGATTCGTCAAAAGTGACATGAATTGTTTCTTCTACAGTTTGTCTTTGTCGATTGAAGACTCTGAAGGCTTTGGAGACTGAAGAATATCCAAGAAAAATTCCATCATCAGCCTTAGGATCAAACTTTCCAAGGGCATCTCTGTTGTTCAGTATGAAACACTAACACCCAAAGATGTGAAGAAAGCTAATTGAAGGCTTTCTCGCATGGAAAAGTTCATAGATTGTCTTCTTGGATCTTTTGACAATCAGCGACCTGTTTTGAGTAAAACAAGCAGTGTTGACAGCTTCTGCCCAGAACTGCGTAGGTAGATGAGAATCGCTGAGCATTGATCGTGCAACTTCTATGATTGTTTGACTTCTTCTTTCTGCGACTCCAATTTGTTGCGGTGTTCTCACTGAAGAAAAGTTGTGAGAAATACCCTTACATTCAAAGAAGGAATCAAGGGAACTGTTTTTGAATTCAGTCCCATGATCATTCCTTATTGAGCGAACGGTCATACTGTTCAGGACTTCCATTTTCCTGACGAAAGAGATGAGATCTTCAGGGGTGTCACTCTTAGAACGGAGAAACATAACCCATGTATAGCGAGAGAATTCATCAACTATGACCAGTGTATATTTCTTTCCAGTGAGGGATTGTTTGTTAACAGGGTCAAACAAATCCATGTGAAGAAGTTGAAAAGGAGATGACACTGAGGAAACAAGCTTAAATTTGAAACTAGCTTTGGTTTGTTTCCCTTTCTCACACGCTGAACATAGAGATTCCTTTGCGTATGAGTGTTGAGGTAGACCAGTGACCAACTCTTTAGCAGAAAGAGTATTAAGTGTCTTGAAGTTGAGATGAGAGAGCCTCTTATGCCATAGCCAGTTGACATCAGATGAGGCTTTTGAGAAGAAACATGAGTTCTCAGTGGTTGTCGATTCCGTGTTTATAACATAAAGATTTTCCATACGATATCTACTGAGAGCGATCTTCTCCTTTTTGTCAGTAACAAAGCAGGATTCCTTAGTAAAAATCACTTTGTTGTCCTTGTCGCATAGCTGACTGATGCTTAGAAGATTGTGCTTCAGTCCTTCAACATGTGCTT
The DNA here is from genome assembly GCA_033807775.1 of Saussurea involucrata. NCBI lineage: Eukaryota > Viridiplantae > Streptophyta > Magnoliopsida > Asterales > Asteraceae > Saussurea > Saussurea involucrata. Next base: position 32,150,976 of record CM066316.1, read on the forward strand.
CAATCAGCTGTGTGACAAGGATAACAAAGTGATATTCACTAAGGAATCCTGCTTTGTCTCTAACAAAAAGGAGAAGATAGCTATCAGCGGATACCGTATGGAAAATGTTTATGTTATTGACATGGACTCTACAACCACTGAGAACTCCTGTTTCTTCTCAAAAGCCTCATCTGATGTCAACTGGCTATGGCATAAGAGGCTCTCCCATATCAACTTCAAGACACTGAATACTCTTTCCTCTAAAGAGTTGGTTACTGGTCTACCTCAACACTCATACGCTAAGGAGTCTCTATGTTCAGCGTGTGAGAAAGGGAAACAAACTAAAGCAAGCTTCAAATCTAAGCAAGTTTCCTCAGTGTCATCTCCTCTACAACTTCTCCATATGGATTTGTTTGGCCCTGTTAACAAATAATCCATCACTGGAAAGAAATATACTTTGGTCATCGTTGATGAATTCTCTCGATATACCTGAGTAATGTTTCTCTGTTCTAAGAGTGACACCCCTGAAGAACTCATCACTTTTGTCCGGAAAATGGAAGTCCTGAACAACATGATCGTTCGCTTAATAAGGAGTGATCATGGAACTGAATTCAAAAACAGTTTTCTTGATTCCTTCTTTGAAAGTAAGGGTATTTCTCACAACTTTTCTTTAGTGAGAACACCGCAACAAAATGGAGTCGCTGAAAGAAGAAATAGAACTATCATCGAAGCTGCACGTTCAATGCTCAGTGATTCTCACCTGCCTACTCAGTTTTAGGCAGAAGCTGTTAACACTGCTTGTTTTACTCAAAACAGGTCGCTGATTGTCAAAAGATTCAAGAAAACAACCTATGAACTTTTCCATGGGAGAAAGCCTTCAATTAGCTTTCTTCACAACTTTGGATGTCAGTATTTCATACTGAACAACAGAGATGCCCTTGGAAAGTTTGATCCTAAGGCTGATGATGGAATTTTTCTTGGATATTCTTTAGTCTCCAAATCCTTCAGAGTCTTCAATCGAAGAAGACAGACTGTAAACAATTCACGTCACTTTTGATGAATTCCGTTCAACGAACTCTAAACCTTCTACTGATACTGAAGAATTGAATCAATGGATGTTTTCTCATCTTGGTGATTCAGAAGACGCTCCTACTCCTCCATCTCATACTCATTCCGCTGAAGATGATGATCCTACTATCATCCCAAGCATGCAGACTAGTGAAGCTGAAACATCATGGGTCTCAGCTGTTCCTATAAACACTATGCCTGCTTCTAAACCTTCTATCTCAGAAATACCATCTATTTCTCAGCAATCAGTGAATGAAATGACATCCGAACCTCTTCCTCTCTTGGCTGATATACCAGAAGTTGTTGAAGCCTCATCTTCAGCTCCTCTAGAAGTTCAGGTTGAGCCAGCGTCTTATGCTCCGGCTCAGTGATGGACTATAAGTCACCCTATTGATCAGATTCTTGGTGATCCAAACGCTGGTGTTCAGACTCGACGAAGTGTAGGTAATATTTGTTTATTTGTTAACTTTATTTCTCTGATTGAACAAAAGAAAACAAATGATGCCCTCAGAGATCCAAATTGGGTCAGTGCTATGCAAAAAGAGCTTACTGAATTCAAAAGAAACAAAGTTTGGAAGCTCGTTCCTCGTCTATCCGACAAGTCAGTGATAGGAACTAAATGGGTCTATGGAAACAAGTTGGATGAACATGGAACTGTAACCCGCAACAAAGCTCGACTCGTTGCTCAGGGATACAGACATGAGGAAGGTATTGATTACGACGAAACATTCGCCCCAGTGGCAAGACTAGAAGCCATTTGTCTATTCTTAGCTTATGCAGTACACCGAGACTTCAAAGTTTATCAAATGGATGTTAAGTCAGCATTCCTCAATGGAAAGCTGAACGAAGAAGTCTACGTGGAACAACCTCCAGGATTCTCAGATCCTAAGCACCTAGGTTATGTTTCTAAACTGGAGAAGGCACTTTATGGCTTAAAGCAAGCTCCTTGTGCATGGTATGACACTCTCTCCTCTTATCTCCAAATCAAAAAAATTGAGCCAGGTAAAATCGACAAAACTCTATTTTTCAGAAAAGTAAAAGGTCATATTATTCTTGTTCAAATATATGTCGATTATATTATATTTGGTTCCACTAACCCTGACCTTTGTACTTGGTTTACTGATAGAATGAAAGCTGATAATAAAATGAGTATGATGGGTGAGCTAACATATTTCCTTGGTCTTCAAATCAAACAGAATGAAAAAGGAACTTTCATTCATCAGGGAAAAGATGTTAAAGATATGCTTAAGAAATTTGATTTAACTCAGAGCTCAGCTATGAAAACCCCCATGGCACAACCGCTAACACTAAACAAGGATCCTTTTGGAAAACCTGTTAATGTCACAATGTACCGTGGGATGATCGGCTCTCTTCTGTATCTTACAGCTAGCCGACCTGATATTATGTATGCAACCTGTTTGTATGCACGATATCAAGCTGAACCTAAGGAATATCATTTGATCGCTGTAAAGCGAATCTTTCGATACCTAAAGGGTACTTCTAACTGTTGATCTAAACCCTCAGTGATTTGATAATGACCCTCTCTTAAATACTTAGTGAAAATTGTAAGTAAACAATATGTATAAGAGTTTCAGTATCGCTGATAAGTACTAAGATCTTACAGTACCGCTGATAGGAACTCTCGCTCTTTAGATTAAACATTCATCGAACACTGTTCACCATAATGCTCTGAGCATGTTCAGTCCTTATGGTGATCGCTGATAAGTTAGTTGTTTACTTATGATCCCTGAAGACAAGTTTCACGTCAACATAGGTTCTACGCTGAAGTCGAAGATCAAGCTCAAGAACCAGCGACAAGTCTCCTAACGAACTGATGTGGATCAGCGAAGACTCAGATTTGTCCACTCAACGTGAAGTATCAAGTACAAGACTTCAGCTATCGCTGAACTTTATCATTCGCTGATAAACAATGTTAAAGCGCTAAATCAACGAAAGCTGATCATGAAGTCCTCCGTACAAAGTACATTTGTCTTAACCACCCTTGCACCACTCCGTACGATTTGTCAAAAAAGAACCTCCTTATTGTCTAAAATCGTACAACCACTCTGATACTACACTGTTCAAACATGCGGCTACTAAGGTTGTCTACAAAGGTCAATGACGTACAACCAATGTGATGCTGCCACGTGTAATGTATAAACTGCCATGCATTAAATGCATGCAGTATATAAGAAGGACTCCAGCTTCATTTTTGAAGCACTCGTAAACTCTGGTCGAGTCATCTTTCTTATCTTGAGATAGGTTATTATTAGTAATTTCCTTCTCTTTCTTAGTGCAAGAAACTTAGTGTTCCAACTTGTTTAGATTTAGGTTTATCCTTAATCTTGTTCCGCAACAAGCTGTAAATTGTTAATGATTTATCAATAAACAATTTAGAAAAGTAAAATCGGTGTGTTTGTATTCAACCCCCCGCCCCCCCTTCTACAAACTTGTATAGCCCTTCGGGGCCAACAAGTGGTATTAGAGCATATTTGTTTAATCTCATAAACAAGATCTAATCTATTCTAAGATTTCTCTTCCTTGCTATTTCTGAAAATGGCTACCAACACAAATACAAACTATATTGACAATGGTTCTCTTGCAAAACCCCTAGATTCTCCAGAGATATGTTTAATCTATGGAAAACTAGGATGATTTCTTCTTAGAAGGTGTAGACCCTACTATGCCTTATTATCTTGAAAACGGCCCATATATTCCTGTAAGAATTGATGCTGCAGTTCCAGCCGCTGAGAATAGACCTGCTATTCCAGAAAGGCTGATTTCTAAGGAAGTTCATATGTAAACTGATGAAGATAAGAAGAAAGTGGCTATTGACACCAAAGCCAGATCCATACTATCCATGGATCTTCCTGACGAAGTCTACCATTCCGTCATGAACCTGAAAACCTCAAAAGCTATGTGGGACACAATCTGTGTTCAGTATGAAGGTACTTCTAAAGTCCAGGACTCTCGAAAGATCAACCTGGTAAGACAGTATGAAAGCTTCATTTGTGGTAAGAGTGAATCTATCTTTGAAGTACACCAACGTTTTAACTGTTTAATAATAGATCTGAAAACTGTTGGTAAGGAATATTCTAACTTTGAAGTGCTGACAAAGTTTTTAGAATGTTTACCTGAAAGCTGGGACAATTATTCTATGTGTCTCAAGCTGTCAAAGGATCTAAAATCAATGACCATTTCAACCTTATATGGCACGATGCTGAATCATGAGCAATCGATTCATCTTAAGAAGAATCTTGTAAAAGATTCCAAAAGCACCCCTGTTGCTTTAATCTCAGAGGAACCTTCCACTCAGCGACCCTCGGTCACTATCACTGAGTTGGAGAGTAACTCTGAAAGGTCATCAGATTCTGACTCTTTAGATGATGATGAATCTTTGGCTATCCTCACTAAAAAGTTCAGGAGATTCGCCAAAAAGAAAATGTTCAGAAAGAATAAACCTCTTTCCATTACTGACAAGCCAAGATCATCAGCTCCTGTTGATAAGGCTACTGCTACTTGTTTTAACTGTGAAAAGATAGGACTTTTCGCTAACGAGTGCAGGTCAAAAAAAATCTCTAGACCCTCAGCTTTTCCCAAGAAAAACTTTATTCCCAGGAATAGAGATGACAAATATGCGAAGCTGAAAGAAAGGTATGTGAAGCTGAAAAGCTTTAAGAAGAAAGGCAAAGGCCTGATGGCTGACTATGATTGGGTTGACTCTGATGAGGAAGAATCATCTGACTCTGAAGATGATGAAGCCAATCTCTGTCTTATGGCCAAACTTGAAGATAAGGAAGACAATTCTGACATTCCCTCTACTTCAACCTCTTCTTTCTTTACCAATATTGTTGATGAAGCTGATAGTCTTCGAAAGATCGATCTCTTGACTAGAAGTTTATATGAAGCCATGAATGGAAAAACTGTAGTTGAAAATCAAAAACTTGATCTCGCTGAACAGCTTAAAAATTGTCACCTTCAAATAGAAAATCTTTCTAAAATTGAAGAAGATTTTAAAGATCAAGTTCACCTAAATCAGCTAGTCAAAATCGAGCGCGAAGAAGCTATCGCTGCAATAAAAGCTGATAAAGCTACTGTTGATGGATGGTATAATTCCTCAGCAAAGATCACTGAGATAATTAAGTCTCAGATTCCCCTGAGCGATAAACGTGGTCTTGGTTACAAAGATGATACTCTAGAACCAACCACTGATCGTTCCATGCTCTTATTTGGAACTTTCGTATCCTCAGTCGCTGATACTTCATCCTCTCAGTGTTCCTCTTCTAATACGCCTATCCATGTGGAAATTTCTACCTCTTCAAAAGGTAAAGAGAAAATGGTTTATCCAAAACCTACCTCTGTATACCTAAGCTGAATGCTTCTAAAGCTTCAGTGACCTATCCCTCTGGATCAAGGAATCAGATCTCTGGATCTACTCAGCGTGGATCTATTCAGCGATCTACTCCTAGAATCAGAGTGGATGTCTTTGGTAAGAAATCTGAAGATCTAAATGTTCCTCCCATTTCAAAAGCCAATAGCTTACTTGGTGCTGGTACTTCTAATTCAAAATTAAAAGCTCAACATTCAAATGGTCCTAGAACTACTTTCAGTTATAGGAAATGTTATCACTGTGGACTTACTGATCATATTGCTAGTAAGTGCCCCACAACCACCAAAGCTGAAAAGATATCTAAGGTGAAGATCAATGCCCCCAAGGCAAAGAAGACCACTGAGGTTAAGAAATTAACCAAAGTGAAGACTGACAAAGCTGAATCTTCAAATGCTGCGAAGACTGCTGAACCTTCCATTCCAACTACTTCCACTGACAAAAGTGTACACATGGTTAAGTGGGTACCCATGAAAAACTAATGTTCCTTTGTAATGCAGGTTAAGAAGGGTATCTGGTATCTCAATAGCGGATGCTCTAGACACATGACTGGAAAGAAAAGCCTGCTCGCTGAATACAAGGAAGAGAAGGGTCCCTCTGTGACTTTCGGTGGAAATGGAAAAGGACATACCCGAGGGTTTGGTGTACTCTCAAATGGTACAACAACCTTCAGAAGAGTCGCATATGTTGAAGCGCTGAAGCATAATCTTCTAAGCATCAGTCAGCTTTGCGACATGGATAACAAGGTAATCTTTACCAAGGAATCCTGCTTTGTCGCTGACAAAAAGGAGAAGATAGCTCTCAGCGGTTATCGTTTGGAAAATGTTTATGTAATACACATGGACTCAACAACCACTGAGAACTCCTGTTTCTTCTCAAAGGCCTCATCTGATGTCAATTGGCTATGGCATAAGAGGCTCTCACATCTAAACTTCAAGACACTGAACACTCTTTCTTCAAAAGAGTTAGTCACTGGTCTACCTCAGCACTCATACGCCAAAGAGTCCTTATGTTCAGCGTGTGAGAAAGGGAAGCAGACCAAAGCAAGCTTTAAATCAAAGCAAGTGTCCTCAGTGTGGATTTGTTTGGCCCTATTAACAAACAATCCATCGCTGGAAAGAAATATACACTGGTCATAGTTGATGAATTCTCTTGCTATACATGGGTTATGTTTCTCCGTTCTAAGAGTGACACCCCTGAAGAACTCATCACCTTTGTTCGGAAAATGGAAACCCTGAACAACTTGACCGTTCACTCAATAAGGAGTGATCATGGGACTGAATTCAAAAACAGTTCTCTTGATTCCTTCTTTGAGAGTAAGGGTATTTCTCACAACTTTTCATCAGTGAGAACACTGCAACAAAACGGAGTCGCTGAAAGAAGAAATAGAACAATTATTGAAGTTGCACGTTCAATGCTCAGCGATTCTCACCTGCCTACTAAGTTCTGGGCAGAAGATATCAACACTGCTTGTTTTACGCAAAACAAGTCGCTGATAGTCAAAAGATTCAATAAGACATCCTATGAACTTTTTCATGGAAAAAAGCCTTCAATCAGCTTTCTTCACATCTTTGGATGTCAGTGTTTCATATTGAACAACAGAGATGCCCTTGGAAACTTTGATCCTAAGGCTGATGATGGAATCTTTCTTGGATATTCTTCAATCTCCAAATCCTTCAGAGTCTTCAATCGAAGAAGACAAGCTGTAGAAGAAACTATTCACGTCCCTTGTTGGTGCAAGTGTACCACATCTCTATATATTTATATATATTTATTTTGATGATTACAAACACACCGTATTATTGTTTATCTAACAATTTAATCCAAGTGTACAGTTCTTGAAGAACACGAAGATTTTATCTGAAGAATTCAAGACGGAAGTTTCTACGTCGTCATTATTGTTTATACCTTATAATAATAAGCACCCTAAAATAATATACCACTTGGATATTTATAAAACCCTAAACTGTTTTTAATTAAAGATATTTAAAATTATTTAAAACTAAAGTTTTATTAATTTTTATTAAAATAATCTTTAAACCTTTTTTTGTCAACTCAAAAATCAGTTTCCTATGCTATTTTACTGTTTGCATTTATTGAGGAAGGTTGTTCAGCCGAAAGCAATCCAGCGTGCAGCCTGCCCTTTGTACTTTCTGACCGCGGTATACCGCGGTGTGCAAGGCGGTATACCGCCACCTCTTGTAGCCGTTGGTGTGTCAGTATCTGCACGGTATACCGCGTGCTTTTGGCGGTATACCGCGGTACTGTTCATCTCATAGATCCGTTGGAAGTGGGTTGCTATATAATGATGCTGATGGTGATGAAGAACAGCAGACCAGACCACATAACAGTAACAACAAGAAGCAACCACACTCTCAGCTCTCTCATTTATAATATATATATTTTATAAAACATTTTTTATAAAATATCCAAGTGTGAGATATTATACAAGAGTGATTACCCATTGTGAGTTATACTCCTCTTGTAAGTATTTGAATAACGGGTGTGTGATCCTGTTTATCTCATAGCAGAGGCTTGAGAAACTATTACAAATTCCTTTGTATTTGGTTTGTGTTCTACCGTAAAGAATACATTTATTTGGATCGTGTCGAGAAGTGTCTCGGCTGCTGGTTTATCACAGTTGGTGGTAAATCAGTAAATCTCTGTGTCAAGTATCTCTAACCTTTATCTCTTTATTTATTCCGATGTGCTTTATTATATTTGTTTATATAAACTGCTTTGCATTTATATTTATTTATATAATCTCTGTGTATTTGTTTATATTTACACTCTTCTTTATTATTTGTATACTCTGATTTATTTTTACTGTTTCCGTACTGTATTTATTTATAAAAGAATTTTTGAAAGTAAAAGTTTTTAAATACAACCTTACCCCCCCCTAGGTTGTCTAACATTTGGTATCAGAGCAGGTCTTTCAAAAATTTTCTGTTTAAATATTTTTTTTTAAATGGCTCAACAAACTAATTTTGTGTTTTCTAAACCTCCTTTGATAGATACTGAAAAGTTTGGCATTTGGGCCGAGCTGTTTGAATGTCACGTTCGTGGCAAAAGTCAAAAAATTTGGGATATTATAGAAAATGGGAATTTTAGACCAACCAAAGTTGAAAATGATCTTATTGTTGATAAACCCATAAAAGATTGGACTCCCGCTGAAGAATCTCATTATTGTTTAAATTTTGAAGCTAAAAATATATTATATGCTGCTTTAACTTCCGATGAAATAGAAAGAGTATATACCTGTAAAACTGCTAATCAAATCTGGCAAAGCTTGAGTGACACTCATCGTGGAAATACTCAAGTTAAAAGCTCTAAAATAAATATTCTTGTTCATGATTATGAATTATTTGAAATGTCAAAAGATGAGTCAATCGACTCAATGTTTAAACGTTTTAACCTCATTATGACTACTTTGAAGGGATTAGGTCGTACTTATCCTAATGAGGATTATGTAAGGAAAATTCTTCGAGCACTTCCTTCGGAGTGGATGGCAAAAATCACATCCTTGGAAGACTCCCGAGATCTCGCAACTATGAAGCTCGATGATCTCATCGGCAATCTTAAAGTGCACGAAATTGCACTAAAAAGAAATCAGGTCCGGGAGCAAGTCAAAAAGAAATCCATAGCTTTAGAAGCCGTTGCCTCTAAAGATGAGAAAGAAAAAGAAGAGGAGGAAGATGCAAGTTCCTCGGATGACGAACCCGAAAATCTTGACGATTTAGTCAAGTTGGTAAGAAAACTTTCTAAACTTTTATCTAACAAAAAGTTTGCCAAAAATGATAGGTTTCAAGAAAATGGAGACTACCGTCGTGGTGGTAAAAACCAAAGTCGCAACGTCCATAAAAGTGAAGACAAATATGACGAATCTAGCGACGATGAAAAAGCCAATAAAAAGAAAGGCTTTTGCTATGTGTGTGGTGACAAGGATCACTATGCAAGTGTGTGTCCGAAACGAGCAAAACAAATCAACACACCAAAAGCTTTAGTTGGAGGCGCGTTGAGCGCAAGCATAAATGAGGCCAAAAATTTTTGTTTTATGGCCGACCATGATAATGAGGTATCTTCATCATATTCTTCTAAAAATAATTATGATAATAATTATAGTGATAATTATTATAGTGACGATGAAAATAATCTTGACGAATTATATAAATCATTTCATGATATGGCTGCTCTCGCAAATAAATATAAAGATGAAATTTCTAATTTAAAAGAAACCGTATCTGTATATAAAAAGGAAATAGATGACGGTAAACAAAAATCTGCTCATGATTTAGATGTTATCACTAAATTAGAAAATAAATTAAGTGAAAAAGCTATTTGTAAATCTTGTGTTATTTTAAATGATAAAATTGCATGTTTAGAGAAAAGAACATGTGAAAATATTACATGTACAAAATGCGAGTCTCTTGAAAATGAAATTGCATGTTTAAATGCTAAATGTAAATCGCATGAGAAAGATAATTTATTAGCAAATGCTTTTCAAAATAGCAATGATAAAGTGCTTAAAATGCTAAATATGCCTAATCGTATAAATTGCCGAAAAGGCATTGGTTCAAATACGTGTATTGAAAAATGTGATTGTATGCCAATTAAAAAGGTTTTTGAAAAACCTAAATTTGTTGTTAAAAATAAAACGCAAAAACCTCCATATATGTCAAAAATAAAAAATGTGAATTATGGGAGGAAACCGCATGCTCGTATGTATAATGGTAATTTTTCTAGACCTAAAAATAATGTAAATTTGCATGCTTCATTTTACGTCTATGATAAATACGATCGTAAAATAAGAATGGTTAGAAAATGGATTCCGAAAGGAATGTTTAATGTTGATAATCCGGGTGGAATGCGTTTATGGTTTTAAACCATTTTTATGGTTTTATATGTTGTCGTATTTTGTTTTATGTCGACAACATATTTTTTTGCAGTTTATGTTTTATACTAACTGTTAAAAGGACCCATAAGAAAAGGGTACCACGAAATATTTTCTTTGCCTTTTGTAGGTGTTTCCTGACGAGGATATAATACGTGTTTCCTGACGAGGATATAATACGTGGTTTCCTGGCGAGGATATAATACGTTGTTTCCTGGCGAGGATATAATACGTTGTTACCTGCCGAGGATATAATACGTTGTTACCTGCCGAGGTTATAATACGTGGTTACCTGCCGAGGTTATAATACGTGGTTACCTGACGAGGTCATAATACGTGGTGATTTTTTTAAATCACATAAAATTAACCGAAAATTGAAGCCTTAAGATCCGTTTTGGTGCAAGTGTTTCGTATTGGTTTGTATATCTTTGTCTCTATTGCTTTTTGCATTTTATTTTATCCCTCAAATTTTATAAAATCAAATTGATATCGTTATTAATTTGAGGGGGAGCGTTTTAGCTCTTTTACCCATGAGTTTATGCTCTCTCAATTATATGCATATTTTGAGGGGGAGCATCTCTCGAGGGGGAGCATACCGTCTTTCTTAACCCTTTTTGCTTCGACAAACGGGGGAGAGAAACCGCATATGCTCTTGCTTAGCGGTTGTGTTTGTCATCATCAAAAAGGGGGAGATTGTTGGTGCAAGTGTACCACATCTCTATATATTTATATATATTTATTTTGATGATTACAAACACACCGTATTATTGTTTATCTAACAATTTAATCCAAGTGTACAGTTCTTGAAGAACACGAAGATTTTATCTGAAGAATTCAAGACGGAAGTTTCTACGTCGTCATTATTGTTTATACCTTATAATAATAAGCACCCTAAAATAATATACCACTTGGATATTTATAAAACCCTAAACTGTTTTTAATTAAAGATATTTAAAATTATTTAAAACTAAAGTTTTATTAATTTTTATTAAAATAATCTTTAAACCTTTTTTTGTCAACTCAAAAATCAGTTTCCTATGCTATTTTACTGTTTGCATTTATTGAGGAAGGTTGTTCAGCCGAAAGCAATCCAGCGTGCAGCCTGCCCTTTGTACTTTCTGACCGCGGTATACCGCGGTGTGCAAGGCGGTATACCGCCACCTCTTGTAGCCGTTGGTGTGTCAGTATCTGCACGGTATACCGCGTGCTTTTGGCGGTATACCGCGGTACTGTTCATCTCATAGATCCGTTGGAAGTGGGTTGCTATATAATGATGCTGATGGTGATGAAGAACAGCAGACCAGACCACATAACAGTAACAACAAGCAGCAACCACACTCTCAGCTCTCTCATTTATAATATATATATTTTATAAAACATTTTTTATAAAATATCCAAGTGTGAGATATTATACAAGAGTGATTACCCATTGTGAGTTATACTCCTCTTGTAAGTATTTGAATAACGGGTGTGTGATCCTGTTTATCTCATAGCAGAGGCTTGAGAAACTATTACAAATTCCTTTGTATTTGGTTTGTGTTCTACCGTAAAGAATACATTTATTTGGATCGTGTCGAGAAGTGTCTCGGCTGCTGGTTTATCACAGTTGGTGGTAAATCAGTAAATCTCTGTGTCAAGTATCTCTAACCTTTATCTCTTTATTTATTCCGCTGTGCTTTATTATATTTGTTTATATAAACTGCTTTGCATTTATATTTATTTATATAATCTCTGTGTATTTGTTTATATTTACACTCTTCTTTATTATTTGTATACTCTGATTTATTTTTACTGTTTCCGTACTGTATTTATTTATAAAAGAATTTTTGAAAGTAAAAGTTTTTAAATACAACCTTACCCCCCCCTAGGTTGTCTAACATCCCTTTTGACGAATCCCGTTCAGCGAACTCTAAACCGCCCGCTGATACTGAAGAACTGAATCAATGGATGTTTTCTCATCTTGGTGATTCAGAAGACATTCCCACTCCTCATACTCATACAGTTGAAGATGATAGTCCTACTATCATTCCAAATACGCAGAATAGTGAAGCTGAAATATCATGGGTCTCAGCTGTTCCTTTAAATACTATACCTGCTTCTGAACCAAATGTCTCAGACATTCCATCTACTTCTCAGCAATCAGTGAATGAAATGACATCTGCACCTACTCCTCTCTTAGCTGATATTCCAGAAGTTGCTGAAGCGTCATCTTCAGCTCCTCCAGTTCAATCTGAGTCAGCGACTTATGCTCCTGCTCAGCGATGGACTGTAAATCACCCAATTGATCAAATTCTTGGTGATCCAAACGCTGGTGTTCAGACTCGACGAAGTGCATGTAATATTTGTTTATTTGTTAACTTTATTTCTCTGATTGAACCAACGAAAATAGATGATGCCCTCAGAGATCCAAACTGGGTCAACGCCATGCAAGAAGTGCTGACTGAATTCGAAAGAAACAAAGTTTGGAAACTTGTTCGAAGACCAACTGACAAAACAGTGATAGGCACTAAATGGGTCTATCGAAACAAGTTGGATGAAAATGGAACTGTAACCCGCAACAAGGCTCGTCTTGTTGCTCAGGGATACAGACAAGAGGAAGGCATAGATTACGACAAAATATTTGCTCCTGTAACAAGACTATAATCTATTCGTCTATTCTTAGCATACGCTGTACACAAAGACTTCAAAGTATATCAGATGGATGTTAAGTCAGCGTTTCGAAATGGAAAGCTGAATGAAGAAGTCTATGTGGAACAACCTCCAGGATTCTCAGATCCTAAGCGTCCAGGTTATGTTTATAAACTGGATAAGGCACTTTATGGCTTAAAGCAAGCTCCACGTGCATGGTATGACACTCTCTCTACTTATCTCCATATTGAAAAATTTGAGCGAGGTAAAATCGACAAAACTCTATTTTTCAGAATAGTGAAAGGTCATATCATTCTTGTTCAGGTATATGTTGATCACATTATATTTGGTTCTACTAATCCTGATCTTTGTACTCGTTTCGCTGATAGAATGAAAGAAGAGTATAAAATGAGCATGATGGGTGAGCTAACATATTTCCTTGGTCTTCAGATAAAGCAAAATGAAAAAGGAACTTTCATTAATCAGGGAAAGTATGTTAAAAAAATGCTGAAGAAATTCGATTTAACTCAGAGTTCAGCTATGAAAACCCCTATGGCACCACCGCTGACACTAGATAAGGATACTAATGGTATTCCTGTTAATGTCACGTTGTACCGTGGGATGATCGGCTCTCTCGTGTATCTTACAGCTAGCCGACCCGATATTATGTATGCAACCTGTTTGTGTGCATGATATCAAGCTGAACCTAAGGAATCTCATATGATCGCTGTAAAGAGAATTTTTCGATACCTTAAGGGTACTGCGAACCTAGGTCTTTGGTATCCCAAAGACTCAGGGTTTGATCTAATCGCCTATTCAGATAGTGATTTGCAGGTTGCAAATTGGATAGGAAAAGCACCACAGGAGGGTGTCGGCTCCTGGGTGGAAAGCTGGTGAGTTGGACAAGTAAAAAGCAAAACTCAGTGTCCACCTCCACAGCTGAAGCTGAATATGTAGCCGCTGGAAGCTGTTGCTCTCAGGTCTTGTGGATGAGAAATCAACTACTAGACTATGACCTACAACTCTCAAATATTCCAATCTATTGCGACAGCACAAGTGCCATCGCTATAGCCAACAATCCAGTGCTACACTCAAAGACAAAACACATCGAAATCAGGTATCATTTTATCAGAGATCATGTGATGAATGGTGATATAGAACTTCATTTTATCCCAACTGATTATCAGTTAGCTGATCTGTTCACTAAGCCTCTTGATGAGACAAGATTCAACTTTCTCATCATCGAACTTGGAAGGCTGAACTTTGAAGAGTTAAATCTTCAGCGGTTCACATTTGACCAGCGATAGGATAAAATCAACTTGTATAACCCATTCCATCATTTTCTCTCTGAATAAACTTGATTCGCTGATATCAAGGTAAGTTTTCTCTCGCTGACAATCGCATGTAAATGCAAGATTTCAAAACAAATGGCATCACTGAATATCTCTTCCTTAATCAGCGATACTTTGAAAATTTTAAAACCAACACTGATATTTCTATTCAGTGCTTCATGTTTTCAAAAGTGTCCATGAGCTTTCAAAACCTCAGAGACATCCTAAAATATGAAAGGACAGTTGTGACGTCATCGCAACGGATAAGCCCCGGCACGTTCTTTTTCTGACACACGTTTGCACGTTTCGTTTACCTTCAAATCATATGTAAACACGTGTCCGTGTCATGATGAAAAACTTTCCCGCTCTAGTTTCTCTCTCTCTCTCTAATCTCACTATATAAACACTTTTTGGGTTTATATTTTTCCTTTACGCGAAAAACTTCTCCTCCAAGCAAGAAAAAGATTTACTGTTGCATTTGTGCTCTCAATTTTTCAAGAACTGTTCATCTTCTTATTCCTTGACGAACCAGGTTAATACTCTTGTTATTTACCTACATTACTTGTTAATGATCTTCTCATTGTTTTTACAAGATCAAACAAAAGAACTTTTTCAAAAATGAAATCATTTCTTTCATGGTTTTATGAACACAACCTTTCATGGTTGTTCTTCAAGTTTAAATTGCAAATATCTTAAACTTGTTTTTCATACGTTTTTCCAGAATCCTAATCCTCAAAGGAAACTGGAAAACAAGACTTTTTATTGGGTTTGCATTTCGTTTTTCAAAAACAAGAAAACCCTAATCTTCATTAAGACATTTTTGTCTGAATGAAATGGACAAAATTCGAACCATCTTATTGGAAAATCTTTCCACATTAAGATTATTCTTATTTGTTATATCTTTGGTTGAACTGATAATACAGCAATGGCATCTACTGACATTCCTACTGCTGAGAACACGGTTGCCGCTGAGGAACTGGAAATCACCAAGGCTCCTCAGGTCAAGTTCACGCTTGAGGAACTTTATTGGACAAAAACAAACAACCTTTATGCGCTTTTCGAGTTTCCTCCTCGAAAGCAAGTCACACATCTGAATGATGCTGTGAAATTCCTCAAAACCTGTTGCCTCTCTACAGCCCTGACCATAACACCCCCTGCTCATCAGCTACTACTATCTTAGTTCTGGTACTCTGCCAGACACACTCAGCTACCATCAGCAAAAGACCCCTCAAAGACAATCGATTGCATCCTCTGTGATACTGATTTTGGCACCATAACAATCACCCCTGCCATTATCCGAAAAGCCCTAAGCCTTCGCATCGCCACAAAAGAAAAACCCTTTGTTTCTCTCCCTAACAACAAGAAACACGCTGATAGGGAATCCATCACTGCATTCTTTGATGCAATGGGCTATGTATGGGAAACTGGAAGGGACAAGAAACCTGAGAAGAATCTGACCCTCATCAAGAAGTCAAAAATGCCCAGTGAGATCAACTTCATCTTCGCTCACTTGATAAGCTGCATGACTGCAAAGACCGGCTCCTCTGATCAAGCCGCTCAACCTCAGCATGCAATGGGATATGCTTTGCTGAAAGGTCTTCATATTGACTGGGCATCGATAATCTACGATGACCTTGTGCTCAAAGTAGACTCTGCCGCTGACCGACCATCATGGGTTCCTTATCCTAGATTCATCAGCGCCGTCTTCCAAACTGGCCTGAAGGACAACTACCCACAAGTAGGAGACCTGAAACTCTCTCAGGTTGGCCCTAAGGTACTCGACTTCAAGCAAGTGGAAAACGAGGTACGTCTCTCTACTCTTTTAACTCTTCTCAATCCTCCTTCTTCTACTTCTGCAACTCCTTCAGTGGAAAATGTAACGACCCGGTTTCCCAAACATGCTTCAAATAACATACATTGCATAACTTCATTACATTCATAATA
Source organism: Saussurea involucrata (assembly GCA_033807775.1). NCBI lineage: Eukaryota > Viridiplantae > Streptophyta > Magnoliopsida > Asterales > Asteraceae > Saussurea > Saussurea involucrata. The sequence continues at coordinate 32,167,204 of CM066316.1, forward strand.
AAAGATACATAATAAACCACAAACGGTCCCTTCGGTCTCGAAACTACAAAATACATTAAGCTTCCTAATCAACGCCCATCAAAAGCTCCGTACACCTAATCCTTTCCTTTGCCGATCCTTAACCTGGAAAACATATTTTTGAAAACAAAATGAGGGTTAGACCAAACGGGTCTAGTGAGTTAATCCCGGTCCTTTCCAAAATCATTATAAAACCTTTTATGTAAACCCTTTGTATCAAAATAGTTTAGATAAACCTTTGGTAATTCTTTCGTAAAATATAAACATACCACACATATTTAAATACCAATCCAGACTCGTGCATCGTGTACATCTCATTCACCTTATTCCTCCACAAATGGCCATATTAGTTGGTAGCAAGCCAACTAATAAATCAACAACCGGTCCGCTCACCGAAACCCGGCTACCCGTCGGTCCACACACCGGAACCCGACTACTCACCGGTCCGCACATCGGAACCCGGCTACACACCGGTCCGCTCACCGGAACCCGACAACAAGTGCACTCGTGTAGTGCAAAGCTTATATAAATACAATATATATCTCATTACATCATATTGTCATTTATATACACATAATCATATTCCTACCACATAATCATCTCATATATATATATATATACACATATATATGTATCCCAGTTCAAAAACGTTTTAAAGCAAAACTCACCTGATTGCTTATTACAACTCTTCCAAGCCTTTTCCAAAGATTCAGTCTATCAATCCCAATCCACAGAGTCTGCAAATAGATTAAATACAAATATCCCCTTACCAACTGATCACACAAAACATACTAGAAGACCAAGGACTCTAGATAACTGAAATCCTCAAAAGTGACCAAAACAGCTAAAGTATCCGGACAAAACAGAACTATCCGGACAACACAACTTTCTGGACAGCATGACTAATCCGGACAAAACAGAACTATCCGGACAACAACCGGATACCAAAGTAACCCGGACACCACCCGACATCTTACCTCATCCGGAAAACATAAGAAAAGAGAGACTTACCCGGACAAACACTCGTCCGGACACCTTAAAACGTTATCCGGACACCATCGACATAACCACCCGAACACCCCCAACAAAACTATCCGGACACATTCATACTGTGTCCGGACACCTCTGTCGGTTCTTCCTATTTTACCCAGAAATCAACAGAAATTCATACCAGTTCGATTCTATTGATTCTAATCCGACAGAAACCATTTACCAACCATTACAAACATAAATTGCAAAGGAAACATACATGTAATCTCTTCCAAACTCACCAAATGATGCCTTAACCTAGCTTTCTTCCTTTTTCTCTCTATTCTCTCAAAACACACACAAACACACACTTGAAATCTGAATAATGAAAATATCTGAAGTCTAAAGAGATAATATCTAACCCTATTTACCTTTTAGCCCTTAAACTATTCAACAATGACCCAAACACCCTTAACTTATAAACTTATCCAAACTTTCCCTAAATAGAAACTTTAAAGTTAAATAAACTTAACGGAATTAGATTTTTAACTAACGGATTTACCCGGGGTATTACATTATCTCCCCTTTAAAAGAATTCTGTCCCGGAATTCGGTTAAGCAATAAACGAGGGTAACTACTGATCACGTCCTATCCAATGGTCCTTCACTCTGATCATTACATTCGTCTACTTTCTCCCACTCTCTTCTCAACATAAAACACGTTTTCCCAAGGATAGCTCACTAGGAGGTACTCACTCTTAACGGATCCTATGAGCTAGCTTTCTTTCACCTCCAAACCAATTGCACGCACCCAATTTCAACAATTACTATACTTTACTAACAACTTCACCATACCGCATATCAGAAACTTAATCGAGTCAATCCGAAATCACACTCAATGCTCAAAATAACTTCACATTTTCCATTTCTCAAACGGTAATACTCTATTCTTTAGCTAACCATCTACTGCCACTCCATTCTCTTATTCTTGAATAATACTACTACACACCACCTCGACATCCATGCCTCTCCACACATACTTTTGGCACATCTAAACAACTTATAAACAAAATCCCGAGCAGAGGTTTCCACTTATACTCACCCCATATCATCACAAATCCACCACTTAATCTCACGAAATTCATTACTACTACACCTCGCACATTCACTAATTATAAACTGCCACCATCTTATCCACATTACCCCACACATTTAAACAATACCTTTCTTGATAGCGTCAACAATCACATTAAGTATAATCTACACAACGTACTAAATTGTCGCCTTCATGACTAGGTCAACACTTCACGCACTATCGTTACCTTCCACACACAATTCATCACGTTCTACATATTGCTATTATTCTTTACACTCAAGCCATCACACTCCACACACTAACAAATTAGAACAACAATAATTAAGCACACCCTTCTATATCTCTAACACAATTATCAAATATTTTTCTAACACAAATAATAAAATTGAAAACACAAAAGAATCGGTTTGCACCGAAGTCAGATAACACTTTGGCACGTATAAAGTTTATAGAAATATACCTGTCTTCATCTCTATCCATACGTCGAGTTCGACTTGCCACTCTGTTGATTCAACAAGGTTAATATACACGTAATCACATACCCAATATAACAAGATATTCTGGTTCAACATGTACTTGTAAGTTCATGATTACACTGGCCAGGTGTAATCTGAAAATACCTTACATGATGTTCCTTCTACCTTTTTATATTTAACATCCCAAGGTTCTAAAATAATAAGGACATCCTACTTCACATACAGTTTAAGTCTAGGTATAAATCCAAATACCTAAATCCCTTAAACTAGGGCTCTGATACCATTTGTAATGACCCGGTTTCCCAAACATGCTTCAAATAACATACATTGCATAACTTCATTACATTCATAATAAAAGATACATAATAAACCACAAACGGTCCCTTCGGTCTCGAAACTACAAAATACATTAAGCTTCCTAATGAACGCCCATCAAAAGCTCCTTACACTTAATCCTTTCCTTTGCCGATCCTTAACCTGGAAAACATATTTTTGAAAACAAAATGAGGGTTAGACCAAACGGGTCTAGTGAGTTAATCCCGGTCCTTTCCAAAATCATTATAAAACCTTTGATGTAAATCCTTTGTGTCAAAATAGTTTAGATAAACCTATGGTAATTCTTTCGTAAAATATAAACATACCACACGTATTTAAATACCAATCCAGACTCGTGCATCGTGTACATCTCATTCACCTTATTCCTCCACAAATGGCCATATTAGTTGGTAGCAAGCCAACTAATAAATCAACAACCGGTCCGCTCACCGGAACCCGGCTACCCGTCGGTCCGCACACCGGAACCCGACTACTCACCAGTCCGCACACCGGAACCCGGCTACACACCGGTCCGCTCACCGGAACCCGGCAACAAGTGCACTCGTGTAGTGCAAAGCTTATATAAATACAATATATATCTCATTACATCATATTGTCATTTATATACACATAATCATATTCCTACCACATAATCATCTCATATATATATATATATACACATATATATGTATCCCAGTTCAAAAAGCGTTTTAAAGCAAAACTCACCTGAATGCTTATTACAACTCTTCCAAGCCTTTTCCAAAGATTCAGTCTATCAATCCCAATCCACAGAGTCTGCAAATAGATTAAATACAAATATCCCCTTACCAACTGATCACATAAAACATACTAGAAGACCAAGGACTCTAGATAACTCAAATCCTCAAAAGTGACCAAAACAGCTAAAGTATCCGGACAAAACAGAACTATCCGGACAACACAACTTTCCGAACAGCATGACTAATCCGGACAAAACAGAACTATCCGGACAACATCCGGATACCAAAGTAACTCGGACACCACCCGACATCTTACCTCATCCGGAAAACATAAGAAAAGAGAGACTTACCCGGACAAACACTCGTCCGGACACCTTAAAACGTTATCCGGACACCATCGACATAACCACCCGGACACCCCTAACAGAACTATCCGGACACATTCATACTGTGTCCGGACACCTCTGTCGGTTCTTCCTATTTTACCCAGAAATCGACAGAAATTCATACCAGTTCGATTCTATTGATTCTAATCCGACAGAAACCATTTACCAACCATTACAAACATAAATTGCAAAGGAAACATACCTGTAATCTCTTCCAAACTCACCAAATGATGCCTTAACCTAGCTTTCTTCCTTTTTCTCTCTATTCTCTCAAAACACACACAAACACACACTTGAAATCTGAATAATGAAAATATCTGAAGTCTAAAGAGATAATATCTAACCCTATTTACCTTTTAGCCCTTAAACTATCCAACAATGACCCAAACACCCTTAACTTATAAACTTATCCAAACTTTCCCTAAATAGAAACTTTAAAGTTAAATAAACTTAACGGAATTAGATTTTTAACTAACGGATTTACCCGGGGTATTACAGAAAAACCCACCGTTGATACCCCAGCTGCAACCTCCATTCCTTCTAGAAAAAGGAAACACTCTACTACCCAACTTGGTTCCAAAAGAACTAAGAAAACCAAGGAGCAACCCCAGCAATCTCATGCTGAAGACTCCTCAGCTCATCTTGAAGAGTTGAAGGAAAGTTCAGTGGTATGCTCTGCCACAGCTGAACAAGCCACCCATTCCATCCCAACTTCAGCATCTCTAAACACTGAAGTTATAAACTTGGAATCGACCCAACCTCCTTCAGTCTCTCTACAGATTGAAGAAGTGATTCTTAGCGGATCCAACGCTGAACCCCGCACCCAACCATCATTCTCAACCTTTGCTTCTCTCTGTACTCCATTAGACTCTAATCTAGTTTTCACCACGATCACTGGAGCACCTGTCATTCCTCCAGAAGCTAAAGCTGATACTCTTCATGGAATGATGGATGCAGGACCTGCATAAATGACCATGCGTACACGCACTCTAGCTGACGACATGGAACTCTTTTCAGGACACAAAAGTTTTGACGACTTCACCAACCCTCCTGCAGGTATACACCATCCCATATACACTGTAACTAAACCCCAAACTTCTGAGCTTTCCTTTGATCACAAGTACTTATCTGTTACAGGTCCTAATTTGGAAGACATCAACGCATCTCTGAAGAACCTGGATACAAAGCTGATAGGTCTCAGCACTACTCTCTCAGACAACTCTTCAGCTGTAACAAATGCTGGAGAGAATCTCAACAAGCTGATAACAGTGGTGGAACAGAATGCCTCTAAAGCTGATTTGGAGAAGGTTGATAGAACTCTTTGTGACTTTGCCAAAGTTCTTGCTGACATCTACACAGACTACACCTCTCTCAAAACAACAGTTCAATCCATGTCCAGCGAGTTCATAATGCTGAAGACATCGGTTGGAAATCTTTAGGGAGAGATGACTGCTGTAAAGACTGAGGTGAGTTAAGTAAAAACTGACATGAATTCAGTGAAGTCTGACGTAAGTTCAGTGAAGACGATGGTACAGCAGATCCTAAATCACATGACCGCCCCTGCCCCTGCACCTTCGCATTTCACTCCGGCGGATCATGCTAAACTTTTCAAGATCACTCCTGCTATTACTGGCCTAGAAGACAAAGTAGCAGCGATTGAAAACTACATTGGAATCCCTGGCCAAGAAGACAGGGAACCAACTGCTGAGTCATCGCATTCCTCCCCCACTCATCATGAGGAAAGGGGGGAGAAGAACTTTGAAGACCTTCCCCATGATGAATGTATCCAGGGGGAGAAGACTAAAAACCTTTCCCTTACTGAAGAGGGAGAGAAGACAAATGAAGAAACTGCTGGACCTCAGGGAGATGAAAACCCTGAGGGAACCGAGAAGCTTACCTCTGTATCTGAGGGGGGGCAACTAGAAGAAGATGCTGAAGAATCTGAATCTGAAGCTGAAGATGAAGAAGCCATCGACTTATCTGATGATGAACCATCCGCTTCTCCAAAGAATGATGATGATGACGATGATGATGATGATGACTCCTTTATCGTCAAGCCTGCTCAGAGGACTACAACTCTTAAAGGGATCTTGATAAATGAACCTTCAGGGGAGCTGACCAAATCAAAGCCTTCGGCGTCTGAAGCTGACAAGGGCAAAGGAAAAGGTGTCGCTGAAGACGATGAAAATTAGATGATCTTGCTTCCAAAGCCAGTTTGTTAGGTACACTACATCTTACTTCCTTACACTGCATCCGTCCTCTATCTATACACATTATCAGCTCTACTCTCCACAAAAAGCCTATACACTTAATCCCATCTCTTTTCTCTATTCTACCCAAGTTCTTACTCGTAAGATCGATGTGTTTCAGCTAGTCCTCTCTCCTGTTTGAGGATATCGCTGAAGTTTCTACAGCTACGACTTCACCAACAATAATCCCAACTCCCAACGTTGAAGAAATAATCCCGGTCTTGGATTTGATCTCTGAGACTGATGAACCTGAAGAACAGCTGCTCTCTCACAAAAATAGACCTTCCTTGGCTCCTCAAAAGCTAAGTGAAGAGGATCAGAAAAAAAGAGATGCAATGATCAAGAGATTCGAAGATCAGCGAATCATCCTGAAGCGTGATCAACTTCCTTCTATTCCTCCAAAGTTTAGATTTTCACAAAAGGAATACAAGGATCAACTCAGAGCTGAACGTCTAATCGCTGAAAGAAGGGAAGTTGAAGAAAAAGACTGAGAACTCGCCATCCAGCTTACTCAAGAATCAGTCGAAGACCCCAAGCTAAAACGAATTCCAATCGAAGTTCAACGTCAGCTATGGGAAGACGCCAAGAAGATCGTTGAAGAAAAGAGAATTGTGTCTCAATCTACTTTAATCTGGTGCAAAGAAAAGGTACACTTTAGATATCGACCTGCCAAAATCAACAAGGTACTTATCACTGGAAGATCAACCCTCAAAGTTTCAATCGCTGAAATCGAGATATTCAGAGAGAATGGACAGTACGAAAAATTATATGCTGAAGCCATCGTGAAGTACGGTCTCTCTGAATGGTTGGAATCAGATTATCCATCCAGAAGTCGCAATCTAAGTACAAGGATCTTGTCGAAAAGCTGATATATAAACAGATCGACTTAGTCTCTTCTTGTGTGGATATTCCTCCTCCCCCTCCTCTCGCAAGTCAGAAAAGAAGGGCCTCTGTAAAGAAAAAGTCTAAACCTTCAGACTCAGGTCCTCTTATACGGAACAAAACAGGTATCGGTTTTTCTCGTGCTGAAGTTCTTGGTCCAGAACCTGACCTTTCCGCACTTGACATATCTCTTCCTCCTGATGAGACTTTCATCCCTGGGAAAGTCATAAGCAAACCCTATGGGATATTCTTTATTGACTATGGTGGAAGAAAACGTTTTCAATGTATCTATGAACTACCCATCACTCCCATCGAACAACTGAAAGATCTCATCAACTGGTGTGAATTCAAACGCGACATTCAGGCACGACATCTTAAACCCTTGATTTTTGAAGAAGCTCTGAACAAAAGGAATCAAGGAGTAAATGTCCCTGACTGGATGATCCCCACATCAAAGACCTTTGATGAACTTCTCATTAAGGAAGAACCTTTATAAGCTGATAGGATCGCCTTATTCTTCTATTTTATCAGTTATTCTTTTGTACTTGTAATTTATTTCGCTTGTACTTGTAATCTTTCCACTTCCCCTTGTAATCTGATTCGAAGTTTAAAGAAAGATTTCAGCGAAAGTACTTTACTCCATCAGTACAGAAAAGATCCCAGAAAACAGTAAAAGGGACAAATATTTTGTGAGTTCTTTTTATCCTTATGTTTTCATTAAATAGCAATTTTCTCTGTTGCTATGTCATAATCAAATAGGGGGAGATTGTTGATCCAAACCCTCAGTGATTTGATAATGACCCTCTCTTAAATACTTAGTGAAAATTGTAAGTAAACAATATGTATAAGAGTTTCACTATCGCTGATAAGTACTAAGACCTTACAGTACCGCTGATAGGAACTCTCGCTCTATAGATTAAACATTCAGCGAACACTGTTCACCATAATGCTCTGAGCCTGTTTAGTCCTTATGGTGATCGCTGATAAGTTAGTTGTTTACTTATGATCCCTGAAGACAAGTTTCACGTCAACATAGGTTCTACGCTGAAGTCGAAGATCAAGCTCAAGAACCAGCGACAAGTCTCCTAATGAACTGATGCAGATCAGCGAAGACTCAGATTTGTCCACTCAACGTGAAGTATCAAGTACAAGACTTCAGCTATCGCTGAACTTTATCATTCGCTGATAAACAATGTTAAAGCGCTGAATCAACGAAAGCTGATCATGAAGTCCTCCGTACAAAGTACTTTTGTCTTAACCACCCTTGCACGAATCCGTACGATTTGTCAGAAAAGAACCTCCTTATTGTCTGAAATCGTATAACCACTCTGAGACTACACTGTTCAAACATGCGGCTACTAAGGTTGTCTATAAAGGTCAATGACATACACCCAATGAGCTGTTGCCATGTGTAAAGTATAAACTGCCATGCATTAAATGCATGCAGTATATAAGAAGGACTCCAGCTTCATTTTTGAAGCACTCGTAAATTCTGGTCGAGTCATCTTTCTTATCTTGAGATAGGTTATTATTAGTAATTTTCATCTCTTTCTTAGTGCAAGAAACTTAGTGTTCCAACTTGTTTAGATTTAGGTTTATCCTTAATGTTGTTCTGCAACAAGCTGTAAATTGTTAATGATTTATCAATAAACAATTTAGAAAAGTAAAATCTGTGTGTTTGTATTCAACCCCCCCCCCCCTTCTACAAACTTGTATAGCCCTTCGGGACCAACACTAACCTAGGACTTTGGTATCCCAAAGGCTCAGGGTTTGATCTAATCGCCTATTCAGATAGTAATTTTACAGGTTGAAAATTTGATAGGAAAAGCACCACAGGAGGTTGTCTGCTCCTGGGTGGAAAGATGGTGAGTTGGACAAGTAAAAACCAAAACTCAGTATCCACCTCAACCGCTGAAGCTGAGTACGTAGCTGCTGGAAGCTGTTGTTCTCAAGTCTTGTGGATGAGAAATCAACTACTGGACTATGACCTTCAACTCTCGAAAATTCCAATCTATTGCGACAGCACAAGTGCCATCGCTATAGCCAATAATCTAGTGCTACACTCAAAGACAAAACACATCAAAATCAGGTATCATTTTATCAGAGATCATGTGATGAATAGTGATATAGAACTTCATTTTATTCCAACTGATTTTCAGTTAGCTGATCTGTTTACCAAACCTCTTGATGAGACAAGATTCAACTTTCTTATCAGCGAGCTTGGAATGCTGAACTTAGAAGAGTAAAATCTTCAGAGGTTCACATTTGATCAGGGATAAAATAAACTTGTATAACCCTATTAATCATCTACTCTCTGAATATCTCTTCCTTTCAGCGATACTTTGAAATTTCTAAAACTAACACTAATACTTCTATTCAGTGCTTCTTTTTTTCAAAATGTCCCTGAGTTTTTCAAAAACCTTAGAGACACATTAAAATATGAAAGGACGTTTGTGACGTCATCAAACGGATAAACATGGCATGTTTTCTCTGACACGTTCGCCCGTTTCGTCTTCCTTGTCCAATCAAATTCAAGGGACGTGTCCGTGTCATCATGAAAAACTTTCCCGCTCATAGTTTCTCTCTCTCTACTCTCACTATATAAACCCATTGTGTTTGTTGGTTCCTGTTTTGCTTAACAATGATTATTCTATCTAATTAGTTCAAACAATATATAATGCGAAAGCGTTTTCATGAACTAACAGATATAATGAGGTAGAATTACACACAATATCAAATATATAAAGTGTAAATAACACAAATAAATAGCTTAGTGATTAGTGGTATTTGATATAATAAGAACACTAAGAACACCGAAAGGTTTGACAAGAATCTGCTCTAAAGGTGTGTATGTTGTGCAAAGCTTAATTGAAGAACTCAACATGAGTCTTCTATTTATACTACTTCTAAAGGGGACAAGCTCTAGACAAAAAGGACTGAAGGTACAAAGGCACTATTTAGATACTGTTACAAGTACGACGTTAATTAAATGCGCCGGCTTCTACTAAGGCTATGACCCATCTGAGTTTGACACGTGGAGTTGTCAGGTCACGCCATGTACTATTGATCTTCAGGATCTTCGTACAACAGAAATCATGAGAAGCACGATTGTACTTGTGTAGAGCTCTGGTCTTTTATACCACAGAGGCTCTGTCAAGTATGACAGAGGCTCTGTGGCCTTGTCCGTATTGAAGAGTCTTCTGTGCGATTCTTTATCTTTGGTCTTCTCGGTTACTCGGCAGAGCCTCTGTCGAAGAGTTCTATGCTTTGGTCTTCTCGGTGACTCGGCAGAGCCTCTGTCGAAGACTTATATGCTTTGGTCTTCTCGGTGACTCGGCAGAGCCTCTGTCAAAGACTTCTATACTTAGCCTATTTTTCAATACTTCTATAAACAGAGGATTAGAGATAACAATCTCCCTCTAAGTATTGAAAAATAAAAATTGAAAAGTGCAATGTTTTCTAGGCTAAGTACATAACAAGAGGTGAAATAAAATACCTCAAAAGATTTTACTTTTCTTTCATACAGAATTATGCCAGAGGCACTTACATTTGATTACATTATGAAAGGAAAGATTTGCAGAGGTTGGTAGAGGATATCAGACGTTGGCGTCTTTAAAGTCGTTGAAGCTTCTGTTGTCGAATCCTAACTCTCTAAGCTCGTGATAGAATCTGATGCAGAGGTTTCTGAAGTTGATTACTTGGTCGATGACCTCTATCAGTCTATCTGCGAGAGCCTGATTCATTTGCTATGTTCCTCTGTGATCCACGAGGCTTGCTCTGACCTCTGTCAAAGTACTTGTTGCGTACTTCTGACAGTCCATCTCTATGAACAGTCTTGAGTTCCCAGCAGGATCTTCATAGACTAACCCAACTCTTGGAGATGTAATAATCGAGTTCGGTATGGCAGAGGATGGGCAGTCATTTTCTGGTGGGTGGAGATTTAGGTTTCTTACTCCGAGATCTCGTCCTAATTGGAAGTCGACAAGGCTGTATAGCAGAAGTTTCTCATGCATGGCTTTCCTTATTACCATGTATGCCCTTCGATGTGCATCTGTTGTGAAGTTCTCTTTCGTCCAGTTGAGAAGGTCGGGTAGGTCGTAGGGACTTAGATTTCTCAGATCAGCATCTGAGAATTGGGTCACGGTTTTGTCCTCCCTTTTGACCTTATAGATGTTATAGGAAACCTTAGGTGTGGTTCTGGTTTGAGAAAACTTACAGTATAAGACCTTGTCGATTTTGGACTCTGAGAAGATTTGATGTTTTGGCTTGGGTGTTGTTCTTGTGAAGGTGTTCTCGAGGTCAGCATGGAAGTGGGGATCTTGAATGGTTGTGGGCAGAATATCTCTGGCACTTCTGTTGTACAGATATCTGTACACCACTTCTTCCATTTGTTGTGGAGGTGCACCGGGTGGAGGCATGGGTTTACGCAGAGCATCCATTCGCTTCTTGATTTGGGCCACTCGATCCTCTGTGACTTTTGCCTTCGGATCTAGAACAGGTATATTTGACAGAGGGGTAACACCGAAAGCCCAGTCTTCTTGTTCTGGCTTTGGTGTCACATATGCATCGAAAGAGCTATTCATCAATTTTTCTGCTGGTTGAAGCTTGGGCTTCTTCTTCTTGGGTTCCTCAGTCATTATCCCCTTGCCTTTGTCTTTTGCCTTCGACTGAAGATCTTCTTGTAGAGATGGGGTTGCCTCTGTGGGATTTATCTTTTGGATTTCTGAGGGTGCCTCTGTAGTTTTGGGGGTTGCCTCTGTAGGTTTTGGCACTTATGTTTCTGAGGACTTTGTTGGTGAGGATTCTGTAGTTTTGCTCAGATGTTTCCTTTTATGAGCAATGGTCTTGGTTCTGGGTTTGGGTGTAGGAGATAGAGGTTTTGTTGTTGCAGCTTCTGGTGTTTTTGGTGTTGGAGAGGGGAGTTCTTGTAGTGATTTTGGTTTTGGTGATTGGGATGGTTGATCTTCTTAAGAGGATGTTAGAATTTGGAATTCTTCACGGGTTGGGACATCTGCTCCGAATACAGAGGTTGTTTCCACAGAGGTGGGTGTTGCCTCTGTGGTCTTCTGTTGTTGATCTTGATTGGTTTCCGGTACTTGGGTTATGATTGGGGTTTCTTCAGAGAGTATTTCCATAGAGGTGGTTGTTGCCTCTGTGGTCTGTTGTTGGTTTCCTCCTTGGGTTTGTGTTTGAGGAACTTGGTTTAGGGGTTTTGCAGATACCGGCGGAGCTGGTAGACCTTTCTCCCCTTGTTTCTCCCCCTCAGGATGATCTGATGAATCATCAGAGTCATCATCAGAGTCATCCTGACCCTTATCTGTCGTACCCTCTGCTCTGCATGAAGCTTCTGGCTTTTTGGGCAGTACTGCACCTGCAGCTATCATCTTTGCGCATAGATCATCGCAGAGGCCAAGGAGTGTATGGACCTCTGCTTCTGTGTTGAAGCGCATTTTGCTAACGCTTTTTATGAAGTCTTTCACGTAGTTTGCGTTGGCTGCAGTGAAGGTTGTGATGAGTTCTGTGACCTGGTTGATTACCCATTGGCCGAGTTCTGTAAGCTGAGCTCTGGTCATGTAGTCAGAGGGTTTCATGGCCAGAGTTTCCCTCGTAGTTTGCTCCTGAACTTGCTCGAGGGCCTTCTGCAGATCTTCTGGTGTAAGGCCCGGAGAGGTTGGGGTAATGTCTTTCTTCAGCTTTTCGAGGAGGTCGTTTACAGAGCTTTGGAATGCAGAGGTTGTGGCTCTCTCAAAGTTTGCAGCAGTAGAGTTGGCAGAGGTTGTCGCAGTTGTTCTCATCTGGGCTAGATCATTGTGCAACTCTGTGGACAGGTTGTCCATTTTGGTGTTCATATCGGTGATAACCCTCGTGGTAACATCTGCAAAGGAATCAAAAGACCTTTTTAACTCTTTCAATGTGGTGTCCACAGAGGTGACAAGGGTTTGGAACTCATCCCTTTATACATGTGGACTTGGTGTAACTTCTGGGGGAACACATTCGTCCCCAGAGTGAGTCCCTGTTCCTTGGACACCTTCTTTCGTCCCTGTTTCGATGTTGAGTACGGAAGGATTTCCCTCTAATCCTCGAGCAGAGGCTTTATCAGCTTTAGACTCTATAGAGGTTCTGTTAAGGACATTGTCCTGATCCACTCCAGAGGTGGGTACAAGAGTATGCTTAAGTTGACTTGGGGATTTGTCTAGAATCCCTTCGTCTTCGTGCACTCTAGGCCCCTCTGAAGGGCCTGTTGGACCTAAGTGTGTGTGCGTGTCAGAGGAAACAAATTCCTCTGTAGGGATTTCTGTTGTGATCAGGGGCGATGGATCACGAACTAAGGGTAAGTCTTTTTGAGAGGACTCCCCTGGAATGGTTTCCCCGGTTAAGATTGGCACAGAGGTAGAAAGAGTTACCTTTGCCCGGTCAGTTTGTGTTGGGGTCGAGCCGTGCTGCTCTTTTTCAATAACATCTTCTGCCACTAGACTGGCGATGTTAAAAGTATGGGTCGCACTGGGAGGTGGTTGGGGATGTGTGCCTCTACTATTCCAGGCATCAGTTCTAGTTTCTGCTTCTGTGGAGCATCCAACCACTTCTTCACCATCGATTGTCTCAGTCTCTTTCTCTACTCTATGGCCCGCTGCTTCTACCCTAGCTTCTGTAGTGGCTTCTGCCCCAGCGATTAAGGAGTCGTACATTGGATGAGAGCCACTTAAAGCTTGTACGTGAGGGTGATAAATACCTTCTTTTACTTGGTCGTCTTCCTCCTCATCAGTTTCCACCATATCCTCTGAGACTAAGGCTGGTGGGGATTTGGGGGTAGCCTTATCCAGATCCATTGGGCTTGCTCTAAGCACATCAAATCCACGTTGGGTGAAGGGGTTCTGTAGAACTTCTGGAGTCTTAGACTGATTATTTTGTGGGGTTTGGTCATCATCATACAGGTCCGAAGAGATTCTAAATTCTGGTGCTTCTGTAGAATGATGAGATAGGGCTTCTGCAGTCCATCCAGAAGGGTCTAAAGAGTGTGCAATCCCGGGTTGTTGGAGGAAGATAGAAAAATCACCTTGATCTTCTGCATAATTGATGGGTGAAAGGGATTGCAGAGGTTGCTCTTGGGCTTTTTCTGCTGTTCCTCCTTCCTCTGCAATGGTTTGCATTGGAGTGTGAGGTTTCTTGGATTTCTTCTAGCTCCTACTTTTCTTTTGTTTGGGGCACCTTCCTCAGAAGACTTATGTTTTCTCTTCCTTTTGTCTTTTGGAGGAGAGGGAGGTGCAGAAGCTCCAACTTCTGTTGCAAGAGAAGGGGATTGTTGGATTTGTGCAGCACTGGTAGAAGTACCCTCTGTTGTATTCCCCTTCTTGTGAGCCTTCTTCTTCTTGGGGTGGAGGCAGAGGTTTTGCTCTTAGGAGAAGAGGGGATTGTGTTTCGCAGAGCATAGAAGTTTTCTTGTACCTGTTCGTGCTTAGCCAAGCCCACTGCCCATTCTTCGTCAGACATTCTTTCTACAACCCTAGATCCTAAGGGAGCTCCTAGACGCGGGGGTGTCGCAGGACTCGGTTCTGGTGTCCTATGATCGCGTATATATTCTAATTTAAGGGTCTTGTTTGTAGCGTATCCCAGAAGTTTCTTTGGCAAAGGTCTGCAGAATGGGTATTCATCTTTGTGCTCTGTTGGGGTGTTTTTGTTCAGGGGATACATTCTGGCCGTTGGTCCCTCCATTGGCCATTTTTGTAGACGGAGCAGAGGCTCTAGAAGGACACCCAAAATACGCTGATACAGTAGAGGAGGTAGAGCATCTTTCGATCGTCCCTTGGCCTTCTGGGAGGAGATTTTGCGATCAATGGTGTTAACCATTTCCTGCATCATGAGGGTGGAATAGTCCAGAGGTAGATCATAATATACCCCGTACATTATGGTCATGATTTGGTGAGAAGTTTGGTCTGGACTACCCACCTTCCCTGTTAGGCACCGATTTAGGATTGACATGAGCGTATTCCACAAAGGAGGTAATCGATTTCTTCTGAAATCATTTCTTTTCCTTAGGGTTGTGTTGTACCCCAACTTTTCAACAAAACGGCAGAGCTCTACGTCTGTGGGTTCCTCTGTGTACTTCTTTATACCTAGTAGTCCTCTGGTTGGTAGGCTGAACTCCAGTGAGAACATGGTTCTATTGAACTTGAGTTCGAGGTGCTCGGATTTGTCCGGTTTGGAGATGTAGCCCTTGATTTGTCTATCTGTGGGGTAAAATCTGTTGCTCATCCAGAATTGATTTAGGTATCTGGCAGGGATTTTATTGACAGTTTTGGATAACAGGGGGTAAAGATAGTGGTTTTCCAGAATGGGAAGAAGGATGGCATGTGCTTCCCCAAAAGCGGTTTTTGAGGGAACCAGGTAGTAGTTATTTGGTTTTAAAGGAAGAACATGTTCAAAGTGTTCATGTGCGATGAAGTTTAGAAGATGGGTGGTCGGAGCAAAATCTGCTTCATCGTCGGAGTGGTCTTGTTCTAGGTTTCTAGCGATTTCTTGGTGTTGGGAGTTCTCAGAATGAGATAGGGAGTTCACTGGAGCATTGGAGGTTGAAGCCATTGGATTAATCTTGAAGAAAGAGAGTAGAAAATGGAAGTTGCAGGTTATTGCAAGGTTCGCCGAAGAAGATGAAGAGAGTAAGTTCGTAAACGTTTAGAGGTAGTGGTAAGTTTGGTTTTATACTGAAGAGAATGGTAGAATCTGAAGAGGTAAATAGGTGAAAGTGAATAATATTTGGGGTCCGCAATCGAGTACATATGGCTGGGTTCAACTTTCTAGGAGAACGTGTGCCATGTACGTCCAATCAAAAGATGCCACGTCAGTGATGTCAGAGCACGATTAGATGGCGTGTGCGGTCCATTAATGCTTGGCGCGTGAGCTTTTCTACTATCAGAAGACTGTCACTCGCAGTAGATAACCCATTCTTTTACAGAATTTCCATAAAAGGCCAAGTATCAGAAACGACAGAAGCTCTGTAGTGGAATGAGCTCTGTAGTCTGAAATCTGCCTTTTATATCTTCTGATGCTTGTATCTTTTTCAAAAACGTTTGAAAAAATCATTGGAGAGGATCGATAGACTTTTAGTACAAAATTTTCATTCACAGAGGTTTTGAGGCTTCTGTCAGAGCCAGCAGAGGCTCTGAGAGTGAGAATTTATTATAACTAAAGATTTATGAAACTTTTTGATCATCCAAGGTTTTCATTGTGTTAAACACTGTGTTTAGGACATATTTGGAAATTTGTGTCCTGGAAAACTGTTTTGGAATTAGATTTTGTGCGAGACATTTACTTTTAGATTTTCTATGTTGGGCGACAAAGACTCTTTGGTGGAGTGAGCTCTTTGCCCATAAGATTTTCTTCCAATATCATTGTGTGTGCATTTGTACGTACAAAACCTTAAAGAAGTCATTTAAGGTTGATCGACAGAGATTCCGTATGAAATTTGCAGTTCTAGAGGATCCGGCTTACAGAGGCTCTGTTGAGCTCAGAAGAAGCTCTATGACCTTAAATTTCCCATAACGGAAGGCTCAATTTTTTTTGATCATTTCTTGTTTGGAATGTCTTAAACAGAGTTTATAGGACGTATTTTGAAATTTCTGTCCTAGAAAATTGTTTTCAAAAAAGATTTGTACGAGTTACTTACCTTTGGTTCTCCTTTGTTCGGCAAAAATACCTGACTTCTGTAGATATGGTTGAGCATATCTCTTCTTTGGCTCCCCCTTGAATGATCAACCTCTGTAGATCAGTTCAAGGTCTCCTTCTGCTACCCCTTGACCTATGCTTAGATCAAATGAGATAAGTGGTGCACAGAACATAGGTCAAGGTTATCAGAGGTTCTGTGGAGATTGTCATACTCTGAGCAATCCCACAGAAGCTCTGTTGGTTACAGAACATTTGATGATTAAGAATTCACATACAGAAGAGTTTAAATATATACATATTTACAAGAAGATCAAATCTTACTTACAGAGGGTTCAACTCATGTTAATCATTCCCAACTTACCCACAAAGAAAAGGAATCTTTTCTCATCTAGTACCTTGGTGAATAAGTCTGCAAGCTGGTATTCAGTGGACACAAAGTGCATTTCGATTGTGCCATGTTCAACATGATGCTTCAGAAAGTGATAACGAATATCGATATGCTTTGTTTTTTAGTGCTGTACTGGATTGGCAGAGATTGCTATGGAACTTTTGGAATCACAGAGGATGGGAATCTTGTATATGTTGTACCCATAGTCCTTGCGCTGAGTTTTCATCCACAAAACTTGAGAGCAACAGCTAGCAGCATCAACATATTCCGCTTCTACTGTAGATGTAGACACACAGTTCTGCTTCTTCGAAGTCCAGCTGACTAGTTTACCACCGAGGAATTGACAACTCCCAGAGGTTCTCTTTCGATCAAGTTTGCATCCTCCATAATCTGAATCTGTGTATGCCTTAAGACCAAAACCAGAGTTCTTCGGATACCAGAGTCCAAGATTTTTGGTCCCTTTTAGGTATCTGAAAATTCTCTTTACAACAATATTGTGGGATTCCTTTGGGTTAGCTTGATATCTTACACCGAGGCATGTGGCATACATTATATCAGGCCTACTTGCGATTAAGTATAACAGAGACCCAATCATACCTCTGTAGAGCTTGCACTCTACAGATGTGCCATTTGGATTTACGTATAACTTATTTCCAGTTGCCATTGGGGTCTTCATTACAGAGGCATCAGAGAGACTGTATTTTGAAAGTATGTCAGAGACATATTTAGCTTGATTTATAAAAATTCCCTCTGATGATTGTTTTACCATGAGTCCGAGGAAGAAAGTTAATTCTCCCATCATACTCATTTTAAACTCACTCTGCATGAGTTTTTCGAAATCTTTGCACTGTTGTGCATTTGTAGACCAGAAAATGATGTCATCCACAAAAGTCTGTACAAGCAGAATCTCATCACCTTTTCTTTTGTAAAACAAAGTAGTATCTGTCGTACCTCTGTCGTAATCATTATTGAGAAGAAAGGTTGAAAGTCTTTCGTACCATGCTTTTAGATCCTGTTTAGTCCATACAGAGCTTTGTCGAGGTAGTACACGTATTTTAGGTATTTGGAGCTTTCAAACCCTGGTGGCTACTGGACATATACTTCTTCTTGGATTTCACCATTCAGAAAAGCAGATTTTACATCCATTTGAAAGACTTTGAAACCTCTGTGAGCTGCGAAGGCTAAGAAGATTCTTATTGCTTCAAGTCGTGCGATAGGGGCAAAAGTTTCATCGTAATCAATGCCTTCTTCTTGGCGATATCCCTTGGCCACCAATCTTGCTTTGTTTCTAATGACCACCCCATCCTCGTCCTTCTTTTTTCTGAAGACCCATTTTGTCCCTATGGCTTGTTTCCCTCGTGGCAGAGGTACTAGGGTCCATACCTTGTTTCTCTCAAACTGTAGAAGCTCTTCTTGCATAACATCTACCCAGTTTGGATCATATAGGGTTCAGAGATACTTTTTGACTCGATCACAATGATAAAATTTGTAAAGAAACAAAAATTAGCAGTGGTTGATCTTGTTTTGACCTTTTCAGAAGGGTCACCGATTATAAGTTTTGGAGGATGGCTTTTCGTCCACTGTGTTGTTCTTGGAAGATAGTCATTTGAGTCATCAAGATTAACCTCTGTGGTTGCACACTGCGGTTCTGGTGCAACCTCTGTTGTTGATGGTACTTCTGTGCTTATGCTTGTATCTTCAACTTGTGGGAGGATTGGAATGAGAGTTGGAATTTGTTCCTCTGAAGAAGTAGAGACTGAGTCTTCGTTTTCCTCTGGAATTGATTCCTCTGTAGTCGTTGGAGTAGGTATTTCAAGAGCCTCTGTGGTTGAGTCCTTGGTTGTATTATCTTTATCTTCTGTTCGCTACCCCTCAGAATGTGCATCTGTATGATTCACAGAAGAGTATGAAGTATTTAATGGACTAGTTAGAGATATACCTGACTCAGTCTGGTTTGCAGAAGATGTTTTTCCAGAGGCTCTGACGGCTCCAGCAGAGGGATCAATATCATCATGGAACATCTCTTCAAATATAAGATTTAAGTCTTCTTCTATTGTCTTTGAGATGCCAGAGGATTCCTTCTTTAGACCGAGTTCTGAACTGATTTGTTCAGAAGTCTTTTGAAAGGAATCGTCAAAGGATACATTGATGCTTTCTACGATGGATCGAGACTTCAGAAGGTACACTCTATAAGCTTTTGTAGTAGCAGAGTATCCTATGAACTTTCCTTCATCTGCTTTCACCTCAAACTTTCCTCTTGCTTCTCTATCATTTAAGACGAAGTACTTGCATCCAATTACATGAAAGACTTTGATGTTTGGTCGCCTTTTGTTGATCAAATGATACGGTGTCTTGATGTGCCTCTTTACAATGGTTGATCGATTTTGGGTGTAACATGCGGTTGATACTGCTTCTGCCCAAAAAGACATTGGTAATCCAGATGCTGTCAGCATAGTTCTTGCAACCTCCACAAGCGTGCGATTCTTTCGTTCAACCACGCCATTCTGTTGTGGGGTGCGTGCAGCAGAGAAGTTCTGTGATATGCCTTCTTCTATAAGATAGGTTTCAATGACAGAGTTTTTGAACTCTGTGCCATTGTCGCTTCTTAGTTTCTGAATCCTGCACTCATACAGAACTTGGATTCTTTTCATTAAATTTATCGGAATGTTTGGAACATCTGATTTCTTTCTGACAAATTCAACCCATGTAAATCTTGAGTATTCATCGATCAAAACAAGTATATATTTCTTGCCACCTAGGCTCTGTGTAGCGATTAGACCACAGAGATCAACATGAAGCATGTATAGAGGCCAAGGGCATGATACATCAGTTTTGCCTTTATGGGAAGCTCTTTTGAGTTTTCCCATTTCGCACGCAGAGCACAAATGATCTTTATTAAATTTAACATTTGGCAGATCTTTGACTATATCAAGTTTAACAAGCTTATCTAGAGTATGAAAGTTTAGGTGGCAGAACCTGTTATGCCATAACCAGGCTTCTTCGCTTTTACAAGCAACAAGGCAGAGCTTGTCTTGCTTGTTCTTGGCACAGAAGTTCATGAGGTAAATATCGCCTCTTCGTTCGGCTCGCAGAAGTTCGACTTTTGTGTCCTCAACTTGTAGAGAGCAGAAAGTTCTTTTGAACATTACGTCGAAACCCGTATCGCAGAGTTGGCTAACACTGAGAAGATTGTGTTTAAGGCCATCCACATATGCAACTTTGCATACGGTTATGTTTTCCTTTTTGATGACTCTGTTGCCTTTTATATACCCCTTTTTGTTGTCACCAGATGTCACAGATCCTCCATCGAGTTTATCTTTGTAGGAGGATAGTAAACCTCTGTCGCCAGTCATGTGCCGCGAGCATCCGGAGTCAAGATACCAGATTGGCACATACTGCTTCTGTAAGACAATCAGAGAGTTTTAGGTACCCATATCCAAATGGGTCCAGCTTTGTTAGGGGTCTTCAAGTTTGCCTTAGTATTCTTGGGTTTGGTTTTAGCTTCTTTTGGAGAACCATTTTGTTTCTTCTTATCCTTGAATTTAGTGTTCTTTTTTGGTGTAGAGAGGAAACAGTGTGGACTTGAGAAGTGTTGATTTAATCGATACATGAGATCAAAACAATGACAATAATGAATGTGCGAAGAGATTTGCATGAACTTTTCATTGAAAACATTAAATGGGGGCACAGAGGCATTACATTCTATCCTAACATTTGACTTCCTATTACAAGAAGACCTATGTAGGCTAGATTGTTGTTTGCAAACTCCTTTGTTGAGAGCAGCCTTCTGTGGTGAACTTCTGCAGGTTTCACTATCACAGAAGAAAAAGATTTGTTATTTTCAGCCCATTTACCCTTTTGTTGCCATGTTAGTTTTTGTTTAGTAGACTTTAAGGGTTTTGAAGTTTTTGAAGTTTTTGGATTATGAGAGGACGTTTTCTTTTGTTGTTTGATTTTCTCAAGCTCAAGAGAAGTTTTGGCTTGTATACACATGTCCAAAAAATCTGGACAGATAGGAACTCTTATGATTTTCTCCTTGGGAGAAATAGTTCTGTTAAGAACTCCAGAGGGTAGTTTAAAATCCTCTGAGTCACAAGGTACTATCTATGACTTAGAGTCAGTCTCAGATTCATCAGAGGATGAATCGTCCTCATATACAGAGGTTGAGTCACTTAGTTCTCTTTCGACAGAGGCTGGACTTTCAGAGCATGTGCCATACTCGCTTTCTTCTTTTCTTTCAGGTATATCTTCTAAGTCAACAGAAGTTTTCATTGAGGTTTCCTTAGAGAGATTTTGGTCATTTTTGAAAGTACTGGGGCATTCATCAAAGTTGTTTTCGCTGATTTCCAATAATTCCTTTTCAGAAATATGAGTTAGTTTTTCTTCTGTTGAAGTAGGCAAGAATTCAGGTACCTCTGCCGATAGTTTCTTCTCATAATCTATAGTGCATACGAAGGCAACCTGGTATTGAGTCTCAAGTTCACCAAACTTAAAGATTCCTATCTGATCTTGGGTTTTCAGATATTTCATAGGTTTGGAGGCTCTTTTGACAGAGGCTGATGATGGCAGATCTGTGTTTTCAAACCACACATTTACCATCTTCAGAGGTTTCTTATGTGAGGTTCACCAGAGACTTTTCGCCTTTTGCTGACAGAGAGTAAATTTGGAAAACTGGGTTTTCTTGTACTTCCAATATGAAATAGAGACGACAGAGACTTGTTCTTTTGTTTCCGGTGTAAGGATCTATATCACAGAATCCAATTCCCCGTCTCCCTATTTGAGTATTAATTTTCTCGTACACCTTATGTGCATCTTGATATTTCTTAATTAACAGATCTCTTCTGAGTAAGTCTTGACAGAGGACTTCTCTTTCCTTTTGAAAATAATGTTTAAGAGCTAGGATATTCATTCTGTCGCACTCAACGTCCATAAGTTCTTTAGTTTTTGCTTTTAAGGCTGAGTTAAGTTCAGAAATCTTTTCTTTCAAAGGATTTAGATGTTTGTTCTAGTTTGTTTCAATTTCTTCCTTTTCTTGAAAGATTTTAGCCTTTTCTTGAGTGAGAAGTCTAGCTTCTCTCTCAATGAAGGTAAGCTTCTTCTGAACACTTTCGCAGGTCTTTTTAAGTTCTGTATGTTCAATGTTTAGTTTAAGCAAATCTGCTTCATCTTGATTAGTGTAAGAGTCAGAAGTGGATACCTCACTGTCGGAGTCGGATGAGCTGACCTTTGCCATTCCACAGAACAAGGCGTTTTTGTCGCCTTCATCAGATGATTCGTCTAACAGCCAGTTCTCCTGATTCACCATTAGCGACTTCTGAGCATAAAACTCTGCTTTCTTTTTGTAGTAAGCAGAGTCCCTCTGTGGGCGGTGTGGTTTTCTCTTGCAGTCAGCGGCATAATGGCCTGGCTTGCCACAGTTAAAACATCCTTGGTTCTGGGGACCGTTGCCAGCTCTGTCGTCCGACCTCTGTCGGTCACCACCTCTGTCATTTCTGTCATTCGACCTCTGTTGGTCGATACCGCTGTCGTTCCTGTCATTCGACCTCTGTTGGTCAACACCTCTGTCATTCTTGTCATTTGACCATTCTCTTCCACGACCATCTCTTCCGTAGCGTTCATTACCAGACTTCTTCTGGTATCCTCTGCCGAATTCCCTTGTCAAAAGAGCTAACGATTTAGCTATCGAGGCCATAGTTGCCTCCTCTTCTTCCACCACCTCCTCATCTTCACTATCAACGATCAAGATCTTCTTCTTCTTCTTTTCTTCCGCAACTTTCTCCTTTTTCGGTTTCTCTTTATCTTCTTTAGCCTTACCAACTAGCGCAAGAGGTGCACTGATTTGAATTTTTGCTTGTGTAATCTGAGGCTCTTGGGCTGCCAACGTTCCATAGAGATCTGATAGAGTCCAGGAGTCTAAGTCTTGATTTATTTGCAGAGACATCGACAACTGGAGCCATTCATCATTGAGACTCTTTAGGAACATGACATTGTTTTCCTCAGAAGTTCTGTGGATTCCGAACTTCTTGCACTTGTTGATTAGAGAGTTGAACCGATCATATGTTGTCTGCAGAGGTTCTGTCGGCCGAGCTTTGAATGCGTAGTACTTGTTGATGCATTGGGCTCTTCGGTTCTTCTTAGTTTTGGCCCCACCCTCCAGTTGTTTTTCCAGTTCCTTCCACAGATCGTATGCAGATTCACACGCATCTAAGGATTGGAAAAGGGCATTGGGTATGGCCATTATCAGAGGTCTCTTAGTCTTCTGAGCAACTTCATATTTTGCCCAATCAGGATCTGACCACTTGTCCTTGGTCTTTGGTTTCGTGTGCTCAGGGATTTCAGGAGTGTTGTTTGTGGCAGGTATATGGGGTACTGTGATCATTGGTACGAAAGGAGGATTGTTGATATAGTACATGAGTTCTTTGTCAGTACCCTCGAAGAAGTGAATCATTCGTATCTTTCATTGAGGGTACTCATCTCTGTGTAGTGTGGGTGGCTTGGTTAAAGAACCAGCGGTGAAGAAGTTGTTTGTGTTTGTCATTTTGAAAGGGTTTGAGAAATCAAGAAAATAGGGTATGAACAGTAAACCTTCAGAGAATGAAGTGGATGTTTCTAATGGTTTTTATAAGATTTAAAACCTTTTAACAATGCACTAAAATGGAGATTTAACCGAAGAAACAGATTCTGTAAGTTTACCAAAGTCGAAACAGGTCGAGAATGGCAGAAAAACAGATGTTGTTTTGAAAGATATGAAAAATAGGTTAAAAGTCCAAGTTTCTACCAAAAATCATTGTAAGTGAGGATCTCTTGATATAGAAAATCAAGAACCGCTCTGATACCAATTGTTGGTTCCTGTTTTGCTTAACAATGATGATTCTATCTAATTAGTTCAAACAATATATAATGCGGAAGCGTTTTAACGAACTAACAGATATAATGAGGTAGAATAACACACAATATCAAATATATGAAGTGTAAATAACACAGATAAATAACTCACTGATTCACTGTATTTGATATAATAAGAACACCAAGAACACCGAAAGGTTTGACAAGAATCTGCTCTAAAGGTGTGTATGTTGTGCAAACCTTAATTGAAGAACTCAACATGAGTCTTCTATTTATACTACTTCTAAAGGGGACAAACTCTAGACAAAAAGGACTGGAGGTACAAAGGCACTATTTAGATACTGTTACAAGTACGACGTTAATTAAATGCGCCGGCTTCTACTAAGGCTATGACCCATCAGAGCTTGACACGTGGAGTTGTCAGGTCACGCCTTATACTATTCATCTTTGGGATCTTCGTACAGCAGAAATCGTGAGAAGCACGATTTTCCTTGTGTAGAGCTCTGGTCTTTTATACCACAGAGGCTCTGTCAAGTATGACAGAGGCTCTGTGGCCTTCTCCGTATTGAAGAGTCTTTTGTGCGATTCTTTATCTTTGGTCTTCTCGGTTACTCGGCAGAGCCTCTGTCGAAGACTTCTATGCTTTGGTCTTCTCGGTGACTCGACAGATTCTGAAAACAACACCAAACTCTGGTTCTCCAATCACATCATATAAGGACATTCTAATCAATCCTGGCAACTCTTGATTAGGCCTTATCAAATTAACTCTTGGTTTATCACTTTCCACAACCATCTGTAAATCATGACACTGTGTAAACAAGACATGCCTTCTTAGAAACCTTTTAATTGCATTCAAAACAAGAGTCACGTTTTCTCTTCTTATCTGAAGATCTCTGAAATGATGATACATGAATTCAAAATCTTCCATCGTTAGGTGACAAAAATCAGCTTCAGTGAATCTGTAATTTCTACAATCCTGCCTTTGAACAACAAACTCTGGAAACCACATTTTATTGAATAATCTGGTAGTAACCTCCTTTATGGTCACAATCAGCTTCTTGCTCCTGATATCTCTTTTGTTCTGACAATGGCCTCTTAGAAAGAACATGTACTCGAACTTGTATTCATCTGACTGATCTTCAATTCCCAACACGGCGTAGGGATTCAATCTTCTGATTCTGTGAACAAATAGTCTTCTTTCAGAATCTTCCAAGAAAGGTGTTCTCAAATACAAAGTTCTTTGACACTGTTCAAGTTCAGATAATCTTCTGTTTCGTGAGGATGAAGGACTAGGTTGATCTGATACTGGTGGATTGGAAGGACCAGCTTCATCGTGAGTAGGAATGACAGGTGGTACAAAATATTTAGTAGATGGAGGTTCGGTTTCTTCAGGTTTAGGTTCTTTTAGGAATGGATCATGAAAAGGTTGTGATTCAGGTTGAATGGGAATGGATTGTGGGGTTGATTGGGTTACAGTTTGGGTAGGAATGGTTTCAAGTATTGGTATAGTGGTTTGAGTTGAGGGTGGTTGATTTAGGTTGAAAGATAATTGTGTAACATCAGATTGGGTAGGTATCAAGGTACTCGAGATGCGTTCGGGTGAATGTATAGGACTTACGGTTATTTCTTCAGGAGTTTGTGACCCATATATTTCAGTCAGAATGTCTACCTCATCTTGTGTGAACCCAACACCTTGATCCTCTGGTTCATAAGAAAGCAATAAGAACGGTTCTGGTTCCTCCTTTACATTCCAATACTGTTCATACTCACTAGCCAGATCATTAGCTTCATCATCAGAACTGATATCAACCACTTCAACAGATTCCACAAACCTGTCTACCACTTCCCTTATCTCCTCCTCATTTACCTCAGGCTTTTCAACCGTCAGTACTACAATCGGATCAACATATAATACGATTTGTTTTCCGATTTCATCACCCATGACACCAGATTCAAACATTTCAGAAATCTCAGCAACAGTCGGATTTTTCTTTTGACCTTGTGAACTTTCAGACTCAGCCCTTATCTTTTTACTCATCTCCCCCTCATTATCATGATCATCGGGATCCTGATCATGCTTTCGTTTCGAACCCTGGGCTTGAGTCTTACATGACTGTTTCATCAATTCTTTCAACTCACCAATGGACTGTTTCATATCACTCAGGGATTGTACAACTTCTGACTTGAAAGAATTAAACTCCGTGGATAAAGCTTGGAACTCCGTGGATGTAACTGTCGGTGTAGGTGTAGGTAGATTTGGAGTAGATTGGAAGTTCTGTAGTAGGGATAATAAAGTTTGACTTTGTTGATCTTCAGGGCTAATGAACATCAGCTTAGCATAAAACAGATCTCTTAACTCATCAACACTTTGATCAACTGGAGGTTGTTGAACTGGAGGAGGCTGAGTTACACGACTTTGCCGAGGCGAAGGCAAGAAAATTTCTGGTCGTAAACGTACAACGGGCTCATCAATCACCGGCCCTTTGCCTTTCAATAAAGCTTTCACTCCTTGTAACTATCGAATGAATGTTTCCTCAACAGCCTTTAGGGCGCCGTCGAAAGTTTCCCTTGTCACGAAGACGGGTAAAGTAACACCGGCACCACTTAGGTTCGCCGTTGACACAACAGTTGTTTCAACTGTGTGACCTACGTTCAGTGTTGGCATAGTGTTAGCACTGGTAGGATTTCCACTCTGTCTTTGTAGTCCTGTGAGAGGATCTACTCTGAGTGTTTCGGATGGGTCACAAAGACTCGCATCAGATGTTCCAGTAAGTGTCCTATTCAAAGAATCAAAAATATTAGCAACAGGCACTAGACGCTCAACTTGTGCAGGAATGAAGGTCGAGGACCGGGGAGGAGGTCGCTCTGTTTAAATACCCAAAATCTCCATGTGAGATCCGGATAGAGTATGTGCTATAGCCCCATGAGAAGATGAGACAGCTTCTTGTTGAGAAGAAGCCGAATGGCTAGCTGAGGTGTGCAATTGCGTTACTGGGCGAGTAACGTCTTTTTCAACACCTGATCTCAACACATGAGATCTGGTGGTGGATGTGGCTGCCCTTTTGGTATAGTAGGTTTGGGTAGCTCTCACACTCTCCATATTTTTTTCTTCATTTTCTCTCACAGACTCACATATATTTTCAACTAATTCTCCCTCGATTCTCCTTGTACCTCCCATTCCTTCACTAACTTGAGAAGACATCAAGGGCATGTCATCCAAGTTTAATCCTTCCACATTAACATTTTCTGACAAATTCATTCGTGGAAACTCAAGAATATCAGCAACGTCACCAAACCAATTTTCCGCATTAGGAGCATCGGCACCATCATTTCCATTACCATCTCCATTACCATCAGAATCATCATCATGTTGTTCCTCCGCGTGATCAGACACATTGTCAGACTCTGTACAATCATTAGAATACTCAACCAAAGGAACGTGTCCAATATGTTCAGGAACACTTCCTTCGGAATCGTCTTGTAGAAGATCATCTAGTTGTGTGTCCTCAGATGATGATCCTGTATCTTCAAGTACAGATGACTGACCCCCACCGGTTCCCCTCTCGGTATTTTCCCTCGACTCTCCTTGTTCAGTAGCCCGTGCATCCTGATCCCTCGCCGACTCCTCTCGCCTAGGGGTTGAGTCCGGGGTAGGTCCCTCCGGTGCTGGCCGGACCATAGACTCTCTATATTCTATTATACACTCGGCATCCTGATCCGGGTATCCGAGGAATCCTTTCGGTAAAGGAATTTCATATTGAAAGTTCTGATTCTGCCTTTGAAGATATTGCATTGATTTTTCCGGTGCAGAAGAAAGATTCAATCTCCGTGGAATTTCTCTGTTTGACCGCATCATGCTATGAATAATAATCTGTAAGAACCTCATGTAGGGCACATAAGGTTTGCCTTTGTTCTTTGGTTTATCTTCCACCTTTTGTTGTAGCTCATTCCAAAAAATAACTGCATAATCTACATGTAGATCATACACTATCGCATGGAACAGCTTTAGAATGCTCAGACTCGCATTATCACTTCCGGAGTGCTTTGATGTTAGGCATCTATTGATTATGGAGAATATCGGGTAATACAAAGGCGGTAAATTTTCCTTTTTGAAGTCTTTGATCTGATTCAATTCACCGATGTATTCCATAGCCCTAATGCCTTCAAATACTTCAGCTTCTGATGCATAAGGATCAAAAGATGTTCTCCTGGGTCTAGATTCGGGCCCGGGTAACCTCAGAACAAGTCGCAGTCTGTGAAAATCCAGCTTTGTAATGAACTCATCGATTTGTAACAAGAAGACCGGCCTTCGGTTCTCCATGGTGTTTACAATAGTCTTCCAGGCTAGTTGAAGATACATGATAAGTACACTGACTGTATGAGTCAATGCATATGCCAACGGGTGACTCCGTAAGATTTCTTTGATGACCGGAGAAATGAAAATTCTGTCAAAGTCAACATGATGATTGTTGGCCTTTATCTCCACATAATCTCTTGGAAGGATGATGGTATTATTTGGATCAGCTTCAGATACGGATGGATGCACTGATTGTGTGGATGGAAGTGGAACTTCTGGTGTCGGGTCAGGGATAATTGGTATGTTTTCACCAAAACCCTGAACTCTCCTTTGTTCCTCCTGATTTTCTGCCATGTGAACTGTTGTTTTGAAAAACAGTTCTAAAACGGTTATTTTGGCAAAAATCACTTTTTAAAAAAATATCTGAAAATATACTAAGTATAGAATTTGCATGCTACAGACTCAAAACAAATCGCAACCAACATACAAACATAGAAATTCGCAATACACACAATTTTTTTTTTGAAGGAACTCGCAAGATGAAGGATGTGAATTCAAGACTTCTCGCAGGGAGAAGGATACGAATTCTAAGGAATCCGCAACACAAGCATGCGAATTGTGTAGAACTCGCAGCTTAAAGCATGCAAATTGTGTCCTTAAAACATTAAGAATCAAAACAAAGAAGAACTCGTATCAAGAAACATGCGATTTCTTGACTTGACAAACAATCGAGTTAAAGGAACTCGTAACTCAAAGGATACGAGTTCTGGTTGCTTAAGAGAGTTGCGGATTCTATTCTTAGAACATTTCAGAGTCAAGTTTAAAACCCTAGAAGTTCGCCACAAATCAGATTCGTTCAAAAATTGATTTTTAAAAAAATGAACACAAACATAGACAATCAGACTCAAAAACTGAAAACCCAACAAGAATCGACTATCTATTCTTAATCAAAACCCTAAATGATGAACTTTTAAAAAAAATGACAGACAAAAAAAAATTGACAGACAAAAAAAAATTAACAGTTACGAGTAAAAATCACCAAATTGATGGTCTTAAGCTAATCTAAACTGAAATGTAAACCGATAGAACTACTCTAAACAATAAAACGAACATAATGGGACCAAAAATGAGATGAAATGGGTACCTGAAAAGAGAGATATGATGAACTGAAGTCGAACCAGAAGTTAAGAAGATGAACAATAATACGTCAGGGGATTTCGCAAGATGAAAGTGACTTGAAGGTGTGGGAAAAATATCTTTGAGTTTGAATTTATACCCAATTTTAAAATTGACACGTGTCACTGTGTGATTGGACCCCACATGTCATTAAGAGAGACATGTTACTGTTCATCTGAAGAATTCGCAAGAACAAGAATGCGAATTCCTCCAAGTGAGAAACGGTTCTCGTAATGAAACACAAAGCCACTTCTCGCAACAAAGAGGATGCGAATACCTGCTATTCGTATCCTTAAGGATGCGAATAGTCACTTTTCGTATCCTTGAGGATGCGAATAGTGTACTTGTCGTATCCTTAAGGATGCGAAAAGCACACTTTTCGTATCCTTAAGGATGCAAAAGGTTCACTTCTCGCAACCAAGAGGATGCGAAAAGCATACTTTTCTTATCCTTAGAGATGTGAAAAGTAAGTGGTTTTCCTCAAAAAAAAAATTCAACTTATTCAGAAAAATTTAACTTTTAAACCCTCTCTCATCAGATTTAAAACATTTTAAGCCCTTATCTTGAAAAGTTTTTTTTTTACTTACAGACTTATGCCAATATGCTCCCCCTAAACAGATGCATACTCAGTTGTCTCGTCTTCAGAGAAATCTGCACAGACAGATGAAAACTTGGTACTCATTGAGCATGAGTCCAGATTGTTAGATGTATCACTTTATGAAAAATTCTAACTCCCCCTTAAAATATGAATATAATTAAAGAAACAAGCACACGAATTCCCCCTCAATGTTTGAAAGAAAGCTAAGAAATGCCTAAGTATTCAACATACCTAGTTTGCTAATTAGAAAGTTGAACCTTTTTTCATCTAAAGGTTTTGTAAATAAATCAGCAAGCTCTAGTTCTGTTGGTACAAAATGCATTTCTATAGTTCCCTTCTCAATATGGTCTTTAATAAAGTGGTACCTGACATCGATGTGCTTCGTCTTGGAGTGTTGAACAGGATTTTCAGTTATTGCAATTGCGCTTTTGGAATCACAGTATATTGGGATTTTGTTGATGATATATCTGTAATCCTTAAGCTGCGTCTTCATCCAAATTACTTGTGAGCAACAGCTAGCGGCGGCCACATATTCTGCTTCCGCCGTAGAGGTTGACACACAATTTTGCTTCTTTGATGACCGGCTTACAAGTTTATCTCCCAAAAACTGACAAGCACCAGATGTGCTTTTCCTGTCCATCTTATTACCCACATGATCTGCATCTGTGTAAGCAGTTAGTTCAAACCCTGAATCCTTAGGATACCAAAGACCCAAATTCCTATGCCTTTGAGGTATCTAAGGATTCGCTTAACGGCCACAAGGTGAGATTCCTTCGGGTTAGCTTGAAAACGTGCACAAAAAGATGTTGCAAACAAAATATCCTGTCTACTCGTCGTTAGATATAGTAAAGATCCAATCATGCCACGGTATAACTTTTGATCAGCTGATTTACCGGATAAATTAGCGTCCAAAGGTCTACCGGTAGCCATGGGAGTTTTCATGGTGGAAGAGGAATTTAAGTCAAATTTCTTAAGCATGTCATTTATATATTTTGATTGATTAATGAATATGCCTTCATTTGACTGTGTCACTTGGAGTCCAAGGAAATTTTTTAGCTCTCCCATCATACTCATTTGAAAGCGGCTTTTCATCACCTCTTCAAAATCTTTACACATATCTCGATTAGTAGAACCAAATATTATGTCATCAACATATATTTGTACTAGAATTAAATCTTTACCTTTCCTTTTGAGAAAAAGAGTTGTATCTATTGTACCTTTGGTGTATCCAGAATTAAGCAGATGAATAGTCAGAGTCTCATACCATGCCCTCGGAGCTTGTTTCAGACCGTAGAGTGCTTTGTCTAAAACATAGACATGGTTTGGATATTTTGGATCTACAAAACCCTCAGGTTGACTTACATATACCTCTTCATGAAGTATTCCGTTCAGAAACGCAGATTTGACGTCCATCTGAAATACCTTCATGCTTTTATGCGTGGCGTATGCAAGAAAAATTCTAATGGCATCGATCCTTGCTACTGGTGCGTAGGTTTCATCATAATCTATTCCTTCTTGTTGATTATACCCTTTTGCAACCAGTCTTGCTTTGTTTCTAACAATAATTCCTGCTTCGTCTTTTTTGTTCCTAAAGACCCATTTAGTTCCAACAATGGTCTTGTCCTTAGGATGCTTCACCAAATGCCAAACTTCGTTGTGCTTAAACTCATTTAACTCTTCTTGCATGGAGTTTATCCAATCTGGATCTTGTAAAGCTTCAAATGCTTTCTTGGGTTCTAACGTGCTTAGAAAGTTGACATATAAACATTCGTTTGTAGTCGCAGATCGTGTCTTCACACCATCGTTGATGTCACCAATAATATCAGCTGGAGGATGTGCTCTTGTCCATTTATGTGTACTAGGGAGAGTTGGAATCTCTACACGAGTGTTGTTTGAATCGTTCTCATCCAAAATTGCAAGAATCTCTTTAGTTGATTCAGCTGAAGATACATGTGTCGGTTCTGTTATGTTAACTTCTGGTTGTTGTATTTCAGGTGTAGAAACCTCCGATGATGTGTTTACTGAAACCGGAACTTCAGGTTGAATTTCAGGTTCAGAAACTGGAACAGTTGTAGGTTCACTTGGAGTTTCGTTAGTTGCCCCAGAAGTACTAGCACCGACATCTTCAAATGGACCGGAGATATTGACACTCGTCTGTTGTGGAGATGCATTCACAGATGTGATGGGTGGTTCCATATCTGCACAGTAATCCATAAATGCATCATGAAATAGTAAATCTAAACCAGTAATATTATTAGTATTTAAAACTGAATTAGAAAACTGTTTTGCCACAGGTTCTACTCCTTTTTGAGTAGAAGCTTCAGATTTCTGTTCGAGTTCTGAACTGTGTTGTTCAGAAGTCAAGGTCACAGTCTCGTCAAACGTAACATTGATGCTCTCGATGACTGATTTTGTTTGTTTATTGTAGATCTGGTATGCCTTCGAGTTCAGGAAATAGCCAATAGAGATT
Source organism: Saussurea involucrata (assembly GCA_033807775.1). Taxonomy (NCBI): domain Eukaryota; kingdom Viridiplantae; phylum Streptophyta; class Magnoliopsida; order Asterales; family Asteraceae; genus Saussurea; species Saussurea involucrata. The sequence continues at coordinate 32,199,748 of CM066316.1, forward strand.
CCCTCATCAGCCTTGACTTGGAACTTCGCAAGGTTTTCACGATCTTTTAGGACAAAACACCTGCATCCAAAAATACCCAAAAATTTGATGTTAGGTTTGCGATTGCTGATTAATTCATATGCAGTTTTGTTAAAGCGTTTATTAATGATTGTCCTGTTCTGAGTAAAGCACGCTGTGGAAACTGCTTCGGCACATAGACTTGGTGGAAGACCCGAATAGGCAAGCATTGTTCCAGCCGCTTCAACAAGAGTCCGATTCTTCCTTTCAACCACTCCATTTTGTTGTGGAGTAATTGGTGCAGAAAAATTGTGAGATATTCCAACGGATTCAAGAAACGTTTGAAGGGTTGCATTCTTGAACTCAGTTCCGTTGTCACTTCGTATTTTTCAAACCGGGCGTTGTAGAAGGATTTGAATCTTCTTGATGAACTTAATAATCAGCTCGGGTGCTTCGGATTTGAGTCGTAAGAAATCCAGCCAAGTATATCGCGAATACTCATCAATTATCACTAATATATACTTCTTTCCTCCCATTGACTGAGTCCGCATCGGGCCACAAAGATCCATGTGGATTAATTCCAAGGCATTGTTACAGTTAGACAAAGTTTTGGACTTGTGCGAGACGTGTTTCATCTTTCCCATTTCACACGCCGACAGATAGAGACTTTGTCAATCTTCAATTCAGGAAGCCCGGAAACTACTCCATCAATTCTAAGCTTGTTGATGCTTCGAAAGTTTTGATGCGAGAGTCTTCTATGCCACAACCAACATTCATCTTGAGAGGCTTTTGATACAAGACAAACTTGATTGGAAGCAACAAGAGTCGCAAAATCTGTCACGTATAGATCGCCGCATCGTTTCGCTCTGAAAATCTCTGACCAGTTCTCATCCACAACATAGCAAAACTTCTTGTCAAATATTACCTTACAGTCCTTGTCGCAAAACTGACTAATACTGAAAAGGTTATGCCCTAATCCTTTGAAATACAAGATCTTTTCAATTTGCATCGAGTCATTTTTCAACGTTCCGTAGCCTCGAACATGACCTTTTGAATCATTTCCAAATCCGACCGATCCGCTAGGATGTACAGTAAAATCGTTCAATAAGTGCTCGTACCCCGTCATGTGTCTAGATGCTCCCGAATCAATGACCCACACATGACGGTCCTGTAAAAGAAAATTTACCTTATCTTAGGTACCAATATCTGTATGGGTCCTTTCTTGTTAGTATGGATCAGTTTATTTATCACAGTTGATGACCCTTGAATTTTGCCTTTAAATGTAAGGTCATTTTGTGAATCCGGTTTGTTAACTTCATCTTTTGGAATCCATTTCCAAACCATATTCACTTCAACTGTTTTTGTTTCCTTCTTCTTATTCTGTTTGTTTGATCTGAAAACGAACATTTTAGCAAATTTGTTCGCTGAAGATCTTAAAGAAAACGATGAAGTATTAGACTTTTTGTTCTTAGGAGCATTGCTATTTAGCTTGAAATAGTTGTCCCAACAATGAGCACAGTGTATTCTTCTTTTAGCTTGTGTCAACAATTTGGAATCAGAAATTGCAGAATTTTTATTTTCACAAGCATTGTAAACATTACATGAATGTATACAATTTTTTATTGAAAGAACTACATTTCTCAGTATCGGTACTCCTATTCTTGTTATTTGAAACATGCTCCTTCAAATCCACGCACTTTTCGTCATCCATTTCTGAGAAAAAAGAAGAAAAATTGTCAGAACTCTTAGAATTAGAAGAATTATTTGAACATGAATCAAATTTGGTTCCGGATGATTCTCCTTTCTCATAAGCACTGTATTCTTTATCATTTGAATCGGAATTAGATTCAAATAAAGAATTAGTAAAGCATACAAATGATGATTCTTTTGGCTTAAGATTAATTCCTTCGAAAGAACATTTTTCTTTTGCTTTGACCGAACTTGAAGATTTAGAATGATCTATTGATTCACTTTGATTTGTACACTTTTTACAAGTATTTGAATCTTTAGATTTTGATAATTCAAATAATTTGGATTCAAGATTTCGAATATCGGTCCAGATATTAGAATTAACCTTTTGACTTTGATCTAAATCCATTCCAATATTTTCATTATCATCTTCTAATTTTTCAACTTGTAATTTTAACTCAGAAATTTGATTTTCTAAGTCAACAATCTTAATCAATGCAGAATCTAGATCAGAAAATTCAGAAGTGGTTTCATGAGCAAACTTCTCTTTGTTAACATCAGATTTTGTATTTGACTCCATGTTCCCACAAGATTCAGATTTAACAGATTCCGGTTCATTGACTTTAGATTCAAAAAATTTATCCATAGATTCATTTGAAAATAATGAGTTAAATTCAGTTAGTTAAACCTTTTTGGTTTTATAACTAGAATTTAATTCGGCATATTTAAAATTTGTCGTATTGAATCTAGGCTTTTCATCCAAAACCTTTATCCGTCTTTTCCTTATCTTTATTAGAATCCGGAGTTGAACATTCAGATTTAACAAAAAATTTGGATATAGGAGGTATTTCCTTTTTAATGGATTCCTTTAAATCTTCACCCAAATTTTCAATTGTGTAAAAATTTTCAGGCGCTTTCTTTGATACCTCTATATCAGATAAACCAAGTCCCATTTTTGGATTATAAAATCGTTTATCTTTTGGGTTACTGGTTAATAATTTTAGAGTTTGCTCAGTCTGACCTCTTTTATAATTCAACTCTTCAAGTTCTTTGATCTTTGCAAAAGCTTCTATTCTTTCTTCAGAGAGAATCTTAATTTTAAATTGACAGTCTATATTTTCATCACTTATATCTATCATTTTCTTCTTTAATTCAGAAATTTCAGATTCGAGCGTTTTTACTTTTGTTCTAATAACTTCCTTTTCATTTTCTCTATCTTCAGCAAGACATTTATAAAGAAGTGCTTCATCGTGATATTTCAATTTTGAACTTTCCTCATCTTCAAATTTCTTTTGAGCTTTATCAAGTTTCTTTTGAACTTTTTCAAATTTCTCATTAAGTTCAAATATCACGAATTGCATTTCTTCATGTTCAGTTTCAGAATTATTATCAAAATTATCTGAATTATTAGAAGGATAAAGAAATGGTACCTCAGATTCCTGGTCTTCTTCATTCATTTTTGCCATCAGACTGTACTTTACTTCAGTAAAGTGCGCTTCTTCATCATCAGAAGAATCCATAAGCCAAATTTCTTCCTCAGCGTTGACTGGCTTCCCGCTTTCTTTTGCTTTTGCTAGATGTGCCTTCTGCTGATAATAGTCAGAATCCTTAACCTTCTTCAGCTTACAGTCTTTAGCAAAATGACCTGGCTTCCCACAGTTAAAACAGTTTCGGTCATCTCTATCCTTCTTTTCCTCTCTTTCCTTTTTCTCAACTTTCTCCTCTTTCTCTTCCTCCTTATTCTCATATTTCTTCTCAAATCTCTTATACTTATTAGCTTTGTTAAAGTCAGGTTTGGATTTTGAGTAAAACTTGTTTTTGCCAAACCTGTTTTGAAATCTGTTAGTTAACAAAGCCAACTTCTCAGCTATATCAGTCATTTCGTCTCCAGAACTGCCACTATCATCATCATCAGAACTTATCTACTTCTTACTTATTCCAGAAATCAAAGCTTTTGTTTTCACAGCTCCACTCTTCTTATGTTCACTCAGAAGGACTAACGACTCTTCAACCTTTTTTTTCTTTTTCCTTAACAGCTTTTACTTTTTCTTCATGTTGACCAAGGATACTGAAAATATCGGTCAACTTCTCATCATCCATATCTCTTGACATTTGGAGCTGGATGGAGTATGAATCCCATTTTGGTAGTAGATTCTTGACAAACTTGTAATTTATCTCTGATTCTGACTTGTCTACTCCATTTCTTCTGAAATCATTAAGGATGATGTTGTACCTATTGTAGGTCTCTTTTAAAGGTTCGCCTTCTCTTGCTTTAAACCCTTCATAAGCATTGATGCTTTGATTCCTTTTGGTCTTCATAGACTTTGATGATCCCTCAAACTGCCTTTCTAGCTCATCCCATATATCTTTAGCTGAATCACGACTATCTACTCGATTGTAGATATCGTTTGGATTTGCCATAGTCAAATAAGTCAAGGCCAGTTCATCAATTTTGTCACACCCTGCTAAAGAGGAAACACGGGATGTGCAGCTCAAGTTTCATAGCAAGAGTTACAGGATTACACCAACCATCAAAATACATTCAAAAGATGAAGACATTGTCTTTTACAATCGTTTTTCAAAAGGGGAAATGACATAATTAAAAGATAATGAAGAAAGCTTCATCACGTGTAGCCTTCCTAGATCCCAAACTTAAAGACGTTCTCCTGAAAAGCATGTCAATGAAAAGGTCAACTAATGCACTAGTTGCTGAGATCACATGTTTAATGAGTATAACATTGTTTATCATAGCAAAATAGTTTAAATCCGCACAAGTGGATAAGGCAACCGGTTATGAAAACACTTGCTCATGGAAATAGTATGTATTATGTTTAAGTAGTGAGCCCGTTACCCGACCTATATGACAGCCTCCCCAACGCATGTTCTATCGTCAACAATGCGCACGAACAACAATAATTATGCACTCAAACAAGCGCGACTTATGAGTGGGGTGTCAACCAAATAGCGCTATCCATAATTACCAACGGCTCACACTCGTGAGTTAAACGGGTAACGTAGAGTCAAATGGGGACTTACGTACGATAGAGAAAAGCTCAAAAACTTACAACATGCGTAACCTATACATACCATAGAGCATAAAAGAGTATAGCAAAGTTTACATTTTCAAGAAAACGAGTTAACCGGTGCGCAAAGTAGTTGTAATAACAACATGATTTTCACCCCAAATATGTAAAATATTGAAAAAGGGGTTGCGATAACTCACTTGATAAGCGACAGAATCCGGGAATCTCCCACAAGTACTTCAAGATGATCCTACTTCAAACCTATGAACGTAAGGTCACTAGTGAGTTTTTAATTTCGAAGGTTCGGTACTAACTATCCAAATCGTCATAAAATGCTTTTATTGTGATTTAAATATTATAAATCGTATGGAGTTACCAACATTTGTAATCGTAACATAAGTATGCTTCATTCTTGTTAGATTAAAGTTACCGCAATTTCGTCATAATAAGTAACGAAAAGGGTCCAAATACTTTATATATAGTATATATATGTATACCGAAATTTTATCATAAGAATGATAAAAATGGTTCAAAATGTAAAGATGAAGTATTTAAAGTGCATAACTTTATAAATGTATAGTACATATATATTTATACATACCACAATTTCATCATAATAACGATGAAAAGGGTTTAAAGTATATAAATTGCATAATTATATGAATATATATAGTATATATATATATATATATTCCACAATTTCATCATAATATGATGAAATGGGATCAAGAGTATATAAAATGCATAAATATATAAATATATAGTGTACATATATATATATATATTCCACAATTTCATCATAAAATGATGAAATGGGATCAAGAGTATATAAAATGCATAAATATATAAATATATAGTGTACATATATATATATATATATATATTCCACAATTTCGTCATAAAATGATGAAATGGGATCAAGAGTTAACTTTCAATCATAACAAGAAAATTGTCCTTTGCTGTCCAGATTTTGGTGTCACTTTGTGTCCATTTGTGGATAACTTCCAGGTATATTTAGGTCAAGATATTTTATGTCCAAGTGGTATAATGAGTTAGGAAACTTTTGGCATAAGTTTCATAATTTTTAGAAGCGTTTAAGTACGTGAAAAAATACTTGACGTAAAACTCGACAGAAAACGCTACTGTTTGTGCACTGTTTTTGTGAAGACTGTTTGGTAGACGAAATCTTTGAGTTTTTGAGTGAAACCACTTGGGTTTGAATTCTAACACATAAAAATAATTTCCAGAAGAAGAATTACTTAATTTGGAAAAGAGGTGTGGAATTTCACAGCAAGCTGTCAAAACCACCCTTTGAGCATGTGCACCTATATTGACTTTTTACCCAAAATTCATATTCCTTTGCATGCAAAATACGATTTGACTCATCCCCATACATTTATCTTCAGTTCCAAAACATGTTTTTGAGCCATTTAAACTACATGCAAGTTTACCCATCGTCTCATCTTTTATAAATCTTGAAAATGGTTCTTTTTGGTGTTTATGTCAAGGTCTTCATCATGTATCATAAAATTGTGTATTTTTAGCTCATGCATGTTTGTTAAAACATGTTTTTAATGGATTTAAAGATCCACTCATGAAACCTTTGAATCAAAAGGGTATGGATTTTTCAAGAAAACTATGTGCATGTGTTTAAAAGTTCATCTTTGATCTTAACATGGGTTTGATTATGGATTCACCACCTTTTTACTAACATGCAAGTGTTATGGTGGTAAATCTACAAACATTAAGATGTGTAAAGATGATTTTTAACAATATTAAAGAAATGTAGAAGAAGGTGAAGAACATTCATAAGAAAATGCAAGAAATGATAATTTAGACAAAAGAGAGTGTGTGGATTTCATCCAATACACTTGTATTTACCTTGAACACTTTTATCTCTTTGAAAAGAGGTGTTTAGAGGCTGAATTTGTGGATGAAGGTGGATGAAGATTTGATGAAGATGGAGAGAGAAAGAAGAGAGAATTCTTGTGTAAGAATTTAGAGAGAGAATGAAATGTTTTGTAAATGAATTGTGATAGCCAAAAGAAATACATAAGGAGTAGAGAGGGGGGGGGGGGGGGGGCTCTCCATCGGGGGGGGGGGGGGGGGGGGTGTGGTGTGATGCAATAATAAAGTCTAATCTTTTCTTTTTGATTTATTTAAAACACAAGTATTTTCTCATAAATTATAAATAGCAAAGTAATTATATAAAAGTAAAGTATTTATATAATTTAGTTGAAAATAGATCAAGTTGTTAATTATATAATACTTGTGGTATAATTGTAGCTTAAGTTGGCATTTTATGAGATTTATGGATAATTTCCTAAATCAAGGGGTTCCTAGGCAAAATTTCTCAAATTTTCCTACCGTACCGAGTTTACTGCTAAAATCGCACTGAGTGAACTATGACATGAATAATTGAAATATCCAGTGTCGTTCTAACCTGAGGTGTAAATTTGACAGTTGTCACAGTCTCCCCCGGTTAAAAGAATTTCGTCCTGAAATTCAAGTCGTACTAGCTTTAACAGGTTTGCTAGCAAAGAGATGAGGATACTTATGCATCATGTAATCCTCCCGTTCCCAAGTGTACTCAGGCCCACGCCTTGCGTTCCAATGGACTTTTACTATTGGGATTTTGCTTCGCTTAAGACGCTTGACTTCCCTATCGAGTATTTCCATTGGTTCCTCTACGATGTGCAGCTTATCGTTGATTTGGACTTCTTCCAAAGGCACGGTTACTGCTTCCTCAGCTAAACACTTCTTCAGGTTTGACACGTGAAACGTGTTGTGGATAGAACTTAAATCCATTGACACTTTCAAAAAGACTCTGTCACCAACTTGAAATTCTAAAGGCTTCCTACGATTGTCCGCATAGCTCTTTTGACGATCTTGAGCTGCTTTAAGCATATCCCTGATGATTGCAATCTTATCGGTATTTTCTTGAACAATGTCCGGACTAGATAGCTTTCTATCTCCAATTTCTAACCAACAAAGAGGTGATCGACATTTGCGTCCATACTGAGCTTCATATGGCGCACACTGATTGCAAATATGATATGGCATCATTTTGAGCATGTCTCAATATTCTAGCACAAAGGTTGAGCTAGATAAAATGATTAGTATTCCATATGCTTCGGCAATTGGATCTGTCATATATGCCATGACATGCACTAGATCGAGCGTGTCAAAATGCTTTAGAGCATTAGTAAACGATACCAACGAAATATGAGGGAATGCCATTGGATTATTGCATAGAACAATTTAAGGTACCTACGAAGAACCAAGGAAGTGTTCTTTAACTGAGGGATGGAAGAAAATCATAGCAAAATGCTGCACTAATGATAGCTTCCATAAAGATTGAGAAGGCTCTCAATCACAAAAGGGAAATGTCTTCATTGTGAATGAAGAACTAGTTCGTTTTGAAAAGGTTCAAGGCAAAGGTAAAAGTTGCATAATACACTACAAAATAAGAATACATTGTTGCTTTAGAAGCTGCACAAGAAAGATGCTTGGATGAAAGCGTTCATTGAAAAGCTAGGTAGATGCCTCCCATTCAGGATCACCTATAAATCTTTTGTGAGAATGTGGATGCCGTTACGCAAGCTAGAGGACCCGATGTCACTTCAGATTACCAAGCACCTACTCCAAACTTTAACTATATTCGGAATAAAGTTAAAAATAGAGAAGTTAGTATTCACAAAGTTCACATAAATCAATTTGATTTGGAATTTAGTATTTGGATATTGGAACAAGTAAATCAACAAGTATATAGTATTTAGTTAGATATATAGGTTATGATCTTTTCATACTCGTTGTGTTCTATATTAGCATGTTTAAATCCTTGAATAAATTAGTTATTCTAAATGTCCATAGTCGATCTAGTTGTGGGAGCAACTATGAAGTAAGACTAATATGAATTGGATTGGTTGACTTTTAAGAGTAAAAGTGACAAAGTGTTGCAACCAAGTTCATAGGTACTTGTTAGGGAACAAGTATTGGACCTGACCCTCTTCAAGATCACCTCATGGATCGTCGTCATAAATGAGTCTTGAATAAAGGAAGTATCTTTGTATCCTTCGACCTGAGATGCATATTTGGGACTCAAGTGTAGGAACTGTTATGTTTTGATATGGTTAACCGTTGTTCTTGAAAAAGGCAGCTATAAAGGCCATTATTGGGCATGGCATGAACTGCATAAGAGGCGTATGTAATCAAGATGGGATTTGTTTCTCTAAATATGTTAAGAGTGAGACATCTAAGGCGCCTTACCAAAAGTTGAACAATAGATGAGAATGATAGTGATCCATGTCTCATGTTCAACATGATGTCTAAACAAAGGGATAACTGATACCACACCTTATACATCAATTGAAGCTATAGGCTCATGGGAATTGGATGTTGTTGAATGGCACTGACAGTCATACATTGCTGGGGCAGTGAGATGTTGCTAGACGTCCACCACTGTCTATATCATTCTATAATCCAATCTTGAGCAAGTGGGAGATTGTTGGTTTTATATGCTCAAGAATGATTATAAAGTAATATTACCGGTAATATATGATCCTATAGGGTCACACCATATAGCAAGTAGACACAAAATTAATATTTATAAGAATTTGATTCTTGATAAATATTATTATTTCTTGATAAAATATTATTAATTATATTTTTTAATATGATTTATAATATTAGATGCAAATAATTAAATTTTGGTTATATAAAATAATACATGTGATGGATTTATTTTATAACTAAAATTAAAAGAGGGACTTGAGGAGAAAAGTTTAAGATAGTTAAAATATAATTTTAACCATCTTAAAAATAGAAGGGTTTTATTGTAACATTGCATGGACTCTCATTGGACCCTTTTATGGTCCAATAGAATATGCCTTTGATATTATATTTACTTGGCATTTTCAAGAGAGTAAGAGCTAGCAATTAAAAAGAAAGTAACTCCTTCCTCTCTCTCTCTCTCTCTCTCCCTACTTTCGGCCAAACTCAAGAACACACACAAGTGTGTGTTCTTCTTTTTGCTTCTTCTAATCTTCAAGTATATTGTACACTTGGAGTAGAAGTTGGCTTTTGCAAAAGATTCAAGAAGGTACTAGCATACATCAAGGTGTTGGGAGCTTGCTTGGTGGACTTCTTTAGAGGAACACTTCTTTATGTTCTTGCCATCACCATATTTGAAGAACTAGCAAATGACTACAAAGGTTGTAATTTCTTAAACCCCCTATAGTTGTTTTTAATCTTTCATGTTCATGCAAATGGATCCTTGGTGGGTAATGAAATGCTTTTTCATGTTGTTCAAATTTTAGCTTCCGTTGCAAATTTAATATATGATTTTTGAAATCTTGTTTTGAACAAAACCCAACAAGTGGTATCAGAGCCTCTTTTACATGCATGTTTAGATTTTTTGTTTTTATGAAAAATACTTGGTTTTTGGAAGCCATGGATGATTTTTTATTTTGTATGAAGATGTTCATACATGACATCTTTGGCAAAAAAAAATTATATATTTAATGTGACCAAAATTTACATGCATTTTTTGTCATAAAAGTTGCCTTAGAAAAACAAAGTGTTTGTTTATAATTTTATAAATGTATATAAAGTGTATAAACAAGCCAAAGACCCTTTTTTTATTTTATGGTTGTAATATTTATTTATTCATAAAGTACGTAATAGTAAATAGGCATTTTTCTTTTTGTTATTTTTTATATATAAATAGATTTATGTTAGATTAGATTTATTTATATAAAATGTAACAAGTTTGAAGAATGAAGACCTTTTGAAGACTTTCAAGAAGCCATGGAGTTCCTAGAAGTTTTACATGCATTTGGATGTTCTTGCAAGTAGGAGCTTGAAGACCTCAATTTTTTTTTGGTCATCTTGTCCCTTAGGAATGGACTTGACATTCTTGTTTGGTTCACAAGAATTGTCACTAGATTTTTGGCTTGGTTTATACACTTTCTACATTTTTTTATGTGTTGATATTTTATGTTGATATTATCATGTGTGGTTGAAATAGGATTTTGCATGCTAGATAATATTTTGAACATAAAAATTAAGTCATCTTTTGGAGTTTGGTTTTTCAAAATATCATTTTATTGTAAAATGATAAAATAGGAGGGATTTAAGCAATAAAGTTTAAAATAGCAAAAATTGTGTTTTAACTATTTTTATACTTGGAGGGTTAAAAGGAAATATTGCATGAGAGACTAAAACCTCATTGGACCCTTTTGTGGTCCAATAGGAGTTGAATGTGGTGTTGTGCTTTTTGAATTAAAAGAGAGAGAACATTTTTTTTAAAGGAAAATGTTTTTTTTAAAAACAATAAAAGGAGTTTTATTACAAAAACTCTTAAAAATTTTGAAGTAGTAAAATGAGTTAAAATTGTGATTTTAAAACTCATCCAAACTCCATGTCTAATAATAAAAAGGTTGTTTTATTAAAAGAACTAAAATTGATTCTAATGCGATCAACTCTAAATTTAATATATGATATAAATTTAAAATTGACCGCATCAAAATAGTTAATAAAATGAAGATTTTATTTTAGACTAAAAGAACCAATAAAAGTTTTTTTTAAGTACCATGTGTTATTGGATATGGTACTATGAGTTTTAAAATTAAAATTGAGATTTTGAATTTTATGAAAAGAGTTTAAATGGAGATTTTGAAACTCATACAAACTCATAGTCTAATAATAAAAGTGTTTATTGAAAGACTATAAATGGTTCTTATTATGATCAAACTCAAACGATAATGTATGTTATTAACAAATGATCATATATAATTAGTTGTTAAAATAGAGATTTTATTTAACTAAAAGGAACCATTTAATGAGAAATAAGTTTTTAAATATAGTACCATATCTTGTTGAATACCAACACATGATACTAAAATGTTTACAAAACTAGAATTGTAATGCATCTAGAATCCCTTTAATAAACGCAAGTCTATGCCGTCCTTTTGAGAAACACTCAATACGTCGCTATGACACCCTTGTGGGATAAAGGTCACATAACCACTTGGATTGCCTTGAGATGGATGAGGTGATTCTTATGTCTTTGTGGGAAAAAGGTCACCTAACCGCATGGATGTGAGTTTCACAAGTTGTCTCAAGTAGGATGACTTGATTGGGAATCTTTTGTGATAAAGGTCACCTAAGCATTAGAAACCCAAGGCATAGATGGGATCAAACATGCCAATTAACAAACAAGTTGTTAAGGATCCCATAACGCTAGGAATTACATTCGATGTAATCGGTTCTTGATTGTTATCTTATTTAGTTCCCTATAATCAATACACATTCGAAACGATCCATCCTTCTTTTTGACGAAAAGAATCGGGGCTCCCCAGGGTGATGAACTTGGTCGAATGAATCCCTTATCCAAAAGTTCTTGGAGTTGATTCGACAACTCTTGCATTTCGGCAGGTGCTAAGCGATATGGGGCCTTGGCTACAGGCGCCGCTCCGGGTATAAGGTCAATCTGAAATTCGACTTGTCTAAACGGAGGAAGTCCAGGCAAATCGTCTGGAAACACTTCTGGGTGATCTTTCACCACAGGAATATCTTGGACTCGCCTCTCTTCGGACTTCTTCTCTACTACGTGTGCCAAAAATGCAACACACTTCTTTGTCAAATACTTATGGACCTTCATGCATGATACTATCCTTAGTTCCTTTCCAGCTCTATCTCCTTGCACAACAAGGGTTTCTCCGCCTTGTAATGGTAACCTGACAGTCTTTTCAAAACAACTAACTTCTGCTCGGTTCTTGGATAACCAATCAATGCCTATCACTACGTCGAAACTCCCCAATTCAATTGGAATAAGATCAACGCTAAATAGCTTATCAGCTAAGTTCAAGGTACAGCCTAAGATTACATCCTTAGCCTCTAATTCATATCCATTAGCAACCTCAACAATATAAGCATTCGACATTTTCTTAGATTCTAGATTGATCAAAGGCCTAAATTCTAACGAAAAAAAGCTCTTATCGGCTCCAGTGTCAAATAATACTGACGCATAAAAGTCATTTAGGAGAAATGTACCTGTCACTACATTGGGGTCTCAGCGTGCTTCTTCTGCTCCTAAAACAAACGCCCGTCCTCGAGCTTGTCCTCCTTGGTTTCCCTGATTGGCTTGCCATGCCTGGTACCCAGCGTTGTTATTGATCGGTCCCCTTTTCAACTTCGGGCACACATTCCGGAAGTGATCTAGACTTTCGCACTCATAGCATGCCCTTCCTCCCTCCTTTACATTCTTTCCCATCTTGCAGTACCGGGAGGAATGACCCTTTTGTTTACAAACGCCACAGATGGGGCAGGTTCCCTCATGATGTAGATTGCATTGGTTGCACTTCGGATGGGGTCCATTGTAACGCCCTGCTTCCTTAGCATTCATCCCAAAATTCCCTACTACTTTCTTATTCCTACTTGAATTACTACCAACCATCTTCCCTGACTGGCTCTCTGGCCTCCTCTTACTACCAACACCTTTCTGAGTCAAAGTTCCTGCCCTGACCGCATCGTTGGTCAAACTAGTTGCTAAAGCCACTGCAACTTGAATCGTGGTCGGACTTGCCGATGTAACCATCCCTCGGATCTCCGGGGCCAATCCATACAAGTATCGGTCAATCCTTTTGCTCTCGGGGGTAACCATGTGGCGTACTAACTTTGCGAGTTCATGAAAACGAGCGGTGTATCGATCTATCCCTGAACCAACCATGGTGAGATCCCAAAATTCAGCCTCCAACTTCTGAATTTCACTCTTGGGACAGTATTCTTCAGTGAACAACTTCTTAATCTCCTCCCAAGAAAGTTTGTATGCATCCTCCCTTCCACGGGTTTGGACTTGAATGTTCTACCAAGTCAAAGCTCGTCCTTGAAGCTGACATGCTGCATACTCCACCATGCGGTCTTCTGAACATTTGCTGATATGGAGCACCGACTCCATACTATCAAACCATAAAAGCAATCCTACAGCACCTTCTTTGCCGTAAAATTCTTTGGGCTTGCAAGTCATGAACGTCTTATAGCTGCATCCTCTATTGTCATGAACATCATTGGGATTCCTTCCTCCCACATTAACATTCCTATGACGCTCATTGATGCCCGCGGTGACTTGGGTTATAATGTTGGGTATCGCCTCTTGTGAGATATGATCTGGGCAATATCGGGGTTTTGGTCTTCAGGATTTTCTCTCGTGCGACGTGTGGATCTTCTTGGTGGCATTTTTCAATCTTCCACCATCCACGTCAATATCCTCCCCGATACACCTCAATCAAAACCCACAACTCCAACAACGTTAGTAGCATCACCACTACTATACACACTATCTCAGCCCGTAAAGCTATCCTCCGAGCTATTCTCGCTCCGTCCAGGGCTTCGGTCGACATGTTAGTCAAGAGATGACTCAACTCACATAGCTTTGTCACAACCTGACTTTAATGACTAACCCACGCCTGACAGCTATGCAACTCTGCTGTCATAGCCCGAAAATGCTGCTCTTCCGCCCATGTCATGCCAGACGCACGACCAACGGGTAATCCCGTGATGACTCGCGGTGGTTCCGGCGCCTCCGGACGATCGGACCTTAATGACACTCGCCTAGGAATGGGAACACTCTTCCTAGCGGTCAGCCTAGTACGTGGCCCTCTAGAGTTTGGTTGTACTATTATAGGAGTGGGTTGCGGTAGAACCGTGGTCGAGGGTATCCTCGGTCCATCATACGAATCTCGTTCGCCTTCCGATGTTCGCTCGCTCGACGGCGTGTAGGAGGGTTGAGAGTGTGATGATGACGATGACGACATAATGGTACTGAAGTAAGAGTGTATAACATTACTATCGCGCAAATATAAAGGCTAGGCGCACTATACTATTGCATACTATAGGCAACAACTACGCTCATACTAGGCATACAACGTGAAGCATCAAGTGCGAAAACACACATATTCCTAGTATATCCATTTCCGATCTCGCATTACTCTTTTTTTAATTAAACATAGGTGATCAGGCTTTGTTTAATTAAAGACCGATGACGCAATACCTGAATTAGTTATACTAGCAACATGTTTAGTAATTTAAGTGTTCTTTCCCCGTTTTGGTTATAGTTGCAGTTTTCCAAAGAAAAACCGGTATTCTCTATAACCTTTGGCTCTGATACCAAGTCTGTCACACCCCGCTAAAGCGGAAACACAGGATGTGCAACTCAAGTTTCATAGCAAGAGATACAAGATTACACCACCATCAAAATATTCAAAAGATGAAGACATTGTCTTTTACAATCGTTTTTCAAAAGGGGAAATGACATAATTAAAAGATAATGAAGAAAGCTTCATCACGTGTAGCCTTCCTAGATCCCAACCTTAAAGACGTTCTCCTGAAAAGCATGTCAATGAAAAGGTCAACTAATGCACTAGTTGGTGAGATCACAGGTTTAATGAACAACATTGTTTATCATAGCAAAATAGTTTAAATCCGCACAAGTGGATAAGGCAACCGGTTATGAAAACACTTGCTCATGGAAATAGTATGTATTATGTTTAAGTAGTGAGCCCGTTACCCGACCTATATGGCAGCCGCCCCAACGCATGTTCTATCGTCAACAATGCGCACGAACAACAATAATTATGCACTCAAACAAGCGCGTCTTGTGAGTGGGGTGTCAACCAAATAGCGTTATCCATAATTACCAACGGCTCACACTCGTGAGTTAAACGGGTAACGTAGAGTCAAATGGGGACTTACGTACGATGGAGAAAAGCTCAAAAACTTACAACATCCGTAACCTATACTTAACATAGAGCATAAAAGAGTATAGCAAAGTTTACATTTTCAAGAAAACGAGTTAACCGGTGCGTAAAGTAGTTGTAATAACGACATGTTTTTCACCCCAAATATGTAAAATATTGAAAAAGGGGCTGTGATAACTCACTTGATAAGCGATAGAATCCGGGAATCTCCCACAAGTACTTCGAGATGATCCTACTTCAAACCTATGAACGTAAGGTCACTAGTGAGTTTTTAATTTCGAAGGTTCGGTACTAACTATCCAAATCGTCATAAAATGCCTTTATTGTGATTTAAATATTATAAATCGCATGGAGTTACCAACATTTATAATCGTAACATAAGTATGCTTCATTCTTTTTAGATTAAAGTTACCGCAATTTCGTTATAATAAGTAACGAAAAGGGTCCAAATACTTTATATATAGTATATATATGTATACCGAAATTTTATCATAAGAATGATAAAAAGGGTTCAAAATGTAAAGATGAAGTATTTAAAGTGCATAACTTTATAAATGTATAGTACATATATATATTTATACATACCACAATTTCATCATAATAACGATGATAAGGGTTTAAAGTATATAAATTGCATAATTATATGAATATATATAGTATATATATATATATTCCACAATTTCATCATAATATGATGAAATGGGATCAAGAGTATATAAAATGCATAAATATATAAATATATAGTGTACATATATATATATTCCACAATTTCATCATAAAATGATGAAATGGGATCAAGAGTTAACTTTCAATCATAACAAGAAAATTGTCCTTTGCTGTCCAGATTTTGGTGTCACTTTGTGTTCATTTTTGGATAAGTTTCAGGTATATTTAGGTCAATATATTTTATGTCCAAGTGGTTTAATGAGTTAGGAAACTTTTGGCATATGTTTCATAATTTTTAGAAGCGTTTAAGTACGTGAAATAATACTTGACGTAAAACTCGACAGAAAACGTTACTGTTTGTGCACTGTTTTTGTGAAGACTGTTTGGTAGACGAAATCTTTGCGTTTTTGAGTGAAACCACTTGGGTTTGAATCCTAACACATACAAATAATTTCCAGAAAAATAATTACTTAATTTGGAGTAGTATTGAGTGAGATATGCACTTTTGAAAAGAGGTGTGGAATCTGAAAGCAAGCTGTCAAAACCACCCTTTGAGCATGTGCACCTATATTGATTTTTTTACCCAAAATTCATATTCCTTTGCATGCAAAATACGATTTGACTCATCCCCATACATTTATCTTCAGTTCCAAAACATGTTTTTGAGCCATTTAAACTACATGCAAGTTTACCCATCATCTCATCTTTTATAAATCTTGAAAATGGTTCTTTTTGGTGTTTATGTCAAGATCTTCATCATGTATCATAAAATTGTGTATTTTTTGTTGGTGATTTTAGTGAAATCATCGGTCATTTTGTATAGTTGGATTCACAAAGGTAATAATGGGGTTGTTAGCTAAGCTATAACATGAGTTAGGAGGTGTGGAGTGCACACTCGTGTAAGCTAACTAGAACCCAGGATTGTTGGACGGTTAAAATCGACAAGTTACAAAGTGGTTTCATGAACTGGGTGTCGGGGCTAGTTGTGGCGCTAGTTGAACTAGCACGAAAGTAGCGCTTCTAGTAAGAAGTTCCTGGTGAGTAATTTTAATAATTACAAAATGGTAGACTCAAGGCCGGTGATGGAGCAATACAATGAGCTCCTTCGCATTTTAGGCCATTATGCTCAACATAATTTGAAGATGGACGAATCCATCTCCGTATCGAGTATTATTGATAAATTGCCTCCCTCTTGGAAAGACTTTAAACACATGTTGAAACATAAGAAGGAAGAGTTGTCTCTTGTGCAACTCGGTAGTCACTTGCGCATAGAGGAATCTCTTCGGGCGCAAGAGGCTGAGAAACCTAAAGTAAAGGAGGTTTCTGCACCTTCGGTGAACATGGTGGAAGAGGGAAACATTAATAAATTCAAAGGAAAACGGAAGTTCAACGAAGCCAAGAAAGGGCCCAATAAAAAGGTTACTTTAACTTGTTGGACCTGTGGGATGACCGGCCATCTCAAGCGGGATTGTCAGGTTGTCAAAAATAAGGGTAGAGCAAGCACGAGTGGAAGTGGGCAAGGATCCAAGGATCAAAACTCACGGCAAGGTCAGTTTCTTGACTTTGGTTTTAATTCAAATTTGGATTATGTGCCACTGATATCCGAATCATTTTATGTGCAGGATGATGATGTTGCTTGGTGGATCGACTCAGGTGCTACAAGTCATGTGTGCAAAGATCGTCGTTGGTTCACTTCTTTGGAACCGGTTGAAGACGGATCAATGCTTCGCATGGGGAACGAGTCGATGGCTCCCATTCTTGGAAGAGGCTTAGTTAGGCTAGAATTTAGTTTTGGCAAAATAGTTGAACTTTTTAATGTTTTGAACAAGTTAGGGTATAGGCAAGTTTATGACTCGGACAAGTTTATCTTGTCAAAGGGTGGCTCTTTTGTAGGATTTGGTTATTTGCTTAATAATATGTTTATGTTGAATTTGAATAAAATGAATGTTGTTTCAAATTCTGTTTTTATTGCAAATAATGTTTGTGTTGATTCTAATTTATGGCATGCAAGACTTGGTCACGTTAATTTTAAACGTATGGTTGAAATGTCAAAAGACGATCTTATTCCGGCTTTTGATATTAAGACTGATAAGTGTAAAACTTGCATGCTAACAAAGATCACTAGACAACCTTTTCCTAACGTGAAAAGGTATTCTTCGGTGCTTGATTTAATTCATAGTGATCTTTGTGATTTGCATTCAACTCCGTCTTTTGGTAATAAAAAGTATGTTGTCACTTTTATTGACGACGCCTCACGTTTTTGCTATGTTTATTTATTACATTCAAAAGATGAAGCGTTGGTTAAATTTAAAGTTTTTAAAACGGAGGTTGAATTGCAAATAAATGGCTTAATAAAGTGTTTACGTACCGATCGTGGTGGGGAGTTTTACGACCCCATGTTTTTCCAAACCGTAGGAATCATTCATGAGACTACGGCGCCTTATATACCACAGCAAAATGGTGTGGCGAAACGGAAAAATAGAGTTCTCAAAGAAATGGTGAACTCTATGTTATTCTACTCGGGCTTGAGTGATGGATTTTGGGGTGAAGCCATGCTAACGGTTTGTTATTTGTTGAATCGAGTTCCCAATAAACGGAACAAGATTACCCCATATGAACTTTGGTTCAAGAAAAGGCCGAACTTGAGTTATATTCGAGTTTGGGGATGTCGAGCGGTTGTTCGACTACCCGAACCCAAAAGGAAGACTTTGGGTGAGAAAGGCATTGACTGCATCTTTGTTGGATATGCCGAGCATTCCAAGGCTTATAGGTTCTATGTTATTGAACCTAATGATTCTATAGCGATTCACACCGTTATAGAATCGAGAGATGCGATTTTTGATGAGACTAGATTCTCTTCAATGTCAAGGCCAAAGGACATAGTTCCTAGTACTAGTGAAACTAGTAAGGTTGAAGAACAAGCAATTGTTCCAACCGAATCTCCGATGCTTCGAAGGAGCAAAAGAGGAAGCATTGAAAAATCCTTTGGTCCCGATTTCCAAGTGTACTTGGTAGAGGGATCAAGAGATGAGATTGGATCCCAATTCCTTTACTGTTATAGTGTTGAGGAGGATCCAAAATCATTTTATGAGGCTATTAAGTCTCAAGATGTTGCTTTCTGGAAAGAAGCAATACATGATGAAATGGACTCCATCATGGGGAATAATACTTGGGTATTATCGGACTTGCCACCGGGTTGCAAACCTTTGGGATGTAAGTGGATCTTCAAAAGGAAGATGAAAGCGGATGGATCAATCGACAAGTTCAAAGCTCGATTAGTAATCCAAGGCTTTAAGCAATGGGAAGGCATATATTATTTTGATACTTATGCCCCGGTTGCAAGAATCTCCACGATTAGATTGTTGATAGCTTTAGGTGCTATTCACAATTTAGTGATTCACCAAAAGGATGTCAAAATGACATTCTTGAATGGTGATTTGGAGGAGGAAGTCTACATGAAACAACCGGAAGGTTTTGTTATGCCCGGGATGGAGCATAAGGCATGTAAACTTGTAGTTTCGTATGTCGGGTTTCCTTCAATTTTGGAGGGATATTCGGATGCAAGTTGGATTACCAATTTGGAAGATCACTCTTCTACGAGTGGTTGGGTGTACTTGCTTGGGGAGGTGCCATCTCATGGGCTTCCAAGAAGCAAACTTGCATCACGAGTTCGACTATGGAGTCGGAATTTGTGGCGTTAGCCGCTGCCGGTAAAGAGGCGGAATGGCTAAGGAATTTGGTCCATGAAATTCCATTATGGCCGAAACCAATATAACCAATTTCTATCCATTGTGATAGTGAGGCTACTTTGGCTAAAGCTTATAGCCAAGTGTATAATGGCAAGTCTAGACACTTAAGTGTTAGACATAGCATGATTCGTGAGCTAATCACGAATGGGGTGATTTCGGTTGAATTTGTTCGGTCACAACAAAAGCTAGCGGACCACTTGACGTAGGGGTTAGCTAGGGACTTTGTTCACAAGTCGGTAATAGGGATAGGATTAAAGTCCATCTAAATCCTTAACGGTGAGATACCCAATTCCCTTCTAATACAACGTTAGAAGCTGGATTCAATGGGAAAGCTCACTCTAAGAGATTGGAGCACAAGACGGTCATCCCAAGGTGTGTGCTCGATACTACAAGTGAAGGAGGTAATTGTTCTTTTGTAAAAATGCATGTGCAGGTGCATGAGGAAAAGAACTACCTATATGAGTGTGAAGTGTGGCCGCTTCAAAAAGCTTGGACTTGACATTGATACACTCACGAATAGATAAGGACACATGGCCTATATAGTGTCAAGATTATACTTTAGAGAGTCTTTTAAATTCATGTGTATGTTATCTTCTGGTACTCAAATGGGTTGACGGGTTCAATCCATAGAACACCCGGATTCTCGAGTATTTGAAATGTGTAATGTACTAAGATGGAAATTCAATCTTTTAGATATTTTCATTTATGCATGAGTTTGTTTACCTGTATTGTAATTTTATTTGTGAATCAAGGATTGCACTAAAATGGGGGAAATTGTTAGCTTCAATCTTCCTAATCATAGAAGTATTTAGAAGTAGTGAAAAATAGGCTAAGTGAAGAAAGCCTCTTACAGAGGCTCTGCCGAACTTACCGAGAGAGCAAGGTCAAGAAGCTACAGAAGCTAAAGAGGCGCCCTACAGAAGCTCTGTCATACGCGCAAAGAAGACCAAAGACTCGGAATCCGGTGAAGACTGCTCTTTTAAGGACCAAACCGCAGAACCTCTGTGGCACTTCACAGAGCCTCTGCGGTCTTCAACAAAGACTTAAAAGATATTTATAATATCTTGCTACTGTTACAGGACCTATTCATCAACTTGCATGGTAGCATGCCCTGTCCAACTGCAACGTGTCAAACTTTGGTTGGATTCAATAGGGCTTAGTACATAATAGACGTCTGCTGCATTAAATGCAATACAGCACATCCAACAGTTCATGCCATCCGTCCAACTATTCATACCGTCCTTTGTGAATAGTAGCATATGCTTTATGGTCCCCTTAGAGTAGTATATAAGGAAGACTCATGTTGAGTTCTTCCTATCTATCTATCCATCGATCGATCAATCGAACAATCGAAACAAGAATTCAAGAGAGAAAAACATCACAAGCTTTAAACACTTTGAGAGTCATATCTGTTTTAAAAAGCTTTGCTTACTCACTATTCTTGAATCTGTTCTTAATATATATATTCAGTAAACTTTGAGATATTATTTTCAGTTCACTGTTTATTTATATTATGTTCTAAATCTATCAAACATATCTGTTAGTTCTTCAAATACGCTTCCGTATCAAACTCAAACTTGAACTAATAGATCTGATAATCTTGTTTAAACAAAACCGGGAACCAACAATTGGTATCAGAGCAAAGCTTGATTTTCAATATCAAGCGATCCTCGTTTTTTTTCAAGATTAGTGATAGAAATCATTTTTTTCTTATTCCTCATCTCTAGGTTAAAACTCCATTAAAGTGTACTCTGGGAACTGTTCAAACCCAGAAAACCTTCCAGATCTTCAGACTCATACTCTTTAAATCATACTATCCTTTCAGAACCTTAAAAAAATATGACAAATACAAATAACTTCTTTACTGCTGGTTCACTCACCAAGCCTCCTACTCTCCTACGAGATGAGTATCCTCAATGGAAGATAAGAATGGTTCATTTCTTTGAGGGTACTGAAAAAAATCTAGTACAATATCTTTACAACCTTCCTCCTGTTCCCATGATAGCAGTACCACGAGTACCAGCTACTGCTGAATCTCCAGAAATCCCTGAACATCAAAAACCAAAACCAAAAGAAGAATGGTCAAATGAAGATAAGGCAGAAGATGAAGTTGCACAGAAAACAAAAAGAATCCTGATAATGGCTATCCCCAACGAGCTTTTTCAATCCTTAGATGCATGCGAAACTGCGCACGATCTTTGGAAAGAATTAGAAAGACAGTTGGAAGGGGGTGCTAAAACACAGAAGAACCGAAGGGCACAGTACATAAATGAATATCATGCATTCAGAGCCTCTGCAACAGAATCTCTGCAAACAACGTACGATAGGTTCAACTCTCTCATAAACAAATGTAGAAAGACTGGCATTCACAGAACCTCAGAAGAAAATAACGTTATGTTTCTAAAGAGTCTGAATGATGAGTGGCTTCAACTGTATATGTCTTTACAAACAAACCAAGATCTAGACTCATGGACACTCTCTGATCTCTATGGAACACTAGCTGCACAAGAGCCTCAAATAGCACAGGCTAAAACAATAGCCATTGCACCATACGCATTGGTTAGTAAATCAACAGAGGCTACAGAGAGACCAAGAAATGAGAGAGCAACAGAGGAGAAGAAGAAGGAGAAGAAGAAGATAGTGATGGTTGATAGCGAAGAAGACGAGCTGATAGAGGAAGAAATAACTCTTGCGTCATTAGCTAAATCATTGGCTCTATTGACAAGAGAGTTCATAGGTAATCAAAGAAATTTTGGAAATGACAGATATAGCAGAGACAACCAGAGAGATAGAAGAGATGATGAAAGAAGAGAAGAATCAAGTGACCGACAGAGGTCAGACTACAGAAGTGACCGACAAAGGTCGAGCGACAGAAACTACAGAGGAAATGACCGACAGAGGTCAGATGACAAGGTAGGCCACACACAAGATTGCTACAAATGTGGTAAGCCTGGTCATTATGCAAACGAATGCCGAACAGAGAAAGGTGGAGACCAACAGAAGTCCGACGATCGAACTGGAAACACCTCCCAAGGTTGCTTCAACTGCGGCAAGCCAGGCCATTTCGCAAAAGATTGCAGAAGTAGACAAAATCGCCCACAGAAGGACTCAGCTTTTTACAAAAAGAAGGTTGAATATTATGCACAAAAATCCCTAATGGCGAACAAAGGGCACTCTGAAGCAAATAAGGAGGACTTCGAGTCAGACTCTACATCTGATGATGAATTCACCACCAATGCCCTGTTCTGTGGCATGGCAGAAGTCGACTCGGGCACTGACAATGAGGTATCCATTTCAAACTCTACCTCTTGTATTAAATATGTAGAAAATGATTCAGTTAGACTTAACATTGAATTGATTGAACTCAAAGAGATAAATGAAAGTATTCAGAAAAGACTCACCTTTAATGAGAGAGAAGTAAGGCTTCTCACTCAAGAAAAAGCCAAAATTTTTGAAGAAAAGGAAAGAGTAGAAAAATATTGGAGCAAAAATGTAGATCCTTTAAAAAGGAAAATTTCTGAATTAACCTCTGCTTTAAAAGTCAAAACTAAAGAGCTTTCAGTTTCTAGGAGTGAAACAACTGACATAAGAGCTCTCAAAGAATACTTTCAAAAAGAGAGAGAGGTACTTTGGCAAGATCTACTCAGAAGAGAGGTTTTACTTAAAAACTATAAAGATGCACAGAAGGTGTATGAGAAAGTAAACTCACAAATAGGAAGACGAGGTATAGGGTACGATGATATTACTCTAGGTGTTGAAGGAAAAAGACTTAAACCTCTGTCTTCTCTGTTTGTGGTAGGAAAAACAAATAAACCAATTTTTCCAAACTTCTCTCTGTAAGTAAGAGGGTTAAAATCTCTGAAGAACCTCACTTAAGGAAACATACGAAGATAATCAATGTGTGGTTTGAAAACACAGATTCATCATCTTCAACCTCTATCAACAGAGGAATCAAACCAAAGAAATATCTGAAAACACAAGATCAGATTGGTATCTTTAAGTTTGGTAAACCAGAGACTCAAACACAAGTCGCTTTTGTCTGTATGATAGATGTCAAAAAGAAATTATCTGCAAAAGCTCCTGAGTTTAAACCCATCTTTTCAGAAGAAATCTTAAAAGATCAATTGAAAAAGAAATTTTGGAAGTTTTGAAATCAAATGTTTTAGAAAATCTTTGTACATCTTCTATAGATCAAATTCTCGCTGAAGAGATCTCATCTGAAACCTCTGCCATCTATGAAAGTTTTTCTACAGAGGAAGAAAACTCGTACGATACATGCTCAGAAAATCCAGCCTCTGTCGAAAGAAATGACTCAACCTCTGTATATGAGGACGATTCATCCTCTGACGACTCAAAGACTGATTCTAAATCAGGGATAATTCACTGTGACACAGAGGATGTTAAATTCTCCTCTGAGGTTCTTAACAGAACAATTTCTCCAAAAGAGAAAATCACAGAGATACCTATCTGTCCAGATTTTCTAAAAATGTGTATACAAGTCAAAACCTCTACAGAGCTTGATAATTTGAAAAAGGCCTCTGAAAATCCTAAAAGCTCAAAATTTTCAAAACCTTTAAGGCCTGAAGCTAACAAATATCTTTCCTCTGTGACAGTGAAGACAGACGTTCACCACAGAAGAAACTCACAGAAGGCAGGACCTAAACAAGATTTTTGCAAAAAACATTCTAGTATTCATAGATCTTCTTGTAATAGGAAATCTAATGTTAAGAACGAATGTAATGCCTCTGTGACTCAATTCAATGAATTCAATGAAAAGTTCAAACAAATCATGTCTCATATTTAATACTGTCATTGTTTTGATCTTATGTTCATATTAAAAAATCACTTCTCAAGTCCAGATTGCTTACTCTCCACTAAAATTCAAACTCAAAAGTCAAAACCTAGAGAGATACAATCTGATCTTTCTACATAAGATAAAATGTATTTCAAGAATGCTAAGGCAAACTTGAAAAATTCTAACAATATTGGACCCATATGGATATGGGTACCTAAGTCTCTGTGATTGTCTTACAGAAGCGGTATGTGCCAATTTGGTATCTTGACTCCGGATGCTCAAGGCACATGACTGGCGACAGAAGTTTACTATCCACGTACAATGAAACACATGATGGTGGATCTGTAACTTTTGGAGACAACAAGAAGGGACACATCAAAGGCTATGGAGTCATACAGAAGGAAAACGTCTCTGTATACAAAGTTGCATATGTGAATGGCCTTAAACACAACCTACTCAGTGTAAGTCAACTATGTGATACAGGATTTGATGTCTTGTTCAAAAGGACTTTCTGCTCTCTGCAAAGTGAAGACACAGGAATGGAACTTCTGCGAGCCAAAAGAAAAGGTGATCTGTATCTAATGAACTTTTGTTCAACAACCAAGGACAAAGTTTTCCTTGTAGCTTGCGAAAGTAAAGAAGCCTGGTTATGGCATAACAGGTTATGTCACTTGAACTTTCACACCTTGGATAAATTGGTCAAACTTGATCTAGTTAAAGGTTTTCATAATGTTAAATTTAATAAGGATCACTTGTGTTCTACCTGTGAGATGGGAAAACTCAGAAGAGCTTCCTACAGAGGCAAAACAGATGTGTCGTGCACTAGGCGTCTGTACATGCTTCATGTCGACCTCTGCGGTCCTATTGCCATATAGAGCGTAGGTGGCAAGAAATAAATACTTGTCTTAATTGATGAGTATTCGCGCTTCACATGGGTTGAATTTGTTCGAAAGAAATCGGATGTTCCAATCATCTTGATTAATCTAATGAAAAGAATCCAAGTTCTTTATGAATGCAGAATACAGAAGTTAAGAAGTGACAATGGCACAGAATTCAAAAACTCTGTCATTGAAGCCTATCTTTCTACAGAAGGAATATCACAGAACTTCTCTGCCGCAGGCACTCCACAGCAGAATGGCGTAGTCGAAAGGAAGAATCGAACGCTCGTGGAGATCGCAAGAACTATGCTATCAGCATACGGATTACCGATGAACTTTTGGGTAGAAGCAATTTCTACCGCTTGTTACACACAGAATCGGTCAACCATTGTGAAAAGACACATCAACACTCCTTACGAACTGATCAACAAAAGGCGGCCAAACATCAAGTTTTTCCATGTGTTTGGATGTAAATGCTTTGTTTTAAACGACAGAGATTCAAGAGGAAAGTTTGAAGTAAGAGCTGACGAAGGAAAATTCATTGGATACTCTGCCACTTCCAAGGCCTACAGAGTATACCTTACAAGATCTCGCAAAATCGTAGAAAGTATCAATGTTTCTTTTGATGATTCTTTCCAGATGACTTCTGAGCAAATCCGTTCAGAACTCGAACTTAAAAGAGAAACCTCTGGCATCTCGCAAACGAAAGAAGACTTGAATCTTCTATTTTTAGAGATGTTCCACGATGACATTGATCCTTCTGTTGGAACCATCAGAGTTTCTGAAGAACCATCCTCTGTTGGACAAAATCCTACAGGTATGACTCTAACTGGTCCAAATAATGCTTCATCTTCTTCTATAAATACTACAGATGCAAATGCCGAAGAAGAAAATACAGAAGATGAAACATCAAGAAAAACGACCACAGAAGCTGCTGAAAAACAAACTCCACAATCCACAGAAGAACCAATTACAGAGGTAATTGAGGACCAAGACTATACGTCCTCAGAGGAACAAACTCCACCACCACTCATACCAATCATTCCACAAATGGTAGAATCTTCTACCAAGGTAAGAAGAACGATAGAGGCTATACAAGAAGAAGATCCACAAGAAGCTTCTGAAGAATGGTTCGATGACATTGATGACCATCTTCCTCGCACCACTCAGTGGACAAAAAGCCATCCTCCAAGCCAAATAATCGGAGAACCTTCTGACTCAGTAAAAACCAGGTCTGCCACAACTAATTTTTGTTTCTTTACAAATTTTATTAGTGTGATAGAACCAAAGAAGATTTCTGAAAAGCACTAGATGACCCAAACTGGGTAGACGCCATGCAAGAAGAACTTCTGCAGTTTGAGCGTAACAGAGTATGGACTTTAGTACCTCTGCCACGAGGGAAACAGGCCATTGGGACTAATTGGGTCTACAGAAATAAGAAGGATGAAGATGGAGTGGTCATCAGAAACAAAGCACGATTGGTGGCCAAGGGATATAGACAAGAAGAAGGCATAGACTACGATGAGACTTTTGCCCCTGTCGCACGGCTCGAAGCAATAAGAATATTCTTAGCCTTCGCAGCCCACAGAGGATTTAAAGTTTATCAGATGGACGTAAAATCAGCTTTTCTCAACGGTGAAATCCAAGAAGAGGTTTACGTAAATCAGCCACCAGGGTTTGAAAGCTCAAAGTTCCCAAGGCATGTATACTACCTTGAAAAGGCTCTGTACGGACTGAAACAGGCTCCAAGAGCATGGTACGAACGACTTTCTACCTTTCTTCTAGTCAATGGCTACGACAGAGGTACAACAGATACTACCTTATTCTATAAACGTAAAAACAGTGAAATAATGCTTGTACAAATCTATGTGGACGACATAATTTTTGGGTCTTCTAGCACAGAAGAGTGCAAAAGTTTTGAAAAACTCATGCAGAGTGAGTTTGAAATGAGTATGATGGGAGAACTAACATTCTTCCTCGGACTCCAAGTCAAACAAACATCAGAGGGAATTTTTATAAATCAGGCCAAATATGTCTCTGACATTCTTTTCAAGTATAGCCTCTCTGATACCTCTGCAATGAAAACTCCAATGGCCACTGGAAATAAGTTATCCTTAGATCCAGATGGCATCTCTATAGAATGCACTCTCTACAGAGGCATGATTGGATCTCTGTTATACTTAACTGCAAGCAGACCTGACATTATGCATGCCACATGTCTTTGTGCACGTTATCAAGCTAATCCAAAGAAATCACACTATGATGCTGTGAAAAGAATCTTTAGATATCTAAAGGGGACCAAAAATCTCGGTCTCTGGTATCCACAGAACTCTGGTTTTAGTCTTAAAGCTTATACAGATTCAGACTATGGAGGATGCATGCTCGACAGAAAGAGTACCTCTGGGAGTTGTCAATTCCTAGGTGTTAAACTAGTCAGTTGGACCTCCAAAAGGCAAAATTGTGTCTCAACATCCACTGCAGAAGCTGAATACGTTGCTGTTGCTAGCTGTTGTTCTCAGGTTCTATGGATGAAGACTCAGCTAAAAGACTACGGCCACATCCTATTCAAAATACCTATCTTCTGTGATTCCAAGAGTGCCATTGCTATCTCTGCCAATCCTGTGCAACACTCAAAAACCAAGCATATCGATATAAGGTACCATTTCTTGAAACATCATGTTGAATACGGTACAATCGAGATGCATTTCGTGCCCACAGAATACCAACTCACGGACTTATTCACCAAAGCTTTAGACGAGAAAAGATTCAATTTCTTGGTGGGTAAGTTAGGAATGATCAATATGACGTAAAAATCCTCTGTAAATATAGCTTTATCTTCTGTAAATATGTATATATTTCTAATTATTTTTGCTTTAATTAATTTATTTCTGTATGTAAGTTCTCAATCTTAAATAGTTCTTAAAATCACAGAGCTTCTGTAAGTCTACTCAGAACCTCTGACAACACCTACAGAACCTCTGGAAAATATGACCTATGTTCTATGCAAAACTTATCATTCTTTGATCCAAGCATAGGTCAAGGGGGAGCAAAAGAAAAATTCCTGATCTACAGAGGTGATTAGATCAAGGGGGAGCAAAAAGGGATCCTGAAATGATCTACAGAGGTAAAACTTTCAAGGGAAAGCCAAAGAAGAATGTCAATGAATCTATATCGACAGAAGTCAGACATCACTGCCGAGAAAAGAAGAACCAAAAGGTATGTCTCTCGCACAAAAGGTTTTTGAAAACAGTTTTCTAGGACACAAATTGTCAAATATGTCCTAAATATACTGTGGATAACATTTCAAAAATTAAAAGATCAAAAAGTTTCATAAAATTTGAGTTACGAGAAATTTAAGGTCATAGAGCTTCTGCTGAGCTCAACAGAAGCTCTGCCAGAAATATGCTCTGAGATCGCAACTTTAACCTCTATCGATCTTTTGAAATGTTATCTCGGAAACCAAACAGACTCACCATGACCTTCTCGAACAAAACTTTTTCCATAACAATTTTTTCGGACACCGACTTTCAAATATGTCTGAAAAACATCTCTTAAAAAGATCAAAAATTGGATGATCAGAAAAGTTAATAGAATTTTCGTTATGAGATTTTTTCCCTCACAAAGCTTCTGCTGGCCCTCCCAGAGCTTCTGCAAGTTCCAACAGAGCCACAAAACCTCTGCGAGTAAAAACTCTTAACTAAAAATCCTATTTGATCCTCTCCAATGCCTTTACAAAACGTTTTTGGTTAAAAAGGAACCCCACAGAAGTCATGATAACAATGAGATATATGAGAAAGGGATACACATCAAAGATTTTCAAATTCACAGAACCTCTGTAAACTACAGAAGTTCTGTCAATCTGTTACTTGGGCATTTCTGTAGTAATAACGGTTACTTTTACTGAGAGTGAACTACATGTGGCTAAGAATAACCCCACACGCCTAGCATTAATGGGCCGCGCATGACGTCCTGTCATCCTCTGACATGGCCCACGTGTCCCATTTTCATTGGGCATACATGGAACGTTTTCTGTGGAATGTTGAACCCGCCGTTCTAACTTGAGTTCGGATTCCAAATTTTAATCCATTGCCATATATTTTACTCTTTCGAATTCTACCGTTTTACCCTCCTATAAAAAACAAGCTTACCCTCTCATAAACTTTTTACAAACTCTCATTCTTCTCCGGCGAAACCTGCAAATTTCGTATTCTCAGTACCAAATGGCTTCATCTTCTGAAGCTATCTCCCCTGCACACTCTCCGGCGACCTCACCAGAACATTCACCTGCTCATTCTGAACATTCAGAAAACCCCAACCCTACCCAAAACATTGAACTAGAAGATTCCGGCGATTCAGCAGACTTTGCTCCAACCACACATCTTCAAAACTTCATAGCAAAGGATCATTTCGAAAAAGTACTACCAATCAAATCCAACACTTGCTATTTAGTCACCTTACCCACTGCTTTCGGCGAAGCCCATGCCATTCTTCTAAACATAATGGAAAATCATATCCTCTTCCCTTTACTCTCAAGAACCCCAAAGAAAATTCCAGTAAGATATCTGAACCAGTTTTGGCAAAGTTGCCGATTTGATAAAGATGATTCTCTTATCAAAGGATACATTTCAAAACCCGACAAATCTGAGCATCTGGAAATCAAGTTCAATAGAACAATGTTCTCACTTGAATTCAACCTACCAACAAGGGGTCTTCTTGGATTAAAGAAGTACGCAGAGCAACCAACAGACGACGAGATCTGTCGTTTCCTAGAAATGCTTGGGTACAAGACACCACTGAGGAAGAGAAATGACTTCCGCAGAGGCAGATTACCACCTCTGTGGAACACCTTGTTCTCAATACTTAACAGATGCCTGACAGGGAAGATAGGCAATATTGACCAGAGCTCACATCAGATATTAACCATCATGTATGGGGTTTACTATGATCTCCCACTGGATTACGCGACCATAATGATGCAAGAGATCATTACCACCATCGACAGAAAGAACAACACAAGAAGGGTCAAAGAGAATGATCCTAAGTTTCTACCACCTCTGCAATTCCAAAGAATACTGGGAGTCTTGTTCGAACCTCTGTTGCTAATACAGAAATGGCCAATGGAAGGGCCAATTCCCAAACAGTTCCCAATGAGCAAAAATATTCCCACTGATCATGTAGATGGCTACACACACTGCAGACCTTTGTCAAAGAAACTTCTGAGGTATGCCAAGAATAAAACCCTTAAGAAATAGTATATACGCGATCATAGAACTCCTAAACCAAGTCTTATGACACCCCCGCGTTTAAGTGTCCCCCTAGGAACAATGATTGCAGAACCTCTTTCCACTCAAGAAGAAAAAGATAACAAATTAGCAAAACACATGGCTATTCAACTCAGCTTCATAGCCAAACGTGCAGAGCTCATGGGAAAGAAGTCATCTTCAAAATCAAAAAGAAGGAAAACTGTAGAAGGCACCTCTACAAGCGCTGCAGAAGATCAACCTTCACATCCTCAAGCCACAGAAATTGGCTCCTCTGCTCCTCCCTCTTCTCCAAAACAGAAAAAGAAAAGAAAATCAAAAACCACAGAGGAAGGGGCACCAAAACCTAAGAGGAGGAAATCCAAAAAGAAGCATGGTAAATCACTTGAGAAATTGGTTACCATAGAAGAGGAAGCAATCGAAGAAGAAAGAACTGCAGAAGAAGATGCATAAGAAGAAATGACAGAAGAGGGATATCAATCGCCCCATCAATCCCCAGATCGATTTGCTCACCAAGGAAACATTAACGATTTCCTACAGAAGCCCGACATTGTCAACACTTTAAATACAACAGGGTGGACGGCACAACCTCTCGACCACCATTCCCCAGAAGAACAATACTTCTCTATTTCCGGCATTGACACACATCTTCAAGAAGATGATCAAACACCCAGAGATCAATCAGCTGAGACACCTATTATTCTACAGAACCCCTTCATTCAGCAAGGATTGGACGTTCACAGAAGGAGTCCAAGCCCACCTTCAGAAGAAATAGGACAAACAGAAGCTCAGTGGAATAGAGATGAAGTAACAGAGACAAGAATGGAGGTCTCAGAGATAGATTCAGACGAAGAAGAAGCTGTCTGGATACGAAAAGGTCTCTATCATCCACATGTCATGAAGTTATACGGATCTCATAAAATGTATGACTTCTTAGGCACAGAGCAAAGAACTTCAACAGTGGATAGGGTAGAAACATCTGGAGGAAAACAATATATAAAAGAAAAAGATGCCGAAGATGAAGAAGGCACACATCCCTCACCCCCTCCCAGTGCAACCTACACATCTAACTCCGCAGGTCTAGCTGCAGAAGGAGTTATTGAAATAGAGCAGCACAGCTCGATCCAAACCCAACCCATCCAGCCAGAAGTCACTCTTTCGACTTCTGCGCCCACAGAAACCGGGGAATCCATTCCTAGGGAGTCTCCTCAGAGAGACTCACCTACAGTTCGTGATCACAACAGAACACCCTATAGAGGAATTCGTTTCTTCTGCCACACGCACACAACTAGGGCCAACCCTTCATTCAGAGAGAAGTAGTGAGCACAACGACGAAGAGACTCTAGACAAGTCTCCGAGTCAACAGAAGGATAATCTAGTACCCACCTCTGGAGTGGATCTAGACAATGTCGTACACAGAACTTCTGTAGAGTCTGAAGCACTAGATGCTTCTGCTCGAAGATCAGATGGAAATCCTTCCACCCCCAACGTACAAACAAGGGTGAACGAAGGTGTCCCAGGAGCAGGGACTCACTCTGGAGACGAATGTGTTCCTCCAGAGGTTACACCAGGGACACAAGTATCAAGGGATGAGTTCCAAACCCTTGTCACCTCTGTGAACCAAACCATGAAAGCGTTGCAAAGCTCTTTCACATCTTTTACAGAGAAAACATCAACGGCCATGCTGAATCTGAACACCAAAATGGACTATCTGTCCACAGAGGTGAAAACAACCATCACAGAGATGAAATCTTCTGCGCAAACAACTGCAACAACAACAGCCACTTCTGCTGCTAAAGATTTTGGAACAGCTGCAACTTCTGCATTCAAGGAATCAGTAAAACATTTCCTTGAACAAATGAACAAGCAATCCAACAAATCACAGAGCATCACACCTGCAGAACTACAGAAGGCTCTGCAAAACGTTCAAGCAGAAGCAATCTGCAACACAATACTGATGCAGCCTAAAGACTACATCACCAGAGCACAGCTAACAGAGCTCGGCCAAAATATCATAAACCAGGTCACTGAAGTCATTGTCTCCTTCACTACTGCAAATGCCAACTACGTGAAAGAGTTTAGAAAAAGTGTCAGCAGAATGCGCTTCAACACAGAAGCAGAGCTTGCAACTCTTTTCGGCCTCTATGACGATGTATGTGCGAAGTTGATGGCCGCAGGAGCAGAACTATCAAAGAAACCCAAAGCTTCCTGCAGAGCAGAGGGTACTTCTGATAAAAGTCAAGATGATTCTGATGATGACCATCCTGGTCCATCAGATAATTCTGAGGGGGAGAATATATAGGAGAAAGCTACGACCAGAGGAATACAAGCTCCACCAATCGCAGCAGAACCAATCAGTCAAGCCCCTCCAGAACAAACCCAAGATCAACAACAAAATCAACAGACCACAGAGACAACACCCATCTCTGTGGAATCATGTCCTGAAGAAACCAATATTCCAGAAGCTGATCAGCATACCACAGAGGCAACAACCACCCCTGTGGTAATCAACTTGGAAAAGAGTCCTTCAACAAAATCAACAGAAAAACCCCAAACCATACCAAGAAGAAAATCGATTGCCACCAAACCAAAAAGAGCAACGACCTCTGCGACCTCTGCTTTTTCTATTCTGAGAAAGATGCACAATACAATGACTGATCGAATGTCGCAGAGAGAAGAAGAAAGGCACAGGTTCACATTAGCTTTCAAAATGGCAAGAAGATTCGATGTCCAATCTTCATCAACAGGAATAGAGCTCACAGAAGTCACCAAAGAACCTTCAACAGAGGTTACAGAGCAACTCAAGCCAACAGAACCATCGCCACAAAAGTCCTCTAAAACACAAGTGTCAAAACCTACAGAAGCAACCATCAAGCCAACAGAAGCACCAACCTCCAAACCTACAGAAGAAACAGGTTCTGCACCTCTAAAAGCCAAAGACAAGGGCAAAGCAATACTGACAGAAGAGCCGAAGAAAAAGAAATCATTGCCCAAGCCTACAGAGAAATTGATGAAGAGCGCCTTTGATGCCTTCCAAACTCCAAAGCCTGAAGAAGTTGATTGGGCATATGGATTAAAGCCCCTGTCAGACATTCCACTTACTGGCAGAGCTGCAGAAGTTGTTCAACAGATGGAGAGTCTCAGAAGACAAATACCACAACCTGGTCCAACACATGAAGAGATGGAAGAAGTGGTATACAAATACCTCTATAAACAAACCTTTCAGACCAATCATCCAACAAATCATGTGACAGATTCAAGGATCATAGAAGAATTTGAGAACATCTTCACAAGGACAAAGCCAAGAACCAAAGCAGATGTCTTCTCAATCCACAAGATCAAAAAGGTAATCTTCTGCAAGTTCTCCTTTACAAGAACCTATCCAAGGGTCAGGTACAACCTTTACAAAGTCAGAAGATAAGACAATTCAGAAACCACCTTCGCTGATGCTGACCTAAGAAATATCAATCCTTATGATCTACCTGACCTTCTGCAATGGACAAAGGACAACTACAACACAGAGGCAAACACCAGAGCCTATCAAGTATTAAGAAAAGCAATGAGGGAAAAGCTTCTGATCTTCAGTATGATATATTTTCAACTGGGAAAGGATCTTGGTCTCAAACATCTAAATTTACGACCACCAGAAGACCGCTGCCCACCCGACGCCGTGCCCAACTCTATCATTACAAAACCAAGATTCGGGTTAGTATTTCAAAACCACAAGGCGAAATCAAACTATTTGTGTGCATGGATTGTCAGAAGTACGCAACTAGTACTCTGAACAAATTCAGAGCAAGCCTTGTAAAATACAGAGGTATAGAGAAAATGGATAGAGATGCTGCAGATACTTTCATCAGAGAGATTGATGCCACAATTCGCCTAAGAGAACTCTGCATCAGTTTCTACAAAGAGATCAGAAGAATCGAAAGAGACAACAGAAGCTACAACGATTTCAAAGATGCCAAAATCTGATTCTCAAACCTCAAATCTCTGCAAACCAAGTCAAAAGTTTACCTTTCATTGTACTCAAATGTAAAATGCCTCTGGCATATTTCTGAATGAAAGAACTTTCGAGGTATTTTTTAACCTCTGTCTTATCTAACTTAGCCTAACTAAACTCAAGTTAAATTTTTTATTTTTCACTACTTAGGGGGAGATTGTTAGCTTCAATCTTCCTAATCATAGAAGTATTTAGAAGTAGTGAAAAATAGGCTAAGTGAAGAAAGCCTCTTACAGAAGCTCTGCCGAACTTACCGAGAGATCAAGGTCAAGAAGCTACAGAAGCTAAAGAGGCGCCCTACAGAAGCTCTGTCATACGCGCAAAGAAGACCAAAGACTCGGAATCCGGTGAAGACTGTTCTTCTAAGGACCAAACCGCAGAACCTCTGTGGCACTTCACAGAGCCTCTGCGGTCTTCAACAAAGACTTAAAAGATATTTATAATATCTTGCTACTGTTACAGGACCTGTTCATCAACTTGCATGGTAGCATGCCCTGTCCAACTGCAACGTGTCAAACTCTGGTTGGATTCAATAGGGCTTAGTACATAATAGACGTCTGCTGCATTAAATGCAATACATCACGTCCAACTGTTCATGTCATCCGTCCAACTATTCATACCGTCCTTTGTGAATAGTAGCATATGCTTTATGGTCCCCTTAGAGTAGTATATAAGGAAGACTCATGTTGAGTTCTTCCTATCTATCTATCCATCGATCGATCAATCGAACAATCGAAACAAGAATTCAAGAGAGAAAAACATCACAAGCTTTAAACACTTTGAGAGTCATATCTGTTTTAAAAAGCTTTGCTTACTCACTATTCTTGAATCTGTTCTCAATATATATATTCAGTAAACTTTGAGATATTATTTCCTGTTCACTGTTTATTTATATTATGTTCTAAATCTATCAAACATATCTGTTAGTTCTTCAAATACGCTTCCGCATCAAACTCAAACTTGAACTAATAGATCTGATAATCTTGTTTAAAC
The DNA here is from genome assembly GCA_033807775.1 of Saussurea involucrata. Classification (NCBI taxonomy): domain Eukaryota; kingdom Viridiplantae; phylum Streptophyta; class Magnoliopsida; order Asterales; family Asteraceae; genus Saussurea; species Saussurea involucrata. Next base: position 32,235,559 of record CM066316.1, read on the forward strand.
AAAACCGGGAACCAACAGGAATGTTGGTGATTTTAGTGAAATCATCGGTTATTTTGTGTAGTTGGATTCACAAAGGTAATAATAGTGTCGTTAGCTAAGCTATAACATGAGTTAGGAGGTGTGGAGTGCACACTCGGGTAAGCTAACTAGAACTCGGGATTGTTGGACGGTTAAAATCGACGAGTTACAAAGTGGTTTCGTGAGCTGGGTGTCGGGGCTAATTGTGGCGCTAGTTGAACTAGCACGAAAGTAGCGCCAAGCTCTGAAATGTTGCCCACGCTCCTTTTGGCGCTAGTTGAACTAGCACGAAAGTAGCGCCGGAGTCTGGAAGGCTTTTCTCATTTGTAACTGTTGATCCAAACCCTCCGTGATTTGATAATGACCCTCCTATATACTTGGTGAAAATTGTAAGTAAACAATATGTATCAGAGTTTCACTATCGCTGATAAGTACTAAGATCTTCCAGTACCGCTGATAGGAACTCTCGCTCTTTAGATTAAACATTCAGCGAAACTGTTCACCATAATACTCTGAGTCTGTTCAGTACTTATGGTGATCGCTGATAAGTTAGTTGTTTACTTATGATCCCTGAAGACAAGTTTCACGTTAACATAGGTTCTACGCTGAAGTCGAAGATCAAGCTCAAGAACCAGCGACAAGTCTCCTAATGAACTGATGCGGATCAGCGAAGACTCAGATTTGTCCACTCAACGTGAAGTATCAAAATACAACTTTAGCTATTGTTGAATTCTATCATTCGCTGATAAAGAATGATAGATCGATGAATCAACGAAAAGCTGATCATAAAGTCCTCCGTACAATGTACTTGTGTCTAAACCACCCTTGCACGACTCCGTACGATATGTCAGAAAAAGAACCTCCTTATTGTCTGAAATCGTACAACCACTCTGATACTACACTGTTCAACATGCGGCTACTAAGGTTGTCAACAAAGGTCAATGACATGCAACCAATCAGCTGCTGCCACGTGTAAAGTGTAAACTGCAATGCATTTAATGCATGCAGTATATAAGAAGAAGAACTCACTTCATTTTGAAGTAACTTGCTAACTCTGGACAAGTTCATCCTTCTTATCTTGAGATAGGTTATTATTAGTAATTTCCTTCTCTTTCTTAGTGCAAGAAACTTAGTGTTACAACTTGTTTAGATTTAGGTTTATCCTTAATCTTGTTTCCGCAACAAGCTGTAAATTGTTAATGATTTATCAATAAACAATTTAGAAAAGTAAAATTGGTGTGTTTGTATTCAACCCCCCCCCCCCCCTCCTTCTACAAACTTGTATAGCCCTTCGGGACCAACAAGTGGTATCAGAGCGGATTTGTTTAATCTCATAAACAATATCTAATCTATACTAAGATTTCTCTTCCTTGCTATTTCTGAAAATGGCTACCAACACAAACACAAATTATATCGACAATGGTTCTCTTGCAAAACCCCCTAGATTCTCCAGAGATAATTTTAATCCATGGAAAAATAGGATGACTCTCTTCCTAGAAGGTGTAGACCCTACTATGCCTTATTATCTTGAAGGTGCAGTACCAGCCGCTGAGAATAGACCTGCTATTCCAGAAAGGCTGGTACCCAAAGAAGTTCATACGTGGACTGACGAAGATAAGAAGAAAGTGGCTATCGACACAAAAGCCAGATCCATACTATCCATGGCTCTTCCAGACGAAGTCTACCATTCCGTCATGAACCTGAAATCCTCAAAAGCCATGTGGGACACAATCTGTGTTCAGTATGAAGGTACTGCTGAAGTCCAGGACTCTCGAAAGATCAACCTGGTAAGACAGTATGAAAGTTTCATTTGTGGTAAGAATGAGACTCTCTCTGAAGTTCACCAACGTTTTAATTACTTAATAATAGATCTAAAAACTATTGGTAAGGAATATTCTAACTTTGAAGTGCTGACAAAGTTTCTAGAATGTTTACCTGAAAGTTAGGACAATTATTCTATGTGTCTTAAGCTGTCAAAGGATCTAAGATCAATGACCCTTGCTACCTTATATGGCACGATGCTGAATCATGAGCAATCAAGCCATCTTAAGAAGAATCTTGTAAAAGATTCCAAAAGCACCCCTGTTGCTTTAATCTCAGAGGAACCCTCTACTCAGTGACCCTCGGTCACTATCACTGAGTTAGAGAGTAACTCTGAAAGGTCATCAGACTCTGACTCTTCAGATGATGATGAATCTTTGGCTCTCCTAACTAAAAAGTTCAGGAGATTCGCCAAAAAGAAAATGTTCAGAAAGAACAAATCTCTTTCTATAACTGATAAGCCAAGATCATCAGCTACTGTTGATAAGGCTATTGCTAGTTGTTTCAACTGCGAAAAGATTGGACATTTCGCTAACGAGTGCAGGTCTAAGAAAGTATCGAGAAACTCAGCTTTTCCCAATAAATCCTTTATTCCCTAGAATAAAGATGACAAATATGCAAAGCTGAAAGAAAAGTATGCGAAGCTGAAAAGCTTACGATTGGGCTGCCTCTGAAGAAGAAGAATCATCATCTGACTCTGAGGATGATGAAGCCAATCTCTGTCTTATGGCAAAGATTGAAGATGAGGAAGAAAGTTCATACATTCCCTCTACTTCAACCTCTGCAATTCAGGTATCACCTTCCTTCTTTACAAATATTGCAAATATTGATGAAGCTAATAGTCTCCGTAAAATCGATCTCTTGACTAGAAGTTTATATAAATCCATGAATGGAAAAACAATAGTTGAAAATCAAAACCTTGATCTCGCTGAACAGCTTAAAAACTGTCACCTTCAAATAGAAAAACTTTCTAAAATTGAAGAAGATTTTAAAGATCAAGTGCATTTAAAAAAGCTAGTCAAAATCGAACGAGCAGAAGCTATAGCTGCTTTGAAAGCTGAAAAAGCTACCGTTGAAGGATGGTGTAATTCTTCAACAAAGATCACTGAGATAATTAAGTCTCAGATACCCCTGAGTGATAAACGTGGTCTTGGTTACAAATATGAAACTCAAGAACCAACCAATGATCGTTCCATGCTCTTAGTTGGAGCTTTCGTATCCTCAGTCGCTGACACTTCATCCTCTCATTGTTCCTCGTCCAGACCAACTATCCCTGAGGAAATTTCTACCTCTTCAAAAGGTAAAGAGAAAATGGTTTATCCAAAGCCTACCTCTGTCTTTAAAGATAAAGGTAAAGGAATTGCTTTTAACCAAAATCCTCAGAAGGGTACTTTAGTACCAAAGCTGAATGCTTCTAAAGCTTTAGTGATTTATTCCTCTGGATCAAGGAATCAGATCTCTGGATCTACTCAGCGTGGGTCTATTCAGCGATCTACTCCTAGACTCAGAGTGGATGTCCATGGTAAGAAATCTTTAGAACTAAACGTTCCTCCCATTTCAAAAGCCAAAAGCTTATTTGGTGCTGGTCCTTCTAATTCTAAATCAAAAGCTCAGCATTCAAACAGTCCTAGAACTACTTTTAGTTATAGGAAATGTTATCACTGTGGACTCACTGATCATATTGCTAGTAAGTGCCCCACAGCCACTGTTAGCTCCAATATTCTGAAATATTAGAAGTATTGAAAAATGGCTAAGTACAAGAGAACTTCCACAGAAGCTCTGCTGAGTGCAACATAAGCTCTGTCGGGCATCTCAGAAGAATAAAAGGAAGTTTGATCAAGTGATCAAAGACCGAAGAAACTACAGAAGGACGCTTTCAGAAGACCAAGACCGCAGAACCTCTGTTACCAATAACAGAGCCTCTGCGGACAACATCAGAAGACAAGGAACCCAGTGAAGACTACTCTACAAAGGACCAGACCGCAGAGCCTCTGTAACACTTTACAGAGCCTCTGCGGTCCTCGCTAAAAACTTGGAAGATATTTATAATATCTTGCCAATGTTGAAGAAATATCTTACCAATGTTACAGAAATATCTTGCTACTGTTCTAGGGTCCGTTCATCAACTTGTACAAGGCATGGTCCAACTTCAACACATGTCAAACTTTGAGTGGACTCAATAGGGCTTAGTACAACATAGACGTCTGCGGCATTTAATGCAATACAATACGTACAACTGTTCATGCCGTCCGATCAACAGTAGCTTATACTTTATGGTCCCCTTAGAGTAGTATAAAAGGAGACTAATGTTTAGTTCTTCCTAACAGAAAAATAAACACACAAGAACACTTAGCTTATGCACATTTAGAGTCATATCTGTTTAAAGCTTTGCATACTCACTGTTCTTAAATCTGTTCTTTCTATATATTGAAACTCAGTAAACTTTGACGTACATATCACGTCGTCCTGGAAACTTGCACCACGCCGAATGAACTCGAGTGCGGACCTCAAATTTTATTAACTTTCTCACATTTTCACCGTTCCAAATTCTATCCGTTACCACAAGATAAAACCTATGTTAAAATCACTTTCAAAACTTTACTATTCTCTAATCTTCTCCGGCGAACTTGCTTATTTCTTTCTGAAAACCTAGAACTTTCAAACCTACAAATGGCTTCCAGTTCCAAAGCTACTCACGTTTCACCGACGAACTCTCCGCCACCCTCTCCAGTGCATTCTGAGCACTCCCACAACCCACACATCGCCGCCGATGCCGAGAGACATGACTCCGGCGACGAGGTATCCTTTGTACCCACTACCCACCTGCAACAATTTTTCTCAAATGACCATTTCGAGCAAACCCTTCCCATTAAATCGAACAACTGTTATCTTGTTCCTTCTCCTACGGCTTTTGGCAAAGAACATGCAATCCTGCTAAACATCCTTGAAAACCACTTTCTTTACCCTCTTCTTAGCAAAACCGTTGAACAAATACCCGTACGTTATCTACATCAGTTTTGGCAATCTTGCCGTTAGGACGCTGACACCGATTTGATAAGAGGCTATATTTCTAAGCCTGACCAAAGTAAGAGCCTTGAACTGATGTTCAACCGCACCATGTTCTCATTAGAATTTGGCCTTCCAACAAGAGGTCTCATGGGAATCAAAAAGTATGCCCCCCAACCACCAAACGAAGAACTTATCGACTTTCTACACATGTTAGAGTACAACCAACAGTTGAAAAAGAGGAACGATTTCCGCAGGGCTAGACTACCCCCTCTGTGGAATACCTCATTCTCCATCCTAAATCGTTGCCTCACGGGCAAAATCGGGAGCATCGATCAAAGCTCACCTCAAATTCTCTCAATCATGTATGGTGTGTACTATGATCTACCCCTAGATTATGCCACCATAATGATGCAAGAGATCATCAACACCATCGATCGCAAACTCGCATCCCAAAAAGCCAAAATATCTGATCGCAACTGGTTGCCCCCTCTGCAGTTCCAGCGAATCTTCAGTGTACTTTTCGAGCCCCTCCTTCTTATCCAAAAATGGCCAATGGACGGTCCCAAACCTAAGCAATTTGCTATGTCCAAGAACACCGCTACAGAACATGAGGACGACTACCCTCACAGCAGGCCACTCTCAAAGGTAATGTTAGGTTATGCTAGTGATATAGAACTAGTTAGTGAGTACACACGCATTTACAGGACTCCTGAACCCAGTCCTGTAACACCCCCGCGTATAGGAGTGCCCTTAGGAGGTAGTGTTTTAGAGAGGCTTACCGAGGAAGAATGGAAGATAAAGTTGGGTAAACACAAGGCCAACCAGAAGAACTTCAAGAATATAAGGAAAGACCTTTATCCTTCAAAGAGGAAGTCTTCTTAGGGATCTAAAGAGAATAAGAAGAAAAAGGACAAGAAAACCAAGACCCCTACAGAGGAACCACTTGCCTCTGCTTCTTCTATCCAACAACCCCCTGCAGAACCATCTTGTCCACCCACTGCACATCCCTCTGCCCCTCTCTCTCCCAAAAGGAAGAGGAAGTCAAAATCTACAGAGGAGGAGGCACCAAAACCCAAGAAGAGAAAATCAAAGAAGAATAAACCATCTTCTCCTCTGCAATCAATTACAGAGGGAATCAAAAAAGATCAACCTCCACCTCTGCAAACCCCAATCTTCACAGAAGCTGATAGAAACACTGAACTACGACAAGAAAAATTCAAACAAGGAAAATTCAGCCTCTTTCTAAATCAACCAGGGTTTGCACAAATCCTTTATCCTTCTGGATGGACTGCATAATCATTATCTCACGACTCATCCTCTGTAAGTAAAAGACGAAACCCAGTAATCACAGAGGTTCATGAAACACTTATGTCAAGACAAGGGACTGCAGAAGAAGAGGTCCAAATAGGTGAGAATATAGAAACAAGGTTAGAGGATAGTGTAGAAACTTCTGGAGGAAAAGAAAAAGAAAAAGAAAAAGATGCCGAAGTTGTAGAAGGCACACATCCCTCACCCCCTCCCAGTGCAACCCACACATCTAACTCCGCAGGTCTAGCTGCAGAAGGAGTTATTGAAAAAGAGTCGCACAACTCGATCCCTACCCAAACCAAACAGCCAGAGGTCACTCTTTCGACTTCTGCGCCCACAGAAACCGGGGAATCCATTCCTAGGGAGTCTCCTCAAAGAGACTCGCCTATAGTTCGTGATCCATCGCCCTAGATCACACTAGAACACCTTACAGAGGAATTCGTTTCCTCTGCCACGCACAATATAGGGCCAAAACGTCTTTCAGAGAGAAGTAGTGAGCACAAAGACGAAGAGACTCTAGACAAGTCTCCGAGTCAACAGAAGAACATTTCGATACCCACCTCTGGAGTGGATTTGGACACTGTTCTTCGCATAACTTCTGTAGAGATTGAAACTCATGTTTCTTCTCAAAGATCAGATGGAAATCCTTCCATTCTCAACGTTCAAACAGGAATGAAAGAAGGTGTCCCAGGAACAGGGACTCACTCTGGAGAAGGGGTTGTTCCTCCAGAGGTTACCCAAGAGGAACAAGTTACGAAGGATGAGTTCCAAGTCTTTGTAACCTCTGTAACTCAAACATTGAATAAGTTGCAAAGCTCATTCAAGACTTTTTCAGATTCGACTTCAGGCGCGCTTACAGGATTAAATACCAAAGTGGATACCTTATCCACAGAGGTTAAAGCAGCCCTTGCAGAAATGAAGTCAACTACAGAAACTTCTGCTGATGCTGCCATCGCCTCTGCCACTAACATTGCCAAAATAACCGCTGCAGAGTTCGAGAAAAGTGCGACCAAAGCCTTCAAGACTTCGATCGCAATCTACCTTAAAACAATGAAGAAACAAGCAGCAAGGCAAGCAGCACAAGACACCTGTAGAACAGAAGCTGTTGCTAAGAGATGGCAGGATGATCCTGATGATGGTGCATCTGGTCATCCTGTGGGGGAGAGAACAAAGGAAACAACAGAGGCTGCTGCTGCAAAAACAACAGAGAAAACCGCAGAACCCTCTACTACAGAAACTCCGAAGGAAACCCCACAACAAGGAACTCAAAAGAGGCAAAATATCGTTGGAAAGGATGCACCAACCACAGAACCTCAGGTAATCACTTTTGCATCCTCATCCTCAGAACAAACCCCACTCTCACCCAAAGAACCAACACCAACCTCACAACCAATAATCCCGCGCAAAACTAGAGTAAAATCCATAGCTCGAAAACCCCAAAGACCAAAACGCACTGCAGAGTACATTCTTCGCAAAATGGAATTTGTATCTGCTTTTCAATCAGCAAAGTGTTTTGACATCCCACCTCCAAGACCCGAAGAGTCCTCACCAACAGAGTCCTCACAACCCGAAGTATCAAAACCTTCAGAGGCAACAACCAAAACATCAGAGCATCCAACCCCAAAACCCAAAGAACCTCTCACTGGTAAATTTACAGAGGTTCCACCCACACAAATCCAAAACCCAACCTCTGAAACCTCAAAACCAAAAGATAAAGGCAAGGGAAAAATGACAGAAGAAGAGCCAAGGAAGAAGACGCCAGTTGCTACAGAGAAGTTGATGAAAGGTGCCTTTAATGCCTTCGTCACTCCTAAACCCGAAGAGGAAGACTGGGCATTCAACTTGAATCCTCTGTCAGAAAACCCAACCCTGGATCCCACAGCTAAAGTAATAGAAAGTAAAGTAGCAGACATCACTCGACAGATGGATGAGCTAAGGAGACCAATTCCAAGAACTACTCCAACCATTGAACAAATGGAAGAGCAAGTTTACAGTTATCTCTACAGACAGCACTTCCAGAGCGATCTGCCAGCTCATGTCCGAGATCAGAATCTCAGAAAGGAATTCGATGCCATCTTCACCTCTACAAAGTCAAAACCGGTCAACCAAGTTTACTCCATTCACAAAATAAAGAAGGTAATCTATTGTAAATACTCTAAAATAAGAACCTATCCTCATACGATGTATACAATCTGGAAAGTCAAAAGGTCTGACAGATCAGAGAATCAATTCTCTGATGCTGATATCCGAAACCTCAATCCCTATGACTTACCTGACCTTCTGCAATGGACGAAATACAACTTCAATGACGACTGCCACCAAAGGTCTTATCGAGTTCTCAGAAAGGCGATGCGTGAAAAGCTCCTAATCTATAGCATGCTCGAGTTTCAACTAGCCATCGATCTAGGCGTGACTACCTTAAGTATCAGACCTCCAGAAGATTTCTGCCCACCCAATGCCATACCCAATTCGATTATCAAAACTCCTAGGTACGGGTTAGTTTACAAGAATCCTGCAGATCAACTTAAACTTTTTGTGATTATGGACTGTCAGAAGTACACAACCTGTACTCTGAACATGTTCAGAAAAATACTAGAAGAGAACAAAGCAACAGAGCTTATGGACGAAGAATCTGCTTTAATGATGATCAAAGAGATTGATGCTGCACTAGGCATAAGAAATCTCTGCTTCAAATTCTATGAAGAACTCAAGGAAGTAGGAAAAGACAACAGAAAGTTCGACGACTTCCCAAATGCAAAAATCTGAGTCTCTTCAAAGAACCTCGGTCAACGTTTATTTCTGTTCATTTAATGTACTCAAATGTAAATGCCTCTGGCATAAATTCCAAATGAAAGAAATAATCTTCTGAGGTATTGTTTAACCTCTTTTTATTACTTAGGTTAAAATGCATAAATTCAACCTTTTATTTTTCAATACTTAGGGGGAGATTGTTAGCTCCAATATTCTGAAATATTAGAAGTATTGAAAAATGGCTAAGTACAGAAGAACTTCCACAGAAGCTCTGCTGAGTGCAACAGAAGCTCTGCCGGGCATCTCAGAAGAATCAAAGGAAGTTTGATCAAGTGATAAAAGACCGAAGAAACTACAGAAGGACGCTTTCAGAAGACCAAGATCGCAGAACCTATGTTACCAATAACAGAGCCTCTGCGGACAACATCAGAAGACAAGGAACCCAGTGAAGACTACTCTACAAAGGACCAGACCGCAGAACCTCTGTAACACTCGCTAAAAACTTGGAAGATATTTATAATATCTTGCCACTGTTGAAGAAATATCTTACCACTGTTACAGAAATATCTTGCTACTGTTCCAGGGTCCGTTCATCAACTTGTACAAGGCATGGTCCAACTTCAACACGTGTCAAACTCTGAGTGGACTCAATAGGGCTTAGTACAACATAGACGTCTACGGCATTTAATGCAATACAATACGTACAACTGTTCATGCCGTCCGATCAACAGTAGCTTATACTTTATGGTCCCCTTAAAGTAGTATAAAAGGAAGACTAATGTTTAGTTCTTCCTAACAGAAAAATCAACACACAAGAACACATAGCTTATGCACATTTAGAGTCATATATGTTTAAAGCTTTGCATACTCACTGTTCTTAAATCTGTTCTTGCTATATATTGAAACTCAGTAAACTTTGAGATATCATATTCTGATCACTGTTTCTTTATATTGTGTGTTCAAATCTATCAAACATATCCGTTAATTCTTCAAATACGCTTCCGCATCAAACATAAACTCAAACTAATAAAGTCTAATCTTGTCTAATCTTGTCTTTTTGATTTATTTAAAACACAAGTATTTTCTCATAAATTATAAATAGCAAAGTAATTATATAAAAGTAAGGTGTTTATATAATTTAGTTGAAAATAGATCAAGTTGTTAATTATATAATACTTGTGGTATAATTGTAGCTCAACTTGGCATTTTATGAGATTTATGGATAATTTCCTAAATCAAGGGGTTCCTAGCAAAATTTCTCATATTTTCCTACCGTACCGAGTTTACTACTAAAATCGCACTGAGTGAACTTTGACATGAATAATTGAAATATCCAGTGCAGTTCTAACCTGAGGTGTAAATTTGACAGTTGTCACAAATTTCAATCCTATCTTTGTCAGCTTGATTAAAGAATCTGGGTTCTTTATCAATTATTCTAGGAGCAACATACTGACTTGTAGCAGTTTTAGCTTGACCACCAACTTCCATACGCGGTATGTGAGGACCTTCTTTGATTGAAACCATTAAATTTCTGTTCTGATGATTTAAGAATTGAATCATTCTTTTCTTCCATTGAGAGTATTCTTCCACTAGAAGAACTGGAGGCTTGCTCTTTGAACCCATACTGAGTAATTCTCTCTATATCTTTAATCAGCTAGATAGATCTTTTAGAGAAACAATCAGAAAGTATTAAAAAAATACTTAGAAAAAAATAATGGATTTTTTTTAAACTTCTCGCAACCAATTGCACTTCCAATACTCGCAACACTCAGTAAGGAACAGTAACTTCTCGCAATGAACTAGATACGAATTCCTGGAATTCGCAACAAGCTTGATGAACAGTAACTTTTCGCAACCTTCTATTTGCGAACTATGCAGTTCTCGCAACTCACTGTATGCGAATTCTGAACTTTTCGCAATCAAAGGATGCGAATTCTGAGCTTTTTTCAAGACAAATGATACGGATTATGAACTTGTTGAAATTTCCAACTTTCCTCAAATACACTGATGCGAATTCTGACAAGCTGAATACGAATCCCACCACTTCTCGCAAGAAATAGGATACGAATTCAAAAAACAAACAACAATTCGCAACCCGTTGAATGCGAATTCTACCAAGAAAAACTTAGAACAATGCGAATTCCACAACTTGCGAGTTCTTGAGGATGATGCTTGCGAGTTCTTCAGAAAGCTTGCGAGTTCTTGAGGTTTTTCTCAGAAAAACAAACTTTCTCAGATCTAGTCTTCAAATCTTGTCTAAATTAAATGAAAATTTGCAGAATTGCTCGAAAATGATTTTCGAACTACTTTCTAGTTGATTACTTTCACTAATTCATCCAAAAAAGTGCAGATTCAATCAAGAATACCAGATTTCGAACTTTGTGAAAATACAGCAACAATTCTTCAAATTTTGAGCAATCTGGCCAAAATTTGGTTTTGAATCCTGAATTGATGATGGTCATGATCAAAAACCGAGTACAATGGACTCAAATTTAGATCAAATTGATCAAGATTTGAAGAAATTGTAGAAATCCAGATGAATAGTGAAGAACTTTGGCTGCGAGTTCTTCCCAAAAACAGCAAAATCTTCAAAAATCTTTGCTAAATCTGATTAAATTCTCTGTTTAGCTCTGATACCAATTGTTAAACCCCAAATCTAGCTATGAAGTAATCAAAGATATACAGAGAGAATATGGAGTGAATATGTCATTCATATATTGAACTTGAGAGTACAAATGACAATATGCTTGAAGTGTTATGGAAATAACAAAGGGATATTCTTTATATAGTAGGGCCATGACAAGTCCATGCCTCTACTAAGAATATACAGTACAAAAGATTAATATTGTCTTGATAGCTACAATAGTGCTTTAACAAAAACAAAAATCTTAAACTTGTATCTTCATATGTTTTTTCAGAATCATTTCTTTAAAAAGAAACTGGAAAATAAAACATTCACTAGATTTTGAATCTTTGTCAAAACTAGAAAACCCTAATTTCTATTTCTTTCTCTAAATAGAAATTACCAAAACCCTAAAAACCTTTATTTTGGACACTTTATCCATTTTAAGAACTTCTGTTATTAATATTCATGTTTAAACAGAAATGGTATCTACTGAAGCTCCTTCAACTCAGTCTCCTACTACTTCTACAAAGACTGTACTCACTTCTGCTCCTTAGGCTGGTTTCAACTTCGAGCAAATCAACTTTCAGGGCAACAACCCTTATGCCCTCTTCAACTTCCCTCAGAGAAAGCAAATCACACACCTAGACGACGCTGTGAATTTTCTCAAGACATGTCCTCTTTCCATAGCTCTGACCATCACTCCTCCAGCCAATAGACACTTACTCGCTCAGTTCTTGTGTACTACCAGACGAGCTATGATCACCTCCACCAAAGACCCCAAAAAGGAAATCGAGGTCATCCTTTTCGACATTGACCATGGTACCTCCAAGATCACACCTGGTAATATCAGGTGTGCCCTAAACCTCCCATCCGGCACAAAAGAAAAATGCTTTATCCCTCTACCAAATCCCAAGAACCCCACTGACAGAGACACCATCAATGCAATCTTTGATACAATGCAGTATGTGTGGGAAATAGGGAGAGACAAGCTCCCTGAGTAGAAGCTGACAATGATCAAGAAATCCAAAATGCCAAGCGAGATGAATTTCATCTTCGCTCATCTGATAAGCTACATGACAACTAAAGTTGGTTCTTCTGATCAAGCATCCCAACCCCAGCAGGCTATGGGGTATGCACTGCCGAAGGGCCTACACATTGATTGGGCCAAAATCATTTTTGACGACATGATTCAGAGAGTCGAAGAATCGAAGCGACAAAAGACTGTTCCATATCCTCGATTTCTCAACGCTCTCTTCCTACAAGGGCTCGGGGACAAATACCCGAAGGTGGGCGACCTGAAACTCTCACAGGTTGGCACCAAGATCCTCGAGTTCACCCCTATGCCAAATGAGGTACGTCTCTCTACTATCTTATCTTTTCTCAAACCTCCTACTTCTTATACTTCTGCAGCTACCTCAGCGGTAATCCCAACCGCTGATACCCAGACTGCAACCTCCACTCCTTCCAAGAAAAAGGAAACCCTCTAAATCCCCACTTGGCACCCCTAAGCCCAAGAAGTCCTCCCAGGAGCAACCCCCCAAGCCTTTCCAGACTGAAGACTCTGCAGCTCACTCTTCTCAAGAGCCGGTGGAAAGTTCAGTGGTACGCTCTGCCACAGCTGATGAAGCCACCCCTTCCATACCAACTTCAGCGTCTCTAAACGCTGAGGTTATTAACTTAGAACTGAACCCCCTCCTTCAGACTCTCTAAGGACTGAAGAAATACTTCTCAACGGATCCAACGCTGAACCCCTCACCTAAACCCTCTTCTCAACCATCATTCCTCCCACTCTCTCTTTGGACACTCCACCTATTCCCCCCCCCCATTCTCTACAACAAACATCATCCTCCACGATACATCTGCTGAAACTTTAAAGGGGATGATGGATAAAAACACAGGACCTGCGGAAACTTCCAAGCGTCAAGGCTCTCTGGAAGGTGACATGGAAACTTTTTCAGGTTATCGAACCTTCGATGAATTCGTCAACCATCCCGCAGGTATACACAACATCCTACACACTCCTCTCTCAAAATCCCCAACTTTTGAGCTTTCCTTTGTTCATAAGTTATTAACTGTTGCATGTCCTAATTTGGGAGATATCAACAACTCCCTGAAAGACTTGGCAACAAAGGTGGAATCTCTCACCACCATACTTTCTAATAACTCTTCAGTGGCTACAAACGCTGGAGAGGTTCTCAAAAAGCTGACCACAGAGGTCAAAGGAAAAGCCTCCAGTGCTGATCTGGAGAAGGTAGAAGGTAGCATTGGAAATTTTGATACTACTCTCGCTGAAAACTCCATTTTCGTCAACAATCTCAACTTGACAAACAACACTCTCTCCACAAACTTCACCACCCTGTCCAATGAAGTCACATCATTGGCGACAGTGGTTGGAACTCTTCAGGGAGAGGTGACCACTCTAAAGACAGAGGTCAGCACTGCCACCGGTTTATTGCAGCAGATTCTCGACCGCCTGAATGCTCTGACTTGCTCTCCGTCACACTTCACTCAGGCTGATCGAGAGGATCTTCAAAGAATCGGTCCTGCTATATCTGGCCTAGAAGACAGAATAGCAGTGATTGAAACCTACTTTGAAATCACTGGCCTGGAAGACAGTTATCCAACGACTGTTGATGCTGCTGCTGCTGCTGAAATTCCAGTTACCTCCCCCATCCATCATGTGGAAGAGGGGGAGAAGAACCAAAAAGGTCTTCCCCATAATGTTGAGGGGGAGACAACTGCTACAGCTACTACTGAACAACCTTAGGGAGATGAAAACCCTGAGGGAACCGAGAAACCTCCATCTGCATTTGAGGGGGAGCAACTTGATGAAGCAGAAGTTGATGTCACAGAATCATATGCTGATGAGGAAGAATCTGAAGAAGAAGCTGAAGACGATGAAGACGTCGATATCCCTGCTGATGAACCATCATCATCTCCTAAAAATGATGATGATGACGTCGACTTCTTCGTCCAGCCCAGAAAGGCCCCTGCTCAGAAAGGGGTTGACATCAGAGAATCTTTAGGGGAGGGTACAACGAAAAAGCCTGCAACGACTGAAGCCGATAAACGCAAAAACAAAGGCATAGCTGCAGAAGATAATCTGACGATCTTGCTTCAAAAGCCAGTTTGTTAGGTACAATACTTTTTCTTCCCTTACACTGCATCCCTCCTCTATCCCTTCTCAACCTTAGTTCTTCTCTCCATAAAACCTCTATACACTTAAACCCCTTTCTTTTCTCTATCTCCTTCTCCTAAATGATCTTACTTAAACGATCGTTATGTTTCAACTAGTCCTCTCCCCTGCTTGAGGATCCAACTGAAGTTCCTCCTGCTGCAACTCCAATAATCCCAGCCACAAGAGCTGAAGAAATAGTCCCAGTCTTAGACCTCGCTGAGACTGGTGACATTTTTGAAGAAGAAGAGGAACTGCTCTCACACAACAAAAGACCTTCCTTAGTTCCTCACAAGCTAAGTGAAGAAGACCTGAAAAAGAGAGCAGCCATGATCAAACAGCTAGAAGATCAGCGATTTGTGCCTACTTATCTCAACATTCTATCAAAAGATGAAGTCGTTGAATCTCTCAGAGCTGAAAAACTCTTTGAAGAAAGAAAGAAAGCTAAAGATAAAGACAGAGAGTATGCCTTAGAGCTCGCTCAACGTTATTTTGATGATCCAAACATGCAAAGATTCCCTGTGGTTGGCCAAAAGAAACTACTAAAGGACGCACAGAAGACTCACCATGAAAAGACCAAAGTCAGCAACACCACACTCGAGTGGTGTAAGAAGATGTGCCACTACAAACAAAATTCCTCAAGGGTGAAAGTTGTAAACGTGAAAGGGAGATACGCTCTGAAAAATAATATAAAGGTTCCGATTGTTGATCCCGATATTACTCAACAATGATATAAATATCTATTAGTTCAAACAAATAAGTGTGCGGAAGCGTTTTAACGAACTAAAGAGATATTCAAGGTAGAAAAACACACAATCAAATACGTGAAACAGTAATAACACAAGAGTTTTATCTCAAAGATTCACTTTGTATTGATTAATCAAGAACACCAAGAATACCGAAGGTATGAATAATATTTTGCTCTAACAGGTGTGTGTGTTGTACAAAGCTAATAGAAGAGCTCAACATGAGCCTTCTATTTATACTATTCTACAGGGGACAAGCTTTAGACAAGAAGTACTAAGGGTACAAAGACCCGATCGTGGGACTGCATCAGGTACAACGTTAATGTAGTGCGCCGTTTTCTGCAAAGGCTATAACCCATCAGAGTTGGACACGTGGAGTGTGCAGGGCACGCCTTGTACGAATGATCTTCAGGATCTTCGTACAACAGAGGCACGTGAGAGGAACGAACGTCCTTGTCTTGAACTTCAGAATTCTTCATTCTTCCAAGTCTTCTTACCACAGGGGCCCTGTCAAGTATGACAGAGGCTTCGTAGCCTTGTCCTCTGAGAACGTATTCTATAGAGTCTTCTCTTGGATCTTTACTCGGTGTCCTGGCTGAGGCTCTGTCGAGGTTTTTATACTTAGCCTATTTTTCAATACTTCTTTACATAGAAGTTGGAGCTAACAATCTCCCCCTAAGTATTGAAAAATAAAAAATTGAAAAATGCATGGTTTTCTAGGCTAAGTGCACGACAAGAGGTGTTTGACCTCTGTTGAAGATTTTCTTTCATATAAGGATATTCCAGAGGAATTTACATTTGATTACATAAGTATGAAAGAGTAAGCAGAGGAAGGATGTAGAAATTAGACTCTGGCGTTTGGGAAGTCATTGATTATTCTGTTGTCGATTCCCCCATCTTTGAGTTCACGAAAGATTCTAATGCAGAGGTTTCTGAAGTTGATGACAGAATTGATAACCTCTATTAATCTGTCGGCGAGTGCTTGATCCATGAACTTTGTTCCTCTATGCTCCATGAGGTTGCCTCTGAATTCGATCAGAGTACTTGTTGCGTATTTTTGGCAATCAACCTCTAGGAATAACTTCGACTTTCCCGCTGGATCTCTGTAGACGTATCCAATCCTTGGAAATGTGATGATAGAGTTTGGTCTGGCAGAGGAGGGGCAGTCATCTTCTGGTGGTGGGAGATTTAAGCTTTTCACTCCAAGGTCGAGTCCCACTTGGAAGTCAGTCATGCTGTATATCAGAAGCTTTTCACGCATGGTCTTCTTGATCACCCTATATGCCCTCTGTACTTTGAGTCTTGTGTTGTAGTTCTGTCTAGCCCAGTTCAGAAGGCCAGGCAGGTCATATGGGCTAAGGTTTCTCAGATCTGCATCTGAGAATTTGTTCTCGGTTCTGTCGGTCCTTTTGACATGATAGATGTTGTAATGTATTATTGTGCCTCTGGTGTGAGAGAGCTTGCAGTATACAACCTTTGTGATATTTGAATTGGAGAAGACTTAATTGACAGGTTTGGCTTTTCTTCTGTAGAAGTCTTCTTTCAGTTCCTTAAGAAGATCAGGCGGCATAATGGATTTTGGCAGAGGGTCATTGATGGCTCTGCTGTACAAATACTTGTACACCACCTCTTCCATTTGTCATGGAGGTGCAACTGGTGGAGGAATGGGCCTGCGTAGAGCGTCCATTTTGCTCTTTATTTGGGCCACCCTGTCTTCTGAGGGTTTTTCCTTTGGGTCAATGACAGACTCGGTTGACAGAGGAGTGAGTCCGTAAACCCAATCTTCTTCTTCACGTTTAGGGGTGACAAAGGCGTCAAAGGCGCTTTTCATCAGTTTCTCTGTGGGTTGATGATTAGGCTTTTTCTTTTTCGGTTCCTCTGTCGTTATCACTTTTCCCTTGTCTTTTGCCGTAGGATTTTGTAGTTCAGCTTTTTTGGATTGGGTTGCCTCTGTTGGTTTTGGCTTTATAGTTTCTGAGGGCTTGGATGGAGGTGCTTCTGCAGTTTTTGTAGGGGTTGCATCTGTTGGTTTTTTAGGGAACTTGGTTGGTGATGTGGGTTTGGTTTGAGGTTTGGTTGGTAAGGCTTCTGCGGATTTGCTCAGATATTTTTGTTTATGAGCTAAGGTCTTGGTTCTGGTTTTGGTTTTGGGTTCTTCTGTTGTTTTGGGTGTGGGAGATGGAGATTTCGTCTTTTCAGCATCTGGTGTAGGAGATGGTTGTTTGGGTTCCTCTGGTGTTTTTGGTGTTGGTGAAGGGAGTTTTTCCTCTGTTGGTGTAAGTGTTGGTGAAGGGGGGTGATTTCTTCTATTTGCTTAGGTGTTGGGGAAGGTTGTTCATCTTCTGAGGAGCTGAGCAGTTGGACATGCACAGTTGTGCTCTTTGGGAGGTTCTCCTGTTGAGTAGTTTCCACAGAGGTGGGTATGTCCTCTGTGGCTTGTTGCTGTTGTTGATCTTCAGTGGTTTTAGGTATTTGGGTTATTAGTTCGGCATTAATTGGTGGTGGAGCTGGTAGACCTCTGTTAATTGCTCTTTCTTTCCTCTGATTCTCCCCCTCAGGATTACCTGATGATCCATCAGAATCATCATTAGAGTCATCATGACCCTTATCCTTTGTACCCTCTGCCCGGCAAGTAGTTTCTGGCTTCTTCGATTGAGTGGCCCCTTCTGCTATCATCTTAGCACAAAGGTCGTCACAAATGCCGAGCAAGTAGGCAACTTTTGCTTCTGAGTTGAACCTGAGTTTTCCCACACTTGCCTGAAAATCCTTCACGTAGTTTCCATTGGATGTGGTGAACGTTATGATAAATTCTGTCATCTGGTCGAGTATCCCTTGCCGAAGCTCTATAATCTGTGCTCTGGTTATGTAGTCGGAGGGCTTCACGGCCTGAGTTTCTCTGGTAGTGTGTTCCTGGACATGCTCTAGGGCCTTCTTTAGATCTTCTGGTGTAAGGCCCGTAGAAGCAGGGGTTTGCTCTTTCTTCAGCTGTTCAAAAAGATCTTTGACAGAGGCCTGGAAGGCAGAAGTTGTTGTTTTTTCAAAGGCAGAGGCGGCAGTGGCAACAGAGGTTGTTGCAGTTGTGTTCATGTTGGCACATGCATTTTTCACCTCTGTGGACAGGTTGTCCACTTTGGTGGTCAGTTCAGATATCGCCCTTGTGGTGGATTCTGCAAGAGAGTCAAAAGAGCTTTTCAACTCTTTCAACGAGTGGTTCACAGAGGTGACAAGGGTTTGGAACTCACCCCTTGCGACTTGTGAACCAAGTGTAACCTCTGGGGGAACACATTCTTCCCCACAGTTTGTCCGTGTTCCTGGACACCTTCTTTCACCCCTGTATTGATGTTGAGGGTGGAAGGATTTCTTTCTGATCCTTGAGCAGAGGTTTTTGAGACCTCATGCTCTACAGAAGTTCTGTTAAGTACATTGTCCTGATCCACTCCAGAGATGGGTACAGGAATATCCTTAAGTTGAATTGGGGACTTGTCTAGAGTCCCTTCGTCTCTGTGCACTCTAGGCTCTTCTGAAGAGCCGATTGGACTTAAGTATGTGTGTGTAGCAGAGGAAACCAATTCCTCTGCGGGGATTTTTGATGTGATCTGGGGAGAATGATCACGAACTAAAGGTGAGTCCTTTGGAGAGGACTCCCTTGGAATAGTTTCCCCGGTTTGCAATGGCACAGAGGTGGAAAAAGGTACCTCTGCCCAGTTTGTTTGGGTTGGGGTCGAGTTGTGCTGCTCTGTTTTAATGATTCCTTATGCCACTAGAATGGCGGAATCAGAAATATGGGTTGCACTGGGAGGTGGTTGGGGTTGTGTGCCTCTTCCAACTTCGGCATCTTTTAAGGCTTCAGCCTCTGTCATATACCCTAGCCTAGTGGTCTATGTGCTAGCTTCTATCTCTGCCTGATTGCCTTCGGCTTCTATCATATCCTCTAGGATTTTCCGTAGTGTATCATAGCAAGGATGAAAGTCTTGTAAGAATTGTAGGTCTGGATGCAAAGGTCCTTCTGGAGTATTTTCCTGAATGCCCTCACGGGTTCTGTCATCTTCTTCCAAATCAGAATCAACTTCTGAGACTCTGAAGTCTGGGTTTTCAGTTGACCAATTAGAGATGGCTTCTGCAGTCCACCTTGAGGCATCCAAGGTATCTGCAAATTCGAGGTTTTCAAGGAAAGCGTTGAAGTCACCCTGATCTGCATGATGTATTGGAGAGGGAGAGGGTAGAGGTTGTTCAGGGGCTTCTTCTTCCATTTTTGTTTCCTCTGCGATGGTCTGCAGAGGTGTGTGGGGCTTCTTGGTTTTCTTCTTGCTCTTCTTGCGCTTTGGTTTGGGGGCACCCTCCTCAGAAGATTTGGATTTTCTTTTCTTCTTCTTTTCTTTAGGAGGAGAGGGAGGTGCAGTGGATCCTACCACGGTTTCTGCTGGTGGTGATCGTTGGGATTGTTGGGATTGTGCGATACTTATAGAAGTGCCCTCTGTGGTTTTCTTTGATTTGGGGGACTTCTTCTTCTTGGGGGGAGTGGCAGATGTTTTGCTCTTGGAACCTGAAGTGGCAATTTGGCTTCTCTGAAGATGAAATCGAGCCTGTACTTGCTCATGTTTAGCTAATGCCTCTGTCCATTCCTCATCAGTCATCCTATCAACTACCTGAGTTCCTATAGGGGCTCTTAAATGCGGGGGTGTCACTGGACTCGGTTCTGCTGTCCTGTAATCGCGTATATAGGCTAATCTAAGTTCCTCATCAGATGCATATGTCAGAAGGGTGGATGGTAGAGGTCTGCAGAAGTTGTATCTGTCCACATGCTCTGTTGGGGTATTCTTTGCCATAGGGTAGGTTTTGACAACTAGTCCCTCCATTGGCCATTTTTCTATGAGGAGCAGAGGTTCAAGAAGGACACCTAGGATCCTCTGAAATTGTAGTGGGGGAGATCTTTGCTTGAGGGTCCCTTTGCCCTCTGTGTGGAGATTATGTGGTCAATGGTGTTAACTATCTCCTGCAGCATAAGAGTGCCATAGTCCAGAGGTAAATCATACTACACCCCGTACATGATTGCCATAATCTGGTGAGATGTTTGGTCTGGACTGCCCACTTTTCCAGTCAGGCATCTGTTGAGGATGGAGAAGAGAGTATTCCACAGAGGGGGGAACCTGTTTCTTCTAAAGTCGTTCCTCTTCTTCAATTTTGTATTGTAGCCCAACGACTCTGCAAAGTCACAGAGCTCACTGTTGAGGATGGAGAAGAGAGTATTCCTCGAA
The DNA here is from genome assembly GCA_033807775.1 of Saussurea involucrata. NCBI lineage: Eukaryota > Viridiplantae > Streptophyta > Magnoliopsida > Asterales > Asteraceae > Saussurea > Saussurea involucrata. The sequence goes on from CM066316.1 coordinate 32,256,268, forward strand.
GGGTCCTCTGCGTACTTCTTTATGCCCAGAAGTCCCCTGGTTGGTAGGCCAAACTCAATGGAGAACATAGTTCCGTTGAACTTTATTTCAAGGTATTCTGATTGGCCAGGTTTGGATATGTAGCCCTTGATTTGCCTATTGTCTTGGTCATAAAAGCAGCTCTGCCAGAACTGGTTGAGGTATCTGGCAGGGATCCTTTAAACATTCTTTGCTAGCAGAGGGAAAATGTAATGGTTTTCCAGGATGTTTAATAAAATGGCATGTTCCTCCCCAAATGCAGTTCTTGAGGGAACAAGAAAGTGATTGTTGGGTTTAAGGGGAAGAACACTTTCGAAGTGTTCATGTTCCAGAAAGTTTTGTAGGTGGGTTGTCGAGGTAAACGCCACTGAGTTACTTGAGTTATCTTTCTCTTGGTTTCTGGCCATCGATGGGTTTTGTTGGTGCTCAGATTGAGCAGGGGAGTTCACCGGAGATTTGGAGGTGGAAGCCATTGAAGATTTCTTGAGGTTTGTGAGTAGAAAGTACGAGTTGCAGGTATTGCAAGGTTCGCCGGATAAGAAGAGAGGAGTAAATTCGTAAAAGGAAGATGAAAGGGGGTAAACGGCGTTATATAGTGGGGTAGAAACGGATAGAATTCCACGGTTAAAAATTGAATTCAATGAAAGTTTGGGGTCCGCACTCGAGTTCTACAGTTGGGTTCACGTTTCAGAAGAACGTGTGGCATGCACGTCCAGTGAGAACGTGCCACGTCAGAGGTGTCAGAACACAATTAGACGTCATGCGTGGCCTATTAACGCCTGGCGCGTGCGCGTTTCTACTTCTAGATGTCTGTCACTCTCAGTAATAACCCGCATGTTACAGAATTTCCATAAAAAGCCAAGTATCAGAATCGACAGAAGCTCTGTGGTGGAATGAGCTCTGTGATCTGAAACCTACTTTTCATCTCCTCTGAGCTTGTACCTTTACCAAAAACATTTGAAAATACATTGGAAGTGATCGATAGAACTTTTGTTCAAAATTTGCATTCACAGAGGCTCTGACTCCCAGAGGCTCTGTTGAGCCCAGAAGAGGCTATATGAGTGAAATTTCTAATAACAGAAAATTCATAAAGCTTTTTGATCATCCAAAGTTTTAATTGTTTTAATCTGTGTTTTTAGGACATATTTGGAAATTGGTGTTCTAGAAAACTGTTTTGAAAAAGGTTTTGTGCGAGACATTCTCCTTTTGATTCACCTTTGCTCGGCAAACTGTCTGACTTCTGTGGATTTGGTTTATCACAACTCTTCTTTGGCTCCCCCTTGAATTAACCACTTCTGTAGATTAATTCAAGGTCTCCTTCTGCTCCCCCTTGACCTATGCTTGGATCAAATAAGATAAGTAATGCATAGAACATAGATCAAACTCATCAGAGGTTCTGTGAAGATCGTCAGAGGCTCTGAGCAATCCCACAGAAGTACTGTTGGGTACAGAACTTTTAGTGATAGGGAATTTACATACAAAAGAGTTTAAACATATACATATATACAAGAGGATAAAGTCTTACCTACAGAGGGGTTAACTCATGTTGAGCATACCCAACTTACCCACCAAGAAAAGGATTCTTTTCTCATCGAGTGCTTTGGTGAATAAGTCTGCAAGCTGAAATTCCGTTGTCACAAAGTACATCTCGATTGTGCCTTGTTCAACATGATGCTTCAGAAAGTGGTAACAAATATCGATATGCTTTGTTTTGGAGTGCTGTACAGGATTGGTAGAGATTGCAATGGCACTTTTTGAATCATATAGGATGGGTATCTTGTATATGTTGTAACCGTAGTCCTTTAGCTGAGTTCGCATCCACAGAACCTAGGAGCAACAGCTAGCAGCAGCAACATATTCAGCTTCTGCTGTAGATGTCGACACACAGTTCTGCTTCTTTGAAGTCCAGCTGACTAGTTTACCACCCAGGAATTGACAACACCCAGAGGTACTTTTTCGGTCAAGCTTGCATCCTCCATAATCTGAATCTGTGTAGGCCATAAGATCAAATCCAGAGTTCTTTGGATACCAGAGGCCAAGATTTTTGGTTCCCTTTAGGTGTCTGAAGATCATCTTTACAGCAACAAGGTGGGATTCCTTTGGATTATCTTGATATCTTGCACATAGGCATGTGGCATACATTATATCAGGTCTACTGGCAGTTAAGTATAAAAGAGAACCAATCATGCCTCTGTAGAGCTTGCACTCTATAGGCTTTCCACCTGGATCTGAGTGTAACTTATTTCCAGTTGACATGGGGGTCTTCATGACAGAGGCATCAAAGAGATTGAATTTTGAAAGAATGTCAGAGACATGTTTAGCTTGATTTATAAAAATACCCTCTGATAATTGTTTGACTTGGAGTCCTAGGAAGAAGTTTAATTCTCCCATCATACTCATTTCAAACTCACTCTGCATGAGCTTTTCAAAATCTGTGCAGTGTTTTGCATTTGTAGAACCAAAAATAATGTCGTCCACGTAAATGTGTACAAGCAGAATCTCCTCACCTTTTCTTTTATAGAACAAGGTAGTATCTGTTGTACCTCTTTCGAAATTATTAACGAGAAGAAAGGTTGAAAGGCGTTCATACCATGCTCTTGAAGCCCGGTTTCAGTCCATACAGAGCTTTATCAAGAAAATAAACATGGTTTGGGTACTTGGCACTTTCGAACCCTGGTGGCTGCTGGACGTATACTTCTTCTTGAATTTGACCATTCCGAAAGGCAGATTTTACATCCATTTGAAAAACTTTAAAACCTCTATGGGCTGCGAAGGCTAAGAAGATTCTTATTGCTTCTAGCCGTGCAATATCCCTCAATTTCTTCTGCTTGGCAATATCCCTTGGCCACCAATCTCAATTTCTTCTGCTTGGCAAACCCTCAATTTCTTCTGCTTGGCAATATCCCTTGGCCACCAATCTCGCCTTATTTCTAATGACCACCCCATCCTCATCCTTCTTGTTTCTGAACACCCATTTTGTCCCTATTGCTTGTTTCCCTATTGGCAGAGGAACTAGGGTCCATACATTGTTTCTCTCAAACTGTAGAAGCTCTTCTTGCATTGCATCCACCCAGTTTGGGTTCTCTAGAGCTTCAGAAACACGTTTGGGTTCGATCACACAGATAAAGTTTGTAAAGAAACAAAAATTAGCAGTAGCTGATCTTGTCTTGACTTTTTCAGAAGGATTGCCGATTATTTGGCTCTGAGGATGGCTCTTCGTCCACTTTGTCGTCTTTGGAAGATGATCATTAGCATCATCTACTTGAACCTTTGTGGTTGCACTTGTTGGTTCTGGTGCAACCTCTGTAGTTGATGGTACTTCAGTGCTTGAACTTGGTTCTTCAGCTTGTGTAGGTATTGGGATAAGAGTTGGTATTGATTCCTCTAAGGATATTGAGACCGAATCCTCGTTTTCCTCTGGTATTGCTTTCTCTGTTGTAGTTGGAGTTGGTATTTCCAGTGCCTCTGTAGTAGTATCCTTGCTTGTATCATCTTCTGTTCGCTCCCCCTCAGCACTTGCATCTGCACGATTTACAGAGGAGGATGAAGTATTTAATGGACCAGTTAGAGATATACCAGACTCAGTCTGGTTGGCAGAAGATGTTTCTCCAGAGGATTTGTTGGCTCCGACAGAGGGATCAATATCATCATGGAACGTCTCTTCAAATAGCAGATTCAGTTCTGCTTCCCTCGTCTTGGAGATGCCAGAGGATTCCTTTTTCAGACCGAGTTCTGAACTGACTTGTTCAGAAGTCTTCTGAAAAGAATCATCAAAAGAGACATTGATACTCTCCACAATGGTTCATGATCGCAGAAGATAAACTCTATAGGCCTTTGAGGTGGCAGAGTACCCAATGAACTTGCCTTCGTCTGCTTTAACATCGAACTTACCTCTTGCTTCTCTGTCGTTTAGGACAAAGCACTTGCATCCAAACACATGGAAGAACTTGTGTTTGGTCACCTTTTGTTGATCAAGTGGTAAGGTGTCTTGATGTGTCTTTTGACTATTGTTGATCGATTTTGGGTATAACACGCGGTTGATATAGCTTCTGCCCAGAAAGAAATTGGCAATCCAGATGCTGACAACATAGTTCTTGCAACCTCCACGGTTCTTTCGTTCAACCACTCCGTTCTATTGTGGGGTGCGTGCAGCAGATAAGTTCTGAGATATTCCTTCTTCTGTAAGGTAAGCTTCAATGGCAGAGTTTTTGAATTCTGTGCCATTGTCGCTTCGTAACTTTAGAATCCTGCACTCATACAGAAGCTGGATTCTTTTCATTAAGTTTATCAGAATGTTAGGAACATCTGATTTCTTTCTGACAAATTCTACCCACATATATCTCGAGTATTCCTCAATCAACACTAGTATGTATTTCTTGCCTCCTAGGATCTGTGTAGCTATTGTACCGCAGAGGTCAACATGAAGCATATGTAGAGGCCTAGGACAAGACACATCAGTCTTGCCTTTGTGGGAAGCTCTTTTGAGCTTACCCATTTCGCAAGCAGAGCACAAATGATCTTTACTAAATTTATCATTTGGCAGACCTTTTACAAAATCAAGTTTGACAAGCTTATCAAGAGTATGAAAGTTCAGATGGCAGAACCTGTTATGCCATAACCAGACTTCTTCTTTTTTGCAGGCAACAAGGCAGAGCTTGTCTTTCTTGTTTTTGACACTAAAGTTCATAAGGTACAGATCACCTTTTCGTTTAGCGCGCAGAAGTTCGACTCATGTATCTTCCCCTTGTAATGAGCAGAAATTTCTTTTGAACATAACGTCAAAACCAGTATCACAAAGTTGGCTAACACTGAGAAGATTGTGCTTAAGGCCGTCCACATATGCAACTTTGCAAACTGTTATGTTTTCCTTTTTGATGACTCCATAGCCTTTTATATATCCGTTCTTTTTGTCGCCAAAGGTTACAGATCCTCCATCGAGTTTATCTTTGTACGAGGATAGTAGACCTCTGTCGCCAGTCATGTGCCGCGAGCACCCGGAGTCTAGATACCAGATTGGGACATACTGCTTCTGTAACACAATCAGAGATTTTTAGGTACCCATATCCAAATGGGTCCAGTTTTGTCAGAGGTCTTCAAGGTTGCCTTGGCATCCTTGGGTTTGGTTTTAACTTCTGTTGAAGAACCAGTTTGTTTCTTCTTTCCCTTGAATTTTGCATTCTTTTTGGGTAAAGAGAAGAAACAGTGTGGACTAGAGAAGTGTTGGTTCCATTGATGCATAAGTTCAAAACAATGACAATAATGGATGTGCGAAGAAATTTGCTTGAACTTCTCATTAAAAACACTGAAACAGGGTACAGAGGCTTTATTATTACATTCTACCCTAGCATTTGACTTCCTATTACAAGAAGACCTATGTAGGCTAGATTGTTGTTTTGAAAATTCTCTATGGGGAGTAGCCTTCTGTGGACCCCCTCTTCTGTGGTGAACTTCTGCAGGTTTCACTGTCACGGTAGAAAAAGATTTGTTATTTTTAATCCACTTACCCTTTTGTTGCCAAGTTAATTTTTCTTGAAAAGGCCTTAAGGGTTTTGAAGTTTTTGAACTTGTTGGATTATGAGAAGACATTTCCGTTTGTTGTTTTATTTTCTCAAGTTCAAGAGAGGTTTTGGCTTGTATGCATATGTCCAAAAATTATGGACAGATAGGAATCCTTGTGATTTTCTCCTTAGGAGGAATGGTTATGTTAAGAATTCCAGAGGGAAGTTTAGATCCCTCTGAGTCACTGTAACGTCCCAAAAATTACAAGGAAATTTAAATTTTCTAAAACATATATTCCATTATAAAACAACCACAATTTAATAAACCGTAACTCAATTAAAGTTAATGCTGTCAACTCAAACAGTCAAAAGAAGTTATGCAGCGGAAATATTATAAATAAATCTAAAAGTTTAAAAGTGTAAATTCCAACAATTCTCGGCGCCCGCGCTTTGTGTGTGTACCGTCAAGCCCGACTGCCGCTCGCACCTGAAATCACAACATATTGGGAAAGGGTAAGCTAAACGCTTAGTAAGTCCTACCACACACGCAGGTAGCAACCCCACGTATATCGCTCCTACTAGCAAGTAGGTAACACCACTATCACCACGAATATAAACCACATAATAATTAACGTATAAATACAGGCTCAGTCCCACCGAGCCCTCGGTCCCACCGAGTACACAAAAATATGTTGATACAAGCTCAGTCCCACCGAGCCCTCGGTCCCACCGAGTACACAAAAATATGTTGATACAAGCTCAGTCCCACTGAGCCCTCGGTCCCACCGAGTACACAAAAATATGATGATACAAGCTCAGTCCTACCGAGCCCTCGGCCCCACCGAGTAAGATAATATAGTTGTACTAGCTCAGTCCCACCGAGCCCTCGGTCCCACCGAGCCCCTCGGTCCCACCGAGGTGTACACAAATTACATACCATTCACATAATAATTCAACAATCACAACTATTTATCACATCCCAACTAGTCCACGTAAACACGTAATAACACGTAATAGCACGTAACACAAAATAACGTTACACATGAAATTCCTAACTACGCGGTGAGAGAACTCACCTCGAATGCGCGCCTAGCTCACAAACAATAGTCCAAGCTCCACAATCCAAAATCACTTCCCAACACCTAAACGAACGTTAAAATGTATTAACGCGAGACCCGGACCCTAAAACACGACGCACGCTTAAACTGTCACTAAAATGACTTTTCTGTCTAGCCAAACAGGTCTGTTCGGAACCTGTTCCGACCTCCCCAAACACAGAAAATCCTCAATTACATTACATCACCAGAAAGTGCTCTGAGTTAGGGTTCCAAGGACATATTATACTTCTCCTAACGATTTTTCTACAGTTTAATACGGATTTTACAAAAACGGTTCGCAGAACAGCGAAAACAGAACCTTTCAGTACAAAATGACGATTTGACCTAAGCTACGTTCCGAACTGGTTTTTGCACAAAACATAGAAAAGTTACTAGACTCAAAATGGAAACTTTTGGCACCGATTTCGCCCCAATCCGAGTTACGAGAAAAAGGTTACGGTGTAAGCAAAACAGTGGCAGATTACTAAATTTTCACATGAAATGACACTATTGATTATTAACCCGTTAAGTCGTGGCTTAATCCAAACAGACCCGAAAAGCATATGAACTACTGAATATGGGTTACCCTAGGCTGGACAACAGCCGTGCACCACCCCCTGCCGCCTCCGGAGGCGGTGGTGGTTGGCGGCGTTTCTTTGACATACGATAACAACAAACGAGAAATAGACGAACTTACCTCGACGAACCCTTCTTCCTCCTCTTTTCCGACCAAACTTGCCGGCGATCGCCTCCTTCCTCCTCTCCCCTCGTCGCCGGCAGCAACCTCTATCACCCTCTCGGTTTCTCTCTCACTCTCTCGGCTTCTTTCTTGGCCGAACACACAACAAAGGGGGATGGGGAAAAGGGTTTTTGGGAGTTGTTTTAGTGAAAATGAAAGGGGAAGGGGGAAGGGATGACTAAAGGTTGTGGTGGTTACTAGCATGAAACCGAAGGGAAGGGGAAGGGGGAAGGGGACGTCTATTGGCTTATCCCTTGCCATACTTTGGTGAAATGCCCCAATTAGCCCCTCAACTTTTCTTTCCTTGCAAAAACCCAAAAAGGTTGACTCATTTAACAGTTTGGTCCGATTCGACTAACCCCGCTAATGGATCCCACGTTAAAATAAAAGCTTTAAAAAAATAATAAGAAGAAGATACACACCGGGATACGGGCTTTACAACTCTCCCCCACTTGGATCAGACTTCGTCCTCGAAGTCTCGACTGACGAATAAATCGGGATAGTTCTCGCGCATCTCCGCTTCGGGCTCCCACGTCCACTCTGAACCCTTCCGGTGCTGCCACTGGACTTTTACCAGTCCAATAACTTTGTTCCGCGAGGTTCTCGTTCTTTTGTCGAGAATGGCAACCGGCTTTTCCACGTAGTTAATCCGCTCATCGATATGAACGTCCTCCAGAGGAATCACGGTAGACTCGTCAAATACACACTTCCGTAATTGAGAAACGTGAAAGGTGTTGTGAATCAAGCTCAGTTCTTCAGGTAACTCTAACCGGTAAGCCACTTTCCCCACACGGGCGATGATCCGGTAAGGCCCAATATAACGAGGCCCTAGTTTCCCCCGCTTACGAAACCGTATCACCCCTTTCCAGGGTGAAACCTTCAACAACACATAATCACCCACCTGAAATTCTAAGTCGGATCGCCTCTTGTCGACGTAGCTCTTCTGCCGACTCTGTGCAGTAACCAAATGGTCCCGCACCATCTGAATCATCTCGGTCATCTTCAACACAATGTCAGTACTCCCTAACACCCGATGACCAACCTCGCCCCAACAAACGGGCCTCCTGCACTTCCTACTGTACAACAACTCATACGGCGGCATGCCAATACCAGAGTGAAAGCTGTTGTTGTAGGAAAATTCTGCTAGAGGAAGGTGCTGATCCCAGCTACCTCCAAAATAGATAACACAAGCTCGAAGCATATCTTCGAGGGTCTGAATGTTTCTCTCGCTCTGTCCGTCCGTCTGCGTCTGACTAAAACTTCTCCCAAAACCGGGAGGTAAAACGAGTGTCCCTGTCAGAGACAATCGAAACTGGCACCCCGTGCCTGGCCACGATCTCACGTACAAACACCTCCGCAAGCTTTTCCGCCGAGGAGCTTTCCCTGATGGCCAAGAAGTGAGCACTCTTGGTCAGACGGTCAACAATCACCCAAATGGCATCGTTCCCACAGGGAGTCCTTGGAGTTTTGTTATGAAGTCCATAGTAATCTTTTCCCATTTCCAAACCGGGACCTCCAACGGCTGCAATTTCCCATGTGGTCGTTGATGTTCTGCTTTGACCTTCCGACAGGTCATACATACCTCAACACATCTAGCAACATCCCGTTTCATGCCGGGCCACCAATAACCTTCACGCAAGTCTCTGTACATCTTTGTAGCTCCCGGGTGAATCGAGAACTTGGACTTATGTGCCTCATCCATTAGTACATGCCGGTTCCCACCGATGAATGGAACCCAAACCCTACCATGTCGAGTTAACAACCCCCGACTGTCACGAACAAAATTCGGGATTTCCCCCGACACTCTTTCCCGCTTTGCATTTTCCTCCAAAACAGCCACCTCCTGAGCGCTTCCTATCGACTCCAGAATCGGTGTAACCACTGTCAATCGCTGACATAAACCCCTCAGTGGCTCACCGACCGGATGTCGGCTGAGTGCGTCTGCAACCACGTTCGCTTTACCCGGGTGGTAAAGTATCTCGCAGTCATAATCCTTGACCACATCGAGCCACCTTCGCTGACGCATATTAAGGTTCTGCTGATCCATCAAGTACTTGAGGCTCTTATGGTCAGTGTAGATCGTACACTTGACACCATAGAGATAGTGCCTCCAAATTTTAAGGACAAACACTACCGCTCCCAACTCCAGGTCATGAGTCGGGTAATTTGCTTCGTGAGGCTTCAACTGCCTAGAAGCGTAGGCTATGACCTTGCCGCGCTGCATAAGCACGGCACCCAAACCCTGATGTGAGGCATCACAATATACTACCAAATCTTCCATACCTTCGGGCAAGATTAACACAGGAGCCTCGCACAAGCGCCTTCTGTTGTTCCTCACCCCAACTGAACGCCGCAGATTTCTTCGTCAATCACGTCATAGGCATCGCGATCTAGGAGAAATCCTGAATAAACCTTCGGTAATACCCTGCCAATCCTAGAAAGCTTCGCACCTCAGAAGGAGTCTTCGGCACCTCCCACCACATCACTGCTGAAATCTTAGCTGGGTCGACCATAATACCATCCTGATTCACGACATGTCCTAGGAACTGGACCTCTCGCAACCAGAACTCACACTTGGAAAACTTAGCGTATAACTTCTCTCGCCTCAATACTTCCAACACTTCTCGAAGATGCACCTCGTGCTCCTCCTTGGACTTTGAATACACCAGAATATCGTCGATGAACACAATAACCGATCGGTCCAACATCGGACTACACACTCGGTTCATGAGGTCCATGAATGCTGCCGGTGCATTGGTGAGCCCAAAAGGCATCACCACGAACTCGTAATGACCGTACCGCGTACGGAAAGCCGTCTTCTCTGTGTCCTCACTCCTGACCCGCATCTGGTGGTACCCCGACCGTAAATCAATCTTGGAGAACCACGAGGCCCCCTGAAGCTGGTCGAACAAATCGTCAATCCTCGGCAAAGGATAACGATTCTTTACCGTAAGCTTATTCAGCTCCCGGTAGTCTATGCACATCCGCTGCGACCCGTCCTTCTTCTTCACGAATAAGATAGGTGCTCCCCACGGCGAACAACTCGGTCTAATGAACTCCTTCTCGAGAAGCTCCTGCAACTGGGCGTACAGCTCTTTCATTTCTGGTGGAGCCAGGCGATAGGGTGCCTTGGCCACCGGAGCAGCACCCGGAATCAGATCGATCCGAAACTCTATCTGTCATTCGGGAGGTATCCCCGGCAAATCTTCAGGAAATACGTCGGTGAACTCCCGTACAACTGGCACGTCTTCCGCAGACTCCTTCGCTTCCCAAACACTCGTGTCTATCACGTATGCCAAATACCCCTGACCACTATGCTGAAGGTACCTCCGAGCTCTCGCAGCCGAACATATGGCCGTAGTCCGTCTAGACGAATCTCCCTGTACTAACAGTTCTCCCCCGCTTGGGGTTCGAACTCGCACTTGTTTGTGACGACAAACAATCTCCGCGTCGAACTTATCCATCCAATCCATGCCCACAATCACACAAAGCTCCCGCATAGCGATCGGGATCAGATAGATGGGAGACCGCACTCCTGAGATCTCTAAAGTGCACCCGCGAAACACGTCTGTGACCGTCAAGGTCCTATCATCAGCCACCTCAACAACAAGAGGATGACTCAAACGTCCTACCACTCGGCCCAAACCCTCGCTAAAACTGCGAGACACAAAAGAGTGAGTAGGCCCGCTATCAAACATCACAACCGCAGGCACCGAGTTAACTAGGAATGAACTCCCGTATCTGCTCACTAGTGAGTACAATACTCGCATTCGGTTCAACATCGTTGTTCCTTCTTGTGATGGTCATCCTAGGTAGTTAAAACCACGAGCTATTAGTACATAATAACTCCTACTAACAACGCTCACACTCAACTCCTCGGATTCCTCGTGACTTTCCCCGACTCGAACATTGATCCTGTGCTTCCGGTAGTAGGAGCTCTACTACTACCATCTACACCTATCACTGTCCGCTCCGAGTCCCATCCCGAGTACCCAAGTAGTTGCTCGCCCAAACAAAACCATACACGTATGTCCATACTGACGCATATACACACTCTTCCTAGCTCCCTAGGAATAAACATAATACCCCACTACCCTTGCTAGGGCGGAACCCCCACTAACCCTGACGAGTCGCCTCGTAAACGCACAGTTGTATACAGTGGAAACCAGATAGACATTCGAATATAAGATTCTATCCTACAACGGTTGGACTCAAACAAGAGATGCGCAATAGAACTAAATCTAATATTCTAAGGCTATTCGGTTCCTACCGCATACAACCTATAGTGCATTCGCTTAACAACCTATCAAAGTTAGCATAAGTTCCTAATAGCAAGTAACAACCATACAATACAGTGTATTAAGCACCAAGCAATCTAGCATACATACTCCAATGTTCTAGAAAGCAAGTTAGCAGACGTACTCATATGTAAACGCTATTCCCAGCTCACTAGGAATTTCATCTCATCCCACTACCCTTGCTACAACGGAATCCCTGCTAGCCATAACGAGTTGCCTCGCGAATACCCAGTCGCATGCAGCGTGAATCAAATAGACATTCGAATACAAGATTCTATCCTAGAACGGTTGGACTCAAACAAGAGCTGCGCAATAGAACTAAATCAAATATTCTGAGGCTATATGATTCTGACTGCATACAACCTATAGGGCCTTCACTTAACAACCTACTATAACTAGCATTGATTCCTACTAGCAAGCAGTCATCATACAGTACAGTGTAAACAACATAGGCAATCTAGCATGCATACCCTATGCCTAGAAAGCAATAAATACACTAAGCACTGTACCTTCCCACATAGCGTCGGCTGACTGTACACACTGCGCCCCCGATCACCATTTCCCAAACGGGTTTTCCTTTTTCCTTTATTCTCAAAGATTTTAGTAAAAGAGTTTAAAACTTCATAGCCACAACTTGAGACCAAACACACCGAGATGTGTTTGATTCACTCAAGTTGTGCTCAGATACCAAGTTGTAACGTCCCAAAAATTACAAGGAAATTTAAATTTTCTAAAACATATATTCCATTATAAAACAACCACAATTTAATAAACCGTAACTCAATTAAAGTTAATGTCGTCAACTCAAACAGTCAAAAGAAGTTATGCAGCGGAAATATTATAAATAAATCTAAAAGTTTAAAAGTGTAAATTCCAACAATTCTCAGCGCCCGCGCTTTGTGTGTGTACCGTCAAGCCCGACTGCCGCTCGCACCTGAAATCACAACATATTGGGAAAGGGTAAGCTAAACGCTTAGTGAGTCCTACCACACACGCAGGTAGCAACCCCACGTATATCGCTCCTACTAGCAAGTAGGTAACACCACTATCACCACAAATATAAACCACATAATAATTAACGTATAAATACAGGCTCAGTCCCACCGAGCCCTCGGTCCCACCGAGTACACAAAAATATGTTGATACAAGCTCAGTCCCACCGAGCCCTCGATCCCACCGAGTACACAAAAATATGTTGATACAAGCTCAGTCCCACCGAGCCCTCGGTCCCACCGAGTACACAAAAATATGCTGATACAAGCTCAGTCCCACCGAGCCCTCGGACCCACCGAGTAAGATAATATAGTTGTACTAGCTCAGTCCCACCGAGCCCTCGGTCCCACCGAGCCCTCGGTCCCACCGAGCCCCTCAGTCCCACCGAGGTGTACACAAATTACATACCATTCACATAATAATTCAACAATCACAACTATTTATCACATCCCAACTAGTCCACGTAATAACACGTAATAGCACGTAACACAAAATAACGTTACACATGAAATTCCTAACTACGCGGTGAGAGAACTCACCTCGAATGCGCGCCTAGCTCACAAACAATATTCCAAGCTCCACAATCCAAAATCACTTCCCAACACCTAAACGAACGTTAAAATGTATTAACGCGAGACCCGGACCGTAAAACACGACGCACGCTTAAACTGTCACTAAAATGACTTTTCTGTCTAGCCAAACAGATCTGTTCGGAACCTGTTCCGACCTCCCCAAACACAGAAAATCCTCAATTACATTACATCACCAGAAAGTGCTCTGAGTTAGGGTTCCAAGGACATATTATACTCCTCCTAATGATTTTTCTACAGTTTAATACGGATTTTACAAAAACGGTTCGCAGAACAGCGAAAACAGAACCTTTAAGTACAAAACGACGATTTGACCTAAGCTACTTTCCGAACTGGTTTTTGCACAAAACATAGAAAAGTTACTAGACTCAAAATGGGAACTTTTGGCACCGATTTCTCCCCAATCCGAGTTACGGGAAAAAGTTACGGATTAAGCAAAACAGTGGCAGATTACTAAATTTTCACATGAAATGACACTATTGATTATTAACCCGTTAAGTCGTGGCTTAATCCCAACAGACCCGAAAAGCATATGAACTACTGAATATGGGTTACCCTAGGCTGGACAACAGCCGTGCACCACCCCCTGCCGCCTCCGGCGGTGGTGGTGGTTGGCGGCGTTTCTTTGACATACGATAACAACAAACGAGAAATAGACGAACTTACCTCGACGAACCCTTCTTCCTCCTCTTTTCCGACCAAACTTGCCGGCGATCGCCTCCTTCATCCTCTCTCCTCGTCCCCGGAAGCAACCTCTATCACTCTCTCGGCTTCTTTCTTGGCCGAACACACAACAAAGGGGGATGGGGAAAAGGGTTTTTGGGAGTTGTTTAAGTGAAAATGAAAGGGGAAGGGGGAAGGGATGACTAAAGGTTGTGGTGGTTACTAGCATGAAACCGAAGGGAAGGGGAAGGGGGAAGGGGACGTCTCTTGGCTTATCCCTTGCCATACTTTGGTGAAATTCCCCAATTAGCCCCTCAACTTTCCTTTCCTTGCAAAAACCCAAAAAGGTTGACTCATTTAACTTTTTGGTCCGATTCGACTAACCCCGCTAATGGATCCCACGTTAAAATAAAAGCTTTAAAAAAAATAATAAGAAGAAGATACACACCGGGATACGGGCTTTACAGTCACAAAGAACTATCTCTGACTCAATTTAGTCAGTCTCAGATTCGTCAGAGGATGAATCATCCTCATATACAGAGGTTGAGTCACTTAGGTCTCGGTCGACAGATGTAAAGCCCGCGTCCCGGTGCGTTTATTAATTAATTTTAATTATTTAAAATGTTTACCTTTAATTATTTTTTTGTTAGTGGAATTGTGTCAAAGAGGACCAAAATGCTAAGTTTAGTAAATTATTATTGTAGTTGTAAGATTCTTGGACAGTCAAGGGGCCATTTGTGCCATTTAGAAGAATCCTTGCATGGGTCTCGGCCCATTGCCGAGAACCCCACCTCTCTCCTTCATATTTTCATTCTTGTCTCTTATTCTTGGAAAAAAAAGAAACACAAACAAAAACCAAAACCCTACAACCCATCATCTTTTTTCCTTGTGTGGTGCGGCCGAGAGAGAGAGAGAGAGAAACGAGAGAGAGAGATCGCGAGAAAGAAGAGAGAAGAGGGAGAAAGAACGCAGAGGCAGCGACCCTTCGCCGCCGCTGCTGCTGTCGCCGGAGGTCGCCACCACCGGGGTCGTCGGAGGAATCGAGAGAGAGAAGATTGGTTGTGGTGGCGAGACGTCGTCGTAGGTAAGTGTTTTCCCCCTTGATTGTTTCTTTCGTGTCGCCGTGAAACCACCACCGGCAGGTGGCTGCCGCCGCCGCCGACCACCACTGTCGGAGGTGGCAGTGGGTGGTGCGTGGGTTGTCCAGCCCTAGTTGCAACCCGAACCGTTAAGCCGAACGCGAATCGTTTTATAAAATCGTCATTTTATGTGAAAACGTTTTCTGCCACTGTTTTGCGTCAACCACAACTTTCCCGTCGTAACTCGGATTGAGTCGAAACTGGTGCCCACGGTTCACGTTCTGGGTCGGGCACATTTTCCATGTTTTAGCGGAAATCTGGTTCAGCCTCTAGCTTGGTGAAAAAGTGGTCGTTTCACAGCAGTTAGTCATTTAATGTAAAATCGTCGTTTTTCTGCTTCTGTTTTGTTTTGGTCATAACGTTTTACTCGTAACTCGGATTGGGGTGAAATCGGTGCCAAACGTTCCCTTTTTGAGTCTAGTAACTTTCCTATGTTTTGTGCAAAATCCAGTTCGGAACGTAGCATAGGTAAAATCGTCGTTTTATACCGATAGCTGCTGTTTTTCACTGTTCTGCGAACCATTCTTATAAAATCCGTATTTAATTGTAGAACAATCGTTAGGAAGTGTATAATATGTCCTTGGAACCCTAACTCAGAGTACTTTCTAGTTATGTATTTTAATCGTGGATTTTCTGGGTTTAAAGAGGTCGGATCAGGTCCCGAACAGACCTGTTTGGTTAGACCGAAAAGTCGTTTTAGTGACGGTTTAAGCGGGTGTCGTGTCGTAGGGTCCGGGTCTCGTATTGACACGTTTTAACATGCGTTTAGGTGCTGGGAAGTGACCGTAATTGTGAAGCTTGAATTGTATTGTTAAGCTAGGCGCGCATTCGAGGTGAGTTCTCTCACTATAACTAATGTCGGTTATTTTTACATTACGTTATGTATGTATGTGGTAGTTTTATTTGCTTTTGATGCGGGGTTAAATAATGGGGTGTCTAGTCGGACCTTTATTGTTGTGACTACGCGGGTGGCGTAGGAGTTCGGTGGGGCCGAGGGTCACATACGCGGGTGGCGTAGTAATTCGGTGGGACCGAAGGTTGTATACGCGGGTGGCGTATGAACCTGGGGGTGCCGGGTTGCGTTTGCACGGTTGTCGTGTGGTCGGTGGGACCGACGTTTGCCTATTAGGTGGGTTGGTGTGAGTATGCACGTCTATGATTTGTTCGTAGACTTGCATGCTGTTTATGTGCAATTATCTGTTTATGGTGGTGTGGAAATAACTGTGTTATTTATGGTGTTTGAATTCACTAAGCTTCGTGCTTACCCATTCCCAATAAACTGTGGTTTCAGGTGCGTGCGGCTCCAAGGCGTGACGAGTACACACTGGCGCGCGAGGAGAGCTGGTTGCTTTATGGTTTTTAATAATTAAACGTTTATTCCGCTGGTTTTTATTATGAAGATATTAATTATGAGTTTGCAAACGAAACGTTGGGATCATTTAATGAGTTGTTATAAATGAAATGTTTATTTAAAAATTTAAATTTACTTGTAATTTTTGGGACGTTACAACTTGGTATCAGAGCACAGCTTGAGTGAATCAAACGCACCTCGGTGTGTTTGGTCTCAAGTTGCGGCTGGGAAAATTTTCAAATTATTTATTAAACCTGTTTGGGAATAAAAGAAAAGGGTAAAAACCCGTTCGAGGAACGGTGATTGAGGGCGCAGTGTGTACAGTCAGCCGGAGCCAAAGGGAAAGGTACAATGCTTAGTGTTTTATTGCTTTCTAGATCATAGAGTATGCATGCTAGATTGCCTGTTGTGTAAACTATGATGTATGTTGTACTGCTTGCTATTAGGAATTTATGCTAATTATGATAGGTTACTAAGTGGATGCCCTCTAGGTTGTATGCAGTAAGAGATTTATAGCCTTAGAATATTTGATTTAGTTCTATTGCGCAGCTCTTGTTTGAGTCCAACCGTTCTAGGATAGAATCTTGTATTCGAATGTCTATTTATTTCGCACTGCATATAATCGGGTATTCGCGAGGTCGCTCGTTATAATTAGTAGGGATTCGGTAGTAGCAAGGGTAGTGGGATAAGAGGAAGTTCCTAGAGAGCTGGGAAGGGTGTTTATGTATGAGTATGTGTGCTAGATTGCTTTCTAGAACATAGGAGTATGTATGCTAAATTGCTTGGTGCTTATTACACTGTATTGCATGTTTGTTGCTTGCTAATAGGAGGTTATGCTAGCCTTGATAGGTTGTTAGGTGAATGCACTATAGGTCGTATGCGGTAGGAACCGAATAGCCTTAGAATGTCGGATTTAGTTCTATTGCGCAGCTCTTGTTTGAGTCCAACCGTTGTAGGATAGAATCTTACATTCGAATGTCTATCTGGTTTGCACTGTGTGCGACTGTGCATTCGCGAGGCGACTCGTCATGACTAGTAGAAATTTCGTTGTAGCAAGGGTAGTGTTTGGGGGTGGAATTCCTAGGGAGCTAGGAAGAGTGTGTACATATGCTGATGCGGGCATATGGGTATAGTTATCGGCAAGGAGCTACTTGGACCCCTTGGGATGGAACTCGGAACGGGCGATGATAGGTGTGGATGGTAGTAGTAGAGCTCCTACTACCGGAGGCACAGGATCAATGCTCGAGTCGGGGAAGTCACGAGGAATCCAAGGAGTTGGGCGTGAGTGTTGTTAGTGTGCGTTGTTATGTGCTAATAACCCGTTGTAATATCTACCCAGAGTAGCCATCACAAGGAGGAACGACTATAGTAAACCTACTAGTACAGGTGTGTACTTGATTTGCTTTGATGGGATGATCGTTGGGGTAGTGTCGAAGGTTATAAATTAGTAGTCGTTGGAATAAAAGGACGATTCTAGTATTAGTCACTTGGAGTGACGGTGAGGATGATGTTTGTTTCGGGCCAAGACGGATGATTGTGCTAGAATCATAGGCTTATACAGCCGACTTTGATTGAGGAAAAATCGTAGGGATTATTTGACCTAATTTCCCAACTTGCCTAAGAGGTTTAAATGTCCGGATGACGTTAGTGGATCGGAGAGATGTGGAGGAGTAGGAGTCGAGGCGTAGAATGCCGACTAAGTCATGCACAAAGTTTGATTTTGAAATAGATTGCATTAGCAAATTCTTGTGTTTCAAATCATTTTATGGATGGTGTTTTGGAATTTTGGGAAATGTTCAGCACACGCACAAGATTTTGAAATATGGTTTTGAAAATGTATGAAATCGTTTTATTACGGGGGTGCAAACTTTGTTAGAATTTGTCTCATTTCTTTATTATTCCAACGGTTTTTACGGGTAAGATGATATCCGTGTTTTGTGGTGTTTAAAATGTTGGGCAAGTGACTACGGCTTGTGACTTTAACATTGGAACTCCTCCACATATGTTAGAGTTGAGGCGGAAAGTTACATTCCACGATGTTTGTATAAAGCTTTTCGAATGATTTTGTTAAAATAAGTTTTGTTTTACGGCGTGTTGAGTCGTGTGAGTTTAATTTCACGAGGTGCATATCTTATTTGTTTATGTGACCATTTGAGGAAATCTTGGAAATCAATTTAAAGAACCCCACCTTTTGAGATTTTATGAGGTTTTAGTTGATATTTTCAAATGATGGAAACGGATTGGTTTTTATCTTTAAGTTTGAAACTTACAAGAGACAGTTGTGTTTTAACAAAAAAAAATATAATTCTAAACCGTTTCATCGTTTTGTATGACTAGCCGACGCGCGTAAGATTTGTTGGTGAACCCTGTGCCACGACATGTTTGTTGAAAAGGAGGAATTTTGGGGTCAAATGTCGTGGAACGGATTTTGAAATTATGTGCACGCTTTTGTCGCACCCGGTGTAAGGTCGAGCGGTTACTTTAAATACATGTCATGAGTCAATTCATACTAGAACCGTGACGGTTCATTTTCAAATGAATTATTTATTTCGCTTTACGTTTTGTGAGTAAACTAAGCTGCAATGAAATGATTTTCGACATGATCTTCAATTGTGGGACGAGCGTGTCCATTTTTGCGTAACTACCGACCTGGTAATAGTAGTTTTATTGCTTACGGTCTTTTTGAAATGAAAAATCTTGACGTTGAAAACATTTTTGTAAATGATTTTGTAAACCATTTGGGAAATGCGCTTTTAAGTGTTATGTGTCATTTTGAGAATTTTAAGGGTGTGAGTCCTTTTGGAAAACTCTTTTGTTTAACCCGTGTTGAGTTTGGGACTAATGTTGATTTTAGAGTATTGCTTGCTTAGACTTTATTTAAACGCGTTTTTGACCGACTTATGGGTCTAGCAAGTGTGGAGCAGTTTGCTCGGTTTTGACTTGGAGTTAGTCATGGGCTAATTGCCCGGTTTTAATGACTCGAGGTGGAGTCTTGTTGATGAATTGTTTTGTCGCACCGTTTGGCATTCATTGCACGTCGAGTATTTACACGTTTGGGTGAGAGAGACAATCCGGGATAGGCACTTGTGGGTAGGCTGTTTTGCTTTGGAACCTTAGGCACGTTAGTCAGTCGCTGGTAGTGGTCGGTTGGGTATCTCGGGGTGAGGCCCCGGTGTTCAGGTGTTATAGCCTAGACTTTCTAGTAGGTGCTAGGAGGATATAGTTGTGGGCACTTACCTGAGAGGTAATTCCGATGTGAGGGGCCCTGAGGCGTTACCTGAGAGGTAGACGTCAGGGTGTATCCTCGGTTCAGATAAATTAGCTTTGTAGAGCGAGTGTGGGGGATACGTCGACGGTGGGAGGTTGGGTATTCCAAGCGTGTTGGTAATGTAGGCCGGGTAGTATCGGTTAAGGGAATGACCTACGTGTGTGTTAGTTGACTTGATTGTGGGGGATATCTATTTGTGTAGTGTCTAGGATAATACCACGCTTATGTGAGTTATTGTAATCGGTTGGACCGATGTTCGGCGGGTGGCCGATGTTTGTTATTGTAATCAGTTGGACCGATGTTCGGCGGGTGGCCGATGTTTATTATTGTAATCGGTTGGACCGATGTTCGGCGGGTGGCCGATGTTTGTCATTGTAATCGGTTGGACCGATGTTCGGCGGGTGGCCGATGTTTGTCATTGTAATCGGTTGGACCGATGTTCGGCGGGTGGCCGATGTTTGTCATTGTAATCGGTTGGACCGATGTTCGGCAGGGGGTCGATGTTTTGTTAATATAATTTATTGAAAATCTTTGGAGTCTAGTAGAACTCGTAGAAGTTAATCGGCAGTTAATGGTAGGAATGATCGGATTCGAGTATCCTGTAGGGTATATTGGTGAGCATCTTTAGAATGGTTAGAGCTTGAAAAATTTAATCGGGAGGTATGAATCATCTAAGGTTGGGAGACAACCGAAGTCGTTTAACTAGGAATGATTCTGATTGTTGGAGTGTTCTTCCAATCGCGTTTTCAGTGTTCTTGAAGGAGTGTTGTTAGTTAGGAAGTATTCGGGAGATTCTTAGACGGTGTGAGAAATTAGGTTCCAGTTAGTGAAAGTCTAGTGGCAACTCAGAAAGGGTTCTGAGTGGACATGGGAACCTGAGGCTGAGATGAGGGAGAGCTATCCAGAGCTATTCACGGGCATAGACTTCGAGGACGAAGTCTAATTCAAGCGGGGGAGAGTTGTAAAGCCCGCGTCCCGGTGCGTTTATTAACTAATTTTAATTATTTAAAATGTTTACCTTTAATTATTTTTTTGTTAGTGGAATTGTGTCAAAGAGGACCAAAATGCTAAGTTTAGTAAATTATTATTGTAGTTGTAAGATTCTTGGACAGTCAAGGGGCCATTTGTGCCATTTAGAAGAATCCTTGCATGGGTCTCGGCCCATTGCCGAGAACCCCACCTCTCTCCTCCATATTTTCATTCTTGTCTCTTATTCTTGGAAAAAAAAACACAAAAAAAAACCAAAACCCTACAACCCATCATCTTTTTTCCTTGTGTGGTGCGGCCGAGAGAGAGAGAGAAACGAGAGAGAGAGAGAGATCACGAGAAAGAAGAGAGAAGAGGGAGAAAGAACGCAGAGGCAGCCACCCTTCGCCGCCGCTGCTGCTGTCGCCGGAGGTCGCCACCACCGGGGTAGTCGGAGGAATCGAGAGAGAGAAGATTGGTTGTGGTGGCGAGACGTCGTCGTAGGTAAGTGTTTTCCCCCTTGATTGTTTCGTTCGTGTCGCCGTGAAACCACCACCGGCGGTGGCTGCCGCCGCCGCCGACCACCACTGTCGGAGGTGGCAGTGGGTGGTGCGTGGGTTGTCCAGCCCTAGTTGCAACCCGAACCGTTAAGCCGAACGCGAATCGTTTTATAAAATCGTCATTTTATGTGAAAACGTTTTCTGCCACTGTTTTGCGTCAACCACAACTTTCCCGTCGTAACTCGGATTGAGTCGAAACTGGTGCCCACGGTTCACGTTCTGGGTCGGGCACATTTTCCGAGTTTTAGCAGAAATCTGGTTCAGCCTCTAGCTTGGTGAAAAAGTGGTCGTTTCACAGCAGTTAGTCATTTAATGTAAAATCGTCGTTTTTCTGCTTCTGTTTTGTTTTGGTCATAACGTTTTACTCGTAACTCGGATTGGGGTGAAATCGGTGCCAAACGTTCCCTTTTTGAGTCTAGTAACTTTCCTATGTTTTGTGCAAAATCCAGTTCGGAACGTAGCATAGGTAAAATCGTCGTTTTATACCGATAGCTGCTGTTTTTCACTGTTCTGCGAACCATTCTTATAAAATCCGTATTTAATTGTAGAACAATCGTTAGGAAGTGTATAATATGTCCTTGGAACCCTAACTCAGAGTACTTTCTAGTTATGTATTTTAATCGTGGATTTTCTGGGTTTAAAGAGGTCGGATCAGGTCCCGAACAGACCTGTTTGGTTAGACCGAAAAGTCGTTTTAGTGACGGTTTAAGCGGGTGTCGTGTCGTAGGGTCCGGGTCTCGTATTGACACGTTTTAACATGCGTTTAGGTGCTGGGAAGTGACCGTAATTGTGAAGCTTGAATTGTATTGTTAAGCTAGGCGCGCATTCGAGGTGAGTTCTCTCACTATAACTAATGTCGTTTATTTTTACATTACGTTGTGTATGTATGTGGTAGTTTTATTTGCTTTTGATGCGGGGTTAAATAATGGGGTGTCTAGTCGGACCTTTATTGTTGTGACTACGCGGGTGGCATAGGAGTTCGGTGGGGCCGAGGGTCACATACGCGGGTGGCGTAGTAATTCGGTGGGACCGAAGGTTGTATACGCGGGTGGCGTATGAACCCGGGGGTGCCGGGTTGCGTTTGCACGGTTGTCGTGTGGTCGGTGGGACCGACGTTTGCCTATTAGGTGGGTTGGTGTGAGTATGCACGTCTATGATTTGTTCGTAGACTTGCATGCTGTTTATGTGCAATTATCTGTTTATGGTGGTGTGGAAATAACTGTGTTATTTATGGTGTTTGAATTCACTAAGCTTCGTGCTTACCCTTTCCCAATAAACTGTGGTTTCAGGTGCGGGCGGCTCCACGGCGTGACGAGTACACACTGGCGCGCGAGGAGAACTGGTTGCTTTATGGTTTTTAATAATTAAACGTTTATTCCGCTGGTTTTTATTATGAAGATATTAATTATGAGTTTGCAAACGAAACGTTGGGATCATTTAATGAGTTGTTATAAATGAAATGTTTATTTAAAAGTTTAAATTTACTTGTAATTTTTGGGACGTTACAACAGAGGCTGGACTTTCTGAGCATGTGCCATACTCGCTTTCTCCCTTTTCTTTGGGACTATCTTCCAAGTTAACAGAATTATTTGTCACGATTTCGTCAGAGAGTTTTTGTTCGACAGAGGATGTATAGAGGTTCTCATAAAAGTTGTTTTTGCCGATTTCCATCAACTCATTTTCAGAAATGTGTTTTAGTTTTTCTTCTGAAGAAGCAGGCATGAACTCAGGTGCCTCTGCCGATAGAGTCTTTTCAGAGTCTATTGTGCAGACAAAAGCAACCTGGGTCTGTGTCTCTGGGTCACCAAACTTGAAGATTCCTATCTGATCTTGAGTTTTCAGATATCTTTTGGGTTTGGAGGCTCTTTTGACAGAGGCTGAGGGTGATAAATCTGTGTTTTGATACCACACATTTATCATCTTCAGAGGTTTCCTCTTGTGTTGTTCCCCAGAGGTTTTCTGCCTTTTGCTTACATAGAGTAAATTAGGAAAACCGGGTTTTCTTGTACTTCCAATACAAAATAGAGAGGATAGGGACTTGTCTCTGTTGTTTCCAGTATAAGGATCTATATCCCAGAAGCTAATTCCCCGTCTCCCTATTTGTGTATATACCTTTTCATATACCATCTGTGCATCTTGGTATTTTTTAATTAAAAGGTCTCTTCTGAGTAGGTCTTGATGAAGGACTTCTCTTTCCTTTTGAAAATAGTGTTTAAGAGCAAAAATATTCATTCTGTCGCTCTCAACATCCATAAATGAAATTTGTTTCAAACTCTTCCTTTTCTTGATATATTTTTGCCTTTTCATGAGTGAGAAGTCTGGCTTCTCTCTCAAAGAATGCTAGCTTCTTCTGGACATTTTTGCGGGTCTTTTTAAGTTCAATGTATTCAATAGTCAGTTTAAGCAAAACAACTTCTGTTTCATTAAAGGAAGAGTCAAACTGCCAGTTTTCCTGCTCTATCATGAGCGACTTCTGAGCATAGTATTCTTCTTTCTTTTGTAGAAAGTAGAGTCCCTATGAGGGCGGTTTGGTTTGCTCCTGCAGTCTGCAGCATAGTGGCATGGCTTGCCACAGTTGAAACAACCCTGATTCTGGGGTGCATTCCCAGCTCTGTCTCCTGACCTCTGTTGGTCACCACCTCTGTCACTTTTGTCATTTGACCTTTGTTGGTCATTCGACCCTTCTCTTCCCTGATTCCTTAAATCACCACGATCATCTCTCCCATTGCGTTCATAACCTGACTTCTTCTGGTATCCTCTGTTGAACTCTCTTGTCAATAGAGCTAAAGATTTAGCTATTGAGGCCATTGTTGCCTCCTCTTCTTCTATCAATTCCTCCTCTTCACTATCAATGACCAATACCTTCTTCTTCTTCTCTTTCTTCTCCTCCAAAGACATCTCCTTCTTTGGCTTCTCCTTTGCTTCTGTAGCCTTACCAACAAGTGCAAGAGGCCCACCGGTTTGAGCTTTTGCTTGTGCAATCTGTGGTTCTTGGGCAGCCAGTGTTCCTTAAAGATCTGACAGAGTCCAGGTGTCTAAGTCTTGATTAGTTTGCAGAGACATAGACAACTGGAGCCATTCTTCATTAAGGCTCTTTAGGAACATGACATTGTTCTCTTCAGAAGTTCTGTGAACTCCGAACTTCTTACACTTGTTGATAAGAGAATTGAACCTGTCGTACGTTGACTGCAGAGATTCTATCGACAGAGCTTTGAATGCGTAATATTCGGTGATGCATTGGGCTCTGCGGTTCTTCTGAGTCTTGGCCCCTCCCTCCAATTGTTTCTCCAGTTCCTTCCATAGATCGTATGCAGATTCACACGCATCTAGGGATTGGAAGAGGTCATTGGGTATGGCCATTATCAGAAGTCGCTTGGTCTTCTGAGCGGTCTCATACTTCTCCCAGTCAATATTGGACCACTTATTCTTTGTCTTTGGTTTCTCTTACTCAGCAACCTCTGGAGTATCATCTGTGGCAGGTACACGTGGTACTGTGACCATGGGAACGAAAGGAGGATTGTGGATATAGTGAACGAGTTTCTTGTCAGTACCCTCGAAGAAGTGAATCATTCGTATCTTCCATTGAGGGTACTCTCTCTGAGTAGAGTGGGTGGCTTGGTTAAAGAACCAGCGGTGAAGAAGTTGTTCGTGTTTGTCATTTTAAAAGAGGTTTGAAGAATACCAGAAAACAGCGTATGAACAGCAAACTTTTAGATGATGGAATGGATTTTTCTAAATGAGTTTATAAGCTTAAAACCTTGAACAATGCACTAAAATGGAAATATTTAACCAACGAAACAGGTTATGTTAGTTTACTAAAGTCGAACTAGTCGAGAAAAACAGAGGCTGTTTGAAATAAATGTAGAACAGGCTAAAATAAGTCCATGTTTTTACCGAAAAGAGTTGAAATCATTGTCAGAGTGGATCTCTTGATATAGAAAATCAAGGAAGGCTCTGATACCAATTGTTGATACCGATATTACTCAACAATGATATAAATATCTATTAGTTCAAACAAATAAGTGTGCGGAAGCGTTTTAATGAACTAAAGAGATATTCAAGGTAGAAAACACACAATCAAATACGTGAAACAGTAATAACACAAGAGTTTTATCTAAAAGAGTCACTTTGTATTGATTAATCAAGAACACCAAGAACACCGAAGGTATGAATAATATTCTGCTCTAACAGGTGTGTGTGTTGTACAAAGTTAATAGAAGAGCTCAACATGAGCCTTCTATTTATACTATTCTACAGGGGACAAGCTTTAGACAAGAAGTACTAAGGGTACAAAGACACGAACGTGGGACTGCATCAGGTACAACGTTAATGTAGTGTGCCGTTTTCTGCAAAGGTTGTAACCCATCAGAGATGGACACGTGGAGTGTGCAGGGCATGCCTTGTACGAATGATCTTCAGGATCTTCGTACAGCAGAGGCACGTGAGAGGCACGAACGTCCTTGTCTTGAACTTCATAATTCTTCATTCTTCCAAGTCTTCTTACCACAGGGGCTCTGTCAAGTATGACAGAGGCTCTGTGGCCTTGTCCTCTGAGAACGTCTTCTGTAGAGTCTTCTCTTGGATCTTTACTCGGTGTCCTGGCAGAGGCCCTGTCGAGGTTTTTATACTTAGCCTATTTTTCAATACTTCTTTACATATAAGTTGGAGCTAACACCGATTGTTGATGTTCAAGTAGTCAGAGAGAACGGCCAGTTCAGAACTGTCTACATGTTAGACCTGGATAAGTTCGGCTTCCCTGAATGGTTTGAAATGAGAATCGCAATTCAGCGATCCCGCTCAACTTTCAAAACTTATGTTCAAGAAGCCATAAATAGGCTGATTGACTTAGTTACCTCAGCGGTTGACATTCCTCGACCACCACTTCAGAAGAAACGAGCTAATCCAAGGAAGAAGAAGACTCCTTCCTCTCCAGGCCCGGTAATACGAAACGAGACAGGGATTGAATTTTCCCGAGAAGCAGTTCTTGGCCCCAACCCTGACCTCTCTGGACTCAACACATCTCTACCTCCAGATGAAGAATTCGTCCCCGGTAAAGTTATCAGCAATCCACAATGCATTTTCTTCTATGACTTCAGTGGTCACCCGCGCTTTCAACGCATCTCTGAGTTATACAAAACTCCAGTCGAACAACTCAGAGATTTACTATACTGGTGTGAGTATGGACGCAGTCTTCTTGGAGCACTCCTGAAACCCCAAATCTAACGCGATTCCAAGAAAAGAAGGGATCAGGGATTCACTATTCCTGATTGGATGATTCCAGAGACTGATACTCTTGATGATCTCGTCAAGAAAGAACCTGAGTAGCTGAGAGGATCATTTTTTGTAATTCTTCTATTTTTATCATCTTGTATCTTTTTCTACTTGTAATTGTTATTTGTTGTACTTGTAATTTTTCCACGTCCCTTTGTAACCTAATACGAAGTTTAAAGAAAATTTTCAGCGAATGTACTTTACTCCATCAATACTTGAAAAGATCCCAGAAAACAGTAAAATGGACAAATATTTTATGAGTTATTTTTATCCTTATGTTTTCATACTTAGCAATTTTCTTTTATTGTTTTGTCATAATCAAATAGGAGGAGATTGTTGATCCAAACCCTCAGTGATTTGATAATGACTCTCTAAGAAACACTTAGTGAAAATTGTAAGTAGACAATATGTATTAGAGTTTCACTATCGCTGATAGGTACTATGTCTCTACAGTACCGCTGATAGGAAACTCGTGCTCTTTAAATTAGACATTCAACGAAACTGTTCATCAGCAAGCCCTGAGCCTGTTCAGTCTTACTGATGATCGCTGATAAGTTTTAGTTGTTTACTTATGATCCCTAAAGGCAAGTTTCACGTCAACAAATGTTCTACGATGAAGTCGAAGATCAAGCCAAAGAACCAGCGACAAGTCTACTAATGAACTGATGCGGATATCAGCGAAGCCAAGACCTGTCCACTCAACGTGAAGTTTCAAGTAGAAGACTTCAGCGATCGTTGAGCTTTGTCACTCGCTGATAAAGTACTATTCAGTAATCGCTGATCATGAAGTTTCCTCTACATGTTACTTTTGTCTTATCTCCTTGCACGTCTCCGTACGATCTGTCAGAACGGACATCCCTTTTGTCCAGAATCGTACAACCAATTATGATTCTACACTGTTAATCATGCAGCTACTAGTCTACCAAGGTCAAAACATGCAACCAATCAGCTGCTGCCACGTGTAAAGTTGTACTGCAGTGCATTAAATGCATGCAGTATATAAGAAGAACCCTACTTTAGAAATGAAGTGCTCGGCCATTCCTTCTCCTTACTACTTTGTGTTAGAATATTATTTGTAATATTCTTATCTTCTTTCTTACTTAATTCTAGTGCAAGAAAACTTAGTGTTTTTCTTAACTTGTTTAGATTAGGTTTAATCCTTAATCTTGTTCCGCAACAAGTTGTAAATTGTTTGATTTATATCAATAAACAATTTAGAAAGTAAAATCGTGTGTTTGTATTCAACCCCCTTCTACAAACTTGTATAACCCTTTCGGGACCAACAATACCAGATACCCTTCAGGACCTACAAACGAAAGAAGATTAGTTTGACTTGGGCACCCATTTTACTATGGGTCCACATTTGTTAGTGGTGGTTGAGGAAGTGAATGGTTCAGCAATCTTCGCAGCATTTGAAGATTCAGCTTCAAGACTAGTCTTTACTTTGTTTAATTTCTTAACCTCAATGCTTGATTTCAACTTAACCTGATTTGCACCAGGATTGGTCATCTTTGCCTTGGGGGCATTGATCTTCACCTTAGCTAACTTTTCAGCTTTGGAGGTTGTGGTACACTTACTAGCAATATGATCGGTAAGTCCACAATGATAACATTTCCAATAGCTAAAAGTAGCATTAGGACCATTTGCATGCTTAGCTGATAATTTTAAATGAGCAGGGCCAGCACCAAGTATACCTTTGGCATTGGAGATTGGAGGAACAATCAGTTCTTCTGATTTCTTCCCAATAATATCCACTTTGATTCTAGGAGTACATCGTTGAATGAATCCAGGGATCTTGTTCTTAGAAGTAAAGGGATAATTTACTGAAGCCTTAGAAGCATTCAGCTTAGGTACAAAGGTACCCTTCTGAGGTTTTTGGTTGAAAACTTTTTCTTTTCCTTTACCTTTAGAATTTAAGGTAGGTTTTTCCTCATGGATGGAATTTTTAGAAGAGGAACACTGAGACGAGGAGGTGTCAGGGATTGAGGATACGAACATTCCAAACTTAAGCATGAAACGATCAGTGGTTGGTTCTAGAGTATCACCTTTATAACCAAGACCACTTTTATCACTCAGGAGAATCTGAGACCTTAATATCTCAGTGATCATTGTTGAGGATTTACACCATCCTTCAACAGTAGCCTTTTCAGCCTTTAATGCCTCGACAACATCTTCTCGTTCGATACGAATGAGTTGATTTATACAAACCTGATCTTTTATATTTTCTTCTATTTTAGAGAGCTTTTGAATTTCTAAGTGACAATTCTTAAGCTGTTCAGCAAGATCAATATTTAGTTTTTCAGCTTTGGTCTTGCCATTCATGGCCTCATATAAATTAACATTCAAAAGATCGACGGTCCGACGTCTTTCGATGTCCCTAAGGGTTGAAGATTGAGTATCAGTGAGAGAATTTGATTCATGAGAGGTGGATGCAGATGTAGAGGGAATTTCAGTTTGTTCTTCCTCTTCTTCTATTTTGACCATGAGGCAGAGATTGGCCTCATCATCATCTTCAGAGTCAGATGATTCTTCATCAGAAAGTGCCCAATCATGATCTTCAGCGATCTTGCCTTTGCCTTTCTTCTTAAAGCTTTTCAGCTTTGCATACTTTTCTTTCGGCTTCTTGTACTTGTCATCTCTAGCCCTGGGGTTAGAAGATTTCTTGGAAGAAGATGAGGGTTTGAAGACTTTCTTAGACCTGCATTAACTAGCAAAGTGTCCTACTTTTTCACAGTTAAAGTAGGTAGCAGTAGCCTTATCAACAGGGGTTGATGATTTTGGCTTGTCAATGAGTGCGAGAGGTTTACTTCTTCTGAAGTTACTCTTTCTCGTGAATCTCCAGAAAGAATTAGTCAGGAGGGCCAGAGACTCATCCATTTATGAAGGATCAACTTCAGATGAGTCATCAGAGTTAGATTCTAACTCAGTGATAGTAACAGTGGGTCGCTGAGTAGGCACCATCTCAGAAGAGAGTAATGCAACAGGTGTGCTTTTGGAATCTTTTACAAGATTCTTCTTAAGATGACACGACTGCTCATGATTGAGCATATTGCCATATAAGGTAGAAACTGTCATAGATTTTAGATCCTTTGAGAGCTTGAGACACATTGAGTAACTGTCCCAGCTTTCAGGAAGACATTCTAGAAACTTTGTCAGGATCTCAAAGTTAGAATATTCCTTACCAACGGTTTTTAAGCAATGATTAAACAGTTAAACCGCTGATGAACTTCTGAGAGAGATTCATTCTTACCACAAATGAAGCTTTCGTACTGTCTTACCAGGTTGATCTTTCTTGAGTCCTGGACTTCAGAAGTACCTTCATATTAAACACAGATTGTGTCCCACATAGCTTTGGAGGTTTTTAGGTTCATGACGGAATGGTAGACTTCGTCAGGAAGAGCCATAGAGAGGATGGATTAGGCTTTCGTGTCGATAGTCGCCTTCTTCTTGACTTCATCAGTCGAAGTGTTGACCGCCCTGGGAATGATTCTTTCAGGAATGGCAGCTCTAGTAGCAGTGCCTGGAACGTCAGGGTCAATCATCACAGGAACATATGGACAATTCTCGATGTAGTAAGGCATAGTAGGATCTACACCTTCCAAAAATAGCATCATCCTATTTTTCCATAGATTAAAGTTATCTCTGGAAAATCTAGGGGGTTTAGCAAGAGAACCATTATCGATATAGTTTGTGTTTGTGGCGTTAGCCATTTTAGAAAATAGCAAGGAAGAGAAAAGAGATTAGTATAAGCAAGATCTTGTTTATGGGATTAAACAATTTGCTATGATACCATTTGTTGGTCCCAAAGGGGTTATACAAGCTTGTAAAGGGGGGGGGGGTGAATACAAACACACGATTTTTACTTTTCTAAATTGTTTATTGATATGTATCAAACAATTTACAACTTATTGTGGAACAAGATTAAGGAATAAACCTAATCTAAACAAGCTATAAGAATCACTAAGATTTCTTGCACTAGAATTAAGAGATAAGGAATTTAGAATACTTAAGATAAATATTCTAACACACAGTTTCAGCAAGGAGAAGGAATGGCCGAAGGTGTTCAAGAAATGAACTAGGGTTTCCTTTATATACTGCATCCATTTAATGCACAACAGTACAACTTTACACGTGGCAGCAGCCGGTTGGTTGCATGGTTTGACTTCAGTAGACAACCTAGTGGCCGCATGATGAACAGTGTAGAATCAGAGTTTGTTGTACGATTCTGGACAAAAGGGATGTCCTTTCTGACATTATCGTACGGAGGCGTGCAAGGGGATAAGACAAAAGTTACTTGTAGAGGAGGCTTCATGATCAGCGTTCACTGAGGGAATCTTTATCAGCGAATGATAAAGTTCAGCGTTCGCTGAAGTCTTCTACTTGAATCTTCACGTTGAGAGGACAGGTCTTGGCTTCGCTGATATCCGCATCAGTTCATTAGTAGACTTGTCGCAGGTTCTTTGGCTTGATCTTCGACTTCAGCGTAGAACATGATTTACGTGAAACTTGTCTTCAGGGATCATAAGTAAACAACTAAAACTATCAGCGATCATTAGTGAGGTTGAACAAGCTCAGGGCTCACTGATGAACAGTGATTGCTGAATATGTAAATTAAAGAACTTGAGTTTCCTATCAGCGGTACTATAGATACCTAGTACTTATCAGCGATAGTGAAACTCTAATACATATTGTCTACTTACAATTTTCTCTAAGTGTTTCTCAGAGTCATTATCAAATCACTGAGGGTTTGGATCAACATAAACTATTTATACCTATGAATTACAAAGCATTAAACTCTAAAGCTAATTTGACTTTACATGACTTTGACTACTTTGACTTTTACGTTGACATTACAAATACATTGACTTTAACATAAATCTTGAATACAACTTTGTGCACTAACATTTTGACAGCAGCCTTCAGCTCTTGATCTTCAAAAACTTAACTCTGACTGCTTTAAACTTTGAAGCTCTGATAATCTTCAAACTTTCGGCGTTGAAGAATCTTCAGTTAAACTTGAAAAGTCTTTGTCTTTCTCTTTGTAAAGTCATTCTCCTTGAATATACACTTAAACAAATTGTCATCAAGTCTTGAACACGAATTTCAGATCTTTGCAACTTTGAACTTTGAATCTATGAAATTTGAAGCATTGAACTCAAACTCTTTAAACGATCTTTAAACGATTTCTTGAACTTTGTATCTTCATATCTTGAACAATAACAATCTTTGAAGATTAATATCTCTCGAATCATCTCGAAACATCTTCATGTTATCTCGAGCTTCTTGGCTTTGAAAACTCTTTGACTTTATCTTGAAATTGAATCAATCAAATTATCTTCCCTTTTCATCTGTATGCTATTTCTCCCCCTTTATCTTTCATTGATATATCTCCCCCTTTTCTTCAGTAAGTTATTTCTCCCCCTTTTTGATGACTGTGAGCATCATGATCATCAAAACTCTTTTCAATTTCAGCACGGTCTTTGAATACCACAAGCAACATTCTCTTCCTTTTGATCTGAATAACCGTCAATTCCAAAATATATTTATCCGAATCTTTTCAAATTCAGATAGAATGAATGTGGTAACCCTGAAACAATATATGAATCAGTTAAAATGCCTGTAAGTAGCACGGAGCCACTTAGTACAACGGATGTACTTTGGAAAGGAGCTTTTTGATGTTCACTCCCCCAGGGCTTCCATTCAATCATCGAAAAACACAAAGGAATTTCTATGAAGATTATGAGAAGAAAACATATTCCTTGTGTGTACGTGCATGTGTAGAAATGATTGAAGCAACTTATGTTTTTTCAGGCTCAAATTGTGTAAACTGTTGAGACAGCAACAAGTTTTCCACGGACTCAATGTACATGATTGAAGTGCGAAGGTGGGGGCAAACTTCCATCTTTTTCAATATCCAAACCATCCAAATGAAGATTAGATAGATTATATGTTGCGTCCCCAAGAAAAATTGAAACATTTCTTTGTTGGGAAAGAAATGAGTAGCTGGTGGGGTTAAAGCAAGAGTTGCCATAGGCTCACTGCCTATTTCAATGATGGTCACCAAAGAATGTGAACCAATCAGTAATGTGGTTGCCCGACTTAGAAAATGGTTGGTGCAGAGTTCTCTTATTCTTTTAACTCTGTTCTCACACCCTCTTCCTATTTTTAATCCGCTCACTTCTACCCAAACTCTCATTTACATTTTACCGCTCAACACAATGAGGTTGTTCAACCGGATGAACTTCCTCCCCCACTCTTTGATGTAGACCCCTCACCCCTCAATAACTCAAGGATAACTTCTTGGGTAGGAAACACTAGTTAACGTGAATCCATAGAAGTATGTTAAGCTCACACATTGATCCCATGAAATTTTGTCCTAAAAAGATATGCGTTGTTCAACAGTTTAGCTTGAACAAATATGAATCTTTAGCATTTGAAGTACATTGTCATCATAGTGAATTAATTTGATATTATTATGAAGCATTTGAACTTTGATTAATTCTCACAACAAGAATATAGAATGCATGAAATGAATTCGAAAGACTTGTTTGAGAATCTGACAATGTATCAATCAGATAATACACCGGTGTGTATGAATACTTGAAAGTATAGAAAAGATAATACATAAGTATTAACCTTTGGAAACATACAGTCAGAAATGATGTTATAATCCAAGATTGATATGAAAACCATTTAAAGTCACACTTCTAAATTCATAAAATCAGTTTGAAATAGAGAATTGGTTTGAACATTTAAGAAAAACGTTTTTCATGCTTGAAAGTCGTTCTTCTTTCAAACAATCCGAGATTAAGATCAGAAGATACTTACAATCAGAAATGTTTGAGCTCCCCCTCAAATCATGATAGAATGATTTAAAATCAGATAAGCTCCCCCTTAACATGTGCAAAAGATCCTTATTAGAATAAAATCTGCACATAAAACAAGACTTGAATCAAAATTTCCTTAATCATTAAAGCGAGTTCTGAATTACTAGGATTAAAAGTAAATTCAGAAGTCATAGTCATTGAAGACCGAGTCCTGATCTGATATGATCAGAAGTCAAAACCATTGAAGTACGGGTTCTGAACTGAATTATTCAGAAGCCAATTCTCTTGAAGTACGAGTCCTGAGCTGATTTACTCAGAAGTCTAAATCTCTTTTACTCCCCCCTTAAAAGCACATGTACTTTTCTTCAAAATTCTGCACAAAATTTGTCTTGTTTTCCAGTCATGTGTTTGTTATACTTATAACATTCAGCACTACAGATGATGAACCTGCAAAATAGATTAAGTGGATTTTGGTACCCAACAGAACTTGGGTCCTGGTTTGTTAGGTGCAGTTTTATTTGAAGAAATCCTAAAAGTACCGTACCAATACGAAACATAATTCTTATGGACAAAATCATTAGTTCCACAATAAGAACAACAAATTTTCTTTTGTGCTAACCTGATTAAATGATTCACAAAGTAAACTAAATCAGGTTTAACAATAGATTTACCTTGAGATGCATTGTTCTTCTTGGCATTTGGTGTGGGAACCGTTGACTTTGGCACATGTTTTTCAGGAGTTGTACCTTTGACTCTCTAAACCATTTTCACTTTCTTAAAAATATTTTTATCTTTAGGCTTAGAAAATTTATTATCTGAACTGTCAACAGAATCATTGAAAAGGTTGGAAGGACAAATCTGATCTGTTGAAAAACCTTTTGATTTGACATAAACATTTGCTTTAAGTGAACTTGAAGCAACTTTAAATGAAATCACATAATCAATTGAGTCATCATATGGAGACTGAACAATAGTATCCGGACTAGCTTGTTCAGATAAATCAACTTTAACATTTATATCTTCAAGTTCATTGACTTTGTTAAGCAAATTACTTTTCTCATCAAGAATCAGATCATATTTCTTTTGAAGATCAGATTTTACCTTTTGCTCCTTCATACACTCCGATGCTAATTCAGATAATTTTCTTGTAAGTTTTGAGATCTCAGCCTCAAAAAACTTTCTTTTACCTTCAAAATCTTTTTCTAAACTTTTTATTTTGAAAGATATTTCATTGAATAAACCAACATGCTTCTTCTCATAAATTTTCTTTTCACCCTCAAAATCATTTTTCATACACTCAAAATCTTTTTTTTTTCTTTTTCTAACCAACTTTCCAAATCAGAAATTTTACTTGAAAGCTCAACATTTTGTTCAACAAACTCTATCCTTTCTTTTTCAAAATTATCTCTTTCAATGATCAAAATTTTCTCAAAACCAGAAACTTGTTTTGAAAGTTTGATACACTTTAGCTCAACAATTTTCTTTTCTTCAAAATATTTCTTGGAAAAATTTGACAACTTCTGTACAAAAACCTTTTCAAATTGTTCCTTTTCTTTTCCAAAATTAGTTTCAAGAACAGAAAATTTCTATTTCAAATCAACATTCTCACTTTCCAATGCTTTCATGTTCTCTTGAAGCTTCTTCTAATCATCATTTCAATTTCTTGACATTGTCTTGCAGCTTCTTGATTTCATCCTGAAGAGTTGAGTTGTCTCCCTTTGGTTTAAAATCTGCAATTTTGTTTTCAAGATCAGTGATCTTATTCTTTTGAACTAAAACGTAAATATCTTCTTCAGAGGTTACTAAACGTGACATTGTGATGAGAAGATATCTTGATATAAACCTGGAAAAAAATCAAACACAAGAATTAGATTTAAAATATGAAAATATATGTAAAATATACCTAATAGAGTGATCGTCAAGAGAAACTTCGCTTAGAAGTTAGTATTTCTGCACACGTGAAAAAAATATGAAAATCAGAAAATATACTTTAATATTCAATAACAAGGAATGAATAAGAAAATTAAGCTCTTTGAACTTCACACAATTGTCTTCAAACATTTATGTCCCCCTCCTGAGACTTAGCCCCTAGAGAAATTTTTTTAGCATAGGCATTGAACTTTTCGCAACACAAAAGATCAATTTTTTCGCAAACAGAAGACCAAAACGTTTTCGTAGAGTGAAGCCGAAAAACTTTTCGCAGACCAAAGAGAATATCCTTCACAACCAAACTTTTCGCAAGTAACCCTTTGCCAAAACATCACTTCTCGGGTCAAGTAGGTTACGAAAACCTTACTTCTCGGTATAAGACTGTTGCGAAAACCTTTGTTTTCGCAAGACGCACGTCGTGAAAATTTACTTTTCGCAAATAGTTAGTTGCGAAAACTAACTTCTCGAGAATAGAACGTTGCGAAGACTTTCCTTTTCGCAAGAAGTAGGTTTCGAAAACCTTGCTTTTCGCATATAGACCGTTGCGAAAACTTCACTTTTCGCAGATAGACCGTTGCGAAAACCACACTTTTTGTATAAAGCCTGTTGCGAAAACCAACTTTTCACACTTACTTAGTTGAGAAAACTATCACTTTAAGATCAAGACCCTTGCGAAAACCCTGAAGATCTTGCGAAGACGATGAAGAACTTGCGAAAACGTTAGATCTTCGAAAAGTCAATGTCAGAATCTTAATTTGGCCATATCTTCCACAATTCTTCGAATTTCTTTATGAAAGTTTGCAGGGTTGCTCGAAATTCAATTCTGAATAACTTTATGATTGATCAAATCTTCTAAAAACCACAAATTCGATGACTTTCGATCCAAAGACAGAACTGATCACTTTTCGAACAAAGTTTTCACAAGTGGTTCAATTCTCTTAATCTGTGACGAATTGGATCAAATCACCTAAACGAGTCATGTTCCAAACACTAAAATGAATCTATATCAATCAAATTCGAATCAATATAACTTCAATTCAGCAAAATTTGAATCCCCACGGAAACTTTCTAAAAATAACCAAAAATCTTCAAACATTTGATCAATTCTTGTTGAATCTTGAATGAATTTGTGAACAAATCTTCTACCAAAGCCTTGATACCAATTGTTAACACCGGATCTATTCAGTAATTGACATAGAATCAAACTCCATATTCATTGACATTGAGAATTTTAGAAATACATAAGAATGATGTACTTTCTCTCTAGAATGTTCTCATATCTCTCTCTAAGATATTACAATATGAGTTTCTTACCTTGATTAAACACTAAGCTAAACTATTTCTACCTATGAATTACAACACATTAAATCCTAATTACCTTGACTTTCTACTAACACTACATTGACTTTCTACAATATTGATACCAATTGTTAACACCAGATCTATTAGGTAATCATTGAATGATTCATTAATCTTGAACATACTAGAGATTACATAAGAATGATACACTTTCTCAAAATTGTCTACTTCAATTATCAATACTTTTCTCAAAATCTGAAGCTTGTTTTGCAAGTTTGATACATTTTAACTCAATAACTTTCTTTTCAAATTGTTCTTTTTCTTTTGCAAAATTAGTTTTAAGAACAGAAAATTTCTTTTTCAAATCAACATTCTCACTTTCCAATACTTTCATGTTCTCTTGAAGCTTCTTCTTATCATCTTGAAGACATGTGTTGTCAAATTCCAATTTCTTGACTTTGTCTTGCAGCTTCTTGATTTCATCCCGAAGAGTTGAGTTGTCTCTCTTTGTTCAAAATCTGCAATTTTGTTTTCAAGATTAGTGATCTTATTCTTTTGAACTAAAACATTAATATCTTCTTCAGAGGTTACTAAACGTGACATGGTGATGAGAAGATATCTTGATATAAACCTGAAAAGAAATCAAACACAAGAATTAGATGTAAAATATCAAAAATATTACCTAATAGAGTGACCGTCAAGAGAAGTTAACTTCGCTTAGAAGTTAGTATTTGTAATAACAAGGAATGAATAAGAAAATTAAGCTCTTTAAACTCAGAGAAATATACTATAATATGCAATAACAAGGAATGAATAAGAAAATTAAGCTCTTTAAACTCCGGATAGTTGTCTTCAAACTTTTATGTCCCCCTCCTGAGACTTAGCATGGGGGTTAGCATATGGGGTCAAGGGGCAGCGCCTCTAGAGAAATATTTTTCTGGCTGTTGCGAAAACTTCACTTCTCGGGTAAAGGCTGTTGCGAAAACCTTACTTCTCGGGTCAAGAAGGTTGCGAAAACTCTCCTTTTCGCAAGAAGAAGGTTGCGAAAACCTTCTTTTCTGTAACAACCCATCCCAAACATACATCATATAACACAATATGCATTTCATCATAAAAGAACATAGATACACATACGGTCCCTTAGTCTCAAAACTGTACAATACATATTTCAGTACAAACTTTTAGCTAAAAATTTACGTCACAACTAACAGACTATTGATACAAAACGTTTCATGAAAACTTCATAAACACACAGCCTCCAAAAGCATATCATAAATTATCCTTTCCTTTGCTCTTACTTGCTTGTGAGTTCCAGATCAGTGCAACGAACAGTAGAAATCAACAGATATGAACAAGTATTATGATATCAAATGGTCATCCAATTCACTTTCAGTAAGTAGAGAGAATTACAATAAGTTTGTGAA
Source organism: Saussurea involucrata (assembly GCA_033807775.1). Lineage (NCBI taxonomy): Eukaryota > Viridiplantae > Streptophyta > Magnoliopsida > Asterales > Asteraceae > Saussurea > Saussurea involucrata. The sequence continues at coordinate 32,294,198 of CM066316.1, forward strand.
AGTGGAAAATAGACAACTAGCTTAATTTCTAAAGCAAATACACATTATATACTCTGGGCCCATGGCATGTAAGCCCATGACCCGTTGACACTTTAAGGCTCAAAATACAAGAATATCAATTTAGCCCTTGACCTTCTATTCAACCAAATTTGACCCTAACAATCTCCCCCTTTGAATTGAAGTTCGAGTTCGCGCCAGTTCTCGACATATCTCTTTCAGAGCGCAAAGTGGATCTCGAACATTCTGATGGCTCGACGGAAGTCGATGCGGTCTTCGATCACTTCTAAAGAATTTTGTGCAGTTGTCTCATTAGAGTTGGGAACATACAAAACCTTTTGATTTTCGGAATCGTAAGTGATGATGTTATGAAGAGCATCTTTGACCTTGAGGAGTGTGCCATCACAGAATCTGTCGACCTGGCTGAAGCGAAGAAACCTCTTCTCTTTATGTTCGTTGATGTAGACTATCCCAAATACTAGTTCTAGAAAGCAGTGCGTTCTCGGGATACATCTTCAGTTCGGGCGCTTTCAGATTCGGTTTCAGCTGGTTTACCTTCTTTGCTATGTTCTCGATTCCCATTTGGAAGTCTGTGAGGTATGGCATCATGATAGTGTGAATTAGGAATCGACGGACAACCTCGAGCTCTTTGGTTACTTGAAGTGGTCGGATGGTTCTGGTTCGGAGGTCTTTCAGTATAGCGTCGGAAAATCTCCATTCATTACCGAGAAGATCATGATCCTTATTCCTCACCTGGAGGAATCTCTGAAGAAGCTATACGTTCACAGGTTACGCCCCATCGAGCCAACTTTTTTCCTTGGTATTTCCCATTTTGACAAGGAATACCAAAGCCAATACATAAATGCCATGAAGCAGTGACTGCCAGTTAGCCAAGTCCGAACCACGCACAAGATCTCTGAAGTGCTCAACATCTAAATCGGCCGAATCCTTAGAGTCATGTTTCCAGTATTCCCCGTCTGACGCGAAGACGGTAATGAATGGAGATTTTCCGAAGCTGACTTTAAGAAACTGGTCATAGTCAACGTTTTCGTCTTCATCAGTAGGAAAGATCAGGTTTACCTGGAGTTTTATCGCACTGGCGGCTTTTTCGTACCATGCGTTTTCAGTCTCGGGGTCGATCTCGGAATCTGGATCAATTAGATCAAGTGCGGGCCTATCTGATGCAGAATATGTGACCAATTTCTGTGTTTCTACCTCAGGCTTTTCAACCATCGGGTCTTCGTCGTCTGAGATGTCCATGTCTATGACCATCTTGACTTGGCTCAACTGGGCTTCAGGTTCATCTTCGGTTGCAGTTGCCACATTTGATGGTTCCGGTTGAACCACGGTTGTTTCAGGGAAGATTAGGGCGGACTCAGACAATCGTAGTCTCTTGTTCCCTCCCTCACGGTGATTAGGATCATCCTGGTCATCGTGCCGTCTCTTGAGTCCTCCAGCTTGACTCTTGCAGGTGTCTTCGAGTGAACCGACCCTTTCGGATAACGTTTTGGGCGCTTGTTGAACGTCATTGAGAGTCGTGTCAAGCTGGTCCAATCTGGTGGTAATGGATGACGAAGGAGCAGATACCTGTGATCGTAGAACTGAGATCAGGTCTGCTTCAGTAGAGGCATCGGTGTCGGTATGCTGGAGCAGCTGAGCCAAAAGCATAATCTGTAAGGTGTCCACATAATAAGTTGGTTGAACGGAAGCCGGTGGAGGTGTTGGTGCGGTTTCAGATTCGATTACCTTCTCTTTACCTTTGATCAAGCTTTTGAGTTTGTCGAGCTCGGTGGTGAAGTGCTGTTCCATCGCCTCGCGGACAACCTTTAGGGCATTGTCCAGAGATCCCTTTGACACAAAGTCGGGTAAGTTAACTCCGGGATCACTTAGATTACCCGTTGAGGCATCTACCTTAGAGGCAGAGCCACCTACGTTCACGGTTGGCGATGGTGTGGCCGTGGTAGGATTTCCTTCCGATCCTCGCGTTCCGCTTAAAGGCGGAGACACTACGGAAGTTCCGATCGGGTCACGAAGAGCATCTATTTGTAGAATCTCATCAAGTGTCCTAGCCGAAGAATGTTCTATTTCAAGTGGCTCTAGACTCGATGGTGCTTTGAAAGAAGGCGAGACCGGGGGTTGCTGGTCTCTTGTTTCAATACCAATACTCTCCAAGTGAGAGATCGGTAGAAGTTGTGTTGTGTCCCCTTGCAAAATTGAAACATCCGTGTTTGGAGAGGCGGATGAGTGGCTATGGAGGTCGTGCACTTGCGCAGCTAGGTCCATGGCGGCTTCTTCAATACCCTATCACAACGAATGAGATGGGATAGCAGATGTGGCTACCTGGATGACGCAGGTTTGGGGTCGCTCAGAAGCCTCTTTATTTTTACGGCTTAATCTCTCTTGATTTGTTTTCGATCTCAATTCTCTATGTCTCACATGTTCCAACTCTTCAACTATATCTCCCTCCGCTCTCCTTGTATCTCCCGTAATAGGCTTGGTTGTAGGGATGAGTGGGGGTGTGGGTGAGTCAGATGGGGTACCTTCGGTCAACTGTGGGTTTGGTCCGATACAGGATGGTATTAAGGAAGCGCGTATGGCACGGTCCGTATCGGATTCGGTGGAGTCATATTCCACGTTCTTAACCTGTCTTGTCGGCGAGGGGGTGGGTGGTCAGAAATGTACACTTCCATATCATGGTGAAGTGATGGTCTTTCGGTTTCAGTGACGACCGGGACCTCGTGTGGTCTAGTCGACGGTCCTGCTTCGGTCGTGGTTCGGGTGATGGGAGTGGGGGGATGTTGGCTTGTTCCGGCTTGGCTGGATTGGGTAGTACTGGCTCTGTTAGGACATTTAAATTGTCCTAAATAATAGAAAGTTTTGTAAAGTAATGGATTTGGGCCTAATGGGCTTAGATATGTAAATGGGCTTGGGCTTAAATGATGTAACAAGGGAAGGGGACTATAAATAGGTTATTTCATGTATTGTTGTAATCATTAGTTCATAATACAAAGATGTAGCTCTTAAACACTTTTGTGTTCTCTCTTTAGATTAGTTTACTTTTCTAATAATAAATAGTTCTCTTCTTCCTTATCTTGTTACAATTACTTGAAGTGTTGAAGATTATGGACTCACAATTGGTATTAGAGCTTAATCAGATCAGATTATGCACAATTTGAAGAAATTTTTGTCAATTTTTGAAGGAAATTTTTGTCAAATTTTGAAGAAAATTGAGGTTTTGAGTTTTTGATATTTTTCATGAAAAATCTTCAAGAATTTGGAATATGTTTGTGTTTTTGATTGATTCAAGTTTAGAAATCGATTATATTTGTTGTTTGGAACATATTGCAATTTACAGATTTGACTTTCAACAACAAATCAAAGTTTTGAAAAATCAATATTTTCAACAGTGTTCTTCATATTTTTTATTTCTTTCAAAGGTCACAAGAAAATGATGATTTTGTTAGAGATTAACCAAGTATTGTTGATGTTTGATTTCTCAGATTGACATTATTAATGTTTTTGTAACATATTACAACATTCATATCGAAATTTCAGCAACATATCAGTTCGTTACAGCAGATCTGAGTTCGACATTTTGTGTGTTCTTCGTCATTCACGTTAAACATGAAAATCGATTTCATTTTTCGTTGAAATCTGATAATCAAACAACCACATATCGTTTCGTTGTGATATTTCGATCATTGTGCAAGTTTTTGTTTCGAAAAACAGCAGTTTTCGTGGTTTTTAAGTGTTCACCGGAAAATTGTTCTCTCGCCGGAATCTGGAAAAAGTGGCCGGTGTTCATAACTGTCGGACGATCATAACTCTCGTACAAGCTTTATCCGACTTGTTCATCATAGTCGGACAACACTTGCATTCATAACTCTCGTACGAAACTTGTTCATAACTGTCGGACGTTGAATGCTCATAACTCTCGGACGTTGAATGCTCATAACTGTCAGACGATTTTTTTTAGTCAGACGATTTTTCTTGTCGTACACAACTGCTAGTCATAAAAAACTGCTTGTCGGACAAATCATTAGTCGGATAAACCTCTTGCCGGAAAACCGTGATATTCACAAATTAGTGTTTTTATGCTGCAGGATCGATAATTCTTTGTTGAACTCAATTGTTTTTCATATCAGGAACACAACGAAACAAACATAACTCGATTTCGTCAAAAAACGAGGAAGAAACACGAAAAAGAAAACTTCAGATCGTAAAATCTCGTTGATGATGGTGAATGAACAGTGATTTAACGATACCGTTAAGTCACCGTTAAATTTCTAACAATTTCGATCCTTTTTTTGTTAGTGTCAGTTAGTTAGTTATAGTTTTTGTCAGATTTGGTCCCTGTAGTTATACGTTGAGTCTTTTACAGTTTTAGTCTTGTAAAATCTCGCATATCCAATGCACCGCCCACACCTGTTCCCCTCCTATGCACTCTCAACACACCCCATCTGGGAGCCCCAGCTACTCGGACTCTACCTCCTCTCGTCCTTGGACCCTCACGTCTCTCGGTTCTATGTCCCTAGGGAGGTCCCTCCGGCTCTGGCTGGACCATGGGAGCAGCTAACTCTCTCCTATATTCTAACACACTTGGTGCATTGGGGTCCGCGTGTGCCAGTAGGGCTTTAGGTAAGGGCATGGCTCTGGCGTCAGATGGGTTGCGGATCACAAGATATTGTAGATGAAAGGGAGGACATATCGGATGGTTTATGCATCTCGGTATCCCTGGATTCGCATCCATGTGTTGTCTGACGGCCAGTGAGAGAAATCTTGGATATGGTAGAAATTTCTTTTGCTTTGACCCGCCGATTTGACGAATAGCCTGAACCATTTTGCGCCAGATGATCATCGGGAAGTCAACGTGCCTGTTGTAGCAAACCGCATGGAATAGACGCAGGAAGTCGGTTGTGCACTGGTCTATTCCCCTCCACCTGGATGATAGACATCTGTTCAGAATCGTGAACAGTGTGTACCAAATGGGCACAAGATATTTTCTGTTGAAGGCTGAAGGACGCTCGAGGGCGTGGTTGTATCCGAGTGCACGTATTTGAGCACACAATGTAGTCTCGTTGACGCGGGGTCGTAGCCTTGATGTCTTACGGTGGTGGCTTCAGGTAGTGATAGGAGGCGGCGGAACGACTCAGGTGTAAGCGTGAAAGGGTGGTTGTCGATCCTCGCCGTGATGGTTTGAGAATTGGTCGCTGTGACGACTTGGACAGTGATCCATACCTGATATACATATAGCACAGGGACGTCGGCTGTTGCAGTGAGGGCCTCACGGAGAGGGTGACCTAGTAAGATGTCCACGACCATACGGTGTTGTGGTCGAAACTCAGCGGCGTCCAACTGATGGTTGTTGGCTTCCATTTCGATGCCATGGTCTAGATGGACCAAGGCGTTATCGGATGCTTCATCTATAAATTCCTCTCGAGGAGGAATCTGCTCTTGGGGTTGTTGTTGTTGTTCTTGATCCGCCATGGAAAATATCTGACAAATAATCAATGTTAGAAAACCAGGCGGATGAACAATTGTAGGTGCGTACCTTTGCAGTAATTGGCTCAACCTGGGACAGATTGAGGACTGGCAGTGATAGAACAAGGTACTGGAATAGAGGTGTCCGGACAAAACACTTTGAAACAAAGGTTTCCGGACAAACCAGGTTCTCCGGATAAGAGTATCCGGACAACCAAGGTTTCCGGATGTGATGAAGGTTTCCGGACAAAGTAGCAATCCAGACAAATTCGGTTTCCGGATAAGACATGAGTTTCCGGATGACTAGGGTACCGGACACCTCAACAATCCGGATAGTTGAACTTACCGGAAACCCTTAGGTTTCCAGACAACTAGGGTTACCGGATGTTGTGGGTGTCCGGATAAAATATCTTGCTTATGATAGTTTCCGGATGTTATGAATGTGTCCGGATCAAACTATCCGAACGACATCCGGATGGATCCAATCATGCCAAAAACCAACGCTAAACTAGTATCTAAGCAATCTCATAGAGTTGATTTGAGTATACGTTCATACGAGAGTGTATAAACCGACCTACATCACACTGAGATTTGTCGAACTGTTGTCGACGTGAGAAATGGGTTTCGGAAACCCTGATTCGAATAAATCGATGGTCGATTTGTGTGATTTAGTGTGTCAGGTGAGCGTAAACGAGATCGAGATCGCAAATAGTGAAGCATACCTGAGTGTGGAACCGAACTTGAGTGAGAATCGTCGATTGTGAGAGTGTCCGTTTGAGAGAGAAAGCGAGGGGTTTTCGTGTGGGATTCAAAATATCCGGATAATAGAAACAGTAGAATATCCGGATTACTTATATATGAGACTATCTCTCTGGGTGGGTCATCCGGATACCCATACGGAAACCTATCCGGATAGGGGTATCCAGAAAGCTCTCCGGATATTGAGAAGAAATTCCAATTTTGGTCCTTGAGATTCAAAAGTCCCAAAACTTGTTACTGTTTGACATGGAAATAGCATTCTCTCGCTCCCCCTCAAACTGAGCATGGGGATTTCTCTGCTCCCCCTCGGAATGTGCAGGTGTGTGCAATGGGGAGACGAACACTTTAAAAAAACTTTGATACTTTTAAAGAAAAAATTGTGTGTCGCTCCCCCGCAAATGATGAACATATAGTTATATGCTCCCCCTCAGAACGTGCGCGTAGAGTTAAATGAAGCACACTTGGAGTATCCACACAATAAGGCTTTTTACAGTTTAAACAATAGTTGTGTGACACTCCCCCTCAAATATAGAAAGAACTTACCTGATACTTCTCTATGCTCCCCCTGAACACATAAACAACTTGTGAAAGCACATATATCATTATTGGAATTAGACGACAGTAATTAACAGAAAAAAGGAAACACGCGTGGAAAGAAAGCAAACAAGCAAAATCTACCTAATAAATACAGAGACTCAATCTAACTGTGTAACTGATACAAGTAGAATACAGATGCGAGAAAGTGTATGCTCAATCATCTGGAGTGTGAACAACGGATGGTGAGTAGACAGTTTCTCGTAGATGTATGGAACTTGTATCGGGCATACAATCAGATCAAGTCTTCAGATTTAGCATACCTAACCTGGACACTAGATAATTAAAGCGTTTTTCGTCCAAGGGTTTTGTAAACAAGTCTGCTAACTGATGTTCTGTATTTACAAACTAGAGTTCGACTGTACCTCTTTCTACTTGATCCTTGATAAAATGGTACCGAACGTCTATGTGCTTCGTCTTTGTATGCTGGACCGGATTGTTGGATATGGCAATAGCGCTCTTCGAGTCGCAGTAGATGGGCACCTTGACGTATGTGAAACCGTAGTCCTTGAGTTGCGTGCGCAGCCATATCCCTTGTGAACAGCAGCTTGTGGCAGCCACATATTCCTCCTCGGCAGTCGACGTAGAGACACGATGTTGCTTCTTGGATGCCCAACTCCCCAAGTTGTCGCCCAAGAACCGCACATGACCCGATGTGCTCTTCCGATCCATCATGCTACCCGCATGATCCGCATCAGAGTATGCATATAGCTAAAAATCTGTCTCTTTCGGGTACCATAAGCCAAGATCAGCAGTACCACGTAAATAACAAAAAATTCGTTTAACAACGATTAAGTGAGACTCTTTTGGTTTTTACTGAAACCAGGCGCAAAGAAATGTCGAGAACATGATGCCCGGTCTACTAGCAGTTAAGTACATTAAAGAACCAATCATTCCCCGGTATGTTTTAGTATCCACATCCTTTCCGTTAGGATCGGCGTGTAACTTTGTATCGGGTGCCATGGGAGTTTTCATCGGTGAGGACTGTTCCATCTGGAATTTCTTAAGAATATCCCGGATGTACTTAGCCTGATTTATGAATATCTCGGTCGACAGTTTTTTAACTTGAAGGCCAAGGAAGAAATCCATCTCACACAACATACTCATTTTGAAAAAAAAATTCCCATTAATTTGGCAAAGTTCTTAGCAGACTGTGGATTAGTAGAACCGAAAATTATGTCATCGACATACACTTGAACTAACACTATATGACCTTTTTCCTTTTTAATAAAGAGAGTTGTATCGATTTTACCTCGTGAAAATTTTGACTTTATTTAAAACTATGATAACGTATCATACCAGGCCCGTGGAGCTTGCTTCAGACCGTAGAGTGCCTTGTCTAGGATATAGACATGGTCAGGCTTCTTCTCGTCCACAAACCCATCTGGTTGAGATACGTACACTTCTTCCTTGAGTTCGTCGTTGAGAAATGCGGTCTTCACATCCATTTGAAAGACCGTGAAGTTCTTGTGTTCGACGTATGCAATGAACATACGTATTGCTTCGATTCTCGCCACCGGAGCGTATGTCTCGTCATAGTCTATCCCTTCTTGTGGACGGTATCCCTTGGCCATGAGACGCGCCTTGTTTCGAACGATGATGTCGTCCTCGTCCTTCTTGTTCTTGAAGATCCATTTAGTGCCAATCACCGTCTTGAGAGAAGGACGTGGGACAAGTCGCCATACTTTGAGAGCCTCGAATTGGTTGAGCACCTCTTACATGGCCATGACCCAGTCCGGATCTTCGAGTGCTTCGCGGATGGTGGTAGGCTCGATCTTACTCAGAAATCCAGAGAAGAGGCTGAAATTGGCCGATGCGCCTCGCGTTTGGACTAGAGTGGAGGGATCACCGATGATCTGGTGCAGGGGATGAGCTCTTGTCCATTTGGTGGTGTGTGGAAGCGGATGTTGAGTGGAGTGTGATATGTCCGGATCCACGTAACCACCAGTCGAAAGGTCTTGTACAGCTTTGAGTGTAGCGGGTTGGTTTCTTGGAGGAGACGGGGAAGGATTCGTCGAAGGTTGAGCAACTTCTGGTTCCGAGGAATGCAGAGGCTGATCAATGATTGTAGTAGAGGACGAATCATGAGGAGCGATCTCCGGGTTTTGCACTGGTTCCTCCAGGGGGATGACTGTATCAGATGATGTTGATGATGATGGTTGAGGTGTCTCCATTGTGAGTGTTGGAGTGCTGGTCGAGGGCGGCGGACCGGATAGATTTGCTGAATCCTCGATTTGAGCAACTTCAAGTCTTGGTTGCGCTGAGACACGAGGGGTAGAAATGTTAAGCATATCATCATAAAAATATTGAAACAGTGAATCTAAATCTGAAAGATCAGCATTTGACGTAGATGCATGATTCGGATTTACTGTCGTTTGTGCAGATCCCGAACGTGGAATTTCGGAAGCTAGCACGCCAATTAAACCGGGTTCTGAACTGATGTTTTCAGAAGCCAAATCTGCGGCTTCGTCGAATGTCACGTTTACACTCTCAGTAACGGTTTTAGTCCGTTTGTTGTAAATGCGATACGCCTTAGCCTGCATGGAGTATCCTATGAAAACTCCTTCGTCCGCCTTCAGGCTGAATTTGCCGAGATCATCTTTGACATTGAGGACGTAGCACGTGCATCCGAACGCATGGAAATACTTGATGTTCGGAACGCGGTTGTTCATGATCTCGTACGACATCTTGTTGAACCGCTTGTTGATAATAGAGAGGTTTTGTGTGTAACATGCAGTAGACACCGCTTCGGCCAAGAGAAATAGGGGCAGTGTGGATTGAGAAAGCATCGTGCAAGCGGCTTCGACGAGGGTACAATTGCTTCTTTCCACCACTCCGTTTTGTTGAGGAGTGCGTGCGGTCGAGAAGGTTTGCGAAATACCGACTGAAGTCAGGTATTCGTTCACCGTTTGATTCTTGAATTCCGTCCCGTTGTCGGTCCTGATAATCTGAACATGTTGTTGAAGGTTCAGTTGGATGGTCTTCAGATTGTTGATGATCAGTTCCGGGGTTTCGTCCTTCGTGCGTAGGAACTTCACCCAAGTGCGGCGTGAGAAATCATCCACCATCACCAGGACGTACTTGCGCTTGTTGATGCTCTGAACGCGTATCGGTCCACACAAATCCATATGGATAAGTTCGAGGGACCGTGATGTGCTCGGAGCGGCCTTCGGCTTGTGTGTTGCTCGCTTCATCTTTCCCATTTCGCATGCCCTGCAGAGTCGGTCCTTCAGAAATTAAAGGTCGGGCATGCCTTTCACGTGTCCGCCAAGCACCAGTTTGTTGATACTCTTAAAGTTCAGGTGCGAAAGACGTCGTTGCCAAATCCACGCTTACTGGGAATTGGCCTTTGACATCAGGCAGACAGAATTATCGGTCTTCAGGGCTGCGAGGTCGATGGTGTAGAGGTTGGTCTTTCGCTTTCCAACCAGTAGCTCCGTTCCGTCGTCTGTGAGAATGCTACATCTTTTGGCCTTGAATCTGACCTCTAGATCTTTGTCGCAGAATTGGCCGATACTGAACAAGTTGTGTCATAATCCCGCGACGTATGAAACTTTCTTGATGGTGATCTTGTCTTGGACAATGTCGTCGTAGCCCAAAATCGGCGCCTTGTCATCGTTCCCGAATCTCACGTCTCTGCAATATTGTTCCTTGTAGTTCGTGAGAAGCTCCCTCCTTCCGGTCATGTGCTTGGAGCATCCAGAATCTAAGTACCACACATGACCGTCCTGGAAAACGAGATTAGCGGACTTTAGGTACCCATATTAAAATGGGTCCTAGAGGATTAGGTTTTACACCTTTCAGAGGAACTTGTTTTGAAGGAGGTTGCCTCTTAGGTGTAGGTTTAACCTCAGTAGGAGGAACCCGTTTTGAAATGGGTTTCCTTTCTTGCTTTGGTTTAACCTCTGATTGGGGACCCCGTGTAGATTTAGATTTCTTTTTGTCTTTACGGGGTCTGCGTTTGGGTGCAGAATTATACATATGATATGACCCAAACCAATCATTATTATTAATGTCATCAAAGTCATTCCATTCACAACTAGAACAACACAAACAATCATGCGATAATTGAATTAAACGCTGAATGGAATAAAGTTTAATCGGAAATTTAATGTCTTGTTTAACAAAATCATTCCTATGATTCCAAGCACAATCATTTTTGTTCATTCTAGGGTAGAAAACGGTATTAAATGACTTCAACGCTGCATTCTCGGTAGATTCCTTAGCTAGCCACTTTTGTTTGTCCTGTTTAGCTCGACCGGTTTTATCTGAAACAACATTGACAGCATGGTCAGTGGCTTTTGAGGAAGCAGGATTTTTGGCAGTCGATCAATCGGTCTTTTGCCTCGGCTGTGATTGTTTTTGAGAATCTGACTTGGTTTTAGAAATCTTAATCACAGTCGGGGTCATTGTTTTGGAACATTCACCATTTTGAAAATTGACCGGTCGATTAACTACTGGCGAAAGAAAGTCAGTATGACTTGGAAGAGGTTTATCGAAGGGGAACGATTCAAACTCCTCATCAGAATTTCCCTCGGAATTCATAAATTCTGAGAAATCAATATCCGGAATAACAGGACTTGGATCGGTCGAGGAAGGTGAGGAACACTTGGTGCTTGTGTGTTTCGGTGAATTTGGTGCGGAAGCTAGGAAAAAATCAGTGTTTAAATTCCTTAACACACTCTTATCTTGAGACTCATTACCGTCTTGGGAAGAGATTTTTCCAATGAAAGCTTTACACGAAGATGTATCACATGAACTGGAGGAAAGATCGGGCGAAATCTGCTTTTCAGTTTGGAGTAGGTCAATCTGCTCTTTGAGCTGACCATTTCTCGTATGCTCCTTTATCGCTTCTGTTGCCAAGGCAGACAGTTTAGATGTGAGCTTGTTGATTTCACACCGAAGGATTTCCTGTCCTTCATCCGACACAGCTTCGGTTTTCTCGGACTTGAGATTCTCAAGTTCTTTGATAAGCGCTGACTTTTCTTTTTGAAAACAAGTCCTTTCCTTCTCGAGTGACTCTTCTAACTCGACTATTTTTGCTTCCAAGACGAGAGGGGGAACATAGAGTTTGAACTCATCCGTCTCAGTCTTGGGTTCGGGTGCTTGGACCTCATCCTTTTTGGAGGAATCCTTGGGCGTCACAACCTTATAGCAGTCAAAATAGTCATTCGAGAGGTATTTCTTTTGATTATTTTCATAATAATAGTTCAACGGCTCATAACAAAAAGGAAGATGCATTTTTGTCGTGTGTTTTCGCTTATATTCCTCAGTTTCCTCTTCCTTTTCAGGTTTAACAGGACCAGTCCATTTTATCCCATATTCAAGATACTTTTTGTCTATTCCAAAACAGCCAAAGTCATACAATGTAGGTCTTTTGAATATACCCTTTTTCAAGTAGTGTGGGTAATCGTATCCGATTCCCCATTCCTTGTTAAAGTAAGTGAACTCCTTGGGTTTATTCATGTGAATTGTCTGATCAGTTTGACCTCTTTTGTGGAGTTTGGTGTCAAGATCAACTATTTTATTGACAAACTCCTTGTGTTGAATTTGAAGAGCAGAGCATTGATAAACAATTTCTGCTTTCTCATTCTCACACTGATCAAGCTGTGATTGTAGTTCAGATATTTTGGCCCTTAAGTCTTTAGGTGCTATTGAAAGATTTTTGCATTTTTCTTTTAAATTAGCATTTTTGGACTTATGTTTCTCAGTTATTCGCTTTTGAACATCTAGCTTTTCAGATAGTGATTTAATCTCAAGCAGTTGTTCATTAGTGGTGGCCTTATGGGAATCTATCCGTTCAACAAGAGGTTGCATTTGGTTATAAAGATCTTGATAGATAGGTTCACATACCTGACACAGCTTTGTCTTTTCTTCTTCAGCAGGAGAGTGTGGTAGTCCATAAAAGCATCAACACCATCAGATTCGCTTTCATCATCAAAACGACCCAACCATTAGTCATCTTCTACAAATAGAGCTTCTCTTGCTTCTTTTTGTTCTGCCAAAGCGAGCTTTGCCTTGTAGTAATGAGCGTTCTTCACAACAGGCTTTCTACAGTCTTTGGCAAAATGAGCTAACTTCCCGCAGTTGTAGCAAGTAACGGGTTCGTCCTTCTTTGTCTCGGGCTTGCGGTCCTCTTTGTCATTCTTCTCTTTCTTGTCAGGCTGAGTGTGATCATATGCTTTCTTCTTGTTGGGATTTTATGTTCAAAACATGGGTTTCAAAAACCATAAGAGGTAAAGTATTTTACGCAACGGAAGCAAAAATTTGAACAAAAACATAAAACCATTTTACTCCCACCAAGGATCTTGTTACATGCAAGAAAAGATAAATAAGAACATACCAAGAGAGTTTAGACAATACAACATTTGTAGACTTTGAATCCTCTTGGGAGGTTGGAAGTTGATGAAGATGGTAGAACCCAAAATCGAGCTCCTCTAGCGGTATCCACCACAAGCAAATGACAGCTTCCGGAATGCTAGTTCTTCTTCTATCTTGATGCAAGAACTCTAACAATCACTATTATAGAACTTGAAAGAGATGAACACAAAACACACACACACACTATGTGTGTGTGTTTCGGCCGAAGGTAGGGGAGAGAGAGAGAAAGAGAGCCAAATTCAAGTGTGTTATGTTCCTTCTTTAAAAAAATCTCTAGTTTTATTATTACCAAGGTCATCTCTATTGGTTACCAAAAGAAGGTCCAACCAAAACACATGCAATATTACAAAACAAACCCTCTAGATTTAAGATGTTTAAAATCAAGGTTTAAGTATCTTAAACTTCCTCTTGAAATCCCTCCTTTCTTTTTAGTTATATAAAATGAATCCATCATATGTATTATTTTATTTAACCAATAAATATATTATTTGCATCTAATATTATAAATCATATTTATAAATATTTTCAAGAATTAATTAATATTTATCAAGAATCAAGTTCTTATAAATATCAATTTGGTGTCTACTTGTTGTTTGGTGAGACCCTATAGGATCATATATTACCGGTAATATTATTTTATAATCATTCTTGAGCATATAGATCCAACAATCTCCCACTTGCTCAAGATTGCATTATAGAATAATATAGACAGTGGTGGACGTCTAGCAACATCTCACTGCCCCCAGCAACGTATGACTGTAAGTGACATTCAACAACATCCAATTCCCACGAGCTCATAGCTTCAATTGATGTATTAGGTGTGGTATCAGTTATCCCTTTGTTTAGACATCATGTTGAACATGAGACATGGATCACTATCATTCTCATCTATTGTTCAACTTTTGGTAAGGCGCCTTAGACGTCTCACTCTTAACATATATAGAGAAACAAATCCCATCCTGACTACATACACCTCTCGTGCAGTTTATGCCATGCCCAATAATGGCCTTTATAGCTGCCTTTTTCAAGAACAACGGTTAACCATATCAAAACATAACACTCCCTACATTTGAGTTCCAAATATGCATCTCAGGTCGAAGGATACAAAAATACTACCGTTATTCAAGAATCACTTGTGACTACGATCCATGAAGTGATCTTGAAGCGGGTCAGGTCCAATACTTGTTCCCTAACACGTACCTATGAACTTGGTTGCAACACTTTGCCACTTTTACTCTAAAAAGTCAACCAATCCAATTCATATTAGTCTTACTTCATAGTTGCTCCCACAATTATGATCGACTATGGACATTTTGAATAACTAATTTATTCAAGGATTTAAAACATGCTAATATAGAACACAACGAGTATGAAAAGATCATATCCTATATATCTAACTTAAACAATATACTTGTTGCTCAACTTGTTCCAATATCCAAATACTAATTCCAAATCAAATTGATTTGTGTGAACTTTGTGAATACTAACTTCTCCATTTTTAACTTTATTTTGAATATAGTCAAAAGTTTGGAGTAGGTGCTTGGTACTCTGATGTGACATCGGGTCCTTTAGCTTGCGTAATGGCACCCACATTCTCACAAAAGATTTCTAGAAGATCCTGAATGGGAGGTATCTACCTAGATTTTCAATGAACTCTTTCATCCAAGCATCTTTCTTTTGCAGTTTCTAAAGCAGTAGTGTATTCTTATTTTGTAGTGTATTATGCAATTTTACCTTCGCTTGGAACCTTTTTCAAGCGAACTAGTTCTTCATTCACAATGAAGATATTTCCCTTTTGTGATCGAGAACCTTCTCGATCTTTGTGGAAGCTATTATTAGTGTAACATTTTACTATGATCTTCTTCCAACCCTCGGTTAAGGAACACTTGTTTGTTCTTCGTAAGTGCCTTAAATTGTTCTATACAATCATCCAATGACATTCCCTCGTATTTCATTGGTATCTCCTTTCTAATGCTCTAAAGCATTATGATACATTCGATCTAGTGCATGTCATGGTATATATGATAGATCCAATTCCCGAAGCATATGGAACACAAATCATTTTATCTAGCTCAGCCTTTATGCTAGAACATTGAGATATGTTCAAAATGATGTGTTATCATACTTGCAAGAAACTACCTTTAGAGCCTTGCATCTTGAACCTTTCAAGATCATGTCTACTTATGCACTTTGACTTAAACTTATAAGTCATCTTGATCCAATCTTTAAAGATCTCTC
Organism: Saussurea involucrata; assembly: GCA_033807775.1. Taxonomy (NCBI): domain Eukaryota; kingdom Viridiplantae; phylum Streptophyta; class Magnoliopsida; order Asterales; family Asteraceae; genus Saussurea; species Saussurea involucrata. Next base: position 32,309,648 of record CM066316.1, read on the forward strand.
TTTCAAGAATAAAATTATCTTTTTCTAAGTCTTTTATTAAGGAAATACTGTCCGAGCAAAAACATGATGTTTTGCTAAGTCAGAAAGTTAATTTCCAAATACTAGTATGTCTTGCACATACAGGATTAGGAATTTTACTGCGCTCCCACTAGTTTTAGCAAATACATGAGTCATCTTTTATTTTGATGAAAATTAAACTTTTAATTTTCTTGTCAAAATGAAGATTCCAGTTTTGAGATACTTGTACTGATCCATGAATGGATTGTATCTCAGTGTTCATGGCTCTAAGCCACTTACCAGATTCAGAATCTGACATAGCACTTTAGTAGTTGATGGGCTTGCTAGAAGCCTATCATACGTCATTCTTTATGAGAAATCGATTTTTCTCGAGTTTCTGAATGATTCTACTAGATTTGCGAACACTTGGTGTTTTTACTAAGTTTTGATCAATCAAATTGTTCAGTTTCAACAACCTTTGTTTGATAACTAGTGCCAACCAATAAGTGCATTAGGTTATGAGGTTCTTGATTCCCTTCAAGTTCCTTAACACTCCCACTTGCCTTTCCCAAAAATAACTTGCTTTCTAAGAACTTGGCTTTGGAACAATAAACAATTTTATTGTTTGTGGGATTGTAGAATCGGTATATAAAACAATTTATAGTATATTCTACAATATATGCATTTGGTAGATATTGGGTTGAGTTTACTTGAAGCTTATTGTCTTACATGAGCTTCATAAACCCACACCTTCAACCAAGACTAAGGATGAAAAAACTTTCATACGAAATCTTATAAGGTGTCTTGTCTACCTTTTGGTTGGTGTCAAAAAGTACGGTTTACTTTAACTAGGGCAGAATTCCGAATTTGATATAGGAATAGTACTTCTACTCATCATAGAGCGAACCATATTTAATAAGGTTCGGTTCATCCTTTCGGATATACACAATTTCTAAGATGATCCAAGAGTTCTTGGTTTAGATACTATCCTCCTATATTAGAAAAGACTTTAATGGTACTGCTGAGTTGTTTTCTTAAACTTCACTTTGAAACAACTTAAATTACTTCAAATGCTTCATTTTTATGTTCCATAAACTTCAACAATTGAAATCGTCAGTGAAGGTATTATCTATCACCATATCTAGACTTGGTTTTGAGAGACCATATACATCAACATGTATCAATTCTAAAAAAAAACTTTTTCTCCTTCTCTATGAATTAGAGAAAAGAGCTATATTCAACTTTATCAAGATCGCTTATATCAAATGAAAATATTTATATTTAGTTTAAAAGTTTAAAATTTAGATATGCGTTTAATTTTCTTGATTTAGTTGACTATTTCATGTGTAGACTTGATTCAAAACACATTTGAGTCTTATGGTGAATATATAAAACCATGTCTTAGAAGACTTTTGAGATTCACTTTATTATTCAATTAGGAGGACTAGTTCTCGAAATAGAATAATTCAATTTGAATATGAATATAATCGTTTCCAAAACGGTTAAGTGAATTTCATTCAATCAATAGACATGTGACTGAAAAATAATAATTTAGTCAAACTAAATTCAAATATTGTTCGAAACAAACATTGTTTAACAATACAAGCCATATGGTTTCATAATAGAATCCTCTATAAGCTTGGTATGCATTCCTGCTTACTTGCCCATGTGGATCACCATTTTGCTTGTCATTCAGTCATCTACTTTTCTTGATCATCTGTAACATATTAGAAAAGCGAGTTTTACACTTAGTATCAAATACACAAGTGTAAGATATAAAAGAAAAAAAATTATATCTATCCAATAGATACCTGAAGGACATTCCTTTGTTAGAAAACATTCAGATGACAATTCTCTCTTCCATGACCAAGGTAACCACACTTACCACATGTAAACGCTTCCATAGAAAGATTCTTATCAAACGTCTCTAGCATTGTATGCAACTGTGAGACCGAAAAAACTTTGAGGCCCAACCTTTTGATAAAGGCATCAAATTTTGGGGTCAATGATCTAAGGATCATATCTATGGCCAATAGTTCGGGATAAGGATAACCAAGGTTATCCAAATAATCAAGGTGCGTCCTCATCCTCTGAACATGTGTGTTTACATCTGGGTCTTCCTCCATCTTAGTTCTATAAAGTGCCTGAAGAGTTCTCAGGCGTTCACTTAACACATAGCTTTGATGAAGCTCCCCTAAGTGGATTATCATTTCTAGTGCCGTATATGAGAATATCTCCACATCTTCTCGTAAGAGTGGATCCATAGTCTCAAGCATAAGACGTGATATGTCGATTGAATCATCATTATGTTTCAAACAAGCCTTGTGATCTTCAGTGGAGGTAAGAGGAGGTTCTTGACGAAGAGGTACGTTAAGAAGATATGATCTGTGTTCACTTTTGAGAACTTGTCTCAATCTGCGAAACCAACTCGGGAAGTTTTGAGTGGTTAACTTTTCTTGGTTAAGCCATGCTCTTAGGGATAAATTAATTGTAGTGTTTGCATATTGGGCCATCTACAAAATTTAACAAAGTTAATATAGTATTTTCAATATTAATTATTAAGCAAATTAATTACCCTTTCGTTTTCTAAAAAAAATTAATTTGCATATAATCTAGGACCCAACGTTGCAAAACAAATGAAACGGTTAGGTGACCTTTATCCCGTCCATTTAATCCAACAAGGTAGGTAACGTTTATCGATTACATCGAATGTAATTCCTAGCGTTATGGGATCCTTAACAACTTGTTTGTTAATTGGCATGTTTGATCTCATCTATGCCTTGGGTTTCTAATGCTTAGGTGACCTTTATCACAAAAGATTCTCAATCAAGTCATCCTACTTGAAACAACATGTGAAACTCACATCTATGCGGTTAGGTGACCTTTATCCCACAAAGACATAAGAATCACCTCATCCATCTCAAGACAATCCAAGTGGTTAGGTGACCTTTATCCCACAAGGGTGTCATAGTGACGTATTTGAGTGTTTCTCAAAAGGACGGCATATGACTTGTGTTTATAAAAGGGATTTTAGATGTTTTACAATTCTAGTTTTGAAAACATTTTTAGTATCATGTGATTTTGCATGCATTTAATAATACATGGTATTTAATTAAAATCTTACTACTCATCAAATGGTTTCTTTTAGTTAAATAAAATCTCTATTTTATCAACTAATTATATATGATCATATGTTAATATTAACGTTTGAGCTTGATCATAATAAGAACCATTTATAGTCTTTTAATAAAACACTTTTATTTTTATATTATGAATTTATGTGAGTTTCAAAATCTCCATTTAAACTCCTATTATAAAACTCAAAATCTCAATTTTTGTCTTAAAAACCATAGTACCATATATTGCATGCATCCAATAATCAAGGTACTCTTTTAAAAAAAAAAAATCATCAAAATGAATAAATTTAAAATCTCCATTTTAAATAATTTGGTTCAATTAAAAATCCAATTTTTAATGTTACGTCGTTTTTAAATAAACAATCTTATATAAAACGTATTTGAACCAATTTGCATGTCATTGATTTAAAATCTCCATTTTAAATATTGGTTGATATAAAATCTCTATTTTAAACTTGGTTCATTTAAAATCTAATTTTAAAATTTGTCGCTTCAACTTTAAACAATTTTAATTAAGCGCGTTTGAACCAATTTTATGTTCTTTACTAGCATACAATATCCTATATTTTAACGCATCAAAAAGAACATAATCAACCATAAACATGCAAAAGAATGTGCATAAAACAAAGCCATTTCTAATGACATTTCTTGTGAGCCAAAACAAGAAATGTCAAGTCCATTCCTAAGGGACAAAAAAAAACTTCAAGCTCCCACTTGCTCTAGTATCTCCATGCAAACAAGACATCAAGCTCAATCTTCAAGCTCCATGTTGGCCTTCTTCTTGTTACATTTTATAAAATAAAAAACTAGTTCTAACAACTAATCTAATACTTACAAAATGAACAAAAAAAACATGAAATAATAAAACCTATTTACTATTACAAACCAACATGAATAATAATAAAAATTAAAACAAATTTAAAGGAAACAACACAACAACCAACACATTGGTCCATGGCTTGTTTATGCACATATTACTCATAAATAACATAAAACAACACTTTGTTTTTGGTAGGCAACTTTTATGCAACAAAAATGCATGTTGAAATTTTGTTACATAAAATATATATATAAAAAAAACAAACTAGTTGCCTAAAAGCCATGTATGAACTTTTCATATAAAATGAAATTTTATCCATGGCTTCCAAAAACCAAGTTTTATCCAAATAAAACATTTTTATCTAATCATGCATTATAACATAGGCTCTGATACCACTTGTTGGGATTTTATGTTCAAATAATGGGTTTCAAAAACCATAAGAGGTAAAGTATTTTACGCAACGGAAGCAAAAATTTGAACAAAAACATAAAACCATTTTACTCCCACCAAGGATCTTGTTACATGCAAGAAAAGATAAATAAGAACATACCAAGAGAGTTTAAACAATACAACCTTTGTAGACTTTGAATCCTCTTGGGAGGTTGGAAGTTGATGAAGATGGTAGAACCCAAAATAGAGCTCCTCTAGCGGTATCCACCACAAGCAAATGACACCTTCCGGAATGCTAGTTCTTCTTCTATCTTGATGAAAGAACTCTAACAATCTCTACTATAGAACTTGAAAGAGATGAACACAAAACACACACACACTATGTGTGTGTGTTTCGGCCGAAGGTAGGGGAGAGGGAGAGAGAGAGAGACAAATTCAAGTGTGTTATGTTCCTTCTTTAAAAAAAATCTCTAGTTTTATTATTACCAAGGTCATCTCTATTGGTTACCAAAAGTGGGTCCAACCAAAACACATGCAATATTACAAAACAAACCCTCTAGATTTAAGATGTTTAAAATCAAGGTTTAAGTATCTTAAACTTCCTCTTGACTTCTTTCCTTCATATTTGTCCTGATAATCATGGCGCTTGTTGGAGGAGGTGGAGTAGCGTTGATTATTGGACGTCGGCTTCTTAAAGAACTTCTTTTGCTGGAAGGATTTGGAGAGCAGAGCCATTGCTTTCTTCACAGCTGTTAACTCAGGATCAGAATCACTGTCCTCCTTTTCTTCAGACTCGGGCTCAGATTAACTTGGCTCTTTGGCACATTTAGAATGACGGCTGGAAGTTTTCCCTCATTTGGAAAACATAAGAGCAAGTGGATCAGCAGGTGGCTTGGATGCAGTCTTCTTTTAGTTCAGAATCTCCATCACCTCATCTTCATCTTGAAGAAGCATCTCATAGAGTTTGTGGATGCCAACGTTCTCCATCAAGTGGTTGTGCTTGACGTGAGATGCAAATACCTTCCACTCGGGCAATAGGTTGTTGAGAAACTTGAGCGCGTTCTCCGTGTTAGATCGAGTAATGTGGGTTTTGTGTAGCTCGTTGAGGAGAAGACAAAACCGTTCATAGGTCTGGGAGAGAGATTCGCCGGTGCGCTGCTTGAACCCATCAAACATGGTTATACAGCTGTTAATCTTCAGTTGGTTCCCGACTTTACTCCCGCTCATCATTTTCTCCACCTGATCCCACATGCCATTTGCTGTCTTTTTGTAGCCGTCGATTGCTGTGTAGATCGTGTTGGGTAAAGCCTGAACAAGATACCTCTTAGCATGATTTTCTCCCTCAAGCATGACTCTTTCGTCGGCAGTCATATCGGAGAGTGTCTTAACCTCGTAACGAACTTGACCACCTTCTTCAGTTGCAGGTATAGTCTTATGTACTCGAAGTTATCCTTTGACTCAATAAAGATTATGAATCTGTCCCGCCACTGGCTGTATTCACCTTGGTAGAGGCAAGGCGGCTTGGAGTCGGTGCCGATAGCGAGAGCGTCGCGCGAAGACATTTTTTGTTGCACTAACGTGATCTTCAGACGATTGGTTCGATTCAAAGTGAGATCCTAACGCAAGGCGCTAAGAGTGATGTCCTAACGCAGGTTCTAAGAGAGATCTAGGCTAAACAGGTAAGAAACTGGCTAAACAGAACTTACCGGATAGGAATCCGGATGATAAGTGTCTGATTTGGAAGTGTCCGGATCAGATGTGTGCGTAAGTGTTCAGATTAGCAGAAGTATCCGGGTAACTTCAGAGGTGTCCGGATAGCTGAAGGTTACCGGATGATTTAAGTTACCGGATAAAATATGAAAGACAAAACTTACCGGATAGCAAGGGATTTCCGGATGACAGAACTTACCGGACGATATTCCAGATAGTGTGACTTACCGGATGATATTCCGAATATTATGACTTACCGGACGATATTCCGGATAGTATGGATTACCCGGAAACAAAACAAATAACCGGAAACTTGGAGATGTCCGGGTAAATTGGATTTACCGGACACTTTAGGTTACCGGATGAGTTTTGACCGGAAAGCAATGAAAAATGAGAACTTACCCGGAAAGATGAAACGAAGTTCCGGAAAGTGATTGAGGTGTCCGGAAACATCGGCTGTATGTCCGGAAACTGCGGCTGTGGTTTCCAACTCGATGGGAATTCGATTAGAGTTGATGGGTAACTTCCTGAAACGTTAGAAACCTTCCAAAAAGAGCAAAATAACAGTACCCAAATCGATAATAAAGCAAAATAGCACGATTTTGAATAGAAATTTAGATTTTTAATATGAACAGAACTCAAAAACCACAACTTTGATTTTGCTTAAAAACCAGTTAGATGATCGAATTAGAACGAGAAAAATTGCAGAATCGCTAAGTAATATGATGCTAACAGAATGCTATAAACGAAACGAAGCACTTTTAACCGAATCAAAATATAGAATTTTAAAGCTAAGAGCACAGTCGATTGATTTGAAAAGAATTCTTACAAGAAATCCAAAAATTACTTTGAATCGATTCGTCCGTTTGCTCTGATACCAATTGTGAGTTCCAGATTAGTGCAATGAACAGTAGAAATCAACAGATATGAACAAGTATTATGATTTCAAATGGTCATCCAATTCACTTTCAGAAAGTAGAGAGAATTACAATAAGTTTGTGAAAGTGGAAAATAGACAACTAGCTTAATTTCTAAAGCAAATACACATTATATACTCTGGGTGTGAGTCCATGATCTTCTACACTTCAAGTAATTGTAACAAGATAAGGAAGGAGAGAACTATTTATTATTAGAAAAGTAAACTAATCTAGAGAGAGAACACAAAAGTGTTTAAAAGCTACATTGTGAATTAAGAACTTATTATTACAAATAACATGAAATGACCTATTTATTGCCCTCCCCCCTTGTTACAACAAGTAAGCCTAAGCCCATTTACATGTCAAAGCCCATTAGGCCCAAATCTATTACTTTACAAAACTTTCTAATTAATTAGGACAACTTAAAATGTCCTAACATTCTCCCCCTAAAGTTTTGGAAAGTAAAATCACTTGAATATCTTTACTCCTCCCCCCCCCATTGATTTTCTTGAAAAACTTTAGCGGTGCATTCTTCAAAAGTAGGCTCGGCTCCCCCTTGAAAATTGCTCTTATTCATCATATTTTCCACTTTAAAAATCGGATCCAATGTACTCCATAACCCCGACTAAATGCACTAAAATCATCTTCAAAGTGTATGCATTTAGTGTAAAATAGAGAATCCATCGTTGGACCACGAGTTGAGTAAGAATTCGGCTTAAGAGCTTGGTTCGAATTTGCTCGAAGAAGGAACGAAAAAAACACGCGCTACTCGGTAGGGATTTCGAGGAATCGAACACAAATCGATGTCGTGGAGATGGATGTGTGACAAACGAAGTATAAGAGTGATGCCACACGAGTTTCGTTAGCAAAATCCACGAAATTTGACGAATCTAACGGAAATTGGACCAAAAATGTTAGAAAAAAACTAACTGTCCCCTAACGGAATCCGTTAGTCACTATTCACCATCTTCAAAAACATCTCACGATCTGCACATTTCTGTTTCAACTTTCTTTCAACTTTCACGATCAAAAACTCTTCCAAATCATTTCATCACCTTCAATGATCATCCAGAAAAAATTATACATCATAATACATCGTAATAACAGCATCAACGAACCTCGGGCGTTGTAACAAACTTTTCCGACCACTAACAACTTTTTCCGGCAATGTAGACGATATAGAATACCATCAACAGTTTCTTAGCCTCCAATAATCATCAAAAGATGATTTTCAAGAAGAATTATGAGCATGAATGCCTAAAATCACAGTAGTACAAAACATAAACCTCACCGCCGGCAAATCCCGGTTTTCGGGTGTACTTATGAATTTTTCGGCGAGATGAAAATTTCAGCGTTCAAATCCGTTTATTTTCTCTCATTCATCACTCATAAATGTTTTCAATACAGATCACATGAACATGCATCGTCAAAACAACAGTAACGCAACTCCGGTGGAAGTCTCGTTTTTCCGGCAAGGAATAGCAGATTCCGGCGATGATATTCAACAGTTCTGAAAAACATGATTTGTTGCTGCAATTTGTTTCTAAAAGTTGTAGTATGATCGATGCACCAAAATTAACAAATTAATGAAGGAATAATTCGATCAAAACCAGAACTCCGACTAACATCCGGCAAAGTTCGATTTTCCGGTGAGAATGGAGCTGTCAACTTACAGTTTTCATATCTCGCTGATTTTTCGACCAAAATCAAATCTGAAAGTTGCTTTATGCTCTAAATATGTAAACAAACAGATCTGTGGACGAATTCTCGATCAAAACATCCAAGAATTGTAGATCGATTAATGAACATCTTTAAGATCCAAACCGAAACAATTGAATTCTATGAATCGTTGATGAAATTCAGATCTGAACGTTTTATTTCACTCTAAATCCACATGCAAACAGATCTTGTGAAGCTCAAAACAATTCATCCACATAAAAACTTTTGGATCATGAGAAATCTCGTGAAAAACACTAAAAAACTCTCGAAAATTTCGAAAATCATCAAAACTTGTCGAAATTCGATTCTAAAAATTGGAGATGATCTGGAATCGAATAACGAGCAAATCTTCAAGAGCATAAGAGATTTGAGCAAACTTACATGTAGATCGGGCTAATTTACTTGAAATGACGAGATCCGATGATCGTATCGAGAAAAGATTCATCGATTTGGCTCTGATACCAATTGTGAGTCCATGATCTTCTACACTTCAAGTAATTGTAACAAGATAAGGAAGGAGATAACTATTTATTATTATAAAAGTAAACTAATCTAGAGAGAGAACACAAAAGTGTTTAAAAGCTACATTGTGAATTATGAACTTATTATTACAAATAACATGAAATGACCTATGTATAGCCTTCCCCCTTGTTACAACAAGTAAGCCCAAGCCCATTTACATGTCAAAGCCCATTAGGCCTAAATCTATTACTTTACAAAACTTTCTAATTAATTAGGACAACTTAAAATGTCCTAACGCTGGGCGCAAGGCATGTAAGCCCACGGACCGTTGACACTTTAAGGCTCAAAATACAAGAATATCAATTTAGCCCTTGAACTTCTATTCAACCAAATTTGACCCTAACATTGGTCCTCGACCTGGAATACATATTTTTGAAAACAAAATTAGGGTTAGGCCAATTGGTCTAAATGAGAAAATCCCTGTTAGTTTAGTAATCATTTTGTAAAACACATGTATACAACAAGTATTTGAATACCAAGCATGACTTATATGCACTGTGTACAACTCTTTCACATGGCCATATTAGTTGGTTGCGCTAAACCAACTAATCAATTTACTCCGCTGCACTGAAATACAACCAACTCCGCTGTCCCTCCGTACAACCAAACTCCATCGGCCCTAAGTCCGGCCAACGTGGAATCGTGTAGTGTAATGCTCATATAAATACAACATACATCTCAATATATCATATTTCAATCATAAGCACATCATCATACTACCTACCACATTCTTATTCAGTATATATGTTTTCCAGTTTGAAAATGAAAAAGTAAAACTCACCTGAAGAAATAACGCAACTATCACCTTCTTTTGAAAACTTGTCAGAACCTTACTTTTTCCACACACTTCACCAATCTGAATTACACAAAATACATATAACCATTTCCCATATAAAACTACTCGACAGGTTGAGAATCCTAAATAAGCCTATCATACCCTTACCCAGAAAACACTCACAAATGTCCCTCTTCGGCGACTTAGAATCCGTGATCCGGGTGTGGTTTTCCGGATAAAGAATCCGGGAAACTTATCCAGCTAACTCACTTAGAAACCCATCCGGGACTTACCAACTATCCGGATACAATTGTACCTAGAAAACTATTCGAATCCGGACAAACTATCCGGATAACATCCGGAAAATCTAAGTATTCGGTACTCTCGGTCCGGACAACAATAATCCGGAAACCAAGTCCGAACACTATCCGGAAACCGCATCCGGATAAATCCCATCCGGAAAGTCTTATCTGGAAAACTCCATCCGAAAAACACTTGAAATCCGGGTATTATCCCATTTGGAAAACACGAGGAATCCGGATAACCATACGTAAACCAATTTCGACAGAATTCAATCAAGAATCAAAAATTGGAATTTCTAAACCGATAGAACTCTACTATTATCGATTAAAAACACAAATTGAAAAGAAATATACCTCAATTTCAGATTACACGAGATTTCCTTGAGCCCTAAACGATCGATTCTTTTCCCTGCTTCTCTCGACTCAAACACACACACACACACACACACACACACACACACACACACACACACACACAGAGAGAATGAAACCGATTCAATTGAAGTCTAAAAGTGGAAACGGTTCAATTAATATGGAAGTCAAATTGCGGATTGAGGGTTTGAACTTTACTAGAATGACGGATACACTCCTAAACTTATAAACCGACACAACTCACCCTAAACTAATAAACATAAAATAAATAAATAAATAACTTACCCGGGTCATTACTTTTTCGCAGGACGTTGGTTGCGAAAACTGATCTTTTCGCAGACTTAAGGTTACGAAAACCTCACTTCTCGGATTAAGGTTGTTGCGAAAACTCTTCTTTTCGCAAGTAGTGGGTTGCAAAAACCACACTTTTTGCAGAACGTTTGTTGCGAAAACCTCTCTTTTCTCACTTAGTTAGTTGCGAAAACTAACTTCACCTATCATGACCAATGCGAAAACTTTTCCCAACACCTTTGCAAAAACGTCCCTTGCGAAAACTCTGAAGATCTTGTGAAAACTATGAAGAACTTGCGAAAACTTTAGATCTTGTGAAAAGTCGATGTTAGAATCTTGTTTTAGCCATATCTTTCACAATTCTTCGAATTTCTTGATGAAACTTTGTAGGGTTGCTCCAAATTCAATTCTACACAACTTTTCGGTTGATCAAATCTTCTAAAAACCCCAAATTCGATGACTTCCAATCGAATTACAGAATCTGATCAGTTTTGAACAAAATTTTCAAAAATGGTTCAATTCTTTTAATCTGTTACGACCTGGATCAAATCGCCTAAACGAATTATGCTCCAAATCACAAAACAAACCTAAACTAATCAAATTCAAATCAAAATAATTCCAAATTCGCAAAATTTGATTCCTCCACAGTAACTTTCCAAAAATAGCCAAAAACTTCAATAATTCGATCAATTCTTGTTGAATCTTGAACGAATTTGTGATGAAGTTGTGCAAAAATCTTCTCCCAAAGCTCTAATACCAATTGTTAGTCACAGATTATAGTGAGAGAATATCAAGGGTCCAAATGGCGTGAGGTGTGGCATGGCGGCGAGGTCAAGCCTCAAGCCTTACGAGTTACGGTGAGTCCATAACGTTTTTCAAGGCATGGCCTAAGGCGACAAATCTGTATATATATATATATATATATATAGATGTTTGTGTCAATGTCATGAACAACAATGATTAAACAAATTAAATTCATATAAAACTATAAGCAAAAGAAGAACCATGCATTGATAATTTTATATCATATATACAAAGCTTACAAAAATGATATCAATAGATCATAACAAAAAGAATATTTTACTAATGGCTTCATAATTCATACATCTCCAATCTAAAATTCTAATATCATATACAAATCTTCCTCACCTTCAACTTGTGGTTAATGAATTCCCGCTTTTAGTGAATAATTATAATCATTAATATTTAATTTGATAAGCCATAGATTATATATATAAAACTAAAACAAAAAACAAAAAACAAAAAACAAAAAAAACCTCATTCACGCCACAAACACGCCTTATAACCCGCCGTAACGCGCCATAACACGTAGTAACCCGCCTCAAACATGCCATAACGCGCCATAATGCGCCACATTACAAGCCACGCCTCAGAGTCGTGCCACAGGATTTAATGTGGCGGCAAGGCCACACCTAGACGTTATGGCGCGCCATAACGCGTTTTTAGAACCTTGGAGAATATGCAATCAAGAATAAAATCTAGAGAGAGAAAGCTTGTCATCCATATATTGCATTAAGAGTTACAAGATTCTCAACAAGTTACAAAATGACATAAGAAAGTGCTATTTATAGTAAGTCAAGACATCCCCTTGACTCTACTAAGCACAAAGGTAAACAATACAGTTTAAGCATAACCAACTTCTAGTACTTGACTACAACATAAAATACTCTAACATTCTCCCCCTTTGGAATCAAGGCAACAGTAGTCTTCTCCTCCTTCTGACTCCAAGATATGTTTCTATCCTCCTCATATTTCTTCTGAAATTAATCCTTTCATCAATTTCATTTATAGCTCTGACCAGCAAAGTTCTTTCGGTTGTAGGCATTCTATTTTCTCCACGTTCTCGATCATTCATTTGAAGCCTGTTCCCCAACTGAAGTCTTATCACCTTCAATGTACATCTAAATACTTTGCTATCTCACTGAACCTTAAAAATCTTTTATCACCCCTGTTAATTCCAAATCTAGTATGTAACAATCAAAGTGTATGAGATTCTAGAGAGAGAAAGTCATTGTCATTCATAGATTTCAAAGTAAGTACAAATGACCAAGAGTTACAAAATTATGAAGGGACTTTCTATTTATAGTAGAGTCATGACACTCCCATGCCTCTACTAAGAAAGTCAAACATAAAGGTAATTAGGTCAAACTGTCTTGATTACTACAAATTAAGTACACTAACTCTCTAATGATGGTTCAGAATCTGACAAAGCGTCGGAATCAGCTTCTGAGGTACATATTGATGATGATAATGATGATGATGAAGATGCTGGAAATGACAATCAGGGTTGTGCATCAGTGTTCTGTGATGTTTCCGAGTCCCTGAATTCACAACTATTGATCTAGATACTGTTGTATCTAATATAATGAGAGATATATGGAGAACTGATGGTCTATTAGTTGAAAATGCCAGTGAGTCTACATGTGCTGGGAAAGAAACAAATGTCGTGTGTGTGAGTGCCACCATAACTTACTATTCCAAGAGGGCAGCCACATCCACTACCAGATCTCATTCGTTGGGATCAGGTATTGAAATAGACGTTAGTATCCCACTAACGCATTTGCACACCCAAGCCACCCACTCAATTTCCTCTCAACAGGAAGTTGTTTCAGTTTCTCACGGGGATGAAGCACATAATCTACCTTTCTCTCACTCGGAGAGTTTAGATATTGAAATAGAAAGACAATTGCCCTAGTCTTCACCTTCTTTTAGTGCACAATCGAGTCTAGATCCAGTTGCTAATCTTTTAAATTTCTCGACTAGGACACTACCACATTTTTCTGCTAATGTCGGAAGTCTTTGTGACCCTACTGGAACACTCCGAGTAGATCCTACTTCTGGACTACAAGGACAAAGTGGAAGTCCTACCAACGTTAACGACATTCTAGCGTTGAACGTAGGCCACACAGTTGTTGATTCAACTGTTGTGTCAACAAGTGCTCTAAGTGACCCTGGTGTTACTTTACCCGACTTTGTGTCAAAGGAATTTGTCAACGGCGCCTTAAAGGTTGTTGAAACCCGTGAAGGAGTTGGATGCGATCAAATATTTATTGAAGGGGAAAGATCCTATAGTGGAAAGAGAGCCAGAGCAAACACCACCTCCTCCACTTGTACAAGCACCTGTTCAATCTCATCCTTCAATTGATGAGCTGAAGGATATGTTAGTTGCCAAACTTTTATCCATTTCACATGATGATCCACAAAACCAAACCTTGATTTCTCTACTATAGAACTTTCAACCTAACCCACCTACTTAACCTCAACCATCATCCTCAACATCAGTTAGTTTTTCTGAATTCTTTGAGTTCAAGACAAAGATTATTTCCAGCTTGTCCGATATGAAGAGTTTTATAGATACTCTTGCTGAAAGAGTTGCAGCTTTGGAGAATACATGTAAAACTCAAGATCTTGGTGTAAAACGAAAGCATGATCATGATGATGACTATAATGATCATGAGGGGGAGATAAGTAAGAGACAGAATGTAATGTCTCAGGTAAGTTCGTTTATTAATTTAGGGTGAGTTGGATCGATTTATAAGTTTAAGGGTGTATCCGTCAATTTAGTAAAGTTCAAACCCTCAATCGCAAATTGAGACCCATATAAATAGAGCCGCCTCCTTCTTGAAATTCATTTTTAGTCGGTTTCAATTTCTGTCTGTGTGTGTGTTCGGAGCCAAGAGAAGCAAGGGAAAAGAGTCGATCGTTTAGGGCTCAAGAAATCTCGTGTAATCTGAAATTGAGGTATGTTTCTTTTCAAATTGTGTTTCTAGCAGTTAGTACTAGATTCCTATCAGTTTAGAATTTCCAATTTTTGATTCTTAGATTGGTGGTGGTTGATTCTGTGTTCGAACGAATTGTCCGGATTCCTCTTAGTTTTTGGATGCAAAATATCCGGATTCCGGTATATTCCAGATGAGATTTAATCCGGATTCTCTAAGTTTTCCGGATGGGATAATACCCAGATTTCATGTATTCTTCGGATGGAGTTTTCCGGATAAGACTTTTCGGATGGGAATTATCCGGAGGCGGTTTCCGGATAGTTCCGGAATTGGATTCCGAATAAAGGTTTTCCGGATTAGTTATCTGGGTGAGTTATCCGGACAAGTTCCCGGATTACATATCCGGAAGCTTTCTGACTTCTTTCAGTTCTAAGTCACCGAAGAGGAACATTTGTTAGTGTTTTCTTGGTAAGGGTTTGATAGGCTTATTTAGGATTCTTAGCCTGTCATTGAGTTTTATGTGGTAAATATTTATATGTATTTTATGTAATTCAGATTCAGTGGAGTTTGTTGAAAAGTAAAATCCCCGTGATTTTCAAGAGATGGTGTTAGTTGCGTTATTTCTTTCAGGTGAGTTTTACTTTAACCATTTTCAAACTGGAATACATATATACTGAATAAGAATGTGGTAGGTAGTGTGATGATGTGCTTATGATTGAAATATGATATATTGAGATGTATGTTGTATTTATGAGCATTACACTACACGATTGCACGTTGGTCGGACTTAGGGCCGGTGGAGTTTTGGCTGTACAGAGGGACAACGGAGTTGGCTGTATTTTAGTGCAGCGGAGTAAATTGATTAGTTGGTTTAGCGCAACCAACTAATATGACCATGTGAAAGAGTTGTACACAATGCATACGAGTCATGCTTGGTATTCAAATACTTGTTGTATATCTGTATTTTACAAAATGATTTCTAAACTGACAAAGATTTTCTGACTTATACCAATTGGTCTAACCCTCATTTTATTTTCAAAAACATGTATTCCAGGTCAAGGAACGTTTAAATACAAAGGCAAGGATAAGGTGTAATGTGCTTACGAAGTCTGTGCATTTTTTGATAATTTCTAAAGAGCGTTTTGTATGGATAGTTTTTGTGAATGGTAATGTAATATATTAGTGAAACATTTGTATATATGTATTGTATAGTTTTTGGACCAAGAGACCTTATATGATATAATATGTATCTTTGTTATCTTATATTGAGATGTAAATGGTGTTATATGATGTATGTTTGGGATGGGTTGTTACACAAAAAGTTTATGAAGCTGAAATTGAGAATGTGGGGAATGCACTAAGTACATATGAAGTAGTGCAGATGTATGAGTCTGGTGCCCAAGGTGAAGAGAGTGGTAGGCAGATCGTTCTATATGTTGATCCTGATGCTGAACCGACGGTTGAAAAGCCTGAGATAAATTTGGAGGAGATAAGGGAGGTAGATGATCTATATGTGGAGATTGTGGTTGTAAGTTCAGATGATGAAGTTGACATTGAGAATGAATATGACAGATTTTAGAGAGTTAAGGAGGAATTAGATGAATTGCTGACAATCACTGCTGAAAAAGTTAATGAAAATCCAAGTTAGCTTGAGTTTAATGAAAAAGAAGTAGAATTCCTACAACAGTTATATGGGCCGGTTACTCCTGATGAAATCGTTGTTAGCCCAATGTGTACTTATAAAATGACTGCAAGTGCTGTAAGTGTTGCTCCTGTGGCTCACATTGTTCTTGTCTCAAAAATTCTTGCTTGTCAAGGTATTCCTGTTCAACCTGAAGTTTCTTAACCAAAAGTATCTGAATTTCCTGAAGTTAAACCTAAAGAACCTATTATTCCACCTGTTATTCCAAGCTCACATTCTGATCAAGCAGGTCCATCAAACCCTTCTAGCTCATAATCGGGTCCTTCCACTTTAAGACAACCTCAAAATGATCCAGCTGAAGAAAGACTCCGTCTTCTAAAGATGAGAACCCCATTTCTTGAAGATTCTGAAAGAAGGCTGTTTGCTCATTATATATATTAGAAGGCTCAATCCATATGTAGTGTTAGGGGTGAATGGTCAATCAGATGCATTCAATTTTGAATACATGTACTTGATGAAATCTAAGTGTCAGTCTATTCAATATGTTAGATGAAGAAAGCTGATTGTTTCTATCAAAGAAGTGACTGCAAAGAAATTCTACAAGATTTGGTATCCACTCTTTGTGGTTCAGAGGCAAGATGGAAAGATATACACGTTCTCTAAAGCAGATTTATGTCATTTGCTTATTGAAGACTTTGAGTTCATGTATCACTACTTCAGAGATATGACAATCAGAAGGGAAGCTATCACTCTTGCTCTTAATTCCATCAAGAGGTTTTATAACAGACATATTCTATACATTCACTGCTATGACTTTCAACTTGGGCTTGAAAGTGATCAACCAATTGTGAATATGATAAGACCTAGCCAGAGGATACCAGATATGGAGAACTTGCCACTCTACATGATCTTGGAGGAACCAGCGTTTGGGGTGTGTTGGTCCCGAAGGGTTATACAAGTTTGTAGAAGGGGGGAGGGGTTGAATACAAACACATATTTTTATCTTTCTAAATTGTTTATTGATATATATCAAACAATTTACAGTTTGTTGCGGAATAAGATCAAGTTAAAAAACCTAATATAAACAAACTAAGAGAACACACAGATTTCTTGCACTAAGAAATAAAAAAGAAATAAGAAAACTAAGGATAGTTTTTTAACACTAAGATAGTTCAACGAGGAAGAAAGACGAGCACGTCAAAATGAAGTAGGGTTTCCTTTATATACTGCATGCATTTAATGCAAGTAAGTATACCTTTACACGTGGCAGCCTCTGATTGGTTGCATGATTTGACTTTAGCAAACATCCTAGTGGCCGCATGATGAACAGTGTAGTTGCAGAGTTGGTTGTACGATTCTGGACAAAAGGGATGTCCGTTCTAACAAAATCGTACGGAGGCATGCAAGGAGATAAGACAAAAGTTGCTTGTAGAACAGGCTTCATGTTCAATGCTCGTTGAATGGATCTTTATCAGCGAATGATAAAGTTCAGCGTTCGCTGAAGTATTCTACTTGAAACTTCGCGTAAATTGGATAAGTCTTTTCTTCGATGATGTCCGCATCAGGTCACTAGTAGACTTAGTCAGTTGTTCTTCAGCTTGGTCTTCGATTTCAGCTTCGAACTTGGTTGACGCAAATCTTGTCTTCAAGGATCATAAGCAAGCAATTACATGATAAACATTCAGCGATCATCAGTGAGACTGAACATGCTCAGGGCTCACTGATGTACAGTGTTCGCTGGAGTATAAATTATAGCTTGTTTTCCATCAGCGATACTAAACAGACTTAGTATATTTTCTTTGATGGCAAAACATTAATACATATTGTTTACTTACAATTTCCACAAAGTGTTTCTCAGGGTCATTATCAAATCACTGAGGGTTTGGATCAACAATCTCCCCCTATTTGATGATGACATAGCAATAAAAGAAAATTGCTAAGTAAAAAACATAAGGATAAAAAGGACTCATAAAATACTTATCCCATTTACTTTTTTTCAGGGATCTTTTCTAGTACTGATAGAGTAAAGTACTTTCCTTCAAAATTTTCATTAACTTCGTAAAAGATTACAAGGGAAGTGGAAAAATTACAAGTACAATGAAAAATAATTACAAGTACAAAAAGATACAAGCTGATAAGATAGAAGAATACAAAAAGATGATCCTATCAGCTAATCATGTTCTTTCTTGATGAGAAGTTCATCAAGAGTATTAGTCTTTGGAATCATCCAATCAGGGACTATTACTCCCTGATCCCGTCTAACTTTTTCTTCGTGATGGATTAAGGGCTTCAGGAATGATCCAAGGAGGTCACCAATGTAGTCGCACCAATAGAGTAGATCTCTAAGTTGTTCGATGGGAGTTTTATATAACTCAGAGACACGCTGAAAGCATTTGCGACCGGTGAAATCATAGAAAAAGATGCCGAAGGGTTCACTTAGAACTTTACCAGGGATGAAGTCTTCAACTGGAGGTAAGGAGATGTCAAGACCAGAGAGATCAGTATTGGGACCAAGAACTGCTTCACGAGAGAATTCAATCCCTGTCTCATTTCTTATTGTCGGGCCTGAAGAGGACGAAGTCTTCTTCTTAGAAGCAGTGCTTTGAGGCACTGTAGATTCAGGATTCTTATCCATGTTGACTTCAGTGATCGGAGTCACTAAAGTGGTTGTGAAAGGGGTGGCTTCAGCAGATGTGGCGGAGTGAACCACGAAATCATCCATCGGTCCCTGTGAAGAGGCAAACGTAGGGTCTTGATCCTGAGAAGGCTTGGGGATCTCCATTGAGGACTTCTTGGTCTTACGGCTGCCAAGTTGGGATGACAAGTGTTTCCTCTTTTTAAGAGATGAGGTGGTTGTGGCCTGGGCATCAGCGGTGGGTATGGCCGCTGTAGACGTAGCCACAGAAGTAGCAAAAGCAGGGGTGCGAAGAAGAGATAGTATGGTAGAGTGACTTACCTCATTTTTTACCGGTTTGAAGTCGAGGACTTTTGGACCGACTTGGGAGAGCCTCAGTCTCCTTGTGTAGGGTAGAGGTCCTTGAGGCCGTACTGGAGGATATCGCTGATAAACCACGGGTAGGGAATAGTGTTAGGGCGGTCAGGTGTCTCAACTCTATCCATCTTGTCTTCAAAAATGACCTTGGCATAGTCGACATGCAGGCCTTTGAGCAGGGCATAGGCCAGAGCGACCTGAGTTTTGGAGGCCTGGTCAGTAGAGCCTGTTTTCACGGTCATGCAGCTGATCACATGAGCGAAAATAAAGTTGATCTCTGAAGGCATTTTATTCTTCAGGACCGTAGTGATCTTCTTCACAGGTTGACCGTCTCGGCCGGTGTTCCAGAGGTATTTCATCTTGTCTAGAAAAGGATTGATTTCATCCTTTCCTTCAGCGGACTTTAGGTCAGGGAATGAAACGAAGGGATTTTGTTTGTTGCCAGCTGGGAGGTTCAGTGCTGCGCAGATTGCAGGGGGTGAAATGGTTCCATGACCCAGCCCGGTCTGAAAACCGATGACTGAGAATTCATTTTTGGTTTTGGCAGAGGTAGCAGTGGTACGGTGAGAAGTGTACCAGAACTGCTAGAGAAGTCGCTTGTGCGCTGGGGGTGTGATGGTCATTGCTATGACAAGTCTTGATGAAGTTCACAGCGTCAGTTAGGTGTGGGGAAGGTTTCTTCTTTAGAAATTCGAGAAGAGCGTAATGGTTGTTGCCGAACAACGTGATTTGATGAAGGTCATGCTTCATGTTTTCAGCCCTTGTCATGGTGGATGTAGGAGAGGTGTTGGTAGTAGTAGCTTCAGTGATAAAAGCCATTTCTGTGAGAAAAAGAGTATAGAGAAAAAGATGAAACAAATTCTTAGAATGGAAATGAGTTTCCAAATAAGGGTTTTGAGGGTTTTTACAATTTCCTTTTGGGGAAAGAAAATGTAAAAATAGGGTTTCTAGTTTTAAAATGAGTTCAAAACCCGTGAAATTCTTGTTTTCCAGTTTCCTTTTAAGGAAAGGATTCTAGAAAAACGTATGAAGTTTAAGTTTATGATTTTTAGTACAAACTTAAGAGAAAAACATACTTTTAAGTTTTGTTTCTATGATCACGAAGAAGATGATCATAGGTTTAAAAACATATTTGCTTGATCTGTTATGAACAAGAATAAGATCAAAACAAGATATAAGAAGATGTTTAGGATGAAATATTAACCTGTTGTTGATTGTTTAAAGGATCATACACAAGATTTCACACAATAATCCGAGAAAACAAGAATGCAAGGAGTTCTTTCTGCGTTCGAAAGTTCGAGAGAATAAAAGGTAAAAATATAAACAAGGAGTGTTTATATAGTGAGAGTAGAGAGAGAAGGTGATGAGTGGGAAACGGTTGCTCATCATGACACGGACACGTCCCACGAAGCGTATTAGCCAAGAATTCAAACAGACGAACATGTCAGAGAAAAAGCGTGCCATAGGTTATCCGTTTTGATGACGTCACAACCGTCCTTTCACATTTCTAAGTTATCTCTGAAGGTTTTGAAAGTCTCATGGATAATTTAAAAGAAATCACAGATGAGAAATATCAGTGAGCATAATTATTTAAAAAAAAGAATTACTGAAGGAAGAGATATTCAGCGATGCAAGATATTTTGAAATTCTGCATGCTGAAGTAAACTTCAACGATTGAAGAGAGAACATACCTTGTTATCAACGAATCATTTTTGTTCAGAGATTTGATGAGGAATGAGTGGATAAATTTTTTTTTATCACTGATCTAATGCCTTACCGCTGAAGATTTAATCTTCAAGGTTCAGCATTCCAAGCTCGCTGATGAGAAAGTTGAATCTTGTCTCATCAAGAGGTTTGGTAAAAAGATCAGCTACCTGAAAGTCTGTTGGGATAAAGTGAAGTTCTATGTCACCATTCATCACATGATCTTTGATAAAGTGATACCTGATCTCGATGTGTTTGGTCTTTGAGTGTAGCACTGGATTGTTTGCTATAGCTATGGCACTAGTGCTGTCGCAATAGATTGAAATTTTGTAGAGCTGAAGATCATAGTCCAATAGTTGATTTCTCATCCATAAGACCTGAGCACAACAGCTTTCAGCAGCTACATACTCAGCTTCAACTGTAGAGGTGGACAATGAACTTTGCTTCTTGCTTGTCCAACTCACCAGCATTCCACCCAGGAGCTGACAGCCTCATGTGGTGCTTTTCCTGTCCAGCTTGCAACCTTCAAAGTCACTATCTAAATAGGCTGTTAGATCAAACCCTGAGTCTTTGGGATACCAAAGACCTAGGTTGGGAGTACCCTTCAGATATCTGAAAATTCGCTTTATAGCGATCAGATGAGATTCTTTGGGTTTAGATTGATATCGTGCACACAAACAAGTAGCATACATAATATCGGGACGGCTAACTGTAAGATAAAGAAGAGAGCCGATCATCCCACGGTACGCAGTGACATTAACAGTCTTCCCTGAAGGATCTTTGTTAAGTGTCAGCGCCGGTGCCATAGGGGTTTTCATAGCTGAGCTTTGAGTCAGATCAAACTTCTTCAGCATATCTTTGACATACTTACCTTGGTGGATAAACATACCCTTATCATTTTGCTTGATTTGGAGTCCAAGGAAGTAGTTCAGCTCACCCATCATACTCATTTTATAATCAGATTTCATTCTTTCTGCAAAACGAGTACATAGAGATGGGTTAGTAGAACCAAATATAATGTCATCAACATATATTTGAACAAGAATGATATGACCTTTTACTTTCCTGAAAAATAGGTTGTTATCAATTTTGCCACGCTCAAATTTTTCGATGAGAAGAAAAGAATATAGAGTGTCATACCATGCACGTGGAGCTTGTTTCAGTCCATAGAGTGCCTTATCCAGCTTATAAACATAACCTGGATGCTTAGGATCAGTGAATCCTGGAGGTTGTTCAACGTAGACTTCTTCATTCAGCCTTCCATTTAGGAATGCTGATTTCACATCCATTTGATATACTTTGAAGTCTCTATGAACAGCGTAAGCTAGAAATAGACGAATAGCTTCGAGTCTTGCCACTAGGGCAAACGTTTCGTAATAATCTATACCTTCCTCTTGTCTATATCCCTGAGCAACTAAGTGAGCTTTGTTGCGGGTTACAGTTCCATTTTCATCTAACTTATTTCGATAGACCCACTTAGTGCCTATCACTGATTTGTCAGATGGTCTTGGAACGAGATTCCAAACCTTGTTTCTTTCGAATTTAGTCAGCTCTTCTTGCATAGTGCTGACCCAGTTTGGATCTCTGACGGCATCATCAACTTTCTTTGGTTCAATTAGTGAAATAAAATTTACATAAAGACAAATGTTACCTGAACTGCTTCGAGTCTGAACACCTGCGTTTGGATCACCAAGAATGTGATCAATAGGGTGATTTATGGTCCATCGCTGAGCAGGAGCATGTGCCGCTGACTCAGAATGAAACTCTGGAATCACTGAAGAGGAAGCTTCAGCGACGTCAGGTAATAGAGGCACGATAGGCAGAACAGATGAGATTTCATTCACTGACTGCTGAGTGGTTGATGGAATATCAGATGATGGTTCAGAAACAGGCATAGTGTTGATTGGAACCGTTGAAACCCAAGATGATTCAGTTTCACTTGTCTGCACGCTGGAAATGATGATAGGATCATCATCAGCGGTTGGTGTGTTGCTCTGAGGATCAGGGTTAGGAACAGTTTCTGAATCTCTAAAATGAGAAAACATCCACTGATTGAGTTCTTCGTTATCAGCAGATGGTCTTGAGTTCGCTGAACGGGATTCGTCAAAGGTGACATGAATGGTTTCTTCTACAGTCTATCTTCTTTTTGTTGAAGACTCTGAAGGCTTTGGATATGGAAGAATATCCAAGAAATATTCCGTCGTCAGCTTTGGGATCGAATTTTCCAAGAGCATCTCTGTTGTTTAAGATAAAGCACTAACAACCAAAGATGTGAAGAAAACTGATAGATGATTTTCTTCCATGGAAAAGTTCATAGGCAGTCTTGTTGAATCTTTTGACGATCAACGATTTATTCTGCGTAAAGCAAGCAATGTTGAAAGTTTCTGCCCAGAATTATGTAGGTAGATGAGAATTGCTGAGCATTGAACAAGCATCTTCGATGATCATACGATTTCTTCTTTCAGCGACTCACTTTTGTTGTGGTGTTCTCACTGAATAAAAGTTGTGAGAAATACCCTTACTTTCAAAGAAGCTATCAAGGGAACTATTTTTTAATTCAGTTCCATGATCACTTCTTATTGAGCGAAGAGTGAGATTATTCAGGACTTCCATTTTCCTGACAAAGGACATCAGTTCTTATGAGGTGTCGCTCTTAGAATGGAGAAAATTACCCAAGTGTAGAAGTTGAAGAGGAGATTATTCATCCACTATAACCAGTGTGTATTTCTTTCCAGCGATGGATTGAACGTTGACAGTGCCAAACAAATCCATGTGGAAAAGTTGAAGACGAGATGACATTGAGGAAACTTGCTTTGACTTGAAGCTAGCTTTGGATTGTTTTCCTTTTTCACACGCTGAACAAAGAGATTACTTAGCGTATGAGTGTTGAGGAAGACCAGTGACTAACTCCTTTAAAGAAAGAGTATTCAGTGTCTTGAAGTTGAGATGGGAAAGCCTTTTATGCCATAGCCAGTTGACATTAGGAGACTCTTTGGAGAAAAAACAAGCATTCTCAGGGGTTGTTGAGTCCATGTTTATTACATAAACATTTTCCAAACGATATCCACTGACAGCAACTTTCTCCTTCTTGTCAGTGACGAAACATGCTTCCTTAGTGAAGCAAACTTTGAAGTCCTTGTCACATAGCTGACTGATGCTAAGAAGATTGTGCTTCAGCCCTTCAACGTATGCGAATCTTCTGAAGGTTGTTGTACCATTAGAGACTACACCAAACCCTCGGGTATAGCCTTTTTCATTTCCACCAAAGGTCACAGAGAGACCTTTCTCTTCCTTGTATTCAGTGAGCAGGTTTTTCTTTCCGGTCATATGTCGAGAGCATCCACTATCAAGATACTAGATACCCTTGAGACCTGCAAACAAAGGAATATTAGTTTTCAATAGGTACCCACTTAACTATGGGACCATATTTGTCAGTGGTGGTGGAGGAAGTGGAAGGGTCAGCAATCTTCGCAGCATTTGAAGATTCAACTTCAGTGACATTCTTCAGTTTGGTTAATTTCTTAACCTCAGTGGTGGTTTTCACCTTAACCTGATTTGCATCAGGATTAGTCTTCTTTGCCATGGGGGCATTGATCTTCACCTTAGCTAATTTCTAAACTTTGGTGGCTGTAGGGCATTTTCTAGCAATGTGATCGGTAAGTCAACAGTGATAACATTTCCTATACCTAAAAGTAGCTTTAGGACCATTTTCATGCTTAGTAGAGATTTTTAAATGAGCAGGACCAGCACCAAGAATACCTTTGGCATTGGAATATGGAGGAACTATCAGTTCTTCGGATTTCTTACCAATTACATCCACTCTTATTTTAGGAGTAGATCGCTAAATGAATTTAGGTATCTTAGTCTTAGAAGTAGAGGGATGGCTCGCGGAAGGTTTTGAAACTTTCAGCTTAGGTGCATTGGTACCCTTCTGAGGTTTTTGAACAACTTTTTCTTTACCTTTAGGAATCAAGGTACGTTAGTCCTCAGGGATGGGAGTTTTAGAAGAAGAAGAGCACTGAGGTAATGAGGTGTCAGGAACAGAAGACACGGACATTCTAAACTTAAGCATGGAACGATCAGTGGTTGGTTCCTCAGCGTCAGTTTTGTAACCAAGACCACTTCTGTCTTTAGCAGGGATCTAAGCACCGATTATTTCAGTGATCTTTGTTGAGGAATTATACCATCCTTCAACAGTAGCCTTTTCAGCTTTCAGTTCAGCGATAGCTTTTTGTCGCTCGAAACTGATGACTTGATTTACGTACACCTGATCTTTCAAATTATTTTTTACGTTTGAAAGCTCTTGAATTTTTAGGTGACAATTTTTAAGCTGTTCAGTTAAATCTAAATTCATATGTTCATCTTTGGTCTTGCCATTCATGGCATCGTATAAATCGACAGTCAGTATATCGATAGATCGAAGTCTAACAGCTTTAGTGATAGCTAAAGCAGAGGTAGTAGAGATTGATACCTGAGAGGTAGAAGTAGAGGGGATTTCTTACCAATTACGTTTGAAAACTTTCCTTTTCGCAAGAAGTAGGTTGCGAAAACCTTGCTTTTCGCAGATAGACCGTTGCGAAAACTTCACTTTTCGCAGACAGACCGTTGCAAAAACTTCACTTTTCGCAGATAGACCGTTGCGAAAACCACACTTTTCGTATAAAGCATGTTGCGAAAACCAAGTTTTCACACTCAATTAGTTGCGAAAACTAACACTTTAAGATCAAGACCCTTGCGAAAACCCTGAAGATCTTGCGAAAACTATGAAGAACTTGCGAAAACGTTAGATCTTCGAAAAGTCAATGTCAGAATCCTAATTTGGCCATATCTTCCATAATTCTTTGAATTTCTTTATGAAAGTTTGCAGGGTTGCTCGAAATTCAATTATGAACAACTTTGTAGTTGATCAAATCTTCTAAAAACCCAAAATTCGATGACTTTCGATCCAAAGACAGAGCTGATCACTTTTCTAACAAAATTTTCACAAATGGTTCAATTCTCTTAATCTGTTACGAATTGGATCAAATCACCTAAACGAATCATGTTCCAAACACTAAAACGAATCTATATCAATCAAGTTTGAATCAGTATAACTTCAATTCAACAAAATTTGAATCCCCACATAAACTTTCTAAAAATAACCAAAAATCTTCAAAAATTTAATCAATTCTTGTTGAATCTTGAATGAATTTGTGCACAAATCTTCTCCCAAACCCTTGATACCAATTGTTAACACCAGATCTATTCGGTAATCAACATAGATTCAAACTCCATATTCATTGATATTGAGAATTTTAGAAATACATAAGAATGATGTACTTTCTCTCTAGAATGCTCTCATATCTCTCTCTAAGATATTACAATATGAGTTTCTTACCTTGATTAAACACTAAGCAAAACTATTTCTATGTATGAATTACAACACATTAAATCCTAATTACATTGACTTTCCACTAACACTACATTGACTTTCTACAATATTGATACCAATTGTTAACACCAGATCTATTAGGTAATCAATGAATGATTCATTAATCTTGAACATACTATAGATTACATAAGAATGATACACTTTCTCAAAATTGTCTCCTTCAATTATGAAGACTTTCTCAAAATCTGAAGCTTGTTTTGCAAGTTTGATACATTTTAACGCAATAACTTTCTTTTCTCTAAAGGATTTCTTAGAAAATTTTGACAATTTCTGTACAAAAACCTTTTCAAATTGTTCTTTTTCTTTTGCAAAATTACTTTTAAGAATAGAAAATTTCTTTTTCAAATCAACATTCTCACTTTCCAATACTTTCATGTTCTCTTGAAGCTTCTTCTTATCATCTTGACGACCTGTGTTGTCAAATTCCAATTTCTTGACTTTGTCTTGTAGCTTCTTGATTTCATCCTGAAGAGTTGAGTTGTCTCTCTTTGTTCAAAATCTGCAATTTTGTTTTCAAGATTAGTGATCTTATTCTTTAAAACTAAAACATTAATATCTTCTTCAGAGGTTACTGAACGTGACATTGTGATGAGAAGATATCTTGATATAAACCTGAAAAGAAATCAAACACAAGAATTAGATGTAAAATATCAAAAATATTACCTAATAGAGTGATCGTCAAGAGAAGTTAACTTCGCTTAGAAGTTAGTATTTGTGCACACGTGAAAGATTATGAAAATCATAGAAATATACTATAATATGCAATAACAAGGAATGAATAAGAAAATTAAGCTCATTAAACTCCGGATAGTTGTCTTCAAACTTTTATGTCCCCCTCCTGAGACTTAGCATGGGGGTTAGCGGATGGGGTCAAGGGGCAGCGCCCTTAGAGAAATATTTTTCTGGCTGTTTCGAAAACTCCACTTCTCGGGTAAAGGCTGTTGCGAAAACCTTATTTCTTGGGTCAAGAAGGTTGCGAAAACTCTCCTTTTCGCAAGAAGAAGGTTGCGAAAACCTTCTTTTCTGTAATAACCCATCCCAAACATACATTATATAACACAATATACATTTCATCATAAAAGAACATAGATACAAATTATATCACATACGGTCCCTTAGTCTCAAAATTGTACAATACATATTTCAGTACAAACCTTTCGCTAATAATTTACGTCACAACTAATAGACTATTGATACAAAACATTTCATGAAAACTTCATAAACACACAGCCTCCAAAAAAATATCATAAATTATCCTTTCCTTTGCTCTTACTTGCTCCTCGACCTGGAATACATATTTTTTAAAACAAAATGAGGGTTAGGCCAATTTGCCTAAGTGAGAAAATCCCTGTCAGTTTAGTAATCATTTTGTAAAACACATGTATACAACACGTATTTGAATACCAAGCATGACTTATATGCACTGTGTACAACTCTTTCACATGGCCATATTAGTTGGTTGCGCTAAACCAACTAATCAATTTACTCCACTGCACTGAAATACAACCAACTCCGCTGTCCCTCCGTACAACCAAACTCCATCGGCCCTAAGTCCGGCCAATGTGCAATCATGTAGTGTAATGCTAATATAAATACAACATACATCTCAATATATCATATTTCAATCATAAGCACATCATCACACTACCTACCACATTCTTATTCAGTATATATGTATTCTAGTTTGAAAATGATTAAAGTAAAACTCACCTGAATAAATAACGCAACTATCACCTTCTTTTGAAAACTTGTCAGAACCTTACTTTTTCCACAAACTTCACCAATCTGAATTACACAAAATACATATAACCACTTCCCATATAAAACTACTCGACAGGTTGAGAATCCTAAATAAGCCTATCATACCCTTACCCAGAAAACACTCACAAATGTCCCTCTTCAGCGACTTAGAATCCGTGATCCGGGTGTGGTTTTCCTGATAAAGAATCCAGGAAACTTATTCGGCTAACTCACTCGAAAACCCATCCGGGACTTACAACTATCCGGATACAATTGTACCCTGAAAACTATTCGAATCCGGACAAACTATCCGGATAACACCCGAAAAATCCAAGTATCCGGTACTCTCGGTCCGGACAACAATAATCCGGAAACCAAGTCCGAACACTATCCGGAAACTTATCTGGAAACCGCATCAGGATAAATCCCATCTGGAAAGTCTTATTCGGAAAACTCCCTCCGGAAACCACTTGAAATCCGGGTATTATCCCATTTAGAAAACACGAGGAATCCGGATAACCATACGTAACCCAGTTTCGACAGAATTCAATCAAGAATAAAAATCTGGAATTTCTAAACCGATAGAACTCTACTAGTATCGATTAAAAACACAAATTGAAAAGAAATATACCTCAATTTCAGATTACACGAGATTTCCTTGAGCCCTAAACGATCGATTCTTTTTCCCTGCTTCTCTCGACTCAAACACACACATACACACACAGAATGAAACCGATTCAATTGAAGTGTAAATGTGGAGACGGTTAAATTAATATGGAAGTCAAATTGCTGATTGAGGGTTTGAACTTTACTAGAATGACGGATACACCCCTAAACATATAAACTGACACAACTCACCCTAAACTAATAAACATAAAATAAATAAATAAATAAATAACTTACCCGTGTCATTACATTTTCGCAGGACGTTGGTTGCGAAAACTGATCTTTTCGCAGGCTTAAGGTTACGAAAACCTCACTTCTCGGATTAAGGCTGTTGCAAAAACTCTTCTTTTCGCATAACGTTTGTTGCGAAAACCTCTCTTTTCGGACTTAGTTAGATGCGAAAACTAATTTCACGTATCATGACCAATGCGAAAACTTTTCTCAACACCTTTGCGAAAATTTCCCGTGCGAAAACCCTGAAGATCTTGTGAAAACTTTAGAGCTTGTGAAAAGTCGATGTTAGAATCTAGTTTTGGCTATATCTTTCACAATTCTTCGAGTTTCTTGATGAAAATTTTGCAGGGTTGCTCCAAATTCAATTCAAAACAACTTTTTGGTTGATCAAATCTTCTAAAAACCCCAAATTCGATGACTTTCGATCGAATTACAGAATCTGATCAGTTTTGAACAAAATTTTCAAAAATGGTTCAATTCTCTTAATCTGTTACGAATTGGATCAAATCACTTAAACGAATTATGCTCCAAATTACAAAACGAACCTAAACTAATTAAATTTAAATCAAAATAACTCCAAATTCGCAGAATTTTGATTCCTCCACAGTAACTTTCCAAAAATAGCCAAAAACTTCAATAATTCGATCAATTATTGTTGAATCTTGAACGAATTTGTGATGAAGTTGTGCACAAATCTTCTCCCAAAGCTCTGATACCAATTGTTAGTCACAGATTATAGTGAGAGAATATCAAGGTTCCAAATGGCGTGAGGTGTGGCATGGCGGCGAGGTCAAGCCTCAAGCCTTACGAGTTACGGTGAGGCCATAACGTTTTTCAAGGCGTGGCCTAAGGCGACAAGTCTATATATATATATATATATATATAGAGAGAGAGAGAGAGAGAGAGATGTTTGTGTCAATGTCATGAACAACAATTATTAAACAAATTAAGTTCATATAAAACTATAAGCAAAAGAATAACCATGTATTGATAATTTTATATCATATATACAAAGCTTACAAATGGTTTCATAATTCATACATCTCCAATCTAAAATTCTAATATCATATACAAATCTTCCTCACCTTCAACTTGTGGTTAATGAATTCCCGATTTTAGTGAATAATTATAATCATTAATATTTAATTTGATAAGCCATAGATTATATATATAAAACTAAAACAAAAAACAAAAAACAAAAAAAACCTCATTCACGCCTCAAACACGCCTTATAACCCGCCGTAACGCGCCATAACCCGCCGTAACCCGCCTCAAACACGCCATAACGCGCCATAACCCGCCATAATGCGCCATATTGCAAGCCACGCCTCAGAGTCGTGCCACAGGATTTAACGTGGCGGAAAGGCCACGCCTCGACGTTATGGCGCACCATAACGCCGCCATAACACATTTTTAGAACCTTGGAGAATATGCAATCAAGAATAAAATCTAGAGAGAGAAAGCTTGTCATCCATATATTTCATTAAGAGTTACAAGATTCTCAACAAGTTACAAAATGACATAAGAAAGTGCTATTTATAGTAGGTCAAGACATCCCCTTGACTCTACTAAGCACAAAGGTAAACAATACAGTTTAAGCATAACCTACTGCTAGTACTTGACTACAACATAAAATACTCTAACATTCTCCCCCTTTGGAATCAAGGCAACAATGGTCTTCTCCTCCTTCTGACTCCAAGATATGTTTCTATCCTCCTCATAATTCTTCTGAAATTAATCCTTACATCAATTTCATTTATAGCTCTGACCAGCAAAGTTCTTTCATTTGTAGGCATTCTGTTTTCTCCGCGTTATCGATCATTCATTTAACGCCTGTTCCCCAACTAAAGTCTTATCACCTTCAATGTACCATCTAAATACTTTGCTATCTCACTGAACCTCAAAAACCTTTTATCACCCCTGTTAATCCCAAATCTAGTATGTAACAATCAAAGTGTATGAGATTCTAGAGAGAGAAAGTCATTGTCATTCATAGATTTCAAAGTAAGTACAAATGACCAAGAGTTACAAAATTATGAAGGGACTTTCTATTTATGGTAGGGTCATGACACTCCCATGCCTTTACTAAGAAAGTCAAACATAAAGGTAATTAGGTCAAACTATCTTGATTACTACAAATCAAGTACACTAACATTCTCCCCCTTAGTAATCAAGGCAGAAACGGTCTTCTCCTTCTTCGAGCTCCCATATAAGTTTCTATTCGCCGTATAGCACTTCTGAAGGAGATTCTATCATTTATCTCATTGATAACTCTGACCACTAAAGATCTTGCAAGAGAAGGCATCCAAGTATCTCCTCTTTCTCTATCATTTATTTTTAGACGATCCTGTAACTGAAGTAGCAACACTTTTAAAGTTCCATCTGAATACTTAGCAATCTCGCTGAATCTTAGGAACCTCTTTTCTCCTCTTTCATTTTTGTACACAACTCTAAATTCAGGATCTCTGATCACAACATATAATGGCATACTCTCCAAGCCATTTATCATCTGATTAGGCCTTATCAAGTTCACCATTGGTTGATCACTCTCCAAACCCATTTGGAAGTCATGACACCGAGTGTACAGGATATGCCTCCTCAAGAATCTCTTTATGGCATTTAGGGCAGTTATCACATTCTCTTTTCTATTGGGAAGATCTCTGAAGTAATGATAGATCGTCTCAAAATCTTCTATAAGTAGATGACTGAAATCAGCTTCCGAGAAAGTATATGCTCTGCAATCTTGTCTCTGAACTACAAAAACTAGGTACTACATCTTGTAGAACGGCTTTGCTGACACCTCCTTGATTGTGA
Source organism: Saussurea involucrata (assembly GCA_033807775.1). NCBI lineage: Eukaryota > Viridiplantae > Streptophyta > Magnoliopsida > Asterales > Asteraceae > Saussurea > Saussurea involucrata. The sequence continues at coordinate 32,341,563 of CM066316.1, forward strand.
CAATCAACTTCTTGCTCTTAACAAATCTTTCCTTTTGACATTTTGCCCTTAAGAAGAAGATGTACTCAAACTTGTAAGCATCGGACTGATCATTAATCCCCAAAACAGCATAAGGATTCAATCTCCTGATATGATGAACAAACAACCTCCTTTCATCATCCTATAAAAATGGTGTTCTCAACCTCAAAGTTCTCTGCCTTTCCTCCAATTGGGTTAGCCTTTGGTTTCTGGAAGTAGAAGGACCAGGTTGGTTTGAGGTAGAAGGGTTGGATGGACCAACTTAGTCAGATGAGGGGTTAAAGGTTGGAATGAATGGTTGTTAATGAATTTTAGGTTTGGGTTCATCAGGTGATGGTTCAAAAGTTGGTTTAGGTGATGGTTCAGGAGTTGGTGGAGAATCAGGTATAATAGGTATAGGTGATGATGTTTCAGGTTGAGTGAGATATGGTTGGGTAAGGTTAATGGCTATAGATGTAGTTTCAGGTTGAGTAGCAATCAATGTACTTGAGATAGGGTCAGGTGATTGGATATGGCTAACAGATACATCTTCAGGTGTACTTGGCCCAAAGATCTGAGTAAGAAAATCAACTTCATCTTTGCTGAACTCTACATCTTGCTCAATCAATCCATCTGTAATCATCAGCACATTTTCTGACTCTTTCATCCTCCAAAACTTGCCATATTCATTTTCATTCTCATCAGCTTCATCAAACATATCCACTACCTCCCTTATTTCCTCCACATTCACCTCAGGCTTTTCAACCATCGGTTCAACATTTGGATCCACATACAGAACTATCTGCTTACCACTTTCTTCACCCATAGCACCAGATTCAAACATGTTGATAACTTCAGCAGTAGACATAGTCTTTCCCAAACTTGGAGTTTCAGAATCAGTTTTTCGTTTCTTACTCATCTCCCCCTCATGATCATGATCATCAGGATCCTGATCATGCCTCCTTTTAACGCCTTGTGCTTGAGACTTACAAGACTGATTCACTGAAGCAACCTCTTTTGACAATGAATCCATAGTTTTTTTCATTTCATCAAGAGTAGATAGAACTTCAGTCTTGAATTGGTTAAATTCATTAGAAGAAACAACATTGGGTGTAGGTTAAGGTGGTTGAGGTCTAGGTTGAAAGTTTTCAAGTAAGCTCAATATGGTTTTGTTGTTTGTATCATCTGGGCTAATGGAAAGTAGTTTGGCATACAACATATTTTTGAGTTCATCAATAGAAGGATCATACTGAGTTTGTGGTGTTTGCACAACTAGAGGTGGAGGTGGATGTGTAGGCAATTCGGGCTCATTCTCAGGCATCAGACCCTTTCCTTTCAATAAGTACTTCATGCCTTGTATCTCCTTAAGTAAACGTCCTCAACAGCCTTTAAGGCGCCATTGACAAAATTCCTCGACACGAAGTCTGGTAAATCACTTCCGGAACCACTTAGGTTACCCGTTGACACAGCAGTTGAATCAACTGTGTGGCCTACGTTCAGTATTGGCGTGATGTTAGCACTGGTAGGACTTCCACCCAGTCCTCGTAATCCTATAGTAGGAATTACTCCGAGTGTTCTGGATGGGGCACCAAGACTCCCATCAGTAGTAGCAAAAATAGGTAGTGTCCTAGTCAAAAAACTCAATAATGTAGCAATTGGATCTAGACTTGATGAATGTGCAGGAATGAAGGTCGAGGACTGGGGAAGATGTCTCTCTAGTTCAATACCCAAACTCTCCGAATGAGAGAAGGATAGAAGTTGTGCTTGATCCCCGTGAGAAATTGAGACAACTTCCTGTTGAGAGGAAGCTGAATGGATGGCTTGGGTATGCAAATGCGTTAGTGGGCTACTAACGTCTTTTTCAACACCGGATCCCAACACATGAGATCTAGTGGTAGATGTGGCCGCCCGTCTGGAATAGTAGGTTAAGGTAGCACTCACACTCTCCATATTTTTTTTCAATTTCTCTCGCAGGCTCACTGACATCTTCAACTAATTCTCCCTCAGTTCTCCTTATATCTCCCACAACCGTTTCAATAACATTTTCAACTGTTTCAGCATCAAGATGTTCCATATGCGGTAGATCATCAACATTTATCTCTTCAAGTGGAATCTCAGTAGTTGTAGCCATAGTTGGAAATACAAACTGTGAAACATCTCCAAAATCAACATCATCATTTCCATTATTTTGATCATCATCATCGTTTCCATGATCTTGTTCCTCCACAGAATCAGACGCATTTTCAGACTCTATACCATCACTAGAAGATTCAGTAATTCTGACCAAAGCTCTGCCAATATGTCATGGAATAAGAGCTTCGTCAGACTGAACCACATGGTTGTTGAAAGTTCACAGAGCGAAATTAACCCAGAAGCACCAGTCTTCTCTCCTTCCTCTGAATCAATTCGAACATCATTTGAAGAGGGTATTAAAATAATTCTTGAGGAAAATGTTGTTTCTGATTCATTAAACCCCAAGTTGAGGAAGTTTAAAACTGTCAAAACAAATAACTCTGTGATACCCGTGGAGTCTAACACCCTCAACAGGGCCACCAGAGACTTTCTAGCTTCTGACTGTGACTCTGACTCAGAGGTAGATGAACAGATTTTTTGTGCCCAAGAGAAAGCTTTGCATAAACCTAAGCAGATGCCCGCAGGATGTTTCGATTTGAAAAAGGATGTCACATTCTTTAAGAAACAAGCTAGATTCATACTAGTAACTGAGTTTGATAACAAAGGTTTCAATATTCTTGCTTCTAATGCTGTAGAAGTAAAGAAAAGAGAGAATACCAAAAATATTGCAGTAAACAATACCTTTGTTCCCTTGGCTTTCAAACCAGTCAGGTTTACACCAGAACAGAAGGGCAAATGGATAGTCAACGACAGACCTATTCCCAATTCTGGTGTAAATCAAAGAAATTCTTTTTGGTCACAAGAGTCAGTTCCAAAGAAAAACAACTTCATGTCAAGAGAGTTTGTTCCAAGAAACAACAACTTTAAGAAACCAAATCAGGACAGAATGTATGCTAAGACATTGGGTCCTAAAGTTTTTCAGAATCAAGCACCATTCAACCAACAACTTTTGAATAAAAACAACTTGCATCAGTTATCTTCATGTTCCATTAATTGCAACTGTATTCAATTGTTGTTAAAACTGCAAAATCATATGAATGGTCCCCACTGTGTTCTGAATCAGTCATCTCAAAAGAAGAATTTCAAGACTGTTCAGAATACACAGAGAAAGACCTCTGGCACGCCATCACAGAATGGAAAGCCAGTAGGAAAGACTGATAACACCCGAAAGCCTAACAAAAAAGGACCCATCATGCAATGGGTACCTAAAAGAAACTAATCTGTCTTGCAGAAACCTCATGTACAGATCTGGTATTTAGATTTCGGATGCTCCAGGCACATGACGGGCAATAAGGAGCAACTGACTTCTTTCAAGAACAAGAAGGGAAGTGCAGTAACCTTTGGAGGAGATAATGGAGGACAGATTAGAGGATATGGTACTTTAGTTAATGGTGGTGTTTCAGTTTCTGAGGTTGCTTATGTTGAAGGATTAAACCATAATCTTCTCAGTATAAGTCAACTCTGTGATCATGGATTCGATGTCAATTTTAGGAAGAAGTATTGTTCCTTGTTACTTTCCGAGTCTGGTCAAGAATTGTTAAGAGCCGACAGAAAAGGCAATCTATATAAAATGAATTTCAAACCAAATCAAAACTCTACAACAGAGAAACTCTGTTTAGTGTCTTTGAAAAATGAAGATGCCTGGCTCTGGCATAAAAGATTTGCCCACTTAAATTTTTCAAATCTTGACAAGCTCGTGAAATTGAACTTAGTAAAAGGACTGTCTTCGTTAAAATTTGACAAAGACCATCTCTGTTCTGCCTGTGAATTTGGTAAGATGAAAAGATCTTCACACAGAACTAAGAGTGATCACAATTGCCCTAGACCTTTGCATATGCTTCATGTGGATCTTTGTGGTCCAATCTCTGTGCAAGGTCTGTCGGGTAAGAAGTATATTCTTGTGCTTATTGATGAATTTTCTAGATATACTTGGATCGAGTTCATCAGAGTAAAATCTGATGTCCCAGAAATTTTGATAAGTTTGTTAAAAAGGATACAGGTTCTATTAGATCTGAAGATACAGAAGTTGAGAAGTGATAACGGGACAGAATTCAAGAACGCAAGAATTGATGCCTACCTATCAGAGGAACGGGTTTCCCAAATCTTCTCAGCTGCCAGAACTCCACAACAGAACGGTGTGGTGGAAAGAAAGAACAGAACTCTGGTAGAAGCCGCCAGAACCATGTTGGCCTGTTCCATCCTTCCCATCAACTTCTGGGCAAAGGCAGTCTCAATAGCCTGTTTTACTCAAAACATAGTTGTAACAGTGAAAAGATTTAAGAAGACTCCCTATGAACTCATCAACAACAGAAGGCCAAATGTGAAATTCTTTCACGTTTTCGGCTGTAAGTGTTATATCTTGAATGATAGAGAACAGCTAGGTAAGTTCGACAAGAAGGCGGATGAAGGAATCTTTATTGGTTATTCCTTAACCTCTAAAGCCTATAGAATCTACAACACCAAAACCCGTGTTATTCAAGAAAGTATAAATGTGTCTTTTGATGAAAATACATCAAGTTCCTCTGATCGCAAATCAACAGAGGGGACACATACATAGCAGAAGAAGCCAAGTTCTTCAAAAACAAGGGAAGAAGATATCAATCTCTTGTTCGATGATTTCTTCGATGATGATGATTCTTCTGTCAACATCAACAGAGATGACCAAGCCCAGAATTCAACAGAACAGAACCTGACAGGTACAACTCTTACTGGTCCCTCCAATACTTCACCATCTACTTCTCTGTCAATAGGTACTATTCAGAGAAATGAGGAATCACAACAGAGTGAAAGAGAACCTGTACAAGAGCCATCATCACCTATGTTAACTCATATTGGGAAAGATTCCCTATTTGAAAGCTCACCTTCACAGAGCCCTGTTGGCAACTCACAGAGCAATGAGGCCACTCTTCAGAGTTGTGTGCCACAAAGCCCTGGTCCTAATCCACAGAGCTCTGACGCTGAAGTTCGTCTTTTCCCATCAGAAGCACAAACCCCACCTGTTGTCCATGCTCCCATGACAAGATGGACAAAGGATCACCCCCATCATCTTATTATTGGTGCTGCTGAAGATGGTGTGAAGACAAGATCGGCCACAATCAATGAAGCTTTCTTTGTCAACGTTTTGAGCATGATTGAACCGAAGAAGATCACTGAAGCCCTTGAAGTCCCAAACTGGATCGAAGCTATGCAAGAGGAGCTTCTGGAGTTTGAAAGAAACAAAGTTTGGTCCTTGGTTCCACTCCCAAAAGGCAAAGCTGCCATTGGGACCAAGTGGGTGTTTAGGAACAAGAAGGATGAAGATGGGATTATCATCAGAAACAAAGCCCGTCTGGTTGCTAAGGGATATAGCCAAGAAGAAGGCATTGACTATGACGAGGCTTTTGCACCTGTGGCTAGGCTAGAAGCAATCAGAATCTTCTTAGCCTATGCTGCTCACAAGGGTTTCAAGGTCTACCAGATGGACGTCAAATCTGCTTTTCTGAATGGCAGACTACAAGAAGAAGTGTATGTTCAGCAACCACCAGGTTTTGAATGTCTAGAGTTTCCAGACCACGTTTACAAATTAGACAAAGCTCTGTATGGCCTTAAGCAAGCTCCCAGAGCCTGGTATGAAACTCTGTCAAACTTTCTGTTGACTAATTACTTCGAAAAAGGTACTGTCGATAAAACTCTTTTCTTTAGAAGGTATAAGAATGATATACTTCTGGTGCAAATATATGTTGATGACATTATTTTGGGTCTACATGGCAAGAGTACTGTGATAAGTTTGAGGATTTGATGAAAAGTGAATTCAAAATGAGCATGATGGGAGAGGGACTTGAAAAAATATAAGCTCAACAATTCAAATCCAATGAAAAAATATATCTCTGACATTTTGAAGATGGAAACAATCCATCAGAGGGACTTTCATATGTCAGTCCAAATATATCTCTGACATTTTGAAAAAATATAAGCTCAACAATTCAAATCCAATGAAAACTCCTATTGCCACTGGAGTTAAACTTGACTCTGACCTTAAAGGTGAACCTACATATGTCAAGAACTACAGAGGCGTGATAGGATCACTTCTGTATTTAACTGCTAGCAGACCTGTTGATCCAAACCCTCAGTGATTTGATAATGACCCTCTCTTAAATACTTAGTGAAAATTGTATGTAAACAATATGTATCAGAGTTTCACTATCGCTGATAAGTACTAAGATCTTACAGTACCGCTGATAGGAACTCTCGCTCTTTAAATTAAACATTCAGCGAACACTGTTCACCATAATGCGCTGAGTCTGTTCAGTCCTTATGGTGATCGCTGATAAGTTAGTTGTTTACTTATAATCCCTGATGACAAGTTTCACGTCAACAAAGGTTCTACGCTGAAGTCGAAGATCAAGCTCAAGAACCAGCGACAAGTCTACTAATGAACTGATGCGGATCAGCGAAGACTCAGATTTGTCCACTCAACGTGAAGTATCAAGTACAAGACTTCAGCTATCGCTGAACTTTATGATTCACTGAATAGTAAATGATAATCGCTGAATCAACGAAAGCTGATCATGAAGTCCTCCGTACAAAGTACTTTTGTCTTAACCTCCCTTGCACGCCACCGTACGAAATGTCAGAAAAGAACCTCCGAAAATCTGAGATCGTACAACCACTCTGATACTACACTGTTCATTCATGCGGCTACTAAGGTTGTCAACAAAGGTCAATGACATGCAACCAATCCGCTGATGACACGTGTAAAGTGTATACTGAATTGCATTAAATGCATGCAGTATATAAAGAGATGAACTCACTTCTTTTGCAGTAACTTGCTAACTCTGGACAAGTTCAAATCTCTCTCAAGATAGGATTTTATTAGTAATCTCCATATCCTTCTTAGTGCAAGAAACCTTAGTGTTCCAACTTGTTTAGATTTAGGTTTATCCTTAATCTTGTTTCCGCAACAAGCTGTAAATTGTTAATGATTTATCAATAAACAATTTAGAAAAGTAAAATAGCGTGTTTGTATTCAACCCCCCCCCCCCTTCTACAAACTTGTATAGGCCTTTCGGGACCAACAAGTGGTATCAGAGCAGATTTGTTTAATCTCATAAACAAGATCTAATCTAAGATATTTCTCTTCCTTGCTATTATCTGAAAATGGCCTCCCACACAAACACAAATTATATAGACAATGGTTCTCTTGCAAAACCCCCTAGATTTTCCAGAGACAACTTCAACTTATGGAAAAATAGGATGATGCTCTTCCTAGAAGGTGTAGACCCTACTATGACCTACTATCTTGAAAACGGCCCACACATCCCTGTAACTATTGATCCTTTAGTTCCAGCCACTGCAACTCGAGCTGCTATTCCTGAAAGGCTGATTCCAAAGGAAATACACATGTGGACCGATGAAGATAAGAAGAAAGTGGCTATAGATACAAAAGCCAGATCCATACTATCCATGGCCCTTCCTGACGAAGTCTACCATTCCGTCATGAACCTGAAATCCTCAAAAGCCATGTGGGACACAATATGTGTTCAGTATGAAGGAACGTCTGAAGTCCAGGATTCAAGAAAGATCAACCTGGTAAGACAATACGAAAGCATCATTTCTGGTAAGAATGAAACTCTCTCTGAAGTTCATCAACGTTTTAATTGCTTAATTATAGATCTAAAAACGGTTGGTAAGGAATATTCTAACTTTGAAGTACTGACAAAGTTTTTAGAATGTTTACCTGAAAGCTGGGACAATTATTCCATGTGTCTCAAGCTGTCAAAAGATCTAAGATCAATGACACTTGCTACCTTATATGGCACATTGCTGAATCATGAGCAATCTAGCCATCTTAAGAAGAATCTTGTAAAAGATTCCAAAAGCACCCCTGTTGCTTTAATCTCAGAGGAACCTTCTACTCAGCGACCCGTGGTCACTATCACTGAGTTAGAAAGTAACTCTGAAAGGTCATCAGATTCTGATTCTTCAGACGATGATGAATCCTTGGCTCTCCTAACTAAAAAGTTCAGGAGTTTCGCCAAGAAAAAAATGTTTAGAAAGAACAAAACTCTTTCTATAGCTGACAAGCCTAAGTCATCAGCTTTTGTTGATAAGGCTACTGCTACTTGTTTCAACTGCGAAAAGACAGGTCATTTCGCTAACGAGTGCAGGTCAAAGAAAATCATGAGACCTTCAGCTTTTACAAAGAAATCCTTTGTTCCAAGGAATAAAGACGACAAATACTCAAAGCTGAAGGAGAAGTATGCAAAGCTGAAAAGCTTTAAGAAGAAAGGAAAAGGCCTGATGACTGACTATGATTGGGCTGCTTCTGATGAAGAAGCCTCATCATCTGATTCTGAAGATGATGAAGCAAATCAATGTCTCATGGCCAAGATTGAAGAAGAGGAAGAAAGTTCAGACATTCCCTCCACTTCAACATCTGCCATTCAGGTATCACCTTCCTTCTTTACCAATATTGCAAATATTGATGAAGCTGATAGTCTCCGTAAAATCGAACTGCTGACTAGAAGTTTATACGAAGCCATGAACGGCAAAGCTGTGGTTGAAAACCAAAATCTTGATCTCGCTGAAAAGCTTAAAAACTGCCACCTTCAAATAGAAAAGCTTTCTAAATTTGAAGAAGATTTTAAAGATCAAGTCTATTTAAATCAGCTAGTCAAAATCGAACGAGCAGAAGCTATCGCTTCATTAAAAGCTGAACAAGCTACTGTTGAAGGATGGTGTAATTCTTCAACAAAGATCACTGAGATAATTAAGGCTCAGATTCCTCTGAGTGATAAATGTGGTTTGGGTTATAAATATGATACTCCAAAACCAACCACTGAACGTTCAATGCTTAAATTTGGAACGTTCGTATCCTCAGTAGCTGACACTTCTTCATCTCAGTACTCCTCGTCGATTACACCAATCCCTGAGGAAACTCCTACCTCCTCAAAAGGTAAGGAGAAAATGGTTTATTCAAAACCTACCTCTGTCTCTAAAGACAAAGGTAAAGGAATTGTTATTTATCAAAATCCTCAGAAGGGTACCTTAGTACCTAAGCTGAATGCTTCCAAAGCCTTAGTGATTCATTCATCTGGTTCTAGAAATCAGACCTCTGGATCAGTTCAGCGACCTACTCCTAGACTCAGAGTAGATATCCTTGGTAAGAAATCTGAAGAACTGAATGTTCGTCCTATTTCAAAAACCAATAGTGTACTTGGTGCTGGCACTTCTAATTCCAAATTAAAAGCTCAGCACTCAAGTGGTCCTAGAACTAATTTTAGTTATAGGAAATGTTATCACTGTGGACTTACCGATCATATTGCAAGTAAGTGTCCCACAGCCACCAAAGCTGATAAGATAGCTAAGGTGAAGATAGCACCCAAGAAGACCAAACCAGTTGCAATTCAGGTCAAGGTGACTCCTACCGCTGAGGTCAAGAAATTGACCAAAGTGAAGAAAGACAAAGCTGAATCTTCAAATGCTGCGAAGACTGCTGAACCCATTCCAACTACTTCCACTGACAAACGCGTATACATGGTGAAGTGGGTACCCAAGCAAAACTAATCTTCCTTTGTATTGCAGGTTAAGAAGGGTATCTGGTATCTCGATAGCGGATGCTCTAGACACATGACTGGAAAGAAAAGCCTGCTCGCTGAATACAAGGAAGAGAAGGGTCCCTCTGTGACTTTCGGTGGAAATGGAAAAGTACACACCCGAGGGTATGGTGTACTTTCAAATGGTACAACATCCTTCAGAAGAGTCGCATATGTTGAAGGGCTGAAGCATAATCTTCTAAGCATCAGTCAGCTTTGCGACATGGATAACAAAGTGATTTTCACAAAGGAATCCTGCTTTGTCTCTGACAAAAAGGAGAAGATAGCTCTCAGCGGTTATCGTTTGGAAAATGTTTACGTTATAAACATGGACTCAACAACCACTGAGAACTCCTCTTTCTTCTCAAAAGCATCTTCTGATGTTAACTGTCTATGGCACAAAAGGCTCTCACATCTCAACTTCAAGACACTGAATACTCTTTCATCCAAAGAGTTAGTCACTGGTCTACCTCAACATTCATACGCCAAAGAGTCCTTATGTTCAGCGTGTGAAAAAGGGAAGCAGACCAAGGCAAGCTTTAAGTCAAACCAAGTTTCCTCAGTGTCATCTCCTCTACAACTACTCCATATGGATTTGTTTGGCCCCGTTAACAAACAATCCATCGCTGGTAAGAAATATACGCTGGTCATAGTTGATGAATTCTCTCGTTACACATGGGTAATGTTTCTCCATTCTAAGAGTGACACCCCTGAAGAACTCATCACCTTTGTTCGGAAGATGGAAACTCTGAACAATATGACTGTTCGCTCAATAAGGAGTGATCATGGAACTGAATTCAAAAACAGTTCTCTTGATTCCTTCCTTGAGAGAAAGGGTATTTCTCACAACCTTTCGTCAGTGAGAACACCACAACAAAACGGAGTCGCTGAAAGAAGAAATAGAACAATTATTGAAGTTGCACGTTCAATGCTCAGCGATTCTCACCTGCCTACTCAGTTTTGGGCAGAAGCTGTCAACACTGCTTGTTTTACGCAAAACAGGTCGCTGATAGTTAAAAGATTCAAAAAGACAGCCTATGAACTCTTTCATGGGAGAAAGCCTTCAATCAGCTTTCTTCACATCTTTGGATGTCAGTGTTTCATACTGAACAACAGAGATGCCCTTGGAAAGTTTGATCCTAAGGCTGATGATGGAATCTTTCTTGGATACTCCTCAGTTTCCAAAGCCTTCAGAGTCTTCAACCGAAGAAGACAAACTGTAGAAGAAACTATTCACGTCACGTTTGACGAATCCCGTTCAGCGAACTCTTAACCGTCCGCTGATACTGAAGAACTGAATCAATGGATGTTTTCTCATCTTGGTGATTCAGAAGAAGTTCCCACTCCTCATGCTCACACCGTAGAAAATGATGGTCCTACTATCATTCCAAACATACAGAATAGTGAAGCTGAAACATCTTGGGTCTCAGCTGTTCCTATAAACACTATACCTGCAGTTGATCCAAATGTCTCAGAAATTCCATCTATTTCTCAGCAATCAGTGAATGAAGTGGCAAATGCAAACATTCCTCTCTTAGCTGATAATCCAGAAGTAGCTGAAGCTTCATCTTCAGTTTCTCCAGTTCAGACTGAGTCAGCGACGTATGCTCCGGCTCAGCGATGGACTGTAAATCACCCAATCGATCAAATTCTTGGTGATCCCAACGCTGGTATTCAGACTCGTAGAAGTGCAGGTAATATTTGTTTATTTGTTAACTTTATTTCTCTAACTGAACCAAAGAAAATAGATGATGCTCTTAGAGATCCAAACTGGGTCAGCGCTATGCAAGAAAGAGCTGACTGAATTCGAAAGAAACAAAGTTTGGAAACTTGTTCGTAGACCAACTGACAAAACGGTGATAGGCACTAAATGGGTCTATCGAAACAAGTTGGACGAACATGGTACTGTAACTCGCAACAAAGCTCGTCTTGTTGCTCAGGGATACAGACAAGAGGAAGGCATAGATTATGACGAAACTTTTGCTCCAGTAGCAAGACTTGAATCTATTCGTCTTTTCTTAGCATATGCTGTACACAAAAACTTCACTGTACATCAGATGGATGTTAAGTCAGCGTTTCTAAATGGAAAGCTGAATGAAGAAGTATATGTGGAACAACCTCCAGGATTCTCAGATCCTAAGCGTCCAGGTTATGTTTATAAACTGGACAAGGCACTTTATGGCTTAAAGCAAGCTCCACGTGCATGGTATGATACTCTCTCTACTTATCTCCATATTGAAAAATTTGAGCGAGGTAAGATTGACAAAACTTTGTTTTTTAGAAAAGTAAAAGGTCATATCATTTTAGTTCAAATATATGTTGATGACATTATATTTGGTTCTACTAACCCTGAGCTTTGTACTCGTTTCGCTGATAGAATGAAAGATGAGTATAAAATGAGTATGATGGGTGAACTAACATATTTCCTTGGTCTTCAGATTAAGCAAACTGAAAAAGGAACTTTTATAAATCAGGGAAAGTATGTTAAAGATATGCTGAAGAAATTCGACTTAACTGAAAGTTCAGCTATGAAAACCCCTATGGCACCACCGCTGATACTTGATAAGGACACAAAGGGTGTTCCTGTCAATGTCACGCTGTACCGTGGGATGATCGGCTCACTACTGTATCTTACAGCTAGCCGACCCGATATTATGTTTGCAACATGTCTGTGCGCACGATATCAAGCTGAACCTAAGATATCCCATATGAAAGCTGTAAAGCGAATCTTTCGATATCTTAAGGGTACAGCGAATCTAGGTCTTTGGTATCCCAAAGACTCAGGATTCGATCTAACCGCCTATTCAGACAGTGATTTTGCAGGTTGCAAAATGGATAGGAAACGCACCACAGGAGGATGTCAGCTCCTGGGTGGAAAGCTGGTAAGTTGGACAAGTAAGAAGCAAAACTCAGTGTCCACTTCCACAGCTGAAGCTGAGTATGTAGCCGCTGGAAGCTGCTGTTCTCAAGTCTTGTGGATGAGAAATCAACTACTAGACTATGATCTTCAGCTCTCCAAAATTCCAATCTATTGCGACAGCACAAGTGCCATCGATATAGCAAACAATCCAGTGCTACACTCAAAGACAAAACACATAGAAATCAGATATCATTTTATCAGAGATCATGTGATGAATGGTGATATAGAACTTCATTTTATCCCAACTGATTATCAGTTAGCTGATTTGTTTACCAAACCTCTTGATGAGACAAGATTCAACTTTCTCATCAGCGAGCTTGGAATGCTGAACTTTGAAGGATAAAATCTTCAGCGGTTCACATTTAATCAGCGATACGTTTATACAAACTTGTATAGGCTTCGGGATAAAATCAACTTATATAATCCATTTCATCATCTTCTCTCTGAATAAACTTGGTTAAACTGATATCCAGGTATGTCTTCTCTCTCTGACAATCGCATGTAAATGCAAGATTTCAAAATAAATTGCATCGCTGAATATCTCTTCCTTAACAGCGATATTTTGAAAATTCCTTAAACCTTCACTGATATTTCTATTCAGTGCTTCATGTTTTTTTTAAAGAGTCCCTGAGTTTTTTCAAAACCTCAGAGACATCCTAAAAGAATGTGAAAGGACAGTTGTGACGTCATTGCAACGGATAACACTCGGCACGATTTCTTTCTGACACACGTTTGCACGTTTTGTTCAAACTTCCAATCAAATGCAAACACGTGTCCGTGTCATGATGAAAACCTTTTCCCGCTCAAGGTTTTCTCTCTCTAAAAATCCCTATATAAACAACTCTTGGTTTATATTTGTCTTTTACGCGAACAATCTTTCTCCGCAAGAAAAGAATTCTCTGTTGCATTTGTGCTCTCAAAAACCTCAAGAACTGTTCATCATCTTGGTATTCAACTTCAAGGTTAATATGTTCTTATTTTTTATCAAATGCGTATAACTTGTTTTCGATCTTCTCTTTGTTTTAACAAGATCAAACAAAAGAACTTTTTAAAATAAAATCATTTCTTTCATGGTTTTATGAACAAACCATTTCATGGTTGTTCTTCAAGTTTTAAATCTAAATCTTAAACTTGTTCTTCATTCGTATCCATTTTTCTTTTAGAAACTGGAATACAAGATTTTATGGGTTTTACTTTTCTTTTAAAATCAAGAAAAACCCTAATCTTCATTAAGACATTTTTTTTGTCTGAATGAAATGGACAAGATTCGAAAAATCTTAACGGAAATTTCTTTCCACATTAAGATAATTCTTATCTGTTAACATCTTTGGTTGAACTGATAATACAGTGATATGGCATCTTCAAAGCTGAATGTTACCGCTGAATCCATCTCCACTGACTCTGAGGAAATGGAAATCTTCAAAGCCCCCCAAGTGAAGTTCGAGCTGGATCAACTCGATTGGACTAAGGCCAACAACCTCTCAGCTCTTCTCGAGTTTCCTCCTCGGAAGCAAGTATCACATCTGGACGATGCTGTAAATTTTCTGAAGAACAACCCTATCTACACAGCCCTGACCATAACACCTCCTGCCAGTCAGCGGCTCTTATCCCAGTTCTGGTACTTTGCCAGACACACTGAGCTACCCTCTGCCAAAGATCCATCCAAAACCATAGACTGCATACTCAGCAATACTGAGTATGGCACCATCAAGATCACACCCGCAATTATCCGCAAAGCCCTAAACTTCCCAAATGCCTCCAAAGAAAAACCCTTCATTCCATTCCCTGACCACAAAAAGCATGCTGACAGAGAAGCAATCATTGCTTTCCTTGACGCAATGGGTTATATCTGGGATATTGGAAGGGACAAGAAGCCTGAGAAGAAACTGACGCTGATAAAGAAATCCAAGATGCCCAGCGAGATGAATTTCATCTTCGCTCACATGATCAGCTGCATGACAGCGAAATCCGGATCTTCTGATCAAGCCGCCCAACCTCAGCAGTCCATGGGATACGCACTGCTGAAAGGTCTAAATATTGACTGGGCCTCCATTATTTATGAAGACCTGATTCAACGTGTCGATTCTGCCGCTGACAGACCAACATGGGTTCCTTACCCATGATTCATCAGCGCCATCTTTCAATATGGTCTGAAGGACAGCTATCCTGAAGAGGGTGATCTGAAACTTTCTCAGATTGGCCCTAACGTTCTCGACTTCAATCCTGTCGCCAACGAGGTACGTCTCTCTACTCTTCTCACTCTTCTAAATTCTCCGCTTTCTGTGGCTCCTTCAGCGACTATACCAATCGCTGATATCCCGGCCACAACATCCTCTCCTTATAAGAAAAGGAAACCCTCTCACACCCAACTTGATTCCAAAAGGATCAAGAAAACCAAGGAGCAACCCCAGCAATTCCATGCTGAAGACTCCTCAGCTCATTCTGAAGAGCTGAAGGAAAGTTCCGTGGTACGCTCTGCCACACCCGTGCAAGCCATCCCTCCAATCCAGACTTCAGCGTCTCCAAACGCTGAGGTTAGAAACTTGGAAACTACCCAACCTCCCTCAGTCTCTCAAAAGACTGATGAAGTGATTGTCAGCGATTCCAACGCTGAACTCAGAACCTGAACCCCAATCTTAACCTTCGCTCCTCCCTCCACTCACTTGGACACTCCTCCAGCGAACACTGGAGATGCCATCATTCCAGAAGCCGCCGCTGATGCTTCTCAACTAATGATGAAGAAAGGACCTGCAGAGTTCACCATACCTCACCGTACTTTCGAAGAGGATATGGAACACTACTCAAGAACCTGCTCTTTCGACGAGTTCATCAATCCTCCTGCAGGTACTAATCCCACCTTAAACACTGTAACTAAACCTGAAACTTCTGAGCTTTCCTTTGTTCACAAGTACTTATATGTTACAGGTCCTAATTTGGGAGACATCAACGCCTCGCTGAAGTCCGTGGAAACAAAGCTGTCCAGTCTCACCACCACACTCTCCAACAACTCAACAGCTGTAACAAACGCTGGAGAGAACTTGACAAAGCTGACAACGGTGGTGGAAAAGAAAGCTTCCACTGAAGACATCAATAGTCTTGATAAGATGCTCAGCGATTTTGCCAAGGTGCTCTGTGACATCTACACTGACTACACAAGCCTAAAAACATCAGTTTCGACCATGTCCAGCGAAGTAACAACGCTGAAGACATCGGTTGAAAAACTCGAGGGTGATATGTCAGAGGTCAAGACTGACTTAGGCTCTGTAAAGACCGACTTTAGCTCTATGAAGACGATGATCGAGACGCTGGTAAACAAGGCAAATAGTCCAGCTCCTGCTCCTGCCCCTGTCCCTATTCTGGAATCTTTCACAGAGGAGGATCACACAGAGCTGAGGAAAATCACGCCTGCTATTTCTGGCCTAGAAGACAGAATAGCAAAGCTTGAAGGTTGTGTGAAAATCTCTGGCCCAGAAGACAGAGATAACACCAATGCTGAGTCTGCCCATTCCTCCCCCAGTCATCATGAAAAAGAGGGGGAGAAGAGCGCTGAACATTCCAAGGAGAAAAGCGCTGAAGATCTTGAGAAAAGCGCTGAAGATCTGAACAACAAAAGCGCTGAAGACCTTTCCCATGATGAATCTATCAGGGGAGAGAGGAATGAAGATCTGACCGCTGGACCTCAGGGAGATGAAAACCCTGAGGGAACCGAGAAGCTCGCCTCTGTATCTGAGGGGGAGCAACTCGAAGAAGATGCTGAGAATTCCGAAGCAGAAGAAGATGAAGACATCGACATCCCTGACGACAAACCATCATTCTCTCCAAGAAAGGATGATGATGATGATGATGATGAAGATGACGATGATTTCTTTATCGTCAAACCTGCCCCAAGGATCAAAGCTCTTAAAGGAATCTCAATAAAAGAACCATCAGGGGAGAAGACAAAGACAAAGCCCTCAGCCTCTGGCGCTGAGAAAAGCAAAGACAAAGGGCTCGCTGAAGATGAAAATCTAGCGATTCTCTTTGAAAAGCCGGTTTGTCAGGTAAACTAAATCTTTACTTTTTCCTTCCCTGAACTTCTCAACAACTCACTAAGATCTCCAAACCTATATACACATCCACATTATTTTTTCTATCTTTTCTACCCAAGTTCTTCTACCCAATTCTTATCTGTAAGATCGCTGCTTTTCAGCTAGTCCTCTCCCCTGTTTGAGGATGTCGCTGAAGGTTCTATTGTTGCGACTTCACAAATAAAGCCAGCTGCTGCTGATGAAATAATCCCAGTCTTGGATTTAATCTCTGAGACTGATGAACCAGAAGAACAACCTCTCTTGCACAATAAGAGACCTTCCTCAGTTCCTCAAAGGCTGAGTGAAGAAGATCAAAAGAGAAGAGAAGAAATAGTAAAGCGATTCGAGGATCAGCGAATCATTCTAAGGCGTGATCAACTGCCTTCAGTTCCTCCTAAGTTCAGAATTTCAAAAGCTGAATATCAGGACCACCTTAGAGCTGAACGCCTCATTGCTGAAAGAAAGGAAGCTGAAGAGAAAGACAGAGAATACGCCATCAAGCTCACTCAAGAATCTGTCAAAGACCCCGAGCTGAAGCGTGTTCCCATTCAAATCCAACGAAAGCTGTGGGAAGAAGCCCAGAAGATCGTGGAAAAGAAAACTGAAGTTTCTCAGACCACCTTGATCTGGTGTAAAGAGAAAATTCACTTAAGATATCGTCCAGCGAAGATCAACAAGGTATTCATCTCTGGAAGAACATCTATCGGAGTACCTATTGTTGACATCAAACTGTTCAGAGAAGATGGCACATCTGAAACCTTTCGCGCTGACACTGTAAAAAGGTATGGTCTCTCTGAATGACTGGAGAAGAGGTTAGCTATCCAACCATCACAATCTA
Organism: Saussurea involucrata; assembly: GCA_033807775.1. NCBI lineage: Eukaryota > Viridiplantae > Streptophyta > Magnoliopsida > Asterales > Asteraceae > Saussurea > Saussurea involucrata. The sequence continues at coordinate 32,359,092 of CM066316.1, forward strand.
AGTACAAGAATCATTTCGAAAAGCTAATAAACAGACAGATCGACTTGATATCTTCTTGTGTGGATATTCCTCCTGTTCCTGGTCTAAAGCCGAAAAGAAAAAGAGGTTCTCCAAGTAAGAAACGTCAAGATTCAAACTCAGGACCTGTCATACGAAATGAAACTGGAATTGGTTTCTCTCGCGCTGAAGTACTTGGTCCTGATCCTGATCTATCCGCCCTTGACATCTCTTTGCCACCATGTGAACTTTTCGTCCCTGGTAAAGTCATCAGTAATCCTTATGGAATATTCTTTCTTGATTACGACGGACGTAAATGCTTTCAACGGATCGCTGAGCTCCCAATCACTCCAATCGAACAGCTCAGAGATCTTATCTACTGGTGTGACTTCAGAAAGGACATTCAGGCACGACACCTAAAACCCTTGATCTTTCAAGAAGCGCTGAAGAAAAGAAAACAAGGTGTAACGGTTCCTGACTGGATGATTCCCACTGAAAAGACGACCCTTGATGAACTTCTCATTAAGGAAGAACCTTTTGAAAACTGATATAATCTCCTTTTTCTCTATTGTATCAGTTATCCTTCTGTACTTGTAATTTATTTCGCTTGTACTTGTAATCTTTCTGTTCTTCATTGTAACCTGATTCAAAGATTTAAAGAAAGATTTCAGCGAATGTACTTTACTCCATCAGTACTGAAAAGATCCCAGAAAACAGTAAAAGGGACAAATATTTTATGAGTTCTTTTTATCCTTATGTTTTCATTAAATAGCAATTTTCTTTGTTGCTATGTCATAATCAAATAGGGGGAGATTGTTGATCCAAACCCTCAGTGATTTGATAATGACCCTCTCTTAAATACTTAGTGAAAATTGTATGTAAACAATATGTATCAGAGTTTCACTATCGCTGATAAGTACTAAGATCTTACAGTACCGCTGATAGGAACTCTCGCTCTTTAAATTAAACATTCAGCGAACACTGTTCACCATAATGCGATGAGTCTGTTCAGTCCTTATTGTGATCGCTGATAAGTTAGTTGTTTACTTATAATCCCTGAAGACAAGTTTCACGTCAACAAAGGTTCTACGCTGAAGTCGAAGATCAAGCTCAAGAACCAGCGACAAGTCTACTAATGAACTGATGCGGATCAGCGAAGACTCAGATTTATCCACTCAACGTGAAGTATCAAGTACAAGACTTCAGCTATCGCTGAACTTTATCATTCGCTGAATAGTAAATGATAATCGCTGAATCAACGAAAGCTGATCATGAAGTCCTCCGTACAAAGTACTTTTGTCTTAACCTCCCTTGCACGCCACCGTACGAAATGTCAGAAAAGAACCTCCGAAAATCTGAGATCGTACAACCACTCTGATACTACACTGTTCATTCATGCGGCTACTAAGGTTGTCAACAAAGGTCAATGACATGCAACCAATCCGCTGATGACACGTGTAAAGTGTATACTGAATTGCATTAAATGCATGCAGTATATAAAGAGATGAACTCACTTCTTTTGAAGTAACTTGCTAACTCTGGACAAGTTCAAATCTCTCTCAAGATAGGATTTTATTAGTAATCTCCATATCCTTCTTAGTGCAAGAAACCTTAGTGTTCCAACTTGTTTAGATTTAGGTTTATCCTTAATCTTGTTTCCGCAACAAGCTGTAAATTGTTAATGATTTATCAATAAACAATTTAGAAAAGTAAAATAGCGTGTTTGTATTCAACCCCCCCCCCCCCTTCTACAAACTTGTATAGGCCTTTCGGGACCAACAAGACCTGATATAATGTTTGCAACTTGTCTATGTGCCAGATTTCAAGCAAATCCTAAAGTATCACACTTTTCTGTTGTCAAGCGCATATTTAAATATTTGAAAGGGACTCAATTTCTGGGTCTCTGGTATCCTCTTAATTCTGGTTTCGAGCTTATTGCATACACAGATTCAGATTATGGAGGATGCAAGAATGACAGAAAAATTACTTCTGGTAGCTATCAATTGCTTGGTGATAAACTGGTGAGTTGGACATCTAAGAAACAGAACTGCGTATCAACCTCTACAGCAGAAGCAGAGTATGTTGCTGCTGCTAGTTGTTGCTCTCAAGTGCTCTGGATGAAAACTCAACTCAAAGATTATGGCATGGAGTACAATAAAATTCCAATTCTGTGTGACTCCAAGAGTGCCATAGCAATCACAACTAATCCAGTTCAGCATTCCAAGACGAAGCATATCGACATAAGGTACCACTTCATAAAAGACCATGTTGAAAAAGGGACGATTGAAATGTATTTTGTTTCAACTGACTTCCAACTTGCTGATTTGTTTACCAAAGCCCTTAATAAAAGGAGATTTAACTTCTTAATCGGCAAGATGGGTATGCTGAACATGTCCTCCTAACTCTGTTCAAAACTCAACAGAGCCTCTGATGATCATACCAGAGCTCTGTCAAACAGTTGGGTAGGATAGTTCAACAGAGTCTCTGATGTTCACCAGAACTCTGTCGTGCATATTTTTTAACAAGCTTTCAGTGAATTTGTTTGTATATATTTTTTTTCTTCTTTTGTATAAAGTTTTTTTTTTACGGCTGAATAGAAAAATCTTTCAAATAAGCTCATCTTTCAAGGGGGAGCTTATAAAGAAAAAAGTGCATGATTTTACGGGGAGCAAGTCAAAACTCGTTTTTTTTTCAAATCAAAATGACTTTGATCTCTGAACTTTAAAGGAAGGGAAAACCTGTTCTGTTGAAAATCTTTTGATAATGTCAAGAACTTACCAGAACTCTGAACTTTCACCAGAGCCTCTGTTGTTCCTCATCAGAGCTCTGTGAAAACTCGGAGACAATTCTGTTTTTGTTCTTTGACCACTTTCACAACAAACAGGATTTTGAAGTATTTTTGGGTAAAGGTGAAATATCTTGGGATACTTGAAAGAAAAGGAAAGATCACTCAACAGAGGCAAAACTATGCAAAACTCCACCAGAGCTCTGTTAGTTTGTTCTGCCACGTCATCAAAAGCACGTCATCAGAGATGCGGGTCTTTCTTTAAACGTCAACCACATGTCACCCACACATCTCTAACCGTGACGGTTTGCTAGCCCAAAAGTTGTCAGACCAAAATCCATGTGGCAACCTCTGATTGAGAAACCAACCGTTAGCTGTTCCCACGATACACTGTTCAGGCCATTCCACCTTCTGACACTCGAGTGCCTACAGTACCTACGACGTTCACCCAGCCACATGTTTAGCGTATAAATATCCATTACCATGACCCATTTCTTTTCTTGCGCCTTCTGATCATTCAAAAACCCTTCATCTTTCTCTCTCAAAGTTCAAAACCTTCAAGTTCTTCAAGAAAACCCTAACCTGCAAAAATGGAAGAACCACAAAACTCCGCAGAATCTAGCTTTATTGGTCATGTTGATCAAATAGTCATTCTACCCTACGAGTTCATTGATAGAAACTATCGGTTTGATGCCAATCCAACCAACTATCTGCCCATTTATCACATATTCGTTGAGTTTTTCAAAAACTCACCATCTTTTGAGCCCTTACCTGTTACGATGATAACCTTCCAGAACTCTACGTCAGACAATGGTGGACTACATGTCAGTTCATCCCAGAACAAAAGGGAATCATTGGAAATGTTGATTCAGGAAACCAGGGAAGAGCAGGTACTGTCAGGATTCGTGTCAAGACCCTGCGAAGAATCTTTCAAATGCCAACCAAAAGACAGTTAGGAATAGAAGCCTACGAGAAACCCCTAAAAGTTCCCATTCTTCTGGAGTTTATCAAATTCCTAGGATACAACCATACCCTCAACAAGATTGGTGATTTTAGAAGAGGCCATTTACCCCTATGTGGAATTTCATGTTTTCCACACTCAACAGAACCCTTACCTGCAAATCTGGTAGCCAAGACCAAGCCAGCACAGAGATACTACAATTCATGTATGGTCTCTACTACAAGAGGAACTTCGACTATGCAAAGATATTGTACAAGGATGTCCTTTCGGCTGTCAATCTCAAGACCACAACCATTGCAAGAGGAGGAATTGTAGGTGTCCACAAGTTCCTGAAGGCTATCAAATACCAGAGGTTCATCAGTCTGGTCATCAGAGAAGCATTCCCAATCCTACAACTGAACCAACAGGGCAATCCAACACCTGTGTGGGTAATGTCCAAGTTCTTGGGAACTACTTCTAGCGAGTTTCCCTTCATTCGAAGATTTCCAGGTACAATGCTTTCTCTGATCCCTCAAGATCACATCTTTATCCAAAACTATAACAGTGTTGCTCAACCTCAAGAACCTGAGGTGAGATCCCCAACATACTTAGGTCCTGAGCCTTCATTTGAATCAGAAAGTGAGGTTAGAATAGAAGAAAAAGAAGAGAGACCAAAGGTAAGAGTACCCGAAGTGGGGTCTTCCTCTGCACAAGAGATAGAGGAGGAATTAGAGAACAGAGCATCCTCTATGGAGGCTGTTCAAGAGGGAGTTAGGGAAGCTACAGAGGAGGTAGCAGAGAGTCCGTCCTCCTCTGGTAGTAGTGAGGAAGAAGAACAGAGAGAAGAGAATCCTGAGAGTTCTATACTCGTAAGAACCGAGAGAAATGTGAGCATAGAAAAAGATGTTCGAGTGAACACACATGTGCGTTTCTCTAGCCCAACTCCCAATGCAAGCACTCCATCTGTCCATGAGGATCTAGCTCACATGGACATTGAAACAAAGGTGCACACCTCGAACCCCAACCAGCCTATACCATCAGAGGCACCTCTTCACGCTTCTGGTACGCATGAAGTCGGGGAAGCTATTTTTGGTAGTGATTTTCATACGCCCCAGAACATCAATAGGTCAACTACACACGATGATGCCTCTGTGGCTCATCTTACTAAGGAGGAACAACTTATGGCCCTGGGTAACTTTTGCTTTACACGTAGAGATTGCCTAACTCAGAGACAATATGATAGCCTAGTATCATAATGATTAACTTGTCTAGATCACAATGTTAACTCCCACGTCTACTACAACCTCTCAGATTCTGAGGATGAGAGAATTGAACAGACCAGGACACTTGTAGTTGTTTCCCCTCAAAAGGAACTTCAAGGATCGGGTGGAAGTCCTCCAAGAGACAACATCAAAACCACTCTTATGGGATGCGCCTCTGAACTCGAGGCAGAATTGGATACATGTGTTGGATCCAAGGTTACCGTCGTTGACACTGTCACAAGAGCAGAGTTCGAAAGCTTCTGTGATAGTATCAACAACTCCTTGAATAAGTATAAACTTATCAATGACCAGAAGAAGGAGCTGATCCGTAAGGAGAATGCCTCTCTTAAAGAAGAACTGCAGCAGATCACTAATAAATTTGTTGAAGCAGAAAAACTCAGAGCAGAGGCTGAACGCGCCAGAACAGAAGCGATTACAAAGATGGCGACAGAGATAGCAGATCTGAAAAGAGACAGAACAGAGGAGACAACGAAGACTTCGACAGAACTTGCTGATCTGAAGAGAATAATGGCAGAGAATCACAAGGAATCCATGAACAGAACCCTGCCTATACCTTCTATCCTCTTATCAGAATCGAACGTCAGAACCTTGACAGAGTTAATTGACAACTCTATTAAGAAAGCCATCAAAGACGCAACAACATCATCTGCTACTCCACTCAACATCTCCAGCCCCAACCCCAACGATCTACCAATGACAGTCGGTCAGATGGGCAACTTCAGCAAATCAGTTCTTAGCCGAATGATGACGATTTCATCTAAATTTTTCATGAAAGCCCAGGCGACAGAGAAACACGTGCAAGCATCTCTTGACACTCACAAAGTAAACTTTGAGAGTCAAGTAGATGAAATAAGAATTGCGGCAACAGAGGTTGAAGACGCAATGAAAAAGGCAGTCACAAACTTCACAGATGCTATTTTACAGACTGCTACACTTAAAAGACCTGCAGAAGGAGCACCAGAAGGAGAGTCGTCACGCAAGAGGCCAAAGTTTGTTGACCGGTCCTCACCCATTGTTCAGAGACTCTCTGACGAGGATTCCTCTGATGATGAAGATGGTTTTGAAGATGCTAAGGAAGCTCAATCAGATAGCCAAATGGGTGAGTCCGCAGGACAACAAAAGGGGGAGAAGAAAAAAAGAGAAAGAGAAAGAGGCTGAGAAAGAGAAGGAAAAAGAAAAAGAGAAAGAGGCTGAGAAAGAGAAAGAGAAGGAAAAAGAAAAGGAGAAAGAGGCTGAGAAAGAGAAGGAAAAGGGAAAAGGGAAAGGCAAAACGACAGAGACGACAGAGGCAGAGGCAAAAAGAGGAGATAAGGGGACAACAGAAGAAGACATGCCAGAAATGACTATGGTGGTATTCGACTACATGTTCAAAGACAGAACCATCAAAACACCAGAAGAGTCAACTCAATAACCACCAGAGATCATCATACTCGACACCCCTCCTACATCTCCAAGAACTGAACCAGAGAGATCAATCCCAATCTCTGTTGAAGAACAACCAAGCCAAGCCCAACCTCAAGTCAAACCCCAAGTTCTATAAGAGCCCGGACGACATGTTGATATCCTCATGGCTGAAACACATGAAGACCAGAACCCAATTCAGCCAGAACAGAACCCAGAAACATCAACCCAACACACCGAGAAACCATCCTTAGAGGAATTTTTTGGTTATCTCTATGCTGACTGGGACATCATTCCTGTAAATGCCAAACCCATCAACCCGTACCTCAATTCCATCAGAATAAACACCATTTCTGAATCAAGACTGAAGTTCATTCAAACAAAGTCAAATCTGAACAGAGCCATAAACATAAACTTCGGTATCCGCAGAATCTTGGACATCAAGCATAAGAAATTCCAACATGACAGAGTCGTATACAATGAGTACATTGTTGAATCAACAGAAGGCAGGAATGAATTCTTCAACGACAACGATCTTGTGCTTCTGAAGCCATACGATCTGATCATGCTTCACGCCTATTGCTTGAACTTCTCAGAAAGATACACACCAGCAAGAACTGCGCTACCAGGGGTTCGATTCGCCATGCAAGAGCACGTTAATCTCAGAACTCAGATTGATTTTCAGTTAGGCATAGAGTTCGAAGTTGAGAAACTAGCGGTTGCACCACCAAATGAAAACCTTAAGGGTTATGGCCACTACAGGACTGGAACAGTAGTTAAAAATCCTCCAGTCTTCATCTACCGACAGAAGAAGATCAAGAAGGCCATCAGAATATCTGAAGCCCACAAGTACTCGAGTGAGTCGCTAGTGTATCTTAAGAACATAATTCTGAATCTCCCAAGAGAGAAGTGTCAAGAAGAGCAACTGAGGCTCTACATCGAACAGATAGATCTTATGATGGACTTCCGTGAGCTGATTAGAAGATTCGACAGAATCTTAAGGGGAGATAATTATGCCTAAATATAACTATTCTTTTACTTCGTATTGTAATATCCTAAAAGAATAGTGCAAGGTTTCAACAGAGGTAAAATGTTCTCTGTTCTTTTGTTTACATCTCTGTATTTCCAAATTTTTATTTTCAATACTTAGGGGGAGATTGTTAGCCCCAAGTATCTGTCATGTAAAAGTATTGAAAATAGTATCAAGTCAGAAGACCATCAGAGATCAGACAGAAGACTTGGAAGAAGTTCAACAAGAAGACCAACAGAGCTCGACAGAGCTCTTACGGATCCAACAGAGCTCTGGCAGAAGACTTCCAACAGAAGAACCGTTTATCAACAGAAGACCAACAGAGCTCCTGCAAAAGAACTCTGTTGAAGTGAAGACCTCTGTAAAGCCTAAGTCTCGTAAGAAATCCTAAGTGTTAAACACATGTCCATACTTTCCACGTATGCCCTAAAGAAGGGAGACACACTTTCCACGTGTCATTCCAGGGTACGATAGTACACTGTCTACACTTTATCAGGGCTATAAATAGTGAGGTAGTGGAACAAACGATTGTAAGCTTTTGGAAGAATAGTTTTCCACAATTGTTTAAGCACACACTGCAGTAATCCCGAGCACTACCTCTGTACGATATTGTGTCCTGTGAGATTTCCGAACACACACTTGAACGTGTTCTTGGTGTGATTCATTATCAATATACGAGCAGCTTTTATACTTGATCTTGTTATCATTATTACTGTTCTATATTTGATACTCACAGTTATTATATCGTTTACACAATCACTCACTTTAACGGCTTTAATTAATATGCTTCCGCTGTCTATTTTCTTACCATTATTGTGATGCAACGTGAATCTGGGAACCTACAGCTACCTGCTTTAACTGTGAAAAAGTAGGACACTTTGCTAGTGAATGCAGGTCAAATAAAGTTTTCAAACCTTCTTCTTCCTTCAAAAAATCCTCTAACCCAAGGGCTAGAGATGACAAATACCAAAAGCTGAAAGAAAAGTATGCTAAGCTGAAAGCATACAAAAAGAAAGGAAAAGGCCTGATCGCTGAAGATCATGACTGGGTTGAGTCTGATGAAGAATCAGATTCAGATGAAGAAGATGAGGCAAATCACTGTATCATGGCCAAAATAGAAGATGAGGAAGAACAAGCTGAAGTTCCCTCTACTTCTACCTCTCAGGTAACAATCTCTACTACCTCTACTTCAGCTATCACTGAAGCTGATAGACTTCGATTTATCGATATACTGACTGTCGATTTATACGATGCCATGAATGGCAAGACCAAAGCTGAACATATGAATTTAGATTTAACTGAAAAGCTTAAAAATTGTCACCTAAAAATTCAAGAGATTTCAAACGTAGAAAATAATTTGAAAGATCAGGTCTACGTAAATCAAGTCATCAGTATCGAGCGAGAAAAAGCTATCGTTGAACTGAAAGCTGAAAAGGCTACTGTTGAAGGATGGTATAAGTCCTCAACAAAGATCACTGAAATAATCGGTGCTCAGATCACTGCTAAAGACAGAAGTGGTCTTGGTTACAAAACTGACGCTGAGGAACCAACCATTGATTGTTCCATGCTTAAGTTTGGAATGTTCATGTCTTCTGTTCCTGACACCTCATTAGCTCAGTGCTCTTCTTCTTCTAAAACTCCCATCTTTAAGGACAAACCTAACTTGATTCCTAAAGGTAAAGAAAAAGTTGTTCAAAAACCTCAGAAGGGTACCAATGCACCTAAGTTGAAACTTTCAAAACCTTTCGCGAGCCATCCCTCTACTTCTAAGACTAAGATCCCTGAATTCATTCAGCGATCTACTCCTAAAATAAGAGTGGATGTAATTGGTAAGAAATCTGAAGAACTGATAGTTCCTCCATAGTCCAACGCCAAAGGTATTCTTGGTGCTGGTCCTGCTCATTTAAAAATCTCTACTAAGCATGCAAATGGTCCTAAAGATACTTTTAGCTATAGGAAATGTTATCACTGTTGACTTACCGATCACATTGCTAGCAAATGCCCTACATCCACCAAAGCTGAGAAATTAGCTAAGGTGAATATCAATGCCCCCATGGCAAAGAAGACTAATCCTGATGCAAATCAGGTTAAGGTGAAAACCACCATTGAGGTTAAGAAATTAACCAATGTGAAGAATGTCACTGAAGCTGAATCTTCAAATGCTGCGAAGATTGATGAACCTTCCACTTCCTCCACCACCACTGACAAATATGGTCCCATAGTTAACTGGGTACCTATTCAAAACTAATCTTCCTTTGTTTGCAGGTCTCAAGGGTATCTGGTATCTTGATAGTGGATGCTCTCGACATATGACCGGAAAGAAAAACCTGCTCACTAAATACAAGGAAGAGAAAGATCCCTCTGTGACCGTTGGTGGAAATGGAAAAGGCTATACCCGAGGGTTTGGTGTACTCTCTAATGGTACAACAACCTTCAGAAGAGTCGCATACGTTGAAGGGCTGAAGCACAATCTTCTTAGCATCAGTCAGCTATGTGATAAGGACATCAAAGTTTGCTTCAATAAGGAAGCATGTTTCGTCACTGACAAGAAGGAGAAAGTTGCTCTCAGTGGATATCGTTTGGAAAATGTTTATGTAATAAACATGGACTCAACAACCACTGAGAATGCTTGTTTTTTCTCCAAAGCCTCTCCTGATGTCAACTGGTTATGGCATAAAAGGCTTTCTCATCTGAACTTCAAGACACTGAATACTCTTTCTTTAAAGGAGTTAGTCACTGGTCTTCCTCAACACTCATACGCTAAGGAATCTCTTTGTTCAGCGTGTGAAAAAGGAAAACAAACCAAAGCTAGCTTCAAGTCAAAGCAAGTTTCCTCAGTGTCATCTCCTCTCCAACTTCTCCACATGCATTTGTTTGGCCCTGTCAACGTTCAATCCATCGCTGGAAAGAAATACACACTGGTTATAGTGGACGAATAATCTCCTCTTCAACTTCTACACTTGGGTAATGTTTCTCCGTGCTAAGAGCGACACCTCAGAAGAACTGATGTCCTTTGTCAGGAAAATGGAAGTCTTGAATAATCTCACTCTTCGCTCAATAAGGAGTGATCATGGAACTGAATTCAAAAATAGTTCCCTTGATAGCTTCACTGAAAGTAAGGGTATTTCTCACAACTTTTCTTCAGTGAGAACACCATAACAAAAGTGAGTCGCTGAAAGAAGAAATCGTACGATCATCGAAGCTGCTCGTTCAATGCGCAACGATTCTAATCTACCTACACAATTCTGGGCAGAAGCTGTCAACACTGCTTGCTTTACGCAGAATAGATCGTTGATCGTCAAAAGATTCAACAAGACTGCCTATGAACTTTTCCATGGAAGAAATCCATCTATCAGTTTTCTTCACATCTTTGGTTGTCAGTGCTTTATCTTAAACAACATAGATGCTCTTGGAAAATTCGATCCCAAAGCTGACGACGGAATATTTCTTGGATATTCTTCCATATCCAAAGCCTTTAGAGTCTTCAACAAAAAGAAGACAGATGGTAGAAGAAACCATTCATGTCACCTTTGACGAATCCCACTCAGCAAACTCAAGACCATCTGCTGATAACGAAGAACTCAATCAGTAGATGTTTTCTCATTTTGGAGATTCAGAAACTGTTCCTAACCCTGATCCTCAGATCAACACACCAACCGCTGATGATGATCCTATCACCATTCCCAGCGTACAGACAAGTGAAGCTAAATCATCTTGGGTTTCAGCTGTTCCAATCAACACTATGCCTATTTCTGAACCATCATCTGATATTCCATCAACCACTCAGCAGTCAGTGAATGAAATCTCATATGTTTTGCCTATCGTGCCTCTATTACCTGACGTCGCTGAAGCTTCCTCTTCAGTGATTCCAGAGTTTCATTCTGAGTCAGCGGTACATGCTCCTGCTCAGCGATGGACCATAAATCACCATATTGATCAAATTCTTGGTGATCCAAATGCAGGTGTTCAGACTCGACGTAGTGCAAGTAACATTTGTCTTTATGTAAATTTTATTTCACTAACTGAACCAAAGAAAGTTGATGATGCCCTCAGAGATCCAAACTGGGTCAGCGCTATGCAAGAAGAGCTGATTAAATTCGAAAGAAACAAGGTTTGGAATCTCGTTCCAAGACCATCTGACAAATCAGTGATAGGCACTAAGTGGGTCTATTGAAATAAATTAGATGAAAATGGAACTGTAACCCGCAACAAAGCTCGCTTAGTTGCTCAGGTATACAGACAAGAGGAAGGTATAGATTATGACGAAACTGTTGCCCCAGTGGCAAGACTCGAAGCTATTCGTCTATTTCTAGCTTACGTTGTTCATAGAGACTTCAAAGTATATCAAATGGATGTGAAATCAGCATTCCTAAATGGAAGGCTGAATGAAAAAGTCTACGTTGAACAACCTCCGGGATTCACTGATCCTAAGCATCCATGTTATGTTTATAAGCTGGATAAGGCACTCTATGGACTGAAACAAGCTCCACGTGTATGGTATGACACTCTATCTTCTTTTCTTCTCATCGAAAAATTTGAGTGTGGCAAAATTGATAACACTCTATTTTTCCGGAAAGTAAAAGGTCATATCATTCTTTTCAAATATATGTTGATGACATTATATTTGGTTCTACTAACCCATCTCTATGTATTCGTTTCGCTGAAAGGATGAAATCTGATTATAAAATGAGTATGATGGGTGAGCTGAACTACTTCCTTGGACTCCAAATCAAGCAAAATAATAAGGTTCTCTTTCTTTCTACGTGTGTTTCTTTTATTTCATACTATCGTCTAGTTTAATTGGTTTTATATTTGTGCTTTCACAAGTGTTCATGTGTTCAGGGGGAGCACGACCAGCTATCAGGTAAGTTACTCTATTATTGAGGGGGAGCGTCACACACAATTTTTTTCTAAAATACCATAAAGTTTTTTTGTGTAGATACTCCTGTGTTCATTTCTCTCTACACACACATTCTGAGGGGGAGCATATCACTTTATGGCCATCATCTGAGGGGGAGCGACACATCATTTTTTTTAACTGTGTAAAAGCTTTTTTTGGTGTCGGTCTTCCCGTTGCACGCAATTGCACAATCCGAGGGGAAGCAAAGACTTCCCAATGCTCAGTTTGAGGGGGAGCGAGAGAAAGTTCTTTCAAAAACCTAAGGGTACCATTTTTCTTGAAATTTGAGAGCACAAGGAATTCTTTTTCTGAAATCTCACTGTGTCCGGATAGTTTTCCGGATACTCATCTATCCGGACCTTACACTTTCCGGACCGGATAGGTATCCGGGTAGACCCACCCGGATTATTGGTTCCGTATATAAAGCATCCGGACACTCTTTGATCATTATTTTCAGGACATTTTGAACCTGCACACACCCCTCGCGTTTTTCCCTCATTCAGAAACCATCGCACTCTTCTCCTTTTCGCTCTATTTTTGCTCCAAATCAGGTATAATACTCTCTAATCCATATAGATCACATATATGCATGTTTCATGCAATTCAAATAACACATCGATCACCGATTCGGTCGACCTAGGGTTTTCGAACCCGTGTTTCTAGTCGAGCATCGTTCGATCGACTTACGGGTGATTTTGGCCGACTTGCACCTACTCGTATGCACACTCAATCACATTGCACCTGTTAGATTGCTTGGGTAATGGTTTGCAAGCATATTCGGGCAAAATCGATTGATCCAGATCTCGTCCGGAAACATTCATATCGTCTGGACACCTTCATGCTGATGTTAATCTATCTGGAAGGACTCATCCTGAAGATATTTTATCCGGACACCCCCAACGTCTGGTAACCCTAGTTGTCCGGAAACCTAAGGGTTTCTGGTAAGTTCAACTATCCGGAAAGTTGAGGTGTCTGGTACCCTTGTCATTCGGAAACTCATATCCTATCCGATAACCGTTTTTTGTCCGGATTGACTGATTTGTCCAGACACCCTCATCACTTCCGGAAACCATTGTTATCTGGATACTTTTGTCCGGATACCATACTTTGTCCGAAAACTTTTATTTCAAATCATTTTGTCCGGACACCCCTGTGTTCATCAGTCCTGTACCTTGTTTTCTCACTGCCAGTCCTCAATCTATCTCAGCTTGAGCCACTTACTGCAAAGGTACGCGCCTGCACTTATTCATCCGCCTGATATTCTAACACTGATTCATTTTTCAGATCTTTTACATGGCGGACCAAGGACAACAACAGCATCCCGAAGATCAAATTCCTCCTCAAGAGGAATTTATCGACGAAGCAGCCGATAATGCTTTGGTCTCCCCTGACCATGGCATTGAGATAGTAGCCAACAATCATCAATTGGATGCCGATGAGTTCCGACCACAGGCGCAACACCATGGGGTGGTGAACATCCTACTAGGTCACCCTCTCCATGAGGCCCTCACTGCCACAGCCGACGTCCCGGTATTATATGTCTATCAAGTGTGGCTCTCTGCACAGGTCATCACGGCTGGCAACACTCAAACTATCAAGGCGCGGATCGACAACCATCCCTTCACGTTCACACCTGACTCATTCCGCCGCCTGCTATCCTTACCAGAAGCCAGCGCCGATGGACACCAAGGCTACGACCCCGCGGTAAACGACACGACATTGTGCGCTCAAGTACGCGCATTCGGATACAACCACGCCCTTGAGCGTCCTTCAGCCTTCAACAGAAAGTACCTTGCGCCCATCTGCTACACGTTGTTCACCATACTGAACAGGTGTCTATCATCCAGATGGCGGGGCATCGACCAGTGCACAGCCGACTTCTTACGCCTGGTCCATGCAGTATGCTACAACCGGCATGTAGACTTCGCCATGATCATCTGGCGCGAACTGGTACAGGTCATTCGGCAAATCGGTGGGTCAAAGCAAAAGAAGTTCCTACCTTATCCTCGATTCCTCTCACTGGCCGTCAGATAACATATGGAGGCGAATCCAGCAATACCGCGCGCCTCAACCATCCGGTATGTCCTCCTTTCCATTTACAATATATGGTGATTCGGAACCCGTCCAACGCCATAGCCATGCCTATACCTGAAGCCGTCCTGGCACACGCGGACCCCAATGCACCGGGTGTGGTAGAATATAGGAGAGAGTTAGCTGCTCCCACGGTCCAGCCAGCGCCGGAGGGACCTCCCCAGGGAGATAGACCCGAGAGACGTGGGGGTCCTAGGACAAGAGGAGGAAGGGCCCGGGCAGCAGGGGCTCCCGGGCGGGGTGTGCTGAGATTGCATGGGAGGGGAACAGGCGTGGGCGGTGCATTGGATCCGCGAGCCAGTACTACCCAAGCCGAAAAAGCCAACCTCCTATTCCCATCACCCGAACGACGACCGAAGCTGGTACATCATCTAGACTGATTCTTCACCATGATCCGGAGCCTTACATATCTGACCCCTCACCGACCAAACAGGTTGAGGATGTGGAATCTGACTCCACCGAGTCCGATACAGACCGTTCCATACGCGCAACATTAATCCCTACCCGTATCGGACCCAACCCAGATTTTACCTAAGGAATCCCTTCTGACTCATCGACACCCCATCTCATTCCCACTACTCAGCCTATTACAGGAGATACAAGGAGAGAGAAGGGAGTATTAGTTGAAGAATTAGAACATGTGAGACGGAGGGAATTGAGGTCGAAAGAGAACCAAGAAAGATTAAGCCGTAAAGATAAAGAGGCTTAGAGCGAATCCAGCCAAGTGTCGCCCGGGTAGCCACATCTGCTATCCCGTCTCATCCATTGGGATGGGGTATTGAAGAAGTCGTCGTGGACCCAGCGGCGCAATTGCACAACCTCCAAAGCCAATCATCCGTCTCTCAAAAGACAGATGTTTCACTTTTGCACGGGGATATAGCACAACTTCTACCGATCTCTCACTCGGAGAGTATTGGTATTGAAATAAGAGACCAGCAGCCCCCAGTCTCGCCTTCTTTCAGAGCACCGTTGAGTCTAGAGCCACTTGAAATAGAACATTCTTCGGCTAGGACACAAAATGAGGAAACGAACAGCGGTGCTCTTGGTGACCCGATCGGAACTTCCGTAGTGTCTCCGCTTTTACGCGGAACGCGAGGATCGGAGGGAAATCCTACCACGGCTACCCCTGTACCAACCGTGAACGTAGGTGGCTCTACCTCTAAGGTAGATGCCTCAACAGGTGCTCTAAGTGACCTCGGAGTTATTTTGCCCGACTTTGTATCACAGGGATCTCTGGACAGCACCCTAAAGGCTGTCCGCAAGGCAATGGAGCAGCGCCTCATCGCAGAGCTCGATAAACTGAAAAGCCTGATCAAAGGAAAAGAGAAGGTAGTCGAAGCTGAAACCACACCAACACCTCCACCGGCTCCCGTTCAGCCAACTTACTCGGTGGACACTTTGAAGACTATGCTCTTAGCTTAGCTGCTCCAGAAATCCGAAACCGATGCCTCTACTAAAGCAGACGTGATCTCAGTCCTTCGATCACAGGTATCTGCTCCTTCGTCGTCCATCACTACAAAAATGGATCAGCTTGATACGACTCTCAAGGATGTTCAACAAGCGCTTAAAACGTTGTCCGAGAGAGTCGCCTCCATGGAAGAAACCTGCAAAAGTCAAGCCAGCGGTCTAAAGCAAAGACACGATTATCAGAATAATCATGAGCACAGTGAGGGAGAGAATAAAAAACAAAGACTAGCCGAGACCGCCACGATCCTCACTAAAACTACTGTGGTTCAACCGGAACCGTCAACTGCGGCAACTACAACTGAAGAACAACCAGAAGCCGAGTTGAGCTTAGTCGAGATGGTTATTTATATGGACATCTCTGACGATGAAGACCCGACGGTTGAAAAGCCCGAGGGAGCAACACAGGAATTGGTCACATATGAAGCATCAGATAGGACCGAACTACAACTGATAGATCCAGACACACAGATCGACCGGGAGACCGAAAATGCATGGAACGAAAAAGCCGCCAGTGCTGTAAATCTCCAGGTAAACCTGATCTTTCCGATTGATGAAGACGACAATGTTAACTACGACCAGTTTCTGCTGCAAAATTTATATGGTACACCCGTTCACTCTACTCAAGCTGCCGAGACTTCTACAAGACCCGAAACGCCAACTGTTGAAAACCCGACATCTCCTCAACAACCGACAACTTCAGATCATCCTCCTCCTCAACATCAACAAATCTGATGGGAGAAGATCGTGATATTTATTCCTCGCCTGGAGGAATATCTGAAGAAGCTGTATGTTCACATGTTACGCCCTATCGAGTCGACTTTTTGCCTTGGTATTTCTCACTTCGACAAAGAATACCAAGGTCAGTACATAAATGCCATGAAGCGGTGTCTACCAGTTAGCCAAGTCCGAACCAAGCACAAGATCACTGAAGTGCTTAACATCCAAATCGGCCGAATCCTTAGAGTCATGTATCCACTTTTCACTGTCCGACGAGAAGACGGTAATGAATGGAAAATTTCTGAAGCTGACTTTAAGAATCTTAGACCGTTCGACTTACTTGCTATACTGAAGGATCTCCGAACCAGAACCATCCGACCGCTTCAAGTGACAAAGGCGCTCGAAGCTGTTCGTCGATTCATGATTCACTCAATCATGATGTCTTACCTCACAGACATCCAAATGGGAATCGAGAACAGAGCGAAAAAGGTAAACCTACTGAAACCGAATCTGAAAGCGCCCGAACTGAAGATGTATCCCGAGAACGCACTGCTTCTAGAACCCGAATTTGGGATAGTCTACCTCAACGAACAGAAAGAAAAGAGGTTTCTCCGCTTCAGCCAGGTCGACAGATTTTGCGATGGCACGCTCTTCAAAGTTCAAGATGCTCTTCGAAAAATCATTACTTATGAATCAGAAAATCAAAAGGTTTCGTATGTTCCAAACTCGAATGAGATAACCGCACGAAATGCTTTAGAAGTGATTGAAGAACGCGTCGACTACCGCCGAGCCATCAGAACATTCAAGATACACTTTGCGCTCCGAAAGAGATATGTTAATAACTGGCGCGAACTCGAACTTCAATTCAAAGGGGGAGATTGTTAGGGCAATATTTGGTTGAATAGAAGTTCAAGGGCTGAATTGTTATTTCTTATATTTGAGCCTTATTTGTGAACGGGTCGTGGGCTTGTTACCACGGGCCCAACATATATAATCTATTGTTTAGCCTTAGTTTTAGGCTAGTTGTCTATTTCCACTTTCTGAACTTTATTGTAAACTCTCTCAATATTGAAAGTGAATTGGATGACCAGTTGAGATCATACTATCTGTTATTATCTATTGATTTCATATTATTCGTTGCATGAATCTGGAACTCACAAATACCCTTTTTTACTTTTGTCCTTGCTTCCTTACTCTTTCACTCTTCTTCTCAATTGTCGTTTCATAACACAGACCACTTGACCAAGAGACTTTTAGTCTTATCTTATCTTGAATGTAATCGCACCAGTCTTCTCTTCTCTTAAGTCAATGTATAACCCTTCGGGACCAACAAACTTGTATAACCCTTCGGGACCAACAAGTAGTATCAGAGCAGGTTATTTAATCTCATAAACAAGATCTTGCTTATACTCTCTTCCTTGCTATTTCTTCAATATGGCAAATTCTACAAACACTAACTACATAGACAATGGCTCTCTTGCCAAACCACCTCGATTTAGCAAAGACAACTTCAATCTTTGGAAAAATCGAATGATACTATTCTTGGAAGGTGTAGATCCTACTATACCTTATTACATAGAAAATGGACCCTATGTTCCACATATGATCCAGGCTTCTGTTCCAGCCACAGCAAATACTCCTGCCATTCCTGAAAGACTAGTCCCCAGAGGAGTCTCTCAGTGGACTGATGAGGACAAGAAGAAGGTGGCCATCGACACTAAAGCCAGATGTATCATCTCTATGGCTCTTCCTAATGAAGTCTACCATTCCATCATGAACTTGAAAAGTTCAAAAGCCATGTGGGACACTACATGTGTTCAATATGAAGGTACTGCTGAAGTCCAAGACTCTAAAAGAATAAACCTGGAAAGGCAATACGAAAGTTTCATCTGTGGTAAGACTGATAATCTTTCTGAAGTTCACCAATGTTTTAGTTGTTTAATTATTGATTTAAAAACTGTTGGTAAGACCTACTCTAACTCCGAGATCCTGACAAAATTCTTGGCATGTCCTCCTGAAAGTTGGGACAATTATACCATTTGTCTTAAGTTATCTAAGGATCTGAAATTTATGACCCTCTCTAACTTATTTGGCACTATGCCCAATCATGAGCAGTCGTGTCATCTTAAGAAGAATCTTGTCAAAGATTCCAAAAGCACACATGTTGCTTTACTCTCTTCAGAGTCAGTACCGGCTCAGCGATCAACTGTCACGATTACTGAAATGGAATCTAACTCTTCTGATTCATCAGACGTTGATCCTTCAGAACTTGATGAGTCACTGGCACTCCTGACAAATTCTTTCAGGAGGTTTGCTAGAAAGAGTAACTTCAGAAGAAGTAAACCTCTCACTATCACTGATAAGCCTAAATCTACTCCTGTTGATAAGGCCACTGCTACTGTTAGCCCCAAGTATCTGTCATGTAAAAGTATTGAAAATAGTATCAAGTCAGAAGACCATAAGAGATCAGACAGAAGACTTGGAAGAAGTTCAACAAGAAGACCAACAGAGCTCTGGCGGATCCAACAGAGCTCTGGCAGAAGACTTCCAACAGAAGAACCGTTTATCAACAGAAGACCAACAGAGCTCCTGCAAAAGAACTCTGTTGAAGTGAATACCTCTGTAAAGCCTAAGTCTCGTAAGAAATCCTAAGTGTTAAACACGTGTCCATACTTTCCACGTATGCCCTAAAGAAGGGAGACACACTTTCCACATGTCATTCCAGGGTACGATAGTACACTGTCTACACTTTATCAGGGCTATAAATAGTGAGGTAGTGGAACAAACGATTGTAAGCTTTTGGAAGAATAGTTTTCCACAATTGTTTAAGCATACACTGCAGTAATCCCGAGCACTACCTCCGTACGATATTGTGTCCTGTGAGATTTCCGAACACACACTTGAACGTGTTCTTGGTGTGATTCATTATCAATATACGAGCAGCTTTTATACTTGATCTTGTTATCATTATTACTGTTCTATATTTAATACTCACAGTTATTATATCGTTTACACAATCACTCACTTTAATGGCTTTAATTAATATGCTTCCGCTGTCTATTTTCTTACCATTATTGTGATGCAACGTGAATCTAGGAACCTACAGTTGGTATCAGAGCTTGCTTGATTTGCTCAAATCAATGCATCCAATCTACCAAGGTTGATTCACTGTTGTTGATTGTGTGTGTTTCAAAGCTTCCTAGTATACTCTGTTTTACAGTTTAAAGTTTAAAAGTTACTTTATCACTGTTTTACGCTTACCAGTCTAGTTTAAAGATCTTCTCTACTGTTCATTACTGTTCCATTGGTTACTTTTCACTTTCAGTTTGAAAATCTTTGAAAACCGATATACTATGTTTTTCTTTGAAAAATGGCAAATAACATCAACGCCATTTATACTGCTGGTTCTCTGACCAAGCCTCCTACTCTTCTGAGAGATGAATATCCTCAATGGAAGATTAGGATGGTTAACTTCCTTGATGGGATAGACAGAGATTTAATGCGTTCTGTCACGAATGGACCTTGCCAACCCATGGTTTTGGTTCCACGTGTACCTGCAACAGAAACTACTGCTGAGATTCCTGCTTATCTTAAACCTAAAACCACCGGGTTTACTGATGAAGAGAAACTTCAAATGGAAAATGACCTTAAGGCAGTTAGACTTCTGATAATGGCCATTCCAAATGAGATATTTCAAGAACTAGATTCATGTGTTACAGCCAAAGAAATCTGGGATCAGCTTCTAAATCAACTTGAGGGTGGAATTAAGACCCAAAAGAACAGAAGGACCCAATGTATAAATTAATACAACGATTTCAAGGCACTTCCTGAGGAAACCTTACAACAAACCTACAACAGATTCAATGTTCTAATAAACAAATGTAAAAAGTGTGGGGTTGTTACGTCGAAGGAAGACAACAATGTTTTGTTTTTGAAAAGCTTGAATGATGAATGGTTAAATCTGTCCATGTCTTTACAAGCTAACCAGGATCTAGATGTGTGGTCTCTTACAGACGTGTATGGGACTCTTGCTGCACAAGAGAAGGATGTTGTCAAACAGAAAGGAAAATCCAACATTGCAGGACCAATCGCCTTGATTTCTGATTCAAAGAATCTGACAGAAGGAAAATCCAACAGAGAAAGTTTCAGCAGAGATAAGAAGAAAGAGAAGAAGAAGGGTAAGAAGAGTCTGGTAGCTGAAAGTGATGTTGAAGGGAGCTCATCAGATGAAGATGACGATATAAATGCTTTTGCTAAATCTCTTGCCTTAATAACTCAACAATTTAACAAGAGATTTGGTAGCAGAGCATTTGACAGAAGAGGTAGATACGACAGAGAAGGAAAAGATGAGAAAAGAGGTTATGTTGCACCTCAACAACAGAACCACCAGAACAGAGCTCCAACAGAACAAAGACCGCAACCACAACCTCAACAGAAGTATAATGCTCCAATTCCACAAAAAGCTGATGCTGCCCAACCTATCAACCAGAACGATGGACGTTGCTTTAGATGTGGCAAACCTGGACATTTTTCTGCTAATTGTAGAGGTAAACTGGTAAAAGACCAGGATTACTACAAGAACAAATACAAGTACACTTACAGAGAAAGAAGCTATGTTGCTGAGATGGAAAATTGGATCTATGATTCATCTTCTGATGATGAACCAGAGCAAGCCAACTTCTGTGGAGTCGCTGTAGACGATGAAAGTTTGGGAGAAGTTGATTGGATGACCGGAGAAAGGATAGAAAGGTCTGAAGAAGAAGATATAGCTCATGCATTTGCTCTTACCGTAACAGAGACAGACAACAGAGCGCTAGAGATCACCAGACCCAGTGCCAAGGTATGTTCATCTGAATCAAAGTCTGACTCAGAGTTAGAAATGCATGTTTCTTTGCTAACAAAGGAGTTTCAACTCTTAAAACAAAAGCTTTCTGAGGAAAAAGAGTTAAGAAAGCTAGCTCAGAAGGATCTGTCCTTCTACAAGAGAGAGAAAACTCTCTTGGAACAGGAAAAGGAAGAAATATTCAAAGAGAAATCTGAGCTAGAGATCTTACAACAAAAGAAGGAAAGCATTTTTTGTGAAAAGATTAAAAAGTTTGAAAATGTTTTGAAACAAAAGTCTGAAGAGGTTAAAAAGTCTGAAATTGAAAGACTTAACTCTGTTGCTTTAAAAGATTATTTTCAAAGAGAAAGGGAGGTTTTACATCAATCCCTACAGAGAAAGGAAATTCAAATCAAGAAGTGCCAGGATGCACAAGATGTGCATATTAAGATAAACTCATAGATGGATACGCAAGGTCTCGGTTTCTCTGACCTTGCTCCCTATAATGAAAAGAATAAGACATCTCTGTCATCTGCTTTTATGTTGGGAAAATCCAAGAGGATGTGATCTCTGGTACTGCTGCTTTCAAAAGAATCAAAACCTCAGATGTTTTCAAAAGAACCAGAAGACTTGACTACAGGAATGTTAGCTATGACTCCTTGAATCATGAAAAGGTTAATAAACCATCTTCAAAGTTTATTCTTGATCAAGGAAGAGCTAGGATCATACTTCCTAACTCTGTTAATAGTCTGGATCTAAAAGAGATTTTTAATTTCAACTCTTTTAAGGGACAGAAGTCTGTTACTTCTGTGGACGAGTCCTATGTTGAAAGTTCACAGAGCGAAATTAACCCAGAAGCACCAGTCTTCTCTCCTTCCTCTGAATCAATTCGAACATCATTTGAAGAGGATATTAAAAGAATTCTTGAGGAAAATGTTGTTTCTGATGCATTAAAAGCCAAGTTGAGGAAGTTTAAAACTGTCAAAACAAATAACTCTATGATACCCGTGGAGTCTAACACCCACAACAGGGCCACCAGAGACTTTCTAGCCTCTGACTGTGACTCTGACTCAGAGGTAGATGAACATATTTTTTGTGCCCAAGAGAAAGCTTTGCATAAACCTAAGCAGATTCCCGCAGGATGTTTCGATTTGAAAAAGGATGTCGCATTCTTTAAGAAACAAGCTAGATTCATACCAGTAACTGAGTTTGAAAACAAAGGTTTCAATATTCTTGCTTCTAATGCTGTAGAAGTAAAGAAAAGAGAGAATACCAAAAATATTCCAGTAAACAATACCTTTGTTCCCTTGGATTTCAAACCAGTCAGGTTTACACCAGAACAGAAGGGCAAATGGATAGTCAGCGACAAACCTATTCCCAATTCTGGTGTAAATCAAAGAAATTCTCTTTGGTCACAAGAGTCAGTTCCAAAGAAAAACAACTTCATGTCAAGAGAGTTTGTTCCAAGAAACAACAACTTTAAGAAACCAAATCAGGACAGAATGTATGCTAAGACATTTGGTCCTAAAGTTTTTCAGAATCAAGCACCATTCAAACAACAACTTTTGAATAAAAACAACTTGCATCAGTTATCTTCATGTTCCATTAATTGCAACTGTATTCAATTGTTGTTAAAACTGCAAAATCATATGAATGGTCCCCACTGTGTTCTGAATCAGTCATCCCAAAAGAAGAATTTCAAGACTGTTCAGAATACACAGAGAAAGACCTCTGGCACACCATCACATAATGGAAAGCCAGTAGGAAAGACTGATAACACCCAAAAGCCTAACAAAAAAGGACCCATCAGGCAATGGGTGCCTAAAAGAAACTAATATGTCTTGCAGAAACCTCATGTGCAGATCTGGTATTTAGATTTCGGATGCTCCAGGCACATGACGGGCAATAAGGAGCAACTGACTTCTTTCAAGAACAAGAAGGGAAGTGCAGTAACCTTTGGAGGAGATAATGGAGGACAGGTTAGAGGATATGGTACTTTAGTTAATGGTGGTGTTTCAGTTTCTGAGGTTGCTTATGTTGAAGGATTAAACCATAATCTTCTCAGTATAAGGCAACTCTGTGATCAGGGATTTGATGTCAATTTTAGGAAGAAGTATTGTTCCTTGTTACTTTCCGAGTCTGGTCAAGAATTGTTAAGAGCCGACAGAAAAGGCAATCTATATAAAATGAATTTCAAACCAAATCAAAACTCTACAACAGAGAAACTCTGTTTAGTGTCTTTGAAAAATGAAGATGTCTGGCTCTGGCATAAAAGATTTGCCCACTTAAATTTTTCAAATCTTGACAAGCTCGTGAAATTGAACTTAGTAAAAGGACTGCCTTCATTAAAATTTGACAAAGACCATCTATGTTCTGCCTGTGAATTGGGTAAGATGAAAAGATCTTCACACAGAACTAAGAGTGATCACAATTGCCCTAGACCTTTACATATGCTTAATGTGGATCTTTGTGGTCCAATCTCTGTGCAAAGTCTGTCGGGTAAGAAGTATATTCTTGTGCTTATTGATGAATTTTCTAGATATACTTGGATCGAGTTCATCAGAGTAAAATCTGATGTCCCAGAAATTTTGATAAGTTTGTTAAAAAGGATACAGGTTCTATTAGATCTTAAGATAAAGAAGTTGAGAAGTGATAACGGGACAGAATTCAAGAACGCAAGAATTGATGCCTACCTATCAGAGGAAGGAATTTCCCAAAACTTCTCAGCTGCCATAACTCCACAACAGAACGGTGTGGTGGAAAGAAAGAACAGAACTCTGGTAGAAGCCGCCAGAACCATGTTGGCCGGTTCCATCCTTCCCATCAACTTCTGGGCAAAGGCAGTCTCAACAGCCTGTTTTACTCAAAACAGAGCTGTAACAGTGAAAAGACTTAAGAAGACTCCCTATGAACTCATCAACAACAGAAGGCCAAATGTGAAATTCTTTCACGTTTTCGGCTGTAAGTGTTATATCTTGAATGACAGAGAACAGCAGGGTAAGTTCGACAAGAAGGCGGACGAAGGAATCTTTATTGGTTATTCCTTAACCTCTAAAGCCTATAGAATCTACAACACCAGAACCCGTGTTATTCAAGAAAGTATAAATGTGTCCTTTGATGAAAATACATCAAGTTCCTCTGATAGCTGTTGGTCCCGAAGGCCTATACAAGTTTGTAGAAGGGGGGGTTGAATACAAACACACAGATTTTACTTTTCTAAATTGTTTATTGATAAATCATTAACAATTTACAGCTTGTTGCGGAAACAAGATTAAGGATAAACCTAAATCTAAACAAATTGGAACACTAAGGTTTCTTGCACTAAGAGAGATAAGGAAATTACTAATAATAACCTATCTTGAGATAAGAGATTTGAACTTGTCTAGAGTTAGCAAGTTGCTTCAAATGAAGTGAGTTCATCTCTTTATATACTGCATGCATTTAATGCAAGTCAGTATATACTTTACACGTGTCATCAGCTGGTTGGTTGTATGTCATTGACCTTGGTTGACAACCTTAGTGGATGAACAGTGTAGTATCAGAGTGGTTGTACGATTTCAGATATTCGGAGGTTCTTTTCTGACATTTCGTACGGAGTCGTGCAAGGGGGGTTAAGACAAAATTACTTTATACGGAGGACTACATGATCAGCTTTCGTTGATTCAGCGATCTATCATTTCATATCAGCGAATGATAGAGTTCAGCGATAGCTGAAGTCTTGTACTTGATACTTCACGTTGAGTGGACAAATCTGAGTCTTCGTTGATCCGCATCAGTTCATTAGGAGACTTGTCGCTGGTTCTTGAGCTTGATCTTTGACTTCAGCGTAGAACCTTTGTTGACGTGAAACTTGTCTTCAGAAATCATTAGTAAACAACTAACTTATCAGCGATCATCATAATGACTGAACAGACTCAGAGCATTTATGGTGAACAGTTTCGCTGAATGTTTAACTTAAAAAGCGAGAGTTCCTATCAGCGGTACTGGAAGATCTTAGTACTTATCAGCGATAGTGAAACTCTGATACATATTGTTTACTTACAATTTTCACTAAGTATAAGAGAGGGTCATTATCAAATCACTGAGGGTTTGGATCAACAATCTCCCCCTATTTGATTATGGCATAGCAACAGAGAAAATTGCTATTTAATGAAAACATAAGGATAAAAAGAACTCATAAAATATTTGTCCCTTTTACTGTTTCCTGGGATCTTTTCAGTACTGATGGAGTAAAGTACATTCGCTGAAATCTTTCTTTAAAAACTTTGAATCAGGATACAAAGAGAAATGGAAAGATTACAAGTACAAGCGAAATAAATTACAAGTACAAAAGGATAACTGATAAAATAGATGAAAGAGGCGATCCTATCAGCTTACAGAGGTTCTTCCTTAATGAGAAGTTCATCAAGGGTCTTTTCAGTGGGGATCATCCAGTCAGGAACCGTTACACCTCATTTTCTTTTGTTCAGCGCTTCTTCAAAAATCAAGGGTTTTAGGTGTCGTGCCTGAATGTCTTTTCTGAAGTCACACAAGTAGATGAGATCTCTGAGCTGTTCGATTGGAGTGATTGGAAGATCAGCGATCCGTTGAAAACATTTACGTACGTCGTAGTCGAGAAAGAATATTCCATAAGGATTACTGATGACTTTACCAGGGACGAAAAGTTCACATGGTGGCAAAGAAATGTCAAGGGCAGATAGATCAGGGTCAGGACCAAGCACTTCAGCACGAGAGAAACCAATTCCAGTTTCATTTCGTATGACAGGACCTGAGTTTGAATCTTGACGTTTCTTCTTTGGAGAGGCCCTTTTTCTTTTCAGCTCAAGATCAGGAAGAGGAGGAATGTCCACACAAGAAGATATCAAATCGATCTGTCTGTTTATCAGCTTTTCGAAATGATCCTTGTACTTAGATTGTGATTTTTGGATAGCTAACCTCATCTCCAGCCATTCAGAGAGACCATACCTTTTTACAGTGTCAGCGCGAAAGGTTTCAGATTGGCCATCTTCTCTGAAAAGTTTGATGTCAACAGTAGGTACTCCGATAGAGGTTCTTCCAGAGATGAATACCTTGTTGATCTTCGTTGGACGATATCTAAAGTGTATTTTCTCTTTACACCATATCAGGGTGGTCTGAGAAACTTCAGTTTTCTTTTCCACAATCTTCTGGGCTTCTTCCCAAAGCTTTCGTTGGACTTGAATGGGAACACGTTTCAGCTTGGGGTCTTTGACAGATTCTTGAGTAAGCTTGATGGCGTATTCTCTGTCTTTTTCTTCAGCTTCCTTTCTTTCAGCGATGAGGCGTTCAGCTCTGAGGTGTTCCTTGTATTCAGCTTTTGAAATTCTGAACTTTGGAGGAACTGAAGGCAGTTGATCACGCCTTAGAATGATTTGTTGATCCTCGAATCGCTTTATTATTTCCTCTCTTTTCTTCTGTTCTTCTTCTCTTAGCTTTTGAGGAGCTAAGGAAGGTCTGTGTCTGTGTGAGAGAGTCTGTTCTTCAGGTTCATCAGTCTCAGAGATCAAATCCAAGACTGGGATTATTTCTTCAGCGGCAGCTGGTATTATTGGTGAAGTCGCAGTTGTGGAGCCTTCAGCGATATCCTCAAACAGGGGAGAGGACTAGCTGAAACACAGTGATCTTACAAGTAAGAACTTGGGTAGAATCAGATAGAGAGAAAAAATGTTCAAGTGTATAGGCTTGGGTAGAGGAACTGATAGTGTATGATAGAGGAGGGATGGAGTAAGAGATGTTTAGTGTACCTGACAAACCGGCTTTTCAAGCAAGATCGTCAGATTGTCATTTTCAGCGACGCTTTTGCCTTTGCCTTTCTCAGCTCCAGAGGCTGAGGGCTTTGTCTTTGTCCGCTCCCCTGAAGGTTCATTTATCGAGATTCCCTTAAGAGCTTTGATCTTTGGAGCAGGTTTGACGATAAAGAAGTCATCGTCATCTTCGTCATCATCATCATCATTCTTTGGAGAAGAAGATGGTTCATTATCAGGGATGTCGACGGCTTCATCATCTTCTGCTTCGGATTCTTCAGCGTCTTCTTCGAGTTGCTCCCCCTCAGATACAGAGGCGAGCTTCTCGGTTCCCTCAGGGTGTTCATCTCCCTGAGGTCCAGCGGCTGCTTCAGCTTCAATAGTCTTCTCACCCTCTTCAGTGAAGGTGGGGTCTTCGTTCTTCTCTCCCCTGATAGATTCATCATGGGAAAGGTCTTCAGCGCTCTTGGAAGGGTTTTTAGCGCTCTTTTCCCCCTCTTTTTCATGATGACTGGGGGAGGAATGGGTAGATTCAGCAGCGTTGGTAGGTTCTCTGTCTTTTTGGCCAGAGAGACCTACACAAACTTCAATCTTTGCTAATCTGTCTTCAAGGCCAGAAATAGCAGGATTGATCTTTTCCAGCTCTTTGCGATCCGCCGCTGTGAAGTTTTCAGTTTCAGGGACGGGGTTAGGGGCAGGAGCATTTGCCTTGTGCAGCCGCTGTTCGATCATAGTCTTCATCGAACCAACGTCAGTCTTTACAGAGCTTAAGTCAGTCGTCAGAGTGTTGACATTTGTCTTCACATCAGACATATTTCCCTCTAGTGTTCCAACCGATGTCTTCAGCGTTGTAAACTCGCTGGACATGGACGAAACTGAGCTTTTGAGAGAGGTGTAGTCTGTGTAGATATCAGCGAGCACCTTGGCGAAGTCGCTGAGAGTCTTGTCAAGCTGCTTCATGTCATCTGTGGAAGCCTTCTTCTCTACCACCGTTGTCAGCTTTTGAAGATTCTCTCCAGCGTTTGTTTCAGCTGAAGAGTTGTTGGAGAGAGTGGTGGTGAGACCTGTCAGCTTTGTTTCCACGGATTTCAGAGAGGCGTTGATGTCTCCCAAGTTAGGACCTGTAACAGATAAGAACTTGTGAACAAAGGAAAGCTCAGAAGTTTGGGGTTTAGTCACAGTGTTTATGGGTTGTTGATTACCTGCAGGAGGATTGGTGAACTCATCAAAGTCACGAGTGCCTGAGTAAAGTTCCATGTCGTCTTCGAACGTGCCCGTGGATTGTCCTGCAGGTCCTGTCTTCATCATTTCTGGATTATCAGCTTTAGTTTCCATAGAAATGATGGCATCTCCAGTGATAACTGGAGGAGAGACCAAATGAGTGGAGGGAGAAGCGAAGGATAAGATTGGAGGTTGGGTTCTAAGTTTAGCGTTGGAATCGCTGAGAATCACTTCATCGGTCTTTTGAGAGACTGAGGGAGGTTGGGAAGTTTCCAAGTCTGTAATCTCAACGTTTGGAGACGCCTCATTGGGATTGAAGGGATGGCTTGTTCAGGTGTGGCAAAGCGTACCACTGAACGTTCCTTCAGCTCTGCAGAAAGAGCTGAGGAGTCTTCAGCATGAGATTGCTGGGGTTGCTCCTTTGTTTTCTTGATCCTTTTAGAATCAAGTGGGGTGTGAGAGTGTTTCCTTTTAAGAGGAATGGAAGTAGCAGCTGGGGTATCAGCAGTGGGTTTGTCTGCTGAAGGAGCTGCAGAAGTAGAAGAAGTATGAGGGTTAAGAAGAGTTAAGAGTGTGGAAAGACGTACCTCATTTACGGTTGGTTTAAAGTCGAGTATCTTTGGACCGACCTGAGAAAGTTTCAGGTCACCATCAGTTGGGTAGGTTTCCTTCAGGCCACATTGGAAGATGGCGCTGATGAACCGTGGGTAAGGAACCTATGGAGGTCTGTCAGCGACGGTGTCCACTCGTAGAACCAGGTCATCATAGATGATCGATGCCAAGTCTATGTTGAGACCTTTCAGCAGTGCATAACCCATTGCTTGCTGAGGTTTAGCGGCTTGGTCGGAGGAGCCACTCTTTGCAGTCATGCAGCTTATCAGATGAGCGAAGACGAAATTCATCTCGCTGGACATTTTCGATTTCTTGATGATCGTCAGCTTCTTCTCGGCTTCATGTCTCTGCCTATCTCCCATACATAGCCCATTGCTGTAAAGCCCGTGTCCCGGTATGTTTATATATATTTTAATTAATTGCGTTAATATCGTTCTTTGAGCGAATCTTTACTAACGGGGTTAGCAAGTTGGACCAAATGCGTAATAAATCTTTTAATAATTTTAAAATGTTTACCTTTAATTGTTTTGGTTAGTGGTTTGGTGTCAAAAAGGACCTTATTGCTAACTTGGTTGCATTTTGGGTAGTTAAGAGAAGTCCTTAGAAGTCGAGGGACCTT
The DNA here is from genome assembly GCA_033807775.1 of Saussurea involucrata. Classification (NCBI taxonomy): domain Eukaryota; kingdom Viridiplantae; phylum Streptophyta; class Magnoliopsida; order Asterales; family Asteraceae; genus Saussurea; species Saussurea involucrata. The sequence goes on from CM066316.1 coordinate 32,388,739, forward strand.
TTCCGTCTTTTGGTGAAATTTTAAGCATGGATTCGGCCCATGCAAAGGGAGGGCCGAGACCCCCTTTTTGCTATCTCGTTTTTCCTTTTCTTGTATCCCAAGCAAACCAAACTCCAAACCCTACGACCCTCTCTTCTCGTTCTCATTGTGTTGTGCGGCCGGGGAAATTGAAACGAAGAGAGAGAGTGAAATCGCGAGAAGGAGAGAGAGTCGAGAAGAAAGAATACAGCAGCAGCCCTCGCCGCCGCTACTGCTGTCGCCGGAGACCGCCACCACCCGCTGTCGTCGGAGTGATCGAGAGGGAGCGGTTTGGTTGTGGTGGTGAGACGCCGTCGTGAGGTATGTGGTTCTCGTTAGTCTCGTTCTTTTCTTTTCCTTTTTCCTTTCGTTTTTCCGGCGAGACCACCACCGCCGCGCGCCGCCGCTGCGGTGGCTGTGGGTGGAGGGCGGTGGCAGTGGGTGACACTCGTAGCATAAAACCCGAATCGTTTAAAGCCTTGAACCGTTTTTATAAATCGCGATTTTATGAAAATTCTAAGTGTGCTGTCCAGTTTTCGTGTGATCATAACTTTTCCGTCGTAACTCCGTTTGAGCCGAAACTGGCGCCCACGGTTCAAGCTCGGGGTCGGGCATGTTTTTCGTGTTTTAGAGGAAAACTGGTTCGGCCTCTAGCTGGGCGAAAAAGTGGTCGTAAGTTCTGTGAATCGTCATTTTATGTAAAAGAAACTGCAGTTCTGTCACTGTTTTGCGTAAGCTGTAACTTTTTCCTCGTAACTCGGATTGGGGTGATTTCAGTGCCAAAAGTTCCCTTTTTGAGTCTATAAACGTTTCTGTGTTTTGTGCAAAATCCAGTTCGAAATGTAACTCAGGCCAAATCGTCGTTTTATACTGATAAGTGCTGTTTTTTGCTGTTCTGCGGGCTGATCTTATAGAATCCGTAATTAATTGTAGAAAAATCGTTAGGTGGCGTATAATATGTCCTTGGAACCCTAAATCAGAGGACGTTCTGGTCATGAATTAATATTGGGATTTTTCTGGGTTTAAAGGGGTCGAAACAGGTCCCGAACAGACCTGTTTTGTGAGAACGGAAATTGGTTTTAGTGACGGTTTAAGCGTGTGTCGTGTCATAGGGTCCGGGTCTTGTATTGACACGTTTTAACATGCGTTTAGGTGCTGGAAGTGACCGTAATTGTGAAGCTTGAATTGTATTGTTAAGCTAGGCGCGCATTTGAGGTGAGTTCTCTCACTATATCTAATAATAGTTGTTTTATCATTGTTGTAGTACGTGTGTGGTAGCTTTATGTGATTGTGTTGTGGGACTAGATAGTGGGGTGTCTAGTTGATACTATGTTGCCATATTAACTCGGTGGGACCGAGGGTCCGGCGGGGCCGGAGGTTTTATACGCGGGTGGCGTAGAGACTCGGTGGGACCGGGGATTCGGCGGGGCCGAAGATGTTATCATGTGGTCGGTGGGACCGACTTGTGCCTTTTAGACGGGTGGTTGTGGATATACATGTTTATGATTTGTTCGTAGACCTGTATGATCGTTTATGTGTCACTATCTGTTTTAGGGGTAGTGTGGAATAACTGTATTATTTATGGTGTTTGAATTCACTAAGCTTCGTGCTTACCCTTTTCCAATAAACTGTGGTTTCAGGTCCGAGCGGCTCCAAGGCGTGACGAGTACACACTGGCGCGCGAGGAGAGCTGGTTGTTTTTATGATTTAATAATTAAATGTTTATTCCGCTGGTTTTATTATAAAGATTTTAATTATGAGTTTGCAAACGAAACGTTGGGTTCATTTAATGGTTTGTTATGAATGAAATGTTTATTTTAAAATTTTAAATTTGCTTGAAATTTTGGGATGTTACAACTTGGTATCAGAGCACAGCTTGAGTGAATCAAACGCACCTCGGTGTGTTTGGTCTCAAGTTGCGGCTGGGGAATTTTCAAATTCTTTATTAAATCTTTTTGGAAATAAAAGAAAAAGTAAAAACCCGTTCGAGGAACGGTGATCGAGGGCGCAGTGTGTACAGTCAGCCGGAGCCGAAGGGAAAGGTACAATGCTTAGTGTTTTATTGCTTTCTAGATCATAGAGTATGCATGCTAGATTGCCTGTTGTGGACACTATGTTGTATGTTGAACTACTTGCTATTAGGAATTTATGCTAATTATGATAGGTTACTAAGTGGATGCCCTCTAGGTTGTATGCAGTAAGAGATTTATAGCCTTAGAATATTCGATTTAGTTCTATTGCGCAGCTCTTGTTTGAGTCCAACCGTTCTAGGATAGAGTCTTGTATTCGACTGTCTATTTGTTTCGCACTGCATATAATCGGGTATTCGCGAGGTCACCCGTTATAATTAGTAGGGATTCGGTAGTAGCAAGGGTAGTGGGATAAGAGGAAGTTCCTATAGAGCTGGGAAGGGTGATTATGTATGAGTACGTGTGCTAGATTGCTTTCTAGAACATAGGAGTATGTATGCTAAATTGCTTGGTGCTTGTTACACTGTATTGCATGTCTGCTGCTTGCTATTAGAGATTTGGCAGTAGCAAGGGTAGTGGTTTGGATGGAATTCCTAGGGAGCTAGGAAGAGCGAGTATATATGCCGGTGCGGGCATATGTGTGTAGTTGCGGCAAGAAGCTACTTGGACCCCTCGGGATGGGACTCGGAACGAGCGATGATAGGCATGGAAGGTAGTAGTAGAGCTCCTACTACCGGAAGCACAGGATCAATGCTCGAGTCGGGGAAGTCACAAGGAATCCAAGGAGTTGAGTGTGAGCGTTGTTAGTGTGAGTTATTATGTGCTAATAACGCGTTGTAATATCTACCCAGAATAGCCATCACAAGGAGGATCAACTATAGTAAACCTGCTAGTACAAGTGTGTACTTGACTTGCTTGAGGTGATGATCGTTGGGGTAGTGATGAAGGTTCTAAACTAGTAGTCGTTGGGATAGAAGGACGTGTCTAGTATCAATCACTTTGGGTGACGATAAGGATGTGGTTTGTTTTAAGTAGACCATTTCGGGTCAAAAAAAATGGCAATTGTGCTAGAATCATAGGCTTTTGAGCCGACTTTGATTTGAGGAAAACCCGTAAGATGATTTGATGTGATTTCCCAACTTGCCTTAAGAGATTTAAATGTCCGGATGACGATTGTGGATCGGGGAGTTTTGGAGGGATATGAGTCGAGACATCGAATGCCGATTGAGTCATGCACAAAGTCTATTTTGAAAATAGGATTGCATTAACTAATTTTTGTGTTTCCAATCCTTATATGGATTGTGCTTTGGAATTTTGGGGAAATGTTTAGCACACACACAAGATGTCGAATTATGGTTTTGAAAGTGCATGAAACCTTTTTATAACGAGGGTTACAAATTTTGTTGGTGATTTGTTTAAAATGAGTTTGGAATTCTTGTGTCGCTTAACTTTTCTTTCGAGAGTTTGTGTTACTAAGTATTTTATTGCAAATAGTTCAGTGTGTGGATTGATTCATGCGTGACAAAAGTGGTGCATGGAGGAAGTCGCACCTTGTTTAAGGTCAAGCGGTTACTTTAAGTGCATGTCATGAGTCAATCCATACTGGAATCGAGGCGGTTCATTTTAAAGAAATTATTCATTACGCTTTGCTTTGTGTGAGTAAACCGAACTGCAATGGGACAATTTTCAACATGATTTTCCTATGTGGGACGAGCGTGTCCAGTTTTGCGTAACTATCGATCAGGTAATAGTAGTTTTATTACATACGATCTTTTTGAGATGAAAATCCTGATGTTGAAAATATTTTGTAAATGATTTTGTAAACCATTTGGGGAAATGTGCTTTTAAGTGTCATGTGTCATTTCGAGAAACTTTTTAGGTTGTGAGTCCTTTTGGAAAACTCTTTTGTTTAACCCATGTTGAGTCTGGGACTAAGGTTGATTTCAGAGTATTGCTTGCTTAAACTTTGTTTAAACGCATTTTCCGACCTATGGGTCTAGCAAGCGTGGAGCATTTTGCTCGGTTTTGACTTGGAGTTAGTCATGGGCCAATTGCCCGGTTTTAATGGCTCGATGTGGAGTCTAGTTGATGAGTTGTTTTGTCGCACCGTTTGGCATTCTTTGCACGTTGAGTGTTTACATGTTTGGGTGAGTGAGTCAATCCGGAATAGGCATGTTGTTGGTAGGCTGTTTGCTTTGGATCCTTAGACACGTTAGTCAGTCGTTGGTAATGGTCGGTTGGGTATCTCGGGGTGGGACCCCGGTATTCATGTGTTTTAACCTAGACTTTCCAGTAGGTACTAGGAGGATATAGTTGTGGGCACTTACCTGGGAGGTAGTTCCAGTGTGCTGGGTCTTGAGGCGTACCTGGGAGGTAGACGTCAAGGTGTATCCTCGATACGGTGTGACTTGGCTTCGTAGAGCAAGTGTGGATGATACGTCGACGGTGGAAGGTAGGTATTCCACGCGCGTTAGTACTGTAGGCCGAATAGTATCGGTTAAGGGATTGATGCCCTTTGTCATTAAGAATAAATGCGCATCAACCATTTTGAGGTAGGTGATATATTTAGGCGTCGACTTTTGGGCTTGAGGCCAAACACCTTTAGTATAATCGGAGAGTTGTAGCCGATTTTAAGATAATCAGGGTGATGGTAGTAGTAACCCTGAAATGATCTCTTGTGATGAATGGTTATGGTGGAATGACCTACGTGTGTGTTAGTTGATTTGGTTGTGGGGGATATCTATTTGTGTTAGTGTCTAGGATAATGCCACGCTTATGTGAGTTATTGTAATCGGTTGGACCGATGTTCGGCGGGTGGCCGATGTTTGTTATTGTGATCGGTTGGACCGATGTTCGGTGGGTGGCCGATGTTTGTTATTGTAATCGGTTGGACCGATGTTCGGCAGGGGGTCGATGTTTTGTCGATATAATTTATTGAAAATCTTTGGAGTCTATTAGAATTCGTGGTAGTTAATCGACAGTTAATGATAGGAGGGATCGTAATCGAGTACCCTATAGAGTATACTGGTGAGCAGCTTTAGAGTGGTTAGAGCTTGAGATTTGACTCGGGATGTATGGAATGTCTAAGGTTGGGGGACAACCAAAGTCGTTTGACTAGGAATGATTCCAGTTGTTGGAATGTTCTTCTGATCTTATTTTCAATGTTCTTGAAGGAGTTTTGTTGGTAAGAAATGTATTCGAGAAATTTTTAAGGCGGTGTGAGAAATTTAGATTCCAGTTAGTGAAAGTCCAGTGGCAACACCGAAAGGGGTCCGAGTGGACTGGGGAACCCGAGAATGTTATGCGGGAGAACTATCCGGAACTATTCGTAGGCAGAGACTTCGAGGGCGAAGTCTAATCCAAGTGGGGGAGAGTTGTAAAGCCCGTGTCCCGGTATGTTTATATATATTTTAATTAATTGCGTTAATATCGTTCTTTGAGCGAATCTTTACTAACGGGGTTAGCAAGTTGGACCAAATGCGTAATAAATCTTTTAATAATTTTAAAATGTTTACCTTTAATTGTTTTGGTTAGTGGTTTGGTGTCAAAAAGGACCTTATTGCTAACTTGGTTGCATTTTGGGTAGTTAAGAGAAGTCCTTAGAAGTCGAGGGACCTTTTCCGTCTTTTGGTGAAATTTTAAGCATGGATTCGGCCCATGCAAAGGGAGGGCCGAGACCCCCTTTTTGCTATCTCGTTTTTCCTTTTCTTGTATCCCAAGCAAACCAAACTCCAAACCCTACGACCCTCTCTTCTCGTTCTCATTGTGTTGTGCGGCCGGGGAAATTGAAACGAAGAGAGAGAGTGAAATCGCGAGAAGGAGAGAGAGTCGAGAAGAAAGAATACAGCAGCAGCCCTCGCCGCCGCTACTGCTGTCGCCGGAGACCTCCACCACCCGCTGTCGTCGGAGTGATCGAGAGGGAGCGGTTTGGTTGTGGTGGTGAGACGCCGTCGTGAGGTATGTGGTTCTCGTTAGTCTCGTTCTTTTCTTTTCCTTTTTCCTTTCGTTTTTCCGGCGAGACCACCACCGCCGCGCGCCGCCGCTGCGGTGGCTGTGGGTGGAGGGCGGTGGCAGTGGGTGACACTCGTAGCATAAAACCCGAATCGTTTAAAGCCTTGAACCGTTTTTATAAATCGCGATTTTATGAAAATTCTAAGTGTGCTGTCCAGTTTTCGTGTGATCATAACTTTTCCGTCGTAACTCCGTTTGAGCCGAAACTGGCGCCCACGGTTCAAGCTCGGGGTCGGGCATGTTTTTCGTGTTTTAGCGGAAAACTGGTTCGGCCTCTAGCTGGGCGAAAAAGTGGTCGTAAGTTCTGTGAATCGTCATTTTATGTAAAAGAAACTGCAGTTCTGTCACTCTTTTGCGTAAGCTGTAACTTTTTCCTCGTAACTCGGATTGGGGTGATTTCGGTGCCAAAAGTTCCCTTTTTGAGTCTATAAACGTTTCTATGTTTTGTGCAAAATCCAGTTCGGAATGTAACTCAGGCCAAATCGTCGTTTTATACTGATAAGTGATGTTTTTCGCTGTTCTGCGGGCTGATCTTATAAAATCCGTAATTAATTGTAGAAAAATCGTTAGGAGGCGTATAATATGTCCTTGGAACCCTAAATCAGAGGACTTTCTGGTCATGAATTAATATTGGGATTTTTCTGGGTTTAAAGGGGTCGAAACAGGTCCCGAACAGACCTGTTTTGTGAGAACGGAAATTGGTTTTAGTGACGGTTTAAGCATGTGTCGTGTCATAGGGTCCGGGTCTTGTATTGACACGTTTTAACATGCGTTTAGGTGCTGGAAGTGACCGTAATTCTGAAGCTTGAATTGTATTGTTAAGCTAGGCGCGCATTCGAGGTGAGTTCTCTCACTATATCTAATAATAGTTGTTTTATCATTGCTGTAGTACGTGTGTGGTAGCTTTATGTGATTGTGTTGTGGGACTAGATAGTGGGGTGTCTAGTTGATACTATGTTGCCATATTAACTCGGTGGGACCGAGGGTCCGGCGGGGCCGGAGGTTTTATACGCGGGTGGCGTAGAGACTCGGTGGGACCAGGGGTCCGGCGGGGCCGGAGGTTTTATACGCGGGTGGCGTAGAGACTCGGTGGGACCGGGGGTCCGGCGGGGCCGGAGGTTTTATACGCGGGTGGCGTAGAGACTCGGTGGGACCGGGGATTCGGCGGGGCCGAAGATGTTATCATGTGGTCGGTGGGACCGACTTGTGCCTTTTAGACGGGTGGTTGTGGATATACATGTTTATGATTTGTTCGTAGACCTGTATGATCGTTTATGTGTCACTATCTGTTTTAGGGGTAGTGTGGAATAACTGTATTATTTATGGTGTTTGAATTCACTAAGCTTCGTGCTTACCCTTTTCCAATAAACTGTGGTTTCAGGTCCGAGCGGCTCCAAGGCGTGACGAGTACACACTGGCGCGCGAGGAGAGCTGGTTGTTTTTATGATTTAATAATTAAATGTTTATTCCGCTTGTTTTATTATAAAGATTTTAATTATGAGTTTGCAAACGAAACGTTGGGTTCATTTAATGGTTTGTTATGAATGAAATGTTTATTTTAAAATTTTAAATTTGCTTGAAATTTTGGGATGTTACAACTTGGTATCAGAGCACAGCTTGAGTGAATCAAACGCACCTCGGTGTGTTTGGACTCAAGTTGCGGCTGGGGAATTTTCAAATTCTTTATTAAATCTTTTTGGAAATAAAAGAAAAAGTAAAAACCCGTTCGAGGAACGGTGATCGAGGGCGCAGTGTGTACAGTCAGCCGGAGCCGAAGAGAAAGGTACAATGCTTAGTGTTTTATTGCTTTCTAGATCATAGGGTATGCATGCTAGATTGCCTGTTGTGGACACTATGCTGTATGTTGAACTACTTGCTATTAGGAATTTATGCTAATTATGATAGGTTACTAAGTGGATGCCCTCTAGGTTGTATGCAGTAAGAGATTTATAGCCTTAGAATATTCGATTTAGTTCTATTGCGCAGCTCTTGTTTGAGTCCAACCGTTCTAGGATAGAGTCTTGTATTCGACTGTCTATTTGTTTCGCACTGCATATAATCGGGTATTCGCGAGGTCACCCGTTATAATTAGTAGGGATTCGGTAGTAGCAAGGGTAGTGGGATAAGAGGAAGTTCCTAGAGAGCTGGGAAGGGTGTTTATGTATGAGTACGTGTGCTAGATTGCTTTCCAGAACATAGGAGTATGTATGCTAAATTGCTTGGTGCTTGTTACACTGTATTGCATGTCTGCTGCTTGCTATTAGAGATTTGGCAGTAGCAAGGGTAGTGGTTTGGATGGAATTCCTAGGGAGCTAGGAAGAGCGAGTATATATGCCGGTGCGGGCATATGTGTGTAGTTGCGGCAAGAAGCTACTTGGACCCCTCGGGATGGGACTCGGAACGAGCGATGATAGGCGTGGAAGGTAGTAGTAGAGCTCCTACTACCGGAAGCACAGGATCAATGCTCGAGTCGGGGAAGTCACAAGGAATCCAAGGAGTTGAGTGTGAGCGTTGTTAGTGTGAGTTATTATGTGCTAATAACGCGTTGTAATATCTACCCAGAATAGCCATCACAAGGAGGATCAACTATAGTAAACCTGCTAGTACAAGTGTGTACTTGACTTGCTTAAGGTGATGATCGTTGGGGTAGTGATGAAGGTTCTAAACTAGTAGTCGTTGGGATAGAAGGACGTGTCTAGTATCAATCACTTGGGGTGACGATAAGGATGTGGTTTGTTTTAAGTAGACCATTTCGGGTCAAAAAAAATGGCAATTGTGCTAGAATCATAGGCTTTTGAGCCGACTTTGATTTGAGGAAAACCCGTAAGATGATTTGATGTGATTTCCCAACTTGCCTTAAGAGATTTAAATGTCCGGATGACGATTGTGGATCGGGGAGTTTTGGAGGGATATGAGTCGAGACATCGAATGCCGACTGAGTCATGCACAAAGTCTATTTTGAAAATAGGATTGCATTAACTAATTTTTGTGTTTCCAATCCTTATATGGATTGTGCTTTGGAATTTTGGGGAAATGTTTAGCACACACACAAGATGTCGAATTATGGTTTTGAAAGTGCATGAAACCTTTTTATAACGAGGGTTACAAATTTTGTTGGTGATTTGTTTAAAATGAGTTTGGAATTCTTGTGTCGCTTAACTTTTCTTTCGAGAGTTTGTGTTACTAAGTATTTTATTGCAAATAGTTCAGTGTGTGGATTGATTCATGCGTGACATAAGTGGTGCATGGAGGAAGTCGCACCCTGTTTAAGGTCAAGCGGTTACTTTAAGTGCATGTCATGAGTCAATCCATACTGGAATCGAGGCGGTTCATTTTAAAAATATTATTCATTACGCTTTGCTTTGTGTGAGTAAACCGAACTGCAATGGGACAATTTTCAACATGATTTTCCTATGTGGGACGAGCGTGTCCAGTTTTGCGTAACTATCGATCAGGTAATAGTAGTTTTATTACATACGATCTTTTTGAGATGAAAATCCTGATGTTGAAAATATTTTGTAAATGATTTTGTAAACCATTTGGTGAAATGTGCTTTTAAGTGTCATGTGTCATTTCGAGAAACTTTTTAGGTTGTGAGTCCTTTTGGAAAACTCTTTTGTTTAACCCATGTTGAGTCTGGGACTAAGGTTGATTTCAGAGTATTGCTTGCTTAAACTTTGTTTAAACGCATTTTCCGACCTATGGGTCTAGCAAGCGTGGAGCATTTTGCTCGGTTTTGACTTGGAGTTAGTCATGGGCCAATTGCCCGGTTTTAATGGCTCGATGTGGAGTCTAGTTGATGAGTTGTTTTGTCGCACCGTTTGGCATTCTTTGCACGTTGAGTGTTTACATGTTTGGGTGAGTGAGTCAATCCGGAATAGGCATGTTGTTGGTAGGCTGTTTGCTTTGGATCCTTAGACACGTTAGTCAGTCGTTGGTAATGGTCGGTTGGGTATCTCGGGGTGGGACCCCGGTATTCATGTGTTTTAACCTAGACTTTCCAGTAGGTACTAGGAGGATATAGTTGTGGGCACTTACCTGGGAGGTAGTTCCGGTGTGCTGGGTCTTGAGGCGTACCTGGGAGGTAGACGTCAAGGTGTATCCTCGATACGGTGTGACTTGGCTTCGTAGAGCAAGTGTGGATGATACGTCGACGGTGGAAGGTAGGTATTCCACGCGCGTTAGTACTGTAGGCCGAATAGTATCGGTTAAGGGATTGATGCCCTTTGTCATTAAGAATAAATGCGCATCAACCATTTTGAGGTAGGTGATATATTTATGCGTCGACTTTTGGGCTTGAGGCCAAACACCTTTAGTATAATCGGAGAGTTGTAGCCGATTTTAAGATAATCAGGGTGATGGTAGTAGTAACCCTGAAATGATCTCTTGTGATGAATGGTTATGGTGGAATGACCTACGTGTGTGTTAGTTGATTTGGTTGTGGGGGATATCTATTTGTGTTAGTGTCTAGGATAATGCCACGCTTATGTGAGTTATTGTAATCGGTTGGACCGATGTTCGGCGGGTGGCCGATGTTTGTTATTGTGATCGGTTGGACCGATGTTCGGTGGGTGGCCGATGTTTGTTATTGTAATCGGTTGGACCGATGTTCGGCAGGGGGTCGATGTTTTGTCGATATAATTTATTGAAAATCTTTGGAGTCTATTAGAATTCGTGGTAGTTAATCGACAGTTAATGATAGGAGGGATCGTAATCGAGTACCCTATAGAGTATACTGGTGAGCAGCTTTAGAGTGGTTAGAGCTTGAGATTTGACTCGGGATGTATGGAATGTCTAAGGTTGGGGGACAACCAAAGTCGTTTGACTAGGAATGATTCCAGTTGTTGGAATGTTCTTCTGATCTTATTTTCAATGTTCTTGAAGGAGTTTTGTTGGTAAGAAATGTATTCGAGAAATTTTTAAGGCGGTGTGAGAAATTTAGATTCCAGTTAGTGAAAGTCCAGTGGCAACACCGAAAGGGGTCCGAGTGGACTGGGGAACCCGAGAATGTTATGCGGGAGAACTATCCGGAGCTATTCGTAGGCAGAGACTTCGAGGGCGAAGTCTAATCCAAGTGGGGGAGAGTTGTAAAGCTCGTGTCCCGGTATGTTTATATATATTTTAATTAATTGCGTTAATATCGTTCTTTGAGCGAATCTTTACTAACGGGGTTAGCAAGTTGGACCAAATGCGTAATAAATCTTTTAATAATTTTAAAATGTTTACCTTTAATTGTTTTGGTTAGTGGTTTGGTGTCAAAAAGGACCTTATTGCTAACTTGGTTGCATTTTGGGTAGTTAAGAGAAGTCCTTAGAAGTCGAGGGACCTTTTCCGTCTTTTGGTGAAATTTTAAGCATGGATTCGGCCCATGCAAAGGGAGGGCCGAGACCCCCTTTTTGCTATCTCGTTTTTCCTTTTCTTGTATCCCAAGCAAACCAAACTCCAAACCCTACGACCCTCTCTTCTCGTTCTCATTGTGTTGTGCGGCCGGGGAAATTGAAACGAAGAGAGAGAGTGAAATCGCGAGAAGGAGAGAGAGTCGAGAAGAAAGAATACAGCAGCAGCCCTCGCCGCCGCTACTGCTGTCGCCGGAGACCGCCACCACCCGCTGTCGTCGGAGTGATCGAGAGGGAGCGGTTTGGTTGTGGTGGTGAGACGCCGTCGTGAGGTATGTGGTTCTCGTTAGTCTCGTTCTTTTCTTTTCCTTTTTCCTTTCGTTTTTCCGGCGAGACCACCACCGCCGCGCGCCGCTGCTGCGGTGGCTGTGGGTGGAGGGCGGTGGCAGTGGGTGACACTCGTAGCGTAAAACCCGAATCGTTTAAATTCTAAGTGTGCTGTCCAGTTTTCGTGTGATCATAACTTTTCCTTCGTAACTCCGTTTGAGCCGAAACTGGCGCCCACGGTTCAAGCTCGGGGTCGGGCATGTTTTTCGTGTTTTAGCGGAAAACTGGTTCGGCCTCTAGCTGGGCGAAAAGGTGGTTGTAAGTTCTGTGAATCGTCATTTTATGTAAAAGAAACTGCAGTTCTGTCACTGTTTTGCGTAAGGTGTAACTTTTTCCTCGTAACTCGGATTGGGGTGATTTCGGTGCCAAAAGTTCCCTTTTTAAGTCTATAAACGTTTCTGTGTTTTGTGCAAAATCCAGTTCGGAACGTAACTCAGGCCAAATCGTCGTTTTATACTGATAAGTGCTGTTTTTCGCTGTTCTGCGGGCTGATCTTATAAAATCCGTAATTAATTGTAGAAAAATCGTTAGGAGGCGTATAATATGTCCTTGGAACCCTAAATCAGAGGACTTTCTGGTCATGAATTAATATTGGGATTTTTCTGGGTTTAAAGGGGTCGAAACAGGTCCCGAACAGACCTGTTTTGTGAGAACGGAAATTGGTTTTAGTGACGGTTTAAGCGTGTGTCGTGTCATAGGGTCCGGGTCTTGTATTGACACGTTTTAACATGCGTTTAGGTGCTGGAAGTGACCGTAATTGTGAAGCTTGAATTGTATTGTTAAGCTAGGCGCGCATTCGAGGTGAGTTCTCTCACTATATCTAATAATAGTTGTTTTATCATTGTTGTAGTACGTGTGTGGTAGCTTTATGTGATTGTGTTGTGGGACTAGATAGTGGGGTGTCTAGTTGATACTATGTTGCCATATTAACTCGGTGGGACCGAGGGTCCGGCGGGGCCGGAGGTTTTATACGCGGGTGGCGTAGAGACTCGGTGGGACCGGGGGTCCGGCGGGGCCGGAGGTTTTATACGCGGGTGGCGTAGAGACTCGGTGGGACCAGGGGTCCGGCGGGGCCGGAGGTTTTATACGCGGGTGGCGTAGAGACTCGGTGGGACCGGGGATTCGGCGGGGCCGAAGATGTTATCATGTGGTCGGTGGGACCGACTTGTGCCTTTTAGACGGGTGGTTGTGGATATACATGTTTATGATTTGTTCGTAGACCTGTATGATCGTTTATGTGTCACTATCTGTTTTAGGGGTAGTGTGGAATAACTGTATTATTTATGGTGTTTGAATTCACTAAGCTTCGTGCTTACCCTTTTCCAATAAACTGTGGTTTCAGGTCCGAGCGGCTCCAAGGCGTGACGAGTACACACTGGCGCGCGAGGAGAGCTGGTTGTTTTTATGATTTAATAATTAAATGTTTATTCCGCTGGTTTTATTATAAAGATTTTAGTTATGAGTTTGCAAACGAAACGTTGGGTTCATTTAATGGTTTGTTATGAATGAAATGTTTATTTTAAAATTTTAAATTTGCTTGAAATTTTGGGATGTTACAATTGCATCGAAGAATGCAATGATGGCTTCCCTGTCTGAGTTTTTCTAAGGGTCAGGGAGGGGAACAAAAGATTTTTCCTTGGTGGTGATGGGAAGGCTGAGAGCTTTGCGAATAATGGCTGGGATGATCTTTATGGTGCCATATTCGATATCGCAGAGGATGCAATCTATTATTTTGGAGGGGTCTTTGGCTGAAGGTAATTGAGTGTGTCTCGCTGAGTACCAGAATTGTGAGAGCAAAAGCTGATGTGCAGGAGGTGTTATGGTCAGGGCTGTGGAGATGCAGCAATTCTTCAGAAATTTCACAGCATCATCTAGATGTTTGACTTGCTTTCGAGGAGGAAACTCGAGAAGCGCGGAGAGGTTGTTCACCTTAGTCCAATCCAGTTTGTCAAGTTCAAACTTGACTTGTGGAGCCTTGAGGATTTCCACTTCCTCAGAGTCAGCGGAGATGTTCTCAGCGTTAGCAGGAATGTCAGACGAGGCCATTTCTCTGTATTAATAGTTCAACCAAAGATGTTAACAAATAAGAATAATCTTATTGTGGAAAGAAATTTCCAATAAGATGTTTCGAATTTTATCCATTTCATTCAGACACAAATGTCTTAATGAAGATTAGGGTTTTTCATGTTTTTGAAAACGAAAATTTCAAACCCAAAAAAAAACTTGTTTTCCAGTTTTCTTTGAAGATTGAGATTCTGGAAAAACGAATGTGAAGAACAAGTTTAAGATTTTTGCATTTAAACTTGAAGAACAACCATGAAATGGTTGTGTTCATAAAACCATGAAAGAAAATGATTTTATTTTTAAGAGGTTCTTTTGTTTTGATCTTGTTAAAAACAAAGAGTAGATCACAAACAAGTTATTTTGCATTAGGTAATAAATAAGAACATATTAACCTTGATGTTTGATGAAGAAGATGATGAACAGTTCTTGAAGTTTGAAATCACAAATGCAACAGTGAATTCTTTCTTGCGGAGGAAGATTGATCACGTAAAAGAAAAATATAAACAAAGAGTTTGTTTATATAGAGATTTTAGAAAGAGAAAATCTTGAGCGGGAAAAGATTTTCATCATGACACGGACACGTGTTTGCATTTGATTGGAAGTATGAACGAGACGTGCAAACGTGTGTCAGGAAGAGAAAACGTGTCGGGGTTTATCCGTTGCCATGACGTCACAACTGTCCTTTCATATTCTTGGTTGTCTTTGAGGTTTTGAAAAACTCAGAGATACTTTTGAAAACATGAAGTACTGAATGAAAATATTCCGTGAAGGTTTTAAGAAATTTCAAAAATATCGCTGTTAAGGAAGAGATATTCAGCGATGCATTTTGTTTTGAAATCTTGCATTTTCATGCGATTGTCAGAGAGAGAACATACCTTGATATCAGTGAATCAAGTTTATTCAGAGAGAAGATGATAGAATGGGTTATACAAGTTGATTTTATCCTTTCGCTGATTAATGTGAACCGCTGAAGATTTTATCCTTCAAAGTTCAGCATTCCAAGCTCGCTGATGAGAAAGTTGAATCTTGTCTCATCAAGAGGTTTGGTAAATAAGTCAGCTAACTGATAATCAGTTGGGATAAAATGAAGTTCTATATCACCATTCATCACATGATCTCTGATAAAATGATATCTGATTTCTATATGTTTGGTCTTTGAATGTAGTACTGGATTGTTTGTTATAGCGATGGCACTTGTGCTGTCGCAATAGATTGGAATTTTAGAGAGCTGAAGATCATAGTCTAGTAGTTGATTTCTCATCCACAAGACCTGAGAGCATCTTCCAGCGGCTACATATTCAGCTTCAGCTGTGGA
Organism: Saussurea involucrata; assembly: GCA_033807775.1. Classification (NCBI taxonomy): domain Eukaryota; kingdom Viridiplantae; phylum Streptophyta; class Magnoliopsida; order Asterales; family Asteraceae; genus Saussurea; species Saussurea involucrata. The sequence continues at coordinate 32,403,840 of CM066316.1, forward strand.
AGTGGACACTGAATTTTGCTTTTTACTTGTCCAACTTACCAGCTTTCCACCCAAGAGCTGACATCCTCCTGTGGTGCTTTTCCTATCCATTTTGCAACCTGCAAAATCACTATCTGAATATGCAGTTAGATCGAATCCTGAGTCTTTGGGATACCAAAGACCTAGATTCGATGTACCCTTAAGATATCGAAAGATTCGCTTTACAGCTTTCATATGAGATATCTTAGGTTCAGCTTGATATCGTGCACACAAGCATGTTGCAAACATAATATCGGGTCGGCTAGCTGTAAGATACATTGACAGGAACACCCTTTGTGTCCTTATCAAGTGTCAGCGGTGGTGTCATAGGGGTTTTCATAGCTGAACTTTCAGTTAAGTCGAATTTCTTCAGCATATCTTTAACATACTTTCCCTGATTAATGAAAGTTCCTTTCTCAGTTTGCTTAATCTGAAGACCAAGGAAATATGTTAGTTCACCCATCATGCTCATTTTATACTCATCTTTCATTCTATCAGCGAAACGAGTACAAAGCTCAGGGTTAGTAGAACTAAATATAATGTCATCAACATATATTTGAACTAGAATGATATGACCTTTTACTTTTCAAAAAAATAGCGTTTTGTCAATCTTACCTCGCTCAAATTTTTCAATATGGAGATAAGTGGAAAGAGTGTCATACCATGCACGTGGAGCTTGCTTCAAGCCATAAAGTGCCTTATCCAGTTTATAAACATAATCTGGACGCTTAGGATCTGAGAATCCTGGAGGTTGTTCTACATACACTTCTTCATTCAGCTTTCCATTTAGAAACGCTGACTTGACATCCATCTGATGTACTTTGAAGTTTTTGTATACAGCATATGCTAAGAATAGACGAATAGATTCAAGTCTTGCTACTGGAGCAAATGTTTCGTTGTAATCTATACCTTCCTCTTGTCTGTATCCCTGAGCAACAAGTCGAGCTTTGTTGCGGGTTACAGTACCATGTTCGTCCAACTTGTTTTGATAGACCCATTTAGTGCCTATTACTGTTTTATCAGTTGGTCTCCGAACAAGTTTCCAAACTTTGTTTGGATCTTTGAGGGCATCATCTACTTTCTTTGGTTCAGTTAGTGAAATAAAATTTACAAATAAACAAATATTACCTGCACTTCGTCGAGTCTGAATCCCAGCGTTTGGATCACCAAGAATTTGATCAATTAGGTGATTTATAGTCCATCGCTGAGCCGGAGCGTGAGACGCTGACTCAACTTGAACTTGAGGAGCTGAAGATGAAGCTTCAGCGACGTCGGGAGTATCAGCCAAGAGAGGAATTGATGCAGTTGTCATTATATTCACTGATTGCTGAGAAGTAGATGGAATGTCTGAAACATTTGGATCAACTGCAGGTATAGTGTTTATAGGAACAGCTGAGACCCATGATGTTTCAGCTTCACTATTCTGCATGTTTGGAATGATAGTGGGACTATCATCTTCTACTGGATGAGCATGAGGAGTGGGAAAATCTTCTGAATCACCAAGATGAGAAAACATCCATTGATTCAGTTCTTCTGTATCAGCGTTCGGTTTAGAGTTCGCTGAACGGGATTCGTCAAACGTGACGTGAATAGTTTCTTCGATTGAAGACTCTGAAGGCTTTGGAAACTGAGGAGTATCCAAGAAAGATTCCATCATCAGCCTTAGGATCGAACTTTCCAAGAGCATCTCTATTGTTCAGTATGAAACACTGACATCCAAAGATGTGAAGAAAGCTGATTGAGGGCTTTCTCCCATGAAAAAGTTCATAGGCTGTTTTATTGAATCTTTTGACTATCAGCGACCTGTTTTGCGTAAAACAAGCAGTGTTGACAGCTTCTGCCCAAAACTGAGTAGGCAGGTGAGAATCGCTGAGAATTGAACGTGCAGCTTCAATAATTGTTCTATTTCTTCTTTCAGCGACTCCATTTTGTTGCGGTGTTCTCACTGAAGAAAAGTTGTGAGAAATACCCTTACTCTCAAAGAAGGAATCAAGAGAACTGTTTTTGAATTCAGTTCCATGATCACTCCTTATTGAGCGAACGGTCAGATTGTTCAGGGTTTCCATCTTCCGAACAAAGGTGATGAGTTCTTCAGGGGTGTCACTCTTAGAACGGAGAAACATTACCCAAGTGAAGCGAGAGAATTCATCAATTATGACCAGCGTATATTTCTTTCCAGCGATGGATTGTTTGTTAACAGGGCCAAACAAATCCATATGGAGTAGTTGTAGAGGAGATGACACTGAAGAAACTTGCTTTGACTTAAAGCTTGCTTTGGTCTGCTTCCCTTTTCACACGCTGAACATAACGACTCTTTGGCGTATGAATGCTGAGGTAGACCAGTGACTAACTTTTTTGAAGAAAGAGTATTCAGTGTCTTGAAATTTAAATGAGAGAGCCTCTTATGCCATAGCCAGTTGACATCAGATGAGGCCTTTGAGAAGAAACAGGAGTTCTCAGTGGTTGTTAAGTCCATGTTTATTACATAAACATTTTCCAAACGATAACCGCTGAGAGCTATCTTTTCCTTTTTGTCAGTGACAAAGTAGGATTCCTTAGTAAAGATTACTTTGTTATCCATGTCGCAAAGCTGACTGATGTTTAGAAGATTATGCTTCAGCCCTTCAACATATGCGACTCTTCTAAAGGAGGTTGTACCATTTGAAAGTACACCATACCCTCGGGTATTTCCTTTTCCATTTCCACCGAAAGTCACAGAGGGACCTTTCTCTTCCTTGTATTCAGCGAGCAGGATTTTCTTACCAGTCATGTGTCTAGAGCATCCGCTATCGAGATACCAGATACCCTTCTTAACCTGCAATACAAAGGAAGATTAGTTTTTCTTGGGTACCCACTTAACCATGTATACACGTTTGTCAGTGGAAGTAGTTGGAATGGAAGGTTCAGCAGTCTTCGCAGCATTTGAAGATTCAGCTTTGTCTTTCTTCACTTTGGTTAATTTCTTAACCTCAGTGGTAGAATTCACCTTGACCTGATTTGCACCAGGGTTGGTCTTCTTTGCCTTGGAGGCAATCTTCACCTTAGCTATCTTTTCAGCTTTGGTGGCTGTGGGGCACTTACTAGTAATATGATCAGTGAGTCCACAGTGATAACATTTCCTATAGCTAAAAGTAGTTCTAGGACCATTTGTATGCTGAGCTTTTAATTTAGAATTAGAAGTACCAGCACCAAGTAAGCTATTTGCTTTAGAAATGGGACGAACATTTAGTTCTTCAGATTTCTTAACAAGGACATCCACTCTGAGTCTAGGAGTAGATCGCTGAATAGATTCAGAGATCAGCTTCCTTGATCCAGAGGGATGGGTCACTGAAACTTTAGAAGCATTCAGCTTAGGTACTAAAGTACCCTTCTGAGGATTTTGATAAATAACAATTCCTTTACCTTTGTCTTTAAAGACAGAGGTAGGTTTTGAATAAACCATTTTCTCCTTGCCTTTTGAGGAGGTAGGAGTTTCCTCAGGGATTGGTGTAATGGACGAGGAGCACTGAGAAGATGAAGTATCAGCGACTGAGGATACGAACGTTCCAAATTTAAGCATTGAACGCTCAGTGGTTGGTTTTGAAGTTTCATATTTGTAACCCAAACCACGTTTATCACTCAGTGGAATTTGAGACTTTATTATCTCAGTGATCTTTGTTGAAGAATTACACCATCCTTCAACAGTAGCTTTTTCAGCCTTTAATGCAGCGATAGCTTCTGCTCGTTCGATTTTGACTAGCTGATTTAAATATACTTGATCTTTAAAATCTTCTTCAATTTTAGAAAGCTTTTCTATTTGAAGGTGGCAGTTTTTAAGCTTTTCAGCGAGATCAAGGTTTTGGTTTTCAACCATAGTTTTGCCGTTCATGGCTTCGTATAAACTTCTAGTCAAGAGATCGATCTTACGGAGACTATCAGCTTCATCAATATTTGCAATATTGGTAAAGAAAGAAGGTGATACCTGAATAGCAGATGTTGAAGTGGAGGGAATGTCTGAACTTTCTTCCTCTTCTTCAATCTTGGCCATGAGACATTGATTTGCTTCATCATCTTCAGAGTCAGATGATGATGCTTCTTCATCAGAAGCGGCCCAATCATAGTCAGCCATCAGGCCTTTGCCTTTCTTCTTAAAGCTTTTCAGCTTCGCATATTTTTCTTTCAGCTTTGAGTATTTGTCATCTTTATTCCTTGGAACAAAGGATTTCTTTGTAAAAGCTGAGGGTCTAGAAACTTTCTTAGACCTGCACTCGTTAGCAAAATGACCCATTTTTTCGCAGTTAAAACAAGTAGCAATAGCCTTATCAACAAAAACTGATGATTTAGGCTTGTCAGTTATGGAAAGAGGTTTGTTCTTTCTAAACATTTTCTTCTTGGCAAATCTCTTGAACTTCTTAGTTAGGAGAGCCAAAGATTCATCATCTGAAAAATCAGAATCTGATGAACTTTCAGAGTTACTTTCTAACTCAGTGACAGTGACCGAGGGTCGCTGAGTAGAAGGTTCCTCTGAGATTAAAGCAACAGGGGTGCTTTTGGAATCTTTTACAACATTCTTCTTAAGATGGCTTGATTGCTCATGATTCAGCAACGTGCCATATAAGGTAGCAAGGGTCATTGATTTTAGATCCTTTGACAGCTTGAGACACATAGAATAATTGTCCCAGCTTTCAGGTAAACATTCTAGAAACTTTGTCAGCACCTCAAAGTTAGAATATTCCTTACCAACAGTTTTCAGATCTATAATTAAACAATTAAAACGTTGGTGAACTTCATAGAGAGTTTCATTCTTACCAGAAATGAAGCTTTCGTATTGTCTTACCAGGTTGATCTTTCTTGAGTCCTGGACTTCAGACGTTCCTTCATACTGAACACATATTGTGTCCCACATGGCTTTAGATGTTTTCAGATTCATGACGGAATGGTAGACTTCGTCAGGAAGGGCCATGGATAGTATAGATCTGGCTTTTGTATCTATAGCCACTTTCTTCTTATCTTCGTCGGTCCACATGTGTATTTCCTTAGGAATCAGCCTTTCTGGAATAGCAGGTCTATTTGCAGTGGCTGGAACTGAAGGATCAATTGTTACAGGGATGTATGGGCCTTTTTCAAGATAGTAAGGCATAGTAGGGTCTACACCTTCTAAGAAGAGTGTCATCCTATTTTTCCATAAGTTGAAGTTGTCTCTGAAAAATCTAGGGGGTTTTGCAAGAGAACCATTGTCTATATAATTTGTGTTTGTGTTGGTGGCCATTTTCAGATAATAGCAAGGAAGAGAAATATCTTAGATTAGATCTTGTTTATGAGATTAAACAAATCCGCTCTGATACCACTTGTTGGTCCCGAAGGCCTATACAAGTTTGTAGAAGGGGGGGGGGGGGGGGGGGGGGGGGGGTTGAATACAAACACACAGATTTTACTTTTCTAAATTGTTTATTGATAAATCATTAACAATTTATAGCTTGTTGCGGAAACAAGATTAAGGATAAACCTAAATCTAAACAAGTTGGAACACTAAGGTTTCTTGCACTAAGAGAGATAAGGAAATTACTAATAATAACCTATCTTGAGATAAGAGATTTGAACTTGTCCAGAGTTAGCAAGTTGCTTCAAATGAAGTGAGTTCATCTCTTTATATACTGCATGCATTTAATGCAAGTCAGTATATACTTTACACGTGTCATCAGCTGGTTGGTTGTATGTCATTGACCTTGGTTGACAACCTTAGTAGCCGCATGGATGAACAGTGTAGTATCAGAGTGGTTGTACGATTTCAGATATTCGGAGGTTCTTTTCTGACATTTTGTACGGAGTCGTGCAAGGGGGGGTTAAGACAAAAGTACTTTGTACGGAGGACTTCATGATCAGCTTTCGTTGATTCAGCGATCTATCATTTCATATCAGCGAATGATAGAGTTCAGCGATAGCTGAAGTCTTGTACTTGATACTTCACGTTGAGTGGACAAATCTGAGTCTTCGCTGATCCGCATCAGTTCATTAGGAGACTTGTCGCTGGTTCTTGAGCTTGATCTTCGACTTCAGCGAAGAACCTTTGTTGACGTGAAACTTGTCTTCAGAAATCATAAGTAAACAACTAACTTATCAGCGATCATCATAATGACTGAACAGACTCAGAGCATTTATGGTGAACAGTTTCGCTGAATGTTTAACTTAAAAAGCGAGAGTTCCTATCAGCGGTACTGGAAGATCTTAGTACTTATCAGCGATAGTGAAACTCTGATACATATTGTTTACTTACAATTTTCACTAAGTATAAGAGAGGGTCATTATCAAATCACTGAGGGTTTGGATCAACAATAGCAAATCAACAGAGGGGACACATACAGAGCAGAAGAAGCCAAGTTCTTCAAAAACAAGGGAAGAAGATATCAATCTCTTGTTCGATGATTTCTTCGATGATGATGATTCTTCTGTCAACATCAACAGAGATGACCAAGCTCAGAATTCAACAGAACAGAATCTGACAGGTACAACTCTTACTGGTCCCTCCAATACTTCACCATCTACTTCTCTGTCAATAGGTACTATTCAGAGAAATGAGGAATCACAACAGAGTGAAAGAGAACCTGTACAAGAGCCATCATCACCTCTGTTAACTCATCTTGGGAGAGATTCCCTATTTGAAAGCTCACCTTCACAGAGCCCTGTTGGCAACTCACAGAGCAATGAGGCCACTCTTCAGAGTTGTGTGCCACAGAGCCCTGGTCCTAATCCACAGAGCTATGACGCTGAAGTTCGCCTTTTCCCATCAGAAGCACAAACCCCACATGTTGTCCATGCTCCCATGACAAGATGGACAAAGGATCACCCCCATCATCTTATTATTGGTGCTGCTGAAGATGGTGTGAAGACAAGATCGGCCACAATCAATGAAGCTTTCTTTGTCAACTTTTTGAGCATGATTGAACCGAAGAAGATCACTGAAGCCCTTGAAGACCCAAACTGGATCAAATCTATGCAAGAGGAACTTCTGGAGTTTGAAAGAAACAAAGTTTGGTCCTTGGTTCCACTCCCAAAAGGCAAAGCTGCCATTGGAACCAAGTGGGTGTTTAGGAACAAGAAGGATGAAGATGGGATTATCATCAGAAACAAAGCCCGTCTGGTTGCTAAGGGATATAGCCAAGAAGAAGGCATTGACTATGACGAGACTTTTGCACCTGTGGCTAGGCTAGAAGCAATCAGAATCTTCTTAGCCTATGCTGATCACAAGGGTTTCAAGGTCTACCAGATGGACGTCAAATCTGCTTTTCTGAATGGTAGACTACAAGAAGAAGTGTATGTTCAGCAACCACCAGGTTTTGAATGTCCAGAGTTTCCAGACCACGTTTACAAATTAGACAAAGCTCTGTATGGCCTTAAGCAAGCTCCCAGAGCCTGGTATGAAACTCTGTCAAACTTTATGTTGATTAATTACTTCGAAAAAGGTACTGTCAATAAAACTCTTTTCTTTAGAAGGTATAAGAATGATATACTTCTGGTGCAAATATATGTTGATGACATTATTTTTGGGTCTACACGGCAAGAGTACTGTGATAAGTTTGAGGATTTGATGAAAAGTGAATTCAAAATGAGCATGATGGGAAAACTTTCTTTCTTTCTTGGTTTACAAGTAAAACAATCCATCAGAGGGACTTTCATATGTCAGTCCAAATATATCTCTGACATTTTAAAAAAATATAAGCTCAACAATTCAAATCCAATGAAAACTCCTATTGCCACTGGAGTTAAACTTGACTCTGACCTTAAAGGTGAACCTACATATGTCAAGAACTATAGAGGCATGATAGGGTCACTTCTGTACTTAACTGTTAGCAGACCTGATATAATGTTTGCAACTTGTCTATGTGCCAGATTTCAAGCAAATCCTAATGTATCACACTTTTCTGTTGTCAAGCGCATATTTAAATATTTGAAAGGGACTCAATTTCTGGGTCTCTGGTATCCTCTTAATTCTGGTTTCGAGCTTATTGCATACACAGATTCAGATTATGGAGGATGCAAGAATGACAGAAAAAGTACTTCTGGTAGCTATCAATTGCTTGGTGATAAACTGGTGAGTTGGACATCTAAGAAACAGAATTGCGTATCAACCTCTACAGCAGAAGCAGAGTATGTTGCTGCTGCTAGTTGTTGCTCTCAAGTGCTTTGGATGAAAACTCAACTCAAAGATTATGGCATGGAGTACAATAAAATTCCAATTTTGTGTGACTCCAAGAGTGCCATAGCAATCACAGCTAATCCAGTTCAGCATTCCAAGATGAACCATATCGACATAAGGTACCACTTCATAAAAGACCATGTTGAAAAAGGGACGATTGAAATGTATTTTGTTTCAACTGACTTCCAACTTCCTGATTTGTTTACCAAATCCCTTGATAAAAGGAGATTTAACTTCTTAATCGGCAAGATGGGTATGCTGAACATGTCCTCCTAACTCTGTTCAAAACTCAACAGAGCCTCTGATGATCATACCAGAGCTCAGTCAAATAGTTGGGTAGGATAGTTCAACAGAGTCTCTGATGTTCACCAGAACTCTGTCGTGCATATTTTTTAACAAGTTTTCAGTGAATTTGTTTGTATATATTTTTTTTCTTCTTTTGTATAAAGTTTTTTTTACGGCTGAATAGAAAAATCTTTCAAATAAGCTCATCTTTCAAGGGGGAGCTTATAAAGGAAAAAGTGCATGATTTTAGGGGGAGCGAGTCAAAACTCGTTTTTTTTTTCAAATCAAAATGACTTTGCTCTCTGAACTTTAAAGGAAGGCAAAACCTGTTCTGTTGAAAATCTTTTGATAATGTCAAGAACTTACCAGAACTCTGACATTTCACCAGAGCGTCTGTTGTTCCTCATCGGAGCTCTGTGAAAACTCGGAGACAATTCTGTTTTTGTTCTTTGACCACTTTCACAAAAAACAGGATTTTTAAGTATTTTTGGGTAAAGGTGAAATATCTTGGGATACTTGAAAGAAAAGGAAAGATCACTCAACATAGGCAAAACTATGCAAAGCTCCACCAGAGCTCTGTTAGTTTGTTCTGCCACGTCATCAAAAGCACGTCATCAGAGATGCGGGTCTTTCTTTAAACGTCAACCACATGTCACCCACACATCTCTAACCGTGATGGTTTGTTAGCCCAAAAGTTGTCAGACCAAAATCCACGTGGCAACCTCTGATTGAGAAACCAACTGTTAGTTGTTCCCACGATACACTGTTCAGGCCACTCCACCTTCTGACACTCGAGTGCCTACAGTACCTACGACGTTCACCCAGCCACATGTTTAGCGTATAAATATCCATTACCATGACCCATTTCTTTTCTTACGCCTTCTGATCATTCAAAAACCCTTCATCTTTCCCTCTTAAAGTTCAAAACCTTCAAGTTCATCAAGAAAACCCTAACCTGCAAAAATGGAAGAACCACAAAACTCCGCAGAATCTAGCCGTATTGGTCCTGTTGATCAAATAGTCATTCTACCCTACGAGGTCATTGATAGCAACTATCGGTTTGATGCCAATCCAACCAACTATCTGCCCATTTATCACATATTCGTTGAGTTTTTCAAAAACTCACTGTTGGTTCCCGTTTTGCTTTAAACAAGATTATCAGATCTATTAGTTCAAGTTAATGTTTGATGCGGAAGCGTATTTGAAGAACTAACAGATATGTTTGATAGATTTAGAACAAAATATAAATAAACAGTGAACAGAATATTATATCTCAAAGTTTACTGAATATATATCAAGAACAGGTTTATGAACCGTGAGTAAGAAAAGCTTTAAAACAGATATGACTTTTAAGGTGAATAAGCTTTTGTGTTCTTGATGTTCGATTGAAGTTGTGTGTGTGTTGTGGTGTATTTTGTTGTGTAAGGAAGAACTCAACATGAGTCTTCCTTATATACTACTCTAAAGGGGACCATAAAGCATATGCTACTATTCAAAAGGTACGTATGAATAGTAGAGTGGATGTCGTGAACAGTTGCAAGGATGGCATGAACAGTCAGACGTGCTGTATTGCATTTAATGCAGCAGACGTCTAATATGTACTAAGCCCTACTGAGTCCAATCATAGTTTGACACGTCGACGTTGGACAGGGCATGCTACCATGCAAGTTGATGAACGGGTCCTGTAACAGTAGCAAGATATTATAAATATCTTCAAGTCTTTCAGTGAGGACCACAGAGGCTCTGTAATGAGTTACAGAGGTTCTGTGGTCTGGTCCTCTGTGGAGCAGTCCACTTTTGTTTCTGAGTCTTGGGTCTTCTTTGAGTACAGCAGAGGTTCTGTAGGAAGCCTCTGCTGCTTCTGTAGCTTCTTGACCTTGATTTCTCGGTAATGTCGGCAGAGCCTCTGTAAGATGCTTTTCTTCACTTAGCCTATTTTTCACTACTTCTAAATACTTCTATGATTAGGAAGATTGAAGCTAACAATCTCCCCCTAAGTAGTGAAAAATAAAAATTTGAACTTGAGTTAAGTTAGGCTAAGTTAGATAAGACAGAGGTTAAACAATACCTCGAAATTTATTTCATTTAGAAATATGCCAGGGGCATTTTACATTTGAGTACAATGAAAGATAAACTTTAACTTTGTTTGCAGAGATTGGAGGTTTGAGAATCAGAGTTTGGCATCTTTGAAATCGTTGTAGCTTCTGTTGTCTCTTCCGACTCTTCTGATCTCTTTGTAGAATCTGATGCAGAGTTCTCTTAGGCGGATTGTGGCGTTTATCTCTCTGATGATAGTATCTGCAGCATCTTTATCCATTTTCTTTGTACCTCTGTATTTCACAAGGCTTGCTCTGAACTTGTTCAGAGTACTTGTTGCGTACTTCTGACAGTCCATGCATACAAATAGTTTAGTTTCGCCTTGAGGGTTTTGAAATACTAACCCAAACCGTGGTTCTGTGATGATTGAGTTAGGTACGGCGTCCGGTGGGCAGCGATCCTCTGGTGGTCGTAAATCCAGATGCTTGAGACCAAGATCCTTTCCCAGCTGGAAATCTATCATGCTGTAGAGCATAAGCTTTTCCCTCATCGCTTTTCTCAACACTTGATAGGCTCTGGTGTTTGCCTCTGTGTTGTAGTTGTCCTTTGTCCATTGCAGAAGGTCAGGTAGATCATAAGGATTGATATTTCTTAAATCAGCTTCAGCGAAGGTAGTTTCTGAATTGTCTTCTCTTCTGACTTTGTAAAGATTGTACCTGACCCTTGGATAGGTTCTTGTGAAGGAGAATTTGCAGAAGATTACCTTTTTGATCTTGTGGATTGAGAAGACATCTGCTTTGGTTCTTGGCTTTGTCCTTGTGAAGATGTTCTCAAATTCTTCTCTGATCCTTGGATCTGTCACATGATCTGTTGGATAATTGGTCTGAAAGGATTGTTTATAGAGGTATTTGTATACCACTTCTTCCATTTCTTCATATGTTGGACCAGGTTGTGGTACTTGTCTTCTGAGACTCTCCATCTGTTGAACAACTTCTGCGGCTCTACCAGTTAGAGGAATGTCTGACAGAGGCTTCAATCCATGTGCCCAGTCAACTTCTTCAGGCTTTGGGGTTTGAAAGGCATCAAACGCACTCTTCATTAGTTTCTCTGTTGGCTTTGGCAATGTTTTCTTCTTAGGCTCTTCTGTCAGTATTCCTTTGCCCTTATCTTTGGCTTTTGGCGGGGCAGAAACTGTTGCTTCTGTAAGTTTGGAGGTTGGCACTTCTGTTGGCTTGATGGGGGTTGCCTCTGTGGGTTTTGACATTTGTGATTTAGAGGACTTTTGTGGCGATGGTTCTGTTGGCTTGAGTTTCTCTGTAACCTCTGTTGGAGGTTGTTTGTTGACTTCTTCTGTGAGCTCAGTTTCTGTTGAAGAAGTATTGACATCGAATCTTCTTGCCATTTTGAAAGCTAAAGTGAACCTGTGCCTTTCTTCTTCTCTCTGCGCCATACGATCACTCATTGTTGTGTGCATCCTTTTCAGAACGTCAGAAGCAGAGGTCGTTGCTTTTTTTGGTTTGGTGGCAATCGACTTTCTTCTCGGTATGGTTTGGGGTGTTTCCACAGAGGTGGGTGTTTTCTCTGTGGTTTCTTCATCTGTTTCTTCCAAAATGATTACCTCAGGGGCGGTTGTTGCCTCTGTGGTTTGCTGATCTGCTTCTGGAATTTTGGTTTCGTCAGGAGATGATTCCACAGAGATGGGTGTTGTCTCTGTGGTCTTTTGGGTTTGTTGTTGTTGGGTTTGTTCTGGAGGGGCTTGGCTGATTGGTTCTGATGCGATTGGTGGACTTTGTATTCCTCTGCTCGTAGCTTTCTCTCTTAGATTCTCCCCCTCAGGATTATCTGATGGACCAGGTTGGTCATCATCAGAATCATCCTGACTTTTACCAGAAGTACCCTCTGCTCTGCAAGAAGTGTTGGTCTTCTTCGGTAATTCAGCTCCTGCTGCCATCAACTTTTCACAGACATCACCGCAGAGGCCAATCAATGTCGCAAGCTCTGCTTCTGTTTTGAAACGCATTCTGCCGACACTCTTTCTGAAATCCTTGACATAGTTGGCATTTGCAGTTGTGCAGGAGACAATGACTTTTGTGACCTGGTTAATGACGTTCTGTCCGAGCTCTGTCAGCTGTGCTCTGGTCATATAGTCTTTTGGTTGCATCATTGTCGTGTTGCGTATTGCCTCTGCTTGGACTTGTGATAGGGCATTCTGTAAGTCTGTAGGAGTAATGCCCTCTGCTCTGTTGGATTGCGTATTCATTTGTTCAAGGAAATTTTTGACAGAGTCCCTGAAAGCAGAAGTTGCAGTTGTTCCGAATTCCTGAGCGGCAGAAGTGGTTGTTGCTTTGACAGTAGTTTCGGCAGAAGACTTCATCTCTGAGATGGCGGTTTTTACCTCTGTGGACAGCTTGTCCATTTTGGTGTTCAGATTCAGGATAGCCGTAGATGTTGTCTCTGTAAAGGATTTGAAAGAGCTTTGCAACTCTTTCATTGTTTGGTTCACAGAGGTGACAAGGGTTTGGAACTCATCCCTTGATACTTGTGTTCCTTGTGTAACCTCTGGAGGAACACATTCGTCTCCAGAGTGAGTCCCTGTTCCTGGGACACCTTCGTTCACCCTTGTTTATACGATGGGGGTGGAAGGATTTCCTTCTGATCCTCGAGAAGAAACCTGAGTTTCGATCTCTACAGAAGTTCTGTGAAGAACAGTGTCCAAATCCACTCCAGAGGTGGTTATTGTAATGTCCTTCTGTTGACTGGGAGACTTGTCTAGAGTCTCTTCGTCTCTGTGCTCACTACTTCTCTCTGAAAGAAGTTTTGGTCCTAATGTGTGCGTGGCAGAGGAAACGAATTCCTCTGTAGGGTGTTCTAGGGTGATCTGGGGCGACTGATCACGAACAATAGGTGAGTCTCTTTGAGGAGACTCCCTAGGAATGGATTCCCCGGTTTCTGTGGGTACAGAGGTTGAAAGAGTAACCTCTGGCTGGATGGGTTGGGTTAGGATCGAGCTGTGCTGCTCTTTTTCAATAACTCCTTCTGCAGCTAGACCTGCGGAGTTAGAAATGTGGGTTGCACTGGGAGTTGGTTTTGGTTGTGTGCCTCTATTTATCCAGGCATCTTTTCTTGCTTCTTCCTCTGTTAAGCATCCAAGCACTACATCATTGTCTATCATTTCATCCTCTGTAGCTATCCTACGGCTTGGTGTTTCTTCCCTTGCTTCTGTTGAGGTTCCTTGCTCTGTGTGTAAGAAGTCGTACATTTGATGAGAGCCGTATAATCTCATGACATGTGGATGATAGAGACCTTTTCGTATCCAGACAGCTTCTTCTTCATCTGAATCTACCTTTGAGACCTCTATCCTTGTCTCATAAGCCTCTGTTACTTCACCTCTATTCCACTCAGTTTCTGTTAGTTCTTTTTCTTCTGAAGCTGGGTTTGGACTTCTTCTGTGGACGTCCAATCCCTGAATGAAAGGGTTCTGTAAAATAACAGGTGTGTTAGCTGATTGATCTCTGGGTGTTTGATCATCTTCTTGCAGATATGTGTCAATGCCAGAGATGGAGAAATACTGTTCTTCTAGGGAGTGGTGGTCGAGAGGTTGTGTCGTCCACCCTGCTGTATTTAAGGTATTGGCAATGTCAGGGTTCTGTAGGAAGTCGTTCAGGTCTCCTTGGTGAGCAAATCTATCTGTAGATTGATAGGGTGATTGATACTCTTCTGTTGCCATTCCTTCTTCTACAACTTCTTCTTCAGCAGTTTCCTCTTCTGCAATGGTAACCAACTTTTCAAGTGATTTACCATGCTTCTCTTTGGTTTTCCTTCTCTTAGGTTTTGGTGCCCCTTCCTTTATTGATTTCGATCTTCTTTTCTTCTTCATTTTTGGGGAAGAGGGAGGAGCAGAGGAGCCAATTTCTGTGGCATGAGGAGGTGAAGGTTGATCTTCTGCAGCGCTTGTTGAGGTGCCTTCTACAGTTTTTCTCTTCTTAGCTTTTAGAGTAGATGCAGAGGTTCTTGATGAAGACTTCTTTCCCATAAGTTCTGTACATTTGGCTATAAAGCTGAGTTGAATAGCCATGTGCTTTGCTAACTTCTGATCCTTTTCTTCTTGAGTAGAAAGAGGTTTTGCTATCATTGTTCCTAGGGGGACACCTAAACGCGGGGGTGTCATAGGACTCGGTTTAGGAGTTCTATGAACGCGTATATACTCTTTCTTAAGGGATTTATTCGATGCGTAGCGCAGAAGCTTCTTTGATAGAGGTCTGCAGTGTGAGTAGCCATCAGTATGATCAGTGGGGGTATTCTTGTTCATCGGGAACTGTTTGGGAGTTGGTCCTTCCATTGGCCAGTTTTGGATTAGCAGTAGAGGTTCGAACAGTACTCCCAATATTCTTTGGAATTGCAGAGGTGGTAGAAAGTTGGGATCGTTCTCTTTGAGCCTTCTCGTGTTATTCTTTCTGTCGATGGTGTTTATGATCTCTTGCATCATTATGGTCGCATAATCTAGTGGAAGATCATAGTAAACCCCATACATGATGCTCAAGATTTGATGTGAGCTCTGGTCAATACTCCCTATTTTCCCTGTCAGGCATCTGTTAAGAATAGAGAACAAAGTGTTCCACAAAGGTGGTAATCTTCCTCTGCAGAAGTCATTTCTCTTCCGTAGTTGGGTGTTGTACCCAAGCATTTCCACGAAGCGACAGAGCTCTTCGTCTGTTGGTTGCTCTGCATAACTCTTCAATCCCAGAAGACCCCTTGTTGGTAGGTTGAATTCAAGTGAGAACATTGTTCTGTTGAACTTGATTTCAAGATGCTCAGATTTATCAGGTCTTGAAATGTACCCTTTGATAAGAGAATCGTCTTTATCAAATCGGCAGCTTTGCCAAAATTGGTTCAGATAACGGACTGGAATTTTGTTTGGGGTTCTTGAGAGTAGAGGGAAGAGGATGTGATTTTCTATTATGTTCAGAAGAAAAGCATGGGCTTCGCCGAAAGCAGTGGGTGAGGGGACCAAATAGCAGTTGTTGGATTTGATAGGAAGTATGGTTTCGAAGTGATCTTTTGCTATGAAGTTTTCCAAGTGTGTCGTCGGAGCAAATTCTGCTGAGTCCCCGGAATCTTGTTGTTCAATAGCTCTTGCAAGGTTGGGGTTTTCTGAATGTTCAGAATGGGCAGGTGAGTGTTTCGGTGAGTTCGCCGGAGAGAGTTCTTGGGAGATAGCTTTAGAAGATGAAGCCATTTGATTTTAAGAACAAGGTTTTTGCAAGCTTTTGCAGGGTTTCGTCGGAGAAGAAGATAAGAGTTTGTAAAAGGTTTTATGAGAGGGTAAGCTTGGTTTTTATAGGAGGGTAAAACGGTAGTATTCGAAAGAGTAAAATATATGGCAATGGATTAAAATTTGGAATCCGTACTCGAGTTTGAGCGGCGGGTTCAACTTTCCAAATAAAAACGTTCCATGTACGCCCAATGAAAATGGGACACGTAGGCCTTGTCAGAATATGACAGGACGTCGTGCGCGGCCCATTAATGCTAGGCGCGTGAGGTTGTTTTTAGCCACATGAGTTTCACTCTCAGTAAAAGTAACCGTTATTACTACAGAAATGCCCAGAAAACAAAATGGCAGAACTTTTGTGTTTTACAGAAGCTCTGTGATTTTGAAAATCTTGATTTTTTAACCTCTTCTCATATATCTCATTGTTATCATGACTCTGTAGGTTCTTCTTTGAACGAAAACGTTTGTAAAGACATTGGAGAGGATCAATAGGATTTTGTCAAGAAATTTTACTCACAGAGGTTTTGTGGCTCTGATGGAACTTGCAGAAGCTCTGTGAGAGCCAGCAGAAGCTCTATGAGAGAAAAAATCTTATAACTTGAATTCTATTAACTTTCTGATCATCCAATTTTTGATCTGTGTTAAGAGATGTTTTTCGCACATTATTGAAAGTTGGTGTCCGAGAAAACTATTTTGATAAACGTTTTGTTCGAGAAGGTCATGGTGTGTGTTTTCGGTTTCCGAGATAACATTCCAAAAGATCGACAGAGGGTTAATTTGTGATCACAGAGCATATTTCCTGCAGAACCTCTGTTGAGCTCAGAAGAAGCTCTATGACCTTAAATTTCTCCTATTTCGAATTTTGTTAAACTTTTTGAACTTTTGATTTTTGAAATGTTATTCATAGTATATTTAGGACATATTTGACAATTCTTGTCCTAGAAAACTGTTTTCCAAAAACCTTTTGTGCGAGAGACATACCTTTTGGTTCATCTGTTCTCGGCAGTTTTGTCTTACTTCTGTCGATGGATAATTATCGACATTCTTCTTTGGCTTTCCTTTGAAAGATTTACCTCTGTAGATCATTTCAGGGTCCCTTTTGCTCCCCCTTGATCTAATCACTTCTGTAGATCAAGAATTTTCCTTTTGCTCCCCCTTGATCTATGATTGGTTCAAAGAAAGGTAAGATTTGTATTGAGCATAGATCATGTTTACCAGAGGTTCTGTAAGGGTTATCAGAAGATCTGAGCGGACCCACAGAGGCTCTAGTAATAATACTTACATACAGAAATAAATTTATCAAAGCAATAACTTAAGTAATAATAGATATTTATACTTATTTACAGAAGATAAAGCTATATTTACAGAGGATTTTCACACCATGTTAATCATTCCTAACTTACCCACCAAGAAGTTGAATCTTTTCTCGTCTAGTGCTTTGGTGAATAAGTCAGCGAGTTGATATTCTGTGGGCACGAAATGCATTTCGATTGTACCGTATTCAACATGATGTTTCAAGAAATGGTACCTTATATCGATATGCTTGGTTTTTGAGTGTTGCACAGGGTTGGCAGAGATAGCAATGGCACTTTTGGAATCACAGAAGATGGGTATTTTGAACAGGATGTGGCCGTAGTCTTTTAGCTGAGTCTTCATCCATAGAACCTGAGAACAACAGCTAGCAGCAGCAACGTATTCAGCTTCTGCAGTGGATGTGGAGACACAATTCTGCTTCTTGGAGGTCCAACTGACTAGTTTACCACCTAGGAATTGACAACTCCCAGAGGTACTCTTTCTGTCGAGCATGCATCCTCCATAGTCTGAATCTGTATAAGCTTTAAGACTAAAACCAGAGTTCTGTGGATACCAGAGACCAAGATTGTTGGTCCCCTTCAGGTATCTAAAGATTCTCTTTACAGCATCATAATGTGATTTCTTTGGATTAGCTTGATAACGTGCACAAAGACATGTGGCATGCATAATGTCAGGTCTGCTTGCTGTTAAGTATAACAGAGATCCAATCATGCATCTGTAGAGAGTACATTCTACAGAAATACCATTTGGATCTAAGAATAACTTATTTCCAGTGGCCATTGGAGTCTTCATTGCAGAGGTATCAGAGAGATTATATTTTAAAAGTATGTCAGAGACATATTTGGCTTGATTTATAAAAATTCCCTCTGAAGATTGTTTGACTTGAAGTCCGAGGAAGAATGTTAATTCTCCCATCATACTCATTTCAAACTCACTCTGCATGAGTTTTTCAAAAATTTTGCACTCTTCTGAATTTGTAGACCCAAAAATTATGTCATCTACGTATATTTGTACAAGCATTATCTCACTATTTTTGCGTTTATAAAATAATGTAGTATCTGTTGTACCTCTGTTGTAGCCATTTTCTAGAAGAAAGGTGGAAAGTCGTTCGTACCATGCTCTTGGAGCCTGTTTTAGTTCGTATAGAGCCTTTTCAAGGTAGTATACATGCCTTGGGAACTTTGAGCTTTCAAAACCTGGTGGCTGATTTACGTAAACCTCTTCTTGGATTTCACCGTTTAGAAAAGCTGATTTTACGTCCATCTGATAGACTTTAAAACCTCTGTGGGCTGCGAAGCCTAAGAATATTCTTATTGCTTCGAGCCGTGCGACAGGGGCAAAAGTCTCATCGTAGTCTATGCCTTCTTCTTGTCTATATCCTTTTGCTACTAATCTTGCTTTGTTTCTGATGACCACTCCATCTTCATCCTTCTTGTTTCTGTAGACCCATTTAGTCCCAATGGCCTGTTTCCCTCTTGGCAGAGGTACTAAAGTCCAGACTCTGTTACGCTCAAATTGCAGAAGTTCTTCTTGCATGGCGTCTACCCAGTTTGGGTCATCTAGGGCTTCAGAAATCTTCTTTGGTTCTATCACACTAATAAAATTTGTAAAGAAACAAAAATTAGCAGTGGCAGACCTTGTTTTTACTGAGTCAGAAGGTTCTCCAATTATTTGGCTTGGAGGATGGCTTTTTGTCCACTGAGTTGTGCGTGGAAGATGATCATCAATGTCATCAAAACTTTCTTCAGAGGCTTCTTGTGTTTCTTCTTGTGTAGCCTATGTCGTTCTCCGTGCCTTGGTAGTTGATTCTACCGTTTGTGGAATGATTGGTATGAGTGGTGGTGGAGTTTGTTCCTCTGAGGACGTATAGTCTTGGTCCTCGATTTCCTCTGTAATTGGTTCTTCTGTGGTTTGTGCAGCTTCTGTGGTCGTTTTTCTTGATGTTTCATCTTCTGCACTTTCTTCTGCTTCGGCAATTGCATCTGTAGTATTTATAGAAGAAGATGAAGCATTATTTGGACCAGTTAGAGTCATACCTGTAGGATTTTGTCCGACAGAGGATGGTTCTTCGGAAACTCTAATGGTTCCAACAGAAAGATCAATGTCATTGTGGAACATCTCCAAAAATAGAAGATCCAAATCTTCTTTTGTTCTTGAGATGTCAGAGGATTTCCCTTTAATTCCGAGTTCTGAACTGATTTGCTCAGAAGTCATTTGGAATGAATCATCAAAAGAAACATTGATGCTTTCTACAATCTTGTGAGACTTTGTAAGGAATGTTCTGTAGGCTTTGGAAGTGGCAGAGTATCCAATGAATTTGCCTTCATCAGCTTTTACATCAAACTTTCCTCTTGAATCTCTGTCGTTTAAGACAAAGCATTTGCATCCGAATACATGGAAAATTTTGATGTTTGGCCCCCTTTTGTTAAGCAATTCGTAAGGCGTCTTGAGGTGTCTTTTCACAACGGTTGAACGATTCTGAGTATAACACGCAGTAGAAATTGCTTCTGCCCAAAAGTTCATTGATAATCCGCATGCTGACAGCATAGTTCTTGCGGCTTCCACAAGTGTTCGATTCTTTCTTTCGACAACACCGTTCTGTTGTGGAGTGCGAGCTGCAGAGAAGTTCTGTGATATTCCTTCTGTTGAAAGATAGGCTTCAATGACACAGTTTTTAAATTCTGTGCCATTGTCATTTCTTAACTTCTGTATTCTGGAATCATAAAGAACTTGGATTCTTTTCATTAGATTTATCAATACATTTGGAACATCTGATTTCTTTCTAACAAATTCAACCCATGTGAAACGTGAATACTCATCAATTAGGACAAGTATGTATTTCTTGCCACCTAGGCTCTGTATGGCAATGGGACCGCAGAGGTCGACATGAAGCATGTACAGAGGCCTAGTGCAAGACACGTATGTTTTGCCTTTGTAGGAAGCCCTTCTGTGTTTTCCCATTTTACAGGCCGAACACAAATGATCCTTATTGAATTTAACATTTGGCAAACCTTTAACTAGATTGAGTTTTACTAGTTTATCCAAGGTGTGAAAGTTTAAGTGACAGAACCTGTTGTGCCATAACCACGCTTCTTCACTTTTGCAGGCTACTAGGCAAACTTTGTCCTTGGATTTTGAAGTAAAATTCATTAGGTAAAGATCACCTCTTCTTTCAGCTCGCAGAAGTTCCATTCCTGTGTTTTCACTCTGTAGAGAGAAGAAAGTTCTTTTGAATAACACATCGAATCCTGTATCACAGAGTTGACTTACGCTTAGTAGGTTGTGTTTGAGGCCATTCACATATGCAACTTTGTATACAGAGACATTTTCTTTTTGTATGACTCCATAGCCTTTGATATGTCCCTTCTTGTTGTCTCCAAAAATTACAGATCCACCATCGTGTGTTTCTTTGTACGTGGATAGTAATCTTCTGTCGCCGGTCATGTGCCTTGAGCATCCAGAGTCAAGATACCAGATTGGCACATGTAGCTTCTGTAAGACAATCACAGAGATTTAGGTACCCATATCCATATGGATCCAATATTGTTAGAATTTTTCAAGTTTGCCTTGGCATTCTTGAAATACATTTTATCCTTTTTAGAATAATCAGATTGTTTCTCTTTTGGTTCTGCCTTTTGAGTTTGAAAGTTGATGGAGAGTAAGCAATCTGGACTTGAGAAGTGTTTATTTAATTTGAACATAAGATCAAAACAATGACAGTATTGAATATGAGATGTGATTTGTTTGAACTTTTCATTGAATTCATTGAACTGAGCCACAGAGGCATTACATTCTTTCTTTACATTAGATTTCCTATTACAAGAAGATCTATGAATACTAGAATGTTGTTTGCAAAAGTCTTGTTTAGTTCCTGCCTTCTGTGACTCTCTTCTGTGGTGAACATCTTTCTTCACTGTCACAGAGGAAAAATATTTGTTAGCTTCAGGCCATTTTCCCTTTTGTTGCCAAGTGGGATTCTCTTTGATTTTCCTTAAAGGTTTTGAAAATTTTAAGCTTTTTGGATTTTCAGAGGCATTTTTCAGATTTTCAAGCTCTGTAGAGGTTTTGACTTGTATACACATTTTGAGAAAATCTGGATGGATAGGTATCTCTGTGATTTTCTCTTTTGGAGAAATTGTTCTGTTAAGAACTTCAGAGGAGAATTTGACATCCTCTGTGTCACAGTGAATTATCCCTGATTTGAAATCAGTCTCTGAGTCGTCAGAGGATGAATCGTCCTCATATGCAGAGGTTGAGTCATTTCTTTCGACAGAGACTGGATTTTCTGAGCATGTATCATACGAGCTTTCTTCCTCTGTAGAAAAACTTTCATAGATGGCAGAGGTTTCTGATGAGATCTCTTCAGCGAGTTTTTGATCTATAGAAGATGTACAGAGATTTTCTAAAACATTTGATTTCAAAACTTCCAAAATTTCTTTTTCAATAGATTCTTCAAGTTTTTCTTCTGAAAAGATGGGTTTAAACTCAGGGGCTTCTGCTCACAATTTCTTTTCGACATTTATCATACAGACAAAAGCGACATGTGTTTGAGTCTCTGGTTTACCAAACTTAAAGATACCAATCTGATCTTGTGTTTTCAGATATTTCTTTGGTTTGATTCCTCTATTGACAGAGGTTGAAGATGATGAATCTGTGTTTTCAAACCACACATTGATCATCTTTGCATGTTTCCTCAAGTGAGGTTCTGCAGAGATTTTAACCCTTTTACTTACAGAGAGTAAGTTTGGAAAGTTTGGTTTGTTAGTTTTTCCCAAAACAAATAGAGAGGACAGAGGTTTTAGTCGTTTATTTTCAACTCCTAAGGTAATATCACTGTACCCTATACCTCGTCTTGCTATTTGAGAGTTTACCTTTTCATACACCTTCTGTGCATCTTTATAGTTTTTAATTAAAACTTCTCTTCTTAAAAGATCTTGCCAAAGTACCTCTCTTTCTTTTTGAAAGTATTCTTTGAGAGCTCTTATGTCTGTAGTTTCACTTCTTGAAACTGAAAGTTCTTTTGTTTTGATTTTTAAAGCATAGGTTAAATCAGAAATTTGCCTTTTTAAAGGATCTATATCTTTGCTCCAATATTTTTCGACTTTTCCTTTTTCTTCAAAGATTTTGGCTTTTTCTTGAGTGAGAAGCCTTACTTCTCTCTCATTAAAGGTCAACTTTTTCTGAATGCTTTCAATTATATCTTTCAGTTCAATGTTAAGTTTAAATAAATCATCATCTACAGAATTAGTACTTGAGGTAGAGTTTGAAATGGATACCTCATTGTCAGTGCCGGAGTCAACTTCTGCCATGCCACAGAACAGGGCATTTGTGGGAAATTCATCATCAGAGGTAGAGTCTGATTCGAAGTCTTCTTTGTTTGCCTCAGAATGCCCTTTGTTCGCCATTAGAGATTTTTGTGCGTAATACTCGGCCTTCTTTTTGTAAAAAGCTGAGTCCTTCTGTGGGCGATTTGGTCTACTTCTGCATTCTTTTGCGAAATGACCTGGCTTGCCGCAGTTGAAACAACCTTGGGAGATGTTTCCAGTTCGGTCGTCAGACTTCTGTAGGTCTCCACCTTTCTTTGTTCGGCATTCGTTTGCGTAATGACCGGGTTTACCACATTTGTAGCATTCTTGTGTGTGGCCTACCTTGTCATCTGATCTCTGTCGATCATTTCCTCTGTAGCTTCTGTCGCTCGACCTCTGTAGGTCATCATTTCTGTAGTCTGACCTCTGTCGGTCACTTGATTCTTCTCTTCTTCCATCATCTCTTCTACCAGAATTCCTTTGGTTATTTCTAAACTCTCTTGTCAATAGAGCCATTGATTTAGCTAATGACGCAAGAGTTATTTCTTCCTCTATCAGCTCGTCTTCTTCGCTATCAACCATTACCATCTTCTTTTTCTCCTTCTTTTTCTCCTCTGTAGATCTCTCATTTCTTGGTCTGTCTGCAGCCTCTGTAGATTTACTAACCAATGCGTATGGCACAATGGTTAGTGTTTTAGCTTGAGCTATTTGAGGCTCTTGTGCAGCAAGTGTTCCATAGAGATCAGAGAGTGTCCAGGAGTCTAGATCTTGATTTGTTTGTAAAGACATAGACAACTGAAGCCACTCATCGTTTAGGCTCTTTAGAAACATGACGTTATTTTCTTCCGTGGTTCTGTGAATACCAGACTTTTTGCATTTGTTTATGAGAGAGTTGAACCGGTCGTATGTTGTTTGCAGAGATTCTGTTGCAAAGATACTCTACAAGGATGTCCTTTCGGCTGTCAATCTCAAGACCACAACCTTTGCAAGAGGAGGAATTGTAGGTGTCCACAAGTTCCTGAAGGCTATCAAATACCAGAGGTTCATCAGTCTGGTCATCAGAGAAGCATTCCCAATCCTACAACTGAACCAACAGGGCAATCCAACACCTGTGTGGGTAATGTCCAAGTTCTTGGGAACTACTTCTGGCGAGTTTCCCTTCATTCGAAGATTTCCAGGTACAATGCTTTCTCTGATCCCTCAAGATCACATCTCTATCCAAAACTATAACAGTGCTGCTCAACCTCAAGAACCTGAGGTGAGATCCCCAGCATACTTAGGTCCTGAGCCTTCATTTGAATCAGAAAGTGAGGTTAGAATAGAGGAAGAAGAAGAGAGACCAAAGGTAAGAGTACCTGAAGTGGGGTCTTCCTCTGCACAAGAGATAGAGGAGGAAGTAGAGAACAGAGCATCCTCTATGGAGGCTGTTCAAGAGGGAGTTAGGGAAGCTACAGAGGAGGTAGCAGAGAGTTCGTCCTCCTCTGGTAGTAGTGAGGAAGAAGAATAGAGAGAAGAGAATCCTGAGAGTTCTATACTCGTAAGAACCGAGAGAAATGTGAGCATAGAAAAAGATGTTCGAGTGAACACACATGTGCGCTTCTCTAGCCCAACTCCCAGTGCAAGCACTCCATCTGTCCATGAGGATCTAGCTCACATGGACATTGAAACAGAGGTGCACACCTCGAACCCCAACCAGCCTATACCATCAGAGGCACCTATTCACGCCTCTGGTACGCACGAAGCCGGGGAAGCTATTTTTGGTAGTGATGTTCATTCGCCCCAGAACATCAATAGGTCAACTACACACGATGATGCCTCTGTGGCTCATCTTACTAAGGAGGAACAACTTAGGGCCCTGGGTAACTTTCGCTTTACCCGTAGAGATTGCCTAACTCAGAGGCAATATGATAGCCTAGTATCACAATGTTAACTCCCACGTCTACTTCAACCTCTCAGATTCTGAGGATGAGAGAATTGAACAGACCAGAACACCTGTAGCTGTTTCCCCTCAAAAGGAACTTCAAGGATCGAGTGGAAGTCCTCCAAGAGACAACATCAAAACCACTCTTATGGGAGGCGCCTCTGAACTCGAGGCAGAATTGGATACATGTGTTGGATCCAAGGTTACCCTCGTTGACACTATCACAAGAGCAGAGTTCGAAAGCTTCTGTGATAGTATCAACAACTCCTTGAATGAGTATAAACTTATCAATGACCAGAAGGAGGAGCTGATCCGTAAGGAGAATGCCTCTCTTAAAGAAGAACTGCAGCAAATCACTAATAAATTTGCTGAAACATAAAAACTCAGAGCAGAGGCTGAACGCGCCAGAACAGAAGCGATTACAAAGCTGACGACAGAGATAGCAGATCTGAAAAGAGACAGAACAGAGGAGACAACGAAGACTTCGACAGAACTTGCTGATCTGAAGAGAATAATGGCAGAGAATCACAAGGAATCCATGAACAGAACCCTGCCTATACCTTTTGTCCTCTTATCAGAATCGAACGTCAGAACCTTGACAGAGTTAATTGACAACTCTGTTAAGAAAGCCATCAAAGACGCAACAACATCATCTGCTACTCCACTCAACATCTCCATCCCCAACCCCAACGATCTACCAATGACAGTCGGTCAGATGGGCAACTTCAGCAAATCAGTTCTTAGCCGAATGATGACGATTTCATCTAAATTTGTCATGAAAGCCCAGGCGACAGAGAAACACGTGCAAGAATCTCTTGACACTCACAAAGTAAACTTTGAGAGTCAAGTAGATGAAATCAAAATTGCGGCAACAGAGGTTGAAGACGCAATGAAAAAGGCAGTCACAAACTTCACAGATGCTATTTTACAGACTGCTACACTTAAAAGACCTACTGAAGGAGCACCAGAAGGAGAGCCGTCACGCAAGAGGCCAAAGTTTGTTGACCGGTCCTCACCCATTGTTCAGAGACTCTCTGACGAGGATTCCTCTGATGATGAAGATGATTTTGAAGATGCTAAGGAAGCTCAATCAGATAGCCAAATGGGTGAGTTCGCAGGACAACAAAAGGGGGAGAAGAAAAAAAGAGAAAGAGAAAGAGGCTGAGAAAGAGAAAGAGAAGGAAAAAGAAAAAAAGAAAGAGGCTGAGAAAGAGAAGGAAAGAGAAAAAGAGAAAAAGGCTGAGAAAGAGAAGGAAAAGGGAAAAGGGAAAGGCAAAACGACAGAGTCGACAGAGGCAGAGGCAGAAAGAGGAGATAAGGGGACAACAGAAGAAGACATGCCAGAAATGACTAT
Organism: Saussurea involucrata; assembly: GCA_033807775.1. Taxonomy (NCBI): domain Eukaryota; kingdom Viridiplantae; phylum Streptophyta; class Magnoliopsida; order Asterales; family Asteraceae; genus Saussurea; species Saussurea involucrata. The sequence continues at coordinate 32,429,517 of CM066316.1, forward strand.
GGTGGTATTCGACTACATGTTCAAAGACAGAACCATCAAAACACTAGAAGAGTCAACTCAAAAACCACCAGAGATCATCATACTCGACACCCCTCCTACATCTCCAAGAACTGAACCAGATAGATCAATCCCAATCTCTGTTGAAGAACAACCAAGCCAAGCCCAACCTCAAGTCAAACCCCAAGTTCTACAAGAGCCCGGACGACATGTTGATATCCTCATGGCTGAAACACATGAAGACCAGAACCCAATTCAGCCAGAACAGAACCCAGAAACATCAACCCAACACACCGAGAAACCATCCTTAGAGGAATTTTTTGGTTATCTCTATGCTGACAGGGACATCATTCCTGTAAATGCCAAAGCCATCAACCCGTACCTCAATCCCATCAGAATAAACACCATTTCTGAATCAAGGTTGAAGTTCATTCAAACAAAGTCAAATCTGAACAGAGCCATAAACATAAACTTCGGTATCTGCAGAATCTTGGACATCAAGCATAAGAAATTCCAACATGACAGAGTCGTATACCAAGAGTACACTGTTGAATCAACAGAAGGCAGGAATGAATTCTTCAACGACAACGATCTTGTGCTTCTGAATCCATACGATCTGATCATGCTTCATGCCTATTGCTTGAACTTCTCCGAAAGATACACACCAGCAAGAACTGTGCTACCAGGGGTTCGATTCGCCATGCAAGAGCACGTTAATCTCAGAACTCAGATTGATTTTCAGCTAGGCATAGAGTTCGAAGTTGAGAAACTAGCGGTTGCACCACCAAACGAAAACCTTGAGGGTTATGGCCACTACAGGACCGGAACAGTAGTTGAAAATCCTCCAGTCTTCATCTGCCGACAGAAGAAGATCAAGAAGGCCATCAGAATATCTGAAGCCCACAAGTACTCGAGTGAGTCACTAGTGTATCTCAAGAACATAATTCTGAATCTCCCAAGAGAGAAGTGTCCAGAAGAGAAACTGAGGCTCTACATAGAACAGATAGATCTTATGATGGACTTTCGTGAGCTGATTAGAAGATTCGACAGAATCTTAAGGGGAGATAATTATGCCTAAATATAACTATTCTTTTACTTCGTATTGTAATATCTTAAAAGAATAGTGCAAGGTTTCAACAGAGGTAAAATGTTCTATGTTCTTTTGTTTACATCTCTGTATTTCCAAATTTTTATTTTCAATACTTAGGGGGAGATTGTTAGCCCCAAGTATCTGTCATGTAAAAGTATTGAAAATAGTATCAAGTCAGAAGACCATCAGAGATCAGACAGAAGACTTGGAAGAAGTTCAACAAGAAGACCAACAGAGCTCGACAGAGCTCTGACGGATCCAACAGAGCTCAACAGAGCTCTGGCAGAAGACTTCTAACAGAAGAACCGTTTATCAACAGAAGACCAACAGAGCTCCTGCAAAAGAACTCTGTTGAAGTGAAGACCTCTGTAAAGCCTAAGTATCGTAAGAAATCCTAAGTGTTAAACACGTGTCCATACTTTCCACGTATGCCCTAAAGAAGGGAGACACACTTTCCACGTGTCATTCCAGGGTACGATAGTACACTGTCTACACTTTTTCAGGGCTATAAATAGTGAGGTAGTGGAACAAACAATTGTAAGCTTTTGGAAAAACAGTTTTCCACAATTGTTTAAGCACACACTGCAGTAATCCCGAGCACTACCTCCGTACGATATTGTGTCCTGTGAGATTTCTGAACACACACTTGAACGTGTTCTTGATGTGATTCATTATCAATATACGAGCAGCTTTTATACTTGATCTTGTTATCATTATTACTGTTCTATATTTGATACTCACAGTTATTATATCGTTTACACAATCACTCACTTTAATGGCTTTAATTAATATGCTTCCGCTGTCTATTTTCTTACCATTATTGTGATGCAACGTGAATCTGGGAACCTACAGCTACCTGCTTTAACTGTGAAAAAGTAGGACACTTTGCTAGTGAATGCAGGTCAAATAAAGTTTTCAAACCTTCTTCTTCCTTCAAAAAATCCTCTAACCCAAGGGATAGAGATGACAAATACCAAAAGCTGAAAGAAAAGTATGCTAAGCTGAAAGCATACAAAAAGAAAGGAAAAGGTCTGATCGCTGAAGATCATGACTGGGTTAAGTCTGATGAAGAATCAGATTCAGATGAAGAAGATGAGGCAAATCACTGTATCATGGCCAAAATAGAAGATGAGGAAGAACAAGCTGAAATTCCCTCTACTTCTACCTCTCAGGTAACAATCTCTACTACCTCTACTTCAGCTATCACTGAAGCTGATAGACTTCGATTTATCGATATACTGATTGTCGATTTATACGATGCTAGGAATGGCAAGACCAAAGCTGAACATATGAATTTAGATTTAACTGAAAAGCTTAAAAATTGTCACCTAAAAATTCAAGAGCTTTCAAACGTAGAAAATAATTTGAAAGATCAGGTCTACGTAAATCAAATCATCAGTATCGAGCGAGAAAAAGCTATCGCTGAACTGAAAGCTGAAAAGGCTACTGTTGAAGGATGGTATAAGTCCTCAACAAATATCACTGAAATAATCGGTGCTCAGATCCCTGCTAAAGACAGAAGTGGTCTTGGTTACAAAACTAACGCTGAGGAACCAACCACTGATTGTTCCATGCTTAAGTATGGAATGTTCATGTCTTCTGTTCCTGACACCTCATTACCTCAGTGCTCTTCTTCTTCTAAAACTCCCATCTTTGAGGAAAAACCTAACTTGATTCCTAAAGGTAAAGAAAAAGTTGTTCAAAAACCTCAGAAGGGTACCAATGCACCTAAGCTGAAACTTTCAAAACCTTCCACGAGCCATCCCTCTACTTCTAAAACTAAGATCCCTGAATTCATTCAGTGATCACTCCTAAAATAAGAGTGGATGTAATTGGTAAGAAATCTGAAGAACTGATAGTTCCTCCGTAGTCCAACGCCAAAGGTATTCTTGGTGCTGGTCCTGCTCATTTAAAAATCTCTACTAAGCATGCAAATGGTCCTAAAGATACTTTTAGCTATAGGAAATGTTATCACTGTTGACTTACCGATCACATTGCTAGCAAATGCCCTACAGCCACCAAAGCTGAGAAATTAGCTAAGGTGAATATCAATGCCCCCATGGCAAAGAAGACTAATCCTGATGCAAATCAGGTTAAGGTGAAAACCACCACTGAGGTTAAGAAATTAACCAATGTGAAGAATGTCACTGAAGCTGAATCTTCAAATGCTGCGAAGATTGATGAACCTTCCACTTCCTTTACCACCACTGACAAATATGGTCCCATAGTTAATTGGGTACCTATTCAAAACTAATCTTCCTTTGTTTGCAAGTCTCAAGGGTATCTGGTATCTTGATAGTGGATGCTCTCGACATATGACCGGAAAGAAAAACCTGCTCACTGAATACAAGGAAGAGAAAAATCCCTCTGTGACCTTTGGTAGAAATGGAAAAGGCTATACCCGAGGGTTTGGTGTACTCTCTAATGGTACAACAACCTTCAGAAGAGTCGCATACGTTGAAGGGCTGAAGCACAATCTTCTTAGCATCAGTCAGCTATGTGATAAGGACTTCAAAGTTTGCTTCAATAAGGAAGCATGTTTCGTCACTGACAAGAAGGAGAAAGTTGCTCTCAGTGGATATCGTTTGGAAAATGTTTATGTAATAAACATGGACTCAACAACCACTGAGAATGCTTGTTTTTTTCTCCAAAGCCTCTCCTGATGTCAACTGGTTATTGCATAAAAGGCTTTCTCATCTCAACTTCAAGACACTGAATACTCTTTCTTTAAAGGAGTTAGTCACTGGTCTTCCTCAATACTCATACGCTAAGGAATCTCTTTGTTCAGCGTGTAAAAAAGGAAAACAAACCAAAGCTAGCTTCAAGTCAAAGCAAGTTTCCTCAGTGTCATCTCCTCTCCAACTTCTCCACATGGATTTGTTTGGCCCTGTCAACGTTCAATCCATCGCTGGAAAGAAATACACACTGGTTATAGTGGACGAATAATCTCCTCTTCAACTTCTACACTTGGGTAATGTTTCTCCGTGCTAAGAGCGACACCTCAGAAGAACTGATGTCCTTTGTCAGGAAAATGGAAGTCTTGAATAATCTCACTCTTCGCTCAATAAAGAGTGATCATGGAACTGAATTCAAAAATAGTTCCCTTGATAGCTTCACTGAAAGTAAGGGTATTTCTCACAACTTTTCTTCAGTGAGAACACCACAACAAAAGTGAGTCGCTGAAAGAAGAAATCGTACGATCATCGAAGTTGCTCGTTCAATGCGCAGCGATTCTCATCTACCTACACAATTCTGGGCAGAAGCTGTCAACACTGCTTGCTTTACGCAGAATAGATCGTTGATCGTCAAAAGATTCAACAAGACTGCCTATGAACTTTTCCATGGAAGAAATCCATCTATCAGTTTTCTTCACATCTTTGGTTGTCAGTGCTTTATCTTAAACAACGGAGATGCTCTTGGAAAATTCGATCCCAAAGTTGACGACGGAATATTTCTTGGATATTCTTCCATATCCAAATCCTTTAGAGTCTTCAACAAAGAGAAGACAGATGGTAGAAGAAACCATTCATGTCACCTTTGACGAATCCCGCTCAGCAAACTCAAGACCATCTGCTGATAACGAAGAACTCAATCAGTAGATGTTTTCTCATTTTGGAGATTCAGAAACTGTTCCTAACCCTGATCCTCAGATCAACACACCAACCGCTGATGATGATCCTATCACCATTCCCAGCGTACAGACAAGTGAAGCTAAATCATCTTGGGTTTCAGCTGTTCCAATCAACACTATGCCTGTTTCTGAACCATCATCTAATATTCCATCAACCACTCAGCAGTCAGTGAATGAAATCTCATATGTTTTGCCTATCGTGCCTCTATTACCTGACATCGCTGAAGCTTCCTCTTCAGTGATTCCAGAGTTTCATTCTGAGTCAGCGGTACATGCTCCTGCTCAGCGATGGACCATAAATCACCATATTGATCAAATTCTTGGTGATCCAAACGCAGGTGTTCAGACTCGACGTAGTGCAAGTAACATTTGTCTTTATGTAAATTTTATTTCACTAACTGAACCAAATAAAGTTGATGATGCCCTCAGAGATCCAAACTGGGTCAGCGCTATGCAAGAAGAGCTGACTAAATTCGAAAGAAACAAGGTTTGGAATCTCGTTCCAAGACCATCTGACAAATCAGTGATAGGCACTAAGTGGGTCTATCGAAATAAATTAGATGAAAATGGAACTGTAACCCGCAACAAAGCTCGCTTAGTTGCTCAGGGATACAGACAAGAGGAAGGTATAGATTATGACGAAACTGTTGCCCCAGTGGCAAGACTCGATGCTATTCGTCTATTTCTAGCTTACGTTATTCATAGAGACTTCAAAGTATATCAAATGGATGTGAAATCAGCATTCCTAAATGGAAGGCTGAATGAAAAAGTCTACGTTGAACAACCTTCGGGATTCACTGATCCTAAGCATCCAGGTTATGTTTATAAGCTGGATAAGGCACTCTATGGACTGAAACAAGCTCCACGTGTATGGTATGACACTTTATCTTCTTTTCTTCTCATCGAAAAATTTGAGTGTGGCAAAATTGATAACACTCTATTTTTCAGGAAAGTAAAAGGTCATATCATTCTTTTCAAATATATGTTGATGACATTATATTTGGTTCTACTAACCCATCTCTATGTACTCGTTTCGCTGAAAGGATGAAATCTGATTATAAAATGAGTATGATGGGTGAGCTGAACTACTTCCTTGGACTCCAAATCAAGCAAAATGATAAGGGTACGTTTATCCATCAAGGTATGTATGTCAAAGATATGCTGAAGAAGTTTGATCTGACTCAAAGCTCAGCTATGAAAACCCCTACGGCACCGCCGCTGACACTTAACAAAGATCCTTCAGGGAAGACTGTTAATGTCACTGCGTACCGTGGGATGATCGGCTCTCTTCTTTATCTTACAGCTAGCCGTCCTGATATTATGTATGCTACTTGTTTGTGTGCACGATATCAATCTAAACCCAAAGAATATCATATGATCGTTGTAAAGCGAATTTTCAGATATCTGAAGGGTACTCCCAACCTAGGTCTTTGGTATCCCAAAAACTCAGGGTTTGATCTAACTGCCTATTTAGATAGTGACTTTGCAGGTTGCAAGTTGGACAAGAAAAGCACCACAGGAGGCTGTCAGCTCCTGGGTGGAAAGCTGGTGAGTTGGACAAGCAAGAAGCAAAGTTCACTGTCCACCTCTACAGTTGAAGCTAAGTATGTAGCTGCTAGAAGCTGTTGTGCTCGGGTCTTATGGATGAGAAATCAACTATTGGACTATGATCTTCAGCTCTACAAAATTCCAATCTATTACGACAGCACTAGTGCCATCGCTATAGCAAACAATCCAGTGTTACACTCAAAGACCAAACACATCGAGATCAGGTATCACTTTATCAAAGATCATGTGATGAATGGTGACATATAACTTCACTTTATCCCAACTGACTTTCAGTTAGCTGATCTTTTTACAAAACCTCTTGATGAGACAAGATTCAACTTTCTCATCAGCGAGCTTGGAATGCTGAACCTTGAAGATTAAATCTTCAGCGGTAAGGCATTAGATCAGTGATAAAGAAAATTTTATCCACTCATTCCTCATCAAATCTCTGAACAAAAATGATTCGCTGATAACAAGGTATGTTCTCTCTCTCCAATCGTGAAGTTTACTTCAGCATGCAGAATTTCAAAATATCTTGCATCGCTGAATATCTCTTCCTTCAGTAATTCTTTTTTTAAATAATTATGCTCACTGATATTTCTCATCAGTGATTTCGTTTAAATTATATCTGAGACTTTCAAAACCTTCAGAGATAACTTAGAAATGTGAAAGGACAGTTGTGACGTTGTTAGGACCATAAATGTCCTACACATTATAAAGATATATAAATAATTATATAGTGCTTATATAGATTAATTATTTATTGTAAAAGCATTTAATCATAAATGGGCTTAGATTAGCTTGATGGGCCTTAGGCCTTGGTTGTTTAAAGCCTTGGTATATAAGGCTTTCCTTAACCTTAGTATTAGGTTAGAGATTTTATATAGACAAAATCAGTTTAGTTAGCGATTCATTAGCAATTGAAAGCATTCCTATAGATTCATTAGAGAGCTTATTGTTTAGAAATCGTTCATTTACTTTGATTGTAATATTCTAGGAACGATACATTGAATGAATACGAGAGAGATGACAAGTTGAAATCATCAATTGTTCGTGTCATTTCTTATTGATTTATTGTTACCTGATCAATCTAGGATTCACAATTGGTATCAGAGCAGAATCGGTGATTTGAAGAAAGAAAAGAAATCGAACGAAAGCAAGAAAAAGCAAGAAATTCGTATTGAATTTTCTGGAAAAACGCAGCGAGCCGTTTTGCCTATTCCCGGAGATTGAACCGTCGGATCATCACGATTTTTGGACAGTAGCTCCACCACATTCCGTTTTACATTCTGAACGGTTAGATTAATCGTTTGAGGTCCAGAAGGTACCCAGATTATTTTCGACATACTGCAGTTTTTTCTTGAAAAAAATCGTTCATCAATCGGGTTTGCAAAGTCTTTCGTTGATTTAATAATTCGTTTGCTATATCTCGATTGGTTAATCGCTTTTATCTGCTGTTTATCTGCGTTTACATCAATTCTCAAAGGTTTTAATCTTTCAATTTAAAAAAAAAACAATTCTTGAGTTTTTGGTGTTCTAAACTTTTTGTGGCGATTATTGAAAAATAGAATATATTTTGCTTTGAAATCGATTTGGGTATGTTTGTTTTTGTGTTTTTGGTCAATATCTAACCCTACATGAGTTAAATCAAGCAACTCTATCGAACCCTGATCCGAATTTCTCAATCAGCCGCAGTGTCCGGAAGTTTCTCATTGTTTCTGGGTAAGTTTCCTATTTCTCACCACTTTCCGGATAAAACAAAAGTTACCGGATAATTTTTGGGTTTACCGGATAGTTTTGGTCACTTACCGGACACACTCTCAGCACATACTTTCCGGGTGAAACCCTTTCCGGATGAACATTTTTTTTTGCTTCCAGGCGCCACCCATTGTTGACCATCTTGTTTTTGCTGTTTGACTATTTATGGTCAAGTGTTTTTAATTCATCCATACTTACTTTGCATATATTTTTTGTTTCTTCATACATACATACATATATATTTAGTTGGAAGCAAATTGCTTTTGTTTGTTTTAATTGTTGCTTGGTTTGATTTTGATTGAGAAACAAGTTAATCCGGTAAGTGTATCGCATCCAGACCAGTTTCCGGTAAGTATCACCCGGTCTATCTCACGCCCGGTCACCTCAGACTTCACCCGGTAAGCCATATTATCCGGACTCCATCCGATATCTCAATACCCGGTAAGCCTTTGTTTGTGCGGAAAGTAATTCGCCCGGTAAGTCTAAATTCTCTTTATCCGGTAAGTCCAAATTTTTGTCATCCGGTATGTTAAATTGATTTCATTTTATCCGGAAACTCATTCATCCGGTAAGTTGTGTTTAATAAGTTTATTTTGGTAAGTTCTGATCGGTACCCGAGTTACCGCACGTCTCGTGATTAAAAGTTTTAACGAAAGTTGCGATTTTTCTTAACGATCGATTTGCAAAACAAATTGACGCTTGAGATTATTTGCAACGATTTGCAATTATTAGCGACTATTATTATTTTTGTGATTTATTTTCGTCGTTCTTGATCTAACTTGGTTTGTTTTTCTTGCAGGTCTCATTCTCGAAGTTTGATTTCGTTCGTTCCGATAATAATCAGATTTAATTTTTGAAAACGAATTTAATTTTTTTTAAATTTGTCTTTCAGATTTAATTTTTTATTTTTCTTCCGCAAGTTTTATTCTTCAAAGTAACACCGATCAACGATCAACTTTTCAGGTAACAATGTCAAGAATTCAAGATTTGTATACTACTAGGCCTGAAAATCCAATAGAAAAAATAGAAAAGTTAGAAAAACACATTCGTGGCTATAAGATGCAAATCGACTACTATAATGATCAGACTAAGACCTTTATAAAAGAAAGAAATGCTCTTCGGGAAAGTTGTGAGACTTATCAGAAGAACTCAAAAGCTTCGGAGGCAAAAATTTCTGATCTAGAGAAAAGCAATTTGGATCTCCAGCAACAAATCTCCGATCTTGAAAGAGAAGCCGATTTGAAGAAAAGTGAATCAACAAGTGCTGAAGCTTCTGTACTTAAACGAAGAGTTGCAGATTTCCAAGCCAAAGAAGAGAAGCTTCGATCCTTCGAAGAAAAGTGTAAAGCCCGTGTCCCGGTATGGAAAATTCTTTATTATTTATTTACTTTAATGTTTTTTAAGACTATTTATTTAATGAGATTTGTCGGGAAAGACCATAAATGATAATGTATTGTCATTAAGGGGCTAAATGTTAAAATCCTATTTTAAGTTGGAAAAAAATGGAAATACCATAATAGGCTAGGGACTGAAAGGGTAGTGTTGGCTATTGGTTTGCATGGGGTCGGCCCATGAAGGAACCGACCCCTCCCTTTTCTTGTTTCCTTCTTGCGACACATACAAACAACAGCACAGAAACCCTAATCATTCTTTCTTCTTCCTGGCTGCCACCGTGAGACCACTGAACCACCCATCCTTTCCCTTCCTCTTGCTGCCGCCGTGCCACCCCAAACCGCCGCCGCTATCCTTGCCGGCGAGAGAGAGAGAGAGGTGCAGCGAGAGAGAGAGGTTCAGCGAGAGAGTGAGCGAGAGAAAGGGAAGAACCGGCGATCGAGAGGGTGTCGGGTTCGTGTGTAGCTGCTTGTCGTCAAGAGGTAAGTTCCCGTTCCGTTCGTTCTTTTGTTTCGGTTCATCGTCGTCTCGTCGTCGCGAAATCGCCGCCGGCGCAGCCATGGCTGCCGCCGGTGCTGCCGCCGTGCACCGCCAGTGTGGTGGCCGTGATGGCGGTTATGCGGCTGTTGGTTTATGTGTGAGTGCGTGCGGCCCGATCTTTGTTGGTTGGAACGTTCGTTGTTGTCTCGACGGTTTCAAGTACCAAACCATCACCATCGCCGGCGGCGGCTGCCGCCTCCATGCCACCGCTGACCGCCACTGCTTGGGGTGGCCGTGGGTGGTGATTGGGTTAGTCCAGCCCTTAGTGACCTAAAGCCTTAACCCCAATCGCGTAATCTCTAAACCGACTTCAAAATCGTCATTTTATGTGAAAACGTCTTTCTGTCCCTGTTTTGTATCGGCCATAACTTTTCCGTCGTAGCTCGGATTGAGGCGAAACCGGTGCCCACGGTTCACATTCTGTGTCGGGCACACTTTTCGTGTTTTAGCGAAAGTCTGGTTCGGCCTCTAGCTAGGTGAAAAAAAACTGTTTTTACAGCAGGTCCGAATACGGCAGACTCGCGTCCCATTCTTAGAAAATTCATATTAAATCGTAGGAAAATCGTTAGAACGCGTTTGATATGTCCCTGGAACCCTAAGGCATAGAACTTGCTGGTTATGAAAAAATAATTCTGGGTTGTTGAGTTTAGGGGGGACTAAATAGGTCCCGAACAGACCTGTAATGTTAGAGTAAAAGCTGGAAGTTTCACGTTTAAGCTTGTAGTTGTGATTTTGGGTTAGGACTTCCCTTTGATGTTTGATATCACTTATTTAGGTGGAAAGAGATGAGTTGGAGTTGGCCGGCTCGTTTTGCTGTTGTGGATATCTGCGTTGCTTTTGAGGTGAGTTCTCTCACTGCGTAGATAGGGATTGTATGTATATTGCGGTAGTTTTTTGTTGTGTGAACTAGTTGTATTGTGGTGCGTAGTACTTGATTGGTTTAAATGCTTAGTATAAATGTGTTTTATATACATCTCGGTGGGACCGAGGGCTCGGTGAGACCGAGGAAGCGGGTAGAAATGTTGTGTGAACTCGGTGGGACCGAGGTAATTGAGTACATGATTATTTGTGTTGTGTTGTTGTACTATGTGACTGTTGTGGGTGTGTCTATATGCGGATAGGGGTGCTATGTATATAATTGTTATCTGCGTAGGTGTCGAAATTCACTAAGCTTCGTGCTTACCCTTTCCCTATAAAAGTACTGTTTCAGGTGCGAGTGGCAGTAAGGCGTGACGGTACACACTGGCGCGTTGAGAAGACCTTCGTATTTATTTATTTTTAAACTTGGTACAGTTCCGCTGTTTTATTTGAGATGATCGTTTAACTTAACGAGGTTTTGTATAAACGTTTATTTGGAGTTAAACGCTTGTGATTTAATCTATTAAAATGGTATTTTAAAAGTTCAAATTTATTTTAATTTTTGGGGACGTTACAACTTGGTATCAGAGCACAGCTTGAGTGAATCAAACACATCTCGGTGTGTTTGATCTCAAGTTTGCGGCTATAAAATTCTTCTCTTAAAATTTTTGGGAAATCAAAGAAAGGAAAACCCGTTTGAGAAACGGTGATCGAGGGCGCAGTGTGTACAGTCAGCCGGAGCCAAGGGAAAAGGTACAGTACTTAGTGTACTTATTGCTTTCTAGATCATAGGGTATGCATGCTAGATTGCTTGTGTTGGTTACACTGTATTGTAGGGTTATTGCTTGCTAGTAGGAATTAATGCTGGTCATATTAGGTGGTTAAGTGAATGCCCTATAGGTTGTATGCAGTAAGAATCACATAGCCTTAGAATATTTGATTTAGTTCTATTGCGCAGCTCTTGTTTGAGTCCAACCGTTCTAGGATAGAATCTTGTATTCGAATGTCTATTTGTTTCACACTGCATGTGACGGGGTATTCGCGAGGCAACTCGTTATGGCTAGTAGGGATTTCGTTGTAGCAAGGGTAGTGTTTTGGGGTGGAATTCCTAGGGAGCTAGGAAGACTGTGTACATATGCTGGTGCAGGCACATGGGTATAGTTATCGGCGAGAAACTACTTGGGCACTTCGGGATGGGACTCGGAACGAGCAATGATAGGTGTGGAAGGTAGTAGTAGAGCTCCTACTACCGGAAGCACAGGATTAATGCTTGAATCGGGCAAAGTCATGAGGAATACAAGGAGTTGAGCGTGAGCGTTGTTAGTGTGAGTTATTAGGTGCTAATAACTCGTAATATCTACCCAGAATAGCCATCACAAGGAGGAACAACTATAGTAAACCTGCTAGTACAGGTGTGTACTTGATTTGCTTTGATGTGATGATCGTTGGGGGTAGTGATAAAGGTTCTAAACTAGTAGTCGTTGGAATAGAAGGATGATTCTAGTATTAATCACTTGGAGTGACGATAAGGATGAGGTTTGTTTTAAGTAGGCCATTTCGGGTCAAGATTGATGGTTGTGCTAGAAGCATAGGCTTATTAAGCCGACTTTGAATTGAGGGAAAAACCGTAAGGATTATCTGACGTAATTTCCCAACTTGCCTAAGAGGTTTAAATGTCCGGATGACGATTGTGGATCGGGGAGTTTTGGAGGGGTATGAGTCGAGACGTCGAATGCCGACTGAGTCATGCACAAAGTTTATTTTGAAAATAAATTGCATTAACTAATTCTTGTGTTTCCAATCCTTTTATGGATTGTGTTTTCGAATTTTGGGAAAAGTTCAGCACACACACAAGATTTCGAACTATGGTTTTGAAAGTACATGAAACCGTTTTATCATGGGAGTTGCAAACTTTGTTAGAATTTGTTTCATTTTGTTATTTTCCGATGGTTCTTTCGGGTAAGATGATATCCGTGTTTTGGTGGCGTTTAAAATGCTGGACAAACGACTACGGTTTGTGACTTTAACATTGGAACTCCTCCACATATGTTAGAGTTGAGACGGAAAGTTACATTCCACGATGTCTGTATAAAACTATTATGGTGATTTGTTTAAAATGAGTTTGTTAAACAATGTTGTTTATGGTTTTACCGTGGAAAGAGATTTTTGGGATTTTGGCGTCTCATACCTGATTTTGCTTTTAAACAATTTGACTTTGGGGGCACAATGTATGGTGCTATTTTATTGACTTAGAGTCTTTGAGGTTCATGAAGTTTGTGTTACTAAGTATTTTGTTGCAAATAGTTCAGTGTATGGATTGATTTATGCGTGACTTAAGTGATGCATGGAAGAATATTTTGGTAACATTTCATAATGAGTTGTTTGGTGCGCTTTTAGTCAGTTAAATGTTTTATTATCATTTCCATGAAAATGCGCTTTATCGACTTAGGGGAATGCATACTTGGGTAACCTTTGTTCTCGACATTTTGATAAACGAGTCGTGCATGAAATTGTTTTAGTTCCTTCTTGACGGAATGAAAGACCATTTGGTCAAAGGAGTGTTTTAGTGTTGTGAATATCATGCATACGTTTACAATGTGTTATATTTTGAAAATATAAATGCGTAGATTGTTGACATTCGGTTAATTTAGAATTGTCGATTATTTTTGGGAAATTAAAAACTTTTGCTTTGGAGGGAACGAGTATTTTGAGCATTTTTGACAAATACATTTTAAACTTTGGTGTTTTGACGTTATATGTCCCAAGTACGAAATGTTGAGGAAACGCTTCGTGATGACGATTTTAGAAAAATTCCTTATGGAAGTGTTACCAGTTTGCATGCCTACCCCGATTTAAGGTTTTATGATGTTTTAGTCGATATTTTTCAAATGATGGAAACGAATTAGTTTGTCTTTAAACTTGGAACTTGCACAAGTTATTTTGTGTTTTGATTGAGGTGTAATTATGAATCGTTTCCTTGTTTTGTATAATAAACTGACGCGCACAAATTTTGATTGGTAAACTTTGTTCCATACCATTTGGATGGTCAGAAAATAATTTTGAGCAAATTGCCGCTTGGGCTTCTTTTGAAGTACGTGTGAAAATTGTTGCACACCGTTTAAATTAAGTAGTTACCTTTGCGTGCATGTCATGAGTCAATCCATACCAGAACTGTGGTGGTTCGTTTAAAAAGAAATTATTTATTACGTTTTGCGTTTTGTGAGTAAACTGAACTGCAATGGAATGATTTTTCAACATGATTCTCCTACGTGGGACGAGCGTGTCCATTTTTGTGTAACTACCGACCTGGTAATAGTAGTTTTATTGCATATGATCTTTCTGAGATGAAAAATCTTGGTGTTGAAAATATTTTGTAAATAATTTTTGTAAACCATTTGAGAAATGCACTTGAGTGTTATGTGTCATTTAGAGAATTATAAGGGTGTGAGTCCTTTGGGAAAACCCTTTTGTTTAACCAGTGTTGAGTTTTGGGGTTAATGTTGATTTAGAGTATTGCTTGCTTAAACATTGTTTAAACACATTTTTTTTTCTTCTGACCTATGGGTCTAGCAAGCGTGGAGCATTTTGCTCGGTTTTGACTTGGAGATAGTCATGGGTCAATTGCCCGGTTTTAATGGCTTGGTGTGGAGTCTTGTTGATAGGTTTCTTCTGTCGCACTGTTTTGCATTTATTGCACGTTGAGTATTTACATGCTTGGGTGAGTGAGTCATCCCGGGATAGGCATGTTGTTGGGAGATTGTATTGCATTGGATCCATAGGCATTATAGTCAGTCGTTAGTAATGGTCGGTTAGGTATCTCGGGGTGGGACCCCGGTATTTATGTTTTATGACCTTGAATTTCCAGTAGGCACTAGGAGGTTATAGTATTGAACAGTTACCTGGGAGGTAGACGCCGAGATGTATCCTCGATACGGCATAACTTGGCTTCGTAGAACGAGTGTGGAAAATACGTCGACGGTGGAAGGTTGGGTATTCCACGCGTGTTGGTACTGTAGGCCGAATAGTATCGGTTAAGAGAATGATTCCCTTTGTAATTGAGAGAATAAATGCACAGTAACCTTTTTGAGGTAAGTGGTATATTTAGGTGTCGACTTTTGGGCTTAAGGCCAAACACCTTTAGTGTAATCGGAGAATTGTGGCCGATTTTAAAATAATTATAGCGAGGGTAGTAGTAACCCTGGAATGCTCACTTGTGATGAATGGCTATGGTGGAATGACCTTCGTGGGTGATTATAAATTTACTGGTTTGATGATTCGTGTGAAATAAATTTTGGGAGTCTTTTAGAACTCGTGGAAGTTAATCGACAGTTAATGGTAGGAATGATCGGATTCGAGTATCCTGTAGGGTATATTGGTGAGCAACTTTAGAATGGTTAGAGCATGAAACTTGAATCGGGATGTATGGAATATCTAAGGTTGGGAGACAACCGAAGTCGTTTGACTAGGAATGATTCCAGTTGTTGGAGTGTTCTTCCGATCATAATTTCAGTGTTCTTGAAGGAGTTTTGTTGGTAAGAAAAGTATTCGAGAAATTTTTAGACGGTGTGAGAAATTTAGATTCCAGTTAGTGAAAGTCCAGTGGCAACACCGAAAGGGTTCCGAGTGGACTTGGGAACCCGAGGTTGAGATGCGGGAGAACTATCCGGAGTTGTTTGCGGACGTAGACTTCGAGGATGAAGTCTAATTCAAGCGGGGGAGAGTTGTAAAGCCCGTGTCCCGGTATGGAAAATTTTTTATTATTTATTTACTTTAATGTTTTTTTTTAAACTATTTATTTAATGAGATTTGTCGGGAAAGACCATAAATGATAATGTATTGTCATTAAGGGGCTAAATATTAAAATCCTATTTTAAGTTGGAAAAAAATGGAAATACCATAATAGGCTAGGGACTAAAAGGGTAGTGTTGGCTATTGGTTTGCATGGGGTCGGCCCATGAAGGAACCGACCCGTCCCTTTTCTTGTTTCCTTCTTGCGACACATACAAACAACAGCACAGAAACCCTAATCATTCTTTCTTCTTCCTGGCTGCCACCGTGAGACCACCGAACCACCCATCCTTTCCCTTCCTCTTGCTGCCGCCGTGCCACCCCATACCGCCGCCGCTATCCTTGCCAGCGAGAGAGAGAGAGAGAGGTTCAGCGAGAGAGTGAGCGAGAGAAAGGGAAGAACCGGCGATCGAGAGGGTGTCGGGTTCGTGTGTCGCTGCTTGTCGTCAAGAGGTAAGTTCCCATTCCGTTCGTTCTTTTGGTTCGGTTCATCGTCGTCTCGTCGTCACGAAATCGCCGCCGGCGCAGCCATGGCTGCCGCCGGTGCTGCCGCCGTGCACCGCCAGTGTGGTGGTCGTGATGGCGGTTATGCGGCTGTTGGTTTATGTGTGAGTGCGTGCGGCCCGATCTTTGTTGGTTGGAACGTTCGTTGTTGTCTCGACGGTTTCAAGTACCAAACCATCACCACCGCCGGCGGCGGCTGCCGCTTCCACGCCGCCGCTGACCGCCACTGCTTGGGGTGGCCGTGGGTGGTGATTGGGTTAGTCCAGCCCTTAGTGACCTAAAGCCTTAACCCCAATCGCGTAATCTCTAAACCGACTTCAAAATCGTCATTTTATGTGAAAACGTCTTTCTATCCCTGTTTTGTATCGGCCATAACCTTTCCGTCGTAGCTCGGATTGAGGCGAAACCGGTGCCCACAGTTCACATTCTGCGTCGGGCACACTTTTCGTGTTTTAACGAAAGTCTGGTTCGGCCTCTAGCTAGGTGAAAAATAACTGTGTTTACAGTAGGTCCGAATACGGCAGACTCGCGTCCCATTCTTAGAAAATTCATATTAAATCGTAGGAAAATCGTTAGAACACGTTTGATATGTCCCTGGAACCCTAAGGCATAGAACTTGCTGGTTATGGAAAAATAATTCTGGGTTGTTGAGTTTAGGGGGGGCTAAACAGGTCCCGAACAGACCTGTAATGTTAGAGTAAAAGCTGGAAGTTTCACGTTTAAGCTTGTAGTTGTGATTTTGGGTTAGGACTTCACTTTGACGTTTGATATCACTTATTTAGGTGGAAAGAGGTGAGTTGGAGTTGGCCGGCTCGTTTTGCTGTTGTGGATATCTGCGTTGCTTTTGAGGTGAGTTCTCTCACTGCGTAGATAGGGATTGTATGTATATCGCGGTAGTTTGTGTGTACTACTGATTTGTTGTGTGAACTAGTTGTATTGTGGTGCGTAGTACTTGATTGGTTTAAATGCTTAGTATAAATGTGTTTTATATACATCTCGGTGGGACCGAGGGCTCGGTGGGACCGAGGAAGCGGGTAGAAATGTTGTGTGAACTCGGTGGGACCGAGGTAATTGAGTACATGATTATTTGTGTTGTGTTGTTGTACTATGTGACTGTTGTGGGTGTGTCTATATGCGGATAGGGGTGATATGTATATAATTGCTATCTGCGTAGGTGTCGGAATTCACTAAGCTTCGTGCTTACCCTTTCCCTATAAAATTACTGTTTCGGGTGCGAGTGGCACTAAGGCGTGACGGTACACACTGGCGCGTTGAGAAGACCTTCGTATTTATTTATTTTTAAACTTGGTACAGTTTCGCTGTTTTATTTGAGATGATCGTTTAACTTAACGAGGTTTTGTATAAACGTTTATTTGGAGTTAAACGCTTGTGATTTAATCTATTAAAATGGTATTTTAAAAGTTCAAATTTATTGTAATTTTTTGGGACGTTACAAAAAGGCAAAGATCTTAGAATCTGAAAACACTGAGCTGAAAAAAATGCTATCTGATCTATTATCACGAGGTGATATCAAGAAGACTGAGAAAGAGCAAGCAAGACTACATGAAAAGAACATCAAGCGATCAGATGATTTGTGCAGCAAGTACATCAAGCTGAAGGAACTGAAATCTCAAATCTGGAATAGTTCTGAGAAGCTTGCTAAATCTGAAGAGAACGGTAACCTCTTGAATTGTGAAAACCTTGAGCTTAAAAGTAAACTATCTGCTCTTGAAAAGGTTTTTGAAAAGGAGAAAGAAAGTTTCACAAAAGAAAGACAATTGCTTATACAAAAGCAATCTGGTTTTTCAACCAAATCTCTTGAAGAGAAGAAGAGTCTTGAGCTTATGTGTTTAAAACTTTCAAAACAAATCTCCGACTTTGAAAAAGTTTTGATTTCACAAAGAGAGAAGTATGAATTAGAACGCAAATCTTTTACTAAAAAGAATGGAGAACTTTCTTTGAAAATAACTGATTTGGAGACAGAATTAGACGTTCTAATCAAAGAGTCTGAGAAAAAGAAAGTTGAAGGTTTTATGGCAAAAAGTGTGAAAGATGATTTTGCAATCGAAAGAAAGATTTTTCAGACTGAGATTTCTAAACTTACAAAGAGATTATCTGGATTAGCAACAGAGATTTTGAAGGAACAAATGGTTAAATCTGATTTACAAAAGAAATTTGATTTAGTTCTCGAAGAACGAAATGCCTTATCCGTTAAAGTCAAGAAACTTGGTGAAAGCAAGATCAAAGGTGTCCAACCTTCTTATGCTTCAAGTTCAATTCCTACAATTCGTTCTTCAGATAATTTTGTCAAATCAAATGATTTTTCAAAAGATCAGATTCGACCTTCCAATTTTTTCTATAATTCTCGTGTTGATAATAAAGATAATCAATCTTTCAAGAAAGTAAACATGGTTTGGAGAGTTAAAGGATCCGCTCCTATTCCAAATTCACTCGTCTCTGTTAAGAGTGACAAGAACAACAAAGCTTTCCACGCTAAACCTTTTGTGAAAACTGATCGTGTTTACTCTGTTAATAAGCTTATCAGCTTATCTACACAGAAGCTGTGTTGTTCTTATTTTGGAACAAGTGAGTTTGTGGGTAAAGACCATGCTAAGTATTGGTATGGTACTTATAGTATCACTGGTCCTCATAGGGCATCTAACCAACAAGGACCCATCAAAAGATGGATACCAAAATCTTTTTAATCTGATTTGCAGGAATGTCATGTGCGGTTTTAATTCCTATTATTCACATCACATGACGAGCATTCAAAGGTTATGCCAATTTTGAGGGGGAGTACTATCTCATGAAAGGTAAGTGAACTTCAACTGAATTCAAAGACCGTGGTAATTCATTCTGGATAACTTACTTGTGTTTGTTATTCTCAAATTTTAACTTCCATGATTGCCACGTGTCATTTTTTTCTTGACTAAGTTATTTCCATGTCTCACATATTCGTTGATTTTTCGATGGAAATACACTCGTTTGAATTCCTAGTTGTTTTTCCAAGATTCACTGTTTCTTGTAAATGATTCAATTCTTATCTGATATAATAATTGTGACTTGTTCCTCACATATAAACTTTCTGATCATTGTCTCATTTCTTGCAAAATACTGTGCTGACTGAGTCATTCTGTTTTGCGCTTGATTTTGTTTCTTGAAATTCCATATTTCATGCGAAGACTTCTGATTACTTCAGATCAGAACTCGGACTTAATTTTTTTGACTTCTGATTACCTTAGATCCGAACTCGGACTTCATTTTATGACTTCTGATTACTTCAGATCAGAACTCGAACTTATTTTTTATGACTTCTGATCATCTCAGATCAGGACTCGTTCTTAAATGCATTGACTTCTAAACATCTTAGTTTAGAACTCGTACCTCAATGTTTACTGCAATGATTTATTTGGTAAATAAAATGTGTGTTAGGACTTACATTGTTTCTATGGTCAATCCAGAACCGGAAGGACTAACCCAAGAA
Organism: Saussurea involucrata; assembly: GCA_033807775.1. Lineage (NCBI taxonomy): Eukaryota > Viridiplantae > Streptophyta > Magnoliopsida > Asterales > Asteraceae > Saussurea > Saussurea involucrata. The sequence goes on from CM066316.1 coordinate 32,449,107, forward strand.
ACACATCCCTTATAGATATCAGTGAGGGGTCTAGATTGATAGACGAGTTCGGAGTGAAAAGAATATGGTGAGGATGTGACAGGACTTAAAAGAATTAATTGGTCCTTACCAAACCGAGTCAGTTATCCGGGTAACCACACAATCTATTCATTCATGTTCTTTGGAGATGAATATTGAAACAGACATGGACCCAGTGTCGATAACTCGTGTCACCCCACCCAGCCACTCAAGTATCTCTCAAAGGATGCTTGTTTCATATATTCACGGAGAATTAGCACATAATCTATCTATTTCTCACTCGGAGGTCTTAGATATTGAAACCGGAAGACATCAGCTCCGGTCTCCGAACTTCATATTCTAATTACTGTGTCAATTGATTTTAACTTGCGTCCCAAGTTAAATCAATATTTTGAGCCAAACAGATAGAATTTATTTTCTTTCACACATGCACGAGTCTTTGTGATTCCATTTGCATATCTTCGTGATATTGTCGGAATAGCTTGAGAAGTTAATTTTTAAATTTTACTTCAGTGATAACTGGAAGTCCTATCAGAGATACCCCATTGCCAACTCTGAACATAGGCCACACAGTTCTTTAAATTGTTGTGATAACAGTTACTTTGTGTTTCTGTGTTAGATTTTTACCCCATTCTGGTTACTTAGCGTTTGATCTGAATTTTTGCTACTCGTCACTATTGTCTTTGAATGTGCATGATGCTCCGGATGCTCCTACTCATCATGAGGGGGAGAAAGGGTACAGATTCAAAGACACCGGATATCAAGTTGAGGGGGAGTTAGCAAAAGCCGAGGGGGAGTAAAGCCGAGGGGGAGTAAAGAAGTCCCCATGCAAAAGCCAAGGGGGAGTAACAGGTCTGTTATTTGATCTGTTCCGAGATCCAAAGAGTTTCAAAGTGCTTACCCGAGATCCAAAGAGTTTCAAAGTGCATACAAGTGATCAACTCTTCTCATTTCTTATCAAGTGGTGTTCGCTTCAAATTATTTCCTCCATCGAGCATACTGGTTCTACAAGTTCTTAAAGTTGAAGATTTGAAGACTAAGAGCTTTATTCAAGGGGGAGTGGTAAATGACATGAAGACATGCTACACCATAGAGTTCCAAAGATTCAAAGGAAGAGAAGATCAAGACCTTGAAGGTTTCAAGACCGTTTTTTATTTATATATCTTTAGGGGGAGATTGTTAGGACCATAAATGTCCTACACATTTGAAAGATATATAAATAATTATATAGTGCTTAATTAGATTAATTATTTATTGTAAAAGCCTTTAATCATAAATGGGCTTAGATTAGCTTGATGGGCCTTAGGCCTTGGTTGTTTAAAGCCTTGATATATAAGGCTTTCCTTAACCTTAGTATTAGGTTAGAGATTTCATATAGACAAAATCAGTTTAGTTAGCGATTGATTAGCAATTGAAAGCATTCCTAGAGATTCATTAGAGAGCTTATTGTTTAGAAATCGTTCCTTTACTTTGATTGTAATATTCTAGGAACGATACATTGAATGAATACGAGAGGGATGACAAGTTGAAATCATCAATTGTTAGTGTTATTTCTTATTGATTTATTGTTACCTGATCAATCTGGGATTCACAGACGTTATCAAAACGGATAACCTATGGCACGTTTTTTCTCTGACACGTTCGTTTGTTTGAATTCTTGACCAATACGCTTCGTGGGACGTGTCCGTGTCATGATGAGCAACCTTTTCCCGCTCATCACCTTCTCTCTCTACTCTCACTATAAACACTCCTTGTTTATATTTTTACCTTTTACGCTCTCGAACTCTCAAACGCAGAAAGAACTCCTTGCATTCTTGTTTTCTCGGATTATTGTGTGAAATCTTGTGTATGATCCTTTAAACAATCAACAACAGGTTAATATTTCATCCTAAACATCTTCTTATATCTTGTTTTGATCTTATTCTTGTTCTTAACAGGTCAATCAAATATGTTTTTAAACCTATGATCATCTTCTTCATGATCATAGAAACAAAACTTAAAAGTAAGTTTTTCTCTTAAGTTTGTACTAAAAATCATAAACTTAAACTTCATACGTTTTTCCAGAATCCTTTCTTTAAAAGGAAACTGGAAAACAAGAATTTCACTAGTTTTGAACTCATTTTAAAACTAGAAACCCTATTTTTACATTTTCTTTCCCCAAAAGGAAATTGTAAAAACCCTCAAAACCCTTATTTTGGAAACTCATTTCCATTCTAAGAATTTGTTTCATCTTTTTCTCTATACTCTTCTTCTCACAGAAATGGTTGCTATCACTGAAGCTACTACTACCAACACATCTGCTACATCCACCATGACAAGGGCTGAAAACATGAAGCATGACCTTCATCAAATCACGTTTGTCAGCAACAACCATTACTCTCTTCTCGTATTTCCAAAGAAGAAACCTTACCCCCACCTAACTGACGTTGTGAACTTCATCAAGACTTGCCCTCTTGCCACAGCAATGACCATCACACCCCCAGCGCACAAGCGACTTCTCCAGCAATTCTGGTACACTGCTCACCGTACCACTACTACCTCTGCCAAAACCAAAAAGGAATTCTCAGTCATCGGTTTTCAGACCGAGCTAGGTCACGGAACCATTTCACCCGCTGCAATCCACGCAGCACTGAACCTCCCACCTGGCAACAAACAAAATCCCTTCGTTTCATTCCCTGACCCAAAGTCCACTGAAGGAAAGGAGAAAATCATCTCTTTTCTAGACAAGATGAAATACCTCTGGAACACCGGCCGAGACGGTCAACCTGAGAAGAAGATCACTACGGTCCTGAAGAATAAAATGCCTTCAGAGATCAACTTTATTTTCGCTCATGTGATCAGCTGCATGACCGCGAAAACAGGCTCTACTGACCAGGCCTCTAAAACTCAGGTCGCTCTGGCCTATGCCCTGCTCAAAGACCTGCATATCGACTATGCCAAGGTCATTTTCGAAGACATGATGGATAGAGTTGAGACGCCTGAACGCCCCAACACTGTTCCCTACCCGTGGTTTATCAGTGTTATCCTCCAGTACGGCCTCAAGGACATCTACCCTACACAATGAGACCTGAAGCTCTCCCAAGTCGGTCCAAAAGTCCTCGACTTCAAACCTGTGAAAAACGAGGTAAGTCTCTCTACCCTACTATCTCTTCTTTGCACCCCTGCTTCTGCTACTTCTGTGGCTACCTCTACAGCGGCCATACCCACCGTTGATGCACAGGCCACAACCACCTCCTCTCTTAAAAAGAGGAAACACTCTTCATCCCAACTTAGCAGTCGTAAGACCAAGAAGTCCTCAATAGAGATCCCCAAGCCTTCTCAGGCTCAAGACCCCACGTTCGCCTCTTCACATGGAACGATGGATGATTTCGTGGTTCACTCCGCCACATCTGCTGAATCCACCCCTTTCACAACCACTTCAGTGACTCCGATCACTGAAGTCAACATGGATGAGAACCCTGAATCTACAGTGCCTCAAAGCACTGCTTCAAAGAAGAAGACTTCGTCCTCTTCAGGCCCGTCAATAAGAAACGAGACAGGGATTGAATTCTCTCGTGAAGCAGTTCTTGGTCCCAATCCTGATCTCTCTGGTCTTGACATCTCTTTACCTCCAACTGAATACTTCATCCCTGGTAAAGTTCTCAGTGATCCCTTCGGCATCTTTTTCTATGATTTCACCGGTCGCAAATGCTTTCAGCGTGTCTCTGAGTTATATAAAACTCTCATCGAACAACTCAGAGATCTTCTTTATTGGTGCGACTACATTGGTGACCTCCTTGGATCATTCCTGAAGCCCTTAATCCATCGCGAAGCAAAAGTTATACGGGATCAGGGAGTAATAGTCCCTGATTGGATGATTCCAGAGACTAATACTCTTGATGAACTTCTCATCAAGAAAAAACCTGAGTAGCTGATAGGATCATCTTTTTGTATTCTTCTATCTTGTACTTGTAATTATTTTTCATTGTACTTGTAATTTTTCCACTTCCCTTGTAATCTTTTACGAAGTTAATGAAAAATTTGAATGAAAGTACTTTACTCTATCAGTACTAGAAAAGATCCCTGAAAACAGTAAATGGGACAAGTATTTTAAGAGTCCTTTTTATCCTTATGTTTTTAACTTAGCAATTTTCTTTTATTGCTATGTCATCATCAAATATGGGGGAGATTGTTGATCCAACCCCTCAGTGATTTGATAATGACCCTGAGAAACACTTAGTGAAAATTGTAAGTAAACAATATGTATTAATGTTTTTCCATTAAAGAAAATATACTAAGTCTGTTTAGTATTGCTGATGGAAAACAAGGTTTAATTTATACTCGAGCGAACACTATACATCAGTGAGCCCTGAGCATGTTGATAACGCCACTTTTTGGCGTTATATTCAGTTCTCAAACCAATGAGATTGGCTTGTGTTCTAGCAAAAAGGCGGAATTTTATGGTTTATCGAGTGAAATGTGCAGGTAATCCGAAGGAAGATAAACATCGAGAAAAGAAGAGGAAAAGAGCCTAAAAAGAGCCCAAAACGAAGCCAACGAAAGTCCAATATCCAAGCCCGAGACCCGCACCCAAACTACAAACCAGAAACTGACCCGGAGAGCATCAAGAACACGCGCGACCTTCCCCGCGGTTTGCAAGTCGCGGCACAAACCGCTTGTGTCTCTGTTCCAGCCTTTCTCTTTTGGCGTTTTTCCGGATTTTAGGTCATCATTCAATCAGCTCACACACGACGAATGGCAGCGACTTGGGGGCGATTTTCAGAGGTTTTTCGGAGCTTTTGGAGCCACGATAGAGGATCGTTTGAGGAGGAAGTCATGACGCGAAGTGGATTAGAGCCAAGAGAAGGGAGTTCACCATTACATCTTTCACATTCACGTTTATTATGTTTACATACACGTTTTCATCACCTTTTCTTATGTTTGAGTCCACCCCCGACATGAACTAATCTTTAGATGTTGGGGGTTGGAATGAATTTGGTTTAAACTTATGAATAGATAATTTAAGACTTTTATCAGTTTTCCTATTTTAATGAAGCATGTAATTTGCTTTTTAATGCTTTTGTGAGTTTAGCTAGCTTCCAATTGTTTTGTTGTTTTCAGTTAAGTTCGAGAGAATTAATTGTTAACTAGAACTAGAAATTGCATGCCTAAGGTGAGAAATTGGATAGAGATATACCAGTGTAAGCTTTAGTCCCGGTTAAATCTTGTTTTTAATGTGTTTTGAGTGTCATAAGTTAAGATCGAGAGATAAAGCTTGTGTCTTCAAAATAAAACCCGTTGTTGCTTGAGAGAGAACAACGGTGATTTTCGAGATTGGGTATTCATTAAAGGGAATAACTTGGTAATTATTTTAAGTTAAAGGTTCGTTCGTGAAAACCTTAGGATTTCCAACCCTCAACTGTTCTCTCTATCAAAGTTTCCGAAGTTGTTTACTGTCCCGTTTGTGATTTATTTTCTTGCAACTAATTAGTTTAATACCAACCACTCAAATTGCGACCGTTCAGTTAATATAGTTTATAGTAATTGTGATACTTAGTTCCTAGTTCCCTGTGTTCGATACTCGTACTTTTTGTACTATTACTTGATTTCGACCCGTACACTTGCGGTAAGATTTAGGGGTGTGTAAACCCGCCTATCAAGTTTTTGGCGCCGTTGTCGGGGAACTAGTTGCAACTGATAGCACTACCAGCTATAAGCGCTATTACATTGAACATTTTTAGTTTTATTATTTTATTTCATCACCTTCAATTTCTGGATTACTGATTTTGTTTACTTTCCATTTCAGGTTGTCATTGGTTTATGCCAAGGAAAACCCGAGGGGAGAAAATTGAACCGATCGATCCGGAGATTGAAAGAACCGTCCGTCGACTACTCAAATAATCAAAAGTCAAAAGACAATTGAAGATGGGCAACGAAGCACCTCCCGCGAGACGTCCTATGCAGTCATTTGCTGACCCGAACGTGGCAGTCGTACGCATAGGAATCCAAGCGCACCCTACTGGGGCGAATTACTTTGAGATCAAGCCGAGTACCATCGTGATGGTACAGCAAAATCAGTTTGGGGGAGCGCCGACTGAAGACCCCCATGCACACCTCCGGGCATTTGAACGGATCTGCAACACTTTCAAGATCAACGGGATGGAGGAGAACGCGATCAAGCTGAGGCTATTCAGTTTTTTCCTAAAGGGTAGAGCTGAAATTTGGATAGAGGGCCTACCGTCGGATCAGATCACCACGTGGGCAGGTCTGAAAGCTGTCTTCCTCCAGAAATTCTTCCCACCGGGAAGAACCGCTCAACTAATGGCCGACATTACCCACTTCGCTCAATGGGACCAAGAGACACTATATGAGGCTTGGGAAAGGTATAAAGATATGTTGAAGAAGTGTCCGCATCATGGGTTACACGGCTGGGTAATTATTCAGACGTTCTTTGGAGGACTTCACCCGCAGTTCAAGAATGAAATCACTGCTGCAGCGGGTGGAGCTCTCATGAACAAGACATATGAAGAAGCGGTCGAGTTGATTGAGAACTTAGCCGAGCATAACTATGCCACTCCACGATCTTCTATCAAACGGGTAGCTAGTGTTCAAGAGTCGGATGAGCTGAAGGAAATAAAAACTCAACTAGATGCGATGACGAACCATCTGAAAGGAGGTAATCTGCAAGAACCCGAGCAAGTTCAGTTCTTGCAAAACCGGAACAACCAGCCGAGGAACGACCCGTTCTCGAATACCTACAATGAGGGGTGGAAGAAACACCCGAACGTTTCATGGAGTCAACCCGGTCAACAACCACAAGGTAATAACTCCAACTTTTCTAATTCTTCTAATGCTAACAATGTTTACCGTCCTCCAGGTTTCAACCAAAGGAATTTCAATGACGGACAATCTGGGGAGAAGAAATCGGGGCTGGAGGATATGATGATGAAGTTCATGACCAAGATGGACAGCACGGTTGGAGAGTTAGCGAGCACGGTTAACACGGTCAAGGCGGCTACTGATCAGAACACTGCATTCATCAAGATCCTCGAAAGACAAGTGGGGCAGATTTTGGAAGTTTTACAAAATTGACCCCCGGGAACGTTTCCGAGTCAGACTGAAAGGAAACCGAGAGAAGAATGTAATGCCATCTATCTGAGAAGTGGCAAGGAGATTATCGATGAACCTACACGAGAAACGTCATCAAAGGAAACCGAGCTCAAAAAGCAAGATGTCGAGATCATAGAAGTGGATGGGAATAAAGCCGGTAAAGAAGGTATGACGAAGGAAAACCCGGAGGATGGAGAAAAGAAGAAGGAGCAACCACCAGTCAACCCGTATGTGCCACCGCTACCATTTCCGAGTCGAGTAAAGGCACATAAAGATGAGGAACAGTTCAAGAAATTCCTTGACATCTTCAAGAAGCTACACATCAACATCCCCTTCGCAGAAGCACTTGCCCAAATGCCAACATATCTCAAATTCATGAAAGAGATCTTATCCAAGAAAAGGGCATTCGAACACCACGCTACAGTTGCACTTACTGAAGAGTGCAGTGCGATCATCCAAAATAAGCATCCCCCGAAGCTTAAGGATCCAGGGAGTTTTTCAATCCCTATTCAAATTGGGAAGCTTAATTTTGATAAAGTGTTATGTGATTTAGGAGCAAGTATTAACTTAATGCCTTTATCTGTTTTCAGGAAACTTGGCTTGGGAGAGGTGAAGCCAACATACATGACCCTCAAGCTCGCGGATAGATCTATAGTGTACCCATATGGAGTGATAGAGGATGTGCTCATCAAGGTTGGCATGTTCTACTTTCCGGTGGATTTCGTGGTGCTAGATATAGAGGTCCCACTGATATATCCTTTCTGGTCACGAGCAGAGCGTTGATCGACATGGAAGAAGGTGAAATGACCTTAAGGGTTGGTGGTGAGAAAGCAGTATTCAAGATGTTCGAGAGTAGAGGTGGAAGTGAAAAGGAGCCCGGCAATCACGGAAAGCCGAAGGAGTGATAAGACGAAAGGTCGAGCCACGACCGAAACCAAGGCACTGGGTGGGAGGCAACCCACCGAGGTTTGTGTTTTCTTTAAATTAGTTTTTAAGTGTTTTTATTTACAAAAAAAAATGAAATTGTGGAGCAGAGACATACGCGGTTTTGGCCGCGGCTTCAAGTCGCGTGCCAAACCGCGGGTGGCTCTGTTTGGTTTTCTGAAACATGGAGTCCCGCGGGATATCCCGCGGCTTCAAAACCGCGCGGCTTCCCTGATGCGTCTAGTTGTTTTTCGTGCAGTGTTTTCTCTTCTTGCTTTGTGTTTTCGTTTTCTTTGCTTTCTTTCGCCTTTTGCTTTGATTTCTATTGTTTTTGCGTTCTCTCTCCTTCTCCTCCGATATCTCTCATCCGAGGTCGCTCCAATCTTTTCAAGAGAATCCTCTCCGTCCGGGCAAACAGGTATGTTCTAACTCTGTATGTAACGAGTGGTGTATGATGTTGTGTTTCCTTAGTAGTTAAGCGAGATACAACAAACCTAAGTTTCACTTAGGTTTGGGGTGCCTCACCTTTCAACATCTACACACTCACTTTTACCCCTGTGCAAACCTCGGTTTCAACGAGGTTTGGGGTTGGCTAGATTTGACAAACCTAGGCCACGCCCTAGGTTTGGGGTGGCCATGTTGTTTGAAGCATTAGATTAGCTCTTTGATATTTTGTGTTAATGCTATGTCTTCCCTGTTTGATAACTGCTATAACTGCACAATGATACGTGTCACATCTTTGTATCGCCTGCACCGACACTTGCACATTGGGGACAATGTGTGGGTAAGGTTTGGGGTTGCCCAATCGGTCCCACGTTTTATGCACGTAGATTTCCTGCACTTCTGAATGTTTAGATCACATTAGCTAAATTTTGAATGTTTAGATCACATTAGCTAAATTTTTATTTTGGATGATCGAGACCAACCATTGTGGGAAGAATCTTGTGATAGTAACGTGACCATTAGGGAAGGACTGGGAAAAGACATGACTAGGGACATTAGTGGAGACCACCCAATAGCGAGTTTTGAGCCTAAAAGACGTTTTTCATTTTGAGGGATTTAAACACTTAATTCATATACACTTTTTCGAGTTCCTTGTCGTGAATATAGAGTGATCTCGCTATATTATTGCATTGAGTAGCAAAGACGACCATCGGGATATTGGGTGAGGGTATAGTAGACCATATTGTGCGGACCTTGAGAGATGATTCTAGGCATTGTGTGTGTATGTTAACCTGTTTTTAGCTATCGTTCCCTTTGACCCTTTATGTGTGTTTCCAAAGCCCATTTGTAGCCAAACACTCACCATTTGTTCATTTCAGATCCACCATTAAACCCTAGCCAAAAGCCTTAGCCAACCCTTATCCAAAATTGTGTCAACCCGAAGCAGTATAGGCCAGTCATGAAAATAGAAAGAAAAGAGGGCCAATGCAGCCCCAAATCAAATAAAGAGGACCAATGAAGTCCCAAAATAAAACCTGCAAGAAAAATGAATAAATACAAATAGTTAGATAGTACTCATAGCAGCTAAATAAGAGAGTCAAAGCGACTCCAATAGTGACAAATAGGGCCAAGTGATAGAAAGTGAAGTAAAAAAGTTCAGAGCTGCTAATAGTTGACACACCGAGGATTTTTGATCCTCTTTAACCTTCGTTTCTTAGCCATGACCTTAACCCCGTTACAACCCTTGTAAAGACCTGGATGATCTTCTGGAAGACGTGATTAGCGTATACGACTACTTTTACCAATATTCCTTGTCTTGCTACTTGATTCCTTTCTAAGATCGACTTTTTGGACATTTGTGCGTCTTTCATTAGAGTTGTCATGTGATTTTCGAGTATTCTTGTACATAACTTCCTTATACATGACAACATGTGCGACAACCTAGGTTCGAGTGAAATGAGAGTATCCCGTGAGGTAGGGTCGGGGCGAAATGTTTTCCCTAGTATGTTTGGACCTAGTACAACCTTAATGTAATCGAAGCAGTCACGAGTTCAACTCATAATGGAATGCCATAGATCAAACAGAATAAGGATGGGGCGAGAGTGAGATAGGCATTCACGGGTATGGGAAATCACTAGTGCATTACGTGGTATCGATTGGGAATTGTACAGTTATTATTTCACTGATATATGCTTTGATTCTATTTTATCGCTAAATTGCTTGGGGACAAGCAACGCTCGGTTTGGGGTTGTTGATAACACCACTTTTTGGCGTTATTTTCAGTTCTCAAACCAATGAGATTGGCTTGTGTTCTAGCAAAAAGGCGGACTTTTATGGTTTATCGAGTGAAATGTGCAGGTAATCCGAAGGAAGATAAACATTGAGAAAAGAAAAGGAAAAGAGCCTAAAAAGAGCCCAAAACGAAGCCAACAGAAGTCCAAGATCCAAGCCCGAGACCCGCACCCGAACCACAAACCAGAAACTGACCCGAAGAGCATCAAGAACACGCGCGACCTTCCCCGCGGTTTGCAAGTCGCGGCATAAACCGCGGGTGTCTCTGTTCCAGCCTTTATCTTTTGGCGTTTTTCCGGATTTTAGGTCATCATTCAATCAGCTCACACACGATGAACGGTAGCGACTTGGGGGCGATTTTCAGAGGTTTTTCGGAGCTTTTGGAGCCACGATAGAGGATCGTTTGAGGAGGAAGTCACGACACGAAGTGGATTAGAGCCGAGAGAAGGGAGTTCACCATTACATCTTTCACATTCACGTTTATTATGTTTACATACACGTTTTCATCGCCTTTTCTTATGTTTGAGTCCACCCCCGACATGAACTAATCTTTAGATGTTGGGGGTTGGAATGAATTTGGTTTAAACTTATGAATGGATGATTTAAGACTTTTATCAGTTTTCCTATTTTAATGAAGCATGTAATTTGGTTTTTAATGCTTTTGTGAGTTTAGCTAGCTTCCAATTGTTTTGTTGTTTTCAGTTAAGTTCGAGAGAATTAATTGTTAACTAGAACTAGAAATTGCATGCCTAAGGTGAGAAATTGGATAGAGATATACCAGTGTAAGCTTTAGTCCCGGTTAAATCTTGTTTTTAATGTGTTTTGAGTGTCATAAGTTAAGATCGAGAGATAAAGCTTGTGTCTTCAAAATAAAACCCGTTGTTGCTTGAGAGAGAACAACGGTGATTTTCGAGATTGGGTATTCATTAAAGGGAATACCTTGATAATTGTTTTAAGTTAAATGTTCGTTCGTGAAAACCTTAGGATTTCCAACCCTCAACTGTTCTCTCTATCAAAGTTTCCGAAGTTGTTTACTGTCCCGTTTGTGATTTGTTTTCTTGCAATTAATTACTTTAATACCAACCACTCAAATTGTGACCGTTCAGTTAATAGAGTTTATAGTAATTGTGATACTTAGTTCCTAGTTCCCTGTGTTCGATACTCGTACTTTTTGTACTATTACTTGATTTCGACCCGTACACTTGAGGTAAGATTTAGGGGGCTGTAAACCCGCCTATCACATGTTCAGTCTCACTGATGATCGCTGAATGTTTATCATGTAATTGCTTGCTTATGATCCCTGAAGACAAGATTTGCGCCAACCAAGTTCGAAGCTGAAATCTAAGACTAAGCTGAAGAACAACTGACTAAGACTACTAGTGACCTGATGCGGACATCAGCGAAGAAAAGACTTGTCTAATTTACGCGAAGTTTCAAGTAGAAGACTTCAGCGAACGCTGAACTTTATCATTCGCTTATAAAGATCCATTCAGCGAGCGTTGATCATGAAGCCTGTTGTTGGTTCCTGTTTTGCTTAAACAATGATCTTAACTTTCAGTTAGTTCAGATTGTATGGTGGGGAAGCGTATTTAAGAACTGAAAGATAATGTAAGGTAGAAGAACACACAATATCAAATAAACAGTATGTAAGAACAGATTAATATCTCCAAGATTACTGTATTTGATATATATTAAGAACACCAAGAACTTCAAAGGATTAACAAGAAATCTGCATTTAATGGTGTGTGTGAGAAGTGCAAAGCTTAATGATATGTGTATTTTCGTGGTATTTAAGCTTAATAGAAGAGCTCACATGAGCCTTCTATTTATACTACTTCTAAAGGGGACAATAAGGACTGAAGGTACAAAGACATTGTTGAGGCATAGTAGCTGGAAGGTACAAAACACTATTCTAGAACTGTTGCATATACAACGTTCATTAAATGCTCCATATTCAGCTTTAGGCGGAAACCTATCAGAGTTTGACACGTGGAGTTGTCAGGTCACGCCTTTGTACGATTGATCTTTAGAACCTTCGAATGGTAGATATTGTAAGAAGCATGTTCGTCCTTGTTAAGATCTTTTGCGTAGATCTTCTTTTTACCACAGAAGCTTTGTCAAGTATGACAGAAGCTCTGTGGTCTTGTCCGCTTAGAAGTGTCTTATGTTGCTTCTTTACTTCGGTCTTCTTGGTTAACCCGGCAGAGCCTCTGTCGAAGACTTCTGTCTTCACGATTACTCGGCTACTCGGCAGAGCCTCTGTCGAACACTTCTATACTTAGCCTATTTTTCACTACTTTCATAAACTGAAAGATTGTTTTTCATTGTACTTGTAATTTTTCATTGTACTTGTAATTTTTTTAAGAAATGTGCATACATGTCCAAATATAAAGAACACACTTACAGACTTTGCTTCTTGCTCCCCCTTGAAGAATGCACAATCTTGAAGAAGCACAACCTTAGAAACATCTGCAAAACCAGATAAGACTTGGTACTCATTGAACATGACTCCTGAATTGTTAGACATGTCAGTCTTTGGAAAAAATATTAACTCCCCCTCAAAAATACAATATAAATAAACACACACACTCCCCCTCAATGTGATAAAGAGTATTATTGTTATGCAGAAGTATTCAACATGCCAAGCTTGCTGATTAGAAAATTAAACCTTTTCTCATCTAAAGGTTTTGTAAAAAGATCTGCAAGCTCAAGCTCTTTGGTACAAAATTCATTTCAATAGTACCCTTTTCCACATGATCCTTAATAAAATGATACCTGACATCGATATGTTTAGTCTTTGAATGATGAACCGGGTTTGCCGTAATGGAAATTACACTTTTGGAGTCACAATAAATCGGGATCTTGTTCATTGTGTAGCCATAATCGTGAAGTTGTGTCTTCATCCAAAGGACTTGAGAGCAACAACTTGCCGCAGCAACGTATTCCGCCTCGGCATTAGAAGTCGACACGCAGTTTTGTTTCTTTGAAGACCAACTGACGAGTTTATCCCCAAGAAATTGACATGCTCCTGAAGTGCTTTTCCGGTCAAGTCTATTTCCGGCATGATCTGCGTCTTTAGTGAAGCCAGACTCAATGAGATAAGGAGTTAGAATCTCATACCATGCCCTGGGTGCTTGCTTTAATTCGTAGAGAGCCTTATCCAAGACATAGACATGATCAGGATGCTTCGGATCAACGAATCCTTCTGGTTGACTTACATAGACTTTTTCATGTAGTACCCCGTTAAGAAATGCTGACTTGACATCTATTTGGAATACCTTCAAATTTTTATGAGCCGCGTAAGCCAAGAAGATGCGAATCACTTCAATTCGAGCTACTGGTGCGTAGGTGATAGGTCTCATCGTAATCAATTCCTTCTTGTTAGTTATAACCCTTCGCTACTAGTCTCGCTTTGTTTCTAACTATTATCACAGACTCATCTTTCTTATTTCTAAAAAACCATTTAGTTTTGATGATTGTCTTATCCTTGGGTTTCTTCACTAAACGCCACACCTCATATAGCTTGAACTCAAGAAGCTCGTCTTGCATCGTGTTTATCCAATCTGGATCTTTCAACGCTTCTGGAGTTTTCTTGGGTTCAATGCAACTCAGAAGGTTTACATACAAACATTCATTAGTTGTTGCAGATCGTGTCTTCACACTGTCTTTGGCATCACCAATTATGTTGGCAGGAGGATGTGCTCTTGTCCATTTGTGAGTGCTCGGAAGAGTTTGAATTTCCATCTGGGTGTTTAACTCATATTCTCATCAGTTATAGCAATTATGTCTATAGTTGATTCTTCTGGAATGTTAGTTGCACTCGTTGGTTGCTCAACCTCAAGTTGTTGTAAATCGGATGTAGAATCTCCAGATGTGGTATCTTCTTAAACTAGTTCAGGCTGAGCAATGACCAGTTCAGGTACATCTTCAGGAGTAGAAGATTCAGGATTTACATCAGTTGCGCTTATTGAGGTTGCACCAATTTCTTCAGAAGGACCTGACAATTCAGCACTCGTCTCAGGTGTGTGAGCATTGTTAGATATCGTAGGAGTTTCCATATCTGCACATATATTCACAAATGCATCATAAAATAATAGATCAAGTTCTGAATTAATGCCATTTTTATTTAATTCAGAAGTCTTAGTCTGTTTACGTGTAGGTTCCACTCCGGATTGAGTAGAAACTTCAGATTATAGTCCGAGTCCTAAACTGGGTTGTCCAGAAGTCAAAACGACATTTTCATCAAATGACACATTTATGCTTTCCACAACTGATCTTGTACGTTTGTTGTAGATTCTATATGCCTTGGACGTCAGTGAATAGCCAATGAATACGCCTTCGTCTGCTTTCATTTGAAACTTTGCAAGAGGTTCTCGATCTTTGAGTACAAAACATCTGCATCCAAAGACACGTAAAATTTTAACGTTAGGTTTACGATTATTAATTATCTCATATGCAGTTTTATTAAGACGTTTATTAATAATTGTCCTGTTTTGAGTAAAACACGTTGTTGCTACTGCTTCTACCCCTAAACTTGGAGGTAAGTGATAAGTCTATTTCTAGAGTTATTATTTCCTTGTATTTCCTATTTTATTCTGTCAAATTTAGCCATTCCGCCTCTCAAAACCCCCATTCTTGGTATAAATCTCGAAAATGAGCAAAAGGAGCGAACTTTAGTGTTTAATAAACTATTTGGTAGAATTTGGGTGTTTTCACGTTTTATCCTGCAGTGATCACTGTTGTGCCCACTCCGGCTGCCCACTATTCGAGCTGATCAAGAAAGACAAAAGAAACTACTAGTTGGGACTTAATTTGCTGGAGGAAGAAGGTTCATTAGCAGGGAAATGGCTGGAGGAAGTACAAAATGGCATCTACATTGAAGATTGCAACAAGTACTCCTTTTTGTACTTGGTGATTGACTTGGAAAAGGGTCCATTGGGTAATTGGTTTGCACAAGGTGCTGATTTCTGCCACAACACAGCAGTTTTTACCCATTGGAAGACTCATCTCTTTTGTGTAATACCCAACTCTTTCTCCTAGTATATAAAGGAGCACTTGGGTTCATTTATTACAATCTTAGAATCTTACAATCATCTTGGGTTAAGTTTAGATAGTTGAATAGCTTTAATTTCTCTCATCTACCACATTAGTTTTAGTCTTTTAATTACTGCATTAATTTAGCTTTAATTTTTGTAATTTCCTTTCCTAGTTAATTGCAGTTCGTAAAACACAATGGACAGGAAAGAATTCTCGTTCCCCACTGTGAGTACTATTCAATCCACTATCAGTTTTAGTATGTGCAAATCTTCATCTTTTGTTTTCTTTACTTCAGAAATGTTAGGCTAAACATCCTTTGGGATGTAGGAAGGAGAAGTACCTGGATTTTATTAAAAATGCTTGAGTAATCTTTATACTTAGAATATTTGTTGTTTTGGTCATTCATTCTCGATATTTACCCAAAGATGCGAACAAGCCGATCACTTGCAAGGATCTAAAGTCTAGTTCTTAACTTAGAAATGAGTAGAACGCAGTGACACGAGCTTGAATGATGCTAGGGGATTCGAAAGAATTCTTATGACACTTACGAAAGTGAGGTCGGTACAGTGAGCTAATCTCTGCCCACTGGAGTAGTAGGCAAGCTAATTTGTGTATCAAAAACACTTAGAGTATTTGTCTCTACACATTCCATCGAGACCTGAAAAGGTCCATTTAGAGATTACCATTGACAAAACAACAAGTACTAAGAGTAGGGGATTTTTATCTAACGGTGTGAGTATTTTGTAACCGGGCTTTTCTAGCGAAAATGTCCACCACGAATACGAGGATCACTTCTAAGGACCGAGTATTTGGTATAAAATCTAGGGAAAATCCAACCTACATTCCTCCTTTTTAACCTTTAGTAAATCGTTTAAAGTAGCTATTTCACCAAACCAAACCAAAGTATTATTTTCCTCTCTAATTGAAACTTGTAAAAGGAGCTCATAAGAACCGTATTGTCTTGATTGTCCAGTCCCTGTGGATTCGATTCTGGTATTTTACCAACTATTACTTGCTGTGACGATCATAGTGGACAGTGTACACTTGCACTTCCCACTGTGGACAGTTTGCAACCCACTGCGATTAAAACACATATTTCGCATGTACCAAGTTTTTGGTGCCGTTGCCGGGGACTGGCGTGATTTTAAATCTCAAGACATTAGTTTTTGTTCGAGCCCGAGTAACTCGTTTTTCTAAGCTTTTCGTGTTGCATGCCAAGGCAACAACACGAACCTTTGTTACCAATCGATCTTGAAATAGAGAAAACTTTTCGAAGAAGACGCAGAAACAGAAATCGACAACCCCCTGTGATCCCCACTGTGAACATGGCTGCAATACCTCCACCTGTAGTGGAGACCACAATCACGATTGCTGATAGCAAAGATCGAAAAATACGGGACTATGCTACCTCCGGAGTTAGTGATTTAGGCTCCGGGATTCGAAGGCCCGTCCTTGAAACAACGCATTTTGAACTCAAACTGGTGATGTTTCAAATGATCCAAGCCATGGGTCAATTTGGAGGATCGCCATCTGAGGATCCGCACTCGCACTTAAAATCTTTTTTAGAAATGACCGATTCCTTTCAGTTGCAAGGTGTTAGTGATGAGGCATTAAGACTAAGGCTTTTCCCTTTTTCATTAAGGGACAAGGCGAAGTCTTGGCTGAACGCACATGCACCTCACTCGATAATCACTTGGCAAGATCTTGCGGATAAATTTTTACAAAAATACTTTCCTCCCACAAGGAATGTAAGATTTCGAAATGATATTATTTTGTTTAGACAAGAAGAAGATGAGGCTGTTTCAGATGCATGGGAACGATTTAAAGAATTACTTCGAAAGTGCCCATACCATGGCATCCCGCATTGCATCCAATTGGAGACCTTTTACAATGGTCTTTCCAATGCAGCCAAAATCATCTTAGATGCAACAGCCGGTGGAACATTTACGAGCATGACTTACAACGAAGGATATCAAATCTTAGAAAAAGTGTCCAACAACAATACCGAGTGGTTCAATCCTAGAGCAGTAGTACCGAAGACCAACACCATCGATTCCGAGGCACTTAAAACCATGAATGCGCAATTAGTGGCCTTGACCAAAATCGTTTTAAATCAAAATAGAGGCCAAGTGAATTCCGCAACACATCTCCCTGAAAACTGCTCCCTCTGTGGAGAAGAGCACGTTTTCGATTTTTGTCCGGCAAATCCCGAATCTGTTAATGTCATAGGGACCAACCCACGGAACAATCCTTTTTCGCAAACCTATAATCCAGGTTGGAGGAACCATCCGAATTTCTCTTGGTCTGGAAATCAAGGACTCCAACCCCACGGGGCGAGTCATGGCCAATCAAGACCACACAACCCCCCTGGATTTCAGCAACATCACAGTGGGCAGAACTCACATCACAGTGGGCAGAACCCACCAAACTTTCACCAAGGCCAATCCTCACAACAATACCAATCACGATCTACTCAACCCGTTGAGACCCAACTGTCACTTGAATCAATTCTCAAGGGTTTTATGAATCAAACTCAAGCAGCCATTAGGAATATAGAGACCCAAGTAGGACAACTAGCAGTCGAAGTTAAGAATAGACCACCAGGAACGTTACCTAGTGATACCGAACACGCTAGGGTAATAGGAAAAGGACCTGAACATATCAAGTCCATAACACTAAGGAGTGGAAAGGATCTGCAAGATATCGTTTTCGAATCTGATGATTCGCCTCAAATACCCATTGTGGTTCCCACAGTGGGCACTCCTCAGGTCACTGTGGTCCCCACAGTGAGAACCGACATCCCTGACCTTCCCACTTTTGGACCTGTGCCAATACCTACTGTTCCAAAGCCAATACCACAACAAACTTAGATTGACTCACGAAGCATACCTTTTCCTCACCGAATGAAGCCTAAAAATGTCGAGGTTCAGTTTAAAAAAAAATTAGACATTTTTAAACAGCTTCATATTAACATACCCTTGGTAGAAGCTCTTGAGCAAATGCCAAGCTATGTTAAGTTTTTAAAAGATATTTTGAACAAAAAGAAGAAGTTGGGTGAATTTGAGATTGTGGCTTTGACCGAAGAATGTAGTGCCCTTCTTACTAGCAAGATTCCACCTAAGTTGAAAGACCCGGGTAGTTTCACCATTCCATGCACAATAGGAGGACAAGAAGTAGGTCAAGCACTTTGTGATTTGGGAGCTAGTATAAATTTGATGCCGCTGTCCATTTTTAAGAAGTTAGGTATTGGAGAGGCTAGACCTACAACCGTGACATTACAACTAGCCGACCGGTCCATTGCCTATCCCAAGGGAAAAATAGAAGACGTTTTGGTCCAAGTGGATAAATTTATCTTCCCCGCCGATTTTCTAGTTCTAGATTATAAGGCCGATAAAGAAATCCCAATCATCTTAGGACGTCCGTTTCTAGCAACCGGACGAACTTTGATTGATGTGCACAAAGGAGAACTCACGATGAGAGTTAATGACCAAGAAGTGACCTTCAATGTTTTCAAGTCTCTTAAATATATAGATACCGAAGATTGCTTTGCCTTGAGTTCGATTTATGAAACCCACAGTCTTGACACACTGCCCACTGTGGGGAATATAGTTCCCACAGTGGGGAGTGATAGTGAGCACTCTGAATCTGAGAGTGATGACACTTTTGAGGATGAGTGTAACGCCATAGTAGCAGCCTTTGAACCTCTGGACTTTAAGGATAGAGATGTTCAACCCCCTTCAATAGAACAACCCCCCGAGTTAGAGCTTAAACCATTGCCTTCCCACTTGAAATATGCTTATCTCGCTAAGGATAATAAGCTTCCCGTTATTATCTCTTCAAAACTTAGCGAGAAACAAGAACAACTTCTGATAGATTTATTGATGAAGCATAAGAAGGCAATTGGTTGGACCATAGCGGACATTCGAGGAATTATCCCCTTTTTATGTCAACATAAGATTAACTTGGAGAGTGACCACCCGGGGAAAGTCCAACCTCAAAGAAGGTTGAACCCCATCATGAAGGAGGTAGTTAAGAAAGAAGCCTTGAAGTGGTTAGATGTCGGTATTATCTATCCCATTGCTAGTAGTAGTTGGGTAAGCCCCGTCCAATGTGTCCCTAAAAAGGGAGGGACGACTGTAGTGAAGAACGAAAAGAACGAGCTCATTCCCACTAGGACTGTCACGGGATGGAGGATATGCATGGACTATAGACAACTCAACTTGGCCACTAAGAAAGACCACTTTCCCTTATCTTTCATCGATCAAATGCTTGATAGGTTAGCGGGAAAGGAATTTTATTGTTTTCTAGATGGATACTCCGGATACAACCAAATCCACATTGCACCCGAAGACCAAGAAAAGACCACCTTTACTTGTCCCTACGGCACTTTTGCATTCCGGAGAATGCCATTTGGATTGTGTAATGCCCCCGCCACTTTCCAACGTTGTATGATGGCCATTTTTACCGACATGATAGAAGATACCATAGAAGTTTTTATGGACGATTTTTCTGTGATAGGGACATCATTTGACAATTGTTTGGGAAATTTAGAGAAAAGCCTAGTGAGATGTGAGACCCACGACCTAGTCTTAAATTGGGAAAAATGTCATTTTATGGTTGAAGAAGGTATTGTTTTAGGACACCTTGTCTCGAAAAGAGGGTTGGAAGTTGATAAAGCCAAGCTTGAGGTAGTGGCACAACTTCCGGAACCTACAACGGTGAAAGGTATTCGAAGTTTTTTGGGTCACGCAGGTTTTTATAGGAGGTTCATCAAGGATTTTTTGAAAATTACAAAACCCCTATGTAACCTGTTACAACATGAAAAAGACTTCATTTTTACCCAAGAATGCCGAGAAGCTTTTGAAAAAATCAAGGAAGCATTAGTCACAGCACCCATAGTGACCACTCCTGACTAGTCACTCCCATTCGAAGTGATGTGTGATGCCAGCGATTGGGCTGTGGGGGATGTTCTCGGACATAAAAAGAACAAAGTTTTTCACCCCATTTATTATGCAAGTAAAACACTGATTGAAGCTCAGATTAATTACACTGTTACTGAAAAAGAATTACTTGCGATGGTGTTAGCTTTTGATCGTTTCAGGTCATACTTGATAGGGACTAAGGTCATAGTGCACACAGATCATGCAGCGATCAAATATTTGATCAACAAGGCTGATTCCAAGCCACGGTTGATTAGATGGGTTTTATTGCTGCAAGAATTTGACCTTGAGATCGTCGACAGAAAAGGAAAAAGCAATCAGGTTGCCGACCATTTGTCCAGGCTCGAGAAGACAGTGGGCACTATTGATCCCACTCCTGATCCCACTCCGGTAAAAGAAACTTTTCCCGATGAACAATTATTATCTGCTCAACATCGTGAAAATAATATTCCTTGGTATGCTGATATTGCAAACTTTTTAGCAAGTGGACTTAAGCCCACGGGATGAGTGGACAACCATTCAAAAAGTTTTTACACGACACACGACAATACGTTTGGGACGATCCTTTCTTGTACAAGATAGGGGCGGACCAAATATTGAGGCGTTGTGTCCATGGGAGTGAGCAACATCAAATACTCCATGGTTGTCACACATCCCACTACGGTGGCCACTTCGGTGGAAACCGTACCGCTGCAAAAATCTTGCAAAGTGGATTCTTTTGGCCCACTGTTTTTAAAGACTCGTATGAATTTGTGAAAAATTGTGAGCAATGTCAACGTACGGGGAATATATCGCAAAGAAATGAAATGCCTCTTAACAACATTTTAGAGGTTGAACTTTTTGATGTTTGGGGGATAGATTTTATGGGACCTTTTCTAAATTCCAACAACAACTTTTATATCTTGGTTGCGGTAGACTACGTTTCAAAATGGGTAGAAGCCATTGCTTGTCACTCCAATGATGCTAACACCGTGGTGAAGTTCTTGCATAAAAATATATTCACTCGCTTTGGAACACCACGGGCATTAATCAGTGACGAAGGAACCCATTTTGTAAACAAAATCATGACCACGGTTCTTGCTAAGTATGATATTCATCATAGAGTGGCCACCGCATACCATCCATAAACCAATGGTTTGGCCGAACTTTCAAATCATGAAATCAAAGGGGTTTTGGAAAAAGTTGTTAAACCGCACCGAAAAGATTGGTCAACCAAACTTGATGATGCTCTTTGGGCCTATCGAACGGCCTATAAAACTCCTTTGGGAATGACTCCATTTAAATTAGTTTTTGGCAAGGCTTGCCATTTACCAATTGAATTAGAGCACAAGGCGTTTTGGGCCCTTAAAGAGCTTAACATGAGTGAGGATGTTGCGGGAATCAAAAGGAGTTTACAAATGCATGAGCTAGAGGAGTTGCGATATCACTCCTATGAGAACGCAAAGTTGTATAAAGAGAAGACCAAGATGTGGCACGATCGAAGGATCAACCATAGGGAGTTCATGGAAGGACAACAGGTACTATTGTTCAACTCCCATCTCAAACTCTTTCCAAGTAAACTAAAATCAAGATGGACGGGACCATACACCATTGTCAAGGTGAGTCCTTTCGGAACAGTAGAGTTGAAATCTCCACAATCGGGTCAGACCTTTAAAGTCAATGGACAAAGGGTAAAGCATTTTCTGCATGAGAGTGCCCACATCCCCGCCCACTCTCCACCTCACTATGGTTAGAGAAAGTCAACACTGTTTGTAAATATTTTATTTCAGTTAATTGTTGTCTTTTTATTAATTTTGGTATTTTTAATTCTGCATGGTAGTTTATTTCTATGTGTGTAGGAGAATTTTAGCACTTTTTGGAACAAAAAGGTTCGCAGTGGGCAGAGGCTGGTCACTGCGCTCCTCACTCTCGGTCTGACTTATGAAGAGACGGTTTGGGGGGGCCCAAGGCTGACACACATCATACTTTTTCTTACACATATGTCATCCTTTCATGCCACTTGTCCTTTCCCCACCTATTCCCAAGAAAAACCATCATTGTCCTTCTCTCTCTCTCTCTCCTAAAAACCGTTCCCTCTCAAAAGCCAAAAACCCCTCCTTTTCAAAAATAAAGCCTCTCTCTCTCTCTCCATAAACCACCTACACTTTTCATCTTCTTCTTTCTTTTTCACGAACCAGACAAATCCCAAAACCCTAAAATGGCTAGAAGCAAAAGATTAACCTCTCATCCCGAGGCACCCACACGTCCGGCGGTCCGCCGCCGAACCAACGAAGACGAACCACCGGAGGCCGTCACCGGCGATCTCAATAAAACCCCACCGATCTCCGGCGAACCTCCGGTCATCTCCAATGTTGCAGACGCAAGTTTGTCCAAACCAGAGATTCTAAAAGCCGTATCTTCATCAAGGGTCTCGGACTCTGTTCAAAACCCTTTTGATGATACAGATTTACAGGAGGATGAGGAAATGCAGAGGTTACGAGAGGAATACAACCAAAGGGTCGCAGAAATCAAGATAAGGAAGGAAGAAGCCGAGAGAAAGCGCCGAGAGGAAGAAGAAAGATTAAAATGAGAAGAGGAGGAAAGAATGAAGAGGGAAGAAAAACGAAAGAAGGCTGAGGAGGCAAGGACTCTCGAGCAAGAAAAGAAAAAAGCAGAAGACGAGCGATTGGCACGTGAGGAAGAAGAAAGAAAAAGAGTCGACGAAGAAAGGCAGAAAAAGATTAAGGAGCAGACTCAAACTGTAGAAATTCCCCAAGACAAAAATGCTGATAGTGTGGAGGATGTCCACACCACTGCCCACAGTGAGGAAACCCCGACCAGAGCACTCCAAAGGAGCAGGGGAGTGGTTACACGATCTGGTGTAACCAAGAAGGCATCATCCGCAAAGCCTAAAAGAAAAGCACCGAGAAAAGGTAAGGGTATCGAACCCTCTTTAAGTTCTTCTTCTAGTGATACTAATACGGGGAGTGAACAAAACCCATCTAAAAATCCACATCTGTCCACTGTGGGGACTGCTCATGCCCCCAGTGGGAAACCGAGGCAATTCACTTCCCCCGCAGCTAGAGCCCACTATGAGTGTATTTGCACTCGGAAGTTGAATTTAGAGAGGGGTTTCGACCCCGACTTCGTAGAAGCCAATCCTTTTATCAAAGATAAACTAATAGCGCAAGATTGGGCAACCATTGCCACTGCCAATCGCCGCGCTAATCCATCATTAGTCCGGGAATTTTATGCTGAAGCCTCCCAAGCCAAAGAATCGTTTGTGAAGGTTAGAGGAAAGGTTGTGGACTATACTCCAGGTCAAATAAATCGAGTGTTAGGTAGAGGAGCCCCGGAACCTTGTGCTTTCGGACAGTTCCTGGCAAAGATGACTCCGGCTGATGAGGAGTTGATTTTAAAAGAAATAGCAATAGAGGGAAGGCCATGGAATCAAGATGGCCAGAGGAGGTGTCTATACGCTGGCTCCCTCACAACTGAGGATGCTGTGTGGTTCCAATTCCTTCGGGCCTCTGTGGCCCCAACATCACACGACACGACTCTCTCCATGCATAAGTGTGCCATGCTTTACTGCGTTCTCACTAGAAAGAAGATCAATCTGGGAATCGTTATGCATGGTGCCATCCATCAGGCCCGAACACGAACCAAGGTAATCCTACCCCTTCCTTGCCTTATTACACTATTGCTAATAGATGCCGGAGTTCCCACAGCTGAAGAGGACCAGTGGATCGTTTCCACAAAAAACATCAGTATTCAGACCATTAAGAAGATGAGAAGAGAGATAGGAGGCCAGTCTGATGAGCCTGCCCAGGTACAGCCCAACGTGCGAATAGTCGACGAGCACATAGTGGGTACTGACTCGCCCACTGTGGAGAAGAAGGGTACGTCACTGCGTCCGAAGACTACAGGAGAAGCAAGCTCCAGCACAGTCAACCCGATGACCGCCATTCTGCATGCCATTTCAGCACTCACGTACAAAGTCGACCTCCTCGCAGCTGAGCAGAAGCATGTCAACCGCGCCCTTGAATCAGTCTGGATGTACAACCGCGATCGTGATGAGGTTGTGAACCAAATGTACATGGCTGCCGATCCTCTCCTTGCCGCACAAATCCCAGAATTTCCAGAGGGGATCTGCCCCACTGTGGCAAGTGAGGATGATTTTGAGGAAGACTTGGTCGACAGTTCACCAAAGGCAACCCAAACGCCGTAATGGTTTGTTTAAAACACTTTGGTTTCATTCCCTATGCTCTCAAAACAATTTTAATTTTTCTGTATGATGCCTATGGCTAGGCTCTTGACACAATTTGCTGCTTTCAATACTTTTGGTTAATGATGCATGGATCCCTGCTATGTTTAGCAGGTGCTTTTGATTACTAACTCACTTCGAATTTGCATGTTTGTTTGATCTCGTTTCCAGTTCTAGGTACAACTTTCGGTTTCCAACATAAAAGGGTCACTTTTGTAAGTACGAGTCTTAAACTTGACGCTATGAAATGATTTAGGCCATCTTTGCATCCAAAAACGACCTATTTTTGTAACACCAAAAACCACCTCTTTGAACCCAATATTCAAGTCACAGTGGGGACACTGTGCAGTTTTAAGTTTGAGGTGGGGACTTCCAGAGTGACTTCCAGTCTGCCCACAGTGGGGACACTAAGTTTGAGGTGGGTAAGCCGTACCCACCTCCCAAAAAAAACACAAAAATACAAAAACAGAAGAAAAACAGAGTGTCACTAACAAAATTGATGGTGTGCCTTTTCTGGACCATCAAAGTGACCACTCCCACAGAAAAAGATGGTGTGCCTTTTCTGAACCATCAGAATGCCCACTCTCACAAAAACAGCCATACCCTAATAAAGCCTAAAAGTGTGCGTCCATACCCATGAAAAATCTAAACCACTCACTTCTCAAAATAAAAATCTCAAAGCGAGATCTTCGGTCTATGTTTGGAATTTCGTGCCAAAACCCTTGGGACAAACACTCAAAGCCACAAAACCTTTTGAACCCAAGAAAAGCCCTATTGATCAATTGTGAACAAGGGAAGATTTCGTCAAGAACAAAAGTGAAACTTTAAAGTGTTAGAATCGAAAGAAGTATCCAAGGAGGGAGATCAACGTCCATTCAAGAGGAGAAGTCGGTAAGTTCCTAAAAGCTCAAAGTGCATTATTTTTATTACTTGGGGACAAGTAATGGTTTAAGTTTGAGGTTGTGATAACTCTATTTCTAGAGTTATTATTTCCTTGTATTTCCTATTTTATTCTGTCAAATTTAGCCATTCCGCCTCTCAAAACCCCCATTCTTGGTATAAATCTCGAAAATGAGCAAAAGGAGCGAACTTTAGTGTTTAATAAACTACTTGGTAGAATTTGGGTGTTTTTCACGTTTTATCCTACAGTGATCACTGTTGTGCCCACTCCGGCTGCCCACTATTCGAGCTGATCAAGAAAGACAAAAGAAACTACTAGTTGGGACTTAATTTGTTGGAGGAAGAAGGTTCATTAGCAGGGAAATGGCTGGAGGAAGTACAAAATGGCATCTACATTGAAGATTGCAACAAGTACTCCTTTTTGTACTTGGAGATTGACTTGGAAAAGGGTCCATTGGGTAATTGGTTTGCACAAGGTGCTGATTTCTGCCACAACACAGCAGTTTTTACCCATTGGAAGACTCATCTTATTTGTGTAATACCCAACTCTTTCTCCTAGTATATAAAGGAGCACTTGGGTTCATTTATTACAATCTTAGAATCTTACAATCATCTTGGGTTAAGTTTAGATAGTTGAATAGATTTAATTTCTCTCATCTACTGTAACAACCCAATTCCCATATACACAACAATTCACATAATGTAACATAACATTCATATAACAAAAGAAACGTCATGTTACAATTTCAATCCCGCAGTCTTTTACAAATAAAAGAAACCATTGTACTACAAACTTTGTACTATTTACATACATAACATTTAATATCATGATGCGACTGCTAAACAAGCCAAAATCTTCATCTTATAATCCTTCACAAAAGCCATCCCTTGGTTACTCTAATTACTTGCTCTTACATGATCCACCACCTGGAATACATATTTTAAAACAAAAATGAGGGTTAGACCTTGTGGTCTAAGTGAGAAAAATACCTGTTAGTTTACAAACCATTTATATAAACTTCATTCATATAAATCACGCGACACAGTCATATATATCTAATCAAGCGCACATATCATGTACCTTCCCTTCTCATTCCTCCTGGCCATATTAGTTGGTAGCAAGCCAAATAATAATATACAACGCTGTACAACATCTACAGACAAACAACGCTATACGGATTCTATAGCCAAACACACCGGTCCTAAGCCCGGCCAAAGCATTATAACACATTATAATACTTATGTAAATATAATACCTCAATATATTATAATTCACATATCGACACATAATCACCAATTATCACATTCCCAAACCATACATATATGTATTCCAGTTAAAAACGCTTTTTAAAGTAAAACTCACTTGTTTTGATTATTACACACGCTCGCAAGCTCCTTTCAAACTGGTCTTATCTCTTACCACGACTTCCACAGAATCTGAAACAATTTAAGGTACATATACTGCTTTACTAGCCAACGTATAAAGCTTACCAGTTCCTGTTCTCAACTGTATCACTAAACTTAACAACTACCGGGACTATACAGAGTACCGGGCTTCTCAGTACCGGGACTTCACAGTACCGGGACTCTTTGGTACTGGGAGTTCGATCACCGGAAGTTGCTAATACCGGGAGTTTCACTATACCGGGACTCCACACTACCGGGAGTCCACCGGGAGTTGTCAGTACCGGGACTCCACCGGGAGTCGTCAGTACCGGGAGTCTACCGGGACTTCCCCGGGACTCTCAAGAACACAGTCGGTTATTTTCTCAGAAATCGATTGAAATCTATACAAATCACAGAAATCGTAACTTCTAAACCGATAGATATCTTCTATTACTGATTACCAACACAAAATATAAAGGTACTTACCTCAAAATCAACTTCAACCAAATCAATCGATGCTTTCTCCGTATGTTTCCTTTCTTGCTTCTTTTCGCCTCCAGAACTCCCGCACACACACTCTTTCTATTTTTAGGATATCTGAATACTATCTGATGCTTAAGAGGTAATATCAAACCACACTTACCAAATGGACCTTGAACTTCTCATTAATGACCCAAACACCCTTAAACTTATAATTTACCCAAATTTACCCTGAACATCATATTTTATAGTTAAATTATCTAACGGACTTACCCGGGGTATTACATCATCTCCCCCTTAAAAGAATTCCGTCCCGGAATTCAGTTAAATGAAAAGTTGAGGGTATTTGGATCTCATTTCCGTCTCTGATTCCCACGTGTCATCCTAACCTCTATGATGTCTCCACTGAACTTTCACTTGCCTATCTCCTTATTCCGCAGCACTTTAACTTTACGACCAACTATAGCTTCCGGCTCTTCCACATAATTCAGTTTTTCGTCGACTCGGATATCTGGTAGAGAGACTGCCTGGTCTGGAGTAACCAAACACTTTCGGAAGTTCGATACATGAAACGCATTATGGATTCTGCTCAATTCTGGTGGAAGATCTAATCGGTAAGCGACTTCACCGATCCTTTCTGTTATTGCAAACGGTCCAATATACCTAGGGCTAAGTTTACCTTGTCGTCCAAATCTGATGACTCCTTCCAGGGCGAAACCTTTAACATTACGTAATCCCCAACTTGAAATTCCAATGGCTTTCGGCGTCGGTCAGCGTAGCTTTTCTGTCTGTCTTGAGCCACTTTTAATCGTTCACGAATCTGAGTAACCTTATCGGCGGTTAGCTGAACTATTTCCGGCCCCGCTAACTGTTTCTCTCCCACTTCGTTCCAACACAGAGGCGTTCGGCATTTCCTACCATACAGTACTTCGAACGGTGCCGCTTGTATGCTGGAATGATAATTGTTGTTGTAAGCGAATTCGATTAACGGTAAATGCTTATCCCAATATCCCCCAAAATCAACAATGCAAGCCCGGAGCATATCTTCTAAAGTTTGTATCGTTCGTTCACTCTGACCATCTGTTTGGGGATGATACGTTGTACTTAACTTTATCTGTGTTCCCATCTCTTTTTGAAAACTTCTCCAAAATCTTGAAGTAAAACGACTATCACGATCAGAAATGATCGAGATTGGAACTCCATGTCGAGTTACTATTTCATCAATGTACAACTTAGCTAATCGCTCCATCGAATCGGTTTCCTTTATCGGTAGAAAGTGTGCAGACTTTGTCAATCTGTCGACGATCACCAAAATAGAATCAAATCCCTTCGGAGTCCTTGGTAACTTCGTGATGAAATCTGTGGTAATATGTTCCCATTTCCACATAGGTATTTCTAGCCGCTGTAGTTGACCAAACGGCTTTTGGTGTTCGATATTCACTTTCTTACAAGTATCACATCTTTCTACATACTGAGCAATCCCTCTTTTTATCCATGGCCACCAATAGAATTGCTTTAGGTCTTTATACATCTTGTTTGTACCTGGGTGAATAGAGAAACGAGATTGATGAGCTTCTTGTAAAACACGATCACGTAACCCACCCAAACTAGGTACCCATACTCTGTTTCCCAGACACAATAACCCCCGATCATCTTTTACTAGCAATGCTGACATCCCCACTAACCGTTTTGATTTCAAATTTTCATCCTGATAAGCTTCCACTTGACACTTCTGCAATTCGTCAAATATGTTGGGTAGGAGTTCAGTTCGTAGCAAAATAACCTTTATTGTTCCACTCCTTTCTTGACGACTCAATGCATCCGCTACCACATTCGCCTTTCCCGGGTGATAAAGGATTTCACAGTCGTAATCGTTCAGCAATTCTAGCCATCTCCTTTGTCTCATATTCAGTTCCTTCTAATCAAAGAGGTGTTGGAGACTCTTGTGATCAGTATAAATCTGACATTTGGAACCATACAGATAATGTCTCCAAATCTTCAACGCGAAGACAACTGCTGCAAGCTCCATGTCATGCATAGGATACTGTCTTTCATGATCCTTTAATTGACGAGAAGCATAAGCAATAACCTTTCCCTGCTGCATAAGTACACATCCCAATCCCAGTTTTGACGCATCACTATAAACAACAAAATCTTCCGAACCTTCAGGTAGTGATAGAATCGGTGCGCTGCACAGTTTCTCTTTCAATATCCAGAATGCCTCGTCTTGTTCTGCTTTCCACTCGAACTTCAGGTTCTTCCGGGTCAGCTTAGTCAAAGGCGTTGCGATACGAGAGAAGTCTTTTATAAATTTCCGATAGTATCCGGCTAAACCCAGAAAACTACGTACTTCAGTTGCTGTCTTCGGCGGTTCCCACTTTTCAACTGCTTCCACTTTCATCGGATCAACTTGTATACCTTTCTCAGAAACGACATGCCTCAGAAACTGAACTTCTCGCAACCAGAATTCACATTTAGAGAACTTAGCGTACAATTTTTCTTTCTTCAGCAACTCCAGAACCAAACGAAGATGTTGTGCGTGATCCTCTTTGGATCGGGAATAGATAAGGATATCATCAATAAATACAATAACGAATTTATCAAGATACGGCTTACATACCCGATTCATTAAATCCATAAAGGCAGCTGGAGTGTTCGTCAGTCCGAACGGCATCACTAAGAATTCGTAGTGGTCGTACCTTGTACGAAAAGCAGTCTTTAGAACGTCTTCTTCTTTAACTTTCAACTGGTGATAACCAGATCTTAGATCAATCTTGGAGAAATAGCAAGCTCCAACTAACTGATCGAAGAGGTCATCAATTCGGGGTAACGGATACTTGTTTTTTATCGTGCGCTTATTCAATTCTCGGTAGTCGATACACATTCTCATCGAACCATCCTTCTTTTTCACAAATAACACTGGTGCTCCCCACGGTGAAGAACTAGGTCTGATGAAGCCTTTATCGGATAGATCTTGTAGTTGTGCCATCATCTCTTTCATCTCTGGAGGTGCCAGACGATAAGGTGCACGGGCTACCGGAGTGGCTCCAGGAATCAGGTCTATACCGAACTCTACTTGTCTAACAGGCGGAAGACTATTCAAGTCTTCGGGGAATACTTCAGGGAATTCACTAACAATAGGAATATCTTCCATCCTATTCTTTTCTAGCTTAATATCTATCACGTAAGCCAAGTAACTCTGACAACCCTTATTCACACACTTACGGGCTTTTACCATAGATATAAGGCTAGATTGATGATTCCTACGATCGCCATAAATCACTACTGGTCTTTTATCAAGTAATACAACATTTATTAACTTCTTATCACAATTTATGATAGCCTGATTCTCAGCTAACCAGTCCATTCCCACTACGACGTCAAACTCTATCAAAGTTATAGGAAACAATTGTATCGGCACTCTACATTCCTCTATATTTATCACACAGTCATTAAACACTTCTTTAACTGACACTTGATTATCATTTGCCGTATCTACTGATAGAGCTTGTTCTAGCACTTTAGGTTTCAAACACAGGCAAGCAGCAAATGCAGGAGACACAAACGATCCGTTTGCACCAGAATCAAATAGCACCTTTGCACGTGTAGAGTTTATTAAAAATGTACCTGTGACCACATCCGGAGTTTCCTCCGCTTCTTTCTCAGTCATTTGAAATGCGCGACCCCTGGTTACTGGCGGTTCCAGTCTTGGTATTACTGGTTTACAATTGATGGCCTGTCCGATGACCCACCTTGCTGTATCCTCCCCCGCGGACAGTCCGACTGAAGATGGTCCGGAGAATGGCATAAGAAACATAATCGCGTTACCTTACAATCTTTAATTACGTGTCCGGTCTTCCCACACTTATAACACGCTCGTAAATCACCTTGGCAATTCCCTTGGTGGACACGGTTGCACTTCTGACATGGTCTTTCCGCTGGTCGAAACGGCGGACGGTTATCATACCTCTGAAATCGGGACTTCTTCGGATCGTGTTGTGGTCCTTCCCAATTTCTCTTCCCGATACTTTTATCGCCGGCATCTCTTCTAATATCTCTTTCAACATTCTCCGCGGCATCAACTGCAGCTGAGAAGGTATCGGGTCCTTCTGCAGTCACTAGCCTTCTGACTTCTGAGTTCAGCCCAAAGATAAACCTTTTCGTCTTCATCGCCTCCGTAGCAACGTAGTATTCTGCAAACCGAGACTTTTCCAGAAAGCTAGCGGTGTAATCTCGAACGGATAAGTTTCCTTGTTGTAAGTTCATAAATTCCCCTTCCGGTTGTTTGACGGCTGCTTGGGGAAAAAATGCGTTCCTGTAGGCTATCACAAATTCTTCCCAAGAGAGGGTAGAATAAACATCAAATCCCTTAGAATGAATAAAGGATTCCCACCAATACAAAGCATCCCCCTTTAACATTGTTGTTCCATACAATACTCTATCTTCGTCAGCGCACTTACTCATCTTGAAGATAGCTTCTATTTCCTTCATCCATCTCATTGCTTTCACTGGATCCCTGTCTCCTGAGTAGGTCGGAGGTCTACAGCTTAAAAACATTTTGTAGTCGTACCTCCTTTGTACTGGTACAACAGTCGATGTGATTGGCATTTCATCTTCCGGTCCAGGATCCGGTATTCCAGTTTCATTATGACGGTTCCAATCAAACATTGTTTGTATGCTAGCCTGCAATCTTACCATTTCTGCCATTAGATCATCTCTGGTAACAAACTCTGAACCATGTGGCTGGACTCTGCCTCCGGCTCGACCTCCAGCTCTACCCCCGACTCTGCCCCCAGATCTGCCTCCCCTATCCCCCGTTCCTATCGGCGGATTCGTACTATTCGGATTTCTTCCTCCCCCTCGATTCGAATTCCGTGTACCGCTTGCCATTCTGTAGATTTAAACAAGGTTAATATACACATAAGCACATACCCCGTATAACAAGGTATTCCAGTTCAAACATGTACCTGTAAGATCACAATTACACTGGCCAGGTGTAATATGAAATTACCTTACATGATGTTCCTTCTACCTTTTATACTTCATCATCCCAAGGTTCTATAATGATAAGGACATCTTACTTCACATGCAGTTTAAGTCTAGGTACAGATACAAATACCTAAATCCCTTAAACTAAGGCTCTGATACCATTTGTAACAACCCAATTCCCATGTACACAACAATTCACATAATGTAACATAACATTCATATAACAAAAGAAACGTCATGTTACAATTTCAGTCCCGCAGTCTTTTACAAATAAAAGAAACCATTGTACTACAAACTTTGTACTATTTACATACATAACATTTAATATCATGATGCGACTGCTAAACAAGCCAAAATCTTCATCTTATAATCCTTCACAAAAGCCATCCCTTGGTTACTCTAATTACTTCCTCTTACATGATCCACCACCTGGAATACATATTTTAAAACTAAAATGAGGGTTAGACCTTGTGGTCTAAGTGAGAAAAATCCCTGTTAGTTTACAAACCATTTATATAAACTTCATTCATATAAATCACGCGACACAATCATATATATCTAATCAAGCGCACATATCATGTACCTTCCCTTCTCATTCCTCCTGGCCATATTAGTTGGTAGCAAGTCAACTAATAATATACAACGCTGTACAACATTTACAGCCAAACAACGCTATACGGATTCTATAGCCAAACACACCGGTCCTAAGCCCGGCCAAAGCATTATAACACATTATAATACTTATGTAAGTATAATACCTCAATATATTATAATTCACATATCGACACATAATCACCAGTTATCACATTCCCAAACCATACATATATGTATTCCAGTTAAAAACGCTTTTTAAAGTAAAACTC
The DNA here is from genome assembly GCA_033807775.1 of Saussurea involucrata. NCBI lineage: Eukaryota > Viridiplantae > Streptophyta > Magnoliopsida > Asterales > Asteraceae > Saussurea > Saussurea involucrata. The sequence continues at coordinate 32,482,211 of CM066316.1, forward strand.
ACCTGTTTTGATTATTACACACGCTCGCAAGCTCCTTTCAAACTGGTCTTATCTCTTACCACGACTTCCACAGAATCTGAAACAATTTAAGGTACATATACTGCTTTACTAGCCAACGTATAAAGCTTACCAGTTCCTGTTCTCAACTGTATCACTAAACTTAACAACTACCGGGACTATACAGAGTACCGGGCTTCTCAGTACCGGGACTTCACAGTACCGGGACTCTTTGGTACTGGGAGTTCGATCACCGGAAGTTGCTAATACCGGGAGTTTCACTATACCGGGACTCCACACTACCGGGAGTTGTCAGTACCGGGACTCCACCGGGAGTCGTTAGTACCGGGAGTCTACCGGGACTTCCCCGGGACTCTCAAGAACACAGTCGGTTATTTTCTCAGAAATCGATTGAAATCTATACAAATCACAGAAATCGTAACTTCTAAACCGATAGATATCTTCTATTACTGATTACCAACACAAAATATAAAGGTACTTACCTCGAAATCAACTTCAACCAAATCAATCGATGCTTTCTCCGTATGTTTCCTTTCTTGCTTCTTTTCGCCTCCAGAACTCCCGCACACACACTCTTTCTATTTTTAGGATATCTGAATACTATCTGATGCTTAAGAGGTAATATCAAACCACACTTACCAAATGGACCTTGAACTTCTCATTAATGACCCAAACACCCTTAAACTTATAATTTACCCAAACTTACCCTGAACATCATATTTTATAGTTAAATTATCTAACGGACTTACCCGGGGTATTGCATCTACCACATTAGTTTTAGTATTTTAATTACTGCATTAATTTAGCTTTAATTTTTGTAATTTCCTTTCCTAGTTAATTGCAGTTCGTAAAACACAGTGGACAGGGACGAATTCTCGTTCCCCACTGTGAGTACTATTCAATCCACTATCAGTTTTAGTATGTGCAAATCTTCATCTTTTGTTTTCTTTACTTCGGAAATTTTAGGCTAAACATCCTTTGGGATGTAGGAAGGAGAAGTACCTGGATTTTATTAAAATGCTTGAGTAATCTTTATACTTAGAATATTTGTTGTTTTGGTCATTCATTCTCGATATTTACCCAAAGATGCGAACAAGCCGATCACTTGCAAGGATCTAAAGTCTAGTTCTTAACTTAGAAATGAGTAGAACGCAGTGACACGAGCTTGAATGATGCTAGGGGATTCGAAAGAATTCTTATGACACTTACGAAAGTGAGGTCGGCACAGTGAGCTAATCTCTGCCCACTAGAGTAGTAGGCAAGCTAATTTGTGTATTAAAAACACTTAGAGTATTTGTCTCTACACATTCCATCGAGACCTGAAAAGGTCCATTTAGAGATTACCATTGACAAAACAACAAGTACTAAGAGTAGGGGATTTTTATCTAACGGTGTGAGTATTTTGTAACCGGGCTTTTCTAGCGAAAATGTCCACCACGAATACGAGGATCACTTCTAAGGACCGAGTATTTGGTATAAAATCTAGGGAAAATCCAACCTACATTCCTCCTTTTTAACCTTTAGTAAATCGTTTAAAGTAGCAATTTCACCAAACCAAACCAAAGTATTATTTTCCTCTCTAATTGAAACTTGTAAAAGGAGCTCATAAGAACCGTATTGTCTTGATTGTCCAGTCCCTGTGGATTCGATTCTGGTATTTTACCAACTATTACTTTCTGTGACGATCATAGTGGACAGTGTATACTTGCACTTCCCACCGTGGACAGTTTGCAACCCACTGAGATTAAAACACATATTTCGCACGTACCAGTAGGCCAGAATAAGCCAACATTGTTCATCAGAAGAATCTTCGAGCCATATCTCTTCTTCAGCAACTAGAGCTTTACCACTTTCTTTTGCCTTTACCAATTGAGCCTTTTTGTTGTAATACTCAAAGTTTTTGACCTTCTTAATCTTGCAGTCTCTGGCAAAGTGACCTGGTTTGCCACAATTAAAGCACTTTCCATCCTATTTCTTCTCCTATTTTTATTCCTTCTCCTATTTCTCTTTTTTTCCTTTTATCATAACCACTTTTGTATTTGTCGGCTTTGTTGTGATCCGGTTTGGACTTTGAGAAAAAACTTTTTCTTTCCATACCTTTTGTTGAATCTACTTGTCAACAAAGCCAACTTCTCAACAAAGTCACTCAGCTCGTCTCCCGAATCTTTATCCTCACTATCAGAACTCTTACCAAGATCAGGAAAATCTGAAATACGTGCCTTTGGTTGTTTACTCATTCCAACTTTCTTCTGTTCAGCTATTAAGGCCAAAGACTCATCCATCTTCTTTTGCTTGTCTTTGATATCCTTCACTTTATCTTCATGTTGATTTAAGATACTGAAGATGTCATTTAACTTCTCATCATCCATATCTCGACTCATTTGAAGTTGAACTGAATAGGTATCCCATTCCGGCAGCAGATTCTTTACAAACTTATAGTTGATTTCTTACTCAGTCTTAACCACTCCATTTCTTCTAAGATCATTGAGAATGATGTTATATCAATTGTAGGAATCTTGTAGAGTTTCTCCATCTCTTGCTTTGAATCCCTCATAAGCATTAATGATTTGGTTCCTCTTGGTTCTCATAGACTTTTGTGAACCTTGCAACTGACTTTCTAACTCCTCCCATATTTCCTTTGTTGAATCCCGACTATCTACTCGGTTGTTGATATCATTTGGGATTGCCATGGTTAGAAACGTCAATGTTTGCTCATCCAAAGCAATAAGCAATCGATCTTGATCATTGAAGTGTCGTGGTTCTTTATACACAATTCTTTTTGGTACATACGAAGTTGTATCTGTAGCAGGAACAGCAGCAACCACAATGTGGGGTTTATGACGACCCTTTATAATAGAAGTCATTAAGTCCTTGTTCTGATTATTTAGAAACTGAGTCATCCGCTTCTTCCATTGCGGATACTCATCAACTTGGAGAACCGGGGGTTTGGATTTGGAACCCATGCTGAGTAAGTCTCTAAACATCTTTAAAAGCAGTACAATCACTAGAATTGATCGTTAGCAGAGAATCAGACAATACAGTGAAAAATTACACTGGCAAAAGATCAAACAGAAAAACTTTTCGCAAGGCACACAGACAAACTTTTCGGAAGCTGAACAAAAACTTTTCGCAAACCAAGGAACCTTCTTTTCGCAAACTACTTTTCGCAAAACGTTTGTTGCGAAAACCCCACTTCTCGGGAACAGGTTGTTGCGAAAACTCTGCTTTTCGCAAAAGCACGTTGCGAAAACTTAACTTCTTGGGAACAGCACGTTGCGAAAACTTTCTTTTCACAAGAAGCTCGATATGAAAACTTTCTTTTCACAGGACACCGGTTGTGAAAAAATTTCTTTTCGCAGGTCAAGGTTGCGAAAACCTCTCCTTTTCTCAAATAGTTAGTTGCGAAAACTAATTTTTCATAGCACGACCACTGCGAAAACTTTCTAACCCCGTTGCGAAAACTTCTCTTTGCGAAAACCTGATGAACTTGCGAAAATCTGATAAACTTGCGAAAACTTCGCCTGAAATCTTAATCAGGTTATAACTTTTTCAATTTTGAGAGTTTTGAGATGAAACTTTGCAAACCTGCTCGAAAATTGATTCTGAACAACTTTGTAGTTGATCAAAATCACAAACAATCCCAAATTGAACACCTTTCGATCGAAATACGGATCTGACAGTTTTCGAACCAAATTTCCAAAGATTTGCTAAATTCCCTAAATTTGTAGTGAATTAGGCTTAGATTTCTAAACAAGATGTGTTCCAAACACTAAAATGAATCTATTCCATACAATTTTGAATCAAAAATCTTCAAATTCAGTGAAAATTGAAATCACCCCAGAGAAAGTTCGAAAAATGCAAAAATCCTTCAAAAATCTTCAAATTGGCCAAGAATTGATCTAATTTGTTGTCTGAATCCTCTGTTTAGCTCTGATACCAAATTTTAGTCACAGATCTAGTGAGAGAAAGTACAATAAGCACAAAGTGACAAAGATCTAGAGAGAGAATCTTGTCATCTATCATTAATGACAAAAGTGTTACAAGTTCTCAAAAGGTTAGAAATGACAAGTAAACAAATCTATTTATAGTAGGTCAAGACATGCCCTTGACTCTACTTAGCTTACACAGTATAAAGAAAACAATATTAGATCAACCTACTGCTAGACTTGATTACAACATAAAATATTGCTCTAACAAGCAGGTATATAAACTTCTTCATATTTGTACTCGCTTTTCTTCGATATTGTGATACTGTCTCTTACTCTCTTAGAGTATTTTATGATTTTTATCCATTTATGGTATTGATTGTATCCATTTATGCAATAATGGTTGTGTTTGATTAAATGGTATCCATTTATCCATCATGTCTCTTGATAGTTTATAGTGCTCTTGGAGTATTTTATTGGAATAAGAATTTGGTAACACTTTTGGGTACATGTTTGATTTGTTTGGTACACTTGGAAACAAAATATTGTTTTCTTCTATTTTGTTGTAAATGTGATATGTTTACCTTTCTCTCTGCCATATTTTGTAGTTTTGTTGTTTTCTTCTATTTTGTTGTAAATGTATATGTTTACCTTTCTCTCTGCCATATTTTGTAGTTTTGTTGTTTTCTTCTATTTTGTTGTAAATGTAATATGTTTACCTTTCTCTCTGGCATATTTTGTAGTTTTGTTGTTTTCTTCTATTTTGTTATTGATACTTGATACATTATACCAATTTACCAAATGCATGTTAATAAATGGATCCTACGGAAAATGAGAACGTAGTAGATGTTGATGATGAGATGAGAAGAGACAACACAAAACAAAAACAAAATTGAAAGACCAAAAAAGAAATTGAAGTCGGTTGTTTGGAATCATTTTGAGCAAGTGTATGTTGATGGTGTTAGAAGATTTGCAAAGTGTAATTATTGCAATAAGCAATTAACGGGTAGGATTGCCTTAACTTCAGATATGTGGACATCAAGTAACCAAAAGAAAGTTTACATGGAAATTACTGCACATTATATAGATGGCAAATAGAGCTTACAAAATGAATTATCACATAATAATCTTTAGTGTAATAATCTCTTATTTGGTATTTTTGTTAATAATCTCTTACTTTGTATTGTTGTTTAATGCAGTTTTATACATGTGTCATCTCCACACACGGCCGAAGCATTGTCACGAGTTATGATGGAGTGTCTACTCGATTGGAATGTTGACAACAAGATATCAACTTTGACACTTGACAATTGCTCGACAAATGATGCAATAATCGACAAGCTTTTAGGTACTCTTTCTTCTTCATCGCTAATGCTAAAAGGGAAAATATTTCATATGCGATGTTGTGCACATATAATTAACCTTATTGTGCAAGATAGATTTTCTATTATCGGGGAAGCTATTGAAAATGTTAGGGATAGTATTGCATTTTGGACACACTCTCCTAAGAGAGTTCAAGAATTTAAACTATGTACACGACAATTAAGTGTAAATTGTGAAAAGGAATTAGTTCTTGATTGTAAGACAAGGTGGAATTCGGTATATATTAGGTTGAATGTCGCTTTGGAGTATAAGGATGTTTTTAGTCGTTTGAGCAAGAAGGAGAGAAGTTATGTTTGCTTGCCTAGTGAAGATGAATGGGCAATGGCATCAATTGTTTGTGAGAAATTAAATTTGTTTTATCGTATTACTGAAACGTTTTCGGGAACTTTATATCCCACGTCAAACATCTTTTTCCCATAGATTTGTGAAGTTAAAGTGTCTTTGTTTAGTTGGAAAAATTCTCCTCGTGATGTTATTAGAAAAATGGCATTATCTATGTTGATCAAATTCAACAAATATTGGAGTGCCATACATGAGGTTATGAGTGTAGCAATTGTGTTAGATCCTCGATATAAGTTGAAGCTAATAAACTATTTCTTTCCAAAAATATATGGTGATGAAGCGAACAATGAGGTTATGAGGATACGTAACCTATGTGTTGAGTTGTTTGAAGAGTATAAAAAGAAGTATTCCAACAATCGAAACTTCTTGGAAAGGACAATCTACCGCTAGTGCCTTGGACGTAGATGATTCTACTTCCGAGAAACCTACATGGGAGATGGATTTTGAGTCTTTGATGTATGATGACGATGTCTTGGAAACAAGTGAACTGGATGATTATTTGGCCGAGAAATTATTGCCTAATGAAGACGGTTTTGACATCTTAATGTCGTGGAAGTGCAACGGCTCCAAGTTTCATATGCTTCAAAAGATTGCAAGAGACGTTTTAGCCATACCAATTTCTACGGTAGCTTCTGAATCCGCTTTTAGAGTGAGCGATAACAAAGTCACAAAACAACGTAGTCGACTCCACCCACAAACTATTGGAGCATTAATGTGCACTCAAAGTTGGTTACGAAAAGAACTTCAAGGTAATTTGTAACACCCGAAGTTTTCGGTAAGTAAAAGTCACCCCGTGTGTTTTTGTAGTCCCTAACCTTTGGTTTCGGGTAAGGAACTTATCGCTTTTAACCCTTTGAGAGTCTGGGGTGCTTCGTGTCAAAGGAGTGAAGTTTGGGGGCTCGGTACACTCTGGGCGAGAGTGCCCTGTGATTGTGACAGTGTCACTATCTCAAGGGCACAATCGCGGGACCCAAGTACCTCGCGGTACATTCTCAGCAAGAGTGACCCGCGATAGTGACATTGTCCCTATCGCTGTCACAATCGCCGTCGGGGGACAGAGAGTTAAATGCTCCGATTTTGCTACCATTTTCTCATTCTCTCATTACCCACTTCTATATTTCTCTCTCAAAAACCCTCCCCACACCCTAAATCCATTTTGGAGCCTTTGGAACAATAAATCTTGTGATTCAAAGAATTTCTCCTCATCTCTTAGCAAGGAGTTGTGATTAGAGGATGGAATTCTTCATCTCCCTTCCATTTTGTGGGATTTCTACACTTTCTAGGGTTCTACCTAACTCTCTTCTAAAACCTTTCCATACTTTTGTTGGTTTGAAGAATGTAGCTCATGTTGGTAACCCTAGTGGTTTTTGGTTGGTGGATTCAAGTGATGGTTGAGGTAAGCTTCTCTTTTCTTCATCTAGGAAATTAGGGTTTTGGTATTATTGGGGATTTTGATGGTTTATGTTGGGGGAAACAATTCTAAGTGTTTGAGGATGATTATTTACGGTTGAAAACTTGTGGATCTAGGTTTTGGAAGATTTGGCTTAAAGATCCAAGTTTATTCAAAGGAGCTCAAATTTGGGGAAAATCTAGATTTAGCCTAAATCTAGCAAGGTGAGTTCAAGTTGCTTTGTGAACGTTGTACATGCCAAAATGTCCATTTTCAAGTGTTTGTGTGATTTACATGAAAATTATCCATGGTTGAGTCATTTATTGGGTTTTGACGATTTGAAGTGTTTAATCTTGACAACTTTATGAAACACCCACATTGGGATTTTTGAGTAAATTAATGAATGTATCTCAAGAAAAAGTGTCAAAGGGTTTTTTGGGTACAAATGGGGGTCTTTGGTTAAAAATGCACCTTAGTGTTGTTGGAAACATGCATGACTGTTGTTATGGGTCATTGGGATATATTTATGGTTGTGAACTGTGTGGAAAATGATTTAATCAAATAACTGATGGGATTTATGGATTTTATCATATCTTAGAGATATGTGTTTGCATATATGACACTTAAATGCATTTTATTGTATTAAAGACCTTTATTGTTGGTCAATCGTATTGTTAAGCCTTTAGCTCGTATTTGACTTTAAGTGAGTCTTGGGGACTTTGGTCCAAGGTGAATTACTAGCTCTATGTCGAGTTTCGAGATTATATGCATTTGAGTCATATCTATTATTTAATTACATGTGTTAAAGATGTTGGACATTCTTTTGTGGGTCATGTAATTGTTTGACTATAATTGCATTGGATGCATAACATATGAGTCAGACTTGTTTATGAAGTTGCATGAGTATTGCGGGGTTGGACTCCGGGACCCATGTTATGACCTTAAACTTTTCAAGTAGGCTCTAGGAGGGTTGAGTCCGGAGGTGCTACCTTGGAGGTAGGCACTTAGACCTTCGCCGCTTTGAAGGGGATGCCTTGGAGGTAGTCCTAAGCGTGTCGGGCCTTGTGGTGGAATTCGTGAGAATAGACACTAAGGTCAACCGTCTCTTGAGGTGAAACTTGATAAGAAGTTGTAGGAACCCTTGGTCGTCTAGTCGCGAGGTGTTGTACGATTAACGTTGTACGGGTGGTATTCTTATGTGTTTCCTCCACCCTCAATGGATACGGGTCTCCCTTGTTGTTGTCAATACTATATTGAGTCTTGTGACGTGCATGTTTAATTGTCGTAAGTCTTGTGCGTGTAATTACAAGTATTGACTTTAATATTGGAACCCCTCCACGTATATTAAGGTTTGCTTGAATGACTACTCCCAAGATTGAGTATTTGGCATTTATTGATAATTACGTTTTGTGTGGGTTGTAGAGTCGGTCACATGCTTTCGGGAACGTATCATATGTATTTGGATTGTCTCCCACGTTCTCATGGGTGTTGCATTATTTCTACTCCTTGTGGGACATTTTAAATGGTAGAATTTTACTCGTGTCTACTTTATCTGGAAACTTAATACCTATTCGCGCTCAATTGTGTTTTGGATCTAAATCCATTATTGAGGAATGTTTCATTTTGGAGTTTTCGGCATGGGTTTTGTGTGTGTTGGAAAATGGGTTGTTCACATATTTAATTATAATCCTTTTTTGGAAAATCGTGATTTTGAGTGGTACTCTTTTGGTTTAACGAACTATTTTAATCATGATGAAAACTCTTGAACTTACTAGGCGTTAGCCTAACCCTTTTTATTTGTCAGCGTTTGCAACAGGTTCCGGTTGGGAAACGTTCTAGTGACACTATGAAGAGTGGAGAGCTAGTGTGTGCTCATGAAGTAAGTGACTTGGTGAAGTCTTCCGCAGTTTGGGATTAGCAACTTTGGTTTGAGTTAAGTAACACCCAACTTTTGTAGTCTTGGTGTAGGACTTAGGAGATTGAATTATTGAAGTTATTATGTTTTACTTTTGAGGTATTTCCAAGGATGGTTTGTAGAAGGAATTTTATCATTGTATGATTATTTTATCGAAGTTTTTGTTTAGTTGCTCTTTGCAATTTAGAGGGTGTTACATAATTGTTTTAAAACATTCTTAGTCATACACGTATTTTCATTTTTTTTCTAATTTGTTCTACTTTTTGTAGATAAAAAACATGGAGAGCCTATGATGAGGATGTCGAGTAACAAGTGATCTTGTTATTTTTTGGATGTTGATACATAATATGTATTTTTTGTGAATTCTAAGTCAAAATTCAATTTGTGGTACTTAATATGTAATTGTTATTCATATGTTTAGATGTTGGATATTATTCGACGTAGTTTTGGTATGTATCACGAGATATATATATATATATCACGAGATATATACATGGTGTACGTAATTTTGGCTTTCTTTAAGTTTAATACGTGTTGAATTTTGGATTTTTTAGTATAAAAAAATCCTCGGTTCCTCGTTGGGGAAAGAGATGGGGATGTGATTATATTCCCCGTCGGGGACGGGGATGGATATGGGGATCGGGGACGGGATGGGGATTGGCTTCCTCGCCCCATTCCCATGCCTACTTTCTGAGTTAACACTCTTCTACAGCTTCACTGTTGCTCATAACTCTTCCACACAGGTTTCAGTTGACGTGCTAGAAATACATTTGTTTTTAAATTAGGGCTTGTTGGATGTTGAAACCATTAGACTACTGGATGCAGTTGACTTTGGTTGTATTTTGGTTGTATATGTCTATCAATAGGAATGGGTAAAATGATCCTTGTATTTTGGTTTTCCTTTTGGTTTTGATTTTCCATGAACGCATAATTCATGTTCATGGGTAAAACGGTCATTTTTATCATTGTTCCGGAAAAAAAAAATTAAACAACATACTTATACTTAGACGGATTTATTCAAACAGACAAATTTATCCATACATTAATAAGAAATTTGGTAAATAACCTTTAAGTCTCTAAAATCTCTACTTTAACATAGTTGATGGAGATGCTTTAAAATGGAAGTAGAACGGAAACCAGAGTAACAAATTGTAATTAACTTAAAAAAGAACCACAACACCAAAAATATAATTGTCTTCAATTAACAATGGCATAATGTACAATCTAGATAGCAAGTCACTTTTTAGGGATAATTGACTATTATTCTCTTTTCAAATACCTTACACGGGTACATAGCTGGAATATTCACCATGATATGAGCCAACTCAAAAATGATATCTACATAACATGTGCCTATGAGTTTACAGTTTAGAAAACGCATTGCATCACGAGGAAACACCACTAGTACTAAGAACAAAAAAACGACTTACATTTTTGTTAAAACATTGTCCCAACAAAAAGAATTATTCTCTTAAATAACACTTTCAATCAAGCTGGAGTGCTTTGCCGCATTCAATGCACATTTACCTTGCAACATGTTTTTGAAACCTCTTCTACCAAGAAAAAGAGAGGGAAAAATCCATGTTTTTAAATCCTTTTAGCTGAGAAAGGAAAAGAATTAAAAAGAAAATACCAATAATATTCCTTCCAAATGTGAAAGAAATTTGAGGGAAAGGAAAAAAAATTAAAACCTTTTAAAAAAGGGAAATTAATTAAAATGCCCCAAGTTCACTTTTGGTTTACAGAAATGCCCAAACCCTCTCCCGTTTTGCAATAATACCCCGCAATCCCGCGATCGCGGACCGGACCATGTGGCACGCGATAATGGTCCGCGATGGGCCGCGATCAGGGCCAAATTTTCACTTTTGGTCCCTGTCCTCGATGGGGCCGCGATGTGGGCCCTAATTTGGTAATTTTTGGAGTTTTTCACGTGTTTTTGCATGTTTTTACTGTTTTTTTCCACACTTATTGTCTGATTTGTTTCAATTATTGTACTTGGAAGACCAATTTGTGGTTGCAATTCACTGAGTTGTTTCAGCAATGTTGAATTATTGTACTTGGAAGATGAATTTGTGGTTGCAATTCATCTTCCTGAATGAAATTACATCCATAAATATCAATAAAATGCAATCCATAATCATTCATCCATTCCATTGTGGTTGCAATTCACATCCATTCCATCCTTCTTTTCTTGCTTTCTTTCTTCATCATTTCAGTATTTTCTTTCTGAGATACTACTGAAAAAATGAGTTCATCGGTTGCAAAAGCTAAGCTATATTTCTGTTTCGATGGTGAATGGGTGCAAGACAACAATGAGTGGAATTTTGCTTATAAATCTAAGCATGGTGTAAAATTGCTAGTAAACTTTACACATAAGAATTTTGTTGCATACGCCATGCAAAAATGTGGAATCCACTCTTCTGCTGTTTGCATGTTAGTGTTTAAAAATGGTGATGGGTCAATTATGGAGTTATCCAACGATGGAGATATCTCTGGTTTTCTGCAATTTGCAGCCCAGTCAGAAAGACCTCCATCACTTTTTGTGTATGCCGATTCATCGGTGTGCGACGAAGACGATGACGAAGACGATGACGAAGACGATGACGAAAGTGATGACGAAAGTGATGACGACGGTGATGACGAAACCCAATTGGAGCCTGATTCTCAATTTCAGGCGTCCTACGACCCAAAAGTTTATTCGGATCATACCTATGGTATTAACGACTGTTATACTGATTTTGTTCCGGAGACGCAACAAGAAAAAGAAGACCAAGAAAGACGATTTGTTGGAGTTGCTGATGACGAAACCCATGTTTTCTCAATGGGTAGATCTGATATAGACAAATCAAATACCGATAGTGATGAGGACGAAGAAGGAGAAAAATACACCCCTAGTAATAAATCATTTAGTGACTTAAATGACTATTTTGATATGACTCCTCTTCTTCCAACCCTGGAAACCCATATACAAACCTACCCGCACCTTATAATCGCACATAAAGGATACGTGCAGGTGAAGTATTTGATACGAAGGATGATTTGGCCACACAGGTCGGAATTAAGTTCATAGAAGAGGGTTTCGAAAGTAAGACGAAGAAATCCGAAAAAAGCAGATACGAGGTTGTATGTGGGAGAGAAATTTGTAATTGGAGGATGTCCGCGAGGTCCGTGGGCTCTAAAGGGGGGATGTTTGTCGTTAGAAAGTTACACGACGAACACACTTGTTCGAGGACGCAACTGAAACCCAACCACCGACAAGTCAACAAAAGGACTTTGGGCTACATACTGAAAGGTAAATTTCTTGATGCTAGCATGGGCATTTCGTCCAAAGGACATCGTCAACGATATAAACCAACAGTACGGGATCACAATTGGTTACCACCAAGGCTGGCGTGCGCGATGCAAGGCACTACTAATGGTGAGAGGCACTCCCGAGGAGTCGTATGAACGACTCCCTACGTATTTATATAATTTGGAGCTGCATAATCCAGGTATAGTCACCAAGATAAGGACTGTAACACCCTCAAATTTGGAAAGAGCAACTAACTTTAATTTCAATAAAATAACCAAAATAGGATAAAAGCCTTTTTACAAACCATCCTTGAAAATACCTCAAAAGTTAAACATCACGACTTCTACAATTAACAACTCAAGACGTGTGTTACTTAACACAATACAAGTTTCTAATCCAAAATAAGTGCGGAAGACTTCACTAAGCAAAACACTTCACGTGCACCCTACTAGCACTCATCACTCCACAGTGTAGCTAAAGTTATTCTCAACCTGAACCTGTTGCACATGCCGACAAATAAAAAGGTTAGGTTAACGCCTAGTGAGTTCAAGAGTTTACATCATGATAAAACAATTGGTTAGACAAAAGAGTTTAGCGTAAATCATGATTTCCGAAAATGGGATTTGTAGAAGAATACACCGACAACCCAATTTCCAAACGCACACCAAATCCGTGAGGAACGCCTCCAATGAAAATCATTTCTCAGCAATGGACTCAAATCCAAAACTCACTCAAGAGGTAAAAAAATAATAAATTCCCAAATAATCATCAATGCGAATAATACTCCAATAGTGGAAAACATCCAATCAAGGATGAGACATAAAATACCGTCCATCAATCATGGAAAAACAATCCATACGCATATAACACGACGCCGACAACATGGATAAACAATTACTCGAAAACAACACCCTTCGGTGACGGGGGAGACCCGATTTCATCGAATGTGGCGAACACATAAATTAAACCACAATTAATAAACACAAGTAAGCTTCATGGATGGGAAAACACATGACATCAACCATATCCCGGTCTCTAGTCAGTTTTAGACATCAACCCAAACCGGGTCTTTAGAATATTGAGGCATCAACCCAAACCGGATTTGTAGCCTAGTGAGACATCAATCCAAACCGGATCTTTAGTACACGGAGACATCAATCCAAACTGGATCTTTAGTCTAAAGTGACATCAATCCAAACCGGATCTTTAGTCAAGTGAGGCATCAACCCAAACCGGGTCTTTAGCCTAGTGCGACATCAACCCAAACCGGGTCTTTAGTCCACGGAGACATCAATCCAAACCGGATCTTTAGTCTTTAAAACCACCAAGTTCAACCCGACCGGGTCTTTACCTTGGAATCCCACCATCCAAAACAAACTTACTTAAATTAGAAACTTATACATGACGTCAAAAGAATAACCAATGCATTCAAATCATGTAATTCTCAAATACAATGCAATTCATGCAAAACATAACCCAAGCCCACATCAAGCTTATCAAAACCGGGCAACTCCCTCAAGACCCAACAGAGTCCAAATCTGAGCCATCGGCTCAAAAGATCTAATGATCGTTTGTAATACCCCGGGTAAGTTCGTTAGTGAAATTCTAATTCCGTTAAATTATTTAACTCTATAATTGATGTTTTAGGTAAGTTTAGGTGAAATTATAAGTTTAGGGGTGTTTAAGTCATTAGTGAATAGTTCAAGGTCCACTTGGTATTTATGGGTTGATATTATCACCTTAGACATTCAGATATTATCATAACTCAGCAGAAAACATTCAGTGTGTGTGTGTGTGTGTGTTTTGAGAGCAAAAGAAGAAGAAAGAAAGGTTTGGTGGCTAGGGATTCAAATTGGTATACTTGGAAGAGTTTTGAGGTATGTTTCCTTTACAATTTATGTTTGAAATTGCTAGTATATAGTTTTTATCGGTGTAGAATCAGTGATTTCATATCTGGGGTTGATTCAGTCGGTTTCTGGGTAAAAAGGACCAAACCGACAGAGGTTTCCGGACACATGATGAATGTGTCCGGGTAGTTTTGTTGATAGTGTCTGGTAGTTTCTTTATGCAGGTGTCCGGACGAATCTTGCATCCGGTAAGTTCCTCTTTTCATTAAGTTTCCGGACGAATTTAGATACCGAATGGAGTCCGGATTACTGTGGTTTCCGGATGACATCCGGATTGGTCATGTTGTCCGGAAAGTTGGGGTTGTCCGGATTGGTTGTGTTGTCCGAAAAGTCCTGTTGTCCGGATACTTTTGTGGTTTCCGGAAACTTTAGCTGTTTGGTCATTTTTGAGAGTTTAGATGCTTTTGAGTATCCAGTAACCTGTATTTTGTTGACTCGTGGTTAGGGAAGGAATGAGGACTGGATATACTGTGGACCTCACTTAACTTCGGGCTTGGGGAAATATTGAGGATAGAGTTATCTAGAGTTCTTAACTTTAGTAAGTCTTATGTGTTCTATTTGGTAAAAAGATATTGTATCTGATTGTTACAGATCCTGTGAATTCTGGGTAAAGGACTGAACCTGTTAAGAAGGCTTGTAAACGTGTTGATAAACAAACAGGTGAGTTTTACTTCAAAATGTTTTCAAAACTGGAATACATATATGTGTGTATTGGATAGGTGATAGATGATATGATTATGTGTTTATGTTTGAAATATGATATATTGAGATATTGTATTTACATGAGCATTACACTACATGGTAGTGAGTTGGCCGGGCTTAGGACCGGTGGTGTTGGCCGTAATATTCGTACGGCGGTGTTGGCTGTAATTGTCGTACAGCGGAGTTAATTTATTAATTGGCTTGCAACCAATTAATATGGCCATGGAAATGAGACAGGGAAGTGTACAAATGCATGAGTCCTAATTGGTATTTATACTTGTGATATGTATATGGTGTTTGTGTAAATGGTTTCAAACTAACAGGGATTTTCTCACTTAGACCACTAGGTCTAACCCTCATTTTGTTTTAAAATATGTATTCCAGGGCGTGGATCGGATAAGAGCAAGTAAGAGAGATAATCAGTGGATAGCTTTTGTGAAGATTTAGGATATGAAGACTAAGATGTGTTTTGCAGTTATAGTTTCATTACTAGATATTGTGCATGTAATTAGCGAAAAGTTTGTAATGAAATACCACATTTTGGTTGTAAAGACTAAGGGACCTTATTTGATATATGATGTATCTTTGTTATGTAACGACGTTATGCAATATATGTTAATTGATGCATGTTTGGAACTTTGGGATGTTACAGATGGTATCAGAGCCCTAGTTTAAGGGATTTAGGTATTCATATCTGTACTTAGACTTAAACTGCATGTGAAGTAGGATGTCCCTCTTATTGTAGAACCTTGGGATGATTAAGTATAAAAGGTAGAAGGAACATCATGTAAGGTAATTTCAGATTACACCTGGCCAGTGTAATTATGATCTTACAGGTACATGTTTGAACTAGAATACCTTGTTATATGGGGTATGTGCTTATGTGTATATTAATCTTGTCTGAATCTACAGAATGGCAAGTGGTACTCGACAAACGAATCAAGGGGGAGGAGGAAATCCTAACAGAACGAATCCAACAGTCGGGACAAGAGGAAGAGGGGGAGAAAGAGGTAGGGGCAGAACAGGCGGCAGAACTCAACCGCGAGGTACAGAATTTGTTACAAGAGACGACTTAGTGGCTGAAATGGGGAGACTTCAAGCAAATATTCAAGCTATGTTTAACCGAACTCATCATGCTGAAACCGAAATACCAGATCCTGGTTTGGAAGAAGAGATGCCCATTACTCCTACTGTTGTACCAGTGACGAAAAAGTGTGATTATAAAATGTTCCTAAGTTGTAAGCCTCCGGCCTACGCAGGAGACAGGGACCCAGTGAAAGCTATGAGGTGGTTGAAGGAGATAGAAGCTATCTTCAAGACTAGTAAATGAGCTGAAGAGGATAGAGTACTCTATGGAACTGCAATGTTGAAAGGCGGTGCTCTATACTGGTGGGAAGCTCATATTTTTTCTGGAGGATCTGATATATATTCTACTTACTCTTGGGAAGAATTCGTGATAGCTTTTAGGAAACAGTTTTGTCCCCAAGCAGCAGTTAAACAATTGGAAGGGGAGTTTATGAACTTGCAGCAAGGAAATTTATCAGTTCGGGACTATACCGCTCGTTTTCTGTTAAGGTCTCGTTTCGCGGAATACTATGTTGCTACGGAGACCATGAAGATTGAAAGGTTTATCTTTGGGTTGAATGCAGAAGTTAGAATTTTTGTGATTGCTAAAGGACCAGAAACTTTCTCCGCCGCAGTGGACGTCGCGGAAACCGTGGAGCAGGATAAAGGGAGAAGTACTAGTGATAAAGGTGCGGGAAAAAGAAAGTGGGAAGGACCACAGTATGATCCGAAGAAGTCCAGGTTTCAGAAATTTGATAACCGTCCGCCTTTCCGACCAGCGGAAAGACCTTGTCCGAAATGCAACCGTATCCACTAAGGAAATTGTCAAGTTGATCCTCGGGTTTGTAATAGGTGTGGGAAGACCGGACATGTTGCTAAAGACTGTCGAGTAACGCGGTTTTGTTTCTAATGTAATTCTCCGGATCACATACAGTCTGATTGTCCGAGGGGAAGAATACAGCAAGGGGGTACGTCAGGAAACCAGTGGTTGTTAGACCGGTAGTACCAAGACTAGAGCCGCCAAGAACAAGAGGTCGTGCATTTCAGATGACAGCAAAAGAAGCGGAGGAAACTCCGGATGTGGTTACAGGTACATTTTTCATAAACTCTACACGTGCTAAAGTGTTATTTGACTCCGGTGCAAATCGATCGTTCGTATCTCCTGCATTTGCTGCTTATCTACATTTAAAGCCTAAAGTGTTAGATCATGCTTTAATGGTAGATACTGCAAATGATAATCAAGTATCGGTTAAAGAAGTTTTTGATAGTTGTGTGATAAATATAGAGGGGTGTGGAGTACCAATTCAACTATTCCTTGTAGCTTTGATCGAGTTCGATGTGGTAGTGGGGATGGATTGGTTAGCCGAGAATCAGGCTAACATAGTCTGTGATAAGAAGCTAATTAATGTTGTCTTACCTGAGAGGGGACCGGTAGTGATTTATGGTGATCGTAGGAATCATCAGTCTTGTCTTATATCTATGATAAAAGCCCGTAAGTGTGTCAGCAAAGGTTACCCGAGTTACTTAGCTTATGTGATAGATATTAAGTCAGAAAAGAATAAGTTGGAAGATATTCCTATTGTTAGTGAATTCCCAGAAGTTTTCCCCGAAGACTTTAATAGTCTTCCGCCCGTTAGACAAGTAGAGTTTGGTATAGATCTGATTCCTGGAGCCGCTCCTGTAGCCCGTGCACCGTATCGTCTGGAACCTCCAGAGATGAAAGAAATGATGACACAACTGCAAGACCTATCCGATAAAGGCTTCATCAGACCCAGTTCTTCGCCGTGGGGTGCACCAGTTTTGTTTGTGAAAAAGAAGGATGGTTCGATGAGAATGTGTATCGACTACCGGGAACTGAATAAGCCCACGATCAAGAACAAGTATCCGCTTCCCAGAATTGATGACATCTTCGACCAATTAGTTGGAGCTTGCTATTTCTCCAATATTGATCTAAGATCTGGATATCATCAGCTGAAGGTTAAAGAAGAAGACATTCTGAAAACTGCTTTTCGCACAAGGTACGGTCACTATGAATTCTTAGTGATGCCGTTTGGACTGGCGAACGCTCCAACTGCTTTTATGGATTTAATGAATCGGGTATGTAAGTCGTATCTCGATAGATTTGTTATAGTATTTATCGATGATATACTTATCTATTCCCGATCTAAAGAA
This sequence comes from Saussurea involucrata, assembly GCA_033807775.1. NCBI lineage: Eukaryota > Viridiplantae > Streptophyta > Magnoliopsida > Asterales > Asteraceae > Saussurea > Saussurea involucrata. Next base: position 32,500,323 of record CM066316.1, read on the forward strand.
GAGCACGCGCAATATCTTCGTTTGATTCTGGAATTGTTGAAGAAGGAACAGTTGTATGCTAAATTTTCTAAATGTGAATTCTGGCTACGAGAAGTTCAGTTTATGGGGCATGTAGTTTCTGAGAAAGGCATTCAAGTCGATCCGATGAAAGTGGAAGCAATTAAAAAGTAGGAACCTCCGAGAACGCCAACCGAAGTACGTAGTTTTCTGGGTTTAGACGGCTACTATCGAAAGTTTATAAAACACTTCTCTCGTATCGCGACACCTTTGACTAAGCTGACCCGAAAGAATCTAAAGTTTGAATGGAAAGCAGAACAGGATGAAGCATTCCGGATATTGAAAGAGAAACTTTGCAGCGCACCGATTCTGTCACTACCTGAAGGTTCCGTTGACTTTGTCGTTTACAGTGATGCTTCCAAACTGGGATTGGGATGTGTATTAATGCAGCGTGGAAAGGTTATTGCTTATGCTTCTAGACAACTGAAAGATCATGAACGACAATACCCTACACACGACATGGAACTTGCAGCAGTTGTTTTCGCGCTAAAGATTTGGAGACATTATCTATACGGCTCTAAATGTCAAATTTATACATATCATAAGTGTCTCCAACATCTCTTCGATCAACGGGAATTGAATATGAGGCAAAGAAGATGGCTAGAACTGGTGAATGATTATGACTGTGAAATTCTTTATCATCCGGGAAAAGCGAACGTGGTAGCTGATGCACTGAGTCGTCAAGAAAGGAGTGGAACAATAAAAGCCATTGCACTACGAGTTGAACTTCTACCAAACATCTTTGACGAATTGCAGAAGTGTCAAATAGAAGCATATCAAGAAGAACTTTTGAAATCAAAACGGTTAGTGGGGATATCAGCATCGCTCGTAAAAGATGATCGTGGGTTATTGTCTCTGGGGAACAGAATTTGGGTGCCTCGTTTGGGTGGTTTACGTGATCGGGTACTACAAGAAGATCATCAATCTCGTTTCTCTATTCATCCAGGTACGAATAAGATGTATAAAGATCTAAAACAATTTTATTGGTGGCCGGGAATAAAAAGGAGCATTGCTCAACATGTGGAAGGTTGTACTACTTGTAAGAAGGTAAAGATTGAACATCAAAAACCGTTTGGTCAGTTACAACGATTAAAAATACCTATGTGGAAATGGGATCAGATCACTACAGATTTCATCACGAAGTTACCAAGGACTCCGAAAGGATTTGATGCCATTTGGGTGATCGTTGACAGGTTAACAAAGTCTGCTCACTTTCTACCGATAAAGGAAACTGATTCGTTAGAACGACTAGCCAAGTTGTACATTGACGAAATAGTAACCCTACATGGAGTTCCAATCTCGATTATTTCTGATCGTGATAGTCGTTTTACTTCAAGGTTCTGGAAGAGTTTTCAAAGAGAAATGGGGACACAAATAAAGCTAAGTACAGCGTATCATCCTCAAACTGACGGTCAGAGTGAAAGAACGATTCAGACTTTGGAAGATATGCTAAGGGCATGTATTGTTGATTTTGGGGGATCGTGGGATAAGCACTTGCCTTTGATCGAATTTGCATATAATAACAGTTACCATTCCAGCATACAAGCGGCACCGTTTGAAGTACTATATGGTAGAAAATGTCGAACTCCTCTGTGTTGGAATGAAGTGGGAGAGAAACAGTTAGCAGGGCCGGATATAGTTCAGTTAACCACGGATAAGATTACTCAGATTCGGGAGCGATTGAAAATGGCTCAAGACAGACAGAAAAACTACGCGGACCGACGCCGAAAGCCGTTAGAATTTCAAGTTGGAGATTTTGTTATGTTAAAATTCTCACCTTGGAAAGGAGTCATTCGATTTGGGAAACAAGGTAAACTTAGTCTGAGGTACATTGGACCATTTGCAATTACGGAAAGAATCGGGGAATAGCCTATAGGTTAGATCTTCCGCCAGAGTTGAGCAGGATTCACAACGCCTTTCATGTGTCAAATTTCCGAAAGTGTTTGGTTACGCAAGATCAGGCCATTTCTCTACCAGATATACAAGTAGATGAAAAGCTTAATTATGTGGAGGAACCTGAAGCCATTGTTGACCGAAAAGTTAAGGTATTGCGGAAGAAGGAGATCAGACAAGTGAAAGTACAGTGGCGACATCATAAAGGGCAGGATGCTACTTGCGAATCAGAATCAGAGATGAGAACTAAATACCCATACCTTTTTGCCTAATCGAATTCCGGGACGGAATTCTTTTAAAGGGGAGATGATGTAATACCCCGGGTAAGTTCGTTAGTGAAATTCTAATTCCGTTAAATTATTTAACTCTATAATTGATGTTTTGGGTAAGTTTAGGTGAAATTATAAGTTTAGGGGTGTTTAAGTCATTAGTGAATAGTTCAAGGTCCACTTGGTATTTATGGGTTGATATTATCACCTTAGACATTCAGATATTATCATAATTCAGCAAAAAACATTCAGTGTGTGTGTTTTGAGAGCAAAAGAAGAAGAAAGAAAGGTTTGGTGGCTAGGGATTCAAATTGGTATACTTGGAAGAGTTTTGAGGTATGTTTCCTTTACAATTTATGTTTGAAATTGCTAGTAGATAGTTTTTATCGGTGTAGAATCAGTGATTTCATATCTGGGGTTGATTCAGTCGGTTTCTGGGTAAAAAGGACCAAACCGACAGAGGTTTCCGAACACATGATGAATGTGTTCGGGTAGTTTTGTTGATAGTGTCCGGTAGTTTCTTCATGCAGGTGTCCGTACGAATCTTGCATCCGGTAAGTTCCTCTTTTCATTAAGTTTCTGGACGAATTTAGATACCGGATGGAGTCCGGATTACTGTGGTTTCCGGATGACGTCCGGATTGGTCATGCTGTCCGGAAAGTTGGGGTTGTCCGGATTGGTTGTGTTGTCCGAAAAGTCCTGTTGTCCGGATACTTTTGTGGTTTCCGGAAACTTTAGCTGTTTGGTCATTTTTTAGAGTTTAAATGCTTTTGAGTATCCAGTAACCTGTATTTTGTTGACTCATGGTTAGGGAAGGAATGAGGACTGGATATATTGTGGACCCGACTTAAGTTCGGGCTTGGGGGAAATATTGAGGATTGAGTTATCTAGAGTTCTTAGTTTTAGTAAGTCTTATGTGTTCTATTTGGTAAAAAGATATTGTATTTGATTGTTACAGATCCTGTGAATTCTGGGTAAAGGGTTGAACCTGTTAAGAAGGCTTGGAAACGTGTTGATAAACAAACAGGTGAGTTTTACTTCAAAATGTTTTCAAAACTGGAATACATATATGTGTGTATTGGATAGGTGATAGATGATATGATTATGTGTTTATGTTTGAAATATGATATACTGAGATATTGTATTTACATGAGCATTACACTACATGGTAGTGAGTTGGCCGGGCTTAGGACCGGTGGTGTAGGCCGTAATATTCGTACGGCGGTGTTGGTTGTAATTGTCGTACAACGGAGTTAATTTATTAATTGGCTTGCAACCAATTAATATGGCCATGGAAATGAGACAGGGAAGTGTACAATTGCATGAGTCCTAATTGGTATTTATACTTGTGATATGTATATGGTGTTTGTGTAAATGGTTTCAAACTAACAGGGATTTTCTCACTTAGGCCACTAGGTCTAACCCTCATTTTGTTTTAAAATATGTATTCCAGGGCGTGGATCGGATAAGAGCAAGTAAGAGAGATAATCAGTGGATAGCTTTTGTGAAGATTTAGGATATGAAGACTAAGATGTGTTTTGCAGTTATAGTTTCATTACTAGATATCGTGCATGTAATTAGCGAAACGTTTGTAATGAAATACCACATTTTGGTTGTAAAGACTAAGGGACCTTATTTGATATATGATGTATCTTTGTTATGTAACGACGTTATGCAATATATGTTAATTGATGCATGTTTGGAACTTTGGGATGTTACATCGTTTATCAAAATCAACTCATGCAAATGAAGTGCATCTAACCCACATCATGCAAACTCATGCTCCGAGGCATGATTATCTCACAACCCCTTCATCGCCACTTTCCCAATGAAGTCAAATCATATATGCATATATATATATATATATATATATATATATATATATATATATGTGTGTGAGTGTGTGTGTGTGTGTGTGTGTACGTGTACGCCAATCTTTTATAATTCAACAATGCATATAATCTGTCGTAGTTGGTTAGACCCAAAGGTACTAAGAATACAAAATCATCAAACGGTCTTCACATATAAGGTCAAACACTCAAAGAGGCACATACTCAAAAAAAACGCAATTAAGCACATAACACATCCAAGGCTCCACCTCGAGCTACTAAAACCGGCAAACACTCAAAAGATCCATTTGAGTAGAAATCAAGCCCTTGAAGGCAAAATAAACGTTTGGCTAAATACGTTTTACCCACACGGTTACGTAAACCAAATACATCGTTACCCAAAATCTTCGCCTTTTTAATTCTCAATTGGCCTTCGGCCCAAACAAAAGGTTTACTCCTCTCAAAACATTCATAAGGTCGAGATTGACCAAAATCCCCAAATGTGGGTGTTCTACAAGATTTGTAAAGTTCAACACTTTGATTAATCAAAACCCACCAATTTACTCAACAATTGATAATTTTGTATAAAGCACATAGATACTTTAAAATAAACATTTTGGCATGTACAGCGTTTTCACAAAAAAACTTGAACTCACCTTGCTAGATTTAGGCTAAATCTAGATTTTCCCCAAACGTAAACTCCTTTGAAGAAACACGAATCCTTAAGCCAAAACTTCCAAAAACCTAGATCCATAAGTTTCCAACCATGAGTGAACATATTCATCCACTTTAAAACCATTCCCCAAACATCTTATATAAAAATCTCCATTTTGACCAAAACCCCAATATTAACCTAACTTCCCCAAAATCATCCAAACCAAGATTTGATAAGCATACAAACTAGGAAGCCATCAATGGAGCATTTATAACTCATATGAAAGTATATAGAAGCTGGGAGGATGAACTCACCACTTAGGTTTTGGTGAAAACCTAGAAAACCCCAAAATCTCTAATGTTGTGGATGAAACTTGCTCTTGCATCAATAAATGAAATCACTAGCATAAAATGGAGGAGGAACGAATTAATCTCCAAGAAAAAGCCCCAAAATCAGTTAGGGTTTGTGAGGGAAAGAGGGGAAACGATTTGGAGAGAAGAGGAAGAGATTCGAGAGCGAGAAATGAGAGACTTACCACCACCAAACACCCTTGAATCTTCCAATGAAATTCAAAACTAACACTTTATCCTTGAAAAGCTCTAAAAATCAAAACCTTGGCAATTTGAATCGCCAAAAACGGAGGTGAAATGAGTGAGATATGAGGAAATGAAGTTTAGGGCTAAAATCTCGCATTTATGCTCATCAGACGCGATGCGGACGTCCGCGTGGAGTATGCGGACGTCCACGAGCACCCGACCAACTTTCTGCTGCTTCCGCGAAAGCATACGCGGACTTCCACACCATGCGGACGTCCACAAGCACCATGCAGACGTCCACATGACCCTGGTTTCCCGATTTATTTCCCGACCACTGTTTTGGTCATAACTTCTTCGTTTTAGCTCCGTTTTCGCTCCGGAAAGGCTCATTGGATTCGTATTTGAATTCCCCATCCAACATAACCATAAAATCTAGGATTCAATCCAAAATTCTATTTTTTCCTTATTTATCGTAAAAGACCGATACCTTTCAAAAATCGGGGTGTTACAAGGACCGATTCAAAAGGACGTTTTGAGTTGTGCTTCGTTGCCCTTGGACCCGCGGTACGTAAATTAACACTTCATATGTTTACACATTATAAATTATAACATTTACAAAGGGAAACCACCTACGTTTTTGCAGATCCGCGCATTTCTGGCAAATCTGCGTCGTGCCTTGGTAATAGACGCTACCCATTTAAAGGGTGTTACTTGGGTATGATGTTCCTGGCGGTTGCCATAGACGGGAATAACAACATCGTGCCCGTAGCTTTCGGAGTAGGCAAGTCCGAGACCGGGGAGGAGTGGACTGGGTTTCTGTCCATGTTGAGACAATCTATCGGAGACCCGGAAGGGTTGGTGTTTATGTCCGACAGGGCTCCTTCCATAAGCGCCGCAATCTCTGCCACGTACCCAAACACCCCTCACGCCCTATGTTTTCGACATTTGGAGATGAACGCCAAAAGCCAGGACAAACGTATTACAACTCACCACACCATCTACTGGAACATGCAAAGTGTATACGGTTCGGGAGTTTGATCGGTACATGAATGCACTACGATTTAGTGCCGCTCGTGCCGCAAAAGTTATGGACGATGTTGGACCGGAGAGGTGGTCGACGGCCCATTTTCCTGCACAACGTTATGACATTCTGACCTCCAATAGTGCATAGTCGGAGAATGCACTCTCTTATTTTGCTCGTAGATTACCGATTGTACAACTTATGGAGTACTTCCGGACCTTTCAACAAGAGTGGTACCAACTTCGACGCCGAAAAGGAGGTGAAATGTGTAATAGACTCACACCAAAGGCGGAGGAGATAATTCTCATTAGGGTGGGAAGTTTGCGGCATGGAGGAGAAATGCGTACCAACTTATGGAGTACTTCCGGACCTTACAACTTATGGAGTACTTCTGACCATGTTTGTTCATGTCTTCACTGTCAAAAATCTGGGTTACCGTGCGGTCATGTTATCGCTGCTGCAAGGCATATGAGTCGCAGAGATTGCAGCGATTTGCCTGTAAATTTCTACACGTCCAAAACTTACCGAGAAATATATTGGGAGGTAATAAATCCAGCTGGACCCCCTGAATCATGGGTGTCTCCTCACGACTCCCTTCCACCATGCTATCCAACGTTAATAACTAATAACAGAGTCGGGAGGCCAAGAAAGAACGACTGACGTCCATCTCGTGGTGAAGATCTTATACAAAGAAAATGTAGTCGATGCCAAGCAATATGACATACTCATGGAGAGTGTCCAACTCCCGCCCCTTCAAGCGTGCCAAGGAGTAGACGGTCAGTTAGCCAAAGAAGTAGCATACAGGGCCCGTCGAAGCTAGAACCACATGAAAGTATAAGATATGATAGCATTGATCTGAACATTAATTTCCCTTGATTTTAACGACTAAATCTTATATGCTAAGTGCTCTTGTTTTTATATATAACATGATTTTATCTACTTTATCGTCCCATGTAATTTAGCAAACATAAGAGATCTAATGAGTAATTTAACAAAGTTTGGGAACCTAAGTTGTAATTTAGCAAACATAAAAGACCTAAGTTGTATTATAACAAAGACAGGGACAAAAGTGTATAGAGAGCAGAGACCAAAAATGTAAATATTGGACTCATTACAAATGTATCGAAAAGACAAATATAATGATATAACTTGTTAAAATGAAAACGTGTTTCTTTAACATATTTTCTTAATATACAATTATATATGTTAATATGATGAATGTAAAAAATGAAAATTAGAAAAAGAACCATTTTCAAGATTTTATAAAAGATGAGATGATGGGTAACTTGCATGTAGTTTAAATGGCTAAAAATCAAGTTTTAGAACTGAAAATAATTGTATGGGGATGAGTCAAATAGGATTGCATGCAAAAAGGAATAAGAATTTTGGGTAAAAAGTCAAGAGAATGCACATGCATATTGGACAGCTTGCTGTCAGATTCCACACCCCTCTTCAAATGGTCATATCTCACTCAATAAAACTCCAAATTGAGTAATTTATTTTCTGGAAATTATTTTCATGTGTTAGGATTCAAACTCAAGTGGTTTCACTCAAAAACTCAAAGATTTCGTCTACCAAACAGTTTTCACAAAAACAGTGCGCAACCAACAAAGTTTTCTGTCATATATTACGTCAAGTATTATTTCACAAAAACAGTACTTAACCACCTCTAAAAATTATGAAACTTATGTCAAAAGTTTCCTAACTCATTAAACCACTTGGACATAAAATATCTTGACCTAAATATACCTGGAGGTTACCCAAAAGTGGACACAAAGTGACACCAAAATCTGGACAGCAAAGGACAAATGTCTTACTATAATTGAAGACTAACTTCTAATCCCATTTCATCATTTTATGATGAAATTGTGGAATATATATGTATATCTGATATTTATATATTTATGCATTTTATTTACTCTTGATCCCATTTCATCATTTTATGATGAAATTGTGGAATATACATATATATAACATATCTATATATACTTATGCATTTTATATATTCTTGATCTCATTTCATCATTTTATGATAAAATTGTGGAATATATATATATATATATATATATATACTATACATTTATATTTATGCACTTTAAATACTTCGTCTTTTCATTCAAAACCCTTATTTATCGTTCTTACGATAAAATTTCGGTTTATATATATATATATATATATACTATATATATACATTCTTTAAACCCTTTTCGTTACTTATTACGACGAAATTGCGGTAACTTTAATCTAACAAGAACGAAGTATACATATCCAAGTCTCGAGCTCGATTAGTGCTTATTCTTCTGCTTATTGGGTTTATATAGCTATTACAATACACTCAGTTTCCAACCAATTGTGTTTAGAAAACAAGAGATGTTATGCATATATAAGTGTGAGTTTTTCTTTGACAACAACTCTTGCATACATACTTTCAAACTTGAAGGAAAACTATGTAGTTGATGTGCGTATCCACTGTAAACCTTAAAGAGATATATAGCTTTTTTGATATTGTAGCTGACATAAAAGAAATTATGGAATTTGATATGATAAAAGTGGAATGATTTGTTACTCATGGTGCTTTTAAGGACATATCTTAGAGCTAGGTGACAACCATGAGGAATTAGTTTACTGATGACCGATAGAGAGTGGTGGCACGGATCTTATATGCTCTAGAATAAGCTCTGCTGTCATTGGAGGCTATTTGGAGTGTTCACTTTGGCACTGCATTATGTTGGAAGGATATGGGTGCATGATATGTGATACCGGGAGTTCCGTCTTTCATTTCAGTTTTCATTTTACAAATCACAAAACAGCCGAACACCAGTGGCGAATGGCGATTAGCGAACAGCCGAACACCACCACCGTCCACCCTTAGCCACCACCGTCCGGCGTCCACCCCTAGCCACCACCATCCGACTTCACGCACGCAGCCACGCACAGTCGCACACAGCAGGCAGCAGCAGTCGACTCCATTTCAAGTTTCAACATTTCAACCTTTCAGGTAATTTGTTTGTAAATTTGTGTTGTTTAAGATTATAAGAATTTTTTTGTTTGATGTGGACTTTGTTTGTATTTGTACTCTCTTTCAAGAAGTCATTTTCCTTTCAAGAACAGTTATAACCGATCTAAAAGAGAGAATAAGAAACAAAAAAATCTCAAACCAGGCACAGAACACGCAATTGCAAGAAGAGGGGCGAGAAATCTTACGGGAAATTCAATCAGGTATGCGAATATGAGAACTATACAAAGAAACATTCAGCCCCTCTTTCAAATTCATTTGCACAGAAAACTATACATTTTCTTGTTTCTTTGTATAGTTTCCTATTTTCATTGTTTGGCAAAAAAAAAACTAGCTAGTAGCTAGCTTTTTTTTTCTGGGTACATGTTTGGATAGCAATAAACTAGCTTTTTGAAACGCTACTTGGAGTAGCTTTTCACTAGCTTTTTGTATATATTCCAATATTACCCTTATTGATATCAATTATTATTTATTAACTATTATTATAAATAAATAAATATTATTTTATTTTATTATTATAAATTAATAAATATTAACTGAAAATTATTAAATTAAATTTTAATCACTTAATATTAATTTTTATTTATTTAGAGTTATTGTTAATTATATAAATTATTTTTATTTATTTTTAAGTAACAATAAATATGTTTTAATTGTCAATTACTATAAATCTTGTCAATTATTTTATGATTATTTTTTTATATTGTATATAGCGGTTATTTAAAATCATAAATTAATATATATTTCTTCTAAAACATGTTTTAACAAATTCAAATTTTATAATATATATGTAGTAATAAATTTTAAATACATATAATTAACATGTTATGTTATTTAATTTTTGTTACTACATTGGTTGTATTAAGTAACATATTATATTTCTGTAATTCTTTAATTATATAATCAAATATTGTAATTGATAATTTATTGAAGATGCCCTTTTTGGTCATTTTACATGTTTATAAGTTAGTTTTCCCAAACGTGACTTTTTCATCAGCTGGCTTATGAGTCAACAGCTAGCTTATGAGCTAGTTTTATGTGCTAGTTTGCCAAAGTCATTAATGACTTTTGCATTGGAGATGCTCTTATCAACTATTTAAAGTGGACTGTCATATCCTACCACAGCCCCATCAGCCCCGATCGGGGATGAGGTTTCCCCGCTAAATTGGGTACCGGGTACGATATGGGGAATCCCCGAATACCAAAGCGCCCTTGGGCCTCCCTGGCAGCCGTATCAGAATCATGATATGTGGATTGAATCATGATATGTGGATTGAATCATAATAACATGTGTGGTAATGTTAAATTTTCAGATGACAACCACAAACTTCAATGGTGATGAGAAGTTAAAACGCAACTATTTAACAAACCGAGATATTTAAATCGGTTTTTTTTATAAAATATGGGCTAGACATGTGATTTGGGCTAAACAAATTACTTTGATTAAGAAAAAGCCCACATGTATTCCAATTGTGAGAAGCCTGATCCACCACTTTCCAATTTTTAGATTTCAAAAAAAAAAAAAAAACTTACGCGCAACTGGTTCCTTCTCTTCCTCGTTGCCTCGTCTCCCCAGTCCCCCTCCCCCTGCGATTGACGAACTCACGACAGTCACGGTCGTTTCCTCCTCCCCTGCCGCCCTGCGCTCTTGTTCCTCGTCGTCTCAGCAGTCAACACAACAGCAGCAAGCCAGCAATCAATTTGGCATTCGGGGGAATTGGGGATTTTGGATTTTCGCGATTTTGAAGGAGCAACACAAGAATCAGCTCTTGTAAGTGATTTATGGATTCTTTAACTTCTTTACTCTTAGTTTATTACTTCTTGTTACAGATTGTGTATTGTTTTTGGGTATTTTCTGGATTCTTTAAACTCGTACCATAAAATTTTACACCTTGTTCTTGAGTTTTTTTTTAAGGAGGGAAAGGAAAGGGTTGCTGGTTGTATGTATGAATTTATGGTGACTGTATATCTATTTTGATTTTGCACACCAGGTGTTTGTGAATATGCCTAGCTCAATTTCATTGTCTTGTTCACCTTGCACACATACATATTAACTTAGAAAATCATATAGATATCAACAGCACTTAACCGGGTCTTTTTATTTGCTATATGATTAGATTTGCAATGGACGATAACTTATACCTTAACCGGGTCTTTATAAACTAGTTTCTCGTTTTTGGCTTCTAGTATTTGATGTTAACAGTAATTAACTAGTTTTTTGTATTATGACATTATGACTTGGATCAAAAGAAACAAAACTTGTAGGTGGAAAAGACATTTAACGCCATAAGAAAGTGATGGTCTACATTCCACCGTCCAAAGTCTAGTTACCATTATTGCTCGCTTCCTACAAAGTTTTAAAATATCAACGATGTGCACACACGTGTAATTCATGAGGAACTAGTTTTTGTACATATGGTCTTGACAAAAAAAAAACTAGGATCAGGACTGTATTAAAAAAGATTACTAGTTTCATTTGTAACATCAAAAAGATACATTTGGGACAATTGAATAAGGGTGGTCTAAAGATAGGTTAGATGGTTTAAATTGAAATATAGATTTCAAGTGTTACTATAGGCGGCCATAGTTTTTATGCAATCAATTGAGTCAGCCTTGTTTTTATGCACTCTTTACTCAATAACTTAAAATGCAAAACTAACATTTAAGTAGTTTTATTATTTTATTTATTAAAAGCATCGAAGAACATTGATCTAGTCACTACAGTCAGCTTGGAGATTATATTTTTTTGCTTCTGATGCAAACGAACTGGAATTATTCTGTAGACCATTACCATTATTTGAACGTTATTTTTTTTACTTATTAAATGCATAGAACAACATTGATCTACGCACTACAATCAACTTGCAATCAACTTGGAGACTGTGAAGACTAAGGGTGGGTTGGATACCATTTATAGTTAGAAGTCGAGCCTGAAAACTCACGATGAATCCTTTCTTGTTTCTTGCGACAATACATTAAAACTGATAATTAGTTGCATTAGACTGACTTTTCGATTTTTTTTACCAAAGTTGAAGTTGTTAAAAACTTAGAATGCAAATATAATATTAGACTGACTTTTCGATTTTTTTTTAAACTTATTAAATGCACAGAACAACAGTGATCCAGGCACAACAATCAACTTGGAGTTATGAAGACTAAGGGTGGGTTGGATACCCTTTATAGTTGGAAGTCAAGCCTGGAAACCCACGATGAAGTTTTTCTGAAGAAGCTTCAAAATGAAGGAGGACTCTTCACGCCTCTCTTTTTGGCGGATGCAAAAATAAAACTACTAACGCCTTTGATTGAATTACTTCTCAAGAAGTACGACCATGAATTGAACGTCTTCAAGGTGAAGGGAAAAAGTCTTTCCGTAACGCTCGAAGATATTCTGTATCTAACGCATTTGCCAATTGATGGCAAACCGGTCTTGTGCAAGGAGTCTCCGAGTGAGGTTGCTTCTGAAGAAGTCTTCGGCGATAAGAAGGCAATGAAGATCCGGGACCTTAAAAGTATCGCGTTTGATAAGGAGAATGATGAGAGGCAACGGAAGGTTGCCGTGTTGAAGATGATAATTGGTTGCTTCATCATGCCGGGCTACAATGGGTATGAAGTTTCCTCCACATACGTGGACTTTCTAAAGGATTTAGATGAAGTCCCAAAGTATGCCTGGGGTGCAGCCTTATTAGCTTTTCTGGTTCACGGGTTGCGGGGATGTCACAGGTTGCAGGAAAACAAGCCCCAAAAAGAAGGAATAAATGGCAACTTTTGGATTGTCTTGGTAAGTGAGTTTTCAGTTTTTGAGAATATATATCTTTTGTTTCGAGCTTTTTTATATATCATTTTCCTTGTTTTGCAGGCTTTTTTCTTTGTACGCATTCCCAAATTGTGGGATATTATGGGGATCACAACGTCACAAAGAACGGACGCACAACCTCTGTTGTCATGGGTTCTTAAAAACCTGCAAAACAAATGCAATGACAACAGAGGAAGCTACGTCACGGCAGTGGAAGCTTTTCTCGATGAGGATGATGTTACGAATGAGGTCACTTCTAATACCTTTGATTGAGAGATTTCTTAGGCTTGGCACCTTAGGTTGTTTGTATGACACTAACTTTGATTGTTTCTATGAACAGAACATCATTTGGAGGCCCTATCTCGGTTGTGAATTGCCAAGTGCTTTGCAAAGCCAAAGTGATTCACAGAGATTCCTTAGGCTTGGCCCCATTTTCAACAACAACTATGTGGTGCATCATCGACCAGATCGTGTGAAAGCGCAATTCGGGATCCTAGATGATGATTCTACATGGATTAAAGAGTTTGAATATGAAATCAAGTATACGGATAATCGTGGGCAATTTAAACGGAAATACGAGGCAATATACGAGAAAGAGCTTCTTTTGTATAAGAAAAATATTATGTTTGGAAGTGGCCCTTCATCAGGGTCAAAGACTAATGATGTGGAGGTTAAGATTAGATATATTAGCATCTAAATTTCATGCCATATACCATCATCTGGGCAGATTCACAGATGATGAAATCTCCTTCACAGATGATGTTGCAGGCCCTTCAGGGCCAAATACTAATAATGTGGAGGTTAAGATTAGATATATTAGCATCTAAATTTCATGCCATATACCATCATCTGGGCAGATTCGAAAGATCTGATATATCATTTTTAACTTTGCAGGAAGAAGATGATGATGATGAAACTATTTATCGTGAAAACGCCTTCACAGATGATGTTGCAGGTTAATAAAATGTTCTTGCATGCATGTTGTGGCAGGTTATAAGTAGCAAATGTTACAATTACAAATTTTTGTTTGAGTGCATAATTATTGTTTGTATTTACGCATTGTTGGCGATAGAACATGCGGTGGGGCGATTCTGTCGGTATAGGTCGGGTAACGGGCTCATAACTTAAACATTTTACATACGATTACCTTGAGCAAGTGTTTTTATATCCGGTTGATTTATCCCTTGTGCGGATTGGAACTATTTTCTATGACAACATTGTTAAACTCGTTAAACCCGTGATCTCACCAACTAGTGCATTAGTTGACCTCTCATTTACATGCTTTTCAGGTGAGCGTCCTTAAGGTTGGGACTTAGGAAGGCTACACGTGATGAAGCTTTCTTTTCTATCTTTTATTTATGTTCATTTCCCTTTCGTAAAAACGATTGTAAAAGACAAGGTTTTAACCTTTTGAATGTATTTTGATGGTTGATGTGATCTTGTAACTTTTGCTATGAAACTTGAGCTGCACATCCCGTGTTTCCGCTTTAGCGGGGTGTGACAAAATGCGTACCAACTTGTGGAGTACTTCCAGACCTTACAACTTATGGAGTACTTCTGACCATGTTTGTTCATGTCTTCACTGTCAAAAATCTAGGTTACCGTGCGATCATGTCATCTCTGGTGCAAGGCATATGAGTCGCAGAGATTGCAGCGATTTGCCTGTAAATTTCTACACGTCCAAAACTTACCGAGAAACATATCGGGAGGTAATAAATCCAGCTGGACCCCCTGAATCATGGGTGTATCCTCACGACTCCCTTCCGCCATGCTATCCAACGTTAATAACTAATAACAGAGTCGGGAGGCCAAGAAAGAACGACTGACGTCCATCTCGTGGTGAAGATCTTATACAAAGAAAATGTAGTCGATGCCAAGCAATAGGACATACTCATGGAGAGTGTCCAACTCCCGCCCCTTCAAGCGTGCCAAGGAGTAGACGGTCAGTTAGCCAAAGAAGTAGCATACAGGGCCCGTCGAAGCTAGAACCACATGAAAGTATAAGATATGATAGCATTGATCTGAACATTAATTTCCCTTGATTTTAACGACTAAATCTTATATGCTAAGTGCTCTTGTTTTTATATATAACATGATTTTATCTACTTTATCGTCCCATGTAATTTAGCAAACATAAGAGATCTAATGAGTAATTTAACAAAGTTTGGGAACCTAAGTTGTAATTTAGCAAACATAAAAGACCTAAGTTGTATTATAACAAAGACAGGGACAAAAGTGTATAGAGAGCAGAGACCAAAAATGTAAATATTGGACTCATTACAAATGTATCGAAAAGACAAATATAATGATATAACTTGTTAAAATGAAAACGTGTTTCTTTAACATATTTTCTTAATATACAATTATATATGTTAATATGATGAATGTAAAAAATGAAAATTAGAAAAATAAAATGTATAAAGTAAAATAATTATAGAGGTATAAAATGAAATTATATATGAAACCATTTCTATATGAAAGGATAATAAAATTCCAAAGAATAAAAATTATTATCCTTTCATTTTCTTCATATTCTTTTTTTCCTTACCAAATTCAAGAACGCAACCTTAAAGACACACATCTACAGATTTGACAAGTACTGCGTTAACCCAATTCATCCAAACTTCATGAACAATATCTTCAATGGGTTCACCAATGTTGACGTTTATATCATCTCAAAATTCCCACATCACCATATAAGTAGTAATTCAATATCTTGAGACATATAATCATAAACCCAAAAATAATTAAAACAATGCGATTAAAATCATTAAATCATAGCCAAAGATGTGATAAAATCCAAACTTCATAAACCAAATATTAATTATGCTGTCAAAATGTGACAGGACAGAGCCACCATAACAAATTGGATTGCAAAAACAACACCCAACAAAAGATTTTTACAAACTTGTTTGCACCGAGTTCCCTGTATTACCTTGTTGCCCACTAGATAGAAGGCAAGTACTGGTAGATAAAGCCAACCAAGCATTACTCCTCTGGGCAGATTGTGTCTAGAACTCTTGGGAAGCAGAGCCAATCTCACCTTTATCCTTGCCAACCTTCTTTGGTAGCAATATCTGATTAATGTTTGGTAAAACACCACCATTTGCAATTGTCACAGACCCCAACAATCTGCTAAGTTCCTCATCGTTCCTCACTGCCAACTGTATATGCCTCGGAATGATTCTAGTCTTCTTGTTATCCCTTGCAGCATTGCCTGCTAACTCTAAAACCTAAATCCAGATATCAAAACAATATGTTTATGAACAATTAGAAACAAATAATTCTAACAGAATGAATTCAATAATATATCATCACTCACAAGTGAATACCCCAATCAAAAACATAAGTAAATCAAATCAAAATCCAATTTTGAAATTGAAATCTTATATATCACACTGATAGTTTAGTTTAAAGCCTTCTAACTGGATTACCTAATCCAGAGTACAATAAAACATAATTTTAAAAAAAATTACATGTTTAATCCAAAACAGAAACGACGAGTGAGAAAACATCTACTCATTCAAATAGAAACCGATCAGAATGAATAGAAAGTACAACCACAAACCAAAATTAAGTAAATACGAACGACAAAATTTTGACCAAAACCGAAATCAAATCAAATATTTTATACTGGAAACTTACACATCACACTGATATTCAAAGAAAAGGCAAAAATTTACTTAGGTTAGAGCCTAAATCACTAGAATCACAAGGCAGAGCACAACAAAGGATCCCAATTGCACCAAAAATGCAATTTGAATTCAAAACAGAAGCGATTGGTGTAAAAACAAATACGCACTCAGGTACAAAAAGGTAATAATAAAAAGGAAGTAGAAAGATAAATCCAAACTCAGTAAATAAGGACGGAAAACAAAAAATTGGCGACGAGAAAGTACCTCAGCGGCGAGGTATTCAAGGACGGCGGATAGGTAAACAGGGGCTCCGGCACCTACACGCTCGGCATACTTTCCAGCCTTGAGAAATCTAGCGATCCTACCGACGGGAAACTGAAGACCGGCCTTGGAAGATCGGGAGACAGATTTTGTAGACTTAGGTTTTCCTCTTCCTCCTTTCTTGGCATCGGCATCAGACTTGGAACTCATTTTCTTGAAGTGTGATGGATCTGAAGGATAAACCCTAACCCTAGTTTTTCACAGAGCGGTAGAGACTTTTGATTTGGTACTGTGCGTTGTACGACTTTATAGTGGAAGTCTCTTCGTTTTGATTAGTCGGACCAACTTCACAAGGATTGCCAACGTGGCACTCTCGTTTCTGAGATTCTTTATTGCGCGGGAGAGTGCTAAATTTTTGAGCCATCGGATTTTGTGAAATACCAAATCTAACCCTAGGTGTATTTTTAAAATAAAAATAAGAGTAAAGTTCACTTTTGGTCCTTAAAGTATGTCAATTTCAACGGATTTCGTCCTTAAAGTTCATTTTTTTTAAAAAGACCCTGACCTATCATACTTTCTCTCGCTTTTGGTCCAAAGGACTCACACCGTTTAAATGTTGACGTTAGTACCCACACACGTGCATCTCACGTGAGGGTATTTTTGTCAATTCACATTTATTTAAAACCAAGATCCTTCTTCAACGGTTCAACCCCTCTCTCTCTATCTTTACCTTCTCTCTCTTTCTCGCACTCCCCACCCCCGAACCCTGTTACCTTCTTCTTCAACATTTGATCACGCATCAATGGTGATATGCAGATGTGGATTTCAGTCAACAATCAGAACCTCTTGGACCACTTCAAATCCAGGGCGTCGATTTTATTGTTGTTCAAGAGAGGTAAGTTGGTAATGTTCAGTTTAAATTTTTTGTTTTTTACCTAATCTTCATTTGCCTACAACAGGAAAAAAGTTGTGGCTTTATTTGTTGGTTAGATGGACCTGTGTGTGGTCGTTGCAGTGAAGTAATTTTTGGTTTATTGAGATCTAAAAGGATGGCTGAGGAAGCTTCTGCAGTAGCTGTTCAAGAAGCTCAGAGGGTGAAGAAGATTTTGGTTATTACTTTGGTGTCCATTGTAATGTACTTCATTTATGGGTTTTTGAGTTAAGGTGAATTAGATGTTCATTAAGGTGCTCTGCACAATGTTTTAGTTAGGTTAATGATAGGTTTTAGTTAGGTTAATGTTAGGTGCAACAATTTGTTAGTTGTTCATGTTATGGTCAGTGTAATGTTTTTGGTTAGTAATGAATGTGGATTACTTATGATCAATTGATGTGTTGCTTGAACCAATTTAAACTTCTGATCAATATGCTGATTACTTCTGTTGGGAACTGAAGATTTGCTAAGTATGGATAGTACTGCCAGAGCAACATTACTACTGCCGGTTAATGCTGCTGGAACAAACTTAATACTGCAAGACAAAGTTAATGCTGATGGAACTTGGTTAGTACTGCTGATGCATAACGAAAACAGTTAGTACTGCTTGTCATGGTTAGTACTGCTGATGCATAACGAAAACAGTTAGTACTGCTTGTCATGGTTAGTACTGCTGAAGCAAGGTTAGTACTGCTTGTCATGGTTAGTACTGCTGAAGCAAGGTTAGTACTGCTTGTCATGGTTAGTACTTCTGTGATGCAAGGAATACATGGTGATTCTATTCTTTACTTCCTCCTTTGTGGCAAAAGCTTGGCCAGGATAAAAGCTAACATCAGGGTTGTTTTGTGGCTGTTGTTTTTGACTCTTTCTCAACTTCCTCAACTCCCTCTTCCTTCCTATTTCAAACTCACCACTGGAACCACTCTCAAACTCCTCAAAGTCTATTGCTTCCTGGGAACCTACATGTACTTCATCCTCATTCTCATGTGTCTCATTACCCACCCACTCAGCTTCCCAATCCACATTTTCATTAAACTGAGTCATGTCTACTTCAGCCATGTAGTCAAAGTCATCATCCTACATGGTAAAATCATAGTCATCATCTTCACTATTGAACTCATCATCATCAGACTTCTCAACCACCTCTTCATCCACTTGTTTACCTTCCCCATCTCTTACCCCAAAAGCACTAGAACCCTCTCCAAAGAATGGTTCAAACTCATTAAGGACTGAGAAATCTATAAGAAAATCTTCTTCTGGCATTGATTCACCCACCCCTTCTGCATCCTTACCTTTATCATCTACCCTTATCCCAGAATTTACTTTATCAACCTTATCCCCATCAAAATCATTTGTCATGCAAATATTTTCATTATTTACCCCAAAATTTACTTTATCAACCTTATCCCCATCAAATCCAGTTGCCATGCAAATATTTTCATTATTTACAACATGATTTCTTTCATTTACCCCAAAATTTCCTTTATCAACCCTATCCCCATCTTGTTTATCATGCCATTCTAAACACAGTCTTTTCCTACATTTAGGTTCCTCAATGACAACTTTTTTATTGTTAGGTGGTGAATGTTGATCAGGTAGTTCCTCAATGACAACTTTGTTACCTCCAGGGAAAAAAAATAGGTTTTCAAGTTGGTTATCCCATGTTCAACATATACACTGAGAATTTGACATTGTGGAACATATTTAAGCATCTCAATGACATCTTGATCACTACCAAAGGCATGTAACCCAAAGTCTAGGTCACTGCCTGGTATGAGAAAATGGTAAAACATCATGTGAGTACCTGGGTAACCTAGTTGTTGCATCATATCATTCACTTGATGTATTGACAACTCATCAGGGTCTACCAAGTCGATGAATGTTTCTTTGCCATTCAAGTATTGTCTCCCTGGACTATTCCTAGTGAAAACCCCTCCATGATGAACCTTGAACGAAAAGTATTCTGGGTAATCAGCTGTGACACATTAAAACAAAAGATTAAAAAGAAAAGATCAACCATTGTGGGGTGAAATAAAACTTACAAATAAAAAATCAAACCATTGTTGGTCTGTGTAATACGCACCGTATATTTCTAATGGAACCAAGTCTTCAAATCGTGCTCTAATCGTCCACATTGCAGTAGCCATGGAACGAAGATTCAAGAATAAATGGAACGAAGATTCAAGAATCAATGCACCGTTAGTACTCTGGGTTTGTATGGGTTTGGAAGGTTTTGAAGGTGAGAGGATTGAGAAAAACACTTGAGTGTTTGTTTCAGACATATCCATATATGGAGGGAAACGATGTCAAATGTGAATTGACAAAAATACCCTCACGTGAGATGCACGTGTGTGGGTACTAACGGCAACATTTAAACGGTGTGAGTCCTTTGGACCAAAAGCGAGAGAAAGTATGATAGGTCAGGGTCTTTTTAAAAAAAATGAACTTTAAGGACGAAATCCGTTGAAATTGACATACTTTAAGGACCAAAAGTGAACTTTACTCTAAAAATAAAGTAAATTACAAAAATCATCCCTGAGGTTTGTCAATAATTTGGTTTTCGTCCCTAACATTTAGAAATTAGAGAAATGATCTTTAGATGTTGTTTGGTTCATGGATTTTAAACATCATGTAAGAATAACAAGACATTCATTGCTAACAACAGTTGCAAACTTGCAGCTAAAACAACCCGACATTTCTGACCAAAGGAAAAGAAATGAGACAAGGGTTGACCTTCTTATATCTAGCTAGCCTGATAACAACCCTACATTAATGACCGAAGGACGATCAATGAGATAAGGATTGACCTTTAAAGGAAAACAAAAGTCATATGTCTTCTATCAACAAGTTGACTCAAGACAATATGTCAAACTCCATCAAATTCTATTATGTTCCAATTCCTTCAAAGTTAAATTCTTTTGATGGAATCATAATCCATCGAAGAATTTGACCACAAACTTTGATTGCGTTTGGTTATATGGAATTAGAATGGAATCTCTAATAATAAATCGTTAAACGGAAAGAATGCAACTTAAATAATTAATTCCAAAAAGAATTTTTATTTAAATGCAACCAACCCATTTTTCAACACACACAATTTTTTTCGTGACGAAAGCTCCAATATAAAACATTTCCTCAAGATGTGAACACAAACCCGAAACTCACTCAAAACGTGAATAATGATTTAATTCTCAAATACTGTAAACGTGGATAAAACTATATTATTCGAGATATCCAAAACACGGATGAGGAATAATGTTCAACCAATAAATAATGGATAACAATCCATATATGAAACGTCACCAAAATCATGGATGATACTCAACACCACAAAATAACCAATATAAACAATAAACAACATCATAAGCGTCAAATTCATATAAATCGGTCATAGCTTCAAACAACAGGAATCTGGTGATATTGGATTCATAAGAGGCATATGTACAACTTTCATTTATTCATTAACATCAAATTCAGCTCCTAAGTATGAGTAAAATGTCCAATACAGAGATGGACAGAAGTTGAAATGTGCAGAAACTGCATTGTTTTGTTTATTTGTGTGATTAACACATACCATCATGTAACCAACACTAGAAATGACTTATAAGTTTATTAAGATGTAAGTAAATCTTAATTAACTTCAAATAAATGTACAAATAGCAAAGAGATCAATCAAGCATATGTAATCATGTATAATTCTAAAGGTGAGTTTGGTTCGCAGATTCTCGAGAAATCTGATGGAATTGAAATGTTGAATTTCATTGACCAAGATCTTTTCTTTCGTTTGGTTTGTTCTTTTTCAGGGAAAGAATCTCTGAATTCCATCAAATTCCACAAATGAGGGAATTCAACATTCCTTAGCAACTAGGAGGTATTTTGATGAAATGGAATATTGTGTTTTCGTAATCCTAAATATACCATTTAACTTAAATATAACATAATTAAATTAAATTAATTTAAGTTAATACTTTAGTTTTTTATTTTTTATTTTTTATTTTCTATTTTCTATTTTTGTTTTTATTGTATTTTTTATTTAATATTATTTAATGTATTTATTATTTATTTTATTTTTTTACGTTTTAAAGTGTTTAAAAGTTATTTTATTAAAGTACTTTTAGTTTAAAAAAAATAAAGTATTTAATTATTATTTTATTAAAAAAATTGTTTAAAAAATTATAAATTGTCAAAAAGGGTATTTTGGTCATTTACTAAAAATAATTCCAAATCCAAAACTATATTATGTGAACCAAACAGACAAATTCTAATTTCTTTAATAAATTCCATTCCAATTTTGTTAATCAAACAGGTGGTCAAACCTAACAACATTCCATTTCAATTCATTCACAGGGAAATTCCTTTGACAGATTGCATTTCATTCAAAAACATTCTGCGAACCAAACGCCACCTAAGTGTACATTACTTGTGATAGGATCATAGGAAATCCGATTACTTAGCAAGGATTGGAACATTGGCATTGAAGCATCGTGTTTGATTGTCTCTGCTCTTATTTACTTGAAACGGGAGTGACCTATTGCTGAGGGTCATCCATCAAACTTGATTTACCGAATAGTACACTTCGGTACGAAAACACCTCAATGATGTTGATTCTTGGATTTTCATCATGACATGCCTTTGTTGAATTCCATTTGATGTCCTATTAGTTGAGCACGACTTAGGCGTATTCCAAAGTCTGTTGCCCCTAATAGGGACTGTTGGCCCGGTTCTTGAGTTTTACTTCGAACGCTGAGGCGCGAATGGAATATGATGAATATGAATTGTTGATTTGGTCTAATGATCATGAGCTTATCGAATTGAGAGTGGCACGACTAGATAGATTCAAGCCTTGTTAACTTGTTTATTGATTTTTGTTATATCATTGTGATCCGGTTAGATCACATTTGTTGTTGTTGGGTTTTACGGCGCTTTTGTAACCTTAACACAACAGAAATACATATAAAAGTCGGTTACAAAACATTTAGAAAACTTTTCTAAAAATACATAAAAACCCAATTGGATCTAATGAAGCATTTAACTAAATAATCACACCATAGAGTGTTTAGTTGAACGATCGGGGCACTTAGAAACCAACCGAGGTTTCCTCTAACGGGATCCACACACGAACACCCGAATCCCACCGAGTGCTAGCCCAAAAGAACCCCTAATTCTAATATGTGTAAGTGTATAATTCAGATCCAGAGAATCGAATCAGTCAACTGAAAACAACTGACCTGACATCCTATTTATATAGACAGTAAATACGATTTATGTCTATCTGTAATTATTTGAATTCAAATCATTTGAATTCGAATAATTATCTGAATTTGAATAATTATCTGAATAATTATATTTATGTAAACAAATAATAATTATTCATAATTACAGATAGAACCCTGTAATTATCATAATTACATTTTACACATTATTTAACTATTCTTTCAAGAATAACTATTTAATTGTCAAACATGACTTTAATGGGTTTCTTTCTAATGGAAGCAAACGTGTTCTTTTGTGTGTGACCTTTTAGGTTTACATACTCATTAACAACATTTTTGCATGACACGTGTCGTGGGCATATAATAACCTACAATCTCCCACTTGCACACGATACACAGTAACACAGACAGTGGTAAGCGTCTAGCAACACGTCATCGCCCCCAAGGCTATGTAAATGTGTTTTTTATCTTCGAGCAATTTTGATTGATTCAATCAATCACATAGTAGAATCATTCATTATCCTTTTGCTTCACGATATTTGTTTTGAACTTAAGGCATAGATCTATCTCATTCTTTATAGTTCAAAGATTATGTTTCTCGATCCCAACATATTTGATTATACAAGTGCCATTAGTCCAACTAATCCACTTGTTCATGCATATAAATCAAACTATGTCATCGAGGGGCCCATAAATATCTCTCTCATCTTGAGAGGAGCAAATCCCATGTTGCATATGCACGACTAACTACACAATTCATGTTATACCCAACATAGCCTTTATGGCTACACGGTTAAAGGTAACGTTAGACTAACTACACAATTCATGTTATTTTCTCAAAATTTTAAAAGTAAAATAAAATCCCGAGCCGCAAACTTGAGTTCCAAACACACCGAAATGTGTTCGATTCGCTCAAGCTGTGCTCTGATACCAACTTGTAACGTCCCAAAAATTACAAAAATTTTGAACTTTTAAAAAATAATCATTTAATTGCATAAGACACGATTAATAATCCAAATAACCGTTTCGTTTGCAAATTTAAATAATAAACGTTCTCATTAAAACTAAACAGCGGAATTAAATTGTTTTTAAGTATAAATTAAATCTCATGACTGCAAAGAGCCCTTCGTACGCGCCAGTGTGTACTGTCACGCCTTAGAGCCACTAGTACCTGAAACCACAGTTTATAGGGAAAGGGTAAGCACGAAGCTTAGTGAATTCAACACCACATACAACACAATTATATAACACTACCCCTAAAACAGGTAGATACACATAACCAAGCATGCAAGTCTAAGAACGCATCCTAAACAAGCATACTCACACCAACCCACCTAAACAAGCATTCATCGGTCTCCCCGATGACACACGACAACCGTGCACGTATCCCTCGGTCCCACCGAGTTCCTACGCCACTCGTGTACACAATCCTCGGTCCCACCGAGTCCTCGGTCCCACCGAGTTTACACGACACCCAAGGTTCATACTAGACACAACACTATCTAGTACCACACAACAAGTAATACCACTTAGCACACGCGAGCTACAGTAATGTAAATATAACCATAGTTCTACGTAGTGAGTGAACTCACCTCAAAAGCGATGTAGAAATCTCGAACGATCACACGAGCTAGCCAACTCCAAAATCACTTCTCGACACCTAAGTAAGTACTATAAAGTGTCAACTCGAAGCCCGGGATCCTTAAATATAAACATAAGATTAAACGGGTGATATTTCGCCTTTTCGGCCTAAACTGCAGGTCTGTTCGGGACCTGCTTAGCCCCTTCTAGACCCACAATTCTAGAGATCACTTTTTACAAACAGATAGGTCTAGGTCTTAGCTTTCCAGGGACATATTATACGCATTCTAACGATTTTCCTACGATTTTATACGATTATTCTAAGATCGAAACGTAAGGCTGGCAGATTCGGACCTGCTGCAAAAACGGCCCTTTTGCACCTAGCTAGAGGCCTAACCAGGTTTCGCTAAAACACGGAAAGTATTCCCGACACAGAATGTGAACCGTGGGCACCGATTTCACCTCAAACCGAGTTACGATGGAAAAGTTATGAACGAAACAAAACAGTGACAGATTTAGCCAAATCACATAAAATGATAACTTTGCTATCGGTTTAGAGTTTACGCGTTTAAGGTTTACGAACTAGGGTTTTAAGCTCCTAAGGCTGGACTAAACCGCGCACCACCCACTGCCACCTCCGGCAGTGGTGGTCGGCGGCGGCGGTCACCGGCGGCGGCGGCGGTCACCGACGACAGCGACAGTTCGGTAAAAGAAAACCGACGAAGCTAGGGAATGAACCGGTTAACACCCCTCAGACCACACTTACTTCTGACCAAAACGCAACCCCGCACGGCACAACCACCGTCCTGGTGGTGCACGGCGGCGACGTTGTGAAGGCAGCCACCTCCGGCGGTGGTGGTGGTTGAAAACGACGACGGGAAAAAGAAAAACGAGGAGAAGGAGATGCTTACCTCTCGTGAACAGCGTAGCAACACACAACGGAGCTTTCGGTTCTGTTCTATACCCAGTCGCCGGTGGTCTCTTCCTCTCTCTCGCTGCACTCTCTCTCTCGCCGACGTGAACAACAGTGCCGGTGCTGGTGGTTGCTTGGGGTGGCACGGCGACAGCAACAAGGAGAAGGGAGAGGGAAAAATAGGGTTTGATGTTTCTGTTTTTGCGACGTATGAAGAAAACGAGAGGGGGAAAAAGGGGTCGGTCCCTATGTGGGCCGATCCCATGCACAATGGATCAAAATTACACCTTTGGCCCCTAAACATCAAGGTAATTTCATTTTTTTCCAGATAAATTAGAATTTTACCAATGGAACAATAGTTCACAAAACTAAAGCAATTTTGGTCCTTATCTCCTAATCCCGTTAACAAAACAATGTTAACAGGAAAATTTAAATTAATAAAAAGAATCATACCGGGATACGGGCTTTACAACTCTCCCCCGCTTGAATTAGACTTCGTCCTCGAAGTCTATGCCCGCGAATAGCTCTGGGTAGTTCTCTCGCATCTCATTCTCGGGTTCCCAAGTCCACTCGGAACCCTTTAGGTACTTCCACTGGACCTTCACCCAACCAATTACCTTGTTTCGCGAGGTCCTCGTCCTCCTGTCAAGAATGGCAACCGGCTTTTCCACGTAATTAAGCCGCTCGTCGATCTGAATATCCTCAAGAGTCTGAATAGTACGCTTGGCGACATCCCTAACTGGAATCTAAATTTCTCACACCGCCAAAAAAAAATCTCGAATACTTTCCTTGCCAACAAAACTCCTTCAAGTACACCGCCTTTATGATCAGAAGAACACTCCAACAACTGGAATCATTCTTAGTCAAATGACTTCGGTTGTCTCCCAACCTTAGATGATCCATACATCCCGATTCAATTTCAAGCTCTAACCATTCTAAAGTTGCTCACCAATATACCCTACAGGATACTCGAATCCGATCATTCCTACCATTAACTGTCGATTAACTTCCACGAGTTCTAATAGACTCCCAAAATTTATCTCACACGAATCATCAAATCAGCAGATTTATAAACACGCACGAAGGTCATTCCACCATAACTATTCATCATAAGTAAGCATCTCAGGGTTACTACTACCATCACCATGATTATTTTAAAGTCGGCTACAAATCTCCGATTACACTAAAAGGTGTTTGGCCTCAAGCCCAAAAGTCGACACCTAAATATACCACTTACCTCATATAGGTTCTGCACATTTATTCTCTTAGTTACAAAGGGCATCATTCCCTTAACCGACACCTTTCGGCCTACAGTACCAACACGCATGGAATACCCAACCTTCCACCATCGACGTATCCTCCACGCTCGCTCTACGAAGCCAAGTTACACCGTATCGAGGATACACCTTGACGTCTACCTCCCAGGTAACGCCTCAAGGCCCGACACATCGGAACTACCTCCCAGGTAAGTGCCCAAGACTAAATCCTCCTAGTGCCTACTGGAAAGTCAAGGTCATAAAACATGAATACCGGGGTCCCACCCCGAGATACCCAACCGACCATTACCAACAACTGACTAACATGCCTATGGATCCAATGCAATACAGTCTACCAACAACATGCCTATCCCGGAATGTCTCACTCACCCAAGCATGTAAATACTCAACGTGCAAAAATGAAAAACGGTGCAACAAAAGCAACCCATCAACAAGACCCCACATCGAGCCATTAAAACCGGGCAATTGACCCATGACTATCTCAAAGTCAAAATCGAGCAAAATGCTCCACGCTTGCTAGACCCATATGTCGGTCAAAAACGCGTTTAAACTATGTTTAAGCAAGCAATACTCAAAAATCAACATTAACCCCAAAACTCATCACGGGTTTTAAACAAAAAGTTTTCCCAAGGGACTCACACCCTTATAATTCTCAAAATGACACATAACATGTAACAACCCCAAATCCCATATACACAACAAATCACATATGTAACATAACATTGACATAACAAACGAACATCATATTACAAGTACGGTCCCGAACTCTTTTACAATCAGAAGAAGTCATTCTACTACAAACTTCATACTAAATACATACATAACATTTAACCATTATAATACAACTGCTAAACATGCCAAATTCTTCATCATATATCCCTTCACAAAAGCCATTCCTCGATTACTCTAATTACTTGCCCTTACCCGATCCGCCACCTGGAATACATATTTTAAAACAAAATGAGGGTTAGACCTAATGGTCTAAGTGAGAAAATCCCTGTTAATTTGAAACCATTTATATAACTTCAATCATATAAATCACACAACACAATCAAATATATCAATTTGAACTCACACATCCTGTACCTTCCCTTCTCATTTCTCCTGGCCATATTAGTTGGTAGCAAGCCAACTAATAATTTACAACGTTGTACAACATCTACAGCCAAGCAACTCTATACAGGTTCTATAGCCAAACACACCGGTCCTACGTCCGGCCAACGTATTATAACATAGTATAATACTCATGTAAATATAATACCTCAATATATTATAATTCACATATATCACACATATAAACCAATAACCACCAATTATCACATTTCCAAACCATACGTATATGTATTCCAGTTGAAAATACTTTTAAAGTAAAACTCACCTGTTTTGATTGTTACACACGCTCGCAAGCTTCTTTCAAACTGGTCTTAACTTTTACCACGACTCCACATAATCTGAAACAATTTAAGGTACATCCATCGCTTTACTAGCCAACATATAAAGCCTACCAGTTCCTGTTCTCAACTGTATTCACTAAACTTGACAAACTACCGGGACTACACAAAGTACCGGGCTTCTCAGTACCGGGACTCCTTGGTATCGGGAGTTGGCAATACCGGAAGTTCACTATACCGGGAGTCGACACTACCGAGAGTCCATACTACCGGGACTCCACACTACCGGGACTCCATACTACCGGGAGTCTACATTACCGGGACTCCACCGGAAGTTGACTATACCGGGATTTCACCGGGAGTCCTCAAGAACACAGTCGGTTCCATTTTACCCAGATTCAATTTAAACCTATACAACCTCAAATTAAACATTCTAATCCGATAGAAGTCTAATACTACTGATTATAAACACAAAATGTAAAGATACTTACCTCAAAATCGTTTCTAACCCAATCGATTGAAGTCTTAACCGTACGTTTCCTCTTTTGCTTCTTTTCGCCTCCAGAACTCCCGCACACACACTTTTCTATTTTAGGTATCTGGATAATATTTGAGGCTTATGAGGTAATATCAATCCACAACTACCAAATAAACCTTGAACTTTCTCAATTATAACCCAAACACCCCTAAACTCATAATTTTTCCCAAACATACCCTAAACATCTAACTTTAAAGTTATCTTTATTTAACGGAAAGAGGATTTAACTAACGGACTTACCCGGGGTATTACATCATCTCCCCCTTAAAAAGAATTTCGTCCCGGAATTCAGTTAAGTGAAAAGGTGAGGGTATTTGGCTCTCATTTCCGTCTCTGATTCCCACGTGGCATCCTGACCTCTATGTTGCCTCCACTGAACTTTCACTTGCCTGATCTCCTTATTCCGCAGCACTTTAACTTTACGATCAACTATAGCTTCCGGCTCTTCCACATAATTCAGTTTTTCGTCGACTCGGATATCTGGTAGAGAGACTGCCTGTTCTGGAGTAACCAAACACTTTCGGAAGTTCGATACATGAAACGCATTATGGATTCTGCTCAATTCTGGTGGAAGATCTAATCGGTAAGCGACTTCACCGATCCTTTCTGTTATTGCAAATGGACCAATATACCTAGGACTAAGTTTACCTTGTCGTCCAAATCTGATGACTCCTTTCCACGGCGAAACCTTTAACATTACGTAATCCTCAACGTGAAATTCCAATGGCTTTCGGCGTCGGTCAGCGTAGCTTTTCTGTCTGTCTTGAGCCACTTTCAATCGTTCACGGATCTGAGTAACCTTATCAGCGGTTAACTGAACTATTTCCGGCCCCGCTAACTATTTCTCTCCCACTTCATTCCAACATAGAGGCGTTCGGCATTTCCTACCATACAATACTTCGAACGGTGCCGCTTGTATGCTGAAATGATAACTGTTGTTGTAAGCGAATTCAATCAATGGTAAATGCTTATCCCACGATCCCCCAAAATCAACAATGCAAGCCCGGAGCATATCTTCTAAGGTCTGAATTGTTCGTTCACTCTGCCCATCTGTTTGGGGATGATACGTCGTACTTAACTTTATCTGAGTCCTCATTTCCCTTTGAAAACTTCTCCAAAATCTTGAAGTAAAACGACTATCACGATCAGAAATGATAGAGATTGGAACTCCATGTCGAGTTACTATTTCGTCAATGTATAACTTAGCCAATCGCTCAATCGAATCGGTTTCCTTTATCGGTAGAAAGTGTGCAGACTGTCAATCTGTCGACGAATACCCAAATAGAATCAAATCCCTTCGGAGTCCTTGGTAGCTTCGTGATGAAATCCGTGGTAATCTGCTCCCACTTCCACATAGGTATTTCCAGCCATTGTAGTTGACCAAACGGCTTTTGGTGTTCGATCTTTACTTTCTTACAAGTATCACATCTTTCCACATACTGAGCAATCCCTCTTTTAATCCCCGGCCACCAATAGAATCGCTTTAGGTCTTTATACATCTTGTTTGTACTTGGGTGAATAGAGAAACGGGATTGATGAGCTTCTTGTAGAACACGATCACGTAACCCACCCAAACAAGGTACCCACACTCTGTTTCCCAGACACAATAACCCACGATCATCTTTTACTAACAATGCTGACATCCCCGCTAACCGTTCTGATTTCAGATGTTCATCCTGATAAGCCTCCACTTGACATTTCTGCAATTCGTCAAATATGTTGGGTAGGAGTTCAGTTCGTAGCGAAATAACTTTTATTGTTCCACTCCTTTCTTGACGACTCAGCGCATCTGCCACCACATTCACCTTTCCCGGGTGATAAAGGATTTCACAGTCGTAATCATTCAGCAATTCCAGCCATCTCCTTTGTCTTATATTTAGTTCCTTCTGATCAAAGAGGTGTTGGAGACTTTTATGATCAGTATATATCTGACATTTGGAACCATACAGATAATTTCTCCAAATCTTTAACGCGAAGACAACTGCTGCAAGCTCCATGTCGTGCGTAGGATACTGTCTTTCATGATCTTTTAATTGTCGTGAAGCATAAGCAATAACTTTCCCACGCTGCATAAGCACACATCCCAATCCCAGTTTGGACGCATCACTATAAACAACAAAGTCTTCTGAACCTTCAGGTAGTGATAGAATCGGCGCACTGCACAGTTTCTCTTTCAAAATCCGGAATGCTTCGTCTTGTTCTGCCTTGCATTCAAACTTCAGGTTCTTTCGGGTCAGCTTAGTCAAAGGTGTTGCGATACGAGAGAAGTCTTTTATAAATTTCTGATAGTAGCCGGCTAAGCCCAAAAAACTACGTACTTCGGTTGTTGTCTTCGGCGGTTCCCACTTTTCAATTGCTTCCACCTTTGTTGGATCAACTTGGATACCTTTCTCAGAAATCACGTGCCCCAGAAACTGAACTTTCCGTAGCCAGAATTCACATTTAGAAAATTTTGCATACAACTTTTCCCTTTTCAGTAGCTCCAGAACCAAACGAAGATGTTGCGCGTGCTCTTCCTTGGATCGGGAATAGATAAGGATATCATCGATAAATACAATAACAAATTTATCGAGATACGGCTTACATACCTGATTCATTAAATCCATAAAGGCAGCTGGAACGTTCGTCAGTCCGAACGGCATCACTAAGAATTCGTGATGACCATACCTTGTTCGAAAAGCAGTCTTTAGAACGTCTTCTTCTTTAACTTTCAACTGGTGATAACCGGATCTTAGATCAATTTTGGAGAAATAGCAAGCTCCAACTAACTGATCGAAGAGGTCATCAATTCGGGGTAACGGATACTTGTTCTTTATCGTGCGCTTATTCAGTTCTCGGTAGTCGATACACATTCTCATCGAACCATCCTTCTTTTTCACAAACAACACTGGTGCTCCCCACGGTGAAGAACTAGGTCTGATGAAGCCTTTATCGGATAGGTCTTGTAGTTGTGCCATCATCTCTTTCATCTCTGGAGGTGCCAGACGATAAGGTGCACGGGCTACAGGAGTGGTTCCAGGAATCAGGTCTATACCAAACTCTACTTGTCTAACAGGCGGGAGACTATTCAAGTCTTCGGGGAATACTTCAAGGAATTCACTAACTATAGGAATATCTTCCATCCTATTCTTTTCTGGCTTAATATCTATCACGTAAGCCAGGTAACTCTGACAACCCTTATTCACACACTTACGGGCTTTTATCATAGATATAAAGCTAGACTGATGATTCCGACGATCACCATAAATCACTACTGGTCCCTTCTCAGGTAATACCACATTTATTAACTTCTTATCACATACTATGTTAGCCCGATTCTTGGCTAACCAGTCCATTCCCACTACGACGTCAAACTCTATCAAAGTTATAGGAAACAATTGTATCGGCACTCTACACTCTTCTATATTTATCACACAGTCATCAAATACTTCTTTAACTGACACTTGATTATCATTTGCCGTATCTACTGATAGAGCATATTCTAGCATTTTAGGTTTCAAACACAGGCAAGCAGCAAATGCAGGAGACACAAACGATCGGTTTGCATCGGAGTCAAATAACACCTTAGCACGTGTAGAGTTTATTAAAAATGTACCTGTGACCACATCCGGAGTTTCCTCCGCCTCTTTCTCAGTCATTTGAAATGCGTGACACCTGGTTACTGGCGGTTCCAGACTTGGTATTACTGGTTTAACAATCGCTGGATTGCCTGAAGATCCACCTTGATGTATCCTCCCCCTCGGACAGTCCGACTGAAGGTGATCCGGTGAATTGCATAAGAAACATAGTCGCGTTACCTTACAATCTTTGATGACGTGTCCGGTCTTCCCACACTTATAACACGCTCGTAAATCACCTTGGCAATTTCCTTGGTGGACACGGTTACACTTCTGACATGGTCTTTCCGCTGGTCGAAACGGCGGACGGTTATCATACCTCTGAAATCGGGACTTCTTCGGATCGTATTGTGGTCCTTCCCACTTTCTCTTCCCGATACTTTTATCGCCAGCATCTCTTCTCATATCTCGTTCAACATTCTCCGCGGCATCAATTGCAGCTGAGAAGGTATCGGGTCCTTTTGCAGTCACTAGCCTTCTGACCTCTGAGTTCAGCCCGAAGATAAACCTTTCCGTCTTCATCGCCTCCGTAGCAACGTAGTATTCTGCGAACCGAGACTTTTCCAGGAAGCTAGCGGTGTAGTCTCGAACGGATAAATTTCCTTGTTGTAAGTTCATAAATTCCCCTTCTAGTTGTTTGACGGCTGCTTGGGGACAAAATGCGTTCATGTAGGCTATCACAAATTCTTCCCAAGAGAGGGTAGAATAAACATCAGATCCTTTAGAATGAATAAAGGATTCCCACCAATACAAAGCATCCCCCTTTAACATTGCTGCTCCATACAATACTCTATCTTCGTCAGCGCACTTACTCGTCTTGAAAATAGCTTCTATTTCCTTCATCCATCTCATTGCTTTCACTGGATCCCTGTCTCCTGAGTAGGTCGGAGGTCTACAACTTAAAAACATTTTGTAGTCGCACCTCCTTTGTACTGGTACAACAGTCGATGTAATTGGCATTTCATCTTCCGGTCCGGGATCCGGTATTCCAGTTTCATTATGACGGTTCCGATCAA
Organism: Saussurea involucrata; assembly: GCA_033807775.1. Lineage (NCBI taxonomy): Eukaryota > Viridiplantae > Streptophyta > Magnoliopsida > Asterales > Asteraceae > Saussurea > Saussurea involucrata. The sequence goes on from CM066316.1 coordinate 32,533,765, forward strand.
ACATTGTTTGTATGCTAGCCTGCAATCTTCCCATTTCTGTCATTAGATCATCCCTGGTAATAAACTCTGTACCCTGTGGCTGGACTCTGCCTCCGGCTCGACCTCCAGCTCTACCTCCGGTTCTACCCCCGACTCTGCCCCCAGTTCTGCCTCCCCTGTCCCCCGTTCCTATCGGCGGATTCGTACTATTCGGATTTCTTCCTCCTCCTCGATTCGAATTCCGTGTACCGCTTGCCATTCTGTAGATTTAAACAAGGTTAATATACACATAAGCACATACCCCATATAACAAGGTATTCCAGTTCAAACATGTACCTGTAAGATCACAATTACACTGGCCAGGTGTAATATGAAATTACCTTACATGATGTTCCTTCTACCTTTTATACTTCATCAACCCAAGGTTCTATAATGATAGGGACATCCTACTTCACATGCAGTTTAAGTCTAGATACATATACAAATACCTAAATCCCTTAAACTAAGGCTCTGATACCATTTGTAACAACCCCAAATCCCATATACACAACAAATCACATATGTAACATAACATTGACATAACAAACGAACATCATATTACAAGTACGGTCCCGAACTCTTTTACAATCAGAAGAAGTCATTCTACTACAAACTTCATACTAAATACATACATAACATTTAACCATTATAATACAACTGCTAAACATGCCAAATTCTTCATCATATATCCCTTCACAAAAGCCATTCCTCGATTACTCTAATTACTTGCCCTTACCCGATCCGCCACCTGGAATACATATTTTAAAACAAAATGAGGGTTAGACCTAATGGTCTAAGTGAGAAAATCCCTGTTAATTTGAAACCATTTATATAACTTCAATCATATAAATCACACAGCACAATCAAATATATCAATTTGAACTCACACATCCTGTACCTTCCCTTCTCATTTCTCCTGGCCATATTAGTTGGTAGCAAGCCAACTAATAATTTACAACACTGTACAACATCTACAGCCAAGCAACGCTATACAGGTTCTATAGCCAAACACACCGGTCCTACGTCCGACCAACGTATGATAACATAGTATAATACTCATGTAAATATAATACCTCAATATATTATAATTCACATATATCACACATATAAACCAATAACCACCAATTATCACATTTCCAAACCATACGTATATGTATTCCAGTTGAAAATACTTTTAAAGTAAAACTCACCTGTTTTGATTGTTACACACGCTCGCAATCTTCTTTCAAACTGGTCTTAACTTTTACCACGACTCCACATAATCTGAAACAATTTAAGGTACATCCATCGCTTTACTAGCCAACATATAAAGCCTACCAGTTCCTGTTCTCAACTGTATTCACTAAACTTGACAAACTACCGGGACTACACAAAGTACCGGGCTTCTCAGTACCGGGACTCCTTGGTATCGGGAGTTGGCAATACCGGAAGTTCACTATACCGAGAGTAGACACTACCGGGAGTCCACACTACCGGGACTCCATACTACCGGGAGTCCACACTACCGGGACTCCACCGGAAGTTGACTATACCGGGATTTCACCGGGAGTCCTCAAGAACACAGTCGGTTCCATTTTACCCAGATTCAATTTAAACCTATACAACCTCAAATTAAACATTCTAATCCGATAGAAGTCTAATACTACTGATTATAAACACAAAATGTAAAGATACTTACCTCAAAATCGTTTCTAACCCAATCGATTGAAGTCTTAACCGTACGTTTCCTCTTTTGCTTCTTTTCGCCTCCAGAACTCCCGCACACACACACACTTTTCTATTTTAGGTATCTGGATAATATTTGAGGCTTATGAGGTAATATCAATCCACAACTACCAAATAAACCTTGAACTTTCTCAATTATAACCCAAACACCCCTAAACTCATAATTTTTCCCAAACATACCCTAAACATCTAACTTTAAAGTTATCTTTATTTAACGGAAAGAGGATTTAACTAACGGACTTACCCGGGGTATTACATAACACTTAAAAGTGCATTTCCCAATTGGTTTACAAAATCATTTACAAAATATTTTCAACACCAAGATTTTTCATCCCAAAAAGCTCGTATACAATAAAACTACTATTATCAGTTCGGTAGTTACGCACAAATGGACACGCTCGTCACACTTATGAAAATCATGTTAAAAATCATTCTATTGCAGTTCAGTGTACTCACAAAACGCAAAACGTAATAAATAATTTCTTTAAAATGAACCGCCTCGATTCCAGTATGGATTGACTCATGACATGCACTTAAAGTAACCGCTTGACCTTAAACAGGGTGCGACAAAGGTGTGCACATCATTTCAAAATAAGTTTCACGACATTTGATTCCAAAATTTCTCTTTTTAATCATAAAATGACGTGGCACAGGGTTCACCAACAAATTTTTCGCGCGTCAGCTAATCACACAAAACGATGAAACGGTTTACAAATATATTTTTGTTAAAACACAACTGTCTTGTGTAAGTTTCAAACTTGAAGACAGAAACCAATCCGCTTCCATCATATAAAAATATCGACTAAACCCTCATAAAATCTCAAACTGGGGGTAGGCATGCAAGTTTGTAACACTTCCTTAGAAATTTCTTGCAATGACACACATGCAAAATATTCCTAACACAACTGCACACAACAATGTATTTGTCAAAAATGCTCAAAATACTCGTTTCCTCGGAAACAAAAGTTTTTAATTTTCCCAAAATAATCGGCAATTCTAAATTAACCGAATGTCAACAATCTACGTATTTATATTTTCAAAATATAACACATTGTAAACGTATGCATGATATTCACAACACTAAAACACTCCTTTGACCAAATGGTCTTTCATTCCGACAAGAAGGAACTAAAACATTTTCATGCCCGACTCGTTTATCAAATGTCAAGAAACAAAGGTTACCCAAGTATGCATACCCCTAAGTCGATATAGCGCATTTTCATGGAAATGATAATAAAACATTTAACTGACTAAAAGCGCACCAAACAACTCATTATGAAATGTTACCAAAATATTCTTCCATGCATCACTTAAGTCACGCATAAATCAATCCATACACTGAACTATTTGCAATAAAATACTTAGTAACACAAACTTCATGAACTTCAACGAACTCAATGACTCTAAGTCAATAAAATAGCACCATACATTGTGCCCCCAAAGTCAAATTGTTAAAAGCAAAATCATGAATGAGACGCTAAAATCCCAAAAATCTCTTTCTACGGTAAAACTATAAAACAACATTGTTTAACAAACTCATATTAGACAAATCACCAAAATAGTTTTATACAGTGTTAGCTTTAATTAGCCCCTAATTTACATGAATGTTTTATTAAGAAATCATGTCAATGACTTATTTGTATTTGTTGAGTGTCAAAAGCTAAAATTGTAAATAACCAATTGTTGTATTGGTTATAAAGTCTTGTTTAAGAGATATTTTAGAAAATATCTCTTAATATCTTGTTTAAGAGATATTTTAGAAAATATCTCTTAATATCTCATTTAAGAGATATTTTAGAAAATATCTCTTAATATCTCTTTTTAAGCTTATATATACGTATTGAGAGAGAGAGCTTTTTTTAAGCAAGTAGAAAGAGTTGTAATAAAGAGTTGTTCTTAATTCATATATTGTAAACTCTTCTCATATATTGTAAACTCCTCTTTATCAATCATATATTGTTACTTGTTATATCTGGGTTCCAACAATTGGTATCAGAGCGTAGCTTGATTTTCAATATCAAGTGATCCTCGTTTGACAACATTATTGATAGATTTCATTCTGTTTTTAACCTACTCTTCATCATAATTAAAAAGGTTTCTGTTTTCCTATCACTCTTCGATTCATTCTGATAGAAACCATTTTTCTAGGTTAGAACACCAGTAAAGTAATTCTGGATATTAGTTATTACCCAGAAATCCTTCCAGATCTTCATACTCATAAATCTTTCATCACATTATCCTTTCTGAACCCCTGAAAAGCTCTTACAATGACAAATACCAATAACTTTTTCACTGCTGGCTCATTAACCAAACCTCCTACTCTCCTTCGAGATGAGTATCCTCAATGGAAGATAAGAATGGTTCATTTCTTTGAGGGTACTGAAAAAACTCTCAAACAATATCTTTACAATCCTCCTCCGGTCCCTATGATAACTATGCCACGTGTACTAGCTACTGCTGAATCTCATGAAATCCCTGAACATCAAAAACCTAAGCCAAAAGGAGAATGGTCAAATGAAGATAAGGCAGAAGATGAAGTTGCACAGAAAGCAAAAAGAATATTGATCATGGCTATCCCCAACGAACTTTTTCAATCCTTAGATGCATGCGAAACAACGCACGATCTTTGGAAAGAATTAGAAAGACAGTTGGAAGGGGGTGCTAAAACACAGAAGAACCGAAGGGCACAATACATAAATGAATATCATGCCTTCAGAGCCTCTGCAACAGAATCTCTGCAAACAACATACGACCGGTTCAACTCCCTCATAAACAAATGCAGAAAGTCTGGCATTCACAGAACCTCGGAAGAAAATAACGTCATGTTTCTAAAAAGCCTGAATGATGAGTGACTTCAATTGTCTATGTCTTTACAAACAAACCAAGATCTAGACTCATGGACAATCTCTGATCTCTATGGAACACTAGCTGCACAAGAGCCTCAAATAGCACAGGCTAAAACACTAACCATTGCACCATACGCATTGGTTAGTAAATCAATAGAGGCTACAGAAAGACCGAGAAATGAGAGAGCAACAGAGGAGAAGAAGAAGATAGTGATGGTTGATAGCGAAGAAGACGAGCTGATAGAGGAAGAGATAATTCTTGTGTCATTAGCTAAATCATTGGCTCTATTGACAAGAGAGTTCAGAGGTAACCAAAGGAATTCTGGAAATGACAGATATAGCAGAGACAACCAGAGCGGTAGAAGAGATGATGGAAGAAGATAAGAATCGAGTGACCGACAGAGGTCAGACTACAGAAATGATGACCAACAGAGGTCGAGCGACAGAAACTACAGAGGAAATGACCGACAGAGGTCAGATGACAAGGTAGGCCACACACAAGAATGCTACAAATGTGGTAAGCCTGGTCATTACGCAAACGAATGCCGAACAGAGAAAGGTGGAGATCAACAGAAGTCCGATGATCGAACTGGAAACACCTCTCAAGGTTGTTTCAACTGCGGCAAGCCAGGCCATTTCGCAAAAGAATGCAGAAGTAGACAAAATCGCCCACAGAAGGACTCAACTTTTTACAAAAAGAAGACTGAATATTTTGCGCAAAAATCCCTAATGGCGAACAAAGGGCATTCTGAAGCAAACAAGGAGGACTTCGAGTCAGACTCTACCTCTAATGATGAATTCACCACCAATGCCCTGTTCTGTGGCATGGCAGAAGTCGACTCCGGCACTGACACTGAGGTATCCATTTCAAACTCTACCTCTTGTACTAAATCTGTAGATAATGATTCAATTAAACTTAACATTGAACTGATTGAACTAAAAGAGATAAATGAAAGCATTCAGAAAATACTCACCTTTAATGAGAGAGAAGTAAGGCTTCTCACTCAAGAAAAAGCCAAAATTTTTGAGAGAGAAAGAAATGTTTTTAAAGCTGAAATGTCCAAATTAACAAAAAGACTATCTGATTTGTCAACCAAGATTATGTTGGAGAAGAAGTATAAATCAGATCTTCTAAAAAGGTTTGATTTAAATCTTAAAGAAAAATATGTTTTAGCTAAAAGGCTTAAGGACTTTGACTTAGCAAACTCTCGTGTTGATAATACAGATAACCTTGTTTTCAAAAGAGTGAAAATGGTTTGGAAAGTCAAAAGCTCTACTCCTGTCAAAAATGCCCCAAAGCCATTTGTTTCTGATAAGCATTTATCTCTTCATTCTCATTACTGTAAATGCTTTGATCTTATGTTTAAATTAAAGAACCATTCTCTAATTCAAACTGTGTTCATAGTGGGTCATTTCAAAAAGAAAATTCAAAGACCCATAGTATGAGATTTCATAGGAAGGAACCTGACAAACCAGAGGACCTGAAGACAGCTCCAAATCCTAACAAAATAGGACCCATTTGGAAATGGGTACCAAAAGTTCTTTGATCTGTCTTGTAGGTAAATGGACTCCTTAATACATCTGTTAAGGACTCACACTTCACTGGACATTGGACTCTTAAACACTCAGTTTAAGACTCATCCTTCAAAGGCAATTGATTTCGGTGCACAACAATCAAGTACTATGACAGCATGCTGGCAGATTTGCGACGCCGTAGTAAATTGATCATATCTCACTGATTAAGGTATCGATTGATGCGATTCAAAAGGCCCTGGATTCCTAAGACACAGATGAACAATTTTCGTGTTTTGAGAATTCAGAGATTCGAAATTTATAAGGGTCATATGCATCGTTGAAGTAGACAACAGTGTGCTGATGGAAAGCTGATGGACAGATCTACACGACTGTGGTAAATCAACCATATCTTTGTCGTACGAGCTCGAAAAGAGGTGATTCAAGATGATCTGAACAGATAACAAACCAATGAAAGTTGTTTGTGTTTTGAGTTTTGCAAACTCCAGAGGTAAAATGTTCTAAATCAGTGTCAAAGTAAGTGTAACACTTCTGTTAAGCTTCTGCCGAGCGGCGACCAAACCTCTGCCGCACGCGACCAAACCTCTGCCGCATGTGACCAACCTCTGTGTTACTGTTCACCATAGAGCCTCTGTAAAATTCCACAGAGCCTCTGTGAAATCCGATAGAGCCTTCGAGCCTTTGTCAAGCGTCTGTCAAGCCGTTATCATTCTTTGTCGACCACTCAGACCAACTTCTAGCGACAACATAAGCTTTGGCTCAGATTTTTGTGACCACCCTCTGTGGTACTGTTTACCACAGAGCCTCTGTGAAACCCGACAGAGCCTCTGTGGACTGAACCTTTGCGACCGAACCTCCGAGCCCATAGCGCAACGTCTTAGTTCTTGCTGTCAGCTTTGCGCACCTGTCGTATTTTCAACAGAACTCCCTCCTCGAAGCTCCAAATTTGATGAGTCCAGATGCGTTGGATTCCTAAGACACAGATGAACAATTCTCGTGTTTTGAGATTGGTCTGAATCGGTGTTCTTCTTGGTCAGAACCTCTAATAAAGTCAGTATACATCTGCTGGACAGAAAGTTGTGTTTCACTAAAAACATCATCAGAGCTCCGTCGGCACTACGATCAACCTCTGCCGACCAACCTCTGTGGTACTGTTCACCACAGAGCCTCTGTGAAATCCGACAGAGCCTCTGTGGACTGAACCTCTGCGACTCAACCTCAGAGCCCGATTTTTGTTTACTTGCTGTCAGCTTTGCGCTGCTTCAGAAACATGCGTATAACTTTGGACTCGGTGCTCCAAAGTACTCGATTCCAGTTGCATTGGAAAGATATTTCACAGACGCACAACTTTGATGTTCTGAGTTTTCTCAAATTATGAGTGCTGATATGCCAAAATCAGCTTCAAAGTCTGCTGTAAGGTGTTGGACCGAAAGCATTGCATTTAATTAATGCTCCTTCCGCTTTCAAGAACGGTGTTCTCGATGTTTCTACATAAATTAGTGTAGAACCAGTACCTCACCAGAATGTGCTTCTACACACATCAGTGTAGGACCAGTACCTCAACAGATCAGACTTTGACTGGTATTTCTAATCTCTAACCCCCAACACCATGTTTCCTTTTAATTTGAATTAACCGTGCTTCTGGATATTCCTAACAAATGTGGAATCATCAAAGATGATGATTACCAACACTTTTTTATTCTTACAGGATATCTGATTACAAATTGAGCCTAAATGAGATTTATTGCTCAATTGGAGGGGGAGGATGCCAATATGACCATGTACATCCGAAGGTAAATTTCTAAATCTTTAAACTCATCATTTTTTAAAGAAGACTAACTTTAAATTGATAAAACCTTTCTAAAATGGTCAAACCACTTCTAGATGCTAAATGTTTTTTCTGATATAGAAGTTGGATTTTAAATACTTTTCTGAGACTAAAAATAGTCAGTGTGTGGAACAATACAATCTTTAGGACAACAATTTCATGGGATCAATGTGTGAGCTTTATAGTACTTCTATGGATCACTTAAACCTGTGTTTCCTACCTAAGAAGTAAACCTTGAGTGTTTGAGAGGTGAAGGGTCTACATCAAAGAGTGGGGGAGATAACTATATGAGTTTTTCTCATTGTGCTTAAGAGGTAAAATTTAAAAAGAGAGTTTGGTTAGATGTGAGCTACATGATAAAAAGAAAGAGGGTGTGAGAACAGAGTCAAAAGAAATATACAACTCTGCAATATCTTTTTCTGAGCCGGGCAAGCCACATTACTGATTTATCACGACTCTTTGGTGACTATCATTGAAACAGGCAATTAGCCCATGCCAACTCTTGAATTAACCCCACTAGCTACTTATTTCCTTCTCAACAGGGAAATACTTCACTTTTCCACGGGGAAGCAGCATATATGCTATCTGATCTTTATTTGGAAGGTTGGATATTGAAAAGAAGGAAATTTGCCCCACCTTCACACTTCATTCATGCACATTGAGTCTGTGGACATCTGTTATGTCCAAACAGTTTACACACTTTTGAGCCTAATAGATAATATTCTATTTTTCTTCCACACAATATCACGAATCTTTGTGATTCCACATGCATATCTATGTGATAATGCCAGAACAGTTTGAGAAGTTTAAATTTTATAATTCTACTTCTATGATAACTGGAAGTCCTATCAGAGCTTCATATTTGTCAACTCTGAACATAGGCCACACAATTATTTTAATTGTTGTGATAATAGTTGCTATGTGCTTTTGTGTTAGATGATTACCCCTGGTTACTTATTCTTTAATGCAGATTCTCATGAGCCGAATGTGTTCGCTACTCTTCATCTCCTAGCTGTTTATCTACCATCAGTTATTACTCAAACTGGTTATACAAGCTTCCGCACATCAAATCGTTCTCTGATTGTTTGAGTTTAATCTATGGGAGATAACTGGGACCAGAAAAGTAAAGCAACATTCAAGGGGGAGTAGGCAAAGATCAAGGGGGAGTTAAGAATGAACTAAAGCAACTGACATTGTGGAAGATCAGGAAAATAAGACTCACAAGACTTGAAGATTGACACACCAACGCCTCTAAAGAAAGCAAGGGGAAGACTACAAGATGATGCTTTCTTTATAAAACATTTGGGGGAGATTCTTAGCTTTAATTAGCCCCTAATTTACATGAATGTTTTATTAAGAAATCATGTCAAGGACTTATTTGTATTTGTTGAGTGTCAAAAGCTAAAATTGTAAATAACCAATTGTTGTATTGGTTATAAAGTCTTGTTTAAGAGATATTTTAGAAAATATCTCTTAATATCTTGTTTAAGAGATATTTTAGAAAATATCTCTTAATATCTCATTTAAGAGATATTTTAGAAAATATCTCTTAATATCTCTTTTTAAGCTTATATATACGTATTGAGAGAGAGAGTTTTTTTTAAGCAAGTAGAAAGAGTTGTAAGAAAGAGTTGTTCTTAATTCATATATTGTAAACTCTTCTCATATATTGTAAACTCCTCTTTATCAATCATATATTGTTACTTGTTATATCTGGGTTCCAACATACAGATAACGTGGAATGTAACTTTCCGTCTCAACTCTAACATATGTGGAGGAGTTCCAATGTTAAAGTCACAAGCCGTAGTCACTTGCCCAACATTTTAAACGCCACAAAACACGGATATCATCTTACCCGAAAGAACCGTTGGAAAATAACAAAATGAAACAAATTCTAACAAAGTTTGCAACTCCCGTGATAAAACGGTTTCATCTACTTTCAAAACCATAATTCGAAATCTTGTGTGTGTGCTGAACATTTCCCAAAATTCCAAAACACAATCCATAAAAGGATTGGAAACACAAGAATTAGTTAATGCAATTTTATTTTCAAAATAACTTTGTGCATGACTCAGTCGGCATTCAACGTCTCGACTCATACCCCTCCAAAACTCTCCGGTCCACAATCGTCATCCGGACATTTAAACCTCTTAGGCAAGTTGGGAAATTACGTCAGATAATCCTTAAGGTTTTTCCTCAATTCAAAGTCGGCTCAATAAGCCTATGATTCTAGCACAACCATCAATCTTGACCCGAAATGGCCTACTTAAAACAAACCTCATCCTTATCGTCACTCCAAGTGATTAATACTAGAATCTCGTCCTTCTATTCCAACGACTACTAGTTTAGAACCTTCTTCACTACCCCAACGATCATCACATCAAAGCAAATCAAGTACACACATGTACTAGTAGGTTTACCATTGTTGTTCCTCCTTGTGATGGTGTGACAACCGTCAAAATTGCGTTCAGGTTAGAACTGCACTAAACATATCAGATACAGTTATTTTATGTCACACTGTCTAGTTTTAGCAGTAAACCCGACACAGTAGGGAAAAATTAGAAATTTGCGTCTAAAATCCCTCAAATTCGGAAATTATCCATACACCTCATAAAATGCCTACTAAAAATATTCATACACTTATATATATATACATGTTTATATATATACAACCTACCAAAAATAAATACTAGCAAATTCAACTAGTTTTATTATTATTACCAATTAAGTTTAATTGTTCAATAATTCAACTAATTAAAAGAAAGAAAAATTAAATTAAAATACTACTTTAAACACAATCATTTTACCTAAAACCACACTTCACCCTCCCCTTTTACCACTCCCAAAACCGGCCCCCTCCCCTCTCTCACTCCATAAATACCCCCTCTATTCATCCATTTTTACTCTTCATTCATTCTCTCTCAAATCCCTCTCCAAGAACACTCTCATTTCTCTCTATTTTCTCTCCTTCAAGGCTTCAAAGTCCAGCCCTCAAGAACACCAAAACCCAAGGTAAAAATCTGCTCCTAACATCATTTAATCATCTACATACAAGCATCTTTCATATTTCAAGTTTATCTTCTTAAAACTCTAGTCTTTTCACTTTGTTCTTGCTAAGACAAATCCTTGGCATCCTAATGTTTGTAGATTCATCACCATGACACTTTGCATGTCATTAAAAGTGTGATGAATCCATCATCAAACCCATATTAGTGACCCAAGAAAGTCTTACTTGAATAGTTTCACAAAAACTCAAAAACAACAAGTTTTGAAAATGTATTGGTTAGATGATTTGTCTAAACCCATTGCATGTAGGTTGTGTAAACAAAATGCAAGTTTTTCAGCTGAAAATATTAACTTTATGTGTCAAAAATCGTGGCTAAGCAAAAAGAACAATATCTTTAAAGAGCCAATAGAAAAAGAGCATTTATATAAAGAAGCTATTTCCTGTTGATAGTTAACCTAAAGACAATAAAGACAATAAAGACAATAAAGACAAGCAAGAAGAGTCTTATCTCATTAATGATGACGAAGGACCAACGCTGCTGTGAAGAGCAAGATAAAAGGAAGTTGAAGACCTACCTTAAACCAAAGTTTAGTTTAAGGGGGAGTGTTGATAGTTAACCTAAACTTTTGGGTTAAATTTAGTAAGTCAGAAAGTATGTATGTATTATGTAAATAAATAAAAGGGCATGACTCTTGGAAGGGACACACTGATTCTTCAAGGGGTGTCAGTTAGTTAGTGTCGGTTATTAGGGATTAGGCACTGTTTAGTGAAACAACACACCGTTTCATGGTGCCTTTTCAATGTGTATAAATAAGGTCAATGTATTTGTGATTTGAATGAACAAAAGTTGCAAGTATCAATCAATAGCAAGTATATTCATATATTACCTGTGATTTTGTTCATCATAGCAAGTTTTTATTCCAACATTTCCAACAACAATCTGTCAGATTTTTCCACTGACTTTGCATGGCCATATCTCTCTCAAAAATGCTCCAAATGGGGTGATTTTTCTTCTGGAATTTTCTTTTATGAGTTAAGAATCAAACCCAATCGGAATCTTTGAAAAACATTAAGTTTTCGACCTTCAAACAGTTTACACAAAAACAGTGCGCATCAGCAACATTTTCTGTCACTGTTTACGTCATGTTTTATTGCATGCACTTATATTACTCTAAAAATCATGGGATTTATGGCAAAAGTTTCCTAACACATGGAAGTACTTAGCCGTAAAATATCAGAACCTAACGATCTCTGGAAGTCATCCAAAAATTTACCGAAAGTGACTACTAATTCCGGACAGCTAACAACTATATCATATTATAGCTATATGCTACCTCTTGAACCCGTTTCATCATTCTTGTGATGAAATTGTGGAATATACCTATATATATTTACTTACTCATTTTATTTATACTCTAACAATCTAACACCTAACTATTAACCCTTTTCATCATTTTATGATGGGATTGTGGTATTTATATATATGTAATATATATGACCTAACATCTAACTTTATTTATATACTATACATATGATCCTATTATTAACCCTTTTCGTCATCTTCATGACGAATTTGCGGTAATCTCGAACTATCATATGTAACGTTTCATTTTGAATACGAACTATTGATATCAAAGAACTTATAACAACATACAAAATCTCACCAAAGGCATTTTATGATGAATTGGATATTTAAACGACCAAAGTCTAGAACGTAGAATCTTACTAGTGTCCTTACATTCGTAGGATCGGAGTAGGATCGCCTTACGGAACACATTTCGCGTTTCTTGGGAAACATCTACGCTATCCATGTGAGTCTTCATAGCCCCTTTTTACTGTTTTATACATTTTTGGGGTGGAAAGCATGTTACAAACTTTATTCGAATTCAACTGTTTTATTACTGAAATACTACGCATGTTTAAACGCTCTCTATGGTACGTGTGCACATGTGAAAGCTTCTAAGTTTGCGCTATCATACAAAAGTCCCCAACTTTTCTTTACATTACCTATTTAACTCACGTGTGTGAGCCATGATAATTATGGATAACGTTATTTGGTTGACCACCCACTTACGGTAAAGTAAGTGCATAATTGTTACAACGCCATGTTAGTGATAGAACATGATGACTCGGGGCAAACTAATACAAGGTCAGGAGGTTTGGGTAATGGCTTAGCTTGCTACCTCTGAGGCATCACATTATATACCATGAGCATGCAAATTCGAAACGACAAATTTTACAACCGGGTATTGTACTACTTTCTTTGAAAGTGCGGAACTTACCAACTTGCATTAAAAACTTTTAGTGCATACAAAACCTATGAACTCACCAACTATTGTTATAGTTGACACTCTCCTTTACATGCTTTTCAGGGAACAACAAGTAAGGATTCATTCTAGAAGGCATCACATTAGCAACATCCAACTTATTTCATCATGTCAAGTTTATTTTTGTTATTTTGGACAAGTTGTATTTCTAAAAACGCGTTGTATTTGTACTATTTTGATATGATGATTGTGTGTTGTCTTCTACCTATCGCTTTTGAAACATTTAGCTGTGACATCCCGTGTTTCTGCTTTAGCGGGGTGTGACAGAAGTGGTATCAGAGCCAAAGGTTATAGAGAACATCGGTCTTTCATTTGAAAAACCCAACTATAACCGAAAGTCCAAAATTGACATGAACATAACTAAACCTACTACTAGTATAACTAAGTCTAGAATGGTATTGACGGACTTTAATTAAACATAGCCTGATCACCCATGTTCGATTAAGGAAAGTTAATGCGAGACTAGAAATAGTTATAGTAGGAGTATGTCGATTTTTACTTGCACTCTTTAGGAACATGCTTAGTGTATAGACATTGCATAGGGTAGACATGCCACTTATGCGATTAGTTACTAAGTACACTTTTGCTTCAGTTTCACTATGTCGTCATCGTCAACACCGTCTTACACTCCCGCTTCGTACTCGGCCGATGCACCGGAATACTCCACCGCACGATCTCAAGAAAACCCGCCTAGCAACCAAGAAGAGGAGAATTACAACAACACAGACTCGGAAACTGAGGTGTCTAGCGAGCGAGACCCTTACGAAGGACCTAGAGTATCACCGACCACGGTGTTACCCCGGCCCGCTCCGGTAATTGTGCAACCATAATCCGGAGGGCTTCGCACTCGGCAAACGGCAAGGAAGAGTGTGCCAATCCCGAGAAGAGTCACGCTAACAACTCCTCGTCCGGAAGCACCGGACCCATCGAGAGTAGTTCCCGGCGTGCCAATAGGGCGCATGACCGAACTAGCGATGCAAGGGATCAACACATTAGGGCCATGACAACCGAGTTGCATGGGTGTCAAGTTAGAGTAACCCATCAAGCCCAAGTCCTAACAAAACTTGTAGAGCTTACACATCAATTGGCTGTTGTATCAAGTCAAGCTAGAGACGGCGCAAAAATGGCTAGGGAAATGGCCTCAAGATCTCAAGCGGCGAGCTTTGTAGTAGTAATGGGGTTGATGCTGTCGATGTTCTTGCTTGTGCTTGGGGCATACTTGGGGTAGTGTGAATGGATCGGAACGTGTGGAAGGATCTTTTGGAAAAATCACCTTTTATTTCTTGTCATTTTAATTCGCATTGTATTTCCGTTTCAACAATATGATACCGGTGTACAATAAACACCGGAAATTTTGTAAACACTCGGCCTTTAATGGAAACCCTTTTGGGAAATTTATAGTCAATCTGTCTATTTACTCTATACTTTACTTTATTGCTCAAATATTCGAATGAAAAATTGTTAATCTTAAACCTTGGAAAAATTTGAGTTCAAACATTTGTACAAAATTTAACCCAAAACAATTTTTGACAATGTGTCCTAGAATCATGCCTCCAAGAAGGTCTACACGCCACACGGAAGATACCCCCGAAAACCAAACGTCCGACATAGCACAAATCATCGCACAACGCATCCAAGAAGCCATACCTAACATCGTCTCACAAGTAACCGCCGGCATCAATGCGATTCCAAGGAATCAAGGAGGTAATGTAGGAGATCCGGGTAGTAATAGTACCGGATGTAACTACAAGTCCTTCATGTCTTGTAAGCCCAAAGAGTTCTACGGAAAGGAAGGTGTCGTAGGATTGCTTTCATGGATTGATAGCATGGAGTCGGTGCTCCATATTAGCAAATGTTCGGAGGACCGCAAGGTGGAATATGCTACATGTCAACTCCAAGATATGGCACTAACTTGGTGGAACATCCAGGTTCAAACCCGTGGAAGGGAAGATGCCTACAAGCTCACATGGGAGGAATTCAAAGAGTTGCTCATTGAGGAGTATTGCCCTAAGAGTGAAATCCAGAAACTAGAGGTTGAATTTTGGAACCATACTATGATCGGAGCTGACATAGATCGATACACAGCTCGTTTTCATGAACTTGCAAAACTGGTACCTCACATGGTCACTCCCGAGAGTAAGAGAATTGACCGATACTTATGGGGACTAGCATCGGGAATCCGAGGAATGGTTACCTCGGCAAAGCTGACCACCATCCAAGAAGTTGTAGCCATGTCAACTACCTTAACGAACGATGCTGTGAGAGCAGGAACTCTGTCATCGGGTAGTGCTAGCCATAAGAGGAAGCCAGAGTATCAGTCGGGAAATAAATCTTTTGGTAGTGCAAGCAAGGATAGGAGCGTGGCAAGAAACTTCGGAGTAAGCACACAGGACCCAGGGCAATACAAGGGTTCACTCCCTAAATGCAACAAGTGCAACTATCATCATGGGGGAGCCTGCGTCATTTGTGACAATTGTAAACGACCAGGTCACTTCACTAGGTTCTGTAAAAGTGAAAAGGGACCCAATGAAGGTAGAAGGGCATGTTTTGAGTGTGGAAGTCCGGATCACTACCGGAATACATGCCCGAAGTTTGGAAGGAAACCGAACAATAACCACAAGGGGAATCAGGCGAGACAAGTCAATCAGGGAAATCAAGGAGGTCAGGCTCGAGGACGGGCATTTGTCATTGGAGCTGACGAAGCACGTCACGACCCTAATGTGGTGACAGGTACGTTTCTCATAAACAACCACTATGCATCAGTATTATTTGACACTGGAGCGGATAGAAGTTTTATTTCATTGGAGTTTAGACCACTAATTAACTTGGAATCTAGGAGAATGTCGGATGCTTACATTATTGAGGTTGCTAATGGTCACAAATTTGAGGCTAAGGATGTAATTTTAGATTGTACTTTGAATCTAGCTGATAAGTTGTTTAGCGTTGATCTTGTTCCTATCGAATTAGGGAGTTTTGACATAGTTATAGGCATGGATTGGTTATCTAAGAATCGAGCGGAGATTTGCTGTTTTGATAAGTCGGTTAGAATACCTTTGCAAGACGGAGAAACCCTAGTAATACAAGGACACAAAGCTAGAAGGAGCTTAGAGGTGGTGTCAAGTATTAAGGTTCATAAGTAATTGAGGAAGAAATGTGTTGCATTTTTGGCACTCATAGTGGAGAAGAAGTCCGAGGAAAGGCGAATCCAAGACATTCCCGTGGTAAAGGATCACCCGGAAGTGTTCCCCGACGATTTGCCTGGACTGCCCCCATTTAGACAAGTTGAATTCCAAATTGACCTTATACCCGGAGCAACACCTGTAGCCAAGGCACCTTATCGCTTAGCACCTGCCGAAATGCAAGAGTTGTCAGGCCAACTCCAGGAACTGTTGGACAAGGACTTTATTAGGCCAAGTTCTTCACCTTGGGGAGCTCCAGTCCTGTTCGTCAAGAAAAAGGATGGATCGCTGCGGATGTGCATCGATTATAGGGAATTGAACAAGTTGACGATCAAGAACCGATACCCTCTACCTCGAATAGACGATTTATTCGACCAGTTGCAAGGTGCAACGTATTTTTCTAAGATTGATCTTCGATCAGGTTATCATCAATTAAGAGTTCGCGAGGAGGACATTCCTAAGACAGCCTTTAGGACACGTTATGGACACTACGAGTTTTTGGTTATGCCTTTCGGTTTAACCAATGCACCAGCGGTATTCATGGATTTGATGAACAAGGTATGCAGACCATACCATGACAAGTTTGTGATCGTGTTTATAGATGATATTCTGATTTACTCTCGAAGTAAGGAGAATCACGAGCAGCATTTAAGAGTAATTCTAGAACTTCTTAAGGAACAGAAATTGTACGCCAAATTCTCTAAGTGCGAATTTTGGATTAGAGAAGTACACTTCCTTGGTCACGTGATTGGAGAAAAAGGAATTCACGTAGATCCAGCTAAGGTGGAAGCTGTTAAGAAATGGGAAGCTCCAAAGACCCCAACATAAATTCGTCAATTTCTGGGTTTGGCAGGCTATTATAGGCGATTTATTGAGAACTTCTCAAAAATTGCTAAACCTCTCACAACACTGACCCAAAAGGATAGTAAATTCATTTGGGGAGAACCACAAGAAGAGGCGTTCCAGTTATTGAAGAAAAAGTTGTGCAATGCACCAATTCTAGCATTACCGGAAGGAACAGACAATTTTGTGGTATATTGTGACGCGTCGCATCAAGGATTAGGTTGTGTGTTGATACAAAGAGACAAGGTGATAGCATACGCTTCGCGACAACTGAAAGTTCATGAGAAGAACTATACCACACACGATTTAGAGCTCGGAGCTGTAGTATTTGCTCTAAAGATTTGGAGACATTATTTGTACGGCACTAAGTGTACCATCTTCACCGATCATAAAAGTCTTCAGCATATTGTAGACCAGAAAATGCTAAACATGAGACAAAGAAGATGGGTAGAACTACTCAGTGATTACGATTGTGATATTCGTTATCATCCAGGTAAGGCTAATGTAGTGGCTGATGCCTTGAGTAGGAAGGAAAGGACAAAACCTTCACGTGCACGAGCAATGGGAGCACTGGTACAAACAAGCTTAAAGACTCGAATTCTTGAAGCTCAGACCGCAGCAATGAAAACGGAAAACTTGAAGGACGAAACCCTTCACGGTATGGAAAACAGATTCGAAACCAAGGTTGATGGAGTACGTTATTTCAAGAACCGAGTTTGGATTCCAAAAGCAAACGACATACGGGAGATAATCCTGCACGAAGCCCACAAGTCACGATATTCAATTCATCCTGGTGCGGATAAGATGTATAAGGATTTAAGGGAATATTATTGGTGGCCAGGGATGAAGAAGGATATTGCTTTATACGTAGGAAAAATGTGTAACTTGCTCAAAAGTCAAAGCTGTATATCAGAAACCATCTGGTTTACTTCAATAACCAGAGATTCCCAGTGGAAATGGGAACAAATAACCATGGATTTAATAACCAAACTGCCGAGAACTGCCCGAGGGCACGACTCGATTTGGGTTATAGTCGATCGGTTCACGAAATCTGCACATTTCCTACCGATTCGAGAAGACTACAAGATGGAAAAGTTGGCTCAGATCTACATCAAGGAAATTGTTACGCGACATGGAGTCCCTATTTCCATCATATCAGATAGAGATAGCCGTTTCACATCTCAATTTTGGCAGTCACTTCAAAGAGCATTGGGGACGCAATTGAATTTAAGTACCGCCTATCATCCCCAAACAGACGGCCAAAGCGAGCGAACCATTCAAACGTTGGAAGACATGCTTCGAGCATGCGTGTTAGACTTCGGAGGAAGTTGGGATAACCACTTACCGTTAGTTGAGTTTTCCTACAACAATAGCTATCACACCAGTATCAAGTGTGCGCCATATGAGGCACTGTATGGACGCAAGTGTCGATCACCTCTTTGTTGGTTGGAGATTGGAGATAGACAATTGTCTAGCCCAGGCATCGTACAAGAAACCACCGACAAAATCGCAATCATCAGGGATAGACTTAAAGCAGCTCAAGATCGTCAAAAAAGCTATGCTGACAACCGTAGGAAACCGTTAGAGTTTCAGATTGGAGATAGAGTTTTTCTAAAAGTATCCCCTTGGAAGGGAACCGTCCGATTTGGAAAACGAGGAAAGTTGAGCCCTCGATACATTGGACCATTCAAAATCACCGAAAGAATCGGACCAGTAGCATACAGGCTGGAATTGCCAACAGAACTAAGTGCTATTCACAACACCTTTCACGTATCCAATCTAAAGAAATGCCTAGTCAACGAGGAAATTACCGTGCCTTTGGAAGAAGTCCAAATCAATGATAAACTACACATCATAGAAAAGACAATCGAAATGCTTGACCGAGAGGTCAAGCGTCTTAGGCGAAGCAAGATTCCAATAGTGAAAGTTCACTGGAACACAAGGCATGGG
Organism: Saussurea involucrata; assembly: GCA_033807775.1. Lineage (NCBI taxonomy): Eukaryota > Viridiplantae > Streptophyta > Magnoliopsida > Asterales > Asteraceae > Saussurea > Saussurea involucrata. The sequence goes on from CM066316.1 coordinate 32,553,021, forward strand.
CCTGAGTACACATGGGAACGAGAGGATTACATGAAACATAAGTATCCTCACTTATTTGCTAAACAACCGGTTACGGACGAAAGTTCTTGAATTTTGGGACGAAATTCTTTTAACCGGGGGAGACTGTGACAACCGTCAAAATTGCGTTCAGGTTAGAACTGCACTAAACATATCAAATACAGTTATTTTATGTCACACTGTCTAGTTTTAGCAGTAAACCCGACACAGTAGGGAAAAATTAGAAATTTGCGTCTAAAATCCCTCAAATTCGGAAATTATCCATACACCTCATAAAATGCCTACTAAAAATATTCATACACTTATATATATACATGTTTATATATATACAACCTACCAAAAATAAATACTAGCAAATTCAACTAGTTTTATTATTATTACCAATTAAGTTTAATTGTTCAATAATTCAACTAATTAAAAGAAAGAAAAATTAAATTAAAATACTACTTTAAACACAATCATTTTACCTAAAACCACACTTCACACTCCCCTTTTACCACTCCCAAAACCGGCCCCCTCCCCTCTCTCACTCCATAAATACCCCCTCTATTCATCCATTTTTACTCTTCATTCATTCTCTCTCAAATCCCTCTCCAAGAACACTCTCATTTCTCTCTATTTTCTCTCCTTCAAGGCTTCAAAGTCCAGCCCTCAAGAACACCAAAACCCAAGGTAAAAATCTGCTCCTAACATCATTTAATCATCTACATACAAGCATCTTTCATATTTCAAGTTTATCTTCTTAAAACTCTAGTCTTTTCACTTTGTTCTTGCTAAGACAAATCCTTGGCATCCTAATGTTTGTAGATTCATCACCATGACACTTTGCATGTCATTAAAAGTGTGATGAATCCATCATCAAACCCATATTAGTGACCCAAGAAAGTCTTACTTGAATAGTTTCACAAAAACTCAAAAACAACAAGTTTTGAAAATGTATTGGTTAGATGATTTGTCTAAACCCATTGCATGTAGGTTGTGTAAACAAAATGCAAGTTTTTCAGCTGAAAATATTAACTTTATGTGTCAAAAATCGTGGCTAAGCAAAAAGAACAATATCTTTAAAGAGCCAATAGAAAAAGAGCATTTATATAAAGAAGCTATTTCCTGTTGATAGTTAACCTAAACTTTTGGGTTAAATTTAGTAAGTCGGAAAGTATGTATGTATTATGTAAATAAATAAAAGGGCATGACTCTTGGAAGGGACACACTGATTCTTCAAGGGGTGTCAGTTAGTTTCGGTTATTAGGGATTAGGCACTGTTTAGTGAAACAACACACCGTTTCATGGTGCCTTTTCAATGTGTATAAATAGGGTCAATGTATTTGTGATTTGAATGAACAAAAGTTGCAAGTATCAATCAATAGCAAGTATATTCATATATTACCTGTGATTTTGTTCATCATAGCAAGTTTTTATTCCAACAATTGGTATCAGAGCGAGAACGATTCCGGGAATCAATCAAGTAAGAAGGAAAGAAGAAAGAAGGATACCTGTTCGTTGAAGAGATCAAACACATAAACGGTTGTAACCGGAGTTTGATCGAAGAAAGTCAAACACAGCCGGTTTATTGAAACCACCGATTGTGGTTACCCAAATCGAGAAGGCATCGATTGAAAAAGAACTGCAACATCGATTGGAGAAGTAAGAACGGAGGAACGATTTTTCTTCTGATCACACCAGCAATCGATTGAAGGGGGAAGAAATAACACAACAAGAAGTTTTGTGATATTCCCAAAGCAAGTGTTGAAATCGAAAAGGAAGAGAGAAGGAAGGAGACTCATACCAGCCAATTTGGATAAGAAAAGTCGAAGGCTCCATTTGGTTCAAATAGCAAGTAGAACCCTTGATTCAAACCAACAAGAAATTAGAATCATTGAGGTTTAATATCAGCAAGAAAGGATCAATTATTTTGATCAAAGCAAGCAAGAGCCAGATTAGCAAGTGGGTCTGGAAATACAATATTGATTAGCAAGTTGGTCAATATTGAGCAAGTTTAGCAAGAAAACCTGGTTAGCAGGTTGGTCAGTAGTAAGTAAGTGTTTTGATCTTTTGATTAAACACAAGAGCAAGAAAACCAGAAACCATCTCGGTTCTGATTTGTAAGAAGTAAGCAAGTTAAAAGCAAGCAAGCAAGCATGGTAGAAAAAGAAGGTGACAAACATGATAACGCATCAAGCAGTGCATCAGTTCGAGAACAAGGAAATGTTTCACTACAATGTCCAAAATTGACTGAAACAAACTACACGACGTGGGCATTGTTGATGGAAACAATATTGAAGGCCCATGGTCTGTGGGAAACAATTGATGCTGAAGATGCGGTGGATGAGAAGAAAGCACATATATCAAAGGCAATGATCTTTCAAACATTGCCCGAAGATGTTCTAATGCAGGTAGCACAGTGCTCGACTACAAAGGAAGTTTGGGACTCAATCAAACTTCTGTTCATTGGAGTAGACTTAGTTCAGAAAGCACGTTCGCAAACTTTGAGGAGTGAACTAGAGTCATTAAAGATGAAAGAGAGTGAAACTGTAAGTGGTTTTGCAAGCAAATTGAGCAATATAAGGGCAAAATTTAGAAATCTTGGAACTACACTCGAAAGCAAGATAATTGTGAGGAAACTACTCAATTCGGTTCCAAAGAAGTTTTTACCGATCGTGGCAACTATTGAACAATATCAAGATTTAGACAAAATGTCGTTTGAAGAAGCCGTTGGAAGATTAACAGCCTTTGAAGAACGAATCAAAAGTCAAGACACGCCAGAGGCAAATGATCAAGACAAACTTCTGATGGCAAGTTCAAACAACCAAAGTCGTGGTAAAGGGTGAGGTAAAAATTTCAACAACGAAGCCAAGGAAAGCCTGAAATGGAAGAATAGTCCAAATGCACGTGGAAGAAGTACGAGTCAAGGAACTAAAGACAAGAGCACTTTCAGATGTTATGAATGTGGTGACTTCGGCCATTTTGCGAGGGAATGTACGAAGTGGAAAGACAATAAAGACAATAAAGACAAGCAAGAAGAGTCTTATCTCATTAATGATGACGAAGGACCAACGCTGCTGTGAAGAGCAAGATAAAAGGAAGTTGAAGACCTACCTTAAACCAAAGTTTAGTTTAAGGGGGAGTGTTGATAGTTAACCTAAACTTTTGGGTTAAATTTAGTAAGTCAGAAAGTATGTATGTATTATGTAAATAAATAAAAGGGCATGACTCTTGGAAGGGACACACTGATTCTTCAAGGGGTGTCAGTTAGTTAGTGTCGGTTATTAGGGATTAGGCACTGTTTAGTGAAACAACACACCGTTTCATGGTGCCTTTTCAATGTGTATAAATAAGGTCAATGTATTTGTGATTTGAATGAACAAAAGTTGCAAGTATCAATCAATAGCAAGTATATTCATATATTACCTGTGATTTTGTTCATCATAGCAAGTTTTTATTCCAACATTTCCAACAACAATCTGTCAGATTTTTCCACTGACTTTGCATGGCCATATCTCTCTCAAAAATGCTCCAAATGGGGTGATTTTTCTTCTGGAATTTTCTTTTATGAGTTAAGAATCAAACCCAATCGGAATCTTTGAAAAACATTAAGTTTTCGACCTTCAAACAGTTTACACAAAAACAGTGCGCATCAGCAACATTTTCTGTCACTGTTTACGTCATGTTTTATTGCATGCACTTATATTACTCTAAAAATCATGGGATTTATGGCAAAAGTTTCCTAACACATGGAAGTACTTAGCCGTAAAATATCAGAACCTAACGATCTCTGGAAGTCATCCAAAAATTTACCGAAAGTGACTACTAATTCCGGACAGCTAACAACTATATCATATTATAGCTATATGCTACCTCTTGAACCCGTTTCATCATTCTTGTGATGAAATTGTGGAATATACCTATATATATTTACTTACTCATTTTATTTATACTCTAACAATCTAACACCTAACTATTAACCCTTTTCATCATTTTATGATGGGATTGTGGTATTTATATATATGTAATATATATGACCTAACATCTAACTTTATTTATATACTATACATATGATCCTATTATTAACCCTTTTCGTCATCTTCATGACGAATTTGCGGTAATCTCGAACTATCATATGTAACGTTTCATTTTGAATACGAACTATTGATATCAAAGAACTTATAACAACATACAAAATCTCACCAAAGGCATTTTATGATGAATTGGATATTTAAACGACCAAAGTCTAGAACCTAGAATCTTACTAGTGTCCTTACATTCGTAGGATCGGAGTAGGATCGCCTTACGGAACACATTTCACGTTTCTTGGGAAACATCTACGCTATCCATGTGAGTCTTCATAGCCCCTTTTTACTGTTTTATACATTTTTGGGGTGGAAAGCATGTTACAAACTTTATTCGAATTCAACTGTTTTATTACTGAAATACTACGCATGTTTAAACGCTCTCTATGGTACGTGTGCACATGTGAAAGCTTCTAAGTTTGCGCTATCATACAAAAGTCCCCAACTTTTCTTTACATTACCTATTTAACTCACGTGTGTGAGCCATGATAATTATGGATAACGTTATTTGGTTGACCACCCACTTACGGTAAAGTAAGTGCATAATTGTTACAACGCCATGTTAGTGATAGAACATGATGACTCGGGGCAAACTAATACAAGGTCAGGAGGTTTGGGTAATGGCTTAGCTTGCTACCTCTGAGGCATCACATTATATACCATGAGCATGCAAATTCGAAACGACAAATTTTACAACCGGGTGTTGTACTACTTTCTTTGAAAGTGCGGAACTTACCAACTTGCATTAAAAACTTTTAGTGCATACAAAACCTATGAACTCACCAACTATTGTTATAGTTGACACTCTCCTTTACATGCTTTTCAGGGAACAACAAGTAAGGATTCATTCTAGAAGGCATCACATTAGCAACATCCAACTTATTTCATCATGTCAAGTTTATTTTTGTTATTTTGGACAAGTTGTATTTCTAAAAATGCGTTGTATTTGTACTATTTTGATATGATGATTGTGTGTTGTCTTCTACCTATCGCTTTTGAAACATTTAGCTGTGACTTCCCGTGTTTCCGCTTTAGCGGGGTGTGACAGAAGGCCATTCTGGTTAGATATTACAACGAGTGATTAGCACACAATAAATCCTGCTAACTACGCTCACGCTCAACTCCTCGGATTCTCCGTGACTTTCCCCGACTCGAGCACGGATCCTGTGCTTCAGATAGTAGGAGCTCTACTACTACCTTCCACACCTATCCTTACTCGTTTCGAGTCCCGTCCCGAAGTGCCCAGGTAGTTCCTTGCCGACCGGTTAACCCATATGCCCGTACCAGCATATGTCAACATTCTTCCTAGTTCACTAGGAAATTCACCCCATTCCACTACCCTTGCTATGACGGAATCCCCACTAGTCATGACGAGTCGCCTCGCGAATGCACAATTGCATACAGTGTGAAATCAGATAGACTTTCGAATAAAAGATTCTATCCTACAACGGTTGGACTCAAACAAGAGCTACGCAATAGAACTAAATCCAACATTCTAAGGCTATTTGGTTCCTACTGCATACAACTTATAAGGCATTCACTTAACAACCTATCAGGCCTAGCATAAATTCCTATCAGCAAGCAACAAACATACAGTACAGTGTAATAAGCATCAAGCAGTCTAGCATACATACTCCTATGTTCTAGAAAGCAATAAATTACACTAAGTACTTTACCTTTTCCCTTGGCATCGGCTGACTGTACACACTGCGCCTTCGGTCACCGTTTCTCAAACGTACCTTCCCTTTCTTTTATTTTCTCAAAATTTTAAAAGGAAAATAAAATCCCGAGCCGCAAACTTGAGTTCAAACACACCGAAATGTGTTCGATTCGCTCAAGCTGTGCTCTGATACCAACTTGTAACGTCCCAAAAATTACAAAAAATTTGAACTTTTAAAAAATAATCATTTAATTGCATAAGACACCATTAATAATCCAAATAACCGTTTCGTTTGCAAATTTAAATAATAAACGTTCTCATTAAAACTAAACAGCGTAATTAAATTGTTTTTAAGTATAAATTAAATCTCATGACTGCAAAGAGCCCTTCGTACGCGCCAGTGTGTACCGTCACGCCTTAGAGCCACTAGTACCTAAAACCACAGTTTATAGGGAAAGGGTAAGCACGAAGCTTAGTGAATTCAACACCACATACAACACAATTATATAACACTACCCCTAAAACAGGTAGATACACATAACCAAGCATGCAAGTCTAAGAACGCATCCTAAACAAGCATACTCACACCAACCCACCTAAACAAGCATTCATCGGTCTCCCCGATGACACACGATAACCGTGCACGTATCCTTCGGTCCCACCGAGTTCCTACGCCACTCGTGTACACAATCCTCGGTCCCACCGAGTCCTCGGTCCCACCGAGTTTACACGACACCCAAGGTCCATACTAGACACAACACTATCTAGTACCACACAACAAGTAATACCACTTAGCACACGCGAGCTACAGTAATGTAAATATAACCATAGTTCTACGTAGTGAGTGAACTCACCTCAAAAGCGATGTAGAAATCTCGAACGATCACACGAGCTAGCCAACTCCAAAATCACTTCTCGACACCTAAATAAGTACTATAAAGTGTCAACTCGAAGCCCGGGATTCTTAAATATAAACATAAGATTAAACGGGTGATATTTCGCCTTTTCGGCCTAAACTGCAGGTCTGTTCGGTACCTGCTTAGCCCCTTCTAGACCCACAATTCTAGAGATCACTTTTTACAAACAGATAGGTCTAGGTCTTAGCTTTCCAGGGACATATTATACGCGTTCTAACGATTTTTCTACGATTTTATACGATTATTCTAAGATCGAAACGTAAGGCTGGCAGATTCGGACCTGCTGCAAAAACGGCCTTTTTTCACCTAGCTAGAGGCCTAACCAGGTTTTCGCTAAAACATGGAAAGTATTCCCGACACATAATGTGAACCGTGGGCACCGATTTCACCTCAAACCGAGTTACGATGGAAAAGTTATGAACGAAACAAAACAGTGACAGATTTAGCCAAATCACATAAAATGATAACTTTGCTATCGGTTTAGAGTTTACGCGTTTAAGGTTTACGAACTAGGGTTTAAAGCTCCTAAGGCTGGACTAAACCGCGCACCACCCACTGCCACCTCCGGCAGTGGTGATCGGCGGCGGCGGCGGTCACCGGCGGCGGCAGCGGTTCGGTAAAAGAAAACCGACGAAGCTAGGCAATGAACCGGTTAACACCCCTCGGACCACACTTACTTCTGACCAAAACGCAACCCCGCACAGCACAACCACCGTCCTGGTGGTGCACGGCGGCGGCGTTGTGAAGGCAGCCACCTCCGGCGGTGGTGGTGGTTGAAAACGACGACGGGAAAAAGAAAAACGAGGAGAAGGAAATGCTTACCTCTCGTGAACAGCGTAGCAACACACAACAGAGCTTTCGGTTCCGTTCTATACCCAGTCGCCGGTGGTCTCTTCCTCTCTCTCGCTGCACTCTCTCTCTTGCCGGCGTGAACAGCAGTGCCGATGCTGGTGGTTGCTTGGGGTGGCACGGCGGCAGCAACAAGGAGAAGGGAGAGGGAAAAATAGGGTTTGATGTTTCTGTTTTTGCGACGTATGAAGAAAACGAGAGGGGGAAAAAGGGGTCGGTCCCTATGTGGGCCGATCCCATGCACAATGGATCAAAATTACACCTTTGGCCCCTAAACATCAAGGTAATTTCATTTTTTTTCCAGATAAATTAGAATTTTACCAATGGAACAATAGTTCACAAAACTAAAGCAATTTTGGTCCTTATCTCCTAATCCCGTTAACAAAACAACGTTAAAAGGAAAATTTAAATTAATAAAAAGAATCATACCGGGATACGGGCTTTACATTAAAGTTTACTAAATTTCTTAATTAGAAAACCTTTAAGCCTATATAACTACCATGAACATCATGGTTGTTCTAACACATAGGACTTATAAGTAAATATGCATTTAATCTCTCACAGCTTATCTTACTTCCATTCTATATATATATATATATCTTACTACAATTTTAGTCATCATGGTTGGTTTGGAAACTAGCATTTGTGTATCCTAAGACACATGGATCTCTTTCCTAACCATTGTACAGTAAGAACATATCTCTAGTTCTTCTCAGATACTTCATGTTGTTCTTTACTGTTATATAGTAAGCATCACTTGGGTCTGACTAATATATGTTCGTCATGCTTAAGGCATACGAGATGTCCAGTCCTTTAGTACATAAACATGGCGTACATGTTTGAACCAATGGCCGAAGCATGGGAACACCCTTCATTCGGTTCATGTACTATTGGCAAGCTTCCTTTCTTATAACCCTTCACCATAAAGTGTTTCAAGATTTTGTCAATGTATGTACTTTTGGTTTAATCTAATTAAGCACTTTGATCTATAACAATAGATCTTTTCACCAAGGAATTGTCTCTTAGATCCTTTATCATGGAATACTTCCTTAGTCACATTTTTACACCTTCAAGCACTAGGATGTCATTTCTGATGATCTAGAGTACTATTATGCTCCCACTGACCTTCTTGTATATACAAGATTTTAATTACGAGATGATTGTCCTAATCCATAACTGGACTTTTGCAACTTGCAATTTTAAGTTTGATGTTTTAAGCCTTGTATACGTCCTCGCTCAAAAATTCTCTTTTGAGGAATGTGGCTTTAACATCAATCTTCATGGCATTTTGCCATTCATAAGTAATCCGATCTTCGGATTGTTTTTGCATCTCGTTCAATATTTTCAACAACTTGTTGAAGCTCAACATCTTATTGTTTTGTCATTGTCAAACCATTGTACCATCTTTGTACTGTGTCTCCCCATTTTGATTCTTATCAGAAAATCATTTTCTAAGAACTCATTATGGTGCGCAACAAAACTTTTGTTATCGCTTGGATCTTGATATCCGATTGGATATTTTATAAAGATGTACATTTCAGACCTTTTACTCAAGCTTCCCAGAATCTTCATGCTTATCTTAAGCATTACTACCCCATATTCTCATATATGACAACTTTGGGATCTTCCCAATTCATATTTTGATAATAGGTTTTATTGGTCCTTGTTGGTTGATGCACAATTTAGTATTTGGTAGTTGTTTCTAGGAAACATCCTCAGAAAACTCTTTTAGGTAGATTCGTGAGACTCATCATAGAGTGAATCATGTTCAACAGGATTTTATTTCTTCTTTTGACACACCATCATGATGCGGTGTTCTGGGAGAAGTCATTTGGGATTCAATCTCAATATCTAGGATGATCTATTGGCTTAGATATTTATAACCTCAATCTGACTGAAGTATCTTTATCTTTGCCAAGTATTTTCACTACTTCTTTTGAAACTCTTTGAAGAATCAAAACTTTCATATTTCCTCCTTTTGGTATACATACCCATATCTACTAGACTTAGTAGAGTAGTGATGACCGTGTCTTGTGATTGAACTTTAAGGCTCACATACATCAGTATGGATCACTCTTATTAGTTCTTGTGACCCCTAAGGGAAAATATCATTTTGTCATCTTGACCAACAATATACACATTTATCACGTGAATCATCACATAATTCCAACCCTCTGTCCATCTGGAGTTTGGTTATATGTTTAAGTGTCACAAATAGGTATGACTTAAGCCCCGCTTAATTCATTATTTTGATTTATAATTACAACTATTAATCTGATAAAACATTTATTGAGATAAAAAGAAAATCTATTTCTTGAAAATAAATATAATTTCGGTTTGTTGTAATCTGAGAAAATGAAACTAAAATCCTAGTAATACTAGGTACAAAAACACTTGCTAAGTGTTAATATCAGACCATCAAGAAAGTTCATATCATATGTCCCTTCGAGTATCAGCAGCTAACTTAGCTCCATCTGATCTGGTTTCATCTTCTCTTCACTTCTTATTTCTTGAAAAGTAATACTGAGATGAGTATCATACTTAATCATGTAATACTTAGTCAGAAGTGAATAAATCAAATGGTAAACATACCTGAAGTTCAGGCTCTATATGCCTTCTGCTTCTTAATCTCTGCCAATCAGGTTGGACAAGTTTTTATCCGGTGCCCTTCATGACAACAATTGTACCATACTACAACCTCAGGAACATTTCCTTTGCCCTTATCCATGCTGGAACTTCCAACATAGATTTTACCCTTTGTTATCTCCCCTTTTCTTTTGACTATCCCACTTTCAGGTTTGATCATCAAAGCCTGTTTTGGTTTGATTGAACCCAACTTGGATTTCAAGTTCCTCTCAGTAATTTTAAGTAAACTGTGAAACTCTGTGAGAGTTCTATTCAAACCTTTCTTATTATAGTCCTCAATGAACTGTTTGTATGTTTTGGATAAAGAGCTGAGAATCATATCGATTTACAACCCTTGAGCCAGTGGGGATCCAAGACGGTTCAATTTGTCAAAGTATCCTTTCATTTTCAAAACGTGGGCATTGACTGAAGAACCCTCAGTCATTTTACAGGCACCCAATACCTTGACTGTATCAAATCTCTTCTACTTTATTTGTAACCGAAACATAGATTTCAACGAAGATATCATATCCCAAGCAGTCATGTTTTCATGATCTTGTAATAATTCAGGACTCATGGTGGCTAACATTAGGCAATCAACACTAAAAGAGTCATTTTAATACTTATCACAAGCATCCCTGACTTTAGTTGGAGCATTTGGAGGGGGGTTTTCAAGAACGTATAACTTATTTTCATACCTAAGAACTGCCCTTAGGAATCGAAACCATTCGACGAAGTTCATTCCTCCAGTTTTTCGTTATCAAGTATTGACCGTATTGTGTATTCGGATGAATTGGAGGCAGTAACAGACATCTACAAATAGGTTTAATTTTAGTAACTTTATGATCTCAAATAAATGAATTAACCTTTGAAAATCATTTAATTTGAGCTAAGATCCATATTTCACCTACTTCTATAAATGGCCAAGCTATGTCTATGGAATTAGGCTATTTAGGTAGGCATCATCCAGTTATGTTCAACATAACTCTTAGATATCGTGGGATTCTATTCAATATATCATATATTGAATTTGGCACGTTTAATCCCACTTCAACGTCTTGAAAATACTCATAGATGGCTAGGCACTGTCTATGATATTTCCAAGTAAACTAACCATACTAAGGTATCGTGATCCAACCTAAAGTCTTAAACTTAGGGTTTACTAGGATCATTCGTCCAAAATACGGCCATTTAAGTGAATGGCCAAGCACTATCCACTTAAATCTCGTTATTTCGACACTTTATCTTACACTACAATCATCCGGCATGATTGGCTAAGCACTGACCATACCGAAATCCTGTAAGTTCGACAAGTACCTTAAATGTGTGGCGTTTAGTTTACATTTCGTAAAAGGCTTAATTTTAGAAAACATTCTAATTCCTTTTAAAATGTTTTGATTTTAAAACCCCGTTTTAAAAATCTTGTTTTAAAAAGTTTATCCAATTAAATCGGTTTGATTTTGATAAACATATCAATTTAAAATATCATATTTTATTTACCGATTTAAAATTTATTTTGTGTTTTATTTTATTTAAAACCATTTGCAAGTATTATAACAATAATAAAGCAACTAAATAAAATAAAAGCAAACACAAAATAAACAACCACAAACAAGTAGATAATATACGGTTTTGCCACTAATGTGGTATTGTGAGCCAACACAACAACCACGGTCTGTCTAAGGACGTCTTCAAGCTCCCACTGGCCTCGCCATCTTGGTGAACTCCAGGGACTCCGTCTCGACTTCTTGGAACTCCGTCTTTAGATGATTACAATTTGAAATAGAAAGTACAACATGTCTTATTCTATTTTACAATTGAACCTGTCTAGGAAATTGAAATAAAAATTACATCCCATGCAATTTAATACATTTTAATTTTCCAAACAAAAATAAACCAACCACGGGTTTTTCGGGGCAAACCATATATTATCTAATTATTATTTTAAACATAAAATAAGACAATTTGGCCAAAACAATTTAACATAAATAAAATGGCCAAATTAATCTAAACAACTTATTATATGGCAAATTAAATTTAAAAACGACCCTATCCTTAAACGTGGGTTACTGACCCATGTTATAAAATTAAATTTTTGGCAAATATATAAACATAAATAAATGGCAATAGAAAAATCCATAAAGTTTTTTCACAATAAAAACTTTAAAATGACAAATTTCTGGACCCAAAAACTATACTTGGGCCTATTGGCTCGGACCCAACTCCCGAAATAGGGCAGCGGTCCAAAACATATCGGCTTAAGACTAAAAGCAACAAAACTTAGCCTTTGGCCCGATCACTTAGGGCATAACCCAACGCCCGAACCACCATCTTGGTAGTTGGTGCAAAAAGTTCACATTTAAACCCAATTTAAAGGAAAAGGAAACAATGAGAAGTAACCAAACAACCTAATCTAGATTTCACTAGGTTTGGGCCCAAACATGGCTTAAAACCATGATCACCATCATCGACCTCAAGGCAGTCTTAGGGCGAACCCTCGGTGCCTTAGTCGGGTTAAGCCAAGAGAGAAAAAGGGGCAGAACATAACCACAACCAAGAAAAGTGTTATCTTGAACGACCAATCAAACCACTCGGACCGTGGTTCAACGGTGTCTATACAAGCCATACTGCAACTCGAGAGAGAAAGCTTTTACGAAGGAAGAAGCAAAACAGTCGAAACGGCAATAGCTGTAGAGCGTCGATGAAAACCAAAAACCAGCACCATGGTGGTCCAATGTCGACCCATAGAAAAACAACGACAACTATTTTAGCAGATTGAACCACACGGAAAAATAGACTTCGTGAAGCAAGAAGACCTACGGCCTAATCGTGGTCCATGGCGACATGGACACAAATCGCATCAACGATGACCCGACGGATAGGAAGTGCAGTAATGTTGTGGCTGCAATGCGTAGGTCGTCGTTCTCTGATCCATTCTTTAGGTGAGAGAAACATTCTCTTTAAAAATGAATGGAAGGTAAAAAATAGGAACCGCCTGTAGATATGCTAATCGCACAGCTCGTGGGCTAGCACCCAACGACGACTTCAACATTTATTCCGGCAATCAAAACAAACCAGCACCACCACCTCTGAAAGGCGGCGGCCTGGAAACCAACCACTAGCCACCTGGGATGGTGGTAGCGATACCTACGAGGAAAAAAATATGGTGGCTGGACAATGGCATCAACGGTAGCAGACAGATGGAGTCGCATCCTCGCAAGGATGGCGAATGCCATCGATGAGGACCAGTGGCAACAGCCACTGTCAACCTGCGTCTTACTAGTCTTAGGTGGTCCTTTGAAGTCAAAACCGGAAATGAATGACGATGGTCGACGGTGAGCCGCAACAGAATACTCGTATGCGGCTGGATTCCCTCCAAAACGAGATGAAAGAGAAGTAGGGTTTACAAAACACTTTATACTCTACCAACAACAAAAAGAATCCCCTTTTGATTTCCTTTTCTTTTAAAATTACTTAACAAAAATAGAGTTTTAAATACCCTTTTGAACTTGTCGCATAATATACGTATAAACATATATATAAATATATATATATATACTAGGTAATTTTACCGCGCTTCGCGTGGTATTTGAAACATATGATCGAAAAGTTTATGCCAAGTATGCAATGCTTAAGGTATAACAGTAATTATGGTATCATAAGACATACAATCTGATAAATTGTTGAAATTTGTTTTGACTATTTGAGTAACTTTCATAAGACATCATGTTAAGGTTTTCGAAACACCCAATATCATATTAAATTGTGATTTATTATGCAATTAAACTAAAATATTCAATTAACTTTAACCAAAGATAAAACTTAAATAATGTTTTTATTATTGTATAAGTAAAGAGAGTTCCAAAAGTTATGGACGATGTTGGAACGGAGAGGTGGTCGACGGCCCATTTTCCTGTACAACGTTATGACATTCTGACCTCCAATAGTGCAGAGTCGGTGAATGCACTCTCCCATTTTGCTCGTAGATTACCGATTGTATAACTTATGGAGTACTTCCGGACCTTTCAACAAAAGTGGTACCAACTTCGACGCCGAAAACGGGGTGAAATGCGTAATAGACTCATACCAAAGGCGGAGGAGATAATTCTCATCAGGGCGGGAAGGTTGCGGCATGGAGGAGAAATGTGTGACAACTGTCAAATTTACACCTCAGGTTAGAACCGCACTGGATTTCATTTATTCATATCAGAGTTCGAACAGTGCAATTTTAGCAGTAAACTCGGTACAATAGGAAAATTTGAGAAATTTTGCCTATAAACCCCTAACTTAGGAAATTATCCATAAATCTCATAAAATGCCAACTTAAGCTACAATTATATCACAAGTATATATATAATTAGCAACTAATTTCCTACAACTAAATTTTATATAAATACCTTACTTTATATAATTGTTATGTTATTTATAATTTAAAAGAAAAATACATCTTGTTTTAAAATAAATCAAAAAGACAAGAAATGACATTTTTATTTTTGCATCACACCACCCCCACCCCCACCCCCCACCCTCTCTACACTCCTTATGTATTTCTTTTATGCTATTACAATTCACTTACAACACATCTCACTCTCTCTCTAAATTCTCACTAGAATTCTCTCATCTCTTTCTCTCTCAATCATCTTCAACCATCTTCATCCAATAACTCCAGCCCCTAAACACATCTCTTCCAAGAGATAAAAGTGTTCAAGGTAATTACAAGTGTGTTGGATGAAATCCACACACACTCTTTTGTCTAGTTTTCATTTTCTTGCATTTTTCTTATGAATGTTCTCCATCTTCTTCTATACTTTCTTTAATCTTCTCAAAAATCATCTTTACATATCTTAATGTTTGTAGATTCACCTCCATAACACTTGATTGTTATTAAAAAAGGTGGTGAATCCAAAATCAAACCCATGTTAAGATCAAAGATGAACTTTTAAACACATGCATGTAGTTTTCTTGGAAAATCCATATCTTTTGGTTCAAAGGTTTCATGAATAGGTCTTTGAATCCACTAAAAACATGTTTAAACCAACATGCATAAGCTAAAAATACACAATTTTAAGATGCATGATGAAGTTCTTGGCATAGACACCAACATAAAAAGAACCATTTTCAAGATTTTATAAAAGATGAGATGATGGGTAACTTGCATGTAGTTTAAATGGCTAAAAATCAAGTTTTAGAACTGAAAATAATTGTATGGGGATGAGTCAAATAGGATTGCATGCAAAAAGGAATAAGAATTTTGGGTAAAAAGTCAAGAGAATGCACATGCATATTGGACAGCTTGCTGTCAGATTCCACACCCCTCTTCAAAGGGTCATATCTCACTCAATAAAACTCCAAATTGAGTAATTTATTTTCTGGAAATTATTTTCATGTGTTAGGATTCAAACCCAAGTGGTTTCACTCAAAAACTCAAAGATTTCGTCTACCAAACAGTTTTCACAAAAACAGTGCGCAACCAACAAAGTTTTCTGTCATATATTACGTCAAGTATTATTTCACAAAAACAGTACTTAACCACCTCTAAAAATTATGAAACTTATGTCAAAAGTTTCCTAACTCATTAAACCACTTGGACATAAAATATCTTGACCTAAATATACCTGGAGGTTACCCAAAAGTGGACACAAAGTGACACCAAAATCTGGACAGCAAAGGACAAATGTCTTACTATAATTGAAGACTAACTTCTAATCCCATTTCATCATTTTATGATGAAATTGTGGAATATATATGTATATCTTATATTTATATATTTATGCATTTTATTTACTCTTGATCCCATTTCATCATTTTATGATGAAATTGTGGAATATACATATATATAACATATCTATATATACTTATGCATTTTATATATTCTTGATCTCATTTCATCATTTTATGATAAAATTGTGGAATATATATATATATATATATATATACTATACATTTATATTTATGCACTTTAAATACTTCGTCTTTTCATTCAAAACCCTTATTTATCGTTCTTACGATAAAATTTCGGTTTATATATATATATATATATGTACTATATATATACATTCTTTAAACCCTTTTCGTTACTTATTACGACGAAATTGCGGTAACTTTAATCTAACAAGAACGAAGTAGGATCGTCCCGAAGTAATTGTGAGAGATTCCCGGATTCTATCGCTTATCAAGTGAGTTATCACAGCCCCTTTTTCAATATTTTACATATTTTGGGGTGAAAAGCATGTCGTTACTACAACTATTTTACGCACCGGTTATTTCGTTTTCTTGGAAATACGAAACTTGCTATACTTGTTTATGCTCTATGGTATCTATGTTTTCGCAAATGTTGTAAGTTTGAGTTTTCTTTTGCTATCGTTCAAAAGTCTCCGTTTATTTTTACGTTACCCGTTTAACTCATGTATTGAGCCGTTGGTAATTATGGATAACGTTATTTGGTTGACACCCCACTCACAAGTAGCGCTTGTTTGAGTGCATAATTAATGTTTGTATTTACACATTGTTGGCGATAGAACATGCGGTGGGGCGATTCTGTCGGTATAGGTCGGGTAACGGGCTCATAACTTAAACATTTTACATACGATTACCTTGAGCAAGTGTTTTTATATCCGGTTGATTTATCCCTTGTGCGGATTGGAACTATTTTCTATGACAACATTGTTAAACTCGTTAAACCCGTGATCTCACCAACTAGTGCATTAGTTGACCTCTCATTTACATGCTTTTCAGGTGAGCGTCCTTAAGGTTGGGACTTAGGAAGGCTACACGTGATGAAGCTTTCTTTTCTATCTTTTATTTATGTTCATTTCCCTTTCGTAAAAACGATTGTAAAAGACAAGGTTTTAACCTTTTGAATGTATTTTGATGGTTGATGTGATCTTGTAACTTTTGCTATGAAACTTGAGCTGCACATCCCGTGTTTCCGCTTTAGCGGGGTGTGACAGATTTGGTATCAGAGCCAAAGGTTATAGAGAATACCGGTTTTCCTTTGGAAAACTGCAACTATAACCAAAAACGGGAAAGAACACTTAAATTACTAAACATGTTGCTAGTATAACTAATTCGGGTATTGCATCATCGGTCTTTAATTAAACAAAGCCTGATCACCTATGTTTAATTAAAGAAAGAGTAATGCGAGACCGGAAATGGATATACCAGGAATATGTGTGTTTTTCGCACTTGATGCTTCACGTTGTATGTCTAGTATTAGCGTAGTTATTGCCTATAGTATGCAATAGTATAGTACGCTTAGCCTTTATATTTGCGCGATAGTAATGTTATACACTCTTACTTCAGTACCACTATGCCATCATCATCATCACACTCTTACTTCAGTACCACTATGTCGTCATCGTCATCATCACACTCTCAACCCTCCTACACGCCGTCGAGCGAGCGATCATCGGAAGGCGAACAAGACCCGTATGATGGACCGAGGATACCACCGACTGTGGTTCCACCGCAACCCACTCCTATAGTGATACAACCAAACTCTAGAGGGCCACGCACGAGACTAACCGCTAGGAAGAGCGTTCCTATACCTAGACTAGTGAGTTTGATGTCCGATCGGCAAGAGGCGCCGGAACCCTCGCGAGTTATCGAAGGAGTGCCTATTGGTCATGCGCCTGGCATTACCTGGGCAGAAGAGCAGCATCTTAGGGCTGTAACAGCAGATTTGCACGGATGTTAGATGAGGGTCAGTCGTCAGAGTCAAGTCACGACGGAGCTAGTAGAGTTAAGTCACCTTTTGACCAACATGTCGTCTGACGCCCTAAACGGAGCGAGAATAGCTCAGAGGATAGCTTTATGGGCCGAGATAGTGTGCATAGTAGTAGTGATGCTACTGACGATGTTGGTGTTGTGGGTTCTGATCGAAGTGTATCGGGGAGGGTTCGCACGGGAGAAAATCCTAAAGACCAAAACCCCGATATTGCCCAGATCATAGCTCAACGTATCCAAGAGGCGATACCCGACATCGTAACCCAAGTCACCGCAGGCATCAATGAGCGTCATAGGAATGTCAATGTGGGAGGAGGAACTCCCAATGATGTTCATGACAGTAGAGGATGCAGCTACAAGGCATTCATGACTTGCAAGCCCAAGGAATTTCACGGAACCGAGGGTGCTACAGGATTACTTTCATGGTTTGATAGCATGGAGTCGGTACTCCATATCAGTAAGTGCTCAGAGGATCGCATGGTGGAATATGCGGCCTGCCAGTTCCAGAAGCGAGCTCTAACCTGGTGGAACATTCAAGTCCAAACCCATGGAAGGGAGGATGCATACAAGCTGTCCTGGACTGAGTTTAAGGAATTACTCATTGTGGAATACTGTCCCAAGAGCGAAGTTCAGAAATTGGAGGCTGAACTTTGGGATCTTACCATGGTTAGTTCGGGGATAGATCGATACACCGCTCGTTTTCACAAACTTGCGAAGTTAGTACCCCACATGGTTACACCAGAGAGCAAAAGGATTGACCGACATTTGTATGGATTAGCTCCGGAGATCCGAGGGATGGTTAAGTCAGCAAGTCCGACCACGATCCAAGCCGCAGTGGCATTAGCAACTAGTTTGACCCACGATGCGGTCAGGGCAGGAACTTTGACTCAGAAAGGTGTCGGTAGTAAGAGAAGGCCAGAGAGTCAGTCAGGAAAGGCGATTGGTAGTAGTTCAAGTAGGAATAAGAAAGTAGTAGGAAATTTTGGGATGAATGCAAAGGAAGTAGGACGTTACAATGGACCCCACCCGAAGTGCAACCAATGCAATTCGCATCATGAGGGAGCCTGTCTCATTTGTGGCATATGTAAGCAAAAGGGTCATTTAGCCCGGTACTGCAAGGTGTGGAAGAATGTAAAGGTGGAAGGAAGGGCATGCTATGAGTGCGGAAGTCTGGATCACTTCCGGAATGTGTGCCCAAGACTAAAAAGGGGACCAGTCAATAACAACGCTGGGAACCAGGCAAGGCAAGCCAATCAGGGAAACCAAGGAGGACAAGCTCGAGGACGGGAATTTGTTTTAGGAGCAGAAGAATCACGCCGGGACCCCAATGTAGTGACAGGTACGTTCCTCCTAAACGATTATTACGCGTCAGTATTATTTGACACTGGTGTCGATAAGAGCTTTGTTTCGTTAGAATTTAGGCCTTTGATCAATCTAGAATCTAAGAAAATGCCGAATGCTTATATTATTGAGGTTGCTAATGGATATGAGTTAGAAGCTAAGGATGTAATCTTAGGCTGTACTTTGAACTTAGCTGATAAGCTATTTAGTGTTGATCTTATTCCAATTGAGTTAGGGAGTTTTGACGTAGTAATAGGCATGGATTGGTTATCTAAGAACCGAGCAGAGGTTAGTTGTTTTGAAAAGATTATCAGGTTGCCCTTACAAGGCGGAGAGACCCTTGTTGTCCAAGGAGATAGAACTGGGAGAAACTTGAGGATAGTGTCTTGTATGAAGGTCCATAAGTATTTAAAGAAGAAGTACGATGCGTTCTTGGCACATGTAGTAGAGAAGAAGTCTGAAGAGAGGCGAATCCAATATATTCCTATGGTGAAAGATCACCCAAAGGTGTTTCCAGACGATTTGCCTGGACTTCCCCCGCCGAGACAAGTCGAATTTCAGATCGATCTCATACCAGGAGCAGCGCCTGTAGCCAAGGCCCCATATCGCTTAGCACATGCCAAAATGCAAGAGTTGTCGAATCAACTTCAGGAACTTCTGGATAAAGGATTCATTCGACCAAGTTCATCACCCTGGGGAGCCCCGATTCTCTTCGTCAAGAAGAAGGATGGATCATTTCGAATGTGCATCGATTATAGGGAACTAAATAAGATAACAATCAAGAACCGATATCCTCTCCCTTGAATAGACGATTTGTTCGACCAGTTGCAGGGTGCAACTTACTTCTCGAAGATTGACCTTCGATCGGGATATCATCAGTTAAGAGTCCGCGAGGAAGACATTCCTAAAACAGCTTTTAGAACTCGCTATGGACACTACGAGTTTTTAGTCATGCCATTCGGGTTGACGAATGCGCCAGCTGTGTTTATGGATCTAATGAATAGAGTATGTAGACCATACCTTGATAAGTTCGTGATTGTATTCATTGATGATATATTGATCTATTCTCAGAGTAAGGAGGATCACGAGCAGCATCTAAGGGTAATTCTTGAGCTTCTTAAGGAACAGAAACTATATGCCAAATTCTCTAAGTGTGAATTTTGGATTCGGGAAGTACATTTCTTAGGTCACGTAATTGATAAAAGGGGATTCACGTGGACCCGGCTAAAGTGGAAGCCATTCGGAAATGGGAAGCCCCAAGGACCCCAACGGAAATTCGCCAATTTCTAGGTTTGGCAGGATATTATCGGCGTTTTATCGAGAATTTCTCTAGGATTGCTAAACCTCTCACCATGTTAACCCAAAAGGATAGGGAATTCGTTTGGGGAGTTTCACAAGAAGAAGCGTTTCAACTTTTGAAGAAGAAGTTGTGCAATGCACCGATCTTAGCTTTACCGGAAGGAACGGAAAACTTTGTGGTGTATTGTGACGCATCACATCAGGGATTAGGTTGCTTATTGATGCAAAATGACAAGGTGATAGCATACGCCTCGAGACAATTAAAAGTTCATGAGAAGAACTATACCACGCACGATTTGGAACTCGGAGCTGTGGTATTCGCCCTAAAGATATGGAGGAACTATCTATATGGTACCAAGTGCACCATTTTCACAGATCACAAGAGTCTTCAACATATCTTTGATCAAAAGATTCTTAATATGAGGCAAAGAAGATGGGTAGAACTGCTCAGCGACTACGATTGTGAGATACGTTACCACCCAGGTAAGGCCAATGTGGTAGCCGATGCCCTAAGTAGGAAAGAAAGGGTAAAACCTTCACGAGTTCGAGCGTTGGGAGCGCTGATTCAAACAAGTTTGAAAACTCGGATTTTTGAAGCTCAAAATGAAGCGATAAAGTCTGAAAACCTGAAGGACGAGACCCTTCATGGTTTAGAATCGAGTTTGGAAACTAAGACTGATGGAGTACGTTACTTTAAAGGCAAAGTATGGATCCCAAAGGCTGACAACCTGCGGGGAATGATTTTGGAGGAGGCTCATAAATCTAAGTACTCAATTCACCCAGGAGCAGATAAGATGTACAAGGATTTAAGGGAGTACTACTGGTGGCCAGGAATGAAAAAGGATGTTGCCATATATGTAGGGAAATACATAACTTGCTCAAAAGTCAAAGCTGTTTCTCAAAAGCCATTAGGATTGTTGCAAGAACCGGAGATTCCCCAGTGCAAGTGGGAGCAAATCACTATGGATTTTATAACCAAACTCCCGAGAACTGCCAAAGGGCACGACTCGATTTGGGTTATAGTAGATCGATTTACGAAGTTGGCACATTTCTTGCCTATTCGGGAAGATTATAAGATGGAGAAGCTTGCTCAGATCTACATCAAGGAAATCGTCACGCGTCATGGAGTCCCAGTTTCCATTATTTCAGATAAAGATTGTCGCTTCACATCTCGGTTTTGGCAGTCACTTCAAAGAGCGTTGGGTACGCAATTGACTTTGAGCATGGCCTATCATCCTCAAACGGATGGCCAGAGTGAGCGAACCATTCAAACGTTAGAGGACATGCTTCGGGCATGCGTGCTAGATTTTGGAGGAAGTTGGGATAACCACTTGCCGTTAGTTAAATTTTCATACAACAATAGCTATCACACTAGTATCAAGTGTGCGCCATATGAAGCTCTATATGGACGCAAGTGTCGATCACCTCTTTGTTGGTTGGAAATCGGAGATAGACAGCTATCTAGTCCGGATATTGTCCAAGAAACTACCGACAAGATCGCAATCATCAGGGATAGGCTTAAAGCAGCTCAAGATCGTCAAAAAGCTATGCGGACAATCGGAGGAAGCCTTTAGAATTCCAGGTTGGAGACAGAGTCTTTTAAAAGTATCCCCTTGGAAGGGAACAGTCCGATTTGAGAAAAGAGGAAAGTTGAGTCCATGGTATGTTGGACCATTTAAAGTTACGGAAAGAATTGGACCAGTAGCTTATAAGCTGGAGTTGCCAATAGAGTTAAGTGCTATCCACAACACGTTTCACGTGTCGAACCTGAAGAAGTGTTTAGCCGACGAAGCAGTAACCGTGCCTTTAGAAGAGGTCCAGATCAACGATAAGCTACACATCGTAGAGGAACCAATGGAGATACTCGATAGGGAAGTCAAGCGTCTTAAGCGAAGCAAAATCCCGATAGTAAAATTCCATTGGAACACAAGGCGTGGGCCTGAGTACACTTGGGAACGAGAGGATTACATGATGCATAAGTATCCTCATCTCTTGGCTAGCAAACCTGTTAAAGCTAGTAACTCTTGAATTTCGGGACGAAATTCTTTTAACCGGGGGAGACTGTGACAACGGTCAAATTTACACCTCAGGTTAGAACCGCACTGGATTTCATTTATTCATATCAGAGTTTGAACAGTGCAATTTTAGCAGTAAACTCGGTACAATAGGAAAATTTGAGAAATTTTGCTGAGAAACCCCTAACTTAGGAAATTATCCATAAATCTCATAAAATGCCAACTTAAGCTACAATTATATCACAAGTATATATATATATATAATTAGCAACTAATTTTCTACAACTAAATTTTATATAAATACCTTACTTTATATAATTGTTATGTTATTTATAATTTAAAAGAAAAATACATCTTGTTTTAAAATAAATCAAAAAGACAAGAAATGACATTTTTATTTTTGCATCACACCACTCCCCCCCCCTCTCTCTACACTCCTTATATATTTCTTTTATGCTATTACAATTCACTTACAACACATCTCTCTCTCTCTCTTTCTCTCTAAATTCTCACTAGATTTCTCTCATCTCTTTCTCTCTCCATCTTCAATCATCTTCAACCATCTTCATCCAACAACTCCAGCCCCTAAACACATCTCTTCTAAGAGATAAAAGTGTTCAAGGTAATTACAAGTGTGTTGGATGAAATCCACACACACTCTTTTGTCTAGTTTTCATTTTCTTGCATTTTTCTTATGAATGTTCTTCATCTTCTTCTATACTTTCTTTAATCTTCTCAAAAATCATCTTTACATATCTTAATGTTTGTAGATTCACCTCCATAACACTTGATTGTTATTAAAAAAAGGTGGTGAATCCAAAATCAAACCCATGTTAAGGTCAAAGATGAACTTTTAAACACATGCATGTAGTTTTCTTGGAAAATCCATATCTTTTGGTTCAAAGGTTTCATGAATAGGTCTTTGAATCCACTAAAAACATGTTTAAGCCAACATGCATAAGCTAAAAATACACAATTTTAAGATGCATGATGAAGTTCTTGGCATAAACACCAACATAAAAAGAACCATTTTCAAGATTTTATAAAAGATGAGATGATGGGTAACTTGCATGTAGTTTAAATGGCTAAAAATCAAGTTTTAGAACTGAAAATAATTGTATGGGGATGAGTCAAATAGGATTGCATGCAAAAAGGAATAAGAATTTTGGGTAAAAAGTCAAGAGAATGCACATGCATATTGGACAGCTTGCTGTCAGATTCCACACCCCTCTTCAAATGATCATATCTCACTCAATAAAACTCCAAATTGAGTAATTTATTTTCTGGAAATTATTTTCATGTGTTAGGATTCAAACTCAAGTGGTTTCACTCAAAAACTCAAAGATTTCGTCTACCAAACAGTTTTCACAAAAACAGTGCGCAACCAACAAAGTTTTCTGTCATATATTACGTCAAGTATTATTTCACAAAAACAGTACTTAACCACCTCTAAAAATTATGAAACTTATGTCAAAAGTTTCCTAACTCATTAAACCACTTGGACATAAAATATCTTGACCTAAATATACCTGGAGGTTACCCAAAAGTGGACACAAAGTGACACCAAAATCTGGACAGCAAAGGACAAATGTCTTACTATAATTGAAGACTAACTTCTAATCCCATTTCATCATTTTATGATGAAATTGTGGAATATATATGTATATCTGATATTTATATATTTATGCATTTTATTTACTCTTGATCCCATTTCATCATTTTATGATGAAATTGTGGAATATACATATATATAACATATCTATATATACTTATGCATTTTATATATTCTTGATCTCATTTCATCATTTTATGATAAAATTGTGGAATATATGTATATATATATATATATATATATATATACTATAGATTTATATTTATGCACTTTAAATACTTCGTCTTTTCATTCAAAACCCTTATTTATCGTTCTTACGATAAAATTTCGGTTTTTATATATATATATACTATATATATACATTCTTTAAACCCTTTTCGTTACTTATTACGACGAAATTGCGGTAACTTTAATCTAACAAGAACGAAGTATACATATGTTACAATTACAAATTTTTGTTTGAGTGCATAATTATTGTTTGTATTTACGCATTGTTGGCGATAGAACATGCGGTGGGGCGATTCTGTCGGTATAGGTCGGGTAACGGGCTCATAACTTAAACATTTTACATACGATTACCTTGAGCAAGTGTTTTTATATCCGGTTGATTTATCCCTTGTGCGGATTGGAACTATTTTCTATGACAACATTGTTAAACTCGTTAAACCCGTGATCTCACCAACTAGTGCATTAGTTGACCTCTCATTTACATGCTTTTCAGGTGAGCGTCCTTAAGGTTGGGACTTAGGAAGGCTACACGTGATGAAGCTTTCTTTTCTATCTTTTATTTATGTTCATTTCCCTTTCGTAAAAACGATTGTAAAAGACAAGGTTTTAACCTTTTGAATGTATTTTGATGGTTGATGTGATCTTGTAACTTTTGCTATGAAACTTGAGCTGCACATCCCGTGTTTCCGCTTTAGCGGGGTGTGACAAAATGCGTACCAACTTGTGGAGTACTTCCAGACCTTACAACTTATGGAGTACTTCTGACCATGTTTGTTCATGTCTTCACTGTCAAAAATCTAGGTTACCGTGCGATCATGTCATCTCTGGTGCAAGGCATATGAGTCGCAGAGATTGCAGCGATTTGCCTGTAAATTTCTACACGTCCAAAACTTACCGAGAAACATATCGGGAGGTAATAAATCCAGCTGGACCCCCTGAATCATGGGTGTATCCTCACGACTCCCTTCCGCCATGCTATCCAACGTTAATAACTAATAACAGAGTCGGGAGGCCAAGAAAGAACGACTGACGTCCATCTCGTGGTGAAGATCTTATACAAAGAAAATGTAGTCGATGCCAAGCAATAGGACATACTCATGGAGAGTGTCCAACTCCCGCCCCTTCAAGCGTGCCAAGGAGTAGACGGTCAGTTAGCCAAAGAAGTAGCATACAGGGCCCGTCGAAGCTAGAACCACATGAAAGTATAAGATATGATAGCATTGATCTGAACATTAATTTCCCTTGATTTTAACGACTAAATCTTATATGCTAAGTGCTCTTGTTTTTATATATAACATGATTTTATCTACTTTATCGTCCCATGTAATTTAGCAAACATAAGAGATCTAATGAGTAATTTAACAAAGTTTGGGAACCTAAGTTGTAATTTAGCAAACATAAAAGACCTAAGTTGTATTATAACAAAGACAGGGACAAAAGTGTATAGAGAGCAGAGACCAAAAATGTAAATATTGGACTCATTACAAATGTATCGAAAAGACAAATATAATGATATAACTTGTTAAAATGAAAACGTGTTTCTTTAACATATTTTCTTAATATACAATTATATATGTTAATATGATGAATGTAAAAAATGAAAATTAGAAAAATAAAATGTATAAAGTAAAATAATTATAGAGGTATAAAATGAAATTATATATGAAACCATTTCTATATGAAAGGATAATAAAATTCCAAAGAATAAAAATTATTATCCTTTCATTTTCTTCATATTCTTTTTTTCCTTACCAAATTCAAGAACGCAACCTTAAAGACACACATCTACAGATTTGACAAGTACTGCGTTAACCCAATTCATCCAAACTTCATGAACAATATCTTCAATGGGTTCACCAATGTTGACGTTTATATCATCTCAAAATTCCCACATCACCATATAAGTAGTAATTCAATATCTTGAGACATATAATCATAAACCCAAAAATAATTAAAACAATGCGATTAAAATCATTAAATCATAGCCAAAGATGTGATAAAATCCAAACTTCATAAACCAAATATTAATTATGCTGTCAAAATGTGACAGGACAGAGCCACCATAACAAATTGGATTGCAAAAACAACACCCAACAAAAGATTTTTACAAACTTGTTTGCACCGAGTTCCCTGTATTACCTTGTTGCCCACTAGATAGAAGGCAAGTACTGGTAGATAAAGCCAACCAAGCATTACTCCTCTGGGCAGATTGTGTCTAGAACTCTTGGGAAGCAGAGCCAATCTCACCTTTATCCTTGCCAACCTTCTTTGGTAGCAATATCTGATTAATGTTTGGTAAAACACCACCATTTGCAATTGTCACAGACCCCAACAATCTGCTAAGTTCCTCATCGTTCCTCACTGCCAACTGTATATGCCTCGGAATGATTCTAGTCTTCTTGTTATCCCTTGCAGCATTGCCTGCTAACTCTAAAACCTAAATCCAGATATCAAAACAATATGTTTATGAACAATTAGAAACAAATAATTCTAACAGAATGAATTCAATAATATATCATCACTCACAAGTGAATACCCCAATCAAAAACATAAGTAAATCAAATCAAAATCCAATTTTGAAATTGAAATCTTATATATCACACTGATAGTTTAGTTTAAAGCCTTCTAACTGGATTACCTAATCCAGAGTACAATAAAACATAATTTTAAAAAAAATTACATGTTTAATCCAAAACAGAAACGACGAGTGAGAAAACATCTACTCATTCAAATAGAAACCGATCAGAATGAATAGAAAGTACAACCACAAACCAAAATTAAGTAAATACGAACGACAAAATTTTGACCAAAACCGAAATCAAATCAAATATTTTATACTGGAAACTTACACATCACACTGATATTCAAAGAAAAGGCAAAAATTTACTTAGGTTAGAGCCTAAATCACTAGAATCACAAGGCAGAGCACAACAAAGGATCCCAATTGCACCAAAAATGCAATTTGAATTCAAAACAGAAGCGATTGGTGTAAAAACAAATACGCACTCAGGTACAAAAAGGTAATAATAAAAAGGAAGTAGAAAGATAAATCCAAACTCAGTAAATAAGGACGGAAAACAAAAAATTGGCGACGAGAAAGTACCTCAGCGGCGAGGTATTCAAGGACGGCGGATAGGTAAACAGGGGCTCCGGCACCTACACGCTCGGCATACTTTCCAGCCTTGAGAAATCTAGCGATCCTACCGACGGGAAACTGAAGACCGGCCTTGGAAGATCGGGAGACAGATTTTGTAGACTTAGGTTTTCCTCTTCCTCCTTTCTTGGCATCGGCATCAGACTTGGAACTCATTTTCTTGAAGTGTGATGGATCTGAAGGATAAACCCTAACCCTAGTTTTTCACAGAGCGGTAGAGACTTTTGATTTGGTACTGTGCGTTGTACGACTTTATAGTGGAAGTCTCTTCGTTTTGATTAGTCGGACCAACTTCACAAGGATTGCCAACGTGGCACTCTCGTTTCTGAGATTCTTTATTGCGCGGGAGAGTGCTAAATTTTTGAGCCATCGGATTTTGTGAAATACCAAATCTAACCCTAGGTGTATTTTTAAAATAAAAATAAAGTAAATTACAAAAATCATCCCTGAGGTTTGTCAATAATTTGGTTTTCGTCCCTAACATTTAGAAATTAGAGAAATGATCTTTAGATGTTGTTTGGTTCATGGATTTTAAACATCATGTAAGAATAACAAGACATTCATTGCTAACAACAGTTGCAAACTTGCAGCTAAAACAACCCGACATTTCTGACCAAAGGAAAAGAAATGAGACAAGGGTTGACCTTCTTATATCTAGCTAGCCTGATAACAACCCTACATTAATGACCGAAGGACGATCAATGAGATAAGGATTGACCTTTAAAGGAAAACAAAAGTCATATGTCTTCTATCAACAAGTTGACTCAAGACAATATGTCAAACTCCATCAAATTCTATTATGTTCCAATTCCTTCAAAGTTAAATTCTTTTGATGGAATCATAATCCATCGAAGAATTTGACCACAAACTTTGATTGTGTTTGGTTATATGGAATTAGAATGGAATCTCTAATAATAAATCGTTAAACGGAAAGAATGCAACTTAAATAATTAATTCCAAAAAGAATTTTTATTTTATATGCAACCAACCCATTTTTCAACACACAATTTTTTTCGTGACGAAAGCTCCAATATAAAACATTTCCTCAAGATGTGAACACAAACCCGAAACTCACTCAAAACGTGAATAATGATTTAATTCTCAAATACTGTAAACGTGGATAAAACTATATTATTCGAGATATCCAAAACACGGATGAGGAATAATGTTCAACCAATAAATAATGGATAACAATCCATATATGAAACGTCACCAAAATCATGGATGATACTCAACACCGCAAAATAACCAATATAAACAATAAACAACATCATAAGCGTCAAATTCATATAAATCGGTCATAGCTTCAAACAACAGGAATCTGGTGATATTGGATTCATAAGAGGCATATGTACAACTTTCATTTATTCATTAACATCAAATTCAGCTCCTAAGTATGAGTAAAGAATCCAATACAGAGATGGACAGAAGTTGAAATGTGCAGAAACTGCATTGTTTTGTTTATTTGTGTGATTAACACATACCATCATGTAACCAGCACTAGAAATGACTTATAAGTTTATTAGGATGTAAGTAAATCTTAATTAACTTCAAATAAATGTACAAATAGCAAAGAGATCAATCAAGCATATGTAATCATGTATAATTCTAAGGGGGAGTTTGGTTCGCAGATTCTCGAGAAATCTGATGGAATTGAAATGTTGAATTTCATTGACCAAGATCTTTTCTTTCGTTTGGTTTGTTCTTTTTCAGGGAAGGAATCTCTGAATTCCATCAAATTCCAAAAATGAGGGAATTCAACATTCCTTAGCAACTAGGAGGTATTTTGATGAAATGGAATATTGTGTTTTCGTAATCCTAAATATACCATTTAACTTAAATATAACATAATTAAATTAAATTAAATTAAATTAATTTAAGTTAATACTTTAGTTTTTTATTTTTTAGTTTTTATTTTCTATTTTTATTTTTGTTTTTATTGTATTTTTTATTTGTTTAAAAGTTATTTTATTAAAGTACTTTTAGTTAAAAAAAAATAAAGTATTTAATTATTATTTTATTAAAAAAATTGTTTAAAAAATTATAAATTGTCAAAAAGGGTATTTTGGTCATTTACTAAAAATAATTCCAAATCCAAAACTACATTATGTGAACCAAACAGACAAATTCTAATTTCTTTAATAAATTCCATTCCAATTTTGTTAATCAAACAGGTGGTCAAACCTAACAACATTCCATTTCAATTCATTCACAGGGAAATTCCTTTGACAGATTGCATTTCATTCAAAAACATTCTGCGAACCAAACGCCACCTAAGTGTACATTACTTGTGATAGGATCATAGGAAATCCGATTACTTAGCAAGGATTGGAACATTGGCATTCGAGCATCGTGTTTGATTGTCTCTGCTCTTATTTACTTGAAACGGGAGTGACCTATTGCTGAGGGTCATCCATCAAACTTGATTTACCGAATAGTATACTTCGGTACGAAAACACCTCAATGATGTTGATTCTTGGATTTTCATCATGACATGCCTTTGTTGAATTCCATTTGATGTCCTATTAGTTGAGCACGACTTAGGCGTATTCCAAAGTCTGTTACCCCTAATAGGGACTGTTGGCCCGATTCTTGAGTTTTACTTCGAACGCTGAGGCGCGAATGGAATATGATGAATATGAATTGTTGATTTGGTCTAATGATCATGAGCTTATCGAATTGAGAGTGGCACGACTAGATAGATTCAAGCCTTGTTAACTTGTTTATTGATTTTTGTTATATCATTGTGATCCGGTTAGATCACATTTGTTGTTGTTGGGTTTTACGGCGCTTTTGTAACCTTAACACAACAGAAATACATATAAAAGTCGGTTACAAAACATTTAGAAAACTTTTCTAAAAATACATAAAAACCCAATTGGATCTAATGAATCATTTAACTAAATAATCACACCATAGAGTGTTTAGAATTGTACCTTTTGAGATCTGTTGTAGTTGAACGATCGGGGCACTTAGAAACCAACCGAGGTTTACTCTAACGGGATCCACACACGAACACGCGAATTCCACCGAGTGCTAGCCCAAAAGAACCCCTAATTCTAATATGTGTAAGTGTATAATTCAGATCCAGAGAATCGAATCAGTCAACTGAAAACAACTGACCTGACATCCTATTTATATAGACAGTAAATACGATTTATGTCTATCTGTAATTATTTGAATTCGAATAATTATCTGAATTTGAATAATTATCTGAATAATTATATTTATGTAAACAAATAATAATTATTCATATTTACAGATAGAACCCTGTAATTATCATAATTACATTTTACACATATTATTTAACTATTCTTTCAAGAATAACTATTTAACTGTCAAACATGACTTTAACGGGTTTCTTTCTAATGGAAGCAAACGTGTTCTTTTGTGTGTGACCTTTTAGGTTTACATACTCATTAACAGCATTTTTGCATGACACGTGTCGTGGGCATATAATAACCTACAATCTCCCACTTGCACACGATACACAGTAACACAGACAGTGGTAAGCGTCTAGCAACACGTCATCGCCCCCAAGGTTATGTAAATGTGTTTTTTTATCTTCGAGCAATTTTGATTGATTCAATCAATCACATGGTAGAATCATTCATTATCCTTTTGCTTCACGATATTTGTTTTGAACTTAAGGCATAGATCTATCTCATTCTTTATAGTTCAAAGATTATGTTTCTCGATCCCAACATATTTGATTATACAAGTGCCATTAGTCCAACTAATCCACTTGTTCATGCATATAAATTAAACTATGTCATCGAGGGGCCCATAAATATCTCTCTCATCTTGAGAGGAGCAAATCCCATGTTGCATATGCACGACTAACTACACAATTCATGTTATACCCAACATAGCCTTTATGGCTACCCGGTTAAAGGTAACGTTAGACTATATCAAAGCATACACTCGTTGTGCATTAGGTCCCAATGCACATCTCAGGTCTGAGGATAAAAGAGTGTTTTACTATCTCATGACTCATCTTATGACGTTGATCTATGAGGTGATCCTGACTGTGGGTCTTGTCCAACACTTTGTGCACCGACAAACGCATGTGACTCTGGTTGTTGCACCCAGTGCACTTCCAACTTGGACTATGACCAGACTTCACAGTGATCTTGATTTATTACCAGTCCCCTATTAATAATCGATCAATGACGGTTCTGAACAATATGAACATCATATTTGTTTATGGATACTTAAACATGCTAATAAAGAAGACAGTAATGTTTGATGTATATACTCATACCCAGTATGTCATATCACATGTAAAAACATAACTGTTTAATGTTCCAAAATTTAAAGTTTACTAAATTTCTTAATTATAAAACTTTTAAGCCTATATAACTACCATGAACATCATGGTGGTTCTAACACATAGGACTTATAAGTAAATATGCATTTAAGCTCTCACAACTTATCTTACTTCCATTCTATATATATATATATATCTTACTACAATTTTAGTCATCATGGTTGGTTTGGAAACTAGCATTTGTGTATCCTAAGACACATGGATCTCTTTCCTAACCATTGTACAGTAAGAACATATCTCTAGTTCTTCTCAGATACTTCATGTTGTTCTTTACTGTTATATAGTAAGCATCACTTGGGTCTGACTAATATATGTTCGTCATGCTTAAGGCATACGAGATGTCCAGTCCTTTAGTACATAAACATGGCGTACATGTTTGAACCAATGGCCGAAGCATGGGAACACCCTTCATTCGGTTCATGTACTATTGGCAAGCTTCCTTTCTTATAACCCTTCACCTTAAAGTGTTTCAAGATTTTGTCAATGTATGTACTTTTGGTTTAATCTAATTAAGCACTTTGATCTATAACAATAGATCTTTTCACCAAGGAATTGTCTCTTAGATCCTTTATCATGGAATACTTCCTTAGTCACATTTTTACACCTTCAAGCACTAGGATGTCATTTCTGATGATCTAGAGTACTATTATGCTCCCACTGACCTTCTTGTATATACAAGATTTTAATTACGAGATGATTGTCCTAATCCATAACTTGACTTTTGCAACTTGCAATTTTAAGTTTGATGTTTTAAGCCTTGTATACGTCCTCGCTCAAAAATTCTCTTTTGAGGAATGTGGCTTTAACATCAATCTTCATGGCATTTTGCCATTCATAAGTAATCCGATCTTCAGATTGTTTTTGCATCTCGTTCAATATTTTCAACAACTTGTTGAAGCTCAACATCTTATTGTTTTGTCATTGTCAAACCATTGTACCATCTTTGTACTGTGTCTCCCCATTTTGATTCTTGTCAGAAAATCATTTTCTAATAACTCATTATGGTGCGCAACAAAACTTTTGTTATCGCTTGGATCTTGATATCCGATTGGATATTTTATAAAGATGTACATTTCAGACCTTTTACTCAAGCTTCCCAGAATCTTCATGCTTATCTTAAGCATTACTACCCCATATTCTCATATATGACAACTTTGGGATCTTCCCAATTCATATTTTGATAATAGGTTTTATTGGTCCTTGTTGGTTGATGCACAATTTAGTAGTTGGTAGTTGTTTCTAGGAAACATCCACATAAAACTCTTTTAGGTAGATTCGTGAGACTCATCATAGAGTGAATCATGTTCAACAGGATTATATTTCTTCTTTTGACACACCATTAAGATGCGGTGTTCTGGGAGAAGTCATTTGGGATTCAATCTCAATATCTAGGATGATCTATTGG
This sequence comes from Saussurea involucrata, assembly GCA_033807775.1. Taxonomy (NCBI): domain Eukaryota; kingdom Viridiplantae; phylum Streptophyta; class Magnoliopsida; order Asterales; family Asteraceae; genus Saussurea; species Saussurea involucrata. The sequence continues at coordinate 32,586,266 of CM066316.1, forward strand.
CTTAGATATTTATAACCTCAATCTGACTGAAGTATCTTTATCTTTGCCAAGTATTTTCACTACTTCTTTTGAAACCCTTCGAAGAATCAAAACTTTCATATTTCCTCCTTTTGGTATACATACCCATATCTACTAGACTTAGTAGAGTAGTGATGATCGTGTCTTGTGACTGAACTTTAAGGCTCACATACATCAGTATGGATCACTCCTATTAGTTCTTGTGACCCCTAAGGGAAAATATCATTTTGTCATCTTGACCAACAATATACACATTTATCACGTGAATCATCACATGATTCCAACCCTCTGTCCATCTGGAGTTTGGTTATGTGTTTAAGTGTCACAAATAGGTATGACTTAAGCCCCGCTTAATTCATTATTTTGATTTATAATTACAACTATTAATATGATAAAACATTTATTGAGATAAAAAGGAAATCTATTTCTTGAAAATAAATATAATTTCGGTTTGTTGTAATCTGAGAAAACGAAACTAAAATCCTAGTAATACTAGGTACAAAAACACTTGATAAGTGTTAATATCAGACCATCAAGAAAGTTCATATCATATGTCCCTTCGAGTATCAGCAGCTAACTTAGCTCCATCTGATATGGTTTCATCTTCTTTTCACTTCTTATTTCTTGAAAAGTAATACTGAGATGAGTATCATACTTAATCATGTAATACTTAGTCAGAAGTGAATAAATCAAATGGTAAACATACCTGAAGTTCGGGCTCTATATGCCTTTTGCTTCTTAATCTCTGCCAATCAGGCTAGACAAGTTTTTATCCGGTGCCCTTCATGACAACAATTGTACCATACTACAACCTCAGGAACATTTCCTTTGCCCTTATCCATGTTGGAACTTCCAACATATATTTTACCCTTAGTTATCTCCCCTTTTCTTTTGACTATCCCACTTTCAGGTTTGATCATCAAAGCCTGTTTTGGTTTGATTGAACCCAACTTGGATTTCAAGTTCCTCTCAGTAATTTTAAGTAAGCTGTGAAGCTCTGTGAGAGATCTATTCAAACCTTTCTTATTATAGTCCTCAATGAACTGTTTGTATGTTTCGGATAAAGAGCTGAGAATCATATCGATTTACAACCCTTGAGCCAGTGGGGATCCAAGACAGTTCAATTTGTCAAAGTATCCTTTCATTTTCAAAACGTGGGCATTGACTGAAGAACCCTCAGTCATTTTACAGGCACCCAATACCTTGACTGTATCAAATCACTTCTACTTTATTTGTAATCGAAACATAGATTTCAACGAAGATATCATATCCCAAGCAGTCATGTTTTCATGATCTTGTAATAATTCAGGACTCATGGTGGCTAACATTAGGCAATCAACACTAAAAGAGTCATTTTGATACTTATCATAAGCATCCCTGACTTTAGTTGGAGCATTTCTGGCAGGAGCATTTGGAGGGGGGGTTTCAAGAACGTATAACTTCTTTTCATACCTAAGAACTGCCCTTAGGAATCGAAACCATTCGACGAAGATCATTCCTCCAGTTTTTCGTTATCAAGTATTGACCGTATTGTGTATTCGGATGAATTGGAGGCAGTAACAGACATCTACAAATAGGTTTAATTTTAGTAACTTTATGATCTCAAATAAATGAATTAACCTTTGAAAATCATTTAATTTGAGCTAAGATCCGTATTTCACCTACTTCTATAAATGGCCAAGCTCTGTCTATGGAACTAGGCTATTTAGGTAGGCATCATCTAGTTATGTTCAACATAACTCTTAGATATCGTGGGATTCTATTCAATATATCATATATTGAATTTGGCACGTTTAATCCCACTTCAACGTCTTGAAAATACTCATAGATGGCTAGGCACTGTCTATGATATTTCCAAGTAAACTAACCATACTAAGGTATCGTGATCCAACCTAAAGTCTTAAACTTAGGGTTTACTAGGATCATTCGTCCAAAATACGGCCATTTAAGTGAATGGCCAAGCACTATCCACTTAAATCTCGTTATTTCGGCACTTTATCTTACACTACAATCATCCGGCATGATTGGCTAAGCACTGACCATACCGAAATCCTGTAAGTTCGACAAGTACCTTAAATGTGTGGCGTTTAGTTTACATTTCGTAAAAGGCTTAATTTTAGAAAACATTCTAATTCCTTTTAAAATGTTTTGATTTTAAAACTCGGTTTTAAAAATCTTGTTTTAAAAAGTTTATCCAATTAAATCGGTTTGATTTTGATAAACATATCAATTTAAAATATCATATTTTATTTACCGATTTAAAATTTATTTTGTGTTTTATTTTATTTAAAACCATTTGCAAGTATTATAACAATAATAAAGCAACTAAATAAAATAAAAGCAAACACAAAATAAACAACCACAAACAAGTAGATAATATACGGTTTTGCCACTAATGTGGTATTGTGAGCCAACATAACAACCACGGTCTGTCTAAGGACGTCTTCAAGCTCCCACTGGCCTCGCCATCTTGGTGAACTCCAGGGACTCCGTCTCGACTTCTTGGAACTCCGTCTTTAGATGATTACAATTTGAAATAGAAAGTACAACATGTCTTATTCTATTTTACAATTGAACCTATCTAGGAAATTGAAATAAAAATTACATCCCACGCAATTTAATACATTTTAATTTTTCAAACAAAAATAAATCAACCACGGGTTTTTCAGGGCAAACCATATATTATCTAATTATTATTTTAAACATAAAATAAGACAATTTGGCCAAAACAATTTAACATAAATAAAATGGCCAAATTAATCGAAACAACTTATTATATGGCAAATTAAATTTTAAAAACGACCCTATCCTTAAACGTGGGTTACTAACCCATGTTATAAAATTAAATTATTGGCAAATATATAAACATAAATAAATGCCAATAGAAAAATCCATAAAGTTTTTTCACAATAAAAACTTTAAAATGACAAATTTCTGGACCCAAAAACTATACTTGGGCCTACTGGCTCGGACCCAACTCCCGAAATAGGGCAGCGGTCCAAAACATATCAGTTTAAGACTAAAAGCAACAAAACTTAGCCTTTGGCCCGATCACTTAGGGCATAACCCAACCCCCGAACCACCATCTTGGTAGTTGGTGCAAAAAGTTCACATTTAAAAGCAATTTAAAGGAAAAGGAAACAATGAGAAGTAACCAAACAACCTAATCTAGATTTCACTAGGTTTGGGCCCAAACATGGCTTAAAACCATGATCACCATCATCGACCTCAAGGCAGCCTTAGGGCGAACCCTCAGTGCCTTAGTCGGGTTAAGCCAAGAGAGAAAAAGGGGCAGAACATAACCACAACCAAGAAAAGTGTTATCTTGAACGACCAATCAAACCACTCGGACCGTGGTTCAACGGTGGCTATACAAGCCATACTGCAACTCGAGAGAGAAAGCTTTTACGAAGGAAGAAGCAAAATAGTCGAAACGGCAATAGCTGTAGAGCGTCGATGAAAACCAAAAACCAGCACCATGGTGGTCCAATGTCGACCCACAGAAAAACAACGACAACTATTTTAGCAGATTGAACCACACGGAAAAATAGACTTTGTGAAGCAAGAAGACCTACGGCCTAATCGTGGTCCATGGCGACATGGACACAAATCGCATCAACGATGACCCGACGGATAGGAAGTGCAGTAATGTTGTGGCTGCAATGCGTAGGTCGTTGTTCTCTGATCCATTCTTTAGGTGAGAGAAATATTCTCTTTAAAAATGAATGGAAGGTAAAAATAGGAACCGCCTGTAGATATGCTAATCGCACAGCTCGTGGGCTAGCACCCAACGATGACTTCCTTAACATTTATTCCGACAATCAAAACAAACCAGCACCACCACCTCTGAAAGGCGGCGGCCTGGAAACCAACCACTAGCCACATGGGATGGTGGTAGAGATACCCACGAGGAAACAAAATATGGTGGTTGGACAATGGCATCGACGGTAGCAGACAGATGGAGTCGCATCCTCGCAAGGATGACGAATGTCATCGATGAGGACCAGTGGCAACATCCACTGTCAACCTGCGTCTTACTAGTCTTAGGTAGGGCTGTAAACGAACCGAACGAACACGAACGGAGGCTTGTTCATGTTCGTTCGTTTAACTTAACCGAACAAACGAACGAACATGAACGGTAAACGAACGAGATTTTTTGTGTTCATGTTCGTTCGTTAAGAATTTTTGTTTGTTCGTGTTCGTTTATGTTCGTTCATTAAGAGTTAAACGAACGTAAACGAACGTAAACGAACGAACTTAAATGAACATAAACGAACGTAAACGAACGAACTTAAATGAACATAAACGAACGTAAACGAACGACTTTAAATTAACATAAACGAACGAACTTAAATGAACATAAACGAACGAACCCAAATGAACAAAAAAAGCCCATACTCATCATTTCGTTCGTAAAAAATACCTTAACAAAATGAAAAACCGGGTTAATTTAGGAGGTATGAAAAATAAATTCTAAAAGATCAATTTACTTGATGATTTTACACATTAAATTCATATTATATAAATATGTTTATGTATAAACAAGCATAAACGAACATAAATGAACATAAACGAACGTAAACGAACATAAACGAACGTAAACGAACGAACATTAACAAACATAAATGAACGAACGTTCACGAACATAAATGAACGAACGAGACCATTATTCATGTTCGTTCATTTAACTAAACGAACAAAAAAACGTGTTCATGTTCGTTCATTTATTAAATAAACGAACATAAACGAACTTCCCGCCGAACAGTTCACGAACGGTTCGCTGAACGTTCGGTTCATTTACAGCCCTAGTCTTAGGTGGTCCGTTGAAGTGAAAACCGGCGATGAACGACGATGGTCGACGGTGAGCCGCAACAGAATACTCGTATGCGGCTGGATTCTCTCCAAAACGAGATGAAAGAGAATTAGGGTTTACAAAACACTTTATACTCTACCAACAACAAAAAGAATCCCCTTTTGATTTCCTTTTCTTTTAAAATTACTTAACAAAAATAGAGTTTTAAATACCCTTTTGAACTTGTCGCATAATATACATATAAACATATATATAAATATATATACTAGGTAATTTTACCGCGCTTCGCGCGGTATTTGAAACATATGATCGAAAAGTTTATGCCAAGTATGCAATGCTTAAGGTATAACAGTAATTATGGTATCATAAGACATACAATCTGATAAATTGTTGAAATTTGTTTTGACTATTTGAGTAACTTTCATAAGACATCATGTTAAGGTTTTCGGAACACCCAATATCATATTAAATTGTGATTTATTATGCAATTAAACTAAGATATTCAATTAACTTTAACCAAAGATAAAACTTAAATAATGTTTTTATTATTGTATAAGTAAAGAGAGTTCCAATATATTATAAATGAAAAGCGAAACAATAATGCATAAATAAAAAGGTTAAAATTGCATTGAAAGAGCCAGATTTGAAAAATACCCCACTAAAATTGCAAAATGGCTGAAGAACCATTCTTCAGATGCTCAACTTATGAACCGTCAAAGAAATCACAAACTCCAACGATCTTAAATATAAAAATAGTTCATAAAAAGTTGCTCGAAAAAATCCAAAATAAATCAGCACGGTATACCTCTCAGCCATAAATGAAAACCTTTGTATACCAAAAATTCCATTTGTTCTCCATCTCTCCACAGAAAGAATAATACAATTGAGGAAAAGTAAAACCAATAATATATTATTAGATCACAGCTTTAACTAAGATCACAAGATTGAACAACCGACATTAACCAACCTTCTAATGTTGGGTAACTTGGCAACATGGGGCCGAAAAAATGAAGTGGCGGATGGGGTTTCTCTTGCTTTTGTCATAGTAGTCTGCCGTGAAGTATTTGCTAAGACGAATTGAAGAAAACATAAGTTAAGTCTTTTCACATATAAACACTACGAACATTATAATACCATGGTTAGAACTGCTACGATGATACCTGAATAAAATGTTTCGTTAGTGCATTTGTGCATGGAACTGACCGTTGAGGGTGTGCATTTGTGTATTTCCGTCAAATTTGATATGTTCCAATCAAATCACAAGCACATGGAGGTTCTATGTCGAGTTTGACCACAAGTAGCAGGTAACTTTAGAAAAGCATAATACAGTTGCAAATTTAACGAATCTCACTCTAATACGCTATAACAACCCTTGTACCTGAAATGACATAAATATAATAGTTAGAAAAAGTTAAAAAGCATCCTCATTGGTGGTTAAAATAATCTAAACACTTGTAGATGTTGATATATATATATATATATATATAAGTGGAAGGAAATTGGTATAGCGTAGAAAACCACATCCTAAATCGAGATCAAATAGAGATCAAATAAATTTCAAAAGGAGACCCACCAAAAATTTTATAACAGACATTTTGAAAGGCAGGTTAATAGTAGGTTGGGGGCAAAAGATGATTGAAACATGAAATACCACGGCCAAGTGAATACGTTTGAGAAGATAATTTTACCTTGCATATGATGAATTAAGGATGCAAGATCTAGAGTAAAATCAGAGGATTTCTTGCTTCTGCTTTTCGAGCTCACAGAGCTATTCTCGTGCACATATTATTTGGTTCTATAACAAAAAACGGAAAATAATATATCTAAAAAAATCACCTCCCTTTCGAGTGTTCAAGTTGCCGGAGCCAATTGGTACAACGGATATGAAGTACTTACCTGGTTTCGCAGCTGCCTGATGAGTGGTTCTTTTTCCATGTTGTGTTCTGCAGAAAAGAATCATTATGTCAACAGATGATGTTGACTTGTTGTTCTATAGTTTCAAAGTTGTGATCATTGCTGAGTAGTTATACACCAAGAATTAAATACACAGATTATGGAAGACTCACTTACAAGTAGTGTAGTTTCATCTTGCAGTTCACCCCTCAGCTGAAATTATTACAAAAAGAAGGTACGACCTACGGGGGTAAATGTTAGAAGTAATATCCACACCTTCAAACAGCTTGGTTTTTAAATGCATAAAGATGTACTTGTTTTGTTTCATGAGAATTACTTGGCCCATGGTCTATTGAGAACGTTTGACTATTTGTTAAATATCTAAAATACCCTGCAACATACGCAATAAATAAAAGTGTATGCCAAAGTCAATACCATAAACTTGTTTGTAATAATGATAATGCCCAAAAAAGTGATTTATTTTAAAGGGAAAAAATGTTGCAATCTTCAACATGTGACAACATTATTAGCACAACCCTCTAACCAACTCAGCTAATAGATCAATTTTCTTTATTTTTGTGTTTCTGTTTCATAGTATTTGTTATTTGTTTACTTTAAAAACTGATCTGCTGACTTTTTATACATTAGGTGTAATATCCCGAGTAAGTCCGTTAATTAAATTCTCTTTCCATTAATTTTAGTTAACTTTAAAATTGGGTGTTTAGGGTAAGTTTGGGTAAATTTATAAGTTTAGGGGTGTTTGGGTCATTAGTGAATAATACAAGGTTTAAAATGGTAAATATGGGTTGATATTATCCTTAGGCAAACAAATATTTTCATTCAGCAGAAAATATCCAGAATTAAGTGTGTGTGTGTTTTGGGGAGAAAAGAAGCAAAAGAAGAAAGGAAGGGTTAGGGATTCAATTGGGTTCTTTGGAAGTGAAATTAAGGTATGTTCTTTTACGTTTTATGTTTGTAATTGATAATAGAAGGTTTCTATCATAGTAGAATAATTGATTTCATGTCTGGTAATGAATTCTGTCGATTCTAGGTAGAAAATGAGCAAACCGACAGAGGTTTCCGGACACAATATGAATGTGTCCGGTAGTCGTTTTGATAGTGTCCGGTAGTTTCTTTGGTAGTATCCGGTAGTCTTCAAGCTGGTGTCCGGACGAATCAAGTAACCGGTAAGTCCATCTTTTCAGTAAGTTTCCGGATGAATTAGATACCGGATGGCATCCGGATTACTTTGGTGTCCCGATGATGTCCGGATTGTTTATGTCGTCCGAAAAGTGGTGTTGTCCGATTTATTTAGATTGTCCGGAAAGTCATGCTGTCCGGATTGTTTGAGTTGTCCGGATAGTCTTGTGGTGTCCGGGAACCTTAGCTGTTTGGTCACTTTTGAGAATTTTGATACTTTTGAGTATCCAGGGGCTCGTGTTTTGTCGACTCTTGGATAGTTTATAAATGAGGACTGAATATACAGTAGACTTGACTTCAGTTTGGGTTTGGGGGAAACAATTGAGGATTAGAGTTATCTAGAGTTTTTAGCTTTAGTAAGTCTTATGTGTTCTATTTGGTAAAGAGATAGTTGTATCTAATTGTTTCAAATTCTGTGGATTTGGGGTGAAAGCTGTATCGTTTTGAGAAAAGATTGGAAACATTTTGATAAGCAAACAGGTGAGTTTTACTTTAAAATGTTTTTTAAATTGGAATACATATATATGTGGAATGAGAATGTGATAAATAGTGTAATAGTGTGCATATTATGTTTATCTGCGTATTACACTACATGAGTACAAGTTGGCCGAGCTTAGGACCGGTGGAGTTGGCTGTACGAAGGGACAACGGTGTTGGCTGTATTAAGTACAGCGGAGTAAATTGATTAGTTGGCTCGCAACCATCTAATTTGGCCATGGGAATGAGACAGGAAAGTACACAATGCATGAGTCCTAAGTGGTATTTATATTTGTTTTATGTATATGGTGTTTGTGCAAATGAATTCCAACTAACAGGGATTTTCTCACTTAGACCACTAGGTCTAACCCTCATTTTGTTTTAAAAATATGTATTCCAGGTCGTGGATCGGGTAAGAGCAAGTGAATAGAGTAATCAGTGGCTAACTTTTGGGAAGACTTATAATGTGAAGACTATGACGTGTTTTGTAGTTATAACCTCGTTATCAGATATCATGTATTTAGTTAGCGAAAAGTTTGTAATGAAATACCTTATTTTTGGATTGTAAAGACTAAGGGACCGTACTTGTTATATGATGTATCTTGTTATGTAACGATGTTATGCAATGTATGTTATTTGATGCTTGTTTGGGAATCCGGGTCGTTACAGATGGTATCAGAGCCCTAGTTTAAGGGATTTAGGTATTCGTATCCGTACCTAGACTTAAACTGCATGTGAAGTAGGGTGTCCCTATTATTTTAGAACCTTGGGATGTTAAATATAAAAAGGTATAAGGAACATCATGTAAGGTAATTTCAGATTACACATGGCCAGTGTAATTGTGAACTTACACGTACATGTTTGAACTGGAAAATCTTATTATATGGGGTATGTGCTTATGTGAATATTAATCTTGTCTGAATCTACAGAATGGCAAGCGGTACTCGAAATACGAATAGAGAAGGAGGAGGAAATCCTAATAGAACGAATCCAACAGTTGGGACAAGGGGAAGAGGAGGAGAAAGAGGCAGGGGCGGAACTGGAGGTAGAGTTCAGCCGCAGGGTAATGAATTTGTTACAAGAGACGACTTGACGGCTGAAATGGGAAGACTGCAAGCAAGTATACAGGCTATGTTCGACCGAACTCGTAATACTGAAACTGAAATACCAGATCCTAATCTGGAAGACAAGATGCCCATTACACCTACTGTCATACCAGTGCCTAGGAAGTGTGACTATAAGATGTTTCTAAGTTTCAAACCTCCAACCTACGCAGGAGAAAGAGATCCAGTGAAGGCCATGAGGTGGCTAAAAGAGATAGAAGTTGTCTTCAAGACCAGCAAGTGCACTGAAGAAGATAGAGTGCTATACGGAACCGCGATGTTGAAAGCAGATGCTTTATGTTGGTGGGAATCTCTCATTACCTCTAGAGGACCTGATGTGTATTCTACTTTCTCTTGGGACGAATTCACTACAGCTTTTAAGAGACAGTTTTGTCCACAAGCAGCAGTTAGACAACTGGAGGAAGAATTCATGAACCTACAACAAGGGAGTTTATCGGTTAGGGATTATACAGCTCGTTTCCTGGAGAAGTCTCGTTTCGCAGAGTACTATGTTGCCACAGAGGCACTGATGATGGAAAGTCATGCTGTCCGGATTGTTTGAGTTGTCCGGATAGTCTTGTGGTGTCCGAGAACCTTAGCTGTTTGGTCACTTTTGAGAATTTTGATACTTTAGAGTATCCGGGGGCTCGTGTTTTGTCGACTCTTGGATAGTTTATAAATGAGGACTGAATATACAGTAGACTTGACTTCAGTTTGGGTTTGGGGGAAACAATTGAGGATTAGAGTTATCTAGAGTTTTTAGCTTTAGTAAGTCTTATGTGTTCTATTTGGTAAAGAGATACTTGTATCTAATTGTTTCAAATTCTGTGGATTTGGGGTGAAAGCTGTATCGTTTTGAGAAAAGATTGGAAGCATTTTGATAAGCAAACATGTGAGTTTTACTTTAAAACGTTTTTTAAACTGGAATACATATATATTTGGAATAAGAATGTGATAAATAGTGTAATAGTGTGCATATTATGTTTATATGCGTATTACACTACATGAGTACAAGTTGGCCGGGCTTAGGACCGGTGGAGTTGGCTGTACGAAGGGACAGCGGTGTTGGCTGTATTAAGTACAACGTAGTAAATTGATTAGTTGGCTCGCAACCATCTAATTTGGCCATGGGAATGAGACAGGAAAGTACACAATGCATGAGTCCTAAGTGGCATTTATATTTGTGTTATGTATATGGTGTTTGTGCAAATGAATTCCAACTAACAGGGATTTTCTCAATTAGACCACTAGGTCTAACCCTCATTTTGTTTTAAAAATATGTATTCCAGGTCGTGGATCGGGTAAGAGCAAGTGAATAGAGTCATCGGTGGCTAGCTTTTGGGAAGACTTATAATGTGAAGACTATGACGTGTTTTGTAGTTATAACCTCGTTATCAGATATCATGTATTTAGTTAGCAAAAAGTTTGTAATGAAATACCTTATTTTTGGATTGTAAAGACTAAGGGACCATACTTGTTATATGATGTATATTGTTATGTAACGATGTTATGCAATGTATGTTATTTGATGCTTGTTTGGGAATCCGGGTCGTTACAGATGGTATCAGAGCCCTAGTTTAAGGGATTTAGGTATTCGTATCCGTACCTAGACTTAAACTGCATGTGAAGTAGGGTGTCCCTATTATTTTAGAACCTTGGGATGTTAAATTTAAAAAGGTATAAGGAACATCATGTAAGGTAATTTCAGATTACACCTGGCCAATGTAATTGTGAACTTACAGGTACATGTTTGAACTGGAAAATCTTATTATATGGGGTATGTGCTTATGTGAATATTAATCTTGTCTGAATCTACAGAATGGCAAGCGGTACTCGAAATATGAATAGAGAAGGAGGAGGAAATCCTAATAGAACGAATCCAACAGTTGGGACAAGGGGAAGAGGAGGAGAAAGAGGCAGGGGCAGAACTGGAGGTAGAGTTCAGCCGCAGGGTAATGAATTTGTTACAAGAGACGACTTGACGACTGAAATGGGAAGACTGCAAGCAAGTATACAGGCTATGTTCGACCGAACTCGTAATACTGAAACTGAAATACCAGATCCTAATCTGGAAGACGAGATGTCCATTACACCTACTGTCATACCAGTGCCTAGGAAGTGTGACTATAAGATGTTTCTAAGTTGCAAACCTCCAACCTACGCAGGAGAAAGAGATCCAGTGAAGGCCATGAGGTGGCTAAAAGAGATAGAAGTTGTCTTCAAGACCAGCAAGTGCGCTGAAGAAGATAGAGTGCTATACGGAACCGCGATGTTGAAAGCAGATGCTTTATATTGGTGGGAAGCTCTCATTACCTCTAGAGGATCTGATGTGTATTCTACTTTCTCTTGGGATGAATTCACTACAGCTTTTAAGAGACAGTTTTGTCCACAAGCAGCAGTTAGACAACTGGAGGAAGAATTCATGAACCTACAACAAGGGAGTTTATCGGTTAGGGATTATACAGCTCGTTTCCTGGAGAAGTCTCGTTTCGCAGAGTAGTATGTTGCCACGGAGGCACTGAAGATGGAAAGGTTTATTTTCGGGTTAAAGTCAGAAATCCGAAGCCTTGTGATTGCAAAGGGACCGGAAACCTTCTCAACCGTAGTAGATGCCGTGAAAATGTGGAACGGGATAGAGGAAGAGATGCTGGTGATAAGAGTACTGGAAAAAGAAAATTGGAAAGACCACAGTATGATCCAAAGAAGTCCAGATTTCAGAGATTTGATAGTCGTACACCGTTCAGACCAGCTGAAAGACCTTGCCCAAAATGCAACCGTTTTCATCAAGGAAATTGTCAAGTTGATCCTCGAGTGTGTTACAAGTGTGGAAAGATCGGCCATATTGCTAAAGACTGTAAAGTAACTCGATTCTGTTTCTTATGCAATTCTCCTGATCACATTCAGTCTGATTGTCCACGAGGGAGAATACAACAGGGTGGTACTTCAGTGAGACCAGCGGGAGTAAGACCGGTAGTACCAAGGCCGGAGTTACCAAGAGCTAGGGGTCGTGCCTTTCAGATGACATCACAAAAAGCGGAGGAAACTCCTGATGTGGTTACAGGTACATTCTTAAAAAACTCTACACGTGCTAAAGTGTTATTTGACTCCGGTGCAAACCGATCGTTCGTGTCTCCTTCATTTGCTGTTTATATGCATTTAAAACCTAAAGTGTTAGATCATGCTTTAATGGTAGATACTGCAATTGATAACCAAGTATCGGTTAAAGAGGTATTTGATAGTTGTGTGATAAATATAGATGGGTATGGAGTACCTATCTAGTTGTTTCCGATAGCTCTAATTGAGTTTGATGTGGTAGTGGGAATGGATTGGTTAGCCGAGAATCAGGCTAGTATAGTTTGTGATAAGAAGTTGATTAATGTTGTCTTACCTGATAAGGGACCAGTAGTGATTTATGGTGACCGTAGAAATCATCAGTCTTGCCTTATCTCTATGTTAAATACTCGTAAGTGTATCAGTAAAGGTTGCCCGAGTTACTTAGCTTATGTGATAGATACTAAGCTAGAAAAGAATAAATTGGTAGATATTCTAGTTGTTTGTGAATTTCCGGAAGTTTTCCCAGAAGATTTGAATAGTCTTCCGCCCGTTAGACAAGTAGAGTTTGGCATAGATCTGATTCCTGGAGCCGCTCCTGTTGCCCGTGCACCGTATCGTTTGGCACCTCCAGAAATGATGACGCAACTGCAAGACCTTTCAGATAAGGGCTTCATCAGACCCAATACCTCACCATGGGGAGCACCAGTGCTGTTTGTGAAAAAGAAAGATGGGTCGATCAGAATGTGTATTGATTATCGGGAACTGAATAAGCGTACGATCAAGAACAAGTATCCGCTTCCCAGAATTGATGACCTCTTTGATCAACTAGTTGGAGTTTGCTATTTCTCCAAGATTGATCTGAGATCTGGTTATCACCAATTGAAGGTTAAAGAAAAAGACGTTCTGAAAACTGCTTTTCGCACAAGGTATGGTCATTACGAATTCTTAGTGATGCCATTCGGCCTGACGAACGCCCCAGCTGCCTTCATGGATTTAATGAATCGAGTATGTAAGCCATATCTCGATAAATTTGTTATTGTGTTTATCGATGATATTCTTATTTACTCTCGATCCAAAGAAGAACACGCACAACATCTTCGTTTGATTCTTGAATTGTTGAAGAAGGAACAATTGTATGCTAAATTTTCAAAATGTGAATTCTGGCTACGGGAAGTTCAATTTCTTGGGCATGTAGTTTCCGAGAAAGGCATTCAAGTTGATCCGACGAAAGTAGAAGCAATTGAAAAGTGGGAACCGCCGAAAACGCCAACGGAAGTACGAAGTTTTCTGGGCTTAGCCGGCTACTATCGAAAGTTTATACAAGATTTCTCCCGTATCGCTACGCCTTTGACTAAGCTAACTCGAAAGAATATAAAGTTTGAATGGAAAGCAGAGCAGGATGGAGCATTCCGAATGTTGAAAGAGAAACTCTGTAGCGCGCCGATACTGTCACTACCTGAAGGTTCCGATGATTTTGTTGTTTTTAGTGATGCTTCCAAACTGGGATTGGGATGTGTACTAATGCAGCGTGGGAAAGTGATTGCTTATGCTTCTCGACAACTAAAGGATCATAAACGACAGTATCCTACGCACGACATGGAACTTGCAACAGTTGTTTTCGCGTTGAAGATTTGGAGACATTATCTTTACGGCTCTAAATGTCAAATTTATACTGATCATAAGAGTCTCCAACATCTCTTCGATCAACGAGAATTAAATATGAGGCAAAGAAGGTGGTTAGAATTGTTGAATGATTACGACTGTGAAATTCTTTATCATCCGGGGAAAGCAAATGTGGTAGCTGATGCACTGAGTCGCCAAGAAAGAAGCGGAACAATAAAGGCAATTGCACTACGAGCTGAACTTCTACCTAACATCTTTGACGAACTGAAAAAGTGTCAAATAGAAGCATTCTAAGAGGAACAATTGAAACCAGAACGACTAGTGGGGATATCAGCATTGCTTGTAAAGGATGATCGTGGGTTACTGTATTTGGATAGCAGGATTTGGGTTACAAGTAGACTAAAGGGTTGTTAATTCATCGGCACAAACAAAACCACCCAACAAATAATTGATCCAAAATCACAATACCCGGTTCATGATCCAACTAAAAACATAAAATGAAAATGAATATAAATTACGTCAAAGCCAAAGCTAAATGGGTTCTTAAGGAGTTAAAATCTTTTTGCTGCTTCTCATAGGTTTACATTCTTCCTTGCAAATTCATAAATGATTTGAAGATATTAAGTTTAGAGCTAAAGTAAAGAGATGTTAATTTCATTGGCACAAACAAAAAATATCCAACACATCATTTATCTAAAATCACAATACCAGTTCAAGTTCATGATCCAACTAAATGCAAAATATAATCGGATAGAAATTACCTAAAATTCAAGGATAAAGAGGTTCTTAAAGACTTTTCTTCCTGTTTCGTTCCAGATGGAATACCCCTATGCAAATCAGGTATCCAGTTAGTCAAAGGCAAAACACCATATGTTAAAGTTATTGAAAACATAATGCAACCAAAACTGTGAAAGAATAATGAAAAGAATATATGGCTATAGATAAGGGTGACATATCATAGCATAATAACTTCAAATTTGCAATCTATGTTGAGCATCCAGTGAGAAATGTCGGCACACAATGTTGGAGGTAATGGTTTAGGCAACTCCATTGATCCATTGAAGTTCTACAAACCCTAAAAGAGAAGAGATGAAGGATCTGACAGTCTGCCAAAAAAAGGCGATACAACATTTTGGTGTAGATTGGAGGATAAAATCCGATTTCGAGGCTTCAGACTTCTCCATGTATAACTTATCCGAGAAAATCATGTAGAAAGAGAGCAGATGAAAGGTCTGGAGTTAAACCCTAAAAAGGAGATTAGGGAGACGAATTGTCCGGAGTTTAACTGTTTAACCCAAAATTGTTGCTTTTTTTAAATGGCGTAAATTGAGAAAAAAGAAAAAATGGGATTCTCGTTTGTGGTGATGCCACGTCACCTTCTCAATATTCAACTTTATATATATATATATATATATTTTGTTGGGTATGGTCCGATTCAAATTTTAATTGCCATATCAATATTTGTTTCCTTTTAATAAAATGCACTCAAAGCGACTATGATACCACTGTTGGGTTTTACGGCACTTTTGTAACCTTAACGCAGTGGAAATACATATAAATGTCGGTTACAAAACATTTAGAAAACTTTTCTAAAAATACATAAAAATCCAATCGAATCCAATGAAGCATTTAACTAAATAATCACACCATAGAGTGGTTAGAATTGTACCTTTTGACATCTGTTGTGGTTGAACGATCGGGACACTTAGAAACCAACTGAGGTTTCCTCTAACGGTATCCACACACGAACACACGAATTCCACCGAGTGCTAGCCCAAAAGAACCCCTAATTCTAATATGTGTAAGTGTATAATTCAGATCCAGATAATCGAATCAATCAACTGAAAACAACTGACCTGACATCCTATTTATATAGACAGTAAATTGGATTTATGTTTATCTGTAATTATTTGAATTCAAATCATTTGAATTCGAATAATTATCTGAATAATTATTTTTATCTAAACAATAATAATTATTCATATTTACATATAGAACCCTGTAATTATCATAATTATATTTTAGACATATTATTTAATTATTCTTTCAAGAATAACTATTTAACTGCCAAACATGACTTTAACGGGTTTCTTTCTAATGGAAGCAAACATGTTCTTTTGTGTGCGACCCTTTAGGTTTACATACTCATTGGCAACATTTCTGTGTGACACGTGTCGTGGGCATATAATAACCTACAGTTGTGATCCTTTACCCAAACACTTTGTCGGGGGCACCGACCTTGCGATGCTTCCATGGTGGCTATAATCACTATGGCGTCCTTGTGTATGCGTGGAGAGTGCGCTGGCTCTGATCTGGCCATGGGGGCGAATGGATATCCTAGGAAAGAAACAAAACTAGGGCTGCTTTAATAGTAGTCGAGGGCTAGTGGGTGTCGTGCCCACACTGCTAGTTCTCATTTATGCCCTATGTGAACTTGAATTACACAAAACACGGAACGGGTGATTACGTGAACCCCTTTGTTATATCTTTGTGATATTCGATTGAGTTATTTTATCGTTTCATGGTTATAGGGATAACTTGCACTCATCCTATATTGTTTATTGTTGATTTTGTTGATCTGTTCACTGAGTTATTGCTCAGCCACATTTGTTATTCTGTGGCAGATTCTAGAGATAGACTAGGGGATTATCCGGGTTGAGAGAGCAGGAGTGGATATTTTTAGAGGCTAACTTATCGGACAACCCACTTTTGTATAGTTACTTCTGGGATTGTATATATATGTATATATCTACCGTAACGTCTAGTTGTCTAACTATGACTATTTTGTTAGGAAATGTACTTAGCTGCTCTGTTAGCTTTTAACCTAGTGTAAGGATTAGAATTGGGGTGTTACATTTATGGTATCAGAGCATATATTGCAACCTGTAGAATTAATCTAGGTTTGAGTTCAATCATCTTTCTTCGTCTTCTTCTTTGTTGATACTACTTTGATTATGCGAACAAGTTTGTTAGTATTTTTGATAAAAGATAAATCCTTTTGTTGATTTTAATGAAATTTTATTGGGGATTTTGTTCGTGATTGTGGGATCTTTACGAATTTTGATGTGTTGTTCGATTCATTTTGATGAAGGGGGTTCTTGAAGCATAAAGGGGTAGATGTGGGGTTCACATTGACGTCAAATGAACTTGATTTGTTCTAAGTTTTCAAATGAGTCATGGAATACATGAAGCACAAAGGGGTAAATGTGATAACTATGTAAAAAGACGAAGGGGAAGAAGCAACGGGAACAAGCAAGGGGGATGCAATTCACATTACTATGGAGGGGTGGAGGTCGTCAAAGATGAGGTTTTATGTAGGGTCGTCAGGAGAAGGAGCTGATGAAGATGGGGGTGGGTCACTACAGGGGGTGAGGTGCAATCCTTTTCTTTTAGCAAAAAAAGTTAAAAGACTAAAATACATCTCATTCAACAACAATAGCTAGCGACCTTAACGACCATTGACCAAAAGCGCAACAAAAATAAAACCTCGAGAACGTTCTTTGTAATTTTCAATCATTGATGACGATACTTAAAGCATGACCAAAGTTTAGAGACAATTTTTATAATTTACTATTTCAAAATAGAAAAAACAAATTGAAGATTTTAGACCATCTCCAATGAACCCTCTATCTCTATTTTACTATCTAAAACATCTCTAATGAATCCTCTATTTTACTCTCCACAATAGAGAAATGAATAGTAACTCTTTAAATATAGAGAGTTACTATTCATACTCTATTTTTTTCTAAATTTTTGATAATTACAAAATGGTTCTTCAATTTTTTAGATTATTGTAATTTTATTTTATTTGTGTTTAATACCAATTTTAATAAACTAGAATTGTATTTATCTTTAATGCGAAATTAAATATGAATTATAACATCATTAAAATAACATGATAAAGTTAATAAATATAAGGTTACTGTGAAAATAAAAAATATAAGAATACAATTTATAAAATTAATAAATATAAGGGTACTACTGAAAATATATATAATAAAAATAAAAATGAATATACTTGAAATATTTTCTTTTAGAGTAAAAAATAAAGAAATATATTAAAGAAAACATAACACATTCTTTATTTTTTACTTTAAGTAAAATAAAGAATTACATTGAAGATGTCCTTAGGCTAATTTTTTATTACAACATATTATCTAAAACTTTATCCAAAATAAAATGATTAAGTAGAAGAGAAGACTACATTTTTATTATTTTTATCAATAAAAATCTTTAAAATTAAACGTTTTAATTCGAAAACTAACATTTTATTAAACATATTAAGTATTTAAATAAAATAATTATATTATAATTTTTAAAATAATACTAGTCATCGTACCCGCGCGATGCAGCAGGACGCAATTCGATTATGAAACCAAATACTCAAATCCTCAATCTTGCTATCTGCTTTGTATTATTTCTTATCAAATACGCATTAGCTAAATATCAAAAAATTCAATTGATGCATAGGTCTCATTAGAGCCCACTTCGTAATCGAAGAGGAATAACTGAAAGATGAAGATAATTCAGAATGCAATAGCCAATCCAACACAAACCGGTGAAAATCGACCAAAAAATCGAACATTAGATGCATAGTTTGATACCATCAACTGTAAGGATATTGTCATGCTTATTTTAAAAGAAAATTATTTATAAATATCAAATGTTCGTTCAACATGTAAAGTTTAAATGCTTTTAGACTTAGGAAAAAAAAACAATGTCTAAGGAACATGAAACTAAGATGCTAATTTTGTACATTATTATCAGACAATTCAAATAAAATAAAAGGGCGGATGATTGGATGGTCGGAGTGGCTATCGGATCCAGGATCGCGGTCTGATCGAGTGCATCAAAGCAGGGACAACAGGGATGGCTTAACTTCAATAATATACAGAAGCAATAGCAGGGCTGTTGGAAGTGTCTGATCTCTGTCAGACTTGTTTCACTGCGACAGGGGCGGTTTGGACAGCTTGGTGCTTGACAGGGGCTGTTTGGACAGCTTAATGTTCGACAGGGGTTGTTTGGACAACTTATGCGATTGACAGGGGCTCTTTGGACAACTTAATATGTTCTACAGGGGCTGTTTGGACAGCTTAACGTTGACAGGGCTATTTGGCCAGCTTATGAGTGACAGGGGCTGTTTGGACAGCTTAATATGCTCTTCAGGGGCTGAGGGCAGAAGGTCTGGTCACTAAGGTGTTACTTGTTGCTGCTATTATTATCCCCTTACATTAGGCTTACTTCTCGCAAGCCTTCGTCTTGGTTTTTGATTTGGTTCCTTATCGCTTTCAGGCTTGTTTTTTTGGTCGTGTTGTATAGTCACAATCTGTTTGTTGGTAATCTTTGGTGGTAATAAATTGATGCCTTTAAAAAAAACATCAGACAATTCAATTGTGATGTTTATTATTTCAAAAATAATAATAATAATCAAATGACCTCAAATGTGTCTCATTCATCATCCTCTGCTTTAGAAGAAAGCCGATTGGAGCTCAGAAGTCAAAAATTTGCTAGAGATGTAATCCAAGCAGATCTTTATAGTTATGAGGCCAGTATGGATAATAAAGATACGAATGATAAAAAGAAAATGCCGAAAGAAAAACAAATCCATACTCATAGACAGATCTTTATCTATGCTTATGGTCAGATTGAGAAAGAGAAAGCCATGCAACAGAATCAGAACCTTACTTTGACAAAGGAAAATTCCATTAAGTTGCTGTACTTGAAATAACAAATGACTGCAAGAAAAAGAAAACACGAACTAATATAAAATGTCTATAAGAACATAGAAACCCACTAAAATAACTAAGAGCAAATTCAATGGGAAAGATACTACGAAAGCGGATCATCTTCATCGACCGCATCCCGCTCATGGTCTACCGGACCGCGGGTAGGAATGAGAACTCGCCGTGTTTTAACATGTCTTCTAAAAATTGATGCAGAGTCAGCGGTGTCAACTAACTCCTCATCAACATCTGTATTATCATCTTCACCATCAAGATCGATAATGTAACACCCCGATTTCTGGAAGGAATCGATCTTTTAAGATAAATATGAAAAATAGGATTTTGGATTTGAATCCTATACTCTATGGTCTTGTTGGATGGAGAATTCAAATACGAGTCCAACGGTCCTTTCCGGAGCGAACACGGAGCTAAAACGAAGAAGTTATGGCCAAAACTGTGTTTAGGGAGAAACCGGGCGACTAGTGCTTGGCGCTGGTGTTGGTGCTAGTGAACCCGCACGGAGATCCGCGCAGAGCGTTTGATGACCAGTGCTTGGCGCTAGTGCATCCGCGCGACGATCCGTGCGGAGCGTCTGAGGAGCATAAATATGGGATTTTTAGCCCTTAACTTCATTTCCTCATATCTCACTCATTTCACCTCCGTTTTTGGCAATTCAAAGTGCCATGGTTTCTATTTTTAGAGATTTTCAAGGATAAAGTGTTAGTTTTTAAGTTCATTGGCAGATTCAAGGGTGTTTGGTGGTGGTAAGTCTCTCAATTCTCACTCTCAAATCTCTTCTATTCTCTCCAAATCGTTTCCCCTCTTTCCCTCACAAACCCTAACTGATATTAGGGCTTTTTCATGGAGATTAATGTGTTCCTTATCCATGTTATGCTAGTGGTTTCATTTATTGATGCAAGAGCAAGTTTCATCCATAACACTATAGATTTTTGGGGTTTTCTAGGTTTTCATCAAAACCTAAGTGGTGAGTTCATCCTCCCAGCTTCTATACTTTCATATGAGTTATAAATGCTCCATTGATGGCTTCCTAGTTTGTATGCTTATTAAATCTTGGTTTGGATGATTTTGGGTAAGTTAGGTTAATATTGGGGTTTTGGTCAAAATGTAGATTTTGATATAAGACATTTGGGGAATAGTTTTAAAGTGGTTGAATATGAATATTCATGGTTGAAAACTTGTGGATCTAGGTTTATGGAAGATTTGGCTTGAGGATTCGGGTTTCTCAAAGGAGCTTACGTTTGGGGGAAATCTAGATTTAGCCTAAATCTAGCAAGGCGAGGTCAAGTTGATTTGTGAAAACTTTGTGCATGCCAAAAATGTTATTTTCCAAGTATTTGTGTGTTTTACTTGAAATTATCAACTGTTAAGTTATTTGATGGGTTCAACCCTTTTGAAATGTTTAACTTCATAAATGTTGTAAAACACCCATATTTGGGATTTTTGGATATTTTGATGTGCAGAAATCATAAACATGTCCTTAAAAGATTTATTGCTCAAAATGGAGTTTATTCAATGGTTTAATCATGTTAGTGTAATTGATTTTATAAACCATTTGGGAAATACACAATTTAGTGTCATGAGTCATTTTGAGAATTATAAGGGTATGTGTCCATTTGGGAAAATCCTTTGTTTAACCCGTGTCGAGTTTTGGGTTAATGATGATTTTGTGATACATGTTTACCTAAACGATGTTTAAATACATTTCATGCTATGATGACCGTTATTTATGGGTCTAATGAGTTTTGAGCATTTTGCTCGGTTTGACTTTGAAGGAGTCTTGGGGACGTTTCGTCCGAGTTTGGTGGCTCAATATAGAGTCTCATTTATGGTTTGTATTTAGTGCAACTTGACGCATTTTATTGCATATTATTGATATTTACATGCTCGGGTGCTTTAGTCATTTCGGGATGCGCATGTCGTTATAGACTGTGTTGCATTGGATCCATAGGCACGTAAGTCAGTCTTTATTTGATGGTCTATCTCTTTGTGCACGAGGAGTGGACTATTGGAACGCATGGTTATATGCGGTAGGCCGTTGGGGGCCACTAGCTAGTAGGCAATGGGGGACATTAGAGTCATTGATGTGTAACTCGTCTAGACTGGATAGGCAATGTGGTCCCATAAGTCCTTGAGGTGTAACTCGACGGAGTAGGCAATAAAGGCATGGGAAATGTTTGAGGTTGTGATGTCTTTATTGTTGGTGATTTTAGTGAAATCATCAGGTTCATTTTGTGTAATTGGATTCAGAAATATAATAATGGGGTTGTTAGCTAAGCTATAACATGAGTTAGGAAGTGTGGAGTGCACACTCGTGTAAGCTAACTAGAACCCGAGATTGTTGGACAGTTAAAATTGGCAAGTTACAAAGTGTTTTATGAGCTGGGCGTCGGGCCAGTGCTGTTGGTCCCGAAGGCCTATACAAGTTTGTAGAAGGGGGGGGGGGGTTGAATACAAACACACAGATTTTACTTTTCTAAATTGTTTATTGATAAATCATTAACAATTTACAGCTTGTTGCGGAAACAAGATTAAGGATAAACCTAAATCTAAACAAGTTGGAACACTAAGGTTTCTTGCACTAAGAGAGATAAGGAAATTACTAATAATAACCTATCCTGAGATAAGAGATTGAACTTGTCCAGAGTTAGCAAGTTACTTCAAATGAAGTGGGTTCATCTCTTTATATACTGTATGCATTTAATGCAAGTCAGTATACACTTTACACGTGTCATCAGCTGGTTGGTTGCATGTCATTGATCTTTGTTGACAACCTTAGCAGCCGCATAGATGAATAGTGTAGTATCAGAGTGGTTGTACGATTTCAGACAGTCGGAGGTTCTATTCTGACATTTCGTACGGAGTCGTGCAAGGGTGGTTAAGACAAAAGTACTTTGTACGGAGGACTTCATGATCAACTTTCGTTGATTCAGAGCATTGTCATTATCTATTCAGCGAATGATAAAGTTCAGCGATAGCTGAAGTCTTGTACTTGATACTTCACGTTGAGTGGACAAATCTGAGTCTTCGCTGATCCGCATCAGTTCATTAGGAGACTTGTCGCTGGTTCTTGAGCTTGATCTTCGACTTCAGCGTAGAACCTTTGTTGACGTGAAACTTGTCTTCAGGGATCATAAGTAAACAACTAACTTATCAGCGATCATCATAATGACTGAACAGACTCAGAGCATTAATGGTGAACAGTGTTCGCTGAATGTTTAATTTAAAGAGCGAGAGTTCCTATCAGCGGTACTGTAAGATCTTAGTACTTATCAGCGATAGTGAAACTCTGATACATATTGTTTACTTACAATTTTCACTAAGTAGATAAGAGAGGGTCATTATCAAATCACTGAGGGTTTGGATCAACAATCTCCCCCTATTTGATTATGACATAGCAACAAAGAAAATTGCTATTTAATGAAAACATAAGGATAAAAAGAACTCATAAAATATTTGTCCCTTTTACTGTTTTCTGGGATCTTTTCAGTACTAATGGAGTAAAGTACATTCGCTGAAATCCTTCTTTAAAACTTTGAATCAGGTTACAAAGAGAAATGGAAAGATTACAAGTACAAGCGAAATAAATTACAAGTACAAAAGAATAACTGATACAATAGAGAAATAGGCGATCATATCAGTTTGTAAAGGGTTCTTCCTTAATGAGAAGTTCATCAAGGGTCATTGATGTGGTGGGAATCATCCAGTCAGGAACGGTTACACCTTGTTTTTTTTTATCAGCGCTTCTTCAAAAATCAAGGGTTTCAGATGTCGTGCCTGAGGGTCATTCCTGAAGTCACACCAGTAGATGAGATCTCTCAGCTGTTCGATGGGAGTGATGTGAAGTTCAGAGATGCGTTGAAAATGCTTTCCACCATCGTAGTCATGGAAAAATATCCCGTAGGGTTCGCTTATGACTTTGCCAGGGATGAAAGTCTCACCAGGAGGAAGAGATGTGTCAAGCATGGAAAGATCAGGATCAGGACCAAGGACTTCAGCACGTGAAAAACCAATACCTGTTTCATTTCGTATGACAGGGCCATCAATTGAAGATATAGATTTCTTCTTCTTCGCCGAGGCCTTTCTTTTCTGACTTTCGAGAGGAGGAGGAGGAATATCCACACAGGAGTAGACTAAGTCGATTTGTTTGTTGATCAGCTTTTCAACATGTTCCTTGTACTTCGACTTGGACTTCTGGATGGCTAACCTGATCTCCAACCATTCAGAGAGACAGTACTTCGTTATGGCTTCAGCATAGAATTTTTCGTACTTCTTATCTTCTCTGAATATCTCGACTTCAGCGATTGAAACAAGGGTTGTTCTTCCAGAGATGAATACCTTGTTGATTTTGGCAGGAGAGAGTCTGTAGTTGACCTTTTCTTTGCACCAGGCTAAAGTTGACTGAGACACAGTTCTCTTTTCTTCAGTTATTTTTTTGGCGTTTTCCCAGAGCTGACGTTGAACATCAATGGGAACTCTTTTCAGCTTGGGGTCCTTTATTGATCGTTTAGAAAGCTGGATGGCGTATTCTCTGTCCTTTTCTTCAGCTTCCTTTCTTTCAGCGATTAATCTTTCAGCTCTGAGGTGATCCTTGTATTCCTTTTTGGAAATTCTGAACTTTGGAGGAACTGAAGGAAGTTGATCACGCCTCAGAATGATTCGCTGATCCTCGAATTGCTTTATTATCTCCTCTCTTCTTTTCTGATCCTCTTCACTTAGCTTTTGAGGAGCTAAGAAAGGTCTGCATCTGTGCGAGAGTAGCTGTTCTTCTGGTTCATCAGTCTCAGAGTTCAAATCTAAGACTGGGATTATTTCTTCAGCAGCAGCTGGTATTATTGGTGAAGTCGCAGTTGTGGAACCTTCAGCGATATCCTCAAACAGGGGAGAGGACTAGCTGAAACACATCGATCTTACAAGTAAGAACTTGGGTAGAATCAGAAAGAGAAAATTTATTCAAGTGTATAGGCTTGGGTAGTAGAACTGATAGTGTATGATAGAGGAGGGATGGAGTGAGAGATGTTTAGTGTACCTGACAAACCGGCTTTTCAAGCAAGATCGTCAGATTGTCATCTTCAGCGACGCTTTTGCCTTTTCCTTTCTCAGCTCCAGAGGCTGAGGGCTTTGTCTTTGTCCGCTCCCCTGAAGGTTCATTTATCGAGATTCCCTTAAGAACTTTGATCCTCGGAGCAGGTTTGACGATAAAGAAGTCATCGTCATCTTCGTCATCATCATCATCATTCTTTGGAGAAGAGGATGGTTCATTATCAGGGACGTCGACGGCTTCATCATCTTCTGCTTCGGATTCGGTTTTATCAGCTTCTTCTTCGAGTTGCTCCCCCTCAGATACAGAGGCGAGCTTCTCGGTTTCCTCAGGGTTTTCATCTCCCTGAGG
The DNA here is from genome assembly GCA_033807775.1 of Saussurea involucrata. Classification (NCBI taxonomy): domain Eukaryota; kingdom Viridiplantae; phylum Streptophyta; class Magnoliopsida; order Asterales; family Asteraceae; genus Saussurea; species Saussurea involucrata. Next base: position 32,611,580 of record CM066316.1, read on the forward strand.
TCCAGCGGTGGTTTCTTCAGCATCCTTCTCTCCCTTGATAGATTCATCATGGGAAAGGTCTTCAGCGCTCTTGGAGAGATCTTCAACGCTCTTCTCCCCCTCTTTCTCATGATGAGTGGGGGAGGAATGGGATGACTCAGCAGCGTTGGTAGGTTCTCCGTCTTCTTGGCCAGAGATACCTATACAAACTTCAATCTTTGCTATTCTGTCTTGAAGGCCAGAAATAGCAGGATTGATCTTCTCCAGCTCAGTGCGATCCGCCGCTGTGAAATTGTCAGATGCAGGGACAGGGGCAGGGGCAGGAGCAGGAGTATTCGCTTTGTGTAGTAGCTGCTCGATCATCGTTTTCATCGAACTAACATCGGTCTTTACAGAGCCTAAGTCAGTCTTTACAATAGACATATCTCCCTCTAGATGTCCAACCGATGTCTTCAGCGTTGTGACCTCGCTGGACATGGATGAAACTGAATTTTTGAGAGAGGTGTAGTCTGTGTAGATGTCAGCGAGCACCTTGGCGAAGTCGCTGAGAGTTTTATCAACATGCTTCAAGTCATCTGTGGAAGCCTTCTTCTCCACCACCGTTGTCAGCTTTGTAAGATTCTCTCCAGCGTTTGTTACAGCTGTAGAGTTATTTGAAAGAGTGATGGTGAGACCTGTCAGCTTTGTCTCCACGTACTTCAGAGAGGCGTTGATGTCTCCCAAATTAGGACCTGTAACATATAAGAACTTGTGAACATAGGAAAGCTCAGAAGTTTGGGGTTTAGTGACAGTGTTTATGGGTTGGTGTGTACCTGCAGGAGGATTGATGAACTCGTCAAAATTACGGGTTCCTGAAAAATGTTCCATGTCATCTTCAAAAGTGCCCATGGATTGTCCTGCAGGTCCTGTCTTCATCATTTCTGGAGTATCAGCTTTAGGTTCCGTAGAAAAGATGGCAGCTCCAGCGAGAACTGGAGGAGAGACCAAATGAGTAGAGGGAGGAGCGAAGGATGAGAATGGAGGTTGGGTTCTGAGTTCAGCATTGGATTTGCTGATAAACACTTCATCAGTCTTTTGAGAGACTGAAGGAGGTTGGGTAGGTTCCAAGTTTGTAACCTCAACGTTTAGAGACGCTGAAGTTGGGATGGAATGGATGGGTTGTTCAGGTGTGGCATAGCGTACCACTGAACGTTCCTTCAGCTCTGCAGAAAGAGCTGAGGAGTCTTCAGCATGAGATTGCTGGGGTTGCTCCTTTGTTTTATTGATCCTTTTAGAACCAAGTGGGGTAGATGAATGTTTCCTTTTCTTAGAAGGAGAGGATTTTGTGGCCGGGGTATCAGCGATGGGTATTGTCGCTGAAGGAGCCACAAAATTAGAAGAAGAAGGGTTGAGAAGAGTTAAAAGGGTAGAAAGACGTACCTCATTTTCAACTGGTTTGAAGTCAAGTACCTTAGGGCCAACCTGAGAGAGTTTCAGGTCACCCTCTTGCGGGTAGCTGTCCTTCAGGCCATATTGGAAGATGGCGCTGATGAATCGGGGGTAAGGAACCCATGGAGGTCTGTCAGCGGCAGAGTCTACTCTTTGCACCAAGTCATCATAGATAAGATATGCCCAGTCAATGTGTAGACTTTTCAGCAGAGCGTATCCCATTGCTTGCTGAGGTTGAGCGGCTTAGTCAGAGGAGCCGGTCTTGGCCGTCATGCAGCTGATTAAGTGAGCGAAGATGAAGTTCATCTCGCTGGGCATTTTTGATTTCTTCAGCAGGGTCAGCTTCTTCTCGGGCTTCTTGTCTCTGCCAATTTCCCATACATAGCCCATTGCATCGAAAAATGCAATAAGAGCTTCTTTGTCAGCGAGTTTCTTATGGTCAGGGAAAGGAACAAAAGGCTTTTCTTTTGTAGCGTTGGGAAAGTTCAGAGCTTTGCGAATGATGGCAGGTGTGATCTTTATAGTGCCATACTCAGTATCGCTGAGGATACAATCAATTGTTTTGGAGGGATCTTTGGCGGATGGTAACTGAGAATGTCTGGCAGTGTACCAGAACTGGGATAGTAGTAGCTGACTAGCAGGAGGTGAGATGGTCAGGGCTGTTGAAATGCAACAATTCTTTAGGAAATTCACAGCATCTTTCAGATGTGTGACTTGCTTTCGAGGTGGAAACTCGAGAAGCGCAGAAAGGTTGTTCGTTTTGGTCCAATCTAGCTGTTCCAGAGTGAACTTAACCTGAGGAGCCTTGATAAATTCCACTTCCTCAGAATCAGCGGAGATGTTCTCAGCGGTAGCAGGAATGTCAGACGATGCCATTTCTCTGTATTATCAGTTCAACCAAAGATGTTAACAAATAAGAATTATCTTAATGTGGAAAGATTTTCCATTAAGATGGTTCAAATTTTATCCATTTCATTCAGACACAAATGTCTTAATGAAGATTAGGGTTTTTCTAGAGTTTAAGAAACAAAATGTAAAACCCATTTATTCTTGTTATCCAGTTTTCTATGAAAAAATAGATTCTGGAAACGAATGAAGAACAAGTTTAAGATTTTTTTTTGCATTTAAACTTGAAGAACAACCATGAAATGGTTGTGTTCATAAAACCATGAAAGAAAATGATATCATTTATAAGAAGTTCTTTTGTTTGATCTTGTTAAAACAAGGAAAAGATCGAAAACAAGTTATACGCATTCGGTAATAAATAAGAACATATTAACCTTGATGTTTGATGAAGAAGATGATGAACAGTTCTTGAAGGTTTTGAGAGCACAAATGCAATAGTGATTCTTTCTTACGGAGGAAGATTGTTCGCGTAAAAGAAAAATATAAACCACGAGTTTGTTTATATAGAGAGATTAGAGAGAGAAAATCTTGAGCGAGAAAAGATTTTCATCATGACACGGACACGTGTTTGCATTTGATTGGAAATTTGAACGAGACGTGCAAACGTGTGTCAGAAAGAGAAAACGTGCCGGGGTTTATCCGTTGCAATGACGTCACAACTGTCCTTTCATATTCTTTTAGGATGTCTCTGAGGTTTTGAAAGCTCAGGGACTCTTTTACAAACATGAAACACTGAATGAAAATATCAGTGATGGTTTTAAGAAATTTCAAAATATCGCTGTTAAGGAAGAGATATTCAGCGATGCATTTTGTTTTGAAATCTTGCATTTTCATGCGATTGTCAGAGAGAGAAAACATACCTTGATATCAGCTTAACCAAGTTTTATTCAGAGAGAAGATGATTGAATAGGTTATACGAGTTGATTTTATCCTATCGCTGATCAATGTGAACCGTTGAGGATTTTACCCTTCAAAGTTCAGCATTCCAAGCTCACTGATGAGAAAGTTGAATCTTGTCTCATCAAGAGGTTTGGTGAATAAATCAGCTAACTGATAATCAGTTGGGATAAAATGAAGTTCTATATCACCATTCATCACATGATCTCTGATAAAATGATATCTGATTTCTATGTGTTTGGTCTTTGAATGTAGTACTGGATTGTTTGCTATGGCGATGGCACTTGTGCTGTCGCAATAGATTGGAATTTTGGAGAGCTGAAGATCATAGTCTAGTAGCTGATTTCTCATCCACAAGACTTGAGAACAACAGCTTCCAGCAGCTACATATTCAGCTTCAGCTGTGGAAGTGGACACTGAATTTTGCTTTTTACTTGTCCAACTTACCAGCTTTCCACCCAGGAGCTGACATCCTCCTGTGGTGCTTTTCCTATCCATTTTGCAACCTGCAAAATCACTATCTGAATAGGCGGTTAGATCGAATCCTGAATCTTTGGGATACCAAAGACCTAGGTTCGCTGTACCCTTAAGATATCGAAAGATTCGCTTTACAGCTTTCATATGAGATAACATAGGTTCAACTTGATATCGTGCACACAAACATGTTGCATACATAATATCGGGTCGGCTAGCTGTAAGATACAAGAGAGAGCCGATCATCCCACGGTACAGCGTGACATTAACAGGTATTCCCTTTGAATCTATGTCAAGTGTCAGCGGTGGTGCCATAGGGGTTTTCATAGCTGAACTATGAGTTAAATCAAATTTCTTCAGCATATCTTTAACAAAGCTCATGGTTAGTAGAACCAAATATAATGTCATCAACATATATTTGAACTAGAATGATATGACCTTTCACTTTTCTAAAAAATAGAGTTTTATCAATCTTACCTCGCTCAAATTTTTCAATATGGAGATAAGTAGAAAGAGTGTCATACCATGCACGAGGAGCTTGCTTCAATCCATAAAGTGCCTTATCCAGTTTATAAACATAACCTGGACGCTTAGAATCTGAGAATCCTGGAGGTTGTTCCACATACACTTCTTCATTCAGCTTTCCATTAAGAAACGCTGACTTAACATCCATCTGATGTACTTTGAAGTTTTTGTGTACAGCATATGCTAAGAATAGACGAATAGATTCAAGTCTTGCTACTGGAGCAAATGTTTCGTCATAATCTATACCTTCCTCTTGTCTGTATCCCTGAGCAACAAGACGAGCTTTGTTGCGGGTTACAGTACCATGCTCGTCCAACTTGTTTCGATAGACCCATTTAGTGCCTATTACTGTTTTATCAGTTGGTCTCCGAACAAGTTTCCAAACTTTGTTTCTTTCGAATTCAGTCAGCTCTTCTTGCATGGCACTAACCCAGTTTGGATCTTTGAGGGCATCATCTATTTTCTTTGGTTCAGTTAGAGAAATAAAGTTAACAAATAAACAAATACTACCTACACTTCGTCGAGTCTGAACACCAGCGTTTGGATCACCAAGAATTTGATCAATTGGGTGATTTACGGTCCATCGCTGAGCCAGAGCATAAGTCGCTGACTCATCTTGAACTGGAGGAGCTGAAGATGAGGCTTCAGCTACTTCTGGAGTTTCAGCTACGAGAGGAATACTTGCATTTGTCATTTCATTTACTGATTGCTGAGAGATAGATGGAATGTCTGAGGCATTTGGTTCAGCGGTAGGTATAGTGTTTATAGGAACAGCTGAGACCCATGATGTTTCAGCTTCACTATTCTGCATATTTGGAATGATAGGAGGACTATCATCTTCTACTGGATGAGCATGAGGAGTGGGAATATCTTCTGAATCACCAAGATGAGAAAACATCCATTGACTCAGTTCTTCAGTACCAGCGGACGGTTTAGAGTTCGCTGAACGGGATTCGTCAAACGTGACGTGAATAGTTTCTTCTACAGTTTGTCTTCTACGATTGAAGACTCCGAAGGCTTTGGAAACTGAGGAGTATCCAAGAAAGATTCCATCATCAGCCTTAGGATCAAACTTTCCAAGAGCATCTCTGTTGTTCAGTATGAAACACTGACATCCAAAGATGTGAACAAAGCTGATTGAAGGCTTTCTCCCATGAAAGAGTTCATAGGCTGTCTTTTTTGAATCTTTTAACTATCAGCGACCTGTTTTGCGTAAAACAAGCAGTGTTGACAGCTTCTGCCCAAAACTGAGTAGGCAGGTGAGAATTGTTTTTGAATTCAGTCCCATGATCACTCCTTATTGAGCGAACGGTCAGATTGTTCAGGGTTTCCATCTTCCGAACAAAGGTGAAGAGTTCTTCAGGGGTGTCACTCTTAGAACGGAGAAACATTACCCAAGTGAAGCGAGAGAATTCATCAACTATGACCAGCGTATATTTCTTTCCAGCGATGGATTGTTTGTTAACAGGGCCAAACAAATCCATATGGAGTAGTTGTAGAGGAGATGACACTGATGAAACTTGCTTAGTTTTAAAGCTTGCTTTGGTCTGCTTCCCTTTTTCACACGCTGAACATAAAGACTCTTTGGCGTATGAATGCTGAGGTAGACCAGTGACTAACTCTTTTGAAGAAAGAGTGTTCAGTGTCTTGAAATTTAGATGAGATAGCCTCTTATGCCATAGCCAATTGACATCAGATGAGGCCTTTGAGAAGAAACAGGAGTTCTCAGTGGTTGTTGAGTCCATGTTTATTACATAAACATTTTCCAAACGATAACCGCTGGGAGCTATCTTCTCCTTTTTGTCAGCGACAAAGCAAGATTCCTTAGTAAAGATTACTCTGTTATCCATATCGCAAAGCTGACTGATGCTTAGAAGATTATGCTTCAGCCCTTCAACATATGCGACTCTTCTGAAGGAGGTTGTACCATTTGAAAGTACACCATACCCTCGGGTATGTCCTTTTCCATTTCCACCGAAAGTTATAGAGGGACCCTTCTCTTCCTTGTATTCAGCGAGCAGGCTTTTCTTTCCAGTCATGTGTCTAGAGCATCCGCTATCGAGATACCAGATACCCTTCTTAACCTGCAATACAAAGGAAGATTAGTTTTTCTTGGGTACCCACTTGACCATGTATACACATTTGTCAGTGGAAGTAGTTGGAATGGAAGATTCAGCAGTCTTCGCAGCATTTGAAGATTCAGCTTTGTCTTTCTTCACTTTGGTTAATTTCTTAACTTCAGTGGTAGGATTCACCTTGACCTGATTTGCACCATGGTTGGTCTTCTTTGCCTTGGGGGCGATCTTCACCTTAGCTATCATTTCAGCTTTGGTGGCTGTGGGGCACTTACTAGCAATATGATCGGTAAGTCCACAGTGATAACATTTCCTATAACTAAAAATAGTTCTAGGACCATTTGAATGCTGAGCTTTTGATTTCGAATTAGAAGTGCCAGCACCAAGTAAACTATTGGCTTTAGAAATGGGACGAACATTCAGTTCTTCATATTTCTTACCAAGGACATCCACTCTGAGTCTAGGAGTAGATCGCTGAATAGATCCAGAGATCTGCTTCCTTGATCCAGAGGGGTGAGTCACTGAAGCTTTAGAAGCATTCAGCTTTGGTACTAAGGTACCCTTCTGAGGATTCTGGTAAATAACAATTCCTTTACCTTTGTCTTTAGAGACAGAGGTAGGTTTTGAATAAACCATCTTCTCCTTGCCTTTTGAGGAGGTAGGAGTTTCCTCAGGGATTGGTGTATTGGACGAGGAGCACTGAGAAGATGAAGTATCAGCGACTGAGGATACGAACGTTCCAAATTTAAGTATTGAACGCTCAGTGGTTGGTTTTGGAGTATCATATTTGTAACCCAGACCACGTTTATCACTTAGGGGAATCTGAGACTTTATTATCTCAGTGATCTTTGTTGAAGAATTACACCATCCTTCAACAGTAGCTTTTTCAGCTTTTAATGCAGCGATAGCTTCTGCTCGTTCGATTTTGACTAGCTGATTTAAATATACTTGATCTTTAAAATCTTCTTCAATTTTAGAAAGCTTTTCTATTTGAAGGTGGCAGTTTTTAAGCTTTTCAGCGAGATCAAGGTTTTGCCGTTCATGGCTTCGTATAAACTTCTAGTCAAGAGATCGATCTTACGGAGACTATCAGCTTCATCAATATTTGCAATATTGGTAAAGAAAGAAGGTGATACCTGAATAGCAGAGGTTGAAGTGGAGGGAATGTCTGAACTTTCTTCCTCTTCTTCAATCTTGGCCATAAGACATAGATTTGCTTCATCATCTTCAGAGTCAGATGATGATGCTTCTTCATCAGAAGCAGCCCAATCATAGTTAGCCATCAGGCCTTTATTCTTCTTCTTAAAGCTTTTCAGCTTAGCATATTTTTCTTTCAGCTTTGAATATTTGTCATCTTTATTCCTTGGAACAAAGGATTTCTTTGTAAAAGCTGAGGGTCTAGAAACTTTCTTAGACCTGCACTCGTTAGCGAAATGTCCTGTCTTTTCGCAGTTAAAACAAGTAGCAGTAGCCTTATCAACAAAAGCTGATGATCTAGGCTTGTCAGTTACGGAAAGAGGTTTGTTCTTTCTAAACATTTTCTTTTTGGCAAATCTCCTGAACTTCTTAGTTAGGAGAGCCAAAGATTCATCATCATCTGAATAATCAGAATCTGATGACCTTTCAGAGTTACTTTCTAACTCAGTGATAGTGACCGAGGGTCGCTGAGTAGAAGGTTCCTCTGAGATTAAAGCAACAGGGGTGCTTTTGGAATCTTTTACAAGATTCTTCTTAAGATGGCTCGATTGCTTATGATTCAGCAACGTGCCATATAAGGTTGAAAGGGTCATTGATTTTAGATCCTTTGACAGCTTGAGACACATAGAATAATTGTCCCAGCTTTCAGGTAAACATTCTAGAAACTTTGTCAGTACTTCAAAGTTAGAATATTCCTTACCAACAGTTTTCAGATCTATAATTAAACAATTAAAACGTTGGTGAACTTCAGAGAGAGATTCATTCTTACCAGAAATGAAGCTTTCGTATTGTCTTACCAGGTTGATCTTTCTTGAGTCCTGGACTTCAGACGTTCCTTCATACTGAACACATATTGTGTCCCACATGGCTTTTGATGTTTTCAGATTCATGATGGAATGGTAGACTTCGTCAGGAAGAGCCATGGATAGTATGGATCTGGCTTTTATATCTATAGCCACTTTCTTCTTATCTTCGTCAGTCCATTGAAAGATTTCCTTAGGGACCAGCCTTTCTGGAATAGCAGGTCTATTCTCAGCGGCTGGAACTGCAGCATCAATTCTTACAGGGATGAATGGACCATTCTCGAGATAGTAAGGCATAGTAGGGTCTACACCTTCTAGGAAGAGTGTCATCCTATTTTTCCATAAGTTGAAGTTATCTCTGGAAAATCTAGGGGGTTTAGCAAGAGAACCATTGTCTATATAATTTGTGTTTGTGTTGGTGGCCATTTTCAGATAATAGCAAGGAAGAGAAATATCTTAGATTAGATCTTGTTTATGAGATTAAACAAATCTGCCCTGATACCACTTGTTGGTCCCGAAGGCCTATACAAGTTTGTAGAAGGGGGGGTTGAATACAAACACACAGATTTTACTTTTCTAAATTGTTTATTGATAAATCATTAACAATTTACAGCTTGTTGCGGAAACAAGATTAAGGATAAACCTAAATCTAAACAAGTTGGAACACTAAGGTTTCTTGCACTAAGAGAGATAAGGAAATTACTAATAATAACCTATCTTGAGATAAGAGATTGAACTTATCCAGAGTTAGCAAGTTACTTCAAATGAAGTGGGTTCATCTCTTTATATACTGCATGCATTTAATGCAAGTCAGTATACACTTTACACGTGTCATCAGCTGGTTGGTTGCATGTCATTGACCTTTGTTGACAACCTTAGCAGCCGCATGGATGAACAGTGTAGTATCAGAGTGGTTGTACGATTTCAGACAGTCGGAGGTTCTATTCTGACATTTCGTACGGAGTCGTGCAAGGGTGGTTAAGACAAAAGTACTTTGTACGGAGGACTTCATGATCAACTTTCGTTGATTCAGAGCATTATCATTATCTATTCAGCGAATGATAAAGTTCAGCGATAGCTGAAGTCTTGTACTTGATACTTCACGTTGAGTGGACAAATCTGAGTCTTCGCTGATCCGCATCAGTTCATTAGGAGACTTGTCGCTGGTTCTTGAGCTTAATCTTCGACTTCAGCGTAGAACCTTTGTTGACGTGAAACTTGTCTTCAGGGATCATAAGTAAACAACTAACTTATCAGCGATCATCATAATGACTGAACAGACTCAGAGCATTAATGGTGAACAGTGTTCGCTGAATGTTTAATTTAAAGAGCGAGAGTTCCTATCAGCGGTACTGTAAGATCTTAGTACTTATCAGCGATAGTGAAACTCTGATACATATTGTTTACTTACAATTTTCACTAAGTATATAAGAGAGGGTCATTATCAAATCACTGAGGGTTTGGATCAACAAGTGCTGGCGCCAAGACTGGAGCCAGGCTCTGGATTATTTACCGGCGCTGATGCTGGCGCCAGTGGACTGGCGCGGAGACTGGCGCCAACGTCTGGAAGGTTTCTTCTTGTTTTGTAACTGCCGACTTTAATCCACAATCAATCTCATTAAATGAGATATTATTATCAGTATCAATATGGGTCGGTTACGATTCTCTAAGGTATATAAGTAGGAGTCGATTTCTGCCTTAATCGATACACTGAAAACTGAGATTATCCTCGAGTGAATTTCGTGATACCCGGGCAGAATAGGGTCGAAATATCACTTACGGAAAGCGAGCTCTCACGCGATCTTACGTTTTTATCCAAGTTCTATCACTCTTCTCTCCCACGATTTTCTGGAATTTCCCCAACAATCGTAAGTGATAATTGTTCATCGTGAGAGAGATGGCGAGTGATCAGTCCGTGATAGACATGACGACCAAGTTCACAAAACTTGAGAAGTTTGAAGGCGTTGATTTCCGTAGATGGCAGAAGAAGATGCACTTCTTGTTGACGACATTGAAGGTCGTGTACGTGCTAAGCACTCCGATACCGGAGGTGATGGAAAACGAGACGTTGGAGATGACCCGGCATCGCGGCAAATGGGAGAACGACGACTACATCTGTCGTGGACACGTCTTAAACGATATGTGTGACTCCCTCTTTGACATCTATCAAAACTTTGAATCTGCCAAAGAGCTATGGGACTCTCTTGAGTCCAAATATATGGCGGAGGATGCTTCTAGTAAGAAGTTCCTTGTTAGTAATTTTAATAATTACAAGATGGTGGACTCAAGGCCGATGATGGAGCAATATAATGAGCTCCTTCGCATTCTCGGCCAATATGCTCAACATGATATGAAGATGGACGAATCCATCTCCGTATCGAGTATAATTGATAAATTTCCCCCCTCTTGGAAAGACTTCAAACATATGTTGAAACACAAGAAGGAAGAGTTGTCCCTTGTACAACTCGGTAGTCACTTGCGCATAGAGGAATCTTTTCGGGCGCAAGAGGCTGAGAAACCTAAGATAAAAGTGGTTTTTGCGCCTTCGGTGAACATGGTGGAAGAGGGAAAGTCCAACAACTTCAAGGGAAAACGTAAGTTCAATGAAGCCAAGAAAGGGCCCAATAAAAAGGTTAAATTAACCTGTTGGACCTGTGGGATGACCGACCATCTCAAGCGGGATTGTCGTGTTGTCAAGAATAAGAGTGGAGCAAACACAAGTGGTGGTGGGCAAGGATCCAAGGATCAAAACCCATGGCAAGGTCAGTTTCTTGACTTTGGTTTTAATTCGAATTTGAATTATGTACCACTAATATCCGAATCATTTTACGTGCAGGATGATGATGTTGCTTGGTGGATCCACTCGGGTGCTACGAGTCATGTGTGCAAGGATCGCCGTTGGTTCACCTCTTTGTAACCGGTTGAAGACGGATCAATGCTACACATGGGGAACGAGTCGAGTGCTCCCATTCTTGGTCGTGGCTTAGTTAGGCTAGAATTTAGTTCTGGCAAAATAATTGAACTTTTAGACGTTTTGCTTGTACCACGAATTCGAAAGAATTTGGTTTCCGGTAGTATCTTGAATAAGTTAGGATATAGGCAAGTTTATGAGTCCGACAAGTTTATCTTGTCAAAGGGTGGCTCTTTTGTAGGATTCGGTTATATGTTAAATAATATGTTTATGTTGAATTTGAATAAAAAGAATCTTGTTTCAAATTCTGTTTTTGTTGCAAATGGCAATTGTGTTGGTTCTACTTTATGGCATGCAAGGCTTGGTCATGTTAATTTTAAGCGAATGGTTGAAATGTCGAAAGACGGTCTTATTCCGGCTTTTGATATTAAAACCGGAAAATGTAAAACTTGCATGTTAACAAAGATCACTAGGTAACCTTTTCCTAACGTGAAAAGGGACTCGTCGGTGCTTGAGCTTATTCATAGTGATCTTTGTGATTTGCATTCAACTCCGTCTTTTGGTAATAAAAAGTATGTTGTCACTTTTATTGACGACGCTTCACGGTTTTGCTATGTATATTTGTTACATTCAAAAGATGAAGCGTTGGTTAAATTGAAAATTTATAAAACGGAGGTTGAATTGCAAATGAATTGATTTATAAAGTGTTTACGCACCGATCGTGGTGGGGAGTATTATGACCCCATGTTTTTCCAATCCGTAGGAATCATTCATGAGACTACGACGCCTTATACACCACAGCAAAATGGTGTGGCAGAACGGAAAAATAGAGTTCTCAAAGAAATGGTGAACTCTATGTTATCCTACTCGGGATTGAGTGATGGAATTTGGGGTGAAGCCATGCTAACGGCTTGTTATTTGCTGAATCGAGTTCCCAATAAAAGGAACAAGATTACTCCGTATGAACTTTGGTTCAAGAAAAGGCCTAACTTGAGTTATATTCGAGTTTGGGGCTGTCGAGCGGTTGTTCGACTACCCGAACCCAAAAGGAAGACTTTGGGTGAGAAAGGTATTGACTGCATCTTTGTTGGATATGCCGAGCATTCCAAAGCTTATAGGTTCTATGTTATTGAACCTAATGATTCTATAGCGATTCACACCGTTATAGAATCGAGAGATGCATTATTTGATGAGACTAGATTCTCTTCAATACCTAGGCCAAAGGACATAGTTCCAAGTACTAGTGGAACTAGTGAGGTTGAAGAACAAGCAATTGTTCCAACCGAATCTCCGATGCTTCGAAGGAGAAAAAGAGGAAGGATTGAAAAATCCTTTGGTCCCAATTTCCAAGTATACTTGGTAGAGGGATCAAGAGATGAGATTGTATCTCAATTCATTTATTGTTATAGTATTGAGGAGGATCCAAAATCATTTGATGAGGCTATGAAGTCTCAAGATGTTGCTTTCTAGAAAGAAGCAATACATGATGGGATGGACTCCATCATGGGGAATAATACTTGGGTGTTATCGGACTTGCCACCGGGTTGTAAACCTTTGGGATACAAGTGGATCTTCAAAAGGAAGATGAAAGCGGATGGATCAATCGACAAGTTCAAAGCTCGATTAGTAATCCAAGGCTTTAGGCAACGGGAAGGCATCGATTATTTTGATACCTATGCCCCGGTAGCAAAGATCTCCACGATTAGATTGTTGATAGCCTTAGGAGCTATCCACAATTTAGTGATTCGCCAAATGGATGTCAAAACGGCCTTCATGAATGGTGACTTGGAGGAGGAAGTTTACATGAAACAACCGGAAGGTTTTGTTATGCCCAGGATGGAGCATAAGGTGTGTAAACTTGTAAAATCATTGTATGGACTGAAACAAGCACCCAAACAATGGCATCAGAAATTTGATGAGGTTATCTTGTCCAACGGTTTTATGATAAACCAAGCGGACAAGTGTGTATATAGCAAGTTTGACACATCCAGTAACGGTGTAATCATTTGCTTATACGTTGACGACATGTTGATCTTTGGCACCGACCAAAATCAAGTTAGGAAAACCAAAGAGTTTTTGTCGTCGAGTTTCTCCATGAAAGATATGGGAGAGGCGGAAGTGATCCTTGGAATAAGGATCAAGCGTGAGAACAAAGGGATTGCAATAACGCAATCTCATTACATTGAGAAAGTATTAAAGAAATTTAATTGCTTTGATTGTTCTCCGGTGAATAATCCATGGGATCCGAGTGTGAAGCTTATGCCCAACTCAGGTGAAGCGGTGTCACAACTCGAGTACTCAAAGGCTATTGGATGCTTGATGTATGCCATGACAAGCACTAGGCCGGATATCGCTTTTGCCATAGGAAAGTTGTGTAGGTTTACTAGTAATCCTAGTATTCATCATTGGCAAGCGATAAGACGAGTATTCAAATACTTGAAGAAAACCATTGATTATGGTTTGTCATATGTCGTGTTTCCTTCGATATTGGAGGGATATTCGGATGCAAATTGGATTACCAATTTGGAAGATCACTCTTCTACGAGTGGTTGGGTGTACTTTCTTGGGGGAGGTGTCATCTCATGGGCTTCCAAGAAGCAAACTTGCATCACGAGTTCGACTATGGAGTCGGAATTTGTGGCATTAGCTGCTGCCGGTAAAGAGGCGGAATGGCTAAGGAATTTGGTCCATGAAATTCCATTATGGCCGAAACCAATATCACCCATTTCTATCCGTTGTGATAGTGCGGCTACTTTGGCTAAAGCTTATAGTCAAGTATATAATGGCAAGTCTAGACACTTAGGTGTTAGACATAGCATGATTCGTGAGCTAATCATGAATGGGGTGATTTCGGTTGAATTTGTTTGGTCGCAACAAAATCTAGCGGACCACTTGACGAAGGGGTTAGCTAGGGACTTGCTTCACAAGTCGGTGATAGGGATGGGATTAAAGTCCATCTAAATCTCTAACAGTGAGATACCCAATTCCCTTCTAATACAACGTTAGAAGTTGAATTCAATGGGAAAGCTCACTCTAAGGGATTGGAGCACAAGACGATCATCCCACGGTATGTGCTCGGTACTGCAAGTGAAGGAGGTAATTGTTCTTTTGTAAAAATGCATGTGCAGGTGCATGAGAAAAAGAACTGCCTATATGAGTGGGAAGTGTGGCCGCTTCAAGAATCTTGGACTTGGCTTTGATGCACTCACGAATGGATAAGGACACATGGCCTGTATAGTGTCAAGTTTAAACTTTAGAGAATCTTTTAAATTCATGTGTATGTTATCTTCTAGTACTCAAATGGGTTGAAGGGTTCAATCCATAGGACACCCGGATTCTCGAGTATTTGAAATGTGTAATGTACTAAGATGGAAATTCAATCTTTTAGATATTTTCATTTATGCATGAGTTTGTTTACCTATATTGAGTATTTATTTTGTGAATCAAGGATTGCACTAAAATGGGGGAGGAATGTTGGTGATTTTAGTGAAATCATCAGGTTCATTTTGTTTAATTGGATTCACAAATATAATAATGGGGTTGTTAGCTAAGCTATAACATGAGTTAGGAGGTGTGGAGTGCACACTCGTGTAAGGTAACTAGAACCCGGGATTGTTGGACGGTTAAGATTGGCAAGTTACAAAGTGTTTTATGAGCTGGGCGTCGGGGCCAGTGCTGGCGCCAAGACTGGCGCCAGGCTCTGGAATGTTTTGCCGGTGCTGATGCTGGCGCCAGTTGGCTGGCGCGGAGACTGGCGCCAGGCTCTGGATTGTTTACCGGCGCTGATGCTGGCGCCAGTGGACTGGCGCGGAGACTGGCGCCAATGTCTGGAAGGTTTCTTCTTGTTTTGTAACTGCCGACTTTAATCCACAATCAATCTCATTAAATGAGATATTATTATCAGTATCAATATGGGTCGGTTACGATTCTCTAAGGTGTATAAGTAGGAGTCGATTTCTGCCTTAATCGATACACTGAAAACTGAGATTATCCTTTAGTGAATTTCGTGGTACTCGGGCAGAATAGGGTCGAAATATCACTTACGGAAAGGGAGCTCTCACGCGATCTCACGTTTTTATCCAAGTTCTATCACTCTTCTCTCCCACGATTTTCTGGAATTTCCCCAACATTTATGGCATGGGAACTAAAATCGAGACTTGAGGTGTAATCCAGTAACATCATAAGTGACCTAACTTTGTGTGCCCATCACTTTCTATGGAATCGGGTCTCCCCCGTCACCGAAAGGTGTTGTTTTTGGGTATTTACCTTTATCCATATTTTCGGTGACACGTTTTATTTATATGAAATGTTTTCATGGTTTATTGGCAGAGTTCTATGCCTCATCCTTATTGGATGTTTTGAATATTGGAGTTTTACTCACATTTACATTACTTGGGAGTTTATAACGTCCATGTTTTATTATCGTTGGTCTTGTACGATTGACTGCAATTTGATGACTTTAATATTGGGTTCCCCTCCATGTATATTAAAGTTTAAATGAAGCAGGTCATTTCCATATTTATGGTATTTGGACTTCATTACATTTTACGTTCGCGTGAGTATTGGTTCGTATCATGTTTTCGCTGAAGTATTATATTTATATGGATTATTCTTCCATGAATTTTGGGTTGAGTATTATGTCGTCAACCGTGTTTGAAGGTTTTGCATAATGAAGATTTATTCACGTGTTGAGTGAGTTTGGATTGGGATTCATTTTGGAAAAAACGCTTTATACCTTTTGGGAATTTTCTCATAGATTTTGGATGCGTTGAAAAATGAGTCGTTTACATCCTTTTCATAAATTCTTTTGGGAATCATAAACATTGTCGTAAACTTTCACTCAAAGAATTATTTAAATCATGTTATAAACTCTTGAACTCACTAGGCGTTAGCCTAACCCTTTTTATTTGTCGGCATGTGCAACAGGTTCAGGTTGGGAGTAGTTCTAGTGACACTGCGAGAGGTTGTGTGCTAGAAATGTGCTCGAGAGGTGAATTGGTTAAGTGATGTCTTCCGCATTTATCTTTGGGAATACAATTGTACTTGGGTTAAGTAACACCCGATGTGAATTTAGTCTTTGTAATAAGACTTGAATTATATATTGTTTGAGATTAGTCATAGATTTTAATTTGAGGTATTTCACCTATTGGATTATAGGAAGAAATTCTATTATTTCGGATGTATTATTGAAAATTTTATTTAGTTGTTATTTCCCAATTCGAGGGTGTTACAAGTTGGTATCAGAGCATAAGTTTGAGAGATTTAGGTGTTGATTTTGGACACCTAGACTCAAACTAGCGTTCTTTTAAGTAAATGATAGTGAAATTTCACCATTAAGCACTTTAAAATAGGATGTTTTGAGGTCGATAGAGTTGCTAGAAGCGAGAATCACGTCGGGAGTAGCAAGGATAAGCATGTACGTTGCGTTCATAATGACACCTGGCCAGTGTCATGGTGAACTTACTAGTGACATGTGCATACTTGAACTACTTTAATGTGATGACCGTTGGGGTAGCGAAAAAGTTTGTAAACGAGTGGTCGTTGGAATAGATGGACGATTTTAGCATTAGTCACTTGTAGTGACAATAAGCATGATAATTGTATTAAGTGGACCATTTCGTGTCAAAGTTGATGGTTCGATTAGAACCATAGACTTATTGAATCAACCTTATTTCGAGAAGAAATCGTAAGGTTAATCGATGTAATTCCCAACTTTGCCTTAACAGGTTTGAGCATCCGGATGACGGTAGTGTGACCTGGGGGATTTGGAGGAGTATGGTTTGAGACGTTGAGTGCCGACTAAGTTCATGCACAAAATTTATTTTAAGATAAATTGCATCAATTATTTCTTGCGTTTCCAATCCTCATGTGGATTGTGTTACAAAATCTCGGAAAAACGTTCATCACACACTAGATTTTGAATCATGGTTTTGAACATGCATGAAGTTATTTCATTGCGGGGAATTGCAAACTTTGTGACTTGCTTTATTTTGTTGTTGTCCAACGTTACTTTCGGATACAGTGGTATCCATGTTTTAATGTTATTTGAGGTGTTGGACAAGTAACTACGGCCTATGACTTTAACATTGGATCTCCTCCACATATGTTAAAGTTTGGACGGAAAAGTTATCTTCCATTATGTCTATGTCGAGCTTTATTGGAAAGTTTTATTTAATGTATGATTTATTGAAAAGTGTTGTTTATAGTGTATTACAACAAAAAGAAATTTTTTGGAATTTTGACATTTTAGTCATAATTTTGCTTATTGCAAATCGATTTTTGGAAGCGAAAGGTTTGGTGCCATTTTGTCGATTTGAGGCCATTGAGCCCCATTGAGTTTATGGAGTTTTGTTTTACGACGTTTTGTGTCGCGTGAGTGCAATTGCGTAATGTGCATACTCTATTTATTATGTGAGAACGTATGGGTCATATTGAACATTTTGTCTCATGCGAGTTTTATTGAGAAATATTATTTTATGTCGTAAGACGACCAAAAGGAATGTTTTTTTGGTACTTTGGTGTCGCATAATTTCTCTTTCGAAGATTTGTGGTAGCACATTTCGTACAACTTGTTCAATGTACGGATTGATTTATACGTGGCGTGAGTAATGCATGAAAGAATATCCTGCTCGTATTTCTTAACGACTTGCTTCATGCGCTTTCGGTTAATTGATTATTTTATTATCATTTCACGCAAATGCATTCTATTGATTTAGGGATATGCATAACTTGGTAGACACTAATCCCCGACACTTTGATAAATAAATCATGATTAAAAGTGTTTTATTAATTTATTGCATAAATGGAGGTCATTTGTTCAAGATATGTTTTAGTGTTGTGGGGATTATCCACGGTTTACGATACGGTACATTTTGAAAATACGAATGTGTGAGTCGTTGAACTTTGGTCAATTTTGGCTCGATGAACATTTTGGAAATTGTAAACCTTTTGGTTTTGGAGAAACGGTGTATTTTGAGTATCTTGATGAGTAAACTTTAAATAATGATACTTTAACGATTTATGTTACGAGTGTGAAACTTTGGGTTTAAATGCATCGTGATGGGGAATTCAGGATTTTTTTTTGTCTTAACCTAGGGTGTGTGGAATTATTTATGTTTTGAACATTTATGCGCATTGTTTGCATGATTCGAAATTTGAAGTCGATTTAAACCCTTTTTGGTGTCAACCAATTACAAGCACTTACTATTTTCCTAAGTTTTGAGAAAATACATTAATGTGTGTGAGTCTCGTCAAAAAGGTTTTGTTCTATGCCATTTTATGACTAAATGAGAAATTTTGAAATTGATTTAAAGAATCTCATCTTTTGAAATTTCGTATGAATCATCTGATGCACGTTATTTCATTTCAAGAAAACTACTAGGAAAGTGTTACAAGTTTGCATGCATATTCCAATTTGAGATTTCTTCATGATGTTTTAGTCGATATCTTCGAATGATGAAAACGTATTGATTTTGTCTTTAAACTTAGAACTGACACAAATCATTTTGTATTTTAACCAAAGTGTATATATTGATTGTTTCACCGTTTTTGCGAAATAGACTGACACTTGCGAATTTTGTTGGTGAATTTCATTTCGTGTCGTCTTATGGTTATAGGAGAAGTTTTGGGAGTTGGATGTCGTTTAAACTTCCTTTTTGAAATTCGTACAAACATTTGGTTGCACACTATTTTATTGCAGGAAACCACTTCACGCTCATGACATAAATAGATTTGTGTTAGGACCGTAGCGGTTCATTTTAAAAGTTTGTTGAATATACTTTTGCATTGCTAATAAATCGAGTAGCGATCGAGTAATTTTCAAATGATTTTCATATGTGGGACGAGTGTGCCCATTTTTCACAACTACTGAAGAAATGGTGGTAGATTTTATACGTACGATTAATTGTTATGAAAACTTTCGTGTTGAAAATTTCTATAACATTTTGTTTGGCATAATTGTTGAGTCTATCACTTAAAAACCTCGAACTCATTAGGCTTGGGATGGTTAAGCAACCTCGGTTAAGGGTGAGGTACGCGGTACCTTCTGCTAATGCTTATAGTAACCGTTCATTTCGGCAACCTTGTTTGGGTCTTGGTCAGTTTTGCATAAAGGATGTGTAGGACCCTTTAGACACCGCGCTGATAACCTTGGTTTTGTGGATGTGCTCGACGAATGAAACTCATGTGGGTGAAGTTCTGTTGTGGTTCAAAACTTGGCGATATGACTAGGTGTCAACTTTAGGGATTTCGAGGCTAGGAACCGTTAGTGTATTTGGAGGGTTGTACTCCAATATTAAGGGAGAATGACATTGGTTGTAGTGATTTTAAGAAGTTCGGATTTTGATAAGTGGTTGTGGATCCCAGATTAACAATTCAATCACAATGAATCAACACAATATTGTATAATCAGTCATAAATCTCACTTGTCATTCATGAACAAAAAGATATTGGCAGTAACCGTACAATGGTAAACTATGAAAAGCTAAACAATGATCATTAACCCTAAAAAAAGGATTAAGCAAACTATTTATACCCTAAAGGTACTTACAAGAATTGTCAAGATTAGTCCCTATACTTCTATTCCACTAACGTGAGACCTAACAGTGGCTTTAGTTGAACGACTTTACTTGAATGGTGAAAGAATCTGTCGATTGGATGATTGATAATTGGACGTATTCGTAGAGTCGAATAACCGATGGATCAAGGACGACCATCGGTTGTGGAGTCTAATAGCACTCGTTAGAGGTAGATGACAGTTCGATAGTGAGAACAACTGAACTGGGGAATTTAATGTTATTTACTATGGCAAACATACTTTTGGATGGTAAGAGAAAGAGTTTATAAGAGTGTAGATTTGTACTGATTGGTAGTCGAGATCTGCTTTTGGGGAAATATGAATCACTTAAGGTTAGGAGACAACCAAAGTCTGTTGAATTGAAGCTACTCTAGCGAGTTGAGCGTTCACTTTAGTATATGGGAACTAGATTTCGAGGATGAAATCTCTTTTAAGGTTGGGAGGATTGTAACACCCCGATTTCTGGAAGGAATCGATCTTTTAAGATAAATATGAAAAATAGGATTTTGGATTTGAATCCTAGATTTTATGGTCTTGTTGGATGGAGAATTCAAATACGAGTCCCTCACTGAACTTGTGCAACTCGCTGATTCTCAGGTACCTTTTCTCCCCTTTGTTGTTCAGATACACAATCCCTGTTTCTGGTTTGGATAAAATAGTATGTACCTGTACGTCTTCGGGAAGATTCAGATTGGGCTTCAGAATGTTGATCTTTATCTGATTGCTTTCTAAGCCCAACTGGAAGTCGTTGATGTAGGCGAGTGTGATTGTGCACTTTATAAACCTCTTTATCGTCTCGAGGGCTTTGGTGTAGGGTAACGGTCGGATAGTGCGAGTCTTCAACTCTTTAAGCAGAACCGGGAAGTCATTCAGGTTCAGATGCCTGAAGTCGGCTTCTGAGAATATCCACTCCTTTCCGTCATCCCTTTTGACAGTGAAAACCGGGAACCATACACTAAGAACTTTATCAGACACGATCTCCACAATCTCTGTAATTCTGTGTCACGTTCGGACTTGGTGGATCATTCTGCATCGCTTCATTACCTCCAAATACTGAGCTCGAACTGGTTCTTTCAAGAACGAGACCCCATGGCACATGACCGGGTCGAGAGGCCTGATCCAGTGAGCGACAATCTTCTTCTGTGATTCCTCCAGATATGGAACCAAGATCCGGACTCTTTCCCAACGAGCTGGTTGAGCAGGCTGAGGTGGAGCCATTTCCGGGACTGGAGTTGGAAGCTCTGAAGTACCTGCAGTGTCGTGTTCATCATGCTGAGATATAGTTACGTGTTCGCTCTGAAGGAAGAACTGGTCGTAGTCGTCTTCATTCATGAATTCTTCTTCATCAGAAAAGTTCCATAACGCATCTGTTTCTGACTGAATGGCTAGCATGACTTTCTCTCTCCATTCTCTTTCCTGTTCAGGATCGCCAGCAGAGTCCTCATCGATCAATTCCAGGATTGGCCTTTCCGGAACCGTCAGCATTAAAGTCTCTTCCGATTGACCCTCGAGCTTTTCAACTGTTGGGTCTGCTGACTCTGGCACTGTATATCTGACCGGTGTTGATAGCTCCATATCCTGAACCATTTCTGAGTCTCCTGGCTGTTGTTGTGGTTCAGGTTCGATTGGAGTGACGGTTGAAGGTTCTGTCGTTGAAGTTGACAGCTCGGTCAGTCTAAATCGTTTCTCCCCCTCATGTTGATCAGGATCCTCCTGATCATCATGTCGTCGTTTGGAGCCCTGTGCCTGACCCTTACACGTTTCTTCTAAGCTGGCAACCCTCTCAGATAGAGTTTCGAGGGCCTTCTTGATTTTGGTTAGGGACGAGGTAAGTGTATCAAGCTTGGCGTTGGTTTGGGCTTGTGGATCAGTTGGAGTGACTTGGGGTGGTGTGTAGGTTTGTGAGCGTAGTAGACTCACTAAATCTGCTTCCGATGAGGCGTCGATGTTGGATTGGGAGAGTAGGTTATCTAGTAAGGCGACTTTGAGTGCCTCGACGCTCATACTCTGTATGTTCGGGGTTGGCAGAGGCATTCGGATCTGTGGTTGCGTAGGGGGAACTTCTATAGCCACGCCTTTACCCGCGACTGCCCGTCTGATAAAGGCCATTTCATCGGATAGCTTCTTTAAGATCTCTGTTTGGACAACCTTTAAGGCGCCGTCCATCATTTCCTTGGAGACGAACTCCAGATGACTAACTCCTGAAGCTAGGGATGGTGATTTGACCCGACCCGACGAGGAACCCGGTCCACCCGACCCGATCGGGGCCGGGTAATACCCGGTTTTGCGGGGCCGGGGCCGGGGACGGGTGTAGGAGAGTGAAACCGGGGCCGGGTGAACTACTCCCCGACCCGCCCGGTACCCAGTATTATTATATATGCATTAAATATATATTTTTTATAGGTATTTATTTATAATATTAGATTATTAGATATCATATTCATATACCTTTCCCTTTCCCACAAATTAATTATGTCAAGCTGCACCAAGTTTTTTTTTCATTTCCATTTCTGTTGACCGGGTTTTGACCGGGTTTGACCGGGTGTTGACCGGGGCCGGGTAGCTCATCCCCGTACCCACCGGGGACCGGGGCCGGGGCCGGGTGTAGGGGAGTGAAACCGGGGTCGGGGCCGGGTGAGGGGATACCCGCCCCAAACCCGCCCCGTTACCATCCCTACCTGAAGCACTTAGCCTCTCAGTTGTAGTAGTTGTGGTGGATTGCACTGCAGTATCGCTTGCGCTCACGGTTGGCATGATGGTAGCCGTGGCAGGTCTTTCGCCCTGTCTTTGCAAGTTACCGAAAGGTAGACTCACTCTGGGCGTTTCGGTCGAGGCACGAAGACTCTCGACATTAGCAGTAGATATGACCGGTGTCCTAGCCAAAGGAATAAATTCAGCAAATGGATCTAGACTCATATGTGCATCGAAAGAAGTCGAGAACCGGGGCTGGTGTTCTCTTATTTCAAAACCGAAACTCTCTAAGTGAGAGACCGGTGGCAGTTGTGCTGAATCCCCGTGCGAAGTTGAAACAGTTTCCTTTTGAGAGAAAACTGAGTGGCTAGGTGGGGTGTGCAGTTGCGTCGCTAGGCCCACGACGTCTTCTTCACTACCCTGTCGCAACGGAAGCGACGGAGTAGCAGATGTGGCTGCCTGGCTAGGTGTAGGCTGGTTGGGAGCAACCTGTGAAGATTGCTCCATCACACGCTCACTCTCGTTCTTTTTCTTGCTTCTCAGACTCTTTGCTTAGAATGTCTAACTCTTTCTCCAAATCAGTTATTTTCAAAGAAAGTTCTCCATTCTTTTCAGTAAAAGATTTGCGTTCAATTTCAAACTTCTCTCTTTCTAAAATCAGAACTTTTTCAAAGTCGGAGATCTGTTTTGAAAGTTTTAAACATATAAGCTCAAGACTCTTCTTCTCTTCAAGATATTTCTTGGAAAATCAGATTGCTTTTCTATAAGCAATTGTCTTTCCTTTGTAAAACCTTCTTTCTCTTTTTCAAATACCTTTTGAAAAGTAGTTAGTTTACTTTTAAGTTCAAGGTTTTCACAGTTCAAGAGTTACCTTTCTTTTCAAGTGCCTTTATCTCGTCTTGTGATGGCAATTCAGAAATCTTCCTTTTCAGCTCAGTGTTTTCAGATTCTAAGATCGTTGCCTTTTCTTCAGATTTAACAAGTTTCTCAGAACTTTCAGATATTTGCAGTTTCTGTTCCTTCATTTCTTTGAAGTACTTTATGCACAATTCATCTGCTCGCTTGATATTCTCGTTACATATTCTTTTATATTCTTTACACTCATGATTAAAGCAATATGCCATTGTTACCTGAAAAATTCGATCGTTAATCGGTGTTGCTTTGAAGAATAATAAAAATGCGGAAGAAAATCAAAAATTAAATCTGGAAAACAAATCTAAAAAAAATTAAATTCGTTTTCAAAAATTAATATCTGATTATTATCGGAACGAACGAAATCAAACTTCGAGAATGAAACCTGCAAGATAAACAAACCAAGTTAGATGAAAAACGACAACCGAAAATCACATGAAATGATAAGCGTCGCGAGTAAGATCAAAGATGTCGCAAATAGCCTCAAACCGTCACTAAAACTCAAATCATGAAACTATGCAGTTTCATGCAAACCGTCACTAAAGCTCTCAAATCCGTCACCAAAACTCGCAAAAGGAAACATCACAAATCGAAAGATGTGTTGTAAAACAATCAAAGAACGATCCGCTTGATATATATTGAAATCAACCTAAGCAAAAATAACGTGCTCCCACCCTATAAATATAAGAATGCGTAAAAGAACCAATATGTAGAAATGGGATATGAATGCATGAGTTGGAATAGTAATCAACAAAGAATGTGATGCAAAGAGAATGCAACAAATAGATTTTAGAACTTATGTATGTGTGACCAAAGATGGATGAAATATATTGGAATGCATGCAGCGAGGATTAAGAGAAAAAATAAATGATGCATGAAAGTCTAACAACTAAATATGTATGCATGTATATGATGTATGAATGCAAAGTAATATATATGTATATATGCAATGTTGCGATGGTCGGCGATTTATGGAAAAAAATGATGGTCAAAGAATGAAAACTCAAAAGTCAACAAATGTGGGCTGTGGTTTGCATGCAAATCACCCGGAATAACACGAATTGTATCCGGAAAATGATTTTCCGATAAAAGGACTTCCGGTAATTTGGGGAAAAAAATATATCCGGTAAATTGATGTTTTGTCTGGAAAGTATATTTTATCCGGAAACAATTGAGGTGTCCGAACAAACTTACCCGGGAACCAGAAACAATTCGTCCGGATAGTGGCGAGAATTAGGAAACTTACCCGGAAACACTAAGGAACTTCCGGATACTGCGGCTAGTCGAGAAATTCGGATAAGGGTTCGATGGGGTTGCTTGATTTCACTCATGTAGGGTTAGATTTTAACCAAAAACACAAAAAACAAACATACCCAAATCGATTTCTAAGCAAAATATATCCTATTTTTCAATAATCACCACAAAAAAATTTAAGAACAACACCAAAACTCAAGAACTGATTTTTTTTAATTTAAAAAATTGATACCTTTGAGAATTGATATAGATGCAGATAAAAACCAGATTAAACCGATTAAACAATCGACATCTAACAAAAGAATTATTAAATCAACGAAAGAACTTTGCAAACCCGATTGATGATCGATTCACCCCAACAAAAAACTGCATTATGTCGAATAATAATAAGGGTGCCTTCTGGACCTCAAACGACAATCTCCACTGTTCATAATGTAGACCAAGATGTCAGGAAGCTACTGTCCAAAAATCGCGACGATCCGACGGTTCAAACTCCGGGAATAGGCAAAACGACACGGATGCGTTTTCCAGAAAATTGCATACGAACTTTATTGCTTTTCTCGCTTTCGTTCGGTTTCTTCTATTTCCTCAAATCACCGATTCTGCTCTGATACCACGTGTGGATCACAGATTAACAATTCAATCACAATGAATCAACACAATATTGTATAATCAGTCATAAATCTCACTTGTCATTCATGAACAGAAAGATATTGGCAGTAGCCGTACGATGGTAAACTATGAAAAGCTAAACAATGATCATTAATCCTAAACAAAGGATTAAGCAAACTATTTATACCCTAAAGGTACTTACAAGAACTGTCAAGATTAGTCCCTATACTTCTATTCCACTAACGTGAGACCTAACAGTGGCTTTAGTTGAACGACTTTACTTGAATGGTGAAAGAATCTGTCGATTGGATGATTGATAATTGGACGTATTCGTAGAGTCAAATAACCGATGGATCAAGGACGACCATCGGTTGTGGAGTCTAATAGCACTCGTTAGAGGTAGATGACAGTTCGATAGTGAGAACAACTGAACTGGGGAATTTAATGTTATTTACTATGGCAAACATACTTTGGGATGGTAAGAGAAAAAGTTTATAAGAGTGTAGATTTGGACTGATTGGTAGTCGAGATCTGCTTTTGGGGAAATATGAATCACTTAAGGTTGGGAGACAACCAAAGTATGTTGATTGGAAGCTACTATAGTGAGTTGAGCGTTCACTTGAGTATATGGGAACTAGATTTCGAGGACGAAATCTCTTTTAAGGTTGGGAGGATTGTAACACCCCGATTTCGGGAAGGAATCGATCTTTTAAGATAAATATGAAAAATAGGATTTTGGATTTGAATCCTAGATTTTATGGTCTTGTTCGATGGAGAATTCAAATACGAGTCCAACGGTTCTTTCCAGAGCGAGAATGGAGCTAAAACGAATAAGTTATGGTCAAAACAGTGTTTAGGGGGAAACCGGGCGACCAGTGCTTGGCGCTGGTGTTGGCGCTGGTGGACCCACGCAGAGCGTTTGGTGACCAGTGCTTGGCGCTGATGTTGGCGCTAATGCATCCGCGCGGAGCGTCTGATGAGCATAAATACGGGATTTTTAGCCCTAAACTTCATTTCCTCATATCTCACTCATTTCACATCCGTTTTTGGCATTTCAAAGTGTCATGGTTTCGATTTTTAGAGCTTTTCAAGGATAAAGTGTTAGTTTTTAAGTTCATTGGAAGATTCAAGGGTGTTTGGTGGTGGTAAGTCTCTCATTTCTCACTCTCAAATCTCTTCTCTTCTCTCCAAATCGTTTCCCCTCTTTCCCTCACAAACCCTAACTGATTTTGGGGCTTTTTCATGGAGATTAATGTGTTCATTCTCCATTTTATGCTAGTGGTTTCATTTATTGATGCAAGAACAAGTTTCATCCACAACACTAGAGTTTTTTGGGCTTTTCTAGATTTTCATCAAAACCTAAGTGGTGAGTTCATCCTCCCAGCTTCTATACTTTCATATGAGTTATAAATGCTTCATTGATGGCTTCCTAGTTTGTATGATTATCAAATCTTGGTTTGGATGATTTTGGATAAGTTAGGTTAATATTGGGGTTTTGGTCAAAATATAGATTTTGATATAAGATGTTTGGGGAATAGTTTTAAAGTGGTTGAATATGAATATTCATGGTTGAAAACTTGTGGATCTAGGTTTATGGAAGATTTGGCTTGAGGATTCGGGTTTCTCAAAGGAGCTTACGTTTGGGGAAAATCTAGATTTAGCCTAAATCTAGCAAGGTGAGTTCAAGTTGATTTGTGAAAACTTTGTACATGCCAAAAATGTTATTTTCCAAGTATTTGTGTGTTTTACTTGAAATTATCAACTGTTAAGTTATTTGATGGGTTCAACCCTTTTGAAGTGTTTAACTTCATAAATGTTGTAAAACACCCATATTTGAGATTTTTGGATATTTTGATGTGTATAAATCATAAACATGTCCTTAAAAGATTTATTTCTCAAAATGGAGTTTATTCAATGGTTTAATCATGTTAGTGTAATTGATTTTATAAACCATTTGGGAAATACACAATTTAGTGTCATGAGTCATTTTGAGAATTATAAGGGTATGTGTCCATTTGGGAAAATCCTTTGTTTAACCCGTGTTGAGTTTTGGGTTAATGATGATTTTGTGATACATGTTTACCTAAACGATGTTTAAATACATTTCATGCTATGATGACCGTTATTTATGGGTCTAATGAGTTTTAAGCATTTTGCTCGGTTTGACTTTGAAGGAGTCTTGGGGACGTTTCGTCCGAGTTTGGTGTCTCAATATAGAGTCTCATTTATGGTTTGTATTCAGTGCAACTTGACGCATTTTATTGCATATTATTGATATTTACATGCTCGGGTGCTTTAGTCATTTCGGGATGGGCATGTTGTTGTAGACTGTGTTGCATTGGATCCATAGGCACGTAAGTCAGTCTTTATTTGATGGTCTATCTCTTTGTGCACAAGGAGTGGACTATTGGAACGCATGGTTATATGCGGTAGGCCGTTGGGGGCCACTAGCGAGTAGGCAATGGGGGACATTAGAGTCCTTGATGTGTAACTCGTCTAGACTGGATAGGCAATGTGGTCCCATAAGTCCTTGAGGTGCAACTCGACGGAGTAGGCAATAAAGGCATGGGAAAGTTTTGAGGTTGTGATGTCTTTATGGCATGGGAACTAAAACCGGGACTTGAGGTGTAATCCAATAACATCATAAGTGACCTAACTTTGTGTGCCCGTCACTTTATATGGAATTGGGTCTCCCCCGTCACCGAAAGGTGTTGTTTTTGGGTATTTACCTTTATCCATATTTTCGGTGACACGTTTTATTTATATGAAATGTTTTCATGGTTTATTGGCAGAGTTCTATGACTCATCCTTATTGGATGTTTTGAATATTGGAGTTTTACTCACATTTACATTACTTGAGAGTTTATAACGTCCATGTTTTATTATCGTTGGTCTTGTACGATTGACTGCAATTTGATGACTTTAATATTGGGTTCCCCTCCATGTATATTAATGTTTAAATGAAGCAGGTCATTTCAATATTTATGGTATTTGGACTTCATTACATTTTACGTCCGCGTGAGTATTGGTTCGTATCATGTTTTCGCTGAAGTATTATATTTATATGGATTATTCTTCCATGAATTTTGGGTTGAGTATTATGTCGTCAACCGTGTTTGAAGGTTTTGCATAATGAAGATTTATTCACGTGTTGAGTGAGTTTGGATTGGGATTCATTTTGGAAAAACGCTTTATACCTTTTGGGAATTTTCTCATAGATTTTGGGTGCGTTGAAAAATGAGTCGTTTACATCCTTTTCATAAATTCTTTTGGGAATCATAAACATTGTCGTAAACTATCACTCAAAGAATTATTTAAATCATGTTATAAACTCTTGAACTCACTAAGCGTTAGCCTAACCCTTTTTATTTGTCGGCATGTGCAACAGGTTCAGGTTGAGAGTAGTTCTAGTGACACTGCGAGAGGTTGTGTGCTAGAAATGTGCTCGAGAGGTGAATTGGTTAAGTGATGTCTTCCGCATTTATCTTTGGGAATAACAATTGTACTTGGGTTAAGTAACACCCGATGAATTTAGTCTTTGTAATAAGACTTGAATTGTATATTGTTTGAGGTTAGTCATAGATTTTAATTTGAGGTATTTCACCTATTGGATTATAGGAAGAAATCCTATTATTTCGGATGTATTATCGAAAATTTTATTTAGTTGCTCTTTCCCAATTCGAGGGTGTTACAGATAACTTCCTCCCATTTCCAGTGAAGAAGATCTCGTGCACGTTTTCTTTGTTTTTCAAAAAGACGCCGCTGCAAAAAGTGGTAACTTATTATAATTTGACTATGAGAATGAAACATGTTAAAAAAATACCTCTTCACTTAGTTCATGAGCAAATTGGGATTGGTAAGGTTCAAATGCTTGACCACACGAGACTACTTCGACACTTAAAGTGTCGTCCTTTGAAGAATCAATACCATCTGTTCCGTCAACGCGTTTCGTCTTTTATATGCACTTCAATCTGTTAGAATGTCGACATAAGTTTCACAAAGATAAGATATAAACCATCACGATCTACACAGAAGAGTAATGCACATAAAGATAAGATATAGCCATGGCTTTTCCAACAGTACTTTGTAGTATGTATTATAAAAAACAACTGGTTTTCCAAAACCCTTGCTTCCAAGAGTGTGAGCACCAGATAATGCTACAAGTTCTTGTGTTATGCCAAAAGGTTGAAATTTCAAGATACATGCAAAGAAAACCATATATAATCATAATTAAGTCTGAAGGTGCACTCTTTTCGTGTGGAACTGCTTTCGACTAAGCTACTACTCACTCTGTCCCATGATTGCAAACTTTAACTCGGTTCTAGTTTATCAAAAGGGTTTGGCAATTAACACTTATCAAAAGCACCCTTCACTGCTCGTGGAACTAAAGCAAATAATATCAATGATCTCTAATGATGACTATGGGTAAATAGGTAAATTTTGCTTTGTAATTGATGACTTCTTTTGTTTATGACATGCAAGTATATATGTATATCAAATTATCAATTGATTGACACGTAATATATGTAAGCTTATGTTTTTGAAATATATCCCCCCAAAAAATGTAAATTTGATCATTGTTGTTTACTGTCAAGCTAGTTGACAGACCCTGAATCCTGCATGGAACATAACCTATCTTGTTTCTAGTATGTTGATCTTGCTAGACTGTGATGTATCACCTGCTTTAATGCCAATAGTTTAATAATATAATGAGAAATTGAAGATTAGCAGTTGGCATTCATAGATAGTCAATAGTTCCTCTTGTATGATTAATTATATTTACAGAACTCTGTCTGTTGTTCCTTCCAATTTTTTTACTTTCTCTGAAATATCATTGTATGCTCCTTGCAGGTGTATTCCATATCAATGGCTATGCTACTGACAATGGTTTTATCAGTGTTCCTCTTTACCTTTAAACCAACATTACAAGTAAGTAATTTTCTGAATTATCTAATGGATTATTTATCACCATTTGAGTCAAAGGGAATTTTGTCACCACCCCCTTGCAAGGAACCATGTTTTTCTCAACCTTGTATATAACAAATGAATTGGAATGTAGCATACTGCATTTTATTAGTAAAGGGGACTTGAAGAAAATGCCAACTATTACAAGAGGCAAGGTGTAATGTACTTGAATATTTAATCAAAAAATATTCATACACTAATGTTAATATAAGCTAAAAAGGATTAAATTGAAGCAAGTAGCAGAGAATTAGCAACATCCTAAACCTAAAAATTGTGTTAATAGTCTTTAGCCAGTACAAAAAATTTCATGTGGAGGAACCATTTCCCAGTTTCATGTTTATATTAAATCTTTAGTTAGCTTTCCGTTTTTTATGTTCTAATACATAAATTAGTGTGAATCCCATATCTTGATCAGTTGGTTTATATTTAATTAGTTTGAGTAATTTGGTAACTGATTTTGATATACCTCAAGTTACAGAAACAGAAACATAAACATAAACAGATACTGATTCTTATTTTTTCATGTATATTTGTAGCATATAAGCCATGTTGATTGTTGGTAGACTTTTCTGCTTGTGTGTTTGTGGTCTAAAACAATGTGGTTTTACGTACGCTGTCAAAAGATTATGTTCATTTATTCAAGACAACATGTAATTAGTATCTTCTAACTAATTACAGATTCTGTTTCAGCCCAAAGGTGTCCAATGTTTCTTTCGGAAGTTTTCCCTCAAAAGAAGTAAAGTAGGACTGATGTAACTCACAACAGGGTAACAAAAACAGTACTGATTTAACAAAAAGTAGGACTGATTTAACTCATGAATTTTAATAAAGAGATGGAGAATTTGGTTACCTCGAAGAACGAATTTGATCGATTGGGGATGAAATCAGGCGCAATGGGTACTGAATAACCTAGGAAAACAGCACACACACAAAAAGATCAGATCCCCTCACAAGGATTTAAACTTCAACGAAGATGATCAGGTGAAAAAAAGATACCACTGCAACAGTAAAACAACTAACAATTGATCGCAAACGACAGAGGTGGGTGAGCATAAACAAACCTGTGCTCGACTTTCTTCTTCGATTTCCACCTGATGGGCCTGATTTGGGAAATGAGAAACTGACAGAGGCTTAGGAGAGGCATAGAGCAGACTATGGGGCTGTTTGGTTGGTTTTTCATTAAGTCCTGTATAGATAAAGTTAGCTGTGTGTATAAAGTTGTCTGTTTGTATTAATAAAATTGTTGTTTATTTGTTGTGCTGAATAAACTGTATGAACAATCAAAATGACCATTTTACCCTTCTATTTGTTTTTGTTTTATTGATCACCAAACATCATAATCTAAATACAAATCAAATAAAACATCTAATAAAATTGTGTTTAAACATCTTAATGAGGCATCGAAATACAAAATCATATCTTGAGCATCAAATCCGTAAAATAATACCTAAATCTAATTCTTAAACTAAAAAAATAACATATAAAAAAACAAACATTATAGGATCTGATTATCAAACTAGCATTATCTTCAACCTAGGATGGCTAGCAACAACGATGAGGGGGTAGAGCTGGAAGAATAACAAAAATTCTGATTATCAAACAAACATTATCTTCTCCACCGTCCCACTGTGCAAGAATAACAAAAAGTCTCCACCGTCCTTTAGTCCTTTACTTGGCTGGAATAGGCATCGCTGGAATAAGAACTCGGCTGGAAGAAGCAGCTGGTGGGGACCGTCGGTGGAAGAGCGCCAGTGGAGAGCAGGTGGAAGAAGGAGCCGATGGGAGGTTTTCTTGTGAGGGAGGGAGGCGGTAAGAGTGGTAGGGTTTTGATGGGAAGGAAACAAATGGGTTTGATGAGGGGGTAAAATGGGGAAGTTGATGTCTGACCAAATAAAGCATCCCTTTTTTTATCTTAATCGCTAAGTCATGGGTTTTCTCATTAAGCCACTACCAAACACCTCTGTATGGCTGACCGAATAAGCCATACATGCCATTAAGCTCTGTTGATCCAAACCCTCAGTGATTTGATAATGACCCTATCTTAAATACTTAGTGAAAATTGTAAGTAAACAATATGTATCAGAGTTTCACTATCGCTGATAAGTACTAAGATCTTACAGTACTGCTGATAGGAACTCTCGCACTTTTAGATTAAACATTCAGCGAACACTGTTCACCATATCGCTGAGTCTGTTCAGTCCGTATGGTGATCGCTGATAAGTTAGTTGTTTACTTATGATCCCTGAAGACAAGATTCACGTCAACAAAGGTTCTACGCTGAAGTCGAAGATCAAGCTCAAGAACCAGCGACAAGTCTCCTAATGAACTGATGCGGATCAGCGAAGACTCAGATTTGTCCACTCAACGTGAAGTATCAAGTACAAGACTTCAGCTATCGCTGAACTTTATCATCTGCTGAATAGTAATGATAATCGCTGAATCAACGAAAGCTGATCATGAAGTCCTCCGTACAAAGTACTTTTGTCTTAACCTCCCTTGCACGCCACCGTACGAAATGTCAGAAAAGAACCTCCGAAAATCTGAAATCGTACAACCACTCTGACACTACACTGTTCACTCATGCGGCTACTAAGGTTGTCATCAAAGGTCAATGACATGCAACCAATCCGCTAATGACACGTGTAAAGTATATACTGGATTGCATTAAATGCATGCAGTATATAAAGAGATGAACTCACTTCATTTGAAGTAACTTGCTAACTCTGGACAAGTTCAAATCTCTCAAGATAGGATTTTATTAGTAATCTCCTTATCTTTCTTAGTGCAAGAAAACCTTAGTGTTCCAACTTGTTTAGATTTAGGTTTATCCTTAATCTTGTTTCCGCAACAAGCTGTAAATTGTTAATGATTTATCAATAAACAATTTAGAAAAGTAAAATAGTGTGTTTGTATTCAACCCCCCCCCCCTTCTACAAACTTGTTTAAGCCTTTCGGGACCAACAAGCTCATTAAGTCAAAAACAAACAGGCCTTATGTATGTTATTAATACAGGCATGGAGGGGTGAGAAATTGGTGG
Source organism: Saussurea involucrata (assembly GCA_033807775.1). Taxonomy (NCBI): domain Eukaryota; kingdom Viridiplantae; phylum Streptophyta; class Magnoliopsida; order Asterales; family Asteraceae; genus Saussurea; species Saussurea involucrata. The sequence continues at coordinate 32,644,821 of CM066316.1, forward strand.
AAATGTGGGAATGGAGACGTGGAGAAGGAGAGGGGAGGGGGAGGTCGTGTCATGGAGAGAAGTTGAACTGATTTCAACCCTATCCTGCAATTGAGCGGGGAGAAGAAAACTGAATGTTAGGTCGTGGATTGAAGATAATCGGGAAGAAGAAGTAGGTCGTGGTGTTGAAAAAAACTGATGTTAGAAAAAACTGAATTTAGAAAAAAAAAACTGTTATATTATTTTCATAAAGTAGTATAGATAAAAAATTGCATTTCTAATTAAATTTTGATTTTTATTACTTATTTTATACGAATTTTGGAGCTTTGTTGGATATGCTATCACACGCTCACTTTCTTTCTCAGCCTAAAGCGAACCCCAAACAACCCCAAACAAATTCATGGCGTGTGTGCCCAAATCAAACTTCAATCCATAGATAGAGACTTCGATTACCACTTCACCGGCACCGCCATCCCTCACCGTCGACGACTCTCTCCTTCCGCCGACCTACCAAAAAACCCAAACCCCTCTTTTTTCCTTCGTTAATCCCCTGCTTGAAGATCTCCTGCTGCACTGCATTAGAATTTAGGGTTCTTCTTCTTCAGTTAACCTACTACTCACTCACCACCTTAATTTCTTCATTCTTCAACCCCTTCTTCCCTTAATCACTGAACCTTCCCCTCGTGCATCAACACCTTCAATGCCATTTCATATCAACAGTTTCTAGCTAATTAACACACACGCCATGAATGCCCCAATTATAGGTATAATTATTCGTTTTTTTTACTCTTCTGACGTAAGTTTGTCTTTATTAAATTGATCAATTCTTTAATTTGTGTTTGTTGTTGGGGTGTAGATCCGTTGCAGGGGGATTTTCCAGAAGTGATAGAAGAGTATTTGGAACATGGTATCATGAAATGTATATCTTTTAATCGCCGGGGCACTCTTCTTGCTGGTAATCATCCACATTCGTTTAATTTTTGTTTACTCTATAGATACCTAAGTGATTTAGAATTTTACTCCTTGTGTAGTTAAACAAAAGTGTGAAGTATTTTTTAGTTAAACATCTGAATTACTCTTAATAGGGTTTTGTGCATCAAATTCGGTACTAGCAATAGCTTATGGTGATAGTAACAGGCTAACAGGTCATTTTAGCATGAAGTTTTGGTCAAATGTTGCAAGATGGAACTTTATATGGTGTTATTTGGTTAAAATGTATGCATGATAACTTGTCTATGTTTTGCGGATGTACTCCCTGCACAACTTGTGGCTCATTGTTCATATTTAAAGAAGAAAAATCATATACATTATTATTATTTTAACGCATTGTTTGATTAAATTTTTAAATAGAACTTAGAAGGGTAATTTTACATCTTCGTTTTAATTGTGAGTGCATGACGTTTATGAATTTGTGAAACCGTGAGTGATGCAAATTGCAATTAGGCAAAACTATAAAATTGTAAAGTCTAAAGTTAGAAATGTAAATACGCAAAAGCTAAAAATATTAAAAAAGCTAAAAAAATAAATTTCTTTGAACAAAGTCACGCCTTGTAAAAAACACACGCTGCGGGGTACTATGGTGGTACTGGTCACACCTTACAGAAATGCTCTAAGCCTTATCGTAACGACGGAGACGATTCTTACTCCATATCGCCCCTTTTTGAACCCTGGTTTTTATTTAAATAACGATAAGGGTAGGAAGTTATACATTTGGGGTTTTATGCTCTTTTATATAAACTAGTGATTTCAGTCTTTCACAGTTTTTTATTCTTTAATCGTTTTATTCACAAAATAGTTGTTAAGGGTATAAAACTTTGGCAGGCTTTACATATCTTGGAACTTTTTGATTTCTACCTCCTAGACTCGTTAGATTATGATGATGTTAAACATGTGATGGAGATGAATTTTGATTGTGTGAAAGAAGTGATTGCCATGTGCTCATGATTGTGTCCTTCTGAGTACACCGACTATCCTTTGCTTATTATTTTGTTCTATAATCTATTACCTGTTTCTGATTTTAAGCCTATATACCATAGTCCATACAATACTCCGGAAGGTTGTGTCTTTACAAGTTTTAGTCATATGTAAATTATTAGAGTAATATAGGATCATAATGGTGGATACTGGTGAGGTTGGGACTTAGGAGGCTATAAAGATATAGCAGCCACACATTTTGTTATAGATAAATGGCCTCCATAATTAGGTCATATTCATTTTTCATATATATGGTGCAAGAAGAAACGACAATGATGTGATTAAAGGTCCCATTTATTTGCTTTGATGAGAAATGAAGATGAAACCCATAAAATATAAAATGGTAACGGGTGATGTAGGTATGTTTTCTAAAGATATAAAATTGTAACGGGTTCTGTAGGTATGTTTTCTAAAGATATAAAATGGTAACGGGTTAGTATCATTTTCTTTCAGGGGATTGTAGGCTCAAACACATGTTGGATGCCAACATTTTATGTGGGTATCTAACTTTGTGTTCAAAATGATGCAAGGGAATTTGCTCTAATGCATTGAACTTAATAGGGCATGCCTTCATTAAGAAACTAATGTTTACTTTTCTTAATATTAAGCCCTGTATGGGTTAAGTTGTCTGTCTGGATAAATCTCTGTCTGAGGGACGAGAGACCAATGGGTTTGAGGACATTTCTGGTATTAATTTATCTGGGTGGCTTAATGGGGACAAGTGAGGGGTTCTGGCTTCTTCCATATAGCCATTTTATCTTAATGGCTTAACGATTAAGCTGTAAAGAAACACTCATGTATGGCTGAGCGAATAAGCTGTCCAGACCATTAAGCTCATTAAGCTGTAAGTTAACAGCCCCTAAGCTTGTGTTTGACAACTGTGATCTTTATAATACTTGAAATCCAACTACTGTTTCATGAGTTTTTCAGGCGTGATTTTGTTCGTTTCTCTTCAGTCTTAGAAATTTTCTTAGTTGGTCTGATTCAGCACGAAAATCAAAATCTCTTGTACCTTCTTTTAGTAGAGAGACCAGTCTCCATCATTCTATTTTCAGACACAAAGGAATATAAGGAAAGCGTCTGGACAAATTTACATTTAATTAGTTATATAATGCCCAAATGACTTTTTATCTGAATTTAAAAATAATAATGGTAATACAGTAGCTTCAAATCTTAATTTTCTCAGGAGGGAGCGTTATTTATCTTTTCTTGATGGGTGCAAAAGAAAATAATACTACATGGTTATAGCATTTTGTACCTATTTTGCTTTTTTTTCCCTTTTTCCAGCTGGATGTTCCGATGGAAGCTGCGTGGTCTGGGACTTTGAGACCAGAGGAATCGCAAAAGAACTAAGGGATAAAGATTGTGTTGCCGCCATAACTAGCGTTTGCTGGTCAAAAAACGGTCATCAAATACTCGTTTCAGCCGCTGATAAATCATTAACTCTATGGGACGTTGTCAAGGGAGAAAAGATCTTCCGAACAACACTCCACCAAACCCCTTTACAAGCTCGTTTACATCCCGGGGGTGGTTCCAAAGAATCATCTCTTTGCCTCGTTTGCCCTTTCTCGTCTGCTCCCATGATCGTCGATTTGCGCAACGAAACCACAACAACGCTCCCAATATCACTCTCTGACCGAGTCAGCACAATTGCCCCCCCTCCATCACGTAACAAATTTTCAGATGGGGCGGCCCATTTTACACCAACGGCAGCGTGCTTCAATAAGTATGGGGATTTGGTTTACGTGGGGAATTCCGTAGGGGAAATCCTTATAATCGATCACAAAGAAAATCGGGTTCGTGGGGTCGTCCCGATTTCCGGGAATGCGGTGATAAAGACGATCGTGTTCAGTCGAGATGGGCGCTACCTTCTTACAAACTCAAGTGACCGTACAATAAGAATATACGACAATCTTTTGCCCTTGAAAGATTCACTTAAGGCTCTCGAAGAAATACACGAGACCTCAAACGAGGATGAAATGTTAAGAGCCGTCGGATCGAAGTGCTTGTCGCTTTTTCGCGAGTTTCAAGATTCGATAACGAGAGTGCATTGGAAAGCGCCGTGTTTTAGTGGTGATGGGGAGTGGGTTGTTGGTGGTTCGGCTAGTAAAGGGGAGCATAAGATATATATTTGGGATAGAGCGGGGCATCTTGTGAAGATTCTAGAAGGTCCAAAGGAAGCGTTAATGGATTTGGCGTGGCACCCTGTTCATCCGATTGTGGTTTCTGTTTCGTTAACGGGTTTGGTTTACATTTGGGCGAAAGATTACACGGAGAATTGGAGTGCATTTGCACCGGATTTTAAGGAACTTGAGGAAAACGAGGAGTATGTGGAACGAGAGGATGAATTTGATTTGATGCCTGAAACTGAAAAGGTAAAAAGTAAAAGGGTAAAAGGGATAGGTGAATGTGTAAATGTAAGCTTTTCTTGATTGAATTTGGTTGTTGTATGAAATGGTTGTAGGTGAAAGAATCGGAAAAAAATGAAGATGATGAAGTTGATATTATGACGGTGGAGATGGATTCAGCATTTAGCGATTCAGATATCTCGCAGGATGAATTATGCTTTTTGCCTGCAGATCCGTGTCCTGATGTTGCGGAGGAGCAGGATAAACACGCTGGAAGTAGTTGGAAAGTAGGTGATAGCAAGAACTCTGATTCCCCACTTTCAGAAGAGACGGGAGTCGATGGCCGCCCAATCAACCATGATTCCAATCAAATCGAAGGTAATTCAGTATAAACCAAAACAAAACCAAAAGGATTAACGGTTTCCCAAAATAATGAAAAACTGAAGAACACCTGACAATCGTTCATGTGAACGACATGTGCATACAAGTAATTCAAGCAGTTTTTGGTTTTTATGCCTGTGTGCATGTTATGCACATGTGCATTGCTTACAAATTATTTGTATGTGCACATGTGCAGGGTGTTCCATAGTTTTTCGTTTTTTTGTGAGGGTGAGAAGTGTGAAAAGTGGTTATCAACCATTGGATGAGAAATGGACGAACATTAGGATGAGATGCACCAAGATAAAATGCACCGAGATGCACCGGATTAATTCCCTTTAAGCCGCAATTCATGGGAGGGTATTTGATTAAAAGTGATCTATCGGTTTAAAAGTACTTCTCACCAAAAATGTCACTTCTCACATGATCCCATGTATGTAGGGTCAGGTTCAGGGGAAAACCGCAAAGAAATGAAAAAGTGGGAACACCCTAGTAACCATTTATATGGACGGTAAGTACACATGCATAAAAACCCAAAAACAACTTCAACTTACTTGTATGCACATGTGCATACCGTCCGGATGAACGGTTACTATGGTGTTCCTCAGTTTTTAATTTTTTTGGGGTTTTCCCGTGAAACTCCCTATATATATAGAAGTTATAGTTGAAATGGTGAATTGTTAGTTTTTGCAGGAGTGGAGAATTCTGGTGCTGAAGATATGACGCAGTTGAAAAGAAGGCGAAAACCGTCTGAGAAGGTGTTGGAACTGCAGCAGGCACAGAAGGTTAGGAAACCGTTACCGAAAGCGAAAGCAGCATCAGCAGGAGGTAAATCTTCAAAAACTAAAACTAAATTTGGGATTGAACAAGAGCATGATATGAATCATTTTGCAGATGAAAATGGGATTGATGATTGAGTTGTACTTAATAATCTCCCTTGGATTTTATTCACATTTTCAATTTAAAGCTGTTTTTTGTTTTTTCTTTCCAAAACTTGTTCAAAACTGCGACACAAATCCTTGATTAATATTTTAGAGGTGGGAATGAAGGCCTGAAAACGAGTTGAGGCATCTGTCGGATACATTCTTTTAATGACCGGTTAAAATCTTAAAGTTGTAGTTATTGGGTTGGAATGGAACCTAGTTAGGGCCATTTGGATTTATATGATTGTTAAGTCCTTAATTATGACATGTACATTAGATGTTAGACCAACTTATAATGAATTTTTAACTTTTCTTTCTTTGTGTTTGTTTCTTTGCCTTATTTGTATGTTGGTATTTTGATTTTATTTTCTTTAAACACAACCGCTTAGCTGGATTGTAAAACGATGTACCAAAGTTTCAACCCGACCTGCACGATTTGGGTTGGGTTCAATTCCGACTTCGGATACATATGGAGGAGAACAAAAGCTGATGCCAATATATTATCAAATACCGACATTTTATAGCAAACATAATTGATTCAGAAGTTATTAATACAAAGAAATCAATAACAAACGGTGGATTCAACAAGTGTTTTACCAAAGAATAGAGAATTGAGAAGGCAAGAGCATAGAAAGTAGAATTGAGTTTGCTGACTTGCAAGAGACGACTCAAATACTCTCTAAATCTAAAAGATACCAATTTAAATTCTTTTATAATATATATATATATATACTAGTCATCGATGCAGCGGGAAGCACCTTGAAATCTAAACCGACTACTCGAAGCGACAATCATGTTTCATTTTTTGTTTTATTTCTTTCCCTCTCGATATTAACTATATGGATCCATGTGGTATTATCGCAAATTGAATGGTACATATATAACACGTCTACACCAACATGCAACATCATAGATAAGTTTCAAGACAAAATCAAGCATTACATTTTCAATTCAGCACCAAAGACCAAATAGAATCATTATGAAAAAAACATTAAATAATCCAATGTTTTATAGTATGTAAAAAGGGGGTATGGAGATGAACAATTATTTTCCCGTATGCTTTATCGTTGAGACAACCATCTAAAACTTTATGGCATACAAAAATAAATACGTCATCCAAAATAATTCCTTTAGCTGCAATTATACCTATAAGTTTTGTGAAAATATATCCATCTTAACAACTGATCATAATGAAACGAGATCGACATACACCTTGGTATGATACCAAATAAAAACCACAAATGGAATCAACAAGAGCAAGCCAAACTACACTAATACCATGATTTTTGCAACAAATAATCCAAAAAGAAGCATAAAGGATTAGAAGAAGACTCGATTACTTAATTCAAATGTCAGTTACATAGTACCAAAAAACTGACCTTTCTTTTTTCCACTACCAAAATACTATTAATCATATCATATTCATAATTCATACTCCTCATGTCAAACTTACTTAGGCAAAAAGCAATTTCACTTTGCTTTGCATTGTTTCTGTACATCATCAACCACCAAAAATACCAATTTTCAAAATCAACAGTAAAACATCACTCTTACGTATTGTGATCCGATGACGTATATCAAAGGAAATATGGATCTAAACATGGCTGTGATATCTCCATCCCTTCTGCTTTAACAATATTCAAGTAGCTGCAAGTATGAAAAACAAGAAATGACTACCCCATTGAGGAGACAATGGCAAGATACCTGAACCAAATTATTAGACCTCCAAATATTATCAGGCCACAGTAATGGGTTCGCTAAAGTGGCTTCAGTAACATTGGATTGTCTGAGAAACCAAGGATTATGTTTGTCAAGGAAGAGAATTATGCAGCAACACTTCCATTAACATACACAGAAAAACAAAGTGGCATCATCAAAAGGCAAATATTTGGATTAAGAGTGGCACAAAGTCACAAATCAACAACTAAATTAAAACAAAAAAGGAATTAAACGGCATAAATTATGAGAGAATTCATCAAAAAAAAAATATAGGGTTTCTGATTAAGAGATTGAACATTTGAACCAGTGAAGCAAATTGAAAAGAATGACAAGAATAGAGATCAATCAAAATTAGTAAAAAACATTATAAGTTAGAAAAAATTATTTGAATTCACCAAGATCATCAAAAGAGGAGCAACTACTATAAACAAAAAATGAATCGTAGAGTTAAAAATAATTATTAGCAATAGAAGTAAAAACAAAATCTAGTGATCGCATCTCACGTAAGAGTCGTTGACTCTCACGTACCGGTTAAGACTGGATCATCTACCAATTATAGATGATCGCATCTCCATTTTCTCTAAATTAAATGATCAATGAAGTGATATACATGAAGCTTTGTAATTAAAAGAAAACCGGGGACATAAAGTAATTACCCGGTATTCACCTATAATTTTCATAATTCATCATAAACTTCTGCAATTCTCTTGCTGCAACTTTGTTTCAAATGGCAGAATTCAACATTGAGATGAGGCAGCCTAGCTGAAACAATAGAACACAAAACACACAATAAGAAATATTATCCAACTATAAACGAAAGCAAATTAAAGTCGATTTCATTTTGATTACTCAAAATAAGAAGTTTTGAAAATTGGCTATTAGAATACGAACAAATATAAAATGTCAGAAAGATAGAAAAAGTGGTAAACTTAAGTGGTGAAATTAGTCAGAAAGGAACATAACATATGGACATATACTAAAGGGAGTAACATCAAGATCACTGAAATAAACTTTAAATTTAACATACGAATAGGTATAAAAAGCTCAAATGTTATAAAGTTGTCACATACCTCCAAATGACCCAGCCAACTTTTGGCACTTGAACCAAATCCACAGTGCACATGATGCACAGGTAATGTTCCATTCATGCATACTGTAGAAATTGAAACACATAATATGAAATTGAAGACCATTTACTAAAAAAGTCAAATCTTGAATTTCTTCATGGAGTTTCATTTGCATAAACTGCAACCTAACTTTGGTGGTTGACAGAGTTTGCTTCAACTCCTGAAAAGTCAAATGGATCAACTTAAGGAGCACAATTTTAAAATAAGGGACTTCAAAATGGAGCATACCTTTATATCTTCTTGTTGTTCATCAAAGGCTATTTGATGTTTTAGGTGTTTTCTTCTTGTTTCTTCATCAAAGATGAAGTTTTTATGAGAGCTTTTGTAATAACCCAAATCTCAAAATATACAAATAACATATTTCATATCATCATTTCACCACAAAAATACATTATAATTCAAGTTCAGTCCCATAGTCTTACTAAACATAATAAGTAATTCAGTACAAACTTTTTCACTAATTAATTTACATTATGACTAACAACGAAGCCATAAGTACAAAAACACTTCATGATCTTCATAACAAAAGTCTTCACAAAAGCTATCCATCCAGTACTCTATTCAATTGCTCTTACCCGATCCATCACTTGGAATACATATTTTTAAAACAAAATGAGGGTTAGACCTAGTGGTCTAAGTGAGAAAATCCCTGTCAGTTTGAAATCATTTATATAAACTTCATTTACATAAATTATATTCATATGACACAATCACATATATCAATTTGAACTCACTCTTCATTTACTTTCTCTTCTCATTCCCATGGCCATATTAGTTGGTTGCAAGCCAACTAATAAATTATCTCCACCGTACAACTTCTACGGCCAACACCACCGTACAACTACTACGGCCAACACCACCGTACAACTACTACGGCCAACATCACCGGTCCTAAGCCCGACCAATATACTCTCGTATAATACTTATGCAAATATAATATAATCTTCACATATTATATTCCCAACATAAGCATATAAACACATCATTTATCACATATTCTATACACACATATATGTATTCCAGTTTAAAAACATTTTCAAGTAAAACTCACCTTAACCTTAGCACAACGATACACGCTCCGGGACACACTTTAGCTCAACCCGAACACCTGAATTGGCGCCATAAGAATGATGTTAAACCATCTAATTATGTCCCAAATCCATTCCTAATAAGCCCCAAAAACAACCCTTAGGTGATACCACAAACATATCCTCAAACCGTACACAAAACGAAACCCGAAAACGCGAAACAGTGCCCGACGCTACTGCCCGCGCTAGATAACTCGCGCCAAAATGGGCGCGGGGCACTGGATCAGAGAACGGCGATACTTCCCGCGCTAGTTAACTAGCACCAAACTAGCGTGGAGAACCTGCACTTCCAATTCAGCCGAAAATGGCCCTTTCTCAAACCCAATTCATCCCAAAACGATTTTTAAGCCTTCAAAATTAAATTATGGATGTCCTAAACCTTTCCCCACAATTACCAATCATCAAAGTATCATTAATCTAGTGAAACTCATTCAATGATTCATGATTCAAACCCAAAATTATCATATCTTTCTTAAATTATCAAAACCCACTCCAAAAACCCATAGCAAACTAAGAAACATAGAAAAGAAGATTGTATGGATTAATACCTTTGTTCTTCTTGATTTGAATCCTAAACCAAGCTGCAGTAATCCTTCTTATTCTTGATTCTTTTCCAAATTGACTCTCTACTCTGTCTTCTATCTTTCTGCCATGAACCATAAACACACACACACACTTTCACCTTTTGAAACTTGCTACTTGTGTCAAATTGAGACACCTCATGGTGACTAAGTGAAAAGAGACGGTTTGGGTGAACATATCTTCACCCTTACCAAACAAACCTTAAACTTATCTTATATGGCAAAACATACCCTTATACTTCTATATTAAAATTAAAACTTACTCCTTAACTTCTAACCCCATAAAATACTTTTAACCAACTTAAACTTATAAAATTTCCTAAATCCATCTTAATTAAAATAATTCTATTGTAATAATTAAATAACATACCTGGTTATTACAACATCTCCCCCTTAAAAGAATTTCGTCCCGGAATTCAATTAAGCGAAAAGATGGGGGTATTTGGTTCTCATTTCTGACTCTGATTCCCATGTAGCATCCTGACCTCTGTGATGTCGCCACTGTACTTTTACTTGTCTGATCTCCTTATTCCGCAGAACCTTGACTTTACGATCAACAATAGCTTTAGGTTCCTCCACATAATTCAGCTTTTCATCAACTTGTATATCTGGTAGAGACACTGCCTGATATGATGTAACCAAACACTTCCGAAAATTCGATACATGAAACGCGTTGTGAATCCTGCTTAACTCTGGCGGAAGATCCAATCTGTAGGCTACTTCACCAATCCTTTCTATGATTACAAACGACCCAATATACCTCGGGCTAAGTTTACCTTGCTTTCCAAATCGAATGACTCCTTTCCAAGGTGAGACTTTTAACATTACAAAATCTCCAACTTGGAACTCTAACGGTTTCCGGCGTCGATCGGCGTAACTTTTCTGTCTATCTTGAGCCACTTTCAAACGTTCTCGAATCTGAGTAACCTTATCCGCGGTTAACTGAACTATATCTGGCCCCGCTAACTGTTTCTCTCCCACTTCATTCCAACACAGAGGCGGTCGACATTTTCTACCATACAATACTTCAAACGGTGCCGCTTGAATGCTGGAATGATAACTGTTGTTGTAGGCAAATTCGATCAACGGTAAATGCTTATCCCACGATCCCCCAAAGTCAACAATGCAAGCCCGGAGCATATCTTCTAATGTCTGAATCGTTCGTTCACTCTGACAGTCAGTTTGAGGATGATAAGCTGTACTTAACTTTATCTGCGTCCCCATCTCCTTTTGAAAACTTCTCCAGAACTTTGAAGTAAAACGACTATCCCGATCTGAAATAATCGAGATCGGAACTCCATGTCGAGTTACTATTTCGTTGATGTACAATTTAGCTAAACGTTCCAATGAATCAGTTTCCTTTATTGGTAAAAAGTGAGCAGATTTCGTCAATCTATCAACAATCACCCAAATAGAATCGAATCCCTTCGGAGTCCTTGGTAGCTTTGTGATGAAATCTGTAGTAATCTGATCCCATTTCCACATCGGTATTTCCAATCGTTGTAACTGACCAAACGGTTTTTGATGTTCAATTTTTACCTTTTTACAAGTAGTACATTCTTCCACATGTTGAGCAATGCTTCTTTTTATTCCCGGCCACCAATAGAATTGTTTCAGATCTCTATACATCTTATGCGTGCCTGAATGAATAGAGAAACGAGATTAATGAGCTTCTTGTAATACACGGTCACGTAATCCACCCAAACGAGGAACCCAAATTCTGTTTCCCAGACACAACAACCCACAGTCATCTTTCACAAGCAATGCTGATATCCCCACTAACCGTTCTGACTTAAAATGTTCTTCCTGATAGGCTTCTATTTGACACTTCAGCAGTTCGTCAAAGATGTTAGGCAAGAGTTCAGCCCTTAGTGAAATAGCTTTTATTGTTCCACTCCTTTCTTGACGACTCAGTGCATCAGCTACCACATTCGCCTTTCCCGGATGATAAAGAATTTCACAGTCGTAATCATTCACCAGTTCTAGCCATCTTCTTTGTCTCATATTTAATTCCTTCTGATCGAAGAGATGTTGGAGACTCTTATGATCGGTATAAATTTGACATTTGGAACCATAAAGATAATGTCTCCAAATCTTCAACGCGAAAACAACTGCTGCAAGTTCTATGTCGTGTGTTGGATACTGTCGTTCATGATCTTTTAGTTGACGAGAAGCATAAGCAATAACTTTCCCACGCTGCATAAGTACACATCCCAATCCCAGTTTAGAAGCATCACTGTAAACAACAAAGTCTTCAGAACCTTTAGGTAGTGACAAAATCGGCGCGCTGCACAGTTTCTCTTTCAATATCCGGAATGCTCCATCCTGTTCTGCTTTCCATTCAAACTTCAGATTCTTTCGAGTCAGCTTAGTCAAAGGCGTGGCAATACGAGAGAAGTCTTTTATAAACTTTTGATAGTAGCCGGCTAAACCCAGAAAACTTCTTACTTCCGATGCTGTCTTCGGCGGTTCCCACTTTTCAACTGCTTCCACTTTCATTGGATCAACTTGTATACCTTCTTCGGAAACTACATGCCCCAGAAACTGAACTTCTCGTAGCCAGAATTCACATTTCGAAAATTTAGCATACAACTTTTCTTTCTTCAATAACTCCAGAATCAAACGAAGATGTTGCGCGTACTCTTCTTTGGACCGAGAATAGATAAGTATATCATCGATAAATACAATAACAAATTTATCGAGATACGGCTTACATACTCGATTCATTAAATCCATAAAGGAAGCTGGAGCATTCGTCAAACCGAACGGCATTACTAAGAATTCATAATGGCCATACCTTGTTCGAAAAGCAGTCTTCAGAACATCTTCTTCTTTAACCTTCAACTGATGATAACCAGATCTTAGATCAATCTTGGAGAAATAGCAGGCTCCAACCAATTGATCGAAAAGGTCATCAATTCTGGAAAGCGGATACTTGTTCTTGATCGTGCGCTTATTCAGTTCCCGGTAGTCGATACACATTCTCATCGAACCATCCTTCTTTTTCACAAACAAAACTGGTGCTCCCCACGGCGAAGAACTAGGTCTGATGAAGCCTTTGTCGGATAGGTCTTGTAGTTGTACCATCATTTCTTTCATCTCTGGAGGTTCCAGACGATACGGTGCTCGAGCAACAGGAGCAGCTCCAGGAGTCAGATCTATACACTCTACTTGTCTAACGGGCGGAAGACTATTCAAGTCCTCAGGGAACACTTCAGGAAATTCACTAACAATCGGAATATCTTCCAACTTATTCTTTTCTGGCTTAATATCTATCACATAAGCTAAGTAACTCTGGCAACCCTTATTCACACACTTACGGGCTTTTATCATAGATATAAGGCAAGACTGATGATTTCTACGATCACCATAAATCACTACCGGCCCCTTTTCAGGTAAGACAACATTAATTATTTTCTTATCACATACTATGTTAGCCTGATTTTCAGCTAACCAATCCATCCCCACTACCACATCAAATTCGATCAAAGCTATAGGAAATAGTTGTATCGGTACTCCACACCCTTCTATATTTATTACACAGCTATCAAATACTTCTTTAACCGACACTTGGTTATCATTTGCAGTATCTACCAGTAAAGCACGTTCTAACACTTTAGGTTTCAGACGCAGATAAGCAGCAAATGCAGGAGATACAAAAGATCGGTTTGCACCGGAGTCAAATAACACTTTAGCACGTGTAGAGTTTATGAAAAATGTACCTGTAACCACATCCGGAGTTTCCTCCGCTTCTTTTGCTGTCATTTGGAATGTACGACCCCTTGTTCTTGGTGGCTCTAGTCTCGGTACTACTGTCCTGACAACTGCTGGTTTCCCTGACGTACCCCCTTGCTGTATTCTTCCCCTCGGACAATCCGACTGTAGGTGATCCGGAGAATTACATGAAAAACAAAATCGCGTTACTCTACAATCTTTAGAAACATGCCCGGTCTTTCCACATCTATAACAAACCTGCGAATCAACTTGGCAACTTCCTTGATGGATACGGTGGCACTTCGGACACGGTCTTTCCGCTGGTCGGAAAGGCGGGCGATTATCGAATCTTTGAAACCTGGACTTTTTCGGATCATATTGAGGTCCTTCCCATTTCCTCTTTCCCATACTCTTATCACCGGCATCCCTCTTATTATCCCGCTCCACATTTTTCGCGGCATTTACTGCGGCTGAGAAGGTATCAGGTCTCGCTGCAGTCGCTAACTTTCGAATTTCCGAATTCAGTCCGAATATGAACCTTTCCATCTTCATTTTCTCCGTGGCAACATAATACTCTCCAAAACGCGACTTCTCTAGGAAACGGGCAGTATAGTCTCTGACTGATAAATTCCCTTGTTGTAGGCTCAAGAATTCGTCCTCCAATTGTCTGACTGCTGCTTGAGGACAAAACTGTTCTTTGAATGCCCGTGAGAATTCGCCCCAAGTAAAGGTTGAGTATACCTCAGATCCCTTAGAGTCAATAAGGGCCTCCCACCAATATAAAGCATCTGCCTTCAACATTGCAGTTCCGTATAACACCTTATCCTCTTCCGCACATTTGCTGGTTTTAAATACAACTTCAATTTCCTTCAGCCACCGCATCGCCTTCACTGGATCTCTATCCCCTCCATAAGTTGGTGGTTTACAGCTTAGAAACATCTTATAGTCACACCTTCTTGGTACTGATACGACAGTAGGTGTGATAGGCATCTCGTCTTCCAATTTAGGGTCTGGTCTTTCCGCTTCAGTATTATGCGTTTGGTTAAACATGGCTTGAATATTGGCTTGTAATCTTCCCATCTCAGCAGCCAAGTCGTCTCTTGTAACAAACTATGTGCCTTGCCCCTGCACTCTGCCTCCAGTCCTGCCCCTGCATCTTTCTCCCCCTCTTCCCCCAGTTCCGACTGGGGGATTTGTTCTATTAGAGTTGCTTCTTCCTCCCCGATTTGTTTGTCTAGTACCGCTGGGCATTCTGTAGATTCAAACAATGTTATTATACACATAAGCACATACCCCATATAATAAGGTATTCCAGTTCAAACATGTACCTGTAAAATCACACAATTACGCTGGCCAGGTGTAAATCTAAAATTACCTTACATGATGTTTCTTCTACCTTTTTATATTTAACATCCCAAGGTTCTACAATAATAGGGACATCCTACTTCACATGAAGTTTAAGTCTAGGTATAGATACTAATACCTAAATCCCTTAAACTAGGGCTCTGATACCATCTGTAACAACCCAAATCTCAAAATATACAAATAACATATTTCATATCATCATTTCACCACAAAAATACATTATAATTCAAGTTCGATCCCATAGTCTTACTAAACATAATAAGTAATTCAGTACAAACTTTTTCACTAATTAATTTACATTATGACTAACAACGAAGCCATAAGTACAAAAACACTTCATGATCTTCGTAACAAAAGTCTTCACAAAAGCTATCCATCCATTACTCTATTCAATTGCTCTTACCCGATCCATCATCTGGAATACATATTTTTAAAACAAAATGAGGGTTAGACCTAGTGGTCTAAGAGAGAAAATCCCTGTCAGTTTGAAATCATTTATATAAACTTCATTTACATAAATTACATTCATATGACACAATCACATATATCAATTTGAACCCACTCTTCATTTACTTTCTCTTCTCATTCCCATGGCCATATTAGTTGGTTGCAAGCCAACTAATAAATTATCTCCACCGTACAACTTCTACGGCCAACACCACCGTACAACTACTACGGCCAACACCACCGTACAACTACTACGGCCAACATCACCGGTCCTAAGCCCGGCCAATATACTCTCGTATAATACTTATGCAAATATAATATAATCTTCACATATTATATTCCCAACCTAAGCATATAAACACATCATTTATCACATATTCTATACTCACATATATGTATTCCAGTTTAAAAACATTTTCAAGTAAAACTCACCATAACCTTAGCAAAACGATACACGCTCCGGGACACACTTTAGCTCAACCCGAACACCTGAATTGGCGCCATAAGAATGATGTTAAACCATCTAATTATGTCCCAAATCCATTCCTAATAAGCCCAAAAAACAACCCTTAGGTGATACCACAAACATATCCTCAAACCGTACACAAAACGAAACCCGAAAACGCGAAACAGTGCCCGGCGCTACTGCCCGTGCTAGATAACTCGCGCCAAAATGGGCGCAGGGCACTGGACCAGAGAACGGCGCTACTTCCCGCGCTAGTTAACTAGCACCAAACTAGCGCGGAGAACCTGCACTTCCAATTCAGCCGAAAATGGCCCTTTCTCAAACCCAATTCATCCCAAAACGATTTTTAAGCTTTCAAAATGAAATTATGGATGTCCTAAACCTTTCCCCACAATTACCAATCATCAAAGTATCATTAATCTAGTGAAACTCATTCAATGATTCATGATTCAAACCCAACATTATCATATCTTTCTTAAATTATCAAAACCCACTCCAAAAACCCATAGCAAACTAAGAAACATAGAAAAGAAGATTGTATGGATTAATACCTTTGTTCTTCTTGATTTGAATCCTAAACCAAACTGCAGTAATCCTTCTTATTCTTGATTCTTTTCCAAATTGACTCTCTACTCTCTCTTCTCTCTTTCTGCCGTGAACCATAAACACACACACACTTTCACCTTTTGAAACTTGCTACTTGTGTCAAATTGAGACACCTCATGGTGACTAAGTGAAAAGAGACGGTTTGGGTGAAAATATCTTCACCCTTACCAAACAAACCTTAAACTTATCTTATATGGCAAAACATACCCTTATACTTCTATATTAAAATTAAAACTTACTCCTTAACTTCTAACCCCATAAAATACTTTTAACCAACTTAAACTTATAAAATTTCCCAAATCCATCTTAATTAAAATAATGCTATTGTAATAATTAAATAACATACCTGGTTATTACAGCTTTTGTATTCCATTCCCATTGCATAATTTTTTTCTTCCACCTTTATTTATAATCATGTAGGAAAGAGTTATTAAAAGATGTAACGTATCAATCTTTGCATATGAAACTGTGTTTACTTGGCCAACCATGCCTTAGTGGAAAGAAACAAAAAAAAAAGAATTAAGAAGTTACCTTGATGTTGAGATAATTAGTATGTTTCAGAAAAATAGGAGAATCATTCAGAGCAGGTTTTGCTGTTGAACAAGAGCAATCAATCAAAAATATAACTAAACAACTGAACTTAAAAAGCTTCTAAACAATGCTTGAAAGAAATAATCAAAGAATGCATCAACTGCATTACCTTGTCCTGGATAACATACTTCAATATGGTAGTGATCTTTGCCAAAGTTTCTATGTCACTCACATGTGTCAAGTGCACAACATTCTTATCTTTCTGAAAGGTCCACAAAAGAAATTAGCATTTACAAATAATACAGTAAACTGATTTTGGTCCCTGGTCTCAACAAAAAGAATATCGGATAACATTAAGACTTCACTTGAAGAACGAAGCTACACAACCAATAAACATAAACATAACACACATGGATGAACCTGAACTAATTTCTTCAAATTGTGAAAAAGAGACTTACCTAAAACACGTACAACTTGAAATTTTGGCCAATCTCCCATCTTTATTCGCATTGAAAAGAATATTTTTGATTTGGGTATGGAAGTTTCTTCCCATGTCGTGAAGGGCAATGAGCGAGTGTGAAAGGAGTCGGAATTTCATCATGTCAGGGGCGGAACAACAACGATTTAACAGGGTTTCGAAGGATTTGTAGGGCTCAAATAATTGATTGGTGGTGATCAAATAATCATGCATTTTATTACATAAAAATCACTTATATTTAGGATACTGATTTTCATTTACTGTTTCAAATCTGTTCTGTTAAGAGGGTTGTACGGAGAGTAAAAATGACCTTCAGCTGCTAGGTTAGCCACCACCTTCACGGCATGCAAGCGTACATTAGGGGTCTTCCGACTCTAGCAAAGATAATATCTTTTGCAATCCAATTGTACAATTTGATGAATAGAACAAAGCAATTAGGAATCTTAGCTAGTGTTGGAGCAACATGTGCAACTCTCTGCATACCTTGTTCATGAATATTGGCTATTGATGATGTCTCTCCATTGCCTTGATCTTCATATTGTGTGTATCTAGGCTGAAACACGAAGAAACAGAAGTAAGATAACAAGGAATCTAATCTATAATGCATGATGCATCATTATATTCAAGGATATAAAAAACACCTCGATCAAATTTCGTCATAAACCCATCCATACATTGAAGCCCAAGGATCACAAGACTTTAGTATAGAGTTCAATAAGAGCATCAGTACCAAAATTGTTGAAATAGTCCCATATCTTGGGTTATTTGGCTTCTAAAACCACAATTACATTCTGAGAAAAAACATTCCAGGAATTAAAACATTCAAAACATTCCAGGAAGAAACATTCCAGGAAGAAACAAAGCAAAAAACCTATGGAATTTGTATATATGCTAAAGCATGGAATCAAATGATCCAACCAGAATTAAAACATAACATGTTTTAGATATCCTGATCGCAGACTAAAACCAGAAATACATTCTGAAAGTAAATCAAGCTTGATCAAATTTACTTGATCATATAATACATACCTAGTGGTTCTATCAAACAGAAGAGGTGGTTGAGAAGTATAATCCAAAGATGGTGGAAGACCCTCTTTCACGTTTCTATAGAATTAAATTCAAATACATATATCGAAATAGAGAGAAAAATTAAGTATGCAAACCTGTTGAGTGCCATCAGAAGTAAGAACGAAGTTATGATTTATGAATAGAGAACGTTTCTCAGTATAAAAAGTGGAGAGTGTATTGCGCGATGCCAACATATCTGGATTATCGGTCCGAGTTTCAACAACTTCCTTCTGCTTCCTTTTGAGGATGGTAAACAATCTGATAGGTGGATGGACGAAGAAGCCTGCCTTTTTGCTACCGTCTTGTTGAATAGTGGAACCTATGACATATATTTTGGATCGGGATAACCAATATGGTTCTATAATATGAATGCATCATTCTGTAGGTTTAAGGCTTTGAATGGTACAATAAATGGTGGAGGTGTTGAAGCCATCGTCACGTTGAGCTCGAACGAAATGGAGATATATGAGCGTGATCCCGAGATTTTGTCATAAGCTAAATTGCTAATGTCAGCCCTAGACCTTGTATTACTATTTACTTATAGATGTGCATCACATTGTAGTCAACTTTGCTTTAGGGGCCGTTTAGGAAACTTACCCGGTAAGCGCTTCCGTTTAACTTACCGTGGAAGATTTTAGTCCATTAAAACGGCATCGTATGCAATATTTTTATCCGGTAAGCACTTACCGGGTAAGGGTCGTCACTCTCACTTACCGAGTAAGACTCTCGCTCCTTGTCATCGCTCTTACCGGGTACGATTCTGAATACTTGTCATGTACATCCAATAAGGTAAAGTGAGTCGGTAAGCACTTACCGGGTAAGTGTTTAGTAAACAGCCCCTTAGTGAGAGTTCCACCCACATCTGTTGAAGGCTCAAGGTGCAGCAAACAACTAAAAAGCCGCAAATGAAGTTCAATACTAACAAAAGTTAAATGTAACATTATTTGGAAAACCAAATGAATATGGGAATATCATTGTAGATAGCAGATTTGAAACCAAAAGAGAATGCCAAGTAGATAGCAAACTTGAATCAAAAAGAGAATGGCAATTAGGCCAAAGGCCATTGGCCATAAGTAAACCATATACTACTGCCTCCAAAACACATTGCAAATCCACATTTGTATAGTACCATCCTTATCCCTCCATATCAACAGCTTTGAAGAACAAAAAATAGAAATTTGGAATATTTTTTGCTCAATCTGACAGGTAGCATAGTCTTCTCACCAAGTATGTTATCAATATATCAACGTAACCAACGTTGAGCATGAAATAAGTTGTGACAAATATGAAACTAATCTTCTGTAAAGATTCAGTTACATCCAAAGATCAAAAACAATTTGATCATACCACTTCGTGAAAAAAGACATCATACTTTCAATTTCCAATTTATGGATGTCGAAGAGCTTTTGATGCACTTTCAGATCAATGAAGAGTAACTCGTAAGCATGTTAATTAGGCCACTATACTAAAATAAATGAGCTCAAGTCCTAGCACAAAAAAAACTTAAAACGTCTCAAAAACATGTATTCATTGTTCTCTATTTTGCCAAAGATATCCATTTAGCTGTGGCTGAGAATTCTTCTCCATTCAAGAACTCTTGCCATTGAATACAACAACCAACTCTCCCATGTTTGGACAATGCTATCCGGTTGTTGTGTATAGAGCTCAACCTGTTTTTCTATTTCTTTACAGATTAGTAACCTAAGAATAAAGTAAATAATATTTTTTTCTTTTAACCTAACTGACCTTATTCTAGCTTTCATCCATATCCCAAATCCCATTTATCGCCAAGTTTTTTACTTAATAATTCACTCCCATTATCTTCAAGATAAGAAAAGGTCAATAACATAGTATCCCCCCAAAAAATTCAATTAATCTGGCAACATAAAATGCATTACATCTGAAGCTAGGTTTGCTACTAAGGGACTGTTTATCAAAATGCTTACCGGTAAGAATTAAAACTCTCACTACCAATTAATATGGTATAAATGATTTTAAATGACTTTTATAATGCAAGTACCTGACCAGATTCAAATGTCAGTTGCGACAACCTGCTTTGTAACAGTTGAACTTCTTCTAGGGTTTCATCATCCAGTAACTTTTTAAGTTTGACAACGTCAGCATTTGCACCTGATATAAAGATCAACAATAAACTCTGAAGCAAAAGAAGGAAAGACTTGTTGAAAAAGTAAAATCGATTAAACCTTAAATTATAAAAGAAAAGAGGAAGAAACATCGATTAAACCAAAATCGATTTGTACCAAACCAAAATCGATAGAAGCTTCAAAATCGTTCTTGTTGGGTTCTTCAAAATCGAAGAAAACAAAAATAAACAGAGCCAAACACGAAAACCAAAAACCCAAATCAAAATCGATTAAACCAAAAATCGAAGAAGAAACATAATCAATTTTGTTTCTGTTTGATTTCGATCTTGCTGGGTTCTTCATCAAAGAAGAAACATAATCGATTAAACCAAAAATCGATCAGAGCGAAAATTGATTAGACCAAAATCGATCAGACCAAAATCCAACAGAAACCAAAATCGATTAAACCAAAAAAGGTGTACAAATCTAACCCGAGAAGAAGAAACCCTTGAAAAAACTGATTTGAATTCATCTGCGTTCGATCGTTCTTCTTTGATTTCCACCTGATGGGGTCTGATTTGGGAAATCAAAACACTGACAAAGGCTTAAGAAGGAAGGGGGAGGTCGTGTGAGTGGGGAGAAGGAAGCTGAAGGAGAACGTGGCTATGAAAAAACTAACTCTTGATGAAGGCTGCAAAAACGAATGTTTAGAAGAAACTGATTTCAATGATGCTGTAGGAAATTGTACATCATGCTTAAAAATTTGTAACCTTGAAAGCAGTTTTTTTAGAAAAAACTGCCCTTTATTCTTTTAATATAGTAGAATAGATATAATATGTTTAATACTAAATAAATCAATATATATATATATATATATATATATATATATAATATATGCGGACAGGGTGTTATCCAACCCCGACCCTGGTTTTTAATTTTTGGTGATTCCGGTCCCCATCTCCAGTCCCTGTTTTGTGGGGAATCCCTGGCCCCGGTCAAAACGGATACACCAGGTTCACAATAAGACGGGTATGCTTAGCCTTTTAGGAGGAAAATATGGGATATCGGATTTATAACTTCTTTTTGGCCGTCGTTATTTTAGGAGAGTGAGGGATAGTTGGGGTTTCATATTATTATGTAATGTATTTGTTTTCATTTAAAAAAATTTATAAAAAATTAACGATCGAAATCGGTTATAAAATCAACAAACACGAGGAATCAAAATCAAGTTAATGAGGAAGTAGGAACGAGATCCGTTAGAATCTACAACCATTATGGACTAAAACCAAATTTTACTCTTCTTTGTGACTAACATATATTTGTATTTTTTAAAGAGTCAAACTTTCATTGATTGAAGAGATAGAAACAAAATGTATTACTCTTTCGCTTTAAAATAAATGTTCATATTTGTATATAGTAGAATAGGTTGTGATACAGGATTCAGGTGTTGTCAAAGCCTTATGGCTATTGAGGTCCACCTACGATGACTTCATGCTATTCATGTTCGTCAAAGATTAGTCGGTGCACGTAAGCTGTCTCACAATTCCACCGTTTACAAAAAATGCATTTTAAAAAAAAAAGCGTATAATTCCTAATTTTAACCTTAATTAGGAGATAGATAGATTATTTCACTCCCTTTAAGTCAATTAGTTGATTAAAAGTGTAATAATTACATTTATAAAACTGTATTTTCCTTTTCCATATCATTGAAGTACAATAATCTACTTAGGGGGTGTTTGGGATTGCTTATTTAAAGTGCTTATTAACTTATTCTGGTGTGGTACCAGTAATTACTGTTTGGATGGTTAATAGAAAACTACTTATAGCGGTTTGGTACCGGTGATAAACAGTTTTTGATAAGTCATTTCATTATAACTTATTGACTTATTTGAAACAAGTTATCAACTTTTTGGTTATTTTACATGTATAAGCAATCCCAAACACCCCCTTAAAAGTATCAATTGTTCCAACCTATAATATATTTTACTGTTGTATTTAGCGATCACTAATCAACATC
This sequence comes from Saussurea involucrata, assembly GCA_033807775.1. Classification (NCBI taxonomy): domain Eukaryota; kingdom Viridiplantae; phylum Streptophyta; class Magnoliopsida; order Asterales; family Asteraceae; genus Saussurea; species Saussurea involucrata. Next base: position 32,667,714 of record CM066316.1, read on the forward strand.
GGTATTTTATTGGCAAATGTGTTTATCCGCAAAGAAAAACTTATACCGATCCATTGGAGATGCTCTAATTTAGATTACAATATGCAAAATCATTACAATTGAACTAAAATGACATGAATAGTCAAAGAAATATCAAGACATTAAGGTTTTTTTTTCTTTTTCTTCATTAGATCTTGTATTATATAAGAGCATCTTTAATAGATTATCTAAAATAGAGAAAATGAATATAGATTCTCTATTTTGTTCTCTAAGATAGAAAAGCCAAGACAAATACTCTAAATTTAGAGAATTTTCTAAAACTTGATATGAGGTGAGAAAAATTAATTTTTTATTTTTCTCCACCAACAGGATTGAACTATCATTATTTTACATAATTTAAAAAAAATGTATCGAGATGATAAAATTATATAATATCTATACATATAATAAATAAGTAACTAATATGCCACGTGTCGTCTTCTGGTGAGCCGACTTCAGCATTTTCCCGCCTAAACATGTATCTGGACGCAGTTTACATTATAAGTTCAATTAGCTCACTCACATTCACTCCTCCTTAAATCTCTCATTAATTCAATATTTTAATTTATACGTTACATTTACTACCCTTATAATTAGGTATGTAGTTTACTTTTAATCCCTTACTTTTTTATTTTTCATTTTAGACTCTTATCATATAAACATAAATAATGTATATGAACTAAAATGCACTAAAAAACATTTCTACTTTTTTTTACAAATTATAGCATTGTAATCGTTTCGTCAATACCTTCGAAATGAGCCTAATATTAAATACTTATGGATTTAATTATATTATTAAATATCATTAATATATACGAATTAATGTGTCGTGATTAGTATGAGATTTGTTGAAATTGTTTTTGCAATTTCATATCAATTTTTACTTCAAAGTCGAATTCCTTCGACTAATTACAATTCTATCAAATTCAATTCTGTCAACGAAACACCCTTAGAATTATCATAAGAGATTTAATTACTTGGAAAAAAAGATATCACTTATCAACTGACTTTTGGATTATGAGTTCGAACATTTTTTCAAAAATATAAATATGCAAATATTTTAGTATATAGTTTATTTAATTATTTATACTTTCTTAATCATGATTATATTATTTCCTCTAATTTTTTTGACCAATTAACCATATTGACCTTTAATTTTATACATATGATATGCGATTTAAAAGCGTATAAATATGAACATGAAACAAAATTATTTTTTCGAATTCTCAGTTTTAGATTTGACATACTTCGCGCCGCATCGCGCGCAGGTACTTATCTAGTTTTGATAATATAAGTAATGCTGAAATCTTTAAACTAGATAATCTGTTGGAGTAAAATGTAAATTTATTTGGATATTTTAACTTTTAGTTCTTTTTTTGAAAGGCAAAGCAGATATATTAAAAAGCAAAGCGAATGTACAAGAAAAGAAAGCTATGAAATCTGCGAGAGTTAGAAAACGGGCTAACACCCAACAAAAAAAAGCCAAAACACCACTAAGAAACCCGAAACAACTAAGGCGGATACAAAGGAAACCAAACACGACCAACTAAAAACAACGAAACCGATCAACGAAAAATAATGGCCGCCTCATGATCCTACAAATGGTCATCGAAACCTTGACCACTACATGAATCTGTCCAAGAGATGTTTAAATTCTTCGCCCGAATCGAGATCCCCTTATAAGATCAATAATAGGTTGAACATAGTCTTTGGAGTAAAAAACCCGTTGAAGTTGTGTAAATAAATAGAATACCGATGTTGCGATTTTAATGAAATAAAACCCTTATGGATTTTGGTAGAAGAACGTTGAACTCGAAACTCTTGTATGTTGAAGCCATCTTGTTCAACTTATGACAATGGCTGTTGCTTTACATCTTGTTTCATGACATTTTTCTTCTCCTTTTCTGTTTATGTGCTTAAAAAACACCATAAATCAGATTAAAGAGTTATTTGTTTATGCTTTTACTTTTCCAATTTTTATATTATTACAATGCAATCACTAATTATTGTTTCTGAAAAATGTAAGCGTCAACTAAAATAAGTATTAAAATCCCAATTTTGGACGAACAACTTTTTATATAAAAACACAATATTTTTCTATTTCAGTTTTTTATATTATCCAAACAAAAAGATTTATATATTATATTCATAATCAAGAATTACATAGTTTTGGTCTAGTTTGATCAAATTACCTACAAGAGTACCAAAAAATATTGGTTTAACCTCGAAAATATTAATCAAATTTACGAGTAAGATTATCATGTCGAATTAAATGATCGTATTTAATTTCAAATAGTAAAAAATGATGTAAATGAGATGACGTTTTTACAAGATCTCTTGTAATTCAATTCCCATCAAATGATCAGTGGATATGGATATAGAATACTTAGTGAAAATTACAATTAACATATGTAGGTATTAATGTTTCGCCATCAGCGATACATGTAATACTGTTTTATTATCAGCAATAACTTGAGTCTGTTCATTATCGCTGATGATTTCAAATGTGACAGTGTTGATTGTAATCCCTGAAGACAAGCCTCGCGACTAAGGAGTTCATCGCTGACATCGAAGACAAAACTGATGAACAAGGACAAGTCTACTCATGATCTGATGCGGACATCAGTGAAACCAAGACAAATCTACACGCGCGACAAATCAAGAATAAAGCTTCAGCGATAGCTGACTTTCATCAGCACTCACTGATGGAAGAACTTATCAGCGATCGCTGATCATGAAGCTTGTGATTCAAGATTTGTTTGTCTTATCTCCTTGCACACAAGTACGAATGAACAAAAGAAAGTTTGCTTTTGTCCAAGATCGTACACTCTGACATCTACACTGTTCACCATACTGCCCAAAGCATGTCTTGATAAAAGTCAGAAGCATGCGCCCAATCAGATGCTGACACGTGTAAAGTGCTCCTGCCATGCATTTAATGCATGAGGTATAAATAAGAGCAATACCCCTTCATTTTGAAGGATCTCTCCTAAACTTCTTAGTGCACTTTTCTACATCTCCTATTCTCTCTAGTTTCTTAGTGCAAGAACACTTCGTGTTTCTCAAGTTTGTTTAGATTAGGTTTACTTAATCTTATTCCGCAATAAACTGTAAATTGTGTTTGATTTATCAACAAACAATTTAGAAAACTAAAAACTTGTGTTTGTATTCAACCCCCCTCCTTTCTACAAACTATTGTACTTGTATAACCCCTTCGGGACCAACAAACAACATCAAAAGCGTCAAATTCATATAAAATCGGTCATAACTTCAAACAACATGAATCTGGTGATATTGGATTCCTAAGAGGCATATGTGTGACTTTCATTTATACATTAACATCAAATTCAACTCCTAAGTATGAGTAAAATGTCCAATACAGAGATGGACAGAAGATGAAATGTGCAGAAACTGCACTGTTTTGTTTATTTGTGTGATTAGCCCATACCATCATGTAACCAACACTAGAAATGACTTATAAGTTTATAGGTAATCCTGTATAATTCTAAGGTGGCGTTTGGTTCGCAGATTCTGGAGGAATCTGATGGAATTGGAATGTTGAATTCCATTGACCAAATTCTATTTTTTCGTTTGGTTCGTTCTTTTTCAGGGAAGGAATATCTGAATTCCATCAAATTCCACAAATGAGGGAATTCAGCATTCCTTAGCAACTAGGAGGTATTTTGATGGAATGAAATATTGTATTTTCATAATCCCAAATATATCATTTAACTTAAATATAACATAATTAAATAAATTATACTTTAGTTTTTTAGTTTCTATTTTAGTTTTATTTTTTTATTTAATATAATTTAATGTATTTTTTTATTTTTTTTACGTATTAAAGTGTTTAAATTTTTTTTTATTAAAGTATTTTAGTTAAAAAATTAAAGTATTTAATGATTATTTTATTAGAAAAATTGTTTAAAAAATAAAAAATTGTCAAAAAGGGTATGTTGGTCATTTACTAAAAAGTAATTCCAATTCGAAAACTACGTCATGTGAACCAAACAGACATATTCTAATTTCTTTAATAAATTCCATTCCAATTCTATTAACCAAACAGATGACCAAACCTGACAACATTTCATTCCAATTCATTCAAAGGCAAATTCATTTGACAGATTTCATTTCATTCAAAAACATTATGCGAACCAAACGCCACCTAAGTGTACATTACTTGTGATAGGAAATCCGATTACTTAGCAAGGATTAAAACATTGGCATTTGAGCATCGTGTTTGATTGTCTCTGCTATATAAAGGTACAAATATCTTATTTACTTGAAGCGGGAGTGACCTATTGTTGAGGGTCATTCCATCAAACTTGATTTACCGAACAGTACACTTCGGTACGAAAACACCTCAATGATGTTGATTCTTGGATTTTCATCATGTCATTCCTTTGTTGAATTCCATTTGGTGTCCCATTAGTTGAGCATGACTTAGGAGTATTCCAAAGTCTGATGCCCCTAATAGGGACCGTTGGCCCGATTCTTGAGTTTTACTTCGAACGTTGAGGCGCGAATGGAATATGATGAATATGAATTGTTGATTCTGTCTAATAATCATGAGATTATCGAATTGAGAGTGGCACGACTAGATAGAGTCAAGCCTTGTTAACTTGTTTATTGATTTTTATTATATCATTGTGATCCGGTTAGATCACATTTGTTGTGATTCTTTACCCAAACACTTTGTAGGGGGCATCGACCTTGTGATGCTTCCATGGTGGCTATAATCACTATGTCGTTCTCGTGTATGCGTAGAGAGTGCGCTGGCCCTGATCTGGCCATGGGGGCAAATGGATATATCGTTTGTATTTCCAATATTTGTTATTTGATTATGAAAGAAAAGTGTTGTTATACGGATTTCTGATTACTAATTATAAGACATAACAATCTTAGACAGAAATTTCGTGATGGATCAATCTTCCATGTTGAAATCCCATGTGGAAAAGCCCGAAAAGTTCGATGGGTCGGATTTTCGGAGATGGCAACAGAAAATGTTATTCTATCTCACGACGCTTCACGTCTCCAACGTGCTTACCGAGCAAGCACCCACACTGCCGGTTGGAGGAGGACAAAATCCTCCTACCCAAATTCAAACGTCGCTTATCAAAGATCGGTGGATGCCTGGAAGAGTAATGAATATAATTGTCGAAATTATTCTAAATGCTCTTGACGATAGTCTCTATGACATATATTCCACTTTCTCTACCGCAAGAGAAATTTGGGAATCATTGGAAAGAAAATACAAGACCGAGGCTGCATGTTTCAAGAGATTTGTGGTGGGAAAGTTCTTGAATTTCAAAATGAACGATTCAAAGTCCGTCGTGAAGCAAGTGGAAGAACTACAAGTCCTTTTCTACGAATTGGAAGTAGAAGATATAGGTATTAACTCACACTTCCTTGTTGGTTCTATCATTGAAAAGTTACCTCCGTCTTGGAAATTTTTTAAGCTTTATCTTAGACATTTGATCGAGGACATAACGTTTGAGCAATTGATACTCAAACTCCGGGTGGAGGAGGACAATCAGATAACTAATAAAGCTGATGCAAACTCTTTGGACCGAATGCAAACATGGTCACTGGAAGCACATCAAAGGCCAAATTTCAAAAGGGGAAAGGTAAGGCGTTTGGTGGCAAGCATAACATGAATGCTGTTAACCCACTCTCAACTCAAAGGAGGAATTTCAAGAAACGTGTCTTGAGTTGTTGGGTATGTGGGAAACCAGGACATTGAGCCAAGGATTGCCGCCACCGAATAGATGATGGAGGAGGCGCCGGTGGAGGAGGTATCGGTGGAAACCACAATTAAGCAAATGTGGCCAATTCTCCAAATCAATTTGTCAGAGTAATTGAAACCTTTTTAGCCACAAATGTGAATGATTGGTGGGTCGACACCGGTGCCATAAGGCATATCTGCAATTCGAGGAGTATGTTCTCATCCTACCAAGAGGTCAGTGATGAAAGCCAATGTATATGAGGAATGCCACTACCGCAAAAGTTTAAGGAAGAGGAAAGGTAAACCTGAAGCTGACTTCGGGAAAAGATCTCGTGTTGACAAACGTGTTACATGTACCTGCGATAACAAAGAACTTGATTTCTGGTTCTACCCTTAGCAATAAAGGATTCAAGATGGTGTTTGAATCCGACAAATTTGTAATGACTAAGGGAGGTGTGTATGTTGGAAAGGGTTACCTACATGAGGGACCAATCCATAATAAATGAAGTTTAGGGACGAAATCCATAATTTTGAACAAACCACAGGGACCAAATCCATAATTTACTCATTTTGTATAAAGCAACTTTTTAAACTAAACCCTCTACTATGAACCATTTCACCCTTCAACCCTTGAACTTTCCAACTTAATACCACTAAATAAAACTAAGGGTGTTACATTTAAGATCATCTTTGTAACACCAAAACATTAGTCCCATCTTTCTTATTTCTTATTTCTTATTTCTTCACATTAGTGAAGAAATGGTGAATTAGAGATTGGTGTGTTTTCAGTGTTTTTGTTTTAAGTCATACGTCACATTTTGTTTGTAGTTCACCACCGTTTAGAAATGGGTGTAAGCAAGTAATAATAAGTTCAAGCATTTGAAGTGTTCTCCAACTTCTCTCATCTCATCTTATTTGCATTGCATGTTTTTTTTACTCTCTTAATTCTTTATAAATCACTTTTACACATTTTGCGTTTTCAACCCGTAATTTTAGTAAGGATCGATTCTCACTTTATGGTGACCAAATTCCTTTTGATTATTGTATGATTACGATTACCTGTTTTCTAAAAGTTTCATTTTAAATTTGGAGTTTAATAGTTTGGATTTTACTTTTTGGGGAACGTTGGATAGTGATTTTAGGTTGGATTTTTATAAATCCAATTGTGGATCATCATTATTACTCAAAAAGTCAAATCGTGGTATTTCAAAAGCAAGCAAGCAAGCAAGTCTCTAATTTCTTAAATAATCCTTCGTGAGAAGGTTATCGATTTTTTTCTCGCATCAACTTTTTAGTTCTTTAAGTTTACGTATTACATTATCGCATTTTACATTCTTTAATTTAATTTCTTGTCATTTACTTTCCGCAATTTACTATATTGCATTTATTTCTCGTCACTTAATTAGTGTCGTCTATAATTCGTGCACTTTACTTTTTGTTGTTTCTTAAATTTTAGTGTTGGTAATTTCTCATTTGCATTGTCCATCTCCATTATTTGCATTTCAAATCCGTACATCTTTTATGAAGAGAAACCAAGCTACGACGAGCTAATTGCCTTAGGATGGGGTATGAAGTGAAATTGAGACCGAGACCCTTGAAAGAGTAAAAAGGTGTTTTGAATGTAGCATGATTGTCCGAGTTATTTAAATCAATATTATGTTTTATTGAAGATTACATTTTAATCAATTGAAAATTGATTATGTGTATGAAAGCTTTATATATATAAGTTACATAAAATATCAATTTTGAGATAATGATGGAATGTTATAATATCTTTTTATCGGATTATTTGTCTCTTCTTAGTGGATCTTTATACCCTTTGCTGACTTCTTTAGTGAAAATCAACCAACCAACCAACCAACCAACAAAGATTTCTTCGAATTCACCGTCTTAAACCTGCTTTGTTGCAGTGATGAGCTGGTATTATGTTATTGCTACCCTCTGAAAGGTGTTTGATGTTAATTTGTAATTAATGATGGTGGTTTTTTATTAGAAAGTAGAGTGTATGATATAAAAAGATTGGTTGTGGTTGTGGATGTGAATTGTGTAACAAAATGGCTCCAAATATTAGGTTATGAGAAACCTGTACATGCAACTCAACACAATGAAATCAGATTCTTTTGAGGTGGCTTAGACTTGGAACCACAAATGGCATGTTCTTCATGATGCATGCATGGGGTGGTTGAATTTTTTGTATCAGTCATAAAATATCGAATGAAAATGGAAAACTGTAGGTAGCGTATATAAATAAGTTGCTTCATTTTTGTGTTGGTAACATATATGTATATATCTTTGTTTCTTAAAAGTGTTTATTTGTTGCCAAAAGTATCTATTTTAGCTTTTCAAACCTCCTTTTGCCATTAAATCTAAGAGGAATTAAAGTTGAAAAACAAAAAGTTTTTTTTTTCCAGATGTTATTATGGAAAAAAGGGTTTTATTTGAAGACTTGGGTTCAATAGCTAGGGTGCGGTTGGGATTGGACCGGGCGAAATTGTGTGTACCCAAAACAATCTCAATTGTAGAACCAAATTAGTTTGCAGCTCATGGTCAAGAAAAGGTTTTAACAAGAAGTTTTTAAGAATGATATATAGAACAAGTATATATAGTACAATGGATCCTCTAATCCAATTAAGTCTCCTATTTTTAATACAAGCTCTTAATTTTTTGGTTTCGATTGGGCCGGGGGATGTTATAGGTTATCGACATATATATAATACTTAGGAAGATCTTTTTTCGGTGCTTAACTGTCAAGGTAACATCCAAACAGTTGATTTGTAGAAATCCAAGATCATATCTTGGTCATCAATCAACCGCTAACGTTTACCCGGTAATTAAGCCCTTACCGGTGAGAGTCAATACTTAAAAAATCCTTTTGTGCGATATTTAGTTCTACTATTTCTGTCAATCCTTTTGCTTGGTGCCATGACTCAAAATTGCTTGAGAAGCTAGGTAAACAAAATGCAGAAAGAACTAGTTATGAAGGAGTAGGGTAGCATATGCTTTAAGACCCACATTAAAGCAAATCATTTTTATTTTAATATTTAGGTGTTTTACAAAGTTGCCTATCTCTATTTGATCCCTATATATCTAATGTATTTTGTCATCTATTTGATCCCTATATATCTAATGTATTTTGTCTTCTATTATAGTTGTGAAAGGGAAATGTTTTAGGACATTACATGCTACTGTAGATTTGGAGGGAGGCAAAAGAGTCCAATTGCAAAAGTCTTGATGTATCATGAAGAACATACCTTCATCTGATAGAATAAGAGGTAAACATACCCCTTATTTACCTCTTATCGTTCTCCAGAACTAGCGATGAAGATAAACCGCATCGAACGGATGCTATAAATTGCAAAAAGAATCACGATCCCCAATTTCATCCAACCAGACGAAAACGAGTTTCGCCTCAAATTGTTGTCTATCTACTATCTTATTATCGATCTACGATTTCTTTTAAGCTTGATTGTTGATCTTTCGTCCATCCAAACTGTATAAATCTCAGATTTTTGTGATTCTCTCTAGATCTCATTGTTAGTTTTTGCAATCGTAAAGCTATTGACTCTTTCATTATCATTTTCATGTATATGTTTAATACGTGTTACCTACATTAGTTGCTAATGATTTTACCGACACAATTTCAATGATTTTTGCTAATGAAAAGGTGGGTTGCAAATGGAAAACATATATATAGAAAGCTATATATATAGAAATCTCAAACAATTTTCTTTTATTTTCAATATATTGTCTTAAAAAAAACTTTTATACAACATGAAATTATTAGTCGGTTTGAATTTAGAAGCATAAGTTGTCAGTTTATTAACCAAAGCAATTTAGAGTCGGTTTGAAGAAATTTCCTGAAAAGCTCTTACACGGGTTCAATTGTTTATCATTATATAAAAAGCAAACAATCTTATGAATTAAGCCAGAATTGGTTCTATTTTAATGCAATTTTCTTTTTTAAAACTCTAAAAACAATTTAAAAATTGTAAATAAAGTTAAGAGTGAATTCCATAAATGGTCCCTCATGAATAGCTGTTTTTCACATGTCATATTAATGCTAAGAGTAAATTACATAAATCGTCCCTGATGTTTGGTCCCTTTTTGGATATGGTCCCTATTTCGAAAAAATTACACGGATCGTCCCTGAGGTTAGACAAACCGCACGAAATTGGTCCCTCCCTCTAACAGAATCTGTTAACCCCGTTAAGTCAAGGGGTATTTTGGTCTTTTTACATTTATTTTTGTCTTTATTCTAAAAGAAAAGTAAAAAACAAATAATTAAATTAAAAAATAACCCCCCCCCCCTACACCCACTACCCCCCCACCCTCCTTCTTCTTCCTCACGACACCCCCCACCTCCGGCCACCACCAACAACCGCCCCTTCCTCACCTTTCTTCTTCCTCACTCTATACATGTAAACCCCATGTATATACCAAGGCAAATTTGGAGGCGCTCCAACCATGTGAGCTTTGCACTGCTCAAATATTTGTCAAGGCTACCATATGTCACAAACTCCTCAACAAGGATCTTCTCATTATTCTCATCACATAAGCCAATAAAAGAGACAATATTTGCATGTCTATACGAAGAAAGCACTCCGATCTCATTTAGGAAAAGTTTTTCTGCACGCCGAATTCGATATCCTTGATCAAGATTCTGAACTCCATGGTCAAGAAAGGGTGTGATCCGAACGCAAGTAGTTTCAACCCCATTTTTAAAGAAATCTTGAAAGCCCGCGATGTGAATGGTGCTCATAGATTGTTTGGGAGGATGAAGGAGATGAAATGTAAGCCGAATACAGTAACTTCTAACGTGTTGATGAGAGGTTGACTCTGGTCAAATTCGCCATCTTGCTTAGCTCTCTTGGAAGATTGCCTTGTAGAGAGTTGTTGTAAATCATGAGCTGTTCTAGTGATCTCAGGTACCCAAAAGTCGCCGGAATTCCACCGGTGAGACTGTTATCTGCAAGGTCTATGATGGTGAGCTGATGACAATTACCAAAAGTGGCCGAAATCTCACCGGAGAACAGTTTCCGATCTCCAACGGAATCCTTCCGGATAGCTGATTCTCATACAGATACAAAATCTGAAAGTAAAAGAGAAGATTTAGAAGAAAATGGTTTTTGCAGCGGGTAAAAACAAAAGCTTATTACCCCAATCAGTTTCTTCTTCGCTTAATCTCCTAAAATCCCATGTGATCCTACCTGCAACAAGAAAATGGCCGTTTCCGCCCATTAAGCTCCATTCAGGCCGCTTCTGTAGCCAATCAACGAGATCAAGAGACGCAGCATCCCTTGTGGAGATATTATACCCCCAAAGATATCTTGCGATATCGAACCCTGCGTAAAAAGGCACAAAGATTGCTGCAGCAAGTGACGAATCGTTGGTTAAGCACTCGTATTGTTTCATCCGGTTACTGAAGATAACATCCACTGCAAACTGGTTTGTAGCGTACCATCCTTTTTCCAAAAATACCCCTTCGGTATTCTCCAATGGAGGTCCAAGTCCAGCATTCGTAGTGAACTTACACATGTTGGTCCATTTGCTAAGACTCCTACACTGCTTAAGCATATCCTCATTGAACCTGGAAGGAAGATCATGAACGTAAACAGGTCTTTTTGGGTAAGAAGAAGAAACCGATTGGAGGTGGCCAGAGGTGGTGGCCGGAAGTGGGGAAGAAGAGAGGTGAGGAAGGGGGGTGGGCGGTTTGTCAAAACATGCACACACAGGTATATATACAGGGGGTTTACATGTATAGAGTGAGGAAGAAGAAAGGTGAGGAAGGGGCGGTTGCAGGTGGTGGCCGGAGGTGGTGGGTGGAGGTGGGGGGTCGTGAGGAAGAAGAAGGAGGGTGGGTGGGGGGGGGGGGGGTAGTGGGTGTAGGGGGGGTTAATTTTAATTTAATTATTTGTTTTTTACTTTTCTTTTAGAATAAAGACAAAAATAAATGTAAAAAGACCAAAATACCCCTTGACTTAACGGGGTTAACAGATTCTGTTAGAGGGAGGGACCAATTTCGTGCGGTTTGTCTAACCTCAGGGACGATCCGTGTAATTTTTTCGAAATAGGGACCATATCCAAAAAGGGACCAAACATCAGGGACGATTTATGTAATTTACTCTAATGCTAATCTAAGTTGTCATTATTGACAAACACCCTTTATATAAATAAAAAATTTGGGCCTTCAAAAATTTTTAGGCCCAAATTTTTTATAGTTAGTTCTCAAAATATGAATTAAACCAGAATTGGTTCTATTTTAATGCAATTTTCTTTTTTTAAACTCTAAAAACAATTTAAAAATTGTAAATAAAGTTAAGAGTAAATTACATAAATGGTCCCTCGTGAATAGTTGTTTTTCATGTTTCATCCCTCGAAAGGTAAAAGTACACTCGTGGTCCAAAAATCGTGTTTTTAGCCTAAACCGGTCCAACACCGTTAAATGAAGCTCTGTTAATCCTATCACGTGCCCCTCACGTGAGGGGCATTTTGGTCTTTTTAGCCACTCCTTCCTCTCATGTTCATCTCCCTCAATTCAATTCAAGAACATTCATACCATGATGAATGTTCAAAATGAGATCCCAAAATAAAAAGTCCAGATGAAGAACATTAAAAAAACTCAGGTAAACACAAATTATGAATATTCAAACCAAAAATTTTGATTGAAAATGTCAATCACAAAATAAATATTTTAAGAACTTCAACAACTTTATATAAATTCATATATTCAATTTGCAGGTGAGCAATAGAATGATACCGATGATAAACATAAAAAATAGCAAGAACTTCTTCTAAATTCTTCGAAAAAAAATTGTGATATAAATCAAAACACAAACTCAAATCCCCAAAAACAAATCTCAAAATCAAGAACAAACACATTCTTCCCAAAAGCATACTTGAATATGGATCTAGATCTACATTTTAAAACCCTAACTCGAACCATCACAATGAGATGAATCCAAGGGTTCGGTTTCATGAATCAAATGAAAACCCTAAAACTAATAGAAAGAACCTCATCTAGAAATCGAAGAAACCTTGCTCTCGTCTGGAAATTGAAGTAAGACCTCGTCTTGGTGGCAGTTACATGCAGTTTCAGTACATGATTTCTACCTCGCGGTCTCATTCCTCCACACTAACGGTACGTGAGTCTCATCCACCACCATCCCTCTTGTTCATCTTCTCTGTAAGACCTTCCGTAGCGGTCTCGGGCTCGGGTAGGGAGCGGGCTTGGGAGGGCTCCGGTACGCGCGGGGGGGGGGGGGGGGGGGGGGGGGCTTGGGAGGCGGGTTCCAGTCCCGGGTTCCCCAACCCGATTCATCCCGATACATTTTATTTTTTTTTTAATTTTTTTTAAATAAATTCAAATATGAACGTTTGACAACGGTTACTTTAAAAAAAATTATTTTATTTTTCAATTTAATCACACTATATATATAATCCTAACCCATTTTATTTTTCACACAAAACAACTCTCTCATTCTCTTCCATTCTCTATATTTTAAACAATATGGATTCGCCACAACCCGGTTCACCGACCGCATCATCATCATCCGTAGACACCGACGAGTTGTTGCATCTACAAACGGAAATTTTTGTAGGCTTGGTTCGAGAGACTGCACAATTAATTTATGGTAGCACCGCCTCATCGTCAAGAAGAGAGAGGGCCGCGAACATAGAAAGAGGTCGAGTAGCTGCAAACGAGCGGCTTATGCGGGACTACTTTGGCAACAACCCGGTTTATACACCGGATATGTTTAGGCGGCGGTTCAGGATGAGGAGGCAGCTATTCGAACGAATAATTGAAGATTTACAAGGACAGTATTCATATTTTACACTTCGGTTGGACGCCAGTTACAAAAAAGGTTTTTCTCCGATACAAAAGTGTACTTCCGCTATTCGGCAATTGGCGTATGGAGTAGCTGATGACTCACTTGACGAGTACATCCGTATGGGAGAGAAAACGTCACGAGATTGCCTGCACCAATTCTGCACAGATATTATTGAACTGTATGGTCAAAAATATTTACGCAAGTATACTTTTATTGATATTCAGAAGTTGTACGCCGCGCATGAAGCTAAACACGGATTTCCCGGCATGCTCGGAAGCATAGACTGTACTCATTGGGCGTGGGCAAATTGTCCGGTAGCATGGCGGGGTCAATTCATGAGAGGTGATCATGAGCACCCGACAATCATGCTAGAAGTAGTGGCCTCTCAAGATCTATGGATCTGTCACGCATACTTTGGTGTTGCCGGTTCCAACAACGACATCAATGTTCTCAATCAGTCGCCCATCTTCAACGATGTATATGATGGAAAAGCACTCGACTGCCCTTTTGAGGTGAATGGAGCCACCTACGAGCACGGATATTATCTAGTGGATGGGATATATCCGGAATGGGCTACTTTCGTAAAATCATTTGCGTGCCCACATAACCCTAAACGACAAAAGTTCAAGTCCGCGCAAGAAGCGGCACGTAAAGATGTTGAACGAGCTTTTGGCGTGCTTAAACAACGTTGGCATATACTTCATAGGCCGGCACTCGGATGGGAACTGACAAGATTGGGAAACATTATGTACGCTTGTGTCATATTACACAATATGATACTCGAAGACGAAGACCATGCTATTTGTGGTGGCGATGAAAACGACCTTTTCACGGATGATATCGAAACCCAAATCAGTGAGGAACAACGCGCGGCAAATGTTCGAGAAGTCAAAAACCGGGACACTCATAATAACCTTCGGTCGGATTTGGTCGAACATATTTGGCGTATCCAAGTTCCCAACAATGACGACGAGTAGATTTTTAAATTTATTTTGTAATTTTTATTTTTAATGAATGATATGAATTTTTATTTTTATTATTTATCTTATTTTTATTTATTAAAAAATATATAAATATTTTTATTTTGTTAAATAATTAAATGTATAAATAAAAGAATAAAAAAATGAGGTGGCAAGAGGTTTGAGGGTATGGGTACTCCACTTTAGGGTAAGGAGAGGGTAAGGAGAAAAACTGATGTGACGCTGAGGTGGCAAGAGGGTTTGAGGGTATGGGTACGGATGGCCTAATACCCTCTAGCGTCGCCTCCAGTGTACTAATCATCGCCGGAGAAAGAGGGGGGGGGGGGGGATCATCAGAAATCAAAGAGATGATTTAAGAAGATGGTGGCTTTAGGATGTAATTTTCCGAATTTAGGGTTAGGTGGTGGTGTTAGGTGTCGTTTGGAGAAAGGGTATTTTTTATATTTATTATATAATGTAAAATATTAATACATTTCTTTTTTAAGAATTAAAAAAAGTATAAAAAGACCAAACACATGATACACGGTTAACGGAGCTTCATCTAACATTGTTAGTGGGAGGACCAGTTTGGGTTACCAAATCAGGATTTTTGGACCACCAGTGTACATTTACCTTTCGAGGGACGAAACGTGATGTTAATAAACGTATCTTAATTATCATATAAAATGGTACACTACTATTGATTTCTTTTGAATCACATACTAGGGAACTTCACTTGGAAAAGAAAATGTTCAGGTACAAGATACTATCATTACTGCGTCGACAATTAGACATCCAACCCCAAGTTCTGTCTTTCGATTCACGAAAGAACTCACATAAGAGGCACGTGGGATTGAATTGAGGGAGTAGGGGCCGACCTTGACCCCTATTGTTTTGAGGTCATATCTAATCTCAAAAATGAAAGTCAGATAAAATCAAGAAGTTTCAGTAACCTCGACTCCGGCCATAACATAACAGACAAATCTAAGGGCTCCTACAATAGGTTCTTGTCCCGACCTGAGATAGTAAGCTCATGAAAATGGTCTTTACTTTTCACTTCTTTTGCGAATATGGTTACCCTATTGTTGTTAATGATTGTAAAAATTTAGAGATAAGCAAAGGCCGGATTTTTCAGGTCCTTCTTAAACCCATTCTAGTAAACTAAAAAAATACGGGTCAAACTTTATCCGGGTCTTGCAAGGCTTTTACGCCTACACCTAGGCTTTAGGGTCGAGTTATAGTTTTTTTTGTGCATCTCTACTGATGATGTATTTTATTAATGCAATCACATCTCCCAAATTTCATTATCCCTTCCATAAGCACCAATAATGTAAAGCAACATCATTACTTTTAGAGTAGATAACGTTTTTCATCCCTGTGGTTTCAAAATTTCGGTTTTCATTCCTATGGTTTGCAATTCATTTATATTTTCGCCCCTAAGACTGAAACACTAATTTTAAGTAAGGACTAAAATAAAATGAACTGTAAACCATAGGAATGAAAATAGCAATAAAATATAAATCACAAGGACGAAAAAGGTGATGAATTATAAACCATATAGATAAAATTTGCAATTTCAAAACCAAAAAGATGAAAATAGAAATTCTCAACAAACCATAGGAACTAAAAATGTAATTTATTTAGAGTGAATTACAGCGGTGGTCCTTGTGGTTTACCCGAATTTTGGATTTAATCCCTAAAGTACACTATCTACGGTGGTGGTCCCTAACTTTTTAATTTACTTTCATTCATGACCCTCGTATGTTTAATTTACTTTCACTCATGGTCCTCGTGTGTTTAATTTACTTTCACTCATGGTCCACCTATATTTAACATAGAAGGACCAGGAGTGAAAGTAAATCAAAAGGTTGAGGACTACCACCGTAAATAGTGTACTTTAGGGACCACCGGTGTAATTCACTCTTTAATTTATCTTTTTGTTCACTGAGAATTAAAAAAGGTGATTTTTTCTGCAACAACAAACATTCAACTCCGACACTATCAAATGAAATCCAATGTGATTTATCCAAATATATCATAACTAATTGAAAATAAGAAAAAAATGATGGAAATTTATGGGTCTGAACTTATAAACTATTTATAAATTAACCCTTGAAGTCACAATGGCTAAAGAGAGCAAATTCGTCAAATTTAGTAACTTCTAAAGAGATAGCTTTGTCGATTAATCCATCATTTACCTCAACACGCTTGTGGTTGAAGAAATCCTGGAATCAATCAGCAACACGAAATCAAAACTCCTGATGCATACAATTGTCATTAATTAACCTGTAAGAACGACGAACTGGGAGAGCTTTCAGAATCCATAAAATGATTTTAAAAAAGTGCGAAAAAGAAAACAAAAAACAGAACATAGAATTCACAGTAACATAGATGGGTACTATATATATATATCACAAAGAGAGTAATAACTTTATAGAAAGAAATAATGTTTCAAATGAATTTAAATTCACAAAAAAGAAAAGCAGCAGAGTTACTTGAATATAAGATAGAAGAGAATTATATATCACAATGAGAGAGATTTTTTATGAAAAGGGAAGTACGGATTTGATGTTATTTCTGGGAGTTGGTTGAACGAAAGAAACATCATCATCGATGGTGCCTCCCTTGAAAGTTGCCTTTATTCTTGGAAATGAAACCATTCTTCGGTTTCGGTATCTCATGAATATCCATCACTTGTATTGTCCTTTGCTTTTTGGCTTAATCACATAATCGAAAAAAAACAAGTCAAATTTTAAAAATTCAGAATTCATCCTAATATAAATAGAAAACAACTTCATTCTAACCATTTTGGGCTTCTTGGTAGTTTTCCTGAAGCCGCTTCGTGGCTGAAGCCAGCCTGTCAGGGTCAATGTTTTGCTCCTTGTGTGATCGCTGTCAAAATATACGCATTTTAACATGTATGTATAACTAAGCCATCAGATATGCGTAGACCCCACCTCCAGGTGGGCCACATATGGCAGTTGCTGAATGGTTTGGTGCCGAATGATTAAGAGGCTCGTATGATGTAATGCAAACTGAAAAATGGTTGTTTGGTAATTGTTCAGAATGAAATTAGGACACTGAATGGTTAAGGGAGGCCCAAGATACAAAATCATTTCAGAGGGTTTTAAAACCGTTAAGACCATCCACACACGTATTTCATTTCCAATTGCAAAACAAAAAAGTGTCAGAAATGAAAAGCCACAATCACATTTGAATTGCAACAATTGCAATCGGTATTGCAAGCCTACATGGCAATCTCATCCCATTTTTCACTTTATTTTATTTAATTACTTGAATAAACTAAATTTTCATATTAAACAATACATTTTTAATTAATAATATCAATTTATTTTTAATTAAATTAATTATTCTTGTTTAAAAAACAATCTATGTATATATGTTTTTAAATACAATATAAATATAATATAGTTAAATTAATTTAAACATTGACATTTATACATATTAAAACATATAATATTCAATAAATGTTGTGTTTTCATATAATATAATCATAGTTGTGAAAAGCACGCCTGAGGCACGCCTAGGCGCTGAGGCGCATAAGGCGCAAATGGCTGGGCTTTTTCTCTGTCGAGGCGAGGCGGCTCACTGAGGCGCACCAAGGCGCAGCGCCTTGGCCTGAGGCGCAGTATGGGCTTAGGCGCGCATCATGAAGATCTAGGCTAATTTCAAACATTTTTCTTGTCTCTTAGACTTCTACAGAAGAAGAGTTATTAAATAAGTCAAAACCTAATATTAATTATGTGTTTTAACCTCCTAGACTTCTACAAAACACATTTATTAGATAAGTCTCTTCAAATTTCTATTCAATTTGGGGAATATAATTCCGAGGAGGACATTGAAAAAATACACAATTAAAGATGATGATGAGAATTGATTATCGACCTACTTTATTGAGATATGTTTGATATTCATATTACTACTTTTTTGAAATTGAAATTGAACTATGCTTTATTTAATGGTACTTGAGTTGATATTACAACTTTTTATATAATGGTATTTGAGTTGTGTATTACTATGTGTGAATGTATTTATGTGTATGTATGTATATTTATTTATTTATATATGTTATTATTTTTTATACGATGCGCCTCGCATTCGTGAGGCCCGCGCTTTGCCCTTGCGCCTCGCGCCTAGGCCCCAAGACCCCTTTGCGCCTAAGTGCGCCTTGCGCCTTTAACAACTCTGAATATAATAATTATATATTAAATAAAAACAATGAATTATAAAATAAATAAAATAATGTGGCACAATTGAAAGTGTAGGTGAATTTCATGTGTATAGAAGGTAACTGCAAAAGCTGATGTGGCACAATTGAAAGTGTACATGAATTGCATGGATGTGGATGGTCTAAGAGGCAGACCTTTTTTTTGCCAAACATGATTCACCTCTTACCGATTAAGAGGTTGCCTCTTAATGGAACTATTAAGAGGTAAACAAATAAGTTCACAATAGAATATTATGCAAATGAGTTAGCAAGAGAATGTACATTTGGGGGAGGAGCAGAAGCGGAAGCAACCATGGCAGGTCGGGATTGGGGCAGTGGTCTTGAAGATGTTGCTTTCTTAGGAACAACTGCTTTCGGCCTCTGCTCTGGTTCAGAATTTTTCCGTTCAGAACCAGAACTCCCATCTACAGTTTAATTTGGTGTAAGGAATTGATCAAAAATCACTCCACAACAGAGTATGGAAAGGAAATGGATGATTTTAATCGAATTCGATACTTAACTGTGTGGGTTATGAGAGTAGCCGAAATCAGCCCCCTGAAAAACACAAAATGTCAAATGTCAAAAACCTTGTAATGTCTCAAAATTAGCATCCGAAAATCTCAAAACCCTCTCTCACCTGGCTTTGGGCACTCCTTGGTACATTGTGCACCAGAGGTGAATCCCCATCTGCAATTACAACCAAAACTTTACATCTCAATACAAATTCTATAAATAATAATAAATAAATAAATAACTTGAAGAAAAAGCATTACCAGTGAGAGTAGCTGGTGCCACGTCACCATGGTTAGACTTCGACCCAACCCATTCATCCACCAAATCTTTCCACTTGCTATAACAATTACAACAGATAAAACCAGTTCAACAACAATCAACTTTCCACCATCATCGGGTTTCATAATTGTTTGACTTTCACTGACCTCACCAGATGCTTCACCAGTCTTTTTACTTCGTTTGATGGATGCTTTCGAAGTCGATTAACATGCCTCCCTATATCAGTTTCCTGGTTCAATTTTCAAATATTAATAATTTAGTTCATATAGGATTTTGCAATGGAAGTTAAACAAAACAAGTGATGTTTATTTACCTTAAGACCAGTGAAAGTTAGATCCATATCAGCAAGAGTTTGAAGCAACTCAATAACAGCATCATCGGTCTAAACCACAATTCCATTCGTAATAAAATGATTAACAACAGCATATTTGAATATAGGGTATCTAATGAATTTATATACAAATGATTTAGAGATTTACCTGGTGTCGATCTTCAAGTTGTTCTTTGATTCTAAGAATTTTAGTCTGCTCATCATCAAACAAACCTCCGTACGGATCGTGATCTTCATCTTCGTCGTCTTGGGGAACCGACTGCGGAGTTAAAGGCGAATCACCTCCTTCTATGCAGTCCTCGTCTACCTCCTTTGTAATAGTCTGGACTACGCCATTCGGCTGTTCCTCAATTAGATTCAGGTCACAATTGCTACACTGCTGCGTGTATAGCCGCTCTACAATTCCATCTCTACGATGCTTAAGCTCTCCCGCATAATCTGTTGAAGCTACGCTTATGGCCGCATCCATGATTTCCCAAACATCCACCCCTGAATTCAATAAAATCGCCCTAAATTCCTCTAAATCCATTCCCTACACAGACGACAACAAAGGCTAAATTGGGCGCCGATCTCAGCACATAAACAATATCTATGAATAAAGAAACGTCATATATCCACTACAAAACTAAATTAAATTCCAAAAACAATAATTTACAGATCTACGTGTTGAAATCCCTAAGAATACGCATGGAAATCAAACCAATACAATGAATTTGTCATAAATTTTATCTCGTTTGATTAAACAAATTAGATTTTCAATTCGTGTAGTTGAAGGCCTCAAGGTTTACATGTCATGGTTGTTTTGTCCTTCGGATTTAAAAAAAATCACCCTTTTGGCTTACAATTCATTGCTATTTTAGTCCCTCATACTTAAAGGTAAGAGTTAGTTGCAGAGATCCAGGGATAAAAATTGCAATAAATTGCAAACTATAGGAACAAAAATCACAATTCAAAACTACAAGACCGAAATCTGCAATTTTTAACAAACCACAGGGAGGAAAAACTCAATCAAATACTATTACAAAGAAAAGAATGCAATACAGTTAGGAGTGAATTATGAATTTGTTCTTTCTATTTTGATATGTTTTTATGATTAAGGTCTCCAGATTACGTTTATGATGAATTTAGTCTCGCCTATACGATCTGTTACGACTAAAGTCGAGGTAGTACCTCCGTTAGGTGTAATCTCTTTTTGTTTTAGGAAAGCTTGCCGCGGTGCCGCCTGCTTTCCAAAAAAAAAGATCACGGCCATCCAACAACCCATTTTCTCCCACAATTTAATTTTTAATTTTTTTAACTTTTGCCCTTTTATGTCTCTTTGTCTTTTAATATTAAATTTATATCATACATATATATGTCCCTATATACATAAGGACAGTCCTTCATCCCTCCCAGAAAACATAGACCAACTCCAAGCCTTTCACTACTCCATTCCCAACGGGGACAAACCTATCCTTTGGGGGTATGGTTGCCTATGCAACCACTGATCTTAGGGTTCATGTGTAATTTTTTTTATGTTTTTAAATGTGAAATCATAAGTTCTTCTGGATGAAACCATAAGTTTTTTTGGGGTGAAACCATAAATATTAAAATTTTTAGGGCCTTGTATGAAAAATTAAGAAATAAAAACTCCGCCCAACTTTAGGATAGTGGTTGGCGATAAGTTACACTTTTGACCCTTCAAAGACTTCAGTGTTTTTTAAGGGATCTCGAACAGAACCTTCGTCTTCACCAGCTTAGTCTAGAAGGCCTTGAAAGTTGAAAGCAACAAGCAGTTAATATGGCAAGTAAATTGCACATCTAAAATGCACATCTTGACTGGTGGTGGGGATATTCTGAACTGGTATTATTGTTTGCCACATGTTTCTATTTAATAATTATAAACTAGTCATGATTAATTAATCACCAGCTTTAGCATATCTTAGCTTTCTGTTCTTATTCTTGGAGATTTAAACAACCCATAAATTGAAATGAATTTGAAGTTTAACAGTTAATGTCAGTCCCAGCAGTTTACCCAAATTATGTGATTAAATTATAGTTAAGAATGACTCCTAACACTTGTTAACAATCTCAAAACCATTTCATGGTATGCAACCCCAAAGCAATACGTGGCCAAATAACTTCGAATACAACTTAAAACCATAGTGGAAGTCATTGGTAGCCCACAACTTTGAGCTCATAATAAGCTCATAAATCAATTTTTCTATCCATGCGGGATGGGTTGTTACACTGTAATTGTCAGGCAACGCAAGCCATGGCACCAAAAGGATGGTGTCTTCATGACATGTACTTTGAAGATAACGCCAGAAGAATTGAAAGGTTCTGCCATCACTGCACCAATTGGGAAGGAATGTGGTGCTCTGTAGGCAAGAATTGCAAGTGCAGCAAATTCTATTGTCTACTTATTTGTATCCCCCTAGCCAGTAGCGGACACAATTTTTTAGCCGAGTGGGTGCACCTTCAAATTAGATCAAATGCCCGCAAAGCCGTTTGATGCGTTTTTAGCCAAATTTCTGCCATTTCGAGAGATTTTTTAAGTTTTTGGGTTTGATTTCGAGAGAATTTTTCAGTTTTTTGGTTGATTTCAAGAGACTTATTCGGTTTTGTGGGTTGATTACTTAAAATTTCCCAACTTTTAGGATTTGATTCTTATTATCCTTACTTCTTTATCTTTCTTGGAATCAAAAAACTTAAGAGCAAGTTTCCCTGCATGTGGCTCGTCCGTGCTTTTCTATTCCGCTTTGCCACAGGGAAGCTCGTCCTCTTATTGTTTGTGTCAATACTCAACTTCGCGGCTATATTTGTCTTTGGTTTCATTGCTTGTTGTTTTGTCTGGTTCAACAATACCGCTTATCCTAGTGAGTTTTACGGACCCACTGGACCAGAAGCTTCTCAAGCTCAAGCATTTACTTTTCTAGTTAGAGACCAACGTCTTGGAGCTAACGTGGGATCCGCTCAAGGGCCTACCGGTTTAGGTATATATTCTAGGTTTCTAGTTTTGTTTTCTTATGCATGTAGAATTTTAGTACTAAAGAGAATGTTTTGCAAATTAAAATTAACTAACCAAATTAGAAGAAGCCTAGATTGATTAAACCAATTAACATCAACAAGACAACAACTAAGGTTGAAAAATTAAAACTAAGCTAAGAAAATTATAACGCAAATCTAGAATTTCAAGCAAATCTGAGTTAGGGCGTAGGACAATGGATGTTAGCAACGAGCAATGTAAAAAATAACAATCAAACAATTTTCAATAATTAATAGACCAAAGAAAAGCAAAGAAAAACCTGAATCAGGTTTAGGTCAAAAGAGTAATATCAAATCAAGAGTCAAAACTAAAATGTAAAAACTCAAAACAAACAAATAAATCATGTAAACATAATTGTATAGCATCAAAACTAATCAATTGGCCCTTATGACTAATATCAAATTTAGGGTAAAAATAACAAATTGAGTTAGGTTTTGGGGCAAAACCTGAATGAGAATTAAGAGAGTGAGTGAGTGAGAGTGTGTGTGGGAGCCTGAAAGAACTGGAGGCAGCTGGCGGACGGCGGTGAGGGGCGGCTGGGCGGTGGCCGATGCAAAGGGTAAGGTCGTAAGGGGGAATGGAAGAGGCGCAGGGCTGGTGGGGTGCTGTTTGTTATATAAATTTTTGGTTTTTAGACTCTCATTTGGTGCTTTGTGTTTTAAAGGAAAATAAAAATTTACAGCTTGGTACTCCATCTTTGTGTTTTTGTTTAATTAAACATAAAACAGATCGGTTTTAATTTGGTCTTTTTATTTTTACATTTGGTTCATCTTTACTTCTTTTATTTATCAAATATCTTATATAGCACCTTCAATTTGTAGATCATCTTCAATAACTATGATAAGACTTTTTTAAAATAGAGTAAAAAATTCAAATTTCTAAAAGAATTTGCATCATGCTATTTTAGCAACTCTAATATTAATTATCTTATCAAAATATTCAATTTATTTAATTATATTATTAAAATATTTAATATATGAAAAGTTAAAGATTTTTTACAACATCTCTCCTTTTTTCTCTATTTTAGTATAAAGAATAGCATAGCTTCTTGGGACAACAAAAATGTTAAAATTCCACCTTTTTCTATTTTATCATAGTTGTTGAAGATGTTCTTCAAGTTTTAGGGTGCGTTTGGTTCGCAGAATGATTTATGAAGGAATGGAATCTGGCAAATGAATTGAAATCTGGAAGGAATTGGAATAGAATGTTATCAGGTTTGACCAAGTGTTTGGTTGGCAGGAATGGAATGTAATCTGTCAAATGAATTGGAATATGTCTGTTTGGTTTGCAAATGAATTGGAATTGAATAATGAAAAATGACAAAAATACCCTTTTTGATTTTTTTTATAATAACATTTAATGGGAAAAATATGCAATTTACCATTGTTTGATTTTTTTGACCTACCTGCTACCCCCTCTTTTCCCTTCATCTTTCCCCATGGCAGCCCCCTCTTCTCACCGTGAAAAACAAAACCCTACCACCCCCTCACTCAATCACCAGCCGTCGCCTTCCACCACCGTGCGCCACCCTCACCGTTACTACCAGTCACCGGCGACGATCACCGCCGTGAACCTCTCGACGCTGTCGTCTCCTTCACACCCTCCATCTCTCTTTCAATCGCAACCATCGCTAATAGCCGTCGCCGTTCCTCAATCGTCTACCACCGCCGTGAACGTCGCCCTCCATCGCCTTCCTCTCGATCTTTTGTCAAGCAACCACCGCTGTGGTTCGACCTTCGCCACCATCTTCAACCGCCGACGTCTGCCACCGCTAGTAACCACCTATCTCGCTCTCCATCGCCTTCTTCTCGATCTTTTGTTTTTCACGGTGAGAATGAAATGGGGGGTATGTTTGTCATTTTTATAAAATGGGGTGGAGTGGATTTCAATTCCGTGACTTTTCAGGAGGAATGGTGAATTCCTTAATTGGATGGAATTCATGGAATCCAATTCCATCTCATGAGAAACCAAACATTGGAATGGAATTTGGTCAACGGAATTGACCATTCCAATTCCGTCCAATTCCGTCGGATTCCGCCCAACCAAAAGCACCCTTAGTGAGTGCATCTTTTATATTCCCAAAAAAAATTCATATAAATTTAAATTGAACTACTTGACCTACCATTGCGTTTTTGTTTATGCTTCGATTGTTCGGCAAATCTTTTGTAGTTTTATGGATTTCTATAAATTGAACATGTGTACTTGGTTTGTTGTTAGAATGTAGAACAAAATTGTTTGGAAAAGATTACCGATTCAAACATTTAAATAGTATTTTGTTTCCATTTTGATTTTTTTTAAGAAGAAGTAGGCACTAGCGGGCTTCGGCATGGCCATCACCCGACAAGGGCCTAATCATATCATTAGAATCATGAGCTCGACAAAAGTCATTAATACAAGGATAGAGAAAGGAAGAAATAGCATGAAAAGTGTTCGGACAAGATAAAAAACGAGAGTGGCGCGCCAAAACGTGAGCCGCCTCGTTAGCTTGTCTACCTATGGCATGAACCGAAAAGTTGTCGTTGATGCGGAGTAAAGAGCGGACATCATCAATAATGTCACCGAATTCCAAGTTGTCTCGATTAGTTTCGTAAATCGCATTCGCGACAATCTTAGCGTCCGTCTCGAAAACAACGTGAGTGAGCCCCAAGATGATGACCCATAAAATTGCATCTCGAAGGCCTCTCGCCTTGCACTCCTTATACAGGCGGGAGGAAATTTAGCATAGAAGCTTTGGCAATTATGAATTCTCCTCTGAAATTTCTAATGATGGACCAAAAACCTGCATAATTAACATTCGTGAACATGGCAGCATCAATATTACATTTAAAGTACCCTTGACTCGGCGGGTGCCAAGTATTGGTACACGGAGGGTTGGAGAGGTGAAGCTCGGGGCACCGTAGTTTATGAAAAACAAGCCAATCGGAGAGAACCATCAAGGCGCGTCGGATAACCGAACGAGGGTCGCGGGAGCCGTTATTCCAAATGATGTCGTTTCTGCGATGCCACAGACTCCACAACACCATAATAAACTTGTCACCAGTGTGGCGCACAGGAAATCAGAGAGAACTTTAAAAACCAACTCGACAAAAGAATCCGCAACGTTAGCAATTCTATCGACAAGGTTACCCATGCCCACTTCCGTCCAAACCGGGGCAGCCGTAGGGCATCCGACAAACGCGTGCCAAGGGTTCTCCTTGTTACAATTACATAAGGGGCATAAAGGGGAGACATTTATCCCACGTCTTTGTAGTTGAAGGCAAGTGGGGAGGGAATCCCAAAGGGCCCGCCAAACAAAGAATCTAGCTTTGTACGGGATGTCGGCTTTCCAAATGCGCTGCCAATCGACCTTGATGTGAAGGTGTGAGTTTGACACAAGACGTTCCATTATAAGCTTGTAACTAGATTTGACTGAATAAATTCCGTCAACCGAGCAATGCCAAATAAGCTTGTCGAGTCCCAAAGTCGAGGGGGAGGAAGATTGAAATTGCAAGCACAGTCACGTGGGGTAAATAAATGATTGATCAATTTCGTGCTCCAAGAGTTGGTCCGAAGATCCATTAGGTCGCGTACACACATTTTAGGTCGATTTGGGTCCTGGGGGGTTTCCAATTTAAAGTTCTCGTCGTCTCTAAGCCAAGGGTCTTTACAAATGTTGATGAGATGACCGTCACACACTTTCCACCGTAAGCCCTCTTGAAGAACGAGTTGCAAGTGCCATATGGTTCTCCATATGAAACTTGGGGAGCTTCCCAGAAGGACCTCCACAAAATCCCCACGAGGGTAGTATTTGACTTTGAAGATTCTATTTACAAGAGAAGATGTATTTGACACAAGTCGCCAACCTTGTTTACCCAACATCGGTACGTTGAAAGCGGTAAAGTCACCAAATCCTAGACCCCCAAACTTATTTGGGAGGCATAGCTTAGCCCATGAGAGCTAATTTATGACTCGTGAATCGTTAGACTTCGAACCCCACCAATATGAATTCAACATTTTTTCAAGATCTTTGATGGTGGAATCCGGGAGTAAGAAGACATTCATAAAATATACCGGAATGGTCTGCGCCACGGCCTTAATGAGGTTGGCCTGACCCGCCATCGAAGTGGGTCTTCTTCGCCAGTTTTGCAACTTCTGCCAGAGCCGATCGCGAAGATGACGAAATATATTCTTTCTACAACGACCCACGAGAGAGGGGAGTCCCAGGTACCGTCCGGGGTTAATAGGTTTGTCAATGCTAAGGATGCACGACAGACCATGAACGAGGTCCAGGGCTAGTTGTTGCTACACATAAAGCCCGACTTTACATAGTTGACAGCTTGACCCGAGGCCACTTCGTAAGTCAAGAGGATGTGTTTAATTTACCGAGTCTCATCAACCGTAGCCATGCAAAGGAGAAAAGCATCGTCTGCAAAAAGTGAGAGATAGGGGGGCCGATCTAGCCACTTGACAACCGTGAATACGACCGCCGCCTTCCTCATGTTTCATAAAAGCGGAAAGACCTTCCATGCAGAGGATAAACAAGTAAGGAGAGAGAGGGTCTCCTTGACGGAGGCCACGGTGAAGAATGATGGGCCCGACAAGGTCGTTGTTTATTCTGATATTATACGTCACAGTCTCCACACTCAGCATAATCATGTTGACCCATTCGTTCGGGAAGCCAAAAGCGAAAAGCATCTGACACACGTACCTCCAATCACGACGATCGTACGCTTTGCTTATGTCAATTTTAAGAGCTAGCTCATCGTTTTTCTTACGAGTGTTACGTTGCATGGAGTGGAGCATTTCAAAGTCTATTATGATGTTATCGGTTATTAACCGGTCTTTAATGAAGGCGGTTTGGTTGTCCGAGATGAGTGAGGAGAGGATCAGTTTGATGCGGTTGGAAATCACTTTGGTGATAATCTTCAAGAGGACATTACACACTTTGGTGATAATCTTCAAGAGGACATTACAAAGAGTGATGGGTCGGTGCTCCTTAAGATTTGTAGGAGAATCACACTTAGGAATGAGCGTGATGACTGTGTTGTTAATCCCGATCAGGAATCTTCCATTCTCAAGCCACGTCTTACCGGCACTGAAGATGTCATCACCCAGGTAGTTCCAAAATTTCTGGTAGAACCGGGGGTTAAAACCATCAGGACCCGGGGACTTATCCAGATGCATTTGGAAAAGAGCATCGCATAATTATTCTTTGGTGAACGGCGTCTCAAGGCGAGCTTTTTCATTAGGCGATATTTTGTTTTTTACCAAGCCCGTGATCAGTTCAGGGGTACCATTGCTATCCGAGAAAAGACGAGCAAAGTAATCCTTCACGAGGCCATGAATATCATTAACGTCCTTAATCCATTCCCCATTGTCGTTTTGAAGTTTGGTAATTCGGTTAATGTTTTGGCTCCCTTTCGCATAAGCATGGAAGAGGTTGGTATTTCGATCACCGTCTTTGAGCCAAAATATTTTAGACCGTTGTTGCCAATGTTCCTCTTCTTTGAGAATGGATGATAACAATTGTTTTCTCACTTCGTCATAAGCGGCATTGGAAATGAGGTCTGGGTTCTCGCGAATAGCATTGAGCTTGACATAAGCTTCTTTGATCTCCCTTTTGAAAGAGGCATTCAAATTCCGTCCCCAACTCCCGAGGGTCTTTGCGAGGGAGGAAAGTTTATTAGGTAGATCAAAATTACTGATATTGTTCCAACTATCCCAAAAAAAACTTGGTTGAACGAAGGCTCCTGCAACCATTTATTCACAAAACGGAAAAACTTGTTAGTAGTAGGGTTTTGATGAACTTGGGTGTGGAGAGTGATAGGAGAATGATCTGAAATAGGGCAGATCATATTTTCGACCTAGTGGTCCAGAAAGACTAATCCAAGGTTGGGTGCCGACCGCGCGATCGAGCCGTTCGAGAACCTTGTTAGCCTTTCCTTAATGCCTAATCTAAGTAAAAGGGAAGCCATGCATCATAAGGTCAATTAGTTGGTAGTTGGTAAGCGACTCCTAAACCCATGAATACACCATTCCGGGTGTTCGTGAATGCCACACTTTTCACTCTGAGAGAGAAGATCATTAAAGTCTCCCATTACCACCCAAGGGTGATTGGAGTGTTTTGCAAGAGACCTCAAAAGGTTCCAAGAGTCACGACGTCGGCCTCTTTCGGGATACCCGTAAAAATCGGTTATCCTCCAAGGCCAGTTAAGATGATCGTGAACTTCCAAATCAAGATAATTGAGCGAATACGACAAAAGAGAACATTGACTTTTATTATTCCAAAACACACAAAGGTCTCCACGATGGCCGTTACAACTAACCTCAAAACAAGAATCAAAGCCCAACCAGTTTTTAAGACTAATAACTTTAGCTTGCGATACAAGGGTTTCAAACAAAAAGAGGATATCAGGCCGGGAAGCTCTTATAAGCTCCCTAAGGACCGGAACTGTCCAAGGATTGGCCAGGCCTCGGCAATTCTAAGCGATGATATTCATTTGTCTAGGCAGGCCTGCGTAGTAGGTCGTCTAATACGTAAGTCGTTGCAATTTGATCATCTTCCTTGAGAAAATAGGTCTCGGGTTTCTTTGGGTTCTCGGCTCTTAGCTTCTTCTAGAAGAAAGACTTGTTTCGGTCCTTTATAAAAATCTATTTTCGGTTTTGTGTTCTGCTGCCGCCATCAGAATTTGGTGGGTTGACGTTCTCTGTTGCATGGGTCTTTGTAGATAGAGGAGTGTCTTTCGAAGAGAAAGGTGGTGAAAGTGGCACATGTACCTGCATGGTATGGATAAAGTGCTCATTATTCAACTCCATGGAGATTGGTGGGTCCCCTTTGTTTTGATCCTTTTCAAGAAAAGGGGATGAGTTGACATCTTTTTCTTCATTGAGAAGCAAAGACAGTAAGGTGAAAGGGGTTAGAGTCGGGCTTTTTAGAAAAGCTCTTGTCTCTAAAAGTCAAACCAGAATTGTCCTTGGTGGTGTGTGGTAGGCCTGCATGAAACTCCAAAGGGGTCTGATTTAACCCATCACCCTCGCCTACTCACCTTTTGTCTTTGTGTGATCGCCCAAAAAGAAGGAATGGCGAAGTTTGCTTTTGTTTTCAAAGTTTTCTCCAGTACACTTTTTTGGGAGTAGTTGCCAACTTTGGAAGGTTTATTATTAACAAAGTAAAAAGTTATTTTTCCTTTTCCTTCATCAAGAGTAGCTTGTTTCTCATCTATGCCCTTGCACTTTTCCGGCGACCGGATTATCTTGTCGGAGTTCACGTTATTCGAATGTCCTTCTTCCGTTTATTGACCGGAAGGATTACGGTCCTCCATCTTCCATTCAGTTTTATGGATTATCAGAGTGAAACCTGTGCCCACGTAATCATAATGTAACCAGGGACCGCAAAGTTGAACACGCTTACCTTCTGGGTCTCGGATCGCCTCCAACTTGTTAGAATAGTCCTGCTTATCGTGACCCCATATCCCACATTTGAAGCAAATGATGGGTAGTATATCGAAATTGAATTGAATCTAGTTGTGGAGACCTTCAAATGTCGATAATATTTGAATATCTAATTCATTTAAATTACACCTTTGTAGCACATGTTAACTCAAGTACAACCTAATCAAGTTGGTATGTATGTTATGTGATTGAATTGATTTAACTCAACAAGTTACAGTCTTACATAAGTTTTTTTTTATTAAAGATAAGGTTTGTATGTATATTATGTGATTTAATTGATTTGATTTAACAGGTTACAAATATTTTTGTATTGAAGATAATAAAATAAACAACATTAGCATATCAAAGGCAGGTTCCGGGAAAACCGTATAAAATTAAAAACTGAGAAACACCATAATAACCGTTCATTTGATGGCATGCACATGTGCATAGATATAATTGTAAATTATTTTTCAAGTATGCACATGTTCATAACATGCATACGTACATAAAAACCAAGAAACGTCTTAAATTACTTGTATGCACATGTACATACCGTACAGATAAACAATTATTAATGTTTCCTTGATTTTTCAATTTTTAAGGATTTTCTTCTTAACCTCACTTTAGCATAACATACCTATAAATAAATCCAATGATCATAGTTTATGCTTATGTAAAGCTTCAACATTAAACCTTATTTGCATATATTGTAATAACCGCTAAACATTTGTTTCTTCAAATAAAAACGAAAACAATTTCAAATTTTCTTAAAGCATTCAAAATGAATATGAAAGCACCAAAAAGCAAAACTTAGGTATTGATCTCCTTTAATCCCTCCAATATGAAGATGTTGCGTTTATCATCCCTTCGTATTCTTAAGGTATCATCCATATATCTTTTGTCATGAAATTAAGGGATTGTTTATTAAACGTTTACCTGGATAAGCACTTACCAGTAAAAATTTAACACCATCACTTACTTATCGGGTAAGATTTTAGTCTATCAAATCGATTTCGTATGCAACATTCACCCGATAAGCGCTAACGTGGTAAGACTTGTCACCCTCACTTACCGGGTAAGACTCTCGGTCCTTGCATTCGCTCTTATTGGGTA
Organism: Saussurea involucrata; assembly: GCA_033807775.1. Lineage (NCBI taxonomy): Eukaryota > Viridiplantae > Streptophyta > Magnoliopsida > Asterales > Asteraceae > Saussurea > Saussurea involucrata. The sequence goes on from CM066316.1 coordinate 32,699,150, forward strand.
AGATTTTTTTATCCTTCCCATATTAATCTAGTAGGTAATGTCACTTGGTAAGCGCTTACCCGGGTAAATGTTTGATAACGACCCCTAAGCCAATAAACATTTACAGATAAAAAACACATAATGTTGCTTTTATGGATTTTAATATTCCATATGTAGTTTTTAGTTGTTCCCATCATAATGTAGTAGTGAGTGAAACAAAGATCCAACATATTGGAGGTTAAAAAGGATACGTTATCTCTAACCACTCATCAGGATTCTGAGAGGAATGTCAAAGTTTTTCCGGAACGTGTTCATCAATTGTTGATATACAAATCCACGTGTAAGGACTCAAGGTATTATTAGAAATTAATATGTAAGAAAATATATAAATCCCTTATCATGGACGATGCTTGAAGTGTTGTAAGTTGTAACTAATGTCGACTCTCTATTAAACACACCATACCGGAGACATTATAATTCACCGATGACGTAAATAACTCAATCGTATTTGTTGCATATAATCCATAATGTTCTCTTGAGTGAGATATGTTGCTATATTCTATTATAAAAAATTTAAAATGACTTATTATATATATATGTCATTATTTTCGTTCAATAAAAAATAAGAGAAGAGGAAGAGGGGTATATATTGGTGATTTTAGTGTCACCGATCATTTAAGTGTAATTGAAATTAACACGAGTGCCCACGAGGTCTCAAACTGTGATCTAATACAAGTTCAGCATTGGGAAAACGTGATCAAAATGTAGGAAAACTTCAGTTATGATTAGTTTTGAGTTTAAGAGCAAGTGGTTGATAACTTCGTTATCTGACGGGTTTTTACCCTTCGAATCATAAGTTTACGGTTTGTCTTGAAGTGAGAAGTGGCATTTCGGACTAATATTTTGCGCAAGTATTGTGCAGACATACAATGTGTCAAGTGGAAGGAAAATGCTTATAATACACTATTTGATACCCCGATTGAAGGAAATGTTGAACCAAGTGAACGACCAAAGAAAATTGATTTCAGGAGTCATGCTACTATGCCATGCGACTATGACAATGTCATAGTTACTGGGCATAGTCGCACCAAGTGTATCGAGAGGTGGTGGACCAGGGTGACAATGTGTCATAGTCGCTCGTCATAGTCGCGAACGGGGTCTGAGACTATAAAAAGCTGCAGATTTTCAAGGTTTAGGGTTATCTCTGGATTGTTGGAGGCTAGGCTTCTAGGGGAGCTGTTGGAGGCGATTTTTAGCTGAAAGAAGACTTAACATTGATTGTGAAGGTGGAATCTCATTTTGGAGCTACAAATTGGTAGTGTGTATCAATCTTGAGGGAGTTTCTTCATTTCCATTGTATTTTGTTGAGAAAAAAATATTCTTGGGTGTTGTCATCTTCGTTTCTATGATGCTATTTGCTACTAGTAACATGAGCTAAACAATTTGAGGCTGGGGGAAGAATGGATTTCGGATTCTTACCGTTAAATATATGATTATTGCATTTATTTGGTCGTTACGCCTTGTTGGTTGAAGTTTATCTTGCTCATTCTATTTGTTTGTGAGATTGGCCATCTTACTCATCTTTTGGTTGTATTTGCTTTTGAGAAATTGGTTTTATAACTTGATAAAAGTTAGATAAACCTAGGGTGAGATATTAGATAAAGATATACCAAGTAAACCCTAGTTTGGTGTTTATGATTCTTGTGCTTAATGAGTTGAATGTTCATGTTTATTGGTTGAGAGACTTTAATATACATTACATGATATATTCTTGCTATTACTTGAGAGAGAATAGCAAGTACTTATGGAATTCCTATATTTGACCTTGTATATTGATTTATGGATGTGTGATGTTTATTAGTTGGTGGAATCCAAATGAAATCCAATCCCTAGCCTTTTTTAATCAACTTGATAATTTCTTTGTGGTGTATCAATTGTTGTTTGACGTGCTCTTCCTTGCTTATTTCCATTTCTTGAGACAAGTAGTTAATTAGGTACAACTCAAATAAACTTATCAATACTCCAGTTAGAAGTTGTGGTAGCCTTTGTGGTACTTAGCCTCGTAGTTCCTTGGATCGATACTCGTACTTCGTATATTACTTGATTGACACTTACACTTGCGGTAGATTTGGAGGGTTTCATAAACCGTCTATCAGTGGTATGTTTTCAAACTTAGTTCTAGAAAACATGGACCAGATGCTCTGCTTGGTATACCAGAGGCTCTATTTGGTCATGCATATGGTCAGGACTAGCTCTGGTCGCACGAATGAGGTACCTGTCAATGACTTTGGCTACTTCTGGTCTCTTGTAACTAGAGCTCTGCACCTGCACATCCAGAACTCTAGTGCAATCATTGTGATTTTATTGTGCAATTTTTGATAACCCATGATTTTAGCTAAAAACAGTTGTAACCGCTGGAACTGCTATAAACTTGCCATGATTGTCATCTCCATTATTTTTCCTTGTTTTTTCGAATGGAGCTAGTATATATGATATACTTACGTTTTTGGTATTCAAGGATTTAAACAGCCCTTTAAATACTCTCCTGTAATTTTGCTCTCAATTGTGCCTAAAATTGATGGTGTTCTTGAGTCTTATTCTAGATTGAGTTTCATGAAACCCATGCATATGATCGAAATATCAATTCGGAAAGTGAACTCACACAATTCTCAAGTGATCCGGTTATATGATCAATTTTTTACCTTATTTTCTCCTACCCAGTTTCTAACAATATAGAGGCTTAACTGATTTGGAAGAAATCTTGAAGGATGCCTCAAATATAAGCTTCCCAGTGAGCAAGTTGAGGCCTCTCACATTGAACATGAACATAGTAGCTAATTTCCCCTCCATTTTACCATCAGATAGTATCACTCAATATATATGTTGGAAAAGAAGTGTGAGTCCAATCTTATCAAGTAACAATGTAAGAATCACAGAGATCTTGAATAGATGAGAGAAAGATACAAGATAAGAATGAGATCTACTTTCTTTCTCTAGACCCTCTTTCTCTAGAGTCATCTCTCTCAATACACAAATCATACGTCTCTCTCAATGTTACTAACAACTCCCTTAAACTCCACTTTATATACCTTTGACTTTCACACTAATTACATTGACTTTGACCCTCTTTACTTACAATACCATGACTTTGACTATCTTTGACTTACAACTAAATCTTGAATACAATTCTTGCACTAACAAGAAGTGAAAAATTACAACTACAAATATCAAGTGTATGAATTGTAAAATATTACTGTATTTTTCACATTTGATAAATACAATCGACATTTTATACAACAACAAGTTGATTTATGAGAATTCATACCAAAAGTACCCATTATATTCCACTTGGACCTAAACCATTCTTTTGTCCCTATATCGAATATACACACAATAAACAACCAACACTAACATGGTGAAAGTTGGTGCAAAATGCTCTTTTAGAATTTTAAGATTTTCATGTATACTTAAAGAACAAATACTTACAAGTTGTAAAATTTACGTCAATCTAGGGTAGAGATGCATAAGTGGGACTCAAATCGATGGATGGGTGGTACGTGCGAAATGTGTGTTTTAATCGCAGTGGGTTGCATCCACAGTGGGAAGTGCAAGTGTACACTGTCCACTATGATCGTCACAGCAAGTAATAGTTGGTAAAATACCAGAATCGAATCCACATGGACTGGACAATCAAGACAATATGGTTCTCATGAGCTCCTTTTACAAGTTTCAACTAGAGAGGAAAATAATACTTTGGTTTGGTTTGGTGAAATGGCTATTTTAACAATTTTACTAAGATTAAAAAGGAGGAATGTAGGTTAGATTTTCCCTAGATTTTATACCAAATACTCGGTCCTAAAAATGATCCTTGTATTCGAGGTGGGCATTTTCGCTAGAAAAGCTCGGTTACAAAATACTCACACCGTTAGATAAAAATCCCATACTTTTAGTACTTGTTGTTTTGTCAATGGTAATCTCTAAATGGACCTTTTCAGGCCTCGATGGAATGTGTAGAGACAAATACTCTAAGTGTTTTTAATACACAAATTAGCTTGCCTACTACTCCAGTGGGCAGAGATTAGCTCACTATGCCGACCTCACTTTCGTAAGTGTCATAAGAATTCTTTCGAATCCCCTAGCATCATTCAAGCTCGTGTCACTGCGTTCTACTTATTTCTAAGTTAAGAACTAGACTTTAGATCTTTGCAAGTGATCGGCTTGTTCGCATCCTTGGGTAAATATCGAGAATGAATGACCAAAACAACAAATATTCTAAGTATAAAGATTACTCAAGCATTCTTAATAAAATCCAGGTACTTCTCTTTCCTACATCCCAAAGGATGTTTAGCCTAGCATTTCCGAAGTAAAGAAAACAAAAGATGAAGATTTGCACATAATAAAACTGAAAGTGACTTGAATTAACTGCTCACAGTGGGGAACGAGAAGTCGTCCCTGCACTGTGTAATACGAACTACAATTTAAACTAAGAAAGTAAATTACTGGAAATTAAAGCTAGTTACTGCAGTAAATAAAAGACTAAAGCTAATGTGGTAGTTGAGAGAATTTAAGACTAAAAGTATTCAAGGATGATAACCAAACATGCATTTAATGGCACCCAAGTGCTCCTTTATATACTAGGAGAAGGAGTTGGGTATTACACAAAAGAGGTGGGTCTTCCAATGGGTAAAGACTGCTGAGTTGTGGCAGAATTCAGCTCCTTGTGCAATTCTTTTATCCAATGGTCCCTTCTCCAAGTCAATCTCCAAGTACAAAGAGGTGTACTTGATGCTATCTTCAATGAGAACTACCTTGTACTTCTCCAGCCATTTCTCTGCCATATGAACCTTCCTCCTCCAGAAAATTAGATCCCAACGAATAGTTTCTTTTTGATCAGCTCGAAGAGTGGGGACCGGAGTGGGCACAACAGTGGTCACTGCAGGATAAAACGTGAAAAACACCCAAATTCCACCAAATAGTTCATTAAATACTATGGTTCACTCCTTTTGCTCATTTTCGAGAATTATAATAAGAATGTGGGTTTTTAGAAGTGAAATGGCTAAAATTGACAAAATAAAGTGGAAAATAAATGGAAATAATAACTCTAAAAATAGAGTTATCACAACCTCAAACTTAAACCATTACTTGTCCCCAAGTAATAAAAAGAAAGAAATAAAGTAAACAAAATGCACTAGAACTTTTAGGGACTTACATACTTCTTGACTTGAATGGGCGTTGATCTCCTTCCTTCGATACTTCCTTCGGTTCAAACTTGAAAATTTCACTTTTGTGTTTGACGAAATCTTTCTCTTGTATTCCATTAATCAATAGGGCTTTTTTGGGTTTTATGGGTTTATGGCTTTGAATATTTTCCCAAGGGTTTTTGGCAAGTACTTTCAAACATGGACCGAAAATCTCGCTTGGAGATTTTTATTTCAAGAAGTGGGTGTTTTGGATTTTTCATTAGTATGTACGCACACTTTCAGGCTTTATTTTGGGTATGGCTATTTTTGTGAGAGTGGGTATTCTGATGGTCCAGAATAGGCACACCATCTTTTTCTGGGAGTGAGCACTTTGATGGTCCAGAAAAGGCACACCATCAATTTTTTTAGTGACACTCCGTTTTTCTTCTGTTTTTGTATTTTTGTATTTTCTCTTTTATTTTTGGGAGGGGGTATGGCTTACCCACCTCAAACTTGGACTTCACAGTGTCCCCACTGTGGGCAACTGGAAGTCACTCTGGAAATCTCCACCTCAAACTTAAGATCTCACAGTGTCCCCACTGTGACATAGAAATATGGACCGAAGGAGGTGGTTGTGGGTACAAAAAGGGTCGTGTTTGGATGCGAAAAATGGCCTATATCATTTCACGGGACAAGTTGAGATTTGTACTTACAAAAGTGACCTTTTTAAGTCGGAAGCCGAAAGTTGTACCTTGAAATGGAAACGAGGTCAAACAAGCATTCAAACAACAAAAACGTTAGTACCCAAAAGTACCTACCTACCGGTAGGATTTGCATGCATCGATATTAAAAAGGTAAAAACAGCAAATAGTGTCAATGCCTAGCCATAGGCACAAAAACATCAAACAAACACAAAATAAAATTGTTTTGGTGAGCAAACGGGCGAAACCATTGTTTTAAAACAAACCATTCACGGAGTAGGGGTGGGTTGCGGTGAACTTTCGGCGTCTTCTTCGTCAAACTCTTCATCACTTGCAAAGGCCGGGCAGATGTCTTCGGGGAATTTGGGGAGCAGTTCGGCTAAATTTGGGTTTGCTTCAGCCATGATCTGGTTTGACACCTCATCCCTATCCCTTGTATACATCCAAAATGATTGAGTGGACCTGTTTTGAAACCTTTGCTCTGCTTCCATCAACTCGACTCGGTATGTGAGCTTCTTCACAACTCTCAACAGCTCAGCCATGGGATCGGTGCTACTCGTGCTTGCGGTACCTGTAGGAGGTTGTTGGAGTGGTGTACGAGGTGTGCCCACATTATGCTCCTCAGCTATGCGCACAGTGGGGTTAACAATCTCCACTGTGGGAATCTCTGCAGCAGGTTCGTTGGGAGGAGTGGTGATATGGCGTCCCATCTTGCGGATGGTTTGGACGCTGATGTTACTCGTGGAGTCAAACCACTGATCCTCCACTGAGGAGGGAACACCCGCGTCTATCATTAGTCGAGTAATGAGGCAAGGAAGGGGTAAGACTACCTTCTTTCGGGTCCTCGCTTGATCAATAGCCGCATGCATGACTATCCCAACGTTGATTTTTCTTCCAGTGAGCACGCAGTATAAGAGGGCACATTTATGCATGGACAGGGTTGTATCGTGCGATGTAGGGGACAAAGAGGCACGAAGAAATTGAAACCAAATAGCGGCCTCGGTGGTGAGGGAGCTAGCGTTTAGGCAACTTCTTTGGCCATCTTTGTTCCAAGGTTTCCCTTCTATCGCTATTTCTTTCAAAATAAGGTCCTCATCTGCTGGGGTCATTTTTTTCAAAAATTTTGCAAATTCGCACATACCCTGGCTCCTTCTTCCCAACACCCGATTAATTTCTCCTGGATTGTAACTTACTGGCTTTCCTCTAACTACCACAGTGGGTTCCTTAGATTGCGATGCTTCCGCGTAAAACTCACGAACTAATGAGGCATTTGCGCGTCGATTGGCCTCGGCCAAAATCGACCAGTCTTGCGCTATGATTCGATCCTTAACAAAAGGATTTGCCTTAACAAACTCTGGGTCAAAACCCCTCTCCAACTTAATCTTTTGTTTAGCAATGCACTCATAGTGAGCAGCCACCTCCGGAGAAGTGAACTGCCTTGGCACCCCACTAGGGACATGTGAAGTGCCCATTGTGGAGTGATGTGGGTTTTGGGTTTGAGTTTGGTCATCCCCAACATCAGCATCCACAGAGGATGAACTTAAAGAGTGTTCGAAACTGGTACCTTTCCTTGACGATCGTTTTGCCGGTCTTTTTGATGGTTTTTTTCGGTGCCGCGGTCAGCCCAGACCTGGTGACCATTCCTCTCTTTCTCATGGCCCGTAGAATAGGATTCTCCCCACTGTGGGCATCCTTTGTCATTGTCTTTCTTGCCAAATCTTCCCCAAGCTTTCGGTATTCCTCCTGATAATCTTCATCCACCTTTCTCTGCAACTCTTCATCTTCAACAAAAACCTCCGTCTCAGCCTGTTTCCTTTCTTCCTCGAGAATCCTTTCTTTCTCAGCCTTCAACCTTTCTTCCTCCTTTCTCCTTTCTCCTTTCTTCTTCCTCCTTGCGAACCCTTTCTTCTTCTTCTTGTCGTCTCCGCTCGACCTCTTCCTTTCGTTTTCTAATGGCTTCCATTTTTTGTTTGAACTCCTCTGCCAAGCGCCTCTCTTCTTCCTCGGCTAAAAGTGCTTCGGTCTCAAATTGGACGACACTGGTGTTAGCGATTTGAGAGGATGACATAGCCTTTGGGCTTTCAAGATGTGAAGAACCCTCGTCAGGTGCGCCGGATTTTACAGTTGTATCGCCGGAGACCGGCGGCGGTTCGTTGAGGTCGCCGGTGATGTTTTCTGGTGGTTGTCCTTCGATGATCCTTCGACGTACGGCCGCACATGTGCTTGCATCAGGGTTGGTGTTTAGCCTCTTGCTTCTTGCCATTTCTAGGGTTTTAGGAAGGGTTTTGTGTTGGTGGTTTTTTTCGTAGAGAGAGAAATGAAGAAGAAAAGATGCTGGGTAAATTTGGGAGCAAAGGTGGTTTTTGGGAGGTTAAGGTGGTTTTTGGATTTTTGGAAATGGTTTAGTTGTTTTTCTTTTCTAAAAAAGGGGGAAACCGTCAGATAGAGAGAGAGAAGACAATGATAGTCTTTTCTTGGAACAAAGCAAAAAGGGACAATTGGCAGCCAAGGGTGACACTAGGTGTAAGAAAAAGGTGATGTGTGTCAGCCTTGGGCCACCCAAAATTGTCCTTTCATCCGTCAGATAGGGAGTGGGGAGCGCAGGGACATGCATTTTCCCCACTGCGAAGCCTTTTCCTTGATTTTCCTTCAAAAAGTGGCACGTTCTTCTACACACATTAAAACAACTACCAAGCAGAATTAAAAAGACCAGAAATACTAAAAACGCAGCAAATAACTGAAATAAAATATTTACAAGCGGTCCCGATGTTTCTTAATTAATGCGGGGTGGAGAGTGGGTAGGGATGTGGGCACTCTCGTTCAGAAAATGCTTCACCCTTTGCCCATTGACTTTGAACGTTTGACCAGATTGTGGGGACTTCAGCTCCACTGTTCCAAAGGGACTTACCTTGACAATGGTATATGGTCCCGTCCAACGAGATTTTAGCTTACCTGGAAAGAGTTTAAGACGAGAATTGAACAATAATACCTGCTGTCCCTCCATGAACTCCCTATGGTTAATCCGACGATCATGCCACATCTTGGTCTTCTCCTTATACAACTTTGCGTTTTCATAAGAGTGATAACGCAACTCTTCTAACTCATGCAACTGTAGAGTCCTTTTGATTCCCGCAGCACCTTCACTCATGTTAAGCTCTTTAAGGGCCCAAAATGCCTTGTGCTCCAATTCAATCGGTAGATGGCAAGCTTTGCCAAAAACTAATTTAAATGGAGACATTCCCAAAGGCGTTTTATAGGCCGTTCGGTAGGCCCAAAGAGCATCATCGAGTTTGGTTGACCAATCTTTTCGGTGCGGTTTAACAACTTTTTCTAAAATTCCTTTGATCTCACAGTTTGAAAGCTCGGCCAAACCGTTGGTTTGCGGGTGGTATGCGGTGGCCACTCTACGATGTATGTCATATTTAGCAAGAACCAAGGCCATGACTTTGTTTATAAAATGGGTGCCTTCGTCACTAATCAATGCCCGTGGTGTTCCAAATCTAGTGAAAATATTTTTATGCAAAAATTTCACCACGGTGTTGCCATCATTAGAGTGACATGCGACGGCTTCTACCCATTTCGAAACATAGTCTACCGCAACCAAGATATAAAAATTATTATTGGAATTTGGAAAGGGTCCCATGAAATCGATCCCCCAAACATCAAAAAGTTATACCTCTAGAATGTTATTAAGAGGCATCTCATTTCTTTGCGACATATTCCCGGTGCTTTGGCATTGCTCACAACTTTTTACACACTCATAAGAGTCTTTAAACACAGTGGGCCAAAAGAACCCACTTTGCAAAAATTTTGCAGCAGTGCGGTTTCCACCAAAGTGGCCACCGTAGTGGGATGCGTGACAACCATGGAGTATTTGATGTTGCTCACTCCCGTGGACACATCGCCTCAATATTTGGTCCGTCCCTATCTTATATAAGAAAGGATCGTCCCAAACATATTGACGAGTGTCATGTAAAAACTTCTTAAATGGTTGTCCATTCATCCCATGGGGCTTAAGTCCACTTGCTAAAAAGTTCGCAATATCAGCATACCAAGGAATATTATTTTCATGATGTTGAGCGGATAACAATTGCTCATCGGGAAAATTTTCTCTTACCGGAGTGGGATCAACAGTGCCCACTATCTTCTCGAGCCTGGACAAATGGTCGGCTACTTGATTGCTTGTTCCTTTCCTGTCGACGATTTCAAGGTCAAATTTTTGTAGCAATAAAACCCATCTAATTAACCGAGGCTTAGAATCAGCCTTAGTAATTAAATATTTTATTGCTGCATGATCAGTGTGCACTATGACCTTCGTTCCTATCAAGTATGACCTGAAACGATCAAAAGCAAACACCACCGCAAGTAATTCTTTTTCAGTTACAGTGTAATTAATCTGAGCTTCAATTAGCGTTTTACTTGCATAATAAATGGGGTGAAAAACTTTGTTCTTTTTTTGTCCGAGAACAGCCCCCACAGCCCAATCGCTGGCATCACACATCACTTCGAATGGGAGTGACCAGTCAGGAGTGGTCACTATGGGTGCTGTGACTAAAGCTTCCTTGATTTTTTCAAAAGCTTCTCGGCATTCTTGGGTAAAAATGAAGTCTTTTTCGTGTTGTAATAGGTTACATAGGGGTTTTGTAATTTTCAAAAAATCCTTGATGAACCTCCTATAAAAACCTGCGTGTCCCAAAAAACTTCGGATACCTTTCACCGTTGTGGGTTCGGGAAGTTGTGCCACTACCTCAAGCTTGGCTTTATCGACTTCCAACCCTCTTTTTGAGACAAGATGACCTAGGACAATACCTTCTTCTACCATAAAATGGCATTTTCCCAATTTAAAATAAGGTCGTGGGCCTCACATCTCACTAAGCTTTTTTCTAAATTTCCCAAGCAGTTGTCGAATGATGTCCCTATTACAGAAAAGTCATCCATAAAAACTTCTATGGTGTCCTCAATCATGTCGGAAAAAATGGCCATCATACAACGTTGGAAAGTGGCTGGGGCATTACATAGACCAAATGGCATCCTCCGGAATGCAAAGGTACCGTAGGGACAAGTAAAGGTGGTCTTTTCTTGGTCCTCGGGGGCTATGTGGATTTGGTTGTATCCGGAGTATCCATCTAGAAAACAATAAAATTCCTTTCCCGCTAACCTATCAAGCATTTGGTCAATGAAAGGTAAGGGGAAATGGTCTTTCTTAGTGGCCAAATTGAGTTGTCTATAGTCCATGCATATTCTCCATCCCGTGACAGTCCTAGTGGGAATGATCTCGTTCTTTTCGTTCTTTACTACGGTCGTCCCTCCCTTTTTAGGGACACATTGGACGGGGCTCACCCAACTACTACTGGCAATGGGATAGATAATACCGGCATCTAACCACTTCAAGACATCTTTTTTAACTACCTCCTTCATGATGGGGTTCAACCTTCTTTGAGGTTGGACTTTCCCCGGGTGGTCACTTTCCAAGTTAATCTTATGTTGACATAAAGAGGGGCTAATTCCTCGAATGTCCGCTATGGTCCAACCAATTGCTCCCTTATGCTTCATCAACAAATCGATCAGAAGTTGTTCTTGTTTCTCACTAAGTTTGGAAGAGATAATAACGGGAAGTTTATTATCCTTAGCGAGATAAGCATATTTTAAATGGGAAGGCAATGGTTTAAGCTCTAACTCGGGAGGTTGTTCTATTGAAGGGGGTTGAACATCTCTATCTTTAAAGTCCAGAGGTTCAAAAGCTGCAACCATTTCGTTACACTCCTCCTCAAAAGTGTCATCACTCTCTGATTCAGAGTGCTCACTGTCATTCCCCACTGTGGGAACTGTACTCCCCACTGTGGGCAGTGTGTCAAGACTGTGGGTTCCATAAATCGAACTCAAGGCAAAGCAATCTTCGGTATCTATATATTTAAGAGACTTAAACACATTGAATGTCACCTCTTGGTCATTAACTCTCATCGTGAGTTCCCCTTTGTGCACATCAATCAAAGTACGTCCGGTTGCAAGAAACGGATGCCCTAAAATGATTGGGATTTCTTTATCGGCCTCATAATCTAGAACTAGAAAATCGGCGGGGAAGATAAATTTATCTACTTGGACCAAAACGTCTTCTATTTTTCCTTTGGGATAGGCAATGGACCGGTCGGCTAGTTGTAATGTCACGGTTGTGGGTCTAGCCTCTCCAATACCTAACTTGTTAAAAATGGACAGCGACATCAAATTGACACTAGCTCCTAGATCACAGAGTGCTTGACCTACTTCTTGTCCTCCTATTGTGCATGGAATGGTGAAACTACCCGGGTCTTTCAACTTAGGTGGAATCTTGCTAGTAAGGAGGGCACTACATTCTTCGGTCAAAGCCACAGTTTCAAACTCACCCAACTTTCTTTTTTTGTTCAAAATATCCTTTAAAAATTTAACATAGCTTGGCATTTGCTCGAGAGCCTCTACCAAGGGTATGATAATGTGAAGTTGTTTAAAAATGTCTAAGAATTTCTCAAATTGAACATCGACATTTTTCGGCTTCATTCTTGCAGGAAAAGGAATACTTCGTGGGTCAATTTGAGCTTGTTGTGGTATTGGCTTTGGAATAGTAGGCTTTGGGATAGGTCCAAGAGTGGGAAGGTCAGGGATGTCGGTCCCCACTGTGGGGATCACAGTGACTTGAGGAGTGCCCACTGTGGTGCTCACAGTGGGTTTTTGAGGTGAATCATCAGATTCAAAAACGATATTTTTCAGATCCTTTCCACTCCTCAGTGTTATGGACTTGACATGTTCTGGTCCTCCTATCACCCTAGCTTGCTCGGTATCACTAGGTAACGTTCCTGGTGGTCTATTCTTAACTTCAACGGCTAGTTGTCCTACTTGGGTCTCTATATTCCTAATGGCTGCTTGAGTTTGATTCATAAAACCCTTGAGAATTGACTCGATCGATTGTTGAACCTCAGCTGGTTGGTTGGATCGTGGTTGGTATGGTTGTGGGGACTGCCCTTGGTGAAAGTTCTGTGGGTGCTGCCCACTGTGATGTGATTGAAATCCAGGGGGGTTGTGTGGTCTTTGCTGGATATGACTCGGCTCTTGGGGTTGGAGTCCTTGATTACCAGACCAGGAGAAATTCGGATGATTTCTCCAACCTGGATTATAAGTCTGCGAATAAGGGTTGTTCCTCGGATTGGTTCCTATAACATTAACAGATTCGGGATTTGCTGGGCAAAAATCAAAAACATGCTCCTCTCCACAGAGGGATCAGTTTTCAGGGAGATGCGTTGCTGAATTGACTTGGCCTCTATTTTGATTTAAAACGATTTTGGTCAAGGCCACCAATTGCGCATTCATGGTTTTAAGTGCCTCGGAATCGATGGTGTTGGTCTTTGATATGGGTGCTCTCGGATTTGACCATTCGGTATTGTTGTTGGACACTTTTTCTAAGATTTGATATCCTTCGTTGTAAGTCATACTCGTAAATGTTCCACCGGCTGTTGCATCTAAGATGATTTTGGCTGCATTGGAAAGACCATTGTAAAAGATCTCCAATTGGATGCAATGTGGGATGCCATGATGTGGGCACTTTCGAAGTAAATCTTTAAATCGTTCCCATGCATCCGAAACTTGGTACGTGCGAAATGTGTGTTTTAATCGCAGTGGGTTGCAAACTGTCCACAGTGGGAAGTGCAAGTGTACACTGTCCACTATGATCGTCACAGCAAGTAATAGTTGGTAAAATACCAGAATCGAATCCACAGGGACTGGACAATCAAGACAATATGGTTCTCATGAGCTCCTTTTACAAGTTTCAACTAGAGAGGAAAATAATACTTTGGTTTGGTTTGGTGAAATGGCTATTTTAACGATTTTACTAAGATTAAAAAGGAGGAATGTAGGTTAGATTTTCCCTAGATTTTATACCAAATACTCGGTCCTAAAAATGATCCTTGTATTCTAGGTGGGCATTTTCGCTAGAAAAGCTCGGTTACAAAATACTCACACCGTTAGATAAAAATCCCATACTCTTAGTACTTGTTGTTTTGTCAATGGTAATCTCTAAATGGACCTTTTCAGGCCTCGATGGAATGTGTAGAGACAAATACTCTAAGTGTTTTTAATACACAAATTAGCTTGCCTACTACTCCAGTGGGCAGAGATTAGCTCACTATGCCGACCTCACTTTCGTAAGTGTCATAAGAATTCTTTCGAATCCCCTAGCATCATTCAAGCTCGTGTCACTGCGTTCTACTTATTTCTAAGTTAAGAACTAGACTTTAGATCCTTGCAAGTGATCGGCTTGTTCGCATCCTTGGGTAAATATCGAGAATGAATGACCAAAACAACAAATATTCTAAGTATAAAGATTACTCAAGCATTTTTAATAAAATCCAGGTACTTCTCTTTCCTACATCCCAAAGGATGTTTAGCCTAGCATTTCCGAAGTAAAGAAAACAAAAGATGAAGATTTGCACATAATAAAACTGAAAGTGACTTGAATTAACTGCTCACAGTGGGGAACGAGAAGTCGTCCCTGCACTGTGTAATACGAACTACAATTTAAACTAAGAAAGTAAATTACTGGAAATTAAAGCTAGTTACTGCAGTAAATAAAAGACTAAAGCTAATGTGGTAGTTGAGAGAATTTAAGACTAAAAGTATTCAAGGATGATAACCAAGCATGCATTTAATGGCACCCAAGTGCTCCTTTATATACTAGGAGAAGGAGTTGGGTATTACACAAAAGAGGTGGGTCTTCCAATGGGTAAAAACTGCTGAGTTGTGGCAGAATTCAGCTCCTTGTGCAATTCTTTTATCCAATGGTCCCTTCTCCAAGTCAATCTCCAAGTACAAAGAGGTGTACTTGATGCTATCTTCAATGAGAACTACCTTGTACTTCTCCAGCCATTTCTCTGCCATATGAACCTTCCTCCTCCATAAAATTAGATCCCAACGAATAGTTTCTTTTTGATCAGCTCGAAGAGTGGGGACCCGGAGTGGGCACAACAGTGGTCACTGCAGGATAAAACGTGAAAAACACCCAAATTCCACCAAATAGTTCATTAAATACTATGGTTCACTCCTTTTGCTCATTTTCGAGAATTATAATAAGAATGTGGGTTTTAAGAAGTGAAATGGCTAAAATTGACAAAATAAAGTGGAAAATAAATGGAAATAATAACTCTAAAAATAGAGTTATCAATGGGCCACCAAAAAGGATCAATTAAGGTGAGGACCAAGCCTAGGACCAATCCAGGCACAAGTAGTCATATTTTTGGAAAATCGGGAGGATCGATCCTCATTTTGATTTGAATAAAGCTTGGTCAAAGGTCCAATAAAAACCCTAAAAACCTCGTCAAAAGCCCAAAAAACTTGTTCAAACTAGAATTCAAAAATAAAAAAAGTTCGGTTGAGGTGTGACACAAGCTTGAAGGGCCGATTCAGACTCAGTTTTCTAGACCGGCCTAGTACTTCCATGGACCTGACTTTTTCTCTTTGATGACGACCCAGGCTTTCTAGAACCGGTGTTTGTGATCTCTAATCAAGGGTAGGCCTTCTACACAAATAGAATGAACATTGCATCGTACACATATACAACTAGTATTATAAAATGAAGTTATACATATCAAATAATTACTAATTCTAAATATATTATGTATTTATCCATCTTTAAATGTAAAACTTCTAACAGTTAAGCCACTAATATGTAGCGTTATATGAGGAGGAGCTAGTTAATGACAAATCTAAGGCTTTGTAGTATAAAAACTTATCTAAATCCCTGAAATTGAAGTATTCTTATTGACCATCTCAATGAAAGGACCAAATCCCGCACTATACCTATTTTGGCATAAAATCATCTCTAAATATTGCATCATTTTAGTCTTATAAACAGTAAACCACCAAATCAAGACTATTTATGTTAAGATTTTGAAATTTACAAATTGGTCCTTCAACTTTAAGATTTATGTTCTTTCACTTTATTTCATTGTCTAATAGCATTTTCATACATTAGAAATATATTACCCTTTAAGTTCTAACATATTTTATTTTATTTTATTCAACTAATTTAAAAAAAGTATTGATAATCTACTTACATAATGACATTTTCAATTAAAGCACACCACTAATATATATTGGTTTAATTTGTATAATACCATAATTTAAGTTATGGTGAAATATGAATACATAATATAATTTGTAGAGTAAACAAATATTGGGATAAAATTGAAAATGTTTGTAAAGAAAATAAATAAGAATATACTTAGATATCTCATCAGGTATAAAAGTTACCATTTTTTCATTAAAATAGTACAAAACTTGATCATCAACACTTGTGTGCTTTTGCTCAAATTGACTTACACTTCGTTTGTTTTTTAAGAGGTGCTAAAGTCTGAAGTCTGGTTTCACTTCTGTTTTTTAAGAGATGGGGCTGAAGTCTGAAATCTGAATCAAAAAGACTGTTTGTTTTTTTAAATGTAAGATGACAACGTCTGAATATGTATAATTGTTTATTTTCTGCCTTAAAAGTACATTTTGATCCAACCATAATAGAAAATATGAACCAAGTTTCATAACAATTAAAATTGATTTTCATGTCGATAAGAGAATTCCATAACCTATATGCAGATCCGGGTATTATGGAGTTCCAAGTGATCAAACTCTTATTTTCGGCCAATTTGAATACATTGGGATTATAGCGTTTTTCACATATTAGTAGGCATGATAACACGTCTAAATAGCCAGACCATGAATTTCTTTCCTAAGCTTTAACACACCAGTGTCGTAGAATATGCATATAATTAACCGTTTTCAAGTAGCCGAGGCAATGGTATTCCAAATTATGATGTTTAATTCTATGTTTCTGATTTGCACATGATAAAAAAATGAAGAGGCTTCCCTCCACATGCACTTAGTTGCGTAACCTGAAATTAAGGCATTTCGTCGAACAACTTGCGTGCAACATTCAAGTCTCCACAATTTCCATACTTTTTCTCATAGGCATGTTGTCCAATTCATCCCAGTTTGATGTTCCATACATTTCTCACAGGCATTCAAGCACCAGACACAAAAGAAGACCAAATCCCACACAACTTCATTTCAATCCTTGATTTTTTTTTTGCAAGGCAACAACCACCACCAACTTTTATTACCAAATTCACCAACCACAACAAAACCAATCATCCGAGCAGCAGCAAAACATAACAGTAAGAAGGCATGATTTGCAAGCAGTAAACCAACACCAAAATAAAACAAACCAGAGAGATCACAGCGCCTCCCAACCAACACGAGCATAAACTATATGAGCTAAATTACAACAACGAAAAAGACCTCTCGAACCTGATTACCGAAACCTCCAAATCCCACACAACTTCTTGGATGAAGGAGAGGTCAATAACGTTGATCGTTGCTTCACAGATTGATGGAGGGCGCGATTGATGAGAGAGATTTCGATCGATGCTTCGTAGATCGATTGGATGAAGGATCGATGATGCTTCACGAATTTGAGATGAAGGAAGGGTGCGAATCGATGAGAGGGAATAAGTGGTGATAAGCGGTTATCTTTTCACTTTATAAATCAGAGCACGGTAAGAGGTATAAACCTCTTATCACTGAAAAGAAACAAACAATCTTAATTCTCCAAACTCTTATTCGGTCAGACTAAAGTGGATAATAAGAGTTGATTTTAGAAAAACAAACACTACCTTAGAGTGCGGGTTATTTACTAAAGTTACCGTCATCTTTCTATATTTAACCCTTTGGTGACAGTTTATGACGTGCGTCTATTTTCATGGAAACCACGTGCCACATGTCAAATCACAGTGGTAATGTCAAAAGAAACCGTTTGCAGGACATCCTTTCAACGTCGTTTCACTATCTTTTCACTCAATACAATTTTGAGTATAAAAACCAATTTTTAACGCAAAAATTATTTATGCTTTCAAAACTCTCTGATTTTTCCCTCTACACTTCATCTCTCTCTCTCTCTCTCTCTCTCTCTCTCTCTCTCTCACTATTCTTCGAGATTTCACACCTGCAACAATGGCCTCTCGAGCAAACTCTGACAACTCGAACAACAACATCCAAGGAAGCATCGCTCGCTCAACCGAAGGAGAAAACTAATACCTCGTACCTCTACAAATCAAACCCAAAAACCACATGCTTGATTTGAAAACCACTAATTTCCAAGGTTACGAAAAAAAATCTCATCAAATACCTCCAAACCCATGTTCTTGAACCTGTTCTTAAATTTATACCGCAAGCGTACGTGTTATGTAGCATAAGGGTCGTTCATAGGGAGGTGGCAGTCTAACATTAACCACTTAATAATCATAGACTAGTTATGCAGATCAAATAATTAATTGGTTATTTAACTAATTGGACAATAAATAAACAAGATTAAGGAAATAGGGTACAATATGAAGCAAGTAACGGTAGAACTAAGAGAAATAAATGATAACTACATTTAAAGGGGCACTGGGTAACGTCAACCTCGGATTTCGATAATGGTGAGAATTCGTTTGCAAAACTACTTCAACCCTTTCTCGAGATGGGAAAACTTTTCTAGCCAAGATACATATTTATTTTCGCAATATATATACATTGGGAAGAGATATTGAGAATTAAAATGAACATATTTCCCAATCAACGCCCCTAACATGTTAAGACCGTTGTCTGATCAATTTGACCCAAGTAAAAGACTACACATTCATTTTCATCAAAAACCAATCGAATTAACTAAACGCTTTGTTATAAACCAATTAAATCAACTTCAACTTTCGTTAAAAATCGAAATGGATTAAAACCCAACATTTCGTTTTAAAAACAATAAATCAATACCAAAACTTCGATCCTAAGGAACGATTACCCAATAAAACGAATATTGAATCGAGGCCAAACAACCAATTGCTTATTTAAACTCCAACAAAATTAAAGACAAGCGTAACCTAGACTAACAAAATAACTACATTAGGTGTAATCTAAAGACAATTAACTTTAACTAAAATAAACAAAATCAAACAATGAACAATTAGAAGAACATTTGCAGAAATTTAACCTAATGTGCAGAAAATTAAAAGGATGCAAAGATGAATGAAGTGTGATAATTAGAATAGAGTAGATAGAGTAGAGATGCATAGAAGTTGAGAGTAACGAGGTATGGGATAAGAAAGATGCAGAAAACCGAAACTTTAACTATCAAGAGATAAGAGAGGTTCAAGAAAGAAAAACTAAGAACGATTCATTGAATTAATAGTATTCAAACAAGACGGAAATCAATTAACTAAACTAAAGAGACAGGGAAGAAGATACTCAATACGAATGGAGATCAAATGTAATCGATCTCCAATGGCATGTGCTTCAAGAACGATGAATCTACTTCCCCAAGATTGGTGGATATTGATCAAAGATTGGTGGATATTGATCAAAGAGAAACCTATAGAAAAATAAAAGGCTAAACCCAAAAGTTTTAACAGCCCAACAAAAATTCAGACCTTCCGTGTCCGCGAAGAAATCCTTTACTAGTGCGAAAGCAAACAAATTGAAATTAAGAGTTCTGGAGGGTTTTTGTCGCGCCCATGAAGTTATCATTCGCGCCTGCAAAGCACGACAAAATCTCTAAACTTTAAGATCTCGACTTTTAGCTCAATCTCTTCATCAACAAGGGTACTCATCTTTGCTTTCTTCACTTCCTTATCGGCGTCACTCTTCAATCCTTTCGAGTCATCCATCATGTCGCCTCCAACACTCGTATAATCTACACAAAATCGTAACAAAAGCATAAAAACTATCCCAAAAACCATTCCGACCGTGATTAGAGAAAGAAATGGAAAATAACAATACAAATGCATGAAAGGACTAAGCAACGGACTAGAATGCATGACAAGTGCAACTAAAATTGCACAAAGTTAGGTGTATAAAATGAACTTAACAAACCGCCCACAAACTAAACTTTCTTATCCCCATGAAAGAAATAAAACCTATTTAGGCGGAAAAAGAAATGAAAGAAATAAAGAATGACGAAAACCTCTTAAGATGTCAAAACGAGTTATCCCACAATCTCATAGAACATAATCAGGCATTAAGATCACATACACAACTAAATTCCATGAGTTGGATTAAAGAAAAGTAAGTAGGAACAAATGAAAACCAAAGTATCTCACCGTCACATAGCGATCAAGCATATCGCAAAAAATAATCGCAACCCAAGAAGATTTCACGAACATATCATAGCTGCTAAGGGAGGGATAGTGATTTATATGGATGGAAGCTTATTGAATTTATTCTCGAGTCCAAGAGTTTAACATAGTAATACGTGCAATGAGGGCTTTGGGGCACAGTTAGGGGTTAAAGGTGGGATTAGGCTCCGTTATTGGTGTTAGGGATTTTACCGGTTTATGTTATTTTTGTATGCACATAAGGGTTCTTTTCCTATTGTTTTTGATGGATTGAAGGCTTAAATTTCATGAGATGAAGACCTCTCATATATTTATGATAAACCTGGATGAAAAACCATTCAAAAGTATAGAAGTACACCTCGACGAGAGGTAACACACAAGAAACGAGAAAATGGGATTGATTATATATGCGTCAATCCAAAATACCCAAAATCACAATAGGTAATTCCATCCATAATTGTCACGTTGTTGTAATGTAGGGGACTATGGTACGCAAACTTATCCTAAAAGGCTACGTGGAACAACATGCTTAATTGTATGTGCAAGTGACATCTAAGGTAGCATAATTCCTATAAAATTCATTTAACAACATGGAAAATAGACAATGTCAAATTCGTAAACCAAAACACTCAAGAATGCAAAATGAGATATGGTGTACTACGAGTATTAACATAAAGGATAATGATCAAAAACTTTTTTATATGCAACCTAGACAAGTAAAATGCAAAATAAGATGATACTATATGCAAAGAAAAAGAAAAAAAGGAAGAAAAAGGAACACCCACCCACAAGCAAAGAGGAGCATTGTCCTCAATGCTCGGGTAAGAGTGTAGGAAAGGAAAAAGAAATCACGGTAGAGTGGGGAAATGGCCCTGGTCATAATGATACTACATCATTCGCTCTTAGTTGTGCAAAATTTGGCCCATGTCTCTTCTCATATCAACAACAAATGCATTAATACGACTCACAAAAGCATGCAAATCAAGCTCAGGTGGAGGCTGGTCCTCTGGTAGATGGTCAGACTGATGGAGAGGCTCATAAAATTTCCAATTTATGGTAGGAATGACTTCTTCTATCTCAACAAGGGGAGATGGAAGTGTGACCGGGTGATGCTCTTGGCCAATGAACCTGTAAAATCTACCTCGGTCAGGTGTCGGTTCAATCACGTGAGCTGTGTGCGGAGGTAAATGAGGTCAAGTGAGTTTGTGGTGCTAACAGGTTTCCATTCAGTGGGAATGGTCGGTGAAAGTGTGGGTTAGGTGGCTATCATTGTGATAAGACCACCAAAACAAATGTCCTCTGAAGTGGACTCTTATGCTCTATAAAATTTGTCAAGTATTGTGGATCCCAGATTAGTGCAATGTAGTAGAAATCAATAAGAAATAATCAATAAGAACAATGATTTCAATTCGTCATCCATATAACATTCATAAACTTTCAGAGTGTTTACAATATATTTTCAATTGTGATTATGACGATTAACCTAAACAACAGGCTAAATAAAACTATTTATATCTACGCTAAACTAACCAGGCCCATGGCCCATTACAAACATTAAGCCCAAATATATAGTTACAATATATTCCCTTGAACTTCCATTCAATTAGATTTTAATCCCAACAATCTCCCCCTTTGAATCGAAGTTCAATTTCGTGCCAGTTCGAAACGTATCTTTTCCGGAGTGCAAAAGGAATCTCGAAGCTTCGGATGGCTTTACGGAACTCAATGCGATCTTCAACAATTTCTAAGGCATCTCAGGCGTTTGTTTCGTTTAGACTTGCAACAAACAAAATCCGGAGTTCTTTTTCCTTGGTAATTGTATCTCTTAAAGCATCTCTGACCTTTAACAGAGTTCCATCGCAGAATCTTTCTACTTGACTGAAGCGGAGAAACTTCTCTTCATTCTGTTCGTTGAGATAGACGATTCCGAATTCTGATTGTAGCAGGAGACCGTTGACAGGATACATCTTCAATTCAGGGGATTTCTGATCGGGTTACAACAAGTTGATCTTTTTCGTCCGGTGCTCGACTCCCAACTGAAAATCAGTAATATATGACATCATTACCTTGTGTTTCAGGAATCGCTTTACAGCTTGAAGCGCTTTGGTGATGTGGAGCGGTTGGATCGTTCGAGTTCAGAGGTCTTTGAGGATAGCGTGAAAATTGTTCAGTCGGAGATTCTTGAAGTCGGATTTAGAGAATATCTATTCTTTCCCATCTTCTCTTTTGACGGTAAAGACTGGGTACCAGATCTTCAGAATGCGGCCGGATCGGATGTTGATGACTTTGGTGATCTTGTGTTTGGTTCAGACTTGACTGATCGGTAGACACATTTTCATGACCTCTAAATATTGTTTCTTATAGACGTCGTCGAACTTTGCTAATCCGAGGCAGAAGGCTGGATCAAGCACACACAGTTTGTGGACGAACAACCTCTTCAGGGAGTCTTCAAGGAAAGGAATCAATATTATGATTTTCTCCCATCTGACAGGTTGTGGTGGTTGATCAGAAGCGGTTTGTTGCTGAGGAGATGTCGGTGGTGCTAAAGTAGAAGTTTCAGGAATCAGATTAGCATAGGCGGGTGTACTCTGAATGGATTGCAGCAAGAACTGATCGTAATCAAATTCGTCGTCGACATCGGAAGGGACGATCAAGTTTACCTCGGAGTTTATTGCACTGGCGGCTTTTTCATACCATGCATTTTCTGTTTCCGGATTGATCTCCGAGTCAAGATCTATCATTTCAAATTTTGACCTTTCCGATGTGGTGTAGACGATCAATTCTTGAGATGTCCATATCAATGACCATCTCGGCTAAACTTAGCGGTGTTTGTGGCTGATCTTCTGATGGTGCCACGGTTGATGGTTCCAGTTGAACCATTGAAGTAGATTCGATGTTGATTGGCTCGGACTCTGATAATCTTTGACGCTTGTTCTCCCCCTCATGGTGATCAGGATCATCCTGGTCATCGTGGGAGCATTTGAGTCAGCCAGCTTGACTCTTATAGGTATTTTCGAGAGAGGCGACCCTGTCGGACAAAGTTGTAAGGGCGTTCTGAACGTTCTTTAGGTTCGTGTCAAGCTGATCCAACCGGGTGTTGATGGATGACGGTTGAGTAGATGCTTGTGATTGGAGTACTGATATTAGATCTGCTTCGGTTGAGGAGTCAGTGTTGGTGTGTTGGAGTAGTTGGGCGAGGAGCATGGTCTTTAGGTCGTCCACCGAGTAAGATTGCTGAGCAGGTGCCGGTGGAGGTGTTGGTGCGGTTTTGGGTTCTACCACTTTCTCCTTCCCTTTGAGTAAGCTATTGACCTTGTCGAGCTCTATTCTGAACTCTTGTTCCATTGCTTCGCGGACAGCCTTTAAGGCGCCATCCAGATATTTCCTTGACACAAAGTTAGGTAAATCACCGCCGGGATCACTTAGATTACCCGTTGAGGTTACAACTGTTGATTCAACAGAAGTACCACCTACGGTCATAGCTGGCATGATGTTAACTATGGTAGGATTTCCATCCGATCCTCGTAATCCATTCAGGGGCAGACTTACTATGGATGTTCCGACTGGTTCACTTAATTCACCGATGTTAGCAGTCTCGATCTGTGTCCTAGCCAAAGAAGGTATATAGACTCAATAGTGCAGTGAAAGAAGTCGAGAACGGGGGAGGCTGTTCTCTAGTTTCAATATCGAAACTCTCCGAGTGAGAGAACGATAGACTTTGTGCTATGTCCCCGTGAGAAATTGAAACAACCAGCTGTTGAGAGCTGGTTGAGTGGCTAGGGAGGTCGTGCAATTGCGTTGCTAGGTCCACGACGACTTCTTCAATGTCTCGCCCCAACGGATGAGACGAGGCAGCAGGTGTGGCTACCTGGGCGACACGGGTTCGAAGACGCTCATTTTCCGCTCTACTTAATAAGCTCTCCCTCTCATGATTCTTTTTCGATCTCCATCCTCTCCGTCTCACTTGTTCTAAATTTTCAACTAAATCTCCCTCCTCTCTCCTTATGTCTCCTGTAATAGGCTCGGATGTAGGGATTTCGGAGGGTGTGGGTGAGTTGGATGGAGTTTCGTCGGTCATGGGTGGGCGACGTCTGATACGGGATGCTATCATTGATATACGGATGGCTCGTTCTATATCGGAGTTGGTGGTTTCAGAATCAAGGACGTCGGTTTGGGTGTATGGAGATATCGGTTTAGCGGTGTCGGTTTCGAGGTCTTGATCAAGCATTGAGGCAGTGATGACCGGGATCTCGTGTAGGGCAGTCGACGGTCCGGCGTCATCGGTGGTACGGGTGGTCGAGATAGTATGTGGAGGGGTAGGTAGTCTAGTTGTAGACGGTCGGGAAGGTTGGCTCGTGGAGGGTCGGGTGGCATGGCTTGTACTGGCATGCGAATCCTCCGTACCACCCGCTTCATTTCCCCTCACAGAGTGTACTCTCAGCATGTCCCGTCCAGGAGCCCCAGCTACCCGGACTCTACCGCCTCTTGTCCTAGGACCCTGACGTCGCTCGGGCCTAGCTCCTTGGGGTGGTCCCTCCGGCTCTGGATGGACCACAGGAGCACCTAACGGTCGCCTATATTCTAACACACTCGGTGTCTGTGGATTCGCATATGCCAGTAAGGCTTCGGGTATACGCATGGCTTGTGCATTGGATGGGTTGAGAATTACAAGGTAATGTAAGCTAAAAGGAGGACATACCGGGTGGTTTGAGCGTCTTAGAATGGCCGGGTTTGCGTCCATGTGTTGATGGATAGCAAGCTGAAGGAATGGGAGATAAGGAATGAACTTGCGTTCCTTTGTTCCACCGTTGGCGCGTTTAGTGTTCACGAGTTCATGCCAGATGATCGTGGAGAAGTCCACGTGTCGGTCGTAGATCACGGCATGAAATAGTCGTAGAAAGCTGCCAGAGCACTGGTCGATTCCCTTCCATCTGGAGGATAGACACCTGTTCAGGATTGTGAACAAGGTGTACCAGATCGGCGCCAAGTATTTTCGGTTGAAGGCGGATGGGCGGTTCAGTGCATGGTTGTACCCTAGTGCACAGATTTCGGCACAAAGAGTGTCGTCGTCGATGGCTGGATCGAATGTAGCTCGGCCGCCGAAAGTAGCTTCGGGCAAGGATAGAAGGCGTCAGAAAGAGTCTGGCGTGAGTACGAATAGGTGGTGATCGATTGTAGTTGTAATCGTCTGACTGTTGTTCGCAGTGACGACCCGGATGGTGTTCCAGACTTGTTGTAGATAAAGGACCGGGATGTCAGTGGTAGCGGTGAGTGCGTAACGTAGTGGATGGCCGAGTAGGATGTCCACGACCACACGATGTTGTGGTCTGAACTCGACTGCATTGAGGTGATGATTGTTCCCCTCGATTTCAGAAACATGGTCCGGTAGAACTAAGGCGTTGTCGGCCTCTTCATCAATGAATTCCTCATGAGGAGGATTGCCTTGTTGTTGTTGATCCGCCATTTGTGTACCTGAAAGACACGGGATTAGACTATAAGCGGATGCAAAAGTGTCGGTGCGTACCTTGGCGAAGATCGACTCAATTTGGAACAAATTGAGGAATGGCAGTGGAACAGGGTACTGGAATGGCCAAGGTGTCCGAAAACTATAAGTATCCGGTAAATGAGGTGTCCAGATACAATGGTCACCGGATAACTAAGGTTACCGGGTACATTAGTATCCGGATACACAGACTTTCCAGACAACTTAGATTAATCCAGACAAATGAAACTTACCGGACAAAAGACACTTACCGGACAAACGACACTTACCCGGATAGTTGAACTTACCGGAAACCACGAAGGTTTCCGGACAACTTGGGTTACCGGGTGAGATGCTTTCCGGATAAAATGATGTTACCGGACGAGATGATTTCCGGATAAAATATCCTACGATTTGAAGGTGTCAAGGTAACATTGAATGTGTCCAGATAGTTTGAAACTATCCGGACGACATACGGTTATGTCTGATCGGCCAATAAACGCATTTCAACCACAGATCTACCTGTTCTAGAATGAGCTAAACTAGTAAATGAGCAAGTATCGAGCAACAATGTGGCCAAACTCAACCAAAATCGATCGAATGGAAACCATCGAAGGGTTCGGGAACCGAAACCCATTTTTGATTGATAAATCGAAGTAAGTGTGAGCGATTGACGAGTAATAGTGATCGAAAACACATATAAAAGTTAAAATCGAACGACGTACCTGATTTGTGATGATGAAATCGAGGAAAATGATCGATAGAGAGAATTGTCCGAGAGGTGTAGGTGCGAGAGGGGTTTAGGGCAGTGGTTTTCGGAAAAAAATTATAAAATGAGGTATCCAGAATATATATAGGGGCTGAGGTATCCGGGTGGGTTGTCCGGAAAGCTACCCGGTCCGGATACCTATCCGGATAGGATGGTGTCTGGATACCTGTCCGGATACTTTTGGAAATTTTTCGAAAACATACCCTGCTATTTTCAAAACTTGAATTTTTCTTCCCCGAAACATTTAGAGAGTTTTAAAACACGCTCCCCCTCAAACTTTGCACAAAAAGAAAATGCTCCCCCTCGTATTGTGCAAGCGATGTGCTTCTTGAGAAACAACTTTGGGTTAAGGCACACATAAAAACTTGTGTTATTAAGAAAAAAAATGTGTAACTCTCCCCCCTCAAACTAATAGCAGACTTACCTGATGGAACTTAGGCGTATGTGCTCCCCCTGAACACATGAACAAAGTTGTGAAATGCACAGATGTATCGAAAAATAATGTAGACGACAGTAAATGACCATGAAAGGAAATCACAAACGAAATGAAAGCAAACGAACGAAATCTACCTAATTAATACAGAGATTTAACTTGAGATGTGCGCGATACAAGTAGGATACAAATACGAGGAAGTGTATAGTGAATCATTTGGAAACCAGATGATTAGGATACAGTTTCACGAAAGTGTATGGAACTTGTGTCAGGTGCACGGTTCGGTTAAATCTTCAGATTTAGCATACCAAGCTTGGACACAAGATAGTTAAAACATTTTTCGTCTAAGGGTTTTGTAAATAGGTCAGCTAACGGATGTTCTGTATTAACGAAATAGAGTTCGATTGTACCTCTTTCGACGTGATCCTTGATAAAACGGTACCGAACGTCTATGTGCTTCGTCTTAGTGTGCTGGACCGGATTGTTTGAAATGGCAATTGCGCTCTTCGAGTCGCAGTAGATGGGCACCTTCGAATATGTGAAGCCATAGTCCTTGAGCTGGGTGCGCATCCAGATAACTTGAGAACAGCAGCTCATGGCGGCCCCGTACTCTGCCTCAGCAGTAGATGTGGAGACGCACTGCTGCTTCTTGGATGCCCAGCTGACTAAGCTATCGCCCATGAACTGCACGTGTCCCGATGTGCTCTTTCGATCCAGCATGCTATCCGCGTGGTCCGCGTCGGAGTATGCCGTGAGCTCAAAACCTGTCTCTTTCGGGTACCACAAGCCAAGATCAATAGTACCTTTTAAGTAACGAAAAATTCGTTTTACTGCAATTAAGTGAGACTCTTTTTGTTTTGACTGAAAACGGGCGCATAAAAATGTTGAGAACATGATATCTGGTCTACTCGCCGTCAAGTACATCAAAGAACCTATCATCCCTCGGTAGGTTTTGGTATCCACATCCTTTCCGTTAGGATCGGCGTGTAACTGCGTACCGGGGGTCATGGGAGTTTTCATGGGTGAGGACTGTTCCATCTGGTATTTTCGAAGAATATACGGGATATACTTAGCCTGGTTTATGACTATCCCGGTCGACAGTTGCTTAACTTGAAGCCCGAGGAAAAAATTCATCTCACTTAACATGCTCATTTGAAAATACTCTCCTACGAGTTTTGAAAAATTACAGTACTGAGGGTTAGTGGAACCGAAAATGATATCATCAACATAGACTTGGAATAATATTATGTGACCTTTTTCATTCTTAATAAACAAAGTAGTGTCGATTTTACCTTTAGAAAAAACCTGCTTTGATTAAGAATTTAGACAGAGCATCATACCAGGCACGTGGAGCTTGTTTGAGACCGTATAGAGCCTTGTCGAGGATATACACATGGTTTGGCTTGGAGCCATCCACGAACCCGTCAAGTTGCGATACGTACACCTGTTCCTTGATAACGCCATTGAGGAAGGCGGTCTTGACATCCATATGGATGACCGTGAAATTCTTGTGCGCGGCGTATGCAAGGAACATATGAATCACCTCGATTCTGGCGACCGAAGCGTATGTCTCATCGTAGTCTATTCCCTTTTGCTGGCCGTATCCTTTGGCCACGAGGCGTGCCTTGTTGCGAACAACGATGCCATCTTCGTCTTTCTTATTCTTGAAGATCCACTTGTTTCCGATAACCGTCTTGTTTGCCGGATGTGGGACAAGTCGCCATACTTTGAGGGTCTCAAATTGATTGAGTTCCTCTTGCATCGCCATGACCCAGTCCGGATCATTAAGAGCTTTAGAGACGGTGTTTGGCTCGATTTTGCTTAAGAAACCAAAAAACAAGCAGAACTGGAGTGGAAGGATCACCGATGATCTGGTGGAGAGGGTGTGCTTTGGTCTATTTGGTGGTGTGTGGAAGCAGCTGATGAGTCGCATGAGAGTTGTCCGGGTCCACATACTCACCGGGGGGAGATCTTGAACGGCTTCAAGAGATGACGGACGGTTCCTTGGAAGAGACGGAGTGGGATTCGTCGTTGGTTGAGCAACTTCCATTTCCAGGGAATTCAGAGGTTGATCCTTTTGAGTTGTTGAGGACGAATCTTCGAGAGTGATCTCCGGAATTGGTACGGGTTTCTCCGAGGGATTAGCCATTTCAGTAGTCGTGTCCGTTGAACTTTGAGGAGATTCCAGAGATATAACTGGACTGCTTGTTGAAGGTGGCGGACCGGAGAGATTCGCCGAGTTCTCGATTTGAGCAGCATCATTCCTAGGTTGCACAATTACACGAGGATTAGGCATATTAGAGAATTCATCATAAAAATTCTCAAAAAGTAAATCTAAATCAGAAATATGTGATTTTGACGTAGATGCATGATTTGGATTTACTGGGGTTTAGATCCCGAACGAGAGTGTTCGGAAGCTAACACGCCATTTATAGCGGGTTCTGAACTGAATTGTTCAGAAGCCAAATATGCGGCTTCGTCAAAAGTCACGGTTACGCTTTCGATGACGGATTTGGTCCGTTTGTTGTAAACGCGATAAGCTTTAGCCTGCATTGAGTATCCGATGAATACTCCTTCATCTGCCTTTGGACTGAAGTTGCCGAGGTCATCCTTGTCATTTAAGACGTAGCACGTGCACCCGAATGCGTGGAAATACGTGATATTCGGGATACGGTTGTTGATGATCTCGTACGGGGTTTTGTTGAACCACTTGTTGACGATGGAGTAGTTTTGTGTGTAACACACAGTTGCAACCGCTTCAGCCTAGAGAAAAAGTGGCAGCTTGGATTGTCACAGCATTGTGCAAGCAGCTTCGACTAGGGTACAGTTTCGCCTTTCTACCACTTCGTTTTGCTGAGGAGTCCTTGCGGCAGAAAGGTTGTGCGAAATACCGATGGATGTCAGGTATTCGTTCAGCGTTTGGTTCTTGAACTCCGTTCCGTTGTCCGTCTTGATTGACTGAACTAGCTGTCGTAGATTCAGTTGAATGGTCTTCAGATTGGTAATAATCAGCTCCGGGGTCTCGTCTTTCGAGTGCAGGAACTTCACCCATGTGTAGCGCAAGAAATCGTCGACCATGACTAGGACATACTTCTTTTTGTTGATACTCTGAACACGCATCGGTCCGTACAAATCCATATGGATGAGTTCGAGGGACCGGGACGTGCTCGGAGTGGCCTTCGGCTTGTGAGTCGCTCGCTTCGTCTTGCCCATCTCGCATGCTCTGTAGAGTCTGTCTTTCTCGAACTTGAGCTCGGGCATGCCTTTAACATGTCCGCCTAGCACCAATTTGTTGATGTTCTTGAAGTTGAGGTGCGAGAGATGTTGATGCCATATCTATGCTTGTTGAGAGTTGGCCTTCGACATGAGGCAGACTGAATCATCGGTCTTTAGGGCAGAGAGGTCGATGGTGTAGAGGTTGGTCTTCCGAGTTCCAACAAGTAACTCCTTTCCGTCTTCTGTACGGACACTACACCTTTTAGCTTTGAAGTTGACCTCGAGATCTTTGTCGCATAACTGTCCGATGCTGAACAGGTTATGTCCCAATCCTGCGACGTATGACACCTTCTTGATTGTGATCTTATCTTGAACTATGTCGCCGTAGCCCATAATTGGCGCTTTGTCATCGTTCCTAAATCTCACGTCTCCGCAGTATTTTTCTTTGAAGTTCGTGAGTAGCTCCCTCCTTTTGGTCATGTACTTGGCGCATTATGAGTCTAAGTACCACACATGACCGTCCTGCAAAAATGAAATTAAGGATTTTTAGGTACCCATTTGAAAATAGGTCCTGGAGGGTTAGGTTTAACACCTGACTGGGGAACCCATTTTGAATTGGGTTTCCTTTTGGGCTTATGAGATTTACGCTTAGGCTTTGAATTAAAAACGTGATAAGAACCAAACCAATCAGTTGCATAACGATTATCATCAAAATCATTCAATCCACAGTTTGAACAACACAAACAATCATGGGATAATTGAAGCAATTGCTGTATGGAATAAAGTCTCAACGGAAATTTAATACTTTGTTCAACATAATTATTCAAATTATGAAAACCACAATCATTAATGTTTTTCCTTGAATTGAAAGCATAATTAAATGACTTTGACTCCGACTTGCTCTTGTTAGATCCTTTGGCTACCCATTTTGGTTTGTCTTGTTTCGGTCGACTATTTTTATCTGAAAAGTCATTAACGGCATGGTCAGCAGAGTTTAAGTAGGAAGGATTTCTATCATTTGATCGACCGGTCTTTTGCCGCGGCTGTGAACGGTTTTGAGAATGAGAATCGGTTTTAGAAACTTTGTTCACAGTCGGGGTCTTGAGTTCTGAAAAACTCTCGCCTTTAAGAAAATTGACCGGACGATTTACTGCCTTAGAAAGAAGGTCGGTGTGATTCGGAAGAGGTTTGTCGAATTCAAACTTAGGAAACTCTTCATCTGAACTTTCATCGGAATTCATATATGCTGAAAAATCAATATCAGGGACAGATGGACCAGGATTGGTTGAGGGAGGTGAGGAACACTTTGAGTCTGTGTTTTTGAAAGAATCTGGTGCGGAAGCTTTTTGAAATTCAGAGTTAAGATTCTTTTGAACACAGTCATCTTGAGACTCTTTTCCTTTTCGCGAAGAAGTTTTGCCAATAAAGGCTTTACACGAAGATGTATCGGAGGAGTCCGAGGAAGGTTCGGGTGAAATCATCTTTTCATTTTGGAGTAGGTCAAGTTTCTCTTGGAGTTGAAACTTACTCACTTGCTCTTGCATCACTTCTGTTGCCAAAGCAGACAGTTTTGATGTGAGCCGATTGATTTCATCCCGAAGGATTTCCTTTTCCTCGTCCGACACAGATTCGGTTTTGGAGGATTTGAGTTTCTCAAGTTCAGTTAAAAACTCTTGTTTATCATTTTGAAAGTTATTCCTTTCCTTTTCGAGTGTCTCTTCTAACTTTACTATTTTTGATTCCAAAACGAGAGGAGGAATATAGAATTTAAACTCGTCCGTCTCAGGTTTGGGTTCAGGTGCTGGGGCCTCATCCTTTTTAGAGGAATCCTTGGGATTTGCAACCTTTTAGCCGTCAAATTAGTCATTCGAAAGGTACTTGGATTTATTTTTCTTGTAAGAGTAGTTAAGAACTTCATACGCAAAGGGTAATTGCATTTTAGTGGTGTGTACGCATTTATATTCCTCAGTTTCCTGTTCCTTTTCTCGAGAGGTCCGGTCCATTTGATCGCATATTCGGGGTTTTTTCTATCAAAGCCAAAGAAATTAAACTCGTATAGAGTAGGCCTCATAGTCAAAACCTTTTTCAAATATTGTGGGTTGTCATACCCAATTCCCCATTCTTTATTGAAACAAGTGAATTCCTTAGGTTTGTTCATATGAATTGTTTGATCAGTTTGACCTCTTTTATGTAGTTTGGTTTCAAGATCAGTTATTTTAGCAACAAACTCTTTGTGTTGAATTTGAAGAGAGGAGCATTGATAGATAATCTCTGCTTTCTCATCCTCACACTGATCAAGCTTTAAATTCAACTCAGATATCATGGCCCTTAGGTCCTTTGGTGCTATTGAAAGATTTGTGCATTTTTCTTTTAGGTTAGCATTATCGGACTTGTAATATTCAGTGATTCTCTTTCGAACATCTAGCTTTTCTTTTAAAGAATTAATTTCAAGCAGTTGTTCATTAGTGGAAGCCTTATAGGAGTCTATTCTTTGAACAAGTGGTTGCATCTGATCGGCTAAGTTTTGATAGATAGGGGCACTTACCAGACCAAGATTTGTTGTTTCTGAAGGAGGAGAGTGTTTGCCCATGAAAGCATCAGCATCTTCAGAATCGCTTTCACTGTCGGAACGATTTAGCCAGTGGTCGTCTTCGACTAACAGTGCCTTTCCTGCTGTTTTCTGTTATGCTAACAGTAGTTTCGCCTTGTAGTATTCTACGTCACGTACAACGGGCTTTCGGAAGTCCTTGGCAAAGTGGCCTAGTTTTCCGCAGTTATAGGCCGTGACTGGCTCATCCTTCTTCTTTGACTCGGGATTTCGATCGTTCTTCTCCTTGTGATCAGATTGCTTGTGCTCATCAGACTTTCTTTTTCCTTCATAATTCTCCTTATAATCATGGCGCTTGTTGGGAGTAGTGGAGTAGCGCTGATTATTAGACGAAGGTTTCTTGAAGAACTTGTTTCTCTGAAATGACTAGGTGATGACGGCCATTGCTTTCTTTATTTGAGTCAGCTCAGGTTCAGAGTCTCTTTCCTCTTGATTCTTCAGATTATGGTTCTGATTCACTGGTCACTTGGGCCTTCTTGGAGTGACGACTGGATGAATTGCCGCTTTTTGAAGATACAAGAGCGAGGGGATCAACTTGAGATTTCTGAGAGCTCATTGTCTCTATAACTTCATCCTCGTCTTGCAAGAGCATCTCGTATAGTTCATGGACTGGAACATTCTTGTTTACTGATTTGGTGTACCCTTTAAATATTATAGCAAAAAACGTAGTGTTTATTAGACCAAATCTTTTAATAAATAAACCTCGACGCAAGTATACATCTTAATCTATTATCGACTCAAAACAAGTAATAATGGTACAAAAGTACCGGTTATCGAACCCACAGGGAAGCGTGGAGAAGTTTCTCTTTAAAAAGTCTAGTTCGTAAAAGCGAGTTTCAGATGGCGAATTCGAAAACAATATTTTGGAGGTTTGATTAACAACTAATGACAGAAATCAGTTATAAAAAGAAGCACATGGTATAAAGATCCGTTGGGATGATATTAATAATTAAATATAGCGATGAGACCGCATTCCTCGGTTATCTCAAGTGTCGACTATTTCATGATACAACGAACCGAGTGTCAATTGGTCAATTATGATACACCACAAAATATAACATTGATTTAAATAACTTCAGACAATCATGCAGTATGCGAAACCTTTCAACTTAATTATTAGTCTCGATCCCAACTTCACTTTATACTCCGAACTAGGACGCTTAGCCCATCATTGTTCGGTTTCTAATTATAAAAGATGAGTAAACTTGGAAAGCGAATAATGGAGTTGGACAATGCATGAATAATACCAAAAAGACGTAACTTGTTATGCAAGTAACAACGGGTTTATCTAATGAGAAGTTAACGACAGCTTGGAATTTAAGTGGAAAATCTTGTTTTAAATGTAAAACTTGAAATGGAAAGCTTCTTTAACAACTAACGATGATGTGATTAGAACTGCTTGCTTTAAACAATAAACAAACTTGAATCATAAAGCGAGATTAGCAATAATTAACCACTAGACTATGAGTTAAGGGAAGAGAAAATGATGGTGACGAGTACTTTAAAACAGTAAATATTAAAATAAAACGTGATTATCAACAAGTTAACAAACTATAATCGAAAGCAAGTAAACGAAATGGAGTACAACGAGATTATGAAAACCGTAAGTAACGAGAGTAGCAAGATTAAGAGTGATTAACATAGCCGTAAACAATTAAATGATGTTCGAAATGTAACAAGAGCATGCGGAAGTAAGCAAGATGGGTTAGTAACGAGATTATAAGTTGCAAAAGGAAACCGTAAGTAAGGAGATTAGCGCAAGATTAAATTAACGAAACGAGATTAGTAGATGAACAAACGAGTAACAAACGAGTAGCAAACGGAGATCTTCAACAATCGTAACCAAACTATTCTATGGTTGAACCGAGAGGTTCGAACCGTGAGCAAGAACCACGGTTTAGCAACCGGCTCTAAGCTCACTTTGTAGCTAACTAACCAAACTAATGTAACAAGTGGTATCAAATGGAGTATCTAGTATCCAAGTATCCAGTGATGTCTTTCTTCATTACATAGCATGCATATATATAGCAACAACAAGTCTTGGAGAAGGAGGCAACCCATGGATCAAGAGATCCATGGGCCGAATGGCCAAAGGGGCCGGTTTGTGAAGCCCATCCGAAAAGTGATCCAAGTCCACATGAGATGTTGTTTGCATGCAAGAATTCGGCCCAAGTAATATTATAAAGCCGACCCAAAAATTTCACAAAAGTCGGTCCAAATTGAGATTATCCACAAAGGCAAAGCCCGGTCCTCAAAAGTTGGAGTCTTCGGTTTAGTCGAAAAAGTTTGCTATCCGCAATCTTCTTCCATGTATAGCTCCAAAAGACCGTCTTCTCGCAGCCTAAAATACATAAAGTGTAAAACAAGCGTTTTTGGACGATTTTCATGCAAAATCATATGTTTTTGGCCAACTTTATACCCATAGGCACAAATTGTTTATTTTACGTAAACGTTTGTTGGTCCCGAAGGGCTATACAAGTTTGTAGAGGGGGGGGGGGGGGTTGAATACAAACACACATATTTTACTTTTCTAAATTGTTTATTGATAAATCATTAACAATTTACAGCTTGTTGCGGAAACAAGATTAAGGATAAATCCTAAATCTAAACAAGTTGGAACACTAAGTTTCTTGCACTAAGAAGGAGAAGGAAATTACTAATAATAACCTATCTCAAGATAAGAAGGATGAACTTGTCCAGAGTTAGCAAGTTACTTCAAAATGAAGTGGGTTCTTCTTCTTATATACTGCATGCATTTAATGCATTGCAGTTTACACTTTACACGTGGCAGCAGCTGAATGGTTGCATGTCATTGACCTTTGTTGACAACCTTAGTAGCTGCATGTTTGAACAATGTAGTATCAGAGTGGTTGTACGATTTCAGACAATAGGAGGTTCTTTTTTGACATATCGTACGGAGTCGTGCAAGGGTGGTTAAGACAAAAGTACTTTGTACGGAGGACTTCACGATCAGCTTTTCGTTGATTCAGCGATCTATCATTCTTTATCAGCGAATGATAGAATTCAGCGATAGCCAAAGTCCTGTACTTGATACTTCACGTTTAGGAGACTTGTCGCTGGTTCTTGTCGCTGGTTCTTGAGCTTGATCTTCGACTTCAGCGTAAAACCTATGTTGACGTGAAACTTGTCTTCAAGGATCATAAGTAAAACAACTAACTTATCAGCGATCACCATAAGTACTGAACAGACTCAGAGTATTATGGTGAACAGTTTTGCTGAATGTTTAATCTAAAGAATGAGAGTTCCTATCAGCGGTACTGGAAGATCTTAGTACTTATCAGCGATAGTGAAACTCTGATACATATTGTTTACTTACAATTTTCACTAAGTATATATAAGAGAGGGTCATTTATCAAATCACTGAGGGTTTGGATCAACAATCTCCCCCTATTTGAGTATAACATAGCAACAGAGAAAATTGCTATTTAATGAAAACATAAGGATAAAAAGAACTCATAAAATATTTGTCCCTTTTACTGTTTTCTGGGATCTTTTCTGTACCGATGGAGTAAAGTACGTTCGCTGAAATTTTTCTTTAAACTCTGTAAAGATTACAGAGGGAAGTGGAAAAATTACAAGTACAGCGAATAAAATTACAAGTACAAAAGATGTAGACAAATAAGGATAGAAAGAATTACAAGGCGATCCTATCCGTCAAAAGGTTCTTCCTTAATGAGTTGTTCATCAAGGGTCATTGATGTGGCAATCATCCAATCAGGGACATCTACTCCTTGATTCTTTTTCGTCAGAGCTTCTTCAAAAATCAAGGGCTTCAGGTGTCTAGCTTTGATGTCGCGTCTGACTTCACACCAGTATAAGAGATCTCTGAGTTGTTCGATGGGAGCGATGTGGAGCTCAGAGATACGTTGAAAGTGATGGTTTCCATCGTAGTCTAGAAAGAATATACCATATGGATCACTTACAACTGTGCCAGGAATGAAAGTTTCTCCAGGTGGTAGGGAGGTGCCAAGCGCTGAGAGATCAGCATCAGGGCCAAGAACTTCAGCACGAGAGAAACCAATACCTGTTTCATTTCGTATAGGAGGACCTGAATCAGAGACTTTCTTTTTCTTAGCAGAGACTTTTCTTTGTTGAGGAGGAAGAGGAGGAATATCCACAGCAGAGGAAAGCAGGTCGATCTGTTTGTTTAAGATCTTCTCGACATGGCTTTTGAACTTTGAGCGCGATCCCTGAATGGCTAATTTCGTTTCTAACCATTCACAGAGACCAAACTTTTCTAAGGTTGCAAATAGAAAGTTTGCTTGGTCTTGTCTTCTCTGTAGACATCCACTTCAACAACAGGAACGTCTGCGTACAGTCTTCCTCTGATGTTTACTTTGATGATTTTGGATGGTCTAGATCGATAGGTCAGCATTTGTTTAGCCCATTCCAAAGTCGTATCAGAGACCTTAGTCTTTTCTCTAACGATCTTTTGAGCATCATCCCATAGCTGACGTTGAACATCAATGGGAGCTCTTTTCAGCTTGAGGTCTTTTACAGATCGTTGAGTAAGCTGGATGGCGTATTCTCTGTCTTTTTCTTCAGCTTCCCTTCTTTCAGCGATTAGGCGTTCAGCTCTGAGGTGTTCCTTGTATTCCTTTTGGGAAACTCTGAACTTTGGAGGAACGGAAGGAAGTTGATCACGCTTCAGAATGATTCGCTGATCTTCGAGTCTCTTGATCATTGCATCTCTCTTTTCTTGATCCTCTTCACTTAGATTTTGAGGAGCCAAGGAAGGTCTGTTTTTGTGAGAGAGCATATGTTCTTCAGGTTCATCAGTCTCAGAGATTAAATCTAAGACTGGGATTATTTCTTCAGCGTTGGGAGCTGGGATTATTGTTGATGAAGTCGCAGCTGTAGGAACTTCAGCAATATCCTCAAACAGGGGAGAGGACTAGCTGAAACGCAGCGATCTTACAAGTAAGAACATGGGTAGAACAGAGATGGAAAGAATGGGATTGTGTATAGAGGTTTACAGAGGTAGAGAACTGATAAAGTGTATAGAGGAGGGATGTTGTGTAAGATTAATGTACCTGACAAACCAGCTTGTTAAGCAAGATCATCAGATTTTCATCTTTAGTGACACATTTTCCTTTGCCTTTGTCAGCTTCAGATGCTGATGGCTTTGTCTTTGTCCACTCCCCTGAAGGTTCATTTATCAGAATCCCTTTAAGAGCTTTAGTTCTCTAAGCAGGCTTGACGATAAAAGAATCATCATCATCGTTATCTTCGTCATCATCATTCTTTGGAGAAGAGGATGGTTCAGCATCAGACAAGTCGATGGCTTCTTCATCTCCAGCTTCAGACTCAGTTTCTTCAGCTTCTTCTTCGAGTTGCTCCCCCTCAGATACAAAGGCGAGCTTTTCGGTTCCCTCAGGGTGTTTATCTCCCTGAGGTCCAGCGACTGCTTCAGCTTCAATAGTCTTCTCACCCTCTTCAGTGAAGGTGAGGTCTTCATTCTTTTCTCCCCTGATAGATTCATCATGGGAAAGGTCTTCAGCGCTCTTGGAAGGGTCTTCAGCGCTCTTCTCCCCCTCTTTTTCATGATGACTAGGGAGGAATGAGATGATTCAGCAGCCGTGGTTTTCTCCCTGTCTTCTTGGCCAGGGACCCCCACATAAGTCTCAATCGTTGATAATCTGGTTTGAAGAACAGAAATACCAGGATTGATTTTGACGAGTTCAGCACGATCTGCAGGAGTAAAATGCTCAGGTGCAGGAGCAGGGGCAGGTGCAGGGGCGGTTGTGTTGGTCAGGATCTGCTGCAATAAGTTCTGAATAGAAGAGATGTCATTCTTCATCGTGTTGACATCAGTCTTCACAGAACTCATATAAGTTTTTACTGAACTGACATCAGCCTTTACAGCAGACATATCACCTTCGAGTGTGCCAACCGATGTCTTCAGCGTTGTGACTTCGCTGGACATGGTGTCAACTGATTTCTTGATGTCGAGGTAGTCTGTGTAGATGTCAGCTAGAACTTTGGCAAAATCACCGAGTGATTTATCAACCTTCTCCACATCAGCTTTGGAGGCATTCTTTTCGACAACGGTTGTAAGCTTTGTAAGATTTTCTCCAGCGATTTTTACCGCTGAAGAGTTTCCGGAAAGAGTAGACGTGAGACCTGTCAGCTTTGTCTCTACAGTCTTCAGAGACGCGTTGATGTCTCCCAAATTAGGACCTGTAACATATAAAAACTTGTGAACAGAGGAAAGCTCAGAAGTTTGGGGTTTAGTAACAGTGTATAGGGGTTGGTGAGTACCTGCAGGAGGATTGGTGAATTCATCAAAATCACGGGTTCCTGAGTAAAGTTCCATATCGTCAGCGAGAGTACGTGGACGTATGGTCAGCTCTGCAGGTCCTATGCCCATCACTCCTTGAAGAGTATTTTCTTTAGCTTCTGGAGGAATGACAGGTGCTTCAGTGATAACTGGAGTTGTGTCCAAATGAGTGGAGGGAGAAGCGAAGGATAAGAATGGAGGTTGGTTACTGAGTTCAGCGTTGGAATCGCTGAGAATCACTTCATCAGTCTTTTGAGAGACTGAGGGAGGTTGGGTAGCTTCCAAGTTTGTAACCTCAGCGTTTGGAGACGCTGAAGTCGGGATAGAGTGGGTGGCTTGTTCAGGTGTGGCATAGCGTACCACTGAACTTTCCTTCAGCTCAACAGGAGGAGCTGAGGAGACTTTAGCAGGAGATTGCTTGGATTGCTCCTTGGGTTTCTTAGTTCTTTTGGAACCAAGTTGGGTGTCAGAATGTTTCCTTTTAAGAGGAATGGAGGTTGTAGCAGGGGTATCAGCGGTGGGTTTGTCCGCTGAAGGAGCTGCAGAAGTAGAAGAAGTAGAGGGATTTAGAAGAGTTAAGAGTGTAGAAAGACGTACCTCATTCGCCACTGGTTTGAAGTCGAGTATCTTAGGGCCAACCTGAGAAAGCTTCAGGTCACCCTCTTGAGGATAGCTGTCCTTCAGACCTTTTTGGAATATGGCGCTGATGAACCGAGGATATGGAACCCATGGAGGCCTGTCAGCGACGGTGTCCACTCTGAGTACCAGGTCATCATAGATGATCGATGCCCAGTCTATATGTAGACCTTTCAGCAATGCATATCCCATTGCTTGCTGAGGTTTAGCGGCTTGGTCAGAGGAGCCGCTCTTGGCAGTCATGCAGCTGATCACATGGGCGAAGATGAAATTCATCTCGCTGGGCATTTTTGATTTCTTGATAATGGTCAGCTTCTTCTCGGGCTTCATATCCCTTCCAGTTTCCCATACATAGCCCATTGCATCAAAGAATGCAATGATGGCTTCCCTGTCTGAGTTTTTCTTGGGGTCAGGGAGGGGAACGAAGGGTTTTTCTTTGGTTGCGATGGGAAGGCTGAGGGCTTTGCGAATGATGGCAGGGGTGATCTTCAGGGTGCCATATTCGATATCGCAGAGGATGCAGTCAATTGTTTTGGAGGGGTCTTTGGCTGATGGTAACTGAGAGTGTCTGGCAGAGTACCAGAATTGTGATAACAAAAGCTGATGTGCGGGAGGGGTTATGGTCAGGGCTGTGGAGATGCAGCAATTCTTGAGGAATTTCACAGCATCATCTAGATTTGTGACTTGCTTTCGAGGAGGAAACTCGAGAAGCGCATAAAGGTTGTTTACCTTAGTCCAATCCAACTTGTCAAGAGAGAACTTGACCTGAGGAGCCTTGAGGATTTCCATTTCCTCAGTAGTATCATCAACAGTAGTGTTTTCAGCGTTGGTGTTCTTGGGAATGTCAGAAGATGCCATTTTCTGTATTATCAGTTCAACCAAAGATTAACAAATAAGAATAATCTAAATGAGGAAAGGGTTTTCCAATAAGATGGTTCGAATTTTGTCCATTTCATTCAGACAAAAATTGTCTTAATGAAGATTAGGATTTTTCTTGTTTTAAAAAAAAACGAGCTGCAAACCCAAAAAAAATCTTGTTTTCCAGTTTCCTTTGAAGATTGGGATTCTGGAAAAACGAATGAAGAACAAGTTTAAGATTTTTGCATTTAAACTTGAAGAACAACCATGAAATGGTTGTGTTCATAAAACCATGAAAGAAAATGATTTCATTTTTAAGAAGTTCTTTTGTTTGATCTTGTTAAAACAATGAGAAGATCAGAAACAAGTTATTTGCATTTGGGAAAAAATAAGAACATATTAACCTTTGATGTTTGAAGAAGATGAACAGTTGTTCTTGAAAAATCGAGAGCAAAATGCAACAGTGAATCCTTTCTTTGCTTGGAGGAGAAGTTCGCGTAAAAGGAGAATATAAACGAAGAATTTGTTTATATAGAGAGATTTTAGAAAGAGAAAATCTTGGGCGGGAAAATATTTTCATCATGACACGGACACGTGTTTGCATTTGATTGGCGAGTAAACGAAACGTGCAAACGTGTGTCAGAAAGAAGAACGTGCCAGGGCTTATCCGTTGCAATGACGTCACAACTGTCCTTTCATATTCTTGGTTGTCTCTGAGGTTTTGAAAACTCAGGGACACTTTTGAAAACATGAAGCACTGAATTTAGAAATATCAGTGAAGGTTTTTAGAAATTTCAAAGTATCGCTGATAAAGAAGATATATTCAGCGATGTAATTTATTTTGAAATCTTGCATTTACACGCGATTGTCAGAGAGAGAAAAAAAACATACCTTGATATCAGCGAATCAAGTTTATTCAGAGAGAAGATGATAGAATAGGTTATACAAGTTGATTTTATCCCGAGGGCTATACAAGTTTGTATAATCGTATCGCTGATCAAATGTGAACCGCTGAAGATTTTACTCTTCAAAGTTCAGCATTCCAAGCTCGCTGATGAGAAAGTTGAATCTTGTCTCATCAAGAGGTTTGGTGAACAGATCAGCTAACTAATAATCAATTGGGATAAAGTGAAGTTCTATATCACCATTCATCATATGATCTCTGATAAAATGATACCTGATTTCGATGTGTTTTGTCTTTGAGTGTAGCACTGGATTATTGGCTATAGCGATGGCACTTGTGCTGTCGCAATAGATTGGAATATTTGAGAGCTGAAGGTCATAGTCCAGTAGTTGATTTCTCATCCACAAGACCTGAGAACAGAAGCTTCCAGCGGCTACATACTCAGTTTCAGCTGTAGATGTGGACACTGAGTTTTGCTTTTTACTTGTCCAACTTACCAGCTTTCCACCCAGGAGCTGACATCCTCCTGTGGTGCTTTTCCTATCCATTCTGCAACCTGCAAAATCACTATCTGAATAGGCGATTAGATCGAATCCCGAGTCTTTGGGATACCAAAGACCTAGATTCGCTGTACATTTAAGATATCGAAAAATTCACTTTACAGCTTTCATATGAGATATCTTAGGTTCAGCTTGATATCGTGCACACAAGCATGTTGCAAACATAATATCGGGTCGGCTAGCTGTAAGATACAAAAGAGAGCCGATCATCCCACGGTACAAAGTGACATTAACAGGAATACCCTTAGTATCCTTATCAAGTGTCAGCGGTGGTGCCATAGGGGTTTTCATAGCTGAACTTTCAGTTAAGTCGAATTTCTTCAGCATATCTTTAACATACTTTCCTTGATTAATGAAAGTTCCTTTTTCATTTTGCTTTATCTGAAGACCAAGGAAATATGTTAGTTCACCCATCATGCTCATCTTATACTCATCTTTCATTCTATCAGCGAAGCGAGTACAAAGATCAAGGTTAGTAGAGCCAAATATAATATCATCAACATATATTTGAACAAGAATGATATGACCTTTTACTTTCCTGAAAAATAGAGTTTTGTCGATTTTACCTCGCTCAAATTTTTCAATATGGAGATAAGTAGAAAGAGTGTCATACCATGCACGTGGAGCTTGCTTTAAGCCATAAAGTGCCTTATCCAGTTTATAAACAGAACCTGGACGCTTAGGATCTGAGAATCTGGAGGTTGTTCCACATAGATTTTTTCATTCAGCTTTCCATTTAGAAACGCTGATTTAACATCCATCTGATATACTTTGAAGTCTTTGTGTACAGCGTATGCTAAGAATAGACGAATAGATTCTAATCTTGCTACTGGAGCAAATGTTTCGTCATAATCTATGCCTTCCTCTTGTCTGTATCCCTGAGCAACAAGACGAGCCTTGTTGCGGGTTACAGTTCCATGTTCGTCCAACTTGTTTCGATAGACCCATTTAGTGCCTATCACTATTTTGTCAATTGGTTTTCGAACAAGTTTCCAAACTTTGTTTCTTTCGAATTCAGTCAGCTCTTCTTGCATGGCGCTAACCCAGTTTGGATCTGTGAGGGCATCATCTACTTTCTTTGGTTCAGTTAGTGAAATAAAATTAACAAATAAACAAATATTACCTACACTTCGTCGAGTCTGAATACCAGCGTTTGGATCACCAAGAATTTGATCAATTGGGTGATTTATAGTCCATCGCTGAGCCGGAGCATGAGACACTGACTCAACCTGAACTGGAGGAGCTGAAGATGAGGCTTCAGCGACGTCTGGAGTATCAGCCAAGAGAGGAATGGATGTAGTTGTCATTATATTCACTGATTGCTGAGAAGTAGATGGAATGTCTGAGACATTGGGTTCAGAAACAGGTATAGTGTTTATGGGAACAGCTGAGACCCATGATGTTTCAGCTTCACTATTCTGCATATTTGGAATGATAGTAGGACCATCATCTTCAACTGTGTGAGCACGAGGAGTGGGAATATCTTCTGAATCACCAAGATGAGAAAACATCCATTGATTCAGTTCTTCAGTGTCAGCGTTCGGTTTATAGTTCGCTGAACGGGATTCGTCAAACGTGACGTGAATTGTTTCTTCAACAGTTTGTCTTCTTCGATTGAAGACTCTGAAGGCTTTGGAAACTGAGGAGTATCCAAGAAAGATTCCATCATCAGCCTTAGGATCAAACTTTCCAAGGGCATCTCTGTTGTTCTGTATGAAACACTGACATCCAAAGATGTGAAGAAAGCTGATTGAAGGCTTTCTCCCATGAAAAAGTTCATAGGCTGTTTTATTGAATCTTTTGATTATCAGCGACCTGTTTTGCGTAAAACAAGCGGTGTTGACAGCTTCTGCCCAAAACTGAGTAGGCAGGTGAGAATCGCTGAGCATTGAACGTGCAACTTCAATAATTGTTCTATTTCTTCTTTCAGCGACTCCATTTTATTGCGGTGTTCTCACTGAAGAAAAGTTGTGAGAAATACCCTTACTCTCAAAGAAGGAATCAAGAGAACTGTTTTTGAATTCAGTCCCATGATCACTCCTTATTGAGCGAACGGTCAAATTGTTCAGGGTTTCCATCTTCCGAACAAAGGTGATGAGTTCTTCAGGGGTGTCACTCTTGGAACGGAGAAACATAACCCAAGTATAACGAGAGAATTCATCAACTATGACCAGTGTATATT
The DNA here is from genome assembly GCA_033807775.1 of Saussurea involucrata. Classification (NCBI taxonomy): domain Eukaryota; kingdom Viridiplantae; phylum Streptophyta; class Magnoliopsida; order Asterales; family Asteraceae; genus Saussurea; species Saussurea involucrata. Next base: position 32,743,118 of record CM066316.1, read on the forward strand.
TCTTTCCAGCGATGGATTGTTTGTTAACAGGGCCAAACAAATCCATATGGAGTAGTTGTAGAGGAGATGACACTGAGGAAACTTGCTTTGACTTAAAGCTTGCTTTGGTCTGCTTCCCTTTTTCACACGCTGAACATAAATACTCTTTTGCGTATGAGTGTTGAGGTAGACCAATGACTAACTCTTTTGAAGAAAGAGTGTTTAGTGTCTTGAAATTCAGATGAGAGAGCCTTTTATGCCATAACCAGTTGACATCAGATGAGGCTTTTGAGAAGAAACAGGAGTTCTCAGTGGTTGTTGAGTCCATGTTTATTACATAAACATTTTCCATACGATAACCGCTGAGAGCTATCTTCTCCTTTTTGTTAGTGACAAAGCAGGATTCCTTAGTAAAGATTACTTTGTTATCCTTTTCGCAAAGCTAACTGATGCTTAGAAGATTATGCTTCAGTCCTTCAACATATGCGACTCTTCTGAAGGTGGTTGTACCATTTGAGAGTACACCAAACCCTCGGGTATGTCCTTTTCCATTTCCACCGAAAGTCACAGAGGGACCCTTCTCTTCCTTGTATTCAGCGAGCAGGGTTTTCTTTCCAGTCATGTGTCTAGAGCATCCGCCATCGAGATAACAGATACCCTTCTTAACCTGCATCACAAAGGAAGATCAGTTTTTCTTGGGAACCCACTTAACCATGTGTACGCGTTTGTCAGTGGAAGTAGTTGGAATGGAAGGTTCAGCAATCTTCGCAGCATTTGAAGATTCAGCTTTGTCAGTCTTCACTTTGGTTAATTTCTTAACCTCAGTGGTCTTCTTTGCCTTGGGGGCAATCTTCACCTTAGCTATCTTTTCAGCTTTGGTGGCTGATGGACACTTACTAGCAATATGATCAGTGAGTCCACAGTGATAACATTTCCTATAACTAAAAGTAGTTCTAGGACTATTTGAATGCTGAGCTTTTGATTTTGAATTAGAAGGACCAACACCAAATAAGCTTTTGGCTTTCAAAATGGGAGGAACATTAAGTTCTTCAGATTTCTTACCAAGGACATCCACTCTGAGTCTAGGAGTAGATCGCTGAATAGACCCACGCTGAGTAGATCCAGAGATCTAATTCCTTGATCCAGAGGAATAAATCACTAAGGCTTTAGAAGCATTCAACTTTGGTACTAAAGTACCCTTCTGAGGATTTTGGTTCAACGCAATTCCTTTACCTTTATCTTTAAAGACAGAGGTAGGTTTTGGAGAAACCATTTTCTCTTTACCTTTTGAAGAGGCAGAGATTTCCTCAGGGATAGGCGGTCTAGAGGACGAACACTGAGAAGATGAAGTGTCAGCGACTGAGGATACGAAAGTTCCAAATAAGAGCATGGAACGATCAGTGGTTGGTTCTTTAGTTTCATATTTGTAACCAAGACCACGTTTATCACTCAGGGGTATCTAAGACTTAATTATCTCAGTGATCTTTGTTGAAGAGTTACACCACCCTTCAACAGTAGCTTTTTCAGCTTTCAAAGCAGCGATAGCTTCTGCTCGTTCGATTTTGACTAGCTGATTTAAATGCACTTGATCTTTAAAATCTTCTTCAATTTTAGAAAGCTTTTCTATTTGAAGGTGACAGTTTTTAAGCTGTTCAGCGAGATCAAGGTTTTGGTTTTCAACTATTGTTTTTCCATTCATGGCTTCATATAAACTTCTAGTCAAGAGATCGATTTTGCGGAGACTATCAGCTTCATCAATATTTCCAATCTTTTCGCAGTTAAAACAAGTAGCAGTAGCCTTATCAACAGTAGCTGATGATCTTGGCTTATCAGTTATTGAAAGAGGTTTGTTCTTTCTGAACATTTTCTTTTTGGCGAATCTCCTGAACTTTTTAGTTAGGAGAGCCAAAGATTCATCATCATCTGAAGAGTCAGAATCTGATGACCTTTCAGAGTTACTCTCTAACTCAGTAATAGTGACCGAGGGTCGCTGAGTAGAAGGTTCCTCTGAGATTAAAGTAACAGGGGTGCTTTTGGAATCTTTTATAAGATTCTTCTTAAGATGGATTGATTGCTCATGATTCAGCATCGTGCCATATAAGGTAGCAAGGGTCATTGATCTTAGATCTTTTGACAGCTTGAGACACATAGAATAACTGTCCCAGCTTTCAGGTAAACATTCTAGAAACTTTGTCAGCACTTCAAAGTTAGAATATTCCTTACCAACAGTTTTCAGATCTATTATTAAGCAATTAAAACGTTGGTGAACTTCAGAGAGAGTCTCATTCTTACCACAAATGAAATTTTCATACTGTCTTACCAGGTTGATCTTTCGAGAGTCCTGCACTTCAGCAGTACCTTCATACTGAACACATATTGTGTCCCACATGGCTTTTGAGGATTTCAGGTTCATGACGGAATGGTAGACTTCGTCAGGAAGAGCCATGGATAGTATGGATCTGGCTTTTGTATCGATAGCCACTTTCTTCTTATCTTCGTCAGTCCACGTATGAACTTCTTTGGGTACCAGCCTTTCTGGAATAGCAGGTCTATTCTCAGCGGCAGGTACTGCGGCATCAATTCTTACAGGAATAAATGGGCCGTTTTCAAGATAATAAGGCATAGTAGGGTCTACACCTTCTAAGAAGAGAGTCATCCTATTTTTCCATAGATTAAAATTATCTCTGGAGAATCTAGGGGGTTTTGCAAGAGAACCATTGTCGATATAATTTGTGTTTGTGTTAGTAGCCATTTTTCAGAAATAGCTAGGAAGAGAAATCTTAGTATAGATTAGATCTTGTTTATGAGATTAAACAAATCGGCTCTGATACCACTTGTTGGTCCCGAAGGGCTATACAAGTTTGTAGAAGGGGGAGGGGGGTTGAATACAAACACACAGATTTTACTTTTCTAAATTGTTTATTGATAAATCATTAACAATTTACAGCTTGTTGCGGAAACAAGATTAAGGATAAATCCTAAATCTAAACAAGTTGGAACACTAAGTTTCTTGCACTAAGAAGGAGAAGGAAATTACTAATAATAACCTATCTCAAGATAAGAAGGATGAACTTGTCCAGAGTTAGCAAGTTACTTCAAAATGAAGTGGGTTCTTCTTCTTATATACTGCATGCATTTAATGCATTGCAGTTTACACTTTACACGTGGCAGCAGCTGAATGGTTGCATGTCATTGACCTTTGTTGACAACCTTAGTAGCCGCATGTTTGAACAGTGTAGTATCAGAGTGGTTGTACGATTTCAGACAATAGGAGGTTCTTTTCTGACATATCGTACTGAGTCGTGCAAGGGTGGTTAAGACAAAAGTACTTTGTACGGAGGACTTCATGATCAGCTTTTCGTTGATTCAGCGATCTATCATTCTTTATCAGCGAATGATAGAATTCAGCGATAGCCAAAGTCCTGTACTTGATACTTCACGTTGAGTGGACAAATCTGAGTCTTCGCTGATCCGCATCAATTCATTAGGAGACTTGTCGCTGGTTCTTGAGCTTGATCTTCGACTTCAGCGTAGAACCTATGTTGACGTGAAACTTGTCTTCAGGGATCATAAGTAAAACAACTAACTTATCAGCGATCACCATAAGTACTGAACAGACTCAGAGTATTATGGTGAACAGTTTCGCTGAATGTTTAATCTAAAGAACGAGAGTTCCTATCAGCGGTACTGGAAGATCTTAGTACTTATCAGCGATAATGAAACTCTGATACATATTGTTTACTTACAATTTTCACTAAGTATATATAAGAGAGGGTCATTTATCAAATCACTGAGGGGTTGGATCAACAAAGTTACTATAATTAGCTAAAACTGACTCAATGGGATATCAAAATGGCTCAAAAATTGGAATTATACGCCTAAAATAGGGTTAAATAAATAACCCTATCACAACCGCAAATTCAAACTGTTACTTGTCCTCAAGCAACTTTATTAAAAACATAATTTTTGAGCGAAACAATGTTGTGTCAATATGGAAAGTGAAGATTTTACTAAATTCTCAAGAATCTCACAAACATGCACTTGTATCAACACAATGAAATTGTTACTAACTTTTGCTTAGTTCAAACAACCATGAAATCCATACAAGATCTAGAGAGAGAGAGAGTAGAGAGAGAAAATGTAATCTGATTAAGTCGGCCCTCTTAGTTTACAAGATATGAGTTATGCCCTAATTGTTCTCTCAATTGTTACAAGATTAGACTAAACAAAAGCTATTTATACCTAAGGACTAAATAAGGCAAATAAGCAACTTTGACTTTCTCACAAGACTTAATACAATAACTTTGACTTTGACAAAATATTAAATCTTGAAGACATATTTAAACCTAACAAATGTTCCTCAACCCACTCTTTAAAACACGTCAACCATAAGCTAGCCGAACAACTAAATGTCTAATTGGAATTTTTTTTGCACATGACTTGAATGGTTTGGCAATTGCCTTTGTACTACTTTCTACATATGGCAATATTTGCCATCTTCTCATTTTGAGGAATTGCATTCGGACACATTGGTCCTTTAAGTATCTTTGACACTTGACATGTATGCACGGAAAACATTTGTAGAGCTTTGCTCTTTTTGAGTGTGTATGTGTTTTCACATTTTGTGCATTTTTGAATTTGTGTGTGTAAGTGGGTATGCATGGAGATATGTGCAAAATGATATGGTATGAACAATAACCATATCTCCTCCCTACAACTTTGAAGGGTTCAATGTCCTCATTGAACATTGAAAGAATCGAACCCATTTGTTGGTAAGATTTGTGTATGAGTGTATGGTGTGCGCAAAAAAAAAGAAATCTTTTTCCAACAAAAATTGGTGAGAGCAAAGAGTTAGACGGCTAGTTCTAGTGATGTGTGAAAAGAATGAAATTAATAAAACAGAGAAATTATTCGAGGCCATGGAACAACTAAATAAAAAGAGCAACGAATCTTGATGTAATACGTGTGCATGGATTGCATGATCGCATGAAAGTACTAGAAATAACACCTTCCACAAATGGCAACAAAAGAATTCCCAAACTCTATAATTAAAGTTAACTACTTGACAAGAAATTTAAAGCTGAAAGTAACAAGGGTGATAAGAAGAAACCTGACCTACTCGGAGTGAGTAGGGTGCTGCCCAACAGGCTGCTACAATAACTGCATCAGAAAGGGGGGGTAGTGTCTTCAAGATCTTGGGGTGTTCTTTACTCCAAATCAACCGCATAGCATCATCCTTTGCTTTCTCGTACACTAGCCATGCGGTTCTTTCCTTTCTGTCTTCTCTCCTCCATCTCTTTAAAGTGCTCCAATGATCGTCGGGAAAGCTAGTGATCTGTGTGGTGATAAAGCGTTGTTGTTCTCTTAGTGCCGCCCTAATTTCCTTTTTAAAGGAGCAAAAGGTTGCCTCTAAGGAAGCTAGGCTGTCACTTTCGCTATTCGGTTGGAAGTGTGTGTTATTACATAACAACCGGTCGACGTTCATTTTATCCATGACCAACTTATCTTTCGAGAAGTGATCAATGGATAAATGGGTACCTTGGCTTGAGTCATGAGAGAGTGTATTATGGTGGGATGTGGCATTCTTGCATTAGCCCTATCCGCACCTCCAAGGATGTTGTTGGAGATGAGCCGGCCGACATCAAATTTATGACCCTCCATAATACAGTATAAAATGAATACTCTAACCATGCATAAGCTAGTGTCATGTGAGGTAGGAAACAACGTGTGTCTTAAAAAGTAAAACTAGACATTTGCTTCGGGTTTTAGATAATGAGTGCGTAAAGTTCTTGTGTTTCTTTGAAAATGCCAGTCTGACCCTTCATGAGCAATCCTTTTAAGGACTGCCTCCAAGTCAGACTCAGTCGCTTGATTACAAAGCCTCCAAAACTCAGATGAGTATGGAGGTGGCACCAATCCCAAAACTTTATTTGTATGATAAGCAGAAAAACAAATTGGGGTTTGTCGGACAGTGATTTCTATTCCATTAGTGACAGAAAGTTCGGAATAGAAGTCACATACCCAATCTATGTTGTAAGGACTAGGGATACTACAAAGTAGTTCCCATCCCAATTTGGTGATCGTGTGTTGAAAGTGTGGGTGTGCAAGTAAAATGCGACGATGAAATCCTTTTAGAGATTGACCTAGTTTATGTGCAAAAGATTTATGACGAATCAAAGCTCCATGACAACTAAACATATGCATGTGAGTAATACGAAGATTAGAGATGTTACCTACTTTCTTTTTACCCTTTTCTTTTGTTGCGGCAGATTGTGGGAACACCACAGCTTGATCATCCACAGCCAAATCATTATCCGAGTCCTCACTTGAATTACCAATTTTGTTGGTTCCTGTTTTGCTTAACAATGATGTTTATATCTAATAGTTCAAATAAGATGTAATGCGGAAACGTATTTGACGAACTAAATAGATATAATATGGTAGAATAACACACAATATCAAATACAAGTAATGTAAATAAGACAAATAAATAGCTTAATGATTCACTGTATTTGATATATCAAGAACACCAAGAACACCGAAAGGTTTAACAAGAATCTGTTCTAATGGTGTGTGTGTTGTGTAAAAAGCTTAATAGAAGAGCTCACATGAGCCTTCTATTTATACTACTTCTAAAGGGGACAATAAGGACTGAAGGTACAAAGACACTGTTGAGGAATAGCAGCTGGAAGGTACAAAATACTATTCTGGAACTGTTGCAGATACAACGTTCATTAAATGCTCCGTATTCAGCTTTAGGCGGAAACCTATCAGAGTTTGACACGTGGAGTTGTCAGGTCACGCGTTTGTACGATTGATCTTTAGAACCTTCAAATGGCAGATATTGTAAGAAGAATGTTCGTCCTTGTTAAGATCTTTTGCGTAGATCTTCTTTTTACCACAGAAGCTCTGTCAAGTATGACAGAAGCTCTGTGGCCTTGTCCGCTTAGAAGTGTCTTCTGTTGCTTCTTTACTTCGGTCTTCTTGGTTAACCCGGCAGAGCCTCTGTCGAAGACTTCTGTCTTCTCGGTTACTCGGCTACTCGGCAGAGCCTCTGTCGAACACTTCTATACTTAGCCTATTTTTCAATACTTCTATTTACAGAAAGATTGGAGCTAACAATCTCCCCATAAGTATTGAAAAATAAAAAATTGAAAAATGCAGAGATTTAGGCTAAGTACATGACAAGAGGTGAAGCATTATACCTCAAAAGATTTTACATTTCTTTGATACATAAAATATGCCAGAGGCACTTACATTGATTACATTATGAAAGGAAATGTTTGCAGAGGTTGATATAGGATTTCAGACGTTGGCGTTTGTGAAGTCGTTGAACCTTCTGTTGTCGAATCCCAATTCTTTGAGCTCGTGATAGAAACTGATGCAGAGGTTTCAGAAGTTGATTGTTGAGTCGATAACTTCTATCAGTCTATCGGCAGAGGCTGTATCCATCAGTTCTGATCCTCTGTGCTCCACGAGACTTGCTCTGAATTCTATCAAAGTATTTGTTGCGTACTTCTGACAATCCATCTCTACGAATAGTCTTGATTTCCCAGCAGGATCTTGATAGACTAACCCAAACCTTGGAGATGTTATGATTGAGTTTGGAATGGCAGAGGATGGGCAGTCATTTTCTGCTGGTCGGAGAGCGAGGTTTCTTACTCCGAGATCTCGTGCTAACTGGAAGTCAATTAAGCTATACAACAGAAGCTTCTCACGCATGGCTTTCCTTATTACCCTGTATGCCCTTCGATGTGCATCTGTAGTGAAGTTCTCTTTTGTCCAGAGAAGAAGGTCGGGTAGGTCGTAGGGATTTAGATTTCTCAGATCAGCATCTGAGAATTGATTCTCTTTTCTGTTCTCCCTTTTGACCTTGTATATATTGTAGGAAACCTTAGGTGGGGTTCTGGTTTGAGAAAACTTACAATATATGACTTTGTCGATTTTGGACTCTGAGAAGACTTCGTATTTAGGCTTGGGTTTTGTTCTTGTGAAGGTGTTCTCGAGGTCAGCACGAAGTTCGGGATCTTGGACCACTGGTGGCATTGGATCTCTGGCAGTTCTGTTGTAGAGATACCCGTACACCACTTCTTCCATCTGTTGAGGAGGTGCACCTGGTGGAGGCATGGGCCTTCGCAGAGTATCCATTTTCTTCTTAATCTCTGCCACTCGATCTTCTGAGACTTTTGCCTTTGGATCCAGAAAAGGTATTTTTGACAGAGGGGTAACACCGAAATCCAGTCTTCTTCTTCTGGCTTTGGTGTTACATGTGCGTCGAAGGCACTCTTCATCAGCTTCTCAGAGGGTTGATGCTTTGGTTTCTTCTTTTTGGGTTCCTCTGTCATTATCCCTTTGCCTTTGTCTTTTGCCTTCGGCTGAAGATCTTCTTGTAGAGATGGGGTTGCCTCTGTGGGTTTTACCATTTGGATTTCTGAGGGTGCTTCTGTAGTTCTGGTGGTTGCCTCTGTGGTTTTTGGCACTTGAGTTTCTGAGGACTTAGATGGTGATGTGGGTTTGGTTGGAGAGGCTTCTACTGAGTTGCTCATATATTTTTGTTTTTGAGCAATGGTTTTGGTTCTGGTTTTGGGTGTAGGAGATAGAGGTTTTGTGGTTGCAGCTTCTGGTGTTTTTGGTGTTGGAGAGTGGAGTTCTTTTGGTGATATTGGTTTTGGTGATTAGGATGGTTGATCTTCTTCGGAGGATGTGAGGATTTGAAGTTCTTCACGCATTGTTGCATCTTCTCCGAATACAGAGGTGTATTCCACAGAGGTGGGTGTTGCCTCTGTGGTCTGTTGTTGGTTTCCAGGTACTTGGGTTTCTTCAAGGTTTGTTTCCACATAGGTGGTTGTTTTCTCTGTGGACTGTTGTAGTGGGGTTTCTTCTGAGGGAATTTCCACAGAGGTGGTTGTTGCCTCTGTGGTCTGTTTGTTTCCTCCTTGGGTTTGAGTTGGAGGAACTTGGCTTACGGGTTCTGCGGATACCGGTGGAGTTGGTAGACCTCTGCTTGCAGCTTCTTCCCTTTGTTTCTCCCCCTCAGGATGATCTGATGAATCGTCAGAATCATCATCAGAGTCATCCTGACCCTTATCTGTTGTACCCTCTGCCCTGCAAGATGTATCTGGTTTCTTTGGAGGAGTTGCACATGCGGCTATTAGTTTTGCGCATACATCATCACAGAGTCCAAGAAGAGTTTGGAGCTCTGCTTCTGTGTTATAGCGCATTCTGCCGACGCTTTTTCTGAAGTCTTTCACGTAATTTACATTGGCAGCAGAATGATTCGCTGATCCTCGAACTTCTTTATCAGCTCATCTCTTCTTCTCTGATCCTTTTCACTTAGCTTTTGAGGAGCCAAGGAAGGTCTGCTTTTGTGAGAGAGCATCTGTTCTTCAGGTTCATCAGTCTCAGAGATCAAATCTAAGACCGGGATTATTTCTTCAGCTTTGGAAGCTGGGATTATTGTTGGTGAAGTCGCAACTGTAGGAACTTCAGCGATATCCTCAAATAGGGGAGAGGACTAGCTGAAACACAGCGATCTTACGAGTAAGAACTTGGGTAGAACAGAGATAGATAAAGAATGGGATAAAGTGTATGGAGGTTTTAGTGAGTGTAGAACTGATAATGTGTATAGAGAGGAGGGATGTAGTGTAAGGAAGATTAGTGTACCTGACAAACCGGCTTTTTAAGCAAGATCGTCAGATTTTCATCGTCTTCAGCGACACTTTTTCCTTTGCCCTTGCCAGCTTCAGACGCTGATGTCTTTGTCTTTGTCCGCTCCCCTGTAGGTTTATTTATCAGTATTCCTCTAAGAGTTGTGGTCCTCTGAGCAGGCTTGACGATAAAAGAGTCATCATCATCATCATCATCTTCATCATCATCATTCTTTGGAGAAGAGGATGGTTCGTCATCAGACAAGTGATGGCTTCTTCATCTTCAGCTTCAGACTCAGATTCTTCAGCTTCTTCTTCGAGTTGCTACCCCTCAGATGCAGAGGTAAGCTTCTCGGTTCCCTCAGGGTTTTCATCTCCCTGAGGTCCAGGGGCTGCTTCAATTGTCTTCTCACCCTCTTCAGTAAAGGCGAGGTCTTCGGTATTCTCTCCCCTGATAGATTCATCATGGGAAAGGTCTTCAGCGCTCTTCTCCCCCCCTTTTTCATGATGAGTGGGAGAGGAATGCGATGACTCAGCAGCTGGTGTCGGTTCCCTGTCTTCTTGGCCAGGGATCCCCACACAGATTTCAATCGCTGATAATCTGTTTTCTAGACCAGAAATACCAGGATTGATCTTCACGAATTCAGCACGATCCGCCGGAGTAAAAGATGAAGGTGCAGGGGCAGGGGCGGTCGTGTTGGTCAGGATCTGCTGCATCATTTTCTTCATCGAATCCACGTCAGTCTTTACAGAACTCACGTCGGTCTTTACAGCAGACATATCTCCTTCGATTCTGCCAACCGATGTCTTTAGCGTTGTGACCTCGCTGGATATGGTGTTAACTGAAGTTTTGATGGCAAGGTAGTCTGTGTAGATATCAGCGAGAACTTTGGCAAAGTTGCTGAGCGTTTTATCAACCTTCTCCAAGTCAGCTTTGGAGGCATTCTTTTCGACCACGGTTGTCAGCTTTGTGAGATTCTCTCCAGCGTTTGTTACAGCTGAAGAGTTGTCGGAAAGAGTAGTTGTGAGACCTGTCAGCGTCGTCTCTATTGTCTTCAGAGAGGCGTTGATGTCTCCCAAATTAGGACCTGTAACATATACGAACTTGTGAACAGAGAAAAGCTCAGAAGTTTGGGGTTCAGTTACAGTGTATAGGGGTTGGCAGGAGGATTGGTGAATGCATCAAAATCTCGGTGTCCTGAGAAAAGTTCCATGTCGTCAGCTAAAGTGCGTGGATGCATGGTCATCGCTGCAGGTCCTACGCCCATCATTCCTTGAGTGCCAGCTTTAGCTTCTGGAGGAATGATAGGTGCTTCAGTGACAACTGGAGTAGAGTCCAATTGAGTAGAGGGAGAAGCGAAGGTTAAGAATGGAGGTTAGGTGCGGAGTTCAGCGTTAGATTCGCTGAGAATCGCTTCGTCAGTCTTTTGAGAGACTGAAGGAGGTTGGGTAGATTCCAAGTTTGTAACCTCAGCGTTTAGAGACGCTGAAGCTGGGATAGAATGGGTGGCTTGTTCAGCTGTGGCAGAGCGTACCACTGAACGTTCCTTCAACTCTTTAAGATGAGCTGAGGAGTCTTCAGCAAGAGATTGCTGGGGTTGCTCCTTGGTTTTCTTAGTTCTTTTGGAACTAAGTTGGGTGGAGGAGTGTTTCATTTTAAGAGAAGGAATGGAGGTTGCAGCCTGGGTATCAGCGGTGGGTTTGTCAGCTGAAGGAGCTGCAGAAGTAGAAGAAGTAGATTTGAGAAGAGTTAAAAGTGTAGAAAGACGTACCTCATTCGCCACTGGTTTGAAGTCGAGAACCTTAGGGCCAACCTGAGAGAGTTTCAGGTCACCATCTTTTGGGTAGCTGTACTTCAGGCCTGTTTGGAATACGGCGCTGATGAATCGAGGATAAGGAACCCATGGAGATCTGTCAGCGGCAGAGTCTACTCTGAGTACCAGATCATCGTAGATTATCGATGCCCAGTCTATATGTAGACCTTTCAGCAAGGCATATCCCATTGCTTGCTGAGGCTGAGCGGCTTGATCAGAGGAGCCGGTCTTTGCAGTCATGCAGCTGATTAAGTGAGCGAAGATGAAATTCATCTCGCTGGGCATTTTAGACTTTTTGATGAGGGTCAGCTTCTTCTCGGGCTTCTTGTCCCTCCCAGTTTCCCATACATAGCCCATTGCATCGAAGAATGCAGTGATGGCTTCCCTATCTGAGTGTTTCTTGTGGTCAGGGAGAGGAACAAAAGGTCTTTCTTTTGAGGCGGTGGGAAGGCTCAGGGCTTTGCGAACAATGGCATGTGTAATCTTCATAGTGCTATAGTCAGTATCGCAGAGGATGTAGTCAATTGTTTTTTAGGAGTCTTTGGTTGATGGTAGCTGAGAGTGTCTGGCAGAGTACCAGAATTGGGATAGCAGTAGCTGATGTGCAGGAGGTGTTATGGTCAGGGCTGTGGATAGACAACAATTCTTCAGGAAGTTCACAACATCATCTAGATGTGTGACTTGCTTTCGAGGAGGAAACTCGAGAAGCGCATAGAGGTTATTTGACTTTGTCCAATCCAGTTCTTCAAGAGAGAACTTAACCTGAGGAGCCTTGATGATATCCAATTCCTCAGTAGTATTATCAGCAGCAGTGTTCTCAGCGATGGTGTTCTTGGAAGTGGAAATGTCAGTAGATGCCATTCTGTATTATCAGTTCAACCAAAGATTAACAAATAAGAATAATCTTAATGTGGAAAGATTTTCCAATAAGATGGTTCGAATTTTGTCCATTTCATTCAGACAAAAATGTCTTAATGAAGATTAGGGTTTTTCTTGTTTTTGAAAAACGAAATGCAAACCCGATAAAAATATTGTTTTCCAGTTTCTTTTGAGAATAAGGATTCTAGAAAAACGAATGAAGAACAAGTTTAAGATTTTGCGTTTAAACTTGAAGAACAACCATGAAAGGTTGTGTTCATAAAACCATGAAAGAAATGATTTCATTTTAAAAAGTTCTTTTGTTTGATCTTGTGAAAACAAAGAGAAGATCATTAACAAGTTTGAAGAAACAGGTAAAATAAAAGAATTATTAACCTGGTTCGTTGAAGAAGATGAAGTTCTTAAGTTCTTGAAAAACTTGAGAGCACAAATGCAACAGTAAATTTTCTTTTTCTTGCTTGGAGGAGAAGTTCGCGTAAAAGAAAAATATAAACCCAGAATGAGTTTATATAGTGAGATTAGAGAGAGAGAGAAAATCTTGAGCGGGAAAAGATTTTCATCATGACACGGACACGTGTTTGCATTTGATTGGAAGGTAAACGAAACGTGCAAACGTGTGTCAGAAAGAAGAACGTGCCAGGGCTTATCCGTTGCAATGACGTCACAACTGTCCTTTCAAATTCGTAGATGTCTCTGAGGTTTTGAAAACTCAAGGACACTTTTGAAAACATGAAGCACTGAATAGAAATATTAGTGTTGGTTTTAGAAATTTCAAAGTATCGCTGATTAAGGAAGAGATATTCAGCGATGCAGTTTGTTTTGAAATCTTGCATTTACATGCGTTTGTCAGAGAGAGAAAAACATACCTTGATATCAGCGAATCAAGTTTATTCAGAGAGAAGATGATAGAATGGGTTATACAAGTCGATTTTATCCTATCGCTGATCAAATGTGAACCGCTGAAGATTTTACTCTTCAAAGTTCAGCATTCCAAGCTCGCTGATGAGAAAGTTGAATCTTGTCTCATCAAGAGGTTTAGTGAACAGATCAGCTAACTGATAATCAGTTGGGATAAAGTGAAGTTCTATATCACCATTCATCACAAGATCTCTGATAAAATGATACCTGATTTCAATGTGTTTTGTCTTTGAGTGTAGTACTGGATTATTTGCTATAGCGATGGCACTTGTACTGTCGCAATAGATCGAAATATTTGAGAGCTGAAGGTCATAGTCCAGTAGTTGATTTCTCATCCACAAGACCTGAGAACAACAGCTTCCAGCGGCTACATACTCAGCTTCAGCTATGGAGGTGGACACTGAGTTTTGCTTTTTGCTTGTCCAACTCACCAGCTTTCCACCCAGGAGCTGACATCCTCCTGTGGTGCTTTTCCTATCCAATTTGCAACCTGCAAAATCACTATTTGAATAGGCGATTAGATCGAATCCTGAGTCTTTGGGGTACCAAAGACCTAGATTCGCAGTACCCTTAAGGTATCGAAAAATTCGCTTTACAGCGGTCATATGAGACATCTTAGGTTCAGCTTGATATCGTGCACACAAACATGTTGCGTACATAATATTGGGCCGGCTAGCTGTAAGATACAAGAGAGAGCCGATCATCCCACGGTACAGCGTGACATTAACAGGAATACCCTTAGTATCCTTATCTAGTGTCAGCGGTGGTGCCATAGGGGTTTCATAGCTGAACTTTGGGTTAAATCAAATTTCTTCAGCATATCTTTAACATACTTTCCCTGATTAATGAAAGTTCGTTTTTCATTTTGCTTTATCTGAAGACCAAGGAAATATGTTAGTTCACCCATCATGCTCATTTTATACTCATCTTTCATTCTATCAGCAAAACGAGTACAAAGATCAGGGTTAGTAGAGCCAAATATAATGTCATCAACATATATCTGAACAAGAATGATATGACCTTTTACTTTCCTGAAAAATAGAGTTTTGTCGATATTACCTCGCTCAAATTGTTCAATATGGAGATAAGTAGATAGAGTGTCATACCATGAACGTGGAGCTTGCTTCAAGCCATAAAGTGCCTTATCCAGTTTATAAACATAACCTGGACGCTTAGGATCTGAGAATCCTGGAGGTTGTTCCACAAAGACTTCTTCATTCAGCTTTCCATTTAGAAACGCTGACTTAACATCCATCTGATATACTTTGAAGTCTGTGTGTACAGCGTATGCTAAGAATAGACGAATAGATTCTAGTCTTGCTACTGGAGCAAATGTTTCGTCATAATCTTTGCCTTCCTCTTGTCTGTATCCCTGAGCAACAAGACGAGCCTTGTTGTGGGTTACAGTTCCATGTTCGTCCAACTTGTTTCGATAGACCCATTTAGTGCCTATCACTGTTTTGTCAGTTGGTCTTCGAACAAGTTTCCAAACTTTGTTTCTTTCGAATACAGTCAAATCTTCTTGCATGGCGCTGACCCAGTTTGGATCTTTGAGGGCATCATCTACTTTCTTTGGTTCAGTCAGAGAAATAAAGTTAACAAATAAACAAATATTACCTGCACTTCGTTGAGTCTGAATACCAGCGTTTGGATCACCTAGAATTTGATCAATTGGGTGATTTACAGTCCATCGCTGAGCCGGAGCGTGAGACGTTGACTCAACCTGAACTGGAGTAGCTGAAGATGAGGCTTCAGCAACTTCTGGAGTATCAGCTAAGAGAGGAATGGGTGCAGTTGTCATTATATTCACTGATTGCTGAGAAGTAGATGGAATGTCTGAGACATTGGGTTCAGAAGCAGGTATAGTGTTTAAAGGAACAACTGAGACCCATGATGTTTCAGCTTCACTATTCTGCATATTCGGGATGATAGTAGGACTATCATCTTCAACTGTATAAGTATGAGGAATGGGAATATCTTCTGAATCACCAAGATGAGAAAACATCCATTGATTCAGTTCTTCAGTATCAGCGGACGGTTTAGAGTTCGCTGAACGGGATTCGTCAAACGTGACGTGAATTGTTTCTTCAACAGTTTGTCTTCTTCGATTGAAGACTCTGAAGGCTTTGGAGATTGAAGAATATCCAAGAAAGATTCCATCATCAGCCTTAGGATCAAACTTTCCAAGGGCATCTCTGTTGTTCAGTATGAAACACTGACATCCAAAGATGTGAAGAAAGCTGATTGAAGGCTTTCTCCCATGAAAAAGTTCATAGGCTGTTTTATTGAATCTTTTGACTATCAGCGACCTGTTTTGCGTAAAACAAGCAGTATTGACAGCTTCTGCCCAAAACTGAGTAGGCACGTGAGAATCGCTGAGCATTGAACGTGCAGCTTCAATAATTGTTCTATTTCTTCTTTCAGCGACTCCATTTTGTTGCGGTGTTCTCACTGAAGAAAAGTTGTGAGAAATACACTTACTCTCAAAGAAGGAATCAAGAGAACTGTTTTTGAATTCAGTCCCATGATCACTCCTTATTGAGCGAACGGTCAAGTTGTTCAGGGTTTCCATCTTTCGAACAAAGGTGATGAGTTCTTCAGGGGTGTCACTCTTGGAACGGAGAAACATAACCCATGTATAACGAGAGAATTCATCAACTATGACCAGTGTATATTTCTTTCCAGCGATGGATTGTTTGTTAACAGGGCCAAACAAATCCATATGGAGAAGTTGCAGAGGAGATGACACTGAGGAGACTTGCTTTGACTTAAAGCTTGCTTTGGTCTGCTTCCCTTTCTCACACGCTGAACATAAAGACTCTTTGGCGTATGAGTGCTGAGGTAGACCAGTGACTAACTCTTTTGAAGAAAGAGTGTTCAGTGTCTTGAAATTCAGATGAGAGAGCCTCTTATGCCATAGCCAGTTGACATCAGATGAGGCTTTTGAGAAGAAACATGAGTTCTCAGTGGTTGTTGAGTCCATGTTTATTACATAAACATTTTCCAAACGATAACCGCTGGGAGCTATCTTCTCCTTTTTGTTAGTGACAAAGCAGGATTCCTTGGTAAAGATTACCTTGTTATCATTGTCGCAAAGCTGACTCATGCTTAAAAGATTATTCTTCAACCCTTCAACATATGCGACTCTTCTGAAGGTTGTTGTACCATTAGAGAGTACACCAAACCCTCGGGTATGTCCTTTTCCATTACCTCCAAAGGTCACAGAAGGACCCTTATCTTCCTTGTATTCAGCGAGCAGGCTTTTCTTTCCAGTCATGTGTCTAGAGCATCCGCTATCGAGATACCAGATACCCTTCTTAACCTGCATCACAAAGGAAGATTAGTTTTTCTTGGGTACCCACTTAACCATGTGTACACATTTGTCAGTAGAAGTAGTTGGAATGGAAGGTTCAGCAATCTTCGCAGCATTTGAAGATTCAGCTTTGTCAGTCTTCACTTTGGTTAATTTCTTAACCTCAGTGGTCTTCTTTGCCTTGGGGGCAATCTTCACCTTCGCTATCTTTTCAGCTTTGGTGGCTGTGGGGCACTTACTAGCAATATGATCAGTGAGTCCACAATGATAACATTTCCTATAACTAAAAGTAGTTCTAGGACCATTTGAATTCTGAGCTTTAGATTTTGAATTAGAAGTACCAGCACCAAGTAAGCTTATGGCTTTTGAAATGGGAGGAACATTCAGTTCTTCAGATTTCTTACCAGAGACATCCACTCTGATTCTAGGAGTAGATCGCTGAATAGATCCACGCTGAGTAGATCCAGAGATCTGATTCCTTGATCCAGAGGAATGAATCACTAAAGCTTTAGAAGCATTCAGCTTAGGTACTAAGGTACCCTTCTGAGGATTTTGGTTAATAGCAATTCCTTTACCTTTATCTTTAAAGACAGTGGTAGGTTTTGGATAAACCATTTTCTCTTTACCTTTTGAAGAGGTAGAAATTTCCTCAGAGATAGGCGGTCTGGACGAGGAACACTGAGAGGATGAAGTATCAGCGACTGAGGATACGAAGTTCCAAACAAGAGCATGGAACGATCAATGGTTGGTTCTAGATTATCAGCTTTGTAACCAAGACCACGTTTTGTTGATCCAAACCCTCAGTGATTTGATAATGACCCTCTCTTATATACTTAGTGAAAATTGTAAGTAAACAATATGTATCAGAGTTTCACTATCGCTGACAAGTACTAAGATCTTCCAGTACCGCTGATAGGAACTCTCGCTCTTTAGATTAAACATTCAGCGAAACTGTTCACCATAATACTCTAAGTCTGTTCAGTACTTATGGTGATCGCTGATAAGTTAGTTGTTTACTTATAATCCCTGAAGACAAGTTTCACGTCAACATAGGTTCTACGCTGAAGTCGAAGATCAAACTCAAGAACCAGCGACAAGTCTCCTAATGAACTGATGCGGATCAGCGAAGACTCAGATTTGTCCACTCAACGTGAAGTATCAAGTACAAGACTTTAGCTATCGCTGAACTCTATCATTCGCTGATAAAGAATGATAGATCGCTGAATCAACGAAAAGCTGATCATGAAGTCCTCCGTACAAAGTACTTTTGTCTTAACCACCCTTGCACGACTCCGTACGATATGTCAGAAAAAGAACCTCCTTATTGTCTGAAATCGTACAACCACTCTGATACTACATTGTTCAACATGCGGCTACTAAGGTTGTCAACAAAGGTCAATGACATGCAACCAATCAGCTGCTGCCACGTGTAAAGTATAAACTGCAATGCATTAAATGCATGCAGTATATAAGAAGAAGAACTCACTTCATTTTGAAGTAACTTGCTAACTCTGGACAAGTTCATCCTTCTTATCTTGAGATAGGTTATTATTAGTAATTTCCTTCTCTTTCTTAGTGCAAGAAACTTAGTGTTCCAACTTGTTTAGATTTAGGTTTATCCTTAATCTTGTTTCCGCAACAAGCTGTAAATTGTTAATGATTTATCAATAAACAAATTGGAAAAGTAAAATCTGTGTGTTTGTATTCAACCCCCCATTCTACAAACTTGTATAGCCCTTCGGGACCAACAAGTGGTATCAGAGCGGATTTGTTTAATCTTATAAACAATATCTAATCTATACTAAGATTTCTCTTCCTTGTTATTTCTAAAATTGCTACCAACACAAACACAAATTATATCGACAATGGTTCTCTTGCAAAACCCCCTAGATTCTCCAGAGATAATTTTAATCTATGGAAAAATAGGATGACTCTCTTCCTAGAAGGTGTAGATCCTACTATGCCTTATTATCTTGAAAATGGCCCATTTATTCCTGTAAGAATTGATGCCGCAGTACCAGCCGCTGAGAATAGACCTGCTATTCCAGAAAGGCTGGTACCCAAAGAAGTTCATACGTGGACTGACGAAGATAAGAAGAAAGTGGCTATCGACACAAAAGCCAGATCCATACTATCCATGGCTCTTCCTGATGAAGTCTACCATTCCGTCATGAACCTGAAATCCTCAAAAGCCATGTGGGACACAATATGTGTTCAGTATGAAGGTACTGCTGAAGTCCAGGACTCTCGAAAGATCAACCTGGTAAGACAGTATGAAAGTTTCCTTTGTGGTAAGAATGAGTCTCTCTCTGAAGTTCACCAACGTTTTAATTGCTTAATAATAGATCTGAAAACTGTTGGTAAGGATTATTCTAACTTTGAAGTGCTGACAAAGTTTCTAGAATGTTTACCTGAAAGCTGGGACAGTTATTCTATGTGTCTCAAGCTGTCAAAAGATCTAAGATCAATGACCCTTGCTACCTTATATGGCACGATGCTGAATCATGAGCAATCAAGCCATCTTAAGAAGAATCTTGTAAAAGATTCCAAAAGCACCCCTGTTGCTTTAATCTCATAGGAACCCTCTACTCAGCGACCCTCGGTCACTATCACTGAGTTAGAGAGTAACTCTGAAAGGTCATCAGATTCTGACTCTTCAGATGATGATGAATCTTTGGCTCTCCTAACTAAAAAGTTCAGGAGATTCGCCAAAAAGAAAATGTTCATAAAGAACAAACCCCTTTCTATAACTGATAAGCCAAGATCATCAGCTCCGGTTGATAAGGCTACTGCTACTTGTTTTAACTGCGAAAAGATTGGACATTTCGCTAACGAGTGCAGGTCTAAGAAAGTTTCAAGAAACTCAGCGTTTCCCAAGAAATCCTTTATTCCCAGGAATAAAGATGATAAATATGCTAAGCTGAAAGAAAAATATGCGAAGCTGAAAAGCTTCAAGAAGAAAGGCAAAGGCCTGATGGCTTACGATTGTGCTGCCTCTGAAGAAGAAGAATCATCATCTGACTCTGAGGATGATGAAGCCAATCTCTGTCTTATGGCAAAGATTGAAGATGAGGAAGAAAGTTCAGACATTCCCTCTACTTCAACCTCTGCAATTCAGGTATCACCTTCCTTCTTTACAAATATTGCAAATATTGATGAAGCTGATAGTCTCCGTAAAATCGATCTCTTGACTAGATGTTTATATGAAGCCATGAATGGCAAAACTATAGTTGAAAATCAAAACCTTGATCTCGCTGAACAACTTAAAAAATGTCACCTTCAAATAGAAAAGCTTTCTAAAATTGAAGAAGATTTTAAAGATCAAGTGCATTTAAATCAGCTAGTCAAAATCGAACGAGCAGAAGCTATAGCTGCATTGAAAGCTGAAAAAGCTACTGTTGAAGGATGGTGTAATTCTTCAACAAAGATCACTGAGATAATTAAGTCTCAGATTCCCCCGAGTGATAAACGTGGTCTAGGTTACAAATATGAAACTCAAGAACCAACCACTGATCGTTCCATGCTCTTATTTGGAACTTTCGTATCCCCAGTCGCTGACACTTCATCCTCTTAGTGTTCCTCGTCCAGACTAACTATCCCTGAGGAAATTTCTACCTCTTCAAAAGGTAAAGAGAAAATGGTTTATCCAAAACCTACCTCTGTCTTTAAAGATAAAGGTAAAGGAATTGCTTTCAACCAAAATCCTCAGAAGGGTACTTTAGTACCAAAGCTGAATGCTTCTAAAGCTTTAGTGATTTATTCCTCTGGATCAAGGAATCAGATCTCTGGATCTACTCAGTGTGGGTTTATTCAGCGATCTACTCCTAGGCTCAGAGTGGATGTCCTTGGTAAGAAATCTGAAGAACTAAACGTTCCTCCCATTTCAAAAGCCAAAAGCTTATTTGGTGCTGGTCCTTCTAATTCTAAATCAAAAGTTCAGCATTCAAATAGTCCTAGAACTACTTTTAGCTATAGGAAATGTTATCACTGTGGACTCACTGATCATATTGCTAGTAAGTGCCCCACAGCCACCAAAGCTGAAAAGATAGCTAAGGTGAAGATTGCCCCCAAGGCAAAGAAGACCACTGAGGTTAAGAAATTAACCAAAGTGAAGACTGACAAAGCAGAATCTTCAAATGCTGCGAAGATTGCTGAACCTTCCATTCCAACTACTTCCACTGACAAACGTGTACACATGGTTAAGTGGGTACCCAAGAAAAACTAATCTTCCTTTGTGATGCAGGTTCAGAAGGGTATCTGGTATCTCGATAGCGGATGCTCTAGACACATGACTGGAAAGAAAAGCCTGCTCGCTGAATACAGGGAAGAGAAGGGTCCCTCTGTTACTTTGGGTGGAAATGGAAAAGGACATACCCGAGGGTTTGGTGTACTCTCTAATGGTACAACCACCTTCAGAAGAGTCGCATATGTTGAAGGGCTGAAGCATAATCTGTTAAGCATCAGTCAGCTTTGCGACAAGGATAACAAAGTAATCTTTACGAAGGAATCCTGCTTTGTCACTGACAAAAAGGAGAAGATAGCTCTCAGCGGTTATCGTTTGGAAAATGTTTATGTAATAAACATAGACTCAACCACCACTGAGAACTCCTGTTTCTTCTCAAAAGCCTCATCTGATGTCAACTGGCTATGGCATAAGAGGCTCTCTCATCTGAATTTCAAGACACTGAACACTCTTTCTTCAAAAGAGTTAGTCACTGGTCTACCTCAACACTCATACGCCAAAGAATCGTTATGTTCAGTGTGTGAGAAAGGGAAGCAGACCAAAGCAAGCTTTAAGTCAAAGCAAGTCTCCTCAGTGTCATCTCCTCTACAACTACTCCATATGGATTTGTTTGTCCCTGTTAACAAACAATCCATCGCTGGAAAGAAATATACACTGGTCATAGTTGATGAATTCTCTCGTTATACATGGGTTATGTTTCTCCGTTCCAAGAGTGACACCCCTGAAGAACTCATCACCTTTGTTCGGAAGATGGAAACCCTGAATAATTTGACCGTTCGCTCAATAAGGAGTGATCATGGGACTGAATTCAAAAACAGTTCTCTTGATTCCTTCTTTGAGAGTAAGGGTATTTCTCACAACCTTTCTTCAGTGAGAACACCGCAACAAAATGGAGTCACTGAAAGAAGAAATAGAACAATTATTGAAGCTGCACGTTCATTGCTCAGCGATTCTCTCCTGCCTACTCAGTTTTGGGCAGAAGCTGTCAACACCGCTTGTTTTACGCAAAACAGGTCGCTGATAGTTAAAAGATTCAATAAAACAGCCTATGAACTTTTTCATGGGAGAAAGCCTTCAATCAACTTTCTTCACATCTTTGGATGTCAGTGTTTCATACTGAACAACAGAGATGCCCTTGGAAAATTTGATCCTAAAGCTGATGATGGAATCTTTCTTGGATACTCCTCAGTCTCCAAAGCCTTCAGAGTCTTTAATCGAAGAAGACAAACTGTTAAAGAAACAATTCACGTCACGTTTGACGAATCCCGTTCAGCGAACTCTAAACCGTCCGCTGATACTGAAGAACTAAATCAATGGATGTTTTCTCATCTTGGTGATTCTGAAGATATTCCCACTCCTCGTGCTCATACAGTTGAAAATGATGGTCCTACTATCATTCCAAATATGCAGAATAGTGAAGCTGAAACATCATGGGCATCAGTTGTTCCTTTAAACACTATACCTGCTTCTGAACCCAATGTCTCAGACATTCCATCTACTTCTCAACAATCAGTGAATATAATGACAACTGCATCCATTCCTCTCTTGGCTGATACTCCAGACGTCGCTGAAGCTTCATCCTCAGCTCCTCCAGTTCTGGTTGAGTCAGCGTCTCACGCCCCGGCTCAGCGATGGACTGTAAATCACCCAATTGATCAAATTCTTGGTGATCCAAACGCTGGTGTTCAGACTCGACGAAGTGCAGGTAATATTTGTTTATTTGTTAACTTTATTTCTCTGACTGAACCAAAGAAAGTAGATGATGCCCTCAAAGATCCAAACTGGGTCAGCGTCATGCAAGAAGAGCTGACTGAATTCGAAAAAAACAAAGTTTAGAAACTTGTTCGAAGACCAACTGACAAAACAGTGATAGGCACTAAATGGGTCTATCAAAACAAGTTGGACGAACATGGAACTGTTACCCGCAACAAGGCTCGTCTTGTTGCTCAGGGATACAGACAAGAGGAAGGCATAGATTATGACGAAACATTTGCTCCTGTAGCAAGACTAGAATCTATTCGTTTATTCTTTGCATACGCTGTACACAAAGACTTCAAAGTATATCAGATGGATGTTAAGTCAGCGTTTCTAAATGGAAAGCTGAATGAAGAAGTCTATGTGGAACAACCTCCAGGATTCTCAGATCCTAAGCGTCCAGGTTATGTCTATAAACTGGATAAGGCACTTTATGGCTTAAAGCAAGCTCCACGTTCATGGTATGACACTCTTTCTACTTATCTCCATATTGAACAATTTGAGCGAGGTAAAATCGACAAAATTCTATTTTTCAGGAAAGTAAAAGGTCATATCATTCTTGTTCAAATATATGTTGATGATATTATATTTGGCTCTACTAACCGTGATCTTTGTACTCGTTTCGCTGATAGAATGAAAGATGAGTATAAAATGAGTATGATGGGTGAACTAACATATTTCCTTGGTCTTCAGATAAAGCAAAATGAAAAAGGAACTTTCATTAATCAGGGAAAGTATGTTAAAGATATGCTGAAGAAATTCGACTTAACTGAAAGTTCAGCTATGAAAACCCCTATGGCACCACCACTGACACTTGATAAGGATACTAAGGGTATTCCTGTTAATGTCACTCTGTACCGTGGGATGATCGGCTCGCTGTTGTATCTTACAGCTAGCCGACCCGATATTATGTATGCAACATGTTTGTGTGCACGATATCAAGCTGAACCTAAGATATCTCATATGAAAGCTGTAAAGCGAATTTTTCGATATCTTAAGGGCACAACGAATCTAGGTCTTTGGTATCCCAAAGAATCAGGATTCGATCTAATCGCCTATTCAGATAGTGATTTTGCAGGTTGCAGAATGGATAGGAAAAGCACCACAGGAGGATGTCAGCTCCTGGGTGGAAAGCTGGTAAGTTGGACAAGTAAAAAGCAAAACTCAGTGTCCACCTCCACAGCTGAAGCTGAGTATGTAGCCCTGGAAGCTGTTGTTCTCAGGTCTTGTGGATGAGAAATCAACTACTGGACTATGACCTTCAGCTCTCAAATATTCCAATCTATTGCGACAGCACAAGTGCCATCGCTATAGCAAATAATCCAGTGCTACACTCAAAGACAAAACACATCGAAATCAGGTATCACTTTATCAGAGATCATGTGATGAATGGTGATATAGAACTTCACTTTATTCCAACTGATTATCAGTTAGCTGATCTGTTCACCAAACCTCTTGATGAGACAAGGTTCAACTTTCTCATCAGCGAGCTTGGAATGCTGAATTTTGAAGAGTAAAATCTTCAGCGATTCACATTTGATCAGCAATAGGATAAAATCCGCTTGTATAACCCACTCTATCATCTTCTCTCTGAATAAACTTGATTCGCTGATGTCAAGATATGTTTCTCTCTCTGACAATCACATGTAAATGCAAGATTTCAAAATAAATTACATCGCTGAATATCTCTTCCTTATCAGCGATACTTTGAAATTTCTAAAACCAACACTGATATTTCTATTCAGTGCTTCATGTTTTCAAAAGTGTCCCTGAGTTTTTCAAAACCTCAGAGACATCCAAGAATATGAAAGGACAGTTGTGACGTCATTACAACGGATAAGCCCTGGCACGTTCTTCTTTCTGACACACGTTTGCACGTTTCGTTTACTCGCCAATCAAATGCAAACACGTGTCCGTGTCATGATGAAAATTTTTTCCCGCTTAAGATTTTCTCTTTCTAAATCTCTCTATATAAACAATTTCTTGGTTTATATTTTCCTTTTACGCGAACTTCTCCTCCAAGCAAAGAAAGAATTCACTGTTGCATCTTGCTCTCGAATTTTTCAAGAACAACTGTTCATCTTCTTCAAACATCAAAGGTTAATATGTTCTTATTATTTACCAAATGCAAATAACTTGTTTCTGATCTTCTCATTGTTTTAACAAGATCAAACAAAAGAACTTCTTAAAAATGAAATCATTTTCTTTCATGGTTTTATGAACACAACCATTTCATGGTTGTTCTTAAAGTTTAAATGCAAAAATCTTAAACTTGTTCTTCATTCGTTTTTCCAGAATCCCAATCTTCAAAGGAAACTGGAAAACAAGATTTTTATTGGGTTTGCATTTCGTTTTTCAAAAACAAGAAAAATCCTAATCTTCATTAAGACATTTTGTCTGAATGAAATGGACAAAATTCGAACCATCTTATTGGAAAATCTATCCACATTAAGATTATTCTTATTTGTTAATCTTTGGTTGAACTGATAATACAGAAAATGACATCTTCTGACATTCCCAAGAACACCATCGCTGAGAATACTACTGCTGATGATACTGCTGAGGAAGTGGAAATCCTCAAGGCTCCTCAGGTCAAGTTCTCTCTTGACAAACTGGATTGGACCAAGGTAAATAACCTCTATGCGCTTCTCGAGTTTCTTACTTGAAAGCAAGTCACACATCTAGATGATGCTGTGAAATTCCTCAAGAAATGTTCCATCTACACAGCCCTGACCATAACACCTCCTGCACATCAACTTTTGCTTTCCCAATTCTGGTTCTCTGCAAGACATTCTCAGCTACCATCAGCCAAAGATCCCTAAAAAACAATCGACTGTATCCTCTGCGATATCGAATATGGCACCATGAAGATCACCCCTGCCATCATTCGCAAAGCCCTCAGCCTTCCCATCGCAACCAAAGAAAAACCCTTCGTTCCTCTCCCTGACCCCAAGAAAAACTCAGACAGGGAAGCCATCATTGCATTCTTCGATGCAATGGGCTATGTATGGGAAACTGGAAGGGACATGAAGCCCGATAAGAAGCTGACCATTATCAAGAAATCCAAAATGCCCAGCGAGATGAATTTCATCTTCGCCCATTTGATCAGCTGCATGACTGCCAAGTCCGGCTCCTCTGACCAAGCCGCTAAGCCTCAACAAGCAATGGGATATGCATTGCTGAAAGGTCTGCATATAGACTGGGCATCGATTATCTATGATGACTTGGTACTCAGAGTGGACACCGTCGCTGACAGATCTCCATGGGTTCCCTATCCTCGATTCATCAGCGCCGTATTCCAAAAAGGCCTGAAGGACAGCTACCCAACAGAGGGTGACTTGAAACTCTCTCAGGTTGGCCCTAAGATTCTCGACTTCAATCCAGTGGAAAACGAGGTACGTCTTTCTACTATGTTAACTCTTCTAAACCCTACTTCTTCTACTTCTGCAGCTCCTTCAGCGGACAAACCCACCGCTGATACCCCAGCTGCAACCTCCATTCCTTCTCTTAAAAGGAAACCCTCTGAAACCCAACTTGGTTCCAAAAGAACTAAGAAAACCAAGGAGCAACCCCAGCAATCTATTGCTAAAGACTCCTCAGCTCCTCTTGTTGGGCTGAAGGAAAGTTCAGTGGTACGCTCTGCCACAGCTGATCAAGCAACCCAATCTATCCCAACTTCAACGTCTCTAAACGCTGAGGTTACAAACTTGGAATCTACCCAACCTCCTTCAGTCTCTCAAAAGACTGACGAAGTGATTCTCAGCGAATCCAACGCTGAACTCAGTAACCAACCTCCATTCTTATCCTTCGCTTCTCCCTCTACTCATTTGGACTCCACTCCAGTTATCACTGAAGCACCTGTCATTCCTCCAGAAGCTAAAGAAAATACTCTTCAAGGAGTGATGGGCATAGGACCTGCAGAGATGACCATACGTCCACGCACGTTAGCTGGCGATTTGGAACTTTTCTCTGGAACCCGAGATTTTGATGAATTCACCAATCCTCCTGCAGGTACACACCGACCCATATACACTGTAACTGAACCCCAAACTTCTGAGCTTTCCTCTGTTCACAAGTTCTTATATGTTACAGGTCCTAATTTGAGAGACATCAACGCCTCTCTGAAGACAATAGAGACGACGCTGACAAGTCTCACTACTACTCTTTCCGACAACTCTTCAGCTGTAACAAACGCTGGAGAGAATCTTTCAAAGCTGACAACTGTCGTCGAAAAGAATGCCTCCAAAACTGACTTGGAGAAGGTTGATAAATCACTCACCGACTTCGCCAAAGTTCTCTCTGATATCTACACTGACTACCTCGCCATCAAGAAATTAGTGGACACCATGTCCAGCGAAGTCACAACGCTGAAGACATCGGTTGGCAAAATCGAAGGTGACATGTCTGCTGTAAAGACTGATGTCAGCTCCGTCAAGACTGACATAAATTCTGTGAAGACTGATGTCAATACGATGAAGAATGACATCACTTCTATGAACACTTTGTTGCAGCAGATCCTGACCAACACGACCGCCCCTGCGACTGCCCCTGCACCTCCATTTTTTACTACGGCGGATCGTGCTGAACTCGTGAAGATCAATCCTGGTATTTATGGTCTAGAAAACAGATTATCAGCGATTGAAATCTGTGTGGGGGATCCCTGGCCAAGAAGACAGGGAAACCACACAAGCTGCTGAATCGTCACATTCCTCCCCACCTCATCATGAAAAAGAGGGGGAGAAGAGCGCTGAAGACCTCTCCAAGAGCGCTGAAGACCTTTCCCATGATGAATCTATCAGGGGAGAGAAGACTGAAGACCTCACCTTTACTGAAGAAGGTGAGAAGACAATTGAAGACGAATCAGCCGCTGGACCTCAGGGAGATGAACACCCTGAGGGAACCGTGAAGCTTACCTCTGTATCTGAGGGGGAGCAACTCGAAGAAGAAGCTAAAGAAACTGAGTCTGAAGCTGAAGATGAAGAAGCCATCGACTTGTCTGATGATGAACCATCCTCTTCTCCAAAGAATGATGATGAAGATGACGATGATGATGATTCTTTTATCGTCAAACCTGCTCAGAGAACTAAAGCTCTTAAAGGGATTCTGATAAATGAACCTTCAGGGGAGCGGACAAAGACAAAGCCATCAGCATCTGAAGCTGACAAGGGCAAAGGAAAAAGTGTCGCTGAAAATGAAAATCTGATGATCTTGCTTAAAAAGCCGGTTTGTCAGGTACACTAATCTTACTCCTCATCCCTCCTCTATACACTTTATCAGCTCTACACTCACTAAAACCTCCATACACTATCCCATTCTTTACCTATCTCTGTTCTACCCAATGTTCTTACTTGTAAGATCGCTGTGTTTCAGCTAGTCCTCTCCCCTGTTTGAGGATATCGCTGAAGTTCCTACAGCTGCGACTTCACCAACAATAATCCCAGCTCCCAACGCTGAAGAAATAATCCCGGTCTTAGATTTGATATATGAGACTAATGAACCTGAAGAACAGATGCTCTCTCACAAAAACAGACCTTCCTTGGCTCCTCAAAAGCTGAGTGAAGAGGATCAAGAAAAGAGAGATGAAATGATCAAGAGACTCGAGGATCAGCGAATCATTCTGAAGCGTGATCAACTTCCTTCCGTTCCTCCAAAGTTCAGAGTTTCCCAAAAGGAATACAAGGAACACCTCAGAGCTGAACGCCTAATCGCTGAAAGAAGGGAAGCTGAAGAAAAAGACAGAGAATACGCCATCCAGCTTACTCAACGATCTGTAAAAGACCTCAAGCTGAAAAGAGCTCCCATTGATGTTCAACGTCAACTATGGGATAATGCTCAAAAGATCGTTAGAGAAAAGACTAAGGTCTCTCATACGACTTTGGAATGGGCTAAACAAATGCTGACCTATCGATCTAGACCATCCAAAATCATCAAAGTAAACATCAGAGGAAGACTGTACGTAGATGTTCCTGTTGTTGAAGTGGATGTCTACAGAGAAGACAAAACCAAGCAAACTTTCTATGCTGCAACCTTAGAAAAGTTTGGTCTCTCTGAATGGTTAGAAACGAAATTAGCCATTCAGGGATCGTGCTCAAAGTTCAAAAGCCATGTCGAGAAGATCTTAAACAAACAGATCGACCTGGTTTCTTCTACTATGGATATTCCCCCTTCTACTCTTCTTCCTCAACAAAGAAAAGTCTCTGCTAAGGAAAAGAAAGTCTCAGACTCAGGTCCTCTTATACGGAATGAAACAGGTATTGGTTTCTCTCGTGCTGAAGTTCTTGGCCCTGATGCTGATCTCTCAGCGCTTGACATCTCTCTACCACCTGGAGAAACTTTCATTCCTGGCACAGTTGTAAGTGATCCCTATGGTATATTCTTTCTAGACTACTATGGAAATCATCACTTTCAACGTATCTCTGAGCTCCACATCGCTCCCATCGAACAACTCAGAGATCTCATATTCTGGTGTGAAGTCATACGTGACATTAAAGCTAGACACCTGAAGCCCTTGATTTTTGAAGAAGCCCTGAAGAAAAAGAATCAAGGAGTAGATGTCCCTGACTGGATGATTCCCACATCAAAGATCCTCGATGAACTTCTCATCAAGGAAGAACCTTTTGACGAATAGGATCGCCTTGTAATTCTTTCTATCCTTGTCTGTCTACATCTTTTGTACTTGTAATTTTATTCGCTGTACTTGTAATTTTTCCACTTCCCTCTGTAATCTTTACAGAGTTTAAAGAAAAATTCCAGCGAACGTACTTTACTCCATCAGTACAGAAAAGATCCCAGAAAACAGTAAAAGTGATAAATATTTTATGAGTTCTTTTTATCCTTATGTTTTCATTAAATAGCAATTTTCTCTGTTGCTATGTCATAATCAAATAGGGGGAGATTGTTGATCCAAACCCTCAGTGATTTGATAATGACCCTCTCTTATATACTTAGTGAAAATTGTAAGTAAACAATATGTATCAGAGTTTCACTATCGCTGACAAGTACTAAGATCTTCCAGTACCGCTGATAGGAACTCTCGCCCTTTAAATTAAACATTCAGCGAACACTGTTCACCATAATACTCTGAGTCTGTTCAGTACTTATGGTGATCGCTGATAAGTTAGTTGTTTACTTATAATCCCTGAAGACAAGTTTCACGTCAACATAGGTTCTACGCTGAAGTCGAAGATCAAACTCAAGAACCCGTGACAAGTCTCCTAATGAACTGATGCGGATCAGCGAAGACTCAGATTTGTCCACTCAACGTGAAGTATCAAGTACAAGACTTTAGCTATCGCTGAACTCTATCATTCGCTGATAAAGAATGATAGATCGCTGAATCAACGAAAAGCTGATCATGAAGTCCTCCGTACAAAGTACTTTTGTCTTAACCACCCTTGCACGACTTCGTATGATATGTCAGAAAAAGAACCTCCTTATTGTCTGAAATCGTACAACCACTCTGATACTACACTGTTCAACATGCGGCTACTAAGGTTGTCAACAAAGGTCAATGACATGCAACCAATCAGCTGCTGCTACGTGTAAAGTATAAACTGCAATGCATTAAATGCATGCAGTATATAAGAAGAAGAACTCACTTCATTTTGAAGTAACTTGCTAACTCTGGACAAGTTCATCCTTCTTATCTTGAGATAGGTTATTATTAGTAATTTCCTTCTCTTTCTTAGTGCAAGAAACTTAGTGTTCCAACTTGTTTAGATTTAGGTTTATCCTTAATCTTGTTTCCGCAACAAGCTGTAAATTGTTAATGATTTATCAATAAACAATTTAGAAAAGTAAAATCTGTGTGTTTGTATTCAACCCCCCCTTCTACAAACTTGTATAGCCCTTCGGGACCAACACGTTTATCAATCAGGGGAATCTGAGACTTAATTATCTAGTGATCTTTGTTGAAGAATTACACCATCCTTCAACAGTAGCTTTTTCAGCTCTTAAAGCAGAGATAGCTTCTTCTCGCTCGATTTTGACTAGCTGATTTAAATGCACTTGATTTTTAAAATCTTCTTCAATTTTAGAAAGCTTTTCTATTTGAAGGTGACAGTTTTTGTGCTGTTCAGCGAGATTAAGGTTTTGATTTTCAACTACAGTTTTGCCATTCATGGCTTCATAAAAACTTCTAGTCAAGAGATCGATTTTACGAAGACTATTAGCTTCATCAATATTTGCAATATTTGTAAAGAAGGAAGGTGATACCTGAATAGCAGAGGTTGAAGTAGAGGGAATGTCTGAGCTTTCTTCCTTATCTTCAATCTTGGCCATAAGACATAGATTGGCTTCATCATCTTCAGAGTCTGATGATGATTCTTCTTCATCAGAGGCAGCCCAATCATAAGCCATCAGGCCTTTGCCTTTCTTCTTAAAGCTTTTCAGCTTCGCATACTTTTCTTTCAGCTTAGCGTATTTGTCATCTTTATTCCTGGGAATAAAGGATTTCTTGGGAAAAGCTGAGTTTCTCGAAACTTTCTTAGACCTGCACTCGTTAGCGAAATGTCCAATCTTTTCGCAGTTAAAACAAGTAGCAGTAGCCTTATCAACAATAGCTGATGATCTTGGCTTATCAGTAATAGAAAGGGGTTTGTTCTTTCTGAACATTTTCTTTTTGGCGAATCTCCTGAACTTTTTAGTTAGAAGAGCCAAAGATTCATCATCATCTGAAGAGTCAGATTCTGATGACCTTTCAGAGTTACTTTCTAACTCAGTGATGGTGACCAAAGGTCGCTGAGTAGAAGGTTCCTCTGAGATTAAAGCAACAGGGGTGCTTTTGGAATCTTTTACAAGATTCTTCTTAAGATGGCTCGATTGCTCATGATTCAGCATCGTGCCATATAAGGTAGCAAGGGTCATTGATCTTAGATCATTTGACAGCTTGAGACACATAGAATAACTGTCCCAGCTCTCAGGTAAACATTCTAGAAACTTTTTCAGCACTTCAAAGTTCGAATATTCCTTACCAACAGTTTTCAGATCTATTATTAAGCAATTAAAACGTTGGTGAACTTCAGAGAGAGTTTCATTCTTACCACAAATGAAACTTTCGTATTGTCTTACCAGGTTGATCTTTCGAGAGTCCTGGACTTCAGACGTACCTTCATACTGAACACATATTGTGTCCCACATGGCTTTTGCGGATTTCAGGTTCATGACGGAATGGTAGACTTCGCCAGGAAGAGCCATGGATAGTATGGATCTGGCTTTGGTGTCGATAGCCACTTTCCTCTTATCTTCGTTAGTCCACATATGAACTTCCTTGGGTATCAACCTTTCTGGAATAGCAGGTCTATTCTCAGCGGCTGGTACTGCAGCATCGATTCTTACAGGAATATATGGGCCGTTTTCAAGATAGTAAGGCATAGTAGGGTCTACACCTTCTAAGAAGAGAATCATCCTATTTTTCCATAGATTAAAATTATCTCTGGAGAATCTAGGGGGTTTAGCAAGAGAACCATTATCGATATAGTTTGTGTTTGTGTTGGCAGCCATTTTTAGAAATAGTAAGGAAGAGTAATCTTAGTATAGATCAGATATTGTTTATGAGATTAAACAAATCTGCTCTGATACCACTTGTTGGTCTCGAAGGTCTATACAAGTTTGTAGAAGGGGGGGGGGGATGAATACAAACACTAAGATTTTACTTTTCTAAATTGTTTATTGATAAATCATTAACAATTTACAGCTTGTTGCGGAAACAAGATTAAGGATAAACCTAAATCTAAACAAGTTGGAACACTAAGTTTCTTGCACTAAGAAAGAGAAGGAAGTTACTAATAATAACCTATCTCAAGATAAGAAGGATGAACTTGTCCAGAGTTAGCAAGTTACTTCAAAATGAAGTGAGTTCTTCTTCTTATATACTGCATGCATTTAATGCATGGCAGTTTACACTTTACACGTGGTAGTAGCTCATTGGTTGTACGTCATTGACCTTTGTTGACAACCTTAGTAGCCGCATGTTTGAACAGTGTAGTATCAGAGTGGTTGTACGATTTCAGACAATAAGGAGTTTCTTTTCTGACACATCGTACGGAGTCATGCAAGGGTGGTTAAGATAAAACTACTTTGTACGGAGAACTTCATGATCAGCTTTTCGTTGATTCAGCGATCTATCATTCTATATCAGCGAATGATAGAGTTCAGCGATGGCTAAAGTCTTGTACTTGCTACTTCACGTTGAGTGGACAAATCTGAGTCTTCGCTGATCCGCATCAGTTCAATAGGAGACTTGTTGCTGGTTTTTGAGCTTGATCTTCGACTTTAGCGTAGAACCTATGTTGACGTGAAACTTGTCTTCAGGGATCATAAGTAAACAACTAACTTATCAGCGATCACCATAAGTACTGAACAGACTCAGAGCATTATGGTGAACAGTGTTCGCTGAATGTTTAATCTAAAGAGTGAGAGTTCCTATCAGCGGTACTGTAAGATCTTAGTACTTATCAGCGATAGTGAAACTCTGATACATATTGTTTACTTACAATTTTCACTAAGTATAAAAGAGAGGGTCATTATCAAATCACTGAGGGTTTGGATCCACAGGAACGTTTGAAAGTAGCTCAAGATAGACAGAAAAGCTACGCCGACCGACGCCGAAAACCGTTAGAGTTCCAAGTTGGAGATTTTGTGATGTTAAAAGTCTCGCCTTGGAAAGGAGTCATTCGATTCGGGAAACAAGGTAAGCTGAGCCCGAGGTACATTGGACCGTTTGCAATCATACAAAGGATCGGTGAAGTAGCCTACACGTTAGATCTTCCACCAGAGTTAAGCAGGATTCATAACGTGTTTCATGTATCGAATTTCCGAAAGTGTTTGGTTACGCCGGATCAGGCAGTTTCTCGACCAGATATACAAGTTGATGAAAAGCTGAATTATGTGGAGGAACCTGAAGCCATAGCTGACCACAAAGTTAAAGTGTTGCGGAACAAAGTAATCAGACAAGTAGAAGTTCAGTGGAGACATCATAGGGGTCAGGATGCTACTTGGGAATCGGAATCAGAAATGAGAACTAAGTACCCGTACCTTTTTGCCTAACTGAATTCCGGGACGGAATTCTTTTAAGGGGGAGATGATGTAATACCCCAGGTAAGTTCGTTAGTTAAATTCCCTTTCAGTTAAATAAAGTTAACTTTAAAGTTGGATGTTTAGGGTAAGTTTGGGTAAATTTATAAGTTTAGGGGTGTTGGGTCATTATTGAGAAGTTCAAGGTCTAGATGGTAAATTTGGTTTGATATTATCTCCTTCAGATTTCAGATATTTCCAGAAATAGAAAATATCAGTTTAGTGTGTGTATGTGTGTTTTGAGAGGAGAAGAAGAAGAAAGATGGGTTGTGGCTAAGAGATTCAAATTGGTGTGCTTGGAAGTGAATCTGAGGTATGTTCCTTTGTATTTTGTGTTTATAATTGCTTTTAGAAGGTTTCTATCGGATTAGAATAGTCAATTACACTTCTGGTAATAATTCATTCGAATTCTGGGTAAAATTGGGATGAACTATCAGTAGTTTCCGGATAAGATGAATGTGTCCGGTAGTTTCTTGGGTGGTGTCCGGGTAAAATGTTGATAGTGCCCGGTAGTCCTTTCTTGCAGGTATCCGGATGAATCGACTAACCGGGTAAGTTCTATTTCTTCTAGTTTCCGGATGAAACGATTTACCGGATAATGTCCGGATTATTTTGTTATCCGGATTGGTTATGTTATCCGGAAAATTGGTGTTGTCCGGAAAGTTTGTGTTGTCCGGATACTTTTGCTGTTTGGTCAAGTTGGTGAGTTTAGATGCTTTTAAGTATCCAGTAGCATGTGTCTTGTTAATTATTGGATGGGGAATGAATGAGGACTGAATGCATTATGGACTCGACTTAAGTTCGGGTTTGGGGGTAACAAGTGAGGATTAGAGTTGTCTAGAGTACTTAGCTTTAGTGAGATGTGTGTGATCTATTTGGTAAAGAAATATTTGTGTTTAATTGTTACAGATTCTATGAATTTGAAGTGAAAGCAGAGTCGTTTTGAGAAAAGCTTGGAGAACGTTTTGATAAGTCAAACAGGTGAGTTTTACTTCAAAATGTTTTCAACTGGAATACATATATATGTGTATTGGATATGTGGTAGATGATATGATTATGTGTTTATGTTGAAATATAATATATTGAGATATTGTATTTACATGAGTATTCTACTATACGAGAATACGTGGTCGGGCTTAGGACCGGTGTGTTGGCTGTAATATTCGTACAACGTTGTTGGCTGTAATTGTCGTACAGTGAAGTTAATTTATTAGTTGGCTTGCAACCAACTAATATGGCCAAGAGAACGAGATGGGAAAATACATAATGATTGAGTCATAACTAGTATTTGTATTTGTGTTATGTGTATGATGGTTGTACAAATGGTTTTAAAACTAACAGGGATTTTCTCACTTATACCATTAGGTCTAACCCTCATTTTGTTTTAAATATGTATTCCAGGTCGTGGATCGAGTAAGAGCAAATAAGAAGGTTGATCCGCGAATAGCTTTTGGAGGACTTTTATAATTGAAGACTATGATGTGTTTTGTAGTTATAGTATGTTATTAGTAATGATGTAATTTACTATGTAAACGTTTGTAATGATGTACTGAATGTTTGTAAAGACTAGGGGACCGTATTTGTTACATAATGTATCTCTTGTTTTAACGACGTTATGCAATGTATGCTATTTGAAATATGTTTGGGAATCCGGGTTGTTACATTTCGATTGTGCCATATTCAACATGATGCTTCAGAAAGTGGTACCTTATGTCGATATGCTTTGTTTTTGAGTGCTGTACTGGATTGGCAGAGATGGCAATGGCGCTTTTTGAATCACAGAAGATGGGTATCTTGTATATGTTGTGACCATAGTCCTTTAGCTGAGTTTTCATCCACAGAACTTGGGAGCAACAACTAGCAGCAGCAACATATTCAGCTTCTGCTGTAGATGTGGACACACAATTATGCTTCTTTGAAGTCTAGCTGACTAGTTTACCTCCTAGGAATTGACAACTCCCAGAGGTACTCTTTCGATCAAGCTTGCATCCTCCGTAATCTGAATCTGTGTAAGCCTTAAGACCATAACCAGAGTTCTTTGGATACCAGAGTCCAAGATTTCCCTTTAAGGTATCTGATGATCCTCTTTATAGCAATATAGTGGGATTCTTTTGGGTTAGCTTGATATCTTGCACAGAGGCATGTGGCAAACATTATATCAGGCCTACTAGCGGTTAAGTATAACAGAGACCCAATCATACCTCTGTAGAGCTTGCACTCCACAGATATGCCATTTGGATCTGCGTCTAACTTATTTCTAGTTGCCATTGGGGTCTTCATTACAGAGGCATCTGAGAGACTGTATTTTGAAAGTATGTCAGTGACATATTTAGCTTGATTTATAAAAATTCCCTCTGATGTTTGTTTTACTTGGAGTCCGAGGAAGAAAGTTAATTCTCCCATCATACTCATTTCAAATTCACTCTGCATGAGTTTTTCAAAATCTTTGCACTGTTGTGCATTTGTAGACCCAAAAATAATGTCATCCACATAGATCTGTACAAGCAGAATCTTATCACCTTTTTGTTTGTAAAACAAAGTAGTATCGGTTGTACCTCTGTCGAATTCATTATTGAGAAGAAAGGTTGAAAGTCTTTCGTACCATGCTCTTGGAGCCTGTTTCAGTCCATATAGAGCTTTGTCGAGGAAGTACACGTATTTTGGGTACTTGGAACTTTCAAACCCTGGTGGTTTCTAGACATATACTTCTTCTTGGATTTCACCATTCAGAAAAGCAGATTTTACATCCATTTGAAAAACTTTGAATCCTCTGTGAGCTGCGAAGGCTAAGAAGATTCTTATTGCTTCGAGCCGTGCAACAGGGGCAAAAGTCTCATCGTAATCTATGCCTTCTTCTTGGCGATATCCCTTGGCCACCAATCTTGCTTTGTTTCTGATAACCACCACATCCTCGTCCTTTTTGTTTCTGAAGACCCATTTTGTCCCTATGGCTTGTTTCTTTCGTGGCAGAGGTACAAGAGTCCATACCTTGTTTCTTTCAAACTGCAGAAGTTCTTCTTGCATAGCATCTACCCAGTTTGGATCATCTAAGGCTTCAAAAATTCTTTTTGGCTCGATCATACTGATAAAATTTGTAAAGAAACAAAAATTACTAGTGGATGATCTTGTCTTGACCTTTTCAGAAGGGTTGCCGATTATAAGGCTTGGAGGATGGCTTTTCGTCCACTGTGTTGTTCTTGGAAGATGGTCATTTGAGTCATCTAGTTGAACTTCTGTGGGTACACCCTGTGGTTCTGGTACACCCTCTGTAGTAGATGGCACTACAGAGCTTGAACTTGGCTCTTCAGCTTGTGGAAGGATTGGAATGAGAGTTGGAATTTGTTCCTCTGAGGAACTAGAGACCGAGTCTACGTTTTCCTCTTGTATTGATTCCTCTGTAGTTGCTGGAGTAGGTTTTTCAGGAGCCTCTGTTGTTGGGTCTTTGGTCGTTTCATCTTCTGTTGGCTCCCCCTCAACAAGTGCATCTGTATGATTCACAGAAGAGGATGAAGTATTTAATGGACCAGTTAGAGATATACCCGACTCAATCTGGCCTGCAGAAGATGTTTCTACAGAGGCTCTGGCAGCTCCGGCAAAGGGATCAATATCGTTGTGGAACATCTCTTCAAATAGCAGATTTTGGTCTGCTTCTCTTGTTTTTGAGATGTCAGAGGATTCCTTCTTTAGACCGAGTTCTGAACTGACTTGTTCAGAAGTCTTTTGGAAGGAGTCGTCAAAAGATACGTTGATACTTTCTACAATGGTTCGTGATTTCAGAAGATAGACTCTGTAGGCCTTGGATGCGGCAGAGTATCCAATGAACTTGCCTTCATCAGCTTTCACTTCAAACTTTCCTCTTGCTTCTCTGTCATTTAAGACAAAACATTTGCATCCAAATACATGGAAGAACTTGATATTTGGTCTCCTTTTGTTGATAAAATGATATGGTGTCTTGATGTGCCTTTTTACAATGGTTGATCGATTTTGGGTATAGCAAGCGGTTGATACTGCTTCTGCCCAAAATGTCATTGGTAATCCACATGCAGTCAACATAGTTCTTGCAGCTTCCACAAGCTTGCGGTTCTTACGTTCAACCATGCCATTCTGTTGTGGGATGCGTGCAACAGGGAAGTTATGTGATATTCCTTCTTCTGTTAGATAGGCTTCAATGACATAGTTTTTGAATTCTGTGCAATTGTCGCTTCTCAGTTTCTGAATCCTGCACTCATACAGAACTTGGATTCTTTTCATTAAATTTATCAGAATGTTTGGAACATCTGATTTCTTTCTGACAAATTCAACCCATGTAAATCTTGAATACTCATCGATTAAAACAAGTATATATTTCTTGCCACCTAGGCTCTGTGTAGCGATTGGACCGCAGAGGTCAACATGAAGCATATACAGAATCCTAGGGCAAGACACATCAGTTTTGCCTTTATGGGAAGCTCTTTTGAGTTTTCCCATTTCGCAGGCAGAGCATAAATGATCTTTATTAAACTTAACATCTGGCAGACCTTTGACTAGATCAAGTTTTGCAAGTTTATCTAGAGTATGAAAGTTTAAGTGACAGAACCTGTTATGCCATAACCAGGCTTCTTCGCTTTTGCATGTAACAAGGCATAGTTTTTCTTCCTTGTTCTTGGCACAGAAGTTCATGAGATACAGATCACATCTTCTTTCGGCTCGCAGAAGTTCGACTCCTGTGTCTTCACCTTGTAGAGAGCAGAAGGTTCTTTTGAGCATCACATCAAAACCCGTATCGCAGAGTTGGCTTATACTTAGAAGATTGTGTTTAAGGCCATCCACATATGCAACTTTGCATACGGTTATATTTTCCTTCTTTATGACTCCGTAGCCTTTAATGTACCCCTTTTTGTTGTCTCCAAAGGTCACAGATCCACCATCGTGTTTTTCTTTGTATGTGGATAGAAGACCTCTGTCGCCAGTCATGTGCCTCGAGCATCCGGAGTCTAGATACCAGATCGGTACATACTGCTTCTGCAAGACAATCAGAGAGTTTTAGGTACCCATATCCAAATGGGTCCAGTTTTGTTAGGGGTCTTCAAGTTTGCCTTAGCATTCTTGGTCTTTGTTTTAATTTCTGTTGAAGAACCATTTTGTTTCTTCTTACCCTTGAATTTAGCATTTTCTTTGGGTACATAGAGGAAACATTTTGGACTTGAGAAGTGTTGGTTTAATTGAAACATTAGATCAAAGCAATGACAGTATTGAATGTGCGAAGAGATTTGCTTGAAATTTTCATTAAATACATTAAATGAGGGTACAGAGGCATTACAATTTATCCTAACATTCGACTTTCTATTACAAGAAGGTTTATGTAGGCTAGATTGTTGTTTGCAAAATCCTTTGTTGAGAGCGGCCTTCTGTGTACCCCTTCTGTGGTGAACATTTGCAGGTTTCACTGTCACAGAAGAAAAAGATTTGTTATTTTCAACCCATTTTCCCTTCTGTTGCCATGTTAGTTTTTCTTTAATAGGCTTTAAGGGTTTTGAAGTCTTTGAACTTGTTGGATTTTGAGAGGACGTTTTCTTTTGTTGTTTGATTTTTTCAAGCTCAAGAGAGGTTTTGGCTTGTATACACATGTCTAAAAAATCTGGACAGATAGGAACTCTTGTGATTTTCTCTTTGGGAGGAATAGTTCTGTTAAGAACTCCAGAGGGTAGTTTAAAATCCTCTGACTCACAAGGTACTATCTCTGACTTAGAGTCAGTCTCAGATTCGTCAGAGGATGAATCGTCCTCATATACAGAGGTTGAGTCACTTAGTTCTCTTTCGACAGAGGCTAGATTTTCAGAGCATGTGCCATACTCGCTTTCTTCCTTTCTTTCAGGGATATCTTCTAAGTCAACAAAAGTTTTCATCGAGGTTTCCTCAGAGAGATTTTGGCCATTTTTGAAAGTACTGGGATATTCATAAAAGTTGTTTTCACCGATTTCCAATAATTCCTTTTCAGAAACATGAGTCAGTTTTTCTTCTGTTGAAGCAGGCAAGAACTCAGGTGCCTCTGCCGATAGTTTCTTCTCAGAATCTATAGTGCAGACAAAGGCAACCTGTGATTGAGTCTCGGGATTACCAAACTTAAAAATTCCTATCTGATCTTGTGTTTTCAGATATTTCTTAGGTTTGGACGCTCTTTTGACAGAGGCTGATGATGGTAGATCTGTGTTTTCAAACCACACATTCACCATCTTCAGAGGTTTCCTTCTGTGAGGTTCACCAGAGACTTTTCGCCTTTTGTTTACAGAGAGTAAATTTGGAAAATCGGGTTTTCTTGTACTTCCAATATGAAATAGAGAGGACATAGACTTGTTTCTTTTGTTTCCAGTGTATGGATCTATATCACAGAAGCCAATTCCCTGTCTCCCTATTTGTGTATTGATTTTCTCGTACACCTTCTGTGCATCTTGAAATTTTTTAATTACAAGATCTCTTATGAGTAAATCTTGACAGAGGACTTCTCTTTCCTTTTGAAAATAATGTTTCAGAGCTAGGATGTTCATTCTGTCACACTCAACGTCCATAAGTTCTTTCGATTTTATTTTTAAAGAAGAATTAAGTTCAGAAATCTTTTCTTTTAAAGGATTTAATTTTTTTTTTCCAGTTTGTCTCAATTTCTTCCTTTTCTAGAAAATTTTTGGCTTTTTCTTGAGTGAGAAGTCTAGCTTCTCTCTCATAGAAGGTGTGCTTTTTTGAACACTTTCGCATGTTTGTTTAAGTTCAGTGTATTCAATGTGAAGTTTAAGCAAATCAGCTTCTGCTTGACTAGAGTTAGAGTTAGAAGTGGATACCTCACTATCGAAGTCGGATGAGCTGACCTCTGCCATTCCACAGAACAAGGCGTTTTTGTCGCTTTCATTAGATGATTCGTCTGACACCTAGTTCTCCTGATTCACCATAAGCGACTTCTGAGCATAAAATTCCGCTTTCTTTTTGTAGTAAGCAGAGTCCCTCTGAGGGCGGTTTGATTTGCTCCTTCAGTCAGCGGCATAATGGCCTGGCTTGCCACAGTTAAAACATCCTTGGTTCTGGGAAACGTTGCCAGCTCTGTCGTCCGACCTCTGTCGGTCACCACCTCTTTCATTTCTGCATTCATTGGAGTAGTGGCCTGGCTTACCACAGTTGTAACATACTTGGTTCTGTGGAGTGTTGCCAGTTTTATCTTCTGACCTATGTCGGTCAGCACCTCTGTCAGTCGACCTCTGTTGGTCGCTACCTCTGTCATTCCTTTCATTTGACCCTTCTCTTCTTCGATCATCTCTTCCATAGCGTTCATTACCAGACTTCTTCTGGTAACCTCTGCTGAATTCCCTTGATAAAAGGGCTAACGATTTAGCAATAGAGGCCATTGATGTCTCCTCTTCTTCTTCCACCATATCCTCATCCTCACTATCAACGATCAAGATTTTCTTTTTCTTCTCCTTCTTTTCCTCTGTAGCTTTCTCCTTCGGCTTCTCTTTAGCTTCTGTGGTCTTACCGACCAGTGCAAGAGGTGCACTGATTTGTGCTTTTGCTTGTGCGATTTGTGGTTCTTGTGCTGCCAATGTTCCATAGAGGTCTGATAGAGTCCATGAGTCTAAGTCTT
Organism: Saussurea involucrata; assembly: GCA_033807775.1. Taxonomy (NCBI): domain Eukaryota; kingdom Viridiplantae; phylum Streptophyta; class Magnoliopsida; order Asterales; family Asteraceae; genus Saussurea; species Saussurea involucrata. The sequence goes on from CM066316.1 coordinate 32,784,345, forward strand.
GATTTGTTTGTAGAGACATAGACAACTAGAGCCATTCATCATTGAGACTTTTTAGGAACATGACATTATTTTCCTCAGAAGTTCTGTGGATTCCGAAATTCTTGCACTTGTTGATTAGAGAGTTGAACCGATCATATGTTGTCTGCAGAGGTTCTGTCGGCAGAGCTTTGAATGAGTAATATTCATTGATACATTGGGCTCTGCGATTTTTCTGAGTTTTAGCCCCTCCTTCCAATTGTTTCTCCAGTTCCTTCCATAGATCGTGTGCAGATTCACACGCATCCAAGGATTGGAAAAGGTCATTGGGGATGGCCATTATCAGAAGTCGTTTTGCCTTCTGTGCCAATTCGTATTTTGCCCAGTCAGTATCAGACCATTTAGCTTTTGTCTTTGGTTTCTCGTGCGCAAGAATCTCTGGAGTGTCATCTGTTTGAGGTACACGTGGTACAGATAGCATAGGAACGAAAGGAGGATTGTTGATATAGTGAAAAGCTTCTTTGTCAGTACCCTCGAAAAAATGAGTCATTCGTATTTTCCACTGAGGGTACTCATCTCTGAGTAGAGTGGGTGGTTTTGTTAAAGAACCGGCAGAAAAGTAGTTGTTTGAGTTTGTCATTTTGAGAGAGTGATAAATCCAGAAAATAGGGTATGAATAGTAAGCTTTCTGAAGATGAAGTTTGTACTTCGAATAGTGTTTATGAGCTTTTGAGCAGTGTACTAAAATGGAGTTTTAACCGAAGTAAGATGTTCTATAAGTTTACCAAAGTCGAACAGGTCGAGAGTGGCAGAAAAACAGAAGCTGTTTTGAAGAATGAATAATTGGTTAAAATCAGTCCAAGTTTCTACCAAAAATCATTGCAAGAGAGGATCACTTTGATATAGAAAATCAAAGTTCGCTCTGATACCAATTGTTGGTTCCTGTTTTGCTTAACAATGATGTTTATATCTAATAGTTCAAATAAGATGTAATGCGAAAGCGTATTTGACGAACTAAACAGATATAATATGGTAGAATAACACACAATATCAAATACAAGTAATGTAAATAAGACAGATAAATAGCTTAATGATTCACTGTATTTGATATATCAAGAACACCAAGAACACCGAAAGGTTTAACAAGAGTCTGTTCTAATGGTGTCTGTGTTGTGTAAAAAGCTTAATAGAAGAGCTCACATGAGCCTTCTATTTATACTACTTCTAAAGGGGACAATAAGGACTGAAGGTACAAAGACACTGTTGAGGAATAGCAGCTGGAAGGTACAAAATACTATTCTGGAACTGTTGCAGATACAACGTTCATTAAATGCTCCGTATTCAGCTTTAGGCGGAAACCTATCAGAGTTTGACACGTGGAGTTGTCAGGTCACGCCTTTGTACGATTGATCTTTAGAACCTTCCAATGGCAGATATTGTAAAAAGCATGTTCGTCCTTGTTAAGATCTTTTGCGTAGATCTTCTTTTTACCACAGAAGCTCTGTCAAGTATGACAGAAGCTCCTTGGCCTTGTCCGCTTAGAAGTGTCTTCTGTTGCTTCTTTACTTCGGTCTTATTGGTTAACCCGGCAGAGCCTCTGTCGAAGACTTCTGTCTTCTCGGTTACTCGGCTACTCGGCATAGCCTCTGTCGAACACTTCTATACTTAGCCTATTTTTCAATACTTCTATTTACAGAAAGATTGGAGCCAACAAATTTCACCTTCCTCCATCTCTGTGGTGGCCACACCCGCATCATCTATTTTCCTCTTTTTAATGGGTTCTAAACTAGTTGTGGCCATTGTTTTACACCTACGAGTGTATTGGATTGGTGGTTTAGGTTGGGTAGTGGGTACGGTACTAGTGAGGGTAGGTGAAGTGAGTGGTGGTGCAATAGAAATAGGGTCCGTTGAGGAAGTGGGTGCGATGGCAGTGGTGGTTACATTGGTTGTTTGTGGTGGTGGTAAGGTGGGTCTAGGGAATATGATCGAGGTTGTGAGTGTCTCGGTGGTGACGAGAGGTGTAGGTATTGAGATGGTCGGTGTTGGAACACGATGGTCTATAGGAACAGCTGTAGGTGCGATAGATGGGTACTCGAGGTTTAGTCTTGGCTGTCGCCGGACCGGTCTGAACGCCGATGGTCGATGGAGAATGGGGTCTCCATTTGAGTCTAACACAACCGCAAATGCAAAGGGTAGGGATGCGGTAGGAGATGATCGGGGTTGTGAGTTTTGAGAGCCATACCTAGCAATAGGAAAACCTGGCGGAGGCGGTGGTGGTGCGGTGGTGCGTCGATTTTCCATCAAGAATCATTGAACATCGGGTGGGGCTCGGTGAAACTTAGGTGGTAGTTCACCGAGATCGAGGAAATCTCGAGTGATTACTGTGGTTTGATTTAGATGTGGGTTTGGCGATTGATGGGTACCGGAGGTAGAACCGAAAAGGTATGCGATATTAGGGTTTTGATTTCCATGGTGGTGGAAGATTAGGGTTTTGATCGGTGATGGAGGCGGTGTTCGTCGGAGCCTGTGAGGTTCGTGGAAGAAACCAGAAGCACGCAAAATGGGGTGGCAACTTCTGCCGGTGTTTGCTTCGACGAGGGTCGTGCGAAAGGGGGTTTTTTAGGTGGGTGATTGTAGAAGTGGGTTTGTTCTTCCATCTGGATGATCGAGTATAACAGGAATAAGATGAGGGATCGAGAGTCTGCATTGGGAAGAGAAAGTGGTGGCGGGACTGGCAGATGGCAGTAACAGGAGTCAGCGCCGGCGATGAAGTGTCGGCGTGAGTGATCGAGAGAGACGAGTGTAGAGAGAGGGAGAGTGCGTTTGTTTCAGTACGATGAAGTACACTTCTCTGCACTGTTCAACTTCCAAATACTGATATAAGATTTGCACTGTACTGATGAAATCTACCAACCAAATCCTAGTTTAGTCAAAACCAAACTAGATTAGTTAACTAAACCAATCCATAATTCAGATGCAAAAAATCATAGTGGGCCGAAAATTTAGATGGGCTTGGAATTAGTCATGGGCCGAGATTTACTTCAAGTAACTTCAGATTGGGCCGAGACTATAAATTCCAAATAAAACGTAATTGGCCCACGGTAAAATGGATCGCAAATAGACGTTGTAATCTCGATTGATTATTTTACCGTTCATGTCTGAATTATACTTTTGTCTAATACCCAAGAGAACTTTTTATAAAAAATTTGGCCATTGGCCGATTTTTTTTTTCATTTTTCTTCGTTAAAATGTGGTTCCTCATTTGAAATCATCCTATTCTATTTGTGGGTCTTTTTCGTTTTCTTTAAAATAACAACCTAAAAAAAATTAAAAATCTTTTTCTTTCTTTTCAAATGAGATTTACAATCTCATGGATTATGAAAATCCACGAGTTCTCAAGTTGTTTCTTAATTCAGGAGATGAACAACCTCAAGAGGTTGTTGTATCAGTACAGTAGGTTCGATGAAAGGTTTTACTCTTTGACCATTTACCTTAAAAGTGCTTCCCTTTTTTGGATCAATTAATTCGATAACACCATAGGGTTAGACTTTTGCAATCTGATACGGTCCAGTCCACCTAGAATTTAATTTTCCAGGAAATAACCTAAGTCTAGAGTTAAAAAGTAAGACTTGCTGGCCTACAACGAGCTCTTTTGGAGCTATTTTCTTGTCATGCCATTTTTTGGTATTTTCTTTGTAAAGTTTGGCATTTTCGTAAGAAAAATTCCTGTGTTCATCTAATTCACAAAGTTGCAAAGTTCTTTTTCTTCCAGCTTCATCTAGACTCATGTTAAGTTCCTTAATAGCCCAATAGGCTTTGTGCTCTAATTCAACAGGCAAGTGACAGGCCTTTCCAAAAACCAATTTATAGGGGGACATACCAATAGGGGTTTTGTAAGCAGTCCGGTAGGCCCACAGGGCATCATCCAACTTGGAGGCCCAGTCTTTTCTGTGTGGCTTAACTACCTTAGATAAGATATCATTGATTTCCCTATTGGACAATTCAGCCAAACCATTAGTTTGCGGGTGATAGGCCGTTGCCACCCTATGCTGAATGTTGTATTTGTCCAGGACTTCCTCTAATAAATTGTTAATGAAGTGAGTGCCTTCATCACTAATTAAGGCACGAGGTGTACCAAATCTAGTGAATATGTGCTTGTGAAGAAATTTGACAACTGTCTTAGCATCATTGGCATGGCAGACCATAGCCTCCACCCATTTGGACTCGTAGTCCACAACTACCAGAATATAGGCACAGTTGTTGGACAGTGGAAAAGGTCCCATGAAGTCAATGTCCCAGACATCAAATAATTCTACTTCTAAAATTCCATTTAAGGGCATTTCATTCCGTTGAGAGATGTTTCCACTTCTCTGACACTCACCACAACTTTTTGCAAAATTGTGAGCATCATTATTCAAAGTAGGCCAGAAAAATACTGATTGTTGGACTTTTGCAGCTGTCCTTTGTCCACTAAAATGACCATCACATGGTCCTGTGTGACAGTGATGTAAGATGGATGTCACTTCTTCCTTTGGGATGCACCTTCGTATCACCTGATCTGCACAAACTTTAAATAAATATGGATCATCCCATAGGAACTGTCTAGAATCACAGATAAGTTTCTTTCTTTGATGTTTGTTAAGTTCCTTGGGTATGATCCCACAAGCTAGATAATTAACAATATCTGCAAACCAAGGTAATGTAGCATGTTGTACAGCTAAAATTATCTCGTCTGGAAAAACCTCACAGATATCACCAATGTGTTCCTTTGTGTCCTGTTTTTCTAGTCTTGACAAGTGGTCAGCCACTTGATTATTTATAACCTTCCTATCAACGATCTCCAAATCAAATTCTTGCAACAATAAGACCCACCTGATTAGCCTAGGTTTTGCATCTTTTTTGGAAATAAGATACTTGATGGCAGCATGATCAGTGTGCACAGTTACTTTGGCACCCATCAAGTATGATCTAAATTTTTCAAAAGCAAAAACCACAGCTAATAATTCTTTTTCAGTGGTGGTGTAACTGATTTGAGCTTCATTGAGGGTTTTACTAGCATAATATATGGAATGAAAAACTTTATTCTTCTTTTGCCCTAAAACAGCTCCAATAGCCCAGTCACTTTCATCACTCATGATTTCAAAGGGTAAGGACCAATCAGGAGCCACTATTACCGGAGCAGTGACCAATGCTTCCTTTAAGATTTTAAAAGCTTTTTTACAATTTTCATCAAAGTTGAAAGCATGGTCATGCTGTAGTAGTGAGCATAGAGATTTGGATATTTTGGAAAAATCTTTGATAAACCTCCTGTAGAATCCTGCATGTCCTAAAAAACTTCTGATCCCTTTCACAGTGGTTGGTTCAGGCAAATTTGCAATTACTTCCAATTTTGCCTTATCAACCTCAATACCTCTATTGGAAATGAGATGTCCTAACACAATGCCCTCTTTAACCATAAAGTGACATTTTTCCCAGTTTAAAACCAAATCTGTTTCTTCACATCTTTTCAGACTTTTTCAAGGTTTTCTAAACATATATCATATGATGTACCATAAACAGAAAAGTCATCCATGAAGACTTCCATGGATTGCTGAAGCATATCTGAGAAAATAGACATCATACACCTTTAAAAAGTGGCAGGAGCATTACAAAGTCCAAAAGGCATTCTTCTAAAAGAAAAAGTGCCATAAGGGCAGGTAAAAGTGGTTTTCTCTTGGTCTTTTGGTGCAATGGCAACTTGGTTATAGCCTGAATAACCATCTAAGAAACAATAAAACTCCTTACCTGCTAGTCTGTCTAACATTTGGTCTATAAAGGGTAATGGAAAATGGTCTTTTTGGGTAGCTTGGTTAAGCTTCCTATAGTCCATACATATCCTCCAACCTGACACTACTCTAGTGGGTATAAGTTCAGTCTTCTCATTAGTTACTACAGTAACTCCACCCTTCTTGGGTACACATTTCACTGGACTGACACATGTACTGCTAGCAATAGGATAGATGATGCCAACATCAAGCCATTTCAAAATCTCTTTTTTCACAACCTCTTTCATCATTGGATTGAGTCTTCTTTGAGGCTCAACAGAGGTAAAATCTTTGTTATCTAAAATGATTTTGTGTTGACAAATGGTAGGGCTTATGTCCTTCAAATCAGTTATGGTCCACCCTATGGCTTTTGTGTGTTATTTTAACATACTAACCAACTTTTCCTCTTGATCAGATTCTAAGGATGATGAAATAATGAGTGGTAATTTCCCTGGTTCTCCTAAAAAAGCATATTTCAAATGTGAGGGAAGTTGCTTCAACTCTAAATCGGGAGCACATTCTAAAGAAGGAATAAGGGTTTTCCTATCCTTATTTTCTAATACTTCAATAGCAGAAGTGACCTGTATGTCTTCTAAGTAATCAAACTCTGCTATATCATCTTCACTATCAGATTCTCCAATTCCCATGACCTCCCCAAAACTTTGGTCTTGACACCAAGATTCAATCAAACCTAAGGTAGAACATTCCTCTCTTTCTTCCGGGTATTTAAGGGAGTCCAACACATTAAATGTTACCTGTTGGTCTTGCACTCTCATGGTCAGCTCACCCTTTTGGACATCTATCAGGGTTCTGCCTGTAGCTAGGAAAGGTCTTCCTAGGATAATAGGAATGTCTTTGTCAGCTTCAAAGTCTAAGATAATAAAATCTGCAGGAAAAATGAACTTATCAACTTGGACAAGGACATCTTCAATCTTACCTTTAGGCCAAGCTATGGACTTATCTGCTAATAAGAGAGAAACAGTTGTGGGTCTAGCTTCACCTATGCCTAAGGTGTTAAAAACAGATAAGGGCATGAGGTTCACACTGGCTCCTAAGTCACACATGGCTTGTCCTACTTCTTTTCCTCCTATGGAACATGGAATTGTAAAACTACCCGGATCTTTCATCTTTGGAGGGATTTTGTTGGACAACATAGCACTACAACCTTCAGTCAGAGCTACAGTCTCATACTCATTCAACTTTTTCTTTTTGCTCAAAATGTCTTTCAAAAACTTTGCATAGGTTGGCATTTGTTCTATGGCTTCGACCAAAGGTATGTTTATATGCAACTGTTTAAAAACATCTAAAAACTTTTTGAATTGCAATTGCTCTTTCTTATTTCTCATTCTTTGAGGATAAGGAATGTAAAGAGGAACTGTAGTAGGAGATGTAGTCTTTTGAAGAGTAGGTGCCGGTGTTGATGGTAAAGTGTTGTCTTTCCTAATATCACTAGGGACTTTGGGACTGTCACCAGCTTGTGACACATCCACAACAGGCTCTTTATTGGTTTGTGAATCTTTCTTGGGGTCATCAGGGATTAACAGTGGGAAAATAGGAATGGTCGTGGCACTATTGGGCACAGTGATGTTATTTGTTCCAATATTTCCACTAGACTGAGCAGAGCTTGGGACTGTGTTTTTCTTTTTTGACTCTACTTTGTTTGGATTTTAAAAACCTTTTTGTAAATTTTCTGGTAAATCCTTACCACTCCTCAAAGTTACAGCTTTTACATGCTCTTTTACGATTCTTGGTGGTGTTTCAGTATCACTAGGCAAAGAACTGGGAGGATGTTTCCTCATTTCTAAAGCCATTTGACCCATTTGGGTCTCCAGATTCTTAATGGATGCTTGAGTCTGGGACATATATCCCTTCATCACTGCTTCCAAAGAAGTAGACGACTCAGCATGATGGTTTGACTTTTGAAAAGCATGTTGATTAGTTTGAGAATTTGCGTGCTGGTGATTTTGAGGTCAATGCTGAAATTGCTGGTTTTGACCTTGCAATTTTGGTGGTTGTGAATTTAAAGATGGGCTATGCCATGAAAAGTTAGGATGGTTCCTCCACTCAGGGTTGTAAGTTTGATAGAAGGGACCTCCTTTGTTATTGTTATTATTATTATTATGACTATTATGACCAACGTAGTTGATACGCTCAGGATTTCCAGGACAATGTTCAAAATTATGGCCATCACCACAGTATGTGCATTGTATAGACTGGACAGTAGGAGGTGGTGCAACAGGGTTGAGTGTCACATCATTAAGGTTTTTAATCAAAGATGCCATGTCACTTAACTGTGTAGATATTAATGCGTAGGCATCGGGATCTTGCACTCCTGCTGTTCTTCTAACCGGTAATGCACGTGGATCAGCCCACTGACCATTGTTGTTTGAAATTCTTTCAAGGATGTCATATTCTTCATTATAGGTACAAGAGGTAAAAGCTACGTTTGCAGTAGCGTCGAGCATTTGTTTTGCAGTAATATTTAAACCACTGTAAAACGTCGCTAACTGTATGCAGTACGGAATGCCATGATGAGGGCATTTTCTCAAAAGTTCCTTGTACCTATCCCATGCATCAGGAACTGCTTCATCATCCATTTGTCTAAAAGTACAGATTGCATTTCTGGACTTAGCATTCCTCGTGGGTGAAAAATATTTTTTTAAAATTTTTTCAGCCATTTGGGCCCATGTAACTATAGAATCTGGCTTCAAGGAGTTGTACCAAGATCTTGCACTGTCTCTTAAAGAATATGGAAAAAGTTTTAATTTTAGTGCATCATCTTCAACTCCAGGAATTTTGAAAGAATCTGTAATTTCCATGAAGGACCGTAAGTGAGAGTGGGGATCTTCTGTTGCCATACCAGCGTATTGACCGTTGGTTTGTAACATATGAAACATTATTGGTTTTAACTCAAAATGGTGGGTTTGCAAAGTTGGTTTCAAAATTCCTGAGTGTAACTGAGTTAAAACAGGAATGGCGTAAGACATAATACCACCATCTTTAGTGTTAGCTAACCGAAAAATGTTTTGTTCCTCATCATCAATATTATTAATTGGCCGATTTTCTGGGATTTCCTCATTATTAGGTCGCTCATTATGATTGACAAACGGTGGGGCATCATCCTCATTGTCGGATGAAGAATAATGTTCAGACATCGTTGGAGAATTTAAGACTGAATTAGCTCTTTGAATTCTTCTTCGTTGTTTATAAATTCGTTCAATGTCGGGATCAAATTGGAATAATTCACCGTGAGGCAACCTTGGCATACACTATTTTTTTTGGTTTTCTAAAAGATGGTAGAAAAACTTGCTTTCAAAAACTTTACTTTAAACAAAAGAAAAACTTCTAGCGTGCTTCCCCGGCAGCGGCGCCAAAAACTTGTTGACTGATTTGGTGTACCCTTTAAATATTATAGACAAAAACGTAGTGTTTATTAGACCAAATCTTTTAATAAATAAACCTCGACGCAAGTATACATCTTAATCTATTATCATCTCAAAACAAGTAATAATGGTACAAAAGTATCGGATATCGAACCCACAGGGAAGCATGGAGAAGTTTCTCTTTAAAAAGTCTAGTTCGTAAAAGCGATTTTCAGATGGCGAATTCGAAAACAATATTTTGGAGGTTTGATTAACAACTAATGACAGATATCCGTTATAAAAAGAAGCACGGGGTATAAAGATCCGTTGGAATGATATTAATAATTAAATATAGCGATGAGACCGCATTCCTCGGTTATCTCAAGTGTCGATTATTTCATGATACAACGAACCGGGTGTCAATTGGTCAATTGTGATACACCACAGAATATAACATTCATTTAAATAACTTTGGACAATCATGCAGTACGCGACACCTTTCAACTTAATTATTAGTCTCGATCCCAACTTCACTTTATACTCCGAACTAGGACGCTTAGCCCATCATTGTTCGGTTTCTAATTATAAAAGATGAGTAAACTTGGAAAGCGAATAATGGAGTTGGGCAATGCATGAATAATACCAAAAAGACGTAACTTGTTATGCAAGTAACGACGGGTTTATCTAATGAGAAGTTAACGACAACTTGGAATTTAAGTGGAAAATCTTGTTTTAAATGTAAAACTTGAAATGGAAAGCTTCTTTAACAACTAACGATGATGTGATTAGAACTGCTTGCTTTAAACAATAAACAAACTTGAATCATAAAGCGAGATTAGCAATAATTAACCACTAGACTATGAGTTAAGGGAAGAGAAAATGTTGGTGACGAGTACTTTAAAACAGTAAATATTAAAATAAAACGAGATTATCAACAAGTTAACAAACTATAATCGAAAGCAAGTAAACGAAATGGAGTACAACGAGATTATGAAAACCATAAGTAACGAGAGTAGCAAGATTAAGAGAGATTAACACAACCGTAAACAATTAAATGATGTTCGAAATGTAACAAGAGCATGCGGAAGTAAGCAAGATGGGTTAGTAACGAGATTATAAGTTGCAAAAGGAAACCGTAAGTAAGGAGATTAGCGCAAGATTAAAGTAACGAAACGAGATTAGTAGATGAACAAACGAGTAACAAACGAGTAGCAAATGGAGATCTTCAACAATCGTAACCAAACTATTCTATGGTTGAACCGAGAGGTTCGAACCGTGAGCAAGAGCCACGGTTTAGCAACCGGCTCTAAGCTCACTTTGTAGCTAACTAACCAAACTAATGTAACAAGTGGTATCAAATGGAGTATCTAGTATCCAAGTATCCAGTGATGTCTTTCTTCATTACATAGCATGCATATATATAGCAACAACAAGTCTTGGAGAAGGAGGCAACCCATGGATTATACCCATGGATCAAGAGATCCATGGGCCGAAAGGCCAAAGGGGCCGGTTTGTGAAGCCCATCCGAAAAGTGACCCAAGTCCACATGAGATGTTGTTTGCATGCAAGAATTCGGCCCACGTAATATTATAAAGCCGGCCCAAAAATTTCACAAAAGTCGGTCCAAATTGAGATTATCCACAAAAGCAAAGCCCGATCCTCAAAAGTTGGAGTCTTTGGTTTAGTTGCAAAAGTTTGCTATCCGCAATCTTCTTCCACGTATAGCTCCAAAAGACCGTCTTCTCGCAACCTAAAATACATAAAGTGTAAAATAAGCGTTTTTGGACGATTTTCATGCAAAATCATATGTTTTTGGCCAACTTTATACCCATAGGCACAAATTGTTTATTTTACGTAAAAGTTACTATAATTAGCTAAAACTGACTCAATGGGATAACAAAATGGCTCAAAAATTGGAATTATACGCCTAAAATAGGGTTAAATAAATAACCCTATCAGTTCTCAATCAGATTGTTGTGTTTGATATGAGAAGCGAACATTTTCCATTCGGGCAGGAGATTGTTTAGGAACTTGAGGGAATTCTCCATGTTAGATCGAGTGATCTTGTTCTTGTGGAGCTTGTTCAGAAGAAGGCAGAATCGTTTATACGCTTGAGTAATTGATTCGCCCTTGCGCTGCTTGAAACCGTCAAATTTGGTGATGCAGCTGCTGACCTTCAGTTGGTTTCCTACTTTACTCCCGCTCATCATCTTCTCAACTTGATCCCACATGCCTTTGGAAGTTTCCCTGAAGCTGTCAATGGCCGTGTAGATCTCGTTCGGCAAACCCTGAACTAAGTATCTCTTTGCATGTTGCTCTCTAGTGAACCGGTTTAGTTCTGCTCCAGTCATCATGGCGAACGTCTTTGGTTTTGCCTGCTGTGGAGGACCACCTGCGACTTGGGCAGGAACAGGTTGCATTGGGGTTTCTTGTGGGCCATCAGTGAGAGCTTGCCAGATGTATTCGAAGTTATCTTTAGATTCAATAAAGATAATGAATCTGTCTCGCCATTGACTGTATTCGCCTCGGTAGAGAGTTGGAGTCCTGGAGTCGGTACCAATTGCTAGCGCGTCTCGAGACATTTTTGAAGTGTGAACTAAAGTGATCGTCAGACGGTAGGTTCGATTTAAAGGTTGGAAATCCTAATGCAAGGCACTACGAGTGACAGTCCTAACGTAGGTTCTAAGAGTGACTTAAAGTAAGGCTGGTAAGAAATTGAATAAACAACACTTACCGGATAGGAATCCGGATAACAGAAGTGTCCGAATCTGGTAGTGACCGGATCCGGGTGTGTGAGGTGTCCGAATACCAAAGATACCCGGATAAAACAGGTTTACCGGATAACACTAGGTTACCGGATAAACTAGACTTACCGGAAAAATTAGAGTAACCGGATAAATATAGGTGACCGAATGAAAATAAGGTTACCGTACAATAAAGTAAAACTTACCGGAAAACTGGAGTGACCGGACAAAAGGTATCCAGATGATATTTTACCGGATAGGAGTAGTGTCCGGGAAGCTGTCCGGAAAGATTACCGGATAGACTAGTTACCGGATAGGGATACCGGATAGACTAGTTACCGGGAAGTCTGAACAACTCGGATAGCTACGTTCGGAAAGTGGCGTGAACTTGGAAACTTACCCGGATACAATTCCAACTTCCGGACACGGCGGCTGTGCTGAATAATAGGATCGATAGTCGAACTAGGGTTGCTAAAATTGTTCCCGAAAGGTTAGGAAACAACCAAAAACACAAAAAAAACAATACCCTAATCGATTTCTAAGCAAAAAATCATGTTTTTGATGAAAAAAATGATGTTTTGATAAGAACAGAGACAAAAACTTGAAGAACTACTTTTGCTTAAAAATCACTTAAACGATCGAAGTAGACTCTGTAAAGTTGTAGAAACGCTAATAACACCAATACTAAATGAATGGAATAAGCAGAAACACGCAATTTTAACAGAAATCAAGAGATGATACTATGGATTTTAAGAACATAGTCGACAGAAAACTCTAAAAACTTACCAGAAACCTTTGAATAACCTTGAATCGAATCGTCTGTATGCTCTGATACCAATTGTGGATCCCATATTAGTGCAATGTAGTAGAAATCAATATGAAATAATCAATAAGAACAATGATTTCAATTCGTCATCCATATAACATTCATAAACCTTCAGAGTGTTTACAATGTATTATCAATTGTGATTATGACGATTGTGTTGATTAACCTAAACAATAGGCCAAATAAAACTATTTATATCTAGGCTATACTAACCAGGCCCATGGCCCATTACAAACATTAAGCCCAAATATATAGTTACAATATATTCCCTTAAACTTCCATTCAATTAGATTTTAATCCCAACATGTATGCACTTGACGCCATCTGAAAAATATTGGCGGTGAATGCCTACTGGATCAGTCATACACCAAAGTATATACAACTCATAGCGGGTGACAGTCCCGGCATCCGCTCGAGCACAAATGGTGCTCGATAGGATACGGTGCATGTGACGCATCACCGGGTGCCTAATCTAAGTGGCCTTTGCACATCTAGACTCAAATGGCTCATCTCTTCCTGAGATGGCATGCCAAAACTCAATGTCATGAAATAGTGGGGATGTGGTCCTTTGGGCAATAATCGACACTACATGTGAAACCAAAGATACGACCAAACTCTTCCGTGCTTAAGTGTCTATCGATGTTGTGCTTGCGAAAATTAATACCACTTATCAGATCGACAAATAATGTGGACAAAAACTCTAGAGTGAGTGATCGGTAAGTGTAATGGTGAAGGTCTAAAAACCCATATCAACCAAGCTTCCAAAAGAGTTTTTCAACACTCTCAGATATTTTGAGAGACTCTAAAGCTTTTAAGTTGCATAACTTGGTTGGCGAGATGACTCGCCCACACAACTTTTGGAATCGTGCTTTTTTTTCAGATGAGGTGAAAACGATCCAGTGGGTATCGATTTCGGGTAGAGCCACAACGGTTGGGGGTGGGAACTTCATCGGGTTGATCAACCAAATTCCTCCCCCGCCTATTTTGGCGTGGACGCTTGGAACGACTTGAGGATGTCGTGAATGCAAGTAAAGTGTATGCAACAAGGCCTATGTCCATCCGATGGTGACAACGCAATCTAGTAAACCATAAAAATACTTAAGCGAGCATAATTCAACAATGAGGCATATGAGAACCATAACCCACAAATAGTTAACTGGACCACAAAATCACAGACAAAAGTAGGACCCACAAGCACAACTTTATCAAAGTAAGAGCATCACATTTAAATAAGTCTCATACGTAATGCAACTACAAGGAAAGAATGTACCCAAACTTATTATAGTTACTATGGTTGGTTTGCCGAAAAGATGCTTAAACCTGCCGAAGAAAATGAGAAGAAAGAAAGCTACTGCTCAGGGACCATTTCTTCTTGCTTCACGGGGGCTAGAGGGACCACACAACAGGACCAAAAGGAGTTGTCCAGTGCTTTCATGTGATCAAAGCAGGGCTGCTCGAATCTGGTGCAGAACAGAGAGGCGACCGATTACAATTGGTAGTTCCCAGCGACAGTGGTGATGATGGACAAACAAGGGGGTTCGATGGTTGGAGTAGACCACTGTGGTCGATGGTTGTACGATCGAACAACTAAGAGAAGGAACCAAGGGGTGCAGACCAGAGTGGTTTGACTGGTGGGATCGCTGATGAAAATGGCGATTACAGTGTTGCACAAGCATCGATGAACAAGGATATTGGTGGCGATGGAGGATGCTGGTTAATGGCGGCGAACAAAGAGGCGACCGACGAGTGGCTGCTCAGTGGTCGAGCAAGATGATAGTGGCTCTTCATGGCGGTGATAAAGGGAGAGACGAGCGACAACGATGAGCAGTGTGGTGGTCTACAGTTGCTAGATTGCCGATCGATGTTGGAGGGGGAGTCGGGAGAGACCAGGTCGAAGGGTGGTTCCAGGCACTGGAGGTTGGATCGAGATCGATAGGTGTGTCGGGATGTAGAACCAAAGGGAGACAGAGGGAGGTCTTCGATTGAAGCAGTGGAGAGCCACGACTTTGATAGGTGGATACGACGGTCGATAGGAATGGGGATGGTGAGATGTAGATGGTTGCAGCGACGGTGGTCGAAAGAGAAGGCTGACGGTGGTAGTTATCTTAATGCCGTCACAGTGACGATGGTGTAGATGGTGGTTCTCGAATGCCGATTGAAATCGTGGAAAAGGGGAAACAGTCTACGCACGATGAAAACCAAAGGGGGTAGAAATTAGGGTTTTACCTCTTTCTTTTTCTACATTCTAAAATTAAATAAAAAGAAAATGATTTTTTTATAATTTTTTAATAAATAAAAAATAAAGTAAATAGTTCTTTTAAATAAAATAAAAACTCTGAATTTTTTCCAATAAAAGAAAAGAAGTAAACAATTTTTGTTTTGTTTTTTAATATAACCTAAAATAAATAAATAAATAAATTACAAAAATAAAAATTAAAAAAATAAAAACTAAATAAAGAAATAAAGTAAATAACAATGAGAAAAATAATATATATATAAACAAAAGTAAAAAGAAAAGAAAAAAATCAATTTTTTTTATTTCTTCACAACCGTCTTCACGAGCTACGTACAAATCATTCATGGGAGTGAAACTAAACCGAAAGAAAATTCAATTTAGAAGCACTTTGCGCTAGTAAAGGCGACTAGAAAGAAGGTTTTCAGAAAGAAATAAGACAAAGGGAAGAATCGGGGGGAAGATTACAAAGTACCGAGGGACACTTTAAGAGTCCTCGAGCTTAGAGAGAAGAGGAAAAACACCCGAAACACATCCCACGGTTGATGCATCTGGTTGGTAAAGCTTTAATCGTTGTCCATTGAATGAAAAAGGATTGCATAGTAAGTTGTCGAACAATCCATAGTCGACAACTTGGGTTTATCGAATAAGTGGTGACCGACAAACTTGGGTAATCGCACAAGTTTTGACCGATAACATAAGTTTCCTTGCACGGTGTTGACCGATAACTTAGTTTATCGAACAGGCCTTGATCGATAAAGTGGTGTTCATCAAATTGTTCTATGCGACTGTTATCCCAATTAACATGTAATGAAATCAAGATCTATCCAAAACTCTGTCCATCTCTCATTAACATCAAGATCAAGTAATACAATGTAGAGAGAAACTCACAGAGAGTTCTAAGGATATGAATATCAAAGTGTTAGTGAAAATGAGCTAAACTAGGCTATTTATACCTAGGCTCACAATTTACAAAATAACCCCTCAACTTGAATACAACATATAAAATTGACACTAACATTCTCCCCCTTTGTATTCAAGTGAGCCAGGTAAGCTTTAACCATGAAGTTCTTCCGGTGGAATGTATCTCTTTCTGATCCCAAAGATAATTTCAAACCTTCTGAGTGAATTCCGGTAATCTATTCGGTCTTGAATCGCTTTCAAGGCATTATTGATCAAGACAATCTCCTTCTCTTTCAGAGGGACCTTTCTTTGTTCATCCAATCTTAGCCTTTCATTCAGTAGAATCTTGATCATATAGAGCGTCCCATCAGAAAACAGATTAACTTCAATCAGCCTCAAGAACTTCTTCTTCTTTTGCCCATTGTGGTAAACAACACCGAAGTCTGGTTTTTCCAACACGGTATATAGAGGAATACCTAGTATGTCGGGTAGGTTTCTGTTTGGCCTTCTTTTATTGACCCTTTCTTGATTACTTTCCAAAGCCATTTGAAAGTCGGTTAGGTAAGAAAGCTTGATCAGGTTCTTCATGAAACGTTTTAGGGCTTGATAGGCTTCAGAGTAAGTAATGTCTTTGTTCAGCATCCGGGCAAGAATGTCATACAGCCTGAAGAAGTCTGCACAGGTTAGAGATTTGAAGTCGGCTTCACAGAAATTCCACTCTTTTCCATCTGATCTGAGGACGTAGAATCTCGGATAAAAGACTTTTAGAATCTTCTCCGATTCTATCTTCACAAGCTTAACAATCTCTTTATCTGTTCTGACTGCACTGAGCTTTTGATCTTTGTCACCCATCATATACAAATATTCAATCTGTTTTGGACGTGGAAGCTTTTCAATATAATACAACTTTACCTTGTCGATTGGCTGAATCTTTTTCACAAACAAGTCACTCCTTATATCTTCTTGGAATGGAGTAATGATTCTTGTTCGGTGAGCACGTCTGACAATCAAAGCTTCTCTATCAATTAACATCTGTAGATTACGTAATTCTGCCTTAGAGACTGCATCTCTGATTTTGCCTTCAGGTAGATCAGGTGTTACCGGAATTTGTATCACTGGATCAGGTAGATTACTTTCTTTCTCGGAATCAGAATCAGGTTGAACGTTTCCACCATCAAATACATCATCCATCTCCTCTTTAATCTTTACCACAGTAATTTCTGGATCATCATCAGAATTAATGTAGATCAAATCCAGTAAGAAATCATCAGCCATAATTTCCTCATCAGTTCTGTTATCACATCCTTGAGGCTTTTCAACCCTAGGATTGACATCATCCAGAACACCAACATCAGCACTTTGAACCCCTTGTGTACCACCAACATTACCTGTCCCGCTTCCACGTTCGTTTCCACATTTTCAGTAACATGAACACCCGAACCACTACCTTGTTCCACCCTTTGTCTTACACTTCTCTCCCCCTCATGGTGATCATGATCGGGATCGATCATCATGCCTCCGTTTGGTGGTTTGGGCTTGAATGCCACACTTTTCTTCCACCACTTTGATTCGGTTAGATAGAGTTGTAAAGCCAGAAGAGATAGCATCGGTTAGGTTGGATATGGATTGTTGTAGGGTGTTAAGTGAATCTGGTAAAGTGGCTTGTATTTCGGTTTGGTGTCTAAGTAGACCAAGAATATCTACTTCTTCTTGAGTATTCGCATCGCCTTGTTCTAGTAAACGGGAAAGTAATTGGGATTTCAATTCATGTAAAGGTAAAGTATGATGTACCTTTGGGTTCGGCTGAGATTCTGGTTGAGTGTCGGATTGTGCGGATGAAGAATCAGCAACAGAATTTCTTTTAACAAACTTTTGTACTTTGGCAGATAATTTCTTAACAATATCAGTCAATTCGGACACCTGAGCTTTATGAGTGTTGGAGAGAGACTGGATGGCCATTTCAAGCAACTTCTTAGATACATAGTTGTGAGGAGGAGGACCCACCAAAGACTGAATATCACGCGCTTGTTCCAAGGTAACACCCAGACCACTTAGGTTACTGGTTTGCATAGCATTCATAGAGACTGTATGGCCTACGTTCAATGCTGGCATAGTGTTAACATTGGTAGGACTTCCGCCCGATCCTCGTACAGTACCAACAAATGGCGGCTGCACTCGGGGCATTCCGGTTGGGTCACACATAACACCAACGTTTTGTGTCACCATAGATGATGTGACAAACGGTGTCCGTGTCCTAGGAAAGGAAGTAAAATCAAACGGTTCTAGACTCAATCCGTGACCAAATGAAGGTGGTGGCCGGGGCAGGTGCCATCCTGTTTCAATATCAGCAGATACCGAGTGTGTCGCCGATAGTGTTTGTGCTAATCCCCTGTGAGAAGATGAAACATCAACTTGTGAAGAAGTTGATGAGTGGATGAGTGGGGTTGTGCATTGCATAGCTGGGTGGACTATGTCTTCTTCAATGTCATGTGGCGACGAACGCGCACCGACAGTAGATGTGGCTACCCGGCTAGACACGGTTTAGTTAGGATCATTAGTTAAAACTTTTGTTGACCCTGTCTCACACTCACCATCTTTTTTTCTTTCCTTCTCACTCAACCTCACTTGATTTTCTGTTTCAACTAATACTCCCTCATTTCCCCTTATCACTCCTCCATCACCACCAGAAGTAGTAGTGACGACCTTTTCAATTATAGTATCAAGATTCTCCATGACTTGATCGTTGTTGTTATTATCATTGTTATCATCAGAACTATCATCGTCTTTCTCATCATCAGCATTCGCATTATCATCATCTGAACTGTATACAAGATTAGCAGGATCATCAATATCCGCATCAATATCCTCAGATTCTTCCTCAGTATCGTCGCTAAACCCTAAACCAAGATCTTCCTCATCACCGTGCTCAAAGATTTGAAGCTTTGAAGTTTTGGACGACTGACCAAGAGCACCCCTAACTCCTTTTCCCCTTACATCACTTTTACCTCTCAACATGCCCTGTTCAGGTACCCTAGTATCCTAAACTCTCTTTCTAACTCTAGAACCCTCACTACGCTCACCTAAATGGTTGGCACTGTGGGTAGGCCCTACTGGTCCTGGCCGGTCCATCAGTGTGTTCTCTTCTCTATACTCACTCAAATATGGTGACTCTTGCTCAGCGTAGGCGAGTAGTGTTTCAGGTAAAACCATAATAGTTGGAAAAGATAGACCTTTCGGAAGTCGGAGATACTTCATGTAATTGGTTGGACCAAGAACTGCATTCTCGCGTCTCGGAATCTGATCATTAGAATCCATGATAGAACGGATAATAATCTGAAGATATCTTTGAAATGGTACAAACGTTCTGTCTTTTGATGGCTTTGCTTTGTCGGTGACCACCTCGATCAAATCATTCCAAATAGAAATTGCAAAGTCAATCTTCCGGTCAAAAACAATAGCATGGAACATCTTGATCACTGAAATACTGGCCGTGTCGACTTCCGTGTGCTTTGAAGTCATACATCTATTCACAACACTGAATAATGTGTAATAGATCGGCGGTAGATAGTTCATTTTCAACTTAGATGTACTGGTCAGCACTCTAAAGTTCGGACGTGGATCATTGTAACCTATTAGCATGATATCTCGGCACAAATCTTCTTCAGACAACATATCTTCAAAATTAGAAGAATAAGGAAGATCAAGAACTCGTCGCAACCTTTTCAAAGTCAGCTTGGCATCAAAATGATCTACTTTCAGAGTGAAGTAGTTGTTATTAGGTACGTATTGGATGTTACGCCATACTTGTTGCAGATATATCTCTGGTACTTGTTGAGTTCTTTCAAGAGCAATACGAAGTGGGTGACCTTTGAGTATTTCCATGACAAGATGATAATCCATAGTGACATTGAAATCTAGAGTGTAGTTGTTCGGCTTTAAATCCTTCTTATCTCTTGGAAGAATAAGTTCAGCATCTAGATCTCGAGCGTTCACCGATGGGTGTGATGAACTATGAGATAGGAATACCGTGTTCTCGTCAGAAGAATTACCATCACCGTGCTCTTGCAAAAGTGCCATGGTCTATGATTGACAGTGTAAGACCATTTGGATATCAGTGCTTTTTCGTCAAAAAATTTTCAAAAATTTCCTAAGTATGGGCTACTGTCGTACAATACATCAAGTCGCATGACATAAACTGTCGTATAAAACTGTACGACTAAGAAGTTGTCGTACAAGTTGTGTGCGACAGTTATGAGTTTCAGTTTTGTGCGACAGTTTTGAATGATGAAGAACATAGTATTGTGCGACAGTTTTGAATGTTCGAATAATGATGAACACTCAAACCCAAAAACCTAAGATTTTTCAATGAAAGCTTATGAAACTAGTGCCCTATATGCGTTTAACTAACAGGAACACTATTCTAACATCTTTTCCTATCAGTTCTAACACAAAGATCAGAATACGAAGGGTTTTCTAAAAACCCCTTTTTTGACTTTTCTAATAATCAACACAGCAGATGATATGATCGATGAAATGCGATGAAAAGAGATTAAAAATGATACCTGGATCGATTTGAATCCACAGATGTGAAGAAACAGCAACAACGAACCAAAATCGATAACTAAGTTTGTGAGACAATCGTGTGAAACAAAAGTCGTAAACTGAAAAGACTTTCAAAAACGCACTATATATAGATCTTAGGTCAGAGTGACACGTGTCACAAAGTGATTGGTCCAAGGGTTGACCGACACGTGTTAGGTAGTCGTACGAATCGATGCACGAGTACCTCATCTTAGTCGTAGAATGAAGATGCGACTAAGGCTGGATCATGAACAGTAACTGTCGTACGATGCTTGTGCGACTAGGAATGCTAGTCGGACAAAGCGTCTATGACTTGACCATATGAACAGTGATTGTCGTACGAAGCATGTACGACTAGGATTGCTAGTCGGACAAAGCTTGTGCGACTGTCGTGCAGGAACAGTAACTCTCGTACAAGTGATGTACGACTGTCGTGCTGGAACAGTAACTCTCGTACAAGGCTTGTACGACTACTTTCCAGACTTGAAATTTTTTCAGAAAATTTGAACTTTGAACTTTTCAGTTTAAAATCAGTTCAGTGTTCTTGAAAACATTTTGCTCCCCCTACAAAGATGCATAAGTCTTGAGAAAATCATTTGCATCAATTAGGGTTTGCCAAAATCATTTAAGATAGAACACTCACCTTTGTTGTTTTGCTCAACCATTTCTTCTTTGTACAATGCTCCCCCTTGATAGATACTCACTAAGATTTATAGCTCCCCCTAAACATATAAACCACACATAAAACTGCACAAATAATATCAATGGAAGTACATACGGTAAAAAAATTGAAATCTACTTTGTAAAATACTGAAAGAAATCTAAATTTGAGCAAATCATAATGGATATTCAATATTATGAAAATAAGTATTCTTCACTCAAATTTATCAAAATTTGAATGACTAAGAATTATTTTCAAAATGTTGAATAAAAATTATGACTTATCAAACTTTCAAATTCAACATGCCTAGCTTTGAGACAAGAAAGTTGAACCGTTTCTCATCCAAAGCCTTGGTAAACAAGTCGGTTAGTTGAAATTCAGTAGAAACAAAATAGAGTTCAATTGTACCTTTTTCGACGTGATCTTTAATAAAATGATACCGTACTTCGATATGCTTCGTTTTCGTGTGTTGAACCGGATTCACAGATATTGCTATTGCGGACTTGCTATCACAATAGATTGGAATCTTTTCATACTTACACGCAAAATCCGTCAGTTGGGTTTTCATCCAGATGACTTGTGAGCAACAACTAGCGGCCACGACATATTCTGCCTCCGCCGTAGAAAGTGACACACAGTTCTGTTTCTTAGATGCCCAACTTACCAACTTATCACCCAAGAATTGGATATGTCCGGATGTGCTTTTTCCGGTCCAATAAGCTACCACCATGATCCGCGTCGGAGTAGGCTGTTAGCTCGAATCCCGTGCCTTTGGGATACCATAGACCAAGGTAGGGAGTTCCTTTGAGATAGCGGAAGATGCCTTTGACGGCTCCTACATGAGATTCCTTAGGATTCACCTGAAATCTCGTACAAAGACAAGTAGAGAACATAATATTCGGGCGACTAGCAGTTAAGTACATTAAAGATCTGACCATACCTCGATAGTGTCGTATATCAGTTTCCTTACCATGAGGATCTAGACCAATCTTTGATTGTGTTGCAATCGGTGTTCCAATGGAAGTACAGTTTTCCATTTTGAATTTCTTCAAAATGTCAAATATATACTTTGACTGGTTGATGAATATCCCCGTGGAAAATTGTTTCACTTGCAATCCTAGGAAGAAGTTAATCTCCCCCATCATGCTCATCTGAAATCTAGTAGTCATCAGATCAGAAAATTATGTACATAAACCAGGGTTAGATGCACCGAATATAATATCATCTACATATATTTGTACTATTACCATCTCACCGTCTTCACGCTTGACAAACAAAGTCGTATCAATCTTACCTTTTTCAAAACCCGAGATGAGTAGAAATTGAGATAGAACATCGTACCAAGCGCGCGGGGCTTGTTTCAACCCATATAAGGCTTTATCCAAAATGTAAACGTGATTTGGATTCTCCATGTCTACAAAGCCTTCGGGTTGTGAGACATATACCCCCTCTTTGAGTATTCCATTAAGAAATGCTGTCTTTACGTCCATCTGATAGATCGTAAAGTTTTTGTATGCCGCGTACGCCAAAAATATTCTGATTGCTTCAATGCGTGCGACTGGAGCGTAAGTCTCATCGTAATCTATCCCTTCTTGCTGTCGATAGCCTTTAGCTACAAGTCTCGCTTTGTAACGAACTATGATGCCATCTTCATCTTTCTTGTTATTGAACACCCACTTTGTTCCAATGATGCTTTTATCGGCTGGTCTTGGAACTAACCTCCATACCTTTAACGCTTCGAATTGATTTAGCTCTTCTTGCATAGCTAAAATCCAATCCGGATCATTTAAGGCTTCTTTTACTGTGAGTGGTTCAATGTTACTTAAAAACATTGAGAACATGCACTCATTTACGGTATCACATAAAGCAGATGAACGAGTTTGAACTGGTGAACTTGGGTCACCGATTATTTGGTGAATCGGATGAGCCTTCGTCCACTTGGTTGTATGAGGGTGAGGAGCATAGGATTCGTGAACATTTTCAAGAGTAGCATTCGTCTCTTCTTCGGTTGGAGAAACCAGTGGTTCAGCACTTGGAAATTCTGTAGGAATACTAGAAGATTCCGGTTGTGACTGAGGAATGGTTGGTTCAGTAACCGAAGAACTTGGATTTTGTGTTGATCCTTCCACAGTAGTTGTAGTCTCTTGTTGTGGAATAACAACTTCTGGTACTTGAACATTCTGAACAGGAGTGGAAACATCAACCGGTGTTGAAGTAGATGCACCATTTTGAGTAGTTGTCGCAGCGGAAATTGTTGTAGGTGCTTGTACCATCCTGTTAGAATTAGTAGAATTATTGTAAGCACCATAAAATTCATCATATAATTCATCAAATAATAAATCAAGATCAGTTAATTGAGATTTTGAGGTAGAAGGTTGATCCTGATTAGAAATTGAAGCAGGTTCTGAACTGAGATGTCCAGAAGCTAAAATTCCAGTTATAACGGGTCCTGAACTGTTTTGATCAGAAGCCAATTCGTGATGTTCGTCGATTTTGACATTGACACTCTCCATTATATTTCTAGATTGCTTCAGATATATCCTATATGACGCCGATGAGAAAGAGTATCCAACGAATATACCATCAATCGCCTTTGGACTGAACTTGTTCCTATCTTCTTTGTCGTTCAAGACATAACACCTACAACCAAAAACACGAAAATGTTTTATGTTAGGTTTCCGGTTATTCATGATTTCATAAGGAGTTTTATTAAACCGGCGGTGTATTACAGAACGATTCTGTGTGTAACATGCGGTTGCTACTGCTTCGGCCCATAAGAAGAGAGGAAGCTTTGAGTATGCCAACATTGTTCTCGTAGACTCGACTAACGTTCTGTCACGTCGTTCTACAACACCGTTTTGTACAGGAGTTCTGGCAGCAGAAAATTGTTGCATAATCCCATTTGATTCATAGAAATCAGCTAGGACTCTGTTCTTGAATTCAGTACCATTATCCGAACGCACGATTTTTACTGAGATCTGCATGTTGTTCTGAGCTGCCTTGATAACACCAATGAGAAATTCTGAAGTTTCATCTTTTTACCGAAGAAACTTAACCCATGTATATCTTCAGAAATCATCGACTATTACCAAGATGTATTTACTCCCATTTATGCTTTCCGTTTTCATTGGACCGCACAAATCCACATGCAACAGCTCAAGTACACTCTTCGTTGTCGGTTCCGGTTTAGGCTTGTGAGGAACCCTCTTCATCTTTCCTTTCTCACACGCATCACATAGATTTTCGGCATTGAATTTCAAAGTTGGAAGCCCCCGAACCGAATCTCCTAAAACTAGCTTTTGAATGTACCGAAAATTTAGATGAGATAACCGTCGGTGCCATAGCCAACTTTGTTCTTCGGAAGCTTTGGATAAAAGACACACTTCATTGGTTGGTTTGATATCTGCCAAGTTGATTGTGTACAGGCTTGACTTGCGAGTTCCAACAAGAAGATCTGTTCCTTTCTCGGTTTTGACACAACACTTTGTCTTCTTGAAGTGCACTTCCAAATCCTTATCGCAAAACTGTCCTATACTGAAAAAGTTGTGCTCCAATCCTTCAACATAGTTAACCTTCTTTATCGTAAGATTGTCTTGAATGATATCTCCAAAACCTTTGATAGGAGTAACCTGATTGTTTCCAAACCTTACACGACCAAGATCTTTTTCCACAAAATTGGTTAGCATGTGTCTTTGGCCTGTCATATGCTTCGAACATCCCGAATCTAAATACCATAACTTATGTTTCTGCATCAATCAGATTGAAACAGTTTTAGGTACCCATTGAGTATTGGGTCCTTTTTGATTAGCTTGAGAAACCTTGAGTTTAGACATACGTGTCTTCTTCTTTTTCTTCAAATTTGATTTTCTTTTAACACTTGGAATAAAGTAAGAATTATCCCAACAACAAGAACCAGGCATAGCAAACGAACTTTCATATCCACAAACATAACAAAAACATTCACCATTTTTGAAATCCAACAACTTGTCTTTCGAGTAATCTTTGTATGACTTTACTAAAGAATTTTTATTACTCACACCAACTTGTTTATTCTTTGAAAAACTACTATTTTTGTCATTTTGTTTGGATGAATCAGACGTCGTTTGCTTTACCCGCCATTCTTGTTCTTTCTTCTTCGGATTCACAGAATTATCTGAAAGAACAGAAGATTTAGAGTTAGAATCCTTAGAACTCTGAACTTGAGAATTCTTTGACATTTTATCCTTATTTCTTTTCTCTAAAGGTGGATTCTTTGTGTTTGAACACTCACCTTTATAGAAAGTACTCGAATATTTTTCTTTGTTTATATAAGAAACATATGTTATTATAATTGGACTTTCTTGAGATGATTGAAATGAATGACTACCACATTGAACACAATTGAGATTCTTTCTTGCAGGTGATAATAGATCTGAAACATAAGTCTTTTCACTATTATTGCATTTCATACAAGAATTATTGATTTTAGGTTCAGAAGTAGTATTCAACTCAATCTTCTTAGAAATCCTTTTCAGATCATCTTTCCTTTTGCTTTCTTCTTTTTCTTCAGAAATAATAAAATCAGTATGGTCCGGAAGTTTCTTTGAGAAATCAAATGCACAAGATTTTCCTTTTTCATTTTCTATTGGTTTTGACTTGGTTTCAAAAACTTTCTCGTTTGGTTCATAATCACAATCCGAATCAGAATCGGCGTTGTGAACTTCAAAATCTTTGGTGGACTCAGGTGAACTCCAATTTTTGAAAGCATTTTCTTTTCTTTCTTTTGCTAATTCCTTTTCTAACTCATCCATCTCTTGAGAAAGCTCAATTATTCTCATTTCATGAAAATGTTTCTCATTTTCATAAATTACTTTCTCAATTTCAAACTGTGCTCTTTCAAGATTGAAAGAATCTTCAAAATCAGACATTATATTAGGTTTTTCTTCTTTCAAAATTTTTTCTAATGTCATCACTTTTTGAGAAAGTTCACAGTTCTGTTCTTTAAGAAAGTTGCTTTCTTCAAGATTGAACCAGTTTTTCAAAGCAAATTCTTTTCTTTCGTTTTCTAACACAATCTCTAATTCAGCTTTTGTCTTTAACAAATCAGTCAACTTCTTTTCAAATGAATTGATTTGGTTTACAAAGTTGACTTTCTCATTTTCCAAATTGGTATGCTCAGAAAGAAGAATATTCTCAAGATCTACCACTTTCTTTGAGAGTTTGAGACATTTTTTATCAATCTTTTGTTTACCATCAAAAATGTTCTTTGATGATTCAGAAAACTTTTTGATCAAAGCATGTTCAATTCTACCAGTTTCCTTTTTCACTTCGTCAATGTAACAAGAAGATATTTCCTTAAAAGTAGTTGAGAAAATAGTTGAAAGGAGATCATTTTCATAATCATATTTGATCTTTTGTTCAGCAAGAGAGATCTCAAGTTCAGCTATTTTCCCTTCTAGAACCAACGTAGGAACATATTTCTTAGTTACAACAACTTGATTGTTAGTAACTGGCTTTGTAGCATTTATGTCAAAGTAGTTATCTGGAAGTGGTTTATCTAGATTGTTGAGAATCTTCAACGTCTCATTAGTATAGCAAAATGGAAGTTGAATATGAGTTGTTAAAGCTCTTTTTCTTTGTTCTTCCTTTTGTGTTTCCTTTTCATCCGTCCAATAAACTTCAAAATCGGGCCAATATCGTGCGTACCTTAAACATTCGAAATTATACACTGTCGGTACTGCTTTGATAGCTTTGGCACCATATTTTGGACATTCATAACCAAGTCCCCAATATTTATTGACATTGTTTACATGTCTTGGCTTGTTCATGAAAATTGTTTGACCAGATTGATCTCCTAAATACAGCTTCTTTTCCAAACTTTCAATTTTGTTTAAAAATTCTGAATTCTTTTCTGAAAGATTTGTCAAAGAAAAATCGCTTTCTTTATTCTTTGATTCTAAATCTTTGATTTGCTTGTTCAATTCAGATAATTGAGAATCAAGTACTAATTTTTCTGATTCAAATTGATCATGTTGAGCTTTGAGATTTTTGATTTCAGAACATTTGTCTTTTAACTCAAATTCAGCATTATCAACCTGTTGTTTCAACTCACTATTCTTCTTTCTTTCGTTTTGTAGAGTTTTTGTTAATTCTCCAACACATGGTTCCATTATTTCAATTTCACGAAATAAACTAGCATACTCGTTTTCAGAACATGCTAATTTATTTAGTGTGTCATTTAGTTCATTACGCAGATTTATGACTTCTTGATTTAATGATTCAGGTAAAGGAAAATAATTTACCTGTGAGGAAGTGTCAGACTTATCCTCATCGTCAGAATCGAATTCTGCTTGGCACATATTTGCATGCTCTTCATTTTCTCCCTCGTCATCAGAATAATCAAGAAAATACTCTTCCTCCACCATAAGAGCTTTTCCATCTTCCTTTTGTTGTGCAAGAAGCAACTTTTGTTTGTAGTAATCCGTGTTCTTTACTACCTTCTTTCGACAATCTCTTGCATAATGACCCGGATTACCACAGTTGTAGCACTTTTGAATCTCCACAGCTTTCTTATCTTCGAACTTTTTCTCCATGTTCTCATACACCTTCTTTCCTTCACCTTTCTCCGATCTTTGCTCAAATCTTTTATCAGTATTTTCAACTCTTTGCTCTCCAAAAGGTTTCCTTTCATAATTGTTGTTCTCAAACTTTCTCGAACCAGATGTATACCTCAGATTGTTGTTTGATGACGAAGGTTTGTAAAACTTCTTTTGAAAGTGCCTTGTGAGAAGAACCAAAGCTTGATGTAGTTCAACACCATCATCAGAAATATTTCCCCTGAACCCTGTATCAAACATTCCAGATTCATCAGTTGTAAAGTTATTCGGTTGTACCTCGGCTTGTAGTGCAATCGGTTCTAGAGAGAAATATTTCTTCTTTTTCTTGTTCTTCTCCTCTCTTATCTCATCTATTTCTTCCTCATCTTGCAACATCGTCTCATACAATTCATGTAGTTCCATAGTGGAGAGTCTCGGATTTTGTTTCATTTTTCTAGCCACACTCTTCCACTCGGGTTGTAGTGAGGTAAGAAATTTGACATTTAATTCGATTAGATCCTTTTTGATCTTGTTTTTACTTAGCTCAATAAGTAAAATCATGAATCTGTCATATGTGTCATGAAGTAACTCATATTCCTTTGCCTTAAACTCTTCATACCTATTGATGCACATTGTGATTTTCATCTGATTTCCAATCTGAGACCCTTGTAACATCTTTTCTAATTGTCTCCACATACTGTTTGCCGTATCTTTGTAACTATCAGTCTTATTGAACACCTCATTCGAAATCCCCATAATCATATATGATCTTGCCTTCTTGTCAGCATCGAATCTTGATTTTTGATCAACAGTGTACTCGGATAGAGGAACCAATCTATTATCTGGTTCTGGTGCACCCTCAACACGATAATCCTTAAGAACAGGTTTCATTAGACCATTATGAAGAGAATCTATCAAGTGATCACCATTCGATTGTCTTTCAAGGAAATCCTCAAACCTCTCTTTCCATTGTTCATACTCTTTTTCGATCAAAATCGGAGGTCTAGTATCACTTCCCAAAGAGTTCATTATGTCGTTTCTATTCATCTTGAAAATTACTTGTATTGATCTTTACACAGAAAAGTGAATTTGTTAAAATTTGACAAACTGTCGGGCAAAAACGTACGACTGTCGTATAGAACGTGTGCGACAGTACAAGTGAACAGTAACCGTCATACAGAACGTGTACGACTTGGACTCAGAACAGTAACTCTCGTTCAACAAGTGTGCGACTTGGACCAACTCTCGTACGAACCTTATACGACTTGGTCAGGTAAACAGTAATTGTCGTATGGAACTTGTGCGACTAAGATTTGTGTATAGTAACTCTCGTACAACACTTGTACGACTAAAAATGTAGTCGGGCAAGGATCGTGCGACAGTTATGATGCTAAGTAGCGTGCGACAGTTATGAACACCAAGAACAGTTACGCGTACGACAGTTATGAGTTTTAACGTGAAAATTTTCTAAGTGCTCAAAATTCTCAAATCAACTCCAATTGATTTGAAACTTCGTAGGGTAGGTCGCGAGGGCTTTCTGAACACCTTTTGTTCAGCGAGAAACACCAAGAAACTAACAGAAATCCGCCAAATCGATCTGAACAGTAAACATATTCGAAAACTCCAAAAACTGCCAAATCTTTCGATTTTGTTGTTTTGAGTCTGAATCCTTGCACGAATTGATCCAGATAATCAATTCTAACAAGTCTGTGCCTATAGCTCGATCCTAAACAGCCTCAAATCATAGAATCCATGTAAAACCCAAAAATATCAAAAAGTGCCCAAAAAACTTCAAAAATCTTCACAAATTCGATTTGCTAGGCTCTGATACCACTTGTTATCCCAATTAACAAGTAATGAAATCAAGATCTATCCAAAACTCTGTCCATCTCTCATTAACATCAAGATCAAGTAATACAATGCAGAGAGAAACTCACAAAGAGTTCTAAGGATATGAATATCAAAGTGTTAGTGAAAATGAGCTAAACTAGGCTATTTATACCTAGGCTCACAATTTACAAAATAACCCCTCAACTTGAATACAACATATAAAATTCACACTAACAGCGACAAACTTGATTCCTCGATCAAGTTATATGTGATAAAGTTTTTTGCATAGTGTTTTGAGACAATTCATTTGTGCGACCAAGTAGGTTGTTTGACTTTGTTTGAATTTTGGGAAGTGTTTGTTTACTGAATTAATTCAAGCTGTTGTTCTAACGATCGTACAACATTATCAATATGTCTTAAAGAGAAGCTATGGCCATTCGATCGGATGTTAAACCTCATGTGCGTTTTAGAGGCGATTATGCACAATGGAGGGACATATTTATGGACTTCATTTAACGAAATGAACATTGTGATGAAATTAAGGAGTCATTGAAGGATGATCCCGCAATATTCTATTCAGACACACAAGATATGCCCGATAATGATCTACCACTTGTTGCAACAAGAAAAGTTAAAGATAAATCAAAATATTCGGATAAAAAAAGAGAGGGGCTAAAGGAGATCAACTTGCGAAATCATTTCTTCTTCAGGGCATGACTAGTGAAATCTACACCATAATTGATAGATACAATGATACAACTAAAGAAATGTGGGACCAGATACAAAAGATAATGATGGAATCAAAGGTTGGAAATCAGCTCAAAGTTACAAATTGTATAACAAGCTACGAGGACTCCAAGGCTAAGGAAGAAGAATCACCTGTTGCAATATTTTGAATGACTTGAGCAAGAATAACCTTAGAAATTCAAAGATTGAAAACAATGTGAAGTTTTTGAGCAATCTTCAACCTGAGTTGAAAAGGTTTGCATCATACATCAAACAAAACAAGGCAGTAGTTGAGATTGATCTTCATGAAGTGTATGAGACATTGAAGCAAAATGTAGAAAAAGTGATGGAGATAATTGAGGAAAAGAAGAAAACTGAGAAATCGGTAGCAGATTCGTTGGCATTGGCTGTTGAGAAGAGAGGAAGGCATACGTCCAGAAGTTCTAAGAAAGAAAGAGAAAAGATTGATTCTTTTGGAGGCTAAGAACATGGCAGTATGTCTGATTTTGAAATGAAAGACTTGAAGTAAGTTATGGTTTTACTCACAAAGGCATTTCAGAAAGAGTTTTATAAGAAGCCCTCTTCTAATAGTCAACGGATATTGTTCGGGTTCCACACATTTTGATTACAAAAACAAGTTTGAAGGTACGGAGAACTTTGAGGATTAAAAGTTTGTTTCCAAGAAGCAAGAGGATAAGGATAGTGATGAATTGATTAAATGCTACAATTGTGGAAAGCATGGTCACTATGCCAAAGATTGTAAAAAGCCAGTTGTGAGAAATTCTGACTACTACAAAAACAAGATGTCACTGGCTAAACCGAAAGAGGCTGGTAAAACTCTTATGGCTAAAGATGATCACTAGCTCAATCTATTGGATAATGAAGCAGAGGAAGAAACACATGCTCACTTGTGTTTCATCGGAAAGGATTATGAAGAATGCAACTCCGATAACAGTGATCGTAATTCATGTTATTCTGAATCCGCTTCGGAAATGAAATATATGATGTTAAAATTACAAGATTTTCAAGAAAAGATGAAAAAGAATAAAAATATTGTTTCCACTTTAGAAGGAAGATTGGAAAGCCATCACACATTGCTTTTACGTGTTGCTGGTGAAAATGTTGACAACCTAAGTTAGGCAACAAGTTTAAAAGAAGAGAAACAAAAACTTGCTGATGCAAAGGAAATTTTGAAAAAGAAATCATGTGAACTCTTAGAAAAGTTTGAAAAATCAGAGAGTGAAAAAGATGAGGATGTTCATAAATTTAATTCAGTTCTTGTTGAGAAAAATAATTTGATTGAGAAACTGGAAGATTTTGAATTGAAACTTTATAAAATAGATCACACTGATCAGACCATTCATTTAAACAAGCCTAATGAATTCAAGTATTTCTACCCTAAAATGGGATTAGGATATGATAATCCTAAGTATATTGAAAACGCTCTTTCTAAAACTCTTACTCGTTATTAATTTGATTTTCTAGATCTAGGTCTAGAATAAAAAATCCTGTTTATGAAATCACCTGTTGAGGTTGTGGAGCAAGAAGATTTGAATAGGAAAAGAAAAGAAATAATGCAAATTCCTTTCGCTTATGAAGGATTCAATGATAGTTATCATTCAAGAGATCCAACTCTGTCGAATGATTACTTTCATAACTATTTAAATGCAAAAATTTATTCAAAACCAGCCGAATACAAAGATTTATGTTCCCCCGTTAGTTTTGGAAAAGAAAATAATTAAGCTTGAAAATTCTTTTAAGAAGAAAGGAATTCTTTTGAAGAGGAAATAAATGTTCTTTATCTAAAATCAAGGAACTTGAGACAAAAACTCCAGTTAAACTTGAAGATATTTCTGAAAATACTTCCACTGATTCAAATGTTTCTTCATGTAAAGCTTTTATGGGAAATTTCTATTTCAAAGGTAATCATGTTGGTTCCCAGATTCACCTTGTCTCACTTATCAAACAAAATAGATTGAGCGTAAGCATAAGATAATAGTTTGCAAGTGAGTGATTGTTTAGTAAGAACAACAAATAGAGAGATAATATACTTAACAATAACAAGATAAGATATGAAAATAACTTGCTCGTATATTACTGAAGAACACAAAGAACACCGATGTGTGTGTGTAATCTTCAAGGATCTCTCAGCTACAATTTGTACAAGAGTAGTGGAATTGCAAATTACAGTGCAGCGTGTTCTTACAAACTCTTACAATTGTGTGCTCCACTAATCACTATTTATAGCCTGATAAAGTGAAGAACAATGTACTATTTAACCTTGGAATGACACGTCTAAAGTGTATTGTTGTCCTTTGGGGTTGACGTTGAAAGTGTAGACACTACATCAATACTTGAGAGATCTCTTCGAGTCTTGAGCTCAACAGAGGACTTGGTCATCAGAGGGAATTCTCTAGAGCTCTGATGATCTTCTGAAGTGTTGTTCTCTGAAGACCGATCTCTGACGCTCCTCTGCTTGGTCTTCAGCGCTATCTCTGAAGTCTTCTGACTTGGAGTATTTTCAATACTTTTACATTAGAGATACCTGGGGCTAACAATCTCCCCCTAAGTATTGAAAATACAAAAATTACAAATTACAGAGATAAACTAAAAATACAAAGAGGAGAAAATCATGCTCTGTTAAAAAGTTTACTTATTAAAGGATAAGCACAATTTAATTTCAAGAAGATAAACCTAATCATACCAGTTTCCTCTCAGAATTCTATCAAATCTCAGAATCAAACTTCTAAACTCTAAAGTAAGATCTATATTCTGGAGGAACTTTTTGATGAGATAATTTGGACACATGGGATTGCCAGCACGTCCCTGGATGATTTGCCTTAACATCTTCAGCAATTGTGTTGAGTATTTGGGCACTCACTTGCTCTAAAGGCTTTCTTTACTCCCTTCTATCTGACGATGAAGGCCTCTGGATCTTCTGTTAATGAACCTGTAGGGACATGCTCGAGTCTTTCGATGCTTTCATTTGGTGCTGCTATGCTCAGATTCTCAAGCTCAAAGGTTATACCATGTTGAAAATCAATCTGGGTTCTGAGATTGATATGCTCTTCCATTGCCATCTTAACTTCAAAACGTGCTGTTCTGGAAGCTTTAAACTTATCAGAGAAGTTCACACAGTAAGAATGTAAATTCAATAAGTCACAGGGGTTTAAGAGAATAAGGTCGTTGTCATTGAAGGTGTAGAACTTTCTGTCAGACCTTTCAACTACGTACTCGTGATAAAGCACTTTGTTATAAGCGAACTTCTTCTGGTAGAGTCTCTCTATTATGTTGATTCCCAATTCAGAGTAGACATTTTCTCCGATGCCTGTTTTGTCGGTGATAAACCTCCTTCTTTCAATAGATAACTCTCTTTCTCTCTTTGGATTGAGTCTAGGATTTATAAGAGTGGTGTTCTGGGGAATGAGATCTCTGTCATTGTAGAGGAAATGGAATACCTCTTCTAGAGATGGGCTTGATTCTGGCTTGGAAGCAGTAGTTGGTATCCTTTGTTGGTTTTCATCTAAGGGTTTTTCAGAGGGGTGTTGGTGTTCTATTGATGTTCCAGTAGGAGCTTCAGTAGGTATCTCTGTATTGAGTTCTAAAAGCATTTCTAGAATAACTTGATCTGGATCAAGATCTTGGACTTCTGCCATCTTTCCTTTCTCTTTCTGTTTCTCCTTTTCTGCTCTTTCTTTCTCTTCTCCTTCTCTTCTTTCTTCCTCTGTAATAATCTCCATGGCTTCAGAAGTTTCATTTTGGAAGGGGTCATGGAGAACCATTGTTGATTCTGGTTGTTATTGTTCAGAGGCAGGGGTGGTTTGTTGGATGGTTTGGTCTTTAGCAGAGGATTGGTTTTGATTCCTCTCTGGTTTATTTCTGGTCGGTGAGTTGGTGGGTGATTCAATAAGGAATGTTTCTTTGGGTCGCTCTGTTAACGTGCCAACTTATGGGGTTTTGAGGGCTTTATCCTTGAATTTGTACTCCCCCTTTTGTTGTTCATATGGATTCCATTAAGCGTCATCACATTAATTGGAATCATTATCATCTGATCAACAAACTTATACCTCTTGGAGGACTTGCAACCTAGTTCTTCTGAGGCATTTCTCTTCTTGGAATCTCTCTCCAGTCTATCTTTCTCTGGAACTAATTGCTGGATATCCAGGGCAACTTCTCTGACCACATCCCCCATTTCATTGGCTGCTGATCGAATTTCATCCACCTGGTTAGAGAAATTTACCTTGTGGATGTCCAGAGATGCCTCGATGTGTTTCTCTGTGGCAGTTTGATAAACCCAGATCTAGCAATGTAAATCAATATATAGTAGAGAGAATCTAGAGAGCAAATGTGTCATCCATATATTGAACAAGGATTACAAATGACATTAAGCATGAAAAGTGTTCTAGATTGTTATCTAACTATTACAAGACACACCTATTTATACCCATAACATACAAGGTATAAAGGCAAAGCAATACAGCATAGACTCAATACAGTACATTGACTTTACAGTAAATCTTGAATACAATAATGCTCTAACAATCTCCCCCTTTGGATTCAAGATTTAAAAAATATGACACCAGTCTTCAGCTCTTTGTAAAGTCAATCTTCTCCAACAGACACTCTATTAAACCATCTTCAAGTCTTGTACATGAAAAACAGATCTTTGCAGCTTTATCAGTCTTTGACAAACAGTAACTTCTCGTATCCTTCTTGATGCAAGAACCTTAGTTCTCATATTAAAAGGATCCGAAACCATCAATTCGGATGTAGGCAGATCAGAAACCAATAGAATTCGGATGTAGACAGATCCAAAACCAAGAGAATTCAGAATAAGAAGTATGCGAAATCATCAATTCGTATCATGTAGGATGCGAAACCATGTGAATTCGAATCAAGGCAGAAGCGAAACCATCAATTCGGATCAAGTAGTATGCGAAACCATGTGAATTCGGATCAAGTTGGATGCGAAATCTCCATATTTTTGAACTTTTAGGTGTAAGCACAATCCGAGAATAATACCTCTCAGATCTAAGATAACCAAATTCAGCAACATTTCAGATTTCACATGATCCGAAACCAATGCAATTTTGAACAATTCGAATCCAGCCTGCGAATTTTGGACTTCTTGTATTTTGAATGATTTCTTGAACTTAGTATCTTCATCTCTTTGAGCTTGAATTATCTTCGACATGAAATTGAATTAAACATTTCTCCCCCTTTTTCGATGATTGTGAGCATCATGATCATCAAAAACCCTTTTTCAATTTCAGTCGAATCTCTGAGTATCACTAACAATCTCCTCCTTAATGAATAACCTTGCTCCCCCTCAAAATAAGAATTCTGGAGCAATTTTTTTTCTCCCCCTGAAAGTATGCATATATTTCATTAAAGCATAGTATTGGAAATTTTAGCACAGATTTAAAAAACAAATTATACAAGGAAAATAAAATTGATTAAACTACATTTTATAACTACTAACATTTGATCATTTGAAAACTTTACAAAATAAATCCAACTTAATGAAATTTAACAGATTTTTCAATCAAATGAAATCAAATGCATGTGTTTGGATTCAAATACAAGTCATCATTGCATATCAAGTTAAAAATGTTCAGTTTCAACCCCTTTATTAAATCTATTTGGTGTGAAAGCATGCGAAATATTATTAGCTTCAAGCATATGCAATTCTAAAACATATAAGAATACTTTGCTCTACTCACACTCTTTGTCCAAAATCAGGATTTTCACAAATGTACGGGTTTATCGCGACTTTGTATTATCCCCAAGTTTCAAGAGATGTGTGCGCATTGGCATCTTTTTTTTTGTGCTCATTGGCATCTTTTATTTTGTGCTCATTGGCATCTTTTAATCAAAAAGTTTAGTAAGAATAAGATACACCGTTAAACATGGCTTTCTATCTGGTTCTATAGCAGGATTTGGGTCAGCCGATCCCAGACCAGTTAGCCTTAGGTGCAAGGTGTCGAGCACCCCTTGGAACTTACTCTCCCAAACCAGAAAGGCCACATCGATATATCTTAAACCCATTTGTACCAGTAAAACATGGCTTTCTATGGCTTTTTATTAAGTTGCCTTAGCCACATACTTAGAAGAGATGGTCATCATTCTGCTCAAGACTTCTTTTATGAACTCTATGAAATCTGCTTAAGTGATAGGCTGCTGATTTGGAGTAGATGAAGTAGAAGCAGGAGCTGGAATGGAGACTAGAACTGGTGTAGGATCTGGTGTAGGCTTTGGCATAGAAGAGAAAGCAACAACAATACCTTTGATGATCTCCTCAGAGATGGCCTTTAAACTTTCTTCAGATAGAGGGAGTAGGAGTTGGTCTGTTGGATTGCTCCCTCTGGTAGTTGGCCAGCTCATCTCTGAGAGCTTTAATCTCCGACTTCACCTTCTTTAAGTCTTCAGAGACCATCTTCTCAAAATCTGCAAACTGCTGAGATGTCTATGAGTTTGAGCTTCAGATCTTTTAGCTCATTCTTGAGTTCAACATCACAGGAGGATGGTTGCTCTGGTGCAGCAGTACCTGTAAGTGTAAGTTTATACTCATTCAAGGAGTTTCTAATCTGATTACAGAAGCTAGTGAACTCTGATTTAGTAATAAGATCAGAGGGGATATCCTTGGAACCAACACATGTTTCCAAGTGGACCTCGAGTTCAGAGGTGCCTCTATTCATAGTTGTATTGATGTTGTCTCTGAGAGGACTTCCACCCTGTCCTTGTATTTCCCTCTGAGGGGATTCTACTCTGAGTGTTATGATCAAATTTTCTTCTTCCTCCTCAGAATAAGAAGAAAATATGATGTGGTTATAATTCTTGCTGTCCAGGCCAGTCATCCCTTGTTCAACTAAGGTCTCCCATTGAACCTGAGTTGGGCAGAGACTACGTGGGATCTTGAGGCTCTCGGGTCTATGGGTCTGGACACCTAAATGAGCCACAGAGGCTTCATTGTGTTGATTTTTTGATCTACCCCGGGGAGAGTGGGTAGGAATTTCAAAATTCAAGTCCTGTTGAGAGGACAAGAATCGATTGTTAGCTTTCCCATGGTTGTGCGTATCAGAGGCTGAAAGAATTGCCTCTGATGGTTTACGTCGCTTGTGGTTCGAGGTGTGCAACTTTTCTTCAATGTGCCTAGATACTGCACTATATTGCACATATTGCTCGGTTGCACATAGAGTTTGGCTAGGGAACATAATATGTGTGTTCCTTGGAACATCTTCTTCTAAACTCCCTTGACTCTCGGCTCTATGTGGGTTAGAAGTCTCAGAGCTCTGTTCTATCTGCTCACTTTATTCAGAGGAGGTGGAACTCTCTGCCCGTCCTTCTGAAGGCTCCTTTTCTCCCTCTGAGATAAACCCCTCTGTGGGTGCTCTGTTCTCTACTACATCTCCTTGTATGCTAGTCTCTAACAATTCATAATTCTCAGGTTCAGAACATAAGTACGCTGGGGATCCCACCTCAAGCTCTTGAGGTTGGGAAGCGTTTCTATAGAGGGTAAGAGAAAGATGGTTATCAGGGATCAATACCAACGGGTATTTGGATACGTACCAGCGATTGTAGCTTTGAATGACATCATGCTCTAGAAGGGTGTTGGAGGACCTTGTTGAGTTAGCAGCAAGTGATCAAATGCAACTCTAATGACTAGAGCAATGACTCTGGGGAACATTACATACTTCAGGGCTTTGTCATCTCCCACTTGCTTCCCTCTTCCAAGTGTCTTGTTATTGTTGTCGACCATAGTTTGGATTTCTTCATAGATGATGGATGCATAATCGAAATTTCTTTTGAAATACATACCATACATTATGGTGAGTATAGCAGGGCTGGTTTGGTCAAGGCTTCCAGATTTTGAGGTAAGTGTTTAGTTTAGAACACTAAACATGAAATGCCAGATGGGTGGAAGGTATCTTCGTCGGAATTGGCTCACTCTAGTGATTTCTTCATTGTAGCATAAAAATCTGACGAACTTGATCAGGGTTTGTTGGTTTGGGGGTACTTCATAGGTTTCATCAGCAAGATGTTCAGGGGTAAATAATCTAAAGATTCTTTGTAGGGTTCTAGGACGAATTCTAACCGTTCCTGCTCCTCCTTGAGCAGAATCCACTCTCCCAACTATTCCTCCTTGCTCCTCCACGAACTCGCATGTGGACCACCATTGTTGCACATATACCAATGGAAGAGTTGTGTCTACCATTGTTCGTGCGTGTATGAATTCAGCGAAAAAATTGGAGAATGAT
This sequence comes from Saussurea involucrata, assembly GCA_033807775.1. Taxonomy (NCBI): domain Eukaryota; kingdom Viridiplantae; phylum Streptophyta; class Magnoliopsida; order Asterales; family Asteraceae; genus Saussurea; species Saussurea involucrata. The sequence continues at coordinate 32,822,824 of CM066316.1, forward strand.
GTGGTATATGAGCTCATATCGAGTAAGGCTTAGGCCGATGAGAAAATTGTTGGTGCTTAGTTGAAAGGGTAGGATTTCTATATGGTTCTGGGGTACGACTCGACTTGATTCAGCAAAGTTTGCGGCCGTTTTTGCAGGTTTGAGAAAAGCTTGAAGAACACGAACTTGAAGAACAAGAGAGAGAGAGAGAAAAAAGGATTCTCAGGGATTTTGAAAGCGTAAAGGTGATAGGAGGTTTGATTTGGGTTTTTATATTCAAATAAGAATTGGAAGGTACTCGAGTGTCAGGGTAGTGGAACGACGTCTTGAGGAGACGTGGTTACGGCTTATTGTTAGTTGACAAATTGGGAAATGCCACGTGGATCTTGGAACTGAGAAATTTTTGATATGGAACTGTCACAGTGGTTTTTCAGTGGGTGACAGCTAGGTCATTTTCAAAAATAACCCGCATTCAGAGTATGTGTTGTTTCAGAAAACGTATAAGGCTTTTAGGAACAACAGAGGCTCTGATGAGTAGTTCCTCTGATAGTGATACAAGTAACCCGTTCTCAAAATGTTTTACCTTTAATACCAAAAATCATTTAAAATCCTAATTCTGATGTGGAAGTAATCTAAGAACGCTTTAAATGTGGATTTGACTTCAGAAACCATTACAGAGACTGATGGAAGGATCAGAGGTTCTGATGAAGTTTCAGAATCTTGATTCTGAAGAAGAAGTTCAGAGATATATTCAAAGCGTTTTTATCAGAATAGGTTTTCCCTTATCAAAAATGTTTTCTTCAAGATTATTGCCCGCTAAGTCATAATATTCAGAGATTCTGAAGTATTGGACTTGCTCCCTCTTAAATGATGATCTATTTCTTTCAAATCAGATCTATTTAAGCTCCCCCTTAAAGTATGCATGGTTTAAACAAAAAGGATAATATTTACAGGAGACAAATAAAATAAATAGTAAATAAAGAGGCTCTGATGGACAGATCAGAGGGTCTAAGAAAAAAGAACAGTTGAAAGTATGCAAAGTAACTCTGAAGAGAACATCAGAGGTTCTGACAAAAATATGCTACCTAATTAATTTATTAGAGGCTCTAAGGTAGACATCAGAGACTCTGATCTTTTGTCCAGAGATTAGGAAGACATATTTAGCATACCCAACTTGCAGATTAAGAAGTTAACTCTCCTCTTATCAAGAGGTTTTGTGAAGAAGTCAGCAAGTTGAAAGTCAGTCGAGACAAAGTACATCTCAATTGTGCCTTTTTCAACATGGTCTTTGATAAAGTGGTACCTTATGTCAATGTGCTTTGTCTTTGAGCGCTGAACAGGATTTGCTGTGATTGCAATGGCACTCTTGGAGTCACAGAGAATTGGAACTCTATCAAACTCAAGACCATAGTCTCTGAGTTTAGTCTTCATCCAGATCACTTGTGAACAACAACTAGCAGCAACCACATATTCTGCTTCTGTTGTAGAGGTTGACACATAGTTTTGCTTTTTGGATGTCCAACTCACTAGTTTTTCTCCAAGTAGTTGACAACTACCAGAAGGGCTCTTTCTGTCATTTCTGCATCCTCCATAATCTGAATTTGTGTATGCTACAAGATCAAAGGAAGAGTTAAGAGGATACTAGAGACCCAAAAATTGAGGTCCTTTGAGATATTTGAAAATCCTTTTGACAGCAGACAAATGAGATTCCTTTGGATTAGCTTGGAATCTGGCACAGAGACAGTTTACAAACATTATATCAGGTCTACTTGCTGTTAAGTATAAAAATGATCCTATCATGCCTCCGTAGATTTTGACATCAATTGATTGACCATCAGGATTATGGTCAAGTTTTACTCTAGTGGCAATAGGTGTTTTTATGGGAGTTGAGTTGTTGAGTTTGTATTTCTTTAAATTATCAGAGACATATTTTGACTGGCTTATAAAAGTTCCTCTGATAGTTTGTTTGACTTGCAATCCTAGGAAGAATGAAAGTTCTCCCATCATGCTCATCTTAAATTCACTTTTCATCAACTTGAAAACCTATCACAATACTTTTGATTTGTAGACCCAAAAATAATGTCATCAACATATATCTGTACAAAAAGAAGCTCATGCTTGTATCTCTTAAAAAATAAGGTTGTATCCACAATACCTTTTTCAAAGCCATTGATTGTCATAAAGTTTGAGAGAGTTTCATACTAGGATCTGGGAGCTTGTTTAAGGCCATACAGATCTTTGTCTAGTAGGTAAACATGATTTGGAAACTCTAAATTCTCAAATCCCGATGGTTGTTGGACATATACTTCCGCATGCAACTTGCCATTCAAAAAGGCAGATTTGACATCCATCTGATATACTTTGAACCCTTTGTGAGCTGCATAGGCTAGAAATATTTTGATTGCTTCTAGCCTAGTAACTGGAGCAAAGGTTTCATCATAATCAATGCCTTCTTCTTGGCAGTATCCTTTGGCAACCAACGTAGCTTTATTTTTGATGATGATTCCATCTTCATCTTTCTTGTTTCTGAATACCCACTTGGTTCCAATAGCAGATTTGTGTTTGGGCAAAGGAACCAAGGTCCAAACTTTATTTCTTTCAAATTCAAGAAGCTCTTCTTGCATTTCTATCCAGTTTGGATCATCAAGGGCAACAAAGACCTTCTTTGGCTCTATGACACTTAGAAAATTTACAAAGAAGGCCTCATTGATTGCTGCAGATCTTGTCTTGACACCATCTTTAGGAGCACCTATGATTTGATGATGGGGGTGATCCTTTGTCCATCTTGTCATTGGAGCATGGACACGAGGAGGTGTCTGTGCTTCTGAAGGATATTGGTGTAAGACAACTTTAGTGCTCTGAGGTATGGTTCCAGTGCTCTGAAGTACATTATCTGAAGTGTAACTTCATTGCTATGAAGGGTACCGTCAGGGCTCTGTGTGGGTATGCTAATATATATAGAGTTTCTTCCAATGTTTGTCATCAATGGTGATGACGGTTCAGGTTCAGTTTCAGGTTCCTCTTCCTCTGACTGTTGGTTTGAGTTAGCTTGATTTGGACATGTAGTCAGACAGGTAGAGGGTGAAGTATTTAAAGGACCAGATAGAGATGTACCTGTTTTCTCTGATTCTTCAGAACCTTGAACTTGATTGCCTCTGTCGATGAGATCAGAGGAACCTTCATCATCAAAGAAGTCATCAAATATCATATTTAGTTCTGATTCTCTTGATTTTGAGGAACTGGACTCCTCTTTGATGCTCTGTCATGAAAGGACACATTGATGCTCTCCATAATGACCTGTGTTTTGAGATTATAGACTCTGTAGGCTTTTGAAGTTAGAGAATATCCAATGAACTTTTCTTCATCAGCCTTTTTGTCAAACTTTCCAAGTTGATTTATGTCATTCAATATAATGCACCTGCAGCCAAAAACATGAAAGTATTTCGCATTTGGCTTTCTGCTGTTGATGAGTTCATAAGCAGTCTTCTTGAATCTCTTCACTATTATAACTTTGTTTTCGGTAAAACTGTTGAGACTGCCTCTGCCCAGAAATTGGTTGGAAGATCAGATCCTCTTAGCATGGTTCTGGCAGCTTCTACCAGAGTTCGGTTTCTTCTCTCAACAACTCCATTCTATTGAGGGGTTCTTGCAGCAGAGAAGTTATGAGAAATACCTTATTCTGTAAGGTATGATTCAAGTCTAGCATTCTTGAATTCTGTTCCATTGTCAATTCTCAGCTTCTGCACTTTCAAACTTAGAAGTACCTCAATTTTCTTCAACAAATTTATTAGTACTATTGGGACATCAGACTTTGCTCTGATGAACTCAACTCAGGTATATATTGAATATTCATCAATTAAAGCAAGAATATATTTCTTGCCAGATAGACTTTGCACAGAAATGGGACCACAAAGATCCACATGTAACATATGCAAGGGTCTAGGGAAATTGTGATCACTCTTTGTTCTGTGAAGCTCCTTTGAGTTTACCCATTTCACATGCAGAACAGAGATGGTCTCTGTCAAATTTCAAGGGTGGTAAGCCTTTTACCAAGTTAAGTTTCACAAGCTTGTCAAGAGTTGAAAAATTTAGATGTGAAAATCTTTTATGCCAGAGCCAGGCATCTTCTTTGTTCAAAGAGACTAAACAGATTTTCTCTGTTTTAGAATTTTTGTTTGGAGTGAAATTAATGCGATAGAGGTTTCCTTTTCCATCAGCTCTGAGCAGTTCTTGACCAGAATCTGAAACTAACAGTGAACAATATTTCTTCTTAAATTTGACATCAAAACCATGATCACAGAGTTGACTTATGCTAAGTAAATTATGATTTAGCCCTTCTACATAAGGAACTTTAGAAACTAAAACACCTCCATTTGACAATACTTCATATCCTCTGATCCGTGGTTGCCCGTCTCCACTAAAAGTTACTGCACCTCCCATTTGGTCTTTGAATGAGGTTAGCAACTCTTTATTTCCAGTTATGTGTCTTGAACATCGAGAGTCCAAGTACCAAATTTGCACATGCTGTTTCTGCAAGACAGATTTAGAGTTTCTTAGGTACCCATTTCATAATGGGTCTTTTTTGGTTAGGCTTGTAAGTATTTGATTGACCATTTGGCTTTCCATCCTTTGATGGGTTTCCAGAGGCTTTTCCATGTTTCTTATGAGGTTTTGTCTTTGAATTTTTCATTTTAGGTGACCATCTCATAATACAATGAGGACCATTAAGATGATTTTTGAGTTTCAACAGAAGATTAATAAAATTATAATTAATGGAACACATAGATGATTGTAATAAACGTCTGTTTTCATTTATCAACATTGGATTACATGCCTTTTGGAAATTGAAAATTCTAGAATAAGAGGTTTTGCTAAACTTCCTATCTAGAGTTGTTTTCTTAGAACTAAAACTAGCATTCCTCTGATGATGGTTTTCCTTAGCTCCAAAAGTGTTCTGTTCTCTGGGATTCACTGCATTATGAAAACTAGGACTGTCATTGACTTTCCATTTTCCTTTCTGTTCAGGAGTGAATCTGATTGGTTTGAAAACATGAGGTTTTGAAGGTAGAGCAGTTGGTTCGCTCTTGGCTTTCTCTTGAATTTTCTTTTCTAATTCAGAGAAGATAGAGCTCTGACACACATGTCCCCAAAATCAGGACATATTGGAACTCTGGGTTTGTTCTTTATAACATAAATAGTATTGTTTAAAATTCCAGATCCAACTATGGTTGATTTTGATTTATGCACAACTCTCTCTGGTGCACAAAAGATTTGTTCATCAACCTCTAAGTCAGAATCTGAGTCTAGAAAGTCTCTATTGACTCTGTCAGAGATGACAACCTCTGAGGAATTGTGACAGAAGCTAGTATTCTTGGGATTAGGAAACTTCAAATCCTTGATGGTGCATGTTCTGAATCATTTGATTTTTGTTTCTAGAGCATCAGAAGCAGTGTTTTCTTCAAGAACTCTTCTTAAATCTTCTTCAAAATTTGTTCTAACTTTGTCCTCAGAAGTAGGAGAGAAGTCTGGTGCCTCTGGATTGAGTACACTATGAATTTTGATTTCAGAGGGACTGTTAACAGAGGTAACATGCTTCTAGACCTTGAAGAAGTCAAATCTGAAGATCTCTTTTGGATCAATACTTTTAACAGATTTGGAAATAACTATTTCATATTTCCTTTGATCATGGATCAACTTGAGAGATGGTTATGGAACCTTTTCAAGACCAGGGGTGTCATAAGAAACATTTTGGAAATTCAGCCTTTTTATTCTTGATCCTTCTGAAGTTTTCATGCTCTTAAAAACATTTGAAGTACCCAAGGATGAACAATCTGGCATTTGGACTTTCCCTACACAGAAAGTTGAAGACAAAGAGGTCTTCTTCTTTACAGTGAAAGGATCAAGGTCACTGAAACCAAGACCTTGTGTGTCCATTTGAGAATTTGATTTTAATATGCACATCTTGTGCATCCTGGTACTTTTTGATCAAAAGTTATTTTCTCTGAAGGGATTGGTGTAAAACGTCTCTTTCTTTCTGGAAATAGTGTTTCAAAGCCACAGAGTTGAGTCTTTCATACTCATATCTCTTTACCTCTTCATCCTTTTGTTTTAAAACTTCCTCAAACTCTTTACACTTAACAGAGAAGAACAGTTCTTTTTGTTTCTGAGAAGTTTCTAGCTCAGACTTCTCTTTAGAGATTTCCTCTTTTTCCATTACCAAGAGATCTTTCTCTCTCTTGTAAAAGGTTAAGTCCTCCAGAGCTAGTTTCTCGTTTCCTTTTCTTCAGAAATCTTTTGTTTTAACTTTTGAAATTCTACAGTAAGCTTAGACACATTCATCTCTAGTTCCGAGTCAGATTTAGAGTCAGAAGTGGAACATACCTTTGCACTAGGTTGTGAGAGCTCTGGTGTTCCTTTAGCAGAGCTTGTCTCTGACATATCTTCTTCCATCGCCATTCCACATAAGTTGGCATGTTGTGACTCCTCATCAGAAGATGAGTCAGAGACCCAATTCTCCATCTCTGCCACTAAACTTCTTTCTTTGAAGTTGTACTTGTACTTGTTCTTGTAGTAGTCCTGATCTTTCACTAGTCTACCCTTACAGTTGGCAGAGAAATGGACTGGTTTGCCACATCCAAAACATCGTCCATCATTCTGATTGATGGATTGTGCAACATCGTTTGGCTTCCGCGGGGCTTGTTGAACGTATCTCTATTGAAATTGAGCTGGTGTCTAATCTTGAAACTTCACAGCTCTGTGATTCTGGAATGGTACACGTCTCTGTTCCTTCTGGTACTCTTATCTCTGATATATCCTCTCACCTTTTCTCTATCATCTTTCTCATTTTTTCCTCTCCTGTCAAATACCTTTTTGCCAAACCTCTTATTAAACTGTTGAGTAATAAGAGCAAGAGATTGGGAAAAGGCATTGATGTCTTCATCCTCATCAGCATCAAACATGCTTCTTTCTTCTTCACTTTATGCCATCAGACTCTTCTTTCCTTTCTTCTTCAGAACCCTTTATCTGACCTTCTTGTCTCTGGTGTCACTATCTCAGATGCATTTTTTGTTGATCTAAACCCTTAAGTGATTTGATAATGACTCTTTAGAATTACTTAGTGAAAATTATAAGTAGACAATATGTATCAATGTTTCACCATCTAAGAAAATATACTAAGTCTGTTTAGTATCGCAGATGGAAAACACACTTTAATTTATACTTCAGCGAATACTGTACATCAGTGAGCCCTGAGCATGTTCAGCCTCACTGATGATCGATGATAGTTCATTTGTAATTGTTTGCTTATGATCCCTGAAGACAAGATTCACGACAACTGAATTCAAAGCTGAAATCGAAGACCAAGCTGAAGAACGAGTGACTAAGTCTACTAGTGACCTGATGCGGATATCAGCAAAGACAAGACTTGTCCATTTCACGTGAAGTTTCAAGTAGAAGACTTCAGCGAGAGTTGAACTTTATCATTCGCTGATAAAGATACATTCAACGTTCACTGATCATGAAGCCTGTTCTACAAGCAACTTTTGTCTTATCTCCTTGCACGCCCCCGTACGATTTGTCACAACGGACATCCCTTTTGTCCAGGATCGTACAAACCACTCTGTAACTACACTTAGGATGTTTACTAAAGTCAAATTCATGCAACCAACCAGACGCTGCTACATGTAAATATGTACTGACTTGCATTAAATGCATGTAGTATAAATAGGAAACCCTACTTCACTCTTGAAGAAGCTTTTCCTTCGCTAAACTTCTAAGTGTTAGAAAATTATCCTTAGTTTTCTAAATCTTCTTTCTCTCTATTTCTTAATGCAAGAATTATGTGTGATTCTCTAGTTTGTTTAGATTAGGTTTTTAACTTGATCTTATTCCGCAACAAACTGTAAATTGTTTGATATATATCAATAAACAATTTTAAAGATAAAAATCTGAGTTTGTATTCAACCCCCCTTCTACAAACTTGTATAACCCTTTGGGATCAACAAGTGGTATCAGAGCAAACTGTTCAATCTAATAAACAAGATCTTACTTATACTCTCTTCCTTGCTATTTCTTTAATATGGCAAATTCCACAAACATGAATTACATAGATAATGGCTCTCTTGCTAAACCACCTTGATTTAGCAAAGACAACTTCAATCTTTAGAAAAATCGAATGATGCTCTTCTTGGAAGGTGTAGATCCTACTATACCTTACTATGTTGAAATTGGACCTTATGTACCTTTCATCATAGATCTTGTTGTTCCAGCCACTACTACCACACCTGCCATTCCTGAAAGACTTATTGTCAAGGCAGTTTCTCAGTGGACTGAAGAAGATAAGAAGAAGGTGGCCATCGACACAAAGGCCAGATCCATCATCTCTATGGCACTTCATGATGAAGTGTATCATTCCATAATGAACCTGAAGATTTCCAAAGATATGTGGGACACTATATGCGTTCAGTATGAAGGTACTGAAGATGTACAAGAATCCAGGAGAATAAACCTGGTAAGAGAATATGAAAGTTTCATCTGTGGTAAGAATGAAACTCTCTGAAGTTCACCAATGTTTCAACTGTTTAATTATTGATTTAAAAACTGTTGGTAAGATTTACTCTAACTCCAAGATTCTGACAAAATTCTTGGAATGTCTTCCTGAAAGTTGGGACAACTATACCATGTATCTTAAGCTATCTAAGGATCTTAAATTTATGACCCCCTCTATCTTATTTGGCACTATGCTCAATCATGAGCAGTCGTGTCAATTTAAGAAGAATCTTGTCAAAGATTCCAAAAACACACCTGTTGATTTACTCTCTTCAGAGTCAGTACTTGCTCAGCGATCCACTGTCACGATCACTAACTCTGATGATTCATCAGACGCTGATACTTCAGAACTTGATGAATCTCTGGCACTCCTGACAAATTCTTTTAGGAGGTTTGCTAGAAAGTGTAACTTCAGAAGAAATAAACCTCCTTCACTCACTGGCAAGTCTAAATCTACTCCTGTTGATAAGGCTACTGCTACCTGCTTTAACCGTGAAAAAGTAGGACACTTTGCAAGTGAATGCAGGTCAAAGAAAGTTTTCAAACCCTCTTCTTCCTTCAAGAAATCCTCTATCCCAAGGGCTAGATATGACAAGTACCAAAAGCTTAAAGAAAAGTATGCTAAGCTGAAAGCATACAAAAAGAAGGGAAAAGGTCTGATCGTTGAAGATCATGACTGGGCTGAGTCTGATGAAGAGTCAGATTCAGATGAAGAAGATGAGGCCAATCTCTGCCTCATGGCCAAAATAGAAGAGGAGGAAGAACAAATTGAAATTCCCTCTACTTCTTACTCTTAGGTATCAATCTCTTCTACCTCTACTTCAGCTATCATTGAAGCTGATAGACTTCGAGCAATCGATATGCTGACTGTTGACTTATATGATGCCATGAATGGCAAGACTAAAGCTGAAAAACAAAACTTAGATTTAACTGAACAACTTAAATACTGTCATTTAAAAATACAAGAGCTTTCAAAAGTAGAATAAAATTTGAAAGAACCGGTCTACGTAAATCAAGTCATCTGTATCTAGCGAGAACAAGCTATCGCTGAACTGAAGGCTGAAAAGGCTACTGTTTAAGGATGGTATAAATCCTCAACAAAGATCACTGAAATAATCGGTGCTCAGATCCCTCTAAGTGACAAAAGTGGTCTTGGTTACAAAGCTGATGCTGAAGAACCAACCACTGACCGTTTCATGCTAAAGTTTGGAATGTTCGTGTCATCTATCCCTGACACCTCTTCATCTCAGTGTTCTTCTTCTAAAACTCCCATCCCTGAGGATAAACCTACCTTGATTTCTAAAGGTAAAGAAAAAATAATTGTTCACAAACCTCAGAAGGGTATCAATGTACCTAAGCTGAAAGTTTCAAAACCTTCAGCGAGCCATCCCTCTACTTTTAGGAATAAGATCCCTGAATTCATTCAGCGATCTACTCCTAAATAAAGAGTGGATGTCACAGGTAAAAAATCTGAAGAACTCATAGTTACTCCGATATCGAATGCCAAAGGTATTCTTGGTGCTGGCCCTGCTCATTTAAAAATATCTAATTAGCATGCCAATGGTCCTAAAGCTACTTTTAGCTATTACAAATTGTTATCACTATGGACTAACCGATCATATTGATGGTAAGTGCCCTACAGCCACCAAAGCTGAGAAATTAGCTAAGGTGAAGATCAATGCCCCCAAGGTAAAGAAGACCAATGAAATTAACCAAAGTGAAGAATGTCACTGAAGCTGAATCTTCAAATGTTACGAAGATTGCTGAACCTTCTGTTGGTCCCGAAGGGCTATACAAGTTTGTAGAAGGGGGGGGGGTTGAATACAAACACACATATTTTACTTTTCTAAATTGTTTATTGATAAATCATTAACAATTTACAGCTTGTTGCGGAAACAAGATTAAGGATAAACCTAAATCTAAACAAGTTGGAACACTAAGTTTCTTGCACTAAGAAAGAGAAGGAAATTACTAATAATAACCTATCTCAAGATAAGAAGGATGTACTTGTCCAGAGTTAGCAAGTTACTTCAAAATGAAGTGAGTTCTTTTTCTTATATACTGCATGCATTTAATGCATGGCAGTTTACACTTTACACGTGGCAGCAGCTCATTGGTTGTATGTCATTGACCTTTGTTGACAACCTTAGTAGCCGCATGTTTGAACAGTGTAGTATCAGAGTGGTTGTACGATTTCAGACAATAAGGAGGTTCTTTTCTGACATATCGTACGGAGTCGTGCAAGGGTGGTTAAGACAAAAGTACTTTGTACGGAGGACTTCATGATCAGCTTTTCGTTGATTCAGCGGTTTATCATTCTATATCAGCGAATGATAAAGTTCAGCGATAGCTGAAGTCTTGTACTTGATACTTCACGTTGAGTGGACAAATCTGAGTCTTCGCTGATCCGCATCAGTTCATTAGGAGACTTGTCGCTGGTTCTTGAGCTTGATCTTCGACTTCAGCGTAGAACCTATGTTGACGTGAAACTTGTCTTCAGAGATCATAAGTAAACAACTAACTTATCAGCGATCACCATAAGGACTGTACAGACTCAGAGTATTATGGTGAACAGTGTTCGCTGAATGTTTAATCTAAAGAGAGAGAGTTCCTATCAGCGGTACTGTAAGATCTTAGTACTTATCAGCGATAGTGAAACTCTGATACATATTGTTTACTTACACGTTTCACTAAGTATATAAGAGAGGGTCATTATCAAATCACAGAGGGTTTGGATCAACACCTTCCACTTCATCCACCATCACTGACAAATGTGGTCCCATAGTTAAGTGGGTACCTATTCAAAACTAATCTTCCTGTGTTTGTAGGTCTCGAAGGGTATCTGGTATCTTGATAGTGGATGCTCTCGACATATGACTGGAAAGAAAAACCTGCTCACTGAATACAAGGAAGAGAAAGGTCCCTCTGTGACCTTTGGTGGAAATGGAAAAGGCTATACCCGAGGGTTTGGTGTACTCTCTAATGGTACAACAACCTTCAGAAGAGTCGCATACGTTGAAGGGCTGAAGCACAATCTTCTTAGCATTAGTCAACTGTGTGACAAGGACTTCAAGGTTTGCTTCACTAAAGAAGCATGTTTCATCACTGACAAGAAGGAGAAAGTTGCTCTTAGCGGATATCGTTTAGAAAAAGTTTATGTAATAAACATGGACTCAACAACCACTGAGAACTCTTGTTTGACCTCTCCTCTTCAACTTCTCCACATGGATTTGTTTAGCCTTGTTAACATTCAATCCATCGCTGGAAAGAAATACACACTGGTTATTGTGGACGAATTCTCTCGCAACACCTGGGTAATGTTTCCTCGTGCTAAGAGTGACACCTCAGAAGAACTTATGTCCTTTGTCAGGAAAATGGAAGTCCTGAACAATCTTACTGTTCGCTCAATAAGGAGTGATCATGGAACTGAATTCAAAAACAGTTCCCTTAATAACTTCTTTGAAAGTAAGGGTATTTCTCGCAACGTTTCCTCAGTGAGAACACCACAACAAAATGGAGTCACTAAAAGAAGAAACCGAACGATCATCGAAGCTGCACGTTCAATGCTCAACGATTCTCATCTTCCTACTCAATTCTGGGCAGAAGCTGTCAATATTGCGTGTTTTACGCAGAATAGATCGATGATCGTCAAAATATTCTACAAGACTGCCTACGAACTTTTCCATGGAAGAAATCCATCTATCAGTTTTCTTCATATCTTTGGTTGTCAGTGCTTCATCTTAAACAACAAAGACACTCTTGGAAAATTTGATCCCAAAGCTGACGACGAAATATTTCTTGTATATTCTTCTGTATCCAAAGCCTTCAGAGTCTTCAACAAGAGAAGACAAATTGTAGAAGAAATTATTTGTGTCACCTTTGATAAATCCCGTTCAGCGAACTTAAGACCCTCTGCTGATAACGAAGAACTTAATCAGTGGATATTTTCTCATTTTGGGGATTCAGAAACTGTTCCTAACCCTGACCCTCAGGTCAAAACACCTACCGCTGATGATGATCCTGTCATCATTCCCAGCATGCAGACAAGTGAAGCTGATTCCTCATCTTGGGTCTCAGCTGTACCAATCAACACTATGCCTGTTCCCGAACCATCATCTGATATTCCATCAACCTCTCAGCAATCAGTAAATGAAGTTTCATATGTTCTGCCTATCGTGCCTCTATTACCTGACATCGCTGAAGCTTCATCTTCAGTGATTCCAGAAGTTCATTCTGAGTCAGTGGCTCATGCTCCTGCTTAACGATGGACTATAAATCACCCCATAGATCAAATTCTTGGTGAACTAAACGTAGGTGTTCAGACTCGACGCAATGCAGGTAACATTTGTCTATATGTTAATTTTATTTCACTGATTGAACCAAATAAGGTTGATGATGCCCTCAAAGATCCAAACTGGGTCAGCGCTATGCAAGAAGAGCTGACTGAATTCGAAAGAAACAAAGTTTGGAATCTTGTTCCAAGACCATCTGACAAGTCAGTGATAGGCACTAAGTGGGTCTATCGAAATAAGTTAGATGAAAATGGAACTGTGACCCGCAACAAAGCTCGTGTAGTTGCTTAGGGATATAGACAGAAGGAAGGTATAGATTACAACGAAACCTTTGCCCCAATGGCAAGACTAGAAGCTATTCGTCTATTTCTAGCATAAGCAGCTCACAAAGACTTCAAGGTTTATCAGATGGATATCAATTTAGCATTTCTAAATGGAAGGCTGAATGAAGAAGTCTATGTCGAACAACCTCTAGGATTCTCGGATCCTAAGCATCCAGGTTATGTCTATAAACTAGATAAGGCACTATATGGACTGAAACATGCTCCATGTGCATGGTATGACACTCTATCCTCTTTTCTCCTTATTGAAAAATTTGAGCGTGGTAAAATCGATAACACTTTATTTTTCAGGAAAGTAAAAGGTCAAATTATTCTTGTTCAAATATATGTTGATGTCATTATATTTGGTTCTACTAACCTTGAATTATGTACTTGCTTTGCAAAAAGAATGAAATCTGAATATAAGATGAGCAGAATCCTAGACTTTCTTCAATGCCATTGCATGAGTTATTTGAGACAATTCAGCAAGATGGAGAGGAAGTGGAAGAAAAGAAGGAGAAAAGGAATAGGAAGAAGAAGAAGGAGATTGTTTCTGAATCAGTGGCACTTAAAGCTGATATGCACACTAGCAGTTATTTGACTGAAGATTCTGGCATGTTTGAAACGGGTTATAATGGAAACATTGCAGATGACGGAGCTGAGTTAGAGCAAGCCATGCTTCTACTCACTAGGCATTTTCAAAAGAGGTTTTACAAAACACCGTCATCAAACAATCTGAGGTATACTTTTGGCTCCAGAAAGTTTGAAAACAACAATTATGAGAGGAAACCGCTTGAAGAGAAAATATTTGAGAATGTTGAGAAGAAGACTGAGAAGTTTGATGATAAGAACGGATTTGAGGATAAGAAACCTGCTGAGGCACCGAAGTGTTACAATTGTGGCATGCCTGGTCACTACGCCAAAGATTGTAGAAAGAAAGTGGTTAAAAATTCTGACCACTACAAAAACAAAATGATGCTATCCAAGCAAAAAGAAGCAGGAAAAGCTTTACTCGTTGAAGAAGAATATTGGCTAGATCAGACTGACGATGAGGCAGTGAACGAGGAACAGGCAAACATGTGCCAAGCTGAATTCAATTCAGATGATTAGGATACTTCGGATACTGTCGCTCAGGTAAATTTCTTTCCCATACCTTCCACGGATGATCATGAATTAACTACTTTACGTAGTGAATTAACTGATACACGAAATAAATTAGCTGAATCAGAAAATGAAAAGGCTATTTTATTACGTGAATTAGAAGTCATGATACCAGGAGTTCAAAATTTAAGAGTCAATCTCGAAAAAGAAAAGAAACAAAACGAAGTCCTAAATCAAATTATTCTTGATAATGATCTTGAGAAAGAAAAGAAATTTGTTGAATTCAAAACTCTCAAGGATCAACAAGAACAACTTGAAAAGGAAAAGATATTCTTTCATTCTCAGATTTCTGAATTAACAAAGAAAGTCAATGAGTTAGAGGAAAAGAATAATGAAAGTGAGATTTCTTTAAATATTTTTCAAATCAAAATTCTGAATTTTTAGACAAAATATAGGATTTGGAAAAGAAACTTTAGTTAAGGGGTCAAACTGATCAAACTATCCAGATGAATAAACCAAGACTTGTGAGTTCAGTTAACAAATATTGGGGACTTGGTTATGAAAACCCAAAATATTTGGCCAAGGTAAGCAGATCTTTACCAACATTGTATGATTTTAAATTTCTAAGGTATGCCAGATATTATCCTGAATTTGAATTTCCTTGGACAAATGAAGAAGAAATCAAAGAAGAGGAAGTCACGAAAAGATTAACGACAACAAAAATACAACTTCCATTTTGATATACTCTAGAGAATGAAAAATATGAAAAGAGTCTGCATGGAAAACTTTCGAATGACTATTTTGATATCTATGCTATTAAACCTAATTGCGAAAAACCATTTGAAGAAAAACGATATTTTCCACCTTTGATTCTAGAAGGAAGAATATACGAACTTGAAAAATCTGTTTTAGAACAAAGGATGAAATTTGAGCTTGAAAAATATTTTCTTTCAGTTGTTTACTCAAATAGCTTTAAGGAACTATCTTCTAGCTTTAAGTCTGAATTGGAAAAGGAGAAAACTGTTTATGAAAAATATTTGATTAAAAAGATTTTAGACTCATCCAAGAGTGCTTTTGATGCAAAAGAAAAAGTCAATCAAAAGTGTTTCCAGCTTTCTAAGAAAGTGTCGGATCTTGAGAAAATTTTACTCTCTAAGCATCAACAATTTGAGAAGGAGAAAGCAAACTTTGTAAAAGAAAGCAAATCTTTTGAAGACAAGATAAGTGAGCTTTCCAAGACAGTAATTGGTTTGGAAAATGAAAGAAAAGTGTTTGCTTTGAAGAATTGGTTTAATCTTGAAGAAACCAAAACTTTTGAAGAAAAGATTTGTGAACTTTCTCAGAAAGTGAAGACATTGGAAAATCCTGTAGACGAGGAAAGAAATAATTTTACAAATAAAAGTACGATGTCTGATTTTGAGAATACTTTCAATCTTGAACGAGCACAGTTTGAAATTGAGAAAGCCATCTTTAAAGAGAAAATAGTTGAGCCTTTTCAAGAAGTAAATGAATTGGAAATTGCTTTAGAAAAAGAAAGAAAGGAATTTGCTTCTCAATCATGGTTCACTCCTGAAAATTCTTCTTCTTCTAAAAATGATTTTGAAGTGCACAATGTTGATTCAGATTCTGGTTCTGAGGATTTTCAACCTAACCCTGTCTCTAAAGAAAATTCAAAGTCTACGGTTAGTGAAAAAGGAAAGGCTTGTTCGTTTAGTTTTTCAAAGAAGCTTCCGGACCATAAAGATTTTATTTTGAATAATGAACAACCTTCTTGTACTCTCTGTAAGGGAAAGTGTTCAAACACGAAGAAAGAACCTATTTCTGAACAACCCTTAAAGAAAAGAAAGAAGAATAAAAAGTCAAAGAAAAACACTTCTCATAGTTCTAAATTTTCTGACTCTAAATTTTCTGATTTTCAGATAATTCTGTGAATGAGAAGAACGGGAAGCAAGAATGGCGGGTAAAGCAAAAGAATTCTTTACCGACCAAGCAGAAAGTCAAAAATAATAGTTTTCAAATAAGAAACAATTTGGTACTAGTGATAAACGACATCTTGTAATTCCTTACAAGCGTTATTCAAACAACCAATTGTTGAAATTTTCAAATGAAGAATGTTTTTGCTCTGCTTGTGGTCGTAATAATCGGTTTGCTAGACCTGGTTCTTGTTGTTGGTTTAATTCCTATCATATTCCAAATGATTTTGATAAAACAGTGCTTCAAAGAAAAAGAGATCACCAGTTTCCAAAAAGGTATCTCAAGCAACTAACCAAAAAGGACCCATCTTCAAATGGGTACCTAAAACTGTCTAATCTGGTTAATTACAGAAAAATAATTTATGGTATCTAGATTTTGGATGTTCGAAGCATATGACCGGCCAAAGACATATGTTGACAAATTTTGTTGAGAAGGATTGCGGCCGAGTAAGATTTGGTAATAATCATTTTGCTCCAATTAAAGGATTTGGAGACATTGTACAAGATAACCTAACGACTAAGAAGGTAAGCTACATTGAAGGACTAGGACACAATCTTTTTAGCATAGGACAGTTTTGCGATAAAGAATTGGAAGTTAATTTCAAAGCAACAAGATGCTGTGTCAGAACTGAAGAAGGGAAAGAACTCTTGGTTGGTACGCTAAAGTCAAATCTTTATACAATCAATTTGTCTGCGGTAAAACCTGAAAGTGAAGTGTGTCTTCTATCAAAGGATTCAGTTCAACAAAGATGGTTATGGCACCAATGACTGTCACATTTGAATTTTCGGTATATTCAAAATCTAGTTCTAGGTGATCTAGTTCGTGGTCTTCCAGTGTTGAAGTTTAATGCTGAAAATCTGTGTGATTCTTGCGAGATAGGTAAGATGAAAAAGGTTCCTCATAAGCCAATACCTGAACCTACGACAAAGAGTGTATTGGAATTAATTCATGTTGATTTGTGATAAGGGTACGTTTATCCACCAAGGTAAGTATGTCAAAGATATGTTGAAAAAATATGATTTAACTCAAAGTTCAGCTATGAAAACCCCTATGGCACCGCCGCTGACACTTAACAAAGATCCTTCAGGGAAGCCTGTTAATGTGGCGTACCGAGGGATGATTGGCTCTCTTCTTTATCTTACGGCTAGCCAACATGATATTATGTACGCTACTTGTTTATGTACACGATATCAATCTGAACCCAAGGAATCGTATCTGATCGCTGTAAAGAGAATTTTCAGATATCTTAAGGGTGCTCCTAACCTAGGTCTTCGGTATCCCAAAGACTCAGGGTTTGATCTAACTGCCTATTCAGATAGTGACTTTTTAGGTTGCAAACTGGATAGAAAAAGCACCACAGGAGGCTGTCAGCTCCTGGGTGGAAAGCTGGTGAGTTGGACAAGCAACAAACAAAGTTCAGTGTCTACCTCTACAACTGAAGCTGAATATGTAGCTGCTGGAAGTTGTTGTGCTCAAGTCTTATTGGTGGGAATAAATCAGATTGAATGGAAGTTCAAGGGAATAAATTGTAAATGTTTATATTGGGCTTAATGAATGTAATGGGCCATGGGCTGATTAGATTAGGCCTTAGTATAAATAGTTTTCTTAACCTTAGAAGTTAGGTTAATCGTTCATAATCGTTTAAATCGTCATTACGCTTATTGTAAACACTTTCTAAACTCTCTGAAAAGGTTTATTAAAGTTATATGGATGACGAATGGAAATCATATTGATTGTTGATTATTACTGTTGATTTCTTATTGTATGCACTAATCTGGGATCCACAATTGGTATCAGAGCATACGGACGATTCGATTCAAGGTATTTAAAAGGTTTCTGGTAAGTGTTCTTGAGATTTTGTCGACTGTGTTCTTGTTTTAAAAATTTCATCTTTTGATTTATGATAAGTTGCTTGATTCCGCGTATTCCATTCGATTAGTATTGATTTCATTAGCGTTTCTGCAAGTTTTCTCAATCTAATTCGATCGTATGAAGTGATTTCTGGCAAAATCAAGTTTCTTAGTTTTTGTCTCTGTTCTTGTCAAAAACCAAAAAATTTCCATCAAAATCTTGTTATTTGGCTTAGAAATCGATTAGGGTGTTGTTATTTTGGTGTTTTGTTAGGTTTCTAATCTTTCAGGAACTATTTTTGGGTAACCCTAATTGATTCAGAGTTCAATTTTCGAACCTAGCCGCAGTGTCTGGACGCAATATGTTTTTCCAGATAAGTTTCCATATCTCAATCACTTTCCGGACAAGACTATCCGATAGACCCATCTATCCGGACGGTCTCTTCCGGATTGCTTAGAGTTCCCGGTAAAACTCTTGTTTCCGGACAATAACTATCCGGTTAGCTCCTTTTCGGACACATCTCGTTCGGTCACTTCAGTTTCCCGGTAAGTTTTTCTTTCCGGTAAGTATACTCATTCGGACACTTTTCCTTCGGTAACTTAGATTATTTGGTCACTTATTTTTACCCAGTAAGTCTCACTTCCCGGAATTTTATTCGGACACTCCTTGTTTATCCGGTAAGTCTGTTTTATCCGGTAACCTTGTGTTATCCGGTAACTTCTTGACTATCCGGTTACTTTTGTTGTTCGGACACTTCACACACCCGGATCCGATCACTACCAGATCCGGACACTTCTGACATCCGGATTCCTCTTCGGTAAGTTCTGCTTAGCTTAATTTCTTACCAGTTCACTTTAAGTCACTCTTAGAACCTACGTTAGGACTTTCACTCGTAGTGCCTTGCGTTAAGATTTCACTTTGAATCGAACCTACCGTCTGACGATCACTTTAGTGCATACTTCGAAGATGTCTCGTGACGCGCTAGCTATCGGTACCGACACCTAGCCACCTACCCTCTATCGGGGCGAATACAGCCAATGGCGAGACAGATTCCTCATCTTCATCGAAGCTAAATACAACTTTGAATACATATGGCAAGCTCTTACTGAAGGCCCTCAAGAAACTCCAATGGAAACCATACCAGCTCAAGCAACCGGTGAAGATGCTCTACCTAAGCCTAAGAAATACTCGCAAATGACCGAAGAAGAAAAGTGCAGATTTGATGTGAATAGCATGCCAAGAGATATCTGGTCCAGAGTCTACCGAACCAGATCTACACGACCATAGACGGTTACAAGGAAACCTCCAAAGGCACGTGGGATCAAGTAGAGAATGATGAGCGGGAGCAAAGTAGGAAACCAACTGAAGGTCAACAGCTGCATCACCAAATTTGACGGTTTCAAGCAGCGCAAAAGCGAATCTATTATCCAGGCATATGAACGTTTCTGCCTTCTGTTGAACGAGCTCCACAAAAATAAGATCACTCGATCTAACACGGAGAATGCTCTCAAGTTCCTGAATAATCTCCCACTTGAATGGAAAGTATTCGCTTCTCACATCAAACACAACAACTTGATTGAGAACCTTCCAATCCATGAACTCTGCGAGATGCTCATGCAGGACGAGGATGAAGTCATGGAGATTATGAGCAGTCAAAAATTCTTTTCCAAGTCAAATGCCGATCCACTTGCTCTTGTATTGTCAAAAAGCAGCAAGTCTTCCAGCCATCACTCCAAGAGAATCCAAGAGTCTAGTGAGTCTGAACCAGAGTCTGAAGCAGAAACTGAAGAAAGCGACTCCGACTCTGAGCTGACTCAGATAAAGAAAGCAATGGCCCTCATCACCAAGTCGTTTCAGAGGAACATGTTCTACAAGAAACTTTCGTCCAATAATCAAAGCTACTCCACTACCCCCAACAAGTGCCATAATTATAAGGACAAATATGAAGGAAAGAAGAAGACTGAAGAGCACAAGCAACCTGATCACCAAGGGAAGAATGATCGCAAGTCCGAGTATAAGAAGAAGGACAAACCTGTCACGTGCTATAACTGCGACAAGTTGGGTCATGTTGCCAAGGACTGTAGAAAGCCTATTGAGAAAAACGTACACTACTACAAGGCAAAACTTCTGTTGGCAGAACAGAAAGCGGCAGGAAAGGCACTGTTAGTCGAAGACGATCACTGGTTAAATCAATCCGACATTGACAACCATTCTGAAGATGCTGATGCTTTCATGGACAATCATTCTCCTCTAATAGAAACGACAAATCTTTGTCAGGTATGTGACCCTATTCATCAAAACTTAATCGAACAGATGCAACCTCTTGTTCAACGAATAGAATCCTATAAGGCCACCACTAATGAACAACTGCTTGAAATTAACTCGTTAAAAAAACGCTAGATGTTCAAAAGCGCATAACTGAAAAATACAAGTCCGATAATGCTAACTTAAAAGAAAAATACACAAATCTTTCATTAGCACCAAAGGACTTAAGGGCCAGGATATCTGAATTGAATTTAAAGCTTGATCAGTGTGAGGATGAGAAAGCAGAGATTATCTATCAATGCTCCTCTCTTCAAATCCAACACAAAGAGTTTGTTGCAAAAATAACCGATCTTGAAACCAAACTTCACAAAAGAGGTCAAACTGATCAGACAATTCACATGAACAAACCAAAAGAATTCACGTACTTTAACAAGGAATGAGGAATTAGATACCACCCACAATACTTGAAAAATATTTTGACAATGAGACCAAGTGTATCCTCAATACAATTAGTTTTCTTGGTCTCGACAAAGAGTATCCTCAATACAAAATCAAGTGGACTGGTCCTCTTGAAAAGGAAAAGGAAGAGAAAACTGAGGAATACAAACGCGCACACACCACAAAGATGCAATTACCTTTTGCGTATGAGCCTCTTAATTATTCCTACAAGAAAAATAATTCTAAGTATCTTTCGAATGACTTCTTTGACGGCTATAAGGTTGTTGAGCCCAAGTATTCCTCCAAAAAGGATGAGGCCGCAGCACTTGAACCAAAAACTGAGACGGACGGGTTTAAATTCTATGTTCCACATCTCATTTTGGAATAAGAAATAGTCGAGTTAGAGGAGACACTCGAAAAGGAAAGAACAATTTTTCAAAAGGAAAGGTAAGTGCTTCTAACTGAGCTTGAGAAACTCAAATTCTCCAAAACGGAATCTGTGTGGGGTGAGGGACAGGAAATCCTTCGGAATGAAGTCAATCGGCTCACATCAAAACTGTCTGCTTTGGCAACAGAAGTAATGCAAGAGCAAGTGAGCAAGTTTCAACTTCAAGAGAAACTTGACCAACTCCAAAACAAAAAGATGATTTCACCCGAACCTTCCTCGGACTCGTCCGATACATCTTCGTGTAAAGCTTTTATTGGAAAAACTTCTTCACGAAAAGGTAAAGAGTCTCAAGCTGATTGTGTTAAAAAGGATCTAAACTCTGAATTTTTAAAAGCTTCCACACCATATTCTTCTAAAAACACAGACACAAAGTGTTCCTCTCCTCCCTCAATCAATCCTAGTCCATCGATTCCTGATATTGATTTTTCTGCATTCATGAATTCCGATGGTGTTCAGTCGAAGAGTTTCCTAAGTTTGAGTTTGACAAACCTCTTCTGAACCACACCGACTTTCTTTCTAAAGTTGTAAATCGTCCGATCAATTTTATTAAAGATGAGATTTCTTCAAAACTCAAGACCCCGGCTGTGAACAAAGTTTCTAAAACTGATTCTCGTTCACAAAACCATTCACAGCCGCGGCAAAAGACCAGTCGATCGAATGATAGGAATCCTGCCTACTCAAACCCTGCTGACCATGCCGTTAATGATTTTTCAGATAAAAATGGTCGGGCAAAGTCAAACAACAGTGGGTAGCCAAAGGATCTATCAAGAACAAGTCGGAATCGAAGTCACTTAATTCTGCTTTTTTTCTTGGAAGAATATTAATGATTATGGTTTGAATCATTCGAATAATTTTGTTGAACAAAGTGTTAATTTTCCAATTAGACTTTATTCAATTCAGCATTTGATTCAATTATCCCATGATTGTTTGTGTTGTTCTAACTGTGGATTGAATGACTTTGACGAAAATAGATATGCATTTGATTGGTTTGGGTCTTATCAGTTTTATAATTCAAAGCCTAAACGCAAATCTCGTAAACCCAAAAGGAAACCCATTTCAAAACGGGTTCCTCAGTCAGGTGTTAAACCTAACCCTCCAGGACCCATTTTCAAATGGGTACCTAAGAATCCTTAATCTTGTTTTTGCAGGACGGTCATGTGTGGTACTTAGACTCAGGATGCTCCAAGCACATGACCGGAAGGAGGGAGCTACTCACAAACTTCACAGAGAAATACCGCGGAGACGTGAGGTTTAGGAATGATGACAAGGCACCGATTATGGGCTACGGCGACATTGTCCAAGATAAGATCACGATCAAGAAGGTATCATACGTCGCAGGATTGGGACACAATCTGTTCAACATCGGCCAGTTCTGCGATAAAGATCTTGAGGTCAACTTCATAGCTAAAAGATGTAGCGTCCGCACTGAAGACGGAAAGGAGCTACTTGTTGGCACTCGGAAGACCAACCTCTTCACCATCGATCTCTCTGCCCTAAAGACCGATGATTCAGTCTGCCTTATGTCGAAGGCCAACTCTCAACAAGCATGGATATGGCGTAGACGACTCTCGCACCTCAACTTCAAGAATATCAACAAGCTGGTGCTAGGCGGACACGTGAAAGGCATGCCCGGGCTCAAGTTCGAAAAGGACAAACTCTGCGGGGCATGCGAGATGGGTAAAATGAGACGAGCAACTCACAAGCCGAAGGCCGCTCTGAGCAGATCTCGGTCCCTCGAACTCATCCATATGGATTTGTACGAACCGATGCGTGTTCAGAGTATCAACAAGATGAAGTACGTCTTGGTGATGGTCGACGACTTCTCACGCTACACATGGGTGAAGTTCCTACACTCCAAAGACGAAACCCCGAAACTCATAATCACCCACCTGAAGACCATTCAACTGAACCTCCGACAGCAAGTTCAGACTATCAGGACAGACAACGGGACGGAGTTCAAGAACCAAACGGTGAACGAATACCTGACTTTCGTCAGTATCTCGTAGAACTTTTCCGCCGCAAGGACTCCTCAGCAAAACGGAGTGGTAGAACGGTGGAACCGTACCCTAGTCGAGGCTGCTCGCACGATGCTGTCACAATCGAAGCAGCCACTTTTTCTATGGGCTGAAGCGGTTGCAACTGCTTGTTACACACAAAACCGCTCCATCATCAACAAATGGTTCAACAAAACGCCGTACGAGATCATCAACAATCGCATCTCGAATATCAAGTACGTCCATGCATTCGGGTGCACGTGCTACGTCTTAAACGACAAGGATGACCTCGGGAAGTTCAGTCCAAAGGCAAACGAAGGAGTATTCATCGGATACTCGATGCAGGCTAAGGCTTGTCGCGTTTACAACAAACAGACCAAATCCGTTGTCGAAAGCATAAACGTAACCTTTGACGAAGCCGCAGATTTGGCTTCTGAACAAATCAGTCCAGAACCTGCTTTAACTGGCATGTTAGCTTCTGAACTCTCACGTTCGGGATCTACACAAACCCCAATAAATCCAAATCATGCATCTACGCCAAAATCACATCTTTCTGATTTAGATTTACTGTTTCATCACTTTTACGATGAATTTTTTAACTTGCCTAACCCTCGTGTATTTGTGCAACCTAGAACTGAAGCTGCTCAAATTGAGAACTCGGCGAATCTCTCCGGTCCGCCGCCTTCGACGAGCACTCCAGCCATTATACTGGAATCCCCTCAGAGCTCAACAGACACAACAACTGATACGGCTAACCCCTCGGAGGAACCTATACCAATCCCGGAGATCGCTCCTGAAGATTCGTCCTCAACAACTCACAAGGATCAACCTCTGAATTCCCTAGACCGGAAGTTGCTCAACCATCGACGGATCCTGCTACCTCTCCTCCAAGGAACCGTCCGACTTCACTTGAAGCAGTTCAAGATCTTCCCAACGGTGGGTATGTGGATCCGGACACCTCTCACGCGACTCAACAACAGCTTTCACACACCTCCAAATGGACCAAGGCTCATCCTCTACACCAGATCATATGCGATCCTTCCACTCCGGTTCAGACGTGAGGCACATGGCCAACTTCTGCTTGTTCTCCGGCTTTCTCAGCAAGATCGAGCCAACCACCGTCACTGAAGCACTCAATGATCCGGACTGGGTCATGGCAATGCAAGAAGAACTCAACCAATTTGAGGCCCTCAAGGTATGGCGATTCTTCCCACGTCTGACTCACAAGACGGTCATCGACACGAAGTGGATCTTCAAGAACAAGAAATATGAAGATGGTGTCGTTATTCGCAACAAGGCGTGCCTCATGGCCAAAGGATACCACCAGCAAGAGGGTATTGACTACGATAAGACACACGCTCCGGTAGCCAGAATTGAGGCGATTCGTATGTTCATTGCATACGCCGCGCACAAGAACTTGACGGTCTTCCAGATGGATGTCAAGACCGCCTTCCTCAACGGCGTCATCAAGGAAGAAGTATACGTATCTCAACCGGACGGGTTCGTGGATGACAAAAAGCCAAATCACGTTTACATTCTTGACAAGGCTTTATACGGTTTGAAGCAAGCTCCACGCGCCTGGTGTGACGCCCTGTCTAAATTTTTAATAAAATTAGGTTTCTCAAAAGGTAAAATCGATAAAACCTTGTTTATTAAAAATGAAAAAGGTCACATCATTTTTGTCCAAGTCTACGTAGATGACATCATTTTCGGTTCAACTAATCCTCAATAATGTAAGAACTTTTCTGTTCTCATGGAAGAATATTTTCAAATGAGTATGCTATGTGAGATGAACTTCTTTCTCGGCCTTCAAGTTAAGCAACTGTCAGCCGGGATGTTCATAAACCAGGCTAAGTACATCCGGGATATTCTTCGGAAATACCAGATGGAATGGTCCTCACCTATGAAAACTCCCATGACCCGTGGTACAAAGTTACACACCGATCCTAACGGAAGGATGTGTGTTATGACCATAAATGTCCTACATATTAGAAAGATATATAAATAATTTTTATAGAGCTTATTTAGTTTAATTAATCTTTTTTGTAAAAGCCTTTAATCATAAAAGGGCTTAGTTTAGCCTAATGAGCTTGGGCCTTAATGCTAATAGGCCTAAGTATATAAGGTGTTGTGTGCCTTAGAATTAGGTTAGCAATTGATAGAGAGTCATCGTGAGCTTAATCGTTTAGAGAGAGATAGTTGAGTTTTTCATTCAAACATTTGTAACTATCTTGAATCATGAATGTGAGAGGGATGACAAGTTGAAATCATCAATGTTCGTGTTATTTCTTATTGATTTCGTTGTTACCTGTCAAACTGGAACTCTCAATTGGTATCAGAGCAGAATCGGTGATTTGAAGAATAGAAGAAATCGAACGAAAGCGAGAAAAAGCAAGAAATTCGTATTGAATTTTCTGGAAAAACGCAGCGAGCCGTTTTGCCTATTCCAAGAGGTTGAACCGTCGGATCGTCACGAATTTTGGACAGTAGCTCCACGACATTCCGTTTTACATTCTGAACGGTTGGATTAATCGTTTGACGTCCAGAAGGCATCCAGATTAATTTCGACATACTGCAGTTTTTCTTAAGGAAAATCGTTCATCAATCGGGTTTGCAAAGTTCTTTCGTTGATTTATTAATTCGTTTGTTTGATCTCGATTGTTTACTCGCGTTTATCTGCTGTTTATCTGCGTTAACATCGATTCTCAAAGGTTTTAATCTTTCAATTTAAAAAATCAATTCTTGAGTTTTTTTGGTGTTCTTAAATTTTTGTGGTGGTTATTGAAAAATAGGATATATTTTGCTTAGAAATCGATTTGGGTGTGTTTGTTTTTGTGTCTTTGGTTAAAATCTAACCCTATAGGAGTGAAATCAAGCAACCCTATCGATCCCTGATCCGTATAATTCAACCAGCCGCCGTTTTCGGGTAAGCCACTTATCTCTCAACTTTCCGGATAGATTTTTTTTTAAAAAGTGACCGGATAGAATTTTTTTCAAAAGTGACCAAATAGTGACCGGATAAAGTTTTTTTTGGTTACCAAATGTTTTCCACGTCCACACAGTCACACATGTCACACCCCGCTAAAGCGGAAATACGGGATGTACAGCTCAAGTTTCACAGCAAAAGTTACAAGATCACATCAACCATCAAAATACATTTAAAAGGTGAAGACATTGTCTTTTACAATCGTTTTTCAAAAGGGGAAATGACATAATTAAAGATAATTAAAGAAAGCTTCATCACGTGATGCCTTCCTAGATCCCAACCTTAATGACGTTCCCCTGAAAAGCATGTAAATGAGAGGGTCAACTAGTGAACTAGTTGGTGAGATCACAGGTTTAACGAGTACAACATTGTTTGTCATAGCAAAATAGTTTAAATCCGCACAAGTGGATAAGGCAAAATAGTTTAAATCCGTACAAGTGGATAAATCAAAGTAGTTAAATCCGTACAAGTGGATAAATCAACCGGTTATGAAATACTTGCTCATTGTAATAGTATGTATTATGTTTAAGCAGTGAGCCCGTTACCCGACCTATATGACAGCAGCCCCATGTTGGTCCCGAAAGGCTTAAACAAGTTTGTAGAAGGGGGGGGGGGGTTGAATACAAACACACTATTTTACTTTTCTAAATTGTTTATTGATAAATCATTAACAATTTACAGCTTGTTGCGGAAACAAGATTAAGGATAAACCTAAATCTAAACAAGTTGGAACACTAAGGTTTTCTTGCACTAAGAAAGATAAGGAGATTACTAATAAAATCCTATCTTGAGAGATTTGAACTTGTCCAGAGTTAGCAAGTTACTTCAAATGAAGTGAGTTCATCTCTTTATATACTGCATGCATTTAATGCAATCCAGTATATACTTTACACGTGTCATTAGCGGATTGGTTGCATGTCATTGACCTTTGATGACAACCTTAGTAGCCGCATGAATGAACAGTGTAGTGTCAGAGTGGTTGTACGATTTCAGATTTTCGGAGGTTCTTTTCTGACATTTCGTACGGTGGCGTGCAAGGGAGGTTAAGACAAAAGTACTTTGTACGGAGGACTTCATGATCAGCTTTCGTTGATTCAGCGATTATCATTTACTATTCAGCAGATGATAAAGTTCAGCGATAGCTGAAGTCTTGTATTTGATACTTCACGTTGAGTGGACAAATCTGAGTCTTCGCTGATCCGCATCAGTTCATTAGGAGACTTGTCGCTGGTTCTTGAGCTTGATCTTCGACTTCAGCGTAGAACCTTTGTTGACGTGAATCTTGTCTTCAGGGATCATAAGTAAACAACTAACTTATCAGCGATCACCATAAGGACTGAACAGACTCAGCGATATGGTGAACAGTGTTCGCTGAATGTTTAATCTAAAAGTGCGAGAGTTCCTATCAGCAGTACTGTAAGATCTTAGTACTTATCAGCGATAGTGAAACTCTGATACATATTGTTTACTTACAATTTTCACTAAGTATTTAAGATAGGGTCATTATCAAATCACTGAGGGTTTGGATCAACAATCTCCCCCTATTTGATTATGACATAGCAACAGAGAAAATTGCTATTTAATGAAAACATAAGGATACAAAGAACTCATAAAATATTTGTCCCTTTTACTGTTTTCTGGGATCTTTTCAGTACTGATGGAGTAAAGTACATTCGCTGAAATCTTTCTTTAAATCTTTGAATCAGGTTACAATATGAATAAGAAAGATTACAAGTACAAGCGAAATAAATTACAAGTACTGAAGGATGACTGATACAATAGAGAAAATGGTGATTGTTGTCAGCCTTCAAAGGGTTCTTCCTTAATGAGAAGTTCATCAAGGGTTGTCTTTTCAGTTGGAATCATCCAGTCAGGAACCTTTTCTCCTTTATTCTTTAGCTTCAGAGCAGCTTCAAAAATCAAGGGTTTTAGGTGTCGTGCCTGAATGTCTTTTCTGAAGTCGCACCAGTAGATGAGATCTTTGAGCTGTTCGATTGGAGTGATTGGAAGCTCAGCGATCCGTTGAAAGCATTTACGTCCGTCGTAGTCAAGAAAGAATATTCCATAAGGATTACTGATGACTTTACCAGGGACGAAAAGTTCACATGGTGGCAAAGAGACATCAAGGGCAGATAGATCAGGATCAGGACCAAGTACTTCAGCGCGAGAGAAACCAATTCCAGTTTCATTTCGTATGACAGGACCTGAGTTTGAATCTTGACGTTTCTTCCTTGGAGAGTCCTTTTTTCTTTTCGGCTTTAGATCAGGAACAGGAGGAATATCCACACAAGAAGATATCAAATCGATCTGTCTGTTTATCAGCTTTTCGAAATGATCCTTGTACTTAGATTTTGACGGTTGGATAGCTAACCTCATCTCCAGCCATTCAGAGAGACCATACCTTTTTACAGTGTCAGCACGAAAGGTTTCAGATGAGTCATCTTCTCTGAACAGTTTGATGTCAACAATAGGTACTCCGACGGAGGTTCTTCCAGAGATGAATACCTTGTTGATCTTCGCTGGACGATATCTGAAGTGGATTTTCTCTTTACACCAGATCAGGGTGGTCTGAGAAACTTCAGCTTTCTTTTCCACGATCTTCTGGGCTTGTTCCCAAAGCTTTCGTTGGATTTGAATGGGAATACGCTTCAGCTTGGGGTCTTTGACAGATTCTTGAGTGAGCTTGATGGCGTATTCTCTGTCTTTATCTTCAGCTTCCTTCCTTTCAGCGATGAGGCGTTCAGCTCTGAGATGATCTTGGTATTCAGCTTTTGAAATTCTGAACTTAGGAGGAACTGAAGGTAGTTGATCGCGCCTTAGGATGATTCGCTGATCCTCGAATCGCTTTATCATTTCTTCTCTCCTCTTTTGATCAACTGAGGAAGGTCTGTTTCTGTGCGAGAGAGGTTGTTCTTCTGGTTCATCAGTCTCAGAGATTAAATCTAAGACTGGGATTATGTCTTCAGCGTTAGCTGGAATTATTGGTGAAGTCGCAACAGATCTTTCAGCGATATCCTCAAACAGGGGAGAGGACTAGCTGAAACGCAGCGATCTTACAAATAAGAACTGGGTAGAAGAACTTGGGTAGAAAAGATAGAAAAAAATGTGGATGTGTATGGTGTTTGTGGAATGGATAACTGATTTTTCATAGATGATCAGGGAAGTAAAAATAAGTTTAGTGTACCTGACAAATCGGCTTTGCAAGTAGGATCGCCAGATTATCATCTTCAGCGATGCCTTTGTCTTTGCTTTTCTCAGCGCCAGAGGCTGAGTGCTTTGTCTTTGTCTTCTCCCCTGAAGGTTCTTTTATTGAAATACCTTTAAGAGCTTTGGTTCGAGGAGCAGGTTTGACAACAAAGAAATCATCGTCATCTTCATCATCATCATCATCGTTCCTTGGAGAGGAGGATGGTTCAGCTTCAGGGATGTCGAAGTCTTCGTCTTCTTCTGCTTCAGATTCCTCAGCATCTTCATCGAGTTGCTCCCCCTCAGATATAGAGGCGAGGTTCTCGGTTCCCTCAGGGTTTTCATCTCCCTGAGGTCCAGTAATCCGATCTTCATTACCCTCTCCCCTGATAGATTCATCATGGGAAAGGTCTTCAGCGCTCTTCTCCTGTTCAGCGCTCTTCTCCCCCTCTTTCTCATGATGGGCGGGGGAGGAATGGGTAGATTCAGCATTGGTGTTGTCTCTGTCTTCTGGGCCAGAGATTTTCACACAACCTTCAAGCTTAGCTATTCTGTCTTCTAGGCCAGAAATAGCAGGCGTGATTTTCTTCAGCTCTTGGCAATCCTCTGCGGTGAATGAGTCCAAAACAGGTGCAGGGGCCGGAGCAGGAGCTGGATTATTTGCCTTGTTCACCAGCGTCTCGATCATTGTCTTGACGGAACCAAGGTCGGTCTTCACTGAGCCCAAGTCGGTCTTGACCACTGACATATCACCTTCGAGTGTACCAACCGATTTCTTCAGCGTTGTAACTTCGCTGGAAATGGTGGAAACTGATGATTTGAGGTTGGTGTAGTCAGTGTAGATGTCGGAGAGCACTTTGGCAAAGTCGGCGAGAGTTTTATCAAGATCTTTGATGTCATCAGAGGAGGCCTTCTTTTCCACCACAGTAGTCAGCTTCGTCAGATTCTCTCCAGCGTTTGTTACAGCTGTAGAGTTATTTGATAGACCGGTGGTGAGATCCGTAAGTTTCATCTCCATAGACTTCAGAGACTGGTTGATGTCTCCCAAAAAAGGACCTGTAACATATAAGTACTTGTGAACAAAGGAAAGCTCAGAAGTTTCAGGTTTAGTTACAGTGTTTAAGGTGGGATCTGTACCTGCAGGAGCGTTGACGAACTCATCAAAGTTTCGAGTCCCTCCATAGTGTTCCATATCTCCCTCAAAAGTTCCGTGAGGAATGGAGATCTCTGCAGGTCCTTTCTTCGTCATTCGCTGAGAAGCTTCAACGGCTTCTTGAATGATGGCATCTCCAGTTTTGACTGGAGGAGTGTCCAAAGAAGTAGAGGGAGGAGCGAAGGATAAGAATTGGGGTTGGAGTTCAAGTTCAGCGTTGGATTCGCTGAGAAGTACTTCATCAGTCTTTTGAGAGACTGACGAAGGTTGGGTAGATTCCAAAGTTCTAACCTCAGCGTTTAGGGACGCTGAAGTAGGTTTAGAAGGGATGGCTTGAATTGGTGTGGCAGAGCGTACCACGAAACTTTCCTTCAGCTCTTCAGAATGAGCTGAGGAGTCTTCAGCATGCAACTGCTGGGGTTGCTCCTTGGTTTTCTTGATCCTTTTGGAATCAAGAGGGGTAAGAGATTGTTTCCTTTTCTTAGAAGGAATGGATTTTGTGGCCGGGGTATCAGCGATGGGTATTGTCGCTGAAGGAGCCACAGAAAGCGGAGAATTAAGAATAGTGAGAAGAGTAGAGAGACGTACCTCGTTGGCGACAAGCTTGAAGTCGAGAACTTTAGGGCCAATCTGAGAGAGTTTCAGATCACCCTCTTCAGGATAGCTGTTCTTCAGGCCATATTGAAATATGGCGCTGATGAATCGCGGGTAAGGAACCCATGCTGGTCGGTCAGCGGCAGAATCAACACGTTGAATGAGGTCTTCATAGATGATGGAGGCCCAGTCAATGTTGAGACCTTTCAGCAGTGCGTAACCCATGGCCTGCTGAGGTTGAGCGGCTTGATCAGAAGATCCGGATTTCGCTGTCATGCAGCTGATCAGGTGAGCGAAGATGAAGTTCATCTCGCTGGGCATCTTGGATTTCTTTATCAGCGTCAGCTTCTTCTCAGGTAGCTTGTCTCTTCCAGTCTCCCAGATGTAACCCATCGCATCAAGGAAAGCAATGATTTCTTCCCTGTCAGCGTGCTTCTTGTGGTCAGGAAATGGAATGAAAGGATTTTCTGAGGTAGCGTTAGGGAATTTCAGAGCGTTACGGATTATTGCGGGGGTTATCTTGATGGTGCCATACTCAGTATCGCTGAGTATGCAGTCGATGGTTTTAGATGGATCTTTGGCTGAGGGTAGGTTGGTGTGTCTGGCAGAGTACCAGAATTGGGATAATAGACGCTGACTGGCAGGAGGTGTGATTGTCAGTGCTGTGTATATGGGGCTATTCTTCAAAAAAATCACAGCGTCGTCTAGATGGGATACCTGCTTCCGAGGAGGAAACTCGAGAAGCGCTGAAAGGTTGTTTGCCTTTGTCCAGTCTAGTTGATCCAGCTCAAACTTAACCTGAGGAGCTTTAGTGATTTCCAGTTCCTCAGAATCACTGGAGATGGACTCAGCGGTAACATTCAGCTTTGAAGTTGCCATTTCACTGTATTATCAGTTCAACCAAAGATGTTAACAAATAAGAAATATCTTAATGTAGAAATAAAATTTCCATTTAGATTTTTCGAATTTTGTCCATTTCATTCAGACAAAAAAGTCTTAATGAAGATTAGGGTTTTTCTTGTTTTTTTTAAAAAAAAAACGAATATAACACCTATAAGCCTTGTATTCCAGTTTTTTTTAAAAAAATGGATACGAAAGAAGAACAAGTTTAAGATTTTAGATTTAAAACTTGAAGAACAACCATGAAATGGTTGTGTTTATAAAACCATGAAAGAAAATGATTTTATTTTTGAGTTCTTTTGTTTGATCTTGTGTAAAACAATGATAAGATCGAAAACAAGTTATTTGCATTTGATAAAAGATAAGAACATATTGACCTTGAGTTTGATGAAGAAGATGATGAACAGTTCTTGAAGATCGAGAGCACAAAATGCAACAGTGTTCTTTTCTTGCGGAGAAAGATTGATTCGCATAAAAGACAAATATAAACTTTGAGAGAGTTTATATAGGAAGAGAGTAGAGAGAGAAAAACTTGAGCGGGAAAGTTTTTCATCATGACACGGACACGTGTTTGCATTTGATTGGATAGACAACGAAACGTGCAAACGTGTGTCAGAAAAAGAAACGTGCCTGGTGTTATCCGTTGCAATGACGTCACAACTGTCCTTTCACATTCTTTCGTTGTCTCTGAGGTTTTGAAAGAAAAACTCAGGGACTCTTTGGAAAATATGAAGCACTGAATAGAAATATCAGTGAGGGTTTTAAGAAATTTCAAAATATCGCTGTTAAGGAAGAGATATTCAGCGATGTAAGAATTTGAAATCTTGCATTTTCATGCGTTTTGTCAGAGAGAGAAAACATACCTTGATATCAGTTTAACCCAATTTATTCAGAGAGAAGATGATGAAATGGATTGTACTAGTTTATTTTATCCAGAGCCTATACAAGAATGTATAAACGTATCGCTGATTAAATGTGAACCGCTGAAGATTTATCCTTCAAAGTTCAGCATTCCAAGCTCGCTGATGAGAAAGTTGAATCTTGTCTCATCAAGAGGTTTGGTAAACAAATCAGCTAACTGATAATCAGTTGGGATAAAATGAAGTTCTATATCACCATTCATCACATGATCTCTGATAAAATGATATCTGATTTCTATGTGTTTTGTCTTTGAGTGTAGCACTGGATTGTTTGCTATAGCGATGGCACTTGTGCTGTCGCAATAGATTGGAATTTTGGAGAGCTGAAGATCATAGTCTAGTAGTTGATTTCTCATCCACAAGACTTGAGAACAGCAGCTTCCAGCGGCTACATACTCAGCTTCAGCTGTGGAAGTGGACACCGAGTTTTGCTTCTTACTTGTCCAACTTACCAGCTTTCCACCCAGGAGCTGACATCCTCCTGTGGTGCTTTTCCTATCCATTTTGCAACCTGCAAAATCACTGTCTGAATAGGCGGTTAGATCGAATCCTGAATCTTTGGGATACCAAAGACCTAGATTCGCTGTACCCTTAAGATATCGAAAGATTCGCTTTACAGCTTTCATATGAGATATCTTAGGTTCAGCTTGATATCGTGCGCACAGACATGTTGCAAACATAATATCGGGTCGGCTAGCTGTAAGATACAGTAGTGAGCCGATCATCCCACGGTACAGCGTGACATTGACAGGAACACCCTTTGTGTCCTTATCAAGTATCAGCGGTGGTGCCATAGGGGTTTTCATAGCTGAACTTTCAGTTAAGTCGAATTTTTTCAGCATATCTTTAACATACTTTCCCTGATTTATAAAAGTTCCTTTTTCAGTTTTCTTAATCTGAAGACCAAGGAAATATGTTAGTTCACCCATCATACTCATTTTATACTCATCTTTCATTCTATCAGCGAAACGAGTACAAAGCTCAGGGTTAGTAGAACCAAATATAATGTCATCAACATATATTTGAACTAAAATGATATGACCTTTTATTTTTCTAAAAAACAAAGTTTTGTCAATCTTACCTCTCTCAAATTTTTCAAGGTGGAGATACGTAGAAAGAGTGTCATACCATGCACGAGGAGCTTGCTTCAAGCCATAAAGTGCCTTATCCAGCTTATAAACATAACCTGGACGCTTAGGATCTGAGAATCCTGGAGGTTGTTCCACATAAACTTCTTCATTCAGCTTTCCATTTAGAAACGCTGACTTAACATCCATTTGATGTACAGTGAAGTTTTTGTGTACAGCATATGCTAAGAAAAGACGAATAGATTCAAGTCTTGCTACAGGAGCAAAGGTTTCGTCATAATCTATACCTTCCTCTTGTCTGTATCCCTGAGCAACAAGACGAGCTTTGTTGCGAGTTACAGTACCATGTTCGTCCAACTTGTTTCGATAGACCCACTTAGTGCGTATCACTGTTTTGTCAGTTGGTCTCCGAACAAGTTTCCAAACTTTGTTTCTTTCGAA
Source organism: Saussurea involucrata (assembly GCA_033807775.1). Lineage (NCBI taxonomy): Eukaryota > Viridiplantae > Streptophyta > Magnoliopsida > Asterales > Asteraceae > Saussurea > Saussurea involucrata. The sequence goes on from CM066316.1 coordinate 32,857,301, forward strand.
TTCAGTCAGCTCTTCTTGCATAGCGCTGACCCAGTTTGGATCTCTGAGGGCATCATCTATTTTCTTTGGTTCAGTTAGAGAAATAAAGTTAACAAATAAACAAATATTACCTGCACTTCTACGAGTCTGAATACCAGCGTTGGGATCACCAAGAATTTGATCGATTGGGTGATTTACAGTCCATCGCTGAGCCGGAGCATGCGTCGCTGACGCAGTCTGAACTGGAGAAACTGAAGATGAGGCTTCAGCTACTTCTGGATAATCAGCTAAGAGAGGAATGCTTGCATTTGTCACTTCATTCACTGATTGCTGAGAAATAGATGGAATTTCTGAGACATTTGGATCAACTGCGGGTATAGTATTTATAGGAACAGCTGAGACCCAAGATGTTTCAGCTTCACTATTCTGCATATTGGGAATGATAGTAGGACCATCATTTTCAGTTGTATGAGTATGAGTAGTGGGAACATCTTCTGAATCACCAAGATGAGAAAACATCCATTGATTCAGTTCTTCTGTATCAGCGTTCGGTTTAGAGTTCGCTGAACGGGATTCGTCAAACGTGACGTGAATAGTTTCTTCTACAGTTTGTCTTCTTCTGTTGAAGACTCTGAAGGCTTTGGAAACTGAGGAGTATCCAAGAAAGATTCCATCATCAGCCTTAGGATCAAACTTTCCAAGGGCATCTCTGTTGTTCAGTATGAAACACTGACAACCAAAGATGTGAAGAAAGCTGATTGAAGGCTTTCTCCCATGAAAGAGTTCATAGGCTGTCTTTTTGAATCTTTTGACTATCAGCGACCTGTTTTGCGTAAAACAAGCCGTGTTGACAGCTTCTGCCCAAAACTGAGTAGGCAGGTGAGAATCGCTGAGCATTGAACGTGCAGCTTCAATAATTGTTCTATTTCTTCTTTCAGCGACTCCGTTTTGTTGTGGTGTTCTCACTGACGAAAAGTTATGAGAAATACCCTTGCTCTCAAGGAAGGAATCAAGAGAACTGTTTTTGAATTCAGTTCCATGATCACTCCTTATCGAGCGAACAGTCATATTGTTCAGAGTTTCCATCTTCCGAACAAAGGTGATGAGTTCTTCAGGGGTGTCACTCTTAGAACGGAGAAACATTACCCATGTATAACGGGAGAATTCATCAACTATGACCAGCGTATATTTCTTTCCAGCGATGGATTGTTTGTTAACGGGGCCAAACAAATCCATATGGAGTAGTTGAAGAGGAGATGACACTGAGGAAACTTGCTTGGACTTAAAGCTTGCCTTGGTCTGCTTCCCTTTTTCACACGCTGAACATAAGGATTCTTTGGCGTATGAATGTTGAGGTAGACCAGTGACTAACTCTTTGGATGAAAGAGTATTCAGTGTCTTGAAGTTGAGATGTGAGAGTCTCTTGTGCCATAGCCAGTTGACATCAGAAGATGCCTTTGAGAAGAAACAGGAGTTCTCAGTGGTTGTTGAGTCCATGTTTATAACGTAAACATTTTCCAAACGATAACCGCTGAGAGCTATCTTCTCCTTTTTGTCAGAGACAAAGCAGGATTCCTTGGTGAAAATCACTTTGTTATCCATGTCGCAAACCTGACTGATGCTCAGAAGATTATGCTTCAGCCCTTCAACATATGCGACTCTTCTGAAGGATGTTGTACCATTTGAAAGTACACCATACCCTCGGGTGTGTCCTTTTCCATTTCCACCGAAAGTTACAGAGGGACCCTTCTCTTCCTTGTATTCAGCGAGCAGGCTTTTCTTTCCAGTCATGTGTCTAGAGCATCCGCTATCGAGATACCAGATACCCTTCTTAACCTGCAATACAAAGGAAGATTAGTTTTGCTTGGGTACCCACTTCACCATGTATACGCGTTTGTCAGTGGAAGTGGTTGGAATGGGTTCAGCAGTCTTCGCAGCATTTGAAGATTCAGCTTTGTCTTTCTTCACTTTGGTCAATTTCTTGACCTCAGCGGTATGAGTCACCTTGACCTGACTTGCAACTGGTTTGGTCTTCTTTGGTGCTATCTTCACCTTAGCTATCTTATCAGCTTTGGTGGCTGTGGGACACTTACTTGCAATATGATCGGTAAGTCCACAGTGATAACATTTCCTATAACTAAAATTAGTTCTAGGACCACTTGTGTGCTGAGCTTTTAATTTGGAATTAGAAGTGCCAGCACCAAGTACACTATTGGTTTTTGAAATAGGACGAACATTCAGTTCTTCAGATTTCTTACCAAGAACATCTACTCTGAGTCTAGGAGTAGGTCGCTGAACTGATCCAGAGGTCTGATTTCTAGAACCAGATGAATGAATCACTAAGGCTTTGGAAGCATTCAGCTTAGGTACTAAAGTACCCTTCTGAGGATTTTGATAAATTACAATTCCTTTACCTTTATCTTTAGAGACAGAGGTAGGTTTTGAATAAACCATTTTCTCCTTACCTTTTGAGGAGGTAGGAGTTTCCTCAGGGATTGGTGTAATCGACGAGGAGTACTGAGATGAAGAAGTGTCAGCTACTGAGGATACGAACGTTCCAAATTTAAGCATTGAACGTTCAGTGGTTGGTATTGGAGTATCATATTTATAACCCAGACCACGTTTATCACTCAGAGGAATCTGAGCCTTAATTATCTCAGTGATCTTTGTTGAAGAATTACACCATCCTTCAACAGTAGCTTGTTCAGCTTTTAATGCAGCGATAGCTTCCGCTCGTTCAATTTTGACTAGCTGATTTAAATGGACTTGATCTTTAAAATCTTCTTCAAATTTAGAAAGCTTTTCTATTTGAAGGTGGCAATTTTTAAGCTTTTCAGCGAGATCAAGATTTTGGTTTTCAACCACAGCTTTGCCGTTCATGGCTTCGTATAAGCTTCTAGTCAGTAGTTCGATTTTACGGAGACTATCAGCTTCATCAATATTTACAATATTGGTAAAGAAGGAAGGTGATACCTGAATGGCAGATGTTGAAGTGGAGGGAATGTCTGAACTTTCTTCCTCTTCTTCAATCTTGGCCATGAGACATTGATTTGCTTCATCATCTTCAGAATCAGATGATGAGGCTTCTTCATCAGAAGCAGCCCAATCATAGTCAGCCATTAGGCCTTTTCCCTTCTTCTTAAAGCTTTTCAGCTTTGCATACTTCTCCTTCAGCTTTAAGTATTTGTCGTCTTTATTCCTTGGAACAAAGGATTTCTTTGTAAAGGCTGAAGGTCTCATGATTTTCTTTGACCTGCACTCGTTAGCGAAATGACCTGTTTTTTCGCAGTTAAAACAAGTAGCAGTAGCCTTATCAACAAAAGCTGATGACTTAGGCTTGTCAGCTATAGAAAGAGTTTTGTTCTTTCTAAACATTTTCTTCTTGGCGAATCTCCTGAACTTTTTAGTTAGGAGAGCCAAGGATTCATCATCTGAAGAATCAGAATCTGATGATCTTTCAGAGTTACTTTCTAACTCAGTGATAGTGACCACGGGTCGCTGAGTAGAAGGTTCCTCTGAGATTAAAGCAACAGGGGTGCTTTTGGAATCTTTTACAAGATTCTTCTTAAGATGGCTAGATTGCTCATGATTCAGCAATGTGCCATATAAGGTAGCGAGTGTCATTGATCTTAGATCTTTTGACAGCTTGAGACACATGGAATAATTGTCCCAGCTTTCAGGTAAACATTCTAAAAACTTTGTCAGAACTTCAAAGTTAGAATATTCCTTACCAACCGTTTTAAGATCTATAATTAAGCAGTTAAAACGTTGATGTACTTCAGAGAGAGTTTCATTCTTACCAGAGATGAAACTTTCGTATTGTCTTACCAGGTTGATCTTTCTTGAATCCTGGACTTCAGACGTTCCTTCATACTGAACACATATTGTGTCCCACATGGCCTTCGAGGATTTCAGGTTCATGACGGAATGGTAGACTTCGTCAGGAAGGGCCATGGATAGTATGGATCTGGCTTTTGTATCTATAGCCACTTTCTTCTTGTCTTCATCGGTCCAATGATGGATTTCCTTTGGAATCAGCCTTTCTGGAATAGCAGCTCTAGTTGCAGTGGCTGGAACGGCATGATCAATCGTTACAGGGATGTGTGGACCGTTTTCAAGATAGTAAGGTATAGTAGGGTCTACACCTTCTAAGAAGAGTGTCATCCTATTTTTCCATAAGTTGAAGTTGTCTCTGGAAAATCTAGGGGGTTTTGCAAGAGAACCATTGTCGATATAGTGAGTGTTTGTGTTTGAGTTGGCCATTTTCAGATAATAGCAAGGAAGAGAAAATATCTTAGATTAGATCTTGTTTATGAGATTAAACAAATCTGCTCTGATACCACTTGTTGGTCCCGAAAGGCTTAAACAAGTTTGTAGAAGGGGGGGGGGGGGGGGGTTGAATACAAACACACTATTTTACTTTTCTAAATTGTTTATTGATAAATCATTAACAATTTACAGCTTGTTGCGGAAACAAGATTAAGGATAAACCTAAATCTAAACAAGTTGGAACACTAAGGTTTTCTTGCACTAAGAAAGATAAGGAGATTACTAATAAAATCCTATCTTGAGAGATTTGAACTTGTCCAGAGTTAGCAAGTTACTTCAAATGAAGTGAGTTCATCTCTTTATATACTGCATGCATTTAATGCAATCCAGTATATACTTTACACGTGTCATTAGCGGATTGGTTGCATGTCATTGACCTTTGATGACAACCTTAGTAGCCGCATGAATGAACAGTGTAGTGTCAGAGTGGTTGTACGATTTCAGATTTTCGGAGGTTCTTTTCTGACATTTCGTACGGTGGCGTGCAAGGGAGGTTAAGACAAAAGTACTTTGTACGGAGGACTTCATGATCAGCTTTCGTTGATTCAGCGATTATCATTTACTATTCAGCAGATGATAAAGTTCAGCGATAGCTGAAGTCTTGTATTTGATACTTCACGTTGAGTGGACAAATCTGAGTCTTCGCTGATCCGCATCAGTTCATTAGGAGACTTGTCGCTGGTTCTTGAGCTTGATCTTCGACTTCAGCGTAGAACCTTTGTTGACGTGAATCTTGTCTTCAGGGATCATAAGTAAACAACTAACTTATCAGCGATCACCATAAGGACTGAACAGACTCAGCGATATGGTGAACAGTGTTCGCTGAATGTTTAATCTAAAAGTGCGAGAGTTCCTATCAGCAGTACTGTAAGATCTTAGTACTTATCAGCGATAGTGAAACTCTGATACATATTGTTTACTTACAATTTTCACTAAGTATTTAAGATAGGGTCATTATCAAATCACTGAGGGTTTGGATCAACACCCCAGCGCATGTTCTATCACCAACAATGCGTACAGAAAACAATAATTATGCACTCAAACAAGCGCTACTTGTGAGTGGGGTGTCAACCAAATAACGTTATTCATAATTACCAACGGCTCACACTCGTGAGTTAAACGGGTAACGTAAGTTAAACGGGGACTTACGTATGATAGAGAGAAAGCTCAAACTTACAACACGCGTAAACTATACATACTATAGAGCATAACTGAGTATAGCAAAGTTTACGTTTTCAATAAAACGAGTTAATCAGTGCGTAAAAGTAATTGTAGTAACGACATGCTTTTCACCCCAAATATGTAAAATATTGAAAAAGGGGCTGTGATAACTCACTTGATAAGCGATAGAGTCCGGGAATCTCCCACAAGTACTTCGAGATGATCCTACTTCGAACCTATAATCGTAAGGTCACTAATGAGTTTTTGTCTCGAAGGTTCGGTATTAACTATCCAAATCGTCATAAAATGCCTTGTTGTGTTTTAATATTATCAACGTAACAAGTGTATACATTGTTCTTGTTAGATTAAAGTTTCCGCAATTTCGTCACAATAAGTAACGAAAAGGGTTTAAAGAACGTGTATATATAAACCGAAAATTTTATCGTATGAATGATAAAAAGGGGTTTTGAATGTAAAGGCGAAGTATTTAAAGTGCATAAATATAAATAGATATGTTATATATATGTATATTCTACAATTTCATTATAAAATGATGAAATGGGATCAAGAATATATAAAATGAATAAATATATAAACATAAGATATACATATGTATTCCACAATTTCATCATAAAATGATGAAATGGGATTAGAAGTTAGTCCTCAATTATAGTAAGAAGTTTGTCCTTTGCTGTCCAGATTTTGGTGTCACTTTGTGTTTATCTTTGGATAACTTCCAGGTATAGTTAGGTCAAGATATTTTATTTCCAAGTGGTTAAATGAGTTAGGTAACTTTTGGCATAAGTTTCATAATTTTTAGAAGTGTTTAAGTACATAAAAAAATACTTGACGTAAAACTCGACAGAAAACGTTGCTGTTTGCGCACTGTTTTTGTGAAGACTGTTTGGTAGACGAAATCTTTGAGTTTTTGAGTGAAACCACTTGTGTTTGAATACTAACACATAAAAATAATTTCAAAAAAACGAATTACTTAATTTGGAGTAGTATTGAGTGAGATATGACCTTTTGAAAAGAGGTGTGGAATCTGACAGCAAGCTGTCAAAACCACCCTTTGTGCATGTGCACCTATATTGACTTTTTACCCAAAATTCTTATTCCTTTGCATGCAAAATCCGATTTGACCCTTTCCTAAACACTTATTTTCAGTTCCAAAACACATTTTTGAACCATTTAAATTAAATGCAAGTTACCCATCAACTCATCTTTTATAAACTTTTGAAAAAGACTCATTTTGAAGAATGTTGATGTTCATGTCAAGAACTTCAACATGCAACTTAAAATTGTGCATTTTGAGCTCATGCATGTTTGTTTAAATATGTTTTTAGTGGATTTCAAAGATCCACTCATGAAACTTTTGAACATAAAGATATGGATTTCTCAAGAAAACTACATGCATGTGTTTTAAAAGTTCATCTTTGATCTTAACATGGGTTTGATTTTGGATCCAGCACCTTTTTAATAACAAGTAGGTGTTATGGTGGTAAATCTACAAACATTAAGATTTGTAAAGATGATTTTTAAGAAAGTTAGAGAAAGTGTAGAAGGAGATGAAGAACATTCATAAAAGTGCAAGAAAGTGAAATTTAAACAAAAGAGTGTGTGTGGATTTCACCCAACACACTTGTATTTACCTTGAACTCTTTTGATCTTTTGAAAGGAGATGATTTAGGGGCTGAATTGTTGGTTGAAGATGGATGAAGGTTTGAAGATGGGATGAAGATTGTGATGAAGATTTGAAGATGGAGAGAGAAAAGAGAGACTTTCTAGTGTGAGAAATTAGAGAGAGAGAAGAGATGTTTGCATATGAGTTGAAAGTGTTAAGAAAAATACATAAAGGGTAGTGAGGGGGGGGGGGTGATGGTGTGTTGATAAATAAAAATGTCTAATATTGACTTTTTGATTTATTTTTAAACAGCAAGTATTTTCTTTTAAATTTTAAATAACATATTAATTATATAAAGGTAAAGTGTTTATATAATTTAGTTGAAATAGATTAGGTTACTAATTATATATATATTTGTGATATAATTTTTTGCTTAAGTTGGCATTTTATGAGATTTATTGATAATTTCTTAATTTAAGGGGTTTCTAGGCAAAATTTCTCAAATTTTCCTACTGTACTGAGTTTACTGCTAAAATTTCACTGTGTAAACTATGACGTGAATAACTGAAATATGCAGTGCAGTTCTAACCTGAGGTGTAAATTAGACAGTTGTCACAGTCTCCCCCGGTTAAAAGAATTTCGTCCCGAAATTCAAGAGTTACTAGCTCTAACAGGTTTGCTAGCGAAAAGATGAGGATACTTATGCATCATGTAATCCTCTCGTTCCCAAGTGTACTCAGGCCCATGCCTTGTGTTCCAATGGACTTTTACTATCGGGATTTTGCTTCTCTTAAGACGCTTGACCTCCCTATCGAGTATCTCCATTGGTTCCTCTACGATGTGCAGCTTATCGTTGATTTGGATTTCTTCCAAAGGCATGGTTACTGCTTCGTCGTCTAAACATTTCTTCAAGTTTGACACATGAAACGTGTTGTGAATAGAACTTAACTCTATTGGCAAATCCAGCTTATAAGCTACTGGTCTAATTCTTTCCGTGATCTTAAATGGTCCAACATACCGAGGGCTCAACTTTCCTCTTTTCCCAAACCGGACTGTTCCCTTCCAAGGGGATACTTTTAAAAAGACTCTATCTCCAATCTGAAATTCTAAAGGCTTCCTACGATTGTCCGCATAGCTCTTTTGACGATCTTGAGCTGCTTTAAGCCTATCTCTGATGATTGCAATCTTGTCGGTGGTTTCTTGAACAATGTCCGGACTAGATAGTTGTCTATCTCCAATCTCTAACCAACAAAGAGGTGTTCGACACTTGCGTCCATACAGAGCTTCATATGGCGCACACTGAATACTAGTGTGATAACTATTGTTGTAAGAAAACTCAACTAACGGCAAGTGGTTATCCCAACTTCCTCCAAAGTCTATCACACATGCCCGAAGCATGTCCTCCAATGTCTGAATGGTTCGCTCACTCTGACCATCCGTTTGAGGATGATAGGTCGTGCTCAAATTCAATTGCGTTCCTAACGCTTTTTGATGTGACTGCCAAAATCGAGATGTGAAGCGGCTATCTCTATCTGATATGATGGAAACTAGGACTCCATGTCGCGTGACAATTTCCTTGATATAGATTTGGGCAAGCTTCTCCATCTTATAGTCTTCCCGAATAGGCAAGAAATGTGCAGACTTTGTAAATCGATGTACTACAACCCAAATCGAGTCGTGTCCTTTGGCAGTTCTTGGAAGTTTTGTTATGAAATCCATAGTGATTTGCTCCCATTTCCACTGTGGAATCTCTGGTTGTTGCAACAATCCTGATGGCTTTTGATAAGCAGCCTTGACATTTGAGCAAGTTATGCATTTCCCTACATATATGGCAATATCCTTCTTCATTCCTGGCCACCAATAGTACTCCCTTAAATCCTTGTACATCTTATCTGCTCCTGGGTGAATTGAGTACTTAGATTTATGAGCCTCCTCCAGAATCATTTCCCGTAGGTTGTCAGCCTTTGGGATCCATACTCTGCCCTTAAAGTAACGTACTCCATCAATCTTAGTTTCAAATCTAGCCTCTAAACCATGAAGAGTCTAGTTTTCAGGTTTTCAGACTTCATTGCTTCGACTTGAGCTTCAAAAATACGGGTTTTCAAACTTGTTTGAACCAACGCTCCTAATGCTCGGACTAGTGAAGGTTTTACCTTTTTTTTCCTACTCAGGGCATCAGCTACCACATTGGCCTTACCTGGGTGGTAACGTATCTCACAATCATAGTCGCTGAGCAGTTCTACCCATCTTCTTTGCCTTATATTAAGCATCTTTTGATCAAAGATGTGTTGAAGACTCTTGTGATCAGTGAAAATAGTGCACTTGGTACCATATAGATAATGTCTCCATATCTTTAGAGCGAATACCACAGCTCCGAGTTCCAAATTGTGCGTGGTGTAGTTCATCTCATGAACTTTTAATTGTCTCGAGGCATATGATATCACCTTATCATTTTGCATCAATACGCAACCTAATCCCTGATGTGATGCGTCACAATACACCACAAAATTTTCCGTTCCTTCCGGTAAAGCTAAAATCGGTGCATGGCACAACTTTTTCTTCAAAAGTTGAAACGCTTCTTCTTGTGAAGCTCCCCAAACGAATTCCTTGTCCTTTTGGGTTAACGTGGTGAGGGGTTTAGTGATCTTAGAGAAATTATCGATAAAACGCCGATAATATCCTGCCAAACCTAGAAATTGGCGAATTTCCGTTGGAGTCCTTGGGGCTTCCCATTTCCTAATGGCTTCCACTTTAGCCGGGTCCACGTGAATCCCTTTTTCTCCAATCACGTGACCTAAGAAATGTACTTCCCGAATCCAAAATTCACACTTAGAGAATTTGGTATACAGTTTCTGCTCCTTGAGAAGTTCTAGAATCACTTTTAGATGCTGCTCGTGATCTTTCTCACTCTGAGAATAGATCAATATATCATCGATGAATACAATCACAAACTTATCAAGGTATGACCTACATACTCTATTCATTAGATCCATAAACACAGCTGGCGCATTCGTCAATCCTAAAGGCATAACTAAAAACTCGTAGCGTCCATAGCGAGTTCTAAAAGCTGTTTTAGGAATGTCTTCCTCTCGGACTCTTAACTGATGATATCCCGATCGAAGGTCAATCTTCGAGAAGTAAGTTGCACCCTGCAACTGGTCGAACAAATCGTCTATTCGAGGGAGAGGATATCGGTTTTTGATTGTTATCTTATTTAGTTCCCTATAATCGATACACATTCGAAACGATCCATCCTTCTTCTTGACGAAGAGAATCGGGGCTCCCCAGGGTGATGAACTTGGTCGAATGAATCCTTTATCCAGAAGTTCCTGAAGTTGATTCGATAACTCCTGCATTTCGGCAGGTTCTAAACGATATGGGCCCTTGGCTACAAGCGCCGCTCCGGGTATAAGGTCAATCTGAAATTCGACTTGTCTACACGGTGGAAGTCCAGGCAAATCGTCTGGAAACACTTCTGGGTGATCCTTCACCACAGGAATATCTTGGACTCGCCTCTCCTCAGAATTCTTCTCGATTACTTGCGCCAAGAACGCAACGCACTTCTTCCTCAAATACTTATGGACCTTCATACAGGACACTATCTTTAGGCTCCTTTCAGCTCTATCTCCTTGGACAACAAGGGTTTCTCCGCCTTGTAATGGTAACTTGACAGTCTTTTCAAAACAACTAACCTCTACTCGATTCTAAAATAACCAATCCATGCCTATCACTACATCGAAACTCCCCAATTCAATTGGAATAAGATCAACGCTAAATAGCTTATCAACAAAGTTCAAGGTACAACCTAAGATTACATCCTTGGCTTCTAACTCATATCCATTAGCAACCTCAACAATATAAGCATTCGGCATTTTCTTAGATTCTAGATTGATCAAAGGCCTAACTTCTAATGAAACAAAGCTCTTATCGGCACCAGTGTCAAATAATACTGACGCGTAATAATCGTGTAGGAGGAATGTACCTGTCACTACATTGGGGTCTCGGCGTGCTTCTTCTGCTCCTAAAACAAATGCCCGTCCTCGAGCTTGTCCTCCTTGGTTTCACTGATTGGCTTGCCTTGCTTGATACCCAGCATTGTTATTGATCGGTCCCCTTTTCAACTTTGGGCACACATTCCGGAAGTGATCCAGACTTCCGCACTCATAACATGCCCTTCATTCCTCCTTTACATCCTTTCCCATCTTGCAGTACCGGGAGAAATGACCCTTTTGTTTACAAACGCCACAGATGGGACAGGTTCCCTCATGATGCAAATTGCACTGATTGCATTTCGGGAGGGGTCCATGGTAACGCCCTACTTCCTTAGCATTCATTCCAAAGTTTCCCACTACCTTCTTGTTCCTACTTGAACTACCTCCAATCGCCTTTCCTGACTAACTCTCTGGCCTTCTCTTACTACCGACACCTTTCTGAGTTAGAGTTCTTGCTCTGACCGCATCGTTGGTCAAACTGGTTGCTAAAGCTACTGCGGCTTGAATTGTGGTTGGACTTGATGACTTAACCATCCCTCGGATCTCCGGGGCCAATCCATACAGATACCGGTCGATCCGTTTGCTCTCTAGGGTAACTATGTGGGGCACTAACTTTGCAAGTTCGTGAAAACGAGCGGTGTATCGATCTATCCCCGAACCAACCATGGTAATATCCCAAAGTTCAGCCTCCAACTTCTGAACTTCACTCTTGGGACAGTATTCCTCAATGAGTAATTCTTTGAATTCAGTCCAGGACAGCTTGTATGCATCTTCCCTTCCACGGGTTTGGACTTGAATGTTCCACCAGGTCAAAGCTCGCTTTTGAAACTGGCATGCCACATATTCCACCATGCGATCCTCTGAGCACTTACTGATATGGAGTACAGACTCCATGCTATCAAACCATGAAAGTAATCCTGTAGCACCCTCGGTTCCGTGAAATTCCTTGGGCTTGCAAGTCATGGATGTCTTGTAGCTGCATCCTCTACTGTCATGAACATCATTGAGAGTTCCTCCTCCCACATTGACATTCCTATGACGCTCATTGATGCCCGCGGTGACTTGTGTTATAATGTCGGGTATCGCCTCTTGGATACGTTGAGCTATGATTTGGGCAATATCGGGGTTTTGGTCTTCAGGATTTTCTCCCGTGCGACGTGTGGATCTTCTTGGAAATCTTCCACCATCCACGTCAATACCCTCCCCGGTACATCTCAAACATGATCCAAGCCACCATCAATGTCAGTAGCATCACTACTACTATGCACACAATCTCGGCCCTTAGGGCTATCCTTCGAGCTATCCTTGCTCCACTTAGTGTGTCAGACGACATGTTGGTTAGGAGGTGACTTAACTCTACTAGCTATGTCGTGACTTGACTCTGACGACTGACCCTCATCTGACATCCGTGCAAATCTGTTGTCACAGCCCTGAGATGCTGTTCCTCGTCCCAGGTCATGCCAGGCCCATGACTTATCGGCACTCCCACGATCACCCGCGAGGGTTCCGGTGCCTCTCGCTGGTCGGACCTAAAACACACTCGTCTAGGTATAGGGACGCTCTTCCTAGCGGTTAGTTTTGTGCGTGGTCCTCTAGGACTAGGTTGTACCACTATCGGGGTGGGTTGTGGTGGAACCACAGTCGGTGGTATCCTTGGCCCATCGTACGGGTCTTGTTCTCCTCCAGAGGTACGTTCGCTTGACGGCGTGTCGGAGGGTCGTGAGCTTGATGACGACGATGACGATGACATAGTAGTGCTGAAGTAAGAGTGTGATGAGGATGTTGACATAGTGATACTGAAGTAAGAGTGCATAACATTACTTGTCGCGTAGTGATAAAGGCTAAACGCACTATACTATTGCATACTATAGGCAATAACTACGTTCACCCTATGCATACGACGTGAAGCATTTTTGTGAGAAAATACACACATGTTCCTAGCATATCCATTTCCGGTCTCGCATTACTCTTCCTTAATTAAACATAGGTGATCAGACTTTGTTTAATTAAAGATCGAGGATGCAATACCCGAATTAGTTATACTAGCAATATGTTGAGTAGTTTGAGTGTTATTTCCCGTTTTTGGCTATAGTTGCAGTTTTTCTAAAGAAAACCCGGTATTCTCTATAACCTTTGGCTCTGATACCAAATCTGTCACACCCCGCTAACGCGGAAATACAGGATGTACAGTTCAAGTTTCACAGCAAAAGTTACAAGATCACATCAACCATCAAAATACATTTAAAACGTGAAGACATTGTCTTTTACAATCGTTTTTCAAAAGGGGAAATGACATAATTAAAGATAATTAAAGAAAGCTTCATCACGTGATGCCTTCCTAGATCCCAACCTTAATGACGTTCCCCTGAAAAGCATGTAAATGAGAGGGTCAACTAGTGAACTAGTTGGTGAGATCACAGGTTTAACGAGTACAACATTGTTTGCCATAGCAAAATAGTTTAAATCCGCACAAGTGGATAAGGCAAAATAGTTTAAATCCGTACAAGTGGATAAATCAAAGTAGTTGAATCCGTACAAGTGGATAAATCAACCGGTTATGAAATACTTGCTCATTGTAATAGTATGTATTATGTTTAAGTAGTGAGCCCGTTACCCGACCTATATGACAGCAGCCCCAGCGCATGTTCTATCACCAACAATGCGTACGGAAAACAATAATTATGCACTCAAACAAGCGCTACTTGTGAGTGGTGTGTCAACCAAATAATGTTATTCATAATTACAAACGGCTCACACTCGTGAGTTAAACGGGTAACGTAAGTTAAACGGGGACTTACGTATGATAGAGAGAAAGCTCAAACTTACAACACGCATAAACTATACATACTATAGAGCATAACTGAGTATAGCAAAGTTTATGTTTTCAATAAAACGAGTTAATCAGTGCGTAAAAGTAATTGTAGTAACGACATGCTTTTCACCCCAAATATGTAAAATATTGAAAAAGGGGCTGTGATAACTCACTTGATAAGCGATAGAGTACGGGAATCTCCCACAAGTACTTCGAGATGATCCTACTTCGAACCTATAATCGTAAGGTCACTAATGAGTTTTTGTCTCGAAGGTTCGGTATTAACTATCCAAATCGTTATAAAATGTCTTGTTGTGTTTTAATATTATCAACGTAACAAGTGTATACATTGTTCTTGTTAGATTAAAGTTTCCGCAATTTCGTCACAATAAGTAACGAAAAGGGTTTAAAGAACGTATATATATATAGCCTTAGGTTCAATAGAGAAGTGCAAATATTTAGAGAAATAGAGAAGTAAAAAAACACGGGACCGTTCATATATGAACGTTCATATATAAACAGTCATATATGAACGTTCATATATGACTGTTATATGAACATTCATATATGAATGTTCATATATGACTGTTTATATATGAACGTTCATATAACAGTCATATATGAACGTTCATATGAACGTTCATATATGAACGTTCATATATGACTGTTTATATATGAACGTTCATATATGAACGGTCCCGTGTTTTTTTACTTTTCTATTTCTCTAAATATTTGCACTTCTCTATTGAACCTTTCCCTGTATATATATATATATATATATATATATATATATATATATATATATATATATATATATATATATATATATATATATATATAAACCGAAATTTTTATCGTATGAATGATAAAAAGGGGTTTTGAATGTAAAGACGAAGTATTTAAAGTGCATAAATATAAATAGATATGTTATATATATGTATATTCCACAATTTCATCATAAAATGATGAAATGGGATCAAGAATATATAAAATGAATAAATATATAAACATAAGATATACATATGTATTCCACAATTTCATCATAAAATGATGAAATGGGATTAGAAGTTAGTCCTCAATTATAGTAAGAAGTTTGTCCTTTGCTGTCCAGATTTTGGTGTCACTTTGTGTCCATCTTTGGGTAACTTCCATGTATAGTTAGGTCAAGATATTTTATGTCCAAGTGGTTAAATGAGTTAGAAAACAAGCGCTACTTGTGAGTGGGGTGTCAACCAAATAATGTTATTCATAATTACAAACGGCTCACACTCGTGAGTTAAACGGGTAACGTAAGTTAAACGGGGACTTACATATGATAGAGAGAAAGCTCAAACTTACAACACGCATAAACTATACATACTATAGAGCATAACTGAGTATAGCAAAGTTTACGTTTTCAATAAAACGAGTTAATCAGTGCGTAAAAGTAATTGTAGTAACGACATGCTTTTCACCCCAAATATGTAAAATATTGAAAAAGGGGCTGTGATAACTCACTTGATAAGCGATAGAGTACGGGAATCTCCCACAAGTACTTCGAGATGATCCTACTTCGAACCTATAATCGTAAGGTCACTAATGAGTTTTTGTCTCGAAGGTTCGGTATTAACTATCCAAATCGTTATAAAATGTCTTGTTGTGTTTTAATATTATCAACGTAACAAGTGTATACATTGTTCTTGTTAGATTAAAGTTTCCGCAATTTCGTCACAATAAGTAACGAAAAGGGTTTAAAGAACGTATATATATATATAGCCTTAGGTTCAATAGAGAAGTGCAAATATTTAGAGAAATAGAGAAGTAAAAAAACACGGGACCGTTCATATATGAACGTTCATATATAAACAGTCATATATGAACGTTCATATATGAACGTTCATATATGACTGTTATATGAACATTCATATATGAATGTTCATATATGACTGTTTATATATGAACGTTCATATAACAGTCATATATGAACGTTCATATGAACGTTCATATATGAACGTTCATATATGACTGTTTATATATGAACGTTCATATATGAACGGTCCCGTGTTTTTTTACTTCTCTATTTCTCTAAATATTTGCACTTCTCTATTGAACCTTTCCCTATATATATATATATATATATAAACCGAAATTTTTATCGTATGAATGATAAAAAGGGGTTTTGAATGTAAAGACGAAGTATTTAAAGTGCATAAATATAAATAGATATGTTATATATATGTATATTCCACAATTTCATCATAAAATGATGAAATGGGATCAAGAATATATAAAATGAATAAATATATAAACATAAGATATACATATGTATTCCACAATTTCATCATAAAATGATGAAATGGGATTAGAAGTTAGTCCTCAATTATAGTAAGAAGTTTGTCCTTTGCTGTCCAGATTTTGGTGTCACTTTGTGTCCATCTTTGTGTAACTTCCATGTATAGTTAGGTCAAGATATTTTATGTCCAAGTGGTTAAATGAGTTAGAAAACAAGCGCTACTTGTGAGTGGGGTGTCAACCAAATAATGTTATTCATAATTACAAACGGCTCACACTCGTGAGTTAAACGGGTAACGTAAGTTAAACGGGGACTTACATATGATAGAGAGAAAGCTCAAACTTACAACACGCATAAACTATACATACTATAGAGCATAACTGAGTATAGCAAAGTTTACGTTTTCAATAAAACGAGTTAATCAGTGCGTAAAAGTAATTGTAGTAACGACATGCTTTTCACCCCAAATATGTAAAATATTGAAAAAGGGGCTGTGATAACTCACTTGATAAGCGATAGAGTCCGGGAATCTCCCACAAGTACTTCGAGATGATCCTACTTCGAACCTATAATCGTAAGGTCACTAATGAGTTTTTGTCTCGAAGGTTCGGTATTAACTATCCAAATCGTTATAAAATGTTTTTGTTGTGTTTTAATATTATCAACGTAACAAGTGTATACATTGTTCTTGTTAGATTAAAGTTTCCGCAATTTCGTCACAATAAGTAACGAAAAGGGTTTAAAGAACGTATATATATATATATATATATATATATATATATATATATATATATATATATATATATATATATATATATAGCCTTAGGTTCAATAGAGAAGTGCAAATATTTAGAGAAATAGAGAAGTAAAAAAACACGGGACCGTTCATATATGAACGTTCATATATAAACAGTCATTCCTGTCATTAAATTCCTCCTGATTTATTAGAACTAAAAGAATTCCATTTAAGCATCTCATTGCTTTAGTTGAAAGATTCCATTTGAATTGGAATCTGGTCATTCACTATGACCTGCTAAGCATCCATGGCTGAATGGTTAAAGCACCCAACTCATAATTGGCGAATTCGTAGGTTCAATTCCTACTGGATGCACGCCAATGGGACCCTCCAATAAGTTTTCCCTATATATATATATATATATATATATATATATATATATATATATATTATAAACCGAAATTTTTATCGTATGAATGATAAAAAGGGGTTTTGAATGTAAAGACGAAGTATTTAAAGTGCATAAATATAAATAGATATGTTATATATATGTATATTCCACAATTTCATCAAAAAATGATGAAATGGGATCAAGAATATATAAAATGAATAAATATATAAACATAAGATATACATATGTATTCCACAATTTCATCATAAAATGATGAAATGGGATTAGAAGTTATTCCTCAATTATAGTAAGAAGTTTGTCCTTTGCTGTCTAGATTTTGGTGTCACTTTGTGTCCATCTTTGGGTAACTTCCAGGTATAGTTAGGTCAAGATATTTTATGTCCAAGTGGTTAAATGAGTTAGAAAACGTTTGGCATAAGTTTCATAATTTTTAGAAGTGTTTAAGTGCATAACAAAATACTTGACGTAAAACTCGACAGAAAACGTTGCTGTTTGCGCACTGTTTTTGTGAAGACTGTTTGGTAGACGAAATCTTTGAGTTTTTGAGTGAAACCACTTGGGTTTGAATCCTAACACATAAAAATAATTTCGAGAAAACGAATTACTTAATTTGGAGTAGTATTGAGTGAGATATGACCTTTTGAAAAGAGGTGTGGAATCTGACAGCAAGCTGTCAAAACCACCCTTTGTGCATGTGCACCTATATTGATTTTTTACCCAAAATTCCTATTCCCTTGCATGCAAAATCAGATTTGACCCTTTCCCAAACACTTATTTTCAGTTCCAAAACACATTTTTCAAACCATTTAAATTACATGCAAGTTACCCATCAACTCATCTTTTATAAACTCTTGAAAAAGACTCATTTTGAAGAATGTTGATGTTCATGTCAAGAACTTCAACATGCAACTTAAAATTGTGCATTTTGAGCTCATGCATGTTTGTTTAAGTATGTTTTTAGTGGATTTCAAAGATCCACTCATGAAACTCTTGAACATAAAGATATGGATTTCTCAAGAAAACTACATGCATGTGTTTTAAAAGTTCATCTTTGATCTTAACATGGGTTTGATTTTGGATTCACCACCTTTTTAATAACAAGTAGGTGTTATGGTGGTAAATCTACAAACATTAAGATTTGTAAAGAAAGTTAAAGAAAGTGTAGAAGGAGATGAAGAACATTCATAAAAGTGCAAGAAAGTGAAATTTAAACAAAAGAGTGTGTGTGGATTTCACCCAACACACTTGTATTTACCTTGAACTCTTTTGATCTTTTGAAAGGAGATGATTTAGGGGCTGAATTGTTGGTTGAAGATGGATGAAGGTTTGAAGATGGGATGAAGATTGTGATGAAGATTCGAAGATGGAGAGAGAAAAGAGAGACTTTCTAGTGTGAGAAATTAGAGAGAGAGAAGAGATGTTTGCAAATGAGTTGAAAGTGTTAAGAAAAATACATAAAGGGTAGTGAGGGGGGGGGGGGGTGATGGTGTGTTGATAAATAAAAATGTCTAATCTTGTCTTTTTGATTTATTTTTAAACAAGAAGTATTTTCTTTTAAATTTTAAATAACATATTAATTATATAAAGGTAAAGTATTTATATAATTTAGTTGAAATAGATTAGGTTACTAATTATATATATATTTGTGATATAATTTTTGCTTAAGTTTGTATTTTATTGTATTTATTGATAATTTCCTAATTTAAGGGGTTTCTAGGCAACATTTCTCAAATTTTCCTACTGTACTGAGTTTACTGCTAAAATTGCACTGTGTAAACTATGACGTGAATAACTGAAATATGCAGTGCAGTTCTAACCTGAGGTGTAAATTAGACAGTTGTCACAACACACTTTTCGGATAATGGTTTTTTTTTTAATTGAGCCGCTTTGTTTGACCATGGTTTTACTTGTTGACTTATGCATTCAAATCTCAGGCATACGTAAGTAATTTTTTTTAGCTGAACAGTTCCATATCTCATACATATATATATGTATTCACTCATATATATATATATTGCATGATTTTTAATTGTTAATCTAATTTATATATATATATATATATATATTGTATGATTTTTAATTGTTAATCTCATTTATCCGGTATCCGCATTTATCCGGTAAGGTCTCACTTCACCGGGTAAGTTCTCATCGCATCCGGTAAACTCATCCGGTAAGTCCCTTTTCACCCGGTAAGCTTTGTTTGGAAAGTGTTGTGTCTGGTAAACCAACCTTCGTCCGGTAAGTTCCTTTTCACCCGGTTAGTTCACTTCAATTTTATCCGGTAAGTTTTGTTTTGTGCGGATTATTCATCCATCCGGTAAACAACTTTTATCTGGAAAGCTCATCCGGTAAGTTGTCCTTTCTTGCAAGAATCTCACTCACCCGGTAAGTCACAAACAATTCCATCCGGTAAGTTGTGTTTGGTAAGTTGTTTTTGGTAAGTTTTGATTTGTAAGTTCTCGTCGGTACCCGAGTTACCGCACGTCTCGTGATTAAAAGTTTTAACGAAAGTTGCGATTTTTTCTTAACGATCGATTTGCAATTTTTTTTGTGACGCTTGAGATTATTTGCGACGATTTGCAATTGTTAGCGACTATTATTATTTTTGTGATTCATTTTCGTCGTTCTTGATCTAACTTGGTTTGTTTATCTTGCATATTTTACTCTCGAAGAGTGATTTCGTTCGTTCGAATTCGATAATAATCAGATTTTAATTTTTGGAAACAGATTTATTTTAGATTTGTTTTTCAAATTTAATTTTTTATTTTCTTCCGCAAGTTTTATTCTTCAAAATAACACCGATCAACGATCAAATTTTCAGGTAACAATGTCGAAATATTGTGACCGTCATGAGTGTAAAGACTATATAAGAATGTATGAAACGAATATCAAGCAAGCAGATGAAGCGATCAGCAAGAATATCACAACTCTGAAGGAACTGAGATTTCAAGCTATTGAGCTGAAAACACTGAGCTGAAAACACTGAGCTGAAAAAGAAGCTTTCTGTTTTATAATCACGAGATGATATCAAGAAGACTGAGAAAGAGAAAGCAAGACTACATGAAATGACTATCAAGCGATCAGATGATTTGTGCAACAAGTACATCAAAGAACTGAAGGAACTGAATCTCAAATCTGGAATAGTTCTGAGAAGGTGGCTGAAGAAGAAGAGAAAGGTAAACTTCTGAACTGTGAAAACCTTGAGCTTAAAAGTAAACTATCTATTTTTGAAAAGGCTTTTGAAAAGGAGAAAGAAAGTTTTGAAAAAGAAAAACAATTGCTTATTCAAAAGCAATCTGGGTTTTCAACAAAATCTCTTGAAGAGAAGAAGAGTATTGAGCTTGTGTGTCTAAAACTTTCAAAACAGATCTCCGACTTTGAAAAAGTTTTAATTTTAGAAAGAGAGAAGTTTGAAACTGAACGCAAATCTTTTTCTAAAAAGAATGGAGAACTTTCTTTGAAATTATCCGATTTGGAGAAAGAATTAGACATTCTAAGCAAAGAGACTGAGAAAAAGAAGGTTGAAGATTTTAAAGCAAAAATTTTGAAAGATGATTTTACATACGAAAGAAAGATCTTTCAAACTGAGATTTCCAAGCTTACAAAGCAATTATCTGTTTTGTCATCTGATATCATGATAGAGAAGAGGCAAAAATCTAATATCTAAAAGAAGCTAGATCTAATGCTTGAGAAGAAAAATGATTTGTTTAACAAAGACAAGAAACTTGAAGCCAAAAACTCTGATGTTGAATCACCCAATCCGGCTAGTCCAGATACTGTTAATCAGTCTCTTTACCATGATTCAGCTAATTCAGCTTGCTTTTCTAAGACCGCTTCAAGTTCTATTCACAGAAACTGTTGGTTCCTGTTTTGCTTAACAATGATGTTTATATCTAATAGTTCAAATAAGATGTAATGCGGAAGCGTATTTGACGAACTAAACAGATATAATATGGTAGAATAACACACAATATCAAATACAAGTAATGTAAATAAGACAGATAAATAGCTTAATGATTCACTGTATTTGATATATCAAGAACACCAAAAGGTTTAACAAGAATCTGTTCTAATGGTGTGTGTGTTTTTAAAAGCTTAATAGAAGAGATCACATGAGCCTTCTATTTATACTACTTCTAAAGGGGACAATAAGGACTTAAGGTACAAAGATACTGTTGAGGAATAGCAGCTGGAAGGTACAAAACACTATTCTGGAACTGTTGAGATACAACGTTCATTAAATGCTCCGTATTCAGCTTTAGGCGGAAACCTATCAGAGTTTGACACGTGGAGTTGTCAGGTCATGCCTTTGTACGATTGATCTTTAGAACCTTCGAATGGCAGATATTGTAAGAAGCATGTTCGTCCTTGTTAAGATCTTTTGCGTAGATCTTCTTTTAACCATAGAAGCTCTGTCAAGTATGACAGAAGCTCTGTGGCCTTGTCCGCTTAGAAGTGTCTTCTGTTGCTTCTTTACTTCGGTCTTCTTGTTTAACCCGGCAGAGCCTCTGTCGAAGACTTCTGTCTTCTCGGTTACTCGGCTACTCGGCAGAGCCTCTGTCGAACACTTCTATACTTAGCCTATTTTTCACTACTTTTACAAACAAAAAGATTGGAGCTAACAATCTCCCCCTAAGTAGTGAAAAATGAAAAATTGAAAAGTACATGGATTTTTAGGCTAAGTACATACTAAGAACACTTTTCTTTTCACATTTGATTATGCCAGAGGCATTTACATATGATTGTATTTTGAAAAGAAAAATTACAGAGGATTTGTTTGATTGACTCAGATGTTGGCATCTTTGAAGTCGTTATAACTTCTGCGGTCTAGTCCTTCCTTTATAAGCTCGTGATAGAAACTGATGCAAAGTCTTCTGAAGTTGATTGTTGCATCGATGATCTCTATCAGTCTGTCGGCCAGGCTTTGATCCATGAGCTCTGTTCCTCTGTGCTCTTCTAGGATCGCTCTGAACTCTGTCAAAGTACTTGTTGCGTACTTCTGATAGTCTATCTCTACGAACAATCTTGATCTTCCCGTAGGATCTTTAAATACTAACCCGACCCTTGGTGATGTGATGATTGAGTTTGGTACAGTAGAGGGAGGGCAGTAGTCTTCTGGTGGTTGAACAACCAAGTTCTTCACTCCAAGGTCTCTAGCTAATTGGAAATCAACCATGCTGTATAGAAGAAGCTTCTCGCGTATGGCCTTTCTGATCACCCTGTAGGCTCTGTGAACTGGATCGGTTGTGAAGTTCTTTTTCGTCCAGTCCAGAAGATCAGGTAGGTCATAAGGATTTAGATTCCTAAGATCCGCATCAAAGAATTTGTTCTCGGATTTGTCCTCTCTTTTGACCTTGTAGATGTTGTTACAGACTTTAGGCCAGGTTCTGGTTTTAGAGAACTTACAGTAGATGACCTTGATCATTTTGGAGGATGAGAAGACTTCATGTTTTGGCATGGGATTTGTTCTGGTGAAGAGGTTTTCAAGGTCAGCACGGAAATCAGGATCTTGTATGGTTGGTGTCGTTTGATCTATGCTCATTCTGCTGTATAAGTACCTGTATACCACCTCTTCCATTTGTGGTGGTGGTGGTTGAGGCAAGGTTTTGCGTAGAGCATCTAATTTGTTCTTGACTTCTGCCACTCGATCTTCTGTAGGAGGTGCCTTTGGATCCAGAACAGGAATGTCTGACAGAGGTGTAGCACCGAAAGCCCAGTCTTCTTATTCAGGCTTTGGTGTTTTATACGCATCGAAAGAGCTCTTCATTAGTTTTTCTGTTGAAGGTTGATGCTTGGGCTTTTTCTTCTGCGGTTCTTCTGTCATAATCCTTTTGCCTTTGTCTTTCATCGTTGGTCTGTCTGCTTGTAGAGATAGGGTATCCTCTGTGGGTTTTGGCTTTTGAGTTTCAGAGGATTTGGTTGTAGGAGGTTCTGTGGGGGTTGCCTCTGTTGGTTTTGACACTTTAGTTTCTGAGGGCTTGATTGGTGATTTGGGTTTTGTTGGAGAGGCTTTAGGTGTTTTGCTCAGATATTTTCTCTATTTTTGAGCAATGGTTTTGATTCTTAGGTTGGTTCTAGGTGTTGGGGAAGATAGTTCTTCTTCAGAAGATGTCAGAATTTGGAAGTTTTCTTGGGTTTGGACATCTTCTCCGAATACAGAGGGGAATTCCACAGAGGTGGTTATTGCCTCTGTGGACTGTTGTTGTTTTCTTCCTTGGATTTGAGTTGGAGGTTCTTGAGATATAGGTTCTGCGGATACTGGTGGAGCTTGTATACCTCTACTTGCAGCTTTTTCCCTTCGTTTTCCCCCTCAGAATGATCTGGTGAACTATCAGAGTCATCACCAGAGTCATCCTGACCCTTTTCTGAAGTACCCTCTGTTTTGCAGGAAGCTTTAGTTTTCTTTGGTGGAACAGCTCCTGCAGCGATCATCTTGGAGCATAAATCATCACAGAGGCCGAGGAGTATTTGAACCTCTGCTTCTGTGTTGAAGCGCATTCTGCCGACGCTCTTCTGGAAGTCTTTAACATAATTTGCGTTGGCGGTAGTGAAGGCGACTATTACTTCTGTGACTTAATTAATTACCCCTTGCCCAAGCTCTGTCAGCTGAGCTCTGGTCATGTAGTCAGAAGGCTTCATGGCCAGAGTTTCTTGCAGAGTCTTCTTCTTCTTGGGAGAGGTGGCAGAGGATTTTCTCTTTTTAGCAGGGGAGAGAATTGCTTCCCTCTGAGCATGAAAGTTGGCCTGTACAAGCTCATGTTTGGCCAAAGCTGCAGCCCATTGCTCATCTGTCATCTTTTCGACAACCCTAGATCCTAATGGGGCTCCTAGACGCGGGGGTGTCACAGGACTCGGTTCTGGAGTCCTATGATCGCGTATGTATTCTAACTTAAGGGTTTCGTCGGTAGCATAGTCCAGAAGTAGCTTTGGCAGAGGTCTGTAGAATGGGTATTCAACTTCGTGCTCTGTTGGGGTTTTTTTGTTCAGGGGATACAGTCTGGCCGTCGGTCCATCCATTGGCCATTTTTGTAGACGTAGCAGAGGCTCTAGTAGGACACCCAGGATTCGCTGATATTGCAGAGGAGGTAGAGCATCTTTCGATCTTCCCTTGGCCTTTTGAGAAGAGATTCTTCTGTCAATGGTATTGACCATTTTCTGCATCATGATGGTGGAGTAGTCCAGAGGTAGATCATAATATACCCCGTACATTATGGTCATGATTTGGTGAGAGGTTTGGTCTGGACTGCCCACTTTCCCTGTTAGGCACCTGTTAAGAATTGAGAAGAGGGTATTCCACAGAGGGGAAGTCGATTTCTTCTGAAACTGTTCCTTTTTCTTAGGGTTGTGTTATACCCCAACATTTCAACAAAACTGCGGAGCTCTTCGTCTGTTGGTTCCTCTGCATATGCCTTTATCCCAAGCAGACCTCTGGTGGGTAGACTGAACTCCAATGAGAACATTGTTCTGTTGAATTTGAGTTCAAGATGCTCGGATTTGTCGGGTTTGGAGATGTAGCCTTTGATTTGTCTATCTTCGGTATCAAATCTGCTGCTTTGCCAGAATTGATTCAGGTATCTCGCCAGGATTTTGTTGACTGTTTTGGATAAAAGTGGGTAAAGGTAGTGGTTTTCCAGAATGTTAAGAAGGATGGCATGTGCTTCCCCAAATGCGGTTTTTGAGGGTACCAGATAGTAGTTATTGGGTTTGAGGGGAAGAACACTTTCAAAGTGTTCATGAGCGATGAAGTTTTTCTCGTGGGTGGTTGGAGAAAAAGCTACTGTGTCACCGGAGTTATCTTGTTGTAAGTTTCTGGCTATTTCTTGGTTTTGGGAATGCTCAGAATGAGATGGAGAGTTCACCGGAGCGTTGGAGGTGGAAGCCATTTGAGATTTCTTGCTAAATGGAGTAAAATGGAGAAGTTGCAGGTTATTGCAAGGTTCACCGGAGAAGATAAAGAGAGTAAGTTCGTAAACTTTTAGAGGTTGTGGTAAGTTTGGTTTTATACTGAAGAGAGTGGTAGAATCTGAAAGGGTAAATATATTAAATTGAATAAAATTTGGGATCCATAATTGAGTATATACGGCTGGTTCAACTTTCCAGGAAAACATGTGCCACACACGTCCAATGGGAGAATGCCACGTCAGAAGTGTCAGAGCACAATTAGATGGCGTGTGCGGCCCATTAATGCTAGGCGCGTGGGTCTTTCCTCTTCCAGGGGTCTGTCACTCGCAGTAAATATCCCGCATTGTTACAGAATTTTCATAAAAAGGTCAAGTGTCAGAGTCAATAGAAGCTCTGTAGTGGAGTGAGCTCTGTGATCTGAAATTTGTCCTTTTGTCTCCTCTGTTGCTTGCACCTTTACCAAAAGTGTGAAAAATACATTGGAGAGGATCGAGAGAACTTTAGTTCAGAATTTTGTACCCACGGAGGTTTTGGAGCTCTGTTGAAGCCAGCAGAAGCTCTATGAGTCCAAATTTCTAATAACTAGAGATCCGTAAAACATTTTGATCATACAAAGTTTTAATCACTGTTTTTAGGATTTATTTGGAAATTTGTGTCCTTGAAAACTGTTTTGGAAATGATTTTGTGCGAGACATTTACTTTTGGATTGTCTTGATTTGGTAACAGAGACTCTTTGGTGGAACGAGCTCTTCGACCAACAGACTTTCTTCCAGTATCTCCGTGTGTGCAATTTGTACGTACAAATCTTTTAAAGAAGACATTTGAAGTTGATCGATAGAGGTCCAGTATGAAATTTGTAGTCATAGAGGATCCGGCTTACAGAGGCTCTGTTGAGCTCAACATAAGCTCTATGAACTTAAATTTCTCATAAAGGAAGACTCGATTTTTTTTTGATCATTTCTTGATTGGTATGTCTTAAACAATGTTTGTAGGACGTTTTTGGATGTTGGTGTCCTAGAAAAATGTTTCCAAAAAGGATTTGTACGAGATACTTACCTTTTGGATCTCCCTTGTTCGGTAACCAATCTTCACTTATGTGGTTTATTATTGATTATATCTCTTCTTTGTTCCCCCTTGAATGATCAACCTCTGTAGATCAGTTCAAGGTCTCCTTCTATTCCCCCTTGACTGATCAACATCTGTAGATCAGTTCAAGGTCTCCTTCTGCTCCCCCTTGACCTATGCTTGGTTCAAATGAGATAAGTAGTGCACAGAACATAGGTCAAGTTCATCAGAGGTTCTGTGAAGAATTGTCCTAGTTTATGAACAATCCCACAGAAGCTTTGTTGGTCATAGAACTTTTGGTGATTTAAGACTTTACATTCAGAAGTTTGATTATATACATATTTACAGGAAAATCAAATCTTACTTACAGAGGATTTAACTCATGTTAATCATTCCCAACTTACCCACCAAGAAAAGGAATATTTTCTCATCAAGTGCCTTGGTGAATAAGTCTGCAAGCTGATATTATGTGGATACAAAGTGCATTTCGATTGTGCCATATTCAACATGATGCTTCAGAAAGTGGTACCTTATGTCGATATGCTTTGTTTTTTAGTGCTGTACTGGATTGGCAGAGATGGCAATGGCGCTTTTTGAATCACAGAAGATGGGTATCTTGTATATGTTGTGACCATAGTCCTTTAGCTGGGTTTTCATCCACAGAACTTGGGAGCAACAGCTAGCAGCAACAACATATTCAGCTTCTTCTGTAGATGTGGACACACAATTCTGCTTCTTTGAAGTCCAACTGACTAGTTTACCTCCTAGGAATTGATAACTCCCAGAGGTACTCTTTCGATCAAACTTGCATCCTCCATAATCTGAATCTATGTAGGCCTTAAGACCATAACCAGAGTTCTTTGGATACCAGAGTCCAAGATTTTTGGTCCCTTTAAGGTATTTGATGATCCTCTTTACAGCAATATAGTGGGATTCTTTTGGGTTAGCTTGATATCTTGCACAGAGGCATGTGGCAAACATTATATCAGGCCTACTAGCGGTTAAGTATAACAGAGACCCAATCATACCTCTGTAGAGCTTGCACTCCACAGATATGCCATTTGGATCTGCGTCTAACTTATTTCCAGTTGCCATTGGGGTCTTCATTACAGAGGCATCAGAGAGACTGTATTTTGAAAGTATGGCAGTGACATATTTAGCTTGATTTATAAAAATTCCCTCTGATGATTGTTTTACTTGGAGTCCGAGGAAGAAAGTTAATTCTCCCATCATACTCATTTCAAATTCACTCTGCATGAGTTTTTCGAAATCTTTGCACTGTTGTGCATTTGTAGACCCAAAAATAATGTCATCCACATAGATCTGTACAAGCAGAATCTCATCACCTTTTCGTTTGTAAAACAAAGTAGTATCGGTTGTACCTCTATCGAATTCATTATTGAGAAGAAAGGTTGAAAGTCTTTCGTACCATGCTCTTGGAGCCTGTTTCAGTCCACATAGAGCTTTGTCGAGGAAGTACACGTATTTTGGGTACTTGGAACTTTCAAACCCTGGTGGTTGCTGGACATATACTTCTTCTTGGATTTCACCATTCAGAAAAGCAGATTTTACATCCATTTGAAAAACTTTGAATCCTCTGTGAGCTGCGAAGGCTAAGAAGATTCTTATTGGTTCGAGCCGTGTGACAGGGGCAAAAGTCTCATCGTAATCTATGCCTTCTTCTTGGCGATATCCCTTCGCCACCAATCTTGCTTTGTTTCTGATGACCACCCCATCCTCGTCCTTTTTGTTTTTGAAGACCCATTTTGTCCCTATGGCTTGTTTCCCTCGTGGCAGAGGTACAAGAGTCCATACCTTGTTTCTTTCAAACTGCAGAAGTTCTTCTTGCATAGCATCTACCCAGTTTGGATATTCTAAGGCTTCAGAAATTCTTTTTGGCTCGATCATACTGATAAAATTTGTAAAGAAACAAAAATTAGCAGTGGCTGATCTTGTCTTGACCTTTTCAGAAGGGTCGCCGATTATAAGGCTTGGAGGATGGCTTTTCGTCCACTGTGTTGTTCTTGGAAGATGGTCATTTGAGTCATCTAGTTGAACTTTTGTGGGTGCACCCTGTGGTTCTGGTACACCCTCTGTAGTAGACGGCACTGCAGAGCTTGAACTTGGCTCTTCAGCTTGTGGAAGGATTGGAATGAGAGTTGGAATTTGTTCCTCTGAGGAAGTAGAGACTGAGTCTACGTTTTCCTCTTGTATTGATTCCTCTGTAGTTGCTGGAGTAGGTTTTTCAGGAGCCTCTGTTGTTGGGTCTTTGGTCGTTTCATCTTCTGTTGGCTCCCCCTCAACAAGTGCATCTGTATGATTCACAGAAGAGGATGAAGTATTTAATGGACCAGTTAGAGATATACCTGACTCAGTCTGGCCTGCAGAAGTTGTTTCTCCAGAGGCTCTGGCAGCTTCGGCAGAGGGATCAATATCATCGTGGAACATCTCTTCAAATAGCAGATTTAGGTCTGCTTCTCTTGTTTTTAAGATGTCAGAGGATTCCTTCTTTAGACCGAGTTCTGAACTGACTTGTTCAGAAGTCTTTTGAAAGGAATCATCAAAAGATACATTGATGCTTTCTACGATGGATCGAGACTTCAGAAGGTACACTTTGTAAGCTTTTGAAGTGGCAGAGTATCCTATGAACTTTCCTTCATCTGCTTTCACCTCAAACTTTCCTCTTGCTTCTCTACCATTTGAGACGAAGCACTTGCATCCGAATACATGAAAGAACTTGATGTTTGGTCGCCTTTTGTTGATCAAGTGATATGGTGTTTTGATGTGCCTTTTTATAATGGTTGATCGATTTTGGGTATAGCAAGCGGTCGATACTGCTTCTGCCCAAAATGTCATTGGTAATCCACATGCAGTCAGCATAGTTCTTGCAGCTTCCACAAGCGTGCGGTTCTTACGTTCAACCACGCCATTCTGTTGTGGGGTGCGTGCAGCAGAGAAGTTCTGTGATATTCCTTCTTCTGTTAGATAGGCTTCAATGACAGAGTTTTTGAATTCTGTACCATTGTCGCTTCTCAGTTTCTGAATCCTGCACTCATACAAAACTTGGATTCTTTTCATTAAATTTATCAGAATGTTTGGAACATCTTATTTCTTTCTGACAAATTCAACCCATGTAAATCTTGAATACTCATCGATTAAAACAAGTATACATTTCTTGCCACCTAGTGTTAGGGCAGGTTTTATAGTTGATTTAAAGTTCAAGGGTTGATTTGTATTAATTCATTTTGAGCCTTATTAGTGAACGGGCCGTGGGCTTGCTAGCCACGGGCCCATAGTATTTAATGTAAGATTAGCTTGAAAAAACAAGCTAATCATCTCTTTTACTTTCAACATTGTATTGCAAATTCTCTCTGAAAGATTAATGAAAGGGATGACCAGTTGAAATCATAATTCTTATTGCTTATCATATTCGATTTCATATTAGTTGCACGGATCTGGTAATAACAATTGGTATCAGAGCAGACGGACGGATTCGATTCACAGATTCATTCATCAATTTCTGGTCAGTTTGACGTTTTCACGTTTGACTATTCTTGAATTTTCAAATCTTTGATTCTGACTAAATTGTTCAATTCTGTTTATTGGGTTGTGTTAGCATTATACTTGTTAGTATTTCTGCAAAGTTTCGCATTCCAATTCGATAGTTTGAGTGGTTAATTTAGCAATTTAAGATCAAAAGTTTTGGTATTGTTCTTGACAAAGATTCGATTTTTAACCATCAAAACTTGTTGTTTTTGCATTGAAATCGATTGGATTAGTGTTATTTTTGTGTTAGGCATTGTTACTAACCTTCCAGGATCGATTTTGGGCAACCCTGATCAAAAATTCGATCTAATTGAGAAAACAGCCGACTTGTCCGGACAAACCAGCCGACTTTTCCGGACAACTTCAAGGTGTCCGGACGTTTGTGTGATTTTCATCCGGATACTTCCAATTCCATCCGGACTCTTCATTTTTTCCGGGTAAGTTCTGCAATCCGGGTAAGTCACTATTCCTTACATTATTCGGGTAACATTTGTATCCGGAAACCCAGTGTTTCCGGACATATCTTATCCGGACAATCCTTTGTACTCGGAAACTTCATTGCATCCGGACAACTCAAGTTATCCGGAAACGGTAACTTCGTTTTATCCGGAAACATCTTGCTTCAGTTTTTCTATCCGGACTCTTCCTCTTATCCGGACTCTTTCATTTTTCCGGATTCTCTATCCGGAAACCACCTGGATTCCACATTCCGGGAGCTTTCTGGGACCCCCGTGCTAAGTCGCAGGAGGGGGACATTTAAGTATCCTTGATACTGTTCCACTTTGAATCGAACCAACGTCTTACGATCACTCCAGTGCAACTGAAGATGTCTCCTGCCGATGGAGAAAAGACAACAACAAGTCAGGTAAGTGAATCTACTGCTCAAGAAATTTTTGATCAAATACAATCTCTTACTGATCGGTTAGGTTCCTATAAGGCCACTACTTGCGAACAACTGCTTGAAATCAGATCTCTATCTGAAAAGCTAGATGTTCAAACCCGTATAACTGAGAAATATAAGTCCGAAAATGCTATCTTAAAAGAAAAATGCAAACTTCTTACGATAGCACCTAAGGACTTACGGGCCAAATTATCTGAACTTCAGTCACAGTTTGATCAGTGCTTGAATGAAAAAGCAGAAATGGTTTATCAATGCTCTACTCTTCAAATTCAG
Organism: Saussurea involucrata; assembly: GCA_033807775.1. Taxonomy (NCBI): domain Eukaryota; kingdom Viridiplantae; phylum Streptophyta; class Magnoliopsida; order Asterales; family Asteraceae; genus Saussurea; species Saussurea involucrata. The sequence goes on from CM066316.1 coordinate 32,888,305, forward strand.
CACAAGGAGTTTGTGAATAAAATCACTGATCTTGAAACAAAACTCCACAAAAGGGGTCAAACTGATCAAACCATCTTTCTAAATAAACCTAAAGAGTTCACATACTTTAACAAAGAGTGGGGAATCGGATATGATAACCCACACTATTTGAAAAAGGGAAGATGGCATGTACCCACTCTGTATGATTTTGCTTGTTTTGGATTAGATAAAAAATATCCAGAATATGCAATCCAATGGACTGGTCCTCTTGAACCAGAAAAGGAAGAGGAAACCGAGGAACATAAACGCACACAAAAACGGGGAATTCAACTTCCATTTTGTTATGAACCTTTAAACTACTCGTATCAAATGACTACTTCGACACCTACAAGGTAGCTACTCCCAATGATTCCTTCAAAAAGGATGAGGACGTAGAACCTGCAACCAAGACTGAGACGGATGAGTTTAAACTCTATGTTCCTACTCTCATATTGGAAGCAAAGATAGTCGGGTTGGAGGAGTCAATTGAGAAAGAAAGGTCAGTTTTCCAAATGGAAAAGCTAGCGTTACTTGAAAAGATTGAGAATCCACAACCGGTCAAAACCGAAGTTGTGACTGGTGAAGGACAGGAAATTCTTCGGTGTGAAATCAATCGACTCACATCTCAACTGTCTGCTTTGGCAACATAAAAGATGGAAGAGTACGTAAGAAATGGTCAGCTTCAAGAGCAAATTGACCAACTGCTATCTGACAAGAAGATTTCATCCGAACCTTCCTCAAATTCATCCGACACATCTTCGTGCAAAGCCTTCTTAGGCAAGATTTCTAGTACACAAGACGGTCAAGATTCTCAAGACGAGAGTGTTTTAAGGAATTTGAACTCTGTTTTTTTCTTAGCTTCCGCACCAAATTCCCCAAAGCACACAAGCACAAAGAGTTCCTCGCCTTCCTCACCTGATTCAAGTCCGGAAATTCCCATGATAGATTTTTCAGAGTACATGAACTCCGAAGGTAACTATGAAGAAGAGTTTGATTCGTTTCCCTTCGACAAACCTCTTCCAAGTTACACTGATTTTTTATTCCCCGCAGTCAATCGTTCAGTTAATTTTCTAAAGGGTAGCAGTTCTCAAACAAAGGCCCCAACTGTGATCAAGATTTCTCAATCAAAACCAACTTCGAAACCTGTTTCCAAAAAGCAATCACCGCCTAGGCAAGAGACCGAACCATTGCCTACCAAAAATAATGTTCCTTCTAAAGTCACTGACCGCACTGTCCCTGTTGTTTCGGATAAAACCGGTCGAGCTAAACAAACAAAACCAAAGTGGCCAGCCAAGGAATCTGTCAAGGATGCTGCATCAAAGTCTTTCAATACTGTGTTTTACCCTAGAATGAACAAAAACAATTGTGCTTGAAATCATAGGAATTATTTTGTTAAAAGATATGTTAATTTTCCGATGAAAATTTATTCCACTCAACAATTGATTCAATTGTCGCTTGATTGTTTATGTTGCTCTAGTTGTGGTTGGAATTACTTTGATGATATCCATAACAATGATTGGTTTGGGTCATATCACATGTATAATTCGACACCCAAACGCAAACCCCATAATAATAAAAGAAAATACTATAAACAACGGGGTTTCCAATCAGAGGTTAAATCACAGCGGGAGACCAAACCCATTCCAAAATGGGCTTCTTTTACTGAGGTTAGACCGGCACCCAGGTGGAAAGCTGCTACAAAACCTGTTCCTCCAAAAGGTGTAAATGCTGCACCTCAAAAGGAACGAGTGCCAAAACCAGTTCCCTCCACCGGTGTAAATCCTACACCTAAAGGGAAAGCTGGGACAAAGCAAGTTTCCCCAAACGGTGCCAAACCTAACCCTCCCGGACCCAGGCAAATCTGGGTACCGAAGGTCCGCTAAACTTGTTTTGCAGGACGGTCATGTGTGGTCCTTAGGCACTAGATGCTCCACACACATGACCGCAAGGAAGGAGCTGCTCATGATCTACAAGGAACAATATTAAGAAGACGTGAGGTTTGTCTATACCTGTGCTTTAACAAGCTGCTCATGTGTTTAGGGGGAGCATAATCAGCTATCAGGTATGTTATTCTACTGTTGAGGGGGAGCGTCACACACATTTTTTCTTAAATATGTTAAAAAGTTTTTTTTTTGTGTGTGGATACTCCCGTGTGAACTTCACTCTACGCGCACATTCTAAGGAGGATCGAGAGAAGGATCGTTTCTGAAATCCATATAGCTTTATTTTTGCAAAATATCAAGAATCAGGGAAATTATAGAAAATTCCAGAAGTATCCGGACAGGTATCCGGAAACCCTATATTTCCGGATAGGTTTCCGGACCGGGTCCTTATCCGGATTGGAAGGGAACCCGGGTACCATATCCGGACTCTTGGTCTCTCTTAAATGTCATCCAGATTCTCGTTTGTCCGGATTGCTGATTTTATCCGGAAACTTTCATCCTCTCCGGTATGCTCTTTAGTCCGGACACCTTTTGTCCGGATACCTGTATTGTCCGGAATGTCTAGCAATTTCATTATTATGTCCGGAAGCCCCTGATATTTTCAGTCCTGTACCTGTTTCATCACTGCCAGTCCTCAATTTGTCTCAAATTGAGCCTATTAATGCAAAGGTACGCACCGACACTTGTTCATCCGTCTCAGTTACTAACTGTGCTTTGTTTCTACAGATATTCAATGGCGGATCAAGAGCAACATCATTATGTTTATCACTTGAGGGGGAGCGTCACACTGTTTTCTTAAAAGTCTAAATGTTTTTTTTCTTGTGTTGATGTCTCCCAAGTAAATCCCAATCTCACTCCGAGAGGGAGCAAGTCAATCCCCATGCATGTTTTGAGGGGGAGCAAGATAATCTCTAAGTGAGAGACGAGAGTTAGGGAATCCCATGGTCCAGCCAGTGCCGGAGGGACCTTCCCCGGGACATAGAACATGTGAGAAGGAGGGAGTTAAGGTCGAAAGAGAACCAAGAATGATTGAGCCGTAAAGATAACGAGGCTCCCGAGCGAACCCAGCCACGTGATATCCGGGTTGCCACATCTGCTATCCCGTCTCATTTGTTGGGACGGGGTATTGAAGAAGACTCCGTGGACCCAGCAGAGCAATTGCACGACCCCCTCATCCACTCATCCGTCTCTCAAAAGACGGATGTTTCAGTCTCACACGGGGATATAGCACAACTTCCACCGGTCTCTCACTCGGAGAGTATTGGTGTTGAAACAAGAGACCAGCAACCCCCGGTCTCGACTTCTTTCAGTGCACCATCGAGTCTAGATCCACTTGTTATTGAAGATTCTTTGACTAGGACACTTGATGCGGAACAACACCAAGTCGCGTCTCTTTGTGACCCGACCGGAACGTCTGTAGTGTCTCCGTCTGCCGGAACACGAGGATCAGACGGAAATCCTACCACAACTATTATCACGCCAACTATGAACGTAGGTGGCTCTACCCCTGCGGTAGATGTCTCAACGGGTAACCTATGTGGTCCCGGAGTTAGTAACCCAGACTTTGTGTCACCAGGGTCCCTGGACAACACCCTTAAGGCTGTCCGCCAGGATATGGAGCAACAGATGCAGCAACATGTAGCCGCTGAACTTGCCAAAGCTATGCGCGCTATCAAAGGTAAATGCCACCTCGTCGAAACTGAAACGCCCCTGTACCTCCACCGATTCATCCACAACCTATCTATTCGGTGGACACCCTGAAGACGATGCTATTGGTCCAACTGCTCCAGGAATCCGACACAACCGCATCTGCCGAAGCAGACCTGATCTCAGTTCTCCGATCACAGGTCACTGCTCCATCTTCATCTATTACCATTCGCTTAGACGCCATTGACTCGACTCTCAAGGACTACAACCTACTGCTCACAACGCTGTCCGAGAGGGTCCGCTCACTCGAAGACACATGTAAGAGTCAAGCCGGCGGTCTGAAACGTAAGTACGATGACCAGGATGATCCTGATCACCGTGAGGGGGAGAAGCGACAACGCCAAACAGAGACCGCCCAGATCCTGACTGCTGAAACTACAACTGTGGTTCATCAGGAACCCCCAACTGCGGCAGCTACAACAGAAGCACCAGAAGCCGAGTTGCCTTTAGCAGACATGGTTATAGATATGGAGATATCAGATGAAGAAGACCCGACGGTTGAAAATCCCGAGGGTTCAACACAGGAACTGGTTGATTTTGACTCATTAGACATACCGATTCTGGACATGATAGATCCAGATTGTGAAGCCAACCCGGAGACCGAAGATGCATGGTACGAAAAAGCCGCCAGTGCCGTAAATCTCTAGGTAAATTTGGTCTTCCCCACTGATGAGGACGACAACATTGATTATGATCAGTTCCTGCTCCAAAATTTGAATGGAACATCCCCCGTTCACTATGCTCAACCCGCCGGAACACCATCAACAAGACCCGAGTCTACTACTTCCGATCTTCCGACAACTACTCCTCCCACGACAGCTTCTGATATTCCTCCTCCTCCTCAACAGCAACAAATCCGTTAGGAGAAGATCATGGTACTAATCCCTCATCTGGAGAAATCTTTGAAAAAGTTGTTCGTCCACAACCTTCGCCCGATCGAGCCGACTTTCTGTCTGGGTATTTACAACTTTAGCCCAGAATTTCAACGCCGATATATACTAGCAATGCAGCGTTGTCTTTCAGTCAACCAAGTCAGAACCAAACTTCGAATCACAGAGGTAATCAATATCTATTCAAGACGCATTATGAGGATCGTCTACCCAGTTTTCATTGTTCGACGTGAAGATGGGAATGAATGGAAATTTTCAGAAGCTGACTTCAAGAACCTCCGACCACTCAACTTTCTGGTTATTCTGAAAGACTTACATACAAGAACCATCCGACTGATAGAGATTACAAAGGCGCTCGAAGCTGTTCGCCGATACATGGTCCGCACCATCATGATGTCTTATCTAACGGACTTCCAAATGGCTATCGAGAACAAGGCGAAAAAGGTAAATCTGATCAAGCCGAATCTGAAAGCACCTGAGTTAAACATGTATCCCGAGAACGCTATGCTTCTGGAACCAGAATTCGGGATTGTTTACCTCAATGAGCAAAAGGAGAAGAAATTCATGCGTTTCAGTCAGGTAGACAAATTTTGTGACGGCACGCTTCTAAAGGTCAGAGATGCTCTTCGAAAGATTATTCAGCACGAGTCTGAAATTCCAAGGTATTCTTATGTTCCGAATCCGAATGAAGTAACTGCTCGGAATGCCTTGGAAATGATTGAAGATCGCATCGACTATCGCCGCGCCATCAGATTGTTCGAGGTACACTTCGCGCTCCGCAAAAGATATGTCTTCAACTGGAGAGATCTAGAGCGCCAACTCGAACTTCAAATCAAAGGGGGAGATTGTTAGAGCAGGTTTTATAGTTGATTTAAAGTTCAAGGGTTGAATTGTAATAGTTTAATTAGAGCTTATTAGTGAACGGGCCATGGGCTTGTTAACCACGGGCCCACTGTATTTAATGTTGATTAGCTTGGAAAAACAAGTTAATCATCTCTTTTACTTTCTAAATCGTATTGTAATATTCTCTCTTAAAGATTAATGAAAGGGATGACCAGTTGAAATCATTGCTCTTATTGCTTATCATATTCGATTTCTATATTGTTGCACGGATCTGGATTCTACACCTAGGCTCTGTGTAGCGACTGGACCGCAGAGGTCAACATGAAGCATATACAGAATCCTAGGGCAAGACACATCAGTTTTGCCTTTATGGGAAGCTCTTTTGAGTTTTCCCATTTCGCAGGCAGAGCATAAATGATCTTTATTAAACTTAACAGCTGGCAGACCTTTGACTAGATCAAGTTTTGCAAGTTTATCTAGAGTATGAAAGTTTAAGTGACAGAACCTGTTATGTCATAACCAGGCTTCTTCGCTTTTGCATGTAATAAGGCAGAGTTTTTCTTCCTTGTTCTTGGCACAGAAGTTCATGAGATACATATCACCTCTTCTTTCGGCTCGCAGAAGTTCGACTCCTGTGTCTTCACCTTGTAGAGAGCAGAAGGTTCTTTTGAACATCACATCGAAACCCGTATCGCAGAGTTGGCTTACACTTAGAAGATTGTGTTTAAGGCCATCAACATATGCAACTTTGTATACGGTTATATTTTCCTTCTTTATGACTCCGTAGCCTTTAATGTACCCCTTTTTGTTGTCTCCAAAGGTCACAGATCCACCATCGTGTTTTTCTTTGTATGTGGATAGAAGACCTCTGTCGCCAGTCATGTGCCTCGAGCATCCGGAGTCTAGGTACCAGATCGGCACATACTGGTTCTGTAAGACAATCAGAGAGTTTTAGGTACCCATATCCAAATGGGTCCAGTTTTGTTAGGGGTCTTCAAGTTTGCCTTAGCATTCTTGGTCTTTGTTTTAATTTCTGTTGAAGAACCATTTTGTTTCTTCTAACCCTTGAATTTAGCATTTTCTTTGGGTACAGAGAGGAAATATTTTGGACTTGAGAAGTGTTGGTTTAATTGAAACATGAGATCAAAGCAATGACAATATTGAATGTGCGAAGAGATTTGCTTGAACTTTTCATTAAAGACATTAAATGAGGGTACAGAGGCATTACAATTTATCCTAACATTCGACTTTCTATTACAAGAAGGTTTATGTAGGCTAGATTGTTGTTTGCAAAATCCTTTGTTGAGAGCGGCATTCTGTGTACCCCTTCTGTGGTGAACTTCTGCAGATTTCACTGTCACAGAAGAAAAAGATTTATTATTTTTGGTCCATTTACCCTTCTGTTGCCATGTTAATTTTTCTTTAACAGGTTTTAATGGATTCAAAATCTTTGAACTTGTTGGAGTTTTGGTAGATATTTCCTTCTTTAGTTTAAAATTCTCAAGCTCAATAGAGGTTTTGGCTTGTATACACATGTTCAGAAAGTCTAGACATATAGGAACTTTTGTGATTTTCTCCTTGGGAGAAATAGTTCTGTTAAGAACTTCAGAGGATGGTTTAAAATCCTCTGTGTCACGAGGTACTATCTCTGACTTGGAGTCAGTCTCAGATTCATCAGAGGATGAGTCGTCCTCATAAACAGAGGTTGAGTCACTTGGTTCTCTTTCGACAGAGGCTGGACATTCAGAGCATGTGCCATACTCACTTTCTTCCTTTTTTCTGTGGCACTATCTTCTAAGTCAATAGAAGTATCTTTTAAGTTTTCTTCGGAGAGATTTTGATCATTGGAAGGTGTACAGAGGTTTTCTTCAGAGATATCAAAATTTTCTTTTGTAAGGTTCGGCTTAAACTCAGTTGCCTCTGCTGATAACGTCTTTTCAGAATTCATCATGCAGACAAATGCAACTTGAGTTTGAGTCTCGGGGTCACCAAACTTGAAGATTCCTATCTGATCTTGAGTTTTCAGATACTTCTTATGTTTGGATTCTCTTTTGACAGAGATTGAAGGTGATAAATCTGTGTTTTCAAACCACACATTTGTCATCTTCAGAGGTTTCCTCTTGTGAGGTTCCCCAGAGACTTTTTGCCTTTTACTTACAGAGAGTAGATTTGGAAATCCAGGTTTTCTTGTATCTCCTATGTGAAATAGAGACGACAGAGATTTGTCTCTTTTGTTTCCTGTATATGGATCTATATCAAAGAAGCCAATTCCCCGTCTCCCTATTTGTGTATTGATTTTCTCGTACACCTTCTGTGCATCTTGAATTTTTTTAATTACAAGATCTATTATGAGTAAATCTTGACAGAGGACTTCTCTTTCCTTTTGAAAATAATGTTTCAGAGCTAGGATGTTCATTCTGTCACACTCAACATCCATAAGTTCTTTCGATTTTGTTTTTAAAGAAGAATTAAGTTCAGAAATCTTTTCTTTTAAAGGATTTAATTTTTTGTTCCAGTTTGTCTCAATTTCTTCCTTTTCTAGAAATTTTTTGGCTTTTTCTTGAGTGAGAAGTCTAGCTTCTCTCTCATAGAAGGTGAGCGTTTTCTGAACACTTTCGCATGTCTGTTTAAGTTCAGTGTATTCAATGTTAAGTTTAAGCAAAACAGCTTCTGCTTGACTAGAGTTAGAGTTAGAAGTGGATACCTCACTATCGGAGTCGGATGAGCTGACCTCTGCCATTCCACAGAACAAGGCGTTTTTGTCGCCTTCATCAGATGATTCGTCTGACAGCCAGTTCTCCTGATTCACCATAACCGACTTCTGAGCATAAAATTCCGCTTTCTTTTTGTAGTAAGCAGAGTCCCTCTGAGGACGGTTTGATTTGCTCTTGCAGTCAGCGACATAATGGCCTGGCTTGCCACAGTTAAAACATCCTTGGTTCTGGGATCCGTTGCCAGCTCTGTCGTCCGACCTCTGTCGGTCACCACCTCTTTCATTTCTGCATTCATTGGAGTAGTGGCCTGGCTTACCATAGTTGTAACATACTTGGTTCTGTGGAGTGTTGCCAGCTTTATCTTCTGACCTCTGTCGGTCACCACCTCTGTCAGTCGACCTCTGTCGGTCGCTACCTCTGTCGTTCCTTTCATTTGACCCTTCTCTTCTTCGATCATCTCTCCCATAGCGTTCATTACCAGACTTCTTCTGGTAACCTCTACTGAATTCCTTTGTTAAAAGGGCTAACGATTTAGCAATAGAGGCCATTGATGTCTCCTCTTCTTCTTCCACCATCTCCTCATCTTCACTATCAACGATCAAGATTTTCTTTTTCTTCTCCTTCTTTTCCTCTGCAGCTTTCTCCTTCGGCTTCTCTTTAGCTTCTGTGGTCTTACCCACCAGTGCAAGAGGTGCACTGATTTGTGCTTTTGCTTGTGCGATTTGTGGTTCTTGTGCTGCCAATGTTCCATAGAGGTCTGATAGAGTCCAGGAGTCTAAGTCTTGATTTGTTTGCAGAGACATAGACAACTGGAGCCATTCATCATTGAGACTTTTTAGGAACATGACATTATTTTCCCCAGAAGTTCTGTGGATTCCGAACTTCTTGCACTTGTTGATTAGAGAGTTGAACCGATCATATGTTGTCTGCAGAGGTTCTGTCGGCAGAGCTTTGAATGAGTAATATTCATTGATACATTGGGCTCTGCAATTTTTCTGAGTTTTAGCCCCTCCTTCCAATTGTTTCTCCAGTTCCTTCCATAGATCGTGTGCAGATACACACGCATCTAAGGATTGGAAAAGGTCATTAGGGATGGCCATTATCAGAAGTCGTTTTGCCTTCTGTGCCAATTCGTATTTTGCCCAGTCAGTATCAGACCATTTAGCTTTTGTCTTTGGTTTCTCGTGCGCAAGAATCTCTGGAGTGTCATCTGTTTGAGGTACACGTGGTACAGATATCATAGGAATGAAAGGAGGATTGTTGATATAGTGAAAAGCTTCTTTATCAGTACCCTCGAAAAAATGAGTCATTCGTATTTTCAACTGAGGGTACTCATCTCTGAGTAGAGTGGGTGGTTTTGTTGAAGAACCGGCAGAAAAGTAGTTGTTTGAGTTTGTCATTTTGAGAGAGTGATAAATCCAGAAAATAGGGTATGAATAGTAAGCTTTCTGAAGATGAAGTTTGTACTTCGAATAGTGTTTATGAGCTTTTGAGCAGTGTACTAAAATGGAGTTTTAACCGAAGTAACAGGTTCTATAAGTTTACCAAAGTCGAACATGTCGAGAGTGGCAGAAAAACAGAAGCTGTTTTGAAGAATGAATAATAGGTTAAAATCAGTCCAAGTTTCTACCAAAAGTCATTGCAAGAGAGGATCACTTTGATATAGAAAATCAAAGTTCGCTCTAATACCAATTGTTGGTTCCTGTTTTGCTTAACAATGATGTTTATATCTAATAGTTCAAATAAGATGTAATGCAGAAGCGTATTTGACGAACTAAACAGATAGAATATGATAGAATAACACACAATATCAAATACAAGTAATGTAAATAAGACAGATAAATAGCTTAATGATTCACTGTATTTGATATATCAAGAACACCAAGAACACCGAAAGGTTTAACAAGAATCTGTTCTAATGGTGTGTGTGTTTTTAAAAGCTTAATAGAAGAGCTCACATGAGCCTTCTATTTATACTACTTCTAAAGGGGACAATAAGGACTGAAGGTACAAAGACACTGTTGAGGAATAGCAGCTGGAAGGTACAAAACACTATTCTGGAACTGTTGCAGATACAACGTTCATTAAATGCTCCGTATTCAGCTTTAGGCGGAAACCTATCAGAGTTTGACACGTGGAGTTGTCAGGTCACGCCTTTGTACGATTGATCTTTAGAACCTTCGAATGGCAGATATCTTAAGAAGCATGTTTGTCCTTGTTATGATCTTTTGCGTAGATCTTCTTTTTACCACAGAAGCTCTGTCAAGTATGACAGAAGCTCTGTGGCCTTGTCCGCTTAGAAGTGTCTTCTGTTGCTTCTTTACTTCGGTCTTCTTGGTTAACCCGGCAGAGCCTCTGTCGAAGACTTCTGTCTTTTCGGTTACTCGGCTACTCGGCAGAGCCTCTGTCGAACACTTCTATACTTAGCCTATTTTTCACTACTTTTACAAACAGAAAGATTGGAGCTAACAGAAACTTTTCTTCAAATACCTGTATTATATCAAATAGCTCTTCAAAAGATCGAATCCATCCCTCTAATCTGTTTCATAACCCTATCATTGACAAATCAGATAATCCATCTTTCAAGAAAGTAAACATGGTGTGGAAGTTAAAGGATCTGCTCCTGCTCCAAAGCCATTCGTCACTGTTAAGAGTGACAAGAACAACAAAGCTTTTCACGCTAAACCTTTTGTGAAAACTGATCATGTTTATTCTGTTAATAAGCTGATCAGCTTTTCTACACAAAAGTTGTGTTGTTCTTATTGTGGAACAAGTGACTTTGTGAAGAAAGACCATGCTAAGTATTGGTATGGTACTTATAGTATTCCTGGTCCTCATAAGGCATCTAATCATCAAGGATCCATCAAAAGGTGGATACCAAAATTTGTTTAATCTGTTTTGCAGGAATGTCATGTGCGGTTTTAATTCCTATTATTCTTTTCACATGACTGCAATCAAAGGTTATGCCACATTTGAGGGGGAGTACTATGAAAGGTAAGTGAACTTCAACTGAATTCAAAGACCGTGGCAATTCATTCTGGATAACTTACTTGTGTTTGTTATTTTCCAATTTTAACTTACATGATTGTCACGTGTCATTTTCTTGACTTAGTTATTTCCATGTCTCCCATATTTGTTGATTTTTCGATGGAAATACACTCGTTTGAATTCCTAGTTGTTCTTCAAGTTCGCTAGTTCTTGCAAAATGATTCCATTCTTATCTGATGTAATAATTGTGACTTATTCTTCACAATTAAACTTTCTGATCATTGTCTCATTATTACAAATATTGTGCTTACTGAGTCAATCTGTTTTGCGCTTGATCTTGTTTCCTGAAATTTTGGTATTTCAAAAATGACTTCTGAATAATTCCGTTCAGAACTCGGTCTTAAATGTTATGACTTTTGATTACCTCAGATGAGAACTCGGACTTCATTTTTACGACTTCTGATCATCTCAGATCAGGACTCGCTCTTAAAAGCTTGACTTCTAAACATTTCAGTTTAGAACTCGTACTTCTTTGTTTTACTAAACTGTTCAACTCGATGCATGAATGTGTCTTAGGAATTACATCGTTTCTATGGTCTATCCAGAACCGGAAGGACCTACCCATGAAACACATCCCTTTTAGACTACAGTGAGGGTCTAGAAGATAGATGAGTTTGGAGAGAAAAGAATATGGTGAGGCTGTGACAGGACTTAAAAGAAATATTGGTCCTTACCAAACCGAGTTAGTTATCTGGGTAACCACACAATCTATTCATTCTCGTTCTTTGGAGATGAATATTGAAACAGACATGGACTCAATGTCGATAACTCGTGTCACCCCACCCAGCCACTCAAGTATCTCCCAAAAGATGCTTGTTTCACATATTCACGGAGATTTAGCACATAATCTATCTATTCCTCACTCGGAGGTATTAGATATTGAAAAAGGAAGACATCAGCTCCGGTCTCCGAACTTCACATTCTATTCACTGTGTCAATTGATTTTCATCTTGCGTCCCAAGTTAAATCAATATTTGAGCCTAACAGATATAATTTATTTTCTTTCACACATGCACGAGTCTTTGTGATTCCATCTATATATCTTCGTGATATTGCCGGAACAGTTTGAGAAGTTAATTTTTCAAATTTTCTTCAGTGATAACTGGATGTCCTATCAGAGATACTCCATTGCCAACTCTGAAAATAGGCCACACAATTTTTTAAATTGTTGTGATAACAGTTACTTACGTGTTTCTGTGTTAGTTGATTACCCCGTTCTGGTTACTTAATGTTTTGATCTGGATTTTTTGCTACTCGTCACTATTGTCTTTGAACGTGCATGATGCTCCTGATGCTCCTACTCGTCATGAGGGGGAGAAAGAGTACAGATTCAAAGACACCGAATATCAAGTTGGAGGGGAGTTAGCAAAAGCCGAGAGGGAGTAAAGCCGAGGGGGAGTAAAGAAGTCCCCATGCAAAAGCCAAGGGGGAGTAACAGCAGTTCTGTTATTTGGTCTGTTCCGAAATCCGAAAAGAGTTCAAAGTACATACAAGTGATCAGTTCTTCTCGTCCTTCATCAAGTGATGTTCGCTAAAATCATTTCCTCCTTCAAGCATATTGGCTCTACAAGTTCTTTTAAAGCTGAAATCAAATTCAAGAGCTTTATTCAAGAGCTTTATTCAAGGGGGAGCACTGATTCAAGGGGGAGCGCTGAAAAGACATGAACACATGCAACATCATTGTGTTCCAATGATTCAAAGGAAGAGAAGATCAAGACTTGAAGATTTCAAGACCGATTTTTATTTATAAATCTTTAGGGGGAGATTGTTAGGACCATAAATGTCCTACATATTAGAAAGATATATAAATAATTTTTATAGAGCTTATTTAGTTTAATTAATCTTTTTTGTAAAAGCCTTTAATCATAAAAGGGCTTAGTTTATCCTAATGGGCTTGGGCCTTAATGCTAATAGGCCTAAGTATATAAGGTGTTGTGTGCCTTAGAATTAGGTTAGCAATTGATAGAGAGTCATCGTGAGCTTAATCGTTTAGAGAGAGATAGTTGAGTTTTTCATTCAAACCATTGTAACTATCTTGAATCATGAATGTGAGAGGGATGACAACTTGAAATCATCAATTGTTCGTGTTATTTCTTATTGATTTCGTTGTTACCTGTCAAACTGGAATTCTCAATGTGGATACCAAAACGTACCGGGGAATGATAGGTTCTTTGATGTATTTGACGGCGAGTAGACCGGATATCATGTTTTCTACATTTCTATGCACCGATTTTCAGTCAAAACCAAAAGAGTCTCACTTAATTGCGGTCAAACACATTTTTCGTTACCTAAAAGGTACTGCTGATCTTGGCTTGTGGTACCCGAAAGAGACAGGTTTTGAGCTCACGGCGTACTCGGACGCGGACCATGAGGGAAGCATGATGGATCGGAAGAGCACATCAGGTCATGTGCAGTTCCTGGGAGATAGCTTAGTCAACTGGGCATCCAAGAAGCAGTAGTGCGTCTCCACATCGACTGCCGAGGCGGAATACGTGGTCGCCGCGAGCTGCTGTTCCCAAGTCATTTGGATGCGCACACAGCTCAAGGACTACGACTTCACCTACTCTCAAGTGCCCATCTACTGCGACTCGAAGAGCACAATTGCTATTTCCAGCAATCCGGTCCAGCACACAAAGACGAAACACATAGACGTTCGGTATCATTTTATCAAGGATCACGTCGAAATGGGTACAATCGAACCCTCTTTTGTTAATATAGAACATCAGTTAGCAGACTTGTTTACAAAACCCTTGGACAAAAAATGTTTTAACTATCTAGTCTCCAAACTTGGTATGCTAAATCTGAAGATTTAACCAAATCGTGCGCCCGATACAAGTTCCATACACGTCCGAGGAACTGCCTATTCATCATCCGTTGTGTAAACTCCAGATGATCGAGTACACACTTCCTCGCATCTGTATTCTACTTGTATCGTATAAACGTTTATGTTAAATCTCTGGATTGATTAATCAAATTTCGTTTGTTTGCTTTCATTTCGCATGTGACTTCCTTTTATGTTCAATTACCGTCGTCTACTTTATTCTTCGATATATCTGTGCGTTTCACAATCTTATTCATGTGTTCAGGGGGAGCATATAAGCTTATCAGGTAAGTCTGATCTACGTTTGAGGGGGAGTGTCACACAATTTTTTTAAAACTTCCAAAAGTTCTTTTTTGTGTGTGGACATTCCAAAATGTTCTTAAAATCACATCACTTGCACAATCCGAGGGGGAGCATTTTTCATTTGTGTGCAATAGTTGAGGGGGAGCGTGTTTTCAAACACTCCTTAAATGTTTTGGGTCAGAAATATCAAATGGGAACAACTAGGGCATTTTTTTGAAATTTCCACAATTATCCGGAAAGGGTGTCCGAAAACTATCTTATCCGGATAGGTATCCGGACGACCCACCCGGATACCTTAGCCCTAAATATACTTCCGGGTTTTCTTCTATTCATTTTTTTCTGGATTCTCAGACCCTAAACCCTCTCGAACTAAACTTCTCAGATACTCACGAATTTTTGCTCATTCTCGATCGTTTCGACTTCAAATCACAGGTATGATTATCATTTTGTATCTCTCATCATTTTTGCACGATTTTATCCGTCAATCGATCGGCCCATTTCTCGACCGAAAGGGGTTTTTGGACCCCGACTTTGCGTCGATTCGTATTCGGCCACAAATACGATGATTTCGGCCCAATTTTTGGTCTTATTCTATGCTTGGCATCGATTCGACATTGTTAGAGTACATTGATTAGTGATTTAAGTTGTTTATTGGCCGATTTGAGGTATCCGAATGACGTCCGGATAGTTTGAATCTATCCGGACACATTCAAGTTACCCGGACGCTCTCTTTTGATAAGATACTTTATCCGGAAACGTTCTTATGCTTTAGATATTTTATCCGGTAACCTCATTTATCCGTTAACCATCTCACCCGGTAACTCAAGTTGTCCGAAAACCTTTATGGTTTCCGGTAAGTTCAACCATCCAGGATGTGAGGTGTGTCCGGTAAACTTGTTCACCCGGTAACCCAAGTTGTCCGGAAACCTTTATGGTTTCCTGTAAGTTCAACTATCCAGGATGTTCATATTTGTCCGGTAATTTCCACAGTCCGGAAACCTTGTTGTGCGGTAACTATCTTTGTCTGGTAACCATTTCTATCCGGATACCAATGTGCCCAGTAACTTTTGTTATCCGGTGACCATTGTATTCAGACACTATGTTTCCCGGATACCTCTATTTGTCCGGACAATCTGGATTTTTCCAGCACCCTGTTCTTGTGTCATTCCTCAATCTGTTCCAGATTGAACCGATATTTGCAAAGGTACGCAAAGCCAATTCTTTTTGAATCCGACCATAAATCTAACACCGTGTCTTTCAGGTAATCAAATGGCGGATCAACAACAACAAGGCAATCCTCCTCAAGAGGACTTTATTGACGACGAGGCTGACAACGCCCTAGTTCAAGCAGATCATGGAATTGAACTCGTGGCTAACAATCACCACCTAGACGCTGGTGAGTTCCGACCACAACATCAGGTGGTCATGAACATCCTTCTCGAACATCCACTTCGCGATGCACTTACCGCTACTACCCACGTCCCAGTTCTTTACTTGCATTAAGTTTGGCACTCCATTCAAGTCGTCACGGCGCTCAACTCTCAGACGATTACGGCGAGGTTCGATCATCATCCGTTCGTGCTCACATCGGAGTCCTTCCAACGTCTACTATCCTTACCCGAAGCTACTGCCGGCGGCCGTGCTGCTTACGACCCTGCTGTCGACGACCACACTCTCTCGCCGACATACGGGCTCTCAGATACAATCATGCACTGAATCGCCCCTCAGCCTTCAATCGCAAATATCTGGCGCCTATTTGGTACACCCTGTTCACGATTCTGAACAGGTGTCTATCCTCCAGATGGAAGGACATCGACCAGTGCACAGCCGACTTCCTACGCCTATTTCACGTCGTCTGCTACAACCGTCACATCGACTTCGCCATGATCATCTGGCGCGAGCTAGTTCAGACTATACGAGCGATCGGCGGAACGAAGGAACGCAAATTCCTTCCGTACCCAAGGTTCCTTCAGCTGTCCATCCGTCAACATATGGACGCGAATCCGAACATACCGCGTCGCATGAACCACCTGGTATGTCTTCCATTTAACTTACACTATCTTGCGATTCGTAACCCGTCCAATGCCCAAGCCATGCCTATACTCGAAGCCCTAATGGCACACGCGGACCCCAATGCACCGAGTGTGATACAGTATAGAAGAGTGATAGGTGTAGGTACTCCTATGGTCCAGCCAGAGCCGGAGGGACCTCCCCAAGGAGTTAGACCCGAACGACGTGAGGGTCTAAGGATACGTGGAGGTAGAGTCCGGGTAGTTGGGGTTCCCGGATGGGGCGTGTTGAGAGTACACTCAGGGAGGGGAACAGACGCGGGCGGTGCATTGGATATGCGTGCCGGTACAAGCCAATCTACCCGACCAGGTACCAGCCAAACCTCCCTACCTCCTACAAGTAGACAGCCTACCGCTTCACACACCCGTACAACCGATGACGCCGGACCGTCGACTACTCTACACGAGGTCCCGGTCGTCACTGTCGCCCCATGCTTGATCGAGACCCCGGAACGAACACAACTGAACCACTTTCAGCGTTCGCACAAACCGACGCCATGGATTCCGAGACAACCGACTCCGATACGGATTGCGCCATCTGCCTATCATTAATACCACCCCGTATCGGACGTCGCCCACCCATGACCGATGACGTTCTCTATACCTCAACCACACCCTCCGAGATCCCCACATCCGAGCCAATTATAGGAGATATAAGGAGAGCGGAGGGAGTATTAGTTGAAAATTTAGAACATGCGAGTCGGAGAGAATGGAGGTCAAAACAAAATCACGAGAGATCAAGCCTAAGAACAAGAGAGGCTATTGAGCAAATCCAAACCAGTGTCGCCCAGGTATCCACATCTGCTATCTCGTCTCATTTGTTGGGACGAGGTATTGAAGAAGCCGTCGTGGACCTAGCGACGCATTTGCACAGTCCCCTAGCCACTCAACCAACTCTCAACAGTTGGTTGTTTCATTTTATCACGGGGATATAGCACAAAGTCTACCGTTCTCTCACTAGGAGAGTCTCGGTATTGAAACAAGAGAACAGCCTCCCCCATTCTTGACTTCTTTCGGTGCACCATTGAGTCTAGAGCCATTTGATATTATTACATTTTCTTTGGCTAAGACACATATTGAGACTGCTAACATCGGTGCTATTAGTTACCCGATCGGAACATCCG
This sequence comes from Saussurea involucrata, assembly GCA_033807775.1. Classification (NCBI taxonomy): domain Eukaryota; kingdom Viridiplantae; phylum Streptophyta; class Magnoliopsida; order Asterales; family Asteraceae; genus Saussurea; species Saussurea involucrata. The sequence goes on from CM066316.1 coordinate 32,905,785, forward strand.
TAGTACGTTTGCCCCTGAGCGGAATACGAGGATCAGATGAAAATCCTACCATAGCCAGCATCAGGCCAACTATGAACGTAGGTGGCACTTCTGTTGATTCAACAGTTGTGATGTCAACGGGTAATCTAAGTGATCCCGACGGTGATTTACCCGACATTGTGTCAAGGAAGTATCTGGACGAAACCTTAAAGGCTGTCCGCGAGACATTGGAAACGGAGTTCGATAAAGTCAAAAGCGTAATCAAAGGGAAGGAAAAATTGGTCGAAACCGAACCCAGACCGACACCTCCACCGGCACCTTCTCAGCAAACTTACTCGGTAGATGATCTGAAGACCATGCTCCACGCCCAACTGCTCCAACACACTGACACTGACTCCTCGACTGAAGCAGATCTCATCACAGTACTCAGATCACAAACATCTACTCAGCCGTCATCCGTAACAACCCGATTGGATCAGCTTGACACGACTATGAAGGACGTTCAGAACGCCCTTACCACTTTGTCCGAAAGAGTCGCCTCTCTCGAGAATACATGCAAGAGTCAAGTTGGCGGACTCAAACGACGCCACGATGACCAGGATGATCCTCATCATCGTGAGGGGGAGAACAAACGACAACGACTATCAGAGTCCAAACCAATCGCCACCGAAACAACTCCAACGGTTCAACCAGAACCATCAGTTGTGGTACAATCCGAAGACCAACCTGAAGCCCAACTGAGTCTAGACGAGATGGCCATCGATATGGACATCTCAGATGATGAAGACCCAACGGTTGAAAAGCCCGAGGGAGAATCCCAGGCATTGATCGTATATTCTGTATCGGAAAGGCCCGCAATTGATCTGATAGATCCTGATTCTGAGATCGACTCGGAGACCGAAAATGCATGGTATCAAAAAGCCGCTAGTGCGATAAACTTTGAGGTAAACCTGATCTTTCCTACCTATGCCGACGATGAAATAGATTACGATCAGTTCCTGCTGCAAAACCTTCAGAGTACTCTAATTTATGCTAATAAGATTCCCGAGACTTCTACAACAACACTTCCGACATCTCCTCAACAACAAACCGCTTCTGATCAATCTCAACCTCCACAACAACCTGTCCGATGGGAGAAAATCATCGTCCTCATTCCCTTCCTAGAGGATTCCTTGAAAAGGTTGTTCCTACACAAATTGCGTGTGCTCGACCCAGCCTTCTGCCTCGGATTGGCGAAGTTCGACGATGCTTACAGGAAACAGTACTTAGAGGCAATGCAAAGGTGTCTACCAGTCAGTCAAGTCAGAACAAAGCACAAGATCACCGAAGTTGTAAACATCCAATCTGGCCGAATCTTGAAGATCTGGTACCCAGTCTTTACGGTTAAAAGAGAAGATGGGAACGAATGGAAATTCTCCGAAGCCAACTTCAAGAATCTCTGACTGAATGACTTTCACGCCTTACTCAATGACCTCCGAACTCGAACGATCCGACCGCTCCACATCACCAAAGCCCTTGAAGTTGTAAAGCGATTTCTGAAACACAAGGTGATGATGTCTTATATTATATATTTTTATATGGGAATCGAGCACCGAACGAAGAGGATAAATCTGTTGAAACCCGACCAGAAAGCTACAAAGCTAAAGATGTATCATGTCAACTCGCTGCTGCTACAACCAGAATTCGGAATCGTATATCTCAACGAACAGAACGAGAAGAAGTTTCTCCGATTCAGTCAAGTTGAAAGATTCTGCAATGGAACTCTTCTAAAGGTCAGAGATGCACTTAGAGACATAATCTCCAAGGAAAAAGAACTCCGAATTTCCTTTGCTGCAAATCGAAATGAAATAAACGCCCAAGAAGCCTTGCAACTTGTTGAATACCGCATGGAGTTTCGTAAAGCAATCCGAAGCTTCGAGATTCTATTCGCACTCCAAAAGAGATACGTCGAGAACTGTCGCGAGATTGAACTTCGATTCAAAGGGGGAGACTGTTGGGAATAAATCAGATTGAATGGAAGTTTAAGGGAATAAATTGTAAATGTTTATATTGGGCTTAATGAATGTAATGGGCCATGGGCCTGATTCGATTAGGCCTTAGTATAAATACTTATCTTAACCTTAGAAATTAGGTTAATCGTTCATAATCGTTTAAATCGTCATTACGCTTATTGCAAACACTTTGTAAACTCTTTGAAAAGGTTTATTAAAGTTATATGGATGACGAATGGAAATCATACTGATTGTTGATTATTACTGTTGATTTCTTATTGTATGCACTAATATGGGATCTACACTTATGGATGAAAAATCAACAATTAGGCTATGACCTCCAGCTCTCCAAAATTCCAAACTATTGCAACAGCACTAGTGCCATCGCTATAGCAAATAATCCAGTGCTACACTCAAAGACCAAACACATCGAGATTAGGTATCACTTTATTAGAGATCATGTAATGACTGGTGATTTAGAACTTCACTTTATCCCTACTGACTTTTAGTTAGCTGATCTTTTCACCAAACCTCTTGATGAGACAAGATTCAACTTTCTCATCAGCGAGCTTGGCATGTTGAACCTTGAAGAATAATTCTTCAGTGGTAACGCATTAGATCAGTTATAAAGGAAATTCTATCTCCTTATTGATCCTCTGATCTCTGAACAAAATTGATTCGCTGATACTAAAGTATGTTTTTCTATTCCTTTCGTTGAAGTTTACTTCAGTATGTGTCTTTTAAATAAAATTGCTCGCTGATATTTTTAATTTAGTGCTTTCTTTTGAAATACAAATCCACCACTGAAACTTTCTTTTTCAGTGTTTCTTCATTTAAATTGTCCCTGAACCATTCAGGGAGGTGTTTTGAAAATGAAAAGACGTTTCTGACCATGACGTCATCAAACGGATAACCCATGGCACGAGTTTTTGTCTGACACGTTCGTCCGTTTCTAATTCCTTGACAAATAAGCTTCGTGGGATGTGTCACGTGCTATGATGTGTTTTTCTTCTCGCTCATTACTTTCTCTCTCTACTCTTACTATATAAACACTTCATGTTTATATTTTTACCTTTTACGCTCTCAAACTCTTCTAAATCAAGAAATCTTCAAGCATTTGTTCTTGGATTTTTGATATTCAAACCTGCTACTTGAATCTTCAACTTTCACTCATACAGGTTCATATCTTCTTCTCTTAAAACTTCTCTATATCTTGTTTTGATCTCATTTCTTGATACATTGGATCAAAACAAACGTTTTTCAAATATAAAATCATCTTCTTCATGATCTTATGGATAAAACTTGAAATACAGTTTTCTTTTGAGTTTAAAATAAAAATCTTAAACTTAAACATTCATACGTTTTTCAAGAATCCCTTTCCTCAAAAGGAAACTGGAAAACATGATTTTCACTAGTTTTAAACTTCTTTAAAACTAGAAAACCCACTTTTGCATTTTCTTTCCTTAAAAAGAAACTGTAAAACCCTAAAAACCTCAAAAACCCTTATTTTGGATAACCATTTCCATTTTAAGAAGTTCATCTTTTTTCTTCTATATCTTTTGTGTTCTAAACAGAAATGGCATCTTCAAACATCCCTACCACTGCTGCTCTTGCTACTACTACTACAATTTCTTCAACAATGACCAAAGCTGACAACATGAAACATGAGCTGAACCAAATCACCTTTGCCTCCAATAACTCCTATGCCCTGTTAGAGTTTCGCAAAAAGAAACAAGCCCCTCATCTTATTGACGCTGTAAACTTTATCAAAACATGTCCACTCTCCACAGCTATGACGATAACCCCACTGCTCATCGTTATCTCCTCCAGCAGTTTTGGTACACTGCACACCGCACCACTGATGTCTCCAAAAAATCACAGAAAGAATACTCAGTAATCGGTTTTCAAACCGAGCTGGGTCGTGGAACCGTTTCCCCTGCTGCACTTAGATCAACACTGAACTTGGCTGGAAGCTCGAAGGCCAACCCTTTCGTTCCTTTCCCTGACCCTAACACCCCCGAGGGTAAGCAACTCTTGATCAACTTCCTTGATCAAATGAACTATCTCTGGAATACCAACCGAAATAAGGAACCTGAGAGGAAGATCACCACTGTTCTAAAGAACAAAATGCCTTCTGAACTCAACTTCATCTTCACACATATCATAAGCTGCATGACAGCAAAGACTGGTTCAACTGATCAAGCCAACAAATCCGAACTCGCTATGGCCTACACACTCCTCAAAGGCCAGCATGTTGACTATGCTCATTTCATCTTTGAAGACCTGATGGACCGGGTAGAGCAGCCTGACCGATCCATTACTGTTCCTTACTCAAGGTTCATCTCAGCCGTTCTGAAAATGGCTCTAGGTAGCCACTACCGCACTCAAGGAGACTACAGGCTCTCCCAGGTAGGCCCCAAGGTACTCGACTTCAAACCCATCGAAGGTGAGGTACGTATTTCTACTCTTCTCTCTCTTCTTAGCCAAATTTCTTCTTCTTCTGCGGCTATCCCTACAGCGGTACAACCCCCCGCTGTGATCCAGGCTGCAACAACTACCTCTCTGAAAAAGAGGAAACACTCTACTACCCTACTGGGCACCCATAAGTCCAAGAAACCCTCAATGGAGCAACCCCAACCTTCCCAGGCTCAAGACTCCACGTTGGCCTCTTCACAGGAAACGATGGATGATTTCGTGGTCCACTCCACTACATCTGCTGAAGCCACACCTTCTACAACCGTTCCAGAGACTACGTTCTCTGAAACATTCATGGATGAGAACGCAGTAACATCAGCGCCTCAAAGCGCTGCGAATGTCATTTCCAGCACCTCCAATGCTGATCCATCTACCCCACTTTTCTCAACCATCGCTTCTACTCCTCCTTTGGTCTCTCCTACCTTTAGCTTCGCTCCATCAATTCAATCTCTCTCGCTGATGGATACAAGTGCTGCCACACTGCAAAATCTGACGTGGCACAACTTTACTGGACCTGTAAGCTCCTCGACGACAATCCCTGCTCGTTCCTTCAAGGATGACATAGAACATTTGGAAGGAACTCAGGACTTCAACATCTTCTCCAACCCCTACCCTACAGGTATCCAAACACAATCTATATCCCTCTCTACACCCCTAACTTCTGAGCTTTCCTTCGTTCACAAGTTAATTTCTTTTTCAGGTCCAAACTTGGGCACTATCAGCACGTCCCTCAAGGACATCACTGAGAAAGTGGATTCTCTATCAACCAACATCACCAACAACAACTCAGTAATCACTACTACTGGAGATACGCTGAAGAATGTCTCCACCGCCCTTGCATCCAAAGCAACATCGGCTGACATTTCCTCACTGCAAGGGGGAGTGAATTCATTGGAGAATGCTATCTCCACCAACCTCTCCAACTTACATAACATTGTTACTAAACTCTCCACAAGTTTCTTCAGCCTCAGTAGCGAGGTTGGAACTCTGAAGACCGATTTCTCTGGTCTCCAAGGTGAGGTGATCAGTCTCACTAAACAGGTCGCTGACAACAATTCCCTACTCACCAAGATCCTTTAGCGGCTAGAGGCTCCCACTATCCCTCTATCTCACTTTTCTTAGGTTGACCAGGAGAAGTCAGATATGGCTGTGGAATTCATCATTGAAACCACCCCTGCTGTTTCTGGCCTTGAAGACAAAATGGCAGAGGTTGAGACAACTTTAGGGAACCCTGGCCACGAAGACAGGGACCCTGAGGCTACTGCTGCTGTCACTACTACCTCCTCTCATTCGGTGGAAGAGGGGGTGACAATCGCTGAAGGATTTCCCTGAACTGTTGAAGGGGAGGAAGAACTCCAAGAGAAAGACCCTCAGGAAAGTGATAATCCTGAGGGAACCACTGAAAGTCCCTCTGCATCTGAGGGGGAGCGAGGCGAAGACCCTCCTCATTCCCTAGTCAACACTGTCGAAATTCCATCTGAGGATGAGGTGGAAGACGAAGAAAATGAAGATGAAGACGTCGACATCGATGATGAAGAGCCATCATTCAAGCCTCAGAATGATGATGATGATGAAGACGGATTTTTCTTTCATCATGAAGTGATCAAAGCCCTCATCTCCTTTAATGAACCAGGGGAGGGGACCGCTGCAAAGGCTCCTTTAAAGAAGACGCATCATGGCAAAAACAAAGGCCTTGGTGAAGACAACTTGGCTATCCTTCTAAAGAAGCCAGTCTGTCAGGTATGTTATCTTTTCTTTCCATACACTGCCTCCCTCCTCTACCCATTCTCAATTTCTACCCTTCTCCTCATAAAATCTCTAAACACTTAAACCTCTCCTTTATCTATCTCTTTCACCTTCAAATGATCTAACTCCATTGATTGTTTTGTTTGAGCTAGTTGTTGATCCAAACCCTCAGTGATTTGATAATGACCCTTCTTATATACTTAGTGAAAATTGTAAGTAAACAATATGTATCAGAGTTTCACTATCGCTGATAAGTACTAAGATCTTCCAGTACCGCTGATAGGAACTCTCGCTCTTTAAATTAAACATTCAGCGAACACTGTTCATCATTAATGCTCTGAGTCTATTCAGTCATTATGATGATCACTGATAAGTTAGTTGTTTACTTATGATCTCTGAAGACAAGTTTCACGTCAACAAAGGTTCTACGCTGAAGTCGAAGATCAAGCTCAAGAACCAGCGACAAGTCTCCTAATGAACTGATGCGGATCAGCGAAGACTCAGATTTGTCCACTCAACGTGAAGTATCAAGTACAAGACTTCAGCTATCGCTGAACTTTATCATTCGCTGAATAGAAAATGATAATCGCTGAATCAACGAAAGCTGATCATGAAGTCCTCCGTACAAACTACTTTTGTCTTAACCACCCTTGCACGACTCCATACGAAATGTCAGAAAAGAACCTCCGAAAAATCTGAAATCGTACAACCACTCTGATACTACACTATTCATCCATACGGCTACTAAGGTTGTCAACCAAGGTCAATGACATGCAACCAACCAGCTGATGACACGTGTAAAGTATATACTGACTTGCATTAAATGCATGCAGTATATAAAGAGATGAACTCACTTCATTTGAAGTAACTTGCTAACTCTGGACAAGTTCAAATCTCTTATCTCAGATAGGTTATTATTAGTAATTTCCTTATCTCTCTTAGTGCAAGAAACCTTAGTGTTCCAACTTGTTTAGATTTAGGTTTATCCTTAATCTTGTCTCCGCAACAAGCTGTAAATTGTTAATGATTTATCAATAAACAATTTAGAAAAGTAAAATCTGTGTGTTTGTATTCAACCCCCCCCCCCTTCTACAAACTTGTATAGGCCTTCAGGACCAACAAGTGGTATCAGAGCAGATTTGTTTAATCTCATAAACAAGATCTAATCTAAGATATTTCTCTTCCTTGCTATTATCTGAAAATGGCCTCCAATACAAACACAAATTATATAGACAATGGTTCTCTTGCAAAACCCCCTAGATTTTCCAGAGATAACTTCAACTTATGGAAAAATAGGATGACACTCTTCTTAGAAGGTGTAGACCCTACTATGCCTTACTAAATTGAGAATGGTCCATTCATCGCTGTAAGATTTGATGCTGCAGTTCCAGGCACTGAGAATAGACCAGCTATTCCAGAAAGGCTGGTACCTAAAGAAATCCATCAATGGACTGATGAAGATAAGAAGAAAGTGGCTATAGATACAAAAGCCAGATGCATACTATCCATGGCTCTTCCTGACGAAGTCTACCATTCCGTCATGAATCTGAAAACATCAAAAGCCATCTGGGACACAATATGTGTTCAGTATGAAGGAACGTCTGAAGTCCAGGACTCAAGAAAGATCAACCTGGTAAGACAATACGAAAGCTTCATTTCTGGTAAGAATGAAACTCTCTCTGAAGTTCACCAACGTTTTAATTGTTTAATTATAGATCTGAAAACTGTTGGTAAGGAATATTCTAACTTTGAAGTGCTGACAAAGTTTCTAGAATGTTTACCTGAAAGCTGGGACAATTATTCCATGTGTCTCAAGCTGTCAAAGGATCTAAGATCAATGACCCTTGCTACCTTATATGGCACGTTGCTGAATCATGAGCAATCAATCCATATTAAGAAGAATCTTGTAAAAGATTCCAAAAGCACCCCTGTTGCTTTAATCTCAGAGGAACCTTCTACTCAGCGACCCTCGGTCACTATCACTGAGTTAGAGAGTAACTCTGAAAGTTCATCAGATTCTGATTTTTCAGATGATGAATCCTTGGCTCTCCTAACCAAAACGTTCAGGAGAGTTGCCAAAAAGAAAATGTTTAGATAGAACAAACCTCTTTCCATAACTGACAAGCCTAAATCATCAGTTTTTGTTGATAAGGCTACTGCTACTTGTTTTAACTGCGAAAAGATAGGACATTTTGCTAACGAGTGCAGGTCTAAGAAAGTTTCTAGACCCTCAGCTTTTACAAAGAAATCCTTTGTTCCAAGGAATAAAGATGACAAATACTCAAAGCTGAAAGAAAAATATGCGAAGCTGAAAAGCTTTAAGAAGAAAGGAAAAGGCCTGATGGCTGATTATGATTGGGCTGCTTTTGATGAAGAAGCATCATCATCTGATTCTGAAGATGATGAAGCAAATCAATGTCTCATGGCCAAGATTGAAGAAGAGGAAGAAAGTTCAGACATTCCCTCCACTTCAACCTCTGCTATTCAGGTTAAGAAGGGTATCTGGTATCTCGATAGCGGATGCTCTACACATGACTGGTAAGAAAAGCCTGCTCGCTGAATACAAAGAAGAGAAAGGTCCCTCTGTGACTTTCGGTGGAAATGGAAAAGGACATACCCGAGGGTATGGTGTACTTTCAAATGGTACAGCCTCCTTCAGAAGAGTCGCATATGTTGAAGGGCTGAAGCATAATCTTCTAAGCATCAGTCAGCTTTGCGACATGGATAACAAAGTAATTTTTACTAAGGAATCCTGCTTTGTCTCTGACAAAAAGGAGAAGATAGCTCTCAGCGGTTATCGTTTGGAAAATGTTTATGTAATAAACATGGACTCAACAACCACTGAGAACTCCTGTTTCTTCTCAAAGGCCTCATCTGATGTTAACTGGCTATGGCACAAGAGGCTCTCGCATCTAAATTTCAAGACACTGAATACTCTTTCCTCCAAAGAGTTAGTCACTGGTCTACCTCAGCATTCATACGCCAAAGAGTCTTTATGTTCAGCGTGTGAAAAAGGGAAGCAGACCAAGGCAAGCTTCAAGTCAAAGCAAGTCTCCTCAGTGTCATCTCCTCTACAACTACTCCATATGGATTTGTTTGGCCTTGTTAACAAACAATCCATCGCTGGAAAGAAATATACGCTGGTCATAGTTGATGAATTCTCTCGCTTCACTTGGGTAATGTTTCTCCGTTCTAAGAGTGACACCCGTGAAGAACTCATCACCTTTGTTCGGAAGATGGAAACTCTGAACAATATGACTGTTCGCTCAATAAGGAGTGATCATGGAACTGAATTCAAAAACAATTCTCTTGATTCCTTCCTTGAGAGTAAGGGTATTTCTCACAACTTTTCGTCAGTGAGAACACCGCAACAAAATGGAATCGCTGAAAGAAGAAATAGAACAATTATTGAAGCTGCACGTTCAATGCTCAGCGATTCTCACCTGCCTACTCAGTTTTGGGCAGAAGCTGTCAACACTGCTTGTTTTACGCAAAACAGGTCGCTGATAGTTAAAAGATTCAAAAAGACAGCCTATGAACTCTTTCATGGGAGAAAGCCTTCAATCAGCTTTCTTCACATCTTTGGATGTCAGTGTTTCATACTGAACAACAGAGATGCCCTTGGAAAGTTTGATCCTAAGGCTGATGATGGAATCTTTCTTGGATACTCCTCAGTCTCCAAAGCCTTCAGAGTCTTCAACCGTAGAAGACAAACTGTAGAAGAAACTATTCACGTCACGTTTGACGAATCCCGTTCAGCGAACTCTAAACCGAACGCTGATACTGAAGAACTGAATCAATGGATGTTTTCTCATCTTGGTGATTCAGAAGAAGTTCCCACTCCTCATGCTCACACCGTAGAAAATGATGGTCCTACTATCATTCCAGATATGCAGAATAGTGAAGCTGAAACATCTTGGGTCTCAGTTGTTCCTATAAACACTATACCTGCAGTTAATCCAAATGTCTCAGAAATTCCATCTATTTCTCAGCAATCAGTGAATGAAGTGACAAATGCAAACATTCCTCTCTTAGCTGATAATCAAGAAGTAGCTGAAGCCTCATCTTCAGTTTCTCCAGTTCAGTCTGAGTCAGCGACGTATGCTCCGGCTCAGCGATGGACTGTATATCACCCAATCGATCAAATTCTTGGTGATCCAAACGCTGGTATTCAGACTCGTAGAAGTAAAGGTAATATTTGTTTATTTGTAAATTTTATTTCACTAACTGAACCAAAGAAGGTAGATGATGCCCTCAAAGATCCAAACTGGGTCAGCGCCATGCAAGAAGAGCTGACTGAATTTGAAAGAAACAAAGTTTGGAAACTTGTTCGAAGACCAACTGACAAAACTGTGATAGGCACTAAATGGGTCTATCGAAACAAGTTGGACGAACATGGTATTGTAACCCGCAACAAAGCTCGTCTTGTTGCTCAGGGATAAAGACGAGAGGAAGGCATAGATTACGACGAAACATTTGCTCCAGTAGCAAGACTTGAATCTATTCGTCTTTTCTTAGCATATGCTGTACACAAAAACTTCACTGTACATCAGATGGATGTTAAGTCAGCGTTTCTGAATGGAAAGCTGAATGAAAAAGTTTATGTGGAACAACCTCCAGGATTCTCAGATCCTAAGCGTCCAGGTTATGTTTATAAACTGGACAAGGCACTTTATGGCTTAAAGCAAGCTCCACGTGCATGGTATGACACTCTTTCCACTTATCTCCATATTGAAAAATTTGAGCGAGGTAAGATTGACAAAACTCTATTTTTTAGAAAAGTGAAAGGTCATATCGTTCTAGTTCAAATATATGTTGATGACATTATATTTGGTTCTACTAACCCTGAGCTTTGTACTCGTTTCGCTGATAGAATGAAAGATGAGTATAAAATGAGCATGATGGGTGAACTAACATATTTCCTTGGTCTTCAGATTAAGCAAACCGAAAAAGGAACTTTCATTAATCAGGGAAAATATGTTAAAGATATGCTGAAGAAATTCGACTTAACTGAAAGTTCAGCTATGAAAACCCCTATGGCACCACCGCCGACACTTGATAAGGACACAAAGGGTGTTCCTGTCAATGTTACGTTGTACCGTGGGATGATCGGCTCACTATTGTATCTTACAGCTAGGCGACCCGATATTATGTTTGCAACATGTCTGTGTGCACGATATCAAGCTGAACCTATGATATCCCATATGAAAGCTGTAAAGCGAATCTTTCGATATCTTAAGGGTACAGCGAATCTAGGCCTTTGGTATCCCAAAGACTCAGGATTCGATCTAACCGCCTATTCAGACAGTGATTTTGCAGGTTGCAAAATGGATAGGAAAAGCACCACAGGAGGATGTCAGCTCCTGGGTGGAAAGCTGGTAAGTTGGACAAGTAAGAAGCAAAACTCAGTGTCCACTTCCACAGCTGAAGCTGAATATGTAGCCGCTGGAAGCTGTTGTTCTCAAGTCTTGTGGATGAGAAATCAGCTACTAGACTATGATCTTCAGCTCTCCAAAATTCCAATCTATTGCGACAGCACTAGTGCCATCGCTATAGCAAACAATCCAGTGCTACACTCAAAGACAAAACACATAGAAATCAGATATCATTTTATCAGAGATCATGTGATGAATGGTGATATAGAACTTCATTTTATCCCAACTGATTATCAGTTAGCTGATTTATTTACCAAACCTCTTGATGAGACAAGATTCAACTTTCTCATCAGCGAGCTTGGAATGCTGAACTTTGAAGGGTAAAATCTTCAGCGGTTCACATTGATCAGCGATAGGATAAAATCAACTTGTATAATCCATTTCATCATCTTCTCTCTGAATAAACTTGATTCGCTGATATCAAGGTATGTTTTCTCTCTCTGACATATCGCATGTAAATGCAAGATTTCAAAATAAATTGCATCGCTGAATATCTCTTCCTTAACAGCGACTTTTTGAAATTTCTTAAAACCTTCACTGATATTTCTATTCAGTGCTTCATGTTTTCAAAGAGTCCCTGAGTTTTTCAAAACCTCAGAGACAACCAAGAATATGAAAGGACAGTTGTGACGTCATTGCAACGGATAACACCAGGCACGATTTCTTTCTGACACACGTTTGCACGTTTCGTTCAAACTTCCAATCAAATGCAAACACGTGTCCGTGTCATGATGAAAATCTTTTCCCGCTCAAAGATTTTCTCTTTCTAAAATCTCTATATAAACAAACTCTTGGTTTATATTTGTTTTTTACGCGATCAAATCTTCCTCCGCAAGAAAGAATCCTCTGTTGCATTTGTGCTCTCAAAAACCTCAAGAACTGTTCATCATCTTCGTTATCAAACATCAAGGTTAATATGTTCTTATTTATTACCAAATGCGTATAACTTGTTTCCGATCTTCTCTTTGTTTTAACAAGATCAAACAAAAGAACTTTGTAAAATGAAATCATTTCTTTCATGGTTTTATGAACACAACCATTTCATGGTTGTTCTTCAAGTTTAAATGCAAAAATCTTAAACTTGTTCTTCATTCGTTTCCAAAATCTAATTTCTTCATAGAAAACTGGATAACAAGATTCAATGGGTTTTACATTTCTGTCAAAAATCAAGAAAAACCCTAATCTTCATTAAGACATTTTTGTCTGAATGAAATGGATAAAATTCGAAACATCTTAATGGAAATTTCTTTCCACATTAAGATAATTCTTATTTGTTAACATGTTTGGTTGAACTGATAATACAGAGAAATGGCAACTTCAAAGATCAATGTTACCGATGAGAACATCTCCGCTGACTCTGAGGAAGTGGAAATCATCAAAGCCCCTCAGGTTAAGTTCAAGCTGGATCAACTAGATTGGACCAAGGTCAACAACCTCTCTGCGCTTCTCGAGTTTCCTCCTCGAAAGCAAGTCACACATCTGGATGATGCTGTGAATTTCCTGAAAAACTGTTGCATTTCAACAGCCCTGACCATCACACCTCCTGCAAGTCAGCTACTACTATCCCAGTTCTGGTACTCTATCAGACACTCTCAGCTACCATCCGCCAAAGATCCCTCCAAAACTATTGACTGCATACTCAGCGATACTGAGTATGGCACAATAAAGATAACCCCCGCAATCATTCGCAAAGCCCTGAACTTTCCCAATGCTACCAAAGAAAAACCGTTTGTTCCATTCCCTGACCATAAGAAGCATGCTGACAGAGAAGAAATCATTGCTTTCCTCGACGCAATGGGTTACATCTGGGAAACTGGAAGGGACAAGAAGCCCGAGAAGAAGCTGACGCTGATAAAGAAGTCCAAAATGCCCATCGAGATGAATTTCATCTTCGCACACCTGATCAGCTGCATGACAGCGAAGACCGACTCCTCTGATCAAGCCGCTCAACCTCAGCAGGCTATGGGATACGCACTGCTGAAAGGTCTACATATTGACTGGGCATCTATCATTTATGATGACCTAGTACAAAGAGTAGATTCTGCTGCTGACAGACCTGCATGGGTTCCCTACCCCCGATTCATCAGCGCCATCTTCCAATATGGCCTGAAGGACAGCTATCCTCAAGAGGGTGACCTGAAACTTTCTCAGGTTGGCCCTAAGGTGCTCGATTTCAAACCTGTCAACAATGAGGTACGTCTCTCTACCCTTCTCTCTCTTCTTAACCCTAATTCTTCGACTTCTGTGGCTCCTTCAGCGACAATACCCATCGCTGATACCCCGGCCACACAATCCTCTCCTTCTAAGAAAAGGAAACACTCTTCAACCCAACTTGGTTCCAAAAGGATCAAGAAAACCAAGGAGCAACCCCAGCAATCCCAAGCTGAAGACTCCTCAGCTCATTCTGAAGAGCTGAAGGAAAGTTCCGTGGTACGCTCTGCTACACCCATTCAAGCAATCCCTTCAATCCCGGCTTCAGCGTCTCCAAACGCTGAGGTTAGAAACTTGGAACCTACCCAACCTCCCTCAGTCTCTCAAAAGACTGATGAAGTGATTCTCAGCGAATCCAACGCTGAACTCAGTACCCGAACCCCATTCTTATCCTTCGCTTCTCCCTCCACTCACTTGGACACTCCTCCAAAGAACACTGGAAATTCCATCATTCTAGAAGCCACCGCTGACGCTTCTCAACGAATGATGAAGACAGGACCTGCAGAGATCACCATACCTCACCGTACTTTTGAGGAAGATATGGAACATTTTTCAGGGATCCGCAACTTTGACAGGTTCATCAATCCTCCTGCAGGTACAAATCAACCCATATACACTGTAACTAAACCTGAAACTTCTGAGCTTTCCTTTGTTCACAAGTACTTATGTATTACAGGTCCTAATTTGGGAGACATCAACGAGTCTCTGAAGTCCGTGGAAACAAAGCTGACCGGTCTCACCACCACACTCTCCAACAACTCTACAGCCGTAACAAACGCTGGAGAGAATTTGACAAAGGTAACTACGGTGGTGGAGAAGAAAGCTTCCACAGATGACATTAAGGGCCTTGATAAGACTCTCAGAGATTTTGCCAAAGTACTCTCTGACATCTACACTGACTACACCAGCCTCAAAAACTCAGTTTCGACCGTGTCCAGCGAAGTTACAAGTAAGAACATGGGTAGAATAGAGATGGAAAGAATGGGATTGTGTATAGAGGTTTTCGGAGGTAGAGAACTGATAAAGTGTATAGAGGAGGGATTTTGTGTAAGATTAATGTACCTGACAAACCAGCTTGTTAATCAAGATCATCATATTTTCATCTTCAGCGACACCTTTTCCTTTGCCTTTGTCAGCTTCAGATGCTGATGGCTTTGTCTTTGTCCGCTCCCCTGAAGGTTCATTTATCAGAATCCCTTTAAGAGCTTTAGTTCTCTGAGCAGGCTTGACGATAAAAGAATCGTCATCATCGTCATCTTCGTCATCATCTCTCTTTGGAGAAGAGGATGGTTCAGCATCAGACAAGTCGATGGCTTCTTCATCTTCAGCTTCAGACTCAGATTCTTCAGCTTCTTCTTCGAGTTGTCCCCCTCAGAAACAGAGGTAAGCTTCTCGGTTCCCTCGGGGTTTTCATCTCCCTGAGGTCCAGCAGTTGCTTCAGCTTCAATAGTCTTCTCACCCTCTTCAGTGAAGGTGAGGTCTTCATTCTTCTCTCCCCTGATAGATTCATCATGGGAAAGGTCTTCAGCGCTCTTGGAAGGGTCTTCAGCGCTCTTCTCCCCCTCTTTTTCATGATGACTGGTGGAGGAATGAGAAGATTCAGCAGCTCGTGTGGTTTCCCTGTCTTCTTGGCCAGGAATCCCTATATACATTTCAATCGCTGATAATCTGTTTTCTATGTCAGAAATACCAGGATTGATCTTCACAAGTTCAACACGATCCGACGTAGTAAAAGAAGGAGGTGCAGGGGCAGGTGCTGGGGCGGTCGTGTTGGTCAGAATCTGTTGCAACAAGTTCTGAATAGAAGAGATGTCATTATTCATCGTGTTGACATCAGTCTTCACAGAACTCATATCAGTTTTTACTGAACTGACATCAGCCTTTACAGTAGACATATCACCTTCGAGTGTGCCAACCGATGTCTTCAGCGTTGTGACTTCGCTGGACATGGTGTCAACTGATTTCTTGATGTCGAGGTAGTCTGTGTAGATGTCAGCTAGAACTTTGGCAAAATCACCGAGTGATTTATCAACCTTCTCCACATCAGCTTTGGAGGCATTCTTTTCGACAACGGTTGTAAGCTTTGTAAGATTTTCTCCAGCGATTTTTAGCGCTGAAGAGTTGCCGGAAAGAGTAGACGTGAGACCTGTCAGCTTTGTCTCTACAGTCTTCAGAGACGCGTTGATGTCTCCCAAATTAGGACCTGTAACATATAAAAACTTGTGAACAGAGGAAAGCTCAGAAGTTTGGGGTTTAGTAACAGTGTATAGGGGTTGGTGAGTACCTGCAAGAGGATTGGTGAATTCATCAAAATCACGGGTTCCTGAGTAAAGTTCCATATCGTCAGTGAGAGTACGTGGACGTATGGTCAGCTCTGCAGGTCCTATGCCCATCACTCCTTGAAGAGTATTTTCTTTAGCTTCTGGAGGAATGATAGGTGCTTCAGTGATAACTGGACTTGTGTCCAAATGAGTGGAGGGAGAAGCGAAGGGTAAGAATGGAGGTTGGTTACTGAGTTCAGCATTGGATTCGCTGAGAATCACTTCATCAGTCTTTTGAGAGACTGAGGGAGGTTGGGTAGTTCCAAATTTGTAACCTCAGCGTTTAGAGACGCTGAAGTTTGGATAGAAGGGATGGCTTGTTCAGCTATGGCAGAGCGTACCACTGAACTTTCCTTCAGCTCAACAGGAGGAGCTGAGGAGTCTTTAGCAAGAGATTGCTTGGGTTGCTCCTTGGTTTTCTTAGTTCTTTTGGAACCAAGTTGGGTGTCAGAATGTTTCCTTTTAAGAGGATGGAGGTTGCAGCGGGGGTATCAGCGGTGGGTTTGTCCGCTGAAGGAGCTGCAGAAGTAGAAGAAGTAGAAGGATTTAGAAGAGTTAAGAGTGTAGAAAGACGTACCTCATTTGCCACTGGTTTGAAGTCGAGTATCTTAGAGCCAACCTGAGAAAGCTTCAGGTCACCCTCTTGAGGATAGCTGTCCTTCAGACCCTTTTGGAATATGGCGCTGATGAATTGAGGAAACGGAACCCATGGAGGTTTGTCAACGACGGTGTCCACTCTAAGTACCAGGTCATCATAGATGATCGATGCCCAGTCTATATGTAGACCTTTCAGCAATGCATATCCCATTGCTTGCTGAGGTTTAGCGGCTTGGTCAGAGGAGCCGCTCTTGGCAGTCATGCAACTGATCAGATGAGCGAAGATGAAATTCATCTCGCTGGGCATTTTCGATTTCTTTATAATGGTCAGCTTCTTCTCGGGCTTCATATCCCTTCCAGTTTCCCATACATAGCCCATTGCATCAAAGAATGCAATGATGGCTTCCCTGTCTGAGTTTTTCTTGGGGTCAGGGAGGGGAACGAAGGGTTTTTCTTTGGTTGCGATGGGAAGGCTGAGGGCTTTGCGAATGATGGCAGGGGTGATCTTCATGGTGCCATATTCGATATCGCAGAGGATGTAGTCAATTGTTTTGGAGGGGTCTTTGGCTGATGGTAACTGAGAGTGTCTGGCAGAGTACCAGAATTGGGATAACAAAAGCTGATGTGCGGGAGGGGTTACGGTCAGGGCTGTGGAGATGCAACAATTCTTGAGGAATTTCACAGCATCATCTAGATGTGTGACTTGCTTTCAAGGAGGAAACTCGAGAAGCGCATAAAGATTGTTTACCTTAGTCCAATCCAGTTTGTCAAGAGAGAACTTGACCTGAGGAGCCTTGAGGATTTCCATTTCCTCAGCAGTATCATCAGCAGTAGTGTTTTCAGTGTTGGTGTTCTTGGGAATGTCAGAAGATGCCATTTTCTGTATTATCAGTTCAACCAAAGATTAACAAATAAGAATAATCTTAATGAGGAAAAGGTTTTTCAATATGATGGTTTGAATTTTGTCCATTTCATTTAGACAGAATGTCTTAATGAAGATTAGGGTTTTTCTTGTTTTTGAAAAACGAAATTTCAAAACCAATAAAAATCTTGTTTTCCAGTTTCCTTTTAAGATTGGGATTCTGGAAAAACGAATGAAGAACAAGTTTAAGATTTTTGCATTTAAACTTGAAGAACAATCATGAAATGGTTGTGTTCATAAAATCATGAAAGAAAATGATTTCATTTTTAAGAAGTTCTTTTGTTTGATCTTGGTAAAACAATGAGAAAATCAGAAACAAGTTATTTGCATTTGGAAAAAAAATAAGAACATGTTAACCTTTGATGTTTGAAGAAGATGAACAGTTGTTCTTGAAAAATCGAGAGCAAAATGCAACAGTGAATCCTTTCTTCGCTTAGAGAAGAAGATCGCGTAAAAGGAATATATAAACGAAGAATTTGTTTATATAGAGATTTTAGAAAGAGAAAATCTTGAGCGGGAAGAGATTTTCATCATGACACGGACACGTGTTTGCATTTGATTGGCGAGTAAACGAAACGTGCAAATGTGTGTCAGAAAGAAGAACGTGCCAAGGCTTATCCGTTGTAATGACGTCACAACTGTCCTTTCATTTTCTTGGTTGTCTCTGAGGTTTTGAAAACTCAGGGACACTTTTGAAAACATGAAGCACTGATTTTAGAAATATTAGTGAAGGTTTTTAGAAATTTCAAAGTATCGCTGATAAGGAAGAGATATTCAGCGATGAAAATTATTTTGAAATCTTGCATTTACATGCGATTGTCAGAGAGAGAAAAACATACCTTGATATCAGCGAATCAAGTTTATTCAGAGAGAAGATGATAGAATAGGTTATACAAGTTGATTTTATCTAGAAGGCTATACAAGTTTGTATAATCGTATCGCTGATCAAATGTGAACCGCTGAAGATTTTATTCTTCAAAGTTCAGCATTCCAAGCTCGCTGATGAGAAAGTTGAATCTTGTCTCATCAAGAGGTTTGGTGAACAGATCGGCTAACTGATAATCAGTTGGGATAAAGTGAAGTTCTATATCACCATTCATCACATGATCTCTGATAAAATGATACCTGATTTCGATGTGTTTTGTCTTTGAGTGTAGAACTGGATTATTGGCTATAGCGATGGCACTTGTGCTGTCGCAATAGATTAGAATATTTGAGAGCTGAAGGTCATAGTCTAGTAGTTGATTTCTCATCCACAAGACCTGAGAATAGCAACTTCCAGCGGCTACATACTCAGCTTCAGCTGTAGATGTGGACACTGAGTTTTGCTTTTTACTTGTCCAACTTACCAGCTTTCCACCCAGGAGCTGACATCCTCCTGTGGTGCTTTTCCTATCCATTCTGCAACCTGCAAAATCACTATCTGAATAGGCGATTAGATCGAATCCTGAGTCTTTGGGATACCAAAGACCTAGATTCGGGAACCCTTAAGATATCAAAAAATTCGCTTTACAGCTTTCATATGAGATATCTTAGGTTCAGCTTGATATCGTGCACACAAGCATGTTGCAAACATAATATCGGGTCGGCTAGCTGTAAGATACAAAAGAGAGCCGATCATCCCACGGTACAAAGTGACATTAACAGGAATACCCTTAGTATCCTTATCAAGTGTCAGCGGTGGTGTCATAGGGGTTTTCATAGCTGAACTTTCAGTTAAGTCGAATTTCTTCAGCATATCTTTAACATACTTTCCCTGATTAATGAAAGTTACTTTTTCATTTTGTTTTATCTGAAGACCAAGGAAATATGTTAGTTCACCCATCATGCTCATCTTATACTCATCTTTCATTCTATCAGCGAAACGAGTACAAAGATCAGGGTTAGTAGAGCCAAATATAATATCATCAACATATATTTGAACAAGAATGATATGACCTTTTACTTTCCTGAAAAATAGAGTTTTGTCGATTTTACCTCGCTCAAATTTTTCAATATGGAGATAAGTAGAAAGAGTGTCATACCATGCACGTGGAGCTTGCTTTAAGCCATAAAGTGCCTTATCCAGTTTATAAACATAACTTGGATGCTTAGGATCTGAGAATCCTGGAGGTTGTTCCACATAGACTTCTTCATTCAGCTTTCCATTTAGAAACGCTGACTGAACATCCATCTGATATACTGTGAAGTTTTTGTGTATAGCGTATGCTAAGAATAGACGAATAGATTCTAATCTTGCTACTGGAGCAAATGTTTCGTCATAATCTATGCCTTCCTCTTGTCTGTATCCCTGACAAACAAGACGAGCCTTGTTGCGGGTTACAGTTCCATGTTCGTCCAACTTGTTTCGATAGACCCATTTAGTGCCTATCACTGTTTTATCAGTTGGTCTTCGAACAAGTTTCCAAACTTTGTTTCTTTCGAATTCAGTCAGCACTTCTTGCATGGCGCTGACCCAGTTTGGATCTTTGAGGGCATCATCTACTTTCTTTGGTTCAGTTAGTGAAATAAAGTTAACAAATAAACAAATATTACCTGCACTACGTCGAGTCTGAATACCAGCATTTGGATCACCAAGAATTTGACCAATTGGGTGATTTATAGTCCATCGCTGAGCCGGAGCGTGAGACGCTGACTCAACCTGAACTGGAGGAGCTGAAGATGAGGCTTCAGCGACGTCTGGAGTATCATCCAAGAGAGGAATGGATGCATTTGTCATTATATTCACTGATTGCTAAGAAGTAGATGGAATGTCTGAGACATTTGGTTCAGAAACAGGTATAGTGTTTATAGGAACAGCTAAGACCCATGATGTTTCAGCCTCACTATTCTGCATATCTGGAATGATAGTAGGACCATCATCTTCAACTGTGTGAGCACAAGGAGTGGGAATATCTTCTGAATCACCAAGATGAGAAAACATCCATTGATTCAGTTCTTAAGTGTCAGCGTTCGGTTTAGAGTTCGCTGAACGGGATTCGTCAAACGTGACGTGAATTGTTTCTTCAACGGTTTGTCTTCTTCGATTGAAGACTCTGAAGGCTTTGGAAACTGAGGAGTATCCAAGAAAGATTCCATCATCAGCCTTAGGATCAAACTTTCCAAGGGCATCTCTGTTGTTCAGTATGAAACACTGACATCCAAAGATGTGAAGAAAGCTGATTGAAGGCTTTCTCCCATGAAAAAGTTCATAGGCTGTTTTATTGAATCTTTTGACTATCAGTGACCTGTTTTGCGTAAAACACGCGGTGTTGACAGCTTCTGCCCAAAACTGAGTAGGCAGGTGAGAATCGTTGAGCATTGAACGTGCAGCTTCAATAATTGTTCTATTTCTTCTTTCAGCGACTCCATTTTGTTACGGTGTTCTCACTGAAGAAAAGTTGTGAGAAATACCCTTACTCTCAAAGAAGGAATCAAGAGAACTGTTTTTGAATTCAGTCCCATGATCACTCCTTATTGAGCGAACGGTCAAATTGTTCATGGTTTCCATCTTTCGAACAAAGGTGATGAGTTCTTCAGGGGTGTCACCCTTGGAACGGAGAAACATAACCCATGTATAACGAGAGAATTCATCAACTATGACCAGTGTATATTTCTTTCCAGCGATGGATTGTTTGTTAACATGGCCAAACAAATCCATATGAAGTAGTTGTAGAGGAGATGACACTGAGGAAACTTGCTTTGACTTAAAGCTTGCTTCGGTCTGCTTCCCTTTTTCACACGTTGAACATAGAGACTCTTTGGCGTATGAGTAACCAACTCTTTTGAAGAAAGAGTGTTCAGTGTCTTAAAATTCAGATGAGAGAGCCTCTTATGCCATAGCCAGTTGACATCAGATGAGGCTTTTGAGAAGAAACAGGAGTTCTCAGTGGTTGTTGAGTCCATGTTTATTACATAAACATTTTCCAAACGATAACCGCTGAGAGCTATCTTCTCCTTTTTGTCAGTGACAAAGCAGGATTCCTTAGTAAAGATTACTTTGTTATCCTTGTCGCAAAGCTGACTGATGCTTAGAAGATTATGCTTCAGCCCTTCAACATATGCGACTCTTCTGAAGGTGGTTGTACCATTAGAGAGTACACCAAACCCTTGGGTATGTCCTTTTCCATTTCCACCGAAGGTCACAGAGGGACCCTTCTCTTCCTTGTATTCAGCGAGCAGGCTTTTCTTTCCAGTCATGTGTCTAGAGCATCCGCTATCGAGATACCAGATACCCTTCTGAACCTGCATCACAAAGGAAGATTAGTGTTTATTGGTAACCCACTTAACCATGTGTACGCGTTTGTCAATGGAAGTAGTTAGAATGGAAGGTTCAGCAATCTTCGCAGCATTTGAAGATTCAGCTTTGTCAGTCTTCACTTTGGTTAATTTCTTAACCTCGGTGGTCTTCTTTGCCTTGGGGGCAATTTTCACCTTAGCTATCTTATCAGCTTTGGTGGCTGTGGGGCACTTACTAGCAATATGATCAGTGAGTCCACAATGATAACATTTCCTATAACTATAAGTAGTTCTAGGACCATTTGAATGCTGAGCTTTTGATTTTGAATTAGAAGGACCAGCACCAAATAAGCTTTTGGCTTTCAAAATGGGAGGAACATTTAGTTCTTCAGATTTCTTACCAAGGACATCCACTCTGAGTCTAGGAGTAGATCGCTGAATAGACCCACGCTGAGTAGATCCAGAGATATGATTCTTTGATCCAGAGGAATAAATCACTAAAGCTTTGGAAGCATTCAGCTTTGGTACTAAAGTACCCTTCTGAGGATTTTGGTTCAATGCAATTCCTTTACCTTTATCTTTAAAGACAGAGGTAGGTTTTGGATAAACCATTTTCTCTTTACCTTTTGAAGGGGCAGAGATTTCCTCAGGGATAGGCGGTCTAGAGGACGAACACTGAGAAGATGAAGTGTCAGCGACTGAGGATAAGAAAGTTCCAAATAAGAGCATGGAACGATCAGTGGTTGGTTCTTTAGTTTCATATTTGTAACCAAGACCACGTTTATCACTCAGGGGTATCTGAGACTTAATTATCTCAGTGATCTTTGTTGAAGAGTTACACCATCCTTCAACAGTAGCTTTTTCAGCTTTCAAAGCAACAATAGCTTCTGCTCGTTCGATCTTGACTAGCTGATTTAAATGCACTTGATCTTTAAAATCTTCTTCAATTTTAGAAAGCTTTTCTATTTGAAGGTGACGGTTTTTAAGCTGTTCAGCGAGATCAAGGTTTTGGTTTTCAACTATTGTTTTGCCATTCATGGCTTCATATAAACTTCTAGTCAAGAGATCGATTTTGCGGAGACTATCAACTTCATCAATATTTGCAATATTTGTGAAGAAGGAAGGTGATACCTGAATTGCAGATGTTGAAGTAGAGGGAATGTCTGAACTATCTTCCTCATCTTCAATCTTTGCCATAAGACAGAGATTGGCTTCATCATCCTCAGAATCAGATGATGATTCTTCTTCTTCAGAAGCAGCCCAATCGTAAACCATCAGGCCTTTGCCTTTCTTCTTGAAGCTTTTCAGCTTTGCATATTTTTCTTTCAGCTTAGAATATTTGTCATCTTTATTCCTGGGAATAAAGGATTTCTTGGGAAACGCTGAGTTTCTCGATACTTTCTTAGACCTGCACTCGTTAGCGAAATGTCCAATCTTTTCGCAGTTAAAACAAGTAGCAGCAGCCTTATCAACAGTAGCTGGTGATCTTGGCTTATCAGTTATAGAAAGAGGTTTGTTCTTTCTGATCATTTTCTTTTTGGCGAATCTCCTGAACTTTTTAGTTAGGAGAGCCAAAGATTCATCATCATCATCTGAAGAGTCAGAATCTGACGACCTTTCAGAGTTACTCTCTAACTCAGTGATAGTGACCGAGGGTCACTGAGTAGAGGGTTCCTCTGAGATTAAAGCAACAAGGGTGCTTTTGAAATCTTTTACAAGATTCTTCTTAAGATGGCTTGATTGCTCATGATTCAGCATCGTGCCATATATGGTAGCAAGGGTCATTGATCTTAGATCTTTTGACAGCTTGAGACACATAGAATAACTGTCCCAGCTTTCAGGTAAACATTCTAGAAACTTTGTCAGCACTTCAAAGTTAGAATATTCCTTACCAACAATTTTCAGATCTATTATTAAGCAATTAAAACGTTGGTGAACTTCAGAGAGAGTCTCGTTCTTACCACAAATGAAACTTTCATACTGTCTTACCAGGTTGATCTTTCGAGAGTCCTGGACTTCAGCAGTACCTTCATACTGAACACATATTGTGTCCCACATGGCTTTTGAGGATTTCAGGTTCATGACGGAATGGTAGACTTCGTCAGGAAGATCCATGGATAGTATGGATCTGGCTTTTGTATCGATAGCCACTTTCTTCTTATCTTCGTCAGTCCACGTATGAACTTCTTTAGGTACCAGCCTTTCTGGAATAGCAGGTCTATTCTCAGCGGCAGATACTGCGGCGTCAATTCTTACAGGAATAAATGGGCCGTTTCCAAGATAATAAGGCATAGTAGGGTCTACACCTTCTAAGAAGAGAGTCATCCTATTTTTCCATAGATTAAAATTATCTCTGGAGAATCTAGGGGGTTTTGCAAGAGAACCATTGTCGATGTAATTTGTGTTTGTGTTGGTAGCCATTTTTTAGAAATAGCAAGGAAGAGAAATCTTAGTATAGATTAGATCTTGTTTATGAGTTTAAACAAATCCGCTCTGATACCACTTGTTGGTCCCGAAGGGCTATACAAGTTTGTAGAAGGGGGGGTTGAATACAAACACACAGATTTTACTTTTCTAAATTGTTTATTGATAAATCATTAACAATATACAGCTTGTTGCGGAAACAAGATTAAGGATAAACCTAAATCTAAACAAGTTGGAACACTAAGTTTCTTGCACTAAGAAGGAGAAGGAAATTACTAATAATAGCCTATCTCAAGATAAGAAGGATGAACTTGTCCAGAGTTAGCAAGTTACTTCAAAATGAAGTGGGTTCTTCTTCTTATATACTACATGCATTTAATGTATTGCAGTTTACACTTTACACGTGGCAACAGCTGAATGGTTGCATGTCATTGACCTTTGTTGACAACCTTAGTAGCCGCATGTTTGAACAATGTATTATCATAGTGGTTGTACGAATTCAGACAATAAGGAGGTTCTTTTCTGATATATCGTACGGAGTCGTGCAAAGGTGGTTAAGACAAAAATACTTTGTACGGAGGACTTCATGATCAGCTTTTCGTTGATTCAGCGATCTATCATTCTTCATCAGTGAATAATAGAGTTCAGCGATAGCTGAAGTCTTGTACTTGATACTTCAAGTTAATTGGACAAATCTGAGTTTTCGATGATCCGCATCAGTTCATTAGGAGACTTGTCGCTGGTTCTTGAGCTTGATCTTCGACTTCAGCGTAGAACCTATGTTGACGTGAAACTTGTCTTCAGGGATCACAAGTAAACAACTAACTTATCAGCGATCACCATAAGTACTGAACAGACTCAGAGTATTATGGTGAACAGTCTCGCTGAATGTTTAATCAAAAGAGTGAGAGTTCCTATCAACGGTACTGGAAGATATTAGTACTTATCAGCGATAGTGAAACTCTGATACATATTGTTTACTTACAATTTTCACTAAGTATATAAGAGAGGGTCATTATCAAATCACTGAGGGTTTGGATCAACAAATATACTGAACAATAACAAGATAATATATCAAAATAACTTGCTCGTATATTACTGAAGAACACTAAGAACACCGAAGTGTGTGTGTAACCTTCAAGGATCTCTCAGCTATAATTCGTACAAGAGTAGTGGAATTGCAAATTAAAGTGAAGCGTGTTCTTACAAATCCTTACAATTGTGTGCTCCACTACTCACTATTTATATCATGATAAAGTGAAGAACAGTGTACTATCTAACCCTGTAATGACACGTGTAAAGTGTATTGTTGTCCTTTAGGGCTAATATGGAAAGTGTAGACACTACATCAACACTTGAGAGATTTCTACGAGTCTTGAGCTCAACAGAGGACATGCTCATCAGAGGGCATTCTCCAGAGCTCTGATGATCTTTTGAAGTATTGTTCTCTGAAGACTGATCTCTGACGCTCCTCTGCTTGGTCTTCAGCGCTATCTCTGAAGTCTTCTGACTTGAAGTATTTTCAATACTTTTACATTAGAGGTACTTGGGGCTAAGAAATCCTAAGGGTTTTGAAAAATCTAATTTTGAAAAAGAATGTCAAGAGAAGTTCAATGACTCTACGAAAGTTCCAAAATCATCGAGTGACTCAAAAGATTCAGCTAAGAGCGTAATATCTGATGAGGACCTTGAATTTTCCGTCTTGATGAATTCTTAGGTATGTTTAAGTAAAGAAATCAATAAGTTTGAATTTTCTCAAAAACGACATACTTTTTAATCCAGCTCTTCTGATAATCATGTTTATGACTTTTCAGATAAAAGTTTGAAAAGAAAAAGAGTTAGGAAAGTTTGGCGTGAAAAGAAATCTACTGCTGATGTAGAAACTACAAAGTCATTTACAACTGATTCTAGTGTTAAGAGAAATACAATATTTCATGGTGTAATAGTCGATGTTGCTACAGTTGGACATGTCATTGACTTTCCGTGCAAAGTTTATTCCATAAATCAATTAATCATCCTTGCTCATGATAAAATTTGTTGTTCTAAATGTGGGGTGAATGATTTTGTTGGTAAAAATGTTTCATGTGATTGGTTTATGTGATCCCAGATCTAATCAAGTAACAATGCAAGAACACAAGAGATTCTTCATTTAGATGAGAAAGATACAAGATTGGAGTTTAGATCCCCTTTCTCTCTCTAACTTCTCTCTCTAGAAAGTCATCCCTCTATTTCTCAATTACTCACGTATAAATGACTTCTACAATGACAACCCTATTACACACACATTATATACTCCCTTACTTTCCACATTAGTTACTTTGACTTTGACTCCCAACACCCTTACTTTGACATTTTACAATTACATTTGACTCTTTACATTTATACAAATACACAATAAATCTTGAATACATTTTATGCACTAACAATCTCCCCCCTATGGATTCAAGATTTAAAAATTGATGACAATAGTCTTCAGCTCTTTGTATCTTCAGATCTTCAACACTTTAGCTCTTTGAACAATCTTCCTCTTTGCTTTGAAGGAAGATAAGTCTTTGAAAAATAACTCTGAAGAATCTTTGAATAAGCGTTGTCTTCAGAAATCCAATCTGACTGCTTTAGTCTTTAACTGGATATTCAAAACTAAATAATCATCAAAGTCTCAAAACACAAACTTCACATCTTTGCGGTGTTGGTCAAAGTCTTCAAACAAAAACTTCATCTTCTTGAATCTTCACATCACTGATCATTGAATCGTTGTAGCACATATCTTTGCATCTTTGAGCTTTGAAATATATCTTCGGTCTTTGAACATGAAATGGGTTTTGAGCTTTAACGGGGTTTTGAGCTTTTCGAATATCTTTAACTGCGTATCTTCATCTCTTGAACAATGAACAATCTTTGAACTTTGAACCTTTGTCGAATCATCTCGAAACATCTTGAAACATCTTGAACTTTTTAACTTTGAACTTGAGTTATGTTGAACTTTTTAACTCAAGCTTCTTGACTTCAATAAAACTTCACTTTATCTTGAAATTGAAACTTTCATAGTTTCTCCCCCTTTTTGATGATTGTGAGCCTCATGATCATCAAAATTCTTTTCAATTTCAGCAGTCTTTGAATATACCATTAACGATCTTCTCCTTTTGATTTGTTTATCCATCAATTCCAAAAATATTTATCCGAATCTTTTCAAATTCAGACAAAATGAAAGTGGTAACCCTGAAACAACGGATGAATCAGTTAAAATGCCTGTAAGTTGCACGGAGCCACTTAGTACAACGAATGCACTTTGGAAAGGAGCTTTTTGATGTTCACTCCTCCAGGGCTTCCATTCAATCATCGAAAAACCACAAAGGAGATTCTATGAACGTTATGACAAGAAAACATATTCCTCGTGTGTACGTGCTTGTGTAGAAATGATTGAAGCAACTTATGCTTGAAAATTAGGCTCAAAGTGTGTAAACTGTTGAGACAACAACAAGTTTTCCACGGACTCAATGTGCATGAATGGAGAGAGAAAGTGGGGCAAACTTCCTTCTTTTTCAATATATAGACCTTCCGAGTGAAGATCAGATAGATGATATGCTGCGTCCCCAAGAAAATTGAAACATTCCTTTGTTAAGAAAGAAATGAGTAGCTGGTGGGGTTAAATGCAAGAGTTGGCATGGGCTAGTTGCCTGTTTCAATGATGGTCACCAAAGAATGTGAACCAATCAGTAATGTGGCTGCCCGACTCAGAAAGTGGCTAGTGTAGAGTTCTCTTATTCTTTTAACTCTGTTCTCACACCCTCTTTCTGTTTTTAACCCGCTCACTTCTAACCAAACTCTCATTTTCATTTTACCTCAGCACAATGAGATACTCAACCGGATGAGTAATCTCCCCCACTCTTTGATTTTGACCCCTCACCCCTCAATCACTCAAGGATAACTTATTGGGTAGGAAACACTGGTTAACGTGGATCCATAGAAGTTCTTTAATAATTTCTCACACTGATTCCCATGAAATTTTGTCCTAAAATGATGTTGTGTTGTTCAACAGTTTAGTTTGAACACATATGAATATCGGCATTTGATAACATTGCCATCAGAATGTATGCTCCTCAATAATATCATGAAGATTTGAGCATTTGAGCATTTGATCTTTGAAGATTTGAGCATTTGATCTTTGAAGATTTCTCAAAACAAGGATATTGAATGAATGAAATGAATTCGAAAGACTTGTTTGAGAATCTGACAATGTATCAATCAGATCAAAAATGAATGATAATCATGAAGGATAATCATTTAAGGTTTAGGGTATCAAAGAATTGAAATTTGTTTATATGAACAAATATAAACAATCTTTGAATGAAACGCTTAAGCTCTTACGCTGAAAAAATATGATGCTCAACAAAAATTGAAATGCAAACGGGAGTATTACCATCGAAAAATTGTTTCGTTTTGAGATATGGTAATAACAAAGTCAATAAGAAGCTGAACCGGTGTGTAGGAATACTTGAAAGTTTATAGAAAAGATAATACGCAAATATTAATCTTTTGAAACACACGGTTAGAGATGATGTAACGAAAATCCAAGATCTATATATGTATATATATATATATATATATATATATATAGGAAAAACATTTAAAATCACACTTCTAAAATTATAAAAATCTGTTTGAATTATAGAAGTGGTTTGAACATTTAAGAAAATATTTTTCATGCTTGAAAGTCGTTTTTCTTTCAAACAATCTCAGATTAAGTTTAGAAGATACTTACAGTTAAATGTTTAAGCTCCCCCTCAAATCATGATAGACTGATTACAATCAGATAAGCTCCCCCTCAAAATCTGCAAAAGATCTTAATCAAACAAGATTAGTATATGTAGCATTCAAAGTGTAAAACAATGAAATACGAGTTCTAAACTGATGTGTTTAGAAGTCAAACTCGTTGAAGTGCGGGTCCTAAACTGATATGTTTAGAAGCCATAAGTTCTTTGAAGTACGGGTTCTAAACTGACGTGTTTAGAAACCATTGTCTCTTTTATGCTCGGGTTCTAAACTGAGGTGTTTAGAAACCATCGTTTCTTTGAAGTCCGCGTTCTAAACTGATGTGTTTAGAAACCAAGCATTCTTTGCCCCCCCTTAATGGTACATATACTCATCAAAAATTTGCACCGCTTCTCTTCTGTTTTCAGTCATGTGTGTGATATATATGTAACATTCAGCACAACACATGATGAACCTACAAAACATATTAAGTAGATTTTGGTACCCAATGGTTCTTGGGTCCTAGTGTGTTAGGTGTAGATTTCTTTGAAGGAATACTGTAAGTACCATACCAATAAGAAGTAAAATCTTTATGCACAAAATCATTTGATCTACAGTAAGAACAAATTTTCTTATGTGCCAACCTAATCAGATGATTTGCAGAATGAATAGGATTAGGTTTAGTAGAAGATTTACCTTTTGGAGCATTGTTCTTCTTGGCATTTGATGTGGAAGCAGATGATTTTGCTACATCATTCTTTGAAGGTGTTGTACCTTTAACTCTCCATTCCATCTTTACAGGCTTGTAGATAGGTGTATTTGAACCAACATAAGATTTAGAATTAGAACCTTTAGAACTTTGAACATGAGTTGTCTTTGACTTGTTACCCTTCTTTCTTTTCTCTAAAGGTGGTGTCTTTGTGTTTGAACACTCACCTTTACAAAAAGTACTTGAAGTTTTTTCTTCAGTGATGATAAAATCTGTATGGTCCTGAAGCTTCCTTGAGAAATCAAACAAACAAGCTTTTCCTTTATCATTATCTTTTGGCTTTGACTTGGTTTCGAAAACTTGATCATTAGGCACATAATCACAATCAGAATCAGAATCGACATTGTGAACTTCAAAATCCTTAGTAGACTCAGGTGTATTCCATCTTTTGAAAGCATTTTCTCTTCGTTCTTTTGCCAATTACTTTTCTAACTCTGTCACATCTTGAGAAAGCTCAATTATCCTTTTTTCATAAGATTTTTTTTCATTTTCGAAACTGACTTTCTCAAATTCAAACTGTGCTCTTTCAAGATTGAAAGTGTTTTCAAAATCAGACATTGTATTAATATTTCCTTCTTTCAAAGATTTTTCCAATGTCATCACTTTTTGAGAAAGTTCACAATTTTGTTCTTTAAGAAAGTTGCTTTCCTCAAGATTGAACCAGTTTTTCAAAGCAAATTCCTTTTTTCATTTTCCAAAACAATCTCTAAATCAGTTTTTGTCTTTAACAAGACAATCAACTTCTCTTCAAATTAATGTTTTTCAATTTCAAATACAACTTTCTCGTTTTCAAATTGTTCGCGGTCAAGATTTAAAACTTTCTCAATATCAGATATTTTTCTTCTATCATTGGAAGAATTTCTTTCCTTTTCCAAATCAGTTTCTAATATCATAATCTTTTGAGAGAGTTCACGAATCTTTTCCTCGAAACAATTTGTTTCATTCATGAAATTGACCTTTTCATTCTCAAATTGTGTATGCTCGGAGAGAAGAATACTTTCAAGATCTTCCACTTTCTTTGAAAGTTGGAGACATTTGTGATCAATCTTTTCTTTAGCATCAAAAATGGCTTTTGATGAAACAGAAAAGTTTTTGATCAAAGCATGTTCAATTTTAACAGTCTCCTTTTTCACCTCATCTTTGAAACTAGAAGATATTTCCTTAAAACTATTTGAATAAACAGTTGAAAGTAGATCATTTTCATATTCAAATTTGATCCTTTGTTCTGCAAGGGAGATCTCAACTTCAAAAAATTTCCCTTCTAGAACCAATGTAGGAACATATTTCTTAGTTTCAAAGACTTGGTTGTTGACTGGCTTTGTAGCACCAATGTCAAATAGTTATCTGGAAGTGGTTTATTCAGATTTTTGAGAATTTTCTCCGTTTCACGAGTATAGCAAAATGGAAGTTGTATGTGAGTTGTTAAAAATCTTTTTCTATTTTCCTCTTCTTGTGTTTCCTTTTCACCAGTCCAAGGAATTTCAAATTCCGGCCAATATCGTGCATATCTTAAGCATTCGAAATTATACATAGTTGGCAATGCATAGTTGGCTTTGGCTAAATGCTTTGGGTTTTCGTAACCAAGTCCCCAATACTTGTTGACATTGTTTACAAGTCTTGGTTTATTCATGAAAATTGTTTGGTCAGTTTGACCTCTCAAATATAACTTCTTTTCCAAATCTTTGATTTTATTTAAAAATTCTGTATTTTGGTCTGAAAGACTTGTCAAAGAAAGTTCGCTCTCATTATGCTTTTCTTCCAATTCCTTGATTTTCTGTTTAAGCTCAGATATTTGAGAATTAGAAGAGTTCTTATCATCATCAACCTTTTCTTGGTGATCTATAAAAGATTTATCAAGAATAGTTTGACTTAGATTTTTGTTTTCTTCTTTTTCTACTTGCAATGTAGCACTTAGTCTCGCCTTCGGTGGATCAAAATATTCTTCCATATAAAACTCATCCATTGTTAGCTGAAAAGATTAAAAATGATCGTTGTCAGATACTTCGTGAGAAGTAGAATTATGCACACACGATAATCAGAGAAAAATCGATTAAAGTCAGAAAAATTTTCAAAATTAAAATTTTGAATAACAAATTATAAAATTTGTTGTTCAAAAATTATTTCCGAAAAATTAATGCGGAATACTGGACTTTAAATCGGCAAACCTGCAAAATTAAGAAAAATATATCAGTTATGAGCAAAAGCAGGTAAAAATTGACAAAATATGAAACTAAAACGAAAAATAAGGACTAAAAGTGTAAAATACCAAGACTTATAAAAGACAAAGTCTAAAAATGACAAAAATCTAAAAATTAAGACTCAAAGGACTAACAATGTAAAATTCTAAAAAAAATAAAATCTAAAAATTACAAGTCTAGGGACTAAAAGTGTAAAAAATCTAAAACTTAAACTACAGGGACTAAAATTGAAACTAACCTAAAGTCTATACTGCAGGGACCAAACCTGTTAATTTCTAAAACTATCTATATACTTAACGTAGCTGACGACTCAACCAACAAAAGGACCAAGATTGTAATAAAACTAACACACTTAACGGAAACACTGTTAAACACTGTTCATTCATCACCTTAAAAACAAAATCGACGAACTGATTCTTTCAACTTCGTTTTTCTTTTTCAAAACTCAACCAAATTCAACGATTTTTGTTTCGTTGTGCTCATAATACAAAAACGAATCGAATGTAGTAAGGATGTATCGATCATGCAAGAACGTCCGACAAGCAAGAACGTTTTTCCGGCGAAGGTTTGTCCGACTAACAGATCTGTACGACTAGGAGTTGTCCGACAGTTATGAGTGATAATGGTGTACGACAGTTATGAGTTAGTCTTGTACGAGAGTTATGAATGCAAGCAACGTCCGACAGTTATGAACAAGTCGGACAAGTGGTGTACGACAACTATGAACGTACGACAATTATGAGTTTTCTGGCGACACAAACCCAGAATCCGGCGAGTTCGCGATTTTCCGGCGACTATTTTTCAACAACTCAAACTCACCAAAATCTCAATGATTTTAAATCCTTTAAAATGCAATCTGATCGAAAAATAAAAACAAACAGATCTGTGGTAATTAGATCGAGCAAAATGCAACCAAAACTGAGATTAATTCACATTTTCATGAGTGGCTTCGATGAAGTTTTATGTCGACCTGCAAGAACACAAACTCACTGGATTTATGATGTTTTTCAAATCTGAAATCTGAAATATGTTTTAAAACAACAGTGATCTGTGTAATCCAGAAGAATCAACCACTTTTAAATTTGACAAACCAAAATCACAACAAAATGTTAAATGCAAACCTAAAGTATAAGAAAACCACGATGAACATGTTACTGTTCATTTTAAAAAAAAATAGAATCAATTTTGTTGTTTGAAAATCAAAATTTTGGATTTAATATGGTTTCAAACAACAAATGATAACAATTTGTGAACTGAAATCATTTTGAAACACACACGAATTCCGAATTTTTAAAGATTTTTCAAAAAAAGTCTCAAAAACTCAAAACTTTTCAATTTCTTCAAAAATTGACAAAAATTTCTTCAATTTGTGCATAATCTGATCTGATTAGGCTCTGATACCACTTCTGATCCCATATCTAATCAAGTAACATTGCAAGAACACAAGAGATTCTTCATTTAGATGAGAAAGATACAAGATTGGAGTTTAGATCCCCTTTCTCTCTCTAACTTCTCTCTCTAGAAAGTCATCCCTCTATTTCTCAATTACTCGCGTATAAATGACTTCTACAATGACAACCCTATTACACACACATTATATACTCCTTGACTTTCCACATTAGTTACTTTGACTTTGACTCCCAACACCCTTACTTTGACATTTTACAATTACATTTGACTCTTTACATTTATACAAATACGCAATAAATCTTGAATACATTTTATGCACTAACAGTTTAGTACTTATTTTGTTCATTATTCAAAGGATAAATTTTTTGTACAAGCAAAACGAAAAGGACCCACTTTGAAATGGGTGCCAAAATATGACCAATCACCTAACCTATAAGGACCCATATTCAGATAGGTACCTAACTCTGTATAATCTATTTTGCAAACCGGTCATGTGTGGTACCTAGATTCAAGATGTTCAAAACACATGACTATAGAAAGGAGATACTCACCAGTTACAGTGACAAATTCGGTGGGACGGTACTATTTGGCAATGATCAATTTTCTTTTATTATGGGTTATAGTGATGTTGTACAAGACAACATAACAATAAAAAAAGTTTCGTACATTGAAGGATTGGGACACAATCTATTCAACATTGGACAGTTTTGTGATTAGAATCTTGAGGTTAACTTTAAGGCTAACATATGTAGTGTTCAAATTGAAGATGGTAAAGAACTTTTAGGCGAACTAGACAATCAAACCTCTAGACCATTGATTTGTCTAATCTGAAGATTGGATGTTGTGTGTCTTATGTCCAAAGATTCAATGCAACAGAACTGGATGTGGCATAGATGACTCTGTCACTTGAAATTCAAGAATATGAATAAGCTTGTTTCAGGCGGGTTGGTAAAAGCCTAGCTAGATCTGAAATTTGAGAAAGAACATTTATGTGCGACTTGTAAAATGGGGAAGATGAAAAGAGCTTCTCACAAGGTTGAACATAGCACAAATAAAATTCTTCAACTGAAACATATGGATTTATGCGGACCAATGAGAATACATATTATTCATGGTAAGAAGTATGTACTTGTGATGGTTGATGACTATTCAAGGTACACTTGGGTAAAATTCCTTAGAACTAAGGATGAAGCCCTTGAGTTGATAATTTAGTTTATCAAGAGTGTCCAAGTAAATTTGAAGCAATCATTTCAATCGATAAGAACTGGTTGTGGCACGGAGTTCAAGAACAAGGTATTGGGTGCATATTTGGATTCAGTTGGAATTACACATACTTATTCCGCGATTTGGACTCCTCAGCAGAATAGAGTGGTAGAAAGGCGTAACTGTATTCTTGTAGAAGTGGCATGTACGACATTGACTCAATCAAAGCTATTTATTTTAATGTGGGCTGAAGTTATTTCCACTGCATGTTTTACGCAAAACCGATCAATCACTAACAAGCGGTTCGGTTGCAGGTGTTTTGTTTTAAATGAAAAAGAGGTTCTCGACAAATTCAACTCAAAGGCGGATGAAGCGGTCTTCATTGGTTATTCATCTGAATCTGCCGCATACTGAGTTTAGGACAAGAAGACAAAATTTTCTATTGAGAGCGTAAACTTACTTTTGATGAACTAGCAGATTTGGTTTCTGAACATAACAATTCATAACCCATTTTATCCGGAGTATTGGCTTATAATCAACTCAGTTCAAGACCTGTACGAAATCCAGTTAATCTATAATAAGCTTCTACATCAAAATCTCATCTTTCCAAATTGGATTTATTATTTGAAAACTTTTATGATAAATATTTCGGGACTTCCAAATCCAAATCTTATGTTCCGAATAGTGATGAAGTTGCAAGAGCTGAAGAAACGATATCACCATCTAGTCCTCCTGAATCACATATTTCTATACAATTTGTTGCAACTCAAATCGCTGAAACTCCTCCCCAAGTAATACAAGAAAATTACTTCAAGTGAAGACACTTGTAAAGCCCGTATCCCGGTATGTAATTTATTAGTCTTAATTATTTTCTTTTAAGTTCGATTTATCGTGGTTTCCGTTAACGGGGTTAGTCGAGTTGGGTCTAATCGTTAAATTATCGGAATTTTGGTTAGTTGCGAGAGGTTGGTAAGTTGAGGGGCTATAAGTGTCAAAGGCCAAAACCCCCTCATGGGTTTCGGCCCATGCAATAAAGAAAGAAATGGCCATTGTAATTGTATTGTGGGTGTGGGTGCCGTGAACATGAAGCAAATGAAAAGAAATCACAAAAAAAAACCTACGGCCCCATTGTTTCTTGTGTTGACGGCCGAGGTTTAGAACCGAGAGAGAGAGAGAGGAATCGAAGAGAGAGAGAAGCCGTGAGAGAGTTAGAATCTTCCGCCGGCGACGAGGAGAGAGGGGGAAGAAAGTGATCACCGGCGAGTTGGTCGGTTTAGAGGACGAGAAGGCGTTCGTCGAGGTATGTCGGAAATCTTTCGGTTGATTATTTGTCGATAAACCGCCACCACCACCGCCGCAGCCACGGCTGCCGGCGGTGGGGCCGCCGCTGCACGCCGCTGTGGTGGCGGCAGTGGGTGCGTGGGTGTGTGGGTATGTGCGGGAGTGTCGTTGCGGGGGAGTCGGGAGTGGGTGACGTTGGGAGGTCTCGCCGGAGGGTGTTACCGTAACCCTCGTCGCCGCCGCCGACCACCACCGCCGCCGGAGGCGGCAGGGGGGTGGTGCACGGCTGTTGTTACATCTTGGTATGATCTGTTTCCAGTAAGTTTTAGGCTTCCCGGGGCTGTTTGGATTAAGCTTTGACTTAATGGAATTATGATCATTTGTTATCATTTCATGTGAGTTATTTAGTTTCTGGCCCTGTTTTGTATCGACCATAACGTCTGCTAGGAAGGTTGGATTGGGATGAAACCAGTGCCAAAAGTTCCCATTCTGAGTCTAGTAAGTTTCTTATGTTTTGCGGAAAAACCAGTTCGGACAGTAGCTAGTGTCAAACTGCTGTTTTATAACGAAAGGTGCTGTTTTTCGCTGTGCAGTTAACCAGTTTTGTAAAATCCATAATAAATTATAGAAAAATCGTTAGGACGCGTGTAATACGTCCCTGGAAAGCTAAGACCCGGACCTAGCGGGTGGTTAATTTTAATTGAGGATTTTCTGGGTTTAAGGAGGTCGAAACAGGTCCCGAACAGACCTGGTTTTCTAAGCCAACAAGTCGTTTTAGCGACAGTTTAATCGTGCGTCATGTTTTAGGGTCCGGGCCTCGTGTTGATACGTTTTAACGTTCGCTTAGGTGTCGGGAAGTGATCTTGGATTTGTGAAGCTTGAATTATTGTTTGTGAGCTAGGCGCGCTTACGAGGTGAGTTCTCTCACTATAACTAATGTCGGTTATTTTTACATTACGATTTGTACGTGTGTGGTAGTTTTAATTGTTTGTGATGCGGGACTGAATAGTGGGGTTTCTAGTCGGACCTTTATTGTTATGACTACGCGGGTGGCGTAGGAGTTCGGTGGGGCCGAGGTTTATATACGCGTGTGGCGTAGTAACTCGGTGGGGCCGACGTTTATATACGCGGGTGGCGTAGTAACTCGGTGGGGCCGAAGGTTGTATGCGCGGGTGGCGTAGGAACCCGGGGGAGCCGGGTAATGCTTGCACGGTTATCGTGTGGTCGGGTGGACCAACTTATGCCTTTGGGTGGGATGGTGTAGTTATGCATGTTTATGATTTGTTCGTAGACTTGTATGTTGTTTATGTGCAATTATCTGTTTAGAGGTGGTGTGGGAATAACTGTGTTATTTATGGTGTCTGAATTCACTAAGCTTCGTGCTTACCCTTTCCCAATAAATTGTGGTTTCAGGTGCGAGTGGCTCCAAGGCGTGACGAGTACACACTGCCGCGTGGGAAGAGTTGATTACTTTTATGATTTTAATTTTAGACATTTATTCCGCTGTTTATTGTTCGTGAGAATATTAATTAGGAGTTTGCAAATGAAATGATTGAATTATTAAATGAGTTTTTATTAATGAAATGTTACTTTAAAATTTTAAAATTCCTTGTAATTTTTGGGACGTTACAACTTGGTATCAGAGCACAGCTTGAGTGAATCAAACGCATCTCGGTGTGTTTGATCTCAAGTTTGCGGCTATAAAATTTTCTTTAAAGTTTTTGGAAAATAAAAGGAATGAAAAATCCGTTTGAGAAACGGTGATCAAGGGCGCAGTGTGTACAGTACTTAGTGTTTTATTGCTTTCTAGATCATAGGGTATGCATGCTAGATTGCCTGTTGTTGACACATTGTTATATGTTGTACTACATGCTATTAGGAATTTATGCTAATTATGATAGGTTACTAAGTGGATGCCCTCTAGGTTGTATGCAGTAAGAGATTTATAGCCTTAGAATATTTGATTTAGTTATATTGCGCAGCTCTTGTTTGAGTCCAACCGTTCTAGGATAGAATCCTGTATTCGAATGTCTATTTGTTTCGCACTGCATATGATCGGGTATTCGCGAGGCAACTCGTTATGATTAGTAGGGATTCGGTAGTAGCAAGGGTAGTGGTTTGGATGGAATTCCTAAAGAGCTAGGAAGAGTGTGTACATATGCCGGTGCGGGCATATGTGTATAGTTTCGGCGAGAAACTACTTGGACCCCTTGGGATGGGACTCGGAACGGGCGATGATAGGTGTGGATGGTAGTAGTAGAGCTCCTACTACCGGAAGCACAGGATCAATGCTTGAGTCGGGGAAAGTCACGAGGAACCCAAGGAGTTGAGCGTGAGCGTTATTAGTGTGAGTTATTGTGTGCTAATAACTCGTTGTAATATCTACCCGGAATAGCCGTCACAAGGAGGAACAACTATAGTAAACCTATTAGTACAGGTGTGTACTTGAATTGCTTTGACGTGATGATCGTTGGGGTAGTGGTGAAGGATTTAAATTAGTAGTCGTTGGAATAGAAGGATGATTCTAGTATTAGTCACTTGGAGTGACGATAGGGATGATAATTGTTATAAGCAGGTCATTTCGGGCCAAGATGGAAGAATGTGCTAGAGTCATCGGCTTATAGAGCCGGCTTCGATTTGAGGAAAAATCGTAGGGATTGTTTGACGTAATTTCTCAACTTGCCCTAAGAGGTTAAATGTTCGGAGGACGATAGGGGTTGGGGAGGTTTGGGGGAGTATGAGTCGAGGCGTTGAATGCCGACTGAGTCATGCACAGAGTTTATTTTGGAAAATAGGATTGCATCGATTAATTCTTGTGTTTCCGACCCTTATATGGATTGTATTTTGGAACTTTGGGAAATGTTTGGCACACACACAAGATTTCGAATTATAGTTTTGAAAGTGCTTGAAACCCTTTTATCACGAGAGTTGCAAATTTTGTTAAAATTGTTTCACTTGATTAATTTCCAACGGTTCTTTCGGGTACGATGATATCCGTGTTTTGCAGTGGTTAAGATGTTGGGTAAGCGACTACGGCTTGAGACTTTAACATTGGAACTCCTCCACATATGTTAGGGTTGAGACGGAAAGTTACATTCCACGATGTCTGTATAAAGCTATTTTGGTGGCTTGTTTAAAACGAGTTTGGAACTCTAGTGTCGCATAACTTTTCTTTCGAGAGTTTGCGTCACTAAGTATTTCATTGCAAATGGTTCAGTGTGTGGATTGATTCATGCGTGGCATAAGCGATGCGTGGAAGAATTTTGGTAATATTTCAAATGAGTCATTTAGTGCGTTTTTAGTCAGTTAGATGTTTTATTGACATTTCTATGAAAATACGAATTATCGATTTAGGGGTATGCATACTTGGGTAACCTTTGTTCTCGACATTTTTTTGATAAACGAGTCGTGCATGGAAAGGTCTTAGTCTCTTTTTGTTGAAATGAAAGACATTTGGTCAAATGAGTGTTTTAATGTTGTGAATATCATGCATGCGGTTACAATGTGATATATTTTGGGAAAATAAACGCGTAGATTGTTGACATTCGGTTAATTTAGAATTGCCGATCATTTTTGGGAAATTAAAAACTTTTGCTTTAGAGGAAACGAGTATTTTGAGCATTTTCGATAAATACATATTTTTTTTAAAAATATAAGGTCTTGACGTCATGTGTCCCAAGTACGAAACTTTGAGGAAGAGTTACAAACTCGCATGCCTACCCCCAGTTATAGATTTTATGAGGTTTTAGTCGATATTTCCAATTGATAGAAGCGGATTGGTTTCTACCTTGAAATTTGAAACTTACACGAGACAATTGAGTTTTAACAAAAATATATGAGTAAACCGTTTCATCGTTTTGGATGACTAGCAGAAGCGCGAAAAATTCGTTGGTGAACCCTGTGTCACATCATTTTATGACTAAAAAGAAGAATTTTGGAATCAAATTTCGTGAAACTTATTTTGAATTATGTGCGCACCTTTGTCGCACCCTATTTAAGGTCAAGCAGTTACTTTAGGTGTATGTCATGAGTCAATCCATACTGGAATCGAGGCGGTTCATTTTAAAGAAATTAGTTATTACACTTTGTTTTTATGTGAGTAAACTGAACTGCAAATGAACGATTTTCAACATGATTTTTCTGTGCGGAACGAGCGTGCCCAGTTTTGCGAAACTACCGGTCTGGTAATAGTAGTTTTATTGCATACGATCTTTTTGGGATGAAAAACTTTGACGTTGGAAATATTTTGTAAAGGATTATTGTAAACCATGTGGGAAATGCGCTTTTATGAGCTATGTGTCATTTTGAGAATTTTTAAGGGTGTGAGTCTTTTTGGAAAACTCTTTTGTTTGAACCGTGTTGAGTTGTGGGGCTAATGTTGATTTCAGAGTACTGCTTGCTTAAACTTTATTTTAAACGCGTTTTGACCGACTTATGGGTCTAGCAAGCGTGGAGCATTTTGCTCGGTTTTGACTATTGAGATAGTCATGGGTCAAGTGCACAGTTTTAATGGCTCGATGTGGAGTCTTGTTGATGAATTGTTTTGTCGCACCGTTTGGCATTCATGACACGTTGAGTATTTACACGTTTGGGTGAGTGAGTCAATCCGGGATAGGCATGTTGTTGGTAGGCTGTTTTGCTTTGGAACCTTAGAAACGTTAGTCAGTCGTTGGTAGTGGTCGGTTGAGTATCTCGAGGTGCGACCCCGGTATTCATGTGTTATAACCTAGGCTTTTCGTAGGTACTAGGGAGATTTAGTCGTGGGCACATACCTGGGAGGTAGTTCCGGTATGCTGGGCCTGGAGGCGTTACCTGAGAGGTAGGCGTCAGGGTGTATCCTCGATTCAGTATAACTTAGCTTCGTAGAGCAAGTGTGGGGGATACGTCGACGGTGGAAGGTTGGGTATTCCACGCGTGTTGGTACTGTAGGCCGAATAGTATCGGTTAAGGGAATGATGCCCTTTGTAATTAATAGAATAAATGCGCATTAACCATTTTGAGGTAGGTGGTATATTTAGGTGTCGACTTTTGGGCTTGAGGCCAAACACCTTTAGTATGATCGGAGAATTGTAGCCGATTTTAAGATAATCATGGTGAGGGTAGTTGTAACCCTGAAATGATCACTCGTGATGAATGGTTATGGTGGAATGACCTACGTGTGTGTTAGTTGATTTGATTGTGGGTGATATCTATTTGTGTTATTGTCTGGGATAATACCTCGACTATTGTAATCGGTTGGACCGATGTTCGGCGGGGGGCCGATGTTTGTTAATGTAATTAATTGAAAATCTTTGGAGTCTATTAGAATTCGTAGGAGTTAATCGACAGTTAACGGTAGGAATGATCGGATCCGAGTATCCAGTTGGGTATATTGGTAGGCAACTTTAGAATGGTTAGAGCTTGAGAGTTGACTCGGGATGTATGGAATATCTAAGGTTGGGAGGCAACCGAAGTCGCTTGGTTAGGAATGAATCCAATTGTTGGGGTGTTCTGCCGATCATAATCCCAGTGTCCTAGAAGGAGTACGTTAGTTAGAAAAGTGTTCGAGAAGTTTTAGAAGGGATTTCAAGTGGACTTAGGAACCTGAGGTTGAGATGAGGGAGAACTATCCGGAGCTATTCGTAGGCAGAGACCTCGAGGACGAAGTCTAATCCAAGTGGGGGAGAGTTGTAAAGCCCGTATCCCGGTATATAATTTATTAGTCTTAATTATTTTCTTTTAAGTTCGATTTATCGTGGTTTCCGTTAACGGGGTTAGTCGAGTTGGGTCTAATCGTTAAATTATCGGAATTTTGGTTAGTTGCGAGAGGTTGGTAAGTTGAGGGGCTATAAGTGTCAAAGGCCAAAACCCCCTCATGGGTTTCGGCCCATGCAATAAAGAAAGAAATGGCCATTGTAATTGTATTGTGGGTGTGGGTGCCGTGAACATGAAGCAAATGAAAAGAAATCACAAAAAAAACCTACGGCCCCATTGTTTCTTGTGTTGACGGCCGAGGTTTAGAACCGAGAGAGAGAGAGAGAAGCCGTGAGAGAGTTAGAATCTGCCGCCGGCGACGAGGGGAGAGGGGGGAGAGAAGCCGTGAGAGAGTTAGAATCTGCCACGGCTGCCGGCGGTGGGGCCGCCGCTGCACGCCGCTGTGGTGGCGGCAGTGGGTGCGTGGGTGTGTGGGTATGTGCGGGAGTGTCGTTGCGGGGGAGTCGGGAGTGGGTGACGTTGGGAGGTCTCGCCGGAGGGTGTTACCGTAACCCTCGTCGCCGCCGCCGACCACCACCGCCGCCGGAGGCGGCAGGGGGGTGGTGCACGGCTGTTGTTACATCTTGGTATGTTCTGTTTCCAGTAAGTTTTAGGCTTCCCGGGGCTGTTTGGATTAAGCTTTGACTTAATGGAATTATGATCATTTGTTATCATTTCATGTGAGTTATTTAGTTTCTGGCCCTGTTTTGTATCGACCATAACTTCTGCTAGGAAGGTCGGATTGGGATGAAACCAGTGTCAAACGTTCCCATTCTGAGTCTAGTAAGTTTCTTATGTTTTGCGGAAAAACCAGTTCGGACCGTAGCTAGTGTCAAACTGCTGTTTTATAACGAAAGGTGCTGTTTTTCGCTGTGCAGTTAACCAGTTTTGTAAAATCCATAATAAATTATAGAAAAATCGTTAGGACGCGTGTAATACATCCCTGGAAAGCTAAGACCCGGACCTAGCGGGTGGTTAATTTTAATTGAGGATTTTCTGGGTTTAAGGAGGTCGAAACAGGTCCCGAACAGACCTGGTTTTCTAAGCCAAAAAGTCGTTTTAGCGACAGTTTAATCGTGCGTCATGTTTTAGGGTCCGGGCCTCGTGTTGATACGTTTTAACGTTCGTTTAGGTGTCGGGAAGTGATCTTGGATTTGTGAAGCTTGAATTATTGTTTGTGAGCTAGGCGCGCTTTCGAGGTGAGTTCTCTCACTATAACTAATGTCGGTTATTTTTACATTACGATTTGTACGTGTGTGGTAGTTTTAATTGTTTGTGATGCGGGACTGAATAGTGGGGTGTCTAGTCGGACCTTTATTGTTATGACTACGCGGGTGGCGTAGGAGTTCGGTGGGGCCGAGGTTTATATACGCGTGTGGCGTAGTAACTCGGTGGGGCCGAGGTTTATATACGCGGGTGGCGTAGTAACTCGGTGGGGCCGAAGGTTGTATACGCGGGTGGCGTAGGAACCCGGGGGAGCCGGGTAATGCTTGCACGGTTATCGTGTGGTCGGGTGGACCAGCTTATGCCTTTGGGTGGGATGGTGTAGGTATGCATGTTTATGATTTGTTCGTAGACTTGTATGCTGTTTATGTGCAATTATCTGTTTAGAGGTGGTGTGGGAATAACTGTGTTATTTATGGTGTCTGAATTCACTAAGCTTCGTGCTTACCCTTTCTCAATAAATTGTGGTTTTAGGTGTGAGTGGCTCCAAGGCGTGACGAGTACACACTGGCGCGTGGGAAGAGTTGATTACTTTTATGATTTTAATTTTAGACATTTATTCCGCTGTTTATTGTTCTTGAGAATATTAATTAGGAGTTTGCAAATGAAATGATTGAATTATTAAATGAGTTTTTATTAATGAAATGTTACTTTAAAATTTTAAAATTCCTTGTTATTTTTGGGACGTTACAACACTTCAAATCCAATTCTATCAGAGGTTCTAGTGGTTTATTCAAGCTTTGAAATCATCAACTGTCCTGGAGGTAGTTTGTGCGACGGTAAATCAATCATCTCAGAACTCTAAGATAGTGCATTATCTTGAATCTATACAATATAGCCTCTTCAGTGCCTATGTCGATCCGAATACTGATCAATATACATATATACCACTTCCTCATAGTCGTAATTGGACTAAAGATCATCTGTTACATCAGATAATAAGAGTTCTTTCTTCATCTATTCGTACGAGATCAGTGTCTGCAAATAAAGGCTTATTTGCAACATTCTTGAGTAAAATCGAACCGACTAAAGTA
The DNA here is from genome assembly GCA_033807775.1 of Saussurea involucrata. Lineage (NCBI taxonomy): Eukaryota > Viridiplantae > Streptophyta > Magnoliopsida > Asterales > Asteraceae > Saussurea > Saussurea involucrata. The sequence continues at coordinate 32,949,708 of CM066316.1, forward strand.
TTTGAAGCTCTTGAGGATCCAGATTGAATATCATCCATGTGAGAGAAGATCAATCAACTTGAACGTCTGAAAGTGTGGAGACTTGTACCATGCCTAAGGGATAAGACTGTGATTGGTACTAAACGCTTGTTTCAGAACAAAAAGGATGAAGACTTTGCAAGTAAGCCAGACTTGTATCTAAACGATACCGACAACATGATGAAGTAGAATCTAATGAAACATTTGCACCGGTATCCAAAATTGAAGCAATCAGAATGTCTTTAGCATACGCAACACAAAAGAACTTCACGGTATTTCAAATGGAAGGCTTTGTAGATACTTCAAAACCAAATCATGTCTACATTGTTCACAAAGCCTTATATGGTCTTAAACAAGTTCCAAGCGCCTGGTATGATGTGTTGTATAAATTCTTGGTTAAAACCGAGTTCTCAAAAGCTAAAATCGACACAACCCTTATCATCAAGAATGAAAAAAGGTGATATTATTCTCATTTATATATATGTTGATGATATTATATTTGGTTCAACAGACCCTCAGTACTGTAAACACTTTTTAGCCCTAATGGTGTCTAGATTTTAAATGAGCATCGTGTGCCAGATTTAACTCACTTGTTGATAATGTAAATCCCAAATCCAGCGCCCTAATGATAATAACAATCAGTCAAGAATAATATTGGTCAATAATCCTGGTCATATGATTGATAGAGAGAAAATATGTTTACACGTATGGCTCAAAGTGGTTAGCCTGACAAAAACTAGGCTAACCCTAGAATTAACAAAGTACTTATACCTTTTAGGTATTTATGGTTTTAGCCCAGACTTCAATACAAGTAAACTTTTAACCCAAACAATCTCCCCCTTTGTATTGAAGTTCAATTATGCTTGCATCTAGAACATGTCTTCTTCGAATAGCAAATAGGATCTCAAAAAGCCTGATAGAGTTTCGATACTCGAGTCGTTCTTCAATTTCTTCAATGCTTCCTTAGACACAAATCTTTCTTTATCGATCATATTTTGTACGCCCTTATCCTATTGTGTGACTCTGTCCTTCAAGACCTGATGAATGCTCCTTAGTGTACCATCAGAATATCTGGAAACCTGACTGAATCTTATAAAGCATTTATTACCGATCGTGTTCTTGTAAATTATACTGCGTTCGGGCTTGTCGAGCAATGCATGCTTCGAAAAGCTCTCTTTTTCAGGTAACTTCTAATCCGACTTGAGCAAATTAGCCTTCTTCTAATCGCTCTCAATCCCCATTTGTAGATCGACATATGAGCCTTTAATTGAACTCTTCATAAATCTCTTGACGACTCCAAGAGGTGAGGTGATTTGGATTGACGTGATGGTTCTGGTTTTCATATCCCTCAAGATGTAAGGGAAATCATTCAGCTCCATATTCTTGAAGTCAGTCTCAGAAAAGATCCATTTATTTCCATCTTGTTGCATCACTGTGAAAATTGGAAACCAAACATGTTGAAGTTTGTCTGAAGTGATATCCTTGATCTCTTTTCTTCATTGCCTTGTCTTAACATGGTCGACATTTTGAACTTTGGTCTTCATCATTGACACATATTCTACCTGATGAGATGGTTCAATGTCAAAAACACCATGTAGTTTGACCGGATCTAGCTCCCTGATCTAGTGAGCGAATATCTTTTTCTTAGTGCCCTCCAGAAATGGAACTAGAATTCTTATTCTTTCCCATCGAAGAGGTGGTTTTTGTTGAATCAGAGCAGTATCAGACTGACTAGGTACAAGTTCGGGTCTGGTGGAATATTCTGCTTTGTCGGTTTGAGAAAGTTATGATCCGAGTTCTGGTTTCTGAGACTTTATAAGCTGTTCATTCTATAGAAGTATCAGGTCAATGTCTCCTTGTTCTTGAAGAATTCAAATAGATCATTGACTTCGCCCTTTATTTCCATTAAAGCTCTTAACGTCATTTGCTTTTCAGTATCTTGATCTATTTCTGACTCTAAATCAATGATATCCGGTATTTCCGATACTATTACCTCGGCCAACCTTTTGTCACCATTAAAAAGGATACCGGTTCCCTCGTCGAGTTTATTTCCATATCTTGTACTTGATACGATTCAGATCTTTTTACACTTTCAGTATTACAAGTCTGATCCTCCACTGTTGTTTCAATATTTATCACTTCTGTATCAATCCTCGGTCGCTTGTTCTCCCCCTCATGATGATTTGGATCTTTTGGATCATCATGTTTCCGCTTAGAGGAGCCCACCTGAGATCTACAACCCTGTTCAAGTACTAGAACTCGCGTGGACAGCTCGAACACTGTATTCTGGAGGCCGACTATAGAGTTCTAAAGATTAGTCATGGGCATTAGAGTCAATGTGATTGGAATAGAAGGCAACGATGAGGGCAGAGGCGCGTTTTGGTCAATAACCGCATTCTTCAAGTGAGACACCTGTAGATTGTGTGCTAAGTCTCTGTGAGAAAGCGATACTGTTGATCCAAACCCTCAGTGATTTGATAATGACTCTGAGAAACACATAGTGAAAATTTTAAGTAGACAATATGTATTAATGTTTTATCATCAAAGAAAATATACTAAGTCTGTTTAGTATCGCTGAGGAAAGCATACGCTTTAAATTATACATTCATCGAACACTGTTCATCAGTGAGCCCTGAGCCTGTTCAGCCTCATTGATGATAGCTGATAGTTTAAGTTGTTTACTTATGATCCCTGAAGACAAGATTCACGTCAACCATCTTCTACGCTGTAGTCGAAGATCAAGCCAAAGAACCAGTGACTAAGTCTACTAGTGATTTGATGCGGATATCAGCGAAGCCAAGACTTGTCCACTCAACGTGAAGTTTTAAGTAGAAGACTTCAGCGAACGCTGAACTTTATCATTCGCTGATAAAGAATCATTCAGCGATCGCTGATCATTAAACCTCTTCTACAAGCAACATTTGTCTTATCCCCTTGCACGCCTTTTGAACGATCTGTCAGAACGAACATCCCTTTTGTCCAGAATCGTACAACCAACTCTGATCTTACACTCTTCATCATGTGGCCAATAGGTTGTCTACTGAAGTCAAACCATGCAACCAACCAGAGGCTGCCACATGTAAAGGTGTACTGTTGTGCATTTAATGCATGCAGTATATAAAGGAAGCCCTACTTCATTTGTGAAGTGCTCGAACCTTTCTCCTCGTTGAACTTACTGTGTGATAGAATACTTTCCTTAGTATTCTAGCTTTTATCAATCTCTATTTCTAGTGCAAGAAATCTTAGTGATTCTCATAGTTTGTTTAGATAGGTTTATTCCTTAATCTTGTTTCGCAACAAACTGTAAATTGTTTGATACATATCAATAAACAATTTAGAAAGATAAAAATCGTGTGTTTGTATTCAACCCCCCCCCCCTCCCCCCCTTCTACAAACTTGTATAACCCCTTTGGGACCAACAAGTGGTATCAGAGCAGTTTGTTTAATCTAATAAACAAGATCTTGATTATACTAATCTCTTTTCTGTTCCTTGCTATTGTTCAGAATGGCTAACCCTACAAACACAAACTATATCGATAATGGTTCTCTTGCAAAACCCCCTAGATTCTCCAAAGATAACTTCAATCTTTGGAAAAATAGGATGATGCTCTTCCTAGAAGGTGTAGATCCCACTATACCTCACTATATCGAAAATAGACCATATGTCCCTTTCATGATTGACCCTGCTGTTCCTGTTACTGCTACTAGAGCTGCTATTCCTGAAAGAATCATCCCCAGGGAAGTCACTCATTGGACTGATGAGGACAAGAAGAAGGTGGCCATTGATACTAAGCCCAGATCCATCCTTTCTATGGCTCTTCCTGATGAAGTCTACCACTCCGTCACGAACCTGAAGAGTTCTAAAGCCATGTGGGACACTATATGTGTTCAATATGAAGGTACTTCTGAAGTACAGGATTCGAGAAATATCAGCCTGGTAAGACAGTACGAAAGTTTCATTTGTGGTAAGAATGAAACTCTTTCTGAAGTACATCAGCGGTTTAACTGTTTAATCATTGACTTAAAAACTGTTGGTAAGGAATATTCTAACTTTGAGATCCTGACAAAGTTTCTGGAACGTCTTCTTGAAAGTTGGGACGATTATTCTATGTGTCTTAAACTCTCAAAGGATCTGAAATCTATGACCCTTTCTACCTTATATGGCACTATGCTCAATCATGAGCAGTCGTGTCATCTTAAGAAGAATCTTGTAAAAGATTCCAAAAGCACACCTATTGCTTTACTCACTTTAGAGTTGGTGCCTACTCAGCGATCTACTGTAACTATCACTGAGTTAGAGTCTAACTCTGATGAATCATCAGAAGCTGATCCTTCAGAAATTGATGAGTCACTGGCCCTCCTGACTAATTCTTTCAGGAGATTCGCCAGAAAGAGTAACTTCAGAAGAAATAAAACTCTTTCCCTCACTGATAAGCCAAAATCTTCAATCCCTGTAGATAAGGAAACTGCCACTTGCTATAACTGTGAAAAGATAGGTCACTTTGCTAGTGAGTGCAGGTCAAAGAAAGTCTTCAAACCCTCATCTTCTTCCTACAATAAATCCTCTAATCCTAAGGCTAGAGATGACAAATACAAGAAGCTGAAAGAAAAATATGCAAAGCTGAAAAGCTTTAAGAAGAAAGGCAAAGGCATGATCGCTAAAGTTCATGACTGGGCTCTTTCTGATGAAGAATCATCTGACTCCGAAGATGATGATGAGGCCAATCTCTGCGTCATTTTCAAAATAGAAGAAGAGGAAGAAACAGCTGAAATTCCATCTACTTCTACCTCCACCTCTCAGGTATCAAATCTTTCCACTGATACTTCTACTTCAGCTGATAATGACGTTGATAGACGACGAACCGTCGATCTTTTGACTATTGATTTATATGATGCCATTAATGGCAATACCAAAGGTGAAAAACTAAATATTGATCTCGCTGAACAGCTAAAAAATTGTCATTTACAAATTGAAAAGCTTTCTAAAATTGAAGAAAATTTGAAAGATCAGGTCTGTATAAATCAAATCATTAGTATTGAGCCAGAAGAAGCTATTGCTGCATTAAAAACTGAAAAAGATACTGTTGAAGGATGGTGCAAATCCTCAACAACGATCACTGAGATAATTCGTGCTCAGGTTCCCCTGAGTGATAAAAGTGGTCTTGGTTATAAAGCTGATACTATAGAACCAACCACTGATCGTTCCATGCTCAAGTTTGGAATGTTCGTATCCTCAATCCCTGACACTTCTTTTTCTCAGTGTTCTTCTTCTAAAAATCCCATTCCTGAGGAAACCTCTACCTCAAGTTCTAAACTGAAAGGTAAAGAGAAAATGATTTTCCAAAATCCTCAGAAGGGTACCAAAGTACCTAAGCTGAAGAATGTTAAATCTTCAGCTAATCAATCCTCAACTTCTAAGGATAAGATTAATGAGCATGCTCAACGATCAACTCCTAGGATTAGGATTATTTTCTTAGCTAAGAATCCTGATGAACCTAAGGTTCCTCCAAGAGCTTATGCTAAAGGTATTCTTTGTGCAGGCCCTGCTCATTAAAAATTTCAACTAAAAATGCCTATGGTCCTAAAGCTACTTTTAGCTATAGGAAATGTTATCACTGTGGACTTACCGATCATATTGCAAGTAAGTGCCCTACAGCCACCAAAGCTGAAAAGTTAGCTAAGGTGAAGATCACTGCCCCCAATACAAAGAAGACCAATCCTGGTGCAAATCAGGTTAAGGTGAAAACAACCACTGAGGTTAAGAAATTAACCAAAGTGAAGACTGTCACTAAAGCTGAATCTTCAAATGCTGCGAAGATTGCTGAACCTTTAACTTCCACAACCACCACTGAGAAATGTGAGCCCATAGTAAAATGGGTGCCTAAATCAAACTAATCTTCCTTTGTTTGCAGGTCAGGAAGGATATCTGGTATCTCGATAGCGGATGCTCTAGACACATGACTGGAAAAAAGAACTTGCTCACTGAATATAAGGAAGAAAAAGGTCCCTCTGTGATCTTTGGTTGGAACGGAAAAGGCTATACCTAAGGGTTTGGTGTACTCTCTAAAGGTACAACAACCTTCAGAAGAGTCGCATATGTCGAAGGGCTGAAGCATAATCTTCTGAGCATCAGTCAACTATGTGATAAGGACTACAAAGTGTGTTTCACTAAGGAATCCTGCTTTGTCACTGACAAAAAGGAGAAAATCGTTCTTAGCGGATACCGTTTGGAAAATGTTTATGTTATAAACATGGACTCGACAACCACTGAGAATTCTTGTTTCTTCTCCAAGGCCTCATCTGATGTCAACTGGTTATGGCATAAGAGGCTCTCTCATCTCAACTTCAAGACACTGAATACTCTTTCTTGAAAAGAGCTGGTTACTGGTCTTCCTCAACATTCGTACGCTAAGGAATCTTTATGTTCAGCGTGTGAAAAAGGGAAACAAACCAAAGCTAGATTCAAGTCAAAGCACGTTTCCTCAGTGTCATCTCCACTTCAACATCTCCAAAAGGATTTATTTGGCCCTGTCAATGTGCAATCCATCGCTAGAAAGAAATATACCCTTGTCATCGTAGACGAATTCTCTCGCTACACCTGGGTCATGTTTCTCCGTGCTAAAAGTGAAACCTCAGAAGAACTGATGTCTTTTGTCAGTAAAATGGAAGTCCTGAATAACCTCATTGTACGCTCAATAAGAAGTGATCATGGGACTGAATTCAAAAATAGTTCTCTTGAAAATTTCTTTGAAAGTAAGGGTATTTCTCACAACTTTTCTTTAGTGAGAACACCGCAACAAAATGGAGTCGCTGAAAGTAGAAATCGAACGATCATCAAAGCTGCTCGTTCAATGCTCAGTGATTCTCATATACCTACTCAGTTCTGGGCAGAAGCTGTCAATACTGCTTGTTTTACTCAAAATAGGTCGCTGATTGTCAAAAGATTCAAGAAGACAACCTATGAACTTTTCCATGGGAGAAAGCCTTCAATTATCTTTTTTCACATCTTTGGATGTTAGTGTTTCATAATGAACAACATGGATGCCCTAGGAAAGTTTGATCCCAAGGATGATGATGGAATATTTCTTGGATATTCTTCAGTCTCAAAAGCCTTCAGAGTCTTCAATCGTAGAAGACAAACTGTAGAAGAAACAATCCACGTCACTTTTGACGAATCCCGTTCAACGAACTCAAGACCTTCTGTTGATACTGAAGAACTCAATCAATGGATGTTTTCTCATCTTGGGGACTCAGAAACTATTCCCAATCCTCAGGTCAACATCCTTACCGCTGAAGATGATGATCCTACTATCATCCTAAGCATGCAAACAAGTGAAGCTGAATCGTCATGGGTTTCAGCTGTTCCACTCAACATTGTTCCTGCTTCTAAACCATCTACCTCGGATATCTCATCTACATCTCATCAATTAGTGAATTAAATGCCATATGAATCTCTTCCTCTCCTGCCTAAAGTTGCTGAAGCTGCTTCTTCAGCTTCTCCAGAAGTTCAAATCGAGTCAGCGAATCATGCTCCGGCTCAACGATGTACTATTAATCATCCCATTGATTAGATTCTTAGTGATCCAAACGCTGGTGTTCAGACTCGACGAGGTTCAGGTAACATTTGTTTATTTGTTAACTTTATTTCTTTGATTGAACCAAAGAAAACAAATGATGCCCTCAGAGATCCAAACTGGGTCAGCGCTATGCAAGAAGAGCTGACAAAACTTGAAAGAAACAAAGTTTGGAAACTTGTTCCAAGACCATCTGACAAGTCAAAGATAGGCACTAAATGGGTCTATCGAAACAAGTTGGATGAACATGGAACTGTAACCCGCAACAAGGCTCGTCTTGTTGCTCAGGGATACAAACAAGAGGAAGGCATAGACTAAGACGAAACATTTGCCCCAATGTCAAGACTCGAAGCTATTCGTCTATTCTTAGCTTACGCTGTTCACAAAGACTTCAAGGTATATCAGATGGATGTTAAATCAGCATTCCTCAACGGAAGGCTGAATGAAGAAGTCTAGGTTGAACAACCTCTAGGATTCACTGATCCTAAGCATCCAGGTTATGTATATAAACTGGATAAGGCACTATATGGCTTAAAGCAAGCTCCTCGTGCATGGTATGACACTCTATCTACCTATCTCCATATTGAAAAATTTGAGCGTTGTAAAATTGATAAAACTCTATTTCCCAGGAAAGTAAAAGGTCATATCATTCTTGTTCAAATATATGTCGATGATATTATATTTGGTTCTACTAACCCTGACTTATGTACTCGTTTCGCTGAAAGAATGAAAGCTGAATATAAAATGAGTAAGATGGGTGAACTGACATATTTTCTTGGTCTTCAAATCAAACAGAATGAAAAAGGTACTTTCATTCACCAAGGTAAGTATGTTAAAGATATGCTGAAAAAATTTGATTTAACTCAAAGCTCAGCTATGAAAACCCCAATGGCACCGCCGCTGACACTAAACAAGGATCCTTCAGGAAAACCTGTTAATGTCACAGCGTACCGTGGGATGATCGACTCTATTCTATATCTTACAGCTAGCCGTTCTATATCTTACAGCTAGCCGTCCTGATATTATGTATGCAACTTGTTTGTGTGCACGATATCAACTGAACCTAAGGAATCTCATTTGATCACTGTAAAGCGTATTTTTCGATACCTTAAGGGTACTCCAAACCTAGGTCTTTGGTATCCCAAAAACTCAGGGTTTGATCTAATTGCCTATTCATATAGTGATTTTGCAGGATGCAAATTGGATAGGAAAAGCACCACAGGAGAATGTCAGCTCCTGGGTGGAAAGCTGGTGAGTTGGACAAGTAAAAAGCAAAATTCAGTGTCCACCTCAACCGCTGAAGCTGAGTACGTAGCCACTGGAAGCTGCTGTTCTCAGGTCTTATGGATGAAAAATCAACTATTAGACTATGACCTTCAGCTCTCCAAAATTCCAATATATTGCGACATCACTAGTGCCATCGCCATAGCAAACAATCCAGTGCTACACTCAAAGACCAAACGCATCAAGATCAGGTATCATTTTATCAGAGATCATGTGATAAATGGTGATATAGAACTTCATTTTATCCCAACTGATTTTCAGTTAGCTGATCTGTTCACCAAACCTCTTGATGAGACATGATTCAACTTTCTCATCAGCGAGCTTGGAATGCTGAACCTGGAAGAGTAAAATCTTCAGTGGTTCACATTAGATCAGTGATAATATGAACTGATATATCCCTATTAATCATCAAATCACTGAACAAATTGACTCACTAATATCAAGGTATGTTCTCTCTCTAATTCGCTGACACTCTTCTCAGCATGCCAGATTTCAAAATAAAATACATCGTTGAATATCTATTCCTTTCAGTGTTTCTTTTGAAATTCGTAAATCTCACCGATATTTCTAATCAGTGCTTCTTATTTTAAAAATGTCCATGAGCTTTTCAAAACCCTCAGAGGCACCTTAAAATATGAAAGGACGTTTGTGACGTCATCACAACAGAAAAACCATGGCATGCCTTTTCGTCTGACACACTCGCCCGTTTCCTTTTCTTGTCCAATAAGATTTAAGGGATGTGTCACGCGCCATCGTGAAAAACTTTTCCTTCTCTTAGTTTTTCTCTCTCTACTCTCACTATATAAACCCATCGAGTTTATATTTTTACCTTTTACGCGAACTTTCTCTCTAAAGCAAGAACTTACGGTTGCATTCGGATTATTTTCTCAAGAACCTGTTTATCATCTTCTACATCACGAAACAGGTTAACATCTCTTTTATTTCCCATCTAATAAACTTGTTTTTGGTCTTATTATTGTTATTAACATATCAAACAAAAGAACTTTCTTATTATAAAATCATCTTATTCATGGTTTTATGCCCACAATCTGTTTCCAGATTGTTCTTCGAGTTTATAATCAAAATCTTAAACTTGACACTTTCATATGTTTTTCCAGAATCCTTTCCATAAAAGGAAACTGGAAAACAAGAACCTTCACTAGTTTTTGTACCTCTTTTTCAAAACTAGTAACCTTAGTTTATCATTTATTTCTCCAAATGGAAACTGAAAAACCCTAAAAACCCTTATTTTGGAAACTTTTCCATTCTAAGAAGTCTTCTTCATCTTCCTCATCTTTGTGTATTCTGAACAGAAATGGCAACCACTGATAGTACAAGCGCTGCATCCCCTACCTCTTCTAACAAAGCTGAACTGACCAAGGCTCCAATGATGAAACTCTCAATGGACTAGATTACGTTCCATGGTAACAATCCCTATCCTCTACTGGAATTCCCTGCAAAGAAAATGGTCACTCATCTGGATGATGCAGTAAACTTTATCAAAACCTGTCCTCTGGCGACAGCTCTGACTATCAAGCCCTCTGCTCATAAAAACCAATTAGCTCAGTTTTGGTATACGGCTCATCGTATCCAAGTCTCCTCTACCAAAAACCCCAAGAAGAAGATCGATGCCATTGCCTTCGAGAGTGAATTCGACGGAACTAAGATCACCCCTGGAGCTATCCGACACGCCCTGAACCTTGCTTCAAGCTCAAAGGACAATATGTTCGTTCCTTTCCCTGATCCCAACACCAACGAAGGAAAAGCTGAAATCATCGCATTCTTGGACGCAATGAACTACAAATGGAACACAGTGAGAGATGACCTCCCTGAGAAGAAGATCACCACCGTCCTGAAAAGCAAAATGCCCAGCGAGATGAACTACATCTTCGCTCATCTCATCAGCTGTATGACAGCTAAAATCGGGTCCACTGATCAGGCCTTGACGACCCAATCTGCCATGGGTTGTGCACTGATGAAAGGTCTGCACGTGGACTGGGCTATTCCAATCTTTAAAGATCTGATGGAACGTGTCGAAGCCCCGAATAGACCAGCGAACGTCCCATACCCGCGATTTCTCAGTGCCCTATTCTTGCATGGGCTGAAAGACAAGTATCCAACCGGGGGAGACCTGAGAATTTCTCAGGTTGGCCCTAAGGTACTCGACTACAAACCACTCACCAACGAGGTACGTCTCTTTACTCTCTTACCTCTTCTCCGCCCCTCTATTTCTTCTATTTTTGCGGCTATCTCCTCGGTAGCAGTCGTCCTAACCACTAGTGCCCAGGCCGCAACCACCACTTCATCTCGATAGAGAAAACAATCTAAATCCTCACTTGGCATCCATAAGACCAAGAAGATCTCCACGGAGAAACCCCCCAAGCCTTCCCAGACTGAAGACTCCACGTCGGTCCCTCTAATGACGACGCAAGAAAGTTTTGTGGTACACTCCGCCACATCCGCCGAGCCACCCACTTCCATACCCATTTCAGTGACCCCATTCGCTGAAATTTTTATGGATCCCCCACTCTCAGTGCCTCCAAGTACTGAAGAGATTTTCCTCAGCAGATCCAACACTGAATCTGCTACCCACACCCTCTTCTCAACCTTTGTTCCTCTCTCATCTTCTTTGGTCACTCCAAACTTCATAATTCCCCCACTCTCAACCTCAGGCGGCATTCACCTGAGTGACACAACGGCTGTTGATCTTCAACAAATGATGGATTAAAATCAAGGACCTGTGGCTCTCAGCTTCAACCAAACATGAAAGACGATATGGAGACTTTTACTGGTCACCGTAATTTCCACACCTTCTCCAACCCGCTTCCAGGTATACATAAAACTCCTCTCTCTGAACCCCCAACTTCTGAGCTTTCCTTTGTTCACAAGTTTTTCTCTGTTACAGGTCCTAATTTGGGCACCATCAACAACTCTATCATGGACTTGTCAAAAAAGGTGGAATCTCTCACCACCACTCTCTCCACAAACTCTTCAGCGGTTACAGACGCTAAGAAAGCTTTAAAGAAACTCACCACTGAGGTGAAAGAGAAGGCCTACATCGCTGACTTGCAAAAACTGGAAGGTGGCTTCTGCATTGTTGCTGTAGCTCTCACCGACAACTCCTCCTCCCTCAACACTTTAAATGCCACTAACGACACCCTCTCCAAAAACTTCACCACCCTGTCCAGCGAAGTCACATCGCTCAAGACAGTGGTCGGCAACCTTCAAAGAGAGCTGTCATCTCTAAAGACGGAGGTGGGCACCCTTACCTAAATGGTGGGTACTTCCAATAATATACTCCAACAGATCTTGGACCGCCTGACTGTTCCAACCGTTCCACTATCCCACTTTTCTCAGGATGACCGGGAAAAGCTGGAAAAGGTGGTGGACCACGTTCAGAAAAACAACCCTGCTTTGTCTGGCCTTGAAGACAAGTAACAGCGGTTGAGCGTCGTTTAGGTTCCCCTGGCCAAGAAGACAGGGAGCCTAGACACTCTGTTGCTATTGCTGTTACCTCCCCCATCCATCATGTGGAAGAGGGGGAGAAGACTCAAGAAGAAACTCGAGAAGACCTTCCCCATGAATCTGAGGGGGAGGAAGCTGCTGATAAACCTCAAGGAGTTGAAAACCTTGAGGGAACCGAATTCTCTAACCCTGCAAATTCTGAGGGGGAGAATGTCGAAGAACAGGTGAATTCTCCAGTGCTTGTTGACTCAGATGAAATTGCTGAATCTGAGGAAGAAGAAGATGATGAAGATCTGGATCTTAAAGACGACAAACCATCATCCAATAATGATGATGATGACGATGATGATGATGATGATCTTGATGGCTTCGTCTTCCAGCCCAAGACCAAAATGACCCCAACTCTTAAAGGGATAGTTATCAAAGAATCAGGGGAGGGGACCACCAAAACCAAACCTGCATCGTCTGAAGCTGATAAAGGCAAAAACAAAGGCCTTGCAAAATAAGACAACTTGGGTATTTTCTTCAGCAAGCCACTTTGTCAGGTAATTTACTTATTCTTCCCTTACACTGCATCCCTCCTCTATCCTTTCTCAACCTCAGTTCTACTCTCACAAAAAACCACTAAACACTTAACCCATTCTTTCTCTATCTCTTCTCCCAAATGATCTTACCTCTGTGATCGTTTTGTTTCAGCTAGTCCTCTCTCCTGCTTGAGGGTCAAGATGAAGCTCCTCCTACATCATCGATAATCCCAGCCCCGAGTGCTGATGAAATAATCCTGGTCTTCGACTTTGCTGAGACTGATGAACCTGAAGAAGAACTGCTCTCGCACAAGAAAAGACCTACCTTGGTTCCTCAAAAGCCAAGTGAAGAAGAACTGAAAAAGAGAGCAGCCATGATTCAAAAGCTTGAGGATCAGCGCATTGTTCCTTTTCATCTCAACATCCTTTCAAAAAGGGAAATCGTTGAATCCCTCAGAGCTGAAAAACTCCTGGATGAACGAAAGAAGGCTGAAGAAAAAGATAAAGAATATGCCTTAGAACTTGCTCAGCGTTCAGTCAGTGATCCAGACCTGAAGAAGTTCCCTGTTGCTGTTCAACAAAAACTGATAAAGGACGCATAGAAGATCAACCAGGAAAAGACCAAAGTTAGTGACACCATACTGGACTGGTGCAAGAAGATGTGCCACTACAGAAGTCATGGATCAAGGATAAGTGTTGTAAACATAAAAGGGAGATGTGCTATAAAATATGCTAAAAAGGTACTGATTGTTCATGTCCAAGTAGTCAGAGAAAACAGCTACTTCAGAACTTGCTATATGTCAGACCTGGATAAATTCGGTTTCCCTGAATGGTTGGAAATGAGAATTGCAATTCAGCGATCCCGCTCTTCTTTCAAGACCGATGTTGAAAAAGCCATAAACAGGCTGATTGACTTGGTAACCTCAGCGGTTGATATTCCTCCTCCACCATTTCAGAAGAAATGAGCTGCTCCAAAGAAGAAAAAGACTCCTTCCTCTCCAGGCCCGGCAATAAGAAACGAGACAGGGATTGATTTCTCTCGTGAAGCAGTTCTTGGCCCTACCCCTGATCTCTCCGGACTCGACATATCTCTACCTCCTGATGAAGACTTCGTCCCTGGTAAGGTTATCAACAATCCTTATGTCATTTTCTTCTATGACTTCAGTAGTCGTGAATGCTTTCAACGCATCTCTGAGTTATACAAAATTCCGATCGAACAACTCAGAGATTTACTTTACTGGTGCGTATACATACGCAGTCTACTTGGATCACTCCTAGAACCCCACATCTACCGCGAAGCAAAGAAAAGACGGGAACAGGGAGTCACAGTCCCTGATTGGATGATTCCAAAGACTGATTCTCTTGATGAGCTCGTCAATAAAGAACCTGAGTAGCTGATAAGATCATATTTAGTAATTCTTCTATCTTTATCAGCTTGTAACTTTTTGTACTTGTAATTATTATTCGATGTACTTGTAATTTTTCCACTTCCCTCTGTAATCTATACGAAGTTAAATGAAAATTTTCAGTGAATGTCCTTTATCCATCTATACTTAAAAAGATCCCTGAAAACAGTAAATGGGACAATTATTTTATGAGTCATTTTTATCCTTATGTTTTCTTACTTAGCAATTTTCCTTTATTGCTATGTCATCATCAAATAAGGGGAGATTGTTGATCCAAACCCTCAGTAATGACTCTAAGAAACACTTAGTGAAAATTGTAAGTAGACAATATGTATTAATATTTTGTCATCAAAGAAAATATATTAAGTCTATTTAGTATCGCTGATGAAAACATACGCTTTAAATTATACATTCAGCAAACACTGTTCATCAGTGAGCCCTGAGCCTGTTCAGCCTCACTGATGATTGCTGATAGTTTAAGTTGTTTACTTATGATTCCTGAAGACAAGATTCACGTCAACCATGTTCTACGCTGAAGTCGAAGATCAAGCCAAAGAACCAACGACTAAGTCTACTAGTGAACTGATGCGGATATCAGCAAAGCAAAGACTTGTCCACTCAACGTGAAGTTTCAAGTAGAAGACTTCAGCGAACGTTGAACTTTATCATTCGCTGATAAAGAATCATTCAGCGATCGCTGATCATGAAGCCTCATCTACAAGCAACTTTTTTCTTATCCCCTTGCACGCCTTTTGTACGATCTGTCAGAACGGATATCCCTTTTGTCCAGAATTGTACAACCAACCAGAGGCTGCCACGTTCATCATACGGCCACTAGGTTGTCTACTGAAGTCAAACCATGCAACCAACCAGAGGGTGCCACGTATAAAGGTGTACTGTTGTGCATTAAATGCATGTAGTATATAAAGGAAACCCTACTTCATTTGTGAAGTGCTCGAACCTTTCTCCTCGCTGAACTTACTGTGTGATAGAATACTCTCCTTAGTATTCTAGCTTTTATTAATCTCTATTTCTAGTGCAAGAAGTCTTAGTGATTCTCATAGTTTGTTTAGATTAGGTTTATTCCTTAATCTTGTTCCGCAACAAACTGTAAATTGTTTGATACATACCAATAAACATTTTAGAAAGATAAAAATCGTGTATTTATATTCAACTCCCCCTTCTACAAACTTGTATAAACCCCTTTGGGACCAACAGAGACAAGCATCTGTTGATAGATGGTTGAATGTCTGGGCGGTTGTGCAATTGCGTCGCATGGTCTACAACGTCTTTTTCAATACCCAGGTTGAACGAATGAGACTGCATAGATGATGTGTTCTACCTGGGAGACTCTGTTGTAGGTAAGGCCTATTCTATTTTGTTTCCTTGTCACATGCTATTGATTTCTTTTGCTTCTCCGTTCTCTTAAGCTCACATTTTCTATATTTTCAACTATTTCTCCTTCAACTCTCCTTATCACTCCAACAACGGCTGGGGGATCAGATGATGTAGAATGTATGACCGATGATGATCCAGCTTCAAAATGTGGGGGACAATGACCAATGCATATAGGAATCAGGCGAAACTGTTGATCATGGTCCTCATCGGACTCCGTGCTATCATCATCAGATTCAGATGTAGCTGTAATGGCTGTATATTTACTCTCAGTTGCGACATTGGAGGCCTCGTCTCTAATCTGAATGTCATGGAGTGTTGCATCAACCTCGGGGATCTCCATTTGGGCTTTTTTGATGGCTACTAGCTTGTGAGTCCACGACACCGACCTCTTCCATTCCCCTATCCAAATTTTCCCTCGACGTTCCCCGTCCCGGAATCCCAACATCCTAGACCTGCTCGCCTAGACCTAAAGGACCCTCACCGTGCTACGGTGGTGCTCCGTGGGGAGATCATGTCAGTTCTGTCTGGACCAGAGAAGCATGAATGCCATAACGATGTGTATATGCTAACATACTCGGTGCCGTAGGACTAACGTAGGCTAGCAGGCTGTCAGGAATGCGTATTGGAGCAATGTTGTCAAGTTCATCTTTGTTAGCTAAATGATGTATACGATGTTCAAAACATACCTGGTGTTCTAGTCATCGTGAAATGTCTCCATTTCCATACACCGTGCTCTGGATTGCAATATGTAGGAAGCGCATGAATGGATTGAAGTTGTGCTTTCTTGAGTTGATGTTGTCTTGGACATTTTGAACTAGTTCGTTCCAGAGGATTCTAGCAATGTCAACATGGCAATGAAAATTCACACCGTGGAACAGGCATAAGAAGCCTATGCTACAATGGTCTATCCCTATGGTCTTAGAAGAGAGACAACGGTTGAGGATAGAGAAAAGTGTGTACCACAACGGTGTTAGGTATTTTCGTTTGAACTCAGTAGCTCTGGTGAGTTGGTTTGAGTACCCAAGAGATCTGATGTCAGTACATGGTTGATCTTCTGATATCTCATGATAATATGTGACCCGATAGAAAAAACCATTAGGAGCTGGCAAGTCAAGGACTCTCCATAGACGATCGTGTGTTAAGAGAAAGTTATAGGTGTCTATGAAGCCTTCTAGTCAGTTTTCATGTCCCATTGGTACGAATCGGATGTTGCTCCACAACTATGTAAAGTATAGGAATGGAACATTGGCAGTTTCTGTGAGCGCAAACCAAAGGGGGTGGCCTTTGAGAAACTCCACGATATCGGGTGCCGACAGTGGAAGGCCTCAACATCTAGATGATTATTGTTTGGTTGTATAGGCATGTAAGCAATTGGATGGATAAGCATCTCATCCGCATTCTGAGCAATGGTAGAATGAGAATGCAATGGTAGAAAGGCGCTAATGGCCGGGATTGGGTTCTCATCATCAGAGAGATGATGGGAGTCATTCTGCTCTTCCCTAGACAGGTTTAGTACCTGAAAATGAGTTGTTAGCGCAAAGTGTCCTGTCAGAGAACCTTGGTACTAACACGGAGTATGAGTAGCACTTAGACATAGTCTAAGTGAGGTACTCCCGTATGAGCATAAGATGCAAAGTACCAAATGACAACGGTAAAAAAATAGGTGGTTCCCAGATAAGAGTTATGCGGGAATAGGATCTACCAGGGTTTAATATCATCCGGGAATTTGGGTTACCCAGGAGCCAGGTTCATCCGGGAACTAGTTTCATCTGGCAGCTGGAGTCACCCGAAAACTAGTTTCATCCGAGAAACCAATGTTAACCGGGAACTAGTTTCATCCAGGGACCAGGGACTTAGAACAATCAACAAGCAGATAAAGAACCCTATAAATCCAAACTTGCTTGAATCGATGGAAACTTAAAATCAAGCCTACAGATGTGATCGACTTTGGTTTGTAAGCATGACATTGTGGTCTATAGAACTAATCTTGACCACAAACGGGTTTGTATGAAACCCTAATCGATTCATGTGGAGTCCAACAGTCGTGGTCTCCAAAACCTTCGAAATCGATCGATCCAAAGATCGAATCGAATTAGTGTTTGTGTGATGTGTGTGAATGATGATTGAGAGAATATACCTGAGTCGCTTAGGCTTGGAATCGGCAAGTTACGAAGATCGAAGAGTGCATGTGTGAGAATCGCACGTAGTGAGGTTTTAGAGTGAGAGATGAAAAGACTTTCAGATGGAAAAAAAATAACAAGGTACATGGAGGGCACCTTTTTAAAAAAACTGAGAAGTCACGACCATTTAAAAAAATTGGCTTAATGTCAAAGTCAATATCTCATCAAAGTCAAACTCCCGCTTAAGCTTCATCCGGGAATCGATACTCCCGGATAAGCATCTTACGGGAAGAGGGTATCCGGATGAGATTTGTCAGGGAAAAAGGTATCCGGATAAGGTTTGTCCGAGAAATAGGTATCTCGGATAAGCTTTTTCCGGGAAGTGCATGTCCTGGATAAGGCTGAGCCCTTGGAAAACTTTTGAACTTTTCAACCCTTTGACATTTTAAGGCATTTTCTAACTTTTAGACACTAAGGTTTTCAAAAAATATACTCCCACTTAAATGGTGCATTATAAGTCATAAATTTACCATTAAGGGTTCGTACGCATTTAGCGAATGCCATTGTACTTCAACACTCCCCCTCAAATTGTGTATTAAAATTTTTTTAAAGAGAAAGATTGCACACTTAGGCGACAGAGAGTTCACACAAAGACTTTGAAAAGGGTAAAAAGGTCTCCTCCTCAACAAATGAATATAAACGTACTTACAAATATGCAAGCACTATGCTCGCCCTGAACACATGAACACATTATAAACGCATAGATATCAAGAAATAAGAATAATGAAACAAAAATTTCTAAGAAGGAAAGAAAAACAATACAAAAGTTTAATACAGTATGAGTACGGTACAAATAGAATTCAGTAACTAAGTATTGCAATATGATTATCCATAGAACAAACACTGGGTGAGAAAACCACAGTTCTAATTTACTAAAGAGAAGTTGTACCAGAATCATACAAGGGTTAAACTTTCAGATTAAGCATACCTATCTTGGATTCCAGATAACTAAACCATTTTTCGTAAAGAGGTCGATTAACTGATGCTCAATATTTCCAAAATAAAGTTCTTTCGTACCTCTTTCGATGTGATCCATAATAGAGTTATACCAAACGTCTATGTGTTTTGTTTTCGTATGTGGAACAGATAGCTTGATATTGTGATGGCGCTCTTCGAGTCACAGTATATGGGTATCTTTGAGTAGTGGAATCCGTAGTCCTTGAGCTGGGTTCACATCCAAATCACTTGCGAGCAGCAACTTGCGGCAGCGACATACTCCGCTTCAGCTGTAGAGGTGGACACGCAGTTCTGCTTATGCCCAGCTGACAAGCTTATCTCCTAAGAACTTGACGTGGTCGGAGGTACTCTTCCTATCCAACATACTTCCGACATGCTCTACATCTGAATACGCCGTCAATTCAAAACTTGTCTCTTTCGGGTACCACAAGCAAGATCAGCAGTACCTTTTAAATACCTAAGTATACGCTTAACAACTATTAAATGAGAATATTTAGGTTTAGACTGGAACCTTGAACAAATAAATGTAGAAAACGTAATGTCAAGCCTACTTGCCATCAAATACATTAACGAACCTATCATTCTTCTATAGGTTTAAAGGTCCACGTCCTTTTCGCTAGGATCATAGTGCAACTTAAAACCCGATGCCATTGGAGTTTTCATGGGTGAACAACTTTCCATCTAGAAAGTGTGAAGAATATCCGAGATGTACTTAGACTGATTGATGAATATTGTCGTCGACAGTTGTTTAACTTGGAGGCCCAGGAAAAACATCATCTGACCCATCATACTCATTAGAAAGACAACATAATTTGGTGATGCGAAAAACCCCATCGAGGGTTAAAACCGCGATCGACTATGGAAGTCAACGGTCCACTATGGTCGTCAAACAGGGACGGTGTTCTTTAGTAACAAGTGTCGTGAGTACAATAGATTACAATTACGAGAGAAATAGACTTAATTGTAAAATTGTATCATGCGTCGTGTGAAAATAATGCTTCATCGTGCGTTTCTTCGAAGGAGAACGTATGTAGTTGCTTGAGAGCTTCAAATGTGCTTCTGGTTAATCTTGCGTGTCTTTGAGAATGACTTGTCCTTGAAAGTGTCTTTGAGCTTGATATTTACAGGTTTTGGCGTCATTAATGGTCTTCATAGATGAGAAAACGGTCCTAGGATTGAATGCGCTTGATTGCTGTCTTCAGTTATGACCGTTGTCATTCATTATGCTTGACCTGCATTAAATATCCATAAAAGAAACACTTGTCGACCGTTAGTAAGTTAATGTCGAGGATAATCATACGACGGTAGCGTGTTTCGGTGGATAATCCGGTTGTGCGTCGAAGATATCTTATTGGCGACGATTAAATTTTAATTTATGAGGTAACTGAATGGGAACGTGTTAACCATTGAGTCGTTCCTGGTTCGAAAGGAACCGAATCAGTTCGAAGGTAACCGAAAAGTCGATAAGATCATCGACGTTATGATGACGTATGGCATGTGGATGACAACCATATGACAGGTGTCGTTCATCCGACGGTGGCATGCGAAGAGTCAGGGGACATATGTCAATCATCCGACGGGTCGACCTGACACAATGGAAACCATATAAATAGGGCTCGAATCCGATATCTTCCTTTTTACGCTTCCTCCATTTTAGAGAGAGATTTATCTGCTAAACCTACAAAAACTTAACCCTTTCTTTCTTTCGATCAGGGTTTTAGAGATATAAGGTATGATCTTTGTTTCTGGACCTTTATGCACGTTATGTCTTTAGCTAGGAGACGCACCAAGAACTGGGATTTGAAAAATCTATTTCTATCATTAGTTAACACCCCATACTTCATTATGTCTAGTGAGCCACCGAGCACCATTGTCTCTGATGAGAGTTTAACGGCTTTTATGACTTTGGTCGAGATACCCGTGAGTGTTGAGCTTTTCTCGCCCGACCATATTCGTCCTGAGGAGTTCCCCGATGGATATTTCATCTTATATGAATATCCATATAAAATAGGATTCAAATGGCCTTTTTCTCCCTTGGCCAGAGCGTTCTTAGATCAGTTCAACCTTTCTCCTCGACAGACGATGCCGCAACTTTGGTGGGTCGTTCAGGTGATCGAAAAGATCCCGTTAGGGTGGGCCGCCTCATGTCGGTCAATGATATTTTGACGGCCTACATGGTGAACGAGGATAGGAACCATCGCTACAACCTCTACCCAAGGTTTAGGGGTGAGAAGTCCTGGTACAGAACACCGCGGTCAACGATAGTGGATGGAAAGCCCGATACGTCTTGTGTCGGCTGAAGTCGCTCGACCAGACGGACGAGGACTCCTCTTGGGTCGCCACTAGATGGAACATCGAGGGTAGGCTTTCTGTCATGTGTGAGTTTTTGCGTCTATTTTTTTAACTGCATTGACACATTTTCTCTATGTTTCAACGATCGACTTCAACAGGGTTGAGGCTCGTCCTAACACTCAAGAAAAGATCGACAGATTCTTGAGTAGCAGCGTTCGAGAACACTCATTCTACACTGCCCGTGCCTTAGTCGATGAAGAATCTGACATCTAGGTGATAGAGGCGATTGGGGCCCTTAACTCAAACTCTTTCCATTTTCTTCCTAATCCTTTTCTTGTTTTTCGGTTTCAGGTGGATCTGGCTAGATGCCATTCCATGGCCTCCTGAACAAGGAGGCTCAGCTCCTTTTGGCTAATAAAGACAAGGAACTGAAAAGGAAGGCCCTCCGACTTCTGCGTTGGGGGTGAAAAAGATGAAGACAACGCCCTTCTGGAGGTAACTATCGTCAAAAGGTGGCCACCCGTCGAGGGTCGCCACTCCGGAGAGGACGAAGGCATTGTAGAACGCGATCGACGCTAAGCTGGTGAGCGTTGCTCCCCTTGAGGTGTCAGGCCCTTGGACGGGCGAGTCAACCCCATCTGGGGTCGACAAGAGGAAAGGGCCCGAGGTCGAAGGGTCAGCCGAAGTCTTGACGGTAACTTTTACTTTACTGTCGGACTTTATGGTGGATGGCGTCCTGGACAGGGTGAAGATATTTCCCCATTTGGGGAATTATTTGGCCCCGTCCTTCCGGGATCGCTATTGGGGTGTGTTGGTCGACGAGACCGGGTTGCACATCGCCGGACTATCATTCATGGCAAGTGTCGTACATTTTTCTTGCGTCTTTTGTTTATACTAACTTATCTGTTTTTTCTTAGGCATTTCAGGCGTCCTTGTGCCTGTATAAGAAATTGAACGAGCCCAGATAACTGCCTCCCATTCCACAGAGAAAATGCACAAGGCCCAAGACGGGGAACAGAGGGCGCGGGAGCAGATACAGGCGGCATAGGCCAAGGTCGAGTCTCTTTCGTCGAGGCGCAGAACCTTCTAGAGGCCTCGGCGAGGGAACAATACGACCTCCAAAGTCGTCTGGAGGCGCCTAACAATAAGGGTTCTGCGTCTAAGGCAGAAGTCACGACGACCAAGGATCTTCTCACCGTGCACGAAAAATAGGTCGAAGACCTTGAGTCGTCGGTTAAGGCGAATGAGGGGACGATCGTCGAACTGGAGGACAAGCTCCTCTGTTTCGAGGCCTTAAGTCGTTTTAGAGTTAAGGCGTCGATCATGCATCGCCACATCCGGGGGAAGAACCCCATGGCGAACGCGGAAGCATAGGTCGCCACTTATATGGAGCAGATTGGGTCGGAACAAGACCTCGACCAGGAAGATGCTCTCGAGGAGGACGATCCTATAGAGGTTGGAGTTGGAGGTGGCAACGAAGGAGTCGTTCGCGATCAAGAGTATCCTTCCTTGGTCGTAGTCAGATTATTTTCTTTCTTATGTAATTTTCTTAGGACGACTTTTGGTGGTCGTGTCCTTTACTTGTAATTTTTTGGCAATATCAATACAAGTACTTTTGTTTAATGATTTTTTTTGTCGAATGTTTTATTCATCACGCGGTTTATGTATTAGCAATAACTTGCGATAACATAGCAATCACGTAACAAGGAAATAAAAAATGTATTTGAAAAACATCAATAACATAGATCGTGCGATAGAAGCATTAATTAACACGTAGCTAGAATATAAATCATGCGAACGAGGCATTCTACAAATATCATGCGACCGAGGAGTTTTACAAAGATCGTGCGACTGAGGCTTGCTGAAATCTTTTAAGCCTTAAACCTGGAGTCGCAAGACTTGACATGTGCTTTCGAGATCGTGCGATCCTGCGACACATCATTCATTAGTGGTTGGTCGTTGGCTTAACAAACGACCCTCTGATGCAGAAGCTAGTAACCGATATGAGGAATAAATCGAAAGGAAAACAACAATCTAAAAGAAGTACTTTTTATAGGCACCTTTTTCTACGACCTCAGAAATGCGATAGGGACCTTCCCACTTAGTGGATAACTTACATGCGTTTGGTTCCTTGGTGTTTTGGAATACACGTCGAAGGACAAAATCGCCTTCTTGGAAGACTTTGATTTTGATATTTTTGTTGAAGTGTCATTCGACCACTTGTTTCTGGGATGCCATTTTGATAAGAGTAGCTTGTCGTAGTTCTTTTAGAGCGTCGAGGTCATAACTTAGGTCTACCAAGTTATGATCGACAGAGGTGTGTCGAGACGTCGGTAATCGTGTCTCGACAGGCAAGACCGCTTCGCACCCGTAGACTAAAGAAAATTGGGTTTGACCTGTGGAAGTACGTGGTGTCGTACGATTGGACCATAGGACCGATGAGAGTTCTTTGACCCATCGTCCTTTTGCAGCTTTCAATCGTTTCTTTATCGAGTTGATTATAACCTTATTGCATGATTCAGCGAGTCCGCAAAAACACTGAGTTCAATCACTTATGAATTGTGATCCGTTGTCGCATACGATTTTGGATAGGATTCCAAACCTACAGATAATGTTAGTCTGGATAAAGAGATGACTTCCTTATCCTAGACCTGGGAGAAAGCCGCTGCTTCTATCCATTTAGAGAAATAATCTGTAAGAACTAAGAGGAATACCTTTTGCCCAGGGGCAGGTGGTAGCTTACCGACGATATCCATTCCCCATCTCATGAAGGGCCATGGGATTAAAGTCGAGTGTAAAGGTTATGAGGGTTGATGAGACATTCCTGAGTGTTTTTGACAGGCGTCGCAGCCTTGGACGTACCTGATCGCGTCTTGTCGTAAGGTTGGTAAAAATAACCTTGATGTGAGACTCGGTTTGCCAGACAACGACCTCCAGAATGATTGCCACATTCTACGTCGTGCATTTCGTTCAGGATGGTTTGCATTTGATCATTGTTAAGAACGCATCGTAAGTTTAGTCCTATTGACGATCATCGATAGAGTCTATCGCCGATCATAAGATACTTAGAACCTTTGAATCTAATTTTGCGTGCTTCCATCGATCATCTGGTAATTGGTCGTGTATAAGATCATTCTTAATATCGCGCGACAAGTCGTTTTCATCGTCGAGGACGTGGATGTCATTATCGTTTTCGATTGATGGAGCGGTAAAATGGATCATGTGGATGTTATCCAAGGTTAGCTAAAGCATCATCCAGTGCGTTCTGGTCTATCATGATTTGCTCGATTGAGAAAGGTTTGAATTCCTCTAATTATTCTTTGGTCGTCTTGAGGTATGCCGTCATTTTGGAATCGTTTGCCGCGAATTCTCCATTCATTTGATTCATGACAAGGAGAGAATCGCTTCTGACGTGTAATCAAGTTACCCCCAAGTCTCGTGCCATTTTCATACCTACGATCAATGCTTCATAAACAGCTTCATTGTTTGTGGCTTTGAAATCACATCGTATGGAGTACACCATCTTGCCCCCCTGTGGCGACTGTAAGACGACGCCTAGTCCTGCCCCGTGGCGTTGGACGATATGTCAACATGGAGTGTCTAGGGTGTGTCATCGAGAGTTGCCACAGTATCTGCCTGTATATCTGCGTCCAGTTCTAGACTCAAATCAGCAACAAAATCTGCCAGGACCTGTGATTTGATCGTCGTCCTTGGTTTGAAGTCTATGTCATAGATATTGAGATAGACACTCCACTTCGCCAGTCGACCTGCTAATTCTGGTTTTCTTAATACAGACTTGAGATGGGATTCGAAGTAGTGTCGAAGCTTCTTTGCAGCAGTGATTAGTGCTAACAATAATTTTTCCATGGACGAATACCTGGTTTCAGCGTCTAGCAAAGACTTACTGATGTAATATATCGGAAGGTTGGCATTTGTTGTCTTCTCGTGTTAGAACAACACTTACCGAGTTGGAAATGACTGCCAGGTACAACTGCAGGACTTCATTGTCTAAGTTTTGATAACAGGGGTGGCGATGCCATGTATTCTTTCAGCTTTTGTAGAGCTTGTTCGTGGTCGTTCGTCCACTCGAAGCCCCTGTTTTTCCTTAAGACATTGTAAAACAGATGACATTTATCGGAAGATCGAGAGATAAACCTATTTAACGCAGCTATCCGACCGGTAAGGCGTTGGGCCTATTTAAAGTTTCTAGGCGACTTAATGTCGACGATCGCCTTTATTTGATCTGGGTTAGCTTCGATACCACGTCGTGTCACCATGTAACATAGAAATTTCCCAACGCTGATGCCGAAGGAACATTTCGTCGGGTTGAACTTCATTTGATACTTCCTGAGTACGTCGAACGACTTCCTCAGCTCTTAATCTTCTATACTCCCCACGACGTAGGGAATTTTATCGTCTGATGATACGTCGAAGGTACAACTTTCATATTGTGGATCTATGGTCGACCCAGAATGATATTGTAAACTGAAGAGCAGTCGATCACACTGAACTTGGTTTGCTTGTTGACTACTTTGGCGTACACAAGAAGAGTAATTTCCTCGACGGTACTAGTCGAGTCTCCATTGAACCCTACCAAGATTACAGTTGTTTGGGAAAAATCCACACCTCACGACCGACGATGAAAAATACATATGACATTTATGTAAGACCATTCTTGTATTAAGATAAGGTCCTGCAGATTCATTGCTATCGAATATTTGGTCGTACATTTCTACGATGGTCGTAAGTTTCTTACGACCGACGTCCAAGACTCAAGACGGTCGTACAGTCGTACTAACCGTTTACAGTCAACAACCGTTTTCTTTGTTCCATTAATGCAGGTCTAAAAGCAATCATGGTACAACGGTCAGAAACGGATGAGCTCTTAATGACAATAAAGGCCCAGCAGCGGTTATAAGCATACCATCAAAGCACATTTAATGTCTCCGCAAGCTATATAAGGACCTGAACATCATAACATCCAGGATCTGAACTCAACACTTCTACACTTTTAATATTCTTACATCAGAGCATTTGAACAAGTATCGCTCACGCAAGCTTCGCACGACGAGCAGTTCATCTCGCACGACAATAGTTCATTTCGCACGATTTATGCACGACACACGATATTAGCCTACGATTTAGTTTATTTTTACTTTTATTGTAATCTATTGTACATACGACACTTGTTACAAAAGGACATCACCCCTGTTTGGCAACCATAGTGCACTGTTGTCTTCCCCAATTCGGCCGCGGTTTTTTCCCTTGTTTGGGTTTTCCGCGTCACCAATTCTCCTGTCTTATTTATTTTTACATGCGATTGTGTTGTTTGTCTTGAGATCCTTTTCTTTAGTTGTTAAAAGCTCCACATCAACCTTAAGTTATCCTTTGGGTTATTTTTGGCATTAACAGTTTTGCGCCCACCGTGGGGCCCCATCTACAGAAAAGCTCAAGCCAAACGTACATCACTCTAACAATCTTGTGAAGTTTTGTTGTTTTCAGGAAAATGGAAACTCACCAAGATCCCATGGCTCAGCTTTACGTAGAATTGAAAGCAGCACGGAATCAGATTCAAACTCTGAACGAGTAGAACCAAAAGGCAGCCGCAGAAATTGCTTCCCTGAGGAATCCAGCGATTGGCAATTCCTTTGGACCTCAGAACGGTCCCCGACCTTCAGGTGTACCTTTCATAAGGCCAGCATTCCAAGCAGGTCCAGGGCCATTTGTCGGCAATCCCCCCTTGGGTCAGTTTCCTCTGCAACATTTGAGGACTCCCCCGATGTACAATGGAGTCGTACCATTTCACATTCCTACCCTTCGGCAACCCACGATGACGATTCCTATGAACTTTGTTGGTCTCGGAGGGTTATACAAGTTTGTAGAAGGGGGGGGGGGGTTGTATACAAACACACAATTTTTACTTTCTAAATTGTTTATTTATAAATCTCAAACAATTTACAACTTGTTGCGGAACAAGATTAAGGATTAACCTAATCTAAACAAGTTAAGAACACTAAGTTTCTTGCACTAGAAATAAGCTAGAAGGGAGATAAGGAAATTACGAATAATATCCTAACAAAAAGATAGAGAGAAAGAAGATGGTCGAGCACTTCATTTATGAAGTAGGGTTCTTCTAATATACTGCATGCATTTAATGCACATCAGTATCTCTTTACACGTGGCAACAGCTGATTGGTTGCATCAGTCTACAATAACATGCCCATCCCGGAATGACTAAAGCACCCGAGCATGTAAATAACAATAATATGCAATAAAATGCATCAAGTTGCAATAAATGCAAACTGTAAGTCCAAGATTTACTCTTACAAGCAATACAACAATGTATGAAACAGTAATTGAGAAGTAATATTAGCAAGCCCAATTTTATTCAATGAAGAACAGAATTACATATCTTAGAGAGAGAGAATCTCAAAGATTACAAAGAGATAATACAAATATATTCGGGAAAATCAGTTAGCAATGTAGTGCTAACTACTATATATACTGCAACGGAAATATTAAAGCTACAGTACAAATATGAAAGACTAATAGGAACAATACACGTGTCCTAATTAGTTAACTAAACACTAAGGAAAGTATCTAGTTATAAGTTCTGAACAGGTAGTTCAGAACTTCTGAACGTTCTTCTGACAAGGCTTCTCAGAACTTCTGGCTCTACTTCTGACTCTTCTTCTCAGACTTCTGACTCTTCTTTTCAAACTTTCAAAGCGATCCTTCTGAGCCTTCTTAGTCAGAACTCTGACCCTTCATATCAGAACATCTGAGTCTTCTCATCAGACCTTTCACACTTAGTTTATTTGATAAATCCCAAATCTAGCACAAAGTAATGAACAAGTGTAGAGAGAATCTAGAGAGCAATCTTGTCATCCATATATTGATTTCAAAGTGTAAAATGACAAATGCTTCAAGTTGTTATCCAAAATAACAAAGGAACTCCTTTATATAGTAGGACATGACAAGCCCATGCCTCTACTAAGGAGAAACAGTACAAGATATTAATACTGTCTTGATAGCTACAAAAATGCCCTAACAATCTCCCCCTTAGCTATCAAGGCAGAAAGGGTCTTCTTCTACTTCGAAACCCAAGATGCGTTTCAATCCTTCGCATAGCCATTCTGAAGCTCAATTTTTCATCTATCTCTTCAATGGCTCTTGACAAAACTCTTCTAGGTCTTGAAGACATCCAATTAACTTTTCGTTCAGCATCATGTCTTTTGAGCTTTTCGACTAACTGAAGTCTTACAATTTTAAGCGTACCATCAGAATATTTTTCCAACTCATTAAACCGAATGAATATCTTGTTTGCACCATTACTGAACACAACACCAAACTCTGGTTCTCCAATCACACAATATAAAGGCATCCTCATCAATCCAGTCAATTCTTGATTTGGTCTTAACAGATTTATTCTTGGTTGATAGCTTTCCACACCCATCTGCAAATCATGACACTGTGTGAATAAAACGTGTCTTCTCAGAAATCTCTTAATGGCATTCAAAGCAAGAGTTACGTTTTCCCTTCTGATCTGAAGATCTCTGAAATGATGATACAAGAACTCAAAATCTTCCATGGTTAAAAGACAGAAATCAGCTTCAGTAAATCTATAATCTCTGCAATCTTGCCTTTGAACAAGAAACTCTGGATACCACAACTTGTAATAAAGTCTAGCTGTTACCTCC
Source organism: Saussurea involucrata (assembly GCA_033807775.1). Taxonomy (NCBI): domain Eukaryota; kingdom Viridiplantae; phylum Streptophyta; class Magnoliopsida; order Asterales; family Asteraceae; genus Saussurea; species Saussurea involucrata. The sequence continues at coordinate 32,978,506 of CM066316.1, forward strand.
TTTATAGACACAATCAACTTCTTGCTCCTCACCTCTCTTTTCTTTTGACACTTGTCCCTTAGAAAGTACATATATTCGAACTTGTATTCGGCTGTTTGATCTGTAATACCCAACACAGCGTAGGGATTCAAAGTTCTGATTCTGTGCACAAACAGTCTTCTTTCTTCTACTTCTAGGAAAGGTGTTCTCAAATACAAAGTTCTTTGTCGTTGTTCAAGTTCAGTCAATTTTCTGCTCCGTGAGGATGAAGGACCAGGTTGATCAGCAGGATTAGAAGGACCAGCTTCATCATGACTATGAATGATAGGAGGTATTGAAGATGTAGTGGATTGAGGATCAGTCTCTTCGGATTTTGGCTCTTTAGATAATGGATCATGAGAATTATGTGGTTCAGATACAGGTATAGTGGTTTGAGTTGAAGTAGATTGGTTAAGGTTGATGGTTATCGGTGTAACAGAAGGTTGTTCTGACATCAAAGTGGTTGAGATATGTTCGGGTGAGTGTACAGGGCTAAAGATTATTTCTTCAGGAGTTTGTGGCCCATATATCTCTGACAAAATATCAACCTCTTCTTCATTAAATCCAACACCTTGATCTTCTGGTTCATAAGTAAATACCAAAAGTGGTTCTTCTTCCTCCTTAACTTTCCAATACCGATCATAAGCTCTTGCACTTTCATCAGTTTCTTCATCATCAGAACTAATTTCAATCAACTCCACAGATTGCACGAATCGATCAACCACTTCTCTTATCTCCTTCTCATTTACCTCAGGCTTTTCAACCGTTGGTTCTATATTCGGATCAACATATAATACGATCTATTTTCCGCTTTGATCACCCATAGCACCTGATTCAAACATCTTAGATATTTCAGCAACAGTCGGATTCTTTTTCTGACCTTGAGAGCTTTCTGACTCAGCTCTTCTCTTCTTACTCATCTCCCCCTCATGATCATGATCATCGGGATCCTGATCATGTCTTCTTTTAGTACTCTGAGCTTGAGTCTTACACGACTGTTCCATTAATGCTTTCAACTCAACAATTGACTGCTTCATATCACTTAAAGATTTCACAACTTCAGACTTGAAAGTAGATAACTCTTTGGATAATGCTTGAAACTGTGTGGGTGTAACTGAAGGTGTAGGTGGAAGTGGATTTGGAGTAGATTGGAAATTCTGAAGTAGAGATAACAAGGTTTTACTTTGCTGATCTTCAGGACTCATAGACATCAGTTTGGCATAGAATAAATCCCTTAATTCATCAACATTTTGATCCACTGGTGGTTGTTGCATAGGAGAAGACTGAGGTACTCGAGGCGGAGCCAGATAGATTTCTGGACGTGGACGTACAGCTGGCTCATAAGTCATCGGTTCTTTTCCCTTCAACTGATTCTTCACACCTTGTAACTCCCGGATGAACATAGTTTCAATGTCCTTTAGGGCGCCATCGAAGTTTTCCCTTGTCACAAAGACGGGTAAAGTAACACCGGCACCACTTAGGTTTGCCGTTGACACAACAGTTGTTGCAACTGTGTGACCTACACTCAGTGTTGGCATAGTGTTAGCACTGGTAGGATTTCCACTCTGTCCTTGTAGTCCTGTAAAAGAATCTACTCTGAATGTTCCGGATGAGTCACGAAGACGCGCATCAGATGTTCCTGAAAGTGTCCTATTCAAAGAATCAAATATATTAGGAACAGGCACTAGACTCGAACTTTGTGCAGGAAAGAAGGTCGAGGACTGGGGAGGAAGTCGCTCTGTTTCAATATCCGGAATCTCCGAACGAGATCCAGATAGTGTTTGTGCTAAAACCCCGTGAGAAAATGAGACAGTTTCTTGTGAAGAAGAAGCTGAATAGCTGGCAGAGGTGTGCAATTGCGTTACTGGGCGAGTAACGACTTGTTCAACACCTGATCCCAACAAATGAGATCTGGTGGTGGATGTGGCTGCCCTTCTGGAATAGACAGTTTGGATATCTTTCACACTCTCCATATTCTTTTCTTCAGTTTCTCTCACAGTCTCACATATATTTTCAACTGATACTCCCTCGGGTCTCCTTATGCCTTCCGTTCCTTCACTAACTTGAGTCGACATTAAAGGCATGTCATCAAAGTTTAAGCTTTCCACATTAATATTATCTGACATATTCAATTGTGGAAATTCAAAGATATCAGAAACGTTACCAAACCAGTTTTCTTCAGTAGTAGCATCAGCACCAATATTTCCAGCATTCCCTTGATCATCATCATTATCATCGTTGTCATCTTCATCACCATCACGATGTTCCTCCGCTGAATCAGACGCATTATCAGACTCTGTACTATCACTAGAGTACTCAACTAAAGGAGGATCCCCAATGTGTTTAGGAATTTCTCCCTCAGAATCGTGTTGTACAAGATCATCTGTATGTGTGTCCTCGGACGATGACCCTGTATCTTCAAATACAGATGTATGATCCCCACCAGTTCCCCTCTCGGTGTTTTCCCTCGACTCTCCCCGTTCAGTAGCCCGTGCATCCTGAACACTCACCGACTCCTCTCGCCTAGGGGTTGAGTCTGGGGTAGGTCCCTCCGGTTCTGGCTGGACCATAGACTCTCTATACTCGATAATGCACTCAACGTCCTGATCCGCGTATCGAAGAAATCCTTCAGGTAACGGCATCTCATAATCAAATTCAGTTTTACGAAACTGAAGATACTGCATAGCTTTCTCGGGCACAGAAGGATGATTTGCTCGTCTTGGAATTTCTCTGTTAGAACGAAGCATGCTATGAATGATAATCTGAAGAAACCTCATATATGGAACATAAGGCTTTCCCTTGTTTTGTCGGCGAAGATCTATCTTCTCATTCAGTTCATGCCAGAAAATAGCTGCATAATCTACATGAAGATCATACACTACTGCATGAAATAGCTTCAGAAATCCGACGCTGGCACTGTCTGTTCCGGCATGTTTAGCAGATAAGCATCTATTAATAATGGAGAAGATTGTATAGTATAACGGTGGTAGGTTCGCCTTATGGAATTCCTTCACCCGAGTTAAGTTTCCAGTGTATCCCATAGCACGTATTCCTTCAAACGTTTCTTCTTCAGATGGAAAAGGATCAAACTCAGTCTTTCCTTCTCGTGAATCAGGTTCAGGTAGCCTCAGAATCATTCTTAGTCTTTGGAAATCAAGCTTTGTGATGAAGTTGTCTATTTGGAATACAAAAATTGGTCTTCCATCTTCCATAGTTGTTGTTATTGTCTTCCATGCTTGCTGTAAATATAGCATAGGCACAACGACAGTATTCGTTAATGCGTATGCTAACGGATGATTCCTGAGCACTTCCTTTATCACTGGATGAATGTTGATGTGATCAAAATCAATGTGATGATTGTTGGGAATGATCGCAATATAGTTGATCGGATGAATGATAGCATTATCTGGATGAATTCCGGCTTGGGATTGATGTACTGATCGTGTTGACGGTAAAGGTACATCGTGTGTCGGTTCGGGAAGACTTGGAATATGATCATCAAAGCCTTGAATGTGACTTTGTTCTTCTTGATTAACCATTTTACCTGTTGATAATAGTTCTTACAGAATTAGTCTTTGAAAAAAATTTGAAAGAAAAATATTTTCTAAGTATAGAATTCGAATCATAGTGCATTCGAATTCATGATTTGTCATTGAATATCAATTCGAATCCACAAGGGTTCGAATTCATCCAATTCGAATCCACAAGGGTTCGAATTCATCCAATTCGAATCCACAAGGGTTCGAATTCATCCAATTCGAATCCATAAGGTTTCGAATTCATCCAATTCGAATCCATAAGGGTTCGAATTCATCCAATTCGAATCCATAAGGGTTCGAATTCATTCAATTCGAATCCACAAGGGTTCGAATTCATCCAATTCGAATCCATAAGGGTTCGAATTCATCCAATTCGAATCCAAAGGCATTCGAATTCAACAGTTGAGCCCTAATTCAGATTATAACATGTGAATTCGAATCTAAAGGAATTCGAATCTAAAGGCATTCGAATTCAACACTTGAGCCCTAATTCAGATTATAACATGTGAATTCGAATCTAAAGGAATTCGAATCTAAAGGCATTCGAATTCAACACTTGAGCCCTAATTCAAATTATGACATATGAATTCGAATCTAAAGGCATTCTTTCTTAACATGTTTCATGAATTCGAAACAAGAACGATTCGAAATCATGTTCGAATTCAACAATGTTCATGAATTCGAATCAGGTATGGTTCGAATTCATGTTCATATGAGCACGATGATGAACAGTAAACTTTTTGATTTTACAGATTAGCATAGTAAATGTTTACAATCAAACAAACCATTCGTATAGAATGATTCGTATTACATTTTCGAATCTGATAAGAGTAATTTCGATAGAAATGTTTACCTGATGAGGATGAATCAAGCAGATAAAGGATCGATAAAGTGGAAGATGAACAGTGTTCTCTTGAGAGTGTTTGAAACAATACCAAATAGTGAAAAGTGGGAAATAAGGTTTCGAACCCTATTTATACTCAAAAAAATTTGTACACTTGGCACACATTAGAGTACCCCACTTGGCAATCAGTTAAAAATGCATGTTTCAAAACATTAGATATGGCACTGTTCATCTGAACAATTTACATAAACAAATATGTAAAAAATTCAAAAAGAGTTCGAATCAGATAAAGTTGTACAACAATTGATATTGATCTCATTGAATTCGAATCCTTAAGGGTCCGAATTCATTGAATTCGAATCCTTAAGGGTCCGAATTCATTGAATTCGAATCCTTAAGGGTCCGAATTCATTGAATTCGAATCCTTAAGTGTTCGAATTCTTTGAATTCGAATCCTTAAAGGTCCGAATTCATTGAATTCGAATCCTTAAGAGTCCGAATTCATTGAATTCGAATCCTTAAGTGTTCGAACTCTTTGAATTCGAATCCTTAAAGGTCCGAATTCATTGAATTCGAATCCTTAAGAGTCCGAATTCATTGAATTCGAATCCTTAAGAGTCCGAATTCATTGAATTCGAATCCTTAAGTGTTCGAATTCTTTGAATTCGAATCCTTAAAGGTTCCGAATTCATTGAATTCGAATCCTTAAGAGTCCGAATTCATTGAATTCGAATCCTTAAGAGTCCGAATTCATTGAATTCGAATCCTTAAGTATTCGAATTCTTTGAATTCGAATCCTTAAAGGTCCGGATTCATTGAATTCGTATCCTTAAGTGTTCGAATTCTTTGAATTCGAATCCTTCAGAGATCGAATTCTTCAAATATTTGCATGAAAATTTACAACTTTTTCTGAAAAGTCCAACAACTGTTCTAAAATTCTCACATCAGATAAAACTTTGTAAGCTCTCAGATACAGATAACACTTTTACAGATTTATGCCGAATTGCTCCCCCTTAACAATTGCATAAACTGTTATCTTTTCTTCAGAGAAATCTGCACAAACAGAGAAAGATTTGGTACTCATAGAACATGAGTCCAAACTGTTAAAATTATCACTTTGTGTAAAAATCTAACTCCCCCTTACAGTGTATGAAATACACTATAGAAAAAATTTCGAGATGAGTAAGGGTTCGAATTCAACGAATTCGGATGAAGAAGGATTCGAATTCACTCAATTCGGACTTAACTTGGTTCGAATTCAATGAATTCGGATGCTTAAGGGTTCGAATTCTATGAATTCGGATGCTTAAGGGTTCGAATTCAATGAATTCGGATGCTTAAGGGTTCGAATTCTATGAATTCGGATGCTTAAGGGTTCGAATTCTATGAATTCGGATGCTTAAGGGTTCGAATTCAACACTTGGAAAATTTAATCAACTCAATTCGAATCTAACACAGTTCGAATTCTCCTCAATTCGAATCTAACACGGTTCGAATTCTCCTCAATTCGAATCTAGCTGGGTTCGAATTCAATCAATTCGAATCCTTCTTGAGTCGAATTCTACACTTGTATTTCCAAGAACACTCTGAATTCTTCTTTGAATGATCCGAATTCACCAAGAATGATCCGAATTCACCAAGAATGATCCGAATTCTGCACTTCGAACACGAAAATCACTAAATCAGCCATAACTTTTTCAATTCTTGATCAATTGTTATGAAATTTGCACAGATTTGTTCGAAATTTGATTCCACACACTTTCTTAGTTAATCACAAATCCTAATTCGATCAATTTAATCGAATTTTGATCCAAAAATAGTAGAAAAAGTTTTCGAACAAAAATGATATAAAATGATCAGATCTGCAAATTCTGTGCAGATTTTGGTGTTGATCCAAGAATTAAAGATGTTCAGGAATCAAATCCGAGTGCAATGATGTCAAGAATCAATCCAAAAGATCAAAAATTAAAGAAAAGATGAAATCTGGATGAATAGTAAATGAAGAAGGGTCAGAATTCTTGATGAACAGTGATGAACAGTGATGAATAGTGATGAACACCCAATCCGAATTCTTCAGCTTTAGTGTAAAAAATCTTCAATTTGGTCTTCGATCTGCTTGAATCTTCTGTTTAGCTCTGATACCAATTGATAAATCCCAAATCTAGCACAAAGTAATGAACAAGTGTAGAGAGAATCTAGAGAGCAATCTTGTCATCCATATATTGATTTCAAAGTGTAAAATGACAAATGCTTCAAGTTGTTATCCAAAATAACAAAGGAACTCCTTTATATAGTAGGACATGACAAGCCCATGCCTCTACTAAGGAGAAACAGTACAAGATATTAATACTGTCTTGATAGCTACAAAAATGCCCTAACAATATTGTGAAAACCCAGATCTCTAGCAATAAGATATGAATGTAGTGAGAGAGAATCTAGAGAGCAAATATGTCATCCATGTATTGAGCTCAAAGGATTACAAAAGGTTTCTAAAATATTACAAAAGCTTTCTAAAGTATTTCGAAGTGTTACTAACAAATGGTCTAGACAAGCCTATTTATACCCATGACATACAAGGTATAAAGGCATTCACAATACTGTATAGACTCATACAGTACATTGACTTTTACGGTAAATCTTGAATACAACAATGCTCTAACATTATTGACAAAACTCAGATCTAACAATCTCCCCCTTTTTGTCAAATAAACTGATACTTTGCATCATCCAAATCTTTCAAGGCAGGAGCAATCTTCTGTAACAGCACATTTCTTTGATTAAGCCTTTTGTCGATCTTGTCAATAATTTCTTGAACAATTTCAATCTGCTGAGTCATCACTTCCTGAGTTATATTGCATTGCTTTATTTTCAACATCTTTTTCTCCAAATTATGCTTGATGAATCTCAAAGTTCCAGAGCAGTATTTTGCAGTCTCCTTTGTTCTGAAGAAGATCTTTTCACTCTTGTTTTTCAAAAAGACTCCCAAATCTGGATATTTAAGAACACTTCCAGTTTTTAACACATTTTTCTGATCATGATCTGTGTTGGGTTTTGCCAGATAAACACATCGCCTTTGCAAATACAGAGCTATTTGAAAATCTGTATAACCATGCCATCTTAGGATGTAAAACATAGCTTCAATCACCACACTTCTTGCCTTCCTTTCAGTCTTATCTTTGTTTGATTCCTTGAAGCACAACATACAATGTAATCTGTAGAAATCCACTACTGATAGCTTTTCAAAATCTGCATCAGTGAAATAGTATACTTTGCCATCTTCTCTCAAAACTTCAAAAGACAAGTATTCCATCTTTTTGAATTGTTTAACTTTTAATTCTCTGATCCCTGTGATTAAGAAGTCTGAATATACAGCCTGTTTTGATTTCCCAAGACACCTTGATTTCTCTGCCAACCAGATCTGAGTCTCCTTTGGTCTATCATAATATACATTCAGAAATTGTATCTCTTTAGGTTTGAAAAACTCAGGTAGATCAAACTCAAGAAAGTATCCATTCAAATCAATTGACATCTCATCTTCTTTTGATTCAGATTGTTCAGCTTGATCAAGACTTGTTATTTGCACATTCTGAGGAGTTGTGTTCTGAACTTCTTCAACTTCATCTGAAAGGATTTCATTCACTTCATACTCAGCAGGAAACACAAAGTCATTGTGCAGCATCCTTTTAGGATTAACCTCTGATAATAACCATTCACCACAGCTTCTGACTTTTCTTATGAGATTTAATCTTCTTTCCACAGAGTTTACACATTTTTTCTTTAGATTTTCTCTTTCAGTAGCAACATTAACTTTCATTTCAGTTAGTAACCAACTCAAAGTTGCATCACTATACTTCACCAATTCCTTCAGTTTGAATATTTCAAGTCTTCCTTGAACTGGATATGCAAACCCTTCAGTTTCCATTCCTTCATTTATAAATCCCTTCACATATACACCAAACCCTGAAATCATTTCTGGACATTTCAAGTTGCATTTCTCTTTTCTTCCTTAAATTGCCAATTGAAAATCATACATGTACATATTTCTGACATAAATCCCCAGAATTCTTCTACACTCAATCTCTATCAAGGTTTCTTCAGTATTGGCAAATAACTTAACTAGAAAGATCTGATCATCAAGAGTTAATCTGTGAAAATCAAAACTTGACATGGAAACCTTTGTACTTCTTTCTTTCAGCACTTCCAATCTAACAAACATCATACCATTGAATTCTTCTGGTTTAAACATCAATACTTTCTCAATCTTCTTCTGAATGTGTAGTCTTGAATCAGGAATTCTGAATCTGTTTGAGGCTTCTGTATAAACCATCTGAGATCTGTTGTCCATGAAGCCATCAATGTTGCTCTCCAATAGCTCATAATCTCCTTCTGTGTGATAGAGATTCTCATATATTTCCTCAGGAAAAATGTCATCATGAAATTGTCTAGCAAGTGGTACATCACTCAACTCCAGGATAAAATCACATACAGGCTCCTCCAAAATTTGCAAGTTAATCTTAGGAATCTCAATTGGTTTTCTGAATATATACTCAGAAGGCATAAAGTAATCTTCCACTCTCTCATATTCTTCTTCTGTATTCATCTCATCAGCATAGTTAAATCGAAACTCATGTTTAAATTTCTGAGAATAATCAACAGTTCTATCTTCTTCTCCCAATAAATCGATAGGCCTTATCAGTTTTACACTTTGTTGAATATTTTGGACATTAAGTGCTCTGAATAACTCATTTTGCATCCTTCTAATCAAATTCTCATTTAATCTTCTTTCTTCTGATTCAAAATCCATCACACTATCTTTATCATAAAGAACAATATCGGTACAAGTGTTGTCAACAATTAAACTTTCCACTGTTTCCTCTGACCTCAACACAGGTTCCTCAATTGCTTCAGTTTCATCAGAATTGATTTCCATCTCTGTGTCTAAATTCAATTCTTCAGTTTTATCTGAATCACCACCATCTCTGCTTTCCACCTCCATTTCCTCTGTATCTGAACTATCAATCTGAACTATCTGAGTTTATGTATTCTTTGTACTGACTAAGTGCATATCTGCTATTTCAAAATCCTCTATGCAAATGTCATCATCAGAACTCAACCTTTGCCTTTTCTCCCCCTTTTGATGATCATGAGGTTCATTATCATCAAACTTTCTTTTAGAGTTCTGACTAGAAACACCTTCAGGTTCAGCTTCTGCAAGTGGAACAAGATCAAGAGGTTTTGAAGTAGAAGCCATAGATACACTCAGTGCTTTCAAGACGGATTCCTGCATACTCTGCATTTGTTTCAACAGATCTTTTTGAAATTCAGACATTATATCCTTGATCTCCTTTTCATGAGATTCCAAGGATTCCTTCACAGTATCTATTTTAGTTTCAACAGATTTCAATTTACCCTCCAACATATCTTTTAATCCTGTCACCTCAGCATTCAAATCATCCACCTTTTTCTCCAATTTTTCAACCTTTTCCCCCATCACCTTGTTTTGATTCTGAATCTTTTCAAATTCAGAATGGTCTAACTGTGAACCTGAACCAACAGATGGTCCAGTTTTCATGTGCCCAGGGGGCTCATGGCCTGTAGATAACACAAAGTCATCTTGTACAACAGATGTACGTTTGAATGAGGCTTTTGTAATGTTCACCTCACCAGGACTTCCATCCAATCCTCGACACCCAATATTAGGTATGTCTATGAATGTTGTGTCAGGAATACGAAATTCCTGATTTGTGCGAGTGTTAGATGGACTTTCAGGCTCAAATTGAATAGGACTGTGATATTCAGACTCAATGTGTTAAAAAATAGGTTGGGATTTATCACCTCCCTCCAAATGAGTTTGGGATGGTTCCCCTGAGTTATGTGAAACAGTAGCATGTTGAAATGCTTCTGAGTGGGTATGGATGGGTTGTTCAAGATCCACCACTAGGTCCATGGTGTTTGTTTCAATGTTGGACACCAAGAAATGTGAACCAACAGCAGTTGTGGTTACCTGGTTAAGATTAGCTGGTTCAGAGGCATCTCTTTCTGTTTGAACCTCTGTTGACAATATCTCATCCTCACCACCCTCATTCTGTTTTTCCTCACTTGTTCTAACCAAGCTCTTAGAATTTTGCCCCTCATTTCTCTCAGAATGTTCACCCATTTGAACATCCTCCCCCTCTCTTACTGGACTAGACCCCTCACCTCTCTTCTCTGGTTGGTCCTCATGGGTAGGGATTTGAGGTATTTCAATTCCCATTGAGGTGCAATATGCTTTTAAAATCTCACTCTCCATTGGTATGTAATTCCTAAGTGATTTTGGTAACAGTTTATGATTAGGATAATTCTCAAGTTTGGTAACAGAAGACATCTTACCCAAATAGAAAGTAGGACCATGCTGTTCATTTGATCTTCTTGAAATGGTTCTGTTTTCTTGCATTGCATACCATATTACAATCTGCTAATACCTTATGTAAGGTATGTATGCCAGTGGAGTCTTCTTTTGAATAGCTTTCTGATTTTTCTCAAAAGTATTCTTCATGTCTTCCCAAAGTATAGCAGTATAATCATAATGCCTATTCCTCACTAAACCCTGAAAGATCTGAAGAATCTGTTTTGAACCTTGATCTGCTGAGCTATTTTTCCCTGACAAACACTTATTCACCACATGAAAGAAACAAGCCCAAATAGGTGGCAATTTGTTCCTTCTGAACAAACTAAAGGTTCTCAATCCTTCATTATATCATAATCTCATAAACTCTGCAATTAACTCTTTTGTTAATGGTGAGTCTTCAAAATCTGTCCTTCTTTGTACATCATCTTTCTCTGGAAGATTCAGTATTTCTCTTAGTGCAGCGATTGATAAGGTAATTGTGACTCCTCCAATTTCGGATACAAACTTGTTGTCTTCTAACCTAAGATGTTTCCACCATTGTTGAATATACTGAACAGGAACTGTTTTGTTCCTTGTAAACCACTTTCTGTAAGGATGATATTTGAATAACTCCATGATGATTCTGTGTCCAGGCTTAAATCTACGTTCCTCAAATAGCAAAACACAATTGTTTTCTGATAATTTCAACCATTCTCCTTCAGGAACAACCCTTTCCACTAAAATTGGTCTATTCGACATAATCGACCCTGCAGCACTCTGTTCATGTTCAACATTTATATTTACCTCATCTGCATTTCCTTCTGATTCAGCCATTTGTTCATTTTCTTCATTTATTTCATCATCCTTTATTGCTTCTTCCTCAACAGCTCTATTTTGTACTTCATCATTATCCAAATCAGATGAATCCATCAAAGACTTAGTAGAATGTAGAGAAATTTGACCACTTCTTCGAAATCAAGACATGATTTAAGAAGAAAACAAACTCAAAGAACTCTGGATTGATTCGTATCTCACTTTTTTCTCTGGAATTTGAAAGAATTGGAAATAGGAATTTTAAGACCTATTTAAAATTCGCGAAGCTGAAAGGTTTGACGGAAAAGCGAAATCGATGTTATAACGGAGTCAACACATTTGAAATGCCACAGAGGATTTAAATGAAATGCGTGGCATAATCAACCAAATATGAAGCTGACACGTGTTATTGGATAGAATATTGACTCAAGTCAAAGATCTGAATAACACGCTCAGAAGATTTGACTTTCCTTTATCAGATATCTGATTGTTCTACTCAGAGTTCTGATCCCATTATTCAGAAGAATTTTACCATGTAACAAAAATTTATTTAAAATCAACTTCTGACAGATGTAAAACTTTTGATTATTCAGAAGAGGTTTGAACAGATAGAAACACATTTTATCATCAGAATTCTGTTCATAGAATGATGATTTAAAAAAAATCATTTAAACTCTTATATCTGAATATGAAAATGTTTGAAATTCAGATATAGTTTGAACAAGATAAAAATTTTATCATTAAAAAACTTGTTCTTCTTAGAATGATTAGAGATAAGAAATGACAACAAACCTTTTAAGCATCATGACATAATTTCCAGAAGATATTCATGCTCCCCCTTGACTTTAGCATGTATTTGACCAAATGTGATACATAAAGATGAGATAAAAAGATAATAGAAAAGACATAATCCGCACATTTGAAGTATTTGTTTTTCTCAAAAAAATGAATTCTTGAAAGTTAGATTTCTGAAGTATTGACTCAGAATCTCTGACATTAAGACTCAGAAGGTCTGAACTCTAGACTCAGAATTTCTAAACTCAAGATTCAGAAGTTCTGAACATAAGACTCAGAAGTTCTGATCTCAAGATTCAGAAGTTCTGATCTCAAGACTCAGATGTTCTGAACTTAAGAGTCAGAGTTTCTAAACTTAAGACTCAGAGTTCTGAATACACTACTCAGACAATTGTACTTAGAAAAATTTATCATTTTTAAGAAACACAAATATTTTCAATTTGTCAGTTTAAGCATTCCTATTTTACATATGAGAAAAGAGAACCTTTTGTGATCAAGTGGCTTTGTGAACAAGTCAGCCAATTGATACTTTGTATGCACAAAGTGCATCTCTATAGTTCCTTTTGCCACATAGTCTTTTATAAAATGATACCTCACATCTATGTGTTTAGTCTTTGAATGTTGAACAGGATTCTGAGTAATAGCAATTGCACTTTCTGAGTCACAATAGATGGGAATTTTGTTGAGCTGATATCCATAATCCATGAGTTGTGTTCTCATCCACAAAGTTTGAGAGCATGAAGCAGCAGCAGCAACATATTCTGCCTCAGCAGTTGAAGTAGACACACAATTCTGTTTCTTTGATGCCCAACTCACTATCTTATCCCCCAAAAAATGACAAGCACCAGAAGTACTTTTTCTGTCCAACCTACTTCCTGCATGATCAACATCAGTGAAAGCAGTTAATTTGAAATCAGTTTCTTTTGGATACCATAAACCTAGATCAGATGATCCTTTGAGATATCTTAAAATCCTTTTGACAGCCAACATATGTGATTCTTTTGGGTTAGATTGAAATCTAGCACAGAAGCAAGTAGAAAACATAATATCTGGTCTACTTGCAGTCAGATAAAGTAATGATCCAATCATGCCTCTATAGAGTTTGGTATGTACTGAAACTCCTTTGAGATCAGCATCTAACTTTATGTTTGTTGCCATTGGAGTTCTCATAGAAGCACAATCAGACATTTTGAACTTTTTCAGAATATCTCTGACATATTTTCCTTGATTTATAAAAATACCCTTTGGTAATTGTTTGACTTGAAGACCAAGGAAAAAATTCAGCTCACCCATCATGCTCATTTCAAATTCAGATGACACGATTTTAGAAAAATTATCACATAATTCTGGACTGGTAGAACCAAATATTATGTCATCAACATAAATCTGAATAAGAATTAAATCATCACCTTGTTTATTTAAAAACAAAGTTGTGTCAATCTTACCTTTCTTGAAACCTGAAACTAATAAGTGTTGAGTAAGAGTGTCATACCAGGCTCTTGGTGCTTGTTTTAGACCATATAAAGCTTTGTCTAAAATATAAACATGATCAGGAAATTCTGGATCAACAAAACCTTCAGGTTGATGAACATACACCTCTTCATTAAGTTTGCCATTTAAAAAGGCTGATTTGACATCCATTTGATACACCTTGAAATTTTTGTGTGCAACATAGGCCAAAAATATTCTGATTGCCTCTATTCTTGCCACTGGTGCAAATGTCTCATCATAAACAATTCCCTCTTGTTGGCAGTATCCCTTAGCAACCAATCTTGCCTTGTTTCTGATAACAACACCTGACTCATCCTTTTTGTTTCTGAATACCCATTTAGTTCCAATAATAGATTTACCTTCAGGCTTTGGAATGAGTCTCCAAACTTTATTTCTTTCAAATTGTAGCAATTCTTCTTGCATTGCTGAAATCCAATCTGGATCCTCTAGGGCTTCATTAGCTTTCTTTGGTTCAATCACACTTAAGAAACCAGCAAACATTGCTTCATTTGCTGTAGCTGATCTGGTCTTTACTCCTGCTGATGGATCACCTATTACTTGATGAATAGGATGATTTTTAGTCCATTTATTTGCACTGGGAAGCACATCAATTTCTGAAAAGTTATTGTTTGTATTATTCTCATCAATGATTGCTTGTAATTCTGAGCTGTCCCCTTGTTCTGATACATGTATAGGAGATGTATCCAAGTTTGGATTATGAGCAGTGAAGTCAGAATTCTGAGTGGCTTGTTCAGAGTTCTGAACACTAGGATCAGAATTCTGAGTACAAGGTTCAGAATTTTCACCACTTGTATTTATCAGATTTGGACATTCTTCAGATGGACCTTTATCAGAAATTACAGTTGATTCTGGAGTTCTATTTTTCATCTCGTTTACCATCTTTGGGTTTTCATATTCTGCATAAGAATCATAAATTAGTTCTAGAAAAGCATCCTTAAACAATAAATTGAGTTCTGAACAAATAGGATTAGAGTTTGTATCAGAAGTCATATTTGTCTTGTTCTGCATGAGTTCTGAACTGTCTTGTTCAGAAATCTTCATTCTGGCTTCATCAAATGTTACATTGATGCTTTCCATCATTCTCTTGGTTCTTCTATTGTAGATTCTGAATGCTTTGGAAGTTAGTGAATAACCTACAAAGTATCCTTCATCTGCCTTTTTATCAAATTTGGCAAGATTTTCTTTGTCTTTAAGAACATAGCATCTGCAACCAAAAACATGAAAGATTTTTGATTAATGGTTTTCTTTTATTTATCAGTTCATAAGCAGTCTTACTTAATCTTTTATTGATTAAAGTTCTGTTCTGTGTAAAGCAAGTAGTTGCAATTGCTTCAGCCCATAGGAAGGTTGGAAGATTTGAATAAGCCAGCATGGTTCTTGCAGCTTCAACTAGAGTTCTGTTTTTCCTTTCAACAACACCATTTTGTTGAGGAGTTCTGACAGCAGAGAAATTATGGGAAATCCCAGAACTTTCTAAAAAATTCTGAAGTGTCTCATTTCTGAACTCTGTTCCATTATCACTTCTGATTTTCTGAACTGGAAGTTGTAAGAGAACTTGAATTCTTTTGATAAAGTTTAATGTAGTAGCAGCTTCTGACTTAGCTCTCAAGAACTCAACCCATGTGTATCTGGAATATTCATCAACAATTACAAGCATGTATTTCTTTCCTCCCATAGATTGAACTGAAATTGGACCACAAAGATCAGTATGAATCATTTCTAATGGTGCTTTGCAAGATGAGTCCATTTTTAATTTGTGAGAACTCTTTTTCATCTTGCCCATTTCACAATCTGAGCATAATGATTCTTTTTCAAATTTAATCTTTGGTAGACCTTTAACCAGATGTTTTACCACAAGATTATTAAGATCTTTGAAATTACTGTTTGTAATTTTGAAAAGTTAACCACAAATAAATCCATATGTCTTTTGGCCCAGAAGACTTTAACATCCTTTTCAGTTAAAATCATGCAACCTGTTATTTGGAACTTGATTTGACAAAGACTGTCTAAAAATTGACTTATGATGAAAAGATTATGTTGTAATCCTTCAACATAAAAAACTTTTTGAATTGTCAGATCTCCTTTTGTTAAATCCCCATAACCTTTAACTTGACCTTTGCTGTTATTTCCAAAGTTTACTGCTCCTCCAGCCTTTTCTGTGAAGTTTGATAGAAAAGACTTCTGACCTGTCATGTGTCTTGAAGCTCCTGAATCTAAAAACCACACATGACAGCCCTGCAACAACAGTCAGTTAGTTTTAGGTACCCATTTTGGAATGTGTCCTTCTTTGTTAGCTTTGTCATTTGATTTAACAAAAGTGCCTTTTACTTTCCATTCAAAATCTTTCTTTAAACACCATTTGCCTTGCACTTTTATGAAGTCAGAACATTTTCTGTTCACAAATTTATTCAATTTCTTCTTGAAAGGTGTAACTTTTGATTTTGCAATGTTTTCAACTTTCTTTTCTTTCACATTTCTCACTTTCTCATACTTTGTTTTGACTTTAACTTGATGATTCACTTCTTTTATCTCTTCTTTTCTCTGAGTTTGAGGAACAGAATCATTCTTCTTTTCTGTATTCTGAATATCTTTTCTTATGAATGAAACAGATGTTATTGTTATTGGACATTTCTGAGAATATTGAAAAGAATCACTTTTACATTGAACACAAGTCAGATTTTTCTGTGAAAGTAACAACAAGTCTGTACCATAAGTCCTTTCATTTTTATTTCTATTTTTCAAAGTACATGTACATTTATTACAGAAACTATGAGCTTTTGGTACAGAATCAGAATTCAATTCAGTCTTCTCAGGAACTCTTTTCAGATCATCTTTCCTTTGGCTTTCCTCTTTTTCGGGAAAATTCAACTTTTGTTTGTTAGAAAATGAATTAGATGATTCACCTTTTTCATATGTACTTGATTTATTAAATAATTTATCATTTTCTTTTAGAGCATTAATCTTGAACATATCATATTCAGCTTTCAGTTTCTCAAGCTCTGTTATTTTCTGAATAAAAATATTCTTTTCTTTTAAAGCATTTTTAAGATCAAAATCCAAATCACATAAGTCATTTTCAAGTTCATCATAAGCTTTCCTTAAGTCCTCAAGTTCTTGACTTACAAGATTAAATTACTTTTCAAGTTCTAGAAAGTCTTCTGACTTTGTTTCAGAATTTTCAGTTGACTCAGAATTCTGACTCTTTGAATCAGAATTCTGATTAGTAGACTCAGATTTCTGACCTTCAGAATCAGAAGTCTGATTAGAACAATCAGAATTCTGATTAGAAGACTCAGATTTCTGACTTACTATTTCAGAAACCTTATTAGTATCAAATATACTTTCTATGTCAGAATAAGAAAAACTTTGTTGTTTATTTTTGTAGTTGACATTTAAAGAGTCATATTTGAATTTGGTATCATTGTATTTTGGTTTCTCTTCTTTTGGTTTAGAAATTTCTTTCTTATCTTTTTCTTCTGAAACATCTGATTTTTCTGTTTTTAACTCAGAAACTATCTCTTTGGGCTTTTTAGAACTTGATATCTGTAAGTTGTCAGAACTTGTGATGGAACTTGCAGGTCTTATAAAGACTTCAACAACTTCTGGAGTTTTTGGTTTGGGAACATGAAGCTTATCAAAATGATACAAGTTTACTGGAGCTCTTTTTAAAACAACATTTTCTTCCAATCCCAATCCCTTCTTTGGATTATAAAATCTTGTATCTTTTACATTGCTTGTAAGAAGATTTAATGTTTGCTGAGTCTGACCTCTTTTCAAGTTAAGATCTTCTAATTCTTTGATTTTGGTGTATAAATTCTTTCTTTCCTCAAATAGCATATTAAACTTTATTTGTAAATCACCCTTTTCATCCTTAACTTTTGAAAGCTCAATTTTTAATTCAGAAATATTTTTCATCAACTCAGAATTTCAAGTTTTAATTTTCTGTTTCTCAATCTCAGATTCCTCAAATTGTTCTTTTATTACTTCTTTTTCAATTCTGAATTTGTTAACTAAATTTCTTTCTCCTTTAATTTGTTTTCTTAGTTTAACAAATTCAGTTTTCATTTCACCAATCTGTGTAGATGACTCAGAATCAGCATCTTCAAAGTCA
Source organism: Saussurea involucrata (assembly GCA_033807775.1). Lineage (NCBI taxonomy): Eukaryota > Viridiplantae > Streptophyta > Magnoliopsida > Asterales > Asteraceae > Saussurea > Saussurea involucrata. Next base: position 32,996,505 of record CM066316.1, read on the forward strand.
GAATCATCCTCATTCTTCATCTTTGCCATATAACTCTGCATCTGTGAAAAGTTTATGCAGTCATCTTCATCTGACGTGTAGTACAACCAGTTTTCTTGTTCAGCTAACAATGCCACTTTATCATCTCTTTTCTTCGCCAGCTAAGCCTTTTTGGTATAGTACTCATAATCTTTCACAATTTTCACTTTGCAATCCTTTGCAAAGTGGCCAGACTTTCCACACTTGAAGCATAGATTCTTCTCTTTTCTTTCTTCCTTCTCTTCTCTATTTTCTTCCCTTCTTTCTTCCTTCTTTTCATACTTACTTTCTCCTCTCTCTTCTCTTTTCTTGAAATCTGAACTTCCCTGCTCTTTCCTGAACTTGCCCTGATATTTTCCTTTTCCATACCTCTTGTTGAAAGTATTAGTCAACAAGGCCAACTTTTCAGCAATTATTTTTATATCCTCATCTTCTTCTGATCCCTCTTCCTTATCAGACTCCTCCAGACTTGGTATCTCAGATAGATATGCTGCCTTCTTGGGTGTTTTCACACTTTTGGACTTTGACAGAAAAGCTAATTGTTCTGCAACATTTTTCTTTTCTTCAACCACAATCTTAACAGAGTCCTCATGCTGGTTAAGAACACAAAATAGATCATTTAGATCTTCTTCACACATATCCTTATTCATTTGTAGACTTATAGCAAATGATGACCATTCAGAGTTTAGACTGTTCAGAAATTTGTAATTAATTTCTGACTTTGTCTTTTTCAGTCCATTCCTTCTCAAATCATTTAGTATAGTACAGAATTTACTATATGTCTGAGTTAAGCTTTCAAATTCTTTAGCCTTGAACCTTTCATAAGCATTTATGCTTTGATTTAACTTGGCTTGTATCGATCTGACAGTTCCTAACATTTGTCTTTCCAGTTCATCCCACATTTCCTTGGCTGATGAACCACTATCAATTCTGTTAAGAACTTCATTTGGAACTGCAAGTGTCATCAATGTAATCGCTCTTTTGTCTATTGCATGCCTACTTTTCTGTTCTGCTGTGTATTGAGAATAGTTCTTCTTCACCCTTGTTGCCGGAATTTCTGGAGTTGTTTCTGTTTCTGGAGTTGCTTCCACATCAATGTAGACTTCGATAGGACCTTCTCGAATAGAGACCATCAGATTCTCATCTATGTTATCCAAGAATTGGATCATTCGTATTTTCCATTGCTGGTACTCTTCAGGAATTAGAACAGGTGGATTTGTTTCAGATCCCATAGCGAGATATTCTTTAGAAGACATGATTGTAAGAATTTTCAACAGAGAGACAAATTTGAATTTCTTGATCGAAAGACAATCAATTAATTCAAGAATTGCCAAGGATTCAGGAATTAAAACTAGCAGCGGAATCGATTTTTGAACGAATCAACAATTCTTCAAGGAACTGATCAATAAATCTTCGCGATCACGATCTTGAACAAATTTGTTTGTTGAGTGGCTCTGATACCAATTGTAAGTCCAGGATTTACTCTTACAAGCAATACAACAATGTATGAAACAGTAATTGAGAAGTAATATTAGCAAGCCCAATTGTATTCAATGAAGAACAGAATTACAGATCTTAGAGAGAGAGAATCTCAAAGATTACAAAGAGAGAATACAAATATATTCGGGAAAATCAGTTAGCAATGTAGTGCTAACTACTATATATACTGCAACGGAAATATTAAAGCTACAGTACAAATATGAAAGACTAATAGGAACAATACACGTGTCCTAATTAGTTAACTAAACACTAAGGAAAGTATCTAGTTATAAGTTCTGAACAGGTAGTTCAGAACTTCTGAACGTTCTTCTGACAAGGCTTCTCAGAACTTCTGGCTCTACTTCTGACTCTTCTTCTCATACTTCTGACTCTTCTTTTCAAACATTCAAAGCGATCCTTCTGAGCCTTCTTAGTCAGAACTCTGACCCTTCATATCAGAACATCTGAGTCTTCTCATCAGACCTTTAACACTTAGTTTATTGACAAAACTCAGATCTAACACAAACCATAAATAAGACTCCATATTGAGCCATCAAACTCGGACAAAATGTCCCCAAGACCCCCTCAACGTCAAAACCGAGCAAAATGCTCAAAACTCATTAGACCCATAAATAACGGACCTCATAGCATAAAATGCATTTAAACATCGCTTAGGTACACATATACCACAAAATCATCGTTTACCCAAAACTTGACACGGGTTAAAAACAAAGGGTTTCCCAAAATGGACTCATACCCTTATAATTCTCAAAATGACTCATGACACTAAATTGTGCATTTTTCCCAAATTGTTTATAAAATCAATTACACTAACATGATTAAACCATTGAATAAGCTTCATTTGAGAAATAAATCATTTAAGAACATATTTATGATTCTACGCATCAAAATATCCAAAAATCCCAAATATGGGTGTTTTACAAACTTTGTAAAGTTAAACACTTAAAAGAGTCAAATTCATCAAATAACTCAATAGTTGATAATTATAAGTAAAACACGCAAATACTTGGAAAATAACGTTTTTGGCATGTACACCGTTTTCGCAAATCAACTTGAACTCACCTTGCTAGATTTAGGCTAAATCTAGATTTTCCCCAAACGTAAGCTCCTTTGAGAAACCCGAATCCTCAAGGAAAATCTTCCATAAACCTAGATCCACAAGTTTTCAACCATGAATATTCATATTCAACCACTTTAAAACCATTCCCCAAACATCTTATATCAAAATCTCCATTTTGACCAAAACCCCAATATTAACCTAACTACCCCCAAAATCATCCAAACCAAGATTTGATAAGCATACAAACTAGGAAGCCATCAATGGAGCATTTATAACACATATGAAAGTATAGAAGCTGGAAGGATGAACTCACCACTTAGGTTTTGATGAAGACCTAGAAAACCCCAAAAATCTCCAGTGTTGTGGATGAAACTTGCTCTTGCATCAATAAATGAAACCACTTGCATCATTAATCTCCATGAAAAAATCCCCAAAATCAGTTAGGGTTTGTGAGGGAAAGAGGGGAAACGATTTGGCGAGAAGAGAAGAGATTTGAGAGTGAGAAATGACAGACTTACCACTACCAAACACCCTTGAATCTTCCAATGAACATCAAAACTAACACTTTATCCTTGAAAATCTCTAAAAATCGAAACCATGGCACTTTGAATCGCCAAAAACGGAGGTGAAATGAGTGAGATATGAGGAAATGAAGTTTAAGGCTAAAAATCCCGTATTTATGCTCCAGGTACCCGACGGCTAAAGTGACGTGCGAGAGTGACACAAGTGTCACTTTCGCTGGGCACTCTCGCCGTGGTCAAATGGCTCTCGGTACAAAACCGGCGAGAGTGACACAAGTGTCACTTTCGCTGGTCACTTTAGCCGAGATTGTACCGAAAGTTGTTTTGGCCATAACTTCTTCGTTTTAGCTCCGTTTTCGCTCCGAAAAGGCCCGTTGGACTCGTATAGAATTCTCCATCCAACAAAACTATAAAATATAGGATTTAATCCAAAATCCTATTTTTCATATTTATCTTGAAAGTTCCAAAAATCGGGATGTTACAATCCACCCAACCTTAAAAGAGATTTCGTCCTCGAAATCTAGTTCTCGTACTTCCAACGGTTACCGAGCCCAAACCTATCCATGTCCCCACAGTTTCCAACTGAAATTCAAATTGTCCTTCTTGACCGGACTGCCACGAAAGTCCTTGCATCGAAGCTCACACCTAATGTCCCCTTAGGCTCATCACACTTACATCCGAGTAACGCTTAACTTACTAAGGCAGCTTATAATCACAAGACTTCGGTTGTATCCCAACCTTATATGTCTCACACTTCCCCCAGTGGTAGATCCCGGTTTCTCAATCACTCCATGCCTAAAGGCTCTGAAATCTTTCTCCGCTCAAACCAAGGTTTGTTTACTACCGAAACCAACAATTTCCCCCAAATCCAACTGTTCCTCTGCTGAACTGTCACTTCACTCTAACGAGTACTATTAGACTCCAAAACAGACGGTCGTCCCTGAACCAATGGTTCTACAACTCCAAAAATACGTCCAACTTCCAATCATTCAAACGACAGATTCTTTTACCATTCAAGGAAAGTCATCCGACTATAACTATTTTTCACTATCCGAATCCCTTAAACCCCTACGAGCGATACGATTATACCTTAAGATTGGACTACATCACTCCAATATGCCAACGGTTCATGGCCTCAAAATCCGAAAGTTGACACCTAGCCATACTACCAAGATTCGAATTACTACAGAGCTCCACACGCGAGATTCATTCGTCGAACGTCCCTACTAAAACCAAGGTCATTCACAAGGCGTCTGAAGAGCCCTACACACTCTTTACCCTTAACCGAGGTTTCTTAACCATCCCAAGCCTAATGAGTTCAAGATTTTGAAGTGATAGACTCAACAATTATTCCAATCAAAATTTAATACAAATTTTCAACACGAATGTTTTCATAACAATTAATCGTTCGTATAAAACCTACTACCACTTATCCAATAGTTGTGCAAAATGGGCACACTCGTCCCGCATACGAAAGTCATTTGAATTTTACTCGATCACTACTCGATTTACTAGTAGTTGCAAAAGCATGCTCAACAAACCTTTAAAATGAACCGTACAATTTATTTATGTCATAAACGTAAAGTAATTTCCTATGCATCTTGACAGTTCAGAACGAAACCTCTGAGAGAACTCTGGCTTATCATGATACACACTCAGAAAATTCACTTCTCTTGGTTGAAAGAACTTTGGTAGATCATATTCTAAGAACATAGTATTCAAATCAACAGGCATTTCCTCGGTATTTGTTTCTGACTTTTCTGTTTGTTCAGCCTCTTTCATCTGATCATCTTGTGAAGATAATACCTCTGGAATAGTGTCCTCAACCTCATCAGAATCAACACCATTGACTTGGTATTCTGAAGCAAAAACAAAATCAATATGAAGTAACTTTTTAGGATTTACTTCTGAAAGCATCCAGTCATGACAATTTTTTGACTTTGTTTCTGAGCTCCATTCTTTCTTTAACACATCTTATACACTTTTCTTTTGAAGAAATTCTGACATTTTCAACAAATGCTTCGATTCTCAACAAAGTACACTCCAAAGTAGCATCATTATATTTTACTAAATCATTCAGTCTGAACAAAATTGTTTTGTTGAACTCTGCATGAACAAACTTCTCATTTCCTCTTTCACCAGTAAAACCAACAATGCTAATTACTTTATTCAAAATTCTGATTGGGCGGTTTAAATTGCACTTCTTTTTTCTTGATTCAATAGCCATTTGAAAATCATACAAGTACAGATTTCTGACATATATTACAAAGATTCTTCTGCATTCAAGCTCCATCCATGATTCTTCTGTACATGCAAAGAATTTTACCAAGAAAATCTGATCTTCCAAATACAATCTGTGAAAGTCAAAGCTTGTGAACCTGACTTTAATGTTATCTTCCTTCAGAACCTCAATGTTAACATACTTGAGATCAACAAATTCTTCAGTTTGAAATTCTAGAACATTAACAATCTTTTTCTTCAGAAACAATCTTTCATCTGGATTTCTGAATCTGTTGAGAGCTTCAAGATAAACCATTTGCAGCTTCTGATCTACGTACCCATCAATAAAATGCTCAACTTCAACAAACTCATCATCTTGGCAATATAGTGGATCATAGTTATCTTCAGGAAAGATATCAAAGAGAAAATTCCTTGCCAAAGGAGTATTTTTCATTTCCAGAATGAAATCACAAATAGGTTCTTTTAGGATTGGCAAATCAATTCTGGGAATGATGATTGGTTTTCTTCTACATAAACAATGGAGGTTGAAAGAAATTTACAATTCTTTCAAGATCTTCTTCTGCCACATCATCCATGTAATGCTCTGCAATATCTCTTTTAAATTCCTTTGTATACTCTACTGTAGAATCAGGCTCTCCCATCAAATCAATTGGAATAACTCTTCTGAGACTTCTTGAAATACTTGGATGATTCAAAGTACTTATCAACTCACTTTGCATCCTTCTTATTAGAAAATCATTCATCCTTCTTTTTTCAGACTCAGAAATAAGATCACCTCTAGTGTAAGGAATAATATCTGAACATGTGACCACTCTATCCATTTCAGAACTTTCAGTCATATTCACCTCAGAAGTATTCACCATAGAAGTATCTGCCATAATCATTTCAGAACTAATAACCACGTCATCTACCATAACCATTTCATCTGCCATAACCATTTCATCTGCCATAATCACTTTAGAACTAATAACCACATCAGATTCAGAAGTATTCACAACAGCTTCAGAAGTATTCATATCAGCTTCAGAAGTATTCACATCAGCTTCAAAAGTATTCATATCAGCTTCAGAAGTATTCACATCAGCTTCAGAAGTATTTTCCAGAACTTTATCAGCAACTACTTTAGAAGTATTTTCAACCATCACCTCTTCTGACTCCATATCCTTAGAACTAGAACCTTGAACAACTATCAACTCAGCACTTTGCTTCTGTCTTTTCTCCCCCTTTTGATGATCATGAGAATCATTATCATCAAACTTTCTTTTCAATGTCTGAGTTGAGCCAGCTTGTTTTCAACAACTGATAAAGGTGCAACTTGCAATGGTTTTGAAATAACTGCCAACTGTGAGCTGAAAGCCTTAAACAGAGAAGTCTTTAAATCATCCATACTCTTTAGAATCTCCTTTTGAAAATCTGATAACCCATCTTTGATCTCCTTTTTATGAGATTCCAAAGACTCTTTAACCTCATCTACTTTCTGTTTAACAGACTTAGCTTTTTCTTCCAACTTTGTTCTGAGTTCCTTGACTTCATCCTTCAAGGAAACAACTGTGTTTTCCAATTTCTGAACCTTTTCTCCCAAGTCATGATTTTGTTTCTGAATCTTTTCAAATTCAGAAGATTCTAACGGTAATCCTGGAACAATAGATGAACCAGTTTTCATATGTTCTGAGAACACATGGCCTGTAGGTGTCACAGAGTCACCATGTACAATAGATGTATTGTGTAAAGAGGCTTTTAAGATGTTCACCTCTCCAGGACTTCCATCCAATCCTTGACACCCAATATTAGGTATGTCTATAGATGTTGATATAGGAAAACGAATTCCCTGAGATGTGCTTGTGTGAAATGAGAATTCAGGCCCAAATAGGATGTTACTGTGCAATCCTGACTCAGTGTGATGAATAATATGTTGGGATTTATCACTAAACTCCAAATGAGTATGTGATGGTTCCCCTGTTTGAAATGAAACATTAGCATGTGGAAATGCATCTGAGTGGATGGGATTGGATTGTTCAAATTCTACCATGGGCTCAATGGTATTTGCTTCAATATCAGTCACCAAGGGTTGTGAACCAATAGCAAATGTGGGTGCCCGGTTTAGATCAGCTGGTTCAGAATTATCTATGTTTTCTAATTCTGGCGATATTCTCTCATCCTCACCTCTCTCTGTCTATTTTTAGGATCACTTCTAACCAAGCTCTCAGAATTTTGCCTCTCAATTCTCTCAGAATGTTCTCCCTCCTGGACATTCTCCCCCTCTCTTACTGCATTTGACCCCTCACCTCTCCTCTAAGGGTTTTCCTCATGGGTAGGGACCTGAGGTTGTTCAAGTCCCATTGAGGTGCAATATGCTTTTAAAATCTCACTCTCCCTTGGAATGTATGCCCTAAGTGCTCTTGACAATGGCCTGTGATTAGGAAAATTCACAAGTTTAAGATAAGAGGTCATTTTACCCATGTAAAACACTGGTCCTTGCTCCTCATCAACTCTCCTTGGAATTTGAGTATCCTGCCTCATTGTATACCAAATCACCATCTGCCAGTACCTCTGATAAGGTATATATGTCAAAGGATTCTCTCTTGTTTCTCTCCTTAATGCCTTATGATGTCTTTCAATAGTGTTCTTCATTTCTTCCCATAAAATTGAAGCATAGTCATAATGCATGTTCTTCACTAACCCATGAAAAATTTGCATGATTTGTCTTGATCCTTGATCTGGAGAACTGTGCTTTCCAGATAAACATTTATTAACGATTGTGAAGAAGCATGCCTATATTGGTGGTAGTTTGTTTCTTCTGAAAGAACTAAGATTCCTCAACTCATCATTGTATCCCAATCTTCTGAATTCATATATCATTTCCTCTGTTAAAGGTGAATCCTCAAAATCTGACCTCCCCTCCAAATCATATTTCTCTGGTAACCTTAGCATAATTCTTAAGAAACCAACAGTCAAAGTCAAATAAACTCCCCCTACATTTGACACGAATTTATTTCCTTGTATCTCCAAATTCTTCCACCACTGTTGAATGTACTGAATTGGTACAGTCTTTTTCAGAGTAAACCACTTTTTGAACGGATGATATTTCAACAACTCTATTACAATCCTATGTTCTTCCTTGAAATTTGTTTCATCAAGCACTAAGACACAATTATTTTCTAACAAATTCAAATATTCATCCTCTGGTACTAACCTTTCCAATGACACAGGTCTCAATGACATTACCGACCTCACAACACTTTGTTATTGTTCGATATTTTCATTTCCTTGATCCGCATCACCCTCAGAATCAGCCATTTGTTCATCCCCTGTATTTCCTCCAACATTTCCTCCTAAAAGATTTCCTCCTATAGCCTCTTCTTCTGCGACTATATTGTCAGGCATTCTAACTTCATCCTCTGAATCCGAAGATGATCCCATTAAGGTTTTCGTTGAATGTAATGAATGAACAACATTCCTTCTTGATCCAGACATGATTACAATATGGAAATATGAAAGAAACAGAATCGATGAACTTAGGAATTTTGCGTATCTCACTTTTCACTCTTAGGATTTGAATAAAATTGAAAGAGGGATTCTAAGTTCTATTTAAAATCCGCGAAGCTGAAAGGATTCAAACGGTGAAAAGCTGCTTTATGTCAGAGTTATAACGGTTTCTAACACTGTGAAATATCACAAAATATATTAAGTGAAACGTGATATTATCTAATGAATAAGATGCTGACACATGTTATTTGATAGAAATCAACACAAGTTAAAGTTCTGAATAACACGTTCAGAATTCTGAGAATGCATACTCAGAAGTTCCGAGTACACAATTCAGAAGAAATTCCCTTGTAACTAAAATTCATTTAAAACCAACTTCTGATAATATAAAACATTTGATCACACAGAAGTAGTTTGAACAGATGAAAAATTGTTTTTATCATCAAAATTATGTCCTTCTTAAGATGATTTGAGATCAGAGAAGAATACAAACCTTGTTAAACAACTTAGAATTATTTCTGAAAGATATAAATGCCCCCCCCCCCCCCTTGACTTAAGCATATACTCAAACACATGTTAGACATAAAGGAATAAAAAAAACAGAAAGAACTTAAAAACCAATTAAAAAACACTTGTAATTTTCAGAAATGAGTTCTAAAAGGTACAATCAGAAGATCTGAGTAACCTAATCATAAGAAAAAATTTAAGTCAGATTTCTGAAGTATTGACTCAGAAGTTCTGAACTCAAGACTCAGAACATGTGAGTAAGAGAGTCAGAATTCTGAGTACACTACTCAGAAAATCTTACTTAAAAATTTTCATTTCTGAGAAATACCAAATATAATCAATTAGTTAAATTAAGCATTCCTATCTTACATATGAGAAAAGTGAACCTTTTGTGATCAAGAGGCTTTGTGAACAAGTCAGCCAATTGATACTTTGTGTGCACAAAATGCATTTCTATAGTTCCCTTTTCCACATAATCCTTAATGAAGTGATACCTTACATCAATATGTTTGGTCTTTGAGTGTTGAACAGGATTCTGAGTGATGGCAATGGCACTTTCTGAATCACAATAAATGGGAATCTTATTGAGTTGATAGCCATAATCCATGAGTTGTGTTTTCATCCACAGAGTTTGAGAACAGCAAGCAGCAGCATCTACATATTCTGTCTCAGCAGTTGATGTAGACACACAATTTTGCTTCTTTAAAGCCCAACTCACTATCTTATCTCCCAGAAAGTGACAAGCACCAGAAGTATTTTTCATGTCCAATCTGCTTCCTGCGTGATCAGCATCAGTAAAGGCAGTTAACTTGAAATCAGTCTCTTTTGGATACCAAAGGCCCAAATCAGGTGAACCTTTAAGATATCTTAAGATCATTTTAACAGCTAGCAAATGAGATTCTTTTGGATTAGATTGAAATCTAGCACAGAAACATGTAGCAAACATGATATCTGGCCTACTTGCAGTCAGATAAAGTAAAGAACCAATCATGCCCCTATAAACCTTGTTATTTACTGAAACTCCAGAGAGATCAGCATCTAACTTGATATTTGTAGCCATTGGTGTTCTCATAGCAGCACAATCAGACATCTTAAACTTTTTCAGAATACATTTTACATATTTTCCTTGATTTATAAAAATTCCATTTGGTAATTGTTTTATTTGAAGACCAAGGAAAAAGTTCAATTCTCCCATCATGCTCATCTCAAATATAGATTTCATGATTTCTGAGAATTCATCACATAATTCTGCATTTGTAGAACCAAATATTATATCATCTACATATATCTGAATCAAAATCAATTCATCACCTTCTTTCTTTAAAAATAAGGTAATATCAATTTTACCTTTCTTGAAGCTAGATTCTAATAAGTGTTGAGTTAGAGTGTCATACCAGGCTCTTGGTGCTTCTTTCAGACCATACAATGTTTTATCTAAAACATACACATGATCTGGAAACTCTGGATCAACAAACCCTTCTGGTTGATAGACATAAACTTCTCCATGAAATATACCGTTCAAAAATGCTGATTTGACATCCATTTGAAGTTCTTACTTACAGCATATGCCAAGAATATTCTGATTGCTTCTATTCTTGCCACAGATGCAAATGTCTCATCATAGTCAATTCCTTCTTGTTGAGAATATCCCTTAGCAACCAATCTAGCCTTATTTCTGACTACAACACCTGACTTATCTTTCTTGTTTCTGAACACCCATTTTGCTCCAATTATTGATTTTCCTTCAGGATTTGGAATGAGTCTCCAGACTTTGTTTCTTTCAAACTGTAGCAACTCATCTTGCATTGCTAAAATCCAATTTGGATCTTCTAGAGATTCAGTGGCTTTCTTAGGTTCAATCATACTAAGAAATCCTGCAAACATTGCTTCATTTGTTGTTGCTGACCTTGTTTCAACTCCCACTGATGTGACTCCTATTACTTGATGAATAGGGTGGTCTTTTGTCCATTTGTTTGAACTTGGAAGCACATCAATCTCAGAAAGATTGTTGTTTGTATCATTCTCATCTGTAACAACACGTAATTCTGAACAACCTCTTTGATTTGAACATTGTTGAGGTGTTACATCTAAGTCCTCATTCTGAGTAGTAGAGTCAGAGTTGTGAATAACTTGTTCAGAATTCTGAGTGCCTTGTCCAGAATTCTGAGTAACTTGTTCAGAATTCTGAATACCTTGATTAGAATTCTGAGTACCTTGATCAGAATTCTGAGTAGCCGACTCAGATACATCACTTGTATTTACCAAATTTGGACATTCCTCAGACGGACCAGAATCAGAAATTACTGCTGTTTGAACCTATGAACTTCCCTTTTTTATTTCTTGAACCATTTTTGGATTTTCAAAATCTGCATAAGATTCAGAAGTTAGTTCCAGAAATGCATCCTTAAACAATAAATTGAGTTCTGAACAATTAGGATTAGAATTTGATTCAGAAGTCATTGTTTTTGTCTTATCCTTTTTGAGTTCTGAACTATTTTGTTCAGAAGTCTTTGCTTTTGACTCATCAAAAGTAACATTGATGCTCTCCATAATCCTCTTGGTTCTGTTGTTGTAGATTCTGAATGCTTTGGAAGTTAATGAATAACCAACAAAGTATCCCTCATCTGCTTTCTTGTCAAATTTACCAAGATTTTCTCTGTCTTTGAGAACATAGCATCTGCATCTAAAAACATGAAAGAATTTAATCAGTGGTTTTCTCTTATTAATCAGTTCATAAGCAGTTTTATCTAGTCTTGTATTAATCAGAGTCCTGTTCTGAGTGAAACAAGCTGTGGCAATTGCTTCAGCCCATAGGAAGGTTGGAAGATTTGAATAAGCCAACATGGTTCTTGCATCTTCAACCAAAGTTCTGTTCTTTCTTTCAACAACACCATTTTGTTGAGGAGTTCTGACAGCAGAGAAATTATGAGAAATCCCAGAATTTTGTAAAAAGTTCTGAACAGTCTCATTTCTGAATTCAATTCCATTGTCACTCCTAATCTTTTGAACTGGAAGTTGCAAAAACACTTGAATTCTTTTGATGAAGTTTATCAAAATTTCAGCAACCTCATACTTTGCTCTTAAGAATTCAACCCATGTATATCTTGAGTACTCATCAACAATGACAAGTATATATTTCCTCCCTCCCATTGATTGAACTTCCATTGGACCACACAAGTCAGTATGTAGCATCTCTAGTGGTGACATGCATGAGGAGTCCATTTTCAACTTGTGAGAACTCTTCTTCATCTTGCCCATTTCACATGCTGAACATAATGAGTCCTTCTCAAATTTAATCTTTGGCAGCCCTTTAACCAGATGTTTGCCAACTAGATTGTTTAACTCCTTGAAATTCAAATGAGAACATCTTATGTGCCATAGCCAACATTTATTTGAAGTTGCATTTGACAATAGACATACTGGAGTTAAAGTTTCAATTTTTTAAAAGTTAACCACAAATAAATCCATGTGTCTTTTGGCCCAGAACACCTTTATCTTATCCTCACTCAGAATTAAGCATCCTGTAATACTGAAGTTGATATCACAAAGACTATCCAAGAACTGACTTATGCTGAACAGATTATGTTGTAATCCTTCCACATAAAATACTTTCTGAATGGTCAGATCTCCCTTAGTTAAATCTCCATAGCCTCTAACTTGTCCTTTACTGTTATTGCCAAAGTTAACTGCTCCTCCAGTTTTTTCTGTGAAATTTGACAGTGAGGACTTGTGACATGTCATGTGTCTTGATGCTCCAGAGTCTAAAAACCACACATGACAGCCCTGCAAAAACAGTTTAGTTAGATTTAGGTACCCATATATGAATGGGTCCTGTTTTGTTAGCTTCAATCACAGATTTAACAAAAGTTCCTTTAACTTTCCATTCAAAATCTTCTTTTAAGCACCACTTTCCTTGTACTTTTATGAAATCAGCACATTTTCTGTTTACAAAATTATTTCTTCTTTCTTTGAAAACCTTTGGTTGAGGCTTAGAAACATTTTCAGTCCTTTTCTATTTTGATTTGAATTGAGAAATATTTTCAGTCTTTTTCTCTTTTGACTGTGATTGAGAAACCTTTTCAGTCATCTTTTCTGAATTCTGATTTGCTTTAGATTTATAAGATGTTTTAGTATTTTGACTTTTTTGAGAGAATTGAAAATGAATGACTACCACAATGAACACATTTCAAATGCCTTCTTGCATGAAACAACAAATCTAAATGAAAAGAATTTTTAGTTTTATTGATACTTTTCAGATTACATTTGCACCTAATACAAGAACTATTGACATTTGGTTCAGAAGTAGTATTCAGTCCAATCTTCTCAGGAATCCTTTTCAGATCATCTTTCCTTTTGCCATCTTCTTTTTCTAAAACATTTGATTTTACAGAATTAGTAGATGATCCAGATGATTCACCATGCTCATAAGTACTTGATTCATTAAAGAATTCCTTATTCTCTTTTAAGGCATTAATCTTAAATATATCATACTCAGTATTTAACTTCTCAAGCATTTTTTTTTTAAAACATAAGCTTCATTTTCTTTTAAAGCATGTTCAAGTTTAAAATCAGCATCACATAAATCATTTTCAAGTTCATCAAAACTTTTCCTTAAATCTTCAAGTTCTTGGCTAACCAGTTTAAACCTCTTTTCAAGTTCTGAGAAACTTTCTGAATCAGACTCAGAATTTTCAGTTGACTCAGAGTTCTGACTAACAGACTCAGAATTCTGACTAGAAGACTCAGAATTCTGACTAACTGTCTCAGAAATCTCCTTGTTTTCAGAAACCTTGCTTGCTTCAAATATATTCTCAATGTGAGTATAGGAGAAACTTTGTTGTTTATCTTTGTAACTAATATTCAGAGAATCATACTTAAATTTAGCATCATTATATCTAGGTTTCTCTTCTGTTGGTTTTGAAATTTCTTTCTTAACCTTGTCTTCTGAAATTTCCGACTTCTCAGCTTTTGTCTCAGAAACATGTAGTTTTTCAATATTTTGTTTTGGTTCATAAATGGTTTCCTTTGGTTTTGGTAAATTATCAGAAGTTGTCATTGAACTTACTGGTCTGACAAAAACTTCAACTAAATCTGGGATTTCTGGTTTAGGACCTTTTAGTTCCTCATAATCATAAAGATTTATTGGAGCCTTTTTTAAAATAGCCTTTTCTTCTAAACCTAATCCCATTTTTGGATTGTAAAACCTTGTGTCTTTTACATTGCTTGTGAGAAGACTTAAAGTTTGTTTAGTTTGACCTTGTTTCAGATTAAGATCTTCTAACTCTTTGATTTTAGTATATAAATTCTTTCTTTCATCAAGCAACATATCCACTTTAATTTGTAGATCAACTTTTTCATCTTTTACTTCTGTAATCTCATTTTTTAGCTCAGATATCTTTTTCAAAAGTTCAGAATTCTCTTTTCTGACCTCTTGTTTCTCAACCTCAGTTTCTTCAAATCTAAGTCTAGGCATTTCTTTTTCTGTTCTGAATTTGTTAACTAGAATTCTTTCTCCTTTTATTTGTTTTCTGAGGTTAACAAATTCAGAATTCATATTGCCAATCAGAGTCGTTAAATCAATTTCAAGAGCAGAATGTACCTCAGCAGAAGATTCAGAAACTGCATCATCATAGTCAGAATCACCTTCATCATTTATCTTTGCCATGTAATTCTGCATCTGTGAAAAATGAATGCAGTCTTCTTCTTCAGAAGAATAGTACAACCAGTTCTCTTGTTCTGCAAGGAGTGCAATACCACTATCTTTGGTTTTGGCCAGTTGAGCTTTCTTTGCATAATACTCATAGTCCTTGACCACATTTACTCTACAATCCTTTGCATAATGACCAGATTTTCCACATTTAAAGCATAGATCCTTCTCTTTCCTTTCTTCCTTCTCTTCTTTCTTCTCATACTTATTTTCTTCTTTATCTTCCATCTTCTTATATCTCTCTTCTGAATTTCCATGTCCTTCTCTTCTAAATTACCTTCAAACTTCTTCTTTCCATACCTCTTATTGAAAGAATTAGTCAACAGATCCAGTTTGTCATCTATTATCTTGAGATCACCATCATCATCATCAAATTCTTCCTCCTTTTTAGATTCCTCCTCTAACTTTGGAATTTCAGAAATAAATCTAGACTTCTTGGTTGTTTTGTTAACCTTGGATTTTCTTTTAGAAAGTAAAGCTAGTTGATCTGAAACACTTTTCTTCTCTTCAACAACCAGCTTAACAGAATCTTCATGTTGATTTAACACACAGAACAAGTCATTCAGATCTTCTTCACACATATCCTTGTTCATCTGAAGACTTGTTGCATACCATGACCATTCTGTATTGAGACAATTCAGAAATTTGTAATTGATTTCTGACTTAGTCTTCTTCAGCCCATTCCTCCTAAGATCATTTAAGATTGTGCCAAACTTGTTGTAGGTTTGAGTTAAACTCTCACTTTCCTTAGCCTTGAATCTTTCATATGCATTGATTCAGTTTTGCCTGAATTGATTTGGAAGTGCCAAGAATCTTCTTCTCCAGTTCACCCCACATTTCTTTTGCAGACGTTCCACTATCAATTCGGTTGAATATGTCATTAGGAATTGCCAAAGTTAATAGAGTTACAGCCCTCTTGTCTATTGCATGTCTCTTTTTATGTGCTTCAGTGTATTGTGAGAAACTTTTCCTGATTCTTGTAGCAGGAATCTCTGGTGTAGTATTAGTTGCATGTGTAGCACCAATATCAACATAAACTTCAATTGGACCTTCACGAATTGAAATCATCAGATTCTCATCGATATTATCCAAGAATTGAATAATTCGGATCTTCCATTGTTGATACTCTTCAGGAATTAGAACAGGCGGCTTCGTCTCAGACCCCATAGAGATAAATTCTTTAAAAGACATGATTGTAAGATGAATTGAATTTAATCGATTCAACAGAAAGACAAATTCGAATTTCTTGACCAAAAACAGAATTAATTCAAGAATTACAAAAAATTCAAGAATTGTAAGTAGCAGCAGAATCAATTATCGAATTGATCAAGAAATCTTCAAGAAAACGATCAAGAAAACTTCAAGAACGCAATCTTGACCTAATTTGTTTGTTGATTGGCTCTGATACCAATTGTAGAAAATAGGATTCAATCTTACAATGTAATTGTCTAACAAGAACACAATCAAACAGTAAAATGATAGAGAATTGCATTCAAAAGCTTCGTATTCATTCAAGAACAGATTACAAATCTAGAGAGAGAGTCTCTCAAAGATTACAAAGTGAATACAAAAGCTATTCAAAAGTTATACAAAAGTTAGTTAGCTTACAGTTGCTAACTCCTATATATACTGTAAAGAAAAGCTAAAGCTACAATACATATACATGACAAACCAGTAGAACAATAACACGTGTTCTAAGGAATAACAGAATATAACTGAAAATTTCTAAGACATAAGTTCTGAACAACATGTTCAGAACTTCTGAACATTCTTCTGATTAAGCACTTCAGAACATACCCTTGAGCACTTGACATTTTCATCTTCATATACTCAGAACTTTTGAGTCACCTACTCAGAACTCTGAGCCTTCTGATCAGATTCCACACTTAGTAATCTTTGCAAGACTTCTCAATCAGAACTTCTGAGTCTCCTACTCAGAACTCTGAGTCTTCAGTTCAGATATCAACACTTAGGTTTTTCACAAAACTCTAGATCTAACAATGTTGTAATACAATCTAAACAACACGTTTCGACACAACTTGCATTAAACAAATTTTCCAATAAAGCTCAACATACCCATAACGGAAGGAAGGTAACTCTGCGTCCAAACCTTAACATATGTAGAGGAGATCCAATGTTAAAGTCATAAGCCTTAGTTACTTGTCCAATGTCCTAAATATCATTAAAATATAGATATCACTATATCCGAAAGTAACGTTGAACAACAACAAAATAAAGCAAGTCCCGACAAAGTTTGAAATCTCCGCAATAAAATAATTTCATGCACGTTCAAAACCATGATTTAAAATCTTGTGTGTGCTAAACGTTTTTCCGAGATTTGTAACATAATCCACATGAGGATTTGAAACACAAGAAATAACTGATGCAGTTTATTTTAAAAAATTAAATTTTGTGCATGAATTCAGTCGACGCTCAACGTCTTAAACCACACTCCTCCAAAATCCTCCGGTAACACTATCGTCACCCAGATTCTCAAACATCTTAGAACAAATTGAAAGTTACATCAATTATCCTTACAATTTCTTTCCGAATTATGATCGATTCAATGAGCCTATGGTTCTAATCCAACCATCAACTTCGACCCGAAATGGCCCACTTAATGCAATTATCATGCTTATTGTCACTCCACGTGATTAATGCTAAAATCGTCAATCTCTTCCAGCGACTACTCGCTTAGAAACTTCTTCACTACCCCAACGGTCATCACACTAAAGTAGTTCAAGTATGCGCATGTAACTAGTATGTTCATCATAACACTGGCCAGGTGTAATTATGAACGTACCGTACACGATTATCCTTGCTACCCTCAATGTGATTCTCGTTTCTAGCGACTCCATTGACCTCAAAACATCCTATCTTAAAGTGCCTAATAGTGCAATTTCACTTTCATTTACTTAAAAGAAAGCTAGTTTGAGTCTAGGTATCTCAAAATCAACACCTAATTCTCTCAAAATTATGCTCTGATACCAACTTGTAACACCCTCAAATCTGGAAAAAGCAACTAAATAAAATTTCGATAAAAATAATCACTTAAGGAATAAAATTCCTTCTACAAACCAATCTTGGAATTTCCTCCAGATTAAACATAACAATTCCTACAATTAACAACTCAAATCATACTATGAGACCACATAATGTCGGGTGTTACTTAACTCGAGTACAAGCTGCTATTCCCAAAATAAACGCGGAAGACTTAACTAAGCACTTCACTCCTCGAGCACACTACTAGCACTCATCTCTTCACAATGTCACTAGAATTAACCCCAGCCTGAAACTGTTGCACATGCCGACAAATAAAAAGGTTAGGCTAATGCCTAGTGAGTTCAAGAGTTTATAACATAATTTATATAATTCGTTGAATGAAAGTTTGCGACAGAAATAATGATTTCCAAAAGAGTTTATGAAAGGATGTAACCGACTCATTTTCCAACGCACACAAAGTCTGTGAGAAAAGTTTCCAAAATGTATAAAGCGTTTTCCAAAATGAATTCCAATCCCAACTCACTCAAAACGTGCTTTGATGTTAAATATCCCAAGTAATTATGCACGTGAATAAAACTCCAATATTTAAAACATCCAATAAGGATGAGGCATAGTACCCGCCAATAAACCATGAAAGACATTTCATATAAATAAAATGCGTCACCGAAAATATGGATAAAAGCAAATACCCAAAACAACACCTTTCGGTGACGGGGGAGACCTGATTCCATCGAAAGTGACGGGCACACAAAGTTAGGTCACTTATGATGTTACTGTATTACACCTCAAGTCCCGGTTTTAGTTCCCATGCCATAAAGACATCACAACCTCAAACCTTTCCCATGCCTTTATTGCTTACTCTGTCGAGTTACACCTCAAGGACTTATGGGATCACATTGCCTATCCGACGAGTTACACCTCAAGGACTCCAATGTCCCCCATTGCCTACTCGCTAGTGGCCCCAATGGCCTACCGCATATAACCACGCGTTCCAATAGTCCACTCCTCGTACAAAAAGAGATAGACCATCAAATAAAGACTGACTTACGTGCCTATAACATGCAACACAGTCTATAACATGCCCATCCCGGAATGACTAAAGCACCCGAGCATGTAAATAACAATAATATGCAATAAAATGCATCAAGTTGCAATAAATGCAAACCATAAATAAGACTCCATATTGAGCCATCAAACTCGGACAAAATGTCCCCAAGACTCCCTCAACGTCAAAACCGAGCAAAATGCTCAAAACTCATTAGACCCATAAATAACGGACCTCATAGCATAAAATGCATTTAAACATCGCTTAGGTACACATATACCACAAAATCATCATTTACCCAAAACTCTACACAGGTTAAAACAAAGGGTTTCCCAAAATGGACTCATACCCTTATAATTCTCAAAATGACTCATGACACTAAATTGTGCGTTTTTCCCAAACGGTTTATAAAATCAATTACACTAACATGATTAAACCATTGAATAAGCTTCATTTGAGAAATAAATCATTTAAGAACATATTTATGATTCTACACATCAAAATATCAAAAAAATCCCAAATATGGGTGTTTTGCAAACTTTGTAAAGTTAAACACTTAAAAGAGTCAAATTAATCAAATAACTCAATAGTTGATAATTATAAGTAAAACATGCAAATACTTGGAAAATAACGTTTTTGGAATGTACAACGTTTTCGCAAATCAACTTGAACTCACCTTGCTAGATTTAGGCTAAATCTAGATTTTCCCCAAACGTAAGCTCCTTTGAGAAACCCGAATCCTCAAGCAAAATCTTCCATAAATGGTATGGAAAGAAGAAGTTATATTCAAAGTCCAAACCGGATCACTACAAGGCTGAAAAGTACAAGAGTTATGAGAAATGGAAAAGAGGAAAAGAAAAAAGAGAAGGAAGAGGGTGGCAAGTGTTTCAATTGCAGAAAACCAGGTCACTTTGTCAGGGAGTGCAAAGAGAAGAAAGTTAAGAACTTTGAACACTACAATAAGAAGGCTCAGTTGGTCAAAGCCAAGGAGAGTGGCAAATAATTAGTTGATGAGGAGGAGATATGGTTAGATGACTCTTCAGATGAGAAAGAGGCGCACTTTACAGAAGTAAAGTACAACCTTATGGAAATTGTGGATGAAGATGACCTGGAGTCCAAGGTACATTCTCTTTCTGGTCTTCATGATATTTTGAACATTCTGAACATTTTGATAATAATTCTGAAAATGAAGAAATGCCAAGTCTGATATCTGAACTCAATATGATGAAAGAGAAATTTGAAAAGATGAAAAATAATTTCAACATTGAAAAGAGTTCACTTTTAAGATAACTAGACGATACACTTCTTTATAAGTGTTTAGCTGAAGACAAAGAGAAAGAAAAAGAAGTTGTTAAAGTTAAAAATCTTGATCTTGAAACCAAAATTTCTGAGCATAAAAATGAACTTAGTGTTGTCAAAGATGAAAATATTGATCTAAATTTTAAATTTCAAGTTGTGTTTTAGAACGAAATGAGGCTTATGCCAAAATCAAACAATTGGAAGATTTAAATTTTAATAGAGGACAAACAAAACAGACTTTAAAATTATTGACCAGTAACCCAAAAGAGACTAGCTTTTATAATCCAAAAATGAGTCTTGGTCTTTCTGAAGTTGAGGTACTTAAAAAGGCACCCGAAAATTTATACAAATTTGATAAATTGGGTGAAGGTTTACAAGAAACCATTTTAAAAGAAATACCTCCAATTTCAAAACATTTTGCTAAGTCTGAAAGTCCTATATCTTTTGTTCCTAAAAAAGAAAAAGAGAAGAACGATGAAGGCTCAAAAGAAAATGGTAAAGATTCCGAAATAACTCTTTTTAGTACTACAAATTTTAAATATGATAAATTAAATTCCAGTTATAAGTCTAAAAAGACCGAACTATCTGAATTTAATTTGTTATTTCCAAATGAATCTGAGAGTCTAATCTAATCAAGTAGCAATGCAACAATCCAAGAGATCTTGTATAGATTGAGAAAGAATACAATATAAGAATTGAGATCCACTTTCTCTCTCTAAACTCTCTCTCTAGAATGTCATCTCTCTCACTTTATAATGAACCACACGTATGAGACATCTTTTTATTTCCTATTACAAGGAACCTATTTATACCCCTTTGACAATCACTTACTAACCTTGACTTTGACCTTTACAAGACAATACTTTGACTTTGACTATGTCTTTGACTATACAAATACAATAAATCTTGAAGAGATTTTTGCTCTAACAATGTCCCCCTATGGATTCAAGATTTAAAAATTTATGACAGTAATCTTCAACACTTTTAGCTCTTTGTAATCTTCAACACTTTAAGCTCTTTGAACAGTCTCCCTCTTTGCTTTGAAGGAAGATCAATCTTTGAACATAACTTTGAAGAATCTTCAAATAAGCATTGTCTTCAGAAATCCAATTTGACTGCTTTACCCTTCAACTAGATCTTCAAAAACAAATAGTCATCTAGGTCTCGAAACACAAACTTCAAATCTTTGTAGCGTTGGTCAAAGTCTTCTAGCAAAATCTTCATAACTCTGAATCATTAATCTTTGTAACACGGATCTTGGAAACATTGTAGCACGGATCTATGGATCTTTGAGAAATATCTTCAGTTTTTGAATATGAACAATTCTTTGAGCTTTAACTGGGTTTGAGCTTTAAATCTTTGTAGCTTCGAAAATCTTGAACTGCGTATCTTTACTTCTTCAACAATAACAATCTTTGAACTTTGAACTTTCTTGAATGATCTCAAAACATCTTGACTTGTTATCTCGAGCTTCTTGACTTTGACAAAAACTTCTCTTTATCTTGAAATTTAAACTTTCATATGTTCTCCCCCTTTTTGATGATTGTGAGCATCATGATCATCAAAACTTCAAAATCAATTTCAGCGGTCTTTGAATATACCAATAAAAATCTCCTCCTTTTGATTTGTGTAACCATCAATTCCAAAAAAATGTTTATCCGAATCTTTTCAAATTCAGACAATATGAAATTGGTAACCCTAAACCAACGGATGAATCGTTAAAATGCCTATAAGTTGCACGGAGCCACTTAGTACAACGAATGCACTTTGGAAAGGAGCTTTTTGATGTTCACTCCCCCAGGGCTTCCATTCAATCATCGAAAAACACTAAGGAATTTCTATGAACGTTATGACAAGAAAACATATTCCTTGTGTGTACGTGCAAGTGTAGAAATGATTGAAGCAACTTATGCTTGAAAATTAGGCTCAAATTGTGTAAATTGATGAGACAGCAACAAGTTTTCCATGGACTCAATGTGCATGAATGAAGAGCGAAGGTGGGCAAACTTCCTTCTTTTTCAATATCCAGACCTTCCTAGTGAAGATCAGATAGATGATATGCTTCGTCCCCATGAAAATTGAAACATTTCTTTGTTGAGAAAGAAATGAGTAGCTGGTGGGGTTAAAGCAAGGGTTGGCATGGGCTAGCTGCCTGTTTCAATGATGGTCACCAAAGAATGTGAACCAATCAGTCATGTGGCTGGCCGGCTCAGAAATTGGTTGGTGCAGAGTTCTCTTATTCTTTTAACTCTGTTCTCATACCCTCTTTCGGTTTTTAATTCGCTCACTTCTAACCAAACTCTCATTTTCATTTTACCTCGGCACAATGAGATTACTCAACCGTATGAGTTATCTCCCCCACTCTTTGATTTAGACCCCTCACCCCTCAATCACTCAAGGATAACTTCTTGGGTAGGAAACACTGGTTAACGTGGATCCATAAAAGTTCTTTAATATCTCACACTGATTTCCATGAAATTTTGTCCTAAAAGATGTGTTGTTCAACAGTTTAGCTTGAACAAGTATGAATATCGGCATTTGATTAACATTGCCATCAGAATGTACGATCTACAGGAATTATCATGAAATATTTGAGCATTTGAACTTTGAAGATTTCTCAAAACAAGGATATTGAATGAATGAAATGAATTCGAAAGACTTGTTTGAGAATCTGACAATGTATCAATAAGATCAAATATGAAAGATAATCATGAAAGGTTTAGGGTATCAAAGAATTGATTGTTGTTTATATGAACAAATATAAACAATCTTTGAAAGAAACGTTTAAGCTCTTACGCTGACAGAATATGATGCTCAACAAAATTTGAAATACAAATGGGAGTATTACCATCGAAAAAATGTTTCATTTTGAGACATCGTAATAACAAAGTCAATATAAAGTTGTACCAGTGTGTATGAATACTTGAAAGTATATAGAAAAGATAATACGCAAGTATTAATCTTTGGAAACACACGGTTAGAATTGATGTTACGATAATCCGATATATTTATATATATATATATATATATATATATATATATATACTACTTATATATACATTTAGGCCAAAAGTCTTAAAGACAAGCTTTGATGCACAAGGTACAACATTATTATGCATAAAATTCAAAAATCTCTTAATTACAACAGCCTATGCATGATGTACAAGTTGAATACCTTTTATTTTACACTTTACAGACAAAGAGAGCCATACCTGCAGCCATGCTTCCTGAAAAGACCCATACCTACAACCATGTTATCTTTCTTCCTTCCCGGTATATGATGAAATCCCTCCCACATCCCAAATTCAAATTCAAATCGAAAATCGATTTCTTATTTAGGGTTTTTTTGTTTGTCGAGATGGAGATGGAATCAACTCAAAGAAGGTTTGTGATTCATCATTTAAAATTTAGGGCTTTTTTTGTTTGGTTGATTTCACATTGCTTTTGGTTAATCGATTTGGTTGATTTTTGTCTAATCGATTTTGGTTCTATTGATTTGTTGGTTCTATCGATTTTGGTTCTATCGATTTTGGTTTAAGCTTCGATTTTGGTTTTTGGTTGGGGTTTCGATTTTGGTTTTTGGTTGGGGTTTAAGCTTCGATTTTGGTTGGGGTTAAAAGATGAAAATGCTTCTGTTTCTTCCAATTGTTGTGCTCAGGTGAAGAAGTTGGGGCAAAACCCGAAATGCCTTTGTGCAGTTATGCTGTCCAACACTGCCAAAAGTTCTGGAATCAAACCCGAGATTGCCATGACCATTCCAAAACAATGCAACATAGCTAATCGTCCTGTTGGTTATCAATGTGGAGGTTTGTTTCATGATTATTCTAATGGTTTTACCAACTATCTGATCTTCTTTCTTTAGGCTGACATAGTTAAATTTTTTGTTTTTCCGCAGCTTATACATTGCCTTGAAAGCTGTTAGTTTCCATGGAAGTCATGTAGATTTTTGCAAGTTGTACCAGTGAGTTTGAATCAAGGGTTTGTTTTGTTTCTGCTCATGTGTTTAGTAAATAAATTGCTGGTAGTTTGATTATTGTGTTTTGGAAAAGCTTCCATATATGTTCTGTTAACCTTTATATGATCAATATATGGATTTTAAGAAAAGCAATGTGAATTTTGTATTTCGGTTAGATGTGTTTGCTAGGATAAGATGGTGGAATGTGGTTCTTGATAGCAATCTCTTGGAAGCAAGTTGGCTACTTTTGAGTTAAAGAAGATACCATGCTACTTCATCTTATGCCACTTCTTCTTGCTTTACGGACACCATCTTTACTATTCATGTAATATTTACCCTTCAAACCATGCCAAAGACCCCCCAAACCATTCCTTCAGGTAATAGTTGATGGATTTACATCTCTTTCCCCTCATTTTTTTCTAATTGATTCAGTATTTTATGAAATTGATCATTCAATAGAGTTCATTTGTATTTTAGAAAGATTTGTGAGCATCTTTAACACTGTTGTCTAAGATTTTAAGTTTTTTGCTGCAGGTCTTATGCTAAGCATATCTTTCTTTGATTTGGCCCATAACGCTATAAATTCCATTGGCTTTCTAAAAGGAAATCTTTGGGTGAGTCGATACTTCCTGAAATGCAAATATATCCTTCTCAAGCCTATTTTGTATTTTGTTAAAGAACCCGAATCTTGGCTCAGTTCTTACTTTAAACAGGGTGTTTGCACCACCTGTTTATTTTGCAGAGGTGAGTCTACAATAAAAGAAAATACTACTCTTTATGTCCCATGAAAATTGCAACGTTTCACCTGCGTAGTTTAAGAGAAATGAAAATGCACAAATATGAAATTGTTACTTAAAATCTTTCAAAAAATGGAGTTGTTGCAATGTTCATGGTATAGAGAGTGTATCTTAAAATTCGCTATGGCTTCTCGTGTTGTTGACTTGCACTAATAACGAAATTTGTTTGCTTCAGCAAATGGTAGGTGTTTAAACTTGCAACGGTTTCTGGTCTTGCTGAGCCCTTGGGTGTCATTATTGTAGGTATGAATTGTAACAACATTTGCTAACAAAAACAGCAAATCTTTAGTACAAAATTCATTTCTATTGCGAATTATAAATCTTCTGATCATATATATGATTTGCTGCAACATATATGTTCCTAAGTAGCTTAGATCCCGAGATTCTTGAGGGCTTGCTATAGGATCAGGTCTTAATTCTGCTTTTCGACCTCTTTATATGTTCAGAAGAACTGATGATATATTTGAGTTGGATTTCATTTGACGGGTTTTCTTAGTTAAACAGTGGGTGGAGTTTAGGCGTTTCTAACTCTTCACGAAATGCTACCATTAGCATTTGATTATGCTGGACATAAACAAGTTGTCATGGTTGTCTTCCTTGGAATGGCCTTCATGTCTGCAAGGTAATCTTAACATTCTAAAACCTCGAAACAAGATACATTTTGATTTTTATGGTCAAATAGTAGATTCGTTAATCCAAAACCATCGTGATTTTTGTTTTCCTTAAAAGATGAAGAGAGATTTGTTTTATGATTTCTGCAAGTATGTTGGTTGATTAGAATCAAAATGGCAATCTTTCTTGAAGGGCATATTTCTTGATCAAGATTTTAAACCATTATGTTGTTTACCTCTTAATAGTTCCATTAAGAGGTAACATCTGAATTGCTAAGTGGTAAATCTTGTTTGGCAAAAAAAAATATGTCTTTCAATTGTTTTAAAAGTCTGAATGATTTTGTATCTTGGGTCTTCCTTAACCATTCACCAACAACATTTCATTCTGAAAATTTACCAAAAAACCATATTTTATTTTGCACTATATCATAAGAGCCTCTTAATCATTCTAACCATTTAATCATTTTACACCAAACCATTCAGCAACTGCCAAACAACCCCTAGCCCCCGAGATAAGAAAATCAAGATACGAATGGGAATGATGTTATTTGTGTACGTTTTGCAGCTTGTATTTTCTGGAGATCAGCTTAATCGACTAGAGAGGACAAAAAGGTGAATTAAATAAATTTATATTCAAGTGATTGGTAGGATGAGAGGGGACATGATATTTGGATAATTTGGGAATGAGTTTTATCTTTTTGGGCATACAGATTAACTTTCCATTGTCTGATGATGCAGAATATGATATCACAGTATGTTCCAGTTGGGTGTTCAAGATCATCCATTGTTGATCTGCTGCATGGGTTATTGGAGTTTGATCATGTGGAACATATCACTGCCCGACAAGCTCTTGATCATCCATTCTTCAGAAACATCCCTGCATAAGATGTATGAATACAAAACAAATTCAACTATTTATGTTGTGAATTTCTTTCAGTTAACACTTTTATTCTACTGCACCTAAAACATAGGCTGAATGTCCCCTTCTGTGATAAATTCTTTATCTAAGGATGAAATGCCTTAGATTTTTCTTTCAAAATGAGAATTTTAGAATTAGTTGGTGGTTGCAGGTCCATGGTACAAAGTGGCGATGAGAGCATTCTTGATTTGGTGGACAAAGTCCCTGAATGAGGTGGGCAGTGGAGATGATGAAGGTTTAGGTTGCATACAACCATTGAGATTGGCATGGGGCATATTCTGGTGGTCGATTTATTGGCTGATTCGGATAATCAGTTTTTAGTGTGATGATAATCTCTTTTGGGGTTTTACAATGGTTGCACCTTCCTATAGAGGACTGATGATAGTTGTAATAGGAGGTATTTATTCATGTATTGATTGATGGATAATAATATTTTCAGTTTTTAAACTTATATTTGGCATTGGCAAGGTTGGGTTGATCGTGAATTTGGGAGTTTGAGTTTAGGTTTTAGGCAACATTGTGAAAAGTAACCAAACATCCTCTAATTGTTTTGTTTTGTTTTGTGTTTGTTAAGTTCGATAGGACTAGACCAATTGTGGTTGCACGAAATTAAATATTTGATGGTGAGCTTGGCTATCATCTCTATCTATTTATCTATCCAAGCTTGACTTGCAGCTTAAATCTCCAATTAAGTCCAATGATAGTATCTTCAAGTTTTTAGTTGATTATTGAACTAGGATTTCAACAAGATTTATTACCTGTTATAAATGTTAATAATAGCAATAGTGGTAGCACTTATAACAAAAATATAGTAGATCTATGTTCTTCATATATATATATATATATATATATATTGATTAAATGATTATATTTTAGAAGACGCCCCTCAGTTAAAGCAACTTAATGTTGGTGGCATCGAAGCTTCCTAGGTTATTGGTAAGACAATCCTATTCTTCATATGAACACAGTAGATTCAAGTTATTTAGTATGTCCTGTTCATGAAGTTTTATACGATTGTTTGTTGTCATTTTTTTTCTCTACAGGAGATTACTAAATTGTTATTAGTCTGTATATGCCTCTCTGCTCAAGTGACCCAATGTGTTAAGTTGCTGCCAAATTTAGTCAAATTTGATTTAATTAGTGTTCCCCCAAATTCTGCTATTCTTTAAAGAATAACTCGTTGTTTTAGAGATTTTTTCTTTGATCATAATCAATTTGCTTTTTAAAGGTTTGGAGTTAAAGATTAATGCATTTTTATTTACAATATGTTTTGCTTTGATAGTTCAATGTTTTTACTTGATTTACCCCTAAGAGTAAATCATATCATCGTTAAAACGACCAAAGCTTCAAAATTGTTTACATTCATTCTCTGATGAGACTTCTCTAATTTTTGTCGGGGAGGATCTATCTGATGTGAGTTGTGACTTTTATAGGATGAACTTTGTTCATTAATATGATGTTCCATGGTCTAAAAGATATTGATATGTTGCTCATGATCACCATAGCAGTCTGGGATCAGTGGGTTTGGTTTTTTGTTTTTTACCCATTTGTGGATTAGGCGGACTATGACCATGCTCTCATTTGGATGCATTTTGGTTTGAATGGCTGGTTAGTTAAAGTTAGTGGTTAGAGATAGAAACAGGCAGAGTGTGCCAATCTTGAGTTTTACGTTAGAAAGTTTTGCTTGTAAACTATTGGATCACAATGTAAATGTTTTTAATTGTTGTTTATTTATATATGCATGATAGCATATCTAGAACTATTTGGTTGGTTGTTCTCTTTTGGAGTTATTTGCTATTCATTTGTTGATTTTTTCATTACACTTACTTTACTGGATCTAGCTATTTACTTTTGATGCTATGTTAGAAATTTAACCGTTCACTAAACACTTACCCGATAAGGTTTTACCGGTAAGATTAAACACTATCATTTACTTACTGAGTATGATTTTAGTTTACCAAAACAGCGTCGTATGCAAATTTTGTAAACGCTAACCTTGGTTAGAATCGTCGCCTTCACTAACCGAGTAAGACTCTTGGTCCTTGCCTCGATCTTAATGGATAAGATTTTTGGTCCTTACCATATTCATCCGGTATGGTAACGTGACTTGGTCCAGGTAAATGTTTGGTAAACGGCCTCTAAGTAATAAAAACTTTAAAATCCTTTATCTCTAATCACAAAGACAAAGCAACAAAGTCTTCAAAATCATTACACTCCGCCGCATTGCGCGGGTATTCAACTAGTATATATATAAATATATGTATGAATATATATATGTATATATATATATATGTATGTATATATGAAAAACATTTAAAATCACACTTCTAAAATTATAAAACCTGTTTGAATTAGAGAAGTGGTTTGAACATTTAAGAAAACATTTTTCATGCTTGAAAGTCATTCTTCTTTCAAACAATTTCAGATTGAGTTCAGAAGATACTTACAGTAAAAAATGTTTAAGCTCTCCCTCAAATCATGATAGACTGATTTAAAAATCAGATAAGCTCCCCCTAAAAATCTGCAAAAGATCTTAATGAAACAAAATTAGTATATGTAATAATCAAAGTCTAAAACAATGTAATACGAGTTCTAAACTGATGTGTTTAGAAGTCAAACACATTGAAGTACGAGTCCTGAGCTGAGTTACTCAAAAGTCAATGTAATACCCCGTGTAAGTTCGTTAATTAAATGTTAGTTCCGTTAAATCTATTTAACTATATAATTGATGTTTAGGGTAAGTTTGGGTTAAATATTAAGTTTAGTGGTGGTTTGGTCATTAATGGATAGCTTAAGGTCTAAATGGTAAATAGAAATAGATATCATCCCTTTAGTAATTCAGATATTTCACACAACAGATAATATCCAGAAATTCAGTGTGTATGTGTGTGTTTTGAGAGCAAGAAGGAGAAAAGAAGAGAAAGCTAGGTTAAGGCATCAATTGGGTACTTGGAAGTGAAATTAAGGTATGTGGCTTTATAAATTATGTTTGCAATTGATATTCAATGGTTCTTATCGGAGTAGAATGGTCAAAATCATATCTGTTAATAATTTCTGGTGAATCTGGGTGAAAAGTAGTCAAACCGACAGAGGTTTCCGGACACCATGAATGTGTCCGAATGGTTTTATTGGTAGTGTCCGGGTAGTTTGTGGGTGGTGTCCGGTTGATGTTCTAAAGGTGCCCGGACGAGTTCTTCATCCGAGTAAGTTCTATTTCCCTATGTTTTCCGGATAGAATTAGATACCGGATGGTATCCGGATTACTTTGGTGTCCGGATGACGTCCGGATTGTTTAGGTTGTCCGGAAAAGTCATGTTGTCCAGAAAAGTCACGCTGTCCGAAAAAGTTATGTGGTCCGGATAACTTGTGGTATCCGGATACTTTGGCTGTTTGGTCAAATTGATGAGTTTAGATGCTTTTAAGTGTCCAGTAGCTTGTGTCTTGCTAATTCATGGATAGGGAATGAATAAGGACCGAAAGTACTGTGGACTTGACTTAAGTTCGGGTTTGGGTAAGACAATTGAGGATAAGAGTTAGATAGAGTATCTAAAGCTCTTAGTCCTAGCAAGCTCTATGTGTTCAAAATGGTAAAGCGATATCTGTATATACTTGTTTCAGATACTGTGAATCGAAGGTGAAAGCAGAATTCTTTGTGGAGGACTGAAAAGAGTGTTGTTAAGCAAACAAGTGAGTTTTTACTTAAAATGTTTTCTAACTGGAATACATATATGCGAATGAGTGTAATAATGTGCATATTGTGTTTTTATGAGTATTACACTACATGGGTGCTAGTTGGCCGGGCTTAGGACCGGTGAAAGTTGGCTGTACAGATGGACAGTGGTGTTGGATGTATTAGTACAGCGGTGTAAATTGACTAGTTGGCTCGCAACCAATTAATATGGCCAAGAGAACGAGATGGAAAGATATATGATGCATGAGTCTTAAATTGGTATTCTTATGTGAATTATGTGAATGATGTTGTGCAAAAGGTTTTCAACTAACGGGGATTTTCTCACTAGACCTCAAGGTCTAACCCTCATTTTGTTTTAAAAATATGTATTCCAGGTCGCGGATCGAGTAAGAGCAAGTAAGAGGGTTAATTGCGAATAGCTTTTGGAGGACTATGTAGTTGAAGACTATGATGTGTTTAGTAGATAGCATGTTGTTAGTAATGATGTAATCTACTATGTAAACGTTTGTAATGATGTACTAAATGTTTGTAAAAGACTAGTGGACCGTATTTGTTATCCAATGTAACTTTTGTTTTAACGACGTTATGCTATTTGAACTATGTATGGAAATTATGGGTCGTTACAGTCAAATATCTTGAAAGCTCGGGTTCTAAACTGAGGTGTTTAGAAGCCATAAACATCATTGACGTGCGGGTTCTGAACTGATATATTCATAAACAGAAGCATATAGAACGATTTATCAATAAGCACAAAATGTTCAAAAATTAGAATTACTCCCCCTGAAATTATGCATATATTTCAGCATAGGTACTCTTCTTCAGATTGCACACTTCTCTTTTGTGTTCCAGTCATGTGTTTGGTATAGTTCTTACATTCAGCACTACACATGATGAACCAGCAAAACAGATTAAGTAGATTTTGGTACCCAACGGAACTTGGGTCCTGGCTTGTTAAATGTAGTTCTCTTTGAAGAAATATTATAAGTACCATACCAAGAATGAACATTTTCTAGCTTTACAAAATCATGAGTTCCACAAGAAGAACAACAAAGTTGCTTTTGTGCCGACCTGATCAAATGATTTGCAGAATATATAGGATTAGGTTTAGCGAAAGGCTTACCTTTGTGAGCATTGTTCTTCTTGTTCACTGGATGTGTATGAACAGATGATTTAGGAGCATCTTTTTCAGGAGAAGATCCTTTCACTTTCCAAACCATCTTTACAGGCTTAAAGATAGGAGTATCTGAACTTTTAGCATCACGGTTGTAGAAAAGATTAGACGGACGCATCTGATCTCTTGATTTGACAGACTTTGTCGAAGAAGAATGTTCATGAATAGAACCAGAAGCAATCTTTAACGGACAATCTGAATCAGTTGAACCATCATACGGCGATTGAACAATAGTATCGGCACTAAATTGTTTAGATGGTTTAACTTTGATCTTAATTGCTTCCAATTGCTGTACTTTATCGGACATAACATTTCTTTCTTGAATAGTCAGATCAAGTTTTTTTTGTAGATCAGACTTGATCTTCTGCTCTTTCATAGCCTCCGTTGCTAAAGCAACTAACTTCCTTGTTAACTTTGAAATTTCGGCCTTAAAGATATTTCTTTCTTCATCAAAACTTTTCTCGGATATGTCTTTAAAAATTTCCATGTTTTTCTTTTGAAAACTCTGCTTTTCCTTTTCAAAAACATTGTTCTTTTCACCAAACTCTTTTCTCTCTTTTTCCAACAAAAATTCCAATTCTGATATTTTCTTTGAAAGCTCAGCACTTCTTGATTCAAAAACGTTTCTTTCAATATCAAAATTCACTCTTTCCTTCTCAGATTTTTCTTTTTCAAGAAATAAAACTTTTTCAAAATCAGAAATTTGTTTTGAAAGTTTTATGCATTTAAGTTCAAGAGCTTTCTTTTCCTTCTCAAAACTAACTCTCATTTCATTAATCAAAGCATTATGGACAAGAAGCTTCTTAGAGGAGTCAAATTCACAAGTGGTATCAGAGCCTAATCAGATAGAATTGTGGATCGATTCATACATTTTTTTTGTCAATTTTTGAAGAAACTGAAAAGTTTTGAGTTTTTTAGATTTTTTTCTTGAAAATCATAAAGAATTTGGAATTTGATTGTGTTTTTGATTCAATTTGCTTACTGAGATTGTTATTGAATGTGATTTGAAAATTTTTGTATAGATTGAAATAAGTGGATTATTTTTGAAAATTCTGAGATTCTAAACCGCCGATAAATGACAGAACGTTTCTGAGTGTAACATGCAGTTGCGACAGCCTCAGCCCAAAGAAATAATGGTAGATTCAAGTAAGCCGGCATCGTTCTTGCTTACTTAGATTGTTAAGTTTAATTTGCTTACTATGTTTTGATACCACTTGAGAGTCCAATCTAATCAAGTAACAATGCAACAATCCAAGAGATCTTGTATAGATTGAGAAAGAATACAATATAAGAATTCAGATCCACTTTCTCTCTCTAAACTCTCTCTCTAGAATGTCATCTCTCTCACTTTACAATGAACCACACGTATGAGACATCTTTTTATTTCCTATTACAAGGAACCTATTTATACCCCTTTGACTATCACTTACTAACCTTGACTTTGACCTTTACAAGACAATACTTTGACTTTGACTATGTCTTTGACTATTTACAAATACAATAAATCTTGAAGACATTTTTGCTCTAACAGAATCCAAAACTGTTAATTTTAAATCTGATCAAAAAGAGTCGGATTCAAGTAACTCAAATTCTTCTAGTGAAACAAAGATAGAAGAACCGGAAGAATCAGTCAAAGAAAAGTCTGTTAGTGATTCCATTCCTAAAAAATCTGATTTAGATTCTGCACTTGAAAAGATTTTGGATTTAGAAATACAGATTTCTGAGTTAAATCGTGCATTGAAAAGTTAGAAGAAGAAAATGATAATATTGGGAAGGATTTAGATCACAGTCAAAAAGTCAATCTTGATCTTCAAATTGAGATTCGACGACTTGAAGCCCAATTATTTGAATTTTCAAAATCTAAAGTTTCAAACTCTAATGAAAATTGTTTTGATAAACAGTCTGAGTCTAAAGATCAGTATAAATCTTCTTTTTTGTTTGATGACAAAGTCAAAAGTTCATCTGAAAAACACAGTTTTGAAAACAAAGATCCAAGTGTTTTGAAAACAAAGATCCAAGTGTTCATCTGAAAAACACAGTTTTGAAAACATCGATTAAAGCCACTTTTGTATGTTTTGAAAATTCATTATTTGAATCTTCTTCACCTACTTCTAAAAAGGAGTACAGTGTTTATGAAAAAGGAGAATCTTCGGGAACTAAATATGATTTAACCTTAAATGATTCTCCCAATTCTAAATATTCTAAGAAAAGCTCGTGGCTTTAAAGAGGACAAGTGATAGTGTTAAGAATAGCAAAGCTAATAGTGAACAATGTATTGATTTGAATAAGAATCGTTGCAATTATTCTTGTAATGTTTACAAACGAAGTGTCAATAAAAACGTTCAACTTTCTGATTCTAAATTGTTGACACAAGCAAAAAAAAGTACATTTTGTTCACTGTTGGGATAATGCTTTTTCACTAAACCGCAAATCCTTGAAGAAATTCAATAACAAAAGCTTTAATTCTAATAATTCTTTCTCCAAGTCTTCACCTAATCAATCTGCAAAGATGTTTGGATTTGGTTTAAACAAGAAACCTAAGAAAAAGGTTGTTTAATCAGTTGAAGTGAATTTTGTGTGGAAATGGGTTCCAAAAGACGAATCCAAAACACAAACTTTACAAAAAGAACCCAACTGAGGTGAATAATTTTCTGTGTACTAACATGAAAGGACCCATACTAATATGGGTACCTAAGTTGAGATAATTGACTTTTCAGGACTGTCATGTGTGGGTCATAGATTCTGGTGCATCTAGACACATGACAGGGTACAAGCACCTATTGCATGATTATTTAGTACATCATGGAGCTTAAGTTGGATTTGGTAACAATACCAAAGGATACATCAGAGGACATGGAATTCTGACGAACGGCACGATCTCAATTGAAAACGTTATGTATGTTGAAGGATTAGGTCACAACCTATTCAGAGTTAGTCAATTTTGAGACAAGGACTGCAAAATTAGCTTTGACGAGAGATTCCGCTACATTGCTGATCCAATTGGCGTTGAAATCTTCAAAGTTGCTCGTTTTGGTGATCTGTACATAGCCAATTTTTCGACTCTATTGGCGTCTAATACTGTCTGCTTAGTGTCTAAGGCGTCAATTGAAGAATGTTGGTTATGGCATCGAAGTTATTCTCATCAAAACTTTCGAGATATCAACAAGCTAAGAAGCAGTGGATTAGTTCTAGGTTTACCGGAGCTTGAGATCGACAAAGTTTCATAATGTCTAACTTGTGAAATGGGTAAGATGAAACGGAGTCCACATAAGTCGAAGACGCAATCAAATTGTAAAGCTTCCCTGGAATTAATTCATATGGATCTGTGCGGCCCAATGCGGACTCAGTCTATGAGCGGGAAAAAGTATATTCTGGTCATGATAGATGAGTATTCGAGGTATACTTGGTTGGAATTTCTTATATTAAAGTCATA
This sequence comes from Saussurea involucrata, assembly GCA_033807775.1. Lineage (NCBI taxonomy): Eukaryota > Viridiplantae > Streptophyta > Magnoliopsida > Asterales > Asteraceae > Saussurea > Saussurea involucrata. The sequence continues at coordinate 33,031,469 of CM066316.1, forward strand.
TGCGCCGATATTAATCATCAAATTCATTAAGAAGATTCAAGTACTTCTACAACGACAGGTTCAGAAATTACGAAGTGACAATGGCACGGAGTTTAAGAATGATACGCTTCAATCTTTTTATCAATCCGTTGGCATCTCACACAATGTTTCTGCGCCAATGACTCGTCAACAAAATGGGGTAGTGGAACGCAAGAACATAACTTTTGTAGAAGCAGCTAGAACGATGTTGGCATATTCTGGCTTACCACCAAGTCTGTGGGCTGAAGCAGTAGCAACAGTGTGTTTCACACAAAACAGGACCGCACGATTAAATAAGCAGGATCGCACGATTACATAAGCACAAGTCGAAAGCTATGACAAGTCCTTTCGAACGAAACAATCTGATGATCAAAGGGATCCCCAGTCTTACGACCCTGAGTCTAGAACTTGGAGAAACCTTACAAGGCTTCTGTCGCACGATCTTTTTTATAAGTGCCTTTGGTGCACGACTTATGTTTTTATTACACGTTGCTTCTATCGCACGACCTACGCTTTCTACTTACTCTATTTTGTTATCGCATGATTAGTATGTTATCACAAGTATCGCTAGACTAATGCATAACCCATGTGATAAGTTAACTGCTTAACGAAAAATCGTTGGACAAAAGGGAAAACAAAAAATACAAGCGGAACCAACGGTTGCCCATAAGGGAAACAAAAAAGAAACAGAGGAAATTAAGGTTGGGGAGGCTCGTGGTCCTGGACGATCCCCTCATCACCGTCATTGGCCCCGACTCCCGTTACCTCTCCTTCTTCAAGCTCGTCTTTCAGGTCGAGCTATTTTTCATCGCCGACCTGCTCCATGTAGGTGGCAAACTCGGTCGTTGCATTGGCCATGGGGTTCTTCTCCCGTAAATGACGGCGCATAATTGCCTCCTTGACCTTCAGATGGGTCAACGCCTCAAATGAGATCAGTCGCCCTTCCTGTTCGGTGATCAACTTCTCCTAAGAGCCAACGAGCGATCTGAGGTCCTCGACCCGAACCTCGCCCTCCTTGACCCTGGCGTCAGACATGGAAGCCCTCGCCAAGGCTTCATTTCAATACTCCCGGAGCTCCTCTTTCTCCCGATTCGCGACCTCCAGATGACTCTGCATATCATCTAGTCGAATCTGGAGAGATTCCGCCCTGGCCGCTGCCGCCTGTTCTCCATCGCGAGCTTTATGCTCCGCTTCCTCGGCCCATCGAATTCGTTTGATGGCCATAGGCGCCACTCTTCTGACTTTCTCCATCTGATTGTACAGACAGAGTGACACTTGAAACGCCTGTAGACGCACGATCAAACGGTTAGAATACTAGATGATGCACGCGTCGTTAAACGGGCAACAAGGTTTAAATTTATAAACCGAACTCAAACTAACTATTTGTGTTAAAACCGAATGCACGTATGTCACAACGATTCGCTATCCAATTAAATCAACTTATGCTCAAAACTAATAAAAACGAAAATCTACTTGGCACAAATACACTACTTTCAAAATCATGGAGTTGAGAATTAAAAGTACTAAAGTAGCAAAAATCGAGACTTTATAACCAAGAATCAACTAATGAAAGTTAGGAAAAACGAGAACCTTATCTAACAAAAGAATATCAGGATCACCCCGTTTAGTTACTAACGAACTAATGGAAATACCAACTCACCTAAGACTTTCGTCAAACACTTGGTATGCAAAACAAAAAATTATAAATTTAAACTTCAATAATCAAATAAAATCAAACCCAACATCAATTCAATTGAAATACTATCATTTATCAAAGACTAAATTTAAACAATACCAAAAACAAACTCAAACTTTATATCCTAAAACCAAATTAAGACTAACGAAGGTAAACCAAACAATATCAAGAACAAAATCCAAACACTTATTCTAATACCAAAATTAATAGATGCAATACGACATGAACAAAAAGTACTTGAAACAAACCTCTTGAATATCGTATGTTGCTGTTGTGTTGTAACCGAAAAAGAACAAAAGAACTAGAAGAATCAAACCTGAAAAACATCCCCTATTCGTGTGTTTCTGCTGTTGTCAAAACAGCCCCGTTCGAACCTCCAGCATCCCCGAAAAACAACCCCAAGTTCGTGTGTTCAATAGCCCCTTGATCGATGATTTTTCTGCTAAAAAACAGCCCTTGTGCGTGCATCTTTGCTGCTGTCGAACGGTCCCAATCGAGCCTCCATATAATCACAGTTGTTGCCTCCTTTTATCTCTCTTTCAGCCCCCAACAAAAAAGGAAGAGTTATTCCCTTGATTTTGTTCCCTTTGGGTGCGTTTGGTATGCAGAACAGGGTGGAACAGGACAGAACATGACAAGTTTGTCCTATGTTTGGCATGATCACAAGTGGGACACACTAGAACAAGTGTGGGACACGGTTGTCCCTCCCTACCCCCTGGAACAAGAGACAACAGGGTCTGATTGACCAACATGCCCTTTCAAAAAACAAAACCCCAGCGATTTCTGAGATCATCTTCTCCATGCCCCAATACGGGTTTATCATACGAGTTCATCGATTTCTTCGCTCATTTTCCCCATTAATTTCTCAAAGGGTTTCTCTGCGATTTCTCAGTTTTCCCCATCGATTTCTCAAAGGGTCTCTCTGCGATTTCTCAGATCGTCTTCCCCATCGATTTCTCAAAGGGTTTCTCTGCTATTTCTCTGATTTCCCCATCGATTTCTCAGATCGTCTTTCCCATACAGATTTCCGATTTCAACCTAAACCCATCGATTTCTCTGCGATTTCTTTCCCAAAGGTTCACGATTTCACACAGGTTCACAGATTCATGATTTCTCGATTACAGATTCACGATTTCACACAGGTTCACAAATTCACGATTTCTTCTCCATGCCCCCATACGAGTTCATCGATTTCTTTGCTTTCTTCTTTTACACCTCCTTACTGTTTTGCCCAAAAAACTATCACAGATTACCTTCAAAATTAGTTTGTGGGGAAGAAATGAATTTACCTTCAAAACTATCGCAGGTTTAGTGGAACATCACTATTGGAGCAGATACATGAATTTAAGGATGAATTATTGATTTCTCTACGATTTCTTCCACATCATGTATGTATGTGTTTTTAATTTCTTGCTGCAAATACATGAATTTTTTTTTCTTGCTAAAAATTTTTCTTTAGATTATGTTTTTTCTATATAGGTTATTGGGTTTAATTTAATCTGGTTTGTATGTGTGTTTTAATTTCTGCTGCAAGTGTTTTTTGTTGCTGCCAAATCACCAAGGGTAAATTGGTCATTTAATCAGTCTTGTTCTGCCCTGTCCATTCTTGTTCATGTCTTACCAAACGCTGAACAGCTGTCCTGTCTTGTTCTGTCCCATCCTGTCATGTCCCGTCCTGTCTACGTACCAAACACACCCTTTGTGATAAGCATATCAATAAGAAAACCCCACCCAATCCTTCCCTTTCCTTTTTCTATTCCCACTGTGAGTATAAGGAAGCAGCTCACATGTATCAAACCTATGCCCAAATAAGCCAAGCCCATATCTTAATTTTACATTTATTAAACCCAATAAGAAATACATGGCTGCTGTCCAGCATGCATTATCCGACTTCAACATACGTTTTCTCTCAGATGCAGTCCGAATTTGCGAAAGATCAAAACACGAACATCGTACATGTAACACCCGGAAAATCCTTGTGAGTAAAAATAGTTCTAATATTTCTTTATATTTTGACTTCTTAGATTATAATTGATTTCCTAAGTAATTTCCGTGATTGTCACTTATTATTTGAGAACTCCCGATAGAAATCAGTAAGTTTATTCCTTAAGGAAATAAATGAAAAATAGATGATAAAGTTAAATATTAGATTTTATGGATTAGTTGGATGGGTAATTTGAATACGAGTCCAACGGTTCTTTCCGGAGCAAAAACGGAGTTCTAACGAAGAAGTTACGGCTAAATCAGTGGAAGTTGAGAAGTGTAGCAAACAGAACTCGGCGCTGATGGTTTGGCGCCGATGCATCGGCGCGGGTGATCGGCGCCGATTTCCTGACGTGCCAAAAGGGGGTTAAACCCACCTCTTTACCCTTAGTCATCTATCTTTTCTTATTATAACTCTCAAAACCGAATTTCACTTCTGCTCCATATTTCTCAGACGAATTTCCTTCATCTAATCTAAGGTAATTTCATCTCTTAATCCTAGTCTAATTCAAGTAAGTGTTATATGAATCTTATCAACTAAACTTCAATTAGGGCTTGCATTATTCATCTTCTTGTTGGAGAAATTAAGTTCAAGACTTCAAGATTGGGTTATACTAATTGAAGAATTGAGGTGAGTAACTTGTAATTAATTGATTGTATTACACTTATATACTATTCCTTATCTTGATTTTGGTATAGTTAATATGAAATCTTGAATTATATGCTCTTAATGGTTAAGAGGAAAACAAGAGGAGTTCAAGTAAGTTATGTGGATAATTTGTGTTTATTACTTAGTATATTATGTTAAATGTTGGTGCTAAGGGTTTGACTTTGATTATATATCCATGGTATGTGATATTGAGATGATGGCTTAATAGACGTCTTAATGATGAATTGATGGCTTAATGGTCAAAATGGACTTATTCTTGAATTGTAAACATGGTGGTTTATTATTGAAATCATATAGAAAGTGATTTAAATACATGTGGATGTATGTGAACTACATGGAAGTAGTATTGATTATGATAAATGGTTGGACCATTGTTAAGTGTTTAATATGCTTTGAATATTATTTGGATTAACATATTTGGTATTCACATAATTGGAGGAGCACCTAGTAGACATTGGAGGATATATTCTTACATACCGTGGGGTAAGTGTAATTGATTCATACCTTCGGATACCGTGGGATTTTCCGTTGTGTTATGCCTTGTGACAATACCGTGGGGTATCGATCAAGGTATATCTTCGATTATGATGTAACTGGGTAGCGATATGGACCTTCTCCATGGAATCCAATTTGTGAATGTATCGAATTGTTATTCCTACATGCTATGATTATGCTCTATGTGCTATGTGTAAACCTCACTTAGGCTTTAAAAGCCTAACACTTGTTATGTGTTTTATATGTTACAAATATTAGTGGTTCCGGATACAAGAAGTTTAGACTGGGGTTGTGAGCATGGGATCATTGTTGGAGAGTTAAAGATTTGAAGATTATGATAAAACTTTCCGACACCTTTTGTTATCTGATAAGCTAGTGGTCCATTACTAGTCGTAATTAACTAAATCTTCGTATTAATGGTTATGTAATGATTTATGTATACTTTTACTTTAGTAATGAGTACCACTCTTCCGTTTTATGGAAGTTTTTGTTAACCCCTGTTTTGGGGTGTTACAAGTTGGTATCAGAGCTTTAGTTTAAGTAAACTAAGTATGATGAGGAAATACTTAGACTTAAGCTGATATGAATTAAGTTATGAATCGTGAGAGTGGGTAGAAGTATTAAGACGTGATGGCCTTAGGGTCGACAGAAATACGTGAAATTGGTACGGTAACGACGGTAATGAGGATTCTCATGTATGATACATTCATAATCGCAATTAGCTACTGTTATTATGAATATATTGTTACATAAGCATACTTGTTTCTAAATTATTACAGTGACTAATGATCGGTAAAGTACGTTTAGTATGTCTATATTCGTATAACCATTTCTTATGGTTATTCCTTTGTGTTATAGCAGAACGTTGGTGGATATGCCACCAAGGTCCTTTAATTCTTTAGAGATTAGATAAGTAAATGATTTGAGGAAGTGGCGGGACTTATGAAAGCCCGCCGAGGTAACCTTTAATAGGCGAATAGAAATGTGTAGAGATAGAATGTAAAGTGATTCATCAAAATGGAAATAATATGAAATGATTAAGTAAGTGGGACGTGGAACGCATGGATAGAAAGTGTTACAAGGTCAAGAGGACGACCACTAGTCGGAACTAGAGTGTTAATGATAAGTGATGTGAGTACAACGATTGACCTTGTTTGAGTGAGTAGCCTTCATTTGCGAGTAAAGTTTTATGCATGGTGTCCTAGTGAGTGTGCTACATGAGTTTTCTTGATTTTAAAATAAATGCATAAATAACAATTTTTATTCAAGAATGAGTTGCTTGTACAAATGTGTATTTTAAGAAAGAGACAATTTCATTTTAATGCACAATGAAATTTTGGGTTTAGCAACTTGCAAAATATTTCGTATTTTCTTTATATATGAAAAGATGGCCAAGAAAACATTGGCTAGCAAAACCTTTGTAACCAACAAAAGTATTAACTTGATGATATCAAGTAAGAACCGACTAGCTTGCTTTGTGTTGGAAAATTCTTTTAAAACTTTTTATAGTATGAGAATATTTTTATATATTACTATCGTAACAACATCATTTTGGTTGAGAAAGATTAAGTTTTACGGAAAGTTGTATGCAAACGGTTCTCGAGATCGTTGTGCAATACATTGAAGTTTTGAGAATGTTGGGGGTCATGCGTGCCCAAGTTGCTTCAAGCATTGTTTGTTAAGATGAGAAAATGTGTGAAATGATTTATTTATCACGTTGTCATGCATGAAGGCTATGAACTCACTAGGTCGTAGAGTATTACGCTTTAAGCTAAGAAAGAACTTCAAGATTGGAGAAGTGTTGGATAAACCTGGGGAAAAAGTTTGTAGTTTTGGTATTTGTGTTCAAAAGGAGAGACGAATAATGGGAGAATCGAAAGTGGACTTTAGTGTCGGTTGTAAGAAGATCTATACCCTTGTTTGGTAACTAGAAATACAGTTGGCAAGGGACAATAGTGTCCGAAGGAAGGATTAGTAGTAATCATGGTGATGGAATTAGCAAATTGCTATGAGTAGTGTGGTGAGATAGTAAGAAGATACCCTCAACGTTAAATAAGAACTTATGGTGATCTGGTGATATTAGTATTGCACGAATAAGTTTGAAATGAAGACGATGAGATGTAAATTGTATTATGTTTTGTCGAAAGGATTAAGTTCAGTCCTTGTTGATGAATAGATTAAAGAAGTATCGATAGGTCGACTATTGACATTGAAGTCGGCGGTTGTGTTGGATGTATGAGGCCTTTTGCCTGTCACAGGGTGCGGTCTGGGTGCGTTCCGCGTATGCCTGTGCGGACAGAAACTAAACCATGAACGGTACCGGCATGCTGTTATGCAGAGGGTATGCGCAAAGCGAATAAATCACGAGTAGAAAAGGTTTTGGTTAAATTACTACAGAAGTGAAAGTTAGGTGGTCAAAATATGCTTTCAGAAGTTTATTGTGGTTGTGCAATAATTTTGGTGTGTTATATGCTTAATCGCATTTTTAGTGTTGGTTTAACTATTGGTCTTATGTGTGAGGACAGTTTGATGGTCTTGTATTTTTAGTACCTTTGGGACTAGTGATCTATGGCAAAATAATAATATATAAATATATATACATATTGTGGAGTATATAGAGTTGTACATACGTGTACATATAGATACATATATGAATTGACTTCATTGGGAAAGTAGCAATGAAGGGGTTGTGAGATTATCATGTCTCGAGGCGTGTGTTGCATGATGTGGGATTAGATGTATTTTAAATTTCATGAGTTGATAATTGATAAAGGATCAATAGACCCTTTGAGCGGATGGCTTGGTTTCAGATTCGATTGAGTCTTAAGGGTATTCGTCAGTTTAATTAACTTGACATAGGCTTAGGGGTTGGAATTACATGAATTGTATTATAATTAAAGTTTACGTAATGTGAATACATTAATTTCTTCTTTTGAGATCATGTATGAATGTCAAGTTAGAATCGGAAGATTAAAAGTTGAAGGATCACCTTGTGGAGGGGTGTTAGGATAGTGAAAGACTATTGTTGTAGATGAACATTCTACTTATGATGTAGATGGTTTATATATAATGAAGAAATAGGCACGAACATAGTAAGGGTATGGACTATGTCGATTTGTGATGTAGTGTGCACTGTATATATAATGGTTTGGAGTCACAAAGAAGTAATAATAAATGATAAAGAGGGGACATTAGATGAAAGTCTTTTCGGGGATTCCAGATGAATAGTGCTAGTTGTCAATAAAGCTGTTGGAATATGTGGTTGTAAGATGGTGTAGTGATTTGGCTATTATTGGAATAGAATGTCGAGCGGTAGTATGAGTTTATCCAAAGTGAATTTGGTTGTGTGAGTCGCTAAATAAGTTTATGATTTTGAATCATAGGAAGTGTTGGTGCAAGTGTACCCAGCTTTAATATTAAGATATATTTTTGGTACACATAAAATCACATCTCCATATTTATTTTGATGATTACAAAACACACCGCATTATTTGTTATCTAATATTTTTATCTGAGTGTGCAGTTATTAAATGATCTCGATGAATTTTTTATCTGAAGAATCCAAGTCTGAAGATTTGCGTCATTTTATTTTAAAATGATAAATCACCCTAAAATAATATACCACTTGGATTTTTCTAATACTGTGTTTTTAAAATAAACCAAGTCAGACATCTTATCATCTTGCTGTCTTTGAGAAGGATTTGTTTCTAGAAGAAATCTGCGATGCGTACTTCTTCCTGCACCTTTTATCTGGGCGGTATACCGCGATGGAAAGCCGGTATACCGCGGCGGCATGCTGATTGATTGGACCACCCTTTTTGTACGACTGTCAGGCGGTATACCGCCGTGTGCAACGCGGTATACCGCGGGTACCATTACCGTTTTTTTTTGCAGGGTTGACCTTCTCCTCTGCAGTGTACTTTCTTCTGCACGGTATACCGCGATGGATTGCCGGTATACCGCGAAAGCCTCAGGACTGTTGCTCATCCAGTATAAATACATGCAACCACCAGCTTTCAATGCACCCAATTCACATTAACTCCTCTGCATTTGATAAAGACTCTGCAGCATCTTCTCTTGATATTTAAACTGTTAAAATTATAAAACTCGTTTTTGAGTAAGAAATCTTGAGTTGATAGCAGATTAAAATCTCTCGATTAGTTGAATCAGCAACACAACTCAAGTGATCAAACTCTCTAAAAATATCCAAGTGATAAACCTTATTCAAGAGTGATTATTCATATTAAAATTATACCCTCTTGTAAGTGTTTGAATAAGAGTGAGTGATCCACATTAATCTCTCAAAGTAGAGTGATTCGCGTTTGTTGTATTAAGGTTTGTGTTTCTACCGTAAAGAACACGTTTTCGTATTGGATCTCCGAGAAGTGTTATTTTCTCGAGGTGGACTAGCCAACTTTGTGTTTGGTGAACCACTTTAAAAATATCGTTGTCAAGTATTCTCTTTCCCTTATCTATTTACATTTCCGCTGTGCATTTAAATTATATCTGTTTATATAATTGTTGTTTATTTATTATTTCTATACTCTGATTTATTTATACTGTTTCTGTACTGTATTTATATATAAAAGAATTTTTGAAAGTAAAAGTTTTAAATTACAACCTTACCCCCCCCTTAGGTTGTCCAACATTTGGTATCAGAGCAGGTCTTTCAAAAATATTCTGCATATTTTTCTCTTATTCTTCTAAATGGCTCAACAAACTAATATCGTGTTTTCAAAACCTCCTTTGATAGATACTGAAAAGTTTGGCATTTGGGCCGAGCTATTTGAATGTCACGTGCGTGGCAAAAATCAAAAGATTTGGAATATTATAGAAAAAGGGAATTTTAAACCCACCATTGTGAAAGATGATGTTTATATTGATAAACCTATAGATGAATGGACTACTTCTGATGAAACTCATTTTTGTTTAAACTTTGAAGCTAAGAATATATTATATGCTGCTTTAACAACTGATGAAATTGAAAGAGTATATACATATAAAACTGCAAATCAAATATGGGAAAGTTTAAATAATACTCATCGTGGAAACACGGAGGTTAAATCTAGTAAAGTGAATATTTTAGTTCACGATTATGAACTATTCGAAATGAAACAAGATGAGTCAATTGACTCAATGTTTAAAAGATTTAACCTTATTGTGACTACTTTGAAAGGTTTGGATCGCACTTATCCTAACGAGGACTATATAAGGAAAATCCTACGAGCCCTTCCTTCGGAGTGGATGCAAAAGATAACATCTTTAGAAGACTCCCGTGACCTTTCCATAATGAAGATAGATGACTTGATCGGTAATCTTAAAGTGCATGAAATTGCACTTAAAAGAAACAAAGATCGGGAGCAAGTCAAGAAGAAGTCAATCGCCCTCAATGCCTCAACACCAAAAGTCGAGAAGAAAAAGGAGAAAGCTAGCTCCTCGAAAGATCCATCCGAAACTCTCGATGAAGTCGCCATGTTGGTAAGAAACTTTTCCAAATTTCTTAATAATAATAATAAATTTTCTAACAATGGCAGATTTCAAAGAAACGGTAACTACCGTCGTGGTGGTGAAAATCGAAGTCGTAAGTTCCATAAACGAGACGAAAAAGTTAAGAAAAATGGCGACTCGAGTGAAGACGATAAAGCTAAGCCAAAGAGAGGCTTTTGCTACTCATGTGGTGACAAAGACCACTACGCCAATGAATGTCCGAAAAAGAACAAGTTCCAAAAGAAGAAGGAGAAAGCCTTCATTGGAGGCGCGTGGAGCGAGAGTGAAGAAGAAGATGATTATCAAGCCATTTGTCTTATGGCCGAAAGCGACGACGAGGTAAAATCTTCTTACTCGGATTACGATAGTGATTATGAAAGTGATAATGAAAATAATCTTGAAGAATTATATGAATCTTTTCATAAAATGGCCGCTCTTGCAAATCGTTACCAAGATGAGAATGCTATGTTAAAAGAAACTGTAAATGCATGTAAAAAGGAAATAAATAATGTTAAACAAAAATCTGAAAATAATATGGATATAATTGCTAAATTAGAAACTAAATTAGGAGAAAAAGATTTTTGTAAATCTTGTGATGCTTTAAATAAAGAAATTGCATGCTTAAATAAAAAATCACATGAAAATATTATTTGTACAAAATGTGATATTCTTGAGAATGAGATTGCATGTTTAAAAGCAAAATGTGATGCGTATGAAAAGGATGATTTATTGGCAAAAGCTTTTCAAAGCAGTAATGAGAAAGTCTTTAACATGCTAAATATGCCTAACCGTATAAAATGTAGAAAAGGCATTGGTTCCAATACTTGTGTTGATAAATGTTCGTGTAAACCCATCAAAAGATTTTATGAATCACCTAAAGTAAATACAAGAAATCAATATGTGCAAAAACCTCCGTATGTGCGTAAAATGAATAATGCAAATTATATACCGAGAAAACCGTATGCTCGCATGTATCATGATAAATATTCTAAACCCAATAATAATGCGAATGTAAATGCTTGTTTTTATGTGTATGATAAATATAATCGCAAAATTAAAATGGTAAATAAATGGATTCCAAAAGGAATGTTTAGTAATGATAATCCCGGTGGTATGCGTTTATGGTTTTAAATGTGTTATATATTATATATATAGTTTTAAAATTTTTATATGATTTCTTGTATATATTATATATAAGTAAAATATTGTTATTTGTACTTTTTATACTATTCATATATATATATACATACGTACTGCACATATATATATATATATATTTTATTTAATTTTTTTTTAATTCTTATATATATATATTTTGTTTGACTTGACATGTGTTATATATATATATTTGTGTTTGATATATTATATATTAAAGTTGTGTAATGTATCATATATGTATATATTCTGTTTGACTTGTTATGCATATTATTTGTCTTGGAACTAATTATCAAGGACCCACGAGAAATGGGGACCATAAAAGTTACAACTTCATTATTGTAGATTGACCTCGATATGGACTGGATACTCGATAGTGGGTGCACGCGTCACATGACCGGAAACAATAATCTCTTTTCATCATATAAGTCATGTGATGGTGGACAGGTAATTTTTGGAGGAAACTCCAAAGGAAATATAATTGGTAGAGGTACAGTCTCTTGCAATAATGTTCAATTTCTTAATGTGAATCATGTTGATAATTTACATTTTAATTTGTTAAGTGTTCGCCAATTGTGTAAAAATAATACAACTGTTGTCTTCGAAGAAGATTCTTGTAAAATCATAAAAAATGGCAAAGTTCTTTTAAATGGTTTTGTAAAAGGAAATTTATATATTTGTAAAACTGTTGTATCTGAAAATGTATGCTTATCTTCTATTAATGATGTTTCTACTTTATGGCATAGGCGTTTAGGTCACGCTAATCTAAGATTAATGCAAAACTTAAAAAATAAGGAGCTTGTGAGTGACCTGCCAAAATTAAAGTTTGATAATCATTTTTGTGATGCTTGTCGTGTCGGCAAACAACATCACGTTTCTCATAAATCAAAAAATGTTATTTCTACTCAAAGAGTTTTAGAACTTTTACATATGGATCTTTTTGGCCCGATGGCTATTCAAAGTTTTGGAGGAAATTTTTATACTTTGGTTATTGTGGATGATTATTCCCGTTATACTTGGACTTTATTTTTGAGACATAAAAATGAGGCTTTTGAAAAGTTTAAAATTTTGGGAAAACGAATTCAAAACCAACAAGGTTGTACGATTGTTTCCATACGTACGGACCATGGACGAGAATTCGATAATGATGTACAATTTGGTGCCTTTTGTGATAAACATGGTATAACTCATAACTTTTCGGCTCCTCGAACTCCTCAGTCAAACGGGGTTGTTGAAAGGAAAAATCGAACGTTGCAAGAAATGAGTAGAACTATGCTAAACGAACATCAAGTTCCCCAAAAGTTTTGGTGTGATGCCGTTGCTACCGCGACCTATGTGCTTAACCGTGTCCTAATTAGAGGTATCCTAAATAAGACACCCTATGAACTTTACCGAGGTAGAAAACCTTCCCTAGCTCACCTAAAAGTTTTTGGTTGTAAATGTTTCATTTTAAACACCAAATCCTACCTAACCAAATTTGACCCCAAAGCCTATGAGGGAGTGTTCCTAGGTTACTCTTGGAATAGCAAAGCCTATAGAATCCTAAATAAGGAGACCATGGTAGTAGAAGAATCCTTAAATGTTAGCTTTGACGAGAGTCCTCCCAAACCGAGTGCACCCTTAGCAAATGACAATGTTTGTGAAGGAAATGTCTTAGCCCAACAACTTAGTACCTTGGATTTAGGTACCCAACCTTCCACAAATAATATTGAAACTAGTGATGCCCCTCCTTGTTTTATTCCACAAGGTGTAGATGATCCTAACCTTAGAACCGCTCGAGGCCATCCCGTAGACCAAATTATAGGTGACCTAAACCAAAGGACAACTAGATCACAAATCCATACCCATTGTGCTTTCCATGCCTTTATCTCAACCATAGAACCTAAAACCATAGATGAAGCTTTAGGTGATGAGGATTGGATATTGGCCATGCAAGAAGAGTTAAACCAATTTACTAGGAATGATGTGTGGGACTTAGTGCCTAGCCCTAGTAGTCAAACCATTATTGGCACAAGATGGGTCTTCCGAAATAAGGTAGACGAGAACGGTGGAGTCACACGAAACAAGGCACGTTTAGTTGCCAAGGGGTACAGTCAACAAGAAGGTATAGATTATGACGAAACCTTTGCACCGGTTGCTAGGTTGGAGTCTATTCGAATGCTTCTCGCTTTTGCAAATGCTAAAGATTTTAAATTATTTCAAATGGATGTTAAAAGTGCTTTCTTAAATGGTATTATAAATGAGGAGGTATACGTTTCTCAACCTCCCGGTTTTGAAAGTTTTGAAAACCCGACACATGTTTATAAATTGAAAAAGGCGCTTTATGGTTTAAAGCAAGCTCCGCGTGCGTGGTATGATAGATTAAAAACCTTTTTAATTGTTAGTGGTTATATTATGGGTAAAATAGATAATACTTTATTTGTGAAATATGTTCAAAATGATATTGTGGTTGTGCAAGTATATGTTGATGATATTATTTTTGGTTCCACTAATGAAAAACTGTGTAATGAATTTTCTGCGAAAATGACAAGCGAATTTGAAATGAGCATGATGGGAGAGTTAAAATACTTCTTAGGATTGCAAATCAAACAATGTGAAACTGGTATTTTCATTAGTCAATCTAAATATTGTAAAGATATGTTGAAAAAGTTTAACTTTGAAAATGTCAAATCCGTTGAAACTCCAATGACCACAAACTTACAATTATCTCGTGACGAGGAGGGAAACGATTTTAATGAAAAGATTTATCGTGGTATGATTGGTAGTTTATTATATTTAACTGCTAGTAGACCTGATATTATGTTTAGTGTATGTTTATGTGCTCGCTTTCAATCTTCACCTAAACAAACTCACTATGAAGCTGTCAAGCGTATTTTTCGATATTTACGAGGTACTACTAATCTTGGCTTATGGTACGCAAAGAAACCCGAGTTAGAAGTAACGTGTTTCGCCGATTCCGATCTTGGTGGATCTATTGTTGACCGAAAAAGTACTAGTGGGGTATGTGCCTTTATAGGTCTCTCACTTGTGTCTTGGTTCTCTAAGAAACAACAATCCGTAGCGTTATCTACTACCGAAGCGGAATATGTAGCCGCCGCAAGAGCATGTGCTCAAGTCCTTTGGATGAAACACACACTTACCGATTTTGAGGTACATCTAACCAAAATTCCAATTATGTGTGATAACTCAAGTGCCATAAACTTAAGTAAAAATCCTGTTTTACATTCTCGTACCAAACATATTGAATTGAGACATCACTTTTTACGAGATAATGTTCAAAAAGGCAAAATCGTGCTTGAAAAGGTTGATTCGGAAGATAATTTGGCCGATATTTTCACAAAAGCCCTTAACAAAAAAGCGTTCTTTAAATTAAGGCTTGGTTTAGGCATGCTTGAGTATAACCCTTGATAAATACTAACTCTCAAATATTTCATATTTTGAGAGGGAGCATCTTTTGAGGGGGAGCATAAGCGACTTTCTTAAACCCTTTTTGCTTCGACAAAAGGGGGAGAGAAACCGAGTATGCTCTCGTGTTTAGCGTTGTGTTTGTCATCATCAAAAAGGGGGAGATTGTTGGTGCAAGTGTACCCAGCTTTAATATTAAGATATATTTTTGGTACACATAAAATCACATCTCCATATTTATTTTGATGATTACAAAACACACCGCATTATTTGTTATCTAATATTTTTATCTGAGTGTGCAGTTATTAAATGATCTCGATGAATTTTTTATCTGAAGAATCCAAGTCTGAAGATTTGCGTCATTTTATTTTAAAATGATAAATCACCCTAAAATAATATACCACTTGGATTTTTCTAATACTGTGTTTTTAAAATAAACCAAGTCAGACATCTTATCATCTTGCTGTCTTTGAGAAGGATTTGTTTCTAGAAGAAATCTGCGATGCGTACTTCTTCCTGCACCTTTTATCTGGGCGGTATACCGCGATGGAAAGCCGGTATACCGCGGCGGCATGCTGATTGATTGGACCACCCTTTTTGTACGACTGTCAGGCGGTATACCGCCGTGTGCAACGCGGTATACCGCGGGTACCATTACCGTTTTTTTTTTGCAGGGTTGACCTTCTCCTCTGCAGTGTACTTTCTTCTGCACGGTATACCGCGATGGATTGCCGGTATACCGCGAAAGCCTCAGGACTGTTGCTCATCCAGTATAAATACATGCAACCACCAGCTTTCAATGCACCCAATTCACATTAACTCCTCTGCATTTGATAAAGACTCTGCAGCATCTTCTCTTGATATTTAAACTGTTAAAATTATAAAACTCGTTTTTGAGTAAGAAATCTTGAGTTGATAGCAGATTAAAATCTCTCGATTAGTTGAATCAGCAACACAACTCAAGTGATCAAACTCTCTAAAAATATCCAAGTGATAAACCTTATTCAAGAGTGATTATTCATATTAAAATTATACCCTCTTGTAAGTGTTTGAATAAGAGTGAGTGATCCACATTAATCTCTCAAAGTAGAGTGATTCGCGTTTGTTGTATTAAGGTTTGTGTTTCTACCGTAAAGAACACGTTTTCGTATTGGATCTCCGAGAAGTGTTATTTTCTCGAGGTGGACTAGCCAACTTTGTGTTTGGTGAACCACTTTAAAAATATCGTTGTCAAGTATTCTCTTTCCCTTATCTATTTACATTTCCGCTGTGCATTTAAATTATATCTGTTTATATAATTGTTGTTTATTTATTATTTCTATACTCTGATTTATTTATACTGTTTCTGTACTGTATTTATATATAAAAGAATTTTTGAAAGTAAAAGTTTTAAATTACAACCTTACCCCCCCCTTAGGTTGTCCAACAGGAAGTTTAATAAAGATGAGAAAGTGTTATCGGTATGTGGAAAAGTTGGGGGAAAGAGACAAATATTGATTGGAGGGTAGTACTCCATGCTAACGTAGGAAGTAATGATAGAAAGGTCGGACCTAAGAATGTAGTTATACTACAGGTTCAATGGAATTATCACCTTTGATATATAATATTTTAGTGCTTGGTTGCATTGTGGTCACGTAGTGCGATATCGATGTGAGGAAGTGGTAGTACTTTATACTGAAGAAATGTATGGGTCATAGATGTAGTGATGGGTGCTGTAGATATAGAAGTATTCAAAAGTGGTGAGTATGCTCAGTTTAAAGTGAGTATAGACTTTCAAGCAGTATATGTTAATGTTATTTTGAGACCTGGAGATTGAGATTTGGATGACGACGGTATTGAAGACCAAGCAATAGTCGGATAAAGGTTTAATGATAAACGGTTACTTTAAGGAGGCTTACAAATCTAAGTTAGGGAGCGGATAATGGGGAAATAAGTAAGGTTCATGAAATATGAAAGATGAATCCTTGTTCCTTCTAGATTTTTATTTGTGAATGGAATTCATGTGTGGGTTTGGTTAGAGTGCAACGGTTGGTGATAATTAGGTGTCAACTTTTGGGCTTAAGATCAAACACCTTTAGTGTAATCGGGAACTGTAGCCGATTTTAAAAAGAATGATGGTGATGGTTGTAGTAACCTTAAGATACTCATTTGTGATGAGTGGTTTTAGTGAACTAACCTTTGTGTATGATTAGTGAGCCTGTCCGTTTGATGATTAATTATTGAGATGGATTTTGGAGTCTATTAGAGCTCTTTGAATAAGAATGGCCGTTAACGATAGGGGCAATTGAAATTAGAGATTCGGTTGGTCTCAGTATTAATTGAGTCTTAAATTGATTTAGAGTTTGAAACTGAAATCAAGATGTATAGAACATTTTAAGGTTGGGAGATGACTGAAGTCGTATGGTTGGGAGTTTCTCTATGGTTGGAACGTTTATCTGTACATGGGTACAACGTATGTGTAGGGGCTTTGTTAATAAACAATTGTTCGAAGAATTGTCTTTATAGACCGTGTGGATGGAACTTAGATTCCTGTTAGGAATTGTTGAATTTTGGTCGACAGTGAGTCGGTTGACTTTGGGTAGTAAAGGATATAGATTTCGAGGACGAAATCGTTTTAAGGTTGGGAGAATTGTAACACCCGGAAAATCCTTGTGAGTAAAAATAGTTCTAATATTTCTTTATATTTTGACTTCTTAGATTATAATTGATTTCCTAAGTAATTTCCGTGATTGTCACTTATTATTTGAGAACTCCCGATAGAAATCAGTAAGTTTATTCCTTAAGGAAATAAATGAAAAATAGATGATAAAGTTAAATATTAGATTTTATGGATTAGTTGGATGGTCCAAACAAATCCATATGGAGTAGTTGTAGAGGAGATGACACTGAGGAGACTTGCTTTGACTTGAAGCTTGCCTTGGTCTACTTCCCTTTTTCACACGCTGAACATAAAGACTCTTTGGCATATGAATGCTGAGGTAGACCAGTGACTAACTCTTTGGAGGAAAGAGTATTCAGTGTCTTGAAATTTAGATGTGAGAGCCTCTTGTGCCATAGCCAGTTGACATCAGAAGATGCCTTTGAGAAGAAACAGGAGTTCTCAGTGGTTGTTGAGTCCATGTTTATTACATAAACATTTTCCAAACGATAACCGCTGAGAACTATCTTCTCCTTTTTGTCAGAGACAAAGCAGGATTCCTTAGTAAAAATTACTCTGTTATCCATGTCGCAAAGCTGACTGATGCTCAGAAGATTATGTTTCAGCCCTTCAACATATGCGACTCTTATGAAGGAGGTTGTACCATTTGAAAGTACACCATACCCTCGGGTATGTCCTTTTCCATTTCCACCGAAAGTCACAGAGGGACCTTTCTCTTCCTTGTATTCAGCGAGCAGGCTTTTCTTACCAGTCATGTGTCTAGAGCATCCGCTATCGAGATACCAGATACCCTTCTTAACCTGCAATACAAAGGAAGATTAGTTTTTCTTAGGTACCCACTTAACCATGTATACACGTTTGTCAGTGGAAGTAGTTGGAATTGAAGGTTCAGCAGTCTTCGCAGCATTTGAAGATTCAGCTTTGTCTTTCTTCACTTTGGTTAATTTCTTAACCTCAGTGGTAGAATTCACCTTGACCTGATTTGCACCCGGGCTGATCTTCTTTGCCTTGGGGGCAATCTTCACCTTAGCTATCTTTTCAGCTTTGGTGGCTGTGGGGCACTTACTAGCAATATGATCGGTAAGTCCACAGTGATAACATTTCCTATAACTAAAAGTAGTTCTAGGACCACTTGTATGCTGAGCTTTTAATTTTGAAGTAGAAGTGCCAGCACCAAGTAAACTATTGGCTTTAGAAATGGGACGAACATTCAGTTCTTCAGATTTCTTACCAAGGACATCCACTCTGAGTCTAGGAGTAGATCACTGAATAGATCCAGAGATCAGCTTTCTAGATCCAGAGGGGTTGGTCACTGAGGCTTTAGAAGCATTCAGCTTTGGTACTAAGGTACCCTTCTGAGGATTTTGATAAATAACAATTCCTTTACCTTTGTCTTTAGAGACAGAGGTAGGTTTTGAATAAACCATTTTCTCCTTGCCTTTTGAGGAGGTAGGAGTTTCCTCAGGGATTGGTGTAATGGACGAGGAGCACTGAGATGGTGAAGTGTCAGCGACTGAGGATACGAACGTTCCAAATTTAAGCATTGAACGTTCAGTGGTTGGTTTTGGAGTATCATATTTATAACCCAGACCACATTTATCACTCAGAGGAATCTGAGCCTTAATTATCTCAGTGATCTTTGTTGAAGAATTACACCATCCTTCAACAGTAGCTTTTTCAGCCTCTAATGCAGCGATAGCTTCTGCTCGTTCGATTTTGACTAGCTGATTTAAATATACTTGATCGTTAAAATCTTCTTCAATTTTAGAAAGCTTTTCTATTTGAAGGTGGCAGTTTTTAAGCTTTTCAGCGAGATCAAGATTTTGGTTTTCAACCACAGTTTTGCCGTTCATGGCTTCGTATAAACTTCTAGTCAAGAGATCGATCTTACGGAGACTATCAGCTTCATCAATATTTGCAATATTGGTAAAGAAAGAAGGTGATACCTGAATGGTAGATGTTGAAGTGGAGGGAATGTTTGAACTTTCTTCCTCTTCTTCAATCTTAGCCATGAGACATTGATTTGCTTCATCATCTTCAGAATCAGATGATGATGCTTCTTCATCAGAAGCAGCCCAATCATAGTCAGCCATCAGGCCTTTTCCTTTCTTCTTAAAGCTTTTTAGATTTGCATACTTCTCCTTCAGCTTTGAGTATTTGTCATCTTTATTCCTTGGAACAAAGGATTTCTTTGTAAAAGCTGAAGGTCTCATGATTTTCTTTGACCTGCACTCATTAGCGAAATGACCTGTCTTTTCACAGTTGAAACAAGTAGCAGTAGCCTTATCAACGAAAGCTGATGTTTTAGGCTTGTCAGCTATGGAAAGAGTTTTGTTCTTTCTAAACATTTTCTTCTTGGCGAATCTTCTGAACTTTTTAGTTAGGAGAGCCAAGGATTCATCATCATCTGAAGAATCAGAATCTGATGACCTTTCAGAGTTACTCTCTAACTCAGTGATAGTGACCGAGGGTCGCTGAGTAGAAGGTTCCTCTGAGAATAAAGCAACAGGGGTGCTTTTGGAATCTTTTACAAGATTCTTCTTAAGATGGCTAGATTGCTCATGATTCAGCAACGTGCCATATAAGGTAGCAAGGGTCATTGATCTTAGATCCTTTGATAGCTTGAGACACATGGAATAATTGTCCCAGCTTTCAGGTAAACATTCTAGAAACTTTGTCAGCACTTCAAAGTTAGAATATTACTTACCAACAGTTTTCAGATCTATAATTAAACAATTAAAACGTTGGTGAACTTCAGAGAGAGTTTCATTCTTACCAGAAATGAAGCTTTCGTATTGTCTTACCAGGTTGATCTTTCTTGAGTCCTGTACTTCAGACGTTCCTTCATACTGAACACAAATTGTGTCCCACATGGCTTTTGATGATTTCAGGTTCATGACGGAATGGTAGACTTCGTCAGGAAGGGCCATGGATAGTATGGATCTGGCTTTTGTATCTATAGCCACTTTCTTCTTATATTCGTCAGTCCATTGATGGATTTCTTTAGGTACCAGCCTTTCTGGAATAGCAGGTCTATTCTCGGTGCCTGGAACTGCAGCATCAAATCTTACGGGGATGAATGGACCATTCTCAAGATAGTAAGGCATAGTAGGGTCTACACCTTCTAAGAAGAGTGTCATCCTATTTTTCCATAAGTTGAAGTTATCTCTGGAAAATCTAGGGGGTTTTGCAAGAGAACCATTGTCTATATAATTTGTGTTTGTGTTGGTGGCCATTTTCAGATAATAGCAAGGAAGAGAAATATCTTAGATTAGATCTTGTTTATGAGATTAAACAAATCTGCTCTGATACCACTTGTTGGTCCCGAAGGCCTATACAAGTTTGTAGAAGGGGGGGTTGAATACAAACACACAGATTTTACTTTTCTAAATTGTTTATTGATAAATCATTAACAATTTACAGCTTGTTGCAGAGACAAGATTAAGGATAAACCTAAATCTAAACAAGTTGGAACACTAAGGTTTCTTGCACTAAGAAAGATAAGGAAATTACTAATAATAACCTATCTTGAGATAAGAGATATGAACTTGTCCAGAGTTAGAAAGTTACTTCAAAATGAAGTGAGTTCATCTCTTTATATACTACATGCATTTAATGCAAGTCAGTATACACTTTACACGTGTCATCAGCTGGTTGGTTGCATGTCATTGACCTTTGTTGACAACCTTAGTAGTCGTAAGGATGAACAGTGTAGTATCAGAGTGGTTGTACGATTTCAGACAATCGGAGGTTCTTTTCTGACATTTCGTACGGAGGCGTGCAAGGGTGGTTAAGACAAAAGTACTTTGTACGGAGGACTTCATGATCAGCTTTCGTTGATTCAGCGATTATCATTTACTATTCAGCAGATGATAAAGTTCAGCGATAGCTGAAGTCTTGTACTTGATACTTCACGTTGAGTGGACAAATCTGAGTTTTCGCTGATCCGCATCAGTTCATTAGGAGACTTGTCGCTGGTTCTTGAGCTTGATCTTCGACTTCAGCGTAGAACCTTTGTTGACGTGAAACTTGTCTTCAGGGATCATAAGTAAACAACTAACTTATCAGCGATCATCATAATGACTGAACAGACTCAGCGCATTAATGATGAACAATGTTCGTTGAATGTTTAATTTAAAAGAGCGAGAGTTCCTATCAGCGGTACTGTAAGATCTTAGTACTTAACAGTGATAGTGAAACTCTGATACATATTGTTTACTTACAATTTTCACTAAGTATATAAGAGAGGGTCATTATCAAATCACTGAGGGTTTGAATCCACACAAGGTAACCCGGATACCACCCGGTATCTAAATTCATCCGGAAACCATAGTAAAGAGAAACTTACCGGATACATGACTGTCCGGACACTAGCAAGGAGAAATTACCGGACACATTCATATTGCGTCCGGAAACCTCTGTCGGTTTACTCAACTTCTACCCAGAATCGATTGAAATTAATACCAGGCATGAAATCGATTATTCTAATCCGATAGAAACCTTCTACTAAGAATTACAACCATAAAACATAAAGCAAACATACCTCAATTTTCCTCCTATTGAAATCACTTCAAGCCCTAACCAAAAAGACTATTTCTTCTTCTTCTTGTCTCAAAACACACACACACTGTCTGATTTTCTGCTGTTATGAAAATATCTATAGTCTTAGGGTATATTAAACTTAAATTTACAAATTTGGGTTTTAACTATTCAAAAATGACCAAAACACCCTTAACTTATAAACTAACCCAAACTTACCCTAAACATCCAATTTTAAAGTTAAATAAATTTAACGGAAGGAGATTTTTAACTAACGAACTTACCCGGTTATTACATCATCTCCCCCTTAAAAGAATTCCGTCCCGGAATTCTGTTAAGCAAAAAGGTATGGGTACTTAGTTCTCATTTCTTATTCTAATTCCCAAGTAGCATCCTGACCTCTATGGTGTCTCCACTGCACTTTTACTTGCTTGATCTCCTTTCCATTCCACAATACTTTAACTTTACTGTCAACAATGGCTTCAGGTTCCTCCACGTAATTCAGCCTTTCATCAACCTGTATATCTGGTATAGAAACTGCCTGATCTGGCGTAACCAAACACTTTTGAAAATTTGATACATGAAAAGCGTTATGGATACGGCTTAACTCTGGTGGAAGGTCTAATTTGTAAGCTACTTCACCGATTCTTTCTGTAATTGCAAACAGTCCAATGTACCTTTGGCTCAGTTTACTTTGTTTCCCAAATCGAATGACTCCTTTCCAAGGTGAGACTTTTAACATTACAAAATCTCCAACTTGGAATTCTAACGGTTTTCGTCGTCGGTCAGCGTAGCTTTTCTGTCTGTCTTGAGCTACTTTCAATCGTTCCCGAATCTGAGTAATCTTATCCGCGGTTAACTGAACTATATCTGGTCCTGCTAATTTCTTTTCTCCCACTTCATTCCAACACAGAGGAGTTCGGCATTTTCTACCATACAGAACTTCGAACGATGCCGCTTGTATACTGGAATGATAACTGTTATGGTAGGCAAATTCGATCAGTGGCAAATGCTTATCCCACGATCCCCCAAAATCAACAATGCAGGCCCGTAGCATATCTTCCAAAGTCTGAATTGTTCGTTCGCTCTGACCGTCTGTTTGAGGATGATACGTTGTACTCAGCTTTATTTACGTCCCCATTTCTTTTTGAAAACTTCTCCAAAATCTTGAAGTAAAACGACTATCACAATCAGAAATAATTGAGATTGAAACTCCATGTCGAGTTACTATTTCATCGATATAAAATTTGGCTAGTCTTTCCAACGAATAGGTTTCTTTTATCGGTAGAAAGTGAGCACACTTTGTCAATCTGTCAACGATCACCCAAATGGCATCAAATCCTTTCGGAGTCCTTGGTAACTTCGTGATGAAATCTGTAGTAATTTGATCCCATTTCCACATAGGTATTTCTAAACGTTGTAACTGACCAAAAGGCTTTTGATGTTCAATCTTTACTTTCTTACAAGTGGTACAACCTTCCACATGCTGGGCAATACTTCTTTTCATTCCCGGCCACCAGTAAAATTGTCGTAGATCCTTATACATCTTATTCGTACCTGGATGAATAGAGAAACGAGATTGATGAGCTTCTTATAGTACCCAATCACGTAAACCACCCAAACGAGGCACCCAAATTCTGTTTCCCAGACACAGTAACCCACAATCATCTTTTACGAGTGATGCTGATATACCCACTAACCGTTCTGGTTTCAAGTGTTCCTCTTGAAAGGCTTCTACTTGAAATTTCTTCAATTCGTCAAAGATGTTAGGTAGAAGTTCAGCTCGTAGTGTAATTGCCTTTATTGTTCCGCTTCTCTCTTGGCGACTCAGTGCATCCGCTACCACATTTTCCTTCCCCGAATGATAGAGAATTTTGCAGTCGTAATCATTCACCAGTTCTAACCATCTTCTTTGCCTCATATTCAATTCTCGTTGATCGAAGAGATGTTGGAGACTCTTATGATCGGTATAAATTTGACATTTAGAGCCGTAAAGATAATGTCTCCAAATCTTTAGCGCGAAAACAACTGCTGCAAGTTCCATGTCGTGTGTAGGATATTGTCGTTCATGATCCTTCAGTTGTCGAGAAGCATAAGCAATAACTTTCCCACGCTGCATTAATACACATCCCAATCCTAGTTTGGAGGCATCACTGTAAACAACAAAGTCATTTGAACCTTCGGGTAGTGATAGTATCGGCGCGCTACAGAGTTTCTCTTTCAATATTCGGAATGCTTCATCCTGTTCTGCTTTCCATTCGAACTTTATATTCTTTCGTGTCAGTTTGGTCAGAGGCGTAGCGATACGAGAGAAATCTTGTATAAACTTTCGATAGTAGCCGGCTAAACCCAGAAAACTTCGTACTTCGGTTGGCGTTCTCGGAGGTTCCCACTTTTCAATTGCTTCTACTTTCATCGGATCAACTTGAATGCCTTTTTCTGAAACCACATGTCCGAGAAATTGGACTTCCCGTAGCCAGAATTCATATTTAGAGAATTTAGCATATAACTGTTCCTTTTTCAATAATTCCAGAATCAGACGAAGATGTTGGGCGTGCTCTTCTTTAAATCGGGAAGAGATAAGGATATCATCGATAAACACAATAACAAATTTATCGAGATACGGCTTACATACCCGATTCATTAAATCCATAAAGGCAGCTGGAGCGTTTCTCAGACCGAAGGGCATTACTAAGAATTCGTAGTGCCCATACCTTGTGCGAAAAGCAGTTTTCAAAACATCTTCTTCTTTAACCTTCAGCTGATGATAACTAGATCTCAGATCAATCTTGGAAAAATAACAAGCTCCAACTAATTGATCAAAGAGATCATCAATTCTGGGAAGCGGATACTTATTCTTGATCGTACGCTTATTCAGTTCTCGATAATCAATACACATTCTCATCCATCCATCTTTCTTTTTCACAAACAGAACTGGTGCTCCCCACGGTGAAGAACTGGCTCTGATGAAGCCCTTATCTGAAAGATCTTGCAGTTACGTCATCATTTCTTTCATTTCTGGAGGTGCCAGACGATATGGTGCACGGGCTACAGGAGCGGCTCCAGGAATCAGATCTATACCAAACTCTACTTGTCTAACGGGTGGAAGACTATTCAATTCTTCTGGGAAAACTTCCGAAAATTCACAAACAACCGAAATATCTTCCAACTTATTCTTTTCTAGCTTAGTATCTATCACATAAGCTAAATAACTCGGGCAGCCTTTATTAACACACTTACGAGCTTTCATCAAAGAGATAAGGCAAGATTGATGATTTCTACGGTCACCATAAATCACTACCGGTCCCTTCTTAGGTAAGACAACATTAATCAACTTCTTATCACAAACTACACTAGCCTGATTCTCGGCTAACAAATCCATTCCCACTACCACATCAAACTCGATCAAAGCTATAGGAAATAGCTGAATAGGTACTCCACACCCATCTATATTTATAACACAACTATCAAATACCTCTTTAACCGATACTTGATTATCATTTGCAGTATCTACCATTAAAGCATGATCTAACACTTTAGGTTTTAAATGCATAACAACAGCAAAAGAAGAAGACACAAATGATCGGTTTGCACCGGAGTCAAATAACACTTTAGCACATGTAGAGATTATTAAAAATGTACCTGTAACCACATCAGGAGTTTCCTACGCTTCTTGCGCTGTCATTTGAAAGGCTCGACCCCTTGCTCTTGGTAGCTCTGGCCTTTGTACTACTGGCCTAACACCCATTGGTCTCACTGACGTACCACCCTACTGTACTCTCCCCCATGGACAATCAGACTGAATGTGATCAGGAGAATTGCATGAGAAACAAAATCGAGTTACCCGACAGTCTTTAGCAATATGGCCGGTCTTTCCACACTTGTAACAAACTCGAGGATCAGCTTGACAATTTCCTTGATGAATACGGTTGCATTTTGAACAAGGTCTTTCAGCTGGTCTGAAAGGTGGACGACTATCAAATCTCTGGAATCTGGACTTCTTTGGATCATAATGTGTTTCTTCCCATTTTCTTTTTCCAGTACTTTTATCACTTGCATCTCTTCCTTTATCCCGTTCCACATTTTCCACGGCATCTACTGCGGCTGAGAAGGTATCTGGTACCTTTGCAATCACTAGACTTCTGATTTCTGAATTTAACCCGAAGATAAACCTTTCCATCTTAAGTGCCTCCGTGGCAACGTAGTACTCAGCAAAATGAGACTTCTCAAGAAAACGAGCGGTATAATCCCGAACCGATAAACTTCCTTGTTGCAGGTTCATGAACTCTTCTTCCAGTTGTCTAACTGCTGCTTGAGGACAAAACTGTCTCTTGAAAGCTATAGTGAATTCTTCCCAAGAAAAAGTAGAATATACATCAGATCCTCTAGAGGTAATAAGAGCCTCCCACCAATATAACGCATCAGCCTTAAGCATTGCAGTTCTATATAATACTCTATCTTCGTCGACACATTTGCTGGTTTTCAAGATAGCATCTATCTTTTTTAGCCACATCATAGCCTTCACTGGATCTCTTTTCCTTGAGTAGGTTGGAGGTTTGCAACTTAGAAACATCTTATAATCACACTTCTTTAGCACCGATATGACAGTAGGTGTAATGGGCATCTCGTCTTCCAGACTAGGATCTGGTATTTTAGTTTCAGTATTACGAGTTTGGTCGAACATAGCTTGTATATTTGCTTGCAGTCTTCCCATTTCAGCAGTCAAATCACTTCTTGTAACAAATTCAGTACTTCGCGACTGAACTCTGCCTCCTGTTCTTCCCCTACCTCGTTCTCCCCCTCTTCCCCTTGTCCCGACTGTTGGATTCGTTCTATTAGGATTTCCTTCTCCCTCTCTATTCGTACGTCGGGTACCACTTTCCATCCTATTGACTTTAACAAGGTTAATATACACATAAGCACATACCCCAATATAATAAGGTATTCCAGTTCAAACATGTACTTGTAAGTTCATGATTACACTGGCGAAATGTAATTTCAAATTACCTTGCATGATGTTCCTTTTACCTTTTATATTTAGCATCCCAAGGTTCTAAAATAATAGGGACATCCTACTTCACATGCAGTTTAAGTCTAGGTATGGATCCGAATACCTAAATCCCTTAACCTAAGGCTCTGATACCATCTGTAACGACCCGGTTCCCAAACATACATCAAATAACATATATTGCATAACATCGTTTCATTACAAAAGATACATCATATAACATGTATGGTCCCTTAGTCTTTACAACCATAATAAGTATATTATTACAAACTTTTTGCTACTTAATAACTAAGTTATTACTGCAAAACATGCCATGATTTTCAAAACATAGGTCTTCCAAAA
Organism: Saussurea involucrata; assembly: GCA_033807775.1. Taxonomy (NCBI): domain Eukaryota; kingdom Viridiplantae; phylum Streptophyta; class Magnoliopsida; order Asterales; family Asteraceae; genus Saussurea; species Saussurea involucrata. Next base: position 33,058,926 of record CM066316.1, read on the forward strand.
GCTAGTCACAGATTACCCTTGTCACTAGTTCTTACTTGATCAACGACCTTGAATACATATTTTTAAAACAAAATGAGGGTTAGACCTAGTGGTCTAAGTGAGAAAATCCCTGTCAGTTTAAAATCATTTAAACAGACACCAAATACATAACCCAATTTGAATACCAACTATGACTCATATGCATTGTGTAATTTCCTGTCTCTTGGCCATATTAATTGGTTGCGAGCCAATTAATCATTTTACTCCGCTGCACTAATATACAGCCAACTCCGCTGTCCCTCCGTACAGTCAACTCCACCGGTCCTAAGCCCGGCCAACGTGCACTCGTGTAGTGTAATACTCATAAAAATATAATATACATCTCAATATATCATACTTCATACATATGCACATTATTACACTATTTATCACATTCTCGTTCCACATATATGTATTCCAGTTTGAAAACATTTTAAAGTAAAACTCACCTGTTTGCTTATCAAAACCCTTCCAAGCTTTTCTCAAAACGATTCAGCTTTCACCCCAAATTCACAGAATCTGAAACAATTAGATACAAATATCTCTTTACTAAATGGAACACATAAGACTTACTAGGGCTAAGAACTCTAGATAAACCTATCTAACTCTTATCCTCAAATGTTTCCCCCAAACCCGAACTTAAGTCGAGTCCACAGTATTTCCAGTCCTCATTCATACTCTATCCAAGAGTCGACAAAACCCAAAGTTACCGGATACTCAAAAGTATCTAGAATCTCAAAAGTGACCAAATAGCTAGAGTTTCCGGACACTATAAAAACTATCCGGACAACATACTCAATCCAGACAACACAACTTTCCGGACAACATACATAATCCGGACAACATACATAATCCGGACAACACAACTTTCCGGACAACATATATAATCCGGATGACATCCGGAAACCAAGGTAACCCGGATACCATCCGGTATCTAAAGTCATCTGGAAACCATAGTAAAGAGAAACTTACCGGATACATGACTGTCCGAACACTGGCAAGGAGAAATTACCGGACACATTCATATTGCGTCCGGAAACCTCTGCCGGTTTACTCAACTTCTACCCATGATCGATTGAAATTAAAACCAGACATGAAATCGATTATTCTAATCCGATAGAAACCTTCTACTAACAATTACAACCATAAAACATAAAGTAAACATACCTCAATTTGCCTCCTATTGAAATCCCTTCAAGCCCTAACCAAAAAGACTCTTTCTTCTTCTTCTTGTCTCAAAACACACACACACACTGTCTGATTTTCTGCTGTTAGGAAAATATCTAAAGTCTTAGGGTATATTAAACTTAAATTTACAAATTTGGATTTTAACTATTCAAAAATGACCAAAACACCCTTAACTTATAAACTAACCCAAACTTACCCTAAACATCCAATTTTAAAGTTAAATAAATTAAACGGAAGGAGATTTTTAACTAACGAACTTACCCGGTTATTACATCATCTCCCCCTTAAAAGAATTCCGTCCTGGAATTCTGTTAAGCAAAAAGGTATGGGTACTTAGTTCTCATTTCTTATTCTAATTCCCAAGTAGCATCCTGACCTCTATGGTGTCTCCACTGCACTTTTACTTGCTTGATCTCCTTTCCATTCCGTAATACTTTAACTTTACTTTCAACAATGGCTTCAGGTTCCTCCACGTAATTCAGCCTTTCATCAACCTGTATATCTGGTATAGAAACTGCCCGATCTGGCGTAACCAAACACTTTCGAAAATTTGATACGTGAAAAGCGTTATGGATACGGCTTAACTCTGGTGGAAGGTCTAATCTGTAAGCTACTTCACCGATTCTTTCTGTAATTGAAAACGGCCCAATGTACCTTGGGCTCAGTTTACTTTGTTTCCCAAATCGAATGACTCCTTTCCAAGGTGAGACTTTTAACATTACAAAATCTCCAACTTGGAATTCTAATGGTTTTTGTCGTCGGTCAGCGTAGCTTTTCTGTCTGTCTTGAGCTACTTTCAATCGTTCCCGAATCTGAGTAATCTTATCTGCGGTTAACTGAACTATATCTGGTCCTGCTAATTTCTTTTCTCCCACTTCATTCCAACACAGAGGAATTCGGCATTTTCTACCATACATAACTTCGAACGGTGTCGCTTGTATACTGAATGATAACTGTTATGGTAGGAAAATTCGATCAGCGGCAAATGCTTATCCCACGATCCCCCAAAATCAACAATGCAGGCCTGTAGCATATCTTCCAAAGTCTGAATTATTCGTTCGCTCTGACCGTCAGTTTGAGGATGATACGCTGTACTCAGCTTTATTTGCGTCCCCATTTCTTTTTGAAAACTTCTCCAAAATCTTGAAGTAAAACGACTATCACGATCAGAAATAATTGAGATTGGAACTCCATGTCGAGTTACTATTTCATCGATATATAATTTGCCCAGTCTTTCCAACGAATAGGTTTCTTTTATCGGTAGAAAGTGAGCACACTTTGTCAATCTGTCAACGATCACCCAAATGGCATCAAATCCTTTCGGAGTCCTTGGTAACTTCGTGATGAAATCTGTAGTAATTTGATCCCATTTCCACATAGGTATTTCTAAACGTTGTAACTGACCAAAAGGCTTTTGATGTTCAATCTTTACTTTCTTACAAGTGGTACAACCTTCCACATGCTGGGCAATACTTCTTTTCATTCCCGGCCACCAGTAAAATTGTCGTAGATCCTTATACATCTTATTCGTACCTGGATGAATAGAGAAACGAGATTAAATAGCTTCTTGTAGTACCCGATCACGTAAACCACCCAAACGAGGCACCCAAATTATGTTTCCCAGACACAGTAACCCACGATCATCTTTTAAGAGTGATGCTGATATACCCACTAACCGTTCTGGTTTCAAGTGTTCCACTTGAAAGGCTTCTACTTGACATTTCTTCAATTCGTCAAAGATGTTAGGTAGAAGTTCAGCTCGTAGTGTAATTGCCTTTATTGTTCCGCTTCTCTCTTGGCGACTCAGTGCATCAGCTACCACATTTGCCTTCCCCGGATGATAGAGAATTTTGCAGTCGTAATCATTCACCAGTTCTAACCATCTTCTTTGCCTCATATTCAATTCTCGTTGATCGAAGAGATGTTGGAGACTCTTATGATCGGTATAAATTTGACATTTAGAGCCGTAAAGATAATGTCTCCAAAGCTTTAGCGCGAAAACAACTGCTGCAAGTTCCATGTCGTGTGTAGGATACTGTCGTTCATGATCCTTCAGTTGTCGAGAAGCATAAGCAATAACTTTCCCACGCTGCATTAATACACATCCCAATCCTAGTTTGGAGGCATCACTGTAAACAACAAAGTCATTTGAACCTTTAGGTAGTGATAGTATCGGCGCGCTACAGAGTTTCTCTTTCAATATTCGGAATGCTTCATCCTGTTCTACTTTCCATTCGAACTTTATATTCTTTCGTGTCAGTTTGGTCAGAGGCGTAGCGATACGAGGGAAATCTTGTATAAACTTTCGATAGTAGCCGGCTAAACCCAGAAAACTTCGTACTTCAGTTGGCGTTCTCGGAGGTTCCCACTTTTCAATTGCTTTTACTTTCATCGGATCAACTTGAATGCCTTTTTCTGAAACCACATGTCCGAGAAATTGGACTTCCCGTAGCCAGAATTCACATTTAGAGAATTTAGCATATAACTGTTCCTTTTTCAATAATTCCAGAATCAGACGAAGATGTTGGGCGTGCTCTTCTTTAAATCGGGAAGAGATAAGGATATCATCGATAAACACAATAATAAATTTATTGAGATACGGCTTACATACCCGATTCATTAAATCGATAAAGGCAGCTGGAGCGTTTGTTACACCGAAGGGCATTACTAAGAATTCATAGTGACCATACCTTGTGCGAAAAGCAGTTTTCAAAACATCTTATTCTTTAACCTTCAGCTGATGATAACCAGATCTCAGACCAATCTTGGAAAAATAACAAGCTCCAACTAATTGATCAAATAGATCATCAATTCTGGGAAGCGGATACTTATTCTTGATCGTACGCTTATTCAGTTCTCGATAATCAATACACATTCTCATCGATCCGTCTTTATTTTTCACAAACAGAACTGGTGCTCCCCACGGTGAAGAACTGGGTCTGATGAAGCCCTTATCTGAAAGATCTTGCAGTTGCGTCATCATTTCTTTCATTTCTGGAGGTGCCAGACGATCCGGTGCACGGGCTACAGGAGCGGCTCCAGGAATCAGATCTATACCAAACTCTACTTGCCTAACGGGTGGAAGACTATTCAAGTCTTCTGGGAAAACTTCCGAAAATTCACAAACAACCGGAATATCTTCCAACATATTCTTTTCTAGCTTAGTATCTATCACATAAGCTGAATAACCCGGGTAGCCTTCATTAACACACTTACGAGCTTTTATCAAAGAGATAAGGCAAGATTGATGATTTCTACGGTCACCATAAATCACTACCGGTCCCTTCTCAGGTAAGACAACATTAATCAACTTCTTATCACAAACTATACTAACCTGATTCTCGGCTAACCAATCCATTCCCACTACCACATCAAACTCGATCAAAGCTATAGGAAATAGCTGAATAGGTACTCCACACCCATCTATATTTATAACACAACTATCAAATACCTCTTTAACCGAGACTTGATTATCATTTGCAGTATCTACCATTAAAGCATGATCTAACACTTTAGGTTTTAAATGCATAATGATAGTTCAGGATCCACTCTTACAATCAATATAACAATGAATAGAATAGTAATCGAGAAGTAATTTGATCAAGAACACTTGTATTCAATGAAGAACAGATTTACAGATCTTAGAGAGAGCGTATCTCAAAGATTACAAAATATGAATACAAGAATATGCGGGAATGTTATGCCAAAGATTAGCCAAAGATCTATTAGCATACAGTTGCTAACTCCTATATATAGTGTTTAAGAAAAGACTAAAGCTACAGTACATAAAAGAAACAGACTAATAGAACAATTACACGTGTCCTAATTAGTAACTGAATATAACAGAGAATATCCCAATATATAAATTCTGAACATACTTCTGAATAAGCGCTTCAGAACATTTGTCTTCATAGTCAGAAGTTCTGAGTCTCCTACTCAGAACTCTGAACCTTCTAGTCAGAATCCAACACTTAGAATCTTTTTGAGATTTCTCACTCAGAACTTCTGATTCTTCTGAGTCTTCTGAGTCTTCTTTGGTCTTCTTACTCAGAAATCAACACTTGTGTTTTTGACAAAACTCTAGACCTAACAATCTCCCCCTTTTTTTCAAACACACTTGTACTTTTCATCATCAAATTCTTAGAGCAGGAACAATCTTCAGAAGGAGCTCTTCTGAATGCTTTGACAACTTTTGCTCAGAACTTCTGAATAATCTGAGTTAACAACTTCTGGTCAGTCTTTAATCAGCTGCAGCAACGATTTCCAAATTGATTTCTGTTATATATTTGCTTTTTCTTTATAAGCGCTTCAGAACATTTGTCTTCATAGTCAGAAGTTCTGAGTCTCCTACTCAGAACTCTGAACCTTCTAGTCAGAATCCAACACTTAGAATCTTTTTGAGATTTCTCACTCAGAACTTCTGAGTCTTCTGAGTCTTCTTTGGTCTTCTTACTCAGAAATCAACACTTGTGTTTTTGACAAAACTCTAGACCTAACAATCTCCCCCTTTTTTGTCAAACACACTTGTACTTTTCATCATCAAATTCTTAGAGCAGGAACAATCTTCAGAAGGAGCTCTTCTGAATGCTTTGACAACTTTTGCTCAGAACTTCTGAATAATCTGAGTTAACAACTTCTGGTCAGTCTTTAATCAGCAGCAACAACGATTTCCAAATTGATTTCTGTTATATATTTGCTTTTTCTTTGCTCCCCCTTGAAATGACAATTCTCATCTTCATTTCAGCTTTCATACGATTTCTTTATAAGAAACAATCGATCAGTTTTCTTTTCCTCTTCTCCTTCTTAAAATAACATTTCTCTCTTTTGTTATTTCTGTACAAAAACCATATCAATCTTCAAAATCTTTAGCTTTTCTCCCCCTAAAGTTTTGGAAAGCAAAATCATCTTCAAAATCTTTAGCTTTTCTCCCCCTTGATTTTCAAAACTTTAGCGATGCTTTTTCTTCGAATGAAGTCTATGCTTTTTCTCCTCCTTAATGAATAACCTTACTCCCCCTCAAAATAAGAATTATGGAGCAATTTGTTTTCTCCCCCTGAAAGTATGCATATATTTCATTTCAAATATAGTGCTTTAATGAAAACATTTATACAAGGAAAATAAGATTCACTGAACTACACTTGATAACTACTAACATTTGATCATTTGAAAATTTTACAAAAGAAATCCATCTTAATGAAATTTATCAGATTTTCAATCAAATGAAATCAAATGCATGTGTTTGGATTCAAATACAAGTCATCATTGCATATCAAGTTAAAAATGTTCAGTTTCAATCCCTTTATTAAATCTATTTGGTGTGCTTAACATGCGAAATATGATTAGCTTCAAGAATATGCAATTCTAAAAACATATACAAATACTTTGCTCTACTCACACTATTTGTCCAAAATCAGGATTTTCACAAATTTACAGGTTTATTGCGACTTTGAATTTTCCCAAAGTTTCAAGAGATATGTGCTCATTGGCATCTTTTAATTTTGTGCACATTGGCATCTTTTAATCAAAAAGTTTAGTAAGAATAAGATACATCGTTAAACATGGCTTTCTATCTGATTCTATAGCAGGATTTGGGTCAGCCGATCCCAGACCAGTTGGTCTTAGGTGCTAGGTGTCGAACACCCCTTAGAACTTACTTTCCCAAACCAGAAAGGTCACATCGATATATCTTAAATCCATTTGCACCAGTAGAACATGGCTTTCTATCTGGTTCTATTGCAGGATTTGGGTCTACCGATCCCAGACCAGTTGATCTTAGGGACTAGGTGTCGAGCACCCCTTAGGACTTACTCTCCCAAACCAGAAAGGCCACATGTACAAACTTTCAAACTAAATAATTTATATATATATATATATTGCATCTCAATCACTTGGTTCTAAAACGTAGTACTTCCCCCATATTTTCGTTTCCATCCATCATTCTGACATCTAGGCTTTTTGAGCATTATATTCTATATAAGTATAGATTTCATAACATTGAGCATTCAGCATAATTTCATTCATGTTTTGCTTACCTTTCGATTTAATTCAGAAGTGAAAGTTGAAACAAATATAGCTCAGATAATACAAAATACTTGTAAAATCACTCTTTGACACACATTTATTCATTGAATGAAAATTAAAAAAAAATCATATCATCGAATTAAATTTGTTAAGATTCAAACATTCAAAGAAATAGAAATAAACGTAATGCAATGTTACCTTTCACCACTTGTTCCTTGAAACATAAAAATATGACAGTTAAGGATATCACCTGAGAAGCATGGGTTCTAAACTGATTTGTTTAGAAGTCTTAGTCTCTGAAGTACGGGTCCTGAACTGTATTATTCAGAAGCCATAGTCATTTAAGTACGGGTTTTGAACAGATATGTTCAGAAACCTAAAACGTTGAAGCACGGGTTTTGAACTTTATCTTGAAACAGTCAGATCAAATTTTGAGTCAATACTCCCTCTGAAATCAAGATAATCCTGCAAAACCAAGAGATTTTGGTAATCATCTACGATGATTCCTCATTAGATATCAAAAATCCAAATTATGAGTAGTAGAGTCAGAATTCTGATTAGAAGAGTCAGAATTCTGAGTCACTTGCTCAAAATTCTAAGTATCAGAGTCAGAATTCTGATTAGTTGAGTCAGAATTCTGAGTAGTAGAGTCAGAACTTCTGAGTAACAGAGTCAGAATTCTGATAAAACTATCCAGAGAAAATACCTTAGAAAAATGTTTGGATTTTGTGATTTTTGGACTTTCAGAACTTCAAATTACCCTAACTTGCTCAAAAATCAGAATTTTTTAACCAAAATTTGCAGGGTTGCTCAAAATGTGATTCTGAACATATTCTCTGGGAATGTTTTCTACCAAAAACACCCACAACTATGAGTTCGATTATCCCACAGTAAACTGAACTTTTTGAAAAAAAATCTTCAAAATCAACAAATTGATTTGTATGAAACAGAAATTCATAATCACATTCAGACCGAGTTTTGGACTGAATTATCCAAAAGTCAAAATTTTCAATTTAAGCACGTCATCTGTTTTCAAACATGTGTCAGGATGATCATTCAGCTTTACACATGAATAACCTGCAAAACAGATTAAGTTGTCTTTGGTACACATATGAACTTGGGTCCAGATTTGTTAGGTGCAGTGGCATATGCAGATATTCTATAAGAACCATACCAGTGCTGAATAAAATTCTTGTTCACAAAATCATTAGTCCCACAATATGAACAACAAAGTTTCTTCTGTGCAATTCTGACTAATTGATTTACATAATAAATCACATCAGGTTTAACAAAAGATTTTCTTTGAAATGTATTGTTCTTCTTGACATTTGAATTAGGAACTTTTGATCTTGGAAGTTGTTCCTTTAACTCTCCATTCCATTTTTACCTTTTTAAAAAAACAATTATAAAATTTATCAATAGGAGAATCATAAAACATATTAGAAGAACGAATCTGATCTTTTGAACTATGATTTGATTTGTCAACAACTTTCGTTTCAAATTCTTTAAACTTTTTAACATACAAATCAAACCTTGACTGCAAATCAAATTTGGACTTCCTCTCTATCATAATTTTAGTTGATAAATCAGATAATTTCTTAATAAGTCTCCTTATTTCCAAATGAAAAACTTTCTTTTCCTTTTCAAACTCATCTTTTAAGTATTTTTCTTTAAAGTCATTTACCTTCTTCTTTTCAGTCTCTTTCCTTCCATCTTCTAACTCTTTCTCCAACTCATTGGTTTTTACAGAAAACTCATTTAACATTCATGTTTTCTTTTTCTCAAAACCATTCTTTTCTTTTTGAAAAACATTTTTCTTGCATTCGAACTCTTTTCTTTCTTTTGCAAGAATTTTCTCCAAATCAGAAATTTTCAGAGAGAATTCAACAGACTTTGTTTCAAAACCTTTCCTCTCAGTTTGAAAGTCTCTTCTCTCTTTCTCAAGTTTCTCTCTTTCAAGTATAAGAACTTGTTCAAAATCAGATATATGTTTCAAGAGTTGACAATTTTTTATTTCACATGATTTGATTCTATTTTTAGAATCTGTCAACATCTTTCTTTCAAAATTGATTTTCTCTTTCAAATCAACATTCTCTTTTTCTAACAACTTTATGTTTTCTTGAACCTTTTCAAAATCCTTTAGAAAATCAGATTTCTCTTTTTGAAAAATCTTTATAACTTTTGCATTTTCATCTTGTTTTGCTTGAAGATTAGCAATCTTGCTTTCAAAATGAACAATCTCAGTTTTTGGTTCAGAAATTGCTTCTTTTGCTTTTACAGGACTTAATTTTTGTAAATTGTCTGAACTGGTTATAGAACTTGCAGGTCTCACAAAAACTTCAACAATCTCAGGCATGATGAAAGGACAAATTCAAATATCAACTATGAATTATGATAAAAAATGAGAATCAACACAGATTTAGAACATGCAAGAATTAATCAAATCTGTCACATGCATTTTATCAAACAGTTAGAGTACATGAATTAATGAAATCTTCTTTTCAACAAAAAATTTGAATACTAATCAACATGCAGCAGATATAATCACTTTGATCAAGAAACCAATCAAGAATTTCGAAAACATACCTGTGATCTCTGTTTAATTTCGAGAATTAATCAGCATAGAGAGAAAATCTTTGGATGACTTGATTGTAAGATATCGATTCAACAGAAAGACAAATTCAAATTTCTTGAATCAATGATAGAAACGAATTCAAGAATTGTTAGGAATTCAAGAATTGTTAACAGCAGCGGAATCAATTGACGAATTGATCAAGAAACTTCAAGAACGCGATCAAACACACTCTTGGACGAATTTGTTTGTTGATTGGCTCTGATACCAATTGATAGTTCATGATCCACTCTTACAATCAATATAACAATGAATAGAATAGTAATCGAGAAGTAATTTGATCAAGAACACTTGTATTCAATGAAGAACAGATTTACAGATCTTAGAGAGAGCGTATCTCAAAGATTACAAAATATGAATACAAGAATATGCGGGAAAGTTATGCCAAAGATTAGCCAAAGATCTATTAGCATACAGTTGCTAACTCCTATATATACTGTTTAAGGAAAGACTAAAGCTACAGTACATAAAAGAAACAGACTAATAGAACAATTACACGTGTCCTAATTAGTAACTGAATATAACAGAGAATATCCCAAGATATAAATTCTGAACATACTTCTGAATAAGCGTTTCAGAACATTTGTCTTCATAGTTAGAAGTTCTGCGTCTCCTACTCAGAACTCTGAACCTTCTAGTCAGAATCCAACACTAAGAATCTTTTTGAGATTTCTCACTCAGAACTTCTGAGTCTTCTGAGTCTTCTTTGGTCTTCTTACTCAGAAATCAACACTTGTGTTTTTGACAAAACTCTAGACCTAACACATAACAGCAGCAAAAGAAGAAGACACAAATGATCGGATTGCACCGGAGTCAAATAACACTTTAGCACGTGTAGAGTTTATTAAAAATGTACCTGTAACCACATCAGGAGTTTCCTTCGCTTCTTGTGCTGTCATTTGAAAGGCTCGACCCCTTGCTCTTGGTAGCTCTGGCCTTTGTACTACTGGCCTAACACCCGTTGGTCTCACTGACGTACCACCCTGCCGTACTCTCCCCCCTGGACAATCAGACTGAATGTGATCAAGAGAATTGCATGAGAAACAAAATCGAGTTACCCGACAGTCTTTAACAATATGGCCAGTCTTTCCACACTTGTAACAAACTCGAGGATCAACTTGACAATTTCCTTGATGAATACGGTTGCATTTTGAACAAGGCCTTTCAGCTGGTCTGAAAGGTGGACGACTATCAAATCTCTGGAATCTGGACTTCTTTGGATCATAATGTGGTCCTTCCCATTTTCTTTTTCCAGTACTTTTATCACTTGCATCTCTTCCTTTATCCCGTTCAACATTTTCCGCGGCATCTACTGCGGCTGAGAAGGTATCTGGTCCCTTTGCAATCACTAGACTTCTGATTTCTGAATTTAACCCGAAGATAAACCTTTCCATCTTAAGTGCCTCTGTGGCAACGTAGTACTCAGCGAAACGAGACTTCTCCAGAAAACGAGCGGTATAATCCCGAACCGATAAACTTCCTTGTTGCAGGTTCATGAACTCTTCTTCCAGTTGTCTAACTGTTGCTTGAGGACAAAACTATCTCTTGAAAGCTATAGTGAATTCTTCCCAAGAAAAAGTAGAATGCACATCAGATTCTCTAGAGGTAATAAGATCCTCCCACCAATATAACGCATCAGCCTTAAGCTTTGCAGTTCTATATAATACTCTATCTTCGTCGACACATTTGCTGGTTTTGAAGATAGCTTCTATCTCTTTTAGCCACCTCATAGCCTTCACTGGATCTCTTTCCCTTTAGTAGGTTGGAGGTTTGCAACTTAGAAACATCCTATAATCACACTTCTTTGGCACCGATATGACAGTAGGTGTAATGGGCATCTCGTCTTCCAGACTAGGATCTGGTATTTTAGTTTCAGTATTACGAGTCCGATCGAACATAGCTTGTATATTTGCTTGCAGTCTTCCCATTTCAGCCGTCAAATCGTTTCTTGTAAGAAATTCAGTACCTCGCGACTGAACTCTGCCTCCTGTTCTGCCCCTACCTCGTTCTCACCCTCTTCCCCTTGTCCCGACTGTTGGATTCGTTCTATTAGGATTTCCTTCTCCCTCTCTATTCGTACTTCGAGTACCACTTTCCATCCTGTTGACTTTAACAAGGTTAATATACACATAAGCACATACCCCAATATAATAAGGTATTCCAGTTCAAACATGTACTTGTAAGTTCATGATTACAGTGGCCAAATGTAATTTGAAATTACCTTACATGATGTTCCTTCTACCTTTTATATTTAGCATCCCAAGGTTCTAAAATAATAGGGACATCCTACTTCACATGCAGTTTAAGTATAGGTATGGATCCGAATACCTAAATCCCTTAAACTAGGGCTCTGATACCATCTGTAACGACCCGATTCCCAAACATACATCAAATAACATATATTGCATAACATCGTTTCATTACAAAAGATACATCATATAACATGTACGGTCCCTTAGCCTTTACAACCATAATAAGTATATCATTACAAACTTTTTGCTACTTAATAACTAAGTTATTACTGCAAAACATGCCTTGATCTTCAAAACATAGGTCTTCCAAAAGCTAGTCACAGATTACCCTTCTCACTAGCTCTTACTTGATCCACGACCTTGAATACATATTTTTAAAACAAAATGAGGGTTAGACCTATTGGTCTAAGTGAGAAAATCCCTGTCATCTTAAAATCATTTAAACAGACACCAAATACATAACCCAATTTGAATACCAATTAAGACTCATATGCATTGTGTAATTTCCTGTCTCTTGGCCATATTAATTGGTTGCGAGCCAATTAATCATTTTACTCCGCTGCACTAATATACAGCCAACTCCGCTGTCCCTCCGTACAGTCAACTCCACCGGTCCTAAGCCCGGCCAACGTGCACTCGTGTAGTGTAATACTCATAAAAATTTAATATACATCTCAATATATCATACTTCATACATATGCACATTATTACACTATTTATCACATTCTCATTCCACATATATGTATTCCAGTTTGAAAACATTTTAAAGTAAAACTCACCTGTTTGCTTATTAAAAAGCTTCCAAGCTTTTCTCAAAATGATTCATCTTTCACCCCAAATTCACAGAATCTGAAACAATTAGATACAAATATCTCTTTACTAAATGGAACACATAAGACTTACTACATCTAAGAACTCTAGATAAATCTATCTAACTCTTATCCTCAAATGTTTCCCCCAAACCCGAACTTAAGTCGAGTCCACAGTATTTCCAGTCCTCATTCATACTCTATCCAAGAGTCGACAAAACCCAAAGTTACCGGATACTCAAAAGTATCTAGAATCTCAAAAGTGACCAAATAGCTAGAGTTTCCGGACACTACAAAAACTATCCGGACAACATACTCAATCCAGACAACACAACTTTCCGGACAACATACATAATCCGGACAACACAACTTTCCGGACAACATACATAATCCGGATGACATCCGGAAACCAAGGTAACCCGGATACCACCCGGTATCTAAATTCATCCGGAAACCATAGTAAAGAGAAACTTACCGGATACATGACTGTCCGGACACTAGCAAGGAGAAATTACCGGACACATTCATATTGCGTCCGGAAACCTCTGTCGGTTTACTCAACTTCTACCCATAATCGATTGAAATTAATACCAGACATGAAATCGATTATTCTAATCCGATAGAAACCTTCTACTAACAATTAGAACCATAAAACATAAAGGAAACATACCTCAATTTGCCTCCAATTGAAATCCCTTTAAGCCCTAACCAAAAAGACTCTTTCTTCTTCTTCTTGTCTCAAAACACACACACACACACTGTCTGATTTTCTGCTGTTATGAAAATATCTATAGTCTTAGGGTATATTAAACTTAAATTTACAAATTTGGGTTTTAACTATTCAAAAATGACCAAAACACCCTTAACTTATAAACTAACCCAAACTTACCCTAAACATCCAATTTTAAAGTTAAATAAATTTAACGAAAGGAGATTTTTAACTAACGAACTTACCCGGTTATTACAGATCACTAGAAAAAATGGAAGTATAAAACAGCGAAAGGCTTACCTTGAAAGAAATATGAAATTTCCTCTATTGGAACCTCCTCGTATCACCCTTGGAAGGACGGAATAAGAAATTTCCCCAGGTCGGGAAAAAGCATTGTCGTGTCAAGGGCGTCGTCGGACATAAAGTTGGACAGCAACGTAAACTTGACCGTCGTAACCTCTGGACCACCCTCAGTCTGCTAGCCCTTCCCCTTGTCCAGCGAGGCAGATGATTGAGGCTTTGTCGCCTCTACCGATGGCGTCACCAATAACGCTGGAGAAGCCGACATCACATCAGCCACGTCCGCAGACGTCTTCACCATCTCAGGAGGGACAACCGACGAAGGGTCGCCACCCTTAGATGACGGTTCCTTCCGAAACGTCGTCCTAGTCTTCTTAACCCCCGACGAGGGGGATGGTGAGGCTTTCCTCTTCATCTCCATGGCCTTTTTGGCCAGTAAGAGTTGCGTTTCTCTCTTAGAGAGACCCTATGGCAGTTTGGATCCTGATCCACCTACAATCAGAAACAAGGATCAGAAAGAAAGAAGAAATCGAGTCATATGACCAAACGTCGTACGGCCGAACCACATAACATGCAAACGTCGCACGAGTTACCTGACAACTTCACTTCTTCTTTCTTCCCTTCTCCTTCTCCACTCACAGTTGATGACTCAGACGTCTGAACCTCGACATGTTTGTCGTTAGAATCTTCAACAACAGGCGTACGTTTGATCTTTTTTGGAGTTCCAAGAACAGGCTGAACTCCCTCAAAGTCGATAACAGGATCATAAAAGAAACATGTTAGTACGATATAAAAAGAAAACAATGCAAAAATCGTACACAAAAGAAAAACCTACCATGTTTGTTCCATCCCGCCATTACCCATGAAAAATCTCCCTCGACGAGGTCCAGAGATCGCATCCTACCAAAAACATACCGCACCTTCCAACCTCGTCGTTTACCACGGTATTGTGGACTAGGACATGATCTCCCCTAAGCCTCGAGTGGAGGCTATAACGTCGATTGCTATCCCCCTTCAATATAAGCCGCCAGAAGGTCATTTTGGTGTCTCCCAGTCAGATGTGACCCTTTCAATCATATGGACGGTGCGCCAAAACTAAGGTATCGTTTGTCCAGGCGACAAGTCGAACCTATCCAAAAACGCCCAGATAGAGGTGAGTAGGGCCATCTAAAACCTATTCTGAAGGGATACTCGTACATAACGATGTATCCCCTTTGGACGGTGTGGACGAAGTTGGTCAGGCGGGTTTATCCTAATAGCAGCGGGTATTTAAGCCAGGACCCTAAAAGCATCAAGCTCGTCCCTCTCATCGATTGAACTTGGAGGCTCACTAGACATAATGAAGTCAGGAGAGGTCACTTGGGCCACGTACAACTCTCTGGCGTCCCAATTTCTAGAGGGTTTCTTCGCTAAAGTCTTGATATGCATTAGGGATACATAACTCGTACCTTAAATATGCTTCTAAAACCTCAAAATCTTGGAAAGTATTCGGTTCTTGCAGGATGTGGCAAAGATCTCGAAGAAATCTCTCTCTGAAATGCTTGGAAGCGTAAAAAAGGAAAGGATCGGCTCTAAAACCCTATTTTTACGGTTTCCAAGTATCAGGTCGAGTCACTCGATGGTCGACACGTGTCAGCGCTCTTTCGCATGCCACCGTCGGATGGACGACATGTGCCCAAAGCTGTCATCCACGCGTGCGAATGTCAGCACCACGTCATCAACCTTATCGACTTTTCGGTTTCCTTCAAAACCGATTCAGTTTCTTTTGAACCAGGGTCGACTCAATGGTCGACACGTGTCCATTCAGTTACAGGAATAAAAATTTAAATTTGCACGCTAAATTCAAATTTTGGGGGCAAACTGTTTGGGTAAAAAATCACACCCTCGACCGACACAGAAAAACAAAGGGCTTGCTTCGCACAACGAGTATTGTATTAAGATAAGGTCCCTTAAAATATGTACTATCGTATCTTTAATTGTCACCAATAAGGTATCCCCGTCGTACGACCAAAGTGTCTACTGAAACGTGCGATCGTCGCACGATTATCTTTGACACTAACTTACTAACGGTCGACAAGTGTTTCTTTTATGGTTATTGTTAATGCCAAAAATCACCCAAAGGATAACTTAAGGTCGATGTAGAGCTTTAACAACTAAAGAAAAGGATCTCAAGACAAACAACACAATCGTCGACAGAAAGTCAATAAGGCAAAGGAATTTGGTGACGCGGAAAACCCTGTTGAGGGTAAAAACTGCGGCCGACTTATAGAAGTCGCCGATGCACTATAATCGCCAAATAGGGGCGATATCCTTTAGTAACAAGTGTCGTGAGTACAGTAGATTACAATAAGAATAAAAGTAAACTTAATCGTAAGCTAATATCATGCGTCGTGTGTAATCGTGCGAAATGAACTGATGTCGTGCGTAATCTTGCGTGAGTGATGTTGCTCAAATGTTCTGTATTGTATGTATTGTGTGAATAGTGTTGAATGCGAAGAAGATGTGTTCTGGAAGTGAGGCACAGACCTTTATATATCTTTTGGTAGCATTAAATGTGTCTTGATGATGGTCGTAGCCGCTGCCTTGTCTTTAATTGTCATTTATGGCTCGTCCGTTATGACCGTTGGGCAATGATTGCTCTTGGACCTGCATTAATGAAACAAAGAAAACGGTTGTTGACTGTTAACGGTTAGATTGGTCGTACGACCGTCTTTAAGTCACGGTTGTCGATCGTAGGAGTCTTACGACCATCATAAAAATGTACGACGGAGTAGGCAGTCGTAAGTAACCTGTGGGACCTTATCTTAATACAAGAATGGTCTTACATAAATGTTATGTTTGTTTTTCTCCGTCGGTCGTGAGGTGTGGGTTTTTACCCAAACAGTTTGCCCCTAAAATTTGAATTTTGGCGTGAGATTCAAATTTTAAATTCTGAGTGACTGGATTGGACACGTGTCACGCGGGGAGAGGGACCAATGGAATCCCAACCATTCTGGTCCGATTTGAACTGAGGAATCAAAAGGGTTTGTAACGTCATGGGGACGTGGGCGAGGCACGGAGTCGTTGCCTCGACAGGTGTTACCCATTGGGGAGTGGCATGCGAAGGGGAGGTAGACAGGTGTCGTCCATCTACTGAGTCGACCTGACAGACCATTGCTATATAAATAGCTCGATTCGAGAGATGGTTTCCTTTTATGCTTTCGGTATATTTCGAAGAGATTTTTGAGCGATTCAGTTGCCGTTTTTACAAGAGTTCACGTATCTCCCTGAGTTTCGATCGAGGTTTAGAGATCTTATTTAAGGTACGATTTTTACCCTTTTACACCATGCGTAAGAAATCATTGGCGAAAAAACCTGCTAAGAATAGGGATCTTAGGGATCTTAGGGATCTTTATGTTGCCAAAGTCTCTGCCCCCAACTTTTTAATATCTTCCGAGCCCGCGAGCTCGTTTCAGGATAGGGAAGATTTAGAGATTTTTAGATCTCTGGCCCAAATCCCTTCTATTGTCGGGTTGTACTCGCCCGACCAACTTCGTCCGACGGAGTGTCTGAGGGGATATTTCGTGTTATACGAGTATCCTTTCAAGATAGGATTTAGATGGTCGTTTTCGCCTCTTGCTAGGTCTTTCTTGGTTACATTTGACCTGTGCCATGGCCAAGTTATGCCTCAGTTCTGGCGAATCATCCAAGTGATTGATCGGATCATGGCCAGATAGGAGGTGCCATTTACGGTGAACAACCTTCTTGCAGCGTACCAAGTAAAAGTGGACGACTATCACCGGTATAACCTGTCTTTTAAGTTAAGAGGCGGATGCACTCTTGTCCAGGATACCCAGGTCAATGATCGTGGGTGGAAGACCAGATACGTTCTTGGTCTAGTGAAAATGCTCGACCTGCTCGATGAGGATTCCTCTTGGGTCGCAGCTGGGTGGAATACCAATGGTATATAGTTTTTGCTTTGTCGTATGTCTTTATTTTTATTTCGTCGTCTCTAAATTTTTTCGTTCATTTCAATTGTTGACTTTTCTAGAGTTGAACCTTTTCCTGATACAGAAGAGAAGATCACAAGATTTCTCTCCTACGACATTGAGGAGAGATCTTATTCTTCAAGTCGCACGACGCCTGAAGAAGCTACGACCGTCGAAGCGTCTGGAGCTTTAGTCACATAGGAGAGGAGTCAGAAGGAGACCTCAACAAGTAAGTCTTGTAGGTCTTAAGTTGCGATTTTTTTAGACGTATTACAATTTCTAGCGTTTCTTGATTTTTCCCAGGATATCAGTTGACAAAACAAATAATTTCTTTGTAAGCTTGGAGATCTCAGTCTGAAAGATCTTTCTTTTGTTTGCAAACTCATCTTTCAAACTTTTTGCTTTAAAACCTTCAACCTTCTTCTGCTCACACTCTTTGCTTACTATGTCTAATTCTTTTCCCCAAATCTGTTATTTTCAAAGAAAGTTCTCCATTCTTTTCAGTAAAAGATTTGCGTTCAATTTCAAACTTCTCTCTTTCTAAAATCAGAACTTTCTCAAAGTCAAAGATCTGTTTTGAAAGTTTTAAACATATAAGCTCAAGACTCTTCTTCTCTTCAAGAGATTTCTTTGAAAATATCAGATTGCTTTTGTATAAGAAGTTGCCTTTCCTTTGCAAAACCCTCTTTCTCTTTTTCAAATACCTTTTCAAGAGCAGTTAGTTTATTTTTAAGTTCAAGGTTTTCACAATTCAAGAGTTTACCTTTCTCTTCAAGTGCCACATTCTTGTCTTTGAGATCAGAAATCTCTTGTTGAGAAATAGGGATACTCTTCTTCATCTCCGCCAGCTCTTTCTTCAGAGTAGCATTTTTATGGAAATATTCAATATACAGACGTGCATAGTAAACTGCATCTGGATCAGTAAGAACCTTTAGTTCTGGCATATTGTTACTTGAAAGAATATGATCGTGAGACAGTTCAAGATATCGATCTAAAAATTGATAGTGTATTAAAGAATACACAAATGTCCCCCTTCGGTGACTTAGCATGGGGGTCCCGCTAAAACCTGAAGGGTCGGAACTCTCTCGGATTTGTGATCCGGGTATGGTTTCCCAGATAGACAATCCGGGAGAACAGCGCTAGAACCGGGAAAATGTTGAGTTCGGGAAAGGGAAGCGATAGATCAGGGGCTAAGGGTTCGGGTCTAGGGAACCCGGGAGCTGATTTTGGGATAGGCGAACCAGGACTTCAAGTTTGGAACCGGGATTGGTGAGATCCGGTATGGGAGTCCGGTATGGGTAACCCGGCGTTGGAACCAGGATCGGGAGAGATCCGGTATTCAAGCCGGGAGTAGGAAAATACCGGGAGACGGTAAGTTCCGGTATGTGTCCGGTGTTGAGGCCGGGAATGGGTAAGATCCGGGTATAGGTACCGGGAGTCGGTAAGATCGGGATCCGGACTCGGGAAAGGCCGGGATCCGTAATGGACCGAGATCGGGAATCAATCCGGGTCTGGGAACCAATCCGGGATCGGGAGATACAGGGAATGTAAGAACTTACGTACATGGTTAACTCGAATGCGATGAACACGGATCTGGGTTTGGTTTTTTTCTTTGCAGATTTTAATTCCTGAAGATTGTTAGCACAACCAAAACACGAAAAAACACCAAACACCAATCGATTTTGCTTCTAAAATTGTAACACCCCAATTTTCATTAGTAGGGTAGCCATTTGATCATAGTTTGTTGGAGTGAGATTTTAGAAAAAAGGAATTGAAAATGGGGATTAGCGGACGTCCACATGGAGGTTGTCGGACGTCCGTGTTGTGCGAACTTCCGCATGCCATCTGCGGAAGCAACAGAAGTTTGGCCGAATTTTCTGAGTTTGGGGGACGGACGTCGGCATGGTGCTTGTCCGACGTCCGCATGGCACCTGGCGAAATTTTGCTCTTTTCTTCCAAGAATTTCACTTCTCTCTCTCACTTCACCAAATCATACCTCACTCTCTTTCTCTCCATCTTTGGGACGATTTTGGATCTTCAAGCTTGGTAAGTTACTTCTTCCATCATCCCTCCTCATTTATGGTTTTAACCACCACATTAATGAGAAAACCTTCTCCATCTCTAGGTTGTTAAGTGGTTACTACACTCAAGTGCTCAAGAATCTTCTCTTCCACTTTCTAGGGTTTGGGGTTTTCTATAAAACCCTCTAAGGTGAGTTATTCTCAACTCCAACTCATATATTTATGCCATTATAAATGATTCTAACTTATTTTATGCTTTCCACTACTCATATCTGTGAAATTACTTTTGACCTAAAAGAGATTTGATGACTTTAAAGTTTTGTGGTGTAAAATGGTTGGAAAACTTGAAGTATGTAGATCTTCTTGATTTATTTATGATTTTCTCACCTATATTTTCTATTTTGGTTTGATGAAACGATTTTGACCATTTTAGGTCAAAATCTAGAGTTTTGATAAATTGGGATTTTAAGGAAATTGTTAAGTAAAAGAAGATTTGATGGTGGATTATGGATTACATGTTTTACTTGGAAATATCATGTTACTCCAACATTCCTTAACGTGTCTTGATGAATCATTTCCACATTTGTTAGAGTTATTTATTATCTATGCTCATGAAATTGCTTACTGGTGATAATGGTAATGGTTTATTTGAGAGTCGGGACTTGTAGTTTAAGTGTAATGGATCCATATGCACTAGAGTTTATGCCAATGTTGGGACGCTAGTTTTCCACATCGCGGCACGGCTAGGCATCGACGGTATGGTATAAGTCCTACGTGCGAATACGTTAAGGATGTTGCTTTACATTGGGTGTGGTTTTAAATGGCCACACCCGGCATCCGTTTTATGTGTTATCCAAGTGTTCGACTTTGCTAACTTATCATGTGTCTTAATATTGTGTTCCGTCATTTACGTTGGGAAGCGGGTCTTCCCGTCACTCTAAAGGCATTGGGTATTTGAGGTATCCCATTACGATTATAGTACAATATTCATTGCTCATTTAATAATGACTTTTATTTCCTACTTATAATTGATTGTGCTCACTAGGCTTTAGCCTAACACTTCTTCTTTAAATGACATGTATAGCAGGTCATTCTAGTGGAGGGGCTCCTCGGGCTTGAGAGTAGAGTCTCGATGAGGCGGTAGCATTTTTGAAGGGACATAGAGGCTATCTTTTGGTGTATAGCTTGATATATTTTGAGAGCGACATAGCAACACCCGCATATAATCTTAACTTTGCTCAATCTAGATTAGTAGGTTGTTTGGTCATCCCGTTCAACTAATTGTAATGTAAACGCCACGATATTACTTCCCCTCTTTGGGTGATTTGTCTATGTCATTATAAGTATTAATTCCGCAATTATTCAGGTTTAAATTTACTCTAAATTTTAGGGTGTTACAAAAATCAACCAATTACTTGAAATTTTATGAAACAGGGACTCAGGAACTTAAAACACAAATTTTAACCAATTGAAGGTCAAAGCTTTCGAACTTGACTCCGAAAGTTTGCAGAAATCAGTTTAATAATGTATTGAATAGATGGTAATACACTGATTTCACTTTAATAGCAAAAATCATTAAACCCAAAAATCAATATGAACACAGCGTCGTTTTTCTGCTAAATCGATAAGGATGAAAACAGATGTAAAATTAATACCTTTTAGATCGATAGCTTTGTCCATGTGCTCTAATACCACATGTAGATCCCAGTTTGACAATCAAGTAACAATGTATCGAACAATTATCGTTTATTGAATGATTATAGAGAGGTTACAATATTGGAATGAAAAGCTCTCTCTAAACTATGAATGTTGACTTGAACGGCTAATCTCTGATAAATTTCTCTGAACCCTAATTACCACTAAAACCCACAATAAATACCAAGGCCTTAAGCCTAAGGCCCATGGCCCATA
This sequence comes from Saussurea involucrata, assembly GCA_033807775.1. NCBI lineage: Eukaryota > Viridiplantae > Streptophyta > Magnoliopsida > Asterales > Asteraceae > Saussurea > Saussurea involucrata. The sequence goes on from CM066316.1 coordinate 33,080,755, forward strand.
ACATCTAATTAAGCGCCTTTAACCAAATAAAGGCTTTTAGAAATAGTTAAATAAAATAATTCTTTTCTTTAAATCACTTTCTATTTTATAGGACTTTTAGTCCTAACACACTCCTTCTTCTTCTTCACTGAACCCCCTCATTGGCCATTGTGACCCACAACCTGCAAGTGTGTGTGTGTGTGTGTGTGTGTGTGTGTGTGTGTTTCTACAACAGTCAGTCTGTGTAGGTTTTTTTGCAAAGCGTTTTTGTTTGTAGGGCAATGTGTGAGATGTCTATGTTTTTGCAACGAGTTTCATAGTTTTATCATTTTCCTCCCTCCCCAGAATATGATTCACACCAATATTCTATACTTTTCTAAAACATGCAAATGTTAGGATGCCAAAACCCAGATGAGATATAGATGAAGTGATGTGATTGCAAACAAAGAGCTGTGATTACAAACAGAGAGATGTGATTACATATAGAGAGATGGAAATGTGGATGGTGTTGAGATGGGTTTATTGTTGGGGAGATTACCAAGTTTCATCCCTACATGTTTACTTTGTGTTTGTATATCAAGATATATTTATTTATTTCATATCAAACTTTTGCAAGATATTTTTGAAATACTTGGTGGTACTTCACTTGAAAATGAAATTTTAGATGTTATTTTTAAGGCATTTCAAAACATTGAATATTTTTGCTTCTTGAAAAAAAAAAGTAATGAAGGGTTGCATTTACTTGTCACGATAAGAGTTGTGTAACACCCCAAAAATGGGACAAACAAAAATTTTCATAAAACGGAATTGTGGTATATAAGGGTCCGTTTGGTACACAGACATAACAGATGAGGACAGAACAACTGTTCAACGTTTGGTAGACAGAACTGGACATAACATAACAGATAACATTAGATAAAATTCAATAAATATAATTTTAAAGAACAAAGAAAATATAAAATAGAACGATTTTGATGTTTTAGAAAAAGAACTAGATTTTATTTTAAGGTTTTATTGATAAAACATAACTTTGTTCCACCTTGTTCCAGCTTTTTCCATGGGGTGGGGGTGGAACAGACTTGTTCCACTCTGTTCCTGTCTGTTCCACGTAAAAGTCCTGCCAAACATGGGACAGTGATCTTTGTCATGTACTGTTCTGTCTTGTCCAGTGTACCAAACTCGCTCTAAATGTTAAAATGCGAGTCTTCCCAAAAAGGGGAACAATACACGCATGTTTAATTACAAGTTTTTTAATTCAACGGTAAGAGAACTTATTAATCTAATTCCTATCAAGAAATAAGGTTACAAATGGGTGTCATCTATAACCCAAGATAATGTTCTTTAAGAATGGCGTCCCGAAAGTGTCTCCCCAAGCTCACTTCTAAAGTTTGTCTAACTCTTCTTAGCGACCACGTGGCTAGAACCTGAGATACTTGTCGGTACCAAACAAGTGTTAGTCCAAAAAACCTAGTGAGTTTGAATAACAAATATATATCAACAAATAATGAGTTAGAATTCATTTATACCATTACATAACTCATCATTTGGAATCAATAGGGGAGACCCATAACACCGATTAAGTTTCACCTCAAGAGTCGATTTACCTTAGTGTCTACTCTCATGAGTAACACCACAAGGAACGACACATTGAGGACTACCTTCATAGAATTACCCCAAATGGTGGAGATCCTAGTGCATAACTCCAAGGTGGCACCACAAGACTAAATTCTCCTAGTGCGTACTTGAAATGTTGATCCACAATATCCAAATATACCATTACACACATTTACTTCAAGAAAATTGTACATATTACCATTAGAGGTAAACTAGTGGTCCAACCACTTTATTCAACATGATATGAGAATTATAATATACTCAAGGGGATTTAAGTAAGTCACACACATATATGACCCCATAGGCGTTATTTTTAAGTAGTAGAACTACCTACCATGTACACCAAGGCATAAGACCATAAACAAGTAGCATGAAGCATGGGGATGTCACATATTGTCCAACACGTCAAGTTAGGTTAAATACTTCCATAAGTATAAATTTATATAAACTCTTTAAAATACCAATAAGGTTCCACATAATCTCTCTAGTCAACCTTTAATTATAAACTCGTGTTTATCAAGATACAATAGAGTGATTTACACCAAAAAGTTCCATAACCTTCAAAATATGAAAATATGACCATTTTGCTAAATGAGAGAGAAATATGAACAAGTAAAACATGAGATGATGATGAAAAACACGTTTAGACATGTATCTAGTTTTTACAAAGCTTTTAAAACTCACGAGTTAGGTTTTTAGAGAAAAACCTAGAAACTTTAGCAAACCCTAGAATGTGGGAGAATATGAAACTTGAAGCTTGGAACACTTGGATCTTAACACTACATGATCCCAATGAAACCTTGATGCACAAAAAATGATCCAACCGAAACCCTAGTTAGCAATAAATGAGAAGAGGGTTTTGAAGGAGAGAAAGTTGTTCAAAAATCTTATATGACAGGTTTAGGAAAGGAGAGAATGAGCTAAAAATTGGTTTGATAGTTTTTATACCCAGGGTGGGACGCGACCGATAGTGCTCGGCGATTGTGCCTTACGGCACTCTCGCCGGAACTTCCGTCGAAGGTGTACCGAGACATGGGGAGGGGCGGGGATGGTGACCAACGATTGTGCCACAAGGAACTCTCGTTGTCACTTTCGTAGAGAATGTACCGTAAGAACACAAACAACGGCGATAGTGACTGGCGATTCTGCCCTTGGGCACTTTTGCCATCACATTCGCACAAAAGGGGTAGAGGCCCGAAAATCCAGATGACTCAATCGATTGGCTGCATGCATGGCATACTGACTTATAAATGACTTAACAGTTAAACAATAAATCAAATTGCAAAGCCCAAACAACTTAAAGCCTAACGAAAATTATCTTACTTAGAAAATTTACAGGTGTTACAATTCTCCCCACCTTGAAAAAGATTTTGTCCCTGAAATCTCGTCCTAAGAGAACAAATAAGGATACCCTCTTTTCATTCCTCATAAACTCAAATCATCAGAGTTGTCCATCTATGTCTTAGGATTCCAACGTATCTGGACCGTCAAATTTGGAGCTACGAGGAGGAAATTGTGGGCAAAATACAACAAGTACACAAAGCTGTCAAGAAAATATTATTGCACATGATTGCTTTGAGAGGCTTAGTGTAAAGTCTGATCACTCTAGATCTCTTTATCATAAATCTGATTACACTTGATCAAAACTCTAATTAAACTTGAACAAACTCTGATCAGTCTTTAAGCAAAAATTTGATTGGCCTTTGTTCCTTAACTCTGAGAAGGCACCTTTAAAACTCTAAAAAGCTCGTAATCAAAACTCTGATAAAACATTGAGAAAACTTTGAAGAGCCTTGACTGAAACTTTGGACGAGCATGATCATGACCCTGATTACATAGAGTCAAAACTCCGAACAAAACTTTGATTTCAAAATGAACTTGGGATCAAACTTTGAATAGCATTCAAATCTGGGCAACTTGCATAAATCCTCTGATAAGTTGTGATTAAACTATGACAAGGCATAATCAGAAATTTGATTAACTATACCCACAACTCTGGATTCACTTCGAGATAACTATGAATTACATGAATTAAACTCTGCGAGCACCAAGTCAAACTCTGAATCAACATCCTTGAAACTCTGAATTCTGATTAATCATACCCACAACTCTTGATCGATCTGTTAGAATTGATGCGATAACAAACATGATAACCAAATTCTTGCATTTAACTTCCATAAATCAGATTCAATAAGAAATCTTCACCGTCTAGAATCAACTTAAACCGATATTGATTCACTGGTAATTCCTTCATTCATATCAAAGGCTCACCAATTAGTTTGATTATGAAGAATGAGTCAATCGTAACATAAATTCAGAACGATGATTGCAAAAACTCAGATCTCTAACATCATAGATCAGATGAATGATTATCGACACTCAAAAGTCTAGATCACAACCAATCCTCCACAACAATGATTGTAAATACTTAGATTTCTGATTAGCTAGGTCAAAAAATTGATTATAAACACTCAAAGTTATAGCATCTTCAACAAAACTCCAGAATAATGTGTTAGAGCATTGTTGTATTCAAGATTTACTGTAAAGTCAATGTACTGTATTTGTTAGCTTTGCCTTTATACCTTGTATGTTATGGGTATAAATAGGTTTGTCTAGATCATTAGCTAGTAACCTTTTGAGAACTTCTTGATCATTTGTCATTTACACTTTAGAGATCAACATATGGATGACAAGTTCTCTCTAGATTCTCTCTCTACATCATTCTTGATTTTTTGCTAGATTTGGGATTTCACATTTGGTATCAGAGCCAAATCGAAGAATTTTTCATCGATACGATCATCGGATCTTCACAATTCAAGTGTTTTTAGTCCTATTTTGCTCAGATTTCGGATTCTTATGGTGTTTGTTCAAGAAAAAGTCGAACTCACTTTTTGGATCAAAAGTATGCCAAATCGATCAAATTACAAGTTTTGATCAACTAGAAATCTGTTCATCTTCATTTTTCGAATAAGTCTGCGAAAGAATCACTGAAATTGGTCAAGAATTGAAGAAGTTATGATGATTTTAGTGATTTTCGAATGCTGTTACTTGAATTCGGATTATTCTTGATGAATTCGGATTATTCTTGATGAATTCGGATCCTTCATCGTTTACTGTTCATTGATGAATTCGGATCCTTCATCATTTACTGTTCATTGATGAATTCGGATCCTTCATCATTTACTGCTCATTGATGGTTTCGAATCCTTCATGTTTTACTGTTCATGGTTTTGGATGCTACTATTGTTTGGAAGGCTTTGATGGTTTCGAACTTTTCAGAGTTGTTGGTTTCGGATCTTGTGAAGTCCGAAATATTGCTGAATTTGGTCATCTTAGTTCTGAATTTCGGAATGTGCTTACACCTAAAGGTTCAAAGGTATGGATGGCTTCGCATCTTTCTAATCCTCATTCTAATGGTTTCGAATTCCATTTATTCAAGATAGGCATGGTTTCGCATCCAACATGATACGAAATGGCTTGATTTCGAACCCTACATGATCCGGATTCATTGATTTCGGATCCTTCATGATTCGAATTGTCTTGATTTCGAACCCTTCATGATTCGAATTGAGTGATTTCGAACCCTTCATGATCCGAATTGTCCTGATTTCGAACCCTTCATGATTCGAATTGAGTGATTTCGAACCCTTCATGATTCGAATTCCATGATTTCGAACCCTTCATGATTCGAATTCCATGATTTCGAACCCTTCACGATCCGAATTCATTGATTTCGCACCCTACATGATTCGAATTCCCTGATTTCGCACCTAACATGATCCGAATTGAGCTGATTTCGCACCCTACTTAATCCGAATCCATGGTTTCGAATCTGCCTACATCCGAATTCTGATGGTTTCGGATCCAATAAATTTATTGAAAAATATTTCTCATTAAAAAAAAAAATCCGCTAACCGGTTAGCGGAACCCCCGTGCTAAGTCTTAGGAGGGGGACATTGTTCATGGATTTTAGCATAAGGCGTGTGTGACATCATTCTTATATTCAGTGTGCCACATACATTTAGCAACTGTCAAAGTTTAAAAGAGCTCAAGTCTTTCAAGATTTTCAGAAGTTGATTGTTGGAGTTCAGTCTTTGATTGGATTGGAAGAGACGCTTGAATATTTGCAATCATTATTCTGAAGTTTTGTTGACGATGCTAGACCTTTGAGTGCTCTTTATCATTTTTCTGACTTGATCAACCAGAATTGTGAGAGCTTGCAATCATTGTTCTGGTGCTTTGGTTGTGATTCAGACTTTTGAGTGCTTATAATCATCCAGCTATTTCTTGAAGATTGAAGTTCTGGATTCTCTTCATTCAGTGGCTTGAAGTATTTTGAAGACGAGCATTTCTCTACAGTTGCTGAACAATGTTATTTGCTTGGGTCATCTCATCCCTACCGAGTAGCGCGTGTTTTTACCGTTCCTTCTTCGAGCAAATTCGTACCAAGTTCTTAAGCCGAATTCCTACTCAACTCGTGATAAAACGACAGATTCCTTGTTTTACACTAAGAATGCATTTGGTTTTTCATTCAAAACTCACTCGTTATCATTCTTGTAGGCTTATCGGAACGAGCTCGAGTTTCTACATTTTGGAGATGTTGTTCGTGCACTTAGTGGAGTACATTGGATCTAAGTTTACTCAAGGTTGAAAATATGATGAATAAGATCAACATTCAAGGGGGAGCCAAGCCTACATTTGAAGAATGCACCGCTAAAGTTTTTACAAGGAAATCAAGGGGGAGAGGAGCTAATGATTTGAAGATGATTTGCTTTCCAAAACTTTAGGGGGAGAATGTTAGGACACTGAAGTTGTCCTTTATAATAGAAAGTTTTGTAAAGCAATAGCTGTGTTAAAGGGCTTATGCTTAATTGTTGTAGCAAGTGATGAAGACTATAAATAGGTCTTTACTTGTAGTTTGTAAGAAGTGAATTCATTAATACAAGATGTAGATCTCTAATCACTTTGTGTTCTCTCTAGGTTAGATTTCCTTTTCAATAATGTTCTTCATCATCTTGTTACACAATACTTGGATTGTATGAAGATCATGGACCTAACAAGTGGTATCAGAGCTAAACAGAAAATTCAAGCAGATCAAAGAGCTAATTGAAGATTTTTTACACTGTTCTTGAAGATTTCGGATCCTTCATTCATCACTGTTCATGATGATTTCTTACCCTTCATCGATTACTGTTCATCAAGAATCATCATTTTTTGATCTTTTGGATTGATTCTTGACATCATTGCACTCGATTTTCATCCCTGAACATCTTTAATTCAAGGATCTATACCAAAATATGCACAGAATTTGCAGATCTGATCATTTTATATATGTTTTTGTTCGAAAACATTTTCTTACTATTTTGGATCATAATTCGATTAAATTGATCGAATTAGGATTTGTGATTAACTAAGAAAGTGTGTGGAATCAAATTTCGAACAAATCTGTGCAAATTTCATAACAATTGATCAAGAATTGAAAACGTTATGGCTGATTTAGTGATTTTCGTGTTCGAAGTGCAGAATTCGGATCATTCTTGGTGAATTCGGATCATTCATACACAATTCGGATCATTCAAAGGGAATTCGGAGTGTTTTTGGCATCACAAGTATAGAATTCGACTCAAGAAGCATTCGAATTGAGTTGAATTCGAACCCTTATGGATTCGAATTGAGTTGAATTCGAACCCTTATGGATTCGAATTGAGTTGAATTCGAGCCCTGTTAGATTCGAATTGAGAAGTTGTGGATTCATTTGAGTTGGTTTAATTTTCCAAGTAAAGAATTCGAACCAAGTTAAGTCCGAATTGAGTGAATTCGAACCCAGTTAAGTCCAAATTGGGTGAATTCGAACCCAGTTAAGTCCGAATTGGGTGAATTCGAATCCTTCTTCATCCGAATTCATTGAATTCGAATCCTTCAGCATCCGAATTCATTGAATTCGAACCCTTCAGCATCCGAATTCATTGAATTCGAACCCTTCAGCATCCGAATTCATTGAATTCGAACCCTTCAGCATCCGAATTCATTGAATTCGAACCCTTATTCATTCAAATTCATTGATTTCGAATCCTTATTCATCCGAATTCTTGTGAATTTATAAAAAAAAAATTGTGAATTCTTAAGAAAATTTTTTATTCCAAAATTTTTTCCATAGTGTTTTTCATACACTTTAAGAGCTTTTCAAGAAAAATTTTTACATAATTTTTTTTCTGCTTGATTTTCTGAACGATCAATCTTCTAGCATTCTTCAAGATGTCTGACATAGAGAATTTAAGTGGGAGAATATGGTATCAGTTAGGAAAAGATAGAAAATGGACTCTTTCTGAAGCTAAAGATGAGATCAAGCGTCTTGAAGGTTTTCTTTCTAGATACATAACACATTCTGATGAAGATGCAAGAAAAAATACAAAGCTCATGTCTGAGAAAGCTTTATTAGAAGACAAAATCTCTTCTCTTGAGTCCGAACTAAAAGATTTGAATGACAAGATTGTAGTGCTTGAAGTTACTCAAGAAAAAAATAAGACACTTGAGATCTCAACTCATCAAGATAACATAAAGGAGCTTCAAGGGAGTATAAAAGCATTGGACAGTGAAAATGTCGATCTAAAGAGAAAACTGTCTAATTTTTCTTTTGAAGAAAAGAAAGTACTTGAAATGAAATGCATAAAACTTTCAAAACAAGTTTCTGACTTTGAGAAAGTTTTATTTCTTGAAAAGGAGAAGTTGGAGAAGGAAAGGGTCCAGTATGAAAAAGAAAGGAAAAGCTTTGAAGTGAAGAATGCGAAACTGTCAAAGAAAATTTCTGATCTTCAAAAGGAATTAGAAAAGGAAAGACAAGAGATAGATAAAGAAAGTCAAGAGCTAGAAAAGATGAAGAAAGATGACTTTCAGGCTAGGTGCGTTAAAGACGAATTTTCTAACGAAAGGAAGATATTTCGGCAGGAAATTCATAAATTGACAATGAATTTGGCTGCATTATCGACTGACATCATGAAAGAGAAGAGGGTCAAGTCTAATATTCAGAAGAAGCTTGATTTGGTAACCAAGGAACGGAATGACTTATCTTACAAAGTGAAGTCATTTAACAAATCCAAATGCTATTCAGAATGTCTGATTCGTCCTTCTAATCTATTCTATGATCACTCGGTGGATAATTCTTCCAAGTATCAATATGCTGATCTTCCTTCATATAAGAAAGTTAACATGCAATGGAGAGTAAAAGGTACGTCAACTGAAAAAGGTGAGCCAAAATCCTCTGTTCCCAACAAGAACACTAATCTGAAAGCTAAATCTTTTGCTAATCCTGATTCATTCTATTCCGCAAATCATTTAATCAGGTTAGCACAAAAGAATTTTTATTGTTCTTATTGTGGTACTAATGATTTTATTAAAAATGAGAGTGTTCAATATTGGTATGGTACTTATCATTTTCCTTCTTATAGAGCTCCGCTTAACAAGCCAAGACCCAAAACACGTTGGGTACCAAAATCTACTTAATCTGTTTTTGCAGATTTAGAAGCAAAGCGTTGAACTGTCGGAAGAAGATTACTTGTACCATTAAGGGGGAGTAAAGAGATAATGGCTTTTGAACATATCAGTTCAAAACCCGTGCTTCAACGACAATGGTTTCTAAACATATCAGTTTAGGACCCGCACTTAAAAGCGACTTTGGTTTCTGAATACATCAATTCAGGACCCGTCCTAGAGCATTGTTGTATTCAAGATTTACTATAAAGTCAATGTACTGTATTTGTTAGCTTTGCCTTTATACCTTGTATGTTATGGGTATAAATAGGTTTGTCTAGATCATTAGCTAGTAACCTTTTGAGAACTTCTTGATCATTTGTCATTTACACTTTAGAGATCAACATATGGATGACAAGTTCTCTCTAGATTCTCTCTCTACATCATTCTTGATTTCTTGCTAGATTTGGGATTTCACATAATGATTGTTGAAACTCAAACTTCTAATTAATCAGATCAGAAACTGATTTTAAGCACTCAATGTTCTAAAATCTTTTCCAAAACAGACTTAGAACATGCAAATCCTAATCAAATCTTTCTCATGTATTTCATCGAGCATATGGCATGTACAAACTTATTAGGAAGAGACTCACAACATCAAACTTCTTCTCTTCTTCAAGAACCATTAAAATCAATAAAATCTTCCTCCAAAATACAAAATCAGGCTTCAAGATGCATAAGATCACATAAAATTAACTTGAATTGAATCATATGATTAAGAACAATCTTGAATCACCAAATCTTTTAATCAAACTTGAATTCTTGAATTGTTGCCATGAAATGACTAAATTGAAGAAAAGTTCTTCAACAGGCTTTGATACCAATTGTAAGTCCCTATCACAATAATTCAAGAATAAATCTCCATAAATGTAAAAATAAGAGATGAAAGATAAAACACAATGGAGTTCTCTTATTCATTAGAGTGAATACAATGAAGGTTAGAGATGAGAGAACAATAGCCATCCTCATATTAGATTTACAAACTTTGAAAATCTAGAGGACTTTCTCTCTCTAACCACATGTTCTCTCACTCTACATGTTTGTGCACACCTTACAAATGACCCAAATACAACATTATATACTAGGCCTATTACATTGAAATGCCCAAGCCCATTTAGCTAACTAAAGCCCATATAGCCCATATAACAAATACAAACAATTAAAAAAAGGTTCTAAATACTTTACAAAACTTTCAATACTTTAGGACATTTTGGTCCTAACAGCATCTGATGTTAGTCGGCGGGGAGACAGCCTGGAACTGAAGACTGCTTCTAATCCATCATAGAGGAGAGTTATCGGCATGCTTGAGAAAAATAATATAGAGTATGTATATTTCTTGTATATGTATACAAAAGGAACTTAAAATTTGTTGGGTTTATATCGGTCTCATTGTAGGTTTAATGATGTTTCGGTCGGAAACGACATCATTGGGACATTGATAAACAATTTCAATGGGCCATTGACGACTTGGAAGAAAGTTCCTCATGAGGGCAGCGATTCGATGTGGGATCACCTTACGGTTTGTACTTCCTTTTGTATATAACTTATTAGATCAAAAACCTATTGTATTGTTGAAACTAACGCGTATAATATATTTCTAGACCCAATATCAATGGGACCACACTATCAACGGGGCAATCCGAGCTGTTTGGGATAATTCCTTAAAGAAGTGATACCCGGATGTTATGAGATCGGTACGGAAGGCGGCGGAGGGTGCAGAGAAAAAGGGAACACCCCTGTATGATGGTACAAACTATGGTGTTTTGAAGGCATGCAGTCCTTCATGGATCCGACAGAAGCACGGGATAAAGATGGTAGAGGTAAAATGAGTATCATTTACATACAACATTATATGCATGTTGCATTACTTACATACTATGTTAATTAGGTACTAACTCATTTGTCTTGTATTCGTTGTTAAGTATTGGGACACATCTACTTGGAAGAAAAAGTCTGTAATTAGTCAGTGCAATAGACTCTCTAAGCACGATGGTTGCATATCCAAGCATACTAGTGGCTCTATTAGCATTGCATGAACTAGACAGAGAATAGTAAGACATATGTATATATATATATATATATATATAGAGAGAGAGAGAGAGAGGAAGGTTCAAACGAGAACGCTGACTATTTAAGAAAACAAGAAAACGGCAAATCATGTGCAAAATCACATGTGATTTTGCATTACCTGCAAAAATGCTATTTTGGCCGCGACTTAAAGTGGTGGGAAAAGTCGCGTAATCATATATGATTTTGTACGTAAATCATATATGATTTTGTACATAAATGTTGTTTTCTTGTTTTCTTAAATAATTAGTGTTCTCGTATGAACCCACCTCTCTCTATATATATATATATATATATAATGTTTTCAAATATATTAAAATTTCTTTATGAACTAACAACTCTGTTGTCTGTTGTACAAAAAGAAAGAAAAGCGGAAACTATCTATGGTGGAGTTGTTCAAAATAATCCCAAGGAGACTCATATGTTGGTAAGCTATATATTTAAGGGAAAAGTCCAAAAAAACCCGATGGACTTTAGTGTTTAGAGTGATTAAGTCCTTAGACAGTTTTTTGGAACAAATAAGTCATTTGACATTTCAAAATATGTTAAATAAATCCTTGGATTTTTGGAAACCTGCTAAATACATCCTTCTTACTTAAAAAACATGACTTGGTAAAACTACAAATTAAAAAAAAAAACTATAAAAGATGTCACACATATTTTATCCGCCTACAAATTAAAATGGGAAGTTTAACTAAAATTGTCAATCTCATCAATCAACTTATAGTCTCGATCGTAAATGTTGTTTTCCTATCATATATGTTGTTCTTCGACGATGAATGTGTTATTCTCCAGATTTTTTGAGAGCTTGCATAGTTGGCTTTGACTACAAATTGGTGGGGTTTATTCATTGATTTAGGGTTTTTTGATTCAGGCGTTTCTTCATTGATTTACAAGTTTCTTCTTGACTATAGGGTTTTGATAAATTGATTTAGGGATTTATTTTGGGGTTTTGATTTTAGGGTTTTGTATAACAAAAAATCGAAATATATATATATTTGTTATTGATGTTTTGAATTTACATGTTGAATTTGCTTTTACATTTGATTAATGTTAGTGTTCTGGGTTAAAGAACATGAATGTTCATTTTCTTATAAAAAATGAAATTAAAATATGGAGAAAATTTTAATGAAAAAAAAAGTTCACAGGCAATGGTGTTTGTGAATTCTTTGTTTGAATCTAGTTTTTTTAAGATCATATTCATGTTTGTTTATATTTTATTAATAACCCAAATGGAAAAAAAGTCCAGTAAAAAATTGAAACAAAATTTTTAAAAAAAAAATCCATATCATTCTCCATATCATCAAAATAGTATTGTTCTAAAAACTCATCGCACAGCCGTCATAGCGCGTCATGGCACCAAGCCTTGTGTCTCACACCACGTTAAGCTTGTGGCACGTCATGGCCTATTTCGCAGTTTTCGTAATGCAATATTTGATCTTTCTTTACATTTTTAATGTCTTATTTGCAAGTTTTTTAATATATACCTAATTTAACTTGCCTATTACTATTGACTCATTGAACAACACTACAAATATATGTTTTTGTATATAATATTATATATGAATTAGAAATTTGACGCCATAAGCCATGCCTTGAAAACGTCATGTCTTCATCGTGGCTCCTAAGGCTTGAGGCTTGGCCTAGCCGCCACGCCACGCCTCATGGCATTTAGAGCCTTGCAAAATAGTAATAATTTGTATGACATGGCCATATCATTTTATGAAGAGTTTTTGAAAAGTGGCTAAAAAATGAATTTGATTGATGCATGAAACTGGTTATTTATGTTTTTATTTTTTATTTCTACTTTACTTGTTATGTAGGTTGCAAGTTAAATTTTTACGTAATAAGGATGTATTTAACAGGTTTCCAAAAGTCTAAAGATTTGTTTAACACGTTTTGAAATGTCCAAGAACTTATTTGTTTCAAAAAATTGTCCACTGACTTAATCACTCTAAACACTAAAGTTCATTGGGTTTTTTTTTTTGAACTTTTCCCTATATTTAATTGTTAAGGCAAAAGTTATGTTAGTTTAATCTAGTTTGGGTTGCCAATTGTTGGGCAAACATTAGGTTTGTTTCATATTAGGCGTAAGTGAGTTATAATTTGTTAGTGCCTTAATTACCTAGTTGTACCAAGTAGAGGGACCTTTTATGTAATTACAAAGTTACAAACTATATATTGTTGCTTTCCTTAGATTTTTCATTAGGTCATCCATTACAAACACACACTAGTACACAAATTGCACTTTCTCTCTACATTCTCATTGTGTACTTGTTGATTTGTCATTGATGAATATATGGATGGCTATATGAATTCTTCCATGGATTGATTACTTGTTCTGGAATCACAATTGGTATCAGAGCACAGTACATCATTTTGACCAGATTAGATTTTTGAGGTTTTTTGCAAAAAGTTTGAGTGTTCTTCATTTTTCATCTTATTGATTGATTTTAGCCATTTGAGTACTTCAAATGGATTAGAATTGATCAAGGAGTGTTTGTTGGTAATCCCAGAGTGATTTAATTCCGCAAAATCACTAGGATTAGAATCACTTTTATGTTGGTTTTCGGACGAAACTTGCTGTATTAAAGTTGTCCAGAATCTAAGTGCGAACCTGCATACCAATTTTCAGCACAATTGGATCATTTTTTAGGATTGGACTTAAAATCGTTTGAATCTTCATCATTATCACAACATTCATTTGTGAACAGTATTATATCGCAACTGCCCTTTGCGATAATCCATTTTTCTCGCAACTCGTTATGCGTGAACAGTACTCTATTGCGATAAAATCCATCTTTGAGTTCATCGCAACCTCTTTGTTGCGACAAAACATCCTTTTGAGACAAAGTTTCTTGCGAGAAACTCTGTTCTTGCGATAAACTTGGGTTGAGACAAAGTGTTAGTTGAGATAAACTTTGTGTTGCGACAAGACTTGGGTTGAGATAAATTTTGTGTTGCGAGAAGACTTGGGTTGAGATAAACTTTTGTTGCGACAAGACGTGGGTTGAGACAAAAGTGACTTGCGACAAAACCTTGTGAACAACTGTTTACTAATCAGATCAAAAGGGTACTTATCGATCATTAACAAGTAATCTAAAATGACAGCTAAAGACATACTGACTATTGGGTCAAAGGACAAACCACCTGTCCTTTTTCCCAAGGAGTTCAAAATATGGAAAGACAGATTTATGGATTACGTTGAACGTCAAGCGAATGGGGACTACATTGTTCATTCACTTCAGAATGGTCCCATGGGGGTAATAAGAAGAAGGGGATTAGTTGTTGATGGTGAACCACCTCCAGAATGGGTTGAAGTTCAACCAATACATTATGATGTTGAACAAAAGAAACGTTACAATGCAGACAAAGCGGCAAAATCACTAGTTATGCAAGCCTTGACCAATAATATTTATCTGAAGGTGGATAGCAAAAACATTTCTGGGAAAGCTATATTTGATGAGATAGTCAAACTGTATCAAGGATCTGAGATGGAAAATCAGATGAAAATCTCCAATGCCATAAATACGTACGAGAATTTTAAACAAAAAAAAAGGTGAGGCACTTGATCATACGTATGACCATTTCATTACAATACTGAATGAGCTGAATAGGTACAACATAGACAAGACAATAATCAAGCACAATGTGAAATTCTTGAGTGTTCTTCAACCTGAATGGAAGAAGTATGCTCACAGGATGAAACAGAATGCTACGTTTGCTGAATTGCATTTACAGCAAATGTATGAAACTTTGAAACAAGATGAGGATGATGCTGATGAGAAAAGGGATAAGAAAAAGAAGAAATAAAAGAAAGAGAAGAAAGATGAGAAGAAAGAAGTTAAGGAAGAAGAGATTGATCCACTTGCCTTGATATCTAACAAATCCACCAAGAAATATTCAAAGAATGTTGGTAATGAGTCTGATGAAGAACAATATGAAGGAGATGGATTGGAAGAAGCTGAAAGCCTGAAACAAGCAATGATACTTCTTACTAAAGCTTTTCAAAAATAGTTTGTGAAAAGGCCTGGTTCTAATAATCAGAGATATGCATCAGGGTCCAAGAATTTTGAGCACAAAGATTGTATCGAGTCAAGAAAGAAGTTTGATGAGAAAAGGGATGAGTACAAGAGGGATGACAAAAGGATTGATGAAAAGAAGGTGTTTGAGAAGAGGGACGAAGAACCAAAGTGCTATAACTGTGGGAAGACTGGACACTTCGCCAAGGAATGCTGGAAGCTAAAAGTCAGATATTTTGATTATTATAAGAACAAGATGATGCTTGCTAAGCAAAAGTAATCAGGGATAGCATTGTTGGTTGAAGAGGAATATTGGCTTGATCAAACCGATGATGAAGCGGATGATGAGACGGATGCTCAAACCAAGATGTGCTTCATGACGAGAAACATCGATGAAGAAGGGTCACAATCTACTTCAGAGACAAATGAGGTACATTCCGATCTTTATAATCAATTTTTACTCAACAAGCATATCTACAAAAGCAATTAGATGATCTAACAAATAAATTGAGAAAATTAGATGAACTAATTTCCTCTCAAAGAGAAAGATTGATAGAACAAGAGAGTCACATTGAAAAACTAGAAAAGAAAAGGACTGAATTTGATGTGGCTCAAGCATATTTTCAAAGTAGAATAACTGAATTGTCATAAATGTCAGAAATGTTAGAGAGTTCAGAAGAAAAGAAGAATGACTTTGAAAATCTTCTTCATGCATATAAAGATAGGAACACTGAGCTGAGTGATAACGTCAAAGGTTTGGAAAAACATTGTACAAAGCAGGACAAATTGAACAAACAATTCACATGAATAAGCCCAGTAAATTTCGGTTTTTTCAATTCTAAGTGGGGCATAGGATATGACAATCCTCGTTACCTGAAGAATACCTTATTAAAATCTCCCACTCTTTATGAATTTGATTGGTTTATTCTTCCATCACTACATCCTAGCTATCAAAGAAAATGGCTTAAAATGGATGATGATGACTATGAGGCTGAGGAAGAAGTAAAAAGAAAAACCACTGTTAAGATGCAGCTTCCTTTTTGGTATGGTCATGATAATGCAAAGGCATTAGAAAATGAGAAAACCTTGCCAAATGACTATTTTGAGAGTTATGTTGTTGAACAACCAAAGGAGATGGAAAATACTCAAAAAGAAACTAATGAAAACCCAGTTTTTTAGGGTAAAATGTATTTTCCACCAATGGTTCTTGAACAGAAACTCATGGATCTCGAAAGCAGGATTAAAAGTACTATTCAGGAAGTCAGATATGACGAAAAACTTGCTTTTGAGATCGGAAAGGAAGTTATGCTTACTGTATTTTCAGAAAGCTTAAAAGAAATGGAAGCTAGACATAAAGAAAATATTTGAAGAGAATTTTTTAAAAGAAAAACATTCTTAAGAGTCAGATGTTTCTTCATGTAAAGCATTTATGAGAAATACTGTCTTTCGGAGCGCGATGGTTGATGACCAAGATGATTCTGAATCTTGGGATTTGGAAAGTCAATTTGTCAAAGCTCCTCCTGAGATGTATTTTCTACAGCAGACGAAAAAGCTCTTGGAAAAGAACAAGATGAATTTCTATATCCGAAGTCTTATGGTATCTTTCATATTTCATTGGATAGTCAGTCTGATTGTGATATTGAGATTGTTTGTGACGAGAAGAATAAGCAAGCATAAGAAAATGTTGTACAATTTGACTTTAACACAAAGCTTCCAGATCATTCTGATTTTATAATCAAAGAAGAAGAACCTAAGAAGAATTTCTTTAAGGGTGAATCTTTCTAAATCTATTGAAAAATCTTCTGCTGATGATTATTATTCAAACTCTAAATCGAAACAATCATTACAGAAGAAGAAAAGAAAAACAAAAAGAAAGAAGCAAAATAATTCCTTTCAAGCTCAGAATTCCAATGCTTACAACTCCTATCTTTCTGGTATTTTAGATCATTATTTGAGAAACAATACGCGTATCGAGTGGAGAATAAAGGATTCCACACAGGATGTGGCCCAGAGAAAATCATCCCACGTTGTTTTAAATTCCAAGAAAAATAGTTTTGTTTCAAATGTTAGTGATCATGGTGTTGGCAATAGACAAAAACTTGTAATCCCATACAAGCTTTATTCAATGCGACAACTGATTAATTTAGCACATGATCAAATTTGATGTTCTTCTTGTGGTGTGGATAATTTTATCTACAAATCTGATTATAATCGTTGGTTTTATTCAAACAACTACTTTAACACAGGTTATAGATATCATAATGTCAAGTCCAAACCTACCAATCAGAAAGGACCCATTTGGAAATGGGTACCTAAAACCATCTGATTTCCCTTTTGCAGCCCAGTCATGTATGGTATTTGGATTCAGGCTGCTCAAAGCACATGACTAGAAGAAAGGAGCTGCTTGTTAATTTTGTGGAAAAATATGGTGGTAAGGTTAAGTTTGGGAATGATCAGTATTCTCCAATTCTGCAATATGGAGATATCATCAAAGACAATGTCAGAATTACTAAAGTCAATTACGTCGAAGGTTTAGGACACAATTTGTTTAGCATAGGTCAATTTTGTGATAAAGATCTAGAAGTCCATTTCAAGAAGACCCGGTGTGCAGTTCTAACCGAAGGAGGAGATGAACTTCTAGTTGGTTCAAGGAAGTCCAATCTTTACACCATTGACCTATCAAAGCTCAAGCCTAAGAATGACGTATGTCTAATGTCTAAAGCATCATTAGAGAAAAGTTGGTTGTGGCATAGACGACTTTCTCATCTTAACTTTCGTTACATTCAAAAACTGACGTTGGGTGAATTAGTCATAGGTCTACCAGTGCTGAAATTTGAGAAAGACAACTTATGTACCGCTTGTGAGAAGGGGAAGATGAAGCGAGCTCCTCACCTACCAAAACCTGAGCCGAGCACATAGAAAGTTTTGGAAATCCTTCATATGGATCTCTGCGGTCCGATGAAGACTCAGAGCATAAGTGCCAAACCATACGTGTTAGTCATCGTCGATGATTATTCGAGATATACTTGGGTGAAGTTTCTACGATCAAAAGATGAAACACCTGACTTGATCATCTCATTAATCAAACAGCTTCAAGTGAATCTCCAACAATCAGTTCAGACCATCAGATCAGATAACGGGATAGAGTTTAAAAATAAGTCTCTTGATGACTTATTTAAGTCATTAGGAATATATCATCAATATTCTGCGGCCAGAACACCTCAGCAGAATGGAGTCGTTGAAAGACGAAACCATACACTAGTTGAAGCTGCCAGAACGATGTTGTCCTATGCTGATCTACCTCTATTTTTGTGGGCTGAAGTTGTATCGACGGCATGCTACACACAAAACCGTTCAATTATCCATCAACGGTTTGGCAAAACTCCATATGAATTGATTAACAATAGAAAACCTGTAATACACTAAATTCGTGTCTTTGGGTGCAGGTGTATCGTGCTGAACGATAAGGACAACTTGAACAAATTCAGTCCTAAGGGAATTAAGGGTGTTTTTATCGGATACTCGCTTACATCAAAAGCGTACAGAGTTTATCTCAACTCTTCCAAGACTGTGATGGGAAGCATAAATATCAAGTTTGACGAAACTGAAGAGATGGCTTATGTGCAAAACAGTACAGAACCCGCAATATCCGGAGTACTAGAATCTGTACAAATCCGTCCAATGATGACTAGAACGTCAAACAAGGATCAAGCTTCTACTTCTAACTCTAATCCTAATGAACTTGATATATTGTTTGAACATTTTTATGATGATTTCTTTGGAAGTGATAAATCTTCTTCATCTGTAAATAACAGGAATCAAGTTGATACACCACCAGTACAAGCTACAATGTCAGGGCCTTCACCAGTGCTGACTTCATCCAATACTGGTGCAACTACTCCTGCAACTTCTCCAAGGAACACAACCATGACATCTACGCGAGCAAGACAACAAGTATCTACGAATGGTGCTTCTTCTTCGGGTACAACTTCAAATGTCAATGCTCAGAGTACTGAGAACATTCCTGATAAATCAATTGAATCAGTTCCCGAGGCAGTGCCAATTGTCACTTCTGACAACCAACCAGCCTCACATTCGGAACCGACATTGACGATCGAGTTGAACTTTGATAAAGATCCTACCCTAGTAGACCCGAATGAAGATGCTATTTCTCTCAATCCACACTCCAAAAAGTGGACGCGCAGTCACCCAATAGATCAGGTGATTGGTGAAGTATCTGAACCAGTAAAAACCAGATCCGCATCCGTAAATGAAGTATTATACGCGCTCTTTCTAAGTCAAGTTGAGCCATCAACAGTTCAACAAGCCTTAGAAGATCCAGATTGGTTAATTGCGATGCAAGAAGAGTTGAATCAATTTAAATCTCTGAAGGTGTGGAGATTAGTTCCGAGACCCAAGGGTAAAACAGTTATTGGTACTAAGTGGGTCCTGAAAAACAAGAAAGACGAAGACGGCATAGTTGTGCGAAACAAAGCAAGACTAGTAGCAAAAGGGTATAGGCAATAGGAGGGTATAGACTACGATGAGACGTACGCACCGGTTGCTCGCTTAGAGGCAACTCGGATGTTCCTATCTTTTGCCTCCTACAAGAACTTCACCGTCTATCAAATGGACGTGAAGACCACATTCTTGAATGGTGTTTTGAAGGAGGAGGTGTATGTGTCTCAACCAGAAGGCTTTGTCGACAAAGCTAAACCAGACTATGTGTACATCCATGACAAAGCTCTTTATGGTCTCAAACAAGCCCCCTATGCCTGGTACGAATTCTTATCTACCTTTCTACTAGGAGCTGGCTTTGAAAAAGGTAAAATTGACATAACTCTATTTACTTTGCGCGAGGAAGGTGAAATTCTTCTAGTACAGATTTACGTTGATGATATTATTTTTGGTTCGACTAACACTGGACTTTGTACATGGTTTTCTGACATTATGATGACCAGGATTCAAATGAGTATGATGGGAGAGATTAATTTCTTTCTCGGATTACAAGTTAAACAATTCTCTACAGGTATCTTCATCAATCAATCGAAGTACGTGTTTGATATCTTGAAGAAATTCAAGATGGAAAATTGTACGTCAATTGGTACGCCTATGGCTCCAGGATCTAAAATCGGTCCAGATCCTGACGATATTGATGTTGATGTTAAGAATTATAGAGGAATGATAGGGTCACTAATGTATCTTACCGCTAGTCGTCCAGATATAATGTTTGCAACTTGTCTGTGTGCAAGATTTCAGGCCAAACCTAAGGAATCACACATCGGCGCTGTCAAAAGAATCTTTCGCTACTTGAAGGGAACACCGTATCTAGGACTGTGGTATCCCAAGGGAACCGGATACGAACTCACCTCATATTCATACGTGGATCATGGAGGAAGCATGTTGGACAGAAAGAGCACATCGGTGCATGTACAGTTGGGGGACAAACTCGTGAGCTGGTTATCCAAGAAGCAGAATTGTGTCTCAACATCAACGGCGGAGGCAGAATATGTTTCCGCGGCCAGCTGTTGTTCACAAGTACTGTGGATGAAGACCCAACTCATGTACTACAGGTTTAAATATGAGAAGATCCCCATCTACTGTGACAGTAAAAGCGCGATTGCAATATCTGCTAATCCTGTCCAACACACCAAAACCAAGCATATCGACATCAGGTATCATTTCATAAAAGATCACGTTGAGAAAGGAATAATTGAATTATATTTTGTTACAACTGAGTATCAGCTTGCCGATCTTTTCACAAAAGCCTTGGATGAAAAACGCTTTAATTTCTTAGTATCCAAGCTTGGCATGCTGAACATGAAAGTTTAACTTCCCTATATTGATCATATAATAGATGGAAATATTTGTATCTCAATTTGGATAATGTATCTAGATTGATACACTCAAATTTTCATCATATTCTATTCTTAATATATGTTATTTAAATTTTCATATCTTAGTTGTATTGCATATGTTTATTCAACTTGTTATTTCTTTCTTTTCTTTTAAATGCCTTATCTGTGATTTGTTATGATATCTGTATCTGCACAAGGTGTGTTCATGGTCTCAGGGGGAGTTTAGTACAAATCTTATGCACAAGAATAGGGGGAGTGTGCATAACTGCCAATTCTTGTAAGTTTAGTTGGCATGAGACTGTTGGTTTGGAGAACACAAGGTAAGTATTCTAATTTGTTTTGAACACTAACTCTTAAATGATGAAAACAATTTTTCAAATCCATGCATCATTTAAGGGGGAGTGAAAACCGTGTTTGAAACCTTGAGTGCTTAATCAATTGGGAGTTGGACATCTTCCAATGTGATAAAATCTTTTTGAAATTTTTCTGAAAAATGTCCAAGTGTTCCTGTTATCACAACCCACAACTTGCGATAACAGAGTGAACAGTGTTTCATCGCAACCTTCAGTTGCGATTAAACATGGGAGTTGCTTTTATCGCAACACATGAGTTGGGATAAGGATTTTCCTCGCAACCATTGCTTGCGATAAAACCCAATGAACAGTATCTTATCGCAACTCATTGTTGCGATTAAACCATACATGTTGTCGCAACACATTCCTTACGATAACACCAAGGGTTATCGCAACCTTCTTCTTGCGATAAACCTGACACTGTGGCGGTCAAACCTTGGAACAATCCCTTGATGCCACGTGTCCTTGTCTCAAGCTCCTATAAATACGAAGAGTTTGAAATTTTTGTCTCATTCCAAAACCCTCTCAATTTTCTCTCAACTATCTGTGTTCGAGTCTGAATGTTTTTTAAGCTTTTCGAGTTCTCATCGATTCATCTCCAATCAGATTACTATCGAGGTAAACATTCCAAATTTTTCATTCGATTCCATCCGTTAAATCATGCTTAATAGTCGATTTTAGGGTATTTATGTTCGAACTCTTAACTGCCTTTTCATATTCTGCTTAGAAATCGATGAATGTGTGCTTGTTTGTGGTTAGAAATGCTAGGGTCACTCTCCTAT
This sequence comes from Saussurea involucrata, assembly GCA_033807775.1. Lineage (NCBI taxonomy): Eukaryota > Viridiplantae > Streptophyta > Magnoliopsida > Asterales > Asteraceae > Saussurea > Saussurea involucrata. Next base: position 33,102,957 of record CM066316.1, read on the forward strand.
ATGCATTGTGACACTAATAGTATAGGATCAAACTTGATTTTGTGCGAAAAACTTAGTTTCTGGGTTGAACACTTAGGATTAGTTCAGTGTTCAAACTTATCGCAACCCATTGTGTTCTTCGTGTTCAAACTTATCGCAACCTGCTAATATTCATATGTATCGCAACCTACTAGTTGTGATAACATCTTATCGCAACCTTCATGTTGCGATAACCTTTTGTCGCAACTAGTGTGTTGCGATAACCTGTCCTCGCAACCCTTTCTTTGCGATAAAATCTTCACTTGCGATAAGTTGTCTTTGTTGGTTGCGATAACCCCAAGACTTAGGCATTTTTTGAAACATTTTTCATGCAAAACCTATTTTTGACACTATACTATTTGGGTACGGGTTCAGATGGCACATAATGATGGCAATTCCTCCGATGACAACACGGTCATCCCCTCTCACCGATCCTCGCATCCATCGGTGAATGCCCGGGATCTGGATGCCGAGCTATTACCCAGACATCTTTTTCTCAAATTGAAGGATAACAATCATCACTTGGATCTCCGCATCGACTTTGAGCACCGAATCATATTGGAGATTCTTCGTGGCCATCCCTTGCGTACCGCACTTACAAAGTTCATCATTGTCCCAGTGATTTATCTGCAGCAATTCTGGAACACGCTGCAATACCACCCAACTCACCGACGAGGTCCACACTTTACGGCCAAGGTTGATCACTTCGATGCACGATTGACCCTCAAAAGAGTTTGTCATGCATTAGACCTACCCTACAACCCAAATTTTGCAGAACCAGATCCCGAAGAACAGCTATTTGCTGATATCCGCAACTTAGGATATCAAGATGTTGATCCAAACCCTCAGTGATTTGATAATGACCCTCTCTTTAACACGTAGTGAAAATTGTAAGTAAACAATATGTATTAGAGTTTCACTATCGCTGATAAGTACTAAGACTTTACAGTACCGCTGATAGGAACTCTCGCTCTTTAGATTAGATATTTAGCGAACCCTGTTCATCCAGTAGCTCTGAGCCTGTTCAGTCTCTGTGATGATCGCTGATAGTTTAGTTGTTTACTTATGATCCCTGAAGACAAGTTTCACGTCAACAAAGGTTCTACGCTGAAGTAGAAGATCAAGCCCAAGAACCAGCGACAAGTCTACTAATGAACTGATGCGGATATCAGCGAAGTCACGGAATTGTCCATTCAACGTGAAGTATCAAGTAGAAGACTTCAGAAATCGCTGAGCTTTATCATTCGCTGATAAAGTACTGATTCAACGAAAGCTGATCATGAAGTCTCCTTACAAAGTACTATTGTCTTACATCCCTTGCACGTCTTCGTACGAACTGTCAGAACGGACATCCCTTTTGTCTATGATCGTACAATAAACTCTGATTCTACACTTTGCACCATGCGGCTACTAAGGTTGTCTACAAAGGTCAATGACATTTAACCACTCAGCTGCTGCCACGTGTAAAGCAATACTGCCGTCCATTAAATGCATGCAGTATATATAAGAAGAACCCTACTTCAGAAATGAAGTGCTCGGGCCATCTTCTTCTTCCTTACTGCTGTGTGTTAGGTTATTACTCGTAATTTCCTTATCTCATTTCTGTCTTTATTCTAGTGCAAGAAATTTAGTGTTCTTAACTTGTTTAGATTAGGCTAATCCTTAATCTTGTTCCGCAACAAGTTGTAAATTGTTTTAAGATTTATCAATAAACAATTTAGAAAGTAAAAATCGTGTGTTTGTATTCAACCCCCCCTTCTACAAACTTGTATAACCCTTCGGGACCAACACAAGATGCCTGTAATCCCGTACTTCGAAGCTCGTCAAAGTTTCAACGCCTATTCTTGCCAAGAATTTGGTATACTCTGTGCTCGATTATCAACCGGTGCATGACCTCCAAGCATACCGGCCTCGACAAATGCAACCTTCCAACTCTACGGATGTTCCACGCCGTTGCATTCAACCGCAACATCGACTACGCTATTCTTATATGGAACGAGCTGGTCGAGTTAGTCGAGGACAAAGCCCGACCTGTCAAGAATCGACACTTCGTACCTTTCCAACGATTCTTCTAAATCATAATCCTTCAAATTATGGAAAACAACCAAGACATACCTAGACGCCAAAATGCAGTCCAAGGCCCGAGCCAGTGGATGCATTACCTAAAGATGCCTGCACACATTGACTTCGCCCACATCGTCGTGATACCAGAAGCCTATGCCGACCAGTAGTCTGAGGTAGTTAGGCAGTATAGGATGACAAAGTAATCTTTACTAAAGAATCATGCTTTGTCGCTGACAAAAAGGAGAAGATAGCTCTCATCGGTTATCGTTTGGAAAATGTTTACGTTATAAACATGGACTCAACAACCACTGAGAACTCTTGTTTCTTCTCAAAAGCCTCATCTAATGTGAACTGGCTATGGCATAAGAGGCTCTCTCATCTCAACTTCAAGACACTGAATACTCTTTCTTCTAAAGAGTTAGTCACTGGTCTACCTCAACATTCCAACGCCAAAGAGTCCTTATGTTCAGCGTGTGAGAAAGGCAAGCAGACGAAAGCAAGCTTCAAATCAAAGCAAGTCTCCTCAGTGTCATCTCCTCTACAACTTCTTCATATGGATTTGTTTGGCCCTGTTAACAAACAATTCATCGCTGGAAAGAAATATACACTGGTCATAGTTGATGAATTCTCTCGCTATACCTGGGTAATGTTTCTCCGTTCTAAGAGTGACACCCCTGAAGAACTCATCACCTTTATCAGGAAAATGGAAGTCCTGAACAATATGACCGTTCGCTCAATAAGGAGTGATCATGGGACTGAATTCAAAAACAGTTCTCTTGATTCCTTCTTTGAAAGTAAGGGTATTTCTCACAACTTTTCCTCAGTGAGAACACCGAAACAAAATGGAGTCACTGAAAGAAGAAATAGAACTATCATTGAAGCTGCACGTTCAATGCTCGGCGATTCTCACCTGCCTACTCTGTTTTGTTTTACGCAAAACAGGTCGCTGATAGTCAAAAGATTCAAAAAGACAGCCTATGAACTTTTTCATGGGAGAAAGCCTTCAATTAGCTTTCTTCACATCTTTGGATGTCAGTGTTTCATACTGAACAACAGAGATGCCCTTGGAAAGTTTGCTCCTAAGGCTGATGATGGAATATTTCTTGGATATTCTTCAATCTCCAAAGTCTTCAGAGTCTTCAATCGTAGAAGACAGACTGTAGAAGAAACGATTCACGTCACCTTTGACGAATCCCATTCAGCGAATTCTAGACCTTCTGCTGATACTGAAGAACTGAATCAATGGATGTTTTCACATCTTGGTGATTCAGAAGATATTCCCACTCCTCATACTCATCCTGTTGAAGATGATGGTCCTACTATCATCCCAAACATGCAGACTAGTAAAGCTGAAACTTCATGGGTCTCAGCTATTCCTCTAAACACTATGCCTGCTTCTGCACAAAATGTCTCAGACATACCATCTACTTCTCAGCAATCAGTGAATGTAATGACATCTGCACCTACTCCTTTCTTGACTGATATACCAGAAGTTGCTGAAGCCTCATCTTCAGCCCCTCTAGTTCAGGTTGAGTCAGCAACTCATGCTCTGGCTCAGCGATGGACTATTAATCACCCAATTGATCAAATACTTGGTGATCTAAATGCTGGTGTTCAGACTTGACGAAGTGCAGGTAACATTTGTTTATTTGTTAACTTTATTTCTCTGATTGAACCAAAGAAAACAGATGATGCCCTCCAAGATCCAAACTGGGTCAGCGCTATGCAAGAAGAGCTGACTGAATTTGAAAGAAACAAAGTTTGGAAGCTTGTTCGAAGACCAACTGACAAGACAGTGATAGGCACTAAATGGGTCTATCGAAACAAGTTGGACGAACATGGAACTGTAACCCGCAACAAGGCTCGTCTTCTTACTCAGGGATACAGACAAGAGGAAGGTATAGACTACGACGAAACATTTGCTCCAGTAGCAAGACTAGAATCTATTCGTCTATTCTTAGCCTACGATGTACACACGGACTTCAAAGTCTATCAAATGGATGTTAAGTCAGCGTTTCTCAATGGAAAGCTGAATGAAGAAGTCTATGTGGAACAACCTCCAGGATTCTCATATCCTAAGCATCCAGGTTATGTTTATAAACTGGATAAGGCACTTTACGGCTTAAAGCAAGCTCCTCGTGCATGGTATGACACTCTCTCTACTTATCTCCATATTGAACAATTTGAGCGTGGTAAAATCGATAAGACTCTATTCTTCAGGAAAGTAAAATGTCATATTATTCTTGTTCAGATATATGTTGATGACATTATATTTGGTTCTACTAACCCTGACCTTTGTACTCGTTTCGCTGATAGAATGAAAGCAGAGTATAAAATGAGTATGATGGGTGAGCTAACATATTTCCTTGGTCTTCAGATAAAACAAAATGAAAAAGGAACTTTCATTAATCAGGGAAAGTATGTTAAAGATATGCTAAAGAAATTTGATTTAACTCAGAGTTCAGCTATGAAAACCCCTATGGCACCGTCGCTGACACTAAACAAGGATTCTTCTGGAATACCTGTTAATGTCACGACATACCGTGGGATGATCGGCTCTCTTTTGTATCTTACAGCTAGCCGACCTGATATTATGTACGCAACCTGTTTGTATGCACGATATCAAGCTAAACCTAAGGAATCTCATATGATCGCTGTAAAGCGAATCTTTCGTTACCTTAAGGGTACTCCTAACCTAGGTCTTTGGTATCCCAAAGATTCAGGATTTGATCTAATCGCCTATTCAGATAGTGATTTTGCAGGTTGCAAATTGGATAGGAAAAGCACCACAGGAGGCTGTCAGCTCCTGGGTGGAAAGCTGGTGAGTTGGACAAGTAAAAAGAAAAACTCTGTCAGCTCCTGGGTGGAAAGCTGGTGAGTTGGACAAGTAAAAAGAAAAACTCAGTGTCCACCTCCACCGCTGAAGCTGAATACGTAGCTGCTGGAAGCTGTTGTTCTCAGGTCTTGTGGATGAGAAATCAATTACTGGACTATGACCTTCAGCTCTCGAAGATTCCAATCTATTGCGACAGCACTAGTTCCATCGCTATAGCCAACAATCCAGTGCTACACTCAAAAACCAAACATATCGAAATCAGGTATCATTTTATCAGAGATCATGTGATGAATGGTGATATAGAACTTCATTTTATCCCAACTGACTTTCAGTTAGCTGATCTGTTCACCAAACCTCTTGATGAGACAAGATTTAACTTTCTCATCAGCGAGCTTGGAATGCTGAACTTTGAAGAATAAAATCTTCAGCGGTTCGCATTTGATCCGCGACAGGATAAAACTAACTTGTATAACCCATTCTATCATCTTCTCTCTGAACAAACTTGATTTGCTAATGTCAAGGTATGTTCTCTTTACTCGCTGACGTTCGCAAATGAATGCAAGATTTCAAAACAAATTGTATCGCTGAATATCTCTTCCTTTCAGTGATACTTTGAAATTTATAAAACCAACACTGATATTTCTATTCAGTGCTTCATATTTTTTTTTAAAATAAAAAATAAAAAAAGTGTCCCTGAGATTTCAAAACCTCAGAGACATCCTAAAATATGAAAGGACATTTGTGACGTAATCAAACGGATAAACCCTGGCACGTTCTTTTTCTGACACGCGTTTGCACGTTTCGTTTACCATCCAATCAAATGCAAACACGTGTCCGTGTCATGATGAAAAACTTTCCCGCTCTAGTTTTTCTCTCTCTCTAATCTCACTATATAAACACATTCGGGTTTATATTTTTTTTCTTTACGCGAAAAACTTCTTCTTCAAGAAAAGATTACTGTTGCATCTCGAATTCTCGAATTCTCGTTTCAAGAACTGTTCATCTTCTTCTTCGACAACAAGGTTAATATTTTTATTATTTACCTATTTTAACTTGTTTCTGATCTTCTCATTGTTTCTACAAGATCAAACAAAAGAACTTTTTAAAATGAAATCATTTTCTTTCATGATTTTATGAACACAATCTTCATGGTTGTTCTTCAAAGTTTAAATCTAAAATCTTAAAGTTGTTCTTCATATGTTTTTCCAGAATCCTTATCTCTAAAGGAAACTGGAAAATAAGACATTCACTAGTTCTTGTCTCTTTTTGTCAAAACTAGAAAACCCTAATCTTCATTAAGACATTTTTGGTATGAATGAAATGGACAAAAATAAATACCATATTATTTTGGAATGTCTTTCCACATTAAGACTGTATTCTTTATCTATATTCTTTGGTTGACATGATAAACAGCAATGGCATCTTCTACTGTTGCCCCTACTGCTGAGAAATCACCTGCTGCTGAGAAATTGACTCTCCCCAAAGCTCCTTAGGTCAAGTTCACACCTGAGAAAGTAACTTTCAACAACAACAACCTCTATGCGCTTTTCGATTTTCCTCCTCGAAAGCAAGTCACGTATCTGGATGATGCTGTGACTTTTATGAAAACCTGCTGCTTATCCAAAGCCCTAACCTTCGTACACCTTGCTCATAAATTCCTTCTATCTCAGTTCTGGTATACTGCCAGAACAGCTCAGGTTTCTTCACCCAAAGACCCTAAGAAACTCCTTAATGTCATTCTCTGTGACACCAAATTTGGCACAACCAAAATCAACCCCGCCATTATCAGGCGTGCACTCAGCCTACCCACTGCCACCAAAGAAAAACCATTTGTCTTTCTTCCTAACCACAAAAACCATGCTGATAGGGAAGCCATCACTGCATTCTTTGATGCAATGGGTTACGTATGGGAAACAGGGAGGGATAAACAACCCGAGAAGAAACTGACCCTGATCAAGAAGTCCAAACTGCCGAGCGAGATGAACTTCATCTTCGCTCGCTTGATAAGCTGCATGACAGCGAAGTCCGGCTCCTCTGATCAAGCCGCTCAACCTCAGCAAGCAATGGGCTATGCATTGCTGAAAGGTCTCCATGTTGACTGGGCCTCGATCATCTACGACGATCTTGCATTCAGAGTAGACATGGTTGATAGACCAACATGGGTTCCGTATCCTCGATTCATCAGCGCCGTCTTTCTACAAGGACTTGGGGACAAATACCCAAAAGAGGGTGATCTGAGACTCTCTCAGGTTGGCCCTAAGGTGCTCGACTTCAGCCCCATGCCAAACGAGGTACGTCTCTCTACTCTCTTACCTCTTCTCAATCCTCCTTCTTCTACTTCTGCAGCTACTTCAGTGGTAATCCCCATCGATGATACCCAGGCTGCACCCTCCACTCCTTCTCGTAAAAGGAAACACTCATCTTCCCAACTTGATTCCAAAAGGATCAAGAAAACCAAGGAGCAACCCTCCAAGCATTCACATGCTGAAGACTCCTCGACTTATCTTCTACAAGAGTCGCTGGATAGTTTCGTGGTACGCTCTGCCACAGCTGATCAAGCCACCCCTTCCATCCCAACCTTAGCGTCTTTAAACACTGAGGTTATAAACTTGGAACTGAACCCACCTCCTTCAGCCTCTCTACAGACTGAATTGATTGTCAGCGGATCCAACGCTGAACCCTGCACCCAACCAATCTTCTCATCCTTCACTCCTCCCACTCTTTCTTTGGACACTCCACCAAATTTCCCACCGTTCTCAGGAACCAACGTCATCGTTCATGATTCAGCTGCTGATACTCTACATGCGATGATGGGAACAAACTTAGGATCTGCAGGCACCTCCATGCGCCAAGGCACTCTCGAAGGCGACATGGAATACCATTCAGGGTTACGAGGCTTCGACAACTTCGCCAACCCGCCTGCAGGTATACACATAACTCAACCTACTCCTCTCTCAAAACCCCAAACTTCTGAGCTTTCCTCTGTTCATAAGTTAATAACTGTTTCAGGTCCTAATTTGGGGGATATCAACACCTCCCTGAAGGCCCTGGAAACAAAGGTGGAATCTTACAACACCACTCTCTCCACAAACTCTTCAGCGGTTACAGACGCTGGAGAGAACCTCAAAAAGTTGACTGAGGTCGTTGATGAGAAAGCCTCCAAAGCTGATATGGAGAAGGTGGATGGCAACATAGGAACTTTTGCTACCACTCTCGCTGAATCTTCCACAAACATCAACAATCTCAACCTCACCAACACCACCCTCGCAACAAACTTCACCACTCTGTCCAATGAAGTCACATCGTTGAAGACAGAGGTTGGTACTCTTAAGGGTGAGGTCACCACGGTAAAAGATCTCCTTCAGTAGATACTCAATCGCCTGGATGCCCTAAAGTCTCACTTTACTCAGGACGATCGACAGTATCTCCAAAAGATCAGCCCTACTATTTCTGGCCTAGAAGCAAGAATAGTTGTGATTGAAACCTTCATGGGACTTACTGGCCTGGAAGACAGTAATCCTATGACTGATGTTGCTGATCAATCTGTTTCCTCCCCCACTCATAATGTGGAAGAGGGGGAGAAGAAAGCTGAAGATCTTCCCCATAATTCGGAGGGGGAGAAAAATGAAAATGTTGTTGCTGCTGAACAACCTCAGGGAGTTGAAAACCCTGAGGGAACTGAGAAAACCCCCTCTGCTCTTGAGGGGGAGCAACTCGATGAGGAAACTGAAGCTGCTGCTGATGTGACCGAACCTTACGCTGATGAGGACGAGTCTGAAGAAGAAGCTGAAGACGATGAAGCTGTCGACATCTCTGACGACGAACCATCATCAACTCATAAAAATGATGATGATGATGATGATGATGACTTCTTCTTCGTTGAGCCCAAGAAGGTCCCTCAAAAAGGGATTTCAATAAATGAACCTTCAGGGGAGACGACCAAGACAAAGCCTGCAGCGTCTGAAGCTGACAAAGGAAAAAACAAAGGCCTCGCTGAAGAAGACAATCTGACGATCTTGCTTCAAAAGCCAGTTTGTCAGGTACACTACTTTCTATTCCCTTATACTGCATCCCTCCTCTATCCCTTCTCAATCCCAGTTCACCTCTCCATAAAACCTCTACACACTTAACCCCATTTTTTCTCTATCTTTTTCTTCCCATGTTCTTACTTAAACAATCGTTGTGATTCAGCTAGTCCTCTCCCCTGTTTGAGGATCCAGCTGAAGTCCCCACTGCTGCACCAACAATAATCCCAGCCACAAGAGCTGAAGAAATAATCCCGGTCTTGGATTTAATCACTGAGACCGATGAACCTAAAGAACAACTTCTCTCTCACAAAAACAGACCTTCCTTAGCTCCTCAAAAACTAAGTGAAGAGGATCAGAAAAGGAGAGAAGAAATGATCAAGAAGTTCGAGGATCAGCGAATCATCCTCCCTCGCTCCAAAGTCCCTGTTCCCACAAAGTTCAGGTTATCAAAGAAAGAGTTCGCTGATCATCTTAGAGCCACAAGATTACTCGCCGAAAATAAGGAAGTTGAAGAAAAAGATAAGGCCCTCGCCATCCAGCTTGCCCAAGAATCGGTGAATGACCCCAAACTGAAAAGAGCTCCCATCGAAGTTCAACGTCAGTTATGGTAAGACGCCCAGAAGATCGTTGAAGAAAAGACCAAGGTATCTGATTCTACCTTGGAATGGTGCAAAGAAAGACTGCACTATCGATATCGGGCTGCCAGAATTCACAAGGTGTTCATCAGAGGAAAATCGACCATACATGTTCCAGTTGTTAAGGTCGATCTATTCAGAGAAAACGGTACCAAGGAAAACATCTACGCTGCTACGATCAATAAGTACGGTTTCTCTGAATGGTTGGAGATGCGAATAGCCATTCAGCAATCTAGCTCACAATATAAGAGCCATGTCGAGAAAATCATAAACTCTCAGATCGACTTGGTTTCTTCTGATGTGGATATTCCTCCTCCTCCTCCCCTTGCGACTAAACAAAGAAGGGCCTCTACAAAGAAAAAGTCCAAACCATCAGATTCAGGTCCTCATATCCGGAACGAAACAGGTATTGGTTTTTCACGTGCTGAAGTACTTGGTCCTGATCCTGATCTCTCAGCGCTGGATACCTCTCTTCAACCTGGTGAACGCTTCGTCCCTGGTAAAGTCATAAGCAATCCTTATGGTATCTTCTTTCTCGACTACGATGAAGGACAACGTTTTCAATGTGTCTCTGAGCTTCCCATCACTCCCATCGAACAGCTCAGGGATCTCATCTATTGGTGTGAATTCAGGCGCGATCTTCAGGAACGATACCTCAAGCCCCTGATCTTCAAAGAAGCACAAGAAAGAAAAAATCAAGGAAAAACTGTCCCTGACTGGATGATGCAACAACAAAGACCCTTGATGAACTTCTCGTTAAGGAAGAACCCTTTGAAAGCTGATAGGATTTCCTTGTATTTCTTCTATCCTTATCAACTTATATCTTTTGTACTTGTAAATTTATTTGTTGTACTTGTAATTTTTCTACTTCCCTCTGTAATCTTATACGAAGTTAAAAGAAAATTTTCAGCGAATGTACTTTACTCCATCAGTACTTAAAAGATCCCAGAAAACAGTAAAAGGGACAAATATTTATGAGTTCTTTTTATCCTTATGTTTTCATACTTAGCAATTTTCTTTGTTGCTATGTCATAATCAAATAGGGGGAGATTGTTGATCCAAACCCTCAGTGATTTGATAATGACCCTCTCTTTAACACTTAGCGAAAATTGTAAGTAAACAATATGTATTAGAGTTTCACTATCGCTGATAAGTACTAAGACTTTACAGTACCGCTGATAGGAACTCTCGCCCTTTAGATTAGACATTCAGCGAACCCTGTTCATCCAGTAGCTCTGAGCCTGTTCAGTCTCTGTGATGATCGCTGATAGTTTAGTTGTTTACTTATGATCCCTGAAGACAAGTTTTACGTCAACAAAGGTTCTACGTTGAAGTCGAAGATCAAGCCCAAGAACCAGCGACAAGTCTACTAATGAACTGATGCGGATATCAGCGAAGTCACAGAATTGTCCATTCAACGTGAAGTATCAAGTAGAAGACTTCAGCAATCACTGAGCTTTATCATTCGCTGATAAAGTACTGATTCAACGAAAGCTGATCATGAAGTCTCCTTACAAAGTACTATTGTCTTACCTCCCTAGCACGTCTCCGTACGAACTGTCAGAACGGACATCCATTTTGTCTATGATCGTATAACAAACTCTGAATCTACACTGTGCACCATGCGGCTACTAAGGTTGTCTACAAAGGTCAATGACATTCAACCACTCAGCTGCTGCCACGTGTAAAGCAATACTGCCATGCATTAAATGCATGCAGTATATAAGAAGAACCCTACTTCAGAAATGAAGTGCTCAGGCCATCTTCTTCTTCCGTACTGCTGTGTGTTAGGTTATTACTCGTAATTTCCTTATCTCCTTTATGTCTTTATTCTAGTGCAAGAAACTTAGTGTTCTTAACTTGTTTAGATTAGGATAATCCTTAATCTTCTTCCGCAACAAGTTGTAAATTGTTTTAAGATTTATCAATAAACAATTTAGAAAGTAAAAATCGTGTGTTTGTATTCAACCCCCCCCCCCCTTCTACAACTTATATAACCCTTCGGGACCAACACAAGATGCCCGTAATCCCGTACTTCGAAGCTCGTCAAAGTTTCAACGCCTATTCTTGCCAAGAATTTTGTATACTCTGTGCTCGATTATCAACCGGTGCATGACCTCCAAGAATACCGGCCTCGACAAATGCAACCTTCCAACTCTACGGATGTTCCACGCCGTTGCATTCAACCACAACATCGACTACGCTATTCTTATATGGAACGAGTTGGTCCAGTTAGTCGAGGACAAAGCCCGACCTGTCAAGAATCGACACTTCGTACCTTTCCAACGATTCTTCTAAATCATAATCCATCAGATTATGGAAAACAACCAAGACATACCTAGACGCCAAAATGCAGTCCAAGGCCCGAGCCAGTGGATGCATTACCTAAAGATGCCTGCATACATTGACTTCGCCCACATCGTCGTGATACCAGAAGATGTACTTGCCTATGCCGACCAGCAGTCTGAGGTAGTTAGGCAGTATAGGATAGACAACGCACTAGTGGTCCAGCCAGAACCGGCAGGACCTCCCCAAGGTGCAAACCCATTAGGCGATGAGGGTTCGAATGTTGAGCAGGTTCAGGAACATGGGGTTCCTGAACGGGGAGAAGTGAGGCATACATTAAGAAAGAGAGTGGGTGGGGTGGCGAGGACTACTGGTCATGCATCAACCTCCGGAGCTGCACGAGTTCAGGTCTTTGTCGATGGCGTGTCTATGGATTCAGAGGAAGATTCAGATTTTGTACGAAATGCTTCTTCATCCGAAGATGAAGCATCTGACCAACCCCGAAATGATGATGATGGAAACTCCGACTCCGACTCTGATCCAGATCATGATCCTGATGCTGACTTAATTCCACGACATGTTGAACGGAGACCGATTGTAGAGAGTTCCGATGCTGATTCCACTGGGAACGTCGGACTCTTCGGCGATTTTGGTGACGTAAGGAGGGATGAGGGAGTTGAAGTAGAAAATACAAACATTGTGAGCCGAGAGACGGTGAGAAAAGAAACGGGAGAGACTATGACAGGATCGGATAAAGTTTTAACTACCGATCCTCCCCAAACTGTTACAAGCCGGGTAGCCACATCTTCTACCAACGAGCGTTCGTCGTCGTTGCGTAATGAAAAAGCCATGGTGGACCCAACCATGCAATGCACAGCCCCTCTCAGCCACTCATCGGATACTCGTTATGCCGATGTTTCATTCTACACAGGGGATTCAGCACACAATCTATCGGCAGCACGCTCGGTGTTTGCCGATATTGAACAAGGTAGGCTCATGCCCCGGCCACAGACTTTCATTCTGAGCACGTTGAGTCTAGAGCCTTTCGGACACACATCCTTTCCTAGGCCACGTGCGTCGGTATCTCACCAAGTTGAGGGCTTCCGTGCCCCAACCGGAACACCCAGATTGCGGCCGCCATTTGTTGGTGCCCCACGAGGACCGGGTGGAAGTCCTGTCATAGCTTACACCATGACAGCTATGAGCACAGGCCATTCAGTTGCTACAACTACAATGCAAACCGAAAACCTTAGTGGTTCGGGTGTTAGTTCCATTTACCCCAACATGCCAATTGAACAGTTTCTTGCCTTGCTAGGCCCGCCCCCACATTACATCACTCTACCGATTCTAGGTGCTGCATTGGGCTCGATCAACACTACGTACAAGAATCACCGTCGGGTCATGCAAGAAACCGTTGACCGCCTTTCAAATGAAGTCAGTCGAGCTATCAAAGGTAAAGGTATAGCAGAATCATCCCCTGCTCCTCAGACTCCACCATCCAGTGCTCAAACCGAAACACAACCACCACCATCAGTTCCTTTACACCAGGTTCCTACCGATCAACTCAAATCCGAGTTGTTAGCCCGTTTACTAGCCCAAGGAGAATCCAACACCACCGAAGAAGTAGATCTAATTGGATTGCTCCGTCAATAAACCCAACCTCAAACCCAATTACCATCTAGCACCGACTTACAGCCTCTCACCGACTCCATGAAAGACATGACGAATGCCATGATGTCAGGATTCACTTCCATAACTGACAGGCTTAAGGTTGTCGAAGAAAAGTGTGGGATTCAAGCTCAGGCCTCACAGAAAAGAAGACATGATGATCAGGATAATCCTGATCAACATGAGGGGGAGAAGAGAGCTAGGGTTGGAGAATCGAGTGCTGTTGTTGCTACTAAAAATGTCGGGGAAACAGATCAGGCAATAAATGAGGGGACAGCAGGGGCAAGTGGATCAGGTACTGATGTGGTCCAGGTTGATGACGTAGTTCTAGCTGATGTCATAACTGGGGTTGAAAAGCCTCCGGTTGTTGACAATAGAACAGCAGACGAAAGGATGGCAGATGCTTTAATCATTGATTACATCTATATTGACTCTGAGGAAGAGCCAGAGACAATGACAGTACAGATCAACGAAGAGATAGAAAACATATTTGATATCACCGGGGCTCTAGCGATTGCTTTGGATTCTGATAATGATACTCCAAATGATACAACTCAACCGCAACCACCGAATGATCAGGGTGCAGGCACTTCCGCTCCTCAGGCTCCAGTAGTTCAAGCGAATGATCTAGCAGTTCAAGTGAATGTCGATGGCAGGATACGGGATCCGGTACTCGAAGTTGAACTGAGACTTTATCAGGAGGTGATAGACGTTGAGCCAATGTATGTGGCTACAAGTGAAAGGGTAAGGATCTCGATTCCTTATCAAGAGAGCATCAGGCAAGATATGTTTGTTATAGACGTCCAGAAGATCGACTTAGAAAAGTTATACGGCGTTGAGAACTGGTCATCACTTCGCAAGATTGAATTTCTACATGTTATGAGCAACAAAGATCTAGAGACAGACGTGGTTAGATCTGATAAAGCCATTGTGAAGGTGATAAAGATAGAGTCATACAAGCTTCTCAATGTTTGATATCGCAGTTCACTGTTAGAAGATCTGATGGCTCCGAATACGTATTCTCAGAAGCAGACTTCAAGAGCCTAAAACTTGATGACCTCATAAGTCTATATGATATTCTGGCACGGGCTCCTGAAAAGAAAATAGAATGGTCTCTCGCATTTCAGAGTGTCAAGAGGTTCATGTGGAATATCCTAAAATTTTCTTACCTTACGGATTTCCAAATGGCCTTGGAAGCACACCAAACCAGAGTAAACCTCAGAGCACCAAACAGACGTCTGTCAGACATCCAAGGTATTCCCGCGTATACGGTTCTGAAGAAACCTGAGCTTGGGGTTGTCTACTGTAATCAAGACTCAAAGAAAAGATTTATGAGAGTGTGTGAAGCCAACAAGTTCAGTGATGGAACTTTCAAGATAATTCAGATCAACCTTGAGAGCAAACTTCGATTGGATGCAAGCGAGGAGGTAAAACTTAAAGAAAAGGAGAAGGAGCTGATCAAGCAAGTCCTGGATGCCATTACCTATCGGAAGGAGTACCGGAATGCATTGCGAAGGTTCAAGATCATTTTTGGAATTCGGAAGAAGCATGTATTCCTGATGGATGCTTAAACGCTTTGCCTCTACATTGGTACAAAGGGGGAGATTGTTAGTGCCTTAATTACCTAGTTGTACCAAGTAGAGGGACCTTTTATGTAATTACAAAGTTACAAACTATATATTGTTGCTTTCCTTAGATTTTTCATTAGGTCATCCATTACAAACACACACTAGTACACAAATTGCACTTTCTCTCTACATTCTCATTGTGTACTTGTTGATTTCTCATTGATGAATATATGCATGGCTATCTGAATTCTTCCATGGATTGATTACTTGTTCTCGGATCACATAATTTATCTTATCGGGTCTTGTCAGACCTTAACGGGTCATATTACGCATAATAAGTCATAATTGAACTTAACAGGTCATAAGGTGGTTATAAAGTGTTTAACAAAGTTTGGGTTGCCGATTGTTGGGCAAACGTTAGGCTTGGTTTATTGTGGATGTGTTTAATTTACAGGCGTTTTGCTGTTGTTTTTTGTTTTTATCATGTTTTACAATTGTAGGAAAATTATCATAAGTTGGTTGTCCGAAGGTATGGGGAGGACACAACTTCTCAACCACAATTAGGGAACGTTGATCTATGGAAGAAGGCTGTCAAGGGAGTGAAAAATGGAAGAATTTACTGGTTCGGTGCGCCACACGATCCATATTACGTGATAACCGGTACTCCCAGCTCCGGCTCTGGCATACGGTCCTCTGAGCAAGGGACTTCTTATGAGATAATATTGATACATTTATTCTTTTAAAAACTTAACTATGTTTACTTGATACTAATTGTTTATGGTGAATAAATGAAGGTACGACTTCTGAAGGAGGAGCTTAAAAAGAGAATGAGTAGAATGCGGAGCATCAACGGACATTTGAACAACCGGTAGAGAGGAGCGGATACAACAAGAAGTACAATGGCAATAGTCCATGAAAATGCTACTCGGAATGGACTATTTCCATGAAAATGCTACTCGGAATTTTCCATGAAAATGTTACTCGGAATTTTCCATCTAAAAAGCTTCTGTGTTTTGTAGTGAAAGCAGTGGTCGTCTCAAAGCGTTGTGAAGGTCTCTCTCTCTCTCTTGATCCCTTTATGTCGATCCCTCAATGTCGATCTATGTGTCTGCAATGTGTATATACAAAATTGTTTACTGATTTACTTGTCAATTTTGATATTAGATTTTGGAGCAACTTAGGGGCCAGTCCCCTGTCTGTTCCAAAGGTAATTGTTCTCTGTTTTTGTGACTTTGTTGACGATAGTTTGTTTCAATGCTGCCGCTAATTAAGTAGAGAATTGGTGTTCCTCATACTCCAATTTCTCAAAGAGGAGAAGTTTAAGGAGGTTGTACACGTGTGTCTCTTTCTTCATCTCTCTATAGACTATAGATACATCTTCTCTTGTTTTTGTCCTTTTACTATACATATATAACTAGTATTTGGTACCGCGCGATGCGCGGTGACGAAGTTTATGTTAGAAAATGCGTAAACAATTTAAGATGAAACGTAATTTGATAATAAAATGTAATATAAGACGATGAATGTTTTAGAGTATTTTTTATGAAAATAAAGCAACATGCGCGGTGACGAAGTTATGTTAGGAAATACATAACCAAATTAAGATGAAACGCCTTTCGTTAACTGTCAAATAATAAAACGCAATCTCTTGTGACCTGGTGTGGTTCAAACGACTAACATTCTCTAGTCAAATAGCTATTGTGTTATTCCTTTTTCTCACGCAGACATAATAGGATAGGACAAGGTGGGACAAGACAGAACAGGAAAGGACAGAACAGTTGTTCCACGTTTGGTAAGACAGAACTGGACAGAACAAAACAGATAACATTGACCAATTTACCCTTACTAAATTTAAAGAATGGATAAAATATGAAATAGAAGGTTTATTTGATGTTTTAGAAGATAATTAGATTTTATTTTGAAATTATATTGGTAAAATCTAAGTTTGTTCGACCTTGTTCCAGCTTGTTCCATGGGTGGGGGTGGAACAGGTCTGTTCCAGTTTGTTCCATCTTGTTCCAGTCTTTTCCACATAAAAGTCCTGCCAAACGTGGGACAGTGGACCCTGTTTTGTTCTGTCATGTCCAGTGTACCAAACGCACCCTAAGAGATCTACTTTTGAATGCAAATTATTTCTTATTTACAATTTAATTTATATTGTTTTGATTAACAAAGAGACCTTCATATATTTTTTTTGTATTACAATAATAATTCTGAAAAGATCACAACATAAGTAAAATGTCCTTAAGGAAAGTGTCCATGAAGAACTTTAGGTACATGTTAATATGAAGGTAATGGAGATAATGAAATACAGGCAAAGTTCGTAGCAATTGAGTTTAACCTGGAAAAGAAGCAACATAAAATAATTACGATAACAATTATTCATTTGTATATATTAATGATTCATAATTGGAAAAAATGAAATGTTTTTTGAATTCATAAGTGGCTTTAGTTGTTGAAAATAATCCATATATATTGTAATATTTTTTTTAAATAAAATAATTGCTTATATATATTAACAATTGTAGTAACATTCTTGCTTTACTAAAAAAATATAAAGAAATTTAATAGAAGTTTTAAAATATAAGCATTGTTAGTTTCAAAAGATTATAAAATTAATCAGTTTTATAAAAATGTTGATTTATAAACATTGTTAGCTTATAAAAAATATAATAAATTAAATAAAAATAAATTCATTTAATAAAAGTATATTGATTTATAAGCATTGTTAGCTTACTAAAAAAATTGTATCTTATTAATTAAAAAATATGTTTATAAATTTAAATAAAAAAATTTGATTGTTATCTTGTAAAGAAATACAAACGATTATATAAAAATAAATTCATTTTATAAAACTATATTGATTTATAAACATGTTAGCTTACTAAAAAACTTGTATCTTATTAATTACATAAAAATAATAATAAGTTTATAAATTTAAATAATTTTTTTTGATTTATAAGTATTGTTAGCTTACAAAGAAATATAAAAAGTTAAATAAAAATAAATTCATTTAATAAAAGTATATATACCTTATTGATTAAATAATAATAATAAGTTTATAAATTTAAATAAAAAATGTTGGATTCATTGTATAATTAAAAATGAAATGTAAATAATATTTTATATAAAAATAAATATATATTGGTTAATAATTTTTAATTTAAATTAAAAAAGAAAATGAAAAGTTTAAGCATTTAATGTTTGAAATCAATTAAAAATAAATCAAAATTTTAACAAAAAAGATAAAAGGCCACGGAGGCCTCTCCTTAATCCCCTCTCTCTACATTCTTCTTTATATATATATATATATATTGATGATTGTTAGCTTACAAAAAAAATATAAAAGGTTAAATAAAAATAAGTTCATTTAATAAAAGTATACATACCTTATTGATTAAATAAAAATAATAATAAGTTTATAAATTTAAATAAAAAATGTTGGCTTCATTGTATAATTAAAAATGAAATGTAAATAATATTTTATATAAAAATAAATATATATTGGTTAATGATTTTTAATTCAAATTAAAAAAGAAAATGAAAAGTTTAAGCATTTAATGTTTGAAATCAATTAAAAATAAATCAAAAATTTAACAAAAAAGATAAAAGGCCATGGAGGCCTCTTCTTAATCCACTCTCCCTACATTCTCCTTTATATATATATATATATATATATATATATATTGATTGATTGTTAGCTTACTAAAAAAATTGTATCTTATTAATTAAAAAATATGTTTATAAATTTAAATAAACAAATTTGATTGTTAGCTTATAAATAAATACAAACGATTATATAAAAATAAATTCATTTAATAAAAGTATATTGATTTATAAACATGTTAGCTTACTAAAAAACTTGTATATTATTAATTACATAAAAATAATAATAAGTTTATTAATTTAAATAATTTTTTTTGATTTATAAGTATTGTTAGCTTACAAAGAAATATAAAAAGTTAAATAAAAATAAATTCGTTTAATAAAAGTATATATACCTTATTGATTAAATAATAATAATAATAAGTTTATAAATTTAAATAAAAAATGTTGGTTTCATTGTATAATTAAAAATGAAATGTAAATAATATTTTATATAAAAATAAATATATATTGGTTAATGATTTTTAATTTAAATTAAAAAAGAAAATGAAAAGTTTAAGCATTTAATGTTTGAAATCAATTAAAAATAAATCAAAAATTTAACAAAAAAGATAAAAGGCCATGGAGGTCTCTCCTTAATCTCCTCTCTCTACATTCTCCTTTATATCTATACATATAATAAATAAGTAACTACATTGACACGTGTCGTCGTCTGGTGAACCGATTTTATTTTTTTCCCGCCTAAACATGTATCTGGACGCATTTGCATTATAGGTTCAATTAACACACCCACATTCACTCCTTAAATCTCTCCGTAATTAAATTTTTAATATTTATACCTTACATTTACTACCCTTATAATTACCTATGTAGTTTACTTTTAATCCATTACTTTTTTTATTTTTCATTTTAGACTTTTATCATATAAACATAAATAATGTATATGAACTAAAATGCATTAAAAACATTTCTATTTTTTACAAATTATACCATTGTAATCGTTTCGTCAATACCTTCGA
Source organism: Saussurea involucrata (assembly GCA_033807775.1). NCBI lineage: Eukaryota > Viridiplantae > Streptophyta > Magnoliopsida > Asterales > Asteraceae > Saussurea > Saussurea involucrata. The sequence goes on from CM066316.1 coordinate 33,122,685, forward strand.
AATAGGGCCCAATATTGAATATTTTTTGATACATACGTACATATCCATACTTATAATAAATTCAAAAAAATCTTCATCGTGTATAGTAATCCCCAAAATCTATACATATAATAAATGAGTAACTAGCATGTCACGTGTCGCCTTCTAGTGAGCCGACTTCAGTATTTTCCCGTCTAAACATGTATCTGGACGCAGTTTATATTATAAGTTCAATTAGCACACTCACATTCACTCCTTAATTCAATTTTTTTAATTTGTATGTTACATTTACTACCCTTATAATTAGGTATGTAATTTACTTTTAATCCCTTATTGTTTTATTTTTCATTTTAGACTGTTATCATATAAACATAAATAATGTATATGAACTAAAATGCATTAAAAAACATTTCTATTTTTACAAATTATACCATTGTAATCGTTTTGTCAATACCTTCGAAATGAGCCCAATATTGAATATTTTTGGATTTAATTATATTATTAAATATATCATAAATATATATGAATTAATGTGTCGTGATTAGTATGGGATTTGTTGAAATTAGTATGGGATTTGATACAAATAATCACTAAATTGTCGTGATTTTCTTTTTGCAATTTCATATCAATTTTTACTTCAAAGTCGAATTATTTCGACGAATTACAATTCTACCAAATTCCATTCTGTCAACGAAACACCCTTAGAATTATCATAAGAGATTTAATTACTTGGAAAAAAAATATCACTTATCAACTGACTTTTGGATTATGAGTTCGAACATTTTTCAAAAATATAAATATGCAATTATTGTGTATTTGTTTGATAAATTCATTTAGTAACGACATTTATAATAGGTATCAAACTTAATAGACATATTTTTATCTTCAAGATAATATTCCCTATTTGAGGAATTTTTGTTTTCTTTTTATCAATTATTGTATGTGTCACAAAATTATTCAACTATTAAACATCAAATAATTAACTTAAAACACAAATTTGATCGTCGCGCAACGGGCGAGCCAAAGACCAGTATATATATATATATATATATATATATATATATATATATATATATATATATATATATATATATTGATGATTGTTAGCTTACAAAGAAATATAAAAAGTTAAATAAAAATAAATTCATTTAATAAAAGTATATATACCTTATTGATTAAATAAAAATAATAATAAGTTTATAAATTTAAATAAAAAAATGTTGGCTTCATTGTATAATTAAAAATGAAATGTAAATAATATTTTATATAAAAATAAATATATATTGGTTAATGATTTTTAATTTAAATTAAAAAAGAAAATGAAAAGTTTAATCATTTAATGTTTGAAATCAAATAAAAATAAATCAAAAATTTAACAAAAAAGATAAAAGGTCATGGAGGCCTCTCCTTAATCCCCTCTCCCTACATTCTCCTTTATATCTATACTACATATATAAGCATTTAAGCAAAATGTCTTAAAGACAACTATTTAAGCATATTGTACAAGACTTTAAAGCATGAAATTGAAGAATCTCTTAATTACAAAACTTTATGCATGATGTACAACTTCAAAACCCCTTTAGTTTTACACGCCATACCCACGTGACTTCATTCTACCTCCTCACGTCAGTCCCTTCACCATATGGAGAGTAGTTCACGTCTTCACCATACCCACACAGCCATACTTTTTCTACCAGACCATGCTTTCTACCTCAAGCCATACCTTTTTTACCAGGCCATGCTTTCTACCTCAAGCCATACCTTTTCTACCATACCATGCTTTCTACCTCAAGACATGTGTGTGTGTGTGAGAGAGAGAGAGAGGGTCAACTCAACTGTGGCACACACAATATTTTGTATATATGAAGGATCTAGCTTTGGTTTTCTTTTGGGTTTATGTGGTTTCAAGAACCTGGTAAATAGGTCATTTTGTTTTTTAGGGTTAATGTTGGTCGCCGCTCCCTCTTCTGCTTCTGTTTCTCAACTTTGATGCCCTTCTGCTCACAGCAGGTATGCAGATTTTGGTATGGTCGTTTTTCTTCATTGTTTGTTTTGTGTTTGATGTTTTTTTTGCATTACAGTGCGTATTTATGTTTGAAGCTCTAGAAGTTGTTCTCTAATTTACCCAACCATATCTCATCAAATCTGGATTCAAATTTCATCAATGTTGTTTTAGTTTCTTCTAGATCTGGTTGCACGTTCTTCAATGTCTTCGCTATAAGTTCTTAACGATTCTCGTTATTATTCATTGGTACAAATTTTGTGAGAGCACATGTTTTCGGTTGTGTGTATCTGCATTTTGCAGGCTCGATGTTTCTGGAGATTAATTTTAGTAATTAAGTGTTTATATGTGTGTATATACGCATTTACATGACAATTTTGGGGATTTTGTATAAATTTTAGTTCATATGAAGGTTTTCGTTGCTGGATTTAGATGGTATTAAGAAAGTTTTTAGATCGGCTAATGGAGTTGTGTTTAATTTACTGATGCGTTTTTGAAAAAGAAATAGGGTGTCTGACGATGGATCATTATGACAATCCGTAGTGTATAATGAGCGAAAAGGAGACTTTAAGGATGAAAACGAAGCCACCTCTTGTACCGCTTGGGACTATGATTAGGCGTGAACTTAGGCATGGAAATGTAGAGAAACCTACTGTCAATCATGGACAGGCCGCACTGGCAAAGAAAGGGGAGGATTATTTCTTGATCAAGCCCGATTGCCAGAGAATTCAAGGGAATCCATCATCGTCTTTCTCAGTTTTTGCGGTATATATGCAAACCTTTTCATTATGGTTTATAAAGCTGTTCTAGATTGGTTAATAACTGGATTGTTGAAATTTGGTTTGTTGGTAGATATTTGATGGGCATAATGGTATCTCAGCTGCCATATTTGCAAAGGAAATTTTGTTGAACAACATTTTAAGTGGGATTCCGCAAGGATGTGGCCGTGAAGAGTGGCTTCAAGCACTTCCTAGAGCATTGGTTGCAGGGTTTGTTAAAACTGACATAGAGTTTCAACAGAAAGGTAATGGCTTTACCTCATTTAACATCACTATCACTTAGAGCATTCATTTTTTTTTCTGTAGGTATTCCTATTTAACTCTCTTTGATAAATATTAAGGGAGACATCTGGTACAACTGTTACATTCGTTGTGATTGATGGGTGGACCATAACTGTTGCCTCCGTTGGGGATTCACGATGCATACTAGACACAAAAGCTGGTGTGGTATCACTGTTGACAGTTGATCATAGGCTTGAAGAGAACGTTGAAGAAAGGGAACGAGTAACAACAAGTGGGGGTGAAGTAGGACGCCTTAATATTTTCAGAGGGGATGGGGTAAAAAAAAGTCATTTTTATAACTTTTATGCTTGTAGGAAAGAGAGTTGTAAGTCTTATATCCTTGCGGCTGTTATGTTATAGGTTGGTCCACTTCGCTGTTGGCCTGGTGGGTTGTGCCTCTCAAGGTCTATTGGCGATACAGATGTTGGGGAGTTTATTGTCCCAATACCTCACGTCAAGCAAGTCAAGGTTGCGAATAATACATAATTTTGTCTATTATAGGTTCTGAATTCTGATATGATTAAAACTGACACATTTTATTTGTATATTTAGCTCTCAAATTCTGGGGGAAGACTTATAATTTCTTCTGATGGTATCTGGGATGCTTTATCATCTGATGTGGCTGCTCAATCTTGCCGTGGATTGCCTGCAGAACTTGCTGCCAAGCTTGCTGTCAAGGTGTTGTCCAACCAATGATATATATATATCTATTATCTATTATCTAAACTTTGAAGTGTTCTCATTATCATCTGCATCCATGATTTATATTTCTTCCCCACTTCAGAATAAGAAAAGGAACAGGACCAAAAAAAAGAATTGATGAAAAACAAGATATACATACATGATTTATACTGAGAACCATAAATTTTGGCATCTAACTTGTTCATATACCACTGCAATTAAGTAGTAGAAACACCTTTTAAACATGGTCACCATTGCTCAACATTTATAGACTTAAGTCCTTGTAGTTGAGGGACATTAAGAAACGGGAAAAGAATTACTATTTGGGACATCACCATGTAATGTGACTTGCATTTATTTAGATTTATCAACCTGTGACTCATATTTTATTTCTTGTTTGAACACTACACAGTTGAATTGAGGCAATGTGTCAGACTTGGGGAATTATTGCTTGAACATAATAAGGTAATTCGCCCTCTTCTTGATTTCAGGTGTAACTTGTTTTCCTTTGCTGCAATACATCTTATGCTGAAGGTTGTACAAATCGAGATTTACTGTTTTTCTTAATCTTTTTGTGCAGGGCGATGGCCGAATTATGTATTCTTCGTCGAGTTTCTTTCAGATATTTTGCCGTTGCATCAACTACACCAATTGGTTCGTACGTAATTTCAACACTTTCCAATGGCTATGTAAAAAACATAGTCACATTCACCATCAGTTTCGCCCAGATTAATTTCGAATTTACAAAAACTCAAAACTTAAAAGTTGTACCCCCATCTGTTGTCTTTCCAGAAACTCTTGAATCGCCTTAAACGGAGCCTTTATGAGTGAAATATGGTCGATACGCCACAACCTCGCAAATCTGTCAAAAATCATCCTGTTGGTCGTGTAGAATTTGATATCAGTTATGTGAAAAGATTTTTTTAGGAAACAAAGCTAAATGTGAATTTGATATCAGTTATGTTACAAATTTCAAACAATCATTTGTTATTCATAGTAGTGGTTTGTGTCAACTTTTATTGTTACTATGAGGCTGTAAAACAGAAGGGTTTTTGTCAATTAACAAGGGAATTGGATTTGAGGATATGTTTCTGGATGGACTTCCAAAAGTACACCAGTTATTGTCTGATGTCTTTCATGGTTTCTTCTATTTTTGTTCCCCTCTTAATGTTACCTCACATGTTTGTGTAATTAATTTTTCCAAGTATTCACAAACCATAAGCTAAACTTACAAATTAACCATGCAAACTCATGGAATAAAATTGAAAGTGATAGAAAAACATGATTCACACAGCTAAACTAATGTTTTAAAATTGTGTTTCACCCGCGCTGCATCGCACGGGTACACCACTAGTATATATATATATATAGATGATTTTTCCAAATTGTATGGGTATGGAGGTTCTTGTTTCGTTGTACGTTGCCCATTGCATGTGAATAATAAATATTATCGTGTTAAAATCAATAACAGGATATAAGTTTTGTCACCTTAGCTTTTTTGTATTCCGTATTTCACGATTATTGATGCCTTAACCAGTGACGGAGCCAGGATTTTGGTCTAGGAGGAGCAACAATTATAAAGAAAACAAATATTAATTTTTTCTAAAAATAGCAAGCAAAAGTTACGATCGTATATTGTTGAAACACCAACCTATACAGTTTTAACAGTGACCTCGACGAGTATTCATTTTATAAAACCTATTTGTGATGTCTTCATTATCTATCTCAATAAAAACATATTTCTTAATATAAGAAATCAAGCAATCGTTTATACATTCTATTGCGCAACCTATTATTCACAATGTTAATAGTTAAAGATGCTATACCGACGAAAAGAACTCTGCTTAAAGTTGAGAATTCGGAAGACTTTCTTTTTCTTAGTTTGACTTAAACAAAGTCACGTGTATGGTGTAGTGTACCTATTTATAAAAATTTAACCCATGAATTATTAGTATTAAGTTAATGGGTTCAAAGAGGGATTTAAATAGAAGTAAATTCACCTCATAAATTTTCTTAAGTATTGAAAAATTAGTATATCAATTCTTTTTAAAAAGTTGAGGGTTAGCGGTTGCTAACCCTTGTTACAAGATAGCTCCGCCCTTGGCCTTAACTGATAGTTGTAATAGTGTTTCTAACCATTACTATATATTATGTGCTTTACTTGTGACGAAATATTGAATGGACCGATTTATTATTTTGTTACATATTTTCTATGATTCTCAAGAAGATATTAATTATTTATTATGGATATGGATATAGTCATATCTGTATCTGAAACTACTTGATATCTGACTTTTTCATATAGTGATTGATATATTTATATTAAATAATACAATTAGAAAAAGAATATATATTTATCAAGTAAAGTATGCTTTCGACAATCAAAGTAAAATCATATACACTGCAGTGGTAAGAAGATTATTGCCTGAACCAAGTAAACACAACAACAGGTGCAACATAGACGGACCCCAAGTCTTGCACACGGTGGCACGTGCCACCATATTGTTTATGTGTTGTAAGGTAAAAAAATTAGGTTTGTCAAAGGTGTACCGTATCGTTTTAGAATGTGCAACTATATTATTTTAGAAGTGCAACCGTACCTCGTAATCAACCAAAAATACAGGAAAAATCTCCTGACATCAACCAAAATACTGAAAAAGTCTCTCGAAATTGATAAAAATGTTAGAATTGATAAGTAGATTGATCGATAGGCAATTGAGAGAGATGTGGCTGGAATCAGCAGCGGCTTTTAATATATGAGAGAACGATTACAAAAAAAGATTAACCTAATACTGATACATAAGCAACCTATATATACAGCTAAGTTACAGGTAATTACAGAATAGACCTTGTACTTTACATATATACAATAATAACTCTAACACACACACCCCCCCCCCCCCTCAAACTCAAGTAGGAGAAGAATGAGCTAAATTGAGTTTGGAAAGAAGATCCCGAAAACGCCCTGGAAGATGAGCTTTGGTGAAGATGTCTGCGGTCTGGTCAATGGTTGAGATTGGAAGAAGTTGAACCGTCTTGCGAAGAACATGTTGACGAGTGAAATGACAGTCAATCTCGATGTGCTTTGTACGCTCATGAAATACATCATTGTGAGCAATCTGAATAGCACTATTGTTATCACACCACAATGGTGTTGGAGAAGTCTGATGAGTACCCATATCAGATAGTATCCAGCGTAGCCATACAAGTTCCTGTGTAGTGTCAGCTAAGGCTCGATACTCAGCTTCAGTACTGGACCGAGCTGTCAGAGATTGTTTCTTGCTGCGCTAGGAAATAAGAGAGTCCCCAAGGAAGAAACAATATCCAGTGGTCGAACGACGGCCTGTTATGTCTCCATCCCAGTCAGCATCTGAGAATGCACGAAGCGTTAAAGACGATGTGGATGAGAAGTGAAGCCCATGAAACATTGTTCCTTTGAGGTACCGAAGGATACGAAGAACCGCGGCATAGTGATCGGAGCACGGAGCAGACATGAACTGGCTGACTATATGAACTGCATATGCAAGATCCGGTCGAGTAACAGTCAGGTAGATCAGAGATCCAACTAGCTGACGGTATCGTGTAGGGTCCCGCAGAGGGGTTCCGGCATTGGGAGCAAGATGCAGATTTTGCTCAATAGGTGTAGATGCAACTTTGTTGTCTGTAATCCCAACTTTGGACAACAGATCTGAAATGTACTTGGCTTGACATAGATAGATGCCGGAAGAGTCTGACAGCACTTCAAGACCAAGAAAGTAGTGTAGCGTACCAAGATCCTTCATCTCAAAGCATGAGCTGAGATATTGTTTGAGATGGGTGATACATGTAGAGTCACTGTCGATAATGATCATATCATCAACATACAATAGGAGTAAGATAGTACATGCGTCAGTGGTCCGAGTAAACAGGCCAGAATCATAATTACTCGGAGAAAACCCCAATGAAATGACAGTAGTGCTAAATTTTTCAAACCAAGCACGAGGAGCTTGTTTGAGACCATAGAGGGCTTTTCGGAGTCGGCATACATGACCCTGTCGAGAGGTTACACCTGGAGGTAGTCTCATGTAGACTTCCTCTGAGAGATCACCATTTAGAAAGGCATTCTTGACATCCATCTGGTAAAGTGGCCATCTTTTGGTGGGAGCTATGGCGAGAAGACTACGAACCGAGGTGACCCGAGCCACAGGAGCAAACGTTTCCTCGTAATCAATGTCATATTCTTGATTGAAGCCTTTTGCCACAAGACGTGCTTTATATCGATCAATAGACCCATCAGACTTTGTTTTGATTTTGAAGACCCATTTGCAACCAATAGGTGACTTGCCCGGTGGGAGAGGTACAAACTCCCATGTATTTGCTTTGTCAAGGGCCTGAAGTTCCTCAGTCATAGCTTGCTGCCAAACAGGGTTAGAAGAAGCTTCCTTGTAGGAAGTGGGTTTATGATTGGACGGCAGAGTAGCATAACAATGATAATCACGAAGGTGAGAAGGAACTTGTCTTACCCGGTCTGAGTGTCGTACTCCTTGTGATTGAGAAGAGATAGGATCCATAGACTCAGCAGATGGCTCAGAAGTAGTACTTGGAGGTGATGCAGATGATTGATCATGATCAGATGACACAGACGAAGGCTCAGACTGAGGTGAGACGGAAGGAGGTGGAACAGGTGGTGAGGTGATTATGGGATCTAATTGGAGAGAGTCCAATGAGATAGATGTATCTGTGAAGAAGGAAGTAGAGGGTGTGTCCTGAAATTTAGACACCGTTGAGAAGGGAAGATGTTCCCAGAATGTGACATGATGGGATATACGAAGTCTCTTAGAGACTGGATCCCAACAACGATAACCTTTGTGTTCAATACCATAGCCAAGAAAGCAGCATAATCGAGAACGAGGTTCGAGTTTGGTATGTTCATGAGATTGCAATTGAACAAAACATGCACAACCCCACACTTTTAGGAGTTCATATGCAGGAGAGACCCCATAGAGTACTTCATAAGGGGACTTTTGATTTAGGATGGGAGTCGGGTGTCGGTTGATGGTGTAGACAGCCGTGAAGGCAGCTTCAGCCCAAAAACATTCTGGACACTTGGCTGAGATTAATAGAGTATGGACAGTGTCAAGGATGTGACGGTGTTTACGTTCTGCACGTCCATTTTGCGGAGAGGTGTCGGGACAGGAGTACTGAGAAAGAGTACCCTGAGATTGAAGAAAAGAGAGGAGAGAAGATTCTTTGTATTCCATAGAATTATCTGCTCGAAGAATCTTTATGGGTTTGGAAAACTGGGTTAGAATCATACGAGCGAAGGTAATATAAATTTGAGGTAGCTCTGAGCGGTGTTTCATGAGATATATCCATGTAAAACGTGTGTGATCATCGATAAGGATAACAAAATATCGAGCACCTCCCATGGAAGGGTGTGGTGCTGGTCCCCAAACATCAGAGTGGATGAGATCAAAAGGGGACGCGGATTTAAATTCATTTATTTGAAAAGGTAAAGCATGATGTTTGCCAAGTTGACAAGATAAACAAGAAACATTTTTGGAAGAAGTGTTCCCTAACAATCCTGAACTAGCTAACAATTTTATTCTAGCTAAAGATAGATGTCCTAGGCGCGCATGCCATAATTCAAAAGAAGGAGTACTGGAAACAGAAGCGATAAAAATTGATGAACGTAGGGGAAGACGTAGGTACACCACTTCAATCATCCGACCAACCTTACGGCCTACTCCAAGGATCTGTTTGGTCTTTGGATCCTGCACAACACAACCAGAAGGATGAAACAGAACAATTAGACCGGATTCCATAAGCTGAGTAATTGAAATCAGACTCAGAGATAAATTAGGAATATGTAGCACATCAGGTAATTGTATATTGGGGGTGGAAACATTTCCACTGAAAGAAACAGGCAAGCGTGTATCATCAGCAGTACGGGCTGATGAGAAGATTCTGGAGGTTTGCTTTGAGACAAACCCATCGGCCTTAGGTGTCATGTGTTTACAACATCCAGAATCAAATAGCCAAGGATTACCTGATGCGGAGGTATTGCACTGAGAATTCATACCCATAGAACCTGTCATGAGTTGCTCCATAAGCTCTTGGTTTCGGCGCATGAGTTCCATGAGATCAGACGATGAGTTGTTGTTATGTTGTGCCTGAACTGCTGGCGTAGGGGAATCTTGAGTGATTGATCCAGCAACTGATTGAGTTCGGGACTGTTGCCTTTGATTACTGGAGTTCCTTGGATGTTTTGGACAATTAGATCCATAGTGTCGTGGATGTGTGACCCCACACCAACGACATTTTCGAACTGGGCAGTTGAGGAGAAGATGAGATGTAGAGTGACAGAACGTGCATTCACTATTGTTCCCCTTTCCTGCAGATTTAGACAGGTCATTGTAGTTCCACTTACCTTTTGGCTTTCTTGAGTTTGAAGTATAGAGCACAGTATCTGATGGTAGTGGAAAACGCTGTTGAAGGCGAGTTTCTTCACTCAGCGGTTCAGTGATGGCCTCTTCAAGAGTAGGTAATGGATGCCTGTGTAGAAGCGAGGCTCGAACGTTCTCAAAGCGATCAGTGAGTCCCATCAGTATAGTGATTAAATGCAGTTGGCTAAAATAGGCAGTAAACTTCCGAGCTGTGTCGTCAAAGATTTGAGGTGCACCCAAGCTCAAATGATCTCTAAGAGCTTGCATCTTAGAGATGTACGAGTTGATGGACTGATCAGGAAGTTGTCTTTTGTTCTGAAAGGTAGTCCACAATTGATATTGATGAGAGAGGCCTGTAGAAGTGTACCTTTTGGCAAGAAAATCCCACAGTCCTTTTGCTGTTGTATAGCCAAGAAATTGCTGATTGATCTCAGCAGTTGTGAATGCGTTTATAAATCCCAAAATGCGAGCATTCATGATATCCCAAGCATTCATGCATTTTGCAAAATCAACTGCATTTTCACCTTCATTTTGAACCGGGATTTGAGTAGCACCCGTGACATAAGTATGCAGACCATGAGACTTGAGAAGAATGGTCATATGATGATGCCACAGGATGTAGTTATTCCCATTGAGAACAACTGAGATAGGATTGGAGTGACTGGAATTGAGAGCCATCTGACTGATTAGAGAACTGATCAGAGAACTGGAACAGAAGACCGAAAGGGAGTTCCGGAATTTAAGGAACGGAATGTGAGTTCCGGAATTGAGGAAAACGAAAAGTGAGTTCCGGAAATGTTCTCGAAATTTTTGGGTGTTCCGGAATATGAGGTACCGGAAGTGAGTTCCGGAATTATGTGAAGAAAGCAGTACCGGAAATGGACTAAAAGCAGTTCCGGAATTTAAGGTTCCGGAGTGAAAAAAAGGCAGTACCGGAAGTGGACTTGTTGATCCCATTTTTGAGCAACAATAGAAGAAATATAAAGTCCATATTTAAATATAGAGATAAGATATACATGAAGAACAATCATAAAGAAACTTATCTCATATTCATTGATGATTAAATATGGAGAGGAGAAATGTTGAAGAACACCACACTAAACATGAAACGACTCTCGTAAGAAACTAGTCTATGTGTGTTTTTGTGTGCTTTCCATATTTCTCACTACTTAAAAAGACATATGGACACCTCTTATATAGGGCCATATTTACATTAGATATTTAAGATATCTAAAATCTAGACAATATCTAAAATATATATTTAAAACATCTAAGTAAAATATCTAAAACATTAAAATATCTTTATAAAACATTCATTTAATTAGGAGCTAATTAAAGCTAACAATCTCCCCCTAATGTTTTATAAAGAAAGCATCATTTTATAGTCTCCCCTTTGCTTTCTTTAGAACCTTTGATGTTCCGTTCTTCAAGTCTTCAAAGCATCATGTGCTCCCCCTCAAATGTAGGCTTATCCACCGAGCTTTAAACGTGAATAACAGAGGATGGAGTGACATTTAAAATGTGACAAATGTAGCTTGACACCATGAAGAACCTTTGAGAGAACACCGTTCTTGAAAGCGGAAAGAGCATGAGTGAAATGCGATGCTTTCGGTCCAGCACCTTGCAACAGACTTTGAGGCTGAGTTTGGCATATCAGCACACATAATTTGAGAAAACTCAAAACATCAAAGTCGTGCATCTATGAATAATCTTTCCAATTCCACTGGAATTGAGTAATTTGGAGCACCGAGTCAAAAGTTATGCGCATTTTTCTGAAGCAGCGCAAAGCTGACAGCAAGTAAACAAAAATCGGGCTCGGAGGTTCGATCGCAGAGGCTCTGTCGGGTTTCACAGAGGCTCTGTGGTGAACAGTATCACAGAAGGTTGTTTGCTGCTCGGCAGAGGTTTGGTCGTTGCTTGGTTGAGGTTGGTCGCCGCTTGGTAGAGGTTTGGCGGCAGAGGTTTCGTCGTGGCTCGACAGAGGTTGTCTCTGCTCGGCAGAGGTTTAGTCGTGGCTGACAGAGGTTTGGTCGCGTGCGGCAGAAGCTTGTTCGCGTGCGGCAGAGGCTTGGTCGTGTGCGGCAGAGGCTTGGTCGCGTGCGGCAGAAGCTTGGTCGCGTGCGGCAGAAGCTTGGCAGAAGTGTTTACACTTACTTTGACACTAATTTAGACCATTTTACCTCTGGAGTTTGCAAAAACTCAAAACACAAACAACTTGAATTTGTTTGTTAGCTGTTCAGATCATCTTGAATCATCTCTTTTTGAGCTCGTACGACAAAAATATGGTTGTTTTACCACAGTCGCGCAGATCTGTCCATCAGCTTTCCATCAGCACACTGTTGTCTACTTCAATGATGCATATGACCTTTATAAATTTCGAATCTCTGAATTCTCATAACACGAAATCTGTTCATCTGTGTCTTAGGAATCCAGGGCCTTTTGAATCGCATCAATCGGTGTTTTTATGAGTGAGATATGATCAGTTTAATACACAACGCAAATCTGTCATTAAATCTGATTTGATGTAAAAGATAAGACGATCTTCATATAATTTTTAAAACCGTGAGTGCAAATAATTCGATCTCTAATTGATCAAGTCAGAAAACTAATTAGAAGAACTCAAAGTTTTTAAAAAAACGTTTCAGATCAGACTTTGAACATGTAACAAAACATCAAATCTTTCTCAAACAACTTTCTCAAGACCCAAATGATTTTGTTATCCATATATAAATGTTTATGAGCAGCGGAAGACAAACAAAATCTGGATCAAAGATAGTCCAATCTTGAAAATAAAGGTCAGATCAAACAAAGATCAACAACCTTACTACCAAGATGCAAAAAGAATTGCTATGGACTTAAGCACACACAAGGATGAGATCATAGATCAACCATCTACTTAGTGCTTATCAAATAAAACCAATGAATGAGAAAGAATCAAAACACACACATGAAGTATATCATAAACTAAACCATCTAAAACTTCCATTGTTGCATAGATGATCGATTTTGAAGAAAAGTTTCTTCAATCGGCTCTGATACCAATTGTTGGTCCCATTTTTGAGCAACAATAGAAGAAATATAAAGTTCATATTTAAATATAGAGATAAGATATACATGAAGAACAGTCATAAAGAAACTTATCTCATATTCATTGATGATTAAATATGGAGAGGAGAAATGTTGAAGAACACCACACTAAACATGAAACGACTCTCGTAAGAAACTAGTCTATGTGTGTTTTTGTGTGCTTTCCATATTTCTCACTACTTAAAAAGACATATGGACACCTCTTATATAGGGCCATATTTACATTAGATATTTAAGATATCTAAAATCTAGACAATATCTAAAATATCTATTTAAAACATCTAAGTAAAATATCTATAACTAAATATCTAAAACATTAAAATATCTTTATAAAACATTCATTTAATTAGGAGCTAATTAAAGCTAACAGGACTGTTCCGGAATTGATAAGTTCAAAACAGGTTCCGGAATTGATAAGTTCAAAACAGGTTCCGGTATTTGGGGTGTTCCGGTATTAGAAAAATAAAAGGTTCCGGAGTAAGGACGAGAGACACGTACCGGAAGTAAGGATCCGGAAAGTGAAGATCCGGAATTGAGCGATTCCGGATTAGGTCGTTTTCGAACAACGACGAACAGCAAGTTACAGAAATCAAATAATCAGAAATCGAATAATCAGACGTGTAGGTGAAACGTACCTAAAGCTCTGATACCATGTTAGAATTGATAAGTAGATTGATCGATTGGCAATTGAGAGAGATGTGGCTGGAATCAGCAGCGGCTTTTCATATATGAGAGAACGATTACAAAAAGAGATTAACCTAATACTGATACATAAGCAATCTATATATACAGCTAAGTTACAGGTAATTACAGAATAGACCTTGTACTTTACATATATACAATAATAACTCTAACAAAAAAAACTTAAAAATCCATCGAAATCAAGCAAAAACTTTTAAATTCCCTCAAAATGCCGGAATTTGGCTAAAACACATCCGACGATATTGAACGTTGGTAAAAAGATGAAGACGCATTGATAAAAACAGTATGAAAAAAATATGGTGTCACCGTATGAAAAAATATGGTATCACTGTATGAAAAAGTTCCTGGATCCATCCCTGATGTTCAACATGCCCAAGCCTAGAATACAACCAACAGACCTCTGTCACTAATTTCTTTTGTTACATGCACATCTGCGGTATGTCTATCTAGACATACATGAGTTGGTTTACTGCTAGAGTATTATGGTTTCAACTTTTTTATTTTCCATGTGCTTGAGATTTGTGTTTTTTTGTTGTCTTTTAAAATTGTACAAGATTTCAAGATTTTTGTTCATATACATATCAACTTTGAAGAATGACTTGGTTTTCTTTTGATATGAATAATGAATTACCAAGTGAGGAAGTTGCTTCTTCTTGTTCACCGACATATATTTGTTCGAAAAATTGGCATCATATGCCGCGGTATATAAAGGGACGTGTTGCTTCGACAAAACATGTTTTAGCCACAGAAAATCTACGAATGGAGATGGATTTGGAAAAAAAATAAAAGGCTTTAGAGGAAGAATTAAGCTAAGAGAATTAAAGAAGAAGAAGTGAAATTTCATTTTTTTAATTAGTGTCCACTTTTTTTGTCACTAATGAAAGTAAACGGACCGTTAGCCTTTATCTTGACAATTAGTGACGACTTTTAGCAACTTAGAGACGAAATTTTAGTGACCAAGTTAGTCGTCACAAACACATAAATGACCACTTTAATTTTGTCACTAATTAGTGATCATTTTTGTATTTGGTCATTATTGTAAATTGACGGACCTTTAGTGAGGAAAAGTGAACACCAAAATTTTGGTCACTAAACGACCTTAGTGACCAATTTTAGGTCGTTAATGACCAATTTTTTTTGTCATTAATTACGAATTTTCTTTTAGCCAATTCTCTTTTTGCAAACAAATTATCTTTATAAAAAAATAACTTAATACAACAATCTCTATCTATATCAGTATACTAATATCAATATTGTTATATCTATATTATAAACAACCAAAAACATGGGGTGACAACTTCTAAGCATTTGAAATCTTTTTCTTTTCTTATTTTATGGTTTGCATCCGACAACGAACGAGAGATTGAAATAGGCAAAGAGAAACACGTACAAAAGGGGCCGACAATGAAACTTACACATTATTGTAAGTGTTTTGCCGAGATCAAGTGTAGTATCTTTCCTTTAAGTCTACTAGTGTTGGTCACCGCGCGTTGCGCGGTGGCGATAATTGTTTTTAAAGGAATGCAATGTAAAAGTGATTAGCTTGCATATATCGACAATAGTCTTTTGCTACGAAGATTTTAAGACACACACACACACATATATTTATATATATGTATATATATATATGCAAATTAGTTGATTAATATCTATTATGGGTATATGTGTATGTACCATCCTTGTTGTATTTCATTTTTTCTGAAAACACCTTATGTTGATTATTTAAGGATATGTTAAGTGTATCTGATAACCTACAAAACATAAACTAAAAAATTAGCCTAAGTGACGGCAAGAGATGATAACAACGTATTAAGATTATAAAGTAATCAAAACCTAGACTGTATATAAAATTTAGTCTGATCTTATTATTTTCATGATAAAGCTGTGATGGTCATATGCACAAACTTCAATCATGTGTTTAGACACTTAATCAAGTGAGACGTGAAATTAATACATCTTAGAAGAAACTAAACGTATATTGACGAAAATTATTAAAAACTAATGATATTACTTTATTACAATACAAATTATTAAAACTATTTATGTTATTCATATGGATGAATTTAGAATCCTAGGTTTGATGCCCTCTTTATCTAAACAAATTTCAGGCAAATTCGTGCTGCAATTACTCATCAACATTAAAAAAAAGTAAGGAGAAGTTAGGCAACAATCTTAAAATCAAATGCTAAATTTGGTTCTCTAACTATGCCCGCCAACGGTCATGCAAGTTACTCTACAATGTTAGTAATTTGTTTTTGTAGAAGTCACAATAATAGAAATCTTATTTAAGGTGACAAAGTGACGATTTTAATTTTGTAACAAATTTATTTGAAATCTCATTTATAGCTATGAAAAAAAGGAACATTCTATTATAGTGATAATTAGAAGGTTAATTGTGCTAGTAGTGTAAACTCAAACGACACAATTAAGAACCACATCACCAAGCTAGGATAATGGACATTCCTAAATAGAATATAAACTTAATATCAAGTGGAGTCGACGACCCACATATCAAATATTAAACAGATAAAAATAAATATTACACTTGAGTTTAACGAAAATGCCGAGATTCAAGAAAATGTATGTTTATCCCATTGGTGGACCTTTATTTTTGTACCCATCACCCTCTTGTCACTTTCATTTCATCATCTGATGTGGGACGCAAAGAATAATTTGAGAAAAAATGACCATTTCTTTTTGTATCCACCTCTCTCATGCCCTTTTCATTATCTCATCTAATGTGGGATGCAAATAATAATGTGAGAGAATAGACAATATGAAGATATTTTCAAAGTGAAAGTTCATCTTTATGAAAAACCATTCTACAATATTTGAATTGTAAATTAGAGAGTTGCGCCAAGACTTGGTAGTAGTTTATGACCAAGACGACGCATAATGAATCACGTCATCAAGCTCATATAATGGACATTCCCTCATAAAAAATAAAATACCAAGTAGGCCGATGACCAAAATATTTGATATTAAACTAAACACATTCTTGATCTTAACCAAATGATTAAGATTCGGGAAAGATATGTTTGTTCTATTGTTAGTCATTTCTTTTTGTACTCACCTCACTTTTGCCACTTTCATTTCATCATCCTATTTGGGATGCAAACAATATTGAGAGAAAAAAACATGGTCTCTTTCTTTTTGTATCCACATCCCTCGTGACTCTTTCATTCTTTCATCCAATTTAGGATGCAAACAATGATGTGAGAAACTAAAAGATGGACATCCAAAATAAGACAACCCCTTGAATCAAACTATTTTATTTTTGCATAAAGGTCATCCAAAATAGACAACCATATGAGTTAAAACACATGAATGTACACAAATGCATCACATCCACCTTTCTTATACATATCACTTTGTTTCAATCTTTCAACTTCTCATCAATGTGGGACAACTCCAAATCAACCACAATTCACCATTTGAGAATACTCAATCCTCATGGTGCCACCTCAATAACCCAAAGTTTTTCCTTTTATATATATAAAGATTTCCTAACAAAAAAAACTATCACCAACCGTCAAAGTGAGATGCACGACACTAGCTGATATAGTATACAATTATGGCACTCAAAGAAAGCAAGAAAGAAGCACAAACAAAGAAGAACAAACTCAGAAGGAAAAATTGTTTCAATATTAATGTACAAGAGGTGACGTATTTACAAATAAATTAACAATTTGTAGGGATTTTACCTTGGGTAACATCAACTTCTAAATATTTTACTAACTTAATTACATTTAAGTCCTTATATCTTCAACTAAATAACTACGTCTCGTAGCTTCGAACAGGATGCTCCGGTTGTAAAGGCATAATGACTACAATATTGATACTCTGTGCCTCTTGTCCTTGAAGTTGTGATGGTGTTTCTGTACTACATGTCCCACCTGACAAAATCTTTTGACACGTTTCTACGAGGGAGTGGCGACAAGTTGGACAGGAGGAGTGTGAACTCAACCACTTGTCGATGCATCGCACATGGAATCCATGGTTGCACTTTGGTAGTATTTTTACAAGTTCTTCGGGGACAAACTCACTTAAGCATATCACACATTCAGTGTCCAATCCAGGTAATTTAAGTCCTTCCCAATAACGGACAGTTGGGAAAGTCTTCAATGCCTTTTTCTTAAGCCCGTGGTTGGCTGACTTGGCGGGTGAGTTTTCTAAGCCAGTGATAGATTCAGAGTGAACCATACTTGAGCACCTTAATACACACCTAATGATAGAGTTCAATCCTAACGAACAAATGAGAGCACATAGAAGCACCGATAGAACCATCACCACATTCGCATCAAAGCTTTTTCTTCCGGTGAATTGACTTGGTGTTGGTGATGCTGCTATCTCCTCGACTCCTGTGTGCACCGTTGTTGCTATGTGTTGGTACATAGTAGCATGAAGTAGAAGCTTTCTTGATTGAAAATGGCCCAAATTGCCTTGAAAGAGCATCATGAAACTTGTCAACATTTTTACTTGTTTGTGGGATAGATTTATTTTATGTTCTAAGTGTAGACTTCAAAGAGAATGTTATATATAATGGGAATAAAGTGAATTCCACAAACAATGAAAAGCCCATTTCACCTTCACTTTTGTATATCGATCGCATAAAATATAATAAATTAGATGTTTCAAAGAAAAGGCGAACCCCACTTGTTATTTCTTTGTGATAGATATATAATACATATCTTAATCGAAAACCCTGGATCAATAGTTATTTCGAAGGATTTTTGGAGCCACCATGTGAAATTTTATCTTTATATATACTTTTAATCAATCATTTTGGATCTTCCACCAAGTTTTGTGTATTGCTAATGGATTCTCTAATCAAATGGATCCCACCCACTTACTCCATTCACATTCTTTGAATCATTAACTCAAGACTCTATTTTCAAGAAAAACTTATATGATAATCAAGTAGAAATGATTATTTTTGTAATTAATCATTCGATTTGAAACGTTGGATCAAAACGATCGTTATACATAGAAGAAATTAACACCAATGTTAATTATACCCAACAGATAAGATATGATTTAGCTTAACACAAACAACTATATTAATTGGGGTATATATACTTTATAGAAGTTTTTGAAATGCGATAATTCTTTTGATAATTCTTTTGGTCACAAAATAAGATACTATCTTTTAAAGTATTCTACTTTTAGAGTTGCTTTTCTTTCAAATAATGAAAAACAACTTATAACTAAATCAAACCAAGCAAAAATGTTAGATTCTATTCAGAAGTAGGGTTTAAAGGGTGGAATGTTCTTTAAACTACTTTTTTTCTACCTAAATTAGTAGACTAGATATTTTTGTGAAGACCCATTGTTAGAAAGAAGAAGACATGGCGCTAAAGTGATCAAATCAAGTATGGGGCATGAGGCATGAACTCTAGTGCGCTACTAAATGAAAGACTTTTGCATGCCTACGAACATTTTCCTGAGAAGTCTATCGCTAAAACGTGATTCGTCACAAAACCGTCACAAAAGTTGGTGGATAAATTGTTGGTGGGTAATGCAAATCAGTGACCGATTACCTAGAGATTCTTTGGGTGACCCATGGGTATTTTCTCGAAAAATATTAGATTCTGCCGAACCATTGGTATTTTATGGGTGATCTGTGGGTAATCACCGACGGAAATTTCACTGGATATATTTTGTGGGTAAAAGTCATTCGTTTTGTACCGATGGTCGTTTATGATAACTACAATGACAAAAAATATATAGGGTTCAATTCATTTAATTAAAATTTATGTCACCTTATTTTATGTTTCACTGCTTTTCTACTTGGCTGTATGACATGAGTTTCAGTATACCGTCAACCCCACTGAAGCAGTGGAAAATGGTTCATTCATGAAGAATGGAAAAAATACCCGTGACCATAAAATGAAAATCAACTACATCGAATGAATTAGGGGTTGTTTGGTAGTCATTTAATGGGCTTAACGACATATATAGCTTATTCAGAAAGCCATATATGCATGTTTGAAAGTAGCTTAATTGGTCAAATGTTGGTTATTCGCTTAACTCATGTTAGTATGCTTTATCTGCTAAGCCATCCATTTTCTCTGTCCTGCCCCTCCTCTTAAATTACGCTCCCATATCTAAACAGAAAAACAAACATAGCTTCCCCTACTTCCTTTCACTACTAAACGAAACACTTTTGCCTATGAACTTTTCCCTGGAAAATCTATTGTTAAAGAGTGATTCAAAGTTGGTGGGTAATGCAAATCATTGACAGATTACCCAGGGATTCTCTGGGTGCATGATCCATGGGTATTTTCTCGAAAAACACCGAATTTTACCGAACCATTGTTATTTTCTAGATGATCTGTGGATAATCACTAACAGAAGTTTCCGTGGATGAACTTAATTTGTGGGTAAAAGTCATTTATTTTGTAGTATTTATCCGCTATCGCTTCCTCATTTTGATTAAGTTCCATTCTTTTATTCTATCCCTCTCTCCCTTCGTTGGATTTTTAGCAAAAAAAGGACCCTAATTTACCATATCCTACAAGAACCATCTTTAACTTTTTTCTGGAAAAGGCTCACTTAAACTTTGCGTAGACTACATCCTTGGTAATTAGTTGCAACTGTCTAATACCAAGTGTGACTAGAGTACAATCTTCAACTTTTTCTTGTTATTTCTAGGAAAAATCGAAATCGGGAATGGATGTGTTGGGAATAGCCGCAACACAGAATTTCAATATAATATTTATAACCATATGATGTTCGATGCTTAGGGTTCCCATGAAGTGGGTTAAATGGGCTGGTTTGTGTCCACTGTATGTTACATTGAATCAATATATTTCATTCTTCCATCAATTTGATTCTTAATTTGTAACCCGAAAGATTTATTAGGGCAATGAAATTACTCTTTTTTGTGGGACTGTTGAGCAAGGAAAGCTGCAAAACGTGTTGCTAGATTCTGTATATCTAGTTGAGTTTGGGAAATACACTAATAAAGGAAATGAGGTTCTACTTGGTGGATGCAATAATGGATAACGTTTATTTCTTTGCGATAACCTTTTAATATATTTTTAGTTTTTTTGGTTTCTTGATTTTTTAATGAGTTGGAGTTGGGTTCTACCTTCTTTTTCTATTTTTCTATTTTTCTATTTTTTATGGTTTTTGTTCATCCTAGTTAGTCCAGGTGTAATTTTTGTTCAAAATCTAGATAACAATGTCAAACGGCCAATGCAAAAGAAGTGTTTGATAAAATGACAAATGTGAACTATATTTGGATTTAATGAAAGAAATTAAAAGAAATAAGCTGCAACAGTAAAATGGTCATATAAATCATCAGACAGTTTGTTTGGCACAATAATAATTCATATTTATATATGGAGGCCACTTTATCCATACAGACAACTTAATCCATATAGAATTTAATAGAATTGATATTACAACCTGTAACATCCCGATTTTTGGAACTTTTAAGATAAATATGAAAAATAGGATTTTGGATTAAATCCTACATTTTATAGTTTTGTTGGATGAAGAATTCAAATACGAGTCCAACGGGCCTTTCTGGAGCGAAAACGGAGCTAAAACGAAGAAGTTATGGCCAAAACAACTTTCGGTACAATCTTGGCTAAAGTGACCAGCGAAAGTGACACTTGTGTCACTCTCGCGTGTCACTCTCGCCGGTTTTGTATCGAGAGCTATTTGACCCCGGCGAGAGTGCCCAGCGAAAGTGACACTTGTGTCACTCTAGCACGTCACTTTAGCCGTCGGGTACCTTGTAACACCCCCCCTTACCACGACACAATATTGTCCGCTTTGCCCCACTGGCTCACGGCTTTGTTCTTGGCGACCTGGCAAGGACTTCGCAAGGACTTCCCAGAAGGTCACCCATCCTGGTACTACTCCCACCCAAGCACGCTTAACCACAGAGTTCCCAAGGAACCCGCATGCTTGTGGCCCCAAAACGCGTTGTGTCTGGTAAGGCCAAGGTTTACTAATATACCCAGCATCTCTCCTGTCCACGACCGATGTAGGATATGCCTAAGGTGTTACACACACCCCCCCTCAGGGACTCATCGTCCTCGATGAGGTTTGCCCCACATCTCGAACGGCACAGGAGTGGCTCTGATACCATTTGTAACACCCCCCCCCTTACCACGACACAATATTGTCCGCTTTGCCCCACTGGCTCACGGCTTTGTTCTTGGCGACCTGGCAAGGACTTCGCAAGGACTTCCCAGAAGGTCACCCATCCTGGTACTACTCCCACCCAAGCACGCTTAACCACAGAGTTCCCAAGGAACCCGCATGCTTGTGGCCCCAAAACGCGTTGTGTCTGGTAAGGCCAAGGTTTACTAATATACCCAGCATCTCTCCTGTCCACGACCGATGTAGGATATGCCTAAGGTGTTACATACCTGGAGCATAAATACGAGATTTTTAGCCCTAAACTTCATTTCCTCATATCTCACTCATTTCACCTCCGTTTTTGGCGATTGAAAGGGCCATGGTTTCGATTTTTAGAGCTTTTCAAGGATAAAGTGCTAGTTTTGAAGTTCATTGGAAGATTCAAGGGTGTTTGGTGGTGTGGCTTCATTTATTGATGCAAGAGCAAGTTTCATCCACAACACTAGAGATTTTTGGGGTTTTTTTAGGTTTTCATCAAAACCTAAGTGGTGAGTTCATCCTCCTAGCTTCTATTCTTTCCTATGAGTTATAAATGTTCCATTGATGATCTCCTAGTGTTTTGTTTCTCCAATTTCGGTTTGGATGATTTTGGGGAAGTTAGGTTAATATTGGGGTTTTGGTCAAAATGGAGATTTTTATATAAGATGTTTGGAAAATGGTTTTGAAGTGGTTGAATATGAATATTCATGGTTGGAAATTTATGGATCTAGGTTTTTGGAAGATTTGGTTTAAGGATTCGTGTTGCATCAAAGGAGCTTACGTTTGGGAAAATCTAGATTTAGCCTAATCTAGCAAGGTGAGTTCAAGTTGATTTGTGAAAACGTTGTACATGCCAAAATGTTTATTTTTAAAGTATTTACATGCTTAATATAAAACTATCAATTGTTGAGTGAATTGGTGTGTTTTGATTAATCAAAGTATTGAAGTTTAGAAATCTTGTAAAACACCCACATTTAGGGATTTTGGTCAATTTTGACCTTATGAATGTTTTGAGAGGAGTAAACCCTTTTGTTTGGGCCGAAGGCCAATTGAAGAATTAAAAAGTAAAGATTTTGGGTAACGATGCATTTTGGTTTATGTAGCCGTGTGAGTGACACGTATTTAACCAAACGTTTATTTTGGCCTTAAAGGCTTGATTTATACTCAAATGATGTCTTTTGAATGTTTGCCGATTTTAGTGACTCGAGAGGGAGTCTTGGATGTGTTATATGCTTAATTGCATTTATTTGAATATATGTCGGTTTAAGTGTTGGCCTTATGTGTGAAGACCGTTTGATGATTTTGTATTCTTAGTACCTTTGGGACTAATGAACCTTAGTGAGTTATATGCATTGTCGAGTTATAAAAGAGTTGCATATACATGTACATATAGATGCATATATGATTTGACTTCATTGGGAAAGTGGCAATGAAGGGGTTGTGAGATAATCATGCCTCGGAGCGTGTGTTTGCATGATGTGGGTTAGATGCATTTTATTTGCATAAGTTGATGTTGATAACGATCATTAGATCTTTTGAGCAAATGGCTCGGTTTCGGACTCAGTTGAGTCTTGAGGGCATTCGTCCGGTTTTAATAAGCTCGGCGTGGGTGTAACGCCCCATAATTTCAAGAAAATTTAAAAAATTTTAAACGCGCATATTTAATAATAAGTCTCCATTTATTAAACCCAAAATAATAATTGCAATCACGAGCGTTATTAAAACATAAGTCAACAGCGGAAATTAAATTGTTTATTCAATAACGGGAAAATGTTTAATAAGCGAATCCTTCGACTCATCCATCTTGCGCGTCAGTGTGTGCCAGTCATGCCTTCGTACCACTTGTACCTGCAGCCACTGTAAATTGGGAGGGGTAAGCACGAAGCTTAGTGAATTCAAACACAACAATTAACAATGGTTATCTCATATTACCCCTAAAGCAAAAAGGATCACACCACCACATACAAGTCTACGAACAAATCATAAACAAGTATAATAACCACCACATAAAAAAAATCCCCGGGCGGATGTCGGGTCTACGGCCCCCGCCGCACGTTTCCGCCTACTGCGGGAAACACCCGTTTTACGCCTACTGCGTGTGACATCCTTTTTACGCCTACTGCGTAAACGCCCCTTTTACGCCTACTGCGTAAAACACCTCCGTCCCCGTCGGGACTCGGCCCCGCCGAATAATGTAGCACATAATGTTAACTAGACGTCCCACTATCTAGCCCCCAACAATCCCGCATACAATTTTCACACACGTGCTACAGTAATAATAAACAACTATTAATTAATTGTAGTGAGAGAACTCACCTCGGGTGCGCGCCTAGCTAAAAATAGTAAGTAGCTCCACACAACGACGATCACTTTTCGGCACCTAAACGTACGATAAAATACGTCAATACGAGACCCGGACCCCACGACGCGACACATCCCAAAACTGTCACTAAAACTAACTTTCGGTCACACCGAACAGGTCTGTTCGGGACCTGATTTGACCACTAAAACTCCAGAAAAACTCAGATTTATTACACGGTTGAAAAGTGCCCTGAAATACCTTTCCGAGGATATATTACACGCCTCCTAACGATTTTTCTATAATTAACTATGAATTAAATACGAACGGTTACCCGAAACTGCCAGTTTCGGTCCAGCTGCAAAAACGGTCCAAAACAGCCTAGCTACGGTTTAAATCAGACTTTCGGCAAAACACGAAAAACCTTCCCGACTCGAATAGGGAACTATGGCCACCAAAATCACCTCAAAACGAGTTACGAGTAAAAAGTTACGGTCCACGCAAAACAGTGGCAGATTCCAGGAACATCACATAAAATGACGAACCGCAGAACTTGCGACCACTTTTTCTCCCAACTCGAGGCCGAATCAGTTCTCCGCCAAAACACAGAAAACGTACTCGGTCCCGAGATCGAAGCGTGGGCGCCAGTTTCGGCTCAATCGGAGTTACGACGGAGGAGTTATTACCGTCACAAAACAGTGACAGAATAGGGTTTCACATAAAATGACGATTTTGAAACGGTTAAAGTTTTCGCGATTGGGGTTACGGTTTAGGCTACTACGGCTGAACAACACAACCACCACCCACTGCCACCTCCGGCAGTGGTGGTTGGCGGCGGCGGCCACCACCCACGGTGGTGGTGGTTCGGCAAACGAAAACCAATAAAAGGAAAAGGAAAGAAGAGGGTATTACCTTTCGGCGACGAACCAACGGCACCCCAACTCTCTTTCCGGCAGATTCCCGGCGGCGATGGCGGCGGCCGGCGGTCTCTCTTCTCCTTTGCTGCACTCTCTACACCGACGACTCTCTCTCCCTCTCGGTTACTCTCTCTCTCTCGGCCACTCTCTCTCTCTCGGCGATGGCAGCCGCAAGGAAGGAAGGGGGGGGAGAAAATAGGGTTTTGGGGTTGTGGTGTGTTTCGCAAGAAAGAAAACGAGAAGAAGGGAGGGGGGGGGGTCGGTCCTTAAGCCGATCCCCATGCACTCTTCCACTTAAATGACACTTTTGGTCCCTTGACTTTCCACTACCTTGCCAATTTGATTAAAATTTTCCCATCGATATCCTAATTAGTCTTTCTCGTTAAACCCCCTAACAAAGCTCGTTTTAAACAAAAAAAAATAATAAATAAATAAATACGCAAAAATAAATCATACCGGGACACGGGCTTTACAGTGGGCTTGGGGTTTGATTTGCATGAATTGCATTGTATTTGAGATTTACATGAATTGAGTGCATTGGTTATTCTTTTGAGGTCATGTATAAATTTTAAGTCAAGTAAGCTTGTTTTGGATGGTGGGTTTCCAAGGTAAAGACCTAGTATGGTTGAACTTGGTGGTTTTAAATGGACTAAAGACCTAGTATGGTTGATGTCTCAATGGACTAAAGACCTAGTATGGTTGATGTCTAAGATGGGCTAAAGACCTAGTATGGTTGATGCCGGAGATGGACTAAAGACCTAGTATGGTTGATGTCTATGATGGGCTAAAGACCTAGTATGGTTGATGCCGAAGATTGACTAAAGACCTAGTATGGTTGATGTCATATGTTTTCCACATCCAAAAAGCTTGCTTGTATTTATTATTTGTGGTTTAATTTATGTATTTGCCGCATTCGATGAGATCGGGTCTCCCCCATCACCGAAGGTGTTGATTTCGGGTATTTTATGTATCCGCATTGTCGAGGTTATATTCTATGCATACAAATTGTTTTCCATAACTAATGGACGGATTTATGTTTCATCCTTATTGGATGTTTTAACTATTGGAGTTTTATTCGCATTGGCGATTATTTGAGAAATTATTATTTCATTAACTCTTGATGTGAGTTTTGGATTTAAGTCCATTGCAGAGAAACGATTTTCGCTGGAAGCTTTCCTCACAGGAATTGCGTGCGTTCGGAAATTGGGTTATCGATGTCTTTTATACAAACCCGTTTTGAAGATTAATTATTAAGTTGAATAGTTTGGTTTATCAAATGATTTGCTCATGATGTAAACTCTTAAACTCACTAGGCGTTAGCCTAACCTTTTTATTTGTCGGCATGTGCAACAGGTTCAGGTTGGGGATAACTTTAGCTACACGGTGAAGTGTTGAGTGCTAGAGGAGTGCACGGGAAGTGAGATGCTTAGTGAAGTCTTCCACACTTTTGGGATTAGCAACTTTTATTTGGGTTAAGTAACACCCGCCTAGAGTTGTTAGTTGTTTAATTTGTGATGTTTAAGATTTGAGGTATTTTCAAGGATGATACGTAGAAGTAATTTTACCCCCTTTTGGTTGCTTTATCGAAATTAAAGTTAGTTGCTCGTTTCAATTTTGAGGGTGTTACACAACCACACAACCACTTACATTCCGTAAGGAATAACAAAATAATAGTGTTTTCTGTCATTTCAAAGAAATGGAACATTATGTTTCTCGATATTCGATCATACCCAGTATCACACTTGAGTTTGTAGATCATTTACAGATACAAGGCAAACTTATTTCCTCCGATTAATGGTCAAAATTAATTTAGTTTGTTCATATATATATATATACTTTGAAACCATAAGGATGACGAGCCAACATCAACACCACCAGAGGAGTTCTATTCACATGCCGATTAAATTCAATCCTAGCCCCTTATTATAATAATTACCGGTAAATTAATTTAATAAAAAACATTAATTATATATAATATCCGATAAAAAGATACAGTCAAGTTGAAGCTACAAAAGTTGTGTTTATCATATGATCTTATGTTTAAAAGACCTCTTCCACTTGAATATTGTTTAATAAAATTAAGAGTAAATTACTGTTTTGGTCCCTGTGGTTTGTCAAAAAATACGGAATTGGTCCCTAAACTTCATTTATTACTGTTTTGGTCCCTGTGGTATGCACTTTATTACGGAATTGGTCCCTCGAGCTGACGGACGTCTATTTCCTCCGTTAAGCTCGAGGGTAAAATGGTCTTTTTACCATTTTTTTAATTAATTATACATTTTTTCTTTTATTTTTTTATTTTTCTGTACATTCTTTTTCAACTGAAAGAAGAGGGGGAGAGAGAGAGAGAGAGCGATGAGAGAAAGAAGAGAAAGAGAGAAGAGATCGAGAGAAGAAGACGGAAAGAACTCTGAGAGAGAGATCGAGAGATGAGAGAAAGAAGATGGAGAACGAGAGTGCAGACGGCGGTGGTTGTTTGTGCGTGAAAACAAGAGGGGGAGACCCTGGAGGGTTCTGTGGTGCGTGAAATCGACAGAGGGGTCGATTAGGGTTTTGTGATGTAGCGAGAAAGGGAGAGGGAAGCCTGGAACGAGAGAGGGATAAGGAGATGCGAGAGAGACTAGGGCGGCGATGGAGGTGGTGGTTCGTGGTGGGGCTGGTCGCCGGAGATCAAACAGATCGAGAGAAGAGATCGGGAGAGAGAGATGCCGGTCTGAGAGAGGGATCGTCCCTGTGCTTCAGAGAAGAGATAAAGATCGAGAGAGGGAGAGGGGGGGATATGAAGATATGAGAGAGACGAAATCGTCGGAGAAGACGAAGTCGCCGGAGAAGACGATTCGCCGGAGAAGACGATTTCGTCCGGCGTTTATTTGATTATCAGAAGCTCGTCTTAATACTTCTTCCATTTCTTTGAATTTTTTGTTGATTTTATATCAATTCTCAATTGGGTTTTGTTTATTTTCGTAGTTATTAAATAAAGTTAATTTAGTTTGGGTTCTTGAATTAGTTTGAACTCTTTACAAGAATTCTCAGGGTTTTTTGAACTCTTTCATCTGGGTTCTTATGAACTCTTGCATCAATCTTGATCTGGGTTTTTGTATGTTGTTATTAGGGGTTTAATCCCCTTCGATTCAAAGTTTGATTTTGTTGGTGTTCTTCATTGTGTTCATGATCTTGTTGATTTATAGTGTATGATTAAGGTGGATTTGTCAAATGTTATTTGTGTTCTTTGAATTGAATTTGAAGTTTGATTTTCTTGGTGTTCATGATAATCTTGAAGTGTTCTTCTTCATCTTCTTCAGATTCAAGAAAAGAAATTAGAAAAGAAAAGAAAAATGATATAATTAATTAAAAAATAGAAAAATAAATGAAAAATGGTAAAAAGACTATTTTACCCTCGAGCTTAACGGAGGAAATAGACGTCCGTCAGCTCGAGGGACCAATTCCGTAACAAAGTGCATACCACAGGGACCAAAACAGTAATAAATGAAGTTTATGGACCAATTCTGTATTTTTTGACAAACCACAGGGACCAAAACAGTAATTTACTCTAAAATTAAATCTTACAAAAGTACATGAAAACATAAAAAAGTACAAGAAACTTATCTACAGATTATATATGGTTTTAATAGATAAAATATTACAGAATTATAAGAGAGTTTATCAACACATAACTGAAAACAAAGAGTTCATTAAAAGGTAGTCTAGAAATCTTAGAAGATCGCCTCTTTTTGGTCGAAATTTGAAAGGACATTTCAATTCATATCAATTGCACTTTTCTTTTCCTTACCTTTTTGAAGTTAAAGTCTCTTAA
The DNA here is from genome assembly GCA_033807775.1 of Saussurea involucrata. Lineage (NCBI taxonomy): Eukaryota > Viridiplantae > Streptophyta > Magnoliopsida > Asterales > Asteraceae > Saussurea > Saussurea involucrata. The sequence goes on from CM066316.1 coordinate 33,151,788, forward strand.
TTAATGTTGGCATATCCATGGCATTATGCACTACTTCTCCAAGTGTATCAACAATTATTACAAAACAAAACCTTTTTACCTTTCTACTTTATAAAACATTAAACAAAATAATTAAATAAAAATTTAATCGTTTAGGTAGAAATTTAATCAAGTAACCGTATTCATACGTAACTAAATGTACCCATTAAATTACATTTGGAACGTATAGTACAGTTTGAAGGGCGTCGAATGTAAGTAAAGTTCTAAATGACGTGAGACGTGGCGGCAAGGCCAAGCCTCAAGCCTTAGGAGTCATGGTGAAACTATGACGTTTTCAAGATATGACTTATGACGTCAAATTTCTAATTCATATATAGTATTATATATAAAAAAAACATATGTTTTGTAGTGTACTCAATGAGTCAATAGTAATAAGCAAGTTAAATTAAGTTATATATTAAAAAACATGCAAATAAGACATTAAAAATGTAAAGAACAATCAAATATTGCATTACAAAAATTGAGCATTAGATCGTGGCGTGTCACGGCTTAACATGGCGTGAGATACAAGTCTTGGTGTCATGGCGTGCCAACAGGACCATGCGACGAGTTTTTTAGAACATTAAATGTAAGTGAATCCTTCTTTAATACACCCGCATATATGAGCGGAGATTGATGTTGTTTTCGTGAAGAATTTCTAACTTTTTTTTATTTCATAAACTAAACAATTAATTCAAAATAAGCCACTAAAGATTTCTAAAACCCTCCTTTTATTAGTTGTTAAATAGGATGATAAGATTTTAAATGATGCATATATCTTTGGAAATTTAGGATGATTATAATATATATATATATGATGAAATTTAGGATGATTATAATATATATGATTATAGCACTCTCATAGTACACGATTGATATTATCGAATATATATAATATATCCCAATTTTTATATTATATTTCTTGTTGTGCTTTATATATTCTGAAATCTTGCATAAAAATATTAATACAATAAATGTTTATGATTTTTTAACAGGCGGTGTTTGGGTCACGTTCTGAAACAACATACCACTAATAAGCCACAAATTCAATATTTAATTAAAATAAATGTCAAAACGGCCCCATAATTGTCACCTACATTCAAAATCTTGAAATAAGAATTGGGTTTGCAGAATTAACCCTATTGCACTTGAGAAATTTAATCTAAAACTAATAAAAAGGAAAGGTCCTCTACTTCTCCTAGACGCAAGCTTCCGCTCACATCTTTCCTTTGCCCTTACTCGAGCCCTCAACCACCTGCTTACCTGAAAAAGGTTTTACATTTTTGAAAAGCGAGGGCTAGACCATGAGGTCTAGTGAGATCCCTCAAGATGACAACATCGCACCACACATAATAATTTACAAGAGTTTAAATTAAACATTTAACAACTACGCCCTTAACAGTTAGGCAAACACATGTATACTGATTGACAGTGCTTAGAATACACCTATAGACGTGTGCTACCTAAACCTCAACGCAAGTATACGATGAAATCTAATATCGTCTTTCAAGTAATAAATTGGTAAAATACCAGATATCGTTCCCACAGAGATTGGAGTAAAAAGTTAAATAAAAAGTAGAAGAAGAAAATGATTTCAGATGGCGAATTCGGAAGAGATTGATTTGATTGTTTGGATTGTCACTTTGATTATGTTAACAGAGAATAAAGCAAGTACGGGTGTAAAACTTCAAGGTGGGACTTAAACACAAATTCCAGCGGGCCATGCTGCAGGGATGCTGCAGCATGCAGTTTTGTCATAACTCGATCCATGTAACACCCTAAAAACAGGGCCAATTTAAACCTTGAATAATACACAAGTTATGATCATATGATCATAAAACTTCAAACTTTGATAACCTGAGGATCAATTGTAAAGGTTTTTATATACAATGCATCTAACTCAAATAACCTATTAATCTAATCATACATCATAATCAGATTAACTAAGTTATCTATTTTTTGTCTCAAAAACATCAAAAGAATAGCTAGATCATCCGTCATCTTTAAGTTTGAATCTTTCCAAAAGTTCTCATCACACATCCCTGCTTACTTCCCGGAGCTTGTACCTGGTAAGAAAAATCAACTTGAAACATTAGGCTTTCGCCTAGTGAGAACATTCGTTTCAATAATAACATTTGCAAAAACAATGTAAACAAGTTACAACAAACCTGATTACTCCTTTTCTTAGCGTATAACAACTCCTTTCACTACTGGGAATCTACCCCACTTCTATAATTATGACTAATTCATCTAGCCATAATATTGCTACCAAGAGTTTACCACGAATAATCCCATATTCAATGGTAATACTCTTATTCAAGAAATTACAAGTCAAAAGCTGCCTATTTCTTAATCCGGAAGTAAAGATTACAATTTACTTTATGCCTATCTCTAATCTTCCTTTCACAATTTGGGAAATCTCTGATCTTCCCCATAAAAATGGAAATCTCCGATCTTCCATTCGAAATGGGAATTACAAATCAAAATCTGCCTATTCCACATTTCACGTCCTCCCCACCTCAGAATCAATGGCCCCAATGGGATTTAATATATCGCGATTCACAACCGGGGCCCCCGATGATTCAAGGTACACTTATTCCTAGAAATTACATCATATAGTCAATGGCTAGTAATCGGTTCCCATTAGACCGTACTAAGTTGCCCCCGATGACTTGATGACAGCTTCTAGGTAAACAAACATAGTGCCTATGGATCCATTACACTTTACTAACGTATCTGCATATCAACATATTACAGCTCATAACACATTCTCAAATTTAAGAATACTAGATAACCTATCGTATCTTCATCCTCAAATGCCCCCCCCCCCCTCCCCCCCCTTCGGCGACTTAGCACGGGGGTAACTTAAATTTTCCGGACAACAGGAGTTTTCCGGGTAACTTAAATTTTCCGGACAACTAAACCTTCCGGATACATTTCTAATCCGGACGACATCCGGATACTAAAACCATCCGGATACCATCCGATAACTATTTCCATCCGGAAAACTAAAGCAATTTTGAACTTATCCGGTATCTTGCTACATCCGGAAACATTCATCATTTGGGGTTTTCCGGACACGACGATTCATCCGGAAAAGTCGGGTCTGCGGCCTAAAATTTGATCTATTTTCATATCTTTTCGATTCAGCTCATTCCAAACCATCCCATACAGTTCATAACCAATTTATATAACTATTTCACGGTTTAATTTAACATGAAAACACTGATTTAAGCAATGAACAAATGAACTCACCTTAAGTTTGCAAAACCCACTTCTTGCACAAATCTGAAACTTCAATCTGCTGTTTATGATTCTGAAAATCATTCCAATTCACAGATTTGTTTACAATCAAAAAGCTACAACAGATTTTATCAACAACTAAACTCAGTTTCTTACCAATTGAAGACCAAAATCTTGCTTTTCTTCTCTTTTCTCTTTTTCTCCTTTTCTCTCTTTCTCCCTTGATTCACCAAACCGACCCAAAAACAATCTGAGATAATATCTCAGCTTTCAACTCCTTAACCACACGCACATTTCCACATTTTCTCAATACACCCTCTAGTTCCATTATTTCCAAAAGTAGCACCAAACTTTAATCTCTTGTATTGTAACCCTATTGAATTATAAAATTTCCATTTAATTCAAGGTTTACACAAAATACAATTACATTCCAAATCTCGTTAAATTACTATTATTGAAAATTCAGGATGTTACAATCCACCATCTATTTTGAGATTATTCCTCTCGGACTTCAGTATTTCCACTACTGTTTAGATTCAACTAGACACATCTCTGTGTAGTCTCCATCTATTTATAGTGGGGAATAAAGTTCTCAAAATATATGGACGACCAAATCTCTTTGTATCAAAAACCGCTCTCTCGAGCTGATTCCCATATCATTCAAGTTGGTGTGTTCCAAGTGGCTTATCTCTAAGTCCACTACACTTTAACACTTTAGATTAGTGACCACTTGTCGAGAATAAATCAATTTAGAAAAACATGGATGATAATTGTCACTTTTATCAGTAACTCTCTCAAGTCTACTTCCCATATCATTCAAACTGACGTGCATTCAGTGCCTTATCTCTAAGTCCACGACACTTTAACACTTTAGCAAGTGATCAATTCGTCAAGAAGTGTCATTGGTTTTATAAAACTTAAATGAAATGGTGGAACATTGTTATTGCGAAACAATGTCCACTTTTCTTTGGTTTTAAATCCCACCTTTTCGTTTCACACCCGAACTAATAAAATTAGCTACTCATAACGGAAAGTAAATAAAGCGATAAATGACGTAAATTAAATTGCATAAATGTAAATAACTGAAATGTAAATGACAAGAATAATAAATGACTAGAAATATAAATTACAATAAATAAAAGGCAAGAAATGTAAAAATGCAAGAAATGTAAATTGTAACTACTAATTGGATTGCAAACTAAAGTCAAGAGTTTGTCACTCTCTTGAATCTGAGATCATACGATTGTTACAAGTTATCAAAAGTTATATATGATCCTATTAAGCTTCCCCATCCCTTCCCTATATACAAGAGGAAAGGGAGGGGCAAAATAGTAACTTCCCATCAAAGGGAACAAAAGGTACATAGTAGTTCAAAGGCTAAACTACTACAATAATGCAAAAAGGTGATGAAAATTCCAGCTTTCTTTTTCCTTCTAGAAGCTTTAAAATATCAGCAACAAAAAGGGCACTTCGTCTGCCCAAAATAAGCTCCAAGGTCTTGATTGATTAAGTTGTCTGCTGCTGCCATGCTGCAGCATAAGTCTGCACTATTAAAACTGCCAAAAACACTACATATTAGCCATTCTAAGTTGTAAAACAAGTTATCCATTACTTTAGCTCCAATAAACAACAAAGTGTAAAATAAGTAAATTTAATTACTCAAAGTTAGGGATATTAAAGATAAAACGACTCAAAGTGGAAGTAAAAAGACCTAATATGCATTACTAATTAATGCATATCACATCCTCAAACTAGAACTGTTGCTTGTCCCCAAGCAACTAAGACACAAATGTTAGACAACCTAGGGGGGGGGGAAAGGTTGTATTTAAAATCTTTTACTTTCAAAAATTCTTTTATAAATAAATACAGAATAAATAAAGCAGAGTATAGAAATAATAAATATACAACAATTATATAAACAGATATAATTAAAATGCACAGCGGAATAAATAAAGAGATAAAGGTTAGAGATACTTGACACGGAGATTTACTGATTTACCACCAACTGTGATAAACCAGCAGCCGAGACACTTCCCGACACGATCCAATAAATGTATTCTTTACGGTAGAATACAAACCAAATACAGAGCAAAGTAAACGGTTCTCTAAGCCTCAGCTTATTGAGATGTACAGGATCACACACCCGTTATTCAAATACTTACAAGAGGAGTATAACTCACAATGGGTAATCACTCTTGTATAATATCTCACACTTGGATATTTTGTAAAAAAAGTTTTATAAAATATATTATAAATAGATGAGAGAGCTGAGAGTTGCTGTTTGTTGTTGCTGTGTGGTCTGGTCTTGTTGTTCTCTTCTCCAGCATTGAAAGTGCAGGATCTATTCTTACAATCAATATAGAAAGAAGTAATTGAGAATTTGTATGATCAAGCCCAATTGTATTCAATAATGCACAGAATTACAGATCTAAGAGAGAGATCACCTCAAAGATTACAAGGAATGAATACAAGTAATATGGGAAAATCAATCAGTTAGCAACGTAGTGCTAACCACTCTATTTATACTGCAACAAACATCTTAAAGCTACAGTACAAAAAAGAAAGACTAATAAGAACATAACACGTGTCCTAATTAGTTTACACATTACTAAATAACGAAACTCGTCATAAGTTCTGAACAGGTAGTTCAGAACTTCTGAACATTCTTCTGATCAAGCTTCTCAGAACTTCTGACTTCTCTTTCTCAGATCTCTGACTCTTCTTCTCAGAACTTCTGACTCTTCTTCTCAGAACTTCTGAATCTTCTTATCAGATCTTCAACACTTGGTTTATTGACAAAACTTCAGATCTAACAATCTCCCCCTTTTTGTCAAATAAACTTAAACTTTGCATCATCTAATTCTTTCAGAGCAGGAACAATTTTCTGAAGTAGCACATTCCTCAGATTAAGCCTCTTATCAATCTTGTCAATAATTTCTTGAATAATCTCAACTTGCTGATTAATTACTTCTTGAATCATGTTTGCTTCCTTCACTTTCAGCATCTTTTTCTCCAAATTGTGCTTTATGATCCTTAAAGTTCCAGAACAATATTTTGCAGTTTCCTTTGCTCTGAAGAAGATCTTTCCACTTTTGTTCTTCAAAAATACTCCCAACTCTGGATATCTGTGAACACTTCCAGTCTTTAACACCTTTTTCTGCTCATGATCTGTATTGGGATTTGCCAGATAAACACATGACTTTTGCAAATACAGAGCTATTTGGAAATCTGTATAGCAATGCCACCTTAAGATATAGAACATGGCCTCAATCACCACACTTCTTGCCTTCCTTTCATTTCTATCTTTACTTGACTCTTTAAAACATAGAAAGCTGTGTAATCTGTAGAAGTCAACCACTGACAGTTTCTCAAAATCTGCATCAGTGAAATAATAAACCTTGCCATCTTCTCTCAAAACTTCAAAGGATAAGTACTCCATCTTTCTGAATTTCTTAACCTTCAATTCTCTGATTCCAGTGATTAGAAAATCTGAGTAAACGGCTTGCTTTGTTTTGCCAAGACATCTTGATTTTTCAGCCAACCAGATCTGAGTCTCCTTAGACCTATCATAATACACATCCAAGAATTGTACCTCTTTTGGTTTGAAGAACTCAGGCAGATCAAATTCAAGAAAGTATCCATTCAGATCAATGAATATTTCATCTTCTTTGGGTTCAGACTGTTCAGCTTGATCAATATTAGTTATCTGCACATTCTGAGGTGTTGTGTCCTGAACTTCTTCAGCCTCATCTGACAAAATTTCATTCACTTCATACTCAGCTGGGAACACAAAATCATTATGTAGAATCTTTTTGGGATTCACCTCAGATAGCAACCATTCACTACTGTTTCTGATTTTTCTTCTAAAATCCAACCTCCTCTTCACACAGTTTATGCATCTCTTCTTTAAACTCTCTTTTTCAGCATCCATACTTACTTCCATTCTAATCAACAACCAATTCAGAGTTGCATCACTGTACTTCACCAACTCTTTTAATCTGAACAATTCAAGTCTTTCGTGAACCATATATGTGAACCCTTCTGCCTCCATTCCTTCATTCACAAAACCCTTCACATGCAGATCAACTTCTGTTTTCTTTGTGGGAGAACTCAGATTGCACTTTTCTTTTCTTTCTTCTATAGCCAACTGGAAGTCATACAAGTATGTATTTCTGACATAAATACCCAGAAGTCTTCTGCATTCAATTTCTATCAAGGCTTCTTCAGTGCTAGCAAAGAACTTGACTAGAAAGATCTGATCATCAAGAGTCAATCTGTGAAAATCAAATGTAGACATGGAAACCTTTGTATTTCTTTCTTTCAGTGTTTCCATTCTAACGAACATTAAACCATTGAATTCATCTTGTTGAAACATCAGAACTTTCTCGATTCTTTTCTGAATATGCAGTTTTGAGTCAGGAACTCTGAACATATTAGAAGCTTCTGAGTAGACCATCTGAGCTCTGTCATCCATAAAACCATCAATGTTACTTTCCAAAAGCTCATACTCTCCTTCTGTGTAGTAGAGATTATCATATATTTCCTCAGGAAAAATATCATCATGAAATTGTCTGGCTAAAGGTACATCACTTAACTCTAGAATGAAGTCACACAAAGGTTCTTCTAGTCTTTGCAATTTAATCTTTGGAATCTCGATTGGTTTTCTGAATACATATTCAGAAGGCATAAAGAAGTCTTTCACTTTCACATACTCTTCTTCTGTATTTAACTCATCACAAAAGTTAAACCTAAAATCATCTTTAAAATCCTGAGTGTAATCTACAGTTCTGTCTTCTTCTCCCATTAGATCAATGGGTCTTATCACTTTTATTCCTTTATGAATTTTCTGAACACTCAAAGCTCTGACTACTTCATTATGCATTCTTCTGATCAATTCTTCATTCAACCTCCTTTCTTCTGATTCAGACTCCATTGCCCTTTCACTGTTATAAACCACAATATCTGTACACCTGTTTACCACTGTACTTTCCACTATTTCTTCCATTCTCAAATCAGATTCCTCAGTAGCTACAGTTTCATCTGAGTTTCCTTCCATCTCAGTATCCAAGTTCAATTCCTCTGTTTTATCTGATTCATTACTATCAATACTTCCCAACTCCATTTCTTCTGTATCTGAACTGTCAAGCTGTACTATCTGAATCATCTCCTTTAAATTTTCCTGTGTCTGATCTTCTGTACTTTTTGTATTGGCTAAGTGCATGTCTGCTATCTCAAAATCTTCTATGCCAATATCATCATCAGAACTTAACCTTTGTCTTTTCTCCCCCTTTTGATGATTATGAGGATCATTATCATCAAACTTCCTTTTCAAGTTCTGATTAAAAGCAACTTCAGGTTCAGCTTCTGCAATAGGAACAGGATCAAGAGGCTTTGAAGTAGAAGCCAAAGATACATTCAGTGCTTTCAATATAGATTCCTGCATACCCTGCATCTGTTTTAACATATCTTTTTGAAAACCAGACATTATATCCATGATCTCCTTTTTGTGAGAATCCAAGGATTTCTTTACATCATCTACCTTGGTTTCAACAGAGATTAACTTTTTCTCTAACACAACTTTCAAATCTGATACCTCATCATTCAGATCCTCCATCCTCTTCTCCAAATTTTCTACTTTTCCCCCATCTCCTTGTTTTGTTTCTGAATCTTTTCAAATTCAGAAGTTTCTAACAGTGAACCTGAACCAACAGATGGTCCAGTTTTCATGTGCCCAGAGAGCTCATGGCCTGTAGATAACACACAGTCATCTTGTACAACAGATGCACGTTTGAATGAGGCTTTTGTAATGTTCACCTCACCAGGACTTCCATCCAATCCTCGACACCCAACATTAGGCATGTCTATGAATGTTGTTTCAGGAGTACGAAATTCCTGATCTGTGCAAGTGTCAAAAGGAATTTCAGGCTCAATATGAATAGGACTGTGATATTCAGACTCAATGTGTTGAAAAATAAGTTGGGATTTATCACCTCCCTCCAAATGAGTTTGGGATGGTTCCCCGGATTTGTGTGAAACAGTAGCATGTTGAAATGCTACTGAGTGGGTATGGATGGGTTGTTCAAGATCCACCACTAGGTCCATGGTGTTTGTTTCAATATTGGACACCAAGAGATGTGAACCAATAGCATGTGTGGTTACCTGGTCAAGATTAGCTGGTTCAGAGGCATCTCTTTCTGTTTGAACCTCTGTTAACAATCTCTCATCCTCACCACTCTCATTCTGTTTTTCCTCACTGAGTCTAACCAAGCTCTCAGAATTTTCCCCCTCAAGTCTCTCAGAATGTTCACCCATCTGAACATCCTCCCCCTCTCTAATTCGACTAGACCCCTCACCTCTCTTCTCAGGTTGGTCCTCTTGGGTAGGGATTTGAGGTAATTCAATTCCCATAGAGGTGCAATAAGCTTTTAAAATCTCACTCTCCCTTGGAATATAGTTCCTAAGTGATTTTGGCAACAGTTTATGATTGGGATAATTTTCAAGTCTTGTTACTGAGGTCATCTTACCCAAATAAAATGTAGGACCATGCTCTTCATTTGTTCTTCTTGAGATTGTTCTGTTTTCCTGCATGGCATACCAAATAACAATTTGCCAGTACCTTATGTAGGGAATGTATGTCAGTGGAGCATCCTTTGTCTTCTTCTGAATTGCTTTCTGATTCTTCTCAAATGTATTCTTCATATCTTCCCAAAGTATTAAAGTATAGTCATAATGCCTATTCTTCACTAAACCTTGAAATATCTGAAGAATTTGTTTAGAACCTTGATCAGCAGAACTATTTTTCCCTGACAAACATTTATTTACCACATGAAAGAAGCAAGCCCAAATAGGTGGTAATTTGTTTCTTCTGAACAAACTGAGAGTCCTCAATCCTTCATTGTATCCCAACTTCATAAACTCTGCTATTAATTCCTCTATTAGGGGTAAATCCTCAAAATCTGTTCTTCTTTGTACATCATCTTTCTCTGGTAGATTCAGCATCTCTCTTAGTGCAGAGATAGATAAGACAAATGTCACTCCTCCAATTTCAGACACAAACTTATTATCTTCTAACCTAAGATATTTCCACCATTGTTGTATGTACTGAACAGGCACATTTTTACTTCTTGTAAACCATTTTCTGTACGGATGATGTTTGAATAACTCCATGATAATTCTGTGTTCAGGCTTAAAACGACTTTCCTCAAACAATATAACACAGTTATTTTCAGATAATTTCAACCATTCACTCTCAGGAACAACTCTTTCCACTAGAATAGATCTATCTGACATAATAGAACCTGCAGCACTCTGATCATGTTCAATATTAACATTTACCTCATCCGCATTTCCTTCAGATTCATCCATTTGTTCATCTTCTTCATCATTTCTTATTGCCCCTTCCTCTGCAACTCTATTTTGTACTTCATCACTTTCCGAATCAGATGAATCCATTATCGATTTTGTAGAATGTAGAGAAATTGGACCACTTCTTCGTATTTCAGACATGATTTAAGAAGAAAACAGATTCAAAGAACTCTGGATTTGATTCGTATCTCACGTTTCGCTCTGGAATTTGAAAGAACTTTGAAATAGGGATTTTAAGACCTATTTAAAATCCGCGAAGTTGAAAGGTTTAACGGAAAAGCGAAATCAATGTTATAACGGAGTCAACACACGTGAAATACCACAAAGGATTTAAATGAAATACGTGGCATTGTCAAACAAATATGAAGCTGACACGTGTTAGTGGATAGAATTTTGACTCAAGTCAAAGATCTGAATAACACGCGCAGATGTTCTGATTCCATGACTCAGAAGAATTTTGCCTTGTAACCAAAATGTCTTTTAAAATCAACTTCTGACCAATATAAAACATTTTGATTATTCAGAAGAGGTTTGAACAGATAAGAAATGAAAACAAATCTTTTAAGCATCACAAAATGATTTTCAAAAGAATTTTGATGCTCCCCCTTGACTTGAGCATGCATTTGAGTATTAATGATACATAAAGATGAGATAACAAGATAATCGAAGAAGCATAATCCATACAGTTGAAGTTATTTGTATTTCTCAAAAATAAATTTTTGAAAGTTAGATTGCTGAAGTATTGACTCAGAATTTCTGACCTTAAGATTTAGAGGTTCTGATCTCAAGACTCAGAAGTTCTGAACTCAAGACTCAGAAGTTCTGAACTCAAGACTCAGAAGTTCTGAACTCAAGACTCCGAAGTTCTGAACTCAAGACTCAGAAGTTCTGAACTCAAGACTCAGAAGTTCTGAACTCAAGACTCAGAAGTTCTGAGTACACTACTCAGACAACTTCACTTAGAAAAATTTAGCATTTTTAAGAAAAAAATATTTTCAACTAGGCAGATTAAGCATTCCTATTTTACATATGAGAAAAGAAAACCTTTTGTGATCAAGAGGCTTTGTGAACAAGTCAGCCAATTGATACTTTGTATGCACAAAGTGCATCTCTATAGTTCCTTTTTCCACATAGTCCTTTATAAAATGATACCTCACGTCTATATGCTTAGTCTTCGAATGTTGAACAGGGTTCTGAGTAATAGCAATTGCACTTTCTGAGTCACAATAGATGGGAATCTTATTAAGCTGATATCCATAGTCCATGAGTTGTGTTCTCATCCACAATGTTTGAGAGCATGAAGCAGCAGCAGCAACATACTCTGCTTCAGCAGTTGAAGTGGATACACAATTCTGTTTCTTTGATGCCCAACTCACTATTTTATCTCCCAAAAAGTGACAAGCACCAGATGTACTCTTTCTGTCCAACCTACTTCCTGCATGATCAGCATCAGTGAAAGCAGTCAATTTGAAGTCAGTTTCTTTTGGATACCATAAACCTAGATCAGGTGTTCCTTTGAGATATCTTAAAATCCTTTTGACAGCCAACATATGTGATTCTTTCGGGTTAGATTGAAATCTAGCACAGAAACAGGTAGAAAACATGATATCTGGTCTACTTGCAGTCAAATAAAGTAATGATCCAATCATGCCTCTATAAAGTTTGATATCTGCTGAAACACCTTTGAGATCAGCATCTAACTTTATGTTAGTTGCCATAGGTGTTCTCATAGAAGCACAATCAGACATTTTGAACTTTTTCAGAATATCTCTGACATATTTTCCTTGATTTATGAAAATACCTTTTGGTAGTTGTTTGACTTGAAGACCAAGGAAAAAATTCAGTTCACCCATCATGCTCATTTCAAATTCAGATGACATGACTTTTGAAAAATTATCACATAATTCTGGACTGGTAGAACCAAATATTATGTCATCAACATAAATCTGAATCAGAATCAAATCATTACCCTGTTTCTTTAAAAACAAAGTTGTGTCAATCTTACCTTTCTTGAATCCTGAACCTAACAGGTGTTTAGTAAGAGTGTCATACCAGGCTCGTGGTGCTTGTTTTAGACCATATAAAGCTTTGTCTAAAATATAAACATGATCAGGGAATTCTGGATCAACAAAACCTTCAGGTTGATGGACATACACCTCTTCATTAAGTTTGCCATTTAGAAAGGCTGATTTGACATCCATTTGATACACCTTGAAGTTTTTATGTGCAGCATAGGCTAAAAATATTCTGATTGCCTCTATTCTTGCCACTGGTGCAAATGTCTCATCATAATCAATTCCCTCTTGTTGACAGTATCCCTTAGCAACCAATCTTGCCTTGTTTCTGATGACAACACCTGATTTATCCTTTTTGTTTCTGAACACCCATTTAGTTCCAATTATAGATTTACCTTCAGGCTTTGGAATGAGTCTCCAAACTTTATTTCTTTCAAATTGAAGCAATTCCTCTTGCATTGCTGAAATCCAGTCTGGATCCTCTAGGGCTTCATTAGCTTTCTTTGGTTCAATTACACTTAAGAAACCAGCAAACATTACTTCATTTGCTGTAGCTGATCTTGTCTTTACTCCTGCTGATGGATCACCTATTACTTGATGAATAGGGTGATTTTTAGTCCATTTGTTAGCACTAGGGAGTACATCAATCTCTGAATAATTGTTGTTTGCATCATTCTCATCAATGATTGCTTGTAATTCTGAACTGTCACCTTGTTCTGACGTATGAGTAGGAGTTGCATCCAAGTTTGAGTTCTGATTAATGAAGTCAGAGTTCTGATTGACTTGTTCAGAGTTCTGAGTACAAGAATCAGAATTCTGATTACAAGGTTCAGAGTTTTCACCACTTGTATTTATTAGATTTGGGCACTCCTCTGATGGACCTTTGTCAGAAATTACAGTTGATTGAACTATTTCTGGAGTCTTATTTTTCATCTCTTTGACCATCTTTGGGTTTTCATATTCTGCATAAGAATCAGAAATTAGTTCACTAAAAGCATCCTTAAACAGTAAATTGAGTTCTGAACAAATAGGATTAGAATTTGTATCAGAAGTCATTTTTGTCTTGTTCAGCATGAGTTCTGAACTGTCTTGTTCAGAAGTCCGCATTCTGGCTTCATCAAAAGTTACATTTATGCTCTCCATCATCCTCTTGGTTCTTCTATTGTAGATTCTGAATGCTTTGGAAGTTAAAGAATAACCCACAAAGTATCCTTCATCTGCCTTTTTATCGAATTTGGCAAGATTTTCTCTGTCTCTGAGAACGTAGCATCTGCAACCAAAAATATGAAAGAATTTGATTAATGGTTTTCTTTTATTTATCAGTTCATAAGCAGTCTTATTTAATCTCTTATTGATTAAAGTTCTATTTTGTGTAAAACAAGCAGTTGCAATTGCTTCAGCCCATAGGAAAGTAGGAAGATTTGCATAAGCCAACATTGTTCTCGCAGCCTCAACTAGAGTTCTATTCTTCCTTTCAACAACACCATTTTGTTGAGGAGTTCTGACAGCAGAAAAATTGTGAGAAATCCCAGAACTTTCTAGAAAATTCTGAAGAGTCTCATTTCTGAACTCCGTTCCATTATCACTTCTGATTTTCTGAACTTGAAGTTGTAAGAGAACTTGAATCCTTTTGATAAAATTTATCAATGTAGTAGCAGCTTCTGACTTAGCTCTTAGGAACTCAACCCACGTGTATCTGGATAATTCATCAACAATCACAAGCATATATTTCTTTCCTCCCATCGACTGAACTGAAATTGGACCACAAAGATCAGTATGAATCATTTCTAATGGTGCTCTGCAAGATGAGTCCATTTTTAATTTGTGAGAACTCTTTTTCATCTTGCCCATTTCACAAGCTGAGCATAATGATTCTTTTTCAAATTTAAGCTTTGGTAAGCCTTTAACCAAATGTTTTGCAACAAGATTATTAAGATCTTTGAAATTCAGATGAGAACATCTTCTGTGCCAAAGCCAGCATTCATTTGCAGTTGATTTTGATAAAAGACAAACTGTATTTAATGTTTTCAATTTTGAAAAATTAACTACAAATAAGTCCATATGTCTTTTGGCCCAGAAGACTTTGACATCATTTTCAGTTAGAATCATGCAACCTGTTATTTGAAACTTAATTTGACAAAGACTGTCTAAAAACTGACTTATGCTGAAAAGATTGTGTTGTAATCCTTCAACATAGAAAACCTTTTGGATAGTTAGATCCCCTTTAGTTAAATCCCCATAACCTTTGACTTGACCTTTGCTATTGTTTCCAAAGTTTACTGCTCCTCCAGCCTTTTCTGTGAAGTTTGATAGAAAAGACTTCTGACCTGTCATGTGTCTTGAAGCTCCTGAATCTAAAAACCACACATGACAGCCCTGCAAAAAGATCAGTTAGGTTTAGGTACCCATTTTGGAATGGGTCCATCTTTGTTAGCTTTGTCATTGGATTTAACATCAGTACCTTTTACTCTCCACTCAAAATCTTTCTTCAAACACCACTTTCCTTGAACTTTTATGAAGTCAGAACATTTTCTGCTTACAAGTTTGTTCAAATTCTTTTTGAGAGTTGTAACTTTTGGTTTTGCTATGTTTTCAACTTTCTTTTCTTTTATCTTTTCTTTCTTCTGAGTCTGAGGAACAAAAATTTTCTTCTTTTCTGTATTTTGAGAAACAGAAACTTTCTGAATATCTTTTCTTATGTATGAAACAGAAGTTATTTTGACTTGACATTTGTGAGAATATTGGAATGAATCATTTTTACATCTAACACAAACAAGATTTTTCTTTGCAAGTGACAATAAATCTGAAACATAGATCATTTCATTTTTATTTATACTGTTCAGAGTACAATTGCCCTTATTACAAGAATTTCTAGCGTTTAGTTCAGAAGTAGATTTCATTCTAAGCTTCTCAAGTTCCCTTTTCAGATCGTTCAACTTTGCAAGATCATCTTTCCTTTTGCTTTCTTCTTTTTCTGAAAAATTCAAGTTCTTTTTGTTAGAAGAATTAGATGATTCACCTTTTTCATATGTACTTGATTCATTAAAGAATTTATCATTTTCTCTTGAAGCATTAATTTTAAAAAGATCATACTCAGTCTTCAGTTTTTCAAGCTCTGTTATTTTCTGAATAAAAATATTCTTTTCTTTCAAAGCTTCTTCAAGTTTAATATCCACTTCACAGAAATCATTTTCAAGTTCATCATAAGTTTTCCTTAAATCCTCAAGTTCTTGACTCACAAGATTAAATCTCTTTTCAAGTTGCAAAAATTCATCTGATTTTGTTTCAGAAAATCCAGTTGAATCAGACTTCTGACTACCTGAGTCAGAGTTCTGATTTACAGACTCAGATGTCTGATCTTTAGACTCAGAATTCTGACTACAAAGTTCAGAATCCTGACTAGAAGTTTCAGACTTCTGATTGACTGTTTCAGAATTTTTACTTGTATCAAATATGCTCTCAATGTCATGATATGAAAAACTTGGTTGTTTATTTTTGTAGCTGACATTTAAGGAATCATACTTGAATTTAGTATCATTGTATCTTGGCTTTTCATCTGTTGGTTTAGAAACTTCTTTCTTAACCTTTTCTTCTGAACCAACTGACTTTTCTGTTTTAGACTCAGAAATTGTCTCATCTGACTTTTTAGAGTTTGGTCTTTGCAAATTGTCAGAACTTGTTATAGAACTAGCAGGTCTTATGAAAACTTCAACAATTTCTGGGATTTTTGGCTTAGAAACTTGAAGTATTGGAGCTCTTTTTAAAATGACATTTTCTTCCAATCCCAATCCCTTCTTTGGATTGTAAAATCTTGTATCTTTAACATTGCTTAATAAAAGATTTAATGTTTGCTGAGTTTGACCTCTTTTCAAATTCAAATCTTCCAATTCTTTGATTTTGGAGTATAAATTCTTTCTTTCTTCAAATAACATATCAAATTTTATTTGTAAATCACCTTTTTCATCCTTTATTTTTGAAAACTCAACTTTTAGTTCAGAAAGCCTTTTCATCAATTCAGAATTTTCATCTTTAACTTTCTGTTTCTCAGCCTCAGATTCTTCATATTGTTCGTTTATTACTTCTTTTTCAATTCTGAATTTGTTAACCAAAGTTCTTTCTCCTTTTATCTGTTTTCTTAGGTTAGCAAATTCAGTTTTCATTTCACCAATCTGTGTCATTAACTCTAATTCAAGTGAAGAATGTACCTCAGCAGATGACTCAGAATCAGCATCTTCAAAATCAGAATCATCCTCATTCCTCATTTTTGCCATATAGCTTCGCATCTGTGGAAAGTTGATATGATCATCTTCATCAGAAGTGTAGTACAGCCAATTCTCCTGTTCAGCCAATAGCGCACTCTCGTCATCTCTCTTCTTTGCAAGCTGAGCCTTCTTCGTGTAGTATTCATAATCTTTCACAACTTTAACTCTGCAATCCTTGGCATAATGGCCAGTTTTTCCACACTTGAAACACAGATTCTTTTCTTTTCTCTCTTCCTTCTCTTCCTTGTTTTCTTCACTTCTCTCTATTCTCTTTTCAATCTTATTTTCTTCTCTGTCATCTTTCTTCTTATAATCTGAACTTCCAGCTCTCTTATAATTTCCTTGAAATCTGCCCTTCCCATACCTTTTGTTGAAAGTATTTGTCAGCAAAGCTAGCTTTTCAGCCATTATCTTGATATCTTCATCATCTTCTGATCCTTCTTCTTTGTCAGATTCCTCCAGACTCGGTATTTCTGATAGATATGCAGTCTTTTTGGGTGCTTTGATTGCTTTGGACTTTGATAAGAACGCTAACTGATCAGCAACATTTTTCTTTTCTTCCACAACTAACTTGACAGAGTCTTCATGTTGATTAAGAACACAGAACAAATCATTTAAGTCTTCTTCACACATATCCTTGTTCATTTGCAGACTTATGGCAAATGATGACCATTCTGAATTTAGACTGTTCAGAAATTTGTAATTTATTTCTGATTTTGTTTTCTTCAGTCCATTTCTTCTCAAGTCATTTAGAATAGTGCAAAATTTACTGTATGTCTGTGTCAAACTTTCTGACTCTTTTGCTTTGAACCTTTCATAAGCATTTATGCTTTGATTTAACTTTGCCTGAATAGATCTCACAGTTCCTAACATTTGCCTTTCCAATTCGTCCCACATTTCTTTAGCTGATGATCCACTGTCAATCCTGTTAAGAACCTCATTCGGGACAGCCAAAGTCATCAAAGTAATTGCTCTTTTGTCAATAGCATGCCTATTTTTCTGTTCAGCAGTGTATTGGGAATAATTCTTCTTTACTCTGGTCGCTGGAATTTCTGGAGTTGTCTCTGTAGCAGGGGTTGCGGCGACATCGATATATACTTCGATTGGACCTTCTCGTATAGAAATCATAAGATTTTCATCGATGTTGTCAAGGAATTGGATCATACGAGTTTTCCATTGCTGATACTCTTCTGGTATAAGAACAGGCGGTTTGGTTTCGGATCCCATGGCTAGATATTCTTTAGAAGACATGATTGTAAGAAAATTCAACAGAAAGACAAATTCGATTTTCTTGATTGAAAAGTAGCAGGTAATTCAAGAATTGCTAAGAATTCAAGAACTAGCCCTAGCAGCGGAATCGAATTTTGAATGAATCAAGAAATCTTCAAGAAATTGATCAATCGATCTTCGCAATCACAATCTTGAACGAATTTGTTTGTTGATTAGCTCTGATACCAATTGAAAGTGCAGGATCTATTCTTACAATCAATATAGAAAGAAGTAATTGAGAATTTGTATGATCAAGCCCAATTGTATTCAATAATGCACAGAATTACAGATCTAAGAGAGAGATCACCTCAAAGATTACAAGGAATGAATACAAGTAATATGGGAAAATCAATCAGTTAGCAACGTAGTGCTAACCACTCTATTTATACTGCAACAAACATCTTAAAGCTACAGTACAAAAAAGAAAGACTAATAAGAACATAACACGTGTCCTAATTAGTTTACACATTACTAAATAACGAAACTCGTCATAAGTTCTGAACAGGTAGTTCAGAACTTCTGAACATTCTTCTGATCAAGCTTCTCAGAACTTCTGACTTCTCTTTCTCAGATCTCTGACTCTTCTTCTCAGAACTTCTGACTCTTCTTCTCAGAACTTCTGAATCTTCTTATCAGATCTTCAACACTTGGTTTATTGACAAAACTTCAGATCTAACAAGCATGCATGTATATATATCAGGAAGCTCCAACGGCATTGTGCATCCGCGGTATACCGCCAAATGCACGCGGTATACCGCCGTCAGAAAAAGTAACTGACACACCAACGGCTACATGCAAAGTTGACTTCTGGAATTACGTACCCGCGGTATACCGGCTGGGACTCGCGGTATACCGCCGTCAGAAAAAGTATTATCAACCAATCAGAGAAGCACACGGAACCTGCCGCGGTATACCGGCTGAATACCCGCGGTATACCGCCAAATGTGTACCCGCGGTATACCGGGTATTCTCCACGGTATACCGGCGTCAGAAAAGACACCTTCCAGGACTGCAACCAAATCTTGCTGGATCTTTTTAAAACAAAAAACTTATTTAGTTAAAATCAATTATGGTTTTTTAGAAATATCCAAGTGGTATATTATTTTAGGGTGTTTATCATTATTAGTTATAAACAATGATGACGACGTAAACACTTCCGTCTTGAACCCTTCAGTTTAAATCTTCGTGTTCTTCAACAACTGCACACTTGGATTAAATTGTTAGATAAACAATAATACGGTGTGTTTGTAATCATCAAAATAAATATATATAAATATATAGAGATGTGGTACACTTGCACCAACAATCTCCCCCTTTTTGATGATGACAAACACAACCGCTAAGCATGAGCATATGCGGTTTCTCTCCCCCGTTTGTCGAAACAAAAAGGGTCAAGAAAGACGGTATGCTACCCCTCGAGAGATGCTCCCCCTCAAAATATGCATATAATTGAGGTAGCATAAACTCATGGGTAAAGAGCTAAAACGCTCCCCCTCAAATTAATAACGATATCAATTTGATTTTATAAAATTTGAGGGATAAAATAAAATGCAAAAAGCAATAGAGACATAAGATATACAAACCAATACGAAACACTTGCACCAAAACGGATCTTAAGGCTTCAATTTTCGGTTAATTTTATGTGAGCAAAAAATTACCACGTATTATGACCTCGTCAGGTAACCACGTATTATAACCTCGCCAGGAAACCACGTATTATAACCTCGGCAGGTAACCACGTATTATAACCTCGGCAGGTAACCACGTATTATAACCTCGCCAGGAAACACGTATTGTATCCTCGTCAGGAAACACCTACAAAAGGCAAAGAAAATTTTTCGTGGTACCCTTTTCTTATGGGTCCTTTTAACAGTTAGTATAAAACATAAACTGCAAATAAAAAAATATGTTGTCGACATAAAACAAACACGACAAACATACAAAGCCATATAAATGGTTTAAAACCACAAACGCATCCCACCGGGATTGTCAACATTAAACATTCCTTTCGGAATCCATTTTCTAACCATTTTTATTTTACGATCGTATTTATCATAGACGTAAAAAGAAGTATGCGGATTAACATTTTTCTTAGGATTCGCAAACTTATTATTATACATAAACGCATGTGATTTTCTCGACATATAATTCACATAATTCATTTTAGGAACATACGGAGGTTTTTGCGTTTTATTTTTAACAACAAATTTAGGTTTTTCAAAAACCTTTTTAATTGGCATACAATCACATTTTTCAATACACGTATTTGAACCAATGCCTTTTCGGCAATTTATACGATTTGATATATTAAGCATTTTAAGCACTTTATCATTGCTACTATTAAAAGCATTTGCTAATAAGTCATTTTTCTCATGCGATTTACATTTAGCATTTAAACATGCAATTTCATTTTCAAGAGACTCGCATTTTGTACATGTAATATCTTCATGTGTCTTTTTATTTAAGCATGCAATTTTATCATTTAAAATATCACAAGATTTGCAAATATCTTTTTCACTTAATTTATTTTCTAATTTAGTGATAATGTCTAAATCATAAGCAGATTTTTGTTTACCGTCATCTATTTCCTTTTTATATGCGGATACGGTTTCTTTTAAATTAGAGATTTCATCTTTATACCTATTTGCAAGAGCGGCCATATCATGAAATGATTTATATAATTCGTCAAGATTATTTTCATCGTCACTATAATAATTATCACAATTATTTTTAGAAGAATATGATGAAGATACCTCATTATCATGGTCGGCCATGAAACAAAAATTTTTGGCCTCATTTATGCTTGCGCTCAACGCGCCTCCAACTAAAGCTTTTGGTGTGTTGATTTGTTTTGCTCGTTTCGGACACACACTCGCATAGTGATCCTTGTCGCCACACACATAGCAAAAGCCTTTCTTTTTATTGGCTTTTTCATCGTCGCTAGATTCGTCATTTTTGTCTTCACTTTTGTGGACGTTGCGACTTTGGTTTTTACCACCACGACGGTAGTCTCCATTTTCTTGAAACCTATCATTATTAGCAAACTTTTTGTTAGATAAAAGTTTAGAAAGTTTTCTTACCAACTTGACTAAATCGTCAAGATTTTCGGGTTCGTCATCCGAGGAACTTGCATCTTCCTCCTCTTCTTTTTCTTTCTCATCTTTAGAGGCAACGACTTCTAAAGCTATGGATTTCTTTTTGACTTGCTCCCGGACCTGATTTCTTTTTAGTGCAATTTCGTGCACTTTAAGATTGCCGATGAGATCATCGAGCTTCATAGTTGCGAGATCTCGGGAGTCTTCCAAGGATGTGATTTTTGCCATCCACTCCGAAGGAAGTGCTCGAAGAATTTTCCTTACATAATCCTCATTAGGATAAGTACGACCTAATCCCTTCAAAGTAGTCATAATGAGGTTAAAACGTTTAAACATTGAGTCGATTGACTCATCTTTTGACATTTCAAATAATTCATAATCATGAACAAGAATATTTATTTTAGAGCTTTTAACTTGAGTATTTCCACGATGAGTGTCGCTCAAGCTTTGCCAGATTAGATTAGCAGTTTTATAAGTATAAACTCTTTCTATTTCATCAGAGGTTAAAGCAGCATATAATATATTTTTAGCTTCAAAATTTAAACAATAATGAGATTCTTCAGCGGGAGTCCAATCTTTTATGGGTTTATCAACAATAAGATCATTTTCAACTTTGGTTGGTCTAAAATTCCCATTTTCTATAATATCCCAAATTTTTTGACTTTTGCCACGAACGTGACATTCAAATAGCTCGGCCCAAATGCCAAACTTTTCAGTATCTATAATAGGAGGTTTTGAAAACAAAACAGTTTGTTGAGCCATTATATAAAAGATATAACTTTAAAAATTTAAACAGAAAAATTTTGAAAGCCCCGCTCTGATACCAAATGTTAGACAACCTAGGGGGGGAAAGGTTGTATTTAAAATCTTTTACTTTCAAAAATTCTTTTATAAATAAATACAGAATAAATAAAGCAGAGTATAGAAATAATAAATATACAACAATTATATAAACATATATAATTAAAATGCACAGCGGAATAAATAAAGAGATAAAGGTTAGAGATACTTGACACGGAGATTTACTGATTTACCACCAACTGTGATAAACCAGCAGCCGAGACACTTCCCGACACGATCCAATAAATGTATTCTTTACGGTAGAATACAAACCAAATACAGAGCAAAGTAAACGGTTCTCTAAGCCTCAGCTTATTGAGATGTACAGGATCACACACCCGTTATTCAAATACTTACAAGAGGAGTATAACTCACAATGGGTAATCACTCTTGTATAATATCTCACACTTGGATATTTTGTAAAAAAAGTTTTATAAAATATATTATAAATAGATGAGAGAGCTGAGAGTTGCTGTTTGTTGTTGCTGTGTGGTCTGGTCTTGTTGTTCTCTTCTCCAGCATGCATGTATATATATCAGGAAGCTCCAACGGCATTGTGCATCCGCGGTATACCGCCAAATGCACGCGGTATACCGCCGTCAGAAAAAGTAACTGACACACCAACGGCTACATGCAAAGTTGACTTCTGGAATTACGTACCCGCGGTATACCGGCTGGGACTCGCGGTATACCGCCGTCAGAAAAAGTATTATCAACCAATCAGAGAAGCACACGGAACCTGCCGCGGTATACCGGCTGAATACCCGCGGTATACCGCCAAATGTGTACCCGCGGTATACCGGGTATTCTCCACGGTATACCGGCGTCAGAAAAGACACCTTCCAGGACTGCAACCAAATCTTGCTGGATCTTTTTAAAACAAAAAACTTATTTAGTTAAAATCAATTATGGTTTTTTAGAAATATCCAAGTGGTATATTATTTTAGGGTGTTTATCATTATTAGTTATAAACAATGATGACGACGTAAACACTTCCGTCTTGAACCCTTCAGTTTAAATCTTCGTGTTCTTCAACAACTGCACACTTGGATTAAATTGTTAGATAAACAATAATACGGTGTGTTTGTAATCATCAAAATAAATATATATAAATATATAGAGATGTGGTACACTTGCACCAACAACAAAAATAAAATGACTCAAATTGGTAAAAGCTTGCATAATGAGAGTATTAAGTGCATACATAGAAATGATAGAAACAATCATGCAAAACATAGCCATCATAAATCCCAAGTACCGTGATCTTGATCTAACAATGAGTATGAACCATAAGCTAGTACCCTTTTCTCTTTGTTATGCTCTACACATCTCACATCTAGGATCAAAAGGACTTTAATGTAACTGGTTCACTCGTTTAGCTCATTTTGTCTCACTTTGCCTTTTTTCTTTTCTTTGCTTCAACATATATGATTTTTCAATTTTTTTGTGGCACTTTTGTGCTCTTTTGTGTTGAAAGCCATGTACTTAGCCCCTATGGGACTTTTATAGTGCTTAAAGGTCACCAATGGAAAAAAATTGAAGAGCTTTGCTCTTTTTTTTTATAATGCTCATGCCATGGTGAACTTTCCCACCCTCAAACTAGAAAGTAACAATGTCCTCATTGTTTATTGGATAAATGTATGGGTGGATGCAAATTTGAGGAACAAAGGATGGCCTCTCTCATGTCCTAGATGTGTGTGAGATATGGTTTAAAATGTAGTCCCAAGCAAAAGGATGCTAGTTCTAGCAAGAACTACATCATTAGATATGGAAACAGGACTTTAGAATTTATTTAGGCTATATAAGTATGCTCAAGTCTATCATCAATGCTCATTATGCAATTAAAATAAAACCTAAAAAACAACAAAACAATCCCAGACTCAATAATAAGAAAATAAACAGAAACATTAGAGCTAAAGGTAAATGGATAAACATGTCCTACTCCTTAGGAGTAGGCTGTATGGCATGTTGTGGTCCTGCTGCAGCATCAATGGCATGGGTCTCCAACTTTTCTTTTAATGCCATGTTCTCCTCTTGCAGCTTTGTCCTCTCTCGTTCCAATCTCCTTATCTTCAGTCCCAAATTCCTGATTTTTAAGCTATGCTTCTTGGATGGGTCAGTCTTTAATTCCTCTCTCAGCTTCTGCCCTTCTTCTTTTAACTTGGCTGCCACCTCAGTCTTTAGAGTATCTATCTTCTCTAAAAATTCTTTCTGTTGCTGTTCCATCAGGCTCTGAATCATGGCATGCAAGTCTTGATCACCCATTTCCTTTTTATCTCTCAACCATGCAACTGCCTTCAGATCAATCTGCCTTGTCCCACCAGATGCTCGTACAATCTGATCATCTGTATATTATGGAACTCCCATCTGGATTAGCAGCTCTATGATCATGCTAGGGAAATACATCTTTCCCCTAGTGTTGGTAGCATTTCCCTTTAAGCTCTGTAGGATGACCTTTCCAAAGTTTATAGTTTTACCCTACATAAGACAAAAAAGGAGAAACATCCTATCCACTGATACTGAGGTATCATGGGTAGTGGGTGAAATACTATGCCTCAAGAAATTAATCCAGACATTTGCATCAGCTTTTAGATCACATGACCTGAAATGTCTTAGCATAAAGTTAGCATGATGGTCCCAATGAGAATGTGGGACTCCTAAGACAGCAGCAACCTCATCTAACACCCCCTTAGTGGCAGTGTTCATCATCTCTCGGTAATCAGTTCTCTTAGGGGGTGCAAAACCAAAGAATGTGTTTATTTTCTTGGCTGTCAGCTTGAAGCTTTTCCCTCTAATCCTAATGGCAGATGTCTGGGCTACAGCAACTTCAGCATAAAGTTCTCTAAGCAAGGTCAGATTATATGATTTAGGGACCTCACACATCTTTCCTAAGCCATGAGCATCCACAACATTTCGAATGAAACTATATTCAGCAATGGTTTGAGGGTGAAAACCCTTATCTATCAATCCTATTTTGTTCCTCATTTTCTGAAACATGTTACAAGCTTCAATCCCACTTAATCCCATGTTCTCACTCCTAGGCCTTGGCACTAATTCAGTTCTAACAGGAGCTGTGGTGGATACAGTCTTTTTAGCCAATTTTTTATGCTGCAGCATCCTCTCCTACATTCTTGTCTACCCTCTTTCATTTTTTAGAAGTCCCCTCCCCACAGTCTTTGTTATGTTCAGCTGCCATTTTACACAAAACCTTAATTCTCTTAAACTTTCTCATAATAGGCTCATTTTCAGAAGATGAGTCCATGCTCATGTTATTTTGTTCATAGGAAAAGTTTAAATCTGGAATGGTAGCTTTTGGACTTGGTGGGTTTGGTTGGATTTTGTCAATGTCAACACCTAACAATCATGCCCATTTATCAATTTCCCCAAGTCTAGTTTCTAACCTAGATGAATTATCACTAACAGAATGCCCTTTTGAGGGAGATTTCTCTTTTTCAGGAGAAAGACAGAGGGGAATGCCCTCTGTGTTTAAATTGTTGGGTTCGTTCTCATCATCAGAAATAGATGTGAGATGCCCTTCATCAAGAAAAATGGAAGAAAATACCTGCGGTTCTTTGAGCTTGCTGAACTGAACATCTTTTTCGGCCTTGGCTTTGATTACATCTTCTGAGGTTGCGATGGTGGTGGTGGAACCTTTGGGTTGAGGGGTTTCGTTAATGGGGGTTTGTGAACTAGGGTTTAGCTCGATTAATTCAGGGTTTTTCTCGATGGTTTTAGGGTTCTGCTCGATAGTTTTAGGGTTCTGCTCGATAGTTTTAGGGTTTTGCTCGACGTGGGGAGATATCGCCGGCGGTGGTGAGTCGGCTTCGAGGTTGACTATTTCAGGTGAGCCCTGGTTCGTCGGTGGTCGCACTACTGCTTGTCGACGGCTGCTTCGACGGAGTGGCTGAGGGAAGTCAGCGGGGTCTCGGTCTGCGAGTCGCTTTACGCGAGCCATTGATCGGTGGTGTTTGATCGTAGCAGAATGGTGGTCGGTGGTGGCGATGGTCGTGGAAGATGGAGTGAGAGCGATGGTCGTGGATGGTGGAGTGAGAGAGATGGAAAAGAAAGCTGAAGTGGGTTTTTCTTTTTGTTGGGAAATAAAAAGACCCAGGTGTCTTATGGGGAGGGTTTTGAAAACAAAAGAGATATTTTGTATTTTATTTTTATTTAGAGATTGTACCTGAGAATCGATTGTTGGGATTTGCTTTAGGGATGGCCTAGTACTTTTTTATCCAAAATTCATCCTTCATAGGGAATGGGTGTTTCAATAAAGTAGGTAGGGTATGATGTTTCAGTAAAGTAGACAAAACTCCTATTTTTGTAGAAAAAATAAGTCTGATATTTTTCCATGTGTATCCCAAAAGAATAAACTTGGATCTTATCTTACTTTCTCCCCCCCCCCCCCCCCCAATTTAATGACTTACTTTTTGGCTTTAAAAACTAGGGCCCATGCTGCAGGAATGCTGCAGCATGATATGCTATTCTTCCATTCTGCAATTTGGCTGCACATATCAACAAACAATTAAAGATACTTATACTAGAAAGCATTTAAAAAAATAAAGCTATGTACAAACGGGATTTCTGAAGCTTTTAGCACAATGTGATCAAATCCATAGAGCTAGGCTCTGGGATGGTTACAGGATCATGGTAGGCTTTTACTCTTTGCCCATTAACCTTGAACACAATGTTATCCTCAGGATTGATTAATTCTATGGCTCCGTATGGGTAAACTTAATGGATGACAAAAGGTCCAGACCATCTAGATTTTAATTTGCCAGGAAAAAGTTTCAATCTTGAGTTAAACAAAAGGACTTGCTGACCAACTTTTAAATCTTTGTGAAGGATTCTTTTGTCATGCCATTTTTTGGTTTTTTCTTTATAGAGCTTAGCATTTTCATAGGACATGTTCCTATGTTCCTCTATTTCACAAAGTTGCAACTTTCTTTTGATTCCAGCATCATCTAAACACATGTTTAGTTCTTTGATAGCCCAATATGATTTGTGTTCCAGTTCTAAAGGGAGGTGACAAGCTTTGCCAAAGACTAGCTTATATGGGGACATACCAATTGGTGTTTTAAAAGCGGTTTTCGTATGCCCATAAAGCATCATCTAAATGAAAGGACCAATCTTTTCTATTTGGCTTGACAACCTTTTCCAAAATTCCCTTTATTTCTCTATTAGAGATCTCAGCCAATCCATTGGTTTGTGGATGGTATGCAGTGGCAATCCTGTGGTGAATGTTATATTTTTCAAGAACTTTTTGTAACAAATGGTTCACAAAGTGGGTACCCTCATCACTGATTAGTGCCCTGGGGGTACCAAACCTTGTGAATATTTGTTTTTGAAGAAATTTCACCACAGTTTTAGCATCATTTGAAACACATGCTACTGCCTCTACCCACTTTGATACATAGTCAACAGCAACTAGGATGTATTGGTTTTGGTTTGATGGTGGAAAGGGTCCCATAAAGTCTATACCCCACACATCAAACAACTCTACTTCTAAGATCCCATTTAATGGCATCTCATTTCTTTGAGAAATGGAGCCACTTCTTTGACATTCATTGCATCTTTGTGCAAAATTGTGGGAATCTTTAAAGAGAGTGGGCCAATAAAATCCAGACTGTATTACCTTAGCCGATGTCCTTTGGCCTCCAAAATGTCCCCCATAGGCTGAGGTGTGACAATGGTGTAAGAATTCTGCCACATCATTTTCTAGAACACACCTTCTCAAGATTTGATCCGCACCAAGTCTAAACAGAAAAGGGTCATCCCAAAGATAAAACTTAGCATCATGGAGAAACTTTTTAATCTTATGGCCAGTGATTCCAGAGGGTCTTATGCCACAAGCAGGTATTTTTCTATATCAGCAAACCATGGTGGTTCAGAATGCTGTAGCATAAGAATCCTCTCATCAGGGAAGGTTTCAGTGATGTCTCCTTCTCCTTTGTCCTCTTTAGGTTTCTCCAACCTAGACAAATGGTCTGCCACTTGGTTGTCTACTCCTTTCCTATCCACAATCTCTAGGTCAAATTCTTGTAACAACAGAACCCATCTTATCAGCCTTGGTTTAGCATCTTTCTTTGAAATTAAATATTTGATGGCAGCATGGTCAGTGTGAACAATGACTTTTGCACCCATTAAATATGACCTGAAATTTTCAAATGCAAAAACAACAGCTAATAGTTCTTTCTCAGTGGTAGTGTAGTTAAGATGAGCATCATTCAAAGTCTTACTTGCATAATAAATTGAATGAAAAATCTTTTCTTTTCTTTGACCTAGGACTGCTCCTACTGCCCAATCACTAGCATCACACATGATTTTAAAAGGTTTTTCCCAATCTGGAGTAATAATCACTAGTGCAGTCACCAAGGCTTTCTTTAAGGCGAGAAATGCATTTCTGCATTCATCATTAAAATCAAATTTGTGGTCATGTTGTAATAGAAGACACAAAGGTTTTGAAATCTTTGAAAAGTCTTTAATGAATCTCCTATAAAATCCAGCATGACCAAGAAAGCTTCTGATTCCTTTAACAGTGGTTGGTTCAGGTAGTTTTTCAACTATTTCAATTTTTGCTTTGTCTACCTCAACCCCTCTCTTGGAAACTACATGTCCAAGGACAATACCTTCTGTAACCATGAAATGACACTTTTCCCAATTGAGGACCAAATCAGTTTCCTCACACCTTTCAAGACTCCTTTTCAAAATTTCCAAACATTGATCATAAGATGAACCATAAACAGAAAAATCATTCATAAAGATTTCTATGGACTTTTCAAGCATGTCAGAAAATATGGACATCATATATCTTTGAAAGGTTGCAGGTGCATTGCAGAGTCCAAATGGCATTCTCTTAAAGGCAAAGGTACCATAGGGACATGTGAAGGTGGTCTTTTCTTGGTCCTCGGATGATATGGCTATCTGATTATAACCGGAGTATCCATCCAAAAAGCAGTAATATTCCTTACCGGCTAACCTATCCAACATTTGGTCAATGAAAGGTAATGGAAAATGGTCCTTTTGGGTAGCACTGTTTAATTTACGGTAGTCCATGCAAATTCTCCATCCAGACACTACCCTAGTTGGGATAAGTTCATTCTTGTCATTTGGGACAACAGTAAACCCTCCCTTCTTTGGGACACATTGGACTGGACTAACCCAAGTACTACTGGCTATTGGGAATATTATTCCTGCATCTAACCATTTCAAAACTTCCTTTTTCACTACTTCTTTCATGACAGGGTTTAGCCTTCTTTGTGGTTCAACAGATGTGAAGTTCTTGTCTTCTAGGATGATCTTATGTTGACAAATAGAGGGACTAATCCCCTTAAGGTCAGCAATGGTCCATCCTATGGCTTTGGTGTGCAACTTCAACATTTCCACAAGTTTCTCTTCTTGATGCAATTCTAAAGTTGATGAAATGATAACAGGCAATTTGTTTTCATCTTTTAGAAAAGCATATTTCAAGTGAGATGGGAGTTGTTTCAACTCCAGGTCAGGCGATGTTATGACAGATGGTGTAAAATTCTTTTGCTCAGTATTTTCCAAAGATTCAAACCTGGCAACCTGTAAGAGTACAGTCTCATCTATCTCCCTATCATCATCATCATATTCCTTATCAATTTCCTCTATCCCACAGGTATGATTAACTCCCTCCTCATGACATGATGATTCAATCACACTTAAACTAGAACAATCTTCCAAATAATCTGGGTATTTTAAGGAATTGAAGACATTAAATGTGACTTTTTGGTCTTGGAGTCTCATAGTCAACTCTCCTTTCTGGACATCTATCAAAGTTCTACCCATGGCTAAAAATGGTCTTCCTAAGAGAATAGGAATATCCTGGTCAGCCTCAAAGTCTAAAATGATAAAGTCTGCTAGAAAGATGAACTTATCAACCTGAACTAATACGTCCTCAATCTTTCCTTTGGGATATGCAACTGTTTTGTCGGCTAGGATGAGTGTGACAGTGGTGGGTCTAGCATCTCTGATAACAAACCAGGTAACAAGATTAAACCATAATCTTCATTGATTGAGAGAAAATGTAGAAGATGATGAATGTAGAACAATTTCTCTTGGAGGCCACACACACACACACTCTTGGTGGCTATACTCAAATGACCTCACACTCTCACAAACCCTAGCAAATGGGGTTTAAATACCCTTTGACCAAACCTAGCTATTTTTACTTTGACATTTGTTGACTAAATACAATTAGACTAAATCTTGGATACATTAGTGTACTAACAATCTCCCCCTATGGATTCAAGATTTAAAAAAAATTATGACGATAGTCTTCAGCTCTTTAATCTTCAGATAGGCTTTATCTTCAAGAATCCACTGTGACGGCTTTAATCTTCATTTAGGCTCTTTTAAAGTCAACAAGTCTTGAAACACGAACTTCAAATCTGTGTAAGGTTGATCAAGGTCTTCAAACAAAATCTTTTTATCTTCAAATCACTGATCTTTGCACCTTTGACTTTTGAAAAATTTCTTCAGTCTTCGAATTATGAACAGGATTTGAGGCTTAACGGTCTTTGAATTTTAAGACATTCTTGAATAATCTTTAAGCACGGTCTGTCTTTGTATCTTCACGCATTTGATCATCTTGAATAATGAACTTATCTCTCGAAAACACTTTATCTTGAACTTCTTTGACTTTGGCAAATATCAACTTTGACTTTCGGAGATTGAAATATTTGAATTATCTCCCTCTTTCCTTCTGTTTGATATTTCTCCCCCTTTTTGATGATTGTGAGCATCATGATCATCAAAATTCTTGGTCAATTTCAGCATTCTCTTTGAGTACCAGAAATAATCTCCTCCATTTGATCTGTTCAACCGTCAATTCCAAAAATGTTTATCCAAATCTTTTCAAATTCAGATAATATAAAGTGGTAACCCTGAAACAATGGATGAATCAGTTAAAATGCCTGTAAGTTGCACAAAGCCACTTAGTACAACGGATGTACTTTGGAAAGGAGCTTTTTGATGTTCACTCCTCCAGGGCTTCCTTTCAATCATCGAAAAACACGAAGGAATTTCTATGAACGTTATGACAAGAAAACATATTCCTTGTGTGTACGTGCAAGTGTAGAAATGATTGAAGCAACTTATGCTAGATAATAATTAGGCTCAAATTGTGTAAACTGTTGAGACAGCAACAAGTTTCCACGGACTCAATGTGCATGAATGAAGAGCGAAGGTGGGGCAAACTTCCTTCTTTTCAATATCCAAACCTTTCGAGTGAAGATTGGATAGATAATATGCTGCATCCCCAAGAAAATTGAAACATTTCTTTGTTGAGAAAGAAATGAGTAGCTGGTGGGGTTTAATGCAAGAGTTGGCATGGGCTAGTTGCCTGTTTCAATGACGGTCACCAAAGAATGTGAACCAATCAGCAATGTGGCTGCCCGGCTCAGAAAGTGGCTGGTGCAGAGTTCTCATATTCTTTTAACTCTGTTCTCACACCCTCTTTCTGTTTTTAATCTGCTCACTGCTAACCAAACTCTCTTTTTCATTTTACCTCAGCATAATGAGATTACTCAACCGGATGAGTTATCTCCCCCACTCTTTGATTTTGACCCCTCACCCCTCAATCACTCAAGGATAACTTCTTGGGTAGGAAACACCGGTTAACGTGGATCCATAGAAGTTCTTTTAAGCTCTCACACTGATTCCAAATAATGTTGTCCTAAAAGATATGTTGCTCAACAGTTTATCTTGAACAAATATGAATCTCAGCTTTTAAATTACATTGTCATCAGAATGTATGCTCCTCAATTATATCATGAAATATTTGAGCATTTGAACGTTGAAGATTTCACACAACAAGAATATTGAATGAATGAAATGAATTTGAAAGGCTTGTTTGTGAATCTGACAATGTATCAATCAGATCAAATATGAAGGATATTCATTAACGCTTAGGGTATCAAAGAATTGAATATTTGTTTATATGAACAAATATAAACAACCTTTGAATGAAACGCTTAAGTTATCACGCTGAATGAATGTATGATGCTCAACAAAATAGGAAATTCAAACGGGAGTATTACCATCGATAAAGTTGTTTCGTTTTGAGACGTGGTAATAACAGAGTCAATATGAAGCTGAACTGGTGTGTATGAATACTTGAAAGTATATAGACAAGACAATATGCAAGTATTAATCTTTGGAAACACACGGTCAGAAATAATGATATAACAACCCGAGATATACATGAAAACATTTAAAACACACTTCTAAAATTATAAAATCTGTTTGAATTAGAGAAGTGGTTTGAACATTTAAGAACACGTTTTCATGCTTGAAAGTTGTTTTTCTTTCAAACAATCTCAAATTGAGTTCAGAAGATACATACAGTTATCAGTATTATCTCCCCCTCAAATTATGATCGACTGATTTAAGAATCGGATAAGCTCCCCCTCAAAATCTGCAAAGATCTTAATTTGACAAACTTGGCACATGTAACAGTCAAAGTCTAATTTTTTTTAAGATTAAGAACGAGTCCTGATCTGATATGATCAGCAGTCAAATTCTCTGAAGTACGGGTTCTGAACTGAATTATTCAGAAGCCATTACGCTCCCCCTACAAAGAAGCATATAGAAAGATTTATCAATAAGCACAAATATATCAAAAGTATAGAATCTCTTCCCCTGAAATTATGCAGATGGTTTCAGCATATATACTCTTCTTCAAATTGCACTCTTCTCTTCTGTTTTCCAGTCATGTGTGTGGTAGTAATTGGGCATTCAGCATCGTACATGATAAACCTACAAAACAAATTAAGTAGATTTTGGTACCCATTGCCAATTGGGTCCTGGCTTGTTATGTGCAGATTTCTTAGAAGGAATACTGTAAGTACCATACCAGTACTGAACATCTTCTTTCTTAACAAAATCATTAGTTCCACAATAAGAACAACATATGTGCTTTTGTGCTAACCTAATCAAATGATTTGCATAATAGATAAGATTAGGTTTAACAAAAGACTTACCTTTCGGAGCATTGTTCTTCTTGTTCACCGTTGGTGGAGGAACAGATGACTTTGGTGCATCTCTTTCAGGAGTAGATCCTTTTACCTTCCAAACCATCTTAACAGGCTTAAAGATAGGAGTATCTGAACTTGAAGCAGCATGGTTTTAGAAAAGATTAGAAGGGCGAATATGATCCTTTGAAGGAGTGCTGGATTTGACAGACTTTGCCAAAGAAAGATGTTCATGAGTTGAACTAGAAGCAGTCTTAAATGAATATTTCGAAGCAGTTGAATCATCATATGGCGATTGAACAATAGTATCGGCACTAGATTGTTCAGATAATTCAACGATGTTAATTGCTTCTAGTTTCTGAACCTTGTCGGACAGAACATTCCTTTCTCGAGAAATCAAATCAAACTTCTTTTATAGATCAGATTTGATCTTCTGCTCTTTCATAGCTTCCGATGCTAAAGCAGACACTCTCCTCGTTAGCTTTGAGATTTCGGCCTGAAACACTTTTCTTTCATCTGAATAGACATCTTTCACACTTTTCGCTTGAAAATCTTTAATTTTCTTCTTTTCAGATTCTTTTATTTCGATGTCTAATTCTTGCTCCAAATTAGATATTTTCAATGAAAGCTCAACAATCTTTGCTTCAAAATATTTTTTTTCAGCATTAAACTCAGACATCTTTTTCTCAAGCTTTTCCTTTTCTAAAAATAAAACTTTTTAAAATCTGAATTTTGATTTAAAAGTTTTATGCATCTGAGCTCAATAGCTTTCTTTTCATCAAAACACTTCTTGGAAAACTCAGAAAATTTCTTTCCAATGCTTGCCCTTTCTTTATCAAAAAATGATATTTCTTTTTGAATATCTTCGTTTTCCTTTCTCATTACTTGTTCAAAATCAAATATTTTCTTTATGAGCTCGACATTCTTTTCCTCTAAAGAAATCATCAGACTTGCTTTAGATTCACAATCACACTTCTTCACATCAGCTTGTGTTTTTAGATCAGAAAGTTGTTGTTGGAGATCTTGATTAGTTTTCTGTAATGTACAGATCTCTTCTTTCAGATTTTCTATCTCCCTTGTTTGTTCAGTTTGAACGATATCGTAAAGTCTTCCTTCCAATCCTATAACTTCATTAAGGAGACTGGTGTTTTTGTCTTTATAATCACGCAAACGATGTTCAAGTTCATTTTTCCTAGCTTCCGAATACGCTAGTTTTGTTTTGCATTCAGTCATTCTTTCCGAATGATACGCTAGAGCCCCATCAAATTCGTTCTTTTTCTTTTTCAAGTTATCAATGAGAATCTCTTGCTCTCGCAATATTTCATTTTTATAAGCAATTGATTCTCTTGATTTCTTCAGTTGAGCAGTCAAATCATCTAACTTATCTTGTTGGACTTTTTGTATATGAATACATTTCACAAGAGGGTCGGAAGTTGACATCATGTCCTTGAGAATAACATTTTTCTCCTCTAGAGACATTGTTACCTGAAATTTTAAAAAACGTCGGATCGTTAACAGATACTTCGTGAGAAGTAGAATTTGTGCGCTTGTACGATCAGAGAAAAACACGATTAAAGTCAGAAAAATATTCTCAAAAATAAAATTTGAAAAACAAATTGTAAATTTGTCTTCAAAAATTAATTTCGGAAAAAATTAATGCGGAAAACTGGACTTTAAATAGTCAAACCTGCAAAATATGAGAAAGATATATCAGTTACGGATAATTGCAGGCAAAAACTGATAAAAACGACAAAAAATGAAAAATAATGAAAAATAAGGACTAAAAATGTAAAAATCTAAAACTTAGAAGTCTACTAAAGCTGTAAAAATCTAAAAGTTTAAAACTACAGGGGCTAAAAAAGACAAACTCTGAAACTTTAAGTCCAGGGACTAAAATTGACAGACTCTGAAACCTTAAGTCTAGGGACCAAAAGTGTCAAAATCTAAAACTTTAACTGGACTTAACGGACTCTTAACGAAAGGACCAAATTTGTAAGAAAACTAACGGAAATATTAACGGACAGTTAGTAAAAGTGACACTAACGGACTAGCTAGGACTTAACAGAACTAGGACCTCAAATGTAACAAAAACTAACGAAAACTAACAGAACTAACAGAAAAAGGACCAAAAAAATAATAAAATTAACGGCACTAACGGAGAGCCGATAGTTACTGTTCATCTCCAATGAGTTGCGACTCCGATGAACACCGGCAATTTTTCCAGATTCCGGCGAGATTCCGGCAAAGTCGTTTTTCCAGCGAGTTTGAGTTGCGACTTCCCGGTGACGTTTGGGTTGCGACTTCCCGGCGAGGTTGCGACACCGATGAAGATTCCGGCAGTAAAAACCGTTTTTCCGGCAACAAAATGCAGAATCCGGCGAGGCAAACCCAGTTTCCGACGAGACCTTCAACACACTTTCCTTACTTATTTCTTGATGGATTTCGATGGAGAAACTTGAAATCGACTCTAAAATCACAGGCAAACGGATCTGTGACCACAAATACGATTAAAATGCCATCAAACATAAAAATCGATCAAGGAACTAATCGATGAACACACTTTCTTTTTCAGATCTGGAAAAACTCAAAGTCTCGATTTAGTTGTTTAAAATTGATTATGGAGGCTATAATTAGTTCGAAATCAAGACAAAATAAGATATGTGGAATTCAGATCCATCGAAATACTCCCAAACTTGAGAATCGAACACCAACATTCAAGAACAATGAAAAACACGATATACAGCTGTCGACTTTTCCAGATTTCAAAACAATTGATTTGATGATGTTTTACAAATGTGAGAGTTGTATACTATTCCAAAACATCAACAATGTTGATTTGTGGAATCAAACAATCAAAAACATAATCTAAAAACAAGAGTTAAACAACATTTCATGAAAACCCACGATGAACAAACTTTTATCCACTGTTGAAATTTCAATTTTCAAAAATCTCTAGTTTGTTGCTGAATATCAAATATGAATGTGGTAATCCTTTCAAAAACAACAAACTAAATGATTTGTGAACTAAATTTGATCAGAACACAACAAAATATCCAAAATTCTTGAAAATCTTCAATAAAATCTCAAAAACCCAACAACTCTTCAATTTCTTCAAAAAATTGATAAAAAAGTAAGAATGATGCACAAATTCAACTCTGTTAGGCTCTGATACCAATTGAGAATAATCAGGTAACAAGATTAACACATTAAGCTCATTGTATATTGATTGAGAAATGTAAAAGATGAGAATGGGATACACTTTCTCTTGGAGGCCACACACACACACACACTCTTGGTGGCTATACTCAAATGACCTCACACTCTCACAAACCCTAGCAAATGGGGTTTAAATACCCTTTGACCAAACCTAGCTATTTTGACTTTGACATTTGTTGACTAAATACAATTAGACTAAATCTTGGATACATTAGTGTACTAACAATCTCCTATTCCTAAGCTTTTGAAAATGGACAAGGGCATAAGATTGACACTCGCTCCTAAATCACACAAGGCTTTTCCAACTTCTTTCCCACCTATTGAACACGGAATGGTAAAACTCCCTGGATCTTTAAGTTTAGGGGGAATCTTGTTGGTTAGGAGGGCACTACAACCTTCAGTCATGGCAACAGTTTCATACTCAGTCAACTTCTTCTTTTTGCTTAAAATGTCTTTAAGAAATTTGGCATAACTAGGCATCTGCTCAATTGCTTCAACAAGGGGTATGTTGATATGCAATTGTTTAAACACATCCAAAAATTTCTTGAATTGCAATTCTTCCTTATCATTCTTTAGCCTCTGAGGATAAGGAACATAACGAGGAATTGGTTCAATTATGGTTTTCTTTGTTTGTGTTGAGATGGACGGGTGGACTTCCTCCACCCTTAAACTAGGATCTTTTATGCCTTTTGTTAGACCATCTTTGATTGGACACTTAGGGTTGGACTCTTTACCTTCTATTATCTTTTCCTTAGGGGTCTCAGGTGCTAATCCTTCTATGGTTTGAAATGGCTCTTCAACAATGGTAGGCAATGCTGCGGCATGATGTTTAGACAATGAGCTTTTTTCAGAATTGGTTTTGACTATTGGTCTACTCTCTTTGTCTAAGGCTACATCTAGGTCTTTCCCACTTATAAGAGTCACAGCTTTGATATGTTCCTTTCCTGAAGATCTAGGAACTTCAGTGTTACTAGGTAAAGTACATGCAGGTCTGTTATTTTGGTTAAGTGCAATTTGACTGACTTGTGTCTCTAGATTTCTTACAGCAGCATTGGTTTGGTTGATAGTAGCATTGGGTTGGGTGCTAAAACTTTTCAGCATTGCTTCCAAGGAAGGTTCTGCTTGTGAGGAGGTTTTGTTTTGAAAAGGTGGTTGGTTATTTTGAAAACCTTGATTTTGATTGTTTTGAAAACCTTGGTTTTGATGATGATTCCCTTGATAATGGTTTTGAGAATTGCTTGCTTGATTTTGGAAATTTGAAATCCCTTGTTGCTTTGGTGGGGGTGGATTCAAACTAGGACTGGTCCATGAAAAATTTGGGTGTTGCTTCCAACTGGCATTGTAATTGTTAGAGTAAGGACCATTTCTATTTTGAACATAGTTAACTGATTCAGAGTTTTGAGGACAATGTTCATAAGAATGGTCTCCACTGCAACAAACACATTCCACTGAGAGGACAACTGGAGTAGGTGTACTGGCAGTCGGTTGTGTTCCCTGACCGGTAGTTATGATTTTAAGCATATTGGTCATAGAAGCAAGTTGAGCTGTCAGTGCAGTGTAAGCATCTAATTCATGCATTCCAGCAGTCTTCTTTGTACTTGGTGCCCTTGGATCTGCCCAATGCCCATTGTTCGTGGAAATCTTTTCAAGAATTTCATACCCGAAATTATAGGTATTGGAAGTAAAGGCCCCTCCTGAAGTCGCATCGAGCATTTGTTTTGCATTGGAATCAAGTCCATTGTAAAATGTCTCGAGTTGAATACAGTAGGGAATGCCATGGTGAGGGCATTTCCTTAATAATTCCTTAAACCTTTCCCAAGCATCTGGAATTGCTTCATCGTCCATTTGTTTAAACATGCAAATTTCATTTCTAGACTTAGCATTCCGGGTAGGTGGAAAATATTTTCTTAAAAATTTCTCAGCCATGTCAGCCCATGATGGTGTAGAACCTGGTGTCAATGAATTAAACCAAATTTTTGCCCGATCCCTTAACGAAAAAGGAAACAGTGTGAGTCTCAGAGCATCAGAAGATACTCCAGGAATCAGAAAAACATCGGTGATCTCTTTAAAAGATTTTAAATGTGAGTGTGGATCTTCCGATGGAAATCCGGCAAATTGACCATTGGCTTGAAACATGTGAAACATAATGGGTTTTGGTTCAAAATGTGTTGTATCCATGTGAGGCTATACAATTTCTGAATTTAATTGCTCAAAGTTAGGAATTGCATAGTCCATGATTCGCCCATTTTTGGAGTTTGCAAGATCAATGATGGTTAATGGTTCATTTTGGTCATTTTCACCATGAGATTCCTCATCATTATTTTCATTACCAAATGGTTGCTCTTGAAAGTTATGAACTTGATGATTTCCAAAATTTGGCGGTGGATTTCCAAAATTTGGCGGTGCCCTAGGATTTTCCAAGATCGGGGGTCGCACTTGGTTTTCTACCAGTGGTGGTCTCATCTGGTTTTGCGGCCCTCTAATGTTGTCTATGATGGGTGGTCTTGGTGGACTTCCTGGAGGTCGTGGTTCTGCAACGAATGGTCGTAGATGTCTACGCTCAAATCCGGGTGGTGCATCCATATCGGGAGGATCCATAGAACTTGAAGCTCTTTGTAACCTCCGTCTAAGATGAAAGGTTCTTTCTATGTCAGGATCTAACTCAAAAAGTTCCCCACGTTGGATTCTTGGCATACACTACAACCACAACGAACGGTGCTAGAAAAATCAATTCTTTTTAAAACTTTTTAAAACTTTTAGCTTTGCCAATCCCCGGCAACGGCGCCAAAAACTTGACAGTGCTTAGAATACACCTATAGACGTGTGCTGCTTAAACCTCAACGCAAGTATACGATGAAATCTAATATCGTCTTTCAAGTAATAAATTGGTAAAATACCAGATATCGTTCCCACAGAGATTGGAGTAAAAAGTTAAATAAAAAGTAGAAGAAGGAAATGATTTCAGATGGCGAATTCAGAAGAGATTGATTTGATTGTTTGGATTGTCACTTTGATTATGTTAACAGAGAATAAAGCAAGTACGGGTGTAAAACTTCAAGGTGAGACTTAAACACAAATTCCAGCGGGCCATGCTGCAGGGATGCTGCAGCATGCACTTTTGTCATAACTCGATCCACCATCTATTTTGAGATTATTCCTCTCGGACTTCAGTATTTCCACTACTGTTTAGATTCAACTAGACACATCTCTGTGTAGTCTCCAGCTATTTATAGTGGGGAATAAAGTTCTCAAAATATATGGACGACCAAATCTCTTTGTATCAAAAACCGCTCTCTCGAGTTGATTCCCATATCATTCAAGTTGGTGTGTTCCAAGTGGCTTATCTCTAAGTCCACTACACTTTAACACTTTAGATTAGTGACCACTTGTCGAGAATAAATCAGTTTAGAAAAACATGGATGATAATTGTCACTTTTATCAGTAACTCTCTCAAGTCTACTTCCCATATAATTCTAACTGACGTGCATTCAGTGGCTTATCTCTAAGTCCACGGCACTTTAACACTTTAGCAAGTGATCAATTCGTCAAGAAGTGTCATTGGTTTTATAAAACTTAAATGAAATGGTGGAACATTGTTATTGCGAAACAATGTCCACTTTTCTTTGGTTTAAAATCCCACCTTTCTGTTTCACACCCGAACTAATAAAATTAGCTACTCATAACGGAAAGTAAATAAAGCGATAAATGACGTAAATTAAATTGCATAAATGTAAATAACTGAAATGTAAATGACAAGAATAATAAATGACTAGAAATATAAATTACAAGAAATAAAAGGCAAGAAATGTAAAGATGCAAGAAATGTAAATTGTAACTACTAATTTGTAACGTCCCAAAAATTACAATAAATTTTAACTTTTAAAAATACCATTTTATTAAATAAAACCATAAATGTTTAGACTCAAATAAACGTTTCACCAAAAACCGTTAAGTTAAACAACCAATCCAAACTAACACAGCGGAAAATGTAATAATTCTAAACTTAGATCTCAGAATAAATAATAACAAAGATCTTCTCAATGCGCCAGTGTGTACCGTCACGCCTTGCTTCCACTCGCACCTGAAACAGTAATTTATAGGGAAAGAGTAAGCACGAAGCTTAGTGAATTCTACCACCTACGCAGGTAGCAATCACACATACATCGCCCCTACTCGCAAGTAGGCAAACAACACCGCAATTACAAGTATAGAAACAAATCAAGGTTTAAACATGTAATCACATACCTCGGTCCCACCGAGCCCTCGGTCTCCCCGAGTTCACACGACACTTTTACACAATTCCTCGGTCTCCCCGAGTTCACACAACACTTTTACACAATTCCTCGGTCTCCCCAAGCCCTCGGTCTCCCCGAGTTCACACAACACTTTTACACAATAAAACATTTAGCTGACTAAAAAGCGCACCAGACAACTCATGATAAAATGCTACCAAAAATATTCTCCCAAAATTCTACAACACAATCCATATAAGGATTGGAAACACATGAATTAGATAATGCAATTTTTTTTTAAATCAAACTTTGTGCATGACTTAGTCGGCATTCTACGTCTCGACTCGTACTACTCCAAATCCCTCCGGTCCACTATCGTCATCCGGACATTTACACCTCTTAGGCAAGTTGGGAAATTACGTCCAATAATCCTTACGGCTTTTCCTCAATTCAAAGTCGGCTCCATAAGCCCATGATTCTAGCACAATCATCAATCTTGACCCGAAATGGCCTACTTAAAACAAACCTCATCCTTATCATCACTCCAAGGGATTAATACTAGAATCGTCCTTCTATTCCAACGACTACTAGTTTAGAACCTTCATCACTACCCCAACGATCATCTCCTCAAGCAAAATCAAGTACACACCTGTACTAGTAGGTTCACTATTGTTGTTCCTCCTTGTGATGGCTATTCTGGGTAGATATTACAACGAGTTATTAGCACATAATAACTCACACTAACGACGCTCACGCTCAACTCCTTGGATTCCTCGTGACTTTCCCCGACTCGAGCACGGATCCTGTGCTTCAGATAGTAGGAGCTCTACTACTACCTTCCACACCTATCCTCACTCGTTTCGAGTCCCGTCCCGAAGTGCCCAAGTATTTCCTTGCCGAAAACTATACACATATGCCCGCACCGGCATATGTACACACTCTTCCTAGCTCCCTAGGAATTCTACCCAACTCCACTACCCTTGCTATGACGAAATCCCCACTAGTCATGACGAGTCGCCTCACGAATGCACAGTCGCACACAGTGTAAAACCAGATAGACATTCGAATATAAGATTCTATCCTACAACGGTTGGACTCAAACAAGAGCTGCGCAATAGAACTAAATCCGACATTCTAAGGCTATTCGGTTCCTACCGCATACAACCTATAGTGCATTCACTTAACAACCTATCAAGGCTAGCATAAACTCCTATTAGAAAGCAACAAACATGCAGTACAGTGTAATAAGCACCAAGCAATCTAGCATACATACTCCTATGTTCTAGAAAGCAACCTCGCATACATACTCATATGTAAACACTCTTCCCAGCTCACTAGGAATTTCATCTCATCCCA
The DNA here is from genome assembly GCA_033807775.1 of Saussurea involucrata. Lineage (NCBI taxonomy): Eukaryota > Viridiplantae > Streptophyta > Magnoliopsida > Asterales > Asteraceae > Saussurea > Saussurea involucrata. The sequence continues at coordinate 33,193,693 of CM066316.1, forward strand.
CTACCCTTGCTACAACGGAATCCCTATTAGCCATAACGAGTTGCCTCGCGAATACCCAGTCGCATACATCGTGAATCAAATAGACATTTGAATACAAGATTCTATCCTAGAACGGTTGGACTCAAACAAGAGCTGCGCAATAGAACTAAATCAAATATTCTAAGGCTATGTGATTCTTACTGCATACAACCTATAGGGCCTTCGCTTAACAACCTATTATAACTAGCATTAATTCCCACTAGCAAGCAATCAACATACAAACCACATAGGCAATCTAGCATGCATACCCTATGATCTAGAAAGCGATAAATACACTAAGTACTGTACCTTTCCCTTTGGCTCCGGCTGACTGTACACACTGCGCCCTCGATCACCGTTTCCCAAACTGGTTTTTCTTTCTTTTATTTTCCAAAATTTTTAAGAGAAGAATTTCATAGCCGCAACTTGAGATTATACACACCGAGATGCGTTTGATTCACTCAAGCTGTGCTCTGATACCAAGTTGTAACGTCCCAAAAATTACAATAAATTTTAACTTTTAAAAATACCATTTTATTAAATAAAACCATAAATGTTTAGACTCAAATAAACGTTTCACCAAAAACCGTTAAGTTAAACAACCAATCCAAACTAACACAACGGAAAATGTAATAATTCTAAACTTAGATCTCAGAATAAATAATAACAAAGATCTTCTCAACGCGCCAGTGTGTACCGTCACGCCTTGCTTCCACTCGCACCTGAAACAGTAATTTATAGGGAAAGGGTAAGCACGAAGCTTAGTGAATTCTACCACCTACGCAGGTAGCAATCACACATACATCGCCCCTACTCGCAAGTAGGCAAACAACACCGCAATTACAAGTATAGAAACAAATCAAGGTTTAAACATGTAATAACATACCTCGGTCCCACCGAGCCCTCGGTCTCCCCGAGTTCACACGACACTTTTACACAATTCCTCGGTCTCCCCGAGTTCACACAACACTTTTACACAATTCCTCGGTCTCCCCGAGCCCTCGGTCTCCCCGAGTTCACACAACACTTTTACACAATAAAACATTTAGCTGACTAAAAAGCGCACCAGACAACTCATGATAAAATGCTACCAAAAATATTCTCCCAAAATTCTACAACACAATCCATATAAGGATTGGAAACACAAGAATTAGATAATGCAATTTTTTTTTAAATCAAACTTTGTGCATGACTTAGTCGGCATTCTACGTCTCGACTCGTACTACTCCAAATCCCTCCGGTCCACTATCGTCATCCGGACATTTACACCTCTTAGGCAAGTTGGGAAATTACGTCCAATAATCCTTACGGCTTTTCCTCAATTCAAAGTCGGCTCCATAAGCCCATGATTCTAGCACAATCATCAATCTTGACCCGAAATGGCTTACTTAAAACAAACCTCATCCTTATCATCACTCTAAGGGATTAATACTAGAATCGTCCTTCTATTCCAACGACTACTAGTTAAGAACCTTCATCACTACCCCAACGATCATCTCCTCAAGCAAAATCAAGTACACACCTGTACTAGTAGGTTCACTATTGTTGTTCCTCCTTGTGATGGCTATTCTGGGTAGATATTACAACGAGTTATTAGCACATAATAACTCACACTAACGACGCTCACGCTCAACTCCTTGGATTCCTCGTGACTTTCCCCGACTCGAGCACGGATCCTGTGCTTCAGATAGTAGGAGCTCTACTACTACCTTCCACACCTATCCTCACTCGTTTCGAGTCCCGTCCCGAAGTGCCCAAGTATTTCCTTGCCGAAAACTATACACATATGCCCGCACCGGCATATGTACACACTCTTCCTAGCTCCCTAGGAATTCCACCCAACTCCACTACCCTTGCTATGACGAAATCCCCACTAGTCATGACGAGTCGCCTCACGAATGCACAGTCGCACACAGTGTAAAACCAGATAGACATTCGAATATAAGATTCTATCCTACAACGGTTGGACTCAAACAAGAGCTGCGCAATAGAACTAAATCCGACATTCTAAGGCTATTCGGTTCCTACCGCATACAACCTATAGTGCATTCACTTAACAACCTATCAAGGCTAGCATAAACTCCTATTAGAAAGCAACAAACATGCAGTACAGTGTAATAAGCACCAAGCAATCTAGCATACATACTCCTATGTTCTAGAAAGCAACCTCGCATACATACTCATATGTAAACACTCTTCCCAGCTCACTAGGAATTTCATCTCATCCCACTACCCTTGCTACAACGGAATCCCTATTAGCCATAACGAGTTGCCTCGCGAATACCCAGTCGCATACATCGTGAATCAAATAGACATTTGAATACAAGATTCTATCCTAGAACGGTTGGACTCAAACAAGAGCTACGCAATAGAACTAAATCAAATATTCTAAGGCTATGTGATTCTTACTGCATACAACCTATAGGGCCTTCGCTTAACAACCTATTATAACTAGCATTAATTCCCACTAGCAAGCAATCATCATACAAACCACATAGGCAATCTAGCATGCATACCCTATGATCTAGAAAGCGATAAATACACTAAGTACTGTACCTTTCCCTTTGGCTCCGGCTGACTGTACACACTGCGCCCTCGATCACCGTTTCCCAAACTGGTTTTTCTTTCTTTTATTTTCCAAAATTTTTAAGAGAAGAATTTCATAGCCGCAACTTGAGATCATACACACCGAGATGCGTTTGATTCACTCAAGCTGTGCTCTGATACCAAGTTGTAACGTCCCAAAAATTACAATAAATTTTAACTTTTAAAAATACCATTTTATTAAATAAAACCATAAATGTTTAGACTCAAATAAACGTTTCACCAAAAACCGTTAAGTTAAACAACCAATCCAAACTAACACAACGGAAAATGTAATAATTCTAAACTTAGATCTCAGAATAAATAATAACAAAGATCTTCTCAACGCGCCAGTGTGTACCGTCACGCCTTGCTTCCACTCGCACCTGAAACAGTAATTTATAGGGAAAGGGTAAGCACGAAGCTTAGTGAATTCTACCACCTACGCAGGTAGCAATCACACATACATCGCCCCTACTCGCAAGTAGGCAAACAACACCGCAATTACAAGTATAGAAACAAATCAAGGTTTAAACATGTAATAACATACCTCGGTCCCACCGAGCCCTCGGTCTCCCCGAGTTCACACGACACTTTTACACAATTCCTCGGTCTCCCCGAGTTCACACAACACTTTTACACAATTCCTCGGTCTCCCCGAGCCCTCGGTCTCCCCGAGTTCACACAACACTTTTACACAATAAAACATTTAGCTGACTAAAAAGCGCACCAGACAACTCATGATAAAATGCTACCAAAAATATTCTCCCAAAATTCTACAACACAATCCATATAAGGATTGGAAACACAAGAATTAGATAATGCAATTTTTTTTTAAATCAAACTTTGTGCATGACTTAGTCGGCATTCTACGTCTCGACTCGTACTACTCCAAATCCCTCCGGTCCACTATCGTCATCCGGACATTTACACCTCTTAGGCAAGTTGGGAAATTACGTCCAATAATCCTTACGGCTTTTCCTCAATTCAAAGTCGGCTCCATAAGCCCATGATTCTAGCACAATCATCAATCTTGACCCGAAATGGCTTACTTAAAACAAACCTCATCCTTATCATCACTCTAAGGGATTAATCCTAGAATCGTTCTTCTATTCCAACGACTACTAGTTTAGAACCTTCATCACTACCCCAACGATCATCTCCTCAAGCAAAATCAAGTACACACCTGTACTAGTAGGTTCACTATTGTTGTTCCTCCTTGTGATGGCTATTCTGGGTAGATATTACAACGAGTTATTAGCACATAATAACTCACACTAACAACGCTCACGCTCAACTCCTTGGATTCCTCGTGACTTTCCCCGACTCGAGCACGGATCTTGTGCTTCAGATAGTAGGAGCTCTACTACTACCTTCCACACCTATCCTCAATCGTTTCGGGTCCCGTCCCGAAGTGCCCAAGTAATTCCTTGCCGAAAACTATACACATATGCCCGCACCGGCATATGTACACACTCTTCCTAGCTCCCTAGGAATTCCACCCAACTCCACTACCCTTGCTATGACGAAATCCCCACTAGTCATGACGAGTCGCCTCGCGAATGCACAGTCGCACACAGTGTAAAACCAGATAGACATTCGAATATAAGATTCTATCCTACAACGGTTGGACTCAAACAAGAGCTGCGCAATAGAACTAAATCCGACATTCTAAGGCTATTCGGTTCCTACCGCATACAACCTATAGTGCATTCACTTAACAACCTATCAAGGCTAGCATAAACTCCTATTAGCAAGCAACAAACATGCAGTACAGTGTAATAAGCACCAAGCAATCTAGCATACATACTCCTATGTTCTAGAAAGCAACCTCGCATACATACTCATATGTAAACACTCTTCCCAGCTCACTAGGAATTTCATCTCATCCCACTACCCTTGCTACAACGGAATCCCTATTAGCCATAACGAGTTGCTTCGCGAATACCCAGTCGCATACATCGTGAATCAAATAGACATTCAAATACAAGATTCTATCCTAGAACGGTTGGACTCAAACAAGAGCTGCGCAATAGAACTAAATCAAATATTCTAAGGCTATGTGATTCTTACTGCATACAACCTATAGGGCCTTCGCTTAACAACCTATTATAACTAGCATTAATTCCCACTAGCAAGCAATCATCATACAAACCACATAGGCAATCTAGCATGCATACCCTATGATCTAGAAAGCGATAAATACACTAAGTACTGTACCTTTCCCTTTGGCTCCGGCTGACTGTACACACTGCGCCCTCGATCACCGTTTCCCAAACGGGTTTTTCTTTCTTTTATTTTCCAAAATATTTAAGAGAAGAATTTCATAGCCGCAACTTGAGATCATACACACCGAGATGCGTTTGATTCACTCAAGCTGTGCTCTGATACCAAGTTGTAACGTCCCAAAAATTACAATAAATCTTAACTTTTAAAAATACCAATTTATTAAATAAAACCATAAATGTTTAGATTCAAATAAACATTTCACCAAAAACCGTTAAGTTAAACAACCAATCCAAACTAACACAGCGGAAAATGTAATAATTCTAACTTAGATCTCAGAATAAATAATAACAAAGATCTTCTCAACGCGCCAGTGTGTACCGTCACGCCTTGCTGCCACTCGCACCTGAAACAGTAATTTATAGGGAAAGGGTAAGCACGAAGCTTAGTGAATTCTACCACCTACGCAGGTAGCAATCACACATACATCGCCCCTACTCGCAAGTAGGCAAACAACACCGCAATTACAAGTATAGAAACAAATCAAGGTTTAAACATGTAATCACATACCTCGGTCCCACCGAGCCCTCGGTCTCCCCGAGTTCACACGACACTTTTACACAATTCCTCGGTCTCCCCGAGTTCACACAACACTTTTACACAATTCCTCGGTCTCCCCGAGTTCACACAACACTTTTACACAATTCCTCGGTCTCCCCGAGCCCTCGGTCTCCCCGAGTTCACACAACACTTTTACACAATTCCTCGGTCTCCCCGAGCCCTCGGTCTCCCCGAGTTCACACAACACATGCCAATCACATATTATATAATTTACAACTAGCTATCACACCCCAATTAGTTCACGTAAGCATACAATAACACGCAAGAGCAAACGCAACATATATGTAACTCCTAGTCTACGCAGTGAGAGAACTCACCTTAAAGCAATGCAAGTATCCGCAACCGCAACACAAGCCGGCCAACTTCACTCACCTTCTCCCACCTAATTACGTGTTAACAATTGTCAAAGTGAATCCCCAACCCAAAACCACGACTACTAGATTACAAGTTACAATTTCCAGTTTTTACTCTAAAAACGCAGGTCTGTTAGGGACCTGTTTAACCCCTTATAAACTGATGAATCCAGAAATATTATCCCATAATCACAAAGTCCCATGTCTTAGGGTTCCAGGGACATATCGCACGTGCTCTAACGATTTTTCTACAATTTAATATGGATTTTACAAAACCGACTTGCAGAACAGCGAAAAACAGGACCTTTCAGTACAAAATAACAATTTGACACTAGCTATGGTCCGAACTGGTTTTTCCGTAAAACATATGAAACTTACTAGACTCAGAATGAGAGATTTTGGCACTGATTTCACCCCAATACGATGTTCCTAGAAAACGTTATGGCTTTCACAAAACAGTGGCAGAAACTGTGAATTTCACATGAAATGACAAATATTGATTATTAATCCATTAAGTCATAGCTTAACCCAAACAGACCCGAACAGCCTACAAGCTTACTGGAGAAAGGTCATACTAGGCTGGACAACCACCGAGCACCACCCACATCCGCCTCCGGCAGCGGTGGTGGTTGGCGGCGGCGACGATGGTTACGGTAACCCTTCCGGCGAGACCTCCCAACGTCACCCACTCCCGACACACTCGCAAAGCGCACCCGCACACACCTGCACCCTGCACACCCCTGCACCCACCCCTCTGCCGCCACCACGGCGGCGTGCAGCGGCGGCCCCACCGCCGGCAGCCGTGGCTGCGGCGGTGGTGGTGGCGGTTTACGGCACTATAGCAAACGTCGACACAACGAAAAGAGGAACGAACTTACCTCGACAACCCTTCTTCCTCCTCTTTTCCGGCAGCAAGACGACGGCGTCTCTCTCCTCTTCCCGACGAACTCTCTCTCTCTCTCTCTCTCTCCGGCGACTCTCTTTCTCTCTCGCACCTCTCTCGCTCTCTTTCTCTTTTCCGGCCGAACACCCCCTCTCACTCTCGTTCTTTTTCACTCACGGCCGTAGGGTTTCTCCTTCCTATTTCCTTTACTTCCTTGCTAAACACGCCACTAAACACACACAAAAGACATGGGGCTTGGTTCGTGAGTGCATGGGCCGAAACACCAAAGTTTTGGCCTTTTAACAGTAATAGTCCCTCGACTATCTTCTTCTCGCAAACTAACAACGTTTGACATATTTAACTATTAGACCAAAATCGTCTAACCCCGCTAACGGAAACCACGTTAAATAAAACTAAAAAGACAAGAATTAATAAAAAGAAAATTACATACCGAAATACGGGCTTTACATAATTGGATTGCAAACTAAAGTCAAGAGTTTATCACTCTCTTGAATCTGAGATCATACGATTGTTACAAGTTATCAAAAGTTATATATGATCCTATTAAGCTTCCCCATCCCTTCCTTATATACAAGAGGAAAGGGAGGGGCAAAATAGTAACTTCCCATCAAAGGGAACAAAAGGTACATAGTAGTTCAAAGGCTAAACTACTACAATAATGCAAAAAGGTGATGCAAAGTCCAGCATTCTTTTTCCTTCTAGAAGCTTTAAAATATCAGCAACAAAAAGGGCACTTCGTCTGCCCAAAATAAGCTCCAAGGTCTTGATTGATTAAGTTGTCTGCTGCTTCATGCTGCTGCCATGCTGCATCATAAGTCTGCACTATTAAAACTGCCAAAAACACTACATATTAGCCATTCTAAGTTGTAAAACAAGTTATCCATTACTTTAGCTCCAATAAAAAACAAAGTGTAAAATAAGTAAATTTAATTACTCAAAGTTAGGGATATTAAAGATAAAATGACTCAAAGTGGAAGTAAAAAGACCTAATATGCATTACTAATTAATGCATATCACTGATGATCCCCGCTTAAGTCACGAACACACTTGTGACATCGTATGAGGGCACACACCCGCCCTTAATTATTTCACAGAACTCATCATTCATTCCGGATGGGACACTCCCCATATAAATCATAATATTGCTTCTTTAACATGCGTAACTAAGCCACGTACATACATGCAGTTCAATATATATAAATGAACAAGTAATAAAATCTTACATCGCCGACATCGGTAGGAAGACTCACCTGATGTCCACGATAAGTGTTCTCACTTGAAACTGCTATCCTCTATCAGTACCTACATTTGCACCAACACACAAGAGTGGATAAGTCACTCAACTACCCACGCAGCGTCCCGACCCTCTAGGCCCTCCTAAATGCTACTGACAACCAGAGTCCCTGACATAAGCGATCCGGACTCCGGATTTTCTTCCCGGGCATATTTCGGATTTCGGTACCTTCCAGACCCCTTCCGGATTCTGGTACCTTCCGGACTATAACCAGTTTTCCGGATAGAGCGACTTCCGGACAAATGGGGTTTTTATCGCACTGCGGATTCTCCATTACATAAAACGGTTCGACCAGAGATCGATTTTAAGTCAAGACAAACAAGGAGTCATCAATACTAACGATTTAGCGAGCTAAACATTCGACTTCCCATACCGATTTGGTTGGGGCAAAACACACAGTTTGTTTTTCTCACATTCTTGAGGAGATATCAGTTAAATGATCTCCCAAAACCCAAAACCCCATCATTCATAGATTCACACCAAGATTCCAATTGCCACTCAACATGTTAATGGGTTAAGGAGAAGGAACTTACCTCAAAGAAGGTGATGATTCACATCCCCAAGCTTTCATTCTCCAATGTCCTCTTCAAGATAGCAAAGTCTGCTCTTCCACAATTTCACACACAGCAGCCGCACTCAAAATGAGAAAGGAATTGAGGCTTAAGGGTTTTAACCCTACTTCCTAAATTCACACAATAGCCACCAAACTTTTCAACTTTCACACCTCACACACCACTTTATTAGTTATTCCGAGAATGGACCCGGCTATGTAACACCCTCAAATTTGGAAAGAGCAACTAAATAATATTTTCGATAAAATAACCACTTAAGGAATAAAATCCCTTCTACGAACCATTCTTGGAATTACCTCAAGATAAAACATAACAACTCCCACAATTCATAACTCAAAGCATACTATGCGACCACTGTTAATGCCAAAAATCGCCCAAAAGAACAACTTAAGGTTGATGTGGACTTTTAACAACTAAAGAAACGTATCCCAAGACCAAGCAACACAATCGCAAGGAAAAAGTAAACAAGACAAGAGATTTGGTGACGCGGAAAACCCCAAAACGAGGGTAAAAACCGCGGTCGACTTGTGAGAGTCGACGGTGCACTATAATCGCCAATCAGGAGGAAAGTCCTTTTGTAACAGGTGTTTTGTGTACAACAGATTACAAATAAATGTAAAAATGAACTTAGTCATGTGTAAATGACGTATATCGTGTGTAAATGACGTATGTCGTCTGTAAATCGTGCGAAAACGGCTGTTGTCGTGCGGTTCGAACTACTGTCTTGCGAAGATTGCTTTAGCGATATTCGTTCGAATGCTTTGCGGATTGTTGTGTTTTCGATGTGTAGTTGCTTAGAAAGTAGATGGAGCAGATGTAAATCAGGTTAGATCAGATAGCTTTTTCGGTGGTAGCACATGCCTTTATATAGCTTTCGCTGGTCAGTAAAGGTGTCTTTATGGCGCGCTTCGCAACCGCTGTCGGGCTTTAAATGCCATTGATGACTCGTCCGTTACTGGCCGTTGTACCATGATTGCGCGTGGACCTGCATTAATGAACAAAAGAAACGGGTGTTGACTGTTAACAGTTAGTATAATCGTACGACCGTCTTAAGTCTCATACGTCGGTCGTACGGAACGTACGACCAGCATAAAAATACACGACCGAGCACTAGTTCGTAAACAACCTGTAAGACCTTATCTTAGTATAAGGGTGGTCTTATGAAAATGTTATCTAAGTTTTCAAGCGTCGGTCGTGAGGTGTGATTTTTTACCCCAACAACCACATAAAGTCGGGTGTCACTTAACACGTGTACAAGTTGCTAATCCCAAAATAAGTGCGGAAGACTTCACTAAGCAATTCACTTCTCGAGCACACTACAAGCACTCGTCTCTTCACCGTGTCACTAGAACTACTTCCTAACCGGAACCTGTTGCACATGCCGAAAAATAAAAAAAAAAGGTTAGGCTAACGCCTAGTGAGTTCAAGAGTTTTATCATGATTATATAATTCATAAAACGAGAGGGATGCAACTTAAATCATGAGTTCAAAAAGAATTTACTTTAGATGCAAATTTCCTATTTTTCCAACGCACACAAATCCCGTGATGAAAGCTTTAATGTAAAAACGATTCTCATAATGGACTCATCCCAAGACCTATTTGAAAAATATAATAGTATTTGAATTCCAAAACGATTGAAATCATGGACAAATCATTATTATTCAAAACATCATAAACACGGATGAAGCACAACCCCCAACTCAAATGTCATGGAAAACGATCCATATAAATATAATACGTCACCGAAAACATAGATAAAATAAACATTCAAAGCAACACCTTCCGGTGACGGGGGGAGACCCGGTTACATCGCACGTGACGGGACACAAAAGTGGGTCACATAACTATGTAATAAAACAAACATGTGGACTATTCTCATAATATACCGAGCTCAACCACTCCAGGTCTATTGCCCGTGGAGACTTGGGAGCCCCCAATTTCAACCCCTCCAGGTCTATACATTAGGTCACTCCTAATCCACATAAACAAGCACATTGGGATTACACCTTACTGCCCATGGGACGATGCCCGACCATATACGCCCACATCTTACTTACCATGAAACCCGATGCCTATCATGTGCCAAGCACATTGGAATTACACATTACTGCTCATGGGACAATGCCCGACCATGTAGGTCCACATTTTACTTACCATGAAACCCGATGCCTATTCCGTGCTACAATGAGAGAAACTAGCGTCTCATCATTGGACGTAAAAACTCAAGTGCCTATGGATCCATAACAACTAAGGTCAAAACATTACATGAGTCCAAACGAATGAACTAGCGCATTCAAAACATGGAATTCTCAATAATTATAAATCATGACCAAAACTCTACGTCGAGCTATCAACTGAACTATTGTCCCCAAAACCCAACATAACCAATTATCGAGACACACGCTCAATAATCAAAAGATTTCGTGTTAAATTTTATGATGTTATTGTATCGAACAAATGATGTAGTAAGTTATAAGAAAATTTTGAGTTTGTATACATGTAATAGTAAGGAATTGAAGATTGTTGGTGACGACACCCGAGGTTTGGAAAAAAAGAGGCGTCACAACATGGTAGTACTGTTATGTATCGAAAACGGATTTGTCCTTCTAAGGAAACAAATGCATGCTTAGATAGTCGATATATGCTATCTACAATTCGTTAATAAAAAACTAATTATTAGACATAACATGGATCACACACCCATACCCCATGTCCAATCTAGACATCGATGACAAAGAACACAACTTGTACACTAATCATGACTTTGTTCATTAGTTGAATTATCAAATATTATCATTTAGATATGGATGATGTGTTTCTAGATCTCTACCTTCATTTTTAATTATAAATATGTTTATTTATTATTGTCAATATGATAAATTCTCAACCATGACACATCTTCCTCTATTAACCAACCACTGGATATAGTTTGCCTCTAATTTTAAGGGTGTTACACCTAAAAAGGGAAAATAGTAATAGCATTTACAAATCTATAAATGGAAATTAACAATGACAATTCACTAATTTGAACTAACATCGTCTAGATTGAAACAATTGTCAAACAATTCCCCAAAAGACATTGATCCATATTTGTACGTCAATGCTCTCAAAAGATTAACGCCAAAAGTTTCAACTATCGTCTACCACGCTGATCCCTCAAGTCTTGTGAGTCCCGCCGCTAAAGGAACTTGATATACATGTGATTTTAAGAAAACGTGTTAGGATAACGCCTAGTGAGATCAAACAGTTGATAATAAGCTATTATAAATTGCAATGCAAATTATAGCCTTTAACGACTCTTAAAATGAAAATGCACCAATTATAACCTTTAGAGGGCTTTTAAACATCATAGGGTTATGGGGGAGACCCGATTACCATAGCCGTGATGGAACACAAAAGTAGGTCACACACATGGGAATATGTCCACATTAAAGATGGTAAACTATGACATCAACCCTTTCCAGGTCTTTAGTCATCTTGAACATCAACTTTATCCAAGTCTTTAGTTCCATAATAATGAGTTCAACTCTATTCAAGTCTTTCACTCAAGGGTTACCAAGTTCAACTCTATTCGAGTCTTTACCTTGGGTCTTCGCCATCCAAGACAACATAACAATTTAGATAGCACATTATAAATGAATGCATATTTCCCAAACTACAATTCGGGATTCATAACGCGAATCTACAAAATGCTAGACTTCAATGCCTATGGTTCTATAACATAAGTGTGACACCAAATACCTTACACATATGCATTACTAATGCTCAATACACCAATGTGTAGATACCATGAACGACTACACAACAATCACCATTTTATACCAAAATGTTATAATTATAGAAAATATCCATTTCTTTCCAAAAACTCAAAAATACTTGAGAAATTTAACCTTGTAAACATAAAAGTCATCATCCCGTTTGTCTCATTAAAACACGCAATAGTTCCCAAAACCCTAGTTTGACCTAGGTTTTCCAAAACTTACCAATGTGAGTAAAAGAGTGTTCATCACATTGTTCCATAAATATATGTTTAGATCTCATTTTCAACACACTTGATAAAAGATCCTCAAGAAATCCAAAACCCTAGAATCTCTCATAATTCTCAAAATGGATTCAAGTTTAATGAGTAATAAATACAAAAACAAGAGGAGTTTAGGAGATTAATAATATCCACCATTTTGACATGTATAAAGTTTCCTATAATATAGTGAACTCACTTATTAGGTTCTTTAGAAAACCTAAATGATGTAGGACTTAAGAAAGATTGAGTGGAGAATAATAACCCTAGAGTAGCATTAATGATCTCAATAAGTTTCTTGGATGGAAATAAATGGAGAGAAGATTGAGAGAGAAACCTACCTAAAATGCATAGAGAAAATCATTTAGCAAAACCCCAAACTCAGATAAAATTACTTAGAAAATCGGAGCTGTCAATTTATACCCCCAGACCCCCGACTTAAGAAAGATGGAGTGGAGCACCTGAAGCTAGGGGTACTCAAATTTCTGACCAACTCGACCAACCCGAGGCAAAAAAACTCAAACCGAGTCAACCCGATGTATAATCGATACTATTTTTCACCAACCCGCATATATTGGGTTGATAACGGGTTAGCTCCAAACCAAACCGACCCAACCCGCCAACCCGTGAAAAACATTTAAATCTAATTTTGAATTCTTGTTACCGTCAAAGCAATCTTGTTAATATTGAAAATTTATAAACAGACAATTGTTGGCCACTTGTTACTTTAGTAATCTTGTTATTGATTCTTGATGCCGCATTTATAAACAAAATATTTATAAGAAATCTTTTATTAGACGATTTAGAAATCGGTTGAACATTTAAATATTTAGTAATTTGTTTAGACACGATAACTTAATTAGTAAAATGGTGAAGTGATCGATAAAAGTTTCAATCCGACCAACCCGCCCAACCCGAACGGTTTGGGTTGGGTTGGGTTGCACTTTTGATAGGGTTAGGTTGAGTTGAGATTTTTCAAACCGCAATGATTGGGTTGGGTTGTCAAAGTGCCTTCAACCCGGCCAACCCAACCCGTGAGCACCCCTACCTGAAGCTTGGGAAATCTTGAAATCTCTACCTTAATAACAACCCTAGAGTAGCATTAATGATCTCAATAAGTTTCTTGGATGGAAATAAATGGAGAGAAGGTTGAGAGAGAAAATCATTTAGCAAAACCCCAAAATCAGATAAAATGACTTAGAAAATCGGAGCTGTCAATTTATACCCCCAGACCCCCAACTGCGATAGTGCCCAGCGAGTATGACACTTTGTCAATCTCGTCGGCACTATCGCCAATTTTGTATCGCGACCCTCGGCCATCCCGCGATTATGACCAATGTATCGCCCCATACGTACCATGAGGTGTTTTCCCGCAGCGACCATGACTCAGCAACAGTGACCCTGTCACTATCGCAGTCACTTTCGCTCAGCTCGTAGCAGAGCCTAAAGTCTGGTTTTTCTCACCTGATTCCCTTGACTTGCATGCAACCAACGAGGAAACCATTTTCTAAATAATGTCCCAACATAAAGGATGATAAAAGACAAAAGAATCAACTTCGTTCGGCGAAACTTACCGGGTATTACAGTGATATTATAACAACCCTTCAGCAAGCTTTTTGTTAACCAAATTGGTTTCAAATTTAGTGATATAGAGTAAAATTAGTGGTTAGAATATCTGCTTTTGAGTTAAAACATAGAGTTTATTAAAGGGGAAGATAATTCACTCTGCTTATAATTAAATATATACTTTCATGTTTTATAGTATTTATTTATTCATTTATAATCACATTTATAATTAAAGTATTTATTTATTCATTTATAATCACATTTATAATTTAATACGACTAAATTATCCGTTGGATAACTTTATATTAAATATCGATTAGATAAAAAGAGGGAGGGTAAAGTTGTAAATGGTCGAAACTTATCACACTTAGATATGTAAAAGAGAGATATGCTTTCCTTTATTGATCAATTGAATATGTAAGAGTTTTATATGATGGAAAGTCTTCTAGTATATACAAAGAAGACATACGAAAGGTTTTTACCATTAAATGAAAACCCTAGCTGTAAGAAAAAGTGTGAGGGATTAAAGGCAACTCATTCGTTTTCGTGTGGTGTAGAATGAGATTTAGTTCACTTACATGAATATCGTGGAGGCAATATTGTGAAGATTGTAGCTTGAAATTGGAAATGATATCAAGGCTGTTGCGCATTGAAGATAAAATTTTGAATTACCTATATATATATATATATATTTATTGTCATGATTCATATGGATCCACGGAAGCATACAATTAGTTTATGCTCTATGTATGGCTCCCTAATTACAACAATCAGTTCTCATGTCATGTCGCTAAAGTCTTATGGGTTCTTATTGGTCGTTGATGGCAAATGGACATTCCAAATTTCCATATTTATTCAGATTGGGTCTCTTGGATTGACTCAATCCAGTTGAAGAGAGAGGTTTTTTGTTTTTGTTTTGAGGCAGTTACGCTTACCACTTTGTGGTCTATATGGGTGTTCCGGAATGATATTCTCTTTGGCAACTCGAAGCCAAGGAAGGCGGCAATTTTTGAGAATATTATAACTCGTGCTTTTTTTGGGTTAGTCATAGAAGTAGCAGTTTGTCTATTAATTGTGTTGGTTGACTTACAAATCTTTCCCTTGCCATTATCTCTATGTAATTGTTATTTTCACTACTAGCTTATAAAATTTCGCCGTTCAAAAATAAAAACATGGCGCTAAAGTGCTCAAATCAAGTATGGGGCATGTGGAGTGAACTCTAATTTTTCTGACTCACTTATACTAGTTACAGCCTTACAGGGTATGGAGTCACGTTGGTCGTTAGGCATACTTCCTTGGGTCACTACTCCCAAGGAAGCGTCTTGCTTATATATATGCTATTGTTGATGCTATCAAACTAGCAGTGATAACTACAATGACAAAAAAATATCTAGAGTTAAATTGGTTTAATTAAAATTTATGTCACCTGGATTTATGTTTCATTGCTTTTCTACTTAGTTGTATGACATGAGTTTCAGCATACCGTCAACCCCACTGGAAAAATGGTTCATTCATGAAGAATGGAAAAAAAAAACCGTGACCATAAAATTGACATCAACTACATTGAAGGAATTAGGGCTTGTTTGGTAGTCATTTAATTGGCTTAGTGATATATATGGCTTATTCGGTAATGGATGTGTTGGGAATAGCCGCAACACAGAATTTCAGTATAATCTTTATAACCATCTGATGTTCGATGCTTAGGGCTCCGATGAAGTGGGTTAAATGGGCTGGTTTGTGTCCATTGTATGTTACATTGAATCAACATATTTCATTCTTCGATCAATTTGATTCTTAATTTGTAACCCGAAAGATTTATTAGGGCAATGAAATTACTCTTTTTTTGTGGGACTGTTGAGCAAGGAAAGCTGCAAAACGTGTTGCTAGATTCTGTATATCTAGTTGAGTTTGGGAAATACACTAATAAAGGAAATGAGGTTCTACTTGGTGGATGCAATAATGGATAACGTTTATTTCTTTGGGATAACCTTTTAATATATTTTTAGTTTTTTTGGTTTCTTGATTTATTAATGAGTTGGAGCTGGGTTCTACCTTCTATTTGTAATTTTATTTTGTTCATCCTAATTAAGTCAGGTATAATTTTTGTTCAAAAAAACATCAAACAGCCAATGCAAATAAGGTGTTTGATAAAATGAAAAGTGTGAATTATATTTGGGTTCAATGAAGTAAGAAAGAAGCCGTAACGGTAAAATAGTCATATAAATCATTCAGACAGTTTGTTCGACACAATAATAATTTAGATTTATATATACATACTACTTTATACATACAGAAAACTTAATTCATATAAAGTTTAATAAAACTAATATTAATACCACAAAACCCCTTACATTCCGTAAGGAATAATAAAATGATAGTGTTTTTTTTGTTGTCATTTCAACGGAATGGAACATTATATATGTTCCTTCTCTTATTCCATATTCGATCATACCCCATACTATACTCAAGTTTGTAGATCATTTATGGGTACGATAAAGGTAAACTTATTTCCTCCAATTAATGATCAAAATTAACTTACTTTGTTCATACATTGATTGAAACGATTAGCATGATGAACAAGCCAAATTTAACACCACCTAGACTCGTAATCCTATATATACTCACCTACAACCAGAGGAGTTCTATTCACAAATGGATTAAATTCAATCCTAGCGCCTTATTATAATAATAACTGGTATAATTAATTAAAAAAACATTAATTATAGTATTTGATAAGAAGATATACACTACTAAACAAATGACCTTTTCCGACGGAATCAAGAAAAGTCAACATAAGTCAACAAAAATGTTAATCCGTCGGAAATCCGTCACAAATCCGTCACTCGAGTTTAAAAAAAAGGAAAATATATATTTTCGAAAATGTTTGTGACGTATATGTGACGGAAATCGTATCCGCCACAAATCCGTCACAAATATTTGTTAAATTAAAATTAAGTTACTTAACGAATGTTATTAGCAATTAAATAATAAGATTACAATTAATTAATTAAACTAAATAGCAATTAAAAATAAAATTAGAAAAAACTTATAAATTTCCGACGAATTTCCGATGGAATATTACAAAATAATTGCTTTTTAATATTCCGTCGGAAGTTAATAAAGTTTTGTAAGTAAAAAAAATTTAAAATCCAAGGCTTTTTAAAAATCTTTATATATTTCCGACGGACTATTAATTTTTTTTTTTAATATTCCGTCGGAAATTAATAAAGTTTTTTGACTAAATTTTTTTTAAATCCAAAGGGTTTTTAAAAATCTTTATTAATTTCCGACGGAATATTAAAAAATAATATTTTTTAATATTCCGTCGGAAATTAATAAAGATTTTTAAGTACTTTTTTTTAAAATCCAAGGGTTTTTAAAAACCTTTATTAATTTCCGACGGATTTTCGACGGAATATTAAAAAATAATTTTTTTTAATATTCCGTCAGAAATCCGTCGGAAATTAATAAAGGTTTTTAAGCAAAAAAATTAGAATCCAAGAGTTTTTAAAATCTTTATTAATTTTCGACGGATTTCCGACGGAATATTAAAAAATTAAATTTTAAATACTTTTTTAATATTCTATCGGAAATATATAAAGATTTTAAAAACCCTTGGATTTTTAAATTTTTTTAACACCAAGAAATTTAAAAATCTTGTTATTTTCCGACGGAAATTAAAAAAAACTTATTTTTTATTAATTTCCGTCGGAAATCCGTCGGAAAAATCTTAAAATATATATATTTTTATTTATTTCATGAACTTTGTGGCGGATTTGTGACGGATTTTTTTAAAAATTATTTTTTTGTGTTTTTTTTCATGTATAAATAAAACTATTTTAATTATCAAATTATAAAAATATATTAAATATCCGTTGAAAAATTAATTTTTTAGATTAAGAAAATCTGATTAAATGTGTGTAGTTTAAAAAATAGGAAAATTGGATCGACGGATTTCCGACGGATATATCCGTCGGAAAGTTCTCATCCATCGGAAATCTCGTTTTTTGGCCAGGCACTATTCGACAGCCTTATCCGTCGGAAATCCGTCGGTAATGTCGTTTTTCGACGGATTTCCGACAAATTTGGCCGTCGGAAAAGCCAATATGTTTTGTAGTGATATAGTCGAGTTGAAGCTAGAAAGTTGTGTTTATCATATATATAATCGTATGTTTAAACGACCTTTTCCACTTGTATATTGTTTAATAAAATTATATCTAACAAATTGACATGATAACTTATAAAAGCACAAGAAAACTTATCTACAGATATATTGGTTTAATAGATATATAAAATATTACAGAATTATAAGAGAGTTTATCAACACATAACTGAAAACAAAGAGTTCATTAAAAGGTAGTCTAGAAATCTTAGGGTGCGTTTGGTTCGCAGAATGATTTCTGAAGGAATGGAATCTGTCAAGGGAATTGGAATCTGGAAGGAAATGGAATGGAATGTTGTCAGGTTTGACCACCTGTTTGGTTGACAGAATTGGAATGGAATCTGTCAAAGGAATTGGAATCTGTCTGTTTGGTTCACAGAATGTAGCTTTGGAATTGGAATGAATTTTCGACAAATGACCAAAATACCCTTTTTATAAAATAATTATTAAATACTTTAATGTGTAAAAAATATAATATACACAACCCAAAAATAAAAAATAAAATAAAATAAAAATAATTATAATTTAAATGTATTAAATTATATTAATAAAAAATAAAATTAAAAATTAAAATTAAAAATTAAAAATTAAAATTAAATTAAAAATAAAAATAAAATAAAATAAAAAACTAAAGTATTAAATTAAATGAAGGTATTTTTGTCATTTAGACAAATTTGGATGGAATGGAATTCAATTCCATCCATTTTGTAAAGGAATGGTGAATTCCTTAGTTGGATGGAATTCAATTCCATTCCATTGCAAACCAAACAGCACAATGGAATTTGGTCAATGGAATTGACCATTCCAATTCCGCTCAATTCCGTTGGAATCCGCCGAACCAAACGCACCCTTAGAAGATCGCCTCTTTTGTGGTCGAAATTTGAAAGGACATTCAATTCATATCAATTGCACTTTTCTTTTCCTTACCTTTTTGAAGTTAAAGTCTCTTCTTAATTAATGTTGGCATATCCATGGCATTATGCACTACTTCTCCAAGTGTATCAACAATTATTACAAAACAAAACCTTTCTACCTTTCTACTTTATAAAACATTAAACAAAATAATTAAATAAAAATTAATCGTTTAAGTAGAAATTTAATAAAGTAACCCGTATTCATACGTAACTAAACGGACCCATTAAATTACATTTGGAACGTACATGAGAGTTTGGAGGGTGTCGAATGTAAGTGAATCCTTCTTTAATACATCCGCATATATGAGAAGAGATTGGTGTTGTTTTCGTGAAGTCTTTCAACTTTCTTTTATTTCATAAATTAATTAAACTATTAACTCAAAATAAACCACTAATTAGCATGGTTCTAAAACCCTCCTTTAATTGGTTGTTAAATATCGAGGATAAATAAGATTTTAAATGATACATGTATCTTTGGAAATTTAGGGGGAAGTTACTTTCATAGTACACGATTGATATGGTCGAATATATACAATATATATCCCAATGTTTATTTTATATTTGTTGTTGTGCTTTACGTATTCTGAAATATATCTTGCATGCATAAAGAACATTAATATAATAATTGTTTATGTTTTTTTAATAGTGGATGTTTGGATCACGTTTCGTGTAACTCAGCTGATCTCATGGTCTTGGAGAACACTTAGGAATAAAAATCCCTTGTAATCTTGAAGGGACTCGGATGATCATAAGGAAAATATGTGTAATAAGTATTTATATCGTCACATTCCTACTTTCCAAGGTTGTGAAGACTTAACAAACATAATATAATTCATAGGATATTCATAACATACAACCAATAATAACTTAAACAACACAACTCAAAACATCTGTTCTAACACCAATTCAAATTTTGATAAATTCTTAAATGGATCGGTCCTGGAATATTATGTGCACATGCTGAAAAGACTACACAATGCCTCACAAAATAAAAACAAGATCAATCGGGGGAGACATTTCTTAAAACAAAAACATCTATTATTATCGTAATTCACATGTGCATAATACTAACCATCAACTAACTAAGCTTATTCAATTTGAATTGGGGAAATTGGCTCAAATAGTTGTTCTACCAATTCAAATTGGTATCCTAGTCATTTCTCTCCTGATTTTACATAAATGTCACTATTTCCGCAATATCCAAGTTTGTAACTTACTGTAACAACCCAAAAACCATCAATGGCATAAATAGAACATTACATCCAAAACGGTCCCAAAGTATACTAAATACATTATTCTCAACTCAAGATATGCAGCGGATAACTACACCACCACAAATGAGATGCTACAGGAAGACTGATGGCGAGCTACAAGCCTCCACTAGACTATACCTCTTCTACAGCGTCACGTCTTTCCATCTTCTTCAGATGATACCCCAATCAAAACTCTTACCTGAAAATTGTTTTAGTTTTTGAAAAGCGAGGGTTACCATGAGGTCTAGTGAATTCCCTCTCGAAAACAGTTTAACAAACCACATGCAGGAATATGCAAACCGCCATAAAAGACCCATCAAAATCATTTCAACAAAACATCATCACACTTGGGTATTTGCATAGTGTTCATAGCCACCCATCACCTCACTGTGACGTCCACGCTTAGGGACACCAATAGATCCCCACAGCCCCCGGTAGATGCCACTTTCGTGTGGCAAGAAACAGATTCAAGGCACACGGAACAACCAAACTCTCAAGGATTCTCTCCAATCCAAGGTACTCTAATCCCACTGTGCAACCCGACTCCAAATCAATATACCACTTCGTAAAGAACGTGTAAACAACGTGCATGCATTAATAAACCTTTCCACATTATGTAATAACAAAGCTTTCAAAGTGTATAATCATGCCATCATGCTCAATACCAAATTAAGTTATGAAAATTTTAGCATAACATTTCATTTGCACAAGAGAGTTCAGGGAACTCACTTGAGCTTTAGCAAATCGACACACGCTTTGAGACTCACTTTAGCTCAAATCGAACACCTGAATTGGACATCGTAAGAATGGTGTTAAACCATCTAATTACATCCCAAAACATCTCTACTAAACCCCTAAAGCAAACCCCCAATCGACGCCTTGATTCTAGACCCGAAAAACGAAGCAAACCGAAGAAGGTGCACAAACAGTGACTTGCGCCACCTTTCACGCGACCTCAAGTCGCGTGGGAAGCCGCGCAAGTCTCTGTTCGTTTTTCCCAGGCCTGCACGAAAGTTCTAGCTCAAAATTTCGATCCCCAAGCCCCCAAAATGCTCCAAATTGATTTTAAACCTCCAAAATCGATAGGTTTTGATACTCATACCTTTAGGAACCAAAAAACATCATCCAAAACACATCCACCCCAACAAAATCAATCCATTGATTCATGATTTCAAACCAAAAAGCTCAAAAATTCACTCCTTGTCAAGAATGGAGATTACCACTCAAAAAGATGAAGTTTCTCAATGACTTGTTCAAAACTAATGAGGAAATCAATCCCAACTCTTTTGTTTCTTTTTTCCATTGATTAGTGTAACAACCCATCCCAAACATACACCATATAATACAAGTTACATGCCAAACATATACAACAAGAGATACATATCATATCACATACGTTCCCTTAGTCTCCAAACTATACAATACATAATTCAGTACAAACATTTTGCTATAATTTACATTACTATCAACAAACTATTGGTACGAAAACACATCAGGAAAACTTCAAAAACATGCACTGCCTTCAAAACTATATCACAAGTTATCCTTTCGTTTGCTCTTACTCGCTTCACGACCTGGAATACATATTTTTGAAAACAAAATGAGGGTTAGACCAATTGGTCTAAGTGAGAAAATCTCTGTCAGTTTAAGAATAATTTTGTAAAACACAGATATACAACAAGTATATAAATACCAAACATGACTCGTATGCACTGTAAACAACTCTTTCCCATGACCATATTAGTTGGTTGCGCTAAACCAACTAATCAATTTACTCCGCTGCACTAAAATACAGCCAACTCCGATGTCCCTCCGTACAGCCAATACTCCACCGGCCCTAACTCCGGCCAAGGTGCAATCGTGTAGTGTAATGCTGTAACACCTCGAATTTCCATTATATTTTATTTAATATGAATGGGGTCTAAGTGTATTTCAGTTTAAGTTTTTGGATCTTTTTGTAAAATACATAACTCAAAGGGGTTAAAATTCAAGTGACCACAGTTGAAGCTAATTATGGAAATTTGGAACTTGAGGGTGTGTTTACCATTCTTGAAAGTTGGGGTATACTTAAGATCACTAAACTGAAATTGAGAAAAATATCTCAACATTCTTATCTTGGGTCGGCTAGCAGAGAGAAAAGGAAAGAAGAAATACCAATCTGAAATTTTGGTAAGAAATACAAGGGATTCTGCAAATTTGATTTCAGTTTGTGAGATAGTATCTACAAACTAATCTGATTCCATATAGGTACAACTTGTTTGGAGTATTTGATCTGGATCTTTGATTGTTGCAGAAGAAGTGGGTTTAAGTTCATACATGTGAGTTCATCTTCTTCCAAATGTTTTTAATTGAAATTGAGTAAGGTATTTGGTAGCAAACTGTCTGAATGATTTAGTAAATATGTATTGAGATTGAATCGACCGATAAATTGAACGAAGCCGGGTTTTTAAAAGTAAAATTAATGTGCAGTTCGTAGTCCCGGTATTTGGATCCGGAATTGATTGGATCCGGAATTGGTTGGATCCGGAATTGGTAGGATCCGAAATTGGTTGGATCTGGAATTGGTAGGATCCGGAATTAGGTTGGATCCGGAATTTAGTTGGGATCCGGTTTCAATTGGGTCCCGGTTCCGGACAGTTCCGGACTTTGAGTTCGGAATACTTTTCCGGATATAGTTTCCGGATGCATTATTTGGTTAAGCATTTCTAAAAAAATTCTGGGGGCGCTGCCCCAGACCCTGCAAGGGCGCTTCCCCTTGACCCCATCCGCTAACAGGGTAGCGGAACCCCCGTGCTAAGTCGCCGAAGGGGGACAATTGAGGATAAGGATACGATAGGTTGTCTAGTATTCTTAGAGTTGAGAATATGATACGAGATGTGGTGTGATATGTTGATATGCATATACGCTAGTAAGTGTAATGGATCCATAGGCACTGGTAGTATTTGTAACGTGGAATAGGCATAAAGTAACTTGTAATTCCCGTTGACCTGAAATGAGGAATAGGCATAAAGTAACTTGTAATTCCTATTTCGTAAGGTGATGAGAAATGAGGAATAGGCATAAAGTAAATTGTAATTCCCATTTCGTGTTGTGAGTAGAAACCTGGGAATAGGCATAAAGTAAATTGTAATTCTCATTTCGTGTTGTGAGTAGAAACCTGGGAATAGGCATAAAGTAAATTGTAATTCCTGATTTCTATGGGAAGGTAAGAGATAGGCATAAAGTAAATTGTAATCTCTACTTTCACTCCAAGAAATAGGCATAAAGTAACTTGTAATTTCTTGGATATGAGCGATGATCTAGAATCTGTAATGATTCGTAGTAGGCTCTCGTATGTGATGATATGACTTTCTGAATGTTAGTCACACTCATGAAATCGGGTATGTTCCCGTCATCGCAAGATGAGTATGTGTACGGTAAGAATGATGGCAAACCAGGTTTGTTTATACGCTTTGAATATCTGAGTTTCCAAAGCTGTTAAAGTTTTAATTTGAAATTGGATGTTCTCACTAGGCGTAAGCCTAATCGTTTCAAACTAAATTTTCTTACCAGGTACGAGATCGGGGAAGTAGCGGGAAGAGGGACGAGTGTTTTGGTATTCGACTTTTGGTGCTAAGTGGAGAAGTTAGCTTATGCGAGGATGTTTTTGATGAATGGCTTAGACAACCAATTTAATCTAATCGTAGTTGGCAGGATTAGATTAATAGGTTGTTTTGAGAATTCGAAATGTGTATATGAATCCTCATAGTTAATTCTATGCTTATGTATAAAAGTTTGGATGATATTATGATTAACCCTGTTGAATTTTAAGGTTTAAATTGGCCCTGATTTTTAGGGTGTTACAAATGCTTATATAAATACAACATACATCTCAATATATCATCTTTCAATCATAAGCACATCATCACACTACCTACCACATTCTCATTCAGTTTATATGTATTCGAGTTTGAAAATGGTTAAAGAAAAACTCACCTGAAAGAAATAACGCAACTATCACCTTCTCTTTGAAAATCACGGGGATTTACTTTTCAACAAACTCCACCGAATCTGAATTACATAAAATACATATAACCATTTACCACATAAAACTCAATGACAGGCTAAGAATCCTAAATAAGCCTATCATACCATTATCCACAAATGTCCCTCTTCGGCGACTTAGTAAATAAGCCTATCATACCCAATCCGGAAACTATATCCGGAAACTATATCCGGAAACCCCTTATCCGGAATCCAAATCCGGAACTATCCGGGAAAGCCATCCGAAAATCCGGAACTATCCGGGAAACCCATCTGGAAACCATCCGGAAAACGTATCCGGGAAAGCCATCCAGAAAACGTATCCGGGAAAGCCACCCGTAAAATGTATCCGGGAAAACCATCCCGGGAATCAATCCAGAAACCATGAAGTCCGATAAAAACTTTACATCCGGAAAACTAATGAATCCGGATGCATCGACTCCACCCCAGAATCGATCGAACACACTTAAGAATCAAAGTCAATCTATTCTAAACCGATAGAAACTTAATACTAACGATTATAAACACAAAACTCAAAAGAATCATACCTCCAAATCACCTCCAACGAACTCAATCCCTGCCCTAATCGAATGAATCTTCCTCTTGCCTTTTCTCGACTCATAATACACACACATACAAAGCTTAGAGAACCGACTCAAATGAAAATTTAAGGAAAAGGCGGTTCTATTTATAGGGATGCCAAATTGCGATTTAGGGTTCGAACTATTCTAAAACTACGGACACACCCATATACTTTATAAACCAACATAACTTACCCTAAACTACTAAACAAAAGTTAAATAAACACTTAACTTACCCGGGTTATTACAATTTGAACTCAAAATCTCATGGTTTAACAAAACTTTAAACCATCAATCAAACTAACCACATATTGGGAAAGAATGAGGAGAAATCATACCTCGAAGATGGAACTACTAATCCTCTTGATGTTATCCTTCTTCCATACTCCCAATTTAGGGTTTTGGTTATGTAATCCTCCTCTCTCAATTGTTCCAGCCGCATACAAGATTCAATGGAGAGGGTTTAAGGGTTTATACCCTTTTTATTTTCCAGATTTTGCCACTAAGTCCTGAAAAATCTACATTTCACACTTTACCCTAAATTTTCCAATTAACTCTTATTTTGTGGACAAGGTTATTACACTTACGGGCCCGTCTAAACGACAACTTGTTTTTCAAAATACTAGTCACTTTTCTTAAAAGAAAAAAACAATAAAAAAATTTATCTTTGGGACCTGGGTCTATAATTTCTTTAAGTAAAAACTGACCAAATTCGGTATTTTTTGTTGCTTAGCCAACGACCCGATACTGCAAATGTAGTGATGTTTGGGTCAATCGGAAAAAGCAATTATTAGGTGACCAATTTAAGTGTGTATAATGAATATTTAAGTCAATTTCCCTTTGAATTGCTAAACAACAAAGTACAACCCCACTCTTCAACTAATCCCTATAAATAATCAATCATTGAGGATATAACAGATAAAAAAGTAAAGGGGTGTGCTATTTGCACCAAAAAGGTGCTAATGGCACCAAAAGGGATTGCATTGTTTTCATAAACAATATTTTTTGATTTAAATAAATATATATATATATATATATATATATAGGGGTGGTATTTTTTGCAAACCAGTGTATTTGTACAAACTCGTACAAACCATATCTAGCTTCATGATTTTGTAAATTTGGCTTCATGAATATTTATATATATATTTTGGCTTCATGAATATATAATTTGGCTTCATGAATATATCATTTGGCATTTTTAACTAATTTTTTTACAAAAATAAGGGTATTTTAGGGCTCCACCGAAAAAAATTAGTTAAAAATGCCAAATGATATATTCATGAAGCCAAATTATATATTCATGAAGCCAATATATATATATATATTCATGAAGCCAAATTTACAAAATCATAAAGCTAGGTATGGTTTGTACGAGTTTGTACAAATACACTGGTTTGCAAAAGATACCCATCATATATATATATATATATATATATATATATATATATATATATATAATAGGGAAATTAATTAAAATGCCAAAAGTTTGACCCTTTGTTACCAAAATGCCACAAATCTCTCCCATCTTACCGAAATGCCACAAAAATCACGGTGGGCCCCGCGATCGCGGGCCCCAGGCCCTCGTGTCACCCAGGTTTGCCCACTTTGCCCGCGTTGGTCCCTCAAGAATGCCCGCGACCCAGCTTTCCCCCCTCAAGAATGCCCGTGTTGGCAGTTTTAGTCCCTGCCCGCGTTGAGAGCCCGCGATCGCGGGCTAACCCGCCACGCGTCGGCACAGGGTTAACCCTAAAAAAAATTGAAGACAAAAACCCTAATTTTTATTCTCATAGCCGCACTATATAAAGGGTGGGGGGACCAACTTCGACCACCTCTCATTATTTTAAACCATCTCAAATTTTTTAATAACTCTCTCTCAATATTCTCCACTCTCTCAATTTTGTCGTGTGGAACACGTGTTCGAGTTTTGTGAAGATGTCTCGTATTACCTCTATGGTATGTTTTCCTTATGTTTTTTGTTATTTTTTGTATGTTATTTTAAATTAAGATATATGATTTGTATGTTGTTAGAGTGTTTATAACTTTTGTTATGTTTGAATATGTTCTATGTTTAACATTTTTAAGATATATGATATGTATGGTTTTATGTTTGAATGTGATATTTGTATGTTATAATGTGTATGTTGTTATAGGAGTATTTTTATAAAAAATTGTTAAGAGTGTGTTTTTATAAAAATAATTCTTAAAAGTGTGTTTTTATAAAAAAATTGTTAAGAATGTGTTTTTTATAAAAAAATTGTTAACAATGTGTTTTTATAAAAAAAATTGTTAAGAGTGTGTTCTTATAAAAATAATTTTTAAAAGTGTGTTTTTATAAAAAAATGTCAAGAATGTGTTTTTTTATAAAAAAATTGTTAAGAGTGTGTTTTTATAAAAAAAAATTGTTAAGAGTGTGTTTTTTATAAAAAAATTGTTAAGATTGTGTTTTTATAAAAAAATGTTAAAAATGTGTTTTTTTATAAAAAAATTGTTAAGAGTGTGTTTTTATAAAAATAATTCTTAAAAGTGTGTTTTTATAAAAAAAATTGTTAAGAATGTATTTTTATAAAAAAAAAACTTGTTAAGAATGTTTTTTATAAAAAAAATTGTTAAGAGATTGTTTTTATAAAAATAATTCTAAATAGTTTGTTTTTATAAAAAAATGTTAAGAATGTGTTTTTTTATAAAAAAATTGTTAAGAGTGTGTTTTTATAAAAAAATTGTTAAGAATGTGTTTTTATATAAAAAATTGTTAAGAATGTATTTTTATAAAAAAAAATTGTTAAGAATGTTTTTTATAAAAAAATTGTTAAGAGATTGTTTTTATAAAAATAATTCTAAAGAGTGTGTTTTTATAAAAAAATGTTAAGAATGTGTTTTTTATAAAAAAAAATTGTTAAGAGTGTGTTTTTATAAAAAAATTGTTAAGAATGTGTTTTTATAAAAAAATTGTTAAGAGTGTGTTTTTATAAAAAAAATTGTTAAGAATGTGTTTTTTTATAAAAATTGTTAAAAGTGTGTTTTTATAAAAAAAAATTGTTAAGAATGTGTTTTTTTTAAAAATTGTTAAGAATATGTTTTTTTATAAAAAAAATGTTAACTTAGGTCCCTACGGTTTTAAGAATGACAACTTAGGTCCCTAAACTTTTAAGAATGACACCTTAGGTCCCTACAGTTTTAAGAATGACAACTTAGGTCCCTAAACTTTTAAGAATGACAATTTAGGTCCCTAAACTTTTAAGAATGACAATTTAGGTCCCTAAACTTTTAAGAATGCCAATTAGGTCCCTAAACTTTTAAGAATGACAACTTAGGTCCCTACGGTTTTAAGAATGACAACTTAGGTCCCTAAACTTTTAAGAATGACAATTTAGGTCCCTAAACTTTTAAGAATGCCAATTAGGTCCCTAAACTTTTAAGAATGACAACTAGGGTCCCTAAACCGCAACATCTATATATAACACTATGATACGTTGAAATAAAATAAACCGCAACATCTATATATAACAATATGATACGTTGAAATAAAATAAACCGCAACATCTATATATAACACTATTATACGTTGAAATAAAATAAACCGCAACATCTATATATAACACTATTATACGTTGAAATAAAATAAACCGCACTTTATCTATTTATAACACTAATATATGTTGAAATAAAATAAACCGCAACATCTATATATAACACTATTATACGTTGAAATAAAATAAACCGCAACCTCTATATATAACACAATACGTTGAAATAAAATAAACCGCAACCTCTATATATAACACTATTATACGTTGAAATAAAATAAACCGCAACATCTATATATAACACTATTATACGTTGAAATAAAATAAACCGCACTTTATCTATTTATAACACTATTATACGTTGAAATAAAATAAACCGCAACATCTATATATAACACTAACTATAACATCTGTGAATGACTATGTAGAGGGATTTCTTTAACATCGACTTGACGCTAAAGTGCAAAGTTGCCTACATCGAGGCCTTAAGAAACCGCTTTAGGGGATTAGGTGATCGCGCGGATACCCTTAAGGTTATCTTTAGAGGGACACTGTTCGGGCCATGGATGGATGTGTCTTACTCTGCTGGCGACCCTACGCTAGTACACATGTTTCTACAGTTAGAGGTCGAGGACGCCAACGCTAAGCCGGAGGAGATGCATTTTGATTTCTTCGGCGATCGATTGCATTTTAGACGTCGTGAGTTCTGTCTAATTACAGGACTACGTTTTGGAAAGGCTCCCCCCTTCCTCCCTTAGCAGACTGCTCCTTCGTTCCTAGGGTTTGGGGTATTTCAGCATCTCGTTTGAAGCTGAAGGCAGTCCGGGACATGATGAAAGAGGGCCTTAGTGCCCTAAGCGACGTCAATGCTGTCCGTGTATGCTTGGTGGTGATCGTGGATATGGGCTTCATGGGCCGTGAGTATAGCCAGTATGCTTCCTTGACGGTCCTTAGGGCCGTCGAGGACCTTGAGCTGTTTAACAGCTACCCGTGGGGTAGCCATATCTGGACACATTGCTACTCAATCTTGCACCTAGCCATAACCAGACGCGACTCCGATCGACATGGAAAGATGAACCTTTGTGGTTTTACATACGCCTTCAAGGTTAGATACGTAGTATAACAATTGTTAATAATACATACAACTGTTTGGCTTTTCTTTTTACGTACTTGCTCTTCTTGTCTAATTCCAGATATGGATCTTGAAGATGTTTACCGCATCAATCCGATATTTCGTCAAGCGCGATGACCGAGTACTTAGGGGAACCCGTTGGGACAAGCGTGTTACCCTAAGTAGGTCGCTTTGGGTTCAGTTCTTCAATGAATCTATACATGTAAGTTCTTTTACTATGTTTACAATTTGCATACGTTAGTCCCGCTTATTAATTTTTTTATGTTTTATCATATATTTAGCTGCCACTCTTGCCTTTCGCTCGCCTTGAGCCTCTTGCCGACGAGATGGACACGGATTGGTACAGAGACAGCGTGGCCTTTATTGACGCAGAGGCGGCAAGGGCTCGACGTCCCTCTCCTTCCACATCTCACGAAGATGAGGAAGACGACGACAGGCCCCCTGATAACTCTATTTTTAGAGTTATTATTTCCATTTAATTTCCACTTTATTTTGTCAATTTTAGCCATTTCACTTCTAAAAACCCACATTCTTATTATAATTCTCGAAAATGAGCAAAAGGAGTGAACCATAGTATTTAATGAACTATTTGGTGGAATTTGGGTGTTTTTCACGTTTTATCCTGCAGTGACCACTGTTGTGCCCACTCCGGGTCCCCACTCTTCGAGCTGATAAAAAAGAAACTATTTGTTGGGATCTAATTTTCTGGAGGAGGAAGGTTTATATGGCAGAGAAATGGCTGGAGAAGTACAAGGTAGTTCTCATTGAAGATAGCATCAAGTACATCTCTTTGTACTTGGAGATTGACTTGGAGAAGGGACCATTGGATAAAAGAATTGCACAAGGAGCTGAATTCTGCCACAACTCAGCAGTCTTTACCCATTGGAAGACCCGCCTCTTTTGTGTAATACCCAACTCCTTCTCCTAGTATATAAAGGAGCACTTGGGTGCCATTAAATGCATGCTTGGTTATCATCCTTGAATACTTTTAGTCTTAAATTCTCTCAACTGCCACATTAGCTTTAGTCTTTTATTTACTGCAGTAACTAGCTTTAATTTCCAGTAATTTACTTTCTTAGTTTAAATTGTAGTTCGTATTACACAGTGCAGGGACGACTTCTCGTTCCCCACTGTGAGCAGTTAATTCAAGTCACTTTCAGTTTTATTATGTGCAAATCTTCATCTTTTGTTTTCTTTACTTCGGAAATGCTAGGCTAAACATCCTTTGGGATGTAGGAAAGAGAAGTACCTGGATTTTATTAAAAATGCTTGAGTAATCTTTATACTTAGAATATTTGTTGTTTTGGTCATTCATTCTCGATATTTACCCAAGGATGCGAACAAGCCGATCACTTGCAAGGATCTAAAGTCTAGTTCTTAACTTAGAAATAAGTAGAACGCAGTGACACGAGCTTGAATGATGCTAGGGGATTCGAAAGAATTCTTATGACACTTACGAAAGTGAGGTCGGCATAGTGAGCTAATCTCTGCCCACTGGAGTAGTAGGCAAGCTAATTTGTGTATTAAAAACACTTAGAGTATTTGTCTCTACACATTCCATCGAGGCCTGAAAAGGTCCATTTAGAGATTACCATTGACAAAACAACAAGTACTAAGAGTATGAGATTTTTATCTAACGGTGTGAGTATTTTGTAACCGAGCTTTTCTAGCGAAAATGCCCACCTCGAATACAAGGATCATTTTTAGGACCGAGTATTTGGTATAAAATCTAGGGAAAATCTAACCTACATTCCTCCTTTTTAATCTTAGTAAAATCGTTAAAATAGCCATTTCACCAAACCAAACCAAAGTATTATTTTCCTCTCTAGTTGAAACTTGTAAAAGGAGCTCATGAGAACCATATTGTCTTGATTGTCCAGTCCCCGTGGATTCGATTCTGGTATTTTACCAACTATTACTTGCTGTGACGATCATAGTGGACAGTGTACACTTGCACTTCCCACTGTGGACAGTTTGCAACCCACTGCGATTAAAACACACATTTCGCACGTACCAAGTTTTTGGCGCCGTTGCCGGGGACTGGCGTGATTTTAAATCTCAAGACATTAGTTTTTGTTCGAGCCCAAGTAACTCGTTTTTCTAAGCTTTTCGTGTTGCATGCCAAGGCAACAACACGAACCTTTGTTACCAATCGATCTTGAAATAGAGAAAACTTTTCGAAGAAGACGCAGAAACAGAAATCGACAACCCCCTGTGATCCCCACTGTGAACATGGCTGCAATACCGCCACCTGTAGTGGAGACCACAATCACGATTGCTGATAGCAAGGATCGAAAAATACGGGACTATGCTACTTCCGGAGTTGCTGATTTAAGCTCCGGAATTTTGAGACCCAATATTGTTGCAACGCATTTTGAACTCAAACCGGTGATGTTTCAAATGATCCAAGCCATGGGTCAATTTGGAGGATCGCCATCTGAGGATCCGCACTCGCACTTAAAATCTTTTTTAGAAATGACCGATTCCTTTCAGTTGCAAGGTGTTAGTGATGAGGCATTAAGACTAAGGCTTTTCCCTTTTTCATTAAGGGACAAGGCGAAGTCTTGGCTGAACGCACATGCACCTCACTCGATAACCACTTGGCAAGAGCTTGCCGATAGATTTTTGCAAAAATACTTTCCTCCAACAAGGAATGTAAGGTTTCGAAATGATATAATTTTGTTTAGGCAAGAAGAAGATGAGGATGTTTCGGATGCATGGGAACGATTTAAAGATTTACTTCAAAAGTGCCCACATCATGGCATCCCACATTGCATCCAATTGGAGACCTTTTACAATGGTCTTTCCAATGCAGCCAAAATCATCTTAGATGCAACAGCCGGTGGAACATTTACGAGTATGACTTACAACGAAGGATATCAAATCTTAGAAAAAGTGTCCAACAACAATACCGAATGGTCAAATCCGAGAGCACCCATATCAAAGACCAACACCATCGATTCCGAGGCACTTAAAACCATGAATGCGCAATTGGTGGCCTTGACCAAAATCGTTTTAAATCAAAATAGAGGCCAAGTCAATTCAGCAACGCATCTCCCTGAAAACTGCTCCCTCTGTGGAGAGGAGCATGTTTTTGATTTTTGCCCAGCAAATCCCGAATCTGTTAATGTTATAGGAACCAATCCGAGGAACAACCCTTATTCGCAGACTTATAATCCAGGTTGGAGAAATCATCCGAATTTCTCCTGGTCTGGTAATCAAGGACTCCAACCTCAAGGGCCGAGTCATATCCAGCAAAGACCACACAACCCCACTGGATTTCAATCACATCACAGTGGGCAGCACCCACAGAACTTTCACCAAGGGCAGTCCTCACAACCATACCAACCACGATCCAACCAACCAGCTGAGGTTCAACAATCGATCGAGTCAATTCTCAAGGGTTTTATGAATCAAACTCAAGCAGCCATTAGGAATATAGAGACCCAAGTAGGACAACTAGCCGTTGAAGTTAAGAATAGACCACCAGGAACGTTACCTAGTGATACCGAGCAAGCTAGGGTGATAGGAAAAGGACCAGAACATGTCAAGTCCATAACACTGAGGAGTGGAAAGGATCTGAAAAATATCGTTTTTGAATCTGATGATTCACCTCAAAAACCCACTGTGAGCACCACAGTGGGCACCTCTCAAGTCACTGTGATCCCCACAGTGGGGACCGACATCCCTGACCTTCCCACTCTTGGAACTGTCCCAAAGCCTACTATTCCAAAGCCAATACCACAACAAGCTCAAATTGACCCACGAAGTATTCCTTTTCCTGCAAGAATGAAGCCGAAAAATGTCGATGTTCAATTTAAGAAATTCTTAGACATTTTTAAACAACTTCACATTAACATACCCTTGGTAGAGGCTCTCGAGCAAATGCCAAGCTATGTTGAATTTTTAAAGGATATTTTGAACAAAAAAAGAAAGTTGGGTGAGTTTGAAACTGTGGCTTTGACCGAAGAATGTAGTGCCCTCCTTACTAGCAAGATTCCACCTAAGTTGAAAGACCCCGGTAGTTTCACCATTCCATGCACAATAGGAGGACAAGAAGTAGGTCAAGCACTCTGTGATCTAGGAGCTAGTGTCAATTTGATGCCGCTGTCCATTTTTAACAAGTTAGGTATTGGAGAGGCTAGACCCACAACCGTGACATTACAACTAGCCGACCGGTCCATTGCCTATCCCAAAGGAAAAATAGAAGACGTTTTGGTCCAAGTAGATAAATTTATCTTCCCCGCCGATTTTCTAGTTCTAGATTATGAGGTCGATAAAGAAATCCCAATCATTTTAGGGCGTCCGTTTCTTGCAACCGGACGTACTTTGATTGATGTGCACAAAGGGGAACTCACGATGAGAGTTAATGACCAAGAGGTGAAATTCAATGTGTTTAAGTCTCTTAAATATATAGACTCCGAAGATTGCTTTGCCTTGAGTTCGATTTATGGAACCCACAGTCTTGACACACTGCCCACAGTGGGGAGTACAGTTCCCACAGTGGGGAATGACAGTGAGCACTCTGAATCAGAGAGTGATGACACTTTTGAGGAGGAGTGTAACGAAATGGTTGCAGCTTTTGAACCTCTGGACTTTAAAGATAGAGATGTTCAACCCCCTTCAATAGAACAACCTCCCGAGTTAGAGCTTAAACCATTGCCTTCCCATTTAAAATATGCTTATCTCGCTAAGGATAATAAACTTCCCGTTATTATCTCTTCCAAACTTAGTGAGAAACAAGAACAACTTCTGATCGATTTGTTGATGAAGCATAAGGGAGAAATTGGTTGGACCATAGCGGACATTCGAGGAATTAGCCCCTCTTTATGTCAACATAAGATTAACTTGGAAAGTGACCACCCGGGGAAAGTCCAACCTCAAAGAAGGTTGAACCCCATCATGAAGGAGGTAGTTAAGAAAGAAGTATTGAAGTGGTTAGATGCCGGTATTATCTATCCCATTGCTAGTAGTAGTTGGGTGAGCCCCGTCCAATGTGTCCCTAAAAAGGGAGGGACGACCGTAGTAAAGAACGAAAAGAACGAGCTCATTCCCACTAGGACTGTCACGGGATGGAGAATATGCATGGACTATAGACAACTCAATTTGGCCACTAAGAAAGACCATTTCCCCTTACCTTTCATTAACCAAATGCTTGATAGGTTAGCGGGAAAGGAATTTTATTGTTTTCTAGATGGATACTCCGGATACAACCAAATCCACATAGCCCCCGAGGACCAAGAAAAGACCACCTTTACTTGTCCCTACGGTACCTTTGCATTCCGGAGGATGCCATTTGGTCTATGTAATGCCCTAGCCACTTTCCAACGTTGTATGATGGCCATTTTTTCCGACATGATTGAGGACACCATAGAAGTTTTTATGGATGACTTTTCTGTAATAGGGACATCATTCGACAACTGTTTGGGAAATTTAGAAAAAAGCTTAGTGAGATGTGAGGCCCACGACCTTATTTTAAATTGGGAAAAATGCCAATTTATGGTAGAAGAAGGTATTGTTCTAGGTCATCTTGTCTCAAAAAGAGGGTTGGAAGTCGATAAAGCCAAGCTTGAGGTAGTGGCACAACTTCCCGAACCCACAACGGTGAAAGGTATCCGAAGTTTTTTGGGACACGCAGGTTTTTATAGGAGGTTCATCAAGGATTTTTCGAAAATTACAAAACCCCTATGTAACCTATTACAACACGAAAAAGACTTCATTTTTACCCAAGAATGCCGAGAAGCTTTTGAAAAAATCAAGGAAGCTTTAGTCACAGCACCCATAGTGACCACTCCTGACTGGTCACTCCCATTCGAAATGATGTGTTGTAGATCCAAACCATCAGTGATTTGATAATGACCCTCTCTTATACTTAGTGAAAATTGTAAGTAAACAATATGTATCAGAGTTTCACTATCGCTGATAAGTACTAAGATCTTACAGTACCGCTGATAGGAACTCTCGCTCTTTAAATTAAACATTCAGCGAACACTGTTCATCATTAATGCTCTGAGTCTGTTCAGTCATTATGATGATCGCTGATAAGTTAGTTGTTTACTTATGATCCCTGAAGACAAGTTTCACGTCAACAAAGGTTCTACGCTGAAGTCGAAGATCAAGCTCAAGAACCAGCGACAAGTCTCCTAATGAACTGATGCGGATCAACGAAGACTCAGATTTGTCCACTCAACGTGAAGTATCAAGTACAAGACTTCAGCTATCGCTGAACTTTATCATTCGCTGAATAGAAAATGATAATCGCTGAATCAACGAAAGCTGATCATGAAGTCCTCCGTACAAAGTACTTTTGTCTTAACGACCCTTGCACGACTCCGTACGAAATGTCAGAAAATAACCTCCGAAAATCTGAAATCGTACAACCACTCTGATACTACACTATTCATCCATACGGCTACTAAGGTTGTCAACCAAGGTCAATGACATGCAACCAACCAGCTGATGACACGTGTAAAGTATATACTGACTTGCATTAAATGCATGCAGTATATAAAGAGATGAACTAACTTCATTTGAAGTAACTTGCTAACTCTGGACAAGTTCAAATCTCTTATCCCAGATAGGTTATTATTAGTAATTTTCTTATCTCTCTTAGTGCAAGAAACCTTAGTGTTCCAACTTGTTTAGATTTAGGTTTATCCTTAATCTTGTTTCCGCAACAAGCTGTAAATTGTTAATGATTTATCAATAAACAATTTAGAAAAGTAAAATCTGTGTGTTTGTATTCAACCCCCCCCCCCCCTTCTACAAACTTGTATAGGCCTTCGGGACCAACAAGTGGTATCAGAGCAGATTTGTTTAATCTCATAAACAAGATCTAATCTAAGATATTTCTCTTCCTTGCTATTATCTGAAAATGGCCACCAACACAAACACACATTATATAGACAATGGTTCTCTTGCAAAACCCCCTAGATTTTCCAGAGATAACTTCAACTTATGGAAAAATAGGATGACACTCTTCTTAGAAGGTGTAGACCCTACTATGCCTTACTATATTGAGAATGGTCCATTCATCCCTGTAAGATTTGATGTTGCAGTTCCAGGAACTGAGAATAGACCTGCTATTCCAGAAAGGCTGGTACCTAAAGAAATCCATCAATGGACTGATGAAGATAAGAAGAAAGTGGCTATAGATACAAAATCCAGATCCATACTATCCATGGCTCTTCCTGACGAAGTCTACCATTCCGTCATGAATCTGAAAACATCAAAAGCCATGTGGGACACAATATGTGTTCAGTATGAAGGAACGTCTGAAGTCCAGGACTCAAGAAAGATCAACCTGGTAAGACAATACGAAAGCTTCATTTCTGGTAAGAATGAAACTCTCTCTGAAGTTCACCAACGTTTTAATTGTTTAATTATAGATCTGAAAACTGTTGGTAAGGAATATTCTAACTTTGAAGTGCTGACAAAGTTTCTAGAATGTTTACCTGAAAGCTGGGACAATTATTCCATGTGTCTCAAGCTGTCAAAGGATCTAAGATCAATGACCCTTGCTACCTTATATGGCACGTTGCTGAATCATGAGCAATCAAGCCATCTTAAGAAGAATCTTGTAAAAGATTCCAAAAGCACCCCTGTTGCTTTAATCTCAGAGGAACCTTCTACTCAGCGACCCTCGGTCACTATCACTGAGTTAGAGAGTAACTCTGAAAGTTCATCAGATTCTGATTTTTCAGATGATGAATCCTTGGCTCTCCTAACCAAAAAGTTCAGGAGATTTTCCAAGAAGAAAATGTTTAGAAAGAACAAACCTCTTTCCATAACTGACAAGCCTAAATCATCAGTTTTTGTTGATAAGGCTACTGCTACTTGTTTTAACTGTGAAAAGATAGGACATTTTGCTAACGAGTGCAGGTCTAAGAAAGTTTCTAGACCCTCAGCTTTTACAAAGAAATCCTTTGTTCCAAGGAATTAAGATGACAAATACTCAAAGCTGAAAGAAAAATATGCGAAGCTGAAAAGCTTTAAGAAGAAAGGAAAAGGCCTGATGGCTGACTATGATTGGGCTGCTTCTGATGAAGAAGCATCATCATCTGATTCTGAAGATGATGAAGCAAATCAATGTCTCATGGCCAAGATTGAAGAAGAGGAAGAAAGTTCAGACATTCCCTCCACTTCAACCTCTGCTATTCAGGTATCACCTTCTTTCTTTACCAATATTGCAAATATTGATGAAGCTGATAGTCTCAGTAAGATCGATCTCTTGACTAGAAGTTTATACGAAGCCATGAACGGCAAAACTGTGGTTGAAAACCAAAATCTTGATCTCGCTGAAAAGCTTAAAAACTGCCACCTTCAAATAGAAAAGCTTTCTAAAATTGAAGAAGATTTTAAAGATCAAGTATATTTAAATCAGCTAGTCAAAATCGAACGAGCAGAAGCTATCGCTGCATTAGAGGCTGAAAAAGCTACTGTTGAAGGATGGTGTAATTCTTCAACAAAGATCACTGAGATAATTAAGGCTCAGATTCCTCTGAGTGATAAACGTGGTCTGGGTTATAAATATGATACTCCAAAACCAACCACTGAACGTTCAATGCTTAAATTTGGAACGTTCGTATCCTCAGTCGCTGACACTTCATCTTCTCAGTGCTCCTCGTCCTTTACACCAATCCTTGAGGAAACTCCTACCTCCTCAAAAGGCAAGGAGAAAATGGTTTATTCAAAATCTACCTCTGTCTCTAAAGACAAAGGTAAAGGAATTGTTATTTATCAAAATCCTCAGAAGGGTACCTTAGTACCAAAGCTGAATGCTTCTAAAGCCTCAGTGACCTACCCCTCTGGATCTAGAAAGCTGATCTCTGGATCTATTCAGCGATCTACTCCTAGACTCAGAGTGGATGTCCTTGGTAAGAAATCTGAAGAACTGAATGTTCGTCCCATTTCTAAAGCCAACAGTTTACTTGGTGCTGGCTCTTCCAATTCAAAATTAAAAGCTCAGCATTCAAATGGTCCTAGAACTACTTTTAGCTATAGGAAATGTTATCACTGTAGACTCACTGATCATATTGCTAGTAAGTGCCCCACAGCCACCAAAGCTGAAAAGATAGCTAAGGTGAAGATTGCCCCCAAGGCAAAGAAGACCAACCCTGGTGCAAATCAGGTCAAGGTGAATTCTACCACTGAGGTTAAGAAATTAACCAAAGTGAAGAAAGACAAAGCTGAATCTTCAAATGCTGCGAAGACTGCTGAACCTTCCATTCCAACTACTTCCACTGACAAACGTGTATACATGGTTAAGTGGGTACCTAAGAAAAACTAATCTTCCTTTGTATTGCAGGTTAAGAAGGGTATCTGGTATCTCGATAGCGGATGCTCTAGACACGTGACTGGAAAGAAAAACCTGCTCGCTGAATACAAGGAAGAGAAAGGTCCTTCTGTGACTTTCGGTGGAAATGGAAAAGGACATACCCGAGGGTATGGTGTACTTTCAAATGGTACAACCTCCTTCAGAAGAGTCGCATATGTTGAAGGGCTGAAGCATAATCTTCTAAGCATCAGTCAGCTTTGCGACATGGATAACAAAGTAATTTTTACTAAGGAATCCTGCTTTGTCTCTGACAAAAAGGAGAAGATAGCTCTCAGCGGTTATCGTTTGGAAAATGTTTATGTAATAAACATGGACTCAACAACCACTGAGAACTCCTGTTTCTTCTCAAAGGCATCTTCTGATGTTAACTGGCTATGGCACAAGAGGCTCTCGCATCTAAATTTCAAGACACTGAATACTCTTTCCTCCAAAGAGTTAGTCACTGGTCTACCTCAGCATTCATACGCCAAATAGTCTTTATGTTCAGCGTGTGAAAAAGGGAAGCAGACCAAGGCAAGCTTCAAGTCAAAGCAAGTCTCCTCAGTGTCATCTCCTCTACAACTACTCCATATGGATTTGTTTGGCCCTGTTAACAAACAATCCATCGCTGGAAAGAAATATACGCTGGTCATAGTTGATGAATTCTCTCGCTTCACTTGGGTAATGTTTCTCCGTTCTAAGAGTGACACCCCTGAAGAACTCATCACCTTTGTTCGGAAGATGGAAACTCTGAACAATATGACTGTTCGCTCAATAAGGAGTGATTATGGAACTGAATTCAAAAACAGTTCTCTTGATTCCTTCCTTGAGAGTAAGGGTATTTCTCACAACTTTTCGTCAGTGAGAACACCGCAACAAAATGGAGTCGCTGAAAGAAGAAATAGAACAATTATTGAAGCTGCACGTTCAATGCTCAGCGATTCTCACCTGCCTACTCAGTTTTGGGCAGAAGCTGTCAACACTGCTTGTTTTACGCAAAACAGGTCGCTGATAGTTAAAAGATTCAAAAAGACAGCCTATGAACTCTTTCATGGGAGAAAGCCTTCAATCAGCTTTCTTCACATCTTTGGATGTCAGTGTTTCATACTGAACAACAGAGATGCCCTTGGAAAGTTTGATCCTAAGGCTGATGATGGAATCTTTCTTGGATACTCCTCAGTCTCCAAAGCCTTCAGAGTCTTCAATCGAAGAAGACAAACTGTAGAAGAAACTATTCACGTCACGTTTGACGAATCCCGTTCAGCGAACTCTAAACCGAACGCTGATACAGAAGAACTGAATCAATGGATGTTTTCTCATCTTGTTTATTCAGAAGATATTCCCACTCCTCATGCTCATCCAGTAGAAGATGATAGTCCCACTATCATTCCAAACATGCAGAATAGTGAAGCTGAAACATCATGGGTCTCAGCTGTTCCTATAAACACTATACCTGCAGTTGATCCAAATATCTCAGACATTCCATCTACCTCTCAGCAATCAGTGAATATAATGACAACTGCATCCATTCCTCTCTTAGCTGATACTCCCGACGTCGCTGAAGCTTCATCTTCACAAGATCAAGTTGAGTCAGCATCTCATGCTCCGGCTCAGCGATGGACCACAAATCACCCAATTGATCAAATTCTTGGTGATCCAAACGCTGGGATTCAGACTCGACGAAGAGCAGGTAATATTTGTTTATTTGTAAATTTTATTTCACTAACTGAACCAAAGAAGGTAGATGATGCCCTCAAAGATCCAAACTGGGCCAGCGCCATGCAAGAAGAGCTGACTGAATTCGAAAGAAACAAAGTTTGGAAACTCGTTCGTAGACCAACTGACAAAACGGTGATAGGCACTAAATGGGTCTATCGAAACAAGTTGGACGAACATGGTACTGTAACTCGCAACAAAGCTCGTCTTGTTGCTCAGGGATATAGACAAGAGGAAGGCATAGATTATGACGAAACATTTGCTCCAGTAGCAAGACTTGAATCTATTCGTCTTTTCTTAGCATATGCTGTACACAAAAACTTCACTGTACATCAGATGGATGTTAAGTCAGCGTTTCTAAATGGAAAG
Organism: Saussurea involucrata; assembly: GCA_033807775.1. Lineage (NCBI taxonomy): Eukaryota > Viridiplantae > Streptophyta > Magnoliopsida > Asterales > Asteraceae > Saussurea > Saussurea involucrata. Next base: position 33,234,842 of record CM066316.1, read on the forward strand.
CTGAATGAAGAAGTTTATGTGGAACAACCTCCAGGATTCTCAGATCCTAAGCGTCCAGGTTATGTTTATAAACTGGACAAGGCACTTTATGGCTTAAAGCAAGCTCCACGTGCATGGTATGATACTCTCTCTACTTATCTCCATATTTAACAATTTGAGAGAGGTAAGATTGACAAAACTCTATTTTTTAGAAAAGTGAAAGGTCATATCATTCTAGTTCAAATATATGTTGATGACATTATATTTGGTTCTACTAACCCTGAGCTTTGTACTCGTTTCGCTGATAGAATGAAAGATGAGTATAAAATGAGCATGATGGGTGAACTAACATATTTACTTGGTCTTCAGATTAAGCAAACTGCAAAAGGAACTTTCATTAATCAGGGAAAATATGTTAAAGATATGCTGAAGAAATTCGACTTAACTGAAAGTTCAGCTATGAAAACCCCTATGGCACCACCGCTGACACTTGATAAGGACACAAAGGGTGTTCCTGTCAATGTCACGCTGTACCGTGGGATGATCGGCTCACTATTGTATCTTACAGCTAGCCGACCCGATATTATGTTTGCAACATGTCTGTGTGCACGATATCAAGCTGAACCTATGATATCTCATATGAAAGCTGTAAAGCGAATATTTCGATATCTTAAGGGTACAGCGAATCTAGGCCTTTGGTATCCCAAAGACTCAGGATTCGATATAACCGCCTATTCAGACAGTGATTTTGCAGGTTGCAAAATGGATAGGAAAAGCACCACAGGAGGATGTCAGCTCCTGGGTGGAAAGCTGGTAAGTTGGACAAGTAAGAAGCAAAACTCAGTGTCCACTTCCACAGCTGAAGCTGAATATGTAGCCGCTGGAAGCTGCTGCTCTCAAGTCTTGTGGATGAGAAATCAGCTACTAGACTATGATCTTTAGCTCTCCAAAATTCCAATCTATTGCGACAGCACTAGTGCCATCGCTATAGCAAACAATCCAGTGCTACACTCAAAGACAAAACACATCGAAATCAGATATCATTTTATCAGAGATCATGTGATGAATGGTGATATAGAACTTCATTTTATTCCAACTGATTATCAGTTAGCTGATGTATTTACCAAACCTCTTGATGAGACAAGATTCAACTTTCTCATCAGCGAGCTTGGAATGCTGAACTTTGAAGGATAAAACCTTCAGCGGTTCACATTGATCAGCGATAGGATAAAATCAACTTGTATAACCCATTCTATCATTCTCTCTCTGAATAAACTTGATTCGCTGATATCAAGGTATGTTTACTCTCTCTGACATATCGCATGTAAATGCAAGATTTCAAAATAAATTGCATCGTTGAATATCTCTTCCTTAACAGCGATTTTTTGAAATTTCTTAAAACCTTCACTGATATTTTCTATTCAGTGCTTCATGTTTTTTCAAAAGAGTCCCTGAGCTTTCAAAACCTCAGAGACATCCTAAAAGAATGTGAAAGGACAGTTGTGACGTCATTGCAATGGATAACACCAGGCACGATTTCTTTCTGACACACGTTTGCACGTTTCGTTCAAACTTCCAATCAAATGCAAACACGTGTCCGTGTCATGATGAAAACCTTTTCCCGCTCAAGGTTTTCTCTCTCTAAAACTCCCTATATAAACAAACTCTTGGTTTATATTTGTCTTTTACGCGATCAATCTTCCTCCGCAGGAAAAGAATTACTGTTGCATTTGTGCTCTCAAATCTTCAAAGAACTGTTCATCATCTTCTTCATCAAAACATCAAGGTTAATATGTTCATATTTTTTTAAATGCAGATAACTTGTTTCTGATCTTATCATTGTTTTAAACAAGATCAAACAAAAGAACTTCTTAAAAATAAAATCATTTCTTTCATGGTTTTATGAACACAACCATTTCATGGTTGTTCTTCAAGTTTTAAATCTTAATCTTAAACTTGTTCTTCATTCGTTTCCAGAATCTAATTTCTTCATAGAAAACTGGATAACAAGATTCAATGGCTTTTCTGTCAAAATCAAGAAAAACCCTAATCTTCATTAAGACATTTTTGTCTGAATGAAATGGATAAAATTCGAAACATCTTAATGGAAATTTCTTTCCACATTAAGATAATTCTTATTTGTTAACATCTTTGGTTGAACTGATAATACAGAGAAATGGCAACTTCAAAGATCAATGTTACCGCTGAGAACATCTCCGCTGACTCTGAGGAAGTGGAAATCATCAAAGCCCCTCAGGTTAAGTTCAAGCTGGATCAACTAGATTGGACCAAGGTCAACAACCTCTCTGTGCTTCTCGAGTTTCCTCCTCGAAAGCAAGTCACACATCTGGATGATGCTGTGAATTTCCTGAAAAACTGATGCATTTCAACAGCCCTGACCATCACACCTCCTGCACAGTTCTGGTACTCTGCCAGACACTCTCAGCTACCATCCGCCAAAGATCCCTCCAAAACCATCGATTGCATACTCAGCGATACTGAGTATGGCACAATTAAGATAACCCCCGCAATCATTCGAAAAGCCCTGAACTTTCCCAATGCTACCAAAGAAAAACCGTTTGTTCCATTCCCTGACCATAAGAAGCATGCTGACAGAGAAGAAATCATTGCTTTCCTCGACGCAATGGGTTACATCTGGGAAACTTGAAGGGACAATAAGCCTGAGAAGAAGTTGACGCTGATAAAGAAGTCAAAAATGCCAAGCGAGATGAATTTCATCTTCGCCAATCTGATCAGCTGCATGACAGCGAAGACCGGCTCCTCTGATCAAGCCGCTCAACCTCAGCAGGCTATGGGATACGCACTGCTGAAAGGTCTACATATTGACTGGGCATCTATCATTTATGATGACCTAGTACAAAGAGTAGATTCTGCTGCTGACAGACCTGCATGGGTTCCCTACCCCCGTTTCATCAGCGCCATCTTCCAATATGGCCTGAAGGACAGCTATTCTCAAGAGGGTGACCTGAAACTTTCTCAGGTTGGCCCTAAGGTGCTCGATTTCAAACCTGTCGACAATGAGGTACGTCTCTCTACCCTTCTCTCTCTTCTTAACCCTAATTCTTCGACTTCTGTGGCTCCTTCAGCGACAATACCCATCGCTGATGCCCCGGCCACACAATCCTCTCCTTCTAAGAAAAGGAAACACTCTTCAACCCAACTTGGTTCCAAAAGGATCAAGAAAACCAAGGAGCAACCCCAGCAATCCCATGCTGAAGACTCCTTAGCTCATTCTGAAGAGCTGAAGGAAAGTTCTGTGGTACGCTCTGCCACACCCATTCAAGCCATCCCTCCAATCCAGACTTCAGCGTCTCCAAACGCTGAGGTTAGAAACTTGGAACCTACCCAACCTCCCTCAGTCTCTCAAAAGACTGATGAAGTGATTCTCAGCGATTCCAACGCTGAACTCAGTACCCGAACCCCATTCTTATCCTTCGTTTCTCCATCCACTCACTTGGACTCTCCTCCAAAGAATACTGGAGATGCCATCATTCCAGAAGCCTCCGCTGACGCTTCTCAAAGAATGATGAAGACAGGACCTGCAGAGATCACCATTCCTCACCGAACTTTTGAGGAAGATATGGAACATTTTCCAGGGATCCGCAACTTTGACGAGTTCATCAATCCTCCTGCAGGTACAAATCAACCCATATACACTGTAACTAAACCTGAAACTTCTGAGCTTTCCTTTGTTCACAAGTACTTATGTGTTACAGGTCCTAATTTGGGAGACATCAACGCTTCTCTGAAGTCCGTGGAAACAAAGCTGACAGATCTCACCACCACACTCTCCGACAACTCTGCAGCTGTAACCACCGCTGGAGAAAATTTGACAAAGCTGACAACGGTGGTGGAGAAGACGGCTTCCACAGATGACTTGAAGCAAGTTGATAAGACTCTCAGCGAATTCGCTAAGGTGCTCGCTGATATCTACACAGACTACACCTCACTCAAACAATCAGTTTCCTCCATGTCCGGCGAAGTAACAACGCTGAAGACATCGGTTGGAGCACTAGAGGGTGATATGTCTGCTGTGAAGACAAATGTTCAAACTCTGACGACTGACTTAGGCTCTGTAAAGACCGACGTTGGTTCGATGAAAACAATGATTGAAGAGCTGCTCAACAAGGCGAGAACTCCTGCTCCTGAACCTGCCCCTGTCCCTGCATTGGAAACTTTCACAGCGACGGATCGCCAAGAGCTGGAAAAGATCAATCCTGCTATAACTGGCCTAGAAGTCAGATTAGCAAAGATTGAAAGCTGTGTGGGTATCTCTGGCCAAGAAGACAGAGAGCCTCCCACAGCTGAAGAGTCTACCCATTCCTCCCCCAGTCATCATGAAAAAGAGGGGGAGAAGAGCGCTGAACATCCCAGGGAAAAGAGCGCTGAAGACCTTTCCCATGATGAATCTATCAGGGGAGAGAAGAATGAAGATCTTACCGCTGGACCTCAGGGAGATGAAAACCCTGAGGGAACCAAGAAGCTCGCCTCTGTATCTGAGGGGGAGCAACTCGAAGAAGACGCTGAAGAATCCGAAGCAGAAGATGATGAAGCCGTCGACATCCCGGATGATGAACCATCTCCTTCTTCAAAGAATGATGATGATGATGACGAAGATGACGATGATTTCTTTATCGTCAAACCTGCCCCAAGGATCAAAGCTCTTAAGGGGATCTCGATAAATGAACCTTCAGGGGAGCGGACAAAGACAAAGCCCTCGGCCTCTGGAGCTGAGAAAGGCAAAGGCAAAAGCGTCGCTGAAGATGACAATCTGACGATCTTGCTTGAAAAGCCGGTTTGTCAGGTACACTAAACATCTCTTACTCCATCCCTCCTCTATCATACACTAGCAGTTCCTCTACCCAAGCCTATACACTTAAACCAATTCTCTCTATCTGTTTCTACCCAAGTTCTTACTTGTAAGATCGCTGTGTTTCAGCTAGTCCTCTCCCCTGTTTGAGGATATCGCTGAAGGCTCCACAACTGCGACTTCACCAAAAATACCAGATGCCGCTGAAGAAATAATCCCAGTCTTGGATTTGATCTCTGAGACTGATGAACCTGAGGAACAGACTCTCTCTCACAAACGCAGACCTTCCTTAGCTCCTCAAAAGCTAAGAGAAGAAGAACAGAAGAAAAGAGAGGAAATAATAAAGTGATTCGAGGATCAGCGAATCATTCTGAGGCGTGATCAACTTCCTTCAGTTCCTCCAAAGTTCAAAATCTCCAAAGCTGAATACCAGGAACACCTTAGAGCTGAACGCCTTATCGCTGAAAGGAAGGAAGCTGAAGAGAAAGACAGAGAATACGCCATCAAGCTTACTCAACGATCAATCAAAGACCCCAAGCTAAAAAGAGTTCCCATTGATGTTCAACGTCAGCTCTGGGATGATGCTCAAGAAATCGTTAGAGAAAAGACAAAGGTCTCTGATACAACTTTGGAATGGGCTAAACAAATGCTGACTTATCGATCAAGACCATCCAAAATAATCAAAGCCAACATCAGAGGAAAAATGTACGCTGATGTTCCTGTTGTTGAAGTGGATGTCTACAGAGATGACAAAACCAAGCAAACCTTCTATGTTGCTTCATTAGAAAAGTTTGGTCTCTCTGAATGGTTAGAAACGAAATTAGCCATTCAGGGATCACGCTCAAAATTCAAAAGCCATGTTGAGATGATCTTAAACAAACAGATCGACTTGCTTTCATCTGCTGTGGATATTCCTCCTACTCTTCCTCAACCGAAGAAAGCCTCTGCTAAGAAGAAGAAAGTTTCTGATTCAGGTCCAATCATTCGAAATGAAACAGGTATTGGTTTCTCTTGTGCTGAAGTTCTTGGCCCTGATGTTGATCTTTCAATGCTTGACACCTCCCTACCACCTGGAGAAACTTCCATCCCTGGCATAGTGGTAAGTGATCCATATGGTATATTCTTCTTAGACTATGATGGAAATCCTCACTTTCAACGTGTCTCTGAGCTCCACATCGCTCCCATCGAACAACTCAGAGATCTCGTACACTGGTGTGAAGTCAGACGCGACATCAAAGCTAGACACCTGAAGCCCTTGATTTTTGAAGCTGCTCTGAAGTTAAAGAATCAAGGAGTAAATGTCCCTGACTGGATGATCCCCTTTGAAAACTGATATAATCTCCTTTTTCTCTATTGTATCAGTTATCCTTCTGTACTTGTAAATTATTTCGCTTGTACTTGTAATCTTTCTGTTCTTCATTGTAACCTGATTCAATATTTTAAAGAAAGATTTCAGCGAACGTACTTTACTCCATAAGTACTGAAAAGATCCCAGAAAACAGTAAAAGGGACAAATATTTTATGAGTTCTTTTTATCCTTATGTTTTCATTAAATAGCAATTCTCTTTGTTGCTATGTCATAATCAAATAGGGGGAGATTGTTGATCCAAACCCTCAGTGATTTGATAATGACCCTCTCTTATACTTAGTGAAAATTGTAAGTAAACAATATGTATCAAAGTTTCACTATCGCTGATAAGTACTAAGATCTTACAGTACCGCTGATAGGAACTCTCGCTCTTTAAATTAAACATTCAGCGAACACTGTTCATCATTAATGCTCTGAGTCTGTTCAGTCATTATGATGATCGCTGATAAGTTAGTTGTTTACTTATGATCCCTGAAGACAAGTTTCACGTCAACAAAGGTTCTACGCTGAAGTCGAAGATCAAGCTCAAGAACTAGCGACAAGTCTCCTAATGAACTGATGCGGATCAGCGAAGACTCAGATTTGTCCACTCAACGTGAAGTATCAAGTACAAGACTTCAGCTATCGCTGAACTTTATCATTCGCTGAATAGAAAATGATAATCGCTGAATCAACGAAAGTTGATCATGAAGTCCTCCGTACAAAGTACTTTTGTCTTAACCACCCTTGCACGACTCCGTACGAAATGTCAGAAAAGAACCTCCGAAAATCTGAAATCGTACAACCACTCTGATACTACACTATTCATCCATACGGCTACTAAGGTTGTCAACCAAGGTCAATGACATGCAACCAACCAGCTGATGACACGTGTAAAGTATATACTGACTTGCATTAAATGCATGCAGTATATAAAGAGATGAACTCACTTCATTTGAAGTAACTTGCTAACTCTGGACAAGTTCAAATCTCTTATCTCAGATAGGTTATTATTAGTAATTTCCTTATCTCTCTTAGTGCAAGAAACCTTAGTGTTCCAACTTGTTTAGATTTAGGTTTATCCTTAATCTTGTTTCCGCAACAAGCTGTAAATTGTTAATGATTTATCAATAAACAATTTAGAAAAGTAAAATATGTGTGTTTGTATTCAACCCCCCCCCCCCCCTTCTACAAACTTGTATAGGCCTTCGGGACCAACATGTGTGATGCCAGCGATTGGGCTGTGGGGGTTGTTCTCGGACAAAAAAAGAACAAAGTTTTTCACCCCATTTATTATGCAAGTAAAACGCTAATTGAAGCTCAGATTAATTACACTGTAACTGAAAAAGAATTACTTGCGGTGGTGTTTGCTTTTGATCGTTTCAGGTCATACTTGATAGGAACGAAGGTCATAGTGCACACTGATCATGCAGCAATAAAATATTTAATTACTAAGGCTGATTCTAAGCCTCGGTTAATTAGATGGGTTTTATTGCTACAAGAATTTGACCTTGAAGTCGTCGACAGGAAAGGAACAAGCAATCAAGTAGCCGACCATTTGTCCAGGCTCGAGAAGATAGTGGGCACTGTTGATCCCACTCCGGTAAGAGAAAATTTTCCCGATGAGCAATTGTTATCCGCTCAACGTCATGAAAATAATATTCCTTGGTATGCTGATATTGCGAACTTTTTAGCAAGTGGACTTAAGCCCCACGGGATGAATGGACAACCATTTAAGAAGTTTTTACATGACACTCGTCAATATGTTTGGGACGATCCTTTCTTATATAAGATAGGGACGGACCAAATATTGAGGCGATGTGTCCACGGGAGTGAGCAACATCAAATACTCCATGGTTGTCACGCATCCCACTACGGTGGCCACTTTGGTGGAAACCGCACTGCTGCAAAATTTTTGCAAAGTGGGTTCTTTTGGCCCACTGTGTTTAAAGACTCTTATGAGTGTGTAAAAAGTTGTGAGCAATGCCAACGCACCGGGAATATGTCGCAAAGAAATGAGATGCCTCTTAATAACATTCTAGAGGTAGAACTTTTTGATGTTTGGGGGATCGATTTCATGGGACCCTTTCCAAATTCCAATAATAATTTTTATATCTTGGTTGCGGTAGACTATGTTTCGAAATGGGTAGAAGCCGTCGCATGTCACTCTAATGATGCCAACACCGTGGTGAAATTTTTGCATAAAAATATTTTCACTAGATTTGGAACATCACGGGCATTGATTAGTGACGAAGGCACCCATTTTATAAACAAAGTCATGGCCTCGGTTCTTGCTAAATATGACATACATCATAGAGTGGCCACCGCATACCACCCGCAAACCAACGGTTTGGCCGAGCTTTCAAACCGTGAGATCAAAGGAATTTTAGAAAAAGTTGTTAAACCGCACCGAAAAGATTGGTCAACCAAACTCGATGATGCTCTTTGGGCCTACCGAACGGCCTATAAAACGCCTTTGGGAATGTCTCCATTTAAATTAGTTTTTGGCAAAGCTTGCCATCTACCGATTGAATTGGAGCACAAGGCATTTTGGGCCTTTAAAGAGCTTAACATGAGTAAAGGTGCTGCGGGAATCAAAAGGACTCTACAGTTGCATGAGTTAGAAGAGTTGCGTTATCACTCTTATAAAAACGCAAAGTTGTATAAGGAGAAGACCAAGATGTGGCATGATCGTCGGATTAACCATAGGGAGTTCATGGAGGGACAGCAGGTATTATTGTTCAATTCTCGTCTTAAACTCTTTCCAGGTAAGCTAAAATCTCGTTGGACGGGACCATATACCATTGTCAAGGTAAGTCCCTTTGGAACAGTGGAGCTGAAGTCCCCACAATCTGGTCAAACGTTCAAAGTCAATGGGCAAAGGGTGAAGCATTTTCTGAACGAGAGTGCCCACATCCCTGCCCACTCTCCACCCCGCATTGATTAAGAAACATCGGGACCGCTTGTAAATATTTTATTTCAGTTATTTGCTGCGTTTTTAGTATTTCTGGTCTTTTTAATTCTGCTTGGTAGTTGTTTTAATGTGTGTAGAAGAACGTGCCACTTTTTGAAGGAAAATCAAGGAAAAGGCTTCGCAGTGGGGAAAATGCATGTCCCTGCGCTCCCCACTCCCTATCTGACGGATGAAAGGACAATTTTGGGTGGCCCAAGGCTGACACACATCACCTTTTTCTTACACCTAGTGTCACCCTTAGCTGCCAATTGTCCCTTTTTGCTTTGTTCCAAGAAAAGACTATCATTGTCTTCTCTCTCTCTATCCGACGGTTTCCCCCTTTTTTAGAAAAGAAAAACAACTAAACCATTTCCAAAAATCCAAAAACCACCTTAACCTCCCAAAAACCACCTTTGCTCCCAAATTTACCCAGCATCTTTTCTTCTTCATTTCTTTCTCTACGAAAAAAACCACCAACACAAAACCCTTCCTAAAACCCTAGAAATGGCAAGAAGCAAGAGGCTAAACACCAACCCTGATGCAAGCACACGTGTGGCCGTACGTCGAAGGATCATCGAAGGACAACCACCGGAAAACATCACCGTCGACCTCAACGAACCGCCGCCGGTCTCCGGCGATACAACTGTAAAATCCGGCGCACCTGACGAGGGTTCTTCACAGCTTGAAAGCCCAAAGGCTATGTCATCCTCTCAAATCGCTAACACCAGTGTCGCACAATTTGAGACCGAAGCACTTTTAGCCGAGGAAGAAGAGAGGCGCTTGGCAGAGGAGTTCAAACAAAAAATGGAAGCCATTAGAAAATGAAAGGAAGAGGTCGAGCGGAGACGACAAGAAGAAGAAGAAAGGGTTCACAAGGAGGAAGAAGAAAAGAGAAAGGAGGAAGAAAGGTTGAAGGCTGAGAAAGAAAGGATTCTCGAGGAAGAAAGGAAACAGGCTGAGACGGAGGTTTTTGTTGAAGATGAAGAGTTGCAGAGAAAGGTGGATGAAGATTATCAGGAGGAATACCGAAAGCTTGGGGAAGATTTGGCAAGAAAGACAGTGACAAAGGATGCCCACAGTGGGGAGAATCCTATTCTACGGGCCATGAGAAAGAGAGGAATGGTCACCAGGTCTGCGCTGACCGCGGCACCGAAAAAACCATCAAAAAGACCGACAAAACGATCGTCAAGGAAAGGTACCAGTTTCGAACACTCTTTAAGTTCATCCTCTGTGGATGCTGATGTTGGGGATGACCAAACTCAAACCCAAAACCCACATCACTCCACAATGGGCACTTCACATGTCCCTAGTGGGGTGCCAAGGCAGTTCACTTCTCCGGAGGTGGCTGCTCACTATGAGTGCATTGCTAAACAAAAGCTTAAGTTGGAGAGGGGTTTTGACCCAGAGTTTGTTAAGGAAAATCCTTTTGTTAAGGATCGAATCATAGCGCAAGACTGGTCGATTTTGGCCGAGGCCAATCGACGCGCAAATGCCTCATTAGTTCGTGAGTTTTACGCCGAAGCATCGCAATCTAAGGAACCCACTGTGGTAGTTAGAGGAAAGCCAGTAAGTTACAATCCAGGAGAAATTAATCGGGTGTTGGGAAGAAGGAGCCAGGGTATGTACGAATTTGCAAAATTTTTGAAAAAAATGACCCCAGCAGATGAGGACCTTATTTTGAAAGAAATAGCGATAGAAGGGAAACCTTGGAACAAAGATGGCCAAAGAAGTTGCCTAAACGCTAGCTCCCTCACCACCGAGGCCGCTGTTTGGTTTCAATTTCTTCGTGCCTCTTTGTCCCCTACATCGCACGATACAACCCTGTCCATGCATAAATGTGCCCTCTTATACTGCGTGCTCACTGGAAAAAAAATCAACGTTGGGATAGTCATGCATGCGGCTATTGATCAAGCGAGGACCCGAAAGAAGGTAGTCTTACCCCTTCCTTGCCTCATTACTCGACTAATGATAGACGCATGTGTGCCCTCCTCAGTGGAGGATCAGTGGTTTGACTCCACGAGTAACATCAGCGTCCAAACCATCCGCAAGATGGGACGCCATATCACCACTCCTCCCAACGAACCTGCTGCAGAGATTCCCACAGTGGAGACTGTTAACCCCACTGTGCGCATAGCTGAGGAGCATAATGTGGGCACACCTCGTACACCACTCCAACATCCCCCTGCAGGTACCGCAAGCACGAGTAGCATCGATCCCATGGCTGAGCTGTTGAGAGCTGTGAAGAAGCTCACATACCGAGTCGAGTTGATGGAAGCAGAGCAAAGGTTTCAAAACAGGGCCACTCAATCATTTTGGATGTATACAAGGGATAGGGATGAGGTGTCAAACCAGATCATGGCTGAAGCAAACCCAAATTTAGCCGAACTGCTCCCCAAATTCCCCGAAGACATCTGCCCGGCCTTTGCAAGTGATGAAGAGTTTGACGAAGAAGACGCCGAAAGTTCACCACAACCCACCCCTACTCCGTGAATGGTTTGTTTTAAAACAATGGTTTCGCCCGTTTGCTCACCAAAACAATTTTATTTTGTGTTTGTTTGATCTTTTTGTGCCTATGGCTAGGCATTGACACTATTTGTTGTTTTTACCTTTTTAATATCGATGCATGCAAATCCTACCGGTAGGTAGGTACTTTTGGGTACTAACGTTTTTGTTGTTTGAATGCTTGTTTGACCTCGTTTCCATTTCAAGGTACAACTTTCGGCTTCCGACTTAAAAAGGTCACTTTTGTAAGTACAAATCTCAACTTGTCCCGTGAAATGATATAGGCCATTTTTCGCATCCAAACACGACCCTTTTTGTACCCACAACCACCTCCTTCGGTCCATATTTCTATGTCACAGTGGGGACACTGTGAGATCTTAAGTTTGAGGTGGGGATTTCCAGAGTGACTTCCAGTTGCCCACAGTGGGGACACTGTGAAGTCCAAGTTTGAGGTGGGTAAGCCATACCCCCTCCCAAAAAAAAAATACAAAAATACAAAAACAGAAGAAAAACGGAGTGTCACTAACAAAATTGATGGTGTGCCTTTTCTGGACCATCAAAGTGCTCACTCCCAGAAAAAGATGGTGTGCCTATTCTGGACCATCAGAATACCCACTCTCACAAAAATAGCCATACCCAAAATAAAGCCTGAAAGTGTGCGTACATACTAATGAAAAATCCAAAACACCCACTTCTTGAAATAAAAATCTCCAAGCGAGATTTTCGGTCCATGTTTGAAAGTACTTGCCAAAAACCCTTGGGAAAATATTCAAAGCCATAAACCCATAAAACCCAAGAAAGCCCTATTGATTAATGGAATACAAGAGAAAGATTTCGTCAAACACAAAAGTGAAATTTTCAAGTTTGAACCGAAGGAAGTATCGAAGGAAGGAGATCAACGCCCATTCAAGTCAAGAAGTATGTAAGTCCCTAAAAGTTCTAGTGCATTTTGTTTACTTTATTTCTTTCTTTTTATTACTTGGGGACAAGTAATGGTTTAAGTTTGAGGTTGTGATAACTCTATTTTTAGAGTTATTATTTCCATTTATTTTCCACTTTATTTTGTCAATTTTAGCCATTTCACTTCTAAAAACCCACATTCTTATTATAATTCTCGAAAATGAGCAAAAGGAGTGAACCATAGTATTTAATGAACTATTTGGTGGAATTTGGGTGTTTTTCACGTTTTATCCTGCAGTGACCACTGTTGTGCCCACTCCGGGTCCCCACTCTTCGAGCTGATCAAAAAGAAACTATTTGTTGGGATCTAATTTTCTGGAGGAGGAAGGTTCATATGGCAGAGAAATGGCTGGAGAAGTACAAGGTAGTTCTCATTGAAGATAGCATCAAGTACACCTCTTTGTACTTGGAGATTGACTTGGAGAAGGGACCATTGGATAAAAGAATTGCACAAGGAGCTGAATTCTGCCACAACTCAGCAGTCTTTACCCATTGGAAGACCCACCTCTTTTGTGTAATACCCAACTCCTTCTCCTAGTATATAAAGGAGCACTTGGGTGCCATTAAATGCATGCTTGGTTATCATCCTTGAATACTTTTAGTCTTAAATTCTCTCAACTACCACATTAGCTTTAGTCTTTTATTTACTGCAGTAACTAGCTTTAATTTCCAGTAATTTACTTTCTTAGTTTAAATTGTAGTTCGTATTACACAGTGCAGGGACGACTTCTCGTTCCCCACTGTGAGCAGTTAATTCAAGTCACTTTCAGTTTTATTATGTGCAAATCTTCATCTTTTGTTTTCTTTACTTCGGAAATGCTAGGCTAAACATCCTTTGGGATGTAGGAAAGAGAAGTACCTGGATTTTATTAAAAATGCTTGAGTAATCTTTATACTTAGAATATTTGTTGTTTTGGTCATTCATTCTCGATATTTACCCAAGGATGCGAACAAGCCGATCACTTGCAAGGATCTAAAGTCTAGTTCTTAACTTAGAAATAAGTAGAACGCAGTGACACGAGCTTGAATGATGCTATGGGATTCGAAAGAATTCTTATGACACTTACGAAAGTGAGGTCGGCATAGTGAGCTAATCTCTGCCCACTGGAGTAGTAGGCAAGCTAATTTGTGTACTAAAAACACTTAGAGTATTTGTCTCTACACATTCCATCGAGGCCTGAAAAGGTCCATTTAGAGATTATCATTGACAAAACAACAAGTACTAAGAGTATGGGATTTTTATCTAACGGTGTGAGTATTTTGTAACCGAGCTTTTCTAGCGAAAATGCCCACCTCGAATACAAGGATCATTTTTAGGACCGAGTATTTGGTATAAAATCTAGGGAAAATCTAACCTACATTCCTCCTTTTTAATCTTAGTAAAATCGTTAAAATAGCCATTTCACCAAACCAAACCAAAGTATTATTTTCCTCTCTAGTTGAAACTTGTAAAAGGAGCTCATGAGAACCATATTGTCTTGATTGTCCAGTCCCTGTGGATTCGATTCTGGTATTTTACCAACTATTACTTGCTGTGACGATCATAGTGGACAGTGTACACTTGCACTTCCCACTGTGGACAGTTTGCAACCCACTGCGATTAAAACACACATTTCGCACGTACCACCCCCTTCCGGTGGATATCAGCAACCCCCTTCCTCCTCCTATCCGCCGCCCCCTTCCTCCTCCTACCAGCCGCCCCCTTACGATCCATATCAGGCGGCCCCTTCCTACGGGCCACATCGTGGCTGTCATGAGTACCTGTGGGACTACGTCCATGGGCCGCTAGAGTCACATGTAGAGTTTCTGGAGGGAGTCTACAAACAGTTTAGCGCTGTCCATGTTAGTGTTTAACTTAATTTGTTGGCCACGTTTATTTAGTTTGTATATTAATATTACGTTCTAAATTTGTTTTAGCTGTCGAGTACGACACCGATCCCCGCTCCGTTCGGACAGGGGGCACAGGCGACGTTTGCCACCACATCCTATCCGTCATTCCCTGAAAATGTAAGTGACATTGAGTAACCATTATAGTTATCTGTTTGTTCCTAAGTTTGTAACTCTTATAATGATCAATGTCACGCGGGCCGGGATGTCGGGGGCATACACCTCCCAAACGACGTTCGCCACCACATCCTATTCTACTATCCCGGAGAGTGTAAGTGACACTGAGTAACCATTATAGTTATATGTTTGTTCCTAAGTTTGTAACTCTTATAATGATCAATGTCACGCAGGCCGGGATGTCAGGGGCATACACCTCCCAAACGACGTTCGCCACCACATCCTATTCTACTATCCCGGAGAGTGTAAGTGACACTGAGTAACCATTATAGTTATATGTTTGTTCCTAATTTTGTAACTCTTATAATGATCAATGTCATGCAGGTCGGGATGTCGGGGGCATACACCTCAGCATTCACGGACATCTTTGGCGGTTCGGCCAAAGAGTATTACAGGCCGGAAATGTCGGGGTCGACGTTCGTCACACAACCACCTTCCATGCATACTGTAAGTTATTTTGGTAGTTTTGGTTTAATTGTGAACATTTCCTAAATTGTACTTAAAACATCTAATAACTTAATTTTCAGACGATGGGTCTCCTATTCTCGAGGAGCACTTCTCGGAGCCGGAAGATGACCCGATGGATGTTGTAGATCCACAGGTGACCCCGCTCCCTCAAAAGCGGCAGCATAAACTTTCAAAATGGTTGAGTTACCCGTTTGGAAAACAAGGATCTACGACACCACTGCCCCCTAAAAAGCAAGCAAAGATTGCGGGGGGAAACAAGGGAGGAAAGAAGGCGGAAAAGAGAAAGGGAAATGTGGCTTCACCGGAGCGTCTACCGGCATCCGATATATTGAGGATGTGCAAGACTGGTCACCTCCCCCCATGATATTCGTCCCTTACTTGAGCCTGGAAATCACCCCCCGCTTTTTCCATGTATTGCTGGCGGATGACCCTTTGGAGTCTGAGTTACAGGATGTGGTTAGTATGAAGTTTAACTATAGTCATATAATCAAATATATTTATATTACATGTCTAACCATCTATTTTTTATGTATAGCACATGGATTGTTGGGTCTCGCTGCTCCAAAAATCTCGTGGAACAGACACGAGGTGGACCATGATGTACAGTATTTCCTTTCCCTACCTGGTGCTCCCCCATCAAGGTCCCGCCTCCGTGGCCAACTCATGCAATGGCGTGGAAGGGGTTTCTTGGGCTCTCCTCGATGTGGTATGTAAATCGTTTTACTCTTATTTTATTTATGTTGTTTTGTTGCTAACTAAGTTGTCTAATATTGTAATATTTCAGGTGTACATCCCAATATGCATTCATCCCAAACATTGGCTGCTTGGAGTGTTTGAGCTTGACGCTATGACCATGACCATATATGACAGCGACAGTGCCAGTCTCTTCAAAGACCAATTGGAAGACCAGATGAGAAGGTTTAAAGCTGTGCTATTTGACTTCTTTTGTCGGGTCAAGGACACGAGGCGTCGTGATAGGTCAGAGCTCTTTCGCCATAAGTTCGCCAAGAATACACCCCAGCAGGCCGGGATGAATGCGGATTGCGGTGTCTGGGTATGCCGTAATGCCAGCATGTTGATAAATAACGATGTGGTATTTGTACACCCTGACCACACCGTGGCCGAGGCCAATGCATTTCACATACATATGGCGGAGTCCATTTATGCACATTGTCAAATAAAGCAAAGTTAGGTTGTTTATGTAACATTAAATAATTGTTATTTTTAGTATTAACTTGTTTTGTTAAAGTATTGTGATTGACTTAGTGTTTACTTCATTTGGTTTTTGCTAATTTCATCCAATTACTCAACTTTGAGTATCGATATCTCTTTCACACATACTCCATTTTGGACGCATTATATATCGTTTCGAAGCTCTCATATAGGAGAGCATAAACCTACTAAGAGTTAGTTATATATAACATATATATATATATATAACATATATATATATATATATATATATATTTAAATGTGTCCAAAGTTTTGTAAAACCCATATATATATATATGCTACTGAGTGAACTCAATGAACCGGCGAAGGGGTTTTTGTTAAATGGAATTCTTATTCTCGAAGCCGAGTTTTCTTTGGTTGGAATGCTTAAAATTATCATCCCGGCCATTTGGTGTCTTCCTTCTGATGCAAAAATTGGTATTATGTAATGTAGAACAGTATCTATATTATAGAAACTTGCATTTGACAGTACCATATAAATCTGATCTAAATTCTCATTAATTAATTATGTTTGACTACTTAAAGACTAATTTTCTGCCTAATGAAAGACCTTTATTCAAGAGCAGACGAATATTGCAATTACTTTTTCAGTCGAATCTTACAGGCTCTTTTCAAACGAATCTTGTAGTGAACTATTCAGACGAATCATGCAGTGAACTATTCAGACGAACCATGGCTGGAGTTTCAAGATCAAGGGGGAACAGGTCGGCGAATGTGGCTGGAACTTCACGTTCGGGAGCCTACCAACCACTGAACGATGGAGGTCGCCGAAGTACCTGGAAGGTACCAGAAACAGAGGAGGAGTGGACAAATTGTGGGCGAACTGCGGCCGATTTTCCATTCACGCCTGAGGAGGAAGCAGACTGGGAGATGGCATCCGACAATTACTACTTCGATAATGGCATGAGAACCCCACCAATGTATGATTTTATGCCGACGGGTCTTCAACAAAGTCAACGAATTACTCCCGCAGTGCAAAAAGCCATTGATGAGGCGAACGCCGATATCGAAAAGGTAAAGGGTATGTGGAACCATAACAGGGGGATTCAGCAAGAGAAAATGGAGTATCTAGCGGAGAAGAAACGAGAACTGGCCATGACTAGGGCTCACGTTCGGCAGCTGCAACGAGAGATTAAGGAAGCTGAAGAGGAACTAGAAGAACTCGAATCGGACTACATAGGAATGGAGGACGTGATCAAGGAAAAGGTTAACTTGATCACAGGACTCCAGGACGCCTTCCAGTAATAGATTTCTTTGTTTACATGCACTGTATCCGTTTCGGTTGGGAAGTTGATTTGCGATAATTTTTATATGATGTTGTTAATTATTTTCTTGTTAAATAACTTAAGTGAATTTCTATATTAAAAACATTAAAATGGAAAGGAAACAATACATTAAAAACCACATAAAATGATAACCTAAAAACTATAGGGACCATTAATGTTTTTTTAAATTTGCAACAAACTTCAGGGACCAAACCGTAAATTCGAAAAGTAGCGGGTTAGCCCGCGATCGCGGGGGCCCAACGCGGGTAGAGACCAAAACTGCCAATACGGGCATTCTTGAGGGGGGAAAGCTGGGCCGCGGGCATTCTTGAGGGACCAACGCGGGCAAAGTGGGCAAACCTGGGTGACACGTGTGCCTGGGGCCCGCGATCGCGGGGCCCACCGCGGTTTTTTGTGGCATTTCGGTAAGATGGGAGAGATTTGTGGCATTTTGGTAACCTAGGGTCAAACTTTTGGCATTTTAATTAATTTCCCTATATAATATATATATATATATATATATATATATATATATATTTATATAATATATATATTATTTGACATATATATATATATATATATTATTTATTTGTTTTATATATATATATATATATATATATTAGAAATATATATATATATATATTATTCTTTTTGTTTATATATATATGGGTGTCAATTTCATACCGAGACAAACCAACTATTTAGTTTGTACCGACCTAATTGGTTGGTATATCGTACCAACTATTTAAACTTGGTTGGTACGTGGTATGAGAGCCACAGAGGGATTCAAAAACAACTAATGAAGCTTTATGTACCGCTTTTAATGCTAATTATTTGATTAATACTTATCTCTAACAACCTTCAAATTCTTAAATCGTGGACTCTTATTAATTAATCATTATCTTTACCCACTTTCAAATCCTCAAATCAATGAACTTCTCAAAAACGTCATTTTTTAAACAAAATTATAAAAAAAATTGACCGTTTTCTCAAAACCACACATTAAAATAAATTAGAAAGTTAAAATCAAGATATATCACGCTGCATTGCGCGAGTAGACTTCTAGTTATAATAAATGAATCTTCAATATTTCCAAAACATCTTATTTAATTGATTTATATGAATAATATTACTTGTATTTAAAACCTGCTAGACTCCTATAAGCATCGTTCATATTATAATCATTCTTTTTTATTTCTTTTCATGTATAAAGTAAGACCGGGTCAAGAAAACTACAAACACCTGTGATACATAGCTAGGCCTTTATAGGCCTTAGATTGTGATTTTGATTTGATATTTACACTTTCAACCCCTATACTTATTTACTTACTTTACTTTATACATTTTACTTTCATAATTTAAATTTTACATTTAACACATATAATCGTTTATTAACTAAAATACGTTAAAAATACGTTTTAATTTTAACAAGTTACATCATTATAACCGTCTCTTCGATACGTTCGAAATGAGCCAAATATTGAATTTTTTTGATTTATATATTTTAATATATATCATATACACTACATAAAAATATTTTTTATATTTAAAATTCATATTCTTATAGTTAATTATTTAATTTATGGTACTCTTATATTTAATGTGATAGAAGTGTAAAACAAAATTGAGAATACGTTAAAAATGAATTTTAAATATAAAAAATATTTTTTATGTAGTGTATATGATATATATTAAAATATATAAATGAAAAAAAATTCAATATTAGGCTCATTTCGACCGTATCGAAAAGACGATTAGAATGGTGTAACTTGTTTAAATTAAAACGTATTTTTTTAACGTATTTATTTGTATTATGCAGGTAGAACTCCAATGCAAGTTGTGATGTCGTTTTTACAGGAAGAAGGCTACGTTTTTTATTATCGTGCAAACAACTCAACTAATCAGTTGGAAGATTTATTCTTTGCTCATCCAAGATCACTAGAGATATGGCGTGCATTTCCACACGTGTTGTTGATGGATGCCACCTATAAAACGACCATGTTTGAGATGCCTCTCCTTGAAATTGTTGGTGTAACTTCAACTAATAAGACATTCTGTGTAGCATTTTTCTTTATGCACAGGGAAAAGGAATCCAATTATACTTGGGCATTGAATTGTCTACAGTCATTGATGGAGGGATGTCTTTATCCACGTGTGATCGTCACAGACAGAGAGTTGGCACTGGTGAAAGCATGCAGTATTGTATTTCCTGATGCTAAAAGATTACTTTGTAGATGGCACATCTACCAAAGTATTATGAGAAATTGTAGATCAGTAATAACATCAAATCATGACTGGGGTTCCTTTTACAATGCATGGGTGACATTAGTTGAGTCGGTAACGGATGAAACTTACATGTTTAATTTCTCACAACTTGAAGCAGTATTACGAAGCTATCCAGGTACACCTTAATATATTATTATAAGTAAAATGTTATATGTAAGTTTAACAATCACTAAAAAGTTAAATTGTTCTAATTTTCAGGTGTTCTTGCTTATCTGAATGACACATGGTTGAAATATAAAAAAATGTTTGTATCTGTTTGGACTGACAAATTTCTCCACTTTGGAAATCAGACAAGTAACAGAGTGGAGAGTCAACATTCCAAGTTGAAAAGTTACTTGGATTCAGCGCAATCAAGTCTACTGACATTTATGAGCAAGATCAATCAAATCATTCAGTCACAAGATACAGAAATTAAAGCAAGTATTGAAGTGAGCAAAAGTGTCACGAAACATCGTCATCGCATAACACACTTCAAACAATTGTGTGGTTTCGTTTCACATTATGCATTAAACATAATATTCCAAGAGTATGAGCGAGCTCAATCTGTTGGATTATTTTCTGAAAATTGTAGTTGTCTACTACGTACAAGTTATGGGTTGCCATGTGCGCACGAACAAATGCAATACTTAAACAAAGGTCATCCTATCCCAATTGATTCAATTGATGTATTTTGGACGACGCTTGATTTATCACCGTGCCAATCTTTACAAGATGATGACGTAGGTTGTGAAGCTGAAGTCCAAATGTTTACTGAGGAATTTAACAAGCAATCGAGATCTGGTAAGTTCAGTTTTCTGAGGAAGATAAAAGAGATAGCCAGTGCATAAAAAACATGGGTTCGTGAACCTGTTGTTAACAAAACTACTCGTGGACGGCCCTCGTTGAAGGATAAGCTTATCAGAAAAACTCATGTTGATCCCTCATTTGCAACTCATGTTGATCTGTCTGTTGCAACTCATGTTGACCCGTCTTTTACAAGTGAAAGACCCCTTAGACGTAGTAGTTCGAACGCGTCAACATTTGTTGACTTGAAAAAAATGAGTTACCAGGAACCACCGAGACACAGTTCTTTCATGGGTAAAAACTATAATGTACATCCATACATTAATCAATTTCCAAAGATGTTTCACCCTTACATTACGCATGTACATGATGTGAGAGGTGATGGAAATTGTGGATTCCGAGCAATAGCTGTCTGTCTGGGTCTTCATGAAGATGCATGGCCCACAATTCGGTCTAACTTGATGGAAGAGTTAGATACACACAAGACAGAATACTGGAACGCTTTTGGAGGTCAATATTGGAATATTGTTTACAACACTTTAAACTTCTTTCAATCAGATGGAGGTGCACCGGTTGAACACTGGATGACAATGCCTGAAATAGGTGTCTTGATTGCTTCAAAGTATAATGTGATATTACACGTTATAAATATGGCAGGCTGTGTGACGTACTTGACGCTTAGGTCCACTCCGCCAGCGTGGTATCAACATGTTGCTTTTACAATTGGGTACGTTAATGGTAACCATTATGTGAAATTAGATATGGCAGAAGGATACCCATTCCCTACTATAACTCAACATTTTATCAACTTCCGTTATCCGTGTGCTGCAGGATGGACTACCCCGTATTCAGATCGAATACAGAAGTACCAGCAACTTTTACGTGTTAATTGTACTACGGATAATGTTATTTTAGAATAATCGAATGTAATATAGATTATTTTATGTTCTATTTATATGTTAAATCGCAATGTTTATGTTTTATTTTTATAATTATATAATTGACACCTCTATATATATAAACAAAAAGAATAATAATATATATATATTTCTATATTTCTAATATATATATATATATATAAAACAAATAAATAATACTATATATATATATATATATCAAATAAGGGAAATTAATTAAAATGCCAAAAGTCAAACATCAACTTACCAAAATGCCACAAAATTTCGCGGTTTACCAAAATGCCCTAATGGCCCGCGATGGAGCCCGCGATCGCGGGATAGGGCTGACGTGGCACGACCTTTGGCCAACAGTGTCCCGCGGAGCCCCTCAACTTTGGCCGCGGTGCACATTTGGCCCCTGCCCGCGATTGCAGCCCGCGATGGACTAAAATTTTATAGTTTTGGTCCCTGAAAATTTACACTTCTGGTCCCTGAAAATTTACACTTTCAGCCCCTGTACTTAGACGAATCTTGCATGCTTTTACTGTTTTTTTCCACAATTATTGTACTTTGAAGACCGATTTGTGGTTGAAATTCACTGGCATGTTTGAGATTTCATCCATAAATATCAGTAATATGCAATTCACAATTCACACTTGTTCTTGCTTTCTTTCTTGATTTCTCTCTTGCTTTCTTTCTTTGAATTGCTTTCTCTCTTGATTTCTCTTCTCTCATTTCATCCACAAATGGCATCGTCATCAAACCCTAAGTCTACTCCTGAAAAAATGCCACCTCAAATCGAGGTCGCCATAGCAAAAAAGGAAAAGGAGATAGATGAACTAACTGAAGAGTGGAAAAAAATGATGGACAGGAAGGCAGTCCATTTGAGAAAGATCGAAGAGGAAGACAGGGAGATCAAAAGGATGAAAGGGGATATAAAAGCTCGGGAGGCTCGTGTTCGTCGAGAACAAGAAGCAATTCACCATATTCTGCAAGACTTCGTAATTATTCAAGCGAAGGTAAACGAGAAGCAAACTTGGATTGATGAAACTAAATCAATTTTTAAGTAGGTGGTGGTTGTTTTAGTTGTTTTGTATTTTTTTACTGTGTTGTTTTGTATTTTTTTTACTGTGTTGTTGTTTGTATTTTTTTGTTGTTTTTTTACATCATGTAAGGTCAAGTCAGAGGTTACCTCAACTCATTTGCTAAAGTGTGTCCGGGTTGTGGTACACAATGGCCATACGTGGTTGCAAAAGCAGAAGCCGTTGAAGAAGGGTCAGAAAGATTGAAGATGAAGAGCATGTTGGATGGAATACAAACTAGTTGTGTTATCAATGTTCATTTAAAAGCATATGTATGTGTGTATATATAATATGAATCTATATATATCATTTACAAACTAGCCGTGTTATCAATGTTCATTTAAAAGCATATGTATGTGTGTATATATAATATGAATATATATATCATTTACAAACTAGCTGTGTTATCAATGTTCATTTAGAAGCATATGTATGTGTGTATATATAATATGAATATATATATATATATATATCATTTACAAACTAGCTGTGTTATCAATGTTCATTTAGAAGCATATGTATGTGTGTATATATATAACATGAATATATATCATTTACAAACTAGCTGTGTTATCAATGTTCATTTAGAAGCATATGTATGTGTGTATATATATAATATGAATATATATCATTTACAAACTAGCTGTGTTATCAATGTTCATTTAGAAGCATATGTATGTGTGTATATATAATATGAATATATATATATATATCTTTTACAAATCAGCGTTTAGATCAACAGTATCATATGTGTTTGTTCCATATGGTTCAAGCTGTGACGGGCCCGGGGTGTGACTGACTGAATGTCTCCTTGGCACGGTTGAAGGGGCGGGATTTGGACACTCTCCACGAGTGTTTCCTACGCATTGGCACCGAGTACATCTTCGTTGTATCGAACTTTCACCATGTGATGGACGTCGGTCGTTCTTTCTCGGTCTCCCGGCTCTGTTCTTATCCATTAAAGGTGGATAGCATGGCGGAAGCGGGTCGGGTGGATACACCCATGCTGCAGGGGGTCCAGCTGGGTTTATTATATCCACGTATGTTCTCCGGTAATATTCGGACGTGAAGAAAGGTACAGCCAAGTCGCTGCAATCTCTACGACCCATATGTGTTGCCGCAGCGATGGCATGGCTGCACGGTAACCCAGATTTTTGCCATTCGCAACACGAACAAAGGTGGTCTTCCATATTCAAAATCGCGTGAAGATAGTCATCATGCACCTCGTACTTCCCATACCCAATTGCTCTTACCGGCCATGTCGCCGCACGACGCGCCCTGTACTGAACGATCTTCTCCGCCGTTGGTGTGAGTGCATTTTGCATCTCAGCTCCTTTTAGGCGTCGAATTTGGTACCACTCTTGTTGAAAGGCCCAAAAGTAGTCCATAAGATTAACAATCGGACATCTACGCGCAAAACGGGAGAGTGCATTCACAGACTCTGCACTATTCGAGGTCAAAATGTCATACCGTTGTCCAGGAAAATGGGCCACAGACCACCTCTCCGGTCCAGCTTCGTCAAAGACTTTGGCTGCTTCGTCAGCACTATATCGTAGCATATTCATGTACTTGTTAAACTCCCGATCTGTATATGCTCTGCATGCCGCCCAATAGACATCCTTGTTGGTCGTAATACGTTTGTCCTTGGATTTGGCGTTCATCTCCAAATGTCGACAGCATATGGCGTGAGGGGCGTTTGGGTAGATGGCAGAGATTGCGGCGCTTATGGAAGGAGCCCTGTCAGACATAAACACCAACCCTTGCGGGTCTCCGATAGCTTGTCTCAACATGGACATAAACCAAGTCCACTCGTCCCCGGTTTCGGACTTGCCTACGCATAAAGCTACTGGAACGATGGAGTTATCCCCGTCCATGGCAACCGCCAGGAACATCATACCCAAGTAACAGCCCTTTAAATGGGCTGCGTCTATTATCAGGACACGACGTAGATTTGCCACAAATGTACGGATCTGCAAAAACATAGGTGGTTTTCCTTTGTAAATGTTATAGTTTATAATGTGTAAACATATGACGTGTTAAAATACGTACCGCGGGTCCAAGGGCCACGAAGCACATCTCAAACCGTCGACGTGAATCGGTCCGTAGCTGCGTGACAGTACCAGGGTTCTGCATCTGCAAATTATATAAATATGTCGGGAGTCGTTCATACGACTCCTCGAACGTGCCTCTCACCATAAACAATGCATGGCATCGCGCACGCCAAGCTTGGTGGTAATCAATCGTGACGCCGAACTGCTGGTGAACATCGTGGACGATGTCCTTTGGACGCAATGACCTACTAACATCAAGAAATTTGTTTTTCAATATCGCACCCAAAGTCTTTTTGCCGGCTTGTTTGTGGTGGGGATTCAGTTGCGTCCTCGTACAAGTGTGTACGTCGTGCAACTTTCTAATCATCTTTGCCACCCGTGTCAATCGCGTACATCCTCCAGTCACAGTTTTTTCTGGCACATTCAACTATGTATCTAGTTTTGTCAGATTTCGACGGGCGCCTTTCGAAACCCTCTTCCAAGAACTTAAGTCCGACCTGACTTGCCAAGAGATCCTTCGACTCGAATATCTGACCTACATGTAACATTTCACTGCGAATATACGGTGTAGGTTCATAGGTTTGTGTCTGGGTATGGGAGTCTGGAAGAATAGGGGGCATATCAAAAAAGTCATTTATCTGACTACATGATTTTCTACTAGGGGTATATTCTTCGTGATCATCACTATCGGTGTCTGATCTGTCTATTTCAGAATTACCCGTTCTGAAAACGTGGGTTTCGTCATCAGCAACTCCAGCAGTACGCCCTTCGTGTGGTTGTGGTGGTTGTTGTTGTTGCGTCTCCGGAATACAGTCGTTAAGACCATATGAATGATCTAAATGAACCGTTGGGGGCGTTGGACGCCTGAAATTGAGAATCAGACTGCTCTATTTGGAGGTCTTCGTCGTCACCGTCGTCGTCGTTTTCGTCGGGATACACAAAAAGTAATGGGGTCCTTTCTGAATCGACTGCAAAGTGCAGAAAAGTAGAGATATCCCCATCGTTGGATAAATCCACAAATGACCTATCGCCATTTTTAAACACTAACTTGCAAACAGCAGAAGAGTTGATTCCACATTTTTGCATGGCGTATGCAAGAAATTTCTGATAAGTATAGTTTACTGGCACTTTTACACCATGCTTAGATTTATAAGCAAAATTTCACTCATTGTTATCTTGCTCCCATTCACCATCAAAACAGAAATATAGCTTAGCTTTTGCAACAGATGAACTCATTTTTTCAGTAGTATCTCAAACACAAAATATTGCAGAAAGAAATCAAGAAAGAAGTATGAAATCGGTGTGTGGATTATGGATTGCATTTTACATCTATTTATCAATGAAACAACCAACATTGATGACAACCAATCTCTCATTTCATCCACAAACTGGTATTCCAAAAACACTGATTTAGCATTGATGAAAACATGCAAATGAATTTGAACCACAAATCGGTCTTCAAAGTACAATAATTGTGGAAAAAAATAGTAAAAGCATGCAAGATTCGTCTAAGTACAGGGGCTGAAAGTGTAAATTTTCAGGGACCAAAAGTGTAAATTTTCTGGGACCAAAACTATAAAATTTTGGTCCATCGCAGGCCTTCGCGGGCTGCGATCGCGGGCAGGTGCCAAATGTGCACCGCGGCCAAAGTTGAGGGGCTCCGCGGGACACTTTTGGCCAAAGGTCGTGCCACGTCAGCCCTATCCCGCGATCGCGGGCTCCATCGCGGGCCATTAGGGCATTTTGGTAAACCGCCGAAATTTTGTGGCATTTTGGTAAGTATTGGTCAAACTTTTGGCATTTTAATTAATTTCCCATCAAATAATATATATATATATATATATATATATATATATTATATAAATATATATATCATATATATATATTTAAATCAAAAAATGATTGGTTATGAAAACAATGTAATCATCACCCTCCTTTTTTGTACTTTTTTTGGTGCATTTAGCCTTTTTTTTGGTGCCATTAGCTTCCCCAAAAGTAAATTACATTTTTCATCCTTACCATTATTTTACTATATATTTTACCCTGATTTTTGTAATGTTCATTGGATCTCGTCACCCTCAATAACGTCTATTAAGTTTTCATTTTTCTGTTAACAAAAGTTAAATGGGAGCTATTTTATTCAATTTAGTATATGTTTTACAACACTTATTTGCAATGTAATTATAGTCGTTTTGTATATTAGTTTCGGTTAAATTGTACATTTTTAGTGTAAATTGTTGGAATTTTTAAGTTTTAAGTTCATGAGTTGAGAAATTTTCTTCCATCCCACATTCTTTGAAATGTAAACTTTGGATAACTTTATAAATTTTGACATCATATTAGGCTTGTGAATGATTTATTGGGCTTATGTGTAATAACCCGGTTTCCAAATAATCACCTCAAAAACCATAAATCGACTACAAAATAGGAAACCATCCAATAATCATTCCGAAAGAATTGACTAAAACAAACTTCCCAGAATCATCTCAAGTACAATGACGAAAAGAAATAATTCTAACTACAATAATAAACTCTAACCGGAGATTTAGATCTTTACCGATATATGATCATCCAAACTGATAACAAAATATAAACAACCTGATCAATATTAGCGAACGAGTAATTGAATCCACTATCAACCACCTTTTCCCACGCTAGCAATCGCAATAAAAAAATCACCTGAAATGCATTATTTTTAAAAGCGAGGGTTAGACCAAAAGGTCTAGTGAGAAATCTGTGTCAGTAAACAGTCCAGTAAAATCATTAAACATGAAAATTCTATAAATTAGATAATCACTTCGTAGGCCCGCAAGCTCTACACACAATTCAAGTAAACACAACAGTCGCTATTCAAAATAACGCACACCCCGATAAGACCGAAGTCAATATCAACGGTGGCTCACTACCAAAACATATTCGCTAGCATAAACACACACACTCCGATAAGACCACGATTAATATCGGCAGTGGCTAAGCACACGAAACATATTCGTGGTCCAAAAATATAGATATATAACCCTCCTGCGTGGACCATTACAGTCTCAAACACACACGAGCTTCTGTTGTGTAAGTACCTTAAACCCATATTTCAATAATTACATTACATGCGACAATTATAAATCACATATAATCGTAACCACAATTATACATCGTAAACCAACCGTATCAATAAGGTACAACAATTAAACGATAAACATTTAATTATAGATAAATGCATCACAGTTTGTTAACTGTTAGAAGAAAACTCACCTCGGGTCCAAATATTCCACCACGAGTCTTAACGGTTAAAATTGCCCAAACTTAACACCTGAAATAATCGAATTAGGAAAGATGTTAACCTACCTTAATTATCTCAAAATTTCCCGTTTTATAATCCTTAAATCGACCCTCTTAAACTATGCCTTAATCCTATACCGAAAGAGAGAATGAAACAAACCAAACATTTATTCCCCCCAAAAAAAACTGAGCTTTAACCTTTGAATCTCAAAATTAAACCAATAAATCTTCACCATAATTTAATCCATCAATATTCAAAAGGGAAATTAATTAAAATACCCTAAGTCAAACATTGAGTTACCAAAATACCCTAAATTTTTTCAATTTTGCAAAAATACCCAAAATACCCGCGATGGATCCCGCGATCGCGGGCTAGGGCTGACGTGGCACGTATTTTGGCCCCAAATGCCCCTCGAAGCCCCTCAACTTTGGCCGCGGTGCACTTTTGGTCCCTGCCCGCGATGGCCCGAAATTTTACACTTTTGGTCCCTGAAATTTACACTTTCAGCCCCTGAAAATTTACACTTTCAGCCCCTAAACTTAGACGAATTTTGCATGTTTTTACTATTTTTTTCCACAATTATTGCACTTTAAAGACCGATTTGTGGTTGAAATTCATTTGCATGTTTGAATCAATGTTAAATCAATGTTTTTGGAATACCAATTTGTGGATGAAATGAGAGATTGGTTTTCTGATATGTTGGTTGTTTCATTGATAAATAGACGTAAAATGCAAGCCATAATCCCCACACAACGATTTCATTGTTGCAATATTTCTTTCTGCAATATTTTGTGTTTGAGATACTACTGAAAAAATGAGTTCATCTGTTGCAAAAGCTAAGCTATATTTCTGTTTTGATGGTGAATGGGTGCAAGATAACAATGAGTGGAATTTTGCTTATAAATCTAAGCATGGTGTAAAAGTGTCAGTAAACTATACTTATCAGAAGTTTGTTGCATACGCCATGCAAAAATGTGGAATCAACTCTTCTGATGTTTGCAAGTTAGTGTTTAAAAATGGCGATGGGTCATTTGTGGATTTATCCAACGATGGGGATATCTCTACTTTTCTGCACCTTGCAGTCGATTCAGAAAGACCCCCATTACTCTTTGTGTATCCCGACGTATCCGACGGTGACGACGACGGTGACGACGATGGTGACGAGAAGGGTGACGACGACGAAGACCTCCAAATAGAGCAGCCTGATTCTCAACAACAACAACCACCACAACCACACGAATGGCGTACTGCTGGAGTTGCTGATGACGAAACCCACGTTTTCAGAACGGGTAATTCTGAAATAGACAGATCAGACACCGATAATGATGATCACGAAGAATATACCCCTAGTAGAAAATCATGTAGTCAGATAAATGACTTTTTTGATATGCCCCCTATTCTTCCAGACTCCCACACCCAGACACAAAGCTACGAACCTACACCTTATATTCGCAGTGAAAGTTTAACAGCAGGTCAGATATTCGATTCGAAGGATCTCTTAGCAAGTCAGATCGGACTCAAGTTCTTGGAAGAGGGTTTCCAAAGTCGCGTGCGGGCATCTGACAAAAGCAAATACGTAGTTGAATGTGCTAGAGAAAAGTGTGAGTGGAGGTTGGGTCCCAAAGGAGGGGCGATAATGATTAGAAAGTTGCACGACGTACACACTTGTACGAGGACGCAACTTAATCCCCACCACAAACAAGCCGACAAAAAGACTTTGAGTGCGATCCTGAAAAACAAATTTCTTGATGTTAGCAGGTCATTGCGTCCAAAGGACATCGTCCACGACGTTCACCGGCAGTTCGGCGTCACGATTGATTACCACCAAGCGTGGCGTGCGCGCTGCCATGCACTGTTTAGGGTGAGAGGCACGTTCGAGGAGTCGTATGAACGACTCCCGACATATTTATATAATTTGCAGCTGCAGAACCCTGGTACTGTCACGCAGCTACGGACCGATTCACGTGGACGGTTTGAGATGTGCTTCGTGGCCCTTGGACCCGCGGTACGTATTTTAACACGTCATATGTTTACACATTATAAACTATAACATTTACACATTATAAACTATAACATTTTAACCTATGTTTTTGCAGATCCGCACATTTGTGGCAAATCTACGTCGTGTCCTGATAATAGACGCAACCCATTTAAAGGGCCGTTACTTGGGTATGATGTTCCTGGCGGTTGCCATGGACGGGGATAACTCCATCGTTCAAGTAGCTTTCGGCGTAGGCAAGTCTGAAATCGGGGACGAGTGGACTTGGTTTATGTCCATGTTGAGACAAGCTATCGGAGACCCGCAAGGGTTGGTGTTTATGTCTGACAGGG
Source organism: Saussurea involucrata (assembly GCA_033807775.1). Classification (NCBI taxonomy): domain Eukaryota; kingdom Viridiplantae; phylum Streptophyta; class Magnoliopsida; order Asterales; family Asteraceae; genus Saussurea; species Saussurea involucrata. The sequence continues at coordinate 33,265,151 of CM066316.1, forward strand.
CTCCTTCCATGAGCGCCGCAATCTCTGCCATGTACCCAAACGCCCCTCACGCCATATGCTGTCGACATTTGGAGATGAACGCCAAATCCAAGGACAAACGTATTACCACCTACAAGGATGTCTATTGGGCGGCATGCAGAGCATATACGGATCGGGAGTTTAACAAGTACATGAATATGCTACGATACAGTGTCAAGGAAGCAGCCAAAGTCTTTGACGATGCTGGACCGGAGAGGTGGTCCGCGACCCATTTTCCTGGACAACGGTATGACATTCTGACCTCGAATAGTGCAGAGTCTGTGAATGCGCTCTCCCGTTTTGCGCGTAGATGTCCGATTGTTAATCTTATGGACTACTTTCGGGCCTTTCAACAAGAGTGGTACCAAATTCGACGCCTAAAAGGAGCTGAGATGCAAAATGCACTCACACCAACGACGGAGAATATCGTTCAGTACAGGGCGCGTCGTGCGGCGACATGGCCGGTAAGAGCAATCCGGTGTGGGAAGTACGAGGTGCATGATGACTATATTCACGCGATTGTGAATATGGAAGACCACCTTTGTTCGTGTCGCGAATGGGATAAATCTGGGTTACCGTGCGGCCATGCCATCGCTGCAGCAACATATATGGGTCGTACAGATTGCAGCGACTTGGCTGTACCTTTCTTCACGTCCGAATATTACCGGAAAACATACGTGGAGGTAATAAACCCAGCTGGACCCCTGCAGCATCGGTGTATCCACCCGACCCGCTTCCACCATGCTATCCACCTTTAATGGATAAGAACAGGGCCGGGAGACCGAGAAAGAACGACCGACGTCCATCACGTGGTGAAAGTTCGATACAACAAAGATGTACTCGGTGCCAATGCGTAGGACACACTCGTGGAGAGTGTCCAAATCCCGTCCCTTCAACCGTGCCAAGGAGACATTCTGTCAGTCACACCCCGGGCCCGTCACAGCTTGAACCATATGGAACAAACCCATATGATACTGTTGATCTAAACACTGATTTGTAAATGATATATATATTCGTATTATATATTTACACACATAAAGAAAATAGGAGTTTGATATGATAAGCGAAAGAAAGAAGAAAGGTTGATTGTTACCATGACAGTGAATGTTAACTCTGAGTACACATGTCTGTTTATATAGCAAGAAAGATTAGTAGCAAGAATGGAAGCAGGTTTCTAGCTTTTTAGATATATATATATATATATATATACTAGCAGCATACCCGCGCAATGCGGCGGGATATGAAAATTTTCTTGTAAAACATAAACAAAAAATAAAAACAAACTAATGTAAAAGCATGCATGTGAAAACCATAAACTTCATTTTTGTCGTCACATTCAAAATACAATATAAAACCATCACATTACAAAATTTGTGTCGGGTTTTGAGATCATTCTACATGATCTTGGACTCATTGGCCTTGATCACTAATAAAGATGTTTTTGTGGTTTTTAGTGTGTTGTTGAAGTTTCAAAAGATCCACCATTTTTGGTGTTTTTTAGTAGCTAGGTTGGAGATGCCATATGAGATTTTAATCAAAATTTCAAATCACTGTTGCTCTTTTCAAAATTTCTAGTTCCATTACCAATATATCAGCCATCATCCATGGTTGTATATATGGTACAGGGCTCTCAAGTCATGGTGGTTCAACAATTTAAGTGAAAAGCAACTATTGTTTTGACCATGAAAAGAAGTAGATATTACCATTGTTTTGACCATTTAAATATAAACAAACAATTCTTTTAGACATGGATGATTAAGAATCTTAGCCTACCAACCAAAATGGTGGCAAATGATACCAACGGTTCCAAAACCTTGAAAATTTTGTTCACCATTTGAATTTTCTGTCCGAGCTGTGGAATCTAAGATGTGAACTCTTGTTCATGAGAATCTTCACTTATGATGCCTTCAATATAATGCCTTCAAATTTAAAGGAATAACATGAAGGATTAGGAACAACCAAGTGAACCAAACCAATCCTCTTAGAGCCCGTTCCATAAGAAAAAACTAAAAAGAAAATCATACAGAAATTTAGAGAATCAAACTTTAATAATATCTGAATGGTAATAATATCTCAATCAAACAACTTAGCAAATGACTTCAGAAATCAAATTTACTCAACAAAAAAGAAAAAAAAACAAAAATTTTAATAGATTAAAAACAAAGATAGCAAACTCTATAGACAGCAATGTAACAAGAGAGCCATAAATTTTAATGGTTTAGGTGCACCCCTTGTAGTTTCCAAAATAATACGGTAACACCTTCTAAATTGATATGGTGGCATCTTCACAAAAATGAAAAAATTTACCCTTCGCCGAAGAACTAATACGGTGGCACGTGCCACCACGTGCCCACCTACAGGTATGTCCCTGCCTGTTCTCATTTGACATAATAGAATATCAACTTACTTTCTTCCCATTTGTAGTTCAGATCACAACTTCCTCTCCCTTTATCTATGACACTTCTCCATCAATCTAGTCATCTGATGGGTCTTCAACCTGTGAAGATTCATAGCAAAGATTAAACGACTATTTGTTTGTAAGTACCAAGATACATATGAAGATTCATAGCAAATAACAATCTACACTACATAAGCACAAAGTTAGAAATTTTAGGGTTCTTGTAAACTGAATCAAGTGAATGCATCTCAACCAAAAGGATTAGAAACCAAAACAAATCCATGTAAAACAGTTTTGGGGGAAAAGCAAATGAATTAATTAGATGGTGCCATCAGATGGGATACACGGCTATCAATTTTTTTCACATTCTCTTTTAGATACATAGGACTCAAAGCCTTTGCACAATTTCCCAAACATCATAGCAAATTAAACTTTATGCTATCACATTTTAATGAATTTTATAACAAAAACATAGTTTCTCGAGAATCAAATGGATGTGAGATGGTATAAGAAAACCGATACCCATAATTGAATCATTTAATTTCAACAAAAAGAATACCCGCAAGTTTAAATTTTAAACCAACTCATATTATAATCACTTTCAACCAACTCATATTATAATTATAGTCAAGGAAGATTAATTATGAATAGAAATACAAAGACCAACTATCAAGCCACCAAGTTTAGTAATTGCATCACCATATCTGTTATGAAGATCGTTGGTCCATTCGAACGATCTCTCGTTTAATTAAACTCAACCCTGTGTATAAGAAAGGAAACAAAAACATGGCCTTTTTTTGCTAAAACTCATGTTCTACCATCAGGTTTTTGTAGTTTCTACAACATCGGTGTCTTTAATTTGATATTTACTTCAGGAGCCCACAAAAAGCTTACTGCAAAAGAGAAGTGGACATAACCCTTTTTAAACAATAAGAGGCTTAAAACAAAACTCATGAGAATCGATCGAGTTCATAAAAAAACATAGCCTGTATATGTGTACACAATCAACATAGAGAATTTGGTTTTGTTACAGATGGCTGTATAAGTTGCCAACACTAACATTTCCCAAGTGATGTTTTCTATCAGGATGAGTACATAAAAGAAGACGATCTTTATTTGTGGAATCTAAGGGGTCGTTTACTAAACACTTTCACTCGTAAGTGCTTACCGGTTTCGGATGATGGTTGAAAATCTTGAAGTTCGTACTCGAGGGTTGAGTCACAACCTTGCATACCAACAACATACAAAAATTACAACCCTGTTGCTTCAAACGACACTGAATCAAAGTGCCATGTTTTGGAAGATAAATGTGCAACAGGTGGCATTAACATTCAATATATTAGAGAGCATTTGGATATTTGCAGCAATTTTAAAGATGAAATGATAGGAACTGGGTTGTCAACCAAAAAAACGAAAAGTGACTCAAAATCGATAAAAAAAAACCTTTAAAAATCCCTCGGACCCAAGCAAAAAAAACTTTAAAAATACCTCAATCCATCAACTATAAGTTGCATCAATACCACAAATACCCCTTTAAATACCTTAATTAACTCTAGGGTAGCAGTGAGTATGAGAATTACCTGACGATGTTTCCATGTTGCACCTCTTTCGAGAATGAAATCTCTCTGATGGTTGTGCTTGGCACCCCTCATCTTCCTGCTCCCTGAGATGAAACCGTGAAACCCTGACGGTGATAAGAAACCTCTTTACGCCTCCAAATTATTCAAATCCAAAAAACTAATCTTCTTCCCAACATTAGACCAGCCATAAGACTAATCTGCTTGGCAATGCTTCCATTGGTGGAAGCTCCTTCAGAATTTGATTATTTCCCGTTGTAGAACAAAACAATCTGAATATAGCAAAACAATCTGAACAAGCATTACTGGAAATGATTAACATACAACAGATGCAAGAATGTCCATGTAATTTAGATATGAAGTAAACAAACACTAACACCAATTTAGATATGAATAAAACAAATAAAAGAAAGATGATTACCCAAAATAGCGATCTTGGAGAAAAGCCTGTAGAGCCAAACAAAAACCAAAAGCCTGCATATTCACATATAAACAGAAAAACAAAAAGATTATGAAGAACAACCGATTTCAAGAATCTAAGAAGATGAAGAAAAATCCCAGAAAAACCGAGAACACTTTGTTTCTAAAAAACCCACAAATCCTTTAGATATGAAGTAAATCATAAAAATGGGTAAATTCGTAAGCAGCAAACACTAACACCAATTTAGATATGAAGTAAACAAATAAAAGAAAGATGATTACCCAAAATAGCGATCTTGGAGAAAAGCCTGCAGAGCCAAACAAAAACTAAAAGCCTGCAGATTCACATATAAACACAAAAACAAAAAGATGATGAAGAACGGCCGATTTCAAGAATCTAAGAAGATGAAGAAAAACCCCAGAATAAACCCAGAAAAACCGAGAATCTAAGAAGATGAAGAACAACCGATTTAAAAAATTATGTGAGATTTGGAAGAACCCTAAATCGTACCTGTGAGACGATGAAGAACCCTAAGTCGATGATGAAGAACCCTAAATGATTCTGAAGCCATGCTTATAATCGGTGGAAGGAGACGAGGAGACTTTGCAATTTTCAAAAAGAGAAGTAACCGAGGAGTCATTTCAAAAAGAGAAGTAACGGTGGGTTCGATCGGATGTCACGTGGGTTTTAAAAGAGGACTTTCTCTCTCTTAAAATTTAAGTAATGATGCATTAGAGGGTGGTACATATAGCTTGATGGGTTGTTTTTAAGAGTTTGGGGGTTAAATGTATTATAAGATAGTATAGATATATATTATATGTATATATGAAGAAGAAGAAGACTTAAAAAAGGAGACCTTTATCTATAAGATCTGGAAATGATCATTTTTTGACATTTTTGTTGGAACAAACACATATGATACTGTTGATCTAAACACTGATTTGTAAATGATATATATACACACATACATATGCTTCTAAATGAACATTGATAACACAGCTAGTTTGTAAATGATAAATATATTCATATTAGATATATACACACATACATATGCTTTTAAATAAACATTGATAACACAGCTAGTTTGTATTTCATCCAACATGCTCTTCATCTTCAATCTTTCTGACCCTTCTTCAACGGCTTCTGCTTTTGCAACCACGTATGGCCATTGTGTACCACAACCCGCACACACTTTAGCAAATGAGTTGAGGGTTGTCATATATTCTACAAGAGGAGTAGGCCCACGAATGAGGTAACCTCTGACTTGACCTTGCATGATGTATCCAACCTAACCGTGGTTCAGCGGCTTAAAAACTACTTTTCAGAGAAATTAACAACAACAAAAAATACAAAACAACAACACAGTAAAAAATACAAAACAAGAAAAAAATACAAAACAACTAAAACAACCACCACCTACTTAAAAATTGATTTAGTTTCATCAATCCAAGCTTGCTTCTCGTTTACCTTCGCTTGAATAATTGCAAAGTGTTGCAGAATATGGTGAATTGCTTCTTGTTCTCGACGAACACGAGCCTCCCTAGCTTTTATATCCCCTTTCATCCTTTTGATCTCCCTGTCTTCCTCTTCGATCTTTCTCAAATGGACTGCCTTCCTGTCCATAATTTTTTTCCACTCTTCTATTAGTTCATCTATCTCCTTTTCCTTTTTTGCTATGGCGACCTCGATTTGAGGTGGCATTTTTTCAGGAGTAGACTTAGGGTTTGATGATGATGCCATTTGTGGATGAAATGAGAGAAGAGAAATCAAGAGAGAAAGCAATTCAAAGAAAGAAAGCAAGAGAGAAATCAAGAAAGAAAGCAAGAACAATTGTGAATTGCATATTACTGATATTTATGGATGAAATCTCAAACATGCAAATGAATTTCAACCACAAATCGGTCTTCAAAGTACAATAATTGTGGAAAAAAACAGTAAAATCATGCAAGATTCGTCTAAGTACAGGGACCAAAAGTGTAAATTTTCAGGGACCAAAACTGTAAATTTTCAGGGACCAAAACTGTAAATTTTGGTCCATCGCGGGCTGCGATCGCGGGCAGGGACCAAAAGTGCACCACGGCCAAAGTTGAGGGGCTTCGCGGGGCATTTGTACCCAAAGTCCACGTCAGCCCTAGCCCGCGATCGCGGGATCCATCGCGGGTATTTAGGGCATTTTTGCAAAATGGAAATTTTTTTGGGTATTTCGGTAACAGTTGGTCAAACTTGGGGTATTTTAATTAATTTCCCTATTCAAAATCGACCATAAAAAACTTATAAATAAACTTACCCAAAACATAATATCTTCAAAAATCTTAAAACTAACCAAACACTTAAAAGAAACCTTAGATTAAAAGGTTGTTTTGACAACAATAGACTTTGAGACCAACCGAAAATATATACTCGTTTATGAATTGTCTAAAACGGTTTTTTTTCTAAACATCACTTTCTAAAAATCAGTTTTTTCTAACCCCCGTCCTCTCCAAACTGCAAAACCCTAACTTTTCTTTCAGCTTGGATTGAAAACATTCTCCTTCTCCGGCCACGTTCAAGGAGTTTCAACTCCTCATTTCTCTCACACGATTACAACCCACGATCTCCTTCAGCTTCCTTCTCCCCACTCACACCACCTCCCCCTCCATTCCCACGTTTGCTAACCTCCCCCTCCATTCCGGTTTGCTTCAGAAACTGTCCTGAACTGACCTGAAGTTTCTCCCCACTCCCCTACATAAAAACCTGCTTCTCCATTACGAGATCCGGCCAGTTCTCCACACCTTCTCAAAACCGTTTCTCTCCGCACTTTCTTTATTTTGATTGAAGAAACCGGTTGCAATACATGTCTCAGAGTAGATGAAGGAGGAGAAGCAAGCAAAGAGAAGAGGGAATATCACCAATTTCAGTAAGTTTCCTCACTTTCATCTTTTACGATTCTATTTCAAACTCAGACTTCAAAATTGTTTATTTATTACCAATTTCAGTAAGTTACACATTTGCTCCTGCTTCCCCTGCCTGATCGATTACAGTTTACAGCTCCCGCCTCCCAACCCTCGCCTGTCCGCTTACTCCGCCGTTGGCCACCGCCCCTTTCCGCCGGCGCCTGGCACTGCTGCTTCCGTCCTAAGATCGAACGAAGAGAAAGAGAAAAGGAAGGAGACTTTCAAAAGAAATGCTGCACCGATTGTCACACCACTACAACTTCTCTTTGGAGAGGCGAGAGACGGTCCTGCTGGTCCTAAGGTAGGTTTGAATTAGGATTTTGAAATCATATGATTGATTTATTGTAATCGTTCTGAGATTTGGTGATTATGTATTTTTGTGGTAAATCGCTTTGCAATGCGTGTGGATTTTGAAATTATATCATTGATTTATCGAAATCGTTCTGAGATTCGGTGATTATGTATTTTTGTGGATTTTTAAATTATTTTGATTGTTTGGGTGATTGTTTCCTATGATTGTCTGTATTACGCATCTCTAAAATGTTTTTTCAAATTGTTTTCTTTTCTTCTCTCCCACGAACTCTCTCCACGACTTCTGAAGTGGTTTTCACTTTCATGAAGATATGTTGTATAAGGAGCTATGGAAGGCATGTGCAGGACCACTTGTGGATGTTCCAAGAGATGGAGAGAGAGTTTTCTACTTTCCTCAACGTCACATGGAACAAGTAAGTAAAAAAAATATTATTTAGTTCTTTGCCTGAAAGTTTTTCCTTATATAAGTAAATTATAAGTAAAAAATCCCAGTTTGTTCATGTTTTTCTTTATATGTAAGTTTTGTTTTGTTGATTATAATGGTTTTATTTTTCTTTATTTGGGTTTTTTAATTTTTTTTCTTTATGCTATTTGTGGGTTTTGTTCGGTTAGAGGCATCAACGAATGAGGAACTAAATCAAAGGATTCCCCTCTTCAATCTCAAATCAAAGACCCTTTGTCGTGTTGTCCATACATTTGTTTGGGTGTTGATTCATCATAAAGCTTCTACAATGAAGGTGCAAGTGTCGTTTGATCTGTGTTCTCAATTCTGATTTTTGACAATGCAGAGCACTTCACCTTGAAATTGTTGCAGAAACATTAACTTTGCCTTTTATAGGAATTATGTTGTGGGCGAAGGATTGTGAGAAGTTGAGGTTAACGTGAGAAGTATCACTTTTAATTAAATGCCCTTCCATAAATTGCACCTTAGAAGGGAATTCATCGAGTGCATCTTACCTTGGTGCATCTCATACTAATGTACTTCCATTTCTCATCCAACAATTGTTAACCACTTCTCATTTTGACCTCAACTTCTCACCGGTACCCAACCCTTATGTTGTGCTATGAAATAGATTCTTATATCTTAAACTTTTTTTCAGTATACTCAATTTCCATTAGCTTCTATATATTTCTAATTGCTTGCAGATCCGTAACTCGTATTGATTCTTATATTCACTTCTGTTTTCCAGTGTCAGTCCGGATAAGGCCGACATCGTAGCGAAGAACACATTGTCACCAGAAGAGAAAGAAGAACTCCAGGTGAAGTACATATTGAGAAACCATATAAGTTTTATTTATTTATGGTTTAATCCTTATTGTGATAGTAACTGATCTAGATTATCAACTGTTAGCTGGAGGTGACATTCTGTTACATTATAACATTGTTACATGCTACTTCTCACTTCTATATGGATATCTCATAAGATTAATATGCGTATACAGTTATACACCAGGTGACAACAATATACTTCCTAGGTCCCCAAATGTTACATAAACAAAAATGTTGGGTTTTCTTTTAAATTGGCCAAGAACCAGAAATTGATCGACTCATGATGAAGGTTCCTGTTGGAAAAATAACTCAGTAATCACTAATCAGCATTATCACGTGAATCACTTCATTTACATCAAATTATTGCTTACAGTACAATCAAATGTTTCTTCATATAATAAGAGATCATGTTTCTATGTTCTAAATATGTTAGTTGTTTATTTGTTGCAGGCAAGACTACAAGAATATGAGGCTGCACTTAACATCTCCCCAGATGATCGTGTTGCTCGTGAAGTTAGTCAAAATTGACTGCTAAAAAAGAGCAATTTTATTCTAATGATTTGCTTCTTATAATTTAGAAATTTCAGAATTAATTTGATAGCTGTTATTCAACTGTTTGTTCCTTTTGGTGATCTCTATTGATTTGCCTTTCTGCTTATCCGTGATTGGATTTTTTTAACCATGTAAAACTGGTTTTACCGAAAAAAGATTATACTCAACTTATTTGAAGAGTTAACTGGTTAACTATGCTTTTGATCTGGGTTTCCCTACATTCTTAGCTAATTGCTGGATAATCAGTGGATGCAGCTCTCTAAAAGTGAATAGTTTCACCTTTAGAAAAAGATAGAGAAACAAAAGATCAAATTATTAATGTGAAATTAAGTCTATAAATTGGCAGGTCTGAAATTGCTTTTTGACCTCTTTTGTCTTGATAACCTTTTCAGTTGAGTTACTGTTTTGCAATTTGCATTAGGCATTAGGCATTAGGCATTAGCCATTTAGCCATTAGACTTGGTGTTTTTGAGTTGTTCATCAATCATCATATATTCTGTGCAAACAATTTTCTTTTGTTAATTTTGTTCTTTTCAATTAGATGATGAAATCTAAAAACTCAGAAGGTTAAGACCATGGATTTTTTCCAATTAGGTATGTTTCACTCCCTTTTTATTTAATTTCTTCTTTGTCCTTTGATTTCTGCTTGAGATTTTGTTTTTCTACGTAGTTACAGGGATGAACACATCGGAGACTATAGCTTATAGTCGATCTCAAATTAGCAGGTCAGAATTCATATTGGCTTCTTTATGATTTCAGTAATGTTTTGATGCATACGTGTTCGGCAGTCATCATTCGAAATCTGAGCCGTCTCGAATTTCCATTCTAATCCTAGAATTGGATATTGTGTTGTCGGCATTTTACTCTTAGAAATGGTATTTTTTTTGGAGCTTTAGATAATCAAGTATCCAGGAAGACTTTTTTTAATTATGTTTAATGTGCAAGATTTTTAAATGTTTTGTTAAGTGGTTTATGTGTGAACTATAACTTCAAGTTTAAGGATATATATCTTCAAGTTTAATCTACTTTTCTGCTTTCGTTTTTTTTACTCAGATCGACATTCTGACTCTAAAGTGCAAGGATTTTATCTTCAAGTTATTAACCTATTAGCTACATTTATTTTAAATTGCATTCGAATTTTTTTTTATCATTGAAGCAACATTGTTGTATCTTAAAGAGGTTCTTGACAGGTCTTTCATGGCCTTCTTTCTTTTTTCTGGTGCAAGAGACGTTATCCCGAGCTTGGGCACTAGCCTCATTGATCTTTTTGTTGCTTTCTTTGTTTCGGCATCTGTTTTGCTTGACGGTGGTTGCATTTGTGTGTTGATTTTCCTTTGATTTTTCTGCTTCAACCCCTTCATTTTGATGGTGGTTTTTGAGGGCTTGAACAATACATAGTTTCTTTAGGTACATGTTGCAAAGTTCTTTAGTGACCGATGTTAGTTTGCTCTATTTCTTCGTGTAAACTATCTGTTCATATTTGTTGTAATGGAAAGAATGGACATTTAATAATATAGAGTATATTATTGTTTGATAAGCATTTACTGCATAGATTTTTAGTATTTGTGTCTTAAATCTTCATGACTTATAAGTCTAAAATATGCTCGACAATATACATATATGATGATAACAATGTTGCTAATGGGTTCCATATGATGCAGAATTTGGATATTCTATATCTTTTTTCCATTGCCACTAACTTTCTCATTTTATGCCTTTTCATGTCTTCAAGTGTGTGTTTACACTTAGGGGCCGTTTACCAAACAATTACTCGTCACATTACCTTACCGGATGAATATAGCAAGGAACAATAATGATACCGGTAAGAGCGATGCAAGAACTGGCTATCCTATTTTTATCTAAATTCACTGTTTTTGGGTTAAATGCATGAATTATATAGTTTTATTGCTGCTGGTATGACCACACAAGGGCTCTAAATATAAAGCACACACTTGCAACGAAATCGCAGTTCTTCTTGGAACCTTTAACGGTAAAAGTTGATATCTAGCCTTTTAAGTAGTTTCATACTCACATACCAATAAGAATCTTGGTCCTTACTACATTCATTTGGTAAGGTAATGTGACTTGGTAAGCGCATACCGTAAACAACCCCTTACTCCTAAACCCTCCTTTTGGATCACAGATGCGAAACAAACCGGTTTAGAAACTTTACAAGTTCCACTCCCACCGTTTAATCGGATTAACAATTGAAGTTAGTCAATCATTACTGGATCATCATTACATATCTTCAATTTCTTCTTGGAAACTTAGAAAATCTCTAAATAACGAGGATGGCCATTAATGCTTAAATTGTATTTGGCAATGCTAAATACATTGTTTTCAATTCTCTGTGAAATGAATGGAATAATGGAACTCAAATGAAACATGTAGGAACTAAGCACCAAACTGGAATAATGGAACTCAACTGAATGGTTGATCTTTGGACCTACATTGTTAAATGGGTGTATGTTCATTTGGTTTTAATTTAATACTTGATATATTCCCTTGTTTTTGGGTTTTGCAGGATTCACTTCAAAATCAATAATCCCACAGTTTGAAGACGAAATTCCCTTGCTCTGTAGTGCCAACTTGTAACCGTTTACGAAATGTTCACTTGGTAAGTGCTCACCCGCTTAGCGTTTGGTAAACGGCTTTGTAGTTTCCTTACACAAGTCAAACAAGGTACTCCAAGTTTGTTGTGTCCACACGCAGCACATTGCAAAACTTGTTGGAAACAATAATGGTTCTCAAACTGTGGAATTAAGACCGGTAACAAGCATATGGCACAACAGTTTATGTTGAATTGTCTGTTTAAGGAAGCCATGAAAATGGGCATTGAAGTATATCATAACCTGAAGGTACCACCTTCTTTGGTTTTTTATTCTGTTGAATAAACTTCTCAGGGTTCTATGATTTGTAAATTATGTTTCTGAGTTCATCAATCTTAAATAATACAAGCAAATTCTTATTTTCTTCTCAACATCTCTCTATCTAATAACAATGGAAAGGTCTCCTGTAAAGTGGATTAGGACTTTGCTTTTTGGTAGAATTCATCAAAATATAATCTCTTCTAAGTAAAGTAAATGATGTTTCTATCCGCAACTTATATTCGAAATAAGCATATTTAATTGATCGAACTTTGTTGGGTAAATTTGGTGATTCGGGTTTTTCTAAAATCTTGACTAGATGCAAGTAATAACTCATTTTGACATTCAAAGGATCTATTATGTTTTAATGGAGATGGCTAAAAAGTAGATAGTTTTTGGCAATACAATATTAAATTTTGTTCTCTGGAAAACATGGTAATTCAATTGGCTATGTTTTGTTTGAAATAACATTAAACCCTGGTTATTCTTTTGGGTTCCTTTAGGTTTTTAATACCATTTAACTTTGGGGTTCCATTGTTATTGTTTTTGTAATGCAATTGTAACTTTAATTATTAAGTTTATAATGAGCATAGGCTTAATATTCTTTATTTACAAAAAAAATTTAACATCCCGCTGCATCGTGCGGGTACAATGACTAGTAACAATAGAAGAAAACATTACATTAAATGAAACTTTGAGTAAACACCTAAACCAAGACTATTTTTAGAAAAAAATCTATCTAACTATATCCTTCTCGCTGCGTCCGTCCCAGATTAGAAATACACACACAAATTCAATTCAATTCAATTCAATTCAATTGAAACTCACTTTTTTCATAAGTGAGGCGAGGCGGTGGTGGAGGTTTTTATGCCAACAAACTAACCTAATTAACCAAATCACCCCTTCAACTATTGATAAATGACACAACCAACCCTTGAACTTAAAATTAAATACCAAACTTAAGAACATGGATTATTACATTATGGTAGAATTATGTTCTCAACTCTCTGTACTAGTCATCACTCCCATACAACTTCAGCTTTCTACCGTCGTTTCTACATCCTCTTTACTTAATTAATCACCATCATTGTTGGTGATTAATAAAGGCCAAATTGCGTTAAAAAGTAACGTACTTTCATCAGATTTCTATTTTGGGTAACGTACTTTTAAAACCTTTATTTTGGTACCTCAATTGTAAAATAACAAACTTTTAAATACCTGGGTTACCTACATAGCATGTAACCGGTCAACATAAATGACATGTAATTTTTTATTGATGACATGGAAATAAAAAATGACATGGAATTAGTCTATGTGGATAACTAATAAAACTCATAAAATTAAAAAACATTAGGCTCAAATCGATCAAATCTCTCCACGCTCGTACCAGTTGAAACGTCGCTCCCTTCTGTACCGTCTTTCGTCGCCGTCGTCGTGAGGTTCTGGTCGCCGGTCGTCGTGAGGGTTACTATCGTCGTCTTCTCCGTCTTCTCCTCTTCGCCATCGATCGTGAACCTTCGTTTTCCATATGAGTACAAGGTTAGATTTCTAGGGTTTTGTTGATTTATGTTATCTATCTCTCTTCATCTGCACAACGATTTAGTTTATCTATCTCTCTTCAATGGCTGCTGATTTCAATCGCTGTTGATTTATATTATAACTGTCATCCACTGTTATAAAACCAACCCAAAATCCCAATATATAATTAACAATGGAAGATATCAAGTACTGTAGACTTTTGCCTAAAAACAAGTTTAACTTTGACCTGACGATTTCTTTTATTCATAAAGAAACCTTCTCTCATATTATGTATGGATTTGTGTGCAAAAAAAAACCTTGTCTCATGTCCACACAATTAACATATTTTATTCATAAAGAAACCTTCTCTCATGTCCACATCTTGGAAATCTCCTCAAGATGTTAATTGTTGATTTCTGTCCACATCTTTGATTTTTTTTGGATGATTTATCCCATTATCTATTTATTTATGTTGCAATTTTAATTTTATTATTTATCTGTTGATTTTATGTATGATTTATCCTATTCATTTTTTATTTCTAAATTGGGTTGCAATTTTGATTTTTGGTGTTTATTTGCTTAGTAGTGATGATAACTTTGGAGGTGCAATAGACTTGAATGAAGATTGGTTAAATGATGGGTTTGCCGAAGTTGTTATTCATTAGGTAATTAACGTGATTTTTTCCTATTTAAAGTTGAAGCAAGAGAAAGGGGAGAAACCATCTAAAAGGATGAAGTGAAGACGGACATAACATCGATTGAGCATTAACGACGTATCGGAACATTTTTGGTTTATAGTTAATAGTGGTGTTATGCTATTTTGGTTTATAATTGGTCTTATGGAATTTTTGTAAAACTATTTAACCATTGGCAATATTTTGTTTATTAACTTGTCAAAGTTTTTTTTTTATTATTTTGGTATTGTTTAGTTTATGAAAATTTTAACATACAATAGGCCTAAATTACAAGTTTTATAGATCGAAAAATACATATTTCTTAAAAAATGGCTTGAATTTTAATAATTGGAAAACATAAAATTTACAAAAGAAAAAAATGGCGTAAATTTAATGAATGAAAAACATATAATTTATAAAAAAAAATACAGATTTAAAAAAAATAAAAAAATAAAAAAATTGGTATGAATGTGTAATAGCTGAAAAAAAAATTAAAAAAAGTAAAAATATGATGTGGATTTTTTTTTGCTTAGTTGGCATTTATAAAATAAATTAATAATGCCATATCATTAAAAACCTGATCCTAGTCAGCATTTGTAAGTTATGTAGGTAACCCAGGTACTTAAAAGTTTGTTATTTTACAATTGAGGTACCAAAATGAAGGTTTTAAAAGTACGTTACCCAAAATAGGAATCTGATGAAAGTACGTTACTTTTTAACGCAATTTGGCCATTATTAAATAATGCATCGAATCTTGTTGTTAAGCATTTGTGCAAATTATTTTACGTTATTTTGAACATACAAGGTTGGTTTTTATTTTTTACATTATATTTTATTTCATTCACGTTGTCAACATTCTGCTGCTAATCGTGTCTTCTATTGAATCTATTGTGGATGACTTGTTGAATTGTTGCATTTTTTTTATAACGTGGTTTTAATTATTTTACAACAATCTTAGGGTGAGTTTGGTTCGTCGGATTCCGACGGAATCTGGTGGAATTGAAATGGTCAATTCCATTGACCAAATTCCATCCTGCTGTTTGGTTGCCCATGGATTGAAATAGAATTCCAAACATTCCTTTATCTATGGATTTGATCATTCCTTCCTAAAAGATGGAATTAAAATCCATTCCATCCAACTTTCTAAAATTGACAAAACTACCCTCATTATAATGTTAAGAACCCTGTATCTGTTTCTCAGATCATTTTTCCTCCACTTGCGATTTTGGGTTGCAGCGTGCTTCAAGTTCGATCGTTTTCCTCCACTTGCTACTGATTTCGATTTTGGTTTCTGGTGAGGGTTACATAATAAAAAAACCCTAATCATCGATTGACTTCTTCCTTTGGTTTCTTTCCACGGATCGAGTTCTTCCCTGGACTCACTGTTAATGCCAAAAATCGTCTAAAAGGATAACTTAAGAATGATTGTGGAATTTAACAACTAAAGAAAGGAATCTTTCGACAAAGCGTACGATAAAGGCAAAAAACGTAAATGCGACAGAGATTTGGTGACGCGGGAAAAACCTCAACGAGGAAAAAACCCGCGGACGACTTTGGAAGTCGTCGCTGCACTATGGTCGCCAAACAGGGGCGATATCCTTATGTTTCGGGTGTCGGTCGTACAATGATTACAATACAGATGAAAGGAAATACTTTAAATGTAAAGTAACAAGTGTATCAAAATGTAAAAGTTGGTGCGTCGTGTGTAAAAACGAAGTGTCGTGTGTGAATGTCATGCGTCGAGAGCGATTCTTCGAGAGAGAGTTCTTCGTTTCAGGTGTTCTTGAGAGTTCAGTTGTGCTAAGACGAGGTGTGATGCAAGATTGAGTCTTTTCTTTTATAGTATTCGGGTGCATTGATTGACTTCTTAAATGCTTTGTGTAACAGATGTAACGGACGTCGTCTTTATTGCTGTTTTAATGGCCTTCGTCGGTTATAGCCGTTGGTCATCAATGACATTGATTCCTGCATTAATTACTGACAAAACGTAATAGTAATATTGCACGTTAGTCGGTCGAGGTCGCAAGATTCTATGCGACGGTCGTATGAACTACACGACGTCATGGTCGAGTGTCGTGAGATGAATAACTTTCGATTTTACCTTTGATCAGAGGATAAAGTACTATGAATTTACCTTGCTATGAAAAAGTGTAATAAAGGTCTTTCTTACCTTGGTCGTGGTCGAGACTGGTGAATTTTTACCCAAACAGTTTGCCCCCAAAATTTGAAAAATAGAGTGGCAATTTCGAATTTTTAAATTTTGTCAGTCGGACGTCTGCGGTCGTGACATGTGTTGGAAGTTACTCTGGTTGCCTTGGAACTGGATCGATCCAACTAAAGAAGAAGTCAAAAAGGGGATAAGAACGTGACGTCACGCTAACGCACGATTATGCTTAACAGCTATTTTTGCCAGATGTCGACGATCCGTGTGGTTATACGAAAAGGCAATGGCACGTATCGATCATCGAAGGACTCGACCTGACACAATCCTTTACATAAATAGTGACCCGCGATGGATCCTTTCCCTTTTACGATTTCAGAGAGATTTAAGAGAGAGATCTTTACTGATTTCCTTGCTGTTCTTTAGCGATTCACTTCCAAACCTGCAAGAGTTAGAATTTTCGAGGATTTATAGCGCCTATATAAGGTACGATTCTTTGATCTTCTGCAAGTCTGTTAGAAATGTCGAACGAACCTGTAAGTTCTATTCGAGAACAGAAGGATCTAGACGACCTTAGAAGTCTAGCAAAAATCCCTGTGGGGATTAAATTAATTAGAGCAGGTCAGACTCGACCAAATGAGTGTCCTGAGGGGTATATCGTGATATACGAATATCCTTTTAAGATAGGCTTCAAATGGCCTTATTCGCCATTGGCTAAGGCTTTTATGCTTGAGTTCGATTTAGCACCGGGCCAATTAATGCCCAATTCTGGCGAGTTATACAAGTGATTGAGCGCCTTACCGAAAAATGGGAGTCTCCCATGAATGTGCACGACCTTCTCCTGGCTTATCAAGTCAGAAGGATGGGTATCATCGCTATAGCCTTTTTTCTAGGTTTAAGGGCGATCGCACCTTGGTCCTAAAAACTGTCGTAAATGACCGTAAATGGAAGACCATGTACGCGTTTGCGCGTAAGTCGATTCTTGATTCTGAGAGCGACTGGATTAGGGCCGGCTGGAATACGTCGGGTGAGATTTTCTAGCTTTTTATCTCATGTCGAGTGTTTATTTACCATTGATTTCTAACCCGTTTTTCTATGTCTCGACAGATATCAAATTTGAGGACGTGAATCCCTACGCCAACTCACAAGCAAAGGTCGACAAATTCTTGGAATTCAGTACTGTGGAGCGATCGTTTTTCACACGACATCTGGTGGACGACGACGACGACCTTGTGTATTTAGGAGAGAATCTGGGAGAGAAACGCGAGGAAGAAGAGGAGACAAAGGAGAAAGAGGAAGAGTCGAGAGAAAGAGAAGAAGAGATGACTGGTAAGCGTCTTATTCACATCTATTCGACCTCGATCTTTTCCCTAATGTTCATCGTGTAATGTTCTTTTTTTTTTCCTTCGTTGTTTCCATGAGAATCTCAAGGAAAGGCGCTGTCTGCCAGTGCTAAGAGGGCAACTCAGCTTGAGCTCGCTCGTAAGGGCAAGGAAAAGAGGCAAAAGACCTCGACCACTGAGTCTGTGGTTCCGAAGAAGACGAGGATGACAATTCTGAGGGAACCGTATTTGAAGGCTGATGACTCGTCAAGAGTCGGTACGCCTGAGAAGGCGAAGGTGTCGGTCGCATCACCTACGAAGTCGAAGACGTCTTCAGGTGCGATCGACGCGATACCTATCCTACTGCCACGTCGACCCCTTCGTCGATCGACAAGGGTAAGGGAGAGGCGACGGGAGAGGCTAAGGTCACGACGGTCAACTTTACGTTGCCGTCGGACTTTATGGCTGCCAACGTCCTAGACGGGACGGATTTGTTTCCCCATCTGGGGAAGTACTTGCTTCCTTCTTTCAGGGAGCGTTTCGAGGGATTCCCGATCGAGGAGACGGGATCTCATGTCGCCGGACTGGCATTTCTGGTAAGTTTTTCTTTCAAAATTTGAGATATTTTATCGTTGTTTTAACCTTGTCGTACGTTTACTAATGTGCGTCTTATGTCTTACAGGCGTTCCAGTCTTCTCTCGCCTTGCGCGCAGAGACGGAGAAGATAAGGGGTCAGATTTCTTCTGCTCACGAGAGGGGGAATGCGGCGTTGGAGAGGGCGGACGTTGCCGTGAAGCGTGAAGAGGTTATGTCCAAACGTCTCGACGAGGCTCTGAAAGAGCTACAGGTCGTCGGACGTGCGAAGGATGAGGCAAACCTGCGCTGGCAACAATCTCTGTCCACGATTGCCGACCAAAGGGAAGAGCTGGACAGGGTCAAGGGGTCTTTGGCCGCGAGTGAAAAAGAGGCTGAAGATTCCAAATCCAGGGTGGCGACTTTGGAGAAAGAGGTGAAGGACCTCAAGGACGAGGCTAAGTCCGTCTTTGCCTTGGGTCGACTCATTGCACGGGCGACGATTATGAGGCGACACTTGTCAGGGAAGAATCCCCTTGCTCTGGCGTCAGAAGAACTTGCCTACTTCCTGAATGACGTCGGTTCTGCGAGAGATCTCGACTCTGATGACGAGAAGGAGATTGAGGAAGAAGAGGTGGATGAAGGCTCAAAGGGCGAAACCTCTGGCAAGGATGCGGCTGTCGATCCTCCTTTGCCTTAGAAAAGCTTTTTTAGTTTTGCTTTTGAATGCTCGACCGTTGGTGGTCGAGTTGCTTTAGATGTAATTAACTATTTTATGAATGAAATTTTACTTTCCGCTGAACTCGTGCATTATTTCAACCCATATATGTCGCAGACAGAAATAAGGTCAATTGTGGGAGAAAATGAACAAAGAAAACGTGCGACTCCGACATTCATTATAATTCAATGTCTAGAACATAATTCGTATGTGTAACAAACGTAGGTACTTGCGACAAAGGCGTTTTATTAAAACACAACGATTAAAACATGAATCGTAAGATTTCAATATTTTAAATCGTGTAAGTAAACATACATACATGCGTTCAAAGCATACATGTAGAACATGAAAATTTTCTACGTTAAAACACTTAGATCGTGGGTCGATCGCAAATTTTAAATCGTGCGACGAATCTGAACCATACGCCCATGCAATCAGATAATTAAGTCATGTGACCCTGCGAAAGTATGCTGACGTCATGTAATAGACTTAGCAACTTATGTCGTGCGATCCTGCGATAAACAATGTCAGAGGTTGGTCGTTGGCTAACCAACGACCCTCCGATGCTCAAGTCAGTGATCATTGTGATGAGAATAAAAATTTGTATAAGAGAAAAAGGTTTAGAAAAATACCTTTTCAAGTGTGTTGCATTCTAGCTACGTGGGATATCTTGATTGTCGAGGGTTTGGAGCCGATAGGTGTTAATGCCAAAAATCGCACCAAAGTACAACTTAAGGTTGATGTGGACTTTAACAACTAAAGAAAGGAATCGTTCGACAAAAGCGTGCGACAAAGACAGAAATGTAAATGAGACAAAGATTTTGGTGACGCGGGAAAAACCTCAACGAGGAAAAAACCCGCGGACGACTGTGGTAGTCGTCGCTGCACTATGGTCGCCAAACAGGGGCGATGTCCTTGTGTTCCTGGTTTCGATCGTACAGAGATTACAATACAGATGAAGGAAAAACTTCGAAATGCAAAATAACAAGTGTTTTTAATGTAAAACAGTGTGTGTCGTGTGTGAAAATGATGTGTCGTGCGCTGATGTCGTGCGTCGAGAGCGATCTTCTACGAGTGATTTCTTCGTTTCGAGTGCTTGTGTCTGTTGTTCGATGTTGTGTCTCTGTGTTCTTTTTCGTCCCCTTGAAATGATGATTATCCTTGATATTTATAGTCTTCAGACGCTTTAACTGACTCATTAAATACTTCGATAACTGTCGTAACGGACTTCGTCTTTAGTGCTGTTTAATGACCTTCATCAGTTATAGCCGTTTGTCCATTAATGATGTTGACTCCTGCATTAAACACTGAACAAACGTAACAGTTTATGTCATGCGTTAGTTGGTCGAGGTCGCATGGTTCTAGGCGACGTCGAGGTCGAATGTCGTGAGGTAAAAAGACTTTCGATTTTATCTTTAATCAAGAGTTTAAAGTACTATGATTTTACCTTCGTTATGGAAAAGGGAATAAGTGTTTCCTTACCTTGGTCGTGGTCGAGACTGGTGAAATTTTGCCCAAACAGTTTGTCCCCAAAATTTGAAAGTAGGATGGCAAATTCGAATTTTAAATTTTGTCAGTCGGACGCATAGAATTATGACACGTGTCGAAAGTTACCGTGGTTGTCTTGGAACTGGATCGATCCGATTTTAACTGAACGAGAAGTCGAAAAGGAAACGGGATCGTGACGTCATACTGACGCACGATCGTGCTTACCAGCTGTCTTTGACAGGTGTCGACGATCTGTGTGGTCATACGAAAAGACGAGGGCACATGTTGATCATCCAAGGACTCGACCTGACATGATCGATCGTTTAAATAGAGATTATGATGGATCATTTCCTTTTATGGCTTTAAAAAGTTTTAGGGTGAGATTCTTTTTCTGATTCCTTACTGCCCTTCCTCCGATCTTCTCTGAAATCGCTAGGATTTCTGACTAGCTTAATATTTCGAAGCTTTTGAGCACCTATATAAGGCATAGTTTCTCGCCTTTCCATTCATTCTTGAATGAGGCATTTGTGTTTTGAGTCCATTGCTTTTAAGTTTATTGTGTGATGTTCTTCTTTTGTAGATTCTCAGAAATATCATCGACAAAGGTGCCAACCATCTCTACTGGGAGAATGGCACGACTTGAGCGTACCTGTGTCGGGGTTTTATTAAAGACGAGGATGATGACTCTGAAAGGGATGCTTTCAAAGGTTGATGACTTATCGAGAGTCACTATGCCTGAAAAGGTGAAGGCATTGATCGCGGTTGACGTAATATTCGTGGAATCCGCGCATCTGGCGACGATGTCCTCTGCAACCATGTCGACCCCTTCGTCGGCCGACAAGGGCAAGGGTGCAAATATGGGAGAGAGTGATAAGAAAGTCATGACGGTCAACTTTAGGTTGCCGTTGGACCTCTTAATTGTCCATATCCTTGACAGGATGGAGTCGTTTCCGCATCTGGGGAAATATCAGCCCCTATCTTTCGAGGAGCGTTTTCGAGGGATCCCTGTCGTAAAAACGGGATCACGTATAGCCATACAGGCGTTCCTTGTAAGTTTTTCTTTCAAAACTCATGTTTTCAATGTTTTTCTCAGTTTTCATCGGACGCTTGCTAACATATTTCTTTTGTTTTTACAGATGCTTCGATCTCTCCTCGTTCGGTATGCGAGGACAGAGAAGGCGTTGGACCGGAAGTCGATCGTTGAGAGTGTCATATTCCTCCCTCCAACCTTAACATTAATCTTAAGAGCCGCATTCTCAAGACATTGCGGACTTACCTTCACGGCGTGTTCGTGGCATCAGATATTGGGAGACAGTTCCCAATTATGTTTTCTCATACTTGTTTGATCCTTGCATAAGTTCCTTAATGTGCTTCAGGGTCGTCGAGGATTCCAAGGTCGAGACTTCGGACAAAGACGTGGCCGACAATCTAGCCTTAGGATAAATTTCCGTTTTACGATTTTTTCATATCTGATCGTTGGTGATCAAGTTGTCTGATGTAATTATGTTTAAGTATGAAATGAAGTTTCGTGAGATCTGTTTACTACAAGAAATTGTCGAAAGTAATTTCAATTGTATAAACGCACTTGTAGATCGAATGTAATCGTAGATTCGTGCGACTAAGGCTTTTTATTGAAAGATAACAACCATAACATTAGTCATATAAAAATCAAGTATACATGCGTTTAGAGCATTCATTCAGAACATGAGGCTTTTCTAAATCGAGACACTTAGATTGTGAGCTGATTTTGGAATCGAATCGTGCGATGACTTTAAATCACATATCGAGTCGTGTATTAGACTTATGTTATGCGATTTTGGGAAAGTCACACAATAAACTTTTGTCGTGCGACCCTCTTTAGATGCGTTGCATTCCAGCTGCGTGGGATTTCTTGGTTGTCGAGGGTCTGGAGTCGATAGGCCCCTTTACCCACGACTTCAGATATACGATAAGGACCTTCCCATTTAATGGAAAGTTTACCTGCGTTGAGCTCTTGAGTGTTTTGGAACACTCGACGGAGGACGTAGTCGCCTTCTTGAAAGACTTTGATTTTGACGTTTTTATTGAAATGTCGCTCGACCGCTTGCCTTTGTGACGCCATCCTAATCAAGGCTGATTCTCTGAGTTCTTCGAGGGCGTCGAGGTCGTACCCTAAATCGACCAAGTTGTGATCGACTGAAGTATGCCTTGAAGTTGGGAGTTGGACCTCGACCGGTAGAACTGCTTCACAGCCATAGACTAGAGAAAAAGGGGTTTGTCCTGTGGACGTGCGAGGTGTCGTGCAATTTGCCCACAGGACCGAAGGAAGTTCCCCGACCCACTTTCCCTTTGCAGCTCTTAGCCTTTTCTTGATCGAAGCGATGATGGTCTTGTTACTCGACTCGGAAAGTCCGTTGGCTTGGGGATATCTGGGAGTCGAGGTTGTCAGCTTGATGTTTCTGTCTTCGCAGAATTGTTGAGTCCTGTCGCTTATGAATTGGGATCCGTTGTCACAGACGATTTCAGATGGAATCCCAAATCTGCATATGATGTTAGTCTGGATAAAAGAGATGACTTATTTATCCCTAACTTGGGAAAAAGCAGTCGCCTCAACCCATTTGGAAAAATAATCGGTGAGCACAAGGAGGAATACCTTTTGTCCCGGAGCTGGGGGTAGCTTGCCGACAATATCCATTCCCCACCTCATGAAGGGCCATGGGATAAGTGTCGAGTGCAAGGGTTCAGAGGGTTTATGTGACATACTTGAGTGTCGTTGACAAGGATCACAGTTCTGGACATATTTGACGGCGTCTTGTCGCAACGTTGGCTAAAAATACCCTTGTCGATAGATACGATTAGCCAAACTGCGACCTCCTGAATGATTGCCACATTCGCCGTCGTGCATTTCTTGAAGGATTTTCTGGGCCTGACTTTTGCTAATGACGCATCTTAGGTTTAATCCTGTTGATGATCGTCGATAGAGCCTGTTGATCCAAACCCTCAGTGATTTGATAATGACCCTCTCTTATATACTTAGTGAAAATTGTAAGTAAACAATATGTATCAGAGTTTCACTATCGCTGATAAGTACTAAGATCTTACAGTACCGCTGATAGGAACTCTCACTCTTTAGATTAAACATTCAGCGAACACTGTTCATCATTAATGCTCTGAGTCTGTTCAGTCATTATGATGATCGCTGATAAGTTAGTTGTTTACTTATGATCCCTGAAGACAAGTTTCACGTCAACAAAGGTTCTACGCTGAAGTCGAAGATCAAGCTCAAGAACCAGCGACAAGTCTCCTAATGAACTGATGCGGATCAGCGAAGACTCAGATTTGTCCACTCAACGTGAAGTATCAAGTACAAGACTTCAGCTATCGCTGAACTTTATCATTCGCTGAATAGAAAATGATAATCGCTGAATCAACGAAAGCTGATCATGAAGTCCTCCGTACAAAGTACTTTTGTCTTAACCACCCTTGCACGACTCCGTACGAAATGTCAGAAAAGAACCTCCGAAAATCTAAAATCGTACAACCACTCTGATACTACACTGTTCATCCTTACGGCTACTAAGGTTGTCATCAAAAGTCAATGACATGCAACCAACCAGCTGATGACACGTGTAAAGTATATACTGACTTGCATTAAATGCATGCAGTATATAAAGAGATGAACTCACTTCATTTGAAGCAACTTGCTAACTCTGGACAAGTTCAAATCTCTTATCTCAGATAGGTTATTATTAGTAATTTCCTTATCTCTCTTAGTGCAAGAAACCTTAGTGTTCCAACTTGTTTAGATTTAGGTTTATCCTTAATCTTGTTTCCGCAACAAGCTGTAAATTGTTAATGATTTATCAATAAACAATTTAGAAAAGTAAAATCTGTGTGTTTGTATTCACCCCCCCTTCTACAAACTTGTATAGGCCTTCGGGACCAACAAGTGGTATCAGAGCAGATTTGTTTAATCTCATAAACAAGATCTAATCTAAGATATTTCTCTTCCTTGCTATTATCTGAAAATGGCCACCAATACAAACACAAATTATATAGACAATGGTTCTCTTGCAAAACCCTCTAGATTTTCCAGAGATAACTTCAACTTATGGAAAAATAGGATGACACTCTTCTTAGAAGGTGTAGACCCTACTATGGCTTACTATATTGAGAATGGTCCATTCATCCCTGTAAGATTTGATGCTGCAGTTCCAGGCACTGAGAATAGACCTGCTATTCCAGAAAGGCTGGTACCTAAAGAAATCCATCAATGGACTGACGAAGAAAAGAAGAAAGTGGCTATAGATACAAAAGCCAGATCCATACTATCCATGGCTCTTCCTGACGAAGTCTACCATTCCGTCATGAATCTGAAATCATCAAAAGCCATGTGGGACACAATATGTGTTCAGTATGAAGGAACGTCTGAAGTCCAGGACTCAAGAAAGATCAACCTGGTAAGACAATACGAAAGCTTCATTTCTGGTAAGAATGAAACTCTCTCTGAAGTTCACCAACGTTTTAATTGTTTAATTATAGATTTGAAAACTGTTGGTAAGGAATATTCTAACTTTGAAGTGCTGACAAAGTTTCTAGAATGTTTACCTGAAAGCTGGGACAATTATTCCATGTGTCTCAAGCTGTCAAAGGATCTAAGATCAATGACCCTTGCTACCTTATATGGCACGTTGCTGAATCATGAGCAATCAAGCCATCTTAAGAAGAATCTTGTAAAAGATTCCAAAAGCACCCCTGTTGCTTTAATCTCAGAGGAACCTTCTACTCAGCGACCCTCAGTCACTATCACTGAGTTAGAGAGTAACTCTGAAAGTTCATCAGATTCTGATTTTTCAGATGATGAATCCTTGGCTCTCCTAACCAAAAAGTTCAGGAGATTTGCCAAGAAGAAAATGTTTAGAAAGAACAAACCTCTTTCCATAGCTGACAAGCCTAAATCATCAGTTTTTGTTGATAAGGCTACTGCTACTTGTTTTAACTGCGAAAAGATAGGACATTTTGCTAACGAGTGCAAGTCTAAGAAAGTTTCTAGACCCTCAGCTTTTACAAAGAAATCCTTTGTTCCAAGGAATAAAGATGACAAATACTCAAAGCTGAAAGACAAATATGCGAAGCTGAAAAGCTTTAAGAAGAAAGGAAAAGGCCTGATGGCTGACTATGATTGGGCTGCTTCTGATGAAGAAGCATCATCATCTGATTCTGAAGATGATGAAGCAAATCAATGTCTCATGGCCAAGATTGAAGAGGAAGAAAGTTCAGACATTCCCTCCACTTCAACCTCTGCTATTCAGGTATCACCTTCTTTCTTTACCAATATTGCAAATATTGATGAAGCTGATAGTCTCCGAAAGATCGATCTCTTGACTAGAAGTTTATACGAAGCCATGAACGGCAAAACTGTGGTTGAAAACCAAAATATTGATCTCGCTGAAAAGCTTAAAAACTGCCACCTTCAAATAGAAAAGCTTTCTAAAATTGAAGAAGATTTTAAAGATCAAGTATATTTAAATCAGCTAGTCAAAATCGAACGAGCAGAAGCTATCGCTGCATTAGAGGCTGAAAAAGCTACTGTTGAAGGATGGTGTAATTCTTCAACAAAGATCACTGAGATAATTAAGGCTCAGATTCCTCTAAGTGATAAACGTGGTCTGGGTTATAAATATGATACTCCAAAACCAACCACTGAACGTTCAATGCTTAAATTTGGAACGTTCGTATCCTCAGTCGCTGACACTTCATCATCTCAGTGCTCCTCGTCCATTACACCAATCCCTGAGGAAACTCCTACCTCCTCAAAAGGTAAGGAGAAAATGGTTTATTCAAAACCTACCTCTGTCTCTAAAGACAAAGGTAAAGGAATTGTTATTTATCAAAATCCTCAGAAGGGTACCTTAATACCAAAGCTGAATGCTTCTAAAGCCTCAGTGACCTACCCCTCTGGATCTAGAAAGCTGATCTATGGATCTATTCAGCGATCTACTCCTAGACTCAGAGTGGATGTCCTTGGTAAGAAATCTGAAGAACTGAATGTTCGTCCCATTTCTAAAGCCAATAGTTTATTTGGTGCTGGCACTTCTAATTCGAAATTAAAAGCTCAGCATACAAGTGGTCCTAGAACTACTTTTAGCTATAGGAAATGTTATCACTGTGGACTCACTGATCATATTGCTAGTAAGTGCCCCACAGCCACCAAAGCTGAAAAGATAGCTAAGGTGAAGATTGCCCCCAAGGCAAAGAAGACCAACCCTGGTGCAAATCAGGTCAAGGTGAATTCTACCACTGAGGTTAAGAAATTAACCAAAGTGAAGAAAGACAAAGCTGAATCTTCAAATGCTGCGAAGACCGCTGAACCTTCCATTCCAACTACTTCCACTGACAAACGTGTTTACATGGTTAAGTGGGTACCCAAGAAAAACTAATCTTCCTTTGTAAATGCAGGTTAAGAAGGGTATCTGGTATCTCGATAGCGGATGCTCTAGACACATGACTGGAAAGAAAAACCTGCTCGCTGAATACAAGGAAGAGAAAGGTCCCTCTGTGACTTTCGGTGGAAATGGAAAAGGACATACCCGAGGGTATGGTGTACTTTCAAATGGTACAACCTCCTTCAGAAGAGTCGCATATGTTGAAGGGCTGAAGCATAATCTTCTAAGCATCAGTCAGCTTTGCGACATGGATAACAAAGTAATTTTTACTAAGGAATCCTGCTTTGTCTCTGACAAAAAGGAGAAGATAGCTCTCAGCGGTTATCGTTTGGAAAATGTTTATGTAATAAACATGGACTCAACAACCACTGAGAACTCCTGTTTCTTCTCAAAGGCATCTTCTGATGTCAACTGGCTATGGCACAAGAGGCTCTTGCATCTAAATTTCAAGACACTGAATACTCTTTCGTCCAAAGAGTTAGTCACTGGTCTACCTCAGCATTCATACGCCAAAGAGTCTTTATGTTCAGCGTGTGAAAAAGGGAAGCAGACCAAGGCAAGCTTCAAGTCAAAGAAAGTCTCCTCAGTGTCATCTCCTCTACAACTACTCCATATGGATTTGTTTGGCCCTGTTAACAAACAATCCATCGCTGGAAAGAAATATACGCTGGTCATAGTTGATGAATTCTCTCGCTTCACTTGGGTAATGTTTCTCCGTTCTAAGAGTGACACCCCTGAAGAACTCATCACCTTTGTTCGGAAGATGGAAACTCTGAACAATATGACTGTTCGCTCAATAAGGAGTGATCATGGAACTGAATTCAAAAACAGTTCTCTTGATTTCTTCCTTGAGAGTAAGGGTATTTCTCACAACTTTTCGTCAGTGAGAACACCGCAACAAAATGGAGTCGCTGAAAGAAGAAATAGAACAATTATTGAAGCCGCACGTTCAATGCTCAGCGATTCTCACCTGCCTACTCAGTTTTGGGCAGAAGCTGTCAACACTGCTTGTTTTACGCAAAACAGGTCGCTGATAGTTAAAAGATTCAAAAAGACAGCCTATGAACTCTTTCATGGGAGAAAGCCTTCAATCAGCTTTCTTCACATCTTTGGATGTCAGTGTTTCATACTGAACAACAGAGATGCCCTTGGAAAGTTTGATCCTAAGGCTGATGATGGAATCTTTCTTGGATACTCCTCAGTATCCAAAGCCTTCAGAGTCTTCAATCGAAGAAGACAAACTGTAGAAGAAACTATTCACGTCACGTTTGACGAATCCCGTTCAGCGAACTCTAAACCGAACGCTGATACAGAAGAATTGAATCAATGGATGTTTTCTCATCTTGGTGATTCAGAAGATATTCCCACTCCTCATGCTCATCCAGTAGAAGATGATAGTCCCACTATCATTCCAAACATGCAGAATAGTGAAGCTGAAACATCATGGGTCTCAGCTGTTCCTATAAACACTATACCTGCAGTTGATCCAAATGTCTCAGAAATTCCATCTATTTCTCAGCAATCAGTGAATGAAGTGACAAATGCAAACATTCCTCTCTTAGCTGATAATCCAGAAGTAGCTGAAGCCTCATCTTCAGTTTCTCCATTTCAGACTGAGTCAGCAACTTATGCTCCGGCTCAGCGATGGACTGTAAATCACCCAATCGATCAAATTCTTGGTGATCCAAACGCTGGTATTCAGACTCGTAGAAGTGCAGGTAATATTTGTTTATTTGTAAATTTTATTTCACTAACTGAACCAAAGAAGGTAGATGATGCCCTCAAAGATCCAAACTGGGTCAGCGCCATGCAAGAAGAGCTGACTGAATTTGAAAGAAACAAAGTTTGGAAACTTGTTCGAAGACCAACTGACAAAACTGTGATAGGCACTAAATGGGTCTATCGAAACAAGTTGGACGAACATGGTACTGTAACTCGCAACAAAGCTCGTCTTGTTGCTCAGGGATACAGACAAGAGGAAGGCATAGATTATGACGAAACATTTGCTCCAGTAGCAAGGCTTGAATCTATTCGTCTTTTCTTAGCATATGCTGTACACAAAAACTTCACTGTACATCAGATGGATGTTAAGTCAGCGTTTCTGAATGGAAAGCTGAATGAAGAAGTTTATGTGGAACAACCTCCAGGATTCTCAGATCCTAAGCGTCCAGGTTATGTTTATAAACTGGACAAGGCACTTTATGGCTTAAAGCAAGCTCCACGTGCATGGTATGACACTCTTTCCACTTATCTCCATATTGAAAAATTTGAGCGAGGTAAGATTGACAAAACTCTATTTTTTAGAAAAGTGAAAGGTCATATCATTCTAGTTCAAATATATGTTGATGACATTATATTTGGTTCTACTAACCCTGAGCTGTGTACTCGTTTCGCTGATAGAATGAAAGATGAGTATAAAATGAGCATGATGGGTGAACTAACATATTTCCTTGGTCTTCAGATTAAGCAAACTGAAAAAGGAACTTTCATTAATCAGGGAAAATATGTTAAAGATATGCTGAAGAAATTCGACTTAACTGAAAGTTCAGCTATGAAAACCCCTATGGCACCACCGCTGACACTTGATAAGGACACAAAGGGTGTTCCTGTCAATGTCACGCTGTACCGTGGAATGATCGGCTCACTATTGTATCTTACAGCTAGCCGACCCGATATTATGTTTGCAACATGTCTGTGTGCACGATATCAAGCTGAACCTAAGATATCTCATATGAAAGCTGTAAAGCGAATATTTCGATATCTTAAGGGTACAGCGAATCTAGGCCTTTGGTATCCCAAAGACTCAAGATTCGATCTAACCGCCTATTCAGACAGTGATTTTGCAGGTTGCAAAATGGATAGGAAAAGCACCACAGGAGGATGTCAGCTCCTGGGTGGAAAGCTGGTAAGTTGGACAAGTAAGAAGCAAAACTCAGTGTCCACTTCCACAGCTGAAGCTGAGTATGTAGCCGCTGGAAGCTGTTGTTCTCAAGTCTTGTGGATGAGAAATCAGCTACTAGACTATGATCTTCAGCTCTCCAAAATTCCAATCTATTGCGACAGCACTAGTGCCATCGCTATAGCCAGCAATCCAGTGCTACACTCAAAGACAAAACACATCGAAATCAGATATCATTTTATCAGAGATCATGTGATGAATGGTGATATAGAACTTCATTTTATTCCAACTGATTATCAGTTAGCTGATCTATTTACCAAACCTCTTGATGAGACAAGATTCAACTTTCTCATCAGCGAGCTTGGAATGCTGAACTTTGAAGGATAAAACCTTCAGCGGTTCACATTGATCAGCGATAGAATAAAATCAACTTATATAATCCATTTCATCATCTTCTCTCTGAATAAACTTGATTCGCTGATATCAAGGTATGTTTTCTCTCTCTGACATATCACATGTAAATGCAAGATTTCAAAATAAATTGCATCGCTGAATATCTCTTCCTTAACAGCGACTTTTTGAAATTTCTTAAAACCTTCACTGATATTTCTATTTAGTGCTTCATGTTTTCAAAGAGTCCCTGAGTTTTTCAAAACCTCAGAGACAACCAAGAATATGAAAGGACAGTTGTGACGTCATTGCAACGGATAACACCAGGCACGATTTCTTTCTGACACACGTTTGCACGTTTCGTTCAAACTTCCAATCAAATGCAAACACGTGTCCGTGTCATGATGAAAACCTTTTCCCGCTCAAGGTTTTCTCTCTCTAAAATCTCTATATAAACAACTCTTGGTTTATATTTTATCTTTTACGCGATCAAATCTTCCTCCGCAAGAAAAGAATTACTATTGCATTTGTGCTCTCAAATCTTCAAAGAACTGTTCATCATCTTCTTCATCAAACATCAAGGTTAATATGTTCTTATTTATTACCAAATGCTTAACTTGTTTCTGATCTTATCATTGTTTTAAACAAGATCAAACAAAAGAACTTCTTAAAAATAAAATCATTTCTTTCATGGTTTTATGTATACAACCATTTCATGGTTGTTCTTCAAGTTTTAAATCTTAATCTTAAACTTGTTCTTCATTCGTATCCAGATTTTTTTTAGAAACTGGAATACAAGACTTTATGGGTTTTACATTTCATTTCAAAAATCATGAAAAACCCTAATCTTCATTAAGACATTTTTGTCTGAATGAAATGGATAAAATTCGAAACATCTTAATGGAAATTTCTTTCCACATTAAGATAATTCTTATTTGTTAACGTCTTTGGTTGAACTGATAATACAGAGAAATGGCAACTTCAAAGATCAATGTTACCGCTGAGAACATCTCCGCTGACTCTGAGGAAGTGGAAATCATCAAAGCCCCTCAGGTTAAGTTCAAGCTGGATCAACTAGATTGGACCAAGGTCAACAACCTCTCTGCGCTTCTCGAGTTTCCTCCTTGAAAGCAAGTCACACATCTGGATGATGCTGTGAATTTCCTGAAAAACTGCTGCATTTCAACAGCCCTGACCATTACACCTCCTGTAAGTCAGCTGCTACTATCCCAGTTCTGGTACTCTGCCAGACACTCTCAGCTACCATCCGCCAAAGATCCCTCCAAAACTATTGATTGCATACTCAGCGATACTGAGTATGACACAATAAAGATAACCCACACAATCATTCGAAAAGCCCTGAACCTTCCCAATGCTACCAAAGAAAAACCGCTTGTTCCATTCCCTGACCATAAGAAGCATGCTGACAGAGAAGAAATCATTGCTTTCCTCGACGCAATGGGTTACATCTGGGAAACTGGAAGGGACAAGAAGCCCGAGAAGAAGCTGACGCTGATAAAGAAGTCCAAAATGCCCAGCGAGATGAATTTCATCTTCGCACACCTGATCAGCTACATGACAGCGAAGACCGGCTCCTCTGATCAAGCCGCTCAACCTCAGCAGGCTATGGGATACGCACTGCTGAAAGGTCTACATATTGACTGGGCATCTATCATTTATGATGACCTAGTACAAAGAGTAGATTCTGCTGCTGACAATACCCATCGCTGATTCCCCGACCACACAATCCTCTCCTTCTAAGAAAAGGAAACACTCTACAACCCAACTTGGTTCCAAAAGGATCAAGAAAAACAAGGAGCAACCCCAGCAATCCCATGCTGAAGACTCCTCAGCTCATTCTGAAGAGCTGAAGGAAAGTTCCGTGGTACGCTCTGCCACACCCGTTCAAGCCATCCCTCCAATCCAGACTTCAGCGTCTCCAAACGCTGAGGTTAGAAACTTGGAACCTACCCAACCTCCCTCAGTCTCTCAAAAGACTGATGAAGTGATTCTCAGCGATTCCGACGCTGAACTCAGAACCCGAACCCCATTCTTATCCTTCGCTTCTCCCTCCACTCACTTGGACACTCCTCCAAAGATCACTGGAGATGCCATCATTCCAGAACCCACAGCTGAAGCTTCTCAAAGAATGATGAAGAAAGGACCTGCAGAGATCACCATACCTCACCGTACTTTCGAAGATGATATGGAACATTTTCAGGAACTTGCAACTTTGACGAGTTCATCAATCCTCCTGCAGGTACAAATAAAATCCTATACACTGTAACTAAACCTGAAACTTCTGAGCTTTCCTTTGTTCACAAGTACTTATCTGTTACAGGTCCTAATTTGGGAGACATCAACGCCTCTCTGAAGTCCGTGGAAACCAAGCTGACAGATCTCACCACTACTCTTTCCAACAACTCTTCAGCTGTAACAAACGCTGGAGAGAATTTGACAAAGCTGACAACGGTGGTGGAAAAGAAAGCTTCCACAGACGACATCAAGATTGTTGATAAGACTCTCAGCGACTTCGCCAAAGTGCTCGCTGACATCTACACTGACTACACCTCACTCAAAAACTCCGTTTCCTCCATGTCTGGCGAAGTCACAACGCTGAAGACATCGGTTGGAGCCTTAGAGGGTGATATGCCAGCTGTAAAGACTGACTTAGGCTCTGTAAAGACCGACGTTGGTGAAATGAAAACGATGATCCAGCAGCTACTCAACAAGGCAAATACTCCAGCTCCTGAACCAACCCCTGCCCCTGCATTGGAAACTTTCACAGCGACGGATCGCAAAGAGCTGGAAAAGATCAATCCTGCTATAACTGGCCTAGAAGTCAGATTAGCAAAGATTGAAAACTGTGTGGGTATCTCTGGCCAAGAAGACATAGAGCCTCCCACAGCTATAGAGTCTACCCATTCCTCCCCCAGTCATCATGAGAAAGAGGGGGAGAAGACCGCTGAACATCCCGAGGAAAATAGCGCTGAACATACCGATGAGAAGAGCGCTGAGGATCTTGAAAAGAGCGCTGAAGACCTTTCCCATGATGAATCTATCAGGGGAGAGAAGAATGAAGATCTTATCGCTGGACCTCAGGGAGATGAAAACCCTGAGGGAACCGAGAAGCTCGCCTCTGTATCTGAGGGGGAGCAACTCGAAGACGAAGCTAAAGAATCCGAAGCAGAAGATGATGAAGACATCGACATCCCTGATAATGAACCATCCTCCTCTCCAAGGAATGATGATGATGATGACGAAGATGACGATGACTTCTTTATCGTCAAACCTGCCCCAAGGATTAAAGCTCTTAAGGGGATTTCAATAAATGAACCAACAGGGGAGCGGACAAAGACAAAGCCCTCAGCCTCTGGAGCTGAGAAAGGCAAAGGCAAAAGCGTCGCTGAAGATGACAATCTGACGATCTTGCTTGAAAAGCCGATTTGTCAGGTACACTAAACATCTCTCACTCCATCCCTCCTCTATAAGTTCTACTACCCTAGCCTACACCTGAACATATTTCTCTTTCTCTTTCTACCCAAGTTCTTCTACCCATGTTCTTATTTGTAAGATCGCTGTGTTTCAGCTAGTCCTCTCCACTGTTTGAGGATGTCGCTGAAGGTTCTACTACTGCGACTTCACAAATAAAGCCAGCTGCTACTGATGAAATAATCCCAGTCTTAGATTTGATCTCTGAGACTGATGAACCAGAAGAACAACCTCTCTTGCACAGAAACAGACCTTCCTCAGCTCCTCAAAAGCTGAGTGAAGAGGATCAAAAGAGAAGAGAGGAAATAATAAAGCGATTCGAGGATCAGCGAATCATTCTAAGGCGTGATCAACTTCCTTCAGTTCCTCTAAAGTTCAAAATCTCCAAAGCTGAATACCAGGAACACCTTAGAGCTGAACGCCTTATCGCTGAAAGGAAGGAAGCTGAAGAGAAAGACAGAGAATACGCCATCAAGCTTACTCAACGATCAATCAAAGACCCCAAGCTGAAAAGAGTTCCCATTGATGTTCAACGTCAGCTCTGGGATGATGCTCAAGAAATCGTTAGAGAAAAGACAAAGGTCTCTGATACAACTTTGGAATGGGCTAAACAAATGCTGACCTATCGATCAAGACCATCCAAAATAATCAAAGCCAACATCAGAGGAAAAATGTACGTTGATGTTCCTGTTGTTGAAGTGGATGTCTACAGAGATGACAAAACCAAGCAAACCTTCTATGCTGCTTCATTAGAAAAGTTTGGTCTCTCTGAATGGTTAGAAACGAAATTAGCCATTCAGGGATCACGCTCAAAATTCAAAAGCCATGTTGAGATGATCTTAAACAAACAGATCGACTTGCTTTCATCTGCTGTGGATATTCCTCCTACTCTTCCTCAACCGAAGAATGCCTCTGCTAAGAAGAAGAAAGTTTCTGATTCATGTCCAATCATTCGAAATGAAACAGGTATTGGTTTCTCTCGTGCTGAAGTTCTTGGCCCTGATGCTGATCTTTCAATGCTTGACACCTCCCTACCACCTGGAGAAACCTTCATCCCTGGCACAGTGGTAAGTGATCCATATGGTATATTCTTCTTAGACTATGATGAAAATCCTCACTTTCAACGTGTCTCTGAGCTCCACATCGCTCCCATCGAACAACTCAGAGATCTCGTACACTGGTGTGAAGTCAGACGCGACATCAAAGCTAGACACATGAAGCCCTTGATTTTTGAAGCTGCTCTGAAGTTAAAGAATCAAGGAGTAAATGTTCCTGACTGGATAATCCCCACTGAAAAGACGACCCTTGATGAACTTCTCATTAAGGAAGAACCCTTTGAAAACTGATATAGTCTCCTTTTTCTCTATTGTATCAGTTATCCTTCTGTACTTGTAAATTATTTCGCTTGTACTTGTAATCTTTCTGTTTTTCATTGTAACCTGATTCAATATTTTAAAGAAAGATTTCAGCGAATGTACTTTACTCCATCAGTACTGAAAAGATCCCAGAAAACAGTAAAAGGGACAAATATTTTATGAGTTCTTTTTATCCTTATGTTTTCATTAAATAGCAATTTTCTTTGTTGCTATGTCATAATCAAATAGGGGGAGATTGTTGATCCAAACCCTCAGTGATTTGATAATGACCCTCTCTTATATACTTAGTGAAAATTGTAAGTAAACAATATGTATCAGAGTTTCACTATCGCTGATAAGTACTAAGATCTTACAGTACCGCTGATAGGAACTCTCACTCTTTAGATTAAACATTCATCGAACACTGTTCATCATTAATGCTCTGAGTCTGTTCAGTCATTATGATGATCGCTGATAAGTTAGTTGTTTACTTATGATCCCTGAAGACAAGTTTCACGTCAACAAAGGTTCTACGCTGAAGTCGAAGATCAAGCTCAAGAACCAGCGACAAGTCTCCTAATGAACTGATGCGGATCAACGAAGACTCAGATTTGTCCACTCAACGTGAAGTATCAAGTACAAGACTTCAGCTATCGCTGAACTTTATCATTCGCTGAATAGAAAATGATAATCGCTGAATCAACGAAAGCTGATCATGAAGTCCTCCGTACAAAGTACTTTTGTCTTAACCACCCTTGCACGACTCCGTACGAAATGTCAGAAAAGAACCTCCGAAAATCTGAAATCGTACAACCACTCTGATACTACACTGTTCATCCTTACGGCTACTAAGGTTGTCATCAAAAGTCAATGACATGCAACCAACCAGCTGATGACACGTGTAAAGTATATACTGACTTGCATTAAATGCATGCAGTATATAAAGAGATGAACTCACTTCATTTGAAGCAACTTGCTAACTCTGGACAAGTTCAAATCTCTTATCTCAGATAGGTTATTATTAGTAATTTCCTTATCTCTCTTAGTGCAAGAAACCTTAGTGTTCCAACTTGTTTAGATTTAGGTTTATCCTTAATCTTGTTTCCGCAACAAGCTGTAAATTGTTAATGATTTATCAATAAACAATTTAGAAAAGTAAAATCTGTGTGTTTGTATTCAACCCCCCCCCCCCCCCCCTTCTACAAACTTGTATAGGCCTTCGGGACCAACAGAGCCTATCTCCAATCATGATATATTTAGATGCTTTGAATCTGATCTTCCGGGCCTCCATTTTGTCTTCTGGGAGTTGGTCGTGAGTGAGGAAATTTCGGATGTTGCACGACCAATCATCCTCTTCATCTTCGATCTAGGCGACATCGACGTTTTTGATGGACGATGTCGCCACATGGATCATGGGAATGGCGTGGAATATTGGTTCGACCAAAGCAGACCCGAGATTTGCTAAGGCGTTGGCCTGAGTATTCTGATCCCTCGGGATCTGTTCAATAGAAAAAGATTTGAATTTTTCGGATTTTTCTTTTGCTACCTTTAAGTACGCTGTCATTTTTGAATCTTTGGCCGCGAATTCCCCATTGAACTGGTTTACCACTAGGAGAGAATCGCTTTTGACATGTAACGTGGTTGCCCCCGAGTCGTAGGCCATATTCATTCCTATGATCAGGGCCTCATACTCAGCTTCGTTGTTGGTGGTTTTGAAATCGCACCGGATCGAATATACCATCTTGCCCCCCTGTGGCGACTTTAAGACGACGCCTAGTCCTGAACCTCTAACGTTGGACGAACCGTCAACATGCAAGATCCAAGGTATGTCGTCGTGAGTCGCCACAGTTGACACTTCGAGTTCTGCTTCTTTCTCCAATTCAGGGCTGAAATCAGCAATGAAGTCTGCCAAGGCCTGCGATTTAATCGCAGTCCTGGGTTTGAAATCAATGTCGTAACTGCTGAGATATATACTCCATTTTGCTAAGCGACCTGTCAACTCAGGTTTCCTTAAGACAGACTTTAGAGGAAAGTTAGTCACGACAGTAATAGGATGCGATTCAAAATAGTGTCGCAGTTTTTTAGCATCTGTGACTAGCGACAAAAGCAATTTTTCCATTGAGGAATACCTGGTTTCTGCGTCCAAGAGAGATTTACTTACATAGTAGATTGGCAATTGCTGCTTTTCATCTTCTCGTGTTAGGACGGAACTTACCGCGTTGGGACTAACAGCCAAATATAGCTGTAGTACCTCATGATCGTGAGGTTTCGACAATAAGGGAGGCGACGTCATGTACTCTTTAAGCTTTTGTAATGCCTGCTCATGGTCGTCTGTCCAGTCGAAACCTCTATTTTTCCTGAGGACATTGTAAAACAGATGGCATTTATCTGAGGATCGAGAGATGAACCTGTTTAGCGCTGCTACTCGACCAGTGAGCTTCTGGACTTCCTTGAAATTTCTAGGAGATTTAATTTCAATAATCGCTTTGATCTGGTCTGGATTAGCCTCGATCCCTCGACGAGTGACCATGTAGCCCAGGAATTTTCCAGCGCTGACACCGAAGGAACATTTCGTCGGGTTAAGTTTCATGTTGTATTCCCGAAGGATGTCGAACGATTGCCTCAAATGCTCGACGTGGTCAATAGCTTGCTTCGACTTGACCAACATATCATCAATATACACCTCCATCGTGTCGCCAAGACGATCTTTGAACATCTTGTTCAGGCGCTGGTAAGTAGACCCTGCATTTTTCAGTCCAAAAGGCATAACCTTATAACAGTAAATACCTCGGTCTGTCATAAATGCGGTTTTTTCTTGGTCCTCAACGTGCATTAGGATTTGATTGTATCCGGAATAGGCATCCATGAACGTCAATAGTTCGTGCCCCGCTGTTGCGTCGACCATGGCGTCGATGTGAGGTAATGGAAAAGGATCTTTTGGACAAGCTTTATTGAGATCTGTGAAGTCGATACAGACTCTCCATTTGCCATTTTTCTTTGCCACGACCACGACATTAGCAAGCCGATCGGGGTACTTTACTTCTCGAATCTTTCCTGTCTTGAGAAGGTTGTCGACTTCGTCATTTATCACCTTATTCCTTTCAGGAGCAAATTTCCTTCGCTTCTGCTTGACAGGTTTGAACGATGGGTCGACGTTGAGTTTGTGGGAGATGACATCAGGATCTATGCCTACCATATCTTCATGCGACCAGGCGAAACAATCAGCATATTCCTACAAAAAAGACATCAACTTTTCCCTAAGGCAGGGACTGAGGGATGACCCGATAAAGAATTTTTGCTCAGGCTTGCTTGGATCCAAGACGACTTCCTCCAAGCGATAATCGTTGACTGCTTCAGGAGCATCTTGTGCATTTTCAAGCCCCTCCTGCTCTGGGACAGCGGCTTGTTCTGGGTTTCCGTTATTTGCCATTCTCCTGAAACAGGGAATAAAGAAGACTACAAGAAACCGTTAGTAGGACGCACGTTTGTCGAAGATTTTCTCTAGATGGGGTCCCATGGATGGCGCCAAACTGTTAATGCCAAAAATCGCACCAAAGTACAATTAAGGTCGATGTGGACTTTAACAACTAAAGAAAGGAATCGTTCGACAAAAGCGTGCGACAAAGACATAAATGTAAATGAGACAGAGATTTTGGTGACGCGGGAAAAACCTCAATGAGGAAAAAACCCGCGGACGACTGTGGAAGTCATCGCTGCACTATGGTCGCCAAACAAGGGCGATGTCCTTGTGTTCCTGGTGTCGATCGTACAGAGATTACAATACAGATGAAGGAAAAACTTCGAAATGCAAAATAACAAGTGTTTTTAATGTAAAACAATGTGTGTCGTGTGTGAAAATGATGTGTCGTGCGCTGATGTCGTGCGTCGAGAGCGATCTTCTACGAGTGATTTCTTCGTTTCGAGTGCTTGTGTCTGTTGTTCGATGTTGTGTCTCTGTGTTCTTTTTCGTCCCCTTGAAATGATGATTATCCTTGATATTTATAGTCTTCGGACGCTTTAATTGGCTCATTAAATACTTCGATAACTGTCGTAACGGACGTCGTCTTTAGTGCTTTTTAATGACCTTCATCAGTTATAGCCGTTTGTCCATTAATGATGTTGACTCCTACATTAAACACTGAACAAACGTAACAGTTTATGTCATACGTTAGTTGGTCGAGGTCGCATGGTTCTAGGCGACGTCGAGGTCGAGTGTCATGAGGTAAAAAGACTTTCGATTTAATCTTTAATCAAGAGTTTAAAGTGCTATGATTTTACCTTCGTTATGGAAAAGGGAATAAGTGTTTCCTTACCTTGGTCGTGGTCGAGACTGGTGAAATTTTGCCTAAACAATAGGCACCCTTACCTACGACTTCTGAGATACGATAAGGACTTTCCCACTTAATGGAAAGTTTACCTGCATTGAGCTCTTGAGTGCTTTGGAACACTCGACGCAAGACAAAGTCCCCTTCTTGAAAGACTTTAGCCTTGACATTTTTATTGAAATGTCGTTCGACCGATTGCTTTTGTGATGCCATTCTAATCAATGCAGATTCTCTGAGCTCTTCAAGGGCGTCGATGTCATAACCTAAATCGACCAGGTTGT
This sequence comes from Saussurea involucrata, assembly GCA_033807775.1. NCBI lineage: Eukaryota > Viridiplantae > Streptophyta > Magnoliopsida > Asterales > Asteraceae > Saussurea > Saussurea involucrata. The sequence continues at coordinate 33,305,120 of CM066316.1, forward strand.
GGTCGACAGAAGTGTGTCTCGACGTTGGGAGTTGGACCTCGACCGGCAAGACTGCTTCGCAACCGTAGACTAAGGAGAAAGGGGTTTGTCCTGTGGACGTGCGCGGTGTCGTGCGATTCGCCCACAGGACCGAAGGGAGTTCTTCGACCCACTTTCCCTTTGCAGCTTTTAACCTTTTCTTGATCGAAGCAATGATGGTCTTATTGCTTGATTCAACAAGTCCGTTCGCTTGGGGATATCTGGGGGTCGAGGTCGTCAGTTTGATGTTACGGTCTTCATAGAACTGTTTAGTTCTGTTGCTTATGAACTGGGATCCATTGTCGCAGACAATTTCGGATGGAATCCCAAACCTGCATATGATGTTAGTCTGGATAAAAGAGACGACTTCCTTGTCCCAAACTTGGGAAAAAGCAGCCGCTTCTACCCATTTAGAAAAATAATCCGTAAGTACGAGGAGGAATACCTTTTGCCCTGGAGCAGGTGGTAGCTTGCCGACAATATCCATTCCCCACCTCATGAAGGGCCATGGGATAAGTGTCGAGTGTAAAGGTTCAGAAGGTTTGTGGGATGTACCTGAATGTTGTTGATAGGGATCACAGTTCTGGACATACCTGACGACATCCTGTCGCAGGGTTGGCAAAAAATAGCCTTATCGAGAGATACGATTGGCCAGACTGCGACCTCTTGAGTGATTGCCACACTCTCCATCGTGCATCTCTTGAAGGATTTTCTAAACTTGACTTTTGCTGATGACGCATCTAAGGTTTAAGCCTGTCAATGATCGTCGATAGAGCCTATCTCCGATCATGACATACTTGGATGCTTTGAATCTGATCTTTCGAGCTTCTATCGTGTCTTCTGGGAGTTGGTCGTGCACCAGGAAATTTCGAATGTCGCACGACCAGTCATCTTCTTGGTCTTCGATCTGGACGACGTCGATATTTTCGATGGATGATGTCGTCAGATGGATCATAGGAATACTGTCGAATATTGGTTCGACCAAGGCATATCCGAGGTTTGCTAAAGCGTCGGCTTGAGTGTTCTGGTCTCTCGGAATCTGTTCGATAGAAAAAGATATAAACTTTTCGGATCATTTTTTCGCTACTTTTAGGTACGCTGTCATTTTTGAATCCTTAGCTACGAATTCCCCATTGATCTGATTCACGACCAGGAGAGAATCACTTTTGACATGTAACGCAGCTGCCCCCGAGTTGTGGGCCATATTCATTCCCACGATCAGGGCTTCATACTCAGCTTCGTTGTTGGTGGTTTTGAAGTCGCATCGGACTAAATACACCATCTTGCCCCCCTGTGGCGACTTTAAGACGACGCCTAAGCCTGAACCTCTACTGTTGGACGATCCGTCGACATATAGAGTCCAAGGTACGTCGTCGTTAGTCGCCACAGCAGATACTTCGAGCTCTGCTTCTTTTTCCAATTCAGGACTGAAATCAGCAATGAAATCCGCCAATGCTTGCGATTTGATCGCGGTCCTGGGTTTGAAATCGATGTCGTAACTGCTGAGATATATACTCCATTTTGCTAAACGACCTGTCAACTCAGGTTTCCTCAAGACAGACTTAAGAGGGAAGTTAGTCACAGCAGTAATAGGATGCGATTAAAAATAATGTCGCAATTTTTTGGCAGCTGTGACTAGCGATAAAAGCAACTTTTCCATAGAGGAATACCTGGTTTCGGCGTCCAAGAGAGATTTACTTACATAGTAGATCGGCAGTTGTTGTTTTTCATCTTCTCGTGTTAGGACGGCACTTACTGCATTAGGACTAACAGCCAAATATAGCTGCAAGCCCTCATGATCGTGAGGTTTTGAAAACAGAGGAGGCGACGTCATGTACTCCTTAAGTTTCTGCAATGCCTGCTCATGACTGTCGGTCCAGTCGAAGCCTCTATTTTTCCTAAGGACATTGTAAAATAGATGGCATTTATCTGAGGATCGAGAGATAAACCTGTTCAGAGCTGCCACCCGACCAGTGAGCTTTTAGACTTCTTTGAAGTTTCTCGGAGATTTGATCTCGATAATAGCTTTGATTTGGTCGGGGTTAGCCTCGATTCCTCGACGAGTGACCATGTAACCCAGGAATTTCCCGGCACTAACACCAAAGGAACACTTCGTCGGATTGAGCTTCATGCTATACTTCCGAAGGATGTCGAACGACTTCCTTAGATGTTCGATGTGGTCAATTGCTTGCTTCGACTAGACGAGCATGTCGTCGATATACACTTCCATTGTGTTGTCAAGATGATCCTTGAACATCTTATTCACCAGACGCTGGTAGGTAGAACCTTCATTTTTTAGTCCGAAAGGCATAACCTTATAACAGTATATACCTCGATCCGTCATGAATGCAGTTTTCTCCTGGTCCTCGACGTGCATCAAGATCTGATTATACCCAGAATAAGCATCCATGAACGTCAGCAGTTCATGTCCTGCCGTCGCGTCGACCATGGCATCGATATGTGGCAATGGGAAAGGATCTTTTGGACAGGCTTTGTTGAGATCTGTGAAGTCAATACAAACCCTCCATTTGCCATTTTTCTTGGCCACAACCACGACATTAGCGAGCCAATCGGGGTATTTTACTTCTCGAATTTTCCCTGTCTTCAGGAGGTTGTCGACTTCGTCATTTATCACCTTATTCCTTTCAGGAGCAAATTTCCTGCGCTTTTGCTTGATAGGTTTGAACGACGGGTCGATGTTGAGCTTGTGGGAAATGATGTCAGGGTCTATGCCGATCATGTTTCCTCAAGACAGACTTAAGAGGGAAGTTAGTCACGACAGTAATAGGATGCGATTAAAAATAATGTCGCAATTTTTTGGCAGCTGTGACTAGCGATAAAAGCAACTTTTCCATAGAGGAATACCTGGTTTCGGCGTCCAAGAGAGATTTACTTACATAGTAGATCGGCAGTTGTTGTTTTTCATCTTCTCGTGTTAGGACGGCACTTACTGCATTAGGACTAACAGCCAAATATAGCTGCAAGCCCTCATGATCGTGAGGTTTTGAAAACAGAGGAGGCGACGTCATGTACTCCTTAAGTTTCTGCAATGCCTGCTCATGACTGTCGGTCCAGTCGAAGCCTCTATTTTTCCTAAGGACATTGTAAAATAGATGGCATTTATCTGAGGATCGAGAGATAAACCTGTTCAGAGCTGCCACCCGACCAGTGAGCTTTTAGACTTCTTTGAAGTTTCTCGGAGATTTGATCTCGATAATAGCTTTGATTTGGTCGGGGTTAGCCTCGATTCCTCGACGAGTGACCATGTAACCCAGGAATTTCCCGACACTAACACCAAAGGAACACTTCGTCGGATTGAGCTTCATGCTATACTTCCGAAGGATGTCGAACGACTTCCTTAGATGTTCGATGTGGTCAATTGCTTGCTTCGACTAGACGAGCATGTCGTCGATATACACTTCCATTGTGTTGTCAAGATGATCCTTGAACATCTTATTCACCAGACGCTGGTAGGTAGAACCTGCATTTTTTAGTCCGAAAGGCATAACCTTATAACAGTATATACCTCGATCCGTCATGAATGCAGTTTTCTCCTGGTCCTCGACGTGCATCAAGATCTGATTATACCCAGAATAAGCATCCATGAACGTCAGCAGTTCATGTCCTGCCGCCGCGTCGACCATGGCATCGATATGTGGCAATGGGAAAGGATCTTTTGGACAGGCTTTGTTGAGATCTGTGAAGTCAATACAAACCCTCCATTTGCCATTTTTCTTGGCCACAACCACGACATTAGCGAGCCAATCGGGGTATTTTACTTCTCGAATTTTCCCTGTCTTCAGGAGGTTGTCGACTTCGTCATTTATCACCTTATTCCTTTCAGGAGCAAATTTACTGCGCTTTTGCTTGATAGGTTTGAACGACGGGTCGATGTTGAGCTTGTGGGAAATGATGTCAGGGTCTATGCCGATCATGTCTTCGTGCGACCAGGCAAAACAATCAGCATGTTCCTGTAAGAAAGACATTAGCTTAACTTTTAGGCAGGGATCAAGGGACGATCCTATGAGGACTTTCTGATCAGGCTTGCTTGGATCCAGGACAAATTCCTCCAGGTGATACTCGTCAACTATCCTAGGAACGCCTTGTGCCTTTTCAAGCTCCTCGGGCATCTGAGCAATGATATGCTCTTGATTTTCAGGAGTTGCCATTTCCCTGGAACAGAAAATAGAGGAAACTACAAGAAACCGTTAGTAAAACGTACGTTTGTCGAAGATTTTCTCTAGATTGGGTCCCACGGATGGCGCCAAACTGTTAATGCCAAAAATCGTCCAAAAGGATAACTTAAGGTTGATTATGGAATTTAACAACTAAAGAAAGGAATCTTTCGACAAAGCGTACGATAAAGGCGAAAAACGTAAATGAGATAGAGATTTGGTGACGCGGGAAAAACCTCAACGAGGAAAAAACCCGCGGACGACTGTGGAAGTCGTCGCTGCACTATGGTCGCCAAACAGGGGCGATATCCTTATGTTTCGGATGTCGATCGTACAATGATTACAATACAGATGAAAGGAAATACTTTAAATGTAAAGTTACAAGTGTATCAAAAAGTAAAAGTTGGTGCGTCGTGTGTAAAAACGAAGTGTCGTGTATGAATGTCATGCGTCGAGAGCGATTCTTCGAGAGAGAGTTCTTCGTTTTAGGTGTTCTTGAGAGTTCAGTTGTGATAAGACGAGGTGTGATGCCAGATTGAGTCTTTTCTTTTATAGTCTTCGGGTGCATTGATTGACTTCTTAAATGCTTTGTGTAACAGATGTAACAAACGTCGTCTTTATTGCTGTTTTAATGGCCTTCGTCGGTTATAGCCGTTGGTCATCAATGACATTGATTCCTGCATTAATCACCGACAAAACGTAATGGTAATATTGCACGTTAGTCGGTCGAGGTCGCAAGATTCCATGCGACGGTCGTATGAACTACACGACGTCATGGTCGAGTGTCGTGAGATGAATAACTTTCGATTTTACCTTTGATCAGAGGATAAAGTACTATGAATTTACCTTGCTATGAAAAAGTGTAATAAAGGTCTTCCTTACCTTGGTCGTGGTCGAGACTGGTGAATTTTTACCCAAACACTCACTCCTCTGGTATCTCTCCATCATCGACTTCTTGCTCTGGTTTCTCTCCGTCGACCACTTTTAGAAGAAACGATAAGAAACGGCGGAGTAGAAGAAACTCTAGATCGACTGCAGATGTGGGTAACGAATTTAGAGAGTGTTACGATGGGGAAGAAGAAAGAAGAAGGGGTGCTGCAATGGAGAAGAAAAATGGTCCTGCCATGGTGTTACAGGTGCTGCGATGGAAAAAATGAAGGGAAAAGAGAGGAGTGGTGGCTAGGTCAAAGAAAAATTGGGGATGGAAGATAACTGGTTCACTTTTTAATTTTTTCATTAATAATTGAATTACAACATTTAAAAATAAATTAAAGGAAATAATGGTAAATTATATATTTCTTCCCCATTTAATTTTATAATTGTTTATAATTAAAAAGTAAAATAAAAATCAAAGAAAGGGTATTTTTGTCATTTTTATTATTCCATTCCAATTCCTTTCCAAACCAAACAAATAGATTCAAATTCATGAACAAATTACATTCCATTTCCTGTCAACCAAACACTTGGTCAAATCTGATAACATTCCATTCCAATTCCTTCCAGATTCAAATTCCTTTGACAGATTCCATTCATTCAGAAATCATTCTGCGAACCAAACGCACCCTTAAAGGTTTCGAGACTCAGATGAAATTTAAAAACACATCAAACATCCGCATCATAATCAGAAGTTTGTGAAACTCAATCGACTAGACGGGGATAATTATATCTATTGGGCTGACAAAGTCAAATTCATGTTGGCGGTCTTAAGGTTATACAATGTATTTGTAGACCCAGAGTCAAGTTCTAATCAAAGAATCAACACAAAATATGATCAAGATCTTAGAGAGAGAAATAGTCAATATTAGAGAGAAACACAAAGATACGCTCAAAGTTGTGTCATATACTTAATGATCTCAAAGTTACAAAATACAAAGCAAAATCAAAATTTTAAGCCAAAGACAAGACTTTGACTTTACAAGCACTCAAAAGGAAATTACACTTTTAGTTCATAAACCTTGAATACAATCTTTTAAGCCCAATAGTACTCGACCAAACTTTCAACCCATCTCGACCTACACGAATCTTGAAGTAGGAAAAGAGGCGGATTCAGTCAATTGTTGATCTGGAGAAGTAGTGATTAATCCGCAAGAAGGAGGAATCATTGGCATGCAAACATATAAAGAATGCTCTATCAGACGACTTATACGATTTGTATTCTCCACTAACAGATTGAAGGGAACTTTGGGAAGCAATGGAGTATAAATATAAGTCACACGAGCAATGTATAAACATATACCTTGTGTTTAAATACTTGTGCTTCCAGATGGTTGATGACAAACTGATTTTGGTGTATGTAATGAGATCCAAGTTATCGTGAACAAACTCAAGCCAAATTCAAACTCCCTCCCATAAACTTTCTATAGGATGGGTTATCATTAATAAACTGCCACCATCCTGAAACAATTTTGCAAAGAGCATGATGCACAAGTATGAAGACTACTCTTTGGACGACACATTGAAGCATCTTCGAATCGAAGAAGACGACTGAAACTTGGACATGACAAGAAAGTTTATGGTGTGCGCAATTAACAAGTAGTATGGGGGCAAAGACCAGGGAAAGGTTGGCTTTCGTTTCGTCAGAAGAAAATCTTCAAAAGATTCGGTTTACAATAAAATCCATGGAACTTTTCAAAAAATAATACACAAATGTCACGTATGCGAAAAATGGGATACTATGCACAACTATGCAAAAAACAAATATGATTTGCGCCAACCACGTTGAACATGCCATCGATCTCGTGGCGGGTATCCAACTTGGTTATGTCAACATGATTGGTGAGGTAACCGTTCAGATAGCTGCTAGAGGATGGTCTATGAACTTTGGTGAAACAATGCATATGTGTGACATCTTGGACAAGTTCACGACTTATATCGTGTTCAAGACGGATAGAAATTGTTGGTAGCCAACAACACAAGAGCATACGTTGCTAGCATCGATTCGCTGCTTTTGAGGTTCACTTCAGGGAAGACCATTACACTTCACAACGTGTTTCATGTGTCATTTATTAACAAGTTGGTCTCGGTAAACCATCTCTATCCACATGGGGTTAGAGTGATGTTCTAGGCTCAAAAGGTGGTCATCTACAAAAGAAAGAAATTTAAATGCAATATATATGGAGGGATTTATTGCCTTAATGTCAACTCTAATGACTCGTCTAATAGCACCTCTACCACTTCTGTAAGAAGTAATGTTGTGTCTGTTAGTGATAGTTTTGATTATGTTTCAATCATTGATCTAATTGATGGAAGTGTCAATGAAATCATTTCTTTTGATTATATCTCTTGTTTAGTTTCTTTAAAGCATAAACGTTCACGTCACACAAACATTAAAAACATTGAAAAAAATGCAAACAATAGGAATGTTGAAAAGTTAACTACGATCAATTTGAAAATTTTGGAAAATGGGAAATTTGTGTGAAGTCAAAGGTTACAAATTAATGAAACAATTTCAATTAGTAAAAAGAATTACATCATTGTTGGAGTTTATTAGTTATGCCATATGCGAATTAAATTGGAATACTTACTCGAAGAGGGGAGATATATTCATTACATTCTGTGATGACTTTAGCCATTATATACATGTATATTACACACAAAAGACGGAGCTTTTGTGGCATTTAAATAATATAAGGGTGAAGTTGAAAGTTAACGTGAGAAACTAAGCAAATATATTTTCTCAAACGGAGGTGGATAATACTCCAATAGGAAATTCGATACATTATGTAAAGAGATATATTTAAAAACATAGTGCACCTTGCCATTCACTCCCCCAATAGAATGGTTTGGCGGAAAGGAAGAACTGAACCCTTGTTGAAGAACGAACCCTTGTTGAAATGGTCAACTGTATGTTGAATGATCGGCTTTACCAAACAATCTTTAGGGAGAACTAGAGAAGCCCAACTAACCGATTGTCATGTCCATAATTAGATCACTAGTCATGTGATCCCAACTAACCCAAATGAGTTGTGGAAGGGAAGAAAACTGAACTTGGACTACTTAAGAGTCAGGGTTGTATTGCCTACTACTAAAATCCTTATTCTAAATGATATAAGTTGGGAACCCATGCCTTTAGAAGCATATGCGTGGGATATTTTAGAAATATCAAGGCGTATAGATTATTAGATAAAGAATTAGGAATAATTATAGAATCCAGATATGCGGATTTCTTTGAAGATAAGTTTTCAACAGATGTCACAAATGAGAAACTAATCTTGGCCCCTGAGAGAAACTCAGGTACATCGTGTAATAGCTCGAAAACCTCGAATAAGGTTGACGACCCACGTATAAGTACGAGACCTTAAAAAGAGAAAAATATAGGATATGATTTGTTATCATACTTGGTCGAAGGGATACAAAAGAAAAGGACGAGAGAGGTCATTGACTATTAGTTTGACTCTAACAAATACAACTAAATCTTGAATACATTTATATGCATTAACAATCTCCGCCTATGGATTCAAGATTTAAAAAATTTATGACAACAGTCTTCAGCTCTTTATGATCTTCAACACTTTAAGCTCTTTGACGAATCTTCAGATAAGTTTTATCTTCGAAAAATCTACTTTGGCACCTTTAAACTTCATCCGACTCTTGAAAATCAAATAGTCAAAAAATCTTGAAACATAAACTTCAGATCTATGAATCATTGATCTTTGAAGCTTTGAGCTTTGACAAATTTCTCCAGTCTATGATCATGAACTGTCTTTGATCTTTAACTGGATTTGAGCTGTAAAACATTCTTGATTGATCTTTAAGCATGAACTGTCTTTGTATCTTCAGGTATCTCATCATCTCGAACTTGTGTGGATCCCAGATTAGTGCAACAACAATAGTAACAACGATCAATAAGAAATAATGAAGATTGATTTTTACTCGTCATCCATATATCATTCAGAAACCATTCAGAGAGTTTTACAATACGTTTCACAATGATAAGAATGATTAACTGGGCTAACCTAAAACTAAAGGCTAAGCTATTTATTTATACCTAGGCCTATGATTACCAAGGCCCGAGCCCATTAACACACTAAAGCCCATTTAACACATTTAGGATTTTACAAATATAAATGAACTAATCTTTTTCTATATATCACTTTCTATTTTATAGGATATTTATGGTCCTAACAATCTCCCCCTAAAGTTATATAAAGAAAAAATGGTCTTGAAAATTTTGGGTCTTGATCTTCTCTCCCTTTTGAATCTTTGAAACACTTTTAGTGTTGCTTGTTTTCATGTCTTTCCAAGCTCCCCCTTGAATTAAGCTCTTGTTTTTCATAGTTTCAAGTTTGTAACCAGATTCAATGAATCTGTCTTTGAACCGCAAGTTGAATTTGCTTTCAGCTTCAGCTTTAAGAACTTGTAGAACCAATATGCTCGAAAGAGGAAATAATTTGTAGCGAAAACCACTTGATAAGGAATTAGAAGAATTGATCGCTTGTAAACAGTTTGAAATATTTTTCGGAACTGATCAAATAGAAGTTACTCCCCTTCAGCTTTTGCCAACTCCCCATCAACTTGATAATTCGTATCTATGAATCTGTATCATTTCTCCTCCTCATGATGAGTAGGAGCATCCAAAGCATCATGTAACCTCAAAGACAATACTGGTGAGTAGCAAAAATATCAGACATAACATTTTAAGTAGCCAAGATTGGTAAGAAAATAACACAGAAACACGACAGTAACTGTTATCACATCAATTATAATAAGTGAGTGACATATGTTCAGCGTTGGCATCGGGGTATCTCTAACAGGACTTCCAGTTATCACTGAAGTAAATTTTTTTAAAAACTACTTCTCAAACTGTTCTGGTAATATCACAAAGATGTGCGATTAGAATCACAAAGACTCGTGCATGTGTGAAAGAAATAATTTATATCTGTTTGGCTCAAAAAGTTGATTTAACATAGGACTCAAGTTAAAAATCAATTGACACAGTGATTAGAATATGAAGTTCGGAGACCGGAGTTGATGTCTTCCTTTTTCAATATCTAAGACCTCTGAGTGATGAATAGATAGATTATGTGCTAATTCTCCGTGAATATATGAAACAAGCATTTGTTGTGAGAAACTTGAGTGGCTAGGTGGGGTGACACGAGTTATCGATATTGGGTGCATGTCTGATTCAATATTCATCTTCAAAGAACAACAATGAATAGATTGTGTGGTTACCCGGATGACTGACTTGGTTTGGTAAGGACCAATAATTCTTTTAAGTCCTGTCACATCCTCACCATTTCTCTTTTCACTCCAAACTCATCTATCAAGCTAGACCCTCACTGTTGTCTATAATTGGATGTGTTTCTTAGGTAGGTCCTTCCGGTTATGGATAGACCATAGAAACAAAATATATCCTATCACTCCTTTCATACTTTTTTCATTCACCAAATATAACAGTGAAGTAAACATTGAAGTACGAGTTCTAAACTGAAGTGTTTAGAAGCCTAACTTTTAAAAACGAGTTCTGAACTGAGTTATTCAGAAGTCATCAAAATGAAGTCCGAGTTCTAATCTGAGGTAATCATAAGTCATTGTTGAAATAACAGAATTTCAATGAACATTATCAAACGCTAAACAGAATGACCCAGTAAGCACAATATGTTCAAAAATGAAATAGTGATCAGAAAGTTTAATTGTGAAGAACAAGTCACAATTAATGTGTCAGATAAGAATTGAATCATTAATAGAAATGACGTATCATAAAGAACAAATTGGAATTCAAGTGAGTGTATTTCCATCGAAAAGTCAACAAACGTATGAGACATGGAAATAACTAAATCAAGAATATATAACACGTGGCAATTATGGAATTTAAAATCGGAGAATAACAAACACAAGTATGTTATTCAGAATGAATTACCACGGTCTTTGTATTCAGTTAAAGTTCACCTACCTTTCATAAAATAGTACTCCCCCTCAAAATTGGCATAACCTTTGAATGTTCGTCATGTGATGTGAATAATATGGATTAAAATGCACATGACATTCCTGCAAAATAGATTAGATGGATTTTGGTATCCATCCTTTGATGGATCCTTGACGGTTAGATGCTTTATTATAGTGAGGACCGGAGATACTATAAGTACCATACCAATGAGATTCGTATTTCCGATCAACAAAATCATTCAAACCACATGCAGAACAACAAATACAATCATGAGAAAGTTGAATCAACTGTTGAATTGAGTAAACTCTTAAAGGAAACATCAGATTTTGTTCAATAGAAGTACGAGAATTAAAAGAATCATGATTATGATTGTATGTCCTAGCATGCGAAACTGACTTAAATGAATTTGTATTTTCTATGCTTTCATTTGACCTTTTCACTACCCAAACGTGTTTGAACCTTTTTCTCCGACCATTATTATCTGAAATATCATTAAAGTCATGATTAGTAGAGCTTGAGTAGTAAGGATGTCTATCTTGAGGTCGACCAGTTTGTTTCTGTGTCTGTGAACGTCTTTTGGATTTAGATTTGTTTTTAGAAACATCGTTCACATATCGGGTTTTAGGTGCAGATGTAGAACATTCACCCTTTTGAAATTTAACCGGTCGATTAACCATATTTGAAAGGAACTCGGTATGACTTGGAAGAGGTTTATCGAATTCAAACTTTGAAAATTCCTCATCTGAACAAGGGTTATAATTCATGAACTTTGAAAAATCAATCTCACTTTCGGGTGGAACATCAATAGATGAAGGAGGTGAGGAACAATTTGGAACTGTGTGTTGCAAAGAATCGGTTACAAAAGTTTTTGAAAATCAGAGTTTACATTCTTTGGCAAACTTATCACTTGAGGTCCTTTTCCTTTTCTTGGAGAAATTTTGCCAATAAATGCTTTACAGGAAGATGTATCTGATGAGTTCGAGGAAGGTTCAGGCGGAGTGATTTTTCATTATGGAGTTGGTCAACCTTCTGTTGAAGTTTGCCTTTGCTACTCGCTCTTCCATCACTTCTGTTGCCAAAGCAGACAATTTAGATGTGAGCCGATTGATTTCTATATGAAGAATTTCCTTTTCCTCAACACATACAGATTCGGTTTTTGTGGAATTGGAATTCTCAAGTTTAAGTAAAAGTATTGTTTTTCTTTTTCAAATTTAGTCCTTTCCTTCTCAAGTGACTCCTCTAACTCGACTATTTTCATTTCCAAAACAAGAGGAGGAACATAGCGTTTAAACTCGTCCGTCTCAGTTTTAGTTTCAGTTGCTGGGGCCTCATCCTTTTTAGAGGAATCCTTGGGCTTTGCATCTTTGTAGCCGTCAAAGTAGCATTTGAAAGGTACCGGGACTTCTTTTTCTCATAAGAGGTGTTAAGAACTTCATACGCAAAAGGTAATTGCATTTTAGTTGTATGTTTGCGTTTATATTCCTCGGTTTCCTCTTCCTTCTCCTCGAGAGGTCCCGTCTACTTGATTTTATATTCGGGATATTTTCTATCGAAGCCAAAGAAATTAAACTCATATAGAGTAGGCCTCATTGTCAAAACCTTTTTCAAATAATATGGGTTGTCGTACCCAATTCCCTATTCTTTGTTGAAGTAACAAATATCATTCGGTTTGTTCAGATGTATCGTTTGATCAGTTTGACCTCATTTATAAAGTTTAAGTTCAAGGTCTTGTGTTTTTGAAACAAACTCTTTGATTTATATATGAAGAGAAGAGCATTGATAGACAATCTCAGCTTTCTCATTCTCACACTGATCAAGCTTGGAAATTATTTCAGATATCTTAGCCCTAAGGTCTTTGGGTGCAATGGAAAGATTTGCACACTTTTCCTTTAAATAAGCATTATAAGACTTAAGTTTCTCTGTAATCTTTCTTTGCACCTCTAACTTCTCATTTAAAGTGGACATTTCAAGCAGTTGTTCGTTAGAGGTAAACATATAAGACTCTACCTTTTGACCAAGCAGTTGAATCTGATCGACTAAAGTGTTATGAGTTGGTAGACATACCTGACAAGCTTCTCCGAGGGATGGAGGATTGTTGTGGTTGCCCATTGCAAGAGCAACTCGAGAAGACATATTTATTGTACTTAGATGATCGTCAGACAATATACAGTTCGATTCAAAAATTCAGACAGTATCAAAAATACCCAAATGTCCCCCTTCGGCGACTTAGCACGGGGGTCCCGGATATGTGATCCGGGTGGTTTCCGGATAGGGAATACGGAAAAGTGGGTTTTAGGGTAAAGTGTTTGGACAAAGCAAAAAGTTACCGAATAGGCAAGTATCCGGTAAAACAAGTGACCGGATAAAACAAACAAAGAAGTTACTGGGTAACTGAGTCTGTCCGGATAAGTGAGTAATCAGATAAAAAAATTTACTGGATGGGTGTAGTGTCCGAATAGGTGAGATCCGGAAATAATAGCTTTCCGGGTAGAGGGCGATCCAGATTGTTGAACTTTTCGGTTGAAAATGCTATCCGGATAAGAAGGTACCAGGAAGAACTTACCGGATATGGTGCGTCCGGATACAAGAGTAATTCGGATAGAACGTCCGGATAGGAGGACTTACTCGGGAAGAATTGAACAGACCGGATGAGTACGTCCAGATACTGTGGGTACCTAGATAGATGCAAAAAACTTACCGGATGGAATGCAGACTTCCGGACACGACGACTGTGCGTGCAATTCGGATCTGCAATCGATTAGGGTTGCTCGAATTCCTTCCTGAAAGGTTAGATTTCGACCAAAAAACAAAAACAAACAGACCCAAATCGATTTCTAAGCAAAATAACTCGATTTTGATGAAAAATTTGAAGCTTTTCCAAGAACAGAGACCAAAAACTAAGAAAACAATTTTGCTTAAGAAATCACTCAAATGATCGAATTAAGTTCTAAAAATTTGCAGAAACACTAATAAGGCTATTATGAGACGATTGTGACTAGTAGAATCAACCGGCTTTGACAGAATCACAAGAATGAGATTTTAGAACACAAAAGCAGTCGAACGAAACTTACCAGGATACCTTGAACCGAATTGTCTGTAATCTCTGATACCATTTGTGGATCCCAGATTAGTTCAATAACAATAGTAACAACGATCAATAAGCAATAATCAAGATTTATTTTTACTCGTCATCCATATATCATTCATAAACCATTCAGAGAGTTTTACAATACGTTTCACAATGATAAGAATGATTAACTTGGCTAACCTAAAACTAATGGTTAAGCTATCTATTTATACCTAGGCCTATGATTACCAATGCCCAAGCCCATTAACGCACTAAAGCCTATTAACACATTTAGGCTTTTACAAATATAAATGAACTAATCTTTTTCTTTATATCACTTTCTATTTTATAGGACATTTATGGTCCTAACAACTTGCCTTTATTTGACTTTGGAAAATTGTTGATCCAAACCCTCAGTGATTTGATAATGACCCTCTCTTATATACTTAGTGAAAATTGTAAGTAAACAATATGTATCCGAGTTTCACCATCGCTGATAAGTACTAAGATCTTCTAGTACCGCTGATAGGAACTCTCGCTCTTTAAATTAAACATTCAGCGAACACTGTTCATCATTAATGCTCTGAGTCTGTTCAATCATTATGATGATCGCTGATAAGTTAGTTGTTTACTTATGATCCTTGAAGACAAGTTTCACGTCAACAAAGGTTCTACGCTGAAGTCGAAGATCAAGCTCAAGAACCAGCGACAAGTCTCCTAATGAACTGATGCGGATCAGCGAAGACTCAGATTTGTCCACTCAACGTGAAGTATCAAGTACAAGACTTCAGCTATCGCTGAACTTTATCATTCGCTGAATAGAAAATGATAATCGCTGAATCAACGAAAGCTGATCATGAAGTCCTCCGTACAAAGTACTTTTGTCTTAACCACCCTTGCACGCCTCCGTACGAAATGTCAGAAAAGAACCTCCGAAAATCTGAAATCGTACAACCACTCTGATACTACACTATTCATCCATACGGTTACTAAGGTTGTCAACCAAGGTCAATGACATGCAACCAACCAGCTGATGACACGTGTAAAGTATATACTGAATTGCATTAAATGCATGCAGTATATAAAGAGATGAACTCACTTCATTTGAAGCAACTTGCTAAATCTGGACAAGTTCAAATCTCTTATCTCAGATAGGTTATTATTAGTAATTTCCTTATCTCTCTTAGTGCAAGAAACCTTAGTGTTCCAACTTGTTTAGATTTAGGTTTATCCTTAATCTTGTTTCCGCAACAAGCTGTAAATTGTTAATGATTTATCAATAAACAATTTAGAAAAGTAAAATCTGTGTGTTTGTATTCAACCCCCCCCTCTTCTACAAACTTGTATAGGCCTTCGGGACCAACAAGTGGTATCAGAACAGATTTGTTTAATCTCATAAACAAGATCTAATCTAAGATATTTCTCTTCCTTGCTATTATCTGAAAATGGCCACCAATACAAACACAAATTATATAGACAATTGTTCTCTTGCAAAACCCCCTAGATTTTCCAGAGATAACTTCAACTTATGGAAAAATAAGATGACACTCTTCTTAGAAGGTGTAGACCCTACTATACCTTACTATATTGAGAATGGTCCATTCATCCCTGTAAGATTTGATGCTGCAGTTCTAGGCACTGAGAATAGACCTGCTATTCCAGAAAGGCTGGTACCTAAAGAAATCCATCAATGGACTGATGAAAATAAGAAGAAAGTGGCTATAGATACAAAAGCCAGATCCATACTATCCATGGCCCTTCCTGACGAAGTCTACCATTCCGTCATGAACCTGAAATCATCAAAAGCCATGTGGGACACAATATGTGTTCAGTATGAAGGAACGTCTGAAGTCCAGGACTCAAGAAAGATCAACCTGGTAAGACAATACGAAAGCTTCATTTCTGGTAAGAATGAAACTCTCTCTGAAGTTCACCAACGTTTTAATTGTTTAATTATAGATCTGAAAACTGTTGGTAAGGAATATTCTAACTTTGAAGTGCTGACAAAGTTTCTAGAATGTTTACCTGAAAGCTGGGACAATTATTCCATGTGTCTCAAGCTGTCAAAGGATCTAAGATCAATGACCCTTGCAACCTTATATGGTACATTGCTGAATCATGAGCAATCTAGCCATCTTAAGAAGAATCTTGTAAAAGATTCCAAAAGTGTCAGGATCGATTCTTAACAAGAATTAAACTTCTTAGAAACAGAATTTAGAGAATCTTGCGGAATAGAACTCTAAATCAATTAATGAACAATCAATAGAAATTCAATACACTGTATATATCAAACTGTATTACTCACAAGTTTTACACCAAACCTCAATCTTGTTGAACAGGCTCAACAAGACGATTTCTACTTCTCTAGAAATAGGATCTATGATCTTGAGGTTAATTCTCTCTTGAATGAATATCAAATTCTATTTCACTCGTATATTTTCGTGTATCTTAATAGCTATCTATCAATACTATTTATACAAAAGTAATTACAAGATAACTATCAAAAGTAAATTGATCTTCTGAATCTTCGTTAAACATATCTTGATCAATTCCTTATTTGTCTCCAAAAGCATCGCATACCAAACTTATCAAGTCAGCAGTATTAACAATGATTTGGCTCAGCAGCATTAATGATGATTTGGCTCAGCAGCATTAACGACCTTCAGCAGTATTAACCTTCACAGTCTTCAAGCAGTAGTAACTCAGCTCAGCAGTACTAACCATGTCTAGCAGTAGTAATTTGGTCTAGCAGCACTAACTTCGTCTAGCAGTAGTAACTTGGTCTAGCAGTACTAACTTCGTCTAGCAGTAGTAATCTTGCCCAGCAGTAGTAACGAAGAACTGGCAGTAGTAATGTAGACTTAGCAGTACTAACCATACTTAGCATATCTTCAGTTCCCAACAATCTCCCCCTAACTTGACTTTTAGGAAAAGAAGTCAAGTTCTTCAGATGATGCTTCCAAAACTTAGTCATCATGTACACACAGATTAGGACTTAAACCTAGACTCTGATTGAGAATCCTTTTTACCAAGAATCTACCCATTGCTGAATCCTTGTTGCAGGTCAGCTTAGCATGTAACATTCCTTGCAGCCTCTTCATGCTGTGATTGTATATTTCATCCACCAGATAGTATTCTTGAGTTGCAGAGTCAAGGGAGATGACATATACTCCACAGTTTTCATAGAGCATCCAGTTGGTAATGGCTTGAAACTGTGTGTTTATCCTATGCTGAACTGCTTCAGGTTTGAACATTTGGCACAAGAATTCAAGTACCATTTTAGAGATTGACATCCCTTGCTCAGTCAGCATGTTTTCATATATCCTCATCCCAACTTTGAACATCTCTTCTAAGTCTGATCTTGAGCAAGTTCTGACAATTTTTTCCCCAAGTTGAAAAGACTTCAAATTTTCCATCTGCTCTTTTTATCCTAATGAACTCCTTTCTACCATCTTTCAAAGTGTCCCAAAAGATGATTTCAGGAGCCTTAGATGATATTGGTTCAGCCTGAAGTGGAATTGGGTTAGAGTCAACACTAGTAATGTACAAATCACATTGGGCATCCGTTTGTGATTGCACATTGCTTGATTGCCCTGATGGAGTTGCCACTTCTTCTTCAGCAACTTTTGGATCAGATTTTTCTTTCACTGTTTCCTCCTCGGCCTCTTCTGCAGATGACTCCACCCTTGGCTTCTTTTCATTTTTCTTCTTTGAAGTTATGGGCTGGGTTCTTGGTCTTTTCTTTGACATCATCTTGGTTCTTTTAAGAGTTTTAACAGCTTCAGGAGTTGGTTCAGCTGCTTTAAGTTTTTCAGCAGCAATAACCATTTCTGCTGCTATGGCTGTTACTGCTTCTCTTAGAACATGTAATAATGCTGCTTCAACACTGTTCTTCACAATCCAGTATATTTCTTCATCTATTTCAGCTTGAGTTGTAGTTACTGCTTCCTGCTCAGTTTCTGCTGCTTTGTCTGTTTGGCCTTCAACAGCATTAACTGTTTCTGCTGCTTGTTCAAACTCAGCAGCATTAACAGTTTCTGCTGCTGTGGTTTCTGCTGCTGTGGTTTCTGCTGCTTTAACACACTCTTCCCCCTTTTCTGTCTCCCCCTTATTCTGTGCACTGGACTCCCCCTTAAACTGTGCATAATCCATTTCCATCTCATTCTCCATGTGAACTGTCTCCCCCTCAATTTGTGGACCCTTCATTTTTAGTTCTGCTTCTGACTCTGACTCCCCCTTTTGGGAGCATCATCAGTTGAAGTTCTTCTTCTCAGCACAAATCGTGCCTTTTTCTTTTTGTGCAGCAACTTGGTGACCATCTTTTTGAGCTTCTCAATTTGAGACTGTTGGTAGGTGACCACAGTCTTCAGTTGCTCAATCTCCTTCTTTTGTGCCATAACATCCAAGTTGATATTCCCTATGGTTTCCATCAATTCCTCATAGTTATATCTATCCTCACCTTGTTTAGAAGTGTTTACCTTCTTTAAAGGATCCTTGGAAGTTTTAGCAGAAGCCTTCTGCCTAGCAGAAGCACTAACTGCCCCCTTGGTTTCTTGGCACCTGGGTCCTCCTAATGATTTCTCATTTAGAGTTGCCATGGGGAAGGTCTTATTTATGTTACCACTGTCCTTCTCTGTGCTAGCAGAAGTAGTGGCAGCCTTAGCACCCATATGGTCATCCTTCTCCTTAGAGACCACCTTCTTGGGGTTGGGAGACACCCCTGTGGTTTCCCTGTTGATATTCTCAATTGGAGAATGCTCCAACTGAGGGCTTAAAGGCTTAGGGCTCTGAGTAGGTACATCAAGGGAAGGAACCTTGTGCACCTTTCTTCTTTGAAACCTTTTGGTGATTGTGGGAGTGGGTTGTTCAAGAATGGACTGAGGGATGTCTTTTGAGATGGAAGGTTGGGATTGGTCATCAGTGGGTTGATCTAATGAGGGCCTTGATCCTGATGCCATACCTTCAGAGGGGTGGGACACAACCATCATTGTAGAGAACAATGGTGTGTCAACTCCTTCCGAGTCCCTAGGAAGTCTTTTCATATTTGAAAAAACCTTCCCTTTATGGGATTTGGGTACATATACCTCAGTAAACTGAGGTAAGTCCATCAATTCCTTGTTAAGAACTTCTTGCACAAACCTTGGATACATGAAAAAGCTCTTTTTGGATTCCAAGTTTGATACAAGATCATTAAAGATCATTGCTGAAAAATTGTACTTTCTGGCAGTGGATAAGCAGACCAAGGCATATGCAATGGGACTGCTGAACTCACTCCATCCAGTAGTTTTCTTAGAAATACAGTGCATCAGGGTATGAACAAGAAATCTCCATTGGTTGAAAATTTTTGACTTGTAGAATTTAAAAACACCAATGGGACCTTCATACCCCATTCTTTGTAAAGTAGAAAAGAGTTCTTCATTAGGAATAGAAGATATACCTGAAGCATCATTCAACTGAAGAGAGATGCGAATAACCTCTTCAGTGATTTTCAAGGGTTTATCACAAACCCTTGTTCGAATGGTTTTCTGCCCTTCTTCGAAACTAACAGTGGCATTCTCCCAAAATTGTGTCTGATGTTCGATATAGATTGTTGGGCTCACCGTTAGGGCATAGGAGATGTGCGAGGATTTGAGAAAATCGACTATATCGTGGAATCCCGCAGCTTGTTTCGGCTTCTGAAGCATGGCTATTTCATTGTGCTCATCCACAAACTCCATGATTCCTGAGGATTCTTGAAAGAAAAACACAAAGATTCTGGGGAGACTAGGTTAGAACGAGAGAGAAGAAGTAAATGCGAAGAGTCGTTATGACCATTGGCGGGCAAACAGGGGTATTTATATGCCCTAGATTATCAAAAGCAGTATTAACGACATAAGCAGTATTAACTACTGAGCAGTATTAACTACTGAGCAGTATTAACTGCAAGGCAGTATTAACTACACAGCAGTATTAACTACCTAGCAGTATTAACTACCGAGCAGTATTAACTACCAAACAGTATTAACTACCAAGCAGTATTAACTACCTAGCAGTATTAACTACCTAGCAGTATTAACTGCACTAGCAGTATTAACTGCTGAGCAGTATTAACTGTGCACTAGCAGTATTAACCACTGAGCAGTATTAACTGCAAAGCAGTATTAACTACACAAGCAGTATTAACTTCTGAGCAGTATTAACTACACAAGCAGTATTAACTTCTGAGCAGTATTAACTACACAAGCAGTATTAACTGCACAAGCAGTATTAACTACTAGAACACAGGCAGTAGTAACTTTGCACGGGCAGTAGTAACTACACTTGCACTTTTCTGCACTTGGTAACCCGAGGGAAACAGAGAATCCTGAGAAAGAAAGTTAGTAGCACCAAATATATGAAGAAATACAGGTAGAAAGACATAAATTTATTCTAGGTTGATCATGCCCACACTTGTTACCAAAAAGGTGAATCTACCCACATCAAAAGCTTTTGTGAATAGATCAGCAAACTGGTCATTTGTATGAACTTTAGCAACCTGAATTAATTTCTTTTCATTGCAATCTCTTATAAAGTGATACCTTATCTCTATATGCTTTGTTTTTGAGTGTTTGACTGGATTATTAACAATGCTAATAGCACTGTTGTTATCAATGAAGATTGGAGTGTGAAGAAATGTTACCCCATAGTCCAACATCTGATTCTGAATCCATAGAACCTGAGAGCAGCAGCTTGCAGCAGCTATGTACTCAGCCTCTGTGGTAGATAAGGACACTGTGGTTTGTTTCTTACACTGCCAAGATACTAGTCTTGTACCCAAAAACTGACATCCACCTGAAGTAGACTTCCTATCCATGTTGGCTCCACCCAAATCACTATCTGAATATGCAAGCAAGTCAAAAGAGGATTCATGAGGATACCAGAGACCTAATCTAGGTTGCCCTTTTAAGTATCTGAATATTCTCTTGACAGCATGAAGGTGTGATTGCTTAGGAGAAACCTGAAATCTGGCACAAACACAGACTGAAAACATAATATCTGGTCTAGAGGCTGTGAGATACATGAGAGATCCAATCATTGATCTGTAATGATGGACATCCACATCCTCCCCCTCAAGATCTGCAGTGATCTGTTTATGTGTTTCCATTGGAGTTCTTGCTGGCTTTGAGTCTGATAAACCAAACTTGTCCAGGATGTCTTTCACATACTTGGATTGGCTAATAAAAATCCCATCTTTCCTCTGTTTTACCTGAAGCCCAAGAAAGAATGTAAGTTCTCCCATGGAACTCATCTTGAAGCTTTTGTGCATCAATTCTTCAAACTCTTTACACATTTGATCATTGGTGGATCCAAAGATGATGTCATCCACATAGATCTGAACAAGTAAAGTACCTCTCTTTCTCCTCTTGATAAACAGGGTCTTGTCAATTACTCCTCTTTCAAAGTCATTTTTCAAGAGATAGGTAGACAGAGTGTCATACCATGCTCTTGGGGCTTGATGCAAACCATAGAGAGCCTTCTTCAGCTTGTATACTCTGTCAGGGTGCAATGGATTCTCAAATCCAGGGGGTTGACAGACATATACTTCTTCCTCAATGCTTCCATACAGAAATGCACTTTTGACATCCATTTGGTACACTTTGAACTTCATGTATGAGGCATAGGCTAGAAATAACCTGATTGCTTCAATCCTTGCCACAGGAGCAAAGACTTCCTCATAATCTATTCCTTCTTCCTGAGTGTACCCTTGTGCAACCAGTCTAGCTTTGTTTCTGATCACAATCCCTCTGTCATCCTTCTTGTTCCTAAAAATCCACTTGGTGCCAATTGCTCTATGACCTTTTGGAAGGTCTACCAAGTCCCAAACATCCTGTAATTTGAACTGTAGCAGCTCCTCTTGCATTGCCTCTATCCAACTTGGGTCTTTCATGGCATCATAAGCCTTTTTGGGCTCAATCTGGGACAGAAAGCAAGTAAGAACAGTGTTAACTGTATTTTGCTGCTCTTGCAACTCTTGGAGTCTGCTTTGCTTTCTAGTCATCATGGGAGATGCAATATCTCCAATCACCAACTCAGGAGGATGATTTTTCTGAGTTCTTGTTGGATGACTAGCTTCCTCTTGTAAGTCCTCATCCAGATTAGACTCATTTAATTCTGGATTTGTTTCTGCTTCTTCAGTCACCTCAGATTCTCTGGAATTTGAACCTGAAGACTGATTTTCCTCTGCTCTCCTCTCTTCTTCATTCTGAATAGGTTCAGTCTCCTCATGGTGTTCACAGAATTCAACAGGATCAATGGAAGGGATTGGAAATATCACAGATTGAATTATGTGTTCTGATGTTGGTGTATCCCTTTGTCCTGCATATACATCACCACTGAAACCCAAAGAATTAGTGAGTGAATCAATGTCAAATAGCCAATTAGGACCTGAACCAATAGGATTTGGTGTGTTCTCATTGCATTTGACATTGTCACTTTCTTCAATTATTCTAGAAGAGGTATTAAAAACTCTGTAGGCCTTACTTTGAGATGAATACCCAACAAGAAAACCATCATCTGCTTTGCTATCAAACTTGCCTAAGTGAGATTTGGTATTGAGAATAGTACAAGGACATCCAAATGGTTTGAAAAATCCAATATATGGTTTCCTTTTATGGAAAAGCTCATAAGGTGTCTTGTTTTTAGGCTTTACAACTAAAACTCTGTTTTGAACATAGCAGGCAGTATTAACTGCTTCTGCCCAAAAAGTAATTGGTAACTTTGAGTCAGCTAACAGAGATCTAGCAGCCTCAATCAGTGTCCTATTCCTTCTCTCAGCAACACCATTTTGTTGTGGAGTCCTAGGAGCACTGTATTGTCTCTCAATTCCTTTTTCTTCACAAAAGGTGTTTAGATCAAAATTTTTAAACTCAGTTCCATTATCTGATCTAATGACTTTCACTCTTTGATTTGATTGGTTTTCAATTTTGAGAATAAAAGATTTGATCAGTCCACTTGTCTCATCTTTAGTTCTCAGAAAATATACCCAAGTAAATCTAGAATAATCATCAACAATAACTAAGCAGTATGATTTCTTGCCAATACTCATCACATTGGTAGGACCAAACAGATCCATATGTAACAGTTGAAGAGGATTTGAGATAGTGTTTATCTCTTTGGACTTATGAGAAGTTTTGTGTTGTTTGCCTTTGAGACAAGCAACACAATGATCATCACATGAATAGACTTTGGATGGCAAACCCCTTACAAGGTTATTCTTAACAAGTTTATTTATTGTTTTAAAGTTCATGTTGAGAAATCCTAGATCTCTAGCAATAAGATATGAATGTAGTGAGAGAGAATCTAGAGAGCAAATATGTCATCCATGTATTGAGCTCAAAGGATTACAAAAGGTTTCTAAAAGATTACAAAAGCTTTCTAACAAATGAACTAGAAAAGCCTATTTATACCCATGACATACAAGGTATAAAGGCATTCACAATACTGTATAGACTCATACAGTACATTGACTTTACAGTAAATCTTGAATACAATAATGCTCTAACAATCTCCCCCTTTGGATTCAAGATTTAAAAAATTTGACAGCAGTCTTCAGCTCTTTGTAAAGTCAATCTTCTTCAACAGACACTTTATCAAACTATCTTAAAGTAGCTTTATCTCCACTAGTTCACGGCGAACTATATGCTTTGACACTCTTTAAGAACTCAGCTTTGAAGAATCTTCAGACAAACATGAAAAGTCATTGTCTTTTTCTTTGAAAATCAACCTTCTTCAATACAATCTTCAACAGATTGTCTTCAAGTCTTGAACATGGATTTCATATCTTTATATAGAACCATCAATTCGGAACAAGATAAATCAGAAACGATTAGAGTTTGGATCAGAAAGATGTGAAACCATCCACATTGTTGAACTTTTAGGTGTAAGCGCATTCCGAGAATCACTCAGAACTAAGATAACCAAATTCGGCAACATTTGGACTTCACATGATCCTTCTCCCCAATCTTCAGTCTTTGTTCACGAATCTTTGACTTGAAATATCTTTGATTTGAAAATTCTTTGACATGAAATTGAAATTAAACTTTTCTCCCCCTTTTTCGATGATGGTGAGCATCATAATCATCGAAAACCATTTTCAATTTCAGTTGTGTCTTTGAGTATTGCTAACAATCTCCTCCTTACAGAATAACCTTGCTCCCCCTCAAAATAAGAATTCTGGAGCAATTTATTTTCTCCCCCTGAAAGTATGCATATATTTCAATAACGTACAGTATTTGAAATTGTAGCACAAATTTTAAAACAAATTTACACAAGGAAAATAACATTCATTGAATTTTATTTTATAACTACAAACATTTGATCATTTGAAAACTTTACAAAAGAAATTCAACTTAATGAAATTTAACAGATTTTTCAATCAAATGAAATCAAATGCATGTGTTTGGATTCAAGAACAAGTCATCATTGTATATCAAGTTAAAAAATGTTCAGTTTCAACCCCTTTATTAAATCTATTTGGTGTGCTAGCATGGGAAATATGATTAGCTTCAAGCATATGCAATTCTAAAACATATAAGAATATTTTGCTCTACTCACACTATTTGTCCAAAATCAGAATTTTCACAAATTTACGGGTTTATCGCGACTTTGTATTTTCCCAAGTTTCAAGAGATGTGTGCTCATTGGCATCTTTTCTTTTGTGCTCATTGGCATCTTTTGATTTGTGCACATTGGCATCTTTTGATTTTGTGCTCATTGGCATCTTTTGATCAAAAAGTTTAGTAAGAATAAGATACACCGTTAAACATGACTTTCTATCTGGTTCTATAGCAGGATTTGGGTCAGCAGATCCCAGACCAGTTGGCCTTAGGTGCTAGGTGTCAAGCACCCCTTAGAACTTAATTTCCCAAACCAGAAAGGCCACATCGATATATCTTAAACCCATTTGTACCAGTAAAACATGGCTTTCTATCTGGTTCTATTGCAGGATTTGGGTCAGCCGATCCCAGACCAGTTGATCTTAGGGACTAGGTGTCGAGCACCCCTTAGGACTTACTCTCCCAAACCAGAAAGGCCACAGGCACAAACTTTCAAACTAAATGATATTCTATATAAGTTCGAATTTCCATCACAAAATATGAATGATATCTCAATCACTTGGTTCTTAATCATAGTGCTTCCCCCATATTTTCGTTTCCATTCATCATTCTGATAAATAGGCTTTTTGAGCATTATATTCTATATAAGTCCAGATTCACATATCTTTGAGCATTCAGCATAATTTCATTCATGTTTTGCATACCTTTCGATTTATTTCAGAGGTGAAAGTTGAAGCAAATCTAACTCAGATAATACAAAGATTCTTGAAAAAAAAACATCTTTTAGCACGCATTTAATTCATTGAATGAAAATTGAAAATTGCATCTCATTGAATTAAATTTGTAAAGATTCAAGTTTTCAAATCAGTAGACACAAATATAATCCAATGTTACCTTTTGCCACGTTCCTTGAAACAGAAAGATGTAACAGTTAAGGATATCACCTGAGAAGTGTGAGTTCTAAACTGATTTGTTTAGAAGTCTTAGTCGTTGAAGTACGGGTCCTGAACTGAATTGTTCAGAAGCCATGGCCGTTGAAGCACGGGTTTTGAACTGATATGTTCAAAAGCCAATTACATTTAAGCACGGGTCCTGAATTGATGTATTCATAAACCATACATGATTTGTCTCCCCCTTAATGGTACAAATATTCTTCAAAGAAATACGCCGCTTCTCTTCTGTTTTCAGTCATGTGTGTGGTATGTATCTACAAATCAGTACAACACATGAAGAACCTGCAAAACAGATTAAGCAGATTTTGGTACCCAATGGCACTTGGGTCCTAGTGGGTTAGGTGTAAATCTCTTTGAAGGAATACTATAAGTACCGTACCAAAAAGAAGTATAATCTTTATGCACAAAATCATTTGAACCACAGTAAGAACAACATATTTTCTTATGGGCCAACCTAATCAGATGATTTACATGATGAATAGGATTAGGTTTAGCATAAGATTTACCTTTTGGCATATTGTTCTTCTTTGCATTTGATGTGGATACAGATGATTTTGGCACTTCTTTCTTTGGAACTGTTGTGCCTTTTACTCTCCATTCCATCTTCACCCTCTTGAAGACTGGAACTTCTTCAGGTTTGGAAGTATTAACTTTAGGCACTTTTGTTTTGTTATCTGATTTATCAAACAGAGGATTATAGAAGAGATTTGTTGAACGAATCCGACCTTTTGAGAAATCTGTTGATCTATTAAATTGTTTAGAAGAAATGTTTTTAAAACTTGAACTTGAAGCAGTTTTAAAAGAGCATTCAGAATCATTTGAATCAACAAATGGAGTCTGAAAGATAGAATTATGACCAGTCTGCTTTGAGACATCAAATTTAAAAATGACGTCTTCAAGTTCTTTGACTTTGTTTATTAAAACATTTTTCTCTTTAGAAATTAGATCAAATTTCTTTTGGAGATCAGATTTGATCAACTGATCCTTCATAATATCAGCTGATAAACCAGATAATCTTTTGGTAAGATTAAGAATCACATCTTCAAAATATTCACGTTCCGACTCAAAATCTTTTTCCAAAAACTTTCTTTTATCAGTAATCTCTTTGAAAATATCCATATTTTTCTTTTTAAGAGTTTTACTTTCCTTTTCAAAGAGATTTTTCTTTTCCGTGAAATCTTTTCTTTCCTTTTCCAAAAGATTTTCTAATTCAGAGATTTTCACGGAAAGTTCAGAACTTTTAATTTCAAAAGATTTGCGTTCAGTTTCAAATTTAGCTCTTTCTTTTTCGAGCTTGTCTTTTTCTAAAAATAAAACTTTCTCAAAGTCAGAAACTTGTTTTGAAAGTTTTATACAATTAAGTTCAATTATTTCCTTTTCTTTAAGAATCTTCTCTCTCCTGTCTTCAATGCTCTTCAGATCAGCATTTTCCTTTTTAAGAGTTGTTACTTTCTCTTGAAGTTTCTCGATTTGACCGTGCAGACTTGAGTTGTCTTTGTCTTTCTTTGTTTCAAGACCTGCAATATAAACTTCAAGATCAGTTATTCTTTTAGTAAGTTTAGCATTTGAAGAAGAAATGTCTAAAATTTGTCTTTTCAGATTAACATTTTCTTCTTCCAATGCTTTATTTAAAATAGGAGTTGAAGAATTTGAAGCATTATCTTTAACAGGAGTTTCTGATATAGGAGATGTTTCTGATAAAATAACTTGTTGCAAAATTCCATTATTTGCCTTAGCTTTTTCAAGTGGCTTTGGAGGTGTTTTTGTTATTATGACTTGTTGCAACACTTCATTATTTGGTTTAACAGATACATGTGAATTAACAGATGTTTCTGTTATAATGACTTGTTGCAACTTTACATTTGGTTTAACAAAAACTTTTGCAATTGGAGGAATCTCCTTTTTCAGAGTTTGCTTCAAATCTTCACCACTGCTTTTAACAATAACTTGTTGTAAAACCATTTTGAATATTGCTAGAAATTGATCGTTCAGAAGATCAAGCAGACAGTGTATGAAAATACACAAAAAAAATATATAAAAATTTTTCTTGAAAAGCTCTTACAGTGTATGAAATACACTATAGAAAAAATTTCGGGATAAAAAATTTTCTCAATTTTTTTTTTTTTTTTTTAATTCACAAGAATTCGGATGAGTAAGGGTTCGAATTCAACGAATTCGGATGAAGAAGGATTCGAATTCAATGAATTCGGATGAATAAGGGTTCGAATTCAATGAATTCGGATGAAGAAGGGTTCGAATTCAATGAACTCGGATGCTGAAGGGTTCGAATTCACTCAATTCGGACTTAACTTGGTTCGAATTCAATGAATTCGGATGCTTAAGGGTTCGAATTCAATGAATTCGGATGCTTAAGGGTTCGAATTCAATGAATTCGGATGCTTAAGGGTTCGAATTCTATGAATTCGGATGCTTAAGGGTTCGAATTCTATGAATTCGGATGCTTAAGGGTTCGAATTCTATGAATTCGGATGCTTAAGGGTTCGAATTCAACACTTGGAAAATTTAATCAACTCAATTCGAATCTAACACAGTTCGAATTCTCCTCAATTCGAATCTAACACGGTTCGAATTCTCCTCAATTCGAATCTAGCTGGGTTCGAATTCAATCAATTCGAATCCTTCTTGAGTCGAATTCTACACTTGTATTTCCAAGAACACTCCGAATTCTTCTTTGAATGATCCGAATTCACCAAGAATGATCCGAATTCTGCACTTCGAACACGAAAATCACTAAATCAGCCATAACTTTTTCAATTCTTGATCAATTGTTATGAAATTTGCACAGATTTGTTCGAAATTTGATTCCACACACTTTCTTAGTTAATCACAAATCCTAATTCGATCAATTTAATCGAATTTTGATCCAAATATAGTAGAAAAAGTTTTCGAACAAAAATGATATAAAATGATCAGATCTGCAAATTCTGTGCAGATTTTGGTGTTGATCCAAGAATTAAAGATGTTCAGGAATCAAATCCGAGTGCAATGATGTCAAGAATCAATCCAAAAGATCAAAAATTAAAGAAAAGATGAAATCTGGATGAATAGTAAATGAAGAAGGGTCAGAATTCTTGATGAACAGTGATGAATAGTGATGAACACCCAATCCGAATTCTTCAGCTTTAGTGTAAAAAATCTTCAATTTGGTCTTCGATCTGCTTGAATCTTCTGTTTAGCTCTGATACCAATTGAGAAATCCTAGATCTCTAGCAATAAGATACGAATGTAGTGAGAGAGAATCTAGAGAGCAAATATGTCATCCATGTATTGAGCTCAAAGGATTACAAAAGGTTTCTAAAAGATTACAAAAGCTTTTGAATACAATAATGCTCTAACACATGTGACACATCCTTCTGTGCCAAAGTGATGATTCATCCAAAGAAGCTTTTGAAACTAAACAATTTAGGGATGAATCAGATGATACACTTTCCAAATCTAAACAATAAACATTATCCTTCCTAGGAGTTCTCAGAAGTATCATGTTTTCATCAACCACTTTGTATCCAGGAGCAAGGATAATACATTCAGAATCAGTAAACAATATGCTATGCTTCTTGTCCCAAACCTGTGATACACTTAACAGGTTGTATCTCAATTGTTCAACATAGTACACATCTTCAAAGGTCATCTTACCCTTTGAAACATCACCCTTACCACTTATCTTTCCACCAGCAGGATTATCCCCAAATGCAACATGTCCTCCATCAATCTTTTTGAAATTTTTGAGGCAGGCCATGTTACCTGTCATGTGCCTGGAGCAACCACTATCAACATGCCAAATGCTCTTCCCCTTGAGCTGTTGGTTGCCCTGCACATCAAGATAAATCAGTTAGTTTTATTGGGAACCCAAGCCGAAGTTGTCTTGGGTCTCCCTTGCTCATCAAAATACTTGCACTTGGTTTTGATGAGATTTTCAAATTTAGGTACTGCAGTACTGGAGTACTTTGTCAAAATTATTGGTGTAGCAGCACTAGCAGCAGTATTAACCTCAGAAGTACTAACAGTGCTAGCAGTACTAATACTGGTAGCAGCAGTATTGTTAGCAGCAGTATTAACCTCAGAAGTACTAACAGAGGTAGCAGTATTAACAGAGTTAACACTGCTAGAGGCAGTATTAACAGAGTTAATACTGCTAGCAGCAGTACTATCTGAAGAAGAAGCACTAAAAGTATTAGCAGCACTAACATTGAACTGATTACTAGCAGTATTAACACTGCTAGCAGCACTAACTTTGGAATGATTACTAGCAGTATTAACACTGCTAGCAGCACTAACTTTTGAATGATTACTAGCAGTATTAACACTGCTAGCAGCACTAACTTTTGAAGCAGTACTAACAGTGTTAGCAGTACTAACACTGCTAGCAGCAGTATTGTTTTTAGTGCTTTTTGGAACCCACATAGTATCACATTCCTTTTCAGTCGTTTTCTTTATGTGGCTTTTGGGTTTATCTTGTTTCTTTGCCACATTTTTCTTTGCAGACTTTTTATATCCACCATTCTTTCTGTAACCACCAGGTTTTTGAAAAGATCTTTGAGCATTAAACCTTTGGTTAACAGGATTGAAATAACAGTGTTTGGCTAAGTGATTTAGCTTACCACAGATGAAACAAGGTTTTGGCCTGTTGATTCTGTTCAGGTCAACTCCTTGTCTCATAGCCCACTGGTTATTCCAGTTCCTTTGATTTCCCCTCTGATTATCATGTTTTTGGGGCTTGTTCTCTTTAGATTTCCTGCAGGAACACTGTTTACAAGTATTAGAGTTCACAACTTTGGGCTGTATGGAATGAACTCCCTTTTCCCTTTCAGTCCTTTTGATCTCAGTGTTCTTATCACATGGACTCTCAGATTCCTCATCAGAGTCTACTTTGTCAGTCTCATTCTCAACCACTACTTCTTTTTCACAAGGATCTATATTAATCTTTAATTCAGGATCCTTCCTATCCTTGGTCTCTAACAAATCAGACTTAGGAGGTATGTAGTTGTTATTGTAGGGTGGAGGTGTGGCATTGTACCCTATCCCTACTTTCATCTTGTCATGGATTTGAGCCTTAATGATGGTATCCATGGTTTTAGAAGCACAGGTAAACTTTTCAACATCAAGTTTAACCTTCTTAAGCTCTTCTTTTAATTTCTCATTCTCCTCCCCAGACACTTTCAGCTTAATCTCATACTCATTCTTCTCCCACTTCCAATAGTTAGTATCATAGTGGTGTTGAAGTTCATTAGCTTGAAAAGCTCTAATCTGTTCCTCAAACCTTTCTACAATCCTAACATAATCTTTCACATCTTTCTCTAGCCTCTTAAGGTCATCACACATACCCTGATTGTGATCCCTATATCTTTTAACAGCATCAATGCAAGCTTGAGAACAGAGTTTAGATTGTACCTCAGTGGGAATATCAGATACTTCTGCCATAAGAGCTTGATTCTGACAGGCTTCCTCAGCTTGATCACTCCAATCAAATCCCATTCCTTGTTGAGAAACAAGGGCTTGAGAGGAGCTTCTGTTTTGGTTTCCATTTGGAGCCTGTTGATTTGATCCTCCACTTCTGCATTCTCTGGCAAAGTGTCCCATCTTGTGACACTTATAACACTCAACCTTGGACTTGTCAAAGCCTGCACCATCTTCTCTTCTCTGGGAGAAGTTGTTTCTCCCAGTCCTTTTGATGAATTTCTTCACCCTCATTGATAGCATAGCCATCTGCCACTTGATGTCCATCTCTTCCAGATCATCAGCATTAATCTGCTCTAAATCATCATTGATTAGAGAAGAGTGAACATGACTAGAAAAGAATGCTTCTAGTACAGAATCTGTAGTCTTCTCTTGATTAGTTCCACCAGCAGCATTAACAGAACCTGCAGTATTAACAGAATCAGGATTAATAGCATTATCAGAGGATGAAGATAATAAAGCAGCATTATAAACAAATCCAGATGGCCTTTTCTTGGCTTCAACTTCAGCCTCAAATACTCTCAGATCATTGTAGAGGTCATCTAGCTCTTTGTCCTCCAATTGGTCATTCTGTCTGAATGAGACTGTGTACATGGTCCATTCTTCTCCCAATGATCTAAGGAACTTTCTATTGACATCATCAGCATCCATGTGTACACCCACAGTTGCTAATTCTCCAATCAACTTGTTAAATCTGTCAAAAGTTTGAGTCATAGACTCATTCTTTGCAGACATGAAGTTCTCATATTGTTGCCTGAGAATAGCCTTTTGATTTCTCTTTGTGCTCTTTGTGCCAGTAAATCTTTTCTCCAGAGCATTCCACAACATCTGTGCATCTGTGCAGTGTTGGAATTGATGTTGGTACTCATTAGGAATAGCCAAAAGCAGAGTGCTTAAGGCCTTCATCTCTGTTTGTCTGACTTTCTTTTCAGCATCTGTCTTGGGAGGAGGTCTCTTTCCATCTGCTCCAATCTTTCCTTCATTACATGGGCCATTTTCTATGATGTCCCATATTGCATAATCAGTAAGAAGAATGTACTGCTTGATTCTCAGTTTCCACATGTCAAATTCATTGGGTTTGAGCATGGGAACCTTTGAAACAAGAGTACTGTGAGTATCCATTGAATTGTCTATAGCTTCTAAGATACCAATGCTCTAATACCACTTGTCAGGATCGATTCTTAACAAGAATTAAACTTCTTAGAAACAGAATTTAGAGAATCTTGCGGAATAGAACTCTAAATCAATTAATGAACAATCAATAGAAATTCAATACACTGTATATATCAAACTGTATTACTCACAAGTTTTACACCAAACCTCAATCTTGTTGAACAGGCTCAACAAGACGATTTCTACTTCTCTAGAAATAGGATCTATGATCTTGAGGTTAATTCTCTCTTGAATGAATATCAAATTCTATTTCACTCGTATATTTTCGTGTATCTTAATAGCTATCTATCAGTACTATTTATACAAAAGTAATTACAAGATAACTATCAAAAGTAATTTGATCTTCTGAATCTTCGTTAAACATATCTTGATCAATTCCTTATTTGTCTCCAAAAGCATCGCATACCAAACTTATCAAGTCAGCAGTATTAACAATGATTTGGCTCAGCAGCATTAATGATGATTTGGCTCAGCAGCATTAACGACCTTCAGCAGTATTAACCTTCACAGTCTTCAAGCAGTAGTAACTCAGCTCAGCAGTACTAACCATGTCTAGCAGTAGTAATTTGGTCTAGCAGCACTAACTTCGTCTAGCAGTAGTAACTTGGTCTAGCAGTACTAACTTCGTCTAGCAGTAGTAATCTTGCCCAACAGTAGTAACGAAGAACTGGCAGTAGTAATGTAGACTTAGCAGTACTAACCATACTTAGCATATCTTCAGTTCCCAACAAAAAGCACCCCTGTTGCTTTAATCTCAGAGGAACCTTCTACTCCGCGACCCTCAGTCACTATCACTGAGTTAGAGAGTAACTCAGAAAGTTCATCAGATTCTGATTTTTCAGATGATGAATCCTTGGCTCTCCTAACCAAAAAGTTCAGGAGATTTGCCAAGAAGAAAATGTTTAGAAAGAACAAACCTCTTTCCATAACTGACAAGCCTAAATCATCAGTTTTTGTTGATAAGGCTACTGCTACTTGTTTTAACTGCGAAAAGATAGGACATTTTGCTAACGAGTGCAGGTCTAAGAAAGTTTCTAGACCCTCAGCTTTTACAAAGAAATCCTTTGTTCCAAGGAATAAAGATGACAAATACTCAAAGCTGAAAGACAAATATGCGAAGCTGAAAAGCTTTAAGAAGAAAGGCAAAGGCCTGATGGCTGACTATGATTGGGCTGCTTCTGATGAAGAAGCATCATCATCTGATTCTGAAGATGATGAAGCAAATCAATGTCTCATGGCCAAGATTGAAGAAGAGGAAGAAAGTTCAGACATTCCCTCCACTTCAACCTCTGCTATTCAGGTATCAACTTCTTTCTTTACCAATATTGCAAATATTGATGAAGCTGATAGTCTCCGTAAGATCGATCTCTTGACTAGAAGTTTATACGAAGCCATGAACGGCAAAACTGTGGTTGAAAACCAAAATCTTGATCTCGCTGAAAAGCTTAAAAACTGTCA
Source organism: Saussurea involucrata (assembly GCA_033807775.1). Classification (NCBI taxonomy): domain Eukaryota; kingdom Viridiplantae; phylum Streptophyta; class Magnoliopsida; order Asterales; family Asteraceae; genus Saussurea; species Saussurea involucrata. The sequence goes on from CM066316.1 coordinate 33,338,899, forward strand.
CCTTCAAATAGAAAAGCTTTCTAAAATTGAAGAAGATTTTAAAGATCAAGTATATTTAAATCAGCTAGTCAAAATCGAACGAGCAGAAGCTATCGCTGCATTAGAGGCTGAAAAAGCTACTGTTGAAGGATGGTGTAATTCTTCAACAAAGATCACTGAGATAATTAAGGCTCAGATTCCTCTGAGTGATAAACGTGGTCTGGGTTATAAATATGATACTCCAAAACCAACCACTGAACGTTCAATGCTTAAATTTGGAACGTTCGTATCCTCAGTCGCTGACACTTCATCATCTCAGTGCTCCTCGTCCTTTACACCAATCCCTGAGGAAACTCCTACCTCCTCAAAAGGTAAGGAGAAAATGGTTTATTCAAAACCTACCTCTGTCTCTAAAGACAAAGGTAAAGGAATTGTTATTTATCAAAATCCTCAGAAGGGTACCTTAGTACCAAAGCTGAATGCTTCTAAAGCCTCAGTGACCTACCCCTCTGGATCTAGAAATCAGATCTCTGGATTTATTCAGCGTGGATCTATTCAGCGATCTACTCCTAGACTCAGAGTGGATGTCCTTGGTAAGAAATCTGAAGAACTGAATGTTCATCCCATTTCTAAAGCCAATAGTTTACTTGGTGCTGGCACTTCTAATTCGAAATTAAAAGCTCAGCATACAAGTGGTCCTAGAACTACTTTTAGTTATAGGAAATGTTATCACTGTGGACTTACCGATCATATTGCTAGTAAGTGCCCCACAGCCACCAAAGATGAAAAGATAGCTAAGGTGAAGATTGCCCCCAAGGCAAAGAAGACCAACCCTAGTGCAAATCAGGTCAAGGTGAATTCTACCACTGAGGTTAAGAAATTAACCAAAGTGAAGAAAGACAAAGCTGAATCTTCAAATGCTGCGAAGACTGCTGAACCTTCCATTCCAACCACTTCCACTGACAAACGTATATACATGGTTAAGTGGGTACCTAAGAAAAACTAATCTTCCTTTGTATTGCAGGTTAAGAAGGGTATCTGGTATCTTGATAGCGGATGCTATAGACACATGACTGGTAAGAAAAGCCTGCTCGCTGAATACAAAGAAGAGAAAGGTCCCTCTGTGACTTTCGGTGGAAATGGAAAAGGACATACCCGAGGGTATGGTGTACTTTCAAATGGTACAACCTCCTTCAGAAGAGTCGCATATGTTGAAGGGCTGAAGCATAATCTTCTAAGCATCAGTCAGCTTTGCGACATGGATAACAAAGTAATTTTACTAAGGAATCCTCCTTTGTCTCTGACAAAAAGGAGAAGATAGCTCTCAGCGGTTATCGTTTGGAAAATGTTTATGTAATAAACATGGACTCAACAACCACTGAGAACTCCTGTTTCTTCTCAAAGGCATCTTCTGATGTTAACTGGCTATGGCACAAGAGGCTCTCGCATCTAAATTTCAAGACACTGAATACTCTTTCCTCCAAAGAGTTAGTCACTGGTCTACCTCAGCATTCATACGCCAAAGAGTCTTTATGTTCAGCGTGTGAAAAAGGGAAGCAGACCAAAGCAAGCTTTAAATCAAAGCAAGTTTCCTCAGTGTCATCTCCTCTACAACTACTCCATATGGATTTGTTTGGCCCTGTTAACAAACAATCCATCGCTGGAAAGAAATATACGCTGGTCATAGTTGATGAATTCTCTCGCTTCACTTGGGTAATGTTTCTCCGTTCTAAGAGTGACACCCCTGAAGAACTCATCACCTTTGTTCGGAAGATGGAAACTCTGAACAATATGACTGTTCGCTCAATAAGGAGTGATCATGGAACTGAATTCAAAAACAATTCTCTTGATTCCTTCCTTGAGAGTAAGGGTATTTCTCACAACTTTTCGTCAGTGAGAACACCGCAACAAAATGGAGTCGCTGAAAGAAGAAATAGAAAAATTATTGAAGCTGCACGTTCAATGCTCAACGATTCTCACCTGCCTACTCAGTTTTGGGCAGAAGCTGTCAACACTGCTTGTTTTACGCAAAACAGGTCGCTGATAGTTAAAAGATTCAAAAAGACAGCCTATGAACTCTTTCATGGGAGAAAGCCTTCAATCAGCTTTCTTCACATCTTTGGATGTCAGTGTTTCATACTGAACAACAGAGATGCCCTTGGAAAGTTTGCTCCTAAGGCTGATGATGGAATCTTTCTTGGATACTCCTCAGTCTCCAAAGCCTTCAGAGTCTTCAACCGTAGAAGACAAACTGTAGAAGAAACTATTCACGTCACGTTTGACGAATCCCGTTCAGCGAACTCTAAACCGTCCGCTGACACTGAAGAACTGAATCAATGGATGTTATCTCATCTTGGTGATTCAGAAGAAGTTCCCACTCCTCATGCTCACACCGTAGAAAATGATGGTCCTACTATCATTCCAGATATGCAGAATAGTGAAGCTGAAACATCTTGGGACTCAGCTGTTCCTATAAACACTATACCTGCAGTTGATCCAAATGTCTCAGAAATTCCATCTATTTCTCAGCAATCAATGAATGAAGTGACAAATGCAAACATTCCTCTCTTAGCTGATAATCCAGAAGTAGCTGAAGCCTCATCTTCAGTTTCTCCAGTTCAGACTGAGTCAGCGACGTATGCTCCGGCTCAGCGATGGACTGTAAATCACCCAATCGATCAAATTCTTGGTGATCCAAACGCTGTTATTCAGACTCGTAGAAGTGCAGGTAATATTTGTTTATTTGTTAACTTTATTTCTCTAACTGAACCAAAGAAAATAGATGATGCCCTCAGAGATCCAAACTGGGTCAGCGCTATGCAAGAAGAGCTGACTGAATTCGAAAGAAACAAAGTTTGGAAACTCGTTCGTAGACCAACTGACAAAACGGTGATAGGCACTAAATGGGTCTATCGAAACAAGTTGGACGAACATGGTACTGTAACTCGCAACAAAGCTCGTCTTGTTGCTCAGGGATACAGACAAGAGGAAGGCATAGATTATGACGAAACATTTGCTCCTGTAGGAAGACTTGAATCTATTCGTCTATTCTTAGCATATGCTGTACACAAAAACTTCAAAGTACATCAGATGGATGTTAAGTCAGCGTTTCTAAATGGAAAGCTGAATGAAGAAGTCTATGTGGAACAACCTCCAGGATTCTCAGATCCTAAGCATTCAGGTTATGTTTATAAACTGGATAAGGCACTTTTTGGCTAAAAGCAAGCTCCACGTGCATGGTATGACACTCTTTCCACTTATCTCCATATTGAAAAATTTGAGCGAGGTAAGATTGACAAAACTCTATTTTTTAGAAAAGTGAAAGGTCATATCATTCTAGTTCAAATATATGTTGATGACATTATATTTGGTTCTACTAACCCTGAGCTTTGTACTCGTTTCGCTGATAGAATGAAAGATGAGTATAAAATGAGCATGATGGGTGAACTAACATATTTCCTTGGTCTTCAGATTAAGCAAACTGAAAAAGGAACTTTTATAAATCAGGGAAAATATGTTAAAGATATGCTGAAGAAATTCGACTTAACTGAAAGTTCAGCTATGAAAACCCCTATGGCACCACCGCTGACACTTGATAAGGACACAAAGGGTGTTCCTGTCAATGTTACGTTGTACCGTGGGATGATCGGCTCACTATTGTATCTTACAGCTATCCGACCCGATATTATGTTTGCAACATGCTTGTGTGCACGATATCAAGCTGAACCTAAGATTTCTCATATGAAAGCTGTAAAGCGAATCTTTCGATATCTTAAGGGTACAGCGAATCTAGGTCTTTGGTATCCCAAAGACTCAGGATTCGATCTAACTACATATTCAGATAGTGATTTTGCAGGTTGTAAAATGGATAGAAAAAGCACCACAGGAGGATGTCAGCTCCTGGGTGGAAAGCTGGTAAGTTGGACTAGTAGGAAGCAAAACTCAGTATCCACTTCCACAGCTGAAGCTGAGTATGTAGCCGCTGGAAGCTGCTGTTCTCAGGTCTTGTGGATGAGAAATCAGCTACTAGACTATGATCTTCAGCTCTAAAAAATTCCAATCTATTGCGACAGCACAAGTGCCATCGCTATAGCCAACAATCCAGTGCTACACTCAAAGACAAAACACATAGAAATCAGATATCATTTTATCAGAGATCATGTGATGAATGGTGATATAGAACTTCATTTTATTCCAACTGATATTCAGTTAGCTGATCTATTTACCAAACCTCTTGATGAGACAAGATTCAACTTTCTCATCAACGAGCTTGGAATGCTGAACTTTGAAGGATAAAACCTTCAGCGGTTCACATTGATCAGCGATAGGATAAAATCAACTTGTATAACCCATTCTATCATTCTCTCTCTGAATAAACTTGATTCGCTGATATCAAGGTATGTTTACTCTCTCTGACATATCGCATGTAAATGCAAGATTTCAAAATAAATTGCATCGCTGAATATCTCTTCCTTAACAGCGACTTTTTGAAATTTCTTAAAACCTTCACTGATACTTCTATTCAGTGCTTCATGTTTTCAAAAAGTCCCTGAGTTTTTCAAAACCTCAGAGACAACCAAGAATATGAAAGGACAGTTGTGACGTCATTGCAACGCATAAACCCCGGCACGATTTCTTTCTGACACACGTTTGCACGTTTCGTTCAAACTTCCAATCAAATGCAAACACGTGTCCGTGTCATGATGAAAACCTTTTCCCGCTCAAGGTTTTCTCTCTCTAAAATCTCTATATAAACAACTCTCGATTTATATTTTATCTTTTACGCGATCAAATCTTCCTCCGCAAGAAAGAATCCACTGTTGCATTTGTGCTCTCAAAAACCTCAAGAACTGTTCATCATCTTCGTTATCAAACATCAAGGTTAATATGTTCTTATTTTTTACCAAATGCGTATAACTTGTTTCCGATCTTCTCTTTGTTTTAACAAGATCAAACAAAAGAACTTTGTAAAATGAAATCATTTCTTTCATGGTTTTATGAACACAACCATTTCATGGTTGTTCTTCAAGTTTTAAATCTAAATCTTAAACTTGTTCTTCATTCGTTTCCAGAATCTAATTTCTTCATAGAAAACTGGATAACAAGATTCAATGGGTTTTACATTTCGTTTCAAAATTCATGAAAAACCCTAATCTTCATTAAGACATTTATGTCTGAATGAAATGGACAAAATTCGAACCATCTTAATAAAAATTCTTTCCATATCAAGACAATTCTTATTTGTTAACATCTTTGGTTGAACTGATAATACAGAGAAATGGCAACTTCAAAGATCAATGTTACCGCTGAGAACATCTCCGCTGACTCTGAGGAAGTGGAAATCATCAAAGCCCCTCAGGTTAAGTTCAAGCTGGATCAACTAGATTGGACCAAGGTCAACAACCTCTCTGCGCTTCTCGAGTTTCCTCCTCGAAAGCAAGTCACACATCTGGATGATGCTGTGAATTTCCTGAAAAACTGTTGCATTTCAACAGCCCTGACCATCACACCTCCTGCAAGTCAGCTATTGCTATCCCAGTTCTGGTATTCTGCCAGACACTCTCAGCTACCATCCGCCAAAGATCCCTCCAAAACTATTGACTGCATACTCAGCGATACTGAGTATGGCACAATAAAGATAACCCCCGCAATCATTCGCAAAGCTCTAAACTTTCCCAACGCTACCAAAGAAAAACCTTTCGTTCCATTCCCTGACCATAAAAAGCATGCTGACAGAGAAGAAATCATTTCTTTCCTCGACGCAATGGGTTACATCTGGGAAACTGGAAGGGACAAGAAGCCCGAGAAGAAGCTGACGCTGATAAAGAAGTCCAAAATGCCCAGCGAGATGAATTTCATCTTCGCACACCTGATCAGCTGCATGACAGCGAAGACCGGCTCCTCTGATCAAGCCGCTCAACCTCAGTAGGCTATGGGATACGCACTGCTGAAAGGTCTACATATTGACTGGGCATCTATCATTTATGATGACCTAGTACAAAGAGTAGATTCTGCTGCTGACAGACCTGCATGGGTTCCCTACCCCCGTTTCATCAGCGCCATCTTCCAATATGGCCTGAAGGACAGCTATCCTCAAGAGGGTGACCTGAAACTCTCTCAGGTTGGCCCTAAGGTGCTCGATTTCAACCCTAATTCTTCGACTTCTGTGGCTCCTTCAGCGACAATACCCATCGCTGATACCCCGGCCACACAATCCTCTCCTTCTAAGAAAAGGAAACACTCTTCAATCCCACTTGGTTTCAAAAGGATCAAGAAAACCAAGGAGCAGCCCCAGCAATCCCATGCTGAAGACTCCTCAGCTCATTCTGAAGAGCTGAAGGAAAGTTCCGTGGTACGCTCTGCCACACCCGTTCAAGCCATCCCTCCAATCCAGACTTCAGCGTCTCCAAACGCTGAGGTTAGAAACTTGGAACCTACCCAACCTCCTTCAGTCTCTCCAAAGACTAATGAAGCGATTTTCAGCGAATCCAACGCTGAACTCAGTACCCGAACCCAATTCTTATCCTTCGCTTCTCCCTCCACTCACTTGGACACTCCTCCAAATAACACTGGAGATGCCATCATTCCAGAAGCCACCGTTGACGCTTCTCAAAGAATGATGAAGACAGGACCTGCAGAGATCACCATTCCTCACCGAACTTTTGAGGAAGATATGGAACATTTTTCAGGGATCCACAACTTTGACGAGTTCATCAATCCTCCTGCAGGTACAAATCAACCCATATACACTGTAACTAAACCTGAAACTTCTGAGCTTTCCTTTGTTCACAAGTACTTATGTGTTACAGGTCCTAATTTGGGAGATATCAACGCTTCTCTGAAGTCCGTGGAAACAAAGCTGACAGATCTCACCACCACACTCTCCGACAACTCTGCAGCTGTAACCACCGCTGGAGAAAATTTGACAAACCTGACAACGGTTGTGGAGAAGACGGCTTCCACAGATGACTTGAAGCAAGTTGATAAGACTCTCAGCGATTTCGCTAAGGTGCTCGCTGATATCTACACAGACTACACCTCACTCAAACAATCAGTTTCCTCCATGTCCGGCGAAGTAACAACGCTGAAGACATCGGTTGGAGCACTAGAGGGTGATATGTCTGCTGTGAAGACAAATATTCAAACTCTGACGACTGACTTAGGCTCTGTAAAGACCGACGTTGGTTTGATGAAAACAATGATTGAGGAGCTGCTCAACAAGGCGAGAACTCCTGCTCCTGCACCTGCCCCTGTCCCTGTATTGGAAACTTTCACAGCGACGGATCGCAAAGAGCTGGAAAAGATCAATCCTACTATAACTGGCCTAGAAGTCAGATTAGCAAAGATTGAAAGCTGTGTGGGTATCTCTGGCCAAGAAGACAGAGAGCCTCCCACAGCTGAAGAGTCTACCCATTCCTCCCCCAGTCATCATGAAAAAGAGGGGGAGAAGAGCGCTGAACATACCGAGGAGAAGAGCGCCGAGGATCTTGAAAAGAGCGCTGAAGACCTTTCCCATGATGAATATATCAGGGGAGAGAAGAATGAAGATCTTATCGCTGGACCTCAGGGAGATGAAAACCCTGAGGGAACCGAGAAGCTCGCCTCTGTATCTGAGGGGGAGCAACTCGAAGACGAAGCTGAAGAATCCGAAGCAGAAGATGATGAAGACATCGACATCCCTGATAATGAACCATCCTCCTCTCTAAGGAATGATGATGATGATGACGAAGATGACGATGACTTCTTTGACGTCAAACCTGCCCCAAAGATCAAAGCTCGTAAGGGAATTTCAATAAATGAACCAACAACGGAGTGGACAAAGACAAAGCCCTCAGCCTCTGGCGCTGAGAAAGGCAAAGGCAAAGGCGTCGTTGAAGATGAAAATCTGGCGATCTTGCTTGTAAAGCCGGTTTGTCAGGTACACTAATCATATCTCACTCCATCCCTCCTCTATATGTTCTTCTACCCTAGCCTACACCTGAACATATTTCTCTTTCTCTTTCTACCCAAGTTCTTATTTGTAAGATCGCTGTGTTTCAGCTAGTCCTCTCCCCTGTTTGAGGATATCGCTGAAGGCTCCACAACTGCGACTTCACCAAAAATACCAGCTGCCGCTGAAGAAATAATCCCAATCTTGGATTTGATCTCGGAGACTGATGAACCTGAGGAACAGACTCTCTGTCACAAACGCAGACCTTCCTTAGCTCCTCAAAAGCTAAGAGAAGAAGAACAGAAGAAAAGAGAGGAAATAATAAAGCGATTCGAGGATCAGCGAATCATCATGAGGCGTGATCAACTTCCTTCAGTTCCTCCAAAGTTCTGAATCTCAAAAGCTGAATACAAGGAACACCTCAGAGCTGAACGCCTAATCGCTGAAAGAAAGGAAGCTGAAGAAAAAGACAGAGAATACGCCATCAAGCTTACTCAAGAATTTGTCAAAGACCCCAAGCTGAAACGTGTTCCCATTCAAATCCAACGAAAGCTTTGGGAAGAAGCCCAGAAGATCGTGGAAAAGAAAACTGAAGTTTCTCAGACCACCCTGATCTGGTGTAAAGAGAAAATTCACTTCAGATATCGTCCAGCGAAGATCAACAAGGTATTCATCTCTGGAAGAACCTCTATCGGAGTACCTATTGTTGACATCAAACTTTTCAGAGAAGATGGCCAATCCGAAGCCTTTCGCGCTGACAGTGTAAAAAGGTATGGTCTCTCTGAATGGCTGGAGATGAGGTTAGCTATCTATTCGTCACAATCTAAGTACAAGGATCATTTCGAAAAGCTGATAAACAGACAGATCGACTTGATATCTTCTTGTGTGGACATTCCTCCTCTTCCTGATCTTAAGCTGAAAAGAAAAAGGGCCTCTCCAAAGAAGAAACGTCAAGATTCAAACTCAGGTCCTGTCATACGAAATGAAACTGGAATTGGTTTCTCTTGCGCTAAAGTGCTTGGTCCTGACCCTGATCTATCTGCCCTTGACATTTCTTTGCCACCATGTGAACTTTTCGTCCCTGGTAAAGTCATCAGTAATCCTTATGGAATATTCTTTCTCGACTACGACGGACGTAAATGTTTTCAACGGATCGCTGAGCTTCCAATCACGCCAATCGAACAGCTCAGAGATCTCATCTACTGGTGTGACTTCAGAAAAGACATTCAGGCCCCAACCCTAAAACCCTTGATCTTTGAAGAAGCGCTGAACAAAAGAAAACAAGGCGTAACGGTTCCTGACTGGATGATCCCCACTGAAAAGACCCTTGATGAATTTCTCATTAAGGAAGAACCTCTGTAAGCTGATAAAATCGCCTCTTTCATCTACTTTATCAGTTATCCTTTTGTACTTGTAATTTATTTCGCTCGTACTTGTAATCTTTCCATTTCTCTTTGTAACCTGATTCAAAGTTTTAAAGAAAGATTTCAGCGAATGTACTTTACTCCATCAGTACTGAAAAGATCCTAGAAAACAGTAAAAGGGACAAATATTTTATGAGTTCTTTTTATCCTTATGTTTTCATTAAATAGCAATTTTCTTTGTTGCTATGTCATAATCAAATAGGGGGAGATTGTTGATCCAAACCCTCAGTGATTTGATAATGACCCTCTCTTATATACTTAGTGAAAATTGTAAGTAAACAATATGTATCAGAGTTTCACTATCGCTGATAAGTACTAAGATCTTCCGGTACAGCTGATAGGAACTCTCGCTCTTTAAATTAAACATTCAGCGAACACTGTTCATCATTAATGCTCTGAGTCTGTTCAGTCATTATGATGATCGCTGATAAGTTAGTTGTTTACTTATGATCCCTGAAGACAAGTTTCACGTCAACAAAGGTTCTACGCTGAAGTCGAAGATCAAGCTCAAGAACCAGCGACAAGTCTCCTAATGAACTGATGCGGATCAGCGAAGACTCAGATTTGTCCACTCAACGTGAAGTATCAAGTACAAGACTTCAGCTATCGCTGAACTTTATCATTCGCTGAATAGAAAATGATAATCGCTGAATCAACGAAAGCTGATCATGAAGTCCTCCGTACAAAGTACTTTTGTCTTAACCACCCTTGCACGCCTCCGTACGAAATGTCAGAAAAGAACCTCCGAAAATCTGAAATCGTACAACCACTCTGATACTACACTATTCATCCATACGGCTACTAAGGTTGTCAACCAAGGTCAATGACATGCAACCAACCAGCTGATGACACGTGTAAAGTATATACTGAATTGCATTAAATGCATGCAGTATATAAAGAGATGAACTCACTTCATTTGAAGCAAATTGCTAACTCTGGACAAGTTCAAATCTCTTATCTCAGATAGGTTATTATTAGTAATTTCCTTATCTCTCTTAGTGCAAGAAACCTTAGTGTTCCAACTTGTTTAGATTTAGGTTTATCTTTAATCTTGTCTCCGCAACAAGCTGTAAATTGTTAATGATTTATCAATAAACAATTTAGAAAAGTAAAATCTGTGTGTTTGTATTCAACCCCCCCCCCCTTCTACAAACTTGTATTGGCCTTCGGGACCAACAAAAATATCTCCATGACTTCGGAAATTGAAATATTAAAGTTTCTCCCCCTTTTATTGTGAGCATCATGATCATCAAAAAATTTTCAATTTCAACATTCTCTTTGAGTACCAGAAACAAGCTCCTTCGTCTGAACCGTCAATTCCAAAATATAAGTATCCGAATCTTTTCAAATTCAGATAAAATGAAAGATGTAACCCTGAATCAACGAATGAAACAGTTAAAATGCCTGTAAGTTTCACAAAGCCACTTAGTACAACGGATGTACGTTGGAAAGAAGCTTTTTGATGTTCACTCCTCCAGGGATTCCATTTAATCATCGAAAAACACAATGGAATTTCTGTGAACGTTATGACAAGAAAACATATTCCTTGTGTGTACGTCCTAGTGTAGAAATGATTGACGCAACTTATGCTTGATTAGGCTCAAATTGTATAAATTTTTGAGACAGGAACAAGTTTTCCACGGACTCAATGTGCATGATTGAAGTGCGAAGATGGGGCAAACTTCCTTCTTTTTCAATATCCAAATCTTCCGAATGAAGATTAGATAGCATATGTGCTGCGTCCCCAAGAAAAATTGAATCATTTCTTTGTTAAGAAAGAAATGAGTAGCTGGTAAAGGTTAAATCAAGAGTTGGCATTGGCTCATTGCCTTTTTCAATGATAGTCACCAAAGAATGTGAACCAATCAATAATATGGTTGCCCGACTCAAAAAATGGTTGGTGCAAAGTTCTCTTATTCTTTTATCTCTGTTCTCACACCCTCTTTCTGTTTTTAATCTGCTCACCTCTAACCAAACTCTTTTTTCATTTTACCTCAGCACAATTAGATTACTTAATAGTATGAGTTATCTCCCCAACTCTTTGATGTAGACCCCTCAATCACTCAAGGATAACTTCTTGGGTACGAAACACTGGTTAACGTGAATCCATAGAAGTTCTTTAAGTTCTCACATTGATCCCCATGAAATTTTGTCCTAAAATGATGTGTTGTTCAACAATTTATCTTGAACAAATATAAATCTCAGCTTTTATAATAACATTGTCATTAGAATGAATGCTCCACAAGAATATCATGAAAATTTGAGCATTTGAACAATGAAGATTTCTCACAACAAGAATACAAAAGAATGAAATGAATCTGAAAGACTTGTTTGAGAATCTGACAATGTATCAATCAAATCAAATATGAAAGATAATCATGAAGGATTAGGGTATCAAAGAATTCGATAGTGTTTATATGAACAAGTATAAACAATCTTTGAATAAACGTTTAATATCTCACGCTGAAAGATATATGATGGTCAACAAAATTGAAATACAAACGGGAGTATTACCATCGAAAAATGTTTTATTTTGAGACATGGTAATAACAAAGTCAATAAGAAGCTGAACCGGTGTGTATGAATACTTGAAAATAGAAAAGATAATACACAAGTATTAATCTTTGGAAACACACAGTCATAAATAATGATGTAATCCGATATATACATGAAAAACATTTAAAATCACACTTCTAAATACATAAACTCCATTTGAAATAGGGAAGTGATTTGAACATTTAAGAACACGTTTCTCATACTTGAAATCTCAGATTGAGCTTAGAAGATACTTACAGTCAGATGTTTAAGCACACCCTTAAATCATGATAGACTGATTGGAAATCAGATAAGCTCCCCCTCAAAATCTGCAAAAAAAATCTTAATTGAACAAAATCAATATATGTAACAATCAAAGTCTAAATCAATGAAATACGAGTTCTAAATTGATGTGTTTAGAAGTCAAACATCCAGTAAAAACCGGGTTCTGAACTGAATTATCCAGAAGCAAATAATCATTGAAGGACGAGTCCTGATCTGAAATGATAAGAAGTCAATATCGTTGAAGAACGAGTCCTGATCTGTAATGATCATAAGTCAATAACGAATATAAAAATATATCAACAAGCACAAATATATAAACCAAAAATTATAATATGCATATAGTTCAACATAGGTACTCTTCTTCAAAGTTGCCCACTTTCTTTCTGTTTTCCAGTCATGTGTTTGGTATACTTTAGGCATTATGCACCACCCATGATTAACCTGCAAAACAGATTAAGTAGATTTTGGTACCCAACGGAACTTGGGTCCTGGCTTGTTAAGTGCAGTTCTATTTGAAGGAACTCTGTATGTACCATACCAGTACTTAACATAGTATTTATAAACAAAATCATTAGATCCACAGTAAGAACAACAAATTTGCTTTTCTGCTAACCTAATCAAATGATTTGCAGAATAAACAGGATTAGGTTTAACAAAAGACTTACCTTTAGGAGTATGGTTCTTCTTATTCATCGATGATTTTGGTGCATCCTTTTCAGGAGTTGAACCTTTAACTCTCCAAACAATCTTGACTCTTTTGGAAATAGGATTTTCTGTAGGCTTTGAAATAGAAGCATCTGAATTATCAACAGAATGATTATAAAGGAGATTAGAAGGACGAATCTGATCCTTTGAAAAACCCTTTGATCTGTCCCAATCCTTTTGAATAAACACCATTATGAATTGAACTTGAAGCCGTCTTAAGGGAACATTCAGAACCGGTTGAGTCAACAAGTGGAGTCTGAACAATCGTGCAGGACTAACTTGTTTTGAAACCTCAACTTTAAAGATAACGTCTTCAAGTTCTTTAACTTTGTTGGACAAAACATTTATTTCTTTGGACAACAAATCAAATTTTCTTTGAATTTCAGACATAACCTTCTTCTCCTTCATACATTCTGTAGCTAACTCATATAGCTTTCTTGTCAGTTTCCTTATTTCATTCTGATTTTTTTTTCTTTCATTTGCATAAACATCTTTCACACTTTTTGTTTTAAAATCTTCAACTTTTTTCTTTTCAAACTCTTTTCTTTCTATGTCTAATTCGTTCTCCAAATCAGATATTTTCAGTGAAAGGGCACTAATCTTTGCTTCAAAAGATCTGCGTTCAGTTTTAAAAACAACTTTCTCTTTCTCAAACTTTTCACATTCAAGAATCAAAACTTTCTCTAAATCAGAAACTTGTTTTGAAAGTTTTATGCATTTAAGCTCAAATGCTTTCTTTTCCTCAACTGATTTATTTGAAAAAGCAGAAAATTTATGTATGAAACCATTTCGTTCAGTTGCAAAAAGAGCTCTTTCTTTTCCAAACTCTTCTCTCCCTTTTACAATCTCTAACTTTAAACTAGAAATTTACTTTTCAAAATGATCATTTTCACTTGAAAATATACTTCTTTCATTTTCAAAAGTTAAAAGCTTTTGCTTTAGATCAAGATTTTCAGTTTCCAAAGCCTTTGCTTTTTCCTTAATCTCTTTTATGTCATCTCTTTCTTTCTGAAGTTCTTCTCTTTCCTCTGTCATCACTTGTTCAAAATCAGATATCCACTTTGTCAGCTCAACATTCTTTTCCTCTAAAGAAATCATCAGACTGGCTTTAGATTCACAATCAGATGTCTTTAGATCAACTTGTGGCTTCAGGTCTGAAAGTTGTTGTTGGAGATCTTGATTATTTTTCTCTAGATCACAAACTTTATCTTTCAAAGATTGTAATCTTCTCCTTTTTCATTAATTATATCCTGACGTTTGCCAACTTCTATTTCTAATTTTTGAACTTCTTCTACTAAATATTTTATCTTCAAGGAATCAGTCCACCAATCTGGATATTTCGACATTGTTACCTGAAAATTTAAAAATGAAAGATCGTTAACAGACACTTCGTGAGAAGTAGAATTTGTGTGTACTTTAACAACCAGAGAAATACGATTAAAGTCAGAAATTTTTCAAAATCAAAATTAAAAAAAACAAATTATAAATTTGTCTCCGAAAAAATAACCGGCAAACCCTTTGTTGTGAGACAAGTACTGTTCACTTCCCTTTGTTGTGTGATAAGCACTGTTCACTGCCCCTTGTTGTGCGGTAAGCACTGTTCACGTCCCTTTGTTGTGCGGTAAGCACTGTTCACGTTCCTTTGTTGTGCGGTAAACACTGTCATGCAATTTTGTCTCACGATACTTGTGCGATAAACACTGTTCACGTTCTCTTGTTGTGCGATAAACACTATTCATGCAATTTTGTTTCATGATACTTGTGCGATAAAAACTGTTCACGTTCCTTTGTTGTGCGATACACATTGTTCACTTTATACACTAACATAATTTAAACGACTAGTTTTCCAATAAAAGTATTTTAGGTAATGGTACACCAATATAAAAAATTTCTAATACGCAACATTTTAAAGACAAAGACCCCGATATGAAAATTCTTTCATAAAGTAAACTCAACCCAAAACTCACTCATAACGTGGATAGTAAATAACCCCTAATTTGTGAAAACATAGTTAAAACTTTATATCCCGGAACATCCAAATGGGGTATAGTACTCAACCCATAAATAAAATATGACAATCTATAAATATAAAACGTCACCGAAAACATGGATAATAAAATTCAATACCCAAACAACACCTTTCGGTGACTACGGGAGACCCACTTCCATTGTATGTGGCGGAACACAAAGTTAAGCCACCTATCTATGGAAATAAAACAAAACGCTTGGATTATATTCATAAGACTAATCAAGCTCAACTACTTAAAGCGTACACTGGTGTCATATCAAGCTCAGCTACTTAAAGCGTACACTCATGTCATATCAAGCTCAACTACTTAAAGTGTACACTCGTGTCATATCAAGCTCAACTACTTAAAGCGTACACTCGTGGAGTATGAACTTCAACCCCTCTAGGTCTATACATTGAGTTATCCAAATCCAAGAAGACATACTAGCACATAGGACTTATACCTTACATTGATGTCTATTCAGTGCTACAATGTGGAAAACTAGCGTCCCATCATTGAACATAAAAACCCTGGTGCTTATGGGTCCATAACATTAAGAACTCAAACATTACATGACTCCAAATTAATGAACTGGTGCATTAAAAACATGTAATTCTCAAATAAGTATAAATCATGACCAAAGCTCTACATTGAGCTATCAGAACTATCAGAACTAGACAAATGTGCCCAAAACTCAACATAATAAAAAACCGAACCATAAGCTCGACTACTCAAAAGACCAATTGTTGAAAGTCACAAAATGAAATTAAGCGTAATAACACAAGCTTATGTCAAACAAATATTTCAAATCCATCAATAACCCAAAAACAAGACATTGGGTTGGGACAACCCCTTTTTCCTAGGAACTCACACCATTATATTTTCAAATCGTCCTATAACGTACTATATACATATTTCCAAAGCACACGTCGAAAGAACATTTATTCCGATCTCTATTTATAGGGAAAAACATCAAAATACTTTCATGCATGTTCATTTATTCAAAGCCCAAAATCTCACACATTCGTATTTTCAAAATGTATGATACCATACACCATGCGTATTTCCAACAAACACAAAATGTGCATTTTTACCAAATAATCTCCATTTATGCAATAAATCATCAAAGTGCTTTCATTTGTGTTTCATTTATCAAATTACCCAAAAATCCCAAATGTCGGTGTTTTACAAGGGTTGTAAAGTCAAACACATCAAATAGTCAAAACCCATTAAATAACTCAACATTTTGATAATTTTATGCAAACCCCACAAACACTTTAAAATGGAAATTTTTTGGCATGTACAACATTTTCACAAGTCAACTTGAACTCACCTTGCTAGATTTAGGCTAAATCTAGATTTTCCCCAACTTGAGCTCCTTTGAAGAAACTTGGATCCTCAAGCCAAAACTTCCAAAAGACCTAGATCCACAAGTTTCCAACCGTAAAAATTCATATCCAACCACTTTGAATCGTTTATCCAAACATATTACATCAAATTCTCCATTTAGACCCAAAACCCCAATTTGACCTAACTTTTCACAAAATAATCCAAACTGAAATTGGAGAAGTAAAACATTAGGAAATCATCAATGGAACATTTATAACTCGTAAAGAAGTTTAGAAATTGAGGGGTGAACTTACCACTTAGGTTTCGATGAAAACCTAGGAAAGCCTAGTTTTCCTTGAATATGAGGATGGAGATGATGAATTCTTGATCAATACCTCCATTTTCTTAGATTAATGATGAAAGAACACATTTGTTTCCATGAAAAGCTCCAAAAATTAGCTAGGGTTCGTATGGGGTGAGAGGGAACTAATATGGGAGAGAATATGGAGGGTTTGAGAAGTGGGAAATGATAAAAAAAAGGCTGAAAATCGCCTTTTTAAGGCCCTGGTATCCCATAGGCGATTGTGACAGTGTCACAATCGCTGGCACAATCCGACGGGTTGTTATTGGGTTAGAAATTATATTGTCTTAAAGTTGTGGGCTGAAAATGTAAATACCCCAAAAGGGTATATAAATTTAATTTCAATTCATGTTTTAGGTTAATCATTCCAATTAGCATATTATAGCTGTACGCTTGATTGTAAAACTATATGTTCTATAATACAATTGGATGATGTTGTTTTGATCAATCTTTATTGTTATTATTTGATTATTGTTTGATATTGCACAATATGGCATCCACAATTGGTATCAGAGCAGATAGATAAAGGATTGATTCAAAGTATTCATTGATTTCTGGAAAAACGACGTTGTAAGTTTCTTTACTTCTGAGTTTGCATTGATTTCTGCAAATTATGGAATTCTATTCATGCCACTGTGTTCCTTTACGCATTTAATTGAGTTTGGTTAAGTTTCATAGGAAAAATCAGAGCTTTGAACCGTTTATTCATCAAAATCGATTTTTTTCATGTTTCTTGTTGTGTTCTTAAAAATCTTCAATTTTTCTTCAAAAAAAGTGTTTTTAGGTTGAATTCGATTTGGGTATTAGTGTTTTTGGGTTTCTTGTTGGTCTAACAATTCTCAGGAATCTAAATCTTCAAGCAAAATCTACTTTCGATCCGAACTCTTCGCACATAGAGCTTTTCCGAACGCGGCTTAAATATTTTCTAGGTAAGTCTTTCTTCTGGATAAATTAGTTTTTCCGATACATATTGTCCTGACAAGTTACCGTAACCACTTTCCGGACATCCTTTTTCGAATCATCTCCAATTTCCGGACAGTCTAATCCGGATACTCACTTCCGGACATTACTTTAGGAATCCACACCCGTCACTTCACACTTCCGGATCTTTATCTGGAATTCACATCTTTTTCGAACCCTCATCCTGTCCGAAATCCGACACGTATCCGAAAAAGACTCTATCCGGAATTCCTATCATTTTCCGGACACACTTTATCCACATTAAAACCTTTCCGGATCTCTCTCATCCGTATTCCTACCCGGACTTCTTCTGTATAGTGACCATTTTTCCTGTTTTTGCATATCTTTAATTTTTGCTTAATTAGACTTGCGTTAGGACACTCCCTAGTTTTCCTTACGATAGACCACTACTTTGAATCCTCACCTTACTATATCACGGTCATCTAAGCACAAAGATGTCTTCTCGAGATGCTCTTGCGATTGACATCCACTCCAAGCCTCCGATTTATACCGAGGCGAATACAATCAATGGCGGGACCGATTCATGATCATCATAGAATCCAAGGACCTCTACCTACATCTTGCAGGCCTTGGAAGAAGGCCCACAGCCGACTCCAATGATGGACGTCCCTGCCCAAGCCAGTGGTGCTACAGCAGCTCGAGCACCAAAGAGATGTGATCAAATGACTGAAGAGGAACATCATAGATTTGATGGCGAAAACCTCGCGAAGCGATATCTTGTTCAAAGTCTACCG
The DNA here is from genome assembly GCA_033807775.1 of Saussurea involucrata. Taxonomy (NCBI): domain Eukaryota; kingdom Viridiplantae; phylum Streptophyta; class Magnoliopsida; order Asterales; family Asteraceae; genus Saussurea; species Saussurea involucrata. The sequence continues at coordinate 33,357,171 of CM066316.1, forward strand.
AGGAAATCTACACTGCGATAGACTGCTACAAAGACACGTCAAAAGGCATGTGGGATCAAGTAGCAAAAATGATGAGGGGCATCAAGATTGGAGACCAATTGAAGACCAACAGCTGTATCACTCTCTACGACAACTTCAAGTATCGAAAAGGAGAATCTCTGACTGAAACCTACGAACGGTTCTGCTTGCTCCTGAATGATCTCCAGAAGAACAACATCCTAAGGTCCAATACCGAGAATAGCATCAAGTTCTTGAACAACCTCCAACCCGAATGGAGAACCTTCACCTCTCACATCCAACACAACCACATCATGGAACAAATCCCCATCAACGAGCTCTATAAAATGCTTATGCAAGATGAGGACGAAGTACTAGATCTGATGTGCACACAGAAGTCAGCTGGTAAATATCAAGTCGACCCACTGGCCCTTGTATCTGACAAACGAGGCAACCAGTCTAGCTGTAGCTCAAGACACGCACATGCATCAAGCGAGTCTGAACCTGAGAAATAGGAACAAGAAGAGATTGATTAAGATTCCGAACTGAATGATATCAAGAAAGCCATGGATTTCATCTCCATGTAAATTATGAACAAGGCATTCTTTAAGAAACCGTCTTCCAACAAATAGCGCTATTCGACCACTCCCCACAAGCGCCATGATTATAAAAAGAAGTCTGAGGGCAAAAAGAGATCAGAAGAGGCCCTACACCCTGATCATAAAGAGAAGCATGAAAGCAAGCCCGAGGTGAACACCAAAGATGAGCCAGTAAAGTGCTACAACTGTGGCAAATTGGGTTATTTCGCCAAAGAATGCATAAAGCTAGTCGTTTGCAATGCTGAGTACAACAAGAACAAGTTGCTTTTGGCCCAACAGAAAGAAGCAGGGAAAGCATTGATGACCGAAGATGATCACTGGCTGAACCTGTCTGATGATGAAAATACAGAAGATGCTGATGCCCACCTGTGCTTCATGGGCAACCACACAACTCCTCCAGACCTCCGAGAATATTGTCAGGTATGTGCTCCTATTCATCAAGCCTTACTTGATCAAATGCAACTCTTGTTCAAAAGGAAGAGTCCTAAAAGCTTGGCACTTCAAATAGATAATAACGAGATTCTTGCAAAAATAAAGGATCTTGAGCTAAAGTTTTACAAACGTGGCCAAACTGACCAAACAATCCATCTGAACAAACCAAAGGATTTCAAGTATTATAACTATGAATGGGGAATAGGATATGACAACCCTCATTATCTGAAGAAAATCTTATCCTAGGTGCCTACTCTATATGAATTCAATTTTCTAGGCCTCGATAAGACATATCCCCAATATAAAATCAGATGGACAGAGCCAATTGATGAAAAGGATAAGGAACTGGAGGAATTATAAAGAAAGAATACTGTTAAGATGCAAATGCCTTTCACATACGAAACTCTTAATACATCTTACAAAACAAACAAGTCCAAATATATTTCAAATGACTACATTGACGGCTATGCAGTTGCCCGAACCAAAGCATCCTCTATCAAGGATAAGGTCCAAACAATTGAACCTAAGAAAAAGAAGGACGAGTTTAAAAGCTATGTGCCACCTCTAGCTTTAGAAAAGAAAATAGTTCAGTTAGAGGAGTCATTTGAACAAGAACGAATTAAATTTCAAAAGGAAAAACAAGAACTTTTATCCAAACTTGAGTGTTCCATTTCCACGGAAATGGAATCTGTATCTGGTTAGGAAAAGGAACTCCTTCAGACATAAATCAGTCGGCTCACATCTAAAATGTCTGCCTTGGCAACAGAAGTAATGCAAGAGCAAGTAAGTAAGACCGAACTTCAAAAGAAGTTTGACCAACTTCAAAAAAATAAATCGTTTTTTCTAAACCCTCCTCTACCTCATCAGATACATCTTCCTGTAAGGCTTTTTTGGGAAATACTTCCTCAATTTCTTCCAAAAAGGTAAAAGAACCTCAAATGGAGCGTTTTAAAAAGAATCTTGACTCTGATTTCTAAACAGCTTCCGCACCTGATTCTTCGCAAAATACAATTCCAACTTGTCCCCCACCTTATTTGACCAATGATATTCCGTCCGAGGGTGAACTTGATTTTTCTACATTCATGAGTTCTAATGTCTGTTCAGATGATGAGTTTCCAAAGTTTGAATTTGATCAAATCCTTCCAAGCCACCCTGATTTTCTTCCACAAACACATGAACGATCGGTCACTTTTTATAAGGGTGAATGTTCTACATCCGACCCTCAAAACCATTCCGTGAACAATATTTCCAAAAACAAATCTAAATCTAAAAGATGTTCACAAAAACGGAAAAAGACCGGTCGCTCACAAAATAGACATCCTTACTACTCGAGCTCTTCTGACTATGAATTTAATGATATTTCAGATAAAAACGGTCGGGGCAAAACGATCAAACAAAAGTGGGTTGCGAAAGGATCTAAAGCGAACAAGTTGCAGACAGAGTCATTTAATTCAATTTTTAACTCTTGGACAAATAATAATAATCGTGACGTAATTAATTCAAGTACTATTGTTGAGCAAGTTGTTTCTTTTTCGTTAAAGATTTATTCTATTTAGCAATTACCTCAGTTATCTCATGATTGTGTTTGTTGTTCCAATCGTGGTTTGAATGACTTTGTTGACAAAAATTATGCATCTGATTGGTTTGGTTCTTATCATGTTTAGAATTCTCGTACTATGTTTAATACACCCAAGCCCAAACGTGAACCCACTTCTAAATGGGTTCCTAAGACAGGTGTTACACCTAACCCCCATGACCTATTTTCATATGGGTACCTAAATCTGCTTAATTCTTTTTGCAGACTGTCATGTGTGGTATTTAGATTAATGCTGCTCCAAGCACATTACCGGAAGGTGGGAGCTTCTCACGAACTTCACCGTCAAATTCTGTGGCAATGTGAGATTTAGGAATGACCACTCTGCGCTAATCCTGGGTTATGGAGACATAATACAGGATCAGATCACTATCAAGAAGGTTTCATATGTTGAAGGTTTAGGTCACAACCTGTTTAGCATAGGTAAGTTATGCGACAATAACTTAGAGGTCAACTTTAAAGCCAAGAGGTGCAACGTCCGCACTGAAGACGGAAAGGAGCTATTAGTTGGGATGCGCAAAACTAACCTCTACACGATTGACCTCTCCTCTTTGAAGACGGACGAATCTGTGTGTTTGATGTGAAAAGCTAACTCTCAGCAAACCTGGATATGGCATCGTAGATTGTTGCGCTTGAACTTCAAGAACATCAACAAGTTGGTGCTAGGCGGACACAAGTGTCTAGATCCCTTGAACTCATTCACATGGATCTTTATGGACATATGCATGTTCAGAGTATCAACCACAAGAAGTACGTCCTGGTCATGGTCGATGATTTCTCACGGTACACATGGGACAAGTTTCTCCATTCAAAAGATGAGACCTCGGAGCTGATCATCTCACATCTGAAGACTATGCAAGTGAATCTCCGACAACTAGTGTAGACCATCCGGATAAATAACGATACAGAATTCAAGAACCGCACGCTGGATGAATACCTCACCTATGTACGTATCACCCATACCTTCTCTGGCGCACGTACTCCTCAGCAGAACGGAGTAGTGGAAAGGCGGAATCGTACCATCGTAGAAGCCGCTCGCACCATGCTATCCCAATCCAAACTACCACTGTTTCTCTGGGCCGAGGTAGTTGCAACCTCCTACTACACATAAAACCGATCTATCATCAACGTGCGGCTCAACAAGACGCCTTACGAGATCATCAACAACCGCATTCTGAACATCAAGTACTTCCATGCTTTCGAATGCACGTGCTTCATCATGAACGATAAGGACGATCTCGGGAAATTCAGCCCTAAAGCGGATGAAAGAGTGTTTATCGGATACTCTACTCAAGCACAAGTGTTCCGCGTCTACAACAAACGCACCAAGACCGTCATCGAGAGTGTAAACATGACATTTGACGAAGTGGCTGACTTGGCTTCTGAACAACTTAGTTTAGAACCCGTTTTAACTGGTGTGTTAGCTTCCAAACATTCTAGTTCGGGATCTATATAAAATCCGGTGAATTTAAATCATGCCTTTACGTCAAACTCACATATTTATGATTTATATTTACTTTTCAAGCATTTTTATGATGAATATTTTTCTCAGGTTAAAGCAAATGCTATTATGAATAACTGGGTTGGAGCTGCGCAAATCGAGGATTCTGCTAATCTTACGGGTCCGTCAACATCGATCAGTTCTCTATCCACTTCTGCATATACCCAAGACTCCCAATGCTCAAGTGATGCTACACCTGAAGCTGAGCCTACACCAGAGGCTGCTGTGAACGCACCGGAAGCTGCTGTGTTGAGAAAGAATGGGAAGTTCATACACATTCTCTGAGGTCGACTTTCAACATCTGAAGATAGATGACTTTGAATTAATGTATCATCATTTCAGAAACCTCCAGATCCGCAAGTACAATATCCAGATAGCCCTGAACGCCATTAAAAGATTCATGCATCGTCAATACCTCTACTACAACATGTTTGATTTGCAGCTCACGTTGGAAAGCCACCAACCGATTGTGAATGTGTGAAGACCGAACAACCAGTTGTCCAATATCAACGATTATCTGTTCTACACCATTCTGAAATAACTTGAGTTTGGTGTGATTTACAAAAATCATCTAAATGAGAAAAGATTTCTGAGATTTTCTGAGATTGCAAAATATCTGATGGAACTTTGAAGGTAAAATAGATTGCAACTCAACTAGATTCATCGGGAAAACAAATGAGCAGTAGTTGGTTCTCAAATGCCATCATCTGATGATTAGAGCTCTTGAAGAATTGGATGATCGAATCGAGTTCTGGAAAGCCATGAGAAGAATAGAGACATATCTGGGATTGTGTCCGAGAAACAGGCCTATCAGACTGTGATGACAATTGCTGAAGACGCTTGTTCCAAACTTTAATCCAAAGGGGGAGATTGTTGGGTTAGAAATTATATTGTCTTAAAGTTGTGGGATGAAAATGTAAATACCCCAAAAGGGTATATAAAGTTAATTTCAGTTCATATTCTAGGTTAATCATTCCAATTAGCATATTATAGTCGTACACTTGATTGTAAAACTCTATGTTCTTCAATAAAAATGGATGACGTTGTTTTGATCAATCTATATTGTTATTATTTGAAAATTGTTTGATATTGAACAATATGGGATCCACAGTTGTACCGAGAGTTTTTGGCATCCGGCGATTGTGACATGCTATAAAATCTATGATTTAATCCAAAATCTTATTTTCATATTTGTTTTAAAATATCGATACCTTCCAAAGATCGGGGTGTTACATAACATAAAACGAAGTTATGAATAAGGTATCATATATTTCTTTAATAGTTACAAACTCACACAATGAATCAAACTCGTGCTCTTTCGAAAATTCAATCTTTGGTCATTAAAACGATATGAGAGGAAAATCTCCACATGTGGATCCCAGATTAGTGCAATTTGAATAATAATCAATCAACAATAAAAAAATTCAGAGTGAAAGGTTGTCATCCATATGATTGGTTACAATACGTTCACAGAGGATATGCAATAAGAGTTTATGAACGATTAACCTAAACTCTAAAGATAAATTAACTTTATATACCTAGGCCTATGACAATCAAGGCCTAAGCCCATAAACTCTAATAAGCCCAATTCACAATTATAGGCTTTTACAAATAATATAAAACTCTTTATATAACTTTCTATCTTATAGGACATTTATGGTCCTAACACCACAAGACTTGTAACTACATGCAATAGAACAATTCGTGTGTGTTCAAGATCATGGTTTAAAATTGTGAATTCAAGTAACAATGGATTTGACAATGAATCTTGTATAGAATGATAGAAAGATACAATATTATGAATGAGATCCACTTTCTCTCTCTAGATTCTTTTTAACAAACTCTGGTGTTGCTTGTCTTCATGTGTTTCCAAGCTCCCCCTTGAATAAAGCTCTTATTTTCAGTTTCAACTTTATCACCAGATTCAATGAACAATAACCTCGACTGAGTGCACGAAACGCAACTTTCAACTGTAGAATCTCAACACATTCGATAAGCACACACGAAGGATAATGTGCGAGTTACGTGACATTCCACAGTGCATCTTCAGTTGAAAATAAAGAATCTGTCTTTGAATTGCGAGTTGAATTTGCTTTAAAAAAATTCAGAACTTGTCAAATGCTCAAAGAAGGAAATATTAATTTGTAGCGAACACCACTTGATAAGGGATGAGAAGAATAGATCATTTGTAAACAGTTTGAACTCTTTTCGGAATTGATCAAATAGCAATTACTCCCCCCCTCAATTTTTGCTAACTCCCCCTGTAATAACCGGAACCTTATCGTAAAGGAAGTGGATGTTTAGTGTAATTTTGATGGAAACTCAAGTTCAAGGGTCTAAGCGCAAATAAAAGAAATGGACCAGTTTGCAATAAAGGAAAGTAATAAAAGACCCTAAAACCCTATTTTCATCTTGTTAGTAAGAATGGAGGCTGGAGAGAGAGTACACGGATTTTGGAAGATTGATCAGAGTGCAATTGCAAGGAAATCGAGAAGGGTGTTGGATTAGATGTGATCTCTACATCAATATTCATCAAGGTAACCTCAAATTCTCTAACTCTTATTACTGATTATGGTGGAATTTCATGCTTAAAAGGTTTTAGAACAAATGGGATTAATCGATGGTGGGATTTTGATAGAAATGGGTTTATGGATGCTTAGTTAATGATATGAAGGATTAAAACCGTTTGGGTTTGGGGATTAAACATAAAGGGGTTTTCTAACCACACAGTGTGGTTATCCGGAAAATCGCTAGTGTCCGGGTAAGTTTAAAATCCAGAAATGAGTTATCAGGACGTGGTATCCGGAAATGGGGTATCCGGACGTGGTATCCGGGAATGAGGTATCCGGACGTGCTATCCGGAAATAGAATCCGGATGGGTTATCCGGAAATTTGTTTCGGGCACTGTTGGTTTTAACTTTCGTGAGTAGTCGAGCTATATGTGAGGCGAGTTAAAGGGGTTTTAAGAGAGAGTTGAGGGTAAATCTCAAGGGATGAGCGGGTGACTTATCATTCTCTTATATTTTATCGTAGGTGGTCGGTTTGAAGAACACATGCGTATGTGAGAAGGAATTAAGCGAGGACTGCAGGTGAGTTTTATAACTGAAAATGTGTTAGCTTATGTATCATTTTAAACGCGTGAGATGTTATGAAACAACATGTTTTATCTTTTCTATGAAACTGCATGTTTTGATATGTTTGAGGAAGTGAAGATACTATGTATGCATACATTCGGAAGTGGGCATGTTATGGCTAAGTCGGGGGGTGTGTCCCGACAATGCTCTTACCGGGGGGTGTGTCCCATTTATGCCATGAAGGGTGTGTTCTAGTTAAGGCAGTGTGAGACTGACACGTTGTCACAGGTGTGTGTGACCTCAATGTGCCATTAACATGCGTAGTTCTTGCGTTTGAAAGTTTGAATGTTTTAAAGTTGGGAAATATTTATAAATGCTCATCAACTATTTAAAAAGTTTTATGTGGTGCGGATGTTTTTTTTAGAGGGAACTCACTAGACCTCATGGTCTAACCCTCGTTTTTCAAAAACTAAACCATTTTCAGGTAAGCGCTTAGTAGAAGGCTCTAGTAAGGGCAAGGAGAAGGCGTGAGCGTGAAGTTTTGGTCTAGAAGGAAGTCATTATATTTAGTATGCCAAGCCTAGTACTTTAGAAATCTCGGTTGTGTAATAGGTTGTTTCCGCAAACCTTGTGTTGTACTCGTATGTTTGAGATGGTATTTTGAGGCCGTTTTGGCGAGTTATTTATTTTAATGTCATTATGCTTTATTGTTTGAGTTGGGTTGTTACAGTTGGTATCAGAGCCATAGTCTAAGGGATTTAGGTGATCGGATGAGCCTAAACTTAAACTGTGGAGTGGAGGGGGACACGTCTGAGATATAGGAAGTTATTTGAGAAAACCTTGATCATCGAGAATCATGATGGGGTAATGAAGACTATCATCTAAGGTAAATTTGAAATTTCATCTGCCCAATGTAATTGCAAATTTACAAGTGCATGAGGGTACTCATTTTCTCTTGGCAAGAAGGTCGTTGGGTGTGGTAGTATGTTGTGGGTTCTAACCTTGCAAGTATAGCAAAGAGTGGATGTTTTGTGACAGATCGCTTATGAAGTAGTGTTTATACCCTCTAGAAGAAGTGTTGTTCGGAATGTTTTTGAGTCGATTAGAGGTAAAACTTCTTAGGTTCGAAGGTGATGAATGACTGATAATAAGGATAAACTCATAGTTTCTAGTGAGTCCCCATTCTTGGAGTTGATGTGACGATCAGTTCGGACAAGAAAAGAGGACTGGGTTAGGGTTTTGAAAGCTTTAACTCTAGATCGGGTAAAGGAAGTTAGCCTATGACTCTCCAGTACAACAGTAGAGTGGCAAGGATGTTGGAGGGAAGATATCGGGATTAGATTGAATTATTGGAATAGCAGAATGTGAAAAATTGGTGGTTTATTTTAATGTCGTTATGCTTTATTGGTTTTAGCAGAATGTGAATTATTGGAATAGCAGAAGGAGAAGGCGTGAGCGTGAAGTTTTGGTCTAGAAGGAAGTCATTATATTTAGTATGCCAAGCCTAGTACTTTAGAAATCTCGGTTGTGTAATATGTTGTTTCCGCAAACCTTGTGTTGTACTCGTATGTTTGAGATGGTATTTTGAGGCCGTTTCGACGAGTTATTTATTTTAATGTCGTTATGCTTTATTGGTTAAGTTGGGTTGTTACAGTTAGTATTAGAGACATAGTTTAAGGGATTTAAGTGATCGGATGAGCCTAAACTTAAACTGTGGAGTGGAGGGGGACACAACTGCGATATAGGAAGTTATGTGAGAAAACCTTGATCATCGAGAATCGTGACGGGGTAGTGAAGACTATCATGTAAGGTAAATTTGAAATTTCATTTGGCCAAAATAATTGCAAACTTACAGGTGCATGAGGGTACTCATTTTCTCTTGTCAAGAAGGTCGTTGGGTGTGGTAGTATGTTGTGGGTTCTAACCTTGCAAGTATAGCAAAGAGTGGATGTGTTGTAAGAGATTGCTTATGAAGTAGTGTTTATACCTTCTAGAATAAGTGTTGTTTGGAATGTTTTTGAGTCGATTAGAGGTAGAACGTCTTAGGTTCGAAGGTGATGAATGACTGATTAAGGGTAAACTCATAGTTTCTAGTGAGTCCCCATTCTTGGAGTTGATGTGACGATCAGTTCGGACAGGAAAAGAGGACTGGGTTAGGATTTTGAAAGCTTTAACTCAAGATCGAGTGAAGGAAGTGAGCCTATGACTCTCCAATACAACAATAGAGTGGCAAGGATGTTGGAGGGAAAATATCGTGATTAGATTGAATTATTGGAATAGCAGAATGTGAAAAATTGGTGGTTTATCGACCTGTAGGGGTCAAATATTGAAACCGTATGATTTGTAAATCATTGTTCAAGACGAGAACTGTCTGGGGTGGTCAAGCAAGTAGGTTGTTAAACACCTGTACAGTAAGTTGTTGCAAGGCGAGAGAGCGATCGTTGGTCAAACGTAGAGTACCAATGATAAGTTGTGTGGGTACAATGGTTGACCTTGTTAGAGTAAATAGCTTTCAATTGCAAGTTAAGTTTCATGCATTGTGTCTTTAAACATTTACATGAGCTCTTTCATGATTAAAAGTAGATGCGTAATTAACGAATTTCTTGTTTTGGAAATAAGTCGACGCGTGCAAGCGTGTGTTTAACGAAAAAGACAAACCTATTTACGTTGCACAATAAAAAAATTTGAACTTAGTGATTTGCGAATTTTATCGTCCTTTTTCATGTTGAGATAATCTTTGTTGCGAAAATCATGGAAACGTTTGACTGCAAAGCTTTTATAACCAAAATGAGTATTGACACGTTGATATCATATAAAGGAGGGTGGGAGCCGACTGATTTACTTCGTGTAAGTGATTTCGTTCAGAAATTTTCTAGTCGTATAGGAAAGGTTTCATGCAATATGTTTCTGTTGTAATAAAATCGTTTTGGTTGGTCAAGATTTTGTTTTACCAAAACGTTGCATGCAAATGATTCTCGAGATCGTTGTGCATGACATTGAAGTTATGAGAGTGTTGGGTCATGTGTACTCAAGTTGTTTTCATGAAGGCTATGGACTCACTAGGTTGTGGAGGTTATTGAATTTAAAGATAAGGAAGGGGTTCGAGAGTAGAGATGTGTCGGTCAAGCCGATGGCGGATGATTTGTGATCTTGGTATTCTTATTAAGGAAGAGAGGTGAATAGTGGAAATGTCTGAAATAGACTTTGGTATTGTTTGTATTATGGTAGCTTATACTCTTGTTCGGTAACTTGAGAGGCGGTTGTCGGTGGATGGTTGTGTCCGGGGGAAGGACTTGAAGTCGTCAAGGTATTGATATTAGTAACTCGCTTTATGTAGCTTTGGGATGCATTGATGAAATATTGTCGGCGTTGAGCCTGAGAATTTGGGGTGGTCTTGTAATTTTGACCTCGCACCAAGTAAGTCTTGATTTTTCTTCAAGTGAGGGCGACGAGGTGTAAAGTTGATTATGATACATTGGAAGAAGTAGGTTTCGTTAGGACCCTTGTTGTCGGGAAGGTTATAGAAGCATAATCCTGTCGTCTATTGATGTTAAAGTCAGCAACTATTTAAGATGCCTGAAGTTGAAGGCATTGTAAAGAGGTTGAAATTTGAGAAAATCACCTTGGTGTGTAAACGTAGGTCATCGGGAAAGATGTATACTTTCATGATGTTGGACCACCTCGTGTGGGCGTCATGAGTGTGGAAGATTGCTAATTGGACGAGTTTTTCCCTGCGAGATTTTGGCGGTTCGTAAAAGGATGAGGTAATTAGCATGACCGAAGTGGGTGCATTGATTATATCGAACTGTAAGGGAATGTGCATTGTCGTTTGGAATGGTTTCTTGGAGATAGCAATGAACTGACAAGGAACGAATTTTTTGAGTAATTGAAATCGTGGGTTGTGGTTCATCTAGATTCGGGGAAAGACAAAGTCGTGAGATAGACTTGGTTCCCATATTTATTCAGGTGAATATGAAGGCAAGATTGATTAGGTGTACAAATGACCGTGAGAACCTTGTCTGCGGTGTGATGTTGGGAGTGGAGATTGTGTGGATAAGTTAGTGGCATCTTTTGCCAAGGTAGACGTGCAAGTCAGTGATATGGTAATGTGTTGTTAAACAAGGATAAGCACAGATGGAAGTCTTTTTTTCGATATTTCGGATAAGTTATACAAAGTATTAATCATGTTGTTGGGATGCATGAATTGTAAGTTAGCGTTGTGATATGGCTATTTTCAGAATAAAAGGGTGGAGCGGTAGTTGGTGGTTATCCAAAAGAGGAACCATGTGCTTTTTGGTTGTGTAAGTCGCTGAGTGAGTTTATTTTGGGATCATTGAAAGATTCATGAAGATGTTGGATTGGTAAGTTTAGGATGTGGTGTAGTAGATACGGAATCTTTGGGGAATGTGAATTGTTCCTTGTGTATGAAGGAATATTCTGAGAAGGTAACGATTTGGGGGACAAGAAGTGTGTGGTGGCTTCAAACATTGGGTGTTGTTTTGGGATGACTCCATTGTTTTTACTCGAGCGAGATTGGTCGTGAAACCATTTGGTGAGGCATAGCCATGTATATGTGCTATCGGCGCGTCGGTGTGGTCGGAAAATTAGAGTGGGCAATGTTCCATACTAGCCGGAGGAGGTAGAGATGGCATGTTGAAATGAGTGAGTAAGTTGGAATTATGAAGTTTGGTTAGTGACACCTGAATTGTGGAGCAATGTTTGCAGGTTGCTATTATCAAGTACGTGAACTCCTGGTGGGGGTGTGATAAAAAGGATTTGTGTGTTTTTAGTGGTTCAAGAAGAAACTAACTTGTGTGGTTGGTCGAAAACATGCACCTGCTGGTGAGCCGTTCTTCTGGAGGCATGAATGATGTTTTCGAGAAGACATTGGAAAGGTAGTGGAATGTGGCGCTCGGAATGAAGGACCATTGGTTTAGACGTCATATTGTCGTGGGAAAGGTCCCAAGTGTGCTTGTCGTTTAGTGTTGAGCCCATGGGAGTAGTTATGCGTTAACATGGTCACTCATTATCGTTGAGCGAATGAAACTTGAATTTATTTCATATATGGTTGGACGGTTGTTGAATCCGGTGAGAATTTAAACGTGTCTTCAGGATTTGTTCAGCGTGGATTTGGCGGATACTATAGATGATGGATGGTGGAGGTTTCCTACCATTAGCTATGTATAAGTGTGGGGTGTTGACGTGATGGTAGCGTATGAATATTTGGTTTACATTGATGAGTAGTAGTCAATATTTCGGGAAAGAAAGTACTACTTGTGTTAGACGTAAGTCGTATTGGGGAAGTAATCTAGAATTGTATGTTATCTGATGGAGGAACTCTTGACTGTGAGTTTATTGGGATATTCAAGGTTGGCATTGTGCCAAGTTGGCAAGTTGAGTGCTTATATTTTGTAAGGGATCCATGTTATCGTAGCATGGAATTCACCAAAGTCCCTTCTTCTAAGGAAGTGAATTTGTACGATAAAACCTTGATCAGACGCGTTTAAAACCGTGAGTCCAGGTGTGCGGACAAAGTGGACAATATGTGGTACGGTTGGCCTGGAATGTTGCGATGGTATAGTTTATTGGAGAGGTTGCAAATACGTCACACGAGGTAACCCGTCGTATGAAAGTGGTGGTTAATTGAGGGGCGGTGCCGAAGGATCAGGTACGACTATAATGTCAATCAGAATGGTTTGGGCAGCTGATTGGGCTAAGTTGATTAGTTTTAAAAGCATAAGACTTCTGAGCCTTGAGTTTGAGAAGGGGCAGTTGATGCGGAAGACGTCCCCATAGAATGGGGGGTGGATTCGAGTGAAAGGTGGAATTGGTCCACGTTTCCTTTGGAAGGTGGAATTGGATCCGTCGAATTATGGAAGGTGTTGGAAGGATAGTGTATGATCTGGTTGTGCTCAATGAGACTTTGGAGAATTCACAATGTGTTTCACGTCTCTATTATAGAGAGCAATTATTGGAAGTTGGATTGACGATAACTCGAAAAGAAATGCAAGCGATAAGAAGTTGACTTTCGTCATAGGGTCGAGGACAATCATTGCCCGTAGAGTCAAAGAGTTGAGGACCAAGGGGATTGACCTTGTGGGGGTATCGTGGCGTTATCACCAAAGGACCGGAAGCAACTTGGGAGATAGAGGCGGACACGAGGTCCAAATACCCAAGCTTGTTCGATGATGGAATTCTGAGGACGGAATTCTTTTGAGGGGGAGGTATTGTAATAACCGGAATCTTATCATAAAGGAAGTGGATGTTTAGTGGATTTTTGATGGAAACTCAAGTTCAAGGGTCTAAACGCAAATAAAAGAAATGGACCATTTTGTAATAAAGGAAAGTAATAAAAGACCCTAAAACCCTATTTTCATCTTGTTAGTGGAAATGGAGGCTGGAGAGAGAGAGAGAGTAGACATATTTTGGAAGATTGATCAGAGTGGAATTGCAAGAAAATCGAGAAGGGTGCTGGATTGGATGTGATCTCCACATCAATATTCATTAAGGTAGCCTCAAATGCTCTAACTTTTATTACTGATTATGGTGGAATTTCATGCTTAAAAGGTTTTAGAACAAATGGGGATAATCGATGGTGGGATTTTGTAGAAATGGGTTTATGGATGCTTAGTTAATGATATGAAAGTGGTTTGGATGAAAACCTATTGATTTTGAAGGATTGAAACCGTTTGGGTTTGGGGATTAAACTTAAAGGGGTTTTCTAATCACACAGTGTGGTTATCCGGAAAATCGCTAGTGTCCAGGTAAGTTTGAAATCCGGAAATGAGTTATCCGAACGTGGTATCCGGAAATGGGGTATCCGTACGTGGTATCCGGAAATGGGGTATCCGGACGTGGTATCCGGAAATGAGGTATCCGGACGTGGTATTCGAAAATGGAATCCGAATGGGTTATCCAGAATTTGTTTCGGGCACCATTGGTTTTAACTTTCGTGAGTAGTCGAGCTATTTGTAAGGCGAGTTAAAGGGGTCTTAAGAGAGAGTTAAGGGTAAATCTCAAGGGATGATCGGGTGACTTATCATTCTCCTATATTTTATCGTAGGTGTTTGGTTTGAAAAGCACATGCGTAAGTGAGAAGAAATTAAGTGAGGACTGCAGGTGAGTCTTTCTAACTGAAAATGTGTTGGCTTATGTACTATTTTAAACGCGTGAGATGTCATGAAACTACATGTTTTATCTTTTCTATGAAACTGCATGTTTTGATATGTTTGAGGAAGTGAAGATACTATGTATGCATACATTTGGAAGTGGGCATGTTATGGCTAAGTCGGGGGGTGTGTCCCACCAGTGCTCATACCGGGGGGTGTCCCATTTATGCCATGGATGGTGTGTTCCAGTTAAGGCAGTGTGAGACTGACACGTTGTCACAGGTGTGAGTGACCTTAGTATGCCATTTACATGCGTAGTTCTTGCATTTGAAAGTGTAAATGTTATAAAGTTAAGAGTTGTTTATAAACTCTTATCAACTATTTAAAATGTTTTATGTGGTGCAGATGTTTGTTTTTAGAGGGAACTTAGTAGACCTCATGGTCTAACCCTCGATTTTCAAAAACTAAACCATTTTCAGGTAAGCGCTTAGTAGAAGGCTCTAGTAAGGGCAAGGAAAAGGCATGAGCGTGAAGTTTTGGTCTAGAAGGAAGTCATTATATTTAGTATGCCAAGCCTAGTACATTAGAAATCTCGGCTGTGTAATAGGTTGTTTCCGCAAACCTTGTGTTGTACTCGTATGTTTGAGATGGTATTTTGAGGCCGTTTTGGCGAGTTATTTATTTTAATGTCATTATGCTTTATTGTTTGAGTTGGGTTGTTACAGTTGGTATCAGAGCCATAGTCTAAGGGATTTAGGTGATCGGATGAGCCTAAACTTAAACTGTGGAGTGGAGGGGGACACGTCTGAGATATAGGAAGTTATTTGAGAAAACCTTGATCATCGAGAATCATGACGGGGTAGTGAAGACTATCATCTAAGGTAAATTTGAAATTTCATCTGCCCAATGTAATTGCAAATTTACAAGTGCATGAGGGTACTCATTTTCTCTTGGCAAGAAGGTCGTTGGGTGTGGTAGTATGTTGTGGGTTCTAACCTTGCAAGTATAGCAAAGAGTGGATGTTTTGTGACAGATCGCTTATGAAGTAGTGTTTATACCTTCTAGAAGAAGTGTTGCTCGGAATGTTTTTGAGTCGATTAGAGGTAAAACTTCTTAGGTTCGAAGGTGATGAATGACTGATAATAAGGATAAACTCATAGTTTCTAGTGAGTCCCCATTCTTGGAGTTGATGTGACGATCAGTTCGGACAGGAAAAGAGGACTGGGTTAGGGTTTTGAAAGCTTTAACTCAAGATCGGGTAAAGGAAGTTAGCCTATGACTCTCCAGTACAACAGTAGAGTGGCAAGGATGTTGGAGGGAAGATATCGGGATTGGTTGTGTAATAGGTTGTTTCCGCAAACCTTGTGTTGTACTCGTATGTTTGAGTGGTATTTTGAGGCCATTTCGGCGAGTTATTTATTTTAATGTCGTTATGATTTATTGGTTGAGTTGGGTTGTTACACCCCCTCAACATGACACTCTATGTCTTTGAATCTGTATCATTTCTCCCCCTCGTGATGAGTAGGAGCATCCTGAGCATCATGTACTTTCAAAGACAATACTGATGATTAGCAAAATATCGGATAAAAGGTTAAGTAACCAAGATGGGGTAAATATCTAACACAGAAACACAATAGTAATTGTTATCACAACAATTAAAATAATTGTGTGGCCTATGTTCAGAGTTGGCATCGGGGAATCTCTGACTCGTGCAATGGAAATCACAAAGACTCGTGCTTGTGTGAAAGCAATAAATTATATCGATTTGGCTCAAATATTGATTTAACTTTGGACTCAAGTTAAAAATCAATTGACACAATGATTAGAATAAGAAGTTCGGAGACCAGAGCTGATGTCTTTCTTTTTCAATATCTAAGACCTCCGAGTGAGGAATAGATAGATGATGTGCTAAACCTCCGTTAACATATGAAACAAGCAGCTGTTGTGAGATGCTTGAGTGGCTAGGTGGGGTGACACAAGTTATCAGCACTGGGTCCATGTCTATTTCAACGTTCATCTCCAGAGAATGAGAAAAAATAGATTGTGTGGTTACCCGGATAACTGACGCAGTTTGGTAAGGACCAATATATACTCTTTTAAGTCTTGTCACATCCTCACCAAAAAACAATTTTCACTCCAAACTCATCCATCAAGATAGACCCCTCACTATTGTCTATAAATGGATGTGTTTCTTGGGTAGGTCCTTCCGGTTCTGGATAGACCATAGAAACAATTTAAGTCCTAACACTCCTTTCAGTCATGTGAAAAAAATCTTCTGAACTAAACGCACATGACATTCTTCCAAAACAGATTTGTTAGCCCCAAGTATCTCTTATGTAAAAGTATTGAAAATATTACAAGTCAGAAGACCACCAGAGATTCGACAAAAGACTTAGAAGAAGATCAACAAGAAGACCACCAGAGATCGACAGAGCTCTGGCAGAACCATCAGAGCTCGACAGAGCTCTGGCAGAAGACTTCTTCTTTTCCACCTGAAGAACGGTTCACACCAGAAGACAATCAGAGCTCTGGCGTAAGAGCTCTGGTGATTGAAGACCTCTGTGAAGCTTAAGTCTCGTAGAAATCTCTAAGTGTTAGACACGTGTCCGTACTTTTCACGTAAGCCCTAAAAGGACGGAGACACACTTTCCACGTGTCATTCCAGGGTTAGATAGTACACTGTCTAGTGCTTTATCAGGCTATAAATAGAACGTTAGTGGTGCACACAATTGTAAGCTTTTGGAAGAATAGTTTTCCACAATTGTGAGAACAAACACTGTTACATTCCATAGCACTACCTTTGTACGTTTTCTTTCCTGAGAGATTTCAGAATACACACACTTGAACGTGTTCTTGGTGTTATTCAAATATCAATATAACGAGCAGCTTATTTACTTGATCTTGTTATCATATTACTGTTCATTATTGATACTCTCTTTGTTACTTAACGTCTACACAATCACTCACATATTAATGGCTTTTTATAATGCTTTCGCTAACTGTTTTATGTTGTTTATGTGATACAACGTGAATCTGGGAACCAACAATTGGTATCAGAGCAGATTGATTTGCTCAAATCAAACGATCCAATCTATCCAGGTTGATTCATAGTTGTTGATTGTTGTTGTTCTTCAAAAGCTTCATAGTATACTTTGTCTTTGTTTACAAGTTTAAAAACAAGTTTTCAGAGTTCTTTAATCCCTGTTTAAACTCTCAAAATAGTCTGAAAGTCTTCTCTACTTTTGTTACTGTTCCATTGGTTACTGCTCATTCACTTTCAGTTTAATACTCCTTCAAAATCTTTTGAAACCGTAATACTCTGTTTTTTAAATGGCTAATAACAACATTAATGCCATCTACACTGCTGGTTCTCTGACCAAACCTCCTACTCTTCTGAGAGATGAATATCCTCAGCGGAAGATTAGGATGGTTAACTTCTTTGATGGAATGGATAAAGATTTAATGCGTTTGGTCACGGATGGACCATTCCAACCCATGGTTTTGGTTCCACGTGTACCCGCAACAGAAACTACTGTTGAGGTTCCTGCTCACTTCGAGGTTAAAACCACTGGGTTTACTGAGGAAGAAAAGCTGAAAACGGAAAATGACCTTAAGGCAGTTAGACTTCTGATTATGGCCATTCCAAACGATATTTTCCAAGAACTAGATTCATGTGTTACTGCTAAAGAAATCTGGGATCAACTTCTTAATCAACTTGAGGGTGGTATCAAGACCCAAAAGAATAGAAGGACCCAATGTATTAACGAATACAATGATTTCAAGGCACTTCCTGAGGAAACCCTACAACAGACCTACAACAGATTCAATGTTTTAATAAACAAATGTAAAAAGTGTGGGGTTGTTAGGTCGAAGGAAGATAACAATGTTCTGTTCCTGGAAAGTTTAAATGATGAATGGCTAAATCTGTCCACGTCATTACAAACTAACCAAGATTTGGATGCATGGACTCTTACTGATGTGTATGGCACTCTTGTTGCACAAGAGAAGGATGTTGTCAAACAAAAGGGCAAATCCACCATTGCAGGACCAATAGATTTGATATCTGATTCAAAGAAACCCACTGAAGGAAAGTCCAACAGAGAGAGCTCCAGCAGAGAGAAGAAGAAAGAGAAGGTTGTGAAAAGGAAGGGTAAGAAGAGTCTGGTCGCTGAAAGTGATGCTGAAGAAAGTTCATCAGAAGATGATGATATCAATGCTTTTGCTCAATATCTTGCGTTAATAACTCAAAAATTTAACAAGAGATTTGGCAATAAGGTATTTGATAGGAGAGGAAGGTACGAGAGAGAAGAGAAAGATGAGAAAAGAGGTTATGTTGCACCGCATCAGAGTAACAACAACAGGGCTCCACAAGAGCAAAAACCACAACAGAAGTATAATCCTCCAGCCCCTCAGAAAACCGATGCTGCCCAACCCATCAACCAGAATGATGGATGTTGTTTTAGATGTGGCAAACCCGGCCATTTCTCTGCTAAACGGGTAAAAGACCAGGATTACTACAAGAACAATTACAAGTACAATTACAATTACAGAGAAAGAAGCTACGTTGCTGAGATGTAGAATTGGATCTCTGACTCGTCCTCTGATGACGAACTAGAGCAAGCCAATTTTTGCGGGGTTTCTATTGATGACGAGAGTTTGGAAGAGAAAGATGATTGGATGACTGGAGAGATACCAGAGAGAACAACAGAGGAAGATTTGTCTCAGAATGCATATGCTCTTACTGTAATAGAGCCAAATGAAAGAGCGTTGGAGACCACCAGACCCAATGCCAAGGTATGTTCTACTTCTGAATCAAAGTCTGACTCTGAGTTGGAAATGCATGTGTCTTTACTAACAGAGGAATTTCAACTTTTAAAACAAAAGCTTTCAGAGGAAAAGGAATTAAGAAAGCTAGCTCAGAAGGATCTGTCCTTCTACAAGAGAGAGAAAACTCTCTTGGAACAGGAAAAGAAAGAAATCTTTAAAGAAAAATCTGAGCTAGAAGTCTTAACTAAACAGAAGGAAAACACCTTTTCTGAAAAAGTTAAAGAGTTTGAGGAAGTTTTAAAGCAGAAAACTGAAGAGGTTAAGAAATCAGAAACCGAAAGACTTAACTCTGTTGCTTTAAAAGATTATTTTCAAAGAGAAAGGGAGGTTTTGCATCAATCCTTATAGAGAAAGGAAATCTTAATCAAAAAGTACCAGGATGCACAAGATGTGCATATTAAGATAAACTCCCAAATGGATACACAAGGACTTGGTTTCAGTGACCTTGCTCCCTACAATAAAAGAAAGAAGACATCCTTGTCTTCTGCCTTCTGTGTTGGGAAAATCCAGGAAGATGTGATCTCTGGTACTGCAGTTTTCAAAAGAATCAAAACCTCAGATATTTCAAGGAGCAAAAGACTTAATTTCAGGAATGTCAGCTATGACTCCTTGGATCAAGAAAAGGATACAAAACCATCTGCAAAGTTCATTCTTGATCAAGGAAAAGCTAGGATCATACTTCCTGATTCTGTCAAAAGTCTGGATCCAAAAGAGATTTTTAACTTTAACTCTTTCAAAGGACAGAAGTTTGTTACTTTTGTGGCTGAGTCTTCTGATGTTAACTCACAGAGCAAGCTCAACACTGAAGCCCCAGTCTTCTCTCCTTCCTCTGAATCAATAAGAACATATTTTGAAGAGGATCTGAAAAGAGTTCTTGAGGAGAATATTGCATCTGATGCTTTAAAACCCAAGTTAAGAAAGTTCAAGTCTGCCAAAGCTGATATCTCTGTGATACCCAAAGAGTCTAACACCTCCACCAGAGCCACCAAAGACTTTCTATGCTCTGAGAGTGACTCTGATTCTGAGGTAGATGAGCAAATTTTCTGTGCTCAAGAGACTGTTTTACACAAACCAAAGCAAGTAACTGCTGAATCTGAACCTTTGAAAAATGTGTCTTTCTTTAAGAAACAATCCAGATTCATACCAGTTCCAAATTTTTAAAACAAGGGTATCATAATTCTTTCTTCTAATGAAATAGAAGAAAAGAGAAGAGAGAAAGTTAAAAGTGTTTCTGTAAACAACACCTCTGTCCCATTTGCTTATAAACCAATCAGATTTACACCAGAGCAAAAGGGCAAGTGGATAGTCAATGACAAATGTGTTCGTAACTCTGCTGTAAATCAAAGAAGAAACTCTTTTTGGCCCAGTGAATCTATTCCAAAGAAAAATGGCAATTTCAAGAAACCAAACAAGGAGCAGATGTTTCCTAAAGCTTTTCAACAAGTACCATTCAATCAACGGTTTTTGAATAAAAACAGCAATTTGCATCAATTATCTTCATGTTCTATCAACTGCAATTGCATTCAACTGTTGTTAAAGATAGAAAATCATATTAATGGTCCACACTGTGTTCTGAATCAGTAATTTCAAAGGAAAAATCCCAAGACTGTTCAGAATACACAGAGAACACCCTCTGGCACACAATCACAGAATGGAAAGCCAGCAGGTAAACCTGTTAACACCCCCAAGCCTAACAAGAAAGGACCCATTGTGCAATGGGTACCTAAAAAGAACTAATCTGTCTTGTAGAAGCCTCATGTGCAGATCTGGTACCTAGATTCAGGATGTTCCAGGCACATGACAGGCAATAAGGAGCTGCTGACTTCATTCAAGAGCAAAATGGGAAGTGTAGTAACCTTTGGAGGAGATGGTGGTGGACAGATTAGAGGCTATGGTACTTTAAATAACGGTGGTGATTCGGTTTCTAAGGTTGCTTATGTTGAAGGATTAAATCATAATCTTCTCAGCATAAGTCAACTATGTGATCATGGGTTCGATGTCAACTTTAAAAGGAAATATTGTTCTTTGTTGGTTTTCGAGTCTGGTCAAGAAATTTTAAGAGCTGACAGAAAAGGAAATATGTATAAAATGAATTTTAATCCAAACCAAAGTACTACAACAGATAAACTCTGTTTAGTCTCTTTGAAAAAGGAAGATGCCTGGCTCTGGCATAAAAGATTTGCCCATTTAAAATTTTCAAATCTTGACAAGGTCGTGAAACTCAACTTAGTGAAAGGTCTGCCTTCACTTAAATCTGACAAAGACCATATCTGTTATGCGTGTGAACTGGGTAGAATGAAAAGATCTTCACACAGAACAAAGAGTGATCACAGTTGTCCCAGACCTTTGCATATGCTTCATGTGGATCTTTGTGGTCCAATCTCTGTGCAAAGTCCGTCGGGTAAAAAGTATATTCTAGTACTTATAGATGAATTCTCTAGATATACTTGGATTGAGTTCATCAGAGTAAAATCTGATGTCCCAGAAATTCTAATAAGTTTGTTGAAGAGAATACAGGTTCTGTTAGGTCTGAAAATACAAAAGTTGAGAAGTGATAACGGGACAGAATTTAAGAATGCAAGAATCGATGCCTACCTATCAGAGGAAGGAATCTCCCAAAACTTCTCAGCTGCCAGAACTCCACAACAGAATGGTGTGGTGGAGAGAAAGAACAGAACTCTGGTAGAAGCCGCCAGAACCATGTTGGCAGGTTCTATTCTCCCAATGAACTTCTGGGCAGAGGCAGTCTCTACAACCTGTTTTACTCAAAATGGAGCTGTAATAGTGAAAAGATTCAAGAAGACTCCCTATGAAATCATCAACAATCGAATGCCAAATGTGAAATATTTTCATATTTTCGGCTGCAAATGTTATATCTTGAATGACAGAGAACAACTGGGCAAGTTCGATAAGAAGGCTGACGAAGGAATCTTTATTGGTTATTCCTTAACCTCTAAAGCCTATAGAGTCTACAATACCAGAACCAGAGTCATTCAAGAGAGCATAAATGTGTCCTTTGATGAAATACATCAAGCCCCTCTGATCGCAAATCACCAGAGGGGACACAAACCAAAGAGAAGCCAAGTTCTTCAAAGTTAAGGGAAGAAGACATCAATCTGTTATTTAACGATTTCTTCGGTGATGAAGATTCATCTGTCGATATCACCAGAGGCAATCAAGCTCAGATTTCCGCTGAACAAAATCTGACAGGTACAACTCTTACCGGTCCCTCCAATTCTTCACCATCTACTTCTCTGTCTACAGGTGTTATTCAGAGAAATGAGGAACCACAAAATTCAGATGTAAGAATACCCGAATAAGAGCCATTATCACCCCTTCTGACTCATATTGGGAGAGATTCCCTATTTCACCCTCTCAGAGCCCTGTGGGCACTTCACAGAGCAATGAGGCCACTCTCCAGAGCAGTGTGCCACAGAGCCCTGGTGCCAATCCACGAAGCTCTGATGCTGAAATTCATCTTTTCCCATCAGAAGCACAGACTCCACCTGTTGTCCATGCTCCAATTACCAGATGGACAAAGGATCACCCCCATCATCTAATTATAGGTGCTGCTGAATATGGTGTAAAGACAAGATCGACAACAATCAATGAGGCTTTCTTTGTTAATTTTCTAAGTATGATTGAGCCGAAGAAGATTTCTGAAGCCCTGGAGGACCCAAACTGGATTGAAGCCATGCAAGAGGAGCTTATGGAGTTTGAAAGGAACAAAGTTTGGTCCTTGGTTCCACTCCCTAAAGACAAAGATGCCATTGGAACCAAGTGGGTGTTCAGAAATAAAAAGGATGAAGATGGGATTATCATCAGAAACAAAGCTCGGTTGGTTGCGAAGGGATATGGTCAAGAAGAATGTATTGATTATGACGAAACCTTTGCACCTGTGGTAGGCGAGAAGCTATCAGAATCTTCTTAGCCTATGCTGCCCATAAAGGTTTCAAGGTCTATCAAATGGATGTGAAATCTGCCTTCTTGAATGGAAGACTACAAGAGGAAGTCGACGTCCAACAACCACCAGGTTTTGAAAGTTCAGAGTTTCCAGACCACGTTTACAAGTTAGACAAAGCTCTGTATGGCCTTAAACAAGCTCCCAGAGCCTGGTATGAAACTCTGTCAAATTTTTTGTTGACTAATCACTTCAAGAAAGGTACTGTCGATACAACTCTATTCTTTAGAAGGTACAAGAATGATATTCTTCTGGTACAGATATATGTTGATGACATTATTTTTGGGTCTACAAGGCAGGAATACTATGATAGGTTTGAGGATTTGATGAAAAGCGAATTTAAAATGAGCATGATGGGAGAACTTTCATTCTTCCTTGGTTTACAAGTTAAACAATCCATCAGAGGGACTTTCATAAGTCAATCAAAATACATCTCTGATATTTTGAAAAAGTATAAGCTCAATAATTCACATCCTATGAAAACTCCTATTGCCACTGGAGTTAAACTTGATCATGATCCTCACGGTGAATCTGTGGATATCAAGAACTACAGAGGCATGATAGGGTCACTTCTGTATTTAACTGCAAGCAGACCTGATATAATGTTTGCAACCTGTCTTTATGCCAGATTTCAAGCAAATCCTAAAGAATCCCATTTGTCTGCTGTCAAACGTATTTTTAAATATCTCAAAGGGACTCAATTTTTGGGTCTCTGGTATCCTCTTAATTCTGGTTTCGAGCTTATTGCATACACAGATTCAGATTATGGAGGATGCAGGAATACCAGAAAGAGTACTTCTGGTAGCTGCCAATTGCTTGTAGATAAATTGGTAAGATGGACATCCAAGAAACAGAACTGCGTATCAACCTCTACAGCAGAAGCAGAATATGTTGCTGCTGCTAGTTGTTGCTCTCAAGTGATCTGGATGAAAACACAACTCAAAGATTATGGCATGGAGTACAGCAAGATCCCAATTCTGTGTGACTCCAAGAGTGCCATAGCAATTACAGCTAATCCAGTCCAACACTCAAAGACAAAGCATATCGACATAAGGTATCATTTTATAAAGGATCATGTTTAAAAAGAAATGTACTTTGTTTCAACCGACTTCCAACTTGCTGACTTGTTCACAAAATCCCTTGATGAAAGGAGATTTAATTTCTTAATCAACAAGATGGGTATGCTGAACATGTCCTCCTAACTCTGTTTAAAAATCAATAGAGCCTCTGATGTTCCTACCAGAGCTCTGTCAAAATAGTTGGGTAGGATAGTTCACCAGAGCCTCTGATGTTCACCAGAGCTCTGCAAGCATACTTTTTCAATATTGTTCTTTTGTGAATTTCATTTGTGTATACTCTTGTTTTCTTTTTGTAAATATAGTTGCAAGAAAGGAAAAAAGTTGAAAAGAAAAAATTTGTCGGTTAAGCTCACCATCTAAGGGGGAGCTTAAGAGGAAAATAAGCATGGTTTAAGGGGGAGCAAGTCAAATCAATTTCAAATCTAATTGACTTAGCTCGATTGAACAAGAAAAGGAAATATTTTTGAAGAAAGGGAAAACCTGTTCTGATGAAAACATTTTTTTTAGATAATGTCAAGAACTTACCAGAACTCTGACATTTCACCAGAGCCTCTGATGTCTTTCACCAGAACTCTGTGAAATCTCTGAGGTGGTTCTGCTTTTGTTCTTTGACTACTTTCACATCAGATACAGGATTTGCAAATGTTTTTGGTAAAGGTGAAACATCTTGGGTTACTTGAAAAGAATGAGAATGATCACTCAACAGAGGCAAAATTATGCTGAGTTCCACCAGAGCTCTGCCAGTTTTCTGCCACGTCATCAGATGTGCTGTCATCAGAGGTGCGGGTTATTTCTAAGCGTCAACCACATGTCACCCACACATCTCTAACCGTAACGGTTTGATAGCCCAAAAGATGTCAAAACCAAATCCTACGTGGCATTCTTTGATTGAAAGACCAACCGTTAGCTGTTTCCACGTTCTACTGTAGACACCACTCCATCATCTGACACTCGAGTACCTACAGTACCTACGACGCTAATCCAGCCATACGCTTTGAGTATAAATACCTATTCCTTACGCTTACTGAACATTCAAAACCCTCATCTTTTCCCTCCTTCCGTTCAAAACCTTTGAGTTCTTCAAAAACCCTAAACCTGCAACAATGGTTGAAAGGCAAAACTCCGCAGAATCGAGCCGAATAGGACCCGTAGACGAAATCGTAATCCAACCTTACGAGTTCGCAGACAATAACTACCGTTTCGATGCCAATCCAGGCAATTATCTACCCACTTACCATATCTTTGTAGAGTTTTTCAGAAACTCAGAAATCTTTAGAGCCCTGACAATGTTCGACGATAACCTTCCTGAGCTCTACGTCTAACAATGGTGGACTACTTGTCAGTTCATTCCAGAGCAAAAGGGGATCATCGGAAACGTTGATGCTGGAAGAAATGCAGGAGGTGGATCAATACGCATCCGTGACAAGACTCTTAGGAGAATTTTGACATCTTGGAATTCAAGCATATGAAAAGCCCCTAAAATTGTTGTTCTTCTTGACTTCGTAAAGTTCTTAGGTTACAACCACACTCTGAACAAGATAGGCGAGTTCAGAAGAGGCCATTTACCCCCAGTGTGGAATTTCATGTTTTCCACACTGAACTGAACCCTAACCTGCAAATCTGGTAGCCTAGACCAAGCCAGCACAGAGATTCTTCAGATCATGTATGGCCTATACTTCAAAAGAAACTTTGATTATGCCAAGATCCTCTACAAAGACCTCTTATCTGTTGTTAATACCAAGACCTCAGCCCTGGCAAGAGGAGGAGAAGTAGGAGTCCACAGAAGTCTGAAAGCCATCAGATATCCACGGTTTATAAGTCTGGTAATCAGAGAAGCCTTCCCCATTTTGAACCTAACTCAACAGGGAAATCCTACACCTGTTTGGGTAATGTCCAGGTTCTTGCCCACAACCACATGTGAATACCCAAACGTAAGAAGGGTCCCATGAACAATGCTCTCATTAATAGACGCCACCCATATCTCTATCCAAAACTATAATCATGTTGCTCAACCTCAAGAACCTGAGGTGAGAACCCCAGCATACTTAGGTCCTAAGCCTTCTTTGGAGAGTATGAGTGAGGTAAGAGAAGAGGCAGAAGTGAACAGACCAGAGGTAAGAGTACCCGAAGTGGGGTCTTCCTCTGCCCGTATTGATTTGGAGGAGGAAGTAGTAGACAGAGCATCCCCTATGGAGACTGTTCATGAGGAAGAAAGGGAAGCTACAGAGGAGGTGGCAGAGAGTTCGCCCTCCTATGGTAGTGGTGAGAAAGAAGAGAGTGAGAGTGAATATGAGTCTTCTAAATCCGTAGGAGCCGAGAGAACTGTGAGTTTAGAAGAAGATGTTCAAATCTTGAACACACATGTGAGATTCCGCAACCCAACTCCCAGTGCAACCACATTACCTATCCCTGGTGATCAAGACCAGAGGGATATTGAAACAGAGGCGCACACCTCGAACCTTAACCAGACAGAACCGCTAGAGGCAACTCTTCACGCCTCTGGTATGCACGCAACTGAAGAATCCATTTTCGGTAATGATGACCAATTGCCCCAGGACATCAATAGGTCACATACACACGGTAATGCCTCTGTGGCTCACATAGATTTGACACAAAGTAGCCCTGAGATCTTTAGTATCTCTCGTAGGTTCTGCCCAACTCAGGGGTAGTAGGATGACTTAGTTGCACAAGGGAAAACTTTGGTTGATCCAAGTTCTTCTCATCACATCATATTTCCTTCTCCAGAACCTGAGCTGGAAGAGGAAACTTTGATTAGAACACTTGT
The DNA here is from genome assembly GCA_033807775.1 of Saussurea involucrata. Taxonomy (NCBI): domain Eukaryota; kingdom Viridiplantae; phylum Streptophyta; class Magnoliopsida; order Asterales; family Asteraceae; genus Saussurea; species Saussurea involucrata. The sequence goes on from CM066316.1 coordinate 33,384,129, forward strand.
AGATGTATCCCCTCAAAAGGAACATCAAGGATCGGGTGGAAGTCCTCCAAGAGCCAACATTAAAACAACTCTTGTTGGAGGCACCTCTGAACTCGAGGCTGAATTGGATCCATTTGTTGGAGCCAAGGTTACCCCCGCTGAAACTATCACAAGAGGAGAGTTCCAAAGCTTCTGTGATAGTATTAGCAACTCCTTGAATGAGTATAAACTTATCAATTCCACCAAAGAGGAGCTGATCAGACAAGAGAATGCTTCTTTGAAATCTGAGCTGCAAGAGATCACCCAAAAGTATGCAGAGACTTCACAGAAACTTGTAGATGAAGAAATAGCCAGAGCAGAGGAGACACAGAAAATGACAACAGAGCTATCCGAGCTAAATCGAATAATGGCAGAGAACCACACGGCTGCAATGAATAGAACCCTGCCCATACCTTCAGTTCTTCTATCTGACTCAAACATCAGATCCTTGACAGAGATGATCAACACTTCTGTCAAGGATGTCATTAAAGAAGCAACGACATCTTCTGCTACTCCACTCAACAAATCTGGTCCAAGCCCCAATGATCTACCAATGAAAGTCGGACAGATGGGTGAGTTCAGCAGAAATGTTCTCAGCAAGATGATGTCTATATCATCCAAATTTGTCATGAAGGAACAAGCGACAGCGAGACACGTCCAAGCATCTCTTGACTCTCACAAATTCAACTTTGAGAGTCAAGTAGATGAAATCAGAACTGCTGCAATAGAGGTCGAAGACGCATTGAAAACAGTGGTCAATACCTTCACAGATGCCATCCAAAAGACTGCTACACTTAAAAGACTTGCAGAAGGACCCCCAGAAGGAGAACCCTCCAGCAAAAAGGGTAAGTTTGTTGTTCCAGCATCACCCATTGTTACACGTCTTACAGATGAAGCCTCAGATGATGATGATGAAGATTTTCAAGACGCTGCAGAAGGGCATTTAGATAATCAGACAGGTGTGTCCACAGAACAACAAAAGGGGGAGAAAGAAAAATAGAAATAGAAAGAGAAAGAAAGAGAGAAAGATAAGGGGAAAGAGAAAGAAACAGAGAAAGAGGCACCGGAAACACCAAGGGAGAAGGAGACAGAGGAAACTCCAACAGAGATAATTTCAACAGAGATGATGCTGGTAGAATTTGACTACATGTTCAAAGATAGAATCCTCAAAACACCAGAAGAGTCAACTCAACTACCACCAGATATCATCATACTTGACACCCCTCCTCCATCTCCAAGGACTGAACCAGAGAGAACAGACCCATTCTCTGATGATGAACAAATACACCAAGAACAACCCCAAGTCCAAACCCAAACTATACAAGAGCCCGGACGCCATGTTGATATCCTTATGGCAGAAACCTATGATGATCAGAACCCAACTCAACCAGAACAGAACCCAGAATCATCAACCCGACACACCGAGAAACCTGCCCTGGAAGAAGTTTTTGCCTATCTCTATGCTGATAGAGATATCATACCAATCAATGTTGTACCCATCAATCCATACCTTAACCCTGACAGAATAAGAAATCTCACAGATGCTAGGCGAAGGTTCATAGAAACAAAGACGCATCTGAACAAAGCTATAAACACTTCCTTTGGAATCCGCAGAATCATGAACATAAAACAAAGGAAATTTTCATATGACAGAGTCATATACCATGAGTAAACTGTTGAATCAACAGAAGGCAAGATCGAAGACTTCAACGACAATGATCTTGTGCTTCTAAATCCATATGATCCGATAACACTCCATGGTTACTGCTTGAACTTCAACGAAAGATACAAAGAAGCAAGAACATCTCTACCAGAGGTTCGATACGCTATGCAAGAGCACGTCAATCTCAGAACACAGATCGACTTTCAGCTAGGCATAGAATTCGAAGTGGAGAAACTGGCGATTGCACCTCCTAATGAAAGTCTTGTGGGTTTTGACCATTACAGAACTGGAACAGTGATTGGAGATCCTCCAATCTTCATCTGTCGACAGAAGGGCAACAAGAAGGTCATCAGAGCTGCTGAAACCCACAAGTACTCAAGTGAGTCGCTAGTGTATCTCAAGAATGTAATTCTGAATCTTCCAAGAGAGAAATGTCCAAAAGAGCAGCTGAGGAGTTACATCAACCAAATAAATCTCGTACTAGAATTCAAGGAACTAATCAGAAGATTTGTTGATCCAAACCCTCAGTGATTTGATAATGACCCTCTCTTATATACTTAGTGAAAATTGTAAGTAAACAATATGTATCAGAGTTTCACTATCGCTGATAAGTACTAAGATCTTACAGTACCGCTGATAGGAACTCTCGCTCTTTTAAATTAAACATTCAGCGAACACTGTTCATCATTAATGCTCTGAGTCTGTTCAGTCATTATGATGATCGCTGATAAGTTAGTTGTTTACTTATGATCCCTGAAGACAAGTTTCACGTTAACAAAGGTTCTACGCTGAAGTCGAAGATCAAGCTCAAGAACCAGCGACAAGTCTCCTAATGAACTGATGCGGATCAGCGAAGACTCAGATTTGTCCACTCAACGTGAAGTATCAAGTACAAGACTTCAGCTATCGCTGAACTTTATCATTCGCTGAATACAAAATGATAATCGCTGAATCAACGAAAGCTGATCATGAAGTCCTCCGTACAAAGTACTTTTGTCTTAACCTCCCTTGCACGACTCCGTACGAAATGTCAGAAAAGAACCTCCGACTGTCTGAAATCGTACAACCACTCTGATACTACACTGTTCATCCATGCGGCTACTAAGGTTGTCAACCAAGGTCAATGACATGCAACCAACCAGCTGATGACATGTGTAAAGTATATACTGACTTGCATTAAATGCATGCAGTATATAAAGAGATGAACCCACTTCATTTGAAGTAACTTGCTAACTCTGGACAAGTTCAATCTCTTATCTCAAGATAGGTTATTATTAGTAATTTCCTTATCTCTCTTAGTGCAAGAAACCTTAGTGTTCCAACTTGTTTAGATTTAAGTTTATCCTTAATCTTGTTTCCGCAACAAGCTGTAAATTGTTAATGATTTATCAATAAACAATTTAGAAAAGTAAAATCTGTGTGTTTGTATTCAACCCCCCCCCCCTTCTACAAACTTGTATAGGCCTTCGGGACCAACAAGTGGTATCAGAGCGGATTTGTTTAACCTCATAAACAAGATCTAATCTAAGATATTTCTCTTCCTTGCTATTATCTGAAAATGGCCACCAACACAAACACAAATTATATAGACAATGGTTCTCTTGCTAAACCCCCTAGATTTTCCAAAGATAACTTCAACTTATGGAAAAATAGGATGACACTCTTCTTAGAAGGTGTAGACCCTACTATGCCTTACTATCTAGAGAATGGTCCGTTCATCCCTGTAAGAATTGATGCTGCTGTTCCAGCCGCTGAGAATAGACCTGCTATTCCAGAAAGGCTGGTACCTAAGGAAATCTTTCAATGGACTGACGAAGATAAGAAGAAAGTGGCTATAGATACAAAAGCCAGATCCATACTATCCATGGCTCTTCCTGACGAAGTCTACCATTCCGTCATGAATCTGAAAACATCAAAGGCCATGTGGGACACAATATGTGTTCAGTATGAAGGAACGTCTGAAGTCCAGGATTCAAGAAAGATCAACCTAGTAAGACAATACGAAAGCTTCATTTCTGGAAAGAATGAATCTCTCTCTGAAGTTCACCAACGTTTTAATTGTTTAATTATAGATCTAAAAACTGTTGGTAAGGAATATTCTAACTTTGAAGTACTGACAAAGTTTCTAGAATGTTTACCTGAAAGCTGGGACAATTATGCTATGTGTCTCAAGCTATCAAAGGATCTAAAATCAATGACCCTTTCAACCTTATATGGCACGTTGCTGAATCATGAGCAATCGAGCCATCTTAAGAAGAATCTTGTAAAAGATTCCAAAAGCATCCCTGTTGCTTTAATCTCAGAGGAACCTTCTACTCAGCGACCCTCGGTCACTATCACTGAGTTAGAAAGTAACTCTGAAAGGTCATCAGATTCTGATTATTCAGATAATGATGAATCGTTGGCTCTCCTAACTAAGAAGTTCAGGAGATTTTCCAAAAAGAAAATGTTTAGAAAGAACAAACCTCTTTCCATAACTGACAAGCCTAGATCATCAGCTTTTGTTGATAAGGCTACTGCTACTTGTTTTAACTGCGAAAAGACAGGACATTTCGCTAACGAGTGCAGGTCTAAGAAAGTTTCTAGACCCTCAGCTTTTACAAAGAAACCCTTTGTTCCAAGGAATAAAGATGACAAATATTCAAAGCTAAAAGAAAAATATGCAAAGCTGAAAAGCTTTAAGAAGAAGAATAAAGGCATGATGGCTGACTATGATTGGGCTGCTTCTGATGAAGAAGCATCATCATCTGACTCTGAAGATGATGAAGCAAATCTATGTCTTATGGCCAAGATTGAAGAAGAGGAAGAAAGTTCAGACATTCCCTCCACTTCAACATCTGCTATTCAGGTTAAGAAGGGTATCTGGTATCTCGATAGCGGATGCTCTAGACACATTACTGGAAAGAAAAGCCTGCTCGCTGAATACAAGGAAGAGAAGGGTCCCTCTGTGACTTTCGGTGGAAATGGAAAAGGACATACCCGAGGGTATGGTGTACTTTCAAATGGTACAACCTCCTTTAGAAGAGTCGCATATGTTGAAGGGCTGAAGCATAATCTTCTAAGCATCAGTCAGCTTTGCGACATGGATAACAAAGTAATCTTTACTAAGGAATCCTGCTTTGTCGCTGACAAAAAGGAGAAGATAGCTCTCAGCGGTTATCGTTTGGAAAATGTTTATGTAATAAACATGGACTCAACAACCACTGAGAACTCCTGTTTCTTCTCAAAGGCCTCATCTGATGTCAACTGGCTATGGCATAAGAGGCTATCTCATCTAAATTTCAAGACACTGAATACTCGTTCTTCAAAAGAGTTAGTCACTGGTCTACCTCAGCATTCATACGCCAAAGAGTCGTTATGTTCAGCGTGTGAAAAAGGGAAGCAGACCAAAGCAAGCTTTAAGTCAAAGCAAGTTTCTTCAGTGTCATCTCCTCTACAACTACTCCATATGGATTTGTTTGGCCCTGTTAACAAACAATCCATCGCTGGAAAGAAATATACGCTGGTCATAGTTGATGAATTCTCTCGCTTCACTTGGATAATGTTTCTCCGTTCTAAGAGTGACACCCCTGAAGAACTCATCAATTTTGTTCGGAAGATGGAAACCCTGAACAATCTGACCGTTCGCTCAATAAAGAGTGATCATGGGACTGAATTCAAAAATAGTTCTCTTGATTCTTTCCTTGAGAGTAAGGGTATTTCTCACAACTTTTCTTCAGTGAGAACACCGCAACAAAATGGAGTCGCTGAAAGAAGAAATAGAACAATTATTGAAGCTGCACGTTCAATGCTCAGCGATTCTCACTTGCCTGCTCAGTTTTGGGCAGAAGCTGTCAACACTACTTGTTTTACGCAAAACAGGTCGCTGATAGTCAAAAGATTCAAAAAGACAGCCTATGAACTTTTTCATGGGAGAAAGCCTTCAATCAGCTTTCTTCACATCTTTGGATGTCAGTGTTTTATACTGAACAACAGAGATGCACTTGGAAAGTTTGATCCTAAGGCTGATGATGGAATCTTTCTTGGATACTCCTCAGTTTCCAAAGCCTTCAGAGTCTTCAATCGTAGAAGACAAACTGTAGAAGAAACTATTCACGTCACGTTTGACGAATCCCGTTCAGCGAACTCTAAACCGTTCGCTGATACTTAAGAACTGAATCAATGGATGTTTTCTCATCTTGGTGATTCAGAAGTTATTCCCACTACTCATGCTCATCCAGTAGAAGATGATAGTCCTATAATTCCAAATATGCAGAACAGTGAAGCTGAAACTTCTTGGGTCTCAGTTGTTCCTATAAACACTATACCTAACGCTGAACCAAATGTCTCAGACATTCCATCTACTTCTCAGCAATCAGTGAATATAATGACAACTGCATCCATTCCTCTCTTGGCTGATACTCCTGACGTCGCTGAAGCTTCATCTTCAGCTCCTCCAGTTCAAGTTGAGTCAGCGTCTCACGCTCCGGCTCAGCGATGGACTATAAATCACCCAATTGATCAAATTCTTGGTGATCCAAACGCTGGGATTCAGACTCGACGAAGTGCAGGTAATATTTGTTTATTTGTAAATTTTATTTCACTAACTGAACCAAAGAAAGTAGATGATGCCCTCAGAGATCCAAACTGGGTCAGCGCCATGCAAGAAGAGCTGACTGAATTCGAAAGAAACAAAGTTTGGAAACTTGTTCGCAGACCAACTGATAAAACAGTGATAGGCACTAAATGGGTCTATCGAAACAAGTTGGACGAACATGGTACTGTATCCCGCAACAAAGCTCGTCTTGTTGCTCAGGGATACAGACAAGAGGAAGGTATAGATTATGACGAAACATTTGCTCCAGTAGCAAGACTTGAATCTATTCGTCTGTTCTTAGCATATGTTGTACACAAAAACTTCAAAGTACATCAGATGGATGTTAAGTCAGCGTTTCTAAATGGAAAGCTGAATGAAGAAGTGTGTTGGATCCCAGATACACTTAATCAAGATTAACAATCTATTAGTGGAGTTTAGAGTTTGATGCGGAAGCGTATTAAACTAACAGATATGTTTGATAGATATTAGAACGCACATATATAAAGAAAACAGTAAAGAATGAAAAGGATTTCTTGAATAGTTACTGTCATTCAATATATAATAACAACACGAAGAACAGATTAATAACTGTTGGTGTGTGTGAGAATATAACACTCAGATATTTGACAATAAAGCTTGAGAGTATTAGTGATTCCTTTTGTTTTCGTCCTTAGGAAGATCTCAACATGAGACTTCCTTTTATACTACTCTTAGAAGACTATGAAGTAGGTCATTGTTCCTTTTACGGCATGAATAGTAAACTGGATGGTGTGAACAGTGGACTGGATGGTGTGAGCAGTTGTTTGAGCCATGCGCATTTAATGGAGCAGATGTACTTTTGGTAAATGCATTAAATGGCGCAGACGTCTATTTTGTACCTTGCCCTATTGAGTCCACTCAGAGCTTGACACGTGTTTTGATAGTACTTTTTCATGCAAGTTGATGAACGTATTCAGTAATATCTTCCAAGTCTTCATTGAGGACCACAGAGGCTCTGTAATGAATTACAGAGGTTCTGCGATCTGGTCCTCTGTGGAGCAGTCTTCGCCGGATTCCGAGTCTTTGGTCTTCTTTGTGCGTATGACAGAGCTTCTGTAGGAAGCCTCTGCTGCTTCTGTAGCTTCTTGACCTTGATTTCTCGGTAATGTCGGCAGAGCCTCTGTAAGAGGCTTTCTTCACTTAGCCTATTTTTCACTACTTCTAAATACTTCTATGATTAGGAAGATTGAAGCTAACAATCTCCCCCTAAGTAGTGAAAAATAAAAAATTTGAACTTGAGTTAAGTTTGGCTAAGTTAGATAAGACAGAGGTTAAACAATACCTCGAAATTTCTTTCATTTAGAAATATGCCAGAGGCATTTTACATTTGAGTACAATGAAAGATAAAACTTTGTTTGCAGAGATTGGAGGTCTGAGAATCATATTTTGGCATCTTTGAAATCGTTGTAGCTTCTGTTGTCTCTGCCGACTTTTCTGATCTCTTTGTAGAATCTGATGCAGAGTTCTCTTAGGCGGATTGTTGAGTCTATTTCTCTGATGAAAGTATCTGCATCATCTCTATCCATTTTCTCTGTACCTCTGTATTTTACAAGGCTTTCTCTGAATTTGCTCAGAGTACTGGTTGCGTACTTCTGACAATCCATGAGTACAAAAAGTTTAACCTGGTGTTGTGGGTTTTGAAATACTAACCCAAATCTTGGTTCTCTGATGATTGAGTTGGGCACAGCGTCTGGTGGGCAGCGATCTTCTGGTGGTCGTAGATCTAGATGTTTGAGACCAAGATCCTTTCCCAGCTGAAAATCTATCATGCTGTATAGCAGAAGCTTTTCCCTCATCGCTTTTCTCAACACTTGATAGGCTCTGGTATTAGGCTCTGTGTTGTAGTTGTCTTTTGTCCATTGCAGAAGGTCAGGTAGATCGTAAGGATTGATGTTTCTTAAGTCAGCATCAGCGAAGGTAGATTCTGAATTGTTCTCTCTTCTGACTTTGTAAAGATTGTACCTGACCCTTGGATAGGTTCTTGTGAAGGAGAATCTGCAGAAGATCACCTTTTTGATTTTGTGAATTGAGAAGACATCTGCTTTGGCTCTTGGCTTTGTTCTTGTGAAGATGTTCTCAAATTCTTCTCTGATCCTTGGATCTGTCACATGATCTACTGGATGATTTGTCTGATAGGATTGTTTGTAGAGGTATTTGTATACCACTTCTTCCATCTCTTCATGTGTTGGACCAGGTCGTGGAATTTGTCTTCTGAGACTCTCCATCTGTTGAACAACTTCTGCAGCTCTACCAGCTAGAGGAATTTCTGACAGAGGCTTCAATCCATGTGCCCAGTCAACTTCTTCGGGTTTTGGGGTTTGAAAGGCGTCAAACGCACTCTTCATTAGTTTTTCTGTTGGCTTTGGCAATGTTTTCTTCTTCTTTGGCTCTTCTGTCAGTATCCCTTTGCCCTTATCTTTTGCTATTGTCGTGGCAGAACCTGTTGCTTCTGTGGGTTTTGAGGTTGGCACTTCTGTTGGTTTGATAGAGGTTGCCTCTGTGGATTTTGACGATTGTGATTTAGAGGACTTTTGTGGCGATGGTTCTGTTGGCTTGACTTGCTCTGTAACCTCTGTTGGAGGTTGTTTGATGACTTCTTCTGCGAGCTCAGTTTCTGTTGATGAAGTGTTGTCATTGAATCTTCTTGCCATTCTGAAAGCTAAAGTGAACCTGTGCCTTTCTTCTTTTCTCTTCACCATACGATCACTCATTGTTGTGTGCATCCTTTTCAGAATGTCAGAAGCAGAGGTCGTTGCTCTTTTTGGTTTGGTGGCAATCGACTTTCTTCTGGGTATGGTTTGGGGTGTTTCCACAGAGGTGGGTGTTTTCTCTGTGGTTGGTTCATCTGTTTCTTCCAAAATGATTACCTCAGGGGTGGTTGTTGCCTCTGTGGCTTGCTGTTCTGCTTCTGGAGTTTTGGTTTCGTCAGGAGATGATTCCACAGAGATGGGTGTTGTCTATGTGGTCTTTTGGGTTTGTTGTTGTCGGGTCTGTTCTGGAGGTGCTTGACTCAGAGGTTCTGCGGCTATTGGTGGACCTGTAAGTCCTCTGCTTGCAGTTTTCTCTGTAGTTTTCTCCCCCTCAGGATGATCTGATGGACCAGGATGGTCATCATCATCAGAGTCATCCTGACCCTTGTCTGATGTACCCTCTGCTCTGCAGGAAGCATCGGGTTTCTTTGGCATTGTGGCTCCAGCAGCAATCAGTTTCGCGCAGACATCATCACAGAGGCCAAGAAGAGTTGCTAGCTCTGCCTCTGTTTTGAATCTCATCCTTCCTACACTTTCTCTGAAATCTTTGACGAAGTTAGCATTGGCAGTGGTGAAGGAAAGGATGACTTCTGTCACTTGATTAATCACGTTCTGCCCAAGCTCTGTCAGCTGTGCTCTTGTCATGTAGTCTTTGGGTTGCATCAGCATGGTTTTTCGCATGGCTTCTTCTTGAACTTTTTGTAGGGCCTTCTGTAGATCTGCAGGAGTGATGCCCGTTGACACTGAAGTCTGTTTGTTCAATTGATCAAGAAATTTGTTGATTGAGTTCTCAATCGAAGAAGTAGTTGTTGCGGCAGAAGTGGTGGATGCAGTAGCAGCAGACTTCATCTGTGAGATGGCAGTTTTTACCTCTGTGGACAGGTTGTCCATTTTGGTGTTTAGGTTTAGCAGTGCCAGTGATGTTGTCTCTGCAAAAGATTTGAAAGAGCTTTGCAACTCTTTCAAGGTTTGGTTCACAGAGGTTTCAAGGGTTTGGAACTCATCCCTTGTAACTTGTGTTCCGGTGGTAACCTCTGGAGGAACACATTCGTCTCCAGAGTGAATCCCTGTTCCTGGGATACCTTCTTTCATTCCTGTTTGTACGTTGAGAATGGAAGGATTTCCTTCTGATCCTTGAGAAGAAACATGAGTTTCAATCCCTACAGAAGTTCTGAGAAGAACATTGTCCAAATCCACTCCAGAGGTGGGTATTGGAATATCCTTCTGTTGACTAGGAGACTTGTCTAGAGTCTCTTTGTCTTTGTGCTCTCTACTTCTCTCTGAAAGAAGTGTGGGTCTTAACAAGTGCGTGGCAGAGGAAACAAATTCCTCTGTTGGGCGTTCTTCTGTGATCTGGGGCAATTGATCACGAACTATAGGTGAGTCTCTTTGAGGAGACTCCCTAGGAATGGATTCCCCGGTTTCTGTGGGCACAGAGGTTGAAAGAGTAACCTCTGGCTGGATGGGTTGGGTGAGGTTTGAGCTGTGCTGCTCTTTTTCAATGACACCTTCTGCAGCTAGACCTGCGGTGTCAGAAATGTGGGTTGCACTGGGAGTTGGTTTTGGTTGTGTGCCTCTATTTATCCAGGCATCTTTTCTTGCTTCTTCCCTAAGTTCTGTGGAAGTTCCTTGCTCTGGTCGTAATTGGTCATACACTTGATGAGATCCAAATAATCTCATGACATGTGGATGATAAAGACCCTTACGTATCCAGACAGCTTCTTCTTCATCTGAATCTGTCTCTAAGATCTCTATTTCTGTCTCCGTTGTTGCTAATCCCTCTTTTTGTACAACTTCGGCCCCTTTTTCTTTCTCTTCTTCCATCATGTTCTCAAAAGCCTCTGTAATTTCACCTCTGTTCAATTCAGCTTCAGTTTGTTCTATTTCTTCTGAAGCTGGGTTTGGACTTCTTCTGTGGACATCCAATCCTTGAATGAAAGGGTTTTGTAAAATAACAGGGGTTTCGGCTGGTTGATTTCTGGGTGTTGTGTCATCTTCTTGCAGATGTGTGTCGATGCCCGAAATGAAGAAATCTTCTTCTGGAGAGTGGTGGTCGAGAGGTTGTGCCGTCCACCCTGTTGTATTTAGGGTGTTGGCAATTTCAGGGTTCTGTAAGAAGTCGTTCAGGTCTCCTTGGTGAGCAAATCTATCTGGAGATTGATAGGGTGATTGATACCTTTCTGTAGCCATTTCTTCTTCTGCAACTTCTTCTTTAGCAGTTTCCTCTTCTGCAATGGTTACCAACTTTGTAAGTGATTTACCATGCCTCTTTTTGGTTTTCCTCCTCTTAGGATTTGGTGCCCCTTCTTCTGTTGATTTTGATCTTTTCTTCTTCATTTTTGGAGAGGAGGGAGGAGCAGAGGAGCCAATTTCTGTGGCATGAGGAGGTGAAGGTTGATCTTCTGCAGCGCTTGTGGAGGTGCCTTCTGCAGTTTTCCTCTTCTTAGCTTTTGGAGTAAATGCAGAGGTTCTTGATGAAGACTTCTTTCCCATTAGTTCTGCACGTTTGGCTATAAAGCTGAGTTGAATAGCCATGTGCTTTGCTAACTTCAGATCCTTTTCTTTTTGAGTGGAAAGAGGTTTTGCTATCATTGTTCCTAGGGGGACACCTAAACGCGGGGGTGTCATAGGACTCGGTTTAGGAGTTCTATGATCGCGTATATACTCTTTCTTAAGGGATTTATTCGATGCGTATTGCAGAAGCTTCTTTGACAGAGGTCTGCAGTGTGAGTAGCCATCAGCATGATCAGTGGGGGTATTCTTGTTCATCGGGAACTGTTTGGGAGTTGGCCCTTCCATTGGCCAATATTGGATTAGCAGCAGAGGTTCGAACAGTACTCCTAGTATTCTTTGGAATTGCAGAGGTGGTAGAAAGTTGGGATCGTTCTCTTTGACCCTTTTCGAGTTGTTCTTTCTGTCGATGGTGTTTATGATCTCTTGCATCATTATGGTCGCATAATCTAGTGGAAGATCATAGTAAACCCCATACATGATGCTCAAGATTTGATGTGAGCTCTGGTCAATACTGCCTATCTTTCCTGTCAGGCATCTGTTAAGAATCGAGAACAAAGTGTTCCACAGAGGTGGTAATCGGCCTCTGCGGAAGTCATTTCTCTTCCGTAGTTGGGTGTTGTACCCAAGCATTTCCACGAATCGACAGAGCTCTTCGTCTGTTGGTTGCTCTGCATAACTCTTCAATCCTAGAAGACCCCTTGTTGGTAGGTTGAATTCAAGTGAGAACATTGTTCTGTTGAACTTGATTTCAAGATGCTCAGATTTATCAGGTCTTGAAATGTACCCTTTGATAAGAGAATCGTCTTTATCAAATCGACAGCTTTGCCAAAATTGGTTCAAATAGCGGACTGGAATTTTGTTCGGGGTTCTTGATAGTAGAGGGAAGAGGACATGATTCTCCATGATGTTCAGAAGTATGGCATGGGCTTCGCCGAAAGTAGTGGGTGAGGGGACCAAATAGCAGTTGTTGGATTTGATAGGAAGAATGGCTTCGAAATGATCCTTTGCTATAAAGTGTTGCAAGTGAGTCGTCGGAGCAAAGTCTGCTGAGTCCCCGGAATCTTGTTGTTCAATATTTCTTGCAAGGCTGGGGTTTTCAGAATGTTCTAAATGTGCAGGGGAGTGTTCCGGTGAGTTCGCCGGAGAGAGTTCAGAGGATGTAGCTCGAGAAGATGAAGCCATTTGATTTTAAGAATAAGATTTTTGCAAGCTTTTTGCAGGGTTTCGCCGGAGAAGAAGATGAGAGTTTGTAAAAGGTTTTATGTGAGGGTAAGCTTTGTTTTTATAGGATGGTAAAACGGTAGAATTCGAAAGAGTAAAATATATGGCAATGGATTAAAGTTTGGAATCCGCACTCGAGTTTGAGCGGCGGGTTCAACTTTCCAAATAAAAAACGTTCCATGTACGCCCAATGAAAATGGGACACGTAGGCCTTGTCAGAATATGACAGGACGTCGTGCGCAGCCCATTAATGCTAGGCGCGTGAGGTTGATTTTAGCCATATGAGTTTCACTCGCAGTAAAAGTAACCGTTATTACTACAGAGATGCCCAAGTAATCAGATTGACAGAGCTTCTGTAGTTTACAGAGGCTCTGTGATCTTGAAAATCTTTGATTTTTTTTTTCTTTTTCTTTTTCATCTCTCATTGTTATCATGACTTCTGTGGGGTTCTTCTTTAACCAAAACATTTGTAAAGGCATTGGAGAGGATAAAATCGGATTTTTGTGAAGATATTTGCTTCGCAGAGGTTTTGTGGCTCTGTTGGAACTTGCAGAAGTTCTGTGAGGGCCAGCAGAAGCTCTATGAGAGAAAAAATCTCATAAAATAAATTTTATTAGTATTTTTGATCATCCAATTTTTGATTTGGTTTAAGAGATGTTTTTCGGACATATTTGAAAGTTTGTGTCCGAGAAAACTGTTAAAAAAACGGTTTGTTCGAGAAGGTCATGGTCTGCGTTTTCGGTTTCCGAGATAACATTCCAAAAGATCGACAGAAGGTTAATTTGTGATCACAGAGCATATTTCCTGTAGAAGCTCTGTTGAGCTCAGCAGAAGCTCTATGACCTTAAATTTCTCCTAATTCGATTTTTGTGAAACTTTTTGAGCTTTTGATTTTTGAAATGTTATTCACAGTATATTTAGGACATATTTGACAATTCTTGTCCTAGAAAATTGTTTTCCAAAAACCTTTTGTGCGAGAGACATACCTTTTGGTTCTTCTTTTCTCGGCAGTGATATCTGACTTCTGTCGATATGGAGTCATCGACCTTTTTCTTTGGCTTTCCCTTGAAAGTTTTATCTCTTTAGATCATTTCAGGGTTCCCTTCTGCTCCCCCTTGATCTAATCACCTCTGTAGATCAAGTAATTTCCTTTTGCTCCCCCTTGACCTAATCACCTCTGTAGATCAAGTAATTTCCTTTTGCTCCCCCTTGACCTATGCTTGGATCAAAGAATGATAAGTTTTGCATAGAACATAGGTCATGGTCTTTCAGAGGTTCTGTAGGGGTCGTCAGAGGTTCTGAGTTGACTTACAGAAGCTTTGTGATTTTGAGAACTATTTAAGGTTTTAAGAATTTACATACAGAAGTAGAATCAATCAAAGCAATAAATTAAGCAATGTATTTACTTGTTATTTACAGAAGATAAAGCTATACTTACAGAGGATTTTCATACCATGTTAATCATTCCTAACTTACCCACCAAGAAGTTGAATCTTTTCTCGTCTAATGCTTTGGTGAATAAGTCAGCGAGTTGATATTCTGTGGGCACGAAATGCATTTCGATTGTACCGTATTCAACATGATGTTTCAAGAAATGATACCTTATATCGATATGCTTGGTTTTTGAGTGTTGCACAGGGTTGGCAGAGATAGCAATAGCACTTTTGGAAACACAGAGGATGGGTATTTTGAACAGAATGTGGTCGTAGTCTTTTAGCTGAGTCTTCATCCATAGAACCTGAGAACAACAGCTAGCGGCAGCAACGTATTCAGCTTCTGCAGTGGATGTGGAGACACAATTCTGCTTCTTGGAGGTCCAACTGACTAGTTTACCACCTAGGAATTGACAACTCCCAGAGGTACTCTTTCTGTCGAGCATGCATCCTCCATAGTCTGAATCTGTATAAGCTTTAAGACTAAAACCAGAGTTCTGTGGATACCAGAGACCAAGATTGTTGGTCCCCTTCAGGTATCTCAAGATTCTTTTTACAGCATCATAATGTGATTTCTTTGGATTAGCTTGATAACGTGCACAAAGACATGTGGCATGCATAATGTCAGGTCTGCTTGCTGTTAAGTATAACAGAGATCCAATCATGCCTCTGTAGAGAGTACATTCTACAGAAATACCATTTGGATCTAAGAACAACTTATTTCCAGTGGCCATTGGAGTCTTCATTGCAGAGGTATCAGAGAGATTATATTTTAAAAGTATGTCAGAGACATATTTGGCTTGATTTATAAAAATTCCCTCTGAAGATTGTTTGACTTGAAGTCCGAGGAAGAATGTTAATTCTCCCATCATACTCATTTCAAACTCACTCTGCATGAGTTTTTCAAAAATTTTGCACTCTTCTGAATTTGTAGACCCAAAAATTATGTCATCTACGTATATTTGTACAAGCATTATCTCACTATTTTTGCGTTTATAGAATAAGGTAGTATCTGTTGTACCTCTGTTGTAGCCATTGACTAGAAGGAAGGTAGAAAGTCGTTCGTACCATGCTCTTGGAGCCTGTTTCAGTCCGTATAGAGCCTTTTCAAGGTAGTATACATGCCTTGGAAACTTTGAGCTTTCAAAACCTGGTGGCTGATTTACGTAAACCTCTTCTTGGATTTCACCGTTTAGAAAAGCTGATTTTACGTCCATCTGATAGACTTTAAAACCTCTGTGGGCTGCGAAGGCTAAGAATATTCTTATTGCTTCGAGACGTGCGACAGGGGCAAAAGTCTCATCGTAGTCTATGCCTTCTTCTTTTCTATATCCTTTTGCTACTAATCTTGCTTTGTTTCTGACGACCACTCCATCTTCATCCTTCTTGTTTCTGTAGACCCATTTAGTCCCAATGGCCTGTTTCCCTCTTGGTAGAGGTACTAAAGTCCATACTTTGTTACGCTCAAATTGCAGAAGTTCTTCTTGCATGGCGTCTACCCAGTTTGGGTCATCTAGGGCCTCAGAAATCTTCTTTGGTTCTATAACACTAATAAAATTTGTAAAGAAACAAAAATTTGCAGTGGCAGACCTTGTTTTTACTGAGTCAGAAGGTTCTCCAATTATTTGGTTTGGAGGATGGCTTTTTGTCCACTGAGTTGTGCGTGGAAGATGATCATCAATGTCATCAAAACTTTCTTCAGAGGCTTCTTGTGTTTCTTCTTGTGCAGCCTCTGATGTTCTTCGTGCCTTGGTAGTTGATTCTACCGTTTGTGGAATGATTGGTACGAGTGGTGGTGGAGTTTGTTCCTCTGAGGATGTATAGTCTTGGTCCTCGATCCCCTCTGTAATTGGTTCTTCTGTGGTTTGTGCAGCTTCTGTGGTCGTTTTTCTTGATGTTTCATCTTCTGCACTTTTTTCTGCTTCGGCAATTGCATCTGTAGTATTTATAGAAGAAGATGAAGCATTATTTGGACCAGTTAGAGTCATACCTGTAGGATTTTGTCCGACAGAGGATGGTTCTTCAGAAACTCTGATGGTTCCGACAGAAGGATCAATGTCATTGTGGAACATCTCCAAAAATAGAAGATTCAAATCTTCTTTTGTTCTTGAGATGTCAGAGAATTTCCCTTTAATTCCGAGTTCTGAACTTATTTGCTCAGAAGTCATTTGGAATGAATCATCAAAAGAAACATTGATGCTTTCTACAATCTTGTGAGACTTTGTAAGGAATGTTCTGTAGGCTTTGGAAGTGGCAGAGTATCCAATGAATTTGCCTTCATCTGCTTTTACATCAAACTTTCCTCTTGAATCTCTGTCGTTTAAGACGAAGCATTTGCATCCGAATACATGGAAAAATTTGATGTTTGGCCGCCGTTTGTTAAGCAATTCGTAAGGCGTCTTGAGGTGTCTTTTCACAATGGTTGATCGATTTTGAGTATAACACGCAGTAGAAATTGCTTCTGCCCAAAAGTTCATTGATAATCCGCATGCTGACATCATAGTTCTTGCGGCTTCCACAAGTGTTCGATTCTTTCTTTCGACAACACCGTTCTGTTGTGGAGTGCGTGCTGCAGAGAAGTTCTGTGATATTCCTTCTGTTGAAAGATAGGCTTCAATGACAGAGTTTTTAAATTCTGTGCCATTGTGACTTCTTAACTTCTGTATTCTGCAATTATAAAGAACTTGGATTCTTTTCATTAGATTTATCAATATATTTGGAACATCTGATTTCTTTCTAACGAATTAAACCCATGTGAAACGCGAATACTCATCAATTAGGACAAGTATGTATTTCTTGCCACCTAGGCTCTGTATGGCAATGGGACCGCAGAGGTCGACATGAAGCATGTACAGAGGTCTAGTGCAAGATACATCTGTTTTGCCTTTGTGGGAAGCTCTTTTGAGTTTTCCCATCTCACAGGCAGAACATAAATGATCCTTATTGAATTTAACATTTGGCAAACCTTTAACTAGATCAAGTTTGACCAGTTTTTCCAATGTGTGAAAATTCAAGTGACAGAACCTGTTGTGCCATAACCAGGCTTCTTCACTTTTGCAGGCAACAAGGCAAACTTTGTCTTTGTTCTTTGAGTTGAAGTTCATTAGATATAGATCACCTATTCTTTCAGCTCGCAGAAGTTCCATACTTGTTTCTTCACTTTGTAGAGAGTAGAAAGTTCTTTTGAACAACACATTGAATCCTGTATCACAAAGTTGACTTACACTGAGTAGGTTGTGCTTAAGGCCATCCACATATGCAACTTTGTATACAGAAACGTCTTCTTTCCTTATGACTTCATAGCCTTTTATGTGTCCTTTCTTGTTGTCTCCAAAAGTCACAGATCCACCATCTTGTGTTTCTTTGTACGTGGATAGTGCACTTCTGTCACCAGTCATGTGCCTTGAGCATCCGGAGTCTAGATACCAGATTGGCACATACTTCTTCTGCAGGACAATCACAGAGATTTAGGTACCCATATCCATATGGGTCCAATTTTGTTAGAGTTTTTCAAATTTGCCTTGGCATTCTTGAAATACATTTTGTTCTCTGCAGAAGAGTCAGATTGTTTCTTTGTGGGATTTGACTTTTGAATTGTCGTAGAGAGTAAACAGACTTGACTTGAAAAATGATTATTAAGTTTAGAAATAAGATCAAAGCAATGACAGTATTGAATATGAGATGTAATTTGCTTGAACTTTTCATTGAATTTTTTAAACTCAGCCACAGAGGCATTACATTCTTTCTTTACATTAGATTTCCTATTACTAGAAGATCTATGAATACTCGAATGTTGTTTGCAAAAGCTCTGTTTAGGACCTGCCTTCTGTGGGTTGCTTCTGTGGTGAACTTCTTTCATCACTGTCACAGAAGAAAAAGATTTATTAACCTTGGGTTTTGAAAATCTAGAACTTATAGGATCAATAGAGGTCTTCTGTAACTTTTTAAGCTCAGTAGAGGTTTTGATATGTAGATTCAAATTTAGAAAATCTTGGCAGATTGGAATCTCTGTGAGTTTCTCTTTTGTAGAAATAGTTCTGTGAGGAACTTTAGAGGAGAATTTGACATCCTCTGTGTCACAGTGAATTATCCCTGATTTGAAATCAGTCTCTGAGTTGTCAGAGGATGAATCGTCCTCGTATACAGAGGTTGAGTCAATTCTTTCAATAGAGGCTGGATTTTCTGAGCATGTATCGTACGAGCTTTCTTCCTCTGTAGAATAGTTTTCATAGATTGCAGAGGTTTCTAATAAGATTTCTTTAGTGAGAGTTTTATCTATAGAAGATGTACAGAAATTTTCTAAAATGCTTGATTTCCATATTTCCAAAATTTCTTTTTCAATTAAATTTTTAAAGTTTTCTTCTGAAAAAATGGGTTTAAACTCAGGAGCTTCTGCTGATAATTTCTTTTCAACGTTTATCAAACAGACAAAAGAAACCTGTGTTTGGGTCTCTGGTTTACCAAACTTGAAGATACCAATCTGATCTTGTGTTTTCAGATATTTCTTTGGTTTGATACCTCTATTGACAGAGGTTGAGGATGATGAGTCTGTGTTTTCAAACCACACGTTAATCATCTTCTTATGTTTCTTCAAGTAAGGATCCACAGAGATTTTTGCCCTTTTGCTTACAGAGATTAGATTTGGAAAATCTGGTTTGTTCGTTTTTCCAATCACAAATAAAGAGGACAGAGGTTTGTTTCTTTTGCCTTCAACACCTAGGGTGATATCATCATACCCTATACCTCGTCTCCCTATTTGTGAGTTTACTTTTTCATAAACTTTCTGTGCATCTTTATAGTTTTTAAGCAAAACTTCTCTTCTGAGTAAATCTTGCCATAATACCTCTCTTTCTCTTTGAAAGTATTCTTTAAGAGCTCTTATGTCAGTAGTTTCGCTCCTTGAAACTGAAAGTTCTTTTGTTTTATCTTTTAAGGTATTGGTTAATTCAGAAATTTGTTTTTTTAAAGGATCTAGAGTTTTGTTCCAATTCTTTTCTATTCTCTCTTTTTCCTCAAAAATCTTTGCTTTTTCTTGAGTGAGAAGCCGTACTTCTCTCTCATTGAAAGTGAGTCTTTTCTGAATACTTTGATTTATCTCTTTCAGTTCAATTAATTCAATGTTAATTCTATGTGTATTATCATCTACAGAGGTAATACAAGAGTTGGAATTTGAAGTAGATACCTCAGAGTCAGTGCAGGAGTCGACTTCTGCCATGCCACAGAAGAGGGCATTGGCGGTATGTTCATCGTCAGAAGTAGAGTCTGACTGGAAGTCTTCTGTGTTCTCCTCAGAATGTCCTTTTGCCATTAAGGATTTTTGAGCATAATATTCGGCTTTCTTTTTGTAGAAAGCAGAGTCCATCTGTGGGCGATTTGATCTGCTTCTGCATTCATTCGCAAAATGGCCTGGTTTTCCGCAGTTAAAACACCCTTGAGGAGTGTTTCCTGTTCGATCATTGGACTTCTGTAGGTCTCCGCCTTTCTCTGATCTACATTCATTTGCATAGTGACCAGGTTTGCCGCACTTGTAGCATTCTTGCTGTGTGTGGCTTACCGAGTCATCTGACCTCTGTCGGTCATTCCCTCTGTAATTTCTATCGCTTGACCTCTGTCGGCCACTTGATTCTTCTCCTCTTCTGTCATCTCTTCTGTTGTCTCTTCTGAACTCTTTTGTCAATAGAGCTAAAGATTTAGCTAGTGACGCAAGAGTTATTTCCTTTTCTGCTTGCTCTTCTTCTTCACTGTCAATTATCACCATCTTCTTCTTCTCCTTCTTCTTCTCCTCTGTGGCTTTATCATTTCTTGGTCTCTGTGCATCCTCTTTAGTTTTACTAACCAATGCATATGGTGCAATGGTTAGTGTTTTAGCCTGTGCTATCTGAGGTTCTTGTGCGGCTAATGTTCCGTAAAGATCAGAGAGAGTCCATGTGTCTAGATCCTTATTTGTCTGTAGGGACATAGACAGCTGGAGCCATTCTTCATTTAGACTTTTTAAAAACATGACATTGTTTTCTTCAGAAGTTCTGTCAATGCCTGATTTTCTGCACTTGTTGATTAGAGAGTTGAATCTGTCGTATGTTGTTTGCATAGATTCTGTTGCAGAGGCTCTGAATGCATGATATTCATTGATGTACTGTGCTCTTCGGTTTTTTTGTGTTTTAGCACCTCCTTCCAACTGTCTTTCCAGTTCTTTCCACAGATCATGCGCTGTTTCACATGAATCCAAGGATTGAAAGAGTTCGTTGGGTATTGCCATAATTAATGTCCTCTTGGTTTTCTGAGCAACTTCATCTTCTGCTTTATCTTCGGTTGACCACTCTCCTTTTGGCTTTGGTTTTTGATGTTCGGGGATTTCGGCAGATTCAGCAGTAGCAGGTATACGAGGTACTACTGTCATGGGAATAGGAGGAGGATTGTACAGATATTGTACTTGATTTTTTTTAGTGCCCTCGAAAAAATGGACCATTCTTATTTTCCACTGAGGATACTCATCTCGAAGGAGAGTAGGAGGTTTAGTGAGAGAACCAGTAGTAAAGAAATTATTTGTATTTGTCATTTGAAGATTTTAGAAAGAAAGTATGACTAAAGAGTTACTTCGATGAGCTTGAAGATTTTCTGGGTTTAAGCAGTTTCCAGACACAATTTTAAATCTCAATAATATCTATCACGAGTCTTGATAAGTGGATCACTTGATATTGAAAATCAAGGAAGGCTCTGATACCAATTGTTGGATCCCAGATACACTTAATCAAGATTAACAATCTATTAGTGGAGTTTAGAGTTTGATGCGGAAGCGTATTAAACTAACAGATATGTTTGATAGATATTAGAACGCACATATATAAAGAAAACAGTAAAGAATGAAAAGGATTTCTTGAATAGTTACTGTCATTCAATATATAATAACAACACGAATAACAGATTAATAACTGTTGGTGTGTGTGAGAATATAACACTCAGATATTTGACAATAAAGCTTGAGAGTATTAGTGATTCCTTTTGTTTTCGTCCTTAGGAAGATCTCAACATGAGACTTCCTTTTATACTACTCTTAGAAGACTATGAAGTAGGTCACTGTTCCTTTTACGGCATGAATAGTAAACTGGATGGTGTGAACAGTGGACTGGATGGTGTGAGCAGTTGTTTGAGCCATGCGCATTTAATGGAGCAGATGTACTTTTGGTAAATGCATTAAATGGCGCAGACGTCTATTTTGTACCTTGCCCTATTGAGTCCACTCAGAGCTTGACACGTGTTTTGATAGTACTTTTTCATGCAAGTTGATGAACGTATTCAGTAATATCTTCCAAGTCTTCATTGAGGACCACAGAGGCTCTGTAATGAATTACAGAGGTTATGCGGTCTGGTCCTCTGTGGAGCAGTCTTCGCCGGATTCCGAGTCTTTGGTCTTCTTTGTGCGTATGACAGAGCTTCTGTAGGAAGCCTCTGCTGCTTCTGTAGCTTCTTGACCTTGATTTCTCGGTAATGTCGGCAGAGCCTCTGTAAGAGGCTTTCTTCACTTAGCCTATTTTTCACTACTTCTAAATACTTCTATGATTAGGAAGATTGAAGCTAACAAAGTGTATGTGGAACAACCTCCAGGATTCTCAGATTCTAAGCGTCCAGGTTATGTTTATAAACTGGATAAGGCACTTTATGGCTTGAAGCAAGCTCCACGTGCATGGTATGATACTCTTTCTACTTATCTCCATATTGAAAAATTTGAGCGAGGTAAGATTGACAAAACTCTATTTTTTAGAAAAGAGAAAGGTCATATAATTCTAGTTCAAATATATGTTGATGACATTATATTTGGGTCTACTAACCCTGAGCTTTGTACTCGTTTCGCTGATAGAATGAAAGATGAGTACAAAATGAGCATGATGGGTGAACTAACATATTTCCTTGGTCTTCAGATTAAGCAAACTGAAAAAGAAACTTTTATTAATCAGGGAAAGTATGTTAAAGATATGCTGAAGAAATTCGACTTAACTGAAAGTTCAGCTATGAAAACACCTATGGCACCACCGCTGACACATGATAAGGACACTAAGGGTGTTCCTGTCAATGTCACGCTGTACCGTGGGATGATCGGCTCTCTATTGTATCTTACAGCTAGCCGACCCGATATTATGTTTGCAACATGCTTATGTGCACGATATCAAGCTGAACCTAAGATATCTCATATGAAAGCTGTAAAGCGAATCTTTCGATATCTTAAGGGTACAACGAATCTAGGTCTTTGGTATCCCAAAGATTCAGGATTCGATCTAACCGCCTATTCAGATAGTGATTTTGCAGGTTGCAAAATGGATAGGAAAAGCACCACAGGAGGATGTCAGCTCCTGGGTGGAAAGATGGTAAGTTGGACAAGTAAAAAGCAAAATTCAGTGTCCACTTCCACAACTGAAGCTGAATATGTAGCTGCTGGAAGCTGTTGTTCTCAAGTCTTGTGGATGAGAAATCAGCTACTAGACTATGATCTTCAGCTCTCCAAAATTCCAATCTATTGCGACAGCACAAGTGCCATCGCTATAGCAAACAATCCAGTACTACATTCAAAGACCAAACATATAGAAATCAGATATCATTTTATCAGAGATCATGTGATGAATGGTGATATAGAACTTCATTTTATCCCAACTGATTATCAGTTAGCTGACCTATTTACCAAACCTCTTGATGAGACAAGATTCAACTTTCTCATCAGCGAGCTTGGAATGCTGAACTTTGAAGGATAAAATCTTCAGCGGTTCACATTGATCAGCGATAGGATAAAATCAACTTGTATAACCCATTCTATCATCTTCTCTCTGAATAAACTTGATTCACTGATATCAAGGTATGTTTACTCTTTCTGACAATCGCATGAAAATGCAAGATTTCAAAACAAAATGCATCGCTGAATATCTCTTCCTTAACAGCGATGTTTTGAAATTTCTTAAAACCTTCACTGATATTTCTATTCAGTGCTTCATGTTTTCAAAAGTATCCCTGAGTTTTTTTAAAAAACCTCAGAGACAACCAAGAATATGAAAGGACAGTTGTGACGTCATTGCAACGGATAAAACCCCGACACGTTTTCTCTTCCTGACACACGTTTGCACGTCTCGTTCAAACTTCCAATCAAATGCAAACACGTGCCCGTGTCATGATGAAAATATTTTCCCGCTCAAGATTCTCTTTCTAAAATCTCTATATAAACAAATTCCTTGTTTATATTTTTCTTTTACGCGATCAATCTTCCTCCGCAAGAAAGAATTCACAGTTGCATTTGTGATTTCAAAAACTTCAAGAACTGTTCATCATCTTCTTCATCAAACATCAAGGTTAATATGTTCTTATTTATTACCGAATGCGTATAACTTGTTTCCGATCTTCTCATTGTTTTAACAAGATCAAACAAAAGAACTTCGTAATATGAAATCATTTTCTTTCGTGGTTTTATGAACACAACCATTTCATGGTTGTTCTTCAAGTTTAAAAGCAAAATCTTAAACTTGTTCTTCATTCGTTTCCAGAATCTATTTCTTCATAGAAAACTGGAAAACAAGAAAATGGGTTTTACATTTCGTTTCAAAAATCAAGAAAAAACCCTAATCTTCATTAAGACATTTTGTCTGAATGAAATAGACAAAATTCGAACCATCTTAATGGAAAATCTTTCCACATTAAGATTATTCTTATTTGTTAATCTTTGGTTGAACTGATAATACAGGAAATGGCAACGTCTAACATTCCTACTACCGCTGAGAACATCTCTACTGACTCTGAGGAAGTGGAAATCATCAAGGCTCCTCAGGTTAAGTTCACTCTGGATCAACTAGATTGGACTAAGATAAACAACCTTTCTGCGCTTCTCGAGTTTCCTCCTCGAAAGCAAGTCACACATCTGATAGATGCTGTGAATTTCCTGAAGAATTGCTGCATTTCAACAGCCCTGGCCATTTCACCCCCTGCAAGTCAGCTGCTACTATCTCAGTTCTAGTACTCTGCCAGACACTCTCAGCTACCATCCGCCAAAGATCCCTCCAAAACAGTTGATTGTATCCTCTGCGATACTGAATATGGCACGATAAAGATCACACATGCCATCATTCGCAAAGCTCTGAACTTTCCCATCGCTACAAAGGAAAAACCTTTTGTGCCTTTCCCTGACCATAAGAAGCTCGTTGACAAAGAAGCTCTTATTGCATTTTTTGATGCAATGGGCTATGTATGGGAAATGGGCAGAGACAAGAAGCCTGAGAAGAAGCTAACACTGCTGAAGAAATCGAAAATGCCCAGCGAGATGAACTTCATCTTCGCTCACCTTATCAGCTGCATGACTGCCAAGACCGGCTCTTCTAATCAAGCCGCTCAACCTCAGCAAGCTATGGGATACGCTCTGCTGAAAGGTCTACACATTGACTGGGCATCTCTCATCTATGATGACTTGCTGCAAAGAGTAGACTCTGCCGCTGACAGGCCTGCATGGGTTCCTTACCCCCGATTCATCAGCGCTATCTTTCAATATGGCCTGAAGGACAGCTACCCGCAAGAGGGCGATCTAAAACTAGCTCAGATTGGCCCTAAGGTACTCGACTTCAAACCTGTTGAAAATGAGGTACGTCTTTCTACCCTCTTAACTCTTCTCAACCCTCCTTCTTCTACTTCTGTGGCTCCTTCAGCGACAATACCCATCGTTGATACCCTGGCCACAAAATCCTCTCCTTTTAAGAAAGTGAAACATTCATCTACCCCACTTGATTCTAAAAGGATCAAGAAAACAAAGGAGCAACCCCAGCAATCTCATGCTGAAGACTCCTCAGCTCCTTCTGTAGAGCTGAAGGAACGTTCAGTGGTACGCTCTGCCACACCTGAACAAGCCATCCCTTTTATCCCGACTTCAGCGTCTCTAAACGCTGAGGTTACAAACTTGGAACCGACCCAACCTCCTTCAGTCTCTCAAAAGACTGATGAAGTGATTGTGAGCGAATCAAACGCTGAACTCATAACCCAACCCCCATTCTTATCCTTCGCTCCTCCCTCCACTCATTTGGTCTCTACTCCAGATCTAAGTGGATGTAACGTCCCAAAAATTACAAGGAAATTTAAAATTTTTAAAACATCCATTTCATTATAAAACAACCATAATCTAGTAACTCATGTCTTAATTGAAATTAACGTCGTTGACTCAAACCGTCAACAAAGTTTATGCAGCGGAAAAATACATAATTAAATTCAAAGGGTTTGAAAGTGAAAGTTTAACAATCTTTGATGCTCTGCGCTTGATGTGTGTACGGTCACGCCCGACTGCCGCCCGCACCTGAAATAACAACATATTGGGAAGGGGTAAGCTATAACGCTTAGTGAATCCAACCACACACGTAGGTAGCAACCCCACGCATATCACCCCTACTCGCAAGTAAGTAACATCACCATCACCACGAATATCAAACCACATAATGTTTATTATATAAGCACAAACCTCGGTCCCACCGAGTACACAAAATACATTAATGCAAGCTCAGTCCCACCGAGCCCTCGGTCCCACCGAGTAAAGATTGTTGTACTAGCTTAGTCCCCCCAAGCCCTCGGTCCCACCGAGCCCCTCAGTCCCACCGAGGTGTACACATGCATAAATATTTCACATACGAATTCAACAAATCACAACCAGTTATCATATCCCAACTAGTTCATGTAAGCACATAAATACACGTAATAACACGTAACGCAAAAGAACGACATGCATGAAATTCCTAGCTACGCGGTGAGAGAACTCACCTCAAGGCTAAGCAACGTGCTCACGAATCGCAACACCAACACGGCAATCTTCTTCACTTTCTCCCACCTAAATACGTATAAAAAGTCAAAGGAAAGTCCCGACCCATAACACGTTTACTAGCTTCCAAAAGCCTAAATATTCCAGCTTTTTATTAAAAGTTACGGGTCTGTTCGGGACCTGTTTTACCCCCTTAAAACTGATAAATACAGAAATTAAAATCCATAATTACGGATTTCTAAGTCTTACGATTTCAGGGACGTATCGCACGCGTCCTAACGATTTTTCTATAATTTACTATGGATTTTACAAAAATGATTCGCAGAACAGAGAACACCCGGACCTTTCAGTACAACATGGCAACTTCGCCCTATCTATGGTCCGAACTGGTCTTTCCGCGAAACAGAGGAAACTTAATAGACTCCGAAACGAAACTTTTGGCACCAGTCCTATCCCAAACCGACATTCCAAGCAAATGTTATGCATAAAACAAAACAGGGACAGAAAGCTGGAAGTTTTTCGGACCAGGCTGTATAAACAGCCCCATACGGCCCAACTACGGGCTTAAACAGATTTTCGGCAGAACACGAAAAACTTTCCTGACTCGATTAGTGAACTTCGTCCACCGATTTCATTTCAATCCGAGCTACGAGTAAAAGGTTATTGACTACGCAAAACAGTGGCAGATTACAACAATTCACATGAAATGATAAAACGGTTTTTGAGATTAGGATTAACGGTTTATGGTTTAAGGTTCAATGGTTTAGGGTTACGGTCAGGGTGGTTTTAGGGTTACGCCACGGGCACCACCCACTGCCACCTCCGGCAGTGGGGCACGGCGGCGGCGGCGGCGTTCCGGCGACACCCACACCCACACACACCCCTCATCTCTCCATACCACCCTCACCCTCTCGCTCCCCCTCACGGCTGCCACACGCGAACACATACCAGCACACACACGCAACCAAGACCGCCTAGCCCCCGGCCACCCCAGCGGCGGCGTACGGCGGCGGTGGCTTCGCGGTGGTCGTTTTGCCGGAAACAAAAGAAAGGAAAAGGGAGCGAGACGAAGGAACGACTTACCTTGCTAAGATGCCACACAACCGCACCTCCCTGCTTCTCTCTCCCTCGAGACCTCCGACGAACACAAGCGACGGCGGTTTCCGGCGAACTCCCGGCGGCAGCAGTAGCAGCGACGGCAGGGGGAGGTTTTCCGGCCAACCTTTCTCCTTCTCACGGTTTCTCTCTATCTCTCTCTTCTTGCGTTCTCTCTCTCTCACAACCGACACAAACAAAAGGGAGGGGGAAGAAGGGTCCTTGGGGTTTGCTGAAAGAAACAAAACGAAAATGGGAGGGGAAGTGATCGGCCTTGGCTGGTTCACATGCACAAGAATGGTGTATTGTCACCATTAGTCCCTCTTCATTTCCCTAAGTGCCAAACAACCATGACTACTTAAAGTTGTTCACAATATAATCCAAAGTAACTAACCCCATTGACGAAAAATGCTAAGGACGTCTTCTCTTATTTATTTATTTTTTAAAAATAAAAAAATAATAGAGACGGAGGATAAAATAAAATAAAAAAAACGTACCGGGTTACGGGCTTTACAACTCCCCCCCGCTTGGGCTAGACTTCGTCCTCGAAGTCTCATCCGATGAACAACTCGGGGTAATTCTCACGCATCTCCGCTTCAGGTTCCCAAGTCCACTCGGAACCCTTTCGGTGTCTCCATTGAACCTTCACCAAACCAACAACCTTGTTCCGCGAGGTTCTCGTCCTCCTGTCAAGAATAGCAACTGGCTTTTCCACGTAATTAAGCCGCTCATCGATCTGAATATCTTCGAGCGGTACTACTGCAGACTCATCCATCACACACTTCCGCAATTGCGAAACGTGGAAGGTGTTGTGAATCAAGTTCAGTTCCTCCGGTAGCTCCAACCGGTAAGCCACTTTCCCCACACGGGCGATGATCCGGTAAGGCCCAATATAACGAGGCCCTAGCTTCCCCCGCTTACGAAACCGGATCACCCCCTTCCAGGGTGAAACCTTCAACAAAACATAATCACCCACCCGAAACTCCAAGTCGGATCGCCTTTTGTCGGCGTAGCTCTTCTGCCGACTCTGTGCAGTAACCAAACGGTCCCGTACCATCTGAATTGTCTCGGTCGTCTTCAACACGATGTCAGTACTCCCTAACACCCGATGCCCAACCTCGCCCCAACAAACGGGCGTCCTGCATTTCCTACCGTACAACAACTCGTATGGCGGCATGCCAATACTAGAGTGGTAGCTGTTGTTGTAGGAAAATTCCGCCAAAGGTAGGTACTGATCCCAACTACCTCCAAAATCGATGATACAAGCTCGAAGCATATCCTCAAGGGTCTGAATGGTTCGCTCGCTCTGTCCGTCCGTCTGTGGATGAAAGGTCGTGCTAAAGTGTAATCGTGTACCCATCTCCGACTGGAACTTCTCCCAAAATCGAGAGGTAAAACGAGTATCCCTGTCGGAGACAATCGAAACTGGCACCCCGTGCCTGGCCACGATCTCACGCACAAACACCTCCGCAAGCTTCTCCGCCGAGGAGCTCTCCCTGATGGCCAAGAAGTGTGCACTCTTGGTCAGACGGTCAACGATCACCCAAATGGCATCGTTCCCACGGGGAGTCCTTGGGAGTTTCGTTATGAAGTCCATGGTAATCTCTTCCCATTTCCAAACCGGGACCTCCAACGGTTGCAATTTACCATGGGGTCGTTGATGTTCCGCTTTGACCTTCCGACAGGTCATACATACCTCAACACATCTAGCAACATCCCGCTTCATGCCGGGCCACCAGTAACCTTCGCGCAAGTCCCTGTACATCTTCGTAGCCCCCAGGTGAATCGAGAACTTGGACTTATGCGCCTCATCCATTAGTACCTGCCGGTTCCTACCGATGAATGGAACCCACACCCGACCATGTCGAGTTAACAACCCCCGACTATCACGAACGAACTTCGAGATTTCCCCCGGCACTCTTTCCCGCTTTGCATTTTCCTCCAAGACAGCCACCTCTTGGGCGCTTCCTATCGACTCCAGGATAGGTGTAATCACTGTCAATCGCTGACAATAACCCCTCAGTGGCTCACCGACCGGATGTCGGCTGAGTGCGTCTGCGACCACGTTCGCCTTACCCGGGTGGTAAAGTATCTCGCAGTCATAATCCTTAACCACATCGAGCCATCTTCGCTGACGCATATTAAGGTTCTGCTGATCCATCAAGTACTTGAGGCTCTTATGGTCAGTGTAGATTATACACTTAACACCATAGAGATAGTGCCTCCAAATTTTAAGGGCAAACACTACCGCTCCCAACTCCAGGTCATGAGTCGGGTAATTTGCTTCGTGAGGCTTCAGCTGTCTAGAAGCGTAGGCTATGACTTTGCCGCGCTGCATAAGCACGGCACCCAAACCCTGATGTGAGGCGTCACAATATACTACCAAATCCTCCATGCCCTCGGGTAAGGTTAACACAGGAGCCTCACACAACCGCCTACGTAGCTCCTCGAACGCCTTCTGTTGTTCCTCCCCTCAACTGAAAGCCGCAGATTTCTTTGCCAATCGCGTCATGGGTAACGCGATCTTAGAGAAATCCTGTATAAACCTTCGATAATACCCCGCTAATCCCAGAAAGCTTCTCACCTCAGTAGGAGTCTTCGGCACCTCCCACCGCATCACAGCTGCAATCTTAGCTGGGTCAACCATAATACCATCCTGATTCACGACATGTCCTAGGAACTGGACCTCTCGTAACCAGAATTCGCACTTGGAAAACTTAGCGTATAACTTCTCTCGCCTCAATACTTCCAACACTTCTCGAAGATGCATCTCGTGCTCCTCCTTGGTATTCGAATACACCAGAATGTCATCGATGAACACAATCACCGAACGGTCCAACATCGGACTACACACTCGGTTCATGAGGTCCATGAACGCTGCAGGTGCATTGGTGAGTCCAAAAGGCATCACCACAAATTCGTAATGACCGTATCGCGTACGGAAAGCCGTCTTTTCCGTGTCCTCACTCCTGACCCGCATCTGGTGGTACCCCGACCGTAGATCAATCTTGGAGAACCATGAGGCCCCCTGAAGCTGGTCGAACAAATCGTCAATCCTTGGCAAAGGATAACGATTCTTTACCGTAAGCTTATTCAGCTCTCGGTAATCTATGCACATCCGCTGTGATCCATCCTTCTTCTTCACGAATAAGATAGGTGCTCCCCACGGCGAACAGCTCGGTCTAATGAACTCCTTTTCGAGTAGTTCTTGCAGCTGGGCGTACAGCTCTTTCATTTCCGGTAGAGCCAGGCGATAGGGTGCCTTGGCCACCGGAGCCGCACCCGGGATCAGATCGATCCGAAACTCTACCTGTCGTTCGGGAGGTATCCCCGGCAACTCCTCGGGAAACACGTCGGTGAACTCCCGTACCACAGGTACGTCTTCCGCAGACATCTTCGCTTCCCCAACCCTCGTGTCTAACACGTATGCTAAAAATCCTTGCCCACTATGCTGAAGGTACCTCCGAGCTCTCGCAGCCGAACATATGGCCGTACACCGTCTAGACGAATCTCCCTGTACTAACAGTTCCCCCCCCCCCCCCGCTTGGGGTTCGAACTCGCACTTGCTTGTGACGGCAAACGATCTCCGCGTCGAACTTATCCATCCAATCCATGCCCACAATCACACAAAGCTCCCGCATAGCAATCGGGATCAGGTCAATGGGAAACCTCACCCCTGAGATCTCTAAGGTACATCCGCGAAACACGTCTGTGACCGTCAAGGTCCTATCATCAGCCACCTCAACAACCAGAGGATAACTCAAGCGTCCTACAACTCGGCCTAAACCCTCGCTAAAAGTGCGAGACACAAAAGAGTGAGTAGCCCCACTATCAAACATCACAACTGCAGGCACCGAGTTAACTAGGAATGTACCTAACATATAGTTCGACCACAAATAAATACATGACATGGAAAGGAAAGACAAAGGGAAAGAAGTAACAGATATACCTGTGACCACTTTAGGCGTCGCCTGTGCCTCATCCACCGTCAACTGGTGAACTCTACCTCGGGCCGCTCCCGCCCCTGGCTGACCAGCTCGACCATCGGTAATGCGCAACGGGGCATTCCCAGGCACCCTCTGAGATCCACCCCCAGCAGCTACCCCTGCTCTAGGACAGTTGGCCCTTACGTGGCCCGTCTGATTACAATTGAAACAGACCATTAACGGCGTCTTACAATCCCGGCTAAGGTGACCGAGTTGGCCACACTTAAAACACCCCTCTATTCTCCTTGCTCTGGTATCCCGGGGCTTAAACCCGCCACTGCTAGAACCCGTGCG
This sequence comes from Saussurea involucrata, assembly GCA_033807775.1. Lineage (NCBI taxonomy): Eukaryota > Viridiplantae > Streptophyta > Magnoliopsida > Asterales > Asteraceae > Saussurea > Saussurea involucrata. Next base: position 33,415,482 of record CM066316.1, read on the forward strand.
CGTACCTGTGAACCTCGAACGCTTCGGCACTGCCGAGATGGGCGTCACTGGCTGTGCCGCCTTCCGCTTCTTAGCTTGGGTCTCCAGCTCAAGCTCCCTCCTTCGAGCGGCGTCCATCATGGCGGATAATGAAGTGTACTGTGCCGTGCTAACAAATTCTCGGATCTCCGTGCGTAGCATATCTTTATACCTTGACATCTTCATCTCTTCCGAGGCGGCATACTGAGGACAGAATAATGCCATCTCTGTAAATTTCCTGTTCATCTCTTTTACCGTCTCTGTTGTCTGGGTGAGCTCTAGGAATTCTTTAGCGATTCGCTCCATTTCTACTGGCGGTACATACTCCGCACGGAAACGAGTGACAAACTCGTCCCAAGTCAAAGTAGTGCGCTCGGCAGGCGTCAATGCCGTGGCGCACCAATCCTTCGCGCCGTCACGAAGTAGATTTACTGCAAAACGGACCTTTAGGTTGTCCGGGCAACCACTGGTCAAAAATGCGAACTCCATGTCAGATACCCATCGCATGCTGGTAATCGGATCCAGGTCTCCCTTAAACTCTGGCGGGGAACATGCGGAGAGATCCCGGTACTGGAACTCTCGGTTACGGGGATGACCCTCCGCAGGCAGTGGAATAGCTGCAATACGCTCCTCCAGTAGGATCACCACCTCCTCTCTAATAGCGTTGATGATCTCGGGGATCGCCTCCCCGATCGCGTGGGAAACCTCAGTAGCAATCAGTTCCCTAATACGCTCCTCAGTAATCCCCGTCTCGGCTCGCGACTCCGCCGCGTTGTTCCTCCTAGTATTGACCATTCTAGAAAGAGAAATTTCAGAGATATATAAGCACATATAACTCACCCTACCACGCTCGTACTCCACTCCTTGGCTTCCTCGTGACTCTCCCCGACTCGAGCATGGATCCTGTGCTTCAGATAGTAGGAGCTCTACTACTACCCTTCACACCTATCCTTACTCGTTTCGAGTCCTGTCCCGGGACATTCAAGTAGTTGATTACCACAAATAAACACATATAGCCAATCCAGCCCATACAAACACCTTTCCTAACTCCCTAGAAAGGTCATATCACCCACTATCCCTTGCTAACACGGAAACCCCACTAACCCTGACGAGTCGCCTCGTGAATGCACGGTCGTATACAGTATAAAACCAGATAGACGTTCGAATAAGAGATTCTATCCTAGAACGGTTGGACTCAAACAAGAGTTGCGCAATAGAACTAAATCTAATATTCTAAGGCTATTCAGTTCCTACCGCATACAACCTAGAGTGCATTCGCTTAACAACCTATCAAAGCTAGCATGAGTTCCTATAAGCGATAAAACCAGCATACGGTACCATATAGTTCACATAAGCAATCTAGCACGCATACACTATACCTGAAAAGCGATAAATACACTAAGTTCCTTACCTTCCCAGTTGGCGTCGGCTGACTGTACACACTGCGCCCACGATCACCGTTTCCAAACGGGTTTTCTCTTTTCATTTAAAAACAAAAACTTTGATAAAAGAATTTAAAGATCTCTTAGCCGCAACTTGAGACCAAACACACCGAGATGTGCTTGATTCACTCAAGCCATGCTCTGATACCAAGTTGTAACGTCCCAAAAATTACAAGGAAATTTAAAATTTTTAAAACATCCATTTCATTATAAAACAACCATAATCTAGTAACTCATGTCTTAATTGAAATTAACGTCGTTGACTCAAACCGTCAACAAAGTTTATGCAGCGGAAAAATACATAATTAAATTCAAAGGGTTTGAAAGTGAAAGTTTAACAATCTTTGATGCTCTGCGCTTGATGTGTGTACGGTCACGCCCGACTGCCGCCCGCACCTGAAATAACAACATATTGGGAAGGGGTAAGCTATAACGCTTAGTGAATCCAACCACACACGTAGGTAGCAACCCCACGCATATCACCCCTACTCGCAAGTAGGTAACATCACCATCACCACGAATATCAAACCACATAATGTTTATTATATAAGCACAAACCTCGGTCCCACCGAGTACACAAAATACATTAATGCAAGCTCAGTCCCACCCAGCCCTCGGTCCCACCGAGTAAAGATTGTTGTACTAGCTTAGTCCCACCAAGCCCTCGGTCCCACCGAGCCCCTCAGTCCCACCGAGGTGTACACATGCATAAATATTTCACATACGAATTCAACAAATCACAATCAGTTATCACATCCCAACTAGTTCATGTAAGCACATAAATACACGTAATAACACGTAACGCAAAAGAACGACATGCATGAAATTCCTAGCTACGCGGTGAGAGAACTCACCTCAAGGCTAAGCAACGTGCTCACGAATCGCAACACCAACACGGCAATCTTCTTCACTTTCTCCCACCTAAATACGTATAAAAAGTCAAAGGAAAGTCCCGACCCATAACACGTTTACTAGCTTCCAAAAGCCTAAATATTCCAGCTTTTTATTAAAAGTTACGGGTCTGTTCGGGACCTGTTTTACCCCCTTAAAACTGATAAATACAGAAATTAAAATCCATAATTACGGAGTTCTAAGTCTTACGATTTCAGGGACGTATCGCACGCGTCCTAACGATTTTTCTATAATTTACTATGGACTTTACAAAAATGATTCGCAGAACAGCGAACACCCGGACCTTTCAGTACAACATGGCAACTTCGCCCTATCTATGGTCCGAACTGGTCTTTCCGCGAAATAGAGGAAACTTAATAGACTCCGAAACGAAACTTTTGGCACCAGTCCTATCCCAAACCGACATTCCAAGCAAAAGTTATGCATAAAACAAAACAGGGACAGAAAGCTGGAAGTTTTACGGACCAGGCTGTATAAACAGCCCCATACGGCCCAGCTACGGGCTTAAACAGATTTTCGGCAGAACACGAAAAACTTTCCTGACTCGATTAGTGAACTTTGTCCACCGATTTCATTTCAATCCGAGCTACGAGTAAAAGGTTATTGACTACGCAAAACAGTGGCAGATTACAACAATTCACATGAAATGATAAAACGGTTTTTGAGATTAGGATTAACGGTTTATGGTTTAAGGTTCAATGGTTTAGGGTTACGGTCAGGGTGGTTTTAGGGTTACGCCACGGGCACCACCCACTGCCACCTCCGGCAGTGGGGCACGGCGGCGGCGTTCCGGCGACACCCACACCCACACACACCCCTCATCTCTCCATACCACCCTCACCCTCTCGCTCCCCCTCACGGCTGCCACACGCGAACACATACGCTACACACACACGCAACCAAGACCGCCTAGCCCCCGGCCACCCCAGCGGCGGCGGTGGCTTCGCGGTGGTCGTTTTGCCGGAAACAAAAGAAAGGAAAAGGGAGCGAGACGAAGGAACGACTTACCTTGCTAAGACGCCACACAACCGCGCCTCCCTGCTTCTCTCTCCGTCGAGACCTCCGACGAACACAAGCGACGGCGGTTTCCGGCGAACTCCCGGCGGCAGCAGTAGCAGCGACGGCAGGGGGAGGTTTTCCGGCCAACCTCTTCTCCTTCTCACGGTTTCTCTCTATCTCTCTCTTCTTGCGTTCTCTCTCTCTCACAACCGACACAAACAAAAGGGAGGGGGAAGAAGGGTCCTTGGGGTTTGCTAAAAGAAACAAAACGAAAATGGGAGGGGAAGTGATCGGCCTTGGCTGGTTCACATGCACAAGAATGGTGTATTGTCACCATTAGTCCCTCTTCATTTCCCTAAGTGCCAAACAACCATGACTACTTAAAGTTGTTCACAATATAATCCAAAGTAACTAACCCCGTTGACGAAAAATGCTAAGGACGTCTTCTCTTATTTATTTATTTTTTTAAAATAAAAAAAATAATAGAGACGGAGGATAAAATAAAATAAAAAAAACGTACCGGGTTACGGGCTTTACACTGGAGTTGCCATCATTTCCTCGGAACCTAAAGCTGATTCTCCAGGAATGATGAAGACAGGACCTGCAGAAAAATCCATGGGCACTTTTGAAGATGACATGGAACTTTACTCAGGAACCCATGATTTCGATGAATTCACCAATCCTCCTGCAGGTAAACAACAACCCATAAACACTGTGACTAAACCCCAAACTTCTGAGCTTTCCTCTGTTCACAAGTTTTTATATGTTACAGGTCCTAATTTGGGAGATATCAACGCCTCTCTGAAGTATGTGGAGACAAAGCTGACAGGTCTCACCACTACTCTCTCCAATAACTATACAGCTGTAACAAACGCTGGAGAGAATCTGAACAAGCTGACAACGGTGGTGGAGAAGAAGGCTTCCACAGATGACATGAAGCAGGTTGATAAAACTCTCAGCGACTTCGCCAAGGTGCTCGCTGATATCTACACAGACTACACCTCTCTCAAAAATTCAGTTTCATCCATGTCCAGCAAGGTAACAACGCTGAAGACATCGGTTGGAACACTAGAGGGAGATATGTCTGTTGTGAAGACAAATGTCAACACTCTGACGACTGACTTAAGCTCTGTAAAAGACTGACGTTGGTTCGATGAAGACTATGATCGAACAGCTGCTGCACAAGGCGAATACTCCTGCTCCTGCCCCTGTCCCTGAATCTGAACATTTTACAGCGGCGGATCGCATTGAGCTCGGGAAGATCAATCCTGCTATTTCTGGCCTAGAAGACGGATTAGCAAAGATTGAAGTTTGTGTACGTCTCTCTGGCCAAGAAGACAGAGAACCTACCAACGCTGCTGAATCTACCCATTCCTCCCCCAGTCATCATGAAAAAGAGGGGGAGAAGAGCGCTGAAGACCTCGCCAAGAGCGCTGAAGACCTTTCCCATGATGAATCTATCAGGGGAGAGAAGACGAATACTGAAGAAACCACCGCTGGACCTCAGGGAGATGAAAACCCTGAGGAAACCGAGAAGCTCGCCTCTGTATCTGAGGGGGAGCAACTCGAAGAAGAAGCTGAGAAAACTGAATCCGAAGCAGAAGATGATGAACCCGTCGACATCCCTGATGATGAACCATCTTCTTCTCCAAAGAATGATGATGATGACGAAGATGACGATGACTTCTTTATCGTCAAACCTGCTCAGAAGATCAAAGCTCTTAAGGGAATCTCGATAAATGAACCTTCAGGGGAGCGGACAAAGACAAATCCCTCAGCCTCTGGAGCTGAGAAAGGCAAAGGCAAAAGCGTCGCTGAAGATGACAATCTGATGATCTTGCTTGAAAAGCCAGTTTGTCAGGTATGATAAACATCTCTCACTCCATCCCTCCTCTATCATACACTATCAGTTCTACTACCCAAGCCTATACACTTGAACCAATTCTCTCTATCTGATTCTACCCAAGTTCTTACTCGTAAGATCGTTGTGTTTCAGCTAGTCCTCTCCCCTGTTTGAGGATATCGCTGAAGGCTCCACAACTGCGACTTCACCAATAATACCAGCTGCTGCTGAAGAAATAATCTCAGTCTTAGATTTAATCTCTGAGACTGATGAACCAGAAGAACAGCTACTCTCGCACAATCGCAGACCTTTCTTAGCTCCTCAAAAGCTAAGTGAAGAGGATCAGAAAAGAAGAGAGGAAATAATAAAGCGCTTCGAGGATCAGCGAATCATTCTGAGGCGTGATCAACTTCCTTCAGTTCCTCCAAAGTTCAGAATTTCCAAAGTTGAATACCAGGAACACCTCAGAGCTGAACGCCTACTCGCTGAAAGAAAGGAAGCTGAAGAAAAAGACAGAGAATACGCCATCAAACTTACTCAACGATCAATAAAAGACCCCAAGCTGAAAAGAGTTCCCATTGATGTTCAACGTCAGCTATGGGATGATGCTCAAGAGATTGTTAGAGAAAAGACTAAGGTCTCTGATACGACTTTGGAATGGGCTAAACAAATGCTGACCTATCGATCTAGACCATCCAAAATCGTCAATTCAAACATCAGAGGAAGACTGTACGCTGAAGTTCTTGTTGTTGAAGTGGACGTCTACAGAGATGACGAAACCAAGCAAACTTTCTATGCTGCTACCTTAGAAAAGTTTGGTCTCTCTGAATGGTTAGAAACAAAATTAGCCATTCAGGGATCGCGCTCAAAGTTCAAAAGCCATGTCGAGAAGATCTTAAACAAACAGATCGACCTGCTTTCATCTGCTGTGGATATTCCTCCTACTCTTCCTCAACCAAGAAAATTCCCTGATAAGAAAAAGAAAGCCTCTGGTTCAGGTCCTCATATTCGGAATGAAACGGGCATTGATTTCTCTCGTGCTGAAATTGTTGGCCCTGATGCCGATCTCTCAATGCTTGACACCTCTCTACCACCTGGAGAAACATTCATTCCTGGCACAGTTGTAAGTGATCCCTATGGTATATTCTTTTTAGACTACTATGGAAATCATCACTTTCAACGTATCTCTGAGCTAGACATCGCTCCCATCGAACAACTCAGAGATCTCGTATACTGGTGTGAAGTCAGACGCAACATCAAAGCTAGACACCTGAAGCCCTTGATTTTTGAAGCAGCTCTGAAGAAAAAGAATCAAGGAGAAGATGTCCCTGACTGGATGATCCCCACATCAAAGACCCTTGATGAACTTCTCATCAAGGAAGAACCTTTATAAGCTGATATGATCACCTTTTTCTCTGTTGTATCAGTTATTCTTCTGTACTTGTAATTTATTTCGCTCGTACTTGTAATTGTTGGTCCCGAAAGGCTTAAACAAGTTTGTAGAAGGGGGGGGTTGAATACAAACACACTATTTTACTTTTCTAAATTGTTTATTGATAAATCATTAACAATTTACAGCTTGTTGCGGAAACAAGATTAAGGATAAACCTAAATCTAAGCAAGTTGGAACACTAAGGTTTTCTTGCACTAAGAAAGATAAGGAGATTACTAATAAAATCCTATCTTGAGAGATTTGAACTTGTCCAGAGTTAGCAAGTTACTTCAAATGAAGTGAGTTCATCTCTTTATATACTGCATGCATTTAATGCAATCCAGTATATACTTTACACGTGTCATTAGCGGATTGGTTGCATGTCATTGACCTTTGATGACAACCTTAGTAGCCGCATGAATGAACAGTGTAGTATCAGAGTGGTTGTACGATTTCAGATTTTCGGAGGTTCTTTTCTGACATTTCGTACGGTGGCGTGCAAGGGAGGTTAAGACAAAAGTACTTTGTACGGAGGACTTCATGATCAGCTTTCGTTGATTCAGCGATTATCATTTACTATTCAGCAGATGATAAAGTTCAGCGATAGCTGAAGTCTTGTACTTGATACTTCACGTTGAGTGGACAAATCTGAGTCTTCGCTGATCCGCATCAGTTCATTAGGAGACTTGTCGCTGGTTCTTGAGCTTGATCTTCGACTTCAGCGTAGAACCTTTGTTGACGTGAATCTTGTCTTCAGGGATCATAAGTAAACAACTAACTTATCAGCGATCACCATAAGGACTGAACAGACTCAGCGATATGGTGAACAGTGTTCGCTGAATGTTTAATCTAAAAGTGCGAGAGTTCCTATCAGCAGTACTGTAAGATCTTAGTACTTATCAGCGATAGTGAAACTCTGATACATATTGTTTACTTACAATTTTCACTAAGTATTTAAGATAGGGTCATTATCAAATCACTGAGGGTTTGGATCAACAATCTCCCCCTATTTGATTATGACATAGCAACAGAGAAAATTGCTATTTAATGAAAACATAAGGATAAAAAGAACTCATAAAAATATTTGTCCCTTTTACTGTTTTCTGGGATCTTTTCAGTACTGATGGAGTAAAGTACATTCGCTGAAATCTTTCTTTAAATCTTTGAATCAGGTTACAATATGAATAAGAAAGATTACAAGTACAAGCGAAATAAATTACAAGTACTGAAGGATGACTGATACAATAGAGAAAATGGTGATTGTTGTCAGCCTTCAAAGGGTTCTTCCTTAACGAGAAGTTCATCAAGGGTTGTCTTTTCAGTTGGAATCATCCAGTCAGGAACCTTTTCTCCTTTATTCTTTAGCTTCAGAGCAGCTTCAAAAATCAAGGGTTTTAGGTGTCGTGCCTGAATGTCTTTTCTGAAGTCGCACCAGTAGATGAGATCTTTGAGCTGTTCGATTGGAGTGATTGGAAGCTCAGCGATCCGTTGAAAGCATTTACGTCCGTCGTAGTCAAGAAAGAATATTCCATAAGGATTACTGATGACTTTACCAGGGACGAAAAGTTCACATGGTGGCAAAGAGACATCAAGGGCAGATAGATCAGGATCAGGACCAAGTACTTCAGCGCGAGAGAAACCAATTCCAGTTTCATTTCGTATGACAGGACCTGAGTTTGAATCTTGACGTTTCTTCCTTGGAGAGTCCTTTTTTCTTTTCGGCTTTAGATCAGGAACAGGAGGAATATCCACACAAGAAGATATCAAATCGATCTGTCTGTTTATCAGCTTTTCGAAATGATCCTTGTACTTAGATTTTGACGGTTGGATAGCTAACCTCATCTCCAGCCATTCAGAGAGACCATACCTTTTTACAGTGTCAGCACGAAAGGTTTCAGATGAGTCATCTTCTCTGAACAGTTTGATGTCAACAATAGGTACTCCGACGGAGGTTCTTCCAGAGATGAATACCTTGTTGATCTTCGCTGGACGATATCTGAAGTGGATTTTCTCTTTACACCAGATCAGGGTGGTCTGAGAAACTTCAGCTTTCTTTTCCACGATCTTCTGGGATTGTTCCCAAAGCTTTCGTTGGATTTGAATGGGAATACGCTTCAGCTTGGGGTCTTTGACAGATTCTTGAGTGAGCTTGATGGCGTATTCTCTGTCTTTATCTTCAGCTTCCTTCCTTTCAGCGATGAGGCGTTCAGCTCTGAGATGATCTTGGTATTCAGCTTTTGAAATTCTGAACTTAGGAGGAACTGAAGGTAGTTGATCGCGCCTTAGGATGATTCGCTGATCCTCGAATCGCTTTATCATTTCTTCTCTCCTCTTTTGATCAACTGAGGAAGGTCTGTTTCTGTGCGAGAGAGGTTGTTCTTCTGGTTCATCAGTCTCAGAGATTAAATCTAAGACTGGGATTATGTCTTCAGCGTTAGCTGGAATTATTGGTGAAGTCGCAACAGATCTTTCAGCGATATCCTCAAACAGGGGAGAGGACTAGCTGAAACGCAGCGATCTTACAAATAAGAACTGGGTAGAAGAACTTGGGTAGAAAAGATAGAAAAAAAATGTGGATGTGTATGGTGTTTGTGGAATGGATAACTGATTTTTCATAGATGATCAGGGAAGGAAAAATAAGTTTAGTGTACCTGACAAATCGGCTTTGCAAGTAGGATCGCCAGATTATCATCTTCAGCGATGCCTTTGTCTTTGCTTTTCTCAGCGCCAGAGGCTGAGTGCTTTGTCTTTGTCTTCTCCCCTGAAGGTTCTTTTATTGAAATACCTTTAAGAGCTTTGGTTCGAGGAGCAGGTTTGACAACAAAGAAATCATCGTCATCTTCATCATCATCATCATCGTTCCTTGGAGAGGAGGATGGTTCAGCTTCAGGGATGTCGAAGTCTTCGTCTTCTTCTGCTTCAGATTCCTCAGCATCTTCATCGAGTTGCTCCCCCTCAGATATAGAGGCGAGGTTCTCGGTTCCCTCAGGGTTTTCATCTCCCTGAGGTCCAGTAATCCGATCTTCATTACCCTCTCCCCTGATAGATTCATCATGGGAAAGGTCTTCAGCGCTCTTCTCCTGTTCAGCGCTCTTCTCCCCCTCTTTCTCATGATGGGCGGGGGAGGAATGGGTAGATTCAGCATTGGTGTTGTCTCTGTCTTCTGGGCCAGAGATTTTCACACAACCTTCAAGCTTAGCTATTCTGTCTTCTAGGCCAGAAATAGCAGGCGTGATTTTCTTCAGCTCTTGGCGATCCTCTGCGGTGAATGAGTCCAAAACAGGTGCAGGGGCCGGAGCAGGAGCTGGATTATTTGCCTTGTTCACCAGCGTCTCGATCATTGTCTTGACGGAACCAAGGTCGGTCTTCACTGAGCCCAAGTCGGTCTTGACCACTGACATATCACCTTCGAGTGTACCAACCGATTTCTTCAGCGTTGTAACTTCACTGGAAATGGTGGAAACTGATGATTTGAGGTTGGTGTAGTCAGTGTAGATGTCGGAGAGCACTTTGGCAAAGTCGGCGAGAGTTTTATCAAGATCTTTGATGTCATCAGAGGAGGCCTTCTTTTCCACCACAGTAGTCAGCTTCGTCAGATTCTCTCCAGCGTTTGTTACAGCTGTAGAGTTATTTGATAGACCGGTGGTGAGATCCGTAAGTTTCATCTCCATAGACTTCAGAGATTGGTTGATGTCTCCCAAAAAAGGACCTGTAACATATAAGTACTTGTGAACAAAGGAAAGCTCAGAAGTTTCAGGTTTAGTTACAGTGTTTAAGGTGGGATCTGTACCTGCAGGAGCGTTGACGAACTCATCAAAGTTTCGAGTCCCTCCATAGTGTTCCATATCTCCCTCAAAAGTTCCGTGAGGAATGGAGATCTCTGCAGGTCCTTTCTTCGTCATTCGCTGAGAAGCTTCAACGGCTTCTTGAATGATGGCATCTCCAGTTTTGACTGGAGGAGTGTCCAAAGAAGTAGAGGGAGGAGCGAAGGATAAGAATTGGGGTTGGAGTTCAAGTTCAGCGTTGGATTCGCTGAGAAGTACTTCATCAGTCTTTTGAGAGACTGACGAAGGTTGGGTAGATTCCAAAGTTCTAACCTCAGCGTTTAGGGACGCTGAAGTAGGTTTAGAAGGGATGGCTTGAATTGGTGTGGCAGAGCGTACCACGGAACTTTCCTTCAGCTCTTCAGAATAAGCTGAGGAGTCTTCAGCATGCAACTGCTGGGGTTGCTCCTTGGTTTTCTTGATCCTTTTGGAATCAAGAGGGGTAAGAGATTGTTTTCTTTTCTTAGAAGGAATGGATTTTGTGGCCGGGGTATCAGCGATGGGTATTGTCGCTGAAGGAGCCACAGAAAGCGGAGAATTAAGAAGAGTGAGAAGAGTAGAGAGACGTACCTCGTTGGCGACAGGCTTGAAGTCGAGAACTTTAGGGCCAATCTGAGAGAGTTTCAGATCACCCTCTTCAGGATAGCTGTCCTTCAGGCCATATTGAAAGATGGCGCTGATGAATCGCGGGTAAGGAACCCAAGCTGGTCGGTCAGCGGCAGAATCAACACGTTGAATGAGGTCTTCATAGATGATGGAGGCCCAGTCAATGTTGAGACCTTTCAGCAGTGCGTAACCCATGGCCTGCTGAGGTTGAGCGGCTTGATCAGAAGATCCGGATTTCGCTGTCATGCAGCTGATCAGGTGAGCGAAGATGAAGTTCATCTCGCTGGGCATCTTGGATTTCTTTATCAGCGTCAGCTTCTTCTCAGGTAGCTTGTCTCTTCCAGTCTCCCAGATGTAACCCATCGCATCAAGGAAAGCAATGATTTCTTCCCTGTCAGCGTGCTTCTTGTGGTCAGGAAATGGAATGAAAGGATTTTCTGAGGTAGCGTTAGGGAATTTCAGAGCTTTACGGATTATTGCGGGGGTTATCTTGATGGTGCCATACTCAGTATCGCTGAGTATGCAGTCGATGGTTTTAGATGGATCTTTGGCTGAGGGTAGGTTGGTGTGTCTGGCAGAGTACCAGAATTGGGATAATAGACGCTGACTGGCAGGAGGTGTGATTGTCAGTGCTGTGTATATGGGGCTATTCTTCAAAAAAATCACAGCGTCGTCTAGATGGGATACCTGCTTCCGAGGAGGAAACTCGAGAAGCGCTGAAAGGTTGTTTGCCTTTGTCCAGTCTAGTTGATCCAGCTCAAACTTAACCTGAGGAGCTTTAGTGATTTCCAGTTCCTCAGAATCACTGGAGATGGACTCAGCGGTAACATTCAGCTTTGAAGTTGCCATTTCACTGTATTATCAGTTCAACCAAAGATGTTAACAAATAAGAAATATCTTAATGTGGAAAGAGAATTTCCATTAAGATTTTTCGAATTTTGTCCATTTCATTCAGACAAAAAAGTCTTAATGAAGATTAGGGTTTTTCTTGTTTTTAAAAAAAACGAATATAACACCTATAAGCCTTGTATTCCAGTTTTTTTTTTTTTAAATGGATACGAAAGAAGAACAAGTTTAAGATTTTATATTTAAAACTTGAAGAACAACCATGAAATGGTTGTGTTTATAAAACCATGAAAGAAAATGATTTTATTTTTGAGTTCTTTTGTTTGATCTTGTGTAAAACAATGATAAGATCGAAAACAAGTTATTTGCATTTGATAAAAGATAAGAACATATTGACCTTGAGTTTGATGAAGAAGATGATGAACAGTTCTTGAAGATCGAGAGCACAAAATGCAACAGTGTTCTTTTCTTGCGGAGAAAGATTGATTCGCATAAAAGACAAATATAAACTTTGAGAGAGTTTATATAGGAAGAGAGTAGAGAGAGAAAAACTTGAGCGGGAAAGTTTTTCATCATGACACGGACACGTGTTTGCATTTGATTGGATAGACAACGAAACGTGCAAACGTGTGTCAGAAAAAGAAACGTGCCTGGTGTTATCCGTTGCAATGACGTCACAACTGTCCTTTCACATTCTTTCGTTGTCTCTGAGGTTTTTGAAAGAAAAACTCAGGGACTCTTTGGAAAATATGAAGCACTGAATAGAAATATCAGTGAGGGTTTTAAGAAATTTCAAAATATCGCTGTTAAGGAAGAGATATTCAGCGATGTAAGAATTTGAAATCTTGCATTTTCATGCGTTTAGTCAGAGAGAGAAAACATACCTTGATATCAGTTTAACCCAATTTATTCAGAGAGAAGATGATGAAATGGATTGTACTAGATTATTTTATCCAGAGCCTATACAAGAATGTATAAACGTATCGCTGATTAAATGTGAACCGCTGAAGATTTATCCTTCAAAGTTCAGCATTCCAAGCTCGCTGATGAGAAAGTTGAATCTTGTCTCATCAAGAGGTTTGGTAAACAAATCAGCTAACTGATAATCAGTTGGGATAAAATGAAGTTCTATATCACCATTCATCACATGATCTCTGATAAAATGATATCTGATTTCTATGTGTTTTGTCTTTGAGTGTAGCACTGGATTGTTTGCTATAGCGATGGCACTTGTGCTGTCGCAATAGATTGGAATTTTGGAGAGCTGAAGATCATAGTCTAGTAGTTGATTTCTCATCCACAAGACTTGAGAACAGCAGCTTCCAGCGGCTACATACTCAGCTTCAGCTGTGGAAGTGGACACCGAGTTTTGCTTCTTACTTGTCCAACTTACCAGCTTTCCACCCAGGAGCTGACATCCTCCTGTGGTGCTTTTCCTATCCATTTTGCAACCTGCAAAATCACTGTCTGAATAGGCGGTTAGATCGAACCCTGAATCTTTGGGATACCAAAGACCTAGATTCGCTGTACCCTTAAGATATCGAAAGATTCGCTTTACAGCTTTCATATGAGATATCTTAGGTTCAGCTTGATATCGTGCGCACAGACATGTTGCAAACATAATATCGGGTCGGCTAGCTGTAAGATACAGTAGTGAGCCGATCATCCCACGGTACAGCGTGACATTGACAGGAACACCCTTTGTGTCCTTATCAAGTATCAGCGGTGGTGCCATAGGGGTTTTCATAGCTGAACTTTCAGTTAAGTCGAATTTTTTCAGCATATCTTTAACATACTTTCCCTGATTTATAAAAGTTCCTTTTTCAGTTTGCTTAATCTGAAGACCAAGGAAATATGTTAGTTCACCCATCATACTCATTTTATACTCATCTTTCATTCTATCAGCGAAACGAGTACAAAGCTTAGGGTTAGTAGAACCAAATATAATGTCATCAACATATATTTGAACTAAAATGATATGACCTTTTATTTTTCTAAAAAACAAAGTTTTGTCAATCTTACCTCTCTCAAATTTTTCAAGGTGGAGATACGTAGAAAGAGTGTCATACCATGCACGAGGAGCTTGCTTCAAGCCATAAAGTGCCTTATCCAGCTTATAAACATAACCTGGACGCTTAGGATCTGAGAATCCTGGAGGTTGTTCCACATAAACTTCTTCATTCAGCTTTCCATTTAGAAACGCTGACTTAACATCCATTTGATGTACAGTGAAGTTTTTGTGTACAGCATATGCTAAGAAAAGACGAATAGATTCAAGTCTTGCTACAGGAGCAAAGGTTTCGTCATAATCTATACCTTCCTCTTGTCTGTATCCCTGAGCAACAAGACGAGCTTTGTTGCGAGTTACAGTACCATGTTCGTCCAACTTGTTTCGATAGACCCACTTAGTGCCTATCACTGTTTTGTCAGTTGGTCTCCGAACAAGTTTCCAAACTTTGTTTCTTTCGAATTCAGTCAGCTCTTCTTGCATAGCGCTGACCCAGTTTGGATCTCTGAGGGCATCATCTATTTTCTTTGGTTCAGTTAGAGAAATAAAGTTAACAAATAAACAAATATTACCTGCACTTCTACGAGTCTGAATACCAGCGTTGGGATCACCAAGAATTTGATCGATTGGGTGATTTACAGTCCATCGCTGAGCCGGAGCATGCGTCGCTGACGCAGTCTGAACTGGAGAAACTGAAGATGAGGCTTCAGCTACTTCTGGATAATCATCTAAGAGAGGAATGCTTGCATTTGTCACTTCATTCACTGATTGCTGAGAAATAGATGGAATTTCTGAGACATTTGGATCAACTGCGGGTATAGTATTTATAGGAACAGCTGAGACCCAAGATGTTTCAGCTTCACTATTCTGCATATTGGGAATGATAGTAGGACCATCATTTTCAGTTGTATGAGTATGAGTAGTGGGAACATCTTCTGAATCACCAAGATGAGAAAACATCCATTGATTCAGTTCTTCTGTATCAGCGTTCGGTTTAGAGTTCGCTGAACGGGATTCGTCAAACGTGACGTGAATAGTTTCTTCTACAGTTTGTCTTCTTCTGTTGAAGACTCTGAAGGCTTTGGAAACTGAGGAGTATCCAAGAAAGATTCCATCATCAGCCTTAGGATCAAACTTTCCAAGGGCATCTCTGTTGTTCAGTATGAAACACTGACAACCAAAGATGTGAAGAAAGCTGATTGAAGGCTTTCTCCCATGAAAGAGTTCATAGGCTGTCTTTTTGAATCTTTTGACTATCAGCGACCTGTTTTGCGTAAAACAAGCCGTGTTGACAGCTTCTGCCCAAAACTGAGTAGGCAGGTGAGAATCGCTGAGCATTGAACGTGCAGCTTCAATAATTGTTCTATTTCTTCTTTCAGCGACTCCGTTTTGTTGTGGTGTTCTCACTGACGAAAAGTTATGAGAAATACCCTTGCTCTCAAGGAAGGAATCAAGAGAACTGTTTTTGAATTCAGTTCCATGATCACTCCTTATCGAGCGAACAGTCATATTGTTCAGAGTTTCCATCTTCCGAACAAAGGTGATGAGTTCTTCAGGGGTGTCACTCTTAGAACGGAGAAACATTACCCATGTATAACGAGAGAATTCATCAACTATGACCAGCGTATATTTCTTTCCAGCGATGGATTGTTTGTTAACGGGGCCAAACAAATCCATATGGAGTAGTTGAAGAGGAGATGACACTGAGGAAACTTGCTTGGACTTAAAGCTTGCCTTGGTCTGCTTCCCTTTTTCACACGCTGAACATAAGGATTCTTTGGCGTATGAATGTTGAGGTAGACCAGTGACTAACTCTTTGGATGAAAGAGTATTCAGTGTCTTGAAGTTGAGATGTGAGAGTCTCTTGTGCCATAGCCAGTTGACATCAGAAGATGCCTTTGAGAAGAAACAGGAGTTCTCAGTGGTTGTTGAGTCCATGTTTATAACGTAAACATTTTCCAAACGATAACCGCTGAGAGCTATCTTCTCCTTTTTGTCAGAGACAAAGCAGGATTCCTTGGTGAAAATCACTTTGTTATCCATGTCGCAAAGCTGACTGATGCTCAGAAGATTATGCTTCAGCCCTTCAACATATGCGACTCTTCTGAAGGATGTTGTACCATTTGAAAGTACACCATACCCTCGGGTGTGTCCTTTTCCATTTCCACCGAAAGTTACAGAGGGACCCTTCTCTTCCTTGTATTCAGCGAGCAGGCTTTTCTTTCCAGTCATGTGTCTAGAGCATCCGCTATCGAGATACCAGATACCCTTCTTAACCTGCAATACAAAGGAAGATTAGCTTTGCTTGGGTACCCACTTCACCATGTATACGCGTTTGTCAGTGGAAGTGGTTGGAATGGGTTCAGCAGTCTTCGCAGCATTTGAAGATTCAGCTTTGTCTTTCTTCACTTTGGTCAATTTCTTGACCTCAGCGGTATGAGTCACCTTGACCTGACTTGCAACTGGTTTGGTCTTCTTTGGTGCTATCTTCACCTTAGCTATCTTATCAGCTTTGGTGGCTGTGGGACACTTACTTGCAATATGATCGGTAAGTCCACAGTGATAACATTTCCTATAACTAAAATTAGTTCTAGGACCACTTGTGTGCTGAGCTTTTAATTTGGAATTAGAAGTGCCAGCACCAAGTACACTATTGGTTTTTGAAATAGGACGAACATTCAGTTCTTCAGATTTCTTACCAAGGACATCTACTCTGAGTCTAGGAGTAGGTCGCTGAACTGATCCAGAGGTCTGATTTCTAGAACCAGATGAATGAATCACTAAGGCTTTGGAAGCATTCAGCTTAGGTACTAAAGTACCCTTCTGAGGATTTTGATAAATTACAATTCCTTTACCTTTATCTTTAGAGACAGAGGTAGGTTTTGAATAAACCATTTTCTCCTTACCTTTTGAGGAGGTAGGAGTTTCCTCAGGGATTGGTGTAATCGACGAGGAGTACTGAGATGAAGAAGTGTCAGCTACTGAGGATACGAACGTTCCAAATTTAAGCATTGAACGTTCAGTGGTTGGTATTGGAGTATCATATTTATAACCCAGACCACGTTTATCACTCAGAGGAATCTGAGCCTTAATTATCTCAGTGATCTTTGTTGAAGAATTACACCATCCTTCAACAGTAGCTTGTTCAGCTTTTAATGCAGCGATAGCTTCCGCTCGTTCAATTTTGACTAGCTGATTTAAATGGACTTGATCTTTAAAATCTTCTTCAAATTTAGAAAGCTTTTCTATTTGAAGGTGGCAATTTTTAAGCTTTTCAGCGAGATCAAGATTTTGGTTTTCAACCACAGCTTTGCCGTTCATGGCTTCGTATAAGCTTCTAGTCAGTAGTTCGATTTTACGGAGACTATCAGCTTCATCAATATTTACAATATTGGTAAAGAAGGAAGGTGATACCTGAATGGCAGATGTTGAAGTGGAGGGAATGTCTGAACTTTCTTCCTCTTCTTCAATCTTGGCCATGAGACATTGATTTGCTTCATCATCTTCAGAATCAGATGATGAGGCTTCTTCATCAGAAGCAGCCCAATCATAGTCAGCCATTAGGCCTTTTCCCTTCTTCTTAAAGCTTTTCAGCTTTGCATACTTCTCCTTCAGCTTTAAGTATTTGTCGTCTTTATTCCTTGGAACAAAGGATTTCTTTGTTAAGGCTGAAGGTCTCATGATTTTCTTTGACCTGCACTCGTTAGCGAAATGACCTGTCTTTTCGCAGTTAAAACAAGTAGCAGTAGCCTTATCAACAAAAGCTGATGACTTAGGCTTGTCAGCTATAGAAAGAGTTTTGTTCTTTCTAAACATTTTCTTCTTGGCGAATCTCCTGAACTTTTTAGTTAGGAGAGCCAAGGATTCATCATCTGAAGAATCAGAATCTGATGATCTTTCAGAGTTACTTTCTAACTCAGTGATAGTGACCACGGGTCGCTGAGTAGAAGGTTCCTCTGAGATTAAAGCAACAGGGGTGCTTTTGGAATCTTTTACAAGATTCTTCTTAAGATGGCTAGATTGCTCATGATTCAGCAATGTGCCATATAAGGTAGCGAGTGTCATTGATCTTAGATCTTTTGACAGCTTGAGACACATGGAATAATTGTCCCAGCTTTCAGGTAAACATTCTAAAAACTTTGTCAGAACTTCAAAGTTAGAATATTCCTTACCAACCGTTTTAAGATCTATAATTAAGCAGTTAAAACGTTGATGTACTTCAGAGAGAGTTTCATTCTTACCAGAGATGAAACTTTCGTATTGTCTTACCAGGTTGATCTTTCTTGAATCCTGGACTTCAGACGTTCCTTCATACTGAACACATATTGTGTCCCACATGGCCTTCGAGGATTTCAGGTTCATGACGGAATGGTAGACTTCGTCAGGAAGGGCCATGGATAGTATGGATCTGGCTTTTGTATCTATAGCCACTTTCTTCTTGTCTTCATCGGTCCAATGATGGATTTCCTTTGGAATCAGCCTTTCTGGAATAGCAGCTCTAGTTGCAGTGGCTGGAACGGCAGGATCAATCGTTACAGGGATGTGTGGACCGTTTTCAAGATAGTAAGGTATAGTAGGGTCTACACCTTCTAAGAAGAGTGTCATCCTATTTTTCCATAAGTTGAAGTTGTCTCTGGAAAATCTAGGGGGTTTTGCAAGAGAACCATTGTCGATATAGTGAGTGTTTGTGTTTGAGTTGGCCATTTTCAGATAATAGCAAGGAAGAGAAAATATCTTAGATTAGATCTTGTTTATGAGATTAAACAAATCTGCTCTGATACCACTTGTTGGTCCCGAAAGGCTTAAACAAGTTTGTAGAAGGGGGGGTTGAATACAAACACACTATTTTACTTTTCTAAATTGTTTATTGATAAATCATTAACAATTTACAGCTTGTTGCGGAAACAAGATTAAGGATAAACCTAAATCTAAGCAAGTTGGAACACTAAGGTTTTCTTGCACTAAGAAAGATAAGGAGATTACTAATAAAATCCTATCTTGAGAGATTTGAACTTGTCCAGAGTTAGCAAGTTACTTCAAATGAAGTGAGTTCATCTCTTTATATACTGCATGCATTTAATGCAATCCAGTATATACTTTACACGTGTCATTAGCGGATTGGTTGCATGTCATTGACCTTTGATGACAACCTTAGTAGCCGCATGAATGAACAGTGTAGTATCAGAGTGGTTGTACGATTTCAGATTTTCGGAGGTTCTTTTCTGACATTTCGTACGGTGGCGTGCAAGGGAGGTTAAGACAAAAGTACTTTGTACGGAGGACTTCATGATCAGCTTTCGTTGATTCAGCGATTATCATTTACTATTCAGCAGATGATAAAGTTCAGCGATAGCTGAAGTCTTGTACTTGATACTTCACGTTGAGTGGACAAATCTGAGTCTTCGCTGATCCGCATCAGTTCATTAGGAGACTTGTCGCTGGTTCTTGAGCTTGATCTTCGACTTCAGCGTAGAACCTTTGTTGACGTGAATCTTGTCTTCAGGGATCATAAGTAAACAACTAACTTATCAGCGATCACCATAAGGACTGAACAGACTCAGCGATATGGTGAACAGTGTTCGCTGAATGTTTAATCTAAAAGTGCGAGAGTTCCTATCAGCAGTACTGTAAGATCTTAGTACTTATCAGCGATAGTGAAACTCTGATACATATTGTTTACTTACAATTTTCACTAAGTATTTAAGATAGGGTCATTATCAAATCACTGAGGGTTTGGATCAACAGTAATCTTTCCATTTCTCTTTGTAACCTGATTCAAAGTTTTAAAGAAAGATTTCAGCGAATGTACTTTACTCCATCAGTACTGAAAAGATCCCAGAAAACAGTAAAAGGGACAAATATTTTATGAGTTCTTTTTATCCTTATGTTTTCATACTTAGCAATTTTCTTTGTTGCTATGTCTTAATCAAATAGGGGGAGATTGTTGATCCAAACCCTCAGTGATTTGATAATGACCCTCTCTTATATACTTAAACAATATGTATCAGAGTTTCACTATCGCTGATAAGTACTAAGATCTTACAGTACCGCTGATAGGAACTCTCGCTCTTTTAAATTAAACATTCAGCGAACACTGTTCATCATTAATGCTCTGAGTCTGTTCAGTCATTATGATGATCGCTGATAAGTTAGTTGTTTACTTATGATCACTGAAGACAAGTTTCACGTCAACAAAGGTTCTACGCTGAAGTCGAAGATCAAGTTCAAGAACCAGCGACAAGTCTCCTAATGAACTGATGCGGATCAGCGAAGACTCAGATTTGTCCACTCAACGTGAAGTATCAAGTACAAGACTTCAGCTATCGCTGAACTTTATCATTCGCTGAATAGAAAATGATTATCGCTGAATCAACGAAAGCTGATCATGAAGTCCTCCGTACAAAGTACTTTTGTCTTAACCTCCCTTGCACGACTCCGTACGAAATGTCAGAAAAGAACCTCCGACTGTCTGAAATCGTACAACCACTCTGATACTACACTGTTCATCCATGCGGCTACTAAGGTTGTCAACCAAGGTCAATGACATGCAACCAACCAGCTGATGACACATGTAAAGTGTATACTGACTTGCATTAAATGCATGCAGTATATAAAGAGATGAACCCACTTCATTTGAAGTAACTTGCTAACTCTGAACAAGTTCAATCTCTTATCTCAAGATAGGTTATTATTAGTAATTTCCTTATCTCTCTTAGTGCAAGAAACCTTAGTGTTCCAACTTGTTTAGATTTAGGTTTATCCTTAATCTTGTTTCCGCAACAAGCTGTAAATTGTTAATGATTTATCAATAAACAATTTAGAAAAGTAAAATCTGTGTGTTTGTATTCAACCCCCCCCCCCCCCCTTCTACAAACTTGTATAGGCCTTCGGGACCAACAAGATTCGACAGAATTCTAAGAGGAGATAATTATGCGTAAGTGTACTTATTCTTTTGTTTTGTATTGTAACACCTTGAAAGAAAAGTGCAAAGTTTCACAGAGGATAACTTTCTTTGTCTTTTGTTTTAAATATCTCTGTATTTTGTAATTTTTTTATTTTCAATACTTAGGGGGAGATTGTTAGCCCCAAGTATATCTCTTATGTAAAAGTATTGAAAATATTATAAGTTAGAAGACCACCAGAGATTCGACAAAAGACTTAGAAGAAGATCAACAAGAAGACCACTAGAGATCGACATAGCTCTTCGATCTCTGGCAGAACCATCAGAGCTCTGTCGAGCTCTGGCAGAGGACTTCTTCTTTTCCACCAGAAGAACGGTTCACACCAGAAGACAATCAGAGCTCTGGCGTAAGAGCTCTGGTGATTGAAGACCTCTGTGAAGCTTAAGTCTCGTAGAAATCTCTAAGTGTTAGACACGTGTCCGTACATTCCACGTAAGCCCTAAAAGGACGGAGACACACTTTCCACGTGTCATTCCAGGGTTAGATAGTACAATTTCTAGTGCTTTATCAGGCTATAAATAGAACGTTAGTGGTGCACACAATTGTAAGCTTTTGGAAGAATAGTTTTCCACAATTGTGAGAACAAACACTGTTACATTCCATAGCACTACCTTTGTACGTTTTGTTTCTTGAGAGATTTCAGAATACACACACTTGAACGTGTTCTTGGTGTTATTCAAATATCAATATAACGAGCAGCTTATTTACTTGATCTTGTTATCATATTACTGTTCATTATTGATACTCTCTTTGTCACTTAACGTCTACACAATCACTCACATATTAATGGCTTTTTATAATGCTTCCGCTATCTGTTTTATGTTGTTTATGTGATACAACGTGAATCTGGGAACCAACAAGATTAGAAAGATTTCGGTATCCATGCTTTGGTGGATCTATGATGGTTAGATGCCCTATTATAATGAGGATCGGGGATACTATAAGTACCATACCAATGAGATGCATACTTACGGTCAACAAAATCATTCAAACCACATACAGAACAACAAATACAATCATGAGAAAGTTGAAGCAACTGTTGAATTGAAAAACGTCTTAAAGGAAACATCACACTTTGTTCAACAAAAGTACGAGAATTAAAAACATCATGATTATGATTGTATGTCCTAGAATGCGAAACTGACTTAAATGAGTTTGTATTCGCTGTGATTTCATTTGACTTCTTCACTATCCAAAATTGTTTGACCCTTTTTCTCCGACCATTATTATCTGAAATATCATTAAAGTCACTGTCGAAAGAACTGGAGTAGTAAGAATGTCTATTTTGAGAGCGACCGTTCGTTTTCCATCTTCGTGAACGTCTTTTAGATTTATAATTGTTTTTGGAAACATTATTCACAGAACGGGTTTGAGGGTCGGATGTAGAACATTTACCCTTCTGAAAATTGATCGATCGTTCAGGCATTTTTGAAAGAAAATCAATATGGCTTGGAAGGGGTTGATCACATTCAAACTTTGGATATTCCTCATCTGAACATACGTTAGAATTCATAAACCCTAAAAAAATCAAGTTCACTCTTAGATGGAACACTATTGGTCAAGGGATGGGAGGAATAGTTTGGACTTATGTTCTGCAAAGAATCAGGTGCGGAAGCTTTTTGAAAATCAGATTTAAGATTCATTTCAAAACATTTCGGTTTGGTGTTCTTTCCCTTTCTGGAAGAGATTTTTCCTATAAAAGCCTTACATGAAGATGTATCTAATGACTAAGAGGAAGGTTCAGATAAAACAATTTTCTCATATTTGAGTTGGTCAAACTTCTTTTGAAGTTCACCCTTGCTGACCTGCTCTTGCATCACCTCTGCTGCCAAGGCAGACAATTTAGATGTGAGTTGTTTGATTTATGTCTGAAGGGCTTCCTTTTCCTCAACAGATACATATTCCGTTTTTTGAATTAAGACACTCAAGTTTGGATAAAAGCTCTTGTTTTTCCTTTTGAAATTTAATCTGCTCCTATTTAAATGACTCCTCTAACTGAACTATTTTTTGTTCAAGAACAAGAGGTGGGACATATCATTTAAACTCGTCCTTCTCCTTTTTAGTTTCAGTTGTTGGGATCGTATCCTTTTTAGAGGATTCTTTGGGTTTGACAACTTTATAGCCGTCAAAGTAGTCATTTGAGAGGTATTTGGATTTATTTGTTTCATATGATGAGTTAAGAACTTCGTAAGCACACGGCAATTGCATCTTAACTGTATTCTTTCGTTTATATTCCTCACGTTCCTCATCCTTCTCATTAAGTGGTTTCGTCCATTTGATCTTATACTGGGGATATATCTTATCAAGGCTTAGAAAATTAAATTCGTATAATGTAGGTACTATTGTTAAGATCTTTTTCAAGTAGTGAGGGTTGTCATACCCAATTCCCGATTCAGAGTTAAAATATTTGAAATCCTTTGGTTTGTTCAGATGAATCGTTTGGTCAGTTTGTCCTCGCTTGTAAAACTTAAGTTCAAGATCTTTTATTTTTGAAAGAAGCTCGTTATTATCTATTTGAAGTGAAGAGCATTGATAGATAATCTCAGCTTTCTCATCCTCACACTGATCAAGCTTTACATTTAGATCAGATATCTTGGCCCTACCGTCTTTAGGTGCTATGGACAGGTTTCCACACTTTTATTTTAGATTGGCGTTATCAGACTTAAGTTTCTCTGAACATCTAACTTCTCATTTAAATTGGTTATTTCAAGCAAGTGTTCATTAGTGGTAATCTTACTGGACTCTACTTTTTGAACAAGCAGATGCATCTGATCCATTAAAGCTTGATGAATAGGAATACATACCTGGCAGGATTCTCCGAGATCTGGAGGAGCGGCGTGGTTTCCCATGAAGCACAGATGAGCATCAACATCTTCCACATCACTATCATCATCAGACTGATTCAGCCAGTGGTCATCTTCAGCCATCAGCGCTTTCCCAGCTTCTTTCTATTGGGCCAAAAGAAGCTTGTTCTTATTGTATTCAATGTTGCGAACAACAGGCTTTCGGCAGTCTTTGGCTAAATGACCCAGTTTGCCACAGTTGTAGCATTTGACTGGCTCATCTTTGTTTTTTCGCTTCAGGCTTGCGCTCCTATTTCTCTTTGTGATCAGACTGTTTGGCCTCGTCAGATCTCCTCTTCCCTTCAAACTTTTTTTTGTAGTCATGGCGCTTGTTAGGAGTGGTTGAGTAGCGCTGATTGTTGAAATACGGTATCTTGTAGAAAGATTTCTTTTGAAAGGAATTGGATATGAAGGCCATGGATTTCTTGATCTAGTTCAGTTCTGAGTCTGGGTCACTTTCCTCTACTTCCTCTTCTTCAGGTTCAGACTCACTGGATGTTCGAGTTCTTTTAGAGTTGCGGCTAGACGTCTTACCTCGCTTGTCAGATACGAGGGCCAGGGGATCAGCTTGATGCTTCATGGTTGACTTCTGAGTGCTCATCATCTCTAGAACTTCGTCCTCATCTTGCATAAGCATTTCGTACAGCTTGTTGATGGGGACATTCTCCATGATGTGGTTGTGGCGGATGTGAGAGGCGAAAGTTCTCCTTTCGGGTTGGAGGTTGTTTACAAACTTGAGGCTGTTTTGAGTATTAGACCGCAATATTTTGTTCTTTTGGAGGTCGTTCAGTAACAGGCAAAATATTTCGTAAGTCTCGATCAACGATTCTCCTTTCCTTTGCTTGAAACCGTCATATCGAGTAATACAGCTATTGATCTTTAACTGATTTCCAACTTGAATCCCCCTCATCATCTTGGCTACTTGATCCCACATACCTTTTGATGTTTCTTTGTGGCAGTCAATCGCAGTGTAAATGTCGTTCGGTAGACTCTAAACGAGATAACGCCTTGCATGCTTCTCTCCCTTAAATCTGTTCTTCTCATCTTTAGTCATTTGGGTGGATGACTTTGGTACCTGGTGTGACGGAGTACCGTTAGCTTGGGCTGGGACATCTGCCACTAGGGTCTCATGAGGGCCTTCTGTCAAGGCTTTCCAGATGAATTCGTAGTTATCCTTAGACTCTATGAAGATTAAGAATATGTCCCGCCACTGAGCGTATTCACCTCGGTATAGGATCAGAGGCTTGGAGTCGGTACCGATAGCATGAACGTCTCGAGACATCTTAAAGTGCACTAAAGTGATCTTTAGACAGTAGGTGATTCGATTCAAGGTAGTGACTTAGCGCAAGGAACTAAGAGTTGGGTTAATCATGCCTTTGAGGTATACGTTTACATAAGTTCCGTCTAAATGCATTTTACATTATGAGGACCGTTATTTATTGGTCTGATGGGTTTTGTGTATTTAGCGCAGTTTTGACTTTAAGAGAGTCTTGGGGACATCTTGTCCGATTTTGATGGCTCAATGTAGAGTCCTATTTTATGGTTTGCATTTATTGCAACTTATTGCATCTTCTTGCATATTACTAATAATTACATGCTCGAGTACATTAGTCATTCCTATGTAGTCATGTAATCTTATTAGACTGTGTTGCATTGGATCCACAGGCACGTAAGTCAGTCTTTATTTGACGCTTTGCTGGGTGTTGCGGGATTTGACCCGGGCCCCATGTTTTATGACCTTTACCTTGCAAGGGTACACAAGGAGGGCTGAGTCCGGTTGTGCTATCATGATTGATGGGCGGTTGGGACCTCTGCCATGTCGGGGCAATGCCATGGTTGTTACCCCACATGGGTCGTGCCTTTGATGGTATTCATGGTAATACTTGCTAAAGTCAATTGTCTTTTTAGGTGTAACTTGAAAGGAGTCTTAGGGACACTTGGGCTTTTATGTCGTGAAGTGTCATACTATTAACGTTGTATGAGTGGCATACTTTTGTGTTCCTCCACTCTCAATAGACACGAGTCTCCCCCGTTGTCGGCCAACACTGTTTTGGATATTAATGTCCTTAACATTAAATGATAACTTTAATATTGGATTTCCCTCTATGTATATTAAGTTTTGAATGAAGCATGTCATTTCCATGTTTTGATATTTGGAGTTCGCTCCCTTTTATGCTCGCGTGAGTAGCGGATTTTATCCGTATTTTTGGTAACGTTTTATATTTATTTGGATTGTTGTCCGTGGTACATGGGTTGGGCATTATGCCCCATCCATGATTGATTGATTTGAATAATAGAGATTTATTCACGTTTATATAATTGAGATTTAAATGTTTATTCACGTTTTGAGTGATTTTGGATCGGAATTCATTTTGGAAAACGCTATATAGATTTTGTGATCTTTCATCATGGAATTTGTATGCGTTGGAAAAGGAGTTGTTACATTCTTATAATAAATCCTTTTGGAAACCATGATTTAAGTAGCACTCTTTCATTTAACAAATTATTTTGATCATGATGTAAACTCTTGAACTCACTAACGCCTAACCTATTTATTTGTCGGCATGTGCAACAGGTTCTGGTTGGGAAATATTTATAGTGACACTGGAAAGAGTTGAGAGCTAGATGTGTGCTCAAGGAGTGAATAGCTTGGTGAAGTCTTTCGCATATTGGGAATAGCAACTTTGTATTTAGTTTAAGTAACACCCGACCTTGCGTAGTCTTGGTGTATGACTTAAGTTAATGAACGTTGACGTTATTCATATGCTTTAAAGTTGAGGTATTTCCAAGGATGGATTTGTAGAAAATTTTTTATCCTTTATTTGGTCATTTTATTGAAGTTTTTATTTAGTTGCTCCTTTTTCCCAATTTGAGGGTGTTACAGTTTAAATAATGACTCCAATTAGTTTAAGAATTTTTAATTTTTTTTCGTTTTCGGTGTAGGTTTCTAAACGGCTATATATAGGGTTGGGTTCACGTGAGACCAACCAGTTTTCGTGAGACCAGAAAATAACACTAAAACTTCACAGCGATTTGTTGTGAAGGTACGAAAAACAACGAACCTTCACAGCAAAAACACTGTGAAGATTTACCTTCAGATTACCTTCATAGTCATTTGTTGTGAAGGTTAAGTGTTATTTTTGTATATATATATATATACTTGAGATCATGTGAGACCAAACCAATTTCTTGAGACCGTGAGACCACAAAAATAACACTTAACCTTCACAGCAAAATACTGTGAAGGTATTCTGAAGGTAAACCTTCATAGTGTTTTTGCTGTGAAGGTTCGTTGTTTTGCTTACCTTCACAATGAATCGTTGTGAATATATCTATACTACTTATATATACATTTAGGCCAAAAGTCTTAAAGACAAGCTTTGATGCACAAGGTACAACATTATTATGCATAAAATTCAAAAATCTCTTAATTTCAACAGCCTATGCATGATGTACAAGTTGAATACCTTTTATTTTACACTTTACAGACAAAGAGAGCCATACCTGCAGCCATGCTTCCTGAAAAGACCCATACCTACAACCATGTTATCTTTCTTCCTTCCCGGTATATGATGAAATCCCTCCCACATCCCAAATTCAAATTCAAATCGAAAATCGATTTCTTATTTAGGGTTTTTTTGTTTGTCGAGATGGAGATGGAATCAACTCAAAGAAGGTTTGTGATTCATCATTTAAAATTTAGGGCTTTTTTTGTTTGGTTGATTTCACATTGCTTTTGGTTAATCGATTTGGTTGATTTTTGTCTAATCGATTTTGGTTCTATTGATTTGTTGGTTCTATCGATTTTGGTTCTATCGATTTTGGTTTAAGCTTCGATTTTGGTTTTTGGTTGGGGTTTCGATTTTGGTTTTTGGTTGGGGTTTAAGCTTCGATTTTGGTTGGGGTTAAAAGATGAAAATGCTTCTGTTTCTTCCAATTGTTGTGCTCAGGTGAAGAAGTTGGGGCAAAACCCGAAATGCCTCTGTGCAGTTATGTTGTCCAACACTGCCAAAAGTTCTGGAATCAAACCCGAGATTGCCATGACCATTCCAAAACAATGCAACATAGCTAATCGTCCTGTTGGTTATCAATGTGGAGGTTTGTTTCATGATTATTCTAATGGTTTTACCAACTATCTGATCTTCTTTCTTTAGGCTGACATAGTTAAATTTTTTGTTTTTCCGCAGCTTATACATTGCCTTGAAAGCTGTTAGTTTCCATGGAAGTCATGTAGATTTCTGCAAGTTGTACCAGTGAGTTTGAATCAAGGGTTTGTTTTGTTTCTGCTCATGTGTTTAGTAAATAAATTGCTGGTAGTTTGATTATTGTGTTTTGGAAAAGCTTCCATATATGTTCTGTTAACCTTTATATGATCAATATATGGATTTTAAGAAAAGCAATGTGAATTTTGTATTTCGGTTAGATGTGTTTGCTAGGATAAGATGGTGGAATGTGGTTCTTGATAGCAATCTCTTGGAAGCAAGTTGGCTACTTTTGAGTTAAAGAAGATACCACGCTACTTCATCTTATGCCACTTCTTCTTGCTTTACGGACACCATCTTTACTATTCATGTAATATTTACCCTTCAAACCATGCCAAAGACCCCCCAAACCATTCCTTCAGGTAATAGTTGATGGATTTACATCTCTTTCCCCTCATTTTTTTTCTAATTGATTCAGTATTTTATGAAATTGATCATTCAATAGAGTTCATTTGCATTTTAGAAAGATTTGTGAGCATCTTTAACACTGTTGTCTAAGATTTTAAGTTTTTTGCTGCAGGTCTTATGCTAAGCATATCTTTCTTTGATTTGGCCCATAACGCTATAAATTCCATTGGCTTTCTAAAAGGAAATCTTTGGGTGAGTCGATACTTTCTGAAATGCAAATATATCCTTCTCAAGCCTATTTTGTATTTTGTTAAAGAACCCGAATCTTGGCTCAGTTCTTACTTTAAACAGGGTGTTTGCACCACCTGTTTATTTTGCAGAGGTGAGACTACAATAAAATAAAATACTACTCTTTATGTCCCATGAAAATTGCAACGTTTCACCTGCGTAGTTTAAGAGAAATGAAAATGCACAAATATGAAATTGTTACTTAAAATCTTTCCAAAAATGGAGTTGTTGCAATGTTCATGGTATAGAGAGTGTATCTTAAAATTCGCTATGGCTTCTCGTGTTGTTGACTTGCACTAATAACGAAATTTGTTTGCTTCAGCAAATGGTAGGTGTTTAAACTTGCAACGGTTTCTGGTCTTGCTGAGCCCTTGGGTGTCATTATTGTAGGTATGAATTGTAACAACATTTGCTAACAAAAACAGCAAATCTTTAGTACAAAATTCATTTCTATTGCGAATTATAAATCTTCTGATCATATATATGATTTGCTGCAACATATCTGTTCCTAAGTAGCTTAGATCCCGAGATTCTTGAGGGCTTGCTATAGGATCAGGTCTTAATTCTGCTTTTCGACCTCTTTATATGTTCAGAAGAACTGATGATATATTTGAGTTGGATTTCATTTGACGGGTTTTCTTAGTTAAACAGTGGGTGGAGTTTAGGCGTTTCTAACTCTTCACGAAATGCTACCATTAGCATTTGATTATGCTGGACAGAAACAAGTTGTCATGGTTGTCTTCCTTGGAATGGCCTTCATGTCTGCAAGGTAATCTTAACATTCTAAAACCTCGAAACAAGATACATTTTGATTTTTATGGTCAAATAGTAGATTCGTTAATCCAAAACCATCGTGATTTTTGTTTTCCTTAAAAGATGAAGAGAGCTTTGTTTTATGATTTCTGCAAGTATGTTGGTTGATTAGAATCAAAATGGCAATCTTTCTTGAAGGGCATATTTCTTGATCAAGATTTTAAACCATTATGTTGTTTACCTCTTAATAGTTCCATTAAGAGGTAACATCTAAATTGCTAAGTGGTAAATATTGTTTGGCAAAAAAAAAATATGTCTTTCAATTGTTTTAAAAGTCTGAATGATTTTGTATCTTGGGTCTTCCTTAACCATTCACCAACACCATTTCATTCTGAAAATTTACCAAACAACCATATTTTATTTTCCACTATATCATAAGAGCCTCTTAATCATTCTAACCATTTAATCATTTTACACCAAACCATTCAGCAACTGCCAAACAACCCCTAGCCCCCGAGATAAGAAAATCAAGATACGAATGGGAATGATGTTATTTGTGTACGTTTTGCAGCTTGTATTTTCTGGAGATCAGCTTAATCGACTAGAGAGGACAAAAAGGTGAATTAAATAAATTTATATTCAAGTGATTGGTAGGATGAGAGGGGGCATGATATTTGGATAATTTGGGAATGAGTTTTATCTTTTTGGGCATACAGATTAACTTTCCATTGTTTGATGATGCAGAATATGATATCACAGTATGTTCCAGTTGGGTGTTCAAGATCATCCATTGTTGATCTGCTGCATGGGTTATTGGAGTTTGATCATGTGGAACATATCACTGCCCGACAAGCTCTTGATCATCCATTCTTCAGAAACATCCCTGCATAAGATGTATGAATACAAAACAAATTCAACTATTTATGTTGTGAATTTCTTTCAGTTAACACTTTTATTCTAATGCACCTAAAACATAGGCTGAATGTCCCCTTCTGTGATAAATTCTTTATCTAAGGATGAAATGCCTTAGATTTTTCTTTCAAAATGAGAATTTTAGAATTAGTTGGTGGTTACAGGTCCATGGTACAAAGTGGCGATGAGAGCATTCTTGATTTGGTGGACAAAGTCCCTGAATGAGGTGGGCAGTGGAGATGATGAAGGTTTAGGTTGCATACAACCATTGAGATTGGCATGGGGCATATTCTGGTGGTCGATTTATTGGCTGATTCGGATAATCAGTTTTTAGTGTGATGATAATCTCTTTTGGGGTTTTACAATGGTTGCACCTTCCTATAGAGGACTGATGATAGTTGTAATAGGAGGCATTTATTCATGTATTGATTGATGGATAATAATATTTTCAGTTTTTAAACTTATATTTGGCATTGGCAAGGTTGGGTTGATCGTGAATTTGGGAGTTTGAGTTTAGGTTTTAGGCAACATTGTGAAAAGTAACCAAACATCCTCTAATTGTTTTGTTTTGTTTTGTGTTTGTTAAGTTGGATAGGACTAGACCAATTGTGGTTGCACGAAATTAAATATTTGATGGTGAGCTTGGCTATCATCTCTATCTATTTATCTATCCAAGCTTGACTTGCAGCTTAAATCTCCAATTAAGTCCAATGATAGTATCTTCAAGTTTTTAGTTGATTATTGAACTAGGATTTCAACAAGATTTGTTACCTATTATAAATGTTAATAATAGCAATAGTGGTAGCACTTATAACAAAAATATAGTAGATCTATGTTCTTCATATATATATATATATATATATATATATATATATATATATATATATATTGATTAAATGATTATATTTTAGAAGACGCCCCTCAGTTAAAGCAACTTAATGTTGGTGGCATCGAAGCTTCCTAGGTTATTGGTAAGACAATCCTATTCTTCATATGAACACAGTAGATTCAAGTTATTTAGTATGTCCTGTTCATGAAGTTTTATACGATTGTTTGTTGTCAATTTTTTTTCTCTACAGGAGATTACTAAATTGTTATTAGTCTGTATATGCCTCTCTGCTCAAGTGACCCAATGTGTTAAGTTGCTGCCAAATTTAGTCAAATTTGATTTAATTAGTGTTCCCCCAAATTCTGCTATTCTTTAAAGAATAGCTCGTTGTTTTAGAGATTTTTTCTTTGATCATAATCAATTTGCTTTTTAAAGGTTTGGAGTTAAAGATTAATGCATTTTTATTTACAATATGTTTTGCTTTGATAGTTCAATGTTTTTACTTGATTTACCCCTAAGAGTAAATCATATCATCGTTAAAACGACCAAAGCTTCAAAATTGTTTACATTCATTCTCTGATGAGACTTCTCTAATTTTTGTCGGGGAGGATCTATCTGATGTGAGTTGTGACTTTTATAGGATGAACTTTGTTCATTAATATGATGTTCCATGGTCTAAAAGATATTGATATGTTGCTCATGATCACCATAGCAGTCTGGGATCAGTGGGTTTGGTTTTTTGTTTTTTACCCATTTGTGGATTAGGCGGACTATGACCATGCTCTCATTTGGATGCATTTTGGTTTGAATGGCTGGTTAGTTAAAGTTTGTGGTTAGAGATAGAAACAGGCAGAGTGTGCCAATCTTGAGTTTTATGTTAGAAAGTTTTGCTTGTAAACTATTGGATCACAATGTAAATGTTTTTAATTGTTGTTTATTTATATATGCATGATAGCATATCTAGAACTATTTGGTTGGTTGTTCTCTTTTGGAGTTATTTGCTATTCATTTGTTGATTTTTTCATTACACTTACTTTACTGGATCTAGCTATTTACTTTTGATGCTATGTTAGAAATTTAACCGTTCACTAAACACTTACCCGATAAGGTTTTACCGGTAAGATTAAACACTATCATTTACTTACTGAGTATGATTTTAGTTTACCAAAACAGCGTCGTATGCAAATTTTGTAAACGCTAACCTTGGTTAGAATCGTCGCCTTCACTAACCGAGTAAGACTCTTGGTCCTTGCCTCGATCTTAATGGATAAGATTTTTGGTCCTTACCATATTCATCCGGTATGGTAACGTGACTTGGTCCAGGTAAATGTTTGGTAAACGGCCTCTAAGTAATAAAAACTTTAAAATCCTTTATATCTAATCACAAAGACAAAGCAACAAAGTCTTCAAAATCATTACACTCCGCCGCATTGCACGGGTATTCAACTAGCATATATATATATATATAAACTTGAGATCATGTGAGACCAGGCCATTTCCGTGAGACCGATCTACAACAAGGCTCAACCCAAGACCGGTTATGGGACCGGGCCGCGACTGGCCTGTTTTATTTAAAATATATTTTTAAATAAAATCATATTTGTTGACTAATTATAACGAAACGTATTTGTTAATGTATATTATTGAACCACTAATAATAAAAACGTATTTATTAGTATATTTTATTGACCCAATTTAATAAAAAAAACTTACATTTATTAATGTATTTGATTGACTAGTTTTTTTAAAAATATTTTTTTAAAATCAAATTTAACATAATAAAAAATATCCATTATTTAAATTCATAAAAAAACATAGTTTAAAAATCTTAAAATCTTAATAAAATAAAATTTATTATTAAAATTAACATGTTAGAATTCCAAAATTTTGTTAGAAAACAATTTAAATTAAATGAAAGAAAATTTAAACGACAATTCAATTTAACATTATTAAAAGACATTCTATAATTTTCCAAAAAATTAAATACTCCCGCTTTCAATTCAATTCCCGCCGGCTGCCGCCATCAATTTTTTTTTAAAATACTAAAAAAAAATTATTTATTTTCCCTCACCTCGTTTGGAGCCACAATAATTATTAATACCCTAAAAGTTTTAGAGCCTATTCTTTAAACAATCACTTTCCGGCAATACCGAGCTTAGGCCGTGCGTACCACCTTCGGGTACCACGGCGGGTTCACCATCGGGTTGGGGGCGGGTAGGGCGGGTTGACGGTACGGGTAGGGCAGGTTCACATCGGGTTCATGGTTGCGGGTAAAGGTGGGTTCGGGAACCCGGCGTAACTCGGCGTAATTTTTATTATTATTATTATTATTATTCTTATACTTTAATTTATATAAATGTAGAGAGTTTTTGGAAGCGAATCGAGAAGATGTTTTATAAATTTGTGGGTCGCCAAAATTATAGAACATTTCATCAACTGAACACCAAATTTAAAGACCTAAACAAGAAAATAACGTGTTTTGCCGACATCTACAACAACTTGGTCAAATAAGCAAAAAGGACATCAACGAGTAATACGACCGGGTCGAATCCGGACGAAAGCGTTACTCAGTTGATGAGTCAAATAAGCTCGTTCAACCATCGGGCTGACAATACAATGGATTACAAAATGAAAAAACTTGAACTCGAAGAAAAACAATTGCAACTCGAGTTAGAAAGACGATTTGATAAAGACTTCGAGTTTTTCATAGCCCCGCATGATCACCTTACGGGAGATATTTTGAGGGCTACTTTGGCGAAGAAAGAGAGAATTAGAAAATTACATAATTTTTAATATTAGTTTTTAGTGTTTTGTATTTTGTAATTTTTAAATTTTTAATGAATGTTATGAATTTTTATTTTTATTATTTATCTTATTTTTATTTATTAAAAAATATATGAATATTTTTATTTTGTTAAATAATTAAATGTATAAATAAAAAAATAAAAAAAGTTGATGTGGCGCTGAGGTGGCATCAGGGTTCAGAGGGTATGATAGGAAGCGGTACTCCACTTTAGGGTAAGGAGGGTAGGAAAGAGAAAAACTGATGTGGCGCTGAGGTGTTATCAGGGTTCAGTGGGTATGATAGGAAGCGGTACTCATGGTCTTAGAGAAAGGGGCAAAGCGAATCCATGGCGTCTGTTTCAGTGTTCTGAGGCTTTGTCCATGGCCATCGCTTCCCTCTTTTCCCGCATCAATCTCAGGTTAGGTCTCAATTGTTACATTTGCAATTAGATAGTTGACTTCTGCGGTGTATTAAATCCGACTTTATAACCTGAAATCATCAATCTTGGGCGAGATTTAGCCATAACCACCGCTAATATGTTTTGTTTTTGTACAGGTCTCTTTGTTCCATGGAAATTTAGCCATAACCACCGCAAAAATGTTTTGTCTCCATCATAGATCTGGTTCTTTATCAAACATCAAACTACCCATGTAAGTTTTTTTTTATCAAGAACTATTTAGTTACCCTCTTTTTTGTATACATGTTTTATTCTGGATTTTCTTATGGCTACTCACATTTAGTTCTTAAGGTTTTTGGTGAAATCGTTAGACAAAAAAAAGTATTGGTGTGTATTTTACTAGATTCATTCATCCCACTCTCACCTTCATCATAAGTGTTTTAACCTTACATAAAACCAACTCCTTTATAAATCTTTTGTTATTGACCTCACTTTACCTTATAGAAACATATTGTATGGTTGTTTTTTGGATAAGGTTCATCTAGGCTTTGCTAGACTACATCCTTGGCAATATGGAAACAAACAAACAAAACGGCCGTTTGAGACTAAACCTGACCACAGAATGCTGACGTCTGGACTAGAACCCGGGGTGGATGGGATATTTAAAATAAACATGTATGATTTATTTAAAATAAACATGTATCTTGGCTTTTAACCTTGTTTTCAATTTTGTTTCTAAGGTACTAACATAGAGCATCACATATAAAGCATTTAGCCATTGAGGATGTTGTTCCTTGACACCGATATATAAATGTGTATTTGTATTCAAAATGTATATTTGTATGTATAAATATAATTGTGTATTTATATTGGAAATATATATTTGTATATATAGAAATGTGTATTTTTATTGGAAATGTATATTTGTATATATATATAAATGTGTATGTGAAAAAATAAAATTCGATAAATTGAATAGACGTTTTTAATTCTTTTCTTTAAAACTTGAATTATGGATTAATGGTGGATAAATCTACTTGTAATTAAAAAAATAAAATAATTCAATAATAATAATTATTTAAATAATTAAAATTACGGTGGATTAATTTACTGACAAATAATTTAATTAAAAATTTAATTTTGAAAATAAAATAAAATATTAAAAAAAATTAATTAAATCACTGGTGAATTATTTGCTGAAAATCTAACACGGTTTTTATTAGCAACCGTGTAAAAAGAGATGACTTTTTTATACGGTTTTGCCAAGCATCCATGTAAAAAGGTTCTATTTTTTACACGATTCTGCTTAATAACGTATAAAATTGAGTTCTTTTTACACGTTTTTTTGTTACTTTTTACACAATTTTAGAACCGTGTAAAAAAGTAACATTTTTACACGGTTCTAAAACCGTGTAAAAAGGTCTCGCACTTTTTTACACGGTGAGCTTTTACACGGTTCCGAAACCGTGTAAAAAACCCTTTACAACCGTGTAAAAAGGCAGTTTCTGTAGTAGTGACCCATGAGACCAAAAAAATAACACTAAACATTCACAGCAAAATACTGTGAAGGTATTGTGAAGGTAAACCTTCACAGTGTTTTTGCTGTGAAGGTTCGTTGTTTTGCTTACCTTCACAATGAATCGTTGTGGAGTTTTAGTGTTATTTTGTGGTCTCGCGGTCTCAAGAAAACATGTTGGTCTCACGTGAACCCAACCCTATATATATATATATATATATATATATATATATATATATATATATATATATATATATATATATATATATATATATATATATATATATATATATATATATATATATATATAGGCGGTTTCATTTGAAAACCACTCTTATGTAGCAAACTATGAAACCCTTTTTTTCACCATAGATTGAATTCATCAATGGTTGAGATCCATCTATTGTAATTATGGTAGTAGTTAAATCATTTTGATTTTTTTAATGAAAAAGTAATTAATGAAAGGGTAATCTTGTCAATATGCATCTCATTCTTTTAGAATTTCGGATGAAAAAATGTTTCTACATGGAAGGTTTTTTATTTAAGGTATTTTTTCAATTTCAAATAATTACTAAATCATAACCATTTTACATGTAAAAATAATCTTTGTTTATTTTTTCAATGATAAATGCCGATTTAATTTTTTAGTATCGTATTTTTTTTAATTTTGGATACATATTAAATCTTAAACGTTTTTATATGTATCGTCAATCTTCAAAAAGAATTTCATAATCAAATGACGAACGGAGATGAACGGCGATGAAACGGAGATGAACGACGATGAAACGAAGATGAAAACGAAGACGAATGGCGATGAAACAGAGATGAAAACGAAGATGAACGACGATGAACAGAGATGAAACGAAGATGAACGGTGATGAATAGAGATGAAACGAAGATGAACGACAATGAACAGAGATGAAACGGAGACGAAAACGAAGATGAACGGCGATGAACATAGATGAAACGGAGATGAAAACGAAGATGAACGCCGATGAACAGAGATGAAACGGAGATGAAAACGTAAATGAACGATGATGAACAGAGATGAAAACGGAGATGAAACGAAGATGGCTTGAATACTCTCTTCTTCCATGGGCAGTAACGATGAATAACGGTTTAACGAATACGAAGGCCATTAGAAAACGCTCATAAACATTATGTCGATCTTCCTATGAATCTTGCATGCAAGTTATAAAAATAACAAATAAATAAAACTTTATTTAAAAAAAATTCGGCTCATTAATGATTAAATTGAGATTTCCAAAATTGAAAATATAAGGATAACTACCATAAATAAAATGTCTTACGATAAAATGACTAATATGCCCTTGAAATTGTAGGAAAAAAAATAGAAATTACCTGATTGGTCTAGAGAGGTTTGCAAAGTTTTTAAAATAATAGTGGTTTTCAAATGATTGCTCATTTGCTCCCCTCTATATATATATATATATATATATAGGGGTGGTATCGGATACAAACCAGTTAGTTTGTACAAACTCGTACAAACCATACCTAGCTTCATGATTTTGTAAATTTGGCTTCATGAATATATATATATATATATATATATATATATATATATATATATATATATATATATATATATATTTTTTGGCTTCATGAATATATCATTTGGCATTTTTAACTAATTTTTTTACAAAAATAAGGGTATTTTAGGGTATTTTTGTAAAAAAATTAGTTAAAAATGCCAAATGATATATTCATGAAGCCAAATTATATATTCATGAAGCCAATATATATATATATATATATATATATATATATATTAATGAAGCCAAATTTACAAAATCATGAAGCTAGGTATGGTTTGTACGAGTTTGTACAAACTAACTGTTTTGTATTTGATATCCAGCCTATATATATATATATATATATATATATGATTATTTTTTCCTTTAGTTTAAAATACAAATTATAATAACAACAACAACAAGAACAATTAAATAAATAAATGTAAAATAGTCAAGTCTTTATTATATGTAATAAAATGTTGAAGAAATTAAAATTCTATTAATTACAATAACTGAAAAAGTAAATTAACTAATTATTGAAAAACTAAATTATTTAATTAGGTAATTAATTCTTAACAACCAACTACCTATTTTTTTGCTATAAAATGAGTTTGTTTTAGTCTTGTAGATAACAAGTTAGGTGACATTAGCTCTAATTAAAAAATGTGGGAAGGGTTGTGGCAAGAGTTCCATCGACACGATGGGTTTGAGAACGACTTGGGGAATGTCGGGTTTGAACAAAGATTTTAATGTGTATGAAACATATTTTCATGTCCATGACAAATCAGAATTTTCCATCGATAAGTTACGTATTTTATTTATATAGCGTTGATTTTTTTGGGTAAAAATTTGTTTATTTTGTCTATATTGAATGGTATTTAACTTATTTTATTTACTTAACATTTTGTCTATAATTGTATTAAACCATGTTAGATTCTTATTTTTAGTAGCATCGTTTCACTTCTCATACATCATTATGCCTTGTTGTACGTATTCCCTTATTTTAAGGAAAGCTGATTAATAAAATTAATGGTTATCTATATGTATTGATATTTTGTTAATTAAAATATTTAAGGCGTTCTCATCGCGTGAGGAGTTAGTTGAGTGGGTTCAAAATAAAGGGCGCTCTCTTGGTTACGTTACAGTGATTAAATGATCTACTACTGGATCAAGTGGAGTGATGAAAAAGGTATTTTTTAAATGTGATCGTGGTGGCATATACAAAAGCGATAATGTAATAACCCGGGTAAGTTAGTGATTTATTTATTTTTATAGTTTAGGGTGAGTTGTGTCGATTTATAAGTTTAGGGGTGTATCCGTTGTTTTAGTAAAGTTTAAACCCTCATTCGCAATTTTGGTTTACTATATAAACCATCACCTCCTTTTATTTCTCATTAAGTCGGTTTCCAAGTGTTGTGTGTGAGTGTTTTGGACCCGAGAGAAAAGAAAGAAAGCAGATAAGGCATTGTTCGATTAGGGTCCAAGGATTTCTTGTTGTTTTGATTTTGAGGTATATTCCTTTTCATTTTGTGTTTATAATCGTTAGTATTAAGTTTTTATCGGTTTAGATTTGTTAATTTCATGCATTTTTAGTAGTTTTGATCGATCTGGGATTCGGACGTCGTCCGGATTCTTCAGTATCCGGATTCGATTTATCTAGATTCTTCTAAGTTTCCGGATATGAATTGTATTCGGATTCGTAGGTTTCCAGATAAGTTGTCCGGATGAGTTTCCGGATTCCCTGACTTTCCGGGTAAGGTTTCCGAGTGGTGTTTCCGGGTACAAATGTATCCGGATTCCTAGTTTTGTCTGGATAGTATAGTGATCCGGATTCTTTGTGGTTTCCAGATGGGAATTTTACCCAAATACCTTGGGGTTTCCGGATGTGTTATTTTAACCGGATTCTCCAGGTTCCGGATAGTATTTGATCCGGATTTCCTTGGTTTCCGGATAAGATTTTATAAAAAATATTCTCGGGGAGTTGCCGCCATACCCCGCAAGGGCGTTGCCCTTGACCCCACCCGCTAACCGGGTAGCGGGACCCCATGCTAAGTTGCCGAAGAGGGACATTTGCGGATAAGGGTATGATAGGCTTATTTAGGACTCTTAGCTTGTCATTTAGTTTTACGTGGTTAATGGTTATATGTATTTTGTGTAACTCAGGTTTGGTGGAGTTGGTCGAAAAGTGTAATTCTTGCAAGTTTTCAAGGGAAAAGGGATAGTTGCGTTAATTGCTTTCAAGTGAGTTTTACATTAAACATTTTCAAACTGGAATACATTTATATGTGGAATAAATATGTGGTAGGTAGTGTGATGATGTGGTTATGATTGAAATATGATATATTGAGATATATGTTGTATTTATATAAGCATTACACTACACGAGTGCACCTTGGCCGGACTGAGGGTCGGTGGAGTATTGGCTGTACGGAGGGGCAGCGGAGTTGGCTGTATGTTATTGCAGCGGAGTAAATTGATTAGTTGGTTTAGAGCAACCAACTAATATGACCATGTGAAGGAGGAGTTGTACACAACGCACACGAGTCATGCTTGGTATTCATATATGTGTGGTATTGTTGGTTCCCAGATTCAAGTTGTATCACATAAATAGCATAAAACAGATAGTAGAAGCATTATATAAAGCCATTAAAATTGAGTGATTGAGTAGACGATATTGTAACAGTGAGAGTATCAATAATGAACAGTAATATGATAACAAGATCAAGTAAATAAGCTGCTCATTATATTGATATTTGAATAACACCAAGAACGCGTTCAAGTGTGTGTATTCTGAAATCTCTCAGGAAATAAATCGTACAAAGGTAGTGCTATGGAATGTTGCAGTGTGTGCTCTCACAATTGTGGAAAACAATTCTTCTAAAAGCTTACTATTTTGCGTTCCACTACATTCCTATTTATAGCCTGATAAAGTGATAGACAGTGTATTATCTAACCCTGAGGTGACACGTGGAAAGTGTGTCTCCGTCCTTTTAGGGCTTACGTGGAAAGTACGGATGATAACGCCACTTTTCGGCGTTATTTCCGGTTCTCAAACCAATGAGATTGGCTTGTATTCAAGT
The DNA here is from genome assembly GCA_033807775.1 of Saussurea involucrata. Taxonomy (NCBI): domain Eukaryota; kingdom Viridiplantae; phylum Streptophyta; class Magnoliopsida; order Asterales; family Asteraceae; genus Saussurea; species Saussurea involucrata. The sequence continues at coordinate 33,455,922 of CM066316.1, forward strand.
AAAAAGGCGTGTATTTTACGGTTTATCTAGTGATTCACACAGGTTATCTAAAAGGCGGCATTCCTCGAGAAAAGAAGCTAAAAAGAGCCCAAAACGATTCCAAACGAAGCCTAACGGAAGCCCAAAAGCCAAGCCCAAGACCCGCGACCGAACCAGGACCCGACCCGCGAACCAGAAATCGACCCAAGCTGCAAAAACAACACGCGCGACTTACCACACGACTTGCAAGTGGCGTGGCAAGTGGCGTAACCCTCTGTTTGTCGAAAATCAGCTATTTTATTCGGGATTTAGGTCATTCGTTGGGGATCCAGATTTCACACGACGGCCAGAGCAGTCCCAGGGGCGATTTTCAGAGCCAAGTGACACCGTTTGGAGCAAAGATCGAGGATCAATCGAAGGAACGTTCAAGATGCGAACTAGATTCAATCACGGGAAAAGGGAGTTTATCAATTCATCTTACACAGTCACCACGATCACGTTTACCATGCTTGCTTACACTTTCGTTTCTATTTCTTTTGTGTTTGAATCCCCCAACATCATGAACTAACTTTAAGATGTTGGGGGTTGGATTGAATTAGGATTGAACATATAGATGGATGACGAATGACTTTTATCAGTTTTCTGATTTAATGAATGCATGATTTTGTTCTTAATGCTTTTGTGAGCGTAGCTAACTTACAATTATTTTATTGTTTTCAATTATGTTCGAGAGAATTAATTGAGATCTAGAATTAGGAATTACATGTCTAAGGTAAGAAAGGATAGAGATATACCGAGTAAGCCTTAGTCTCATAATAACCTGCGCTTAATGTGTTTTGAACTACATAGGGTGAGATCGATAGATTAATCTTGTGCTTTTCGAGATAAACTTCATGGTAGCTTGAGAAAGCACCATGTTTTACAAATATAACTGTTGTTACTTGAGAGAGAGCAATGGTTAGATCAAGGTTGAGTATTCATCAACAGAATTAACTGGTATTTGTCTTTAGTCTGAAGTTCATATGTGAAAACCTAAGGATATCCAACCCTCAACTGTTTTCTCCATCTGAATTCCAAAGCTGCTTACTAGTTGTCTTGTGTTTGGTTTATTTTACTTGCTGCAATTAATTAGTTTAAAACCTATCTTCCAAATTCGACAGTCCAGTTAATAGTTCTTATAGTAATTGTGATACTTAGTTCCTAGTTCCCCGTGATTCGATACTCGTACTTTCCAAGTACTATTACTTGACTTCGACCCGTACACTTGCGGTAAGATTTCGCGGGGTGTCAAAACCCCGTGTCAACGGACACATGTCTAACACTTAGAGATTTCTACGAGACTTAAGCTTCACAGAGGTCTTCCTTCACCAGAGCTCTTACGCCAGAGCTCTGATGGTCTTCTGGTGTGATCACTTCTTATGGTGAATAGAAGAAGTCTTCTGCCAGAGCTCTGTCGAGCTCTGTTGGTCCTGCCAGAGCTCTGTCGAGCTCTGATGGTCTTCTGCTTGATATTCTTCTAAGTCTTCTGCTGAATCTCTGGTGGTCTTCTGACTTGTAATATTTTCAATACCTTTACATCTTGTATACTCGGGGCTAACAATCTCCCCCTAAGTATTGAAAATAAAAAAATGCAAATTACAGAGATATTTAAACAAAAGACAGAGGAGAAGATCATCCTCTGTGAAACTTGATACTTTTCTTTTAAGGATATTACAATACAGTTCAAAGAAAAAGTATACTAAGCATAGTACTCTCCTCTTAGAATTCTGTCGAATTTTCTGATCAGGTCTTTGAATTCTAACATGCGGTCTATCTGGTTGATATAGAGCCTCAGCTGTTCTTCTGGACACTTTTCTCTTGGAAGATTCAGAATCACATTCTTGAGATACTGCAGCGACTCACTTGAGTACTTGTGGGTTTCAGCAGATCTGATGGCCTTCTTGTTGCCCTTCTATCGGCAAATAAAGATTGGAGGATTTCCAACCACAGTTCCAGTTCTGTAATGGTCATAACCCACAAGACTTTCATTTGGAGGTGCAATCACCAGTTTTCCACTTCAAATTCTATGCCAAGCTGAAGATCTACTTGAGTTCTGAGATTGATGTGCTCTTGCATAGCAAACTGAACTTCAGTCAGTGCAGTTCTTGCGGGTTTGATCTTGTCGCTGAAGTTCACGCAATAGCCATGAAGAGTTACCAGATCATATGGATTTAGAAGCATAAGATCATTGTCGTTGAAGGTCTCTATCTTCTTGTCTTCTGCTGATTCCCCAGTGTACAGATGGTATACAACTCTGTCATAAGAAAATTTTCTATGCTCAATCTTCAAAATTCTGCCGATCCCAAATGACGAGTTTATGGCTCTGTTCAGATGTGACTTTGTTTCAATGAACTTTCGCCTAGCATCAGAGATTGTGTTTATTCTGTTGGGGTTTAGGTAAGGGTTGATGGGTACGACATTGATAGGGATTATATCTCTGTCAGCATAGAGATATGAAAACAGTTCTTCTAGGGAAGGGTTCTCGGTGTGTCGGGATGAGGTTTCTGGGTTCTGTTGAGTTGGGTTCTGATCGTCATGGGTTTCAGCCATAAGAATGTCAACATGTTCAGGCTCTTGTACAGTTTGGGTTTGGACTTGGCGTTGGATTTGGGGTTGGTCTTGGTTTATTTGTTCATCAGCAGAGATTGGTTCTGTTCTCTCTAGTTCATTTCTTGGGGTTTGGGGAGGAGTGTCTAGGATAATGATCTCCGGTGGTCGAGCTGTCGACTCTTCTAGTGTTCTGATGGTTCTGTCTTTGAACATATAATCGAACTCTACTAGCATCATCTCTGTTGAAATTATTTCTGTCTCCGTCTCCCCTTGTGTCTCTGGTGTTTCTTTCTCTGTTGCTTTCTCTTTCCCCTTCTCTTCCCCCTTCTCTTTCTCTGCTTCTTTTTCTTTCTCTTTCTCTTTCTCCTTCTCTTTCTCCCCCTTTTGTTGTTCTGAGGACTCACCCGTCTGATTATCTGAATGCCCTTTTGCAGCATCATGGAAGTCATCATCATCATCAGAAGTTGCAATGCCGTCATTGGGTGAGGCTGGAACAACAAACTTACCCCTCTTGCTTGAAGGTTCACCTTCTGGGGGTCCTTCGACAAGTCTTTTGTTTGTAGCAGTCTGTAAGATGGAATCTGTGAAGAGAGTGACTGCCTTTTTCAATGTATCTTCGACCTCTGTTGCAGCAGTTCTGATCTCATCTACTTGACTCTCAAAGTTGAATTTGTGAGAGTCAAGAGATGCCTGGACGTGTATCTCTGTTGCTTGTGCCTTCATGACGAACTTGGATGAGATGGTCATCATCTTGCTTAGAACATTTCTGCTGAACTCACCCATCTGGCCGACTGTCATTGGTAGTTCATTGGGGCTTGGACCAGATATATTCAGTGGAGTAGCAGAAGATGTCGTGGCCTCTTTGATAGCATCCTTAACAGAAGTGTTGATCATGTCTGACAAGGATCTGATGTTGGAGTCAGAGAGAAGAACGGAAAGTATTGGCAGGGTTCTGTTCATTGCAGATGTGTGATTCTCTGCCATGGTTCTCTTTAGCTCAGATACCTCTGTTGTCAGCTTTGTTGTCTCCTCTGCTCTGGCTCTTTCCTTATCCACAAGTTTCTGGGAATTCTCTGCGAATTTTTTTGTAATCTCTTGCAGGTCAGACTTCAGAGTTGCATTCTCCTGACGGATCAGCTCCTCTTTCTTCTCATTGATAAGTTTATACTCATTCAAGGAGTTGCTAATACTGTCACAGAAGCTTTTGAACTCTGCTCTGGTGACAGTGTCAGCGGGGATAACCTTTGCTCCAACAGATGGATCCAAGTCAACCTTGAGCTCAGAGGTGCCTCCAACAAGAGTTGTTTTTAGGTTGGCTCTTGGAGGACTTCCACCCGATCCTTGATGTTCCTTTTCAGGGGATACATCTACAGGTGTTCTGATCTGATGTTCCTCTTCCAGCTCAGGTTCTGGAGAAGGAAATCCGATGTGTTGAGAGGACCTGTGATCAAGACAGGTCTTCCCTTGTGCAACTAGGTCATCCCACTGCCCCTGAGTTGGGCAGAGCCTACACGAGATACGAAAGATCTCAGGGCTAGTGTGACACCCGTCAAACCAAAACACTCAGGTTAGCATTTGAATAGCATAATATATGTCTTAACATGTAGAAATAACTCATTATGACTTAAGTATGATGGCTAAGGTTTTAGTTTCCTAAGAATTCCGATAGTGCGCTTAGAAAATCCTGTTACCACACGTAACTGCTTAAGCGGTCTTATAAAATGCCGATTGGAACTGTTAACATTTAATTATAACAATATTAATAATAAGAGGAGTAAATATATAGTTTATATATACCCAAATCTAAAATTTAAAACTTTAAATAACCAAACCAAAAATTAAGAAGATAAATGAGGTTTTAGCTACTTTAAATCAAGCTTTTTATAAAATTCATAATATATATACTTATACAATATTAATTAACACTTAATAAAAAAAATTAAAAGAAACCAGAAAATTTGGCCCAAAATTCGGCCCCCTTACTTGGCCCAACACACAACAATTAAAACTTTTTATTTCTCAAGAAACCCTATCATTTTCCTACCCTTCTCTCTCTCTCTACATTCAAACTCTAATCACTCTCCTCCCTCTCTATTCCCTGGCCGAAATCAGCCCCATAACCTCCCAAGAATCATCCAATCTTTGAAGATTTTGAAGGTAAACATCAACTCTAGAGTTGGTAACTTCATCTCTCTTGTGTTCTCCTTCATCTTCTTCCTTTTTCTTGTAATTTCTCCTTCTTTTTCTTACTTTATCTTCATGACTCTTGAGTTTCTGGAAAATAGGACCTTCATGTACCTTTTAATGGTAGATTAATCACCAATGACATGTTAAATGTCAAGCAAATGGTGATAATCCATAATCCATACAACTAGAACTCAAGAAAATGAAGTTTTGACTACATGCATGTGGATTTTTGCAATAATCTGAGATGTGTGAGTCATGCATGTGTTTATAAATGTTAAAAAAATGATTTTGACCTAAAAATATATGATAGAGTAATGGTAAATAAGTTTACAAATCAAAGAAAAGCATATGAGTGAAAATAAAGAACTAAAAACACTCATTTTCCATGAATAAGCATTTTCAGTTTCTGGCAGATTACATGCATGAACTTCATCTGACCATATCTTGTAAAATACTTAACTAAATGATATGATTCTTCTTCTGGAACTTTATTTATTGAGTTATGTTTCAAACCCAAGTAGTTTCATGTAAAAACTCGGAGATTTTACCCTTCAACTACCCATACCAAGTTAAGAGTGCAAAGACAATCTGACAGAGAAAAATCTCTACTTAAATCACTCATAACCCTCTTATTATTCCACTAAAATTCTTGATTTTTCTTCTGGAACTTATTTTAATGAGTTATATTTCAAACAAAAGTGGTTTAACTCAAAAGTATTAAGATTTGAGGTCTCAACCATTCAAACCAAGATAAGTGTGCAAGAAACCAGAATCTGGCATGGTAAAGTCTCTATCTTAAAACAGTCATAACTCCCTTAATATATAACCAAAAATGATGAAAGTTTTCTGGAAGATACATCGGTGAGTTAAGTTTAAAACCCAATTTGAATCACTGAAAAATATTGAGATTTGAACCTCCAAATGGGCGTGACAAAAAGAATGTGCAGACTGCCTTGATAGCATTGACACTTAAACTTATTGGGAATGATTAAAATACCTAACCACCTCTAAAAATGGTGCTACATATGTCAAAGGTTCCCTAAGAGATTAAGTTAAAATATATAAAAATTTGGTTAAATAAATAATTCGAGAAAATATTTAATTATGACCATAAGTGGACCTAAATTCTGCGAACAGAAAAGTAAAAACCCTAATTCAAGAAAAAGAGATTTTTAGGAATATTGAAGGATAAAAAGCATATAAATTGTAGATTTTGTCAAAACCCCAAATAAGAAAAATATATACATGTATATGAATGTATGAATGATACCCTAATAAGTAAGAGATTTATAAGAATTTGAACTTGGAATAAAACACAAGGTAAATAAGGAATTATAAAACATGGTACAATGGATTAAATACTATATATAACCTATAAATTTTATTATGTAACAATAAAATTCTATAAACCTTTTAAAAACAATAATTTACTTGTAATCATCAACGCAAAATAATACTTAAACTTAATAACTAACACTAAGGCATTTTATAAGATATGATGAGCTAAGCAATGCTTTAGCCCTAAGAGTTAGACCCGAAACTGATAATGTGTTTCACTTCCATAGGAAGGACCTAGAAGCAGACAATTGTGCAACCGTGCGGCAACTCTTGGAAATCTTTGTTGAACATTGTGAGTATTCACAGCCCCTTTTTACTCTTTTGTTACAATTTGGGGTGAAAAGCATGACATTAGATTGCAAACTGTTTGAATTATGATATGAAATGTTGAACCTTAAATTAATTGTTTGTGCACTAAGGCATGTATATTTTTTGATGTGCTTGAGTTTTAAATGAAAAAGTCCTCACTGGTTAGACACTACCTATTAACTCATTACGAGCCGATGGTATTTGTGAGTAGCGCTATTTGGATTGACAACCCCACTTTAAGCTGACGAGCTAAAAGTGCACTTTACCAGTAACAATAATGGTCTTACCCATGTGGAATTATTTCACCGCTGATGTAGGACGTGAATAATATAAGGGGCGTTGGTTTGTCGGAAGGTTTGGTAGTGGCTCAATGGCATGGCATCATTGCATACATTATACCTTGTGCAAATACTCGAACAACTGGTTACTTAAACTTCGTGTAACAAACGTTTCACAATAACAATTTCTGCATACAAATTTATTTAGTGCATACGAAAACCTGTGAACTCACCAACTCTTTGTAGTTGACCCTTTTCTTTTTATCATGCTTTTCAGGTACTAATAAGTAAGTGAAGGCATGTAGGGTGCATATTGTGTGATGACATCAACACCAAGAACCTTAAAACTTCTATTGTTAATTTTTGTATCCGTCGTCTTCTTTTTGGAACAATTTGGTTAAGACGTTGTAATGTAATATTTTGTACTACTGTATTAAATGTTGTGGTTGGTGTTGTCTGTTACCTTTTGAATGAAACCCTACGCTGTTATACCTCGTGTTTCCGCTTTAGCGGGGTGTGACAGATTTGGTATCAGAGCCTAAGGTTATAGAGAATGCCGGTTTTCTTATGAAAACCACAAACTATAACCCAACAGTTTAAAAAAAACAAAATTCAAAACGGTTTTCGAAATGATTTTTAAAATCTGAAGCATATTACTAATATAACTAAGTTGAGTGTCACATTATTATACCTCAATTAAACAAAGCCTGATCACCTATGTTTAATTTAGGTATGTATAATGGGAGACTTGGATTGGTTATATTGGAAGTATACTTAAAATAAATTTTCTACTTAAACATGGAAAGCATGATTTTTGTGTGTGCATGCATAAACATTGCATATCTTAGGCACTTACAATAGCACACTTAGTAACTAAGTCTGCTATTATCGCAGTTCACTATGTCGTCCTCGTCCACTCCCAATGAGCACTCTGCCGACGCCTCTAGCTATGTTACTAGTCGACCTAGGAGCTTTGTATCACTAGAGTTTAGGACAAAAATTAATTTGAAACCCTAAAAGTTGAAAGAGGTCTACGTTATTGAATTTGCCAATGGGCAGGAAGTTAAGGTCAGGGACGTAATTACGGACTGTACTTTAAACTTAGCTAATAAGAACTTTAGTATAGACCTTATTCCAATTGAGCTAGGAAGCTTTGACATAGTCGTGGGCATGGATTGGCTATCCAAAAACCAAGTTGATATATGCTGTTCCGAAAAGATCATCCGAATTCCGCTGCCAGAGGGTGAAACACTCGTCGTGCATGGAGAGAAGTCCGGAAAGAACTTTAAGTTAGTGACGTGTATGAAGATGCGGAAGTACTTGAAAAAGGAATGCATCGCATTTTTGGCTCATGTTATAGTCAAGGAAATCGAAGAGAAACGCATTCAGGATTTTCCCGAGGTATTCCCGGATGAGCTACCAGGATTACCCCCGTCAAGACAAGTCGAATTCCACATCGACTTAGTTCCTGGAGCTGCACCTGTGGCTAAATCACCGTACCGTTTGGCACCATCGGAAATGCAGGAATTGTCAGGACAACTCCAGGAGCTGCTCGACAAAGGACTTATAAGACCTAGCTCTTCACCATGGGGAGCCCCAGTTCTTTTCGTTAAAAAGAAAGATGGATCCTTGCGGATGTGCATCGATTATAGAGAGCTCAATAAGTTAACCATCAAGAACCGATACCCTCTTCCCCGAATCGATGACCTATTCGACCAACTCCAAGGTGCTACTTACTTCTCAAAAATTGATCTTCGATATGGATATCATCAAATGAAGGTCCGTGAAGAGGATGTTCCCAAGACGGCGTTTAGGACTCGCTACGGCCATTACGAGTTCCTGGTTATGCCTTTCGGGCTAACTAACGCACCAGTTGTCTTCATGGACTTAATGAACAGGGTCTGTAGACCGTACTTGGACGAGTTCGTGATCGTGTTCATAGATGATATACTAATTTATTCGCAAAGCAAGGAGGATCATGAGAGACATCTAAAGTTGATACTAGAACTGCTCAGAGACCAGAAATTGTATGCAAAGTTCTCCAAATGAGAATTTTGGATTCGTGAGGTACATTTTCTTGGCCACACGATTAATGAGAAGGGAATTCATGTAGATCCGGCAAAAATTGAGGCCATCAAGAAATGGGAAGCCCCGAAAACCCCGACAAAAATTCGCCAATTTCTCGGTTTAGCAGGCTATTATCGCCGATTCATTGCGAATTTCTCAAAAATTGCGCAACCACTAACTGCATTAACCCAAAAGGATAAGAAGTTTATTTGGGGAGAGAAACAAGAAGAAGCGTTCCAAACACTTAAGCATAGGTTATGTAATCCACCAATTCTGGCATTGCCAGATGGCGCGGAGAATTTCGTAGTCTACTGCGATGCATCACACCAAGGTTTGGGGTGTGTGTTGATGTAGAAGGACAAGGTCATTGCATATGCTTCGAGGCAACTTAAGGTTCATGAGAAGAACTATACTACTCATGATCTAGAGTTAGGAGCCGTAGTGTTCGCACTCAAGATTTAGAGACATTATCTTTACGGCACGAAATGCACCGTCTACACCGATCATAAAAGCCTTTAACATATCCTTGACCAGAAAATGCTTAATATGAGGCAAAGAAGATGGGTTGAACTGCTTAGCGACTATGATTGTGAAATAAAGTATCACCGAGGCAAGGCTAATGTGGTAGCCAACACACTAAGTAGGAAGGAAAGGGTGAAACCGTCAAGGGTACGAGCAATGGGTGCGTTCGTCCAGACGAGTCTAAAGACACAAATTCTTGAAGCTCAAGAAGAAGCATTGAAAGCAAAGAACTTGAAGGACGAGACCCTTCATGGTATAGAGAGTAAATTTGAAACTAAGGTTGATGGAGTACGTTATTTCAAGGACAGAGTTTGGATTCCAAAAGTTAACAACGAACGGGAAGTAGTTTTGGAGGAAGCCCACAAGTCTAGGTATTCAATCCATCCAGGAGCAGATAAGATGTACAAGGACTTAAGGGAATATTATTGGTGGCCAGGAATGAAGAAAGATATCGCCTTGTACGTAGGAAAATGTTTAACTTGCTCAAAGGTCAAAGCTGTATATCAAAAGCCATCAGGTCTGTTACAACAACCGGAGATTCCGCAGTGGAAATGAGAACAAATCACTATGGATTTATAATCAAACTTCCGAGAACTGCCAAAGGGCACGACTCAATCTGGGTTATAATGGATCGACTTACGAAATCTACGCATTTCCTTCCTATTCGGGAAGACTTCAAGATGGAAAAGCTTGCACAAATTTACATCAATGAAATCGTTACGCGTCATGGAGTGCCTATTTCCATCATCTCGGATAGAGATAGTCGTTTTACGTCACGGTTTTTGCGATCACTCCGGAAAGCGTTGGGTACGCGTTTGGATTTGAGCACTTCCTACCATCCTCAAACGGACGGTCAGTCAGAAAGAACTATACAGACGCTAGAGGATATGCTGCGTACATGTGTGATAGATTTTGGTGGAAGTTGGGATACTCACCTACCATTAGTGGAGTTCTCCTACAACAACAGCTATCATACCAGCATTCAGTGTGCACCATATGAAGCCTTATATGGACGCAAGTGTAGATCCCCACTTAGTTGGTTGGAAATTGGCGACAAACAATTGACTAGGCCCGAAATCGTTCAAGAGACTACTGACAAGATCTCAATTATCAAGGATAGACTTAAGGCCGCAAGAGATCGTCAGAAAAGTTATGCAGATAACCGCAGGAAGCCATTAGAATTCCAAGTGGGTGATAAAGTGCTTCTAAAGGTATCGCCTTGGAAAAGATTAGTACGCTTCGGAAAAAGAGGCAAACTGAGTCCGAGATATATTGGCCCGTTTGAAATAGTTGAAAGGATTGGTCCAGTAGCATATAAACTTAAATTACCGCAAGAGCTAAGTGCCATCCACAATACGTTCCATGTGTCAAACCTTAAGAAATGCCTAACTGATGAATCATTGGTTCTACCCCTAGAAGACGTTCAGATCAACGATCGGTTACACTTCATAGAAGAACCGATTGAAATCCTTGACCGAGAAGTCAAACGAACAAGGCATAGTAAGATCCCGATTTTAAAAGTTCGTTGGAATTCGAGGCATGGACCTGAGTATACATGGGAACGAGAAGATTACATGAAACGTAAGTACCCTCACCTATTTGCAAAGGATTAGACGGGGAATGGCAATCATCGAATTTCGGGACGAAATTCTTCTAACAAGGGGAGACTGTGACACCCGTCAAACCAAAACACTCAGGTTAGCATTTGAATAGCATAATATATGTCTTAACATGTAGAAATAACTCATTATGACTTAAGTATGATGGCTAAGGTTTTAGTTTCCTAAGAATTCCGACAGTGCGCTTAGAAAATCCTATTACCGCACGTAACTGCTTAAGCGGTCTTATAAAATGCCGATTGGAACAGTTAACATTTAATTATAACAATATTAATAATAAGAGGAGTAAATATATAGTTTATATATACCCAAATCTAAAATTTAAAACTTTAAATAACCAAACCAAAAATTAAGAAGATAAATGAGGTTTTAGCTACTTTAAATCAAGCTTTTTATAAAATTCATAATATATATACTTATACAATATTAATTAACACTTAATAAAAAAAATTAAAAGAAACCAGAAAATTTGGCCCAAAATTTGGCCCCCTTACTTGGCCCAACACACAACAATTAAAACTTTCTATTACTCAAGAAACCCTTTCATTTTCCTACCCTTCTCTCTCTCTCTACATTCAAACTCTAATCACTCTCCTCCCTCTCTATTCTCTGGCCGAAATCAGCCCCATAACCTCCCAAGAATCATCCAATCTTTGAAGATTTTGAAGGTAAACATCAACTCTAGAGTTGGTAACTTCATCCCTCTTGTGTTCTCCTTCATCTTCTTCCCTTTTCTTGTATTTTCTCCTTCTTTTTCTTACTTTATCTTCATGACTCTTGAGTTTCTGGAAAATAGGACCTTCATGGACCTTTTAATGGTAGATTAATCACCAATGACATGTTAAATGTCAAGCAAATGGTGATAATCCATAATCCATACAACTAGAACTCAAGAAAATGAAGTTTTGACTACATGCATGTGGATTTTTGCAATAATCTGAGATGTGTGAGTCATGCATGTGTTTATAAATGTTAAAAAAAATGATTTTGACCTAAAAATCTATGATAGAGTAATGGTAAATAAGTTTACAAATCAAAGAAAAGCATATGAGTGAAAATAAAGAACTAAAAACACTCATTTTCCATGAATAAGCATTTTCAATTTCTGGCAGATTACATGCATGAGCTTCATCTGACCATATCTTGTAAAATACTTAACTAAATGATATGATTCTTCTTCTGGAACTTTCTTTATTGAGTTATGTTTCAAACCCAAGTAGTTTCATGTAAAAACTCGGAGATTTTACCCTTCAACTACCCATACCAAGTTAAGAGTGCAAAGACAATCTGACAGAGAAAAATCTCTACTTAAATCACTCATAACTCTCTTATTATTCCACTAAAATTCTTGATTTTTCTTCTGGAACATATTTTAATGAGTTATCTTTCAAACAAAAGTGGTTTCACTCAAAAATATTAAGATTTGAGGTCTCAACCATTCAAACCAAGATAAGTGTGCAAGAAACCAGAATCTGGCATGGTAAAGTCTCTATCTTAAAACAGTCATAACTCCCTTAATATATAACCAAAAATGATGAAATTTTTCTGGAAGATACATCTGTGAGTTAAGTTTAAAACCCAATTTAAATCACTGAAAAATATTGAGATTTGAACCTCCAAATGGGCGTGACAAAAAGAATGTGCAGACTGCCTTGATAGCATTGACACTTAAACTTATTGGGAATGATTAAAATACCTAACCACCTCTAAAAATGGTGCTACATATGTCCAAAGTTCCTTAAGACATTAAGTTAAAATATATAAAAATTTGGTTAAATAAATAATTCGAGAAAATATTTAATTATGACCATAAGTGGACCTAAATTCTGCGAACAGAAAAGTAAAAACCCTAATTCAAGAAAAAGAGATTTTTAGGAATATTGAAGGATAAAAAGCATATAAATTGTAGATTTTGTCAAAACCCCAAATAAGAAAAATATATACATGTATATGAATGTATGAATGATACCCTAATAAGTAAGAGATTTATAAGAATTTGAACTTGGAATAAAACACAAGGTAAATAAGGAATTATAAAACATGGTACAATGGATTAAATACTATATATAACCTATAAATTTTATTATGTAACAATAAAATTCTATAAACCTTTTAAAACCAATAATTTACTTGTAATCATCAACGTAAAATAATACTTAAACTTAATAACTAACACTAAGGCATTTTATAAGATATGATGAGCTAAGCAATGCTTTAGCCCTAAGAGTTAGACCCGAAACTGATAATGTGTTTCACTTCCATAGGAAGGACCTAGAACCAGGCAATTGTGCAACCGTGCGGCAACTCTTGGATTGACAACCCCACTTTAAGCTGACGAGCTAGAAGTGCACTTTACCAGTAACAATAATGGTCTTACCCATGTGGAATTATTTCACCGCTGATGTAGGACGTGAATAATATAAGGGGCGCGTTGGTTTGTCGGAAGGTTTGGTAGTGGCTCAATGGCATGGCATCATTGCATACATTATACCTTGTGCAAATACTCGAACAACTGGTTACTTAAACTTCGTGTGAACAAACGTTTCACAATAACAATTTCTGCATTCAAATTTATTTAGTGCATACGAAAACCTGTGAACTCACCAACTCTTTGTAGTTGACCCTTTTCTTTTTATCATGCTTTTCAGGTACTAATAAGTAAGTGAAGGCATGTAGGGTGCATATTGTGTGATGACATCAACACCAAGAACCTTAAAACTTCTATTGTTAATTTTTGTATCCGTCGTCTTCTTTTTGGAACAATTTGGTTAAGACGTTGTAATGTAATATTTTGTACTACTGTATTAAATGTTGTGGTTAGTGTTGTCTGTTACCTTTTGAATGAAACCCTACGCTGTTATACCTCGTGTTTCCGCTTTAGCGGGGTGTGACAGCTAGTTTATGTCAAATCTATGCAAGCCACAGAGGCTTCAGCGTGTGTAGGTGACCTATTGATGTCCTGGGGCAATTGGTCATCATTACCGAAAATAGATTCCCCAGTTGCGTGCATACCAGAGGCGTGAAGAGTTGCCTCTGGTGGTTTAAGCTGGGTTGGGTTCGAGGTGTGCACCTCTGATTCAATATCCCTCTGGTCTTGATCACAAGGGATAGGTTGTGTGGTAATACTGGGAGTTGGGCTTCGGAAACCCACATGTGTGTTCAATTGAACATCTTCTTCTAAACTCACGTTTCTCTTGGCTCCTAGGGATATAGAAGACTCAGATTTCTCTCTCTCACTCTCCTCTTTCTCACTACTGCCAGAAGAGGACGAAATATCTTCCACCTCTGCAGTTTCCCTTTCATCCTTTTGGACAGCCTTCAAAGGGGATGCTCTGTTCTCTACTTCCTCTTCCACCACACGGGCAGAGGAAGACCCCACTTCGGGTACTCTTACCTCTGGTCTGTTTATTTCTGCCCCTTCTCTTACCTCGCTCATAGACTCTAACGAAGGCTCAGGACCTCAGTATGCTGGGGATCTCACCTCAGGTTCTTGAGGTAGAGCAACATGTCTATAGTTTTGAAGAGAAATATGGGTTGGGATTATTAGGGAAAGCATTGTTCATGGGACTCTTCTCGTATTGGGATACTCACCTGTAGTTGTTGGAGAGAATCTAGATATCACCCAAACAGGGGTTGGATTTCCCTGTTGAGTTAGTTGTAAGGTTGGGAAGGCTTCTCTGATGACCAAACTGATAAAACGTGGATATTTAATGTTCTTCAGATTTCTGTGGACTCCTACTACACCTCCTCTTCCTATCGTTGTCGTCTTGGTGTTCACAGCAGACAGAAGGTCTTTGTAGAGGATCTTGGCATAATCGAAATTTGTTTTGAAGAATAGGCCATACATAATCTGAAGGATTTCAATACTGGCTTGGTCTTGGCTACCAGATTTACATGTTAGGGTTCTATTCAGTGTGGAAAACATGAAGTTACACACTGGGGGTAAGTGACCTCTTCTGAAGTCTCCGATCTTGGTCAAGGTATCGTTGTAGCCCAAGAAGCGCATGAAGTCAAGAAGAACAGGAACCTTTGGGGGTTTTTCATACGCTTTAATACTCAACTGTCTTTTGGTCTGCACCCCAAAAATTCTTCTGAGGGTCTTATCACGGATGCGTACTGTGCCTGCTCCTCCCTGTCTTCCAGAATCAACGTTGCCGATGAACCCTTTCTGTTCTGGAATGAACTGACATGTAGTCCACCATTGTTGTACATAAAGTTCTGGGAGATCATCGTCGAACATTGTGAGGGCTCGAAAGATTTCTGAGTTTCTGAAAAACTCAACAAACACATGATAAATGGGTAGATAATTGGCTGGATTGGCATCAAAACGATAGTTGTTATCTGCAAACTCGTAAGGTAGGATTACGATTTGGTCTACGGGTCCTATTCGACTCGATTATGCGGAGTGAGCTTGTTCCGCCATTGTTGCAGGTTTAGGGTTTTGAAGAACTTAAAGGGATGGAAAGGTTGAAGGTTTGAATATTCAGTAAGCGTAAGGAATGAAATGGGTCATGGGAATGGGTATTTATACGCAAAACATGTGGCTGGATAACCATCGTAGGTACTGTAGATACTCGAGTTTCAGATAGTGGAGTGGCTTCTACAGTAGAACGTGGAGACAACTAACGGTTGGTCTTTCAATTACAAGATGCCACGTAGGATTTGGTCCTGACAACTTTTGGGCTATCAAACCGTCATGGTTAGAGATGTGTGGGTGACAAGTGGTTGACGCTCAAGAAATATCCCGCATCTCTGATGACAGCTCTTCTGATGACGTGGTAGAAAATTGACAGAGCTCTGGTGGAACTCAGCACAATTTTGCCTCTGTTGAGTGACCTTTTTCATTCTTTTCAAGTATCCCAAAATGTTTCACCTTTACCCAAAAACATTTACAAATCCTGTATCTGATGTGAAAATAGTCAAAGAACGAAAGCAGAACTGACTCAGAAATTTCACAGAGTTCTGGTGAGAATCAGCAGAGGCTCTGGTGAAATGTCAGAGTTCTGGTAAGTTCTTGACATTATCTAAAAAAATGTTTTCATCAGAACAGGTTTTCCCTTTCTTCAAAAAGATTTCCTTTTCTTGTTCAATCGAGCTAAGTCAATTAGATTTGAAATTGATTTGACTTGCTCCCCCTTAAACCATGCTTATTTTCCTTTTATGCTCCCCCTTAAATGGTGAGCTTAACCGACAGATTTTTTCTTTTCAGCTTTTTTCCTTTCTTGTAACTATATTTACAAAAAGAAAGGAAGAGTATACACAAATAAAATTCACAAAAGAACAATATTGAAAAAGTATGCTTGCAGAGCTCTGGTGAACATCAGAGGCTCTGGTGAACTATCCTACCCAACTATTTTGACAGAGCTCTGGTAGGAACATCAGAGGCTCTGTTGATTTTTAAACAGAGTTAGGAGGACATGTTCAACATACCCATCTTGTTGATTAAGAAATTAAATATCCTTTCATCAAGGGCTTTTGTGAACAAGTCAGCAAGTTGGAAGTCGGTTGAAACAAAGTACATTTCAATCGTCCCTTTTTCAACATGATCCTTTATAAAATGATACCTTATGTCGATATGCTTTGTCTTTGAGTGTTGGACTGGATTAGCTGTAATTGCTATGGCACTCTTGGAGTGACACAAAATTGGGATCTTGCTGTACTCCATGCCATAATCTTTGAGTTGTGTTTTCATCCAGATCACTTGAGAGCAACAACTAGCAGCAGCAACATATTCTGCTTCTGCTGTAGAGGTTGATACGCAGTTCTGTTTCTTGGATGTCCAACTTACCAATTTATCTCCAAGCAATTGGCAGGTACCAGAAGTACTCTTTCTGTCATTCCTGCATCCTCCATAATCTGAATCTGTGTATGCAATAAGCTCGAAACCAGAATTAAGAGGATACCAGAGACCCAAAAATTGACTCCCTTTGAGATATTTAAATATGCGTTTGACAGCAGACAAATGGGATTCTTTAGGATTTTCTTGAAATCTGGCACAAAGACAGGTTGCAAACATTATATCAGGTCTCCTTGCAGTTAAATACAGAAGTGACCCTATCATGCCTCTGTAGTTCTTGATATCCACAGATTCACCGTGAGGATCATGATCAAGTTTAACTCCAGTGGCAATAGGAGTTTTCATAGGATGTGAATTATTGAGCTTATACTTTTTCAAAATATCAGAGATGTATTTTGATTGACTTATGAAAGTCCCTCCGATGGATTGTTTAACTTGTAAACCAAGGAAGAATGAAAGTTCTCCCATCATGCTCATTTTAAGTTCGGTTTTCATCAAATCCTCAAACCTATCATAGTATTCCTGCTCTGTAGACCCAAAAATAATGTCATCAACATATATCTGTACCAGCAGAATATCATTCTTGTACCTTCTAAAGAATAGAGTTGTATCGACAGTACCTTTCTCGAAGTGATTAGTCAACAAAAAATTTGACAGAGTTTCATACCAGGCTCTGGGAGCTTGTTTAAGGCCATACAGAGCTTTGTCTAACTTGTAAACGTGGTCTGGAAACTCTGAACTTTCAAAACCTGGTGGTTGTTGGACGTCGACTTGCTCTTGTAGTCTTCCATTCAAGAAGGCAGATTTCACATCCATTTGATAGACCTTGAAACCTTTATGGGCAGCATAGGCTAAGAAGATTCTGATAGCTTCTAGCCTAGCCACAGGTGCAAAGGTTTCGTCATAATCAATACATTCTTATTGACGATATCCCTTCGCAACCAACCGAGCTTTGTTTCTGATGATAATCCCGTCTTCATCCTTTTTATTTCTGAACACCCACTTGGTTCCAATGGCAGCTTTGTCTTTAGGGAGTGGAACCACGGACCAAACTTTGTTCCTTTCAAACTCCAGAAGCTCCTCTTGCATGGCTTCAATCCAGTTTGGGTCCTCCAGGGCTTCAGAAATCTTCTTCGGCTCAATCATACTTAGAAAATTAACAAAGAAAGCCTCATTGATTGTTGCCGATCTTGTCTTTACACCATCTTCAGCAGCACCTATAATTAGATGATGGGGGTGATCCTTTGTCCATCTGGTCATTGGAGCATGGACAACAGGTGGAGTCTGTGCTTCTGATGGGAAAAGATGATATTCAGCATCAGAGCTCCGTGGATTGGCAACAGGGCTCTGTCGCACACTGCTCTGGAGAGTGGCCTCATTGCACTGTGAAGTGGCCACAGGGCACTGAGAGGGTGAAATAGGGAATCTCTCCCAATATGAGTCAGAAGGGGTGATAATGGCTCTTGTTCAGGTTCTCTTACATCTGAATTTTGTGGTTCCTCATTTCTCTGAATAACACCTGTAGACAGAGAAGTAGATGGTGAAGAATTGGAGGGACCAGTAAGAGTTGTACCTGTCAGATTTTGTTCAGCAGAACTCTGAGCTTGATTGCCTCTGGTGATATCGACAGACGAATCTTCATCACCGAAGAAATCGTTAAATAACAGATTGATGTCTTCTTCCCTTGACTTTGAAGAACTTGGCTTCTCTTTGGTTTGTGTCCCCTCTGTTGATTTGCGATCAGAGGAGCTTGATGTATTTTCATCAAAGGACACATTTATGCTCTCTTGAATGACGCTGGTTCTGGTATTGTAGACTCTGTAGGCTTTAGAGGTTAAGGAATAACCAATAAAGATTCCTTCGTCAGCCTTCTTATCGAACTTGCCCAGTTGTTCTCTGTCATTCAAGATATAACATTTGTAGCCGAAAATATGAAAATATTTCACATTTGGCCTTCGATTGTTGATGAGTTCATAGGGAGTCTTCTTGAATCTTTTCACTATTACAGCTCTATTTTGGGTAAAACAGGCTGTAGAGACTGCCTCTGCCCAGAAGTTCATTGGGAGAGTAGAACCTGCCAACATGGTTCTGGCGGCTTCTACCAGAGTTCTGTTCTTTCTCTCCACCACACCATTTTGTTGTGGAGTTCTGGCAGCTGAGAAGTTTTGGGAGATTCCTTCCTCTGATAGGTAGGCATCGATTCTTGCATTCTTAAATTCTGTCCCGTTATCACTTCTCAACTTTTGTATTTTCAGACCTAACAGAACCTGTATTCTCTTCAACAAACTTGTTAGAATTTCTGGGACATCAGATTCTACTCTGATGAACTCAATCCAAGTATATCTAGAGAATTCATCTATAAGTACTAGAGTATACTTTTTACCCGACAGACTTTGCACAGAGATTGGACCACAAAGATCCACATGAAACATATGCAAAGCTCTGGGACAACTGTGATCACTCTTTGTTCTGTGTGAAGATCTTTTCATCTTACCCAGTTCACACGCAGAACAGAGATGGTCTTTGTCAAATTTAAGTGAAGGCAGACCTTTCACTAAGTTGAGTTTCACGAGCTTGTCAAGATTTGAAAATTTTAAATGGGCAAATCTTTTATGCCAGAGCCAGGAATCTTCCTTTTTCAAAGAGACTAAACAGAGTTTATCTGTTGTAGTACTTTGGTTTGGATTAAAATTCATTTTATACAGATTTCCTTTTCGGTCGGCTCTTAAAAGTTCTTGACCAGACTCGGAAACCAACAAAGAACAATATTTCCTTTTAAAGTTGACATCGAACCCATGATCACATAGTTGACTTATGCTGAGAAGATTATGATTTAATACTTCAACATAAGCAACCTCAGAAACTGAAACACCACCGTTATTTAAAGTACCATAGCCTCTAATCTGTCCACCACCATCTCCTCCAAAGGTTACTGCACTTCCCATTTTGTTCTTGAATGAAGTCAGCAGCTCCTTATTGCCTGTCATGTGCCTGGAACATCCTGAATCTAGGTACCAGATCTGCACATGAGGCTTCTGCAAGACAGATTAGTTCTTTTTAGGTACCCATTGCATAATGGGTCCTTTCTTGTTAGGCTTGGGGGTGTTAACAGGTTTACCTGCTGGCTTTCCATTCTGTGATTGTGTGCCAGAGGGAGTTCTCTGTGTATTCTGAACAATGTTAGGATTTTTCCTTTGAAATGACTGATTCAGAACACAGTGTGGACCATTCATATGATTTTGTATCTTTAACAACAGTTGAATGCAATTGCAGTTGATAGAACATGAAGATAATTGATGCAAATTGCTGTTTTTATTCAAAAACTGTTGATTGAATGGTACTTGTTGAAAAGCTTTAGGAAACATCTGCTCCTTGTTTGGTTTCTTGAAATTGCCATTTTTCTTTGGAATAGATTCACTGGGCCAAAAAGAGTTTCTTCTTTGATTTACAACAGAGTTAGGAACACATTTGTCATTGACTATCCACTTGCCCTTTTGCTCTGGTTTATAAGCAAATGGGACAGAGGTGTTGTTTACAGAAACACTTTTAACTTTTTCTCTTCTCTTTTCTTCTATTTCATTAGAAGAAAGAATTATGATACCATTGTTTTGAAAATTAGGAACTGGTATGAATCTGGATTGTTTCTTAAAGAAAGACACATTTTTCAAAGGTTCAGATTCAACAGTTACTTGCTTTGGTTTGTGTAAAACAGTCTCTTGAGCACAGAAAATTTGCTCATCTACCTCAGAATCAGAGTCACTCTCAGAGCATAGAAAGTTGTTAGAGCATTGTTGTATTCAAGATTTACTGTAAAGTCAATGTACTGTATGAGTCTATACAGTATTGTGAATGCCTTTATACCTTGTATGTTATGGGTATAAATAGGCTTGTCTAGACCATTTGTTAGTAACACTTTAAAAACACTTTAGAAAGCTTTTGTAATATTTTAGAAACCTTTTGTAATCCTTTGAGCTCAATACATGGATGACATATTTGCTCTCTAGATTCTCTCTCACTACATTTATATCTTATTGCTAGAGATTTGGGATTTAACAAAAGTCTTTGGTGGCTCTAGTGGAGGTGTTAGACTCTTTGAGTATCACAGAGATATCAGCTTTGGCAGACTTGAACTTTCTTAACTTGGGTTTTAAAGCATCAGATGCAATATTCTCCTCTAGAACTCTTTTTAGATCCTCTTCAAAATATGTTCTTATTGATTCAGAGGAAGGAGAGAAGACTGGGGCTTCAGGGTTGAGCTTGCTCTGTGAGTTAACATCAGAAGACTCAGCCACAGAAGTAACAAACTTCTGTCCTTTGAAAGAGTTAAAGTTAAAAATCTCTTTTGGATCCAGACTTTTGACAGAATCAGGAAGTATGATCCTAACTTTTCCTTGATCAAGAATGAACTTTGCAGATGGTTTTGTAACCTTTTCTTGATCAAAGGAGTCATAGCTGACATTCCTGAAATTAAGTATTTTGGTCCTTGAAATATCTGAGGTTTTGATTCTTTTGAAAACTGCAGTACCAGAGATCACATCTTCCTGGATTTTCCCAACACAGAAGGCAGAAGACAAGGACGTCTTCTTTCTTTCATTGTAGGGAGCAAGTTCACTGAAACCAAGTCCTTGTGTATCCATTTGGGAGTTTATCTTAATATGCACATCTTGTGCATCCTGGTACTTTTTGATTAAGATTTCCTTTCTCTGTAGGGATTGATGCAAAACCTCCCTTTCTCTTTGAAAATAATCTTTTAAAGCAACATAGTTAAGTCTTTCGGTTTCTGATTTCTTAACCTCTTCAGGTTTCTGTTTTAAAACTTCCTCAAACTCTTTAACTTTTTCAGAAAAGGTGTTTTCCTTCTGTTTAGTTAAGACTTCTAGCTCAGATTTTTCTTTAAAGATTTCTTCCTTTTCCTGTTCCAAGAGAGTTTTCTCCCTCTTGTAGAAGGACAGATCCTTCTGAGCTAGCTTTCTTAATTCCTTTTCCTCTGAAAGCTTTTGTTTTAAAAGTTGAAATTCCTCTGTTTGTAAAGACACATGCATTTCCAACTCAGAGTCAGACTTTGATTCAGAAGTAGAACATACCTTGGCATTGGGTCTGGTGGTCTCCAACGCTCTTTCATTTGGCTCTATTACAGTAAGAGCATATGCATTCTGAGACAAATCTTCCTCTGTTGTTCTCTCTGGTATCTCTCCAGTCATCCAATTATCTTTCTCTTCCAAACTCTCGTCATCAATAGCAACCCCGCAAAAATTGGCTTGCTCTGGTTCGTCATCAGAGGACGAGTCAGAGATCCAATTCTCCATCTCAGCAACGTAGCTTCTTTCTATGTAATTGTACTTGTATTTGTTCTTGTAGTAATCCTGGTCTTTTACCCGTTTACCTCTACAATTAGCAGAGAAATGGCCGGGTTTGCCACATCTAAAACAACATCCATCATTCTGGTTGATGGGTTGGGCAACATCGGTTTTCTGAGGGGCTGGAGGATTATACTTCTGTTGTGGTCTTTGCTCTTGTGGAGCTCTGTTGTTGTTACTCTGATAGGGTGCAGCATAACCTCTTTTCTCATCTTTTTCTTCTCTCTCGTACCTTCCTCTCCTATCAAATACCTTATTGCCAAATCTCTTGTTAAATTTTTGAGTTATTAACGCAAGAGATTGAGCAAAAGCATTGATATCATCATCTTCTGATGAACTTTCTTCAGCATCACTTTCAGCGACCAGACTCTTCTTACCCTTCCTTTTCACAACCTTCTCTTTCTTCTTCTCTCTGCTGGAGCTCTCTCTGTTGGACTTTCCTTCAGTGGGTTTCTTTGAATCAGATATCAAAGCTATTGGTCCTGCAATGGTGGATTTGCCCTTTTGTTTGACAACATCCTTCTCTTGTGCAGCAAGAGTGCCATACACATCAGTAAGAGTCCATGCATCCAAATATTGGTTAGTTTGTAAAGACGTGGACAGATTTAGCCATTCATCATTTAAACTTTTCAGGAACAGAACATTGTTATCTTCCTTCGACCTAACAACCCCACACTTTTTACATTTGTTTATTAAAACATTGAATCTGTTGTAGGTCTGTTGTAGGGTTTCCTCAGGAAGTGCCTTGAAATCATTGTATTCGTTAATACACTGGGTCCTTCTATTGTTGAACGTACAACTCAGGAAGGTTATCGTCGAACATTGTCAGGGCTCTAAAGATTTCTGAGTTTCTGAAAAACTCTACAAAGATATGGTAAGTGGGTAGATAATTGCCTGGATTGGCATCGAAACGGTAGTTATTGTCTGCAAACTCGTAAGGTTGGATTACAATTTCGTCTACGGGTCCTATTCGGCTCGATTCTGCGGAGTTTTGCCTTTCAACCATTGTTGCAGGTTTAGGGTTTTTGAAGAACTCAAAGGTTTTGAACGAAAGGAGGGAAAAGATGAGGGTTTTGAATGTTCAGTAAGCGTAAGGAATAGGTATTTATACTCAAAGCGTATGGCTGGATTAGCGTCGTAGATACTGTAGGTACTCGAGTGTCAGATGGTGGAGTGGTGTCTACAGTAGAACGTGGACACAGCTAACGGTTGGTCTTTCAATCAAAGAATGCCACGTAGGATTTGGTTTTGACATCTTTTGGGCTATCAAACCGTCACGGTTAGAGATGTGTGGGTGATATGTGGTTGATGCTTAGAAATAACCCGCACCTCTGATGACAGCACATCTGATGATGTGGCAGAAAACTGACAGAGCTCTGGTGGAACTCAGCACAATTTTGCCTCTGTTGAGTGATCATTCTCATTCTTTTCAAGTAACCCAAGATGTTTCACCTTTACCAAAAACATTTGCAAATCCTGTATCTGATGTGAAAGTAGTCAAAGAAAAAAAGCAGAACCACCTCAGAGATTTCACAGAGTTCTGGTGAAAGACAGCAGAGGCTCTGGTGAAATGTCAGAGTTCTGGTAAGTTCTTGATATTATCAAAAAAAATGTTTTCATCAAAACAGGTTTTCCCTTCCTTAAAAAATTTCTTTTTGTTCAATGAGCAAAGTCAATTTGATTTTAAATTGTTTGACTTGCTCCCCCTTAAACCATGCTTATTTTTCTCTTAAGCTCCCCCTTAAATGGTGAACTTAACTTGACAGATTTTTCTTTTCAGCTTTTCTGTTTTCTTGCAACAATATTTACAAATGAAAAAAAACAAAGTATATACAGGTAAGAAATGCACAGAGGAAAATATTGAAAAAGTATGCTAGCAGAGCTCTGGTGATCATCAGAGGCTCTGGTGAACTATCCTACCCAACTATTTTGACAGAGCTCTGGTAGGAACATCAGAGGCTCTGTTGATTTTTAAACAGAGTTAGGAGGATATGTTCAGCATACCCATATTGCTGATTAAGAATTTAAATCTCCTTTCATCAAGGGCTTTTGTAAACAAGTCAGCAAGTTGGAAGTCGGTTGAAACAAAGTACATTTCAATCGTCCCTTTTTCAACATGATCCTTTATAAAATGGTACCGTATGTCGATATGCTTTGTCTTTGAGTGCTGGACTGGATTAGCTGTAATTGCTATTTCACTCTTGGAGTCACACAGAATTGGAACTTTGTTGAACTCCATGCCATAGTCTTTGAGTTGTGTTTTCATCCAGATTACTTGAGAGCAACAACTAGCAGCAGCAACATATTCTGCTTCTACTGTAGATGTTGATACGCAGTTCTGTTTCTTAGATGTCCAACTCACTAGTTTGTATCCAAGCAATTGGTAGCTACCAGAAGTACTCTTTTTGTCATTCCTGCATCCTCCATAATCTGAATCTGTGTATGCAATAAGCTCGAAACCAGAATTAAGAGGATACCAGAAACCCAAAAATTGACTCCCTTTGAGATATTTAAATATGCGTTTGACAGCAGACAAATGGGATTCTTTAGGATTTGCTTGAAATCTGGCACAAAGACATGTTGCAAACATTATATCAGGTCTGCTTGCAGTTAAATACAGAAGTGACCCTATCATACCCCTGTAGTTCTTGATATCCACGGATTGCCCATGAGGATCATGATCAAGTTTAACTCCAGTGGCAAAAGGAGTTTTCATTGGATTTGAATTATTGAGCTTATACTTTTTCAAAATATCAGAGATGTATTTTGATTGACTTATAAAAGTCTATCTGATAGATTGTTTAACTTGTAAACCAAGGAAGAATGAAAGTTCTCCCATCATGCTCATTTTAAATTCACTTTTCATCAAATCCTCAAACCTGTCACAGTATTCATGCCTAGTAGACCCAAAAATTATGTCATCAACATATATTTGGACTAGAAGAATATCATTCTTATACCTCCTAATGAATAGAGTTGTATCGACATTACCTTTCTAGACGTGATTAGTCAACAGAAAATTTGACAGAGTTTCATACCAGGCTCTGGGAGCTTGTTTAAGGCCATACATAGCTTTGTCTAGCTTGTATACGTGGTCTGGAAACTCTGAACTTTCAAAACCTAGTGGTTGTTGGACGTAGACTTCCTCTTGTAGTCTTCCATTTAAGAAGGCAGAATTCACATCCATTTGATAGACCTTGAAACCTTTATGGGCAGCATAGGCTAAGAAGATTCTGATAGCTTCTAGCCTAGCCACAGGTGCAAAGGTTTCGTCATAATCAATGCCCTCTTCTTGACAATATCCCTTCGCAACTAACCGAGCTTTGTTTCTGATGATAAAGTCGTCCTCATCCTTTTTGTTTCTGAACACCCACTTGGTTCCAATGGCAGCTTTGTCTTTAGGAAGTGGAACCAAGGACCAAACTTTATTTCTTTCAAACTCCAGAAGCTCCTCTTGTATGGCTTCAATCCAGTTTGGGTCTTCAAGGGCTTCAGAGATCTTCTTCGGCTCAATCATACTTAGAAAATTCACAAAGAAAGTCTGCTGATCTTGTCTTTACACCATCTTCAGCAACACCTATTGTGTGTCCCAATATGATCAATCAACCAAGAATTCACACAAGATCTAGAGAGAGATAGTGTAGAGAGAGAAAGTAGATCTTGTATTATTAGCTCTCTGTATTTTACAAGATATGGGTTATGCTCTCTTAGTTAGATACATGATTAGTCTAAACAAAGCTATTTATACCTAAGATCTATACAAGACATTAAGCTAAGTTTGACTTTCACTAACACATAATACATTGACTTTGACTTTGACTTTATCATTAAATCTTGAAGACATATTTTAGACTTAACAATCTCCCCATTGGATTCAAGATTTAATCATTTTGAGAACAACAATCTTTGGCTTGTCAAAGTCAACTTGTCACAAAATCTTCAGACGGGGATCTGGCAGAGATTTTCTTTCTTAGATTTGGAGAATTTGTTTCTTCACACAAAGCACTTTGGTACTGATAAACACAAATTTAAGAAAAAGAGATCACAAGATGATCAATCGATTTTTCTTAAACTCTTGAAGAATTCTCCCCTTTTTTTCTTTCTTTGATTTGAGAAATTCTTGCTTCAGTAATGATATTCACAATATAGCACAAATTTAAGAAAAAGAGATCACAGGATGATCAATCGATTTTTCCTAAACTATTGAAGAAGAATTCTCCCCCTTTTTCTATCTTGAGACGAAATCTTCTTTATTCTCTTTGACATGAAATTGAATTCAACATTTCTCCCCCTTTTTCGATGAAAGTGAGCATCATGATCATCGAAAACTATTTTCAATTTCAGTCGTGTCTCGGAGTATCACGAACAATCTCCTCCTTAATGAACAATCTTGCTCCCCCTCAAACTAAGAATTCTGGAGCAATTTGTTTTCTCCCCCTGAAAAATATGCATATATTTCATTTAGGCACAGTAGTTGAAAAATTTATTCAAAGAAAATAAAATTCATTGAACTACATTTTATAACTACTACCATTTGATCATTTGAACACTTTACAAAAGAAATCCAACTTAATAAAATTTAACAGATTTTTTAATCAAATGAAATCAAAAGCATGTGTTTGGATTCAAATACAAGACATCATTGCATATCAAGTTAAAAATGTTCAGTTTCAACCTCTTTATTAAATCTATTTGGTGTGCTAGCATGCGAAATATGATTTGCAACAATCAAATGTACTTCTGAAACCTATAAGAATACTTTGCTCTTACTCAAACTATATGATTGAAATCAGAATTTCCACAAATTTATAAGTTTATCGCGACATTGTTATTTCCCCAAGATATAAGAGATGTGTGCTCATTGGCATCTTTTATTTTGTGCACATTGGCATCTTTTTATCAACGGGTTTATTAAGACTAAGATACACCGTAAACGTAACTTTCTATCTGGTTCTATAGCAGGATTTGGGTCAGCCAATCCCAGACCAGTTGGCCTTAGGGGCTAGGTGTCGAGCACCCCTTGGAACTTACTCTCCCAAACCAGAAAGGCTACATCGATATATCCTAATCCCATCTGTACCAGTAGGACATGACTTTCTATCTGGTTCTATAGCAGGATTTGGGTCAGCCAATCCCAGACCAGTTGATATTAGGGGCTAGGTATCGAGTACCCCTTGGGACTTAATCTCCCAAACCAGATAGGACACAGGCACAAACTTTCAAACCTAATGATTTTTTTTATTTTTTATTTTTTTATTGCATTTCAATCACTTGGTTATAAAACTTTGTGCTTCCCTCATATTTTCATTGACATTCTTCATTCTGACAATTAGGCTTTGTGAGCATCGTATTCTATATAAGTCTAGATTTACACAATTTTGCGCATATATCAAAATTTCATTCATGTTTTGCTGACCTTTCGATTTATTTCAGAAGCGAAAGTTGAAGCAAATAAAACGCAGATAATACAACAATACTTGTAAAATCATCTTTTAGCACACATTTAATTCATTGAATGAAAATTGAAAAAATTCATCTCATTGAATTAAATTTGTTGAGATTCAAATTTTCAAAGCAGTAGAAATGAAACATAATGCAATGTTACCTTTCACCACATGTTCCTTGAATTGAAAGATGTGACAGTTAAGGATATCACCTGATAAGTATGAGTTCTAAACTGATTTGTTTAGAAGTCTTAGTATTTGAAGTACGGGTCCTGAACTGAATTGTTCAGAAGCCATAGTCGTTGAAGCACGTGTCCTGAACTGAATTGTTCAGAAGCCATAGTCGTTGAAGCACGGGTCCTGAACTGATTTGTCCAGAAACCATTAACTGTGAAATCCGGGTTCTAAACTGATGTGTTTAGAAACCAATATCTCTTTTCTCCCCCTTAATGGCACAAGTATTCTTCTTCCGAGAGTTCAACGCTTTGCTTCTAAATCTGCAAAAACGGATTAAGTAGATTTTGGTACCCAACGACTCTTGGGTCCTGACTTGTTAAGCGGAGCTCTATAAGAAGGAAAATGATAAGTACCATACCAAAATTGAACATTATCATTTTTAACAAAATCATGAGTTCCACAATAAGAACAACAAATATTCTTTTGTGCAAACCTGATTAAATTATTTGCGGAATATATTGAATCAGGTTTAACAAAAGATTTACCTTTCAGTTTAGTGTTCTTGTTGGGAACCGATGATTTTGGTACATCTTTTTTCGGAGTTGTACCTTTTACTCTCCATTGCATGTTGACTTTCTTGTATGAAGGAAGATCAGCATATTTATACTTGGAAGAATTATCCACTGAATAATTGTAGAAAAGATTAGAAGGACGAATCGGACTTTCTGAATAGCTTTTGGATTTGTTGAATGACTTCACTTTGTCAGATAATTTATTCCGTTCCTTGGTCATCAAATTAAGCTTCTTCTGAATGTCACAATTCACCCTCTTCTCTTTCATGATATCAGTCGATAACACAGGCAAATTCTTTGTGAGCTTTCGTATTTCTTGCTGAAAAATCTTCCTTTCAACAGAAAATTCATCTTTAACGCTCTTAGCCTGAAAGTCAGCTTTCTTCCTTTTTTCTAGTTCATGTCTTTCTATATCCAATTCCTTTTGAAGCTCAGATATTTTCTTTGACAATTTCTCATTCTTCGCTTCAAAGTCTTTGCTCTTATTTTCATTCTCAACTCTTTCCTTCTGCAATTTTTCTTTTTCAAGAAATAAAACTTTCTCAAAATCTGAACTTTGTTTGGAAAGTTTTCTGCATCTGAGTTCAAGAGCTTTCTTTTCTTCATTTTCTTTCTTCTCCGTCTTTAACGCCTGTTCAAGTTCAGAAACTTTCTGAGAAAGAGAAACTCTTTCTTTTCTGTGGTCTTCTCTTTCCTCTTTTAGTAACTTTTCTGTGTCAGACAATTTCTTTGTAAGCTCTATAACCTTTTCCTTGAGTTCTTCATTTTCAACATTTGATAATTTCTGTTCCGTATCCTCTTTTTCAACTTTCTTTTCTTCTTCCTTTCTCTTAAAAACAACTTCAGGTCCAAGCATTTGCTTTGATAACTCGTTCCACATCTGCATTGGATTGTTTTTGAAGCATTCAACGCGTTTGTAAATGTGTTGCGGAAGTGCGAAGATCAAGCTGGATGAAGCTTCCTTGTCAGCTTTCTTTCTTTTAATTTCTTCTTCTGTAAAATCATTCTCCATTTTATATCTGATCATTGGACCTTCGGTGAATGATTTTATCTTATTTTCTCCGTTTTCTCTACTTGAAATAAAGTCGATGAACGCAACAGTCCATTGTTCAAAAGCGGAGTCTTTAACCAACACTGGAGGTAGATTCATGTTTGAAATTTAATCTGAAAAATTCAAACAATTAACAATTAGCAAAACTCGAAAAATTTTCTAAGTCAGAAAAACGCTAAAGAGGGTAGCGCAAATCTTGAAATGCGCCAAAGAAGGTGGCGCAAATTGATTATGTGACTGGCGCAAATGGAAAATGAATTAGCAAGTGAATCAAATCTGACCTTTTCTTGATATGTTGTTGGCGCAAAACAAAGATGAAACACACACATACACAACTCAAACATACACACACACAACTCACATATTAATCACGTAAACATTGTAAACACACACACACATTGTTGTAAACACACACACACACATTGCTCAAAATTAAAACACACGCACCCCAAACTCACACACACATAGCTCAAGCATACACACATACAACTCAAAATTAAAAACACACAGCACACATAGTAGTTTACTCCACCAACAGGTGGCGCAAAAATCAGATTTACTCTAGAAGAGAATGGCGCAAAGTGAGGTTTGCTCCAGCTGTGTATGACGCAAAATGAGTTTTGCTTGAACTGAATGTGGGTGGCGCAAAGTTCAGATGAACTAGCGCAAAATACAGATCTGAACAAAACGATGATCAATCTCAAAAAATCCTTCAAATCTCCATCAAATATTTGAATTAAGCTTCCAAATTTTGCAGAGATGTTAGAAAATTGTTTTCTAACACGATTATGTGAACCAATTTCGCTGAAAAACACTGAATCAAAATCTGAATGATCAACCAGACTGATACAAACGAACCGAACATAAATTTCCAATTTCTTCAAATTGACCTCCAAAAACTTGAAATTAGTCCTCGATTCTTGAATAAGAATTGTTGCAAATCAGATTTCTTATACCAAGAACTCAATATCCAGACGAATCAAACTCAAAAATTGCAAGAATTTGAGAAAAAGAGATTTTCTTGAAAAAATCAAGAAAATCAATCGATTTTCCTCAAAAACCTAACAAATTTGATTTCAAATCGCACAAATTCTTCAGTAGATCTTCATTAACGTTCTCTGAGACCAATTGTGTGTCCCAATATGATCAATCAACCAAGAATTCACACAAGATCTAGAGAGGGAGTGTAGAGAGAGAAAGTAGATCTTGTATTATTAGCTCTCTGTATTTTACAAGATATGAGTTATGCTCTCTTAGTTAGATACATGATTAGTCTAAATAAAGCTATTTATACCTAAGATCTATACAAGACATTAAGCTAAGTTTGACTTTCACTAACACATAATACATTGACTTTGACTTTGACTTTATCATTATGTTAGGACACTGAAGTTGTCCTTTATAATAGAAAGTTTTGTAAAGCAATAGCTGTGTTAAAGGGCTTATGCTTAATCGTTGTAGCAAGTGATGAAGACTATAAATAGGTCTTTACTTGTAGTTTGTAAGAAGTGAATTCATTAATACAAGATGTAGATCTCTAATCACTTTGTGTTCTCTCTAGGTTAGATTTCCTTTTCAATAAAGTTCTTCATCATCTTGTTACACAATACTTGGATTGTATTAAGATCATGGACCTAACAAGATTTAGATTGTTAGAGCATTATTGTATTCAAGATTTACTGTAAAGTCAATGTACTGTATGAGTCTATACAGTATTGTGAATGCCTTTATACCTTGTATGTTATGGGTATAAATAGGCTTGTCTAGACCATTTGTTAGTAACACTTCGAAACACTTTAGAAAGCTTTTGTAATCTTTTAGAAACCTTTTGTAATCCTTTGAGCTCAATACATGGATGACATATTTGCTCTCTAGATTCTCTCTCACTACATTCATATCTTATTGGTATGGTTCTTATAGTATTCCTTGTAAGAAATCTACACCTAACCCACTAGGACCCAAGTGCCATTGGGTACCAAAATCTGCTTAAACTGTTTTGTAGGTACATCATGTGTTGTACTGATTTGTAGATACATACCACACACATGACTGAAAACAGAAGAGAAGCGGCGTATTTCTATGAAGAATATTTGTACCATTAAGGGGGAGACAAATCATGAATGGTTTCTGAATACATCAATTCAGGACCCGTGCTTAAATGTAAATGGCTTTTGAACATATCAGTTCAAAACCCGTGCTTCAACGACAATGGTTTCTGAATACATCAATTCAGGACCCGTGCTTAAATGTAATTGGCTTTTGGACAAATCAGTTCAAAACCCGTTCTTCAAAGACTATGGCTTCTGAACAACTCAGTTCAGGACCCGTACTTTAAAGACTAAGACTTCTAAACAAATCAGTTTAGAACTCACACTTCTCAGGTAATATCCTTAACTGCTATATATTTTTGTTTCAAGGAACAAGTGGCAAAAGGTAACATTGGATTATATTTGTTTCTACTGATTTGAAAACTTGAAACTTTACAAATTTAATTCAATAAGATGAAATTTTCAATTTTCATTCAATGAATTAAATGTGTGCTAAAAGATGATTTTACAAGAAACTTTGTACTATCTGAGTTAGATTTGCTTCAATTTTCACCTCTAAAATAAATCGAAAGGTCAGCAAAACATGAATGAAATTATGCTGAATGCTCAAAGTTATGTGAATCTGGACTTATATAGAATATAATGCTCAAAAAGCCTATTTATCAGAATGATGAATAGAAACGAAAATATGGGGGAAGCACTATGATTAAGAACCAAGTGATTGAGATATCATTCATATTTTGTGATGGAAATTCGAACTTATATAGAATATCATTTAGTTTGAAAGTTTGTGCCTGTGGCCTTTCTGGTTTGGGAGAGTAAGTCCTAAGGGGTGCTCGACACCTAGTCCCTAAGATCAACTGGTCTGGGATCGGCTGACCCAAATCCTGCAATAGAACCAGATAGAAAGCCATGTTTTACTGGTACAAATGGGTTTAAGATATATCGATGTGGCCTTTCTGGTTTGGGAAATTAAGTTCTAAGGGGTGCTTGACACCTAGCACCTAAGGCCAACTGGTCTGGGATCTGCTGACCCAAATCCTGCTATAGAACCAGATAGAAAGTCATGTTTAACGACGTATCTTATTCTTACTAAACTTTTTGATCAAAAGATGCCAATGAGCACAAAATCAAAAGATGCCAATGTGCACAAATCAAAAGATGCTAATGAGCACAAAAGAAAAGATGCCAATGAGCACACATCTCTTGAAACTTGGGAAAATACAAAGTCGCGATAAACCCGTAAATTTGTGAAAATTCTGATTTTGGACAAATAGTGTGAGTAGAGCAAAATATTCTTATATGTTTTAGAATTGCATATGCTTGAAGCTAATCATATTTCCCATGCTAGCACACCAAATAGATTTGATAAAGGGGTGGACACTGAACAATTATAACTTGATATGCAATGATGTCTTGTTTTTGAATCCAAACACATGCATTTGATTTCATTTGATTGAAATATTGTTAAATTTCATTAAGTTGAATTTCTTTTGTAAAGCTTTCAAATGATCAAATGTTAGTAGTTATAAAATGAAGTTCAATGAATTTTATTTTCCTTGTGTAAATTTGTTTTAAAATTTGTGCTACAATTTCAAATACTGTGCGTTATTGAAATATATGCATACTTTCAGGGGGAGAAAATAAATTGCTCCAGAATTCTTATTTTGAGGGGGAGCAAGGTTATTCTGTAAGGAGGAGATTGTTAGCAATACTTAAAGACACGACTGAAATTGAAAATGGTTTTCGATGATTATGATGCTCACCATCATCGAAAAAGGGGGAGAAAAGTTTAATTTCAATTTCATGTCAAAGAATTTTCAAATCAAAGATATTTCAAGTCAAAGATTCGTGAACAAAGACTGAAGATTGGGGAGAAGGATCATGTGAAGTCCAAATGTTGCTGAATTTGGTTATCTTAGTTCTGAGTGGTTATCGGAATGCGCTTACACCTAAAAGTTCAACAATGTGGATGGTTTCACATATTTCTGATCCAAACTCTAATCGTTTCTGATTCATCTTGTTCCGAATTGATGGTTTTATACAAAGATCGGAATTTCATGTTCAAGACTTGAAGACAATCTGTTGAAGATTTTATTGAAGAAGATTGACTTTTCAAAGAAAAAGACAATGACTTTTCATGTTTGTCTGAAGATTCTTCAAAGCTGAGTTCTTAAAGAGTGTCAAAGCATATAGTTCGCCGTGAACTAGTGGAGATAAAGCTATTTGAAGATGGTTTGATAGAGTGTCTGTTTGAGAAGATTGACTTTACAAAGAGCTGAAGACTGCTGTCATATTTTTTTAAATCTTGAATCCAAAGGGGGAGATTGTTAGAGCATTATTGTATTCAAGATTTACTGTAAAGTCAATGTACTGTATGAGTCTATACAGTATTGTGAATGCCTTTATACCTTGTATGTTATGGGTATAAATAGGCTTGTCTAGACCATTTGTTAGTAACACTTCGAAACACTTTAGAAAGCTTTTGTAATCTTTTAGAAACCTTTTGTAATCCTTTGAGCTCAATACATGGATGACATATTTGCTCTCTAGATTCTCTCTCACTACATTCATATCTTATTGCTAGAGATCTGGGATTTAACACATTAAATCTTGAATACATATTTTAGACTTAACACCTATAATTATATGATGGGGGTGATCCTTTGTCCATCTGGTCATTGGAGCATGGACAACAGGTGGAGTCTGTGCTTCTGATGGGAAAAGATGTATTTCAGCATCAGAGCTCTGAGGATTGGCACCAGGGCTCTGTGGCACGCAACTCTGGAGAGTGGCCTCATTGCTCTGTGATGTACCAACATGGCTCTGAGAGGGTGAGGTTTGAAACAATGAACTTCTTCCAATATGAGTCAGAAGGGGTGATGATTGCTCTTGTTCAGGTTCTCTTACGTCTGAATGTGGTTCCTCATTTCTCTGAATTACACCTCTAGACAGAGAAGTAGATGGTGAAGAATTGGAGGGACCAGTAAAAGTTGTACCTGTCAGATTTTGTTCAGCAGAGCTCTGGGCTTGATTGCCTCTGGTGATATCGACAGAGGAATCATCATCATCGAAGAAATCGTTGAATAACAGATTGATATCTTCTTCCCTTGACTTTGAAGAACTTGGCTTCTCTTTTATCTGTGTCCCCTCTGGTGATTTGCGATCAGAGGAACTTGATGTATTTTCATCAAAGGACATGTTTATGCTCTCTTGAATGACTCTGGTTCTTGTGTTGTAGACTCTGTAGGCTTTAGAGGTTAAGGAATAACCAATAAAGATTCCATCGTCAGCCTTCTTATCGAACTTGCCCAGTTGATCTCTGTCATTCAAGATATAGCATTTGCAGCCAAAAACATGAAAGTATTTCACATTCGGCCTTCGGTTCTTGATGATTTCATAGGGAGTCTTTTTGAATCTTTTCACTATTACAGCTCTATTTTGGGTAAAACAGGCCGTTGAGACTGCCTCTGCCCAGAAGTTGATTAGGAGAATAGAACCTTCCAACATGGTTCTGGCGGCTTCTACCAGAGTTCTGTTCTTTCTCTCCACAACACCATTCTGTTGGGGAGTTCTGGCAGCTGAGAAGTTCTGGGAGATTCCTTCCTCTGATAGGTAGGCATTAATTCTGGCATTCTTAAATCCTGTCCCATTATCACTTCTCAACTTTTGGACTTTAATACCTAACAGAACCTGTATTCTTTTCAACAAGCTTATCAGAATTTATGGGACATCAGATTTTACTCTGATGAACTCAACCAGTGTATATCTAGAATATTCATCAATAAGCACAAGAATATACTTTTTACATGACAGACTTTGCACAGAAATTGGACCACAAAGATCCACATGAAGCATATGCAAAGGTCTGGGACAATTGTGATCACTTTTTGTTCTGTGTGAAGTTCTTTTCATTTTGCCCATTTCACAAGCAGAACAAAGATGGTCTTTGTAAAATTTAAGTGAAGACAGACCTTTCACTAAGTTGAGTTTCACGAGTTTGTCAAGGTTTGAGAAATTCAAATGAGCAAATCTTTTATTCCAGAGCCAGGCATCTTCCTTTTTCAAAGAGACTAAACAAAGTTTTTTTGTTGTAGTACTTTGGTTTGGATTAAAATTCATTTTATACATATTGCCTTTTCCGTCGGCTCTTAAAAGTTCTTGACCAGACTCGGAAAGCATCAAAGAACAATATTTCTTCTTAAAATTGACATCGAACCCATGATCACATAGTTAACTTATGCTAAGCAGATTATGATTTAATCCTTGTCCATCTCCTCCAAAGGTCACTGCACTTCCCATTGTTATTGAATGAAGTTAGCAGCTCCTTATTGCCTGTCATGTGCCTGGAACATCCTGAATCTAAATACCAGATCTGCACATGAGGCTTCTGCAAGACAGATTAGTTCTTTTTAGGTACCCATTGCATAATGGGTCGTTTCTTGTTAGGCTTGGGGGTGTTAACGGGTTTACCTGCTGGCTTTCCATTCTGTGATGGTGTGTCAGAGGATTTTCTCTGTGTATTCTGAGTAGTCTTAGGATTTTTCCTTTGAAATGACTGATTCAGAACACAGTGTGGACCGTTCAAATGTTTTTGTAACTTTAACAATAGTTTAATGCAATTGCAATTGATAGAACACGAAGATTGATGCATATTGCTATTTTTATTCAAAAACTGTTGATTAAATGGTACTTGATTTTGAAAAACTTTAGGACCAGATGTCTTCACATACATTCTGTCCTGGTTTGATTTCTTGAAGTTGGCATTGTTCCTTGGTACAGATTCTTTTGACCAAAAAGAGTTTCTTCTTTGATTTACAGTAGAGTTGGGAATAGGTTTGTCATTGACTATCCATTTGCCCTTTTGCTCTGGAGTAAATCTGATTGGTTTATAAGCAAATGGAACAGAGGTGTTGTTCACTGGAATACTCTTAGCTTTCTCTCTTCTCTTTTCTTCTATCTCATCAGAAGAAAGAATCCTGATACCCTTATTTTTAAAATCAGGAACTGGTATAAATCTGGATTGGTTCTTAGAGAATGAGACATTTTTCAAATCTCCAAATTTGACAAGTACCTGCTTGGGTTTGTGCAAGATGTTCTCTTGAGCACATAAAATCTGTTCATCTACCTCAGGATCAGAGTCACTGTCAGAGCCTAGAAAGTCCTGGTGGCTCTGGTGGAGGCATGAGACTCTTTGGGTAAATCAGAGTTTGCTCTGGTGGACTTGAACTTTCTTAGTCTTGGTTTTAAAGCATTAGAAGTAGCATTTTCCTCAAGAACTCTTTTAATATCCTCTTCAAAAGATGTTCTAATTGATTCAGAGGTTGGGGAGAAGTTTGGTGCTTCAGGGTTGAGCTCACTCTGTGTTTTAACACCAGAGGATTTAGCTACAGAAGTAAAAGACTTCTGGCCCTTGAAAGAGTTAAAGTGGAAAATCTCTTTAGGATCAAGACATTTGACAGAATCAGGAAATGAGATCTCAGCTTTTCCTTGATCAAGAATGAATTTTTCAGATGGTTTTGTAACCTTTTCATGATCCAAGGAGTCATAGCTGACATTCCTAAAGTTCAGTCTACTTGGCTTAGAAACATCTGAGGTTTTGGCTCTTTTGAAAACTGCAGTACCAGAGATCACATTTTCTTGGATTTTCCCAACACAGAAGGCAGAGGACAAATATGTCTTCTTCCTTCCAGTGAAGGGAGCAAGGTCACTGAAACCCAGACCTTGCGTATCCTTTTGAGAATTGATTTTAATGTGCACATCTTATGCATCCTGGTACTTTTTGATCATAATTTCTTTTCTCTGTAGAGTCTGGTGCAAAACCTCTCTCTCTTTGAAAATAGTATTTTAGAGCAACAAAGTTAAGCCTTTCATATTCAGATTTCTTACCCTCTTCTCCCTTTAGCTTAAGAACTTCCTCATATTCCTTAACTTTTTCAGAAAAAAAAGTTTTCTTTCTGTTTTTGTAAAAACTCTAGCTCAGATTTTTCTTTTGAGATCTCTTCCTTCTCCTATTCCAAGAGAGTTTTCTATCTCTTGTAGAAGGACAGATCCTTCTGAGCTAGCTTCCTCAACTCTTTCTCCTCAGAGAGCTTTTGTTTTAAAAGTTGAAATTCCTCTGTAAGTAAAGAAACATGTATCTCCTGCTCGGAGTCTGATTTTGATTTAGAAGTAGAACATACCTTGGCACTGGGTCTGGTGGTCTCCAGCGCTCTGTCAGTTGGCTCTGTTACAGAAAGAGGACATTCATTCTGAGATATGTCTGCCTCTATTGTTCTCTCTGGCATCTCTCCAGTCATCCAATCAGCTACCTCTTCTAAACTCTCGTCATCAACAACAACCCCGCAGAAATTGGCTTGCTCTGGTTCGTCATCAGAAGACAAGTCAGAGATCCAATTCTCCATCTCAGCTGTGAATCCCAGTTTGATCAGGTAACAATAAATCAATGAACAATAACACGAACAATTGATGATTTCAACTTGTCATCCCTCTCGTATTCATGATTTAAGATAGTTACAAAGGTTTGAATGAAGAACACAATTATCTCTTTCTAATGAATATCTCTCTAATGAATCTCTAGGAATGGCTAATCAATTGCTAACCTAATTCAAGGTTAAGGAAACCTTATATACTAAGGCTTTATGCACAAAGGCCCATGGCCCATCAAGCTAAACTAAGCTATTTTATGATTAAAGGCATTTACAAAATGATTAAATAAACTAATTAAGCACTATATAATTATTTATATATCTTTCTAAGATGTAGGACATTTATGGTCCTAACAATCTCCCCCTAAAGATATATAAATAAAAAACGGTCTTGAAATCTTCAAGTCTTGATCATTCGACAATAAGCTCTAATGAATGATTTCTGAAAGTCTTGATCTTCTCTTCCTTTGAAACTTTGGAACTCTATGGTGTAGCATGTCTTCATGTCTTTCAACGCTCCCCCTTGAATAAGCTCTTGAATTTGATTCAGCTTTAAAAGAACTTGTAGAACCAATATGCTTGATGTAGGAAATAATTTGAAGCGAACACCACTTGATAAGGAATGAGAAGAATTGATTACTTGTAAGCACTTTGATCACTTGTATGCACTTTAGAAATCTTTGGATCTCGGAACAGAACTGTTACTCCCCCTTGGCTTTTGCATGGGGACTTCTTTACTCCCCCTCGGCTTTTGCTAACTCCCCCTCGGCTTTTGCTAACTCCCCCTCAACTTGATATTCGATGTCTTTGAATCTGTACCCTTTCTCCCCCTCATGATGAGTAGGAGCATCCGGAGCATCATGTATGTTCAAAGACAATAGTAACGAGTAGCAAAAAATCCAGATAAAACATCGTAGTAACCAAACATGGGGTAAATAACTAACACAGAAACACATAGTAACAGTTATCACAACAATTTAAAAAATTGTGTGGCCTATGTTCAGAGTTGGCAATGGGGTATCTCTGATAGGACTTCCAGTTATCACTGAGGTAAAATTTAAAAATTATTTCTCAAACTGTTCCGGCAATATCACGAAGATATGCGATTGGAATCACAAAGACTCGTGCATGTGTAAAAGAAATGAATTATATCAGTTAGGCTCAAATAATGATTTAACCTGGGACGCAAGTTAAAATCAATAGACACAGTGATAAGAATATGAAGTTCGGAGACCGTAGCTGGTGTCTTCCTTTTTCAATATCTAAGACCTCCGATTGAGGAATAGATAGATTATGTGCTAAATCTCCGTGAATGTAAGAAACAAGCATCTGTTGTGAGATACTTGAGTAGCTGGGTGGGGTGACACGAGTTATTGACACTGGGTCCATGCCTGTTTCAATATTCATCTCCAAAGAAACGAGAATGAATAGATTGTGTGGTTACCCGGATAACTGACTCGGTTTGGTAAGGACCAATAATTCTTTTAAGTCCTGTCACAACCTCACCATATTCTTTTCTCTCCAAACTCATCTATCAATCTAGACCCCTCACTGTGGTCTATAAGGGATGTGTTTCTTGGGTAGGTCCTTCCGGTTCTGGATAGACCATAGAAACGATGTAATTCCTAAAACACAT
Source organism: Saussurea involucrata (assembly GCA_033807775.1). NCBI lineage: Eukaryota > Viridiplantae > Streptophyta > Magnoliopsida > Asterales > Asteraceae > Saussurea > Saussurea involucrata. The sequence continues at coordinate 33,495,320 of CM066316.1, forward strand.
TTATGAAACGAGTATAGTAGTTTAGTAGACAGTGAAGTACGAGTTCTAAACTGAAGTGTTTAGAAGTCGACCGTTTAAAAACGAGTCCTGATCTGAGATGATCAGAAGTCAAGGTTTGAAATAACGGAATTTCAAGAAAAACAAGATCAAGCGAAAAACAGACCGACTCAGTAAGCACAGTATTTGCAATAAGAAAGACAATGGTCAGAAAGTTTAATTGTGAAGCACAAGTCACAATTATTATATCAGATAAGAATGGAATCATTTGCAAGAAATAGCGAACTTGGAAAACAATTAGGAATTCAAACGAGTGTATTTCCAGTTTGATCAGGTAACAACGATTCAATGAGAAATAACAAGAACAATTGATGATTTCAACTTGTCATCCCTCTCATATTCAAGATTCAAGATAGTTACAAAGGTATGAATGAAAATCTTAACTATCTCTCTCTAAACAATTAAGCTCACAATGAATATATGAATCGCTAATGAAAACTCTAACCTAATTCTAAGGTTAACACTAATCTTATATACTTAGGCCTTTAAACAACCAAGGCCTAAGCCCATTAGCAATTAAGACCAATTTAACATAACAAAGGGCTTTTACAATAAATGATTAATCTAATTAAGCCCATTAACAATCTCCCCCTAAAGATATATAAATAAAAATCGGTCTTGAAACCTTCAGGTCTTGAACTTCTCTTCCTTTAGAATCGTTGAAATGCAATGTTGTTGCTTGTCTTCATGTCTTTTCAGCACTCCCCCTTGAATAAAGCTCTTGGTCTTCAAATCTTCAACGAATCTGTGTTTGAACCGCGATTTGAATTTGCTTTCAGCTTCAGCTTTAAGAACTTGTAGAACCAATATACTCGATGGAGGAAATAATTTGAAGCGAACACCACTTGATAAGGAAAGAGAAGAATTTATCACTTGTATGCACTTTGAAACTCTTTGGATCTTGGAACAGATCAATCATTCGGGAAAAATCGGTCAACAGTTACTCCCCCTCGGCGTTTGCACGGGGACTTCTTTACTCCCCCTCGGCTTTTGCTAACTCCCCCTCAACTTGATATTCGGTGTATTTGAATCTGTACCCTTTCCCCCCCTCATGATGAGTAGGAGCATCCGGAGCATCATGCACGTTCAAAGACAATAGTGACGAGTAGCAAAAAATCCAGATAAAACATTTTAGTAACCAACATGGGGTAAAAATCTAACACAGAAACACGTTAGTAACTGTTATCACAACAATTTAAATAATTGTGTAGCCTATGTTCAGAGTTGGCAATGGGTATCTCTGATAGGACTTCCAGTTATCACTGAAGTAAAATTTTAAAAATTACTTCTCAAACTGTTCCGGAATATCACGAAGATATGCGATTGGAATCACAAAGACTTGTGCATGTGTGAAAGAAATCATTTATATCTGTTAGGCTCAAAAATTGATTTAACCTGGGACGCAAGTTAAAAATCAATTGACACAGTGAATAGAATGTGAAGTTCGGAGACCGGAGCGGATGTCTTCCTTTTTCAATATCTAAGACCTCCGAGTGAGGAATAGATATAGTATGTGCTAAATCTTCGTGAATATTTGAAACAAGCATCTGTTGTGAGATACTTGAGTGGCTGGGTGGGGTGACACAAGTTATCGACACTGGGTCCATGTCTGCTTCAATATTCATCTCCAAAGAACGAGAATGAATAGATTGTGTGGTTACCCAGATAACTGACTCGGTTTGGTAAGGACCAATAATTCTTTTAAGTCCTGTCACATCCTCACCATATTATTTTCTCACCAAACTTATCTATTAATCTAGACCCCTCACTGTTATCTATAAATGGGTGTGTTTCTTGGGTAGGTCCTTCCGGTTCTGGATAGATCATAGAAACGATGTATTTCCTAACAGTCCTTACATGCAACGAGTAAATCAGTTGAGTAAATAGTGAAGTACGAGTTCTAAACTGAAATGTTTAGAAGTCAAAGCGTTTAAGAACGAGTCCTGATCTGTGATGATCAGAAGTCATTGTTTGAAATAACAGAATTTCAAGAAACAAGATCATGCGCAAAACAGAATGACTCAGTACGCACATTATGTTCAAAAATGAAACAATGATTAGAAAGTTTAATTGTGAAGAACAAGTCAGAATTAACATATCAGACAAGAATTGAATCATTTACTAGAAATAGTAAACTTGGAAAAACAACTAGGAATTCAAACGAGTGTATTTCCATCGAAAAATCAACGAATATGTAAGACATGGAAATAACTAAGTCAAGAAAAAGTGACACGTGGCAATCATGGAATTTAAAATTGGAGAATAACAAACACAAGTAAGTTATCCAGAATGAATTTTCACGGTATTTGAATTCAGTTGAAGTTCACTTACCTTTTATACGATAGTACTCCCCCTCAAAATTGGCATAACCTTTGAATGTTCGTCATGTGATGTGAATAATAGGAATTAAACCCCGCACATGACATTCCTGCAAAACAGATTAGACAGATTTTGGTATCCATCTTTTGATGGATCCTTGTTGGTTAGGTGCCCTATGAGGACCTGGGAAACTATAAGTACCATACCAATAGTTGGCACGATCTTTATTCACAAACTCACTTCTTCCACAATAAGAACACCACAGCTTCTGTGCAGATAAGCTGATCAGTTTATTAACAGAATAAACACGATCATTTTTCACAAAAGGTTTAGCGTGAAAAGCTTTGTTGTTCTTGTCACTCTTAACCGAGACGAATGACTTTGGAGCAGGAGTGGTTCCTTTAACTCTCCAAACCATGTTCACTTTCTTGAAAGATTGATTATCTTTATTATCAACACGAGAATTATAGGAAAGATTGGAAGGTCGAATCTGATCTTTTGAAAAATGATTTGATTTGACAAAATTCTTTGAAGAACGATTTGTAGAAAATGAACTTGAAGCATAAGAAGGTTGAACACCTTTGACCTTGCTTTCTTCAAGTTTATTGACCTTAACGGATAAATCATTTCGTTCTTTGAGAATTAAATCAAATTTCTTTTGTAAATTAGATTTAACCATTTGTTCCTTCAATATCTCGGTTGCTAATCCAGATAATCTCTGTGTAAGTTTAGAAATCTCAGTCTGAAAAATATTTCTCTCTTTTGCAAAATCATCTTTCAAACATTTAGATCTAAAACCTTCAACTTTCTTTTCCTCAGTCTCTTTGCTTAGAATGTCTAATTCTTTCTCCAAATCGGATATTTTCAAAGAAAGTTCTCCATTCTTTTTAGAAAAAGATTTGCGTTCAGTTTCAAACTTTTCTCTTTCTAAAAACAAAACTTTTTCAAAGTCGGAGATTTGTGTTGAAAGTTTTAGACATCTAAGCTCAAGACTCTTTTTCTCATCAAGAGATTTGATTGAAGAATCAGATTGCTTTATAAACATTTTCCTTTCCTTTGCAAAATTTTCTTTCTCCTTTTCAAGAACCTTTTCAAGAGTAGTTAGGTTACTTTTAAGCTCAAGGTTTTCACAGCTTAAGAGTTTACCTTTCTCTTCTTCTTCAGCCAACTTCTCAGAACTATTCCAGATTTGAGATTTGAGCTCCTTCAGTTCTTTGATGTATTTGTTGCATAAATCATCTGATCGCTTGATATTCTTTTCATGTAGACTCGCTTGCTCTTTCTCAGTCTTCTTGATATCATCTCGGGATGATAAATCAGATAGCTTCTTTTTCAGCTCTGTGTTTTCAGATTCTAAGACTGTTGCCTTTTCTTCAGATTTAGCAAGCTTCTCAGAATATTCAATTGTTTGCAATTTCAGTTCATCCCTTTCTTTGACTTTCTCGCTGATAAAATCATCTGCAGACTTGATATTGAAATCATACATTCTTTTAAGGTCTTTACAATCAGGATTGAAGCAATACTTCGACATTGTTACCTGAAAAATTGATCGTTAATCGGTGTTACTTTGAAGAATATAAAACTTGCGGAAGAAAAATCAAAAATTAAATCTGAAAAACAAATTTAAAAAATAAATTCGTTTCCAAAAAATTAAGATCTGATTATTATCGAGTTCGAACGAACGAAATCACTCTTCGAGAATAAATTCTGCAAGATAAACAAACCAAGTTAGATCAGGACGACAAAACAAAAAAAATAATAGGCGCTAATAAGTGCAAATCGTCGTAAATAATCTTAAACGTCACAAAAAAATTGCAAATCAATCGTTAAGAGAAATCGCAACTTTCGTTGACACTCTTAATCACGAGACGTGCAGTAGCTCAGGTACCGATCAGAAATTACCAACCAAAACTTATTAAACACAACTTACCGGATGAATGAGGAACTTACCGGACGTTAAGAGATCCGGATGAATTGAGATTCCAGATGAAAATTGCACTTACCAGTCAACAAGTTGTGACTTACCAGATGATAGGAAAATTGTGACTTACCGGATAAAATGAATAGGACTTACCGGATAAAACTTACCGGATAAGACAAATTTTCCACACAAAGCAAAACTTACCTGGTACGAAGATATCAGATGGAGTCCGGGTAAAACGGCTTACCGGATGAGACGAGAAGTTACCGGGCGAAAATGGTTTACCGGATAATTCATAAAAACTCAACTTACCGGAAAACTGGATGTTACCGTATTAAAATTGACGTGAACTTACCGGAAAAAAGTTGTGACTTACCGGATAAATGCGGTTACCGGATGAAAAACAAACCAATAAAAAATAAAGCCAAACAAAACCAAAACCTTTCAACTAAATATGTGTGTATGTATTATGACGACGTGTACGCATGCAACAAAAATGATGGTCAAACATAACAAATCAACATGGTCAACAAAAGGGACTCATGTGTTGTATCCGGAAAGTAAAAAAATTGACCAGAAAGTTGATAAATGACCGGAAAGATGGTTTTGTCCGGAAACTTGATTCCAAAATCTTTGTTTTGTCCGGAAAGAGAGGATTTTATCCGGATAACTACGTTTGTCCGGGTAAAATAACCTTTTGTCCGGAAAGTGATGAGAAATTAGGAAACTTACGTGGAAACTGCGGCTAATTAAGAAAATCGGATCAGAGTTCGATAGGATTGCTTGATTCCACTCCTGTAGGGTTAGATTTTGACCAAAAACACAAAAACAAACACACCCAAATCGATTTCTAAGCAAACTATGTCCTATTTCTCTATAATCACCAAAAAAGAATTAAGAACACCAAAAACTCAAGAGTTGATTTTTAAGATGAAAATTTAATACCTTTGAGACTTGATGTAATCGCAGATAAACAACAAATAAACGCGAGTAAACAATCGAGATCAGACAAACGAATTAATAAAACAACGAAAAAACTTTGCAAACCCGATTGATGAACGTTTCTCTTCAAGAAAAACTGCACTACTTCGAAAATAATCTGGGTGCCTTCTGGACCTCACACGATTAATCCAACCGTTCAGAATGTAAAACGGAATGTCGTGGAGCTAGTGTCCAAAAATCATGACGATTCGACGGTTCAATCTCCGGGAATAGGCGAAACGGCTCGCTGCGGTTTTCCAGAAAATTCACTACGAATTTCTTTCCTTTTCTCGCTTTCGTTCGATTTCTTCTATATCTTCACATCACCGATTCTGCTCTGATACCAATTGTGAATCCCAATTTGACCAGGTAACAATAAATCAATGAACAATAACACGGACAATTGATGATTTCAACTTGTAATCCCTCTCGTATTCATGATTTAAGATAGTTACAAAGGTTTGAATGAAGAACACAACTATCTCTCTCTAATGAATCTCTCTCTAATGAATCTCTAGGAATGGCTAATCAATTGCTAACCTAATTCAAGGTTAAGGAAACCTTATATAGTAAGGCTTTATGCACAAAGGCCCATGGCCCATCAACCTAAACTAAGCCTTTTTATGATTAAAGGCATTTACAAAACGATTAAATAAACTAATTAAGCACTATATAATTATTTATATATCTTTCTAAGATGTATGACATTTATGGTCCTAACATCAGCAACATATCTTCTTTCTCTGTAATTGTACTTGTACTTGTTCTTATAGTATTCCTGGTCTTTTACCAGTCTACCCTTACAATTAGCAGAGAAATGGCCCGGTTTGCCACATCGAAAGCATCTTCCATCATTCTTGTTGATGGGTTGGGCAGCATCTGCTTGATTCTGGGGGGCTGGAGGATTGTACTTCTGTTGTGGTCTTTGCTCTTGTGGAGCTATGTTGTTGTTACTCTGGTGGTGAGGTGCAGTATAACCTCTCTTCTCGTCTTTCTCTTCTCTCTCATATCTACCTCTTCTATCAAATACTTTGTTGCCAAATCTCTTGTTAAACTTTTGAGTTATTAATGCAAGAGATTGGGTGAAAGCATTGATATCATCATCTTCATCTGATGAACTATCCTCTGCATCACTTTCAGTAACAAAACTTTTCTTTCCCTTCTTCTTCACAGACTTCTCTTTCTTCTTTTCTCTGCTAGAGCTTTCTCTGGTGGATTTCCCTTCAGTGGGAGTTTTAGAGTCAGAGATCAAAGCTATTGGACCTGCCATGGTGGATTTGCCCTTTTGTTTGACAACATCCTTCTCTTGTGCAGCAAGAGTGCCATACACATCAGTAAGAGACCAAGCATCCAAATCTTGGTTAGCTTGTAGAGACATGGATAGATTCAACCATTCATCATTTAAACTTTTCAAGAACAGAACATTGTTATCTTCCTTCGACCGAACAACCCCACACTTTTTACATTTGTTTATTAAAACATTGAATCTGTTGTAGGTCTGTTATAAGGTTTCCTCAGGAAGTGCCTTGAAATCATTGTATTCATTAATACATTGGGTCCTTCTGTTCTTTTGGGTCTTGATACCACCCTCAAGTTGATTAAGAAGTTGATCCCAGATTTTTTTAGCTGTAACGCAAGAGTCTAGTTCTTGGAAGATATCGTTGGGAATGGCCATAATCAGAAGTCTAACTGCCTTGAGGTCATTTTCCATTTTTAGCTTTTCTTCATCAGTAAACCCGGTGGTTTTAACCTCGAAGTGAGCTGGAACCTCAGCAGTAGTTTCTGTAGCGGGTACACGAGGAACCAAAACCATGGGTTAGAATGGTCCACTTGTGACAGATCGCATGAGGTCTCTATTCATTCCATCGAAGAAGTTAACCATCCTAATCTTCCATTGAGGTCCCTATCCCTTTCATCTCTCAGAAGAGTAGGAGGTTTGGTCAGAGAACCAACTGTGTAGATGGCATTGATGTTGTTATTAGCCATCTTTTCAAAAAACAGAGTATGAAGGTTTCAAAAAATTTGAAAGAGTTTTAAACTAAAAGTAGATGAACAGTAACCAATGGAACAGTAACTTGAGTAGAGAAGATAATCAGACTATTTAGAGAGCTTAAACAAGGATTAAAGAACTCTGAAAACTTGTTTTAAACTTTGAACAGTAAAAACATAGTATATTATGAAGCTTTTGAAGACAAACACAATCAACAACTACGAATCAACCTGCTTAGATTGGATCGTTTGATTTGAGCAAATCAATCCGCTCTGATACCAATTGTTGGTTCCCAGATTCAAGTTGTATCACATAAATAGCATAAAACAGATAGCGGAAGCATTATATAAAGCCATTAAATGTGAGTGATTGAGTAGACGATATTGTAACAGTGAGAGTATCAATAATGAACAGTAATATGATAACAAGATCAAGTAAATAAGCTGCTCGTTATATTGATATGTGAGTAACACCAAGAACACGTTCAAGTGTGTGTATTCTGAAATCTCTCAGGAAACAAATCGTACAAAGGTAGTGCTATGGAATGTTGCAGTGTGTGCTCTCACAATTGTGGAAAACAATTCTTCCAAAAGCTTACTATTTTGCGTTCCACTACATTCCTATTTATAGCCTGATAAAGTGATAGACAGTGTACTATCTAACCCTTAGGTGACACGTGGAAAGTGTGTCTCCGTCTTTTTAGGGCTTACGTGGAAAGTACGGACACGTGTCTAACACTTAGAGATTTCTACGAGACTTAAGCTTCACAGAGGTCTTCCTTCACCAGAGCTCTTACGCCAGAGCTCTGATGGTCTTCTGATGTGATCAGTTCTTCTGGTGAATAGAAGAAGTCTTCTGCAAGAGCTCTGTTGGTCCTACCAGAGCTATGTCGAGCTCTGATGGTCTTCTGCTTGATATTCTTCTAAGTCTTCTGCTGAATCTCTGGTGGTCTTCTGACTTGTAATATTTTCAATACTTTTACATCTTGTATACTTGGGGCTAACAGGTATATCTGTGTTTTACAAAATGATTACTAAACTGACAGGAATTTTCTCACTTAAACTAATTGGTCTAACCCTCATCTTGTTTTCAAAAATATGTATTCCAGGTCGAGGAAGCGAGTAAGAGCAAAAGAAAGGTTTTGAAGTTTTTCATGAAGCGTTTTGTATCAGTAGTAGTTGGATGTAATGTAAATTATATACAATGAAAGTTAGTACTGAATATGTATTGTATAGTTTTGGGACTAAGGGACCGTATGTGTTATAATATGTATCTTTTGTTGTATTTGTTTGGCATGTAAACTTGTATTATATGGTGTATGTTTGGGGTGGGTCTTTATAGATAAAATATCAAGTAGTGTTAGATCTGAAGTTTTGTCAATAAACCAAGTGTTGAAGATCTGATAAGAAGATTCAGAAGTTCTGAGAAGAAGAGTCAGAAGTTCTGAGAAGAAGAGTCAGAGATCTGAGAAAGAGAAGTCAGAAGTTCTGAGAAGCGTGATCAGAAGAATGTTCAGAAGTTCTGAACTACCTGTTCAGAACTTATGACGAGTTTCGTTATTTAGTAATGTGTAAACTAATTAGGACACGTGTTATGTTCTTATTAGTCTTTCTTATTTGTACTGTAGCTTTAAGATGTTTGTTGCAGTATAAATAGAGTGGTTAGCACTACGTTGCTAACTGATTGATTTTCCCATATTACTTGTATTCTTTCCTTGTAATCTTTGAGGTGATCTCTCTCTTAGATCTGTAATTCTGTGCATCATTGAATACAATTGGGCTTGATCATACAATTTCTCAATTACTTCTTTCTATATTGATTGTAAGAATAGATCCTGCACTTTCAATTGGTATCAGAGCTAATCAACAAACAAATTCGTTCAAGATTGTGATTGCGAAGATCGATTGATCAATTTCTTGAAGATTTCTTGATTCATTCAAAATTCGATTCCGCTGCTAGGGCTAGTTCTTGAATTCTTAGCAATTCTTGAATTACCTGCTACTTTTCGATCAAGAAAATCGAATTTGTCTTTCTGTTGAATTTTCTTACAATCATGTCTTCTAAAGAATATCTAGCCATGGGATCCGAAACCAAACCGCCTGTTCTTATACCAGAAGAGTATCAGCAATGGAAAACTCGTATGATCCAATTCCTTGACAACATCGATGAAAATCTTATGATTTCTATACGAGAAGGTCCAATCGAAGTATATATCGATGTCGCCGCAACCCCTGCTACAGAGACAACTCCAGAAATTCCAGCGACCAGAGTAAAGAAGAATTATTCCCAATACACTGCTGAACAGAAAAATAGGCATGCTATTGACAAAAGAGCAATTACTTTGATGACTTTGGCTGTCCCGAATGAGGTTCTTAACAGGATTGACAGTGGATCATCAGCTAAAGAAATGTGGGACGAATTGGAAAGGCAAATGTTAGGAACTGTGAGATCTATTCAGGCAAAGTTAAATCAAAGCATAAATGCTTATGAAAGGTTCAAAGCAAAAGAGTCAGAAAGTTTGACACAGACATACAGTAAATTTTGCACTATTCTAAATGACTTGAGAAGAAATGGACTGAAGAAAACAAAATCAGAAATAAATTACAAATTTCTGAACAGTCTAAATTCAGAATGGTCATCATTTGCCATAAGTCTGCAAATGAACAAAGATATGTGTGAAGAAGACTTAAATGATTTGTTCTGTGTTCTTAATCAACATGAAGACTCTGTCAAGTTAGTTGTGGAAGAAAAGAAAAATGTTGCTGATCAGTTAGCGTTCTTATCAAAGTCCAAAGCAATCAAAGCACCCAAAAAGACTGCATATCTATCAGAAATACCGAGTCTGGAGGAATCTGACAAAGAAGAAGGATCAGAAGATGATGAAGATATCAAGATAATGGCTGAAAAGCTAGCTTTGCTGACAAATACTTTCAACAAAAGGTATGGGAAGGGCAGATTTCAAGGAAATTATAAGAGAGCTGGAAGTTCAGATTATAAGAAGAAAGATGACAGAGAAGAAAATAAGATTGAAAAGAGAATAGAGAGAAGTGAAGAAAACAAGGAAGAGAAGGAAGAGAGAAAAGAAAAGAATCTGTGTTTCAAGTGTGGAAAATCTGGCCATTATGCCAAGGATTGCAGAGTTAAAGTTGTGAAAGATTATGAATACTACACGAAGAAGGCTCAGCTTGCAAAGAAGAGAGATGACGAGATTGCGCTATTGGCTGAACAGGAGAATTGGCTGTACTACACTTCTGATGAAGATGATCATATCAACTTTCCACAGATGCGAAGCTATATGGCAAAAATGAGGAATGAGGATGATTCTGATTTTGAAGATGCTGATTCTGAGTCATCTGCTGAGGTACATTCTTCACTTGAATTAGAGTTAATGACACAGATTGGTGAAATGAAAACTGAATTTGCTAACCTAAGAAAACAGATAAAAGGAGAAAGAACTTTGGTTAACAAATTCAGAATTGAAAAAGAAGTAATAAACGAACAATATGAAGAATCTGAGGCTGAGAAACAGAAAGTTAAAGATGAAAATTCTGAATTGATGAAAAGGCTTTCTGAACTAAAAGTTGAGTTTTCAAAAATAAAGGATGAAAAAGGTGATTTACAAATAAAATTTGATATGTTATTTGAAGAAAGAAAGAATTTATACTCCAAAATCAAAGAATTGGAAGATTTGAATTTGAAAAGAGGTCAAACTCAGCAAACATTAAATCTTTTATTAAGCAATGTTAAAGATACAAGATTTTACAATCCAAAGAAGGGATTGGGATTGGAAGAAAATGTCATTTTAAAAAGAGCTCCAATACTTCAAGTTTCTAAGCCAAAAATCCCAGAAATTGTTGAAGTTTTCATAAGACCTGCTAGTTCTATAACAAGTTCTGACAATTTGCAAAGACCAAACTCTAAAAAGTCAGATGAGACAATTTTTGAGTCTAAAACAGAAAAGTCAGTTGGTTCAGAAGAAAAGGTTAAGAAAGAAGTTTCTAAACCAACAGATGAAAAGCCAAGATACAATGATACTAAATTCAAGTATGATTCCTTAAATGTCAGCTACAAAAATAAACAACCAAGTTTTTCATATCATGACATTGAGAGCATATTTGATACAAGTAAAAATTCTGAAACAGTCAATCAGAAGTCTGAAACTTCTAGTCAGGATTCTGAACTTTGTAGTCAGAATTCTGAGTCTAAAGATCAGACATCTGAGTCTGTAAATCAGAACTCTGACTCAGGTAGTCAGAAGTCTGATTCAACTGGATTTTCTGAAACAAAATCAGATGAATTTTTGCAACTTGAAAAGAGATTTAATCTTGTGAGTCAAGAACTTGAGGATTTAAGGAAAACTTATGATGAACTTGAAAATGATTTCTGTGAGGTGGATATTAAACTTGAAGAAGCTTTGAAAGAAAAGAATATTTTTATTCAGAAAATAACAGAGCTTGAAAAACTGAAGACTGAGTATGATCTTTTTAAAATTAATGCTTCAAGAGAAAATGATAAATTCTTTAATGAATCAAGTACATATGAAAAAGGTGAATCATCTAATTCTTCTAACAAAAAGAACTTGAATTTTTCAGAAAAAGAAGAAAGCAAAAGGAAAGATGATCTTGCAAAGTTGAACGATCTGAAAAGGGAACTTGAGAAGCTTAGAATGAAATCTACTTCTGAACTAAACGCTAGAAATTCTTGTAATAAGGGCAATTGTACTCTGAACAGTATAAATAAAAATGAAATGATCTATGTTTCAGATTTATTGTCACTTGCAAAGAAAAATCTTGTTTGTGTTAGATGTAAAAATGATTCATTCCAATATTCTCACAAATGTCAAGTCAAAATAACTTCTGTTTCATACATAAGAAAAGATATTCAGAAAGTTTCTGTTTCTCAAAATACAGAAAAGAAGAAAATTTTTGTTCCTCAGACTCAGAAGAAAGAAAAGATAAAAGAAAAGAAACTTGAAAACATAGCAAAACCAAAAGTTACAACTCTCAAAAAGAATTTGAACAAACTTGTAAGCAGAAAATGTTCTGACTTCATAAAAGTTCAAGGAAAGTGGTGTTTGAAGAAAGATTTTGAGTGGAGAGTAAAAGGTACTGATGTTAAATCCAATGACAAAGCTAACAAAGATGGACCCATTCCAAAATGGGTACCTAAACCTAACTGATCTTTTTGCAGGGCTGTCATGTGTGGTTTTTAGATTCAGGAGCTTCAAGACACATGACAGGTCAGAAGTCTTTTCTATCAAACTTCACAGAAAAGGCTGGAGGAGCAGTAAACTTTGGAAACAATAGCAAAGGTCAAGTCAAAGGTTATGGGGATTTAACTAAAGGGGATCTAACTATCCAAAAGGTTTTCTATGTTGAAGGATTACAACACAATCTTTTCAGCATAAGTCAGTTTTTAGACAGTCTTTGTCAAATTAAGTTTCAAATAACAGGTTGCATGATTCTAACTGAAAATGATGTCAAAGTCTTCTGGGCCAAAAGACATATGGACTTATTTGTAGTTAATTTTTCAAAATTGAAAATATTAAATACAGTTTGTCTTTTATCAAAATCAACTGCAAATGAATGCTGGCTTTGGCACAGAAGATGTTCTCATCTGAATTTCAAAGATCTTAATAATCTTGTTGCAAAACAGTTGGTTAAAGGCTTACCAAAGCTTAAATTTGAAAAAGAATCATTATGCTCAGCTTGTGAAATGGGCAAGATGAAAAAGAGTTCTCACAAATTAAAAATGGACTCATCTTGCAAAGCACCATTAGAAATGATTCATACTGATCTTTGTGGTCCAATTTCAGTTCAGTCGATGGGAGGAAAGAAATATATGCTTGTGATTGTTGATGAATTATCCAGATACACGTGGGTTGAGTTCCTAAGAGCTAAGTCAGAAGCTGCTACTACATTGATAAATTTTATCAAAAGGATTCAAGTTCTCTTACAACTTCAAGTTCAGAAAATCAGAAGTGATAATGGAACGGAGTTCAGAAATGAGACTCTTCAGAATTTTCTAGAAAGTTCTGGGATTTCTCACAATTTTTCTGCTGTCAGAACTCCTCAACAAAATGGTGTTGTTGAAAGGAAGAATAGAACTCTAGTTGAGGCTGCGAGAACAATGTTGGCTTATGCAAATCTTCCTACTTTCCTATGGGCTGAAGCAATTGCAACTGCTTGTTTTACACAAAATAGAACTTTAATCAATAAGAGATTAAATAAGACTGCTTATGAACTGATAAATAAAAGAAAACCATTAATCAAATTCTTTCATATTTTTGGTTGCAGATGCTACGTTCTCAGAGACAGAGAAAATCTTGCCAAATTCGATAAAAAGGCAGATGAAGGATACTTTGTGGGTTATTCTTTAACTTCCAAAGCATTCAGAATCTACAATAGAAGAACCAAGAGGATGATGGAGAGCATAAATGTAACTTTTGATGAAGCCAGAATGCGGACTTCTGAACAAGACAGTTCAGAACTCATGCTGAACAAGACAAAAATGACTTCTGATACAAATTCTAATCCTATTTGTTCAGAACTCAATTTACTGTTTAAGGATGCTTTTAGTGAACTAATTTCTGATTCTTATGCAGAATATGAAAACCCAAAGATGGTCAAAGAGATGAAAAATAAGACTCCAGAAATAGTTCAATCAACTGTAATTTCTGACAAAGGTCCATCAGAGAATGTGCCCAAATCTAATAAATACAAGTGGTGAAAACTCTGAACCTTGTAATCAGAATTCTGATTCTTGTACTCAGAACTCTGAACAAGTCAATCAGAACTCTGACTTCATTAATCAGAACTCAAACTTGGATGCAACTCCTACTCATACGTCAGAACAAGGTGACAGTTCAGAATTACAAGCAATCATTGATGAGAATGATGCAAACAACAATTATTCAGAGATTGATGTACTCCCTAGTGCTAACAAATGGACTAAAAATCACCCTATTCATCAAGTAATAGGTGATCCATCAGCAGGAGTAAAGACAAGATCAGCTACAGCAAATGAAGTAATGTTTGCTGGTTTCTTAAGTGTAATTGAACCAAAGAAAGCTAATGAAGCCCTAGAGGATCCAGACTGGATTTCAGCAATGCAAGAGGAATTGCTTCAATTTGAAAGAAATAAAGTTTGGAGACTCATTCCAAAGCCTGAAGGTAAATCTATAATTGGAACTAAATGGGTGTTCAGAAACAAAAAGGATGAATCAGGTGTTGTCATCAGAAACAAGGCAAGATTGGTTGCTAAGGGATACTGTCAACAAGAGGGAATTGATTATGATGAGACATTTGCACCAGTGGCAAGAATAGAGGCAATCAGAATATTTTTAGCCTATGCTGCACATAAAAACTTCAAGGTGTATCAAATGGATGTCAAATCAGCCTTTCTAAATGGCAAACTTAATGAAGAGGTGTATGTCCATCAACCTGAAGGTTTTGTTGATCCAGAATTCCCTGATCATGTTTATATTTTAGACAAAGCTTTATATGGTCTAAAACAAGCACCACGAGCCTGGTATGACACTCTTACTAAACACCTGTTAGGTTCATGATTCAAGAAAGGTAAGATTGACACAACTTTGTTTTTAAAGAAACAGGGTAATGATTTGATTCTGATTCAGATTTATGTTGATGACATAATATTTGGTTCTACCAGTCCAGAATTATGTGATAATTTTTCAAAAGTCATGTCATCTGAATTTGAAATGAGCATGATGGGTGAACTGAATTTTTTCCTTGGTCTTCAAGTCAAACAACTACCAAAAGGTATTTTCATAAATCAAGGAAAATATGTCAGAGATATTCTGAAAAAGTTCAAAATGTCTGATTGTGCTTCTATGAGAACACCTATGGCAACTAACATAAAGTTAGATGCTGATCTCAAAGGTGTTTCAGCAGATATCAAACTTTATAGAGGCATGATTGGATCATTACTTTATTTGACTGCAAGTAGACCAGATATCATGTTTTCTACCTGTTTCTGTGCTAGATTTCAATCTAACCCGAAAGAATCACATATGTTGGCTGTCAAAAGGATTTTAAGATATCTCAAAGGAACACCTGATCTAGGTTTATGGTATCCAAAAGAAACTGACTTCAAATTGACTGCTTTCACTGATGCTGATCATGCAGGAAGTAGGTTGGACAGAAAGAGTACATCTGGTGCTTGTCACTTTTTGGGAGATAAAATAGTGAGTTGGGCATCAAAGAAACAGAATTGTGTATCCACTTCAACTGCTGAAGCAGAGTATGTTGCTGCTGCTGCTTCATGCTCTCAAACATTGTGGATGAGAACACAACTCATGGACTATGGATATCAGCTTAATAAGATTCCCATCTATTGTGACTCAGAAAGTGCAATTGCTATTACTCAGAACCCTGTTCAACATTCGAAGACTAAGCATATAGACGTGAGGTATCATTTTATAAAGGACTATGTGGAAAAAGGAACTATAGAGATGCACTTTGTGCATACAAAGTATCAATTGGCTCTACCAGATATCCAGAGAGATGCTGAATCTACCAGAGAAAGATGATGTACAAAGAAGAACAGATTTTGAGGATTTACCCCTAACAGAGGAATTAATAGCAGAGTTTATGAAGTTGGGATACAATGAAGGATTGAGGACTCTCAGTTTGTTCAAAAGAAACAAATTACCACCTATTTGGGCTTGCTTCTTTCATGTGGTAAATAAATGTTTGTCAGGGAAAAATAGTTCTGCTGATCAAGGTTCTAAACAAATTCTTCAGATATTTCAAGGTTTAGTGAAGAATAGGCATTATGACTATACTTTAATACTTTGGGAAGATATGAAGAATACATTTGAGAAGAATCAGAAAGCAATTCAGAAGAAGACAAAGGATGCTCCACTGACATACATTCCCTACATAAGGTACTGGCAAATTGTTATTTGGTATGCCATGCAGGAAAACAGAACAATCTCAAGAAGAACAAATGAAGAGCATGGTCCTACATTTTATTTGGGTAAGATGACCTCAGTAACAAGACTTGAAAATTATCCCAATCATAAACTGTTGCCAAAATCACTTAGGAACTATATTCCAAGGGAGAGTGAGATTTTAAAAGCTTATTGCACCTCTATGGGAATTGAATTACCTCAAATCCCTACCCAAGAGGACCAACCTGAGAAGAGAGGTGAGGGGTCTAGTCGAATTAGAGAGGGGGAGGATGTTCAGATGGGTGAACATTCTGAGAGACTTGAGGGGGAAAATTCTGAGAGCTTGGTTAGACTCAGTGAGGAAAAACAGAATGAGAGTGGTGAGGATGAGAGATTGTTAACAGAGGTTCAAACAGAAAGAGATGCCTCTGAACCAGCTAATCTTGACCAGGTAACCACACATGCTATTGGTTCACATCTCTTGGTGTCCAATATTGAAACAAACACCATGGACCTAGTGGTGGATCTTGAACAACCCATCCATACCCACTCAGAAGCATTTCAACATGCTACTGTTTCACACAAATCCGGGGAACCATCCCAAACTCATTTGGAGGGAGGTGATAAATCCCAACTTATTTTTCAACACATTGAGTCTGAATATCACAGTCCTATTCATATTGAGCCTGAAATTCCTTTTGACACTTGCACAGATCAGGAATTTCGTACTCCTGAAACAACATTCATAGACATGCCTAATGTTGGGTGTCGAGGATTGGATGGAAGTCCTGGTGAGGTGAACATTACAAAAGCCTCATTCAAACGTGCATCTGTTGTACAAGATGACTGTGTGTTATCTACAGGCCATGAGCTCTCTGGGCACATGAAAACTGGACCATCTGTTGGTTCAGGTTCACTGTTAGAAACTTCTGAATTTGAAAAGATTCAGAAACAAAACAAGGAGATGGGGGAAAAAGTAGAAAATTTGGAGAAGAGGATGGAGGATCTGAATGATGAGGTATCAGATTTGAAAGTTGTGTTAGAGAAAAAGTTAATTTCTGTTGAAACCAAGGTAGATGATGTAAAGAAATCCTTGGATTCTCACAAAAAGGAGATCATGGATATAATGTCTGGTTTTCAAAAAGATATGTTAAAACAGATGCAGGGTATGCAGGAATCTATATTGAAAGCACTGAGTGTATCTTTGGCTTCTACTTCAAAGCCTCTTGATCCTGTTCCTATTGCAGAAGCTGAACCTGAAGTTGCTTTTAATCAGAACTTGAAAAGGAAGTTTGATGATAATGATCCTCATAATCATCAAAAGGGGGAGAAAAGACAAAGGTTAAGTTCTGATGATGATATTGGCATAGAAGATTTTGAGATAGCAGACATGCACTTAGCCAATACAAAAAGTACAGAAGATCAGACACAGGAAAATTTAAAGGAGATGATTCAGATAGTACAGCTTGACAGTTCAGATACAGAAGAAATGGAGTTGGGAAGTATTGATAGTAATGAATCAGATAAAACAGAGGAATTGAACTTGGATACTGAGATGGAAGGAAACTCAGATGAAACTGTAGCTATTGAGGAATCTGATTTGAGAATGGAAGAAATAGTGGAAAGTACAGTGGTAAACAGGTGTACAGATATTGTGGTTTATAACAGTGAAAGGGCAATGGAGTCTGAATCAGAAGAAAGGAGGTTGAATGAAGAATTGATCAGAAGAATGCATAATGAAGTAGTCAGAGCTTTGAGTGTTCAGAAAATTCATAAAGGAATAAAAGTGATAAGACCCATTGATCTAATGGGAGAAGAAGACAGAACTGTAGATTACACTCAGGATTTTAAAGATGATTTTAGGTTTAACTTTTGTGATGAGTTAAATACAGAAGAAGAGTATGTGAAAGTGAAAGACTTCTTTATGCCTTCTGAATATGTATTCAGAAAACCAATCGAGATTCCAAAGATTAAATTGCAAAGACTAGAAGAACCTTTGTGTGACTTCATTCTAGAGTTAAGTGATGTACCTTTAGCCAGACAATTTCATGATGATATTTTTCCTGAGGAAATATATGATAATCTCTACTACACAGAAGGAGAGTATGAGCTTTTGGAAAGTAACATTGATGGTTTTATGGATGACAGAGCTCAGATGGTCTACTCAGAAGCTTCTAATATGTTCAGAGTTCCTGACTCAAAACTGCATATTCAGAAAAGAATCGAGAAAGTTCTGATGTTTCAACAAGATGAATTCAATGGTTTAATGTTCGTTAGAATGGAAACACTGAAAGAAAGAAATACAAAGGTTTCCATGTCTACATTTGATTTTCACAGATTGACTCTTGATGATCAGATCTTTCTAGTCAAGTTCTTTGCTAGCACTGAAGAAGCCTTGATAGAAATTGAATGCAGAAGACTTCTGGGTATTTATGTCAGAAATACATACTTGTATGACTTCCAGTTGGCTATAGAAGAAAGAAAAGAAAAGTGCAATCTGAGTTCTCCCACAAAGAAAACAGAAGTTGATCTGCATGTGAAGGGTTTTGTGAATGAAGGAATGGAGGCAGAAGGGTTCACATATATGGTTCACGAAAGACTTGAATTGTTCAGATTAAAAGAGTTGGTGAAGTACAGTGATGCAACTCTGAATTGGCTGTTGATTAGAATGGAAGTAAGTATGGATGCTGAAAAAGAGAGTTTAAAGAAGAGATGCATAAACTGTGTGAAGAGGATGTTGGATTTTAGAAGAAAAATCAGAAACAGTAGTGAATGGTTGTTATCTGAGGTGAATCCCAAAAAGATTCTACATAATGATTTTGTGTTCCCAGCTGAGTATGAAGTGAATGAAATTTTGTCAGATGAGGCTGAAGAAGTTCAGGACACAACACCTCAGAATGTGCAGATAACTAATATTGATCAAGCTGAACAGTCTGAACCCAAAGAAGATGAAATATTCATTGATCTGAATGGATACTTTCTTGAATTTGATCTGCCTGAGTTCTTCAAACCAAAAGAGGTACAATTCTTGGATGTGTATTATGATAGGTCTAAGGAGACTCAGATCTGGTTGGCTGAAAAATCAAGATGTCTTGGCAAAACAAAGCAAGCCGTTTACTCAGATTTTCTAATCACTGGAATCAGAGAATTGAAGGTTAAGAAATTCAGAAAGATGGAGTACTTATCCTTTGAAGTTTTGAGAGAAGATGGCAAGGTTTATTATTTCACTGATGCAGATTTTGAGAAACTGTCAGTGGTTGACTTCTACAGATTACACAGCTTTCTATGTTTTAAAGAGTCAAGTAAAGATAGAAATGAAAGGAAGGCAAGAAGTGTGGTGATTGAGGCCATGTTCTATATCTTAAGGTGGCATTGCTATACAGATTTCCAAATAGCTCTGTATTTGCAAAAGTCATGTGTTTATCTGGCAAATCCCAATACAGATCATGAGCAGAAAAAGGTGTTAAAGACTGGAAGTGTTCACAGATATCCAGAGTTGGGAGTATTTTTGAAGAACAAAAGTGGAAAGATCTTCTTCAGAGCAAAGGAAACTGCAAAATATTGTTCTGGAACTTTAAGGATCATAAAGCACAATTTGGAGAAAAAGATGCTGAAAGTGAAGGAAGCAAACATGATTCAAGAAGTAATTAATCAGCAAGTTGAGATTATTCAAGAAATTATTGACAAGATTGATAAGAGGCTTAATCTGAGGAATGTGCTACTTCAGAAAATTGTTCCTGCTCTGAAAGAATTAGATGATGCAAAGTTTAAGTTTATTTGACAAAAAGGGGGAGATTGTTAGATCTGAAGTTTTGTCAATAAACCAAGTGTTGAAGATCTGATAAGAAGATTCAGAAGTTCTGAGAAGAAGAGTCAGAAGTTCTGAGAAGAAGAGTCAGAGATCTGAGAAAGAGAAGTCAAAAGTTCTGAGAAGCGTGATCAGAAGAATGTTCAGAAGTTCTGAACTACCTGTTCAGAACTTATGACGAGTTTCGTTATTTAGTAATGTGTAAACTAATTAGGACACGTGTTATGTTCTTATTAGTCTTTCTTATTTGTACTGTAGCTTTAAGATGTTTGTTGCAGTATAAATAGAGTGGTTAGCACTACGTTGCTAACTGATTGATTTTCCCATATTACTTGTATTCTTTCCTTGTAATCTTTGAGGTGATCTCTCTCTTAGATCTGTAATTCTGTGCATCATTGAATACAATTGGGCTTGATCATACAATTTCTCAATTACTTCTTTCTATATTGATTGTAAGAATAGATCCTGCACTTTCAAGTAGATATACTGGAAGTAGGAAAATGAATTGTCCATTTGGATTGGTAGGAAAATATTCAATCAGACGTGAATGTTGGACAATAAAGGTGCAATGTGAGACACATAATCATAAACCAGCATTCCATAGGGAGGGTCATCCATATGCAGCTCGATTGTCTGCAAATGAAGCTCAGTTAGTGGCTGATTTGTCTGTGAATCGTGTCAAACCACGAGACATCTTATCCACACTAAAGAATCAAAATCTGGATGATGTGTCTACCCTTAAAACCATTTACAGCGCTCGCAATAAAGCTCGAATGACAGAGAAATCAGGTAGAACTCAAATGCAAATCCTTATGTCATTTTTAGTTCGAGAAAACTACTTTTATCAGACTCGAGTCAATAATTTGACGAATGAATTGGAAGATTTATTCTTTGCTCATCCAATATCGTTGGATATATGGCGTGTTTTTTCCCATGTAGTATTGATGGACGCGACGTATAAAACGAATAAGTACGAGATGCCTCTCGTTTAGATTGTTGGTGTAACATCGACGAATATGACATTTTGCATTGCATTCGCTTTGTTGGTGCCACTTTTATCATGTTGTATCAAGTTGAGGGGCCAATCCGTACTTTCATATTTACTTACTATATATAGTGTTTTCCTTTATATTTCCAATTATGTCATTCCAAGTACTATTAGAAAATACTCTCTAGATTACCATTTTGTACTTTGATCTTAATGAGAGGGATGACATCCTCAATTCGTTCATTGTGTTTATTACTTGTTTTGGAATCACAATTGGTATCAGAGCAAGGCAATCCACTTTGATTCAGATTAGTTTTTCATGATTTTTGAGCTTTTTGAGTATATCGAATTTTCTGCCATTTTATAATGATTTTTGTCATTTGAGTGCTTCAAATGGATCAGAATTGATTTAGGATTGATCAGTGATTTTTTCTGAGTGAATTGATTCCGCAAATTCACATTAAATCAATCCATATTTGGTAGAACTGGAATTTTCATGAAAAGAGCTTAATACACTGTTTTGCCATTGGATTTCATACTTTTGTTGGTTTTGGGATAAAATTTCAAGTAGTAAAGTTGTTCAGAACCTTCTTGCACACTATCCTGCAAAGTTTCAGATTATTTAGACTAGTTTGAGGAAAACACTTGAGATTTGATCTAATATTCATCTTTAATGCTCAATATTAGTTCATCATTATCGCACGAGGACTTGATCATAGAAATCGCAGGATTTTTATAGCATCATTGGTGTGCGACTAAATATTTAAGGGATTTTTATCGCGCCTGTTTCATACTATAAAGGAGAGTGAACAGTGTTTATCGCACACGTTTCATGCGATAACAGTCGGTGAACAGTAGTTATCGCTTTTATCTTGTGCGACAACTTTGAGAGAACCTTTTATCGCGTGAAGTTGTGTGCGACAATCGTTTATCACAGGTGTGACCTACGATATTCCTGTGACAATTTTCATCGTGGACTTTGTGTTCGATAATCAGTAGTGTGCGACAAAACAGTGTTTGGGTAGTATTTTGTTTTTTGATCAGAGGGTTGCTTAACGATCGTCAACAAGTGTTTACACAATGACAACTAGGGAGATGCTAGTCGTAGGCTCTAAGGATAAACCACCAGTCCTGTTTCCCAAGATTTTATGATTTGGAAGGACCGATTCATGGACTACGTCGAGAGACAAGACAATGGATTTTACATAATGAGATCCTTAAGAGATGGTCCTATGGGTGTTGTAACAGCACCAGGTCCAATTGGTGCTGATGGAAGGGAAGGACCAACATTTGAAGTTCCACCTGATGCTTATGATGTAGAGCAAACAAAGAAATACAATGGAGATAAAGCAGCTAGATCTTTGGTTAGGCAAGCATTAACTAATGACATTTATCAGAAGGTTAACAGTAAGAATAAGTCCGAAAGGGATATGCTTGAGGAGTTCATTAAACTATATCAAGGATCTACTGTTGAAAACCAAATGAGGGTATCTAATGCTATCAATAAGTATGAGAATTTCAAACAAAGAGAAGGTGAGACACTTGATCACACCTATGACAGATTCACTACTATATTGAATGAGCTGAACATATACATTATTGAGAAGAAAATAATAGAGAATAATGTGAAGTTTCTGAGTGTCCTCCAACCAGAATGGAAGAAATATGCACATCGGATGAAACAACATTCTAAGTTGGATGTGTTACCTTTACAAGAGATGTTTGAGATGCTCAAACAAGATGAGGATGATGCAGATGAGAAGAGAGAGAAGAAAAAGAAGAAGAAAGATAAGAAAGAAAAGAAAGAAGATAACAGAGAGAAGAAAGAAGAAGAGGAAGAGATTGATCCAATAAATTTGATATCTAGCAGGTCTAGCAACTGTTCTTCAAGGAAAGAAAGAATGGATTCTGATGAAGAGAATGATGGATTTGAAAGTGATAGTTTAGACAAAGCTGAGAGTCTAAAACAGGCTATGATCCTCTTGACAAAAGCATTTAAGAAGCAGTACGTTAAGAAGACAGACTCCAACAATCAGAGGTATTCATCGGGCTCCAAGAACTTTAAGAATAAACACAACATAGAGTCAAAGAGAAGATTTGATGAGAGAAAGGATGAGAGTAAGAAGGATGAGAAGTTGTTTGAGGAGAAAATGGTGTTTGAGAAACGGGCAGAAGAGCCAAAGTGCTATAACTGCGGGAAAACTGGTCACTTCGCCAAACAATGCTGGAAGCCGAAGGTCAGAGACTCAGATTATTACAAGAACCAAATGCTTCTTGCTAAATAGAAAGAGTCTGGCAAAGCTTTAATGGTTGAAGAGGAGTACTGGTTGGATGAAACTGATGATGATGAGGAAGATGAAACAACTGCTCTTGCAAAGTTGTGCTTCATGAGCAGGGAAACCGAGGAAGCTAAGCCATAATCCAGACCAAAGACAAATGAGGTACCTTCTTACACTCTTGCTAAATTTCTTCAAATTCAAAGTATTAAGCAAAATAAGTTAGATGATTTAACTAAGAAACTTTAAAGATCAAGAGAATCAATAACTTTTCAAAGTGATAAACTGAAAGAATAATTGACTTTAATTGAAACTTTGAAAAAGAAAAAATGCTGCATTTGATGGCCACCAAGCGTATTTTAGAAAGAGGATGATTGAACTATCAGATAAATTTGAAAGTTAAGAAGCTAAGAAGGATGAGTTTGAAAAAATCTCATTTGCTTAAAAAGATAGAAACGCAGAGCTTGTCGAAAAGGTTAAAGGTTTGGAAAAAAATCTTTATAAAATTGGTTAAACTGAACAGATAATTCACATGAATAAGCCAAGCGGATATAGATATTTTAACTTAAAATGGGCTTAGGATATGACAACCCTCATTATTTGAGGATGCCTTAATTCATGCTCCTACCTTGTATAAATTTGAATGGCTTAGATTTCCATCTCTAAATTCTTATTACAAGATTCAATGGCTTAAGATGGATAGTGAAGACTATGAGGCAGATGATA
Organism: Saussurea involucrata; assembly: GCA_033807775.1. Classification (NCBI taxonomy): domain Eukaryota; kingdom Viridiplantae; phylum Streptophyta; class Magnoliopsida; order Asterales; family Asteraceae; genus Saussurea; species Saussurea involucrata. The sequence continues at coordinate 33,519,300 of CM066316.1, forward strand.
AATTTAAAAGAATAACAGCTGTTAAGATGCAACTTCCTTTTAGCTACGATTTAGAAAATAGGAAGGCATTGGAAAATAAGAAGACTTTGCCTAATGATTATTTTGAAGCTATGTTGTTGAACCACCAAAGGATAAGGAAAATATTCAAAAATAAACCGAAGTTAAGCCTATTTTTGAAGGAAAAACATATTTTCCACCTTTGGTTCTTGAACAAAAGCTTGTCGATCCGGAAAGTAAGATTGAGAGCATGATTCAAGACGTTAGAAATGACGACAAAATTGCTTTCGAGATCGAGAAAGAAGTTGTGTTTACAGTTTTTTCAAGCAATTTAAATGAAATGAAAACAAAACATGAGAAAATATCTGAAGAGAAAATTTCAAAAGAAAAACAGTCTTCAGATTCAGATGTTTCCTCGTGTAAGGCCTTTATGGGGAATACTATATTCAGAAGCATGATGATTGATGACCAAGAAGATTCTGAATCTTGGGACATGCAAAACCATTCGTTTAATGCTCCTCCTGAAAAGTATTTTCCTACAGAAGAAGATAAAGTTGCTCGTAAAAGACAAAATGATTTTCTGTATCCTAAATCTTATGGTATTTTCATACCTCATTGGATAAGCTTTCTGATCTTGATAGTGAGAATTTTTGTGAGGATAAAGGTAAAGATGTAAATGAAGCGCCTGTTCAATTTTGATTTCAATACAAAACTTCCAGATCATTTTGATTTCATAATCAAAGAAGATGAACCTAAGAAGAATTTCTTCAAAGGCGAGTCTTCAAAGTCTGTTGAGAAAACTTTTGCTAACGATTATTATTTAAAATCCAAAAACAAAAGATCGTTAAAGAAAAAGAAAAGAAAGAATCAAAGATCTAAATCTTTCCAAGCTCAAAATTCTAAAGCTTATAACTCTTATCTTTCTGGCATTTCAGATTGTTATCTGAGAAACAATACGAGACTTGAGTGGAGAATAAAGGAGTCCACACAGGATGTGGCCCAGACAAAATCATCCAACGTTGCTTTTAATTCAATGAAAAACAATTTTGATTATGTTGTAATAAATCAAGCTGTTTGCACTAAACAAAAACTTGTTATTCCATACAAGATTTATTCAATGCAACAATTGATCAATTTAGCACATGACCAAATTTGTTGTTCATTCTGTGGCGTGGATGATTTTATCTGTAAAAGTGATTATTTTGATTCGTTTGGTTAATATAATCCTGGTTCTAAAAGGTTTTATTCAAAAGGATATCATAAAAGAGGTCTTAAAAACAATGGTACAAATTCCAAACGTGTACCATCTCCTAACCTAAAAGGACCCATTTACAAATGGGTACCTAAAACCACTTGATTTGATTATTGCAGACCAGTCATGTGTGGTACTTAGATTTGGGCTACTCAAAACACATGACTGGAAGAAAAGAGCTGCTCACAAACTATGTCGAGAAAAAAGGTGGTAGAGTCAAGTTCGGTAATGAATAATATTCATCGATTCTGTGTTACGGAGATATTGTGAAAGACAACGTCAGGATAACTAAAGTTAATTATGTTGAGGGTTTGGGGCACAATCTATTTAGTATAGGTCAATTCTGTGACAACGACCTAGAAGTCAACTTCAAGAAGACACGATGTTCGGTTCGAACTGAAGGAGGAGATGAACTTCTGGTGGGTACAAGAAAGTCAAATCTATACACAATTAATCTATCAAAAATCAAACCCAAGAATGACGTGTGTCTGTTATCTAAAGCGTCCATATAAAAGAGTTGGTTGTGGCATAGACGATTATCTCGCCTTAATTTCCGATACATTCAAAAGCTGATTGTAGGTGATTTAGTCAAAGGTATACCGGTTCTGAAGTTTGAAAGAGACAATTTCTGCACGGCTTGTGAGAAGGGTAAGATGAAGAGATTTCCTCACCCGCCGAAACCTGAACCAAGCACACATAAGGTATTAGAAATTTTGCATATGGATCTTTGTGGGCCAATGAAAGCCCAAAGTATGAGCGCCAAAAAGTACGTGTTAGTGGTCGTTGATGATTACTCAAGGTATACATGGGTAAAGTATCTACGCTCCAAAGACGAAACACCCGAGTTGATCATTTCTCTAATCAAGATGCTTCAAGTCAATCTTCAACAGTCAGTTCAGAAAATCAGGTCAGATAACGGAACAGAGTACCGCCAACATACCTGAGGTACCTACTGAAACAGTTCCCGAGATAGTGCCAAGTGTCACTTATGACAAACCATCCGCATCTCAATCGGAACCAACATTGACAATTGAGTTAAACTTTGACAAAGACAATTTCTTAGTTCACCCCAATCAAGACACAATTTCCCCACATCCACATTCAAAGAAGTATACATAGAGTCATCCTTTACATCAGGTAATTGGAGAAGTATCTGACCCTGTGAAGACCAGATCAACAACTGATAATGAAGTTCTGTTCGCGCTTTTCCTAAGTCAAGTTTAGCCAACCACAGTTCAACAAACCTTGGAGGATCCCGACTGGATAATTGTAATGCAGGACGAGCTGAATCAGTTAGAAGCCTTGAAAGTGTGGCGATTAGTTCCTCGACCCAAAGGAAAAACTATCATCGGTACCAAGTGTGTTCTTAAAAATAAGAAAGATGAAGACAGAATAGTCGTGAGGAACAAAGCAAGGTTAGTAGCAAAAGGTTACCAGCAACAAGAGGGTATAGACTACGATAAGACGTACACTCCGGTTGCTCGTTTAGAAGCAATTCAGATGTTCTTAGCATTCGAGGCGTACAAGAACTTCACCGTCTACCAAATGGACGTGAAGACTGCATTCATGAACGACATACTAAAATAAGAAGTGTACGTGTCTCAACCAGAAGGCTTTGTAGACAAAGACAAACCAGACGCTTACATTCTTGACAAAGCTCCTTATGGACCGAAGTAAGCCCCTCACGCATGATATGAGGTTCTATCCACTTTTCTACTAAAAATCCGGCTTTGAAAAAGGTAAAATCGACACGACTCTCTTTACCAAACATGAAGAAGGTGATATTCTTCTCGTTCAAATTTATGTTGACGATATAATTTTTGGTTCGACTAACCCTTCACTATGTACTTGGTTCTCTAACATTATGGTGACCAGATTCCAGATGAGTATGATGGGAGAGATTAACTTCTTTCTTGGTCTACAAGTCTAACAGTTTTCAACTGGAATCTTCATAAATCAGTCAAAGTATGTATTTGACATCTTGAAGAAATTCAAGATGTAAAACTGTACAACGATTGGTACTCCAATGGCACCAGGATCTAAGATCGGTCCGGATCCTAACGGTAAGGACGTTTGTCTTAAGACGTATAGAGGTATGATTGGGTCATTAATGTACTTAACTGCTAGTCGTCCGGATATTATGTTTGCAACGTGTCTTTGTGCGAGGTTTCAGGAAATACCGAAGGAATCACACCTTGGAGCCGTCAAGCGCATTTTTCGATATTTGAAAGGCACACTGTATCTTGGTCTATGGTATCCCAAGAGGACAGGATACAAACTCACTGCGATTCAGACGCTGATCACGGAGGAAGCATGCTGGACAGGAAGAGCACTTCCGGTCACATACAGTTTTTGGGAGACAAGCTCGTGAGTTGGGCGTCTAAAAAGTAGAACTGTGTGTCAACATCAACGGCGGAGGATGAATATGTAGCCGCCACCAGCTATTGCTCACAGGTCCTGTGGATGAAAACCCAACTTGTGGACTATGGCTTCAAATATGAGAAGATCCCAATCTACTGTGACAGCAAAAGCGCTATTGCCATTTCAGCTAATCCTGTCGAACACACCAAGACAAAACACATCGATATCAGGTATCATTTTATTAAAGATCACGTTGAGAAAGGTACAATTGAACTTTACTTTGCTACAACTGAATATCAACTTGCCGATTTATTCACAAAAACTTTGGATAAAAAACGTTTTCACTTCTTAGTATCCATCCAAGTTTGGCATGTTGAACATGAAAGTTTAACTGTCCTATATTGATCATATAATAGGTTGAAATATTTGTATCTCAATCTAGAAATTTTATCCAGATTGATACACTTATATTTTCATCATATTATATTTTCAATATATGTTATTTAAATTTTTTATGATTCTATTGTTTTTCAAATGTTTATTCAACTTGTTATTTTTCTTCTTTCAATGTTTTACTTGTGATTTAATAATATATTTGTTTCTGCATGAGGTGTGTGTTCATGGTCTCAAGGGGAGTTATTCAACTTTATATGCATAAGTCTAGGGGGAGTATGCCATACTGATAAGTTTGTGAGTATAGATGACATGGGATGTATTCTTGAAGACAACAAGGTAAGTAATATAAGGGGGAGTGAAAACGTGATTTTGGAAACCTTGAAGAGCTTAATCAATTAAAAGTTGGACATCTTTTAATGTGATAAATTTTTTGAAATTTCTTGAAAAATCTTTGAAAATGTCTATGTGTTGATGTTATCGCACGTAGTAGTGCACGATAAACTCTTTTCATCGCACGTGCCTTATGCGATAACACATACACTTATTTTATCGCACTTAGTTATGTACGATAACGTCTCGATAACAATTTTTATCGCACCTGTGGTGTACGATAAAACCCAATGAACAGTGGTAATCGCACCCTTCATGTGCGATTACCCATTTCACCATTTGATCGCACGATGTTTTGTACGATAAAACTGAGGGTTCTCGTTCCCTTGTTCGTACGATAATCTGACACGATGGCAGGTCAACTGTTGGACCAATCTATGAGTGCCACATGTCATCATCCTCAGGTTCCTATAAATAGAGCGGTTTTTCAAACTTATATTCTTTTCTCGAACCTGAAACCCTCTCTAGCCATTTCTTTGATTTCCAAATCTTTCGAAGATTTAAGCATTCTCATCGATAACATATCATTCAGATCATCTTCGAGGTCGGTATTCTATACTATTTAATCGTTTTATCCATATTTTATTGATTATCAGTCGAGTTTAGGGTTTTCCATTCGATAGCATGTGAATCTTTTCGTATTCATGTCATAAATCAACTCTGTTGTTAGTGTTTGGTGTTAAAAATGTTAGAGTTTTGCTTCTGTGAGTAAAACGAGTCTAGGGGTATAGTTGAAAAACTTGATTTGTGCAGATTTTTTAAAATATGGGCTTGAACACTTAGAATATATTTCGTGTTCAAGTTTATCGCATAGGCCTTGTATTCAAAAACTCATAGTTATCGCACGACTCTAAGATTCAGGGTTATCGCACATGCCTTGTCCGACAACCTTTCGTCGCATAAGTTCCATGCGATAACACGTGTTGTGCGACAACAACTTGGTGCTTTGAGCGATAAAACCAGGACTTAGGCAAATTTTTGATTTTTTTTTTCAAAACGGCCAGTTTTGGGACGATACCGATGTTACACTGTACAGATGGCCGCCATGAGACATAATGATGGTAATTCATCGGATGAGAACACTCCAATCCCATCTCACCGATCCTCACACCCCTCGGTGAATGCCCGGGATTTGGATGAGGAGCTTTTGCCCCAGAAAGAACACCTTGATCTGGCCGATAACAACTATACTTTGGATCTGAGTGTCAACCTGGACTACCGTATCATTCTTGAAGTTCTCAAAGGCCACCCTCTCCGAACTGCTTTAACAAAGACCATCACTGTCCCAGTGATCTACCTTCAACTGTTCTGGAATTCTCTCCAGTTCCATCCAGTTCACAACAGGGGTCAACATTTCACTGCCAAAGTTGATCACTTCGATGTCAAGATCAAACTCAAGCGACTCCGCAATGCCCTGGATCTTCCATTTCAGGCTGATTTTGAAGACTCTATTTCTGAAGCTGATTTATGTGCCGATATCAGGAGTTTAGAATATCAACCAGCAGATGGAATTGTGCTCACCCGATCATCAAAGTTCAAGCGAAAGTATCTACTGTGAGTGTGGTATACTTTGTTCTCTATTATCAATCGGTGTATGACTCCAAAACACACGGGCCTGGACAAGTGCAACATAAGCACTCTCATAATTTTCCGTGTCGTTGCATTTAACCGCAAGATCGAGTATGCCATCATCATCTGGAATGAGTTGATCGAGCTCGTGAGTGTCTCGCTAAAGCCAGATCTTTCGTACCGTATCAACGTTTTCTTCAAATACTAATCCATTGCATCATTGAATCAAATCGAGATATTCCACGCCGACCAAATGTTGCACAAGGACCTCAACAATGGATGCATTTTCTCAAGATGCCCGTTCGGATCAACTTCATCCACACTATCGTTATTCCTGAAGCTGTCCTAGCCTATGCTGACCAGCAGTCTCCAATAGTGATAGCGTATAGGTTAGAGAATGCACCTATGGTCCGGCCAAATCCGGAGGGACCTCCCCAGGGTGCCATCCAACTAGCTGGTAAGGGTATATATGTTGAGCAGGTTCAAGAACGTAGGGTTCTTGAATGGGAAGAGGTGAGAGAAAATATTATAATGAGGGGAGCTGGTGATAGGGGTGCTGGTGGTCGGGCATCTACATCTCAGGTGAACATAAATACCATTTTTGACGATTATGTGTCTTGGGATTCCCAAGATGATGTTGATAAAGTGATATCCGCCTCGACTTCTGACGAGAGGCTACAAATAGAGGAGCTGTGTTGATCCAAACCCTCAGTGATTTGATAATGACTCTTTAAGAAACACTTAGTGAAAATTGTAAGTAGATAATATGTATTAGAGTTTCACTATCGCTGATAAGTACTATGTCTCTACAGTACCGCTGATAGGAAACTCATGCTTTTTAAATAAGACATTCAGCGAAACTGTTCATCAATATAGCGCTGAGCCTGTTCAGTCTTGTTGATGATCGCTGATAGTTATAGTTGTTTACTTATGATCCCTGAAGACAAGTTTCACGTCAACAAAGGTTCTATGCTGAAGTCGAAGATCAAGCCAAAGAGCCAGCGACAAGTCTACTAATGAACTGATGCAGATATCAGCGAAGACAAGACCTGTCCACTCAACGTGAAGTATCAAGTAGAAGACTTCAGCGATCGCCGAGCTTTGTCACTCGCTGATAAAGTACTGTTCAGTAATCGATGATCATGAAGTTTCCTCTACAAGTTACCTTTGTCTTACCCCCTTGCACGCCTCCGTACGAAAATGTCAGAAAGGACATCCCTTTTGTCCAGGATCGTACAACCAACTCTGATTCTACACTATACATCATGCGGCTACTAAGGTTGTCTACCAAGGTCAAACCATGCAACCAATCAGCTGCTGCCACGTGTAAAGTTGTACTGCTATGCATTAAATGCATGCAGTATATAAAGAGATCCCTACTTCAAAATGAAGTACTCGGCCATCTTCTCTCTACTATCTTTGTGTTAGGTTATTATTCATAATTTCCTTATCTCCTTTCTGTCTTAATTCTAGTGCAAGAAACTTAGTGTTCTCATAACTTGTTTAGATTAGGCTTAGTCCTTAATCTTGTTCCGCAACAAGTTGTAAATTATTTGATTATATCAGTAAACAATTTAGAAAGTAAATATCGTGTGTTTGTATTCAACCCCCCCCCCCCCCCCTTCTACAAACTTGTATAACCCTTTGGGACCAACAAGTGGTATCAGAGCAGATTGTTTAATCTCATAAACAAGATCTTGCTTATACTAATCTTTTCTCTTCCTTGCTATTTCCTATAATGGCTACCAACACAAACACAAACTATATTGACAATGGCTCTCTTGCAAAACTCCCTAGATTTTCCAGAGATAACTTTAATCTATGAAAAAATAGGATGATACTCTTATTAGAAGGTGTAGACCCTACTATGCCTTATTACATCGAAAACGGCCCATATATTCCTGTTAGAATTGATCCTGAAGTTCCAGGCACTGCTACTAGAGTAACCATTCCTGAAAGATTGGTTCCCAAGGAAATTCATATGTAGACTGATGAAGATAAGAAGAAAGTGGCTATCGACACTAAAGCCATATCCATTCTTTCCATGGCTCTTCCTGATGAAGTCTACCATTCCGTCATGAACCTGAAAACCTCCAGAGCCATGTGGGACACAATCTGTGTTCAATATTAAGGTACGTCTGAAGTCCAGGACTCAAGAAAGATCAACCTGGTAAGACAGTACGAAAGCTTCATTTGTGGTAAGAATGAATCTCTCTCCGAAGTACATCAGCGGTTTTACTATTTAATAATAGATTGAAAACCGTTTGTAAGGAATATTCTAACTTTGAAGATCTGACAAAGTTCTTAGAATGTTTACCTGAAAGCTGGGACAGTTATTCAGTGTGTCTCAAGCTATCTAAGGATCTAAAATCTATGACTCTTTCTACCTTATATGGCACTATGCTCAATCATGAACAGTCGTGTCATCTTAAGAAGAATTGTTGATCCAAACCCTCAGTGATTTGATAATGACCCGCTCCATTCTACTTAGTGAAAATTGTAAGTAAACAATATGTATCAGAGTTTCACTATCGCTGATAAGTACTAAGACCTTACAGTACCGCTGATAGGAACTCTCGCTCTTTAGATTAAACATTCAGCGAACACTGTTCACCATAGTGCTCTGAGCCTGTTCAGTCCTTATGGTGATCGCTGATAAGTTAGTTGTTTACTTATGATCCCTGAAGACAAGTTTCACGTCAACATAGGTTCTACGCTGAAGTCGAAGATCAAGCTCAAGAACCAGCGACAAGTCTCCTAATGAATTGATGCGGATCAGCGAAGACTCAGATTTGTCCACTCAACGTGAAGTATCAAGTACAAGACTTCAGCTATCGTTGAACTTTATCAATCGCTGATATAGAATGATAGAGCGCTGAATCAACGTAAAGCTGATCATGAAGTCCTCCGTACAAAGTAATTTTGTCTTAACCACCCTTGCATGTCTACGTACGATATGTCAGAAAAGAACCTCCTTATTGTCTGAAATAGTACAACCACTCTGATACTACACTGTTCAAACATGCGGCTACTAAGGTTGTCTACAAAGGTCAATGACATACAACCAATGAGCTGCTGCCACGTGTAAAGTATAAACTGCCATGCATTAAATGCATGCAGTATATAAGAAGAAGACCTCACTTCATTTTGAAGTACTTGCTAACTCTGGTTAAGTCATCTTATTATCTTGAGATAGGTTATTATTAATAATTTCCTTCTCTTTCTTAGTGCAAGAAACTTAGTGTTCCAACTTGTTTAGATTAGGATTTATCCTTAATCTTGTTCCGCAATAAGCTGTAAATTGTTAATGATTTGTCAATAAACAATTTAGAAAAGTAAAATTTGTGTGTTTGTATTCAACCCCCCCTTCTACAAACCTGTATAGCCCTTCGCTTCGGGACCAACAAGAATCTTGTAAAAGATTCCAAAATCACCCTTGTTGCTTTAATCTCAGAGTCACCTTCCACTCAGCAATCCACTGCTACTATCACTGAGTTGAAAACTAACTCTGAATGCACATCAAATGCTGACTCTTCAGATCTTGATGAATCTATGGCTCTCCTGTCTAATAAGTTCAGGGGATTCGCCAAAAAGAAAAATTTCAGAAAGAACAAGCCCCTCGCACTTACTGACAAGCCAAGATCATCAACCCATGTTGATAAGGCTACTGCTACCTGCTTTAACTGTGAAAAAGTAGGACACTTTGCTAGTGAATGCAGGTCAAAGAAAGTCTATAAACCCTCAGCTTTCTCCAAGAAATCCTCTAACCCCAGGGTTAGAGATGACAAGTATCAAAAGCTGAAAGATAAATATGCAAAGCTGAAAAGCTTTAAGAAGAAAGGCAAAGGCCTGATGGCTGACTTTGATTGGGCTGCTTCTGATGAAGAAGAATCATCTGACTCTGAAGATGATGATGAGGCCAATCTCTGTCTCATGGCCAAAATCGAAGATGAGGTAGAAAAATTCTGACATTCCCTCTACTTCAGCCTCTGCTACCAAGGTATCACCTTCTTTCTTTACACATATTTCATATATTGATGAAGCTGATAGTCTTCGAAAGATCGATCTCCTGACTATGAATTTATATGATGCCATGAATGGCAAAACTGTTGTTGAAAATCAAAACCTTTATCTCGCTGAACAGCTCAAAACTGTCACCTTCAAATATAAAAGCTTTCTAAAATTGAAGAAGATTTAAAAGATTAGGTTCATATAGATCAACTAGTCAAAATCGAGCGCGAAGAAGCTATCGCTGCATTGAAAGCTGAAAAAGCTACTGTTGAAGGATGGTGTAAATCCTCAACAACGATCACTGGGATAATTAAGTCTCAAATTCCCCTGAGTGACAAACGTGGTCTTGGTTACAAAGCGGACGCTGAAGAACCAACTACTGATCATTCCATGCTTATGTTTGGAATGTTTGTATCCTCTATCCCTGACGCTTCCTCATCTCAGTGTTACTCTTCAAAAACTCCCATCCCTGAGGAAAACCTACCTTAATCTCCAAAGGTAAGGGTAAAGAAAACGTTTTCAACCAAAAACCTCAGAAGGGTACCTTTGTACCTAAGCTGAATGCTTCTAAAGCTTCAGTGACTCATCTCTCTACTTCTAAGAACAAGATCCCTGGATTTATTCAGCGATCTACCCCTAGAATCAGAGTGGATGTTATTGGTAAGAAATCTGAAGAACTGATTGTTCCTCCAATTTCCAATGCCAAAGGTATACTTGGTGCTGGCACTGCTCATTTAAAATTAATGGGTAAGCATGCAAATGGTCCTAAAGCTGCTTTTAGCTATAGGAAATGTTATCACTGTGTACTTACCGATCATATTGCTAGTAAGTGCCCTACAACCACCAAAGCTGATAAATTAGCTAAGGTGAAGATTAATGCCCCCAAGGCAAAGAAGACCATTGAGGTTAAGAAATTAACCAAAGTGAAGACAAGTTCTGAAGCTAAAACTTCAAATGGTGCGAAGATTGCTGAACCTTCCACTTCCTCTACCACCACTGACAAATGTGGACCCATGGTTAAATGGGTGCCCTAGTCAAACTAATATTCCTTTGTTTGCAGGTTCGGAAGGGTATCTAGTATCTTGATAGCGGATGCTCTAGACACATGACTGGAAAGAAAAACCTACTCACTGATTATAAGGAAGAGAAGGGTCCCTCAGTGACCTTCGGTGGAAATGGAAAAGGCTATACCCGAGGGTTTGGTGTACTCTCAAATGGTACAACAACCTTTGGAAGAGTTGCATATGTTGAAGGGCTGAAGCATAATCTTCTAAGCATAAGTCAGCTATGTGACAAGGATAAAAAAGTGATATTCACTAAGGAATCCTGCTTTGTCACTGACAAAAAGGAGAAGATAGCTCTCAGCGGGTATCGTATGGAAAATGTTTATGTAATAAACATGGACTCTACAACCACTAAGAACTCCTGTTTCTTCTCAAAAGCCTCATCTGATGCCAACTGGCTATGGCATAAGAGGCTCTCCTATATCAACTTCAAGACACTGAATACTCTTTCTTCTAAAGAGTTGGTCACTGGTCTACCTCAACACTCATACGCCAAGGAGTTCTTATGTTTAGCATGTGAGAAAGGGAAACAGACCAAAGCAAGCTTCAAGACTAAGAAAGTTTCCTCACTGTCATCTCCTCTACAACTTCTCCATATGGATTTGTTTGGTCTTGTTAACAAACAATCCATCGCTGGAAATAAATATACATTGGTCATAGTCGATGAATTCTTTCGCTATACCTGGGTAATGTTTCTCCGTTCTAAGAGTGACACCCCTGAAGAACTCATTACTTTTGTCAGGAAAATGGAAGTCCTGAACAACATGACCGTTCGCTCAATAAGGAGTGATCATGGGACTGAATTCAAAAACAGTTCTCTTGATTCCTTCTTTGAAAGTAAGGGTATTTCTCACAACTTTTCCTCAGTGAGAACACCGCAACAAAATGGAGTCGCTAAAAGAAGAAATCGAACTATCATCGAAGCTGCACGTTCAATGCTCAGCGATTCTCATCTGCCTACTCAGTTTTGGGCAGAAGCTGTCAACACTGCTTGTTTTACTCAAAACAGGTCGCTGATTGTCAAAAGATTCAAGAAGACAGTCTATGAACTCTTCCATGGGAGAAAGCCTTCAATTAGCTTTCTTCACATCTATGAATGTCAGTGTTTCATACTGAACATCAGAGATGCCCTCGGAAAGTTTGATCCTAAGGTTGATAATGGAATCTTTCTTGGATATTCTTCAATCTCTAAATCCTTCAGAGTTTTGTAGTCACGTTGTATCACGTTAATGGTAAAGAAATAGACAGCGGAAGCATATTAAATAAAGCCATTAAAGTGAGTGATTGTGTAAACGATAAATGAACTGTGAGAATCAAATATAGAACAGTAAAATGATAACAAGATCAGATATAAAAGTTGCTCGTATATTGATAATGAATCACACCAAGAACATGTTCAAGTGTGTTTGGAAATCTCACAAGACAACAATATCGTACGGAAGTAGTGCTTGGGATTGTAGCAGTGTGTGCTTAAACAATTGTGGAAAACTATTCTTCCTAAAGCTTACTATTGTTTGTTCCACTACCTCACTATATATAGCCCTGAAAAAGCATAGACAGTGTACTATTGTATCCTAGAATGACAAGTGGAAAGTGTGTCTCCAATCTTTAGGGCATACGTGGAAAGTATGGACACGAGTCTAACACTTCGAATTTCCTACGAGACTTAGGCTGACAGAGGTCTTCACTTCACCAGAGCTCTGTTGAAAGAGCTCTGTTGGTCTTCTGTTGGAAGTCTTCGACAGAGCTCTGTTGAGCTCTGTTGGTCTTCTTGATGAACTTCTTCCAAGTCTTCTGTCTGATCTCTGTTGGTCTTCTGACTTGAACTATTTTCAATACTTTTACATAACAGATACTTGGGGCTAACAATCTCCCCCTAAGTATTGAAAATACAAATTTACATTTGACAGAGATTTAAACAAAAGAACAGAGAACTTTTACCTCTGTCGAAACCTTGCACTAATCTTTTAGAATTTTACAAAAAGATTAAAAGACCAGTACATTTAAGAAAAATTACCCCCCCTTAAGATTCTGTCAAATCTTCTGATGAGTTCTCGGAAGTTGATCATAAGATAGATCTGGGTGATGAAGTTTCTCTGTTGCTCTTCCGGACATTTTTCTCTTGGGAGATTCTGAATGATATCTCTAAGGTATTCCAGCGACTCTGTTGAGTACTTGTGGATTTTAGCAGCTCTGAGGGCCTTCTTTATCTTCCTCTGTTGGTAGATGAACACTGGAGGATCTCCAACTACTGTTCCAGTTCTGTAGTGTTCATAGCCTTCAAGGCTCTCATTTGGTGGTGCAGTCGCTAGTCTTTCTACTTCGAATTCTATGCCTAGCTGAAAGTCAATCTGAATCCTTAGATTTATGTGCTCTTGCATAGCGAAGCGTACCTTAGGGAGTGCAGTTCTTGCCTCTTTATATCTGTCACTGAAGTTGTAACAGTAGGCGTGAAGTTGAATCAGATCGTACGGGTTCAGAAGTACGAGATCGTTGTCGTTGAAGCTCTCAACCTTTGCGTCGTTTGATTCAACAATGAACTCATGATAGCTCATATGTGTTCTGATGTGCCGAAAGATCCTGTGCTTGATGTCTACGATTCTGCGTATTCCAAAGTCAGAGTTAATGTTCTTGTTCAGACCAGACTTTGTTTCGATGAATTTGCGTCGCACATCAGAGATCGTATTGATCCTGCAGGGGTTATAGTATGGGTTGATTGGCACATCATTAACAGGTATTGTATCATGGTCACCATACAGATAGGCAAATATCTCTTCTAGCGGTGGTTTGCCAGAGTGTTGGTTTGAGGATTCGGGATTCTGTTCGGTTTGCATGGGATTTGGGTCTTCATGGGTTTCGGTCATAAGTCTGTCGATGTGTTGAACAGACTCTTGAGGTTGGCTTTGGCTTGTTTCTTCACCAGAGAATGGTTCTGTTCTCTCTGGTTCTGTTCTTGGTGAAGTAGGAGGGGTGTCCAAGATAATGATCTCTGGTGGTTGAGATGAGGGTTCAGTTGGCTTGATGACCTTATCTTTGAACATGTAGTCGAAAACCACCATGGGTATCTCTGGTAAGTCTTTAATTGTGTTCCCTTGACCTCCTGCTTCTGTTGTTTCAGCCTCTGTTACCTCGACCTCTACTACCTTCTCTTTTCCCTTGACATATCCCTCTACCTCTGTTACCTCTGTTACCTCTGCTACCTCTGTTACCTCTGCTACCTCTGCCTCTGTTACCTCTGTTGTAGGTTCTTTTTCCTTTTCCTTCTCCTCTTTCTCAGCCTCTTTCTCAGTCTCTTTCTCCTCTTTCTCGGCCTCTTTCTCCTTCTCCCCCTTTTGTTGTTCTGACGACTCACCTAGCTGATCATCTGACAGGCCTTCAGAATCGTCTCCATCATCAGAGAGAGCAGCACCTGTATCTGGTGAGGGCGGAATAACAAACTTCGGTCGTTTAGCAGAGGGTTCGCCTTCAGGTGCTCCTTCTGCAGGTCTTTTCCAGGAGATTATGTTCTTGAACTCTGTTGCGGCTTGTTGGAGGACGTCTTGAAGTTCTTTTGCGGCCGTGCGGACTTCATCAACTTGATTCGCAAAGTTTACGTTTTTTGAATCAAGTGATGTTTGCACATGCTTTTCTGTTGCTTGGGCTTTCATCACGAACTTCGAAGACACAGTCATCATTCGGCTTAGGACTCGTTTACTGAATTCACCCATCTGGCCGACTGTCATGGGTAAGTCTTTAGGGCTAGGGCCAGATATGTTGATTGGTGTTGCTGAGGAGGTTGTGGCTTCTGTTATGGCAACCTTAACAGAGTTGTTAAGTACCTCTGTTAAGGTTCTTATGTTTGAGTCTGACAGAAGCAAGGAAGGAATAGGCAAGGTTCTGTTCATTTGAGCGGTGTGGTTCTCTATTATAAGGGTTTTCAGGGCGGCTAGTTCTGTTGAGAATTTTGTTCTTTCCTCTGCTCTGACCCTTTCTTCCTCTGTTCTGAGTCTTTTCTGTTCTGCCAATTCTGACGTTAACATGGCAATTTCTTCTGTTCTTGCTCTTTCTGCCTCTGCTCTGAGTTGTTCAACTTCTATTCGGAGTCATTCGGCTTCGGTATTTCTTTGAGTTATCTCCATAAAAGAAGTTGTTATTCTATGTAGCTCTGCTCTGAGAGAAGCATTCTCCGATCAGATCAACTCCTCCTTTTGTGAATTGATAAGTTTATACTCGTTCAAGGAGCTGTTGATACTATCACAGAAGCCTGTAAACTCTGCTTTTGTGATGGTATCAACGGGGATATCCTTGTTTCCAACAAATGGATTCAAGTTGACCTCGAGTTCAGAGGTGCCTACGTTAAGAGCTGTGTTGAGATTGGCTCTTGTAGGTCTTCCACCCGATCCTTGACGTTCCTGTTCAGGGGAAACATCTACAGGTGTTCTGGTCTGTTCAGCTCTCTCTTCCTTAGAATCTGAGAGATTGAAGTAGACGTGGGAGTTAACATTGTGATCTAGACAAGTTAATCCTTGTGAAATTAGGCTGTCAAGTTGCCTCTGAGTTAGGCAATCCCTACGGGTAAATCGAAAATTGCCCAAGGACCTAAGTTGTTCCTCCTTAGAAAGATGAGCCACAGAGGCATCATCGTGTGTGCTTGTCCTATCGATGTCATGGGGCGAATTGACATCATTACCAAACAGGGATTCCCCGGTTTCGTGCATACCAGAGGCATGAAAAGTTGCCTCTGATGGTATTGGCTGGTTGGGATTCGAGGTGTGCACCTTTGTTTCAATATCCATTTGAGCTAGATCCTCATGGATAGATGATGTGCTTGCACTGGGAGTTGGGCTGGAAAAACACACATGTGTGTTCACAGGCTGAACATCTTTTTCTAAACTCTCCTCTCTCTCGGATTCTATGGATAAAGAACGCTCGGGTGTACTCTCTATCACATGTATCTCACGGTTACCAGAGGGATGCGAACTCTCTGCCATCTCCTCTGTAACTTCCCTTTCTTCCTCATGAACAACCTCCATAGGGGATGCTCTATTCTGTACTTCCTCCTCCACTCTAGACGAAGACCCCTCTTCGGGTACTCTTCGCTCTGGTCTTTCTTCTTCTGCTATTTCCTCACTCATGCTCTCTAACTCTGGTTCAGGACCTAAGTATGCTGGGGTTCTCACCACAGGTTCTTATGGTTGAGTAGCACTCTGATAGTTTTGGATAGAGATGTGGTCTGGTGAGATTAGAGAAAGCATAGTACCTGGAACGCGTCGAATGATGTGGTAGTCGCCTGAAGTGGTGGGATGGAATCTGGACATTACCCAGTTCTTGAAGGTATTTCCTTGTTGGGTCAACTCCAGACGATCAAATGCTCTTCTGATCACTAAGCTGATGAATCTTGGAAACTTAATGTTCTTTAGGAATTTGTGTTTCCCAACTTCACCTCCTTTGGCGATAGCAGTGGTTTTGAGGTTTACGGCTGTGAGAAGATCATCGTAGAGAATGCTTGCGTAGTCGAGGTTCCTTTGAAAGAATAATCCATACATGATTTGTAGGATTTCCGTAGTGGCTTGATCTTGACTACCAGACTTTCCTGTAAGGGTTCGGTTCAGGGTGGAGAACTTGAAGTTCCAGAAAGGCGGTAGGTTCTGTCTTTTGAAAGTGCCGATTCTGACGATCTCTTTGTTGTAACCTAGAAATCGTATGAACTCAAGAAGAACAGCAGCTTTTGGGGGCTTCTCATAGGCATCTATTTCAAGTTGTTCTGTCGTCTTCATTCCAAGGGTTCTCCGCAGGGTTTTAGCTCCTATTCTGATAGTTCCTGAACCACCTTCTGTTCCAGCATCGACATTGGCAATGATTCCATCTCTTTCTTCTATAAACTGGCAGGTAGTCCACCATTGACGAATGTATAGCTCATGAACATTATCGTCAAAGTCGGTTAGGGCTTTGAAGATTTCAGAGTTCCTGAAGAACTCTAGAAGAATGTGGTATTAGGGTAAGTAAAGGCTAGGGTTTGGATCTAATCGGTGATTGTTTTCTGCAAGTTCGTATGGAACAATATTGATGTGATCAACAAGGCCTATTCTGCTTGAATCGGCAGAATGTTGTTGTTGTTCCATTGTTGCAGGTTAGGGTTCTTGAAGGTTTGAGTAAGGAGGAAAAGATTGATCAAAAAATTTGAATACTCATAAATCGTAAGAGATGAAATGGTTTAAAGGAAATGGGTATTTATATGAAGAATGAATGGCTGGATCACGATCATAGGTACTGTAGGTACTCGAGTTTTGAATAGTGGAACGGCCGCTACAGTAAGAACGTGCGAACATCTGACGGTTGATCTTTCAATCAGAGATTTCCACGTGGATTTATGTCTGACAACTTTCGTGCAAGTAAACCGTCACGGTTAGAGATGTGCGGGTGACAGGTTGTTGACGTTCAAAGAGTGACCCGCGTCTCTGATGACGTGTTCTGATGACGTGGCAGAACAAACTAACAGAGCTCTGATGGAGCTTTGTTAAGTTGCCTCTGTTGAGTGAACTCTTCATTTCTTATTAGCCCAAGATGTTGCATCTTTACCTTTAAAACATTTAAAATTATGTTCTGATGTGGAAGGAAAGGAACAGACAGATCTTTAGACAAACAACAGAGCTCTGATGAGAAGCAACAGAGGCTCTGGTGAGATGTTAGAGTTCTGGCAAGTTCTTGACATTATCAAAGGTTTTCATCAGAAAAGATTTTCCTTCCTCCTTCAAAAATATTTGACAGCAATGATCAAGCAAAGTCTATTTTGATTTGAAAAATTAAGTTCTAACTTGCTACCCCTAAAACCATGCAAATATTTTAAGCTCTCCCTAGAAAATTGAGCTTGAAAAAAAACTTTGTACAGACAATACTTTATATACAAACGGAATGTTCATAGAGATGAAAAAGTATGCGTGACAGAATTCTGGTGAACAACAGAGTCCTGTTGAACTAGCCTACCCAACTATTTGACAGAGCTCTGGTAGGAACATCAGAGCCTCTGTTGATTTTGAACAGAGTTAGGAGGACAAGTTCAGCATACCCAGTTTGCTGATTAAGAAGTTAAATCTCCTTTCATCAAGGGCTTTTGTAAACAAGTCAGCAAGCTGGAAGTCTGTTGAAACAAAGTACATTTCAATAGTCCCTTTTTCAACATGATTGTTAGATCTGAGTTTTGTCAATAAACCAAGTGTTGAATTCTGATAAGAAGGCTCAGAAGTTCTGAAGAGAAGAGTCAGAGTTCTGACTACGAAAGCTCAGAAGGATTGCTTTGAAAGATTACCAAGTAAAGAAGTCTGAGAAGAAGAGTCAGAAGTCTGAGAAGAAGAGCCAGAAGTTCTGAGATGCTTAATCAGAATTATGTTCAGAAGTTCTGAACAACATGTTCAGAACTTATAACTAGATACTTTACTTTGTATTTTGGTTAACTAATTAGGACACGTTTATTGTTCTTATTAGCCTTTCATATATGTACTGTAGCTTTAATATTTCCGTTGCAGTATATATAGTGGTTAGCACTACATTGCTAACTGATACTCCCGCATATATTTGTATTCATCTTTTGTAATCTTTGAGATACTCTCTCTCTAAGATATGTAAATCTGTTCTTCATTGAATACAATTGATTTGATCATATTACTTCTCAATTACTGTTTCATACATTGATATATTGATTGTAAGAGTGAATCCTGGACTTACAATTGGTATCAGAGCCAATCAACAAACAAATTTGTTCAAGATCGTGATCGCGAAGGTTAATTGATCAATTTCTTGAAGATTTCTTGATTCGTTCAAAAATCGATTCCGCTGCTAGTTCCAATTCTTGAATTCTTATCAATTCTTGAATTAATTGTTATCTTTCGATCAAGAAATTCAAATTTGTCTATCTATTGAAAATCTCTTACAATCATGTCTTCTAAAGAGTATCTAGTTATGGGATCTGAAACAAAACCACCTGTTCTAATTCCTGAAGAGTACCAGCAATGGAAAATCCGAATGATCCAATTCCTGGATAACATAGATGAAAATCTGATGGTTTCAATCCGAGAAGGTCCTATCGAAGTTTATATCGATGTGGCTGCAACTCCTGAAACAGAGACAACTCCAGAAATTCCGGCAACAAGGGTGAAGAATTATTATTCTCAATACACAGCAGAACAGAAAAATAGGCATGCTATAGGCAAAAGAGCCATCACATTGATGACATTGGCCGTTCCGAATGAAGTCCTAAACAAAATTGACAGTGGATCATCCGCCAAGGAAATGTGGGATGAACTGGAAAGACAGATGTTAGGAACTGTCAGATCAATTCAAGCAAAACTAAACCAAAGCATAAATGCTTATGAAAGGTTCAAGGCTAAAGAATCTGAAAGCTTGACTCAGACGTATAGTAAATGTTGTACTATACTGAATGATTTAAGAAGAAATGGGCTGAAAAAGACAAAGTCAGAAATAAACTACAAATTTCTGAACAGTCTAAACTCAGAATGGTCATCATTTGCTATCAGTCTACAAATGAATAAGGATATGTGTGAAGAAGATCCCAATGATCTATTTTGTGTACTAAATCAGCATGAGGACTCTGTTAAAATTGTGGTTGAAGAAAAGAAAAATGTTGCAGAACAGTTAGCTTTTCTGTCAAAGTCCAAAATTGTTAAAGCACCCAAGAAGACTGCGTATCTATCTGAGATACCAAACCTGGAGGAATCTGATAAGGAAGAGGGATCAGAAGAAGATGAAGATATCAAAATGATTGTTGAAAAGTTGGCCTTGTTGACTAACACTTTCAACAAGAGGTATGGAAAAGGAAAATTTCAGGGTAAGTACAAGAAAGAGCAGGGAAATTCAGATTTCAAGAAAAGAGAAGAGAGAGGAGAGAGTAAGTATGAAAAGAAGGAAGAAAGAAGGGAATAAAATAGAGAAGAAAAGGAAGAAAGAAAAGAAAAGAATCTGTGCTTCAAGTGTGGAAAGTCTGGTCACTATGCAAAGGATTGCAAAGTGAAAATTGTGAAGGATTATGAGTACTACACCAAAAAGGCTCAGCTAGCAAAGAAAAGAGATGATGAAATAGCAATGTTAGCTGAATAAGAAAATTGGTTGTACTACACGTCAGATGAATATGACTGCATTCACTTTTCACAGATGCAGAGTTATATGGCAAAGATGAAGAATGAGGATGATTCTGACTTTGAAGATGCTGATTCTGAGTCATCCGCTGAGGTACATTCTGCACTTGAAATAGACTTAATGACACAGGTTGGTGAAATGAAAACTGAATTTGTTAAACTAAGAAAACAAATAAAAGGAGAAAGGAATTTAGTTAACAAATTCAGAATTGAAAAAGAGGTAATAAGAGAACAGTATGAGGAATCTGAGGTTGAGAAACAGAAAGTTAAAATTGAAAATTCTGAATTGGTGAAAATTATTTCTGAATTAAAAATTGAACTTTCAAAAGTCAAGGATGAAAAGGGTGATTTACAAATAAAGTTTGATATGCTATTTGAGGAAAGAAATAATTTGTACATCAAAATCAAAGAATTAGAAGATCTTAACTTTAAAAGAGGTCAGACTCAGCAAACATTAAATCTTCTAACAAGCAATGTAAAAGATACAAGATTTTATAATCCAAAGAAGGATTGGGATTGGAAGAAAATGTTGTTTTAAAAAGAGCTCCAGTAAACTTGTATGATTTTGATAAGCTTCATGTTCCTAAACCAAAAATTCCAGAAGTTGTTGAAGTTTTTATAAGACCTGCAAGTTCTATCCCAAGTTCTGATAGTTTACAGAAATCAAGTTCTAAAAAGACAAAGGAAACAGTTTCTGAATCAAAAACAAAAAAGTCAAATGTTTTAGAAGATAAAGTTAAGGAAGAAATTGCTAAACCAAAAGAAGAGAAACCAAAATACAATGATACTAAATTCAAATATGACTCTCTAAATGTCAGTTACAAAAATAAACAACAAAGTTTTTCATATTCTGACATAGAAAGTATATTTGATACTAGTAAGGTTTCTGAAACAATTAGTCAGAAATCTGAATCTTCTAATAAGAATTCTGACTGTTCTTATCAATTTTCTGATTCTGAGGGTCAAAAATCTGAGTTAACTGAAAATTCTGAAACAAAGTCAGAAGAATTTTTACAACTTGAAAAGAGATTTAATCTTGTAAGTCAAGAACTTGAGGACCTAAGGAAAGCTTATGATGAACTTGAAAATGACTTATGTGATGTAAATTTTAATCATGAAAATGCTTTAAAAGAAAAGAGTGTTTTTATTCAGAAAATAAAAGAGCTTGAGAAACTGAAAGCTGAATATGATCTGTTCAAGATTAATGCTCTAAAAGAAAATGATAAATTCTTTAATGAATCAAGTACATATGAAAAAGGTGAATCATCTACTTCATTTTCTAACAAAAATAGGTTGAATATTTCAGAAAAAGAGGAAAGCAAAAGGAAAGATGTTCTGAAAAGAGTTCCTGAGAAGATTGAATCGAATTCAAATTCTGTACCAAAAGCACAGAGTTTTTGTAATAAATGTACATGTACTTTGAAAAATAGCAATAACAGTGAAAAGACTTATGGTACATATTTGTTGTTACTTGCAAAGAAAAATATGACTTGTGTTCAATGTGGAAGTGATTCTTTTCAATATTCTCATAAATGTCCAATCACAATAACATCTGTTTCATTCATAAGAAAAGATATTCAGAATACAGAAAAGAAGAATGTTTATGTTCCTCAAACTCAGAGAAAAGAAAAAATAAAAGAAGTGAATCCTAAAATTAAAATCAAAAGAAAGAATGAGAAAGAGCTTAATATGAAAGAAAAGAAAGTTGAAAATACTGCAACATCCAAATTTACAACTTTCAAGAAGAAATTGAACAAATTTGTGAACATAAAATGTTCTGACTTCATAAAAGTTCAAGGCAAATGGTGTTTAAAGAATGATTTTGAATGGAAAGTAAAAGGTACTTTTGTTAAATCAAATGACAAAGCTAACAGAGAAGGACCCATTCCAAAATGGGTACCTAAAACTAACTGATTGTTTTTGCAGGGCTGTCATGTGTGGTTTTTAGATTCAGGAGCTTCAAGACACATGACAGGTCAGAAGTCTTTTCTATCAAATTTCTCAGAAAAGGCTGGAGGAGCAGTAAACTTTGGAAATAACAGCAAAGGTCAAGTTAAAGGTTATGGAGATTTAACAAAAGGAGATCTGACAATTCAAAAAGTTTTCTATGTTGAAGGATTACAACATAATCTTTTCAGCATAAGTCAGTTTTTAGACAGTCTTTGTCAAATCAAGTTCAAAATAACAGGTTGCATGATTTTAACTGAAAATGATCTTAAAGTCTTCTGGGCCAAAAGACACATGGATTTATTTGTGGTTAACTTTTCAAAACTACAAACATTAAATCATGTTTGTCTTTTATCAAACTCAACTGCAAATGAATGCTGGCTGTGGCACAGAAGATGTTCTCATTTAAACTTCAAAGATCTTAATAATCTTGTTGCAAAACATCTGGTTAAAGGTTTACCAAAGATCAAATTTGAAAAAGAATCATTATGCTCAGCTTATGAAATGGGCAAGATGAAAAAGAGTTCTCACAAACTAAAAATGGACTCATCTTGCAAAGCACCATTAGAAATGATTCATACTGATCTTTGTGGTCCTATTTCAGTTCAGTCTATGGGAGGAAAGAAATATATGCTTGTAATTATTGATGAATATTCCAGATACACATGGGTAGAGTTCTTAAGAGCTAAGTCAGAAGCTGCTACTACATTGATAAACTTTATCAAAAGGATTCAAGTTTTCTTACAACTTCCAGTTCAGAAAATCAGAAGTGATAATGGAACAGAGTTCAGAAATGAGACTCTTCAGAATTTTTTAGAAAGTTTTGGGATTTCTCACAATTTCTCTGCTGTCAGAACTCCTCAACAAAATGGTGTTGTTGAAAGGAAAAACAGAACTCTAGTGGAAGCTGCAAGAACCATGTTGGCTTATTCAAATCTTCCAACTTTCTTATGGGCTGAAGCAATTGCAACTGCTTGCTTTACACAGAACAGAACTTTAATCAATAAAAGATTAAATAAGACTGCTTATGAACTGATAAATAAAAGAAAACCTTTAATCAAATTCTTTCATGTTTTTGGTTGCAGATGCTATGTTCTTAAAGACAGAGAAAATCTTGCCAAATTTGATAAAAAGGCAGATGAAGGATACTTTGTTGGTTATTCATTAACTTCCAAAGCATTCAGAATCTACAATTGAAGAACCAAGAGGATGATGGAAAGCATTAATGTAACATTTGATGAAGCCAGAATGAAGACTTCTGAACAAGACAGTTCAGAACTCATGAAAAACAAGACAAAAATGACTTCTGATACAAATTCTAATCCTATTTGTTCAGAACTCAATTTACTGTTTAAGGATGCTTTTCTAGAACTAATTTCTGATTCTTATGCAGAATATGAAAACCCAAAGATGGTAAAAGAGATGAAAGATAGAACTCCAGAAATAGTTCAATCAACTGTAATTTCTGATAGAGGTCCATCTGAGGAATGTCCAAATTTGATAAATACAAGTAGTGAAAATTCTGAACCTTGTACTCAGAATTCTGATCCTTGTATTCAGAACTCTGACCAAGTCACTCAGAATTCGGACTTCACTGTTCAGGATCCAAACTTGGATACAACTTCTACACATATATCAGAACAAGAGGACAGCTCAGAATTACAAGCAATCATTGATGAGAATGATACAAACAACAATTTTTCAGAGATTGATGTGCTTCCTAGTGCAAATAAATGGACTAAAAATCATCTTATTCATCAAGTAATAGGTGATCCATCAGCAGGAGTAAAAACCAGATCAGCTACAGCAAATGAAGCAATGTTTGCTGGTTTCTTAAGTATGATTGAACCTAAGAAAGCTAATGAAGCCCTAGAGGATCCAGATTGGATTTCAGCAATGCAAGAGGAATTGCTCCAATTTGAAAGAAACAAAGTTTGGAGACTCATTCCAAAGCCTGAAGGTAAATCTATCATTGGAACTAAATGGGTGTTCAGAAACAAAAAGGATGAGTCAGGTGTTGTTATCAGAAACAAGGCAAGATTGGTTGCTAAGGGATACTGTTAACAAGAAGGAATTGATTATGATAAAACATTTGCACCAGTGGCAAGAATAGAGGCAATCAAAATATTCTTGGCCTATGCTGCACACAAGAATTTCAAAGTGTATCAAATGGATGTCAAATCAGCCTTCCTAAATGGTAAACTTAATGAAGAGGTCTATGTTCATCAACCTGAAGGTTTTGTTGATTCAGAATTTCCTGATCATGTTTATATTTTAGACAAAGCTTTATATTGTCTAAAACAAGCACCAAGAGCCTGGTATGACACTCTTACTCAACACTTGTTAGTTTTAGGGTTCAAGAAAGGTAAGATTGACACAACTTTGTTTTTAAAGAAACAGGGTGAGGATTTAATTCTTATTCAAATTTATGTTGATGACATAATATTTGGCTCTACTAGTGCAGAACTATGTGATAACTTTTCTAAAATCATGTCATCTGAATTTGAAATGAGCATGATGGGTGAACTGAATTTTTTCCTTGGTCTTCAAGTCAAACAATTACCAAGTGGTATTTTTATAAATCAAGGAAAATATGTCAGAGACATTCTGAAAAAGTTCAAAATGTCTGATTGTGCTTCTATGAGAACACCTATGGCAACAAACATAAAGTTAGATGCTGATCTCAAAGGAGTTTCAGTAGACAACAAACTCTATAGAGGCATGATTGGATCTTTATTTTATCTGACTGCAAGTAGGCCAGATATCATGTTTTCTACTTGTTTCTGAGCTAGATTTCAATCTAACCCAAAAGAATCACATATGTTGGCTGTCAAAAGGATTTTAAGATATCTCAAAGGATCACCTGATCTAGGTTTATGGTATCCAAAAGAAACTGACTTCAAATTGACTGCTTTCACTGGTGCTGATCATGCAGGAAGTAGGTTGGACAGAAAAAGTACTTCTAGCGCTTGTCATTTTTTGGGGGATAAAATAGTGAGTTGGGCATCAAAGAAACAGAATTGTGTGTCCACTTCAACTGCTGAGGCAGAATATGTTGCTGCTGCTGCTGCATGCTCTCAAACTTTGTGGATGAGAACACAACTCATGGATTATGGATATCAGCTCAACAAAGTTCCCATCTATTGTGATTCAGAAAGTGCAATTGCCATTACTCAGAATCCTGTTCAACATTCAAAGACTAAACACATAGATGTGAGGTATCATTTTATAAAGGACTATGTGGAAAAAGGAACTATAGAGATGCACTTTGTGCATACAAAGTATCAATTGGCTGACTTGTTCACAAAGCCTCTTGATCACAAAAGGTTTTCTTTTCTCATATGTAAAATAGGAATGCTTAATCTGACTAATTGAAAATATTTGTGTTTCTTAAAAATAAAATGTTAAATTTTTCCAAGTAAAATTGTCTGAGTAGTGTACCCAGAACTCTGATTCTTAAGTTCAGAACTTCTGAGTCTTGAGTTCAGAACTTCTGAGTCTTGAGTTCAGAACTTCTGAGTCTTGAGTTCAGAACTTCTGAGTCTTGAGTTCAGAACTTCTGAGTCTTAAGGTCAGAGATTCTGAGTCAATACTTCAGAAATCTATCTTTCAAAAATTTATTTCTGAGAAATACAAATACTTCAATCCTGTGGATTATTTTTTTCTATTTTTTTCTACCTCATCTTTATGTATCATATATGGTAAAGCATATGCTAAAGTCAAGGGGGAGCATCAAAATCTTTTGGAAATCATATCATGATGCTAAAAAGGTTTGTGTTCATTTCTTATCTCTGATCATTCTAAGAAGAACAAACTTTTAATGATAATTTTTTTTCTTTCTTCTTGTTCAAACTATATCTGAATTTCAAACATTTTCATATTCAGATATAAGATTTTAAATGATTTTCTTTAAATCATCATTTTGTGAACAGTATTCTGATGATAAATTGTTTTTCTATCTGTTCAAACCTCTTCTGATTAATTAAAGTTTTTACATTTGTCAGAAGTTGATTTTAAATAAATCTTGGTTACAAGGCAATTTCCTCTGAATTATGGACTCAGAACTCTGAGTAGAATACTCAGATCTCTGATAAAGGAAAGACAATCTTCTGAGCGTGTTATTCAGATCTTTGACTTGTGTCAATATTCTATCATATAACACGTGTCAGCTTCATATTTGGTTGATAATGCCACGCATTTCATTTAAATCTTCTGTGGCATTTCAAACGTGTTGACTCCATTATAAATTTTACCTCGCCTTTCCGTCAAACCTTTCAACTTCGCGGATTTTAAATAGGTCTTAAAATCCCTATTTCAAATTCTTTCAAATTTCAGAGTGAAAAGTGAGATACGAATCAATCCAGAGTTCTTTGAGTTTGTTTTCTTCTTAAATCATGTCTGGATTTCGAAGAAGTGGTCAAATATCTCTACATTATACTAAGTCTTTGATGGATTCATCCGATTCAGATAATGATGAAGTGCAAAATAGAGCTGTTGAGGAAGAAGCAATATGGAATGATTAAATAAATGAAGATGATGAACAAATGGTTGAATCAGAAGGAAATGCGGATGAGGTAAACATAAATGTTGAACATGAACAGAGTGCTGCAGGGTCGATTATGTCAAATAGACCAATTTTAATGGAAAGGGTTGTACCTGAAGGTGAATGGTTAAAGTTATCAGAAAATAATTGTGTTTTACTATTTGAGGAGGGTAGATTTAAGCCTGAACACAGAATCATCATGGAATTATTCAAGTATCATCCTTACAGGAAATGGTTTACAAGAAGCAAAACAGTTCCTATTCAGTATATTCAACAATGGTGGAGACATCTTAGGTTAGAAGACAACAAGTTAAATCTTCTAGAGAAAGATGATGTACAAAGAAGGTCAGATTTTGAAGACTCACCTTTAACAGAGGAACTATTTGTAGAGTTTATGAAGTTAGGATATAATGATGGATTGAGGACCCTTAGTTTGTTCAGAAGGAACAAATTGCCACCTATTTGGGCATGTTTCTTTCATGTGGTGAATAAATGCTTGTCAGGAAAGAATACCTCTGCAGATCAAGGTTCAAAACAGATTCTTCAAATCTTTCAGGGTTTAGTGAAAAATAGGCATTATGATTACACTGCTAGACTTTGGGAAGACATGAAGAACACTTTTTAGAAAAATCAGAAAGCTATTCAAAAGAAGACAAAGGATACTCCTCTGACATACATACCTTACATAATGTATTGGCAAATTTTGATATGGTATGCAATGCAAGAAAACGGAACCATTTCAAGAAGATCAAATGAACAACATGGTCCTACTTTCTATTTGGGTAAGATGTCTTCAGTTACTAATATTGAGAATTATCCTAATCATAAAGTTTTGCCAAAATCACTTAGGAATTACATACCAAGGGAGAGTGAGGTTTTAAAAGCATATTGCACCTCTATGGGAATTGAAATACCTCAAATGCCTACCCATGAGGACCAACCTGAGAAGAGAGGTGAGGGGTCTAGTCATGTTAGAGAGGGGGAGGATGTTCAAATGGGTGAACATTCTGAGAGAAATGAGGGGCAAAATTCTGAGAGCTCGGTTAGAATATGTGAGGAAAAACAGAATGAGGGTGGTGAGGATGAGAGAATGTCACCAGAGGTTCAAACAGAAAGAGATTCCTCTGTACTAGCTAATCTTAACCAGGTAACCACATCTGCTATTGGTTCACAATTCTTGGTGTCCAATATTGAAACAAACACCATGGACCTAGTGGTGGAACTTGAACAACCCATCCATACCCACTCAGAAGCATTTCAACATGCTACTGTTTCACACAAATCAGGGGAACCATCCCAAACTCATTTGGAGGGAGGTGATAAATCCCAACCCGTTTTTCATCACATTGAGTCTGGATATCACAGTCCTATCCACATTGAGCCTGAAATTCCTTCTAACACTTGCACAAATCAGGAATTTCGTATTCCTGACACAACATTCATAGACATACCTACTATTGGGTGTCGAGGATTGGATGGAAGTCCTGGTGAGGTGAACATTTCAAAAGCCTCATTCAAACGTGCATCTGTTGTACAAGATGACTTCGTGTTATCTACAGGCCATGAGCCTTCTGGGCACATGAAAACTGGACCATCTGTTGGTTCAGGTTCACAGTTAGACTATTCTGAATTTGAAAAGATTCAGAATCAACACAAGGAGATGGGGGAAAAAGTTGAAAAATTGGAGAAAAAAGTGGATGGACTAAATGATGAGGTGAAAGGATTGAAAGATATGTTGGAGGGAAAATTGATATCTGTAGAAACTAAGATAGATAATGTGAAGATATCCTTGGAATCTCATAAAAAGGAGATCAAGGATATAATGTCTGAATTTCAAAAAGATCTGTTGAAACAAATGCAGAGTATGCAAGATTCTGTATTTAAAGCACTGAGTGTATCTATGGCTTCAACTTCAAAGCCTCTTGATCTTATTCCACTAGAAGAAGCTGAGCCTGAAAGTGTCACTGGTCAGAACTCAAAGAGGAAGTTTGATGATAATGAACCTCATGATCATCAAAAGGGGGAGAAAAGGCAAAGATTGAGTTATGATGATGATATTGGCATAGAAGATTTTGAAATAGCAGATATGCACTTAGTCAGTACAAAGAACACAGAAGTTCAGACAGAAGAAATTGTAAAAACAGTGGATACTCAAATAGTTCAGATTGACAGTTCAGATACAGAGGAAATGGAGGTGGAAAGCATAGATGGTGGTGATTCTGATAAAACAGAAGAATTGAATTTAGACACAGAGATGGAAGTTAATTCTGATGAAACTGAAGCTATTAAGGAACCTGTTTTGGGGTCAGAGGAAATAGATGAAAGCTTAGTGGTTGTGAACACTTGAACAGATATTGTCCCATATGTTAGAGTTGGCTTGTTGAACTCTGAACTGGAAGAAAGGGGATTGAATGAGATTTTGATCAGAAGGATGCACAGTGAGTTAGTCAGAGCACTTAATGTTCAGAATATTCAAAAAGCTGTGAAGGTGGTAAGACCTATTGATCTGATGGGAAAAGAAGATAGTTCAGTTGGATATTCTCAGAAATTTCAAGAGGAATTCTATTTTAACTATGTTGATGATATTGCTGACAATATAGAAGAATATGAAAGAGTCAAAGAATACTTCATGCCTTCAGAATATCTATTCAGAAAGCCAATTGAGATTCCTAAGATTAACTTGCCAATCTTAGAGGAGCCTTTGTGTGATTTTATTCTAGATATGAGTGATGTACCACTTGCAAGACAATTTCATAGTGATATTTTTCCAGACGAAACATATGAGCATCTATACCACACAGAAGGAGACTATGTTGTTTTAGAAAATAACATTGATGGTTTCATGGATGGAAAACTTCAGATGATCTATGCAGAAGCCTCAAACAGATTCAGAATTCCTGATTCAAGGCTACACATTCAGAAAAGGATTGAGAAAGTATTAATGTTTCAGACAGAAGAATTTGATGGTCTGAAGTATGTAAAATTGGAAGTATTAAAAGAAAAGGATGTAAAGGTTTTCTTATCAAGTTTTGATTTTCACAGATTAACCCTTGAAGATCAGATCTTTCTTGTTAAGTTCTTTGCCAGTACTGAAGAAGCCTGGATAGAGATTGAATGTAGAAGACTTATGGGCATCTATGTCAGAAATATGTATATGTATGACTTCCAGTTGGCAATTGAAGGAAGAAAAGAGAAGTGCAATTTGAATTGTCCAATGAAGATTCCAGAAAGTGGTGTGATTGTGAAGGGTTTTATAAATGAAGGAATGGAGTCTGAAGGGTATGCATATAGTAATCAAGGAAATCTTGAGCTGTTCAGATTAAAGGAGTTGGTAAAGTATAGTAATGCAACTTTGAGTTGGTTACTAATTGAAATGAGAATTTCCAAAACTGAAAGGGAAAATCTAAAGAAAAGATGTGTGAAAGCTGTGAAAAGAAGGACAGATCTTAGAAGTAAGGTCAGAAGATGTGGTGAATGGTTATTATCAGAAGAAAATCCTAAAAAGATGTTGCATAGTGATTTTGTGTTTCCAGCAGAATATGAGGTGAATGAGGTCTTTTCAGAAGAAATTGAAGAAGAAATTCAAAAGACAACTCTTCAGAATGATCAAATGATGAGTACTGATCAACCTGAACAGTCAGAACCAAAAGAAGATGAAAGATCTATAGATGTGAATGAGTATTTTCTGGAGTTTGATCTGCCAAACTTCTTTAATCCAAGTGAAGTAAACTTTCTAAGTGTATATCATGACAAACCAAAAGAGACTCAGATCTGGTTGGCTGAGAAGTCAATATGTCTTGGAAAACCAAAGAAAGATGTGTATTCAGATTTTCTAATCACTGGGATCAGAGAATTAAAGATCAAGCAGTTCAGAAAGCAAGAATACTTATCCTTTGAAGTATTGAGAGAAGATGGAAAGGTGTACTATTTTACTGATGCAGACTTTGAAAAGCTATCAGTAATGGATTTCTACAGACTTCACAGTATGTTATGCTTCAAAGAATCAAGCAAAGATAAGAATGAAAGGAAGGCAAGGAGTGTAGTGATTGAAGCTATGTTTTACATCCTAAGATGGCATTGTTATACAGATTTTCAAATAGCTCTGTTTTTACAAAGGCCAGGTTTCTATCTTTCAAGACCCATTACAGATCATAATCAGAAGCACGTATTAAGAACTGGAAGTGTGTGCAAACATCCAGAGTTGGGAGTCTTTTTGAAAAACAAGAGTGAAAAGATCTTTTTCAGAGCAAAGGAGACTGAAAAAATATAGCTCTGGAACTTTGAGATTCATCAAGCATAATTTGGAGAAAAAGGTGCTGAAGGTGAAGCAAGCTAATATGACTCAAGAAGTGATCACTCAGCAAGTTGAAACTATTCAGGAAATTATTGATAGAATTGACAAGAGACTTACTCAGAGAAATGTTCTGTTACAGAAAATTGTTCCTGCATTGAAAGACCTTGGTGATACAAAGTATAAGTTTATTTGACAAAAAGGGGGAGATTGTTAGATCTGAGTTTTGTCAATAAACCAAGTGTTGAATTCTGATAAGAAGGCTCAGAAGTTCTGAAGAGAAGAGTCAGAGTTCTGACTACGAAAGCTCAGAAGGATTGCTTTGAAAGATTACCAAGTACAGAAATCTGAGAAGAAGAGTCAGAAGTCTGAGAAGAAGAGCCAGAAGTTCTGAGATGCTTAATCAGAATTATGTTCAGAAGTTCTGAACAACATGTTCAGAACTTATAACTAGATACTTTACTTTGTATTTTGGTTAACTAATTAGGACACGTGTATTGTTCTTATTAGTCTTTCATATATGTACCGTAGCTTTAATATTTCCGTTGCAGTATATATAGTGGTTAGCACTACATTGCTAACTGATACTCCCGCATATATTTGTATTCATCTTTTGTAATCTTTGAGATACTCTCTCTCTAAGATCTGTAAATCTGTTCTTCATTGAATACAATTGATTTGATCATATTACTTCTCAATTACTGTTTCATACATTGATATATTGATTGTAAGAGTGAATCTTGGACTTACAATGATCCTTTATGAAGTGATACCTTATGTCGATGTGCTTAGTCTTTGAGTGCTGAACTGGATTTGCAATTATGGCAATGGCACTCTTGGAGTCACATAGAATTGGAATTTTACCATACTCCAAACCATAATCTTTGAGTTGAGTTTTCATCCAGATCACTTGAGAGCAACAGCTAGCAGCAGCAACATATTCTGCTTCTGCTGTAGAAGTTGAGACACAGTTATGTTTCTTGGATGTCCAACTCACCAACTTATCTCCAAGCAGTTGGCAGCTACCAGAAGTACTCTTTCTGTCATTCTTGCATCCTCCATAGTCTGAATCTGTATATGCTACAAGCTCGAAACCAGAGTTAAGAGGATACCAGAGACCCAAAAATTGAGTCCCTTTCAGATATTTAAAAATACGTTTGACAGCAGTTAAATGAGTTTCTGTTGGATTAGCCTGAAATCTGTCACAGAGACAGGTTGCAAACATTATATCAGGTCTGCTGGCAGTTAAGTACAAAAGTGACCCTATCATGCCTCTGTAGTGCTTGACATCTGTTGGTTCACCCTTAAGATCTAAGTCAAGTTTAACTCCAGTGGCAATAGGAGTTTTCATAGGTTTTGAATCATTGAGCTTATATTTCTTCAACATGTCAGAGATGTACTTGGACTGACTTATAAAAGTCCCTCTGTCAGATTGTTTAACTTGTAAACCAAGGAAGAACGAAAGTTCTCCCATCATGCTCATTTTAAATTCACTTTTCATTAAACTCTCAAACTTGTCACAATACTCTTGCCGTGTAGACCCGAAAATAATATCATCAACATATATTTGTACCAGAAGTATATCATTCTTATACCTCCTAAAGAATAGAGTTTTATCGACGGTACCTTTCTCGAAGTGATTGATCAACAAAAATTTGGATAAAGTTTCATACCAGGCTCTGGGAGCTTGCTTAAGGCCGTAGAGAGCTTTCTCTAACTTATAGACATGGTCTGGAAACTCAGAACATTCAAAACCAGGTGGCTGCTGGACATAAACTTCCTCTTGTAGTTTGCCATTCAGAAAGGCGAACTTGACGTCCATTTGGTAGACCTTGAAACCCTTATGAGCAGCATAGGCTAAAAAGATTCTGATGGCTTCTAGCCTAGCCACAGGAGCAAAGGTTTCGTCATAATCAATGCCTTCTTCCTGTCTGTATCCCTTTGAAACCAGACGAGCTTTGTTTCTGATGATTATCCCATCTTCATCTTTTTTGTTTCTAAACACCCACTTGGTTCCAATGGCCGCTTTGCCTTTTGGGAGTGGAACCAAGGACCAGACTTTATTTCTTTCGAATTCCAGAAGCTCTTCTTGCATAGCTTCAATCCAATTTGGGTCCTCTAGGGTTTCAGAAACCTTCTTCGGCTCAATCATGCTTAAAAAGTTTGCAAAGAAAGCTTCATTGATTGTGGCCGATCTAGTCTTCACACCATCTTCAGCAGCACCAATAATCAGATGATGAGGGTGATCCTTTGTCCATCGCGTCATGGGAGCATGGACAATAGGTGGGGTTTGTGCTTCTGATGGGAAAAGACAAACTTCAGCTTCAGAGCTCTGTAGGTTGGGACCAGGGCTCTGTGGCACACAACTCTGAAGAGTGGCCTCATTGCTCTGAGAGTTATTAACAGGGCTTTGTGAAGATGGACTTTCAAATAAGGAGTTTCTTCCAATATTAGTCAGCAGAGGTGATGATGGCTCTTGTTCAGGTTCTCTCTCGCTCTGATGTGGTTCCTCATTTCTCTGAATCACTCCTGTAGACAGAGAAGTAGATGGTGAAATATTTGAGGGGCCAGTAAGAGTTGTACCTGTCAGATTTTGTTCTGTTGAGTTCTGAGCTTGATCTCCTCTGTTGACGTTATCAGAGGAATCATCATCATTGAAAAAGTCGTTGAACATAAGATTTATATCTTCTTCCCTTGTCTTTGAAGAACTTGTCTTCTTCTGCTCTGTATGTGTCCCCTCTGTTGATTTTCGATCAGAGAATCTTGATGTACTTTCATCAAAGGACACATTTACACTTTCTTGAATGACCCGACATCTGGAGTTGTAGACTCTGTAGGCTTTAGAGGTTAAGGAATAACCAATAAAGATTCCTTCGTCTGCTTTCTTATCAAACTATCCCAGTTGATCTCTGTCATTCAATATGTAACATTTGCAGCCAAAAACATGAAAGAATTTCACATTTGGTCTTCTGTTGTTGATGAGTTCATAAGGAGTCTTCTTAAATCTTTTCACTATTACAGCTCTGTTTTGGGTAAAACATGCTGTTGAGACTGCTTCTGCCCAGAAGTTCATTGGAAGGACAGAGCCAGCTAACATGGTTCTGGCGGCTTCTACCAGAGTTCTGTTCTTTCTCTCCACAACTCCATTTTGTTGTGGAGTTCTTGCTGCTGAGAAGTTTTGGGAAATACCTTCCTCTGTTAGGTAGGCATCAATTTTGGCATTCTTGAATTCTGTCCCATTATCACTTCTCAACTTCTATACCTTCAGATCTAACAGAACCTGTATCCTTTTCAACAAACTTATCAGAATCTCTGGGACATCAGATTTTACTCCGATGAACTCAATCCAGGTATATCGAGAAAATTCATCAATTAAAACAAGAATATACTTCTTACCCGACATACTTTGCACAGAGATTGGACCACAGAGATCCACATGAAGCATATGCAAAGGTCTGGGACAACTATGATCACTCTTTGTTCTGTGTGAAGATCTTTTCATCTTACTCAACTCACAAGCAGAACAGAGATGGTCTTTGTCAAACTTCAAAGAAGGAAGTCCTTTTACTAACTTTAGTTTCACGAGCTTATCAAGATTTTGAAAGTTCAAATGGGCAAATCTTTTATGCCAGAGCCAGGCATCTTCATTTTTCAAAGACACTAAACAGAGTTTCTCTGTTGTAGAGTTTTGGTTTGGTTTAAAATTCATCTTATAAAGATTGCCTTTACTGTCGGCTCTTAAAAGTTCTTGACCAGACTCTGAAAGTAAAAATGAACAATACTTCTTCCTGAAATTGACGTCGAACCCGTGATCACAGAGTTGACTTATACTGAGAAGATCATGGTTTAATCCTTCAACATAAGCAACCTCAGAAACTGAAACATCACCATTTACTAAAGTACCATAACCCTTAATCTGTCCGTCATTGTCTCCTCCGAAGGTTACTGCACTTCCTATCTTGTTCTTAAAAGAAGTTAACAGCTCCTTATTCCCCGTCATGTGCCTGGAGCATCCAGAATCCAAATACCAGATCTGCACATGAGGTTTCTGCAAGACAGATTAATTCCTTTTAGGTACCCACTGCATAATGGGTCCTTTCTTGTTAGGCTTTGGTGGATTAACAGACTTTCCTTGGGATTTTTCATACTGAGATGGTGTGCCAGAGGTTTTCCTCTGTGTATTCTGAACAGTCTTAAGATTTTTCTTTTGAACCGACTTATTCAGAACACAGTGGGGACCATTCAGATGGTTTTGCAATTTAAGTAACAGTTGAACGCAATTGCAGTTTATGGAGCATGACTGATGCACATTGTTTTTATTAGAAAGCTGTTTGAATGGTGCTTGATTTTGAAAGGTTTTAGGACCAGATGTCTTTGCATACAATCTGTCCTGATTTTGTTTCTTTGAAACAGACTCTTTTGACATGAAGTTCTTTGGATTTGACTCTTTTGACCAGACAGAATTTCCTCTTTGATTTACACCAGAATTTGGAATAGATCTGTTGTTTGCTATCCATTTTCCCTTCTGTTCTGGTGTGAACTTTACTGGTTTGAATACAAGAGGAACATTTGGGATTACAGAAACACTTTTGTTTTTCTCTCTCTTCTCCACTTCTACTGCATTAGAAGCAAGAATCTTGAAACCTTTGTTGTTAAACTCAGTTACCGGTATAAATCTTGATTGTTTCTTAAAGAAAGAAACATCCTCTTTTAGATTAATGGATCCCATCGGTATCTGCTTTAACTTGTGTAAGATTTTCTTTTGACCACAAAAGATCTGTTCATCTACTTCGGAGTCAGAGTCACAGTCAGAGGCTAGAAAGTCTCTGGCGGCTCTGTTGGAGGTATTAGGCTTGATAGGTATAACAAAGATGTTTGGCTTAACAGTTCTGAACCTTCTCAACTTGGGTTTTAAGGAATCTAAAACAGCATTTTCTTCGATAACTTTCAACAAATCCTCTTCGAAAGATGTTCTTATAGATTCAGAGGTAGGAGAGAAGGCTGGGGCTTCTGGATTTAGCTTGCTCTGTGGTATTTCAACAGAGGGTTCTGTCACAGAAGTAACAGACTTCTGTCCTAAGAATGAGTTGAAGTTAAAAATCTCTTTTGTATCCAAGTTCTTGACAGAGTTAGGAAGTATGATTTTAGCTCTTCCTTGATCAAGAATAAACTCTGAGGATGATTTTAAAACCTTCTTATGATCAAAGGAGTCATAGCTGACATTCCTAAAGTTAAGATGCCTTGGTTTTGAGAAAGCATCTGAGATTTTGGTTCTTTTAAAAACTGCATTACCAGATATCACGTCCTCTTGGATTTTCCCAACACAAAAGGCAGAGGACAGAGATGTCTTATTTCTTTCGTCATAGGGAGCAAGGTCAGAGAAACCAAGACCTTGCGTATCCATGTGTGAATTTATCTTGATATGCACATCTTGTGCATCCTGGTACTTTTTGATCTGAATTTCTTTTCTATGTAGGGATTGATGCAGAACTTCCCTCTCTCTTTGAAAATAATCAGTTAAAGCAACAGAGTTAAGTCTCTCTGTTTCAGACTTTTTCATTTCTTCAGACTTCTTTTTCAAAGCATTTTCATATTCTTTAATCTTATCTGAAAACAGACCCTCTTTCCTTTTTTGCAAGATTTCTAGCTCAGATTTTTCTTTGAAGATTTCTTCCTTTTCTTGTTCTAAGAGAGTTTTCTCTCTCTTGTAAAAGGACAGATCCTTCTGAGTTAGCTTTCTCATCTCCTTTTCTTCAGAAAGTTTTTGTTTCAGAAGTTGAAATTCCTCATTCAGCATAGAAACATGCATTTCTAACTCTGAGTCAGACTTGGATTCAGATGAACATACCTTGGCACTGGATCTGGTGGTCTCCAGCGCTCTGTCGTCAGACTCTGTCGTGGTAAGAGCAAATGCATGAGCTAGATCTTCTTCTTCTGTTGTTCCCTTCGTTATCTCTGGTTCTCCGGTCATCTAGTCAACAGTATCTTCAAGACTTTCATCATTCACAGCAACTCCACAGAAGTTGGCTTGTTCTGGATCATCATCAGAAGATGAATCAGAACCCAGTTCTCCATTTCAGCAACATAACTTCTCTCTCTGTAGTTGTACTTATATATGTTCTTGTAATAGTCCTGGTCTTTTACCAGTTTGCCTCTACAATTCACTGAAAAGTGGCCAGTTTTGCCACATCTAAAGCAGCGTCCATCGTTCTGATTGTTGGGTTGGGCAGCATCGGCCTTCTGTTGTGCTGGTGGATTTTCTCTTCTGTTTTGTGGTTGTCTCTGCTCTGTAGTAACTCTGTTGTTACTCTGTTCTGGTGCAGCATATCCTCTTCTGTCTTCCTTTCCATCTCTCTCAAATCTACCTCTTCTGTCAAACTTATTGCCAAATCTCTTGTTAAATTGTTGAGTTATTAGAGCAAGAGATTGAGCAAAAGCTTGAATCTCATCATCCTCTGATGAGCTTTCCTCTGTTTCACTCTCTGCAACCAAACTTTTCTTTCCTTTCTTTTTAACGGACTTTTCTTTCTTTTTCTCTCTGTTTGAACTTTCTCTGTTAGACCTTTCTATTGTGGTTTTCTTAGAATCCGAAACTAGGGCTATTGGACCTGCAATGGTGGATTTGCCTTTTTGTTTGACACCATCCTTCTCTTGTGCGGCAAAAGTGCCATACACATCTGTTAGAGACCATGCATCTAAGTCCTGGTTAGCTTGTAAAGACATGGACAGATTTAACCATTCATCATTCAAACTTTTCAAAAACAGAACATTGTTATCTTCCTTCGACCTAACAACCCCACATTTTTTGAATTTGTTGATCAACACATTAAATCTGTTGTAGGTTTGTTGTAAGGTTTCCTCAGGAAGTGCTTTGAAATCGTTGTATTCATTTATACATTGGGTCCTTCTGTTCTTTTGGGTCTTGATACCACCCTCAAGTTGGTTAAGAAGTTGATCCCAGATTTCCTTAGCAGTAACACATGAATCTAGTTCTTGAAATATTTCGTTTGGAATGGCCATTATCAGTAGTCTAACTGCTTTAAGATCATTTTCCATTTTTAGATTTTCCTCATCAGTAAAACCTGTGGTTTTAATCTCATAATGAGCTGGAATCTCAGCAGTAGTTCCTGTTGCGGGTACACGAGGAACAAAAACCATGGGTTGGAATGGTCCATCCGTGACAGATCGCATTAAGTCTTTATCCATACCATCGAAAAAGTTAACCATCCTGATCTTCCACTGAGCATATTCATCTCTTAGAAGAGTAGGAGGTTTTGTTAAAGAACCAGCAGTATAGATAACATTTATACCGTTGTTCGCCATTTTGAGAAAAACAGAGTACAGTTGTTGCAAAAAGAGTTTCAACAAGAAGATGAGTTTAAACAGTAACCAATGGAACAGTGACTTTTGAGAGAAACGTTTAAACTACACTAGAAAGCTTTAAACACAGTTATATGAGCTATGAAAGCTTGTTTAGACTAGGAAGCAGTAAAAACAGAGTATATAATGAAGCTTTTAAAGGCACACAGACACAATCAACAACAGTGAGTCAACCTTGGTAGATTGGATCGTTTGGTTTAAGAAAACCAAAGAAGCTCTGATACCAATTGTAGGTTCCCAGATTCACGTTGTATCACGTTAATGGTAAAGAAATAGACAGCGGAAGCATATTAGATAAAGCCATTAAAGTGAGTGATTGTGTAAACGATAAATGAACTGTGAGAATCAAATATAGAACAGTAAAATGATAACAAGATCAGATATAAAAGCTGCTCGTATATTGATAATGAATCACACCAAGAACATGTTCAAGTGTGTTCGGAAATCTCACAGGACAACAATATCGTACGAAAGTAGTGCTTGGGATTGTAGCAGTGTGTGCTTAAACAATTGTGGAAAACTATTCTTCCTAAAGCTTACTATTGTTTGTCCCACTACCTCACTATATATAGCCCTGAAAAAGCATAGACAGTGTACTATTGTATCCTGGAATGACACGTGGAAAGTGTGTCTCCAATCTTTAGGGCATACGTGGAAAGTATGGACACGAGTCTAACACCTCGGATTTCCTACGAGACTTAGGCTGACAGAGGTCTTCACTTCACCAGAGCTCTGTTGAAAGAGCTCTGTTGGTCTTCTGTTAAGTACTTGTTCTTCTGTTGGAAGTCTTCGACAGAGCTCTGTTGAGCTCTGTTGGTCTTCTTGATGAACTTCTTTCAAGTCTTCTGTCTGATCTCTGTTGGTCTTCTGACTTGAACTATTTTCAATACTTTACATAACAGATACTTGGGGCTAACAAGTCTTCAATCGCAGAAGACAGACTGTAGAAGAAACTATCCACGTCACCTTTGACGAATCCCGTTCAGCGAATTCTAGACCTTCTGCTGATACTGAAGAACTGAATCAATGGATGTTTTCTCATCTTGGTGATTCAGAAGACATTCCTACTTCTCCATCTCATACTCATATCGCTGAAGATGATGATCCTACTATCATCCCAAGCATACAGAATAGTGAAGCTGAAACATCATGGGTCTCAGCTGTTCCTCTAAACCCTATGCCTGCCTCTGAACCTTCTATCTCAGATATACCATCTACTTATCAGCAATCAGTGAATGAAATGACATCTGCACCTCTTCCTCTCTTGGCTGAAATACCAGAAGTTGTTGAAGCCTCATCTTCAGCTCCTCCAGAAGTTCAGGTTGAGTCAGCAACTTATGCTCCGGCTCAGCGATGGACTATAAATCACCCTATTGAACAAATTCTTGGTGATCCAAACGCTGGTATTCAAATTCGATGAAGTGCAGGTAATATTTGTTTATTTGTTAACTTTATTTCTCTTATTGAACCAAAGAAAACAGATGATGCCCTCCAAGATCCGAACTGGGTCAACGCTATGCAAGAAGAGCTGACAGAATTCGAAAGAAAAAAAGTTTGGAAGCTTGTTCCTAGACCATCCGATAAGTCAGTGATAGGCACTAAATGGGTCTATCGAAACAAGTTGGATGAACATGGAACTGTAACCCGCAACAAGGCTCGACTTGTTGCTAAGGGATACAGACAGGAGGAAGGTATATATTACGACGACACATTCGCCCCAGTGGCAAGACTCGAAGGTATTCGTCTATTCTTAGCTTACGCAGTACACAAAGACTTCAAAGTTTATCAAATGGATGTCAAGTTAGCGTTCCTCAATGGAAAGTTGAATGAAGAAGTCTACGTGGAATAACCTCCAGGATTCTCACATCCTAAGCATCCAAGTTATGTTTATAAACTGGATAAGGCACTTTATGGCTTAAAGCAAGCTCCTCGTGCATGGTATGACACTCTCTCTACTTATCTCCATATTGAAACATTTGAGCGTTGTAAAATCGACAAAACTCTATTTTTCAGGAAAGTAAAATGTCATATTATTCTTGTTCAAATATATGTCAATGATATTATATTTGGTTCCACTAACCCTGACCTATGTACTCGTTTCGCTGAAAGAATGAAAGTTGAATATAAAATGAGTCTGATGGGTGAGCTAACTTATTTCCTTGGTCTTCAAATCAAACAGAGTGAAAAAGGAACTTTTTTGGTCCCGAAGGGCTATACAAGTTTGTAGAAGGGGGGGGGGGTTGAATACAAACACACGTTTTTACTTTTCTAAATTGTTTATTGATAAATCAAAGACAATTTACAACTTGTTGCGGAACAAGATTAAGGATAAACCTAATCTTAACAAGTCTTGAGAAACACTAAGTTTCTTGCACTAGAAAGAGTTAAAGAAATTACGAATGCAGGGAGACTTCATGATCAGCTTTCGTTGAGTCAGATCTTTATCAGCGAATGATAAAGTTCAGCGATTGCTAAAGTCTTCTACTTGATACTTCATGTTGAATGGACAGGTCTTGCTTCGCTGATATCCGCATCAGTTCATGAGTAGACTTGTCGCTGGTTCTTGAGCTTGATCTTCGACTTCAGCGTAGAACTTTGGTTGACGTGAAACTTGTCTTCAGGGATCATAAGTAAACAACTAACTTATCAACGATCATCTCATAGACTGAACAGGATCAGAGCTATATGATGATGAACAGTGTTCGCTGAATATCTAATCTAAAGAGTGAGAGTTCCTATCAGTGGTACTGTAAAGTCTTAGTACTTATCAGCGATAGTGAAACTTTGATACATATTGTTTACTTACAATTTTCACTAAGTGTTTAAGAGAGGGTCATTATCAAATCACTGAGGGTTTGGATCAACAATCTTCCCCTATTTGATTATGACATAGCAACAGAGAAAATTGCTATTTAATGAAAGCATAAGGATAAAAAGAACTCATAAAATATTTGTCCCTTTTACTGTTTTTTGGGATCTTTTCTGTACTGATGGAGTAAAGTACATTCGCTGAAATTTTTCTTTAAACTTCGTAAATATTACAGAGGGAAGTAGAAAAATTACAAGTACAGCAAATAAAATTACAAGTACAAAAGATGTAGACAGATAAGGATAGAAAGAATTACAAGGCGACCCTATCCGTCAAAAGGTTCTTCCTTGATGAGAAGTTCATCGAGGGTCTTTGATGTGGGAATCATCCAGTCAGGGATATCTACTCCTTGATTCTTTTTGTTCAGAGCTTCTTCAAAAATCAAGGGCTTCAGGTGTCTAGCTTTAATGTCGCGTCTGACTTCACACCAGTATATAAGATCTCTGAGTTGTTCGATGGGAGTGATTGGAAGCTCAGAGATGCGTTGAAAGTGATGATTTCCTTCGTAGTCTAGAAATAATATACCATAAGGATTACTTACAACTTTTCCAGGAATGAAAGTTTCTCCAGGTGGTAGGGAGGTGTCAAGCGCTGAGAGATCAGCATCAGGGCCAAGAACTTCAGCACGAGAGAAACCAATACCTGTTTCATTCCGTATAGGAGGACCTGAGTCTGACACTTTCTTTTCCTTTGCAGAGACTCTTCTTTGTCGAGGAGGAAGAAGAGTGGAAGGAGGAATATCTACAACAGAAGAAACCAAGTCGATCTGAGTATTTAAAATTTTCTCGACATGGCTCTTGAACTTTGAGCGCGATCCCTGAATGGCTAATTTCACTTCCAACCATTCAGAGAAACCACACTTCTCTAAAGTAGTAGCATAGAAGGTTTGCTTGGTTTTGTCTTCTCTGAATACATCAATTTCAACAACAGGAACGTCAATTAACAGTCTTCCTCTGATGTTTACTTTGATGATTTTGGATTGTCGATATCGATAATTCCGCATTTCTTTACACCATTTCAAAGTCGTATCAAATACTTTCGTCTTTTCTTCAACGATCCTTTGGGCATCATCCCATAGCTGACGTTGGACATCAATGGGAGCTCTTTTCAGCTTGGGGTCTTTCACTGATTGTTGGACAAGCTGGATGGCAAGTTCTCTGTCTTTTTCTTCAGTTTTCCTTCTTTCAGCGATTAACCTTTCAGCTCTGAGGTGATCCTGGTATTCCTTTTGTGAAAGTTTGAACTTTGGAGGAATAGAAGGAAGTTGATCACGCTTCAGGATGATTCGCTGATCTTCGAATCTCTTGATCATTTCCTATCTCATTTTCTGATCCTCTTCACTTAGCTTTTGAGGAGCCAAGGAAGGTCTGTTTTTGTGAGAGAGCAGTTGTTCTTCAGGTTCATCGATCTCAGTGATTAAATCCAAGACCGGGATTATTTCTTCAGCGTTGGGAGTTGGGATTATTGTTGGTGAAGTCACAGCTTTAGGAACTTCAGCGATATCCTCAAACAGGGGAGAGGACTAGCTGAAACACAGCGATCGTTTAAGTAAGCAGAGTTGGGGAAGAAAGAGATAGAAAAAGAATGGGGTTAAGTGTATAGAGGTTTTATGGATTGAAGGATTGAGATTGAGAAGGGATAGAGGAGGGATGCAGTGTAAGGGAATAGGAGGTAGTGTACCTGACAAACTGGCTTTTGAAGCAAGATCATCAGATTGTCTTCTTCAGCGAGGCTTTTGTTTTTGCCTTTGTTAGCTTCAGACGCTGCAGGCTTTGTCTTGGTCCGCTCCCCTGAAGGTTCGTTTATCGAAATCCCTTTGAGAGTTGTAGTCTTCTGAACAGGCTTGACGATAAAGGAGTCATCATCATCATCATCGTCATCATCATCATTCTTTGGAGAAGAAGTTGGTTCATCATCAGAGGTGTCGACAACTTCATCCTCTTCGGCTTCGTCTTCATCATATTCAACCTCGTCAACGTAGGGCGAGGTTACATCAGCAGCAGCTTCAATGTTCTGCTCTTCGAGTTGCTCCCCCTCAGATACAGAGGAAGGTTTCTCGGTTACCTCAGGGGAAGGTCTTCTTTATTTTTGAAGAAGTAGCATCAGCTTCAGTCTCAATACCCCCCACTCAGCATGGGGAAGGTCTTTTTTAGTTTTCTTCTCCCCCTCATCATTATGGGGAAGGTCTTCTTTAGGCTTCTCCCCCTCTTCCACATCATGGTTGGGGGAGGTAACGGACTTTTCAGCGGCATCAGCAGTCATAAGATTATTGTCTTCTTGGCCAGTAATTCTTATGGATTTTTCAATCGCTGCTACTCTGTCTTCTAGGCCAGTAATAGCAGGACTGATCTTTTTGAGTTCATCTCGATCGACCTGAGTGAAATGAGAAGTTGGTGTGTTCAGGCGATCGAGCACTTTCTGAACAATCTCTTTGACCGCAGAGACTTCAGTCTTGATCGTGGAAACTTCACTCTTAAGAGAACCAACCTCTGTCTTCAATGATGTGACTTCATTGGACAGAGAGGTGAAGTTTGTTGAGAGAGTGGTTATGGCGGTTGAGTTTTCAGCGAGGGTGGTAGAAAATTTAGCAATGCTACCATCCACCTTCTCCAGATCAGCTTTGGAGGCTTTATTTTCGACCTCAGTGGTCAAAGTCTTCAAGTTCTCTCCAGCGTTTGTAACCGCTGAAGAGTTGGGAGTTAGAGTTTTGTTGAAAGACACCATCTTTGTTTCCAGGGCCGTCAGGGAGGTGTTGATATCTCCCAAATTAGGACCTGAAAAAGTTATAAACTTATGAACAGAGGAAAGCTCAGAAGTTTGGGGTTGAGAGAGAGAAGTGTGTGGGATTTTGTGTATACCTGCAGGCGGGTTGGCGAAGTTGTCAAAACCTTGATGTCCTGAAAAGGTTTCTTAGTCATCTTCAATACTTCCTACACGACTGGAAGTACCTGCAGGTCCTGTGGTGTGTCCTATCATCCTCTGAAAATGTTCAGCAGTAGTGTCGCTGAGGATGACGGTTGTTGAGGAAAATAGGAGAATAGATTGAGTGACCAAAGAAGAGGTGAGAGGAATGGAGGATGAGAATTATGGTTGGGTGCGTGGTTCAGCGTTGGATCCGCTGAGAATCATCAGTCTGTAGAGAGGCTGAAGGAGGTGGGTTCATTTCCAAGTTTATAACTTCAGCGTTTAGAGACGCTGAAACTGGGATGGAAGGGGTGGCTTGTTCAGCTGTGGCAGAGCGTACCACTGAACTTTCCATCAGCTCTTCAAGATGAGCTGAGGAGTCTTCAGCATGTAAATGCTGGGGGGGGGTTGCTCCTTGGTTTTCTTGATTCTTTTGGAACCAAGTTGGGTAGTAGATTGTTTCCTTTTTCTAGAAGGAGTGGAGATTGCAGCTGGGGTATCAGCGATGGGGATTTCAACTAAATGAGCCACAGAATTAGAAGAAGGAGGATTGAGAATAGATAAGAGAGTAGAGAGACGTACCTCGTTTGGCAGGGGCTTGAAGTCGAGCACATTAGGGCCAACCTGAGAGAGTTTCAGGTCTCCTACTTTTGGGTAGTTATCCTTCAGGCCTGTTTGGAAGATGGCGCTGAGG
Organism: Saussurea involucrata; assembly: GCA_033807775.1. Taxonomy (NCBI): domain Eukaryota; kingdom Viridiplantae; phylum Streptophyta; class Magnoliopsida; order Asterales; family Asteraceae; genus Saussurea; species Saussurea involucrata. The sequence goes on from CM066316.1 coordinate 33,564,096, forward strand.
AATCTTGGGTATGGAACCCATGATGGTCTATCAGCAACATCTACTCTGAGCGCAAGATCGTCGTAGATTATCGAGGCCCAGTCAACATGGAGACCCTTCAGCAATGCATAGCCCATGGCTTGCTGAGGTTGAGCAGCTTGATCAGAGGAGCCACTCTTCGCTGTCATGCAGCTTATTAGGTGTGCGAAGATGAAGTTCATCTCGCTGGGCATCTTTGACTTCTTGATTGCAGTCAGTTTCTTCTCGGCTTTTTCATCTCTCCCTTGATCCCATACGTACTTTATTGCATCAAAGAATGCAATGAGTGTTTCTCTATCAACATGTCTCTTGGGGTAAGGGAAAGGAACAAATGGTTTGTCTTTGGTGGCAACAGGGAGATTCAGTGCTTTTCGAATGATAGCAGGGTTGATTTTGATGGTGCCAAATTCAGTGTCACAGAGGATGACATCAAGTAGTTTGGTAGGGTGTTTGGATGATGGTAGCTGACTATGTCGGGCGGTATACCAAAACTGAGATAATAGTAACTGATTAGCAGGGGGTGTTATGGTCAAGGCTGTAGATAGGCAACAGGTTTTCAGAAAATTCACAGCGTCGTCTAGATGTTTAACTTGTTTCTTCAGAGGAAAATCGAACAACGCATGGACGTTGTTTGATTTTGTAAAAGAGATATCCTCAAGTTTGAGCTTGACCTGAGGAGCCTTGGTGATTTCAAGTTCCTCAGCAGCAGTAATGTTCTTAGTAGTAGGAATATCAGTAGAAAATGCCATTTCTGTTAAATATGAACTTAGATAAAGAATACAGTCTTAATGTGGAAAGATTTTCCAATAAGATGTGTTTGAATTTTGTCCATTTCATTCAGCCAAAAATCCCTTTGAGAAAGATTAGGGTTTTTCTTGTTTTGAGAAAGAGTTACAAAACGTAGAGATTATGTGTTTTCCAGTTTTCATTTGAAGAAGGAATTCTGGAAAAACATATGAAGAACAAGTTTACGATTTTTGATATAAACTTGAAGAACAACCATGAAGGTTGTATTCATAAAATCATGAACAGAAAAGGATTTCATTTTATAAAAGTTCTTTTGTTTGATCTGTTAAAAGCAAAGAATAAGATCATAAACAAGTAATGTAGGTAAATAATAAGAGTATTAACCTGGTTCGTCAAAGAAGAAGAAGATGAACAGTTTCTGGAAATTTTGAGAGCTCAAAATGCAACAGTAAATATTTTTCTTGCTTGGAGGAGAAGTTTTTCGCGTAAAGAGAAAAATATAAACCCAAAATGGTTTATATAGAGACATTTGAGAGAGAGAAAAACTCGAGCGGGAAAGTTTTTCATCATGACACAGACACGTGTTTGCATTTGATTGGAAGGTAAACGAAACGTGCAATCGTGTGTCAGAAAAAGAACGTGCCAGGCTGTCTGTGAGGTTTTGAAAGCTCAGGGACAGTTTTGAAAATATGAAGCACTGAATAGAAATATCAGTGTTGGTTTAAGAAATTTCAAAGTATCGCTGTTAAGGAAGAGATATTCAGCGATGCAAGATGTTTTGAAATCTTTGAGTTCTAGGCGAACGTCAGCGAGTAATAGAGAAAACATACCTTGATATCAGCGAATCAATTATGTTCAGATAGAGAATGATAGAATGGGTTATACAAGTTGATTTTATCCTATCGTTGATCAAATGTGAACCGCTGAAGATTTTATTCTTCAAAGTTCAGCATTCCAAGCTCGCTGATGAGAAAGTTGAATCTTGTCTCATCAAGAGGTTTAGTGAACAGATCAGCTAACTGATAGTCAGTTGGGATAAAATGAAGTTCTATATCACCATTCATCACATGATCTCTGATAAAATGATACCTGATTTCGATGTGTTTTGTCTTTGAGTGTAGCACTGGATTGTTGGCTATAGCGATGGCACTTGTGCTATCGCAATAGATTGAAATTTTCGAGAGCTGAAGGTCATAGTCTAGTAGTTGATTTCTCATCCACAAGACCTGAGAACAACAGCTTCCAGCGGCTACATACTCAGCTTCAGCAGTTGAGGTGGACACTGTGTTTTGCTTTTTACTTTTCCAACTCACCAGCTTTCCACCCAGGAGCTGACAGCCTCCTGTGGTGCTTTTCCTATCCAACTTGCAACCTGCAAAATCACTATCTGAATAGGAGATTAGATCAAACCCTGAGTCTTTGGGATACCAAAGACCTAGGTTCATAGTACCCTTAAGGTAACGAAAGATTCGCTTTACAGCGATCATATGAGATTCCTTAGGTTTAGCTTGATATCGTGCACACAAACAGGTTGCGTACACAATATCGGGTCGGCTAGCTGTAAGATACAAGAGAGAGCCGATCATCCCACGGTACAGCGTGACATTAACAGGTATTCCATTTGAATCCTTGTCTAGTGTCAGCGGTGGTGCCATAGGGGTTTTCATAGCTGAACTCTGAGTTAAATCGAAATTCTTCAGCATATCTTTAACATACTTTCCCTGATTAATGAAAGTTCCTTTTTCATTTTGCTTTATCTGAAGACCAAGGAAATATGTTAGCTCACCCATCATACTCATTTTATACTCATCTTTCATTCTATCAGCGAAACGAGTACAAAGATCAGGGTTAGTAGAACCAAATATAATGTCATCAACATATATCTGAACAAGAATAATATGACCTTTTACTTTCTTGAAGAATAGAGTTTTATCGATTTTACCACCCTCAAATTGTTCAATATGGAGATAAGTAGAGAGAGTGTCATACCATGCATGAGGAGCTTGCTTTAAGCCATAAAGTGCCTTATCTAGTTTATAAACATAAGCTGGACGCTTAGGATCTGAGAATCCTGGAGGTTGTTCCACATAGACTTCTTCATTCAGCTTTCCATTTAGCAACGCTGACTTAACATCCATCTGATATACTTTGAAGTCTTTGTGTACAGTGTATGCTAAGAATAGACGAATAGATTCTAGTCTTGCTACTGGAGAAAATGTTTCGTCGTAATCTATGCCTTCCTCTTGTCTGTATCCCTGAGCAACAAGACGAGCCTTGTTGCGGGTTACAGTTCCATGTTCATCCAACTTGTTTCGATAGACCCATTTAGTGCCTATCACTGTCTTGTCAGTTGGTCTTCGAACAAGTTTCCAAACTTTGTTTCTTTCGAATTCAGTCAGCTCTTCTTGCATGGCGCTGACCCAGTTTGGATCTTTGAGGTCATCATATATTTTCTTTGGTTCAATCAGAGAAATAAAGTTAACAAATAAAAAAATATTTCCTGCACTTCGTCGAGTCTGAACACCAGCGTTTGGATCACCAAGAATTTGATCAATTGGGTGATTTACAGTCCATCGCTGAGAAGGAGCATAAGTCGCTGACTCAAATTGAACTGGAGGAGCTGAAGATGAAGCTTCAGCAACTTCTGGAATATCAGCCAAGAGAGGAGTAGGTGCAGATGTCATCTCATTCACTGATTGCTGAGAAGTAGATGGAATGTCTGAGACATTTGGTTCAGAAGCAGGTATAGTGTTTAAAGGAACTGCTGAGACCCATGATGTTTCAGCTTCACTATTCTGCATGTTTGGGATGATAGTAGGACTATCATCTTCACCTGTATGAGTATGAGGAGTGGGAATATTTTCTGAATTACCAAGATGAGAAAACATCCATTGATTCAGTTCTTCAGTATCAGAAGAAGGTCGAGAATTCGCTGAACGGGATTCGTCAAAAGTGACGTGAATAGTTTCTTCAACAGTTTGTCTTCTTCGATTGAAGACTCTGAAAGCTTTGGAGATTGAAGAATATCCAAGAAAGATTCCATCATCAGCCTTAGGATCAAACTTTCCAAGGGCATCTCTGTTGTTCAGTATGAAACACTCACATCCAAAGATATGAAGAAAGCTAATTGAAGGCTTTCTCCCATGAAAAAGTTCATAGGCTGTTTTATTAAATCTTTTGACTATCAGCGACCTATTTTGCGTAAAACAAGCAGTGTTGACAGCTTCTGCCCAAAACTGACTAGCCGGTGAGAATCGCTGAGCATTGAATGTGCAGCTTCAATAATAGTTCTATTTCTTCTTTCAGCGACTCCGTTTTGTTGCAGTGTTCTCACTGAAGAAAAGTTGAAAGAAATACCCTTACTCTCAAAGAATGAATCAAGAGAACTGTTTTTGAATTCAGTCCCATGATCACTCCTTATTGAGCGAACGGTCAAGTTGTTCAGGGTTTCCATTTTCCGAACAAAGGTGATGAGTTCTTCAGGGGTGTCACTCTTAGAACGGAGAAACATAACCCATGTATAGCGAGAAAATTCATCAACTATGACCATCGTATGTTTCTTTCCAGCGATGGATTGTTTGTTAATAGGGCCAAACAAATCCATATGGAGAAGTTGTAGAGGAGATGATACTGAGGAAACTTGCTTTGACTTAAAGCCTGCTTTGGTCTGCTTGCCATTCCCACACGCTGAACATAAGGACTCTTTGGCGTATGAGTGCTGAGGTAGACCAGTGACTAACTCTTTTGAAGAAAGAGTGTTCAGTGTCTTGAAGTTTAGATGAGAGAGCCTCTTATGCCATAGCCAGTTGACATCAAATGAGGCTTTTGAGAAGAAACAGGAGTTCTCAGTGGTTGTTGAGTCCATGTTTATTACATAAACATTTTCCAAACGATAACCGCTGAGAGCTATCTTCTCCTTTTTGTCAGCGACAAAGCAGGATTCCTTAGTAAAGATTACTTTGTTATCCTTGTCGCAAAGCTGACTGATGCTTAGAAGATTATGCTTCAGCCCTTCAATATATGCGACTCTTCTGAAGGTTGTTGTACCATTAGAGAGTACACCAAACCCTCGGGTATGTCCTTTTCCGTTTCCACCGAAAGTTACAGAGGTACCCTTCTCTTCCTTGTATTCAGAGAGCAGGCTTTTCTTTCCAGTCATGTGTCTAGAGCAGGCTCTTCTTAACCTGCATTACAAAGGAAGATTAGTTTTTCTTAGGTACCCACTTAACCATGTGTACACACTTGTCAGTGGGGTTAGAAGAAGAGGTGGAAGGTTCAGCAGTCTTCGCAGCATTTGAAGATTCAGCTTTGTCAGTCTTCACTTTGGTTAATTTCTTAACCTCAGTGGTCTTCTTTGCCTTGGGGGCAATGATCTTCACCTTAGCTATCTTTTCAGCTTTGGTGGCTGTGGGGCACTTACTAGCAATATGATCAGTAAGTCCACAGTGATTACATTTCCTATAACTAAAAATTGTTCTAGGACCATTTGAATGCTGAGCTTTTGATTTTGAATTAGAAGGACCAGCACCAAGTAAGCTACTGGCTTTTGAAATAGGAGGAACATTCAGTTCCTTGGATTTCTTACCAAGAATTTCCACTTTGATTCTAGGAGTAGATCGCTGAATAGATCCACGCTGAATAAATCCAGAGATCTTATTCTTTGAATCAGAGGGATAAGTCACTGAAGCTTTAGAAGCATTCAACTTTGGTACAGAGGTACCCTTCTGAGGATTTTGGTTAAAAGTAATTCCTTTACCTTTGTTTTTTAAGACTGAGGTAGGTTTTGGATCAATAATTTTTTCTTTTCCTTTAGTGGTTAAGGTAGAGATTTCCTCAGGGATAGGAGGTTTTGAAGAGGAACACTGAGAGGATGAAGTATCAGCGAATGAGGATACGAAAGTTCCAAATAAGAGCATGGAACGATCAGTGGTTGGTTCTAGAGTATCAGCTTTGTAACCAAGACCACGTTTATCACTCAGGGGAATCTGAGACTTAATTATCTCAGTGATCTTTGTTGAGGAATTATACCATCCATCAACAGTAGGTTTTTCAGCTTTTAATGCAGCGATAGCTTCTTCGCGCTCGATTTTGACTTGCTGATTTAGGTGAACTTGATCTTTAAAATCTTCTTCAATTTTAGAAAGATTTTCTATTTGAAGGTGACAGTTTTTAAGCTGTTCAGCGAGATCAAGGTTTTGATTTTTAACTACAGTTTTGCCATTCATGGCTTCATATAAACTTCTAGTCAAGAGATCGATCTTTCGAAGACTATCAGCTTCATCAATATTTGCAATATTGGTAAAGAAGGAAGGTGATACCTGAGTTGCAGAGGTTGAAGTAGAGGGAGTGTCAGAATTGTCTTCCTCATCTTCAAGTTTGGCCATGAGACATAGATTGGCTTCATCATCATCTTCAGAGTCAGATGATTCTTCTTCGTCAGAGGCAGCCCAATCATAGTCAGCCATGAGGCATTTGCCTTTCTTCTTAAAGGTTTTCAGCTTTGCATACCTTTCTTTCAGCTTTTTATATTTTTCATCTCTATTCCTGGGAATAAAGTTTTTCTTGGGAAAAGCCGAGGGTCTAAAGACTTTCTTTGACCTGCACTCGCTAGCAAAATGTCCTATCTCTTCACAGTTATAGCAAGTAGCAGTATCCTTATCAACAGGGGTTGATGATCTTGGCTTGTCAGTAATAGCAAGAGGTTTGTTCTTCTTGAAATTACTCTTTCTAGAAAATCTCCTGAACTTATTAGCCAGGAATGCCAGAGTTTCATCATTATCTGAAGCGTCAGAGTCTGATGATCTTTCAGAGTTAGTTTCCAACTCAGTGACAGTGATAGTCGATCCCTGAGTGGAAGGTGACTCTGAGATTAAAGCAACATGGGTGCTTTTGGAATCTTTTACAAGATTCTTCTTAAGATGACTCGATTGCTCATGATTCAGCATCGTGCCATATAAGGTAGAAAGGGTCATTGATTTTAGATCCTTTGACAGCTTGAGACACATTGAATAACTGTCCCAGCTTTCAGGTAAACATTCTAAGAACTTTGTCAGTACTTCAAAGTTAGAATATTCCTTACCAACAGTTTTTAGATTTATTATTAAGCAGTTAAAACGTTGGTGTACTTCAGAGAGAGTTTCATTCTTACCACAAATGAAGCTGTCATACTGTCTTACCAGGTTGATCTTTCGAGAGTCCTGGACTTCAGAAGTACCTTCATACTGAACACAGATTGTGTCCCACATAGCTTTTGAGGTTTTCAGGTTCATGACGGAATGGTAGACTTCGTCAGGAAGAGCCATGGAGAGTATGGATATGGCTTTGGTGTCGATAGCCACTTTCTTCTTATCTTCATCAGTCCACATATGCATTTCCTTAGGAATCAGCCTTTCAGGAATAGTAGGTCTATTCTCAGCGGCTGGAACTGCAGCATCAATTCTTACAGGAATATATGGGCCGTTTTCAAGATAATAAGGCATAGTAGGGTCTACACGTTCTAAGAAGAGAATCATCCTATTTTTCCATAGATTAAAGTTATCTCTGGAAAATCTAGGGGGCTTTACAAGAGAACCGTTGTCAATATAGTTTGTGTTTGTGTTGGTAGACATTTTTGGAAATAGCAAGGAAGAGAAATCTTAGTATAGATCAGATCTTGTTTATGAGATTAAACAAACCTGGCTCTGATACCACTTGTTGGTCCCGAATGGCTATACAAGTTTGTAGAATGGGGGGGGGGGGGGGTTGAATACAAACACACGTTTTTACTTTTCTAAATTGTTTATTGATAAATCAAGACAATTTACAACTTGTTATGGAACAAGATTAAGGATAAACCTAATCTTAACAAGTCTTGAGAAACACTAAGTTTCTTGCACTAGAAAGAGTTAAAGAAATTACGAAAAATAACTTAACAATAAGAAATAAGAAGATGGTCCGAGCACACTTCAAAATTGAAGTAAGGATCTTCTTATATACTGCATGCATTTAATGCATGGCAGTATGGCTTTACACATGGCAGCAGCTGAGTGGTTACATGTCATTGACCTTGGTGCACAGTGTAGAATCAGAGTTGTTGTACGATTACAGACAAAAGGGATGTCCGTTCTGACAGTTCGTACGGAGACGTGCAAGGGAGGTAAGACAATAGTAACATGCAGGGAGACTTCATGATCAGCTTTCGTTGAGTCGGATCTTTATCAGCGAATGATAAAGTTCAGCGATTGCTGAAGTATTCTACTTGATACTTTATGTTGAATGGATAGGTCTTGCTTCGCTGATATCCGCATCACTTCATGAGTAGACTTGTCGCTGGTTCTTGAGCTTGATCTTCGACTTCAGCATAGAACTTTGGTTGACGTGAAACTTGTCTTCAGGGATCATAAGTAAACAACTAACTTATCAGCGATCATCTCATAGACTGAACAGGCTCAGAGCTATATGATGATGAACAATGTTCGCTGAATATCTAATCTAAAGAGTGAGAGTTCTTATCAGCGGTACTGTAAAGTCTTAGTACTTATCATCGATAGTGAAACTCTTATACATATTGTTTACTTACAATTTTCACTAAGTATTTAAGAGAGGGTCATTATCAAATCACTGAGGGTTTGGATCAACAAACTTTCATTCACCAAGGTAAGTATGTTAAAGATATGCTGAAGAAATTTGATTTAACTCAGACTTCAGCTATGAAAACCCCTATGGCACCGCCGCTGACACTAAACAAGGATCCCTATGGAGAACCTGTTAATGTCACAGTGTACCGAGGGATGATCGACTCTCTTCTTTATTTAACAGCTAGCCGACCTGATATTATGTACGCAACCTGTTTGTGTGCACGATATCAAACTGAACCTAAGGAATCTCATTTGATCGCTGTAAAGCAAATCTTTCGTTACCTTAAGGGTACTCCTAACCTAGGTCTTTGGTATCCCAAGGACTCAGGGTTTGATCTAATCGCCTATTCAGATAGTTATTTTGCAGGATGCAAATTGGATAGGAAACGCACCACAGGAGGCTGTCAGCTCCTAGGTGGAAAGATGGTGAGTTGGACAAGTAAAAAGCAAAGCTCAGTGTCTACCTCAACCGCTGAAGCTGAGTATGTAGCTGCTGGAAGCTGTTGTTCTCAGGTCTTGTGGATGAGAAATCAACTACTGGACTATGACCTTCAGCTCTCAAAGATTCCAATCTATTGCGACAGCACAAGTGCCATCTCTATAGCCAACAATCCAGTGCTACACTCAAAGACCAAACACATCGATATCAGGTATCACTTTATCAGAGATCATGTGATGAATAGTGATATAGAAATTCATTTTATCCCAACTGACTTTCAGTTAGCTGATCTGTTCACCAAACCTCTTGATGAGACAAGATTCAACTTTCTCATCAGCGAGCTTGGAATGCTGAACTTTGAAGAGTAAAATCTTCAGTGGTTCACATTTGATCAGTGATAACAATGAACTTGTATAACCCATTAAGCATCTTCTCTCTGAACAAAATTGATTCGCTGATATCAAGGTATGTTCTCTCTTGCTCGATGACGTTCGCCTATGAATGCAAGATTTCAAAACAAATTGCATCGCTGAATATCTCTTCCTTTCAGTGATACTTTGAAATTTCTAAACTTAACACTGATATTTCTATTTAAGGCTTCATATTTTCAAAAATGTCCCTGAGTTTTCCAAATCCTCAAAGACATCCTAAAATATGAAAGGACGTTTGTGACGTCATCACAACAGATAACCCATGGCACGTTTTCTCTGACACGTTCGCCCGTTTCGACTTCCTTGTCCAATCAAAATCAAAGGACGTGTCCGTGTCATAATGAAAAACTTTCCCGCTCATTGTTTTTCTCTCTCTACTCTCACTATATAAACACATTCGAGTTTATATTTTTACCTTTACGCGAACATCATCTTCTTCAAGCAAGATTTCTCTGTTGCATTCAAGATATAAACTCAAGAACCTGTTCATCTTCATCTTCTTAAATATCACATGTTAATATCTCTTTTATTTTTGCAACTAATAAACTTGTTTTTGATCTTATTCTTGTTATTAACAGATCAAACAAAAGAACCTTCTTAAAATAAAATCATTTTCTTTTTCATGATTTTATGAACACAATCTGGAAACAGATTGTTCTTCAAGTTTAAAACATAGAATCTTAAACTTGCATCTTCATATGTTTTTCCAGAATCTCTTCTTCAAACAGAAACTGGAAAACCAATGTTCACTATGTTTTGTATTTGTTTTTCAAAACAAGAAAAACCATAATCTTCATTAAGACATCTTTGGTCTGAATGAAATGTGCAAAACCTAAAAAAATCTTATTTGGAAAATCTCTCCACATTAAGACATTTTTGTTCATCTTCTTCATGTTTACATGTGATAAACAGAAATGGCATCTACCACTGACGCTCTTACTACCAAGTCTCCTACTTCTGTTGTGGATATTGTAATCATCAAAGCTCCTCAGATTACTTTTAAAATCGAGAAAGTTACCTTTCAGAGCAACAATCCCTATGCTCTCTTCGATTTCCCACAAAAGATGCTGGTCAAACGTCTTGATGAGCTCTAACCATCGCTCCTCCAGCAAATAAACATCTACTAGCTCAGTTCTGGTATTCTGCCAGAAGAGCTCAGATCTCCTCTACCAAGGACCCAGAGAAGAAAATCGATGTCATTCTCTTTGACACCGACCATGGTACTTTCAAGATTACACCTGGTAATATCAGGTGTGCCCTCAACCTCCCCGCAGCCACAAAAGAAAAACGCTTTGTCCCTATACCCAATCCCAAAAACTCAGCCAATAGGGAATCCCTCATTCCCTTCTTCGACGTAATGCAGTACACATGGGAAACAGGGAGAGACAAACTCCCTGAGAGGAAGCTGACCTCCATCAAGAAATCGAAGATGCCCAGCGAGATGAACTTCCTCTTCGCTCACTTAATCAGCTGCCTGACAACAAAGACTGGGTCAACTGACCAAGCATCTCAACCCCAACAGGACATGGGATACTCACTACTAAAGGGTCTCCACATTAATTGGGCAAAAATCATTTACGATGATCTGATGCTCAGGGTGGATGCAGCTGACAGACCAACATGTGTTCCTTATCCCCGGTTTGTCAGTTCCCTCTTCGCTCAAGGCCTGAAAGAAAAATACCCACAGGTGGGCGACCTGAGACTCTCAAAGGTCGGCCCTAAAGTTCTTGACTTCAAGCCCCTACCAAACGAGGTACGTCTCTCTAAACTTTTATCTATTCTTCGACCTTCAACTTCTTCTACTTCTGCGGCTACCTCAGCGGTAATCCCAACTGCTGATTCCCAGGCTGCACCATCCACTCCTTCTCAAAAAAGGAAACATTCTACTACCCAACTTGATTCCGAAAGGATCAAGAAAACCAAGGAACAACCCCCCAAGCCTTTCCAGGATGAAGACTCCGCAACTCACTCTTCTCAAGAGCTGTTGGATAGTTCCGTGGTACGCTCAGCCACAGCTGATCAAGCCACCCCTTCTATACCAACTTCAGTGTCTCTAAACGCTGAGGTTATAAACTTGGAATAGAACCCCCCTCCTTCAGACCCTCTAAGGACTGCATAAGTATTTCTAAGCAGACCCAACGCTGAATCTGGCACCACAACCCTCTTCTCAACCTTCAGTCCTCCCACCATTTCTTTGGTCACTCCATCTATTCCTCCCTTCTCTACAACGAAGGTCATTCATCTGGGTGACTCATCTGCAGAAGAACTACGGCGGATGCAAGATTTAAATAAAGGACATGCGGAAACTTCACAGCATAAAGGCTCTCTGGAAGATGACTATGAAACCTTTACAGGTCATCGAAACTTCGAGTACTTCATTACCATCCCGCAGGTATACACATAACTCCAAACACTCCTCTCTCAAAACCCCAAACTTCTGAGCTTTCCTTTGTTCATAAGTTGTTAACTGTTACAGGTCCTAATTTGGGCGACATCAACACATCGCTCACGGATCTATTAACCAAGGTGGAATCTCTCACCACCACTGTCTCTGCTAACTCTTCAGCGGTTACAAACGCTGAAGAATCTCTCAAGAAGCTGACCAACGAGGTCTAAGGCAAAGTCTTCAGTGCTGATCTGGAGAAGGTGGATGGTAGCATTGGTCAATTTGCTACCACCCTCGCTGAAAACTCTACCGCCAAAAACACTCTCTCCACCAACTTTACAACCCTATCCAATGGAGTCACATCATTGAAGACAGTGGTTGGAAATCTTCAGGGAGAGGTGTCGACCTTGAAGACGGATGTCAGCACTGCCACAAATCTACTGCAACAAATCCTCGACCGGCTGAATGCTGCTACTTGTGATCCTTCGCACTTTACTCAGGTGGATCGAGAGGATCTTCAAAGCATCACTTCTACTATATCTGGCCTGGAAGACAGATTAAGTAGGATTGAAACTTGTGTTGGGATCTCTAGCCTGGAAGATAGGGACCCAACGCACACTGTTGCTGTTGCTGCTGAGACTGCTATTTCCTCCCCCACTCATCATACGGAAGAGGGGGAGAAGACTGAAGACCTTCCCCATAATGTTGAGGGGGAAAAGAAAACTCTTGAAGACCTTCCCCATAACGCTGAGGGGGATGGTATTGTTTCTGATGCTGCTGCTGCTACAACTGAACAACCTCATGGAGTTGAAAACCCTGAGGGAACCGAGAAACCTCCATCTGAATTTGAGGGGGAGCAACTCGAAGACAAAGTTGTTGCTGATGTAACAAAACCCTACGCTGACGAGGAAGAATCTGAAGCTGAGGAAGAAGAAGAAGAAGATAATGAAGACCTCGATCTTGAGGACGACGAACCATCATCATCTCCTAAAGACAATGATGATGACGATAATGATGACGACTTCTTCTTCGTCCAGCCTAAGAAAGCCCCACCTCAAAAAGGGGTTATTATAAATGAACAATCAGGGGAGGGGACCACCAAAAGGCCTACAGCATCTGAAGCTGACAAAGGCAAGAACAAAGGTGTTTCTTCTGAAGACAACTTGGCTATTCTCTTCAGGAAGCCAGTTTGTCAGGTAACGTACACTCTATTTCCTTATACTGCATCCCTCCTCTATCCCTTCTCAATCTCAATTCTCCTCTCCATAAAACCTCTAAACACTTAAACATCATTATTTTCTCTATCTCTTTCTTCCCAAATGATCTTACTTAAACGATCGCTATGTTTCAGCTAGTCCTCTCCCCTGTTTGAGGATACAACTGAAGTTCCTTCTACTGCATCAACAATAATCCCAGCCTCTAGTGCTGAAGAAATAATCCCAGTCTTAGACCTCACTGAGATTGATGAACCTGAAGATCAGTTGCTCTCTCACAAAAACAGACCTTCCTTGGCTCCTCAAACGCTAAGTGAAGAAGATCAGAAAAAGAGAGATGCAATGATCAAACATCTTGAAGATCAGTGAATCATCCTTCCTCGACACAAAGTCGATGTTCCTAAGTTCAGACTATCAAAGAAGGAATACGTTGAACATCTCAAGGCTGAAAAACAACTCGCTGATCGAGGGAAAGCTGAAAAACAAGATAATGCCTACGCCATCCAGCTTGTCCAACAATCAGTGAAGGATCCTGATCTGAAGAAGACTCCCATTGATGTCCAACGTTAGTTATGGGAAGACGCCCAAAAGATCATTGAAGAAAAGACCAAGGTATCTAATTCTACCTTGGAATGGTGCAAAGAAAGACTGCACTATCGATCTCGGGCGTCTAAAATCAACAAGGTGAACATCAGGGGAAGAACGACCATAAACGTTCATGTTGTTGAAGTTGACATATTCAGAGAAAATGGTACCAAGGAGACCATCTATGCTGCTACGATCAAGAAGTACGGTTTCTCTGAATGGTTGGAGATGCGAATAGCCATTCAGCGATCTCGCTCACAGTATAAAAGCCATGTTGAGAAAATTATAAATTCTCAGATCGATTTGGTTTCATCTGCTGTGGATATTCCTCCTCCTCCTCCTAATCCAGCTCAACAAAGAAGGGCCTCTGCAAAGAAAAAGATAATACCTTCAGACTCAGGCCCTCCTATCAGAAATGAAACAGGTATCGGTTTTTTGCGTGCTGAAGTACTTGGTCATGAACCTGACGTTTCAGCTCTCGACACCTCCCTGCCCCCTGGTGAACGCTTCATCCCTGGAAAAGTCTTAAGCAAACCGTATGGTATCTTCTTTCACGATTATGATGGATGAGAACGCTTTCAACGCATCTCTGAGCTACCCATCACTCCCATCGAACAGCTCAGGGATCTTATCTACTGGTGTGAATTCAGAATAGATCTTCTCGGACACTTCATGAAGCCCCTAATCTTTACTGAAGCACTGAATAGACGAAATCTCGGAGAAAAAGTCCCTGACTGGATGATTCCCTCTACAAGAACCCTTGAAGAACTTCTCGTTAAGGAAGAACCTGAATAGCTGATAAGATTCCTTGTAATTCTTCTATCTTTATCATCTTACATCTTTTGTACTTGTAAATTTATTTGTTGTACTTGTAATTTTTCCACTTCCCTTTGTAACTTATACGAAGTTAAAAGAAAATTTTCAGCGAATGTACTTTACTCCATCAGTACTCAAAAGATCCTAGAAAATAGTAAAAGGGACAAATATTTTATGAGTTCTTTTTATCCTTATGTTTTCATAGATAGAAATTTTCTTTTTGTTGCTATGTCAATATCAAATAGGGGGAGATTGTTGATCCAAACCCTCAGTGATTTGATAATGACTCTTTAAGAAACACATAGTGAAAATTGTAAGTAGACAATATGTATTAGAGTTTCACTATCGCTGGTAAGTACTATGTCTCTACAGTACCGCTGATAGGAAACTCATGCTTTTTAAATGAGACATGCAGCGAAACTGTTCATCAATATAGCGTTTAGCCTATTAAGTCTTGTTGATGATCGCTGATAGTTATAGTTGTTTACTTATGATCCCTGAAGACAAGTTTCACGTCAACAAACGTTCTACGATGAAGTCGAAGATCAAGCCAAAGAACCAGCGACAAGTCTACTAATGAACTGATGCGGATATCAGCGAAGACAAGACCTGTCCACTCAACTTGAAGTATCAAGTAGAAGACTTCAGCCATCGTTGAGCTTTGTCACTCGCTGATAAAGTACTGTTCAGTAATCGTTGATCATGAAGTTTCCTCTACAAGTTACTTTTGTCTTACCCCCTTGCACGCCTTCGTACGAAAAATGTCAGAAAGGACATCCCTTTTGTGCAGGATCGTACAACCAACTCTGATTCTACACTATACATCATGTGGCTACTAAGGTTGTCTACAAAGGTCAAACCATGCAACCAATCAACTGATGCCACGTGTAAAGTTGTACTGCTATGCATTAAATTCATGCAGTATATAAAGAGAACCCTATTTCAAAATGAAGTGCTCGACCGTCTTCTCTCTACTATCTTTGTGTTAGGATATTATTCGTAATTTCCTTATCACCTTTCTGTCTTAATTCTAGTGCAAGAAATTTAGTGTTCTCATAACTTGTTTAGATTACGCTTAGTCCTTAATTTTGTTCCGCAACAAGTTGTAAATTGTTTGATTATATCAATAAACAATTTAGAAAGTAAAAATCGTGTGTTTGTATTTAACCCCCCCCCCCCCTCTACAAACTTGTATAACCCTTCGGGACCAACAAGCTGATGTTGATATTGATGATGATTCTGATTCCGATCATGGTCCGGATGTTCACAAGATTCCACGACATATCGGCTCGATACCGCGTGTTGAGAGTTTCGATGCTGATTCCCCTTGGAACATCGGGACCTCAGGTGCAAATGAAGATATAAGGATGGACGAGGGAATGTCAGTTGAAAATGAAAATATAGTGAGCCGAGAGAGGGAAAGAAAAGAAATTGAAGAGAGTGAGACAGAGTCTACAAAAGTATTAACTAAAGACTCTACCCACACCGTGTCAAGCCGACTAGCCACAACTACTGTCAACGCGCGTTTGTCGACGTTGTACATTGAACAAGACATAGTGGGCCCAGTTATGCAATGCACAGCCCCTCCAAACCACTCACTAGCTTCTCTACAAACTAGTGTTTCATTCTCACAAGGGGATATAGCACAAACACTATCGACGACACACTCGGTGTCTGCTGGTATTAAAACAGATAGGCTACTGCCTCGGCCATCGACTTTATTTTCGCGCACGTTGAGTCTAGAGAATTTGAAAGCTCTTTCTTTCCTAGGACACGTGCTCCTGTCACTACTCAGGTAGGGACACAATCTGTTGGAAGCTTCCGTGCTCCAACCGGAACACCCCGAGTTAGGCCGCCATTCGTTGGTGCCTCGCGAGGACGGGGTGGAAGTTGTAACACCCAAAAAAAATTGGAAAACTGAATTTTGGACTTGCGGACGTCCGCATGGGTGCAAGGTCGGACGTCCGCGACAGCGCAGAAGTTTGCGGGTCGTCCGCGGAAGCAATCGAAAAAAATGGGGATTCGGACAGGTCAAGGCCGGACGTCCGCATGGGCTTCCAGTCGGACGTCCGCGATGTGTCTGATGAGATATTTTGGTTGCTTTTAAGACTTTTCCCTCTCTCTTCCCTCATTTCATTTCAAAACCCAAATCAGATTCCTCTCTCTCTCTCTCTCTCTAAACCGATACTCTCCCAAGAAAATCCTAAATCCTTCTGTTGATCCAAACCCTCAGTGATTTGATAATGACCCTCTCTTATATACTTAGTGAAAATTGTAAGTAAACAATATGTATCAGAGTTTCACTATCGCTGATAAATACTAAGATCTTACAGTACCGCTGATAGGAACTCTCGTTCTTTAGATTAAACATTCAGCGAACACTGTTCACCATAATACTCTGAGTTTGTTCAGTACTTATGGTGATCGCTGATAAGTTGGTTGTTTACTTATGATTCCTGAAGACAAGTTTCACGTTAACATAGGTTCTACGCTGAAGTCGAGGATCAAGCTCAAGAATCAGCGACAAGTCTCCTAATGAACTGATGCGGATCAGCGAAGACTCAGATTTGTCCACTCAACGTGAAGTATCAAGTACAAGACTTTAGCTATCGCTGAACTCTATCATTCGCTGACAAAGAATGATAGATCGCTGAATCAACGAAAAACTGATCATGAAATCCTCCGTACAAAGTACTTTTGTCATAACCACCCTTGCACGACTCTGTACGATATGTCAGAAAAAGAACCTCCTTATTGTCTGAATTCGTACAACCACTCTGATACTACACTGTTCAACATGCGGCTACTAAGGTTGTCAACAAAGGTCAATGACATGCAACCAATCAGCTGCTGCCACGTGTAAAGTGTAAACTGCAATGCATTAAATGAATGCAGTATATAAGAAGAAGAACTCACTTCATTTTGAAGTAACTTGCTAACTCTGGACAAGTTCATCCTTCTTATCTTGAGATAGGTTATTATTAGTAATTTCCTTCTCTTTCTTAGTGCAAGAAACTTAGTGTTCCAACTTGTTTAGATTTAGGTTTATCCTTAATCTTGTTTCCGCAACAAGCTGTAAATTGTTAATGATTTATCAATAAACAATTTAGAAAAGTAAAATTTGTGTGTTTGTATTCAACCCCCCCCCCCCCCTTCTACAAACTTGTATAGCCCTTCGGGACCAACAAGTGGTATCAGAGATAATTTCTGAAAATGGCTACCAACACAAACACAAATTATATCGACAATGGTTCTCTTGCAAAAGCCCCTAGATTCTCCAGAGATAATTTTAATATATGGAAAAATAGGATGACTCTCTTCCTATAAGGTGTAGACCCTACTATGCCTTATTATCTTGAAAACGGCCCATTCATTCCTATAAGAATTGATGCCGCAGTACCCGCCGCTGAGAATAGACCTGCTATTCCAGAAAGGCTGGTACCCAAAGAAGTTCATACATGGACTGACGAAGATAAGAAGAAAGTGGCTATCGACACAAAAGCCAGATCCATACTATCCATGGCTATTCCTGACGAAGTCTACCATTCCGTCATGAACCTGAAATCCTCAAAAGCCATGTGGGACACAATATGTGTTCAGTATGAAGGTACTGCTGAAGTCCAGGACTCTCGAAAGATCAACCTGGCAAGACAGTATGAAAGTTTCATTTGTGGTAAGAATGAGACTCTCTCTGAAGTTCACCAACGTTTTAATTGCTTAATAATAGATCTGAAAACTGTTGGTAAGGAATATTCTAACTTTGAAGTGCTGACAAAGTTTCTAGAATGTTTACCTGAAAGTTGGGACAGTTATTCTAAGTGTCTCAAGCTGTCAAAAGATCTAAGATCAATGACCCTTGCTACCTTATATGGCACGATGCTGAATCATGAGCAATCAAGCCATCTTAAGAAGAATCTTGTAAAAGATTCCAAAAGCACCCCTGTTGCTTTAATCTCAGAGGAACCCTCTACTCAGCGACCCTCGGTCACTATCACTGAGTTAGAGAGTAACTCTGAAGGGTCATCAGATTCTGACTCTTCAGATAATGATGAATCTTTGGCTCTCCTAACTAAAAAGTTCAGGAGATTCACCAAAAAGAAAATGTTCAGGAAGAACAAACCTCTTTCTATAACTGATAAGCCAAGATCATCAACTCCTGTTGATAAGGCTACTGCTACTTGTTTTAACTGCGAAAAGATTGGACATTTCGCTAACGAGTGCAGGTCTAAGAAAGTATCGAGAAACTCAGCGGTATCCCAAGAAATCCTTTATTCCCAGGAATAAAGATGACAAATATGCTAAGCTGAAAGAAAAGTATGCGAAGTTGAAAAGCTTCAAGAAGAAAGGGAAAGGCCTGATGGTTTACGATTGGGCTGCTTCTGAAGAAGAAGAATCGTCATCTGACTCTGAAGATGATGAAGCCAATCTGTGTCTTATGGCAAAGATTGAAGATGAGGAAGAAAGTTCAGACATTCCCTCTACTTCAACATCTGCAATTCAGGCTCAGAAGGGTATCTGGTATCTCGATAGCGGATGCTCTAGACACATGACTGGAAAGAAAAGCCTGCTCGTTGAATACACGGAAGAGAAGGGTCCCTCTGTGACTTTCGGTGGAAATGGAAAACGACATACCCGAGGGTTTGGTGTACTCTCTAATGGTACAACCACCTTCAGAAGAGTCGCATATGTTGAAGGGCTGAAGCATAATCTGTTAAGCATCAGTCAGCTTTGCGACAAGGATAACAAGGTAATCTTTACTAAGGAATCCTGCTTTGTCACTGACAAAAAGGAGAAGATAGCTCTCAGCGGTTATCGTTTGGAAAATGTTTATGTAATAAACATGGACTCAACCACCACTGAGAACTCCTGTTTCTTCTCAAAAGCCTCATCTGATGTCAACTGGCTATGGCATAAGAGGCTCTCTCATCTGAATTTCAAGACACTGAACACTCATTCTTCAAAAGAGTTAGTCACTGGTCTACCTCAACACTCATACGCCAAAGAGTCTTTATGTTCAGCGTGTGAAAAAGGAAAGCAGACCAAAGCAAGCTTTAAGTCAAAGCAAGTCTCCTCAATGTCATCTCCTCTACAACTACTCCATATGGATTTGTTTGGCCCTGTTAACAAACAATCCATTGCTGGAAAGAAATATACACTGGTAATAGTTGATGAATTCTCTCGCTATACATGGGTTATGTTTCTCCGTTCCAAGAGTGAAACCCCTGAAGAACTCATCACCTTTGTTCGGAAGATGGAAACCCTGAACAATTTGACCGTTCGCTCAATAAGGAGTGATCATGGGACTGAATTCAAAAACAGTTCTCTTGATTCCTTCTTTGAGAGTAAGGGTATTTCTCACAACTTTTCTTCAGTGAGAACACCGCAACAAAATGGAGTCGCTGAAAGAAGAAATAGAACAATTATTGAAGCTACACGTTAAATGCTCAGCGATTCTCACCTGCCTACTCAGTTTTGGGTAGAAGCTGTCAACACCGATTGTTTTACGCAAAATAGGTCGCTGATAGTCAAAAGATTTAATAAAATAGCCTATGAACTTTTTCATGGGAGAAAGCCTTCAATCAGCTTTCTTCACATCTTTGGATGTCAGTGTTTCATACTGAACAACATAGATGCCCTTGGAAAGTTTGATCCTAGGCTGATGATGGAATCTTTCTTGGATACTCCTCAGTCTCCAAAGCCTTCAGAGTCTTCAATCGAAGAAGATAAACTGTTGAAGAAACAATTCACGTCACGTTTGACGAATCTCGTTCATCGAACTCTAAACCGTCCGCTGATACTGAAGAACTGAATCAATGGATGTTTTCTCATCTTGGTGATTCGGAAGATATTCCCACTCCTCGGAAGATGATGGTCCTACTATCATTCCAAATATGCAGAATAGTGAAGCTGAAACATCATGGGTCTCAGCTGTTCCTATAAACACTATACCTGCTTCTGAACCCAATGTCTCAGACATTCCATCTACTTCTCAGCAATCAGGGAATATAATGACAACTGCATCCATTCCTCTCTTCGCTGATACTCCAGACATCGCTGAAGCTTCATCTTCAGCTCCTCCAGTTCAGGCTGAGTCAGCGTCTCATGCCCCGGCTCAGCGATGGACTATAAATCACCCAATTGATCAAATTCTTGGTGATCCAAACGCTGGTGTTCAGACTCGACGAAGTGCAGGTAATATATGTTTATTTGTTAACTTTATTTCTCTGACTAAACCAAAGAAAGTAGATGATGCCCTCAAAGATCCAAACTGGGTCAGCGCCATGCAAGAAGAGCTGACTGAATTCGAAAGAAACAAAGTTTGGAAACTTGTTCGAAGACCAACTGACAAAACAGTGATAGGCACTAAATGGGTCTATCGAAACAAGTTGGACGAACATGGAGCTGTTACCCGCAACAAGGCTCGTCTTGTTGCTCAGGGTTACAGACAAGAGGAAGGCATAGATTTGTAAAGCCCATATCCCGGTATGTCCCATATTACTTAAATAATCCTTTTCTCTGTTGTTTCCATAATTATAATTACTATCGGGTTTAATGGGAAAAGCTAGTCGCGTTAGGTGTTACGTCGAGGGGCCGTTTTGGATAATTATGAAACTTCAACTATAGGGACCATTTTCGCAATTCAGCTAAACCCATGCATGGGGTTCGGCCCACGAAGTGCAGTTTTTCCCCTCTCGTTTTCCTTGTTTGCGTATCACTCTAAGAAATGAAACCAAACCCTATTTTTCTCCCTCAAAAACTCACGGCCGAAACCCTCAATCCCGTCGCCGCTGCTGCTGTCGTCGGAAGCCGCCGCCACCACCATCGTCCGCCGGGGAGTTCGAGAGAGAATGGAGCAGGTGTTGTCGTGTGGCATCGTCGCAAGGTAAACGTTTCTGTGTTTTGTACAAAATCCAGTTCAGAACGTAGCATAGGCCAAATCGCCGTTTTATATCGATAGCTGCCGTTTTTCACTGTTCTGCGAACCATTCTTATAAAATCCGTATTTAAATGTAGAAAATCGCTAGGAGGTGTATTATATGTCCTTGGAACCCTAACTCAGAGTACTTTCTGGTTATGTATTTTAATTGAGGATTTTCTAGGTTTAAAGAGGTCGGATCAGGTCCCGAACAGACCTGTTTGGTTAGACCGAAAAGTCGTTTTAGTGACGGATTAAGTGTGCGTCGTATTTTAGGGTCCGGGTCTCGTGTTAATACTTTTTAACGTTCGTTTAGGTGTTGGGAAGTGATTTTGGATTGTGAAGCTTGAGTTACTGATTGTGAGCTAGGCGCGCTTACGAGGTGAGTTCTCTCACTATATTTAATATTGATTGTTTTACATTACTGTAGCTCGTGTGCGATAGCCTATTTATTGTGTTGTGGAACTAGATAGTGGGGTGTCTAGTTGATACTTTGTTGTCATGTTAACTCGGTGGGACCGAGGATCCGGCGGGGCCGGAGATTTTATACGCGGGTGGCGTAGAGACTCGGTGGGACCGGGGATTCGGCGGGGCCGGAGAAGTTATCATGGGGTCGGTGGGACCGACTTGTGCCTCTTAGGTGGGTGAGTGTGGATATGCATGTTTATGATTTGTTCGTAGACTTGTATGATTGTTTATGTGCAACTATCTGTTATAGGGGTAATGTGAAATAACTGTGTTATCTATGGTGGTTGAATTCACTAAGCTTCGTGCTTACCCTTTCCCAATAAATTGTGGTTTCAGGTACGAGTGGCTCTAAGGCGTGACGGGTACACACTGGCGCGCGGGATGAGCTGGCTATTATTAGTTTTATTTATTAACATTATTTCCGCTGGTTTCTGGTTACATGAACAATATTTATGATTTTGCAACTGATATGTTGGGATTATTTAATGGGTTTTATATACGAAATGTTTAAAAAAAATTAAATTCCTTGTAATTTTTGGGACGTTACAACTTGGTATCAGAGCACGGCTTGAGTGAATCAAACGCATTTCGGTGTGTTTGATCTCAAGTTTGCGGCTATAAAATTTTCTTTAAAGTTTTTGGGAAATAAAAAGAAGGGGAAAAACCCGTTGGAGAAACGGTGATCGAGGACGCAGTGTGTACAGTCAGCCGGAGCCAAAGGGAAAGGTACGGTACTTAGTGTATTTATCGCTCTCTAGATCACAAGGTATGCATGCTAGATTTCCTGTTGTTGACACTGTATCGTATGATAACTGCTTGCTAGTAGGAATCAATGCTAGTTATAGTGGGTTGTTAAGTGAAGGCCCTATAGGTTGTATGCAGTAAGAATCATATAGCCTTAGAATATTTGATTTAGTTCTATTGCGCAGCTCTTGTTTGAGTCCAACCGTTCTAGGATAGAATCTTGTATTCGAATGTCTATTTGATTCACGCTGCATGCGACTGGGTATTCGCGAGGCAACTCGTTATGGCTAACAGGGATTCCAATGTAGCAAGGGTAGTGGGATGAGATGAAATTCCTAGGGAGCTGGGAAGAGTGTTTACATATGGGTAGGTATGCTAGATTGCTTGGTGCTTAATACACTATATTGTATGATTGTTAATTGCTATTAGGAACTTATGCTAACTTTGATAGGTTGTTAAGCGAATGCACTATAAGTTGTATGCGGTAGGAACCGAATAGCCTTAGAATGTTGGATTTAGTTCTATTGCGCAGCTCTTGTTTGAGTCCAACCGTTGTAGGATAGAATCTTATATTCGAATGTCTATCTGGTTTCCACTGTATACGACTGTGCGTTTACGAGGCGACTCGTCAGGGTTAGTGGAGGTTCCGCCCTAGCAAGGGTAGTGGGGTATTATGTTTATTCCTAGGGAGCTAGGAAGAGTGTGTACATATGCTGGTGTGGGCATATGGGTATAGTTATCGGCGAGAAACTACTTGGGCGCTTCGGATGGAACTCGGAACGAGTGATGATAGGTGTGGAAGGTAGTAGTAGAGCTCCTACTATCGGAAACACAGGATCAATGCTCGAGTCGGGGAAAGTCACGAGGAATCCAAGGAGTTGAGCGTGAGCGTTGTTAGTGTGAATTATTATGTGCTAATAACTCGCTGTAATATTTACCCAGAATCGCCATCACAAGGAGGAACGACTATAGTAAACCTACTAGTACATGTGTGTACTTGTTTTGCTTTGATGGGATTATCGTTGGGGTAGTGTCGAAGGTTATAATTAGTAGTCGTTGGAATAAAAGGACGATTCTAGTATTAGTCACTTGGAGTGACGATGAGGATGATGTTTGTTTCGGGCCAAGATGGATGATTGTGCTAGAATCATAGGCTTATAGAGCCGACTTTGATTTGAGGAAGAATTGTAGGGATTATTTGACGTAATTTCCCATCTTGCCTAAGAGGTTTAAATGTCCGGATGACGTTAGTGGATCGGAGAGATTTGGAGGAGTAGGAGTCGAGGCGTAGAATGCCGACTGAGTAATGCACAAAGTTTGATTTTGAAATAGATTGTATTAACAAATCCTTGTGTTTCAAATCATTTATTGGATGGTGTTTTGGAATTTTGGGAAATGTTCAGCACACACACAAGATTTTGAAATATGGTTTTGAAAGTGTATGAAATCGTTTTATCACGGGAGTGCAAACTTTGTTAGAATTTGTCTCATTTCGTTATTTTTCCAATGGTTCTTTCGGATAAGATGATATCCGTGTTTTGTGGTATTTAAAATGTTGGGCAAGTGACTACGGCTTGTAACTTTAACATTGGAACTCCTCCACATATGTTAGAGTTGAGACGGAAAGTTACATTCTACGATGTCTGTATAAAGCTATTTGAGCTATTTGATTAAAATAGGTTTTGTTTTACGGCGTGTTGAGTCGTGTGGGTTTAATTTCACGAGGTGCATATCTTATTTGTTTATGTGACCATTTGGGGAAATCTTGGAAATCAATTTAAAGAACCCCACCTTTTGAGATTTTATGAGGTTTAGTCGATATTATCAAATGATGAAAACAGATTGGTTTTTATTTTCAAGTTTGAAACTTACACGAGACAGTTGTGTTTTAACAAAAGTATATTTGTAAACCGTTTCATCGTTTTGTATGACTAGCCGACGCGCGTAAGATTTGTTGGTGAACCCTGTGCCACGACAATTTATGTTGGAAAAAGAGGAATTTTGGGGTCAACTGTCGTGGAACTGATTTTGAAATTTGTGCACACTTCTGTCGCACCCGGTGTAAGGTCGAGCGGTTACTTTAAATACATGTCATGAGTCAATTCATACTAGAACCGCGACGGTTCATTTTCAAAGAAATTATTTAATTCGCTTTACGTTTTGTGAGTAAACTAGGCTGCAATGAAATGATTTTCAACATGATTTTCATATGTGGGACGAGCGTGTCCATTTTTTCTTAACTACCGACCTGGTAATAGTAGTTTTATTGCTTACGGTCTTTTTGAAATGAGAAATCTTGACGTTGAAAACATTTTTGTAATTGATTTTGTAAACCTTTGGGAAATGCGCTTTTAAGTGTTATGTGTCATTTTGAGAATTTTAAGGGTGTGAGTCCTTTTGGAAAGCTCTTTTGTTTAACCCGTGTTGAGTTTGGGACTAATGTTGATTTTAGAGTATTGCTTGCTTAAACTTTATTTAAACGCGTTTTTGACCGACTTATGGGTCTAGCAAGCGTGGAGCATTTTGCTCGGTTTCGACTTTGAGATAGTCGTGGGTCAATTGCACGGTTTTTAATGGCTCGATTCGAAGTTTTGTTGATGAGTTGTTTTGTTGCACAGTCTTGCACTTATTGCACGTTGCGTATTTACATGTTGGGTGAGTGAGTCATTCTGGGATAGGCATGTTGTTGGTAGACTGTTTTGCATTGGATCCTTGGTCATGTCAGTCAGTCATTGGTAATGGTCGGTTGAGTATTTCGGGGTGGGACCCCGGTATTCATGTGTTATGAGCTTGACTTTCCAGTAGGCACTGGGAGGATATAGTTTTGGGCACTGACCTGAGAGGTAGTTCCGATGTGCCGGGCCTTGAGACGTACCTGGGAGGTAGGCGTTAAGGCGTATCTTGATACAGTGTAACTAGGTTTCCTAGAGCGAGCGTGGAGAATAAGTAGACGGTGGAAGATTGGGTATTCCACACGTGTTGTTAGTGTAGACCGAATAGTGTCGGTTAAAGGGATGATGCCCTTTGTAATTAAGAGAACAAATGCGCAGTTACCTTTTTGAAGTAAGTAGTATATTAGGGCGTCGACTTTTGGGCTTGAGGCCAAACACCTTTAGTGTAATCGGAGAATCGTAACCGATTTTAAAATAATTATGGTGATGGTAGTAGTAACCCTGAAATGCTCACTTGTGATGAATGGTTATGGTGGAATGACCTTCGTGGGTGATTTTAAATTTACTGGTTTGATGATTCGTGTGAAATAAATTTTGGGAGTCTTTTAGAACTCGTGGAAGTTAATCGACAATTATTAGTAAGTATGATCGAATTTGAGTATCCTGTAGGGTATATTGGTGAGCACCTTTAGAATGGTTAGAGCTCGAAATTTGAGTCGGGATGTATGGATTATCTATGGTTTGGAGACAACCGAAGTCGGTTGATTAGGAATGAATCCAGTTGTTGGAGTGTTCTTCCGATCATATTTTCAGTGTCCTTGAAGGAGTTTTGCTAGTAAGAAAAGTATTCGAGAAATTCTTGACGGGGTGAGAAATTTAGATCCTAGTTGAGGAAAGTCCAGTGGCAACACAGAAAGGGCTCCGAGTGGACTTGGGAACCCGAGGTTGTGGGGTGGTAAAACTATCCGGAGCTATTTGCAGACGTAGACTTCGAGGACGAAGTCTAATTCAAGCGGGGGAGAGTTGTAAAGCCCATATCCCGGTATGTCCCATCTTACTTAAATAATCCTTTTCTCTGTTGTTTCCATAATTATAATTACTATCGGGTTTAATGGGAAAAGCTAGTCGCGTTAGGTGTTACGTCGAGGGGCCGTTTTGGATAATTGTGAAACTTCAACTACAGGGACCATTTTCGCAATTCAGCTAAACCCATGCATGGGGTTCGGCCCACGAAGTGCAGTGTTTCCCCTCTCGTTTTCCTTGTTTGCGTATCACTCTAAGAAAAGAAACCAAACCCTATTTTTCTCCCTCAAAAACTCACAGCCGAAACCCTCAATCCCGTCGTCGCTGCTGCTGTCGTCGGAAGCCGCCGCCACCACCATCGTCCGCCGGGGAGTTCGAGAGAGAATGGAGCAGGTGTTGTCGTGTGGCATCGTCGCAAGGTAAACCTTTAACCTCGTTGTTCTTTCTTGTTTTTTTGCCGCCGGCGACTCTGCACCACCACCGCTGCCGCCGCATGCGGCCTTGGCCGCTGCAGACGGTAGCCGCCGTGGACCACCGCGAGCGGTTGCGCGTAGTGTGTGTGTGTGCCCTCGTTTAAGGGAGGTGGACAGCCGAAAGTGGTGGAGGAGAGGGGTGGTTTGATGATCGAAGGGGGAGTGTTCACGTTACGGTCGCCGCCGGGGAACCGCCGTCGTCGCCGCCGTGCCCCGCTGCCGGAGGTGGCAGTGGGTAGTGCCCGTGGCGGAACCCTAAAACTACCTCTAGCCGTAACCCTAAACCTCTGTAGCGGAACCCGTAACCGAACGCGTAAACCGTTGTATAAAGTTATCATTTTATGTAAAAAACTGCAGTTTCTGTCCCTGTCTTGCGTTAACCATAAATCTTTACTCGTAACTCGGATTGGGGTGAAACCGGTGCCAAAAGTTCCCTTTCCGAGTCTAGTAACCTTTCTGTGTTTTGTACAAAATCCAGTTCGGAACGTAGCATAGACCAAATCGCCGTTTTATATCGATAGCTGCTGTTTTTCACTGTTCTGCGAACCATTCTTATAAAATCCGTATTTAAATGTAGAAAAATCGCTAGGAGGTGTATTATATGTCCTTGGAACCCTAACTCAGAGTACTTTCTGGTTATGTATTTTAATTGAGGATTTTCTGGGTTTAAAGAGGTCGGATCAGGTCCCGAACAGACCTGTTGGGTTAGACCGAAAAGTCGTTTTAGTGACGGATTAAGTGTGCGTCGTATTTTAGGGTCCGGGTCTCGTGTTAATACTTTTTAACGTTCGTTTAGGTGTTGGGAAGTGATTTTGGATTGTGAAGCTTGAGTTACTGATTGTGAGCTAGGCGCGCTTACGAGGTGAGTTCTCTCACTATATTTAATATTGGTTGTTTTACATTACTGTAGCTCGTGTGCGATAGCCTATTTATTGTGTTGTGGAACTAGATAGTGGGGTGTCTAGTTGATACTTTGTTGTCATGTTAACTCGGTGGGACCGAGGATCCGGCGGGGCTGGAGATTTTATACGTGGGTGGCGTAGAGACTCGGTGGGACCGAGGATTCGGCGGGGCCGGAGATGTTATCATGGGGTCGGTGGGACCGACTTGTGCCTCTTAGGTGGGTGAGTGTGGATATGCATGTTTATGATTTGTTCGTAGACTTGTATGATTGTTTATGTGCAACTATCTGTTATAGGGGTAATGTGAAATAACTGTGTTATCTATGGTGGTTGAATTCACTAAGATTCGTGCTTACCCTTTCCCAATAAATTGTGGTTTCAGGTACGAGTGGCTCTAAGGCGTGACGGGTACACACTGGCGCGCGGGGTGAGCTGGCTATTATTAGTTTTATTTATTAACATTATTTCCGCTGGTTTCTGGTTTCTGGTTACATGAACAATATTTATGATTTTGCAACTGATATGTTGGGATTATTTAATGGGTTTTATATACGAAATGTTTAAAAAAAATTAAATTCCTTGTAATTTTTGGGACGTTACAAGATTATGACGAAACATTTGCTCCAGTAGCAAGACTAGAATCTATTCGTCTATTCTTAGCATATGTTGTACACAAAGACTTCAAAGTATATCAGATGGATGTTAAGTCAGCGTTTCTAAATGGAAAGCTGAATGAAGAAGTCTATGTGGAACAACCTCCAGGATTCTCAGATCCTAAGCGTCCAGGTTATGTTTATAAACTGGATAAGGCACTTTATGGCTTAAAGCAAGCTCCACGTGTATGGTATGACACACTTTCTACTTATCTCCATATTGAAAAATTTGAGCGAGGTAAAATCGACAAAACTCTATTTTTCAGGAAAGTAAAAGGTCATATCATTCTTGTTCAGATATATGTTGATGACATTATATTTGGCTCTACTAACTCTGATCTTTGTACTCGTTTCGCTGATAGAATGAAAGATGAGTATAAAATGAGCATGATGGGTGAACTAACATATTTCCTTGGTCTTCAGATAAAGCAAAATGAAAAAGGAACTTTCATTAATCAGGGAAAGTATGTTAAAGATATGCTGAAGAAATTTGACTTAACTGAAAGTTCAGCTATGAAAACCCCTATGGCACCACTGCTGACACTTGATAAGGATACTAAGGGTATTCCTGTAAATGTCACGCTGTACCGTGGGATGATCGGCTCTCTTTTGTATCTTACAGCTAGCCGACCCGATATTATGTATGCAACATGTTTGTGTGCACGATATCAAGCTGAACCTAAGATATCTCATATGAAAGCTGTAAAGCGAATTTTTCGATATCTTAAGGGTACAGCGAATCTAGGTCTTTGGTATCCCAAAGACTCATGATTCGATCTAATCGCCTATTCAGATAGTCATTTTGCAGGTTGCAGAATGGATAGGAAAAGCACCACAGGAGGATGTCAGCTCCTGGGTGGAAAGCTGGTAAGTTGGACAAGTAAAAAGCAAAAACTCAGTGTCCACCTCCACAGCTGAAGCTGAGTATGTAGCCGCTGGAAGCTGTTGTTCTCAGGTCTTGTGGATGAGAAATCAACTACTGGACTATGACCTTCAGCTCTCAAATATTCCAATCTATTGCGACAGCACAAGTGCCATCGCTATAGCCAACAATCCAGTGCTACACTCAAAGACAAAACACATCGAAATCAGGTATCACTTTATCAGAGATCATGTGATGAATGGTGATATAGAACTTCACTTTATCCCAACTGATTATCAGTTATCTGATCTGTTCACCAAACCTCTTGATGAGACAAGGTTCAACTTTCTCATCAGCGAGATTGGAATGCTGAACTTTGAAGAGTAAAATCTTCAGCGGTTCACATTTGATCAGCGATAAGATAAAATCAACTTGTATAACCCATTCTATCATTTTCTCTCTGAATAAACTTGATTCACTGATATCAATGTATGTGTTCTCTCTCTGACAAAATGCATAAAAATGCATGATTTCAAAATAAATTACATCGCTGAATATCTCTTCCTTATCAGCGATACTTTGAAATTTCTAAAACCAACACTGATATTTCTATTCAGTGCTTCATGTTTTTCTAAAGTGTCCCTGAGTTTTCAAAACGTCAGAGACATCCAAGAATATGAAAGGACAGTTGTGACGTCATTAAAACGGATAAGCCCTGGAACGTTCTTCTTTCTGACACACGTTTGCACGTTTCGTTTACTCGCCAATCAAATGCAAACACGTGTCCGTGTCATGATGAAAATCTTTTCCCGCTCAAGATTTTCTCTTTCTAATCTCTCTATATAAACAATTTCTTGGTTTATATTTTCCTTTTACGCGATCTTCTCCTCTAAGCAAAGAAAGGATTCACTGTTGCATTTTGCTCTCGAATTTTTCAAGAACAACTATTCATCTTCTTCAAACATCAAAGGTTAATATGTTCTTATTATTTACCAAATGCAAATAACTTGTTTCTGATCTTCTCTTTGTTTTAACAAGATCAAACAAAAGAACTTCTTAAAAATGAAATCATTTTCTTTCATGGTTTTATGAACACAACCATTTCATGGTTGTTCTTCAAGTTTAAATGCAAAAATCTTAAACTTGTTCTTCATTCGTTTTTCCAGAATCCCAATCTTCAAAGGAAACTGGAAAACAAGATTTTTTTTGGGTTTTCATTTCGTTTTTCAAAAACAAGAAAAACCCTAATCTTCATTAAGACATTTTGTCTGAATGAAATGGACAAAATTCGAACCATCTTATTGGAAAATCTTTCCACATTAAGATTATTCTTATTTGTTAATCTTTGGTTGAACTGATAATACAGAAAATGGCATCTTCTGACATTCCCAAGAACACCATCGCTGAGAATACTGTTGCTGATGATACTGCTAAGGAAGTGGAAATTCTCAAGGCTCCTCAGGTCAAGTTCTCTCTTGACAAACTGGATTGGACAAAGATAAATAACCTCTATGTGCTTCTCGAGTTTCCTCCTCGAAAGCAAGTTATACATCTAGATGATGCTGTAAACTTCCTAAAGAACTGCTCCATCTTTACAGCCCTGACCATAACACCTCCTGCACATCAGCTTTTGCTATCCCAATTCTGGTACTCCGCCAGACATTCTCAGCTACCATCAGCCAAAGACCCCTAAAAAACAATTGATTGCATCCTCTGCGATATCGAATATGGCACTATGAAGATTACACCTGCCATCATTCGCAAAGCCCTGAACCTTCCCTTGGCCACCAAAGAAAAACCTTTTGTTCCTCTCCCTGACCCCAAGAAAAACTCAGACAGGGAAGCCATCATTGCATTCTTCGATGCAATGGGCTATGTATGGGAAACTGGAAGGGACATGAAGCCCGAGAAGAAGCTGACCATTATCAAGAAATCGAAAATGCCCAGCGAGATGAATTTCATCTTCGCCCATGTGATCAGCTGTATAACTGCCAAGACCGGCTCCTCTGACCAAGCCGCTAAGCCTCAGCAAGCAATGGGATATGCACTGCTGAAAGGTCTACATAAAGACTGGGAATCGATTATCTATGATGACCTGATACTCAGAGTGGACTCCGTCGCTGACAGATCTCCATGGGTTCCCTATCCTCGATTCATCAGCGCCATATTCCAAAAAGGCGTGAAGGACAACTACCCATCAGAGGGGGACCTGAAACTCTCTCAGGTCGGCCCTAAGATTCTCGACTTCAAGTCGATGGAAAATGAGGTACGTCTTTCTACTCTTCTAACTCTTCTAAACCCCACTTCTTCTACTTCTGCAGCTCCTTCAGCGGACAAACCCACCGCTGATAGCCCAGCTGCAACCACCATTCCTTCTCTAAAAAGGAAACATTCTGACACCCAACTTGGTTCCAAAAGAACTAAGAAACCCGAGGAGCAACCCCAGCAATCTATTACTAAAGACTCCTCAGCTCCTCTTGATGGGCTGAAGGAAAGTTTAGTGGTACGCTCTGCCACAGCTGAACAAGCCACCCACTCTATCCCGACTTCAGCGTCTCCAAACGCTGAGGTTACAAACTTGGAATCTACCCAACCTCCTTCAGTCTCTCAAAAGATTGATGAAGTGTTTCTCAGCGAATCCAACGTTGAACTCAGTAACCAACCTCCATTCTTATCCTTCGCTTCTCTCTCTACTCATTTGGACTCAACTCCAGTTATCACTGAAGCACCTGTCATTCCTCCAGAAGCTAAAGAAAATACTCTTCAAGGAGTGATGCGCATAGGACCTGCAGAGATGACCATACGTCCACACACTTTGGCTGACGATATGGAACTTTACTCAGGAACCCGAGATTTTGATGAATTCACCAATCCTCCTGCAGGTACACACCAGCCCCTATACACTGTAACTAAACCCCAAACTTCTGAGCTTTCCTCTGTTCACAAGTTCTTATATGTTACAGGTCCTAATTTGAGAGACATCAACGCCTCTCTGAAGACAATAGACACGACGCTGACAGGTCTCACATCTACTCTTTCCGGCAACTCTTCAGCTGTAACAAATGTTGGAGAGAATCTTACAAAGCTGAAAACTATCGTCGAAAAGAATGCCTCCAAAGCTGATTTGGAGAAGGTTGACAAATCATTCACCGACTTTGCCAAGGTTCTCTCTGACATCTACACCGTCTACCTTGACATCAAAAAGTCAGTTGACACCATGTCCAGCGAAGTCACAACGCTGAAGACATCGGTTGGCATACTCGAAGGTGACATGTCTGCTGTAAAGACTGATGTCAACTCCGTCAAGACTGACATGAGTTCTGTGAAGGCTGATGTAAATACGATGAAGAATGACATCACTTCTATGAACACTTTGTTGCAGCAGATCCTGACCAACACGACCGCCCCTGCACCTGCCCCTGCACCTCCATCTTTTACTACGGCGGATCGTGCTGAACTCGTGAAGATCAATCCTGGTATTTCTGGCATAGAAAACAGATTATCAGCGATTGCAATCTGTGTGGGGATCCCTGGCTAAGAAGACAGGGAAACCATACGAGCTGCTGAATCTTCTCATTCCTCCCCAAGTCATCATGAAAAAGAGGGGGAGAAGAGCGCTGAAGACCTTTCCCATGATGAATCTATCAGGGGAGAGAAGATTGAAGACCTCACCTTTACTGAAGGTGAGAAGACAACTGAAGCAGCTGTTGGACCTCAGGAAGATGAACACCCTGAGGGAACCGAGAAGCTTACCTCTGTATCTGAGGGGGAGCAACTCGAAGAAGAAGCTGAAGAAACTGAGTCTGAAGCTGAAGATGAAGAAGCCATCGACTTATTTGATGATGAACCATCCTCTTCTCCAAAGAATGATGATGATGAAGATGATGATGATGATGACTCTTTTATCGTAAAGCCTGATCAGAGATCTAAAGCTCTTAAAGGTATTCTGATAAATGAACCTACAGGGGAGCGGACAAAGACAAAGCTATCAGCATCTGAAGCTGACAAGAGCAAAGGAAAAAGTGTCGCTGAAAATGAAAATCTGATGATCTTGCTTAAAAAGCCGGTTTGTCAGGTGCATTAACCTCTTCCTTACTCCACATCCCTCCTCTATACACTATCAGTTCTACTCTCTCCAAATCTCCATACACTTTATCCCACTCTTTCTCTATCTCTGTTCTACCCATGTTCTTACCTATAAGATCGTTGTGTTTCAGCTAGTGCTCTCCCCTGTTTGAGGATATCGCTGAAGTTCCTACAGCTGCGACTTCACCAACAATAATCCCAGCTCCCAACGCTGAAGAAATAATCCCGGTCTTAGATTTGATCTCTGAGACTGATGAACCTGAAGAACAGATGCTCTCTCACAAAAACAGACCTTCCTTGGCTCCTCAAAAGCTAGGTGAAGAGGAACAAGAAAAGAGAGATGAAATGATCAAGAGACTCGAAGATCAGCGAATCATTCTGAAGCGTGATCAACTTCCTTCCGTTCCTCCAAAGTTCAGAGTTTCCCAAAAGGAATACAAGGAACACCTCAGAGCTGAATGCCTAATCGCTGAAAGAAAGGAAGCTGAAGAAAAAGACAGAGAATACGCCATCCAACTTACTCAACGATCAATAAAAGACCCCAAGCTGAAAAGAGTTCCCATTGACGTTCAACGTCAGCTATGGGATGATGCTCAAAAGATCGTTAGAGAAAAGACTAAGGTCTCTGATACGACTTTGGAATGGGCTAAACAAATGCTGACTTATCGATCTAGACCATCCAAAATCATCAAAGTAAACACAAGAGGAAGACTGTACGCAGACGTTCCTGTTGTTGAAGTAGATGTCTACAGAGAAGACAAGACCAAGCAAACCTTCTATGCTGCTACCTTAGAAACGTTTGGTCTCTCTGAATGGTTAGAAACGAAATTAGCCATTCAGGGATCGCGCTCAAAGTTCAAAAGCCATGTCGAGAAGATCTTAAACAAACAAATCGACCTGGTTTCCTCTGCTGTGGATATTCCTCCTTCTACTCTTCTTCCTAAACAAAGAAAAGTCTCTGCTAAGGAAAAGAAAGTCTCAGACTCAGGTCCTCAAATACGTAATGAAACAGGTATTGGTTTCTCTCGTGCTGAAGTTCTTGGCCCTGATGCTGATCTCTCAGCGCTTGACACCTCCCTACCACCTGGAGAAATCATCACTTTCTAGACTACTATGGAAATCATCACTTTCAACGTATCTCTGAGCTCCACATCGCTCCCATCGAACAACTCAGAGATCTCATACACTGGTGTGAAGTCAGACGCGACATCAAAGGTAGACACCTGAAGCCCTTGATTTTTGAAGAAGCTCTGAAGAAAAAGAATCAAGGAGTAGATGTCCCTGACTGGATGATTCCCACATCAAAGACCCTCGATGAACTACTCATCAAGGAAGAACCTTTTGACGGATAGGATCGCCTTGTAATTCTTTCTATCCTTATCTGTCTACATCTTTTGTACTTGTAATTTTATTCGCTGTACTTGTAATTTTTCCACTTCCCTCTGTAATCTTTACACGGTTTAAAGAAAAATTTCAGCGAATGTACTTTACTCCATCAGTACAGAAAAGATCCCAGAAAACAGTAAAAGGGACAAATATTTTATGAGTTCTTTTTATCCTTTTGTTTTCATTAAAATAGCAATTTTCTCTATTGCTATGTCATAATCAAATAGGGGGAGATTGTTGATCCAAACCCTCAGTGATTTGATAATGACCCTCTCTTATATACTTAGTGAAAATTATAAGTAAACAATATGTATCAGAGTTTCACTATCGCTGATAAATACTAATATCTTACAGTACCGCTGATAGGAACTCTTGCTCTTTAGATTAAACATTCAGCGAACACTGTTCACCATAAATACTCTAAGTCTGTTCAGTACTTATGGTGATCGCTGATAAGTTAGTTGTTTACTTATGATCCCTGAAGACAAGTTTCACGTCAACATAGGTTATACGCTGAAGTCGAAGATCAAGCTCAAGAACCAGCGACAAGTCTCCTAATGAACTGATGCGGATCAGTGAAGACTCAGATTTGTCCACTCAACGTGAAGTATCAAGTACAAGACTTTAGCTATCGCTGAACTCTATCATTCGCTGACAAAGAATGATAGATCGCTGAATCAACGAAAAGCTGATCATGAAGTCCTCCGTACAAAGTACTTTTGTCTTAACCACCCTTGCACGACTCTGTACGATATGTCAGAAAAAGAACCTCCTTATTGTCTGAATTCGTACAACCACTCTGATACTACACTGTTCAACATGCGGCTACTAAGGTTGTCAACAAAGGTCAATGACATACAACCAATTAGCTGCTGCCACATTAAAAGTGTAAACTGCAATGCATTAAATGCATGCAGTATATAAGAAGAAGAACTCACTTTATTTTGAAGTAACTTGCTAACTCTGGACAAGTTCATCCTTCTTATCTTGAGATAGGTTATTATTAGTAATTTCGTTCTCTTTCTTAGTGCAAGAAACTTAGTGTTCCAACTTGTTTACATTTAGGTTTATCCTTAATCTTGTTTCCGCAACAAGCTGTAAATTGTTAATGATTTATCAATAAACAATTTAGAAAAGTAAAATCTGTGTGTTTGTATTCAACCCCCCCCCCCCCCTTCTACAAACTTGTATAGCCCTTCGGGACCAACACCTTCCTTTTCAACTTTATCTTCTCCACTCAAATCAAACCCATTTCCACCATTGTTGAAGATATGGAAGCTTGAAGCTTTTGTGGAGACTAGGAGATTCTATTTGGAGGATTCAAGTGATGAAGGTAATCTCTCTCTACCCAAAAGCTAGGGTTTTGTTGATTTCATCTTCCATTTATACCGTGGGCTTTATTGGTGTAATTTTGGTTATGCTTGGTTAAGGGAAACCTTCTCCTTGTTCATCTATGAAATTAGGGTTTTGGTATAAGTTGAGATCTTAATGTAAAATGTTTAGGGAATGATTCTTTATGGTTGGATGTGAATATTTATGTATGGAAACTTATGGATTTAGGTTTTTGGAAAATTTGGCTTGAAGATTCAAGTTTCTTCAAAGGAGCTTACGTTTGGGGAAATTCTAGATTTAGCATAAATCTAGCAAGGTGAATTCAAGTTGATTTGCGAAAACGTTGTACATGCCAAAAATGTTATTTTCCAAGTATTTGTGTGTTTACTTAAAATTATCAATTGTTGAGTTATTTGGTAAGTTTGACCCTTTTAAAGTGTTTAACTTTATAAAGTTTGTAAAACACCCATATTTGGGATTTTGGGATATTTTGATGTGTAGAAATCATAAATATGTCCTTAAATGATTTATTGCTCAAATGGAGATTATTCAATGGTTTAATCATGTTGGTATAATCGATTTTACAAACCATTTGGGAAAATGCACTTTTTAGTGTCATTAGTCATTTTGAGAATTATAAGGGTATGAGTCCATTTGGTGAAACCCTTTGTTTTAACCTGCGTAGAGTTTTGGGTTAATGATGATTTTGTGTCATATGTTTACCTCAACGATGCCTAAATGCATTTTGTATTATGAGGACCGTTATTTATGGGTCTAATGGGTTTTGAGCATTTTCCTCGTTTTTAACTATAAGGAAGTCTTGGGGACATTTTGTCCGGTTTTGATGGCTCAATGTGGAGTCTTATTTATGGTTTGCATTTATTGCAACATATTGCATATTATGGCACATTGTTGATATTTACATGCTCGGGTGCTTTAGTCATTCTCGGATGGGCATGTTATTGTAGGTTGTGTTGCATTGGATCCATAGGCACGTAAGTCAGTCTTTATTTGACGCTTTGCAGGGTGTTGCGGGATTTGACCCGGGCCCCATGTTTTATGACCTTTACATTGCAAGGGTACACTAGGAGGGCTGAGTTCGGTTGTGCTATCACGATTGATGGGCTTTTGGGACCTCCGCCATGTTGGGACAATGCCATGGTTGTTACCCCACATGGGTGTTGTGCTATCAGGGCTGAGTCCGGTTGTGCTATCATGGTCTACTGGGTGTTGCGGGATTGTACCGGGCCCCATGTTTTATGAACTCTACTTTTTAATGGTACACTAGGAGGGCTGAGTCTGGTTGAGCTGTCAGGTATGATTGACGGGCGTTTATAACCTTCGCCATGTCGGGGCAATGTCGTGGTTGTATCCCCTCTTGTGCCTAGCCTTTGGTGGTATTCATGTTAATATTCCGCTAAGGTCAGCTGTCTCTTTGGGTGTATCTTGAAAGGAGTCGTATGGGACACTTGGGCTTTTATGTCGTGAAGTGTCGTACGATTAACATTGTATGAGTGGCATACTTTTGTGTTCCTTCACTCTCAATAAATACGGGTCTCCCCCGTTGTCGGCCAACATTATTTTGGATACTATAATGTCCTTGGTTTTATTATCGTTGGTCTTGTGTGATTGATAGCAATTGATGACTTTAATATTGGATTTCCCTCCATGTATATTAAAGTTGGAATGAAGCAGGTCATTTCCATATTTATGGTATTTGGACTTCATTACATTTTACGTTTGCGTGAGTATTGGTTCGTATCATGTTTTTGGTGAAATATTATATTTATATGGACTATTCTTCCATGATTTATGGGTTGAGTGTTGTGTCATCAACCGTGTTTGAAGGTTTCGCATAATATGGATTTACTCACGTTTTGAGTGAGTTGGGATTGGAATTCATTTTGGAAAACGCTTTATACATTTTGGGAACTTCTCATGGATTTTGGGTGCGTTGGAAAATGAGTCATTTACATCCTTCTCATAAACTCTTTTGGAAATCATGATCTATGTCGTAAACTTTCATTCAAGAATTATTTAAATCATGTTATAAACTATTGAACTCACTAGACATTAGCCTAACCCATTTTATTTGTTGGCATGTGCAACAGTTTCAGGTTGGGAGTAGTTCTAGTGACATTGTGAAAGGTCGAGTGCTAGTAGTGTGCTCGAGAGGTGAATTGATTAAGTGAAGTCTTCCACATTGATCTTTGGGATTAGCAACTTGTACTTGGGTTAAGTAACACCCAATGTGGTTTTAGTCTTTGTAATGAAATTTGGATCATAACTTGTTGAGGTTAATCATAGACTTTAAATTGAGGTATTCCCCGTATTGTTTTATAGGAAGACTCCTATTATTAAGATGTATTATCGAAAATTTTATTTAGTTGCTCTTTTCCAATTCGAGGGTGTTACAAGTTGGTATCAGAGCATAAGTTTGAGAGAATTAGGTGTTGATTTTTGGATACCTAGACTCAAACTAGCGTTCTTTTAAGTAAACGATAGTGAAATTTCACCATTAAACACATTCAGATAGGATGTTTTAAGGTCGATGGAGTCGTTAGAAACGAGAATCGCATCAAGAGTAGCAAGGATAATCATGTACGGTACGTTTATAATGACACCTGGCTAGTGTCATGGTGAACTTACTAGTTATATGTGCATACTTGAACTACTTTAATGTGATGACCGTTGGGGTAGTGAAGAAGTTTCTAAGCAAATAGTCGTTGAAAGCGATTGACGATTTTAGCATTAGTCACTTAGAGTGACAATAAGCATGATAATTGTATTAAGTGGACCATTTCGGGTAGAAGTTGACGAGTGGATTAGAACCATAGGCTTATTGAATCGACCTTACTTCGAGGAGAAGCTGTAAAGTGAATCGATATAACTTTCAACTTGTTTTAATATGTTTGAGTATCCGGATGACAATAGTGGACCAGAGGAACTTGGAGGAATGTGGTTTGAGACGTTGAGTGCCGACTAGATTCATGCACAAAATTTATTTTTAAAAATAAATTGCATCAGTTATTTCTTGTGTTTCAAATCCTTATGTGGATTGTGTTATAAAATCTCGGAAAACGTTTATCACGCACAAGATTTTAAATCATGGTTTGGAACATGCATGAACTCATTTTATTGCGGGAAATTGCAAACTTTGTGATTTGCTTTATTTTTGTTGTTGTCCAACGTTACTTTCGGATACAGTGGTATCCATGTTTTAATGTTGATTGAGGTGTTGGACGAATGACTACGGCTTATGACCTTAACATTGGATCTCCTCCACATATGTCAAGGTTTGGACGAAAAGTTATCTTCCATTATGTCTATGTCAAGCTTTATTGAAAATTTTATTTAATGCGAGTTCGGTTGAACAATGTTGTTTATATGGTATTACAACAAAAAGGGAATTTTCGGAATTTTGACACTCGAAGTCATGATTTTTTCTTTATGCAATTCAATTTCTGGAGACGAAAGGTTTGGCGTCATTTGGTTGATTTGAGGCCATTGAGCCCATTGAGTTTCATGGAGTTTTGGTTTTACGACGTTTTGTGTCGCATAAGTGCAATTTCGTAATGTGCATACTCCATTTATTATGTGAGCATTTATGAGTTATGATGGGCATTTTGTCCCATTCGGGTTTTGTTGAGAAATATTATTTTATGCTATAAGACGACCAAAAAGGGATGAGTTTTGGAACTTAGGTGTCGCGTAATTTCTCTTTCAAAGATTTGTGTTAGCATATTTTGTTGCAATTTATTCAATGTACGGATTGATTTATACGTGGCGTGAGTAATGCATGAAAGAACATACTAATTGTATTTCTTAACGATTTGCTTTGTACGTTTTTGATTAAATGATTATTTTATTATCATTTCACGCAAATGCATTATGTTGACCTAGGGGTATGCATAACTTGGTAGACACTCATCCTCGACACTTTGATAAATAAATAATGTGTTTTAATGAGTTATTGCATAAATGGAGATCATTTGGTCAAAATAGGTTTTAGGATTGTAAGGTTTATGCACGGTTTACGATACGGTACAATTTGAAAACACGAAGGTGTGAGTCGTTGACATTTGGTCAATTTTGGCTTGATGAACATTTTGGAAAATTGCAAACCTTTTTGGTTTAGTTTTGAGAAAACACATTAAGGTGTGTGAGTCTTATCAAAGAGGTTTTGCTCATATGTCATTATATGACCAAATGAGAAAATTTTGAAATTGATTTAAAAAAATTCATCTTCTGAAATTTCATATGAGCCATCTGATGCATGTTATTTCAATTCAAGAAAACTACTAAGAAAGTGTTACGAGTTTGCATGCATACTCCAATTTGAGATTTCCTTGATTTAATCGAGTTCTTCGAATGATGAAAACGTATTGATTTTTGTCTTTAAACTTGGAACTGACACAAATCATTTTATGTTTTAACCAAAGTATATTTATGAATCGTTTCACCGTTTTAGTGAAAGAAACCGACGCGTTCATGTTTTGTGGGTGAACTTGTTTCCATGTCATTTTATGGTTAAAGAAGGAATTTTTGGAGTCGGATGTCGTTTAAACTTTTTTTGGAGTACGTACAAATCTTTTCGTTGCACACTATTTAAAGTAGGAAGTTACCTTATGTGCATGACATAAATCAATCCATGCTAGAACTGTAGCGGTTCATTTCAAACAGTTGTTTAGAATGCTTTTGCGTTTTGTTAATAACCTGAATTACGGTGAAATTGTTTTCAATACGAGTTTCATACGTGGAACGAGCGTGTCCATTTTTGCGCAACTACCGAGTAGATAGTAGTAGCTTTTATACGTACGATTAATTTGATATGAAAACCTTTGTGTTGAAATTTTCTATAAAAGTTTTCGATTGGCATATTTGTTAAGTACTTCACTTGAAAAACCTAGAACTCATTAGAACCTTGGAAAGGTTAAGTAACCCCAGTTAAGAGTAAGCGTGTGGAACTTCGACAGTGGAAGGATGGGTATTTTAACGCGTGTTGGTACCGTAGGCCAAGTAGTGCTGTTTGTAGAGTCGGCGTATTTTTGTAACTGGAAGGTTAGACTCGTGGTATTTACTGTTAATGTGGGTGGTAATTGTCTTGTTGGCAACCTTGTTATGGGTCTTAGTCAATTTTCGCATAAAGGACGTGTAGGACCTTATGGACACCATATTGATAACCTTGGTTTTGTGGGAATGCTCGGCGAACGGAGCTCGTGTGTGGAGTTCTGTTAGAGTTCAAAACTTGGTGGTGTAACTAGGTGTCAACCTTTTTGGGTTCGAGGTCAAGAACCGTTAGCGTATTTGCATTGTTGTAGTCCAATCTTAAGGTACGATCGTATCGCTTGTAGCGATTTTAAGAAGTTCAGATTGTAATAAGTGGAGTTAGTAGAATGACTTTCCTTGTGTGGTAAAGGAATTTGCCGATTTAATGATTAATATTTGGACGGATTCTTGGAGTTGTATAATCGAAGGGTCAGTGACGACCGCAGGTTTTGGAGTCTATTAGGGATCGTTAGAATTAAGCGACAGTCAGCAGTGGGAGTAATTAGGTTTGGAGAGAAAATTTAAGAACATGGGGATGTGGATTGATTAGGAGTTTGAATCTACCATTGGGGAAGTATGGAGCACCTAAGGTTGGGAGACAACCGAAGTCGTCTGGTTGGGAGTTACTCCAGTGGATGGAGCGTTCACCCGGACATAAGTATAATGTACCCGAGAGGGCATCGTTGGTAAGGGTTTGCTTGAGGTTGTGTCTGCATGGGGAATTCGGTTTTCAGTTGGGAGCTAATGGAACGGGGAAGGTGTTGAGTTAGATAGCCTTTGGTTGTAAGGATCTAGATTTCGAGGACGAAATCATTCTATGGTTGGGAGGATTGTAACACCCAAAAAAAATTGGAAAACTGAATTTTGGACTTGCGGACGTCCGCATAGGCGCAAGGCCGGACGTCCGTGACAGCGCGGAAGTCCGCGGATCGTCCGCGGAAGCAATTGAGAAAAATGGGGATTCAGACAGGTCAAGGCCGGATGTCCGCATGGGCTTCCAGCCGGACATCCGCGATGTGTCTGGTGAGATATTTTGGTTGCTTTTAAGACGTTTCCCTCTCTCTCTTCCCTCATTTCATTTCAAAACCCAAATTAGTTTCCTCTCTCTCTCTCTCTAAACCGATTCTCTCCCAAGAAAACCCTAAATACTTCCGTCTCTTCTTCATCTTCTCCACTCAAACCAAACCCATTTCCACCATTGTTGAAGATATGGAAGCTTGAAGCTTTTGTGGAGACTAGGAGCTTCTATTTTGGAGGATTCAAGTGATGAAGGTAATCTCTCTCTACCCAAAAGCTAGGGTTTTGTTGATTTCATCTTCCATTTCTACTGTGGGCTTTATTGGTGTAATTTTGGTTATGCTTGGTTAAGGGAAACCTTCTCCTTGTTCATCTATGAAATTAGGGTTTTGGTATAAGTTGAGTTCTTGATGTAAACTGGTTGGGGAATGATTCTTTATGGTTGGATGTGAATATTTATGGTTGGAAACATATGGATATAGGTTTTTGAAAGATTTGGCTTGAAGATTCAAGTTTCTTCAAAGGAGCTTACGTTTGGGGAAAACCTAGATTTAGCCTAAATCTACCAAGGTGAATTCAAGTTGATTTGCGAAAACGTTGTACATGCCAAAAATGTTATTTTCCAAGTATTTGTGTGTTTTACTTAAAATTATCAATTGTTGAGTTATTTTGTAAGTTTGACCCTTTTGAAGTGTTTAACTTTCTAAAGTTTGTAAAACACCCATATTTGGGATTTTGAGATATTTTGATGTGTAGAAATCATAAATATGTCCTTAAATGATTTATTGCTCAAATGGAGTTTATTCAATGGTTTAATCATGTGGGTATAATTTATTTTACAAACTATTTGGGAAAATGCACATTTTTAGTGTCATGAGTCATTTTGAGAATTATAAGGGTATGAGTCCATTTGGGGAAACCCTTTGTTTTAACCTGCTTCGAGTTTTGGGTTAATGATGATTTTGTGGCATATGTTTACCTGAACGATGCCTAAATGCATTTTGTATTATGAGGACCGTTATTTATGGGTCTAATGGGTTTTGAGGATTTTGCTCGGTTTTGACTTTAAGGAAGTCTTGGGGACATTTTGTCCGGTATTGATGGCTGAATGTGGAGTCTTATTTATGGTTTGCATTTATTGCAACATATTGCATATTATGGCACATTATTGATATTTACATGCTCGGGTGCTTTAGTCATTCCGGGATGGGCATGTTATTGTAGGTTGTGTTGCATTGGATCCATAGGCACGTAAGTCAGTCTTTATTTGATGGTCTACTGGGTGTTGCGGGATTGTACCGGGTCCCATGTTTTATGACCTTTACTTTTCAATGGTACACTAGGAAGGCTAAGTCCGGTTAAGCTGTCAGGTATGATTGACGGGCGTTTATGACCTTCGCCATGTCGGGGCAATGCCATGGTTGTATCCCAGCTTATGCCGAGCCTTAGGTGGTATTCATGTTAATATTCCGCTAAGGTCAGCTGTCTCTTTGGGTGTGTCTTGAAAGGAGTCGTATGGGACACTTGGGCTTTTATGTCGTGAAGTGTCGTACGATTAACATTGTATGAGTGGCATACTTTTGTGTTCCTCCACTCTCAATGGATACGGGTCTCCCCCGTTGTCGGCCAACATTATTTTGGATACTATAATGTCCTTGGTTTTATTATCGTTGGTTTTGGGCGATTGACAGCAATTGATTACTTTAATATTGGATTTCCCTCCATGTATATTAAAGTTGGAATGAAGCAGGTCATTTCCATATTTATGGTATTTGGACTTCATTACATTTTACGTTCGCGTGAGTATTGGTTCGTATCATATTTTTGGTGAAGTATTATATTTATATGGACTATTCTGCCATGATTTATGGGCTGAGTGTTATGTCATCAACCGTGTTTGAAGGTTTCACATAATATGGATTTATTCACGTTTTGAGTGAGTTGGGATTGGAATTCATTTTAGAAAACGCTTTATACATTGTGGGAACTTCTCATGGATTTTGGGTGCATTGGAAAATGAGTCATTTACATCATTCTCATAAACTCTTTTGGAAATCATGATCTATGTCGTAAACTTTCATTCAAGAATTATTTAAATCATGTTATAAACTCTTGAACTCGCTAGGCGTTAGCCTAACCCTTTTTATTTGTCGGCATGTGCAACAGGTTTAGGTTGGGTGTAGTTCTAGTGACACTGTGAAAGGTCGAGTGCTAGTAGTGTGCTCGGGAGGTGAATTGGTTAAGTGAAGTCTTCCGCATTCATCTTTGGGATTAGCAACTTGTACTTGGGTTAAGTAACACCCGGTGTAGTTTTAGTCTTTGTAATGAAATTTGGATCATAACTTATTGAGGTTAATCATAGACTCTAAATTGAGGTATTCCCCGTATTGGTTTATAGGAAGAATCCTATTATTTGGATGTATTATCGAAAATTTTATTTAGTTGTTCTTTCCCAATTCGAGGGTGTTACAGAAGTTCTGTCAATGTCAACACCAGGCCAGCATTGAACACATGCCGTGCGGTTACTTCAACCGTCACGTCAACCGAAAACCTACGTGGTTCGGGTGTTAGTCTCGCTCGTGTGCAATAACTTTTTGCTATGCTTGGTCCACCACCGCACTACATAACTTTGTATTTCCTGCATGTTGCCCTGGATCTGCTTAATGTGTTCTACAAGAATCAAACCCAGGAGATGCAGAGGATCATAGACCAGTTATCTGTTGAAGTCCGTCGCACCGTGAAAGGTAAAGGAGTTATGGAAACCCCAACTATGCATTAAAGCCCTCCACCTGAACTCAACCAAAGTCTACCCCACCTCCTACCCAACCTGAACGTACTTTACCCATCCACAAACTTAAATCCCAATTATTATCCCGATTACTAGATCAAGGAAATCAGAACGACGCTGAAGAAGTAGAACTTGTAGGGCTTCTTAGGAAACAAACCAAGTTACAAACCCATTTACCCATAAGCTCAGACTTCCAAAACCTGCAACAATCTATATAGCAAATGACCCAAGCCATGCAATCAGGCTTCCAATCCCTATCTGACCGGATCACAGCCTTAGAGCAAAATTGTGGTTCCCAAGCCCAGAGTTCCCGGAAGAGAAGGCATGATGATCAAGATGATCCCGATCAACATGA
Source organism: Saussurea involucrata (assembly GCA_033807775.1). Taxonomy (NCBI): domain Eukaryota; kingdom Viridiplantae; phylum Streptophyta; class Magnoliopsida; order Asterales; family Asteraceae; genus Saussurea; species Saussurea involucrata. The sequence continues at coordinate 33,609,074 of CM066316.1, forward strand.
GGGGGAGAAGAGAGTCATGGTCGAATCGTCTGCTCAGGCTAAAACTACAACTGCTGGGGGTTCAGATCAGATGATAACGAGGTACCAGAGGGACAGGCTGATAATATTGTCCAGGATGAGGATGTTCTAGTTGATGACACACCTAGGGTTGAAAAGCCTCAAGGTGGTGACAATAGAACCGAGGAAGAAAGGATGGAGAATGATTTCATTATGGATTATGTGTACATTGACTCAGAGGAGGAGCCAGATAGGAATGACTTTCAGATAAAGGAGGAATTGGATGACGTTTTTGATACTACCAGAGCTGTTCTGATAGAAGATTCTGATTTCGATGATGAAAACAATCAAGCGCAACAACCGAATGATCCCGGTACAGGTACTTCCGTGCAAAACATTCATGTTAATATTGATGGTAAGATTAGAGATCCCGTCTCAGACGCTGAAATGAGGTTCTATCAGAGTCTGATTGATGATGAACCAAACTTTGTTAGAAGAGGGCAAAGGGTAAGAATACTGACTCCATTTCAAGAAAGTGCAAGGAAGGATTTATTTGTGAAGAATGTTCAGAGGATTGACTTGGTGAAATTGTATGGGATAGAGAAGTGGCCGACTCTTCATCAAACATAATTTCTACACGTCATGAAGAACAAAGACTTGGAGATTGACTCAATCAGATCTGACAAGAAGATTATGAAGGTTCTGAAGATTGAGTCGAAGAGGTTGCTAAACATATGGTGTCCACAGTTCACAGTCAAGAGATCTGATGACAAGGAATGGTTCTTCACAGAAGCTGACTTCAAAAGCCTGAAGCTTGATGACTTGTTAAGCCTATATGACATTCTTGCTCGTACCGTCGACAAGAAGATTGAATGGTTTGCACCCTTCCAGTCAGTCAAGCGCTTCATGAAATATATGGTGAAGTTTTCCTACCTAAGCGACTTTCAGATAGGACTTGAAGCCAATCAAACCAGAGTTAACCTCTGAAGGCCCAACAAAAGATTATCCGACATTCAAGGTATCCCTGATTACACTGTAATTGAAAAACCCGAACTTGGAGTTGTATACTTTAATGAGCAGAAGAAGAAGAGATTCATGAGGTTCTCTGAAGTAAACAGATTCTGCGACAGAACCTTTCAGCTGATACAAATTCAATTGGAGAGTAAACTCAGACTTGATGAAAAGGAGGAAGTCAAGCTGAAGCCCAAAGAGAATAAGCTAATCAACCAAGCCCTAGAAGACATCAAGAATAGAAGAGAGTACCGGAACGCACTGAGGCGTTTTGAAATCATTTTTGGGATCAGGAAAAAATTCTTTGCTCCGGTTCAAGCCTAATTTTTTTCTTCCTCAACTTTTGATACAAAGGGGGAGATTGTTGGTGCCACTTTTATCATGTTGTATAAAGTTGAGGGGCCAATCTGTACTTTCATATTTACTTACTATAAATAGTGTTTTCCTTTATATTTCTAATTATGTCATTCCAAGTACTATTAGAAAATACTCTCTAGATTACCATTTTGTACTTTGATCTTAATGAGAGGGATGACATCCTCAATTCATTCATTGTGTTGATTACTTGTTCTGGAATCACACACTTTTATGAGGAATGAAAGTGAATCATCATATACTTGGGGTGCTAAATTGTCTTAAGCTGACGATGAATGGATGTGTTTGCCCACGTGTTATCATCACAGACATGGAGATATTTGTGCCATCAACAATTTCTTTGCGTGAACCTGTAGTTCAAAAAACTACTGGTGGGTGTCTGTCCTTAAAGGATAAGCTTTCAAGAAGTTTCCGTTTCATTTCTTCGACTCAAGAACCTCCTAGACATAGTTATCATGACACGTCAAAGTTTGATGACGTAGACATTTCGGGGTACCAGGCACCCGGCGAGACACAGTTGTTATGTTTCAGGGTACCAAGCACGAACATCAAATGTCGACGACAAAAACTTGTACAAGATAGAGGATGCATGTGAAATCATTGAATTTTCATGATCAATTTGAGTCGATACTTCGACCTTACATCATGCAGGTATAAAGTTTTAAACACGATATATATTGTAAATTTTGTGTCATAGCCCTATGCCTTATATATTTTGATATTTTGTGTAGGTACAAGATGTAAAACCTGATGGAAATTTGTGGATTCCGAGCGATATCTTTTTGCTTAGGTTTCAACGAAGAAAATTTACCCACTATTCGACGTGAATTACTAGAAGAGTTAAATTTGTACAAGGCAGAATATGAAGTGATGTTTAACCCTTATAGTTTTGTCCAAGTTGTAGCATCGTTGAACTGGTTTTATGAAGACATATTTTCCCCAAGTGATTAATGGTTGAGTATGCCAGAGATGGGTGTACTAATTGCTTCAAGGTATGATCGAATACTGCATGTTTTGAACAGCACGGGGAGTTCCACATACTTACCGCTTCGGTCTACACCAACACATTGGACTAAACGTTCTCCTATTGCAATCGGGTATGTAAATGGAAACCATTATGTTAGAGTAATGCTAGAAGGAGGATACCCGATGCCTACTATTTCTCCACAATGGTTACGTTGGAGGTATCCGTGTGCAATTGGATGGGCAACCCCGTATCAAGCTCGAATAAAACAATACACCGACTATCTAGAGTCTAAGGGTACAGTAGACTATGTGGTTCAAGATGATTGAACATCTAAAGTGCAATTTGTAATGTTTGATTTTATATTAGTTGTAACGTTTTAAGCAATTTTGATTAATTTAAGGCATGTTGATTTGCTAGTAATTTGTCTATTTTATTATTTATATTTTGAAAATAATAATAATAATAATATAATTATTATATTTAAAGAAAATAAAAATAACAAAATTGATTAATAATAATATTTATTTAGAAAAATAAAAAGAGAAACTATTAATAATAATTTCTTTATCTTATTATTTAGTAAAAAAAATATACGGATAACATAATGATAACGGTCATTAAAATAAAAAACAAACAAAAGACAATGATTATGTAATTATTATTATTAGAGGGGTGTTTAAATATCATTTAGAGGGGTGTCTAAATAGAATCACCCTTTTAAAAATTAGAGAATAAAAATTGCTCCTACATTAGATGCGATAATGACTCCTTATTAAATGAAAATGAGTGATTGAATAATCAGTGGGCAGATACGGCACATCAATTTTCACATCAATTAAAATTATACTTAGAACAATCATAAGCTCGATTTTCCCAACCACTTCTTTTCATAAAAAGTTTAGTAGTTAATCCTACAAATTGCAAAACAATGTATTAACAATTAAATACTTTATCATAATTCTTATTGATATAATTAGTTTAATGACAATTTGGCAGCCATACGAAGGTTTAAGACACACAAAAACAATAAGTAATAAAATCAGATGAAAAATTGGTTTCAATATTAATTAATGAACAAATGGTAACTTATTTACAATTATGTACTTATATCCTAAAACGGAAAACTATATCTGGTTGCTTTCAACAGAATGGTTTGGCCGTAGTGGCATAATGACTATGGTACTGATACTCTGTGGCTCTTCGCTCTGAAATTGTGATGTTGGTGTTGTTTTGCTGCATGCTCCACCTGACAAAATCTTTTCACATGTTTCTTTGAGGGAGTGGCGACAAGTTGGGCAGGATGAGTGTGAACTCAACCACTTGTCGATGCATCGCACGTGGAATCCGTGGTTGCATTTTGGTAGAATTTTGACAAGTTCTTCCGGGACAAACTCACTTAAGCATATCACACATTCCTTGCCCAATCCAGGTAATTTAAGCCCTTCCCAATAGCGGACAGTTGGGAAAGTCTTCAATGCCTTTTTTTTATTCCGGTATTCATTGACGACGTGGATGGTGTGCTTTCTGAGCCAGTCATGGATTCAGAATTAATGATACTTGTGCACCTTAGTAGACACCTGATTATAGAATTCAATACTAACGAACAAATGATAGAACATAGAAGCACTGATAGGACCATCACCACGTTGGCATCGAAGCTTTTGTTTTCGGTATGTTGACTCGGTGTTGGTGAAGTTGTTATCTCTTCGACTCCCGTGATCATCGCCGTTGCTACATGTTGGTATATTGGAGCATGATGTAGAAGCTTTCTTGATTGAAAATGGCCCAAATTGCCTTGAAAGAGCATCATGAAACTAGTCAACATTTTTACTTGTTTGTGGTATAGATCTAGTTTTGGTTCCAAATGTAGACTCCGAAGACAAACTTATATATAGTGGGAATAAAGTGAGCTCCACAAACAATGAAAAGCCTGTTTCATCTCCACCTTTTGCATATTGAATGTATCAAATACAATAAAATAAGATGTTTTTAATGAATTAACCCCACCTTTTTTATTGTAATAGATATTACGTACAGTGGCGGACCCAAGATTTTAGGTGAGCGGGTGCACAAACGAAATTAAAGCTAGATTTTTTTTTTTAAAGTAAACATACGAATTCATTAAAACGATAAGTCGATAAAAGTAAAACAAGTTACCTTCTACAATTGTTCCCGACGAATCCGCATATTTTGAAAGCGGTTAATTACATCATCATCTTTGACATTGCGAAGCGTTTCTTTTTCTACGGCACAAGCGACCGCGGCATTCAAAAACTCATCCCCCATTCGGTTGCGCAAATAGGACTTCACAAGCTTCATTGTAGAAAACCATCTTTCAACGGAAGCGGTTGCAACGGGTAAAGTCAACGCCAACTTCAATAATCGATAAACTAACGAATACGTAAGATGCTTATTTTTTTTGACCATCGCTATAGCCAATTCGTCAATGCCATTCAAGTTGGCAAACCTTTCATGTTGATGCACATAGTGATAGTATAAGTCTAATTCACCCGAAATATTGACCCTTTCCATGTCATCAAAATCATATGGATAAAACTCACAAAGTTTCACTAAACTTTCTTTCTTGAACATAGAAAACGAGGCACGAGGACTCAAAGCCGCCATATTTTTAATCAATTCGGTGCTTACCTCACTAAAGCGATCACCGAATTCTTGAATTTGCAAATCCATGACGGTGTTGAATATATCATACTCATAATGATGTCGGTTGGTAATGTGTGTCTGATGCCTTACTCTTATTGTATTCACTTATTCTTCCGCCATGTCCTTCTTCTTAATATCATGTAAGTCACAAAACAATTCAACCTTTGTCAAAAGGGTCTCAAACCACGTTGTAACAAAACGTCTTAGTTTAGACCCTATTTTTTTAGTTGGAAAGATATGGCCGCGTGGTGGCAAGGTCCTCTAAGCCAATATTTTCGTCTTATTTCATCTCTTTGATTAGGTTCATAATTCAAAATATTTGATCGCTCAGTTGGATCCCATGGAAGATTATCCACGTCTACGGTCCTTGTTGTATCATTTGTAATTGGGGTACTTGTTCTTGGTGTATCATTTGAGCGTGCATTTGAAGCATTTGTGGAAGCATTTCTAATTGGGCCGGTTGCCGCTTGGGTATTTGCATCGGAGTCCGATGGACGTGATCATTTTAAATATTTCTCCATACGAACACTAGTCAATAAACATTAAACATTTAACACTAATATCAAATTTAGGGCAAAAATGACAAACAATTGAAACAAATAACAATGAAATAAACTAAATAATTAATATCAAATTTAGTTAATCTAGGGCAAATATAAACTATAAACTAATAAACAAGTAAACTAAATAATTAATATCAAATTTAGGGCAAAATGACAAAGTTAGGGTTTGAAAAATGAATACCTTAAAATAGTTGAAGTGAGAAATAAACACAATATTGGATGATTTGAGAGTGATTGGCAGCACTTTCCGGTAGAAAATTAATAAATCCACCGGTGGATCAATTTTTTGAGATGGCAAACAGTGGGGCAGGGGAGGAGGTGTCGAGGAGAGAACTAAGTCTGAAGTCTGAATATTGAAACCCCTGCTGCTTCTTTTTTTTGCCTCTTTCCAACATCACGTGCACAAGAAAACAAGTAGACAACTATAAATTAATTATTGTTTTTCTTTTTTTTAATTGTGGGGCCCACATGCTTTATTTCCAATCCACTCCCGTGTCCCATGTCCATTTCGACGCTTTTTTATAAAGTTTTCAGCAATGTGCACTTTTAACCCTTAAAAACCCAATATATGCTGGAGCACCCCCTGTAGTTAAGCGGGTGTATCTAACGTAACGTTTTTTTCCGCCTTTACGCAACGAGGTTGAGCGAGTGCCCATGACCCCCCCCCCCCCCCCCGGGAAGTGTAGGTCCGCCCCTGATTACGTATCTTAATTGAAAACCATCGAACAGTCATTATTTCGAATGATTTTTAATCATTTTTTATTATTGTAGTAGATATTACATATCTTAATTCTTTTGTGTGTTGCTAATGGAGACTCTATCAAATGGATCACACCCACATATACTATTCATATACTTTGAATCATAACCCATGACTTCATTTTCAAGCAATGTATTTATCTGAAAACTAAATTATAACATTGTGCGAATTATTTTTGTAACCATTCGACTTGAAACTTTGAATCAAAATAATAGTCACACGCGAAAGAAAAACACTAAAAACGCATCAGATTTGCAAAATCCGCATGTTTATACCCACCATATAAGATTTAGGTCGAACGTTTTGCATGCATAACGTTTATATGGTAGTTCTTCAAGTACGATAATTCACTCTTTTGAAGTATTCTACTTAGGTATTCTTTTTCTTATAAATATAAAAAATCTTATAACTAAATCAAACTAAACGACTTGTTACATCATACTTGGGAGAAGTGTTTGGGGGATATGATGTTAGGGGAATTCGAGAAAGAGATGAGGAAGAGGTGATCGTAAGAACTTGGATAAAACGCAGAGATCGCGTGAGAGCTCGCTTTTCGTAAGATATATTTCGACCCTATATGCCTGGGTATCACGAAATTCTCTAGGGGATAATCTCTTTGTTTCGGTGTACCGATCAAGGCAATGATCGATTCATACTTATACACCTTTAGAGAGTCGTAACCGACCTATATTGATACTGGTAATAATATCCCACTTAATGGGATTGATTGCGGAATTAATGACGGGAGTTACAAATGAGAAAAGCCTTCCAGACTCCGGCGCTACTTTCGTGCTAGTTCAACTAGCGCCAAAAGGAGCGCGGGCAACATTCCAGAGCTTGGCGCTACTTTCGTGCTAGTTCAACTAGCGCCACAACTAGCCCCGACACACAGCTCATGAGACCACTTTGTAACTTGTCGATTTTAACCGTCCAACAATCTCGGGTTCTAGTTAGCTTACACGAGTGTGCACTCCACACCTCCTAACTCATGTTATAGCTTAGCTAACAACCCCATTATTACCTTTGTGAATCCAACTACACAAAATGACCGATGATTTCACTAAAATCATCATTTTTCAAATAACAAAGATTAAGGAAGAGTCAGAATACGCAAATCTAAAGATTAAGGAAGAGATAGAAGAGATTCTTACTTATTCTGACGAGGAAGTGGTAGAAGGAGATTTTGATTTTCTGAATTATGTGATTGAACAAGTTCTTGAATCTCCAAGAGAGCAACGTCAGATCATTTTTAATATTTTAGCTAACCAAGTTTAAATTGTCGGTTATCGGACGTGGTTGTTACGTTCTTTCTGCGAAGGAAGTAATTCACAACAAAACAAATGACTTTTACCTACAAAATCACTCAGAGAAATTTCCGTCTGTGATTACTGACAAATCACTCTAAATATATGAATGGTTCCGGTAAAATCCGATGTTTCCAAGGAAATAAATAAATCAGGTACCGGGTAATCTGTCATTGATTTAAGATTTCCACCAATTACCCACCAACTTTTGTGACTGTTTTATGACGAATAACCCCTTTAGCGATGGATTTCCCATTGAAAATTTAGTACATAAAAGTCGTCCATTTAGTAGTGATTGAGTTATGAATAGAGTTCGGTTATTAGACAATCTTTTTTTGTTAACAAATCAGTTTATGAATGAAAGTTTTATTTTTATTATTTCTCGAGTAGTCAACGATTTTATGTTTACTATGGAAATAGGTAAAAATAAAAATCCCGGCAAATGTTTATCAAACTTTAATGCTTCTACTTGTGTCGAGATTCATAGAAGTAGTCAATTTAGTTAGCGTCTTCACCTTGGAAGATAGTTTTAGATTAGAAAGATTAACCTCTCACATCAATTAATTAGTTCGACGCTGCTACTTACACCATTTTAATATGTCGAAGTTAATTCATATTTAATCGCTTCACTTACATTCATATTATACTGCCTGTATTTCAATTTGTTGTGTAAGCGTAGTTTGATGATCACCTATCCAATTATTTTCCATGTAGCTAGTTTAGGATATTTAATAGAAACAGCACTTAGATCATTGCGCAACACGATCGACTCGTTTCCTATTACAAATAAAACCGGTTAAAAGGACTAAACCTTTCGAATAAGTATCGATTAAGGGTCAGGCCATGACTAGTTATAACCGTTAATTATATAGTGCATGTATTTGTACAAGACAATGATATGATGATTGTAATTGTGATATTTTGTAATGAAATTATTTAATAGAGAACATTGCCGAATTTTTGTGCTTATATTTTATTTGTGTTCTAAATTAAACCTTAATTAGAGTGATGTTAGAAATATTGTATTCCAAAATTCCTTTGTTCAAAGTATTACTTTGGGTCGAGGTAGTAGTAATATTATATACGATATAGTTTGGTGTCTGGAGGGACATATATTAACACTGGTTCTAATAGTTCCATAACTGGATGAAAGATTGGTGTGTATAGGTGTGTGTCATGTATCACCAGTACATATATTTTTTATTTGCAAAAGAAATATATAAAATAACGAAAACAGCAGTTTTGTTTGGACAAAAATAATGTTAGGGCTAAATCGTTTGGCACTACTTAATGATGAGGAGAAACTGAGTAATTGATAATTTAAACCATGGTAATTGATATTTTTGTTAGAAACCAAATGTCTTTTTTTTCTTCTTCTTTTTTGTGAAATGTAGAACAAAACGCCGAAGTTTATTTGAAATTCTGGTTTTGGACAAAGATTAGTATTTTGTTCATCTTCCTAGATCAAATTATTGGTATGCATCAGTTCAATATTATGAACATACATAGCCTTTTAGCCACGTCAGAAACCCTATATAGTTACATAATTTAATCACAAATAGTACTTTTCAGTCATGAAGGATCGGAATAGAACAAAACACCCCTTGCCACATTATGAAAATTAACCATATGCATTGCATTTGTTCCTTCCATTCTCTCATTCCATCATATATTGAGTTATCTCTCATATTGAGTTATGCTCGGTTGTAATGAATTATATTGGGTGGTGATGAGTTATAACTTAATTTAACTTGTTTGTTGTCATTTACTCATCAGTTAATAATACAAAACATATGTTTTTATATAATATTGTATATGAAATAGAGATTTTCCGCTCTGCCATGACTCCTAAGACTTTAAGACTTGAGGCTTGGCCTCGCCGCCCCGTCAGGCCGCCACGCTTCACGCCATTTAGAATCTTGCTTACAACCGGAGTTCAGAGTACATTCACATGGGGATTAAATTTACTCTTGCCCATGACAACTAAAATTAGGAAAATAACTCATAAAATTAAAAAACAAATAGATCTATCAGGTAAACATTGATTCAAACTCCACAAAATCAACAAAAAAAAATCAAGAACAGAGGGAAATTTTTTTAGACAAACTTCCTTGATTTTCTCTGAATTTTGTGCACAAATTATTTTGTCTCGCTCGGATACTAATTGAAACACTTGTTCTAATCTAACCGGATAAACATAGATTCAATCTTCATATTCTTTTAATCTTGAGAGAAACTTGGTTTACAATGGAATGCTACACTTTCTCTCTCTACGATGCTCTCAAGCTTTCTCTCTCTACAATTACACATCAATGTTTTTTTTTCAATTATGCTTTCTAAAATCTATTAATACCTCACACTCTACAAAGCAATAAACCTAAACTTATTGACGTTAACTATGGCCCTGACTTTTATACAATTTTTACTTTACATTAATTCTTAAATACAATTATATCTTAACAATCTTAATTTATAGGATCATATGTTTGAAAGACATTTTCCACTTATATCTAATTATCTATATCCATGTCTATATATTCTTTTAATAGAATATAAAATATCATATACAATGATAAGAAGAACCTTATCACCAAGTAATTGAAAAAAAAGAGTTTCTTGCAAATCATATCTAGAGATCTTACAAGATAATCCCCTTTTGTGGTCAAAAATTAAAGGACGTTTTGCACTTTTAATTAATTTAAAGTTAAGTCTCTTAATTAATGTTGGCATATACATGGCATTAACTGTGCACCACTTCACCAAGTGTATCAACAATTATTAGAAAAATAATCCTTTTTACCTTTCTGCTTTATAAAACACTAAGCAAAGAGTTAAATATATTTTTAATCATCTAATTAAGTACAAATTTAATCAAGTAATCATATTCATATGGTAACCATTAAGCAACATTTTGAAGTAGAGTTTGGAGGTATCGAAGGTATGCAAATCCTTCCTTCACTCACATGACCAGAGAGATTAATGTTAACTTTGTGAACACTTTAGACTTTCTAGCTTGCGTTTCATAATTTAAACAGTTAATTAAAAAAATGATCTTAGATTTATAAAACCCTCCTTTAATTAGTTACTAAACACGAGGATACGATTTTTTAGCTTCTCCAGTCGTCATGTGAAAAGTTTGGCCCGTTGGTTTTGGGGTATTAAGTTTCCGTTCTTGGTTCCCGCTACCCTTTAACTTCAGACAATCTTTTCGGAAATGACTGGGTTTCTTACATTCAAAACATGTCGGTCCTTGGATGGGACAGTTCCCAACGGTATGACTACTCTTACCACACATGAAACATTCTAGTGGAGTTACTTGACACGGACCAAAGTGTTTACTTTTACATTTCTAGCACCAATTTGGTTCCCGACGAGGCTCAAAATGAGTGTTCTTGATAAAGGGCTTCGGTCTTTGCGAAGATTCCGATCTACCTTTCCACTTCCTTTTCTCTCCCACTTGAGCTTTCTCAGCTTTATCTCTTGCGTAGACTTCTTCTATAATCTTTGCTTCCTCAATTGTCTCCCTCAGAGTCAAAGCTTTGGAATTTCCGACTCTAGACATCATATCAGCTGGTAAGCAATTCAAATACGATTTGATCTTTTCTTTTTCAGTTGGGGCCACATGCCCCACTAAATTTAGCTTCTCTAGAAAGACGCGAGTGTAGTCCCTTACTGATGAAGTGCCCTTCTTAAGCGTTCTGAATTCTTCTTCAATCCGATCCATTTCGTTTTCATTGCAGTATTCTTCCAATATCTTTCTTTTGAACGATTCCCAAGTCATTGCTGCCAAAACCGAAGTCGTCACAGTTGATGTTACAATGTTCCACCATGTTAAAGCATTTCCTCTTAACATTTGGGATCCAAACCTGACTTTCGATTCTGCATCACATTCACAGGATCTACAAGATTGTTCCATTTCTCTAATATAATTCATGCACACAATTGGATTATCTGATCCAGCAAATTCTAGTGGCTTGCAACACAAAAACGTCTTGTATGAACAAACTTTTTCCATCCTCCTGTTTGCATTTAGTACTGGATTAACAGGTGGAGTTACAGTACATGTACCCATCTCTAGTCTCTGTGATTCGACATTCGGTCATTCAGCATTTTCATAAACATCTCTTGTTGTTGAGTCAGTGCAACATTTATGACCCACATCATGTTTTCCATCATACGGGACTCCAGAATAGATTTCGTTGTCACCGGATTAGAAGTACCGGCATTAAGTCGATGAATTTGACTTCCTCCCTCCCCTGTGATAGGTGGCCTTGGTGGACTTGTATTAGCTCCACCCCTTTCAGGTTGATTTTCCACCATTTCATTTGCCACACGATCCTCCGAAGAAGTAGAAGATCTATTTGGTGTATTAACCATCGTATTCTGCTGAAGCACATAAGAATACTATAAGGAAGAGTCATATAACTCGAACATAAGGAAACATACTTTAACGTTCGTTAATTGCCATAACAATAAAAAACAAGTACGCTTACGTAACAATATATTCATAATAATAGTAGCTAATTGAAACTATGAACATACTACACATAAGAATTCGCGTTACCATAATCACGGTTCTTAATTCGCGTATTTCCGTCGACTTTAAGACTATTTCGTCTTAGTACTTCTACCCAATCTCACAAATCATTACTTACTCATCTCATCTTAAGTCTAGGTATCATACGATCATACCTAGTTCACTTAAACTAAAGCTCTGATACCAAACTGAAACACCCAAAAAATCACAATAAATTTAAACCTTGAATTTATCAGAGTATACTACAATATCTTTCAAGACTTTCATTTACAAATGGAGAATTAGTGACAACGTTCATAATTACAAGTGAACTATTATAAAGAACCTACTAATCTAATCTATAACATACATGATCAGATTATAAGGGTTATCTATAATATCTCCAAAACATCTTCGATTCCACTAAACTCTCCATTACTTCTCCAAAAGCTAGGACTCAAAAGTCACTCTCCGCTCATCACTTCATATCCCTTCCCGAGCTAGTACCTGGTAAGAAAATTTAATTTGGAAACATTAGGCTTGCGCCTAGTGAGAACATCCAGTTTAAAATTAAAACATTTATAAGCTTTGAAAACTCAATTTGTAAACAAAGCGTATAAAATAACCTTTTCGCAAACTTTCATACCGTACACATACCATCTCTCGCTGACGAGAATCATACCCGATTCCATGAGTATGACGACCACTAAGTAGGTTATAGTATCATGTTTAAGAGCGCCACTACGAATCACTGAGGATCCTAGATTCAGCTCATGTCCAAGAAATTACAATTAAACCATGCCTATTTCTTGGTGTGGACGTAGGGATTACAATTAAACCATGCCTATCCCTTATCTCCCATTAGAAAACGGGAATTACAACTATACCTTGCCTATTCCACGTTTTCACGTCACAATACGAAATGGGAATTACAATTAAGCCATGCCTATTCCTCATTTCAAATCAACGGGAATTACAACTAAGCCATTCCTATTCCACGTTTATCAAATAATGCTAGTGCCTATGGATCCATTACACTTATTAGCATACGTGCGTATCAAATCCAAATCATACATCAAATCGTATCATACTTAAAGTTGAGTTATAATTGTGTTCGTACTGTTAATATTGCAATCCAAATGCTCAGGAATATCTACCGTCAAAAGTTACCGGAAACTCATTATTACCAGACACTTCCGGAAAACTATCCTGACTAAGTGTCCGGAACTCGTATCCGGAAAACTATGGATCCGTGAATACCCGGAAAGTACAAATCCAAATACTTTAAAAAATAAGATTTACCGGGATTTACGGGACACTGCCGGAAAATTAGAGTATTACCGAATACTACCGGGATTACGAGTTTACCTAATACTTCCGGAAATAAGAGTTTACCGGATACTTCCGGTATTAAGCATTTGTCGGACACTGTCGAAAATATGAGTTTACCGGATACTAACACTTACTCGAAAACCTCCGACCTGTACATCGAACTTTCTAACACAAAATTGTAAACCATTTAAATTATACTTACCAAGACTCACCAATACCAGTACTAAGTTCAAATCATTCAAACATTTGATAATAACACATAAAATTTAACAAGTAAGATGAACTCACCTTAAGACAGGACTCAATTTCAAATCTGTGCAATCGAACTCAACCTAGTAAACCCAAATTCAAACTTGTTTCACCAAATTATTCAGAATTCTAATTGAAAATAGATTGACTTGATTATAAATTATAAAGGAGGCATATTTGAAAATGGCAAATGACATGATTGTAGACAAGATTTACATTGATTCAGATCATGAAGATTCAGAATCTTCTTTTGAGATCATTATGTTTCAATGCTTCGAATTTATACATTAATGTATGTTTTTACTTTATCCATGTATCACTACTACAGAATCAGAAATAGACCCCGGTTATTAAACCATATAGTACCCGGTTATGGAACCGGGGCCTATTAAAGGGGGGTAGCATTGTCTTGTGTAATGGTACCCGGTTTTCCAACCGGGTACGATTGATGTAATGGACCCCGGTTCTTTAACTTCATCGGGTAGCATTAGAGTATTCATAGGGAAGGATTAGGCAACTAATCAACTAATGGGACCCGGTTTCTTTATAAAAAACCGGGTAACATTAGAAGGGTTTCTTTTTAATATTTGTAAATATGCATATACAAACCCAAACAAATATAATGTACACATTATCTACAATCTTGTAGACTTCAAACATCAACCCCAAGTAAAAGAAAGTAATCTCAACAATATAAACAAAACATAAAACTATTATTGGATCAACAAAGTTTCCTAATCAACATCAAAAACAAGAATTGTGCATTTACCAAACTCAATATCAAGCAAGTTAAAGGTGTATCCATCCCAAAAATAGATGTATTTACAGCTATTACAAGGGAACTTATGTAAGCATTGAACCACAAGGGTACTGACATTCCGGGAGTAAGTTGTGTGTTCTGCCAAACAACCGTTCCTTTTGCAACAAAGCTATAAATCAATCCTTTCTGATTCATCTCCAGATTTCTTCCCACGAAAAATAAGCCCTCGAAATACTTCAGATCAACTTCATGCCATAAACAAAACAAAAAAACACAAAAATTAACGGTATATACTCTAATTAATTAGAAGAAACTGAAACCATCGTCAAACAAATGAAAAGGAAGACAACGTTGATAATCAGTTAAGTTTTCGTATAATAAGTGAAAAACTATCTCCAATTAAAGTAATTATAGAAGGTATTTCAAAAAACACCTAAAAATAGCTCAATGTTGACATAATGTTGTGACAAAGGTATATTCTAGAAAGTTTACCTCAACATACCACATTGAAGTGTTAACAAATCAAACAATAAAGCTTGTCTAAAAGAAACTAAGCAATAAAAAAGCTTGTAGGCGATATCAAGAAACTAACCGTTATCAATTCCTCATATTCTTCAGATAAGTATTTGAGAACTGTTTAGCCCATGTCACAGCCATATTGTCCAACATCCTTTTTGTAAGGGGAGTCGTTTCATTCCACGGTAGCTACAAGCAAATTAAAGCAAAATTTGTTATTTGACTAGAAGGTTGAGTGCAATAGATATACAGAAAGAACTTTAACAATTACGTACTCTCTTGGGGAATTCTGATTGATGATACATCACAAAGTTGAACATGAAATGCATAACATAGTACCCGCACTCCCAACTAGACCTTTGTTGATTGCACTAAAAAAATTATGTATTAGACAAAACCAATAACGAAATTATTTGTTTTTAAATATATTGAGAGGGATTACGTTTGAGAGTTCCCATCTAAATGGTCTTGATTTATCTGTGTTGCTTTGTTGAGAATCATGGCTATCGTCAGATATCGATGTTTCGGTTTGGTCTGACATGGTTGCAAAGACTAACCACAAAACATTAAAAGCTAAAATTATAATGGTTTATTAGAGGAAAAATAAATAACATAACTAAGCAATAAAAACAGAATAATAAAACAATACTAAGATACATCATAACGGAACCTATCCTGAAATTAGACATGCTGTTGGCGACTGATGAAGGATTGTTGAGATTAACATTAATGTTGAATTGGACAATACAAACATCATCATCATCATCATCATCAATAATAGAAGTAGTGGAGTAATTAATTTTAATATCCATAAAACTTTAATAATAAAAATGGGTTTGTTCATATAATCTTTTTTTGGAACCCAACAAGAAAACCCACGAACCACATACACATTTTGTAAAAATAAACACAGTAACAGGGATCAGAAGCAGCAGTATTCCGAAGCAGAAGCCAATAGCAGTAGCAGAAATGGGTTTGTTCATATAATGGAACAAAGAATCCGCAACCCCCAACAAAACAAGTAATGTCGATTTCAAAATAAAAATACAATGTATAACCTAAACAATTGATGTACCGTTATATCTTTTCGCACAGGTTCCGTATTAAATCCTCAAACACAAAGCTGTAACTCGATCGACAATCGTTTTGCCGCTGTTTCCACGATGTGCACCTACAAACTCCTAATGCTTGACAACGGTTTTGATTTGCAGAATGGGTGGCAGAAAGTGAATAGGGTTTTTTTTTGGGGGGGGGTTGGGGGGTGGGGGGGGGGGGGGGGGGGGGGGGAAGGCGGCTACGAGAGGGTTTTAGAAGTAGTGGAGTGTTTTATTATAAAACTTCATTTTTTTATAAAACTTATATATGTTTTTTAATACTTCATCTATTATAAAACTTCATTTTTTAAAACTTCATCTATTATAAAACTTCATTTTTTTAAAAGAACTTATATATGCACACGTGTGTGTTTTATTCATTTAACATTCTATTCAATTCATATATTGACGTGCTCATTTCAAAATTTCTGCTTTGTTATTCAAGATGTTAAATCTAAATATTTAATATGATTTTAACTTTTATTTAAAAATACTTATTTGAAATTCAAAAAAAATTACAAAGTAAAAATAATATAAATTTAAATAAACACACTTAAATCTTCTTTCCTTTCTTTGTTTCTATTCCCTGTTGTTTGCAACATATCATCAAAATTATCACGACTACTATTATCTGAATCATTGTTGTCATCGTTATTACAATCAGGAGCAATCGTGTTATCACCATCAAATACTTCACCATGTCTTGACCAAATGGTATACCCTTCCATAAACCCACGGCATATCAAGTGTCCTTGAATTACATGATAATCATTAAACTTATAAAAATTACGACAATCTTTACAAGGACACCAAATGTTACTTTCTCCATTGTTAATTCGATTAGCCTCAGCAACTTTTAAAAACCCGTCCAAATTGGCCAAATATTCAACGGTAGCACGTGGTATTTTGTACATCCAAGTATTTCGATCCATCTGTAATGTAAAAATATAATATTAATAAAATGCATGCAATGTATGAATAGAACAGGTGACAGGTGGTCAATCCTAACCCACTTTTTGAATATTTTGTCTCATATGTGAACGAGTATTAGCGGACTAAGTATTTTTTTAAAAATCGGCAGCATTTCCCTTTGACTCCCCAAATATGCGTTATGGAACACATACTCGTGGGAGCAATGAGAAATGTCTACCGAATTTTTCTAAAATACTTAACCCACTAATACGCATCCACATCCAAAATGAGACAAAATATTCAAAAAGCAGTCCCAAAACGGGGACTATCCGAAATTAATCTCTATTAAATTAATCTCGGATGGGTATAAATCTAACGGCACATGCATTATATTTAAACTAAATGAATGTTATTATGGCGTAGAAATTTATATATGTTTGTGCGATAGTAAAATAAATTATGAAATGAAAGAAAATACCTCCATCGAGTTTACTAATCAAATGATCGAAGTGACCTTGTAATTCGATTGCTCAAATGATCCTATATATAACATTTAGAAAAAAGCAAAATCAACAAATTAGATCATATATCTCTCTCTATATATATGTATATATTTGATCAATCTCGGTATATTATAAGAATTAGAATTAATTACCTTTTGATACGAAGTAACTTAGATGAGTGAACTAACGACGGAAATGTGAATCGAATAACGTTTGTCGATTATATTAATGGTAAAATAATTAATTCATGGTGACGGCGGCTGATCTATGAATATATGGCGGCTGAAAATTAATTGAGAGATACCTATCCAATAATACCTATAATTCAAATGTGATTGAAATTGAAGTGGCCGATCGAATAAGTTTAAGATAGATTCAAATGTGATTCAATTTTAGTACGTGGGCCTATATCTTTTTAATGGAAAATTAATTGTGGGCTTAAACCCTAATTATTTTTTTAATTAAATTTATATTAAAATCCATATATTAAATAAAATATTTTTAATGTTATCGAGTTTTCTTTAAAAAATTGGATAGGATCTGTAATCAAAATGGTTCATAAATAAAACCCTGTTAATGATGCCCGATTTCTTTAAAGAACCGGGTACTATTCTCATTTTTAATAAATGGCCCCAAATAAAACCCGTCGCCTTTTAGGAACCGGGTAGCATTCATGAAGAAGGCTAATAGAACCCGGTTGTTTGAATTCATGGGGTCTATTTGGAGGGTACAATTAGCCTTTTTGTACGATTTGATCTTTTCTTTTTCAGTTGGGGCCACATGCCCCACTAAATTTAGCTTCTCTAGAAAGACGCGAGTGTAGTCCCTTACTGATGAAGTGCCCTTCTTAAGCGTTCTGAATTCTTCTTCAATCCGATCCATTTCGTTTTCATTGCAGTATTCTTCCAATATCTTTCTTTTGAACGATTCCCAAGTCATTGCTGCCAAAACCGAAGTCGTCACAGTTGATGTTACAATGTTCCACCATGTTAAAGCATTTCCTCTTAACATTTGGGATCCAAACATGACTTTCGATTCTGCATCACATTCACAGGATCTACAAGATTGTTCCATTTCTCTAATATAATTCATGCACACAATTGGATTATCTGATCCAGCAAATTCTAGTGGCTTGCAACACAAAAACGTCTTGTATGAACAAACTTTTTCCATCCTCCTGTTTGCATTCAGTACTGGATTAACAGGTGGAGTTACAGTACAGGTACCCATCTCTAGTCTCTGTGATTCGACATTCGGTCATTCAGCATTTTCATAAACATCTCTTGTTGTTGAGTCAGTGCAACATTTATGACCCACATCATGTTTTCCATCATACGGGACTCTATAGTAGATTTCGTTGTCACCGGATTAGAAGTACCGGCATTAAGTCGATGAATTTGACTTCCTCCCTCCCCTGTGATAGGTGGCCTTGGTGGACTTGTATTAGCTCCACCCCTTTCAGGTTGATTTTCCACCATTTCATTTGCCACACGATCCTCCGAAGAAGTAAAAGATCTATTTGGTGTATTAACCATCGTATTCTGCTGAAGCACATAAGAATACTATAAGGAAGAGTCATATAACTCGAACATAAGGAAACATACTTTAACGTTCGTTAATTGCCATAACAATAAAAAACAAGTACGCTTACGTAACAATATATTCATAATAATAGTAGCTAATTGAAACTATGAACATACTACACATAAGAATTCGCGTTACCATAATCACGGTTCTTAATTCGCGTATTTCCGTCGACTTTAAGACTATTCCGTCTTAGTACTTCTACCCAATCTCACAAATCATTACTTACTCATCTCATCTTAAGTCTAGGTATCATACGATCATACCTAGTTCACTTAAACTAAAGCTCTGATACCAAACTGAAACACCCTAAAAATCACAATAAATTTAAACCTTGAATTTATCAGAGTATACTACAATATCTTTCAAGACTTTCATTTACAAATGGATAATTAGTGACAACGTTCATAATTACAAGTGAACTATTATAAAGAACCTACTAATCTAATCTATAATATACATGATCAGATTATAAGGGTTATCTATAATATCTCCAAAACATCTTCGATTCCACTAAACTCTCCATTACTTCTCCAAAAGCTAGGACTCAAAAGTCACTCTCCGCTCATCACTTCATATCCCTTCCCGAGCTAGTACCTGGTAAGAAAATTTAATTTGGAAACATTAGGCTTGCGCCTAGTGAGAACATCCAGTTTAAAATTAAAACATTTATAAGCTTTGAAAACTCAATTTGTAAACAAAGCGTATAAAATAACCTTTTCGCAAACTTTCATACCGTACACATACCATCTCTCGCTGACGAGAATCATACCCGATTCCATGAGTATGACGACCACTAAGTAGGTTATAGTATCATGTTTAAGAGCGCCACTACGAATCACTGAGGATCCTAGATTCAGCTCATGTCCAAAAAATTACAATTAAACCATGCATAATTCTTGGTGTGGAAGTAGGGATTACAATTAAACCATGCCTATCCCTTATCTCCCATTAGAAAACGGGAATTACAACTATACCTTGCCTATTCCACGTTTTCACGTCACAATACGAAATGGGAATTACAATTAAGCCATGCCTATTCCTCATTTCATATCAACGGGAATTACAACTAAGCCATTCCTATTCCACGGTTATCAAATAATGCTAGTGCCTATGGATCCATTACACTTATTAGCATACGTGCGTATCAAATCCAAATCATACATCAAATCCAAATCATACATCAAATCGTATCATACTTAAAGTTGAGTTATAATTGTGTTCGTACTGTTAATATTGCAATCCAAATGCTCATGAATATCTACCGTCAAAAGTTACCGGAAACTCATTATTACCGGACACTTCCGGAAAACTATCCTGACTAAGTGTCCGGAACTCGTATCCGGAAAACTATGGATCCGTGAATACCCGGAAAGTACAAATCCAGACACTTTAAAAAATAAGATTTAGCGGGATTTACGGGACACTGCCGGGAAATTAGAGTTTTACCGAATACTACCGGGATTACGAGTTTACCTAATACTTCCGAAAATAAGAGTTTACCGGATACTTCCGGTATTAAGCATTTGTCGGACACTATCGAAAATATGAGTTTACCGGATACTAACACTTACTCGAAAACCTCCGACCTGTACATCGAACTTTCTAACACAAAATTGTAAACCATTTAAATTATACTTACCAAGACTCACCAATACCAGTACTAAGTTCAAATCATTCAAACATTTGATAATAACACATAAAATTTAACAAGTAAGATGAACTCACCTTAAGACAGGACTCAATTTCAAATCTGTGCAATCGAACTCAACCCAGTAAACCCAAATTCAAACCTGTTTCACCAAATTGATTCAGAATTCTAATTGAAAATAGATTGACTTGATTATAAATTATAAAGGAGGCATATTTGAAAATTGCAAATGACATGATTGTAGACAAGATTTACATTGATTCAGATCATGAAGATTCAGAATCTTCTTTTGAGATCATTATGTTTCAATGCTTCGAATTTATACATTAATGTATGTTTTTACTTTATCCATGTATTATTATTATTAGGTTAAGTTGCGAAATTTTATTTTATTGTTTTGAATACTTAATTAGTTGTTACAAGGTTTTTTAGTTTAATTTAGTAAAAGGTTGTGTGGGGTATTGGATGGGTTTAATTGAGGATTTGGATAATCGAATTTAAATCGTCGGTTACCGGACGTCGATGTTATGGTCTTTCTGCAATGGAAGTAATTCACTACAAAATAAATGACTTTTATCTACCAAAATTATCCAGAGAAATTTCATCGGTAATTACCGATGAATCATTCAAAATATATGAATGGTTCTAGTAGAATCCGATGTTTTCCAAAGAAATAAATAAATTAGGCACCGGTAATCTGTCATTGATTTGAGATTTCCACCAACAATTTACCCTCCCACTTTGTGACCATTTTGTGACGAATAACCCCTTTAACGACGGATTTCCTAATGGAAACTCAGTAGATAAAAGTATAGAGTTCGGTTATTAGACAATCTTTTGTTAACATTTTTGAATGAAAGTTTTATTTTTATTATTTCTCGAGTAGTCAACAATTTTTAAGTTTACCATGGAAATAGGTAAAAATAATAATCGTGGGAAATGCTTATCAAACTTCAATGCTTCTAGTTGTGTTGAGATTGATAAAAGTAGTCAATTGACTTGGGCCTTGTTTGTTTTTTCATTTTAAGCTCTTAATCACCACTTATATCTGATTTGGTCAGACGTTTTATAATTTCAGACGGTTTGTTTTTTCATTGTTTTCAGAGCCTCTTATCTCTTAATATGGTCTGGACAAAAAAGTGGTAAGCCTATCCCTTAATATCCTCTTATTTCCGTCCAACACAATTCTTTCGATTTCAACGTCAGTTTTGGTCTAGATGCACATCGAATTTGCAAAAACGCAAAACAAGAAAAACGTAGATCTGTGTGTTGGTTTTCTAAAACATCTTGAATCGCTTAAATTGGAGTTTCGGTGTGTGAGTTATGATTAAAACTCCACAGCCTCACAAATCTGCCAACATCCTTTTTTGTTTCTTTTTTTAATCCGTCATTCGATAATCGATGCTCACTTCAATTGACGTATTTAAGTTGAGTTCTAAGGATCAAATAGACAATTATACATATTCAGACTTTTGTTAGTTTACAAAAACAAACAGTTTTAATGATTCAGATTTCAGACTTCAGCATCACCTCTTAAAAATCAGAAGTGAAATCAGATTTCAGACTTCAGCATCTCTTAAAAAACAAACGCCACCTTAGTTGCATCATCTTGGAAGATGGTTTTAGATATGTTTAGAAAGATTAACCTCTTAACTCAATTAATTTGTTCGACGCTGCTACTTACATGTTTTTAATTTGTCGAAGTTAGTTCAAATTTAATCGCTTCACTTACATTTATATTTATTGCTTGTATTTCTATTTGTTGTGTAACCATAGTTTCATAATGACCTGTCCAATTATTTTCTGTAGCTAGTTTATGATATTTAAGAGAATCGGTACTTAGACCATGGCTCAACATGATCGACTCGTTTCCTATGAAAATACGTGTTTCTATTACAATAAAACCGGTTAATTAAAAGGACTAAACCTTCTGAATAAGGATCGGTTAAGGGACCATGACTAGTTATATTGTAACTGTTAATGCATGTATTTGTATAAGACAATGATATGATTGTTGTAATTGTGATATTCTGTAATGAAATTATTTAATAGAGAACATTGCCGAATATTTATGCTTATCTTTTATTTGTGTTCTAAATTAATCGTTATAGTGATGTTAGAAATAATGTATTCCACAATTCCTTTGTTCAAAGTATTACTTTGGGTCGAGGTAGTAGTAACATTATATACGATATAGTTTGGTGTCTGGAGGGAAATCAAGGATCTGCACTGCTCGTTTTATCTACTCATCGCCCCCTTTGCTGTTTGTCGTCCTCATCATCTCTGTTGTTGCTCCTCATCTCCGATGACCATCGCTGCATCTCCCCCTTCGTTGCACAACTTGATTCATGTCGCTCCCTGTATTTTTTCTTACTTTCGTTGCATAATTTATCTGAAATCGAAGATGTGTAGCTTCCTTTCGTTCCCTGTATTGTTGTTGATTTCACTCTCATGGATTTCACTGTTTCCCATTGATATTCAAGGATTTCTCATGGATATATTTGATCATGATTTGTGTCTTGAACTTTGTGGATATTTTATAAACATATAATTTTTCAAGTGAAGTTCTTTGGGTCCTTGAATATTATTTGTATAATGAATCATAATGTATGAAAACAATATGATCACAAATGGAGTTTTTGTCTAAATACCGCAAATTGGAGTGCTTAGATTCAAATTTCAACCTAGGGGTAAGTTGGTCATTTATGTCATTCAGACTTTTGATTCAGATACAAAAGTAAACAACATCATCAATTTATCCGGATAGACAAATTTATCTAGACAGACAAATTTATCCATACAGGACTTAATAGAAAATTTGGTAAACACCCCCATAGTTTGTTGTGTGTGAGGGATTTTGAAGTGTTTACAATACAATCACCATGAAATGTTTTAAAACATTTACACACTAAACCCTATAATCTTGAATACAATTACATTTCAGTCCTAACAAGGGTATTGGATGGGTTGAAGTGAGGATTTGGATATCGAGTTTAAATCGTCGGTTATCGGACGTCGATTTTACGGTCTTTCTGCAATGGAAGTAATTCGCTACAAAACAAATGACTTTTACCTATAAAAATCACCTAGAGAAATTGTCTTCGATGATTACCGACTAATTAATCACTGAAAATACATGAATGGTTCCGATAATCCGATATTTTCCAAGGAATTAAAAAATGTGGCACCGGTAATCTATCATTGATTTGAGATTTCCACCAACAATTTACCACCAACTTTTGTGACTATTTTATGACGAATAACCCCTTTAGTGACGGATTTCCCAAGGAAAATTCAATAGATAAAAGTCTTCCATTTAGTAGTAATGAGTTATGAATAGAGTTCGGTTATTAGACATTCTTTTGTTAACAAATCAATTTATGAATTAAAGTTTTATTTTTATTATTTCTGAAGTAGTCAACGCACTAGTAGAATACGAGCTTTCATACACGGTTGTATGGGGTTTCATACACGGTTTTGCAACCGTGTGTAAGTCTTGTGTGTGAAAATGATGATATTTGTACACTGTATAGCCGTTTAAAAGTTGGTCTTCACATATAGTTCTAAAACCGTTTAAAGAAGTTGCTAATAACCGTGTATGAAAGTGTTTATTTTAAACGCTATTTATGAGAACCGTGTAGAAATGTATATTTTCATACACGGTTTTTTAAGAGAACCGTGTATAAATGTTAAAGACCTGCACTTTTCATACATGGTTTTTTTAAAAGAACCGTGTATGATGAGGCATATATATTTTTAAATATTTTTCTTGAATTTATCACCATCCATTTAGTCGGAATAAAGTTGACCCAAAACCATGTAGCATCTCTAACAAGAGATTAATCCATGACATAAATGAGGAATATGACAGAACACATAAGCTGTTATTAAATAACAAAACACCTAAATTTGCTTTTACTAAAAATATTGTTAAGTAACAATATGTAGAAAACAAGTGTAGAACATCCAAAATATTGTTAGATAACAATATGGCAAAACACATAAGTTGTTAAAAGATGTTTAAACCATGTACCTCATCCAATATGGCAGCTTCGTTCTGATCTGAAACACCTCATCCGAGATTTATATGAGAATTATATGGGGTCGACCCTCCTCCTTTTCCGGGCTTGGGACCGGCAATGTCGTGTGTTGACATGGGCGGGGTTACCCCCCCCCCCCCCCAATGTGTAAAGAAGAAAAAGAAAAAACTTAAAGTCATTTACATTTCTAAGTATACATTAAACTTTAAAGAACGACATTGTTATTGCAAAAAATCCATGATGAAAAGTCATTCACATTTCGAAGTATAATTTTTATCATATGATCAAAAAGTCCATGATGAAGTGCACTTAAACTAATCCCCCTTATTACAATATTCTACCATCTAATCTAACAAGGGTTGCTTAGTAAACTATCTTGCGATATTGCAAGCCATCTCCTATATTTGTGTAAGAGAGGTTGTTGTCGTTTATGTGTCCTATATATAAATTTGAAAGTAGATGTTACTCTAAGAAAATTAAGTGTTTTGTGCAATATATAAATAAAATAAATGAAGTTTAATAAATATGTACCTTGAGAGGAGAAACATATTGTTCATTCATCGCAAAATGAAAGATTTTCTTCACTACATAGTAGCCACACTCCCAACCATACTTTTGTTGATTACACTAAAGTGTAAAGAGAAGTAGTGATTAGACAAAGCAAAGTATGAAATAGATTGTCTGGATATTTATAAATTATACCTTGGTCATCTTCCATATAACTGAAGCGGACATGTCGGCCTGACAAGACCCTATGGCATTATTTATTTTGTAATGGCCCTAAGATAAGAACAACAATACATTTGTGTCAATAGTTGATGAAGTGTGTAAATAAACATCAATTGTGTACAGTGTAATATACTACTTACGTGTCCATTACGTCTTTGATCTTGTAAACGTTGGGTGTCTTTCCGCTTGACATCATCGAATCTAATATATAGACCAAATGAAGTCTAGGCCGAACGATTAGCAATGACCGGTCGTTCCTAAAAATGTTCAAAATGACAGCCAATACAACTTATGAAAGTGTAAACTATATATTTTCATATTATTAATATAGTTATATTTAAACATATATCTTACTCTTGTACATATGGTGTTAAAAAAAAGTCTTTATCTTTGTTGTGCATCATCGTTCCAAAAATTGAGTTTGTGACCCCTACATCATCTCGTTCAATTTTAGATGCATTAATTGATCCGGGGGCTATAAATGCACAACTATTTTTGATTTTAGATATAATCAGATATAAATCCCTGAAAATATTACAATATGATAACATTGGACATTGTGTATATTTATATACAATCAAATTGATAAGGCGTATATAAATATTAACTTACGCTAGAAACCAGGTGATAACGTTTTGGTTAAGCCACCCATTCGGCATTAACAACTTCAAGTCATCGTACTCGACCCCTATAGCCATAGGTGTAGGCCAAAGACCCTTGCATCGACCTCAACCGTAACTCCCTTCGTCAACCCTTCTTCTCTAGAATCCAAGAGTACGGTTTGGCCTTTTTAGCGATCTTCTTTTTTCTAGGTGCAGTGACTAATCTCTTTGAATGCACTTCATCATCTTTTTGTACCTACATTACCAATCCATTTCACTAATACTGTTATATTGTTAGGGGGATGGGTATACATATAGCCAAAGGTTTATCTAATACATGAGCTAGAATGAATAGGGACAGTCTTGGGTGACACTTGGGTTACGGTAAAAGCTTTCTTCGATATAGCAACATCTTGTTCCCAAGGGTGAATAAGCCCACCGGTTGGTGGGACAACGAGTTTATTGACAGCGGCCTATTACGAAAAAAAAATGATAATATCAGTAAACATGATGTCTATAAGAAAAATTAATGTAAGTTAACATAAAAATAGACATATACTACATGTCGCAACACCACGGAACATTGTTCCCATTGGATGAAGTTTGCGACACCTTGACCTAGATTTAGGGTCGTGCCAGGGGGAGGGCGGGTCGGGCGCACACCCAGGGCCCACAAAAGGTAGGGGCCCAAACCTTTTTAGTATATATAAAATATAGTATATAGTATATAATAGGGAAATTAATTAAAATACCCTAAGTTTGACCATGTGTTACCAAAATACCCCAAATCTCTCCCACTTTGCAAAAATACCCTAAAAATCCGCGATGGGAGCCCGCGATCGCGGGCCAGGGACCTTTCTAACACTTTTTTAAACATACAGGGACCATTTTTGAAAAATTAAATCCCGCGATCGCAGGCTAATCCCGCGATGGGACTATTTTTGTGACTTTTCAATTGCAAGGGACCATTTTTGAAAAATTCCAGGGACCATTTATGAAAATTTTGGTATTTTTGACACTGTTCACCCCGCTTTCGTCCATTTTTACGAATTTAAAATGAAATATTACACTTTCAACCCCTATACTTATTTACTAAATTTACTTTATACCTTTTACTTTCATTATTTTAATTTTACATTTAACACATATAATCGTTTATTAACTAAAATACGTTTTAATTTTACATTTAACACATATAATCGTTTATTAACTAAAATACGTTTTAATTTTAACAAATTACACCATTATAATCGTCTCTTCGATACGTTCGAAATGAGCCCAATCTTGAATTTTTTTGGATTTATATATTTTAATATATATCATATACAGTTATACACTACATAAAAAAATATTTTTTATATTTAAAATTCATACCCTTATAGTTAATTATTTAATTTGTGGTTTTTAATGTATTGTTTCCTTTCCATTTTAATGTTTTTAATATAGAAATTCACTTAAGTTATTTAACAAGGAAATTAATTAACAACATCATATAAAAATTATTGCAAATCATCTTCCCAACCGAAACGGATACAGTGCATGTAAACAAATAAATCTATTACTGGAAGGCGTCCTGGAGTCCTGTGATGAAGTTAACCTTTTCCTTGATCACGTCCTCCATTCCTATGTAGTCCGATTCGAGTTCTTCTAGTTCCTCTTCAGCTTCCTTAATCTCTCGTTGCAGGTGCCGAACGTGAGCCCTAGTCATGGCCAGTTCTCGTTTCTTCTCCGCTAGATACTCCATTTTCCCCTGCTGAATCCCCCTGTTATGGTTCCACATACCCTTTACCTTTTCGATACCGGCGTTCGCCTCATCAATGGCTTTTTGCACTGCGGGAGTAATTCGTTGACTTTGTCGAAGACCCGTTGGAATAAAATCATACATTGGTGGGGTTCTCATGCCATTATCAAAGTAGTAATTGTCGGATGCCATCTCCCAGTCTGCTTCCTCCTCAGGCGTGAATGGAAAATCGGCTGTAGTTCGCCCACAGTTTGTCCACTCCTCGTCTGTTTCCGGTACCTTCCAGGTACTCCGGCGATCTCCGTCGTCCAGTGGTTGGTAGGCTCCCGAACGTGAAGTTCCAGCCACATTCGTCGACCTGTTCCCCCTCGATCTTGAACCTCCATCCATTGTGTTAAAAAAGCGAGAGTGTGTTTGTATAAAAGATAGATAGGAAGTTGTGAAATGTATGTTCTTCATCAGATATGGTCAAAGATTTCGTCTGAAAAAGTTGCCTGCATGATTCGTCTGAATAGTTCACTGCAAGATTCGTTTGAAAAGAGCCTGTAGGATTCCACTGAAAAAGTAACTGCAATATTCGTCTGCTCTTGAATAAAGGTCTTTCATTAGGCAGAAAATTAGTCTTTAAGTAGTCAAACATAGTTAATTAATGAGAATTTAGAT
Organism: Saussurea involucrata; assembly: GCA_033807775.1. Lineage (NCBI taxonomy): Eukaryota > Viridiplantae > Streptophyta > Magnoliopsida > Asterales > Asteraceae > Saussurea > Saussurea involucrata. The sequence goes on from CM066316.1 coordinate 33,637,607, forward strand.
CAGATTTATATGGTACTATCAAATGCAAGTTTCTATAATATAGATATTGTTCTACATTACATGATACCAATTTTTGCATCATATGAATCACTTCCAGACAACAAGAACCAATACCCCAATAATCAAGAAATAAATGCTTGTTCATCCAATAATCTCTGTATTAGGATTATCGCAAGTTTCATAAACCTACTTACTAGGTGTTGGAAATATGGGTTTTACTAAACTTTGGACGCATTTAAATTTATATATATGTGTTATATATAACTAACTTTTAGTAGGTTTATGTTATTCTATATGAGATCTTCGAAATGATATATAATGCGTCCAAAATAGATCTTCGAAATGATATATAATGCGTCCAAAATAGAGTATGTGTGAAAGAGATATCGATACTCAAAGTTGAGTAAATGGATGAAATTAGCAAAAACCAAATGAAGTAAACAGTAAGTCAATCACAATACTTTAACAAAATAAGTTAATACTAAAAATAACAATTATTTAATGTTACATAAACAACCTAACGTGGCCCTATTTGACAATGTTCATAAATGGACTCCGCCATATGTATGCGGAAATCTTTGGCAACAACCTCGGCCTCGTCAGGGTGTACCTGTAATAACCAGGTATTTTAATTATTATTGACCAGTATTTTAGTATTTTAGAATTCGGAAGTTTATTTATATAAGTTTTATTTTAGTTAATTATGGGAAAATAAGTTAAGGGTTAGTCTTGGATATTATAAGGAAGTTTTGGTCATCTTCTTTTTAAAAGAAAAAGAAATAGGGGAGTGGTTGGGGAAGGGTATGGAGGTGTTCCCTCCATACCATCCTTCTTTGGATACTTAGGAGGAGTACCTCTTTTCTTATTTATTTTTGAAAGGAAGCAAGTGTTAGAGTGTGTGTGTGTGTGTGTCTTTGATGGAAAGAGAGAAAGAGAGAGATCGAGAGAAAGATTGAAGGAAAGAAGAAGGAAAAAGCTTTAGGAATTTGTTGCTGAAATTCAAGGTAAACAACCCCTATACATTGTTGTGTTTTAATTACTTAAAAGTGTTCTTGAAATGCTAGTTGAATTTTGGTGGGTTTTTGGTTAAAATGGATGTTTTGGGAATTCTAAGTTTAAGGATAGGTTATGTATATAGTCTTGAACATATCTGCACTTTTATAGTATCATACATAGAGTAAAACTGCAAAATCTTGGTTTTAGAATGAGTAGTGGGCTGAGATTCATCGAAGTCGCAGTGGTCTGAGATTCATCGAAGTCGCAATGAACGACTGCGACATTCATCGGAGTCGCAATAGTTGGTTGCGACTCGGGTATGAAGTCGCAGTGGTCGTTTGCGACTTGGGTTGAAATCGCAGTAGTTGATTGCGACTCGGGTTTGGGATAGCAATAGTGAATTGCGACTTGGAGTGGAATCGCAGTAGTGGGTTGCGATTCCAGGGTGGAATCGCAATAGAGGGTTGCGATTTGGGTACTGTTCATAGCGATTTTTAGTGGGTTGCGACTTCAGATGTGAATTTTGTAAGTTTAGTTTTTAAAAGAGATATGTGGTATTTTATATGATTTCAGATTCTGTGAAGGGTGGAAATACGTGATACTAACTTGGGAAAGCTTTGTGATATACGTTTCAGGTGAGTTTTTCTTTAAAATATTTTCCAACTGGGATACATATATATGTGATATATAGATGAGATGGATATGTTCGGATTGAGAATTTTTACATGATGTGATTATGTGTTCATATTGAGATGTATACATGTTTGGAATGGGATAACGTTTTTATAAAAATATGTGATGTCTTTATACATGGTTGAAATGTCATGAAAGGTTTTATAAAATGACAATATGATATATTGGTACATATATATATTGCATTTATGTGAGTATTCTACAAGAATACTTGGCCGGGATCCGAGGGGCGGACCGGTGAGTGCCGGGTTCCGGTGGGCGGACCGGTGGGTTTACCGTAGTTGTTGTACGGCAGAGTAAATTAACTAGTTGGCTTGCAACCACTAGTATGGCCATTTGGGGAGGGATAAGGCAGAATGACTTGATCATTTGTGGAGGAACAGGGTAGAATGAGTTTGATTACGATACTCTAGTCTTGGTTGGTATTTACTTACGTGTAAAATATATGTGTGTGTTTGTATAAAGAAGTTTTATATAAATGGATTTTTTTGACAGGTTTCAATTGACAGGGATTTTCTCACTAGACCTATAGGTCTAACCCTCATTTTCTGTTTTAAAATATGTATTCCAGGTTAAGGATCGTTATTTAGTAAAAAGGGAAGAATTAAAGTTTGAGACGCAATTGATAGCTGACGAGGATTAGGAACTGGAAATGTTATTTTTGTATAGTTTCGAGACTGCTGGACCGTACGTGATTTATTTGTATTTCTTTTTATGAATATAACGATGTGATACAATATATGTTATTTGAAGCATGTTTGGGAAAACGGGTTTGTTACAGATGGTATCAGAGCCTTAGTTTAAGGGATTTAGGTATTAGTATCTGTACCTAGACTTAAACTGCATGTGAAGTAGGATGTCCCTATTATTGTAGAACCTTGGGATATTAAGTATAACACGGTATAAGGAATATCATGAAAGGTAAATTCGAGTTACACCTGGCCAGTGTAATTGTGAGCTTACAGTTACATGATTGGACCGGAATACCTTATTATATGGGGTATGTGCTTATGTGTATATTAACCTAGTTGAAATCTACCGAGTGACAAGTCGGTCTCGACATGGATAGAGACGAAGACAGGTATATTTATACAAACTCTACACGTGCTAAAGTGCTATTTGACTTCGGTGCGAACCGATTAATTGTGTTTTCAATCTTTTGTTGACTTAATTGCATTAGGAAAGGAATTTGATAAATGTGTTGGTATTATAGATAAGAGTGGAGTGCCTATTAAGTTATTTTGAAAATCTTGTTGGAATTTGAGGTAGTAGCAAGTATAGGATGGTGTTGGAACTTGATTTTGTTAAACCTGTCAATTAAGTAATGATTTGTCGATTATGTAAAGTGAAGTGAATGATGATGAATTTCCTTTGCGGAACAAACTTAAGTGAATTGTACTGCTCGTGATGATCTAGGGTGTTTAAATAGTTGATTATATTATGATGGATGGTAGCGGGACCGTTTGTTTAGACTTAGTATAGTAAATATATTGTGGTGTAGGAGTCTGATCTTGTTAAAACCTTTGATTAAGAAATGATAAGTGATCCTTGGTATTTCGGTATGAGAAAATAAAGTTGATTTATTGGAGTAAGTGGTTATGATGAAAGAAGAGATTGTCGGGTGATTGACTTAAAGTTTTCGTTTGTTAACAAATTTTATATTAAGGATATATGAGTTACTTTTGATAAGACTTAGTAAGAGTGTAGGTTTGGAAGCATTTGGTGTGAAAAGAGATTAGTTCTAATTTAATAAGAGTGTAACAAATATTTCGGATGATATCGAAATTAGCATGGTTATTCATTAGGATATAGCATGATAAATTTAAGTGAGGAATCAAGGATAATTGAAACTAGAAAGTAAATAGTGTTTTGGGAATGATTAGTAAGGAAAAGCTTTTAGTAATCAAAAGTGATAACCGTTGTCATATGTGTTTGAATTTGGAAGATTGTTCAAAGTGGTAAATTAAATTTATATTTTAGGGGAGAAAGTGGTTAGTAGTTTAATTTGGGATGTTTTATCTAACGCTTGCAATTGTTAGAAATTTTCAAATTGAATGTGCATGTTAGAATTTTGAAAAGATTTTGTGGAAGTATAGAATGTGGCATTGTGTATAAATCAGTTTTCAAACACTAAAGTTATGTCTCCAAATGTTAAAGTTTATGTTATGGATAAAAATTTCAATTGTGATAGATGATTCGTGATATACAAAAATTTTATTTATATATATATATAACTTTGTGCTGAAAGAGGCACGGGGAAATGTTGTACGTGAAAAAGAGACACAATGACGTATATTTGTGCTAATTGGGGCACGAGGTGAAATAAAGAGGTACGGATTTTATTAACAAAGATGTTTTTATGGTTGTTATATTTTGGGGATGGGTGTACAGTGTGGTTTCAAATCGTTTGTTATCATTTTGAAAGAATATGTATTGATTTTCGAAAATTGAGGAAGTGTGTGGGTGTTTCGAACAATGAGTGAGATTTCAAATTAACTCGGTTAAATTTTTTTTTCTCTTCGATTTGAACTATGGTGAAATTATTGGGAAAATATAGCGATGGTTGAAATTGAGCGTGTACGATCTGTATGGAGATGAAAGAAAGCTAGCTCGTAGGATCGGTCTAGAGTGAGCACCTCCTAATGAGCTATCCTTGGGAAATTGTGTTTTATGTTGAAAGGAGAGTAGAAGAAAATAGTCGAATGAATTAATCGGGGTGAAGGATCGTTGGTTAGAACGTGGTATTAATACGAGAGAGATGTGGTGGTGAGTATGGAAATCAATTGTAGTCTAATGTTCATAATCGGTATAATTAATGCAATAAAGTGTTGTCTGTTTTAGATGTATTTGTGGAATAGGGATGTGACTGTAGGGTTGGTGATAACCTATGGAGAAAAGTTCGACTGCGGATTAAGGCGATACTCCAAGTTGATTTTGTAATCTTTTGGGGAGAAGAGTGTCGTTATTTTTTTGGAGTGTTGGATTGTTGGGACATTTTAGAAACTGTGATCGAAGGCGTGGTGTGTACAGTCAGCCGATGTCAAGGAAAAGAGTAGAGTACTTGGTGTAGTTGATTGCTTACTAGAACATAAGAGTATGTAGGCTAGATTGCCTGGTGCTTATCACTTGCAGTATGACTATTACTTGCTAGTAGGAATTTATGCTAGTCCTGATAGGTTGTTAAGTGAATGTTTTACAAGTGGTACTGTGGAAACTAAATAGCCTTAGAATGTTTGATTTAGTTCTATGACACAGCTCTTGTTTGAGTCTAACCGTTGTGGGATAGAATCCTTATTTCGAATGTCTATCTGATTTCACACTGTATGCGTTTGTGCATTCGCGAGGCGACTCGTCGTGACTAGTGGGGATTCCGTCATAGCAGGGATAGTAGGTTGAGGTGAACCTGGAGTCTAGAGGTGTGAATGATATTGGTATGATCGATCTAGAATATTATACCTTGTTCGTATTTTGTGGGTTTTCTTCTTGGTGTAAGAGTTGTTGTAGTTAGGAGGGTATTAAATTTTTGGTATGTGCCTTGGTACCGAAGGGTTTCGCATAATGAGAGTTCATTCGGCCTCTCCTGTGTCGAGCCTGCGGAAGGGCTTAGCCGAAGCGAGTAAGGTTGTACCGTTAGAAAACACCGGATTGGATCAGAGAAATTAAGTTGTAAAGATTTTATGGTCATGTGATGAACTTAGTGGTGTGGTTCGTAGTAGATTTATTATATCTTTGGTTGGAAATTGTTGTGGTTAAGCAAGGCAAGATTAATGTTGATAAAACTTTCTTATGGAGTTGTTTAAGTTAAAGAGATGTTTTTTTTTACTTAGTGCTGGACTTTGCATGATTGAGCCGTTAATAAGTTATATTATTAGTGACATGAAATTTTAACGGAGTTGTGATGAATTCTTTCGGCTTAATTTTATAGTGAAATTATATGATGTTTTGAGTATTTGTGTTAGTGGGGTAAGGTGAGACCGGTATTGATAAATTTCAATTGCGGAGTGGTTAAAGTGAAACCAATGTCTAAAGAACTGTGAAAGTATTTTAGTGCTAAATTGGAAATGTAAGGACTTGATATGATAGCGAGTTTGTTATTTATTAAGAAATGAATTGGTATTGATATTTGGATAAAAGACGGTATGAGTTTTGATGATGAGGTTATTAAGATAATTGAAGTGATTAAGGTTGTGCTTTGTTGATATTCGAGAAATTAAGTTGCTTTGTAGACCTTATTTTATTTTTGATAAATGATTTGGTGTCCAGTGCAATTAAGCATTGATGTGAGATCATTTCGGTTATGCTATGCTAGTTTAAGAAATGGAAATAGTAGGATGAAGTTTACGGGTTTGATAAAAATTAAGAAATTTCCGTGATATAAAGTGATTGTGATTATGTTATGAGTATAAGTGAATTTCGAGTTAATTTGGACTTTCGTGAGATTTGAGTATTGAGTGTTTATCGTTATTTTAAGGGGGCGGATTTTTTGTGAGAAATTAAAACTCTTGATGTTTTAGGTTGAAGTATTGAAGCAAGAGCAAATGGTAAACTAGAAACAGTAAAGCGGGTGGTCTAGTAAAAGTCCTTTGAGGGTTCCGTATACACTTTGATGTGTTCATGGATTTTGATATCAATTCGGTGGTAGTTACCCTAGTTCGTTGCTTGTATGAATTCCGGGACGGAATTCTTTTAAGGGGGAGATGTTGTAAAAACCAGGTATTTTAATTATTATTGACCAGTATTTTAGTATTTTAGAATTCGGAAGTTTATTTATATAAGTTTTATTTTAGTTAATTATGGGAAAATAAGTTAAGGGTTAGTCTTGGATATTATAAGGAAGTTAGAGGGTTATTTTGGTCATCTTCTTTTTAAAAGAAAAAGAAATAGGGGAGTGGTTGGGGAAGGGTATGGAGGTGTTCCGTCCATACCATCCTTCTTTGGATACTTAGGAGGAGTACCTCTTTTCTTATTTATTTTTGAAAGGAAGCAAGTGTTATAGTGTGTGTGTGTGTCTTTGATGGAAAGAGAGAAAGAGAGAGATCGAGAGGAAGATTGAAGGAAAGAAGAAGGAAAAAGCTTTAGGAATTTGTTGCTGAAAATCAAGGTAAACAACCCCTATACATTGTTGTGTTTTAATTACTTAAAAGTGTTCTTGAAATGCTAGTTGAATTTTGGTGGGTTTTTGGTTAAAATGGATGTTTTGGGAATTCTAAGTTTAAGGATAGGTTATGTATATAGTCTTGAACATATCTGCACTTTTATAGTATCATACATAGAGTAAAACTGCAAAATCTTGGTTTTAGAATGAGTAGTGGGCTGAGATTCATCGAAGTCGCAGTGGTCTGAGATTCATCGAAGTCGCAATGAACGACTGCGACATTCATCGGAGTCGCAATAGTTGGTTGCGACTCGGGTATGAAGTCGCAGTGGTCGTTTGCGACTTGGGTTGAAATCGCAGTAGTTGATTGCGACTCGGGTTTGGGATCGCAATAGTGAATTGCGACTTGGAGTGGAATCGCAGTAGTGGGTTGCGATTCCAGGGTGGAATCGCAATAGAGGGTTGCGATTTGGGTACTGTTCATAGCGATTTTTAGTGGGTTGCGACTTCAGATGTGAATTTTGTAAGTTTAGTTTTTAAAAGAGATATGTGGTATTTTATATGATTTCAGATTCTGTGAAGGGTGGAAATACGTGATACTAACTTGGGAAAGCTTTGTGATATACGTTTCAGGTGAGTTTTTCTTTAAAATATTTTCCAACTGGGATACATATATATGTGATATATAGATGAGATGGATATGTTCGGATTGAGAATTTTTACATGATGTGATTATGTGTTCATATTGAGATGTATACATGTTTGGAATGGGATAACGTTTTTATAAAAATATGTGATGTCTTTATACATGGTTGAAATGTCATGAAAGGTTTTATAAAATGACAATATGATATATTGGTACATATATATATTGCATTTATGTGAGTATTCTACAAGAATACTTGGCCGGGATCCGAGGGGCGGACCGGTGAGTGCCGGGTTCCGGTGGGCGGACCGGTGGGTTTACCGTAGTTGTTGTACGGCAGAGTAAATTAACTAGTTGGCTTGCAACCACTAGTATGGCCATTTGGGGAGGGATAAGGCAGAATGACTTGATCATTTGTGGAGGAACAGGGTAGAATGAGTTTGATTACGATACTCTAGTCTTGGTTGGTATTTACTTACGTGTAAAATATATGTGTGTGTTTGTATAAAGAAGTTTTATATAAATGGATTTTTTTGACAGGTTTCAATTGACAGGGATTTTCTCACTAGACCTGTAGGTCTAACCCTCATTTTCTGTTTTAAAATATGTATTCCAGGTTAAGGATCGTTATTTAGTAAAAAGGGAAGAATTAAAGTTTGAGACGCAGTTGATAGCTGACGAGGATTAGGAACTGGAAATGTTATTTTTGTATAGTTTCGAGACTGCTGGACCGTACGTGATTTATTTGTATTTCTTTTTATGAATATAACGATGTGATACAATATATGTTATTTGAAGCATGTTTGGGAAAACGGGTTGTTACAGTACCCATACCTCATTTTTATTTATCAACATTTGGATATTACGGCATACCCAGACACCGCAATCTGCAGTTATCCCGGCCTGCTGGGGTGCATTCTTGGCGAACTTATAGCGAAAGGCACCTGTCATTTCGCGACGTCTAACATCCTTGACCCGGCAAAAGAAGTCATATAGCACAGCTTTAAACTTTGTCATTTGCTCTTCCAATTGTTGTCTGAAGAGATTGGCACTGTCGCTATCATATATAGTCAAGGTCATAGCGTCAAGTTCAAACACTCCAAGCAGCCAATGTTGGGGTTTAATGCATATTGGGATGTACACCTGAAATATTACAATATTAGACAACTTAGTTAGCAACAAAACAAGTTAAATAAAATAAGAGTAAAACGATTTACATACCACATCGAGGAGAGCCCAAGAGGTCCCTTCCACGCCATTGCATGAATTAACCACGGAGGCGGGACCTAGATGCTCAATCAACAAGTAATGAAAGAACATACTGAACATCATGGTCCACCTCGTGTCTGTTCCACGATGTCTTTGCAACAGCGAGACCCAACAATCGATGTGCTATACATAAAAAATAGATGGTTAGACATGTAAAATAAATATATTTGATTATATGACTATAATTAAACTTCATACTAACCACATCCAGTAAGTCAGACTCCAAAGGGTCAACGACCAACAATACATTGAAAAACGAGGGGGTGATTTCCAAGTTCAAGTGAGGGATGAAGATCAAGGGGGGGAGGCGACCAGTCCGGCACATCCTCAATATTTCTGATGCCGGTTGAGGCTCCGGTGAAGACACCTTTCCCTTTTTCTTTCCTCCCTTCTTTCCCCCCGCTTTCTTTGCTTGTTTTTTAGCGGCCGGAGGTGTCGTAGATCCTTGTTGGCCAAACGGGTGACGAAACCATTGTGAAATTTTATGCGACCGCTTTTGAGGGAGCGGAGTCACCTGTGGTGGTGGATCTACAACATCCATCGAGTCATCGTCAGGCTCCGAGAAGTGCTCCGAGAAGTGATCCTGGATAATAGGAGACCCCGTCTGAAAATTACGTTACTCAATGTTTTAAGTACAATTTAGGAAATGTTCACAATTAAACCAAAACTACCAAAATAACTTACAGTATGCATTTCCGGCCTGTAATAGTCATCGGCCGAACCGCCAAAGATGTTTGTGATTGCTGTGGTGGCGAACGACGGCATGTGCTGTGCCTCCGACATCCCGGCCTGCGTGACATTGATCATTAAAATAGTTACAAAATTAGGATTATCGATATATAACTATAATGGTTACTCAGTGTCACTAACACTCTCCGGGATAGTAGAATATGATGTGGTGGCGAACGGCGGCGGCATCTGCGAGGTGTATGCCCCCGACATCCCGGCCTGCGTGACATTGATCATTAAAATAGTTACAAAATTAGGAACAAACATATAACTATAATGGTTACTCAGTGTTACTTACACTCTCCGGGATAGTAGAATAGGATGTGGTGGCGAACGGCGTTTGGGACATCCCGGCCCCCGACATCCCGGCCTGCGTGACATTGATCATTATAAGAGTTACAAACTTAGGAACAAACATATAACTATAATGGTTACTCAATGTCACTTACATTTTCAGGGAATGACGGATAGGATGTGGTGGCAAACGTCGCCTGTGCCCCCTGTCCGAACGGAGCGGGGATCGGTGTCGTACTCGACAGCTAAAACAAATTTAGAACGTAATATTAATATACAAACTAAATAAACGTGGCCAACAATTTAAGTTAAACACTAACATTGACAGCGCTAAACTCTCTGTAGAATCCCTCCAGAAGCTGTACACGTGACTCTAGCGGCCCGTGGACGTAGTCCCACAGGTGCTTATGAGAGCCACGCTGTGGCTCGTAGGAAGGGGCCGCCTCATATGGATTGTAGGAGGAGGAATGGGGCGGCTGGTAGGAGGAGGAACGGGCCGACTGGTAGGAGGAGGAAGGGGGCGGCTGGTAGGAGGAGGAACGGGCCGGCTGGTAGGAGGAGGAAGGGGGCGGCTGGTATCCACCGGAAGGGGGCCTGTCGTCGTCTTCCTCATCTTCGTCAGATGTGGAAGTAGGGGGACGTCGAGCCCTTTCCGCCTCTGCGTCAATAAAGGCCACGCTGTCTCTGTACCAATCTGTGCCCATCTCGTCGACAGTAGGCACAAGGAGATCGAAAGGCAAGAGTGGCTGCTAAATATATGATAAAACATAAAAGAAATTAATAAGCGGGACTAACGTATGCAAATTGTAAACATAGTAAAAGAACTTACATTTCTAGACGCATTGAAGAACTGAAACCAAAGCGACCTACTTAGGGTAACACGCTTGTCCCAACGGGTTCCCCTAAGTACTCGATCGTCGCGCTTGACGAAATATCGGATTGATGCGGGAAACATCTCCAAGATCCATATCTGGAATTAGACAAGAAGAGCAAGTACGTAAAAAGAAAATCCAAACAGTTTGTATGTATTATTAACAATTGTTATACTACGTATCTAACCTTGAAGGCGTATGTAAAACCACAAAGATTCATCTTTGCATGTCGATCAACGCGTCTGGCTATGGCTCGGTGCAGAATAGAGTAGCAATGTGTCCAGATATGGCTACCCCACGGGTAGCTGTTAAACAGCTCAAGGTCCTCGACGGCCCTAAGGACCGTCTCGGAAGCATACTGGCTATACTCACGGCCCAGGAAGCCCATATCCACGATCACCACCAAGCATACACGGACAGCATCGTCGTCGGTTAGGGCACTAAGGCCCTCTTTCATCATGTCCCGGGCTGCCTTCAGCTTCAAACGAGATACTGAAATGCCCCAAACCCTAGGAACGAAGGAGCAGTCTTCTAAGGGAGGAAGGGGGGAGCCTCTCCAAAACGTAGTCCTGTAATTAGACAGAACTGACGACGCCCAAAATGCAATTGAGAGCCGAAGAAATCAAAATGCATCTCCTCCGGCTCAGCGTTGGCGTCCTCGACCTCCAACTGTAGAAACATGTGTACTAGCGTAGGGTCGCCACCAGAGTAAGACACATCCATCCATGGCCCGAACGGTGTCCCTCTATAGATGGTCTCAAGGGTATCCGCGCGATCACCTAATCCCCTAAAGAGCGCTCCTAATTCCTCGATGTAGGAAACTTTGCACCTTAGCGTCAAGTCGATGTTAAAGAAATCCTTCTACATAGTCATTCACAGATGTTATAGTTAGTGTTATATATAGATGTTGCGGTTTATTTTATTTTATATAGATGTTGCGGTTTATTTTATTTCAACATATCATATTGTTATATATAGATAAAGTGCGGTGGTATTTTATTTCAACGTATAATAGTGTTATATATAGATAAAGTGCGGTTTATTTTATTTCAACGTATCATATTGTTATATATAGATAAAGTGCGGTGGTATTTTATTTCAACTTATAATAGTGTTATATATAGATAAAGTGCGGTTTATTTTATTTCAACGTATCATATTGTTATATATAGATAAAGTGCGGTGGTATTTTATTTCAACGTATAATAGTGTTATATATAGATAAAGTGCGGTTTATTTTATTTCAACGTATCATATTGTTATATATAGATAAAGTGCGGTTTAGGGACCCTAGTTGTCATTCTTAAAAGTTTAGGACCTAATTGGCATTCTTAAAAGTTTAGGGACCTAAGTTGTCATTCTTAAAACCGTAGGGACCTAAGTTGTCATTCTTAAAAAAACACATTCTTAACAATTTTTTTATAAAACAGTTTTTTTATAAAAAAATTGTTAAGAGTGTGTTTTTATAAAAAAATTGTTATAGTTTTATGGTTTTATGTTTGAATGTGATATTTGTATGTTATAATGTGTATGTTGTTATAGTGTGTTTTTTCATATAAAAATTGTTAAGAGTGTTTTTTTATAAAAAAATTGTTAAAAGTGTGTTTTTATAAAAAAACACATTTTTAACAAATTTTTTATAATAACACACTCTTAACAATTTTTTTACAAAAAAACACTCTTAACAATTTTTATGAAAAAACACACTATAACAACATACACATTATAACATACAAATATCACATTCAAACATAAAACCATAAAACTATAACAATTTTTTATAAAAACACACTCTTAACAATTTTTTATAAAAAAAAAACTGGTTTTATAAAAAATTGTTAAGGGTGTGTTTTTAGAAAAAAATGTTAAAAGTGTGTTTTTATAAAAAAAACATTTTTTAACAATTTTTTTATAATAACACACTCTTAACAATTTTTTTATAAAAAAACACTCTTAACAATTTTTTTTATGAAAAAACACACTATAACAACATACACATTATAACATACAAATATCACATTCAAACATAAAACCATAAAACTATAACAATTTTTTATAAAACACACTGTTAACAATATTTTATAAAAAAACTGTTTTTATAAAAAATTGTTAAGGGTGTGTTTTTATAAAAAATTGTTAAGAGTGTGTTTTTAAAAAAAACACATTTTTAACAATTTTTTTTATAATAACACACTCTTAACAATTTTTTTATAAAAAACACTCTTAACAATTTTTTTTATAAAAAAACACACTATAACAACATACACATTATAACATACAAATATCACATTCAAACATAAAACCATACATATCATGTTAAGCATAGAACATATTCAAAAATAAGTTATAAACACTATAACAACCTACAAATCATATATCTTAACTTAAAATAACATACAAAAAATAACAAAAAACATAAGGAAAACATACCACAGAGGTAATACGAGACATCTTCACAAAACCCGAACGCGTATTCCACACGACAAAATTGAGAGAGTGGGAGAAAATTGAGAGAGTTATTTAAAAAATGAGAGTGGCCGGTTTTTGGTCCCCCCCTTATATAGTGCAGCCGAAGAAAACATTTTTTAGGGTTTGGTTCGTCAAAGGGATTTTAGGGTTAACCCTGTGCCGACACGTGGCACTTTTGCCCGCGATCGCGGGCGGTCAAAGAAAGTCAAACGCGGGCAGGGACCAAAACTGCACACGCGGGCATTCTTGATGGGGGAAAGCTGGACCGCGGGCATTCTTGAGGGACCAACGCGGGCAAAGTGGGCAAACTTGGTGACATGTGTAGCCCGCGATCGCGGGGGTCAACGAGAGTCAAACGCGGGCAGGGACCAAAACTGCACACGCGGGCATTCTTGAGGGGGGAAAGCTGGACCGCGGGCATTCTTGAGGGACCAACGCGGGCAAAGTGGGCAAACTTTGGTGACACGTGGCCTGGGGCCCGCGATCGCGGGCTCAATCGCGGATTTTTTGGGTATTTTTGTAACATGGGAGAGATTTGTGGTATTTCAGTAAAACATAGTTTGACTTAGGGTATTTTAATTAATTTCCCTATATAATAGTAGTTCAAAAACATTAGTCAATAAAACAACACAATTTTTTTAATATCTAATAGGACCCAAAAAGGATTTAACATTATATTAAGGGCCCACAAAAAGTTGGGTCCCAATTTTTATAGTATATACTATATAATATATAGTAGTAGTTTAGAAAAATTAGTCCATAAAAGAGACACAATTTTTTTAGTATCTAATAGGACCCACAATCAATTTAACACTACCTTAAGTAGGCATGGCAACGGGGCGGGTATGGGGCGGGGTTCTCCATCCCCGGCCCCGGCCCCGGCCCCGGTTTTTGAAACCCTCCCCAGGCCCCGGGCGGATACGGGGATTTCAACCCCGTCCCCGGTCAACACCCGGTCAACACCTGTCCCCGGTTTGTACCCGGTTCCCCGACCCGGTTGGTGTTTTTTTTTGGTTTTTTTAACATCAATATCATGCAGCACATTTCATTAATACCCAAAACCAAGTTACAAAACCAGGTTACCACCAAGATACAAATGGGTGGCCACCATCCATCAACACACCAACAAAATTAAACTTAAAAAACCTCCTTCCACTAGAAAGTGACAGTGGGTGTCTAGCCACAGTTTGCGAGCAACAAACTTGGGATAAACATGCAGACTCTAAAACGCCATAAGAACTCTTACAACCAAATCCTATCGATTCTTGACGACAACACAGAAGATGAACAACAAGAAACCACCCAAGATTTGACTGATTTCTTCACGGCTCTGCAACAAGAACTCTCCTCCGACGACCCATTACCGGAACTCGTCGGAAAACCAGACTGTGAAAGTAGAAACAGAAGATGGAGATAAGGAAAGGGTTATATTTAATAAATATATAAAATAAATAATTTTTTAGTTATATATATATACCGGGTCCGGGGCGGGGCGGGGGATAGTCATCCTGGCCCCGGCCCCGGTTTTCTGAAAGCGGGTATCCCCGGCCCCGGACCCGGTACCCGGTTTGGCGGGTATCCCCGGACCCGGTACCCGGGTCGGGTGGACCGGGTTCCTGATAACGCCACTTTTTGGTGTTATTTTCGGTCCTCAAACTAATGAGATTGGCTTGTGTTCTAGCAAAAAGACGGAATTTTATGGTTTATCGAGTGAAATGTGCAGGTAATCTAAAAGGCGGCAATCATCGAGAAAAGAAGCTAAAAAGAGTCCAAAAGAGAGCCAAAACGAAGCCCAATGGAAGCCCGAGATCCAAGCCCAAGACCCGTACCCGAACTAGGACCCGAACTTGACCCAGAACCTGATCCGAACACATCAGGAAAACCGCCCGGTTTGTCCCGCGGTTTGCAAGCCACAGGACAAGTGGCGTAAGTCCCTGTTTCAGCTCTATAATTTGGTGTTTTCCGGATTTTAAGTCATTATCGCGAGACGGACGACGGGAGGCTGCTTGGGAGCGATTTTCAGAGCTATTCCACGCACTTTGGAGCCACGATAGAGGATCGATCGAGGAGACGTTCACCACGCGAATCGGATTAGAGCCGAGAGAATGGAGTTCACCATTACATTCATCACGTCCACAATCATTATGTTTGCACGCACTAGTTTCCTTCCTTTTCTTATGTTTTTATCCACCACCAACATGAACTAATCTTTAGATGTTGGGGGTTGGAATGAATTTTGTTTAAGCTTATAGACATTTGATTTTAACCTTTTATCAGTTTTTCCTATTTTAATGAAGCATGTGATTTAATCTTTAATGCTTTTGTGAGTTTGGCCAGCTTTCAATTGTTTTGTTTGTTTTTCAATTAAGTTCGAGAGAATTAATTGTTAACTAGAACTAGAAATTGAATGCCTAAGGTGAGAAATTGGATAGAGATATATCAAGTAAGCCTTAGTCCTGTTGAAATCTTGAGTTTAATGTGTTTTGAACCCAATAGGTTGAGGTCGAGAGATAAAACTATGTGTTTCAAGATAAAAACCGTTGTTGCTTGAGAAAGAACAACGGTGATTTTTAGAGATTGAGTATTCATTAAAGGGAAGAGATGGTAATTGTTTCGAGTCAGGTGTTTATCTGTGAAAACCTTAGGATTTCCAACCCTCAACTGTTTTCTCTATCCGAAGTCCTTAAGTTATCTACTGTCTTGTTCTTGATTTGTTTACTTGCAAGTAATTAATTTAATACCAACAACTCAAAATTGCGACCGTTCAGTTAATAGATTTTATAGTCATTGTGATACTCAGTTCCTAGTTCCCTGTGTTCGATACTCGTACTTTTGTACTATTACTTGATTTCGACCCGTACACTTGCGGTTAGATTTAGGGGGGTGAAAACCCGCCTATCAAGTTTTTGGCGCCGTTGCCGGGGAACTAGTTGCAACTGATAGCACTACCAACTATAAGCGCTATTACATTGATCATTTTTATTTTTTTTATTTTGTTTCATCACTTTAAGTTTTTGGATTGCTAATTTTGTTTACCTTCCGTTTCAGGTACTAATTGGTTTATGCCAAGGAAAAGCCGAGGGGAAGGACTCGAACCACTCGACCCGGAAATCGAAAGGACCGTCCGTAAGTTACGAAAAGAATCTAAAGCTAGAAGACATCTGAAGATGGGCGACGAAGCTCCTCCTGAGAGACGCCCTATGCGGTCATTTGCTGACCCGAACGTGGCAGCCGCACGCATAGGAGTCCAAGCACCCACCACTGCGGCAAATTATTTCGAGATCAAGCCGAGTACCATCGTGATGGTACAGCAGAATCAGTTTGGGGGAGCGCCAACTGAAGATCCCCATGCACACCTTCGTGCATTTGAACGGATCTGCAATACGTTCAAGATCAATGGGGTGGACGAGAATGGAATCAAGCTGAGTCTATTCAGTTTTTCTCTCAAGGGTAGAGCTGAAATATGAATAGAGGGCCTACCATCGGATCAGATCACTACATGGGCAGGCCTGAAAGCTGCGTTCCTCCAGAAATTCTTCCCACCGGGAAGAACCGCTCAATTGATGGCCGACATCACCCACTTCGCTCAATGGGACCAAGAGACTCTATACGAGGCATGGGAGCGATATAAAGACATGTTAAAAAAGTGTCCACATCATGGGTTACACGGTTGGGTAATTATCTAAACGTTCTTTGGAGGCCTTCACCTGCAGTTCAAGAATGACATTACTGCTGCAGCAGGTGGAGCCCTTATGAATAAGACGTATGAAGAAGCAGTTGACTTGATCGAGAACTTAGCCGAGCATAGCTATGCCACTCCACGATCTTCTATCAGACGGGTAGCTAGTGTTCAAGAGTCAGACGAATTGAAGGTGATAAAGCCCAATTAGCTGCTATCATGAATCATTTGAAGGGAGGCAATCCGGAAGTGTTCTCCATTGCTCAAGAATCTAAACAGGTTCAGTTTTTACAAAACTGAAACAACCAGCCAAGAAACGACCCTTTCTCGAATACCTACAATGAGGGGTGGAAGAAACACCCTAATTTTTCATGGAGTCAACCCGGCCAACTACAACAAGGTAATCATCCAAACTTTTCTAATTCTTCTAATGCTAACAATGTTTACCGTCCTCCAGGTTTCAACCAAAGGAAATTCGATGAAGGACCATCCGTAGAGAAGAAACCGGGGCTGGAAGATATGATGATGAAGTTTATGACAAAGATGGATAGCACGGTTGAAGGTTTGGCAAGCACGATGAGTACAGTGAAAGATGCAACTGATCAGAACACTGCATCCATCAAGATCCTTGAAAGACAAGTGGGGCAAATTTCTGAAGTCTTACAAAACCGAGCCCCAGGAACATTTCCGAGTCAGACTGAAAGGAAACCAAGAGAAGAGTGTAATGCCATTCAGCTGAGGAGTGGCAAGGAGATGATCAAGGAGGTGAATGTTGTGCGGAAAGATGATCAGGAAAATCCAAAGGAAAAAGAAGCGACACCTCCATCAAAGCCGGTAGTCAAACCGTTTGTACCACCGCTACCATTCCCTAATCGAGTGAAGGCACGTGACGACAAGGAACAATTCAAGAAATTCCTCGACATCTTCAAGAAGCTACACATCAACATCCCATTTGCAGAAGCACTTGCCCAAATGCCAACATATCTCAAATTCATGAAAGAGATCTTATCCAAGAAGAGGGCAGTCGAACACCAAGCTACCATTGCACTTACTGAAGAGTGCAGTGCGATCATTCAGAACAAGCTTCCCCCGAAGCTTAAGGATCCAGAGAGTTTTTCGATCCCTATGCAAATTGGGAATCTTAATGTTGATAAGGTGTTATGTGATTTAGGAGCCAGTATTAATCTAATGCCTTTATCTGTTTTCAGGAAACTTAGCTTGGGTGAAGTGAAGCCAACATACATGACACTTCAGCTCGAGGATAGATCGATAGTGTATCCATATGGGGTGATAGAGGATGTTCTCATCAAGGTTGAGAAGTTCTACTTTCCGGTGGATTTCGTGGTGCTGGATATTAATGAAGATATAGAGATCCCGCTGATATTGGGAAGACCATTTCTGCCAACGAGCAAAGCACTGATCGACATGGAAGAAGGCGAGATGACTTTAAGGGTCGGCGGTGAAAAGGCAGTGTTCAAGATGTTCGAGAGCGAAAGAGGAAGAAGCGAAGAGGAACCCGGTAATCAATGAGAGCCGAAGGAGTAATCAGAAGGAAGGTCGAGCCACGACCGAAACCAAGGCGCTAGGTGGGAGGCAACCCACCGAGGTTTGCGTTTTTTTTAATTTAGGTTTTTGAGTGATTTTATTTACAAAAAAACAATTGGAACAGAGACTTACGCGGTTTTGGCCGCGGCTTCATGCCGCGCGCCAAGTCGCAGGGTTCTCTGAATACTTTGTGAAACAGAGAGTTACGCGATATGTTGCGCGGTTTGCAAACCGCGGCACAAACCGCGTGGTTCCCTGTTCTCGTGCGGTGTGTTCCTTTTTCTTGCTTTGAGTCGTTTCATTTCTTTGCTTTCCTTTTTCTTTCTTTTTCTTTTGTTTATGTGTTCCCTCTTCATCTTCTCCGATGTCTCCCAACCATTCTCTTCAATGTCGCAAAAGAATCTCCTCCGTCCGGGCAAACATGTATGCTCTAACTTTGTATATTAACGAGTGGTGTATGATGTTGTGTTTCCTTATCAGTTAAACGAGATGCAACAAACCTAAGTTTCACTTAGGTTTGGGGTGCCTCACCTTTCCACATCTACACACTCACTTTTAATCTTGTGCAAACCTCGGTTTTACCGAGGTTTGGGGTTGGCTTTAGTTAGCCAACCTAGGCCACGGCCTAGGTTTGGGGTGACCATATTTGAATAATTATGGGCGTGCTCTTTGATGTTTTTGTATTGATGCTTTGTCCTTCCGGTTGATGACTGTAATAACTGCACAATGATACGTGTCACACCTATGTATCGCCTGCACCGACACTTGCACATTGGGGACAATGTGTGGGTAAGGTTTTGGGTTGCCCAATCGGGCCCACGTTTATGCACGTAGACTTCCTGCACTTTTGAATGCGTAGATCATAGTAGCTGAATTTTTGTTTTGAATGACTTAGACCGACCGTTGTGGGAAGAATCTTGTGATAGTGACGTGACTATTAGGGAAGGACCGGGAAAAGACATGACTAGGGACATTAGTGGAGACCACCCGACAGCGAGAATTGAGCCTAAATGACGCCTTTCATTTCGAGGGATTCAAACACCTAATTCGTATACACTTTTTCGAATTCCTTGTCGTGATTATAGAGTGATCTCGCTATAATATCGCATTGAGTAGCAAAGACGACCATCGGGATATTGGGTAAGGGTGTAGTAGACCATATCGTGTGGACCTTAAGAGATGATTCCAGGCATTGTGTATATGTTTAACCCGTTTTTGTCTAACGTACCTTTTGACCCATTATGTGTGTATCCAAAACCACCTTTGTAGCCAAACACTCACCACTTGTTCTTTCCAGACCCACCATTAAACCCTAACCAGAAGCCTTAGCCAACCCTTATCCGAAAGTGTGTCAATTAGAGGCGGTAATGAACAGCGAGAGATAGAGCGGAAAAGAAAGAGTACATGCCAGCCATGAAAATAAATAATAGATAGAAAAGAGGGCCAATGCAGCCCCAATCAAATAAAGAGGACCAATGATGTCCCAAAAAAACAGCTTTATAGCAGAATAATAAAAGAGTCAAAGCGACTACAGTAGTGACAAATATGGCCAAGTGATAGAAAGTGAAGTAAAGAAGTCCATAACTGCTAATGATTGACACACCGAGGATTTTGATCCGTTTACCCTTCGTTTCTTAGCCATAACCCTAGCCCCGTTACAACCCTTGTAAAGACCTGGATGATCTTCTGGAAAATGTTATCAGGGTATATGACCACCTTTACCGATAGCCCTTGTCTTGCTACTTGATTCATTTCTGAGATCGACTTTTTGGACATTTGTGCGTCTTTCATTAGAGTTGTCATGTGATTTTCGCGTATTCTTGTACATAACTTCCTTATACATGACAACATGTGCGACAGCCTAGGTTCGAGTGAAATGAGAGTATCCCGTGAGGTAGGGTCGAAGCGAAATGTTTTCCCTAGTATGGTTGGACCTAGTACAACCTTAATGTAATCGGAGCAGTCACGAGTTCAACTCACAATGGAAGGCCATAGATCAAACAGAATAAGGATGAGGCGAGAGTGAGATAGGCATTCACGGGTATGGGAAATCACCAGTGCATTACGTGGTACCGATTGGGAGTTGTGCAGTTATTATTTCACTGATATATGCTTTTATTCTATTTTTATCGCTAATTTGCTTGAGGACAAGCAACGCTCGGTTTGGGGTTGTTGATAACGCCACTTTTTGGCGTTATTTTTGGTCCTCAAACCAATGAGATTGGCTTGTGTTCTAGCAAAAAGGCGGAATTTTATGGTTTATCGAGTGAAATGTGCAGGTAATCTAAAAGGCGGCAATCATCGAGAAAAGAAGCTAAAAAGAGTCCAAAAGAGAGCCAAAACGAAGCCCAACGGAAGCCCGAGATCCAAGCCCAAGACCCGTACCCGAACCAGGACCCGAACCTGACCCAGAACCTGATCCGGACACATCAGGAAAACCGCGCGGTTTGTCCCGCAGTTTACAAGCCACGGGACATGTGGCGTAAGTCCCTGTTTCAGCTCTATAATTTGGTGTTTTCCGGATTTTAGGTCATTATCGCGAGACGGACGACGGGAGGCTGCTTGGGAGCGATTTTCAGAGCTATTCCACGCACTTTGGAGCCACGATAGAGGATCGATCGAGGAGACGTTCACCACGCGAATCGGATTAGAGCCGAGAGAAGGGAGTTCACCATTACATTCATCACGTCCACAATCATTATGTTTTCACGCACTAGTTTCCTTCCTTTTCTTATGTTTTTATCCACCACCAACATGAACTAATCTTTAGATGTTGGGGGTTGGAATGAATTTTGTTTAAGCTTATAGACATTTGATTTTAACCTTTTATCAGTTTTTCCTATTTTAATGAAGCATGTGATTTAATCTTTAATGCTTTTGTGAGTTTGGCCAGCTTTCAATTGTTTTGTTTGTTTTTCAATTAAGTTCGAGAGAATTAATTGTTAACTAGAACTAGAAATTGCATGCCTAAGGTGAGAAATTGGATAGAGATATACCAAGTAAGCCTTAGTCCTGTTGAAATCTTGAGTTTAATGTGTTTTGAACCCCATAGGTTGAGGTCGAGAGATAAAACTATGTGTTTCAAGATAAAACCCGTTTTCCTTGAGAAAGAACAACGGTGATTTTTAGAGATTGGGTATTCATTAAAGGGAAGAGCTGGTAATTGTTTCGAGTCAGGTGTTTATCTGTGAAAACCTTAGGATTTCCAACCCTCAACTGTTTTCTCTATCCGAAGTCCTTAAGTTATCTACTGTCTTGTTCTTGATTTGTTTACTTGCAAGTAATTAATTTAATACCAACAACTCAAAATTGCGACCGTTCAGTTAATAAATTTTATAGTCATTGTGATACTCAGTTCCTAGTTCCTTGTGTTCGATACTCGTACTTTTGTACTATTACTTGATTTTGACCCGTACACTTGCGGTTAGATTTAGGGGGGGGTGAAAACCAGCCTATCAGTTCCCCACCGGGTCGGGCCAAATTGCAATGCCTAACCTTAAGGACCCACAAAAAGTGGAGGCCCATACTTTTTTAGTATATACTATATAGTATATAGTAATTGTTCAAAAAAATTAGTCAATAAAGAAAACACAAATTTTTTTGAGTATCTAATAGGACCCAAAAAGAATTTAACATTATATTAAGAGCTCAAATCTTTATATTAGAATATAGTAGATTTCTTGTTATTAACTAAGAAAGTTCACTCCTTTTGAAAAAATTACCAGCTATATGAGACTATCGACCGTATATTTATATTTAGGATTTCAAAGCTACCCATATTACCTAATATTGAATGAATAATTTAAGTATTTTCCTATCTCTACAACAAGAATAAGATCTCAAGCTATATATAACCAACATGGAATTTTGATTTTAAGATTGATGGTTCGTAAAAAGTATGTATTAACCCTAAAAGTTTAAAATGGTGATGAAAACATTAATATGAGTTGATATGGAAACGGGAAACTTAACCGATTTATACTAATATGCATAGAGTGTTACTCCGAAAAGTCCACATTGTGACATAAAATGATGTCGGTCTATATATTAAAGGTATATGATATGATGTGTTTGACCGTGGAACGATTAATGATGCTAGGTAAAAATGATATGATAGATAATATTAATTTAGAAATAATTATTGATTGATATTGCGTCTAGGATAGCTTTTTAATATCATCATCTATGGGCAATGGGAGGTGTTACTCCTCAAATCCATCAATAACCATGTCAAACTCAACCTTCATGAACCCTCCTCCAAAGGATAACCATGAAGAATGTTATTTGACAAAGGAAAGGCCTGACCTTTTAGCAACTACTATTTTGCCCCCCCCCCCTACCTAAAAACTAAATCGCATGGGGGTAATATCCTACAAATAAAACATATAAACATCTTGACTTAAAAAATGGCTCCATTAAAATGTAAATACGTATTGATTAAAACTCACTTGAATAGACTCAATATGTGGATCACAAGAAGTTGAGCCAACGCTACTCTTATGTAACCCCGGGCCACCTTCAACGGTAGCATCGTTCCTTGATAATCGTTCTGCAAGAAGTTGTTCACCTGCTCCTCCAAAAGACGTGTTCGCTCTTCAAGAAGACGTGTTCTTTGATTACGCTTTCTCTTTTTATTTCCAATTCCAAGTCCCACACGCAAGCTCACGATGTGGCCAACACCCTAGTGCAACCTGGGTGTTCGGGCCCCAACACCGCTGTTGATCCAAACCCTTCAGTGATTTGATAATGACTCTCAGAATTACTTAGTGAAAATTGTAAGTAAATAATATGTATCAGTGTTTCACCATCTAAGAAAATAAACTAAGTCTGTTTAGTATCGCTGATGGAAAACACAGGTTTTAATTTATACTTCAGCGATACTTGTACATCAGTGAGCCCTGAGTATGTTCAGCCTCACTGATGATCGCTGATAGATTCATTTGTAATTGTTTGCTTATGATCCCTGAAGACAAGACTCGCGACAACTGAGTTCAAAGCTGAAATTGAAGACCAAACCGACGAACGAGTGACTAAGTCTACTAGTGACATGATGCGGATATCAGCGAATCCAAGACTTGTCCATTTCATGCGAAGTTTCAAGTAGAAGAATTCAGCGAGAGCTGAACTTTATCATTCGCTGATAAAGATACATTCAGCGTTCGCTGATCATGAAGTTTGTTCTACAAGCAACTTTTGTCTTATCTCCTTGCACGCCCCCATACGATTTTGTCAGAACGGACATCCCTTTTGTCCAGGATCGTACAAACCACTCTGCAACTACACTGTTCACCATGCGACCACTACGATGTTTGCTAAAGTCAAAGTCATGCAACCAACCAGACGCTGCCACGTGTAAAGTTGTACTAACTTGCATTAAATGCATGCAGTATAAATAATAAACCCTACATCACTCTTGAAGAAGCTTTTCCTTCGTTGAACTTCTTAGTTTTAGAAAATTATCCTTAGTTTTCTAAATCTTCTTTCTCTCTATTTCTTAGTGCAAGAATTCTGTGTGATTCTCTAGTTTGTTTAGATTAGGTTTTTAACTTGATCTTACTCTGCAACAAACTGTAAATTGTTTGATATATATCAATAATCAATTTTAAAGATAAAAATATGTGTTTGTATTCAACCCCCCCCTTCTACAAACTTGTATAACTCTTCGAGACCAACAACCGCTACCAAGGGATCAATTGCCAACTAAGAGTCCCAATCTCCTTGAGAAAATTGTTTATCTATTTCTATCTGTTATGTTAAACAAAATAATTGAAGGTATGTAATTAAGAACAACAAACCGATAAACAAATTAAAAAAATGACATATTGAAACACCCAAAAAACGGAGTCAATTTAAACCTTGAAATTTCCACCAGTTATGATCAAAACTTTCAAACTTATATAACCTGAGGATCAGATGTAAGGTTTTTATATACAACTGGCATTACTTAAATAACTTATTAATCTAATCACCTCATAACAATCAGATTAATCGAGTTATCTAAACAACTGTCCCAAAGACTTCAAAGAACAACTAGATCCTTTGTTATTTCTAAGTCTGAATCTCTCCAAAAGTTCTCTTCTCTCGTTCCCGCTACTTCCCGGAGCTTGTACCTGGTAAGAAGATTCAACTTGAAACATTAGGCTTTCGCCTAGTGAGAATACTCAAGTCAAAATAAAATTTAATAATTAAAACATGAACAGATAACTCAAACCTGTTCTCACCCATCTTACCGTACGACAACTCCTTTCCAGATCGGGGAATCTACCCCACTCCCATTCCTACGACTAACTCATTTAATTGTAACAACAAAAATAAGAGTTAGCTCTGAATCATTCCAGATTCACAATCAAAATTCACACACAAGAAATTACAAGTCAAAACTTGCCTATTTCTTAATCAGGAAGTAGAGATTACAAATTACTTTATGCCTATCTCTAATCTTCCTCTCATCACAGGGAAATCTCCGATCTTCCCGAAACAATGGAAATCTCTGATCTTCCATAAATCGAAATGGGAATTACAAATCAAAATCTGCCTATTCCACATTCCACCTCTGCATCAATGGTCCCAATGGGATTATAATATCGCGATACTCAATCGGGACTCACGATGGTTCGAGATTATAATATCGCGAGTAATCGGTTCCCATTATACCGTACCCAAGTGCCCTCGGTGACCGGATGCCTATTTTAGTAAAAGCACATAATCACATAATATAATACAATCGATACTACTATATGCGTCCAGCATAGAATGTATCATTTCTCTGAACATATTCTATATATAAAATAAAGAATATTCTTACTCCACATCTCAATCTCTTTATTACCCCTTCTCTGAAATCTGATATGATGATCACCATCTCAATAGTTATTTATATTTTCGAACTCATAGATAGGCCTTTATAATATATCTCAATTTGGCTTCTCAATCACATTTAGAGTTCATAATCATCTAACATATTGCATATAACAGATAATCCTGCTCATTATAAGGAATATGAATAATTCCTATTCATCAACTTCTTAACTATCCCCTCATAGTAATTTAACACGAGAGTTAATATATATCAGTTGTTAATCTATATCTTTAAACTCATGGATGGATCTTTATAGTTTATCTCAATAAAGCTTCAAATCATATTTAGAGTTCATAACCACATAGTAATTTCATGTAGTAGATAATCAAACTTAGCATGCAAGATTAATAATAAATACTAGTTCATCAACTTCATAGATAACTCATCTTAGAAGTTTTAGCATGGAAATCCACATAACACAACTTTTAATCGCCCTCTTGGCTTATCTCTAATTTAATCCAATCCACATAAAACATATTCATGCATATACATAAAGCATCTAATTCAAGATTAATTACTGAATTTTAAAGAGAGTTGAATAAACTCACCCGATGCGTTATCACTCCTTTTAGTCCTTTTTAACTAGTAAGGCTCCTTTCTTCACTACCACAGCTTACTGTATTATTCAGTTTACATATACTGATATTAATTTTCCAAAACAGAACACTCTACAACTGAAAATCCTAAATTTCTAAAAATTACACCTCAAGTCGCAGTGGACTGAAGTCGCAGTCGCCTATTGCGATCCCAAATCCAAATCGCAGTGAACTGGAGTCGCAGTCCTCTATTGCGATTCCAATTCCAAATCGCAGTCAACTGTTGCGACTAAAGTACCAAGTCGCAACTGCCCATTGCGATTTCAACCCAAGTCGCAACCAACTGTTGCGATTCCAAAGCCAAGTCGCAACCCTCTATTGCGATTCCAACCCCAAATCGCAATCAACGGTTGCGATTCCAACTTCAAGTAGCTATTGCCTATTGCGACAATCATGAATGTCGCAACTCAAGGTTGCGACTTCGATGATATTCAACCAAGTCTCAGTTCACTAAGTTCATTCTAAACCCATATTTTTGTACTTTTAATCTATGTTTGTTTATGCAAACTTGCAGATATGTTTAATATACTTACCTTAACACATCCAAAAACTCAGATTCTCATTATCATCATAATTTACCCAAAACCCATCAAAATCTTCTAAGAACATTTTTACTACTAAGATGAAGAATTTAAATGAGATGTTTACCTTATGATTCTTCAACCAACAGCAGATTAGATAAAATTCCCAGCAAGTCTTTCTTTTCTTCCTTCTCTTTCTCGATTTTTTTATCTCAATCTCTCTCTCGGTTTTCTCTTTCTCAAACCGTAACACACACAAAACACAACACACTCTCACACACTTAATCTATCAAGACTCACATTATGACACCTCAACCTTAAATAATCATGAGTCATTAATCATATTACCAAACAAACCTCCAACTTTCAAATAATTGCACAACAAACCCTCAACATGAAAATCTATTTCAACAACACTTTTAAACAATTACAAACTTAACCCCCAAATTAGTTTATAATTCATAAAATAATATAACGAAAATTCAGGATGTTACAATACTCCCCAACTTGAAAATGATTTCGTCCCCGAAATCAAAGTCAGGTAAACAAATGATGCTACCTACTTCTCATACTCTCTTCGGACTCTAGAGTTACATTAGTACCTCTACGGTGTTTCCACTGTACTTTCAACATAGCTGTTTCATTACCACTACGTAGCTTTCTAACCGATCTTTCCAAAATTACCTCTGATTCTTCCACACCACAACTCTTTTCAATAACTCTCACATCAGTGAGTTCAATCACATCTTTCCTCTTTAGCCAAAAATATTTCCGAAGATAACATACTTGGAAGGTATTATGAACCTCTTCCAGTTCGGGCGGAAGATCCAAATGATATACTTATAACCAATCTTCTTAGAGTAATTGTTATCATTTCTCTCTTGTTTACACGAAATATCCACCATACAGTTACATTCCAAAAGAACAGTTTTTCTAAAACGTCAGTTAAGATCTCTAGCCAAAACCTCGCAATACCGAGAATTGCACTCGATGTATTTCTTTTACATCTACTGAATACTTCAACACTATAGCTTAACGGTTACAGTATTCTCTTCACCTAAAACCAATGGGATTGAGAAGAACAAGAGTCTTCCTTTCACCGCATCATCATCACAACTCACTCTCCAGGCCTCAAAATAACATTAACATGTACTACCTGAATACGTACACTATAAATTAAGCATACATGTTACTATTAAATACTTCAACAACTACGGCAGTCCATTATTACTTCCATGACTTACACATTTCTTCAATATAGAATGCTCTTACTTCCTTACATCACTATCTCATCGTACAACTACAATACAACCACACACCAAAGTATTCTCTTCTTACGAAACATAGATAAATAGTTCCATCAAAATCTCTAACCTAAAACATTCAGCCAAGTTATCTTGAAATGACATTACCGTTCGAAGTTATTACCATTCTTAGATCTTTAACTAATAATTTCTCGTACAATTCTTTCACACATAAGGAGCAACTTATATTCCTTAACAATCTTTCTTTCACTACACCACATTGATCTACATACTCATCATTTTTATTAAACTTCCAGTGATTCAAATTACAACTTAACTGGCAACTCATACCATCAAATTTCTTTGGATAAACACTCACCACTGCTCCGACATTCTATTTCAATATAAGCCATATTACCCAGTTATCTTACAAACCACATATTTTATCAACTTTTATTAACAATTAATACTTTCCAACCGGAATTCCCAAAACTTCCATTCGGATACTTCCTCTTTCTAATATCACGTCTCATACTAGATGACACATGTATCTTGGCAATTAATGCCACTACTCGTTCATACATTCTCCACCCATAACATTTACCACAGACCATGTCTCTCATAGTCATTCGTACATATTTAATTTTACAATCCCATTTTCTCGTCTAAATACACAGGTCTATATCACTAAATATCTCCTCCCCAACTTTAGTTGAACTACTACTCACGACTTTCTAATTAACCTTGAACTTATTCGTTCTTACTAGCTCTTTGTGATTCCAATATGTTGCATAGACAGGGTATAATTCCTCACAGATCAACACAATCTATACACTCCCTTTGTTTATCTCCAGTATTTCATCTTTTATAAATCTTCCACATCGTAAGTAAACACTTATCTAAAAGCAACAGTCCTTCACTGTTCTAACAATCCCAACAAGGTGATCCTTCAACTTTTAAGCTTCTAATTTAAACTTAACATTCATACACGATCCCAAAAAGGATAGCCAATGCATTCACGTTATATAAACTTAATTTTCAATACCGATTATGCAAGTTCAACCCCAAGCCTACGCCAAGCTTATCAAATTGGTTCAAAGTTCTTAAGACTTAACTAAATCCAAAACCGAGTCATCTACTCAAAGGATTTAAAGATCATTTATCAATACCAACTCATGCAAATAAATACATCTATCTCACATTATGCAACATACGCTCCGAGATGTGATAATCTTACGACCCCTTCATTGCTAATTTCCCAATGAAGTCAAATCATTTGCAAGTACATGCAACTCTTTTCATACTCCACAATGCATATAATCTGCCCAGGTTCATTAGTTCCAAAGATACTAAGTAAAATATCAAACAGTCTTTACACCTAAGACCAACACTTAAACTGTCACCGGTTCAAATACAATGCAGTTAAGTATACAACACATTCAATACTCCATCTCGACTCATTACACTGACAAATATTCAAAAGACTCATTTGTATATTAATCAGGCCTTTAAGGTCAAAACAAACGTTTGATTAAACACATGTCACTCACACGGTTACGTAAACCAAAATTCCTCTTTACTCAGGATCTTAACCTTATTAATCCTTTAATTGGCCAATGATTTCAAAATAATAGTTTATCACTCTCAAAACCTTCAGATTTTCAAAATGTAACACGACAAAGTTATTATACATCCACAAAATACCAAAAACATGCTTCGACCACATAACTTTCACTTAGGTTATAATTAATCAAACTCAAAATTTCCCAATTGTGTCGCACCCACTAATACCCACTTTGCGCATACCTTCTGCATAACAGCATACCGGTATCGCTCACGGTTTTGCTACTACCCGCACGGGCATACACGGAACGCATCCAGACCGCACCCAGTGATAGACAAAAGGCCTCGTACACCTTACACAACTCTCGCCTTTAAAGTTAAAACTCGTCATCTCACGGCCGATCCTCGGCAACTGTATTACTAATCACCGAACAAGGGTACAGACCCTCGTTTTATTGATACTAAAGTCCACATTCGACTTTCTCACTGCTCATCTCTCATTTGAATACGATTACCAAAACCACAAACTTTCTCCCAAGGTTTATCCAACACCTCTCCTCTCTTGGAGTTCTTTCTTAGTTTATTGCGTAATACTCTACGATCTAGCGAGTTCATAGCCTTCATGCATGACAATATAATAAATAACTCAATCCACACTTTTCTCATTTAAATAAATAATATTCAAAACAACGTGAGCACACACGCCGCAATCATTTTCATAATTCCCATGTACTACACAACAATCTCAAAACCGTTTGTCTATAAATTTATGTAAAACTCAATCTTTCTAAATCAAAAATGCTGTTACAACAGTAATACCTTAAATGAAAATCTTTTCATACGACAAAAGTTTAAAATTTACTGACATAGAGTAAACTAGTCGTTTCTCACACTCTTTTATATGATATCATCAGATCAATACCTTTGTTGTTTATAATAAGTTTACTGATCAACACTTTCTTGACCTATTTGCTATCATACAACTTTTTATGTAAAGTATGAAGTATTTTGCAAGTTGCTAAGCCCCAAAATTTCGTTAGGCAGCGTAATTGAAATTGCCCTTTTTCTTTAAATACATACTTGCACATACTAACTCATCCTTGAATTAAAACTGTTATTTATGCATTTGGTTTGAAATCAAGAAAACTCATGTAACACACACTAAAACATCATGCACAAAATTCACTCGCAATGAAGGCTATTTACTCAAACAAGGTCAATCGTTTTACTTACATAACTTATCATTGACACTTTACTTTTGACTCGAAATCGCCCTCTCGGTCTTATAATAATTGCTACATCTGCATTCCATGGCTCCCATACTCAACCATGTCATAGTAATTCTGTATTAACCAATCATCTCATACTCTATCTCTGCACCTATCAAATCACCTATTAAAGATTGCTTTGGCGGACTTTCATGAGTCCCACCAATTTCTAGGTTGTCCTTCAAAACCCCAATCATATACTGCTCTGTCCTTTAAAGGACCTTGGTGATAAATTCACCATCACTTTACTATAACTTATAGAGATAACCATGCGAAATGATTATGCACTTACATACATACAACAACGTACTTTACCGATCGTGAGTCACTGTAACAATTCAGAAATAGACATGCTCGTGTAACAATGTATTCATAATAACAGTAGCTAATTGTAATTGTGAACATATCATACAGGAGAATCCCCATTATCATTGTCATAGCACTAATTTCACGTATTTCCGTTAACTCTAAGACTATCCCGTCTTAACACTTCTACCCATATCTCACATATCATAACCTACTACGTCTCAGCTTAAGTCTAAGTATCTCATCAACATACTTAGTTCACTTAAACTAGTGCTCTGATACCATACTGAAACACCCAAAAAACGGAGTCAATTTAAACCTTGAAATTTCCACCAGTTATGATCAAAACTTTCAAACTTATATAACCCGAGGATCAGATGTAAGGTTTTTATATACAACTGGCATTACTTAAATAACTTATTAATCTAATCACCTCATAACAATCAGATTAATCGAGTTATCTAAACAACTGTCCCAAAGACTTCAAAGAACAACTAGATCCTTTGTTATTTCTAAGTCTGAATCTCTCCAAAAGTTCTCTTCTCTCGTTCCTGCTACTTCCCGGAGCTTGTACCTGGTAAGAAGATTCAACTTGAAACATTAGGCTTTCGCCTAGTGAGAATACTCAAGTCTAAATAAAATTTAATAATTAAAACATGAACAGATAACTCAAACCTGTTCTCACCCATCTTACCGTACGACAACTCCTTTCCAGATCGGGGAATCTACCCCACTCCCATTCCTACGACTAACTCATTTAATTGTAACAACAAAAATAAGAGTTAACTCTGAATCATTCCAGATTCACAATCAAAATTCACACACAAGAAATTACAAGTCAAAACTTGCCTATTTCTTAATCAGGAAGTAGAGATTACAAATTACTTTATGCCTATCTCTAATCTTCCTCTCATCACAGGGAAATCTCCGATCTTCCCGAAACAATGGAAATCTCTGATCTTCCATAAATCGAAATGGGAATTACAAATCAAAATCTGCCTATTCCACATTCCACCTCTGCATCAATGGTCCCAATGGGATTATAATATCGCGATACTCAATCGGGACTCACGATGGTTCGAGGTTCACCCAATTACTAAAATTACACCCCTTTGGTCTATGGCGAGTAATCGGTTCCCATTATACCGTACCCAAGTGCCCTCGGTGACCGGATGCCTATTTTAGTAAAAGCACATAATCACATAATATAATACAATCGATACTACTATATGCGTCCAGCATAGAATGTATCATTTCTCTGAACATATTCTATATATAAAATAAAGAATATTCTTACTCCACATCTCAATCTCTTTATTACCCCTTCTCTGAAATCTGATATGATGATCACCATCTCAATAGTTATTTATATTTTCGAACTCATAGATAGGCCTTTATAATATATCTCAATTTGGCTTCTCAATCACATTTAGAGTTCATAATCATCTAACATATTGCATATAACAGATAATCCTGCTCATTATAAGGAATATGAATAATTCCTGTTCATCAAATTCTTAACTATCCCCTCATAGTAATTTAACACGAGAGTTAATATATATCAGTTGTTAATCTATATCTTTATACTCATGGATGGATCTTTATAGTTTATCTCAATAAAGCTTCAAATCATATTTAGAGTTCATAACCACATAGTAATTTCATGTAGTAGATAATCAAACTTAGCATGCAAGATTAATAATAAATACTAGTTCATCAACTTCATAGATAACTCATCTTAGAAGTTTTAGCATGGAAATCCACATAACACAACTTTTAATCGCCCTCTTGGCTTATCTCTAATTTAATCCAATCCACATAAAACATATTCATGCATATACATAAAGCATCTAATTCAAGATTAATTACTGAATTTTAAAGAGAGTTGAATAAACTCACCCGATGCGTTATCACTCCTTTTAGTCCTTTTTAACTAGTAAGGCTCCTTTCTTCACTACCACAGCTTACTGTATTATTCAGTTTACATATACTGATATTAATTTTCCAAAACAGAACACTCTACAACTGAAAATCCTAAATTTCTAAAAATTACACCTCAAGTCGCAGTGGACTGAAGTCGCAGTCGCCTATTGCGATCCCAAATCCAAATCACAGTGAACTGGAGTCGCAGTCCTCTATTGCGATTCCAATTCCAAATCGCAGTCAACTGTTGCGACTAAAGTACCAAGTCGCAACTGCCCATTGCGATTTCAACCCAAGTCGCAACCAACTGTTGCGATTCCAAAGCCAAGTCGCAACCCTCTATTGCGATTCCAACCCCAAATCGCAATCAACGGTTGCGATTCCAACTTCAAGTAGCTATTGCCTATTGCGACAATCATGAATGTCGCAACTCAAGGTTGCGACTTCGATGATATTCAACCAAGTCTCAGTTCACTAAGTTCATTCTAAACCCATATTTTTGTACTTTTAATCTATGTTTGTTTATGCAAACTTGCAGATATGTTTAATATACTTACCTTAACACATCCAAAAACTCAGATTCTCATTATCATCATAATTTACCCAAAACCCATCAAAATCTTCTAAGAACATTTTTACTACTAAGATGAAGAATTTAAATGAGATGTTTACCTTATGATTCTTCAACCAACAGCAGATTAGATAAAATTCCCAGCAAGTCTTTCTTTTCTTCCTTCTCTTTCTCGATTTTTTTATCTCAATCTCTCTCTCGGTTTTCTCTTTCTCAAACCGTAACACACACAAAACACAACACACTCTCACACACTTAATCTATCAAGACTTACATTATGACACCTCAACCTTAAATAATCATGAGTCATTAATCATATTACCAAACAAACCTCCAACTTTCAAAGAATTGCACAACAAACCCTCAACATGAAAATCTATTTCAACAACACTTTTAAACAATTACAAACTTAACCCCCAAATTAGTTTATAATTCATAAAATAATATAACGAAAATTCAGGATGTTACACATATTTATAAATTACCAAAGCTTCTGCTATGGGCTTCATCTTATCTGGTAAGACATATTCTTCAGGACCTGATGATTTAACCCGCCTCCCCAATATGAAGTCGCGTGTCCGCTTACTATATATATTGTGTACCTCAGACATTATTCCTCGTTCAATCTCCCTCGCCCAAGAATCTTGCTTTCCTAGATACCCCCACGATCCTAAATGATGCGGGTTATCGTTCTTCTTTGCATGCTCCCGATTAATTAAGCTTAGTGACTTGGGAAATGAAGATAACAAAATTAGAAATATTTAAATTTATGTTTAACACAAAAAAACATTAAGTTTTTCTAACACCTCAAATACTTCTATTGATTTGAGTTTAATGAATTTTGCCCATGTTTCCTTGTTAATAAAGTTGTACTTGTCAAATGGTGTTTTTTTTTCTCTTGTATTGATTTACGAGTGTCGCCTTAAAGCTCCTCCATGCTCCATTTGCAGTCTTCATTGTCATCTTCTTCAAAGAATCATCCTTTAAATTCCATTTTTGTTGTTTGAGCAAAATAAATCCTTCAAACAATATGTAATATTCAGTATCTTATATGATGACAATAGAGTAAAAGATAACATATTGTATACTTTAATCCCTGCTCAGAAGCGATCCTTATCATCCTTGGCAATTTTACGTCAATCAAGTTCCAGTATTGACACCTTCGTTCTTGCCTCTAAGCCTACCCAGTTACAATATTTTGTTGAATAATCACCTATTGGCAGAAAAGTCTTGGGACAAATATGAATTGTAGAGTCGCTAGAGTTTCTTATTTTTTTTCAATTGCGTCGCACCTCGGGTTCGGTTTGAGGTTTGTGTGGGTTGCGACGTACTTGGTTCTTTGTTGCCTAAAATAGGGACAATTGAAATAATTAGGACATAACTTTAAAAATAAACAAGTAGAAGAAATGAGTACAGATGAATAGGAAAACACAGAAGATAACAGACACTTTCAATTGGCTCATCAGTTCAATAGAGATGGAAACATATGGCTTTTTCAGAACATCAGTTCAATAGAGATGGTCCTGTCATTTTTTTTATTCTCATTTCCATTCCTTGTGAACCAAACAACCCTAAGGTTAACATAATGTATCAAGGCTTTGTAAAGAAGATAAGTCAAACAAAAGTAGCTCAAGTTTGGTATTATACACATTGTGATTCAGCAGAAACAAGGATGGATCGGTTTTTGGCCATGTTTTGCTGTTTTTTGCTGACTCTTCAGTTTGATTCTTTATTTATGTTGGGTTCAAACTCACAAAAAGTGTGAGGAGCCTGCGTTGTGAGTATATGTTGTTTATAAATATTATTTGTTTGTAGGTATTCAGTAAACCAAACACAAATGGGAAAACAAGTAAAAGAAAAACACCTAGCTTAACATAGCAATAACTACACCTTTAGTCACAAATGGGAAAAACATGTGAAGATACAGTGACTTCATATGTGTCATTAAGAGATGAAAATCGTGCGACTTCATACCAAACAATTTCAAGTCTTTCATCGACACTAGGTTCTTGATGTTTGCAGAATATCCAGATGGAATCTTGATACCTTGCAAGCATTTACATAATATAGTTTTCTCAACTTTCGACAATGTATAGCAAGTTGGTGGCAAGTACGTGCATTTTCCATTATCAACAAGAGCAAGCTCTGTTCGAATCCCCATTTCCACCATGTCTTTTCGAACCTTCACCCCATCTTTTGATTTTCTCGGGTTCAAAAATAAACCTATCAAGCTGTCACAAACAATTTTCTCAATATGCACCACATCAAGACAATGTCGAACAGTCAATTGCTCCAAGTATGGTAAATCCCAGAATATAGACTTCTTCTTCCAAATATTTTTTTGGAGGAGTTGGACGACCTTTTTCGAACACAATGTCTAGATCTTTAATTCGAGAATATACAGATCTTTCGTTAAATGATTGTCTTGCTACTCCATGATCGTTTTTTCCATCAAACAATGACTATAATTTGTGATACTGGTGGTTCATTGGAAGACACCGTCAGTGGCCCATGTACACATGTTTCCCACAATTTCTCAACCTCAGAGCATGTGTATCATCTTCACACACAGGACATGCGTTTTCTCCCTTTGTAATATATCGTGACAAATTCCCGTAAGCCGTAAAATCATTTATGGTGCAAAAAATCATGGCTCGTAGCTTGAAACAATCTTGCACGTATGCATCATACACATCAACGCCTACATTCCATAATTCTTTGAAGTCTTCAATTAACGGAGACAAATAAACATCAATGTCATTCCCGGATTGTTTGGGACCTGAATTAGCAATGAGATCATGAAGTATTTGTGTTTCATACGTAACCATGGTGGAAGAGTATAAATGCATAGAAGAACCGGCCAAGTACTGTGACGACTACTCATGTTTCCGAATGGATTAATTCAGTCAGAACTAAGATCCAATCGAATATTCCTAATTTCATCACTAAAATCTCCAAAGATGTTGTCGATATTCCTCCATTGAGGAGAATCCACCACATGTCAAAGTTTCCCATCTTTTTTACGATCTTCAGCATGCCAACGCAACGACTTTGCATCTTTGGCACTTGCAAATAACCGTTTTAATCTTTGTATGATAGGTAAATACCACAACATTTTAGTTAGAGGACCATCCTTTCGTTTCGCATCACAATTGTCTTCGGTTTGATTCTTTCGCCTATACCTCGACGTACCGCATACACGACACTCGTGTAGATCAACATCTGCATTCCTGTACAACATGCAATCGTTCGGGCATGCATGTGTTCTCTCTATTTCCAATCCCATCGGACACATCAATTTTTTTGCTTTGTATAATGAAATAGGTAAGTTGTTATCTTCTGGAAGCATTTCATGTAAAATCTACATCAAACTTGTGAAACTTGTATCACTCCAACCGTTGCTTGCTTTTAAGTTAAACAATTTCAACACAACTGAAAGTTTGGTAAACTTTGAACAACCAACATACAATAGTTTTTCGGAGTCGATAAACAATTGTTCAAATTTGTCTTAACCTTGTCGGCAATATTATCCTCCAAGTCATGTAACATTTCATTTAAATTATCACGACCATCATTGTCTGATTCATAGTTATCATTGGTGTCATCATAATCATCATCAACCGTGTAATTACAATCATCAAAATCCTCTCCATGTCGAATCCAACAAGTATACCATTCCATAAATGTAATACCCCAGAAAAGTTCGTTAGTGAAATTCTAGTTCCGTTAATATTATTTAACTCTAAAATTAAGGTTTAAGGGTAAGTTTGAATAAATTTATCGGTTAAAGGTATTTTGGATTATTAATGAGAAGTTCAAGGTCTAAATGGTAATTATGGTTAGATAATATCCCTTTTAGCCTTCAGATATTTTCATAATAAAAAATAAGTGTGTGTAAGTGTGTGTTTTGAGAGAAAAAGGAGAAGAAGAAAAGCAAGAGGGTTAAGGCTCAAAATTGGAGTTGTTGGAAGTGATTAAGGTATGTTTCCTTTGTAATTTATATGTGTAATTGCTTATAGACTGTTTCTATCGGAGTAGAATGAGCGATTTCATGTCTGGTATTGATTTCTGGCATTTCTGGGTCGAAAATGGGCAAACCGACAGAGGTGTCCGGACACAGTATGAATGTGTCCGGATAGTCCTGTTGGTGGTGTCCGGGTATTTTGATGATAGTGTTCGGATGATTTTATAGTGGTGTCCGG
The DNA here is from genome assembly GCA_033807775.1 of Saussurea involucrata. Classification (NCBI taxonomy): domain Eukaryota; kingdom Viridiplantae; phylum Streptophyta; class Magnoliopsida; order Asterales; family Asteraceae; genus Saussurea; species Saussurea involucrata. The sequence continues at coordinate 33,674,947 of CM066316.1, forward strand.
ACGAGTCCTTTATCCGGGTAAGTCTCTTTTCTTATGTTTTCCGGATGAAATAAGATACCGGATAGTGTCCGGGTTACTTTGGTATCCGGATGTCGTCCGGATGGTTGTGTTATCCGGATTGTATAGGTTATCCGGAAAAGTCATGCTGTCCGGAAATGTAGTGTTGTCCGGATAACTTGTGGTATCCGGATACTTTAGCTGTTTGGTCATTTCGAGGATAAAAGTCAGATAGATTTATCTAGAGCTCGTAGCCTCCTAGTAAGTCTTATGTATTTGATTAGTAAGAGGGTATTTGTGCTTAATCCGTTTCAGATTCTGAGAATTTTGGGTAAAGGATCGGATAGCTTGGAGAAAAACTTGGAAGAGTTGTAATAAGCAAATCAGGTGAGTTTTGCTTTAAAACGTTTTTGAACTGGGATACATATATATGTGTGTATATATATATATATATATGAGATGAGTATGTGGTAGGAATATGATTATGTGTATATAAATGACAATATTATGTAATGAGATATATATTGTATTTATATAAGCTTTGCACTACACGAGTGCACTTGTTGCCGGGTTCCGGTGTGCGGACCGGTGAGTAGCCGGGTTCCAGTGTGCGGACCGGTGAGTAGTCGGGTTCCGGTGTGGGGACCGACGGGTAGCCGGGTTCTGGGGTGCGGACCGGTTGTTGATTTATTAGTTGGCTTGCTACCAACTAATATGACCATTTGTGGAGGAATAAGGTGGATGAGATGTACACGATGCACGAGTCTGGATTGGTATTTAAATACATGTGGTATGTTTATATTTTACGAAAGGATTACCGAAGGTTTATTTAAACTATTTTGATACAAAGGATTTACATAAAAGGTTTTATAATGATTTTGGAAAGGACCGGGATTAACTCACTAGACCCGTTTGGTCTAACCCTCATTTTGTTTTCAAAAATATGTTTTCCAGGTCTAGGAATTGATAGCGGCAAAGGAAAGAATAAGGTGTAGGCTGCCTCCTTTGATCGATGATGTTTAAGAAGCTTTTATATATTTTGTAGTTTCAAGACTAATGAGACTGTACTTGGTTTGTTATGTAACTTTTGTTGTAAATCAATGATATGTATGCATGTTATGTTATATGATGTATGTTATGGGATCTGGGTTGTTACAAATGGTATCAGAGCCCTAGTTTAAGGGATTTAGGTATTTGTACCCATACCTAGACTTAAACTGCATGTGAAGTAGGATGTCCTTGATATATTAGAACCTTGGGATGCTAAGTATAAAAGGTAGAAGGAACATTGTTAGTGCAATATGTCTTCAAGGTTTAAATATAGAAAGGTCAAAGTCAAAGTCAATGTATTGAGTTGTATTGTGTTGTTTACACCTTGTAAAGTGTTTAGTATAAATTGGTTTAGTTGTGTATTAGTTGGTAGGACTATAGACATACTTAACTCACATTCTTATATTCTAGAGAGAGAAACACTTGTAAAGAACTCCTAATCTTGTAATGTATTCTTGAGTAAAATAGATGACAGATTCATATCTTCTCTATCTTGATTAGATCTTGGTTAAACAATTGGTATCAGAGCACGTTATTGAAGATCTTGGTTTAACAATTGGTATCAGAGCAGATTCAAGATTTAGAGGAGAATTTCTACTGATCTAACACATCAAATTTGCAGAATTCTCAAGGAAATTTGATCGATTTTCTTGATTTTTCAAGAAAATCTCGTTTTCTTGGATTTTTGTCAAATTTGTGTGATTCTTGGTCGAATTTGATCAAGATTTAGTTCGTTGGATTCGTTTTTGATAGAGGAACACTTTTCGTTCAAGGATCGGAGGCTAATTTCATCGTTTTGAGGATCGATTTGAAGGATTTCAAGAATTTTATTCTGTTCGTAAAAAATAGTCTGATCAGTTTATCAGATTTTGTTTCAGCGATTTTCAGCGAAATTAGTTTACATCATCGTGTTAGAAACTTGTTTTCTAACATTCTTGCAAAGTTTGGTTGATTAATTCGAAGATTTGATGAAGATTTGAAGTTTTTTTGGGGAAATCCACCATTTTTGAAGAACTTGAAGAACACAAATGGGTTATGGATTTTTAGTGTGTTTTTGTGTTTAATTTTGATTGCAAAGTATTTCTCCATCATTCTAAACAAGATTTACATCATCAATTTCACAAAAATACATCAAGAATTGTTCAATTTTAAGATTTTGTAAAATTTGGTGTTCTTGAGAAAAAGTTCTAAGTGGAATTTTTGGAACATTGATTTTGCAATTTGGTGTTGAATTGATTGATTTTTGTGCAAATTCGTGTCCAAAAACAGTTTTTAGACATGAATTGATCAAAAATTTCAAGGTTTTATTCATAAAAATCATTTTTGAAATTTTTGGATTCATCATGTTCTTGAGATGTTCTTGAAAAATTATTTTAGATCTTGAATTTTGATCCAATTTTGTTGTTCATATGTGGTTAGAAGTTGTTTGTAACTTGTTTTGAATCATAATTCAAGAGATTTAATTTGGTTGTTGAGTTTGTGATATTGCAGGAAAGGAATTCGCATCCTGAAGGGATTCGCAAACTACATCAAATTTAATGTGTATGTGTGAATGCATGAGCTGTGTGTATGTGTGCATGAGATGTGTGTATGTGTGCTTATTGTGCTTTTTGTATCTGGAAAAAGAATTCGCAACCTACATAAATTCAGCTGTATGTGTGTAAGCTTAAGGAACTCGTAAGCCAAAGAAGAAGGTTTGCGCAAGAGGCAGTTGCGAATTCCTGAATTAGTTAAATTCACCTACATGATTGCTTGCTTCAATTAATTTTCACCTACATGTTTGCTTGCTTTGAATTAGTTTCACCTAGTTGCTTGCTTGCTTAATTAGATTAAGCTACTTGCTTGACTGCTTCCAGATCTCGTATACTTCGGTTTTCGCAAGATTGGTTAACAGATTTTCTGCACCAGATCTCAAGGGTTTTCTTTCGTGTAACACTGGTTTTCGCAAGCTATTATTACGAAAACAGTAACTTTTCGTAAGCCTTTGTTACGCAAACCTCAAGCTGTTCGTATACCACTCCTACGCAAATCTCAACTTTTCGCAAGCCACTAATCTGTGACTTTTGAGTATTTCGCAACTGCTCTTGCGATTTTTTATACTTAGTCAAATTTTCTGAATTGTTCATTTCAGACCTTTCTGTTTGGTTACTGTTTTTCTGATCTGTTCTGTTTAAGCATTTTTGTTTAGATCACGATGGCTTATCAAGCTTCAGGTAATCGTCCTCCGATGCTTAACAAAGATTCGGATTTTGTGAAATGGACGGTCGACTTCATGGATTTCATTTCGAGAAGAGAAAATGGAGATTTAATGATAAAATCTTTCACCGAAGGCCCGTTGATCCTTTATAAACGGGAAGAAGATTTTACTGAAGAAGAGATATATCGGAAGAGAGCTGATAAAGATGCAACATTATATTTGATCCTTGTTATTTCCAAACTTCCACAATATACTTGTGCTCGATTAAATGCTTTCAAAAATAATCCTATGTTGTTTTGGAAGGAATTAACGAAGCTAATGCATGGATCGTATGTTGATTTCAGGGTAAAGAAAGTGAAGAATGCTGATAAGGGAGGATGCAAATCAGATAACATCAGAATATGAAAATAAAAAAGAAGATCATTCAGATGCAGAAGAAAAGAAAGTTGATTTTCAGAAAATAGAAGAGAAGGAAGTTGAAAGAGAAGACGAGAAAGAGAAAATTTCTGAGCTTACAAGGAGATTACAAGAAGTGAAAGATATGTTGATCATGGAAAGAGAAGATCACAAGAAAGAAAGAGTGGATCTAATTCAAAGGATTTCGAAACTTGAAATGGCTTTGAAGACAAAGATTAAAGAAATTAAAGACAAGAAAGATGTTGAACTCAAATGTCTAAGACTTTCCAAGCAGAACTCAGATTTTCAGAAAGTCTTATTTTTAGAGAAAGAAAAGTTGGAAAAGGAAAGAGTTGTGTTTGAAGGTAAAAGGAAAGATTTTGATGCTAAGAATGGGAAGTTGTCAGAGAAAATTTCTGAACTTCAAGAGGAGTTGGATTTAGAAAGAGAAGAGCTAGAAAAGAGGAAGAAAGCTGAATTTCAGGCCAAGAGCGTCAAAGATGATTTTTCTTTTGAGAGGAAGATATTTCAGCAAGAGATTCAGAAACTCACGAAGAATTTGGCGGGTTTATCTACAGATATCATGAAGGAAAAGAGGGTGAATTGTGATATTCGGAAGAAGCTCGAGTTGATGACAAAGGAACGAAATGCCTTAAAAGACAAAGTGAGGTCGTTCAACAACTCCGAGTGTTTTTCAGAATGTCCGATGCGTCCTTCTAACATTTTCTACGAGCATTCTGTGGATATGTCTTCCAAATACTATGCTGATCTTCCTTCCTACAAAAGAGTCAACATGCAATGGAAGGTAAAAGGTAAATTTCCTGGAAAAGATGTACCAAAATCATCATTTCCAAATAAGAATTTTACAACGAAAGTTAATTCTTATTCCGGAAATAATGATTTTGTTAATAATAATTATGTTCAATATTGGTATGGTACTTACCATTTTCCTTCTTATAGAGCTCCGCTTAACGTGTCAGGACCCAAGACTCGTTGGGTACCAAAATCTACTTAATCTGTTTTGCAGATTTAGAGACAAGTGTTGAACTCTCGGAAGATGAAGTACTTGTGCATTCAAGAAGATATTGAACATCACATATTTTCAGGGAGTTTATTATTTTTTTTATATGCATGTGATTAATGACAAATCTTTTGGTATTTTGTAGGGGGAGAAAGATAAAAGACTATGGTTTTTGAACACATCAGTTCAAAACCCGCACTTCAATGGTAATGGCTTCTGAACAATTCAGTTCAGGACCCGTACTTCAAAGGCTATGACTTCTAAACAAATCAGTCTAGAACTCGTACTTATCAGGTGATATCTTTTTGAACTTTAACTGCCATATCTTTTTGTTTCTCAAATCAAGTAATAAAAAGGTAACATTGTGTTATATTTTATTTTTACTAAAGTTGAAAGTTTGAACCTTCACAAATTTAATTCAATGAAGTGAAATTCTTCAATTTTTCATTCAATGAATAAAATGTGTGTTAAGGATGATTTTACGAGCATTTTTGTATCGTCGGAGTTATATTTGTTTCTACTTTCGCTTCTAAAATAAGTCGAAAGGTCAGCGAAACATGTTTGAGATTTTGATACAAGTGCAAAATTGTGTAAATCTAGACTTATTTAGAATACAATGCTCACAAAGCCTATTCGTCTTAATCATGAATGGAAACGAAAATATGGGAGAAACACTACGTTTTTGAACCAAGTGATTGAGATGCTATAATAATAATAAAAAAATAAAAAAAATTATATATATATATATATATATATATATATATATATATATATATATATATATATATATATATATATATATATAATAAAATCATTCAGTTTGATAGTCTGTGCCTGTGGCCTATCTGGTTTGGGAGATTAAGTCCCAAGGGGTACTCGTTACCTAGCCCCTAAGATCAACTGATCTGGGATTGGCTGACCCAAATCCTGCTATAGAACCAGGTAGAAAGCCATGTTCTACTGGTACAAATGGGATTAAGGTATATCGATGTAGCCTTTTTGGTTCGGGAAAGTAAGTCCCAAGGGGTGCTTGACACCTAGCCCCTAAGGCCAACTGGTCTGGGATCGGCTGACCCAAATCCTGCTATAGGACCAGTTAGAAAGTTACGTTTACGGTGTATCTTAGTCTTAATAAACTGTTTGATTATAAAAGATGCCAATGAGCACATAATAAAAGTTGCCAATGTGCACAATATGAAAAGATGCCTAAGAGCACACATCTTGAAACTTGGGGAAAATACAAAGTCGTGATAAACCTGTAAATTTGTGAAAATTCTGGTTTTGGACAAATAGTGTGAGTAAGAGCAAAGTATTCTTATAGGTTTTAGAGGTGCATTTGCTTGTTGCTAATCATATTTCGCATGCTAGTTCACCAAATAGATTTTATAAAGGGGTTGAAATTGAACTTTTGTAACTCGATATGCGATGATGTCTTGTTTTTTAATCCAAACGCATGCATTTGATTTCACTTGATGGAAATATCTGTTACATTTCATTAAGTTGAATTTCTTTTGTTTGGTGTTCAAATGATTAAATGTTGTTAGTTATAAAATGTCGTTCAATGAATTCAATTTTCCTTATATAAGTTTGGTAAATTGTGCGCTGATGAAATTTTATGCAAATTTTCAGGGGGAGAAAATGAATTTGCTCTATAATTCTTATTTTTAGGGGGAACAAGATCATTCGTTTATGGGAAGATTGTTTGTGATTTTCAAGAGGGAGAATTGTTTGAGTCGGGGGAGATTGTTCGTGACTGAAAAATTGAAAAGATTTTCGATGCTCGTGATGCTCACTTTCATCGAAAAAGGGGGAGAATGTCTACATCAATTTCATGTCAAAGAAAGTTTAAAATCAAAGATTCTTTTTAATGTCAACGGGGAGATTTGTAGAAAGAAGACGTCGTTTCAAGAAATGATAGGGGGAGTTTTATTCTTCAAGAGTTTTTAAGAAATCGATTGATCATTTCAGTGATCTCTTTCTTTTGAACTCGCGCGTTTATGAAGATCGACACTGAAGAATGAAATTCTCAAGTCAATGGAAATGGGGAGAATTCTTCAAGAGTTTGAGGAAAATCGACTGATCCTTTCAGTGATCTCTTTTTCTTGAACTTGTGCTTCTTGTTTTAAAAAGCTTTGTGTGAAGATTCATATTCTCCTGTTCGAAGAAAGAAGTTCGTTATTTGTCGTTTGAAGATTGGATGACGTTTTGACTTTGACAAGCTTTGATGAAGACCGAAGATTCAAGAAAGCTAAAGCTTGCTGATCGCATTTGTTTAAACCTTGAATCCAAGGGGGAGATTGTTAGTGCAATATGTCTTCAAGGTTTAAATATAGAAAGGTCAAAGTCAAAGTCAATGTATTGAGTTGTATTGTGTTGTTTACACCTTGTAAATTGTTTAGTATAAATAGGTTTTGTTGTGTATTAGTTGGTAGGACTCTAGACATACTTAACTCACATTCTTATATTCTAGAGAGAGAAACACTTGTAAAGAACTCCTAATCTTGTAATGTGTTCTTGAGTAAAATAGATTACAGATTCATATCTTCTCTATCTTGATTAGATCTTGGTTAAACAAACATCATGTAAGGTAATTTCAGATTACACCTGGCCAGTGTAATTGTGATCTTACAGGTGCATGTTTGGACTGGGATACCTTATTATATGGGGTATGTGCTTATGTGTATATTAATCTTGTCTGAATCTACAGAATGGCAAGTGGTACTAGAAATACGACTAGAGAGGGAGGAAGAAATCCTAATAGAACGAATCCAACAGTCGGGACAAGGTGTAACACCCGGAAAATCCTCGTAAGTAATAGTAGGTCTAATATTTCGTAATATTTTGACTTTTCAGATTATGATTCATATCCTAAGTAATACCTGTGACTTTTACTTGTTATTTGATAATTCCCGATAGGAATCAGTAAGTTTATTCCTTAAGAAAATTAATGAAAAATAGATGATAAAGTGGAATATTAGATTTTATGGATTAGTTGGATGGGTAATTTGAATACGAGGCCAACGGTACTTTCCGGGGTAAAAACGGGGTTCTAACGAAGAAGTTACGGCCAAATTAGTGGAAGTTGGGAGGTTTGGCAAACAGAAGCCGGCGCCGATGGTATGGCGCCGATGCATCGGCGCGGGTGATCGGTGCCAAACACCTGACGTGCCAAAAGGGGGTTAAACCCACCCCTTAGTTCTTAGTCATCTCATTTTTTCATATAGAACTCACAAAATCAGATAGATTACTCTGCTCATTTTCCTCTCAAACGACTTCTTCATCTAACCTAAGGTAATTCATATCTCAAACCTAATCTAATTCAAGTAAGTGTTATATGAATCTTACTTAATTAAACTTCAATTAGGGCTTTGCATCTTCATTTCATCTTGATTGGAGTATTATGGTTCAAGTCTTCAAGTAAGGTTATACCAATTGAAGATTAAAGGTGAGTAATCTGTACCTAAAAGATTTTATTATACTTATCTACCATTTCTTATCTTGATTTTGTATTGTTAAATGTGAAATCTTGAATTATATGCTCTTAATGGTTAAGAGGGGAACAAGAGGAGTTCAAGTAAGTTATGGTGGATTAATTGTGTTCATTTCTTAGTATGCCATGTTAAATGTTGGTGTTAAGAGTTTGCTTTGATTATATATATCATTGGTATGTGATTATGATAATGACTTAATAGATGTCTTAATGATGAATTGATGGCTTAATGGTCAAAATGGACTTATTCTTGAATTGTAAACATGGTGGTTTATTATTGAAATCATATAGAATGTGATTGAATACATGTGGATGTATGTGAACTACATGGAAGTAGAGTTGATTATGCCAAATGGTTGGACCATTATTAAGTGTTTAATTTGCTTTGAATCTTATTTGGATTAACATATTTGGTATTCACATAATTGGAGGAGCACCTAGTATGCATTGGAGGATATATTCATACATACCGTGGGGTAAGTGTATTTGGTTCATACCTTCGGATACCGTGGGGTTTTCCGTTGTGTTATGCCTTGTGACAATACCGTGGGGTACCGATCAAGGTATATCTTCAATTATGATGTAACTGGGTAGCGATATGGACCTTCTCCATGGAATCCAATTTGTGAATGTATCGAATTGTTATTCCTACATGCTATGATTATGCTCTATGTGCTATGTGTAAACCTCACTTAGGCTTTAAAAGCCTAACACTTGTCATGTGTTTTATGTGTTACAGATTTTAGTGATTCCGGACACAAGAAGGTCTAGAATGGGGTTGTGAGCATAGGATCATTGTTGGAGAGTTAAAGATTGGAAGATTGATGATAGAACTTTCCGACATCCTTTTGATATTTGATTTCTATATTAGTGATCAAATAAGCTAGTGGTCCAATAGTAGTTATAATTAACTAAATATTTGTATTAATGGTTTTGAAATGATGAGTAAGTACACTTTCACTTTAGTAATGTGTACCACTCTTCCGTTTTTTGGAAGTTTTTGTTAACCCCTGTTTTGGGGTGTTACACAAGGGGAAGAGGAAGAGAAAGAGGTAGGGGCATAACCGGAGGTAGAGTTCAGGGGCGAGGTACGGAGTTTATTACAAGAGACGATTTGATGGCGGAGATGGGAAGACTTCAAGCAAATATCCAGGCTATGTTCGACCAAGCTCGTCATACTGAAACACCAGATCCTGGTTTTGAAGACGAAATGCCCATCACATCTACGGTCATACCAGTGTCAAGAAGGTGTGATTACAAGATGTTCTTAAACTGTAGACCTCCAACTTACTCAGGAGATAGAGACCCAGTGAAGGCGATGAGATGGTTAAAAGAAATAGAAGCCATCTTCAAGACCAGTAAGTGTGCGGATGAGGACAGAGTATTATACGGAACGGCGATGTTGAAGGCAGAAGCTCTCTACTGGTGGGAAGCTCAATATGATTCCATAGGGTCGGATGTATACTCTACTTTTACTTGGGACGAATTTGCAACAGCTTTCAAAGGACAGTTTTGTTCTCAAGCAGTAGTCAGACAACTGGAAGAGGAGTTCATGAACTTACACCAGCGAAGTTTATCAGTTAGGGACTACACTGCTAGTTTTCTGGAGAAGTCTCGCTTTGCAGAGTACTATGTTGCCACGGAGGCTCTAAAGATGGAAAGGTTTATTTTTGGGTTAAATGCAGAAATTAGAAAGCTAGTGACTGCAAAAGGACCCGATACGTTCTCAGCCGCAGTGGATGCCGCGGAAAATGTGGAACAGGATAACCGGAGAGACGTTGGTGATAAGAGTGCTGGGAAAAGAAAACTGGAAGAAACGATGTACGATTCAGAAGAATACGAATCCCCGAGGTTTGATAGTTATTCATCTTTCAGACCAGTTGAAAGACCATGCCCAAAATGCAATCGTGTTCATCAAGGAAACTGTTATGTGGATTCCCGAAGTTGTTACAAATGTGGAAAGACTGGTCACATTGTTAGAGACTGTCGGGTAACTCGATTCTGTTTCGTTTGCAATTCCCCTGATCATATTCAGTCAGACTGTCCACAATGGAAAGTACAACAGGGTGGTATGACGAGGAGACCAATGAGTGTTAAGACAGGAGAGATACAAGGGTCTGAGGAGCCGAAAACAAAGGGCCGAGTCTTCCAAATGACAACACAAGAAGAGGAGGAAATTCCGGATGAGGTTACAGGTATATTTCTATAAACTCTGTACGTGCTAAGGTGTTATCTGACTTCGGTGCAAAATGGTTATTGGTATTTACGTGCTTTTGTTGCTCATCTGTGTTAGAGATATAGGTGGGTGTGGGACGGCTATTCAGTTAGTTTCTATGGTTTTGATTGAGTTCGAAGTAGTAGTGATAAGTACTAATACCTTTTCGTCTAACCGAATTCCGGGACGGAATTCTTTTAAGGGGGAGGTGATGTAATACCCCGGAAAAGTTCGTTAGTGAAATTCTAGTTCTGTTAATATTATTTAACTCTAAAATTAAGGTTTAAGGGTAAGTTTGAATAAATTTATAGGTTAAAGGTATTTTGGATTATTAATGAGAAGTTCAAGGTCTAAATGGTAATTATGGTTAGATAATATCCCTTTTAGACTTCAGATATTTTCATAATAAAAAATCAGTGTGTGTAAGTGTGTGTTTTGAGAGAAAAAGGAGAAGAAGAAAAACAAGAGGGTTAAGGCTCAAAATTGGAGTTGTTGGAAGTGATTAAGGTATGTTTCCTTTGTAATTTATATGTGTAATTGCTTATAGACTGTTTCTATCGGAGTAGAACGAGCGATTTCATGTCTGGTATTGATTTCTGACATTTCTGGGTCGAAAATGGGCAAACCGACAGAGGTGTCCGGACACAGTATGAATGTGTCCAGATAGTCCTGTTGGTGGTGTCCGGGTATTTTGATGATAGTGTTCGGATGATTTTATAGTGGTGTCCGGACGAGTCCTTTATCCGGGTAAGTCTCTTTTCTTATGTTTTCCGGATGAAATAAGATACCTGATAGTGTCCGGGTTACTTTGGTATCCGGATGTCGTCCGGATGGTTGTGTTATCCGGATTGTATAGGTTGTCCGGAAAAGTCATGCTGTCCGGAAATGTAGTGTTGTCCGGATAACTTGTGGTATCCGGATACTTTAGCTGTTTGGTCATTTCGAGGATAAAAGTCAGATAGATTTATCTAGAGCTCGTAGCCTCCTAGTAAGTCTTATGTATTTGATTAGTAAGAGGGTATTTGTGCTTAATCCGTTTCAGATTCTGAGAATTTTGGGTAAAGGATCGGATAGCTTGGAGAAAAACTTGGAAGAGTTGTAATAAGCAAATCAGGTTAGTTTTGCTTTAAAACGTTTTTGAACTGGGATACATTATATGTGTATATTATATATATGAGATGAGTATGTGGTAGGAATATGATTATGTGTATATAAATGACAATATGATGTAATGAGATATATATTGTATTTATATAAGCTTTGCACTACACGAGTGCACTTGTTGCCGGGTTCCGGTGTGCGGACCGGTGAGTAGCCGGGTTCCGGTGTGCGGAACGGTGAGTAGTCGGGTTCCGGTGTGCGGACCGACGGGTAGCCGGGTTCCGGTGTGCGGACCGGTTGTTGATTTATTTGTTGGCTTGCTACCAACTAATATGGCCATTTGTGGAGGAATAAGGTGGATGAGATGTACACGATGCACGAGTCTGGATTGGTATTTAAATACGTGTGGTATGTTTATATTTTACGAAAGGATTACCGAAGGTTTATTTAAACTATTTTGATACAAAGGATTTACATAAAAGGTTTTATAATGATTTTGGAAAGGACCGGGATTAACTCACTAGACCCGTTTGGTCTAACCCTCATTTTGTTTTCAAAAATATGTTTTCCAGGTCGAGGAATTGACAGCGGCAAAGGAAAGAATAAGGTGTAGGCTGCCTCCGTTGATCGATGATGTTTAAGAAGCTTTTATATATTTTGTAGTTTCAAGAGTAATGAGACTGTACTTGGTTTGTTATGTAACTTTTGTTGTAAATCAATGATATGTATGCATGTTATGTTATATGATGTATGTTATGGGATCTGGGTTGTTACAATAAACCCACGTAAAATCAGATGTTCTTTAATTAAATTTTGATCACTATATTTACAAAACTTTCTACAGTCCCGAAAAGGACACCACATTTCACCTTATCCATTGTTCAACCGATTATTCTCAACAATCTCCATAAACTGATTAACCTCTACCAAGTATTCATTTGTAGTTCGTGGTATCCGGTACATCCATTCACTACGATCCATCTGTAATGTCGAAATAAATTATCAAGTATAAATGCATGCATGACATGAGTAGAGATCAAAAGGTTACTGGTGGCCATCCTAGCCCACTTTTTTAATATTTTGTCTCATATGTGAATGTGTATAAGAGATTGGTTATTATAAGAAAAATTCAACAGTGTTTCCCTTTAACTCCCCAAATATGTGTGTTGGTCCCGAAGGGTTATACAAGTTTGTAGAAGGGGGGGGGGGGTTGAATACAAACACACAGACTTTACTTTTATAAATTGTTTATTGATAAATCATTAACAATTTACTGCTTGTTGTGGAAACAATATTAAGGATAAATCCTAAATCTAAACAAGTTGGAACACTAAGTTTCTTCCACTAAGAAGGAGAAGGAAATTACTAATAATAACCTATCTCAAGATAAGAAGGATGAACTTGTCCAGAGTTAGCAAGTTACTTCAAAATGAAGTGAGTTCTTCTTCTTATATACTGCATGCATTTAATGCATTGCAGTTTACACTTTACACGTGGCAACAGCTGATTGGTTGCATGTCATTGACCTTTGTTGACAACTTTAGTAGCCGCATGTTTGAACATTGTAGTATCAGAGTGGTTGTACGATTTCAGACAATAAGGAGGTTCTATTCTGACATATCGTACGGAGTCGTGCAAGGGTGGATGAGACAAAAAGTACTTTGTACGGAAGACTTCATGATCAGCTTTTCGATGATTCAGCGATCTATCATTCTTCATCAGCGAATGATAGAGTTCAGCGATAGCTGAAGTCTTGTACTTGATACTTCACGTTGAGTGGACAAATCTGAGTCTTCGCTGATCCGCATCAGTTCATTAAGAGACTTGTCGCTGGTTCTTGAGCTTGATCTTCGACTTCAGCGTAGAACCTATGTTGACGTGAAACTTGTCTTCAGGGATCATAAGTAAACAACTAACTTATCTGCGATCACCATAAGTACTGAACAGACTCAGAGTATTATGGTGAACAGTTTCGTTGAATGTTTAATCCAAAGAGCGAGAGTTCCTATCAGCAGTACTGGAAGATCTTAGTACTTATCAGCGATAGTGAAACTCTGATACATATTGTTTACTTACAATTTTCACTAAGTATATAAGAGAGGGTCATTATCAAATCACTGAGGGTTTGGATCAACAATCTCCCCCTATTTGATTATGACATAGCAACAGAGAAAATTGCTATATAATGAAAACATAAGGATACAAAGAACTCATAAAATATTTGTCCCTTTTACTGTTTTCTGGGATCTTTTCTGTACTGATGGAGTAAAGTACGTTCGCTGAAATTTTTCTTTAAACTTTGTAAAGATTATAGAGGGAAGTGGAAAAATTACAAGTACAGCGAATAAAATTACAAGTACAAAAGATGTAGACAGATAAGGATAGAAAGAATTTCAAGGCGATCCTATCCGTCAAAAGGTTCTTCCTTAATGAGTTGTTCATAAAGGGTCATTGATGTGGCAATCATCCAATCAGGGACATCTACTCCTTGATTCTTTTTCTTCAGAGCTTCTTCAAAAATCAAGGGCTTCAGGTGTCTAGCTTTGATGTCGCGTCTGACTTCACACCAGTATAAGATATCTCTGAGTTGTTCGATGGGAGCGAGGTGGAGCTCATAGATACGTTGAAAGTGATGGTTTCCATCGTAGTCTAGAAAGAATATACCATATGGATCACTTACAACTGTGCCAGGAATGAAAGTTTCTCCAGGTGGTAGGGAGGTGTCAAGCGCTGAGAGATCAGCATCAGGGCCAAGAACTTCAGCACGAGAGAAACCAATACATGTTTCATTCCTTATAGGAGGACCTGAATCAGAGACTTTCTTTTTCTTAGCAGAGACTTTTCTTTGTTGAGGAAGAGTAGGAGGAATATCCACAGCAGAAGAAAGCAGGTTGATCTGTTTGTTTAAGATCTTCTCGACATGGCTTTTGAACTTTGAGCGCGATCCCTGAATGGCTAATTTTGTTTCTCACCATTCAGAGAGACCAAACTTTTCTAAGGTAGCAGCATAGAAAGTTTGCTTGGTTTTGTCATCTTTGTAGACATCCACTTCAACAACAGGAACGTCGGCGTACAGTTTTCCTCTGATGTTTGCTTTGAGGATTTTGGATGGTCTAGATCGATAGGTCAGCATTTGTTTAGCCCATTCCAAGGTCGTGTCAGAGACCTTAGTCTTTTCTCTAACGATCTTTTGAGCATCATCCCATAGCTGACGTTGAACATCAATGGGAAATCTTTTCAGCTTGGGGTCTTTTATTGATCGTTGAGTAAGCTTGATGGCGTATTCTCTATCTTTTTCTTCAGCTTCCTTTCTTTCAGCGATTAAGCGTTCAGCTTTGAGGTGTTCCTTGTATTCCTTTTGGGAAACTCTGAACTTTGGAGGAACGGAAGGAAGATGATCACGCTTCAGAATTATTCGCTGATCTTCGAGTCTCTTGATCATTGCATCTCTCTTTTCTTGATCCTCTTCACTTAGCTTTTGAGGAGCCAAGGAAGCTCTGTTTTTGTGAGAGAGAGTCTGTTCTTCAGGTTCATCAGTCTCAGAGATCAAGTCCAAGACTGGGATTATTTCTTCAGCGTTGAGAGCTGGGATTGTTGTTGAAGTCACAGCTGTAGGAACTTCAGCGATATCCTCAAACAGGGGAGAGGACTAGCTGAAACGCAACGATCTTACAAGTAAGAACATGGGTAGAACAGAGATGTAAAGAATGGGGTTGTGTATAGAGGTTTGCGGAGGTAGAGAACTGATAAAGTGTATAGAGGAGGGATGTTGTGTAAGATTAATGTACCTGACAAACCGGCTTGTTAAGCAAGATCATCAGATTTTCATCTTCAGCGACACCTTTTCCTTTGCCTTTGTCAGCTTCGGATGCTGATGCTTTGTCTTTGTCCGCTCCCCTGAAGGTTCATTTATCAGAATCCCTTTAAGAGCTTTAGTTCTCTGAGCAGGCTTGACGATAAAAGAATCATCATCATCATCATCTTCGTCATCATCATTCTTTGGAGAAGAGGATGGTTCAGCATCAGACAAATCGATGGCTTCTTCATCTTCAGCTTCAGACTCAGTTTCTTCAGCTTCTTCTTCGAGTTGCTCCCCCTCAGATACAGAGGCGAGCTTTGTAATACCCCGGGTAAGTTCGTTAGTTAAATCCTAGTTTCGTTAAATCTAGTTAACTTTAAAGTTGGATGTTTAGGGTAAGTTTGGGTTAATTTATAAGTTAAGGGTGTTTGGGTCATTATTGAGAAGTTCAAGGTCTATATGGTAAGTATGGATAGATATTATCCCTTAAGCTATATCCAGATATTTTCATTTACAACAACTGTCCAGAAACATTAGAGTGTGTGAGTGTGTGTTTGTGAGGCAAAAGAAGAGAAAAGAAGAAAGCTAGGGTTAAGGCTTCAATTGGATTGCTTGGAAACGATTTAAGGTATGTTCCCTGTGTATTTTGTGTTGGTAATTACTAGTTAATGGTTCCTATCGGAGTAGAAACATCACAAACACATCTGGGGTTGATTCTGTCGATTTCTGGGCAAAAATGGGGTAAACCGACAGAGGTGTCCGGATAAGTTGAATGTGTCCGGGTAGCTTCTTTGGTGGTGTTCGGGTAAGTTGTTGATAGTGTCCGGACGATTTGATTGATGGTTTCCGGATGATTTAGAGTCCGGATGGCATCCGGATTCCTTGTGTTGTCCGGATAAATCGTGTTGTCCGGATTAGTCTTGCTGTCCGGATTACTGAGGTTGTCCGGAAAAGTCATGTTGTCCGGGTTGTTTGGGTTGTCCGGATACTTTAGTTGTTTTGGTCACTTTTGAGGATTTGAGTTATCTAGAGTCCTTGGTCTTCTAGTATGTTTTATGTGATCAGTTAGTAAGGGGGTATTTGTATTTAATCTATTTGCAGACTCTGTGGATTGGGATTGATAGACTGAATCTTTGGAAAAGGCTTGGAAGCGTATTTTAAGAATTCGAGGTGAGTTTTACTTTAAAAGTATTTTCAACTGGAATACATACGTATGGTTTGGGAATGTGATAATTAGTGATTAATGTGCTTATATATATGGTGTACGTGATTGATAATATATTGAGATATATGTTGTGTTGATATTGCACGAAACGAGTATAGGTGAGCCGAATTATTGTTCGGCAGGGCTGTATGGAAATATAGCGGGGCTGTATGGAAATACAGCGAGGCTGCATGAAATGGCAGTGGAGCTGTAGGTAATTGCAGCGGGGCTGTATGTAATTACAGTGGAGTCGACTGTATTGTACAGTGACGATGATTAGTTGGCTTGCTACCGACTAATGTGGCCAGGGGAAAGAAGATGAGATGAGGAGAGATACACGGTGCACGAGTCCTAATGTGGTATTTATATACGTGTGGTATATGCGTGCTTATACGAAAGGTTTTATGTAAACTATTTTGATACAAAGTATTATGTGAAAAGAGTTTTATATTGATTTTGGAAAAGACCGGGATTAACTCACTAGACCCGTTTGGTCTAACCCTCATTTTGTTTTCAAAAATATGTTTTCCAGGTTAAGGATCGACAGGAGAGGATGAAGTGTAGGAAGCTTTTGATGGATGTTGATTAGGAAACTTTTATATATTTTGTAATGTCAAGACTTTTGAGACCGTACTTGGTTTGTGATGTATCTTTTATTATGAATGTAATGAAGTTATGCAATGTATGTTATTTGTTGTATGTTTGGGAAACCGGGTTGTTACAAATGGTATCAGAGCCCTAGTTTAAGAGATTTAGGTATTTGGATTTATACCTAGACTTAAACTGCATGTGAAGTAGGATGTCCTTATTATTTTAGAACCTTGGGATGTTAAGTATAAAAAGGTAGAAGGAACATCATGTAAGGTATGTTCAAATTACACCTGGCCAGTGTAAGCGTGAACTTACAAGTACATGTTTGAACTGGAATACCTTGTTATATGGGGTATGTGCTTATGTGTATGTTAACCTTGTTTAAATCTACAGAATGGCAAGCGGAACACGAAATTCGAATCGAGGAGGAGGAAGAAATCCGAATAGAACTAATCCGCCAATAAGAACTGGGGGCGGAGTCAGAGGTAGAACTGGGGGTAGGACTGTAGGCCGAACTGGAGGCAGAACTCAGCAACAAGATACAGAGTTCGTTACGAGAGGTGATTTAATGGCAGAGATGGGGAGGCTACAAGCCAGTATTCAGGCAATGTTTGATCAGAATCGTCACGGTGAAGCTGAAACACCGGATCCTGAAACGGAAGCTGAAATGCCAATTACACCAACTGTTGTACAGGTGCCAAGGAGGTGAGACTACAAAATGTTCTTAAGCTGTAGACCTCTGACGTACTCTGGGGACAGGGATCCCGTGAATGCGATGAAATGGTTGAAGGAGATAGAAGCTATCTTTAAGACGAGCAAGTGCGCCGAAGAAGATAAAGTATTATATGGAGCAGCAATGTTAAAGGGGGATGCATTATACTGGTGGGAAGCTCATATTCATTCTGAAGGATCTGATATATACTCCACTTTCTCTTGGAAGGAATTCGTTATAGCATTTAAGAAACAGTTTTGTTCCCAAGCCGCAGTTAAACAATTGGAAGGAGAGTTTATGAATTTGAGGCAAGGAAATTTATCAGTTAGGGACTATACTGCCCGTTTTCTGGAAAAGTCACGTTTCGCAGAATACTATGTGGCCACAGAGGCAATGAAGACAGAAAGGTTTATTTTCGGGTTAAATTCGGAAGTCAGAAAGTTAGTGACTGCAACAGGACCTGATAACTTCTCAGCCACAGTAAATGCCGCGGAAAATGTAGAACGAGATATTAAGATAGATGCAAATGATAAGAGTGCTGGGAAAAGAAAATCGGAAGAGATGACACATGATTCAACGGAGTACGAAATTCAGAGGTTCGATAGTCGCCTACCTTTTAGACCAAATGAAAAACTATGTCCAAAATGCAACCGCGTACATCAAGGAAATTGTTATGTTGATCCTAGAAGTTGTTACAAGTGTGGAAGGGCTGGACACGTCGCTAAGAATTGTCGCGCAAATCGATTTTGTTTCGTTTGCAATTCCCCTGATCATATTCAGTCAGACTGTCCACAATGGAAGGTACGACAGGGTAGTACAACGGGGAAACCAATAAGTGTCAGGACGGGAGAGATACAAGGGTCTGAAGAACCGAAAGCAAAGGGACGAGTATTCCAAATGACAACGCAGGATGAGGAGGAAATTCCGGATGAGGATACAAGTACATTTCTAATAAACTCTATACTTGCTAAAGTGTTATCTGACTTCGGTGCGAAGTGGTTCTTGGTATTTCTGTGCTTATATTGCTGATATGTGTTAGAGACATAGGTGGGTGTGGGGTGACTATTCATTTAGTTTCTATGGTTTTGATTGAGTTCGAAGTAGTAGTGATAAGTATTCTTACCTTTTCAGTTAACCGAATTCCGGGACAGAATTCTTTTGAGGGGGAGATGATGTAATACCCCGGGTAGTTCGTTAGTTAAATCCTAGTTCCGTTAAATCTAGTTAACTTTAAAGTTGGATGTTTAGGGTAAGTTTGGGTTAATTTATAAGTTAAGGGTGTTTGGGTCATTATTGAGAAGTTCAAGGTCTATATGGTAAGTATGGATAGATATTATCCCTTAAGCTATATCCAGATATTTTCATTTACAACAACTGTCCAGAAACATTAGAGTGTGTGAGTGTGTGTTTGTGAGGCAAAAGAAGAGAAAAGAAGAAAGCTAGGGTTAAGGCTTCAATTGGATTGCTTGGAAACGATTTAAGGTATGTTCCCTGTGTATTTTGTGTTGGTAATTACTAGTTAATGGTTCCTATCGGAGTAGAAACATCACAAACACATCTGGGGTTGATTCTGTCGATTTCTGGGCAAAAATGGGGTAAACCAACAGAGGTGTCCGGATAAGTTGAATGTGTCCGGGTAGCTTCTTTGGTGGTGTCCGGGTAAGTTGTTGATAGTGTCCGGACGATTTGATTGATGGTTTCCGGATGATTTAGAGTCCGGATGGCATCCAGATTCCTTGTGTTGTCCGGATAAATCGTGTTGTCCGGATTAGTCTTGCTGTCCGGATTACTGAGGTTGTCCGGAAAAGTCATGTTGTCCGGGTTGTTTGGGTTGTCCGGATACTTTAGCTGTTTTGGTCACTTTTGAGGATTTGAGTTATCTAGAGTCCTTGGTCTTCTAGTATGTTTTATGTGATAAGTTAGTAAGGGGATATTTGTATTTAATCTATTTGCAGACTCTGTGGATTGGGATTGATAGACTGAATCTTTGGAAAAGGCTTGGAAGCGTATTTTAAGAATTCGAGGTGAGTTTTACTTTAAAAGTATTTTCAACTGGAATACATACGTATGGTTTGGGAATGTGATAATTAGTGATTAATGTGCTTATATGTATGGTGTACGTGATTGATAATATATTGAGATATATGTTGTGTTGATATTGCACGAAACGAGTATAGGTGAGCCGAATTATTGTTCGGCGGGGCTGTATGGAAATACAGCGGGGCTGCATGAAATGGCAGTGGAGCTGTAGGTAATTGCAGCGGGGCTGTATGTAATTACAGTGGAGTCGACTGTATTGTACAGTGACGATGATTAGTTGGCTTGCTACCGACTAATGTGGCCAGGGGAAAGAAGATGAGATTAGGAGAGATACACGGTGCACGAGTCCTAATGTGGTATTTATATACGTGTGGTATATGCGTGCTTATACGAAAGGTTTTATGTAAACTATTTTGATACAAAGTATTATGTGAAAAGAGTTTTATATTGATTTTGGAAAAGACCGGGATTAACTCACTAGACCCGTTTGGTCTAACCCTCATTTTGTTTTCAAAAATATGTTTTCCAGGTTAAGGATCGGCAGGAGAGGATGAAGTGTAGGAAGCTTTTGATGGATGTTGATTAGGAAACTTTTATATATTTTGTAATGTCAAGACTTTTGAGACCGTACTTGGTTTGTGATGTATCTTTTATTATGAATGTAATGAAGTTATGCAATGTATGTTATTTGTTGTATGTTTGGGAAACCGGGTTGTTACAAGCTTCTCGGTTCCCTCAGGGTTTTCATCTCCCTGAGGTCCAGCGGCTGCTTCATCTTCAATTGTCTTCTCACCCTCTTCAGTGAATGTGAGGTCTTCAGGCTTCTCTCCCCTGATAGATTCATCATGGGAAAGGTCTTCAGCGTTTTTGGAGAGGTCTTCAGCGCTCTTCTCCCCCTCTTTATCATGATGACTGGGGGAGGAATGAGAAGATTCAGCAGCGCGTGTGGTTTCCCTGTCTTCTTGGCCAGGGATCCCTATATACATTTCAATCGCTGATAATCTGTTTTCCATGTCAGAAATACCAGGATTGATCTTCACAAGTTCAGCACGATCCGCCGTAGTAAAAGATGGAGGTGCAGGGGCAGGTGCTGGGGCGGTCGTGTTGGTCAGAATCTACTTCAACAAGTTCTGAATTGAAGAGATGTCATTCTTCGTCGTGTTGACATCAGTCTTCACATAACTCATATCAGTTTTTACTGAACTGACATCAGTCTTTACAGCAGACATATCACCTTCGAGTGTGCCAACCGATGTCTTCAGCGTTGTGACTTCGCTGGACATGGTGTCTACAGATTTCTTGATGTCGAGGTAGTCTGTGTAGATGTCAGCGAGAACTTTGGCAAAGTTGCTCAGAGATTGATCAACCTTCTCCATGTCAGCTTTGGAGGCATTCTTTCCGACTTCGGTTGTAAGTTTTAAGAGATTCTCTCCAGCGGTTGTTACAGCTGAAGAGTTGCCGGAAAGAGTAGACGTGAGACCAGTCAGCGTTGTCTCTACTGTCTTCAGAGACGTGTTGATGTCTCTCAAATTAGGACCTGTAACATATAAAAACTTGTGAACAGAGGAAAGCTCAGAAGTTTGGGGTTTAGTAACAGTGTATAGGGATTGGTGAGTGCCTGCAGGAGGATTGGTGAATTCATCAAAATCACGGGTTCCTGAGTAAAGTTCCATATCGTCAGCGAGAGTACGTGGACATATGGACAGCTCTGCAGGTCCTACTTCCGTCGTTCCTTTTGCTCCTGGAGGAATGACAGGTGTAACTGTGATAACTGGAGTGTGGTCCAAATGAGTGGAGGGAGAAGCGAAGGGTAAGAAAGGAGGTTGGTTACCGAGTTCAGCGTTGGAATCGCTGAGAATCACATCATCAGTCTTTTGAGAGACTGAGGTAGGTTGGGTAGTTTCCAAGTTTGTAACCTCAACGTTTGGAGATGCTGAGGTCGGGATGAAAGGGATGGCTTGTTCAGGTGTGGCAGAGCGTACCACTGAACTTTCCTTCAGCTCAACAAGAGGAGCTGAGGAGTTTTTAGCAGGAGATTGCTTGGGTTGCTCTTTGGTCTTCTTAGTTCTTTTGGAACTAAGGTGGGTGTCAGAATGTTTCCTTTTAAGAGGAATGGAGGTAGCAGCTGGGGTATCAGCGGTGGGTTTGTCCGCTGAAGGAGCTGCAGAAGTAGAAGAAGTAGTAGGGTTAAGAAGAGTCAAGAGTGTCGAAAGACGTACCTCATTCGCCACTGGTTTGAAGTCGAGTATTTTAGGGCCGACCTGAGAGAGTTTCAGGTCACCCTCTTCTGGGTAGCTGTCTTTCAGGCCTCTTTGGAAAATAGCGCTGATGAACCGAGCATATGGAACCCATGGAGGTCTGTAAGCGACGGTGTCCACTCTGAGAACCAGGTCATCATAGATAATCGATGCCCAGTCTATGTTGAGACCTTTCAGCAAAGCATATCCCATTGCTTGCTGAGGCTTAGCGGCTTGGTCAGAGGAGTCGCTCTTTGCAGTCATGCAGCTGATCAAATGGGCGAAGATTAAATTCATCTCGCTGGGCATTTTTTATTTCTTGATAATCGTCAGCTTCTTCTCGGGCTTCATGTCTCTGCCGATTTCCCATACATAGCCCATTGCGTCGAAAAATGCAATAATGGCTTCCCTGTCTGAGTTTTTTTTGGGGTCAGGGAGGGGAGCAAAGGGTTTTTCCTTGGTGGCGATGGGAAGGCTGAGAGCTTTGCGAATTATGGCAGGGGTAATCTTCATGGTGCCATATTCGATATCGCAGAGGATGCAATCGATTGTTTTGGAGGGGTCTTTGGCTGAGGGTAGCTGAGAGTGTCTGGCTGAGTACCAGAATTGTGAGAGCAAAAGCTGATATGCAGGAGGTGTTATGGTCAGGGCTGTGGAGATGCAGCAATTCTTTAGGAAGTTCACAGCATCAGCTAGATGTGTGACTTGCTTTCGAGGAGGAAACTCGAGAAGCGCATAGAGGTTGTTCACCTTAGTCCAATCCAGTTTGTCAAGGGAAAATTTGACTTGAGGAGCCTTGAATATGTCCATTTCCTCAGCAGTGTCATCAGCAGAAGTGTTTTCAGCGTTGGTGTTCTTGGGAATGTCAGAAGATGCCATTCTCTGTATTATCAGTTCAACCAAAGGATTAACAAATAAGAATAATCTTAATCTGGAAAGATTTTCCAATAAGATGGTTCGAATTTTGTCCATTTCATTCAGACAAAATGTCTTAATGAAGATTAGGGTTTTGTTTTTTTTAAAAAAAAAACGAAATTTCAAACCCAATTAAAAATCTTGTTTTCCAGTTTCCTTTGAAGATAGGGATTCTGGAAAAACGAATGTGTGAAGAACAAGTTTAAGATTTTTGCATTTAAACTTGAAGAACAACCATGAAATGGTTGTGTTCATAAAATCATGGAAGAAAATGATTTTATTTTTAAGAAGTTCTTTTGTTTGATCTTGTTAAAACAAAGAGAAGATCAGAAACAAGTTATTTGCATTTGGTAAATAATAAGAACATATTAACCTTTGATGTTTGAAGAAGATGAACAGTTGTTCTTGAAAAATCGAGAGCCAAATGCAACAGTGAATTCTTTCTTTGCTTGGAGGAGAAGTTCACGTAAGAGAAAAATATAAACGAAGAATTTGTTTATATAGAGAGATTTTAGAAAGAGAAAATCTTGAGCGGGAAAAGATTTTCATCATGACACGGACACGTGTTTGCATTGTATTGGCAAGTAAACGAAACGTGCAAACATGTGTCAGAAAGAAGAACGTGTCTGGGTTTATCCGTTGTAATGACGTCACAACTGTCCTTTCATATTCTTGGTTGTCTCTGAGGTTTTAAAAAAAAACTCAGGGACACTTTTGAAAACATGAAGCACTGAATAGAAATATCAGTTGGTTTTAAGAAATTTCAAAGTATCGCTGATAAGGAAAAGATATTCAGCGATGAGATTTGTTTTGAAATCTTGCATTTACATGCGATTTGTCAAAGAGAAAAACATACATTGATATCAGCGAATCAGGATAGAGAGAAGGATAGAATGGGTTATACAAGTTGATTTTATCCTATCGCTGATCAAATGTGAACTGCTGAAGATTTTATCCTTCAAAGTTCAGCATTCCAAGCTCGCTGATGAGAAAGTTGAATCTTGTCTCATCAAGAGGTTTGGTGAATAGATCAGCTAACTGATAGTCAGTTGGGATAAAGTGAAGTTCTATATCACCATTCATCACATGATCTCTGATAAAGTGATACCTGATTTCGATGTGTTTTGTCTTTGAGTGTAGCACTGGATTATTAGCTATAGCGATGGCACTTGTGCTGTCGCAATAGATTGGAATATTTGAGAGTTGAAGGTCATAGTCCAGTAGTTGATTTCTCATCCACAAGACCTGAGAACAACAGCTTCCAGCGGCTACATACTCAGCTTCAACTGTGGAAGTGGAAATTGAGTTTTGCTTTTTACTTGTCCGACTTACCAGCTTTCCACCCAGGAGCTGACATCCTCCTGTGGTGCTTTTCCTATCCATTCTGCAACCTGCAAAATCACTATCTGAATAGGCGATTAAATCGAATCCTGAGTCTTTGGTATACCAAAGACCTAGATTCGTTGTACCCTTAAGATATCGAAAAATACGCTTTACAGCTTTCATATGAGATATCTTAGGTTCAGCTTGATATCGTGCACACAAGCATGTTGCAAACATAATATCGGGTCGGCTAGCTGTAAGATACAATAGTGAGCCGATCATCCCACGGTACAGCGTGACCTTGACAGGAACACCCTTAGTGTCCTTATCAAGTGTCAACGGTGGTGCCATAGGGGTTTTCATAGCTGAACTTTCAGTTAAGTCGAATTTTTTCAGCATATCTTTAACATACTTTCCCTGATTAATGAAAGTTCCTTTTTCATTTTGTTTTATCTGTAGACCAAGGAAATATGTTAGTTCACCCATCATGCTCATTTTATACTCATCTTTCATTCTATCAGCGAAACGAGTACAGAGATCAGGGTTAGTCGAGCCAAATATAATATCATCAACATATATTTGAACAAGAATGATATGACCTTTTACTTTCCTGAAAAATAGAGTTTTGTCTATTTTTCCTCGCTCAAATTTTTCAATATGGAGATAAGTAGAAAGAGTGTCATATCATGCACGTGGAGCTTGCTTTAAGCCATAAAGTGCCTTATCCAGTTTATAAACATAACCTGGATGCTTAGGATCTGAGAATCCTGGAGGTTGTGCCACATAAACTTCTTCATTCAGCTTTCCATTTAGAAACGCTGACTTAACATCAATCTGATATACTTTGAAGTCTTTGTGTACAACGTATGCTAAGAATAGACGAATAGATTCTAATCTTGCTACTGGAGCAAATGTTTCGTCATAATCTATGCCTTCCTCTTGTCTGTATCCCTGAGCAACAAGACGAACCTTGTTGCGGGTTACAGTTCCATGTTCGTCCAACTTGTTTCGATAGACCCATTTAGTGCCTATCACTATTTTGTCAGTTGGTCTTCGAACAAGTTTCCAAACTTTGTTTCTTTCGAATTCTGTCAGCTCTTCTTGCATGGCGTTGACCCAGTTTGGATCTTTGAGGGCATCATCTACTTTCTTTGGTTCAGATAGTGAAATAAAATTTACAAATAAACAAATATTACCTGCACTTCGTCGAGTCTGAATACCAGCGTTTGGATCACCAAGAATTTGATCAATTGGGTGATTTATAGTCCATCGCTGAGCCGGAGCGTGAGACGCTGACTCAACCTGAACTGGAGGAGCTGAAGATGAAGCTTCAGCGACGTCTGGAGTATCAGCCAAGAGAGGAATGGATGCAGTTGTCATTATATTCACTGATTGCTGAGAAGTGGATGGAATATTTGAGATATTGGTTTCAGAAGCAGGTATAGTGTTTATAGGAACAGCTGAGACCCATGATGTTTCAGCTTCACTATTCTGCATATTTGGAATGATAGTTGGACCATCATCTTTAACTGTGTGAGCACGAGGAGTGGGAATATCTTCTGAATCACCAAGATGAGAAAACATCCTTTGATTCAGTTCTTCAGTATCAGCGGACGGTTTAGAGTTCGATGAACGGGACTCGTCAAACGTGACGTGAATTGTTTCTTCAACAGTTTGTCTTCTTCGATTAAAGACTCTGAAGGCTTTGGAAACTGAGGAGTATCCAAGAAAGATTCCATCATCAGCCTTAGGATCAAACTTTCCAAGGGCATCTCGGTTGTTCAGTATAAAACACTGACATCCAAAGATGTGAAGAAAGCTGATTGAAGGCTTTCTCCCATGAAATAGTTCATAGGCTGTTTTATTGAATCTTTTGACTATCAGCGACCTGTTTTGCGTAAAACAAGCAGTGTTGACAGCTTCTGCCCAAAAATGAGTAGGCAGGTGAGAATCGCTGAGCATTGAACGTGCAGCTTCAATAATTGTTCTATTTCTTCTTTCAGGGACTCCATTTTGTTGTGGTGTTCTCACTGAAGAAAAGTTGTGAGAAATACCCTTGCTCTCAAAGAAGGAATCAAGAGAACTGTTTTTGAATTCAGTCCTATGATCACTCCTTATTGAGCGAACGGTCAAATTGTTCAGGGTTTCCATCTTCTGAACAATGGTGATGAGTTCTTCAGGGGTGTCACTCTTGGAACGGAGAAACATAACCCATGTATAACGATAGAATTCATCAACTATGACCAGTGTATATTTCTTTCCAGCGATGGATTGTTTGTTAACAGGGCCAAACAAATCCATATGGAGTAGTTGTAGAGGAGATGACACTGAGGAGACTTGCTTTGATTTAAAGCTTGTTTTGGTCTGCTTCCCTTTCTCACATGCTGAACATAAAGACTCTTTGGCATATGAGTGTTAAGGTAGACCTGTAACTAACTCTTTTGAAGAAAGAGAGTTCAGTGTCTTGAAATTCATATGAGAGAAACTCTTATGCCATAGCCAGTTGACATCAGATGAGGCTTTTGAGAAGAAACTGGAGTTCTCAGTGGTTGTTGAGTCCATGTTTATTACATAAACATTTTCCAAACGATAACCGCTGAGAGCTATCTTCTCCTTTTTGTCAGTGACAAAGTAGGATTCTTTGTAAAGATTACCTTGTTATCCTTGTCGCAAAGCTGACTGATGCTTAACAAATTATGCTTCAGCCCTTCAATATATGCGACTCTTCTGAAGGTGGTTTTACCATTAGAGAGTACACCAAACCCTCGGGTATGTCCTTTTCCATTTCCACCGAAAGTCACAGAGGGACCCATCTCTTCCTTGTATTCAGCGAGCAGGCTTTTCTTTCCAGTCATGTGTCTAGAGCATCCGCTATCGAGATACCAGATACCCTTTTGAACCTGCATCACAAAGGAAGATTAGTTTTTCTTGGGTACCCACTTAACCATGTGTACACGTTTGTCAGTGGAAGTAGTTGGAATGGAAGGTTCAGCAATCTTCGCAGCATTTGAAGATTCAGCTTTGTCAGTCTTCACTTTGGTTAATTTCTTAACCTCAGTGGTCTTCTTTGCCTTGGGGGCAATCTTCACCTTAGCTATCTTATCAGCATTGGTGGCTGTGGGGCACTTACTAGCAATATGATCAGTGAGTCCACAGTGATAACATTTCCTATAACTAAAAATAGTTCTAGGACTATTTGAATGCTGAGTTTTAGATTTTGAATTAGAAGGACCAGCACCAAATAAGCTTTTGGCTTTAGAAATGGGAGGAACACTTGGTTCTTCAGATTTCTTACCAAGGATATCCACTCTGAGTCTAGGAGTAGATCGCTGAATAGACCCACGCTGAGTAGATCCAGAGATCTGATTTCTTGATCCAGAGGAATAAATCACTAAAGCTTTAGAAGCATTCAGCTTTTGTGCTAAAGTACCCTTCTGAGGATTTTGGTTCAACGCAATTCCTTTACCCTTATCTTTAAAGACAGAGGTAGGTTTTGGATAAACCATTTTCTCTTTACCTTTTGAAGAGGCAGAGATTTCCTCAGGGATAGGCGGTCTGGAGGACGAACACTGAGAGGATGAAGTGTCAGCGACTGAGGATACGAAAGTTCCAAATAAGAGCATGGAACGATCAGTGGTTGGTTCTTGAGTTTCATATTTGTAACCAAGACCACGTTTATCACTCAGGGGTATCTGAGACTTAAATTATCTCAGTGATCTTTGTTGAAGAGTTACACCATCCTTCAACAGTAGCTTTTTCAGCTTTCAAAGCAGCGATAGCTTCTGCTCGTTCGATTTTGACTAGCTGATTTAAATGCACTTGATCTTTAAAATCTTCTTCAATTTTAGAAAGCTTTTCTATTTGAAGGTGACAGTTTTTAAGTTGCTCAGCGAGATCAAGGTTTTGGTTTTCAACTATAGTTTTGCCATTCATGGCTTCATATAAGCTTCTAGTCAAGAGATCGATTTTGCGGAGACTATCAGCTTCATCAATATTTGCAATATTTGTAAAGAAGGAAGGTGATACCTGAACAGCAGAGGTTGAAGTAGAGGGAATGTCTGAACTTTCTTCCTCATCCTCAATCTTTGCCATAAGACAAGATTGGCTTCATCATCTTCAGAGTCAGATGATGATTCTTCTTCTTCTTAAGCAGCCCAATCATAAACCATCAGGCCTTTGCCTTTCTTCTTGAAGCTTTTCAGCTTTGCATATTTTTCTTTCAGCTTAGAATATTTGTCATCTTTATTCCTGGGAATAAAAGATTTCTTGGGAAACGCTGAGTTTCTCGATACTTTCTTAGACCTGCACTCGTTAGCGAAATGTCCAATCTTTTCGCAATTAAAACAAGTAGCAGTAGCCTTATCAACAGTAGCTGATGATCTTGGCTTATCAGTTATAGAAAGAGGTTTGTTCTTTCTGAACATTTTCTTTTTGGCGAATATCCTGAACTTTTTAGTTAGGAGAGCCAAAGATTCATCATCATCTGAAGAGTCAGAATCTGATGACCTTTCAGAGTTACTCTCTAACTCAGTGATGGTGACCGAGGGTCGCTGAGTAGAAGGTTCCTCTGAGATTAAAGCAACAGGGGTGCTTTTGGAATCTTTTACAAGCTTCTTCTTAAGATGGCTTGATTGCTCATGATTCAGCATTGTGCCATATAAGGTAGCAAGAGTCATTGGTCTTAGATCTTTTGACAGCTTGAGACACATAGAATAACTGTCCCAGCTTTCAGGTAAACATTCTAGAAACTTTGTCAGCACTTCAAAGTTAGAATATTCCTTACCAACAATTTTCAGATATATTATTAAGCAATTAAAACGTTGGTGAACTTCAGAGAGAGTCTCATTCTTACCACAACTGAAACTTTCATACTGTCTTACCAGGTTGATCTTTCGAGAGTCCTGGACTTCAGCAGTACCTTCATACTGAACACATATTGTGTCCCACATGGCTTTTGAGGAATTCAGGTTCATGACGGAATGGTAGACTTCGTCAGGAAGAGCCATGGATAGTATGGATCTGGCTTTTGTGTCGGTAGCCACTTTCTTCTTATCTTCGTCAGTCCACGTATGAACATCTTTGGGTACCAGCCTTTCTGGAATAGCAGGTCTATTCTCAGCGGCAGGTACTGCGGCATCAATTCTTACAGGAATAAATGGGCCGTTTTCAAGATAATAAGGCATAGTAGGGTCTACACCTTCTAGGAAGAGAGTCATCCTATTTTTCCATAGATTAAAATTATCTCTGGAGAATCTAGGGGGTTTTGCAAGAGAACCATTATCTATATAGTTTGTGATTGTGTTGGTGGCCATTTTCAGAAATAGCAAGGAAGAGAAATCTTAGTATAGATTAGATCTTGTTTATGAGATTAAACAAATCTGCTCTGATACCACTTGTTGGTCCCGAAGGGTTATACAAGTTTGTAGAAGGGGGGGGGGGGGGGTTGAATACAAACACACAGACTTGTTGGAACAATTTACAGCTTGTTGCGGAAACAAGATTAAGGATAAATCCTAAATCTAAACAAGTTGGAACACTATGTTTCTTGCACTAAGAAGGAGAAGGAAATTACTAATAATAACCTATCTCAAGATAAGAAGGATGAACTTGTCCAGAGTTAGCAAGTTACTTCAAAATGAAGTGAGTTCTTCTTCTTATATACTGCATGCATTTAATGCATTGCAGTTTACACTTTACACATGGCAGCAGCTGATTGGTTGCATGTCATTGACCTTTGTTGACAACCTTAGTAGCCGTATGTTTGAACAGTGTAGTATCAGAGTGGTTGTACGATTTCAGACAATAAGGAGGTTCTATTCTGACATATCGTACGGAGTCGTGCAAGGGTGGATGAGACAAAAAGTACTTTGTACGGAAGACTTCATGATCAACTTTTTGATGATTCAGCGATCTGTCATTCTTCATCAGCGAATGATAGAGTTCAGCGATAGCTGAAGTCTTGTACTTGATACTTCACGTTGAGTGGACAAATCTGAGTCTTCGCTGATCCGCATCAGTTCATTAGGAGACTTGTCGCTGGTTCTTGAGCTTGATCTTCGACTTCAGCGTAGAACCTATGTTGACGTGAAACTTGTCTTCAGGGATCATAAGTAAACAACTAACTTATCAACGATCACCATAAGTACTGAACAGACTCAGAGTATTATGGTGAACAGTTTCGCTGAATGTTTTAATCCAAAGAGCGAGAGTTCCTATCAGCGGTACTTGAAGATCTTAGTACTTATCAGCGATAATGAAACTCTGATACATATTGTTTACTTACAATTTTCACTAAGTATATAAAAGAGGGTCATTATCAAATCACTGAGGGTTTGGATCAACAATGTGTATAATTAAAACACATAGTCGTAGGAGTAAAGGGAAACGTCTATCGATTTTTTTCTTAAAATAACCAATCTGTTATACACATTCACATCCGAAATGAGTCAAATTGTTGATCCAAACCCTTTTAGTGATTTGATGATGACCCTTAGAATCACTTAGTGAAAAATTATAAGTAAACATTAGGCGTAAGTGTTTCACCATCAGTGATAACATACTGAGTGTGTTCAGTATCACTAATGGTTAACCACTGTTCTTTATTATTTCATCAGTTATATATGTACATCATTGATAACTGAGTTTGTTTAGTTTCACTGATGATCACTGATTGTCTATCTGTAAATGTTTATTTGTAATCCCTGAAGACAAGTTTCGCGACAAAGGAGTTCATCGCTGAATCGAAGAAAAAACTGATGAACAAGTGATAAGTCTACTAATGATCTGATGCGGATATTAGTGAAACCAAGACAAGTCTACAATACGCGACACTTCAAGTAGAAGACTTCAGCGATTGCTGACTTACATCAGGTCTCACTGATGTAAGATCAACTCAGCGATCGCTGATCATGAAGCCTGCTCTACAAGAAATGTTTGTCTTATCCCCTTGCACACTTTTGTACGATTTGTTAGAAGGACATACCTTTGTCCAGGATAGTACAAACCACTCTACCACTACATTGTTCACCATGCGGCCACAAACATGTTTGCAAAAGTCAGAAGCATGCACCCAACCAAATGATGACACGTGTAAAGTCCTCCTGACATGCATTAAATGCATGTAGTATAAATAGGAGGAATGCACCTTCATTTCGAAGGTGGTCATCCCTGAACCTACTTAGTGCCTTAGAAAATTATCCTTAATTTGTTCTTTTCTCTCTATTTCTTAGTGCAAGAAATCTGTGTGATTCTCATAGTTTGTTTAGATTGAGTCTTGTACTTAGTCATATTCCGCAACAAGCTGTAAATTGTTTGATTTATTCAATAAACAATTTAGAAAGATTAAAATCTTGTGTGTTTGTATTCAACCCCCTCTTCTACAAACTTACTTGTATAACCCTACGGGACCAACGAGTGGTATCGGAGCATATTATTTAATCTCGATAAATAAGATCTTGCTTATACTAATCACTTCCTTGCTATTTTCTAAATGGCTCAAAACATAAATACTAACTACATTGATAATGGTTCTCTTGCCAAACCTCCTCGATTTAGCAGAGACAACTTCAATCTCTGGAAGAATCGAATGATGCTTTTCCTAGAAGGTGTAGATCGTACTATACCCCACTATGTGGAAAATTGACCCTGTTGATCCAAACCCTCAGTGATTTGATATTGACTCTTTTCGAAACACTTAGTGAAAATTGTAAGTAAACAATATGTATTAGAGTTTCACTATCGCTGATAAGTACTATGAATCTACAGTACCGCTGATAGGAAACTTATGCTTTTTAGATTAGACATTCAGCGAAACTGTTCATCAATAAAGCGCTGAGCCTGCTCAGTCTTGTTGGTGATCGCTGATAGTTTTAGTTGTTTACTTATGATCACTGAAGACAAGTTTCACATCAACAAAGGTTTCGAAGATCAAGCCCAAGAACCAGCGACACGTCTACTAATGAACTGATGTGGATATCAGCGAAGAATAGACATGTCCACTCAACGTGAAGTTTCAAGTAGAAGACTTCAGCAATCGCTGAGCTTTGTCACTCGCTGATAAAGTACTGTTCAACGAACGCTGATCATGAAGTTTTCTCTATAAGTTACTTTTGTCTAATCCCCTTGCACGTCTCTGTACGAACTGTCAGAACGGACATCCCTTTTGTCCAGAATCGTATAAACAACTCTGATTCTACACTGTTCATCATGCGGCTACTAGGTTGTCTACCAAGGTCAAAACATGCAACCAATCAGATGCTGCCACGTGTAAAGTTATACTGCTTTGCATTAAATGCATGCATTATATAAGGAGAAACCCTACTTCAAAATGAAGTGCTCGGACATCTTCTCTCTACTATCTTTGTGTTAGGATATTATTCGTAATTTCCTTATCTCCGTTCTAGCTTAAATTCTAGTGCAAGAAACTTAGTGTTCTCATAACTTGTTTAGATTAGGCTTAGTCCTTAATCTTGTTCCGCAACAAGTTGTAAATTGTTTGATTATATCAATAAACACTTTAGAAAGTAAAAATCGTGTGTTTGTATTCAACCCCCCCCCCCCCCCCTTCTACAAACTTGTATAACCCTCCGGGATCAACAAGTGGTATCAGAGCAGATTGTTTAATCTCATAAACAAGATCTTGCTTATACTAATCTTTTCTTTTCCTTGCTATTTCTTAGAATGGCTACCAACACAAACACAAACTATATTGACAATGGTTCTCTTGCAAAGCCCCCTAGATTATCCAGAGACAACTTTAATCTATGGAAAAATAGGATGATACTCTTCTTAGAAGGTGTAGACCCTACTATGCCTTATTACATCGAAAACGACCCATATATTCCTGTTAGAATTGATCCTGAAGTTCCAGGCACTGCTACTAGAGCTGCCATTTCTGAAAGATTGGTTCCAAAAGAAATTCATATGTGGACTGATGAAGATAAGAAGAAAGTGGCTATCGACACTAAAGCCAGATCTATCCTCTCTATGGCTCTTCCTGACGAAGTCTACCATTCCGTCATGAACCTGAAAACCTCCAAAGCCATGTGGGACTCAATCTGTGTTCAATATGAAGGTACGTCTGAAGTCCAGGACTCAAGAAAGATCAACCTGGTAAGACAGTACGAAAGCTTCATTTGTGGTAAGAATGAATCTCTCTCTGAAGTATATCAGTGGTTTAACTGTTTAATAATAGATCTGAAAACCGTTGGTAAGGAATATTCTAACTTTGAAGTTCTGAAAAAGTTCCTAGAATGTTTACCTGAAATCTGGGATAGTTATTCAATGTGTCTCAAGCTATCTAAGGATCTAAAATATATGACTCTTTCTACCTTATATGGCACTATGCTCAATCATGAGCAGTCGAGTCATCTTAAGAAGAATCTTGTAAAAGATTCCAAAAGCACCCCTGTTGCTTTAATCTCAGAGTCACCTTCCACTCAGCGATCAACTGTTACTATCACTGATTTGGAAACTAACTCTGAATGCTCATCAGATCCTGACTCTCCAGATCTTGATTAATCTATGGCTCTCCTATCTAATAAGTTCAGGAGATTCGCCAAAAAGAAGAATTTCAGAAAGAACAAACCTCTTGCTCTCACTGACAAGCCAAGATCATCAACTCCTGTTAATAAGGCTACTGCTACTTGCTATAACTGTGAAAAGATAAGACATTTTGCTAGCGAGTGCAGGTCAAAGAAAGTTTCTACAACCTCAGCTTTCTCCAAGAAATCCTCTAACCCCAGGGCTAGAGATGACAAGTATAACAAGCTGAAAGAAAAGTATGCAAAGCTGAAACGCTTTAAGAAGAAAGGCAAAGGCCTGATGGCTTACAATGATTGGGCTGCTTCTGATGAAGAAGAATCATCTGACTCTGAAGATGATGATGAGGCAAATCTCTGTCTAATGGCCAAAATTGAAGATGAGGAAGAAAATTCTGACATTCCCTCTAATTCAACCTCTGCTACCAAGGTATCACCTTCCTTCTTTACACATATTTCAGATCTTGATGAAGCTGATAGTCTTCGAAAGATCGATCTCCTGACTATGAGTTTATATGATGCCATGAATGGAAAAACTGTTGTTGAAAATCAAAACCTTGATCTCGCTGAACAACTTAAAAATTGTCACCTTCAAATAGAAAAGCTTTCTAAAATTGAAGAAGATTTAAAAGATCAAGTTCATATAAATCAGCTAGTCAAAATCGAACGAGAGAAAGCTATTGCTACATTGAAAGCTGAAAAGCTACTGTTGAAGGATGGTGTAAATCCTCAACAACGATCACTGAGATAATTAAGTCTCAGATTCCCCTGAGTGACAAACGTGGTCTTGGTTACAAAGCTGACGCTGAAGAACCAACCACTGATCATTCCATGCTTAAGTTTGGAATGTTTGTGTCCTCTATCCCTAACACTTCATCCTCTCAGTGTTCCTCTTCAAAAACTACCATCCCTGAGGAAAAACCTACCTTAATCTCCAAAGGTAAGGGTAAAGAAAAAGTTTTCAACCAAAAACCTCAGAAGGGTACCTTTGTACCTAAGCTGAATGCTTCTAAAGCTTCAGTGACTCATCCCTCTACTTCTAAGAACAAGATCTCTGGATTCATTCAGCGATCTACTCCTAAAATCAGAGTGGATGTTATTGGTAAGAAATCTGAAGAACTGATTGTTCCTCCCATTTCAAATGCCAAAGGTATACTTGGTGCTGGCCCTGCTCATTTAAAA
This sequence comes from Saussurea involucrata, assembly GCA_033807775.1. NCBI lineage: Eukaryota > Viridiplantae > Streptophyta > Magnoliopsida > Asterales > Asteraceae > Saussurea > Saussurea involucrata. The sequence goes on from CM066316.1 coordinate 33,709,956, forward strand.
TTAACTTCTCAACATGCAAAAGTTCATAAAGCTACTTTTAGTTATAGGAAATGTTATCACTGTGGACTTACCAATCATATTGCTAGTAAGTGCCCCACAACCACCAAAGCTGAAAAAATAGCTAAGGTAAAGATAAATGTCCCGAAGGCAAAGAATACCACTGAGGTTAAGAAATTAACCAAAGTGAAGACGAACTCTGAACTTCAAGTGCTGCGAAGATTGCTGAACCTTCCACTTCCTCTACCACCACTGACAAGTGTGGACCCATGGTTAAATGGGTGCCCAAGTCAAACTAATCTTTCCTTGTTTGCAGGTTCGGAAGGGTATCTGGTATCTCGATAGCGGATGCTCTATACACATGACTGGAAAGAAAAACCTGCTCACTGAGTACAAGGAAGAGAAGGGTCCCTCAGTGACCTTCGGTGGAAATGGAAAAGGCTATACCCGAGGGTTTGGTATACTCTCAAATGGTACAACAACCTTTGGAAGAGTTGCATATGTTGAAGGACTGAAGCATAATCTCCTAAGCATAAGTCAGCTGTGTGATAAGGATAACAAAGTGATTTTCACTAAGGAATCCTAATTTGTCACTAACAAAAAGGAGAAGATAGCTCTCAGCGGTTATCGTATGGAAAATGTTTATGTTATAAACATGGACTCTACAACCACTGAGAACTCATGTTTCTTCTCAAAAGCCTCATCCGATGCCAACTGGTTATGGCATAAGAGGCTCTCTCATCTCAACTTCAAGACACTGAATACTCTTTCTTCTAAAGAGTTAGTCACTGGTCTACCTCAACACTCATACGCCAAAGAGTCCTTATGTTCAGCATGTGAGAAAGGGAAACAGACCAAAGCAAGCTTCAAGTGTAAGCAAGTTTCCTCAGTGTCATCTCCTCTACAACTTCTCCATATGGATTTGTTTGGCCCTGTTAACAAACAATCCATCGCTGGAAAGAAATATACATTGGTCATAGTTGATGAATTCTCTCGCTATATCTGGGTAATGTTTCTCCGTTCTAAGAGTGACACCCCTGAAGAACTCTTCAACTTTGTTAGGAAAATGGAAGTCCTGAACAACATGATCGTTCGCTCAATAAGGAGTGATCACGGGACTGAATTAAAAAACAGTTCTCTTGATTCCTTCTTTGAAAGTAAGGGTATTTCTCACAACCTTTCCTCAGTGAGAACACCGCAACAAAATGGAGTCGCTGAAAGAAAAAATCGAACTATCATCGAAGTTGCACGTTCAATGCTCAGCGATTCTCACCTACCTACTCAGTTTTGGGCAGAAGCTGTCAACATTGCTTGTTTTACTCAAAACAGGTCGCTGATTGTCAAACGATTCAAGAAGACAGCCTATGAACTCTTTCGTGGGAGAAAGCCTTCAATTAGCTTTCTTCACATCTTTGGATGTCAGTGTTTCATACTAAACAACAGAGATGCACTTGGAAAGTTTGATCCTAAGGCTGATGATGGAATCTTTCTTGGATATTCTTCAGTCTCCAAAGCCTTCAGAGTCTTCAATCGAAGAAGACAGACTGTAGAAGAAACAATCCACGTCACCTTTGACGAATCCCGTTCAGCAAACTCTCGACCTTCTGCTGATACTGAAGAACTGAATAAATGGATGTTCTCTCATCTTGGTGATTCAGAAGATACTCCTCCATCTCATACTCATACCGCTGAAGATGATGATCCTGCTATCATCCCAAGCATGTAGAATAGTGAAGCTGAAACATCATGTGTCTCAACTGTTCCTCTAAACACTATGCCTGCCTCTGAACCTTCTATCTCAGATATACCATCTACTTCTCAGCAATCAGTGAATGAAATGATATCTGAACCTCTTCCTCTCTTGCCTGATATACCAGAAATTGTTGAAGCTTCATCTTCAGCTCCTCCAGAAGTTCAGGTTGAGTCAGCAACTTACGATCCGGCTCAGCGATGGACTATAAATCACCCAACTGAACAAATTCTTGGTGATCTAAACGCTGGTGTTCAGACTCGACGAAGTGAAGGTAATATTTGTTTATTTGTTAACTTTATTTCTCTGATTGAACCAAAGAAAACAGATGATGCCCTCCAAGATCCGAACTGGGTCAGCGCTATGCAAGAAGAGCTGACAGAATTCGAAAGAAACAAAGTTTGGAAGCTTGTTCCTAGACCATCCGACAAGTCAGTGATAGGCACTAAATGGGTCTATCGAAACAAGTTGGATGAACATGGAACTGTCACTCGCAACAAGGCTCGACTCGTTGCTCAGGGATACAGATAAGAGGAAGGTATAGATTGCGACGAAACATTCGCCCCAATGACAAGACTCGAAGCTATTCGTCTATTCTTAGCTTACGATGTACACAAAGACTTCAAAGTTTATCAAATGGATGTCAAGCCAGTGTTCCTCAACGGAAAGCTGAATGAAGAAGTCTACGTGGAACAACCTCTAGGATTCTTAGATCCTAAGCATCCAGGTTATGTTTATAAACTGGATAAGGCACTTTATAGCTTAAAGCAAGCTCCTCGTGCATGGTATGACACTCTATCTACTTATCTCCATATTGAAAAATTTGAGCGTGGTAAAATCGACAAAACTCTATTTTTCAGGAAAGTAAAAGGTCATATTATTCTTGTTCAAATATATGTCGATGATATTATATTTGGTTCCACCAACCCTGACCTTTGTACTCGTTTCGCTGATAGAATGAAAGTCGAGTATAAAATGAGTATGATGGGTGAGCTAACATATTTCCTTGGTCTTCAGATAAAACAAAATGAAAAAGGAACTTTCATTAATCAGGGAAAGTATGTTAAAGATATGCTGAAGAAATTTGATTTAACTCAGAGTTCAGCTATGAAAACCCCTATGGCACCGCCGCTGACACTAAACAAGGATCCTAATGGAAAATCTATTAATGTCACAGCGTACCGTGGGATGATCGGCTCTCTTCTGTATCTTACAGCTAGCCGACCTGATATTATGTATGCAACCTGTTTGTGTGCACGATATCAAGCTGAACCTAAGGAACCTCATTTGATCGCTGTAAAGCGAATCTTTTGTTACCTTAATGGTACTCCTAACCTAGGTCTTTGATATCCCAAAGATTCAGGGTTTGATCTAATCGCCTATTTAGATAGTGATTTTGCAGGATGCAAATTGGATAGGAAAAGCACCACAGGAGGCTGTCAGCTCCTGGGTGGAAAGTTGGTGAGTTGGACAAGTAAAAAGCAAAACTCAGTGTCCACCTCAACCGCTGAAGCTGAGTACGTAGCTGCTGGAAGCTCTTGTTCTCAGGTCTTGTGGATGAGAAATCAACTACTGGACTATGACCTTCAGCTCTCGAAAATTCCAATCTATTGCGACATCACAAGTGCCATCGCTATAGCCAACAATCCAGTGCTACACTCAAAGACCAAACACATCGAAATCAGGTATCATTTTATCATAGATCATGTGATGAATGGTGATATAGAACTTCATTTTATCCCAACTGACTTTCAGTTAGCTGATCTGTTCACCAAACCTCTTGATGAGACAAGATTCAACGTTCTCATCAGCGAGCTTGGAATGCTGAACTTTGAAGAGTAAAATCTTCAGCGGTTCACATTTGATCAGTGATAACAATGAACTTGTATAACCCATTACTCATCTTCTCTCTGAACAAAATTGATTCGCTAATATCAAGGTATGTTCTCTCTTGCTCGCTGACGTTCGCCTATGAATGCAAGATTTCAAAACAAATTGCATCGCTGAATATCTCTTCCTTTCAGTGATACTTTTGATATTTCTAAAACACTAACACTGATATTTCTGATTCAGTGCTTCATGTTTTCAAAATGTCCCTGAGTCTTTCAAAAACCTCAGAGACATCATAAAATAGGAAAGGACGTTTGTGACGTCATCACAACGGATAAGTCATGGCACGTTTTCTCTGACACGTTCGCCCGTTTCGACTTCCTTGTCCAATCAAATTCAAGGGACGTGTCCGTGTCATCATGAAAAACTTTTCCCGCTCATAGTTTTTCTCTCTCTACTCTCACTATATAAACCATTCGAGTTTATATTTTTACCTTTACGCAAACAACTTCTCCTTCAAACAAGAATATTGTTGCATTTTGAACTCTTAATTTCCAGATATTGTTCATCTTGATCTTCATCAACTAAGGTTAATATTCTTATTTACCTTTTATTAACTTGTTTCTGATCTTATTTTTGCTTTTAAAAGATCAAACAAAAGAACTTCTTAAAATAAAATCATTTTCTTTTCATGATTTTAGGAACACAATCTTCATGGTTGTTCTTCAAGTTTAAATCATAAATCCTAAACTTGTATTTTCATATGTTTTTCCAGAATCCTTCCTTTAAAAGGAAACTGGAAAATAAGACATTCACTAGTTTTGAATCTTTGCCAAAACTAGAAAACCCCTAATTTTCTCTAAAACCCTTATTTTGGATATTTTATTCATTTTAATATTTTCTGTTCATATTCATCGTGTTAAACAGAAATGGCATCTTCTACTAAAGCTCCTACTACCAAGTACCCTACTGCTGCTAAGGCTACTGAAATCACAAAAGCACCTCAGGTTTCCTTCAAACTTGAGAAAGTTACCTTTCAAAACAACAACCCATATGCTCTCTTCGATTTCCCTCAAAATAAGCAGGTCACACATCTTAATGACGCTATGAATTTTCTGAAGACATGCCCTATCTCCACAGCTCTAACCATCGCTCCTCCAACAAATCTACTAGCTCAGTTCTGGTATTCTGCCAAAAGAGCTCAGATCACCTCTTCCAAAGACCCCACGAAGAAAATCGATGTCATCCGCTTTGACACTGATCATGGCACTTCCAAAATTACACCTGGTAATAAATATCATGTGTGCCCTAAACCTCCCTGCAGCCACAAAAGAAAACCGCTTCATCCCTCTTCCGAATCCCAAAAACTCATCCGACAGCAAAGCACTGATTGCATTCTTCGATGCAATGAAGTACGTATGGGACACAGGGAGAGATGAACTCCCTGAGAAGAAGCTGACTGCCATCAAGAAGTCAAAAATGCCAAGCGAGATGAACTTCATCTTTGCTCATTTAATCAACTGCCTGACAGCAAAAACTGGATCTTCTGACCAAGCTTCTCAACCCTAACAGGCCATGGGATACTCACTGCTGAAGGGTCTCCACATTGATTGGGCAAAAATCATCTTTGATGATCTGATGCTCAGGGTAGATGCAGCTGATAGACCAACAATTGTTCCATATCCTAGGTTTGTCAGTGTTCTCTTCGAACAAGGACTAAAAGACAAATACCCGAAGGTGGGCGACCTGCGACTCTCACAGGTCGGCCCTAAAGTTCTTGACTTCAAGCCCCTACCAAATGAGGTACGTCTCTCTAAACTCTTATCTATTCTTTGACCTCCAACTTCTTCTACTTGTGCGGCTACCTCAGCGGTAATCCCAACTGCTAATACCCAGGCTGCAACCTCCACTCCTTCTAAGAAAAGGAAACACTCTACTACCCCACTTGATTCTCAAAGGATCAAGAAAACCAAGGAGCAACCCCCCAAGCATTCACATGCTGAAGACTCCACGACTCTTTCTGTACAAGAGACGTTGGATAGTTCCATGGTACGCTCTGCCACAGCTGCTCAAGCCACCCCTTCCATACCGACTTCAGCGTCTCTAAACGCTGAGGTTATAGACTTGGATCTGAACCCCCCTCCTTCAGACCCTTGAAGGAATGAAGAAGTATTTCTCAGCGGATCCAACGCTGAACCTCTCACTAAATCCCTCTTCTCGACCGTCATACCTCCCACCATTTCTTTGGACACTCCATCTATTCCGCCATTCACTACAGCAAATGTCATCCTCAGCGACACTTCTGCTGAACATCTTCAGAGGATGATAGGACAAAATATAGGACCTACAGGCGCTTCTCAGCGAATTGGCTCTCTAGCGAACGATATGGAAACATTTACAGGCCATCGAGACTTTGATGATTTCGTCAACCACCCTGCAGGTATACACAAAATCCAAAACACTCCTCTCTCCAAATCCCCAACTTCTGAGCTTTCCTTTGTTCATAAGTTTGTTACTATTTTAGGTCCTAATTTGGGAGATATCAACAACTCCTTGAAAGATCTGGTGACAAAGGTGGAATCTCAGACCACCACACTATCTGCTAACTCTTCAGCGGTTACAGACGCTGGAGAGAATCTCAAAAAGCTGACAACCGAGGTCGAAAAGAAAGCCTCCAGTGCTGATCTAGAGAAGGTGACAGGTAGCATTGGAACTTTTGCTACTACTCTTGCTGACAACTCCACCGCCATCAACAATCTCAACTTCACCAACACATCTCTCTCCATAAACTTCACTACCTTGTCCAGCGAAGTCACATCGCTGAAGACAACGGTTGGTAACCTTTAGGGAGAGGTGTCTTCCTTGAGGACGGATGTCAGAACTGCCACCAACCTACTGCAGCAAATCTTCGATCGCCTGAATGCTGCTACATGTGCTCATTCGCATTTTACTCAGGTAGATCGCGAGGATCTTCAAAGAATCACTCCTGCTTTATCTGGCCTGGAAGACAGATTAAGTAGGATTGAAACATGCGTTGGGATTTCTGGCCTGGAAGACAGAAACCAAATGCACACTGATGCTGCTGCTACTATTATTTCCTCCCCCACTCATCATGAGGAAGAGGGGGAGAAGGTTCAAGAAGGTCTTCCCCATGCTGCAGAGGGGGAGACAGAGTCAACTGCTGCTGCTGCTACAAATGAACAACCTCAGGGAACCGAGAAACCTCCCTCTGTATTTGAGGGGGAGCAACTCGATGAGCAACCTGAAGCTGTTGCTGATGTAACTGTACCTTATGCTGATGAGGTCGAATCTGAAGAAGAAACTGAAGATGGTGAAGCCATCGACATCGCCGATGATGAACCATCATCATCCCCTAAAAACGATCATGATGATGACAATGATGATGACTTTTTCTTCGTCCAGCCTATCAAGAAAGCCCCAACTCAAAAAGGGGTTATCATCACAGAATAATCAGGGAAGGGGACCACCAAAAGGCCTGCAGCGTCTGAAGCTGACAAAGGCAAGAACAAAGGTGTCTCTTCTGAAGGCAACTTGGCTATTCTCTTTAGGAAGCCAGTCTGTCAGGTAACATACACTCTATTCCTTTATACTGCATCCCTCCTCTACCTATTCTCTATAACAGTTCTCCTCTCCATAAAACCTCTAAACACTTAACCCTCATTCTTTTCTCTATCTTTCTTTCCTAAATGATCTTACTTAAATGAACGTTGTGTTTCAGCTAGTCCTCTCCCCTGCTTGAGGATCCAGCTGAATGATCTCCTGCTACAACTCCAATAATCCCAGCCACAAGAGCTGAAGAAATAATCCCAGTCTTAGATTTCTCTGAGACTGAAGAACAAGAAGAAGAGCTGCTCTCTCACAAAAACAGACCTTCCTTGGCTCCTCAAAAGGTAAGTGAAGAGGATCAGAAAAAGAGAGATGCAATGATCAAAAAGCTTGAAGATCAGCGGATCATCCTTCCACGTCACAAAGTCATCCCTAAACCAATAAAGTTCAGGTTATCAAAGAAAGAGTTCGATGATCACCTCAGAGCTGAAAGACTACTCGCCGATCGAAGGGAAGCTGAAGAAAAAGATAAAGCCTACGCCATCCATATTGTCCAACAATCGGTGAAGGACCCTGATCTGAAGAAGACTCCCATTGATGTCCAACGTCAATTATGGGAAGACGCCCAAAAGATCATCGAAGAAAAGACCAAGGTATCTGACTCTACCTTGGAATGGTGCAAAGAAAGACTACACTATCGATATCGGGCAGCCAGAATCAACAAGGTGAACATCAGGGGAAGAACGACCATAAATGTTCCAGTTGTTGAGGTCGATACATTCAGAGAAAACGGTACCAAGGAAACCATCTATACTGCTACAATCAAGAAGTACGGTTTCTCTGAATGGTTGGAGATCAGAATAGCCATTCAGCAATCACGCTCTCAATACAAAAATCATGTCGAAAAACTTCTAAATCAACAGATCGACTTGGTTTCTTCTGTTGTGGATATTCCTCCTCCTCCTACTTCTGTTCCAAAAAGAAGATGGGCATCTGCAAAGAAAACAATAATACCTTCAGACTCAGGTCCTCCTATCAGAAATGAAACAGGAATCGGCCTTTCTCGCGCTGAGGTACTTAGTCCTGAACCTGACCTCTCAGCTCTCGACACCTCTTTGCCCCTTGGTGAACGCTTCATCCCTGGTAAAGTCATAAGCGAAAGTTATGGTATATTCTTTCATGACTACGATGGACGATAACACTTTCAACGTATCTCAGAGCTACCCATCACTCCCATCGAACAGCTCAGGGATCTCATCTATTGGTGTGGATTCAGAAAGGATGGACACTTCATGAAGCCCCTGATATTCAATGAAGCAAAGAATAGACGGGACCTTGGAGAAAAAGTCCCTGACTGGATGATTCCCTCCACCAGAACCCTTGATGAACTTCTCATGAAGGAAGAACCTGAATAGCTGATAGGATTTCCTGTAAATTCTTCTATCCTTATCAGCTTGTATCTTTGGTACTTGTAAATTTATTTGTTGTACTTGTAATTTTTCTACTTCCCTATGTAACCTTTACGAAGTTTAAAGAAAATTTTTAGCGATTGTACTTTACTCCATCAGTACTGAAAAGATCCCAGAAAACAGTAAAAGGGACAAATATTTTATGAGTTCTTTTTATCCTTATGTTTTCATACTTAGCAATTTTCCTTCATTGCTATGTCATAATCAAATAGGGGGAGATTGTTGATCCAAACCCTCAGTGATTTGATAATGACTCTTTTAGAAACACTTAGTGAAAATTGTAAGTAAACAATATGTATTAGAGTTTCACTATCGCTGATAAGTACTATGACTCTACAGTACCGCTGATAGGAAACTTATGCTTTTAGATTAGACATTCAGCGAAACTGTTCATCAATAAAGCGCTGAGCCTGTTCAGTCTTGTTGGTGATCGCTGATAGTTTTAGTGTTTACTTATGATCTCTGAAGACAAGTTTCACGTCAACAAAGGTTCTACGCTGAAGTCGAAGATCAAGCCCAAGAACCAGCGACAAGTGTACTAATGAACTGATGCGGATATCAGCGAAGACTAGACCTGTCCACTCAACGTGAAGTTTCAAGTAGAAGACTTCAGCAATCGCTGAGCTTTGTCACTCGCTGATAAAGTACTGTTCAATAAACGCTGATCATGATGTTTCCTCTATAAGTTAGTTTTGTCTTATCCCCTTGCACGTCTCCGTACGAACTGTCAGAACGGACATCCCTTTTGTCCAGAATCGTACAAACAACTCTGATTCTACACTGTTCATCATGCGGCTACTAGGTTGTGTACCAAGGTCAAAACATGCAACCAATCAGTTTCTGCCACTTGTAAAGTTATACTGCTTTGCATTAAATGCATGTCGTATATAAGGAGAAACCCTACTTCAAAATGAAGTGCTCGGCCATCTTCTCTCTACTATCTTTGTGTTAGGATATTATTCGTAATTTCCTTATCTCCTTTCTAGCTTAAATTCTAGTGCAAGAAACTTAGTGTTCTCATAACTTGTTTAGATTAGGCTTAGTCCTTAATCTTGTTCCGCAACAAGTTGTAAGTTGTTTGATTATATGAATAAACAATTTAGAAAGTAAAAATCGTGTGTTTGTATTCAACCTCCCCCCCCCCCCCCCCCCCTCCCCCCCTTCTACAAACTTGTATAACCCTCCGGGACCAACATACCCTATGTCCCATTCATCATCGATGATGTTGTTCCTGGCACTGCCACCACTCCCATCATTCCTGAGAGAAAACTTGTCAAAGAAGTTTCTCAATGGACTGAAGAAGACAAGAAAAAAGCGGCCATCGATACAAAGGTCAGATCAATCATTTCTATGGCCCTACCTGATGAGGTCTATAATTCCATAATGAACCTCAAAAGCTCCAAAGCCATGTGAGACATAATCTGTGTTCAATATGAAGGTACTACTGACGTACAAGAGTACAGAAGAATAAATCTGGTAAGACGGTACGAAAGTTTTATTTGTGGTCAGAATGAAACTTTATCTGAAGTTCACCAACGTTTTAACGGCTTACTCATTGATTTGAAAACTGTTGGTAAGATCTATTCTAACTCTGAGACTCTGACAAAATTCTTGGAATGTCTTCCTGAAAGTTGGGTCAATTATACCATGTATCTTAAACTATCAAAGGATCTTAAATACATGACCTTAAGTACTCTTTTTGGCACTATGCTTCAATCATGAGCAGTCGTGTCAACTTAAGAAGAATATTGTCAAATATTCAAAAAGCACACATGTTGCTTTACTCTCTTCAGAGTTAATGGCTACTCAGCGATCTTCTGTCACGATCACCGAAATGGAATCTAACTCTGATGATTCATCAGAAAGTGATCCTTCAGATCTTGATGAATCTCTAGCACTCCTGACTAACTCTTTCAAGAGATTTGCTAGAAAGAGTAACTTCAGAAGAAATAAACCTCTCACTATCACTGACAAGCCCAAATCATCTCCTATTGATAAGGCTTCTGCCACTTGCTATAACTGTGAAAAGATAGGTCACTTTGCTAGTGAGTACAGGTCAAATAAAGTATTCAAACCTTCTCAATCCTTCAAGAAATCCTCTACTTCTAACACTAGAGATGACAAATACCTCAAACTCAAAGAAAAGTATGAAAAGCTGAAAAGCTACAAGAGAAAAGGTAAAGGTCTGATCGCTGAAGAACACGATTGGGCTGAATCTGATGAAGATTAGATTTTGATGAATAAGATGAGGCCAATCTCTGTCTTATGGCCGAAATCCAAGAAGTAAAGGATGAACCAGCTGAAATTCCCTCTACTTCTACGTCTCAAGTATCTACTTCTCCTTCTCCACCTATTATTGACGTTGATAGACGTCGTGCTATCGATGTACTGACTATTGATTTATATGACGCCCTAAATGACAAGACCAAGTTTGAACAAAAAAATCTAGATTTATCTGAACAGCATAAAAATTGTCATTTAAAAATCCAAGAGCTTTCTAAAATCGAAGAAAATCTGAAAGACCGGGTCTATGTAAATCAAGTCATCAGCATTGAACGCGAGCAAGCTATCGCTGAACTAAAAGCTGAGAAAGCTACTGTTGAAGGATGGTGTAAATCCTCAACAAAGATCACTGAGATAATCGGTGTGCAGATTCCTGTCAATGACAGAAGTGGTCTTGGTTATAATGCTAATGCTGAAGAACCAACCAAAGATCGTTTCACGCTTAAATTTAGAATGTTCGTTTCGTCTATCCCTGACACCTCATCATCTCGGTGCTCCTTTTCAAATAATCCTATCCCTGGGGAAAAATCCACTTTAAGCCCCAAACTTAAAGATAAAGGAAAAAATGTTTTACAAAAACCTCAGAACGGTAACAAGGTGCCAAAGCTGAAGAAGTCTACACCTTCAGCTAATCAAGCCTCTACTTCAAAGAACAAGATCCATGAACATGTTCAGCGATCAACACCAAGAATAAGGGTTGATGTCATAGGTAAGAAATCTGAAGAACCTAAGGTTCCTCCAATCTCTGATGCTAAAGGCATTCTTGGTACAGGCCCTGCTCATTTAAAATTGTTAATCCAAACCCTCAGTGATTTGATAATGACCCTCTCTTATATACTTAGTGAAAATTGTAAGTAAACAATATGTATCAGAGTTTCACTATCGCTGATAAGTACTAAGATCTTCCAGTACCACTGATAGGAACTCTCGCTCTTTAAGTTAAACATTCAGCGAAACTGTTCGCCATAAATGCTCTGAGTCTGTTCAGTCATTATGATGATTGCTGATAAGTTAGTTGTTTACTTATGATCCCTGAAGACAAGTTTCACGTCAACAAAGGTTCTACGCTGAAGTCGAAGATCAAGCTCAAGAACCAGCGACAAGTCTCCTAATTAACTGATGCGGATCAGCGAAGACTCAGATTTGTCCATTCAACGTGAAGTATCAAGTACAAGACTTCAGCTATCGTTGAACTCTATCATTCGCTGATATTAAATGATAGATCGTTGAATCAACGAAAGCTGATCATGAAGTCCTCCGTACAAAGTACTTTTGTCTTAACCTCCCTTGCACAACTCCGTACGAAATGTCAGAAAAGAACCTCCGACTGTCTGAAATCGTACAACCACTCTGATACTACACTGTTCATCCATGCGGCTACTAAGGTTGTCAACCAAGGTCAATGACATGCAACCAACCAGCTGATGACACGTGTAAAGTGTATACTGACTTGCATTAAATGCATGCAGTATATAAAGAGATGAACCCACTTCATTTGAAGTAACTTGCTAACTCTGGACAAGTTCAATCTCTTATCTCAAGATAGGTTATTATTGGTAATTTACTTATCTTTCTTAGTGCAAGAAACCTTAGTGTTCCAACTTCTTTAGATTTAGGTTTATCCTTAATCTTGTTTCCGCAACAAGCTGTAAATTGTTAATGATTTATCAATAAACAATTTAGAAAAGTAAAATCTGTGTGTTTGTATTCAACCCCCCCCCCCTTCTACAAACTTGTATAGGCCTTCGGGACCAACAAGTGGTATCAGAGCCGATTTGTTTAATCTCATAAACAAGATCTAATCTAAGATATTTATCTTCCTTGCTATTATCTGAAAATGGCCACCAACACAAACACAAATTATATAGACAATGGTTCTCTTGCTAAACCTCCCAGATTTTCCAAAGATAACTTCAACTTATGGAAAAATAGGATGACACTCTTCTTAGAAGGTGTAGACCCTACTATGCCTTACTATCTCGAGAATGGTCCATTCATCCCTGTAAGAATTGATGCTGCAGTTCCAGGCGCTGAGAATAGACCTGCTATTCCAGAAAGGCTGGTACCTAAGGAAATCCTTCAATGGACTGACGAAGATAAGAAGAAAGTGGCTATAGATACAAAAGCCAGATCCATACTATCCATGGCTCTTCCTGACGAAGTCTACCATTCCGTCATGAATCTGAAAACATCAAAAGCCATGTGGGACACAATATGTGTTCAGTATGAAGGAACGTCTGAAGTCCAGGACTCAAGAAAAATCAACCTGGTAAGACAATACGAAAGCTTCATTTCTGGTAAGAATGAAACTCTCTCTGAAGTTCACCAACGTTTTAATTGTTTAATTATAGATCTGAAAACTGTTGGTAAGGAATATTCTAACTTTGAAGTGCTGACAAAGTTTCTAGAATGTTTACCTGAAAGCTGGGACAATTATTCTATGTGTCTCAAGCTGTCAAAGGATCTAAAATCAATGACCCTTGCTACCTTATATGGCACGTTGCTGAATCATGAGCAATCAAGCCATCTTAAGAAGAATCTTGTAAAAGATTCCAAAATCACCCATGTTGCTTTAATCTCAGAGGAACTCTCTACTCAGCGACCCTCGGTCACTATCACTGAGTTAGAGAGTAACTCTGAAAGGTCATCAGATTCTGATTATTCAGATAATGATGAATCTTTGGCTCTCCTAACTAAGAAGTTCAGGAGATTTGCCAAAAAGAAAATGTTTAAAAAGAACAAACCTCTTTCCATAACTGACAAGCCTAGATCATCAGCTTTTGTTGACAAGGCTACTCCTACTTGTTTTAACTGCGAAAAGACAGGACATTTCGCTAACGAGTGCAGATCAAAGAAAGTTTCTAGACCCTTAGCTTTTACAAAGAAACCCTTTGCTCCAAGAAATAAAGATGACAAATATTCAAAGCTGAAAGAAAAATATGCAAAGCTGAAAAGCTTTAAGAAGAAGAATAAAGGCCTGATGGCTGACTATGATTGGGCTGCTTCTGATGAAGAAGCATCATCATCTGACTCTGAAGATGATGAAGCAAATCTATGTCTTATGGCCAAGATTGAAGAAGAGGAAGAAAGTTCAGACATTCCCTCCACTTCAACATCTGCTATTCAGGTATCACCTTCTTTCTTTACCAATATTGCAAATATTGATGAAGCTGATAGTCTCCGTAAGATCGATCTCTTGACTAGAAGTTTATACGAAGCCATGAATGGCAAAACTGTGGTTGAAAACCAAAATCTTGATCTCGCTGAAAAGCTTAAAAACTGCCACCTTCAAATAGAAAAGCTTTCTAAAATTGAAGAAGATTTTAAAGATCAAGTATATTTAAATCAGCTAGTCAAAATCGAACGAGCAGAAGCTATCGCTGCATTAAAGGCTGAAAAAGCTACTGTTGAAGGATGGTGTAATTCTTCAACAAAGATCACTGAGATAATAAAGTCTCAGATTCCCCTGAGTGATAAACGTGGTTTGGGTTACAAATATGAAACTCCAAAACCAACCACTGAGCGTTCAATGCTTAAATTTGGAACGTTCGTATCCTCAGTCGCTGATACTTCATCTTCTCAGTGCTCCTCGTCCGTTACACCAATCCCTGAGGAAACTCCTACCTCCTCAAAAGGCAAGGAGAAAATGGTTTATTCAAAACCTACCTCTGTCTTTAAAGACAAAGGTAAAGGAATTGTTATTTACCAGAATCCTCAGAAGGGTACCTTAGTACCAAAACTGAATGCTTCTAAAGCTTCAGTGGCTCATCCCTCTGGATCAAGGAAGCAGATATCTGGATTTATTCAGCGATCTACTCCTAGACTCAGATTGGATGTCCTTGGTAAGAAATCTGAAGAACTGAATGTTCGTCCCATTTCTAAAGCCAATAGTTTACTTGGTGCTGGCAATTCTAATTTGAAATTAAAAGCTCAGCATTCAAATGGTCCTAGAACTACTTTAAGTTATAGGAAATGTTATCACTGTGGACTTACCGATCATATTGCTAGTAAGTGCCCCACAGCCACCAAAGCTGAAAAGATAGCTAAGGTGAAGATTGCCCCCAAGGCAAAGAAGACCAACCCTGGTGCAAATCAGGTCAAGGTGAATTCTACCACTGAGGTTAAGAAATTAACCAAAGTGAAGAAAGACAAAGCTGAATCTTCAAATGCTGCGAAGACTGCTGAACCTTCCATTCCAACTACTTCCACTGACAAACGTGTATACATGGTTAAGTGGGTACCCAAGAAAAACTAATCTTACTTTGTATTGCAGGTTAAGAAGGGTATCTGGTATCTTGATAGCGGATGCTCTAGACACATGACTGGAAAGAAAAGCCTGCTCGCTGAATACAAAGAAGAGAAGGGTCCCTCTGTGACTTTCGGTGGAAAAGGAAAAGGACATACCCGAGGGTATGGTGTACTTTCAAATGGTACAACCTCCTTCAGAAGAGTCGCATATGTTGAAGGGCTGAAGCATAATCTTCTAAGCATCAGTCAGCTTTGCGACATGGTTAACAAAGTAATATTTACTAAGGAATCCTGCTTTGTCTCTGACAAAAAGGAGAAGATAGTTCTCAGCGGTTATCGTTTGGAAAATGTTTATGTAATAAACATGGACTCAACAACCACTGAGAACTCCTGTTTTTTCTCAAAGGCCTCATCTGATATCAACTGGCTATGGCATAAGAGGCTATCTCATCTAAATTTCAAGACACTGAACACTCTTTCTTCAAAAGAGTTAGTCACTGGTCTACCTCAGCATTCATACGCCAAAGAGTCATTATGTTCAGCGTGTGAAAAAGGGAAGCAGACCAAAGCAAGCTTTAAATCAAAGCAAGTTTCTTAAGTGTCATCTCCTCTACAACTATTCCATATGGATTTGTTTGGCCCTGTTAACAAACAATCCATCGCTGGAAAGAAATATACGCTGGTCATAGTTGATGAATTCTCTCGCTTCACTTGGGTAATGTTTCTCCGTTCTAAGAGTGACACCCCTGAAGAACTCATCAATTTTGTTCGGAAGATGGAAACCCTGAACAATCTGACCGTTCGCTCAATAAGGAGTGATCATGGGACTGAATTCAAAAACAGTTCTCTTGATTCCTTCCTTGAGAGTAAGGGTATTTCTCACAACTTTTCTTCAGTGAGAACACCGCAATAAAATGGAGTCGCTGAAAGAAGAAATAAAACAATTATTGAAGCTGCACGTTCAATGCTCAGCGATTCTCACCTGCCTACTCAGTTTTGGGCAGAAGCTGTCAACACTGCTTGTTTTACGCAAAACAGGTCGCTGATAGTTAAAAGATTCAAAAAGACAGCCTATGGATGTTTTCTCATCTTGGTGATTCAGAAGATATTCCCACTAATGCTCATCCAGTAGAAGATGACTATCATTCCAAATATGCAGAACAGTGAAGCTGAAACTTCTTGGGTCTCAGTTGTTCCTATAAACACTATACCTAACGCTGAACCAAATGTCTCAGACATTCCATCTACTTCTCAGCAATCAGTGAATATAATGACAACTGCATCCATTCCTCTCTTGGCTGATACTCCTGACGTCGCTGAAGCTTCATCTTCAGCTCCTCCAGTTCAAGTTGAGTCAGCGTCTCACGCTCCGGCTCAGCGATGGACTATAAATCATCCGATTGATCAAATTCTTGGTGATCCAAACGCTGGGATTCAGACTCGACGAAGTGCGGGTAATATTTGTTTATTTGTAAATTTTATTTCACTAACTGAACCAAAGAAAGTAGATGATGCCCTCAAAGATCCAAACTGGGTCAGCGCCATGCAAGAAGAGCTGACTGAATTCGAAAGAAACAAAGTTTGGAAACTTATTCGGAGACCAACTGATAAAACAGTAATAGGCACTAAATGGGTCTATCGAAACAAGTTGGACGAACATGGAACTGTAACCCGCAACAAAGCTCGTCTTGTTGCTCAGGGATACAGACAAGAGGAAGGCATAGATTATGACGAAACATTTGCTCCTGTAGCAAGACTTGAATCTATTCGTCTATTCTTAGCATATGTTGTACACAAAAACTTCAGAGTACATCAGATGGATGTTAAGTCAGCGTTTCTGAATGGAAAGCTGAATTAAGAAGTGTATGTGGAACAACCTCCAGGATTCTCAGATTCTAAGCGTCCAGGTTATGTTTATAAACTGGATAAGGCACTTTATGGTTTGAAGCAAGCTCCTCGTGCATGGTATGACACTCTTTCTACTTATCTCCATATTGAAAAATTTGAGCGAGGTAAGATTGACAAAACTCTATTTTTAAGAAAAGTGAAAGGTCATATCATTTTAGTTCAAATATATGTTGATGACATTATATTTGGTTCTACTAACCCTGAGCTTTGTACTCGTTTCGCTGATAGAATGAAAGATGAGTATAACATGAGCATGATGGGTGAACTAACATATTTCCTTGGTCTTCAGATTAAGCAAACTGAAAAAGGAACTTTTATAAATCAGAGAAAATATGTTAAAGATATGCTGAAGAAATTCGACTTAACTGAAAGTTCAGCTATGATAACCCCTATGGCACCACCGCTGACACTTGATAAGGACACTAAGGGTGTTCCTGTCAATGTCATGATGTACCGTGGGATGATCGGCTCACTATTGTATCTTACAGCTAGCCGACCCGATATTATGTTTGCAACATGCTTGTGTGCACGATATCAAGCTGAACCTAAGATATCTCATATGAAAGCTGTAAAGCGAATCTTTCGATATCTTAAGGGTACAGCGAATCTAGGTCTTTGGTATCCCAAAGATTCAGGATTTGATCTAACCGCCTATTCAGATAGTGATTTTGCAGGTTGCAAAATGGATAGGAAAAGCACCACAGGAGGATGTCAGCTCCTGGGTGGAAAGCTGGTAAGTTGGACAAGTAAAAAGGAAAATTCAGTGTCCACTTCCACAGCTGAAGCTGAATATGTAGCTGCTGGAAGCTGTTGTTCTCAAGTCTTGTGGATGAGAAATCAGCTACTAGACTATGATCTTCAGCTCTCCAAAATTCCAATCTATTGCGACAGCACAAGTGCCATCGCTATAGCAAACAATCCAGTACTACATTCAAAGACCAAACATATAGAAATCAGTTATCATTTTATCAGAGATCATGTGATGAATGGTGATATAGAACTTCATTTTATCCCAACTGATTATCAGTTAGCTGATCTATTCACCAAACCTCTTGATGAGACAAGATTCAACTTTCTCATCAACGAGCTTGGAATGTTGAACTTTGAAGGATAAAATCTTCAGCGATTCACATTAAGATCAGCGACACTACTACTGGATAAAATCAACTTTTATAACCCATTCTATCATTCTCTCTCTAAATAAACTTGATTCGCTGATATCAAGGTATGTTTTGTTTCTCTCTGATAAATCGCATGTAAATGCAAGATTTCCAAATACAATGCATCGCTAAATATCTTTTCCTTAAACAGCGATATTTGAAAATTTCTTAAAACCTTCACTGAATATATTCTCATTCAGTGCTTCATGTTTTCAAAAGTATCTCTGAGTTTTTTCAAAACCTCAGAGACAACCAAGAATATGAAAGGACAGTTGTGACGTCATTGCAACGGATAAAACCCCGGCACGTTTTCTCTTCCTAACACACGTTTGCACGTCTCGTTCATACTTCCAATCAAATGCAAACACGTGTCCGTGTCATGATGAAAATCTTTTCCCGCTCAAGATTTTCTCTTTCTAAAATCTCTATATAAACATTCTTTGTTTATATTTTTTCTTTTACGCGATCAATCTTCCTCCGCAAGAAAGAATTCACTGTTGCATTTGTGATTTCAAAAACTTCAAGAACTGTTCATCATCTTCTTCATCAAACATCAAGGTTAATATGTTCTTATTTATTACCGAATGCGTATAACTTGTTTCCGATCTTTTCATTGTTTTAACAAGATCAAACAAAAGAACTTCGTAAAATGAAATCATTTTCTTTCGTGGTTTTATGAACACAACCATTTCATGGTTGTTCTTCAAGTTTAAACGCAAAATCTTAAACTTGTTCTACATTCGTTTCCAGAATCTATTTCTTCATAGAAAACTGGAAAACAAGAAAATGGGTTTTACATTTCGTTTCAAAAATCAAGAAAAACCCTAATCTTCATTAAGACATTTTGTCTGAATGAAATGGACAAAATTCGAACCATCTTAATGGAAAATCTTTCCACATTAAGATTATTCTTATTTGTTAATCTTTGGTTGAACTGATAATACAGGAAATGGCAACATCTAACATTCCTACGACCGCTGAGAACTTCTCTACTGACTCTGAGGAAGTGGAAATCATCAAGGCTCCTCAGGTTAAGTTCAATCTTGATCAACTAGACTGGACTAAGATAAACAACCTTTCTGCGCTTCTCGAGTTTCCTCCTCGAAAGCAAGTCACACATCTGACAGATGCTGTGAATTTCCTGAAGAATTGCTGCATTTCAACAGCCCTGACCATTTCACCCCCTGCAAGTCAGCTGCTGCTATCTCAGTTCTGGTACTCTGACAGACACTCTCAGCTACCATCCGCCAAAGATCCCTCCAAAACAGTTGATTGTATCCTCTGCGATACTGAATATGGCATGATAAAGATCACACCCGCCATCATTCGCAAAGCTCTGAACTTTCCCATCGCTACAAAGGAAAAACCTTTTGTTCCTTTCCCTGACCATAAGAAGATCGCTGACAAAGCTCTTATTGCATTTTTTGATGCAATGGGTTATGTATGGGAAATGGGCAGAGACAAGAAGCCTGAGAAGAAGCTAACACTGCTGAAGAAATCGAAAATGCCTAGCGAGATGAACTTCATCTTCGCTCACCTTATCAGCTGCATGACTGCCAAGACCGGCTCTTCTGATCAAGCCGCTCAACCTCAGCAAGCTATGGGATACGCTCTGCTGAAAGGTCTACACATTGATTGGGCATCTCTCATCTATGATGACTTGCTGCAAAGAGTAGACTCTGCCACTGACAGGCCTGCTTGGGTTCCCTACCCCCGATTCATCAGCGCTATCTTTCAATATGGCCTGAAGGACAGCTACCCGCAAGAGGGCGATCTAAAACTCTCTCAGATTGGCCCTAAGGTACTCGACTTCAAACCTGTTGAAAATGAGGTACGTCTTTCTACCCTCTTAACTCTTCTCAACCCTTCTTCTACTTCTGTGGCTCCTTCAGCGACAATACCCATCGCTGATTCCCTGGCCACAAAATCCTCTCCTTCTAAGAAAAGGAAACATTCATCTATCCCACTTGATTCTAAAAGGATCAAGAAAACAAAGGAGCAACCCCAGCAATCTCATGCTGAAGACTCCTCAGCTCTTTCTGCAGAGCTGAAGGAACGTTCAGTGGTACGCTCTGCCACACCTGAACAAGCCATCCCTTTTATCCAAACTTCAGCGTCTCTAAACGCTGAGGTTACAAACTTGGAACCGACCCAACCTCCTTCAGCTCTCAAAAGACTGACGAAGTGATTGTCAGCGAATCCAACGCTGAACTCATAACCCAACCCCCACTCTTATCCTTCGCTCCTCCCTCCACTCATTTGGTCTCTACTCCAGATCTAACTGGAGATGCCATCATTTCCTCGGAACATAAAGCTGATTCTCCAGGAATGATAAAGACAGGACCTGCAGAAAAATCCATGGGCACTTTTGAAGATGACATGGAACTTTACTCAGGAACCCGTGATTTCGATGAATTCACCAATCCTCCTGCAGGTAAACAACAACCTATAAACACTGTGACTAAACCCCAAACTTCTGAGCTTTCCTCTGTTCACAAGTTTTTATATGTTACAGGTCCTAATTTGGGAGATATCAACGCCTCTCTGAAGTCCGTGGAGACAAAGCTGACAGGTCTCACCACTACTCTCTCCAATAACTCTACAGCTGTAACAAACGCTGGAGAGAATCTAAACAAGCTGACAACAGTGGTAGAGAAGAAGGCTTCCACAGATGACATGAAGCAAGTTGATAAAACTCTCAGCGACTTCGCCAAGGTGCTCGCTGATATCAACACAGACTACACCTCTCTCAAAAACTCAGTTTCGCAAGGTGCTCGCTGATATCTACACAGACTACACCTCTCTCAAAAACTCAGTTTCGTCCATGTCCAGCGAATTTACAACGCTGAAGACATCGGTTGGAACACTAGAGGGAGATATGTCTGCTGTGAAGACAAATGTCAACACTCTGACGACTGACTTAAGCTCTGTAAAGACTGACGTTGGTTCGATGAAGACTATGATCGAACAGCTACTGCACAAGGCGAATACTCCTGCTACTGCCCCTGTCCCTGACTCTGAACATTTTACAGCGGCAGATCGCATTGAGCTCGGGAAGATCAATCCTGCTATTTCTGGCCTTGAAGACAGATTAGCAAAGATTGAAGTTTGTGTAGGTCTCTCTGGCCAAGAAGACAGAGAACCTACCAACGCTGCTGAATCTAGCCATTCCTCCCCCCAGTCATCATGAAAAAGAGGGGGAGACGAGCGCTGAAGATCTCTCCAAGAGCGCTGAAGACCTTTCCCATGATGAATCTATCAGGGGAGAAAAGAAGGATGCTGAAGAAACCACCGCTGGACCTCAGGGAGAAGAAAACCCTGAGGAAACCGAGAAGCTCGCCTCTGTATCTAAGGGGAGCAACTCGAAGAAGAAGCTGAGAAAACTGAATCCGAAGCAGAAGATGATGAAGCCGTCGACATCCCTGATGATTAACCATCTTCTTCTCCAAAGAATGATGATGATGATGACGAAGATGACGATGACTTCTTTAACGTCAAACCTGCTCAAAAGATCAAAGCTCTCAAGGGAATCTCGATAAATGAACCTTCAGGGGAGCGGACAAAGACAAAGCCCTCAGCCTCTGGAGCTGAGAAAGGCAAAGGCAAAAGCGTCGCTGAAGATGACAATCTGATGATCTTGCTTGAAAAGCCGGTTTGTCAGGTATGCTAAACATCTCACTCCATCCCTCCTCTATCATACCTATCAGTTCTTCTACCCAAGCCTATACACTTGAACCAATTCTCTCTATCTGATTCTACCCAAGTTCTTACTCGTAAGATCGTTGTATTTCAGCTAGTCCTCTCCCCTGTTTGAGGATATCGCTGAAGGCTCCACAACTGCGACTTCACCAAAAATACCAGCTGCTGCTGATGAACCAGAAGAACAGCTACTCTCGCACAGAGGCAGACCTTCCTTAGCTCCTCAAAAGCTAAGTGAAGAGGATCAGAAAAGAAGAGAGGAGATAATAAAGTGATTCGAGGATCGGCGAATCATTCTGAGGCGTGATCAACTTCCTTCAGTTCCTCCAAAGTTCAGAATTTCCAAAAAGGAATACAAGGAACATCTCAGAGCTGAACGTCTAATAGCTGAAAGAAAAGAAGCTGAAGAAAAAGACAGAGAATACGCCATCCAGCTTTCTAAACGTTCAATAAAAGACCCCAAGCTGAAAAGAGTTCCCATTGATGTTCAACGTCAACTCTGGGAAAACGCCAAGAAGATAACTGAAGAAAAGAGAACTGTGTCTCAATCAACTTTAGCCTGGTGCAAAGAAAAGGTCAACTACAGAGACTCTCCTGCCAAAATCAACAAGGTATTCATCTCTGGAAGAACTACCCTTGTTTCAATCGCTGAAATTGAGATATTCAGAGAAGATAAGAAGTCCGAAAAATTCTATGCTGAAGCCATAACGAAGTACGGTCTCTCTGAATGGTTGGAGATCAGGTTAGCCGTCCAGAAGTCCAAGTCGAAATACAAGGAACATGTTGAAAAGCTGATCAACAAACAAATCGACTTAGTCTACTCCTGTGTGGATATTCCTCCTCCTCCTCCTCTCGAAAGTCAGAAAAGAAAGGCCTCAGCAAAGAAGAAGAAATCTATATCTTCAATTGATGGCCCTGTCATTCGAAATGAAACAGGTATTGGTTTTTCACGTGCTGAAGTCCTTGGTCCTGATCCTGATCTTTCCATGCTTGACACATCTCTTCCTCCTGGTGAGACTTTCATCCCTGGCAAATTCATAAGCGAACCCTACGGGATATTTTTTCATGACTACGATGGTGGAAAGCGTTTTCAACGGATCGCTGAGCTTCCAATCACTCCAATCGAACAGCTCAGAGATCTCATCTACTGGTGTGACTTCAGAAATGACCCTCAGGCACGACATCTGAAACCCTTGATTTTTTAAGAAGCGCTGATCAAAAGAAAACAAGGTGTAACCGTTCCTGACTGGATGATTCCCACCACATCAATGACCCTTGATGAACTTCACATTAAGGAAGAACCTTTGTAAGCTGATAGGATCGCCTCTTTCATCTATTTTATCAGTTATCATTTTGTACTTGTAATTTATTTCGCTTGTACTTGTAATCTTTTCATTTCTCTTTGTATCCTGATTCAAAGTTTTAAAGAAAGATTTCAGCGAATGTACTTTACTCCATCAGTACTGAAAAGATCCCAGAAAATAGTAAAAGGGACAAATATTTTGTGAGTTCTTTTTATCCTTATGTTTTCATTAAATAGCAATTTTCTTTGTTGCTATGTCATAATCAAATAGGGGGAGATTGTTGATCCAAACCCTCAGTGATTTGATAATGACCCTCTCTTATATACTTAGTGAAAATTGTAAGTAAACAATATGTATCAGAGTTTCACTATCGCTGATAAGTACTAAGATCTTCCAGTACCACTGATAGGAACTCTCGCTCTTTAAGTTAAACATTCAGCGAAACTGTTCGCCATAAATGCTCTGAGTCTGTTCAGTCATTATGATGATCGCTGATAAGTTAGTTGTTTACTTATGATCCCTGAAGACAAGTTTCACGTCAACAAAGGTTCTACGCTGAAGTCGAAGATCAAGCTCAAGAACCAGCGACAAGTCTCCTAATGAACTGATGTGGATCAGCGAAGACTCAGATTTGTCCACTCAACGTGAAGTATCAAGTACAAGACTTCAGCTATCGCTGAACTCTATCATTCGCTGATATGAAATGATAGATCGCTGAATCAACGAAAGCTGATCATGAAGTCCTCCGTACAAAGTACTTTTGTCTTAACCTCCCTTGCACAACTCCGTACGAAATGTCAGAAAAGAACCTATGACTGTCTGAAATCGTACAACCACTCTGATACTACACTGTTCATCCATGCGGCTACTAAGGTTGTCAACCAAGGTCAATGACATGCAACCAACCAGCTGATGACACGTGTAAAGTGTATACTGACTTGCATTAAATGCATGCAGTATATAAAGAGATGAACCCACTTCATTTGAAGTAACTTGCTAACTCTGGACAAGTTCAATCTCTTATCTCAAGCTAGGTTATTATTAGTAATTTACTTATCTTTCTTAGTGCAAGAAACCTTAGTGTTCCAACTTGTTTAGATTTAGGTTTATCCTTAATCTTGTTTCCGCAACAAGCTGTAAATTGTTAATCATTTATCAATAAACAATTTAGAAAAGTAAAATATGTGTGTTTGTATTCAACCCCCCCCCCCTTCTACAAACTTGTATAGGCCTTCGGGACCAACAAAAATTATCAAATGTTAATGCATATGGTCCTAAAGCTACTTTCAACTATAGGAAATGCTATCACTGCGGACTTACTGACCATATTGCTAATAAGTGCCCCACAACCACCAAAGCTGAGAAATCAGCTAAGGTGAAGGTGAATGCCTCCAAGGAAAAGAAGATCACCCAGGTGAAAACCAAGCTAAGGTGAAGAATACTACTAAGGTTAAGAAATTAACCAAAGTGAAGGTTACCACTGACGTTGAGTCATCAGATGTTGTGAAGACTGCTGATCCTTCGACTTCCTCTTCCACTGAAAAGTGTGGACCCATTGTAAAATGGGTACCAATTTCAACCTAATCTTCCTTTTGTTTGCAGGTCTCGAAGGGTATCTGGTATCTCGATAGTGGATGCTCTCGACACATGACTGGTAAAAGACACCTGCTCACAGAATATAAGGAAGAGAAAGGTCCCTCAATGACCTTTGGTTGAAATGGAAAAGGATATACCCGAGGGTTTGGTATACTTTTCAATGGTATAACCACCTTCATAAGAGTTGCTTACGTAGAAGGACTGAAGCACAATCTTCTTAGCATCAGTCAACTATGTGATAAAGACTATAAAGTTTGCTTTACTAAGGAAGCATGCTTTGTCACTGATAAGAAAGAAAAGATTGCTCTCAGCGGCTATCGTTTGAAAAATGTTTATGTAATAAACATGGACTCAACAACCACTGAGAACATATGTTTTCAATCAAAAGCCTCTTTAGATGTCAACTGACTATGGCATAGAAGGCTCTCTCATCTCAACTTCAAAACGCTGAATACTCTCTCCTCCAAAGAATTGGTCACTGACTTGCCTCAACACTCATACGCTACGGAATCTCTCTGCTCAGCGTGTGAAAAAAGGAAAACAAACGAAGGATAGTTTCAAGTCCAAGCAAGTATCTTCACTGACTAACCCTCTTCAGCTCCTCCATATGGATTTATTTGGCTCTGTCAACATACAATCCATCGCTGGAAAGAAATACACTCTTGTCATAATAGATGAATTCTCTCGCTATACATGGGTTATGTTTCTTCGTGCAAAGAGTGACACCTCAGAAGAACTCATCTCATTGGTCAGGAAAATAGAAGTCCTGAACAATGTGACTGTTCACTTAATAAGGAGTTATCATGGGACTGAATTCAAAAATAGTTCTCTTGATAACTTCTTTGAGAGTAAGGGCATATCTCACAACTTCTCAGCCGTGAGAACACCTCAGCAGAATCGAGTCGCTGAAAGAAGAAACAAAACGATCATCGAAGCTGCGAGATCTATGCTCAGCGATTCTCATCTTCCAACAGAATTTTGGGCAAAAGTTGTCAACACTGCCTGTTTCACTCAAACTAGGTCGCTGATCGTCAAAAGATTCAACAAAACGACCTATGAACTTTTCCATGGAAGAAAGCCATCTATCAGCTTTCTTCATATCTTTGGTTGTCAATGCTTCATCTTAAACAACAGAGATTCTTTTGGAAAATTTGATCCCAAAGCTGACGATAGAATATTTTTAGGACATTCTTCTATATCCAAAGCCTTTAGAGTCTTCAACAAGAGAGGACAAACTGTAGAAGAAACCATTCATGTCACCTTTGATGAATCCCGTTCAGCGAACTATAGACCTATTGCTGAAAACAAAGAACTAAATCAGTGGATGTTTTCTCATTATGGGGAATCAGAAGCTAATCTTAACCCTGACCCTCAGGTCAACAACCCAACCGCTGATGATGACCCTGTCATTATTCCTAGCATGCAAACAAGTGAAGCTGAATCCTCCTCTTGGGAATCAGTTGTCCCCATTAACACTTTGCTTCCTTCTGAACCCTCAACCTCTGAAATCCCATCCACCTCTTGTAACGACCCATCCCAAACATGCACCATATAATAAAAATTACATACCAAATATATACAGCAAAAGATACATATTATATCACTTAGGGTCTGTTAGTCTAAAAAATGTATAATACATATTTCAGTACAAACTCTTTACTAATAATTTACATCACAACTAACAAGACTATTGATTACAAAACACTTCCTGAAAACTTCATAAAACACACAGCTTCCAAAAGCATATCATAATTTATCCTTTCCTATGCTTCTATTCATTCCTTGACCTGGAATACATATTTTTTAAAACAAAATGAGGGTTAGACCAATTGGTCTAAGTGAGAAAATCCCTATCAGTTTAATAAGAATTTTGTAAAACATAGATATATACAACAAGTATTTGAATACCAATCATGACTCGTATGCACTGTGTACAACTCTTTCACATGGCCATATTAGTTGGTTGCGCTAAAACAACTAATCAATTTACTCCGCTGCACTAAAATACAACCAACTCCATTGTCCCTCCATACAGCCAAAACTCCACCGGCCCTAAGTCCAGCCAATGTACACTCATGTAGTGTAATGCTTATATAAATACAACATACATCTCAACATATCATATTTCAATCGTAAGCACATTATCACACTACTTACCACATTCTCATTCAGTATATATGTATTGCAGTTTGAAAATGGGTAAAGTAAAACTCACCTGAAAGAAATAACACAACTAACACCTTCTCTTTGAAAATCCTGGGGATTTTACTTTTCAACAAACTCCACCGAATATGAATTACATAAAATACAAATAACTATTTACCACAAAAAACTCAATCATAGGCTAAGAATCCTAAATAAGCGTATCTTAATCTTACCTAGAAAACACTCACAAATGTCCCTCTTCGGCGACTTAGCACGGGGGTCCCACTACATTCCGGAAAACCCATCCGGAAATCACAAAAGTCCGGGAAACCCATCCGAAAACCCATCCGAGAAACCCATCCGAAATCCCATCCGGATAACTACAATCTGGTAACCAATTCCGGATACCATCCAGAAGATACTCTTCCCGGAAAACATTGGAATCCGGGAAATTTGAATCCAGAAACCAAGGAAATCCGGACAAAAGTTCGAACCCCAGATTCGAATTACACCAACTCATAATCAAAAATTTCTAAATTCTAAACCGATAGGAATCTAGTACTAACTACTAGAAACATAATTTGAAAAGAAGCACATACCTCAAATCGCATCAATTGAAATTTCTCCTTGGCCCTAATCGGACGGACTTCTCTGCTCTACCCCTTTTCTCTCGACTCAGCAGCGTACATACACTCTGGAAACCGACTTGAACGAAATGAAATCTCATATGAACATCAGCGAATTCTACCTGGTATGCCTGAAACTGCTGCTGCTGAAGCTTTCTCTTCAGCACCTCCAGAAGTTCTATCTAAGTCAGTGATTCAAGCTCCTGCTCAGCGATGGACCTTAAATCACCCAATTGATCAAATTCTTGGTTATTCAAACGCAGGTATTCATACTCGATGAAGTTCAGGTAACATTTGTTTATTTGTTAATTTTATTTCTCTGATTGAACCAGAGAAAACTGATGATGCCCTCAGAGATCCAACTTGGGTCAGCGCTATGCAAGAAGAGCTGACTGAATTTGAAAGAAACAAAGTTTGGAATCTTGTTCCCAGACCATCTAACAAAATAGTGATAGGCACTAAATGGGTTTACATAAACAAGTTAGATGAATTTGGAACTGTAACCCATAACAAAGCTAGACTAGTTGCTCAAGGATACAGACAAGAGGAAGGCATAGACTATGATGAAACCTTTGCCCCAGTGCAAGACTAGAAGCAATTCGACTTTTCTAGCCTATGCAGCTCACAAAGACTTCAAAGTTCATCAAATGGATGTCAAGTCGGCGTTTCTCAATGGAAAGCTGAATGAAGAAGTCTACGTTGAACAACCACCAGGATTCGCTGATCCTAAGCATCCAGAATATGTCTATAAACTGGATAAGGCCCTCTATGGCTTACAGCAAGCACCTCGTGTGTTAGACCATTATTGTATTCAAGATTTATTGTAAAATCTTGTAATGGTCAAACATTGTAAAGTCAAAGATGTCAAAATCAAAGTAGTGTTAAATAGAGAGTCAATATAATTAGGAATTAAAGTGTTGTAATTCTTAGGTATAAATAGCTTTAGCTTAGTTGTTAAGTGAGGTTAATGAGCATAATTCTAATATCAAGAGAGTGTTTTAGAGAGAGAATCTAGAGAGAGAAAGCTTGGAATTCTTATGTAATATCTAGATTCTTGAAGATCAATGGATGCAATAAGGTTTACCTAATAGATCTGGGGTTTACAATTGGTATCAGAGCTTTGGGAGATCGAATTGTGTGCACAAATTCGTCCAAATTCATGAAGATTTGAAGATTTTTGAAAATTTTTGAAGTTCTTGAAGATCACAAATGGGTGATGCATTTTTTGTGTGTTTTGTGCTTGATTTTGATTGCAAAGTGTTTCTCCATCATTATAAACGAGATTTGCATCATCAATTTCGCAAAAACACATCAAGAATTGATCAATTTGAAGATTTTAAATAAAAAATTGTGTTCTTGAAGAAAAGTGGATTGTGAAATTTTTGGAGAGTGATTTTGCAATTTGTTTGTGATTTGATCCATTTCTGTGCAAAATCGTTTTCAAAAACATGTTTTAGACATGAAACATTCAAAGATTTCAAGTTTTCATTCTTAAATTTGAGTTTTGAAATTTTTGGTGTTCTTGATGATCTTCAAGTGTTCTTGATAAAAATGATTCAGATCTGAGTTTTTGATCCGTTTCTATTAATGAGATGTTGTTAAAAGTTGTTTGTAATTGTTTTGATTAAAAAAATCAAATTCTAATATTGTTTGGTGAGTTTGTTTGTGTGCAGCAATGTAAAACAGAACTCGCAACCTTAAGGGAATTCTCACAAGCAAGGAACTCGCAAGCAGCTAAGGAAAAGAACTCGCAAGTTGTGTGTGTATGTTTGTGATATGGGTGTGTGTGTGTGAATGAACTGTGTGCTGAGTGTGTGTTGCATATGTGAGTTGTGTGTGTGTGTTTTGCGTATGTTGAATCTGGACACAGAACTCGCAACAATCATCATAAGAAGGCACTCGCAACCTTCAACCTGAAGAACTCGCAACCACACTTCTCGTATCCTCCTACTGAAGAACTCGCATCATTCTTCAATTACTTCTCGCATCCTCTGTGAAATCACAACTCGCAACCTTGAAGTCCAGAACTCGCAAGCTACTTAACAGAACTCGCATCCTCTTTTCCTTAACAGAACTCGCATCCTCCTTTCCTTAACAGTGTTGGAAATCAAATCGAAAGATCGATGCAAAAGAACAAAAATTGCACACTGATATTGGAACTTTTCTGGGTATTCTTCAAACTGAAAGAAACGATTACATTAACCTAGAAGAAGGAAAATTTTCTACTCTCTTAAAAACTGAAATGCAAAGCTACTGCTTAAATAAACTAAGAAAATGCAAAACGGCTGCAACGTGCACCACCACTTCTTCCTATTCGACACAACTAAAACCCATGATTTTCTAACTGATTAAGTCAAAGATGACCAGGTCAGAATTAATTCCAATACTCTCCCCCCTGATTCTGCTTCATGTCATCCAAGCCTCTGATCCCCATCAAGTCTCTCATCTCTAAGAACTTTACTCTTAGTAGTGCCTTGGTCAAAATGCCGGCCTTCTGTTCTTCTCCATTAACATGTTCTACGTTGATAGAACCTTCTTCAACGCATTCTCGGATGAAATGAAATTTTGTATCGATGTGTTTGCTCCTTCCGTGAAACACCGCATTTTTCATTAAGGATATGGCAGACTTGTTGTCTACACGCAGCTTAACACATTGAGCTTCCCAACCGGTCAAGTACACCAACAGATTACATAACCACAAAGCTTGGCATGCTGCTGAAGTTGTGGCCATAAATTCAGCTTCACAGGAGGAAAGTGCCACAGTGCGCTGTTTTTGTGAACTCCAAGTGATAAGGTTGCCCGAGAAGTAAAAAGCCATACCGGTTATACCTTTACGATCGTTAAGATCCATGCCATGACTACTATCGCTATACCCGAGTAGTCTTCCATCGCCTCCCTTACGATAAACAAGTCCATAACGGATTGTTCCCTTGATATACCTCAGAATTTGCTTGACCGCCTTAAGGTGACTCTCTTTCGGTGATTCCATGTATCTGCTCACGACTCTCACCGAGTATCCAAGATCAGGTCTAGTGTGAACGAGATACCTTAAGCTCCCAATGAGTCGTCGGTACTCCGTCGTATTTACCGGCACACCTCCTTCATCTTTGGACAAGTTTAGTTTCAGTTCCATAGGGCACTTTGAGGGATTGCAATCTGCCATTCCCGCTGCTTGTAGGATTTTCTTGGCATACCCACTTTGATCAATCGTGATTGCTTTCCCGCTTTGTTGGACCTCAATTCCAAGATAGTACGAGAGTCTTCCAAGGTCGCTCATATCAAACACACTTTCATCTGCCTTTTGAATGTACATATCTGACTTTCACTAGTGTCGGTTACGATTAAGTCGTCCACATACACACCAATTATTAACAAATCTTTCGATTGTTGTTTCTTGTAGACGCTTGCTCTTGAGGGCATCGCTGAAATCCGAGATCCTTCAGTGCTTTGTCGAGACGAATATTCCACGCTCTCGGGGCGTGTCAAAACCCGTAGAGAGCCTTGTGTAGTTTGTACACCATTTGCTCCTTTCCTGTAACAACAAAACCATCAGGCTGAGTAACATAAACTTCCTCTTGTATTGTGCCATTCAAGAATGCCGATTTCACGTCCAAGTGATGGACTTGCCATCCTCCCCAAGCTGCCAACGCCAACAGCAGTCGTATTGTTTCGAGGCGAGCCACCGGTGCAAAGACTTCCTCAAAATCTACTCCTTTTCTTTGTACGTACCCTTTCGCCACTAAGCTCGCCTTATGCTTCACCACGTTCCCTTCGGCATCCTTTTTTAACTTGTAGACCCATTTCAAGAAGCTCCAACCCTCTCATGGTTCTAACTCAGTGATCGCTTCTTTGCAAGAGACCATTGAATTCTTCGTGGTCTGCTCCACCACAAC
The DNA here is from genome assembly GCA_033807775.1 of Saussurea involucrata. NCBI lineage: Eukaryota > Viridiplantae > Streptophyta > Magnoliopsida > Asterales > Asteraceae > Saussurea > Saussurea involucrata. The sequence continues at coordinate 33,741,431 of CM066316.1, forward strand.
TGAACCTGTAACACCAACTACCTCAGCGCATCTGAACGTTTAAGCTTCTCTGACAACTTCCCCAACAATCTCATTGCCTCAAAGCACTGAAGAGGTTATTCTCGGCAATGCCAGTGCCGACCCCGTTCACAGCACAGCCTTCTCATCAGTTACTTCTTCCCCTATTCGATTGGTCATCACTTCTACACAAGCGACAACGGTCGTTGATACTTACGCATCGCTACTACACACTCTTATGCAGAAAATTTCTACAGGCCTGATGGTCTTCTTATTCCTTCCACCACCGTTTCTGCAATGGAGAATGACATGGAATATTATGGTGGAAGTCAAGATTTTGACATTTTCTCCAACCCATCAGTTATCCAAACCAATCCCATTTCTTCTTCTCAACCCCTTTCCTATTTTGGGCTTTCCTTTGCTCAAAATTCCTTTCTTCTTACATGTCCTAACTTGGGCACCATCACTGTACCCCTCAAGGATGTAAAGGACAAGGTGGATTCACTCTCTACGGATGTCACCAACAATACCAATGCCGTAAATTATGTGGGCATTTCATTGAAGTCTCTATATACTTCCCTCAGCGACAAAAAAAAAATCTCATCTTTCAATGCTGCAGGAGGATGTAAAGACCATTCAAAGGGATGTGGTGAACAAATCCACCTCCATCCAGACTCTCACCACCACCATCGCTACCCTCAGCAGCGATGTGGGATCTCTGAATGGTGAGGTTTCAGCACTCAGCGGTTAGGTAAGTAATCTTACTTCAATTGTTGATAACTCCAACAACAACCTACTTTCCCAAATCCTGGACCGCCTGAATGCTCCAACTGTCCCTTCTCCTACTTCACTGTTGACGATCGCAATAAACTGGAGATGGCAGCCGACTTCATCGTCCAGGCAACCTCAGCGATCCCTGTCCTAGAAGCCAGGGTGGGCTTTCTTGAGGTAAACCGTGCCTCTACCTCAGCGGGACCTGGCCTAGAAAATAGGTATGCTGAAGCTATTGATGTAGTTGCTACTTCTATTCCTCCCCCTGTTGATGATGACAAAGAGGGGGAGATGAATGCACAAATAGACCCTCCTCATGTTGAGGGGGAGGGAACCGCTGACCAGCTAAATGCTGAAGAAGACCCCTCTCAATCTGAGGGGGGGGGGAAAGAGATTGAAAAAGAACCCATCCCTCCTTCTTCTCCATGGGGTGAAACTGTTGATATCCCTTCTGAAGAAGAAGACGATGAAGAAGATGAGGGATTGGAGATTTTGGATGAAGAATCCTCCACACCCTGATGGTGATGACGATGATGATGATGATGATGAAGGACCAGAATGTTGGTTCCAACCTGCTGCAATCAGGATCCCTGAACCAAAGGGGGTAACTTTAAAAGAAGCAGGGGAGACGGCGATGAAGTCTCCTGCCAAGAAAAGTTCCAAGGACAAGCAAAAGGGACTTGCTCTTTTAGGGAACTTGGCAATTCCCTTCAACGCTGAGAGTACGCCAACCTCTCAGGTATATCTTTCACTGATCCCTTACTCTGCTTCTATCCACCCTCTCCTCAAACCCATCTTAAACACTTAGCCAATTTTCTCTATCTTTTTCTCACCTTTAAAATTAATAATCTAACTCTATTTTCTTTTGATTCAGCTAGTCCTCTCCCCTGCTTGAGGAACCTGCTGCATAACCACTCCAATAAATAATCCCAACTGCTACAGTTGATGACTTACCAATAATCCCAGTCTCAGTGATTGAGACTGATGATCAAGAAGAAGAAGAAGAAGAGGAGTTGCTCACATACCACAACAGACCCTCACGGCCTCTTCAAAGGTCAGAGGATGAAATCCAAAGAAGAGCAGCTATGATCCAACAGCTAGAGAGTCGGCGAATAAAGGTCATCCCTCCAACCAACCTTGCCTTCTTATCCCTTGAATAGATTGAAGAATCAATCAGGGCTGAGAAGCTTCTTGTTGATAACCGAAAGGCCATAATTAAGGACAAAGAATCCGCCCTTGAGGTTGCTCAGCGATCAGTCGCTGATAAGAAGCTAAAGCGGTTTCCTCTAAGGGTTCAAAAAGAATTACTCAAGGAGGTTGGTAAGGCTTATAAAAAGAAGAAACAAATTGTAAGCGACTCAACGATGACCTGGTGCAAAAAGAAGGTAGACTTCTGGTATCATCCCACTCGAATCGTGAACGTCAACCTGAAGGGTAAAACGGTAAGGGGTGTTTCATTGGTAGAAGTCACAATGATCAGGGAAAATGGGGAAATAAAGGTATGTTACTTATCAAAGCTAGAGTTATATGGTTTGGGTGAATGGTTAGAAGTAAGGAATGCAATTCAGAGGTCAAGGTCAAGTTTCAAGCCTCATGTTGAAAAGTTCCTAAACAAGCTGATCGACCGAGTATCTTCAGTGGTTGACTTGCCTCCTCCTCCAGCACTCCTCCAAAATCAAAATCTTGCTCATGCCAAGAAGAAACGTGCCTCCTCTTCCTCAGGGCCTGCTATCCGGAACATAGCTGGAATAAAGATCACAAGGGAAACAGTGCTCGAACCTCCTCCTGACCTATCAGCCCTGAACCTATCACTGCCACCAGATGAACCTTTCATCCCTGGTCAAGTGGTCAGTGATCCCCTCAGAATTTTCTTTTATGAATGGAATGGAAAAAAATGCTTTCAACGCTTCTCAGAACTACTTATTTGCCTAGTGAATCAACTCAGAGACCTTGTCTACTGGTGTAACTTAACAAGACCTGGACTCTTCATGAAGCCCCAAGTGCTGAATGAAGCCAAACTTAGAAGACAACATGGTGAAGTAGTCCCTGATTGGATGATCCCAGAGACAAACGCCTTTGACGAGTTGCTCTTCAAAGATGAACCTCTTTAGCTGATAGATCTTATTTGAACTCTTCTTATATTTATTAGTGTAACTTTTTGTACTTGTAATTATTTCATTGTACTTCTAATTTTCCATCTTCCCTTGTAATCATTTACGAAGATTTAATGAAAATTTCAATGAAGTACTCTACTCCATCAGTACTAAAAAAGATCCCTGAAAACAGTAAATGGGACACGCATCTATGAGTCCTTTTTATCCTTATATTTTTATGCTTAGCAATTTTCTTATGTTGCTTTGTCATCGTCAAATAGGGGGAAATTGTTGATCCAAACCATTTCAATGATTTGATGATGACCCTTAGAATCACTTAGTGAAAAATTATAAGTAAACATTATGTATAAGTGTTTCATGAGTGATAACATACTGAGTCTGTTCAGTATCACTAACCACTGTTCTTTATTATTTCATCAGTGATAAATGTACATAAGTCATAACTGAGTTTGTTCAGTTTCGCTGATGATCACTGATTGTCTATCTACAAATGTTTATTTGTAATCCCTAAAGACAAGTTTCACAACAATGGAGTTCATCGCTGAATCGAAGAAAAAGCTGATGAACAAGTGACAAGTCTACTAATTATCTGATGCGAATATCAGTGAAACCAAGACAAGTCTACAATACACGATACTTCAAGTAGAAGACTTCAACGATAGCTAACTTACATCAGGTCTCACTGATGTAAGATCAACTCAGCGATCGCTGATCATGAAGCCTGCTCTACAAGAAATGTTTGCCTTAGCCCCTTCCACACTTTTGTACGATTTGTCAGAAGGACATACCTTTGTCCAGGATCGTACAAACCACTCTGCCAGTACACTGTTCACCATGCGGCCCAAAACATGTTTGCAAAAGTCAGAAGCATGCCCCCAACCAAATGATGACACGTGTAAAGTCCTCCTGACATGCATTAAATGCATGTAGTATAAATAGGAGGAATGCACCTTCATTTCGAAGGTGGTCATCCCTGAACTTACTTAGTGCCTTAGAAAATTATCCTTAATTTTCTTTGTTCTTTCCTCTCTATTTCTTAGTGTAATAAATCTGTGTGATTCTCATAGTTTGTTTTGATTTAGTCTTGTACTTAGTCTTATTCCGCAACAAGCTGTAAATTGTTTGATTTATTCAATAAACAATTTAGAAAGATAAAAATCTTGTGTGTTTGTTTTCAACCCCCCCTTCTATAAACTGACTTGTATAACCCTACGGGACCAACACAAATATTTATAAAGCAGTCCCAAACTGGGGACTATCCAAAATTGATCTCTATTAGATCAAAACTCGGACGGGCGACCTAAAGGCAAACACATGGACTTGTATATAGTGTGTATATATATATATATATATATATATATATATATATATATATAAATGAATGCATGTTAAAATTCTTAGTAATCACAAAATTAACATAATTAATTAATGTACCTTATCAGCATGCAAAAATTCACGGATAGATATGCAAAGTGACGCTTCTGAATATAAATCATATGGTGATCAATCTGATCCAACTGATATGCCCTACAAATTTATCAATGGTATTAAGTGATGAATCAATCAATATTAATTATAAATGCTAACCATGCATGCACGTGATACATATATAAAATTATGAAAACATCACTTTAATACATACAAAGGTAATAATTACTATTATTTGCTTAATATAATGGTCATTACCATAGTTTTATGAATAATAACGGCAAAAGGGGTAAAAAAATAAGATAAAAAACTGCCAAAATGGTGATTTCAAGGTAAGAAAAGACGCAGATTGTGAGATTTTGATAAAAAGAGGCGCATATGGTAATAAATGGTGAACCCTAGGTATAACTTTTACACGGTTTTTAATAAGGTATCGTGTGTGAAGGTTGACAGGCTTTTGCACACGGTTATTATCAGGAACCGTGTGTGAAGATTAACAAACTTTTACACGCACTTGCTAACCAAGGACCGAGTGTGAAGGTGACTATCAGACACGTTTTGTTTCCTAAAAACCGGGTGTGATTGTGAGTTTACATTCTCGCACACTTTTATCATAAAAGCCATGTATGAAACTTGCAAAAAAACCACACAGATCATTTACACACGTTTTTTTTACGGTTTTTAAAAAAAACCATGTATAATGAATCGTGTATGAAAGTTATTTATGCAGTAGTGCTTAACTTTATCATGGAAATAGGTAGAAATAAAAATCACGGGAAATGTTTATCAAACTTTAATGCTTCTAGTTGTGTCGAGATTCATAAAAGTAGTCAACTGACTTGGTTTCTTCACCTTGGAAGATGGTTTTAGAAAGATTAACCTCTCACCTCAACTAATTTGTTCGACATTGCTACTTACACATTTTTAATATGTCGAAGTTAGTTCAATTTTAATTGCTTCACTTACATTCATATTATATTGGTTGTATTTCAATTTGTTACGTAAGCGTAGTTTGATAATCACCTATCCAATTAATTTCCATGTACTTGGTTTATGGTATTTATTATAATCAGTACATAGACCATTGATCAACATGATCGACTCGTTTCCTATTACATTACGTGTTTCTATTACAATAAAACCGGTTAAAGGACTAAACCTTTCGAATAAGGATCGATTAAGGGACCATGACTAGTATTGAGATATTATTATCTTCTATTTTAGGATTAATATACTTTGATTGTAATTGATTGATTAGCAATCCTTGATTGTAGTTGATTGATTAGCAATCCTTGATTTTAGTTGATTGTTTCAGTAATTAGTTTTCATTATCTGTGTATAAATCCCCTGGAAATGAGAAGGGGCAAGACAACCTTTTCACAAATCTTGTATACTCTTTATATGGTATCAGAGCCATCTCAATCCTCAACCATGTCTCTCGATGGCCAAAACACCAATGCTCCGCAACACAGATCCTTTTCACTGCTGCTGGTGGTGCCTCTGCCACTCTCCAATTTCCGGCATTGGCTGTCCGTCTCAATCGGTCCAACTACTCCGCTCTACGCTCGAGGCTTATGAGCTCGACTCCTTCCTGGTCTCCGACACCGCTCCATCATCAACGTTGCCGCCCAAGGAAGGCTCCACCGATTCTACTCCGAACCCATCCTTTGCGACATGGAAACGCAAGGACAAGCTTGTCTTATTATGGCTCCGTTCGACACTCACCAATTCACTACTTGGTCATGTGGCCCGTGCCACCACCACTTCCGAGGTTTGGCTTATGCTCGAACAAATGTTTCATGCGCAAACTAGAGCACGCCAGATGCACCTCAAACAACAACTTCAGACACTTTCGAAAGGTTCCATGTCGATTCTTGAGTATGTTGAGAAGAAACGTGCCATCTCGGATTCGTTGGCTGAATGTTTGTCGATTATCTCTGATGAGGATTTCGTGTCCTTTCTTTTGTTTGGCCTCGACCCAGAATACGGGCCTTTCAATGTGAGATCCCACATCGGCTAGGAGGGGGAACGAAGTCCTCCTTATAAGGGTGGATGGATACCTTCCTTGCATGAGGCCTTTTGCCTGTTACTGGGTGCGGTCTGGGTGCGTCCCGCGTATGCCTATGCGGGCAGGAACAAAACCGTGAGCGGTGTCGGCATGCTGTTATGCAGAGTTCTAAAGAAAATTTCGACCACCTTATCAACTCAGACCTTCCCCTTCATACTCTTCATGAAGCATCGACTATTGGTCTCCCTAGTGCCCTGTCACCAACCTCCTCATCATCGATGCCGACCGCCCCTTCTACTGAATCAGGCGAGTTTGCCACACTGACCGACGGCTCATCGTCTGATCCCTCTGGCCTCACGCCACACTCTCCCTCCAGCCCTACGCCAGAACATAACTCTAGCCTCTCACCAATATCTTCAGGCCTCACGCCAATAGAGTCCCATTCTGGCCTCACGCCGCCAAACTCTCCCTCCGTAGAGCCGCTTCCACCGCCAATCGTTCCTACCGCCGACCCATATCCTAACGCCCCCTCGTATTTCCGTCCGTCAGCCAACTCGGAGCATGTTATGGTAACTCGTGCCTCTACCTCTTCTCTTAAACCTAAATCTTTTACCGCTACTAAATATCCTCTGAACCATGACTCTTCTGAAATTGAACCTAAAACCTTTTTACAGGCAAAAAAGAACCCTAATTGGCAACATGCTATGCAGTTAGAATTTGATGCCTTAATGTCTAATAGGACTTGGGAACTCGTTCCCAGCCCCCTACTGCTAATGTTGTGGGTTGCAAGTGGATTTTCAGGATTAAGAGGAAACCTGATGGAACAGTTGAGCGCTACAAAGCACGATTAGTAGCAAAAGGATTTAATCAGGAAGAGGGTGTTGATTTCTTTAACACATTTAGCCTGGTTATTAAGCCTACAACAATCAAACTTGTTCTAAGTATTGTTGTCACTCATAATTGGCCTCTCCGTCAAGTAGACGTCAATAACGCCTTCTTGAATGGAGATTTGTCTGAAACTGTTTACATGGATCAACCGCAAGGATTTGTTGCTTCTGATCGTTCCACATATGTCTGCAAGCTTAAAAAGGCTCTTTATGGCCTTAAACAAGCACCAAGGGCTTGGTTTCAAAAGTTACAGGAAGCCTTGATCCATCATGGGTTCAAACCTTGTATCTCTGACACATCTCTTTTCATAAAACGACATGGCTCTGATGTTGTTTATGTTCTTATTTATGTTGACGATCTTATCATTACGGGCTCTAATTCCTCTTTTATTGACGAGTTTGTCAGATACCTTAATTCTGTGTTCTCCCTGAAGGATTTAGGTGCTCTTAATTATTTTTAGGCATTGAAGTGCATCGCTCTTCATCCTCTCTTTTGTTGTCACAACGGAAATATATATTAGAGCTTCTTGAACGAATCAAAATGACGGGAGCCAAACCCATAGACTCTCCGGCAGAACCTGGCTCTAGGTTGTGTGTAGGTGGCGATCCAATGACTGATCCACACTTAAACCGCAGCATTGTTGGTGCATTACAGTACGTGACCATCACTCGTCCTGAAATTGCTTATTCTGTCAATCGGGTTTGTCAATTTATGCATAGCCCGTCTGAGCGCCATTGGGCAGCAGTCAAACGCATCTTCCGGTATCTTAAGGGCACTATTGATGCTGGTTTACTCTTTCGTCCATCCAGAGACTCAAGGCTGATTTGTTTTACTGATGCGGGTTGGTTATCCGATCCTGACGATTGCCGATCTCAACATGGTTTCTCCATTTATTTGGGGGAAATTTGGTCAGTTGGTCGTCCCGAAAACAAAAGGTTGTAGCTCGTTCTAGCACCGAGGCTGAATATCGAGCCATTGCCTTTGCTTCAGCGGAACTTATTTGACTTCAACAACTTCTAAAGGAGATGAAAACATCCCTGGATGGACCGCCTATTCTCTTGTGTGACAACCTCAGTGCAACTTTTCTCACGGCTAATCCAGTTTTCCATCAACGCTCCAAGCACATTAAACTTGATTATCACTTTGTGCGTGAACAAGTTCAGTCCGGTGAGCTTGTGGTTCGCCATGTCAAGTCGGTTGATCAAATTGCCGACATTTTTTACCAAAGCTGTCGGTTCTTCTCGTTTTAAGAATTTACGGTACAAGCTGCTCGTTCGTAATCGACCGTGAGCTTGCAGGAGGGTATTGAGATATTATTATCTTCTATTTTAGGATTAATATACTTTGATTGATTAGCAATCCTTGATTTTAGTTGATTGTTTCTGTAATTAGTTTTCATTATTTGTGTATAAATCCTCTGGAAATGAGAAGGGGCAAGACAACCTTTTCACAAGTCTTGTATACTCTTTATAACTAGTTATACTCCAACCGTTAATTATATAGTGCATGTATTTGTATAAGACAATGATATGATTGTTGTAATTGTGATATTTTGTAATGAAATTATTTAATAGAGAACATTGCCGAATTTTTATGCTTATATTTTATTTGTGTTCTAAATTAATGGTTATAGTGATGTTAGAAATAATGTATTCCAAAATTCCTTTGGTCAAAGTATTACTTTGGGTCGAGGTAGTAGTAACATTATATATGATATAGTTTGTTGTGTCATGTATTAGCTGGTACTGTTATTTATCGATATATGATTTGTCCTGCTAGTATGACAAGAACCAAATGGCTTACATAGTCGATATACTTTATCAGTTAATTCGAGAATAACAAAAACGAATTTTTAGACATAACATGGATCATACACCCATACCCGCAGGTCCAATCTGGACATCAATGACAAAGGACACAACGTATACACTAATCATGGCCTTATTCATTAACTGTATTTCTAGATATTTCCTTTCATTTTTAATTATAAATATGTTTTATAATTATTGGCGACATGACAAATTCACAATTGTGACCCATCTTCCTCTATTAACAACCTGGATATAGTAACTAGTCTTATAACTAAACTTCAGCAAGCTTTTTGTTAACCAAATTTGTTTCAAATCTAGTGATACAGAGTAAAATTTATGGCTATAGCTCTGCTTCTGAGTTTAACAGAGTTTAGTAAAGGGAAGACAATTCAAACCACTTAGTTACAGATATACATACATCCATGTTTTATATATACATTGTAAACAAATAAGGAGACTGAATAATTAAACTATTTATTTACTAATATATAACCTCAAATATATTTAATATGATTAAACTATTATTTGGATAACTATAAATTTGATATTGATTAGATATAAAGAAGGGTGAAGTTATAAATGGTATCACCTTTAGGGATTTTGCCTTAAACAGTCATTCCTCCTCATGCGTGTTCAAATAAGCCACTTTACCAACCCTCTTCCACAAATAGACAAAACTTACACAGGCAAACTTATGCAGAGAGTTTTGTCTGCGTAACTTTGCTTTTCCACACAAAAATTAAAGAAAAATGATTTTTAAAAAAGTTTACGCATAGAGTTTTCTCTGCGTAAGTTTTTTCATCCGACGTGTATGTGTAAAGTCCACATGTGCACCACGTGTACTCCACGTTGGAAAAAAAAAGTTTACGCGGAGAGATCAAAAGCTTACGTGCAAAAAAGTCTCTGCGTAAGTTTTAATTATTATTATTTTTTAATTGTTTTTCTGATTCTTAGAAATAAGAGAAATCTTTTCTGATTTTTCAGTCGATTTGACATAAAGAAAAGGTGAAGGAAATCATTTTCTGATTTTTTGTGTGATTTTTAGAAATAAGGGATCCTTTTAAATATTTGTATTTATATAAATATTTTTTTTAAATTATTTATGTAAAAATAAATAAATATTTTTTAGTTTTTTTTAATAAATCTTTGTACAATTGACTTTTTTATACAAATCCAAAACTCTTATAAAAAGAAGAAAAAAAATTAATAAAAATCAGATTTAATTTTGTTGTCTAATCAATTGTACAAAGATTTATTAAAAAATATTTATATATTTTTACATTGATAATTTTAAAAAAATATTTATATAAAAAATCTTTAAAAGGATTCCATTATTTCTAAAAAGAAAAAAAATCAGAAAATGATTCCCTTATTTCTAAAACTTAGAAAAGGATTTTCTTCGGCTTTTTTTTTTATATCATATCGACTGAAAAATCAGAAAAGGATTCCCTTATTTCTAAAAATCAGAGAAAATAATTAAAAAAATAATAATTAAAACTTACGCAAAGACTTCTCTGCGTAAGTTTTTGATCTCTCCACGTAAACTTTTTTTTTACAACGTGGAGTACACGTGGTGTATATGTGGACTTTACGCAGACACGTGAGATGGAAAAACTTACGTAGAGAAAACTTTTTGTGTAAACTTTTTTAAAAATCATTTTTTTTTAATTTTTATGAGGAAAAACAAAGTTACGCAGACAAAACTCTCCGCGTATGTTTGGGTTTTTGTAGAAGAGGGATGGTAAAGTGACTATTTGAAGACACATGGGGTGTGGAATGGCTATGTGAGGCAAAATCCCCACATTTAGATATGTAAAACAGAGATCCGCTTTCCTTTTTTGAATATGTAAACGTTTTTATATGATGGAAACTTGGAAAGTCTTCTAGTTTATGCTCTATGTATGGCTTCGTTATTCTAACAATGGTATTATAATCTTTTACAAAACCTTAAGATATTTTACACAAAATTATATACTATAATTAATTGTTACTTACGTTGATATATGTATCTGTTTTGAAATATTTATGTTGTTTATTTGATACTTCTTATACACATGTTTTCGTATTTAAAGGATTTTCAAAAATATTATAGAGAAATCTTCTTGAGTTTTTGATAAATAATTAGACTATATATATATCTCATTATTTTATTTAAATAATCATAAATTTAATCCAATCAAATTAATCACAACTATAAATTTCTCATTAACTAATCATAATTTAATGAAACCTAGAATTGAAGAGACCATTTATGGGAGAAAAACAAAGATTCAAATCACAGGAAGATGACCATTTATGGGAGAAAGACAAAGATTGCTACCCTTTGGGTTGCTAGGCACAATCACACGGAAGATGACCATTTATGGGAAAAAGACAAAGATTCAAATCTTTCTCTAAGGTTTAGATTTTCTTAGACGTGCTTAAACCACATATCTATGTATTGTTATATTCCTCAGAAAATCATATTATATCGAAAATCTTGATATATATATATATATACTAGCAGTGTACCCGCGCAAAGCGGCGGTATGTATAATCCATGTGGTGAAACAACTTCAAAGAACGATGTAAACCCTTTTTCCTAAGCTCCTTAAGGATCTAGTGGGTGCACAATCCATGAAGGGTTTTATATCTTTGAATGACAAGCATGAGCTCATTGGCTAACTTTGGATCGGGAAGAGCACGCAAAAAATTCGATCAATTAGATAACTTGAGAACTTATATGCTATAGTATATACTTGTCCTTTAATAAAGTAAACCACACAGTCCGTTCCAAAGAATACAATTGGAAAACAAAAATGATAAACAATTGGGATATCTCATCTGTCCAGAGTTCTAATCCATGCGTACACAACAATTGTAACCACTGAGATTTAATTAGGACTAATGTCTTACCGTCATAATTTGTCAAGGGATAGCACCAGACTTAATAATGATAAACAATTGGAAAACAAAAATGATAAACAATTGTGATATCTCATCTATCAAGGGTTCTAATCCAAGCATACACAACAATTGTGACTACCGAGATTTAATTAGGACTGATGTCTTACAGTCATAATTTGTCAAGGGATAGCACCAGACTTAATAATGATAAACAACTGGAAAACAAAAATGATAAACAATTGGGATATCCCATCTGTCCAGGGTTCTAATTCAAGCGTACACAACAATTGTGACCACTGAGGTTTAATTAGAACTGATGTCTTACGGTTATAATTTGTCAAGGGATAGCACCAGACTTAATAATGATAAACAATTGGGAAACAAAGAAAAACCAGACTTAATAAAGTGGATCCAAAAATGATGCAACAAACTAAGTTTGGAATAGCAGCATGATAGAAACTTTTGAAATCCCACAAACTAATCCAAAATCCTTTGAATAAAAATTAAAATATGACCAATGGCCATTGGAATCAGGATACCAAAATTGTTTACACTAATCAGGAACAACTATTTGTTACATGTATATATTTGTTGCACCCTATACATGCTGCCACACAAAAACCACATCCCAACCAATCCCTTGATGAATCTGATCTGGTGCCATATCTACAAAAAAACAAATAGAAAAATAGAAACCACAAATCTAAATTAGAAGCATTTTAATAACCAAATAAACCAGGTGGAAGAAACAGAAAAAACCAAAAACAAGACTGCACATTATTGAAGTTGAATCCAAGACTACCAAAACAGCAGCCTATGAGCTTTAAACCAGAAAATACCAACAGATGGTTAAATTGGACCAGAAATTGACTCTGATTCTAATACTGGACTGCAGCCAAAACCTGTCACTTTTCTCTTTAGAGAAATGTGAACAACTGGTAAGCCGTCTGTGGGTGCCATAAAAGACCATATTTTGGGATAGCTTTAAACAAAACTCCAATTGAATCTCTTCTTCCACAACTTGTTTAGAATGTACAAAAAGATACACAAGGGAGCCTGGTAATAAAGTTAATCTAAAAAATTAAAACACTTGAAAAGAAAGTAAACCTAAAACAAATTAAAGAACAAAATATCTCACCTGTTAAACAACCAAGTAGAAGATGAATAAAAATATGGGTTGTTGTTAGAAACATACCTCGTTTTGGGAGATGGGGATGAAAGATAGAGGATTTTGGAGAGATGGAACAAATTGGGAGCATATAAAGTCTGAAAAATAAAACAGGCTAACTTCAAAGTAGAAAATATACCTTATCCAAATACAGGATAACTTCAAAGTACTGTACAGAGTCAAGGAGCAACGTAAGCAGACTGATTAAAAAACACACTCCATAAGGTGCCTACAGGGTAAGAAACCTAGTCAATTTAGATATGAATTAAACAACATATTTTTTTGAAGGTAAAAACAACATATTTTTAAAGTGGGAAAGGGAACAGCACTAAGAGAAAATACCCGCCAAATGTTGCTCCAGCGGACTCCTAACATGTGCAACGCTCATAATCGGCAAAATTGACTGCCCTAAAGCACATGTTGTTGGTTAAAGCAATGAATACGTGATACACCTATGCAGTACCCGTCTGAAAATCTTAATATGCATTAGAACAAATATGAAGGGTCACAGTCCATTGACATCTTTCAAATACAAGTTATTTTGATAAAATGTTGATTCTTCTAGACACTTGTTTGGACCTAAATAGAAGTAGGACATCAAATCTCTGATGGATGGACTGGTATGTAAATTAGGCGAAGGATCATGCGAGAAGTTGAGGTTAAAGTGAGAAGCGTGAGAAGTGGATCTGAACCGATCACTTTTAATCAAATGTCCTCCCATGAATTGCGCCTTAGACGGGAATTGATTCGGGGCATCTCATCCTAATGTGCGTCTATGGTATCTTCTAACTGTTGATAACCACTTCTCATGCTTACCTCAACTTCTCACAGGAACCCAACCCTTGTAAATTAAACATATTGTTACCTACCTGATCATAGAATCAGAGGATCCTGATAAGCAAAACCTGCAACAATGAAATAAAGAGCCATTAGAAACTCTTAATAACCAAATAGGACAAAATAAAGTAATAAACCTTACTGATGAGATGTTCAGTTACACAAGTTCCAATGTATGGCATAAAACAATACCAAATTCACCTCCAAGCACACTTCACTTGTCAAGTTAGATTAGATTTTCCATGTCTAGAGTAAGACCTAAACACCGAGTCCAGAAGCTTCTAGTTGGTTACCATATCTAAGGCACAGACGACTGAAAGCAAGATAATGACAGTTTTTTTTATAAAGAAATAATGGCAGCTTACGAGAAGCGCCAACCAATAATAATCAACCTCGATCTGTTAGGCAAACTCGTGGAACATCTAGCTGTTAGAAATGTGTATAGAATGTTCATGATTATATTTAGAACAAACCAGCTGCAACTATAAAAGGATGAGAATTTAAAAGATCAAGGGAGAGGGGAAATGAATGATTCATACGTACATAAAAAAAATTGAACTGCAAGTCAACCAAGTTAGTAAAAACTGCCAATACCATCATTACCAAACAAATGACAACCACCATTTTCCAGTGCATATTAGTACATAAGCTACCAAAAGAAAAAGGTTCAGATTCATTCAGACATATTATTGAACACCTAGAATGCAACTTTTTCTTGAAACTATCAATCCACAAGCTAGCAATCAGAAACCATATCAAAACACTGATTAAAACAAAGAAAATACCAAAATTGATTCCAAAATCAAACTAAACAGCAACCCCATTCGATTGAGAGCAGATCAGCAAATACAAAAAAGACATTGATTGAATGCATATCAGCAAATACAAAAATAAACATGGATTGAAAGCAGATCAAGAAATACAAAAGAAACATTGATTGAAGAAATAGAAGGGAAATTGAGACAGAGGAGTACCTGGGATTCTTGAAGCAGCGAACAGATTGAGGACATTGATTTGTAAAACCCTCCCGCTTGATTGTTTATATGCTGCGTTTTTTGGAGCCAGCAAGGAGCAGGTAGAAGCATGGTCATAACTCATAAGGTACTCTCGGTATGGATGGAGGTAAGGTAATAAACGTACTGTACTATAGGAAGCATGGGCTGGATGGTCCGTATAAGGGATGGAGCCTTGGAGCATGGGCTGGAGTTGTTTCAAACATGGGCTGGAGTTGTTTCAAATTGATTGCATCAATGAGTTGTATATTATGCATTAAAGATAGTAATTAAGAGTTTTTTCAAAAGTATGCATAAAATGGTGGTACATTGGGCTTGATAAGTTGTCTTTAAGACATTATGTCTATATGCTTATATATGTAGTATAGATATATATATATATATATATATATATATATACTAGTGGTGTACCCGCGCGATGCAGCACGGGTAAATGACAATTCTGAAACATTAGTTTACTTGTTAATCATTTTTCTCCATCACTTTCGATTTTATTTCATGAGTTTGGATGTTTAATTGGTAAGTCAACTAATATATAAAGTTGAAGGTTAATATAATGTATTAGCAAGATATATTGGAAACTTAATTGCATAAGTATTGAGCTTCCAAACCCATATATTCAAATCTCATTAAAAAATTTGAAATCTTTGACCGAATAAAACAGAAATACAATCATTTGTAAATAATGCACATTCGTACCCGTGCAATGCGGCAGGTTGTGAAATTTCATGTAAATCGGGAAATCGAAAATTAATGTAACAAAAACTCCTACTCTTGTTTATGTTCTTTTAACTTCATAGTCTACCTTCGAAAGGTGTTTTCATCTTCCATTGCAAGAACCTCAATGTAGTGATTTAAGGTGAAAAATGTGACATGTTGACACATGAACATAATTAGAGATCTTAGCAACTCTTCGGTTTTTCCAAAGAAAAATCTGATAAGTATACTTGGTTACCAAAATTAAGTGGATGTTTGGTTGTTTTTTCTTTTCATAAAGTTTTATATATAAGTTAAGCTAAATTGTTGTTTGTTCTATTATGTTAGAATTAATAGCTTGAGTACTTTAAAATAACCATTTTAAAATATGTGAATTATATAAAATTGAGAAAAATACATGTTTGGTAAATGCCCAAATACAATACCTATCCAAAATAACCAACTTCCATATCAAAATATCAATTGCAAGACAAACACAATATAAAATTAGATATTGCTCATACATGTTCAATATGACATTAACGGCAAAAGCAACAATCAACTTAAGTCACAATCAACTTAAATTTGGTGTTGTAGAATGCTTCGACTGTTTTTGCCTCATCATCCAATTAATACACTAATGTACAATACCAAAAGGTAAGCAAGTTGCCATGGTACAAGTTTTTGCTACCGTTCACCATCAATTGGACCTCCATTCTTAAGCTCTAAAAACTTTATTATATCCCCCTCCCCCATTGATGAAATCTTTAACCTCCCACAATATATAAACTTAGTTTAAATATTTCTTTCTCAGCCTTTCTGATTAGTCCTTTGTCATCTACAACACTCTCGACAGAAGATTCTGTTTAAAAGGATTGGTAGCATCAATGTAGCCCTGCCAAATATATATGATGTTCTCGAGAAACAACACCAACGATATTATAAATTTTAAAGGAACATTATTCATGTGATTTCTAATCAACCTTGCAGGTTGGGTACCTTCACGTGTAAAGCCCGTATCCCGGTATGTAATTTATTGGTATTAATCATTTTCTTTTAAGTTTGAGTTTTTGAGGTTTCCGTTAACGGGGTTAGTCGAGTTGGGTCAAATCGTTAAAGTGTCGGAATTTTGGGTTAGTTGCGAGAAGGTTTAAGTGGAGGGGCTTGAAGTGTCAAAGGGCCAAACATGCATGGGTTTCGGCCCATGCTACCCAATGACCGAAACCCATTTTCTTGGTGTGGCTTGTTGTCGTGGCTTGCAAGGAAAAGAGAAGTTTAGAAAAACAAAAGAAAACCTACGGCCTCTATTTCGTTTTTCCTCCCCTCGTTTCTTTTTCTTCGGCCACAAAACCCACATAGAGGAATAAAAAAAAAAACCTAATTCCTTTTCCCTTTCTTCCTTAGTCGGCCGGCGAGAGAGAGGTTCGTGAGAGAGAGAGGAAGAGCGAGAAGGCGAGAGTGAGGAGGAGGAAAGCCGCCGGAGAACGCCGCCGCTGCGGTGGCCGTGGGTGGTCGGCGGTGGCTGTGTGTGTGTGGGCGAGTGTAGGTGTGTGTGCGTTTATGGCGATCGAGGGAGAGGAGGACGGTGGTGCGAGAGGGTGGTGAGGATGGTGTGCGTGTGTGTGTATTCGCTGCCGGAAAACGGCCGCCGTCGCCGGCGACCACCGCTACCGGAGGTGGCAGTAGGGGGTGCCGGGTGTTGTTTAGAACTCGTATCCCGATCGTTGGTTTAATCGCAAAACTCTAACCCGTAATCGTAACCGCGTAACCGTTTACAAATCGTCATTTTATGTGAATATTATGGTTCTGTCCAGTTTTTATTTCGCGCATAACTTTCTCGTCGTAACTCGGATTGAGCCGAAATTGGTGCCAACGGTTCACGTTCTGGGTCGGGCACATTTTCCGTGTTTTGGCGGAAATCCGGTTCGGCTTCTAGCTAGGTGAAAAAGTGGTCGTTCTACAGCAGTTTGTCATTTCATGTAAAATCGTCGTTTTCTGCTGCTGTTTTGTTTTGGTCATAACTTTTTACTCGTAACTCGGTTTGGGGTGGAACCGGTGCCAAAAGTTCCCTTTTTGAGTCTACAAACTTTTATGTGTTTTGTACAAAACCCAGTTCGGGACGTAGCATGGGTCAAATTGTCGTTTTATACTGGAAGGTGCTGATTTTCGCTGTTATGGGATCTGTTTTTGTAAATCCATAGTAAATTGTAGAAAAATCGTTAGGAGGCGTATAATATGTCTTTGGAACCCTAACTCAGAGTACTATCTGACCATGAAATAATATTGAGAATTTTCTGTGTTTAAAGGGGTAGAAACAGGTCCCGAACAGACCTGTTTGGTTAGACCGGAAGGTAGTTTTAGTGACGGTTTAAGCGTGCGTCGTGTCTTAGGGTCCGGGTCTTGTATTGACACGTTTTAACATGCGTTTAGGTGCTGGGAAGTGACCGTAATTGTGAAGTTTGAATTGTATTGTTAAGCTAGGCGCGCATTCGAGGTGAGTTCTCTCACTATAATTAATGACGGTTATTTTTACATTACGTTGTGTATGTATGTGGTAGTTCTATTTGCTTTTGATGTGGGGTTAAATAGTGGGGTGTCTAGTCGGACCTTTATTGTTGTGACTACGCGGGTGGCGTAGGAGTTCGGCGGGGCCGAGGATCACATACGCGGGTGGCGTAGTAATTCGGTGGGACCGAAGGTTGTATACGCGGGTGGCGTATGAACCCGGGGGTGCCGGGTTGCGTTTACATGATGGTCGTGTGTTCGGTGGGACCGACGTGTGCCCATTAGGTGGGTTGGTGTGGATATACATGTTTATGATTTGTTCGTAGACTTGTATGTTGTTTATGTGCAATTATCTGTTTATGGTGGTGTGGAAATAACTGTGTTATTTATGGTGTTTGAATTCACTAAGCTTCGTGCTTACCCTTTCCCAATAGATTGTGGTTTCAGGTACGGGCGACTCCAAGGCGTGACCAGTACACATTGGCGCGCGAGGAGAGCTGGTTGCTTTATGGTTTTTAGTAATTAAACGTTTAATTCCGCTGGTTTTTATTATGAAGATATTAATTATGAGTTTACAAACGAAACGTTGGAATCATTTAATGAGTTGTTATAAATGAAATGTTTATTTAAAAATTTAAATTTGTTTGTAATTTTTGGGACGTTACAACTTGGTATCAGAGCACAGCTTGAGTGAATCAAATGCACCTCGGTGTGTTTGATCTCAAGTTTGCGGCTATAAAATTTTCTTTAAAATTTTTGGAAAATAAAAGAAAGGAAAACCCGTTTGAGAAACGGTGATCGATGGCGCAGTGTGTACAGTCAGCCGGAGCCAGGGGAAAAGGTACAGTACTTAGTGTTTTATTGCTCTCTAGATCATAGAGTATGCATGCTAGATTGCCTGTTGTGGACACTATGCTGTATGTTGAACTACTTGCTATTAGGAATTTATGCTAATTATGATAGGTTACTAAGTGGATGCCCTCTAGGTTGTATGCAGTAAGAGATTTATAGCCTTAGAATATTCGATTTAGTTCTATTGCGCAGCTCTTGTTTGAGTCCAACCGTTCTAGGATAGAGTCTTGTATTCGACTGTCTATTTGTTTCGCACTGCATATAATCGGGTATTCGCGAGGTCACCCGTTATAATTAGTAGGGATTCGGTAGTAGCAAGGGTAGTGGGATAAGAGGAAGTTCCTAGAGAGCTGGGAAGGGTGTTTATGTATGAGTACGTGTGCTAGATTGCTTTCTAGAACATAGGAGTATGTATGCTAAATTGCTTGGTGCTTATTACACTGTATTGCATGTCTGATGCTTGCTATTAGGGATTTGGCAGTAGCAAGGGTAGTGGTTTGGATGGAATTCCTAGGGAGCTAGGAAGAGTGTGTACATATGCCGGTGCGGGCATATGTGTATAGTTTCGGCGAGAAACTACTTGGACCCCTTGGGATGGAACTCGGAACGGGCGATGATAGGTGTGGATGGTAGTAGTAGAGCTCCTACTACCGGAAGCACAGGATCAATGCTCGAGTCGGGGAAGTCACGAGGAATCCAAGGAGTTGAGCGCGAGTGTTGTTAGTATGAGTTATTAGGTGCTAATAACGCATTGTATTGTCTACCCAGAATAGCCATCACAAAGAGGAACAACTATAGTAAACCTACTAGTACATGTGTGTACTCGAAGTGTTTTGAGGTGATGATCGTTGGGGGTAGTGATGAAGGTCCTAAACTAGTAGTCGTTGGAATAGAAAGACGATTCTAATATTAGTCACTTCGAGTGACGATAGGGATGTTATTTGTTGTAAGCAGATCATTTCGGGCCAAGATGGAAGATTGTGCTAGGGTCATAGGCTCATAGAGCCGACTTTGATTTGAGGAAAACCCGTAAGATGATTTGATGTGATTTCCCAACTTACCTTAAGAGGTTTAAATGTCTGGATGACAATAGTAGATCGGAGAGTTTCGGAGTAGTAGGGGTCGAGACGTTGAATGCCGAATGAGTCATGCACGAAGTTATTTTGAAAATAAGATTGCATTAACAAATTATTGTGTTTCAAATCATTGTATGAACGGTGTTTTGGAATTTTGGGAACTGCTCAGCACACACACAAGATTTTGAAATATGGTTTTGAAAGGGTATGAAATCGTTTTATCACGGGAGTGCAAACTTTGTTAGAATTTGTCTCATTTTCGTTATTTTTCCAATGGTTCTTTCGGGTAAGATGATATCCGTGTTGTGGTGTTTAAAATGTGGGGCAAGTGACTACGGCTTGTGACTTTAACATTGGAACTCCTCCACATATGTTAGAGTTGAGACGAAAAGTTACATTTCACGGTGTCTGTATAAAGCTAATTGAGTGATTTGGTTAAAATAAGTTTTGTTTTACGGCATGTTGAGTCGTGTGGATTTAATTTCACGAGGTGCATATCTTATTTGTTTATGTGACCATTTGGGGAAATCTTGGAAATCAATTTAAAGAACCCCACCTTTTGAGATTTTATGAGATTTTAGTCGATATTTTTCAAATGATGAAAACAGATTGGTTTTTATTTTAAGTTTGAAACTTACACGAAACAGTTGTGTTTTAACAAAAGTATATTTGTAAACCGTTTCATCGTTTTGTATGACTAGCCGACGCGCGTAAGATTTGTTTGTGAACCCTGTGCCACGACATTTTATGTTGGAAAAAGAGGAATTTTAGGGTCAAATGTCGTGGAACTGATTTTGAAATTATGTGCACACCTTTGTTGCACCCGGTGTAAGGTCGAACGGTTACTTTAAATACACATCATGAGTCAATTCATACTAGAACCGTGACGGTTCATTTTCAAAGAAATTATTTATTTCGCTTTACGTTTTATGAGTAAATGAAGCTGCAATGAAATGATCTTCAACATGATTTTCATATGTGGGACGAGCGTGTCCATTTTTGCGTAACTACCGACCTGGTAATAGTAGTTTTATTGCTTACGGTCTTTTTTTAAATGAAAAATCTTGACGTTGAAAACATTTTGTAAATGATTTTGTAAACCATTTGGGAAATGCGCTTTTAAGTGTTATGTGTCATTTTGAGAATTTTAAGGGTGCGAGTCCTTTTGGAAAACTCTTTTGTTTAACCCGTGTTGAGTTTGGGACTAATGTTGATTTTAGAGTATTGCTTGCTTAGACTTTATTTAAACGCGTTTTTGACCGACTTATGGGTCTAGCAAGCGTGGAGCTTTTTGCTCGGTTTTGACTTGGAGTTGGTCATGGGCTAATTGCCCGGTTTTAATGACTCGAGGTGGAGTCTTGTTGATGAATTGTTTTGTCGCACCGTTTGGCATTCATTGCACGTCGAGTATTTACACGTTTAGGTGAGGGAGACAATCCGAGATAGGCACTTGTGGGTAGGCTGTTTTGCTTTGGATCCTTAGGCACGTTAGTCAGTCGCTGGTAGTGGTCGGTTGGGTATCTCGGGGTGAGGCCCCGGTGTTCAGGTGTTATAGCCTAGGCTTTCTAGTAGGTGCTAGGAGGATATAGTTGTGGGCACTTACCTGAGAGGTAATTCCGATGTGAAGGGCCCTGAGGCGTTACCTGAGAGGTAGGCGTCAGGGTGTATCCTCGATTCAGATAAATTAGCTTTGTAGAGCGAGTGTGGGGGATACGTCGACGGTGAGAGGTTGGGTATTCCACGCGTGTTGGTAATGTAGGCCGGGTAGTATCGGTTAAGGGAATGACCTACGTGTGTGTTAGTTGACTTGATTGTGGGGGATATCTATTTGTGTTAGTGTCTAGGATAATACCACACTTATGTGATTTATTGTAATCGGTTGGACCGATGTTCGGCGGGTGGCCGATGTTTGTTATTGTAATCGGTTGGACCGATGTTCGGCGGGTGGCCGATGTTTCTTATTGTAATCGGTTGGACCGATGTTCGGCGGGTGGCCGATGTTTGTTATTGTAATCGGTTGGACCGATGTTCGGCGGGTGGCCGATGTTTGTTATTGTAATCGGTTGGACCGATGTTCGGCGGGTGGCTGATGTTTCTTATTGTAATCGGTTGGACCGATGTTCGGCGGGTGGCCGATGTTTGTTATTGTAATCGGTTGGACCGATGTTCGGCAGGGGGTCGATGTGTTGTTAATATAAGTTATTGAAAATCTTTGGAGTCTATTAGAATTCGTGGAAGTGAATCGACAGTTAAGGGTAGGAATGATCGTAGTCGAGTATCCTGTAGGGTATACTGTGAGCAGCTTTAGAATGGTTAGAGCTTTAAATTTGACTCGGGATACATGGAATGTCTAAGGTTGGGGAACAACCGAAGTCGCTTGGCTAGGAATGATTCCAGTTGTTGGAGTGTTCTTCTGATCGTAACTTCAGTGTCTTGAAGGAGTTTTGCAAGTAAGAAAAGTATTCGAGAAATTCTTGTCGGGGTGAGAAATTTAGATCCTAGTTGAGGAAAGTCCAGTGGCAACACAGAAAGGGCTCCGAGTGGACTTGGGAACCCGAGGTTGTGGTGTGGTAAAACTATCCAGAGCTGTTTGCGGACATAGACTTCGAGGACGAAGTCTAATCCAAGTGGGGGAGAGTTGTAAAGCCCGTATCCCGGTATGTAATTTATTGGTATTAATCCTTTTCTTTTAAGTTTGAGTTTTTGAGGTTTCCGTTAACGGGGTTAGTCGAGTTGGGTCAAATCGTTAAAGTGTCGGAATTTTGGGTTAGTTGCGAGAAGGTTTAAGTGGAGGGGCTTGAAGTGTCAAAGGGCCAAACATGCATGGGTTTCGGCCCATGCTACCCAATGACCGAAACCCATTTTCTTGGTGTGGCTTGTTGTCGTGGCTTGCAAGGAAAAGAGAAGTTTAGAAAAACAAAAGAAAACCTACGGCCTCTATTTCGTTTTTCCTCCCCTCGTTTCTTTTTCTTCGGCCACAAAACCCACATAGAGGAATCAAAAAAAAAACCTAATTCCTTTTCCCTTTCTTCCTTAGTCGGCCGGCGAGAGAGAGGTTCGTGAGAGAGAGAGGAAGAGCGAGAAGGCGAGAGTGAGGAGGAGGAAAGCCGTCGGAGAACTGCCGCTGCCGATCACCTGTGCCGCCGCTGCTGCTGTCGCCGGAGGTCGCCACACCTGGATCGTCGGAGGAATCGAGAGAGAGAAGTTCGGTTGTGAGACGTCATCGTAAGGTAAGTAGCTCTCTCGTTCGTCTCGTTTCTTTCCTTTTTCCTTTCCGTTCTTCCGGCGAAACGACCACCGCCGCACGCCGCCGCTGCGGTGGCCGTGGGTGGTCGGCGGTGGCTGTGTGTGTGTGGGCGAGTGTAGGTTTGTGTGCGTTTATGGCGATCGAGGGAGAGGAGGAAGGTGGTGCGAGAGGGTGGTGAGGATGGTGTGCGTGTGTGTGTATTCGCTGCCGGAAAACGGCCGCCGTCGCCGGCGACCACCGCTGCCGGAGGTGGCAGTAGGGGGTGCCGGGTGTTGTTTAGAACTCGTATCCCGATCGTTGGTTTAATCGCAGAACTCTAACCCGTAACCGTAACCGCGTAACCGTTTACAAATCGTCATTTTATGTGAATATTATGGTTCTGTCCAGTTTTTATTTCGTGCATAACTTTCTCGTCGTAACTCGGATTGAGCCGAAATTGGTGCCAACGGTTCACGTTCTGGGTCGGGCACATTTTCCGTGTTTTGGCGGAAATCCGGTTCGGCTTCTAGCTAGGTGAAAAAGTGGTCGTTCTACAGCAGTTTGTCATTTCATGTAAAATCGTCGTTTTCTGCTGCTGTTTTGTTTTGGACATAACATTTTACTCGTAACTCGGTTTGGGGTGGAACCGGTGCCAAAAGTTCCCTTTTTGAGTCTACAAACGTTTCTGTGTTTTGTGCAAAACCCAGTTCGGGACGTAGCATGGGTCAAATTGTCGTTTTATACTGGAAGGTGCTGATTTTCGCTGTTCTGGGATCTGTTTTTGTAAAATCCATAGTAAATTGTAGAAAAATCGTTAGGAGGCGTATAATAAGTCCTTGGAACCCTAACTCAGAGTACTATCTGACCATGAAATAATATTGATACTTTTCTGGGTTTAAAGGGGTAGAAACAGGTCCCGAACAGACCTGTTTGGTTAGACCAGAAGGTAGTTTTAGTGACGGTTTAAGCGTGCGTCGTGTCTTAGGGTCCGGGTCTTGTATTGACACGTTTTAACATGCGTTTAGGTGCTGGGAAGTGACCGTAATTGTGAAGCTTGAATTGTATTGTTAAGCTAGGCGCGCATTCGAGGTGAGTTCTCTCACTATAATTAATGACGGTTATTTTTACATTACGTTGTGTATGTATGTGGTAGTTCTATTTGCTTTTGATGTGGGGTTAAATAGTGGGGTGTCTAGTCGGACCTTTATTGTTGTGACTACGCGGGTGGCGTAGGAGTTCGGCGGGGCCGAGGATCACATACGCGGGTGGCGTAGTAATTCGGTGGGACCGAAGGTTGTATACGCGGGTGGCGTATGAACCCGGGGGTGCCGGGTTGCGTTTACATGATGGTCGTGTGTTCGGTGGGACCGACGTGTGCCCATTAGGTGGGTTGGTGTGGATATACATGTTTATGATTTGTTCGTAGACTGTTATGTTGTTTATGTGCAATTATCTGTTTATGGTGGTGTGGAAATAACTGTGTTATTTATGGTGTTTGAATTCACTAAGCTTCGTGCTTACCCTTTCCCAATAGATTGTGGTTTCAGGTACGGGCGACTCTAAGGTGTGACGAGTACACACTGGCGCGCGAGGAGAGCTGGTTGCTTTATGGTTTTTAGTAATTAAACGTTTAATTCCGCTGGTTTTTATTATGAAGATATTAATTATGAGTTTACAAACGAAACGTTGGAATCATTTAATGAGTTGTTATAAATGAAATGTTTATTTAAAAATTTAAATTTGCTTGTAATTTTTGGGACGTTACATCACGAGACACCATTAAAGGAATCAAAGATGAGAACTTCTCAAGTGTAGCACTCAACCTGTAGATTAAAATAATTTGGATGGTTAAATGATAGATTGATATTTGATCAAATGTAACTAAACGACAAAGTATACAAATGCAGTTGATCTAAAAGAAACATGATCGGGAGTAAACAATGAGATGGAAATGGAACAGATTCGTCAGAACCAAAACTGTTGACAGGATGACAAGTGTAAGAACTTTTGGCATGTGTGTGGGTAACATCCATACCGTTTGACCATATTCCAAAACAGATCCTAATGCTCTCTAAAACACATCCAAACCGCCCTTTAAACAAGTGTAAACAACCCCTAACATGATCCCAAACAGGTCTAAACATTCCCCCAACTGACTTTAAACACTCCCCCAAATGACTCTAAACACGGCCCCAAAACTGTCACTCCAAAACAGCACCATCAGGGCTGCTGTTTTTCGATTCTGCCCCCCAAAGAACAACCTTGTAGTTGCTGTTTTGACCCACATAACAGTCCTTAGACTTTTGTCAACGATGTGGACTAAAATTGCTCCCAGCTGCTGATTTATGGACTAAAAAAACAAGATCTAAGTTGTCGCTACCCATCGATAATAGCAGCTAAGGTCAAGGCTACACACTTGGTACAGGATTAAATGATGTAGAATGAAGGGATAAGCCGCAGAAAAATCGTTTTATGATGCTCTTGTGGTAAATGAACCTCCTTTCTATAGTGTCCATCCTAAAGATAACAAGGATGAGAATTCCATAGATACAAGTGGTTAAGTACTTAAGCTTGATGAGGAACGGCTCCAAATTGCTAGAAGGGGGCACATATTTCCACGAACAATTGAATATATCTTATATGTGACAAAATGACATGAAGAAACCCACCTACAACAAAATTTTGATTTCACAAAATCCAATCAATAGTATTTCATATTTTCATTCCAAATTCTCTCCAAAAAGATAACACTATTTTTACAGGTTAGACTATGCCAACCACCAAACTTAGTAGTTAGCACCATTCTTTTTATGGAACAGGTAGAGTTGATGCACACTCTCTTACAGAATTGAAAATGTGGCAACTTTAAAATGGCATTATATCTACAGATCGGCTAGCTGTGAAAACAAGTTAATAGGAGATAAATGATAAGCAATAGGATTCCAACTAAAACAAAAGCAAGAAGAAAACTTTCTCATACCTGAACCAATTGGATTTAAGATGAAAAGAATGCATGGTATAATTAATGATTATAAACAGCCTGAACCAAATGACCAGCCCTTTTCTGCAAGGAACGTATATAAAATGGGAAATCAATTCAAGAGGAAATAACAAACAATGAAATTCAACCATTTGTGGCTTATTAAAAAACCTCAAACTGAAATTCAACCATTTGTGGCTTATTAAAAAACCTCAAACTGAAATTCAACTTGAAAAATGCTTACATGTGGACCTTTGTTATTTGTGTTCTATTAGGAAGTGTTGTTGGAACTTTAATGGGGCTCAGGTATTAATTGTGTACATACTGATTGTAACACATGTTATTTTAGGACTACAAATTTGAGTCTGATACTCTAGACAAAAGATACATCTAAGCAACTTCTCACCACCAATCCAGATGCAATCTGAATCTGGGCAGAACCAAATATTTACAAAATTAAATTCTTAAAACACGAAACATTTGCAATTTTCAACATTTGTTCTTAAAATTGTAGACTACCTTAACAGATGCATTTCTTAAAAACACTAAATATGATGTATACACTGATTGACTACCTTAACAGATGCATTTCTTAGATAAAAACGAAACCTTAACAGATGCATTTCTTAGAAACACTAAATACGATGTATACACTGATTGAGTAAAAAAGTTGACATGATCACAGCTGATGCGAACATAGATAAAAAACGAAAATAAGTGTAAGATAAAAACGAAATTAAATGTAAGAAACAAACATTCCCCATTTCTCTAATCTAGATTCATTTACACCCAATTTTTGACCAAAAACAAACATCCCCCAAATTTTGACATCCAATTTGTTTAATGTAAATCCCAATTTTTGACATCCAAAATTTGTAAAAGAAAACAGAAAAATCGAAGAAGCTGTGGAAATATAAACATCGAGACTAAATTAGAGAATCATACCTCAGAGAAATTTCTAGGGTTTTGAAGAAGGTGTGGAGAAATTGTGATTCACCAGGGGCAGATTTATACGGGAGAAATCAAAGCATACCTGAGAGAAATTTGGGAGGTCGCTGTGTAGAGGTCGTCGTCTCGGGAGCAAGCGGGAGAAACTTGATATCAGATCTTCCATTTTGGCGATTAAAGAGCGTGTAGCAAGAAAGAAACAGGAATAAAGCATTGTTGGAAGCTTACCACACAGGTTTGAGATAGAGAGAAGACGTGGTTTTGCCATGAGAAGGGATCGATGTGAAAAAGCAAGGGTTTCAGTTTCTCTGTTTGTTATTGACTGGTCTGAGAAGGAGAAGGGATCGATGTGTTTTAAGTTGTTGTACATTGTGCTCTTTAACTTGTAATTAAGAGTTTTTCTGATTTTATGCACAAAATACTTGTACACCATGCATGAAAATTTGTCTTTAAGAGTTTTGACCAAAACCAATATTAAGGTAGTAATAGATATATATATACACACACGGAACCATATCCTTTCAATGTTCATCTCTAGGTGAAAATTTCAACCATTAATAAGTTGTTAAAGAAATTGAAAAACGCTTTGAAATATTAAGTAAAAAGCCTGGGAAAATTGTGAGAACGTTTAAAAGTTCATTTTCCTAAAGTTGTATTTTGACCCTTATTTACCTTGGTATCACGAAATTAACTCCAAAATATTCTCAAATTTTCCATGCTTTGATTCCGGCAAAAGCGATCCATTTTAAAATTAGAGAATAAAAACTGCTCCTACATTAAATTCGATAATGATTCCCTATTAAATGAAAATGAGCTATGGAATAGTTAGTGGGCAGATAACCGCACAACATTTAAAATTCCACTTAGAACAAGCATAAGCTCGATTTTCCCAAGAAGGGTGTTTAACAGACACAAATACAGTAGGTAATAAACTTAGATGAAAAATTGGTTTCAATATTAATGAACAAATGATAACTTATATACAATTATGTACTTGTATACTAAAAAAGAAAACTATATCTGGTATCTTCAACAAAAAGGCTCTGGTCGTAGTGGCATAATGACTATGGTACTGATACTCTGTGGCTCTTCTATTTGAAATTGTGATGTTGGCGTTGTTTTGCTACATACCCACCTGACAAAATCTTTTGACATGTTTCTTTGAGGGAGTGGCGACAAGTTGGGCACGATGAGTGTGAACTCAACCACTTGTCGATGCATCGCACATGGAATCCATGGTTGCATTTTGGTAGAATTTTGACAAGTTCTTCGGGGACAAACTCACTTAAGCATATCACACATTCCTTGTTCAATCCAGGTAATTTAAGTCCTTCCCAATAGCGGACAGTTGGGAAGCTCTTCAATGCCTTTTTCTTAATTCCGGTATTGGCTGACGACGTGGATGGTGTGCTTTCTGAGCCAGTCATGGATTCAGAGTTAACCAAACTAGTGCACCTTAATACACACCTGATTATAAAATTCAATACTAACGAACAAATAATAGAACATAGAAGCACTGATAGGACTATCACCATATTGGCATCGAAGCTTTTGTTTTCGGTATGTTGACTCGGTGTTGGTGAAGTTGCTATCTCTTCGACTCCTGTGTGCATCGCCGTTGCTACGTGTTGGTATATAGGAGCATGAAGTAGAAGCTTTCTTGATTGAAAATGGCCCAAATTGCCTTGAAAGAGCATCATGAAACTAGTCAACATGTTTACTTGTTTGTGGTATAGATCTTGTTTTGGTTTTAAATGTAGGCTTCGAAGGTAATGTTATATATAGTGGGAATAAAGTGAACACAAATAATTAAAGCCCATTAATTTCATCTCCACTTTGGCATATTGATTGTATGAAATATAAATAAATCAGATGTTTTAGAGAAAGAAAGACCCCACATTTCTGTTATATATAATATATAGATAATACATATCTGATTTTTGCGCTGGAACTTTATCTCTTATTTATCAATCAATTTGGATCTTCCACCAAGTATTGTATGTTGCTAATGGACACTCTATTCAAATGGATCACACCCACTTACTCTATTCACATACCTTGAATCTTAACTCATGACCCCATTTTCAAGCAATGTATTTATCGGGATACTTAATTATTACGGATTTCTTTTGTAACCATTTGACTTGAAACTTTGAATCAAAACAATCACCATACGTGAAAGAAACCCATACAAATGCATTGTATTTGCATAAGACGAACGTTTATACCCATTATATAATATTTAGGGGCTGTTTACCAAAAATTTCATTAAGTCCTGTATGGATAAATGTGTCTGTCTGGTTAAATGTTTCTGTCTGGATAAATTGTTGCTGTTGTTTACTTTTTTATCTGAATCAACAGTCTTAATAGCAGAAATGACCGATTTACCCCTAAGTATGAATTATAAGCTGTTTTATATATTCTGTTTATTTTTTAAGCCAAATTATATATTTGAAACACAAAATTATTTAATCATCAAAATATAAATTCATAAATTCATTGATATAATCCAAAAATCAAAACATTAAATTCATAAATTCATTGATATAATCCAAAAATCAATTCATAAATTCACCGGTTTGTTCCATACGTAAAAACACATATAATCACACCATTTTGAGCAGAAAAAAAACACATAAAAAATAGAACAACAGCAGCAATACTCAACAAAAAATTGAACAATACTCACCAAAAAATTAAACAACAGCAGCAATACTCAACAAAAAAATTGAACAATACTCACAAAAAAATTGAACAATACTCACAAAAAATTAAGCAATCAGCAGCAATAATCACTTGAACAACAGCAGCAAAAAATTAAGCAATCAACAGCAAAAAATTAAGCAATCAGCAGCAAAAATTAACCTTCGCCGGAGGAGAAGTCGATGTCGATGTCGATGTCGCCGGAGGAGAAGAAGTTGTCGCCGCTGGAAATGCTGTTGTCGCCGTCGGAGATGCTGTTGTCGCCGTCGGAGATGCTGTTGTCGCCGTCGATAGAGAGAAGAGAGGAGAAGTCGCCGATCGCCGCTGGAGATGCTGTTGTCGCCGGCGATATCGAGAGGGGAAAGATCAGAGAGGGGAAAGATAGAGAGGAGAGGCGCTAGGGTTCTTTTTAGGGTGTTCACGTTTCTTTTTTTTTGTAAGGGTATATTTGTCCAATTTTCGTCTGAATGGGGACAACACCCAAAATTGAACTGTGCGAATAAGCCACCTACTGTATCATTAAGTCACAAGTAAACACTTTATTTTGTCTGCGCGAATAAGCCAGATTCTTTATTAAGCCCAATAAGTCACAAGTAAACAGGCCCTTAGCTTTACAAAAATGATTATTTTTGGCAAAATCTTTTATATACGGCAAATGAAACAAAGAAACTGACACACCCTCTTCACCTTTGGTGATGTTTGAATCCATGACCTACTACAAGACCAATGGCTCCGATACCGCTAGCCCAAAGGCCCTTTGATATTTTTGGGCAAAATCTTGATCTACAAGGTTTACAAGTATAAGGTTTTAATGATAGTTTTTGACATAAATTGCAAATAGAATGGTTACAAAATAATTCACCCTTTTAAAAAGTATTGTACTTGGTCTTGTTTGTCATATAATTAAAAAAGAAAAACGGACACGTTATATCATACTCGGGAGAAGGGTTTAAACCTGTCATCTATCTCAATTAGTAAAACAGGTATTTTCGTGGAAACTCTCTACATGCAAAAAGAAAAGAAATGAGAACTACCATTTTTGGACCAAAAATGATAGGGTTAAGTCGTTTCGCCAAGTTAATGACGAAGAAAATTGAGTAATTGATAGTTTAAACCATCGTAGTTGACATTTTGTTAAAAACCGAATATACTTGTGAAATGTAAAATAGAACACCCAAATTTATCGCAAATCCTTGTTTTGGACAAAGTTTAGTATCTTAACTTCCTACATCAAATTATTGGTAGGCAACACACCTCAATCCAACCATGCTAATAGGCAACTTGTTTAAATTGTTGGTTTTTCCATCTTATATTCTAATTATAGTATACATGTAAAGAATATCTATCTTAGCTAGGGCCCTTGCAATTAAAGGCCCCGTGCGGCAGTAGTACCACCTGCACACCCCAGCCCAGCGCCGTCCCTGCAGCTAGCATGAATGAGCCGACTTGGTTAACTACATTCTAATTCCAGACCGACTTGCAACCGGAGTTCCATTAGCATGCAGATTGTATTCACACCTAGCCACTAGCAACCAACCATACGAAAATATCTTGTAAAGTTAACCCAATAACATCATAATAGAGGTAAAAACAAATAGTTAAAATTGAAGCTACAGTTAATAACTCAGGGAAATTTCACCCAACAAAATATCCCTTAGTAATTTGTCACTAATTTGAATAATCGACCAACAATTTTTATGATCATTTTGTGACGAATCACCTTTTTAGTGACAAATTTCTCAGTAGATATAAGTCTTCCATTTAGTAGTAATATTGTGTTAATGATATATATGATCCTATGTTTAAAAGGACCTTTTTATATCCATATCTATATATTGTTCTAATTAATAGAATATAATCAAATTTTAATTATACAATTCCAAAAAGAAAACCTTATCTAGAAATCTTAGAAGATAACCCCCTCTTGTGGTCGAAAATTAAAGGATGTTTTGCACTTATCGAAATTAAAGATCTCTTGATTAATGTTGGCATTATGCGCAACTTCACCTAGAAAACCAAACCTTTCTACCTTTCTGCTTTAAAAAACATTAAACAAATACTCAAATAATTTTTTAATAATTATAAGTAAAAATTTAATCAAGCAACCATATTGATATACATTCATAAGCAAAATAAACGTACCCAATAAATGGCCTTCGAAAGTTGAGTTTGGAGGGTGTCGAATGTACTCAAATCCGGCCTTCACCCATATTAAGATCAGATCCATGTGGTTTTTGTAGGTGTAACTTTAAACACCGCATCAGATTTGGATCAACCAATCGTAATCTTACTTATATACATACATATATATATATATATATATATATATATATATATATATATATATATATATATATATATATTACTAACCTGTAACAGTAACAGATGTGGTGTTGTTGTGTTGTTCCATTCTCTTCTTCAAGATCAACACTTCAATTCTCAACCATGATGGGACTGGTAAGGTATGAGAGAAATGTTGTGTTCTTGTTGGGGAATGAAACAAGACTTTTAATGCCATATATATACACACGTATATCACAAGTTGGTTATGTCAGTTTCTTCCATCAAGAAACTGTCATATAACTGTCAACCAGTTAATAATCATTATAGCATTCCCTAAATTAATCTATACATAATTTCAACATTAAATTTAGATCAATTGCATTAGCTAAAGTAACCTAAATATATTAATAAGCATTTAACTAAATCACTGACAATATAATAAATCTTAGTGGTTGATATATGTATGCATAGATATATATATCTTGTTCTATTAATGTACTAACAATCTCCCACTGAACAAGATATATCACAAAAATAACTTAACATCTAACCACTCTAAAGTGTGCACAAGATTTATCATTCATCACTTGATCCTTCAAAGTTCTGCCAGTCAAATTTACCGTATCAGACTATAAAAGTTTACTGCCCAATAATATTGTACAGACTTCTATAATCATGATAATGCAAATACAACCACATGAACTACCTCAAATGTATAGTATTTCATACTCAAACAACTAATGTTGTTATCAACAATCTTTAAGTATTAGAGTATCTAAATCTTGAAGATATATGTACAATTTCTTAAATTCAAAACAATTACTGATCAGTATCCTAATTTGTACAAACTTTATGTAATGAATTTAATAACATTATCATGTACATAGACTTATATTATTACTAATAAATAGATAAAAGCATTCATTACACCATTATCTTATAGTAATACCTTAATCACCAATACAATTTGAAATTCCCATGTTTCTGACATGTTTCTTGAAACATTCTACTGGTAGAGCTTTTGTTAATGGATCAGCCAATT
Organism: Saussurea involucrata; assembly: GCA_033807775.1. Taxonomy (NCBI): domain Eukaryota; kingdom Viridiplantae; phylum Streptophyta; class Magnoliopsida; order Asterales; family Asteraceae; genus Saussurea; species Saussurea involucrata. The sequence goes on from CM066316.1 coordinate 33,774,663, forward strand.
GTTCCTTTGTACCAATCTTTAACACCTCTACTTCTTTATCTCTGACATTTTCTCTTACAGAAAAGTACTTCACATCTATGTTTCTAGAACCGGTACTCCTTTTGTTGTTCTTTGTGAAGAAAACAGCAGCAACATTGTCACAGTAGATAGTCAATGGCCTTTCAACTGAATCCACAATTTTTAAACCAACAACAAAATTTCTGAGCCAAATAGCATGAGATGTAGCATCATATATTTATTGGATACTAACTTATTAATCCATAATTAGTGTTTGTATAAATTAAGGGTCTAGTTGATAGATTAATCTCAATTATGTTTAATTGTATGTAAATATACATATATATAGTTTATGTATAGGTAGTTACTTATGTAAAGTTGTGACTGTTCATGAAACAACACAACTATAGCCGAACTATTGCGATGGTTCAAAGGCACCCTTTCGGTGTCTATAAAATATGTATCAAGTATTCACAAATAAAAGTGTGGATGATTGTTTATCAATAAAGATTAGTTTGATTACTATTGTTATTCAATCATTCATAGATATAGAGATCCGATCAGTGGGATCCAATAGTGGTATCAGAGCCAAAGGAATGATACAGAGAAGAGAGAAAGAAGGAATTGATCGGGATTAGATCAATAGGGAAAATCGATTAAGAGAAGAACCGATCGGGATTAGATCGTTCTTCAGAACGGGTTAGAGAAACCCTAGTTCGATTCAGAAAAATCGAATAAAGAGAGAGATAGACACGATTAGAGAAAGGGTTAGAGAAACCCTAGTTCGATTCAGAAAAATCGAATAGAGAGAGAGATAGACACGATTCGATTAAGTGAAAATCGAATCAGAGAAAAAAAAACATACCGGTTGTGCGAAGGAGAAACCGCCGCTGTATAGTTTCCGGAGAAGAAGAGATACACCACCACCGCCGCCGTCGCTTGAAAATAAACCATCGATCAAAAGGCACGCCGGCGAAGATTTGAACGGAGAAGAAGAAGGGTTCGAAGACCCTGTTCCTGATTCACACGATACACACACAAAAGATAAAGGATATGACGGGAGATAAAAAAGAAAACAACAATGTTGTTTATAGAGAAGTCGCCACACCACTATCATCATATCAATGCCCAGTTCTAAATAAAACGAACTATACATTATGGGCATTAAGGATGAAGAAGATACTAGTGGCAAATGGAGTATGGGATTTAGTAGAAGGAACAAGTACATCAAAAGAGATTGATGTAAAAAAGGATAGTTCTGCATCAGCATACCTATTTCAAGGGTTACTAGAAGATTTGCAAATGCAAGTCGCGGGATGTGAAACAGCAAAAGAAATTTGGAACTCTCTAAAGTCCAGATTTATTGGGACAGAAGATGTACAACAGGCACACTCGCAACAACTTAAATCAGAATTCGAGAGACTTGTAATGAAAGAAGATGAATCAATAGATTCATATGCCGAGAAGTTGATGAGTATTATTACAAAGGCTGCCACATATGGATTAACGTTTGATGAGCAAACAAAAGTACGGAAAGTACTTAATGCAGTACCAGATAAATTTATACCAGTAGTAGCAACCATTGAAATGATTGTTGATTTTAAGACTGTAAAGTTGGAGGAGATTATCGGGAAACTTAAGACCTATGAAGAAAGGATCAAGTTTAGAAAAGGAAATCAGGAAGATAATAGTGAGAAGTTGTTGTTCACACGTCGAGGGAATGACATAAATTATGAACACAACTATGGAAATGGTAGACGAGGAGGTGGTAATCAGACACGAGGAAGAGGCCGAGGAAGATTTACAAGAGATAGTAAGAATGAAGATAGTTATGATAGAAGAAGGAAAAACCCTGGAGATCAAAACTACCATAGAAGAGATATTAGAGAAATAGAATGTTATAATTGTCATGAGTTTGGACACTATGCTGCAGATTGTCCAAAACCAGACCATAGAAAAGAAATATCAAACCTTGTAGAAGAAGATTTAGAACCAACGTTGTTAATGGCTATGAGCAAGGATGAAAACGAGATGGCATCTTTAGAAGAAGAACCAAGATGGAATGGAATTGTCATTGAGAAGGATGAAATTCCAAAAGACAAGTTAGAAGACATGAGGTCAAAATTGGAAATTGATTTGAGGAGTAAACTAGAGTTTTGGAAGTTAGAAATACTTCAAGACATAGAAATGGAGAAACATGTCACACCCCGCTAAAGCGGAAACACGGGATGTCACAGTTAATGTTTCAAAAGCAATAGGTAGAAGACAACACCAACTCATCACATCAAAATAGTACCAATACAACGAGTTTTAAAAGAAAATACAACTTGTCCATAAAAACGTAAAGTACAATGACATGATGAAATAATTTGATGACGCTAAAGTGATGCCTTCTAAAGTGCGTCCTTACTTGCTATTTCCTGAAAAGCAGGTAAAAGAGAGTGTCAACTAAAAATAGTTGGTGAGTTCATAGGTGTTGGTATACGCAAAAATGTAGTATAAGTTGTACGATATTGTTTTGTAACGCATGCTCATGGTATATATAAAAAAAATGTAATGTAATGTGTAATGCCTCAGAGGTAGCAAACTAAGCCATTACTAAGCCTCATGACCTTGTATTCATTTGCCCCGAGTCATCATGTCCTATCATTAACATGGCAGTGTAGTAATTAATGCACACTGTTTTTATCGTAGGTGGGTGGTCAACCAAATAACGTTATCCATAATTACCATGGCTCACACGCATGTGAGTTAATAAGTAATGTTAAGAGTGTTGGGGACTTTTTGTATATGATAGTTGCAAACTTAGAAGCTTTCACATGTGCATATGTACCATAAAGAGCGTTAATCATGCGTAAAAGTTCGGAAATAAAACAATTTATTTCGAATAAAGTTTTGAATCATGTTCTTCACCCCAAAATATGTAAAACAGTAAAAAGGGTTACGAAGACTGATAATGTTGAAATAATAGTAACATGCTTTTCACCCCAAAATGTATAAAACAGTAAAAAGGGGCTATGAATACTCACGGTGGTTTGCGTAGGTGTTTCCCGAATGCGTAATGTGATTCCGAAATGAGATCCTACTTCGATCCTACGAATGTAAGGACACTAGTAAGATTCTAGGTTCTAGACTTTGTCACTTAAATCTCCATCTCATCATAAAATGCCTTTGTTGTTAAATTTGTATGTTGTTAAATGTTCTTTAATAGTTCATACTTAGAAAGAACGTTACATGTGATGGTTTTAAAATTACCGAAGTGTTGTAGAGGTAATAACGAAAATAAATGTTTTAGGTCCATATGTAAATATGGTTTGGTGTTAGGTCATGTGTATTATGTATGTATGTACCACAATTCCATCATAAAAGATAAGAAAAGTTAGTAGTTAGATGTTAGATGTTAGATGTTAGATGCGTAAATGAAATGCGTAAATAAATACGTATAGGTATATTCCACAATTCCACCATGCAAATGGTGAAACGGGTAGAGTTAGATTAGTAATTATGTCTAAGTAATATATGTATAATATACCACAATTTCATCACCAAAGGTGAGGAAAAGGATCAAGAGATAGCATATAGCTAGTATACAATATAGTTGTTAGTAGTTAGAATTTGTTAGTCACTTTCGGTTACTGTTTGGATAACTTCCAGAGATTGTTAGGTTCTGATATTTTGTAGTCGGGTACTTCCATGTGTTAGGAAACTTTTGAAATAAGATTCATGATTTTTGGATCAACATAAGTACATAAAATAACACTTGACAAAAACAGTGACAGAAACACGTAGCTGTTGCACACTGTTTTTGTAAAAACTGTTTGAGGGTTCAAAACTTAATATTTTTCGGTGATTCCAGTGGGGTTTGATTCCCAACTCATAAAAGTAAATTCCAGAAAAAGAATCACTGTATTTGGACCATTTTTGAGAGAGATAAGGGCATGCAAAGTCAGTAGAAATTTCTGACAGCAAGCTGATGAAAAAGGTCTTTTATATAAAAGCTATTTTCTAATTGGTTCTTCAAAAGATTTTGTTCTTTTTGTCAAGACACGATTTTTACTCAACTAAATCACATATTTTCAGATGAAATCTTTGCTTTTTAATCATCCCAAGCAACATGCAAGGAACTTTAGAAAATCATCTTGCCAAAATACTTTCAAAACTTGTTGTTTTTGAGCTTTTGTAAACACATGCATACCAAACATTCTTAGGTCACTAATATGGGTTTGATTATGGATTCATCACCCTTTTTTAATGACATGCAAGATGTCATGGTGATAGATCTACAAACATTAGTTTACCAAGAGTTGGATTTAGCAAGAAAAAGATGAAAACTTAGAGTTTTTAGAAGTTGAACTTTGAAAGAGAAGAGAAAGTTGTAGGAGGATGATTAAAGGAAGTTACAAAAATGTTTTTACCTTGGTTTCTTGAAGATATGTGGCTGATCTTGGAAGCCTTGGAGAAGAGAATTCTTGAGAGAATATGGAGGTTTTGAGAGAAGAGTTTGTGAAATGAGTGAAGAGTGAAAATGGAGAGGGAGAGGGGGTATTTATGGAGTGAGAAAGAGGGGTTAGGGTGGTGATGGTGGTGTGTGGCCGGTTTTGGGAAGAGGGGAAAGGAGTGTGTGGAGTGTGGTTTTGTATAAAATGATTGTGTTTGTATTTAAATTAAATTTTTATTTAAATCTTTTAATTAATTGAATTATTAGATATTCTTAATTAATTGTTATTGATAATAATACTAGTTTAATTTGCTAGTATTTATTTTGTATATATATATATATATATATATTTTAGTGTATACATGTTTTTAGTTGGCATTTTATGAGATGTATGGATAATTTCCTAAATTGAGGGATTTTAGACTGGATTTCTAAATTTTCCCTACTGTGTCGGGTTTACTGCTAAAACTAGACAGTGTGACATAGAATAACTGTATCTGACATAATTAGTGCAGTTCTAACCTGAACGCGATTTTGACGGTTGTCACAGTCTCCCCCGGTTAAAAGAATTTCGTCCCGAAATTCAAGAACTTTCGTCCGTAACCGGTTGTTTAGCAAATAAGTGAGGATACTTATGTTTCATGTAATCCTCTCGTTCCCATGTGTACTCAGGTCCACGCCTTGTGTTCCAGTGAACTTTCACTATTGGAATCTTGCTTTGCCTAAGACGCTTGACCTCTCGGTCAAGTATTTCGGTTGGTTTTTCTACCATGCACAGTTTCTCATTGATTTAGACTTCCTCCAAAGGTACGGTTATTTCCTCGTTGACTAGGCATTTCTTCAGATTGGATACGTGAAAGGTGTTGTGAATTGCACTTAGTTCCTTTGGCAATTCCAGCCTGTATGCTACTGGTCCGATTCTTTCGGTGATTTTGAAGGGTCCAATGTATCGAGGGCTCAACTTTCCTCGTTTTCCAAATCGGACGGTTCCCTTCCAAGGGGATACTTTCAGAAATACTCTATCTCCAATCTGAAACTCTAACGGTTTCCTACGGTTGTCAGCATAGCTCTTTTGACGATCTTGAGCTGCTTTGAGTCTATCCCTGATGATTGCGATCTTGTCGGTGGTTTCTTGCACAATGTCTGGACTAGACAATTGTCTATCTCCAATCTCCAACCAACAAAGAGGTGATCGACACTTGCGTCCATACAGTGCCTCATATTGCTCGTATACGTGACGGTTTTGTCTTTTCCTTCCTACTCAAGGCATCAGCCACTACGTTGGCTTTACCTGGATGATAACGAATATCACAATCGTAATCACTGAGTAGTTCTACCCATCTTCTTTGTCTCATGTTCAACATTTTCTGGTCTAGAATATGCTGAAGGCTTTTATGATCGGTGAAGATGGTACACTTGGTGCCGTATAAATAATGTCTCCAAATCTTTAGAGCAAAAACCACAACTCCGAGCTCTAAATCGTGTGTGGTATAGTTCTTCTCATGAACTTTCAGTTGTCGCGAAGCGTATGCTATCACCTTGTCCTTTTGCATTAATACGCAACCTAATCCTTGATGAGACGCGTCACAATATACCACAAAGTTATCGGTTCCTTCCGGTAACGCCAGAATTGGTGCATTGCACAACTTCTTCTTCAATAACTGAAAGGCCTTTTCTTGTGATTCTCCCCAAATAAATTTACTATCCTTTTGGGTCAGTGTTGTGAGTGGTTTAGCGATTTTGGAGAAATTTTCAATAAATCGCCTGTAATACCCTGCCAATCCCAGAATTTGACGAATTTCTGTTGGCGTTTTGGGAGCTTCCCATTTCTTAACGGCTTCTACTTTGGCTGGATCTACGTGAATTCCTTTTTCTCCAATTACGTGCCCAAGAAAGTGTACTTCTCTAATCCAAAATTCGCACTTAGAGAATTTGGCGTACAATTTCTGTTCCTTAAGGAGTTCTAGAATTACGCTTAAATGCTGCTCATGATCCTCCTTACTTCGAGAGTAAATCAGAATGTCATCTATAAACACTATCACAAACTTGTCAAGGTATGGTCGGCATACCCTGTTCATTAAATCCATGAATACTGCTGGAGCATTGGTTAAACCGAAAGGCATAACCAAAAACTCGTAGTGTCCATAACGGGTCCTAAAGGCTGTCTTAGGAATGTCCTCCTCTCGAACTCTTAATTGATGATAACCTGATCGAAGATCAATCTTAGAAAAATACGTTGCGCCTTGCAACTGGTCAAATAAATCGTCTATTCGAGGTAGAGGATATCGGTTCTTGATCGTTAACTTGTTCAATTCCCTATAGTCGATGCACATTCGAAACGATCCATCCTTTTTCTTAACGAACAGAACTGGAGCTCCCCAAGGTGAATAACTTGGTCTAATAAAGTCCTTGTCCAACAGTTCCTGAAGTTGGCTTGACAACTCTTGCATTTCGGTGGGTGCTAAGCGATAGGGTGCCTTAGCTATAGGTGCTGCTCCGGGTATAAGGTCAATTTGAAATTCAACTTGTCTAAACGGGGGCAGTCCAGGCAATTCGTCAGGAAACACTTCCGGGTGATCTTTTACCACGGGAATGTCTTGAATTCGCCTTTCCTTGGACTTCTTCTCGTCTATGAGTGCCAAAAATGCAATACATTTCTTCCTCAAATACTTACGAACCTTAATACTTGACACCAGCTCTACGCTTCTTCCAACTTTGTGTCCTTGTATTACTAGGGTTTCTCCGTCTTGCAAAGGTATTCTAACCGACTTATCAAAACAGCAAATCTCCGCTCGATTCTTAGATAACCAGCCCATGCCTATAACTATGTCAAAACTCCCCAATTCGATAGGAATAAGATCAACGCTAAACAATTTATCGGCTAGATTTAAAGTACAATCTAAGATTACATCCTTAGCCTCGAATTTGTGACCATTAGCAACCTCAATAACATAAGCATTCGACATTCTCCTAGATTCCAAGTTAATTAGTGGTCTAAACTCCAATGAAATAAAACTTCTATCCGCTCCAGTGTCAAATAATACTGATGCGTAGTGGTTGTTTATGAGAAACGTACCTGTCACCACATTAGGGTCGCGACGTGCTTCGTCAGCTCCAATGACAAATGCCCGTCCTCGAGCCTGTCCTCCTTGGTTTCCCTGATTGACTTGTCTCGCCTGATTCCCCTTGTAGTTATTGTTCGGTTTCCTTCCAAACTTTGGGCAGGTATTCCGGTAGTGATCCGGACTTCCACATTCATAACATGCCCTCCTTCCTTCTATAGGGCCCTTTCCGCTTTTACAGAACTTAGCGGGATGACCTAGCCGCTTACAGTTATCACAGAGGATGCAAGCTCCCTCGTGATGGTAGTTACACTTGTTGCACTTAGGGAGTGAACCCTTGTATTGCCCTGGGTCCTCTATGCTTACTCCGAAGTTTCTTGCAACGCTCCTATCCTTACCTGCACTACCAAAGGGTTTCTTTCCTGACTGATACTCTGGCTTCCTCTTATGGCTAGCACTACCAGATGATAGAGTTCCTGCTCTCACAACATCGTTCGTTAGGGTAGTTGCCATTGCTACAACCTCTTGAATTGTGGTCAATTTTGCCGAGGTAACCATTCCTCGAATTCCCGGTGCTAGTCCCCATAAGTATCGGTCAATTCTCTTACTCTCGGGAGTGACCATGTGAGGTACCAGTTTTGCAAGTTCGTGGAAACGAGCGGTGTATCGATCTATGTCAGCTCCGATCATAGTATGGTTCCAGAATTCAACTTCTAGCTTCTGGAGTTCACTCTTTGGGCAGTACTCCTCAATGAGCAACTCTTTGAATTCCTCCCATGTGAGCTTGTAGGCATCTTCCCTTCCACGGGTTTGAACCTGGATATTCCACCAAGTTAGTGCCCTACCTTGGAGTTGACATGTAGCATATTCCACCTTGCGGTCCTCCGAACACTTGCTAATATGGAGCACCGACTCCATGCTATCAATCCATGTAAGCAATCCTACGACGCCTTCCTTTCCATGGAATTCTTTGGGCTTACAAGACATAAAGGTCTTGTAGTTACATCCGGTGTCGTTATTTCCCGAGCTTCCTCCGCTACCTCCTTGATTCCTTGGGATTGCATTGAGGCCGGCGGTTACTTGTGAGACGATGTTAGGTATGGCTTCTTGAATGCGTTGTGCAATGATTCGTGTTATGTCGGGCGTTTGGTTTTCGGGGGTATCTTCCGTGTGACGTGTAGACCTTCTTGGAGGCATGATTCTAAAACATTTTTGTAAAAGAAATTTGTTTTAGTATAGTTTGTAAAGTCTTTGAATTCGTATTTTCAAAAAGTTTAAGATTAACAAGTTTTCATTCGGATATTGGAGCAATAAGTAAAGTGTAGAGTATTTAGACAATTTAACTAAAACTTCCCAAATATTTTCATTAATTTTTGGCGGTTTTACAAAATTTCCGGCGTGTATCATATACCGGTACAATTTTAAATGGAAGTACAACTTAAAATAAATGATAAGTAATAAAATATTTTCTCCAAAAGATCATTCCCCATGCCAAACCCGTTCATACTATGCCAAGTATGCTCCTAGCACGAGTAGAAACAACAACAACATTAGCACCATTCCTACAACCAAGCTTGTAGCTTGAGCCCTTGAAGCCATCTCTCTCGCCATTCTTGCACTATCTCTTGCTTGCGTCGACACGACGGTTAGTTGGTGCGTGAGTTCTACTAGCTCTGTTAGAACTTGGGCTTGATGAGTCACTCTGACTTGACATCCATGCAACTCGGTTGTCATGGCCCGAATGTGTTGATCCCTTGCTATTCCTAACTCAGTCAAGCGTCCAATCGGTACGCCGGGGGCAACCCTTGATGGTTCCGGCGCCTCGGGACGAGGAGTTGCTAGCGTGACTCTCCTAGGAATCGGAACACTTTTCCTAGCCGTTTGACGGATACGAAGTCCTCCGGACGACGGTTGTACGATTATTGGAGTGGGTCTTGGTAACACCGTGTTGGGTGAAACTCTCGGTCCATCGTATGGGTCTCGTTCGCTCGACACCTCGGGTTCCGAGTCCGTGCTATTGTAGGGGTCATCTTCTTGTCGGTTGCTAGACGGGATATCTTGCGATCGCCCCGTGTTGTGGCCCGATGCATTGGTTGAGTATGACGCGGGAGTGTAAGAAGGATTTGATGACGACGACATAGTGAAACTGAAGCAAAAGTGTACTTAGTAACCTATCGCATAAAGGATGTATCCTATCCTACGCCATGTCTATGTTCTAAGCATGCTCCTAACGAGTGTATGTAAAAATCGACATACTCCTACTATAACCATTTCTAGTCTCGCATTAACCTACCTTAATCAAACATAGGTGATCAGGCTATGTTTAATTGAAGTCTGTTAATGCCATTCTAGACTTAGTTATACTAGTAGTAAGTTTAAATGTTTTCATGTCAGTTTTTGGACAATTGGTTATAGTTGGGTTCTTCCGATGAAAGACCGATGTTCTCTATAACCTTTGGCTCTGATACCACTTCTGTCACACCCCGCTAAAGCGGAAACACGGGATGTCACAGTTAATGTTTCAAAAGCAATAGGTAGAAGACAACACCAACTCATCACATCAAAATAGTACCAATACAACGAGTTTTAAAAGAAAATACAACTTGTCCATAAAAACGTAAAGTACAATGACATGATGAAATAATTTGATGACGCTAAAGTGATGCCTTCTAAAGTGCGTCCTTACTTGCTATTTCCTGAAAAGCATGTAAAAGAGAGTGTCAACTAAAAATAGTTGGTGAGTTCATAGGTGTTGGTATACGCAAAAATGTAGTATAAGTTGTACGATATTGTTTTGTAACGCATGCTCATGGTATATATATAAAAAAATGTAATGTAATGTGTAATGCCTCAGAGGTAGCAAACTAAGCCATTACTAAGCCTCATGACCTTGTATTCATTTGCCCCGAGTCATCATGTCCTATCATTAACATGGCAGTGTAGTAATTAATGCACCCTGTTTTTATCGTAGGTGGGTGGTCAACCAAATAACGTTATCCATAATTACCATGGCTCACACGCATGTGAGTTAATAAGTAATGTTAAGAGTGTTGGGGACTTTTTGTATATGATAGTTGCAAACTTAGAAGCTTTCACATGTGCATATGTACCATAAAGAGCGTTAATCATGCGTAAAAGTTCGGAAATAAAACAATTTATTTCGAATAAAGTTTTGAATCATGTTCTTCACCCCAAAATATGTAAAACAGTAAAAAGGGTTACGAAGACTGATAATGTTGAAATGATAGTAACATGCTTTTCACCCCAAAATGTATAAAACAGTAAAAAGGGGCTATGAATACTCACGGTGGTTTGCGTAGGTGTTTCCCGAATGCGTAATGTGATTCCGAAATGAGATCCTACTTCGATCCTACGAATGTAAGGACACTAGTAAGATTCTAGGTTCTAGACTTTGTCACTTAAATCTCCATCTCATCATAAAATGCCTTTGTTGTTAAATTTGTATGTTGTTAAATGTTCTTTAATAGTTCATACTTAGAAAGAACGTTACATGTGATGGTTTTAAAATTACCGAAGTGTTGTAGAGGTAATAACGAAAATAAATGTTTTAGGTCCATATGTAAATATGGTTTGGTGTTAGGTCATGTGTATTATGTATGTATGTACCACAATTCCATCATAAAAGATAAGAAAAGTTAGTAGTTAGATGTTAGATGTTAGATGCGTAAATGAAATGCGTAAATAAATACGTATAGGTATATTCCACAATTCCACCATGCAAATGGTGAAACGGGTAGAGTTAGATTAGTAATTATGTCTAAGTAATATATGTATAATATACCACAATTTCATCACCAAAGGTGAGGAAAAGGATCAAGAGATAGCATATAGCTAGTATACAATATAGTTGTTAGTAGTTAGAATTTGTTAGTCACTTTCGGTTACTGTTTGGATAACTTCCAGAGATTGTTAGGTTCTGATATTTTGTAGTCGGGTACTTCCATGTGTTAGGAAACTTTTGACATAAGATTCATGATTTTTGGATCAACATAAGTACATAAAATAACACTTGACAAAAACAGTGACAGAAACACGTAGCTGTTGCACACTGTTTTTGTAAAAACTGTTTGAGGGTTCAAAACTTAATATTTTTCGGTGATTCCAGTGGGGTTTGATTCCCAACTCATAAAAGTAAATTCCAGAAAAAGAATCACTGTATTTGGACCATTTTTGAGAGAGATAAGGGCATGCAAAGTCAGTAGAAATTTCTGACAGCAAGCTGATGAAAAAGGTCTTTTATATAAAAGCTATTTTCTAATTGGTTCTTCAAAAGATTTTGTTCTTTTTGTCAAGACACGATTTTTACTCAACTAAATCACATATTTTCAGATGAAATCTTTGCTTTTTAATCATCCCAAGCAACATGCAAGGAACTTTAGAAAATCATCTTGCCAAAATACTTTCAAAACTTGTTGTTTTTGAGCTTTTGTAAACACATGCATACCAAACATTCTTAGGTCACTAATATGGGTTTGATTATGGATTCATCACCCTTTTTTAATGACATGCAAGATGTCATGGTGATAGATCTACAAACATTAGTTTACCAAGAGTTGGATTTAGCAAGAAAAAGATGAAAACTTAGAGTTTTTAGAAGTTGAACTTTGAAAGAGAAGAGAAAGTTGTAGGAGGATGATTAAAGGAAGTTACAAAAATGTTTTTACCTTGGTTTCTTGAAGATATGTGGCTGATCTTGGAAGCCTTGGAGAAGAGAATTCTTGAGAGAATATGGAGGTTTTGAGAGAAGAGTTTGTGAAATGAGTGAAGAGTGAAAATGGAGAGGGAGAGGGGGTATTTATGGAGTGAGAAAGAGGGGTTAGGGTGGTGATGGTGGTGTGTGGCCGGTTTTGGGAAGAGGGGAAAGGAGTGTGTGGAGTGTGGTTTTGTATAAAATGATTGTGTTTGTATTTAAATTAAATTTTTATTTAAATCTTTTAATTAATTGAATTATTAGATATTCTTAATTAATTGTTATTGATAATAATACTAGTTTAATTTGCTAGTATTTATTTTGTATATATATATATATATATTTTAGTGTATACATGTTTTTAGTTGGCATTTTATGAGATGTATGGATAATTTCCTAAATTGAGGGATTTTAGACTGGATTTCTAAATTTTCCCTACTGTGTCGGGTTTACTGCTAAAACTAGACAGTGTGACATAGAATAACTGTATCTGACATAATTAGTGCAGTTCTAACCTGAACGCGATTTTGACGGTTGTCACAAAACAAGAGTTTGAGAAGAAAATGAGAAATAGAGAGATAGCATTTGAGAAACAAATGCAGAGAAAGTTAGAGAACCTGGAGAAGTTGAGAAATTGCATAAGCAAAGAGATGAAAGAGTCAAAAGCAGAACAGTTTGAGAAAGAGAATCATGAAGTTGTTTTAGATAAGAAACATCAAGAAAATGAACCAAGCATTGACAAGGGAAAATGCAAGAAGCATCATGAAACACTATCAAGATTTCCAATGGAAAGCCAAGTTGAGAAAGACATAAAATCAAGCAACAAGAAAGTTGAACCAGAAGATCATGATACAAGTACTACAAACAAATCGTTGAAGATTCAAGATTGTGAAATGATACGAATGAAGAAAGATAGTGACAAAGCTGACAAAGATGATCGAGATGAGATTGAAGACAAGGAAGAAAGAAGTCAAATCAAAGAGGAAGTTCAGGACATAGTTCGTGTTAAAGACAAAGTCAAAGGAAGTGGAAACAAGCCAAAGTTCAGAGAGCAAGACCTGCTACAATCTGCCCAAGATAAAGATGATGAAGCTTGAAGATATCAAAGGCATGGATTAATAAATTAGGGGGGAGTATTGGATACTAACTTATTAATCCATAATTAGTGTTTGTATAAATTAAGGGTCTAGTTGATAGATTAATCTCAATTATGTTTAGTTGTATGTAAATATACATATATATAGTTTATGTATAGGTAGTTACTTATGTAAAGTTGTGACTGTTCATGAAACAACACAACTATAGCCGAACTATTGCGATGGTTCAAAGGCACCCTTTCGGTGTCTATAAATATGTATCAAGTATTCACAAATAAAAGTGTGGATGATTGTTTATCAATAAAGATTAGTTTGATTACTATTGTTATTCAATCATTCATAGATATAGAGATCCGATCAGTGGGATCCAACAATATTGCAATATATTCAGCTTGAAATGTGGAAGTTGCAGTTAATGGCTGTTTACTTGTCTTCCATGAAATTGCACCTCCTGCTATCCAGAAGTAGACTTTAAATCATCATAATCCTGCTTATAAGATGCATCAGTATAACAATCTATTTTCAGTTCTTGATCCTCTATTCTTTTGAAGGTCAACATATAACCTTTAGTCCCTCTTAGATATCTTAACACCTTCTTTCCTGCAATCCAATATGAATAACCAGCATTGGACTGAAATCTAGATAACATATTTACCGCAAAAGCTATGTCAGGCCTAGTACAGACATGTGCATACATTAAACTTCCCACTAACTTTGCATATGGTATTTTCTCCATTCCTTTCCTTTCTAAATTATTATCTGGGCACTGTCCTTTATGCAACTTATCTCCTTTTGAAATTGGAGATTCACCACTTCTGCAATTTTCCATACCAAAACTATTGAGCACCTTTTCAATATAATGCTTTTGTGATAACCCCAAAATACCACTGCTCCTGTCTCTTAAGATCTCGATACCCAACACATAGTGAGCTTCTCTCATATCCTTCATATCAAAACTCTTCATCAAAAAGGCTTTAGTAGTCTGTCATAAGTTCATACTATTGGTGGCTAATAAGATGTCATCCACATACAAAATTAAGAATATCAAACTACTCCCACTTGTCTTGCAATATATACATTCATCCAGTTTGTTTTCCTCAAAACCGAATGTAGTCATTACTTTGTCAAACTTCATATACCATTGTCTAGATGCTTGCTTCAAACCGTAAAGTGACTTCCTCAACCTACATACCTTGTTTTCTTCTTTTGCAAAGCCTTCACGTTGTAACATATAGATTTCTTCCTCCAATTCTCCGTTTAAAAATGAGGTCTTAACATCCATTTGGTGAAGTTCTAAGTTATAATGTGCCACCAAGGCCATGATGATTCTGAAAGCATCTTTAGTTGATACAGGTGAGAAGGTTTCATTATAGTTTACACCTTCTTGTTGATTATAACCTTTAGCGACTAACCTAGCTTTGTATCTCTCAATCTTTCCATTTGCATCTCGCTTGGTCTTAAAGACCCATTTGCAACCTATTGGCTTTATAGAGTATGATTTCTCAACTAGATCCCAAACTCCATTTTTAGACATGCTCATCAACTCATCCTTTATGGCTGTTCACAGATTCCATAGCCTCTTTGTAATTCCTTGGATCATCATCTTCTCCTAAATCAAACTCTATTTCTATTGAATATATGTAATAATCAGCGGGGATTGCTGGTCTATTATCTCTGGTGGATCTTCTAAGAGGTACCATATCTTGTACATGTTCTATTGGTGGATCTTCAGTTACATGTTCCATGTTTTCAACTACAGTATCGTTGACATCTTGTGTTGCAACATCAGGTTCTATTATAGGTAAGGGGTTAAATAATGTATCTCTATTTTCATGTTCGGTAACAATGGCTTGATCAAGATCAGGATATATAAACCATTTTTCCATATTTCTAGTGCCTGCCGAATCTACTGAATCTGTCAAAATTTCATTTTCATTGAATAACTCATCATAAAATACAGCCTTGTTTGTTTCAAATATTCTTTGACCTCTGTCAGAATTATAGAATTTGTATCCTTTGGACTTCTCGGAATAACCAATAAAATATGCTGATAAGGATCTTGAATCGAGCTTATCCAGTTTTTCCACATTATATTCTCTAGTTTCAGCTTTGCAACCCCATACATGTAAGTGGTTCAAACTTGGTTTATAACCATGCCAATGCTCAAATGGTGTACCTGTTACAGCCTTGGTAGGAGATCTGTTACTAATATAATTTGCAGTTCTTAAGGCTTCTCCCCATAAAAATTTTGACAGACCTGATCTTGCAAACATACTTCTGACCATGTTCATTAATGTCCTGTTCCTTCTTTCCGAAACACCATTCTGAGTAGGGGTGTAAGGTGTTGTGTATTGTGATTTAATACCACACTCTTCTAGATAAATAGCAAATGGTCCTTTATGTTGTCCCTTTTCTCAGTATTTTCCAAAGTACTCACCTCCTGTATCTGATCTGACAGTTTTAATGACCTTTTCGGTTTGTCTTTCTACCCCTGTCTTAAATTTTATGAAACAATCTAAGACTTGTGACTTTTCTGATATAAGATATATATAACAGAATCTTGAAAAGTCATCAATAAATGTGACGAAATACAAGTTCCCACATATGGTTTCAATTGGGAATGGTCCACACACATCAGTGTGTATAAGTTCAAGCTTGGATTCACTTCTTTTAGAGCTGAAACTTCTAGAATTAGTCATTTTTCCTTTTAAACAATCTATGCAAGTCTCAAAATCGGTGAAATCCAAAGTAGGCAGAATTTCTTGTTTAACTAACTCTTGTAATCTAGTTTTGGAAATATATCCTAGTCTTTTATGCCATAGAAAAGAGGAAAGATTTTGTTTAAATTTTCTTTTTGCCCCTGTTACTTTATTTACAGAATACACGTCTCTTTTAAAATTTTTGTGAATAATTTCATTTACACAATTAACATGCCAATACCCTTCTATTAAATCATCATTTCCAAAACAGAAGTCATCACTATAAAATAACATAGTATTTTTATTGGCATAAAAGCTTATATTGTTATCTAATAC
This sequence comes from Saussurea involucrata, assembly GCA_033807775.1. Taxonomy (NCBI): domain Eukaryota; kingdom Viridiplantae; phylum Streptophyta; class Magnoliopsida; order Asterales; family Asteraceae; genus Saussurea; species Saussurea involucrata. The sequence goes on from CM066316.1 coordinate 33,791,003, forward strand.
AAGCTGAGAACCTGATATAAGGTTTCTCCTTATTTTTGGAATACAGTACACGTTATTTAAAACAAGGACATAGTTTTTCCTAAACAAGAGTCTACATTCCCCCACAACTTGAACTTTCAATGCTTGACCATTCGCAGTACATATTCTAGATTCATGCAACCTTGGGATTGTTGTTCTTGATAATCCCTGTAGTGAATTCACAATATGTATTGGTGAAGTAGTGTCAAACCACCATGAATTGTCACTAAAGTTGTCTAAAGACTCTAAAGAAAAGAAATGACCAAATGTACCTTTCTTGTTGAGCCAATCCTTAAAACCTTCACAATCCCTTTTAAAGTGACCAATCTTCTTACAAAAGAAGAATTTCACTTCCTTTGGATTCTTAGGAGATTTTCCCTTCTTGAAGTCAGTATTTTCAGAAGTACCTGGTGTGCTTCCCTTGTGAAACTTACCAGAAAATTTCTTATTCTTAGATTTAGCCATGTAACTGACCATTACTGCCTTTCCTTTCTTCTGCACATCAGATTCTTCTTGGACACATATAGACATCAGTTCATCCAGACTCCACTTTTCCTTTTGAGTATTGTAAAGGCTTCTCAAGTGACTGTACTGATCAAGTAGAATGTTAGGGTCAATTATTGGTTGAATAGAAGTTCAAGGGCTAGCTTGTATTTCTTTATTTTGAGCCTTGTTAGTGAACGGGCCATGGGCTTGTTAACCACGGGCCCGACATATATAATGTTTTGTTTAGCCTTTGTTTTAGGCTAGTTGTCATTTTAGCTTTCCTACTCGTATTGTAAACTCTCTGAATTATTGAAAGCAAATTGGATGACCAATTGAAATCATAACACCTGTTATTATTCATTGATTTCATCATTGTTCGTTGCACGGATTTGGAACTCTCAATTGGTATCAGAGCTGATGGACAAATCGATTCAAAGTGTTCTTCTTGAATTCTGGTAAGATTTCTTGTTTTAGGCTGTGTTCTTGCTTAGAAATCTATATTTTGATTCGGTTGAAATTGATCGTTTTCGTTTATTGCATTCTGTTAGCATCATTCTTATAAGTGATTCTGCACGTTTTCGCAATCTAATTCGATCATCTGAGTGATGTTTTAAGCAAATTAAAGTTCAAAAGTTTTGGTTGTGTTCTTGCTAAAAATCGAATTTTTACCATCAAAACTTGTTGTTTTTGCTTCAAAATCGATTTGGGTATTGTTATTTTTGTGTTTGGTCGAGTTCCTAACCTTTCAGGAACGATTTTGAGCAACCCTAATCGATTTCCAATCGACTTGGAAACCACAGCTGCGCTTTTCGGATAACAGCCGTAGTTTCCGGACAATCATTCAATCTTTCCGGATACCACACACATTTTTCCGGGTAAGTACTTCTTTCCAATCTTTCCGGGTACAATTGTTCCGGAAACCCAAAGTTTCGGTAAAATATTTTATCCGAACACCTCAAAGTTTCCGGTAACCTATTAAAAGTGCAAAAGTTGAGAAGTGACAATGGGACAGAATTCAAGAATACAAGAATAGATGCCTATCTTTCAGAAGAAAGAATCTCCCAGAACTTCTCAGCTGCCAGAACTCCACAACAGAATGGTGTAGTGGAAAGGAAGAACAGAACTCTGGTAGAAGCCGCCAGAACCATGTTGGCCGGCTCTGTCCTTCCCATCAACTTCTGGGCAGAGGCAGTCTCAACAGCATGTTTCACCCAAAACAGAGATGTCATTGTAAAAAGATTTAAAAAGACTCCCTATGAACTCATCAACAACAGAAGGCCAAACGTAAAATTCTTTCACGTTTTTGGCTGCAAGTGCTACATCTTGAACGACAGAGAACAGTTGGGTAAATTCGACAAAAAGGCGGACGAAGGAATCTTTATTGGTTATTCCTTAACCTCTAAGGCCTACAGAGTCTACAACACCAGAACTCGTGTCATTCAAGAGAGCGTTAACGTGTCCTTTGATGAAAGTACATCAAGTGCCTCTGATCGCAAATCAACAGAGGGGACACAGACAGAACAGAAGAAGCCAAGTTCTTCAAAGACAAGGGAAGAAGACATCAATGTTGTGTTCGATGATTTCTTCGATGATGATATCTCGTCTATCAACATCAACAGAGGCGATCAAGCTCAAAATTCAACATAACAGAATTTGACAGGTACAACTCTTACTGGTCCCTCCAATACTTCACCATCTACTTCTCTGTCTACAGGTGTAATTCAGAGAAATGAGGAACCACAATCAAATATAAGAGAACCTGAAAATGAGCCATCATCACCTTTGCTGACCAATGTTGGGAGAGATTCCCTATTCGAAAGCTCACCTTCATAGAGCCCTGTTGGCAATTCACAGAGCAACGAGGCCACTCTCCAGAGCCCTGGTGCCAACCCACAGAGCCCTGGTGCCAACCCACAGAGCTCTGATGCTGAAGGTCACCTTTTTCCATCAGAAGCACGAACCCCTCCTATTGTTCATGCTACCAGGACAAGATGGAGAAAGGATCATCCCCATCATCAAATTATCGGTGCTGCTTAAGATGGTGTGAAAACAAGATCGGCCACAATCAATGAAGCTTTCTTCGTAAGCTTTTTAAGCATGATTGAGCCAAAGAAAATTTCTGAAGCCCTTGAAGACCTAAACTGGATCGAAGCTATGCAAGAAGAGCTTCTGAAATACGAAAGAAACAAAGTTTGGTCCTTGGTTCCACTTCCTGAAGGCAAAGCTGCCATTGGAACCAAGTGGTTGTTTAGGAATAAATAGGATGAAGATGTGATAATCATCAGAAACAAAGCCCGTCTGGTTGCAAAATGATACTACCAAGAAGAAGGTATCGACTATGACGAAACCTTTGCCCCTGTAGCTAGACTAGAATCCATCAAAATCTTCTTAGCCTATGCTGCTCACAAAGGCTTCAAGGTCTATCAGATGGATGTAAAGTCTACTTTTCCGAATGGCAAACTACAAGAGGAAGTTTATGTCCAGCAGCCGCCTGGTTTTGAATGTTCGGAGTTTCCAGACCACGTTTACAAGTTAGACAAAGCTCTATACGGCCTTAAACAAGCTCCCAAAGCCTGGTATGAAACTCTGTCCAATTTTCTGTTGACAAATCACTTCGAGAAAGGTAATGTCGATAAAACTCTATTCTTTAGAAGGTATAGGAATGATATACTTCTGGTACAAATATATGTTGATGACATTATTTTTGGGTCTACACAACAAGAGTACTGTGATAGGTTTGAGGATTTGATGAAAAGTGAATTCAAAATGAGCATGATGGGAGAACTTTCATTCTTCCTTGGTTTACAAGTAAAACAATCCATCCGAGGGACTTTTATAAGTCAGTCAAAATACATCTCTGATATTTTGAAAAAAATACAAGTTCAACAATTCAAATCCAATGAAAACTCCTATTGCCACTGTAGTTAAACTTGACTCTGACCTTAAGGGTGAACCAACAGATGTCAGGAACTACAGAGGCATGATAGGGTCACTTCTGTACTTAACTGCTAGCAGACCTGATATAATGTTTGCAACTTGTCTCTGTGCCAGATTTCAAGCAAATCCTAAAAAATCTCATTTGTCTGCTGTCAAACGCATATTTAAATATCTGAAAGGGACTCAATTTTTGGGTCTCTGGTATCCTCTTAATTCTGGTTTCGAGCTTGTAGCATATACAGACTCAGATTACGGAGGATGCAAGAATGACAGAAAGAGTACGTCTGGTAGCTGCCAATTACTTGGTGAAAAATTGGTGAGTTGGACATCTAAGAAACAGAATTGCGTATCAACTTCTATAGCAGAAGCAGAGTATGTTGCTGCTGCTAGTTGTTGCTCTCAAGTGATATGGATGAAAACCCAGCTCAAAGACTATGGCCTAGAATATGGAAAAATTCCAATTTTGTGTGACTCCAAGAGTGCCAAAGCAATCACAGCTAACCCATTTCAGCACTCCAAGACAAAGCATATCGATATAAGGTACCACTTCATAAAGGATCATGTTGAAAAAGGGACGATTGAAATGTACTTTGTTTCAACCGACTTCCAGCTTGCTGACTTGTTTACAAAAGCCCTTGATGAAAGGAGATTTAACTTCTTAATCAGCAAACTGGGTATGCTGAACATGTCCTCCTAACTCTGTTCAAACTCAACAGAGCCTCTGATGTTCCAACAGAGCTCTGTCAAAAAGTTAGGAAAGATAGTTCAACAGAGTCTCTGTCTTTCACCAAAACTCTGTCAAGCATATTTTTGTATATACCTTTTCTTGTAAAAAATTCTTTTTGTAAAAAGCTTCTCTTTCGCTCATATTTCAAGGGGGAGTTTATAAAGTTTTGCGCATGGTTTTAGGGGGAGTGAGTCAAATTTTTTTTAAAAATCAAAATGACTTCGCTTTCTGTTCTGAAAAGAAAAATCTTTTTGAAGAAAGAGGGAAAACCTGTTCTGATGAAAATCCTTTGATAACGTCAAGAACCTACCAGAACTCTGATATTTCACCAGAGCCTCTGTTGCTTTTCACCAGAACTCGGTGAAATTTCTAAAGTCAGTTCTGTTCTCGTTCTTTGGCCATTTCCTCATCAGATACAGAATTTTAAATGATTTTGGGTAAAGGTGAAACACCAAAGGAGACTTAAAAAAAAGGTCACTCGTCAGAGGCAAAACTTGCAAGGCTCCAACAGAGCTCTGTCGGTTTATGCCACGTCATCAGAAGTAACGTCATCAGAAGTACGGGTTATTTCTAAGCGTCAACCACTTGTCACCCACACATCTCAAACCGCGACGGTTTACTTGCATAAAAGTGGTCAGAACAAATCCACGTGGCACTCTCTAATTGAAAGCTAAACCACTAGCTGTCCCCACGATACACAATTCAAGCCACTCCACCGTCTGACACTCGAGTGCCTACAGTATCTACGACGATTACCCAGCCACAAGTTCTGACTATAAATATCCATAACCTTGATCCATTTCATTTCTAAACCTCCTAAACCTTTCACCTTTCCCTCTTTTATTCTAATCCTCAGTGTCCTTCAAGAAAACCCCAAACCTGCAACAATGGCGGAACCCCAAAACTCTGCTGATTCAAGCCGAATAGAACCCACTGATGATATCATTGTTCTTCCATACGACTTTGCTGACAACAACTACAGATTCGATCCCACTCCAGGACTCTATCTACCCATGTATCATGTCTTCATTGAGTTCTTTAGAAACTCTGATATCTTTAGAGCCCTAACAGAATTCGATGACCATCTTCCTGCGATCTATGTCCAACAATGGTGGACCACATGCCAATATATCGAAGAACAAGACAGGATAGTTGGGAGCGTCAACGCAAGTAATGGAGGAGCGGGAACAATCCGCATTAGAGCAAGTACCTTAAGAAGAATCTTCAGAATGAAAACCAAAAGACAGCTAGGAATAGACGCCTATGAGAAACCACCAAAAACAGCTGTCCTTCTTGATTTCATGAAGTTTTTGGGCTACAACAAGGATCTGAATAGAATAGGAGAGTTCAAGCGACAGAATCTACCCACTATGTGGAATTTCATGTTCTCCACCTTAAACAGAACCTTTACCAGCAAATCTGGTAGTCAAGACCAAGCCACAACGGAAATCCTACAAATCATGTATGGATTGTTCTTCAATCGAAACTTTGACTACGCCAGCATTCTCTACAACGATCTTCTCACGGCTGTTAACACAAAAACCTCATCCATCGCAAGAGGAGGAGTCGTTGGATCCCACAAGTTCTTGAAAATGATCAAGTTTCCACGCTTCATCAGTCTGGTGATCAGAAGAGCCTTCGACAGACTGGAACTAACTCATCAGGGTCGCTCCACACCTGTTTGGACGATGTCCAAATTCCTCCGCACCACTTCAGGCGAATATCCCTTCATAAGAAGAATTCCCGGTACAATGCTTGCCCTTATCACCCCTGACCATATCTCTATCCAGAACTATCAGAGTGCTGCTCAACCTCAAGAACCTGAGGTGAGAACCCCAGCATACTTAGGATCTGAGCCTTCCTTCGAGAGCTTGAGTGAGGAGATAGGAGAGGAAGTTAACAGACCAGAGGCAACCCGCAGTGGGGTCTTCCTCTAGAAGGGAGGAAGTAGAGGACAGAGCATCTCCTAGAGAGGCTGTCCATGAGGAAGTACAGGAAACACCAGAGGTAGAAACAATCTCTTCTGATAGTGGTGAGTGAGAGGAAAATATCAGAGAGAATCCTGAGAGTTCTACAGCCATAGGAGCCGAGGAAAATGTGAGAATAGAAAAAGAAGCTCAACAGAGCACATCTGAGGGTATCCTTAACCAAAATCCCAGTACTTCCACACAATCTAATCCTGGTGATCAAGACTAAAGGATTATTGAAACAGAGGTGCACACCTCGAACCCCAACCAGCCTATACCATCAGAGGCACCTCTTCATGCCTCTGATACGCACGAAGCCGGGGAAGCTATCTTTAGTAGTGATGTTCATTCGCCCCATAACATCAATAGGTCACCTCCACACGATGATGCCTCTGTGGCTCATATAGACAGGTCACAAAATAGACCAGAGATCTTTGTGATCTCACGTAGTATCCATAGTAGAACAAGGGAAGACATTGCTTGATCCAAATGCTTCTCATCACACCAGATTTCCTTCTTCAGAACCTGAGCTGGAAGAGGAAACTTTGGTCAGAACACCTGTAGTTGTTTCCCCTCAAAGGGAACATCAAGGATCAGGTGGAAGTCCTCCAAGAGCCAACATCAACACAACTCTTGACGGAGGTGCCTCTGAACTCGAGGCAGAATTGGATCCACGTGTTGGAACCAAGGACACCCCCGTTGACACTGTCACAAGAGCAGAGTTCGAAAGCTTCTGAGACAGTATCAACAACTCCTTGAATGAGTATAAACTTATCAATGAACAAAAGGAGGAGCTGATCCGTAAGGAAAATGCTTCTCTCAAGGAAGAACTGCTGAACATCTCGAACAAACATGCTGAGATAACTCAAAAATATGCCGAGGCTGAAGCACTCAGAACAGAGTCTGAACGGGTCAGAGGAGAAGAAATTGCAAAGCTGACAACAGAGATAGTCGAGCTAAGAACAGTCAGAACAGAGGAAACTACAAAGACTTCGACAGATCTTGCAGAGCTAAAGCGACTCATAACAGAGAATCACACAACGCAGATGAACAGAACCCTTCCATTCCCACAATCATCCTTTCGGAATCTAACGTCAGAACCTTGACAGATATAATTACCAACTCTGTTAAGGAATCCATAAAAGAAGCAACCACCTCATCTGCTACTCCACTCAACATCTCCAGCCCTAACCCAAATGAGCTACCCATGACAGTTGGCCAAATGGGAGACTTCAGAAAATCAATTCTTAGCCGAATGATGACGATCTCATCAAAATTTGTAATGAAAGCTAAGGCGACAGAACAACATGTGAAAGCGTCTCTTGATACTCACAAGGTCAACTTTGAGGCTCAAGTAGAAGAGATTAGAGGTGCTGCAACAGAGGTAGAAGATGTAATGACAAAGGCAGCCTCAAACTTTACTAATATTATTTTTCAGGATACCTCTACATCGAAAAGACCTGCAGAAGAAGCACCTACAGATGAACCTTCAAGCAAGAGACACAAAGCTGATCTGAGATTTGTTGTTCCGCCCTCACCAAAAGCTCGAATTGACGATTCTGGCGATGATGATGATTTCGAAGATGCTCAAGAAGGTCAATCAGACGATCAATTGGGTGAGTCCTCAGAACAACCAAAGGGGAGAAGGAGAAGGAAAAGGAGAAGGAAAAGGAAAAGGAGAAGGAGAAAGAAAAGGAGAAAGAGAAAGAGGTTGAAAAAGAGAAAGAAGCCAAGGGTAAAGGGAAAATCACAGAAGCAGCTGAGGCAGAGGCTACAGAAGGAGAAATGGGGATAACAGAGGAAATCATGACAAATATGACTGAAGTGGCATTTGACTACATGTTCAAGAACAGAATCATCAAACCAACAGAAGAGTCAACACGAGAACCACCAGAGATCATCTGCCTAGATACCCCTCCTACTTCTCCAAGAAAAGAACCAGAGAGGACATACCCATCCTCTGCTGAAGGACAAACAAGTCGAGCCCAACCTCAAGCTACTCAAAAATCTGCTCATATCGACACTCTTATGGCAGAAACCCATGATGACCTGATCTTACTTCACGCATACTGCTTGAACTTCTCAGAAAGATACACGCCGGCCAGAACTGCGCTACCAGAAGTCAGATTCGCTATGCAAGAGCACATCAATCTCAGAATACAGATTGATTATCAGCTAGGCATAGAGTTTGAAGTGGAGAAACTAGCGATTGCACCACCAAATGAAAACCTTGAGGGTTATGGCCATCACAGAACTGGAACCGTAGTAGAAGATCCTCCAGTCTTTGTCTGCCGACAGAAGGGCACAAAGAAGGCCATCAGAGCAGCTGAAGCCCACAAGTACTCGAGTGAGTCACTAGTATACCTCAAGAACATAATCCAAAATCTCCCAAGAAGTAAGTGTCTAGAAGAACAGCATAAACTCTTCATCGACCCGATTGATCTGATGCTGGACTTCCGTACTCTAATCAGAAGATTCGACAGAATTCTTAAGGGAGATAACTATGCATAAATGTACTACTTCTTACCATGCACTGTAATATCTTAGAAGAATAGTACAAAGGCTAACAGAGGTAAATATTCTCTGTTCTTTTTGTTTACATCTCTATTTCAAAATTTTTATTTTCAATACTTAGGGGGAGATTGTTAGCACCAAGTATCTGTAATGTAAAAGTATTGAAAATATTATCAAGTCAGAAGACCATCAGAGATGCAGCAGAAGACTTAGAAGAAAAAGCTTCAAGAAGAACAACAGAACTCAACAGAGTTCTGGTGAAACTAACAGAGCTCAACAGAGCTCTGTCAGAAGATCAACAGAAGAACTATTCACAACCGAAGACCAACAGAGCTCTGGTCTATGAGCTCTGTTGTAGTGAAGACCTCTATGATGCCTAAGTCTCGTAAGAAATCCCAAGTGTTAGACAAGTGTCCATACTTTCCACGTATGCCCTAAAATTAGGAGACACACTTTCCACATGTCATTCTAGGGTACGATAGTACACTGTCTTCACTTTATCAGGGCTATAAATAGAGAGGTAGTGGAACAAACAATTGTAAGCTTTGGGAAGAATAGTTTTCCACAATTGTTTAAGCACATACTGCATCAATCTCGAGCATTACCTCCGTACGATATTGTTCCCTGTGAGATTTCAGGATACACCATTGATCTTGTTCTTGGTGTTATCCATTATCAATATACGAGCAGCGTTTCTTATTTGATCTTGTTATCATTATCCTGTTCTATAATTGATTCTCACCATTACAATATCATTTACACAATCACTCACCTTAATGGGTTTATATTTAAATGATTCCGCTGTCTATATTACTACCATTAATGTGATACAATGTGAATCTGGGAACCTACAGTTCCCATTTTTCAATTTCTTTTATTTTCATTGGATCAACTTGAATGACTTTCTCTGAAACTACATGCCCAAGAAATTTTACTTCCCGTAGCCAGAACTCACATTTGGAAAATTTGGCATATAATTGTTCCTTTTTCAACAATTCAAGAATCAAACGAAGATGTTGTGCGTGCTCTTCTTCAGATCGGGAATAGATAAGAATATCATCGATAAATACAATAAAGAATTTATCGAGATATGGTTTGCATACCCGATTCATTAAATCAATAAAGGCAGCTGGGGTGTTCGTCGGCCCGAAAGGAATTACTAAGAATTCGTAGTGACCATATCTTGTACTAGAAGCAGTTATCAGAACGTCCTCTTCTTTAACCCTGTTGGTCCCGAAGGGTTATACAAGTTTGTAGAAGGGGGGGGGGGGGGGGGGGGTTGAATACAAACACACGATTTTTACTTTTCTAAATTATTTATTGATAAATCAAGACAATTTACAACTTGTTGCGGAACAAGATTAAGGACTAGTCCTAATCTAAACAAGTTAAGAACACTAAGTTTCTTGCACTAGAATAAGATAGAAAGGAGATAAGGAAATTACGAGTAATAACCTAACACACAGATAGAAAGAAGAAGATGGCCCGAGCATACTTCATTTCTGAAGTAGGGTTCTTCTTATATACTGCATGCACTTAATGCATGGCAATATTTCTTTACACGTGGAAGCAGCTGAGTGGTTGCATGTCATTGACCTTTGTAGACAACCTTAGTAGCCGCATGGTGCACAGTGTAGAATCAAAGTTTGTTGTACGATCATAGACAAAAGGGATGTCCATTCTGACATTTCGTACGGAGACGTGCAAGGGAGGTAAGACAATAGTACTTTGTAAGGAGACTTCATGGTCAGCTTTCGTTGAAACAGTTATTTATCAGCGAATGATAAAGTTCAACGATTGCTGAAGTCTTCTACTTGATACTTCACGTTGAGCGGACAAATCTTGGCTTCGCTGATATCCGCATCAGTTCATTAGTAGACTTGTCGCTGGTTCTTGAGCTTGATCTTCGACTTCAGCGTAGAACATATGTTGACGTGAAACTTGTCTTCAGGGATCATAAGTAAACAACTATAACATATCATCGATCATCACAAAAACTGAACATGCTTAGAGCTACTGGATGAACAGTGTTCGCTGTCTATTTAACTTAAAGAGCAAGAGTGACTATCAGTGGTACTGAAACAATCTTAGTACTTATCAGCGATAGTGAAACTCTAATACATATTGTTTACTTACAATTTTCACTAAGTGTTTAAGAGAGGGTCATTATCAAATCACTGAGGGTTTGGATCAACAATCTCCCCCTATTTGATTATGGCATAGCAACAAAGAAAATTGCTAAGTATGAAAACATAAGGATAAAAAGAACTCATAAAATATTTGTCCCTTTTACTGTTTTCTGGGATCTTTTCAGTGCTGATGGAGTAAAGTACATTCGCTGAAATGTTTCTTTAAACTTCATAAAGATTACAAAGAAAAGCGGAAATATTACAAGTACAACAAATAAAATTACAAGTACAAAAGATATAGACAGATAAAGATAGAAAGAATTACAAGGCGATCCTATCCGTCAAAAGGTTCTTCCTTGATGAGAACTTCATCGAGGGTCTTTGATGTGGGAATCATCCAGTCAGGGACCGTTACACCTTGATCCTTTTTGTTCTTTACTTCTTCAAAGATCAGGGGCTTGAGGTGACGTGCCTGAATGTCGCGTCTGACTTCACACCAGTATATTAGGTCTCTGAGCTGTTCGATGGGAGTGATTGGAAGCTCAGAGATGCGTTGAAAGTGTTGTCGTCCATAGCAGTCTAGAAAGAAGATGCCATAGGGTTCACTTCAGACTTTTCCAGGGATGAAAGTTTCACCAGGAGGCTGGGAGGTGTCAAGTACTAAGAGGTCAGGGAGTCACGACCAAGTACTTCTTCGCGTGAGAAACCTATACCTGTTTCATTTCGTATAGGAGGACCTAAGTCTAAGGTTTTCTTTTTCTTTGCATAGGCCATTCTCTGTTGAGGTGGAAGAAGGGTGGAAGGAGGAATATCCACAGCAGAAGAAACCAAGTCGATCTGAGAATTTAAATTTTTCTCGACATGGCTCTTGAACTTTGAGCAAGATCTCTGAATGGCTAATTTCACTTCCAACCATTCAGGGAAACCAAACTTCTTCAAAGTAGCAGCATAGAAGGTTTGCTTGGTTTTGTCTTCTCTGAATACGTCAACTTTAACAACAGGAACGTCTGCGAACAGTTTTCCTCTGATAAGTACCTTGATGATTTTGGATGGTCGAGATCGGTAGTTCAGCATTTCTTTACACCATTCCAAAGTCGAGTCAGATACCTTAGTCTTTTCTTCAATGATCCTTTGGGCATCATCCCATAACTGACGTTGGACATCAATGGGAGTTCTTTTCAGCGCGGGGTCTTTCACTGATTGTTGGACAAGCTGGATAGCGAGAGCCTTATCTTTTTCTTCAACTTCCTTCTTTTCGGCGAGTAATATTTCAGCTCTTAAATGATCCTCGTATTCTTTCCTTGATATCATGAACATTTTGGGAACAGGGATTTTGGAGCGAGGGAGGATGATTCGCTGATATTCGAGCTGTTTGATCATTGCATCTCTCTTTTCTTGATCCTCTTCACCTAGCTTTTGAGGAGCTAAGGAAGGTCTGTTTTTGTGAGAGAGCAACTATTCTTCAGGTTCATCAGTCTCAGAGGTTAAATCCAAGACCGGGATTATTTCTTCAGCGATTGGAGCTGGAATTATTGTTCATGCAGCAGTGGGGACTTCAGCTGGATCCTTAAACAGGGGAGAGGACTAGCTGAAACACATCGATTGTTTAAGTAAGAACATGGGAAGAAAGAGATAGAGAAAAGAATGTGGTTAAGTGTATAGAGGTTTTATGGAGAGGAGGATTGAGATTGAGAAGGGATAGAGGAGGGATGCAGTATAAGGGAATAGAAAATATCGTACCTGACAAGCTGGCTTAATCTGAAGGATAGCTAGATTTCCTTCTGCAGTGAGGCCTTTGTTTTTGCCTTGATCAGTTTCAGATGTTGCAGGCTTTGTATTCTCCCCTGATGGTTCGTTTATCGAAATCCCTTTCTCAAGGACCTTCTTGAGCTCAACGAAGAAGAAGTCATCATCATCATCATCATCGTCATCATCATCATCTTTAGGGGATGATGATGGTTCTTCATCATCAATATCGATGGGTTCTTCGTCTTCAGCTTCTTCTTCTTCTTCAGACTCGACCTCATCAGCGTCAGGTTTGGTTACGTCAGCATCAGCTTCAGTTCCCTTACCCTCTTCGAGTTGCACTTTCCTCAGACACAGAGGAAAGTTTCTCGGTTTCCTCAGGGTTTTCAACTTTCTGAGGTTATGAAGAAGAAGCAGCAACAACTTCAATTTTCTCCCCCTCAGCATTATGGGGAAGATCTTCAGCTTTCTTCTCACCCTCTTCCACATCATGATTGGGGGAGGAAACAAATTGTTCAGCAGCAGCAGTCATAGGATCACTGTCTTCTAGGCCAGTGTCTGGCATGAGGATTTCAACCACTGCTATTTTGTCTTCTAGGCCAGAAATCGCAGGGCTGATCTTTTGAAGAGTTTCTCTATTGGCCTGACTAAAGTGAGATTTTAGGGCATCCAGGCGATTGAGTATCTGCTGAAGTAGATCTTTGACCGTTGTGACCTCACCCTTAAGAGTACCAACCTCTGTCTTCAGTGATGTGACTTCATTGGACAGAGTGGTGAAGTTTATTGCGAGGGTGGTGTTGGTGAGGTTGAGATTGTTGACGTTGGTGGAAGTTTCAGCGAGGTTGGTAGCAAAAGTTGCAATGCTGCCATCCACTTTCTCCATATCAGCTTTGGAGGCTTTTGTGTCAATAAGCTCGGTCAACGTTTTGAGTTTCTCTCCAGCGTCTGTAACTGCTGAAGAGTTCGTGGAAAGAGTGGTGTTGTAATTTTCCACCTTTGTTTCCAGGGCCTTCAAGGAGGTGTTGATATCCCCCAAATTAGGACCTGAAACAATTATTAACTTATGAACAGAGGAAAGCTCAAAAGTCTGGGGTTGAGAGAGAGGAGTGTTTGGGATAATGTCTATACCTGCAGGCGGATTTGCGAAGTTGTCGAAACCTCGTAAACCTGAGAAGTGTTCCATGTCGTTGTCGAGAGTGCCTTGGCGCATGGAGGTGCCTGCAGATCCTAAGTTTGCTTCCATCATCGCATGAAGAGTATCAGCAGCTGAATCATGAACGATGACGGGTGTCCCTGAGAATGGAGGGAAAATTGGTGGAGTGTCCAAAGAAAGAGTGGGAGGAGTGATGGATGAGAAGATTGGTTGGGTGCGAGGTTCAGCGTTGGATCCGCTCTCAATCACTTCAGTCTGTAGAGAGACTGAAGGAGGTGGGTTCAGGTCCAAGTTTATAACCTCAGTGTTTAGAGACGATGCGGTTGGGATGGAAGGGGTGGCTTGATCAGCTATGGCAGAATGTACCACTGAACTATCCATCAGCTCTTCAAGATGAGCTGTGGAGTCTTCAGCATGTGAATGCTGGGGGGGTTGCTCCTTGGTTTTCTTGATTCTTTTGGAACCAAGCTGGGAAGTAGATTGTTTCCTTTTTCGAGAAGGAGTGGAGGGTGCAGCTTGGGTATCAACGGTGGGGATTTCGGCTGAATGAGCTGCAGAAGTAGAAGAAGGAGGATTAAGAATAGATAAAAGAGTAGTAAGACGTACCTCATTTTGCCAGCGGCTTGAAGTCGAGCACCTTAGGGACAACCTGAGAGAGTCTCAGATCACCCTCTTTTGGGTATTTATCCCCAAGTCCTTGTAGAAAGACGGCGCTGATGAATCGGGGGTATGGAACCCATGAAGGTCTATCAGCCATATCTACTCTGAATGCAAGGTCGTCATAGATGATCGAGGCCCAATCAATATGGAGACCCTTCAGCAATGCATAGCCCATGGCTTGCTGAGGTTGAGCAGCTTGATCAGAGGAGCCACTCTTCGCTGTCATGCAGCTTATCAGGTGTGCGAAGATGAAGTTCATCTCGCTTGGCATTTTGGACTTCTTGATCAGGGTCAGTTTCTTCTCAATCTCTTTGTCCCTCCCTGTGTCCCATGCGTAACCTATTGCATCAAAGAATGCAGTGATGGCTTCCCTATCAGCATGGTTTTTGTGGTTTGGAAGAGAGATAAAGGGTTTTTCTTTGCAGGCAGTGGGTAGGCTGAGTGCTCGCCTGATAATGGCAGGGTTGATTTTTGTTGTGCCAAATATGGTGTCACAGAGAATGACATCAAGGAGTTTCTTAGGGTCCTTGGATGAAGGAACCTGAGTGTGTCTAGCAGTATACCAGAACTGAGATAGAAGGAATTTATGGGCAGGGGGTACGAAGGTTAAGGCTTTGAATAAGCAGCAGGTTTGTAGAAAATTCACAGCATCATTCAGATGCGTGACTTGCTTTCGAGGAGGAAAATCGAAAAGCGCATAGAGGTTGTTTGTTTTCAAAAAGTCTACTTTCTCAAGTGTAAACTTTACCTGAGGAGCCTTTGGTAGAGTCAGTTTCTCCGTTGCAGGAGATTTCTCAGCGGTAGGAGCAGCAGTTGAAGATGCCATTTCTGTTTAACATATATAAACATGAAGAAGAGATGAAGAACAATGTCTTAATGTGGAAAGAATTTCCCATAAGATGTTGTCGAATTTTGTCCATTTCATTCAGACAAAGATGTCTTAATGAAGATTAGGGTTTTTCTTAGTTTTGAATAAGAAATACAAAACAGTAAATGCCTTGTTTCCCAGTTTCCTTAAGAGTGAAGGATTCTGGAAAAAACATATGAAGAACAAGTTTAAGATTTTGAGTTTAAAACTTGAGGAACAATCTCGAAGATTGTGTCCATAAAACCATGAAAGAAATGATTTCATTTTAAGAAGTTCATTTGTTTGATCCGTTAAAAGCAATAATAAGATCATAAACAAGGTAAAGTAGGTAAATAATAAGAATATTAACCTTACAAACGTTGAAGAAGATGAACAGTTTTCTGGAAAACTTGAGTTCAAAAAGCAACAGTAGTTTTTCTTGCTTGGAGAAGAAGTTCGCGTAAAGGAAAAATATAAACTCAAAATAGTTTATATAGAGAGAATAGAAAGAGAAAATCTTGAGCGGGATAAGATTTTCATGATGACACGGACACGTGTTTGCACTTGATTGGATGGTAAACGAAACGTGCAAACGTGTGTCAGAAAAAGAACGTGCCAGGGTTTATCCGTTGTAATGATGTCACAAACGTCCTTTCATATTTTAGGATGTCTCTGAGGTTTTGAAAGCTCAGGGACATTTTGAAAACATGAAGCACTGAATAGAAATATCAGTGTTAGTTTTAGAAATTTCAAAGTATCGTTGTTAAGGAAGAGATATTCAGCGATGTTATTTGTTTTGAAATCTTGCATTCATTTGCGAACGTCAGCGAGTAAAGAGAGACATACCTTGATATCAGCGAATCAATTTTGTTCAGAGAGAAGATGATAGAATGGGTTATATAATTTGGTTTTATCCGGTCGCTGATCACATGTGAACCACTGAAGATTTTACTCTTCAAAGTTCAACATTCCAAGCTCGCTGATAAGAAAGTTGATCTTGTCTCATCAAGAGGTTTGGTGAAAAGATCAGCTAACTGAAAATCAGTTGGGATAAAATGAAGTTCTATATCACCATTTATCACATGATCTCTGATAAAATGATACCTGATTTCGACATGTTTGGTCTTTGAGTGTAGCACTGGATTGTTGGCTATAGCGATGGCACTTGTGCTGTCGCAATAGATTGGAATTTTTGAGAGCTGAAGGTCATAGTCTAGTAGTTGATTTCTCATCCACAAGACCTAAGAACAACAGCTTCCAGCAGCTACATACTCAGCTTCAGCTGTAGAGGTGGACATTGAGTTTTGCTTTTTACTTGTCCAACTCACCAGCTTTCCACCTAGGAGCTGACAGCCTCCTGTGGTGCTTTTCCTATCCAATTTGCAACCTGCAAAATCACTATCTGAATAGGCGATTAGATCAAACCCTGAGTCTTTGGGATACCAAAGACCTAGGTTCAGAGTACCCTTAAGGTAACAAAAGATTCGCTTTACAACGATCATATGAGATTCCTTAGGTTCAGCTTGATATCGTGTACACAAACAAGTTGCATACATAATATCAGGTCGGCTCGCTGTAAGATACAGGAGAGAGCCGATCGTCCCACGGTACAACGTGACGTTAACAGGTATTCCATTTGAATCCTTGTTTAGTGTCAGCGGTGGTGTCATAGGGGTTTTCATAGCTGAACTCTGAGTTAAATCAAATTTCTTCAGCATATCTTTAACATACTTTCCCTGATTAATGAAAGTTCCTTTTTCATTCGGTTTTATCTGAAGACTAAGGAAATATGTTAGCTCACCCATCATACTCATTTTATACTTTGCTTTCATTCTATCAGCGAAACGAGTACAAAGGTCAAGGTTAGTAGAACCAAATATAATGTCATCAACATATATTTGAACAAGAATAATATGACCTTTTACTTACTGAAGAATAAAGTCTTATCGATTTTACCACGCTCAAAATGTTCAATATGGAGATAAGTAGAGAGAGTGTCATACCATGCACGAGGAGCTTGCTTTAAGCCATAAAGTGCCTTATCCAGTTTATAAACATAACCTGGACGCTTAGGATCTGAGAATCCTGGACGTTGTTCCACATAGACTTCTTCATTCAGCTTTCGATTTAGAAACGCTGACTTAACATCCATCTGATAAACTTTGAAGTCTTTGTGTACAGCATAAGCTAAGAATAGACGAATAGATTCTAGTCTTGCTACTGGAGCAAATGTTTCGTCGTAGTCTATACCTTCCTCTTGTCTGTATCTCTGAGCAACAAGACGAGCCTTGTTGCGGGTTTCAGTTCCATGTTCGTCCAACTTGTTTCGATAGACCCATTTAGTGCCTATCACTGTCTTGTCAGTTGGTCTTTGAACAAGATTCCAAACTTTGTTTCTTTCGAATTCAGTCAGCTCTTCTTGCATAGCGCTGACCCAGTTTGGATCTTTGAGGGCATCATCTATTTTCTTTGGTTCAATCAGAGAAATAAAGTTAACAAATAAACAAATATTACCTGCACTTCGTCGAGTCTGAACACCAACGTTTGGATCACCAAGAATTTGATCAATAGGGTGATTGACAGTCCATCGCTGAGCCGGAGCATGAGTCGTTGACTCAAATTGAACTGGAGGAGCTGAAGATGAGGCTTCAGCAACTTCTGGAATATCAGCCAAGAGAGGAGTAGGTGCAGATGTCATCACATTCACTGATTGCTGAGAAGTAGATGGAATGTCTGAGACATTTGGTTCAGAAGCAGGCATAATGTTTAAAGGAATAGCTGAGACCCATGATGTTTCAGCTTCGCTAGTCTGCATGTTTGGGATGATAGTAGGACCATCATCTTCAACGGTGTGAGTATAAGGAGTGGGAATATCTTCTGAATCACCAAGATGTGAAAACATCCATTGATTCAGTTCTTCAGTATCAGCAGAAGGTCGAGAATTCGCTGAACGGGATTCGTTAAAGGTGACGTGAATAGTTTCTTCAACAGTTTGTCTTCTTCGATTGAAGACTCTGAAGGCTTTGGAGACTGAGGAGTATCCAAGAAATATTCCATCACCATCCTTAGGATCAAACTTTCCAAGGGCATCTCTGTTGTTAAGTATGAAACACTGACATCCAAAGATGTGAAGAAAGCTAATTGAAGGCTTTCTCCCATGGAAAAGTTCATAGGTTGTCTTGTTGAATCTTTTGACTATCAGCGACCTGTTTTGCGTAAAACAAGCAGTGTTGACAGCTTCTGCCTAAAACTGATTAGGCAGGTGAGAATCGCTGAGCAATAAACGTGCAGCTTCAATAATAGTTCTATTTCTTCTTTCAGCGACTCCGTTTTGTTGCGGTGTTCTCACTGAAGAAAAGTTGTGAGAAATACCCTTACTCTCAAAGAAGGAATCAAGAGAATTGTTTTTAAATTCAGTCCCATGATCCCTCCTTATTGAGCGAACGGTCAAGTTGTTCAGGACTTCCATTTTCCTGTCAAAGGTGATGAGTTCTTCAGGTGTGTCACTCTTAGAACGGAGAAACATTACCCATGTATAGCGAGAGAATTTATCAACTATGACCAGCGTATATTTCTTTCCAGCGATGGATTGTTTGTTAACAGGGCCAAACAAATCCATATGGAGAAGTTGTAGAGGAGATGACACTGAGGAAACTTGCTTAGACTTAAAGCTTTCTTTGGTCTGCTTCCCTTTTTCACACGCTGAACATAAGGACTCTTTAGCGTATGATTGTTGAGGTAGACCAGTGACTAACTCTTTAAAGAAAGAGTGTTCAGTGTCTTGAAGTTTAGATGAGAGAGCCTCTTATGCCATAGCCAGTTGACATCATATGAGGCTTTTGAGAAGAAACAGGAGTTCTCAGTGGTTGTTGAGTCCATGTTTATTACATAAACATTTTCCAAACGATAACCACTGAGAGCTATCTTCTCCTTTTTGTCAGCGACAAAGCAGGATTCCTTAGTAAAAACTACTTTGTTATCCATGTCGCAAAGCTGACTGATGTTTAGAAGATTATGCTTCACCCCTTCAACATATGCGACTCTTCTGAAGGTTGTTGTACCGTTAGAGAGTACACCAAACCCTCGGGTATGTCCTTTTCCTTTTCCACCGAAAGTTACAGAGGGACCCTTCTCTTCTTTGTACTCAGTGAGCAGGTTCTTCTTACCAGTCATGTGTCTAGAGCATCCGCTATCGAGATACCAGATACCCTTCTTAACCTGTATTACAAAGGAAGATTAGTTTGTTTTGGGTACCCACTTAACCATGTGTACACACTTGTCAGTGGGTTTAGAAGAGGAGGTGGAAGGTTCAGCAGTCTTCGCAGCATTTGAAGATTCAGCTTTGTCAGTCTTCACTTTGGTTAATTTCTTAACCTCAGTGGTCTTCTTTGCCTTGGGGGCAATGATCTTCACCTTAGCTATCTTTTTAGCTTGGATGGCTGTGGGGCACTTACTAGCAATATGATTGGTAAGTCCACAATGATAACATTTCCTATAACTAAAAGTAGTTCTAGGACCATTTGCATGCTGAGCTTTTGATTTTGAATTAGAAGGACCAGTACCAAGTAGACTTTTGGTATTTGAAATAGGAGGAACATTCAGTTCTTCGGATTTCTTACCAATAGTATCCACTTTGATTCTAGGAGTAGATCGCTGAATAGATCCACGCTGAATAAATCCAGGGATCTTATTCTTTGAACCAGATGGATAAGTCACTGAAGCTTTAGAAGCATTCAGCTTTGGTACAAAGGTACCCTTTTGAGGATTTTGGTTAAAAGCAATTCCTTTACCTTTGTCTTTAAAGACTGAGGAAGGTTTTGGATAAATAATTTTCTCTTTACCTTTAGAAGTTAAGGTAGAGATTTCCTCAGGAATAGGAGGTTTTGAAGATGTTGGTCCCGAAGGGCTATATAAGTTTGTAGAAGGGGGGGGGGGGGGGGGGTTGAATACAAACACACAGATTTTACTTTTCTAAATTGTTTATTGATAAATCATTAACAATTTACAGCTTGTTACGGAAACAAGATTAAGGATAAACCTAAATCTAAACAAGTTGGAACACTAAGTTTCTTGCACTAAGAAAGAGAAGGAAATTACTAATAATAACCTATCTCAAGATAAGAAGGATGAACTTGTCCAGAGTTAGCAAGTTACTTAAAAATGAAGCGAGTTCTTCTTTTTATATACTGCATGCATTTAATGCATTGCAGTTTACACTTTACACGTGGCAGCAGCTGATTGGTTGCATGTCATTGACCTTTGTTGACAACCTTAGTAGCCGCATGTTTGAACAGTGTAGTATCAGAGTGGTTGTACGATTTTAGACAATAAGGAGGTTCTTTTTCTGACATATCGTACGGAGACGTGCAAGGGTGGTTAAGACAAAAAGTACTTTGTACGGAGGACTTTATGATCAGCTTTCCGTTGATTCAGCGATCTATCATTCTTTATCAGCGAATGATAGAGTCCAGCGATAGCTAAAGTCTTGTACTTGATACTTCACGTTGAGTGGACAAATCTGAGTCTTCGCTGATCCGCATCAGTTCATTAGGAGACTTGTCGCTGGTTCTTGAGCTTGATCTTCGACTTCAGCGTATAACCTATGTTGACGTGAAACTTGTCTTCAGGGATCATAAGTAAACAACTAACTTATCAGCGATCACCATAAGTACTGAACAGACTTAGAGTATTTTGGGTGAACAGTGTTCGCTGAATGTTTAATCTAAAGAGCAAGAGTTCCTATCAGCGGTACTGTAAGATATTAGTATTTATCAGCGATAGTGAAACTCTGATACATATTGTTTACTTACAATTTTCACTAAGTATAAAATAGAGGGTCATTATCAAATCACTGAGGGTTTGGATCAACAATCTCCCCCTATTTGATTATGACATAGCAACAAAGAAAATTGCCATTTAATGAAAACATAAGGATAAAAAGAACTCATAAAATATTTGTCCCTTTTACTGTTTTCTGGGATCTTTTCTGTACTGATGGAGTAAAGTACGTTCGCTGAAATTTTTCTTTAAGCTTTGTAAAGATTACAGAGGGAAGTAGAAAAATTACAAGTACAACGAATAAAATTACAAGTACAAAAGATGTAGACAGATAAGGATAGAAAGAATTACAAGGCGATCCTATCCGTCAAAAGGTTCTTCCTTGATGAGAAGTTCATCGAGGGTCTTTGATGTGGGAATCATCCAGTCAGGAACATCTACTCCTTGATTCTTTTTGTTCAGAGCTTCTTCAAAAATCAAGGCTTCAGGTGTCTAGCTTTAATGTCGCGTCTGACTTCACACCAGTATATGAGATCTCTGAGTTGTTCGATGGGAGTGATGTGGAGCTCAGAGATACGTTGAAAGTGATGGTTTCCTTCGTAGTCTAGAAAGAATATACCATAAGGATCACTTACAACTGTGCCAGGAATGAAAGTTTCTCCAGGTGGTAGGGAGGTGTCAAGCGCTGAGAGATCAGCATCAGGGCCAAGAACTTCAGCACGAGAGAAACCAATACCTGTTTCATTCCGTATAAGAGGACCTGAGTTTGAGACTTTCTTTTCCTTTTCAGAGACTCTTCTTTGTTGAGGAGGAAGAAGAGTAGAGGGAGGGATATCCACAGCAGAAGAAACCAGGTCGATGTGTTTGTTTAAAATCTTCTCGACATGGCTTTTGAACTTTGAGCGCGATCCCTGAATGGCTAATTTCACTTCTAACCATTCAGAGAGACCAAACTTTTCTAAGGTAGCAGCATAGAAGGTTTGCTTGGTTTTGTATTCTCTGTAGACATCAACTTCAACAACAGGAACGTCTGAGTACAGTCTTCCTCTGATGTTTACTTTGATGATTTTGGATGGTCGAGATCGATAGTTCAACATTTCTTTACACCATTCCAAAGTCGTATCAGAGACCTTAGTCTTTTCTCTAACGATCCTTTGAGCATCATCCCATAGCTGACGTTGAACGTCAATGGGAGCTCTTTTCATCTTGGGGTCTTTTACAGATCGTTGAGTAAGCTGGATGGCGTATTCTCTGTCTTTTTCTTTAGCTTTCCTTCTTTCAGCGATTAGGCGTTCAGCTCTGAGGTGTTCCTTGTATTCCTTTTGGGAAATTTTGAACTTTGGAGGAACGGAAGGAAGTTGATCACGCTTCAGAATGTTGGATCAAAGTGTGGGGGTGGGGTCATTTGCATGACTTGGGCTTGTTTTGATATATAAATGCTTTTTGGGGGTAAACTTTTCTAAAATTTTGTGCTTAAATATAGATTGTTGTCTGTTTTGGAAATGTGTTAGCATGTTTTAATGAGCTTAAATGATTGATGATGATGAGTTTTGACGCATGTATAGCATGATTGAGTTTGATTGATAGCACTTAGAGTCAATTAGTGGTGTATACCGGTCAAAAGTAGACTATTGCTAATCTCTTGAACTATCTTAACCCCGTGAGACTCGAGCCTATTAGACTAAACATCTTATGCTAGTCTCTAATTCATTACACCTAATAAAGACCTTTTGATTTATATGCATGTATGTTATCCAAGTAGTGGAAAGTGAGAGGTTTTTCAAGCTTATGGTAGGTGCATACTAGCGTAGTTACGGTTTGAGCGATACACTTTTAACCCCGAGGAGTGAATTGAGTTTTATCTTGATTATCCCATTCGTGAGAGTTCTCGTGATTAGCTTGTGTCTACTTGGTTGTGTGTGCTAAATTTTTGATGCTTGATTGCAAATCTCAATCTCATGATATGCTATACGTATTGACATTCTCGTTTGATTCGTTTTTATCACGACGTGCTAACTTAAGTCATTGCCGGGACGGACAATGATCTAAGTGTGGGGGTATTTGATAAGTGCCAATTTCATATATATTTATACGTCAATTTCCCCATCATTTTGCAAGAATTGATACTCAAAGAACCCCATTTCGTTAAGTTTGTTATATTATTACTTGTGATTGCGTTTATTTGTATAAATGTGCTTTATAGATGTTTTTTATGAGAAAAGGATGCACACGTCGAAAAACGGGATCGCGAAACAGAGAAACGAGCAAAAAAGGCAAAACGTTGCAAATCGAACAAAAGCCGGCGCCGATGTTTCGGCGCCGATGCATCGGCGCGGAGCAATCGGCGCCGAACACCTGTGTGAACGCAAAATGAATGCCTGATTTAAAGGGCTGTAAAGCTTTTCTTTCTGCAATTGAGGCCGACTTTTGACTGCTTGAGGAGCCGATTATCCCTGGTATTAGGGTGTGGAGGCATGCTTTTCCTTCCAATGATGAATCTTGAGCCCATAAATAACACTTATTAGTTGTAGTTTAAAAGAAAGATCTCTCAACATCTCTTCCTATAAGATCCCAAGAAGAGTTCTGGTTGAAGGGTGGTTATTTTTCACTGGTGATTTTTGGTTTTGGAGAGCAAAAACAGAGAACTTCTTCCAGCCTTGTATCTTACATTTTGGTAATCTCTTTTCAAGTTTACATTAGTTAAGTTATGAGTAGCTAAACTTTCTTTCCTAGTGATGAGATTGTAACTATTTCTTTTTATGAATATTGTTGAGGTTTGATCTACCTTTGTTATCTATCTAATTTCATTTATATAAACCTTGTCTAAAGCATGTTCTTCATTTGTTAGGTCTTTGATTTAAGAATGATCACTTAAATGTTACATCTAATCTTGAATCGCTAGTTCAGATTTGGAATACGTAATCGTTCTTAATCTAATTTTAAGTAGCAAGATAATACATCAATTGTGTTAATCAATTGATCTGTATTATGGGATTGTATAATCTAACTTTAATGATTGGGCTTCCGATCATTAGTTAGGATTGGTGTTTGTTTGATTATATTGCAATTGACAAGAAAAATTTGAGTTCGTAACCAAACTAACCTTAGTCAATTAGGAACTACATCGAGCTTCTCATGATAGTTTATTCTTAAGACAAACGGAGTGTATGACGCATGTCAAACACTTACGACCCACGATTATGTCTTGTACCTGAGATCAGTCCCACGATTATGTCTTGTACCTTAGTACTTCTTGTCTCTCGCTTGTCCCCTGTAAAGTAGTATAAATAGAAGGCTCTTGTAGAGCTTTTCGAGTAACTTTGCACAACACACACCTGTTTAGAGCAGCTTATTTCACACACACTTTCGGTGTTCTTGGTGTCTTATGAAGAATTAATAGAAGTGAATCA
The DNA here is from genome assembly GCA_033807775.1 of Saussurea involucrata. NCBI lineage: Eukaryota > Viridiplantae > Streptophyta > Magnoliopsida > Asterales > Asteraceae > Saussurea > Saussurea involucrata. Next base: position 33,815,375 of record CM066316.1, read on the forward strand.
TTGAGCTAAATCATTGTTTTATTACAGCTTTATCTATTTTAATTCTGTGTGTTATCTCTACCATCGATATCTCTTTACTTCTGTCTAAAAACGCTTCCGCACATAATCTCGTTTGAACTATTGAATATTAATATCATTGTTGAGTCTATATTGGGATCAACAAACATGGTCTTCATCATGATAATTTTGGTCAAAGAATCTCACCGACCTTACAGTCCAAATCGGTGAGATTTATTCTTGGAAGACAAAATTAGAAGATCATTTATTATGGGATAATACTATTGTCAGGTAAAAGTGACTATTTGTCGTTTTATACAATCTTAGATATTGTCTCAATCAAGCATGGGTATTCTTCCTAGTACTAAGGAAAAAGGTGAAAAAGACACGTCAACTTTTCAGAGTCAACCCCTACTCTCAAATCTCTATATGACAAGTGTCCTAAGCATTTAATGCTTCATGCACTATATAAAGAGGAAGGAGCTCCCCATGCAACGTTACGCTTTCTTGAAGAATTTCTCAGTGCAAAAAATACTTCATCTCTTTAGAAATTTATAGCTTTGAATCTTAGTGTGTTAAAGTTGTTTTGTTTTCAGTTTACTTTGTGACGATTGTTAGAATAGTTTAACTGTTCTTTTCCGCAACAATCTGCAGTTTTTCTATGTGTAATTCTTGTTGAACTTTTTCAATAAAAGAATCAAATTGCGTGAATTTTTGTGTATTGTATTCAACCCCCCCCCCCCCCCTTCTATAATACTTGTTTAAGCCATCTGGGGACTAACACAGTCATCATTTCCTGGATATTTCTGGTTCTTGGATTTGTTCTATCTGGATTTCCTTCTTCATCTCTATTCATATGTCCAGAACCACTTGCCATTCTGTTGATTTTAACAAGGTTAATATACACATAAGCACATACCCCATATAATAAGGTATTCTAGTTCAAACATGTACCTGTAAGTTCATAATTACACTGGCCAGATGTAATTTGAAATTACCTTACATGATGTTCCTTCTACTTTTTATACTTAATATCCCAAAGGTTCTAAAATATCAGGGACATCCTACTTCACATGCGGTTTAAGTCTAGGTATGGATTCGAATACCTCAATCCCTTAAACTAGTGCTCTGATACCAACTGTAATAACCCATCCCAAACATACATCATATAACATAATATACATCTCACCATCTCCTAACAAAAGATACATATTAGGTCACATAAGGTCCATTAGTCTCAAAACTGTACAATACATGTTTCAGTACAAACTTTTCGCTAATAATTTACATTACATTTTTCAAAACTATCCAGAAAACTTCTTAATCACAACCAGCCTTCACAAGCATATTACACCTTATCCTCTCCTTTGCCTTTATAAGTTCCTCGACCTGGAATACATATTTTTGAAAACAAAATGAGGGTTAGACCAATTGGTCTAAGTGAGAAATCCCGGTCAGTTTAGTAATCGTTTTGTAAAAACACAGATATACAACAAGTATATGAATACCAAATATGACCTGTATGCACAATTTACAACTCTTTCACATGGACATATTAGTTGGTTGCGCTAAACCAACTAATCAATTTACTCTGCTGCACTAAAATACACCAAACTCCGTTGTCCCTCCGTACAGCCAATACTCCACCGTCGGTAAGTCCGGCCAACGTGCACTCGTGTAGTGTAATGCTTATATAAATACACCATACATCTCAATATATCATATTTCAATCATAAGCACATCATCACACTACCTACCACATTCTTATCCAGTATATATGTATTCCAGTTTGAAATTGTTTAAAGTAAAACTCACCTGAAAGCAAATAACGCGCTACTATCACTTTCTCTTGAAACTTGCAAGAATCTTACTTTTCCACACACTTCACGAAATCTGAATTACACAAAATACGTATAACTATATACCACATAAAACTCAATGACAGACTAAGAATCCTAAATAAGCCTATCATACCCTTATCCACAAATGTCCCTCACCCGGATACGTAATCCGGATAACTGACCCTGAAAACCCATTATCCGGAACCCTTATCCGGAAACCAAATCCGGAAACCCAATACTGGTACTAGCCGGAACTTATCCGGAAAACCGCATTTGGAAAATCCTAACCCGTAACTTATCCGGAAACCGCATCTGGAATCCGGAAAACCAAATCCAGAAACTTTCCCAGAAATCTATCCGGACAACCCATCTGGATAACTTTTATCTGGATAACATTAACATCTGGAAAACATGAGGAATCCGGGAAAATCGAATCCGGAAACCAAAGAATCCAGACAACTGGTCGACACCCAGAACTCGATCGAAACTCAAATAAGACTCAAATTTGGATATTCTAAACCGATAGAAACTTAATACTAACGATCAGAAACACAAAATGAGAAGAGTTATACATGTAATTCAAATACGCGAACTCGAATCACTAGAATTTCTCTCACACACACACACAGATAGAATTTGAAACCGACTTTATAAATATATAAGGAGATGAGTGATATATATATATATATATATATATATATATATATATATATATATATATATATATATATATATATATATTAAGCCTAAATTGCGAATAGGAACTCGAACTATACTAAAATGACACTAACAACCCTAAAATTTCAAACCACCACAAACAAACCTTAAACTAATAAACGTAAAACAAATAAATAAACAACTAACTTACCCGAGTTATTACAGTCAGTGCCTTCAAACTTCTCCAGCTTTCCGAACTTCGAAGTCATCTCACTCACAGAATCGGCCATGATCGACATCAAGAAGATATCAATTCGATTGTTGGGGGAAATAGGGCTAGGGTAAACGACCAGTAACCGGATTGCTTGAGAATCATGTAAGAGTTCACTTTCCGAATTGATATTTCGACCCTATGTCTGGGTTTCACAAAATTCAATCTAGGATAAGACTCAAGAACACTTTCGCTTTTAGGCACAAAAGAAATTTTTCTACAGAGTATTTTAAGGTTTGCTCAAAAGAATTGTGTACATTAAAATGCAAGTATATATCATATATATACTAGTTCCATTCGTAAAAGAAGGAAAAAGTAGTTTAAGGTTTCCTCATCTTCCCTACTCCGACCACAACCGTTGTGAACCATCGCCGACCACCACTGTTCTGAACCAGTATCTAACAACCAGTAGGAGGGTCTTAGATTGGGTCTTAGAAATCTAAAATGGTTCATTTCAATTAACTATTTAGTTTATGAAATGAACAAAGCCAAAAGCCTTGGTGAAAACTGTTAGTACATTAATAGAACAAGATATATATATATATATCTATGCATACATATATCAACCACTAAGATTTATTATATTGTCAGTGATTTAGTTAAATGCTTAATTAATATATTTAGGTTACTTTAGCTAATGCAATTGATCTATATTTAATGTTGAAATTATGTATAGATTAATTTAGGGAATGCTATAATGATTATTAACTGGTTGACAGTTATATGACAGTTTCTTGATGGAAGAAATTGACATAACCAACTTGTGATATACGTGTGTATATATATGGCATTAAAAGTCCTGTTTCATTCCCCAACAAGAACACAACATTTCTCTCATACGTTACCAGTCCCATCATGGTTGAGAATTGAAGTGTGGATCTTGAAGAAGAGAATGGAACAACACAACAACACCACATCTATTACTGTTACAGGTTATATATATATATATATATATAAGTAAGATTACGATTGATTGATCCAAATCTGATGCAGTGTTTAAAGTTAAACCTAAAATTGGTATCAGAGCCATGTCTGTTATCAGATTGGATTAGTGGTTTTACACTGTGATAGCATATTTTGATTTTGGTTCTGCATGTATTTTAATCTCTGTATCTTATCTTATCGTTTATGAAATCATATATAATTAATTGCATATGAAATTATCATCTGAACACCTTCAAGTGTCACCACAGTGACCATGAATTTGTATTGATTTAAGTACTACCAAAGTAGTCAGAGATAAATCATGCATCTGCAGATTAAGAAACTGCATCATTCATATTCATATCAAATGCATACTACCACAGTAGTTCCAATATATATGAAAACAGATCAGTATAATATTTAATTACAATACTTCCACACAGTTAAAGAAAAAAAATTAATTTTCTGGTATGTTTCATAAGGGAAGCACACAGTTAAAGAAAAAAATGTTGTGTCGCTCCTCCTCAAATGATGAACATAAAATGATATGCTCCCCCTCAGAATGTGCGCGTAGTGTGAAATGCACACGGCAGTATCCATACACACAAAAGAAACTTTTCAGCAGTTAAAAAAACATTGTGCGTGACGCTCCCCCTCAATATTGGAGTAAACTTACCTGATACCGATTCGTGCTCCCCCTGAACACATGAACACTCGTGAAAGCACAGATATAAACAAATAAATTAGTCGACGGTATGAAATAAAAGAAACACACGTGGAAAGAAAGGAAACAAACAAAATCTACCTAATAAATACAGAGACTCAATCGAACTGTGTAACTGAGACAAGTAGAATACATGTGCGAGAAAGTGTATGCTCGATCATCAGGAGTGTGAACACCGGATGATGAGTAGGAAGTTTCTCGTAGATGTATGGAACTTGTAACGGGCACACAATCAGGTCAAGTCTTCAGATTTAGCATACCTAACTTGGACACCCGAGTATTAAAATGTTTTTCGTCCAAGGGTTTTGTAAACAAGTCTGCTAACTGATGCTTAGTATTTACAAAGTAGAGTTCGACCGTACTTCTTTCAACGTGATCCTTAATGAAATGGTACCGAACATCGATGTGCTTTGTCTTAGTGTGTTGGACCAGGTTGCTGGATATGGCAATTGCGCTCTTCGAGTCGCAGTAGATGGACACCTTTACGTAAGTGAACCCGTAGTCCTTGAGTTGGGTGCGCATCCAAATTACCTGAGAACAGCAGCTCATGGCGGCCACGTATTCCGCCTCGGCAGTCGACGTAGAGACGTACTGCTGCTTCTTGGATGCCCAACTCACCAGGCTATCTCCCAAGAACTGCACATGCCCCGATATGCTCTTACGGTCCATCATGCTGCCCGCGTGGTCCGCATCAGAGTAAGCGGATAGTTCAAAACCTGTCTCTTTCGGGTACCACAAGCCAAGATCAGCAGTACCACGTAAATAACGAAAAATTCGTTTGACGGCTATTAAATGAGATTCTTTTGGTTTTGATTGAAATCGGGCGCATAGAAAAGTTGAAAACATGATATCCGGTCTACTTGCGGTTAGACACATAAAAGAACCGATCATTCCCTGATACAGTTTAGTGTTCACATCCTTTCCGTTAGGATCGGCGTGAAGCTTTGTACCGGGTGCCATGGGAGTTTTCATTGGTGAGGACTGTTCCATCTGGAATTTCCAAAGAATATCCCGGATGTACTTAGCCTGGTTTATGAATATCCTGGTCGACAGTTGTTTAACTTGAAGACCAAGGAAGAAATTCATCTCACAAAGCATACTCATTTTAAAAAATTGTCCCATAAGTTTGGCAAAGTTCTTTGCATACTGACGATTAGTAGAACCAAATATTATGTCATTGACATACACTTGAACTAAGACAATATGGCCTTTTTCGTTCTTGATAAACAGAGTTGAATCTATCTTACCTCGTGTGAATTCTGACTTTAACAAGAACTCGGACAGAGTGTTGTACCAAGCTCGTGGAGCTTGCTTTAGACCGTAAAGCGCCTTGTCTAGAACGTATACATGATCAGGCTTCAAATCGTCCACGAATCCTTCCGGTTGCGACATGTATACTTCTTCCTTGATATCGTTGTAGAGGAATGCGGTCTTCACATCCATTTGGAAGACCGTGAAGTTCTTGTGCGCGACGTATGCAAGTAACATACGTATAGCTTCTATCCTTGCCACCGGAGCGTAGGTCTCATCATAGTCGATCCCTTCTTGCTGACGGTATCCCTTGGCCACAAGACGCGCCTTGTTACGGACGACGATGTCGTCCTCGTCCTTCTTGTTCTTGAAGATCCAATTGGTTCCGATCACCGTTTTGTGAGTTGGACATGGAACAAGTCGCCATACCTTGAGAGCATCGAATTGGTTAAGCTCCTCTTGCATGGCTATGATCCAGCCCGGATCTTCAAGTGCTTCGCATACGTTTGTCGGCTCGATCTTACTCAAGAAGCTGGAGAAGAGGCAAAAAATGGCTGAAGCGCCTCGTGTTTGAACAGGTGTGGAGGGATCACCGATGATTTGATGTAAGGGATAAGCTTTCATCCATTTGGTGGTGTGTGGAAGCGGCTGTTGAGTTGAATGGGAGGTCCGGATCCACATAGTTACCAGATGGAAGGTCTTGTACCGCTTTAAGTGTAGCCGGTTGGTTTCTCGGAGGAGATGGGGGAGGATTCGTCGATGGTTGAGCAACTTCTGGTTCCGAGGAGTTCAGAGGTTGATCGTCGATTGTTGCAGAAGACGAATCTTGCGGAGCAATCTCCAGGTTTGTTACTGGTTCCTCCGGGGGGACAGTAGTATCAGTTGAAGTTGATGATGACGGTTGAGTTGTCTCTACAGTAATGGAAGGCGTGCTTGTCGAAAGCGGCGGACCGGATAGATTTGCCGAATCCTCAATACGAGCAGCTTCAAGTCATGGTTGTGCTAAGACAGGAGGGGTAGAAGCGTTAAATATGTCATCAAAAAAATATTTGAACAGTAAATCTAAATCTGAAAGATCAGCATTCGATGAAGATGCATGATTCGGATTTACTGTCGCTTGTGCAGATCCCCAACGTGGAAGTTCAGAAGCTAGCACGCCAGTTAAACCGGGTTCTGAACTGATGTGTTCAGAAGCCAAATCTTCGGCTTCGTCGAATGTCACGTTTATACTTTCGATAACGGTTTTAGTCCGTTTGTTGTAAACGCGAAACGCCTTAGCCTGCATGGAGTATCCGATGAAAACTCCTTCGTCCGCCTTTGGGCTGAATTTGCCGAGAACGTCTTTGTCGTTTAGGACGTAGCATGTGCATCCGAATGCATGGAAGTACCTGTTATTCGGAATGCGTTTGTTGATGATCTCGTACGGCGTCTTGTTGAACCGCTTGTTGATGATGGAGCGGTTTTGCGTGTAACAAGCTGTAGACACCGCTTCGGCCTAGAGAAATAGTGGTAGTTTCGATTGAGAAAGCATGGTGTGAGCCGCTTCGACGAGGGTACGGTTGCGTCTCTACACCACTCCGTTTTGCTGAGGAGTGCGTGCCGCCGAGAAGGTTTGCGACATACCGACAGAAGTCAAGTAGTTACACACCGTTTGATTCTTGAATTTCGTCCCGTTGTGAGTCCTGATAGTCTGAATCGGACTTTGAAGATTCAGCTGGAAAGTCTTCAAATGGTTGATGATCAGCTCCGGAGTTTTGTCTTTCGAGCGAAGGAACTTGACCCATGTGTAGCGTGAGAACTCATCCACCATCACCAGGACGTATTTGCGCTTGTTGATGCTCTGAACACGCATCGGTCCATACAGCTTGTTTTGTCTTTCGAGCGAAGGAACTTGACCCATGTCGAGGGACCGGGACATGGTCGAAGCGGCCTTCAGCTTGTGCGTCGCTCGCTTTATCTTTCCCATCTCACATGCCTCGCAGAGTCGATCCTTCACGAATTGAAGATCGGGCATGCCTTTCACGTGTCCGCCCAGCACTAGTTTGTTGATACTCTTGAAGTTTAGGTGCGAGAGTCGTCGATGCCAAATCCAAGCTTGTTCGGAATTAGCTTTTGACATGAGGCAGACAGGGTTATCGGACTTCAGGGCTGCGAGGTCTATGGTGTAGAGGTTGGTCTTGCACTTTCCAACCAGTAGCTCCACTCCGTCATCATTGAGTATTCTACACCGTTTGGCTTTGAATCGGACCTCGAGATCTTTGTCGCAGAATTGGACGATACTGAACAGATTGTGTCCCAATCCCGCGACGTGTGATACCTTCTTGATAGTAATCTTGTCTTGGACAATGTCGTCGTAGCCCATAATCGGCGCCTTGTCGTTGTTTCCAAATCTCACGTCTCCACCATATTCTTCTTTGTAGTTCGTGAGAAGCTCCCTCCTTTTGGTCATGTGCTTGGAGCATCCAGAGTCTAAGTACCACACATGACCGTCCTGCAAAAACAAGTTTAGCGGACTTTAGGTACCCATATTTGCATGGGTCCTGGAGGGTTAGGTTTGACACCCTCCGGAGGAACTTGCTTTGACGCAGGTTGCCTCTTAGGTGTAGGTTTTACACCTTTTGGAGGAACTGGTTTTGTAGCAGGTTGCCTTTTGGGTGCCGGTTTAACCTCAGTAGGAGAAACCCGTTTTGGAATGGGTTTTCTCTCCTGATGTAGTTTAACCTCTGATTGGGAACCCCGTTGAGTATGGTGTTTCTTTTTATTTTTACGGGGTTTGCTTTTGGGTGTATGATTATATATATGATATGACCCAAACCAATCAGTATTATTTATATCATCAAAGTCATTCCAACCACAACTAGAACAACAAAAACAATCATGCGATAACTGAATCAATTGTTGAATGGAATAAAGCTTAATTGGAAAAGTAACATCACGTTTAACAAAATCATTCCTATGAGTCCAAGCACAATCGTTTTTGTTCATTCTAGGATAAAAAACTGTATTAAATGACTTTGATGCAGCATCCTCGACAGGTTCCTTAGCTAGCCACTTTGGTTTTTCTTGTTTAGCGTGACCGTTTTTATCTGAAACAACAGGGACAGCACGATCAGTGACTTTTGAGGAAGCAGTAGTTTTGGTAGGCAATCGCTCGGTCTTTTGCCTTGGCTGTGATTGTGTTTGAGAAACAGGTTTAGATTTAGAAATCTTAATCACAACTGGGGTCTTTGTTTTAGAACAATCACCCTTTAGAAAATTGACCGGTCGATTGACTACTGGTGACAAAAAATCAGTATGACTCGGAAGAGGTTTGTCGAAGGGGAACAACTCAAACTCTTCATCAGAATTGCCTTCGGAGTTCATGTATTCATAAAAATCGACATCCGGAATTACAGGACTTGGATCGGTCGAGGAAGGCGATGAACACTTTGTGGTCGCGTGTTTCGGGGAATTTGGTGCAGAAGCTAGGAAAAAATCAGAATTTAAATTCCTTGAAACACTCTTATCTTGAGATTCTAGACCGTCTTGTGTTGAAAATATTTTGCTAATGAAAGCTTTACACGAAGACGTGTCAGATGATTTGAGGAAAGTTCGGGTGAAAGCTGCTTTTCAGTTTGGAGTTGGTCAATCTGCTCTTGGAGTTGACCATTTCTCGTATGCTCCTTCATCGCATCTGTTGCCAAGGCAGCCAATTTTGATGTGAGCATATTGATTTCACACCGAAGGATTTCATGTCCTTCATCAGACACAGTTTCGGTTTTGACCGATTTTAGATTTTCAAGTTCCTTGATTAGCGCTTGCTTTTCCTTTTGAAAAATCTACCTTTCTTTCTCGAGTTACTCCTCCAACTCGACCATCTTTGCATCCAAGATGAGAGGGGGAACATAGAGCTTGAACTCATCCGTCTCAGTCTTGGTTTCGGTTGCTTGGACCTCATCCTTCTTAGAGGAATCCTTGGGCATTACAGCCTTATAGCAATCGAAGTATTCATTCGACAGGTACTTTTTGTTCTTCTGATAAGAATAATTCAAAGGTTCATAACAAAACGGAAGTTTCATTTTAGACGTGTTTGTGCGCTTGTATTCCTCAGTTTCCTCTTCCTTTTCAGGTTCATGAGGACCAGTCCATTTTATCGCATATTCCTGGTACTTTTTATCTATTCCAAGACATCCAAAATCATACAGTGTCGGAGTTTTGAATATACCCTTTTTCAAATAATGTGGGTTATCGTATCCGATTCCCCATTCTTTGTTAAAATACGTGAACTCTTTGGGTTTATTCATATGGATGATCTGATCAGTTTGACCCCTTTTATGGAGTTTGGTTTCAAGATCAAGTATTTTAGCGACAAACTCCTTGTGCTGAATTAGAAGAGCAGAGCATTGATAAACAATTTATGCGTTCTCATTCATACACTGATCAAACTGTGACTGAAGTTCAGATATTCTGGCCCTTAAGTCCTTAGGTGCTAGTGAAAGATTTTTGCATTTTTCTTTTAAGATAGCATTTTCGGACTTGTATTTTTCAGTTATTCTCTTTTGAACATCTAGCTTTTCAGATAGAGATCTAATCTCAAGCAGCTGTTCATCAGAGGTGACCGTAAAGGAATCTACCCGTTCAGCAAGTGATTGCATTTGATTCATGAAATCTTGTTGGTTAGATTCACATGCCTGACTTGACTTTGCCTTTTCTTCATCGGAAGGAGAATTATATCCCATGAAAGCATCAGCACCATCAGATTCGCTTTCATCATCAGAACGACCCAACCAGTAGTCGTCTTCCACCAACAGAGATGCTCCAGCTTCATTCTGCTCTGCCAATGCGAGCTTCGCCTTGTAGTAGTGAGCATTCTTTACCACCGGCTTCCGACAATCTTTCACAAAGTGACCAAGATTCCCACAGTTATAACAAGTCACAGGTTCATCTTTCTTCTTTCGGTCATCTTTCTCTGTCTTCTCCTTCTTTTCAGACTGATCGGGCTCATCGACTTTGTTCTCTCCCTCATACTTGTCCTGATAATCATGGCGCTTATTGGAGGAGGTGGAGTAGCGTTGATTATTGGACGATGGCTTCTTATAGAACTTCTGTTGTTGGAAAGACTTAGAGAGCAGGGCCATCGCTTTCTTGATTTCCAATAGTTCATTATCAGAATCACTGTCTTCATTTTCTTTAGGTTCTGATTCAGATGAGCTTTGCTGTTGAGCACGTTTAGATTGATGGCTAGACGATTTCCCTCGTTTGGATGACATGAGAGCTAAAGGATCAGCAGCTGGCTTGGATGCAGCTTTCTTCTCGTTGAGTATTTCCATCACCTCATCTTCATCTTGAAGAAGCATCTCATAGAGCTCGTGTATGCCGACCTTCTCCATTAAGTGGTTATGCTTTACGTGTGAAGCAAATACTTTCCACTCAGGCAGAAGGTTGTTGAGGAACTTAAGTGCATTCTCCGTGTTGGAACGAGTAATCTTGTTCTTGTGGAGCTCATTGAGAAGAAAACAGAACCGTTCATAAGTTTGAGAGAGGGATTCGCTGGTGCGCTGCTTGAACCCATCGAACTTGGTTATGGAGCTGTTGATCTTCAATTAATTCCCAACTTCGCTCCCGCGCATCATCTTCTCCACCTGATCCCACATCCCTTATCCGTGTCTTTGTATCTATCGATAGTAGTGTAGATCGTGTTGGGTAGTGCTTGAACCAAGTACCTCTTAGCATGCTTTTCTCTCTCAAGCATGCCTCTTTCGTCATCAGTCATCTCGGAGACCGCCTTTTTCTCGACACGAGCCATAGCATTTGCAGTTGCTGGTATAGTCTTCATGGGTGGTGGAATTGGTCCATCTTCTAACGCTCGCCAAGTATACTCGAAGTTATCCTTCGACTCGATGAAGATTTTGAATCTGTCTCGCCACTGGCTGTACTCACCTTGGTAAAGACAAGGTGGTTTGGAGTCGGTACCGATGGCAAGAGCGTCGCGTGAAGACATCTTCAGTTGCACTAGAGTGATCGTCAGACGATAGATTCGATTCAAAGTGATAACCTAACGCAAGGCACTACGAGTGATATCCTAACGCAGGTTCTACGAATGATTTGAACTAGAAACAGGTAAGAATTCAACATAACTGAACTTACCGGATAGGAATCCGGATGTGATGTCTGATCTGGAAGTGTCCGGATCAGATTGAGTGAAAAACAGATCAAATAGCAGAAGTGTCCGGATAAAGTGAGAGTGTCCGGATAACTAAGGTTTCCGAATACAATGGGTTTCCGGATGAAATTAGTTTCCGAATGAAAAACTCGAACACAGAACTTACCGGATTAAATGGGTTTCCGGATGATGGTGTCCGGAAAAAATCAATTTGACCGGAAACTTTTGGTTGTCCGGATAAAATGAATTCTATAATCAGGTGTGTATTAAGGTGCAGAAGAATGGTTAACTCTGAATCCATCACTGGCTCAGAAAGCACACCATCCAGGTCGTTAGCCAATACCGGAATTAAGAAAAAGGCATTGAAGACTTTCCCAACTGTCCGATATTAGGAAGGACTTAAATTACCTGGATTGGACAAGGAATGAGTGATATGCTTAAGTGAGTTTGTCCCCGAAGAACTTGTCAAAATTCTACCAAAATGCAACCACGGTTTCCATGTGCGATGCATCGACGAGTGGTTGAGTTCACACTCATCCTGCCCAACTTGTCGCCACTCCCTCAAAGAAATATGTCAAAAGATTTTGTCAGGTGGGGCATGTAGCAAAAAACATCACAGTTTCAAAGAGAAGAGCCACTTGTCAAAATGTCTAAGTGAATTTTCAGAGTTAAGATATGGAGTGAAGCCGTTTTGGGACAAGTCTCTTCTCTTTAGTCATACACCCCTTTTGCCAGAGGCTTGGGATTACATTTTTTCAAGATAAAAGATTCAACTGGGTGAGAGCGGTTTGCTACCTGTTAAAGTGGCGATGATAAGCAGAGGAGGAGCTCTGGACAGGAGCATCAATGAAGTGGGGAAGATTTCAACCACGTTCTTCTTCACAAACTTCCCGAAAGATTGGAAAGAAAAGGAGATGTGGAACTTATTCTCCAAACAGGGTGGGGTTGTGGACGTTTACATTGAAAGAAAACTCAACGAAGAAAACAGAAAATTCGGATTTGTAAGGTTCATCAAGGTGCCGGATGTAAAATATTTTGAATGCAAGCTAATAAACCTATGGATCGGGAACCATAAGCTTTTCGTTAGTGTAGAGAAATTCAAGAGGAAGCCGATACAGAGAGATTCCAAACCTGCGAGTAAGATTGCTGAAAGCAGACTCGAAGAAAGAAACTTCAGAATACCTGTCTTCTCTTATGCCGATGTTCTGAAGGGTAAGAGGAGTTCAGTTAGCGAAAGAGGTTCATCTCGGGCTCCCCAAGCTCGTCCAAGAATCAAGCTCTCTTCGGAGGACAATACAGACATAGTGAAGATGTTGGAGTCTCATCATGTGGGAAGGGCAAGGTCGATACTCGTCTTGAACAACCTCACATATTTATGCAGTCTCGACGGATGGGAATATGTCCGATTTAAATATCTAGGAGGATTATGGGTTTTGATCCAATGGCCCGATTCTATGGATAAGGAAAAGGACTCCAAGATGGAGGGGATGGGCAAATGGTTCTCGATCATCAACCCTTGGTCCTCGGACTTTTCCGTGGAGGAAAGATTAACATGGTTAAAGGTAGAAGGTGTTCCAGCAAAGGTTTGGAACCCAAACACCTTTATTATACTAACCGAAAAGTGGGGGGAAGTTCTGATTTCAGAACCTCAATGGAACTCAAACACAAATCCCAGATGAGGAAAAGTCTACATTCTCACCAAGGAGAGAAGCTCAATAAGAGAGTTCGAGGAAGTCCAGGTAGATGGAAAAGTGGTGACGATAAAGATCTCCGAAGGGGAAGAATTGACTCCTAATTGGGAGGTTCGCTTTGAAGCCTCGTACCCTGAGGAAAAGGAATGGGAGGATGAGAATGAAGACATAGAAGAATTCGTAGACGATAATGAAGAAGAAGAGGGCAAATTCGTACCTGATTCGTTTCTGAACAAAGGAGACTCAAAAGACAACAACTGGCAGGATGGGGAGGATGACCGTGGGTCAGAAACAGCGCCAGAAAGGAAGGAAGAAACAATTGATGGAAACAGGAATTTCGAGGACAATTGAAGAGCCGATGAGCCGCCCATCATCATTCATGTAAGTTCTAAGGAGCCTGGGGAAGATAATTCCAAATCTTCCGAAAAGATAGGTGGCATTTCTGCAGCAACGGAGGAAAAAAAGAAACACGTCCAAACAACTCCTAAAAATGTTATACCCTCTGAAGTGGACCAGGTTGGCAAGATCGGCACACGGGATGGGTCAGCCCAATTTTTCCAAAAAGACCTGGACTGCTCCAAAGTACCTCAAGATGAGCCGGTAGGTGATGTGGATAATCCTCAGGAGTTCCATTGTACTACTCCTGTCAACCTGGAGAATCACATGGTCTTTTCTTCGAAGGCTCAAAGCCATGCGACTAAGTACCTAAAGCTTTCGAATATGCAACCAAATCAGAAGTCGGCACCAAAAAGTAAGACACGAAAGAAGCCAAGATCAGAGGATTACGCTAAAGATAAGTCCGATTCAATGATAGAAAAAGGAGGTGTGGAAGTCTCATAATCAGAAATTGTCCGATGTAACTTGAGATTTCTCAGAAACTCTCAGTCAGAGGTAACTTCTTCCAATTTATTCGATCCCCAAGCAGAAATTGAAAAAACTCTAGAAGTAGGAGTTATGTTGGGTTTTAACATTAACGAATTGAGAAAAGAAGTGGAAAATAGCGTCTTATGGCATGGAGTATCCACCGATCCCAAATGAATGTTCTTTCCTTAAATTGTAGAAGTATTGGCGGTGATGATAAAATCAGATGGGTGAATGGGTTATGTAAGGAGCACAAAATTAACTTCCTGGCCTTACAAGAAACTAGTTTGCAAAGGATGGATGTCACACCCCGCTAAAGCGGAAACACGAGGTATAACAGCGTAGGATTTCATTCAAAAGGTAACATATAACACCAACCACAACATTTAATAAAGTAGTACAAGTTAATGCAATACAACATCTTAACCAACTTGTTCCAAAAGAAATTATGGCGGTTACAAAAATTAACAAAAGAAGTTTTAAGGTTCTTGGTGTTGATGTCATCACACAATATGCATCCTACATGCCTTCACTTACTTATTAGTACCTGAAAAGCATGATAAAAAGAAAAGGGTCAACTACAAAGAGTTGGTGAGTTCACAGGTTTTCGTATGCACTAAAAGTAAATTTGTATGCAGAAATTGTATTTTTGTGAAACGTTTGTTCACACGAAGTTTGAGTAATCAGTTGTTCGAGTACTTGCACGAGGTATAATGTAGACAATGATGCCATAGCATTGAGCCACTACCAAACCTTCCGACAAACCAACGCCCCTTATGATATTCACGTCCTATCTCAGCAGTGGATTAATTCCACATGGGTAAGACCATTATTGTTACTGGTAAAGTGCACTTCTAGCTCGTCAGCTTTAAGTGGGGTTGTCAATCCATATAGCGCTACCCATAAATACCATCGGCTCGTAATGAGTTAATAGATAGTGTCTAACTAGTGGGGACTTTTTCATTTAAAACTCAAGCACATCAAAAAGTATACATACCTTAGTGCACAAACAATTTAATTTAAGGTTCCATATTTCATAGCATAATTCAATCAGCTTGCAATTCAATATCATGCTTTTCACCCCAAATTGTAACAAAGGAGTAAAAAGGGGCTGTGAAAACTCACAATGTTCAGCAAAGATTTCCAAGAGTTGCCGCACGGTTGCCCAAATGCCCGGTTCTAGGTCCTTCCTATGGAAGTGAAACACATTATCAGTTTCGGGTCTAACTCTCAGGGCTAAAGCATTGCTTAGCTCATCATATCTTATAAAATGCCTTAGTGTTAGTTATTAAGTTTAAGTATTATTTTGCGTTGATGATTACAAGTAAATTATTGGTTTTAAAAGGTTTATAGAATTTTATTGTTACATAATAAAATTTATAGGTTATATATAGTATTTAATCCATTGTACCATGTTTTATAATTCCTTATTTACCTTGTGTTTTATTCCAAGTTCAAATTCTTATAAATCTCTTACTTATTAGGGTATCATTCATACATTCATATACATGTATATATTTTTCTTATTTGGGGTTTTGACAAAATCTACAATTTATATGCTTTTTATCCTTCAATATTCCTAAAAATCTCTTTTTTCTTGAATTAGGGTTTTTACTTTTCTGTTGGCAGAATTTAGGTCCACTTATGGTCATAATTAAATATTTTCTCGAATTATTTATTTAACCAAATTTTTATATATTTTAATTTAATGTCTTATGGAACTTTTGACATATGTAGCACCATTTTTAGAGGTGGTTAGGTATTTTAATCATTCCCAATAAGTTTAAGTGTCACAGCTATCAAGGCAGTCTGCACATTCTTTTTGTCAAGCCCATTTGGAGGTTCAAATCTCAATATTTTTCAGTGATTCAAATTGGGTTTTAAACTTAACTCACAGATGTATCTTCCAGAAACATTTCATCATTTTTGGTTATATATTAAGGGACTTATGACTGTTTTAAGATAGATACTTTACCATACCAGATTCTCGTTTCTTGCACAGTTATCTTGGTTTGAATGGTTGAGACCTCAAATATTAATATTTTTGAGTAAAACCACTTTTGTTTGAAAGATAACTCATTAAAATAATTTTCAGAAGAAAATTCAAGAATTTTAGGGGAATAATAAGAGAGTTATGAGTGATTTAAGTAGATATTTTTCTCTGTCAGATTGTCTTTGCACTCTTTATTTGATATGGGTAGATGAAGGGTCAAATCTCCGAGTGTTTACATGAAACCACTTGGGTTTGAAACATAACTCAATACAAAAAGCTCCAGAAGAAGAATCATATCATTTAGTTAATTATTTTACAAGATATGGTCGGATGAAGTTCATGCATGTAATCTGCCAGAAACTAAAAATGCTATTTCATGAAGAATGAGTGTTTTTAGTTCTTTATTTTCACTCATATGATTTTCTTTGATTTGAAAACTTATTTACCATTACTTTATCATAGATTTTTAGGTCAAAATCATCCTTTAACTTGTATGAACACATGCATGAACTCACACATCTCAGATTACAGCAAAATCCACATGCATGTAGTCAAAACTTCATTTTCTTGAGTTCTAGTTGTATGGATTATGGATTATCACCATTTGCTTGACATTTAATATGTCATTGGTGATTAATCTACCATTAAAAGGTCCATGAAGGTCCTATTTTCTAGAACTTAAGAGTCATGAAGATTAAGTAAGAAAAAGAAGGAAAAATTACAAGAAAAAGGAAGAAAGTGAAGAAGAACACAAGGGAGATGAGTTTACCCACTCTAGAGTTGTTGTTTACCTTCAAAATCTTCAAAAATTGGATGATTCTTGGGAGGTTTTAGGCTGAATTCGGCAGGAGATAGAGAGGGAAGAGAGAATGTTCAAGGTTTGAATGTAGAGAGAGAGAGAGAGAAGTAGGAAATGAGGAGTTTTCTTGAGAATTTGGAAGAATTAATATGGGAGTGTGTTGGGTCACATAAGGGGCCGAATTTGGGCCCAATTTTCCTGGTTTATTTTAATTTTTTTTTATTAAGTGTTAATTAATATTGTACAAGTATATATATTATGTAATTTTATAAAAAGCTTGATTTAAAGTAGCTAAAACCTCATTTATCTACTTAATTTTTGGTTTGATTATTTAAAGTTTTAAATTTTAGATTTGGGTATATATAAACTATATATTTACTCCTCTTATCATTATTATGGTTATAATTAAATGTTAATTGTTCGAATCGGCATTTTATAAGACAGCTTAAGCGGTTACGTGTGGTAACTAGATTTTCTAAGCACACTGTCGGAATTCTTAAGAAACTAAAACCTTAGCCATAATAATTAAGTCATAATGAGTTATTTCTACTTGTTAAGACATGTATTATGCTATTCAGTTGCTAACTTGAGTGTTTTGGTTTGACGGGTGTCACAGTCTCCCCTTGTTAGAAGAATTTCGTCCCGAAATTCGATGATTGCCATTCCCCGTCTGATCCTTTGCAAATAGGTGAGGGTACTTACGTTTCATGTAATCTTCTCGCTCCCATGTGTACTCAGGTCCATGCCTCGAGTTCCAACGAACTTTTAAGATCGGGATCTTACTACGCCTTGTTCGTTTGACTTCTTGGTCAAGGATTTCAATCGGTTTCTCTATGAAGTGTAACCGATCGTTGATCTGAATGTCTTCTAGGGGTAGAACCAAAGATTCATCAGTTAGGCATTTCTTAAGGTTTGACACATGGAACGTATTGTGGATGACACTTAGCTCTTGCGGTAAATTGAGTTTATACGCTACTGGCCCAATCCTTTCAACTATTTCAAACGGGCCAATATATCTCGGACTCAGCTTGCCTCTTTTCCCAAAGCGTACTAATCCTTTCCAAGGCGATACCTTTAGAAGCACTTTATCACCCACTTGGAATTCTAATGGCTTCCTGCGGTTATCTGCATAACTCTTCTGACGATCTCTTGCGGCTTTAAGTCTATCCTTGATAATTGAGATCTTGTCAGTAGTCTCTTGAATGATTTCGGGCCTAGTCAACTGTCTGTCGCCAATTTCCAACCAACTAAGTGGGGATCTACACTTGCGTCCATATAAGGCTTCATACGGTGCACACTGAATGCTGGTATGATAGCTGTTGTTGTAGGAGAACTCCACTAATGGTAGGTGAGTATCCCAACTTCCACCAAAATCTATCACACATGCACGCAGCATATCCTCTAGCGTCTGTATAGTTCTTTCTGATTGACCGTCCATTTGAGGATGGTAGGAAGTGCTCAAGTCCAAACGCGTATCCAACGCTTTCTGTAGTGATCGCCAAAATCGTGACGTAAAACGACTATCTCTATCCGAGATGATGGAAATGGACACTCCATGACGCGTAACGATTTCATTGATGTAAATTTGTGCAAGCTTTTCCATCTTGAAGTCTTCCCGAATAGGAAGGAAATGCGCAGATTTCGTAAGTCGATCTACTATAACCCAGATTGAGTCGTGCCCTTTGGCAGTTCTCGGAAGTTTGGTTATAAATCTATAGTGATTTGTTCCCATTTCCACTGCGGAATCTCCGGTTGTTGTAACAGACTTGATGGCTATTGATATACAACTTTGACCTTTGAGCAAGTTAAACATTTTCCTACGTACAAGGCGATATCTTTCTTCATTCCTGGCCACCAATAATATTCCCTTAAGTCCTTGTACATCTTATCTGCTCCTGGATGGATTGAATACCTAGACTTGTGGGCTTCCTCCAAAACTACTTCCCTTTCGTTGTTAACTTTTGGAATCCAAACTCTGTCCTTGAAATAACGTACTCCATCAACCTTAGTTTCAAATTTACTCTCTATACCATGAAGGGTCTCGTCCTTCAAGTTCTCTGCTTTCAATGCTTCTTCTTGAGCTTCAAGAATTTGTATCTTTAGACTCGTCTGAACGAACGCACCCATTGCTCGCACCCTTGACGGTTTCACCCTTTCCTTCCTGCTTAGTGCGTCGGCTACCACATTAGCCTTGCCTGGGTGATACTTTATTTCACAATCATAGTCGCTAAGCAGTTCAACCCATCTTCTTTGCCTCATATTAAGCATTTTCTGGTCAAGGATATGTTGAAGGCTTTTATGATCGGTGTAGACGGTGCATTTCGTGCCGTAAAGATAATGTCTCCAAATCTTAAGTGCGAACACTACGGCTCCTAACTCTAGATCATGAGTAGTATAGTTCTTCTCATGAACCTTAAGTTGCCTCGAAGCATATGCAATGACCTTGTCCTTCTACATCAACACACACCCCAAACCTTGGTGTGATGCATCGCAGTAGACTACTGTAATAACCAGGTATTTTATCTAATTTAAAATTTGTATTTTATAAGTCTTTATTTTAGTATTTTATAGAGTTAAGAAATTTAGGGATAAGTTTAATTTTAATTGGAAGGTTGGGGATAAGTTTTGCCAATTGAGTAAAGCCTAGGGTCTAATTGGTCTTTTTGCCAAACTCCTCCACTTGACCGACTCTAGTATATCATGTATCAGATGAAGTCTTCAATTAGTAAACAAAAAAAAGAATATCCCAAAGTGTTTGTGTGGGTGAGTGAATACGGAAGAGAGAGAAAGAGAAGAAGAAGTTCGAAGAAGAAGATGAATTGAAAGATAATCAGCTGGGATTTTAATTGGTGCAGTAAATCAAAGAGGTAATGTTCTTATTCAAACACTCTTTTTAAGAATTAGGTTTCTTTTTGATTTTGAGGTGGGTTTAGGTAATTTTAGATGAATTTGTGATTTTTAGTTACAATTTAGGGTGTTAAAAGGGGTTTAGAACACTTATGTATAATCTGGGTATAAGATGAAATTCCTACAACTGAACTGAACTTATCTGATAAAGACGATGAACAGTGTTTTTGCGAAAAGTAGGAATTCGCAAGCCTTGGTTGCGAAAAGTCCACTTTTCGCATGCAGCTAAAACGCATAGTGAGGTTTTCGTATCTGTTGGTCACGAAAAGTAGGGAACTCGCAACTGTGGTTTGCGAGAAGTGAGGTTTTCGCATCTGTTGGTTGCGAAAAGTGAGGAACTCGCAACTGTAGGTTGCGAAAAGTAAGGAACTCGCAACTGTAGGTTGCGAAAAGTAAACTTTTCGTAATAGTGGGTTGCGAAAAGTTGGGTTTTCCTGTTTATGTGTTAAAGAGTGTGTATACTTTAATTTGTTTCAGATACTAAGGATCTAGGTTAAAAGATAATATAAATTGAGGAAAGTTTGAAGGACCTTTGCTTAAAAGATCAGGTGAGTTTTACTTTAAAAAGTATTTTACTGGAATGCATTATGTGAATAACAAATATTTGATATATGGTATGAATATGTCATACGTTGGTGATTATAATATATTGAGATATTATAATTACGTGAGTATTATATGATAATATAATACGTGGCCGGGCTTTGGACCGGTGTGATAAATTGGCTCGCAACCAATTGATATTGGCCATTGGTGGAGGGATAAGGTGGAATGAGACAGGTATGATGAATAATTGTTAGTTGGTATTAACTTACGTGTGTGGTATGTGTATTTATATAAATAGTGTTTTATATAAATGAGTTTTTAATGAATTACAAATGTCAGGGATTTACTCACTAGACCCTTAGGTCTAACCCTCATTTTCTGTTTTAAAAATTATGTATTCCAGGTGGTGATTCCAGTAAGAACAAGTAAATAGAATACTTGTTGGCTAGCTTTGGAGAAGATTATCATCATGATGCTACGGATGCTTTTGTAGTTATAATTTTTGTTATTACTATGTAATTCAAAGTGGATCAAGTTGTAATGAATTTTTATGTTCAGACTTTAGATGGGACCAAATGTGAAAGATGAAGTACTTTGTTGTAAACATGTTATGGAATGTATGTTATATGTATGTTTCGTTTTGCGAGATGTTACAGATGGTATCATAGCCCTAGTTTAAGGGATTTAGGTATTAGTATCTGTACCTAGACTTAAACTGCATGTGAAGTAGGATGTCCCTATTATTTTAGAACCTGGGGATGCTAAGTATAAAAGGTGGAAGGAACATCATGTAAGGTAATTTCAAATTACACCAGGCCAGTGTAATTATGATCTTACAGGTGCATGTTTGAACTGGAATACCTTGTTCTATAGGGTATGTGCTTATGTGTATATTAACTTTGTTTGAATCTACAGAATGGCAAGTGGCACTAGACAAAGGAATCAAAGAGGAGGAAGGAATTCGGGTGGAGGGAATCCACCAATAGGAACAGGGGGAAGAGGAGGAGATCGTGGTAGAGGCAGGACCGGAAGGGGAACTGGGGGCAAAACTGGAGGAAGAACACAACCACAGGGCACAGAGTTTGTTACATGGGACGATTTGATGGCATAAATGGGGAGGTTACAAGATAACATACAAGCTATGTTTGAACATAATCGCCACAATGAAACTGAAAGATCAAATCCGGAACACGAAGTTGAAATACCACCTACCTCTACTATCTTACCGGTGATGAAAAGGTGCGACTATAAAATGTTTCTTAGTTGCAAGCCCCCTACCTATTCAGGAGACCGGGACCCGGTCAAGGCAATGAGATGGCTAAAAGAAATAGAAGCCATCTTCAAGACGTGTAAGTGTTCTGAAGAAGACAAAGTGCTTTATGGAGCAGCAATGCTAAAAGGTGATGCTCTGTATTGGTGGGAGGCTCATACAGAATCGAGAGGAGCGGATGTATATACTACTTTTTCATGGGAGGAATTCGTGTTAGCTTTCACAACACACTTCTGTCCACAAGCTGCTGTCAGACAATTGGAAGAAGAATTTATGAATCTACAGCAAGGGAATTTGTCAGTCAGAGATTATACTGCTAGATTTTTAGAAAAATCTCGTTTTGCAGGATATTATGTTGCTACAGAAAAGATGAAAATGGAGAGATTTATCTATGGGTTAAATTCAGAAGTTCGAAGACTGGTGACTGCAACAAGGCCAGATACGTTTACCGCTGCTGTGGATGCTGCAGAAAATGTCGAACGAGACAATAAAAGGGATGCCGGTGATAAGAGCTTGGGGAAAAGGAAATGGGAAGGACCACCACAAGATCCAAAGAAGTCTAGATTCCCGAGATTTGATAACCGTCCGTCGTTCCGACCAGCGAAAAGACCATGTCCGAGATGTAATCGCTACCATCAGGGAAATTGTCAAGTGGAGTCGCGGGTTTGTTTTAAGTGTGGGAAAACCGGTCATGTTGTTAAAGATTGTCGAGTAACACGGTTTTGCTTTTTGTGCAACTCTCCGGATCACCTCCAATCAGATTGTCTGCGGGGTAGAATACAATCTGGGGGTACATCGGGGAAACCAGCCATTACTAGACCAGTGGTCCAAAGAATAGAACCGCCGAGAACGAGGGGTCGTACGTTCCAAATGACAGCTAAAGAGGCGGAAGAAACTCCGGATGTGGTCACAGGTACATTTTTCATAAACTCCACGCGTGCTAAAGTGTTATTTGATTCCGGTGCAAACCGATCTTTTGTGTCTCCCTCCTTTGCTGCTCACATGCATTTAGAGCCTAAATTGTTAAAACATGCTTTATTAGTAGACACCGCAAATGATAACCAAGTGGCAGTTAAAGAGGTTTTTGATCGTTGCATGATAGATATAGAGGGATGTGGAGTACCGATACAACTGTTCCCAATAGCTTTGATTGAATTTGATGTGGTAGTAGGAATGGATTGGCTAGCTGAGAATCAGGCTAACATAGTTTGTGATAAGAAAATAATCAATGTCGTTTTGCCTGATAAGAGATCGGTAGTGATTTATGGAGATCGTAGGAATCATCATTCCAGTCTTATATCTATGGTAAAAGCCCGTAAATGTGTTAATAAGGGTTGCTCTAGTTATCTAGCCTATGTGATAGAAAGTAGGCCTGAAAAGTGTAAGCTGGAAGATATTTCCATTGTTAGTGAATACCCAAAAGTTTTTCCTGAAGACTTGAATAGTCTTCCTCCTGTTAGACAAGTAGAATTTGGTATTGACTTAATCCCTGGAGCCGCTCCTATTGCTCGTGCGCCGTACCGATTAGCACCACCAGAAATGAAAGAAATGATGGCACAGGTTCAAGATTTATCTGATAAGGGCTTCATCAGACCCAGCTCGTCGCCGTGGGGTGCACCAGTTTTATTTCTGAAGAAGAAAGACGGTTCAATGAGAATGTGTATTGATTATCGGGAGCTGAACAAACGCACGATCAAGAACAAGTATCCACTTCCAAGAATCGATGACCTTTTTGATCAATTAGTTGGAGCTTGTTACTTCTCAAAGATTGATCTCAGATGTGGCTACCATCAGTTAAAGGTGAAGGAGGAGGATGTTTTAAAGACTGCTTTTCGCACAAGATACGGCCACTACGAATTTTTGGTAATGCCTTTTGGATTGACGAACGCTCCAGCCGCTTTCATGGATCTAATGAATCGGGTATGTAAGCCTTATCTCGATAAATTTGTCATTGTGTTTATCGATGATATACTTATTTATTCCCGATCCAACGAGGATCATGCGCAACATCTTCGTTTGATTTTGGAGTTGTTGAAGAAAGAAAAGTTGTACGCTAAGTTCTCTAAATGTGAATTTTGGTTGCGGGAAGTTCAGTTTTTGGGGCATGTAGTTTCAGAGAAGGGTATACAAGTTGATCCAGCAAAAGTGGAAGCAATTGAAAATTGGGAACCGCCGAAGACGGCAACCGAAGTACGTAGTTTTCTGGGTTTAGCTGGATATTACCGGAAATTTATAAAAGACTTTTCTCGAATCGCGACGCCATTGACCAAGTTGACTCGTAAGAATTTAAAGTTTGAATGGAAAGCAGAACAGGACGAGGCATTCAGAATACTAAAGGAGAAACTCTGCAGCGCGCCGATATTAGCATTGCCAGAAGGTTCCGATGATTTTGTGGTCTACAGTGATGCTTCTAAGCTGGGTTTGGGTTGTGTACTTATGCAACGTGGAAAGGTGATTGCCTATGCTTCTCGTCAGCTAAAGGATCATGAAAGACAATATCCTACTCACGATATGGAGCTTGCAGCAGTTGTCTTTGCATTGAAGATTTGGAGACATTATCTTTATGGTTCTAAATGCCAAATTTTCACTGACCATAAGAGTCTCCAACATCTTTTCGATCAGAAGGAACTGAATATGAGACAAAGAAGATGGTTGGAATTGGTAAATGATTATGATTGTGAAATTCTATATCACCCTGGGAAAGCGAACGTGGT
This sequence comes from Saussurea involucrata, assembly GCA_033807775.1. NCBI lineage: Eukaryota > Viridiplantae > Streptophyta > Magnoliopsida > Asterales > Asteraceae > Saussurea > Saussurea involucrata. The sequence continues at coordinate 33,839,963 of CM066316.1, forward strand.
AGCAGATGCCCTAAGTCGCCAAGAAAGAAGTGGAACAATAAAAGCTATCTTGTTAAGAGCTGAACTTCTTCCAAACATTTTTGACGAACTACTGAAGTGCCAAATAGATGCTTATCAGGAAGAAAGTTTGAAGTCAGAACGGTTAGTGGGAATATCAGCATTGCTTGAGAAAGATGACCGTGGGTTATTGTGTTTGGGAAACAGAATTTGGGTGCCTCATTTGGGTGGATTACGTGATCGTGTACTACAAGAAGCTCATCAATCTCGATTTTCTATTCATCCAGGTACAAATAAAATGTATAGAGATTTGAAACAATTCTATTGGTGACCGGGAATGAAAAGAGGTATTGCTAAGTATGTAGAATGTTGTACTACTTGTAAGAAAGTAAAGATTGAACATCAGAAGCCTTTTGGTCAATTGCAACGGCTAGATATACCAATGTGGAAATGGGATCAGATCACTACTGATTTTATTACCAAGTTGCCTAGAACTTCAAAGGGATTCGACTCTATTTGGGTGATTGTAGATAGATTGACGAAGTCTGCTCATTTCTTGCCGATAAAGGAAACTGATTCCTTGGAACGTTTGGCCAAATTGTACATTAATGAAATAGTGACTCGACATGGAGTTCCAATCTCGATTATTTCCGATCGAGATAGTCGTTTTACTTCTAGATTTTGGAAAAGTTTTCAAAAAGAGATGGGAACGCAAATAAAGTTGAGTACAGCATATCATCCTCAAACTGACGGACAGAGTGAAAGAACGATTCAGACTTTAGAAGATATGCTCCGGGCTTGTATAGTTGATTTTGGGGGATCGTGGGATAAACATTTGACTTTGATAGAATTTGCCTACAACAACAGTTATCATTCCAGCATTCAAGCGGCACCGTTTGAAGTACTGTATGGTAGAAAATGCCGAACGCCTCTGTGTTGGAATGAAGTGGGGGAGAAACAATTAGCAGGGCCAGAAATAGTACAGTTAACAGCGGATAAGATTACTCAGATTCGGGATAGATTGAAACCGGCTCAAGACAGACAGAAAAGTTATGCAGATCGACGCCGGAAACCGTTAGAGTTCCAAGTCGGGGAATTTGTGATGTTGAAAGTTTCGCCCTGGAAAGGAGTTATACGTTTTGGGAAGCAAGGTAAACTCAGTCCGCGATATATTGGGCCATTTGAAATTACGGAAAGAATTGGTGAAGTAGCTTACAGATTGAATCTTCCGCCAGAATTAAGCAGAATTCACAACGCGTTCCATGTATCGAATTTTCGAAAGTGTTTGGTGACATCAGATCAGGCAGTCTCCTTACCAGATATCCAAGTTGATGAAAAGCTAAACTACGTGGAGGAACCGGAAGCTATAGTTGATCACAAGGTCAAAGTATTGAGAAACAAAGAGATTAGACAGGTAAAGGTTCAGTGGAAACATCATAAGGGTCAGGATACGACGTGGGAATCAGAGTCGGAAATGAAAGCCAAATACCCTCATCTGTTCTCTTAACTGAATTCCGGGTCGGAATTCTTTTAAAGGGGAGATGTTGTAATAACCAGGTATTTTATCTAATTTAAAATTGGTATTTTATAAGTCTTTATTTTAGTATTTTATATAGTTAAGAAATTTAGGGATAAGTTTAATTTTAATTGGAAGGTTGGGGATAAGTTTTGCCAATAGAGTAAAGCCTAGGGTCTAATTGGTCTTTTTGCCAAACTCCTCCACTTGACCGACTCTAGTATATCATGTATCAGATGAAGTCTTCAATTAGTAAACAAAAAAAGAATATCCCAAAGTGTTTGTGTGTGTGAGTGAATACGGCAGAGAGAGAAAGAGAAGAAGAAGTTCGAAGAAGAAGAAGAATTGAAAGATAATCAGCTGGGATTTTAATTGGTGCAGTAAATCAAAGAGGTAATGTTCTTATTCAAACACTCTTTTTAAGAATTAGGTTTCTTTTTTATTTTGAGGTGGGTTTAGGTAATTTTAGATGAATTTGTGATTTTTAGTTACAATTTAGGGTGTTAAAAGGGGTTTAGAACACTTCTGTATAATCTGGGTATAAGATGAAATTCCTACAACTGAACTGAACTTATCTGATAAAGACGATGAACAGTGTTTTTGCGAAAAGTAGGAATTCGCAAGCCTTGGTTGCGAAAAGTCCACTTTTCGCAAGCAGCTAAAACGCATAGTGAGGTTTTCGTATCTGTTGGTCACGAAAAGTAGGGAACTCGCAACTGTGGTTTGCGAGAAGTGAGGTTTTCGCATCTGTTGGTTGCGAAAAGTGAGGAACTCGCAACTGTAGGTTGCGAAAAGTAAGGAACTCGCAACTGTAGGTTGCGAAAAGTAAACTTTTCGTAATAGTGGGTTGCGAAAAGTTGGGTTTTCCTGTTTATGTGTTAAAGAGTATGTATACTTTAATTTGTTTCAGATACTAAGGATCTAGGTTAAAAGATAATATAAATTGAGGAGAGTTTGAAGGACCTTTGCTTAAAAGATCAGGTGAGTTTTACTTTAAAAAGTATTTTACTGGAATGCATTATGTGAATAACAAATATTTGATATGTGGTATGAATATGTCATACGTGGGTGATTATAATATATTGAGATATTATAATTACGTGAGTATTATATGATAATATAATACGTGGCCGGGCTATGGACCGGTGTGATAAATTGGCTCGCAACAATTGATATTGGCCATTGGTGGAGGGATAAGGTGGAATGAGACAGGTATGATGAATAATTGTTAGTTGGTATTAACTTACGTGTGTGGTATGTGTATTTATATAAATAGTATTTTATATAAATGAGTTTTTAATGAATTACAAATGTCAGGGATTTACTCACTAGACCCTTAGGTCTAACCCTCATTTTCTGTTTTAAAAATTATGTATTCCAGGTGGTGATTCCAGTAAGAACAAGTAAATAGAATATTTGTTGGCTAGCTTTGGAGAAGATTATCATCATGATGCTACGGATGCTTTTGTAGTTATAATTTTTGTTATTACTATGTAATTCAAAGTGGATCAAGTTGTAATGAATTTTTATGTTCAGACTTTAGATGGGACCAAATGTGAAAGATGAAGTACTTTGTTGTAAACATGTTATGGAATGTATGTTATATGTATGTTTCGTTTTGCGGGATGTTACAACTACGAAATTCTCCGCGCCTTCTGGCAATGCCAGAATTGGTGCATTACATAACCTATGCTTAAGTGTTTGGAACGCTTCTTCTTGTTTCTCTCCCCAAATAAACTTCTTATCCTTTTGGGTTAATGTCGTTAGTGGTTGCGCAATTTTTGAGAAATTCGCAATGAATCGCCGATAATAGCCTGCTAAACCGAGAAATTGATGAATTTCTGTCGGGGTCTTCGGGGCTTCCCACTTCTTGATGGCCTCAATTTTTGCCGGATCTACATGAATTCCCTTCTCATTAATCACGTGGCCAATAAAATGTACCTCACGAATCCAAAATTTGCATTTGGAGAACTTTTCATACAATTTCTGGTCTCTGAGCAGTTCTAGTATCAACTTTAGATGTCGCTCATGATCCTCCTTGCTTTGCGAATAAATTAGTATATCATCTATGAACATGATCACGAACTCGTCCAATTACGGTCTACAGACCCTGTTCATTAAGTCCATGAAGACAGCTGGTGCGTTGGTTAGCCCGAAAGGCATAACCAGGAACTCGTAATGGCCGTAACGAGTCCTAAACACCGTCTTGGGAACATCCTTTTCACAGACCCTCATTTGATGATATCCAGATCGAAGGTCAATTTTTGAAAAGTAAGTAGCACCTTGGAGTTGGTCGAATAGGTCATCAATTCGGGGAAGAGGGTATCGGTTCTTGATGGTTAACTTATTGAGCTCTCTATAATCGATGCACATCCGCAATGATCCATCTTTCTTTTAACGAAAAGAACTGGGGCTCCCCATGATGAAGAGCTAGGTCTTATAAGTCCTTTGTCGAGCAGCTCCTGGAGTTGTCCTGACAATTCCTGCATTTCCGATGGGGCCAAACGGTACGGTGATTTAGCCACAGGTGCAGCTCCAGGAACTAAGTCGATGTGGAATTCGACTTGTCTTGACGGGGGTAATCCTGTTAGCTCATCCGGGAATACCTCGGGAAAATCCCGAACTACAGGAAAATCGTGAATGCGTTTCTCTTCGATTTCCTTGACTATAACATGAGCCAAAAACGCGATGCATTCCTTTTTCAAGTACTTCCGCATCTTCATACACGTCACTAACTTAAAGTTCTTTCCGGACTTCTCTCCATGCACGACGAGTGTTTCACCCTCTGGCAGCGGAATTCGGATGATCTTTTCAAAACAGCATATATCAACTTGGTTTTTGGATAGCCAGCCCATGACTATGTCAAAGCTTCATAGCTCAATCGGAATAAGGTCTATACTAAAGCTCTTATTTGCTATGTTTAAAGTACAGTCCGTAATTACGTCCCTGACCTTAACTTCCTGCCCATTGGCAAATTCAATAACGTAGACCTCTTTCAACTTTTGAGGTTTCAAATTAATTTTTGTCCTAAACTCTAGTGATACAAAGCTCCTAGGTCGACTAGTAACATAGCTAGAGGCGTCGGCAGAGTGCTCAGTGGGAGTGGACAAGGACGACATAGTGAACTGCGATAATAGCAGACTTAGTTACTAAGTGTGCTATTGTAAGTGCCTAAGATATGCACTGTTTATGCATGCACACATAAAAATCATGCTTTCCATGTTTAAGTAGAAAATTTATTTTAAGTACACTTCCAATATAACCAATCCAAGTCTCCAATTATACATACCTAAATTAAACATAGGTGATCAAGCTTGGTTTAATTGAGGTATAATAATGTGACACTCAACTTAGTTATATTAGTAATATGCTTCAGATTTTGAAAACCGTTTTGAATTTTTTTTAAACTATTGGGTTATAGTTTGTGGTTTCCATAAGAAAACCGGCATTCTCTATAACCTTAGGCTCTGATACCAAATCTGTCACACCCCGCTAAAGCGGAAACACGAGGTATAACAGCGTAGGGTTTCATTCAAAAGGTAATAGACAACACCAACCACAACATTTAATAATGTAGTACAAGTTAATGCAATACAACATCTTAACCAACTTGTTCCAAAAGAAATTATGGCGGTTACAAAAATTAACAAAAGATGTTTTAAGGTTCATGGTGTTGATGTCATCACACAATATGCATCCTACATGCCTTCACTTACTTATTAGTACCTGAAAAGCATGATAAAAATAAAAGGGTCAACTACAAAGAGTTGGTGAGTTCACAGGTTTTCGTATGCACTAAAAGTAAAATTGTATGCAGAAATTGTATTTTTGTGAAACGTTTGTTCACACGAAGTTTGAGTAATCGGTTGTTCGAGTACTTGCACGAGGTATAATGTAAACAATGATACCATAGCATTGAGCCACTACCAAACCTTCCGACAAACCAACGCCCCTTATGATATTCACGTCCTACCTCAGCGGTGGATTAATTCCACATGGGTAAGACCATTATTGTTACTGGTAAAGTGCACTTCTAGCACGTCAGCTTTAAGTGGGGTTGTCAATCCATATAGCGCTACCCATAAATACCATCGGCTCGTAATGAGTTAATAGATAGTGTATAACTAGTGGGGACTTTTTCATTTAAAACTCAAGCACATCAAAAAGTATACATACCTTAGTGCACAAACAATTTAATTTAAGGTTCCATATTTCATAGCATAATTCAATCAGCTTGCAATTCAATATCATGCTTTTCACCCCAAATTGTAACAAAGGAGTAAAAAGGGGTTGTGAAAACTCACAATGTTCAGCAAAGATTTCCAAGAGTTGCCGCACGGTTGCCCAAATGCCCGGTTCTAGGTCCTTCCTATGGAAGTGAAACACATTATCAGTTTCGGGTCTAACTCTCAGGGCTAAAGCATTGCTTAGCTCATCATATCTTATAAAATGCCTTAGTGTTAGTTATTAAGTTTAAGTATTATTTTGCGTTGATGATTACAAGTAAATTATTGGTTTTAAAAGGTTTATAGAATTTTATTGTTACATAATAAAATTTATAGGTTATATATAGTATTTAATCCATTGTACCATGTTTTATAATTCCTTATTTACCTTGTGTTTTATTCCAAGTTCAAATTCTTATAAATCTCTTACTTATTAGGGTATCATTCATACATTCATATACATGTATATATTTTTCTTATTTGGGGTTTTGACAAAATCTACAATTTATATGCTTTTTATCTTTCAATATTCCTAAAAATCTCTTTTTTCTTGAATTAGGGTTTTTACTTTTCTGTTGGCAGAATTTAGGTCCACTTATGGTCATAATTAAATATTTTATCGAATTATTTATTTAACCAAATTTTTATATATTTTAATTTAATGTCTTATGGAACTTTTGACATATGTAGCACCATTTTTATAGGTGGTTAGGTATTTTAATCATTCCCAATAAGTTTAAGTGTCACAGCTATCAAGGCAGTCTGCACATTCTTTTTGTCAAGCCCATTTGGAGGTTCAAATCTCAATATTTTTCAGTGATTCAAATTGGGTTTTAAACTTAACTCACAAATGTATCTTCCAGAAACATTTCATCATTTTTGGTTATATATTAAGGGAGTTATGACTGTTTTAAGATAGATACTTTACCATGCCAGATTCTCGTTTCTTGCACAGTTATCTTGGTTTGAATGGTTGAGACCTCAAATCTTAATATTTTTGAGTGAAACCACTTTTGTTTGAAAGATAACTCATTAAAATAATTTCCAGAAGAAAAATCAAGAATTTTAGTGGAATAATAAGAGAGTTATGAGTGATTTAAGTAGAGATTTTTCTCTGTCAGATTGTCTTTGCACTCTTTATTTGATATGGGTAGATGAAGGGTCAAATCTCCGAGTGTTTACATGAAACCACTTGGGTTTGAAACATAACTCAATAAACAAAGCTCCAGATGAAGAATCATATCATTTAGTTAATTATTTTACAAGATATGGTCGGATGAAGTTCATGCATGTAATCTGCCAGAAACTAAAAATGCTATTTCATGAAGAATGAGTGTTTTTAGTTCTTTATTTTCACTCATATGATTTTCTTTGATTTGAAAACTTATTTACCATTACTTTATCATAGATTTTTAGGTCAAAATCATCCTTTAACTTGTATGAACACATGCATGAACTCACACATCTCAGATTATAGAAAAATCCACATGCATGTAGTCAAAACTTCATTTTCTTGAGTTCTAGTTGTATGGATTATGGATTATCACCATTTGCTTGACATTTAATATGTCATTGGTGATTAATATACCATTAAAAGGTCCATGAAGGTCCTATTTTCCAGAACTTAAGAGTCATGAAGATTAAGTAAGAAAAAGAAGGAAAAATTACAAGAAAAAGGAAGAAAGTGAAGAAGAACACAAGGGAGATGAGTTTACCCACTCTAGAGTTGTTGTTTACCTTCAAAATCTTCCAAAAATGGATGATTCTTGGGAGGTTTTAGGCTGAATTCGGCAGGAGATAGAGAGGGAAGAGAGAATGTTCAAGGTTTGAATGTAGAGAGAGAGAGAGAAGTAGGAAATGAGGAGTTTTCTTGAGAATTTGGAAGAATTAATATGAGAGTGCGTTGGGTCACATAAGGGGCCGAATTTGGGCCCAAATTTCCTGGTTTATGTTAATTTTTTTTATTAAGTGTTAATTAATATTGTACAAGTATGTATATTATGTAATTTTATAAAAAGCTTGATTTAAAGTAGCTAAAACCTCATTTATCTACTTAATTTTTGGTTTGATTATTTAAAGTTTTAAATTTTAGATTTGGGTATATATAAACTATATATTTACTAATCTTATCATTATTATGGTTATAATTAAATGTTAATTGTTCGAATCGGCATTTTATAAGACAACTTAAGCGGTTACGTGCGGTAACTAGATTTTCTAAGCACACTGTCGGAATTCTTAGGAAACTAAAACCTTAGCCATCTTAATTAAGTCATAATGAGTTATTTCTACTTGTTAAGACATGTATTATGCTATTCAGTTGCTAACTTGAGTGTTTTGGTTTGACGGGTGTCACAGTCTCCCCTTGTTAGAAGAATTTCGTCCCGAAATTCGATGATTGCCATTCCCCGTCTGATCCTTTGCAAATAGGTGAGGGTACTTACGTTTCATGTAATCTTCTCGCTCCCATGTGTACTCAGGTCCATGCCTCGAGTTCCAACGAACTTTTAAGATCGGGATCTTACTACGCCTTGTTCGTTTGACTTCTTGGTCAAGGATTTCAATCGGTTCCTCTATGAAGTGTAACCGATCGTTGATCTGAATGTCTTCTAGGGGTAGAACCAATGATTCATCAGTTAGGCATTTCTTAAGGTTTGACACATGGAACGTATTGTGGATGGCACTTAGCTCTTGCGGTAAATTGAGTTTATAAGCTACTGGCCCAATCCTTTCAACTATTTCAAACGGGCCAATATATCTCGGACTCAGCTTGCCTCTTTTCCCAAAGCGTACTAATCCTTTCCAAGGCGATACCTTTAGAAGCACTTTATCACCCACTTGTAATTCTAATGGCTTCCTGCGGTTATCTGCATAACTCTTCTGACGATCTCTTGCGGCTTTAAGTCTATCCTTGATAATTGAGATCTTGTCAGTAGTCTCTTGAATGATTTCGGGCATAGTCAACTGTCTGTCGCCAATTTCCAACCAACTAAGTGGGGATCTACACTTGCGTCCATATAAGGCTTCATACGGTGCACACTGAATGCTGGTATGATAGCTGTTGTTGTAGGAGAAGTCCACTAATGGTAGGTGAGTATCCCAACTTCCACCAAAATCTATCACACATGCACGCAGCATATCCTCTAGCGTCTGTATAGTTCTTTCTGATTGACCATCCATTTGAGGATGGTAGGAAGTGCTCAAATCCAAACGCGTATCCAACGCTTTCTGGAGTGATCGCCAAAATCGTGACGTAAAACGACTATCTCTATCCGAGATGATGGAAATAGGCACTCCATGACGCGTAACGATTTCATTGATGTAAATTTGTGCAATCTTTTCCATCTTGAAGTCTTCCCGAATAGGAAGGAAATGCGCAGATTTCGTAAGTCGATCTACTATAACCCAGATTGAGTCGTGCCCTTTGGCAGTTCTCGGAAGTTTGGTTATAAATCCATAGTGATTTGTTCCCATTTCCACTGCGGAATCTCCGGTTGTTGTAACAGACCTGATGGCTTTTGATATACAGCTTTGACCTTTGAGCAAGTTAAACATTTTCCTACGTACAAGGCGATATCTTTCTTCATTCCTGGCCACCAATAATATTCCCTTAAGTCCTTGTACATCTTATCTGCTCCTGGATGGATTGAATACCTAGACTTGTGGGCTTCCTCCAAAACTACTTCCCGTTCGTTGTTAACTTTTGGAATCCAAACTCTGTCCTTGAAATAACGTACTCCATCAACCTTAGTTTCAAATTTACTCTCTATACCATGAAGGGTCTCGTCCTTCAAGTTCTCTGCTTTTAATGCTTCTTCTTGAGCTTCAAGAATTTGTATCTTTAGACTCGTCTGAACGAACGCACCCATTGCTCGCACCCTTGACGGTTTCACCCTTTCCTTCCTGCTTAGTGCGTCGGCTACCACATTAGCCTTGCCTGGGTGATACTTTATTTCACAATCATAGTCGCTAAGCAGTTCAACCCATCTTCTTTGCCTCATATTAAGCATTTTCTGGTCAAGGATATGTTGAAGGCTTTTATGATCGGTGTACACGGTGCATTTCGTGCCGTAAAGATAATGTCTCCAAATCTTAAGTGCGAACACTACGGCTCCTAACTCTAGATCATGAGTAGTATAGTTCTTCTCATGAACCTTAAGTTGCCTCGAAGCATATGCAATGACCTTGTCCTTCTACATCAACACACACCCCAAACCTTGGTGTGATGCATCGCAGTAGACTACGAAAATCTCCGCGCCTTCTGGCAATGCCAGAATTGGTGCATTACATAACCTATGCTTAAGTGTTTGGAACGCTTCTTCTTGTTTCTCTCCCCAAATAAACTTCTTATCCTTTTGGGTTAATGTCGTTAGTGGTTGCGCAATTTTTGAGAAATTCGCAATGAATCGCCGATAATAGCCTGCTAAACCGAGAAATTGACGAATTTCTGTCGGGGTCTTCGGGGCTTCCCACTTCTTGATGGCCTCAATTTTTGCCGGATCTACATGAATTCCCTTCTCATTAATCACGTGGCCAAGAAAAAGTACCTCACGAATCCAAAATTTGCATTTGGAGAACTTTGCATACAATTTCTGGTCTCTGAGCAGTTCTAGTATCAACTTTAGATGTCGCTCATGATCCTCCTTGCTTTGCGAATAAATTAGTATATCATCTATCAACATGATCACGAACTCGTCCAATTACGGTCTACAGACCCTGTTCATTAAGTCCATGAAGACAGCTGGTGCGTTGGTTAGCCCGAAAGGCATAACCAGGAACTCGTAATGGCCGTAACGAGTCCTAAACGCCGTCTTGGGAACATCCTTTTCACGGACCCTCATTTGATGATATCCAGATCGAAGGTCAATTTTTGAAAAGTAAGTAGCACCTTGGAGTTGGTCGAATAGGTCATCAATTCGGGGAAGAGGGTATCGGTTCTTGATTGTTAACTTATTGAGCTCTCTATAATCGATGCACATCCGCAAGGATCCATCTTTCTTTTAACGAAAATAACTGGGGCTCCCCATGGTGAAGAGCTAGGTCTTATAAGTCCTTTGTCGAGCAGCTCCTAGAGTTGTCCTGACAATTCCTGCATTTCCGATGGGGCCAAACGGTACGGTGATTTAGCCACAGGTGCAGCTCCAGGAACTAAGTCGATGTGGAATTCGACTTGTCTTGACGGGGGTAATCCTGGTAGCTCATCCGGGAATACCTCGGGAAAATCCCGAACTACAGGAAAATCCTGAATGCGTTTCTCTTCGATTTCCTTGACTATAACATGAGCCAAAAACGCGATGCATTCCTTTTTCAAGTACTTCCGCATCTTCATACACGTCACTAACTTAAAGTTCTTTCCGGACTTCTCTCCATGCACGACGAGTGTTTCACCCTCTGGCAGCGGAATTCGGATGATCTTTTCGAAACAACATATATCAACTTGGTTTTTGGATAGCCAATCCATGCCCATGACTATGTCAAAGCTTCATAGATCAATTGGAATAAGGTCTATACTAAAGCTCTTATTTGCTAAGTTTAAAGTACAGTCCGTAATTACGTCCCTGACCTTAACTTCCTGTCCATTGGCAAATTCAATAACGTAGACCTCTTTCAACTTTTGAGGTTTCAAATTAATTTTTGTCCTAAACTCTAGTGATACAAAGCTCCTAGGTCGACTAGTAACATAGCCAGAGGCGTCGGCAGAGTGCTCAGTGGGAGTGGACGAGGACGACATAGTGAACTGCGATAATAGCAGACTTAGTTACTAAGTGTGCTATTGTAAGTGCCTAAGATATGCACTGTTTATGCATGCACACATAAAAATCATGCTTTCCATGTTTAAGTAGAAAATTTATTTTAAGTACATGTCAGGATCGAATCTTAACAAGACTAATAATACTTAGAACTCAGAATTAAAGAATCTGCGGAATAGAACTTTAATTCACACAATCAAAGAACAATATATCAGAAAACACACAGCTGTTTGTATTCACTAATTCAACTCACAAGCTTACAACCAAACCTCAATCTTGATGAACAGGCTCAATCAAGACGACTTCTACTTCTCTAGAAATAGGGTTCTAAACCTTGAGGTTAATTCTCTCTAAAACAGAATGTATTCTAAAAAACTCTCGTATATCGCATATCTCGAATAGCTATCTATCAACATCTATTTATACGGAATAATTACAAGATAACTATTAAAACAAAATTGATCTTCAGAATATTCTTTCACGCATATCTTCAATAATTCCATCTTTATCTCCAACATTCTCGCATTCCAAACTTATGATCACAAGCAGTATTAACATCTTTATGCACGAGCAGTATTAACTTCATTCAGCATGAGCAGTACTAATATTCTCCAGCAGCATTAATTCATTCCAGCAGCATTAACTTGACTCAGTAGTACTAACTTTGCTTCAGCAGTATTAATCTTGACAAGCAGTACTAACTTTGCTTCAGCAGTATTAATCTTGACAAGCAGTACTAACTTCACTCTAGCAGTATTAATTATGCCCTGGCAGTATTAAAGTCGTTCTGGCAGTACTATCCATACATAGCAAATCTTCAGTTCCCAACAATCTCCCCCTAACTTGACTTTTAGAAAGAGAAGTCAAGTTCTTCAGATGATGATGCTTCCAAAACTTAATCTTGAACACACACGTCAGGATTCAATCCCAAACTTTGATTGATGATCCTTCTTACCAGGTATCTTGCCATCTTAGAATCTTTGTTACCCACCAACTTAGCTTTTAGCATTCCATTCAACCTTGTCATGCTGTGCTTGTATACTTTATCCACCAAATAATACTCATGATATGCATAGTCAAGTGTTATGACATACACACCACAGTTTTCAATAAGCATCCAGTTGGTAACAGCTTGAAATTGCCTTTCTGTCAAATACTTAACTGCTTCTGTATTGAACATTAGACACAAGTATTCAAGTACCATTTTGGTGATGGACATTCCATTCTCAGTCAGCATATTTCCATACAGCTTCATTCCAACCTTGTACATCTCCTCTACGTCAGATCTAGAGCATATTCTGATAAGTCTTCCCCATGTAGAACAGACTTCAAACTTCCCATCTGCTCTTTTGATTCTAATATACTCCTTTCTCTGCTCTATCAATGTGTCCCAGAAGATGATCTCAGGAGCCATAGAAGCTAATGGTTTAACTTTGATTGGACTAGTATCAACCACAGTAATATACATATCACATTGAGCATTTGTATGTGATTGTACATTGCTTGGTTGACCTGATGGAGTTGCCACTTCTTCTTCAGCAACTTTTTGATCAGCTTTCTCTTTCACAACTTCCTCCTTAGCTTCTTCTACAATGGGTTCCACCTTAGGCTTCTTTACAACTTTCTTCTTTGAAGCTATAGACTTTGTTCTTGGTCTTTTGTTTGACACCAACTTGGTTCTTTTGAGTGATTTAACAGCTTCAGGAATGGTTTCAGCTGTTTCTTTTGTTTCTGCTGCTTCAGGGATGGTTTCTGCTGCCTTATGTTTTTCAGCAACATTAACCATTTCTGCTGCTTGAATGGTTTCTGCTGCTTTTTGACTAGCAGCATTAACCATTTCTGCTGCTCTATCTGTTACTGCTTCTTTTATTATCTTTGATACTGCTGCTTCAACACTATTCTTCACAATCTCAAATACCTCTGCTTCAATCTCAGATTTAGTTACTGTAGATACAGATACTGTTTCATTCTCACTTTCAGATACTGCTGCATCAACAAGACTCTTCATAATTTCAGCTACTACTGCTTCAATCTCAGATACTGCAGCATTAACTGTTTCTACTGCTTTTTCTGTGGTTTCTGCTGCTTGAACCTCAGATACTACTTCATTCTCATTTTCTGCAGTTTCAGTTACTGCTGCTTTCTCACTTTCTGCTTCATTTGCAACTTCTGCAACCTGCTCAGCCTCCCCCTCAACCTTATGCTCATTCTCCCCCTCAACCTTTGCATCCTCCATGTTTAGTTCAGTTTCTAACTCCCCCTTTTTGGAAGCATCAGTGGTTGATCTTCTCCTTTTCAGAACATACTGAGCTTTCTTCCTTCTTTGCAGCAGCTTGGTGATCATCTTCTTATTCTTCTCTATCTTGGTGTGTTGATAAAGAACCACCTACTTAAGCTCATCAATCTCCTTCTGCTGATTCATGACATCAATGTTGATGTTGGCAATGGTTTCCATAAATTCCTAATAAGTATATCTATCCTCACCTGGTTTAGAAGTGTTTACCTTCCTTACAGGATCATTGGAAGTTTTAGTAGGTGTCTCTTGCCTAGCAGAAGCACAACCTACTCCCATGGTTTCTTGGCGCCTGGGTCCTCTGAATGTTTTCACATTCTGAGTTGCCGTGGGGAAGGTCTTAGTGATGTTACCACTGTCCTTCTCTTTGCTAGCAGAAGTAGTGGCAGCCTTGCAGCCCACATGCTCATCCTTCTTCTTAGAGAGCACCTTCTTGGGGTTGGGAGACACCCCTGTGGTTACCCTTTTTATATTCTCTATTGGAGAATGCTCCAATAGAGGGCTTGTAGGCTTTGGGCTATGAGGAGATACATCAAGGGAAGGAACCTTGTGTACCTTTCTTCTTTCAAACTTCTTGGTGATTTTGGGAGTGGGTCTTAAAAGAATGGACTGTGGGATTTCTTTGGTGATGGAAGGTGGAGATTGGCCATCAGTGGGTGTGTCTAATGGGGGCCTTGACCCTGATGCCATACCTTCAGTGGTGTGGGACACAACCATCATTGTAGAGAACAATGGTGTGTCAACTCCTTCCGAGTCCCTAGGAATTCTTCTCATATTTGAGAAAACCTTCCCTTTAGGGGTTTTTGGCACATATACCTCAGCAGACTGAGGTAAATCCGTCAATTCATGGTTAATTACTTCTTGGACAAACCTGGGATACATGTAAAAGCTCTTTTTGGATTCTAGGTTTGCCACAAGATCATTAAAAATCATTGTTGAAAAATTGAACTTTCTTGCAGTAGTTAAGCAGACCAAGGCATAAGCAATGGTACTGCTAAACTCACTACATCCAGTTGTTTTCTTTGAAATACAGTGCATAAGAGTATGAACAAGAAATCGCCATTGCGTGAAAAACTTTGACTTGTAGAATTTAAAAATTCCAATGGGACCTTCATACCCCATTCTTGGTAAGGTCGAGAAAAGTTCATCATTAGAGAGATAGGTTATACCTGAGGCATCATCTAAGTGAAGAGTGATGCGAATAACCTCCTCTGTGACCTTCAAGGGTTTGTCACAAACCCTTGTTCGAATGATTTTCTGCCCATTTTCGAATATAACAGTGGCATTCTCCCAAAATTGCTTTTGATGCTCGATATATATGGTTGGGCACACTGTTAGGGCATGAGAGATGTGTGTGGACTTGAGAAAATCCACAATATCATGAAATCCTGCGGCCTGCTTTGGCTTCTGAAGCATCGCAATCTCATTGTGCTCATCGACAAACTCCATTGTCGTCATTCTTCCTGAGGATTTGGATAGAAAACACAGAGATTCTAGGGAGAAAAGGTTAGAACGAGAGAGAGATAAATTGAATGCAAAGAGACGTTATGAACTTTGGCGGGCTGAAAGAGTATTTATAGCAGTACTAGCCCTGATTTTCTTTAGAAGCAGTATTAACGACTTAGCAGTATTAACTGCAAGGCAGTATTAACTACACAGCAGTATTAACTACACAAGCAGTATTAACTACTAAGCAGTATGAACAACAAAGCAGTATTAACTACACATACAGTATTAACTACTAAGCAGTATGAACTACAGAGCAGTATTAACTACACATGCAGTATTAACTACTAAGCAGTATTAACTACAAAGCAGTATTAACTACTAAGCAGTATTAACTACTAAGCAGTATTAACTACAAAGCAGTATTAACCACTAAGCAGTATTAACTACAAAGCAGTATTAACTACTAAGCAGTATTAACTACAAAGCAGTAGAAAATATGTACTAGCAGTAGTAACTCTGCACTGGCAGTAGTAACTATACTTACACTTTGCAGCACTTGTCAATCTGAGTCATACTGAGGTTCTGAGAAAACTAGTTAGTAACACCAAATATACAAAGAAATACAGGCATAAAAAATTAAAAATCATGAATTTATTCAAGGTTGATCAAGCCCACACTTGCTACCAAGAAAGTGAATCTACCCACATCAAATGCTTTTGTGAATAGATCTGCAAACTGGTCATTGGTATGAACTTTAGCAACTTGAATCAATTTCTTTTCATTACAGTCTCTAATAAAGTGATACCTGATCTCTATGTGCTTTGTTTTTGAGTGTTTGACAGGATTGTTAACAATGCTAATCGCACTGTTGTTATCAATGAAGATTGGAGTGTGAAGAAATGTTACCCCATAGTCCAACATCTGATTCTGAATCCATAACACTTGAGAACAGCAACTTGCAGCAGCTATATACTCAACTTTTGTTGTAGATAAGGACACTGTGGTTTGTTTCTTACACTGCCATGATACAAGTCTTGCACCCAAAAACTGACATCCACCTGAAGTAGACTTCCTATCCATGTTAGCTCCACCTAAGTCACTGTCTGAGTATGCAAGCAAGTCAAATGAAGATTCATAAGGATACCAAAGACCTAATCTAGGTTGCCCTCTTAGGTATCTAAAAATTCTTTTGACTGCATGAAGGTGTGATTGCTTAGGTGTAACCTGAAATCTGGCACAAACACATACTGGAAACATAACGTCTGGTCTAGAGGCTGTGAGATACATGAGTGATCCAATCATAGATCTGTAATGATGGACATCCACATCCTCCCCCTCAAGATCTGCAGTGATTTGTTTGTGTGTCTCCATTGGTGTGCTTTCTGGCTTTGAGTCTGTTAAATAGCCTAATTGCTTCAATCCTTGCCACTGGAGCAAAGACTTCCTCATAGTCTATGCCCTCTTCCCGAGTATACCCTTGTGCAACCAGCCTTGCTTTGTTTCTGATCACAATTCCTCTGTCATCCTTCTTGTTTCTGAAAATCCACTTGGTGCCAATTGCTCTATGACCTTTTGGAAGGTCCACCAAGTCCCAAACATCCTGTAATTTAAACTGTAGCAGCTCCTCTTGCATTGCTTCTATCCAACTTGGATCTTTCATAGCATCATAAGCCTTTTTGGGCTCAATTTGGGATAGAAAGCAAGTAAGTACAGTATTAACTGTATTCTGCTGATCTTGTAGCTCTTGAAGTCTTCTTTGATTCCTAGTCATCATGGGAGAAGCAATGTCTCCTATAACCAACTTAGGAGGATGATTTTTCTGAGTTCTTGATGGATGACCAGATTCCTCTTGTAAGTTTACATCCAGATTTGACTCATTGAAGTATGGATTTTCTTCAGCTCCTTCAGTCACTTCAGACTCTCTTGAAGTCTGATTTTCCTCTATTCTTCTCTCTTCTTCATTCTGAATGGGTTCAACTTCCTTTTCTGGTTCACATAAGTCAACAGGATCAATGGTATGGAGTGGAAATATCACAGACTGAATACTGTTATCTGATGGTGGTGCATCCCTTTGTCCTGCATTTACATCACTACTGAAACCCAAAGAATTAGTGAGTGAATCAATGTCAAATAGCCAATCAGGACCTGAACCAATAGGATTTGGTGTGTGCTAATTGCATTTGACATTGTCACTTTCTTCAATTATTCTAGAAGAGGTATTAAACACTCTGTAAGCCTTACTCTGAGATGAGTAACCAACAAGAAAGCCATCATCTGCTTTGCTATCAAACTTACCTAAGTGAGATTTGGTATTGAGAATTGTACAAGGACACCCAAATGGTTTGAAAAATCCAATAAATGGTTTCTTTTTCAGAAAAAGCTCATAAGGTGTCTTGTTTTTAGGCTTTATGACCAAAACTCTGTTTTGAACATAACAAGCAGTATTAACTGCTTCTGCCCAAAAAGTAGTGGGTAATTTTGAATCAGCTAACAGAGATCTAGCAGCCTCAATCAGTGTCCTATTCCTTCTCTCAGCAACACCATTCTGTTGTGGAGTCCTAGGAGCACTGTATTGTCTCTCAATTCCTTTTTCCTCACAAAAGGTGTTTAGATCAAAGTTTTTAAATTCAGTCCCATTATCTGATCTAATGACTTTCACTTTTTGATTTGATTGGTTTTCAATTTTAAGAATAAAAGATTTGATCAGTCCACTTGTCTCATATTTAGTTCTCAGAAAATATATCCAAGTAAATCTAGAGTAATCATCAACAATAACTAAACAGTATGACTTCTTGCCAATGCTCATGACATTTGTAGGGCCAAACAGATCCATATGCAACAACTGAAGAGGATTTGAGATAGTGTTTATCTCTTTGGACTTATGAGAAGTTTTGTGTTGTTTGCCTTTGAGACATGCAACACAATGATCATCACATGAATAGACTTTTGATGGTAAACCCCTAACAAGATTATTTTTAACAAGTTTATTCATTGTTTTAAAATTCATGTGACACATCCTTCTGTGCCAAAGTGATGATTCATCTATTGAAGCTTTTGATACCAAACAATTTTGAGATGAATCAGATGAAACACTTTCTAAATCTAAACAATACACATTATCCTTTCTAGGAGTTCTCAATAGTATCATGTTTTCATCAACTACTTTGAATCCAGGAGCAAGAATAATGCATTCAGAATCAGTAAATAATATACTATGTTTCTTGTCACAGACCTGTGATACACTTAACAGGTTGTATCTCAATTGCTCAACATAGTAAACATCCTCAAATGTCATCTTACCTTTTGACACATCACCTTTACCACTTATCTTACCTCCTGCAGGATTATTTCTAAAAGCAACATGTCCTCCATCAATTCTTTTGAAATTCTTGAGGCTGACCATGTTACCTGTCATGTGCCTGGAACAACCACTATCAACATGCCAGATGCTCTTCCCCTTGAGCTGTTGGTTGCCCTGCACATCAGATAAATCAGTTAGTTTTTATTGGGAACCCAAGCCAAGGTGGTCTTGGGTCTCCCTTGCTCATCAAAGTACTTGCACTGGGTTTTGATGAGATTTTCAAACTTAGGTACTGCAGAACTGGAGTACTTTGTCAATATGATTGGTCTAGCAGCACAAAAACTAGAAGCAGTATTAACCTTGGAAGAAGTACTAACAGTGTTAGCAGCACTAACACTGCTAGCAGCAACATTCTCTTGAAAAGAAGTACTAACAGTGTTAGCAGCACTAACACTGCTAGCAGCAGTATTCTCTTTAAAAGAAGTACTAACAGTGTTAGCAGCACTAACACTGCTAGCAGCAGTATTGTCTTTAAAAGAAGTACTAACAGTGTTAGCAGCACTAACACTGCTAGCAGCAGTATTGTCTTTAAAAGAAGTACTAACAGTATTAGCAGCACTAACACTGCTAGCAGCAGTATTGGCAGTAGTATTGCTTCTAGCAGCACTATCCTTGTCAGCAGTACTATCTGAGGTAGCAGTACTAACATTAGTGCTTTTGGGGACCCATATATTGACACATTCCTTTTCAGTCTGTTTTCTCATGTGGCTTTTGGATTCAGCTTGTTTCTTAGCCACATTATTCCTTGCAGGCTTCCTATAACCAGAAGGTTTTTGAAAACTTCTTTGAAAACTCTTCTTTTGGTTAATAGGATTGAAATAACAGTGTTTGGCAAGATGATTCAATTTGCCACAAATAAAACAAGGTTTTGGTCTGTTAATCCTTTGCAGATCAACTCCTTGCTTTTGTGCCCACTGGTTATTCCAATTTCTTTGATTTCCCCTCTTTTTATCATGTTTTTGGGGCTTATTCTCTTGATATTTCTTGCAAGAACAATGTTCACAAGTATTAGAGTTCACAACAGTGGTCTGTGTATAATGAACTCCCTTTCCCTTTCCAGTCCTTTTCATCTCATTGTTCTTAACACATGGACTTACACATTCCTCATCAGATCCTTCTTTTCAGTCTTATCCTCAACAACTACTTTATCTAATGGATCTACTTCAGTGGCTCCTTCAGGTAAGTCCTTCCTATCCTTGGTTTCTAATAGGTCTGACTTAGGAGGGATGTAGTTATTGTTGTAGGGTGGGGGTGTGGCATTGTACCCTATGCCTGGTTTCAACTTACTATGGATTTGAGAGTTGATTATGTTGTCCATGACTTTAGAGGCACAATTAAACTTTTCTACATCAAGTTTAACTTTCTCAAGCTCTCCTTTTAGTTTCTCACACTCTTCCCTGGATTCTCTAAGCTGGAACTCTAGACCATCCTTTTCCCATTTCCAGTAGTTTGTATCATAGGAGTGTTGAAGTTCATTGGCTTGAAAAGCCCTAATCTGTTATTCAAACTTCTCAACAATTACTACATAGTCTTTTCTGTCCTTTTCTAATCTCTTAAGGTCATCACACATTCCCTGATTTTGATCTCTATACCTTTTAACAGTGTCTATACAAGCTTGAGTACAGAGATTAGACTTTACCTCAGTGGGAAGATCTGAAACTTCAGCCATAAGTGCTTGATTTTGGATGGCCTCTTCTGCTTGATCACTCCAATCAAATCCCATTCCTTGTTGAGAGACAAGAGCTTGAATAGAGTTTCTGTTTTGATTGGAGCTTCCAGCCTGAGTTTGTTGATGGCTGTTGTGAGATGTTCCACCTCTACATTCCCTGGCAAAGTGTCCCATCTTGTGACACTTGTAGCATTCAACTTTGGACTTGTCAAATCCAGCACCATCTTCTCTTCTTTGGGAAAAGTTGTTTCTCCCTGTCCTCTTTATGAATCTCTTCACCCTCATAGACAGCATAGCCATCTGCCACTTGATATCCATTTCTTCAAGATCATCAGCATTAATCTGTTCTAAGTCATCATTAATCAATGAAGAATTAACATGACTAGAAAAGAAGGCTTCTAGTACTGAATCATTGGTCTTTTCCTGATTGACTCCTCCAGCAGCACTAACTGATTCAGGGTTAGCAGTAGAATCAGGTGATGCTGAAAGGAGTGCAGCATTATGTACATATCCAGAGGGCTTCTTTTTGGCTTCAACCTCTGCTTCAAAGACTCTAAGATCATTGTAAAGATCATCAAGCTCTTTATCTTCCAATTGGTCATTCTGTCTGAAGGACACAGTATACATTGTCCACTCTTCACCTAATGATCTTAAGAACTTTCTGTTAACATCATCAGCCTCCATCTTGACTCCTACTGTGGCCAATTCTCCAATCAGCTTTTTAAATCTATCAAAAGTTTGAGTCATAGACTCATTCTTAGTAGAAGTAAAGTTTTCATACTGCTGCTTGAGAATTGCCTTCTGATTCCTCTTGGTGCTTTTAGTGCCAGTGAATCTCTTTTCCAATGCATTCCACAGAGTCTGAACATCAGTGCAGTGATGAAATTGATGCTGATATTCATTGGGGATAGCCAAAAGCAGAGTGCTTAAGGCCTTCATCTCTATTTGTCTGACTTTTCTCTCTGCATCAGTCTTTGGAGGAGGTCTTTTGCCATCTGGTCCAATTCTTCCTTCAGCACATGGACCATTCTCTATGATATCCCAGATGGAATAATCAGTAAGCAGAATATACTGCTTGATTCTAATTTTCCACATGTCAAACTCATTGGGTCTGAGCATGGGAACCTTAGAAACAAGAGTACTGTTTGATTCAATAGAATTGTCCATAATAATTGTAGAATTCTAAGAAACACAAGCTCTGATACCACTTGTCAGGATCGAATCTTAACAAGACTAATAATACTTAGAACTCAGAATTAAAGAATCTGCGGAATAGAACTTTAATTCACACAATCAAAGAACAATATATCAGAAAACACACAGCTGTTTGTATTCACTAATTCAACTCACAAGCTTACAACCAAACCTCAATCTTGATGAACAGGCTCAATCAAGACGACTTCTACTTCTCTAGAAATAGGGTTCTAAACCTTGAGGTTAATTCTCTCTAAAACAGAATGTATTCTAAAAAACTCTCGTATATCGCATATCTCGAATAGCTATCTATCAACATCTATTTATACAAAATAATTACAAGATAACTATCAAAACAAAATTGATCTTCAGAATATTCTTTCACGCATATCTTCAATCATTCCATCTTTATCTCCAACATTCTCGCATTCCGAACTTATGATCACAAGCAGCATTAACATCTTTATGCACGAGCAGTATTAACTTCATTCAGCATGAGCAGTACTAATATTCTCCAGCAGCATTAATTCATTCCAGCAGCATTAACTTGACTCAGCAGTACTAACTTTGCTTCAGCAGTATTAATCTTGACAAGCAGTACTAACTTTGCTTCAGCAGTATTAATCTTGACAAGCAATACTAACTTTGCTTCAGCAGTATTAATCTTGACAAGCAGTACTAACTTCACTCTAGCAGTATTAATTATGCCCTGGCAGTATTAAAGTTGTTCTGGCAGTACTATCCATACTTAGCAAATCTTCAGTTCCCAACAGTACACTTCCAATATAACCAATCCAAGTCTCCCATTATACATACCTAAATTAAACATAGGTGATCAGGCTTTGTTTAATTGAGGTATAATAATGTGACACTCCAATTAGTTATATTAGTAATATGCTTCAGATTTTGAAAACCGTTTTGAATTTTTTTTAAACTATTGGGTTATAGTTTGTGGTTTCCATAAGAAAACCGGCATTCTCTATAACCTTAGGCTCTGATACCAAATCTGTCACACCCCGCTAAAGCGGAAACACGAGGTATAACAGCGTAGGGTTTCATTCAAAAGGTAATAGACAACACCAACCACAACATTTAATAATGTAGTACAAGTTAATGCAATACAACATCTTAACCAACTTGTTCCAAAAGAAATTATGGCGGTTACAAAAATTAACAAAAGAAGTTTTAAGGTTCTTGGTGTTGATGTCATCACACAATATGCATCCTACATGCCTTCACTTACTTATTAGTACCTGAAAAGCATGATAAAAAGAAAAGGGTCAACTACAAAGAGTTGGTGAGTTCACAGGTTTTCGTATGCACTAAAAGTAAAATTGTATGCAGAAATTGTATTTTTGTGAAACGTTTGTTCACACGAAGCTTGAGTAATCGGTTGTTCGAGTACTTGCACGAGGTATAATGTAAACAATGATGCCATAGCATTGAGCCACTACCAAACCTTCCGACAAACCAACGCCCCTTATGATATTCACGTCCTACCTCAGCGGTGGATTAATTCCACATGGGTAAGACCATTATTGTTACTGGTAAAGTGCACTTCTAGCTCGTCAGCTTTAAGTGGGGTTGTCAATCCAAATAGCGCTACCCACAAATACCATCGGCTCGTAATGAGTTAATAGATAGTGTCTAACTAGTGGGGACTTTTTCATTTAAAACTCAAGCACATCAAAAAGTATACATACCTTAGTGCACAAACAATTTAATTTAAGGTTCCATATTTCATAGCATAATTCAATCAGCTTGCAATTCAATATCATGCTTTTCACCCCAAATTGTAACAAAAGAGTAAAAAGGGGCTGTGAAAACTCACAATGTTCAGCAAAGATTTCCAAGAGTTGCCGCACGGTTGGCCAAATGCCCGGTTCTAGGTCCTTCCTATGGAAGTGAAACACATTATCAGTTTCGGGTCTAACTCTTAGGGCTAAAGCATTACTTAGCTCATCATATCTTATAAAATGCCTTAGTGTTAGTTATTAAGTTTAAGTATTATTTTGCGTTGATGATTACAAGTAAATTATTGGTTTTAAAAGGTTTATAGAATTTTATTGTTACATAATAAAATTTATAGGTTATATATAGTATTTAATCCATTGTACCATGTTTTATAATTCCTTATTTACCTTGTGTTTTATTCCAATAAGTTTAAGTGTCACAGCTATCAAGGCAGTCTGCACATTCTTTTTGTCAAGCCCATTTGGAGGTTCAAATCTCAATATTTTTCAGTGATTCAAATTGGGTTTTAAACTTAACTCACAGATGTATCTTCCAGAAAATTTCATCATTTTTGGTTATATATTAAGGGAGTTATGACTGTTTTAAGATAGAGACGTTACCATGCCAGATTCGGGTTTCTTGCACACTTATCTTGGTTTAAATGGTTGAGACCTCAAATCTTAATATTGTTGAGTGAAAACACTTTTGTTTGAAATATAACTCATTAAAATAATTTCCAGAAGAAAAATCAAGAATTGTAGTGGAATAATAAGAGAGTTATGAGTAATTTAAGTAGAGATTTTTCTCTGTCAGATTGTCTTTGCACTCTTTATTTGATATGGGTAGATGAAGGGTCAAATCTCCGAGTTTTTACATGAAACCTCTTGGGTTTGAAACATAACTCAATAAACAAAGCTCCAGATGAAGAATCATATCATTTAGTTAATTATTTTACAAGATATGGTCGGATGAAGTTCATGCATGTAATCTGCCAGAAACAAAAAATGCTATTTCATGAAGAATGAGTGTTTTTAGTTCTTTATTTTCACTCATATGACTTTCTTTGATTTGAAAACTTATTTACCATTACTTTATCATAGATTTTTAGGTCAAAATCATCCTTTAACTTGTATGAACACATGCATGAACTCACACATCTCAGATTATAGCAAAATCCACATGCATGTAGTCAAAACTTCATTTTCTTGAGTTCTAGTTGTATGGATTATGGATTATCACCATTTGCTTGACATTTAATATGTCATTGGTGATTAATCTACCATTAAAAGGTCCATGAAGGTCCTATTTTCCAGAACTTAAGAGTCATGAAGATTAAGTAAGAAAAAGGAGGAAAAATTACAAGAAAAAGGAAGAAAGTGAAGAAGAACACAAGGGATATGAGTTTACCCACTCTAGAGTTGTTGTTTACCTTCAAAATCTTCAAAGTTTGGATGATTCTTGGGAGGTTTTGGGCTGAATTCGGCAGGAGATAGAGAGGGAAGAGAGAATGTTCAAGGTTTGAATGTAGAGAGAGAGGGAGAGAAGTAGGAAATGAGGAGTTTTCTTGAGAATTTGGAAGAATTAATATGGGAGTGTGTTGGGTCACATAAGGGGCCGAATTTGGGCCCAATTTTTCTGGTTTATTTTAATTTTTTTTATTAAGTGTTAATTAGTATTGTACAAGTATATATATTATGTAATTTTATAAAAAGCTTGGTTTAAAGTAGCTAAAACCTCATTTATCTACTTAATTTTTGGTTTGATTATTTAAAGTTTTAAATTTTAGATTTGGGTATATATAAACTATATATTTACTCCTCTAATCATTATTATGGTTATAATTAAATGTTAATTGTTCCAATCGGCATTTTATAAAACAGCTTAAGCGGTTACGTGCGGTAACTAGATTTTCTAAGCACACTGTCAGAATTCTTAGGAAACTAAAACCTTAGCCATCATAATTAAGTCATAATGAGTTATTTCTACTTGTTAAGACATGTATTATGCTATTCAGTTGCTAACCTGAGTGTTTTGGTTTGACGGGTGTCACAATGGATGACGTCACGGTTAAAAGGATCTGGAGAGATTACGCCTTTGATTATGCGGTTCACAATTCTAGGGGAAGGTCTAGAGGTATTCTTTCGGTGTGGGACACCCAGGTGTTCGTCAAACATAAAGCTTTATGTAATGATGGTTTTGTTGCTGTCTTTGGGAAATGGATGCCAAAAAATAAAACTTGTTGTATCATTAACGTTTACGATCCTCAGCAAGTCACCAAGAAAAAAGAACTCTGGGCTACAATCCTTCAGCTGATTGCCAACTGGAATGGAGTGACGATCATAGCAAGTGATTTCAATGTAATACGAGATCCGGTGGAGAAAATTGGCTCGTTCTTCGATCATCTTGCTTCCCAAAACTTTAACAACTTCATAGCTGACGCCCATATAGTTGAGATACCATCTTTTGGAAGGCGATTTACCGGGTCTAATAGGGATGGTTCAAAACCGAGCAAATTAGACAGGTCTTTGCTTCCAATAACTTTTTGGAGCTATGGCCCAACACGAGTTGCTTTATCCTTCCAAAGGAGAAGTCGGATCACTGCCCCTTAATCTTGAAAGAAAGCATCCAAGATTTTGGTCCCATGCCGTTCAAAATTTGTAATTCTTGGACCACAATGGAGGATTTCAACAATCTGGTCAAGAAGGAGTGGAGAGATGGTTGGCAAGCTCAATCTGATTGTAGGCTGACCAACCTAACGAATAAGTTCAAAAAGCTTAAAGAGAAAATCAAGAGATGGTGGAAAGAAAAGAAGTTAATAATAGAAGAAGATAAAAAGAAGGCTATAGCGGTCATCGAAGAAGTAGACAGAGAAATTGAATCTGGTATGGCGAACGAAAATTCAATCTCTAGAATACTTGAGGCTGTAAAAACGAAGATGGAGAGCGAGTCTAGAATTAGAGTTGATTTGAAGCAAAAAGCAAAAATTAACTGGGCCGTGGAGGGTGATGAAAACTCGCATTTTTTTCATGGTGTGATAAACTACAAAAGGAATAAACAGAAGATTAGAGGAGTCTTGATCAATGGTGTTTGGAAAGAGGATCCGCTGAGCATCAAAGATGAATTCTTATCTTTCTTCCGAAATAGAATGGGGACATCGAAGCAAAATAGAAGTTCTATCAATCTTTCCGGTCTAAAGAAGATTTCTCCGGAAGATAGTGTTTGGCTAGATAGAGATTTTACTGAAGAATAAATCAAAAGGGCGGTTTGGGACTGTGGTGATGATAAATCTCCTGAGCCCGATGGAATAACGTTCGGTTTCATTAAACACTTTTGGCAGATCCTCACAGATGAAATTTGTGGAGCTATTTTTGACTTCCTAGCTAAAGCATGGATTCCTAAAGGATGCAACCCCTCTTTCATTTGTCTTATTCCGAAGATCCCGAACGCTCAAAAATGCAAAGACTACAGGCCAATAAGTTTGGTGGGTTGTATTTACAAAGTAATAGCTAAGATTCTCGCTAACCGAATTAGCAGGATCATTGGATATATCGTGAGTGACTCACAGTCAGCCTTTTTGAAAGGAAGGTATATCATGGATGAGGCATTGATAGCCAATGAGATCATTAGCTGGGTCAGTAGAAACAAAAAAGAGGCTCTTTTTTTCAAAGCAGATTTCGAAAAAGCTTTTGATTCGGTGGACTGTAGATACTTGATGGAAGTGATACAGGCGATGGGATTCTCCGTGAAATGAAGAAAATGGATTCAAGCGTGCTTACATTCGACAACTACTTTAGTTCTTATTAATGGTTCCCCATCTAACGAATTTCGCATCCGTAGTGGTCTTCGTCAGGGTGATCCTTCGTCTCCTTTTCTGTTCATCATGGCTATGGAAGGTTTATACCTAATTATGGAGGAAGCCAATTCGAAACACCTCTTAAAAGGTATCGAACTTGGATCGGAGAGATTAAATATTTCACATCTGCTATATGCAGATGATGCTCTCTTCATCAACAAATGGTCGATCGAAGATGGGAAGAACCTCATCCGTCTTCTTCGATGCTTTTATCTTACTTCAGGGCTAAAACTTAACCTGTCAAAAAGTTCCCTGTTTGGAATAGGAGTTGAATTAGAAAGGGTCATCAGGACTGCTTCCGAGTTAAATTGAAGGGCTGGAAACTTACCGTGCAATTACCTAGGGGTGCCTCTCGGAGAAAGGATGTCAAGATCCAATGCTTGGAAACCGATCATAGACAACTTCCAGAAAAGACTTTCGAAATGGAAGTCCAAAGCTTTGTCCTTCGGTGGCCGAAGGGTCCTTTCCCAAGCAGTCTTGGGTAGTTTACCTACATTCTTTCTATCCATATACGGCCCCGAAAGCGGTGATAGATAATCTAGAAAAAATGCGAAAGGACTTAAGCTACGTCCCATTGTTTCGGCATGTCACCACA
Organism: Saussurea involucrata; assembly: GCA_033807775.1. Taxonomy (NCBI): domain Eukaryota; kingdom Viridiplantae; phylum Streptophyta; class Magnoliopsida; order Asterales; family Asteraceae; genus Saussurea; species Saussurea involucrata. The sequence goes on from CM066316.1 coordinate 33,867,600, forward strand.
CACGCTTTAAAGAATGTTCCCCAAAGTGCGGTTAGTAACTTCCGTTTGGCCGTCGGTTTGTGGGTGAGCGGTGCTACTTTTCTTGAGAGTCGTTCCAAACAATCGCCAAAGCATGATCCAAAAGTGGCTAGGGAATTTTGTGTCTCGATCATCGTTTTCGGGACACCATATAGACGTACCACTTCTTTGAAGAAAAGTCTCGCGATATTACTTGTATCGACGGTCTTCTTGCAAGCGATAAAATGATTCATTTTGGAGAAACGGGCAACCACAACAAAAATAGAGTCCACCCCCTTTGAGTATGAGGAAGACCCAACACGATGTAAAGCCCGTGTCCCGGTACGTTATTAATTAATTTTCAGTAATTTAAATGTTTACCTTTAATTGTTTTGGTTTGGGGTTTGATGTCGTTAAGGACCAAAATATTAAAATCCACGTCTTTTAGTGAAGATTGTAAATCAGGGGTAGTTTGGGGGGCTAAGTGAAAATGTTGGAAGAAGTTGCATGGGTCACGGCCCATGGTCGTTTTCCCTTTCTCGTTTCTTTTTCGTGAAAGCCAAGCAAACCCAAATGATTTCAACAACCCTATTTGACTCTTCCTTGTGTGTGGTGCGGCAGCGAGAAAAGGAACGAGAGAGAGAGATAGAGAAGAAACCGAGAGAGAGTTAGAGAGAGAGACTCGCAGTCGCCGGAAAAGAGAGAGGGACCTGCAGTCGCCGGAAAGAGAGAGAGATCGCCGGAGGACGCTGTCACCACCTCCTGCTGTTCGCCGGAGTTTCGAGGGAGGGAGGATCGAGTGCGGTTACGTGGCGTCGTCGTAAGGTAATCACCTCTCATGTTTCGTTTTCATTCCTTCTCGTTCCCGTCGCCGCCGCCGTTCGCCGCCGCTGTGGCGGTGGTGGATGGACGGCCGTGGCTGCCGTTGTGGGTGCGTGTGCGTGAGACTGGTCGAGAGAGAGAGGGAGAATGGTCGGGTTGTTGTCTCGCGCGATCGTAATCGAAAAACCACCGCCGGCCGCCGCTGGCCGCCGCCGGTCGCCACCGGCGACCACCACTGCCGGAGATGGTAGTGGGTGGCGCGTGGCCGTGACCAGACCTTAGTCTCTTTAGAGCCCGTAACCCGTGACTTAATCGTTTAAGCCGAATAGTTTAAACCGTCGGTTCTAAAATCACTTTTTATGCGAAAATATGGTTCAGCCCCTGTTTTGTGACGGCAATAACTCTTCCGTCGTAACTCCGATTGAGCCGAAACTGGCGCCCACGCTTCGAGCTCGGGACCGGGCACGTTTTCTGTGTTTTAGCGGAAAACTGGTTCGGCCTCGAGTTGGGAGAAAAAGTGTTCGCAAGTTCTGCGGTTCGTCATTTTATGTAAAATTTCCTGGAATCTGCCACTGTTTTGCGTGGACCGTAACTTTCTGCTCGTAACTCGTTTTGAGGTGATTTTGGTGGCCATAGTTCCCTATTCGAGTTGGGAAGGTTTTTTCATGTTTTGTCGAAAGTCTGATTTAAACCGTAGCTAGGCTGTTTTGGACTGTTTATGCAGGTTGGACCGAAACTGGCAGTTTTGGTAACCGTTCGTATTTAACTCATAATAAATTGTAGAAAAATCGTTAGGAGGCGTATAATATGTCCTTGGAACCCTAACTCAGAGGACTTTCTATCCATTAAATAATACTGGGATTTTTCTGGATTTAAGGGGGTCGAAACAGGTCCCGAACAGACCTGTTTTGTGTGAACGGAAATTAGTTTTAGTGACGGTTTAAGCGTGTGTTGTGTCATAGGGTCCGGGTCTCGTATTGACACGTTTTATCATGCGTTTAGGTGCTGGAAAGTGACCGTAATTGTGAAGCTTGATTCGTGTTGATTAAGCTAGGCGCGCATTTGAGGTGAGTTCTCTCACTGTGTAGTTAGGGGTTGTATGCATGTCATAATAGTCTACATGTACTACTGTCTTTGTGGTGTGAACTAGTTGTTGTGGTGTGTAATATTTGATTGGTTGGAATGCTTGGTATAAATGTGTTACATTATAATTCGGTGGGACCGAGGCCTCGATGGTACTGAGGTGTTGGTTACATTGTAATTCGGTGGGACCGAGGCCTCGATGGTACTGAGGTGTTGGTTACATTACAATTCGGTGGGACCGAGGCCTCGATGGTACTGAGGTGTTGGATACATTACAATTCGGTGGGACCGAGGCCTCGATGGTACTGAGGTGGTTGGATACATAATTACCTGTAGATGTTTACTCGTTTTATGTATCTGTGATGTTGTTGCTTATGTGCGGGTAGGGTGATGTGTATATAATTCCTACCTGCGCATGTGTTTGAATTCACTAAGCTTCGTGCTTACCCTTTCCCAATAATTTGTGGTTTCAGGTACGAGTGGCTCTAAGGCGTGACGGGTACACACTGGCGCGCGGGATGAGCTGACTGATATTAGTTTTATTTATTGAACATTGCTTCCGCTGGTTTCTGATTACTTGAACAATATTTATGACTTTGCAATTAATATGTTGGGATTGTTTATTGAGTTTTTATATAAAGCGTTTAATTAAAAAATTTAAATTTCCTTGAAATTTTGGGATGTTACAACTTGGTATCAGAAATTAGTATGAGATAGTACGAGATAGTCGAGGATTATTGACCCGATATGGTAGACTTTGGGTCCCATTCGCCGATGGGAACCGACAGATACTATTGGACGAGGCGCATAAGTCCAAGTTTTCGATTCATCCCGGAGCTACCAAAATGTACAGAGACTTACGGGAAGGCTATTGGTGGCCCGGCATGAAGCGGGATGTGGCCAAATGTGTGGAGGTATGTTTGACTTGTCGGAAGGTCAAGGCGGAGCACTAGCGACCGCACGGGAAATTGCAGCCTTTGGAGATTCCGGTGTGGAAGTGGGAGCAGATTACGATGGATTTCATCACGAAGCTTCCCAAAACTCAGCGAGGGAATGATACCATCTGGGTAATTGTGGATCGTCTGACTAAGAGCGCTCACTTCTTGGCGATTAAAGAGAGCTTCTCGGCGGATAAGCTCGCGGAGGTTTTCATCCGAGAGATTGTAACTAGGCACGGGGTGCCAGTCTCGATTGTCTCGGATCGGGATACTCGTTTCACCTCCCGGTTTTGGGAGAAGTTTCAGAATGAAATGGGTACGCGGTTGCATTTCAGTACAGCATTTCATCCTCAGACTGACGGGCAGAGTGAGCGTACTATTCAGACACTTGAGGACATGCTGCGAGCATGTGTGATTGACTTTGGTGGTAGTTGGGATCAGTATCTCCCACTAGCTGAGTTCTCCTATAATAACAGCTATCACGCTAGCATCGGTAGAGCGCCGTACGAAGTGTTGTACGGCAGGAAGTGTCGGACGCCCATTTGTTGGGGCGAGGTTGGTCACATAGTGTTGGGGAGCACCGACGTCGTGCTAAAGACGACGGAAATGATCCAGATGGTGTGGGATCGGTTAGTCACTGCTCAGAGTCGACAAAAGAGTTACGCCGATAAGAGACGATCGGACTTGGAGTTCCAAGTCGGGGATTACGTTCTTTTGAAAGTGTCACCCTGGAAAGGGGTAATCCGTTTTCGCAAGCGGGGAAAGTTGGGTCCCCGATATATCGGACCGTACAAGGTCATCGCGCGTGTGGGGAAAGTAGCTTACCGATTGGAGCTACCAGAGGAGCTGAGCCTAATCCACAACACGTTCCATGTCTCTCAGTTGCGGAAGTGTGTGATGGATGAGTCTGCGGTAGTTCCCCTTGAAGATATTCAGATTGACGAGCGACTCAACTATGTGGAGAAGCCAATAGCCATCGTCGAGAGGAAGACGAAGACTCTGCGGAACAAAATTATTGGATTGGTGAAGGTCCAGTGGCAGCACCGAAAAGGTTCAGAGTGGACGTGGGAACCAGAAGCCGAGATGCGGGAGAATTACCCGGAGCTGTTTGCGGGAGTGGACTTCGGGGACGAAGTCTAATCCAAGCGGGGGAGAGTTGTAAAGCCCGTGTCCCGGTACGTTATTAATTAATTTTCAGTAATTTAAATGTTTACCTTTAATTGTTTTGGTTTGGGGTTTGATGTCGTTAAGGACCAAAATGTTAAAATCCACGTCTTTTAGTGAAGATTGTAAATCAGGGGTAGTTTGGGGGGCTAAGTGAAAATGTTGGAAGAAGTTGCATGGGTCACGGCCCATGGCCGTTTTCCCTTTCTCGTTTCTTTTTCGTGAAAGCCAAGCAAACCCAAATGATTTCAACAACCCTATTTGACTCTTCCTTGTGTGTGGTGCGGCAGCGAGAAAAGGAACGAGAGAGAGAGATAGAGAAGAAACCGAGAGAGAGTTAGAGAGAGAGACTCGCAGTCGCCGGAAAAGAGAGAGGGACCTGCAGTCGCCGGAAAGAGAGAGAGATCGCCGGAGGACGCTGTCACCACCTCCTGCTGTTCGCCGGAGTTTCGAGGGAGGGAGGATCGAGTGCGGTTACGTGGCGTCGTCGTAAGGTAATCACTTCTCATGTTTCGTTTTCATTCCTTCTCGTTCCCGTCGCCGCCGCCGCAGTGGCGGTGGTGGATGGACGGCCGTGGCTACCGTTGTGGGTGCGTGTGCGTGAGACTGGTCGAGAGAGAGAGAGAGGGAGAATGGTCGGGTTGTTGTCTCGCGCGATCGTAATCGAAAAACCACCGCCGGCCGCCGCCGGTCGCCACCGGCGACCACCACTGCCGGAGATGGTAGTGGGTGGCGCGTGGTCGTGACGGGACCTTAGTCTCTTTAGAGCCCGTAACCCGTGACTTAATCGTTTAAGCCGAATAGTTTAAACCGTCGGTTCTAAAATCACTTTTTATGCGAAAATATGGTTCAGCCCCTGTTTTGTGACGGCAATAACTTTTCCGTCGTAACTCCGATTGAGCCGAAACTGGCGCCCACGCTTCGAGCTCGGAACCGGGCACGTTTTCTGTGTTTTAGCGGAAAACCGGTTCGGCCTCGAGTTGGGAGAAAAAGTGGTCGCAAGTTCTGCGGTTCGTCATTTTATGTAAAATTTCCTGGAATCTGCCACTGTTTTGCGTGGACCGTAACTTTCTGCTCGTAACTCGTTTTGAGGTGATTTTGGTGGCCATAGTTCCCTATTCGAGTTGGGAAGGTTTTTTCGTGTTTTGCCAAAAGTCTGATTTAAACCGTAGCTAGGCTGTTTTGGACTGTTTATGCAGGCTGGACCGAAACTGGCAGTTTTGGTAACCGTTCGTATTTAACTCATAATAAATTGTAGAAAAATCGTTAGGAGGCGTATAATATGTCCTTGGAACCCTAACTCAGAGGACTTTCTAGCCATGAAATAATACTGGGATTTTTCTGGATTTAAGGGGGTCGAAACAGGTCCCGAACAGACCTGTTTTGTGTGAACGGAAATTAGTTTTAGTGACGGTTTAAGCGTGTGTCGTGTCATAGGGTCTGGGTCTCGTATTGACACGTTTTATCATGCGTTTAGGTGCTGGAAAGTGACCGTAATTGTGAAGCTTGATTCATGTTGATTAAGCTAGGCGCGCATTTGAGGTGAGTTCTCTCACTGTGTAGTTAGGGGTTGTATGCATGTCATAATAGTCTACATGTACTATTGTCTTTGTGGTGTGAACTAGTTGTTGTGGTGTGTAATATTTGATTGGTTGGAATGCTTGGTATAAATGTGTTACATTATAATTCGGTGGGACCGAGGCCTCGATGGTACTGAGGTGTTGGTTACATTGTAATTCGGTGGGACCGAGGCCTCGATGGTACTGAGGTGTTGGTTACATTACAATTCGGTGGGACCGAGGCCTCGATGGTACTGAGGTGGTTGGATACATAATTACCTGTAGATGTTTACTCGTTTTATGTATCTGTGATGTTGTTGCTTATGTGCGGGTAGGGGTGATGTGTATATAATTCCTACCTGCGCATGTGTTTGAATTCACTAAGCTTCGTGCTTACCCTTTCCCAATAATCTGTGGTTTCAGGTACGAGTGGCTCTAAGGCGTGACGGGTACACACTGGCGCGCGGGATGAGCTGACTGATATTAGTTTTATTTATTGAACATTGCTTCCGCTGGTTTCTGATTACTTGAACAATATTTATGACTTTGCAATTAATATGTTGGGATTGTTTATTGAGTTTTTATATAAAGCGTTTAATTAAAAATTTTAAATTTCCTTGAAATTTTGGGATGTTACACACGAAGTCCATTGAAAGGTCTTGCCAAATGTCTTCTGAAATCGGGAGCGGGGTGTAGAGACCGGTGTTTTGTGATCGTCCTTTTGCGGTTTGGCAAATGTAGCACTTTCTCACAATTGATCCCGTGTCCTTCTTTAGATGTGGCCAATAATACCGTTCTTCTAAGCTGGCGATTGTTTTGTCTCGTCCGAGATGACCGCTTAATCCTCCTTCGTGCAAGTCACGAATCAATTTTTCCCGTAAAGAGGAGTCAGGAATGCATAGTCGGTGGCCTTTGAAAAGCTAACCTTATCGGACATAGAAATCGCTGCTAGGGGTGCCTCTATTGCACTTTCCCCACATGTCTTTGAAATCACTATCGTCACTATAAAGCTCTTTCAAGTTTTCGAAACCGATGATCTCGTTTGATATGGTGATGAGCAGATTAGCCCTTTAGCTAAGGGCGTCGGCCACCTTGTTTAGATTACAAAATTTATGCTTAATTACAAAAGGGAATTTATGTAGAAAACTTACCCAACGAACGTGCATCTTGTTAATCGTCTTCTGACTGTTGATAAACTTTAGAGTTGATGGTCGGTGAACAACACGAACTCCTTTTGAACCAAGTAGTGCTCCCATTGTCGTAAAGCTCCAACCACCGTATAAAACTCTTGGTCGTACGTGCTCCACTTTTGTCGGGCCTCGCTAAGCTTACACTAAAATAGGCGACGGGTCATTTCTCTTAGGTTAGGACAACACCGATCCCAATGCCACTTTCGTCATGTTCTACTTCAAAAACTTTATCGAAATCGGGTTGTGCTAGAACGGGCGCGGTACTGAGCTTTTCCTTGATTAAGGTGAAGCTTTCGTCTTGTTTGGGACCCCATTGAAACTTTCCTTTCTTTAGACACTCCGTGATCGGGGCGGTGATGGTAATAAATTCCGGACGAATCTCCGATAAAAAGTTGCTAGCCCATGAAAGCTACGAACGTCGGTGACCATCTTGGGTGTCGGCCACTCCCGTATGGCTTTCACCTTGTCTTCATCCACCTCGATACCGTGTTCTCCGACTATGAAACCAAGGAACACAACTTTGTTGGTGCAGAAAGTGCACTTCTTCAAATTAACGTAGAGCTTGTTCTCTTGTAGGGCCGTTAAGACTTGGCGAAGATGGTCGAGGTGATCGGCTTCTTTTCGGCTATAGATGAGGATGTCGTCAAAGTAAACAACTACAAAAGTTCCAATGAAAGGGCGTAGTACCTGTTTCATAGTCCTCATGAAGGTGCTTGGGGTGTTAGACGTGCCGAAAGACATAACCAACCATTCGTAGAGCCCGAATGGTGTTTTGAAGGCGGTCTTCCATTCATCTCCCGGTCGAATACGAATTTGATGGTAGCAACTTCTAAGATCGATTTTGGAGAATACAGTGGAACCGGATAGCTCATCAAGCATGTCTTCCAATCGTGGAATAGGGAACCAGTACTTGATGGTGATCTTATTGATGGTTCTACTATCGATGCACATCCTCCATTGATTGTTTTTCTTTAGCACTAGGAGTACGGGTACGACACACAATCATGATTTCTCGTATTAAGCCCTTTTAAAGCAAGTTTTCAGCTTGTTCTCTTAGGATCTCGTTCTCTTTGGGGCTCATCAGATAATGGGGCAAGTTCGGTAGACTAGCTCCCAGGATCAAATCAATTTGATGTTGAATATCCCTCATGGGTGGTAGTTCGGGAGGAAAAGCATCCGCAACTAGTTCCTTGAAATCTTCTAGTATCTTGCTTACTTCTTTCGGGATTTCGGTCTCTACTTTTTCTGCACTCATTAACCCTTTAACAACAATAGGGCAAAAGACTTCGACTTTCTTGGCATTCTCTTCCATCTCTTGCTCGCTATTAGTCATGATGATCAGATGATTGCTTTTCTTGTCGAATGTCTTTTTGAAACTGTTAACGGGTGCCATGGCAATCTTTCGGTCCCCCAACGGAATAACATGACGTTGTCTCACCTCTTGTAAGTGACTTCATTAACTAATTGCCAAGGTCGGCCCAATAGGATATGACATGCATCCATATCAAGAACGTCGCATAAAAACCACTTCTTGATAATATTTCCCGATCGATATGGGTACCCCGAAAGTTTGCGCGACCCTAACTTGCAGGGCTTTCTTGAACCACCCAAGAGAATAGGGAGCCTCATGAGGTTGAGTGGGTAGGTTAAGATAATCGACTAACTTTCGAGATACTAGGTGTTGATCCAAACCCTCAGTGATTTGATAATGACTCTGAGAAACACTTAGTGAAAATTGTAAGTAGACAATATGTATTAATGTTTTGCCATCAAAGAAAATGTACTAAGTATGTTTACTATCGCGGATGGAAAATATGCTTTAATTTATACTTCAGCGAACACTGTACATCAGTGAGCCCTGAGCCTGTTCAAGTCTCACTGATGATCGCTGAATGTTCATCATGTAATTGTTTACTTATGATCCCTGAAGACAAGATTCACGTCAACCATGTTCGAAGCTGAAATCGAAGACCAAGCTGAAGAACAAGTGACTAAGTCTACTAGTGACCTGATGCGGATATCAGCGAAGACAAGACTTGTCCATTCCACGCGAAGTTTCAAGTAGAAGACTTCAGCGAACGCTGAACTTTATCATTCACTGATAAAGATTCATTCAGCGAACGCTGATTATGAAGCGTGTTCTACAAGCAACTTTTGTCTTATCTCCTTGCACGCCTCCGTACGATTTTGTCAGAACGGACATTCCTTTTGTCCAGAATCGTACAACCAACTCTGCAACTACACTGTTCATCATGCGGCCACTAGGATGTCTGCTGAAGTCAAATCATGCGACCAACCAGAGGCTGCCACGTGTAAAGGTGTACAGTTTTGCATTAAATGCATGCAATATAAATAGAGAACCCTACTTCACAAATGAAGTGCTCGGCTTTTCTTCCTCGCTGAACTACAAATGAAGTTTTCTTATTTCTTTTCTCTCTATTTCTAGTGCAAGAAACCAGTGTGTTCTCATAGTTTGTTTAGATTAGGTTTTTAACTTGATCTTATTCCACAACAAATTGTAAATTGTTTGATTATATCAATAAACAATTTAGAAAGATAAAAATTTATGTTTGTATTCAACCCCCCCTTCTACAAACTTGTATAACCCTTCGGGACCAACAAGTGGTATCAAAGCAGATTGTTTAATCTAATAAACAAGATCTTGCTTATACTCTCTATTTTTCTCTTCCTTGCTAATTTTCTAAAATCGTAAATCATCATAATACAAATTACATAGATAATGGCTCTCTTGCCAAATGTCCTCGATTCAGCAAAGATAATTTCAATCTGTGGAAAAATCGAATGATGCTATTCCTAGAAGGTGTAGATCCCACTATACCTTACTATGTGGAAAATGGACCTTATGTTCCACATGTGGTCCATGGTCCTGTTGCTGTCACTGCTACCACCCCTGCCATCCCTGAGAGAACTCTTATCAGAGAAGTTTCTCAGTAGACTGAAGAAGATAAGAAGACGGTAGCCATTGATACAAAGGCCATATCTATCATCTCTATGGCTCTTCCTGACGAAGTCTACCACTCTATTATGAATCTGAAAAGTTCAAAAGCAATGTGGGACACTATATGTGTTCAATATGAAGGTACTGCTGAAGTCCAGGACTCTAGAAGAATAAACCTGGTAAGGCAATACGAATGTTTCATCTTTGGTTAGACTGAAACTCTTTCTGAAGTTCACCAACGCTTTAACTGTTTAATTATTGATTTAAAAAATGTTGGTAAGACCTACTCTAACTCCGAGATCCTGCAAAAATTCTTGGAAGGTCTTCCTGAAAGTTCGGACAATTGTACCATGTGTCTTAAACTGTCTAAGGATCTAAAATTTATGACCCTTGCTACTTTATTTGGCACTATGCTCAATCATGAGCAGTCATGTCAACTTAAGAAGAATCTTGTAAAAGATTCCAAAAGCACACCTGTTGCCTTACTCTCTTCAGAGTTGATACCGGCTCAGCGATCAACTGTCACGATCACTGAAATGGAATCTAACTCTGATGATTCATCAGACGCTGATCCTTCAGAACTTGATGAGTCACTGGCACTCCTGACAAATTCTTTCAGGAGATTTGCTAGAAAGAGTAACTTTAAAAGAAGTAAACCTCTCACTAACACTGACAAGCCTAAAACTACTCATGTTGATAAGGTTACTGCTACCTACTTTAACTGTGTAAAAGTAGGACACTTTTTAAGTGAATGCAGGTCAAAGAAAGTATTCAAACCTTCATCTTCCTCCTTCAAGAAATCCTCTAACCCCAGGGCTAAAGATGACAAATACCAAAAGCTGAAAGAAAAGTATGAAAAGCTGAAAGGCTACAAAAAGAAAGGTAAAGGTCTGATTGCTGAAGATCATGACTAGACTAAATCTGATGAAGAATCATCCGACTCTGAAGAGGATGAGGCTAATCTCTGCCTCATGGCCCAAATACAAGAAGAGAAAGAAAAAGCTGAAATTCACTCTACCTCCACTTCTACCTCTCAGGTATCAAACTCTTCTACTACTACTTCTGCCTTCCCTGAAGCTGATAGTCTTCGTGCTATCGATATATTTACTATTGATTTATATGATGCCATGAATGGCAAGACCAAAGTTGAACAACTAAATCAATAGTTAGCTAAACAACTCAAACAATGTCATTTAAAAATTCAAGAACTTACGAACATTGAAAATAATTTTAAAGATCAAGTCTATGTAAATCAAGTTATCAGTATCGAGCGTGAACAAGCTATCATTGAACTGAAAGCAGAAAAAGATATTGTTGAAGGATGGTATAAATCCTCAGCAAAGATCACTGAGATAATAGGTGCTCAAATCCCTCTTAGTGACAAACGTGGTCTTGGTTACAAAGCTGACGCTGAAGAACCAACCACTGATCGTTCCATGCTTAAGTTTGGAATGTTCGTGTCATCTATTCCTGACACCTCTTCATCTCAATGCTCGTCTTCTAAAACTCCCATCCCCGAGGACAAACCTACCTTGATTTCTAAAGGTAAGGAAAAAGAAATTCAAAAACCTCAGAAGGGTACCAAAGTACCTAAGCAGAAAGTTTCTAAAACTTCAGCGAGTCATCCATGTGCTTCAAAAACTAAGATCCCTGAATTCATTCAGCGATCTACTCCTAAACTAAGAGTGGATGTAATTGGTAAGAAATCCGAAGAACTGATAGTTCTTCCAATTTCCAATGCCAAAGGTATTCTTGGTGCTGGCCCTGCCCATTTAAAAGTCTCTGCTAAGCATGAAAATGGTCCTAAAGCTACTTTTAGCTATAGGAAATGTTATCATTGTGGACTTACCGATCATATTGCTAGTAAGTGCCCCACAGCTACCAAGGCTGAGAAATTAGCCAAGGTAAAGAAGACTTCCCCAAGGCAAAGAAGACCATCCCTGATAAAAATCAGGCCAAGGTGAAAAACACCACTGAGGTTAAGAAATTAACCAAAGTGAAGAATGTCACTGAAGCTGAATCTTCAAATGCTGCGAAGATTGATGAACCTTCTACTTCCTCTACCACCACTGATAAATGTGGTCCCATAGTTAAGTGGGTACCTATTCAAAACTAATCTTCCTTTGTTTGCAAGTCTCGAAGGGTATCTCGTATCTTAATTGTGGATGCTTTCTACATATGACTGGAAAGAAAAACCTGTTCACTGAATATAAGGAAGAGAAAGGTCCCTCTGTGACCTTTGGTGGAAATGGAAAAGGCTATACCTGAGGGTTTGGTGTACTCTATAATGGTACAACAATATTCAAAAGAGTCACATACGTCGAAGGGCTGAAGCACAATCTTCTTAGCATCAGTCAGCTATATGACAAGGACTTCAAAGTTTGCTTCACTAAGGAAACATGTTTCGTCACTGACAAGAAGGAGAAAGTTGCTCTCAGTGGATATCGTTTGGAAAATGTTTATGTAATAAACATGGAGTTAACAACCACTGAAAATGCTTGTTTCTTCTCCAAAGCCTCTCCTGATGTCAACTGGCTATGGCATAAAAGGCTCTCTCGTCTAAACTTCAAGACACTGAATACTCTTTCTTCAAAAGAGTTAGCCACTGGTCTTCCTCAACACTCATACACTAAGGAATATCTCTGTTCAGCGTGTGAAAAAGGTAAACAAGTCAAAGCAAGTTTCCTCAGTGTCATCTCCTCTTCAACTTCTCCACATGGATCTGTTTGGCCCTGTCAACGGTCAATCTATCGCTGGAAAGAAATATACGATGTTTATCGTGGATGAGTTCTCTCACTACACCTGGGTTATGTTTCTCCGTGCTAAGAGCGACACCTCAGAAGAACTGATATCTTTTGTCAGAAAAATGGAAGTCCTAAATAATCTCATTGTTCGCTCAATAAGGAGTGATCATGGAACTGAATTCAAAAACAATTCCCTTGATAGCTTCTTTGAAAGTAAGGGTGTTTCTCACAAATTTTCCTCAATGAGAACACCTCAACAAAATGGAGTCGTTGAAAGAAGAAACCGAACGATCGTCGAAGCTGCTCGTTCAATGCTTAGTGATTCTCATCTACCTACTCAGTTCTGGGCTGAAGCTGTCAACACTGCTTGCTTTACGCAGAATAGATCGATGATCGTCAAAAGATTCAACAAGACTGCATATGAACTTTTCCATGGAAGAAAACCATCTATCACTTTTGTTCACATCTTTGGTTGTTAGTGCTTTATCTTAAACAACAGAGATGCTCTTGGAAAAATCGATCCCAAAGCTGACGACGGAATATTTCTTGGATATTCTTCCATATCCAAAGCCTTCAGAGTCTTTAATAAAAGAAGACAAAGAAGAAACAATTCATGTCACCTTTGACGAATCCCGTTCAGCGACTCAAGACCATCTGTTGATAACGAAGAACTCAATCAGTGGATATTTTCTCATTTTGGGGATTCGATAACTGTTCCTAACCCTGACCCTCATGTCAACACTCCAACCGCTGATGATGATCCTATTATCAATCGTAGCGTGCAGACAAGTGAAGCTGAATCATCTTGGGTTTCAGCTGTTCCCATCAACACTATGCCTGTTTCTGAACCATCATCTGATATTCCATCAACCTCACAGCAGTCCGTGAATGAAAATTAATCTGTACTGCCAATCGTACCTCTACTACCTGACTCCATTCTGAGTCAGTGGCTCATGATCCTGCTCAACGATGGACCATAAATCACCCTATTGATCAAATTATTGGTGATCCAAACGCAGCTGTTCAGACTCGACGCAGTACAGGTAACATCTGTCTTTATGTAAATTTTATTTCACTAACTGAACCAAAGAAAGTTGACGATGCCCTCAGAGATCCAAACTGGGTCAGCGCTATGTAAGAAGAGCTTACTGAATTCGAAAGAAACAAGGTTTGGAATCTCGTTCCAAGACCATCTCACAAATCAGTGATAGTCACCAAGTGGGTCTATCGAAATAAGTTGGATGAAAATGAAATTGTAACCCGCAACAAAGCTCGCTTTGTTGCTCAGGGATACAGACAAGAGGAAGGTATAGATTATGATGAAACCTTTGCCCCAGTGGCAAGACTCGAAGCTATTCATCTATTTCTTTCTTACGCTATTCATAGAGACTTCAAGCTATATCAAATGGATGTGAAATCAACACTCCTTAATGGAAGGCTGAATGAAGAAGTCTACGTTGAACAACCTCCAGGATTCACTGATCCTAAGCATCCAGGTTATGTTTATAAGCTAGATAATGCACTTTATGGACTGAAACAAGCTCCACGTGCATGGTATGATACTCTATCCTCTTTTCTTCTCATCGAAAAAATTGAGCGTGGTAAAATTGATTACACTATATTTTTCAGGAAAGTAAAAGGTCATATCATTCTTGTTCAAATATATGTTGATGACATTATATTTGGTTCTACTAACCCATCTCTTTGTACTTGTTTCGCTGAAAGAATGAAATCTGAATATAAAATAAGTATGATGGGTGAGCTGAACTACTTCCTTGGACTCCAAATCAAGCAAAATGATAAGGGTACATTTATCCACCAAGGTAAGTATGTCAAAGATATGCTGAAGAAGTTTGATCTTACTCAAAGCTCAGCTATGAAAACCCCTATGGCTTCGCCGCTGACACTTAACAAAGATCCTTCAGGGAAAAGTGTTAATGTCACTGCGTACCGTGGGATGATCGGCTCTCTCCTTTACCTTACATCTAGTCGTCCTGATATTATGTATGCTACTTGTTTGTGTGCATGATATCAATCTGAACCTAAAGAATCACACGCTGTAAAGAGAATTTTCAGATATCTGAAGGGTACTCCCAACCTAGGTATTTGGTATCCCAAAGACTCAGGGTTTGATCTAACTGCCTATTCAGATAGTGATTTTGCAGGTTACAAGCTGGATAAGAAAAGCACCACAGGAGGCTGTCAGCTCCTGGGTGGAAAGCTTGTGAGTTGAACAAGCAAGAAGCAAAGTTCAGTGTCCACCTCTACCGCTGAAGCTGAGTATGTAGCTGCTGGAAGCTGTTGTGCTCAAGTCTTATGGATGAGAAATCAACTATTGGATATGATCTTCAGCTCTCCAAAATTCCAATCTATTGCGACAGCACTAGTACCATCGCTATAGAAAACAATCCAGCGCTACACTCAAAGACCAAACACATCGAGATCAGGTATCACTTTATCAGAGATCATGTGATGAATGGTGACATAGAACTTCACTTTATCCCAACTGAATTTCAGTTAACTGATATTTTCACCAAACCTCTTAATGAGACAAGATTCAACTTTCTCATCAGCGAGCTTGGAATGCTGAACCTTGAAGATTAACTCTTCAGTGGTAAGGCATTGGATCTGTGATAAAGAAAACTTTATTCACTCATTCCTCATCTAATCTCTGAACACAAATGATTCGCTGATATCAAGGTGTTGATCCAAACCCTCAGTGATTTGATAATGACCCTATCTTAAATACTTAGTGAAAATTGTAAGTAAACAATATGTATCAGAGTTTCACTATCGCTGATAAGTACTAAGATCTTACAGTACTGCTGATAGGAACTCTCGCTCTTTTAGATTAAACATTCAGCGAACACTGTTCACCATATCGCTGAGTCTGTTCAGTCCTTATGGTAATCGCTGATAAGTTAGTTGTTTACTTATGATCCCTGAAGACAAGATTCACGTCAACAAAGGTTCTACGCTGAAGTCGAAGATCAAGCTCAAGAACCAGCGACAAGTCTCCTAATGAACTGATGCGGATCAGCGAAGACTCAGATTTGTCCACTCAACGTGAAGTATCAAGTACAAGACTTCAGCTATCGCTGAACTTTATCATCTGCTGAATAGTAAATGATAATCGCTGAATCAACGAAAGCTGATCATGAAGTCCTCCGTACAAAGTACTTTTGTCTTAACCTCCCTTGCACGCCACCGTACGAAATGTCAGAAAAGAACCTCCGAAAATCTGAAATCGTACAACCACTCTGATACTACACTGTTCATTCATGCGGCTACTAAGGTTGTCAACAAAGGTCAATGACATGCAACCAATCCGCTGATGACACGTGTAAAGTGTATACTGAATTGCATTAAATGCATGCAGTATATAAAGAGATGAACTCACTTCATTTGAAGTAACTTGCTAACTCTGGACAAGTTCAAATCTCTCAAGATAGGATTTTATTAGTAATCTCCTTATCTTTCTTAGTGCAAGAAAACCTTAGTGTTCCAACTTGTTTAGATTTTGGTTTATCCTTAATCTTGTTTCCGCAACAAGCTGTAAATTGTTAATGATTTATCAATAAACAATTTAGAAAAGTAAAATAGTGTGTTTGTATTCAACCCCCCCCCCCCCCCTTCTACAAACTTGTTTAAGCCTTTCGGGACCAACAAGTGGTATCAGAGCAGATTTGTTTAATCTCATAAACAAGATCTAATCTAAGATATTTCTCTTCCTTGCTATTATCTGAAAATGGCCAACTCAAACACAAACACTCACTATATCGACAATGGTTCTCTTGCAAAACCCCCTAGATTTTCCAGAGACAACTTCAACTTATGGAAAAATAGGATGACACTCTTCTTAGAAGGTGTAGACCCTACTATACCTTACTATCTTGAAAACGGTCCACACATCCCTGTAACGATTGATCCTGCCGTTCCAGCCACTGCAACTAGAGCTGCTATTCCAGAAAGGCTGATTCCAAAGGAAATCCATCATTGGACCGATGAAGACAAGAAGAAAGTGGCTATAGATACAAAAGCCAGATCCATACTATCCATGGCCCTTCCTGACGAAGTCTACCATTCCGTCATGAACCTGAAATCCTCAAAAGCCATGTGGGACACAATATGTGTTCAGTATGAAGGAACGTCTGAAGTCCAGGATTCAAGAAAGATCAACCTGGTAAGACAATACGAAAGTTTCATCTCTGGTAAGAATGAAACTCTCTCTGAAGTACATCAACGTTTTAATTGCTTAATTATAGATCTTAAAACGGTTGGTAAGGAATATTCTAACTTTGAAGTTCTGACAAAGTTTTTAGAATGTTTACCTGAAAGTTGGGACAATTATTCCATGTGTCTCAAGCTGTCAAAAGATCTAAGATCAATGACACTTGCTACCTTATATGGCACATTGCTGAATCATGAGCAATCTAGCCATCTTAAGAAGAATCTTGTAAAAGATTCCAAAAGCACCCCTGTTGCTTTAATCTCAGAGGAACCTTCTACTCAGCGACCCGTGGTCACTATCACTGAGTTAGAAAGTAACTCTGAAAGATCATCAGATTCTGATTCTTCAGATGATGAATCCTTGGCTCTCCTAACTAAAAAGTTCAGGAGATTCGCCAAGAAGAAAATGTTTAGAAAGAACAAAACTCTTTCTATAGCTGACAAGCCTAAGTCATCAGCTTTTGTTGATAAGGCTACTGCTACTTGTTTTAACTGCGAAAAGACAGGTCATTTCGCTAACGAGTGCAGGTCAAAGAAAATCATGAGACCTTCAGCCTTTACAAAGAAATCCTTTGTTCCAAGGAATAAAGACGACAAATACTTAAAGCTGAAGGAGAAGTATGCAAAGCTGAAAAGCTTTAAGAAGAAGGGAAAAGGCCTAATGGCTGACTATGATTGGGCTGCTTCTGATGAAGAAGCCTCATCAATAGATTCTGAAGATGATGAAGCAAATCAATGTCTCATGGCCAAGATTGAAGAAGAGGAAGAAAGTTCAAACATTCCCTCCACTTCAACATCTGCCATTCAGGTATCACCCTCCTTCTTTACCAATATTGTAAATATTGATGAAGCTGATAGTCTCCGTAAAATCGAACTACTGACTAGAAGTTTATACGAAGCCATGAACGGCAAAGCTGTGGTTGAAAACCAAAATCTTGATCTCGCTGAAAAGCTTAAAAATTGCCACCTTCAAATAGAAAAGCTTTCTAAATTTGAAGAAGATTTTAAAGATCAAGTCCATTTAAATCAGCTAGTCAAAATTGAACGAGCGGAAGCTATTGCTGCATTAAAAGCTGAACAAGCTACTGTTGAAGGATGGTGTAATTCTTCAACAAAGATCACTGAGATAATTAAGGCTCAGATTCCTCTGAGTGATAAACGTGGTCTGGGTTATAAATATGATACTCCAATACCAACCACTGAACGTTCAATGCTTAAATTTGGAACGTTCGTATCCTCAGTAGCTGACACTTCTTCATCTCAGTACTCCTCGTCGATTACACCAATCCCTGAGGAAACTCCTACCTCCTCAAAAGGTAAGGAGAAAATGGTTTATTCAAAACCTACCTCTGTCTCTAAAGATAAAGGTAAAGGAATTGTAATTTATCAAAATCCTCAGAAGGGTACTTTAGTACCTAAGCTGAATGCTTCCAAAGCCTTAGTGATTCATTCATCTGGTTCTAGAAATCAGACCTCTGGATCAGTTCAGCGACCTACTCCTAGACTCAGAGTAGATATCCTTGGTAAGAAATCTGAAGAACTGAATGTTCGTCCTATTTCAAAAACCAATAGTGTACATGGTGCTGGCACTTCTAATTCCAAATTAAAAGCTCAGCACACAAGTGGTCCTAGAACTAATTTTAGTTATAGGAAATGTTATCACTGTGGACTTACCGATCATATTGCAAGTAAGTGTCCCACAGCCACCAAAGCTGATAAGATAGCTAAGGTGAAGATAGCACCAAAGAAGACCAAACCAGTTGCAAGTCAGGTCAAGGTGACTCCTACCGCTGAGGTCAAGAAATTGACCAAAGTGAAGAAAGACAAAGCTGAATCTTCAAATGCTGCGAAGACTGCTGAACCCATTCCAACCACTTCCACTGACAAACGCGTATACATGGTGAAGTGGGTACCCAAGCAAAACTAATCTTCCTTTGTATTGCAGGTTAAGAAGGGTATCTGGTATCTCGATAGCGGATGCTCTAGACACATGACTGGAAAGAAAAGCCTGCTCGCTGAATACAAGGAAGAGAAGGGTCCCTCTGTGACTTTCGGTGGAAATGGAAAAGGACACACCCGAGGGTATGGTGTACTTTCAAATGGTACAACATCCTTCAGAAGAGTCGCATATGTTGAAGGGCTGAAGCATAATCTTCTGAGCATCAGTCAGCTTTGCGACATGGATAACAAAGTGATTTTCACCAAGGAATCCTGCTTTGTCTCTGACAAAAAGGAGAAGATAGCTCTCAGCGGTTATCGTTTGGAAAATGTTTACGTTATAAACATGGACTCAACAACCACTGAGAACTCCTGTTTCTTCTCAAAGGCATCTTCTGATGTCAACTGGCTATGGCACAAGAGGCTTTCACATCTCAACTTCAAGACACTGAATACTCTTTCATCCAAAGAGTTAGTCACTGGTCTACCTCAACATTCATACGCCAAAGAATCCTTATGTTCAGCGTGTGAAAAAGGGAAGCAGACCAAGGCAAGCTTTAAATCCAAGCAAGTTTCCTCAGTGTCATCTCCTCTTCAACTACTCCATATGGATTTGTTTGGCCCCGTTAACAAACAATCCATCGCTGGAAAGAAATATACGCTGGTCATAGTTGATGAATTCTCTCGTTATACATGGGTAATGTTTCTCCGTTCTAAGAGTGACACCCCTGAAGAACTCATCACCTTTGTTCGGAAGATGGAAACTCTGAACAATATGACTGTTCGCTCAATAAGGAGTGATCATGGAACTGAATTCAAAAACAGTTCTCTTGATTCCTTCCTTGAGAGCAAGGGTATTTCTCACAACTTTTCGTCAGTGAGAACACCACAACAAAACGGAGTCGCTGAAAGAAGAAATAGAACAATTATTGAAGCTGCACGTTCAATGCTCAGCGATTCTCACCTGCCTACTCAGTTTTGGGCAGAAGCTGTCAACACGGCTTGTTTTACGCAAAACAGGTCGCTGATAGTCAAAAGATTCAAAAAGACAGCCTATGAACTTTTTCATGGGAGAAAGCCTTCAATCAGCTTTATTCACATCTTTGGTTGTCAGTGTTTCATACTGAACAACAGAGATGCCCTTGGAAAGTTTGATCCTAAGGCTGATGATGGAATCTTTCTTGGATACTCCTCAGTTTCCAAAGCCTTCAGAGTCTTCAACCGAAGAAGACAAACTGTAGAAGAAACTATTCACGTCACGTTTGACGAATCCCGTTCAGCGAACTCTAAACCGAACGCTGATACAGAAGAACTGAATCAATGGATGTTTTCTCATCTTTGTGATTCAGAAGATGTTCCCACTACTCATACTCATACAACTGAAAATGATGGTCCTACTATCATTCCCAATATGCAGAATAGTGAAGCTGAAACATCTTGGGTCTCAGCTGTTCCTATAAATACTATACCCGCAGTTGATCCAAATGTCTCAGAAATTCCATCTATTTCTCAGCAATCAGTGAATGAAGTGACAAATGCAAGCATTACTCTCTTAGCTGATTATCCAGAAGTAGCTGAAGCCTCATCTTCAGTTTCTCCAGTTCAGACTGAGTCAGCGACGCATGCTCCGGCTCAGCGATGGACTGTAAATCACCCAATCGATCAAATTCTTGGTGATCCTAACGCCGGTATTCAGACTCGTAGAAGTGCAGGTAATATTTGTTTATTTGTTAACTTTATTTCTCTAACTGAACCAAAGAAAATAGATGATGCCCTCAGTGATCCAAACTGGGTCAGCGCTATGCAAGAAGAGCTGACTGAATTCGAAAGAAACAAAGTTTGGAAACTTGTTCGGAGACCAACTGACAAAACAGTGATAGGCACTAAGTGGGTCTATCGAAACAAGTTGGACGAACATGGTACTGTAACTCGCAACAAAGCTCGTCTTGTTGCTCAGGGATACAGACAAGAGGAAGGTATAGATTATGACGAAACCTTTGCTCCTGTAGCAAGACTTGAATCTATTCGTCTTTTCTTAGCATATGCTGTACACAAAAACTTCACTGTACATCAAATGGATGTTAAGTCAGCGTTTCTAAATGGAAAGCTGAATGAAGAAGTTTATGTGGAACAACCTCCAGGATTCTCAGATCCTAAGCGTCCAGGTTATGTTTATAAGCTGGATAAGGCACTTTATGGCTTGAAGCAAGCTCCTCGTGCATGGTATGACACTCTTTCTACTTATCTCCACCTTGAAAAATTTGAGAGAGGTAAGATTGACAAAACTTTGTTTTTTAGAAAAATAAAAGGTCATATCATTTTAGTTCAAATATATGTTGATGACATTATATTTAGTTCTACTAACCCTGAGCTTTGTACTCGTTTCGCTGATAGAATGAAAGATGAGTATAAAATGAGTATGATGGGTGAACTAACATATTTCCTTGGTCTTCAGATTAAGCAAACTGAAAAAGGAACTTTTATAAATAAGGGAAAGTATGTTAAAGATATGCTGAAAAAATTCGACTTAACTGAAAGTTCAGCTATGAAAACCCCTATGGCACCACCGCTGATACTTGATAAGGACACAAAGGGTGTTCCTGTCAATGTCACGCTGTACCGTGGGATGATCGGCTCACTACTGTATCTTACAGCTAGCCGACCCGATATTATGTTTGCAACATGTCTGTGCGCACGATATCAAGCTGAACCTAAGATAACTCAAGGTTAATATGTTCTTATCTATTATCAAATGCAAATAACTTGTTTTCGATCTTATCATTGTTTTACACAAGATCAAACAAAAGAACTCAAAAATAAAATCATTTTCTTTCATGGTTTTATAAACACAACCATTTCATGGTTGTTCTTCAAGTTTTAAATCTAAAATCTTAAACTTGTTCTTCTTTCGTATCCATTTTTTTTAAAACTGGAATACAAGGCTTATAGGTGTTATATTCGTTTTTTTTAAAACAAGAAAAACCCTAATCTTCATTAAGACTTTTTTGTCTAAATGAAATGGACAAAATTCGAAAAATCTTAATGGAAATTTTCTTTCCACATTAAGATATTTCTTATTTGTTAACATCTTTGGTTGAACTGATAATACAGTGAAATGGCAACTTCAAAGCTGAATGTTACCGCTGAGTCCATCTCCGTTGATTCTGAGGAACTGGAAATCACCAAAGCTCCTCAGGTTAAGTTTGAGCTGGATCAACTAGACTGGACAAAGGCAAACAACCTTTCAGCGCTTCTCGAGTTTCCTCCTCGGAAGCAGGTATCCCATCTAGACGATGCTGTAAATTTTTTGAAGAATAGCCCCATATACACAGCACTGACAATCACACCTCCTGCCAGTCAGCGTCTATTATCCCAATTCTGGTACTCTGCCAGACACACCAACCTACCCTCAGCCAAAGATCCATCTAAAACCATCGACTGCATACTCAGCGATACTGAGTATGGCACCATCAAGATAACCCCCGCAATAATCCGCAAAGCTCTGAAATTCCCTAACGCTACCTCAGAAAATCCTTTCATTCCATTTCCTGACCACAAGAAGCACGCTGACAGGGAAGAAATCATTGCTTTCCTTGATGCGATGGGTTACATCTGGGAGACTGGAAGAGACAAGCTACCTGAGAAGAAGCTGACGCTGATAAAGAAATCCAAGATGCCCAGCGAGATGAACTTCATCTTCGCTCACCTGATCAGCTGCATGACAGCGAAATCCGGATCTTCTGATCAAGCCGCTCAACCTCAGCAGGCCATGGGTTACGCACTGCTGAAAGGTCTCAACATTGACTGGGCCTCCATCATCTATGAAGACCTCATTCAACGTGTTGATTCTGCCGCTGACCGACCAGCATGGGTTCCTTACCCGCGATTCATCAGCGCCATCTTTCAATATGGCCTGAAGGACAGCTATCCTGAAGAGGGTGATCTGAAACTCTCTCAGATTGGCCCTAAAGTTCTCGACTTCAAGCCTGTCGCCAACGAGGTACGTCTCTCTACTCTTCTCACTCTTCTAAATTCTCCGCTTTCTGTGGCTCCTTCAGCGACAATACCCATCGTTGATACCCCGGCCACAAAATCCATTCCTTCTAAGAAAAGGAAACAATCTCTTACCCCTCTTGATTCCAAAAGGATCAAGAAAACCAAGGAGCAACCCCAGCAATTGCATGCTGAAGACTCCTCAGCTCATTCTGAAGAGCTGAAGGAAAGTTCCGTGGTACGCTCTGCCACACCAATTCAAGCCATCCCTTCTAAACCTACTTCAGCGTCCTTAAACGCTGAGGTTAGAACTTTGGAATCTACCCAACCTTCGTCAGTCTCTCAAAAGACTGATGAAGTACTTCTCAGCGAATCCAACGCTGAACTTGAAACCCAACCCCAATTCTTATCCTTCGCTCCTCCCTCTACTTCTTTGGACACTCCTCCAGTCAAAACTGGAGATGCCATCATTCAAGAACCCGTTGAAGCTTCTCAGCGAATGACGAAGAAAGGACTTGCAGAGATCTCCATCCCTCACGGAACTTTTGAGGGAGATATGGAACACTATGGAGGGACTCGAAACTTTGATGAGTTCGTCAACGCTCCTGCAGGTACAGATCCCACCTTAAACACTGTAACTAAACCTGACACTTCTGAGCTTTCCTTTGTTCACAAGTACTTATATGTTACAGGTCCTTTTTTGGGAGACATCAACCAGTCTCTGAAGTCTATGGAGATGAAACTTACGGATCTCACCACCGGTCTATCAAATAACTCTACAGCTGTAACAAACGCTGGAGAGAATCTGACGAAGCTGACTACTGTGGTGGAAAAGAAGGCCTCCTCTGATGACATCAAAGACCTTGATAAAACTCTCGCCGACTTTGCCAAAGTGCTCTCCGACATCTACACTGACTACACCAACCTCAAATCATCAGTTTCCACCATTTCCAGCGAGGTTACAACGCTGAAGAAATCGGTTGGTACACTCGAAGGTGATATGTCAGTGGTCAAGACCGACTTGGGCTCAGTGAAGACCGATCTTAGTTCTGTCAAGACAATGATCGAGACGCTGGTGAACAAGGCAAATAATCCAGCTCCTGCTCCGGCCCCTGCACCTGTTTTGGACTCATTCACCGCAGAGGATCGCCAAGAGCTGAAGAAAATCACGCCTGCTATTTCTGGCCTAGAAGACAGAATAGCTAAGCTTGAAGGTTGTGTGAAAGTCTCTGGCCCAGAAGACAGAGACAACACCAATGCTGAATCTACCCATTCCTCCCCCGCCCATCATGAGAAAGTGGGGGAGAAGAGCGCTGAACAGGAGAAGAGCGCTGAAGATCAAAATAAGAGCGCTGAAGACCTTTCCCATGATGAATCTATCAGGGGAGATGGTAATGAAGATCGGATTACTGGACCTCAGGGAGATGAAAACCCTGAGGGAACCGAGAACCTCGCCTCTGTATCTGAGGGGGAGCAACTCGAAGAAGATGCTGAGGAATCCGAAGCAGAAGAAGACGAAGACTTCGACATCCCTGAAGCTGAACCATCCTCCTCTCCAAGGAACGATGATGATAATGATGAAGATGACGATGATTTCTTTGTTGTCAAACCTGCTCCTCGAACCAAAGCTCTTAAAGGTATTTCAATAAAAGAACCTTCAGGGGAGAAGACAAAGACAAAGCACTCAGCCTCTGGCGCTGAGAAAAGCAAAGACAAAGGCATCGCTGAAGATGATAATCTGGCAATCCTACTTGCAAAGCCGATTTGTCAGGTACACTAAACTTATTTTTCCTTCCCTGATCATCTCTGAAAAATCAGTTATCCATTCCACAAACACCATACACATCCACATTTTTTTTCTATCTTTTCTACCCAAGTTCTTCTACCCAGTTCTTATTTGTAAGATCGCTGCGTTTCAGCTAGTCCTCTCCCCTGTTTGAGGATATCGCTGAAAGAGCTTCTATTGCGACTTCACCAATAATTCCAGCTACCGCTGAAGACATAATCCCAGTCTTAGATTTAATCTCTGAGACTGATGAATCAGAAGAACAACCTCTCTCGCACAGAAACAGACCCTCCTCAGTTCCTCAAAAGAGGAGAGAAGAAATGATAAAGCGATTCGAGGATCAGCGAATCATCCTAAGGCGCGATCAACTACCTTCAGTTCCTCCTAAGTTCAGAATTTCAAAAGCTGAATACCAGGATCATCTCAGAGTTGAACGCCTCATCGCTGAAAGGAAGGAAGCTGAAGATAAAGACAGAGAATACGCCATCAAGCTCACTCAAGAATCTGTCAAAGACCCCAAGCTGAAGCATATTCCCATTCAAATCCAACGAAAGCTTTGGGAACAAGCCCAGAAGATCGTGGAAAAGAAAGCTGAAGTTTCTCAGACCACCCTGATCTGGTGTAAAGAGAAAATCCACTTCGGATATCGTCCAGCGAAGATCAACAAGGTATTCATCTCTGGAAGAACCTCCATCGGAGTACCTATTGTTGACATCAAACTGTTCAGAGAAGATGACTCATCTGAAACCTTTCGTGCTGACACTGTAAAAAGGTATGGTCTCTCTGAATGGCTGGAGATGAGGTTAGCTATCCAACCATCAAAATCTAAGTACAAGGATCATTTCGAAAAGCTGATAAACAGACAGATCGATTTGATATCTTCTTGTGTGGATATTCCTCCTGTTCCTGATCTAAAGCCGAAAAGAAAAAAGGGCTCTCCAAGGAAGAAACGTCAAGATTCAAACTCAGGTCCTGTCATACGAAATGAAACTGGAATTGGTTTCTCTCGCGCTGAAGTACTTGGTCCTGATCCTGATCTATCTGCCCTTGACATCTCTTTGCCACCATGTGAACTTTTCGTCCCTGGTAAAGTCATCAGTAATCCTTATGGAATATTCTTTCTTGACTACGACGGACGTAAATGCTTTCAACGGATCGCTGAGCTATCAATCACTCCAATCGAACAGCTCAAATATCTCATCTACTGGTGCGACTTCAGAAAAGACATTCAGGCACGACACCTAAACCCTTGATTTTTGAAGCTGCTCTGAAGCTAAAGAATAAAGGAGAAAAGGTTCCTGACTGGATGATTCCAACTGAAAAGACAACCCTTGATGAACTTCTCATTAAGGAAGAACCCTTTGAAGGCTGACAACAATCACCATTTTTCTCTATTGTATCAGTCATCCTTCAGTACTTGTAATTTATTTCGCTTGTACTTGTAATCTTTCTTATTCATATTGTAACCTGATTCAAAGATTTAAAGAAAGATTTCAGCGAATGTACTTTACTCCATCAGTACTGAAAAGATCCCAGAAAACAGTAAAAGGGACAAATATTTTTATGAGTTCTTTTTATCCTTATGTTTTCATTAAATAGCAATTTTCTCTGTTGCTATGTCATAATCAAATAGGGGGAGATTGTTGATCCAAACCCTCAGTGATTTGATAATGACTCTATCTTAAATACTTAGTGAAAATTGTAAGTAAACAATATGTATCAGAGTTTCACTATCGCTGATAAGTACTAAGATCTTACAGTACTGCTGATAGGAACTCTCGCTCTTTTAGATTAAACATTCAGCGAACACTGTTCACCATATCGCTGAGTCTGTTCAGTCCTTATGGTAATCGCTGATAAGTTAGTTGTTTACTTATGATCCCTGAAGACAAGATTCACGTCAACAAAGGTTCTACGCTGAAGTCGAAGATCAAGCTCAAGAACCAGCGACAAGTCTCCTAATGAACTGATGCGGATCAGCGAAGACTCAGATTTGTCCACTCAACGTGAAGTATCAAGTACAAGACTTCAGCTATCGCTGAACTTTATCATCTGCTGAATAGTAAATGATAATCGCTGAATCAACGAAAGCTGATCATGAAGTCCTCCGTACAAAGTACTTTTGTCTTAACCTCCCTTGCACGCCACCGTACGAAATGTCAGAAAAGAACCTCCAAAAATCTGAAATCGTACAACCACTCTGATACTACACTGTTCATTCATGCGGCTACTAAGGTTGTCAACAAAGGTCAATGACATGCAACCAATCCGCTGATGACACGTGTAAAGTGTATACTGAATTGCATTAAATGCATGAAGTATATAAAGAGATGAACTCACTTCATTTGAAGTAACTTGCTAACTCTGCACAAGTTCAAATCTCTCAAGATAGGATTTTATTAGTAATCTCCTTATCTTTCTTAGTGCAAGAAAACCTTAGTGTTCCAACTTGTTTAGATTTTGGTTTATCCTTAATCTTGTTTCCGCAACAAGCTGTAAATTGTTAATGATTTATCAATAAACAATTTAGAAAAGTAAAATAGTGTGTTTGTATTCAACCCCCCCCCCCCCTTCTACAAACTTGTTTAAGCCTTTCGGGACCAACATAAGGTATGTTCTCTCTATCCAAACGCTGAAGTTTTACTTTAGCATGCAGAATTTTAAAATAAATTGTATCGCTGAATATCTCTTCCTTCAGTGATTCTTTTTGAAATAATTATGCTCACTGATATTTCTCATCAGTGATTTGTTTTAAATTATCCCTGAGATTTTTCAAAAACCCTCAGAGACAACTTAGAAATGTGAAAGGACGTTTGTGGCGTCATTAAAACGGATAAACAATGGCACGCTTTTTATCTAACACGTTCGTCTGTTGAAATTCTTGACCAATACGCTTTGTGGGACGTGTTCGTGTCATGATGAGCAACTTTTTCCCGCTCATCACTTTCTCTCTCTACTCTCACTATATAAACAACTCTCGTTTATATTTTTACCTTTTACGCTCTCAAACTCTCCTAAAGCAGAAATACTCTCTTGCAATTCTAAGCATTTTGGATTTTAAGACCTCATATTTGTATCTTCAAGCATTCAACAATCAGGTTCTTATTTCCTCTTTATTAATCCATTCTTTTAGTTGTTTTGATCTTGTTGCTTATACAAGATCAAACAAATGTGTTTTTAAACAATGAAATCATCTTCTTCATGATTTTATGAATAAAACTTGTTAAGAGTTTTTCCATTAAGTTTAAACTCAAAATCTTAAACTTAAACTTCATACATTTTTCCCGAATCCTTTCCTTAAAAGGAAACTAGAAAACAAGAAATTTCGCTAGTTTTGAACCACATTCTAAAACTAGAAACCCTCTTTTTCTGTAAAACCCTAAAATCTCAAAACTCTCATTTTGGAAAAATCATTTCCATTATAAGATATTCTTACGTTCTTCTCAATCATCTTGTGTTCCAAACAGAAATGGCTGCTACTGCTGACACTACTGCTACTCAAACCATTGATGATGTCGTCTTGACAAGGGCTGAAAATATGAAGCATGAACTTCATGAAATCACCTTCACCACCAATAATCCCTATGCACTCCTTGATTTCCCCAAGAAGAAACCATCCAGATATGAAACTTTGAGTATTCATAGATGCTCTTGTTATTCCCAATAAGATGGCTCGGTAACAGATCGCTTCTTCCAAAGCGCGCCCCATTCGTTCCGCTCGCAACAATCCAATTAGTTCTTCGGGCGAAAAAACATTAGACATTTCGTCTTCTGAAACCAACACTTTTGATGTTATTTGACGTACAATAATTTCTATATGCCTATTATGTATCTGCACCCCCTGGGATCGATAAACCTTT
Source organism: Saussurea involucrata (assembly GCA_033807775.1). Taxonomy (NCBI): domain Eukaryota; kingdom Viridiplantae; phylum Streptophyta; class Magnoliopsida; order Asterales; family Asteraceae; genus Saussurea; species Saussurea involucrata. The sequence continues at coordinate 33,895,863 of CM066316.1, forward strand.
TGGACCTTATTAACCAAAGAGATACGACTTTGCACTATAGTTAGCTCAGCACCAATCAAGAATGCCCAAGGAATTCCAAGAATTCTTGTTATACATTTGTTCCAACCCTCAATCCTCTTTTCGACATTCATCGATATTGAATCGATCGAACGCACTTCTAACACCTGTTCCACTTGGCAATGAGGAGTTCGACGATTTAGCCCATCGACTACATCTATCGCTGAACCAACTTCCGAATCATCTACCGAATCGCATAATCAACCGGATCCACCTAAACCTAAGAAATTTCCTCTAGACAGAATGAGGCTCTCGTTGAGAGATCCATTAGTGATTGGCCCACCCCTCCTGGCAAAGAAAGAAAGGCAGGCGGTTTTTCATGCAGATTTGACCACGGTGTGCACCCCCTTAACTTAACCCCTATTACGTAAGGGGGACCTTCGGCGGGATAAAAGATAGTGAGGGAAAAGCAGCCCCCCATCTCACTGAAGCTGTCAACTTCATCAGAACCTGCCCTTTGGCAACTACTAAGACCATCACCCCTCCTACCCACAAAAGACTCCTACAGCAGTTCTGGCACACTGCCCATCGTACCACTGCTATCTCTGCAAAAACCAAGAAGGAATACTCTGTCATCGGTTTTGAGACCAAGTTAGGCAAAGGATCCATAACCCCTGCAGCTACCTGGGCAGCCCTGAACCTACCTGCTGGCCCGAAGACTCATCCCTTTGTCCCATTCCCTGACCTCAACACCGCTGAAGGAAAGAATGAAATCATCTCTTTCCTGGACAAAATGAAGTACATCTGGAACACCGGCCGCGAATGCCCTGCAAAGAAGCTCATCACTGTCCTCAAGAACAAGATGCCATCGGAGATCAACTTCATCTTTGCGCACGTTATTAGCTGCATGACAGCGAAGTACGACTCTACTGATCAGGCATCCAAGCCTCAGTACATGATGGCCTACACTCTACTCAAAGGCCTTCATGTTGATTACACTCGCGTAATCTTTGAAGATCTGATGGAAAGGATAGAAATGCCAGACCACCCAACCGTTGTTCCCTATCCCAGATTCCTCATCGCCATCTTCGCTTATGGCCTAAAGGAGGACTACCCCAAACAGGGAAACCTAAAGCTTTCTCAAGTCGGCCCTAAGGTTCTCGACTTCAATGCCGTAAAGGGTGAGGTACGTCTTTCTACTCTACTCTCTCTTCTCCGCACTCCCTCTTATTCTTCTACTTCAGTGGCAACTGCTACAGCATCGGTAATCCCAACCGCTGACACACAGGCCACTACAACATCCTCTCTGATAAGGAGGAAACACTCTACCACCCCCCTTGGCACCCATAAGTCGAAGAAGCACTCAAAGGAGCTCCCCAAACCTTCTCAGGCTGAAGACCCCACGTTCGCCTCTTCACAGGGAACGATGGATGATTTCATGGTCAACTCTACCATACTCGCTGAAACCACCCCAATTCAAACCACTTAAGTGGCTCAGTTCACTGAAGTAAACATGGATGAGAACCCCAAATCCACAACACCTCAAAGTGTTGCAGAGGATTTTCTCAGCGGATCCAACGCTGAAACCGTTTTACCCCCCACCTCTCTCAACCTTCACTTCCTCTAATCCTTTCTCTATACCATGGCACCTACAATGCCATCGATCACACTAACGGACTCAGTCGCTGCTCACCTTCAACAAATGATGCAACAGAACACTGGACCTGTAGGGTCGTCCTTTGAAGACGACTTGAACATAATTCAGGGTTTCACGATATCCACTCCTTCTCTAACCCTCCTACAGGTATCCCAACACCAACCACTTCTCTCTCTGCACCCCTAACTTCTGAGCTTTCCTTAGCTCACCAGTTATTTGCTTTTTCAGGTCCAAATTTGGGCACCATCAGCACTTCCCTCAAGGAAATTGCTAATAAAGTGACGAATCTCACCACCACCATCTCCAACAACTCTTCAGCGGTTACAGATGTTGGAGAGACGCTGAAGCAACTCTCAACGGCTATCAAAGACAAAGTCTCCTCCGCTGACTTCACCAAAGTTGACAGAGGACTGACAACTATGAAGACCGCTATCATCAACACCACCACCAATATCTCCAAGCTCACCACCGCCACTGCTCTCTCCACTGGGGTTTCATCTCTCAGTGGTGAGGTGAATTCTCTAAAGACCAACTACACCGGTCTACAAGGTGAGGTGAGCAGCCTCTCCCAAAAGGTCGCTGACAACAAAGAACTGCTTACCAAGATCCTCGAACGCTTGGACGCTCCCACTGTACATACATCTCACTTCTCCCAGGATGACCGGGAAAAGATGGAGATGGTAGTGGCCTTTATTCTGAAGAGTACACCTGATTTTCTAGCCTAGAAGCCAGAATGACCTTGGTGGAACAACGTTTGGGGAATCCTGGTCTAGAAGACAGGATCCCTGAAACTGCTGCTGCTGCTACTATTCCCTCCCCCATCCATTCAGCGGAATAGGGGGAGAAGATCGATGACCAAGGCCTTCCCCTAAATGTTGAGAGGGAGGAAAAGAATGAAGACCCTCAGGAATCTGATCATCCCGAGGGAACCGCTGAAAGCCCCTCTCCATCTGAGGGGAGCGAGGCAATGATCCTCCTCATACCTCAGTGAACGACACTTTGGATACCTCTTCTGAGGATGAGGAACAAGTTGAGGAAGACGAAGACGTAGACATTGCTGACGAAGAACCATCATCATCTCCAAAAGATGATAATGATGATGATGAAGACGACGACAAATTCTTCTTCAAGCGTGCAGCGATCAAAGCTCTTGCAGAGATCAAAGCCCCTGCGCTTAAAGGGGTTTCAATAAACGAACTAGGGGAGGGGACCAAGGCGAAATCCCCAGCGAAGACGACCACTAAAGAAAAACAAAAGGGTCTTACCGCTCCTTAAAAATCCAGTTTGTCAGGTATGTTATTTTTTATTCCCATACACTGCATCCATCCTCTACCCCTTCTCAATCTAAACCATTCTCATTCTCAAACCCCTAAACACATAGCAATCTCCTTTCTCTATCTTTTCTCCTCAAATGATTTAACTCTATCGACCATTTTGTTTCAGCTAGTCCTCTCCCATGCTTGAGGCTATTGCTAAAGTTCCTCAAGAACAAATAATCCCAGCGCTCAACGCTGAAGAACAAATATTCCCAGTCTCTGCTCTGTCAGAGACTGATGCTCTAGCTGAAGAAGAAGAACTTCTCTCGCATCCTAGAACACCTTCCTTGCCTCCTCAAGGGCCAAGTGAAGATAAACAACAAAAGATAACAACGATGATCAAGAAACTTGAAAGTCAGCGCTTGGTTCCTCCTCATCTTCTCTTCTTAACTCCCAGGGAGATTACTGAAGCCTTGAAAGCTGAAGAAATCCTCGCTAAGAAAAAGAAGGCTGAGCTTAGTGACAAAAACTATGCTCTCGAACTAGCCCAAAATTCAGTGAAGGATCCACAGCTGAAGAAGTTTCCCCTGGAAGTTCAACAAAAGCTGCTGAAAGATGCGCAAAATATCAGTCAAGAGAAAACCAAGGTCAGTGACTCTACATTGACATGGTGCAAGAAAAAGTGCCACTACAGAAACCATGGATCAAGGATAAGCGTTGTGAACATACGAGGGAGAATAGTCAACAAGGTACCAATCGTTGATATCCAGATAGTCAGAGAAAACGGCTACCACAAAACTTGTTACATGTCAGACCTGGAAAAACTTGGTTTCACTGAATGGTTGGAAATGAGAATCGCCATTCAGCAATCCCGATCAAATTTCAAGACTTGTGTTGAAAAAGCCATAAACAGGTTGATCGACATGGTAACCTCAGCAGTTAATATTCCACCTCCTACTCCTATTAAGAAGAAACGAGCTGCTCCAAATAAGAAGAAGACTCCTTCCTCTTTAGGCCCGACAATCAGAAACGAGACAGGGATTGATTTTCTCGTGAAGCAGTTCTTGGCCCCAATCCTGATCTATCCATCCTTGACATCTCCTTACCTCCAGCTGAAGACTTTGTTCCTGGTAAAGTTATCAGTGATCCATACGGCATATTTTTCTATGACTTCACTGGTTGCCAATGCTTTCAACGTATCGCTAAGTTATACAAAACTCCAATCGAACAACTCAGAGATCTACTTTATTGGTGCGACTACAGAGGTGACGTTCTTGGATCATTCCTGAAGCCTTCAATCTACCGCGAAGCAAAATTTAGAAGGGATCAGGGAGTTATAGTCCCTGATTGGATTATTCCAGAGACTGATACTCTTGATGAACTTCTCGTCAAGAAAAAACCTGAGTAGCGATAGGATCATCGATTTGTGTTCTTCTATCTTATTAGCTTGTATCTTTTTGTACTTGTAATTATTTTTCATTGTACTTGTAATTTTTCCACTTCCCTTGTAATCTTATACGAAGTAAATGAAAAATTTCAATGAAAGTATTTTACTCCATCAGTACTAAGAAAAGATCCCTGAAAAACAGTAAATGGGACAAGTATTTTAAGAGTCCTTTTTATCCTTATGTTTATAACTTATCAATTTTCTTTTATTGCTATGTCATCATCAAACAGGGGGAGATTGTTGATCCAAACCCTCAGTGATTTGATAATGACTCTAAGAAACACTTAGTGAAAATTGTAAGTAGACTATATGTATTAGTGTTTTTCCATCAAAGAAAATATGCTTAGTCTGTTTAGTATCGCTGATGGAAAACATGCTTTAATTTATACTTCAGCGAACACTGTACATCAGTGAGCCCTGAGCATGTTCAAGTCTCACTGATGATCATTGAATGTTCATCATGTAATTGTTTACTTATGATCCCTGAAGACAAGATTCGCGTCAACTAAGTTCGAAGCTGAAATCGAAGACCAAGCTGAAGAACAAGTGACTAAGTCTACTAGTGACCTGATGCGGATATCAGCGAAGACAAGACTTGTCCATTCCACGCGAAGTTTCAAGTAGAAGACTTCAGCGAACGCTGAACTTTATCATTCGCTGATAAATATTCATTCAGCAAACGCTGATCACGATGCCTGTTCTATAAGCAACTTTTGTCTTAAACAAGTGATTTGCAGATAAAAAAGCTTTCCACACATGTTCTGGGGCAATCCCGGGGTGATAAGCATATCATTCATCATTTATTTCAGCATTACCATTTTGTTGAGGAGAATAGGGTGCAGTGAATTCATGTTTAATTCCACGTTGTGCATAATAATTAGCAAACGGAGATTTGTATTCACCACCTCTACCACTTCACAAGACTTTAATCTTTTTGTTAGCTTGATTCTGTTAGGTCCATGATCTTCATACAATCCAAGTATTGTGTAACAAGATGATGAAGAACATTATTGAAAAGGAAATCTAACCTAGAGAGAACACAAAGTGATTAGAGATCTACATCTTGTATTAATGAATTCACTTCTTACAAACTACAAGTAAAGACCTATTTATAGTCTTCATCACTTGCTACAACAATTAAGCATAAGCCCTTTAACACAGCTATTGCTTTACAAAACTTTCTATTATAAAGGACAACTTCAGTGTCCTAACAGATTCTTCACCTCATTCTTATACAGGACAAACTTTTAAGTGCTTCATCTTTAATTCTATGTAAGTAAACATGGTTAAACTTTGTGTTATTATCGCCAAAAGTAATAAAGTACTTATTGCCTTATCATGATGGAACAAATTTCAAATTACACCCATCTAAGTGAATTAAACCAAGAGGATTATTGTTTCTTTCAACTGATTGAAATGAAGATCTTAGTAAGTTAACTTCAAAACAAGTTTAACAATTATGGGTAAAGTTTATACGGAATGAAGGGATATGACTTAATTTAATCAACCTACGAAGGGAATCGTTATTAACATAGGTAAGTCTACCATGCCACATATATGAAGACTCAAGCAAGTAAACCGAAGACTTATTCATTTCATTAACTTTACGTTTCAATGTCATTATATTCAGTATGAAAACCCTATCAAGGGCATACCCCTTGCCAACAAACATTCCACTCTTTGGAAAAACAAATTAATTTATCATACTCAAAAACCAAAAGAAATTCATGCTTCTTAAGCAACCAACAAGACACCAGATTCTTTCGAATATCTAGCAGAAATAACACCTCATTTAGATTAAGTTTCTTTCCAGAAGTCATCTTCAAAATTACATTTCCAATGAACAATATGTCACCATTCTCTGTTTTAGCTTAATTTCCCATGAACAATATGCCCCATTCTCAACAGCTTCAATGGAACTGAATGACTCATTATCAGAACACACGTGGCGAGTTGCCTTAGTGTTGTTAATTCCACTATTCCTTAGTATTATATCAATCCAAGTATACCTCGGAAATGAAAACAATTAAGTTGAGATCAGACACGTCCTTACTGATACCATCAACATAATTGTTTTCCTTCTTCCCACACTTAGAAAACTTGCAATTACAGATTTGTGACCGGGAAAGTACGTTGAAACTTCTTCCCTTGAAACTTCTTCTTGGTGACTCCTCCTCTTAGTCTCATTTTGAACATTCCTTTGTTGTTTAACAATTCAAACTTGTTGGCTTTAAATGACTGGACATGTTCAACAACACTGGCCTTTGTCGCGCCTAAATGGTACATCTTCTTTCCTGTTATCTTGTTATCTTATTGCCCTCTCAATTTGAAGTCGGACGATGTGGTCTTCCACGTCTATTTCCCTATGCTTGTGTTTCAAATAACTTTTGAAATCCAACAAGCCAGGTAGTAACTTTACAATTATAGCTGCTACCTGAAATGTCTCACATACTTGCATTTCTTCTGTGTGAATATCATGAACCATTATTTGGAGTTATTGCACTTGATCTACAACGGTTTTCGAGTATGTCATTTTGTACTCCAAAAACCATCCCACAATGAATTCTTGGCCCCAACATCCTCAATATTATATTTCCGATCCAATGATACCCACAACTATTTAGATGTTTTTGTTGCACTATACACGTTGTATAATGCATCTACTAATTGAGTCAACACATAGTTGTAACATAGAAAATATGAGTGTTTAAGCATCAATGGCCCTAATGGCCTGAACATACCCTTCACCAACTTTAACTCGAGGGGCATTTTCTGCCAGAAATGGAGCCACGTTGAGCGTGGTCAGATAGAAAAACTTTTTCTACTGCCATCTCTTGAAGTTCAGTCCATTGAATTTTTCTTGTTTTTTAGCATGACCATGAGGTATCATAGTCACATTTTGGCGTAATCGCTTAAGCATGAGGAACTGTAAGGGTAGAAGTGACCACTCCAGCGTTCAATGGATTTGAGCCATTTCGTGTGACGTTCTCCATCTGCATATAAATAAATAAATCAAATTTGGCACTTGATCAGAAGCTATAATCTGAACTGGGATTTTTTTCTTTTAATTCCAAACCCTATATGTTTGGGATTGTGTTTTAATGATAGAAACTTTCTTGTTTCTGGATTCTAGTTTACATCCTCAAACTTTCTTTTGTGCATTATTTGGTTTGATACATGTTTCAATTCGATATACTCCCTCCCAAATCAACTTAACATAAGCAGAATTAACATGTTGATTTTCTTATGTTGTGGTACAAGACAAGGTGATTGAGAAGCCTCTTGATAGTGTCGAACAAAGTAAAAAGTTTTGCATCTCTCAATAATTTTCATGTACCTTCTTTTTGGAGAAACAAACCCAATAAAATAGTTTATGATCACCTTTTCACCCCCACAACATGGGAGCTAGGAAGGAAACAACAAAAGGAAACGGAAAAAGAATCCGTTTATGCCTTTGTATACAAATTATGTTGGGGAAATAGGGCTAGGGTAAACAATCAATAATCGGATTGTTTGAGAATCGTGTAAGAGTTCACTTTCCAAATTGATATTTCGACCCTATGCCTGGGTTTCACAAAATTCAATCTAGGATAAGACTCAAGAACACTTTCGTTTTTAGGCAAAAAAAACGAAAGAAAATTTTCTGGAGAGTATTTTAAGGTTTGGTAAAAAAAAACTATGTACTTTAAAACATAAATATATATCGTATATATATATTAGTTCCATTCATAAAAGAAGTAAAAAACTGAAATGGTAATCATGGCTAATTATTAGCAATAATGGGTCAGTTACAACCGTTATAGCTAAAATCATGGGCTGGAAATAACTACACAATAAATGCAGGTTCATAGCTCTGATCATACGAGACCTAGAGATAGGACTTAGCCTTATCAGAGCATTACCACTCAGAGGTAGCCTGATTAGAGTATGGACACTTAGAGGTAGTCGTTTGGAGCATGACCACTTAGAGGTAGCATGACCACTCAGAGGTAGCCTGATCAGAGCTAGACCACTCATAGATAGTCGTTCAGAGCATGACCATTCAGATATACCTGATCAAAGCAAGACCACTCAGAGATAGCCTGATCAGAGCATGACCATTCAGAGGTACCTGATCAGAGCATAACCATTCAGAGGTACCTGATTAGAGCATGGCCATTCAGAGGTACCTGATAATATTTTCAGAACTAAGTCTGAAATCACACCTTCTTGCTCTTAAATACCAAACTGATCAGATCTGAAGTTTTCTTCATTCTAATCGAGTTTTTCCATTGCATTCCAAGTCCCCCATCATTTCTTCATGACCGGTACAAACTCGTCTTATAACAAGTGTTCACTCCACACCGACTAACTTGTATTAGATCACGACTTGAAACCCAATGGCACATGTGTTAAATCCAATTACACTTAAATGACCCGGTGACAGTAAAATCACCAACAATCCTCCCCTATTTTAGTGTAACCCATGGAATAACACCTTACGTTGAACAAAACCAAACTTGCACATAAATGAAAATATTGAAACGATTGAATTTCCATATTAGTATTTTACACGTTCCAAATATTCAAGAATCAAGGTGTCCCAAGGATTGAACCCATCAACTCATTTGAATACCTGAATACATGTCACAATTATAAAGCCGTGTGTCCTAATCCTCTCATGATTGTATAAAGGCCAAGTCCCCAACCTTTTAAAATGCTGCTACAGTTCACAATCACATAGGTAATACCTTTACTTCGTGTACCTGCAAATACACTTTATCAAAGGAATTATTAAGAAGTTAACTTTATATGGACCATAATCCCATCCTAATCGCAGACTTTTGCACTAAGTCTATTGTCAGACCTTTTGTCAAGTGGTCTGCCAAGTTCTGTTGCGTTCTAACAAACTCAACGGATATTACACCATTCATGATTAATTCTCTAATGATGCTACGTTTAACACCCAAGTGTCTAGACTTGCCATTGTAGACTTGGCTATAAGCCTTAGCCAAGGTGGTCGCACTATCACAACGGATAAAAATAGGTGCAATCGGCTTTTGCCACAATGGAATCTCATAAGTTAAATTCTTTAGCCACTTCCCTTCTTTACCGGCGGCGGCTAATGCAACGAACTCAGATTCCATCGTTGAGTTTGTAATGCAAGTTTGCTTTTTGGATGCCCGAGAGATGGCTCCTTCTCCAAGCACAAATCCCCAACCACTTGTCGGGGAATGATCCTCTATGTTAGATATCCAACTTACATCCGAATAACCTTATAAAACTGAAGGGTATCCGAAATAACTCAAACCATAATCCATGGTTCCCTTAAGATATTTAAATACTCCTTGAACCGCTTGCCAATGTTTAGTACTAGGATTACTAGTATACCAGCTCAACCGCCCTACGACATAAGCAATATCGGGCTTGGTGTTTGTCATGGCATACATCAAGCTACCAATGGCCTTAGAGTATTCAACTTTTGAAATTGCGTTGCCCGTATTTGGCATTAATTTCACACTAGAATCTATAGGAGTGCTCATGGAAGAACAATCACCGTAATTGATTTATTGCGAATTTTCCCAATATAATGCGACTGCATCATAAGAATCCCATTGTTAACCTATTTAATCCTTATACCAAGGATTACATCATCCTCTCCGATGTCTTTCATGGAAAACTTAGATGACAACAACTTCTTAGCTTCATCTACCTGATTTTGATCAGTCCCAAAAATCAACAGTCATCTACATATAAGCAGATGATCACACCAACACATTTAGCATCAAATTTGCTATAAACACATTTGTCACATTGTTTTGAAGTAAAACCACCTGACAAATAACTTCATCAAATTTTTGATGCCATTGTTTAGGTGCTTGTTTCAGCTCATACAAAGATTTCACAAGTTTACATACCTTATGCTCATTTATGGGCATGACGAAACCTTCCGATTGTTTCATGTAAACTTCCTCTTGAAGATCACCATTCAAGAAGGCTGTTTTAACATTCGTTTGATGGATAACCATATTGTCTATTGCTTCCAAGGCAATTAACAATCTAATAGCCGAAATACGTGCCACCGGAGCATACATATCAAAATAGTCAACACCGGGTTTTTGTTGAAACCCTTGAATGACTAACCGAGCCTTGATTTTATCAATCGTCCCATCAACTTTCATCTTCCTTTTGAAGATCCATCTCTATCCAAGTGGTTTAGAACTTGGAGGCAAATCTGATAATACCCACGTGCTATTCTCAAGAATTGATGACATTTCGTCATCAATTGCTTCCTTCCAAAACGTGACATCTCGAGACTCCATCGCTTCCTTGAAAGCCTTTAGGTCATCTTCAATACTATAACAATAAGATTATTGGAGCCCAAGTTCATCCCTTGAACCTTCCACCAAATACAGTTGGAAAATCGGGACCGAAATATATGGCAATTCGGCCTCGTTTGCTTCTTCGGACCTGCGGTGTTTTAGGACTAGAAACACCATCCATACTTTCTAGATTTTACACCTTATTAGTGTTTGGAATCAGATCGTTAGGCCTTTCCATTGTTGAAAATCGCATCTCATAAAATATCGCATCATGTGACTCGATGATGGTGTTAATCGACATTGAATCCTTAGGCTCTATCACGTAGAACCTATAGGCCTTGGAATTTTATGCATATGCAATAAATATGCAATCAATTCCTCATCCACCCAACATTTTCTTTAGGGTTTGGGTAGGTTTACAACAACTCGACAACCCAAATTCGAAGTTTTCTTGAACCAAAGCTCACAAGCGGTTGTTTTGTTCCATTTATTTGGAACTCTATTCAAAACATAACAGACCGTGAATATGTTATCTCCCCAAGGCCTTCACTCAAACCCGAGTAAGAAAGCATCGAGTTTACCATTTTCTTTAAAACTCAATTTTTACATTCGGAAACCCTTTTTGTTGAGGTGTGTAAGGTGCCGTTGTCTCATGGACAATACCAACAGATTGGAAGTATTGGGGATCCATATATTCCCATCCTCGATCAGTTCTAAGACATTTTATCGATTTACCCATTTGTAATTCGACCTCGGTTTTGTAAATTTTAAACTTATCTAAAGCTTCATCTTTGGCATGCAAAAGGTATACATAACATAACCGAGTATTATCATCAATAAATGTGACGACATACTTCTTATTTCCTAATGAAGGAGTGGAGTGGAAATCACCCAGATCACTGTGTACAAGTTATAAAACAGTCGTATTTTGATTAACATTAGGAAAAGGTTGTTTTGTGACTTTTGTAAGCATGCAGGTTTTGCATTTTTCTACATTGATGTCAACGGCCGGAATTAATCCATCTTTTGGCATTTCATGCATTCTTCTAAAATTGACATGGCCCAATCTCGCATGTCGAACCATGGAGTCATCATTTTTAGAAAAAGACGATGACGATAAAAATGCAGAATTATTGGAACCAAAGATTTTATTCACCACTTTTAAACGAAACGCGCGATTACATAAATATCCAAAACCGATAAAGCTACCACCTCGAGATAGGATAAACTTATCCGATTCAAACACTTGTTTATAACCAAGATTATTTAAACAACTACCACTCAATAGGTTCTTATGGATTCTAGGCACTAATAAAACATCATAAAGTTTAACAAAATTTCCAGAAAAAAAATTCTAAGTTAACAACTGCAACACCACAAATTGGTGCACTCGACTCGTTTCCCATATTGAGCACTGAACCATCTTCTACCGGTGTCAATTTCTCGAACCACCGACGATCCTTGCAAATATGGCTCATTGCTTACGAGTTGATCCACCATGCACAGTCATCATCCTGCACATAAAAAGACTCATGTATAAGTGAAACATAATTCTGGGCAGAATAAAGATAGTAAAAAACTGACCTCCTTTAACTTGTTTGTTATCCTTCGATCCCGATCTACATCCACTTGTACGAGCACCATTATTGTCAAACTTTACCCGACAATCACGTTTACAATCGCCCACTTTGTTGAATCTCCAACATACCAAATCCTTTCTCCTTTTAGAGGATTTATTGGGTCCATCAAATTTACGTTTCTTTCCTTTTTCTGTGTTGTTTGAGTTGGCTTTCTTCTCCTCAACCATGTGAACATAGGGTTGTCCAGATTCAACTTTTCCCTTGGTTTTGTCCTTTTCTTACACTCGAAGGGACTATTCGATGCGCAAGTGGCTCCCAAGTTGAACCAATGACAATTCCTCTTTTTGATGTTTCAAGTTATGTTTTATATATTTCCAAGAAGGTGGAAGTTTGTCAATCACACTCGACACAACACTGGATTCATCCATATTCATTTTGTGTAGTGTAAATTGACCCAAGATGCGAAGGATTTCATTATATTGTTTAATGACGGGCCTCGAGTCCGCCATTTTAAAATTATTAAAATCGCTAAACAATAACTTCTTATTAGAAGCATCTTCAGTGATATACATAGACTCGATGGAATTCCATAATTCCTTCGCACTTGCCACATTTTGGTAGATATCAAAAAGAGAATCGCACATACCGTTCACAATGTATCCCCAGCAAATATAGTCAACGTTTCCCCACTCGCTCCTTTTCTCCTAGTGTACTCCAATGTCTCATCCTCCATGACTTCTGGCATGGGGTACTCAACACATACACCACGTTCAAAGTCGTCTGCAGAAAATGCAGCTTTTTCTACCAGTGTTTGAAGTCAGTGTAACAACCCATCCCAAACATACATCATATAACATAATATACATATCATCATTTCCTAACTAAAGATACATATTAGGTCACATAAGGCCCCTTAGTCTCAAAACTGTACAATACATGTTTCAGTACAAACTTTTCGCTAATAATTTACATTACATTTTTCAAAACTATCCATAAAACTTCTTAATCACAACCAGCCTTTACAAGCATATTACACCTTATCCTTTCCATTGCCTTTATAAGTTCCTCGACCTGGAATACATATTTTTTAAAACAAAATGAGGGTTAGACCAATTGGTCTAAGTGAGAAATCCCTGTCAGTTTAGTAATCATTTTGTAAAAACACAGATATACAACAAGTCTATGAATACCAAATATGACCCGTATGCACTGTGTACGACTCTTTCACATGGACATATTAGTTGGTTGCGCTAAACCAACTAATCAATTTTACTCCGTTGCACTAAAATACAACCAACTTCGCTGTCCCTCCGTACAGCCAATACTCCACCAGCCCTATGTCTGGCCAACGTGCACTCATGTAGTGTAATGATTATATAAATACAACATACATCTCAATATATCATATTTCAATCATAAGCACATCATTACACTACCTACCACATTCTTATCCAGTATATATGTATTCCAGTTTGAAAATGTTTAAAGTAAAACTCATCTGAAAGCAAATAACGCTACTATCACTTTCTCTTGAAACTTGCAAGAATCTTACTTTTCCACACACTTCACGAAATCTGAATTACACAAAATACGTATAACTATATATCATATAAAACTCAATGACAGGCTAAGAATCCTAAATAAGCCTATCATACCCTTATCCACAAATGTCCCTCACACGGATATGTAATCCGGATAACTGACCCTGAAAACCCATTATCCGGAAACCCAATACTGGTACTACCCGTAACTTATCCGGAAAACCGCATCCGGAATCCGGAAAACCAAATACAAAAACTTATCCGAAAAACCGCATTCAGAAAATCCTAACCCGTAACTTATCCGGAAACCGCATCTGGAATCCGGAAACCCAATACTGGTACTACCCGGAACTTAGTGGGTGGGGTCAAGGGGCAACGCCCTTGCAAAGTCTTGGGGCAACGCCCCCAGAATATTTTTAGAACTGAAAGAAGTTAGAAAGCTTCTGGATAACTCACCCGGAAAAACCATTATCCGGAACCCTTATCCGGAAACCAAATCCGAAAACCCAATTCCGGTACTATCCTGAACTTATCCGGAAAACTGCATCCGGAAAATCCAAATCCGGAAACTGCATCCAGGATCCGAAATCAAATCCAGAAACTTTCCCGGAAATCAATCCGGACAACCCATCCAAAAAACTTTTATCCGGATAACATAAACATCTGGAAAACACGAGGAATCTGGGAAAATCGAACCTGGAAACCAAAGAATCCGGACAATGGATCGACACCCAGAACTCGATCGAAACTCAAATAAGACTCAAAATTGGATATTCTAAACTTATAGAAACTTAATACTAACGATCATAAACACAAAATAAGAAGAGTTATACCTGGAATTCAAATACGCGAACTCGAATCACTCGAATTTCTCTATGCTTTCTCTCGGCTCAAACACACACACAGATAGAATTTGAAACCGACTTTATAAATATCTAAGGAGGTGAGTGATATATATATATATATAGCCTAAATTGCGAATAGGGATTCGAACTATACTAAAATGACACTAACAACCCTAAAGTTTCATCCTGAAATTCGGTCAAGCGAAAAGGTACGGGTATTTAGTTCTACACTCTGATTCTGGTTCCCAAGTAGCATCCTGCTCTTTATGGTATCGCCACTGGACTTTTACCAATTTGATCTCCTTGTTCCGCAAGACTTTAACTTTACGGTCAATAATGGCTTCAGGTTCTTCTACGAAATTCAACTTATCATCAATCTGTATATCTGGTAGAGAAACTGCCTGATCTGGCATAACGAAACACTTTCGTAAATTTGAAATATGAAAAGCGTTATGGATACCACTTAACTCTGGCGGAGGTTCTAATCTATAAGCTACTTCTGATTCGTTCTATAATTGCAAACCGTCCGTTGTATATGGGGCTTAGTTTACCTTGTTTCCCAAATCGAATGACCCCTTTCCAAGACGAGACTTTTAACATTACACAATCCCCAACTTGAAATTCTAATGGCTTTCGGCGTCACTCAGCGTAGCTTCTCTGTCGATCCTGTGCCACTTTCAGTCGTTCGCGAATTTGAGTAATCTTATCAGCGGTTAACTGAACTATTTCTGGCCCAACTAATTTTTTCTCTCCCACTTCGTTCCAACATAGAGGAGTTCGGCATTTTCTACCATACATTACTTCAAACGGTGCCGCTTGTATGCTGGAGTGATAACTATTATTGTAAGCAAATTCAATCAAAGGCAAGTGCTTATCCCACAATTCCCTAAAATCAACAATACAGGCCCGCAACATATCTTCTAGAGTCTGAATAGTTCGTTCACTCTGACCGTCGGTTTGAGGATGATATCCAGTACTTAGCTTTATTTGCGTCCCCATTTCCTTTTGAAAACTGTTCTAGAACCTTGAAGTGAAACGACTATCACGATCAGAAATAATCGATAATGGAACTCCATGTCGAGTTACTATTTTGTCGATGTACAATTTGGCTAGTCTTTCTGATGAATATCTTTCTTTTATCGGTAGAAAGTGAACAGACTTTGATAATCTGTGTACGATCACCCAAATAGCATCAAATCCCTTCAGAGTCCTTGGTAGCTTCATAATGAAATATGTAGTAATCTGATCCCACTTCCATATAGGTATCTCTAAAGATTGTAACTGCCCAAAAGGCTTTTCATGTTCAATCTTTACCTTCATACACGTGGAGCAACATTCCACATGATGAGCAATATGTTTCTTCATTCTCGGCCACCAGTAAAATTGTCGTGGATCTTTGTACATTTTATTCGTGCCCGGATGAATAGAAAAACGAGACTGATGAGCTTCTTGTAGTACTCGATCACGTAAATTACCCAGACGAGGCACCCATATTCTATTTTCCAAACACAATAACCCACGATCATCTTTTACGAGTGAAGCTGATATACCCACCAACCGTTCCGGTTTCAAGTGTTCTTCTTTAAAAGCTTCTACTTGACATTTCTTTAATTCGTCAAAGTTGTTAGGTAGAAGTTCAGCTCGTAGTGCAATTGCCTTTATTGTTCCGCTCCTCTCTTGCTGACTGAGTGCATCAGCTACCACATTCGCCTTTCCAGGATGACAGAAAATTTCGCAGTCGTAATCATTTACCAATTCTAACCATCTTCTTTGCCTCATGTTCAGTTCTCGTTGATCGAAAATATGTTGGAGACTCTTGTGATCGGTATAAATTTGACACTTAGATCCGTATAGATAATGTCTCCAAATCCTTAGAGCAAAGACAACTACGGCAAGTTCCATGTCATGGGTAGGATATTGTCTTTCGTGATCCTTCAGTTGTCGAGAAGCATAAGCAATAACTTTCCCGCGCTGCATCAATACACATCCCAATCCTAGTTTGGAGGTGTCACTATAAACGACAAATTCATTTGAACCTTCAGGTAGTGACAAAATTGGCGCACTACAAAGTTTTTCTTTCAATATTCGGAATGCTTCATCTTGTTCTTCTTTCCATTCAAACTTTATATTCTTTCTGGTCAGTTTGGTCAGGAACGTAGCAACACGAGAGAAATCTTGTATAAATTTATGATAATAGCCAGCTAAACCCAGAAAACTTCATACTTCGGCTGGCGTTCTCGGCGGTTCCTGTTAGCCCCAAGTATCTGTAACGTAAAAGTATTGAAAATATTATCAAGTCAGAAGACCATCAGAGATGCAGCAGAAGACTTAGAAGAAAAAGCTTCAAGAAGACCAACAGAACTCAACAGAGTTCTGGTGAAACTAACAGAGCTCAACAGAGCTCTGTCAGAAGATCAACAGAAGAACTGTTCACAACCGAAGACCAACAGAGCTCTGGTCTATGAGCTCTGTTGTAGTGAAGACCTCTATGATGCCTAAGTCTCGTAAGAAATCCCAAGTGTTAGACAAGTGTCCATACTTTCCACGTATGCCCTAAAATTAGGAGACACACTTTCCACGTGTCATTCTAGGGTACGATAGTACACTGTCTTCACTTTATTAGGGCTATAAATAGAGAGGTAGTGGAACAAATAATTGTAAGCTTTGGAAAGAATAGTTTTCCACAATTGTTTAAGCACATACTGCATCAATCCCGAGCATTACCTCCGTACGATATTGTTCCTGTGAGATTTCAGGATACACCATTGATCTTGTTCTTGGTGTTATCCATTATCAATATACGAGCAGCGTTTCTTATTTGATCTTGTTATCATTATCCTGTTCTATAATTGATTCTCCCCATTACAATATCATTTACACAATCACTCACCTTAATGGCTTTATATTTAAATGCTTCCGATGTCTATATTACTACCATTAATGTGATACAACGTGAATCTGGGAACCTACAATTGGTAACAGAGCTTGCTTGATTTTCTTAAATCAAACCATCCAATCTACCAAGGTTGATTCACTATTGTTGATTGTGTGTGCATTTCAAAGCTTCCTAGTATACTATGTTTTACAGTTTAAAGTTTAAAAGTTAATACACCACTATTTTAAGCTTTCCAGTCTAGATTAAAGATATTATCTACTGTTCATTACTGTTCCATTGGTTACTATTCACTTACTTTCAGTTTATACTCTTTCAAATCCAGTTGAAACTGTTATACCCTGTTTTTCTGAAAAATGGCAAATAACAATATCAACGCTATTTATAATGCTGGTTCTCTGACTAAGCCTCCTACTCTTCTGAGAGATGAATATCCTCAATGGAAGATTAGGATGGTTAACTTCTTTGAGGGGATGGACAGAGATTTAATGCGTTCTGTCACGGATGGACCATTCAAACCCATGGTTTTGGTTCCACGTGTACCCGCAACACAAACTACTGCTGAGATTCCTGCTCACATTGAACCCAAAACCACCGGATTCACTGATGAAGAGACATTAAAAATGGAAAATGATCTAAAAGCAGTTAGACTTCTGATTATGGCCATTCCTAATGAAATATTTCAAGAACTAGATTCATGTGTTACTACCAAAGAAATCTGGGATCAACTTCTTAATCAGCTTGAGGGTGACATCAAAACCCAAAAGAACAGAAGGACCCAATGTATAAATGAATACAACGATTTCAAAGCACTTCCTGAGGAAACCTTACAACAAACCTACAATAGATTCAATGTTTTGATAAACAAATGTAAAAAGTGTGGGGTTGTTAGGTCAAAGGAAGATAACAATGTTTTGTTCCTGAAAAGTCTGAATGATGAATGGTTAAATCTGTCCATGTCTTTACAAGCTAACCAAGATCTAGATGCATGGTCTCTTACCGATGTGTATGGCACTCTGGCCGCACAAGAGAAGGATGTTGTCAAACAAAAAGGCAAATCCACCATTGCAGGACCTATTGCGTTAGTCTCTGAATCAAAGAAATCCACAGAAGGAAAAACCAACAGAGAAAGTTCCAGCAGAGGAAAGAAGAAGAAGAGTAAGAGTTTGGTAGTTGAAAGTGATACAGAAGAAAACTCGTCAGATGAAGATGACGATATAAATGCGTTTGCTAAATCTCTCGCATTAATCACTCAACAATTCAACAAAAGATTTGGCAACAGAGCATTCGACAGAAGAGGTAGTTATGAAAAAGATGAAAACAGAGCTTATGCTGCACCCCCACAACAGAACCATCACAACAGAGCTCCGACAGAACAGAGACAGCAACAGAAGTTCAATACTCCTGCTCCACAGAAGGCTGATGATGCCCAACCCATCAATCAGAATGATGGACGCTGCTTTAGATGCGGCAAACCTGGCCATTTCTCTGCTAACTGTAAAGGAAAACTTGTAAAAGATCAAGATTATTAAAAGAATAAATACAAGCACAACTACAGAGAAAGAAGCTATGTTGCTGAGATGGAGAACTGGATCTCTGATTCATCTTCTGATGATGAACCAGAGCAAGCCATTGTTGCTGTGGATGATGGAAGTTTGGAAGTTGATTGGATGACCGGAGAAAGAATAGAAAAGTCCGAAGAAGAAGATGTGGCTCATGCATTTGCCCTGACCATAATATAGCCAGACAACAGAGCGCTGGAGACAACCAGACCCAGTGCCAAGGTACATTTCTCTGAATCCAAGTCTGACTCAGAACTTGAGATGCATGTGGCATTACTTACTGTAGAGTTTCAACTCTTAAAACAAAAGCTTTATGAGGAAAAAGAGTTAAGAAAACTAGCTCAGAAGGATCTGTCCTTCTACAAGAGAGAGAAAACTCTCTTGGAACAGGAAAAGGAAGAAATATCCAAAGAAAAGTCTGAGTTAGAAGTCTTACAACAAAATAAAGAAAGCACGTTTTCAAAAAGGGTTAAAGAGTTTGAAGAAATTTTGAAACAAAAAGCTGAAGAAGTTGCTAAATCTGAAAATGAACGTTTAAACTCTATTGCTCTAAAAGACTATTTTCAGAGAGAAAGGGAAATCTTACATCAATCCCTACAGAAAAATGAGATTTTAATCAAAAAGTACCAGGATGCACAAAATGTGTATACCAAAATCAATTCTTAAGAAGACAAGCAAGGTCTAGGTTTTAGTGACATTGTTCCTTACAAAAGAAGGTTAAAGGCATCTTATCCCTTTGCCTTCTCTATTGGAAAAATGCAAGAGGATGTGATCTCTGGAACTGATGTTTTCAAAAGAGCCAAAATATCAGATTTTACAAAAGCAAAAAGACTAAGCTTAAGGAATGTCAGCTATGACTCCTTGAATCAAGAAAAGGTTACAAAATCATCTGAAAAGTTCATTCTTGATCAGGGAAGAGCAGAAATAAAGCTTACTGATTCCATCAAAAGTCTTGATCCAAAAGAAATCTTTAACTTCAATTCTTTCAAGGAGGAGAAGCCTGTTACTTCCATTACAGAATCCTCATGTGCTTCAATACAGAGAGAACTCAACTCTGAAGTCTCAGTCTTCTCTCCATCCTCTAAAACCTTACGAACAACTTTTGAAGAGGATATTTTCAAAGTTATTGAAGAAAATGCTGCTTGTGATGCTTTAAAACCAAAGATAAGAAAGTTTAAATTCACCAGAGCTGATAACTCTAAGATACCCAATGAGTCTAACACCTCTACCAGAGCCATCAGAGACTTTCTGTGCTCTGACAGTGACTCTGATTCTGAGGTAGATGAGCAAATTTTCTGTGCTCCTAAGACTTCTTTGCATAAACCTAAACAGGCAATTGTTGAATCTGGTTCTCTGAAAAACGTCTCATTCTTTAATAAACAGAACAGATTTATACCTTTGCCAAATTTGAAAAATAAGGGTATCAGAATTCTTTCCTCTAATGTGATAGAAGAAAAGAAAAGAGGAAAAGCTAAGATTATTCACGAGGACTATACCTCTGTTCCTTACGCTTATGATCAAGTTAAATTTACAACAGAGAAGAAAGGAAAATGGAAAGTCAATGACCAACCTACTCCTACACCTATTGTAAATCCAAAGAGAAACAGTTTCGTGTCAAGAGAGTTTGCTCCAAGAAACAACAATTTCAAATCACAGGACAGAATGTACGTAAAGACATCTGGTCCCAGAGTTTTTCAAAATCAAGCTCCCTTTAAACAACAGTCTTTGAATAAAAATGACAATTTGCATCAATCTTCATGTTCTATCAAATGCAATTGTATTCAACGTATGTTACAGTTAAAGAACCATATGAATGGTCCTCACTGTGTTTTGAATCAGTCATTTCAAAGGAAAAATCCCAAGACTATTCAGAATGCACAGAAGAAACCCTCTGGCATACCATCCCAAAATGGAAAGCCAGAAGGAAAGCCCATGAACCCCCCCAAACCTAACAAGAAAGGACCCAAAATGCAATGGATACCTAAATAAAATAATCTGTCGTGCAGAAACCCCATGTGCAGATTTGGTATTTAGATTCAGGATGCTCAAGGCACATGATGGGGAATAAGGAGCTGCTTACTTCTTTCAAGAACAAAAATGGAAGTGCAGTAACCTTTGGAGGAGATAATGGCGGACAGATTAGAGGATACGGAACATTAGTCAATGGTGGTGTTTCAGTTTCTGGGGTTGCTTATGTTGAAGGATTAAACCATAATCTGCTTAGCATAAGTCAACTATGTGATCATGGGTTCGATGTCAATTTTAGGAAGAAGTACTGTTTTCTGTTACTTTCCGAGTCTGGTCAAGAACTCTTAAGAGCCGACAGAAAAGGCAATCTTTATAAAATGAATTTCAATCCTAACCAAAACTCTACAACAGAGAAGCTCTATTTAGTGTTTAAAAAATGAAGATGCCTGGCTTTGGCATAAAAGATTTGCCCATTTGAACTTTTCAAATCTTGACAAGCTCGTGAAATTAAATCTAGTAAAAGGACTTCCTCCACTGAAATTTGACAAAGACCATCTCTGTTCTGCCTGTGAATTGGGAAAGATGAAAAGATCTTCACACAGAACTAAGAGTGATCATAGTTGTCCCAGACCTTTGCATATGCTTCATGTGGATCTCTGTGGTCCTATTTCTGTGCAAAGTCTGTCAGACAAGAAGTATATTCTAGTACTTATTGATGAATTTTCTAGATACACTTGGATTGAGTTCATCAGAGTAAAATCTGATGTCCCGGAAATTCTAATAAGTCTGTTGAGAAGGATACAGGTTCTGTTAGGATACTAATGAACAAATGATAGAACATAGAAGCACTGATAGGACCATCACCATGTTGGCATCGAAGCTTTTGTTTTCGGTATGTTGAGTCGGTGTTGGTGAAGTTGCTATCTCTTCGACTTTTGTGTGCATCGCCGTTGCTACGTGTTGATATAAACGAGCATGATGTAGAAGCTTTCTTGATTGAAAATGGCCCAAATTTCCTTGAAAAAGCATCATGAAACTAGTCAACGTTTTTACTTGTGTGTGGTATAGATCTAGTTTTGCTTCCAAATGTAGACTGGGAAGACAAAGTTATATATAGTGGGAATAAAGTGAACTACAAAAACAATGAAAAGCCCCGTTTCATCTCCACCTTTTGCATATATATTGAATGTACCAAATACAATAAAATAAGATGTTTTTGATGAATTAACCCCACCATTTATTATTATAATATACATTCTTAAATGAAAATCGTCGAACCGTCGTTATTTCGAAGGATTCTTGAGCCAGCATGTGGGATTTATCTCATGTTTTAATCAATCAATGTGGATCTTCCACCAAGTTTTGTGTGTTGCTAATGGAGACTCTATCAAATGGATCACACCCACATACTTTGATTTAATCTTATCTCATGACTCCATTTTCAAGCAATGTACTTATCCGAAAACTTAATTATTACGTTGTACGGATTACTTTTGTAACTTCAAATCAAAACAATCGTTGTACATGAAAGAAAACCACTAAAAATTAACGCATCGTATTTGTAGAATCCACATGTTTATACCCGTTACATAAGATTTAGCTAGAACGTTTGGCATGCATAAGGATTAAGGACATAAGGTTTATATGGCAGTTTTTCAAATACGATGATTAATTTTTTTGATGTAAACTGCCAACTACAACTGTACATGTTACAAAATAATTCACTCTTTTGAAGTATTCTACTTAGCTATTCTTTTTCTTATAATTATAAAAAAATCATATAACTAAATCAAACTAAACGACTTGTTACATCATACTTGGGAGAAGGACTTTAATATATATATATTTGGATGATTGTAATAACTTCAAAATATATATTGAAATTTTTAAGTTTTAGAATTAAACTTCAAAAGTTTGAATTATAACATTCTATTTAAATCATCAATGTACGATCGTGTTGGACATCCCCGACTCCAATTAGTTGTTGAACATATTCGTTGTTTGACATTTGTTAACTCTTTCTTCAATTGAATTCTTTTATCGCAAAACACCGATAAATATATTTCTAGCAACAGACACTACTAGGGACCAACTTTAGGTTGCAACTTTTTAACAAGTTCTCTAAATCCTTCACCCTCTATAACAATAAAATGTTGTTCATCTTTAGCCACGACTTTTCAACATTTCTCTGTTTTGAATGACACCTAACTATCTTAAGTGATTCCACAAATAACTTGTCAATTCTATTACTATCATAAGCATAATCTTTTCCACAATTAGACTAATATATGTATATATATATATATATATATATATCATGGTTCTAAATAACTCGTTATGACGTCAAGGCTTATGGCATCCTTACATGAATTTATCTTGTTCTACGGTATTATTCAATACATAACACACAACATGTATGTGTGTGTGTGTGTCTATATATATATATATATATATATATATATATATGTCGCCTTAGGGTACGCCTTCAAAAACGACGTGGCATCGCCGTAACCGGTAAGACTTGAGGGTTGATCTCGCCGCCACACCTCAAGTCATTTAGAACCGTGATATATATAATTTTATCGAAATAATATATACTAGAGGCGAGTTGGCGTGGTTACGTTAACTTATGCTAACCCAATTTCAACCCTCCCAATTAGCGGGTTGGCGTTTTAACTAGTTGACGAGTTGGGTTTAATTGGGTTGTTAGCGGGTTGGGTTGGATTGGACGGGTTTCATGGATTGACAATTTTTTGTACACCACTACTTGCCACAATATGAAAATTAACCAGCCCATATGCAAGGCATTCGTTTCTTCCATTCTCTCATTCCATCATATATTCCGAACATTACACTGGAGTTTGTAGATAAAGTACGTCCAATCTTACTTGCTTCCTTACTTTACTCAATGGATAACAGTACTTAATCTGTTTCAGTCAATAAAATTAGAAATGGTGGAGAAAGAAAGAGGTCTTTATTATAGACTCAAACTACTATTCATAGTTTGAGACAACTAGAAACTACAACGAAAAATGGTTTTAGAGAAGGAAAATTTTAGAGAAGCATTTGAAAATATATCTTATCTTTAGAGGGAAACTACATAACAAAAGTGAAAATGTAACAAAAGATAAAATGTTTTTTAGAGAAGAATAAACTAAATATATAATACGCTATAGAAAATTAGAAATCGTTCCTAATTTTTTTAGAGACATTTTTTTACGTAAAATGTCTCTAAAGATAGAATGACATTTTTTCTACTTTTTTATAAATTAAACAAAAATATGTGGATCCCAGATTAACAATCCAATCACAATGAATCAACACAAATCAGTTTAATCAGTCATAAATCTCACTTGTCATTCATGAACATAAAGTTTAGGCTGTAGCCGTACAATGGTAAACTGTGAAAACTAATAATGATCATTAACCCTAAACCTAGGATTAACAAAAGTATTTATACCTAACAAAAGGTATTTACAAGAATTGACAATATTAGTCCCTATACTTCTATTCCACTAACATGAGACCTAACAATCTCCCCCTTGGAATTGAAGTTCGATCTCACGCCAGTTAGGGATATATCGCTTTCGAATAGCGAATAATATCTCAAAGTGCCGAATGGATTTCGTGAACTCTAGCCGTTCTTCGATTGCTTTGAGAAGATCTTCTGCTAGATATTTGCTGACGTTGACGAAGCTTTCTGGCGACTATTTCTTTTCATCTTCAATTATCTTCTTCAGCACGTTCTGTATGTTCATCAAAGTTCACTCACTGAACTTGTGCAGCTCGCTGATTCTCATGTACCTTTTCTCCCCTTGGTTGTTCAGATACACAATCCATGTTTCTGGTTTGGAAAGAATAGTGTGTACCTGTACGTCTTCTGGAAGATTCAGATTGGGCTTCAGAATGTTGATCTTCTTCTGATTGCTTTCTAAACCCAACTGGAAGTCGTTGATGTAGGCGAGAGTGATAGTGCACTTCATGTATCTCTTTATCGTCTCGAGGGCTTTGGTGTACGGTAACGGTCGGATGGTGCGGGTCTTCAAGTCTTTCAGCAGAGCCAGGAAGTCGTTCAGATTCAAATGCCTGAAGTTGGCTCACGAGAATACACATTCTTTTCCGTCATCCCGTTTAACTGTGAAACCGGGAACCATACACTGAGGACTTTATCAGACACGATCTCCACAATCTCTGTAATTCTGTGTCGTGTTCGGACTTGGTGGACCATTCTGCATCTCTTCATTACCTCCAAATACTGAGCTCGAACTGGATCTTTTAGATGCGAGACCTCATGGCACATTATCGGGTCAAGAGGCCTGATCCAGTGAGCGAAAATCTTCTTCTGTGATTCCTCCAGATACGGAATTGTGATCCCAGAACAAGTAATCAAGAAGCTAATTCAATCAGATGGCCATCCATATATATTAAACAATGATAATCAATCAAGTACACAATGAAGAATGTAGAGAGAATGTAGAGTGTGTGTATACTTGAGTGTGTAAGGGATGGATGACCTAAATGAAATCTAGGCTAAAGTTACATTATATAGTATGTAACATTACATTTACAATAATGGTCCCTCTACATGGTACAACATGGTAATTAAGGCACTAACATTCTCCCCCTTTGCACCAATGTAGAGGCAAAGAGTTTAAGCGTCCACCGGGGTCACGTACTTCTTCCGAATCCTGAAGATGATCTCGAACCTCCTTAGTGCATTCCGGTACTCCTTCCGGTATGTAATGGAATCCAGGGCTTTCTTGATCAGCTCTTTTTCCTTGTCTTTCAGCTTCACCTCCCCGCTTGCATCCAGACGCAGTCTACTCTCAAGGTGGATCTGAATGTACGTGAACGTTCCGTCACTGAACTTGTTGGCTTCACAGGTTCTAAAAAATCTCTTCTTTGAGTCTTGATTAATATAAACCACCCCAAGATCAGGTTTCTTCAGAACGGTATAAGCAGGAATACCTTGAATGTCAGACAGACGCCGGTTCAGTGCTCTTAGGTTTACTCGGGCTTGGTGTGACTCCAAGGCCATTTGGAAATCCGTAAGATAAGAAAATTTCAGGATATTCCGCATGAACCTCTTGACACTATCATATGCAGAAGACCATTCAATCTTCTTTTGAGAAGCTCGTGCCAGGATGTCATACAAACTGCAGAAGTCGTCAAGCTTTAGACTCTTGAAATCTGCTTCTGAAAAGACGTGTACGGAGCCATCGGATCTTTGTACAGTGAATTGCGGGTACCAGACTTTGAACAACTTGCAGGAATCTATGTTCAGCACCTTCATGATAGCTTTGTCTGACCTTACCACATTTGTGTTTAAACATTCATTTCCCATGACATGTAGAAATTCAATCTTGCGCAATGATGGCTAGTCCTCAACCCCGTATACCTTTGCTATATCGATCCTCTGGACATCCCTAACAAACAGATCTTTCCTTATGCTCTCCTGATAAGGAATCAGAATCCTAACCCGTTCACCTGTAGCCACATACCTTGGCTCGGCATCAATCACTTCCTGATAAATTTCCAGTTCAGCTTCGAGTATCGGATCCCTGATTCTGCCATCGGCTTGTACTTGAATTCCTGGAGCATTCTCTTGTACCACTGGAGCCAGAGGAGCGGAAGTACTTGCACTCTGATCAATCGGCGTTTGTGGTTGAGTAGTATCATCTGGAGTATCATAATTAGAATCCGAAGCAGCCATAATAATCCCGGTGATGTCGAATATGTCTTCTAATTCCTCTTTGATCTGGACAGTCATTTTCTCAGGTTCTTCCTCAGAGTATATGTAGATATAATCATTGAAAAATGCATCTGCCATCCTTTCTTCATCTGTTCTATTGTCAACAACCGAAGGCTTTTCAACCCCAGTTATGACATCAGCTAGAACTTCGGTGTCATCCACTTGGACCATATCAGTGTCCGTTCCACCGGTCCCCGTTTCCCTTTCACTAGCTGGCTGATCTGATCCCCCAACATTTTCAGTAGCCGCACCACTGGACTCACCAACCCTTGCTCTCTTCTCCCCCTCATGTTGAGCAGGATCATCCTGATCATCATGTCTTCGTTTCTGTGAGGCTTGAGCTTGAATCCCACACTTCTCTTCGACAGCCTTAAGCCTTTCAGTGATGGAGGTGAATCCTGCCATCACGGCATCCGTCATGTCTCTCATTGAGTCGGTTAGACGCTGGAAGTCGTTGCTAGAAGGTGGTTGGGTTGGGATTTGGGTTTGAGGTTGGGTATGTTGTCGGAGTAATCCAACAAGGTCAACTTCTTCAGCCGTACTAGAATTGCCTTTGGCTAAGAGTCGGGCTAACAGCTCTGATTTGAGCTGGTCTTCTGGGATTTGGTGTAACGGAACTGGTGGTGGTGTTTGTGGGTCGGATTGTGCGCTGGATGGTTGATCTTGAGGGGTTGATGACGATTCAGCAATTCCTTTGCCCTTGATGGCTCTGCTCACTTCGCTTGCTAAGCACTCAATTATACTTTGCATGGCATGTCGGTGTTGCTTGTAGGCATGATCGATAGTGCCTAAAGCAAACGCCAGTAATGGAAGTGTGATATAGTGCGGATATAGACCTAGCATTCGTATGACCTGTTCATGAGGAAAATTGGGAAAAATAGAGCTAACCACCGGACCACGTAGGTTACCGGTTGAAGTAGCGGTTGTAGCAACCGTACTGCCTGTATTCATGGCTGGCATAGTGTTTACCATGACAAGACTTCCACCCAGTCCTCGTGGGGCACCAACAAATGGCGGCCGCACTCGGGGTGTCCTGGTTGGGGCACGAAAGCCCACAACTTGGTGTGATACCGACGCGCGTGGCCTAGGAGAAGATGTATGTCCAAAAGGCTCTAGACTCAATGTGCTCGGAATAAAGGGCGGTGGCCGGGGCAGGAGCCTACCTTGTTCAATATCAACAGACACCGAGTGTGTCGCCGATAGCGTTTGTGCTTTATCCCCTGTGGAAAATGAAACGCCGGAAAATTGAGATGCCGACGAGTGGCTTAGAGAGGTTGTGCTTTGCATGGCTGGGTCCACCATGGCTTGTTCAATACGCAACGGTGACGTACGCTCATTGGTAGAATATGTGGCTACTCGGCTTCGATCGGTTTGGAGAGAGTCAGTAGTTAATACTTTATCCGACTCTATCTCTTTCTCTCCCATTTCTTTTCTCGCCACATTACTTCTCACATTTATATTTTCTACTATAACTCCCTCTTCCCGCCTTATGTCATCAAAATCACCGAAGGGTCCGAAGTTCCAGGCGAAATCAACTTCAGAACCCTCAATGTGTCGACTCCGACCGATGTGTCTCGGACTGAGATCTGCATCAGGGTCATGATCAGGATCGGAGTCGGAATCATCATCAGCTCGTTGGGGTTGGTCAGATACTTCATCGTCGGATGACGAGGCATCGGGATCAAAATCTGGGTCATCATCTGAATCCATCGATAAGTCGTCGAGGATAGGAATTCGTACAGCTCGGGTTGTGGATGCCTGACCAGCAGTCCTCACCACCCCACCCACTCTGTGTCTTAATATTCTCCTCACCTCTCTCCGTTTAGGAACCTTAAGTTCCTGAACCTGCTCAACATGTAAACCATCACCGCCTAGTGGGATAGCACCATGGCGAGGTCCGGCCAGTTTTGGCTGGACCACTAGTGCATTAGCTATTCTATATTGCCTAACTACCTCAGACTGTTGGTCGGCATAGGCAAGTACAGGCTCTGGAATCACGGCAATGTGGACGAAGTCATCGTGATCTGGCATCTTCAGATAGTGCATCCACTGTGTCGGTCCTCGTACCGCATTTGGGCGTCTAGGAATTTCCTGGTTGCCCTCCATGATTTGATGGATGATGATCTGGAAGAACCGTTGATATGGCACGAAGTTCCGGTTCTTGATCGGGCATGCTTTGTCTTCGACCAGCTCTTGTAGCTCGTTCCAGAGTAGAATGGCATAATTGATGTTGCGGTTAAAGGCGAAGGCGTGAAACATCTGAAGGGTTTCTAGGTTACATTTGTCAAGGCTGGTATGCTTTGACGTCATACATCGGTTAAAGATTGAGCATAGGGTGTACCAGACCGGTGGTAGATGTTTTCTTAGGAATCTAGAAGAGCCGGCTAGCACAGGGTTCTGTGGGTCTTGGTATCCTAAGCTTTGGATGTCCACGTACAATTGGGCTTCGGGAACCATGTCCTCAAAATTTGGGTTAAACAGGAGGTCAAAGGCTAGACGGAGTCGCTTGAGTGTAAGTCGAACATCGAAATGATCGACTCATGCAGAAAAATGTGGACCCCGTCGGTGTGTAGGATGATATCGTAGTGTGTGCCAAAATTCTTGCAGATATATAAAGGGCACAATGACTACCTTCTTGAGCACTGTTCGAAGAGGATGGCCGCGGATGATCTCAATGATGAGCTAATGGTCAAACGCCACGTTGAGGTCTAGATGGTGATTGTTGTCGAGGAGTGAAAGGTGGAGACTACTCGATAGTAGCTCCGCATCTCGATCATGGGCGTTGACTGATGGATGCGACGACCGGTGCGACGGTAGGACAGTGTTCTCGTCAGAGGAATGGTCGTCATTATGAGCCATCTGAACAGTTCACAGTTTAGAACAGTGCCAAAAAAAATTGGTTTTTCTTCAAAAAATTCCAAAAAAAATTCTAAGTATGGGTTTTATCTACACAAGATTCTTATCGCAAGGCATGAGTATATCCCAATGAAGAGCTTGCAAGGAAAAGGTTATCGCAATGAACTAGTTGCGACAAAAGGTTATCGCAACGTAAGGGTTGCGATAAGTTGTTATCGCAACTATTGGGTTGCGATAAGTATGAATGAACGATGGTTGCGACAAGTATGAATCTCAAGAATAGTTAAGGTTGCGATAAGTATGAATGCGTGATATTTTTCTAAGTGTTCTAACTCAGAATTCGATTTGTCGCACTAAATGAGTTTCAGCCTATACTATAAGTGTCGCAAAGCACACAGAAGTAAAGCCCTAACAGGTATACCATCTAAACAGACCCTAAACCAATCGATTTAAGCATGAATATGAAGGGTTTATCGACATTGAACTCTAAAACCCTAAAATCAACTATAAACATAGATTCAATGGATAAAAACGTTAAATAATCTGGAAGATATACCTCGATGTTGGTCTGAATGGAATGCAATCAACGAAAAAATCCAAAGACACGTTGAAAATCACGAGCACAATCAGCAGTTCGAGAGAGAGAGTTGAGAGAAGTTTGAGAGTTTTGAAAGTTGAGATAAAAAATTCAAACTCTTCTATTTAAAGTCTTGAGATAAAGTGACACGTGGCACAAGATCATTGGTCCAAAGGTTTGACCCCACAGTGTCAGCTTATCGCAAGTATAAGGTTGCGATAAGCTTAGATGTTATCGCAATGAACAGGTTGCGACAACATGTTCGATCTTATCACAACAGAGGTTTGCGATAAGATACTGTTCATATATGTGTTATCGCAATGCATGGTTGCGAGGAAACTTATTGTCGCAATCAATGTGTTGCGATAAAGCAACACTTAATTTTAATCGCAATTGAGGGTTGCGATAAACTATTGTTCATTAGTTTATCGCAAGTAGAGGGTTGCGATATCAGTAACACTTGGACATTTTTCAGATAAAATTTTAAAAAGATTTTATCACATTGGAAGGTGTCCAACTTCCAATTGATTCAGCACTCAAGGTTTTAAACGTAGTTTTCACTCCCCCTTAAATGATGCATTGATTTGAAAATTTGTGTTCATCATTTAAGAGTTAGTGTTTAAAACAAGTCAGAACACTTACCTTGGCTTTTCGGAAGCAACGGTCTCAATGTATCTATACTTACATGATCAGACAGTTATGCACACTCCCCCTATTATTCTGCATAAGATATGTTCTAAAACTCCCCCTGAAACCATGAACATACCTTTGTGCAGATACAGGTATCATAACAAATCATAGATAAGACAATTAAAAGAAGAGAAAGAAAGAACAGGTTGAAGAAATATTTGTAATACAACTAAGATATGAAAATTTAAATAACATATATTGAGAATAGAATATGATGAAAATTTGAGTGTATCAATCTAGATACGATGTCTAGATTGAGATACAAATATTTCCATCTATTATATGATCAATATATGGAAGTTAAACTTTCATATTCAGCATGCCGAGCTTGGATACTAGAAAATTGAAACGTTTTTCATCCAAGGCTTTGGTAAAGAGATCGGCAAGATGATACTCAGTTGTAACAAAATACAATTCAACAGTTCCTTTCTCAACATTATTTTTTATGAAATGATACCTTATGTCAATGTGTTTGGTTTTGGTGTGCTGGACAGGGTTAGCAGATATAGCAATAGCACTCTTACTGTCGCAGTAAATGGGGATCTTCTCATATTTAAACCCATAGTCCATGAGTTGGGTCTTCATCCAAAGGACTTGTGAACAACAGCTCGCCGCGGCAACATATTCTACTTCCGCGGTTGATGTTGAAACACAATTCTGCTTCTTCGACGACCAACTCACGAGCTTGTCTCCTAAAAACTGGACGTGCCCCGAGGTGCTCTTTCTATCCAGCATGCTTCCTCCGTGATCCGCATCTGAATATGCAGTGAGTTCGAAGCCGGTTCCCTTGGGATACCACAGTCCTAGGTACGGAGTGCCTTTCAAGTACCGAAATATTCTTTTGACGGCGCCGAGGTGTGACTCTTTGGGTTTGGCCTGAAATCTAGCACAGAGACAAGTTGAAAACATTATATCTGGACGACTAGCTGTTAGATACATTAGAGACCCAATCATTCCTCTATAATTCTTTACATCGACATCAATACCGTCTGGATCTGGACCTATCTTAGATCCAGGAGCCATAGGCGTACCGATCGACGTATAGTTTTCCATCTTGAATTTCTTCAAGAGGTCAAACACATACTTCGACTGGTTGATGAAGATACCCGTAGAGAATTATTTTACTTGTAATCCGAGAAAGAAATTAATCTCTCCCATCATACTCATTTGGAACTGAGTCATCATAATGCCAGAAAACCAAGTACAAAGTCCAGGGTTAGTCGAACCAAAAATAATATCGTCAACATAAATCTGAACTAAAAGAATATCACCTTCCTCGCGTAGAGTAAACAGAGTTGTGTCGATTTTACCTTTCACAAAGCCAGTTTTTAGTAGAAAGGTAGATAGTACTTCATACCAGGCTCGGGGGGCTTGTTTAAGACCGTAGAGGGCTTAGTCAAGAATGTATACATGATTTGGATAGTCTTTGTCCACAAAGCCATCCGGTTGAGACACGTACACTTCCTCCTTTAGAACACCGTTCAAGAATGCGGTCTTCACGTCCATTTGATAGACGGTGAAGTTCTTGAAGGCGGCAAAAGACAGGAACATCTGAATTGCCTCAAGACGAGCAACCGGCGCGTACGTCTCGTCATAATCTATCCCCTCCTGTTGCCTATACCCTTTTGCTACCAATCTAGCTTTGTTTCGCAAAATTATTTCGTCTTCGTCTTTCTTGTTCTTTAGCACCCACTTGGTACCAATAACTGTCTTACCTTTGGGTCGCGGAACTAGTCTCCACACCTTCAAAGCTTCAAACTGATTCAGCTCTTCTTGCATCGCAACTAACCAGTCAGGGTCTTCTAAAGCTTGTTGAACTGTTGAGGGCTCAACTTGACTTAAGAAGAGTGCATATAAAACTTCGTTTGCGGATGCAGATCTCGTCTTCACTGGTTCAGATACATCACCAATCACCTGATCAATTGGGTGACTGCGTGTCCACTTTGTGGAGTATGGATGGAGAGATATAGCATCTTCATTGGGGTCTACAAGGGTAGGATCCTTATCGAAGTTCAACTCGATCGTCAGTGTTAGTTCCGGTTGT
The DNA here is from genome assembly GCA_033807775.1 of Saussurea involucrata. Classification (NCBI taxonomy): domain Eukaryota; kingdom Viridiplantae; phylum Streptophyta; class Magnoliopsida; order Asterales; family Asteraceae; genus Saussurea; species Saussurea involucrata. Next base: position 33,928,830 of record CM066316.1, read on the forward strand.
GAGGCGGGTTGCTTGTCAGAATTGACAATCGGCACAGCCTCGGGAACTGATTTGGTGGATTTGTCAGGATTGTTGTTATTACCCTGATCACTGACATTCGAAGTTGTATAAGATGAAGAAGCACCACTCGTAGATGCATGTTGTCGTGCTTGTGTAGATACCATGGTTGTGTTCCTTGGAGAAGTTGCAGGAGTAGTTGCACCAGTATTTGATGAAGTCAGCACCGGCGAAGGGCGTGACATAGTAGCTTGCACTGGTGGTGTTTTAACTTGTATCCTGTTATTGACAGATGAAGAGGGTTTATCATTACCAAAATAGTCATCATAGAAATGTTCAAACAATAAATCAAGTTCGTTAGGATTAGAATTAGAAGTGGAAGCTTGATCCTTGTTTGAAGATCTAGTCATCATTGGATGGATTTGTCCAGATGCTAGTATTCCGGAGATTGCGGGTTCTGTACTATTTTGCACAGAAGCCATCTCTTCAGATTCGTCGAACTTGACATTTATACTTTCCATCACAGTTCTGGAAGACTTGAGGTAGACTCTGTATGCTTTTGAAGTGAGCGAGTATCCGATAAAGACGCCCTCAATTCCCTTAGGACTGAATTTGTTCAAGTTGTCCTTATCGTTCAGCACAATACACCTGCATCCAAAAACACGAAAGTAGTGTATTACAGGTTTTCTATTGGTAACTAATTCATATGGAGTCTTGCCAAACCGTCGATGTATGATTGAACGGTTTTGTGTGTAGCATGTCGTCGCAACAGCTTCAGCCCACAGAAATAGAGATAGATCAGCATAAGACAACATCGTTCTGGCCGCTTCAACGAGTGTACGGTTTCGTCTTTCAACGACTCCGTTCTGCTGAGGTGTTCTGGCCGCAAAATATTGATGAGTTATTCCTAATGACTTAAAGAAGTCATCAAGAGTCTTGTTTTTAAACTATGTCCCGTTATCTGATCTGACGGTCTGAACTGTTTGTTGACGATTCACTTGAAGCTGTTTGATTAATGAGATGATCAAGTCAGGTGTTTCATATTTTGAGCGTAGAAACTTGACCCATGTGTATCTCGAATAATCATCGACGACAACTAACACGTAACGTTTGGCACTTATACTCTGAGTCTTCATCGGACCGCAGAGATCCATATGAAGGATTTCCAAAGCTTTGTTTGTGCTTGGCTCGGGTTTCGGTGGATGAGGAGCATGCTTCATCTTCCCCTTCTCACTAGCGGTACAGAAATTGTCTTTCTCAAATTTCAGAACTGGTAGACCTATGACTAAATCACCCAACGTCAACTTTTGAATATAACGGAAGTTGTGATGAGATAGTCGTCTATGCCATAACCAACTTTTCTCCAAAGACGCTTTTGACATAAGACATACGTCATTCTTAGGCTTGAGCGTTGATAGGTCAATAGTGTACAGATTGGACTTCCTAGAACCAACAAGAAGCTCATCTCCTCCGTCGGTTAGAACTACACAACGGGTCTTCTTGAAATGGACTTCTAGGTCTTTATCACAAAATTGACCTGTACTAAACAAATTGTGTCGTAAGCCCTCGATGTAATTGACTTTTGTAATCCTCACATTATCTTTGACAATATCTCCGTAACCCAAAATTGGAGAATATTGATCGTTTCCAAACTTAACTCTGCCACAGTCCTTTTCCAGAAAATTAACGAGCAACTCCTTTCTTCCAGTCATGTGCTTTGAGCAGTGATAACGCCACTTTTTGGCATTATTTTCAGTCCATAAACCAATGAGATTGGCATGTGTTGAAGCAAAAAGGTGGGTTTTTATGGTTTATCTAGTGAAATGTGCAGGTTATCCGAAAGAAGATGAGCATCGAGAAAAAGAAGCGGAAAAGAGCCAAAAGAGAGTGCAAAACAAAGCCCAACGGAAGCCCGAGATCCAAGCCCAAGACCCATACCCAGATCGGCGAACCAGAGTTGACCCGAGCCTTTCAGAAAACCGCGCGGTTTCCTGCGCGGCTTGAAGCCGCGGGACAAACCGTATAACCCTCTGGACGTTTTCTATACTTTGCGATTTTCCGGATTTAGGTCATCACTTCGACACGTGCGACGGTAGGCAACGAAGGGGCGATTTTCAGAGCTATTTCACGTACTTTGGAGCCATGATAGAGGATTGATTGAGAAGAGTTCACCACACGAAGTGGATTAGAGCCGAGAGAGAAGGGATTTCATCGTACATTCTTCACGTTTACGTTCACTATGATTTCAGTTTGATCACCTTCAGTTGACTCTCATGGTTTCTAATTAAGTTTGGGAAAATTAATAAAAAACTAAATCAAGTAATCAAGTGCCGGAAAGGAGATTCGGGTAGAGATAGTCGAATCACTTTCTGCTCGGATTAGTTCTACCTAATGTATTTCAAACCCCTAGGTGTAGATCGAGAGATAAAACCTACGAGTCTTGAAATAAAACTAGGGTTCATAGAAATAATCGGTAATAATCATTGTTCGGGTATTCGTTCATCAGTAGTATAACCATATGAAGTCCAACCCTCAACCTTTTCTCTATCAAAAGTCTTTCCAAAACCTTCCGTTAATCGATTGTCGTTCTTATTTAGTTTTTAAAACAAGTTATAAACCACAACTCAAAGTTACGATCGTTCAGTTAATAGATTTTATAGTGATTGTGATACTTAGTTCCTAGTTCCCTGTGTTCGATACTCATACTTTCAGTACTATTACTTGATTCGACCCGTACACTTGCGGTTAGATTTAGTGGGGTGTAAACCAGCCTATCAAGCAGCCAGAATCTAAGTACCAAACATGATTGGGCTGCAAAATAGAAATTAGACGGTCTTAGGTACCCATTGCCAAATGGGTCCTTTCTGATTAGTAGATTTGGACTTGACATTATGTTTACTATAACCGGTGTTAAAGTAATCATTCGAATAAAACCAACGGTTATAGTAAGATTTGCAGATAAAATCAACCACACCACAAGAAGCGCAACAAATTTGATCACGTGCCAAATTAATCAGTTGTCGCATTGAATAAACCTTGTAAGGAACTACAAGTTTTCGTCTATTGCCAACATCATAATTAATAACATTTGAAACAAAATTGTCTTTCTTGGAATTTAAAATATTTAAAACAGCGTGGGATGATTTGATCTGGGCCACATCCTGTGTGGACTCCTTTATTCTCCACTCAAGGCGCGTGTTGTTTCTCAAATTACGATCTGAAAAACCAGAAAGATAGGAGTTGTAAGTTTTTGAATTCTGAGCTTGAAAATAATTATTTTGCTTCTTTCTTTTTGTTTTTCTTTTCTTCTTCTGTAATGATTGTTTTGATTTAGATTTAGAATAATAATAATTAGCAGAAGTTTTCTCAGCTGATTTTGAAGATTCCCCTTTGAAGAAAGTATTCTCAGGTTTCTCTTCTTTTATTATAAAGTCAGTGTGATCTGGAAGTTTGGCACTAAAATCAAATTGAACAGGCACTTCACTTACAGCTTTACCCTTGTCCTCACCAATATTCTCACTATCAAGATCAGACTCTATATCATAGGATGTGTGAAAGATACCATAAGACTTAAGAAAAAGAAATTCATTATATTCTTTTCGAAAAGCTTTATCTTCTTCTGTAGGACAATACCTTTTAGGAGCAGCTTTAACATATTGATTTCCACATCCCAAGCTTCAAAATCGTCTTGGTCATCAATTGTCAAACTCCTAAAAACAGTATTTCCCATGAAAGCTTTGCATGAGGAAACATCTGAATCTGAAGAATGCTTTTCTTTTGAAACTTTTTCTTCAGATATTTCCTCAAGTTTTGTTTTCATTTCTTTTAAACTTTCCGAAAACACTGTGATCATAACTTCCTTTTCAATCTCAAAAGCAAGCTTCTCGTCATTTCTGACTTCTTGATTGTACTTTTGATCTTGCTTTCGAGGTCCATGAGTTTTTGTTCAAGAACCATTGGTGGAAAATACCTTTTACCTTAAAATTTTGGTTTTTCAGTATTATCCTTTTGAGTATTTTTCCCTTTCCTCTGGGTCTTTAACAATATAACTCTCAAAATAATCATTTGGCAAGGTTCTTTCGTTATCTAATGCTTTTGCATTATCAGGACCATACCAAAAAGGAAGTTGCATTTTAACAGTGGTTTTTCTTTTTATTTCTTCCTCGGCCTCATAGTCTTCACCATCCATTTTAAGCCATTTGATTTGATAGCTAGGATGTGATGCAAGCATAAACCAATCAAATTCATATAGAGTGGGGGATTTTATTAAGGCATTCCTTAGGTACTGTGGATTGTCATACCCTATACCCCACTTTGAGTTGTAATACCGGAATTTTCTAGGCTTATTCATGTGAATTGTTTGTTCAGTTTGGTCTGCTTTGTACAGTTTATCTTCCAGACCTTTGATATTTTCACTCAACTCATCATTCCTATCTTTATAAGCGTGTAAAAGGTTTTCAAACTCATTATTCTTCGCTTCCGAACTCGCTAATAGTTCTGATAATTCAGTTACTCGACTTTGAAAATACGCATGACCAATATCGAACTCAGTCTTTTTCTTTTCTAATTCTTTAATTTGACTGTCTTGTTCTATTAGTCTTTCCTTTTGAGTGGAAATTATTTCATCTGCTCTTTTCTGGTCAACAGTTAGTTCTTCTAACTTCTTTGGTAAATATGCTTGTTGAGTAAAAAATTGATTATAGCGATCGGAATGTACCTCATTTGAAGTAGACTCTGATCCTTCATCATCGGTGTTTTTTGTCATGAAGCACATCTTGGTCTGAGCCGCTGTCTCATCATCTGCTTCATCATCAGTCTGATCAAGCCAGTATTCCTCTTCGACCAGCAGTGCTATCCACGATTCCTTCTGTTAACCAAGCATCAACTTGTTCTTGTAATAGCTGGAATCCCTAACTTTCGGCTTCCAACATTCATGAGAAGTGACCAGTCTTCCCACAATTGTAGCACTTCGGTGCTTCATCCTTCTTCTCAAATACGTTCTTCTCATCTGGCCTCTTATACTCATCTCTCTTATACTCAGCCCTCTTGTCATCAAACTTCTTGTTCGATCCAACATGTGCTTTGTGCTCGAAGTTCTTGGAGCCAGATGCATACCTTTGGTTGTTAGAACTGGGGCTTTTCTCAAACTGTCTTTGAAAAGATCTAGTAAGGAGTATCATAGCTTGCTTCATACTTTCAACGTCATCTATCCCATCTGCTTCATTCTGTTCATCATCCGACTGATTACTCACATTCTTTGAGTATTTCTTGATGGTTTTGTTAGACATTAAAGCAAGTGGATCTAACTCTTCTTCCTTAACCTCTCTTTTCTATTCCTTCTTCTCTTTCTTCTTTTTCTTAACTCTCTTTTCATCAGCATCTTCCTCATCCTGTTTCAAAGTTTCATACATCTCTTGTAGAGGCAAATCAGCTAACTTAGCATTTTGTTTCATTCGGTGAGCATACTTCTTCCATTCCGGTTGAAGAACACTCAGGAATTTCACATTGTGCTCGATTATTGACTTGTCTATCTTGTACCTATTCAGCTCATTCAATATAGTAGTGAAACGGTCATAAGCAGAATCAAGTGCCTCCCCTTCCTTTTGTTTAAAGTTTTCATACAAATTAATGGCATTGGAGATTCTCATCTGGTTCTCCACTTCAGATCCTTGATACAGCTTAATCAACTCATCAAACATAGCCTTCCCAGAATAGTTTTTGCTATCTACCTTTTGGTAAATATTGTTGGTCAAGTCTTGAATAACTAGGGACTTTGCCATTTTGTCTCCATAATGCTTTTTCTTTTGTTCAACGTCATAATGTAATGGTATAACATCAACCCATTCTGAAATTGGATCACCATCAGTAGCGATTCCTCTTCTTCTTTGTTGCTCCATAGGACCATTCTCAAGTGAATTAGTAATATATTCCCCATTCTCTTGTCTCTCAACATAATCCATGAATCTGCCTTTCCATATCTTAAACTCCTTGGGAAAAAGAACAGGTGGTTTGTCCTTCGACCCAGTAGTCAAGATGTCTTTCGCTGTCATATTTAGATTACTTGTTGATGATCGTTAAGTACTCCTTAGATTTGATTAGTAAAAAATTAATTTCACATTGTCTTGTCTTAACCCACTGTCTGTCTTAACCCACTGTCTGTCTCAACCCACTTCTTGTCGCAACACACGTCTTGTCGCAACACAATTCTTGTCGCAACCAAAAACTTGTCTCAACCAACAAGTTGCGAAAGAAACCAAAATCTTGTCTCAACAAATAGGTTGCGATACAAACCCAAAAAGATTCTTATCGCAACAGAGGGTTGCGATAAGTATGTTCACAATTAGGTAGGTTGCGATAGTTGAGTTTTGTCGCAACAGATAGTTGCGATATGCTACTGTTCTCTTTGAAAAAAAATTGCGATTATAATGGCTTGTCGCAACTGAGGGTTGCGATACAATACTGTTCACTTCTTGTTAGTTGCGAAAGTTATGAATACTCAAGAACACCAAGAGTTGCGATAGTTATGAATATTCATATGATCTTAAGTCGATTCTTCAAAAATGATCCAATTACTCTGAAAATTGGTATGCAGGTTCGCAACTATATTCTGGACAACTTTAATTCTTCAAGTTTTGTCCAAAAACCACTAGAACGGTAAATTTGCACAAATTGAGACTAATCCTGGTGTAATTGCGGAATCAAAACACACAGGGATGATAATCAAACACTCCTAGACCAATTTTAATCCATTTGAAGCACTCAAATGGCTAGAATCAATAAGAAATGAATGAGAAAATGAAGAACACTCAAAATTTGCTAAAACCTTCAAAATCCTAATCTGATCTAAGTGATATACTATGCTCTGATACCAATTGTAATCCCAGAACAAGTAATCAAGAAGCTAATTCAATCAGATGGCCATCCATATATATTAAACAATGATAATCAATCAAGTACACAATGAAGAATGTAGAGAGAATGTAGAGTGTGTGTGTACTTGAGTGTGTAAGGGATGGATGACCTGAATGAAATCTAGGCTAAAGTTACATTATATAGTATGTAACATTACATTTACAATAATGGTCCCTCTATATGGTACAACATGGTAATTAAGGCACTAACAGGAACCAAGATTCGGACTCTTTCCCAACGAGCTGGTTGAGCAGGCCGAGGTGGAGCCGTTTTTGGGTCTGGAGTTGGAAGCTCTGAATTACCTGCAATATCATGTATATCATGCTGAGAAATCAATACATGTTCGCTCTGAATGAGGAACTGGTCATAGTCGTCGTCATTCATGAACTCGTCTTATCAGAAAAGTTCCACAAAGCATCTGTCTCTGACTGGATGGCTAGCACGGCTTTCTCTCTCCATTCTCTTTCTTGTTCTGGATCGCCAGCTGAGTCTTCATCAATTAATTCCAGGACTAGCCTTTCCGGAACCGTCAGCAATAAGATTTCTTCCATTGACCCTCGGGCTTTTCAACCGTTGGGTCTGTTGACTCTGGCACTATATCTCTGACCGGTGTTGATAGCTCCATATCTTGAACCATTTCTGAGTCTTCAGGCTGTTGTTGAGATTCAGGTTCAGCTGGAGTGACGGTTGCAGGTTCTATCATTGAAGTTGACAATTCGGTCAGTCTGAGTCGTTTCTCCCCCTCATGTTGGTCAGGATCATCCTGATCATCATGTCGTCTTTTTGAGCCCCGTGCCTGACCCTTACATGTGTCTTCTAAGCTGGAAACCCTCTCGAATAGATTTTCGAGGGTTTTCTTGACGTCAGTTAGAGCGTTGGTAAGAGTATCAAGCTTGGAGTTCATTTAGGCTTGTGGATCAGTTGGAGTGACTGGGGGTGGTTTGTGTTTGGGCAAAATATCACAGGTCTCGACCATGACCAGAAGGGGTAAGACGCATGCCATGAGTTATACCTTGTATTAAGATAAGGTCCCGACAAAGACCCAAAGAACCTCTGCCATCCCTCCTAAAAGGTAAGTCGAGAGTTCCTCACGACACTCGACCTCGACGTCGCCCGTTCCGCAGGATCGTCGCATAAAACTGTACGACCTCGACTGACTAACGCGTTATACAACTGTTATATTTGTATAAGTGTTTAATGCAGGAGTCAAAGTCATTAATTAACAACGGTCATAACCGACGAAGAGCAATTATGAAGAATTACAACTGGCGACCGTTATGGCTGTTATCAAAGAAATCATTGAGCTAATCAAAGCATCCGAAGGTTATAAAAGGTCAAGTTAAACTTCAGTTCAGGGGACAGAATATCGAACAAGAGAAGATAATCATCCCAACTCAGAAGAACACTAGAAGCAGAGAACTCTCATACGAATATCACTCTCGACGCAAGACTCTCGCTCTCGACCAACAGTTTATACATAATTTTCACACACGACGCACACTGTTTTTACATTCTAAACACTTGTACTTTACATTTCGAAGTCTTTCCTTCATTTGTATTGTAATCTCTGTACGATCGACACCCGGAACACCAAGGACATCGTCCCTGATTGGCGACCATAGTGCAGCGACGAATTACTGTTGTCCGCAGGTTTTTTCCTAGTTGAGGTTTTTCCTGCATCATCAAATCCTTTGTCTCATTTACATTTTTGTCTTTGTCGCACGCCTTTGTCGAAAGATTCCTTTCTTTAGTTGTTAAAGTCCACATCTACTTTAAGTTGTCCCTTTGGTGCGATTTTTGGAATTAACAGTTTGGCGCCATCCGTGGGACCCCATCTAGAGAAAATCTTCGACAAACGTGCGTCTTGCTAACGGTTTCTTGGAGTTTTCTTTGTTTTCTGTTGCAGGAAAAGGGCAGCCCCTGGAGATCAGCAGCATGTCATTGCTCAGATGTACCAGAAGCTTGAAGTCGCCCGAAATCAAATCAACGCCATGGCGGAGCAAAGCCGTAGAGCAGCTGAAGAGATCGCACGGTTAAGAAATCCCTTTGGACCTCAGAGTGGTCCTAAACCATTCATTCAAAATCCAGGCCAAGGATCGTTCGATCAGAATGGTCCTCGACCATTCGCGCATAATCCAGGTCCAGGATCAGGTCCGTTCGCTCAGAATCAGCATCCAAATCCGACCATGCAAAACCAGCAGCCGGGACCGTACAACCCAAATCCCCAGTTCGGGACAGTTCCTCCTCGGCCTATAAGGCCACCATCCATGCAAAATGGGTCGCAGCCATTTCAAAATGGGTCGCAGCCATTTCAGAATGGGTCGCAGCCGTATTTTGTTCCTTTCAACGGAGACGCCAATGGCTCGTCGCATGTCAATGGCACCAGCTCAGGAATCAATCCACAAGCAGGGGCAAATCTCAACCCCAATGACCCCGTCGCCCAGCGATTGAAAATTCTAGAAGATCAGAACGAGTGTGTCCTATCTTTGCTAGCCAAGCTACCTGGGGCAGCCGTGCCCGTCGACGTCGAGCCTCGATCAGGATATCAGGCGTCATCGTTCATCGATGAGATCGCGACCGTTGAGGTCCCAAAGAAATACAACGTCCTCGCCTTCACGCCCAAGTATTCGGGAGTGACCGATCCAACAGAGCACGCCACGCAGTATAAGCAGTTCATGTGGACGATCTCGATCCCACACATGTATTAGGAAGTCTGTATGTGCAAAAGCTTCGGTGCAACTCTCACTAGTCCTGCTTTCCAATGGCTAATCAATCTCAAACCCAAGTCCATCGGGTCGTTCGCTGAATTAGTCAATTAATTCTCCCAGCAATTCGCCAGCAGTCGCAAGATGGAAAAACAGACCAGTGACTTGTATTACGTCGTGCAGAAGACCAATGAGTCCATCCGCAATTATTTCAATCGATACAATGCAGAGATGATCAGCATTCGCAATTATGACATCAAGACCGTGATCGAACCCTATAAGCGTGGTCTAGACGACAGTTCAGGTTTATACACAGACTTGACTAAGTATCCTCCGGAGAATTTCGAAGACGTCCGAGCTCGAACCTTAGCATACATGAGAGTAGAGGACGACGCTGCCTTTCGTCGCAAGAATACCGACGACAAGAGGTCGTTAGGCGTAAAGAAGCCAGAGTTCAAGACGAAAGCAATTTCCAAAACGGAGCCCGCCCGCCAGATCTTGAACGTCCGATTCAAGACAAAAGCAGAGGCTAAGACCGCGACCAAATTTCCTCAGTACCCCAAGATATCCTCTTACGGATTCAAAGGGTCCGCTAAAGATTTGGTCGAAGCTCTGAAAACCGCCCAGGCGACTATTCGATGGCCAACGAAGTCCGGTCAGGACGACGTTAAGAAAGATAAATCTAAGTGGTGCGACTTTCACGTCGACCATGGTCATGCGACAGATGATTGCATAGCTCTCAAAAAGGAGATGGCGTATCACGTCCCAAAGGGCAATCTCAAAGACATAATCGACGACGTCGTTATCCCAGCTAACGATGTTCAACCGTCAACCCCTGAGCATGCAAAGGTCGTTAATTGCATCACCGACGGTTCAGACGTGTGTGGTCTAACGTATTCTGCAGCCAAACGTCACGCCAGTCAGGCACCAGACGATCGGCCTATTCCGTGTTCATCAAGGCCCAGAGGAGATTTGGAGTTGGAAGCTATGAAGATCGTATTCGACCAAGATGACCTCGGCGACTCGTACCAGAAACACCACGACGGATTGATCATTCAACTCACGGTTGGTAATTGTTTAACTTGACGAGTCTTGGTCGATGGGGGTAGTTCAGCAAACGTCATCTTCCTTGACACCATCAAAGCCATGGGAATCGATCGCTCGGAAATCACCCGACGTTCGACAACTTTGGTCGGTTTCAATGGAGAAGCGACAAGCACTTTTGGAGATATCGTTCTGCCTGTCTATGCCGGAGGAGTCAACAAGCAGACCAAGTTTAGCGTCATCGACTGTGCGTCGGCCTATAACATCATTCTAGGTCGACCATGGATCCATGGAATGAAAGCCGTTCCCTCGACAAATCATCAAACCCTGAAGTTTCCTACGCCGTGGGGCATCCAGGAAATCAAAAGTGAACCAAAAGTCGCTCGTGACTGCTATAAATCAACTCTGAAACCGCGAAAGTAAATTGCTTAGCAGATGCGGCACGACAGTCAATGCACACCTAGATGGCATTTCCCAATATCTCTATGTCAGTCCGTCATTTAAAACCTATCCTCTCCTAGAAAGAATAGGATATTAAATGACAGGGGGCAAATACTCCGTTAATTAAAGTGGAATCTAAAAAGGTACGTTTCCTAATTTCTTTTCCTTCTTTCATACGATTTTTTCATGACGACGATTACTAAATTAAGCATCAGAGGGTCGTTGGTTAGCCAACGACCAACCTCTGACATTGTTTATTCCGCAGAATTGCACGACAATAATCAAACGACTCTAGTTTCGCCAGGTCGCACGACATAAACGACCAAGTCTATGACTTGATCATCCTTTACAGGGACACACGATTTATATTCATCGCACTACTCAGTCGTACAATTGCAAAGTCTAAACGATCTCATGATCTAAGTTTCTTAACTTAGAAAATTTTCATACTCTGAATGTATGCTTTAGTCGCATGTGCTTATGTTTATATACACGATTTAAAAGTCTTATGGCTTACGTTCCAGTTATTGTGTTACAATAGATGCCTAAGTCGCATGATTCCTTGTACTTTATAAATTTAACAGTCGATGTGATGTTTGTTTGCCAAATATATAAAACGCAAATTCAAACAAAAGTTCAAAGTTTCATTTACAAGCTGTCGATTACATTCAAAAGAACTCGACTACCAACGGTCGAAAGACAAAACAAAGAAAGCGAATTTTTTAAACTGTGGGAGGAACGTCATTCGCATCCTTGCCCGAAGTCCCGTCCCGAGGGCCCCCATCTGCCGCCTCCTTCACGCGATTTGCAGCCTCTAGTTCGTGCAAAGCGTCGAAAAGCTGAATGGCCAATTCGTCGGCGCGTGCCAAGGCCGACTTCTCTCTGTCCAGAGCTGACCTCTCCCTTTCCAGCGCCGCATCTTCTCTTTCAAGAGCCGACGCCACCAAATCTTCGACCCTCGACATCTCAGCGTATAACGCTAGAGAAGACTGAAACGTCTGTAAAAATCGTTAATAAATATCCAATGACGACAGCGATAAATAAATCAAGTCTTGAAAGAGAGACTTACCGAGAACGCCAGACCGGCAACCTGAGATCCTGCTTCCCTAATCGGAGCTCTTTGAAAATGTTCCCTGAAAAACGGGAGCAAATATTTCCCCAGATGAGGAAACAACGCCGTCCCGTCTAGGACACCATCCGCCATAAAGCCAGACGGTAATGTAAAGTTGACCGTCATGACTTCGGCCGACGACCCCTCACCCCTGTCGGCAGACGTTGGGGTCGACACCTTGGACACCGGTTTCGTCATCGTCGCCGAAAGCGCAGAACTTGCCGGTGTCGCGTCCATCGCGCCAGGACGGCTGGATGACGCCCTCGCCTTCTTAGGCGTGACAACTCTCGATGAGTCATCAGCCCTCGAAGACGGTTCCCTCAGGACTATCTTCCTGATTTTCTTTGGAATCCTCGACCCAGCTGTCGAGACATTCCCTCTTTCGCCTCGAAGGGCAAGCATAATCTGCACCCCTCTCTTCCTGGATACCGATTTCCTCTCAGTCGGCACTAGTAAGGAATCACATAAAGCATCAGACAGACAAAATAAACGGAGAAAATAAAAACTACGGTACGCTTACGAGTCGCTTCTTCCTACTCATCCTCCCCTTCCTCATCTTCTTCTTCAGAGTCTCCCTCGTCCACCGCCACGTCCTCGTCCTCGGCCGCCAGTTGTCGCGCGACGAAAGATCGATCATCGATACTATGATCCAGAAACCTCTCGATCTTGGCTTGGGAACCTGCGTTCGGCTTCAAGGCATCGAATTGAATCTCTGAAGACGACAAAAAGCAGAAACTAAGTAGAAAGTAGAGAAACCAAACGGTAACGTATGTTAAAATCAAAGAACATACCTCCCATATTCCAATCAGGACGAATCCATTTGCTGTTGATATCAAGCGAGTCGATACGTACGAATACGTATCGGGACCTCCACCCACGATCGTTGACACCAGTCTTCAAAACCAGGGTGCGGTCACCCTTGTACTTGGAATACGGGCTATAGCGCTAATTCTTGTCTCTTTTGACTTGATAAGCCAACCATAAATCATTCAGGGTCATAGGTGACTCCCACTTCGTAGATAATCGCTCGATAACCAAAAACACTCGCCAGAGTTGGGGCATCATCTGCCCTGGTGACAAACCAAAGTATCGCACGAAAGTTTTGGATAAAGTCGAATACGGCCATTCAAATCCTATTTTGAATGGGTATTCATATATTACGAAGTATCCTTCAGGACAACTCCCAGGACGTGTCCTCCTTGGACAAATCAGCTCTATCCCCGCATGGATCTTCGCTAGATGCCTAAAGGTATTTAAATCCTCTTGACTCACGATAGAACTCTCTGGTTCGGACGACATTGTTTACCAAAAAAAGAGCAATGAAAACGAAGGAGGAAAGATGACGCTTTATACCTCGAGCAAACTCCACTAAGTCGAAGATTCTCAAAGATTTGGGTAAATTCTGGACGAGGAAAGGAAAGAAATCAAGGCGGAATCTCTTCCCAAACAAAATACTTCAAATGCATAACAAGGAAATGATCCGTCAAGGTCCTTATTTATCGAGACAGATCGAGACCCTTGATGATCGCCACGCGTCCCCATCCTTTCGCATACCCGCATAGATCGTCGACACCTGTCAAAGACAGCTGGTAAACACAATCGTACGTCAGTATGACGTCACGACCTCGTTTTCTCTTCGACTTCTCATTCGGTTAGAATTAAACCAATTCGGTTCCGAAACAACCAAGGTATTTTTAACACAGAACCCTGAACACCCGACGAGCAAAATTTAAAATTCGAATTTGCCATCCTACTTTCAAATTTTGGGGGCAAACTGTTTGGGAAAAATTTCACAGGTCTCGACCACGACAAGAAGGGGTAAGACGCATGTCATGAGTTATACCTTGTATTAAGATAAGGTCCCGACAAAGACCCAAAGAACCTCTGCCATCCCTCCTAAAAGGTAAGTCGAGAGTTCCTCACGACACTCGACCTCGACGTCGCCCGTTCCGCACGACCGTCGCATAAAACCGTACGACCTCGACTGACTAACGCGTTATACAACTGTTATGTTTGTTTAAGTGTTTAATGCAGGAGTCGAAGTCATTAATTAACAACGGTCATAACCGACGAATAGCAATTATGAAGAATTACAACTGGCGACCGTTATGGCTGTTATCAAAGCAATCATTGAGCTAATCAAAGCGTCCGAAGGTTATAAAAGGTCAAGTTAAACTTCAGTTCAGGGGACGGAACATCGAACAAGAGAAGATAAGCATCCCAGCTCAGAAGAACACTAGAAGCAGAGAACTCTCATTCGAAGATCACTCTCGACGCAAGACTCTCGCTCTCGACCAACAGTTTATACATAATTTTCACACACGACGCACACTGTTTTTACATTCTAAACACTTGTACTTTACATTTCGAAGTCTTTCCTTCATTTGTATTGTAATCTCTGTACGATCGACACCCGAAACACCAAGGACATCGCCCCTGATTGGCGACCATAGTGCAGCGACGACATCCACTGTCGTCCGCAGGTTTTTTCCTCGTTGAGGTTTTTCCTGCATCATCAAATCCTTTGTCTCATTTACATTTTTGTCTTTGTCGCACGCCTTTGTCTAAAGATTCCTTTCTTTAGTTGTTAAAGTCCACATCGACCTTAAGTTGTCCCTTTGGTGCGATTTTTGGCATTAACAGTTTGTTGGGATTGTGAGCGTAGAATACTCACGAGGTCGGCTTCATATGAGGCGTTGATGTTGGATTGGGAGAGTATTTTATCCAGTAAGGCGGCTTTGAGAGCCTCGACGCTCATATTCTGTATGTTCGGGTTGGCTGAGGCATTCGGATCTATGGTTGTGTAGGGGGGACTTCTGTAGCCACGCCTTTACCCGCAACTGCCCTTCTGATAAAGGCCATTTCATCTGATAGCTTCTTTAAGATCTCCGTTTGGGACAACCTTTAAGGCGTCGTCCATAGCTTCCTTGGAGACAAACTCCGGTGTACTAACTCCTGAAGCACTTAGCCTCTCAGTTGTAGTAGCTGGGGTGGATTGCACCGCAGTACCGCTTGCGCTCACGGTTGGCATGATGGTAGCCGTGGCAGGTCTTCCGCCCTGTCCTTGCAAGCTACCAAAAGGTAGACTTATTCTGGGTGTTCCGGTCGAGGCACGAAGACTCTCGACGTTAGCAGAAGATATGACCGGTGTCATAGCCAAAGGAATAAATTCAGCAAATGGATCTAGACTTGTATGTGCACTGAAGGAAGGCGAGAACCGGGGCTGGTGTTCTCTTATTTCAACACCGGAATTCTCCAAGTGAGAGACCGGTGGCAGTTGTGGTGAATCCCCGTGTGAAGTTGAAACAGTTTCCTTTTGAGAGGAAACTGAGTGGCTAGGTGGGGTATGCAGTTGTGTTGCTAGGCCCACGACATCTTCTTCAATATCCTGTCGCAACGGATGCGACGGGATAGCAGATGTGGCTCCCTGGCTAGGTGGAGGCTAGTTGGGAGCAACCTGTGAAGATTGCTCCATCACTCGTTCCCTCTCATTTTTCTTCTTACTCCTCCTTTCAGGCACATGTACACCTTCTATTTCTTTTTCAACTAAAACACCCTCCGCTCTCCTTGTCTCTCCAGATATGGCTTTGGTTTCAGGGGTGTCATCATCATCATCGTCATCATCCGACTCAGTAGCCTCACTACCGGAATCCTCTGACCCTGATTGGGAACCGGAAGCCGAGTCTGATTGAGACTCGGATTAGGACCCGGATTGGGAGACAGAGGTGGACCCGGAAGCTGGTCCGGAGGCTGAGCCGGGCTTGGAGCTGGAAGTGGAGGTTGCCTCTTCCTCGGCTTGTACTCGGGTTACTCCTTCCACTTCCATGTCGTGTAGAGCTGGATCGTCTTCTCTAAGTGGTGTCGGTGTACATGGTGGAGTGGATGGGGGTCTGGACGAACTAGCATCGGGTGTTGACCTACCGGCACTGCCCACACCTGTTCCCCTCACTATATTTTCTGTCGTCATGCCCCGTCCGCGAGCCCCTGCTCGTCGGACCCTTCCGCCTCTCATACGTGGACCCTCACGTCTCTCGAGTCGCTCTCCTTGGGGAGGTCCTGTCGGATCTGGCTGGACCATCGGAGCGTCTAGGTTGTTCTCTCACCTATAAGCTATGACACTCAGTGCGGATTGGTCTGCGATAGCTAGCAAGTCATTTGGGATCACCATGGGGACTAGGTCCGGGATCACTAGCTTGTTCTGGATCCTAGTCATTCTAGTTGAGAGCATTACCTCATGATCGGCGCATCGAGGAATGGTGAGGTCTGTCGCCATGAAGTGAGCGACGATCAGCTGTAGATATCTTGGAAACGGCAGGAATGTGAGGCGTCGGCTGCCTTGCTTCTTCTGGACCTTCTCGATCAGTTCCGTCCAAAGTATTGATGTGTAGTCGACATGTCGGCTGTATACGACGGCATGGAATAGTTCGAGAAAGTTGACGGCTATCGGATCAATGCCTTTGTTGATTGATGATAGGCACCTGCTCAGTAATGTGAACAAGTTGTACCAGACAGGCTGAAGGTGAATTCTTGAGAAGTGTGATGGCTGGGCAAGCACGACTGCGTAACCGAGGGCGCGCAGATCCCAGCAGAGAACTGCATCAGAGACCTGAGCGTCGTAGGCAGTACGTCCTGGAATGGCTGTCGCTTCCGGCAGTTCAAGGATCTGACGAAAGATGTCGCGGGTGATTTCCACCTGGGAATCTCCAATACGGCCTTGGAGTATGTATTGTTGGCCACGAGCGACAGGTGTGAGTGAGCGCCACAATTGGTGCACGTACATTGCGGGAACCGGAGCGGTGGTCGTCAATGCTCGATTGAGCGTGTGGCCCTTCAGAATTTCCACAATGACTGAACATTGGCATATGAGATTTGCCGTGTCCAGGTGGAAGTTGTTCGCGACTAGAGGTAGGTTCGGACCTTCGGGAAGGAGTGGGGTATCGCCTTGAGGTGGATTTGTGTAACACCCCGTTTCCCAATTTACGTGAATTAACTGTCTCTTTTGGGGTTGAGTTAATTTTTGGGTCGTTATATACGTGTTCAGGAATCTAGGGGCCAGTTTATCAATTTTGTAAGATGAGGGTGTGTTTTGGCATGTATGTAAAGGGATGGAAACCCTAAACACCCTCATTTGCAGCCATTTGTTTCTTTAGCAAAGAAGAGAGAAAAGAGAAAGGGATTTTCGGAGTTCTTGTGAGCTGCTGTGAAAGATCGACCGATTCTCCTTCGTTAACCGTTGGATCGTCGTGAAATTTGGACAGCGACTTCACGACCCTCTAATATACATTCTGACCGGAGGGATTTCGCATCGGAGTTCCCAGTAGAGAGAACCAAGTGTCCGAAGTTGCTGTATTTTTCCAGGCGGAGTTCTTGTGAGCTGCTGTGAAAGATCGACCGATTCTCCTTCGTTAACCGTTGGATCGTCGTGAAATTTGGACAGCGACTTCACGACCCTCTAATATACATTCTGACCGGAGGGATTTGGCATCGGAGTTCCCAGTAGAGAGAACCAAGTGTCCGAAGTTGCTGTATTTTCCAGGCGAAAGATTTGGTGATTTTGGAAGATTCAAGTTGTGAAAGGTTCTAAGAGGATTGTTGTTCGCGGTCTAGAATTGCAAGGTATGTGTATTATGTTTAGAAATCAATAGAAATGGGGCGTATGAAATTGGATGTTTGGCAAAGTTTTATGGTATTTGGACTATCCTAGCTATGTCATTTCGGGATGAGAGATGGGATAGAATTAGAGTTCCATTTTTGGGCTTGTTATGATATGTGTATGTATGAATGTTATAGGTGGTACGAGGTGATTATTATACACTGTGAAGTACTTGGTAATTGACATCTTGACAGGTGAGTACTCTACCTATATTATGTAAGTTATGTGTATGTAGTTGGATTGCATGTGTGATTATGTGTATGTTTGGCTTTACCAAAGGAAAGAGTACCTATGGTGGTAGTAATACCCCTAGGGAATATGTTATGTATGAAGAGGCCTGGTACCAGTGTCTAGTTATGACCTTCCTTATTGGCTTTGTGCCTTGAGGAATGGAAGGATGTTACATGTATGTGATTGCTATGTTTATGCAAGTATGTATGCATGATGATATGTGGTATAGGTGCGTGCTCACTAAGCGTAAGCTTACCCCGTTGTTATTCATCTTTTAGTGGCAGGTACATCTTCAAAGAATAAAGGAAAGGCTCCAGCTTGAAGCTTTTGGATTTGCGGCAGCTCAGCAGCTTATATTTTCTTTTGATGAATGATAGTTTTGGATTCTCTAAGCTTTTCAGTTGAATATTGTTTTTCTCAAACTTATTGGTTTTAAGTTGCAAACTTGTACTCTTTTCTATAAGATTATGGGATTTTATCTAAATGTTTTAATTACAAATCTTCCGCTGTATTTTAAGGTTACTTTCCGTTAAATGAGTGTTTTAAAGATAAGGGATGTTACAGTTGGTATCAGAGCCTTGGTTTAAGGGATTCGGACATTCACAAGTGGTGAGTGTTTGAACTTAAACCCAAGTGCTCAAGTTTTCAAATAAGTAACCTTTAAAAAAAAAAGCTGTTTTGTGTAAGAAAATGGTTTATAAGGAAAGGGTGTTTTAAAAGAAAAAGTTTTCACGGCTGAGCTGCGGTCCAGAGCATCAAGACGGGGGTGAGCACACTATTCCATATTAGGATTTATGATAAAGCATGTTCAGTTTTTGTGAAAGACCAGTTTTATAACTGTATTGGATGAGTAATTATGTTTATGTATGCTAGATATGGTCAATGTGACAAGGTTATGGTTTCAAGTATGTTTTGTTTGATGCATAATGTGAATTAGAATATGATTATAATGTTTATATGATAAGTGGTAGATATGGAAAATGTTGTGATATATATGTTAAAGGTACCAACTAAGCTGGGAATTGGAACCTTAGTGACGGTGTTGAGTCTAAACATGGAGGGTGTAATTATAATGGTATAAGGGCCCATACCATTGCAATTACATTGTACATGCCGGGACTTGATATAGTTGCAAAAGAATTCTATGAACCAGACAAGGTTGAGGGTTGGGTAGTAACATGCTAGAAAGGGATTTTGTTAAGAGAGTATAAGCAGAGGGTTTCTAAGGAGCATGTTAGAAAGAAAGACAACTAAGCTAGGACTTCTGGACTATGCTAGGAGTTTGCTCAGGGGGGGGGATGTAGATGAATTATTCTAAAGTATCATGTTTATGTATCAGAATGGTGAACACTAGAAGGCAAGGCAAGAGACCGATTATTGAAGAGGATCAGGAAATTCCTGATCTGAGAGGTGTGATCGCTGCTGAGGTCGGGGAGGTTCTTCACGAGTTACTCCCAAGTCTCTTTGAGCAGGTAAAGCAGGAACTGGCTAATGAAATTCGTAGTCAGGTAGAGGCAGCTGTGGCCAGTAGGGCCAGTGGATCAGGGGGCTTGTCAGGCGTACAACCACGGGGGACAAGCTACAGAGATTTCTCGGCCTGTCAGCCGCCACAGTTTGAGGGGCAGAAGGACCCCGTAACCAGCACTCGTTGGATAGCTGAGGTGGAGGGTGCTTTCCGCACCAGTTTTTGTACCGAGGAAGTCAAGGTTCGCTACGCATCGAACCTTCTGAGGAAGGCAGCGAAAGACTGGTGGAACCTTATTGTTCGTGCTCGGACGCCAGAACAAGTGGATAGCATGACTTGGGAACAGTTCAAGGAACTGTTCATGGAACAGTATGTGCCCCAAATTGAGGTAGAGAGACTCACAAATGAGTTTCTATCTATGGAGCAAACTACGGAGTCAGTGAACGAGATCACTAACAAATTTTTGGAGCGGTCCCTTTTCTGTCCTGAGTATGTCAGGAATGAAAAGGCCAAAATGTACAGATATGGGAGAGTTTTGAAACAGGAGATTAGAGAATTTGTTGTTATGGCAAGGTGCACTGATTTTCAGCAGATGCACGAGGCGGCTCGGGCAAGAGAGCTCGAATTAGAGAGCCAAAGAAAGACAAGAAGGGCAGAAACGGTTCAGACTCAACCTCAGCAGACTAAGAGGTTCAAAACTGGGAGTCATAAACCGGAGGTAAAGAAAGAGTTCAAGAGAGAGCATCCCCGCTGTGGGAAGTGTGGACGACAGCATCCGGGAGAATGCCGTATGGGCTCCGGAACCTGTTACAAATGCGGACAACCGGGTCATATCAGTCGAGACTGCAAGGCGACCGCAAAGATATGTTTTAAGTGCTACAAGCCGGGCCACTTTGCTGACGAGTGCCCAATGAATACCGGGTCGGTCCAGAACTCGGGAACCGCACCGGTGAAGATGCTAGAGGGTGGATTGGGAAAGAAGAACGACGCACCCAGGACTCGGGGGCGAGTATTCCAGATG
Organism: Saussurea involucrata; assembly: GCA_033807775.1. Taxonomy (NCBI): domain Eukaryota; kingdom Viridiplantae; phylum Streptophyta; class Magnoliopsida; order Asterales; family Asteraceae; genus Saussurea; species Saussurea involucrata. Next base: position 33,949,410 of record CM066316.1, read on the forward strand.
ACCGTAGATGAAGCAAAGGAGGAGCCAGATGTCGTGACAGGTATTTTTCCTGTTAATGCATCACCTGCCCTTGTCTTATTTGACTCGGGAGCTACTAAATCTTTTGTTTCTTTATCGTTTTGTAAAGACTTTGCTATTGTAAAGGACAAGTTAGAGAGTCCGCTAGAAGTAGAAATAGCGGACGAGGAGTTTCGTTTTGTGAGTGATGTGTATAAAGGTAATGTAATAGAGATAGCCGGAGTGAAGTTTAGTATAGATCTTATTCCTATTGCGATGAGGGAAATAAATGTAGTAGTTGGGATAGATTGGCTTAGTCGGAATGGAGCGCGCATTGATTGTGAAAAACAGCAGGTAGTGATTCGAACCCCAAGTGGGGGAGAATTAACTATCTCGAGTGAAGGAAGAAAAGGGGTACCAAAGGTGTGCACTTTGGCCAAAGCTAGAAGATATGTGCACCATGGTGGTAGCAGTTACTTGGCGTATATTGTTGATGAACGGGAGGAGAAAAAGAAGAGAACAGTGGCAGATGTACCAGTGGTCAGCGAGTTTCTGGATGTTTTCCCGGATGACTTGCCTGGCATTCCTCCCGGGAGGCAAGTGGAGTTCCGAATAGACTTGATTCCGGGGGCGGCACCGGTAGCAAAGGCTCCTTACCGTTTGGCACCTCCGGAGATGCATGAACTGTCTAAGCAGCTGGAGGAACTGTTGGATAAGGGTTTCATCCGCCCCAATAGTTCACCTTGGGGAGCCCCTATCCTTTTCGTGAAAAAGAAGGACGGGTCGATGCGGATGTGCATCGACTATGGAGGGCTTAACAAGCTTACGGTGAAGAACAGATACCCGTTGTCGAGGATCGACGATCTCTTCGATCAACTTCAGGGAGCCGTTTGGTTCTCTAAGATAGATCTTCGCTCAGGGTACCACCAGTTGAAGGTCAGGGAAGAGGATGTTCACAAGACAGCGTTCAGAACCAGGTACGGGCATTTCGAGTTCATCGTGATGCCATTTGGACTGACGAACGCACCGGCGGCATTCATGGATCTTATGAATAGAGTTTGCAGACCGATGTTGGATAGGTCAGTCATCGTGTTTATAGACGATATACTGGTCTACTCCAAGTCGAAGGAGGATCATATGGAGCATCTACGAGAGGTTTTGGAGATTTTGCGTAAGGAGCAGTTATATGCAAAGTTCTCCAAGTGTGATTTCTGGTTACAAGAGGTTCAATTTCTTGGACATCTTGTGAACCGAGACGGTATCAAGGTAGACCCAGCGAAGGTGGAGGCAGTGATGAAGTGGGAAACCCCGAAGACTCCCACTGAGATTAGGAGTTTCCTTGGATTAGCCGGGTACTACCGCCGGTTCATCCAGGATTTCTCCAAGATAGCAGTTCCGTTGACGAAGCTGACGAGGAAGAACGAACGTTTCGTTTGGGGAGAGGAACAGAAAACAGCGTTCGAAACCTTAAGGAGAAAGTTATGCGAGGCTCCGGTGTTGACACTACCGGAGGGAGTTGAAGACATGACAGTCTACTGTGATGCGTCTTATCACGGGCTAGGCTGCGTTCTTATGCAGAGGGGAAGGGTGATTGCCTATGCGTCTCGTCAACTGAAGACGCATGAGGTGAATTACCCGACTCACGATTTGGAGCTTGCGGCAGTGGTGTTCGCTCTCAAGTTATGGCGGCACTACCTGTATGGGGTGAAGTGTACTATCTATACGGACCACAAGAGTCTTCGTTATTTCATGGATCAACAGAATTTGAACATGAGACAGCGGAGGTGGTTGGATGTGGTGAAGGATTATGATTGCGAGATTCTTTATCACCCGAGGAAGGCAAATGTCGTAGCGGATGCCTTGAGTAGAAGAGCGAGTAGTGTTCTACTTCGGGTACCGTTGATGAGACTAACAGTATCAACGTCGCTTCACGACTTGGTAAGAAGGTCTCAAGAGGAAGCGATCAAGGGTGAGAACCAGAAGAAGGAACGGATAAAGGGACAGGTGGATCAGTTAGTGCCCGACAGTCGAGGTCTATTAACTCGGTACGGTCGGGTATGGGTTCCAGTATCGTGTGAGGCAAGGCAGACACTTCTGGACGAGGCGCATAAGTCAAGGTTCTCTATCCATCCCGGTGCTACTAAGATGTATAGAGATCTGAAGACTGACTACTGGTGGCCGGGGATGAAGAGGGACGTGGCTAAGTACGTGGAGAAATGTTTGACTTGTTTAAGGGTCAAAGCAGAGCATCAGAGACCGCACGGGAAGTTACAGCCATTAGAGATACCAGAGTGGAAGTGGGAGCATATAACAATGGATCTGATTACCAAGTTGCCTCGAACACCTAGGAATCATGATGCCATTTGGGTGGTTGTAGATAGGCTGACAAAGAGTGCCCATTTTATCGCGATCCGTGAAAGTTCATCTGCAGAAAGGTTAGCTGACATCTATGTCAGTGAAATTGTAGCAAGGCATGGGGTACCGGTAACAGTGATATCAGACAGGGATGTTCGGTTTACGTCGCGGTTTTGGGGGAAGTTCCATGAAGATTTGGGTACGAGACTTCAGTTCAGTACAGCCTTTCACCCACAGACGGACGGGCAAAGCGAGAGAACAATTCAGACTCTTGAGGATATGTTGAGAGCCTGTGTTTTGGATTTTGGGGGCAACTGGGATACGTATTTACCGTTGGCTGAGTTCTCATACAACAACAGTTTCCATGCCAGTATTGGCATGCCTCCGTATGAGATGTTGTACGGGAGAAGGTGTAGGACTCCTATCTGTTGGGGAGAGGTAGGCCAGCGGGAGTTAAGCAGCACAGAAGTGGTTCAGAAAACGACGGAAAGTATTGAGATGATTCGGGATAGGCTACGAACCACACAGAGTCGTCAAAAGAGTTACGCCGACAAGCGAAGGTCGGATTTGGAGTTCAACGTGGGAGATAATGTTTTGTTGAAGGTGTCACCTTGGAAAGGGGTGATCCGATTCCGGAAGAGGGGCAAGCTAGGCCCTAGGTTTATCGGACCTTTCAAGGTGATAGCACGGGTTGGGAAGGTTGCGTACCGGCTGGAGCTTCCGCCGGAACTCAGTCTGATACACAACACCTTCCACGTGTCTCAGTTGAGGAAGTGTTTAGCTGACGAGTCGGCGCATGTCCCTAAAGATGACATACAGGTCGACGAACGGTTGAATTATATTGAGAGACCGATAGCAATCTTGGAAGGGAAGACCAAATCCTTGCGAAACAAGGAGATCAGCTTAGTGAAAGTTCAGTGGGAACACCGAAAAGGATCAGAATGGACATGGGAACCGGAAGCTGAGATGAGATCGAATTATCCGGAACTCTTCCAAGTCTGATCGATTTCGAGGACGAAATCCTGGTAAGTGGGGGAGAGTTGTAACACCCCGTTTCCCAATTTACGTGAATTAACTGTCTCTTTTGGGGTTGAGTTAATTTTTGGGTCGTTATGTACGTGTTCAGGAATCTAGGGGCCAGTTTATCAATTTTGTAAGATGAGGGTGTGTTTTGGCATGTATGTAAAGGGATGGAAACCCTAAACACCCTCATTTGCAGCCATTTGTTTCTTTAGCAAAGAAGAGAGAAAAGAGAAAGGGATTTTCGGAGTTCTTGTGAGCTGCTGTGAAAGATCGACCGATTCTCCTTCGTTAACCGTTGGATCGTCGTGAAATTTGGACAGCGACTTCACGACCCTCTAATATACATTCTGACCGGAGGGATTTGGCATCGGAGTTCCCAGTAGAGAGAACCAAGTGTCCGAAGTTGCTGTATTTTTCTAGGCGGAGTTCTTGTGAGCTGCTGTGAAAGATCGACCGATTCTCTTTCGTTAACCGTTGGATCGTCGTGAAATTTGGACAGCGACTTCACGACCCTCTAATATACATTCTGACCGGAGGGATTTGGCATCGGAGTTCCCAGTAGAGAGAACCAAGTGTCCGAAGTTGCTGTATTTTCCAGGCGAAAGATTTGGTGATTTTGGAAGATTCAAGTTGTGAAAGGTTCTAAGAGGATTGTTGTTCGCGGTCTAGAATTGCAAGGTATGTGTATTATGTTTAGAAATCAATAGAAATGGGGCGTATGAAATTGGATGTTTGGCAAAGTTTTATGGTATTTGGACTATCCTAGCTATGTCATTTCGGGATGAGAGATGGGATAGAATTAGAGTTCCATTTTTGGGCTTGTTATGATATGTGTATGTATGAATGTTATAGGTGGTACGAGGTGATTATTATACACTGTGAAGTACTTGGTAATTGACATCTTGACAGGTGAGTACTCTACCTATATTATGTAAGTTATGTGTATGTAGTTGGATTGCATGTGTGATTATGTGTATGTTTGGCTTTACCAAAGGAAAGAGTACCTATGGTGGTAGTAATACCCCTAGGGAATATGTTATGTATGAAGAGGCCTGGTACCAGTGTCTAGTTATGACCTTCCTTATTGGCTTTGTGCCTTGAGGAATGGAAGGATGTTACATGTATGTGATTGCTATGTTTATGCAAGTATGTATGCATGATGATATGTGGTATAGGTGCGTGCTCACTAAGCGTAAGCTTACCCCGTTGTTATTCATCTTTTAGTGGCAGGTACATCTTCAAAGAATAAAGGAAAGGCTCCAGCTTGAAGCTTTTGGATTTGCGGCAGCTCAGCAGCTTATATTTTCTTTTGATGAATGATAGTTTTGGATTCTCTAAGCTTTTCAGTTGAATATTGTTTTTCTCAAACTTATTGGTTTTAAGTTGCAAACTTGTACTCTTTTCTATAAGATTATGGGATTTTATCTAAATGTTTTAATTACAAATCTTCCGCTATATTTTAAGGTTACTTTCCGTTAAATGAGTGTTTTAAAGATAAGGGATGTTACAATTTGGTTGTGCCATGTTATACCTGTTTAAAAACAATAAGGTGTTGAGTGTGCATGGCGTGTGTAAGTCAAAAGCGTGTCTCGAGGCTCGTATTTTCGGATTTGGAACAACCGAGAGTCGGTGACGGTCTGAAACAATCTCTACTCGGATCTAGACGATTCCAGAGTGAGTGTATGCGATTATGTGCAACACAGAGGACCAAACACCAAGGTAAATTCAATGTAACAGTAGTTCCGGAGAGATATGGATCCAGATCCGGAATGCCAAGATCCGGTATGGAGTCCGGAACCATAAGAGATCCGGAAACGGATAGGTACCGGATCCGGAACATTAAATACCGGAAGTGCATAGGGACCGGTTACGGAACTTGAAAGTCCGGAATCAATTAGTACCAGTTCCGGATCCGGAATGCTAAATACCGAAACTATCTTTAATCCGGAACCTAATTTCGGGAGATCCGGAACCGGATGAGTTCCGGACCAGAACCATATCGGATCGAATGAACACCAGAACCAGTTCCAGAATCTATGAATACCGGAACTCATGCAAGTACCGGAACACTAGGACACCGGAACTTATACCGGAACTCCTCTCTTCCGGAACAACGTTTTGAACCCTAAACGGACTAAGATGATTTCCACAAAAAATCGAGTAATCTAAGATACAAAATTATGATCGAAAACACCGGAGATACTCCATTTTTGATGAGATATATTTGATTCGAGTCGATTTGAGATCGATTAAGCAAGCCGAAGGGTCTGTCAAACCCTATCAGCGCCGTTTCAAACTAGAATCGAAGAACTCGATCGATTTCGGTGTTGCGTGGTTCGATCTGGTGTTGGAGAATCTACTAAAAGAAGATTAGAACACATACCTGGATTTGGGAGGAAGATCCGAGACCGGATGATGCAAAAACACAAGTACCAGAGGGAATGAGAAGTTGGGTCTGAGAGAGTTTGGGTGCGAAGTTTTTGAAATTGTGAAGACTTTTAGTCAAATTTCCGGTATTTATACCGGTTGATACCGGAAGTGAATCCGGTACCGGATGCCTTAACTCTCCCGGTTCCAATTTTGTCTCAACTTTTGGAGTTTGGCAAAAAATACCCTTGAAGTTTGAAAAACTTCTAAAATTTTCCCTGAATTTAAAATTTACACTTTTAGCCCCTCAGGTTTTGAAAATTTTACTTCTCCCCCTCAACTTATCGAAAACAACTCTCCCCCTTAATTTTGCAATGACTGTTATGCTCTTCCTCGACTTTTTGAAATAAAGATCCCCGTTTTTTTTCTTCATAAAAACTTAAACAAAAACATGAAAGATTTCCCATTCTAAACTTGATTAAATGACAAAGCTCCCCCTCGATTTGTCAACCTGACACTTCTCCCCCTCAATTTCTAAAAAATTGCTACTCTCTCCTCACAGAAACGAGAAACGTACCTTAGGGACTTGGCATTCGAGAAAACACCTTGTAGTGCAAACGGTTAGTAGCACGGGGAATAAATGGAACAACAAAGACTAGACAAATAAAATTAAAGAAACATGGAAAAACCAAAACACGAAAGAAACACAAAATATGGAAATACAGAAAACATGTCACCGATGTGCTTGAAACACCTAAACCACGCCGCGAGACAACTGTAACTGCTAAAGATACAATTATCCCGTAGTGTAGGAAAGGTGTGACAAATACAGTCGTGACTCAGACTTTCAGATTGAGCATACCCAGCTTGGACACGAGTTCATTGAACCGTTTTTTGTCCAAAGCCTTGGTAAACAGATCTGCCAGTTGATTTTCTGTATTTACGAAGTAGAGTTCCCCCGTACCTTTTTCTACATGGTCTTTAATGAAATGGTAGCGCACGTCAATATGCTGAACCGGATTGCTCGTGATGGCTATAGCACTTTTGGAGTCGCAGTATATTGGGATGTTCGAGTAGTTGTACCCGTAGTCCTTTAGTTGCGTTCGCATCCAGATCACTTGGGAACAACAACTAGCTGTGGCCACGTACTCCGCTTCCGCCGGGGAGGTGGAGATACGCGTTTGCTTCTTGGAGGCCCAGCTAACTAACTTGACGCCCAGGAACTGGACGTGCTCCGTGGTGCTCTTCCGGTCAAGCATACACCCCGCATGATCAGCATCAGAAAATGTTGTAAGCTCGAAACCTGTGTCCTTAGGGTACCAAAGGCCAAGATTAGCAGTACCTTTTAAATAACGAATAATACGCTTAACTGCTATCATATGTGACTCTTTAGGTTTAGACTGAAATCTAGCACACAGAAAGGTTGAAAACATTATGTCCGGCCGACTTGCCGTTAAATACATCAACGAACCTATCGTTCCTCTATAGGTAGTAGTATTCATGTCCTTTCCGTCAGGATCGGCGTGTAACTTCGTACCCGGTGACATAGGAGTTTTCATGGGTGTACAATGTTCCATCTTGAATTTCTGAAGAATATTCGCAATGTACTTAGATTGATTGATGAATATCCTGGTCGACAGTTGTTTGACTTGAAGACCTAGAAAGAAATTCATCTGACCCATCATACTCATTTTAAAATGCTTTTTCATGAAGACTGAAAAGTTGTAACAGTATTGTGGGTTTGATGGGACGAAAATAATGTCATCGACATAAACTTGAATTAAAAGTATATCCTTACCTTCCCTTTTGGTGAAAAGGGTTGTGTCGATCATACCTTTCGAGAAGCCGGAATTAGTGAGAAAAGTAGATAATCTATCATACCAGGCTCTCGGTGCTTGCTTGAGTCCGTACAACGCGTTGTCGAGTCGATACACATGATTGGGGTGATCGGTATTTACGAAACCTTCCGGATGGGATACGTACACTTCCTCCTTGAGATCGCCATTTAGAAACGTCGTCTTCACGTCCATTTGAAAGACGGTGAAGTTTTTGTGAGCGGCGTACACGAGGAACATCCGAATAGCTTTGATTCGAGCAACAGGTGCGAACGTCTCTTCGTAATCGATCCCCTCTTGCTGTCGATACCCCTTAGCGACCAAGCGAGCCTTGTTGCGAACCACGACCCCGTTCTCGTCCTTCTTATTCTTGTAGATCCATTTCGTGCCGATGACGGTTCTGTTCGTCAGGCAAGGGACCAGGCGCCACACTTTGAGGCTTTCAAATTCGTTCAGTTCCTCCTGCATGGCTATTATTCAGTCCGGGTCGTGTAAGGCATCTTTAACCATCGCTGGTTTAACGTTGCTAAGGAAGATTGAGAAGAGGCACTCATTTCCCGTAGCCGCCCGTTTTTTAGTGTTTTTTTTTAAAGGCAATTGCATTTCGGGGGTATCCTGAACTATGTCCAGACTAATCCCCCTTCGACCCGGCCACGATCCGACCATGATTCGGCCCACGACCCTTGATATCCGTCGCGTGCTCACCCCTGGATTCGAACCCGGGTAGTAAGGGGTTCCACCACTTACCCCCCCAGGATGTTACCCCCAGGTTTTTTAGTGTTGCTCAGTAGTGCAGGGGCGACTTCTTCTTCAGTTTCTGTCGTTGCTCTAGTTTGAACAGAAGCAGACGGATCTCCAATAATTTGCTCAGGGGGTGCGCTCGAGTCTACTTCTGCGTGTGAGGTAGCGGGTCTGAAAGGGGTTAGGAATTTCCAGCGTTGATGTAGGAGCCTAAGGGTAGATTCTGAACCGCTTCTAGTGATGGAACCGGATGTAATTGGTCGGCGGCTGCAGGTGAGGTAACAGCAGCAGTTGACGAAGTTTCAGCAGTTGCGTCAGTACTATTGCTTATTCCGGGGGAAGACGGAGTGGGTTGAACCACTGGTGATGGCGTTGCGGTCACCGTTGCTATACTTGATGATGGTGTCGCTTCTAACATGGGGGAAGATGGCGAGTCCTCCGATGATGTAGTGTTGGGGGTTAGAGGACCGGAGATGTGTGTCGACACCCCTACAGCTCCATCTGCATTCAAAGAAGCATTAGAAGATACAGGGGAAAGATAAAAATCATTATAAAAATTTTCAAACAGTAGATCTAACTCGGATGGTTGTGATTTCGACGTATTGGACGACGAAGGATCTACTGTTGTGTGCTTGGGTTTCGATCTAGAGTGATCAGAAGCCAGCACTCCAGTAAGCACGGGTTCTGAACTGGTATGTTCAGAAGCCAAATCGACCAATTCGACGAAGGTCACATTTATACTCTCAATAACACTCTTGGTCCTCTTGTTGTAGACTCGGTATGCTTTTGAAGATGTAGAATAGCCGATGAAAATCCCTTCGTCCCCCTTCGACTTGAGCTTGTCGAGATCATCCTTATCGTTCAGCACGAAGCACTTGCACCCCAACGCGTGAAAATAGTTGGTGTTGGGGGTGCGTTTGTTGATTAGCTCGTATGGCGTCTTGTTGAAGCGCTTGTAGACGATGGACCTATTATGTGTGTAGCACGCCGTTGCGATAGCTTTGGCCCATAAGAACATTGGAAGCCCGTACTGAGTCAGCATGGTGCATGCCGCTTCCACCAAAGTGCGGTTGCAACGTTCCACCACGCCATTCTGTTGAGGAGTCCTAGCCGCCGAGAAGTTGTGTGAAATTCCAGCTGTTGTGAGAAAGTCACCCATGGTGCGATTCTTGAACTCGGTTCTGTTATCCGTGCGAATCGCGATGACGGTCAGCTGCAGGTTGTTCTGGACTCCCTTCAGGTGGTTGACTATGACACCAGGATTCTCATCCTTTGATCGGAGGAACTTGACCCAGGTGTATCTGGAGTAGTCGTCCACCATCACCAGCACGTACTTCTTATGGCTGATGCTTTGGACGCGCATCGGGCCGCAGAGATCCATGTGGATCAGCTCTAGAGCTCTTGACGTGCTAAGAACCGGCTTCGGCTTGTGTAACGCCTTCTTCATCTTGCCCATATCGCATGCGGAGCAGAGATGTTCTTTTGCAAACTTGAGTTCTGGCATACCCTTGACGAGTCCACCCAGCACCAGCTTGTTGATATTCTTGAAGTTCAAATGAGAGATTCGTCGATGCCACAGCCAGTTCTGTTGAGTAGTGGCTTTCGAAAGAAGGCACGCGACTTTTTCGGTCTTCACAGCGGCAAGATTGATGGTGTAGAGGTTCGTCCTTCGAGTACCGGCAAGAATCTCTGTTCCATCGTCGTCACGAATACTGCACCGTTTCGCATTGAAACTGACTTCAAGATTCTTGTCACATAATTGGCCGATGCTGAAGAGGTTGTGACCAAGACCTTCGACGTAGGACACACGCTTGATGGTGAGGTTGTCCTGAACGAGGTCGCCGTAGTCCATGATCGGGGCCACATTATCATTGCCAAATCGAACATCACCACAGTACTTATCCTTGAAGTTAGTGAGTAGCTCCCATTTACCAGTCATGTGTTTGGAGCATCCGGAGTCTAAAAACCACACATGACCGGGTTGGCACTCGCTTTTGTCCTTCTTCTCTCCGGAAGAGTCATCCTTAAATTCTGATTCTTCAGGGTTGAGGCCAGTATAGCACATGTGAACTTCCTCGTCGTTGTCTTCATCATCAGTCTGTTGGAGCCAATGATCATCTTCCACCAGCAGCGCTTTACCAGCTTCATTCTGCCTTGATAGAAGCATCTTGTTCTTGTAGTACTCAGCATTGCGTACTACAGGTTTCCGGCAGTCTTTGGCGAAGTGGTCGCGCCTTCCGCAGTTGTAGCATTTAACTGGTTCATCATCAACTCGATCATCAAACTTTCCTTCAGATCGCTTCCCTTCATCATTCCTCTTTCTTCCATCATCAGACTTGCGCTTTCCTTTGTACTTGTCTCTGTAATCCCGACGCTTTGTATTGGTGGAGTACCGATGGTTGTTGTTGGTTGGCTTCTTGAAGAACTTCTTCCTAGCATACTCCCGGGACAGCAAGGCAATTGCTTTCTTGATACTGTCGAGTTCGGGATCAGAATCACTTTCAGGTTCTTCATATTCTCGTTCTGACTCACTTGGAGCTTCCTCTCTATACGAAATGCGTTGTGCTTGCTTTTCTTGCTTGTGAGACATGAGGGCAAGAGGATCTTCTTTCGTCTTTTCACTAGACTTTTGATCTCCCATCAGCTCACGTACATCATCTTCGTCTTGGAGCAACATCTCGTAGAGCTCATGCAGCGGAACACTCTCTAATGATCGGTTGTGACGGACGTGTAGAACAAATCCCTTCCATTCAGCTTGAAGGTTGTTGAGGAACTTGATGTTGCACTCGAGGTTTGACTTGAAGATGTTGTTCTTGTGCAGGTCGTTGAGGAGTGTGCAGAAATGCTCGTAGGTTTCAGTGAGTGATTCCCCTCGTTTAGCTTTGAAGGATTCGTAGAGGGTGAGGCAGTTGGTGATCTTCAGCTGATTACCCTCACGACTGTCTTGCATGATTTTCGCAAGCTGGTCCCACATACGTTTAGCTGTGTCCTTGTAACTGTCGATGCTGCAGTAGATATTGTTGGGAAGACTGTATACTAGATAAGTCTTCGCCAGCTTATCTCCATCGGCTTTCCTCTTTTCTTTAACCGTCAGCTTGTCGTATGGTTTGGGCACCTTATGCGCTGGAGGCCCGCCTTCTTGTGCTGGAACGTCCATCAGAGGTGGAATAGTCGGACCTTCCGTCAGTGATCGGAGAATCTCTTCATATAACGGCTTGGTCTAGATTAAGCACATAAACCTATCTCTCCAGACATTATACTCCCCGCGGTACAAGATCTAAGGCTTGAGTTCCGACCCAATAGCTAATGCGTCTTGAGCATTCATTGTTAGAACTTGTGTGATCGTAAGACGAGTGGTATGATTCAAAGGTAAAGGAGTAATCTAACGCACAAACTAACGCAAAACTAACGCAAATTCCTAAGGGAGTGGTAACCTAATGCAAATCCTATAAGAGATCAGGAATAAACAGAAAGGAACACTGGAAAATAGAATCAGACAAAAATTGAAAGAAATTTAAGTGTGCAGAGGTAAGTTCCGAAATAGATGATCCGGAGTGCAAGATCCGAAATGCAAGTTCCGGAATTAAGAGATCCGGTATGAAAGAACCGGAACCGGAACAAGGATCCGGAATTTGAGAGATCCGGAGTCAAATCGGAGTGTAAGAAAACTAAGTACCGGATCCGCAAGTGGATACCGGGAGTGGATACCGGAAGTGGTAGGATCCGGAACCAAAATACAGATCCGGTATTGAGAACCCAGAAAGACACCAGAACTGGAAGAGGATCCGGTATGTTTGTGGATCCGGAATAGAAAAGGAACCGGAACTCAAGAACTGAGTTCCGTATTCAAACACTGGAAGACGAAAAACTTACCTGGAAATCGAATTTGCACCACTTTTGACTTGGAAACTTTCTGCAATCACTTTAGAACCGAAACAAGCAAGTAGGGAATACAAAAACAATTGACCAAATCGATTAATCAAGCACTTTTGAAGCAAAAATTGAATTTTTGTCAAGAACGGAGAGTTTAAAACCCAGAAACCAAAAATCTCAAAATTGATGATTTTATGCTTAACCAAAACAACTCAAAACTTGATATGATTTCAGAAACACGACAAAGATGATTTTTCAAGTCTCAATTTCAAGTTTTTACACCTAAATCAAAGCAAATAAAAATCTTTTTCAATGAAACGGTCGACTAAACTTTGAATGATCAGAATAAGAGTTTTACCTTTGAATCAATCGTCTTTCTACTCTGATACCAATTGTGGTTCCCAGATTAACAATCCAATCACAATAAATCAACACAAATCAGTATAATCAGTCATAAATCTCACTTGTCATTCATGAACAGAAAGTTTAGGTTGTAGCCGTACAATGGTAAACTGTGAAAACTAATAATGATCATTAACCCTAAACCTAGGATTAACAAAAGTATTTATACCTAACAAAAGGTATTTATAACAATTGACAATATTAGTCCCTATACTTCTATTCCACTAACATGAGACCGAACAAAATATTTTAGAAAAACTTTCATAATTATATATACTATTAACCTGGATTAGTGTAACTATTTTCTATTCGATCTGGACCGTTCAAAATCATCAGAAATTCAATCTCGACCATTCAAATTCATTTGGTATTAATAACCGCTTATTTAATTGCCGGTTCTTTAACAGACCCACTCCTCTCTCCTCCCTAACCCTCTCACACGACTTATCCGCTTAAACCTGCACAAGACTTCAACCTGATTTCTCTCATTTTCTCTCCCAGGAACTCTCTCCATGTTCATCCGCTTAAACCTGCACACGATTTCAACCTGATTACTCTCACTTTCTCTCCCACGAACTCTCTCCATGTTCATCTGCTTAAACCCTGTACACGATTTCAACTTGATTTCTCTCACTTTCTCTCCCACGAACTCTCTCCATGTTCATGGAGTTTCAACCGTGCTCTATAAATAGCGATTTTGACTGAATGGCCGAACTTACAAACGAACCAAAAATACTTTCAAGAAACCCGATAGGGAGACTTTAATATCAAAATTCAGAATGAAAAATAACCTAAACAAACTAAACTATTTATAGGCCTAATTGGAGCTAAACAATGAAACTACTATGATAATCCTAATAGGAAACGATAACTATGAAACGATAACTACGATAAAATAAATGAAACCTATCTAATTAGGGAAAATAAATTTAGATAATTATTTAAGTTAAACTTATAATCGTAATCGTTAATTGTAGCCTTTGGATAATCTTAAAGGGTTGCAAGCTCCCCTGCATCATCCTCCCCTGCTTTAAGAAGGCTCGACCTCGAGTATGTTTCATTTTCAGAAATATCTTTAGAAGACGTTGTTTCCACTTCGAAAAGTGTATATTTTTGTCCAAAACAACGTTCTTGAATTTTCCCCCGGTCATGCGACTTCTACTTGTCTTTAAAGCCTTTTGATGTTCCACATAAGCCATAAAATCGCCTTCTTCCTGTAACACATGTGGGTTATTGTTGATCCAAACCCTTTAGTGATTTGATGATGACCCTTAGAATCACTTAGTGAAAATTATAAGTAAACATTCTGTTTCACCATCAACGATAAGAAAACTAAGTCTATTCAGAATAGCTGATGGAGAACCACTGCTCTTTATTTGTTCCTCACCGATACATGTACATCAGCGATAACTGAGCCTGTTCAGTTTAGCTGATGATCGCTGATCGATTATTTGTAAATGTGTATTTGTAATCCCTGAAGACAAGTTTCGCGTCAAAAGAGTTCAACGCTGAATCGAAGACAAAGCTGGTGAACAAGTGACAAGTCTACTAATGATCTGATGCGGATATCGGTGAAACCAAGACAAGTCCACAACACACGATGTTTCAAGTTGAAGACTTCAGCGAGAGCTAACCTTTATTCAGGCCTCACTGAAGAAGATCAACTCAGCGATCGCTGATCATGAAGCCTGCACTACAAGAAACATTTGTCTTATCCCCTTACACATTTTGTACAATGTGTCAGAAGGACATGCCTTTGTCTAGAATCATACAAACCATTCTGCCAACTATACTGTTCATCATGCAGCCAAAAGCATGTTTGCAAAAGTCAGAATCATGCAACCAACCAAGTGCTGACACGTGTAAAGTCCTCCTGACATGCATTAAATGCATGTAGTATAAGTAGGAGGAATGCCTTCATTTTGAAGGTGGCTAACCCCTGAACTTCTTAGTGCCTTAAAAAAATTATCCTTAGGCTATGTTTACTAACCTCTTACCGTGTCTTTTTCGGTAAGAGGCTCTTTTCTAGGTAAGAGCTGTCATGTTTACCATAATAAAAATTGGCTCTTATCTAACTTTAATGCTTACCATGCATCTGATTAGAATAAGAGATTAGAGTAATGCTTACCACAGTCAGCGGTCAATAATTCCATATTTTCCCTCTCCTTTAAACTACAGATCCTCTCTGAGAGTGACCATCTTCTCTTTTTTTTTCTGTTAGACGATTTCATCTGCTTCTGCCCCACGATGAAAAAAAAGGAAGAGTCATCGGAAAGGTGATGCTATCGGCAGAAGAAATCTTTAAGAAAAAACATAGGCTAGTTGCTGAGTCTTGAAATGGAGAAGGTGAAGGTCATGGGTCCCATGATAAGAAAAATAATAAAATATTTATGGGTATGGACGTATGGTAAATTATCACGGCACCACTAAAAGGAAAAATTAAATTGTTTACCTCAAAATGGTTAGAGCATAATATTTTGTTTCTTTTAATTTAAAAATTCTAATATATTATTATTCTTTTGAGTATTAGTATACTTTTATAAATTTTAAAAGTATATGTAAAATATTTAGTAAACGAAGGGTATAAATGTCTTTTTTTTCAGTCAGTGCTTAATATAAAAATTTTAGTAAACAATAATTTCCAGTCAGCACTAATTCCGGTCAGAGCACTTATTCCAGTCAGAACTCTTACCCTAATCAGTGCTTACCCATGAAATTTGGTAAACAGCCCCTTAGTTTTCTTAACTTCTTTTTTCATATTCTTAGTGCAAGAAATCTGTGTGTTTCTCATAGTTTGTTTAGATTAGGTCTTGTACTTAATCTTGTTCCGCAACACTTTAGAAAGATAAAAATTTGTGTTTAAATTCAACCCCCCCCCCTCCTATAAACTAATACTTGTATAACCCTTCGGGACCAACAAGTGGTATCCGAGCAGTTTGTTTAATCTCAATAAACAAGATCTTGCGTATACTATTCTCTTCCTAAGCTATTCTCTAAAATGGCTCAAAACACAAACACTAATTACATAGATAATGACTCTCTTGCTAAACCTCCTCGTTTTAGTAAAGATAACTTCAATATTTGGAAGAATCGAATGACACTTTTCCTAGAAGGTGTAGACCCCACTATACCTTACTATATTGAAAATGGACCCTTTGTTCCATTCATCATCGATGTTGTTGTTCCAGCCACTGCTACCACCCCTGCCATTCCTGAAAGGCAGATCGTCAAGGCAGTCTCTCAGTGGACTGACGAAGACAAGAAGAGGGTGGCCATCGATACAAAGGCCATATCTATCATTTATATGGCTCTCCTTGATGAGGTATATCATTCCATAATGAACCTCAAAAGATCTAAAGCTCTAAAGCCTTGTCGAACACAATCTGTGTTCAATATGAAGGTACTGCTGACGTTCAAGAATCCAGAAGATTAAACCTCGTAAGTCAGTATGAAAGCTTCATTTGTGGTAAGAATGAAACTCTCTCTAAAGTTCACCAACGTTTTAACTGTTTAATCATTGAATTAAAAACTGTTGGTAAGACCTACTCAAACTCTGAGATCCTGACAAAGTTATTGGAATGTCTTCCTGAAAGTTGGGACAACTATGCCATGTGTCTTAAACTCTCAAAGGATCTGAAATTCATGACCTTAAGTACCTTATTTGGCACTATGCTCAATCATGAGCAGTCGTGTCAACTTAAGAAGAATCTTGTCAAAGATTCCAAAAACACACCTGTTGCTTTACTCTCTTCAGAGTTAATGCCCACTCAGCGATCTTCTCTCACTATCACTGAGTTGGAATTTAACTCTGATGATTCATCAGATACTGATCCTTCAGAGCTTGACGAATCTCTAGCACTCTTGACTAACTCTTTCAAGAGGTTCGCTAGAAAGAGTAACTTTAGAAGAAACAAACCTCTCACCATCATTGACAAGCCCAAATCATCTCTTGTTGATATGGCTACTGCCACTTGCTATAACTATGAGAAAATAGGTCACTTTGCTAGTGAGTGCATGTCAAAGAAACCTTTCAAGCCTTCTTCATCCTTCAAGAAATCCTCTACTCTTAAGACTAGAGATGACAAATACCTGAAGCTCAAAGAAAAATATGAGAAGCTGAACAACTATAAAAGAAAAGGTAAAGGTCTGATCGCTGAAGATCATGATTGGGCTGAATCTGATGAAGAATCAGATTCTGATGAAGAAGATGTGGCCAATATCTGTCTTATGGCCGAAATCCAAGAAGTACAGGAAGAACCTGCTGAAATTCCCTCCACTTCTACTTCTACTTCTCAGGTATCACTCTCTCTTTCTCCTTCTCCAACTATCATTGGCGCTGATAGACTTTGTTTTATCGATCTTCTGACTGTGGATTTATATAGAGCTTCCAAAATCTAGATTTATCTGAACAACTTAAAAATTGTCATTTAAAAATACAAGAGCTTCCAAAAATCGAATTTTTTTTGAAAGATCAGGTCTATGTAAATCAAGTCATCAGCATTAAACTTGAAAAAGCTATCACTGGACTGAAAGTTGAGAAAGCTACTGTTGAAGGATGGTGTAAATTGTAACATCCTGAATTTTCGTTATATTATTTTATGAATTATAAACTAATTTGGGGGTTAAGTTTGTAAGTGTTTAAAAGTGTTGTTGAAATAGATTTTCATGTTGAGGGTTTGTTGTGCAATTCTTTGAAAGTTGGAGGTTTGTTTGGTAATATGATTAATGACTCATGATTATTTAAGGTTGAGGTGTCATAATGTGAGTCTTGATAGACTAAGTGTGTGAGAGTGTGTTGTGTTTTGTGTGTGTTACGGTTTGAGAAAGAGAAAACCGAGAGAGAGATTGAGATAGAAAAATCGAGAAAGAGAAGGAAGAAAAGAAAGACTTGCTGGGAATTTTATCTAATCTGCTGTTGGTTGAAGAATCATAAGGTAAACATCTCATTTAAATTCTTCATCTTAGTAGTAAAAATGTTCTTAGAAGATTTTGATGAGTTTTGGGTAAATTATGATGATAATGAGAATCTGAGTTTTTGGATGTGTTAAGGTAAGTATATTAAACATATCTGCAAGTTTGCATAAACAAACATAGATTAAAAGTACAAAAATCTGGGTTTAGAATGAACTTAGTGAACTGAGACTTGGTTGAATATCATCGAAGTCGCAACCTTGAGTTGCGACATTCATGATTGTCGCAATAGGCAATAGCGACTTGAAATTGGAATCGCAGCAGACCACTGCGACTTGGCTTTGGAATCGCAACAGTTGGTTGCGACTTGGGTTGAAATCGCAATGGGCAGTTGCGACTTGGTACTGTAGTCGCAACAGTTGACTGCGATTTGGAATTGGAATCGCAATAGAGGACTGCGACTCCAGTTCACTGCGATTTGGATTTGGAATCGCAATAGGCGACTGCGACTTCAGTCCACTGCGACTTGAGGTGTAATTTTTAGAAATTAAGGATTTTCAGTTGTAGAGGGTTCTGTTTTGGAAAATTAATATCAGTATATGTAAACTGAATAATACAGTAAGCTGTGGTAGTGAAGAAAGGAGCCTTACGAGTTAAAAAGGACTAAAAGGAGTGATAACGCATCAGGTGAGTTTATTCAACTCTCTTTAAAATTCAGTAATTAATCTTGAATTAGATGCTTTATATATATGCATGAATATGTTTTATGTGGATTGGACTAAATTAGAGATAAGCCAAGAGGGCGATTAAAAGTTGTGTTATGTGGATTTCCATGCTAAAACTTCTAAGATGAGTTATCTATGAAGTTGATGAACTAGTATTTATTATTAATCTTGCATGCTAAGTTTGATTATCTACTACATGAAATTACTATGTGGTTATGAACTCTAAATATGATTTGAAGCTTTATTGAGATAAACTATAAAGATCCATCCATGAGTTCAAAGATATAGATTAACAACTGATATATATTAACTCTCGTGTTAAATTACTATGAGGGGATAGTTAAGAAGTTGATGAACAGGATTATTCATATTCCTTGTAATGAGCAGGATTATCTGTTATATGCAATATGTTAGATGATTATGAACTCTAAATGTGATTGAGAAGCCAAATGGAGATATATTATAAAGGCCTATCTAAGAGTTCGAAAATATAAATAACTATTGAGATGGTGATCATCATATCAGATTTCAGAGAAGGGGTAATAAAGAGATTGAGATGTGGAGTAATAATATTCTTTATTTTATATATAGAATATGTTCAGAGAAATGATACATTCTATGATGGACGCATATAGTAGTATCGATTGTGATTATGTGCTTTTACTAAAATAGGCATCCGGTCACCGAGGGCACTTGGGTACGGTATAATGGGAACCGATTACTCGCCATAGACCAAAGGGGTTTAATTTTAGTAATTGGGTGAACCTCGAACCATCGTGAGTCCCGATTGAGTATCGCGATATTATAATCCCATTGGGACCATTGATGCAGAGGTGGAATGTGGAATAGGAAGATTTTGATTTGTAATTCCCATTTCGATTTATGGAAGATCAGAGATTTCCATTGTTTCGGGAAGATCGGAGATTTCCCTGTGATGAGAGGAAGATTAGAGATAGGCATAAAGTAATTTGTAATCTCTACTTCCTGGTTAAGAAATAGGCAAGTTTTGACTTGTAATTTCTTGTGTGTGAATTTTGATTGTGAATCTGGAATGATTCAGAGTTAACTCTTATTTTGTTGTTACAATTAAATAAGTTAGTCGTAGGAATGGGAGTGGGGTAGATTCCCCGATTTGGAAAGGAGTTGTCGTACGGTAAGATGGGTGAGAACAGGTTTGAGTTATCTGTTCAAGTTTTTAATTATTAAATTTTATTTTGATTTGAGTATTCTCACTAGGCGAAAGCCTAATGTTTCAAGTTGAATCTTCTTACCAGGTACAAGCTCCGGGAAGTAGCGGGAACGAGAGAAGAGAACTTTTGGAGAGATTCAGACTTAGAGATAACAAAGGATCTAGTTATTCTTTGAAGTCTTTGGGACAGTTGTTTAGATAACTCGATTAATCTGATTGTTATGAGGTGATTAGATTAATAAGTTATTTAAGTAATGTCAGTTGTATATAAAAACCTTACATTTGATCCTCAGGTTATATAAGTTTGAAAGTTTTGATCATAACTGGTGGAAATTTCAAGGTTTAAATTGACTCCGTTTTTAGGGTGTTTCAGTATGGTATCAGAGCACTAGTTTAAGTGAACTAAGTATGCTGATGAGATACTTAGACTTAAGCTGAGACGTAGTAGGTTATGATATGTGAGATATGGGTAGAAGTGTTAAGACGGGATACTCTTAGAGTTAACGGAAATACGTGAAATTAGTGCTATGACAGTGATAATGGGGATTCTCCTGTATGATATGTTCACAATTACAATTAGCTACTGTTATTATGAATACATTGTTACACGAGCATGTCTATTTCTGAATTGTTACAGTGACTAACGATCGGTAAAGTACGTTGTTGTATGTATGTAAGTGCATAATCATTTCGCATGGTTATCTCTATAAGTTATAGTAAAGTGATGGTGAATTTATCACCAAGGTCCTTTAAAGGACAGAGCAGTATATGATTGGGGTTTTGAAGGACAACCTAGAAATTGGTGGGACTCATAAAAGTCTGCCAAAGCAATCTTTAATAGGTGATTTGATAGGTGCAGAGATAGAGTATGAGATGATTGGTTAATACAGAATTACTATGACATGGTTGAGTATGGGAGCCATGGAATGCAGATGTAGCAATTATTATAAGGCCGAGAGGGCGATTTTGAGTCGAAAGTAAAGTGTCAATGATAAGTTATGTAAGTAAAACGATTGACCTTGTTTGAGTAAATAGCCTTCATTGCGAGTGAATTTTGTGCATGATGTTTTAGTGTGTGTTACATGAGTTTTCTTGATTTCAAATCAAATGCATAAATAATAGTTTTATTCAAGGATGAGTTAGTATGTGCAAGTATGTATTTAAAGAAAAAGGGCAATTTCAATTACGCTGCCTAACGAAATTTTGGGGCTTAGCAACTTGCAAAATACTTCATACTTTACATAAAAAAGTTGTATGATAGCAAATAGGTCAAGAAAGTGTTGATCAGTAAACTTACTATAAACAACAAAGGTATTGATTTGATGATATCATATAAAAGAGTGTGAGAAACGACTAGTTTACTCTATGTCAGTAAATTTTAAACTTTTGTCGTATGAAAAGATTTTCATTTAAGGTATTACTGTTGTAACAACATTTTTGATTTAGAAAGACTGAGTTTTACGTAAATTTATAGACAAACGGTTTTGAGATTGTTGTGTAGTACATGGGAATTATGAAAATGATTGGGGCGTGTGTGCTCACGTTGTTTTGAATGTTATTTATTTAAATGAGAAAAGTGTGGATTGAGTTATTTATTATATTGTCATGCATGAAGGCTATGAACTCGCTAGATCGTAGAGTATTACGCTATAAACTAAGAAAGAACTCCAAGAGAGGGGAGGTGTTGGATAAACCTTGGGAGAAAGTTTGTGGTTTTGGTAATCGTATTCAAATGAGAGATGAACAGTGAGAGAGTCGAAAGTGGACTTTAGTATCAATAAAACGAGGGTCTGTACCCTTGTTCGGTGATTAGTAATACAGTTGCCGAGGGTCGGCCGTGTCTGAAAAAAAAAAAATAGGTTCAGGGTTAAGGAAGTATTGAGATGACGAGTTTTAACTTTAAAGGCGAGAGTTGTGTAAGGTGTACGAGGCCTTTTGTCTATCACTGGGTGCGGTCTGGATGCGTTCCGTGTATGCCCGTGCGGGTAGTAGCAAAACTGTGAGCGATACCGGTATGCTGTTATGCAGAAGGTATGCGCAAAGTGGGTATTAGTGGGTGCGACACAATTGGGAAATTTTGAGTTTGATTAATTATAACCTAAGTGAAATTTATGTGGTCAAAGCATGTTTTTGGTATTTTATGGATGTATATTAATTTTGTCGTGTTACATTTTGAAAATGTGAAGGTTTTGAGAGTGATAAACTATTATTTTGAAATCAATGGCCAATTAAAGGATTAATAAGGTTAAGATCCTGAGTAAAGAGGAATTTTGGTTTACGTAACCGTGTGAGTGACATGTGTTTAATCAAACGTTTGTTTTGACCTTAAAGGCCTGATTAATATACAAACGAGTCTTTTGAATATTTGTCAGTGTAATGATTCGAGATGGAGTATTGAATGTGTTGTATACTTAACTGCATTGTATTTGAACCGGTGATAGTTTAAGTGTTGGTCTTAGGTGTAACGACTGTTTGATATCTTACTTAGTATCTTTGGAACTAATGAACCTGGGCAGATTATATACATTGTGGAGTATGAAAAGAGTTGCATGTACTTGCAAATGATTTGACTTCATTGGGAAAGTAGCAATGAAGGGGTCGTAAGATTATCACATCTCGGAGCGTATGTTGCATAATGTGAGATAGATGTATTTATTTGCATGAGTTGGTATTGATAAATAATCTTTAAATCCTTTGAGTAGATGACTCGGTTTTGGATTTAGTTAAGTCTTAAGAACTTTGAACCAATTTGATAAGCTTGGCGTAGGCTTGGGGTTGAACTTGCATAATCGGTATTGAAAATTAAGTTTATATAACGTGAATGCATTGGCTACCCTTTTTGGGATCGTGTATGAATGTTAAGTTTAAATTAGAAGCTTAAAAGTTGAAGGATCACCTTGTTGGGATTGTTAGAACAGTGAAGGACTGTTGCTTTTAGATAAGTGTTTACTTACGATGTGGAAGTTTTATAAAAGATGAAATACTGGAGATAAACAAAGGGAGTGTATAGATTGTGTTGATCTGTGAGGAATTATACCCTGTCTATGCAACATATTGGAATCACAAAGAGCTAGTAAGAACGAATAAGTTCAAGGTTAATTAGAAAGTCGTGAGTAGTAGTTCAACTAAAGTTGGGGAGGAGATATTTAGTGATATAGACCTGTGTATTTAGACGAGAAAATGGGATTGTAAAATTAAATATGTACGAATGACTATGAGAGACATGGTTTGTGGTAAATGTTATGGGTGGAGAATGTATGAACGAGTAGTGGCATTAATTGCCAAGATACATGTGTCATCTAGTATGAGACGTGGTATTAGAAAGAGGAAGTATCCGAATGGAAGTTTTGGGAATTCCGGTTGGAAAGTATTAATTGTTAATAAAAGTGGATAAATTATGTGGTTTGTAAGATAACTGGGTAATATGGCTTATATTGAAATAGAATGTCGGAGCAGTGGTGAGTGTTTATCCAAAGAAATTTGATGGTATGAGTTGCCAGTTAAGTTGTAATTTGAATCACTGGAAGTTTAATAAAGATAATGAGTATGTAGATCAATGTGGTGTAGTGAAATAAAGATTGTTAAGGAATATAAGTTGCTCCTTATGTGTGAAAGAATTGTACGAGAAATTATTAGTTAAAGATCTAAGAATGGTAATAACTTCGAACGGTAATGTCATTTCAAGATAACTTGGCTGAATGTTTTAGGTTAGAGATTTTGATGGAACTGTTTAACTATGTTTCGTAAGAAGAGAATACTGTAACCGTTAAGCTATAGTGTTGAAGTATTCAGTAGATGTAAAAGAAATACATCGAATGCAATTCTCGGTATTGCGAGGTTTTGGCTAGAGATCTTAACTGACGTTTTAGAAAAACTGTTCCTTTGGAATGTAACTGTATGGTGGATATTTCGTGTAAACAAGAGAGAAATGATAACAATTACTCTAAGAAGATTGGTTATAAGTATATCATTTGGATCTTCCGCTAGAACTGGAAGAGGTTCATAATACCTTCCAAGTATGTTATCTTCGGAAATATTGTTGGCTAAAGAGGAAATATGTGATTGAACTCACTAATGTGAGAGATAATGAAAAGAGTTGCGGTGTGGAAGAATCAGAGGTAATTTTGGAAAGATTGGTTAGAAAGCTACGTAGTGGTAATGAAACAGCTATGTTGAAAGTACAGTGGAAACACCATAGAGGTACTAATGTAACTCTAGAGTCCGAAGAGAGTATGAGAAGTAGGTAGCATCATTTGTTTACCTGACTTTGATTTCGGGGACGAAATCATTTTCAAGTTGGGGAGTATTGTAACATCCTGAATTTTCGTTATATTATTTTATGAATTATAAACTAATTTGGGGGTTAAGTTTGTAATTGTTTAAAAGTGTTGTTGAAATAGATTTTCATGTTGAGGGTTTGTTGTGCAATTCTTTGAAAGTTGGAGGTTTGTTTGGTAATATGATTAATGACTCATGATTATTTAAGGTTGAGGTGTCATAATGTGAGTCTTGATAGACTAAGTGTGTGAGAGTGTGTTGTGTTTTGTGTGTGTTACGGTTTGAGAAAGAGAAAACCGAGAGAGAGATTGAGATAGAAAAATCGAGAAAGAGAAGGAAGAAAAGAAAGACTTGCTGGGAATTTTATCTAATCTGCTGTTGGTTGAAGAATCATAAGGTAAACATCTCATTTAAATTCTTCATCTTAGTAGTAAAAATGTTCTTAGAAGATTTTGATGAGTTTTGGGTAAATTATGATGATAATGAGAATCTGAGTTTTTGGATGTGTTAAGGTAAGTATATTAAACATATCTGCAAGTTTGCATAAACAAACATAGATTAAAAGTACAAAAATATGGGTTTAGAATGAACTTAGTGAACTGAGACTTGGTTGAATATCATCGAAGTCGCAACCTTGAGTTGCGACATTCATAATTGTCGCAATAGGCAATAGCGACTTGAAGTTGGAATCGCAGCAGACCACTGCGACTTGGCTTTGGAATCGCAACAGTTGGTTGCGACTTGGGTTGAAATCGCAATGGGCAGTTGCGACTTGGTACTGTAGTCGCAACAGTTGATTTGGAATTGGAATCGCAATAGAGGACTGCGACTCCAGTTCACTGCGATTTGGATTTGGAATCGCAATAGGCGACTGCGACTTCAGTCCACTGCGACTTGAGGTGTAATTTTTAGTAATTAAGGATTTTCAGTTGTAGAGGGTTCTGTTTTGGAAAATTAATATCAGTATATGTAAACTGAATAATACAGTAAGCTGTGGTAGTAAAGAAAGGAGCCTTACGAGTTAAAAAGGACTAAAAGGAGTGATAACGCATCAGGTGAGTTTATTCAACTCTCTTTAAAATTCAGTAATTAATCTTGAATTAGATGCTTTATATATATGCATGAATATGTTTTATGTGGATTGGACTAAATTAGAGATAAGCCAAGAGGGCGATTAAAAGTTGTGTTATGTGGATTTCCATGCTAAAACTTCTAAGATGAGTTATCTATGAAGTTGATGAACTAGTATTTATTATTAATCTTGCATGCTAAGTTTGATTATCTACTACATGAAATTACTATGTGGTTATGAACTCTAAATATGATTTGAAGCTTTATTGAGATAAACTATAAAGATCCATCCATGAGTTCAAAGATATAGATTAACAACTGATATATATTAACTCTCGTGTTAAATTACTATGAGGGGATAGTTAAGAAGTTGATGAACAGGAATTATTCATATTCCTTATAATGAGCAGGATTATCTGTTATATGCAATATGTTAGATGATTATGAACTCTAAATGTGATTGAGAAGCCAAATGGAGATATATTATAAAGGCCTATCTAAGAGTTCGAAAATATAAATAACTATTGAGATGGTGATCATCATATCAGATTTCAGAGAAGGGGTAATAAAGAGACTGAGATGTGGAGTAATAATATTCTTTCTTTTATATATAGAATATGTTCAGAGAAATGATACATTCTATGCTGGACGCATATAGTAGTATCGATTGTGATTATGTGCTTTTACTAAAATAGGCATCCGGTCACCGAGGGCACTTGGGTACGGTATAATGGGAACCGATTACTCGCCATAGACCAAAGGGGTGTAATTTTAGTAATTGGGTGAACCTCAAACCATCGTGAGTCCCGATTGAGTATCGCGATATTATAATCCCATTGGGACCATTGATGCAGAGGTGGAATGTGGAATAGGCAGATTTTGATTAGTAATTCCCATTTCGATTTATGGAAGATCAGAGATTTCCATTGTTTCGGGAAGATCGGAGATTTCCCTGTGATGAGAGGAAGATTAGAGATAGGCATAAAGTAATTTGTAATCTCTACTTCCTGATTAAGAAATAGGCAAGTTTTGACTTGTAATTTCTTGTGTGTGAATTTTGATTGTGAATCTGGAATGATTCAGAGTTAACTCTTATTTTGTTGTTACAATTAAATGAGTTAGTCGTAGGAATGGGAGTGGGGTAGATTCCCCGATTTGGAAAGGAGTTGTCGTACGGTAAGATGGGTGAGAACAGGTTTGAGTTATCTGTTCATGTTTTTAATTATTAAATTTTATTTTGATTTGAGTATTCTCACTAGGCGAAAGCCTAATGTTTCAAGTTGAATCTTCTTACCAGGTACAAGCTCCGGGAAGTAGCGGGAACGAGAGAAGAGAACTTTTGGAGAGATTCAGACTTAGAGATAACAAAGGATCTAGTTATTCTTTGAAGTCTTTGGGACAGTTGTTTAGATAACTCGATTAATCTGATTGTTATGAGGTGATTAGATTAATAAGTTATTTAAGTAATGTCAGTTGTATATAAAAACCTTACATTTGATCCTCAGGTTATATAAGTTTGAAAGTTTTGATCATAACTGGTGGAAATTTCAAGGTTTAAATTGACTCCGTTTTTAGGGTGTTTCATAAATCCTCAGCAAAGATCACTGAGATAATTGGTGCTCAGATCCCTGTCAATGACAGAAGTGGTCTTGGTTATAATGCTAACGCTGAAGAACCAACCAAAGATCATTCCATGCTTAAGTTTGGAATGTTCGTGTCTTCTATCCCTGACACCTCATCATCTCAGTGCTCTTCTTCTAATAATCCAATCCCTGAGGAAAAATCTACATTAAGCCCCAAACTTAAAGGTAAAGAAAAATCTGTTTTCCAAAATCCTCAGAAGGGTACCAAAGTACCAAAGCTGAAATTTTCTATACCTTCAGCTAATCAACCCTCTACTTCAAAGAACAAGATCCCTGAACATGTTCAGCGATCTACTCCTAGAATAAGAGTTGATGTTAACAATTATTGGCAAGAAATCTAAAGAACCTAAGGTTCCTCCGATCTCTGATGCCAAAGGTATTCTTGGTACTGGCCCTGCCCTTTTAAAAATATCAAATGCCTATGGTCCTAAAGCTACTTTCAGCTATAGGAAATGTTAACACTGTGGACTTGCTGATCATATTGCTAGTAAGTACCCAACAGCCACCAAAGCTGAGAAATTGGCTAAGGTGAATACTACTGCCCCCGAGGCAAAGAAGATCACCCCTGGTGAAAATCAAGCCAAGGTGAAAAATGCCACTAAGGTTAAGAAATTAACCAAAGTGAAGATTACCACTGACGCTGAGTCATCAAATGTTGTGAAGACCGCTGAACCTTGTACTTTCTTAACCACTGACAAGTGTGGACCCATTGTAAAGTGGGTACCTATTTCAAACGGATCTTCCTTTGTTTGTAGGTCTCGAAGGGTATCTGGTATCTCGATAGTGGATGCTCTCGACACATGACTGGAAAAAGAAACCTGCTCACTGAATACAAGGAAGAAAAAGGTCCCTTCGTGACCTTTGGTGGAAATGGAAAAGGCTATACCCGAGGGTTGGTGTACTTTCTAATGGTACAACTACCTTCAGAAGAGTCGCATATGTTGAAGGACTGAAGCACAATCTTCTTAGCATCAGTCAGCTATGTGATAAAGACTACAAGGTCTGCTTTACTAAGGAAGCATGCTTTGTCACTGATAAGAAAGAGAAAATTGCTCTCAGCGGATATCGTTTGGAAAATGTTTATGTCATAAACATGGACTCAACATCCACTGAGAATATTTGTTTTCTCTCTAAAGCCTCATCTGATGTCAGCTGGCTATGGCATAAGAGGCTCTCTCATCTCAACTTCAAGACGATGAATACTCTCTCCTCCAAAGAATTAGTCACTGGCTTGCCTCAACACTCATACGCTAAGGAATCTCTCTGATCAGCGTGTGAGAAAGGAAAACAAATTAAGGCTAGTTTCAAGTCCAAACAAGTCTGCTCAGTGAGAAACCCACTTCATCTCCTCCACATGGATTTATTTGGCCCTGTCAATATTTAATCCATCGCTGGAAAGAAATACACACTGGTCATAGTAGATGAATTCTCTCGATATACCTGGGTTATGTTCCTCCATGCAAAGAGTGACACCTCAGAAGAAGTCATCTCATTTGTTAGGAAAATGGAAGTCCTGAACAATATGACTGTTCACTCAATAAGGAGTGATCACGGGACTGAATTCAAAAATAGTTCCCTTGATAACTTCTTTGAGAGTAAGGGCACAACTTCTCTGCAGTGAGAACTCCTCAGCAGAACGGCGTCGTTGAAAGAAGAAACATGACGATCATCGTAGCTGCCAGGTCTATGCTTAGCGATTCTCATCTTCCAACTAAATTACGGGCAGAAGCTATCAACACTGCTTGTTTCACTCAAAATAGATCGTTGATCGTCAAAAGATTCAACAAAATGGCCTATTAACTTTTCCATGGGAGAAAGCCATCTATCAGCTTTCTTCACATCTTTGGTTGTCAATACTTCATCTTAAACAACAGAGATGCTCTTGGAAAGTTCGATCCCAAAGCTGACGATGGAATTTTCTTAGGATGCTCTTCAGTGTCCAAAGCCTTCAGAGTCTTCAACAAGAGAAGACAAACTGTAGAAGAAACCATTCATGTCACCTTTGATGAATCTCGTTCAGCGAACTCCAGACCTACTGCTAATAACGGAGAACTGAGTCAGTGGATGTTTTCTCATTTTGGGGAATCAGAAGCTAACCTCAACCCTGACCCTCAGGTCAACAACCCAACTGCTGAGGATGCTCCTAACATCATTCCTAGTGTGCAGACAAGTGAAGCTGAATCCTCTTCTTGGGTATCAGTTGTTCCCATTAACACTTTGCCTCCTTATGAACCCTCAACCTCTGAAAACCCATCCACTTCTCAGCAATCAGTGAATGAAATTTCATCTGAACCTAAACCAATATTGCCTGGTATACCTGAAACTGCTGCTGAAGCTTCCTCTTCAGCTCCTCCAGAAGTCCCATCTTAGTCAGTGACTCAAGCTCCGGCTCAACGATGGACCTTAAATCACCCAATTGATCAAATTCTTGGTGATCTAAACTCAGGTGTTCAGACTCGACGAAGTTCAGGTAACATTTGTCTTTTTGTTAATTTTATTTCTTTGATTGAACCAAAGAAAGTTGATGATGCCCTTAGAGATCCAAACTGGGTCAGTGCTAGGCAAAAAGAGCTGACTGAATTTGAAAGAAACAAAGTTTGGAATCTTTTTCCCAGACCATCTTACAAAACAGTGATAGGCACTAAATGGGTTTATAGAAACACGTTAGATGAGTTTGGTATTGTAACCCGCAAAAAAGCTCGACTAGTTGCTCAGGGATACAAACAAGAGGAAGGCATATACTACGATGAAACTTTCTCCCCAGTGGCAAGACTCGAAGAAATTCGACTCTTTCTAGCCTATGCAGTTCACATAGACTTCAAAGTTCATCAAATGGATGTCAAGTCAGTGTTTCTCAATGGAAAGCTGAATGAAGAAGTCTACGTCAAACAACCTCCAAGATTCGTTGATCCTAAGCATCCAGGTTATGTTTATAATTTGGATAAGGCCCTCTATGGCTTAAAGCAAGCACCTCGTGCATGGTATTAGACTTTATCTTCCTTTCTTCTCACTGAAATTTTTAAACGTGGCAAAATCGATAACACTCTATTTTTCAGAAAAGTAAAAGGTCATATTATTCTTGTTCAAATATATGTCGATGATATTATGATTGGTTCTACTAACCCAAATCTTTGTGATCGTTACTCTAAAAGAATGAAATTTGAATATAAAATGAGTATGATGGGTGAGCTGACATACTTCCTTGGACTCCAAATCAAGCAAAGTGATAAAGGCACTTTCATTCACCAAGGTAAGTACGTTAAAGATATGGTGAAGAAAATTCGATCTTACTCAAAGTTCAGCTATGAAAACTCATATGGCACCTTCGCTGACACTTAACAAGGATCCCTCTGGAAAACCTGTTAATGTCACTAAGATTGATCGGCTCTCTTCTCTATCTTACAGCGAGTCCACCTGATATTATGTACTCTACTTGTCTTTGTGCACGATATCAATCTGAACCCAAAGAATCACATCTGATCATTGTAAAGCAAATTTTCAGATATCTGAAGGGTACACCCAACCTAGGTCTTTGGTATCCCAAAGACCCAGGGTTCGATCTAACTGCCTATTCAGATAGTGACTTTGCAGGTTGAAAACTAGATAGAAAAAGCACCACAGGAGGCTGTCAGCTCCTGGGTGGAAAGCTGGTAAGTTGGACGAGCAAAAAGCAAAACACAGTGTCCACTTCTAACGCTGAAGTTGAGTATGTAGCCGCTGGAAGTTATTGTGATCAGGTCTTATGGATGAATCAGCTATTAGACTATGGCCTTCAGCTATCCAAAATTCTCATCTATTGCGACAACACTAGTGTCATCGCTATAGCAAACAATCCAGTGCTACACTCAAAGACAAAACACATCGAAATCAGATATCATTTTATCAGAGATCGTGTAATGAATGGGGACATAGAACTTCATTTTATTCCAACTGATTTTCAGTTAGCTGACCTTTTTACCAAACCTGTTGATGAGACAAGATTTAACTTTCTCATCAGCGAGCTTGGAATACTGAACTATGAAGAATAACTCTTCAGTAGTTATGCATTGGGTCAGTGATAAAAATCTATCTCTTTTATTCATCATCTAATCTTTGAACGAATGTTCACTGATACCAAGGTATGTTTCTCTATCCCTGATCACTGAAGTTTACTTCAGTAAGATGTTTTTCAAAAATAAAATTATATCACTGACATTTATCTATCAATGATATCTTTTGAAATAACATAAAATCCATCACAGATATTTCTCATCAGTGATCCTTCATTTAACCAAAATCGTCCCTAAACATTTCCAAACTATCAGGGATTCTTTTTGAAAATGAAAAGACGTTTTTCTCATGTGACGTCACAAAACGGATAATCCATGGCACGACTTTTCGTCTGACACGTTCGTCCGTTTTGAATTCTTGCCCAATAAGCTTCGTGGGACGTGTCACGTGTCATGATGAGTATTTTTCCCGCTCATCATTTCTTTCTCTCTCCTCTCACTATATAAACCCTTTGAGTTTATATTTTTACCTTTTACGCGCACATTACTCTCAAGCAAGAAAAATTCCTAAGCATTTGTGTTCTCGGATTTTATTTGAAACCTAAGACCAAGTTCTTCATCTTTTCAACACAAACAAGTTCACTTCTACTTCTTTTCATCTTGTTAAACTTGTTTTTGATCAAAATCTTTTGCTTATAAAGATCAAAACAAACGTTCTTCTTACAAGAAATCATATTCTTCATGATTTCTTGAACAAAACTTGAAATATAGTTTTTCTTAAAAGTTTAAAAATAAAATCTTAAACTTTCTTCTTCATACGCTTCTCCAGAATCCATTCCTTAAAAGGAAACTGGAAACTGTTTTTCTACCTAGTTTTGGTCTTTGCAAAACTAGAAAACATTTTTTGGTCTCTTTCCCAAAAAGTAAACTAAAGAAAAACCTAAAAACTCTTATCATGGAAATCTTTCCTAACTAAGAATGTTCTTCTTCCTTAAATAGTTTTTGACTTTTGATTATCAGAATTGGCCTCTGCTACTGATGCATCTGCACCCAAGCCTGCTACAATGACAAAATCAAAGAACATGAAGGGTGAGCTGACCCAGATCATTTTCAGCTCAAACAACCATTTTGCCCTCTTGGAATTTCCCAAGAAGAAATCCTCTCATCACCTCGTCGAAGCCCTTCAATTCCTGAAAAACTCCCCAATCCACACTGCCATCACCATCGCTCCTCCTGCTTATCGTCGCCTACTCCAACAATTTTGGTTCACCGCTGACAGAACCACTCAAACCACCTGCACTGGCAAAACAATCACTGTCATCGGTATCCAAACCGAACTTGGTCAGGGCTACATTTTACCATCAACTAACCGCACCGTGCCGAAACTACACATCGGTCCCTTCGAACCACTGCCTGAAGATAACGGTGAACTGATTGCTTTCCTTGATCTCATGAAGTATGCATGGTACAAGAAGAACCGCACTGACGAACATGACAAACGCCTGACAAAGATACTCAAGGCAAAAATGCCTGCTGAGTTAAATATCATTTTTGCTTATATCATCTCCTGCATGACTGCGAAGTTTGGCTCCACATATCAGTCCAGCCACACTCAGGTCTCTATGGGGTACTCGCTGCTGATCGGGCGAAAAATTGATTATGCCCGCATCATTTTTGACGACCTGATGTCCAAGGTCGAAAAACCTGACAGGGATTTGAAGGTTCCTTACGTTCGTTTCGTCTCTGTCCTTCTCCAACTCTTCCTGAAGGAGAAGTAGCCGAAGCAGGGAGATTACAGGCTCCCTCAGCTAGGAGTAAAAATCCTCGACTTCCAGCCCATCGAAGGTGAGGTACGTCTTTCTTCTCTTCTCTCTCTTCTCTCTACTTCTTCTACTTTGTGTGGCGAATTCAGCGATCAAACCCATCGCTGAGACCCAAGCCACCACCACCAAATCCTCCAAGAAGAGGAAACCATCTGAAACACCACCTGGCACCTATAAGTCCAAGAAATCTTCAAAAGAGAAGCCCCGGCCTTCTCAAGGTTACGATTCAATGATCGCCTCTTCACAGGCATCGATTGAAACATTCGGGGTATGCTCCACCACACCTGAACCCGTTTCACCAACCACTTCAGCGCCTCAGCACGCTGAAGCTTCAATGGCATCGTCACCAACATTCTCAGTGCCTCAAAGCACTAACGAAGGGATTCTTGGCAGCGCTCTCAGCTGCGGCCTCCTCTCCTCCTATCTTGATCGTTACACATGCACCAGCGAACTTTCTCACTGACACACAAGTCGCGCTGCTCTCTGACCTCATGCAGCGGAACTCATCAGGACCTAAAGGTATCTCTATTCCCTCCCTGGAGAATGACTTGGAATACTTTGGGGGAAGTAGAGACTTTGATACTTTCTCCAACCCTTTAGGTACCCTAACCTATCGAAATTCTTCTTCTGAACTCATTTCCTCTTTTGGGCTTTCATTTGCTCAACAGGTCCCAACTTGGGCACCCTCACTACATACCTCAAGGATGTTAGTGATAAAGTGGACTCGCTCTCCACCAACCTCACCAACAACACTGCAGCCGTCAACACTGTTGGTGATACGCTGAAGACAATCTCCACCTCACTTGCCAGCAAGGCCAAAAATGCTGAAGTTTCAAACCTGCAAGGGGAGGTGAAGACCCTCCAGACTGACGTCGTTCACCACTCCTCCTTCATTCAAAACCTATCCTCCTCCATCGCAACTCTCAGCAGCGATGTAGGATCTCTTAAAGGAGAGATGGGGATGCTGAAGACTGAAGTCTCTGAGCTTAGGGTCCAGGTCAGCAATTTATCCTCCAAGGTAGATTCTTCCAACTCTTTACTTGGGAAAATCCTGGACCGCCTAAATGCTCCTACAGTCCATGTCTCCTACTTCAATGCGGATGACCGAGCGAAGTTGGGAATGACAGCGGATTTCGTCATTCAGGCCACCTGTGCCATCTCTGGCCTAGAAGAAAGAGTTGGTAAGCTTGAGGTTTCTAAGGTCTCAGTATCAGAGACTCCTGGCCTAGAAGACATGGCTCTTGATACCTCTGCAGCTGCTGTCGCAGCTAATGTTGCTCCTCCCTCCCCCCGTGTTGATGAAGAGGGGGAGAAGATCGATGAAGACCTTCCCCACACGTTGAGGGGGGGAAAACCAAAGACCCTTCCCTTGCTGGGGGGAGGGAACCTCTAAAGATCCCTCTCATTCTGAGGGGGAGATAGATGAAGAAAAGGAACCCACTCATCCCTCCTCTCCTTTCTTCCCTAAAACTATTGACATTCCCACTGAAGAAGAGGATGAAGAGGAAGAGGAAGAGGACGTGGACATTCCTGAAGAGGAACCGTCATCACACCCTTATGGCAAGGATGATGATGATGATGATGATGATGACTTTTACAGTTGGTTTTAGCCTGCTGCCATTAGGGTTCCTGGACCCAAAGGAGTTGTTCTCAAATAAGCAGGTGGGACGACAAAGAAGTCTCCTTCCAAGAAGGCTTCCAAGGGAAAGCACAAGGAACTTGCCCCTGAAGGGAATTTGGCAATTCTCTACACGCCAATTTCTCAGGTATGTTTGTCTCTAATACCTTACTCTGCTTCTATACACTCCCATCTCAAACACTTATCTATCTCCTCAAACACTTAGCCAAATTTTCTCTAACTTTTTCTCACCCACAAAAGATCTAACTCTTTTTGATCTTTTGATTCAGCTAGTCCTCTCCCCTACTTGAGGATACCGCCGAAGCTCCCCAACAACAACAATTAATCCCAGCTACTCTAGTTGATGTCAACCCAATAATCCCAGTCTTAGTGAATGAGACTGATGATCAGGAAGAAGAAGAAGAGTTGCTCACTCATCCAAACAGACCCTCTCGACCAGCTCAATGGTCAGGGATGTATCTCAAAGAAGAGCAGCGGTGATTCAACATCTAGAAGATCAGCGCTTAAAAGTCACTCCTCCAGCTGGTCTTGCCTTCTTGTCACCTGAAGAGATTGAAGAATCGATTCAGGCTGAAAAACAACTTGCTGAAAATCAAAGGGTCGCTCTAAAAGATAAACAATTCGCTCTTTTGGTTGCTCAGCAATCAATCAAGGATCAGAAGCTGAAAAGATTCCCTCTGATGGTTCAAGAAGCTCTACTGAAGGAAGCTGGTAAGGAAAATCGGAAGAAGGCAAACGTCAGCGCTACTACTCTGAGTTGGTTCAAGAAGAAGGTTGATTTCAGATACCACGGTCTTCAGGGAAAATGGGGAAATCAAGACCTGTTACGTATCAAAGCTCGAAGGCTACGGTTTGGATTAAGGGTTGGAAGTAACGGCTGCTATTCAGCGTTCAAGATCAACTTTCAAGTCTAATGTTGAAAAGTTTTTAAACAAGCTAATCGACAGAGTCTCTTCAGTGATCGATCTGCCTCCTCTTCCAGCACTCAACCAAAGACCTGCGCCTGCAAAGAAGAAGAAACGTGTATCCTCCTCCTCACGGACTGCTATCCGAAATGAAAGAGGGATTGAATTCTCTAGGGAAGCAGTGCTCGGTCCTCCACCTGATCTCTCAGCCCTCAACCTCTCGCTGCCACCAGATGAAACTTTCAAACGTGGAGGAGTGGTCAGTGAGCCCCTCGGAATTTTCTTCTATGACTGGACTGGTAGAAAATGCTTTCAAATATTTTTAGAACTATCTATCTGTACAGTGAACCAACTCAGAGACCTTGTCTATTGGTGTGACTTAACAAGACTCGGACTCTTCCTGAAGCCTCAAGTACTGAACAAAGCCAAGCTAAGAAGGCAACAGGGAGAAAAGGTCCCTGACTGGATGATCGCAACGACAAACGCCTTTGACGAAATGCTCTTCAAGGATGAACCACTCTAGCTGGTAAATCACTTATTGTACTCTTTTATTTATTAGCTGTGAACTTTTTGTACTTGTATTTATTTCATTGTACTTATATTTTTTCAACTTCCCTTGTAATCTTATTTTACGAAGTAATGAAAAAAATTCAATGAAGTACTTTACTCCATCAGTACTGAAAAAGATCCCTGAAAACAGTAAATGGGACACGCATATATGAGTCCTTTTTATCCTTATGTTTTTAACTTAACAATTTTCTTATGTTGCTTTGTCATCACCAAATAGGGGGAGATTGTTGATCCAAACCCTTAAGTGATTTGATGATGACCCTTAGAATAACTTAGTGAAAATTATAAGCAAACATTATGTATAAGTGTTTCACCATCAACGATAAGAAAACTGAGTCTGTTCAGAATTGCTGATGGAGAACCACTGCTCTTTATTTGGTCCTCAGCGATACATGTACATCAGCGATAACTAAGCCTGTTCAGTTTAGCAGATGATCGCTGATCGATTATTTGTAAATGTTTATTTGTAATCCCTGAAGACAAGTTTCGCGCCAAAAGAATTCAACGTTGAATCGAAGACAAAGCTGATGAACAAGTGACAAGTCTACTAATGATTTGATGCGGATATCAGTAAAACCAAGACAAGTCCACAACACACGGTGTTTCAAGTAGAAGACTTCGGCGAGAGCTAACCTTCATTCAGGCCTCACTGAAGAAGATCAACTCAGCGATCGCTGATCATGAAGCTTGCACTACAAGAAACATTTGTCTTATCCCCTTGCACACTTTTGTACGATTTGTCAGAAGAACATGCATTTATCCAGAATCGTACAAACCACTCTGCCAACTACACTGTTCATCATGCGGCCAAAAGCGTGTTTGCAAAAGTCAAAATCATGCAACCAACCAAGTGCTGACACGTGTAAAGTCCTCCTGGCATGCATTAAATGCATGTAGTATAAATAAGAGGAATGCCTTCATTTTGAAGGTGGCTAACCCCTGAACTTCTTAGTGCCTTAAGAAAATTATCCTTAGTTTTCTTAACTTCTTTCTTTCGTATTCTTAGTGCAAGAAATCTGTGTGTTTCTCATAGTTTACTTAGATTAGGTCTTGTACTTAATCTTGTTCCGCAACAAGCTGTAAATTGTTTGATTTATTCAATAAAACAATGTAGAAAGATAAAAATACGTGTTTGTATTCAACCCCCCCCCTTCTACAAACTAATACTTGTATAACCTTCGGGGCCAACAGTTATCCTTCTCATTGATCTTCCCGAGACCAATAACCTGGGCTACAAGTTTGTATGACTTAGGATGGTCTACCGTTACTGTTGATTCATCGAGCACGTTCTTACACCTACAAAAGTCGACAATAAAATGACAATATTTACTTTAAACGGTGGCCACAGAGTCGTTATCTTGCGCCAAGGAGCTCAAATAGGTTTGGCGCCAAATCAGTAAGGTACCTACATCGTCCTCAACATATTCGGCTCCATCATACTGTGGTAGTCCTATGTCATCGGTGACATCATTAATCTGGCAATCAAAAAGTTCATTCGCTTGGAATTAATGTAACTCTAGATTGAACCCGACGTTCCGCAAAGGATCATCACGGTTGTCGGATACATCATTGCCTCGGTCGACGGTCGGCATTTCTATGATTAACAAAACCGTGAAGTTCGAGTTCTCTCGCCCGTTGTAGTAAGCAATCAATCCCTATACTGCGTGGATCACAGATGTTTGCTACATCATCGCCTCGTTCGGCGTCTCTATGATTAACAGAACCGCGAGTTCTTCCACAACTGCAAGGAATCTGGTCGGCCATCGCACCAAAAGCTCTGATACCAAATGATGACGGATCGACTGAATGGCCGAACTTACAAACGAATCAAAAATACTTTCAAGAAACCCATTAGGGAGACTTTAATATCAAAATTCAGAATGAAAAATAACCTAAACAAACTTAACTATTTATAGGCCTAATTGGAGCTAAACAAGGAAACTATTATGATAATCCTACTAGGAAACGATAACTATGAAACGTTAATTACGATAAAATAAATGAAACCTATCTAATTAGAGAAAATAAATTTAAATAATTATTTAAGTTAAACTAATAATCATAATCGTCAATTCAATTGTAGCCTTTGGATAATCTAAAAGGGTTGCAAGCTCCCCTGCATCAGATTTTCTTCAAATGGGTCTTCAATTGTCTACTTTTATGCTTTTGCAAAGGCTCCGGAGGTAAGACTTTTGTTATTTTCAAAACCATAATCCCACTCTCCTCAATTTCAATCAATGCAATATCTCGCTCTCCCCTAATCGGTCACTGATGTCAAGCTGCATTCAAGAAATTTTGCTTCTGATTCTACATGGTAAACAATCGAGCAAGTAGAACCGATCTCCATCTCCAACAAAGCTACAAATAGATTTTTCATCAGGTTCGATTTCAGTGTTCTTTGATTTCAAGTTCCATCTTCTAACAGGTTCGATAATCTGGTTCGACTTTCAGGTTTGTTATCTGGGAATTGCTGGTTAGTTTTCATCCTTCGGTTTGATTTCATTATTCGTTTTCGATGTTCTGGTGTGTTTTCATCTTCGATTTCAGGTTACATTTCTCCTTAGTTATCGATTTCTCATCAGTAATTATATAAATTAAATTTCGTTTTCATCCTCGATTTTGGCCAGATTACATAAATATGAGTTGTCTGTCCAGAGTACACATGTCTGAATTTTTAGCCAGATTACACATAGTGGCAAGGGTTTGAGCCATAACCATGACAAATTTGTACCATCAGAATACCGTTCCCGACTTCATGCCCTAATCACTGGAATACCATTCCCGACTTCAAGTTCACGGCGTTTGGTGGCGTACTTCGTCTCTCGTATCTCACGGTCTCACTCTCCGTCTTAACAAATCTCTGTCACTCTCAATTTTGGGATGAAATCCGTCTTGATTCCAATCTAATCCCAGTTCCAATTTCAATTTCTTCAGTTTGTGTTTTCAAACAACCACAGACCCTGGCTTTCTTTTGTGCGGGCTCATCAGGTACATTCTACTTAAATGGAACTACGTTCAGATAAAACGGGCTAGCATTTTAATATGAATCTTAATAGTTTTATGCTCCTTCTGATGCTTACTGAGATTTGTGAACTTATTTAAGTTTGACTTGAACACATTTCAATCATTGTGGTTGTTTCGAAAAACTTTCGTTATTCACAGGGCAAAGAGGAGGTGACACTTCAACTCATATGGTTCAACAACTCATATAAACCAATAAAAAACTTTTGGTGACACTTCTATTATGTTGGTATATAGTAGTTTGAATTATTTTTCTTGTACAGAACTTAGCTAGAGCAAATGCCACCTGGAAAAAGAAAAAGAACTATATCAAAAAGCAAATACACTACCCCACTACCTAGGGTGCAAGATGCATTCTTCAGTACATTATCTAAACTTAGGCCATCAGTAGCGGGCTTCGGGATGGGCTCGGGATGGGTGAGGTGGCAGCGGGGTTGGGCTACGGCTCGGGATGGGCATGCGGGGCGGGATGGTTTTCGGGGATGGGATCCCGATCCATCCCGAGGGTTTTTTTTTTTTTTTTAAAAATTTAATTAAATTTTTTAAAAAATAACCGTTGAACGGCTCTTTCTTAAAAAAAAATTCTCAATTTAATCCCACTATATATTTAACCCTCAACCTCTTATTTCTCACACCTCTCAACCTCTTATTTCTCACACCTCTCAACCTCTTATTCTCTCAACCTCTTATTTCTCACACCTCTCAAACTCTCTCAAATTCTCTCAACCTCTATATATTAAACAATATGGATTCGCCACAACCCGGTTCACCAACCGCATCATCATCATCCGTAGACACCGACGAGTTGTTGAATCTACAAAAGTTCAAGTCCACAAGACCTTAAACGACAAAAGTTCAAGTCCGCGCAAGAATCCGCACGTAAAGATGTTGAACGAGCTTTTGGCGTGCTTAAACAACGTTGGCATATACTTCATAACCCGGCACGCGGATGGGAACCGGCAATATTGAGAAACATTATGTACGCTTGTGTCATATTACACAATATGATACTCGAAGACGAAAACCATGCTATTTGTGGTGACGTGGAAAACGATTTTTTCACGAATGATATCGAAAGCCAAATCAGTGAGACACAACGCGCGGCAAATGTTCGAGAAGTCATAAACCGGGACACTCATAATAACCTTCGGTCGGATTTGGTCGAACATATTTGGCGTATCCAAGTTCCCAACAATGACGACGAGTAGATTTTTAAATTTATTTTGTAATTTTTAATTTTTTAATGAATGATATGAATTTTTATTTTTATTATTTATCTTATTTTTATTTATTAAAAAATATATAAATATTTTTATTTTGTTAAATAATTAAATGTATAAATAAAAGAATTAAAATAAATGAGGTGGCAAAAGGGTTTGAGGGAATGGGGTACGGGTGTTTAGGGATCGTGAGGGATGGAGTGAGGGATGGAAGAAAAGCTGATGTGGCGATGATGTGGAGTGGAATCTTTGAAAGATAGAAGGGATGGGGTACTGAAGGCCTTAGGCTGTAATATGATTTACAAATAATTTTTGTTAATTATATGTTCAGAATCATCAGTGAAGGTGGATATATGCACACATCCTGGGTTATATTGGGAATGTGCATAAAGTGTAGAGATAAAATGGATAGCGAGTCTGGTGTTGCATTTGGATATATACACAAGGTTATTATTATTTCATAAAAGCACACATGTCATCACTATGCAGATTTCTTGAACCGTATAACCAAGGAATCTTCTGATTTTGCAGGATCTGAGACTTGCTAATGATGAAATTGCTCGACTGCGTGATAGAGATCTATATAATTGTTACTTCACAAAATGCTTTACTTGTTTCTTGATTTAGACCACACATTACTAAACTCAACCCGACTTTCAGATGTAAATCAAGAGGAAGGATAATTACTGAACCATGATGATCCTATGCAAGGTATATGATATCTTATAGTAATTTTGTGTTTCCTTGCTTATAAATATTTGTTCCCATGAAAGTAATTTGTATTGGACTATTGGTAGGATTGGTGAAAGAGTCATCATGGTTATTTCTAAACAAGTCTTATTTAGCTTTTTTATGCATAAAGTTTTAAAGTTTTACCCTCAACTCTCGATTCAAATATATGGAGGGAGAAAGATGTTGAGCATTTTCCTTCTTAAAAATGAAATGATAGTTGAACCATGGGTATAACTTTGCTATATATCTTCGTAATTTGTAAGGACAAATAAACTAAGAATCAGTCTATTCAAATTGACATGCATGCACATGTTGACAAAGTTGAGACCCTTTGTTCACACTTTCCTGAAAGAAGCAAGTAATCTGCTTGAAATGTACATTTACACCATGGGCGATCGTGCTTATAATCTGGTATTTCAGGTGAATTGAAGAAAATGTTATGGGGACCTACAGGATTACACCATGAAGATCAAAAACTGATGTACAAAGATAAAGAAAGAAACTCAAAAACATTTCTTGATGTTGTGGGTGTGAAGGATCGATCAAATATGGTTTAATTGGAAGACCCAATTAGCCAAGAAAAAAGGTATCGTGAGACGAGAAAGAATGCAAAGACGGAGAAGGCTGCTAAATCAATATCCGAAATTAGCTTGGAAGTCGATAGACTTGTAGGCGAGGTACATATTTACATTACACCCACTACGATTAACAATTCAGTTATATTAACCCAAATTTATGATTTTGATTTGGATTTGGATTTGGAAGGTGTCGGCTTTTTAATCGGTTATCTCAAAAAGAAGGAAAGTGACGGAGAAGACTCTGTTAAATTTGATCAAGTTATTGATGAACCAGTTAAATTTCATTTGTCAAAAAACATACATATGTTATATCTCAGTGAGATTTGTATATTTCTAATGCCACATCCATTTTACTGATAGATTTTCCATAGAAAATGTTCCCCTTATCGGTTGGTATATAGATTCAGTGATGGAGCAAGGGCGGTGCTTTTGTTCACTGTCATAGTGTTGATCGGTACGGGATGGTCATTTTCAAAACCATTTTTGCAAGAAAAAGAGATGAAGGCTTTGTTGATGATTGTGACTCCACTTCACGTATTGGAAAATATAGCTACTATAGTGGTAGGGGATACTAGGCCGTCAACATGAGTTGGGTAACTTGGAATCAATTGTCCATGATAGTAGATCTTATCGGTTATTTCGAAATTATTTTCCCCGTCTGGTTAATTCGATTAGTGCGGGAGACCTCAAAGACATATGGGAAAACTGATAGGAAATTGGCAAAGTTGTACCTGTTTCAAAATTTCTACATGTTGGTTATCGGATATTTGTATTTCACAAGAATCATAGTTTTTTCACTGTAAACAATCATGTTGTAAAATTTCATAGATTGGTGATGCAGTAGTTGTCCTCATGTTATGTTTTGTAGCAAACAAAGGAATACGATATACAATTAGATTGATTGTAATTAGTTTGAATTCCATCAACTAAGTTGTATTAATGTATTATTGTTATGATTGTTGAAAATAATAAGAAATGTAGTGGAAAAAGTAATTACCTCTTTCTCTACTGATCATACACTACAAAACAAATGACTTTTACCTAGGAAATTTCCGTGGTGATTACCAAGGGATCACCCAAAAAATATCAATGTTTCGGTAGAATCCGATGTTTTTCGAGAAAATACCCATGGATCACCCAGAGAATCCCTGGGTAATCTGTCACTGATTTTCATTGTGACAAATCTCCCTTTAGCGACAAATTTACCACGGAAAAGTTCGTAGGTAAAAGTCTTTCGTTTAGTAGTGATAGTAGCAATCATGTTTGTAGTGTTTGAGGATAATTTCATGTTTCTTTGTTCCAAATATTTTGGTTGTTTTATTTAAATTATGATTTACAACAAAAATTTACATCATGCTGATATTTTGGTGGCCGGTGTTTTGTTGGTTAACATGCCAACTATAGAAGGTGTTGGAAAATTAATATACCAATTAATTTGAATTAAATGGAAATTTATGGACAAGGTTTTTTAACCTACCATTTGCTTCGGTTACAATCAATGAATTATGTTACATTATGGTGGTCTTTAACCTTCCGTGGGTTACAAACGTGTTCTATATGTAACACCCTCAAATTTGGAACGAGCAACTAACTTTAAAATTCAATAAAATAACCAAAATAGATAAATCTTTTCTACAATTCCTTCATCAAAATACCTCGGAATTAAAACATCATAATTTCTACAGTTAATAACTTAAAACGGACGTCACTTAACACAACACAAGTTGCTAGTCCAAACAAATGCGGAATACTTCACTAATCAAGTCACCTCTCGTGCACTCTACTAGCACTCGCCACTTCACAATGTAGCTAGAGCTACCCCAACCTGAGCCTGTTGCACATGCCGACAAATAAAAAGGGTTAGGCTTACGCCTAGTGAGTTCAAGCATTTTATCATGACTATATAAAATCATAAATCAGAAATTAGTAGCTTTAGTCATGATTCAATAAATCTTTAATGAAAGTTTGCGACAAAGGTTATCATTTCCAAAGAGTTCCCAAATATGACATAAATGACTCATTTTCCAACGCACCCAAAATCCATGGGAATCCTCGCCAAAAGTGTAAAGCGTTTTCCAAAAATGAGTTACGAATCACAACCCACTCAAATACGTTCGTAAATCTAGTTTTAGGCAAAACCTTCAAATACGGTTGACAATACATACTCAACCCGTGAGACATGGAAACCATCCATTTACATATAATCTTTCATTGGAAACATAATACGAAGCAAAACTTACGCAAACGTAAAATGTATTAAAATCCAAATACCATAAAATAAAACTCCAGCAGTTAAAACATCCAATAAGAATGTAACATAAATTCGCCCATCAGTCATGGAAAACAATCCATATGCATGTAATATAACCTCAACAATGTGAATAGATAAAATACCCGAAATCAACACCCTTCGGTGACGGGGGAGACCCGATCTCATCGAGTGTGGCAAACACATAAATTAAACCACGATTAAATAAATGGAGGTAAGCTTCTTGGATGTGGAAAACGGATGACATCAACCATACTAGGTCTTTAGTCAATCCTTGGCATCAATCATACTAGATCTTTAGCCCATCTTAGACATCAACCATACTAGGTCTTTAGTCCATCTCAGACATCAACCATACTAGGTCTTTAGTCCGTCTTTGGCATCAACCATACTAGGTCTTTAGCCCCTCTTAGACATCAACCATACTAGGTCTTTAGTCCAAGCCCTCAAGTTCAACCATACTAGGTCTTTACCTTGGAAAACCCACCATCCAAAACAAGCTTACTTAACTTAAAAATTCATACATGACCTCAAAAGAATAACTAATGCATTCAAATCATGTAAACTCCAAATATGATGCAATTCATGCAACTCAAACCCCAAGCCCACGTCGAGCTTATAAAAAATCGGGCGAATGCCCTCGAGACTCAACCGAGTCCAAAACCGAGCCCTCTGCTCAAAAGATCTAATGATCATTTATCAATATCAATTCATGCAAGTGAAATGCATCTAACTCACATCATGCAACACACGCTCCGAGGCATGATAATCTCACAACCCCTTCATTGCCACTTTCCCAATGAAGTCAAATCATATATGCATCTAT
Organism: Saussurea involucrata; assembly: GCA_033807775.1. Lineage (NCBI taxonomy): Eukaryota > Viridiplantae > Streptophyta > Magnoliopsida > Asterales > Asteraceae > Saussurea > Saussurea involucrata. Next base: position 33,993,392 of record CM066316.1, read on the forward strand.
ATGTACACGTATATGCAATTCTTTTATTACTTGACAATGCATATAACTCACTAAGGTTCATTAGTCCCAAAGGTACTAAGAATAAATCATCAAACGGTCTTCACACATAAGACCAACACTTAAACCGGCACGTATTCGAATAAAATGCAATTAAGCATCTAACACATCCAAGACTCCATCTCGAGTCACTAAAACCGGCAAACACTCAAAAGACTCATTTGAGTATAAATCAAGCCTTTAAGGCCAAAATAAATGTTTGGTTAAATACGTGTCACTCACACGGTTACGTAAACCCAAATGCATCGTTACCCAAAATCTTTATTTTTTAATTCGTCAATAGGCCATCGGCCCCAAAATAAAGGTTTACAACTCTTAAAACATTCACATGGTCGGATTGACCAAAATCCCCAACTCACGCGTTCACACTTTAAAATGTGACACATCATAGTTATCACATAATCACAAAACACTAAAAGTGTATTTTGACCAAATAACATTTACTTATGCAATAAATTAACAAAACCTCATTCACTCGTGATTTATTCATCAATCACTCAAAATCCCCAAATGTGGGAGTTTTTACAAGATTTGTAAAGTTCAACACTTTGATTAAATCAAAACCCACTAATTAACTCAACAAGTGATAATTTCATATAAAGCACACAAATACTTTAAAAGAAACATTTTGGCATGTACAAAGTTTTCACAAAGCAACTTGAACTCACCTTGCTAGATTTAGGCTAAATCTATATTTTTTCCCAAACGTAAGCTCCCTTGAAGAACTTGAATCCTCAAGCCCAAAACTTCCAAAAACCTAGATCCACAAGTTTCCAATCATAAATAATCATCCCCAAACACTTATATATGTTTCCCCTAACATAAAACATCCAAAAATCACCAAAACACCAAAACCCTAACTTCTTAGATGAAGAAAAGTGAGAAGTTTACCTCAACCACCACCAAATACTCTTGGATCATTCATCATACTTCAAAACTATTTCTAGATCCTTGAAGAGCTCTCAAAAACGAAACCGTAGCAACTTGAATCATCGAAATCGGAGTTGGGATGCAAAAGTTATGAAGGTTTGAAGTATGAGGCTGAAATTCGCGTCTTAATACACCAGACCATTCCCGCGGTTTGCCCCGCGACTTTGAAGTCGCGTGGAAAGCCGCGCGGCTCCCTGTTGGGTCGGTCGGTCGGATACTGTTTCGTCCGTAACTTCTTCGTTATAGCTTCGTTTTCGCTCCGGAAAGAACCGTTGGACTCGTATTCGAATTCCCCATCCAACAAGACCATAAAATCTAGGATTTAACCCCAAAACTTATTTTTCATATTTTTCTTAAAGATCGGTTCCACACTGATTCGACATTGGACCTATCTGGAAATTACGGGTGTTACACTATATATAAAGAACAAAACCTTAAGTTTGGAAGGGAAAAAAAGGAACTAAAAGGAAAAAGAGTATACAATTGAAAAACCGATGAAATAGATTCTCAAGTTCAGGCATTAAGGTGAAGTCCGACAGAATTCGATTCTGTTTAGAGTCGTTGTATCCTGGGAAATCGACGTCCCGGTTGGGGACGAATCGGTTTTAAGGAAACCGTGTTCAACACGTGCATCGACTCAATACTACGGTTTGTTCCATATTTCTTTAATTTATTTTATAACTTAGCTTTGGTGAAACAAATTTTCCTACAATCTTAAAACCGATTCATCTTTCTTTGTTTCACCAAGCAAATAGTGGGCTTTTGTTATGGTTGGTTTTTCTACGCTTTTGTCTCTTGCAACGATGGTTGTTTTCTTAAAAAAATGTTCAAATTTTTAAAGATGTTTATAAGAGTGAGAAACTTGTAGAAATACAAGTGTGCATTTTTTTTTTGAAAAAAAAAATGTATGTCGTAAAACAAGAATATCCTTGTGAAGAGGATGATACTTAGCTTCCGAAACCCAATGTTGTGTGAGTGGTTTGGAATGAAATATGTGGTACTCGTTGATGATCGTTGCTTAAGAGTGACGAAATTTGGATAAGTAGAACCATGATTTCTACGAGATATAGTTTAAAGAATATTGTTTTTAAACGTTTGGTATCCACACGCAAGTTCGTTGAAGATGGATACTCTTGGCACTCCATATTGAGGGAGGTGCTTTAATTGTTAGGAGCATTGGTTTCTTGGACAATGAGGCATCCAAGATGAGATGTACAAATTAATTCTCAAGAACAAAAGTCCTAATATGAAGATATCAAAAAGTGAAAAGTTTGTAAACATAAACTCCATTTGATTTGAGGCCGATGGAATTTTGGGTTTTGCAATAAATAAAAATAGTGTATCTATTTTCAATCGTTAAAAAAATGAGTTTGTTAGAATGTGGTATTTTTACGTAACCAAAATTTGGACAAATATTGATTTCACTTCAATATTTATTTGACATTAAAGTAGGTTTTAATATATGTTTAATCTCAATTAATATCGTAACCGACCAATATTAAAGGTGGTTTTAATGACTAAATAAATTTTCAAGTTTGTTTCTAGTTGAGTCAAATCAAATGATAAGCCTATAGAACTTTATTCTATAGAAACCAAAGGTAGATCGCCGATTAGTATATGATAAAATGATCATAGTGGTGAATATGTTGATTCCCAAACTAAACATTGTTAGTAGAATACATAACTCAATGTTGAGATTAGAAGTGGGAAATACACCATGCTATCGGCTTGTAACTTCTAAAAGTACGCCCATGAGAAAGAAAATCAAGACATATGGAAAGGTTAAATACCTTAGAATGTGGGGGTGTCTTGACAAAGGAATGAGGATCGGTATGAAGATGGTTGAATATGTTTCTATTGGCTATTAAACCATAACAATGCTACCGATTCCATACTCAAAGAATGTTTCATTCAAATCCAATAAATTTGGATCAAATTCATCAAATAACAACTTTTAAGGATTGTTGATGAAAATAAAAGTGCCAAGCCAATGAGCAAAAGGTTGCAAACTTGTGTTATCAAGTATATGACCTAGATGAGACTCTAATACTAGCAGAGCCGGACCCCTTTGAGGGCTACTAGGGGCCATGGCCCCTGGGTTTTTTGTAGTTCCAAGTAGTAGCAGAAAAAAATTAAGTATAAAAAATAAAAACTTTTATTTGGGCCCCTCCACTCTTCAAGTCCAGTCCACTAAATATTCTAACCTAGTCCAGTCCACTAAACAGTCAAAGCATCGTGAACTCGTCAACATGCCTCAGCTCTACCTCTCGGCTCCCTGTCTCTTAGTGACTCTCGCTTAGTCACCCCCACAGACCACAATCGATTCCATCTCCGTCGTGAGCAGAAGCTGAGAAGCAGCAAGCAACGAGCAGCAGTGCAGTGAAAGGCTGCTAATTTATGAAAGCCTGAAACCGAATTTGTAATCTGTTGGGAGTAGCAACAACAGTATTCAATGGAAGAGGAAGAGAAACAGCAACAACCAAATCAGGTTTTCTTCCAACAGCCCCTAAATCACATGTTTTCTTTCATTCTATTCAAGTTTTTAATTTTAAAGTGTCATTGCTCTTAATCTCATTACTTGTTTGAGTTTGAAATTGTTTGATTAGTTAGGTTTAAGTTTTAACTTTATTTGAAATTGTTTAAAGTGCAATGAAGCTTACTTGTTTGATGCGTTTATATCAATCTACAAGATACAATATGCAAAAAATCGAAAAAAATGCCTCAAAAATCAACCAAAAAACCCAAAAGACCTCTTGAAATGTACCAAAAAAACTGAAAAAATTCGTCAAAAGTAACCAAAAAACCTTGAAAAATCTCTCAAAATCAACAAAAAAAACTTAAAGAAATCCCTCAAAATTAAATTCCGTGTAAAACACAAAGGGCAAATTTGCGGGCCTTGGAAACAAATTATACTCGTTTATAGGATACATTATATAAAAATTAGGTTCGGCCCCCTTGGTCATAAAGCTTGTGTTCCGCCCCTGAATACTAGGGTATCAAAAGTTTGACCAAGTCATGATCGAGTGTGATTATATAACTATCGTTGAAGATGGCTAAGGGAATGGAAAGTGAAATAGAACAACTAGGATCCTAGAAATTGGATGCCTAAGGTTGTCAATTATAAAGAGTTGACACAAGCACATTGGTAGTGACAAGAATCCTCATGTATGGTGCATTGACAATTACATCTGGCCAATGTTATTGTGAATACACCAATACATGTATGTGTACTTGATACATTGACTAGTGCAAAATAAATGTTAAATACATTATGTGGTGACTATGGTATAGCCTCCATCTCTATCAATGATGGAAAAAAAACGTTACTCGATGATGATGTTTATACTTAAAAATCATTCGAGTCATGAGATATGTAAGGCAAACTTGTGAATACTATTTGTCTTTTTTTTGTATATCTTGTAATGATGAAAGGTTAGCGATTCATACCAGATATCAGATTATAATGACTCCAAGCAACCGGTTGGTTTGTGATCACACTTGGAAGAACAATATAATCTAGAAATCCTAAAACACATGATTAGCTATAGAGTCTAAGCTTATACCTATTATGGGAAAGTATGAAGAAGAATCTGAATCGCTAGATTATAAGAGGATGTAACCTCGTACGACTAATACTCTCAACTAAGGTTATCTTTGTTGACTAAGTTAAGTCAAAGGATACATTGCGGATCCGCTAACAAAATTATGAAAATGGAGAGCTGATGAATAAGTCGTCTAAAGGATATGTGACTGAAGCCCATGGAAATGTTTGTGCGAAGGAAACCCAACCTAGCTGACTAGAGATCCCAAGATCTAGGTTCAACGGGACAACCTAATTGTACGAACTAAGTCAGATCACTGTGGGGGTAACCCCTGTCCATTCCTTTCATAAACAGAGAGTGGTATCAGGTTAAGCATTTGGCTTTTAATGATCAAAGTGAGATCACCTATGTGAGAAGAAGTGGGGTCGCTTCTAAGGGAATTATGAGGGCTTAATTCCTAACAATTCTCGCAGAACCAGGCAGGTGTTTATGACCATAACGAACACACCAATGCGGACTTTACTATGGCAGGAAGAATCTTGTGTGAAGTGTGTTAACGTTTACATAAACGGCGGAACAGTTCAAGGACATCGCGTCTACTGATCTGCTAGTAGACTAGATATACTTCATAAGGGATGGTTCAAAGGCTAACGCCTACCTATCCTTTGCAAGATTCAGACGTTGAACTTGAGTACCTTGATTTATGAGATGTCTGTAATAATTTCCATTCATGTGGGGGATTGTTGGAAAATTAATATACTACCTAATTTGAATTAAATGGAAATTTATGGACAAGGTTTTTTAACCTACCATTTGCTTCGGTTACAATCAATGAATTATGTTACATTATGGTGGTCTTTAACCTTCCGTGGGTTACAAACGTGTTCTATATATAAAGAACAAAACCTTGAGTTTGGAAGAGAAAAAAAAAGAACTAAAAGGGAAAAGAGTATACAATTGAAAAACCGATGAAATAGATTCTCAAGTTCATGCATTAAGGTGAAGTCCGGCAGAATTCGATTCTGTTTAGAGTCGTTGTACCTGGGAAATCGATGTCTCGGTTGGGGACGAATCGGTTTTAAGGAAACCGAGTTCAACACGGGCCTCGACTCAATACTACGGTTTGTTCCATATTTCTTTAATTTATTTTAACTTAGCTTTGGTGAAACAAATTTTCCTACATAAGGTATTTTTACCAAACCAAGTATATATTCATCCAAAGATAATATGTTGATATTCAAACTGAAAAGAAGATTGTTTTCTATTTGGCTTGGTTTTGCCATGAAAATCATTAAAGCTCTAAGTATGGCAATTCTGAATGCATGTGCTAATCAATATTCTCGCTTACATTTTTACAAAATCTACAGTCCGTCGCATTGTACGGGTATACAACTAGACCCATTTGTTCATGTAAGTTTTATATGCAGGAGATATGTTCACGTATGCTTGCTTTCTTATGCCTTATGGAAAATCCATATTTGTTGTACTATTTATAAAGTATACTTCATGATTTTTTATTTCTCACTTTAAAGTTTGTAACGGTGTACATTTTGATATATTGCTTAACCGTGATTACACTGAATAACCCAGGTTTCAATTTCTAAAGTATGGTTCATTTTGTTGTATATATTATTAGGTGGCAAATTTTGAGTACATTGAGGAGGCAGAATCGAGAGTGGAAGAGGAAGTACAAGAGTTGCAACAAACAATCCAGAAAAGCAAGTTATTTGGTAGAGTTGCTAAAAAATAGATATGGAAAATTCATATTTGTTTGTACTATTTACATCAACTCCTCTTCTAAAACATATGTTGATTTAAATGTATACAAAGATGATTCATGGATACCATAGAATACAATAGATAAACATAGCTTTTGAAATATTGAATCTAGATTAAAATCATGTCATGTACCCGATCAACGGACAGGTATAATAGTACTAGTTCTTAAAACTGCATCTAAATTAAGAGGTTTTTGCTTTTATATTTAGTAAATCAAAATTAAATAATAAAACTATCATTTGAAACCAACTGATAGTTTTATCTGAGAGCCCTATACCTTATACGAGAGTTCTACCATTTCTTTTCAATCTTTTAACAATCGAAATATTTTTCTTTGATTTCTATCTGATTTCGATCTTCAGATCCAACATTGGTTCAATTGATAGGAACATATGTTTAAAAGACATTTTCCACTTATATCAATATTCATATCTATATATTGTTTTAGTAGAATACAAAAATAATCATATAAAATTATTAAAAGAACCTTATATATCTCCAAGTAATTGAAAAGAAAGAGTTTATTGCAAATCATATCTAGAGATCTTACATACAAGATGACCCCCTTTTGTGGTAAAACAATTAAAGGATGTTTTGCACTTTCCGAAGTTAAAAATCTCTTAATCCATGGCATTAACTGTGCACCACTTCACCAAGTGTATCAACAATTAACAGAAAACCACAAACATTTTCTACCTGTCTGCTTTATAAAACGCTTAGCAAAGGTCTAAATATATTTTTTTAATCATCCAAGTAAAACTTTAATCAAGTAATCATGTTCATATGGTAACCAAACTAAAATAAACCATTATAGATTTTTAAGACCCTCCTTTTGTTAGTTGTTAAATACGAGGATAAGAATTTCAAATGACATAAATATCTTGGGAGATTTAGGATAATTATAATTAGAGGTGGGTTCTTACGAGTTTAAGAAAACAAGAAAACAACCGTCATGTACAAAATCATATATGATTAACGTACAAAATCATATATGATTACGCGACTTTTCCCGTCACTTTTAGTCGCGGCCAAAGTTGTGTGTCCAGTTTTTGCAGTTTATGTAAAATCACATTTGATTTTGCACATGATTTTCTATTTTCTTGTTTTCTTAAATAGTTAGCTTTATCATTTGAACCTTCTTCATTATAATTATAATGTATATGTTTAATTTACGGCATTGATGCATGGTGAAGTTACTTTCATAGTATATGATTGATGTGTTCGAATATATATATATATATTAGCATATTTTTTCATCTCCACCAATCACGTAACTTCTTTTTTTATATCCATAACTTCTTTTTTTATATCCATAAGGGTATTTTAGGGCTCCACCGGAAAATATAGATTCATGAAGCCAAATTATATATTCAGAAGCCAAATTATCAGATTATCAGATTCATGAAGCTAGATTGAGTTTGTAGGGGGTTGTACAATCCATTTGGTTTGTATTTGATACCCAGCCTATATATATATATATATACATATATGAGCTTAATCAAATGAGAACTATTAAAATTGTAGTAAGTGTGAGATCCAACTACAACCACATATTTCATTGAATAATTGAATTCTTTAATTAATAAATATATTCCATAATTATATATAAGAGGGTACTCTAGTAATTTTATTTTATATAGTGCCAACTCATCACATTCTTATGGCATGATCCGTTTTACTAAAATACCAATCCTTTCATCATCATCCATGTTTTTGAATTTCAAATCTTTTATTTAATATGATCGAGAGATTCTACACGAGATATACTTCCGATTTCCTTACAACAATAACATTCCCACTTTGTGTCTATGTATGGTCTGGAAAGAAGCAGAAAAAGAGTAGTGTTTGCTACCCTATGCGAGCGAGCTAACAACTATAGATATCTCATATTGTGGCGACATTACTGCTAACGAACACAGCAAACTGAACGTCAAGGTGGACACGGAGATTCAACTCGTTGAGGATTCCAACAAGTTCGACATTGGGGTCTGAGGTGTCAATCGGGGTTGTGAAGCGGTCAAATTTTTTTTATTTTTAGCCGACAACAGCGAAGAGATCTGTCGCGAAGCAGGTCTTTGGTATCAATCGAGGTTGTTTTGTTTTCCGAGCTTTTTTTCACTTTTCGATGGGCTTTTTCTAGGTTTAAAGATTGGTTTGTCGTGTGTTTTGTTTAGATTTGTTCCAGATCTGGTTGGTTTTCAGCCCATTGGTAGTGGGTATCACAGTGATATCATAGTGGGTCTTGTATGTATTTTGGGTATCACATTGTATTTTAGGTATCACATTGTATTGGGTATCACACTGGGTTTTATATGTATTTTGTATTACAATGGGTATCACAATATATTTTGTATCACGGTGGGTATCATAATGTATTTGTATCACCAAGGGTATCACATTGTTTTTTGCCGGATTAGGTTCACCGGAGGCCGGAGAGAGGAGAGAGGAGAGAGGAAAAAATTAAAATACCTAACATGCCCTTTAATTAAAATTTTAAATCAAAACTACCAAATTTAATAATTTCCTAAATTATTCTTTGATTTGTAGTTGAGATTGGATCTCACAGTTACCACAAACAACTTAGTTCTCCCTTGAATGGCCCCATATATATATATATATATATATATATATATATATATATATATATATATATATATATATATATATATATATATATATATCCTTAGGTTCATTTGAGAAGTGCTAAATATATGAGCAGTAGAGAAGTAATCTTGGCCATTTATTCGGTGAAGATCGGATTTTTATTGATCAAAAGTTGCGGCTTTGACTGGTCAAAAGTTGCGGCTGTTCCAAAAATAGAATGGCAGTTTCGTAACTTTTACAAAAACACGGCACAAGTTCATTTATAAACCTGTGTGATTCACATGAATTATCTGTTCATATATGAACCCATGTAATTCACATATGAAATCTTTTTAACTAATTCATATATGAACCTTTGTGATTCATATATGAACCTTTGTGTTTCATATATGAAACTAATTAACTGTAGGTTCATATATGAATCAGTTGAACCAATTAACTGATTCATATATGAACTTTTTTTAACTAATTCTTATGTGAACTAATTAACTGATTCATATATGGACACAAAGGTTTATATATGAATTAGTTAAAAAGAGTTCATATGTGAATTACAAAGGTTCATATATGAACGTATAGTTCATATGTGAATCACACAGATTCATATATGAACTCGTCCCACGTGTTTTTACGAGACTACCCATCTATCTTGTGCAGACCACACGCAGACCACGCGAGAAATTATCCGCTGCTTCTCGGTCAAAGATGCCGATGTTCACCGAATGAATGGCTAAGATCACTTCTTTACTTCTCATATATTTAGCACTTCTCAAATGAACCTCTCCCTATATATATATATATATATATATGGAATGATCTTTTGCAACACATGTAAAGGTGGCAACCCTTGCAACCCCCCTAATCACCGTTAGATCATATATTAGACACTAAACTTTTTTTTAATTTTAATTAACGTGAGGGCTGTATCGACTTTTTGTTTTTAGTGGGTAATTAATGATTTTATTAATCATTCGGTTATCAAATAGAATCCTGGATTTGTAGGTTATAATCATTTAATAATAGGTAGTTATTTTAGACAATTATCTGATTGCATTCAATTTTCGTCATCTAAATTGTTTTTATGCTGATCTTCTTGATTTCAGCAAATATTTAAGGGTTTTAAGGTTTTATTCATTGAGTTGCACGAAAATCATTGATTACATTTTTTTGCATTATTTCTTTTCGATGGCAAAAAATGTTGATGCAAAATCTAACAGTTCATTTGTTTCCGAGCAAGAATCATTGTTTGTCGATGAATCGAAGGGCAACGATGATTTGGTCCCTAGAGCGGATACGGTGGTGACAGCGCATCATACACATGATGCAATATTCGCATTTGGTTCATCGTTGGTGAAGTTTGTTGATGTTACAGATCCGAACTACGTCCCCACGAACCAAACTGGGTTTGAAGGATTTGAAATTCCGTTTGATCCGATCGTTGAAAAAGGTATTCCATAGCATAAATCAATGTAATCACTGTTATTTTATGTATGTTGTTGACTTTTATGAAAAGATTGCACATGCAGTGTTTTTAATAATCATGTGGGCGGTGAAAAGATTGCTCTAATTCTTTGCTGCTGATATGCATTGTTTATTTAATGCATAAAGTTGGTCATCTCTAATGGTGGTAAAAGTGTTGAGTGCGTGTCAGGAATGGACCACTCAGAACACGTCAACTTAACTGATATGGGAATCAACTCGGAACATTTAAGTCCTTTTTAACAAAGGAATTTGTTCATCCATCTAAAGTGTCTTTTTCTTATCTTTTGAGTTAGATTATTTTATTTTATCCCAACATTTGAGTCCATTTTATTTACTTACTTTCACCCTTTGTTTCATGGAGCTAAGTTTGTGATTTACATGTCTTTTACTTAAAAAGGAAGGTTAATTGTGAATTTTGATTATATGCAACCACTGACCATTGCTGTAGCATTGGAGATTTGCATTGGATTGAAGAAAGATGATGGAGAGAACTTTTGGAGGTCAACTTAGTCATTTTGTCCATCCATCTTACAAGAGGAGTGCAGATCAAATGCTTTGTCTAAATTCAGCATTTAGTTAACTTGTAGTAGTTTCCATATAGGGATGTGTGTGCCATCATTATTGTACTTTTGAATAGTGTAGTGGGTATTTCCTTTTATGTATTTACAAGTTACCTTTCCTTCTAGTTAGTATAAATAGGGAGGTAACTCTTCTTGTTTGGTAGATCTTTTGGATCAGTTCTCAAACTGATCTGAAACACTCTTATCTTTAATTTTATGCAACTTTAATTTATGTTCTTCATCTTGTTCATGTTATTATTCTTAATTATGAGTTGCTGCAGCATTGTTGCACTAACTTATTGTCTTTTAATTCTTGCACTATAATTTCTTGCCATTTATATTTCTGTCTTTAATTTCTGTAATCTCCATTTCTTGTCATTTACTTTCGAGTATGAGTAGCTAGTTTCATAACTTGGATGTGAGATTAAAGGGCGAGGTTTTAAACACAATGAAAGGTGGACATTGTTTCTCAATAATGATGTTCCGCCATTTCAGTTAAGTTTTATAAAAGATCAAGTTTACTCCATGACGTTTTGATCACTTTGAAAGTGTTAAAGTGCCATGGCGTCAGGAATGAGCCATTGATATGCACGTCAATCTGAATGACAAAGGAAGTAAGACTTGGAAGAGCTACTGACAAAGGAATTTGTCATCTCTGTCTTTTCTGGGTTGATTTTGCCCGATAAGTTGGTCATCTCTAATGGTGGTAAAAGTGTATGTAACACCCACAATTTTGGGACGAGCAACTAACTTTAATTTCAATAAAATAGCCAAAAGTAGATAAAATCATTTCTACAATTCATTCCCGAAACTACCTCAGAATTTGAACATTATAATATCCACAACTAAACTTACGACGGGCGTTACTTAATACAACACAAGTTGCTAGTCCCAATTAAATGCGGAAGATTCACTTAATCCAAATCATCTCCCGTGCACTCTACTAGCACTCGCCACTTCACAGTGTAGTTAAAGCTACTCCCAACCTGAGCCTGTTGCACATGCCGACAAATAAAAAGGGTTAGGCTTACGCCTAGTGAGTTCAAGCATTTTATCATGACTATATAAAAAAACATAAATCAAATGAGTAATAGTTTAGTCATGATTTTAAAAGAGTTTACTTTAATTGCAAATCATCCATTTTCCGACTCACTCAAATATGTGAATAAGTTTAGTTTAGGTAAAACCTTCAAATACGGTTGACAAAACATACTCAACTCGTAGAACATGGAAACCATCCGTTAAATATAACTCTTTATTAAAACACAATACGAAACGATACTAATGAGACCGTAAAATGTAATAAAGATCAAATACCATAAACGGGAAGACCCGTATCCGTTGAAGGTGGAGGTAACACAAATACCCAAAACATCATACACGCATGAGATATAAACCACAACTTACGTACCATGGAAAACAATCCATATAAATATAACACGTCACCGAAAACATAAGTAGTAACAAATACCCAAAACAACACCTTTCGGTGACGGGGGAGACCCGTATACATCGCACGTGACGGAACACCAAAGTGGGTCACTTACTATGTAATAAAAACACCCACGTGGATTACTCTCGTAAAACTGAGCTCAATCACTCCAGATCTATTGCTCACGAGACTAGGATGCCCCCAACTTCAACCACTCCAGGTCTATACATTGGGTCACCAAATCCACAACAGCACATTAGGGATTACACCTTACTGCCCATGAGACGACGCCCGACCATCTAGGTCCACGCCTTACTTATCATGGATCCCGATGCCTATCCCGTGTTAAGCACATATATGGAATTACACCTTACTGCCCATGAGACGACGCCCGACCATCTAAGTCCACGCCTTACTTATCATGGAACCCGATGCCTATTCCGTGCTACAGAGTAACCTAACGTCTCGTAAAACTGAGCTCAACCAATCCCGACCTCTTGCCCGCGAGACTAAGGGGAAACTTAAATGCCTATGGATCCATGGCTAACAAGGTCTAAAATATTACACGACCCCAAACATATAAACAAATGCATTTCAAAACATGCAATTCCTAATAACGTAAATCATGATCGAAACTCAACTTTGAGCTATCAAAATAGACAAATGTCCCTAAGACTTAATAAACCCCAATACCGGGCCACAAGTTCAACTAACTCAAAAGATAGTTCATAAAAGCCGTAAAACGACATTAAATATAACAACACACACCGGTTGCTAGTAAATACTTCAAATCCATGAAAACCCGAAATAAAACCTTGGATCGGGAAAACCCTCCTTTCCAAAGGACTCACACCTTTACATTTTCAAAACATCTTATGATGTGTTATATGCATATTTCCAATATGTCCACAAAATACATTTTCATACAAATAGACTCCATTTATTACATAAATCAATAACCCATTTTCATATAGGATTTATCTATCGCATTTTTCCAAAATATCCAAAAATAGTGTTTTACAATATTTACCACAATTAACACCTCAAAGGTAAAATTCACCAAATAACTTAACATTGATAATTTTCAGGTAAAACACATAATTGCTTGGAAAAATAACATTTTGGCATGTACAAACTTTTCGCAAAGTAACTTGAACTCACCTTAGCTAGATTTAGCTAAATCTAGAGTTCTCCAAACGTAAGCTCCTTTGAAGAAGATTGTATCCTCAAGCCACAATCTCTAAAACCTAAATTCATGAATTTCCACCCATCAAAACCAAAGTCTAGCCATAAGGAATCATCATCTATCCATAACATACCAAAACACCCATTATAACAAAACCCTAACTTCATATTCAAAGAGGAGAGGAGATTACCTTAACCATACTTGAATCCACCAACCCAAAACGTCTCTACAACCTCCAAGATGCTCCACCACTCCTAATCTTCAAATAGAGTGGGAAGGGTTGGGTAAAAAACCCTAGAAATCAGTGGAGAAGATAAAGTGGGGGTTTCCTTTTGAAGGGTTAAGGTTTCCATTCCATGGTGGGTGTTTGATTTGGGGAAGAAGATGAAGAAACCACTTGAAACATCAAATCTTGGGGTTCAAAAGCTCAAAATCGGCTTTGGATGCTTAGGGTTTCGAGTTGAGAGAAGAATGGATGAAATGGGAGAAGTGAGAAGGGATTTAGGGTGAGAAATGGTTTTAATCGGATTCCATCTCCCCGACCGCGACAATGCCACCGCGACAATGACATGGTCATTGTCGCGACCCGCGTACCACATTCTGTTTGATTGCTCAGATCGGCCCCCACCGCGACAATGCCACTGCGACAATGACATGGTCATTGTCGCTGGTCATTGTCGCGACCTGCGTATCAAGCCTCGAAACTCGACTTTTTCAATGCCAAAACTCCCGATACTCTTAGAGACTTTACGTAATGTCCTCCAAACATAAATCCCACCATTTTCAAGATGCAAAACATTTGGGTGATATTTACTTACCGAAAATACGGGTGTTACAATCCTTCCAACCTTAGAATGATTTCGTCCTCGAAATCTACATCCTTTACAACCCAAGGCTAACCGACTCAACGGCGACTATAATTTATCAGTTCCTAACTGGAATCTAAATTTCCTCCACACAGTCTATAAAGACAATTCCTCGAACGATTGTTTATCCACAAAGCCCCCTTCACGTACACTGTACTTATGTCCGGAAGAACACTCCAATCACTGGAATAACTCCTAGTCAGACAACTTCGGTTGTCTCCCAACCTTAGATGTTCCATACATCTCGATTTCAGTTTCAAGTTCTAACCACTCCAAGGTTGTTCACTAACGAATCCAACATCATCCTTAATTCCGATCATTCCTACCATTAACCGTCGATTAACTCCAACGAGTTCTAATAGACTCCAAAATCCACCTCAACATTAACCATCGACCGACAGGTTCATTAACCACACACGAAGGTTATTTCACCAAAACCGCTCGTCACAATTGAGCATCTTAAGGTTACTACTACCATTACCAATATTTCATTTAAAATTGGCTACAATCCCCCGATTACACCAATGTTTTCCGACCTCAAGCCCACAGGGTTGAAACCTAATTATATCACCAAGCTTTGAACTCTAACAGGACTCCACATACGAGTTCCGCTTACCGAGTGTTTCCACGAAACTAAAGTTGTCAACAAAACGGTTATACCAACCTCAACATGCGATACCGCAAGTCTAACCCTCCAATTACCACCAACACATTGACTTTGCTACCAATATCATCCGGCCTATAATACCAACACGCGTGGAATACCCAACCTTCCACCGTTGAAGTGCTACACGCACTTACCCTTAACTGGGTTACTTACCCTTTCCAAGGTCCTAACGAGTTCACGGTTTTCAAGTGCGTTACTCAATAAATATGCCAATTAATCAAAACCATTCACAAAATTTCAGCGTAAAGATTTTTATATCAAATAAATCGTACGCACGGAAAACTACTGTCATTAATTCGGTAGTTACGTAAAAATGGACACACTCGTCCCACATATGAAAATCGTGTTGAAAATTATTTCATTGCAGTTCAGTTTACCCACAAAACGCAGAAACGTAAATAAACAACTTCTTTAAAATGAACCGCCACTGTTCTAGTATGGATTGACTCATGACATGCACGTAAAGTAACTGCTCGACCTTAAACATGGTGCAACAAAAAGGTGTGCACATATTTCAAAAGAAGTCCCAAACGACATTTGACTCCAAAATTTCCTTTCTAGCCATAAGATGGCATGGAACAAGGTTCACCAACAAAATTTTGCGCGCGTCAGTTTGTTTTACAAAACGATGAAACGGTTTCATAAATACACTTTGGTCAAAACATGTAACATCCCAGGTCAACCGTACCAGACATTGTCCGCTTTGTCCGCACACCTGGACTCACGGTTTTAAAACACGTCTGATAGAGGAGGTATCAAGTCCCTTATAAGGCAACCTTTGTTCCCCTCCCCAACCAATGTGGGATCTTACAATCCACCCCCCTTGGGAGCCCAGCGTCCTCGCTGGCACACCAGTCCGGTTCCCAACTCTGATACCATCTGTAACATCCCAGGCCAACCGTACCAGATATTGTCCGCTTTGTCCGCACACCTGGACTCACGGTTTTAAAACGCGTCTGATAGAGGAGGTATCAAGTCCCTTATAAGGCAACCTTTGTTCCCTTCCCCAACCAATGTGGGATCTTACAAGTAAAGCCCGTATCCCGGTATGTAAATTCTTTTTATTAATTTTTTTTAAAGTTTTAGTTAACATGGTTTCCATTAACGGGGTTACACGATTTGGACCAAATTGTTAAATATGTAAAAACGTTTATTAGTTTGCGAGAAAAGGTTTGTTGAGGGACCAATGTTGTTAAAGGGCCAAAAGTGGTGTGTTTCGGCCCATGCATTTCCAAACCGAGCCCATGATTTTTGTTTGGTGTGTTTCGGTTTCTTGAGTAGCAAACAACAAAGGAATAGGAAAAGAATGAAACCCTAAGTCACCCTTCCCTCCCCTTGTTGTGTTCGGCCGAGAGAGAAAGGGAGAGAGAGTGGGAGCGCCGGCGAGGGTAGAGAGAGAGAGTTCGCCGAAGAGAGAGAGAGACGCCGTCGTTTGCTGCCGGAAAAGAGGAGGAAGAAGGGTTCGTCGAGGTAAGTTTGTTTTCTTCTCGTTGTTGTCGTTTGCCTAAAAACTGCCGTGAACCGCCATCACCACCGCCGCAGCCACGGCTGCCGACGGTGGGGCCGCCGCTGCACGCCGCCGTGGTGGCGGCAGAGGGGTGGGTGCAGGTGCGTGCAGGTGTGCGGGTGTGTGCGGGGGTGTGGTTGCGGGTGAGTCGGGGTGGATGATGTTGGGAGGTTCCGCCGGAAGGTGTTACCGTAACCACCGCCGCCAACCACCACCACCGCCGGAGGCGGCAGTGGGTAGTGCACGTTTGTTGTCCAGCTTAGTATAGCCCTGTTCCAGTAAGTTTTTGGGCTTTCCGGGTCTGGTTGGATTAAGCCATGACTTAATGAGTTAATTAGCTATAGTTGTCATTTCATGTGAATTACATAGTTTCTGCCACTGTTTTGTGAAAGCCATAACGTTTTCTAGGAACATCGTATTGGGGTGAAATCAGTGCCAAAATCTCCCATTCTGAGTCTAGTAAGTTTCATATGTTTTACGGAAAAACCAGTTCGGACCATAGCTAGTGTCAAATTGTCGTTTTGTACTGAAAGGTCCTGGTTTTCGCTGTTCTGCAAGTCGGTTTTGTAAAATCCATATTAAATTGTAGAAAAATCGTTAGAGCGCGTGCGATATGTCCTTGGAACCCTAAGATATGGGACTTTGTGATTATGGAATAATATTTCTGGATTTATCAGTTTATAAGGGGTTAAACAGGTCCCGAACAGACCTGTGTTTTTAGAGTAAAAGCTGGATTATGTAATTTATGATTTAGTAGTCGTGGTTTTGGGTTGGGGCTTCACTTTGACTTTTGTTAACACTTATTTAGGTGGAAAAAGGTGAGTTGGTGTTGGCGGGCTCGTATTGCTGTTTGTGGATATCTGCGTTGCTTATCGAGGTGAGTTCTCTCACTGTGTAGGATAGGGGTTATACGTGCATTACTGTAGCTCGTGTGTGCTAGCTAATTTTGTTGTGTGTGGTACTAGTCTGTGTAGTGTCTAGTATGGACCTTGGGTGTCGTATAAAACTCGGGGAGACCGAGGACTCGGGGAGACCGAGGAATACGTATACGGGTGTCGTAAAACTCGGGGAGACCGAGGAATACGTATACGGGTGTCGTAAAACTCGGGGAGACCGAGAAATACGTATACGGGTGTCGTACAACTCGGGGAGACCGAGGAATACGTACATGGTGTTGAATGAGATCGGGGAGACCGATAGTTATATATGTACAGTTGTTGTTGCATGAGTTTGCCTGTTTAGGATATGTTCTTGAACTGGCATGTGTGGATTAATTGTAATTATCTGTGGTTAGGGGTAGTGTTCATATGATTGCTACCCTATGTTGGTGTTTGAATTCACTAAGCTTCGTGCTTACTCTTTCCCTACAAATTACTGTTTCAGGTGCGAGTGGCAGCAAGGCGTGACGGTACACACTGGCGCGTTGAGAAGATCTTTGTTATTATTTATTATGAGATCTAAGTTTAGAATTATTACATTTTCCGCTGTGTTAGTTTGGATTGGTTGTTTAACTTAACGGTTTTTGGTGAAACGTTTATTTGAGTCTAAACATTTATGGTTTTATTTAATAAAATGGTATTTTTAAAAGTTAAAATTTACTGTAATTTTTGGGACGTTACAACTTGGTATCAGAGCACAGCTTGAGTGAATCAAACGCATCTCGGTGTGTTTGATCTCAAGTTGCGGCTATGAAATTGTTCTCTTAAAATTTTTGGAAAATAAAAGAAAGGAAAACCCGTTTGGGAAACGGTGATCGAGGGCGCAGTGTGTACAGTCAGCCGGAGCCAAAGGGAAAGGTACAGTACTTAGTGTATTTATCGCTTTCTAGATCATAGGGTATGCATGCTAGATTGCCTATGTGGTTTACACTGTACTGTATGATGATTGCTTGCTAGTGGGAATTAATGCTAGTTATAATAGGTTGTTAAGCGAAGGCCCTATAGGTTGTATGCAGTAAGAATCACATAGCCTTAGAATATTTGATTTAGTTCTATTGCGCAGCTCTTGTTTGAGTCCAGCCGTTCTAGGATAGAATCATGTATTCGAATGTCTATTTGATTCACGCTGCATGCGACTGGGTATTCGCGAGGCAACTCGTTATGGCTAATAGGGATTCCGTTGTAGCAAGGGTAGTGGAATGAGATGAAATTCCTAGTGAGCTGGGAAGAGTGTTTACATATGAGTATGTATGCTAGATTGCTTTCTAGAACATAGGAGTATGTATGCTAGATTGCTTGGTGCTTATTACACTGTACTGCATGTTTGTTGCTTGCTAATAAGAGTTTATGCTAGCCTTGATAGGTTGTTAAGTGAATGCACTATAGGTTGTATGCGGTAGGAACCGAATAGCCTTAGAATGTCAGATTTAGTTCTATTGCGTAGCTCTTGTTTGAGTCCAACCGTTGTACGATAGAATCTTATATTCGAATGTCTATCTGGTTTTACACTGTGTGCGACTGTGCATTCGCGAGGCGACTCGTCATGACTAGTGGGGATTTCGTCATAGCAAGGGTAGTGGAGTTGGGTGGAATTCCTAGGGAGTTAGGAAGAGTGTGTACATATGCCGGTGCGGGCATATGTGTATAGTTTTCGGCAAGGAACTACTTGGGCACTTCGGGACGGGACTCGAAACGAGTGAGGATAGGTGTGGAAGGTAGTAGTAGAGCTCCTACTATCTGAAGCACAGGATCCGTGATCGAGTCGGGGAAAGTCACGAGGAATCCAAGGAGTTGAGCGTGAGCGTTGTTAGTGTGAGTTATTATGTGCTAATAACTCCTTGTAATATCTACCCAGAATAGCCATCACAAGGAGGAACAACAATAGTGAACCTACTAGTACAGGTGTGTACTTGATTTGCTTGAGGAGATGATCGTTGGGGTAGTGATGAAGGTTCTAAACTAGTAGTCGTTGGAATAGAAGGACGATTCTAGTATTAATCCCTTGGAGTGACGATAAGGATGAGGTTTGTTTTAAGTAGGCCATTTCGGGTCAAGATTGATGATTGTACTAGAATCATGGGCTTATGGAGCCGACTTTGAATTGAGGAAAAACCGTAAGGATTATTGGACGTAATTTCCCAACTTGCCTAAGAGGTGTAAATGTCCGGATGACGATAGTGGACCGGAGAGATTTGGAGGGGTAGGAGTCGAGACGTCGAATGCCGACTGAGTCATGCACAAAGTTTATTTTGAAAATAAATTGCACTAACTAATTCTTGTGTATCCAATCCTTTTATGGATTGTGTTTTGGAATTTTGGGAAATGTTCAGCACACACGAAATCTCGAATTATGGTTTTGAAAGTAGATGAAATCGTTTTATCACGGGAGTTGCAAACTTTGTTAGAATTTGTTTCATTTCGTAATTTTCCAACGGTTCTTTCGGGTAAGATGATATCCGTGTTTTGTGGTGTTTAAAATGTTGGGCAAGTGACTACGGCTTGTGACTTTAACATTGGAACTCCTCCACATATGTTAGAGTTTAGACGGAAAGTTACATTCCACGATGTCTGTATAAAACTATTTGAGTGATTTGGGTAAAATGAGTTTTGTTTACGGCATGTTGAGTCGTGTGGGTTTAATTTCACGAGGTGCATATCTTATTTGTTTATGTGACCATTTGGGGAAATCTTGGAAATCAATTTAAAGAACCCCACCTTTTGAGATTTTATGAGGTTTTAGTCGATATTTTCAAATGATGGAAACGGATTGGTTTCTATCTTTAAGTTTGAAACTTACACGAGACAGTTGTGTTTTAACAAAAATATAATTGTAAACCGTTTCATCGTTTTGTATGACTAGCCGACGCGCGTAAAAATTTGTTGGTGAACCCTGTGCCACGACATTTTATGTTTAAAAAGAGAAATTTTGGGGTCAAATGTCGTGGAACTGATTTTGAAATTATGTGCACACTTTTGTCGCAACCGGTGTAAGGTCGAGCGGTTACTTTAAGTACATGTCATGAGTCAATCCATAATAGAACCGTGACGGTTCATTTTTAAAGAAATTATTCATTACGCTTTGTGTTTTGTAAGTAAACTGTACGGCAATTGAGTGATTTTCAACATGATTTTTTTACTATGTGAGACGAGCGTGTCCATTTTTGCGTAACTACCGACCTGGTAATAGTAGTTTTATTGCATACGATCTTTTTGAGATGAAAAATCTTGACGTTGAAAATATTTTGTAAATGATTTTGTAAACCATTTGGGAAATGCGCTTTTAAGTGTTATGTGTCATTTTGAGAATTTTAAGGGTGCGAGTCCTTTTGGAAAAACCCTTTTGTTTAACCCGTGTTGAGTTTGGAACTAATGTTGATTTTAGAGTATTGCTTGCTTGAACTTTATTTAAACGCGTTTTTGACTGACTTATGGGTCTAGCAAGCGTGGAGCATTTTGCTCGGTTTTGACTTTGAGATAGTCATGGGTCAATTGCACGGTTTTAATGACTCGATGTGGAGTCTTGTTGATGGGTTGTTTTGTTGCACAGTTTTGCATTTATTGCACGTTGAATATTTTCATGTTTGGGTGAGTAAGTCATTCCGAGATAGGCATGTTGTTGGTAGACTGTTTTGCATTTGGACCCTTGGTCACGTTAGTCAGTCGTTGGTAATGGTCGGTTGGGTATCTCGGGGTGGGACCCCGGTATTCATGTGTTATGACCTTGACTTTCCCGTAGACACTGGGAGGATATAGTCTTGGGCACTTACCTGGGAGGTAGTTCCGATGTGTCGGGCCTTGAGACGTACCTGGGAGGTAGACGTTAAGGTGTATCTTGATACGATGTAACTAGGCTTCGTAGAGCGAGTGTGGAGGATAAGTAGACGGTGGAAAGTTGGGTATTCCACGCGTGTTAGTACTGTAGGCCGAATAGTATCGGTTAAGGGAATGATGCCCTTTGTAATTAAGAGCATAAATGCGCAGTAACCTTTTGAGGTAAGTAGTATATTTAGGTGTCGACTTTTGGGCTTGAGGCCAAACACCTTTAGTGTAAGCGGAGATTTGTAGCCGATTTTAAGGAAATTATGTTGATGGTAGTAGTAACCCTGAGATGTTTGCTTGTGGTGAATGGTTATGGTGGAATGACCTTCGTGAGTGATTTTAAATTTACTGGTTTGACGATTCGCGTGAAATAAATTTTGGGAGTCTTTTAGAACTCGTGGAAGTTAATCGACAGTAGTGGTGGGAATGATCGGATTCGAATATCCTGTAGGGTATATTGGAGAGCACCTTTAGAATGGTTAGAGCTTGAAATTGAATCGGGATGTATAGAACATCTAAGGTTGGGAGACAACCGAAGTCGTTTGGCTAGGAATGAATCCAGTTGTTGGAGTGTTCTTCCGATCATAATTTCAGTGTCCTTGAAGGAGTATTGTTAGTAAGAAAAGTATTCGAGAAATTCTAGACGGGGTGAGAAATTTAGATTCTAGTTGAGGAAAGTCTAGTGGCAGCACCGAAGGGGTTCGAGTGGACGTGGGAACCCGAAGCGGAGATGCGCGAGAACTATTCCGAGTTATTCTCCGGTCTAGACTTCGAGGACGAAGTCTAATCCAAGTGGGGGAGAGTTGTAAAGCCCGTATCCCGGTATGTAAATTCTTTTTATTAATTTATTTTTAAAGTTTTAGTTAACATGGTTTCCATTAACGGGGTTAGACGATTTGGACCAAATTGTTAAATATGTCAAAACGTTTATTAGTTTGCGAGAAAAAGTTTGTTGAGGGACCAATGTTGTTAAAGGGCTAAAAGTGGTGTGTTTCGGCCCATGCATTTCCAAACCGAGCCCATGATTTTTGTTTGGTGTGTTTCGGTTTCTTGAGTAGCAAACAACAAAGGAATAGGAAAAGAATGAAACCCTAAGTCACCCTCCCCTCCCCTTGTTGTGTTCGGCCGAGAGAGAAAGAGAGAGAGAGTGGGAGCGCCGGCGAGGGTAGAGAGAGAGAGAGTTCGCCGGAGAGAGAGAGAGACGCCATCGTTTGCTGTCGGAAAAGAGGAGGAAGAAGGGTTCGTCGAGGTAAGTTTGTTTTCTTCTCGTTGTTGTCGTTTGCCTAAAAACTGCCGTGAACCGCCATCACCACCGCCGCAGCCACGGCTGCCGGCGGTGGAGCCGCCGCTGCACGCCGCCGTGGTGGCGGCAGAGGGGTGGGTGCAGGTGCGTGCAGGTGTGCGGTTGTGTGCGGGGGTGTGGTTGCGGGTGAGTCGGGGTGGATGATGTTGGGAGGTTCCGCCGGAAGGTGTTACCGTAACCACCGTCGCCGCCGCCAACCACCACCAACGCCGGAGGCGGCAGTGGGTAGTGCACGGTTGTTGTCCAGCTTAGTATAGCCCTGTTCCAGTAAGTTTTTGGGCTTTCCGGGTCTGTTTGGATTAAGCCATAACTTAATGAGTTAATTAGCTATAGTTGTCATTTCATGTGAATTACATAGTTTCTGCCACTGTTTTGTAAAAGCCATAACGTTTTCTAGGAACATCGTATTGGGGTGAAATCAGTGCCAAAATCTCCCATTCTGAGTCTAGTAAGTTTCATATGTTTTACGGAAAAACCAGTTCGGACCATAGCTAGTGTCAAATTGTCGTTTTGTACTGAAAGGTCCTGTTTTTCGCTGTTCTGCAAGTCGGTTTTGTAAAATCCATATTAAATTGTAGAAAAATCGTTAGAGCGCGTGCGATATGTCCCTGGAACCCTAATACATGGGACTTTGTGATTATGGAATAAGTTTTCTGGATTATCAGTTTATAAGGGGTTAAACAGGTCCCGAACAGACCTGTGTTTTTAGAGTAAAAGCTGGATTATGTAATTTATCATTTAGTAGTCGTGGTTTTGGGTTGGGGCTTCACTTTGACTTTTGTTAACACTTATTTAGGTGGAAAAAGGTGAGTTGGTGTTGGCGGGCTCGTATTGCTGTTTGTGGATATCTGCGTTGCTTATCGAGGTGAGTTCTCTCACTGCGTAGGATAGGGGTTATACGTGCATTACTGTAGCTCGTGTGTTCTAGCTAATTTTGTTGTGTGTGGTACTAGTCTGTGTAGTGTCTAGTATGGACTTTGGGTGTCGTATAAAACTCGGGGAGACCGAGGACTCGGGGAGACCGAGGAATACGTATACGGGTGTCGTAAAACTCGGGGAGACCGAGGAATACGTATACGGGTGTCGTAAAACTCGGGGAGATCGAGAAATACGTATACGGGTGTCGTACAACTCGGGGAGACCGAGGAATACATACATGGTGTTGTATGAGATCGGGGTGTAACACCCGTAATTTCCGGATAAGTACAACTTCGAATCGGTGTGGAACCGATCTTTAAGAAAAATATGAAAAATAGGATTTTGGATTAAATCCTAGATTTTATGGTATTGTTTGATGGGTAATTCGAATACGAGTCCAACGGTTCTTTCCGGAGCGAAATCGGAGCTAAAACGAAGAAGTTATGGCCAAAACAACTTTCGGTACAATCTCGGCTAAAGTGACCAGCGAAAGTGACACAGCGAGAGTGACATGGTCACTTTAGCATGTCACTTTAGCATGTATCAAATCTGAGGGAAAGCTTGGGAACTTTCGGTACATTTTGTGCGAAAGTGACACAGCGAGAGTGACATGGTCACTTTAGCATGTCACTTTAGCATGAATCAAATCTGATGGAAAACTTGGGAACTTTCGGTACATTTTGTGCGAAAGTGACACAGCGAGAGTGACATGGTCACTTTAGCATGTCACTTTAGCCGTCGGGTACCTGGAGTTTAAAAATACGATTTCAACCCCATTTCACTCCTCACTTCTCCCATATCATCCCTTTCTCTCCCAAACCGAAACCCTAAGCCTCCAAAGTCGATTTTGAGCTATTTAGCCACAAGATTCGAGTTTTGCAAGTGATCTTCTTCATCTACCATGGTTTTAGGACACAATCTTGAAACCCTTTCACTTCATCTTCTCCACCAATTTCTAGGGTTTTTACCCAACCCTTCCACTCCATTTGAAGATTAGGAGTTGTGGTGCATCTTGGAGGTTGTAGAGACATTTTAGGTTGGTGGATTCAAGTATGGTTAAGGTAAATCTTCTCTTCTCTTCATTTTGAAGTTAGGGTTTTGGATAAGTGAGTATTTTGGTATATTATGGATGGATGATGATTCTTTATGGTTAGACTTGGTTATTGATGGTTGGAAATTCATAAATCTAGGTTTTGGAAGTTTTGGCTTGAGGATGCCAACTTCATCAAAGGAGCTTACGTTTGGAGAAATTCTAGATTTAGCCTAAATCTAGCAAGGTGAGTTCAAGTTACTTTGCGAAAACTTTGTACATGCCAAAATGAGTATTTTCCAAACATTTGTGTGTTTTACTTGAAAATATACGTGGTTGAGTTATTTGGATAATTTAACTCTTTTGAAATGTTTATCTTCATAAATGTGTAAAACACCCATATTTGGGGCTTTTGAATATTTGAATGGTTAGAAATCATATTTTGTCTTTAAAAGGTTAATTGCTCAAAATGAGGTTTATTTGACGGTTTAATCATGTTAGTGTAAATTGATTTTATAAACCTTGTGGGAAATACCCGATTTAGTGTCAAGAGTTATTTTGAGAATTGTAAAGGTGTGAGTCCTTTTGGAAAAACCCTTTTTGCTTAACCGTGTCAGGTTTTAGGTTAATAACGGCTTTGTGGTACTTGTTTACCTAACTGAGGTTTAGATGCATTTTATTGCACATTATTGATATTTGCATGCTTGGGTGTTTTGTCATTCCGGGTTGATCATGTTTTGGTAGACTGTGTTGCATTGGATCCATAGGCAAGTGAGTCAGTCTTTATTTGATGGTCTATCTCTTTGTACACGAGGAGAGGACTATGGGGACGCATGGTTATATTCGTAGGCCGTGGGGGCCACTAGCGAGTAGGCAACAAGAGACATTGAAGTCCTTGAGGTGTAACTCGTCTAGACTGGATATGCACTAAGGTGCCCTGTAAGTCCTTGAGGTGTAACTCTACGGGGTATGCAATAAAGGCAATTTATTTTGGTCTGATGATGTCTTTATGGCATGGAAGTAATGACCGGGGCTTGAGGTTGTGATGTTTTTATGGCATGGGAACTAAGGTCGGGACTTGAGGTGTAATCCAGTAACATCGCGAGTGACTTAACTTTGTGTGCCCGTCACTTTCGATGGAATCGGGTCTCCCCCGTCACCGAAAGGTGTTGTATTTAGGTAGTTACTTTTATCCATATTTTCGGTGACGTACTTTATTTATATGAAATGTCTTCATGGTTCATTGACAGAGTTTTTATGCCTCATTATTTGGATATTTTAAATATTGGAATTTTGTCCATGTTTATAATTCTTGGGATATTTACGTCTAAACATGTTTTGAGTGAGTTGGAGTTGGAATTCATTTTAGATAACGCTTTATACATTTTGGGAACTTTTCTACTAGATTTTGTGTGCGTGGAAAATGAGTCATTTATACCCGATTGGGAAATCCTTTGGAAATAATAATCTTTGTCGCAACTTTCAATGAAAGATTTATCCGAATCATGACTAAAACCACAACCTTCCGATTTATGATTTTTATGTAGTCATGATAAAATGCTTGAACTCACTAGGCGTAAGCCTAACCTTTTTTTATTTGTCGACGTGTGCAACAGACTCAGGTGGGGAGTAACTCTAGCTACATTATGAAGTGGCGAGTGCTAGTAGTGTGCACGAGAGGTGAAGTGTTTAGTGAAGTCTTCCGCATTTGGTTTGGGATTAACAACTTGTACTAGTGTTAAGTAACATCCGACTTTACGTGATTCATAATATGATTTGAGTATTTTATTGCGAGAGTTGTTATGTTTATCTTGAAGTAATTCCAGGAATGGTTTGTAGAAGGAATTTTATTTTATTAAGTGATTATTTTATTGAAATTTTATTTAGTTGTTCTTTCCAAATTCGAGGGTGTTACACGGGGAGACCGATAGTTATATATGTACAGTTGTTGTTGCATGAGTTTGCCTGTTTAGGATATGTTCTTGAACTGGCATGTGTGGATTAATTGTAATTATCTGTGGTTAGGGGTAGTGTTCATATGATTGCTACCCTATGTTGGTGTTTGAATTCACTAAGCTTCGTGCTTACTCTTTCCCTACAAATTACTGTTTCAGGTGCGAGTGGCAGCAAGGCGTGACGGTACACACTGGCGCGTTGAGAAGATCTTTGTTATTATTTATTCTGAGATCTAAGTTTAGAATTATTACATTTTCCGCTGTGTTAGTTTGGATTGGTTGTTTAACTTAACGGTTTTTGGTGAAACGTTTATTTGAGTCTAAACATTTATGGTTTTATTTAATAAAATGGTATTTTTAAAAGTTAAAATTTACTGTAATTTTTGGGACGTTACAAAACAAAACCCATATGCTTCCATCATTTGAAGATGTCGACTAAAACATTATGGGGGAACCTCAAATTGGGGTAGGCATGCAAGCTTGTAACATCTTCCTAGAAGTTTTTCTTGAAATGGATTAACATGCAACAAATGGTTCACGACAAAGTTTCAAAAAAAAGAATTTCTTTAAATCCGTTTCCAAAATTTTCTCATCCGGTCATATAATGACACATGAGTAAAACGTTTTTGGCAAATTTGTACACAACAATGCGTCTTTCCAAAACATACGAGGAAATAAGTGTTAATAATTTAGTGACACCAAAAAGGGGTTCAAACCTATTTTCAAATTCCAAATTGTACCAACGGTGCTCATCAATGTTCAAAACATAAGGAATTCTACGCACTATAGTTTTATACAAACAAGTTTTATAAAATCTTTACCACGAAGTACTTTCGTCAAAATTTCGCACTTGGAACATAAAACGTCAAAACGTCATTGCTTAAAAATGTATTTGTCAAAATACTCCAAAATACACATTTCCTCCAAACCAACAGGTTTTCAATTTTCCAAAAATATTCGACCAATCAAAATTGACCAATGTCAACGACTCATACATTTATATTTTTCAAATATCACGTATTGTAAACCATCCGCGATCCTCACACCTCTAAAACGTGCTTTGACCAAATGGTCTCTCGTTTAAACAAGGAGTTAATAAAACATTTTCATGCACGACTCGTTTATCAAAATGTCGAAAAACAATGGTTACCATGATATGCATACCCCTAAGTCGATATAACACATTTACACGAAAATGATAATAAAACATTTAACTGACCGAAAGCGCACCAAACTATTTGTTATGAAATATTACCAAAATATCCTTTCATGCATCACTTAAGCCATATATAAGTCGATCCATACCCTGAACTAATTGTAACGTAATACTTGATCACACAAACTCTTGAAAGAAAAGTTACGCGACACTAGAGTTCCAAAACTCATCTTTTCTTAGTCGCCTTGTGGCATAAAGTTAATTTACTCAACAAAACTCGAGTGAGACCAAATGCCCAACTTAACTCGTCAAATTTTCACATAAGCAAATAGAGTATGCACATTGTAAAATTGTACCCACACGAGACAAAACGTCGTACAATAAAACTCCATGAAATTCCACGAACTCAATGACTCCAAGTCAACAAAATAGCACCAACATTGTGCTTCCAAAGTTAAATTGCATTAAGCAAAATCATGGCTAAAATGCCAAAATCCAAAATCCCTTCTATGGTAATACCACATAAACAACATTGTTTAACAATTCACATTAAACAAGTTCTCCAAAATAACTTTACATAGACGTAATGGAAGATAACTTTCAGTCCAAACTCTAACATATGTGGAGGAGATCCAATGTTAAAGTTATAAGCCGTAGTCACTTGCCCAACATCTTAAACGTCATAAAATATGGATATCACTGTATCATAAAGTAATGTTGAACAATAATAAAATGGAACAAGTTCCGACGGGCTCACAACTCCCGTAATAAAATACTTTCGTGCAGGTTCAAAACCCATGATTTAAAATCTTGTGTGTGTGCTAAACATTTCCCAAAATTGTAACACAATCCATATATGGATTTGAAACACAAGAAATAATTAATGCAATTTATTTTCAAAAATAAATTTCGTGCATAATTTAGTCGGCACTCAACGTCTCAACTCATACTCCTCCAAAATCCTCCGGTCCACTATTTTCACCCGGATACTTTAACCTCTTAAGGCTAAGTCGGAAATTACCTCGATAAACCTTACGGTTTTTCCCCAATTCAAAGTCGGCTCAATAAGCCTATAGTTCTAGTCCAACCATCAATCTTGATCCGAAACGGTCTGCTTAAAGCAAGTATCATGCTTATCGTCGCTTCAAGTGACTAATACTATAATCGTCCATCTATTCCAACGACTACTAGTTTAGAACCTTCTTCACTACCCCAACGATCATCACATTAAAGTAACTCAAGTACGCACATGTACTAGTAGGTTCACCATGACACTGGCCAGGTGTCACTATGAACGCACCATACATGATTATCCTTGTTACTCTCGACGTGACTCTCGTTTCTAACAACATCCATCAACTTCAAAACATCCTATCTTAAAGTGCCTAAAGGTGAATTTCACCCTCATTTACTTAAACAACGCTAGTTTGAGTCTAGGTATCCACAAAATCAACGCCTAAATCTCTCAAACTTATGCTCTGATACCAACTTGTAACATCCACAATTTTGGGACGAGCAACTAACTTTAATTTCAATAAAATAGCCAAAAGTAGATAAAATCATTTCTACAATTCATTCCCGAAACTACCTCAGAATTTGAACATTATAATATCCACAACTAAACTTACGACGGGCGTTACTTAATACAACACAAGTTGCTAGTCCCAATTAAATGCGGAAGATTCACTTAATCCAAATCATCTCTCGTGCACTCTACTAGCACTCGCCACTTCACAGTGTAGTTAAAGCTACTCCCAACCTGAGCCTGTTGCACATGCCGACAAATAAAAAGGGTTAGGCTTACGCCTAGTGAGTTCAAGCATTTTATCATGACTATATAAAAAACATAAATCAAATGAGTAATAGTTTAGTCATGATTTTAAAAGAGTTTACTTTAATTGGAAATCATCCATTTTCCGACTCACTCAAATATGTGAATAAGTTTAGTTTAGGTAAAACCTTCAAATACGGTTGACAAAACATACTCAACCCGTAGAACATGGAAACCATCCGTTAAATATAACTCTTTATTAAAACACAATACGAAACGATACTAATGAGACCGTAAAAGGTAATAAATATCAAATACCATAAACGGGAAGACCCGTATCCGTTGAAGGTGGAGGTAACACAAATACCCAAAACATCATACACGCATGAGATATAAACCACAACTTACGTACCATGGAAAACAATCCATATAAATAGAACACGTCACCGAAAACATAAGTAGTAACAAATACCCAAAACAACACCTTTCGGTGACGGGGGAGACCCGTATACATCGCACGTGACGGAACACCAAAGTGGGTCACTTACTATGTAATAAAAACACCCACATGGATTACTCTCGTAAAACTGAGCTCAATCACTCCAGATCTATTGCTCACGAGACTAGGATGCCCCCAACTTCAACCACTCCAGGTCTATACATTGGGTCACCAAATCCACAACAGCACATTAGGGATTACACCTTACTGCCCATGAGACGACGCCCGACCATCTAGGTCCACGCCTTACTTATCATGGATCCCGATGCCTATCCCGTGCTAAGCACATATATGGAATTACACCTTACTGCCCATGAGACGACGCCCGACCATCTAAGTCCACGCCTTACTTATCATGGAACCCGATGCCTATTCCGTGCTACAGAGTAACCTAACGTCTCATAAAACTGAGCTCAATCAATCCCGACCTCTTGCCTGCGAGACTAAGGGGAAACTTAAATGCCTATGGATCCATGGCTAACAAGGTCTAAAATATTACACGACCCCAAACATATAAACAAATGCATTTCAAAACATGCAATTCCTAATAACGAAAATCATGATCGAAACTCAACTTTGAGCTATCAAAATAGACAAATGTCCCTAAGACTTAATAAAACCCAATACCGGGCCACAAGTTCAACTAACTCAAAAGATAGTTCATAAAAGCCGTAAAACGACATTAAATATAACAACACACACCGGTTGCCAGTAAATACTTCAAATCCATGAAAACCTGAAATAAAACCTTGGATCGGGAAAACCCTCCTTTCCAAAGGACTCACACCTTTACATTTTCAAAACATCTTATGATGTGTTATATGCATATTTCCAATATGTCCACAAAATACATTTTCATACAAATAGACTCCATTTATTACATAAATCAATAACCCATTTTCATATAGGATTTATTTATCGCATTTTTCCAAAATATCCAAAAGTAGTGTTTTACAATATTTACCACAATTAACACCTCAAAGGTAAAATTCACCAAATAACTTAACATTGATAATTTTCAGGTAAAACACATAATTGCTTGGAAAAATAACATTTTGGCATGTACAAAGTTTTCGCAAAGTAACTTGAACTCACCTTAGCTAGATTTAGCTAAATCTAGAGTTCTCCAAACGTAAGCTCCTTTGAAGAAGATTGTATCCTCAAGCCACAATCTCTAAAACCTAAATTCATGAATTTCCACCCATCAAAACCAAAGTCTAGCCATAAGGAATCATCATCTATCCATAACATACCAAAACACCCATTATAACAAAACCCTAACTTCATATTCAAAGAGGAGAGGAGATTACCTTAACCATACTTGAATCCACCAACCCAAAACGTCTCTACAACCTCCAAGATGCTCCACCACTCCTAATCTTCAAATAGAGTGGGAAGGGTTGGGTAAAAAAAACCCTAGAAATCAGTGGAGAAGATGAAGTGGGGGTTTCCTTTTGAAGGGTTAAGGTTTCCAATCCATGGTGGGTGTTTGATTTGGGGAAGAAGATGAAGAAACCACTTGAAACACAAATCTTGGGGTTCAAAAGCTCAAAATCGCCTTTGGATGCTTAGGGTTTCGAGTTGAGAGAAGAATGGATGAAATGGGTGAGAAGGGATTTAGGGTGAGAAATGGTTTTAATCGGATTCCAGCTCCCCGACCGTGACAATGCCACCGCGACAATGACATGGTCATTGTCGCTGGTCATTGTCGCGACCCGCATACCACATTCTGTTTGATTGCTCAGATCGGCCCCCACCGCGACAATGCCACTGCGACAATGACATGGTCATTGTCGCTGGTCATTGTCGCGACATGCGTACCAAGCCTCGAAACTCGACTTTTTCAATGCCAAAACTCCCGATACTCTTAGAGACTTTACGTAATGTCCTCCAAACATAAATCCCATCATTTTCAAGATGCAAAACATTTGGGTGATATTTACTTACCGAAAATACGGGTGTTACAGTGTAGACTGCGTGTCATGAATGGACCACTCAGAACACGTCAACTTAACTGACATGGGAATCAGCTCGGAAGAGTGATTTTTAACAAAGGAATTTGTTCATCCATCTAAAGTGTCTTTTTCTTATCTCTTGAGTTAGATTATTTTATTTTATCCCAACATTTAAGTCCTTTTTATTTACTTATTTTCACCCTTTCTTTCAAGGAGCTAAGTTTGTGATTAACATGTCTTTTACTTAAAAAGGAAGGTTAATTGTGGATTTTGATTATGTGCAGCCACTGACCATTGTTGTAGCATTGGAGATTTGCATTTGATTGAAGATAGACGATGAAGACAACTTTTGGAGGTCAACTTAGTCATTTTGTCCCGCCATCTTACAAGAGGAGTGCAGATCAAATGCTTTGTCTAAATTCAGCATTTAGTTAACTTGTAGTAGTTTCCATATAGGGATGTGTGTGCCATCATTATTGTACTTTTGAATAGTATAGTGGGTATTTCCTTTTATGTATTTACATGCTACCTTTCCTCTTAGTTAGTATAAATAGTGAGGTAACTCTTCTTGTTTGGTAGATCTTTTGGATCAGTTCTCAAACTGACTTGAAACACTCTCATCTTTAATTTTATGCAACTTTAATTTATGTTCTTCATCTTGTTCATGTTCTTATTCTTAATTATGAGTTGTTGCAGCATTGTTTTAGCATTGTTGCACTAACTTATTGTCTTTTAATTCTTGCACTTTAATTTCTTGTCATTTATATTTATGTCTTTAATTTATGTAATTTACATTTCTTGATCACTTTAAAAGAAATGTAAATTACAGAAATTAAAGACAGAAATATAAATGACAAGAAATTAAAGTGCAAGAATTAAAAGACAATAAGTTAGTGCAGCAATGCTAAAGCAATGATGCAGCAACTCATAATTAAGAATAAGAACATGAACAAGATGAAGGACATAAATTAAAGTTGCATAAAATTAAAGATGAGAGTTTTTTAGATCAGTTTGAGAACTGATCCAAAAGATCTACCAAACAAGAAGTGTTACCTCCCTATTTATACTAACTAGGAGGAAAGGTAACTTGTAAATACATATAAGGAAATACCCACTATACTATTCAAAAGTACAATAATGATGGCACACCCATCCCTATATGGAAACTACTACAAGTTAACAAAATGCTGAATTTAGACAAAGCATTTGATCTGCACTCCTCTTGTAAGATGGTTGGACAAAATGACTAAGTTGTGTCCATTATCTTTCTTCAATCCAATGCAAATCTCCAATGCTACAGCAATGGTCAGTCGCTGCACATAATCAAAATTCACAATTAACCTTCCTTTTTAAGTAAAAGGCAGGTAAATCACAAACTTAGCTCCATGAAACAAATGGTGAAAATAAGTAAATAAAAAGGACTCAAATGTTGGGATAAAATAAAACAATCTAACTCAAAAGATAAGAAAAAGAAACTTTATGCCTTAAATAAATAATGCATATCAGCTGCCAACTTGATTATTTAAGTCTTTTTTTGTAAATCATCGACAATAGATATAAATGTGGTGTTTTGGTCTTCGTTGTTTGTATTATATGTTTGGGGAGATTCTATAGTTTTTATTTTTTGCAAAAGTTGTTACTGTAGCATAAATATTATTTCATTTTATAAATTGTCTACCTTTTTTCTGTTTATAGATAATCTGAATCAGTCAATGGAGGAGTCCCCCAGAGGTACGAAGTATTTCACTCCAACTATTGATGAGAAGTTCGTTCCAAAGGTTGGTGATTTCTATCCGTCAATCGAGGCAGATGAGAAAGCTTATCGGAAATACGTTGAGGTGGTCGGGTTTGATGT
The DNA here is from genome assembly GCA_033807775.1 of Saussurea involucrata. Classification (NCBI taxonomy): domain Eukaryota; kingdom Viridiplantae; phylum Streptophyta; class Magnoliopsida; order Asterales; family Asteraceae; genus Saussurea; species Saussurea involucrata. The sequence goes on from CM066316.1 coordinate 34,027,203, forward strand.
AAGACTGCCAAACAAGAAAAAACAAAGATGGTAAGGTAACAGCACGATTTTATTTATGTAGTACACAAGGTAATTTGTCTGAAAAGACGTTCGATTCACTTGATGCGAAGGAGGGTGGGAGGCGTCACCGTAATTCAAATCATAAACGATCGGGTTGCATTGCTTGTTTAAAAATTCATTTTGTGAGGGAAAGTGGTAGATATGAAGTTTATCGTTTAGTTCAAAAACATAATCACATGCTTTTTAACGAGCATGAGATGTCATTGTTCCGCGCTAAACGTGGGCTTACATATGATGATCAAAAAAGTGTTTTTAATGCATCAACATCCAAGGTAGGAATATCGAAGTCACGTAGGATGAGAGAAGCGAATAGAGGTGGAATAGGTAATTCTGGTGGGACGGTTCGTGATTACATGAATTTTAAACGTGATATGGTTACGTTTGTGGGAAACAAGTATGCCCAAATGCTGATAAATACCATGGTTAATCGTAAAAGTGTTGCCCGGAGTTCTTTTTTGAGTTTAGGTGTAATGAAAAACGGTTGTTCACGATTTTTGTGTTGATGAAGTTGCAAAAATGAATTATCGTGAGTTCGGAGACGTTATATCATTTGATGCAACCTTCCGCGCTAACAAATAAGCATTTTGATACTTAGTTACTAATCATTTGTTTGTTTTTCCACTGTTATATCTTTTCACTATTTTTTGTTCATGTTAGGCATGCAATGGTATATGTACCTTTTGTTGCGGTTGATAACCACAAAAGGTCCGTTGTTGTAGGCGCTGCTTTGATGCGTGGTGAGACAGTCGTTGACTACATGTGGGTGTTGAATGCTTTTATGAAAGCTCATGGGCGTGAACCTTCGTTCGTGATTAACGAAATCATCATCAGTAGGAAGCAATATTGCACGAGTAAATTATAATGTATTAAATTGTTTTAAATTCAAAAACCATTAATTTAACAAAATACTTGTTTTTGCTTTTTTCTCCATAACATCTCCCAAACCAGGTTCTGGTTTTGGTTTGTTCTCCGGAGAATCCCCCTTTATAGTCTCCTATTTTATTTCACTATGTGAATGACAATCTGCATGCCCTTTGAGATTCAAATCTGCGTTCACTTCGAGTTAACATACTAATTAACAAAAACAACTTCATACCACATTTTGCAAAAAATCTTTATATACAACATTACCTTCATGATTAGCAGTAACATTTTTAGATTCTTCCATCCCCAAATCTTGCATCAACAACTCAACACCTGTTTTTTTTGTATCATCAAAACCAATATATGATGGTAAAAACCCTAAACGTGCATAATCTCTTTTTTATAACCAACATTTCTGTTTTCCCATTTTTTGTTTGGATTTTAGCAAGATTGTATCATTTTTAATGAAAACATAAAACTCTAAGTGAATTAAACCGACAAAATATATCTAAATTTATAGATTCTTGATTTCAGTTTGTGATTTTCAATGAAATCCTAAAATCTTCAATCCGCAACATTTAGATACTTTTTATGCAAAAAAAAATGAATCACCATTTTCGAGTTGCTCTGCTTTTTATTCGGTATCTGCAACTTCAATCATATCATCTACATCTGCTGAATCGTTGTCAACCCCCTCCTTTGTATTCATCGGTGTGTCAAGAACTATGAAGAAGACGAAGAGTGTTTGGATGGAAGAAACCTCGATTTCGTTCTGCCATTTTTTGCGATTTATTAGAAAAATAACAGATTTAATTCATCTTATATAATCGAAAGGAAACTGTATATGAATCGTGGAGTGAATTTCGGGATTTGATTTTAAAGAATCTGAATTACCATGATTAGCCGGATTCTTTAGTCTTATGAATTTCCAGATTTACCCGTCATCGAGTGTTTTCTTCATTAAAAAATTAATTGGAAATTAATTTAAATTAATTTAATAGATTAAATGATTCTGACCGTTTGATTGAAAATCAATGGTCTTATATGGGGTTTTATTTTTTCAACCTTTTCATGGGGTTCAAGATAAAGGGACCATATATATATATATATATATATATATATATATATATAGGGTCCTCTTTTTTTGCTAACCAACCTATTGGTATTAACCATGCTAACCAATCGCAAGAAATATGAAGAAGACGAAGAGTGTTTGGATGGAAGAAACCTCGATTTCGTTCTGCCATTTTTTGCGATTTATTAGAAAAATAACAGATTTAATTCATCTTATATAATCGAAAGGAAACTGTATATGAATCGTGGAGTGAATTTCGGGATTTGATTTTAAAGAATCTGAATTACCATGATTAGCCGGATTCTTTAGTCTTATGAATTTCCAGATTTACCCGTCATCGAGTGTTTTCTTCATTAAAAAATTAATTGGAAATTAATTTAAATTAATTTAATAGATTAAATGATTCTGACCGTTTGATTGAAAATCAATGGTCTTATATGGGGTTTTATTTTTTCAACCTTTTCATGGGGTTCAAGATAAAGGGACCATATATATATATATATATATATATAGGGTCCTTTTTTTTTGCTAACCAACCTATTGGTATTAACCATGCTAACCAATCGCAAGAAATATGAAGAAGACGAAGAGTGTTTGGATGGAAGAAACCTCGATTTCGTTCTGCCATTTTTTGCGATTTATTAGAAAAATAACAGATTTAATTCATCTTATATAATCGAAAGGAAACTGTATATGAATCGTGGAGTGAATTTCGGGATTTGATTTTAAAGAATCTGAATTACCATGATTAGCCGGATTCTTTAGTCTTATGAATTTCCAGATTTACCCGTCATCGAGTGTTTTCTTCATTAAAAAATTAATTGGAAATTAATTTAAATTAATTTAATAGATTAAATGATTCTGACCGTTTGATTGAAAATCAATGGTCTTATATGGGGTTTTATTTTTTCAACCTTTTCATGGGGTTCAAGATAAAGGGACCCTATATATATATATATATATATATATATATATATATATATATATAGGGTCCTCTTTTTTTGCTAACCAACCTATTGGTACTAACCATGCTAACCAATCGCAACCTTAGATTAATAAGATCAACCGTTATATTTAAATAAAGGATTATAATATTATTTAAAATTAAAAAAGAGAAGGTTGTCATTTGTGCATAAGTGCAGAGGGGCATTTTTGTCCAAAACAACAAAGATTAAAATTGGAAACACCTAATTATCAGCCATAGAAATCGCAGAGTACATAGATTATCACACATCTTCAAGAACAACAAGCGCAACCAAAAACCACGACATTCTCGACTAAGATCACCAAATCCTCTTTTCAGATCTTCGATCAACGAAATTATCGAAGGAAATCACGACGATATTTGAACCTAATATCAATCGACAAGCAAGGCGGGAACGAAGTGATGAGAGGTAAGTTCGAAATAGAGTACAATTAGGTCTAAATCGAGTACAATTAGGTTTGAAATCGAGTACAATTACGTATAAATCGAGTAGAATACGGTTCACTACTGTTAGGTTCGACAAAATTAGGGTTCATTCGTTGGGTTCGACTAAAATTAGGGTTCATTCGTTGGGTTCGACTAAATTAGGGTTCATTCGTTGGGTTCGACTAAAATTAGGGTTCATTCATATAAATCGACTACAATTTGTTTCGAAATCATTGTATAACTAGCATACAAATCTATGTCATGGTTCATTGGTATTTTTATTTTTCAAGCAATTGAGCATTGTATAAATTGACTACAATTAGGGTTAATTCGTATTTTGGGTTTGTGCAGAACGAAAACCAAGCGAGAGGATTTTCAAGAAATCCGGGTTAACAAAGTTTAAAAACAGCATGGACAACCCAGTAGACGTCGATTCAAAAGGAAATCCCAACATCTCTGAAGTAGTTAATAAGGTGGTATATCGACTACTACTATCCAACCATAAGAAGGTATGATTTTATCAACACCCAACATTCTTTTTAAAAAAACCCACATTAATTTTAATAATGTAGTGATTTAGAGCAATTGATATTGACAGAGAGATGCTTATGTTAAAAGTTGGAATTTAGAGTGTCATACTTGATTATTCAACAATTTGCTTATGTGCATGTGATTATTCTTATGGTATAGACGATATTTGTTTATGTGCATATGTGCACATAAACTGTGATACTTGATTATTCAACAATTTGCTTATGTCCATATGTGCACATAAACTGTGCATATGATTATTCTGGCCTGTTGGTTTGATTATTCTAATGGTATAGAAGATATTTGTTTATGTGCATATGTGCACATAAACTGTGATACTTGATTATTCAACAATTTGCTTATGTGCATATGTGAACATAAACTGTGCATATGATTATTTTGGCCTATTGGTTTGATTATTCTTATGGTATACACGCTATTTGTTTATGTGCATATGTGCACATAAACTGTCGTACTTAATTATACAACAATTTGATTATGTGCATATGTGCATTCTGGCCTGTTGGTTTGATTATTCTTATGGTATAAACGATATTTGTTTATGTGCATATGTGCACATAAACTATCATACCAGATTATTAAACAATTTGCTTATGTGCATATGTGCACATAAACTGTGCATATGATTATTTTGCTTTGTTAGTTTGATTATTCTTATGGTATAAACGGTATTTGTTTATGTGCATATGTGCACATAAATCGTCGTACATAATTATTCAACAATTTGCTTATGTGCATGTGTGCACATAAACTTGTGCATATGATTATTTTGTCCTGTTAGTTTGATTATTCTTATGCTATAAACGATATTTGTTTATGTGCATATGTGCACATAAACTGTTGTACTTAATTATTCAACAATTTGCTTATGTGCATGTGTTCACATAAACTGTACATATGTGCACATAAACTGCTAAAGTAGACTAATATGAATTTACATGTTTATACAACTTAACATGGTGTGAAAGAGATATGTTGTCTGCTTGATTGATGTTTTGGATAAATGTTGATTTAATTGCAATGATAATTTTAAATTATAGGTTATCATGAAAAGCTGGATGATAGCATATTGGACATTAATTATTCAAGATAGGATGCCGATGCAGAACGAACGGCAGCAATTGCTGAATTTCCGGGGGATAGAGACTTCAACAAGTTCAAGTTGGACTTAGCAATCATATTCAAGGATAGGAAATGGGAAGTAGATGGTGATGCACGTGAACAAGAGAACCCCAACCATCGAACATATGTTTAATTGTGACTTTACATAATTTTCGAGATTGATTATCGGAGATTGATAATATTGACATTGCATGTACAAAATTCGGCTATTATTAAATGTTTTAATATGTGCACTTGTGCAAATAAACATATAAATGTAAAATAAATTTGTATATCACGACTTTGTACGTTTTAAAAACCCATAGAAAAGTAAAAACTTCAATACTGAGGTGCATATTAAAATACAAAGTTGATTACTAAATACGATACAACACCTTAACATACGAACGTAAAAATCTATATGTGCACTTATGCACACATGCAAGTGCACATATGCACAAATTATATTTGAAAACAACATAACCATATTTGAACTATTTATGCGTGAAGATATGCACATACTCAAGTGCACATATGCACAGATTATATTTGAAATAAAAGCTAACATTTTTGAAATGATTATACGTTCAGATATCGACAAAAAGAAAAACTGAAACTATTATCCATGATTAGGGAGAAATCGTGTGAGTTTGATGGGTTTTTAATGGGTTAAAAAAATAATAACTGTAAAAAAATCTCAAAACGTTGTAATATTGAAAAATGGATATCTAATTTTAAAATAAAAGATTAATTAAAATGAAGTATATCTCGTAAACAAGGAATGGGATAAGTTTGTTTTTTAAATGTGAGGAAAATTAGGGATGTGATGAGATATTGATTGTCTTTGATTTGTGAGAAAAAAAAGGAATGCATCGTGGGAGAGAGGGTGGATTTAATTGTGAGAGAAATCAGCAACTAACTTAGTGGATATAAGGAAATATATATTAATAATGTGAAAACCCAATTTTACCCCTACAATATAAAAGTGGCGTGAACTTAAACCAAAAATAATGGAGAATTTTGATTGGTCAATTGATGGTTAGCATGGTTAGTACCAATGGGTTGGTTAGCAAAAGAAGGGACCTATATATATATATATATATATACAGGGAGAGATTCATTTGAGAAGTGCTAAATATATGAGAAATAGAGAAGTAATCTTGGTCATTCATTCGGTCAACATTTGCGGCTTTGACCGAGAAACAGCGGATAATTCCTCGCGTGGTCTGCACAAGATAGAGAGGTAGTTTCGCAAAATACGCGGGACGAGTTAATATATGAATATGTGTGATTCACATATGAACTATACGTTCATATATGAACTCTTTTTAACTAATTCATATATGAACATTTGTGATTCATATATGAATCAGTTAATTATTTCATATGAGAATTAGTTCAAAATTTGAAAAGTGCATATATAAATCACAAAGGTTCATATATGAATCAGTTAATTGGTTCAACTGATTCATATATGAACCTACAGTTAATTAGTTCATATATGAAACACAAAGGTTCATATATGAAACACAAAGGTTCATATATGAAACACAAAGGTTCATATATGAATTAGTTAAAAGAGTTTATATGTGAATTACATGGGTTCACATATGAACATATAGTTCATATGTAATCACACAGGTTCATATATGAACTCGTCCCGTGTTTTTGTAAAAGTTACGAAACTACCCTTCTATTTTTGGAACAGCCGCAACTTTTGACCAGTCAAAGCCGCAACTTGACCGAATAAATGACCAAGATTACTTTTCTGTTTCTCATATATTTAGCACTTGTCAAATGAACCTAAGGCTATATATATATATATATATATATAGTTGGGTTCCCGTGAGACCAACCTGTTTCATGAGACCACAAAATAACACTAAAACAGCAAACCTTCACAGCAAAAACATTGTGAAGGTTTAGTGTTATTATTGTGGTCTCACGGGTCTCACGGAAATAGCTTGGTTCACATGATCTCAAGTCTCTCTCTCTCTCTCTCTCTCTCTCTATATATATATATATATATATATATATATATATATATATATATATATATAGATGGATGGATGGATGGATGGATGGATGGATGGATGGATAGATAGATATATGTCTTGAGTAGAATAAAAGTCTTCCAAACCAACTCTACCAAGAGAAACTTGTGTCCTTATTGTAGTTTCAAAATATATATGGTGGCACAAATCAAATTGATACGGTTGCACCTTTCACGAACCTATTTTTTTTACCTTACGGTGGAGAAAAAATACGGTGACACATGCCACCGTATGCTCTTACCTAGGTCCGCCAATGCCTCTCTCATCTCTCCGGCGAACATTATTTTGGCGAACACACTATGCCAACTGTGATACACTTTGTAAACATCGAAAATACGTGATGCACACTGTGATACCCTTTTGTAAATATCGAAAATAAATAAGAAATGTTGTGATACCCTCGTAAAACAACAAAGATACATTGTGATACACTTTGTAAACAACTATGATACATATTGTGATACCCAATAATTCTAAACTTTAAGAAATAAACTTACTATGATACACTGTGATACTCATCAACGAAGATAAAAATGGAAGGAAATAAACGTGTTTAACCAACCTAACAGAATATCGTATGTAATATGTACCGGTAACTACAACAGTGTGTTGTGCCCCACAAGATACAACTTTTGCATCCAAGTTGAGATTCGACTGTGCTAACAGCCGTGATACCACTGTGATATCAAATGTGACACCCATTATACCCAGTGTGATACCCAAAAATTAGAACTACAACGGAGACATATTCAACAAGTTTTCTGATCTTCTCCATCAAACCGATCTGTTGTACATATGAATCGACCCATCTTGGGATCCTGGATCTTGGGATTTCACAGTACCGATCCGGAGAAGATGAGGATGAGTTAGAGAAGTTGTAGTTTCTTTACTAACAATCACAACATTTGCACTCAAAAACTTAACCTATCACGATGTTATCCCTCCGACCACGACATCAAGACTCCAAAACATAACCCGTCACGATGTTCTCCCTCCGGCCACGACGTCTAGACTCCTTCAAGAGATGATGTGATGTTGCTATGATCTGGGAAAAGAAAAAGGAAGCGAAGGTATCATGGGGAAATCTTCCAACCAAAGGGAGAGGGTACGATGGAGCTTTCTATGGTAAAGGTGTCGGAGAAAAAAAAGGTAGAGTAGTCGCCAGATGATGCACTAGGACTGGGGTCGTCGGAAAACGCAGAGGAAGAAGAGGAAGGAGGCGACTTTATCTAGAGAAAAATGATAGATTTAAGGAATTAGTTATATGGTGTGGAGAGTGATAGAGGAGACATATAGGATATTTTAGGATATATTTTAGGAGATATGTAACAACCCAACTCAGTGGATAAGGCATAAGAAACATAATTCAAAATTCTCGCCAAACAGCCCCAAAACATTATCTAAAAAATACGAATACATAACAAGGTTTGCGGAAACAACCTATTACACAACTGAGAATAAAACTATACTAAGTCTGGTATGCTAAATATAAAGTCTTCCTTCCAGCCCAAGGGTCCACGATCACACTGAAGTCACGCACACTTGTGACAACGTGTTTGCTTCACACTGCCTTAACTAGACACCCCCATGTCATAAACGTGACCCCCCCCCCTGGTATGAGCACTGGCGGACACCCCCCCCCCCTGGATTTAAGGCATAACATGTCCACTTCCAAATGTATGCATACATAACAACTCAACTTTTTCAACATATATAGCATAACATGTAGTTTCATAACAAGGTAAAACATGTAGTTTCATAACATCTCATGTGTGTTAAAATAATACGTAAGTCAACATATTTTCAATTAGAAAGACTCACCTATTGTCCTGGCTTAGTCCTCCTCACTTAAGCTTATGGTCCTTATATCGAACACCTACGATTTATATAAATAATGAGTGACAAGTCACCCGATCACCCCTCAGGGTCGTCTCTCAACTCTCTAAAGAGACCCTTTAACACACACCTCGGACTCAGCCCGAGAACTAACGATTACCTACGAAAAACACACCAATCGGGTCCGGATTAATACTTGTCCGGATTCGAGGATTCTAGATAATCCCATTCGAATTCGGACCAATCCGGATATTTCACCCGTATTCCAAGCGATCGGATTATTTGCATCCAGATTCGAACACTTACCCCGTATTCTAGTTTCCGGGTTAGCTCAATCCGGTTCCTACCGAATTTCGACATTGTACGGATATCGACCCACGTCCGGATCTTGTCCGGATAATACCCTATCCGGGTATTACTCTCATCCGGATTTGCACTATTTCCGAATCTACAACATCCGATTTCTACTCATCCGGATTTCGGCCATATCCAGATTTCTCTTATCCGGATACAGGCGATTTCCGGACCATACAAACTGTCAAATCCCACATATGCGATTAATAAATCCCAAACCCCCTTTAAAGTTTCTAAATCGATAGGATTAATTGTCCAAACCTCCCATAACGTTTTCGAGCAACAAACTCAAAAATAAACTCAACACCCACCGAATGAATCGATTAAGCCATTTTGCAACCAAAACTCCCCAAACTTGTTCTTACCAACAATCAAATGATAAGAGTTAACATTAGAGATTACCTTGAATGGAGATTGATGCAGAAATCCCTTCCCAATCCAGCAATCCTTCTCGATTTTTCCTCCAAGAATGCACTCTCACACTCACAGGTTTTCTCCCTGGTTTCACACAGCCTCTACAAAGAAGAAATGAATTAGGGGACTCGGATTTTAGGGTCTTAACCCCTTTTCCATTATTTACAATCAGGTCCTTGAACTTTAGGTTTTTAAATAAAAACCACTAAACAACCACTTCTTTTACAAATAAGATCTTGGTTATTATAATACCTCCCCCTCAAAAGAATTTCGTCCCCGGAATTCCATCGTCGAGGAAGCTTGGATACTTGGACCTGATGTCCGCCTCTACCTCCCAAGTTGCCTCCCATCCTTTGCGGTATCGTCATTGTACTTGCATAAGGTTAATTTCATTGGTTCTCAACTTCTTGACTCTACAGTCAATGATTGCGCCAACCCTATGACAATGGTTAACTCTTATCGCTTGCATTCTTTGTAAAGTTATCGTCACCCTAACTTCCAACATTTTCTCTCTAAAATAGAGGCGTGAAACACATTATGAATTCTCCAAAATCTCATCGAGCACAACCAGATCATACACCATCTCTCCAATCTCTTTCCATAATTTCGACGGATTCAAAAACGTGGACCAACTCCACTTTTCTCTCGAACGCACCACCCCATTCTATGGGGACGTCTTCCGCATCAAACTGCCCCCCCCCCCTTCTCAAACTCGAGGCTCATAAGTCTTATGCTTTCCAATCCAATCAACTTAACTCCACTCAGCTGCCTAACCCATTCTCATTGAAATCATAGTCGTACCCAATCCTTCAGAACCGCCCCTCGGTGATCCACAACCTTGCTATGTCGGGAAATCTCGTACAATATACTTGTAACCTCTCCGATCAACTATACCAGATGTTATTTTCTTCTCCGTAACGTATCTGCTTCGTCCACACACTTGGACTCACGGTTTTACAACGCGTCTAATCAAGGTTTTCTCATACAACCTCACTTCCTTAAATAAGGAACTCTGCTGACTTCCACGCCGCAATAACATGAATTCTTTACCAAAAATATAACCACTCAATTTGCCGACTTAACACAAGGCCAACCTTGAATATCCCAATAAACTCACCGTTATTAGTTTCTTCATCGGATAACATGCATTTCTAAAATCACTTCCCCTAACACAACATATGTCTAACGCAAATAGTACTTCCTCCCCCGGATCACATTGACTACAACTTATCAATGTTGACCAATTCATACGCTCCAACCACGTCAACACCCTACACTTATACATAGCTAATAGTAGGAAGACTCCACATTCCATCATCAGAAGTATCCTCCAATCCAAGTTGAACGAATCCCGAAGGCACACATTCAAATTCCCACTGTATCCAACAATCGTCCAACCATATATGAGATAACTTCAAGTTTCACTCGCCTAACAAGAAGGAGTGACTATGCTCATGCATAACTACTCTTATTGGCTTAACACTGAACGACAAGCTCACTGGGAACCTTTTCCACAACAATACCACGTCTAATCCAATGGTCCTCCATTCCGAGCACTACATTCCACTACCTTTTCCCCATTTCCTTCTCAAAAACATAAATCATGCCTACAAAGAACGACTCACTAGCAGGTGCACGCTTTCGACCAACCACACAAGTTAGTTTTCCTTGACCCTTGAACCATAACGTACCCACAAATCCTCTTTTTTATACTCACACTAGGAGTTCATGTACCCGTAAATGACAATTTGTAAACATTAATTCACATTTTTTGTGCCATATGCCAAACTTCCTACTTCCCATTACCCCTTATTTCAACATACTATCTCCACCTCTTCAGGCCTGAGTGGAACATTGTCCACTTCCTTTTTCGACCACTCCAACTACGCCGGTAGCACATAATCAATATTATACTTAACCAAACGATTTCACCACAATTCTTGTTTGAGGTATTTAACCAAATCGTCTTGCAATAAGACCCAGTGCACGAAGCTACGACACACTTCTTGTTCCCCAAACAGGGTTTACTCTATTCATGAGAATTACTTTACACACAAGGAATAATTCAACCTTCCCCAAAGATTTTGTATCTACTACAACACATCATAAACTAACCAATCCAACATCTTCATCTATCTTTAAATGATCCAAAAATAAACTCACTCAACAACTTAACACAACCAAAGAAGCATATGGTTCCTCCTTTAGGTAACCACCAACTACTGCTCCACCCTTTTTATTCTGCAAATAGCTACCGTAACACCAACTTAAAATCCATACATCTCAACAACATACTTAACATTTTGTATAACTCATCAGAAATCTCTGAACAAGGGCTTCCATCTATGCTTACCCTCTAATAACAACACATTACCACACCAATGACTTGCACGTCCATATTGGAAAAAGATGCCACTAACTTAATAAACCTTGCATCACACCACAGACAACGTCCTCGCGATCCATTGTACACATAATAAACCTTGCTTTCATACCCACCAGCATATATATAGTTAATATGTGAATCACACAGATTCATATGAAAATTAGTTAAAAAAATTCATATATGAATCACAAAGGTTCATATATGAATCACAAAGGTTCATATATGAACACAAATGTTCATATATGAATCTGTTAATTAGTTTCATATATGAATCACAAAGGTTCATATATGAATCAGTTAATTGGTTCAACTGGTTCATATATGAATCAGTTAATTGGTTCAACTGATTCATATATGAACCTACAGTTAATTAGTTTCATATATGAAACACAAAGGTTCATATATGAATCACAAGATTCATATATGAATTAGTTATAAAGAGTTCATATGTGAATCACACAGATTCATATATCAACACGTTAAACTCTTTTAAATCTCTCAGACGAATCTTCAGATAAGCTTTAACTTCAAGGATCCACTTTGAGAGCATTAATCTTCATTTGGCTCTTCAGAAACAAATAGTCATCAAGTCTTGAAACACGAACTTCATATCTTCGTATGGTTGATCAAAGTCTTCAAAAAAAACTTTATATCTTCGAATCACTGATCTTTGCAACTTCGAGCTTTGACAATTTTCTTCAGTCTTGGATCATGAACTACTTTGAGGTTTTGATTGGTTTTGAGCTTTAAAACATTCTTGATTTATCTTTAAACAAGAACTGTCTTTGTATATTTACACATTTGATAATCTTGAACAAACTGTCTTGAACTTATCTCTCGGAAACACTTTATCTTGAACTTCTTTGACTTTGACAAATATATCTTTGACTCTCATAAATTGAAATCTTTAAACTATCTCTCCCTTTCTTCTGTTTGATATTTCTCCCCCTTTTTGATGATTGTGAGCATGATCATCAAAACTTCAATATCAATTTCAACAGTGTCTTTGAATGTACCAGTAACAATATTCTCCTTGTGATCTGTTTAACTGTCAATTCCAAAATATATTTATCCGAATCTTTTCAAATTTAGATAAAATAATAGTGGTAACCCTGAAACAACATATGAATCAGTTAAAATGCCTGTAAGTTTCACAAAGCCACTTAGTACAACGGATGCACTTTGGAAAGGAGCTTTTTGATGTTCACTCCTCCAGGGCTTCCATTCAATCATCGAAAAACACAATGGAATTTCTATGAACGTTATGACAAGAAAACATATTCCTTGTGTGTACGTGCAAGTGTAGAAATGATTGAAGAAACTTATGCTTGATTAGATAGGCTCAAATTGTGTAAACTGTTGAGACAGCAACAAGTTTTCCACGGACTCAATGTGCATGGTTGAAGTGCGAATGTAGGGCAAACTTCCTTCTTTTTCAATATCCAAAGCTTCCAATGAAGATTAGATAGATTATATGCTGCGTCCCCAAGAAAAATTGAAACATTTCTTTGTTGAGAAAGAAATGAGTAGCTAGTAGGGTTATAGCAAGAGTTGGCATGGGCTCACTGCCTGTTTCAATGATGGTCACCAAGGAATGTGAACCAATCAGTAATGTGGTTGTCCGGCTCAGAAATTGGTTGGTGCAGAGTTTTCTTATTCTTTTAACTCTGTTCTCATACCCTATTTCTGTTTTTAATTCGCTCACTTCTAACCAAACTCTCTTTTTCATTTTACCTCAGCACAATGAGATTACTAAACCGTATGAGTTATCTCCCCCACTCTTTGATATCGACCCCTCACCCCTCAATCACTCAATGATAACTTCTTGGGTAGGAAACACTGGTTAACGTGGATCCATAGAAGTACTTTATGCGCTCACACTGATTCCCATGAAATTTTGTCCTAAAAAGATGTGTTGTTCAACAATTTAGCTTGAACAATTATAATACTCAGCTTTTGAATTACATTGTCATCAGAATATATGCTCCTCAATAATATCATAAAATGTTTGAGCATTTGAACTTTGAAGATTTCTCAAAACAAAAATATTGAATGAATGAAATGAACTCGAAAGACTTGTTTGAGAATTTGACAATGTATCAATCAGATCAAATATGAAAGATAATCATGTAAGGTTGGGGTATCAAAGAATTGAATTTTGTTTATATGAACAAATATAAACAATCTTTGAATGAAACATTTAATTCGTACGCTGAAAGAATATATGATGCTCAGCAAAAGTGAAATGCAAATGGGAGTATTACCATCGAAAAATGTTTCATTTTGAAACATGATAATAACAAAGTCAATAAGAAGTTGAACCGGTGTTTATGAATACTTGAAAGTATAGAAAAGATAATACACAAGTATTAGTCTTTGGAAACACACGGTCAGAAATGATAATGTAATCCGAGATATTCATGAAAAACATTTAAAATCACACTTCTAAAATTATAAAATCTGTTTGAATTAGAGAAGTGGTTTGAACATTTAAGAACACATTTTTCATGCTTGAAAGTCGTTCTTCTTTCAAACAATCTTAGATTGAGTGCAGAAGATACTTACATTTATATGTTTAAGCTCCCCCTCAAATCATGATAGACTGATTAAAAATCAGATAAGCTCCCCCTCAAAATCTGCAAAGAATCTTAATTGAATAGAATCAGTATATGTAGCAATCAAAGTCTAAAAAAATGAAGTACGAGTTCTAAACTGATGTGTTTAGAAGTCAAACATCGAAGTACGAGTCCTGAGATGAGTTACTCAAAAGTCATTTATCTTGTATGCTCGGGTTCTAAACTGAAGTGGTTAGAAACCATTATTGAGTATGCTCAACAAGCATATGAAAATAAGCACAAAATATATCAAAAAATTAGAATTTCTCCCCCTGAAATTATGCAAATAGTTCAGCATATGAAAATTAAAAGCACGGGTACTCCTCTTCAAAATCTGCACACTTCTCTTTTGTTTTCCAGTCATGTGGTTGGTATAATTCTGACATTCAGCACTACACATGATAAACCTACAAACCAGATTAAGTAGATTTTGGTACCCAACGGAACTTGGGTCCTGGCTTGTTAGATGTAGTTCGATTTGAAGAAATATTGAAGTACTATACCAGTACTGAACATTTTCTTTCTTGACAAAATCATGAGTTCCACAATAAAAACAACAAATTTTCTTTTGTGCTAACCTAATCAAATGATTTGCAGAATAAACAGGATTAGGTTTAACAAAATACTTACCTTGATAAGCTTTGTTCTTCTTGATCACCATAGGTGGAGGAACATATGATTTTGGTGCATTTCTTTCAGGAGTAGATCCTTTCACTTTCCAAACCATTTTCACTCTTTTGAAAACAAGATTTTCTGTAGGCTTTGAAATAGAAGCATCTGAATTATCAGCAGAATGGTTATAAAAGATATTGGAAGGACGAATCTGGTCTTTTGAAAAAACCCTTTGATTTGTCAATTCTTTTGAAGAAACATCAGTATTAATTGAAATTGAAGCCGTTTTAAAAAAAATTCAGAACCAGTTGAGTCAACAAGTGGAGTCTGAACAATCGTGTCAGGACTTACTTGTTTTGAAACCTCAACTTTAAAAATAATGTCTTCATGTTCTTTAACTTTGTTGGTCAAAACATTTCTTTCTTTGGACATCAAATCAAATTTTCTTTGAATATCATATTTAACCTTCTTCTCCTTCATACACTCTGTAGCTAAATCTGATAGCTTCCTTGTCAGTTTCCTTATTTCATTTTGAAAGATCTTTCTTTCATGCGCATAAACATCTTTCACACTCTTTGCTTTAAAATCTTCAACTTTCTTCTTTTCAAATTATTTTCTTTCTATGTCTAATTCTTTTTCCAAATTAGATATTTTCAATGAAAGCTCAACACTTTTTGATTCAAAAACTTTTCTTTCAATATCAAACCCAAACATCTTTTTCTTAAGTTTTTCCTTTTCTAAACATAAAACTTTTTCAAAATCAGAGTTTTGTTTTGAAAGTTTTATGCATTTCAACTCAATACCTTTCTTTTCTTCAAAACTCTTCTTTAAAAATTCAGAATACTTCTTTACAGACTTTTCTCTCTCACTGTTAACAAGAACAATTAGCATGACTTCCTTTTCTATCTCAAAAGCAATTATGTCTTCATTTCGAATGTCTTCAATCTTGCTTTCGAGATCAATAACCTTCTGTTCAAGAACCAAAGGAGGATAATAAGTTTTTCCTTCAAAAGATGGTTTTTCACTCTCCTTTGGTTTCTCTATAGCATAGCTCTGGAAATAATCATTAGACAAGGTTTGCTTCCAATTCCAAACCAAAGTCTTCCTGTTTTCCATCCCGTAGACAAAAGGTAGTTGCATTTTAACAGTGGTTTTCTCTTAACCTCTTCCTCAGCCTCATAGTCTTCGCCATCCATTTTAAGCCATTTGATTTTATACATAGGATCCTCAGATGGACGACTAAGCCATTCAAATTTGTATAAAGTTGGAGACTTGGTTAATGAGGATTATCATATCCCAAGCCCCATTTTGAATTATAGTATCTAAAATTCTTAGGCGTATTAAGATGAATTGTCTGTTCAGTTTGTCCTAACTTGTACAACTTTTCTTCCAAATTACTAGCCTTCTCAGTCAATTCAATGTTAATATCTATATAAGCATGCAATAATTGTTCAAGCTCATTTACTTAGGTTCTGAAAGCCCTTAATTTTTCTGATAAATCATCCATTCTTCTTCGAAAACAAGCATGAGTTTCTTCAAACCATCACTTAGCTCATTATGTTCGTTTATCCTTTGCCTTTAAAAGTCTATTGTTTGATGAGCTTTTCTTAGTTTTTTAGTTAAATCATCTGCTTTGATGGTTAGTAAGTCATGTTGAATCATAAATTCATTTATAGTAAAGGACTCAAAATTTTGTGATTCAACTTTTGCTTCGGGAGTTGACATCTTGTCCTTGAGAATAGCATTTTCCTCCTTTAGAGACATTGTTACCTGAAAAAATTTAAAAATACAAGATCGTTAACAGATACTTCGTGAGAAGTAGAATTTGTGCGCTTTTGTAAGATCAGAAAAACACGATTAAAGTCGGAATTTTTTTCAATTTTTTTTTTTGAAAAACAAATTGTAAATTTGTCTTCCAAAAATTAATTCCGAAAAATTAATGCGGAAAACTGGACTTTTAAAGCGGCAAACCTGCAAATCACGAGAAAAATATATCAGTTAGGGTTAAATGCAGACAAAAACTGATAAAATCGACGAAAAATGAAACATAATGAAGAATAGGGACTAAAACTGACAACTTACGAAAGTAAACCGAAAAACAAGGACTAAAATTGTAAAACACTAAAAATAAAACTAAAAGGACTCACCTTGACAAAATTGAAACTTAAAACTCAAGGGACTAAAAATGAAATAAAACTAAACTTAAAAACTCAAGGGGCTAAACTTGACAAAAGTCAAAACACAAACTACAGGGACTCAAAATGACACAAACTAAAACCTAAAGTACGGGGACTAAAAGTGACACTCTTAAACTTCTACCTAGAGGGACTGAAACTGACAAACTCAAAAACTAACTAACGGACTTAACCTAGAAATCTAACGAAAGACTAGATTTGTAATAAAACTAACGTAAAATCTAACAAAAATGTTAACAAAATAAGCTAACTGACTCTAACAGATTTAGGACCAAAAACGTAACAAAAGTAACTAATACTAACAGAAAAACTAACGAAGCTGACAAAACTAACGGAAAAAAGGACCAATTTTGTAAAGAAATTAACGGCACTAACAGAGGTTCCGTTAACACTATTCACTCATCATCAACGTTACGATCTGCAGCTCTTCGCGTTCGATTTTCTTTGCATTCATATCTGAGTTTTGCAAACCATTAGAAATCGAAAACAATATCGATATGTAAACAGGAATCAACCAAAAACACAAACAAATTTCAAATCGTTGAAAATCTCAAAAACCAAAAATGTAGGACTGGATGCACAAATTCAGCTGCTAGGCTCTGATACCAATTGAGAGTTTCAGATAACAATGATTTAGCACAATGATATTCAATAGATGAGAGAAATTGATACAAAATTGGAATGAGATCTAGTTTCTCTCTCTAGAAGGTCATCTCTCTTTTCACACACACACACACACTCACGTATGTGGTACTCTCTAATGACCTCTTTTCACAAACCCTTACAATACACTATTTATACCTTTGACTTCAACATCGTCTTCTTCATCTTCACGCACGGGCAACGACTTCAATACCGTCTTCTTCAATCTTCACGAAAGGGAAATAGAGGTATGCGTTTCTCAATCTTCACGTACAGATGTCTATAGTGTATTTGTATATGTATATATCTTGTCTTCAAAATTTACTGATCAAGGTTGTTGGCTATCGAAACTATAAGATACGTCTCCCCACACTGTATTATTGTATTTTAGATTTTTAGTAATATGTCTTTTTGTTCGTAAAGTAAATAGGTTAGTAATTTGGTTTGTTGGTTGCTTATGGTTCTGTTAATTCATCCAAATTCCAAAGTTCACTCATTGTTGTTTGCTACCCAACTCTTACCATCCATATATATATATATACTAGGCACGATCTCGGCCATCCTTAGACGGCCCTATGCCCACGGGTCCTATAAAGTGCAATGTTATTTAGGTGCTCATATTATCATTAACAAAAGACATTGGGATTGAGGCTTTATCCATTTTTTGGTAAGTACATACTTGCAGTATTGTTGGTTGTAGCCTACGCATCCTACTTAATTGTTGTCCTTAGATGGTCCTCTACCCACGGGTCCCATGAAGTACAATGTTAAGTGCAAAGCATTGCCACGGCTGCAGAAGTCTCTGCTCCCTTAACTTCCGGCTTCTCATCTCCCACCACACCAACAATCACGTCACAAACTTTAATTTTAACCGAAGATGTATATCTTCTTTCATGTGCAGGTCCCGACTGATGCTCAATTCTGCAACCCAAACCAAAATGGTATGTTGTTTTGTCAGCCCATGATTAACTACCTGTGCAATTTGATTTACTTCATTAACTGAACCTTTGGATTTGAGTACAGATCTATGGATGCTGCAAAAAATCAACATGATTTTGGCAACAAGTGATACTTTTATGAACAGCTAAAGTTAGTAGAACACAGAATACATATGCATATATACAATTTATTGGTTTCCATTAAGTATAGCAATTATCGTGAGAAGGGTAAGAAGGGATCTCCACCCTTGGATCAATTCTAATTGAAGATCAACTAAAAATACCCTTCTAAGCTAATTCATGGGTTATTTTGGGACTTTTAATGAGAATCATTAGATCGACACTAATTAAAAGTGATCAACGGTCCAAATCCTTTCTTACACTTCTCACCTTAACTCCTATTCTCACACAATCCTTCATCTATATATATACGCATACATATATATAGAAACAGGTACCTTTCTGTACTGCCTGTATAAAACTCTGCCGCTCAGCTCCACACCGTTTTTACCCACATAAACCCGAAGTTAACAATATTCAATACTTTACTCAAAGCAACCATATTCAGAGCATAACTAAAACCCATTATTTATTTTTAAAATAGAAAAAAAAATTGTTATTTATCACCTGTTAAGTCCTCTTCGATACAAATACGAACCTCTGAGCCAATCGAGCAGTCGTTAATGCTGTTTTGGTAGTTCCTCAACACGTTTAGCAGTTGATCTCACAGACTCCAACAGCGGTAAGCCACGCCATATCACACCTCTTTATATCTGCGATCAAATTCTGAGCATCACTGATATATCCGTCCAATAGATTTGAAAATGCCAAAAATAGAAAGCTTCATCAACATTAAGATGAGAACTAAATTCCATTCTTATCATTCCACTCTACTTGCTGATGGAGATGAGAATGATTATCTTTTGGATATTGTTCTAAGATTTCAGATTTATGAAATCACAATGCTAATATTCCTAATCATTTAAGACTTGATAAAAGTCTCTATTGGTTTCCAAATTGAAAACTACTTTTGTTTTGCATTTAATGGCCCCAAACGAGAGCACGATCAAATGCATGATGTAACTACTATTATGGGTTCAGGATTGCAATCACCTTTAATAGAATAATAGAAGAAATTTAGATGAAGTGATTGTTCAAATTTCAGCAGGGAAGAAAAAATGCAATCAAGTTCATTATCGCCTCTTGGGTAGCTTTCCTCATGTTAGCCTTTGCTTGCAGTTTAGCATTTCTACAACATGATTAGAAACACAACAAGGGCAAGTTAGATGGCCATTAATCAAACATGTGTAATCATATACAGGTGTACCTTCATTTTTGGCATCACCACGCCAAGATGCCTCAATATCTTCGACACCATCAGGATTGTCAGGCCAAGAAGACGCCCAACATCCTGAAAATGAAATATTACAAAGTAAAACCAAGATCAATCAAACACACACAAAAAAATAGAAAGAATATGTTTCGGAGTTTAATATTTTGGATTATAGATATTTGATTACAAGTTTTGCTATCTTACGTATCACAAAGAAAGATTGTTGTATATGTATCACCGACGACCTATCAGGAGGAGCCCAAGGCCTAACCTTTATTTCCAGTTTATCAGACCGTCAAGGTTACCATTGTTGTTTATTTTATTCTACTTCCTATAGCTTTAGCTTTTGCTGCTATTTCCATTTGAACATTGCATGGAGTTTCAAGTAATCAATGTATAGAATTACACTTGTTAACAACAGATAAGCGATAGCCTATTCTTTGAACATTAAAGACGCCTCCATGAACATTAAGAAATGTACAAATTCAACAACGGCATATTCAATAGTTTACTCAAAGCAAACATATTCAAAGCATAATTAAAACCCATTATTTATTTTTAAAATAGAAAAAAACTGTCGCGTTTAAAGAATCTTTGGTAAACCGTAACATAAACCTTTGTTTTGACTTTTACAGAAGCTTATTTTAAAAGGCTGTCAATAAAACCTTTAGAGGTTTTGATAGCATATAATTGCCTTAGAAATCGTCTCTGAAAGTCGTCATATCTTTAGATACGTTTTTCACTTTTTGGACCAATAGCTTCTCTAATGGCTATCTTTAGGTACACCACCAAATCCTTCTCTAAAGCTTCCATCTCTAAAAACTCCTATTTCTTGTAGCAACTATATGTTGCTAGAGATGACTTGCCTTGTATTCCTTACGAGGTGATGTCAGTCATTTGTTTTATGGATTTCAATGGTCAAGAATAAAAGACAACGCAACTTGCTAAAAGTAAGTCTCACTTTTCATCATACCCGTATCATTTTTCACTCCTATTACGTATTAAGGAAACTTTACCCTAGTGCTAATAGCGAAAACATTACCGGCTTCTGTAATCATGAAATCAGCGACACTGGCCGTCAAGCATGCTTCTGCTACTGATAGGAACGATAGAACCTGTCATCATATTTTAATAGTTAGCGTCAGAGAGAGAGGCAATAAGATAGATAATATAACAGGTAAGCGGGAAATATAATAGGTAGAAGCATACTCAGTCTCCTATAACTATGATAGACACTATTTGGACTTGACGAGATGAGCGTTTTACAAAAACAGAGAATGCATCGACCATTGCTGGTGTGAGACTTGAACCCTATAGATATCACTATATAGTTTAGTGCCACGACAACCATTGTTATTATAACGTAAGGATTACGTTCACATGTCAGTAAAAGTAATATCAAGAAACCTGAAGTCACCATAATCAAGGAATGAACAATTATACTACTACAGCCTATACCAAATTGTCACTTGGGTGGGGTGATAACTGATAACCAATCCAGGGTGAAAATATATGCAAGCTCATAACAAATTTACGTTAATTCTACTCGCCTAAGATTCGGTTTTGGACTTGATTATGGCTCATTAAGTAAGAAGCAGGTAACAAATTCTTGACTGTTTCACAATCAAAAGATACATAATTCAAATTGTTTCAGAATTCAAAAGATACAATCGCTTAGAGTTTGTGTAAAATTGTGCTTAATTTGGAACTTTGTGATCCTAACATGAAGATTACCAACCGATAATACGCCTTTTCAGTTATGCCAATCACAGAACATATAAGATCTTTCAATCTATTTTGTTTGCCCAAGTGACACATAACAATATTGAAGTCTTGCACTTTCAGCACACCTCCTGACCTGATGATACATCAAATATGCTATATATTTAAATTCAAAATTGAAGTCAAGTTAAGTGAAAATTTTGAGATGTATTATACTTTATAGCAACTACTACAAATCTAAATCTATATGGGTATTGAATTTGTAAGGAAACACGTGTTATAAAAAATATGACCCTAATGCTCAAATCGTCTTCCAAACAGAGCAAATTCGATGTTAGAAAAATCTTACACTCACTAATAATATCTAAAAATTGAGATAATCAATCACCTTGAAAGAGCCAATTGTAAATCAGGGGTTTGTTGGATATCGAGAATAGCTTTCTGTCGAACTTGGCAGGATATTGAAATGTACTCTTTGGATTTTGGGGAAGAATTAACTGTTGTTGCCTCCTGAGATTGAGTTCAAAGGGTTGTTCTACTGTAGTAGTAACAGAAGTTGCAGATGGAGACTGAGAACTCTTAATAGGTTAGGTTTGATTGAAAAGGGAAGTGATGGTGAAGGCACCCTTCTTCCTGAAACCCCTTGCAAACAAAACCCATGTCCGGCCGGCATCTTTCCCTTTCACTCTCGATCGCAAAATCACGCAGGAGTGTGTGGGCAAAGACTTCAAAACCCTAGATTTATCGGTTGGGCTTCAAAACCTTGAATGTGTCGGCAGAGGAGAGCAGGGCAAAAATGGACGGTGCGAGTGGGGAGAAAGGAGAAGACGCGCCCCAGCGTGGTGTCTCACGCGCGATCTAAGGCAGGTCTCCCTTCATATAGTATATATATATATATATATATATATATATATATGCGGTGTATCCGCGCAATGCGGCGGAAGCGGTTTATGTAAACGATTTTGAAGTTTTGGTGGTTTTATTAGAGAAGATTCCGACGATGATAGCACTTACACTTAGGTGATTTTATTTCAGTTATGATTGATAAGAGGTGGAGCTGAACTGAAATCAAAATCACTATAACTGTTTGTTTTTTGTAAATTCTAGTTCATGTCTATGTTTGTCCGGTAAGGTAATTGAACCGATAAAGCTTACCAAGGTAAATGTTTAGTACACAGCCCGTAAATTGTCAAATGTTTGACGCCTCTTAACATTCTGCTACACTCATCTTGTATAAATGTTATGTGTTGATGGCCAGGTGGGATATATAACCAATTTCAATCCAAAAAATTAATACTTCAACATTTTTTATTGGTTAAACACAAATTCAAAGACAACTTATTAATGATAAACCAATATGTTGTCTAATAATATTTATCTCCTTGAAGGTTCATACGGATACGGCAGCAACACATAAGAGTAAACCAACAATCCTTTTTTATGGCCTATAATATAGAAGGAACAAATTGCATTCCAAGGTTAAAACACCAACCACGCACGAGTTCTTGTATATGTAACTCACATCCTCACATTATATTGATTCATCACAATGTCCCCTCACTGGTTTCTGCAGAGATATTCTTAATTACATATTATCTTTCAATAAACAAGGTATCCTTCCAGATAGTAACTAATATCTATCTATCTACACACTCTTGCAAAGGGATGAAAATCAAAAGCCATAGATGTATCCATAAGTATAATGGATGACATTTCTTTATATAGAAAAAGAAAATTTTATTTACAATTTTACACAATAAAAGAATGGAAGGAATTTGACTATAACTTCAAGGCTCTCATGTAAACGATACAAGGAATCATTTCTAATAGAAGGATGGAATTTGTTCCATAAATAAGTAATTCATCAATGGTGGAAACTCAAATAGAATGTGGACTTATAATTAAAAAAATAATGTAAGTCATGTGCATTTGAACCTCAACAAAAAAAGAATGGTTGGCACTACATCACTAACCAACAATATTTTTAATGAATAATATTGAAGAGTTTATTCGGAAAAGAACATACTGTTGAGCCAACCACGTAGCAAGTACTCCTCTTCTAACCTTCAATCTGATTAGCCAACCTTTAAGGAACAGTAACAATAACATATTAAGAAAGCAACTGATCAAGAAACATAGAAATAACAAAATCAATTGATACAAAAGCAAACAAACCAAAAATCAATTCTAAATTGTAATGAAAAGCAATTGATACAAAAGCAAACAAACCAAAAATCAATTCTAAATCGTAATGAAAAGCAATTGAATGACCGCGTTTCTGATTTGGAAATACCAAGTATTGTTTTTCAAGTTGAGCCAATTCTCATAGGTCGTGAAAGAAAAAATACTTCCAAGCCAAAGGCATTTTGATCTTGTTGCAAGTGTGTTGAAGATTTTCAATTTTTGGGCAGAGATAGTAGTAGGCAGAAAGCATTAGGACATATATAATAAGAGCACAAGTGACCATCTGAAGCCATCCAATTCCTTGTCCAGGCCATTGAAAACTTCATTGCACTTATTCTTTTGCTGAATAAAACAAATAATAATGTATGTGTTGTATTTCCAAATCATAAAGAGTATTAACTCACAACCAACAAGAGACTGCGTACCATATTTGACCTTTATGAGGGCGGCAACATCTTCTTCTTGCATGAAGTTTCAGAATATGGAACAAAACTATTTAAAACGTAATATCACCAAATAAATTAGATTGTTACATTACGACTTGATAGGTGACTGCTCGAGATACAACTACCCTAAGAAATAGATACCACAAGAAATCAAGATTAGGAACTATAAAACAAAACATCTACCTGGAATCATTACCATGTGAATATTCCAAAGGAGCGATATGAAGAAGACTGAGAGTATGAAACGTATGAGAAATAGAGATTAGAAATCGAGATTACAAACCTTAAAAGAAGACATCTGTTGGAAATTGTTAGCATGTGAATCGTCGAGAGGAGCGATATGAGGAAGACCGAGAGTATGAATCGTTACCTGGCATGTGAATCGTATAAGAAGACCGAGAGTATTAATCATTCTTCCTTCACAGAGCTTTGTTTCAAGATCAAAAATCCAGTTTTTTGAACCACTAATTTAGACATTCTTCTCAAAAAACCAATTTGGAACCGACATAAATCAAATACCCTAGAAGATGAATCAAATACCATTTACTTCAGTAGCTTACGTCGTTCCAGAACTGAAAGAGAGATGAAGAAATCAAACCCGTGAATGGTAG
The DNA here is from genome assembly GCA_033807775.1 of Saussurea involucrata. Classification (NCBI taxonomy): domain Eukaryota; kingdom Viridiplantae; phylum Streptophyta; class Magnoliopsida; order Asterales; family Asteraceae; genus Saussurea; species Saussurea involucrata. Next base: position 34,052,608 of record CM066316.1, read on the forward strand.
AAAAGCAAACAAAAAAAACCAATAGTTACCTGATTTGCGAAGGAGAGGGAGAGGAGAAGACGTATACGATTCAAGGGAATGAATGAGGCAAGATCATGGTTGAAGAAGATAACCATGGGTTTGAAATATTGAATTGGAAATTTAAAACTATTACTGCAGAATTGTTTGTAGCAGTAACCAAATAGGGAGCGGTGTGTCATGTGTGGAGCGGTGGTTGAGGATAAGGTACGGGAAAGGTCCTATTCATAAACAGAGAAAGGTTTTTTTTTGTTTTTTTTTTTATTTACGGGTGGGTTAATGGCAACCCTAACCATTGCTATGATGGTTTTTTTTTCTCTTTTTTGTTCTTTTGTTCTTTTTATTTTTTGTTATTTAATATTTCAATTAATATAAATTATTAATTAATTTTATGTTATTTTAATTTATTTATTTATTTATTTTCTAATATATATATTTATTTATTTTAATTAATATAGATTATTAATAAATATATATATTTTTAGGGAAATTAATTAAAATACCCTAAGTTTGACCATAATACCCAAAATCTCTTCGATTTTGCAAAAATGCTCTAAAAATCTGCGATGGAGCCCGCGATCGCGGGCTCCAGGCCACGTGTCACCAATGTTTATCCACTTTGCCCGCGTTGGTCCCTCAAGAATGCCCGCGGTCCAGCTTTCCCCCCTCAAGAATGCCAGCGTGTGCAGTTTTGGTCCCTGCCCGCGTTTGAGTCATTGACCCCCGCGATCGCGGGCTACACGTGTCACCAAAGTTTGCCCACTTTGCCCGCGTTGGTCCCTCAAGAATACCCGCGGTACAGCTTTCCCCCTCAAGAATTCCTGCGTGTGCATTTTTGGTCCCTGCCCACGATTGACTTTCTTTGACCTCCCGCGATCGCGGACTCCTGTGCCACGTGTCGGCACAGGGTTAACCCTAAAATCCCTTTGACGAACCCTAAACCCTAATTGTTTCTTCGGCCGCACTATATAAGGGGGGGGGGGGGGACCAAGACACGGCCACTCTCAGTTTTTTTAATCACTCTCTCAATTTTTAATCAAACTCTCTCAATTTTCTCCCACTCTCTCAATTTTGTCGTGTGGAATACGCGTTCGGGTTTTGTGAAGATGTCTCGTATTACCTCTTTGGTATGTTTTCCTTATGTTATTTGTTATTTTTTGTATGTTATTTTAAGTTAAGATATATGATTTGTAGGTTGTTATAGTGTTTATAACTTATGTTTGAATATGTTCTATGTTTAACATGATATGTATGGTTTTATGTTTGAATGTGATATTTGTATGTTATAATGTGTATGTTGTTATAGTGTGTGTTTTCATATAAAAATTGTTAAGAGTGTTTTTTTATAAAAAAATTGTTAAGAGTGTGTTTTTATAAAAAAAATTGTTAACAATGTGTTTTTTTTTATAAAAACACACTCTTAACAATTTTTTTTATAAAAACACACCCTTAACAATTTTTTATAAAAACAGTTTTTTTATAAAAAATGTTTAATAGTGTGTTTTTATAAAAAATTGTTATAGTTTTATGGTTTTTATAATGTGTTTTTTTATAAAAAAATTGTTAATTTTTTTTTTATAAAAACAGTTTTTATAAAAAAAATGTTAAAAATGTGTTTTTTTTATAAAAAATTATTAAGAGTGTGTTTTTATAAAAAAAATTGTTATAGTTTTATGGTTTTATGTTTGAATGTGATATTTGTATGTTATAATGTGTATGTTGTTATAGTGTGTTTTTTCATATAAAAATTGTTAAGAGTGTTTTTTTATAAAAAAATTGTTAAAAGTGTGTTTTTATAAAAAATAATTGTTAACAATGTTTTTTTTTTATAAAAACACACTCTTAACAATTTTTTTATAAAAACACACCCTTAACAATTTTTTATAAAAACATTTTTTTTATAAAAAATTGTTAAGAGTGTGTTTTTATAAAAAATTGTTAAGGGTGTGTTTTTATAAAAAAAACACATTTTTAACAATTTTATATGAAAAAAACACACTATAACAACAGACACATTATAACATACAAATATCAAATTCAAACATAAAACCATAAAACTATAACAATTTTTTTATAAAAACACACTCTTAACAATTTTTTATAAAAAAACACATTTTATAAAAAAATTGTTAAATATGTGTTTTTTATAAAAAAAGAATGTTAAGAATGACAACTTAGGTCCCTACGGTTTTAAGAATGACAACTTAGGTCCCTAAACTTTTAAGAATGCCAATTAGGTCCTAAACTTTTAAGAATGACAACTAGGGTCCCTAAACCGCACTTTATCTCTATATAACAATATGATACGTTGAAATAAAATAAACCGCACTTTATCTATATATAACACTATTATACGTTGAAATAAAATAAACCGCAACCGCACTTTATCTATGTATAACACTATTATACGTTGAAATAAAATACAACCGCATTTTATCTATATATAACAATATGATACGTTGAAATAAAATAAACCGCACTTTATCTATATATAACACTATTATACGTTGAAATAAAATAAACCGCACTTTATCTATATATAACACTATTATACGTTGAAATAAAATAAACCACACTTTATCTATATATAACACTATTATACGTTGAAATAAAATAAACCGCACTTTATCTATGTATAACACTATTATACGTTGAAATAAAATACAATCGCACTTTATCTTTATATAACACTATTATACGTTGAAATAAAATACAACCGCACTTTATCTATATATAACAATATGATACGTTGAAATAAAATAAACCGCACTTTATCTATATATAACACTATTATACGTTGAAATAAAATAAACCGCACTTTATCTATATATAACACTATTATACGTTGAAATAAAATAAACCGCACTTTATCTATATATAACACTATTATACGTTGAAATAAAATAAACCGCACTTTATCTATGTATAACACTATTATACGTTGAAATAAAATACAACCGCACTTTATCTTTATATAACACTATTATACATTGAAATAAAATAAACCGCACTTTATCTATATATAACACTATTATACGTTGAAATAAAATAAACCGCACTTTATCTATATATAACACTATTATACGTTGAAATAAAATAAACCGCAACATCTATATAAAATAAAATAAACTGCAGCATCTATATATAACACTAACTATAACATCTGTGAATGACTATGTAGAAGGATTTCTTTAACATCGACTTGACGGTAAGGTGCAAAGTTTCATACATCGAGGAATTAGGAGCGCTGTTTAGGGGATTAGGTGATCGCGCGGATACCCTTGAGACCATCTATAGAGGGACACCGTTCGGGCCATGGATGGATGTGTCTTACTCTGGTGGCGACCCTACGCTAGTACACATGTTTCTACAGTTGGAGGTCGAGGACGCCAACGCTGAGCCGGAGGAGATGCATTTTGATTTCTTCGGCTCTCAATTGCATTTTGGGCGTCAGGAGTTCTGTCTAATTACAGGACTACGTTTTGGAGAGGCTCCCCCCCTTCCTCCCTTAGAAGACTGCTCCTTCGTTCCTAGGGTTTTCGACATTTCAGCATCTCGTTTGAAGCTGAAGGCAGCCCGGGAAAAGATGAAAGAGGGCCTTAGTGCCCTAACCGACGACGATGTTGTCCGTGTATGCTTGGTGGTGATCGTGGATATGGGCTTCCTGGGCCGTGAGTATAGCCAGCATGCTTCATCGACGGTCCTTAGGGCCGTCGAGGACCTTGAGCTGTTTAACAGCTACCCGTGGGGTAGCCATATCTGGACACATTGCTACTCTAATCTACACCGAGCCATAGGCAGACGCGCCGATCGACATATAAAGATGAATCTTTGTGGTTTTACATACGCCTTCAAGGTTAGATACGTAGTATAACAATTGTTAATAATACATACAAACTGTTTGGCTTTTCTTTTTACGCACTTGCTCTTCTTGTCTAATTCCAGATATGGATCTTGGAGGTGTTTCCCGCATCAATCCGATATTTCGTCAAGCGCGACGATCGAGTACTTAGGGGAACCCGTTGGGACAAGCGTGTTACCCTAAGTAGGTCGCTTTGGATTGAGTTCTTCAAAGCGTCTAGAAATGTAAGTTCTTTTACTATGTTTACAATTTGCATACGTTAGTCCCGCTTATTAATTTCTTTTATGTTTTATCATATATTTAGCAGCCACTCTTGCCTTTCGATCGCCTTGTGCCTACTGTCGACGAGATGGGCACAGATTGGTACAGAGACAGCGTGGCCTTTATTGACGCAGAGGCGGAAAGGGCTCGACGTCCCCCTACTTCCGAAGATGAGGAAGACGACGACAGGCCCCCTTCCGGTGGATACCAGCCGCCCCCTTCCTCCTCCTACCAGCCGGCCCGTTCCTCCTCCTACCAGCCGGCCCGTTCCTCCTCCTACCAGGCGCCCCCTTCCTCCTCCTACAATCCATATCAGGCGGCCCCTTCCTACGAGCCACAACGTGGCTCACATGAAGTCCTGTGGGACTACGTCCACGGGCCGCTAGAGACAGGTGTACACTATCTGGAGGAAGTCTACAGACAGTTTAGCGCTGTAAATGTTAGTGTTTAACTTAATTAGTTGGCCACATTTATTTAGTTTGTATATTAATATTACGTTCTAAATTTGTTTTAGCTGTCGAGTACGACACCGATCCCCGCTCTGTTCGGACAGGGGGCACATGCGACGTTTGCCACCACATCCCATCCGTCATTCCCTGAAAATGTAAGTGACATTGAGTAACCATTATAGTTATATGTTTGTTCCTAAGTTTGTAACTCTTATAATGATCAATGTCACGCAGGCCGGGATGTCGGGGGCCGGGATGTCCCAAACGCCGTTCGCCACCACATCCTATTCTACTATCCCGGAGAGTGTAAGTGACACTGAGTAACCATTATAGTTATATGTTTGTTCCTAATTTTGTAACTATTTTAATGATCAATGTCACACAGGCCGGGATGTCGGGGGCATACACCTCGCAGATGCCGCCGCCGTTCGCCACCACATCATATTCGACTATCCCGGAGAGTGTTAGTGACACTGAGTAACCATTATAGTTATATATCGATAATCCTAATTTTGTAACTATTTTAATGATCAATGTCACGCAGGCCGGGATGACGGGGGCACAGCACATGCCGTCGTTCGCCACCACAGCAATCACAAACATCTTTGGCGGTTCGACCGATGACTATTACAGGCCGGAAATGCATACTGTAGGTTATTTTGGTAGTTTTGGTTTAATTGTGAACATTTCCTAAATTGTACTTAAAACATTGAGTAACGTAATTTTCAGACGGGGTCTCCTATTATCCAGGATCACTTCTCGGAGCACTTCTCGGAGCCTGACGATGACTCGATGGATGTTGTAGATCCACCACCACAGGTGACCCCGCTCCCTCAAAAGCGGCCGCGATCAATTTCACAATGGTTTCGTCACCCGTTTGGCCAACAAGGATCTACGACACCACCGCCCGCTAAAAAACAAGCAAAGAAAGCGGGGGGAAAGAAGGGAGGAAAGAAAAAGGGAAAGGTGCCTTCACCGGAGCCTCAACCGGCATCGGAAATATTGAGGATGTGTCGGACTGGTCACCTCTCCCCCATGATATTCGTCCCTTACTTGAGCCTGGAAATCACCCCCCGCTTTTTCCAAGTATTGCTGGCGGATGACCCTTTGGAGTCTGAGTTACAGGATGTGGTTAGTATGAAGTTTAACTATAGTCATATAATCAAATATGTTTATATTACATGTCTAACCATCTATTTTTTTATGTATAGCACATCGATTGTTGGGTCTCGCTGTTGCAAAGACATCGTGGAACAGACACCAGGTGGACCATAATGTATAGTATTTTCTTTGCCTACCTGGTGCTCCCCCATCAAGGTCCCGCCTCCGTGGCCAACTCATGCAACGGCGTGGAAGGGGTTTCTTGGGCTCTCCTCGATGTGGTATGTAAATCGTTTTACTCTTATTTTATTTAAGTTGTTTTGTTGCTAACTAAGTTGTCTAATATTGTAATATTTCAGGTGTACATCCCAATATGCATTCATCCCAAACATTGGCTGCTTGGAGTGTTTGAGCTTGACGCTATGACCATGACCATATATGACAGCGATAGTGCCAATCTCTTCAGAGACCAATTGGAAGACCAGATGAGAAGGTTTAAAGATGTGCTATTTGACTTCTTTTGTCGGGTCAAGGACACGAGGCGTCGCGATAGGTCAGAGCTCTTTCGCCATAAGTTCGCCAAGAATACACCCCAACAGGCCGGGATGAATGCGGATTGCGGTGTCTGGGTATGTCGTAATGCCAGCATCTTGATAAATAACGATGTGGTATTTGTACACCCTGACCAGACCGAGGCCGAGGCCAAGGCATTTCGCATACATATGGCGGAGTCCATTTATGCCCATTGTCAAATAAATCAAAGTTAGGTTGTTTATGTAACATTAAATAATTGTTATTTTTAGTATTAACTTATTTTGTTAAAGTATTGTGATTGACTGTTTACTTCATTTGGTTTTTGCTAATTTCATCCATTTACTCAACTTTGAGTATCGATATCTCTTTCACACATACTCTATTTTGGACGCATTATATATCATTTCGAAGATCTCATATAGAAGAACATAAACCTACTAAAAGTTAGTTATATATAACACATATATATAAATTTAAATGCGTCCAAAGTTTAGTAAAACCCATATTTCCAACACCTAGTAAGTAGGTTTATGAAACTTGCGATAATCCTAATACAGAGATTATTGGATGAACAAGCATTTATTTCTTGATTATTGGGGTATTGGTTCTTGTTGTCTGGAAGTGATTCATATGATGCAAAAATTGGTATCATGTAATGTAGAACAATATCTATATTATAGAAACTTGCATTTGATAGTACCATATAAATCTGATCTAAATTCTCATTAATTAGCTATGTTTAACTACTTAAAGACTAATTTTCTGCCTAATGAAAGACCTTTATTCAAGAGCAGACGAATATTGCAGTTACTTTTTCAGTGGAATCATGCAGGAAACTTTTTCAGACGAAATCTATAAACACATTCAAATAATAATAATTTAAAACGATTTAATGAATTAGTTAATATATGATTATTATGTTAATGCGATAGGAGTGTAAAACAAAATTGAAAAAAAATAAGAGATGTACCATAAATTAAATAATTAATTATAAGAGTATGGATTTTAAATATATAAAATATTTTTTTTATGTAGTGTATAACTGTATATGATATATATTAAAATATATAAATCCAAAAAAATTCAAGATTGGGCTCATTTCGAACATATCGAAGAGACGATTATAATGGTGTAATTTGTTAAAATTAAAACGTATTTTTTTAACGTATTTTAGTTAATAAACGATTATATGTGTTAAATGTAAAATTAAAATAATGAAAGTAAAAGGTATAAAGTAAATTTGGTAAATAAGTATAGGGGTTGAAAGTGTAACATTTCATTTTAAATTCGTAAAAATGGACGAAATGGGGTGAACAGTGCCAAAATATCAAAATTTTCATAAATGGTCCCTGGAATTTTTCAAAAATGGTCCCTTGCAATTGAAAAGTCACAAAAATAACCCCATCGCGGGATTCCATTTTTCAAAAATGGTCCCTGTAAGTTTAAAAAATTGTCAGAAAAGGTCCCTGGCCCGTGATCGCGGGCTCCCATCGCGGATTTTTGGGGTATTTTTGCAAAGTGGGAGAGATTTTGGGTATTTCAGTAAAAGATGGTTTGACTTAGGGTATTTTAATTAATTTCCCTAATTAAAATGCCACAAGTTTGAAAGTGAGTTACCAAAATACCCTAAAAAATTAATTTCTTACCAAAATGCTTTTTTTCCGCGGAAGGAGCCCTCTATAGCGGGCAGGGACTGAAAGTGTAAAATTTTGCAAGATTATTTACACTTTCAGTCCCTATAGCGGGCCATCGCGGGCCTCGATAGAGCCATCGCGGGCCTCGATCGCGAGGGCCAGGGACTGAAAGTGTAAATATATCTTGCAAAAAATTTCACAATTGGTCCCTGCCCGCGATCGCGGGCTCTTATCGCGGGGAAAAAGGGCATTTTGGTAAGAGATTAATTTTTTGGGGTATTTTGGTAAGTCCCTTTCAAACTTGTGGCATTTTAATTAATTTCCCTATTTTTTATGTTATTTATATTATTAAGTTTTATTTTAATAACATTCTATCATATTTATTTTATATATATATTATATTTTATATTATTAATAAAATATATTTTTCTTTAAAATGAAAATTTCGTGTAGTTTTTTATTTTATTTTTTGCATTATTATTTTTTACCCTTTACTTTTATTTAAAAATGAATAAATCTCATTAATAAATAGATATCACGTTAAATGTATAATATAACTATAAATAAAACAAAACTAGTAAAACATAAACATTGAGATTTAAGATATAAATAAAACATAAAATAATATATATTACATTTCGGTTATTCTAAAATAACATTATCCGTAGTACAATTAACACGTAAAAGTCGTATGTACTTCTGTATTCGATCTGAATACGGGGTAGCCCATCCAGCAGCACACGGATAACTGTAGTGGAAAAAATGTGGTACAATAGTAGGGAACGGGTATCCTTCTGTCATATCTAATTTCACATAATGGTTAGCATTAACGTACCCAATTGTAAAAACAACATGTTGATACCACGCTGGCGGAGTGGACCTAAGCGGCAAGTACGTCCCACTACCTTCCATATTTATAACATGTAATATCACATTATACTTTGAAGCAATCAAGACACCTATTTCAGGCATTGTCATCCAGTGTTCAACTGGTGCACCTTGATCTGATTGAAAGAAGTTTAAAGTGTTGTAAACAATATTACAATGTTGACCTCCAAAAGCGTTGATGTATTCTGTCTTGTGTGTATCTAACTCTTCCATCAAGTTAAACCGAATTGTGGGTCATGCATCTTCATGAAGACCGAAAGAGACAGCTATTGCTCGGAATCTACAATTTCCATCACCTCTCACATCATGTACCTGCGTAATGTAAGGGTGAAACATATTTGGAAATTGATTAATGTATGGATGTGCATTATAGTTTTTGCCCATGAAAGAACTGTGTCTTGGTGGTTCCTGGTAACTCATTTTTTCCAAGTCAACAAATGTTGACGCGTTCGAACTACTACGTCTAAGGGGTCTTTCACTTATAAAAGACGGGTCAACATGAGTTGCAAAAGACGGATCAACATGAGTTTTTCTGAAAAGCTTATCCTTCAACGAGGGTCGTCCACGAGTACTCTTGTTAACAACAGGTTCACGAACCCATGTTTTTGATGCATTGGCTATCTTTTTTATCCTCCTCAGAAAACTGAACTTACCGGATCTCGATTGCTTGTTAAATTCCTCACTGAACATTTGGACTTCATCTTCACAACCTATATCATCATCTTGTAAAGATTGGCACGAGGATAAATCAAGCTTCGTCCAAAATACATCAATTGAATCAATTGGGATAAGATGGCCTTTGTTCAAGTATATCATTTGTTCATACGCACATGGCAACCCATAACTTGTACGTAGTAGACAACTACAATTTCCAGAGAATAAGCCACCAGATTGAGCTTGCTGATATTCCTGGAATATTATGTTTAACGCATAATGTGAAACGAAACCACATAATTTTTGGAAGTGTGGTATGCGATGACGATGTTTCACGACACTATTGCTCTCTTGAATACTTGCTTTAATTTTTGTATCTTGTGACTGGATGAGTTGATTGATCTTGGTCATAAATGTCGGTAGACTTGATTGCGTCGAATCCAAGTAAGTTTTCAACTTGGAATGTTGACTTTCCACTCTGTTACTTGTCTGATTTCCAAAGTGTAGAAATTTGTCAGTCCAAGCAGATACAAACATTTCCTTATATGGTTTCAACCATGTATCATTCAGATAAGCAAGAACAACTGAAAAATTGAACAATTTTACTTATAACAGTAATTGTTAAACTTATCAACAATTTTACTTATAACAATTTATTAAGGTGTACCTGGATAGCTTAGCAATACTGCTTCAAGTTGTGCGAAATTAAACATGTAAGTTTCATCTGTTACCGATGCAACTAATGTCACCCATGCATTGTAAAAGGAACCCCAACCATGGTTTGATGTTATTGCTGGTCTACAATGTTTCATAATACTTTGGGAGATGTGCCATCTACAAAGTAATCTTTTAGCATCAGGAAATACAATACTACATGCTTTCATCAGTGCCGAACCTCTGCCTGTGACGATCACACGTGGATAAAGACATCCTTCCATCAATGACTTTAGACAATTCAATGCCCAAGTATAATTGGATTCCTTTTCCTTGTGCATAAAGACAAATGCTACACAGAATGTCTTATTAGTTGACGTTACACCAACAATCTCAAGGAGAGGCATCTCAAACATGTTCGTTTTATAGGTGGCATCCCTCAACAAGACGTGTGGAAATGCACACCATATCTCAAGTGATCTTGGATGAGCAAAGAATAAATCTTCCAACTTATTAGTCAACTTATTTGTACGATCATAAAAAACATAGCCCTCTTCCTGTAAAAATGACATAAGAATTTGCATCGGAGTTCTACTTGCATTCTTCTGAAGTCGAATTTTCTGGCATTTATTGTATATAGTTTTATTTGTAGACACATTATCTGGATATTGCTGCTTTATTGTTGATAAAATATCTCTAGGTTTCCCATTGTTTGTTGACAAATCTTCCAGCAATCGAGCTTCATATTCAGACAATCGTCTTGCATATGCATGTCCCTCCAGATGTAATGCAAAATCATGATTATGTGTCTCACATATCACAGCTAAAGTCCAACAATCATTAGCCAAATGTTTCCCTACCAATTGAAATGGACAATTTGTTTTTCTTATGCCAGTATGTTTACTAGAGGTTTTGTTACTCTTGTGCATGCCACCACAATCACATTGAAATAATACTCTAAAATTAACCCCACGTTAGTCAATTTTGCTTCTTTTAATAACAATAACGAAACCAAGTGAATATCCCATGTTGCGTACCCAATCAATTAGATCTTGACGAGAATTAAACACCTGAAATTGACTTTTTTAGTTACAAACTACTAATTTTACCAGTAATTTAGCGAGATAAAATAAAACATAAATATACCTTATCAGTAGAAAATGCGGATGGTTGAGGGTTTTCACAAGCTTTAATTGATTTGTTTGAATGAACATTATCATCCTACACAAACATATTAAAATATCAAATGAGATAACATAATGTGTGTGTATATATATATATATATATTTAAAGTAGTGGATGGAATACCTCATCATTTGAATTATGATACCATTGAAAATCTTCTCTCCAATTCGAAGAAGAAGAAGAAGAAGAGGAAGAGGAAGAGGAAGAGGAAGAAGAAGAAGAAGAAGAAGAAGATTTAATATTCAACTCTTAAAAAACAATCTTCTAAACATTTGACTGGTCAACTCTTGAATACTACTTCGAGTTTAATGCAATTATTTTTAATTTGGATTCAACGTTGCTAAAGGAGCGTGCTTCACGCAATGCTGGTTTTTTCTACCGTGGGTTTCTATTTTTTACATACTTTTATACTTGTGATTTGATTATTTTGCATGATCAACATTTATAGATGATGACATTTCTACTCTCTTTGGTTTGGTACTTTGGTTTTTGTATGCCTGGTCACTTAGCTATTGATTCTTGGTTTCTATTCCTCTAAAGATTTAGGAATGGTTATCGTTTGTTTTTTACAATTTGAACTAATTTAGAATACAAAGTGGAGATCATATGGGTTGCCTGTGTTCATTCATATATTTTTATTCACTTATTGGTTGTTGATATGAGGTTTAGTATTCAATGGATGTTATCCCTTCGGGCTCAAATTGTATGTCCTGGGTTTGATAATCTATTAATGTATCTGTTTGGGAATAGTATGAATTTCTTGTTGGGATCTGTGTGGAATCATAATGCCTGGATTTTTAATCGGTGGTTGATGTTTGAATTAGCCCATGATCAAACCGGTCATGATACTCTCAAAGTTAGTGTTTTGTTTTGTTTTCCACAGTTGCTTCTATGGATCAACTATTGTTTAGAACTGTTATTGGTCTTCATCGTATTAATATGTTCCAGAAGCTATGATGATTTTTTCAAACTTATGAGGGCTGCTGTTTTCTGGTTTAAATCTCAACAGAAGGTGGTTTCTGGAAGGCTAAGGGCTAAATCTCAACCGGAGCCGGTTTATGGAAATCACGCCTGGATTAGCACAATATTGGAAGTCCTAAACTATCTACTTTGTATGTATATACACATTGATACACATATTTTGGATTTAACCGCTGTTGTTTTTTAGACCAAACATGAATGTTACCAACTTGGTTAATCATAAAATGTGGGTGTTCTTTATTAAACGTCTTTGTGTTTGCAGGTGGGGTTGTATTTGCATTCCCATAAGCAACAATCCTTCGATGAACACATGCAGAATGAGAGTGAATTATAATGAAAATGGCGTTGTAATATGAATAAATTATATTGCAATGGATGCCAAGGAGTATTGTAAAATAGTTGAAGTTCCATTATGAATATTTAAATTGGTCTCTTGATTTTGATTAATTGGTTGCATAGATTTTCGATCTTGGTATCACCATAAGTTACTCTTTTCTAACCTATTTGCTTATTTGTCAAACACTAAAGAACAACTTATCGGCTTATTACATTTTGGTACATTTTGGTACCGTGTTACGGCTGCCTTACGCAACCAACTTAAAGAAATTTTCAGAATGTAGGAGAAGGAAAGAAGAAGGAGAATCAGAGAGAGGAAAGATGATTTCTTCCAAAATGCCTGCCCACTGTGGCCATAATCTTTCATTTAAATAGAAGGTGCTATGACATGAAATTAAAGAAACAACATCGTAAATTGTAAGAAATTAAAGAAACAAAATCAAAAAGATATTATCTCTCTAAATATGGTAATTCTTCAGTTTGGTAGGTAACTGGGTCATCCGTTTGGGCCTGGTAATGGATTGCACCGGAGTCGTATCATACCGCTATAGGTTAATCCAAACACTTTTTATAGATACTCCGATCAATCACACCACATAAGTTGATAAACACTTTTTAAAAAAAATGTTTTTAAATAAGCAATCCCCAATACCCCTTTAGATTAACCAGTACATGGATAATGACTTATGGAAAAATAACTCAAATTTATCGTTGATATATTCTAAATCTTTTGGTTTTGTGGTTCGTAAGTTCCTTTTGTTAACTTCTGTTAAATAAAAGAGTATTTTGGATATTTCCCATTGATTTTATTTTTTGAATTTTTCTTTTTTCTTTTGAAGTTGGAGAAGAGAAGATTAAAAAAAGTAATTAAGATATGAGATCAATGATAAAATGTCTAATATGCTCATGTATTATTGGATTGGAGGTACGTAGAAGTTACAAAATCAACAAATTTGACAAAGTCGAAGATAATTTTGCAATAAATAACATATATGAATCATTTTTCAATTGTAAACAAAAGGTTGGGTATTGGCAACCTCGATCAACCTGACACAAAATCCGCCCCTTAAAAACATATATGAGGAGACATTTTAGAGCCGACACATGTGTCGCTTTTATGTTTATCTAGAAGATCTTTTTTTTGAACGGCAGGATTTTATTAAAACTCTAGCAAGGGGCTAGAGAGAATTACAAAATAGCTAAATTGGGACAACATAACCATCTATCCCAGCTAAAGTTACAGTTTTTCTTCCTATTCCTAATCCAGAAGAAAGAATTTGAAACGATGTCATCAAAAATAATGTCTCTCTTAGGTTTTTCCGTTCCAAAGATAAGATTGTTCCTGTAGCTCCACACGCTCCAAAAGGTGGAGATCACTACCGCATCAAAAATTTGTCTGTAGGCAGGCTTCCAAGGGGCCCCGTCAGCCCAAGTGATCAGATTATGCACTGACATCAGCGGTGGAAGATCAATCTCCCACCACAACGAAATCCGACGCCACAGAGGAGCAAGAAGCGGACATCCAACAAATAAATGTTCTGCAGACTCACCAACATCAGAACAAACAGGGCACAAAACTGAATCCAAATCCACTCCTTTATCTCGAAGGTTAATCCGAGTAGGAATTTTGTTCCACCCAATTCGCCAAATAAGGATGTTAAGCTTGATAGGCACAAGGATATTCCATCTCGTATGGGTGTCTGTGTATGCAAGAAAGAAGGAGTCCATGTAATGTCTCGCGGAAGCCACCACATAAGACCCCGAGATATCTAAATCCCACACCAATCTGTCTCTCATCTCCGAAAAAGAGAATCGCTGCAACTCATTAAGGAGACCCTCCCATTGGGAAGACCTAATTCCAGCTCTCGCCCTCGGGGGACATAAAAAGCGCAATTTCTCCTCAGAGTTTCGATCTACCACCATGGCCTGCGAGTTTGAGTCTGAAGCGAAAATTCTGTGGAACCTGTCTTTTAACGGACAATTTCCCAACCACTTATCCAGCCAAAATCTAGTATTGTGACCATTACCCACCTTCCTATTACAGAAGCTTTTTAGGTCAACTCCGCGACCCGTTAGATGATCCAAAGCCCGTACAATCGAAAACCAGATGCTATGGCCACCCATACTGGTACAAATTCGGGATTCTCCCCCATGCACGCCATTAATAACACGCGCCCATAAACTATCCGGATCATCAATAAGACGCCACCGCCATTTAAACATTAAGGCTCTATTAAGAGAGAATAGGCTGCCTACCCCCAAACCACCAGAATCCTTACTAACCATGATTTTCTTCCAAGCGCCACCCAACACATTTTCCGCTCCCTCAGATCAGCGCCCCAAAAAAATCTAGCCCGAATCGACTCCAAAGATTTCAAAACCGCAACAGGAACCTTAAAAACAGACATGTAGTATATTCCAAGGCTACCCAACACGGACTTGAGTAAGGTAAGCCTACTGCCTATCGATAGCAACTTCGCCTTCCAAGTTGATAGTTTAGAGACAAATTTATCGATAACCGGTTTCCAAGCAATGACCCGATTCATATTACTACCAACTGGCACCCCCAGATAAATGAATGGGATCCTGATAGCATTGCAACCAATCACTTGGGCACATTGCTGAACCACCTCAAACTCAACTCCTACTCCAATAAGCTTGCTTTTATTTAGGTTAATTTTGAGGCCTGACGCCAACTGGAAAACCTTAAGCATACGAACAATCCGACGAGCATTTTCCAAACTCCAATCACAAAGCATAATAGCATCGTCTTGGCGCAGTCCTCGTTCAATATCAAACTCCATAGAAGGCGCCCCATTGACAAGAACAGACGCCCTAGCCGAAGAAAGAGCCGCACTTATCCAATTACACCACCTGGAGCTAAACCCCATCTTTCTCATAACCTCCATAATGTAATCCCATGCCACAGAATCATACGCCTTCTCAAAATCCACCTTGAAGACCATTAGTTTCCGTTTAAGTGCCTTATAATACCCAATAATTTCATTCAACATAAACGGTCCATCAAGGATTTGCCTCCCTTTAATAAACGCTGATTGCTCCCTACTCACAATGGACCCAATAACCGAAGATAGACGGTTAGCTAGCAATTTTCCAATGATCTTGTATTGGCACCCAATAAGACTGATTGGTCGATAATTCGACGTGAACTTAGGATCCTTAACTTTAGGGATTAAAGCAATGAAGGACGGATTACACCCCTTAGGTATAATCGCAGCATCTTGAAAAAACCAGACAAGATTAAAAACATCTTCTTTTAAAAGAGCTTTTATGTTTTATGTTTTCATAAAACCAAGATTTTTGGGAAGAAATCTAAGTCGAACTTGAAAATGTTGGAACTTAAGTATCGTTGTGGAGCTTCGGTCTTCAAACCATATGTCGTTAATCAAAACTCTTGTTAAGGTGATTCAAAAACCCAAAAATACATACCTAAAATATATACAACTAGGGTTTTTAATTTCTCTTAGAAGCAAATATGCTCGGGAATGTAATCGAAGTTGCAACTGAGAGCAAATTTGGATTAGAATTCTTGTTGATCTCATTAACGATTATGATTGCATTCAAACTAGTCCTAACTAAAAATAACAAAATGATTATGTGACAATTTTTAATCATCTAATGAACTAAAGCGCATGCAAAACACATTGACCAAACTACTTTTTCATAAGTAGCTTTGATACCACTTTTGGTTTGCAGGGTTTTATGCACAACATAATTAACGATGACTCAAACCGAATAAATATGAAAAGGGTAGTTTGGTGTACAAAAATCAAATATTGTTAGCTTAGTTCTTTGATTATGATTATGAAGTGAACGACAAGATTCACTTGTTCTCTCCACGATATCAATGGGAGTGACTCGAATCAACTTCTTTACAAGAAACAAGGTAGGAGTTTTCTTCAATTTTCTCTATGTTGCTAGACACAAACACAATCATAGGGAAGATGACACAGTGAGTATTCACGGGTTATTAACATGTTTATTCTATCGTTGGAAAACAAGAAAAATGACCGGAATTTGGCATCGAAGAAAGATCAAACAGAAGTCTACGCGACCTGGCACGTGACTTGAAGTCGCGGCCCAAGCCGCGCAACCCCCTGGTCCTTCGTCCTTCAGCTTTCTTTCTCGTATCTGATTTGCTTTAAGAGTTAGTTTCTAATAAGGATTTATCTTTAGGATAATTAGTATTATTAGGATTATTATTTAGTTTCTTTTATTAATTACTTAATTACTTTCCTAGTTGGTTTAGAATTAGGATTAGTTTGAATTTAGTTTCCATAGTTATCTCCTATCTAGTTTGGCTATAAATAGGACTATTAGGTTTCAATTGTTATTCAGTTAATTCAATTCAGTTTTCATTCAGATTAATATTAGTTCTTGGCATTCAAGACTTCTTAATTACTTTACGGGTTTACGTTTGTAAACTTGTCCACTTTTAAGGCTCGACGATTGTCGATCCGTTCCACGCATAATCCTACTGCGTCAATTGGTATCAGAGCCACAGGTTTCTGCTGTCTCTTTTATTTAACAATGGCCTATCGACCCGCTACCCGGGAAGATCTTGATAGGGTTACAACGGCTTTTACCGCAACCCTAACCACCATCACAACAAACTTCACCAATCAAATCAACGACAACCGTCGGAGAAGAGACAGACATAAGAAACCGGTCAAAGTTCCGCACATCGACAACTCTAAGCTTATTATGGATTCGTTCCTTCTTCAAGTCAGACAACCGGCCGTTCGTGAGAAGCCACAAGAGAAAGACGACAACTTGCCCAACAATGTCAATGGTACAACCTTCCTCGCTACGACAGAATCCCAACAAGAAGTCGTTACCGAGACCAAAGTGGCCGAACCCGATCTCGGACCAACCATCAGAGAAATCAAAAACGAGCCAATAGAAGACATTCCCAAGTCACCAAACGATGGTCCCGAAGATGGTCCCGAAGATGATGCTTCAATCATCCCAGCACCCAAGGCTCTAGATCAGGTCAAACCGGTGGTGCAAGAATTCGAAAAGGATGATCCCGAAGACACTCCCGAAACGCCAACATTGGAGAGCTCGATTCAAGGCAAGCCACTCTTGCAAAAGTTCGAAGGGGTGCTTGCAAAGGATCCTTTTAATATGTCGCCACCCCTACAACACAACCGACATATAATTGATCTTATGGTTCGTACAAACCTCCTAAAGCTACAATCTAAACGTACGAGTCCTAAGGAGTCGAGTGAAGCTATTTTTCAAGTGAACTCGAGGTCGAGTTCTTTTCAAGTGAGGGTGTCTGATACAGTGAGTATTCACGGGTTATTAACATGTTTCTTCTATCGTTGGAAAACAAGAAAAAGGACCGGAATTTGGCATCGAAGAAAGATCAAACAGAAGTCTACGCGACCTGGCACGCGACTTGAAGCCGCGGCCCAAGCCGCGCAACCCCCTTGTCCTTCGTCCTTCAGCTTTCTTTCTCGTATCTGATTTGCTTTAAGAGTTAGTTTCTAATAAGGATTTATCTTTAGGATAATTAGTATTATTAGGATTATTATTTAGTTTCTTTTATTAATTACTTAATTACTTTCCTAGTTGGTTTAGAATTAGGATTAGTTTGAATTTAGTTTGCATAGTTATCTCCTTTCTAGTTTAGCTATAAATAGGACTATTAGGTTTCGATTGTTATTCAGTTAATTCAATTCAGTTTTCATTCAGATTAATATTAGTTCTTGGCATTCAAGACTTCTTAATTACTTTACGGGTTTACGTTTGTAAACTTGTCCACTTTTGAGGCTCGACGATTGTCGATCCGTTCCACGCATAATCCTACTGCGTCAGAAGACAACCATTTACGGGAGAAAGACAAAGATTCAAATATTTCTTAAATGTGCTTAAACCCCATCTCTATGCACTGTTATATACTTAAGAAAATCACATCATATCGAAAATCTTGATACATGGGAGCATATCCTTTCCAGTTTCCATGTTCATCTATTGGTGAAAATTTCAAACATTAACAACTTGTTAAGGAAATTGAAAAAGAAGAGAGGAATAGTAAGTAAAAAGCATAGAGAAAAGTGTGAGATCGTGTAAAAGTTCATTTTCCTAAAGTTGCATTTCGACCCTTATTTTCCTAAATTAACTCGAGCAATCATCATGTTTCGATTCTGACCAAAACGATCCAATTTAAAATTAGATAATAATAACCGCTTCTATATTAAACGCAATAATGAGTCCCTATTAAATGAAAATGATTGCTGGAATAATTGAGAGTCAAAAGCCTCCGAGTTGGAAGCAGATGCTTCTGAAAGTAAAATTGCACTTCTTTTCATAAAAAGTTTAGTAAATAATCCTATAAATTGTAAACATGGTATAATAATTAAATACTTTATCATAATGCTTATTGATATAAATTTATGACAATTTTGGCACTTAAATATAAGGAAGTTTAAGAGACAAAATATAAGTAATAAACTCAGATGAAAAATTGGTTTCAATATTAATGAACAAATGGTAACCTATTTACAACGCAAACCTTTTTTTTAGAAATTTACATTTTTTGTAGTTATATCCGAAAATAGGAAACTATGTTTGGTAGCTTTCAACGGAATGCTCTAGTCGTAGTGGCATAATGACTATGGTACTGATACTTTGTGGCTCTTCTCTCAGAAATTGTGATGTTGGTGTTGTTTTGCTACATGCCCCACCTGACAAAATCTTTTCACATGTTTCTTTGAGGGAGTGGCGACAAGTTGGGCAGGATGAGTGTGAACTCAACCACTCGTCGATGCATCGCACATGGAATCCGTGGTTGCATTTTGGTAGAATTTTGACAAGTTCTTCGGGGACAAACTCACTTAAGCATATCACACATTCCTTGTTCAATCCAGGTAATTTAAGTCCTTCCCAATAGCGGACAGTTGGGAAAGTCTTTAATGCCTTTTTCTTAATTCCGGTATTGGTTGAAGACGTGGATGATGTGCTTTCTGAGCCAGTCATGGATTCAGAGTTAACGATACTTGTGCACCTTAATAAACACCTTATTATAGAATTCAATACTAACGAACAAATGATAGAACATACAAGCACTGATAGGACCATCACCACATTCGCATCGAAGCTTTTGTTTTCGGTATGTTGAGTCGGTGTTGGTGAAGTTGCCATCTCTTCGACTCCGGTGTGCATCGTCGTTGCTACATGTTGGTATATAGGAGCATGATGTAGAAGCTTTCTTGATTGAAAATGGCCCAAATTGCCTTGAAAGAGCATCATGAAACTAGTCAACATTTTTACTTGTTTGTGGTATAGATCTAGTTTTGCTTCCAAATGTAGACCGCGAAACAAACTTATATAGAGTGGGAATAAAGTGAGCTCCACCAAGAATGAAAAGCCCGTTTCATATCCACCTTTTGCATATAAATTGAATGTACCAAATAAAATAAAATAAAATCGGATGTTTTGATGAATTAACCCCACCATTTATTATTTATTATTATAATAGATAATACATTCTTAATTGAAAATCGTCGAACCGTCCTTAATTATTTCGAAGGATTCTTGAGCCACCATGTGGGATTTATCTCATATTTTAATCAATCAATGTAGATCTTCCACCAAGTTTTGTGTGTTGCTAATGGAGACTCTATCAAATGGATCACACCCACATACTTTGAATTAATCTTAACTCATGACTCCATTTTCAAGCAATGAACTTATCTAAAAACTTAATTATTATGTTGTAAGGATTACTTCTGTAACCATTCGACTTGAAACTTTGAATCAAAACAATCATTATACGTGAAAGAAAAACACTAAAAACGCATCATACTTGAGCAAAAAGTTGATTACCGGCAACCTTAACCGGCCCCACACGGAACGTACCTCCAAGGACACCAATGTAAGGGGGTATTTTTTTGGCTCATATTTGCAGAATCCACATGTTTATACCCATTATATAATATTTAGCTTCACAAAAACAACTATTCTTGGGCAAAATCTTGATGTAAAAGCTTTACAATTATATGGTGTTTATCATTGTTTTTGACATAAATTGCCAAATAGAATGGTTACAAAATAATTTTTCAAATTCACAAAGAAAAAGAAAAAGAAAACATCTTAATTAACGATAAAAAAAACAGTTAGAATTCATGAAGCTACAAATACTGTTGTGTTAATCTTATTCATGATCCTATGCTTAAAAGACCTTTCGACTTGTGTATCTATATCTATATCCATATCTATATATATATATTTTAATAGAATATGATAAAAACTAATAAAATTACAAAAAGAAAACCTTATCTCCAAATAATTGAAAAAAGTGTTTATTGCATTGTGGTCGAAAATTAAAGGACGTTTAGCACATTCCAAAATTAACAGTCTATTAAGTAATGTTGGCATATCCATAGCATTATGCAGCACTTCACCATGTGTATCAACAATTATTAGAAAATCAACCTTTTAAACTTTCTGCTTTATAAAACATTAAACAAATAATTAAATAAATTTGTTTTAAGTACAAATTATCCAGCAACCATATTCATATTCGTATATAACAAAACTAAACAAACCCAGTAAATATCATTTCAGTGTAAAGTTTGAAGGATGTCGAATATAGATAAATTATTCCTTCACCCATAGGAAGAGAGATCGATGTTGTTTTCGTGAACGTTTTCAACTTTGTTTTGTTTCAGAAACTAAACGATTGATTAAAATGAACCATTTTAGAAATATAAGTAATCTCTCCTTTTAATAGTTGTTAAATACGAGGATAACATTTTAAATGACAAAAATATCTTTGGAGATTTAGGATGATTATAATGTATATGTTTATAGCACTAAGCTAAGGAGGAAATTACTTTCATAGTACACTATTGATGTGATCCAGAATATATATATATATATATATATATATATATATATATATATATATATATATATATATATGAAAGGGTTCAATTGAGAAGTCTAAATATTTTGAGAAATAGAGAAGTGATCATATCCATTGGATTAAATAATCCACGGTCAAGAAATTCGCGTTACACCTTATTAATGCGCGCGTCCACATTAAATAATAAACGACGCTCAGGGGTATTTAGGATAGTTTCGTAAAAAATACGCGGGATAGGTTCATATATGAATTTGTGTGATTCATATATGAACCTTTGTGTTCATATATGAACCTTTGTAATTCACATATAAAATATTTTTAACTAATTCATATATGAATCAGTTAATTTGTTCATATGAGAATTAGTTAAAAAAATTCATATATAAATCATTAAGGTTCATATATGAACACAAAGGTTCATATATGAATTAGTTAAAAAAAGTTTATATGTAAATTACAAAGCTTCATATATGAACACAAAGATTCATATATGAACACAAAGATTCATATATTAATCAGTTAATTGGTTCAACTGATTCATATATGAACCTACAATTAATTAGTTTCATATATGAAACACAAAGGTTCATATATGAATCACAAAGGTTTATATATGAATCACAAGATTCATATATGAATTAGTTATAAAGAGTTCATATGTGAATTACAAAGGTTCATATATGAACGTATAGTTCATATGTGAATCACACAGATTCATATATGAACTCAGCCCGTGTTTTTTGTAAACGGGATGACTAATTACCAAAATACCCTTCCGTGTTCAAAATCAGCGCATTTAATCGAAGAGTCACGATCACTTCTCTATTTCTCAAAATATTTAGACTTCTCAAATGAACCTAATACTATATATATATATATATTCAAATGAGAAGTGCTAAATATTTGAGAAGTAGATAACTAATCTTGGCCATTTATTCGGTCAAGATCGGTTATAATTGGTCAAATGTTGTGGTTTTGACTGGTCAAAAGTTACGGCTGTTCCAAAAATAGAAGGACAATTTCGTAAGTTTTACAAAAAACACGGGACGAGTTCATATATGAATCTGTGTGATTCACATATGAACTATACGTTCATATATGAACCTTTGTAATTCACATATGAACTCTTTATAACTAATTCATATATGAATCTTGTGATTCATATATGAACCTTTGTGTTTCATATATGAAACTAATTAACTGTAGGTTCATATATGAATCAGTTGAACCAATTAACTGATTCATATATGAACCAGTTGAACCAATTAACTGATTCATATATGAACCTTTGTGATTCATATATGAAACTAATTAACAGATTCATATATGAACATTTGTGTTCATATATGAACATTTGTGTTCATATATGAACCTTTGTGATTCATATATGAACCTTTGTGATTCATATATGAATTTTTTTAACTAATTTTCATATGAACAAATTAACTAATTCATATATGAACATTTGTGTTCATGTAATACCCCGGGTAAGTTCGTTAGTTAAAATCTCATCCCGTTAAATAAAATTAACTTTACAATTAATGTTTAGGGTAAATTTGGATTAATTTATAAGTTAGGGGTGTTTTAGTCATTAGTGAAGAGTTTAAGGTCCTAATGGTACATATGGCTGATATTATCTCTTAAACCATAAGATATTTTCATATCAGCAGAAAATTAGTGTGTGTAAGTGTGTGTTTTGAGAGCAAAAGGAGAAAATAAGAAAACTTAGGTTGAGGATTCATTTGGTGTACTTGGAAGTGATTTCAGATCCTGTGAATTATGGGTAAAGGACTGAACCTGTTTAGAAGGCTTGGAAACGTGTTGATAAGCAATCAGGTGAGTTTTACTTCAAAACGTTTTCAACTGGAATACATATATGTATGTATTGGTTATGTGATAAATGGTGTGACTATGTTTATGTTTGAATTATAATATATTGAGATATTGTAATTACGTGAGTATTATATTATATTATATTATAATACATTGGCCGGGCATATGACCGGTGTGTTGGTTGTAGTTGTTGTACAGTGTTGTTGGCTGTAGATGTTGTACAGCGTTGTTTATTAGTTGGCTTGCAACCAACTAATATGGCCATGGGAAGGAGACAGGGAACTACGCGATGAGTGACTTATGATTGATAATTGTCTTTGTGATATATATGGTATTGTGCAAATGGTTTTTAAAAATGGCAGGGATTTTCTCACTTAGACCATCAGGTCTAACCCTCATTTTGTTTTAAAAATATGTATTCCAGGTCGTGGATCAAGTAAGGGCAAGTAAGCAGGGTAATTGGTGAATAGCTTTGGAGAAGGCGTATAATTTTTGAAGATCATGGCATGTTTTGTAGTTATGATGTAATGTAAATAGGAAAAAGTTTGTAATGATTTATCTTATTTTGGATTGTAAAGACTAAGGGACCTTAATTGATATATGATGTATCTTGATATTTAACGACGTTATGCAATGTATGCTATTTGAACTATGTATGGAAATCCGGGTCGTTACAGATGGTATCAGAGCCCTAGTTTGATGGATTTAGGTATTAGTATCTGTACCTAGACTTAAACTGCATGTGAAGTAGGATGTCCCTATTATTGTAGAACCTTGGAGTGTTAAATCTAAAAAGGTAGAAGGAACATCATGTAAGGTGATTTCATTTTACACCTGTCCAGTGTAATTGTGATCTTACAGGTACATGTTTGAACTAGAATACCTTGTTATATGGGGTATGTGCTTATGTGTATATTAACCTTGTCTGAATCAACAGAATGGCAAGTGGTACGAGACAAACAAATCGGGAAGGAGGAGGAAACCCGAATAGAACCAATCCAACAGCCGGAGGAAGGGGAAGAGGGGGAGAAAGAGGCAGAGGCGGAACTGGGGGCAGAATTCAGGGGCGCGGTATGGAATTTGTTAAGCGAGACGACTTATCAGCCGAAATGGGAAGATTACAGGCAAATATCCAGGTTATGTTTAACCAGACTCATAATACTGAAACAGAAAGACCAGATCCTACACATGAAGAAGAAATGCCTATTACTCCTACTGTTGTACCAGTAATGAAAAAGTGTGATTATAAAATGTTTCTCAGTTGTAAGCCTCCGACCTATTCAGGAGACCGGGATCCAGTAAAAGCTATGCGATGGCTGAAGGAAATAGAAGCTATCTTTAAGACTAGTAAATGCGCTGAAGAGGATAGAGTACTCTATGGAGCTGCAATGTTGAAAGGCGATGCCCTATACTGGTGGGAAGCTCATATTTCTTCGGGAGGTTCAGATATATATTCTACCTTCTTGTGGGAAGAATTTGTTATAGCTTTCAGGAAGCAGTTCTGTCCTCATGCAGCGGTTAAACAACTAGATGGGGAGTTTATGAACTTGCAACAAGGAAATTTATCTGTTCGGGACTACACTGCTCGTTTTCTGGAAAAATCTCGTTTTGCAGAATATTATGTTGCCACGAAGGCCATGAAGATTGAAAGGTTTATCTTCGGGTTGAATGCAAAAGTCAGGAGTTTGGTAATTGCTAAAGGACCCGAAACTTTCTCCGCTGCAGTAGATGCCGCGGAAACCGTGGAACAGGATAAAGGAAGAAATACTAGCGACAAAGGTACATGAAAAAGGAAGTGGGAAGGACCATAACACGATCCAAAGAAGTTCAGGTTTCAGAGATACGATAACCGTCCACCTTTCCGACCAACGAAAAGACCTTGTCTGAAATGCAACCGTGTCCACCAAGGGAATTGTCAGGTTGACTCGCGGGTTTGTTATAGGTGTGGGAAGACTGGGCATGTTGTTAAGGATTGTCGTGTAACGCGGTTCTGTTTTTCATGTAATTCTCCGGATCACATACAGTCTGATTGTCTGAGGGGAAGAATACAACAAGGGGGTACGTCAGGGAAACCATCGGTTGTCAGACCAGTAGTACCGAGACTAGAACCAGTAAGAACAAGAGGTCGTTCATTTCAGATGACAGCAAAAGAAGCGGAGGAAGCCCCGGACGTGGTTACAGGTACATTCTTAATAAACTCTACACGTGCTAAAGTGTTATTTGATTCTGGTGCAAACCGATCGTTTGTGTCTCCTTCATTTGCTGCTTATATGCATTTAAAGCCCAAAGTGTTAGATCATGCTTTAATGGTAGATACTGCAAATGATAATCAAGTGTCGGTTAAAGAAGTCTTTGATAGCTGTGTGATAAATATAGAAGGGTGTGGAGTACCGATACAATTATTTCCTATAGCTTTGATCGAATTCGATGTGGTAGTGGGGATGGATTGGTTAGCTGAGAATCAAGCTAACATAGTTTGTGATAAGAAGTTAATAAATGTTGTCTTACCTGAGAAGGGGCCGGTAGTGATTTATGGTGATCGTAGAAATCATCAGTCTTGCCTTATATCTATGATAAAAGCCCGTAAGTGTTTTAATAAAGGTTGCCCGAGTTACTTATCTTATGTGATAGATACTAAGCTAGAGAAGAGTAAGTTGGAAGATATTCCAATTGTTAGTAACTTTCCAGAAGTTTTCCCCGAAGACTTGAATAGTCTTCCGCCCATTAGACAAGTAGAGTTTGGTATAGATCTGATTCCTGGAGCCGCTCCTGTGGCTCGTGCACCTTATCGTCTGGCACCTCCAGAGATGAAGGAAATGATGGCACAACTGCAAGACCTATCCGATAAAGGTTTCATCAGACCAAGTTCTTCGCCGTGGGGAGCACCAGTTTTGTTTGTGAAAAGAAGGATGGTTCGATGAGAATGTGTATCGACTACAGGGAACTGAATAAGCGTACGATCAAGAACAAGTATCCGCTTCCCAGAATTGATGATCTCTTCGATCAATTAGTCGGAGCTTGTTATTTCTCCAAGATTGATCTGAGATCTGGTTATCATCAGGTGAAGGTTAAAGAAGAAGACGTTCTGAAAACTGCTTTTCGCACACGGTATGGTCACTATGAATTCCTCGTAATGCCGTTTGGACTGACGAACGCTCCAGCTGCTTTTATGGACTTAATGAATCGGGTATGTAAGCCGTATCTCGATAAATTTGTGATTGTATTTATCGATGATATACTTATCTATTCTCGATCCAAGGAAGAGCACGCGCAACATCTTCGTCTGATTCTGGAGTTACTAAAGAAAGAAAAGTTGTATGCTAAATTTTCGAAATGTGAATTCTGGCTACGGGAAGTTCAGTTTCTCGAACATGTAGTTTCTGAGAAAGGTATTCAAGTTGATCCAATGAAAATAGCAGCAGTTGAAAAGTGGGAATCGCCGAGAACGCCAACCGAAGTACGTAGTTTTCTGGGTTTAGCCGGCTACTATCGAAAGTTTATAAAAGACTTCTCTCGTATCGCGACGCCTTTGACTAAACTGACTCGAAAGAATCTAAAGTTTGAATGGAAAGCAGAACAGGATGGAGCATTCCGGATATTGAAAGAGAAACTGTGCAGCGCGCCGATTTTGTCGCTACCTGAAGGTTCTGAATACTTTGTCGTTTACAGTGATGCTTCCAAACTGGGGTTGGGTTGTGTACTTATGCAGCGTGGAAAGGTTATTGCTTATGCTTCTCGTCAGTTAAAGGATCATGAAAGACAGTACCCTTCGCATGACATAGAGCTTGCAGCAGTTGTCTTCGCATTGAAGATTTGGAGACATTATCTTTATGGTTTCAAATGTCAAATTTATACCGATCATAAGAGTCTCCAACACCTCTTCGATCAGAGGGAACTAAATATGAGGCAAAGAAGATGGCTTGAATTAGTGAATGATTACGACTGTGAAATCCTTTATCATCCGAGAAAGGCGAACGTAGTAGCCGATGCTTTGAGTCATCAAGAAAGAAGTGGAACAATAAAAGCTATTGCACTACGAACTGAGCTTTTACCTAACATCTTCGACGAACTGAAGAAGTGTCAAGTAGAAGCCTATCAGGAAGAACATTTGAAATCAGAACGGTTAGCGGGGTTATCAGCATTGCTTGTAAAAGATGATCGTGGGTTGTTGTGTCTGTGGAACAGAATTTGGGTGCCTCGTTTGGGTGGTTTACGTGATTGTGTACTACAAGAAGCTCATCAATCTCGATTCTCTATTCATCCAGGTACGAACAAGATGTACAAAGATCTGAAACAATTTTATTGGTGGCCGGGGAATAAAAAGAAGCATTGCTCAGCATGTGGAAGGTTGTATTACTTGTAAGAAGGTAAAGATTGAACATCAAAAGCCGTTTGGTCAGTTGCAACGGTTAGAAATACCTATGTGGAAATGGGATCAGATTACTACAGATTTTATCACGAAGCTACCAAGGACTCCAAAGGGATTTGATGCCATTTGGGTGATTGTTGACAGATTGACGAAGTCTGCTCACTTCCTACCAATAAAAGAAACTGATTCGTTGGAACGATTAGCCAAGTTGTACATCAACGAAATAGTAACACGACATGGAGTTCCAATTTCGATTATCTCTGATCATGACAGCCGTTTTACCTCAAGATTTTGGAGAAGTTTTCAAAAGGAAATGGGAACGCAGATAAATTTAAGTACAACATATCATCCTCAAACTGACGGTCAGAGTGAACGGACGATTCAGACTTTGGAAGATCTGTTACGGGCTTGCATTGTTGATTTTGGGGGATCATGGGATAAGCATTTACCGTTGATTGAATTTGCCTACAACAACAGTTACCATTCCAGCATACAAGCGGCACCGTTTGAAGTACTGTATGGTAGAAAATGCCGAACACCTCTGTGTTGGAATGAAGTGGGAGAGAAACAATTAGCGGGGCCGGATATAGTTCAGTTAACCGCGGATAAGATTACTCAGATTCGGGAACGTTTGAAAGTAGCTCAAGACAGACAGAAAAGCTACGCCGACCGACGCCGAAAACCGTTAGAGTTCCAAGTTGGAGATTTTGTGATGTTAAAAGTCTCGCCTTGGAAAGGAGTCATTCGGTTTGGAAAGCAAGGTAAGCTGAGCCCGAGATACATTGGACCGTTTGCAATTACAGAAAGGATTGGTGAAGTAGCCTACAGGTTGGATCTTCCGTCAGAGTTAAGCAGGATTCATAACGCGTTTCATGTTTCAAATTTTCGGAAGTGTTTGGTTACCCCAGATCAGGCCATCTCTCTACTAGATATACAAGTGGATGAAAAGTTGAATTATGTGGAGGAACCGGAAGCCATAGTTGACCACAAAGTTAAAGTGTTGCGGAATAAAGAGATCAGACAAGTGAAAGTTCAGTGGAGACATCATAGAGGGCAGGAAGCTACTTGGGAATCAGAATCCGAAATGAGAACCAAATACCCTCACCTTTTTGCCTAACCGAATTCCGGGACGGAATTCTTTTGAGGAGGAGATGATGTAATACCCCGGGTAAGTTCGTTAGTTAAAATCTCATCCCGTTAAATAAAATTAACCTTACAATTAATGTTTAGGGTAAATTTGGATTAATTTATAAGTTAGGGGTGTTTTAGTCATTAGTGAAGAGTTTATGGTCCTAATGGTACATATGGCTGATATTATCTCTAAAGCCATAAGATATTTTCATATCAGCAGAAAATTAGTGTGTGTAAGTGTGTGTTTTGAGAGCAAAAGGAGAAAAGAAGAAAACTTAGGTTGAGGATTCATTTGGTGTACTTGGAAGTGATTTCAGATCCTGTGAATTATGGGTAAAGGACTGAACCTGTTTAGAAGGCTTGGAAACGTGTTGATAAGCAATCAGGTGAGTTTTACTTCAAAACGTTTTCAACTGGAATACATATATGTGTGTATTGGTTATGTGATAAATGGTGTGACTATGTTTATGTTTGAATTATAATATATTGAGGTATTGTAATTACGTGAGTATTATATTATATTATATTATAATACATTGGCCGGGCATAGGACCGGTGTGTTGGCTGTAGTTGTTGTACAGTGTTGTTGGCTGTAGATGTTGTACAGCGTTGTTTATTAGTTGGCTTGCAACCAACTAATATGGCCATGGGAAGGAGACAGGGAACTACGCGATGAGTGACTTATGATTGATAATTGTCTTTGTGATATATATGGTATTGTGCAAATGGTTTTTAAAAATGGCAGGGATTTTCTCACTTAGACCATCAGGTCTAACCCTCATTTTGTTTTAAAAATATGTATTCCAGGTCGTGGATCAAGTAAGGGCAAGTAAGAAGGGTAATCGGTGAATAGCTTTGGAGAAGGCGTATAATTTTTGAAGATCATGGCATGTTTTGTAGTTATGATGTAATGTAAATAGGAAAAAGTTTGTAATGAATTATCTTATTTTGGATTGTAAAGACTAAGGGACCTTAATTGATATATGATGTATCTTGATATTTAACGACGTTATGCAATGTATGCTATTTGAACTATGTATGGAAATCCGGGTTGTTACAGTTCATATATGAACCTTTGTGATTCATATATGAATTTTTTTAACTAATTTTCATATGAACAAATTAATTGATTCATATATGAATCACAAAGGTTCATATATGAATCACAAAGGTTCATATATGAATTAGTTAAAAAGAGTTTATATGTGAATTACAAAGGTTCATATATGAACACAAAGATTCATATATGAATCACACAGATTCATATATGAACTCGTTTTGCGTATTTTTTACGAAACTACCCCTCTATCTTGTGCAATCCACATGCAGACCATGCGAGGAATTATCCGCTGCTTCTCGGTCAATGCCGCCGATCTTGACCGAATGAATGGCTAAGATCACTTCTTTATTTCTCAAATATTTAGCACTTCTCATTTGATCCTCTCCCTATATATATATATATATATATATAGGGTTGGGTTCACGTGAGACCAACCTGTTTTCGTGAGACCGTGAGACCAAGAAATTAACACTAACACTTCACAATGATTCGTTGTGAAGGTAAGAAAAATAGCAAACCTTCACAGCAAAAACACTGTGAAGGTTACCATCACAGTACCTTCATAGTCTTTTGCTGTGAAGGTTTAGTGTTAATTTTTTGGTCTCACGGTCTCACGGAAATAGTCTGGTCTCACATGATCTCAAGTATATATATATATATAGAGAGAGGTGGATTCAAATGAGAACGCTAACTATTTACGAGAACTACGAGAACGGCCGACCATGTACAAAATCACTGGTGATTCACAGTACAAACCGCGGGACAAACCGCGCGCTTTGCAAACTGCGGGACAAACCGCGCGTGTCCAGAATTTTAATCACATATGATTTTGTATGTGAATCACCAGTGATTTTGTACATGGTCGGCCGTTCTCGTAGTTCTCGTAAATAGTTATCGTTCTCGTTTGAACCTTCCTCTCTCTCTATATATATATAGGGTTAGGTTCAGGGGAAAACCTCAAATAATTAGAAAACTAAGGAACACCTTATAAACATTGATTCAACATAAACCAAAGGATATTAAAAATCAGTAATTAAACTAATTATAGTTAATGAAAAGGGTATTAAGGTAATTTGAGCACTATATCAGATATGAAAAATACAACAAAGGCACAAATCGTTTCCTTATAATTATGGAGATCACAGTTTTTCGGCGAAAACTTGCAGATTCCGGCGAGTTGACGGTTCTTCGGCGAAAACTTGCAGATTCCGGCGAAAGCTTGCAGATATGCACAAATGCATATATATGCACTTGTGCATATTACAACTGATGTCTCCACGGTCGCCGACGATTCAACCACCGCAACCATCGGTTTAGCCGTAGAAAAATTGTAGATATGCACAAATGCATATATATGCACTTGTGCATATTACCGCCGATGTCTCCGATGATGACGACTTTGAACAAATACTCCTCTCCTTCAACGTCCGATGAATCCATGGTTTGATTGGATGGTGATGGTGAAGTTTTTAAGAATTTGAAGCAAGATCTGTAAAGGAAACAATTATTAAGCAGATATTGAGAAAAAGGAAACAAACAGCCTAAAGACACCAACACAGATCGAAAACGATCTGTAACCAAAG
The DNA here is from genome assembly GCA_033807775.1 of Saussurea involucrata. NCBI lineage: Eukaryota > Viridiplantae > Streptophyta > Magnoliopsida > Asterales > Asteraceae > Saussurea > Saussurea involucrata. The sequence continues at coordinate 34,084,037 of CM066316.1, forward strand.
TTAGAGATCTCGATGGATCTGCTTAGCCACACCGAAAAAACAATAGATTGAAGTGGATAACCACCGGATCGAAAACCTTTTTTTTGTGACGACAAAAAAACAGATTTAGGTCGAGAGATATTAAGGATCTCAGATCTGAATCGAAGCAAAATACCAGAAAGAAGACAACAAGACCAGATCGGTCGGAGACGATTTCAGATGTAGAACCGTTTTTCTCCTTCAAAGATCTCAACAATCGGAGAACGAAGAAAAACTATGTTTCAGTACCATCACTTCAAACAAAACAGATCTCTGAATCAATTTAGAAGCGGAAGCCGAAGGATAGAGCAACTCGAAATCAACTGAAGAAGAAGAGGAAGAAGATGTGGCGGTGGTGGTGGTGGCGGTGGCGGAGGAGGAGGAGGAGAAGAGATCGTGGGGTTTGGTGGGTGTTCCGATGGAGTTGCGTCGTCGGAGGATGGAGAGAGAAGAGAGGGTAGGTCGGAGGTGGTGGCGGTCAGCGGTGGTGGCGGAGGCAGAGAGAAGAGAGGGTAGGTCGGAGGTGGTGGCGGTCGGTGGTGGTGGTGGCGGCATAGAGAAGAGAGGGTAGGGTTTGAGGTTGTGAGAATGATACGTAGGGTTTTCTAACTATTTGTATCTGATCCCTTAATTTTTTTTGCCAATTTTACCCCCATTGCAGCTTAAGTAATATATTCATATACCCTTAACTTTGCTTTTATTTACAAAATTGCCATTGAGAATATTTACCCTTGATTTATCTCATCCTATGTCTATAAAGGTGTTCCTTAGTTTTTCAATTATTTGAGGTTTTCCCTTGAACCTCCCTCTTCATATATATATATATATATATATATATATATATATATATATATATATATGCCCCATTTTTTTATATTTGTTGTTGTTGTTTTGTATATATTTTGAAATCTTTGCATAAAGAAGATTAATATAATAAACGTTTATATTTCTTTACCATGACTGTTCATACCAACTTTCATGCTCCTTTACTAAATATTAAACAACAGAAATATCGGTTTTGGTGGAACTCTAACAAGTGCAATTAAGAAAATGTATAAATATGACTTGGATATGATTATAACAGGTACTTAATGTTACATTCCACTTTCCAAGGTTATGAAGTAATAAATAAAATATAAATAAAACATAACTAAATATGAACACAGATCACCTACAATGATCTCCTCATCCATAATATCAAAATTCTTGATATATATGAATGTATATCTCATCTATAGCTGAATGCTTCAACCCTTGACAACTTTCACCATCCTCTTTATGAAGTTTAATAGTTAATCCCATTAAATTATAAACAAGATATTAATAAGTAAACACTTTAGTTAGCTGCTAGCTTCTATTACACTCTATGTGTGTGACTAAGGGGCTGTTTACCAAATTTTTTGGTAAGTGCTGATTGTGGTAAGAGGTCTGACTGGGGTAAGTGCTGACTGAAATAATAGCCTCTTACCATGGTAAGATTCCTTTTCATCTCTGTCCCAAGTCAGCACACGGTCAGCACTTTTTTTTTTGGTAAACAAACAGACCTCTTACTCAGGTAAGTGTTTCTTACCCCAGTAAGAGGTAATAAGTGATTAGTAAACGGGGCCTAATTAAGGCTAGCAAACTAGCTGATAAGCTAGCTGCTAGCTTCTAGCTGATGAAAAAGTCACGTTTGGTAAAAAGTAGCTTATAAGCATTTAAATGAGCAAAAAGAACATATTAAAAAAATAGTTAATAAATAATAATTAATATTAATGAGGGCATAATTGGAATATTTACAAAAAACTACTCATAAGCTAGTCTAAGTAGCTTTTAAAAAAGCTAGCTTATGGTCATCCAAACATGTACCTCAAAAATAAGCTAGCTTATAAGCTAGTTTTTTTTTTGCCAAACAATGCCTAATTGAGTCCATATCATTTTAGAAATTATTATAAATCATATCTATACATATAATAAATAAGTAACTAACATGCCACGTGTCGCCTTCTGGTGAGCCGACTTCAGTATTTTCCCGCCTAAACATGTATCTGGACGCAGTTTACATTATAAGTTCAATTAACACACCCACATTCCCTCTTTCTTAAATCTCTCCCTAATTCAATTATTTTAATTTATACGTTATATTTACTACCCTTATAATTAGGTATGTAGTTTACTTTTAATCCCTTACTTCTTTATTTTTCATTTTACACTCTTATCATATAAACATAAATAATGTATATGAACTAAAATGCATTAAAAAAACATTTCTATTTTTTACAAATTATACCATTGTAATCGTTTCGTCAATACCTTCGAAATGAACCCAATATTGAATATTTTTGGATTTAATTATATTATTAAATATCATAAATATATATGAATTAATGTGTCGTGATTAGTATGAGATTTGTTGAAATTAGTATGGGGTTTGATACAAATAATCACTAAATTATCGTGATTTTCTTTTTGCAATTTCATATCAATTTTTACTTCAAAGTCGAATTCCTTCGACGAATTACAATTCTATCAAATTCCATTATGTCAACGAAACACCCTTAGAATTATCATAAGAGATTTAATTACTTGAAAAAAAATATCACTTATCAACTGACTTTTGGATTATGACTTCGAACCTTTTTCAAAAATATAAATATGCAAATATTTTAGTATAGTATATATTTAATTATTTATACTTTCTTAATCATGATTATATTATTTCCTCTAATTTTTTTGATCAATTAACCATATTGACCTTTAATTTTATACATCTGATATGCGATTTAAAAGCATATAAATATGAACATGAAACAAAATAATTTTTTCGAATTCTCGGCTTTAGAGTTGAGATACTTCGCGCCGTATCGCGCGCATGTACTTATCTAGTTAATAGTTATAAATTGAGAGCTACATCTAGCAATACATCATCATTACCCAAATGATAAAGTTTGGTGACTCACCTAATCAACAACTTGTGATCATTATAAGGGTCTACGTGTGTCTCTTTTGTCCTTGATGTCTAGGGTGGACATGAGGCTTGGTTGTGTCATCTCCATCCAATACTTAGTTTCTTGATTCCCAAATATAGTGATAAAGTAGATATCAGTATCCACGTATCAATCATCTGACCACGCATCTATGTCCTCTGTATTATTCAATAAAAGGGTTAGAAGCATCACCTATGTGTTATATAGGAGGGAAATATCACATGTCGATTCATGCATGCCAGTCCTACCATATGATATATAACATGTTGAACTACAATTATGTCACCCAGGTATGAAATGATTATAACTGTAAAAGTTGTCACTCAACTCTTTTTCGTATGTAAACTTTACAATCTGAAATCTTCATAAAGCATATTGATGACTCTTCTCAGTCAATATCTTCATATGATGTATTTTCAATAGATTTTGATGAACTTGGTTTCGTATGAAAGTGGTTGTTCAAGAGCATCTCCACAAAAGGATGTTGGAAGATCAGTTTGACTCGTCATAGATTGTACCATATCTAAGAGTTTTTTCTTCTTCTTCTCAAATACACCATCCTACTACAATGTTCTAAGTGAAGTGACTTGTGATACAATACCAAAATCTCTAAAATGGTGAAAGAAATCTTTGATCCAAGTATGCACCACTTTGATTCAAGTATACACCTTAATACTATTGCCAAGTTAATTAATTTTGAAACTCTTAGAACAATTCAAAAGAAAATGACATATGTTGCAATAGATACACACAGTTAACTCTACTAAGATCATCTAAAAAGGAATGATATATTTGTAACCACCTCTAGCTTCTATCTTCATCGACCCACATACATCACAATATATGATGCCTAAGACATTCGTAGCTTTCTTTCTTTCTCGAAGACGTTGAGCCATAGTCATCTTTCCTAAATTAGTCCGGAAATTTGTCCTTTTGAAGTTTAGAAATGAGAGTCTTGTTTATATGACGAAGACGACAATGCTAAAGATAGGTTAAATACGAATTGTTCTATTTGGCCTGCCTTTTATTAATGTTATAGACTGGATAATCTTGATGTTGGTTCCCGTTTTGCTTAGACAAGATTAACAGATCTATTAGTTCGAGTTTATGTTTGATGCGGAAGCGTATTTAAAGAACTAACAGATATGTTTGATAGATTTAGAACACACAATATAAAGAAACAGTATTTTAAGAACAAAATGATATCTTGAAGATTACTGTCATTCGATATATAATAAGAACACCAAGAATAGATTAAGAACTGTTTGGTGTGTGTGAGAGAGTGTAATGCTTAACAGGTTTGACGATATAAAGCATAAGCATGAGACTCAGATTCTTCGTTAAGTCCTTAAGATTGTTAAGGAAGATCTCAACAAGAGACTTCCTTTTATACTACTCTAGGGGACCATAAAGCATGAGCTGCTGTTAGAACGGATGGCATGAATAGTAGAACGGATGGCATGAACAGTTGTACGTGCTGTATTGCATTTAATGCCGCAGACGTCTATGTTGTACTAAGCCCTATTGAGTCCACTTAGAGTTTGACACGTGTTGAAGTTGGACAGGGCATGCTATCATGCAAGTTGATGGACAGGTTCTAGGAACAGTAGCAAGATATTTCTTCAACAGTGGCAAGATATTATAAATATCTTCCAAGTCTTCAGTCTGAACCGCAGAGGCTCTGTAAAGGGTTACAGAGGTTCTGAGGTCTGGTCTTCTGTAGAGCAGTCTTCACCGGGTTCCGAGTCTTTGGTCTTCTTTGTGCGTAAGACAGAGGTTCTGTAGGACACCTCTGTAGCTTCTGTAGCTTCTTGACCTTGATCTTTCGGAAGTGGCAGAGCCTCTGTAAGAGGCTTTCTTTACTTAGCCTATTTTTCACTACTTCTAAACACTTCTACGATTAGGAAGATTGAAGCTAACAATCTCCCCCTAAGTAGTGAAAAATAAAAATTTGACATTGAAGTACTTTAGGCTAAGTTAGATAAGACAGTGGTTAAACAATACCTCGAAAGTTGTTTCATTCAGAAATATGCCAGTGGCATTTTACATTTGAGTATTATGAAAGATAAACTGAAAATGGTTTGTAGAGATTTTGTTTGAGAATCAGATGTTGGCGTCTTTGAAATCGTTGTAGCTTCTGTTGTCTCTTCCGACTTCTCTGATCTCGTTGTAGAAACTGACGCAGAGTTCCCTTAAGCGGATTGTAGCATCAATCTCTCTGATGAAAGCATCTGCAACGTCTCTATCCATTTGCTCGGTATCTCTGTATTTTACAAGGTTTGCTCTGAACATGTTCAGAGTACTGGTTGCGTACTTCTGACAGTCCATGGTCACAAAAAGTTTGACTTCGCCTTGTGGGTTTTGAAATACTAACCCGAACCTTGGTTCTGTAATGATTGAGTTGGGCACAACGTCAGGTGGACAACGATCCTCTGGTGGTCGAAGGTTCAGATGTTTGAGACCAGAATCCTTTCCTAGCTGAAAGTCTGTCAAACTGTAGATCAGAAGCCTTTCCCTCATTGCTTTTCTCAACACTTGATAGGCTCTGGTGTTTGGCTCTGTGTTGTAGTTGTCCTTCGTCCATTGTAGAAGGTCAGGTAGATCATAGGGATTCAGATTCCTTAGGTCAGCATCAGCGAAGGTGGTTTCTGAATTGTTTACCCTTCTGACTCTGTAAAGATTGTACCTGACCCTTAGATAGGTTCTTGTGAAGGAGTACCTACAGAAGATTACCTTTTTGATTTTGTGGATTGAGAAGACGTCTGCTCTGGTTCTTGGCTTTGTTCTGTTGAAGATGTTCTCAAATTCTTCTCTGATCTTTGGATATGTGACGTGATCTGTTGGATGATTGGTCTGAAAGGGTTGTTTGTAGAGGTATTTGTATACCACTTCTTCCATTTCTTCGTATGTTGGACCAGGTGGTGGTACTTGTCTTCTGAGACTCTCCATCTGTCGAACAACTTCTGCAGCTCTACCTGTTAGTGGAATGTCTGACAGAGGCTTCAATCCATATGCCCAGTCCTCTTCTTCAGGCTTTGGAGTTTGGAAGGCATCAAAGGGGCTCTTCATCAATTTCTCTGTAGGCTTGGGCAATGATTTCTTTTTCTTGGGCTCTTCTGTCAGTTTCGCCTTTCCCTTGTCTTTGGCCTTTGGAGGTTCAGAACCTGTTGCCTCTGTAGGTTTGGGTGTTGGCGCTTCTGTTGGAATGATGGGTGTTGCCTCTGTAGGTTTTGACACTTGTGTTTGAGAGGAATTTTGTGGCGTTGGTTCTGTTGGCTTGATTGGCTCTGTAACCTCTGTTGGAGGTTCTTTGGTGACTTCTTCTGTGAGCTCGGTTTCTGTGGGTTGAGGAATGTTGAATCTTCTTGCCATTCGGAAAGATGATGTAAACCTCTGTCTTTCTTCTGCTCTTTGCGCCATTCGTTCAGTCATTGTGTTGTGCATATTTCTTAGAACAGAAGAAGCAGAGGTCTTTGCTCTTTTTGGTTTGTGGGCAATAGATTTTCTTCGTGGGATGGATTGGGGTTTATCTGTTGGTTTTGTAGTTGGGGAGGGAAGATCTTCTTCTGAAGAGGATGACAGATGTTGAGCATCTACTCCAAACATTGTAGGGAATTCCACAGAGGTGGGTGTTTCCTCTGTGGTCTTTTGAGCTTCTGTTCCTCCGGGTTGTTGGTTTGTTGAAGGACTTTCTTCCAAGATGATTACCACAGGGGTGGTTGTTGCCTCTGTGGTCTGTTGAGTAGTTTCTGGTAAATGGGTTTCTTCAGCAGTTGATTCCACAGAGATGGGTGTTGTCTCTGTGGTCTGTTGAGTTTGTTGTTGGGTTTGTTTTGGAGGGGCTTGGTTGATGGGTTCTGCGGCTATTGGTGTATCTGGAAGTCCTCTACTCGTAGCTTTCTCCCTTGTATTCTCCCCCTCAGGATGATCTGATGGACCAAGGTGGTCATCATCAGAGTCATCCTGCCCTTATCAGAAGTACCCTCTGCTCTGCAAGAAGCTTTGGGTTTCTTTGGTAGTTCTGCTCCTGCGGCCATCAACTTTGCGCATACATCATCACAGAGGTCGAATAGAGTTGCAAGCTCTGCTTCTGTGTTGAAGCGCATTCTGCCGACACTTGCTCTGAACTCTTTAACGTAGTTGGCATTTGCAGTAGTGAAGGAGACGATGACTTCTGTGACCTGGTTTATCACATTCTGCCCGAGCTCTGTTAGCTGTGCTCTGGTCATGTAGTCTTTAGGCTGCATCGGCACAGTGTTGCGCATTGCTTCTTCTTGTACGTGTTCCAGGGCCTTCTGTAGATCTGCAGGTGTAATGCCCTTTGCTTTGTTGGATTGCTTGTTCATTTGTTCAAGGAAATGTTTGACTGATTCCTTGAACGCAGAAGTTGCAGCTATCCCGAATTCTTTTGCGGCAGAAGTGGCAGTTGTTTCAGCAGAAGACTTCATCTGGGTAATGGCGGATTTCACCTCTCTGGACAGATTGTCCATTTTGGTGTTCAGATTTAGTAAGGCCGTCGATGTTGTCTCTGCAAAAGATTTGAAAGAGCTTTGCAACTCTTTCATGGTTTGGTTCACAGAGGTGACAAGGGTTTGGAACTCATCCCTTGATACTTGTGTTCCTGTGGTAACCTCTGGAGGAACACATTCGTCTCCAGAGTGAGTCCCTGCTCCTGGGACACCTTCGTTCACCCTTGTTTGTACGTTGGGGGTGGAAGGATTTCCATCTGATCTTCGAGAAGAAATTTGAGTTTCAATCTCTATAGAAGTTCTGCGAAGAACAATGTCCAAATCCACTCCAGAGGTGGGTATCGGAATGTTCTTCTTTTGACTTGGAGACTTGTCTAGAGTCTCTTCGTCTTTGTGCTCACTACTTCTCTCTGAAAGAAGTTTTGGCCCTATATTGTGCGTGGCACGGGAAACAAATTCCTCTGTAAGGTGTTCTAGTGTGATCTGGGGCGGTGGATCACGAACTATAGGTGAGTCTCTTTGAGGAGACTCCCTAGGAATGGATTCCCCGGTTTCTGTGGGCGCAGAGGTTGAAAGAATAACCTCTGGCTGGATGGGTTGGGTTTGGATCGAGCTGTGCTGCTCTTGTTCAATAACACCTTCTGCAGCTAGACCTGCGGTGTTAGAAGTGTGGGTTGCACTAGGAGGGGTTTGAGGATGTGTGCCTTCTACTTCTACGACATCTTTTTCTATCCCTTTTTCTTTTTCTCCCATTCTATCTAAAGCCTCTGTAACCTCATCTCTATTCCACTCAGCTTCTGCTTGTAGACTAATCCTTTCCCTAGTGGCATCATCTGACATATCGATTTCTTCTATACCTTCTTCTGAAGCTGGGCTTGGACTCCTTCTGTGGACGTTCAATCCCTGTTGGATGAAGGGGTTCTGTAGAATGTTTGGAGTTTCAGCCGGTTGATCTCTGGGGGTTTGGTCATTATCTTGCAGATTTGTGTCAACGCCAGAGATAGAGAAGTCTTGTTCTTCTGTGGTGTGGTGCTCAAGTGGTGGTGCATTCCACCCAGCTGTATTTAGGGTGTTAGCAATGTCAGGGTTTTGAAGGAAATCGTTTAAGCTACCTTGATGAGCGAATGGATCTGGGGATTGATAAGGTGATTGATATCCCTCTTCTGCAACTTCTTTTTCTGCAGTCTCTTCCTCTGCAGTTTCTTCGACCTCTTCTTCAACAACTTCTGCAGCTGCCTCTTTTGCGATTGTAACCATTTGATCAAGTGGTTTCCCATGCTTCTTTTTGGTCTTCCTCCTCTTGGGTTTTGGTGCCCCTTCTTCTGTGGGTTTTGATTTCCTTTTCTTCTTTTGTTTTGGAGAAGAGGGAGGAGCAGAGGAGCCAACTTATGTGGCGTGAGGAGGTGAAGGTTGAGCTTCTGTAATGCTTGTAGAGGTGCCTTCTGCAGTTTTCCTCTTCTTTGTTTTTGGGGTAGAGGCAGAGGCTTTAGAAGAAGACTTCTTTCCCATGAGCTCGACTCGTTTGGCTATAAAACTAAGTTGGATTGCCATGTGTTTTGCCAGTTTCTGCTCCTTCGCTTCTGTAGAGAGGGGTTCTGCAACTATTGTTCCTAGGGGGACACCTAAACGCGGGGGTGTCACAGGGCTCGGTTTTGGAGTCCTATGATCGCGTATATACTATAACTTAAGGGTTTTGTTCTTGGCATAGCTCAGAAGCTTCTTTGACAGAGGTCTGCAATGTGTGTAGCCATCTACATGATCGGTGGGGATGTTTTTGTTCATTGGGAACTGTTTGGGAGTTGGCCCTTCCATTGGCCAGTTCTGCATCATCAGCAGAGGTTCGAACAGGACTCCCAATATCCTTTGGAATTGCAGAGGCGATAGATACTTATGATCGTTCTCTCTTGCCTTTTTGGTGTTGTTCTTTCTGTCGATCGTATTGATGATCTCCTGCAACATGATTGTCGCGTAATCGAGTGGGAGATCGTAGTAGACCCCGTACATGATGGTTAAAATCTGGTGCGAGCTCTGGTCAATGCTGCTTATCTTCCCTGTAAGGCATCTGTTGAGGATCGAAAACAAGGTGTTCCACAGAGGTGGTAGTCTGCCTCTGCGGAAGTCATTTCTCTTCCTTAGGTGGGTGTTGTACCCAAGCATTTCTACAAAACGACAGAGCTCGTCGTCTGTTGGTTGTTCTGCATATGTTTTCAGTCCAAGAAGACCCCTTGTTGGTCGATTGAACTCAAGAGAAAACATTGTTCTATTGAACTTGAGTTCCAAGTGGTCAGATTTGTCTGGCTTTGAGATGTACCCTTTGATAAGAGAATCATCTTTATCATATCGGCAACTTTGCCAAAATTGGTTCAAATACCTAACATGTATTTTCTTTGGGGTTCTTGAGAGTAAAGGAAAGAGAATATGGTTTTCCATGATGTAACACCCCATATTTTCTCTTGTGGCCTTTTTGGATAAATAAAGACTTTTGGGGAGCCCATTGTGTTGGTTTTGAAAATTCTGTGGCAAATGTGTGAAGAGGAAAAGTTAAACTAAATAAAACCCTCCAAAAACCCTCATTTGGTTCATTTCTGGCGGCTGAGAAGTATTGGAGAGGAGGAGGAGCTCAAGAATTCCTCCATTGAAGGTTTGGGGAGGTGATTAAGCTAGAGATTGAAGGATTTGGCTGCAAAGGTATACTCTCATCTTCATCTCTTTAATTTGTCTTAGATTTGGGGCTTAGATATGTGTTTCCAGATTCAATCTCTTATTCTCTTATTGTATTGATGATAGAATCAATTGGAAGGGTGGGTTGGAGAAATCCCTTGAGGAGTTTGTGGGCTCTTGGTGATATTCCACCTTTCCAATGGAGATTGTAGGTTTTGTCCTTCCTTTTGGGTTTTATGACTGAAATATTGGTTTGGGAGAGCTAGAGCTGATTTGGGAATGTTTGAGGATGAGAAATCTTTGGATTTGGGAAGAAATCTCGTGCAGGAAAAAGTGTGTCCAGAGGCCCGCGCCGATGGCCGCGCCGATGGACCGGCGCCAGGCTCTGTTTCATGTTTTTTCGTTTTTTGCTTCGTTGGTCGTTTGGGCTTGGGGTCGAGGTTTGGTTTAGGGGATTGCCTTAGGACAGTATGGGGAATGTTTTAGAACATAATGGGGAGTCTAATACCTCATTTGTTAAACCCAATTCAGGTGATCGTTTGGCGAATAAGAGAGCTTCGAGTAGGGTGTCTTTTAGCCGAGTACCAGGTGAGTTCCCTTATGCATTATTTCTATCTTTTAAAATGAAATGCGAAGAATTGATATGTCTGAAAATGAGTTACTTGTTTATCATGAATCTTATGTTTTCTTATGCATGAAAAGTGTTAGTTTCCAATGTGGAAGGAGGATATTCCTCGAGTAAGTTTAAAGCATGTTCTAAGTGTTTATGTTTGTGATAGAGTCGGGTTACACAGTGGAGGACCCCCGAGTTGCCGTCCCTGGCTTTGTAAGGTGATGAGTTGCCGTCCCTGGCTTTGTAAGGTGATGAGTTGCCGTCCCTGGCTTTGTAAGGTGATGAGTTGCCGTGCCTGGCTTTGTAAGGTGTTATTGGTTCGTACCACTGTGTATACCCTTGTTTGAGCTCAAACTTGTTAAGTGTTATTTGCATGGAAAAGTGTTTTTCTTTAAATGTTTTGCAGCTACGCTTTAGGAGGGAATTCACTAGACCTTATGGTCTAACCCTCGCTTTCAAAACTTTAAAACCATTTTCAGGAAAGGGTGGCTTAGGTACTTCGTCTAAGGGTAAAGAGAAGGCTTGAGGTGAAGGTGCGAGGTTAAAGACCGTCAAGTCTCAGTTTTTGTTTAGTTAACATCTCAGTTGTATTTGCTTGTGGACCTTAATCAATGTATTTTACATTGGAGTTTATGATGTAATTGGGACCCTTTTTGGGCTTTTGGCTTTAATATTATGTTATAAGATTTTGGGTTGTTACAAATGGTATCAGAGCCGTAGTTTAAGGGATTTAGGTGACCGATTGGGCCTAGACTTAAACTTTGGAGTAGGGACACAACCGAGATATAGGATGACCATAGGAGGAGACATAAGCGGTTTAAGTGGAATGGGGTGTCGAGGATCATCATGTGAGGTAAATTGGGAATTATACCTGGCCAATATAATTTCGAATTTACAGGCACGTGGGGATACTTGAATTACCTCAAGGGAGTGATACTGGTATTAAGTGTTTGTTTTATGTGTTTTGTATCAGTTTCGTCATGACTGGAAGATCGACAAGGAGCAGGTCTGTGCCGAGTGTAAGAATGGTTCCATCGGAGGAGGTTCAAGTGGACGAACCCGTGGTTCCCCCGAGGGCGCCGGCTGCCTGGGGTAGAGGAAGAGGTCGTGGAAGGGGGCGTGAGACCATTCCACGTAGAGCTACTACCAATGTGGAGGGTACTCGCCCAAAGAAGAAAACTCCGGCTGCTCGTCGAACTAAGAGTGTTGAGGCACCGTCCGATCGGGAAAAGTCTCATCGAGAGGGCTCGGCAGCGGAGAATCGCGCCTTTGTGACTCAAGAGGCCTTCGCCACCGAAATGTTGAAGCTACAGGAAAAGTTAGACCGGTGGATGAATCATCATGATGTTTCGGCAGCGGGAAGTAAAGAGAACAGTGAGAGTAAGGCAGTCACCGAATTGTCTAGTCCGCTTCCCACGGAAGTTGGTAGCCACAAACAATCCACGACGCTAGTAGTGAACGAGTCGGCAGCTAGAGGATGTAGTCACAAAGCATTCTCATCTTGCAAACCTCCTACCTTTCAGGGAGAATGCGACCCGGTACTAGCCATAAAGTGGGTTCGAGAAATGGAGTTGGTCTTTGACATTTGTAAGTGTGCCGAAGAGGACAAGGTGATCTACGCCCTGTCTATGTTGAAGTCGGAGGCCATCTTTTGGTGGGATGCCGAAACCGGGGGTTTGGGATCGTCGGTGGCCAAGACCATGAAATGGGAGGAATTCGTGAGGAGATTCAAGGCTCAGTTTTGCCCTCTAGCGGCGATTAAGAAGTTGGAAGAGGAGTTCTTGAACCTAGCTCAAGGGGACTCGACCGTGAGAGAGTACACTTCCAAGTTCATTGAGAAAGCTCGTTTTGCGGAGTTGTATGTCCCAACCGAGGAGCGTCGAGTAGAAAGGTACCTCTATGGATTGAAGGGTAGTATTCGGGAATTGGTAATGGCAAGAAATCCTAGCACTTTCCAAGCGGCTATAAATGCGGCCGAGTTAGTGGAAAGGGAAAAAGACCGTCAGCAATCTGAGAGGGCCGGGGAGAAGAGGAAATGGGATGGACCGGGAAATGATGCTCGAAAAGGGAAAGTTTCTAGGCCGGAGCCGCGTGGGAATCGGAGTTTTGGTAGCAAGCCATGTGGCAAGTGTAATCGGATGCATAAAGGAGAGTGTAGGGCGGACTCGGGGTCGTGTTTTCATTGTGGGCTGCCGGGTCACATGTCAAGGGATTGCCCGCAGAAACCGGGTTGTTTCCAGTGTGGGTCAATGGATCATAAACGGTATAACTGTCCCAAGCTTAGGAGAGGGGGATCGGATCAGTTTGGGAATCGCCAGGGGGTGCAAGGGGTGGAGAAGAGGGAAGAACCGGCACGCGCGAAGGGTCGTGCATTTCGTATGACAGCGGATGAGGCAGAGGAAACTCCGGATGTCGTGACAGGTACCTTTTTGGTGAACTCTTTATGTGCCAATGTGTTATTTGATTCGGGGGCGAATCGCTCCTTTGTATCTCCTGCTTTCATAAAACGTTTGGGGGTGAGGCCTAAGCGTTTGGGTAGTGCCATAGAAGTGCAGACCGCCGATGACAACGTGGTACTAGTTAGTAGTGTGGTGGAAGGGTGTTGTATAGACATAGAAGGGAGTTTGATACCGATAAGTTTGTACCCTATGCCGATGGGAGGGTTTGATGTAGTGTTGGGAATGGATTGGCTGGCTAAAAATAATGCTACCATCGTTTGCAACAAAAAGTTGATTCGTGTGCATTTGCCGGGTAAGGGAATGGTAGTGATTTATGGGAACCGTCGAGATAGGAAGTCTAATCTTATTTCCTTGGTTGAGGCTACTAAATGTCTAAGGAAGGGATGTCAGAGTTACCTAGCTTATGTGGTGGATGCAAAGAAAGAAAAGCGCGAAGTAAGAGATGTACCAATAGTGGGTGAATACCCGGAGGTGTTTCCGGACGATTTGTGCGAACTACCACCGGACCGCCAAATCGAGTTCCGAATCGACCTGGTGCCAGGAGCCACACCAATAGCTCGTGCACCATATCGATTGGCACCCTCCGAGAGGAAGGAGATGATGACCCAACTCCAAGAGTTGCTAGACAAGGGGTTCGTGAGACCGAGTACCTCGCCGTGGGGTGCGCCGGTGCTTTTTGTGAAGAAGAAGGATGGGACTATGAGGATGTGTATCGATTACCGCGAACTCAACAAAGTTACGGTCAAGAACAAGTATCCGCTCCCCAGGATTGACGACTTGTTCGACCAGTTGCAAGGAGCTAGCTACTTTTCAAAGATAGATCTGAGATCGGGGTACCACCAACTCAAGGTACGAGGAGAAGATATTCCAAAGACGGCTTTTCGAACCCGATACGGTCATTACGAGTTTTTAGTGATGCCGTTCGGATTAACGAATGCCCCCGCCGCGTTCATGGATTTGATGAATAGGGTGTGTCAACCCTATTTAGATAAATTCGTGATCGTCTTCATAGATGATATTCTCGTCTACTCAAAGTCGGAGAAAGAGCATAGGGAGCATTTGAGAGCTGTGCTAGAATTGTTAAAGCGGGAGAAACTCTATGCCAAATTTTCGAAGTGCGAATTCTGGCTTCGAGAGGTGCAGTTTTTGGGACATGTGGTGACCCAGAGTGGAATCAAGGTGGACCCGGCAAAGGTAGAAGCTATCAAGAACTGGGAACCGCCCAGAACGCCGTCCGAAGTCCGTAGTTTCCTTGGGTTAGCGGGGTATTATCGGAAGTTCATCAAAGACTTCTCGAAAATTGCTACTCCGTTGACTTCTTTGACCAAGAAGAGCACCAAGTTCAATTGGACCGAAGGGCAAGAAGAAGCCTTCCAAAGGTTAAAAGAAATGTTGAGCGAGGCTCCGATTCTAACCTTACCCGAAGGAACGGAAGACTTTGTGGTGTACAGCGACGCCTCTAAATTGGGCTTGGGGTGTGTCTTGATGCAGCGTGGTAAAGTGATCGCTTATGCGTCCCGTCAATTGAAGGAGCATGAGAAGCGATACCCCACCCATGATTTAGAACTGGCGGCCGTTGTTTTCGCCTTAAAGATTTGGAGGCACTATTTGTATGGGACGAGGTGTAAGATCTTCACTGATCACAAAAGCCTTCGTCACATCTTCGATCAGAAAGAGCTAAACATGAGGCAACGCCGGTGGATGGAATTGTTGTCGGACTACGATTGCGAGATTGAGTACCATCCCGGAAAAGCTAATGTAGTGGCGGACGCCTTGAGCCGTAAAGAAAGAGGAGAAGCCTCGAAGATCATAGCCTTAAGGGCTGAGGTCACATTTAATCTGCTGGGTGAAATAAAGAAATGGCAAGGGGAAGCTTCTGCGGTTGAGAACCTCAAGAAAGAGCGGATGGTGGGAAACGTGAACTCCCTAGTAGAAGATAGCCGAGGACTGAAATGCCTCAACGGTCGAGTATGGGTTGCGAAGTTGGGGAACGTGAGGAAGTTGATACTAGAGGAGGCTCACAGGTCAAAGTACTCCATCCATCCAAGGACGAACAAGATGTTTGGTGATTTGCGGCAAGACTATTGGTGGCCGGGTATGAAGAAGGATAGCTTACTTCGTGGAAAGGTGTGACACTTGTCTAAGGGTGAAGGTAGAGCACCAACGACCGTACGGAAAACTCCAACCCTTGGATATTCCGGTATGGAAGTGGGATCAAATTGCGATGGATTTCGTGACAAAGTTTCCTAGAACTCCAAAGGGCTTCGATGCCATCTGGGTAATTGTAGATCGACTCACCAAGTCGGCGCATTTCCTTCCAATAAAGGAATCATACCCGATGGAGAAATTGGCAAAGTTGTACATCGACGAGATAGTGACTCGTCATGGGGTGCCATCGTCAATAGTCTCAGATCGTGATAGTCGATTCACGTCGACGTTTTGGAGGAGCTTTCAACGAGAAATGGGGTCTCAAATCAAGATGAGCACCGCATATCATCCGCAGACTGATGGCCAGAGTGAGCGGACCATCCAGACCCTGGAAGACATGTTGAGGGCTTGCGCTTTAGATTTTCAGGGTTCGTGGGAGAACCACCTGCCGTTGATCGAGTTTGCGTATAACAATAGGTATCATGCAAGCATTAAAGCCGCTCCTTACGAGATACTCTACGGTAGGAAGTGTCGGGCGCCCCTTTGTTGGAACGAGGTCGGAGAGAAACAACTGGCTGGACCCGAAATAGTATAGTTGACGGCCGACAAGATCGACCAGGTTAGGGAAAGGCTGAAGGTTGCTCGTGACCGACAGAAGAGTTATGCCGACAAGAGGCGTAAGGACATCGAGTTCCAAGTTGGGGATAAGGTAATGCTAAAAGTATCCCCTTGGAAAGGAGTAATCAGATTCGGGAAGAGGGGAAAGTTGAGCCCCCGCTATATAGGACCGTTCAAGATCATTGAGCGCGTCGGAGAAGTAGCTTATAAGTTGGAATTGCCAGTAGAATTGCAAAGAATTCATAATACCTTTCACGTGTCGAATCTGAGGAAATGCTTGGCGGAAGTCGAAATGGCAATACCCCTGCACGAAGTCCAGATTGATGAGAAACTGAACTTTGTGGAGGATCCCGAAGCTATCACCGACCGTAAGGTTCGAAGAACAAGGAACAAAGAGATTAGTCTAGTCAGAGTGTTGTGGCGTTTCCACAAAGGGAGTGAGGCAACATGGGAAACTGAGACCGATATGAGGGCCAGATACCCGCACCTTTTCAGTGATGAGATTCCGGGGACGGAATCCTGTTAAGGGGGAGGTGATGTAACACCCCATATTTTCTCTTGTGGCCTTTTTGGATAAATAAAGACTTTTGGGGAGCCCATTGTGTTGGTTTTGAAAATTCTGTGGCAAATGTGTGAAGAGGAAAAGTTAAACTAAATAAAACCCTCCAAAAACCCTCATTTGGTTCATTTCTGGCGGCTGAGAAGTATTGGAGAGGAGGAGCTCAAGAATTCCTCCATTGAAGGTTTGGGGAGGTGATTAAGCTAGAGATTGAAGGATTTGGCTGCAAAGGTATACTCTCATCTTCATCTCTTTAATTTGTCTTAGATTTGGGGCTTAGATATGTGTTTCCAGATTCAATCTCTTATTCTCTTATTGTATTGATGATAGAATCAATTGGAAGGGTGGGTTGGAGAAATCCCTTGAGGAGTTTGTGGGCTCTTGGTGATATTCCACCTTTCCAATGGAGATTGTAGGTTTTGTCCTTCCTTTTGGGTTTTATGACTGAAATATTGGTTTGGGAGAGCTAGAGCTAATTTGGGAATGTTTGAGGATGAGAAATCTTTGGATTTGGGAAGAAATCTCGTGCAGGAAAAAGTGTGTCCAGAGGCCCGCGCCGATGGCCGCGCCGATGGACCGGCGCCAGCATCGGCGCCAGGCTCTGTTTCATGTTTTTTCGTTTTTTGCTTCGTTGGTCGTTTGGGCTTGGGTTCGAGGTTTGGTTTAGGGGATTGCCTTAGGACAGTATGGGGAATGTTTTAGAACATAATGGGGAGTCTAATACCTCATTTGTTAAACCCAATTCAGGTGATCGTTTGGCGAATAAGTGAGCTTCGAGTAGGGTGTCTTTTAGCCGAGTACCAGGCGAGTTTCCTTATGCATTATTTCTATCTTTTAAAATGAAATGCGAAGAATTGATATGTCTGAAAATGAGTTACTTGTTTATCATGAATCTTATGTTTTCTTATGCATGAAAAGTGTTAGTTTCCAATGTGGAAGGAGGATATTCCTCGAGTAAGTTTAAAGCATGTTCTAAGTGTTTATGTTTGTGATAGAGTCGGGTTACACAGTGGAGGACCCCCGAGTTGCCGTCCCTGGCTTTGTAAGGTGATGAGTTGCCGTCCCTGGCTTTGTAAGGTGATGAGTTGCCGTCCCTGGCTTTGCAAGGTGATGAGTTGCCGTGCCTGGCTTTGTAAGGTGTTATTGGTCCATACCACTGTGTATACCCTTGTTTGAGCTCAAACTTGTTAAGTGTTATTTGCATGGAAAAGTGTTTTTCTTTAAATGTTTTGCAGCTACGCTTTAGGAGGGAATTCACTAGACCTTATGGTCTAACCCTCGCTTTCAAAACTTTAAAACCATTTTCAGGAAAGGGTGGCTTAGGTACTTCGTCTAAGGGTAAAGAGAAGGCTTGAGGTGAAGGTGCGAGGTTAAAGACCGTCAAGTCTCAGTTTTTGTTTAGTTAACATCTCGGTTGTATTTGCTTGTGGACCTTAATCAATGTATTTTACATTGGAGTTTATGATGTAATTGGGACCCTTTTGGGCTTTTGGCTTTAATATTATGTTATAAGATTTTGGGTTGTTACACATGATGTGTAGAAGAAGGGCATGGGCTTCGCCGAAAGCAGTGAGTGAGGGGACCAAATAGCAGTTATTGGATTTGATGGGTAGTATTTTTTCAAAGTGCTCCTTTGCGATAAAGTTTTGGAGATGGGTGGTCGGAGCAAAGTCTGCTGAGTCGCCGGAATCTTCTTGTTCGGCATTTTTGGCGAGGTGGGGGTTTTCTGAATGTTCAGAATGAGCAGGGGAGTGTTCCGGTGAGTTCGCCGGAGAGTGTGCAGGGGAGATAGCTTGAGAAGATGAAGCCACTGGTAATGAGAATAAGATACTTGCAGGTTTTTGCAGGGTTTCGCCGGAGAAGAATGAGGGTTCGTAAAGATTTTATGAGAGGGTAAGCTTGGGTTTTATAGGTGGGTAAAACGGTAGAATTCGAAAGGGTAAAAATATTTGGCAATGGATAAATATTTGGAATCCGTACTTGAGTTAGAACGGCGGGTTCAACTTTCCATAAAAAACGTGCCATGTACGCCCAATGAAAATGAGACACGTAGGCCATGTCAGAGGATGACAGGACGTCGTGCGAGGCCCATTAATGTTAGGCGCGTGGGGTTGTTCTTATCCACATGATTTTCACTCTCAGTAAAAGTAACCATTATTGTTTACAGAAATGCCCAAATACCAAATTCACAGAAGCTCTGTGGTTTACAGAAGATATGTGATTTTGAAAATCTTGGATTTTCACCCTTTTCTCATATATCTCATTGTTATCATGACTCTGTAGGTTCTATTTTGACCAAAACATTTGTAAAAGCATTGGAGAGGATTAATAGGATTTTAGTGAAGAAATTTCGTTCACAGAGGTTTTGAGGCTCTGTAGGAACTTGCAGAAGCTCTGTCAGGGCCAGCAGAAGCTCTGTGAGTGAAAATTTCTCATAACTAAAAATCTATTAACAATTTTGATCATCCAAGTTTTGATTTGCATTAAGAATTGTTTTTCGGACATATTTGAAAGTTGGTGTCCAAGAAAACTGTTTTGGAAAAAGTTTTGTGCGAGAAGGTCATGGTGTGTGTATTTGTGCGTATTCGGTTTCCGAGTTAAATTTGCGATTACAGAGCAGTGTTCTGGAAGAACTTCTGTTGAGCTCAACAGAAGCTCTATGACCTCAAATTTCTCATAACTCAAAAATTATTAAAAGTTTTAATAATTTTATTTTTGAAATGTTATTCCCAGTATTTTTAGGACGTGTTTGACAAATTGTCCCAGAAAACTGTTTTCAAAAACCTTTTGTACGAGACATACCTTTTGGTTCTTCTTTTCTCGGCAGTGATGTCTGACTTCTGACGATATAGATTCATTGACACTCTTCTTTGGATCCCCCTTGAAAGATTAACCTCTGTAGACCATTTCAAGGTTTCTTTTGCTCCCCCTTGATCTAACCATTTATGTCGATCAAGTTACTTTCTTTTGCTCCCCCTTGATCTAACCATCTCTGTAGATCAAGTAATTTCCTTTTGCTCCCCCTTGATCTAACCATCTCTGTAGATCAAGTAATTTCCGTCTGCTCCCCCTTGACCTATGCTTGGATCAAAATAGGATAAGTTTTGCATAGTACATAGGTCATGTTTACCAGAGGTTCTGTAGGGGTCGTCAGAGGTTCTGAGCAGACCCACAGAAGCTCTGTGATTTCAAGAACTATTTAAGATTGAGAATTTACATACATAAAGAAATCAATCAAAGCAATAAATAAAGCAATATATTTATATACATATTTACAGAAGATAAGGTATACTTACAGAGGATTTTCACGTCATATTGATCATTCCTAACTTACCCACCAAGAAATTGAATCTTTTCTCGTCTAAAGCTTTGGTGAATAAGTCCGCGAGTTGGTATTCTGTGGGCACGAAATGCATCTCGATTGTACCGTATTCAACATGATGTTTCAAGAAGTGGTACCTTATATCGATATGCTTGGTTTTTGAATGTTGCACAGGATTGGCAGAGATGGCAATGGCACTTTTGGAATCACAGAAGATGGGTATCTTGAGTAGGATGTGGCCGTAGTCTTTTAGCTGAGTCTTCATCCACAGAACCTGAGAACAACAGCTAGCAGCAGCAACGTATTCAGCTTCTGCCGTAGATGTTGACACACAATTCTGCTTCTTGGTGGTCCAACTGACTAGCTTACCACCTAGGAATTGACAACTCCCAGAGGTACTCTTTCTGTCGAGCATGCATCCTCCATAGTCTGAATCTGTATAAGCTTTAAGACAAAAGACAGAGTTCTGTGGATACCAGAGACCAAGATTTTTGGTCCCCTTTAGGTATCTGAAGATTCTCTTAACAGCATCATAATGTGATTTCTTAGGATTAGCTTGATAACATGCACAAAGACATGTGGCATGCATAATGTCAGGTCTGCTAGCAGTTAAGTATAACAGAGATCCAATCATGCCTCTGTAGAGAGTGCATTCTACAGAGATGCCATATGGATCTAAGAATAACTTATTTCCAGTGGCCATTGGAGTTTTCATGGCAGAGGTATCAGAGAGGCTATACTTGGAAAGAATGTCAGAGACATATTTGGCCTGATTTATAAAAATTCCCTCTGATGATTGTTTGACTTGGAGTCCGAGGAAGAATGTTAATTCTCCCATCAAACTCATTTCAAACTCACTTTGCATGAGTTTTTCAAAACTTTTGCACTCTTCTGTATTAGTAGACCCAAAAATTATGTCCTCCACATAGATTTGTACAAGCATTATTTCACTGTTTTTACGTTTATAGAATAAGGTAGTATCTGTTGTACCTCTGTCGTAGCCATTGACTAGAAGAAAGGTAGAAAGTCGTTCGTACCATGCTCTTGGAGCTTGTTTCAGTCCGTACAGAGCCTTTTCAAGGTAGTACACATGCCTTGGGAACTTTGAGCTTTCAAACCCTGGTGGCTGATTTACGTAAACCTCTTCTTGGATTTCACCATTGAGAAAGGCTGATTTCACGTCCATCTGATAGACTTTGAAACCTCTGTGGGCTGCGAAGGCTAAGAATATTCTTATTGCTTCGAGCCGTGCGACAGGGGCAAAAGTGTCATCGTAGTCTATGCCTTCTTCTTGTCTATATCCCTTGGCCACTAATCGTGCTTTGTTTCTGATGACCACTCCATCTTCATCCTTCTTATTTCTGTAGACCCACTTAGTCCCAATGGTCTGTTTCCCCCGTGGCAGAGGTACTAGAGTCCAGACTTTGTTGCGCTCAAACTGCAGAAGCTCATCTTGCATGGCGTCTACCCAGTTTGGGTCGTCAAGGGCTTCAGAAATCTTCTTTGGCTCTATCACACTAATAAAGTTCGTAAAGAAACAAAAATTAGCAGTGGCAGACCTTGTTTTTACCGTGTCAGAGGGTTCACCAATTATTTGGCTTGGAGGATGGCTTTTTGTCCACTGAGTTGTGCGTGGATGATGGTCACCAATGTCATCGAATTGTTCTTCAGAGGCTTCTTGTTGTTGTTGTTCTTCTTCTTCTGGTGTAGCCTCTATCGTAGTGCGTGCCTTTGTAGTTGATCCTACAGTTTGTGGAATGATTGGTATGAGTGGTGGTGGAGTTTGTTCCTCTGAAGGCGTATAGACTTGGTCCTCTATATCCTCTGTTATTGGTTCCTCTGTGGATTGTGGAGTTTGTTCTTCAGCAGCTTTTGTGGTCGTTTTCCTTTGTGTTTCATCTTCTGTAGACTCTTCCTCAGCATTTGCATCTGTAGCATTTACAGAAGAAGATGAAGCATTATTTGGACCAGTTAGAGTCATACCTGTAGGATTTTGACCGACAGAAGATTGTTCTGCAGAAGCTCTGATTGTTCCAACAGAGGGATCAATGTCGTCGTGGAACATCTCTAGAAATAGAAGATTTAAGTCTTCTTTTGTTTCTGAGATGCCAGAGGATTCCCCTTTAAGTCCGAGTTCTGAACTGATTTGCTCAGAAGTCTTTTGGAATGAATCATCAAAAGAAACATTGATGCTTTCTACGATCTTGCGAGACTTTGTAAGGTATACTCTGTAGGCTTTGGAAGTGGCACAGTATCCAATGAATTTTCCTTCGTCAGCTTTTACCTCAAACTTTCCTCTGGAATCTCTGTCGTTTAAAACAAAGCATTTACATCCAAACACATGGAAAAACTTGATGTTTGGCCGCCTTTTGTTGATCAGTTCGTAAGGAGTCTTGATGTGTCTTTTCACAATGGTTGAACGATTCTGTGTATAACAAGCGGTAGAAATCACTTCTGCCCAAAAGTTCATCGGTAATCCGCATGCTGATAGCATAGTTCTTGCGGCCTTCACGAGCGTTCGATTCTTTCTTTCGACTACGCCGTTCTACTGTGGAGTGCGTGCGACAGAGAAGTTCTGTGATATTCCTTCTGTAGAAAGATAGGCTTCAATGACAGAGTTTTTAAATTCTGTGCCATTGTCACTTCTTAACTTCTGTATTCTGCATTCATAAAGAACTTGGATTCTTTTCATTAGATTAATCAAGATGATTGGAACATCTGATTTCTTTCGGACAAATTCAACCCATGTGAACCGCGAATACTCAATAATTAAGACAAGTATGTATTTCTTGCCACCTAGGCTCTGTATGGCAATGGGACCGCAGAGGTCGACATGAAGCATGTACAGAGGCCTAGTGCAAGACACATCTATTTTGCCTTTGTGGGAAGCTCTTCTGAGTTTTCCCATTTCACAGGCAGAACACAAATGATCCTTATTAAATTTAACATTAGGCAAACCTTTAACTAGATCAAGTTTGACCAGTTTATCCAAGGTGTGAAAGTTCAAGTGACAAAACCTGTTATGCCATAACCAGGCTTCCTCACTTTTGCAGGCTATAAGGCAAACTTTGTCCTTGTTCTTAGAACTGAAATTCATCAGATATAGATCACCTCTTCTTTCGGCTCGCAGAAGTTCCATTCTTGTGTCTTCACTTTTCAGAGAGCAGAAAGTTCTTTTGAATAACACATCGAATCCTGTATCACAAAGTTGGCTTACACTGAGTAGGTTTTGTTTAAGGCCATCCACATATGCAACTTTGTATACATAAACGTTTTCCTTCTTTATGACTCCATAGCCTTTGATGTGTCCCTTTTTGTAGTCTCCAAAAGTTACAGATCCACCATCGAGTGTTTCTTTGTACGTGGATAATAAACTTCTGTCGCCAGTCATGCGCCTTGAGCATCCGACGTCTAGATACCAGATTGGCACATACCGCTTCTGCAAGACAATCACAGAGACTTAGGTACCCATATCCATATGGGTCCAATATTGTTAGAATTTTTCAAGTTTGCCTTAGCATTCTTGAAATACATTTTATATTTTGTAGAAGAATCAGATTGTTTCTTTGTAGGTTTTGACTTTTGAATTTGAGTAGAGAGTAAACAATCTTGACTGGAGAAGTGATTATTTAGTTTGAACATAAGATCAAAGCAATGACAATATTGAATATGAGACGTGATTTGCTTGAACTTTTCATTGAATTCATTGAACTGAGCCACGGAGGCATTACATTCTTTCTTAACACTAGATTTCCTATTACAAGAAGATCTATGAATACTAGAATGATGTTTGCAAAAGCTTTGTTTAGTTCCTGCCTTCTGTGAGTCTCTTCTGTGGTGAACATCTTTCTTCACTGTCACAGAGGAAAAAGATTTGTTAACTTTAGGCCATTTTCCCTTTTGTTGCCAAGTGGGATTTTCGTTAATTTGCCTTAAAGGTTTTGAAAATTTTGAACTTTTAGGATCTACAGAGGTCTTCTTATTAAGATTTAACATATCAAGCTCAGCAGAGGTTTTGACTTGTAAATACCAGTTTAGAAAATCTGTGCAGATAGGTATCTCTGTGATTTTCTCTTTTGGAGAAATAGTTCTGTTAAGAACTTCAGAGGAGAATTTAACATCCTCTGTGTCATAGTGAACTATCCCTGATGTAACATCTGTCTCTGAGTCGTCAGAAGATGAATAGTCTTCATATACAGAGGTTGAGTCATCTCTTTCGACAGAGGCTGGATTTTCCGAGCATGTATCGTACGAGCTTTCTTCCTCTGTAGAATAACTTTCATAGACGGCAGAGGTTTCTGATAAGATCTCTTCTGCGAGAATTTTATCTACAGAAGATGTACAGAAGTTTTCTAAAACGTTTGTTTTCCATACTTCCAAAATTTCCTTTTCAATTGTTTCTTTATGTTTTTCTTCTGAAAAGGTGGGTTTAAACTCAGGAGCTTCTGCCGATAATTTCTTTTCGACATTTATCATACAGACAAAAGCAACCTGCGTTTGAGTCTCTGGTTTACCAAACTTAAAGATACCAATATGATCTTGTGTTTTCAGATATTTCTTTGGTTTGATTCCTCTATTGATAGATGTTGAAGATGATGAATCTGTGTTTTCAAACCACACATTGATCATCTTCGTATGTTTCCTCAAGTGAGGTTCCACAGAGATTTTAGCCCTTTTACTTACAGAGAGTAAGTTTGGAAAAGCTGGTTTGTTCGTTTTCCTAACACAAACAGAGAAGACAGAGGTTTAATTCTTTTGCCTTCAACACCTAGGGTAATATCATCGTACCCTATACCCCGTCTTCCTATTTGTGAGTTTACTTTCTCATACACCTTCTGTGCATCTTTATAGTTTCTAAGTAAAACATCTCTTCTGAGTAGATCTTGCCAAAGTATCTCTCTCTCTCTTTGAAAGTATTCTTTGAGAGCTCTTATGTCTGTTGTTTCACTTCTAGAAACTGAAAGTTCTTTTGTTTTGACTTTTAGAGTAGAGGTTAATTCAGAAATTTGCCTTTTTAAAGGATCTAGATTTTTGTTCCAATTCTTTTCTACTCTTTCCTTTTCTTCAAAATTTTTGGCTTTTTCTTGAGTGAGAAGCCTTACTTCTCTCTCATTAAAGGTGAGTCTTTTCTGAATGCTTTCATTTATCTCTTTTAGTTCAATCAGTTCAATGTTAAGTTAAAGTAAATTATCATCTACAGAATTAGTACAAGAGGTAGAGTTTGAAGTGGATACCTCAGTGTCAGTGCCGGAGTCGACTTCTGCCATGCCACAGAATAGGGCATTGGTGGTGTATTCATCGTCAGAGGTAGAGTCTGACTCGAAGTCCTCCTTGTTCGCCTCAGAATGCCCTTTGTTTGCCATTAGGGATTTTTACGCATAATATTCAGCCTTCTTTTTGTAAAAAGCTGAGTCCTTCTGTGGGCGATTTGGTCTACTTCTGCATTCATTTGCGAAATTCCCTGGCTTCCCGCAGTTAAAACAACCTTGGGAAGTGTTTCCAGCACGATCGTCGGACTTCTGTCGGTCTCCACCTTTCTCCGTTCGGCATTCGTTTGCGTAATGACCAGGCTTGCCACACTTGTAGCATTCTTGTTGTGTGTGGCTCACCTTGTCATCTGACCTCTGTCGGTCATTACCTCTGTAGTTTCTGTCGCTTGACCTCTGTCAGTCATTTCTATCATCTGACCTCTGTCGGTCACTCGATTATTCTCTTCTTCCATCATCTCTTCTATCACCTCGGTTGTCTCTGCCATATCGATCAATTCCTGAACCCCTCTGGTTTCCTCTGAACTCTCTTGTCAACAGAGCTAAGGATTTAGCTAATGACGCAAGAGTTATCTCTTCTTCTACCAGCTCGTCTTCTTCGCTATCAACTATAACTATCTTCTTCTTCTCCTCTGTTGCTCTCTCATTTCTCGATCTCTCTGTAGCCTCTGTAGATTTACTAACCAATGCGTATGGTGCAATGGTTAGTGTTTTAGCCTGTGCTATTTGAGGCTCCTGTGCGGCTAGTGTTCCATAGAGATCAGAGAGTGTCCAGGAGTCTAGATCTTGGTTTGTTTGTAAAGACATAGACAACTGGAGCCACTCATCATTCAGGCTCTTTAGAAACATGACGTTATTTTCTTCTGAGGTTCTGTGAATGCCAGACTTTCTACATTTGTTTATGAGAGAGTTGAACCTGTCGTACGTCATTTGCAGAGATTCTGTTGCAGAGGCTCTGAAGGCATGATATTCGTTTATGTATTGTGCCCTTCGGTTCTTCTGCGTTTTAGCACCCCCTTCCAACTGCCTTTCTAATTCTTTCCAAAGATCGTGCGCTGTTTCGCATGCATCTAAGGATTGAAAAAGTTCGTTGGGGATAGCCATGATCAATATTCTTTTTGTTTTCTAGGCAACTTCATCTTCTGCCCTATCTTCATCTGACCATTCTTCTTTTGGCTTAGGACTTTGACGTTCAGGGATTTCAAGAGATTCAGCAGTAGCTGGTACTCGTGGTACTATTATCATGGGAACTTGAGGAGGGTTGTAAAGATATTGTACGAGAGTTTTTTCAGTACCCTCAAAGAAATGGATTATTCTTATCTTCCATTGAGGATACTCACCTCGAAGGAGAGTAGGAGGCTTGGTTAGTGAACCAACAGTGAAAAAGTTATTTGTATTTGTCATTGTAAGAGTTTCGAAGGTTCTGAAAAGATAATATGACGAAAGAGTATGAGTCTGATGATCTGGAAGGTTTTCTGGGTTTTAACAGTTCCCAGAGTGCACTTTAATGGAGTTTTAACCTGGAAAAAATAGTTTCTTTTAAGAATACCACTTTCGAATAAATCAAAAAATGATAGGAAAACAGAAACTTTTCAACGAAATGAAGAACAGGTTAAAACAGAATTATGTCTATCACAAATCTTGTAACAAAGAGGATCACTTGATATTAAAAATCAAGGATGGCTCTGATACCAATTGTTGGTTCCCGTTTTGCTTAGACAAGATTAACAGATCTATTAGTTCGAGTTTATGTTTGATGCGGAAGCATATTTAAAGAACTAACATATATGTTTGATAGATTTAGAACACACAATATAAAGAAACAATATTTTAAGAACAAAATGATATCTTGAAGATTACTGTCATTCGATATATAATAAGAACACCAAGAACAGATTAAGAACTGTTTGGTGTGTGTGAGAGAGTGTAATGCTTAACAGGTTTGATGATATAAAGCATAAGCATGAGACTCAAATTCTTCGTTAAGTCCTTAAGATTGTTAAGGAAGATCTCAACAAGAGACTTCCTTTTATACTACTCTAGGGGACCATAAAGCATGAGCTGCTGTTAGAACGGATGGCATGAATAGTAGAACGGATGGCATGAACAGTTGTACGTGCTGTATTGCATTTAATGCCGCAGACGTCTATGTTGTACTAAGCCCTATTGAGTCCACTCAGAGTTTGACACGTGTTGAAGTTGGACAGGGCATGCTATCATGCAAGTTGATAGACAGGTTCTAGGAACAGTAGCAAGATATTTCTTCAATAGTGGCAAGATATTATAAATATCTTCCAAGTCTTCAGTCTGAACCGCAGAGGCTCTGTAAAGGGTTACAGAGGTTCTGAGGTCTAGTCTTCTGTAGAGCAGTCTTCACCGGGTTCCGAGTCTTTGGTCTTCTTTGTGCGTAAGACAGAGGTTCTGTAGGACACCTCTGTAGCTTCTGTAGCTTATTGACCTTGATCTTTCGGAAGTGGCAGAGCCTCTGTAAGAGGCTTTCTTCACTTAGCCTATTTTTCACTACTTCTAAATACTTCTACGATTAGGAAGATTGAAGCTAACACTTGATTTGGAACTTATTAACCATTAATCAAGCATGAGTCACCATAAAACATATCATCAAAACAGGATGAACAACATTTGTTCTTAATGGTAAAAACAAGACCTTTCATTTCTAATCAAGAAACATATATCAAGTATCTCAAAATTTGATTATATGTGATAAAAATCATCAAGTTCTAAAATTATTCTAGATAATAAAGTGAAAAGGTAATAGATTCTAGGTTACAGACAACTCTTGATCCATTTCCCATGTGTACTACTTCACCTTTGTTTAGAGTTTGTGTCCTTAATTGTTTTGTATTTCCAACAATATGAGAATCACATCTAGTATCCAATATCCATGATGTATAAGAAGTTGAGAGGTAGAATTTAGAACATAGATACATGAAGTAGAAGTGACACTTCCTTTCTTCTTCTCTTCGAGGTAAAGGGGACATTTCATCCTCTAATACCCAGGCTTGTTGCAATGAGAGCACTCACCTTTCTTACGTGTAATTGTAAGTTTCTGTATGCCTACGTCACATGAAAATATTGTTGATGTCATATGAACCTATGAGGGTCGCACACATAGAGTATGTATGTCTTGAATTGATCATGATGGTCATGAACCAAATAAATTACATGTTGTAATAAATGAAACATAATATTTTTTCTACTAGAGTACTAATTATAAAGATGTGTGTATTAAATGTAATTATAATAATTACATAATTGGGCTTAATATGGATAATTAATTATTAAGCTAATAATTAATTAGGCCCAAATGCCCAACATTAGGTTTAGGGTTAAGCTAATCAAAACATTCTCCTCCCTCCCTCTCCTCTTGCGGCCGTCGAACATACACACAAACACAAGGAAAAATTGATTTTTCCTTGTATAATTTTTGGTCATCGGGCTAGCAACCGTTCGGGATTGAAGCGTACTCACATGTGGGTACCGCTTGAGGACGCCAACGCGCGTTACCCTCTCGTGTTTCAATCGTCTCTCTAACACAACCATTGAGGTAGTATTCTAAAACCCCTTATGGTTGTATCTTGTCCTTATTTTCATTAGTTACGGATCCGGGCTAGTTAGGGTTTCATAGATACCTTTTTTCATATGCATGCTTGTATATTATTATTTTTCGTTGTGTTATTGTGATCCTGATGAAACCCTACGGTAACTACCTTAGGTTTCTTTTCAATGGATCCTTTAGGATTTAAAGCTTTAGAAGTTGGTTTGGCATCAAACTTTCACTTTTTTTTTCCTTTCTTTCTTCTTCTTACAAACCATTGAAATGGAGGACCTTTTATTTAAAAGCTCATATGAAACACCCTAAAATCACAATAAATTTAAACTTTAAAGATTATCAGAGTTTACCACAACATCTTCCAAACTTTCATTTACAACTGGAGAATTAGGAACAAGTTTCCTACTTAGAAATGATTTACCATAAACAACCAGCTAATCTAATCCATAATTATAGAAATCAGATTATCATGGTTGTTCATAATATCTCTAAAATTTCTCCGATTACACTAAGTTCTCCGTTACAATTTCAAAAGCATAACTCTGGTACTCCTCGACACTCATCCCTTCATATCTCTTCCCGAGCTAGTACCTGGTAAGAAAATTTAATTTGAAACGATTAGGCTTACGCCTAGTGAGAACATCCAATTTTCAAATCAAAATCTGTATAAGCTTTGAAAACCAACTTTGTAAATAAAACATATAAATTAACCTGATCTCAAACTTTCTTACCGTACACATAACATCTTTCGATGACGGGAATCATACCTGATTCCATGAGTATGACAAACACTAAGTAGGTCATAGTATCATGTTCAAGAGCGCCACTACGAATCACCCCGAATTCTAGATTACAGCTCATATCCAAGAAATTACAATTAAGCGCCATGCCTATTTCTTGGTGTGAAAGTAGAAATAGCAATTATATCTTGCCTATTCCTCGTCTTCCAATAGAAAGTGGAAATAGCAATTATACCTTGCCTATTTCACATTTCCACGTCACAATACGAATTGCAATTATACCTTGCCTATTCCACGTTTCCACGTCACAATACGAATAGCAATTATACCTTGCCTATTCCACGTTTCCACGTCACAATACGAATAGCAATTATACCTTGCTTATTCCACATTTCCACGTCACAATATGAATAGCAATTATACCTTCCCTATTCCACGTTTCCACGTCACAATATGAATAGCAATATACCTTGCCTATTCCACGTTTCCACATCATGATACAAAAGGGAATAACAATTATACCTTGTCTATTCCTCATTTCCAATTATGAACGAGAATAGCAATTATACCTTGCCTATTATACGTTTATCAATTAATGTCAGTGCCTATGGATCCATTACACTCCTAGCATAAGTGCGTATCAAACCAACTCATACGTCAAATTATATCATACTTAAAATCGAGTTTTAAGTATATTCATACTGCTAGGATTGAAATTTAAATAATCAAAATGTTCCCTGTCGATAGTTACTGGAAAATCAATATTTACCGGGAACCCATTAGTTACCGGACACTACCGGAAAACTATCCGGATTATGTGTCCGGAGCTCCTATCCGGAAACTATCGGAATCCGGAAACAGTCCGGAACTTGTATCCGGAAAACACACTTACCGAATACTTTCGGAAAACATACTGGGAAACCCAACAATTCGGATAATGTCCGGAAACCAAAGTAATCCGGGAACATTATCCAGAACTTCTATCCGGAAACATTATCCGGAACTTCTATCCGGAAAACACAGCTTACTAGATATTTCCGGAAAATATAGTTTACCGGATAATTCCTGAAATTTATTCTGGATTCTTTCAGAAAGCACCAAGTTCTGGATACTTCCGAAGAAACATACTTACCCGGACACTTCGATCTGCACTTCGATTTTTCATTTCAAAACTCACTGCAAGTTAAATTCTCAAGCGTATACTTACCACTAAAGCATTTACAAACACTTAGACACTTTGGAATCATAGAAATTAATCGATTTCAATTTCAATAACTTTAAAGGAACTCACCTGTAAATAAACTTCAACCTAAGCCTGTGCAATTCAATTCAACCCAGAAAAATCCACTTTCACACCGAATGAGATTTAAAACTTCGTTTCTCCCTTCTCTCGGACACCGACTTCACTGGAACCAAATTGAGATATCTCTAAAATTTAACCGACTATCCATTTTTACATCAATTTCAAAATTTCAATATTTAACCCAAAACTATCCAATTTGATGAAACTAACCCCAAGTTTCAAATTTTCACAAACTAGCCCAAAACTTTAGCCAATTTCACTTTCGACCCTTCGACATCAAATTATAACATATCTTTCAAACAGAATAACACCTTCCAACATAAATGTACAATTTATGGAAATTTTAAAGGTGTTACAAATCTCCCCAACTTGAAAATGATTTCGTCCCCGAAATCAAAGTTAGGTAAATAAATGAGGATATCTATTCTTCATATCCTCTTCGTTAGTACCTCTATGATGTTTCCATTGTACTTTAACCATGATCACCTCCTTATGTCTTAACTTCTTAGTTGTCCTTTCTAAAATTGCTTCAGGTTCCTCCACACAACGACTCTTCTCATCCACTTTTATTTCAGAAAGTGGTATATCATTTTCTTCTTCAAATAGACATTTTCGAAGATAACAAAC
The DNA here is from genome assembly GCA_033807775.1 of Saussurea involucrata. Taxonomy (NCBI): domain Eukaryota; kingdom Viridiplantae; phylum Streptophyta; class Magnoliopsida; order Asterales; family Asteraceae; genus Saussurea; species Saussurea involucrata. Next base: position 34,115,378 of record CM066316.1, read on the forward strand.
ATGGAACGTATTATGAATTCCTTCCAACTCAGGTGGAAGATCTAACTGATATGTTTGAAGTCCCACTCTATTGGTTGTAGTGAAAGGCGCAAGAAAATGAGGGCTTAACTTTCCACGCTTCCCAATACTTAAAATACCTTTCCACGAGGATACCTTTAGCATCACCCGCTCCCCAACTTGGAACTCTTTAGATCTCTTTTTCTGATCGGCGTAACTCTTTGGTCGATCTTGAGCCGCCTTCATGTGTTTCCTAATCTCATTAACCTTATCAGCCGTTTGTTGCACAATTTCAGGGCCAGCAAATTGCTTTTCTCCAGCTTCCAACCAACATATCAGAGTCCTACATTTTCTCTCATATAAAGCTTCGAAAAGTGCCCTCCTGTAAAATCCCAGATCTAGCAAACAAACATAATCCAATGTAGAGAGAATCTAGAGAGCAAATGTGTCATCCATATATTGAACATATGAGTACAAATGACATTATCATAAAGTGTTTCTCTAAGCTCTAGATTGTTACTAGTTAATGAATTAGACATGCCTATTTATACCCATAACATACAAGGTATAAAGGCATTTACAATACAGTATAGACTATTACAGAACATTGACTTTACAGTAAATCTTGAATACAATAATGCTCTAACAATCTCCCCCTTTGGATTCAAGATTTAAAAAAATATGACAACAGTCTTCAGCTCTTGATCTTAAAAACTTTAAGTCTGACCGCTTTGAACGTTGAAGCTTTGGCACTCTTCAAACAATTGAATCTTCACATGTTCACGTTGAACTTTGATGCTTTGATAGTCTTTAAACTCTCATCTTTGAACAGTCTTCAGTCAAACGTGAAAAATCTTTGTCTTTCACAATGTAAAGTCACTATTCTTCAATACAATCTTCAACAAATTGTCTTCAAGTCATGAACGTGAATTTCAGATCTTTGTAGCTTTGAACTTTGTAGCTTTGAACTTTGAAGCTTTGAAAAACATTGAAGCTTTGAACTTTGAAGCTTTGAACTCAAATTTTGAATGATTTCTTGAACTTTGTATCTTCATCTTCTTTGACCTTGAAATTGTCTTTGAATAACGAACTCTCTTGAAACATCTCGGAATGTCTTCTTGACTTTAGCATATCATTTCTCCCCCTTAATCTGTCACTGACAAAACTTCCTTTTCTTCAGGGTATAATTTCTCCCCTGTTCTTCAATATACTATTTCTCCCCCTTTTTGATGATTGTGAGCATCATGATCATCAAAACCTTCATCAATTTCAGCACGCACTTTGTTCACCACAAGTAACATTCTCCTCCTTCTTGATCTGATAAACTGTCAATTCCAAAATAATTTATCCGAATCTTTTCAAATTCAGACAAATAGAGAGTGGTAACCCTGAAACAACGGATGAATCAGTTAAAATGCATGTAAGTAGCACGGAGCCACTTAGTACAACGGATGTACTTTATAAAGGAGCTTTTTGATGTTCACTCCCCAGGGCTTCCATTCAATCATCGAAAATCACAAAGGAAATTCTATGAACGTTATGACAAGAAAACACATTCCTTGTGTGTACGTGCATGTGTAGAAAGAATAAAGCAACATATGCTTGAATATTATAGGCTCAAAATGTGTAAACTGTTGAGACAACAACAATTTTCCACGGACTCAATGTGCATGAATGAAGAGCGAAGGTGGGGCAAACTTCCTTCTTTTTCAATATCTAGACCTTCCGAGTGAAGATCAGATAGATTATATGCTGCGTCCCTAAGAAAAATGAAACATTCCTTTGTTAAGAAAGAAATAAGTAGCTGGTGGGGTTAAAGCAAGAGTTGACATGGGCTAACTGCCTTTTTCAATGATGGTCACCAAAGAATGTGAACCAATCAGTAATGTGGCTTCCCGGCTCAGAAAATGGATGGTGCAGAGTTCTCTTATTCTTTTAACTCTGTTCTCACACCCTCTTTCTGTTTTTAATCTGCTCACTTCTACCCAAACTCTCATTTACATTTTACCTCAGCACAATGAGATACTCAACCGGATGAATAATCTCCCCCACTCTTTGATTTCGACCCCTCACCCCTCAATTACTCAAGGATAACTTCTTGGGTAGGAAACACTGGTTAACGTGGATCCATAGAAGTTTTATAATATCTCACATTGATCCCATGAAATTTTGTCCTAAAAATTTGCGTTGTTCAACAGTTTAGCTTGAACACCTATGAATATCGGCATTTGATTTACATTGCCATCAGAATGTATGCTCCTCAATAATATCATGAAATATTTGAGCATTTTAAACTTTGAAGATTTCTCACAACTAGAATATTGAATGAATGAAATGAATTCGATAGACTTGGTTGAGAATCTGACAATGTATCAATCAGATCAAATATTATGAATGATGATCATAAAAGGATAGGGTATCAAAGAATTGAAATTTGTTTATATGAACAAATATAAACAATCTTTGAATGAAACGTTTAAGTAATACGCTGAAAAATGTATGATGCTCAACAACATTGAAATACAAGCGGGAGTATTACCATCGGAAATTTGTTTTGTTTGGAGACATGGTAATAACAAAGTCAATATGAAGCTGAACCGGTGTGTATGAATACTCGAAAGTATAGAAAAGATAATACACAAGTATTAATCGTTAGAAACACACGGTCAGAAACTGATGTGACGATAATCCGAGATATACACGAAAAACATTTAAAATCACACTTCTAAATTCATAAAATCAGTTTGAGAATAGAGAAGTGGTTTGTACATTTAAGGAAAAAATGTTTTTCATGCTTGAAAGTTGTTCTTCTTTCAAACAATCAGAGATTAAGGTCAGAAGATACGTACAGTCAGAAATATTTGAGTTCCCCCTCAAATCATGATATAGTGATTTAAAAACAGATAAGCTCCCCCTTAACACGTGCAAAAGATCTCTTATTTTCACAAATCTGCACAAGAAACAAGACTTGGATTAAAATACTCTTAAACATGAAAACGAGTTCTGAATTACCAGGATTGAAGTAAATTCAGAAGTCATAGTCGTTGAAGAACGAGTCCTGATCTGATATGATCAGAAGTCAATATCGTTGAAGTACAGGTCCTAAACTGATATGTTTAGAAGCCATAATTTCTTTGCTCCCCCTTAATGGTACATATACTCTTCAAAAATTTCACCGCTTCTCTTCTGTTTTCAGTCATGTGTGTGGTATATATGTAACATTCAGCACAACACATGAAGAACCTACAAAACAGATTAAGCAGATTTTGGTACCCAACGCGACTTGGGTCCTAGTGTGTTAGGTGTAGATTTCTTAGAAGGAATACTGTAAGTACCGTACCAATAAGAAGTTTAATCTTTATGCACAAAATCATTTGAACCACAGTAGGAACAACAAATTTTCTTATATGCCACCCTAATCAGATGATTTGTAGAATAAACAAGATTAGGTGGAACAGAAGATTTACCTTTCGGAGCATTGTTCCTCTTTGCTTTTGATGTGGATGCAGATGATTTTGGCACATCTTTCTTTGGAACTGTTGTGCCTTTAACTCTCCATTCCATCTTCACCTTTTTGTAGACTGGAACTTCTTTAAGATTGGAAGTATTAACTTTAGGCACTTTTGAATCCTTATCCGATTTATCAAGCAAATGATTATAAAAAAGATTTGTTGAACGAATCTAATCTTTTGAGAAATCAGTTGATCTATTAATTTGTTTAGAAGAAATGTTTTTAAAACTCGAACTTGAAGCAGTTTTTAAAGAGCATTCAGAATCATTTGAATCAACAAATGGAGTCTGAAAGATAATATCAGGACTAACCTGCTTTGAGACATCAAATTTAAAAATGACGTCTTCAAGTTCTTTAACTTTGTTTATCAAAACATTTTTCTTTTTAAAAATTAGATCAAATTTCTTTTGGAGATCAGATTTGATCAATTGATCCTTCATAATATCATCTGATAAACCAGATAATCTTTTGGTAAGATTAAGAATCGCATCTTCAAAATATTTGCGTTTCGATTCAAAATCTTTTTCCAAAAACTTTCTCTTATCATTTATCTCTTTGAAAGTTTCCATATTTTTCTTTTTTAGGATTTTATTTTCCTTTTCAAAGAGATTTTTCTTTTCCGTGAAATCATTTCTTTCATTTTCCAAAATATTTTATGTTGGGTCACCAAAGATTTGAAATTGACTCACCGATGTTTTCCCTAAAATCTCTACTTAGAATATTTTTAGTTTGGTTCTTTAAATGACTTGTACAAAATAGCAACTGTTCGGTGAAGTCGAAGATCAACCGAAACCAAGCTTGAAGATTCTCTACTTGTGGAAAATAGAAGATTCTTCTCAACAAAAATACAAGTCATTGTTCACCGAAATTGTGATGGACACATCTCTCCACCGAAATTCTTCTATATTTCGGCCAAGAAGTTCCCACAATTGAAAGTCTATATTTGGTGGGAACTCCTACAAAGTCTCAAAGATGTTTACTTGGAAGATGTGTCAACAAAAGTTTTCAAAGATGCTTCTTGGAAGATGTGTCATCTTTGAAAGACAAATGCTTGGAAAATATGTCATCTTTGAAAGTTTCTCAAGTTTCCATCGGTGGTGCTTTTCTTGAAAGAAAATTTGAGAAGCAAAAGAAGACAAAAATGAGAGACATAATAAGACAAAATGAGAAAGAAATTTGTTTTGTGACAAAACAAATTTGTCAAGATTTCTACCGAAGATATTTGTTTAAATTCGGTGGACTTGTTTGTCAAATGCTTTCTTTGAAGAAATATTTCAAGTCTCAAGAAACTTTGTCTTGGAAGACACATCAAGAAAGATCAGCTATTATGGGAAAATATCTATTGCCAGATAAAAGTGACCATCTGTCATTTTATCTATATTCAGCTAAAGTCTTCCTCGGCATGGTTTCCATACCTTATTTCAAGGAAAAGGTGATAGTGACAGATCAACTTTTCAGAAGTCAACAAATATGGTGATGACAAGTGTCCCAAGCATTTAATACTTGGTACACCCATTATCACTATATAAAGAAGAAGAAGACTTCTTGCAAAAGAGATTTTTGGGTGATCTCTCTAAGTGCAGACGCTATACCTGGAATCCCTTGAATCTCTTGAAGACATCTATGTGTTCAAGATATTCTGTTCATCTCTCTCTTTACACTTTACAGCTTTCTATCTTTGTGTTTTAGAAGTTATTTAGTTTTCAGTATTACTTTGTGAAGATTGTTAGAATAGATTTTATCTGTTCTTTTCCGCAACAGTCTTAAGTTTCTATGTGTAATTCTTGTTGAAAGATTTTCAATATAAAGAATTAAAATTGTGAAAATTTTTGTGTATTGTATTCAACCCCCCCCCCCCCTTCTACAATACCTGTTCTTGTTCTTGTAAGCCATCTGGGACTAACAAGTGGTATCAGAGCAGGAAGTTTAATTCATAAACTTGATCTGCAATGGCTGCTTCTTCTTCCAAAAATGAAGCTTTTTCTCAAAACACTTTTTCTGAAAACGGCTCTATAGCCAAACCTCCCAAGAATCACCTACCCATCTGACTCTGATCATGATAGTCAAGAAGATCCCAATGATCATTCGGAGGCATATCTTAGTGATGCTGAGGATGAATGTGAGGAAACTTCAATTGGTAAATTATCTGATGAAATGGCCATGTTGGATGGGTATTCTAAATCCAAATCCTACCACCCTTCTAGAAAATCTAAGCCTCTCTCCAAACACTCTTCTTTGGACAAATCTAATGAGGAATGTTTTAACTGTGGTAAAAAGGGTCATTTTGCTTCTGAGTGTAAAAGTAAACATTTTGAAAGACCCAGAACTGCTTCCTCAGGCCGATTCTCCTCAAAATCGGGAAGATCCAAATATGATTCCCAAAAGATCAACCAATCTTTCTCTTCTGCAGATTCTGACAGGGCTGAAAGATACAAGGAGAAATACAAGAGAGAAAAGGAAAGAAATGAAAGACTTGTTAGGAGAGGAAAGGGTCTGCCTGCTAAATCTTATGATTTGGCAGATGAACCCACATCTGAAAGCGAATGACTCCTCAACTGCTCTTGTATCAGCTAAGTGATTCTCCTCCTCTCCACAGGTTCATCCATTTCTATCACTTTCTGATGCTGAAAAGATTGAAGCATTTAATTCTTTATCTATTGTCTTTAGATGATGCATCCTTCTCTTCCAACTCATGCAAAATATTTTCTAACTCTGTAAAAAGGAAAAGTTTTTGGTCCTCCCAAAATTTGAAAAATGTATTTTAGGTGCTGCACCCCAAATCTTTGATTCCTCGTCAAATTCTTGAGGATATTTTTTTTAAAAGCAAAAATAAAGAAAAATATCACAATTCTAAAAAGGAACTCTCTTTATAGAAAATGCTATATCTGTGGTGATATTTCTCATTTTGCCAAAGACTGTGTGAAATAAAGAATTATTCTGAGTGATATAAATTCTTTTCATTCTTTTTCTAACCCAAAAGGACCCACCTCCAAATGGGTACCTAGGAAATAAATTCTTTGTGATTGCAGATTTTAAGCTGGACAGATGGTTCTATGTGAGAAAGTTGACAAAACCTTCAAGATCTCCTTGTTTTTGAAAAGCCTCCCAGTTCTCATCTTACTGCTCTACCCACTAAAGAATAGGCGTTGGTTAGGATGCATTGGTTTAGGGTATTGAAATTATTATTATGATTATTATATTATTATTATTAATATTATTATAAATATGTATATATATACATACTTTCGGTTTCACCGATGTGTATATATATATATATTAAAATAATAATAATAATAATAATAATAATAATTTAATAAAACTAATTACTAATTTCTTCCACCAAATTGAACAATCTCCATTTCGGTGGACAATCATTTCGTGGATGAAATTGAAGGATTATTATTAATATTTAACAATTCGGTGGACAATGTGTTCTTGTTCTTCTTTCTACACAACAATTCTACAACAATTTTTCCACCGAATCTGTTTGTTTCTACACCGATTACATCTTACGTCACCAACTCTCCTTACCGAAATACCAAGATTTTCTACCCTCTTCACCTAAGCAAAACGACAGTACACCACACCATCTGCACCACCGATTTGCTTTTTGCCGCTGAAAATCACAGAAACAATTCATCGCCACCGATAAACACCCCACCGAAGCTCACATATTTTTCTTCACCACCGAAGTAGTACCTCCATCTTACCACCGACCACCAAACTACCGAACCTCATCTCTTCTTCTTTGACGGCTGCCGATCGACGACAGCAGCTGCCTACCACCGATGCCAACAAACGCCACCATCCACCGAAACGCCATACCCTACCGACGCCATACCGACGACCTACATTTCTTTTTCTATTCCCTTCTCTCTTCTAACTCACCACCGAACCCTCACACCAAATCACACACACCGAAAACACACACATGCACACACACCGAAATACACACACACCACCTTTTCTTTCATCCCAATGACTTCATCATCCACACATCTCCTAATTTCTAAACCTCTACACCGAAGTTCAAGTCTACAAAATCCCTCCATTTCTTTCTTCATCTTAACAAATCATCACCCACCATCTTTTTGTCAACCACCTATTATTCATATTATATATATATATATATATATATATTTTAAATAACCACTTGTGGAAATTTAAATATGTATATATATAATAATAATAATCCTTTCTCTCTTTCTTTGTGCCGACAAAAACAAACCCAAAGCTCTTCTCTTAAAAATATCTCTTCTTTTGTCTCTAACTTTCTGTCTCCGATTTTAAATCACACTCACCTCCCAAAGTCTATTCATCTCTAAGGCCACCACCATATCAAAGAGCATCTCCACCGAAAATCTCTCTCCCTCCTTCTCACTGAACCTCTGATCCCACTCCATCATCAATTCTAAACACAAAATATTCCACCACCTTTCCTCCTACAACCAAATGGACCAAAGATCACCTCATAGATCAAATCATCGGTGATCAACAAGCAGGTGTCCAAAAATGTAGAGGAGTTGGAAATATTTGTCTCTATGTGAATTCTCTCTCTCTTATTGTTGGATCACTGCCATGCAAGAAGAGCTTTCTCAATTAGAGAGAAACAAAGTTTGGAGATTGGTTCCCAAATCCGAAAGAATCTTTATTGCCGACCGAAATTTCAGAGTCTTTCAAATGGATGTCAAAAGTGCCTTCCTCAATGGGAAACTTGAAGAGGAAGTCTATGTGAAACAACCTACTGGTTTTGAAGACCCAGCTCATCCAAACTATGTGTTTACTATTTTTCTTTGCATGGGATATGGTTCTTAGTTGGAAGACATTTTTTTGTGTTTTTCAACACAATACCCACCGATATTCTTGTGCCACCAAATCCACCCATCATTCTTGAATGCCGAACGTAAATCTTCCACGCCGCACTTCACCTACGATTGGTCTTCACCGCAAGTGGGCATTAAAACTCTCAGTGTCAAACCGCTCGCGACCGATCGCCCTCTACGACCAGGTATGATCTCTTTTGCCCTATCTCCCGATCTACTTTGGGGTGATGCGGAAATTCCCGTGTTTCAACACCTGGAAATTCCCGAGGTCACTCCAACAGTTGTGGTCCCTTCTCCCCGTCCTAGAGTAAAGTCAGGTGGCACCAAAAAGATACAAAGAAAGGCCCCCGACACCTCCGCACCAGATTCTAGAACCACGCCATCGAGAGAACACTCGAAGGCTTCCCCGGTTCAACAACCATTCAAGCGGAGGCACTCCTCTTCCCCCCCGAGATCTTCTCTAAAAAGATCTCGAGTACTTTTTGCTGAGCCATCATCTCTAAATACACTAACCATACAAACCCACCATAGTTTTGTGGCCATGCCATACCACCAATCAACCCCTGTGTGTATTCTCTAGACCCTCCATGGTAGACACCTTTCTCTTTTGATGACGTCACTCCATTTATTCATTTTAAGCCACTCAAACCCCCTTTCCATTTTCTTTCTTCATTTCTTTTCCACCAATTCCAACCTCAAACCACAAACCCCCTTTCCTTTGAATTTTCTACCAAAAAAAAAAAAAAAAAAACAAACTCTACCGAAATTCTACCGAAATTCCACCGAAAATTTAGCAATATTCGGTGGAAAACCCTTCAATTTCGGCAAAGATTTCAAAAAAAAAAAAAAATGGTTATAGCAGATTTCCACTTTCTCTTGATTTTTTCCTCCGTCGGTCGCTGAGGGGGAGAATTGATCTGAGGGGGAGCAACATCAACCCTCAGTACTCGTTTTCAGCATCCAACTCGGAAAAATGAGGAAATCGGGCGGACCGGTCAAGGGGGAGCTTATCAGTCCGGACGGATCTATCTGAGGGGGAGAAACACAAAGACCGGCTGATTCAACCGAGGGGGAGCAAATCAAATAATGATGCCAAAGATGCCAAAAAAAGAAATAAAATGCTACAGATTGACAGAAACATCCTGAGGCTCATTCACTTAATCTCAATCCTCCCTCAAAGATTATCACCATAATGGGTTTGTCTCTTTCAAAAAATCACAAACTCATTTGGCTGAAAATCTTTTGGAGTAAGTGAATGACTTGAAGATTTGGAGCATATGAAGAAAAGCAAAGGTGCCTAAAAGATAATGTTCTCCAACAAATCAACAGGCTGCTGATCAAAATGAAGAATCCTCAAGTCAGACACAAGTTTCAACTCTCCTCTTCACAGATACAAGTAACATTTGTTTTGTTCATATTGTCTATACTTCCTTCCATTTTTTCATTCATTTGTACAGCTATATTGTTTTATTTTCTTCTCACTTGTAAATACTATACATAGTATACACACTCATACAAAAAAAAAGATACATACTCATACAAAAAGAACAAAAAGAATGGTCTATGTGAAAAGAACCCAAAAAAGAGTAAAAAGGGTCAAAATGCATTTTATTTTATTTACTCTTAAATATTCTAAGAAATGAGCTCAAATTCAAATAGGGGGAGATTGTTGGGTCACCAAAGATTTGAAATTGACTCACCGATGTTTTCCCTAAAATCTCTACTTAGAATATTTTTAGTTTGGTTCTTTAAATGACTTGTACAAAATAGCAACTGTTCGGTGAAGTCGAAGATCAACCGAAACCAAGCTTGAAGATTCTCTACTTGTGGAAAATAGAAGATTCTTCTCAACAAAAATACAAGTCATTGTTCACCGAAATTGTGATGGACACATCTCTCCACCGAAATTCTTCTATATTTCGGCCAAGAAGTTCCCACAATTGAAAGTCTATATTTGGTGGGAACTCCTACAAAGTCTCAAAGATGTTTACTTGGAAGATGTGTCAACAAAAGTTTTCAAAGATGCTTCTAGGAAGATGTGTCATCTTTGAAAGACAAATGCTTGGAAAATATGTCATCTTTGAAAGTTTCTCAAGTTTCCATCGGTGGTGCTTTTCTTGAAAGAAAATTTGAGAAGCAAAAGAAGACAAAAATGAGAGACATAATAAGACAAAATGAGAAAGAAATTTGTTTTGTGACAAAACAAATTTGTCAAGATTTCTACCGAAGATATTTGTTTAAATTCGGTGGACTTGTTTGTCAAATGCTTTCTTTGAAGAAATATTTCAAGTCTCAAGAAACTTTGTCTTGGAAGACACATCAAGAAAGATCAGCTATTATGGGAAAATATCTATTGCCAGATAAAAGTGACCATCTGTCATTTTATCTATATTCAGCTAAAGTCTTCCTCAACATGGTTTCCATACCTTATTTCAAGGAAAAGGTGATAGTGACAGATCAACTTTTCAGAAGTCAACAAATATGGTGATGACAAGTGTCCCAAGCATTTAATACTTGGTACACCCATTATCACTATATAAAGAAGAAGAAGACTTCTTGCAAAAGAGATTTTTGGGTGATCTCTCTAAGTGCAGACGCTATACCTGGAATCCCTTGAATCTCTTGAAGACATCTATGTGTTCAAGATATTCTGTTCATCTCTCTCTTTAAACTTTACAGCTTTCTATCTTTGTGTTTTAGAAGTTATTTAGTTTTCAGTATTACTTTGTGAAGATTGTTAGAATAGATTTTATCTGTTCTTTTCCGCAACAGTCTTAAGTTTCTATGTGTAATTCTTGTTGAAAGATTTTCAATATAAAGAATTAAAATTGTGAAAATTTTTGTGTATTGTATTCAACCCCCCCCCCTTCTACAATACCTGTTCTTGTTCTTGTAAGCCATCTGGGACTAACATTTTATAATTCGGAGATTTTCACGGAAAGCTCAGAACTTTTAATCTCAAAAGATTTGCGTTCAGTTTCAAAAACAGTTCTTTCTTTTTCTTGCTTCTCTTTTTCAAGATATAAAACTTTTTCAAAGTCGGAGACTTGTTTTAAAAGTTTTATGAATTTCAGTTCAATTATTTCCTTCTCTTTAAGAATTTTCTTTGAAGAAAGAGAGTCTCTTTCACGTTCAGAAAGATTTTTCTTCAATTCAACGTTTTCACCTTCCAACGTTGTTCTTTTCTCTTGAACTTCTTTTAATTGAACTCGTAAATGTAAGTTCCAGTTCACTCTCTTTTCTTCTCTACTCTTCATATCAGCATTTTCACTTTGAAGAGTTGTTACATTCTCTTGAAGTTTCTCGATTTGTTCGTGCAGACTTGAGTTGTCTTTCTTTGTTTCAAGACCTGCAATATAAACTTCAAGATCAGTAATTCTTTTAGTAAGTTTAGCATTTGAAGAAGAAATGTCTAACATTTGTCTCTTCAGATTAGCATTTTCTTCCTCTTTATTTAACACAGGAGCTGAAGGATTTGAAGTATTAGATTTAAGACTTTGCTTCAAACCTTCACTACTAGATTTAACAAAAGTTTGAGATATTGGAGATATTTCTGTTTTAAGAACTTGCTTCAAACTTTCATTATTAGATTTAACAGAAATTTGTGATATTGGAGGTATTTCTGTTTTAATAGTTTGCTTCAAACCCATTTCTCTCTTTGGTATTGCTAGAAGTTGATCTTTCAGAAAATCAAGCAGAAAGTGTATGAAATACACTATAGAAATTTTTTTATATACTCTTAAAGTGTATGAAATACACTATAGATTTTTTTTTCTCAAAATACTTTTTTTTAACAACACGGTAGAATAGTCACAATTCGGATCCAACACTAATCACAAGATTTCGGATCAAGTTGGATGCGAAACCATATGAATTCGGATCAAGAAGGATGCGAAACCACGGAATCCGGATTGGCCTTGATGCCAAACCAATGGTTTCGTATGTAGTTGGATGCGAAACCACAGATTTCGTATGTATAAGGATCCGAAACCAACAGAATTCGTATGCTTAAGGATCCGAAACCCAAACTTAAACAAATATCACTTCTCTTTGTGATTCGAAACCAAGCTTAAACACCAAAAATCAAGCTTGAACGATCCGAAACCAAGCTTGAATGATCCGAAACCCTCTTGAATGATCCGAAACCCTTATGAATGATCCGAAAACTTCACTTAAACACCAAAAAACATTGAATCAACCATAACTTTTTCAATTCTTGATCAATTGATATGAAATTTGCACAAATTTGTTCGAAATTAGATTCCACACACTTTTCTAGTTGATTTCAAATCCCAATTCGATCAAATTAATCGAATTTTGATCCAAAAACAGTAAGAACAAGTTTTCGAACAAAAAGTTATAAAATGCTCAATTCGATGAATTCTGTGCAGAATTTGATATAGATTCTTGAATTAAAGATGATTAGGGATGAAAAACAAGTTCAGTAGTGTCAAGAATCAATCTAAAAGATAAAAAATGATAGAAATAATGAAATCTGAATGAACAGTAAACGAAGAACAATCAGAAATCATGATGAACAGTAAATGATGAGTGATCCGAATCCCTCAGGTACAGTGTAAAAAATCTCTGAAGTGGTCTGAATCTGCTTTGTTGGTCCCGAAAGGCCTAAACAAGTTTGTAGAAAGGGGGGGGGGGGGGTTGAATACAAACACACTATTTTACTTTTCTAAATTGTTTATTGATAAATCATTAACAATTTACAGCTTGTTGCGGAAACAAGATTAAGGATAAACCTAAATCTAAACAAGTTGGAACACTAAGGTTTCTTGCACTAAGAAAGATAAGGAGATTACTAATAAAATCTTATCTTAAGAGAGATTTGAACTTGTCCAGAGTTAGCAAGTTACTTCAAATGAAGTGAGTTCATCTCTTTATATACTGCATGCATTTAATGCAATTCAGTATACACTTTACACGTGTCATCAGCGGATTGGTTGCATGTCATTGACCTTTGTTGACAACCTTAGTAGCCGCATGAATGAACAGTGTAGTATCAGAGTGGTTGTACGATTTCAGATTTTCGGAGGTTCTTTTCTGACATTTCGTACGGTGGCGTGCAAGGGAGGTTAAGACAAAAGTACTTTGTACGGAGGACTTCATGATCGGCTTTCGTTGATTCAGCGATTATCATTTACTATTCAGCGAATGATAAAGTTCAGCGATAGCTAAAGTCTTGTACTTGATACTTCACGTTGAGTGGACAAATCTGAGTCTTCGCTGATCCGCATCAGTTCATTAGGAGACTTGTCGCTGGTTCTTGAGCTTGATCTTCGACTTCAGCGTAGAACCTTTGTTGACGTGAATCTTGTCTTCAGGGATCATAAGTAAACAACTAACTTATCAGCGATCACCATAAGGACTGAACAGACTCAGCGATATGGTGAACAGTGTTCGCTGAATGTTTAATCTAAAAGTGCGAGAGTTCCTATCAGCAGTACTGTAAGATCTTAGTACTTATCAGCGATAGTGAAACTCTGATACATATTGTTTACTTACAATTTTCACTAAGTATATAAGATAGGGTCATTATCAAATCACTGAGGGTTTGGATCAACAATCTCCCCCTATTTGATTATGACATAGCAACAAAGAAAATTGCTATTTAATGAAAACATAAGGATAAAAAGAACTCATAAAATATTTGTCCCTTTTACTGTTTTCTGGGATCTTTTCAGTACTGATGGAGTAAAGTACATTCGCTGAAATCTTTCTTTAAATCTTTGAATCAGGTTACAATATGAATAAGAAAGATTACAAGTACAAGCGAAATAAATTACAAGTACTGAAGGATGACTGATACAATAGAGAAAGTGGTGATTGTTGTCAGCCTTCAAAGGGTTCTTCCTTAATGAGAAGTTCATCAAGGGTTGTCTTTTCAGTTGGAATCATCCAGTCAGGAACCTTTTCTCCTTTATTCTTTAGCTTCAGAGCAGCTTCAAAAATCAAGGGTTTTAGGTGTCGTGCCTGAATGTCTTTTCTGAAGTCGCACCAGTAGATGAGATCTCTGAGCTGTTCGATTGGAGTGATTGGAAGCTCAGCGATCCGTTGAAAGCATTTACGTCCGTCGTAGTCAAGAAAGAATATTCCATAAGGATTACTGATGACTTTACCAGGGACGAAAAGTTCACATGGTGGCAAAGAGATGTCAAGGGCAGATAGATCAGGATCAGGACCAAGTACTTCAGCGCGAGAGAAACCAATTCCAGTTTCATTTCGTATGACAGGACCTGAGTTTGAATCTTGACGTTTCTTCTTTGGTGAGCCCCTTTTTCTTTTCGGCTTTAGATCAGGAACAGGAGGAATATCCACACAAGAAGATATCAAATCGATCTGTCTAATTATCAGCTTTTCGAAATGATCCTTGTACTTAGATTGTGATGGTTGGATAGCTAACCTCATCTCCAGCCATTCAGAGAGACCATACCTTTTTACAGTGTCAGCACGAAAGGTTTCAGATGAGCCATCTTCTCTGAACAGTTTGATGTCAACAATAGGTACTCCGATGGAGGTTCTTCCAGAGATGAATACCTTGTTGATCTTCGCTGGACGATATCTAAAGTGGATTTTCTCTTTACACCAGATCAGGGTAGTCTGAGAAACTTCAGCTTTCTTTTCCACGATCTTCTGGGCTTGTTCCCAAAGCTTTCGTTGGATTTGAATGGGAATACGCTTCAGCTTGGGGTCTTTGACAGATTCTTGAGTGAGCTTGATGGCGTATTCTCTGTCTTTATCTTCAGCTTCCTTCCTTTCAGCGATGAGGCGTTCAGCTCTGAGATGATCCTGGTATTCAGCTTTTGAAATTCTGAACTTAGGAGGAACTGAAGGTAGTTGATCGCGCCTTAGGATGATTCGCTGATCCTCGAATCGCTTTATCATTTCTTCTCTCCTCTTTTGATCTTCTTCACTCAGCTTTTGAGGAACTGAGGAAGGTCTGTTTCTGTGCGAGAGAGGTTGTTCTTCTGATTCATCAGTCTCAGAGATTAAATCTAAGACTGGGATTATGTCTTCAGCGGTAGCTGGAATTATTGGTGAAGTCGCAATAGTAGATCCTTCAGCGATATCCTCAAACAGGGGAGAGGACTAGCTGAAACGCAGCGATCTTACAAATAAGAACTGGGTAGAAGAACTTGGGTAGAAAAGATAGAAAAAATAATGTGGATGTGTATGGTGTTTGTGGAATGGATAACTGATTGTTCAGAGATGATCAGGGAAGGAAAAATAAGTTTAGTGTACCTGACAAATCGGCTTTGCAAGTAGGATCGCCAGATTATCATCTTCAGCGATGCCTTTGTCTTTGCTTTTCTCAGCGCCAGAGGCTGAGTGCTTTGTCTTTGTTTTTGTCTTCTCCCCTGTGGATTCGGTTATCACGATCCCTTTAAGAGCTTTTCGAGGAGCATGTTTGACGACAAAGAATTCGTCATCTTCATCATCATCATCATCATCGTTCCTTGGAGAGGAGGATGGTTCAGCTTCAGGGATGTCGATGTCTTCGTCTTCTTCTGCTTCGGATTCCTCAGCATCTTCTTCGAGTTGCTCCCCCTCAGATACAGAGGCGAGGTTCTCGGTTCCCTCAGGGTTTTCATCTCCCTGAGGTCCAGTAATCAGATCTTCATTACCCTCTCCCCTGATAGATTCATCATGGGAAAGGTCTTCAGCGCTTTTATTTTGATCTTCAGCGCTCTTCTCCTGTTCAGCGCTCTTCTCCCCCTCTTTCTCATGATGGGCGGGGGAGGAATGGGTAGATTCAGCATTGGTGTTGTCTCTGTCTTCTGGGCCAGAGACTTTCACACAACCTTCAAGCTTAGCTATTCTGTCTTCTAGGCCAGAAATAGCAGGCGTGATTTTCTTCAGCTCTTGGCGATCCGCTGCGGTGAATGAGTCCAAAATAGGTGCAGGGGCCGGAGCAGGAGCTGGATTGTTTGCCTTGTTCACCAGCGTCTCGATCATTGTCTTGACAGAACTAAGGTCGGTCTTCACTGAGCCCAAGTCGGTCTTGACCACTGACATATCACCTTCGAGTGTACCAACCGATTTCTTCAGCGTTGTAACCTCGCTGGAAACGGTGGAAACTGACGATTTGAGGTTGGTGTAGTCAGTGTAGATGTCGGAGAGCACTTTGGCAAAGTCGGCGAGAGTTTTATCAAGGTCTTTGATGTCATCAGAGGAGGCCTTCTTTTCCACCACAGCAGTCAGCTTCGTCAGATTCTCTCCAGCGTTTGTTACAGCTGTAGAGTTATTTGATAGACCGGTGGTGAGATCTGTAAGTTTCATTTCCATGGACTTCAGAGACTGGTTGATGTCTCCCAAATAAGGACCTGTAACATATAAGTACTTGTGAACAAAGGAAAGCTCAGAATTTTCAGGTTTAGTTACAGTGTTTAAGGTGGGATCTGTACCTGCAGGAGCGTTGACGAACTCATCAAAGTTTCGAGTCCCTCCATAGTGTTCCATATCTCCCTCAAAAGTTCCGTGAGGGATGGAGATCTCTGCAGGTCCTATCTTCGTCATTCGCTGAGAAGCTTCAACGGCTTCTTGAATGATGGCATCTCCAGCTTTAACTGGAGGAGTGTCCAAAGAAATAGAGGGAGGATCGAAGGATAAGAATTGGGGTTGGGTTGCAAGTTCAGCGTTGGATTCGCTGAGAAGTACTTCATCAGTCTTTTGAGAGACTGAAGAAGGTAGGGTAGATTCCAAAGTTCTAACCTCAGCGTGTAAGGAAGCTGAAGTAGGTTTAGAAGGGATGGCTTGAATTGGTGTGGCAGAGCGTACCACGGAACTTTCCTTCAGCTCTTCAGAATGAGCTGAGGAGTCTTCAGCATGGAGTTGCTGGGGTTGCTCCTTGGTTTTCTTAATCCTTTTGGAATCAAGATGGGTAAGAGATTGTTTCCTTTTCTTAGAAGGAATGGATTTTGTGGCCTGGGAATCAGCGAGGGGTATTGTCGCTGAAGGAGCCACAGAAAGCGGAGAATTAAGTAGAGTGAGAAGGGTAGAGAGACGTACCTCGTTGGCGACAGGCTTGAAGTCGAGAACTTTAGGGCCAATCTGAGAGAGTTTCAGATCAACCTCTTCAGGATAGCTGTCCTTCAGGCCATATTGAAAGATGGCGCTGATGAATCGTGGGTAAGGGACCCATGCTGGTCGGTCAGCGGCAGAATCAACACGTTGAATGAGGTCTTCATAGATGATGGAGGCCCAGTCAATGTTGAGACCTTTCAGCAGTGCGTAACCCATGGCCTGCTGAGGTTGAGCGGCTTGATCAGAAGATCCGGATTTCGCTGTCATGCAGCTGATCAGGTGAGCGAAGATGAAGTTCATCTCGCTGGGCATCTTGGATTTCTTTATCAGCGTCAGCTTCTTCTCAGGTAGCTTGTCTCTTCCAGTCTCCCAGATGTAACCCATCGCATCAAGGAAAGCAATGATTTCTTCCCTGTCAGCGTGCTTCTTGTGGTCAGGTAATGGAATGAAAGGATTTTCTGAGGTAGCGTTAGGGAATTTCAGAGCTTTGCGGATTATTGCGGGGGTTATCTTGATGGTGCCATACTCAGTATCGCTGAGTATGCAGTCAATGGTTTTAGATGGATCTTTGGCGGAGGGTAGGTCGGTGTGTCTGGCAGAGTACCAGAATTGGGATAATAGACGCTGACTGGCAGGAGGTGAGATTGTCAGTGCTGTGTAGATGGGGCTATTCTTCAAAAGATTTACAGCGTCGTCTAGATGGGATACCTGCTTCCGAGGAGGAAACTCGAGAAGCGCTGAGAGGTTGTTTGCCTTTGTCCAGTCTAGTTGATCCAGCTCAAACTTAACCTGAGGAGCTTTGGTGATTTCCAGTTCCTCAGAATCAGCGGAGATGGACTCAGCGGTAACATTCAGCTTTGAAGTTGCCATTTCACTGTATTATCAGTTCAACCAAAGATGTTAACAAATAAGAAATATCTAAATGTGGAAAGAAAATTTCCATTAAGATTTTTCGAATTTTGTCCATTTCATTCAGACAAAAAAAGTCTTAATGAAGATTAGGGTTTTTCTTGTTTTAAAAAAAACGAATATAACACCCATAAGCCTTGTATTCCAGTTTCTTAAAAAAATGGATACGAAAGAAGAACAAGTTTAAGATTTTAGATTTAAAACTTGAAGAACAACCATGAAATGGTTGTGTTTATAAAACCATGAAAGAAAATGATTTTATTTTAGAGTTCTTTTGTTTGATCTTGTGTAAAACAATGATAAGATCGAAAACAAGTTATTCGCATTTGATAATAGATAAGAACATATTAACCTTGAGTTTGATGAAGAAGATGATGAACAGTTCTTGAAGATTGAGAGCACAAAATGCAACCGTGTTCTTTTCTTGCGGAGAAAGATTGATTCGCGTAAAAGACAAATATAAACTTTGAGAGTGTTTATATAGGAAGAGAGTAGAGAGAGAAAAACTTGAGCGGGAAAGTTTTTCATCATGACACGGACACGTGTTTGCATTTGATTGGATAGACAACGAAACGTGCAAACGTGTGTCAGAAAAAGAGCGTGCCTGGTGTTATCCGTTGCAATGACGTCACAACTGTCCTTTCACATTCTTTCGTTGTCTCTGAGGTTTTGAAAGAAAAACTCAGGGACTCTTTGGAAAATATGAAGCACTGAATAGAAATATCAGTGAGGGTTTTAAGAAATTTCAAAATATCGCTGTTAAGGAAGAGATATTCAGCGATGAAAGAATTTGAAATCTTGCATTTTCATGCGTTTTGTCAGAGAGAGAAAACATACCTTGATATCAGTTTAACCAAATTTATTCAGAGAGAAGATGATGAAATGGATTGTACAAGTTTATTTTATCCGAGAGCCTATACAATAATGTATAAACGTATCACTGATTTAATGTGAACCGCTGAAGATTTATCCTTCAAAGTTCAGCATTCCAAGCTCGCTGATGAGAAAGTTGAATCTTGTCTCATCAAGAGGTTTGGTAAACAAATCAGCTAACTGATAATCAGTTGGGATAAAATGAAGTTCTATATCACCATTCATCACATGATCTCTGATAAAATGATATCTGATTTCTATGTGTTTTGTCTTTGAGTGTAGCACTGGATTGTTTGCTATAGCGATGGCACTTGTGCTGTCGCAATAGATTGGAATTTTGGAGAGCTGAAGATCATAGTCTAGTAGTTGATTTCTCATCCACAAGACTTGAGAACAACAGCTTCCAGCGGCTACATACTCAGCTTCAGCTGTGGAAGTGGACTCTGAGTTTTGCTTCTTACTTGTCCAACTTACCAGCTTTCCACCCAGGAGCTGACATCCTCCTGTGGTGCTTTTCCTATCCATTTTGCAACCTGCAAAATCACTGTCTGAATAGGCGGTTAGATCGAATCCTGAATCTTTGGGATACCAAAGACCTAGATTCGCTGTACCCTTAAGATATCGAAAGATTCGCTTTACAGCTTTCAGATGGGATATCTTAGGTTCAGCTTGATATCGTGCGCACAGACATGTTGCAAACATAATATCGGGTCGGCTAGCTGTAAGATACAGTAGTGAGCCGATCATCCCACGGTACAGCGTGACATTGACAGGAACACCCTTTGTGTCTTTATCAAGTATCAGCGGTGGTGCCATAGGGGTTTTCATAGCTGAACTTTCAGTTAAGTCGAATTTCTTCAGCATATCTTTAACATACTTTCCCTGATTTATAAAAGTTCCTTTTTCAGTTTGCTTAATCTGAAGACCAAGGAAATATGTTAGTTCACCCATCATACTCATTTTATACTCATCTTTCATTCTATCAGCGAAACGAGTACAAAGCTCAGGGTTAGTAGAACCAAATATAATGTCATCAACATATATTTGAACTAAAATGATATGACCTTTTATTTTTCTAAAAAACAAAGTTTTGTCAATCTTACCTCTCTCAAAATTTTCAAGGTGGAGATAAGTAGAAAGAGTGTCATACCATGCACGAGGAGCTTGCTTCAAGCCATAAAGTGCCTTATCCAGCTTATAAACATAACCTGGACGCTTAGGATCTGAGAATCCTGGAGGTTGTTCCACATAAACTTCTTCATTCAGCTTTCCATTTAGAAACGCTGACTTAACATCCATTTGATGTACAGTGAAGTTTTTGTGTACAGCATATGCTAAGAAAAGACGAATAGATTCAAGTCTTGCTACTGGAGCAAAGGTTTCGTCATAATCTATGCCTTCCTCTTGTCTGTATCCCTGAGCAACAAGACGAGCTTTGTTGCGAGTTACAGTACCATGTTCGTCCAACTTGTTTCGATAGACCCACTTAGTGCCTATCACTGTTTTGTCAGTTGGTCTCCGAACAAGTTTCCAAACTTTGTTTCTTTCGAATTCAGTCAGCTCTTCTTGCATAGCGCTGACCCAGTTTGGATCTCTGAGGGCATCATCTATTTTCTTTGGTTCAGTTAGAGAAATAAAGTTAACAAATAAACAAATATTACCTGCACTTCTACGAGTCTGAATACCAGCGTTGGGATCACCAAGAATTTGATCGATTGGGTGATTTACAGTCCATCGCTGAGCCGGAGCATGCGTCGCTGACTCAGTCTGAACTGGAGAAACTGAAGATGAGGCTTCAGCTACTTCTGGATTATCAGCTAAGAGAGGAATGCTTGCATTTGTCACTTCATTCACTGATTGCTGAGAAATAGATGGAATTTCTGAGACATTTGGATCAACTGCGGGTATAGTGTTTATAGGAACAGCTTAGACCCAAGATGTTTCAGCTTCACTATTCTGCATATTGGGAATGATAGTAGGACCATCATTTTCAGTTGTATGAGCATGAGTAGTGGGAACATCTTCTGAATCACCAAGATGAGAAAACATCCATTGATTCAGTTCTTCTGTATCAGCGTTCGGTTTAGAGTTCGCTGAACGGGATTCGTCAAACGTGACGTGAATAGTTTCTTCTACAGTTTGTCTTCTTCGGTTGAAGACTCTGAAGGCTTTGGAAACTGAGGAGTATCCAAGAAAGATTCCATCATCAGCCTTAGGATCAAACTTTCCAAGGGCATCTCTGTTGTTCAGTATGAAAC
Organism: Saussurea involucrata; assembly: GCA_033807775.1. Taxonomy (NCBI): domain Eukaryota; kingdom Viridiplantae; phylum Streptophyta; class Magnoliopsida; order Asterales; family Asteraceae; genus Saussurea; species Saussurea involucrata. The sequence goes on from CM066316.1 coordinate 34,136,785, forward strand.
ACTGACAACCAAAGATGTGAAGAAAGCTGATTGAAGGCTTTCTCCCATGAAAATGTTCATAGGCTGTCTTTTTGAATCTTTTGACTATCAGCGACCTGTTTTGCGTAAAACAAGCCGTGTTGACATCTTCTGCCCAAAACTGAGTAGGCAGGTGAGAATCGCTGAGCATTGAACGTGCAGCTTCAATAATTGTTCTATTTCTTCTTTCAGCGACTCCGTTTTGTTGTGGTGTTCTCACTGACGAAAAGTTGTGAGAAATACCCTTGCTCTCAAGGAAGGAATCAAGAGAACTGTTTTTGAATTCAGTTCCATGATCACTCCTTATTGAGCGAACAGTCATATTGTTCAGAGTTTCCATCTTCCGAACAAAGGTGATGAGTTCTTCAGGGGTGTCACTCTTAGAACGGAGAAACATTACCCATGTGTAACGAGAGAATTCATCAACTATGACCAGCGTATATTTCTTTCCAGCGATGGATTGTTTGTTAACGGGGCCAAACAAATCCATATGGAGTAGTTGAAGAGGAGATGACACTGAGGAAACTTGCTTGGACTTAAAGCTTGCCTTGGTCTGCTTCCCTTTTTCACACGCTGAACATAAGGATTCTTTGGCGTATGAATGTTGAGGTAGACCAGTGACTAACTCTTTGGATGAAAGAGTATTCAGTGTCTTGAAGTTGAGATGTGAGAGCCTCTTGTGCCATAGCCAGTTGACATCAGAAGATGCCTTTGAGAAGAAACAGGAGTTATCAGTGGTTGTTGAGTCCATGTTTATAACGTAAACATTTTCCAAACGATAACCGCTGAGAGCTATCTTCTCCTTTTTGTCAGAGACAAAGCAGGATTCCTTAGTGAAAATCACTTTGTTATCCATGTCGCAAAGCTGACTGATGCTCAGAAGATTATGCTTCAGCCCTTCAACATATGCGACTCTTCTGAAGGATGTTGTACCATTTGAAAGTACACCATACCCTCGGGTGTGTCCTTTTCCATTTCCACCGAAAGTCACAGAGGGACCCTTCTCTTCCTTGTATTCAGCGAGCAGGCTTTTCTTTCCAGTCATGTGTCTAGAGCATCCGCTATCGAGATACCAGATACCCTTCTTAACCTGCAATACAAAGGAAGATTAGTTTTGCTTGGGTACCCACTTCGCCATGTATACGTGTTTGTCAGTGGAAGAGGTTGGAATGGGTTCAGCAGTCTTCGCAGCATTTGAAGATTCAGCTTTGTCTTTCTTCACTTTGGTCAATTTCTTGACCTCAGAGGTAGGAGTCACCTTGACCAGACTTGCAACTGGTTTGGTCTTCTTGGGTGCTATCTTCACCTTAGCTATCTTATCAGCTTTGGTGGCTGTGGGACACTTACTTGCAATATGATCGGTAAGTCCACAGTGATAACATTTCCTATAACTAAAATTAGTTCTAGGACCACTTGAGTGCTGAGCTTTTAATTTGGAATTAGAAGTGCCAGCACCAAGTACACTATTGGTTTTTGAAATAGGACGAACATTCAGTTCTTCAGATTTCTTACCAAGGACATCTACTCTGAGTCTAGGAGTAGGTCGCTGAACTGATCCAGAGGTCTGATTTCTAGAACCAGATGAATGAATCACCAAGGCTTTAGAAGCATTCAGCTTAGGTACTAAAGTACCCTTCTGAGGATTTTGATAAATAACAATTCCTTTACCTTTGTCTTTAGAGACAGAGGTAGGTTTTGAATAAACCATTTTCTCCTTACCTTTTGAGGTAGGAGTTTCCTCAGGGATTGGTGTAACCGACGAGGAGTACTGAGATGAAGAAGTGTCAGCTATTGAGGATACGAACGTTCCAAATTTAAGCATTGAACGTTCAGTGGTTGGTATTGGAGTATCATATTTATAACCCAGACCATGTTTATCACTCAGAGGAATCTGAGCCTTAATTATCTCATTGATCTTTGTTGAAGAATTACACCATCCTTCAACAGTAGCTTATTCAGCTTTTAATGCAGCGATAGCTTCCGCTCGTTCGATTTTGACTAGCTGATTTAAATGGACTTGATCTTTAAAATCTTCTTCAAATTTAGAAAGCTTTTCTATTTGAAGGTGGCAATTTTTAAGCTTTTCAGCGAGATCAAGATTTTGGTTTTCAACCACAGCTTTGCCGTTCATGGCTTCGTATAAACTTCTAGTCAGTAGTTCGATTTTACGGAGACTATCAGCTTCATCAATATTTACAATATTGGTAAAGAAGGAAGGTGATACCTGAATGGCAGATGTTGAAGTGGAGGGAATGTCTGAACTTTCTTCCTCTTCTTCAATCTTGGCCATGAGACATTGATTTGCTTCATCATCTTCAGAATCAGATGATGAGGCTTCTTCATCAGAAGCAGCCCAATCATAGTCAGCCATCAGGCCTTTTCCTTTCTTCTTAAAGCTTTTCAGCTTTGCATACTTCTCCTTCAGCTTTAAGTATTTGTCGTCTTTATTCCTTGGAACAAAGGATTTCTTTGTAAAAGCTGAAGGTCTCATGATTTTCTTTGACCTGCACTCGTTAGCGAAATGACCTGTCTTTTTGCAGTTGAAACAAGTAGCAGTAGCCTTATCAACAAAAGCTGATGACTTAGGCTTGTCAGCTATAGAAAGAGTTTTGTTCTTTCTAAACATTTTCTTCTTGGCGAATCTCCTGAACTTTTTAGTTAGGAGAGCCAAGGATTCATCATCTGAAGAATCAGAATCTGATGACCTTTCAGAGTTACTTTCTAACTCAGTGATAGTGACCACGAGTCGCTGAGTAGAAGGTTCCTCTGAGATTAAAGCAACAGGGGTGCTTTTGGAATCTTTTACAAGATTCTTCTTAAGATGGCTAGATTGCTCATGATTCAGCAATGTGCCATATAAGGTAGCAAGTGTCATTGATCTTAGATCTTTCGACAGCTTGAGACACATGGAATAATTGTCCCAGCTTTCAGGTAAACATTCTAAAAACTTTGTCAGCACTTCAAAGTTAGAATATTCCTTACCAACCGTTTTTAGATCTATAATTAAGCAATTAAAACGTTGATGTACTTCAGAGAGAGTTTCATTCTTACCAGAGATGAAGCTTTCGTATTGTCTTACCAGGTTGATCTTTCTTGAATCCTGGACTTCAGACGTTCTTTCATACTGAACACATATTGTGTCTCACATGGCTTTTGAGGATTTCAGGTTCATGACGGAATGGTAGACTTCGTCAGGAAGGGCCATGGATAGTATGGATCTGGCTTTTGTATCTATAGCCACTTTCTTCTTGTCTTCATCGGTCCAATGATGGATTTCCTTTGGAATCAGCTTTTCTGGAATAGCAGCTCTAGTTGCAGTGGCTGGAACTGCAGGATCAATTGTTACAGGGATGTGTGGGCCGTTTTCAAGATAGTAAGGTATAGTAGGGTCTACACCTTCTAAGAAGAGTGTCATCCTATTTTTCCATAAGTTGAAGTTATCTCTGGAAAATCTAGGGGGTTTTTCAAGAGAACCATTGTCTATATAGTGAGTGTTTGTGTTTGTGTTGGCCATTTTTAGATAATAGCTAGGAAGAGAAATATCTTAGATTAGATCTTGTTTATGAGATTAAACAAATCTGCTCTGATACCACTTGTTGGTCCCGAAAGGCCTAAACAAGTTTGTAGAAAGGGGGGGGGGGGGGGGTTGAATACAAACACACTATTTTACTTTTCTAAATTGTTTATTGATAAATCATTAACAATTTACAGCTTGTTGCGGAAACAAGATTAAGGATAAACCTAAATCTAAACAAGTTGGAACACTAAGGTTTCTTGCACTAAGAAAGATAAGGAGATTACTAATAAAATCTTATCTTAAGAGAGATTTGAACTTGTCCAGAGTTAGCAAGTTACTTCAAATGAAGTGAGTTCATCTCTTTATATACTGCATGCATTTAATGCAATTCAGTATACACTTTACACGTGTCATCAGCGGATTGGTTGCATGTCATTGACCTTTGTTGACAACCTTAGTAGCCGCATGAATGAACAGTGTAGTATCAGAGTGGTTGTACGATTTCAGATTTTCGGAGGTTCTTTTCTGACATTTCGTACGGTGGCGTGCAAGGGAGGTTAAGACAAAAGTACTTTGTACGGAGGACTTCATGATCAGCTTTCGTTGATTCAGCGATTATCATTTACTATTCAGCGAATGATAAAGTTCAGCGATAGCTAAAGTCTTGTACTTGATACTTCACGTTGAGTGGACAAATCTGAGTCTTCGCTGATCCGCATCAGTTCATTAGGAGACTTGTCGCTGGTTCTTGAGCTTGATCTTCGACTTTAGCGTAGAACCTTTGTTGACGTGAATCTTGTCTTCAGGGATCATAAGTAAACAACTAACTTATCAGCGATCACCATAAGGACTGAACAGACTCAGCGATATGGTGAACATTGTTCGCTGAATGTTTAATCTAAAAGTGCGAGAGTTCCTATCAGCAGTACTGTAAGATCTTAGTACTTATCAGCGATAGTGAAACTCTGATACATATTGTTTACTTACAATTTTCACTAAGTATATAAGATAGGGTCATTATCAAATCACTGAGGGTTTGGATCAACATGCTTGAATTTCCTGTTTGAGCTCTGATACCAAATGTAAAATCCCAGATCTAGCAAACAAACATAATCCAATGTAGAGAGAATCTAGAGAGCAAATGTGTCATCCATATATTGAACATATGAGTACAAATGACATTAGCATAAAGTGCTTCTCTAAGCTCTAGATTGTTACTAGTTAATGAACTAGACATGCATATTTATACCCATAACATACAAGGTATAAAGGCATTTACAATACAGTATAGACTATTATAGAACATTGACTTTACAGTAAATCTTGAATACAATAATGCTCTAACACCTCCCAATACTTGAATCATAACTATTATTATAAGCAAACTCCGCTAAAGGTAATACGTATCCCATAAATGAGTATAACATCATTTTCGGGCATAGGGATCCGAATTAATTTCTTAGCACAAAGAATTTCTGCCTGATTATTCACCAATCAATCCATACCATCAACTATATCGAACCCACCTATTTTCCATCAAAATCAAATCAATCGGGAATTTCTTTTCTTCTATCATAATTGTACAATCATCAAGTCTTTTCCCAACTAAGACTTAATCCCTATTAGCTATTTCAACTATTAAGGCATCTTCCAAAATAGTGACTGTTAAAGCTAACTTTTAATAAAAGATTGTAATACAAAAGACAAGTTGGCACCATTATCACATAATATACACACATGTATAGAATTAACAAGGAATGTATCAGAAACTACATCCGCCGATTCCTTAGCTTCTTTTGTCATCATATGAAATGCTCAGCCCATTGGTCTTAGGGTATTGGGTTTCTTCTCTTGATTTCCACTATTCTTTAGCTTTGGGCAATCCCTTCGGTAATCACTGGGCTTCTTACATTCAAAACATATCGGTCCTTGGATGGGACAATTCTCAATTTGATGACCACTCTTTCCGCATCTAAAACATTCCTTCGATACTACCCGACACGGCCCAAAATGTTTACTTCTACATTTCTGACACCAGTTAGGTTCTTGTCGAGGCTCAAAACGAGTGTTCTCGATAAAGGGTCTCGGTCCTTGCGAAGATTCCAATCGACCTTCCCACTTTCTTTTCTCTCCCAATTTAGCTTTCTCAGCTTTATCTTTTGCATAGAGTTCTTCTATAATCTTTGCTTCCTCAATTGTCTCTCTCAATGTAGAAGCTTTTGAATTTCGGACTCTGGACATCATATCCGCCTGTAAACCCTTCAAGTAAGCCTTGATCTTTTCTTTTTCAGTTGGGGCTACATGGCCCACTAAATTCAACTTCTCCAGAAAGACGCGAGTGTACTTCATTACTGATGAAGTACCCTTCTTAAGCGTTCTGAATTCTTCTTCGATCCGGTCCATTTCATTTTCATTGCAGTATTCTTCCAATATCTTTCTTTTAAACGACTCCCAGGTCATTGCTGCCAGAACCGGAGTCATCACCGTTGATGTCACAACATTCCATCATGTCAAAGAATTTCCTCATAACATTCGGGATCCAAATCTGACCTTTGACTCTTCGTCACATTCACAAGCTCTAAATGCTTGTTCCATCTCTCTAATCCAATTCATACACGAAATTGGATTATCTGAACCAGCAAATTCAGGTGGCTTGCAACTTAAAAATGTCTTGTATGAACAAACTTTCTCCATTCTCCTATTAACATTCATAAACATCTCTTATTGTTGAGTCAATGCTGCATTCATAACCCGCATCATATTTTCCATCATACGGGACTCCATCGTAGATTCCGTCGTCATCGGGTTGGAAGTACTGACATTCGCTTGATGCGTTTGACTCCCTCTTTCTCCCAGGATGGGTGGCCTTGGTGGACTCACACTAGTTCCACCCCTTTCGGGCTGATTCTCCACGAGTTCATTTGCCGCCCTCTCTTCTGAAGAAGTAGAAGATTTTTTTTGGTGTATTAACCATCGTATTCTGAATAACACATAAAGATAACCATAAGAAATGGCTATACATAACCAAAACACAAGAAACGTACTTTAACGTTCCTTAATCACCATAACAATTTAAAAACAAGTATGCTTACGTAACAATATATTCAAAATAACAGTAGCTAATTGAAATTATGAACATACTATACATAAGAATTCACGTTACCATCATCACAGTTCTTAATTCACGTATTTCCGTTGACTCTAAGACTATCCCGTCTTAGTATTTCTACCCAATCTCACAAATCATAACTTAATCATCTCAGCTTAAGTCTAGGTATCTCACGATCATACATAGTTCACTTAAACTACATCTCTGATACCAACTGAAACACCCTAAAATCACAATAAATTTAAACCTTAAAATTTATCAGAGTATACCACAACATCTTCCAAACTTTCATTTACATCTGGAGAATTAGTAACAAGTTTCCTACTTGCAAATGATTTACCATAAACAACCAGCTAGTCTAATCCATAATTAATGAAATCATATTATCATGGTTGTTCATAATATCTCTAAAATATCTGCGATGACACTAATTTCTCAGTTACAATTTCAAAAGCATAACTCTGGTACTCCTCGACACTCATCCCTTCATATCCCTTCCCGAGCTAGTACCTGGTAAGAAAATTTAATTTGAAACGATTAGGCTTACGCCTAGTGAGAACATCCAATTTTCAAATCAAAATCTGTATAAGCTTTGAAAACCAACTTTGTAAACAAAACATATAAATTAACCTGATCTCAAACTTTCTTACCGTACACATAACATCTTTCGATGACAGGAATCATACCTGATTCCATGAGTATGACAAACACTAAGTAGGTCATAGTATCATGTTCAAGAGCGCCACTACGAATCACCCTGGATTCTAGATTACAGCTCATATCCAAGAAATTACAATTAAGCGCCATTCCTATTTCTTGGTGTGGAAGTAGAAATAGCAATTATATCTTGCCTATTCCTCGTCTTCCAATAGAAAGTGGAAATAGCAATTATACCTTGCCTATTTCACATTTCCACGTCACATACGAATAGCAATTGTTAGGACCATAAATGACCTATAAAATAGAAAGTGATATAAAGAAATTAGAAGAGTTTTAATTGTTTGTATAAAGCCTTTAATTGTTTAATGGGCTTTGTTTAGGGATTATGGGCCATGGGTTTTTAGGATTAGGCCCTTGGTATAAATAGTTGATTTGTGTTAGAATTAGGTAAAAAGGGTTTAGAGGTTTAATCAGATTAGTTGGATACGGCTAATAGAGAGAGAGAGAGAGAGTGTGTTGTTCATCATTCCAATCTTGTATCTCTCTACATTCAATCAATAAAGCTTAATTGTTTCTTTGTTACATTGTTACTTGATCAAACTGGGATCCACAATTGGTATCAGAGCAGAAAGACGATTGATTCAAAGGTAAATTCTCTCAATTCTGGTCATTCAACTTTGTCGACTGTTTCTTTCTTAAAGGCTATTATTTTGTTTTGATTCATGTGTTAAAACTTGAAATTAATTCTTAAGAAAGCCTCTTTATTGCGTTTCTAGAGTCGTATCAAAGTTTCTTCGTGTTTAATCAAGTTTGTATTGGTTAATTTTTGAGATTTCTATTTTCTGGGTTGCTACACTCTGTTTTCTTGAAAAATCTCAATTTTTGCTTAAAAGTGCTTCAATAATCGATTTGGTTAGTTGTTTGTGAGCTATTTGGTTGTTGGTATTGGTACTAAAGTGTTTGCAGAGGTTTCTCAAAGCTTTTCGATCAAAAAGTTGCGATTTTGGAACCCTAGGTACGTCTGTTTCTTCGAATTGTTTGAATAAGGGACTATAAATCCCAAATCTAGTGTAAATCAATCAGAGTGTAAGAGATTCTAGAGAGAGAACATCATTGTCATTCATATATTTCCAAGTAAGTACAAATGACCAAGAGTTTCAAGAGTTACAAGAGTTATGAAAGGTTACTTCAAACAAGAACACTACATGCCTATTTATACCTAAAGGTTACAAGGCATAAAGGCTTAAGCATACAACATTGACTATTACACTATGCATTGACTTTACAGTAAATCTTGAATACAATAATGTCCTAACATTCTCCCCTTTGGATTCAAGATTTAACAAACATATAGCAGCAGTCTTCAGCTCTTAATCTTCAAAACTTTAACTTTGACCGCTTTAAACATTGAAGCTCTTACTATATTCAAACACAAAATAATCTTCATTTTATCCTTTGTAAAGTCAATCTTCTTAAACAAAAACTTCACCAAGTCCTCATCAAGTCTTGTACATGAAAGTCAGATCTTTTCAGCTTTAAAAACATTGAAGCTTTAAACTTTTCGCATCCAACAGGAATTCACAAAACGTTTCGTACCCAATTGCATGCGAAAACATCACTTCTAGCAACCAACTTCCTTCTAGTACACTACTTTTCGTATCCTTCACAATGCGAGAACCATGCTATTCGCAACTAACTGCATGCAAAAACCTTACTTTTCGCATCCTTAGCATGAGTGAACAAAACTTATCGTATCCCTCAGCATGCGAAAACAAAACAATTCGTATCCTTAGCCATGCGAACACTTTGAACAACATGCGAAAACAAAACAATTCGTATCCTTAGCCATGCGAACACTTTAAAGGTTATTCTTCATCATGTGAAAACTTTGATGGATACTTGTTCATCTTGAGCTTTAATGCGAAAACTTTGAAAACTTTGAATTTCTGACTTTTGTATCTTCATCTCTTTGACCTTGAATTGTCTTTGAACAACGAACTTTCTCGAAACACCTCAGAATGTCGTCTTGACTTTAGCACATCATTTCTCCCCCTTAATCTTTCATTCATAAATCTCCTTTTTTCAGGGTATTATTTCTCCCCCTGTTCATTAGTATATTATTTCTCCCCCTTTTTGATGATTGTGAGCATCATGATCATAAAAACCTTTATCAATTCCAGCACTGACTTTGATCACAACTAACATTCTCCTCCTTTTGATATGATAAACCGTCAATTTCCCAAAGAATTTTATCCGAATCTTTTCAAATTCAGATAAAAAGAATGTGGTAACCCTGAAACAACATATGAATCAGTTCAAATGCCTGTAAGTAGCACGGAGCCACTTAGTACAACTGATGTACTTTGGAAAGGAGCTTTTTGATGTTCACTCCCCCAGGGCTTCCATTCAATCATCGAAAACCCCAAAAGAATTTATATGAACGCTATGACAAGAAAACATATTCCTTGTGTGTACGTGCTTATGTAGAAATGATTTAAGCAACTTATGCTTTATTATATAGGCTCAAAGTGTGTAAACTGTTGAGACAACAACAATTTTCCATAGACTTAATGTGCATGATCGAAGTGCGAAGGCATGGCAAACTTCCTTCTTTTTCAATATCCAAATCTTCCGAGTGAAGATTAGATAGATTATATGTTGCATCCCCAAGAAAAATGAAACATTTATTTGTTGAGAAAGAAATGAGTAGCTGGTGGGGTTAAAGCAAGAGTTGGCATGGGCTAACTGCCTGTTTCCCGGCTCAGAATATGTGTCTTCCCGGCTTAGAAAATGGTTGGTACAGAGTTCCCTTATTCTTTTAACTCCGTTCTCACAACCTCTTTCTGTTTTTAATCCGCTCACTTCTACACAAACTCTCATTTACATTTTACCTCAGCACAATGAGATACTCAACCAGATGAGTTATCTCCCCCACTCTTTGATGTAGACCCCTCACCTCTCAATCACTCAAGGATAACTTCTTGGGTAGGAAACACTGGTTAACGTGAATCCATAGAAGTTTAATAATCTCACACTGATCCCATGAAATTTTGTCCTAAAAATTTGCGTTGTTCAACAGTTTAGCTTGAACAATTTTGAATTTCTGCATTTGAATGACATTGTCATCAGAATGTATTCTCTATAAGAATATCAAGAAATATTTGAGCATTTGAACTTTGAAGAATTCTTACAACAAGAATATTGAAAGAATGAAGTGAATTCGAAAGACTTGTTTGAGAATCTGACAATGTATCAATCCGATCAAATATCGTGAATGATAATCATAAAATGATAGGGTATCAAAGAATTGAAATTTGTTTTTATGAACAAATATAAACAATCTTTGAATGAAACGTTTAAGTGCTCACGATGAAGAAATATATGATGCTCAACAAATTTGGAATACAAACGGGAGTATTACCATCGAAAATTTGTTTCATTTTGAGACATGGTAATAATAAAGTCAATATGAAGCTGAACCGGTGTGTATGAATACTTGAAAGTATAGAAAAGATAATACACAAGTATTAATCTTTGGAAACACACAGTCAGAAATGATGTTACGATAATCCGAGATATATATATATGTATATATATGAAAAACATTTAAAATCACACTTCTAAAATTATAAAATCTGTTTGAATTAGAGAAGTGGTTTGAACATTTAAGAAAACGTTTTTTTATGCTTGAAAGTCGTTCTTCTTTCAAACAATCTCAGATTGATTTTAGAAGATACTTACAGTCAGAAATGTTTGAGCTCCCCCTCAAATCATGATAGCATGATTTAAAATCTTATAAGCTGCCTCTTAACATGTGCAAAAGATCTTTATTTTGAACAAAATCTGCAAAATAACAAGACTTGGATTAAAATATCCTTAATTGTTAAAACGAGTTCTGAACTACCAGGATTGAAGTAAATTCAGAAGTCATAGTCGTTGAAGAACGAGTTCTGATATGAAATGATCAGAAGTCAAAATCTCTTTAAAGTACGAGTCTTGAGCTGATTTACTGAGAAGTACTCCCCCTTAAAAACACATGTACTTTTCTTCAAAAATCTGCACAACTTCTCTTATGTTTTCCAGTCATGTATGTGGTATACATCGAACAATCAGCACTACACATGATGAACCTGTAAAACAGATTAAGTAGATTTTGGTACCCAACGGAACTTGGGTCCTGGTTTGTTAGGTGCTGTTCTTTTTGAAGAAATTCTATAAGTACCGTACCAATAAGAAGCATAATCTTTATTAACAAAATCATTTGATCCACAGTAAGAACAACAAATTTGCTTGCGTGCCAACCTAATCAGATGATTTGCAGAGTAAATAGGATTAGGTTGAACAAAAGACTTACCTTTTGGAGCATAGTTCTTCTTGGCGTTTGAAGTGGAAGCAGATGATTTTGGAGCATATTTTTTTGGAGTTGTTCCTTTCACACTCCATTCCATATTCACCTTCTTGAAGACTGGAATCTCTTTAGGCTTGGAAGAAGTATTAACTTTAGGCACATTCGGAATATCATCTGATTTATCGAACATATAATTATAGAAGAGATTAGAAGACCGAATCTGATCTTTTGAGAAATCATTTGATTTATTAATTTTTTTTTGAAGAAATGTTTTTAAAGATTGAACTTGAAGCCGTTTTAAAAGAACATTCAGAATCATTTGAATCTACAAGCGGAGTCTGAATAATTGATTCAGGACTTGCTTGTTTTGAAACATCAACTTTAAAAATGATGTCTTCAAGTTCTTTGATTTTGTTGATCAAAACATTTTTCTCCTAAAAAATTAGATCATATTTCATTTGAAGATCAGATTTTATCTGTTGATAAACCAGATAATTTTCTTGTAAGATTAAGAATTGCATCTTCAAAATATTTTCGTTCAGTCTCAAAATCTTTTTCCAAAAATTTTCTTTTATTAGTTATCTCTTTGAAAATTTCCATATTTTTCTTTTTAAGATTTATATTTTCTTTCTCAAAGAGATCTTTCTTTCTCGCAAAATCTTTTCTTTCTTTCTCTAAAATGTTTTCTAAATCAGAGATTTTTATGGAAAACTCAGCACTTTGAAGACAGTTCTTTGCCTTCTCAAAAAGCTTTTCTTTTTCAGCAAATTCTTTTCTTTCATTCTTTAAGACATTTTCAAAATCAGATAACTTCATGGAAAGCTCAACACTTTTTGTTTCAAAAGATTTTCTTTCTTCATTGAATTCCATCCTTTCTTTTTTAAGTTTTTCTTTTTCAAGAAACAACACTTTTTCAAGATCAGAGACTTGTTTTGAAAGTTTTATATATTTCAGTTCAATCTCTTTATTTTCATCAAAAGATTTCTTAGAAAAATTTGATAACTTTTGCACACAAATCTTTTCTAAATTTTCTTTTTCTTTTTCTTTTGTAAACTTAGATGCGAATTCAGAAAATTTTCTTTTTAAGACAGTGTTCCAAATCAGAAATCCTTTTTGAAAATTCAAATGATTTATCTTTGAAAGATTTTCTTTCAGCTTCAAAAGATTTTTTCAAACAAATTTTCTTGTCCTGAAAATCAGTGTTGTCAAAAACTAGTTTCTTAGCAACTTTATCCTTTTCAGCACGAACTTCTTTCAGATCTTGTATCTCTCTTTCAAGACCAGAAACTTTCTCTTTCAGAGATGAATTCTCAATTCTCAGATTTTCTCGTTCTGCTTCGAGAATTGGAATTTCAGGCATGTATAAAAATGTCGTATCTCTTCTTGTGTATCTAACATTCCCTCTCTCATCAGTAGTAGTCATATTTCCTCACTAGATTGTAGATCTTTCAGAAAATCAGACAGAGTGTATGAAATACACCTGGAAAACTTTTTCAGAAAAAGTTTTCTTATCCAACTTGAACAATTTCGTTGCCTTGACAAACTTTTCGCAACAAACTGTGTTCTGTGAACTTTTCGCAACAATCTGATAAGAACTCTCTACTTCTCGCAACACACCTGATAAGAACTCTCTACTTCTCACAATACACCTGATGCGAATTCCTCACTTTTCGCAACATGATGATAAGAACTCCCAACTTCTCGTATCAAACACAATACGAACAGCTTACGTTTCGTATCAAGCCAATACGAACTCTATGCTTCTCATATCAAATACAATGCGAACTCCTCACTGTTCGCAACAAATAGATGCAAATTCTTCCACTTTTCGTAGCAAGACCAATACGAATTCCTTCACTTTTCGTATCAAGCAGATGAGAACAATTCAATTTTCTCAACAAACTAATACGAAAACTTATTGAACCTTGCAAACACTTTATGAATGATGCGAGTTCTCTATGAATGATGCGAGTTCTTCAGATCTTACGAACAGTTAACCGAAAAATCACAATTTTGTCCATAAATCTTTCAATTCTTGATCAATTTTGATGAGACTTTCACAGATCGATTCGAAAATGGATTTCGTACACTTTTGTAGTTATAACAAAAGTATAATTCCTCAAAAATTTCAATATTCGATCCTAACACAGTAACATGAAACTTTCTAACAAAATTATGCAAAAATCCTCAAATTCTCTTGATCTGGACTGAATTAGGTGAAATTTCCTAAATCAAATGTGTTTAAGATGATGAATCGCAGGCTATAGTCACAAAATCCAATCTAAATTGACCAAAATGATGAAAATCCGAAAATATGGATGAACAGTGGATACGAACTTAAAAAAATCAAGAAATCTTCAAAACATCTTCATGAATCTGACTGAAAAATCTCTGGCTGGCTCTGATACCAAATGTAAATCCCAAATCTAGTGTAAATCAATCAGAGTGTAAGAGATTCTAGAGAGAGAAAGTCATTGTCATTCATATATTTCCATGTAAGTACAAATGACCAAGAGTTTCAAGAGTTACAAGAGTTATGAAAGGTTACTTCAAACAAGAACACTACAAGCCTATTTATACCAAAAGGTTACAAGGCAAAAAAGGCTTAAGCATACAACATTGACTATTACACTATGCATTGACTTTACAGTAAATATTGAATAGAATAATGTCCTAACAGGGACTCAATTTTTGAGTTCCGGTTCCTTTGTTTACCGCACCCACACCGGATCCTGAACCATACCGGATCGCAATTCCGGTTACGGTTTCATAATTCCGGGTTCTCATTACCGGATTTCAATTCCGGTTCCGAATTCTACCGGATTCACACCCGGTTCCGGTACCACACTAGTTCCGGTATACAATCCGGATCCGGTCCCGGTTTATTGTGTTCCGATCTTTTGACTCCGGATCTCTTCAAATCCGGATCCCATCCATTCCGGATTTCAGACTCCGGATATCTAATTCGGATCTCTCCTCTACACACTCAAGTAAGTACTTCTTTGCATCTGTTTTCTTTCTTTCTGTGTTTGCTCTCTTAATTTATCTAAGTTAAGGTACTCTTTAACTTTGAATCACACTATTCGTCTTACGATCACACACAAGTGCCTAAAATGAACACTCAAGACGCGTTAGCCATTGGATCTGAACTCAAACCTCACATCCTATTCCAAGGGGAGTACAATGTCTAGAGAGACCGCTTCATGTGTTTCATCGAGACCAAGCCTCTCTATGAAGAGATTATCCGATCACTGACCCACAGACCGATTGCTCCACCCATGATGGACGTTCCAGCGCAAGAAGGCGGATCTCCAGCTCGTCGGGTGGTCAAACCATATGACAAGCTGACTGTCGAAGAAAAGAGGAAAGTAAATAGAAATAAACTGGCGAAGACTTATCTCGTCTACAATATTCCAAACAACATCTACTGTAGCATCGATAGCCACAAAGACACTGCCAAAGGAATGTGGGACCAACTGGCCAAAATGATGCAAGGCAGTCGCGAGGGAAACCAGCTGAAGATAACCAACTGCCTCTCTCGATATGAAGCGTTCAAGGCCAAACGAGGGGAATCACTAACCGAGACTTACGAACGATTTTGCACGCTCATCAACGACCTTCACAAAAACAACATCTTCAAGACGAACCTCGAGTGTAACATCAAGTTCTTGAATAACCTTCAATTTGAATGGAAGGGATTTGTCCTCCATGTTCATCGTAATCGTTCCTTAGAGAATGTTTCGCTGCACGAGCTCTATGAGATGTTACTACAAGACGAAGATGATGTTCGTGATCTGATGGGAGATCAGAAGTCTGGTGAAAGGACAAAGAAGACCCTCTTGCTCTCATGTCTCACAAAAAGGACAAACAAGTCCAACGAAGTTCGTATAGAGAAGAAGCACACAGTGAGTCTGAGCATGAGGATGAAGAACCAGAAAGTGATTCCGATCCAGAGCTTGACGACATTAACAAAGTCGTTGCCTTACTATCCCGGGAGAGTGCTTGGAAGAAGTTTTTCAAGAAACCATCCAACAACAACCAGCGTTACTCTACCAATACAAAGCATCGGGATTACAGAGATAAGTATGAAGGGAAGCGCAAGTCTGATAAAGGAAGGAAGAAGAACGATGAAGGAAAGAAATCCGAAGGAAAGTCTGAGGACCGAGCTGATGATGAACCGGTGAAGTGTTACAATTGCGGAAAGCGAGGTCACTTCGCCAAAGACTGCCGGAAATCTGTTGTACGTAATGCTAAGTATTACAAGCACACAATGTTGTTGTCAAGGCAGAAAGAAGCAGGTAAAGCGCTGCTGGCAGAAGACGATCACTGGCTCGTCACGACTGAAGATGAAGAGGAAGAAGCTGAAGCTCACATGTGCTACACTGGCATCAACCTGGAAGAATCCGAATATGAAGATGAAACTTCTGGAAAGAACAAGGAAAAAGCGGAATGCCAAGTATGTGGTTCTTCTAATGCTAATCTTATTGATTAGATGCAAGTTATGGTGCACACCTTAGATTCTTTTAAACTAAAGGTTAAAACAAAAGATGCCCAAATATCTAAGCTAGAAGCAGACGCTAAAGTTAAATACGACACCATAGATAAGCTAGCTATTGAAAAGGCTGAAGACAAGTGTGTGATAGACAACTATCAATCCGAATGCTCAGCCATTTCAAAAAGAGCTGAACCCCTAGAGACCCAACTATCTGAATTCTCACAAAAGTTAGAAAAGTCTCAGGAGGAGTATTCTAAGAGTGTTGTTATCCAAGAGAACATTCGAAAAGAAAATGAGTTGTTGACCAATAAGCTTAAGGATCTTGAATCCAAACTTTATAAACTCGGTCAATCGGAACAAACCATCCACTTGAATAAACCAAAGGAGGCAAACGGCTTTGTCGGTCTTCACGGAGGCAAGATTGATGGTGTATAGATTCGTTCTGCGAGTTCCATCTTTCAAGGGAGTAAAGATGACATGGAGAGTTAAAGGATCTGCTCCTGCTCCAAAGTCATTTGTCTTTATTAAGAGTGACAAGAACAACAAAGCTTTCCATGCTAAACCTTTTGGGAAACCTGATCGTGTTTACTCTGTTAATCAGCTGATCAGGTTATCTACACAGAAGCTATGTTGTTCTTACTATGGAACAAGTGACTTTGTGAATAAAAACTATGAAAAATGTTGGTACGGTACCTATAGTATTCCCAATCCCCATTTTAAAGTTAAGGCATCTAACCATCAGGGATCCATCAAAGCATGGATTCCAAAATCTTTGTGATCTGTTTTGCAGGGATGTCATGTGCGATATAATTAGGAATATTATGTGTTGATCCCACAATAAGACTCAACAATGATATTAACCACAATAGTTCAAAATGAGTTATGTGCGAAAGCGTTTGTGACAGAACTAAAGAGTTATATAAATCTGGTAGATAACACACAAAATCAAATAAGTGAAACAGTAAGAAAGCAAGAGTTGAACTCAATGATTCATCTTCAATTGATTCTTCATAAGTTACACCAAGAACACCGTTAAGTGTGTGATACAGGAATAATCTTTCTAAACTAGTGTGTGTGTTGTGCAAAAGTTTCTTGAAAGGTTTGGTAGAAGCCTTCTATTTATACTAGTGTACAAGGGACAAATAGTAGACAAGAAGTACAAAGGTACAAGTGACAAGGTCGTGGGACTGAATCTGGTACATGTTGATGTAGTGCGCCGCCTTCTGCAAAAGTTGTAACCCTTCAGAAGATGACACGTGGAAAGTGGCAGGGCACGCCTTGTACTATTGATCTTCAGGATCTTCGTACAGAAGAATCACGTGAGAAGCACGCTTGTCCTTGTCTTTGATCTTCAGGCTTTTTGTCTTCCAAGTCTTCATACCATAAAGGCTCTGTCAAGGGTGACAAAGGCTATGTGGCCTTGTCCTCTGATTGTATTCTGGTTGAAGACTAGTGGAGGATCTGTTCTTGGTGTCCGGCAGAGGCTTCTGCCGGTGTCTTCTCTTAGCCTATTTTTCAATACTTCTTGTAACAAAAGTTGGAGCTAACAATCTCCCCCTAAGTATTGAAAAATAAAAAATTTGAAAGTTGCATGATTTCTTAGGCTAAGGAGAACAAGAGGTGAAACATTCGACCTTTGTAAGAAAGTAACTCTTTTCATTTACTGTTATGCCAGAGGCATTTACATGGATTTAAAGGAAGTTTACAGAACATGAACAGTAAACAGAATCGTAAGATAATTGCAGAGGTTAGATTCTTGCGTTTGAGAAGTCATTGATCGGCTTGGTGAGTCCTCCATCCTTAAGTTCTCGGTACATGAAGGCGCAGAGGTCTCTGAAGCGAATGACCGAGTGAATGACCTGAATCAGCCTATTTACGAAGTTCAGGTTCATGAATTCCGTTCCTCTGTGGTTCCTGAGATTGGTCCTGAACTCGAGAAGCGTCTTTGTTGCATATTTCTGGCAATCAATCTCCAAAAATAGCTTCATTTTTTCTTGAGGGTCAAGGTAGACGTATCCAACCTTTGGGTTGCTGATGAAGGTGTTTTGTTTAATGTCGGCAGAGGAGGGGCAATGATCGTTTGGAGACAGAAGATTGTTTTTTCTTACTCCTAGGTCAAGTGCCACTTAAAAGTCGGTCATGCTATAGAGTAGGAGCTTTTCCCTCATTGCCTTCTTGAATTCTTCGTAAGCACTTTTGTGTTTAAGTCTCTCGTTGTAGTTCTTTCTGGCCCAACTTAGGAGTTCAGGTAGATCATAGGGGCTGAGGTTTCTCAAATCAGCATCAGAGAACTTTGTCTCGGATCTATCTGCCCTTTTGACGTGGTAGAGGTTGTACCAGAAGTTTTGGCATTTGGTGTGCGAGAGCTTAGAACTTAAGACTTGAGTGATTTTGGAGTCATAGAATACCTTTTTGACGGGTTTGGCTTTATCTCTGAAGAAGTCATTCACTTATTTGTTGAATGAGGTCGCAGAGGTGGCAGAGGATCATTTATGGCTCTGCTGTAAAGGTACTTATATACCACCTCTTCCATTTGACGTTGAGGCACAGAGGGTGGAGGCATGGGTTTCCGCAGAGCTTCCAGGTCTCTGATCACTTTGGCCACTATGTCATTTGTTGGCTTTGCTTTAGGATTTAGGACAGGTTTTGTTGACAGAGGAATTCCATAAGCCCAGTCTTCCTCTTCTAGTTTAGGAGTTATGAATGCATCGAAAGAGATTTTTAGCAGCTTCTCTGCGACTTGAGATTTTGGCTTCTTTGGCGTTGGGTCCTCTGTAGCTATGGACTTTCCCTTGTCCTTTGCCTTAGTGTTGATCCAAACCCTCAGTGATTTGATAATGACCCTCTCTTAAATACTTAGTGAAAATTGTATGTAAACAATATGTATCAGAGTTTCACTATCGCTGATAAGTACTAAGATCTTACAGTACCGCTGATAGGAACTCTCGCTCTTTAAATTAAACATTCAGCGAACACTGTTCACCATAATGCGCTGAGTCTGTTCAGTCCTTATGGTGATCGCTGATAAGTTAGTTGTTTACTTATAATCCCTGAAGACAAGTTTCACGTCAACAAAGGTTCTACGCTGAAGTCGAAGATCAAGCTCAAGAACCAGCGACAAGTCTACTAATGAATTGATGCGGATCATCGAAGACTCAGATTTGTCCACTCAACGTGAAGTATCAAGTACAAGACTTCAGCTATCGCTGAACTTTATCATTCGCTGAATAGTAAATGATAATCGCTGAATCAACGAAAGCTGATCATGAAGTCCTCCGTACAAAGTACTTTTGTCTTAACCTCCCTTGCACGCCACCGTACGAAATGTCAGAAAAGAACCTCCGAAAATCTGAGATCGTACAACCACTCTGATACTACACTGTTCATTCATGCGGCTACTAAGGTTGTCAACAAAGGTCAATGACATGCAACCAATCTGCTGATGACACGTGTAAAGCGTATACTGAATTGCATTAAATGCATGCAGTATATAAAGAGATGAACTCATTTCATTTGAAGTAACTTGCTAACTCTGGACAAGTTCAAATCTCTCTCAAGATAGGATTTTATTAGTAATCTCCATATCTTTCTTAGTGCAAGAAACCTTAGTGTTCCAACTTGTTTAGATTTAGGTTTATCCTTAATCTTGTTTCCGCAACAAGCTGTAAATTGTTAATGATTTATCAATAAACAATTTAGAAAAGTAAAATAGCGTGTTTGTATTCAACCCCCCCTTCTACAAACTTGTATAGGCCTTTCGGGACCAACAAGTGGTATCAGAGCGGATTTGTTTAAACTCATAAACAAGATCTAATCTAAGATATTTCTCTTCCTTGCTATTTTCTGAAAATGGCCTCCCACACAACAACAAATTATATAGACAATGGTTCTCTTGCAAAACCCCCTAGATTTTCCAGAGACAACTTCAACTTATGGAAAAATAGGATGATGCTCTTCCTAGAAGGTGTAGACCCTACTATGACCTACTATCTTGAAAACGACCCACACATCCCTGTAACTATTGATCCTTTAGTTCCAGCCACTGCAACTCGGCTGAAAGGCTGATTCCAAAGGAAATACACATGTGGACCGATGAAGACAAGAAGAAAGTGGCTATAGATACAAAAGCCAGATCCATACTATCCATGGCCCTTCCTGACGAAGTCTACCATTCCGTCATGAACCTGAAATCCTCAAAAGCCATGTGGGACCCAATATGTGTTCAGTATGAAGGAACGTCTGAAGTCCAGGATTCAAGAAAGATCAACCTGGTAAGACAATACGAAAGCTTCATTTCTGGTAAGAATGAAACTCTCTCTGAAGTTCATCAACGTTTTAATTGCTTAATTATAGATCTTAAAACGGTTGGTAAGGAATATTCTAACTTTGAAGTGCTGACAAAGTTTTTAGAATGTTTACCTGAAAGCTGGGACAATTATTCCATGTGTCTCAAGCTGTCAAAAGATCTAAGATCAATGACACTCGCTACCTTATATGGCACATTGCTGAATCATGAGCAATCTAGCCATCTTAAGAAGAATCTTGTAAAAGATTCCAAAAGCACCCCTATTGCTTTAATCTCAGAGGAACCTTCTACTCAGCGACCCGTGGTCACTATCACTGAGTTAGAAAGTAACTCTGAAAGGTCATCAGATTCTGATTCTTCAGATGATGATGAATCCTTGGCTATCCTAACTAAAAAGTTCAGGAGATTCGCCAAGAAGAAAATGTTTAGAAAGAACAAAACTCTTTCTATAGCTGACAAGCCTAAGTCATCAGCTTTTGTTGATAAGGCTACTGCTACTTGTTTCAACTGCGAAAAGACAGGTCATTTCGCTAACGAGTGCAGGTCAAAGAAAATCATGAGACCTTCAGCTTTTACAAAGAAATCATTTGTTCCAAGGAATAAAGATGACAAATACTCAAAGCTGAAGGAAAAGTATGCAAAGCTGAAAAGCTTTAAGAAGAAAGGAAAAGGCCTGATGGCTGACTATGATTGGGCCGCTTCTGATGAAGAAGCCTCATCATCTGATTCTGAAGATGATGAAGCAAATCAATGTCTCATGGCCAAGATTGAAGAAGAGGAAGAAAGTTCAGACATTCCCTCCACTTCAACATCTGCCATTCAGGTATCACCTTCCTTCTTTACCAATATTGCAAATATTGATGAAGCTGATAGTCTCCGTAAAATCGAACTGCTGACTAGAAGTTTATACGAAGCCTTGAACGACAAAGCTGTGGTTGAAAACCAAAATCTTGATCTCGCTGAAAAGCTTAAAAACTGCCACCTTCAAATAGAAAAGCTTTCTAAATTTGAAGAAGATTTTAAAGATCAAGTCCATTTAAATCAGCTAGTCAAAATCGAACGAGCGGAAGCTATCGCTGCATTAAAAGCTGAACAAGCTACTGTTGAAGGATGGTGTAATTCTTCAACAAAGATCACTGAGATAATTAAGGCTCAGATTCCTCTGAGTGATAAACGTGGTCTGGGTTATAAATATGATACTCCAATACCAACCACTGAACGTTCAATGCTTAAATTTGGAACGTTCGTATCCTCAGTAGCTGACACTTCTTCATCTCAGTACTCCTCGTCGGTTACACCAATCCCTGAGGAAACTCCTACCTCCTCAAAAGGTAAGGAGAAAATGGTTTATTCAAAACCTACCTCTGTCTCTAAAGACAAAGGTAAATGAATTGTTATTTATCAAAATCCTCAGAAGGGTACCTTAGTACCTAAGCTGAATGCTTCCAAAGCCTTAGTGATTCATTCATCTGGTTCTAGAAATCAGACCTCTGGATCAGTTCAGCGACCTACTCCTAGACTCAGAGTAGATATCCTTGGTAAGAAATCTGAAGAACTGAATGTTCGTCCTATTTCAAAAACCAATAGTGTACTTGGTGCTGGCACTTCTAATTCCAAATTAAAAGCTCAGCACTCAAGTGGTCCTAGAACTAATTTTAGTTATAGGAAATGTTATCACTGTGGACTTACCGATCATATTGCAAGTAAGTGTCCCACAGCCACCAAAGCTGATAAGATAGCTAAGGTGAAGATAGAACCCAAGAAGACCAAACCAGTTGCAATTCAGGTCAAGGTGACTCCTACCGCTGAGGTCAAGAAATTGACCAAAGTGAAGAAAGACAAAGCTGAATCTTCAAATGCTGCGAAGACTGCTGAACCCATTCCAACTACTTCCACTGACAAACGCGTATACATGGTGAAGTGGGTACCCAAGCAAAACTAATCTTCCTTTGTATTGCAGGTTAAGAAGGGTATCTGGTATCTCGATAGCGGATGCTCTAGACACATGACTGGAAAGAAAAACCTGCTCGCTGATTACAAGAAAAACCTCTGTGACTTTCGGTGGAAATGGAAAAGGACATACCCGAGGGTATGGTGTACTCTCAAATGGTACAACATCCTTCAGAAGAGTCGCATATGTTGAAGGGCTGAAGCATAATCTTCTAAGCATCAGTCAGCTTTGCGACATGGATAACAAAGTGATTTTCACTAAGGAATCCTGCTTTGTCTCTGACAAAAAGGAGAAGATAGCTCTCAGCGGTTATCGTTTGGAAAATGTTTACGTTATAAACATGGACTCAACAACCACTGAGAACTCCTGTTTCTTCTCAAAAGCATCTTCTGATGTTAACTGGCTATGGCACAAAAGGCTCTCACATCTCAACTTCAAGACACTGAATACTCTTTCATCCAAAGAGTTAGTCACTGGTCTACCTCAACATTCATACGCCAAAGAGTCCTTATGTTCAACGTGTGAAAAAGGGAAGCAGACCAAGGCAAGCTTTAAGTCAAAGCAAGTTTCCTCAGTGTCATCTCCTCTACAACTACTCCATATGGATTTGTTTGGCCCCGTTAACAAACAATCCATCGCTGGAAAGAAATATACGCTGGTCATAGTTGATGAATTCTCTCGTTACACATGGGTAATGTTTCTCCGTTCTAAGAGTGACACCCCTGAAGAACTCATCACCTTTGTTCGGAAGATGGAAACTCTGAACAATATGACTGTTCGCTCAATAAGGAGTGATCATGGAACTGAATTCAAAAACAGTTCTCTTGATTCCTTCCTTGAGAGCAAGGGTATTTCTCACAACCTTTCGCCAGTGAGAACACCACAACAAAACGGAGTCGCTGAAAGAAGAAATAGAACAATTATTGAAGATGCACGTTCAATGCTCAGCGATTCTCACCTGCCTACTCAGTTTTGGGCAGAAGCTGTCAACACTGCTTGTTTTACGCAAAACAGGTCGCTGATAGTTAAAAGATTCAAAAAGACAGCCTATGAACTCTTTCATGGGAGAAAGCCTTCAATCAGCTTTCTTCACATCTTTGGATGTCAGTGTTTCATACTGAACAACAGAGATGCCCTTGGAAAGTTTGATCCTAAGGCTGATGATGGAATCTTTCTTGGATACTCCTCAGTTTCCAAAGCCTTCAGAGTCTTCAACCGAAGAAGACAAACTGTAGAAGAAACTATTCACGTCACGTTTGACGAATCCCGTTCAGCGAACTCTAAACCGAACGCTGATACAGAAGAACTGAATCAATGGATGTTTTCTCATCTTGGTGATTCAGAAGATGTTCCCACTCCTCATGCTCACACAGTAGAAAATGGTGGTCCTTCTATCATTCCAAATATGCAAAATAGTGAAGCTGAAACATCTTGGGTCTCAGCTGTTCCTATAAACACTATACCTGCAGTTGATCCAAATGTCTCAGAAATTCCATCTATTTCTCCGCAATCAGTGAATGAAGTGGCAAACGCAAACATTCCTCTCTTAGCTGATAATCCAGAAGTAGCTGAAGCCTCATCTTCAGTTTCTCCAGTTCAGACTGAGTCAGCGACGCATGCTCCGGCTCAGCGATGGACTGTAAATCACCCAATCGATCAAATTCTTGGTGATCCCAACGCTGGTATTCAGACTCGTAGAAGTGCAGGTAATATTTGTTTATTTGTTAACTTTATTTCTCTAACTGAACCAAAGAAAATAGATGATGCCCTCAGAGATCCAAACTGGGTCAGCGCTATGCAAGAAGAGCTGACTGAATTCGAAAGAAACAAAGTTTGGAAACTTGTCCGTAGACCAACTGACAAAACGGTGATAGGCACTAAATGGGTCTATCGAAACAAGTTGGACGAACATGGTACTGTAACTCGCAACAAAGCTCGTCTTGTTGCTCAGGGATACAGACAAGAGGAAGGCATAGATTATGACGAAACTTTTGCTCCAGTAGCAAGACTTGAATCTATTCGTCTTTTCTTAGCATATGCTGTACACAAAAACTTCACTGTACATCAGATGGATGTTAAGTCAGCGTTTCTAAATGGAAAGCTGAATGAAGAAGTATATGTGGAACAACCTCCAGGATTCTCAGATCCTAAGCGTCCAGGTTATGTTTATAAACTGGACAAGGCACTTTATGGCTTAAAGCAAGCTCCACGTGCATGGTATGATACTCTCTCTACTTATCTCCATATTGAAAAATTTGAGCGAGGTAAGATTGACAAAACTTTGTTTTTTAGAAAAGTAAAAGGTCATATCATTTTAGTTCAAATATATGTTGATGACATTATATTTGGTTCTACTAACCTTGAGCTTTGTACTCGTTTCGCTGATAGAATGAAAGATGAGTATAAAATGAGTATGATGGGTGAACTAACATATTTCATTGGTCTTCAGATTAAGAAAACTGAAAAAGGAACTTTTATAAATCAGGGAAAGTATGTTAAAGATATGCTGAAGAAATTCGACTTAACTGAAAGTTCAGCTATGAAAACCCCTATGGCACCACCGCTGATACTTGATAAGGACACAAAGGGTGTTCCTGTCAATGTCACGCTGTACCGTGGGATGATCGGCTCACTATTGTATCTTACAGCTAGCCGACCCGATATTATGTTTGCAACATGTCTGTGTGCACGATATCAAGCTGAACCTAAGATATCCCATATGAAAGCTGTAAAGCGAATCTTTC
Organism: Saussurea involucrata; assembly: GCA_033807775.1. Classification (NCBI taxonomy): domain Eukaryota; kingdom Viridiplantae; phylum Streptophyta; class Magnoliopsida; order Asterales; family Asteraceae; genus Saussurea; species Saussurea involucrata. The sequence continues at coordinate 34,161,933 of CM066316.1, forward strand.
GATATCTTAAGGGTACATCGAATCTAGGTCTTTGGTATCCCAAAGACTCAGGATTCGATCTAACCGCCTATTCAGACAGTGATTTTGCAGGTTGCAAAATGGATAGGAAAAGCACCACAGGAGGATGTCAGCTCCTGGGTGGAAAGCTGGTAAGTTGGACAAGTAAGAAGCAAAACTCAGTGTCCACTTCCACAGCTGAAGCTGAGTATGTAGCCGCTGGAAGCTGCTGTTCTCAAGTCTTGTGGATGAGAAATCAGCTACTAGACTATGATCTTCAGCTCTCCAAAATTCCAATCTATTGCGACAGCACAAGTGCCATCGCTATAGCAAACAATCCAGTCCTACACTCAAAGACAAAACACATAGAAATCAGATATCATTTTATCAGAGATCATGTGATGAATGGTGATATAGAACTTCATTTTATCCCAACTGATTATCAGTTAGCTGATTTGTTTACCAAACCTCTTGATGAGACAAGATTCAACTTTCTCATCAGCGAGCTTGGAATGCTGAACTTTGAAGGATAAAATCTTCAGCGGTTCACATTTATCAGCGATACGTTTATACATTCTTGTATAGGCTTCGGGATAAAATCAACTTTTATAATCCATTTCATCATCTTCTCTCTGAATAAACTTGGTTAAACTGATATCCAGGTATGTTTTCTCTCTCTGACAATCGCATGTAAATGCAAGATTTCAAAATAAATTGCATCGCTGAATATCTCTTCCTTAACAGCGATATTTTGAAAATTCCTTAAACCTTCACTGATATTTCTATTCAGTGCTTCATGTTTTTCAAAAGAGTCCCTGAGTTTTTCAAAACCTCAGAGACATCCTAAAAGAATGTGAAAGGACAGTTGTGACGTCATTGCAACGGATAACACTCCGCACGATTTCTTTCTGACACACGTTTGCACGTTTTGTTCAAACTTCCAATCAAATGCAAACACGTGTCCGTGTCATGATGAAAACCTTTTCCCGCTCAAGGTTTTCTCTCTCTAAAAATCCCTATATAAACAACTCTTGGTTTATATTTGTCTTTTACGCGAACAATCTTTCTCCGCAAGAAAAGAATTCTTTGTTGCATTTGTGCTCTCAAAAACCTCAAGAACTGTTCATCATCTTCTTCATCAAAACTTCAAGGTTAATATGTTCTTATTTTTTATCAAATGCGTATAACTTGTTTTCGATCTTCTCTTTGTTTTAACAAGATCAAACAAAAGAACTTTTTTTAAAATAAAATCATTTCTTTCATGGTTTTATGAACACAACCATTTCATGGTTGTTCTTCAAGTTTTAAATCTAAATCTTAAACTTGTTCTTCATTCGTATCCATTTTTCTTTTAGAAACTGGAATACAAGATTTTATGGGTTTTACTTTTCTTTTAAAAAAAAAAAAACCCTAATCTTCATTAAGACATTTTTTGTCTGAATGAAATGGACAAGATTCGAAAAATCTTAACGGAAATTTCTTTCCACATTAAGATAATTCTTATCTGTTAACATCTTTGGTTGAACTGATAATACAGTGATATGGCATCTTCAAAGCTGAATGTTACCGCTGAATCCATCTCCACTGACTCTGAGGAAATGGAAATCTTCAAAGCCCCCCAGGTGAAGTTCGAGCTGGATCAACTCGATTGGACTAAGGCCAACAACCTCTCAGCTCTTCTCGAGTTTCCTCCTCAGAAGCAAGTATCACATCTGGACGATGCTGTAGGTTTTCTGAAGAACAGCCCCATCTACACAGCCCTGACCATAACACCTCCTGCCAGTCAGCGGCTCTTATCCCAGTTCTGGTACTCTGCCAGACACACTGAGCTACCTTCTGCCAAAGATCCATTCAAAACCATAGACTGCATACTCAGCGATACTGAGTATGGCACCATCAAGATCACACCCGCAATTATCCGCAAAGCCCTAAACTTCCCAAATGCCTCCAAAGAAAAACCCTTCATTCCATTCCCTGACCACAAAAAGCATGCTGACAGAGAAGCAATCATTGCTTTCCTTGACGCAATGGGTTATATCTGGGATATTGGAAGGGACAAGAAGCCTGAGAAGAAACTGACGCTGATAAAGAAATCCAAAATGCCCAGCGAGATGAATTTCATCTTCGCTCACCTGATCAGCTGCATGACAGCGAAATCCGGATCTTCTGATCAAGCCGCCCAACCTCAGCAGTCCATGGGATACGCACTGCTGAAAGGTCTAAATATTGACTGGGCCTCCATTATTTATGAAGACCTGATTCAACGTGTCGATTCTGCCGCTGACAGACCAGCATGGGTTCCTTACCCACGATTCATCAGCGCCATCTTTCAATATGGCCTGAAGGACAGCTATCCTGAAGAGGGTGATCTGAAACTTTCTCAGATTGGCCCTAAGGTTCTCGACTTCAAGCCTGTCGCCAATGAGGTACGTCTCTCTACTCTTCTCTCTCTTCTAAATTCTCCGCTTTCTGTGGCTCCTTCAGCGACAATACCAATCGCTGATACCCCGGCCACAACATCATCTCCTTATAAGAAAAGGAAACCCTCACACACCCAACTTGATTCCAAAAGGATCAAGAAAACCAAGGAGCAACCCCAGCAATTCCATGCTGAAGACTCCTCAGCTCGTTCTGAAGAGCTGAAGGAAAGTTCTGTGGTACGCTCTGCCACACCCGTGCAAGCCATCCCTCCAATCCAGACTTCAGCGTCTCCAAACGCCGAGGTTAGAAACTTGGAAACTACCCAACCTCCCTCAGTCTCTCAAAAGACTGATGAAGTGATTGTCAGCGATTCCAACGCTGAACTCAGAACCCGAACCCCAATCTTAACCTTCGCTTCTCCCTCCACTCACTTGGACACTCCTCCAGCAAACACTGGAGATGCCATCATTCCAGAAGCCGCCGCTGATGCTTCTCAACAAATGATGAAGAAAGGACCTGCAGAGTTCACCATACCTCACCGTACTTTCGAAGAGGATATGGAACACTATTCAGGAACTTGCAACTTCGACGAGTTCATCAATCCTCCTGCAGGTACTAATCCCACCTTAAACACTGTAACTAAACCTGAAACTTCTGAGCTTTCCTTTGTTCACAAGTACTTATATGTTACAGGTCCTAATTTGGGAGACATCAACGCCTCGCTGAAGTCCGTGGAAACAAAGCTGTCCAGTCTCACCACCACACTCTCCAACAACTCAACAGCTGTAACAAACGCTGGTGGAGAAGAAAGCTTCCACTGAAGACATCAAGAGTCTTGATAAGACGCTCAGCGATTTTGCCAAGGTGCTCTGTGACATCTACACTGACTACACAAGCCTCAAAACATCAGTTTCGACCATGTCCAACGAAGTAACAACGTTGAAGACATCGGTTGAAAAACTCGAGGGTGATATGTCAGAGGTCAAGACTGACTTAGGCTCTGTAAAGACCGACGTTAGCTCTATGAAGACGATGATCGAGACACTGGTAAACAAGGAAAATAGTCCAGCTCCTGCTCCTGCCCCTGTCCCTATTCTGGAATCTTTCACAGAGGAGGATCGCACAGAGCTGAGGAAAATCACGCCTGCTATCTCTGGCCTAGAAGACAGAATAGCAAAGCTTGAAGGTTGTGTGAAAATCTCTGGCCCAGAAGACAGAGATAACACCAATGCTGAGTCTGCCCATTCCTCCCCCAGTCATAATGAAAAAGAGGGGGAGAAGAGCGCTGAACATTCCAAGGAGAAAAGCGCTGAAGATCTGAACAACAAAAGCGCTGAAGACCTTTCCCATGATGAAACTATCAGGGGAGAGAGGAATGAAGATCTGACCACTGGACCTCAGGGAGATGAAAACCCTGAGGGAACCGAGAAGCTCGCCTCTGTATCTGAGGGGGAGAAACTCGAAGAAGATGCTGAGAATTCCGAAGCAGAAGAAGATGAAGATATCGACATCCCTGACGACAAACCATCCTTCTCTCCAAGAAAGGATGATGATGATGATGATGAAGATGACGATGATTTCTTTATCGTCAAACCTGCCCCAAGGATCAAAGCTCTTAAAGGAATCTCAATAAAAGAACCATCAGGGGAGAAGACAAAGACAAAGCCCTCAGCCTCTGGCGCTGAGAAAAGCAAAGACAAAGGCCTCGCTGAAGATGAAAATCTAGCGATTCTCTTTGAAAAGCCGGTTTGTCAGGTAAACTAAAACTTTACTTTTTCCTTCCCTGAACTTCTCAACAGCTCACTAAGTTCTCCAAACCTATATACACATCCACATTATTTTTCTATCTTCTCTACCCAAGTTCTTCTACCCAATTCTTATCTGTAAGATCGCTGCTTTTCAGCTAGTCCTCTCCCCTGTTTGAGGATGTCGCTGAAGGTTCTACTGTTGCGATTTCACAAATAAAGCCAGCTGCTGCTGATGAAATAATCCCAGTCTTGGACTTGATCTCTGAGACTGATGAACCAGAAGAACAACCTCTCTCGCGCAATAAGAGACCTTCCTCAGTTCCTCAAAAGCTGAGTGAAGAGGATCAAAAGAGAAGAGAAGAAATAATAAAGCGATTCGAGGATCAGCGAATCATTCTAAGGCCTGATCAACTGCCTTCAGTTCCTCCTAAGTTCAGAATTTCAAAAGCTGAATATCAGGACCACCTTAGAGCTGAACGCCTCATTGCTGAAAGAAAGGAAGCTGAAGAGAAAGACAGAGAATACGCCATCAAGCTCACTCAAGAATCTGTCAAAGACCCCAAGCTGAAGCGTGTTCGCATTCAAATCCAACGAAAGCAGTGGGAAGAAGCCCAGAAGATCGTGGAAAAGAAAACTGAAGTTTCTCAGACCACCTTGATCTGGTGTAAAGAGAAAATTCACTTCAGATATCGTCCAACGAAGATCAACAAGGTATTCATCTCTGGAAGAACATCTATCGGAGTACCTATTGTTGACATCAAACTGTTCAGAGAAGATGGCACATCTGAAACCTTTCGTGCTGACACTGTAAAAAGGTAGGGTCTCTCTGAATGGCTGGAGATGAGGTTAGCTATCCAACCATCACAATCAAAGTACAAGAATCATTTCGAAAAGCTGATAAACAGACAGATCGACTTGATATCTTCCTGTGTGGATATTCCTCCTGTTCCTGATCTAAAGCCGAAAAGAAAAAGAGGTTCTCCAAGGAAGAAACGTCAAGATTCAAATTCAGGACCTGTCATACGAAATGAAACTGGAATTGGTTTCTCTCGCACTGAAGTACTTGGTCCTGATCCTGATCTATCTGCCCTTGACATCTCTCTGCCACCATGTGAACTTTTCGTCCCTGGTAAAGTCATCAGTAATCCTTATGGAATATTCTTTCTTGACTACGACGGACGAAAATGCTTTCAACGGATCGCTGAGCTCCCAATCACTCCAATCGAACAGCTCAGAGATCTTATCTACTGGTGTGACTTCAGAAAGGACATTCAGGCACGACACCTAAAACATTTGATCTTTCAAGAAGCGCTGAATAAAAGAAAACAAGGTGTAACGGTTCCTGACTGGATGATTCCCACTGAAAAGACGACCCTTGATGAACTTCTCATTAAGGAAGAACCTTTTGAAAACTGATATAATCTCCTTTTTCTCTATTGTATCAGTTATCCTTCTGTACTTGTAATTTATTTCGCTTGTACTTGTAATCTTTCTGTTCTTCATTGTAACCTGATTCAAAGATTTAAAGAAAGATTTCAGCGAATGTACTTTACTCCATCAGTACTGAAAAGATCCCAGAAAACAGTAAAAGGGACAAATATTTTATGAGTTCTTTTTATCCTTATGTTTTCATTAAATAGCAATTTTCTTTGTTGCTATGTCATAATCAAATAGGGGGAGATTGTTGATCCAAACCCTCAGTGATTTGATAATGACCCTCTCTTAAATACTTAGTGAAAATTGTATGTAAACAATATGTATCAGAGTTTCACTATCGCTGATAAGTACTAAGATCTTACAGTACCGCTGATAGGAACTCTCGCTCTTTAAATTAAACATTCAGCGAACACTGTTCACCATAATGCGCTGAGTCTGTTCAGTCCTTATGGTGATCACTGATAAGTTAGTTGTTTACTTATAATCCCTGAAGACAAGTTTCACGTCAACAAAGGTTCTACGCTGAAGTCGAAGATCAAGCTCAAGAACCAGCGACAAGTCTACTAATGAACTGATGCGGATCAGCGAAGACTCATATTTGTCCACTCAACGTGAAGTATCAAGTACAAGACTTCAGCTATCGCTGAACTTTATCATTCGCTGAATAGTAAATGATAATCGCTGAATCAACGAAAGCTGATCATGAAGTCCTCCGTACAAAGTACTTTTGTCTTAACCTCCCTTGCACGTCACCGTACGAAATGTCAGAAAAGAACCTCCGAAAATCTGAGATCGTACAACCACTCTGATACTACACTGTTCATTCATGCGGCTACTAAGGTTGTCAACAAAGGTCAATGACATGCAACCAATCCGCTGATGACACGTGTAAAGCGTATACTGAATTGGATTAAATGCATGCAGTATATAAAGAGATGAACTCACTTCATTTGAAGTAACTTGCTAACTCTGGACAAGTTCAAATCTCTCTCAAGATAGGATTTTATTAGTAATCTCCATATCTTTCTTAGTGCAAGAAACCTTAGTGTTCCAACTTGTTTAGATTTAGGTTTATCCTTAATCTTGTTTCCGCAACAAGCTGTAAATTGTTAATGATTTATCAATAAACAATTTAGAAAAGTAAAATAGCGTGTTTGTATTCAACCCCCCCCCCCCCTTCTACAAACTTGTATAGGCCTTTCGGGACCAACACTTAGGCTGATTTGCTTCTGTTTCTTTGGGTGGGGTTGCTTCTGTTGGTTTGGTTTTGGGTGATTCTGCCTCTGTTGGTTTAGATAGTGGTTGGTTTGGTGATGGGGGTTTGGTTGGTGTGGGTTCTGCTATTGGATCTTCTGCTGAGGTTTCTTCTACTACTCTGGTTTTCAGAATGTTGAGCATTGCAGCTGTTGTAGTGTGCTGTTTCTTTGAAGCTCGAAACTTGTCTCTATGTAGTTGTTTCATCTGAAGTTGTTGCACGATCTCTTCTATTGTGGGTTTGGGTTTACTCAGGTATTTGCGTGGTTTCTGAGTTATGGTTTTTGATCGGGGTTTTGATTTGGGTTGATCTTCTTTGGGTGTAGGGGATGGAAGCTTGGTTTCTTCAGGGATTGGTTTTGGTGTTGGTGAAGGTAAGTCTTCTTCGGATGATGATGATAGAATCTGGATTTGCTCGGCTGTTGGTTTGGGTGTGGGTGAAGGCAAATCTTCTGTGGGTATTTTTGTTTTCACAGAGGTGGGTATTGCCTTTGTGGTCTTCTGCTGTTGGGATTGGCTGGAAGATTGTGTGGGTACCTATGCCAGAGGTTTGATGGCTAGTGGTTTGGGTAGTATGGCTTTGCCTTCTCTGCTCTGCTTCTCCCCCTTAGGATGATCTGATGGCCCATCTGAATCGCTATCAGAGTCATCCTGTCTTCTGGCAGATTTTCCCTCTGCTTGGCATGACGAAGATTTCTTCTTTGGCTGGCTTGCTCCTGCAGCGAGCATTTTCACGCAGAGGTCATCGCAGATTCCAAGCAGGTATGCAACCTCTACTTCTGAATTAAACCACAGCTTACCCACGCTGTTCTGGAACTCCTTCACGTAATTAGCGTTTGTAGTGGTGAAGGCCTTGATAAAATCAGTCATTTCATTGAGGATACCCTGACCTAGATCAGTGAGCTCCAGTGAGCTGAGCTCTGGTCATGTAGTCGGAAGGTTTCAAGGCTTGAGTTTGCGCTGTGGTCTGCTCTTGAACCTTTTCTAAGGCCTTGCGCAGATCTTCTGTGGTTATGGCCGGGGTTGTAGGGGTCTGAGTAGTCAGAGATTTGGCCACTTTTCGTGCCTTCTTCGGATGTTTTGCCAGATGGGCAATAGATGTTTCCATTACAGAGGTAGAAGTTGTTTCTTGTGCAGAGGTTTGTGGCACAGAGGTCTCTAGAGCTTTCTTCAGCAGTGCGTTTATATCCCTCACCTTTGTTGAAAGGGTTTCAACTTTGGTGGTTAGGTCATTTAGAGCCTTATGCGTGGATTCTGCAAGAGCTTTGACAGAGCTTTGCAACTCTGTCAGAGATGAGGTCACAGAGGTCACAAAGGTTTGGAACTCATCCTTTGCAACATATGAACCTGGGGTAACCTTTGGGGGAACACATTCATCCCAGAGTGAGTCACTGTTCCTGGGACGCCTACGTTCATTCCTGTTTTAATGTTGAGAATGGTAGGACTTCCTCCTGATCCTCGAGCAGAGGCTTTTAAGGCCTCAAACTCTACAGAAGTTCTGTCAAGGACCTTGTTCCGAGCCACTCCAGAGGTGGGGACAGAAGTATCCTTGAGTTGACTAAGGGACTTGTCTAGAGTCCCTTTGTCGTTGTGCACTCTACGCTCCTCTGAAGAGCGATTTGTTTCTAATCGTTCATGTGTGCCAGAGGAAACAAATTCCTCTGTTGGGATTTTAGATCTGATCTGGGACAAGTGATCAGGAATAAAAAGAGTGTCCTTTGGAGAGGACACCTTATGAGGGGATTTCCCAGTGTGCAGGTGCAGAGGAGGAAAACGGTTCCTCTGCCCGGTTGGATGGGGATGAGATCGAGCTGTGCTACTTTTGTTCAATAACTCTTTCGGCCACTAGACTGGCAGTGTTAGAAATGTGGGTTGCACTGGGAGGGGGGGATGGTTGTGTTCCTCTACTTTCTTCGCCATCTTTTCTGCTTTCCTCTTCTGTGAGGCATCCTAGAACTATAGGAGTTTATACCTTAGATTCTATCTCTACCCAGCTGTCTTCTGCATCCATCGTCTCCTCTGTGTGCTCAAGCTCTGGGTCGTAGCTTGGTGGAGAGGCATAGAGGTCTGAATTCATTGGACCCTCTGGAGTTTCAGCTTGATTACCCGTGGGGGTTCTGTCGTTTGCTTCCAAATTAGAATCGACGTCTGCCACTGTGCAGGTCATTTTGGCCGTGTCTGTGTTGAACTCTGGGATGGCTTCTTCGTTCCATCCAGAGGTGTCCAAGGTATTGACTATATCTTCCCGTTCTAGGAAAGCAGCGAAGTCATTTTGCTCTGTGGTTTGGATATGAGTGGGGGATCGCAAAGGTTGTTCAGTATTGCTTCTGCTGCTTCCTCTGCGATGTTCTGCAGAGGGGATCTGGGCTTCTTGGTTTTCTTTTGCTTCTTGGGTTTGGGGGCTCATTCCTCAGAGGTTTTAGTCTTTCTCTTTTTCTTTTTCTTTTTCTTTTCCTTATGAGGAGAGGGTGCAGAGGAGGCTATCACAGTTGCCTCTTTTGGGGGTTGTTGGGTTTGTTCAGCGCTGGCAGAAGTTCCCTCTTTTGTTGCCTTTGTTTTTAGAGCCTTCTTTGGTTTTGAGGGTTGCTCTGTGGTTCTTGGTGGGGCTGTAGAAGTCTCTGCACCGGACCTAGCTCTTGTACGCCTTACCCTCTCCATCTTCTGTCTGTGCTTCTCCATAGCCATAGCCCAATCTTCCTCACTAAGTCTCTCAACTACCTCTGTTCCTATGGGGGCTCCTAGACGTGGGGGGGGGGGGGGGGGGTCATAGGGCTTGGTTGAGGAGTCCTATGTTCACGTATATACTCTCTCTTAAGGACTACATCTGAAGCATATGTGAGCATCTTCTTCGACAGGGGTCTGTAGAACCTGTAGCCATCAGCATGTTTGGTCGGGACGTTCTTTACCATTGGATAGGTCTTCACCACGTCACCTTCCATTGGCCATTTTTCGACTATCAGAAGAGGTTCTAGCAGAACTCCGATTGTTCGTTGAAATTGCAGAGCTGGAACTTGACCCTTGTTGTCCTTTACCCTCTGTGTGGATTGTCTATGTTCGATGGTTGCGACTAGTTCCTGCATCATCAGAGCGGCATAGTCAAGGGGTAAGTCACAGTATATTCCATACATGATCGAGAGTATTTGATGGGAGCCCTGGTCTGGGCTTCCCACTTTGCCAGTGAGGCATCTGTTAAGTATTAGGGGTGAGCATCGGTCGGGTCGGGCCGAAAACCCCCCAACCCGATCGGGTTTCGGGTGGACAAAACAGGCCCCGAAACCCGTCCTAAGTAAAGTTCGGGTTTCGAACTTCGGGTCTAATCGGGTTTCGGGTTCATCGGGTTTCGGACTTAGACCTAAGCATAAAGTTCTGTTTGTTGAAAAATCCGTATAAAATCACTCATTGGTCTGATTGAGGTGTATAATATATCGATGGAAATCTCTTTGTGTCTAGAACAACTTTCTAGTTTACAACGAGATCTAATTGTGACTTTAAGGGGCTCGAAATAGTGTATTTCCAAAACTGGTCATGTTAAAACGGGTTTTGCGCACTGTTTTTGTAAAATTCATATAAAATTGGTCATTGATCCAAATAATGTGCATTTTATGCGATTAGATTTCTAAGAGATACCAGTACGTTTTTAATTTAGATGTCAAATCTTAATTTGTTCTCTAAGTATGAGTAAATCGTCAAAACTTTTGAAGGACAGAAGCTGTTGTAACTTTTCAAAGTTCGGGTTTCGGACGGGTTCGGGTTTGGAAAACCCAAACCCAAACCAAACCGTAAGTGAGGTTCGGGTTGATTGGGTTCGAGTAATTCGGGTGTCGGGTTGTCGGGTTTAGTGTTTTTGGGTTAGTTCGGGTTTCGGGTCGGTCGGGTTCTTCGGGTCGGTCGGGTTTTGCTCACCCCTATTAAGTATGGAGAAGAGGGTGTTTCACAGAGGAGGAAACCTATTTCTTCTGAAGTCATTACGCTTGGCAAGGGGAGTGTTATATCCCAACATCTCTGCGAAGGCACAGAGGTCAGCGTCAGAGGGTTCTTCCACATACCTCTTGATTCACAGCATACCTCTAGTGGGGAGTTCGAATTCTATGGAGAGCATTGTTCTGTTAAAGCCGATGTTGAGGTTCTGAGTGTTGTCAGGTTTGGAGAGATAGCCGTTAACTTGTTTGGTTTCAGAAACGTAGTAACAGCTCTGCCAGAACTGGTTCAGGTATCTGGCAGGTACCCTTTTGACGTTCTTGGTTAAAAGAGTTCTTAAGGGATGGTTTTCCAGGATATTCATCAAAACGACTTGTTCTTCCCCAAAAGCAGATCTGGAAATCACCAAATAGTGGTTATTTGGCTTTAGGGGCAGTGATTTTTCAAACACATTATTTTCCAGGATGTTTTGCAGGTGTGAGGTCGGAGCAAACTGAACGGAGTTGCCACTATTGTCCTGTTCATCATCGTTTCTTGCTATTGAAGGATGCTGGGAGTGCTCAAAATGAGCAGGGGAGTTCACCGGAGTATTGGTAGTTGCCATTGAAGGATTCTTCAAAGAAATGAGTTGAAAAAGATGAGTTGCAGGTTCTTGCAAGGTTTCGCCGGAGAGAGATTCGTAAAAGATGAGGAAGAAGGGTAAATGGGGGTTTTATAGGGGGTTAATTTGGACAGAATTTGAAGCGGTAAATAGTGAAAAATGGATAAAATTTAGGGTCCGCACTTGAGTGCCCAGCTGGGTTCGACGTTTCAGAGACGTCGTGTGGCACGCACGACCAATGAAATCGTGCCACGTCAGAGGTGTCAGTGCACGATGAGACGTCGTGCGACGCCCATTAATGCTAGGCGCGTGGGAGTCTCTACACCCGGATGACTATTACTTTGAGAAATAACCCGAACCTCAGATCCCTTTTAAATGCACAAGTATCAGAATCGACAAAAGCTCTATGGTGGAATGAGCTCTGCGATCTGAAACCTTCTTCCAGTATCTTTGTACTTGCACCTTTACCAAAAACATTTGAAAAGACAAATGAAATGATCGATAGAGTTTCCGTACAAGATTTTCAGTTATAGAGGCTCGAAACTTACAGAGGCTCTGTTGAGCTCAACAGATGCTCTATGACTGAAAATTTCTCATTGCGGAAACCTCATAAAAGTTTTTGATCATTCAATGTTTTGACTGTTTTAAACTGTGTTTCTAGGACATATTTGGAAAGTGGTGTCCTAGAAAAATGTTTTGGAAAGGGGTTTTGTGCGATGAACTCACTCTTAGACTCTCCTTTGTTCGGTATAGTCTGCGACTTCTGTTGATTTGTTCGACCAACAATCTTCATTGGCTCCCCCTTGAATGATTAACCTCTGTAGATCATTTTAAGGTCTCCTTCTGCTCCCCCTTGACCTATGCTTGAATCAAATATGATAAGTATAACATAGAGTATAGGTCAAACTCATCAGAGGTTCTGTGAGGATAGACAGAGGCTATGAGCTATTCCACAGAAGCTCTGTTGGGTATTGAACTTTTAAAGGTAAATAATTCACATACTGAAAGATTGAAATATATACATATGTACAGGAGGATTTAGTCTCACTTATAGAGGGATCATCTCATGTTTAGCATTCCTAACTTACCCACCTAAAATAGGAATCTTTTCTCATCAAGTGCTTTGGTGAATAAGTCCGCAAGCTGATATTCTGTAGACACAAAGTACATCTCTATTGTGCCTTGTTCAACATGATGCTTCAAAAAGTGGTACCGGATATCTATGTGCTTTGTGTTAGAGTGCTGCACAGGATTGGCAGAGATCACAATGGCACTTTTGGAGTCACCGAGGATGGGTATCTTTTGGATGTCTAGACCATAGTCTTTTAGCTGAGTTCTCATCCACAGAACATGAGAGCAACAGCTGGCAGCAACAACATATTTTGCTTCTGCTGTGGATGTTGACACGCAATTCTGCTTCTTAGAGGTCCAGCTTACTAATTTACCACCCAGGATTAGACAACTCCCAGAGGTACTCTTCCTGTCCAGCTTGCATCCTCCGTAATCTAAATCTGTATACGCCATAAGATCAAAGCCAGAGTTCTTTGGATACCAGAGGCCAAGATTCTTGGTCTCTTTTGAGGTATCTAAAGATTCTCTTGACAGCTGTTGGAACCCAGATACACTTAATCAAGATTAACAGTCTATTAGTTGAGTTTAGAGTTTGATGCGGAAGCGTATTAAACTAACAGATATGTTTGATAGATATTAGAACGCACACATATAAAGAAAACAGTAAAGAATGAAAAGGATTTCTTGAACAGTTACTGTTATTCAATATATAATAACAACACGAAGAACAGATTAAGAACTGTTGGTGTGTGTGAGAATATAACACTCAGATATTTGACAATAAAGCTTGAGAGTATTAGTGATTCCTTGTGTAATCGTCCTTGGGAAGATCTCAACATGAGACTTCCTTTTATACTACTCTTAGAAGACTATGAAGTAGGTCACTGTTCCTTTTACGGCATGAATAGTGAACTGGATGGTGTGAACAGTTGTTTGAGCCATGCGCATTTAATGGAGCAGATGTACTATTGGTAAATGCATTAAATGGCGCAGACGTCTATTATGTACTAAGCCCTATTGAATCCATTCAGAGTTTGACACGTGTTGAAGTTGGACAGGGCAAGTTGCGATGCAAGTTGATGAACATGTCTTGGAACAGTAGCAAGATATTATAAATATCTTCAAGTCTCAGTGAGGACCACAGAGGCTCTGTAATGAGTTACAGAGGTTCTGCGGTCTGGTCATCTGTGGAGCAGTCTTCGCCGGATTCTGAGTCTTTGGTCTTCTTTGTGCGTATGACAGAGCTTCTGTAGGAAGCCTCTGCTGCTTCTGTAGCTTCTTGACCTTGATTTCTCGGTAATGTCGGCAGAGCCTCTGTAAGAGGCTTTCTTCACTTAGCCTATTTTTCACTACTTCTAAATACTTATATGATTAGGAAGATTGAAGCTAACAATCTCCCCCTAAGTAGTGAAAAATAAAAAATTTGAACTTGAGTTAAGTTTGGCTAAGTTAGATAAGACAGAGGTTAAACAATACCTCAAAAATTTTTTCATTTAGAAATATGCCAGAGGCATTTTACATTTGAGTATAATGAAAGATAAACTTTAACGTTGTTTGCAGAGATTGGAGGTCTGAGAATCAGATTTTGGCATCTTTGAAATCGTTGTAGCTTCTGTTGTCTCTGCCGACTTTTCTGATCTCTTTGTAGAATCTGATGCAGAGTTCTCTTAGGCGGATTGTTGAGTCTATTTCTCTGATGAAAGTATCTGCATCATCTCTATCCGTTTTCTCTGTACCTCTGTATTTTACAAGGCTTGCTCTGAATTTGCTCAGAGTACTGGTTGCGTACTTCTGACAATCCATGAGTACAAAAAGTTTAACCTGGTGTTGTGGGTTTTGAAATACTAACCCAAATCTTGGTTCTCTGATGGTTGAGTTGGGCACAACGTCTGGTGGGCAGCGATCTTCTGGTGGTCGTAGATCTAGATGTTTGAGACAAGATCCTTTCCCAGCTGAAAATCTATCATGCTGTATAGCAGAAGCTTTTCCCTCATCGCTTTTCTCAACACTTGATAGGCTCTGGTATTAGGCTCTGTGTTGTAGTTGTCTTTTGTCCATTGCAGAAGGTCAGGTAGATCGTAAGGATTGATGTTTCTTAAGTCAGCATCAGCGAAGGTAGATTCTGAATTGTTCTCTCTTCTGACTTTGTAAAGATTGTACCTGACCCTTGGATAGGTTCTTGTGAAGGAGAATCTGCAGAAGATCACCTTTTTGATTTTGTGAATTGAGAAGACATTTGCTTTGGTTCTTGGCTTTGTTCTTGTGAAGATGTTCTCAAATTCTTCTCTGATCCTTGGATCTATCACATGATCTACTGGATGATTTGTCAGATAGGATTGTTTGTAGAGGTATTTGTATACCACTTCTTCCATCTCTTCATGTGTTGGACCAGGTCGTGGAATTTGTCTTCTGAGACTCTCCATCTGTTGAACAACTTCTGCAGCTCTACCAGTTAGAGGAATTTCTGACAGAGGCTTCAATCCATGTGCCCAGTCAACTTCTTCGGGTTTTGGGGTTTGAAAGGCGTCAAACGCACTCTTCATTAGTTTTTCTGTTGGCTTTGGCAATGTTTTCTTCTTCTTTGGCTCTTCTGTCAGTATCCCTTTGCCCTTATCTTTTTCTATTGTCGTGGCAGAACCTGTTGCTTCTGTGGGTTTTGAGGTTGGCATTTCTGTTGGTTTGATGGAGGTTGCCTCTGTGGATTTTGACGATTGTGATTTAGAGGACTTTTGTGGCGATGGTTCTGTTGGCTTGACTTGCTCTGTAACCTCTGTTGGAGGTTGTTTGATGACTTCTTCTGTGAGCTCAGTTTCTGTTGATGAAATATTGACATTAAATCTTCTTGCCATTTTGAAAGCTAAAGTGAACCTGTTCCTTTCTTCTTCTCTCTGTGCCATTCGATCACTCATTGTTGTGTGCATTCTTTTCAGAACATCAGAAGCAGAGGTCGTTGCTCTTTTTGGTTTGGTGGCAATCGACTTTCTTCTGGGTATGGTTTGGGGTGTTTCCACAGAGGTGGGTGTTTTCTCTGTGGTTTGTTCATCTGTTTCTTCCAAAATGATTACCTCAGGGGCGGTTGTTGCCTCTGTGGCTTGCTGATCTGCTTCTGGAGTTTTGGTTTTGTCAGGAGATGATTCCACAGAGATGGGTGTTGTCTCTGTGGTCTTTTGGGTTTGTTGTTGGGTTTCTTCTGGAGGGGCTTGGTTGATTGGTTCTGCTGCGATTGGTGGACTTTGTATTCCTCTGCTCGTAGCTTTCTCTCTTAGATTCTCCCCCTCAGGATTATCTGATGGACCAGGTTGGTCATCATCAGAATCATCCTGACTTTTATCAGAAGTACCCTCTGCTCTGCAAGAAGTGTTGGGCTTCTTCGGTAATTCAGCTCCTGCTGCCATCAACTTTTCACAGACATCATCGCAGAGGCCAATCAATGTCGCAAGCTCTGCTTCTGTTTTGAAACGCATTCTGCCGACACTCTTTCTGAAATCCTTGACATAGTTGGCATTTGCAGTTGTGAAGGAGACAATGACTTCTGTGACCTGGTTAATGACGTTCTGTCCGAGCTGTGTAAGCTGTGCTCTGGTCATATAGTCTTTTGGTTGCATTATTGTCGAGTTGCGTATTGCCTCTGCTTGTACTTGTGATAGGGCATTCTGTAAGTCTGCAGGAGTGATGCCCTCTGCTCTGTGGGATTGCATATTCATTTGTTCAAGGAAATCTTTGAAAGAGTCCCTGAAAGTAGAAGTTGCAGTTGTTCCGAATTCTTGAGCTGCAGAAGTGGCTGTTGCTTTGGCAGTAGTTTCGGCAGAAGACTTCATCTCTGAGATGGCGGTTTTTACCTCTGTGGACAGATTGTCCATTTTGGTGTTCAGTTTCAGGATAGCCGTAGATGTTGTCTCTGTAAAGGATTTGAAAGAGCTTTGCAACTCTTTCAATGTTTGATTCACAGAGGTGACAAGGGTTTGGAACTCATCCCTTGATACTTGTGTTCCTTGTGTAACCTCTGGAGGAACACATTTGTCTCCAGAGTGAGTCCCTGTTCCTGGGACACCTTCGTTCACCATTGTTTGTACGATGGGGTTGGAAGGATTTCCTTCTGATCCTCGAGAAGAAACCTGAGTTTCGATCTCTACAGAAGTTCTGTGAAGAACATTGTCCAAATCCACTCCAGAGGTGGTTATTGGAATGTCCTTCTGTTGACTGGGAGACTTGTCTAGAGTCTCTTCGTCTCTGTGCTCACTACTTCTCTCTGAAAGAAGTTTTGGTCCTAATGTGTGCGTGGCAGAGGAAACGAATTCCTCTGAAGGGTGTTCTAGGGTGATCTGGGGCGACTGATCACGAACAATAGTTGAGTCTCTTTGAGGAGACTCC
Organism: Saussurea involucrata; assembly: GCA_033807775.1. Classification (NCBI taxonomy): domain Eukaryota; kingdom Viridiplantae; phylum Streptophyta; class Magnoliopsida; order Asterales; family Asteraceae; genus Saussurea; species Saussurea involucrata. The sequence goes on from CM066316.1 coordinate 34,178,751, forward strand.
CTAGGAATGGATTCCCCGGTTTCTGTGGGCACAGAGGTTGAAAGAGTAACCTCTGGCTGGATGGGTTGGGTTAGGATCGAGCTGTGCTGCTCTTTTTCAATAACTCCTTCTGCAGCTAGACCTGCGGAGTTAGAAATGTGTGTTGCACTGGGAGTTGGTTTTGGTTGTGTGCCTCTATTTATCCAGGCATCTTTTCTTGCTTCTTTCTCTGTTAAGCATCCAAGCACTACTTCATTTTCTATCATATCATCCTCTGTAACTATCCTATGGCTTGGTGCTTCTACCCTAAGTTCTGTGGAAGTTCCTTGCTCTGGTCGTAAGAGGTCATACATTTGATGAGATCCAAATAATCTCATGACATGTGGATGATAAAGACCCTTACGTATCCAGACAGCTTCTTCTTCATCTGAATCTGTCTCTAAGATCTCTATTTCTGTCTCCGTTGTTGCTAATCCCTCTTTTTGTACAACTTCGGCCCCTTTTTCTTTCTCTTCTTCCATCATGTTCTCAGAAGCCTCTGTAATTTCACCTCTGTTCCATTCAGCTTCAGTTTGTTCTATTTCTTCTGAAGCTGGGTTTGGACTTCTTCTGTGGACATCCAATCCTTGAATGAAAGGGTTTTGTAAAATAACAGGGGTTTCGGCTGGTTGATTTCTGGGTGTTGTGTCATCTTCTTGCAGATGTGTGTCAATGCCAGAAATGAAGAAATCTAATTCTGGAGAGTGGTGGTCGAGAGGTTGTGCCGTCCACCCTGCTGTATTTAGGGTGTTGGCAATTTCAGGGTTCTGTAAGAAGTCGTTCAGGTCTCCTTGGTGAGCAAATCTATCTGGAGATTGATAGGGTGATTGATACCTTTCTGTAGCCATTTCTTCTTCTGCAACTTCTTCTTCAGCAGTTTCCTCTTCTGCAATGGTTACCAACTTTGCAAGTGATTTACCATGCCTCTTTTTGGTTTTCCTCCTCTTAGGATTTGGTGCCCCTTCTTCTGTTGATTTTGATCTTTTCTTCTTCATTTTTGGGGAGGAGGGAGGAGCAGAGGAGCCAATTTCTGTGGCATGAGGAGGTGAGGGTTGATCTTCTGCAGCGCTTGTTGAGGTGCCTTCTACAGTTTTCCTCTTCTTAGCTTTTGGAGTAGATGCAGAGGTTCTTGAAGAAGACTTCTTTCACATTAGTTCTGCACGTTTGGCTATAAAGCTGAGTTGAATAGCCATGTGCTTTGCTAACTTCTGATCCTTTTCTTCTTGAGTGGAAAGAGGTTTTGCTATCATTGTTCCTAGGGGGACACCTAAACGCGGGGGTGTCATAGGACTCGGTTTAGGAGTTCTATGATCGCGTATATACTCTTTCTTAAGGGATTTATTCGATGCGTATTGCAGAAGCTTTTTTGACAGAGGTCTGCAGTGTGAGTAGCCATCAGCATGATCAGTGGGGGTATTCTTGTTCATCGGGAACTGTTTGGGAGTTGGCCCTTCCATTGGCCAATTTTGGATTAGCAGCAGAGGTTCGAACAGTACTCCTAATATTATTTGGAATTGCAGAGGTGGTAGAAAGTTTGGATCGTTCTCTTTGACCCTTTTCGAGTTGTTCTTTATGTCGATGGTGTTTATGATCTCTTGCATCATTATGGTCGCATAATCTAGTGGAAGATCATAGTAAACCCCATACATGATGCTCAAGATTTGATGTGAGCTCTGGTCAATACTGCCTATCTTTCCTGTCAGGCATCTGTTAAGAATAGAGAACAAAGTGTTCCACAGAGGTGGTAATCGGCCTCTGCGGAAGTCATTTCTCTTCCGTAGTTGGGTGTTGTACCCAAGCATTTCCACGAATCGACATAGCTCTTCGTCTGTTGGTTGCTCTGCATAACTCTTCAATCCCAGAAGACCCCTTGTTGGTAGGTTGAATTCAAGTGAGAACATTGTTCTGTTGAACTTGATTTCAAGATGCTCAGATTTATCAGGTCTTGAAATGTACCCTTTGATAAGAGAATCGTCTTTATCAAATCGGCAGCTTTGCCAAAATTGGTTCAAATAACGGACTGGAATTTTGTTCGGGGTTCTTGATAGTAGAGGGAAGAGGACATGATTCTCCATGATGTTCAGAAGTATGGCATGGGCTTCGCCGAAAGTAGTGGGTGAGGGAACCAAATAGCAGTTGTTGGATTTGATAGGAAGAATGGCTTCGAAATGATCTTTTGCTATAAAGTTTTGCAAGTGTGTCGTCGGAGCAAAGTCTGCTGAGTCCCCGGAATCTTGTTGTTCAATATTTCTTGCAAGGCTGGGGTTTTCAGAACGTTCTGAATGTGCAGGGGAGTGTTCCGGTGAGTTCGCCGGAGAGAGTTCAGAGGATGTAGCTCGAGAAGATGAAGCCATTTGATTTTAAGAATAAGATTTTTGCAAGCTTTTTGCAGGGTTTCGCCGGAGAAGAAGATGAGAGTTTGTAAAATGTTTTATGAGAGGGTAAGCTTTGTTTTTATAGGATGGTAAAACGGTAGAATTCGAAAGAGTAAAATATATGGCAATGGATTAAAGTTTGGAATCCGCACTCGAGTTTGAGCGGCGGGTTCAACTTTCCAAATAAAAACGTTCCATGTACGCCCAATGAAAATGGGACACGTAGGCCTTGTCAGAATATGACAGGACGTCGTGCGCGGCCCATTAATGCTAGGCGCGTGAGGTTGATTTTAGCCATATGAGTTTCACTCGCAGTAACAGTAACCGTTATTACCACAGATAACAAAATGGCAGAACTTTTGTGTTTTACAGAAGCTCTGTGATTTTGAAAATCTTGAGTTTTAGCCTTTTCTCATATATCTCATTGTTGTCATGACTCTGAAGGTTCTTCTTTGAACGAAAACGTTTGTAAAGACATTGGAGAGGATCAATAGGATTTTGTCAAGAAATTTTACTCACAAAGGTTTTGTAGCTCTGATGGAACTTGCAGAAGCTCTGCGAGAGCCAGCAGAAGCTCTATGAGAGAAAAAATCTTATAACTTGAATTCTATTAACTTTCTGATCATCCAATTTTTGATCTGTGTTAAGAGATGTTTTTCGCACATTTTTGAAGGTTGGTGTCCGAGAAAACTATTTTGATAAACGTTTTGTTCGAGAAGGTCATGGTGTGTGTTGTCGGTTTCCGAGATAACATTCCAAAAGATCGACAGAAGGTTAATTTGTGATGACAGAGCATATTTCCTGCAGAAGCTCTGTTGAGCTCAGCAGAAGCTCTATGACCTTAAATTTCTCCTATTTCGAATTTTGTTAAACCTTTTGAACTTTTGATTTTTGAAATGTTATTCATAGTATATTTAGGACATATTTGACAATTCTTGTCCTAGAAAACTGTTTTCTAAAAACCTTTCGTGCGAGAGACATACCTTTTGGTTCTTCTGTTCTCGGCAGTTTTGTCTTTCTTCTGTCGATGGAGAATTATCGACATTCTTCTTTGGCTTTCCTTTGAAGGATTTACCTCTGTAGATCATTTCAGGGTCCCTTTTGCTCCCCCTTGATCTAATCGCTTCTGTAGATCAAGAATTTTCCTTTTTCTCCCCCTTGATCTATGCTTGGTTCAAAGAATGGTAAGATTTGTATTGAGCATTGATTATGTTTACCAGAGGTTCTGTAAGGGTTATCAGAAGATCTGAGCGGACCCACAGAGGCTCTGTAAACAATTTATTTTATATATATAAAAAATATAAACAGAAATAAATTTATCAACGCAATAACTTAGTAATAATAGATATTTATACTTATTTACAGAAGATAAAGCTATACTTACAGAGGTTTTTTTTACACCATGTTAATCATTCCTAACTTACCCACCAAGAAGTTGAATCTTTTCTCGTCTAATGCTTTGGTGAATAAGTCAGCGAGTTGATATTCTGTGGGCACGAAATGCATTTCGATTGTACCGTATTCAACATGATGTTTCAAGAAATGATACCTTATATCGATATGCTTGGTTTTTGAGTGTTGCACAGGGTTGGCAGAGATAGCAATAGCACTTTTGGAATCACAGAAGATGGGTATTTTGAACAGAATGTGGCCGTAGTCTTTTAGCTGAGTCTTCATCCATAGAACATGAGAACAACAGCTAGCGGCAGCAACGTATTCAGCTTCTGCAGTGGATGTGGAGACACAATTCTGCTTCTTGGAGGTCCAACTGACTAGTTTACCACCTAAGAATTGACAACTCCCAGAGGTACTCTTTCTGTCGAGCATGCATCCTCCATAGTCTGAATCTGTATAAGCTTTAAGACTAAAACCAGAGTTCTGTGGATACCAGAGACCAAGATTGTTGGTCCCCTTCAGGTATCTAAAGATTCTTTTTACAGCATCATAATGTGATTTCTTTGGATTAGCTTGATAACGTGCACAAAGACATGTGGCATGCATAATGTCAGGTCTGCTTGCTGTAAAGTATAACAGAGATCCAATCATGCCTCTGTAGAGAGTACATTCTACAGAAATACCATTTGGATCTAAGAATAACTTATTTCCAGTGGCCATTGGAGTCTTCATTGTAGAGGTATCAGAGAGATTATATTTTAAAAGTATGTCAGAGACTTATTTGGCTTGATTTATAAAAATTCCCTCTGAAGATTGTTTGACTTGAAGTCCGAGGAAGAATGTTAATTCTCCCATCATACTCATTTCAAACTCACTCTGCACGAGTTTTTCAAAATTTTTGCACTCTTCTGAATTTGTAGACCCAAAAATTATGTCATCTACGTATATTTGTACAAGCATTATCTCACTATTTTTGCGTTTATAGAATAAGGTAGTATCTGTTGTACCTCTGTTGTAGCCATTGACTAGAAGGAAGGTAGAAAGTCGTTCGTACCATGCTCTTGGAGCCTGTTTCAGTCCGTATAGAGCCTTTTCAAGGTAGTATACATGCCTTGGAAACTTTGAGCTTTCAAAACCTGGTGGCTGATTTACGTAAACCTCTTCTTGGATTTCACCGTTTAGAAAAGCTTATTTTACATCCATCTGATAAACTTTAAAACCTCTGTGGGCTGCGAAGGCTAAGAATATTCTTATTGCTTCGAGACGTGCGACAGGGGCAAAAGTCTCATCGTAGTCTATGCCTTCTTCTTGTCTATATCCTTTTGCTACTAATCTTGCTTTGTTTCTGACGACCACTCCATATTCATCCTTCTTGTTTCTGTAGACCCATTTAGTCCCAATGGCCTGTTTCCCTCTTGGCAGAGGTACTAAAGTCCATACTCTGTTACGCTCAAATTGCAGAAGTTCTTCTTGCATGGCGTCTACCCAGTTTGGGTCATCTAGTGCTTCAGAAATCTTCTTTGGTTCTATAACACTAATAAAATTTGTAAAGAAACAAAAATTAGCAGTGGCAGACCTTGTTTTTACTGAGTCAGAAGGTTCTCCAATTATTTGGCTTGGAGGATTGCTTTTTGTCCACTGAGTTGTGCGTGGAAGATGATCATCAATGTCATCAAAACTTTCTTCAGAGGCTTCTTGTGTTTCTTCTTGTGCAGCCTCTGATGTTCTTCGTGCCTTGGTAGTTGATTCTACCGTTTGTGGAATGATTGGTACGAGTGGTGGTGGAGTTTGTTCCTCTGAGGATGTATAGTCTTGGTCCTCGATCTCCTCTGTAATTGGTTCTTCTGTGGTTTGTGCAGCTTCTGTGGTCGTTTTTCTTGATGTTTCATCTTCTGCACTTTCTTCTGCTTCGGCAATTGCATCTGTAGTATTTATAGAAGAAGATGAAGCATTATTTGGACCAGTTAGAGTCATACCTGTAGGATTTTGTCCGACAGAGGATGGTTCTTCAGAAACTCTGATGGTTCCGACAGAAGGATCAATGTCATTGTGGAACATCTCCAAAAATAGAAGATTCAAATCTTCTTTTGTTCTTGAGATGTCAGAGAATTTCCCTTTAATTCCGAGTTCTGAACTTATTTGCTCAGAAGTCATTTGGAATGAATCATCAAAAGAAACATTGATGCTTTCTACAATCTTGTGAGACTTTGTAAGGAATGTTCTGTAGGCTTTGGAAGTGGCAGAGTATCCAATGAATTTGCCTTCATCTGCTTTTACATCAAACTTTCCTCTTGAATCTCTGTCGTTTAAGACGAAGCATTTGCATCCGAATACATGGAAAAATTTGATGTTTGGCCGCCGTTTGTTAAGCAATTCGTAAGGCGTCTTGAGGTGTCTTTTCACAATGGTTGATCGATTTTGAGTATAACACGCAGTAGAAATTGCTTCTGCCCAAAAGTTCATTGATAATCCGCATGCTGACATCATAGTTCTTGCGGCTTCCACAAGTGTTCGATTCTTTCTTTCGACAACACCGTTCTGTTGTGGAGTGCGAGCTGCAGAGAAGTTCTGCGAAATTCCTTCTGTTGAAAGATAAGTTTCAATGACACAGTTTTTGAATTCTGTGCCGTTGTCACCTCTTAACTTCTGTATTTTGCAGTCATAAAGAACTTGGATTCTTTTCATTAGATTTATCAATATAATTGGAACATCTGATTTCTTTCTGATAAATTCAACCCATGTGAAACGTGAATACTCATCAACTAAGACAAGTATATATTTCTTGCCACCTAGGCTCTGTATTGCAATGGGACCGCAGAGGTCGACATGAAGCATGTACAGAGGCCTGGTGCAAGACACATCTGTTTTGCCTTTGTGGGAAGCTCTTTTGAGTTTTCCCATCTCACAGGCAGAACATAAATGATCCTTATTGAATTTAACATTTGGCAAACCTTTAACTAGATCAAGTTTGACCAGTTTTTCCAATGTGTGAAAATTCAAGTGACAGAACCTGTTGTGCCATAACCAGGCTTCTTCACTTTTGCAGGCAACAAGGCAAACTTTGTCCTTGTTCTTTGAGTTGAAGTTCATTAGATATAGATCACCTATTCTTTCAGCTCGCAGAAGTTCCATACTTGTTTCTTCACTTTGTAGAGAGCAGAAAGTTCTTTTGAACAACACATTGAATCCTGTATCACAAAGTTGACTTACACTGAGTAGGTTGTGCTTAAGGCCATCCACATATGCAACTTTGTATACAGAAACGTCTTCTTTCCTTATGACTCCATAGCCTTTTATGTGTCCTTTCTTGTTGTCTCCAAAAGTCACAGATCCACCATCTTGTGTTTCTTTGTACGTGGATAGTGCACTTCTGTCACCAGTCATGTGCCTTGAGCATCCGGAGTCTAGATACCAGATTGGCACATTTTTCTTCTGCAGGACAATCACAGAGATTTAGGTACCCATATCCATATGGGTCCAATATTGTTAGAGTTTTTCAAGTTTGCCTTGGCATTCTTGAAATACATTTTGTTCTCTGCAGAAGAGTCAGATTGTTTCTTTGTGGGATTTGACTTTTGAATTGTCGTAGAGAGTAAACAGACTTGACTTGAAAAATGATTATTAAGTTTAGACATAAGATCAAAGCAATGACAATATTGAATATGAGATGTAATTTGCTTGAACTTTTCATTGAACTTTTTAAACTCAGCCACAGAGGCATTACATTCTTTCTTTACATTAGATTTCCTATTACTAGAAGATCTATGAATACTCGAATGTTGTTTGCAAAAGCTCTGTTTAGGACCTGCCTTCTGTGGGTTGCTTCTGTGGTGAACTTCTTTCATCACTGTCACATAAGAAAAAGATTTATTAACCTTGGGTTTTGAAAATCTAGAACTTACAGGATCAATAGAGGTCTTCTGTAACATTTTAAGCTCAGTAGAGGTTTTGATATGTAGATTCAAATTTAGAAAATCTTGGCAGATTGGAATCTCTGTGAGTTTCTCTTTTGGAGAAATAGTTCTGTGAGGAACTTCAGAGGAGAATTTGACATCCTCTGTGTCACAGTGAATTATCCCTGATTTGAAATCAGTCTCTGAGTCGTCAGAGGATGAATCGTCCTCGTATACAGAGGTTGAGTCAATTCTTTCAATAGAGGTTGAATTTTCCGAACATGCATCATACAAGCTTTCTTCCTCTGTAGAATAGTTTTCATAGATTGCAGAGGTTTCTAATAAGATTTCTTCAGTGAGAGTTTTATCTATAGAAGATGTACAGAATTTTTCTAAAACGCTTGATTTCCATATTTCCAAAATTTCTTTTTCAATTAAATTTTTAAAGTTTTCTTCTGAAAAATTGGGTTTAAACTCAGGAGCTTCTGCTGATAACTTCTTTTCAACGTTTATCAAACAGACAAAAGCAACCTGTGTTTGGGTCTCTAGTTTACCAAACTTGAAGATACCAATCTGATCTTGTGTTTTCAGATATTTCTTTGGTTTGATACCTCTATTGACAGAGGTTGAAGATGATGAGTCTGTGTTTTCAAACCACACGTTAATCATCTTCTTATGTTTCTTCAAGTAAGGATCAACAGAGATTTTTGCCCTTTTGCTTACAGAGATTAGATTTGGAAAATCTGGTTTGTTCGTTTTTCCAATCACAAATAAAGAGGACAGAGGTTTGTTTCTTTTGCCTTCAACACCTAGGGTGATATCATCACACCCTATACCTCGTCTCCCTATTTGTGAGTTTACTTTTTCATAAACTTTCTGTGCATCTTTATAGTTTTTAAGCAAAACTTCTCTTCTGAGTAAATCTTGCCATAATACCTCTCTTTCTCTTTGAAAGTATTCTTTAAGAGCTCTTATGTCAGTAGTTTCGCTCCTTGAAACTGAAAGTTCTTTTGTTTTATCTTTTAAAGTATTGGTTAATTCAGAAATTTGTTTTTTTAAAGGATCTAGAGTTTTATTCCATTTCTTTTCTATTCTCTCTTTTTCCTCAAAAATCTTTGCTTTTTCTTGAGTGAGAAGCCGTACTTCTCTCTCATTGAAAGTGAGTCTTTTCTGAATACTTTGATTTATCTCTTTCAGTTCAATTAATTCAATGTTAATTCTAAGTGTATTATCATCTACAAAGGTAATACAAGAGTTGGAATTTAAAGTAGATACCTCAGAGTCAGTGCAGGAGTCGACTTCTGCCATGCCACAGAAGAGGGCATTGGCGGTATGTTCATCATCAGAAGTAGAGTCTGACTGGAAGTCTTCTGTGTTCTCCTCAAAATGTCCTTTTGCCATTAAGGATTTTTGAGCATAATATTCGACTTTCTTTTTGTAGAAAGCAGAGTCCCTCTGTGGGCGATTTGATCTGCTTCTGCATTCATTCGCAAAATGCCCTGGTTTTCCGCAGTTAAAACACCCTTGAGGAGTGTTTCCTGTTCGATCATTTGCATAGTGACCAGGTTTGCCACACTTGTAGCATTCTTGCTGCGTGTGGCTTACCGAGTCATCTGACCTCTGTCGGTCATTCCCTCTGTAATTTCTATCGCTTGACCTCTGTCAGCCACTTGATTCTTCTCCTCTTCTGTCATCTCTTCTGTTGTCTCTTCTGTCATCCTGGTTGTCTCTATCATATCTTTCATTTCCGGAACCTCTTATGTTTCCTCTGAACTCTTTTGTCAATAGAGCTAAAGATTTAGCTAGTGACGCAAGAGTTATTTCCTTTTCTGCTTGCTCTTCTTCTTCACTGTCAATTATCACCATCTTCTTCTTCTCCTTCTTCTTCTCCTCTGTGGCTTTATCATTTCTTGGTCTCTGTGCATCCTCTTTAGTTTTACTAACCAATGCATATGGTGCAATGGTTAGTGTTTTAGCCTGTGCTATCTGAGGTTCTTGTGCGGCTAATGTTCCGTAAAGATCAGAGAGAGTCCAGGTGTCTAGATTCTGATTTGTCTGTAGGGACATAGACAGCTGGAGCCATTCTTCATTTAGACTTTTTAAAAACATGACATTGTTTTCTTCAGAAGTTCTGTCAATGCCTGATTTTCTGCACTTGTTGATTAGAGAGTTGAATCTGTCGTATGTTGTTTGCAGAGATTCTGTTGCAGAGGCTCTGAATGCATGATATTCATTGATGTACTGTGATCTTCGGTTTTTTTGTGTTTTAGCACCTCCTTCCAACTGTCTTTCTAGTTCTTTCCACAGATCATGCGCTGTTTCACATGAATCCAAGGATTGAAAGAGTTCGTTGGGTATTGCCATAATTAATGTCCTCTTGGTTTTCTGAGCAACTTCATCTTCTGCTTTATCTTCGGTTGACCACTCCCCTTTTGGCTTTGGTTTTTGATGTTCGGGGATTTCGGCAGATTCAGCAGTAGCAGGTACACGAGGTACTACTGTCATGGGAATAGGAGGAGGATTGTACAGATATTGTACTAGATTTCTTTCAGTGCCCTCGAAAAAATGGACCATTCTTATTTTCCACTGAGGATACTCATCTCGAAGGAGAGTAGGAGGTTTAGTGAGAGAACCAGTAGTAAAGAAATTATTTGTATTTGTCATTTTTGAAGATTTTAGAAAGAAAGTATGACTAAAGAGTTACTTCGATGAACTTGAAGATTTTCTGGGTTTAAGCAGTTTCCAGACACAATTTTAAATCTCACGAATCTTGATAAGTGGATCACTTGATATTGAAAATCAAGGAAGGCTCTGATACCAATTGTTGGAACCCAGATACACTTAATCAAGATTAACAGTCTATTAGTTGAGTTTAGAGTTTGATGCGGAAGCGTATTAAACTAACAGATATGTTTGATAGATATTAGAACACACACATATAAAGAAAACAGTAAAGAATGAAAAGGATTTCTTGAACAGTTACTGTTATTCAATATATAATAACAACACGAAGAACAGATTAAGAACTGTTGGTGTGTGTGAGAATATAACACTCAGATATTTGACAATAAAGCTTGAGAGTATTAGTGATTCCTTGTGTAATCGTCCTTAGGAAGATCTCAACATGAGACTTCCTTTTATACTACTCTTAGAAGACTATGAAGTAGGTCACTGTTCCTTTTACGGCATGAATAGTGAACTGGATGGTGTGAACAGTTGTTTGAGCCATGCGCATTTAATGGAGCAGATGTACTATTGGTAAATGCATTAAATGGCGCAGGCGTCTATTATGTACTAAGCCCTATTGAATCCATTCAGAGTTTGACACGTGTTGAAGTTGGACAGGGCATGTTGCCATGCAAGTTGATGAACAGGTCTTGGAACAGTAGCAAGATATTATAAATATCTTCAAGTCTCAGTGAGGACCACAGAGGCTCTGTAATGAGTTACAGAGGTTCTGCGGTCTGGTCCTCTGTGGAGCAGTCTTCGCCGGATTCTGAGTCTTTGGTCTTCTTTGTGCGTATGACAGAGCTTCTGTAGGAAGCCTCTGCTGCTTCTGTAGCTTCTTGACCTTGATTTCTCGGTAATGTCGGCAGAGCCTCTGTAAGAGGCTTTCTTCACTTAGCCTATTTTTCACTACTTCTAAATACTTCTATGATTAGGAAGATTGAAGCTAACAACAGCAAATAGGTGGGATTCTTTAGGGTTAGTTTGATATCTTGCACAGAGACACGTGGCATACATTATATCTGGCCTACTAGCAGTTAGGTATAACAGAGACCCGATCATGCCTCTGTAGAGCTTGCACTCGACAGATTTTCCGTCTAGATCTGAATTTAATTTAGATCCAGTGGCCATGGGGGTCTTCATTGCAGAGGCATCAAAGAGTTTGAATTTAGAAAGTATGTCAGAGACATATTTTGATTGATTTATGAAAATTCCCTCTAATGACTGTTTGACTTGGAGTCCTAGGAAGATGTTTAATTCTCTCATCATACTCATTTCAAACTCGCTCTGCATGAGTTTTTCAAAATCAGTACAATATTCTGCATTTGTAGAGCCAAAAATAATGTCGTCCACATATATTTGCACAAGAATAATCTCTTCACCTTTCCTCTTATAGAACAAAGTTGTATCGGTAGTACCTCTTTCGAATTCATTATCAAGGAGAAAGGTTGAAAGTCGCTCATACCATGCTCTCGGGGCCTGTTTTAGTCCACACACAGCCTTATCGAGGTAGTAGACGTGATTTGGGTACTTAGCACTTTCGAACCCTGGTGGTTGTTGGACATATACTTCTTCTTGAATCTGCCCGTTCAGAAAGGCAGATTTGACATCCATTTGAAAAACCTTAAAACCTCTGTGGGCTGCAAAGGCTAAGAAGATTCTTATTGCTTCAAGCCGTGCGAAAGGGGCAAAGGTCTCATCGTAGTCTATCCCTTCTGCCTGACAGTATCCTTTAGCCACCAGTCTTGCCTTGTTTCTGATGACCACTCCATCCTCATCCTTCTTATTTTTGAAGACCCATTTAGTCCCTATAGCAGCTTTCCCTCTTGGCAAAGGAACTAAGGTCCACACTTTGTTTCTCTCAAATTGGAGAAGCTCTTCTTGCATTGCTTCTACCCAATTTGGATCTTCTAGGGCTTCAGAAACTCATTTAGATTCGATTACACTGATAAAGTTTGTAAAGAAACAAAAATTAGCAGTGGCTAATCTCGTCTTTACTTTGTTAGAAGGACTGCCAATTATTTGGCTCTGAGGATGGCTCTTTGTCCACTTGGTCATCCTTGGAAGATGGTCATTTACATCATTGAGTTGAACTTTTGTTGTTGCACATGATGGTTCTGGTGCAACTTCTGTTGTTGATGGTACTTCTGTTCTTGTACACGGAGTCTCATCTTGAGGTATTTCAATAAGGGTTGGTAATGAATCCTCTGAGGATGTTGAGACCAAATCCTCGTTCTCCTCTGGTATTGATTCCTCTGTTGTTGCAGGAGTTGGTATTTCCATTGCTCTGTTGTGCAGTTCTTGTTCACATTATCCTCTGCTTGCTCCCCCTCGACACTTGCATCTGCACAGGTAATGGAAGAGGGTGAAGAATTTGAGGGACTAGTAAGAGATATACCTGAATTTGTCTGGTCAGCAGAGGATGTCTCTCCAGAGGCTTTGGTAGCTCCAGCAGAGGGATCAACATCATCATTGAACATTTCTTCGAATAACAGGTTTAGCTCTGCTTCTCTTGATTTGGAAATGCCAGAGGTTTCTTTGTTCAGCCCGAGTTCTGAACTGATTTGCTCAGAAGTCTTTTGGAAAGAGTCGTCAAAAGAAACATTAATACTCTCCACTATTGATCGGGTCCACAGAACGTAGACTCTGTAGGCCTTAGAAGTAACAGAGTACCCGATGAACTTTCTTTCATCTGCTTTAACATCAAACTTCCCTCGAGTCTCTCTGTCGTTGAGGACAAAGCATTTGCATCCAAATACATGAAGAAACTTGATATTTGGCTTTCTCTAGTTGATCAAATGGTATGGTGTCTTGATGTGTCTTTTCACCACTGTTGATCGATTCTGGGTAAAGCAAGCAGTTGAAACAGCTTCTGCCCAAAAAGATAGGGGTAATCCTGATGTTGTAAGCATGGTTCTTGCAGCCTCCACAAGCGTGCGATTTTTGCGTTCGACCACGCCGTTTTGTTGTGGAGTGCGTGCATCAGAGAAGTTTTGTGAGATGCCTTCTTCTGTAAGATAAGCTTCAATGACAGAGTTTTTGAATTCTGTTCCATTGTCGCTTCTTAGCTTCTATATCCTGCACTCATAAAGAACCTGGATTCTTTTCATTAGATTTATCAAGATGTTTGGCACATCTGACTTCTTTCGCACAAATTCTACCCATGTATATCTTGAGAATTCATCGACCAATACTAGCATATATTTCTTGCCACCTAGGCTCTGTGTAACAATGGGACCACAAAGGTCGACATGAAGCATGTACAGAGGCCTAGTGCAAGACACACCAGTCTTGCCTTTATGGGAAGCTCTTTTGAGTTTTCCCATTTCACAGGCAGAACATAAATGGTCTTTGTTAAATTTAACATTAGGCAGACCTTTTACCAGATCAAGTTTTACCAGTTTATCCAGAGTGTGGAAGTTTAGATGGCAGAACCTGTTGTGCCATAGCCAAGCTTCTTCATTCTTACATGAGACAAGACAAAGTTTGTCATCTTTGTTCTTGGCCTTGAAGTTCATGAGGTACAAATCACCTTTTCTTTCAGCTCGTAGAAGTTCTACTTCTGTGTCTTCCCTAGCAGAGAGCAATAGGTTCTTTTGAACTTAACATCAAAACCTGTGTCGAAAAGTTGGCTAACACTTAAAAGATTGTGCTTGAGGCCATCCACATATGCAACTTTGCACACAGTTATATCTTCTTTCTTTATGACTCCATAGCCTCTAATGTACCCCTTCTTGTTATCTCCAAAGGTTACTGATCCTCCTCCAAGTTTGTCTTTATATGAGGAGAGTAAACCTCTGTCACCAGTCATGTGACTCGAGCACCCAGAGTCTAGGTACCAGATTGGCACATACTGCTTCTGCAACATAATCAGAGAGATTTAGGTACCCATTTCCAAATGGGTCCAGTTTTGTTAGGGGGTTTTAAGGTTGCCTTAGCATCCTTAGGTTTGGTTTTAACTTCCTTTGATGAACCTTTTTGTTTCTTCTTACCTTTGAATTTTGCATTCTTTTTATTGGGTTTAGAGAGGAAACAGTGAGGACCGGAGAAGTGTTGATTCAGTTGATACATGAGTTCAAAGCAATGACAGTAATCGACATGTGAAGAAGTTTGCTTAAACTTTTCATTAAAAACGCTGAACATGGGCACATAGGCTTTATGTTTACAATCTTTTCTAGCATTAGACTTTCTATTACAAAAAGACCTATCTAGGCTAGATTGAGTTTTTGGAAAATCTCTCTTTGGAGTAGCCTTCTGTTGTGCCCATCTTCTGTGGTGAACCTCTGCCGATTTCACTATCACAGAAGAAAAAGACTTGTTATTTTCAATCCATTTACCTTTTTGTTGCCAAGTTAATTTTTCTTGAAATGGCCTTAGAGGTTTTGAACTTGTTGGATTTTGAGAGGATCTGTTCTTTTCTTCTTTGATTTTCTCAAGTTCAAGAGAAGTTTTCGCTTGTATGCACATATCCAGAAAGTCTAGGCAGATAGGAACACTTGTGAATTTCTTCTTTGGAGGAATTGTTCTGTTAAGAATGCCAGAGGGAAGCTTAAATCCCTCTGATTCACAAGGAACTATCTCTAACTCATCAGAGTCAGTCTCAGATTCGTCAGAGGTTAAGTCATCCTCGTATACAAGGGTTGAGTCATAGAGATCTTTGTCGTCAGAGGCAGGACTTTCTGAGCATGTGCCATACTCACTTTCTTCTTTGCTTTTGGGAATATCTTCTAAAACAACAGAAGAGTTCACATAGATTTCCTCGCAAAGAATTTGTTTGACAGAGAGTGTATCAAGGTTTTCGTAAAAGTTGGTTTTACCAATTTCTATTAACTCGTTTTCAGAAATACGTTGCAATTTTTCTTCTGCAGAAGCAGACATAAAATCAGGTGCCTCTGCCGATAGCTTCTTTTCAGAGTCTATAGTTTTTTTTTGGAAGGGTATCTGAGGACATTGCCCCGACTAATCCCGGCAAGGTGAGGCAATTGCCCCAGCTGCTAAAGCGTGCAGCCCTGAGTTTATCCCCAGTGGCCACATTCAGAGTCTATAGTTCATACAAAGGCAACCTAGGTCTGATTCTCTAGGTTACCAAACTTGAATATTCGTATCTGATCCTGAGTTTTCAGATATTTCTTTGGTTTGAAGTCTCTTTTGACAGAGTCTGAGGGTGACAAATCTATGTTTTGATACACCACATTAATCATCTTCAGAGGTTTCCTCTTGTGAGGTTCCCCAAAGGTTTTCTGTCTTTTGCTTACAGAGAGTAGATTTGTAAAGCCTGGTTTTCGTGTATCTCCAACACAAAATAGAGAAGACAGAGACTTGTCTCTTTTGGTTCTTGTATAGGGACCCACATCACAGAAGCCAATTCCCCTTCTTCCTATTTGTGTATTTATCCTTTCATACACCTTCTGTGCGTCTTGATACCTTTTGATTAAAAGGTCTCTGTCGAGTAGATCTTGGTGAAGAACTTCTCTTTCTCTTTGAAAAACGTTTTTAAGAGCAAGTACATTAAGTCTATCACTCTCATTATCCGAAAGTTCTTTGGATTTGGCTTTTAAGGCAAAGTCAAGATCATAAATCTTCTCTTTTAAAGGTTTTAATTCTTTATACCAGTTTAATTCAAGATCTTCCTTTTCTAAAGTTATTTTTTCCTTTTCTTGAGTGAGAAGTCTGGCTTCTCTCTCATAGAAGGCAAGCTTTTTCTAAACATCAGCACAAGTCTTTTCAAGTTCATGTAATCTTCTGTTTGTTTAAGCAGATTAGCTTCTGTTTTATTTGAGGGAGAGTTAGAAGTGGATACCTCACTAGTAGAGTCTAAATTGCTGACTTCTGCCATCCCACAGAACAGGGCATTCTTTTCTATTCCTCGTCAGAGGATTCATCTGACACCCAATTCTCTTGCTCAACCATGAGTGACTTTTGAGCATAGTACTCCGCCTTCTTTTTGTAAAAGGCAGAGTCTCTCTGTGGCCTGTTGGGCTTGCTCCTGCAGTCAGCTGCATAGTGGCCTGGCTTGCCATAGTTGAAACACCCTGAGTTCTGTGGTGCATTGCCAGCTCTGTCACTCTGTCTCTGTTGGTGATCACCGCCTCCCTTCTGTTCATAAGCTCTGTCATTTGACCTCTGTTGGTCATTGGAATCTTCTCTTCCCTGGTTCCTCTGCTCATACCCGTGGTTTTGATACTTGCCACCACGATCATCTCTCCCATCTCTCTCATACTCAGTCTTCTTCCTATAACCTCTGTTCCTAAAATCTTTCGTCAGCAAAGCTAAAGATTTAGCTATCGAGGCCATCGTTGTCTCTTCCTCATCTACTAGCTCCTCTTCCTCACTATCCACCACCAGAACCTTTTTTTCTCCTTCTTCTCTTCCAGAGCCTTCTCCTTCTTGGGATTTTCTTTCACCTCTGTAGCCTTGACTACAAGTGCCAGAGTTCCACCAATCTGGGCTTTAGTCTGGGCTATCTGAGTTTTGTTGTGCAGCCAACATGCCATAGAGGTCCGACAGAGTCCAAGTGTCCGGATCCTGATTTGTCTGCAGGGACATGGACAGCTGGAGCCATTCGTCGTTTAGGCTCTTGAGGAACATGACATTATTTTCCTCAGAGGTTTTGTGGATTCCGAAATTCTTGCACTTGTTTATCAACGGGTTGAACCTGTCATAAGTGTTCTGCAGAGTCTCTGACGACAAAGCTTTGAATGCGTAGTACTCATTGATACATTAAGCTCTTTTGTTCTTCTGAGTCTTGGCTCCACCTTCTAACTGCTTTTCCAATTCCTTCCACAGATCATGGGCAGCTTCACATGCGTCCAAGGATTTAAAAAGGTCGTTGGGAATAGCCATTATTAGAAGTCGCTTGGTTTTTTGTGCAAGTTCATATTTCTCCCAGTCTTGTGGTGACCATTTTCCAATTTCTTTTGGTTTATCGTACTCAAGAACCTCTGGAGTAGTTCCTGTGGCAGGCACTCTTGGCACAGTGACCATGGGAACATAAGGAGGATTGTGGATATAGGTGATGAGTTCTTTGTCAACTCCCTCAAAGAAGTGGATAATACGGATTTCCACTGAGGATACTCATCTCTGAGCATAGTTGAGGGCTTGGTTAACGAGCCAGCAGTAAAGAAATTAGATGCGTTCGCCATTTTTGAGCAGTTTCAAAAGAAACAGAAAACATATTATGAAGAGAAAATCTTCAGATGATGGGGCTGACTTGTAGTATGAGTTTAGATCTTCAGATATTAGAACAATGCACTGAATTGAATGATTTAACCAAAGAAACAATGCCTATTAGTTTGCTAAAATCGAACAGGTCGAAAGTAACAGAAAAATAGGGGATGTTTTATAACAGATGATTAAAGGTCAAAATCAATCCATAAATCTACCAAAATAAGTCGAGATCAATGTAGAGTGGATCCTTTGATATTGAAAATCAAAGTTTGCTCTGATACCAATTGTTGATCCTACAATAAGACTCAACAATGATATTAACCACAATAGTTCAAAATGAGTTATGTGCGGAAGCGTTTGTGACAGAACTAAAGAGTTATATAAATCTGGTAGATAACACACATATTCAAATAAGTGAAACAGTAACAAAACAAGAGTTGAGCTCAATGATTCATCTTCAATTAATTCTTGATAAGTTACACCAAGAACACCGTTAAGTGTGTGATACAGGAATAATCTTTCTAAACTAGTGTGTGTGTGTTGTGCAAAAGTTTCTTGAAAATTCTGGTAGAAGCCTTCTATTTATACTATTCTACAGGGGACAAACAGTAGACAAGAAGTACAAAGGTACAAGTAACAAGGTCGTAGGACTGAATCTGGTACACGTCGATGTAGTGCGTCGCCTTCTGCAAAAGCTGTAACCCTTAAGAAGATGACACGTGGAAAGTGGCAGGGCACGCCTTGTACTATTGATCTTCAGGATCTTCGTACAGCAGAGTCACGTTAGAAGCACGCTTGTCCTTGTCTTTGATCTTCAAGCTTTTTGTCTTCCAAGTCTTCATACCATAGAGGCTCTATCAAGGGTGACAGAGGCTCTGTGGCCTTGTCCTTTGATTGTCTTCTGGTTGAAGACTAGTGAAGGATCTGTTCTTGGTGTCCGACAGAGGCTTCTGTCGGTGTCTTCTCTTAGCCTATTTTTCAATACTTCTTGTAACAGAAGTTGGAGCTAACATTCCGTTCACATGACTGCATTCAAAGGTTATGCTATTTTTGAGGGGGGGGATAAGGTATTTGACACACATACATGATTTTTTTAAGTGAATTCAAAACCGTGGTAATTTATTCTGGATAACTTACTTGTGTTTGTTATTCTCCAACTTTAACTTCCATGAATGACACGTGTTATATTTTCTTTACTTAGTTATTTCCATGTCTCGTATACTTGTTGATTTTTCGGTGGAAATACACTCGTTTGAATTCCTATTTGTTTCTCAAAGTTCGTAATTTCTTGCTAATGATTCACTTCTTCTCTGATATAATAATTGTGACTTGTTCTTCACAATTAAAATTTCTATTCTTTGTTTGATTTTTGACCATATTGTGCTCATCGAGTCATTCTGTTCGCGCTTGACTTTGTTCTTTGATATTCCTTATCATTTTGTGCGGACTTCACTATTATGACTCCTGATCATCTCAGATCAGGACTTGTTCTTAAAAGTTACGACTTCTAAAAAAATTGTGAAATGAGTGATAGGATTTATTTTGTTTCTATGGTCTATCCAGAACCGGAAGGACCTACCCAAGAAATACATCCATTTATAGACAACAGTGAGTGGTCTAGATGCATAGACGAGTTTGGAGAGAAAAGAAAATTGGTGAGGCTGTGACAGGACTTAAAAGAATTATTGGTCCTTACCAAACCGACTCAGTTATTCGGGTAACCACATAATCTATTCATTCTCGTTCTCTGGAGATGAATATTGAAACAGACATGGACCCAGTGTCGATAACTCGTGTCACCCCACCCAGCCACTCAAGCATCTCCCAACAGATGCTTGTTTCATAAATGCACGGAGATTTAGCACATAATCTATCTATTCCTCACTCGGAGGTCTTAGATATTGAAAAAGGATGACATCAGCTTCAGTCTCCGAACTTCATATTCTCATCACTGTGTCAATTGATCTATAACTTGCGCCCCAAGTTAAATCAATTTTTGAGCCAAACAGATATAATTTAATTCTTTCACACATGCACGAGTCTTTGTGATTCCCATTGTATATCTTTGTGATATTGCCGCAACAGTTTGAGAAGTAATTTTTAAGATTTTACTTCAATGATAACTGGAAGTCTTATCAGAGATACCCCAATGCCAACTCTGAACATAGACCACACAATTTTCTTAATTGTTGTGATAACAGTTACTTGCTTGTTTCTGTGTTAGTTGATTACCCCATTATAGTAACTTAACGCTTATCTGGTATTTTGCTACTCATCAGTGTTGTCTTTGAAGTTACATGATGCTCAGGATGCTCCTAATCATCATGAGGGGGAGAACTGGTACGGATTCAAAGACACAGGTTATCATATTGAGGGGGAGAAATGGTACGGATTCAAAGACATCGAATATCAATTTGAGGGGGAGTGAGCAAAAGCCGAGGGGAGCTACTATTATGATTTATGCTGAAAAATTGATGTATTTCGTGCTGATAAGATTACAAGTTGTTTGCGTTATTGATTCTTCCATCCCTTGAAGCTGACTTCAAGTTGAAGCCATGAAGAACAAAGGCTTAATTCAAGGGGGAGCCTGGAAAGACATGAAGACCTGCAACACCAAAGTGCTTCAAAGACTCAAGACGAAGAGAAGATCAAGACCTAAAGATTCCAAGATCGTATTTTTTCTTTATATAACTTTAGGGGGGATTGTTAAGACCATAAATGTCCTATAAAATAGAAAGTGATATAAAGAAATTAGAAGAGTTTTAATTGTTTGTAAAAAGCCTTTAATTGTTTAATGGGCTTTGTTTAGGGCTTATGGGCCATGGGCTTTTAGGATTAGGCCGTTGGTATAAATAGTTGATTTGTGTTAGAATTAGGTAAAAGAGGCTTAGAGGTTTAATCAGATTAGTTGGATACGACTAATAGAGAGAGAGAGAGAGAGTGTGTGTTGTTCATCATTCCAATCTTGTATCTTTCTACATTAAATCAATAAAGCTTAATTGTTTCTTTGTTACATTGTTACTTGATCAAAATGGGAACTACAGCAATTATACCTTGCCTATTCCACGTTTTCACGTCAGAATATGAATAGCAATTATACCTGCATATTCCCCCTCCACGTCACAATATGAATAGCAATTATACCTTGCCTATTCCACGTTTCCACGTCATAATATGAATAACAATTATACCTTGCCTATTCCACGTTTCCACATCATGATACAAAAGGGAATAACAATTATACATTGTCTATTCCTCATTTCCAATTATGAACGAGAATAGCAATTATTCCTTGCCTATTCTACGTTTATCAATTAATGCTAGTGCCTATGGATCCATTACACTTCCAAGCATAAGTGCGTATCAAACCAACTCATACGTCAATTTATAGCATACTTAAAATCGAGTTATAAGTATATTCATACTTAAAATCGAGTTATAAGTATATTCCCTGTCAAAAGTTACCCGGAATATCAATATTTACCGGGAACCCATTAGTTACCGGACACTACCGGAAAACTCTCCGGATTATGTGTCCGGAGCTCCAATCCGAAAACTATCAGAATCCGAGAACAGTCCGGAACTTGTATCCGGAAAACACACTTACCGGATACTTTCGGAAAACATACAGGGAAATCCAACAATCCGGATAATGTCCGGAAACCAAAGTAATCCGGGAACATTATCCGGAACTTCTATCCGAAAAACACAGCTTACCGGATACTTCCGGAAAACATAGTTTACCGGATAATTCCTGAAATTTATTCTGGATTCTTCCGGAAAGCACCAAGTTCCGGATACTTCCGGAGAAACATACTTACCCGGACACTTCGATCTGCACTTCGATTTTTCATTTCAAAACTCACTACAAGTTAAATTCTCAAGCGTATACTTACCACTAAAGCATTTACAAACACTTAGACACTTTGGAATCATAGAAATTAATCGATTTCAATTCCAATAACTTTAAAGGTAAGATGAACTCACCTGTAAATAAACTTCAACCTAAGCCTGTGCAATTCAATTCAACCTAGAAAAATCCACCTTCACACCGAACGAGATTTAAAACTTCGTTTCTCCGTTCTCTCGGACAACGAATTCACTGGAACTAAATTGAGATATCTCTCAAATTTAACCGACTATCTACTTTTATACATCAATTTCAAGATTTAACCCAAAACTATCCAATTTGATGAAACTAACCCCAAGTTTCAAAATTTCACAAACTAGCTCAAAACTTTAGCCAATTTCACTTTCGACCCTTCGACATCAAATTATAACATATCTTTCAAACAAAATAACACCTTCCAACATAAACGTACAATTTATGGAAATTTTCGAGGTGTTATATCATATTCGGCTAAACGTAAGAAATTATGGAAGGGATTTCTAAACCTCATGCATCATAGTTCATAATGAACCGGTTGTAATTGCTCGATAATTATTGAAAAAAAACATCCACGTCATGCTTCTTGAAAGCATGAGATGTCTAAGGAGAATATTCTTAACATGTTCCATGAAAGTATCTTTCTCGGCCCTTGGAGCTTTAGAATTAGGCTCTTTACAATATGTTGCTCTGGTATGTAGAGTTTCTCTTTACCTTTGAGTACCAAGCTCAAATTCCAGTACCAGTTGATGAAGTTCGTTAGAGCTTCTCCTTCTCAAGGATAACTTACAGGGTATTTTTTTACGTTGTTTGCAAGTTCATATGAACCCTCATCAGAACTCCGATTTAAGGAGTTTTTAAAACTCCAAAAGCACATTAGGAAAAATATATAAAACTGTTGTTTAAGTTTTGTCCAAGCATATTTGTTCTGTAACGTAATCGAAGTTGAAACTAAGAGGAGTTTTAGATTAGAATTCTTGTTGATCTCATCAACTATTTTGATTGCATTGAAACCGATTTCTCACAAAAACTAACATCATAATTATGTGATAGTTTTAAGCACTAAGGTTTGCATCTTTAATCATTTAATGAACTAATGCAATCAACCTAACTATCTATTTATAAGTATTCTAATACCACTGTTGGTTAACAAGGTACAACAACATAATTAACCATATCCTAAACCGAATCCATATGAAAAATGCTAGTTTGGCTGATAAAAATTGTATCCTTTTAATAGAGTTCTTTGATGATGTTTAAAATTCGAGTGATAAGCATTAACTCATCATCTCCATAGTCACCTTCTTCTTCTTTACAAGAACAAGTTAGGAGTTGTCTTCAATTCCCTCTGTGTCGCTGGGCACAAAAAAAGGGAAGACAACCTTTATGGGTGTAAGATTAATGTTCAAATCTTTTTCTAAAGCTGGATTTTCTTATATGTGCTTCTAACAAACAAATGATAGAACATAGAAGCACTTATAGGACCATCACCACGTTGGCATTGAAGATTTTGTTTTCGGTATGTTGACTCTGTGTTGGTGAAGTTGCTATCTCTTCAACTCATCTGTGAATCGCCGTTGCTACGTGTTGGTATATAGGAGCATGATGTAGAAGCTTTCTTGATTGAAAATGGCCAAAATTGCTTTGAAAGAGCATCATGAAACTAGTCAACATTTTTACTTGTTTGTGGTATAGATCTTGTTATGGTTTTAAATGTATACTTCGAATATAATCTTATATATAGTGGGAATAGGGTCCCCGAGGGAGGGCGGGTCGGGCGCACGCCCAGGGCCCAAAGGAAATAGGGGGCCAAAATTTTTAAGTGTACACTTTATAGTAGTGGTTAAAAAAAACTGTAAATAAAAAAGAAAAGAAAAATTAGTATATAATAAGACCCAAAAGAATTTAGCAAATAAGACCTAAACATGTAATAATTGATTACATTGGACAATATAATTTGTAAAAAGTTAATTGGTCTTTCATTTTATAGTATTCCTATTATTACTCTAAGTTTTTTTTTTATCTAGTACTAGTATCTAAAACCTATTTTGCCTAGAAACCTTGATATATACTCCATTACCCATCTTCCACATACTCTTTTGATTATTTCATTCGCATGAATTTTATTTTTACGTTAGAATATATAGTAGATTTCTTGTTATTAACTAAGAAAACTCCTATCTTTATTTAGGATTTCAAAACTAATTTTTTTTCAATACATTAATTGACTCATTATTCCCTAATATTGAGTGCATGAATCTTAAATACTCTTTTATCTTTAAAACAAGATGATTCTAAGATTGATGGTTCGTTAAAAGTTGTTTCAACTCTAAAAGTTTAAAATGGTGACTAAAACCATTAAAATCAGGTAATATGTGAAAACTCAACCGCTTTATGTTGATTTACTTAAAATGTTACTCCGAATGGTCAACATAGTGACCTCAAATGATTTCAATCTATATATTAAAGGTATATCATCATAAGATGCGTTTGATGGTGGAACGGATTGACGATGCTATGCAAAATTAATATGGTAGATGATATTAATTTAGAAATAATTATTGATTGATCTTGCGCTAACTAGGAATACCAGGAAAAATGGTTTATATAAATTAGTATTTATTGAATTCAATGTTATTTTTGATAGATATAAAAGTATATTGAAAATAATTTCGGTGTTATCGATGGTCCACTTTTACATCTTGTCCATGACCTATAAAATGTCAGAAACATGCCTGACTGGGAATAAAGTGAACCCCTAAATAATGAAAGCACATTTCATCTCCACTTTTGGCATATTAATCGTATGAAATATAAAGAAATTAGATGTTTTAAAGAATAAAAGACCCCATATTTCTCTTATAATATATAGATAATACATATCTTAATTGAAAACCCGTAGGTCCATCGTTATTTCGAAAGATTTTTGCGCAGGAATTTTATCTCATATATTTATCAATCAACCAGGTTTTGTGTGTTGCTAATGGATCACGCCCACTTACTCTCCATTCACAGACTTGAACCTTAACTCATGACTCCATTTTCAAGCAATGTATTTATCTGGAAACTTAATTATTACGTTGAACGGATATCTTTTGTAACCATTTGACTTGAAACTTTGAATCAAAACAATCAACATAACTGAAATAAATCCATAAAGATGCATCATATTTGCATAAGACGAATGCTTATACCCATTATATATAATATTTAGCTTCACAAAAACCACTATTCTTGGGCAAATGTTGATGTAAAAGCTTGTACAATTATAAGGTTTTTATGATAGTTTTTGACACAAATTCCCAAATAGAATGGTTTCAAAATTATATATTCACCCTTTTTCATCTAATCAATCATCAATATATATATTAAAGGCGAAACCATCGGTGTTGACGTAGTGTCTCCTAAAGCTAAGAATCTCCTCTATCTTTTTTTCTCAATTTTTTGATTTTTTTAAATGTTGAATATGTAAAAGACGTTTCCGCCCCTACATGGAAAATATGTAATTCATATTAACATGGGGTTTTTATAATTTTGCACGCCTAAGTTTAACCTCCAACTCTTGATTTGCTTTTCATTTACTTTGTCTTATTTCTTAATGAAATTTGTTTTTCACAAGTTGCAAAACAAAATAGAGCCCTACAAATTCCTTTGGTGGGAGATGAATAAAATAAAGTTATAGAAGACATTGAAGACTTTAAATAGGTATGTATAAATTATATTCTCCAAAAGATGTGATTTGTTATTATATATTTTTCTATTTCATATTGTTGGATTTGTTGTTATCATACAACAATTGTGTTTACGTTTGAATCATATAGATTCAAATAGAACTTTGTTGTTATGTTATTACATGATCTGATAATTTTTTTTTTAAAATTTAAGCTCCATTGACATTAACCATTTATACGCGATTGATAATTGCGTTACATTTTGATTACTTCAAGAAAAATTCTATTGACATTTGTCAATGTTGTGATAATTTACGAGGTCTATGACTTCAATAATATATAAAATGAAATCTTATAAACTGTTTTGGTGGGGGGTGAAGAAGATGAAAGTGAAGAAGACATGGAAGATTTCAATTAGGTATGTATAAATTGTATTCTTCAAAAAATGTGATTTGTTATTACGTATTTTGTCTTTTACATATTGTTGGATTTGTGGTAATCATAAGACAATTGTGTTTACGTTTAAATCACATATATTCAAATAGAATTTTAAATCACAATTGTGTTTACGTTTAATCACATATATTCAATATATATATATATATATATTAAAGGAGAAACCATAGGTGTTGACGTGGCCTCTCCTAAAGCTTAGAATCCCCTCTGTAACACCCTCAATTTGGAAAGAGCAACTAAATAAAATTTTGGATAAAACATCCAAAATAATAGGATTTCTCCCTGTAATCCAATACGGGAAATACTTCAAATTAAAATCTATGATTAACCTCAAACAATATACAACTCAAGTCTCATTACAAAGGCTAAGTTCACATCGGTGTTACTTAACTCGAATACAAGCTGTTATTCCCAAAATAAACGCGGAAGACTTAACTAAGCACTTCACTCCTCGAGCACACTACTAGCACTCATCTCTTACAATGTCACTAGAATTAACCCCAACCTGAACCTGTTGCACATGCCGACAAATAAAAAGGTTAGGCTAACGCCTAGTGAGTTCAAGAGTTTATAACATGATTTATATAATTCGTTGAATGAAAGTTTGCGACATAAATCACGATTTCCAAAAGAGTTTATGGAAGGATGTAAACGACTCATTTTCCAACACACACAAAGTCTATGAGAAAGGTTCTCAAAATGTATAAAGCGTTTTCCAAAATGAATTCTAATCCCAACTCACTCAAAACGTGCTTTGACGTTAAATATTCCCAGTAATTATACACGTGAATAAAACTCTAATATTTAAAACATCCAATAAGGATGAGGTATAGAACTCCGCCAATAAACCCTGAAAGACATTTAATATTAATAAAATGCGTCACCGAAAATATGGATAAAAGTAAATACCCAAAAATAACACCTTTCGGTGACGGGGGAGACCCGATTCCATCGAAAATGACGGGCACACAAAGTTAGGTCACTTATGATGTTACCGGATTACACCTCAAGTCCCGGTTTTAGTTCCCATGCCATAAAGACATCACACCCTCAAACCTTTCCCATGCCTTTATTGCCTACTCCGTCGAGTTACACCTCAAGGACTTGTGGGACCACATTGCCTATCCAGTCCAGACGAGTTACACCGCAAGGACTTCAATGTCCCCCATTGCCTACTCGCTAGTGGCCCCGATCGGCCTACCGCATATAACCATGCGTTCCAATAGTCCACTCCTCGTGCACAAAGAGATAGACCATCAAATAAAGGCTGACTTACGTGCCTATGGATCCAATGCAGCACAGTCTACAATAACATGCCCATCCCGGAATGACTAAAGCACCCGAGCATGTAAATATTAATATTATGCAATAAAATGTATCAAGTTGCAATAAATGCAAACCATAAATAAGACTCCATATTGAGCCATCAAACTCGGACAAAAAGTTCCCAAGACTCCCTCAAAGTCAAAACCGAGCAAAATGCTCAAAACTCATTAGACCCATAAATAACGGTGTAACAACACAGATCCCATAACATACATCATATAACATAATATGCATACATATCATTGATTTACAACAAAAGTTACATAACAAACCAAGTACAGTCTCATTAGTCTTGAAACTACAAAATATATAAAAGCTTCTTAAACATCATCGATCAACGGAGGCAGCCTACACCTTATTCTTTCCTTTGCCGCTATCAATTCCTCGACCTGGAAAACATATTTTTGAAAACAAAATGAGGGTTAGACCAAACGGGTCTAGTGAGTTAATCCCGGTCCTTTCCAAAAATCATTATAAAACCTTTTATGTAAATCCTTTGTATCAAAATAGTTTAGATAAACCTTTGGTAATCCTTTCGTAAAATATAAACATACCACACGTATTTAAATACCAATCCAGACTCGTGCATCGTGTACATCTCATTCACCTTATTCCTCCACAAATGGCCATATTAGTTGGTAGCAAGCCAACTAATAAATCAACAACCGGTCCGCACACCGGAACCCGGCTACCCGTCGGTCCGCGCACCGGAACCCGACTACTCACCGGTCCGCTCACCGGAACCCGGCTACTGTGCACTTGTGTAGTGTAATGCACCAATAAATATAATATCTTACTATATTATAAACACAAAATATTCACACCTTGATCGTATATCCATTCCACACATATCCATCTCATATATATATATATATATAAACACAAATATATATATATATATATATATATATATATATATATATATATATATATATATATTCCAGTTGAAAACGTTTTAAAGTAAAACTCACCTGAATGCTTAAAATACGCTTCCAAGCCTTTCTCAGAGCTATCCGATCCTTTACCCAAAATTCTCAGAATCTGAAACCATTTACATACAAATATCTCCTCACCAACTTATATATAAAACTTACTAGCAGGCTATGAACTCTAGATACATCTACATAACTCTTATCCTCAAAAATTGACCCAAACAACCAAGTTATCCGGAAACTTCAAAGTATCCGGACAACTTTCCGGACAACACAAAGAATCCGGAAAACTTGACTTTTCCGGACACCACAACCATCCGGACGACATCCGGATACCAAAGTAACCCGGACACTATCCGGTATCTCATTTCATCCGGAAAACATAAGAAAAGAGGAACTTACCCGGATAAAACCCTGTCCGGACACCTTCAGAAAGTCATCCGGACACCATCAACAAAACTACCCGGACACCTTCTACTTTATCCGGACACCACTGTCGGTTTACCCATTTTTCACCAAGAAATTGGCTGAATCGACCTCAAATATGATTTTGATGATTCTACTCCGATAGCAACCATCCATAAACACTTACAAACATAAAATACAAAGAAAACATACCTTAATCTCTTCTAAGTACACCAAATGATGTCCTATTGCTTTCTTTTCTTCCTTTTCTTCTTTTCTCTCAATACACACACTAACACACACTAAAATATCTGCTGTTTCTGAGTTGTGAAATAATATCTGAATATCAATTAGATAATATCAAACTTAATTTACTACTTTGGTCCTTGAACTTCTCAATAATAACCCCAAACACCCTTAACTTATATATTTACCCAAACTTACCCTAAACATCAACTTTAAAGTTAACTTTTCTTAACGGAAAAAGGGATTTTAACTAACGAACTTACCCAGGGTATTACAAACGGACCTCATAACATAAAATGCATTTAAACATCTCTTAGGTATACATATACCACAAAATCATCATTAACCCAAAACTCGTCACATGATAGAATAAAGGTTTTCCCCAAATGGGCTCATACCTTTAAAATTCTCAAAATGACTCATGACACTAAAATGTGCATTTTCCCAAATGGTTTATAAAATCAATTACACCAACAAGATTAAACCTTTGAATAAACTTCATTTGAGCAATAAATCATTTAAGGACATATTTATGATTTCTACACATCAAAATATCCAAAAACCCTAAATATGGGTGTTTTACAAACTTTATAAAGTTAAACACTTTAAAAGGGTCAAACTTACCAAATAACTCAACAATTGATAATTTTAAGTAAAACACACAAATACTTAAAAAATAACATTTTTGGCATGTACAACATTTTCACAAATCAACTTGAACTTG
The DNA here is from genome assembly GCA_033807775.1 of Saussurea involucrata. Classification (NCBI taxonomy): domain Eukaryota; kingdom Viridiplantae; phylum Streptophyta; class Magnoliopsida; order Asterales; family Asteraceae; genus Saussurea; species Saussurea involucrata. Next base: position 34,207,972 of record CM066316.1, read on the forward strand.
CTTTGCTAGATTTAGGCTAAATCTAGATTTTCCCCAAATTGAGCTCCTTTAAAGAAACTTGAATCTTCAAGCCAAATCCTCCAACAACCTAGATCCATAAGTTTCCAACTATCAAAAACCATATTCAACCATACAAAATCAATCCCCAAACATTTTCATCAATAATCTCAACTTATACCCAAAACCCTAATTTCCATAGATGAAGATATGAGAAGATTACCTTAACCATAACTTGAATCCACCAACCAAAACACCTCTAGATCACCAACAAAACACCACAAGCTCCAACTCTTCAAAATGGACAAAAAGGTTGAATGAAACCCTAGAAAGCTTTGGGTGAAGAAGATGAAGTGAAAGGGTTTCAAGATTTGTTTCCCAAAACCATGGTAGATGAAGAAATCACTTCCAAATTTCGAATCTTGTGGCTAAATGGCTCAAAATCGACTTTGGGGGCTTAGGGTTTCGGTTTGAGAGAGAAAGGGTTGAAGGAGAAGAAGTGGGAAATGAAAAATGGGTTGAAATGGTGAAAATCACGTTTTTATGCTCCAGGTACCCGACGGCTAAAGTGACGTGCGAGAGTGACACAAGTGTCACTTTCGCTGGGCACTCTTGCCGTGGTCAAATGGCTCTCGGTACAAAAATGGCAAGAGTGACACGCGAGAGTGAGACAAGTGTCACTTTCGCTGGTCACTTTAGCCGAGATTGTACCGAAAGTTGTTTTGGCCATAACTTCTTCGTTTTATCTCCGTTTTCGCTCCGAAAAGGCCCGTTGGACTCGTATTTGAATTATTCATCCAACAAGACTATAAAATGTAGGATTTAATCCAAAATCCTATTTTTCATATTTATCTTAAAAGTTCCAAAAATCGAGATGTTACAATTTTCCCAACCTTAAAAGAGATTTCGTCCTCAAAATCTAGTTCCTTTACAACCAATGTCCACCCAGATACGTTACCCCTACATCCGAATGAATTTTCAACTTTCTATCTTTCTAACCTCATGGCTTCGGTTGCCTCCCAACCTTACGTGTTCCATGCTTCCCCAACGGCTGATCCCGACTCTAAATCAGTCCAAGGTTGATCACTCTGAAACCAACAAAATCCCCAAATCCAATTATCTCCGTTGTTGAACTGTCACTTAAATCTACCGAGTTCCATTAGACTCCAAAACAGACGGTCGCCACCGACCCATCGATTATACAACTCCAAGAATGCGTCCATTTACCAATCATACGATTGACATATTCTTTTACCCTTCAAGGAAGGTCATTCAACTACCGCCACTCATCACAATCCGAATTTCTTAAGACCACTACGGGCGATACAATTATCCCTTAAGATTGGACTACCACACTCCAAAATACACTAATAGTTCTTAGCTCTGAAATCCAAAAGTTGCCACCTAGTTACCCCACCAAGATTCAAATTACTACAGAACCTCATACACGAATTTCGTCCATCAAGACTAACCACCAAACATGGTTGCCAAAACGAACAGTTTACCACAAGCATTCACATAATATACCGCGAGCCTCACCTGTCAAATACAAAAGCACATCAACTCTACAACCGATACCATTCGCCTACAATAATATCATGCATCGGAACACCCAAACTTCCACTGTCGAGGTTTTACGCACTTACTCTTAACCGGGGTTACTTAACCTTTCCAAGGTTCTAATGAGTTCAAGGTTTTTCAAGTGAAGTACTTTAACAAATATGCCAATAAAAATCCTTTATAGAAATTTTCAACACGAAGGTTTTCACATCGATTTAATCATATGCATAAAATCTACTACTACCTACTCTGTAATTGTGCAAACAAAATGGACACACTCATCCTACATATGAAAATCATCTTGAAAACCATTTTATCACAATTCAAGTTACTAACAAAACGCAAAAGCATGCTCAACAACTTTTGAAATGAACAACTACGGTCCTAGCATTGATTGATTTATGTCATATACGTAAAGTAATTTCTTGCATTACGATAATGTGAAACAACATGCTGGTACAATGTTTTCGAAAAAGAACTTAAACGACGTCAAACTCCAAAATTTCTTTCTTTTAACTATAAATGACGCGAAGTAAAATTTACCAACAAAATTCGCAACGTGTGAGTTTATTTCACAAAACCGGTGAAACGATCCAAAAATACACTTTGGTTAAGATATAAAATGATTTGCGGCGATTCCAAGTTTAAAGACAAAAATCAATACGTTTTCATCATTCGAAGATATCGACTAAAATATCGTGAAGAAATTTCAATTTGGAATATGCATGCAAACTTGTAACATTTTCTTAGCGATTTTTCGGAAATAAAGTTACATGCAACAGGTAGTCCATACTAAAATTCTTTCAAAGTAGAAAATTTCATTAAGTCGAATTTCAAAGTTTTCTCATTTGGTCATATAATGACATAGGCGTAAAACCTTTTTGACAAGACTCATACAAGTCAATGTATTTTTCTCAAAACTTAAGAAATTAGTAAGTGCTTTTAATTGGTTGACACCTAAAAGGATTTAATTTGACTGCAATTTCGAATCGTACGAATAATGCACATTAATGTTCCAAAAACATAAATAACTCCACACAACTTTAGGTAAAGACAAATAGTTTTCCATAATCCCCATCACGGTGCATTTATACCAAAAGTTTTACACTTGTAATATAAATCGTTAAAATATCAATACTTCAAATTTACTCATCAAAATACTCAAAATATTTCTTTTCTCCAAAACCAAAAAGGTTTACAATTTTCCAAAATGTCCATCAAGTCAAAATTGACCAAAGTTCAACGACTCAGACATTCATGTTTTCAAAATGTTCCGTATCGTTAACCATGCATGATCCCCACAACACTAAAACATACTTTGACTAAATGACCTCCATTTATGCAACAAATTAATAAAACATTTTCATTCACGATTCATTTAACAAAGTGTCGAGGATCAGTGGCTACCAAGTTATGCATACCCCTAGATCAATATAATGCATTTGCATGAAATGATAATTAAATAACTAATTAACCAAAAGCGCATAAAGCAAATCGTTAAGAAATACTATCAGAATGTGTTAGCTCCAACTTCTACATTCGAAGAAGTATTGAAAAATAGGCTAAGTATAGAGCATCGACAGAGCCTCTGCCAAGACACCAAGTGAAGATTCGACAGAAGACGTTCTCAGAGGACAAGGCCACAGAGCCTCTGTCATACTTGACAGAGCCTCTGTGGTATGAAGACTTAGAAGACTAAAGATTTCTAAAGATCAAGACAAAGACGATCGTGCCTCTCACGTGCCTCTGCTGTACGAAGATCCTGAAGATCGTTCGTACAAGGCGTGCCCTGCAAACTCCACGTGTCAACCTCTGATGGGTTACAGCCTTTCCAGAAGACGGCACACTACATTCACGTTGTACCTGGAATTAGTCCCACGATCATGTCTTGTACCTTAGTACTTATTGTCTATTACTTGTCCCCTGTAAAGTAGTATAAATAGAAGGCTCTTGTAGAGCTTTTCTAGGAACTTTGCACAATACGCACACACCTGTTTAGAGCAGAATATTTTCACATACTTACGGTGTTCTTGGTGTTTTATGAAGAATCAATAAAACGTGAATCTTTGGGCTAAACTCTTGTTTATTATATATTCACTTGTTTGTTTCTGTGTGTATATTCTACCAAGCATCTCTTTAGTTCTTTAAAACGCTTCTGCATACTTATTTGTTCGAACTAATAGAGATTAATATCGTTGTTGAGTCAATATCGGGATCAACAATTGGTATCAGAGCAAACTTTGATTTTCTATATCAAAGGATCCACTCTAACAATGATCTCGACTCTTTTTGGTAGAAATTTGGACTGATTTTGACCTGTTCGTCATTTATTTCAAAACAACCCCTGTTTTTCTGCTATTCTCGACTTGTTCGACTCTAGTAAACTGACAGGATCTGTTTCTTCGGTTAAAACTTTCCACTTAAGTGCATTGTTCAAGGTTTTATAGCTTTAAACTCTTTTCGAAGAATCTGTCCCATCGTTTGAAAGATTTCGGTTCATACTCTGTTTTTCTGGTATTTTCAAACTGCTCAAGATGGCAAACACCAACAACTTCTTTACTGTTGGTTCTTTAACCAAGCCACCCACTCTACTCAGAGATGAGTACCTCCAAAGGAAGATACGAATGATTCATTTATTTGAGAATACTGATAAAGATCTCCTCACATATGTTCGAAATCCACCTTTTGTTCCTATGGACACAGTACCACGGGTACCTGCCACAGATGATACTCCAGAGGTTGCTGAGTACGAGAAACCAAAGACCAAGGATAAATGGTCTCCAGCTGACTGGGAGAAATACGAAATTGCTCAGAAGGCCAAGCGACTTCTGATAATGGCCATACCAAATCACCTCTTTCAATCTCTAGACGCATGTGAATCGGCCTACGATATGTGGAAAGAACTTGAGAAGCAATTAGAAGGTGGTGCTAAGACTCAGAAGAACCGAAGAGCTCAATGCATCAATGAGTACAACGCTTTCAAAGCTCTGCCGACAGAATCTCTGCAGTCAACATACGACAGGTTCAACTCTCTGATTAACAAGTGTAAGAAGTTCGGTATTCACAGAACTTCTGAAGAGAACAACGTCATGTTCCTAAAGAGTCTAAATGAAGAATGGCTCCAGTTGTCTATGTCTCTGCAAACTAATCAGGACTTAGACACCTGGACTCTGTCAGATCTTTACGGAACACTGCTGCCCAAGAACCTCAGATTGCACAAGCAAAAGCTCAAACCGGTGGGCCTCTTGCACTTGTTGGTAAGGCTACAGAAGCGAAAGAGAAGCCAAAGAAGGAGAAAGTTATGGAGGAGAAGAAAGAGAAGAAGAAGAAGGTGTTGGTTGTTGATAGTGAAGAGCATGAGCTCGTGGAGGAAGAAGAGGCAACAATGGCCTCAATAACTAAATCTTTAGCTCTGCTGACAAGAGAGTTTGGTAATAAAGGGTACCAGAAGAAGTCAGGATATGAACGCAATGGGAGAGATGATCGAGGCGGGAAGTATGAGCCAAGGAATCAGAGAAGATAAGATGCGAATGACCAACAAAGGTCAAATGACAGGAATGACAGAGGTGACAGAGGTGGTGACCAACAGAGGTCAGGTGACAGAGCTGGAAATGCTCCACAGAACCAGGGATGTTTCAATTGTGGCAAGCCATGCCACTATGCTGCAGACTGTAGGAGCAAACTAAATCGTCCTCAGAGGGACTCTGCTCTCTATAAAAAGAAGGCAGAGTACTACGCTCAGAAGTAGCTCATGGTGGAGCAAGAAAACTGGCAGTCAGATGAATCCTCTGACAAAGGTGAGAAGAAGAACGCCCTGTTCTGCTGTATGGCAGAAGTCAGCTCTTCCGATTCTGACAGTGAGGTATCCCTTCTGACTCTACTTCTAATGAAACTGAAGTAAATTTTCTTAAACTGACAGAAGATTACACTGAACTGAAAAAGACTTGTGACAATATTCAGAAAAAGCATGCATTCTTTGAGAGAGAAGCCAGACTTCTCACTCAAGAAAAAGCAAAAATATCTTTGGAAAAGGAAGAAATTCAAAATCAATTGGCATAAACATTTAAATCCTTTAAAAGAAAAGATTTCAGAACTAAATTCTGCCCTTAAAGCTAAGACAAAGGAACTTTTAGACAATGAGAGTGATAGAATGAATATTCTTGCTCTTAAGAACTTCTTTCAAAAGGAAAGAGAAGTCCTTCATCAAGACCTACTCAGCAGTGACATGTTAATTAAGAAATATCAAGATGCACAGAAGGTGTACGAAAAGGTTAATACACAAATAGGAAGAAGGGGAATTAGCTTCTGTGATATAGCCCCATACACTGGAACCAAAAGAGACAAGTCCCTGTCTTCTCTATTTTGTATTGGAAGTACAAGAAAACCTGGATTTCCAAACTTACTCTATGTAAGCAAAAGGCAGAAAGTCTCTGGGGAACCTCACAAGAGGAAACCTCTGAAGATGATAAATGTGTGGTTTGAAAACACAGATCTATCACCTTCAGCCTCTGTCAAAAGAAACTCCAAACCTAAAAGATATCTGAAAACTCAAGATCAGATTGGAATCTTCAAGTTTGGTGACCCCGAGACTCAAACACAGGTTGCTTTTATCTGCACTATAGATTCTGAAACAAAACTATCTGCAGAGGCACCTGAGTTCATGCCTGCTTCTTCAGAAGAAAAACTGAAACACATTTCTGAAAATGAGTTAGTGGAAATTGGCAAAAACAATTTTTATGAAAACCTCTGTACATATTCTGTCGAACAAAATCTCTCTGAGGAAAAATTGATAAATACTTCTGTTGACTTGGAAGATATTCCCGAAAGAAAGGAAGAAAGCGAGTATGGCACATGCTCAGAAAATCCTGCCTCTGTGGAAAGAGATCTAAGTGACTCAACCTCTGTATATGAGGACGATTCATCCTCCGACGAATCAGAGACTGACTCAACTGAGTCAAAGATAGTTCCTTGTAAATCAGAGGGATTTAAACTTCCCTCTGGAATTCCTAACAGAACTATTCCTCTAAAGGAGAAATTCACAAGTATTCCTATCTGCCCGGATTTCTTGGACATATGCATACAGGCCAAAACATCTCTTGAGCTTGAAAAGATTAAACAACAAAAGGAAAAGTCCTCTCAGTGTTCAAAAACTCCAAAACCTCTTAAGCCATTTCAAGAAAAATTAACTTGGCAACAAAAGGGTAAATGGGTTAAAAATGACAAATATTTTATTTCTGTGACAAAGAAATCAGCAGAGGTTCACCACCACAGAAGATGGGCTCAACAGAAGGCTACTCCCAACAGAGAATTTTCAAAAGATCAATCTAGCCTAGATAGGTCTTCTTGTAATAGGAAGTCTAATGCTAGGAAAGATTGTGATAATAAAGCCTCTGTACCCATATTCAGTGTTTTTAATGAAAAGTTTAAGCAAGTTTCTTCGCATATCAATTATTGTCATTGCTTCGATCTTATGCATCAATTGAACCAACACTTCTCAAGCCCTCACTGTTTCCTCTCTAGACCCAAAAAGAATTCTAAATTGAAGGGTAAGAAGAAACCAGATGGTTCTTCGAAAGAGGTTAAAACCAAATCTAAGGATGCTAAGGCAACCTTAATGACCCCTAACAAACCTGGACCCATTTGGAAATGGGTACCTAAAAATCTCTGAATGTGTTGCAGAAGCAGTATGTGCCGATCTGGTATCTAGACTTCGGGTGCTCGCAGCACATGGCTGGCGACAGAGGTCTACTATCCTCTTACAAAGATAAACTCGATAGAGGATTGGTGACCCTTGAAGTAATAAGAAGGGGTACATAAAAGGCTATGGAGTCATTAAGAAGGAAAATATAACCGTATGTAAAGTTGCATATATGGATGGCCTTAAGCACAATCTTCTCAGCGTTAGCCAACTATGCGATACGGGTTTCGATGTCATGTTCAAAAGAACATTCTGCTTTCTGCAAGGAGAAGATACAGGAGTTGAACTTCTGCAAGCTGAACGAAAGGGTGATTTGTACCTCATGAACTTCAGTGTCAAGAACAAGAAGGACAAGCTCTGCCTTGTTGCCTGTAAGAATGAAAAAGCTTGGTTATGGCATAACAGGTTCTTCCATCTTAACTTTCATACTCTAGATAAGTTTGTTAAACTTGATCTAGTTAAAGGTCTGCCAAATGTCAAATTTAGTAAAGATCATTTATGTTCTGCCTGCGAAATGGGCAAACTCAAAATAGCTTCCCATAAAGGCAAGACTGATGTGTCTTGCCCTAGGCCTCTGTATATGCTACACGTTGACCTCTGCGGTCCAATCGCTCCATAGAGCCTAGGTGGCAAAAAGTATTTGCTTGTGTTGGTTGATTAATACTCGAGATTTACATATGTGGAATTGTCAGAAAGAAATTAGATGTTCCAAACATTCTGATAAACCTAATGAAAAGAATCCAGGTTCTATATGAGTGCAAGATTCAAAAGTTAAGAAGCGACAATGGCACATAATTCAAAAACTCTGTCATTGAAGATTACTTTACAGAAGAAGGCATATCTCAGAACTTCTCTGCTGCACGCACCCCACAACAGAACGGTGTGGTCGAACGCAAAAACCGCACGCTTGTGGAGGCTGCAAGAACTATGCTGACAGCATCTGGATTGCCCACATCTGTCTGGGCAGAAGCTGTGTCAACCGCTTGTTACACCCAAAATAGATCAACAATAGTAAAGAGACAGATCAAAACACCGTACCACTTGATCAACCAAAGGCGACCAAATATAAAGTTCTTCCATGTATTTGGATGCAAGTGTTTTGTCCTAAATGACAGAGAAGCTAGAGGGAAGTTTGATGTGAAAGCAGACAAATGCAAGTTCATTGGGTACTCTGCCACCTCAAAGGCCTACAGAGTTTATCTTCTACGGTCTCGAACAATTGTGGAGAGTATCAATGTCTCTTTTGACGACTCCTTTCAGAAGACTTATGAACAAATCAGTTCAGAACTCGGTCTGAAAAAGGAATCCTCTGGCATCTCCCCAACAAGAGAAGCAGAACTGAATCTGCTATTTGAAGACATGTTCCATGATGATATTGATCCCTCTGCCGGAGCCGCCATAGCCTCTGGAGAAACATCTTTTCCCAACCAGACTGACTCAGGTATATCTCTAACTGGTCCATTAAATACTTCATCCTCTTCCATAAATCGTGCAGATGCAAGTGTTGAGTGGGAGCGAACAGAAGATGATGCAAGCAAGAATACCTCTACAGAGCCACTGGACTTACTAACTCCAGCAACTACAGTGGAAGAAATACCAGAGGATAACAAGGATTCTGTCTCAATATCCTTAGAGGAATCAATTCCAAATCTTATTGAAATACATCGACAAGCTGAAGAACCGTGTTCAAGCACAGAAGTACCTTCCACTACAGAGGTTGCACCAGAACCAACAAATGCAACCATAGAAGTTCAACTGGATGATGCTAATGACCATCTCCCAAAGATGACAAAGTGGACGAAGAGCCATCCTCAGAGCCAAATAATTGGCGATCCTTCTAAAAAAGTCAAGACAAGATCAACCACTGCTAATTTTTGTTTCTTTACAAACTTTATCAGTGTGATCGAACCCAAGCGTGTTTCTAAAGCCCTAGATGACCCAAACTGGGTAGATGCAATGCAAGAAGAGATTCTACAGTTTGAGAGAAATAAAGTATGGACCTTAGTTCTTCTGCCAAGAGGGAAACAAGCAATAGGGACAAAATGGGTCTTCAGAAACAAGAAGGATGAGGATGGGGTGGTCATAAGAAACAAGGCGCGATTAGTGGCCAAGGGATATTGCCAAGCATAAGGAATTGATTACGATGAAACTTTTGCCCCCGTCGCACGACTCGAAGCAATAAGAATCTTCTTAGCCTTCGCAGCCTACAGAGGTTTCAAAGTTTTCCAAATGGATGTAAAATTCTCCTTTCTGAATGGTCAAATTCAAGAAGAAGTATACGTCCAACAGCCACCAGGGTTCGAAAGTGCCAAGTACCCAAACCATGTTTACTTCCTTGATAAAGCTCTGTACGGACTGAAACAGGCTCCAAGAGCATGGTACGAACGCCTTTCAACCTTTCTTCTATGTAATGAATTCGAAAGAGGTACAACTGATACTACTTTGTTTTATAAAAGAAAAGGTGAGGAAATTCTGCTTGTACAGATTTATGTGGACGACATTATTTTTGGTTCTACAAATGCACAACAATGCACAGATTTTGAGAAACTCATGCAGAGTGAGTTTGAAATGAGTATGATGGGAGAATTAAACTTCTTCCTAGGACTCCAAGTCAAACAATCATCAAAGGGAATTTTTATAAATCAAGCTAAATATGTCACTGACATTCTTTCAAAATTCAAGCTCTCTGATGCCTCTGTAATGAAGACCCCCATGTCCACTAGAAATAAGTTACACTCAGATCCATGTGAAAAATCTGTAGAGTGCAAGCTCTACAGAGGCATGATTGGGTCTCTTTTATACCTAACAACCAGTAGACCTGATATAATGTATGCCACATGCCTCTGTGCAAGATATCAAGCTAACCCTAAGGAATCTCATATTCTCGCTGTAAAGAGGATCTTCAGATACTTGAAGGGAACCAAAAATCTTGGCCTCTGGTATCCGAAGAACTCTGGCTTTGATCTTATGGCCTACACAGATTCAGATTATGGAGGATGCAAACTTGACCGAAAAAGTACCTCTGGGAGTTGCCAGTTCCTGGGTGGTAAACTAGTTAGCTGGATTTCAAAGAAGCAGAATTGTTTGTCGACATCTACAGTAGAAGCCGAATACGTTGCTGCTGCTAGTTGTTGCTCCTAGGTTCTGTGGATGCGAACTCAGCTAAAGGACTACGGTTTCGACATAAAGAAGATACCCATCCTCTGTGATTTCAAGAGTGCCATTGCGATCTCTGCCAATCCTGTACAACACTCTAAAACAAAGCATATTGATATCCGTTACCACTTTCTGAAGCATCATGTTGAACAAGGCACAATTGAGATGTACTTTGTGTCAACGAAATTTCAGCTTGCGGACTTATTCACCAAGGCACTCGATGAGAAAAGATTCCTTTTCTTGGTGGGTAAGTTGGGTATGATTAACACGAGTTGATCCCTCTGTAAGTGTGACTTGATCTTCTTGTACATATGTATATATTTAAATCCTTTTGTATGTAAATTCTCTATCATCAAAAGTTATGTATCCAACAGAGCTTTTGTGGGATTGCTCAGAGCCTCTAACGATTCCCACAGAACCTTTGGTGAGTTTGACCTATGTTTTATGCTATACTTATCACATATGATCCAAGCATAGGTCAAGGGGGAGCAGAAGGAGACCTTGAATGATCCACAAGGGTTTGTCATTCAAGGGGGAGCCAAAGAGGAGTATTGCTGATCCAAATCCACAAAAGTCAGGGATTATGCCGAGCAAAGTAGAATTGAAGAGTGAGTATCTCGCACAAAACAACTTTCCAAAACAGTTTTTTACGACACCAATTTCCAAATATGTCCTAAAAACACAGTCTAAAACTGTCAAAACTTTGGATGATCAAAAAGTTTTAAGAGCTGTCAGTTATTAGAAATTTTCGGTCATGGAGCCTCTGCTGAGCTCAACAGAGCCTCTGCTGAGCTCAACAGAGCCTCTGTAACCTCAAATTTTGCTCGGACACTCTATCGATCTTCTCCACTGTCTTTTCAAATGTTTTTGGTAAAGGTGCAAGCTCAGAGGTTTCAAATCACAAAGCAATTTCCACCACAGAGCTTCTGTCGATTTGATACTTGTGCACAGAAACGGGTTCTGTAAATGCGGGTTATTTTCTACAGTGACAGTCATTTGTGAATAGAGACGCCCACGCGCTCAACATTAATGGGCCGCACACGACGTCTAATCGTGCTCTGCCACTTCTGACGTAGCACACCTCTATTGGTTGTGTCAGTCAAACGACGTTTCAGAGGCGTGGCTCCAGCTGTAGAAACTCGAGTGCGGACCCCAAAATTCATTGAATTCACTTTTTATTGTGGAAGTTTATCCGTTTCTACCCTCGACTATATAACCCCATTTACCCCTCTCTTCTTCCTTTACGAATTTACTCTTCTCTTTATCTTCGGCGAACCTTGCAAAACCTGCAACTATCTCCTTTCTACTCCATTTCCGCAAGATATCTTCCATGGCTTCCACCTCAAAATCTCCGGCGAACTCCCCTACTCAATCTTAGCACTCACAGAACCCATCCATGGCCAGAAACTTTGAGCAAGACCATTCAGGTGATTCTGTAGACTTTGCTTCGACGACCCATCTGCAAAACTTCCTAGACAATGACCAGTATGAGAATGTTCTTCCCCTTAAACCTAATAATCCTTACTTGGTTCCCTCAAGAACTGCGTTTGGGGATGAACATACCATTTTGTTGAATATTCTGGAAAACCACCCCTTAAACTCCCTTCTAGCCAAAAATGTTACAAGGATCCCTGCCAGATACCTAAACCAGTTCTGGCAGAGCTGTTATTACGATGAAGAAAACCGAGAGATCAACGGCTACATTTCCAAACCTAACAGATCCAAAAATATAGAACTCAAATTCAACAGAACCATGCTTACATTGGAGTTTGGCCTACCCACCAGAGGTCTTCTTGGTATTAAAGACTATGCAGAGACCCCCTCGGACAGAGAGCTCTGTGACTTTGCAGAGATGCTAGGCTACAACACTCGACTGGAAAAGAGGAATGCGTTCAGAAGAAACCGCTTTCCACCTCTATGGAACACTCTATTTTACATTTTGAATAGATGTCTCACAGGGAAAGTGGGAAGCCCCGACCAAACCTTTCACCAGATTCTGGCAATCATGTACGGGGTGTACAATGATTTGCCTCTGGACTACGCCACTCTAATAATGTAGAGATTGTGAATACCATTGACCACAGGATCTCTACGCAGAAGGCAAAGGGGTCAAAGAGGAAAGAACTCCCTGCTCTACAATTCCAGAGGACTCCAGGAGTAATACTAGAACCTTTGCTTCTACTGGAAGACTGGCCAATGGAAGGGCCAGTAGTGAAAACCTACCCTCTAACAAAGATGACCCCAACCATGCACATAGACGGATACCGCTTTTGTCGACATCTACCTTCCAAGCTTCTAACATACGTGACAGATGAAAACCTTAGGTTAGCATACATACACAATCACATGACTCCAGAACCGAGTCCTGCGACACCCTCGCGTTTAGGAGCCCCTGTAGGATCTCTACCAGTTGTTAGAATGGAAGATGAAGAATGGGCAGCAGTATTCGCAAAGCACGAGCTAAGACAACAAAAATTCCATCTTCCGAGAAGCACGATTGGAACCTCTGCATCAAAGGGCAAATCCTCAGAAACCCCCTCTAAAACTCAGAAGGCTACCAGAGCCAAGAAACCCATAGAGGGAACCTCTATGAGTGTTGAACTTCCCCAACAATCCCAACAATCACCACCAACAGAAACCGTGGTTGGATCCTCTGCACCTCCTTCTCCTCCTAAAGAAAAGAAAAAGAAAAGGAAGACAAAATCTTCTGAGGAGGGAGCCCCCAAACCCAAACGCAAAAAAAGCAAGAAACGCAGAGGAAGAAGAAGTGGCAGCAGAAGTCACACATGAAGAACCTCTGCAATCACCCACTCCCATCCAATATGCAGAGGCCACGGACTTCTCTGCTTTCCTCGAGTGACCTCACATAGCAGAATCCTTAGATACCTCTGGGTGGACCGCAGAAGCCCTCACAGATTGGACCATCACAAACGCACACACCTGTTTAGAGCTTTTCTAGTAACTTTGCACAATACGCACACACCTGTTTAGAGCAGAATATTTTCACATACTTACGGTGTTCTTGGTGTTTTATGAAGAATCAATAGAAAGTGAATCTTTGGGCTAAACTCTTGTTTATTAATTATTCACTTGTTTGTTTCTGTGTGTATCTTCTACCAAGCATCTCTTTAGTTCTTTAAAACGCTTTCGCATACTTATTTGTTCGAACTAATGTTCTTTGGGATATCATTGTTGAGTCAATATCGGGATCAACAGAATGTTCTTTCATGCATTACTCACGCCGCGTATAAATCAATCCGTACATTGAACAGGTTGCAACGAAATGTGTTAACACAAATCTTCAAAAGAGAAAATATACAACGCTAAAATTCCAAAAACAAATCCTTTTGGTCGCCTTGCGGCATAAAATAACATTTCTCAACAAAACCCGCATGAGACAAAACGCCCAATATAACCTACAATCAACACACATAATAACTAAAGTATGCACATTACAAAACTGCACTCATGCGACACAAAACGTCATAAAACAAAACTCTGTAAAACTTTATGGCCTCAAATTAACCCCATGGTGCTAAACCTTTCGCTTCCAAAAAATCAAATTGCATAAAGCAAAATCATGACTAAAATGTCAAAATTCCAAAAATTCCCTTTATGTTGTAATACAATCTAAACAACACTTTCCGACACAAATTGCGTTAAATAAATTTTCCAATAAAGCTCAACATACCCATAATGGAAGGAAGGTAACTCTCCGTCCAAACCTTAACATATGTGGAGGAGATCCAATGTTAAAGTCATAAGCCGTAGTTACTTGTCCAACTTCCTAAATATCATTAAAATCTGGATATGACTATATCCGAAAGTAATGTTGAACAACAACAAAATAAAGCAAGTCCCGACAAAGTTTGAAATCTTCGCAATAAAATAATTTCATGCACGTTCAAAACCATGATTTAAAATCTTGTGCGTGCTAAACGTTTTTCCGAGATTTGTAACATAATCCACAAGAGGATTTGAAACACAAGAAATAACTGATACAATTTATTTTTAAAAAAATGAATAAATTTTGTGCATGATTTTAGTCGGCACTCAACGTCTCAAACCACACTCTTCCAAAATCCTCCGGTTACACTATCGTCACCCAGATTCTCAAACATCTTAGAACAAATTGAAAGTTACACCAATCATCCTTACAATTTCTTTCCGAATTAAGATCGATTCAATAAGCCTATGGTTCTAATCCAACCATCAACTTCGACCCGAAATGACCCACTTAATTCAATTATCATGCTTATTGTCACTCCACGTGATTAATGCTAAAATCGTCAATCTCTTCCAACGACTACTCGCTTAGAAACTTCTTCACAAGCCTATGGTTCTAATCCAACCATCAACTTCGACCCGAAATGACCCACTTAATGCAATTATCATGCTTATTGTCACTCCACGTGATTAATGCTAAAATCGTCAATCTCTTCCAACGACTACTCGCTTAGAAACTTCTTCACTACCCCAACGGTCATCACACTAAAGTAGTTCAAGTATGCGCATGTAACTAGTAGGTTCACCATAACACTGGCCAGGTGTAATTATGAACGTACTGTACACGATTATCCTTGCTACCCTCGACGTGATTCTCGTTTCTAGCGACTCCATTGACCTCAAAACCTCCTATCTTAAAGTGCCTAATAGTGCAATTTCACTTTCATTTACTTAAAAGAACGCTATTTTGAGTCTAGGTATCTCAAAATCAATACATAATTCTGTCAAACTTATGCTCTGATACCAACTTGTAACACCCTCAATTTGGAAAGAGCAACTAAATAAAATTTTCGATAAAACATCCAAAAAAATAGGATTTCTCCCTGTAATCCAATACGGGAAATACCGCAAATTAAAATCTATGATTAACCTCAAACAATATACAACTCAAGTCTCATTACAAAGGCTAAGTTCACATCGGTGTTACTTAACTCGAATACAAGATGCTATTCCCAAAATAAACACGGAAGACTTAACTAAACACTTCACTCCTCGAGCACACTACTAGCACTCGTCTCTTCACAATGTCACTAGAATTAACCCCAACCTGAACCTGTTGCACATGCCGACAAATAAAAAGGTTAGACTAGCGCCTAGTGAGTTCAAGAGTTTATAACATGATTTATATAATTCGTTGAATGAAAGTTTGCGACATAAATAACGATTTCCAAAAGAGTTTATGGAAGGATGTAAACGACTCATTTTCCAACGCACACAAAGTCTATGAGAAAGGTTCTCAAAATGTATAAAGCGTTTTCCAAAATGAATTCCAATCCCAACTCACTCAAAACGTGTTTTGACGTTAAATATCCCCAGTAATTATACACGTGAATAAAACTCTAATACTTAAAACATCCAATAAGGATGAGGCATAGAACTCCACCAATAAACCCTAAAAGACATCTCATATAAATAAAATGCGTCACCGAAAATATGGATAAAAGTAAATACCCAAAAACAACACCTTTCGGTGACGGGGGAGACCCGATTCCATCGAAAATGACAGGCACACAAAGTTAGGTCACTTATGATGTTACTGGATTACAACTCAAGTCCCGGTTTTAGTTCCCAAGCCATAAAGCCATCACAACCTCAAACCTTTTCCATGTCATTATTGCCTACTCCATTGAGTTACACCTCAAGGACTTATGGGACCACATTGTCTATCCAGTCTAGACGAGTTACACCTCAAGGACTTCAATGTCCCCCATTGCCTACTCGTTAGTGGCCCCGACCGGCCTACCGCATATAACCATGCGTTCCAATAGTCCACTCCTAGTGCACAAAGAGATAGACCATCAAATAAAGACTGACTTACGTGCTTATGGATCCAATGCAGCACCGTCTACAATAACATGCCCATCCCGAAATGACTAAAGCACCCAACCATGTAAATATCAATAATATGCAATAAAATGTATCAAGTTGCAATAAATGCAAACCATAAATAAGACTCCATATTGAGCCATCAAACTTGGACAAAATATTCCCAAGACTCCCTCAAAGTTAAAACCGAGCAAAATGCTCAAACTCATTAGACCCATAAATAACGGACCTCATAACATAAAATACATTTAAACATCGTTTAGGTATACATATACCACAAAATCATCTTTAACCCAAAACTCGTCACGGGTTAGAATAAAGGTTTTCCCCAAATGGACTCATACCCTTAAAATTCCTAAAATGACTCATGACACAAAAATGTGCATTTTTCCAAATGGTTTATAAAATCAATTACACCAACATGATTAAACCATTGAATAAACATATTTGAGCAATAAATCATTTAAGGACATATTTATGATTTCTACACATCAAAATATCCAAAAATCCCAAATATGGGTGTTTTACAAAAACCTAGATCCATAAGTTTCCAACCATCAAAAACCATATTCAACCATACAAAATCATTCCCCAAACATTTTCATCAATAATCTCAACTTATACCCAAAACCCTAATTTCCATAGATGAAGATATGAGAAGATTACCTTAACCATAACTTGAATCCACCAACCAAAACACCTCTAGATCACCAACAAAACACCACAAGCTCCAACTCTTCAAAATGGACAAAAAGGTTGAATGAAACCCTAGAAAGCTTTGGGTGAAGAAGATGAAGTGAAAGGGTTTCAAGATTTGTTTCCCAAAACCATGGTAGATGAAGAAATCACTTCCAATTTTCGAATCTTGTGGCTAAATGGCTCAAAATCGACTTTGGGGGCTTAGGGTTTCGGTTTGGGAGAGAAAGGGTTGAAGGAGAAGAAGTGGGAAATGAAAAATGGGTTGGAATGGTGAAAATCATGTTTTTATGCTCTAGGTACCCGACGGCTAAAGTGACGTGTGAGAGTAACACAAGTGTCACTTTCGCTGGGCACTCTCGCCGTGGTCAAATGGCTATCGGTACAAAACCGGCGAGAGTGACACAAGTGTCACTTTCGCTGGTCACTTTAGCCGAGATTGTACCGAAAGTTGTTTTGGTCATAACTTCCTCGTTTTAGCTCCATTTTCGCTCAGGAAAGGCCCGTTGGACTCGTATTTTATTGATCCAAACCCTCAGTGATTTGATAATGACCCTCTCTTAAACACTTAGTGAAAATTGTAAGTAAACAATATGTATTAGAGTTTCACTATCGGTGATAAGTACTAGGACTTTACAGTACCGCTGATAGGAACTCTCGCTCTTTAGATTAGACATTCAGGGAACACAATTCATCCAGTAGCTCTGAGCCTGTTCAGTCTCTGTGATGATCGCTGATAGTTTAGTTGTTTACTTATGATCCCTGAAGACAAGTTTCACGTCAACAAAGGTTCTACGCTGAAGTCGAAGATCAAGCCCAAGAACCAGGGACAAGTCTACTAATGAACTGATGCGGATATCAGCGAAGCAAGACCTGTCCACTCAACGTGAAGTATCAAGTAGAAGACTTCAGCAATCGCTGAGCTTTATCATTCGCTGATAAAGAACTGTTCAACGAACGCTGATCATGATGTCTACTCTACAAGTTACTTTTGTCTATCCCCTTGCACGTCTCCGTACGAAATGTCAGAACGGACCTCCCTTCTGTCTAGAATCGTACAACAAACTCTGATTCTACACTGTGCACCATGCGGCTACTAAGGTTGTCTACAAAGGTCAAAACATGCAACCACTCAGCTACTGCCACGTGTAAAGTAACACTGCCATGCATTAAATGCATGCAGTATATAAAGAAGAACCCTACTTCAGAATTAAAGTGCTCGGCGATCTTCTTCTTTCTCTCTTAGTGTTAGAATATTATTCGTAATATTCTTATCTCCTTTCTATCTTATTTCTAGTGCAAGAAACTTAGTGTTCTTAACTTGTTTAGATTAGGTTAATCCTTAATCTTGTTCCGCAACAAGTTGTAAATTGTTTTAAGATTTATCAATAAACAATTTAGAAAGTAAAAATCGTGTGTTTGTATTCAACCCCCCCCCCCCCCCCCTTCTACAAACTTGTATAACCCTTCGGGACCAACAAGTGGTATCAGAGCAGATTTGTTTAATCTCATAAATAAGATCTTATCTATACTAATCTATTCTTCCTTGCTATTTCTTAAAATGGCTACCAACACAAACACTAACTATATTAACAACGGTTCTCTTGCAAAACCCCCTAGATTCTCCAGAGATAACTTTAATCTGTGGAAAAATAGGATGATTCTCTTCTTAGAAGGTGTAGACCCTACTATGCCTTATTATCTTGAAAACGGCCCATATATTCCTGTTAGAATTGATCCTGAAGTTCCAGCCGCTGAGAATAGAGCTGCTATTCCAGAAAGGTTGGTTCCCAAGGAAATTCATATGTGGACTGATGAAGATAAGAAGAAAGTGTCTATCGACACTAAAGCCAGATCCATTCTTTCCATGGCTCTTCCTGACGAAGTCTACCATTCCGTAATGAACCTGAAAACCTCCAAAGCCATGTGGGAGACAATCTGTGTTCAGTATGAAGGAACGTCTGAAGTCTAGGACTCACGTAAGATCAACCTGGTAAGGCAGTACAAAAGCTTCATTTGTGGTAAGAATGAATCCCTCTCTGAAGTACACCAACGTTTTAACTGCTTAATAATAGATCTAAAAACTATTGGTAAGGAATATTCTAACTTTGAAGTACTGACAAAGTTCTTAGAATGTTTACCTGAAAGCTGGGACAGTTATTCAATGTGTCTCAAGCTATCAAAGGATCTAAAATCCATGACTCTTTCTACCTTATATGGAACGATGCTTAATCATGAGCAATCGAGTCATCTTAAGAAGAATCATGTAAAAGATTCCAAAATCACCCCTGTTGCTTTAATCTCAGAGTCACCTACCACTCAGCGATCGACTATCACTATCACTGAGTTGGAGACTAACTCTGAATGTTCATCAGATCCTGACTCTTCAGATCTTGATGAATCTATGGCTCTCCTTTCTAATAAATTCAGGAGATTCGCCAATAAGAAAATTTTCAGAAAGAACAAAACTCTTGCTATTACTGATAAGCGAAGATCATCAACTCCTGTTGATAAGGCTACTGCTACTTGCTATAACTGTGAAAAGATAGGACATTTTGCTAGCGAGTGCAGGTCAAAGAGAGTCTCTAGATCCTCAGCTTTTCCCAAGAAAAACTTTACTCCCAGGACTAGAGATGAAAAATACAAAAGGCTGAAAGAAAGGTATTCAAAGCTGAAAACCTTTAAGAAGAAAGACAAAGGCCTGATGGCTGACTATGATTGGCCTGCCTCTGACGAAGAAGAATCATCTGACTCTGAAGACGATGATGAAGCTAATCTCTGTATCATGGCCAAACTTGAAGATGAGGAAGAAAAGTCTGACATTCCCTCTACTTCAACCTCTGCTACTAAGGTATCACCTTCCTTCTTTACCAATATTTTAAATATTGATGAAGCTGATAGTCTTCGAAAAATCGATCTGCTGACCAGAAGTTTATATGAAGCCATGAATGACAAAACTGTTATTGAAAATCAAAACCTTGATCTCGCTGAACAGCTTAAAAACTATCACCTTCAAATATAAAAGCTTTCTAAAATTGAAGAAGATTTTAAAGATCAAGTTCATATAAATCAGCTAGTCAAAATCGAGCGTGAAGAAGCTATCGCTGCATTAAAAGCTAAAAAAGCTAGTGTTGATGGATGGTATAAATCCTCAACAACGATCACTGAGATAATTACGTCTCAGATTCCCCTGAGTGATAAACGTGGTCTTCGTTACAAAGATGAAACTCTAGAACCAACCACTGACCGTTCCATGCTTAAGTTTGGAATGTTCGTATCCTCTATCCCTGACACTTTCTCTTCTCAGTGTTCCTCTTCAAAACCTCCCATCCCTGAGGAAATCTCTACCTTAACTTCTAAAGGTAAAGAGAATATTGTTTATCCAAAACCTACCTCAGTCTCTAAAGACAAAGGTAAAGGAATTGTTTTTAACCAAAAACCTCAGAAGGGTACCTTTGTACCTAAGCTGAATGCTTCTAAAGCTTCAGTGACTTATCCCTCTACTTCTAAGAACAATATCCCTGGATTTATTCAGCGATCTACTCCTAGACTTAAAGTGGATATAATTGGTAAGAAATCTGAAGAACTGATAGTTCCTCCCATTTCCAATACCAAAGGTATACTTAGTGCTAGCCCTGCTCATTTAAAACTAACGGCTAAGCATGCAAATGGTCCTAAGACTACTTTTAGTTATAGGAAATGTTATCACTGTGGACTTACAAATCATATTGCTAGTAAGTGCCCTACAGCCACCAAAGCTGAAAAGATAGCTAAGGTGAAGATCAATGCCCCCAAGGCAAAGAAGACCACTGAGGTTAAGAAATTAACCAAAGTGAAGACTGAAAACAATGCTGAATCTCCAAATGCTGCGAAGACTGCTGAACCTTCCATTCCATCTACCTCCACTGACAAGTGTGTACACATGATGAAATGGGTACCCAAGTCAAACTAATCTTCCTTTGTAATACAGGTTAAGAAGGGTATCTGGTATCTCGATAGCGGATGCTGTAGACACATGACTGGTAAGAAGAACCTGCTCACTGAGTATAAGGAAGAGAAGGGTCCCTCTGTGACTTTCGGTGGAAACGGAAAAGGACACACCCGAGGGTTTGGTGTACTCTCTAATGGTATAACAACCTTCAGAAGAGTCGCATATGTTGAAGGGCTGAAGCATAATCTTCTAAGCATCAGTCAACTTTGCGACATGGATAACAAAGTAATCTTTACTAAGGAATCTTGCTTTGTCGCTGACAAAAAGGAGAAGATAGCTCTCAGCGGTTATCGTTTGGAAAATGTTTATGTAATAAACATGGACTCAACAACCACTGAGAACTCCTGTTTCTTCTCAAAAGACTCATCTTATGTCAACTGGCTATGGCATATGAGGCTCTCTCATCTAAACTTCAAGACACTGAATACTCTATCTTCTAAAGAGTTAGTTATTGGTCTACCTCAACACTCATACGCCAAAGAGTCCTTATGTTCAGCGTGTGATAGAGGCAAGCAGACCAAAGCAAGCTTTAAGACAAAGCAAGTCTCCTGAGTGTCATCTCCTCTACAATTTCTCCATAAGGATTTGTTTGGCCCTGTTAACAAACAATCCATTGCTGGAAAGAAATATACGTTGGTCATAGTTGATGAATTCTCTCGCTATACCTGGGTAATGTTTCTCCGTTCTAAGAGTGACACCCCTGAAGAACTCATCACCTTTGTCAGGAAAATGGAAGTTCTGAACAACATGATCGTTCGCTCAATAAGGAGTGATCATGGGACTGAATTCAAAAACAGTTCTCTTGATTCCTTCTTTGAGAGTAAGGGTATTTCTCACAACTTCTCTTCGGTGAGAACACCGCAACAAAACGAAGTCGCTGAAAGATAAAATAGAACTATCATTGAAGTTGCACGTTCAATGCTCAGCGATTCTCACCTGCCTACTCAGTTTTGGGCAAAAGCTGTCAACACTGCTTGTTTTACGCAAAACAGGTCGCTGATAGTCAAAAGATTCAAAAAGACAGCCTATGAACTTTTTCATGGGAGAAAACCTTCAATTAGCTTTCTTCATATCTTTGGATGTCAGTGTTTCATACTGAACAACGGAGATGCCCTTGGAAAGTTTGATCCTAAGGTAGATGATGGGATCTTTCTTGGATATTCTTCTATCTCCAAATCCTTCAGAGTCTTCAATCGAAGAAGACAAACAATTGAAGAAACTATTCACGTCACCTTTGACGAATCCCGTTCAGCGAATTCTAAACCTTCTACTGATACTGAAGAACTGAATCAATGGATGTTTTCTCATCTTGGTGATTCAGAAGATGTTCCCACTCATACTCATACCGTTGAAAATGATGGTCCTACTATCATTCCAAACATGCAGTCTAGTGAAGCTGAAACTTCATGGGTCTCAGCTGTTCCTCTAAAGACTATGCCTGCTTCTGAACCAAATGTCTCAGACATTCCATCTACTTCTCAGCAATCAGTAAATGTAATGACATCTTCACCTACTCCTTTCTTGGCTGATATACCAGAAGTTGCTGAAGCCTCATCTTCAGCCCCTCAAGTTCAGGTTGAGTCAGGGACTCATGCTACGGCTCAGCGATGGACTATTAATCTCCCAATTGATCAAATACTTGGTGATCCAAACGCTGGTATTCAGACTCGACGAAGTACAGGTAATATTTGTTTATTTGTTAACTTTATTTCTCTGATTGAACCAAAGAAAACAGATGATGCCCTCCAAGATCCAAACTGGGTCAGCGCTATGCAAGAAGAGCTGACTGAATTTGAAAGAAACAAAGTTTGGAAGCTTGTTCCTCGTCCATCCGACAAGTTAGTGATAGGCACTAAATGGGTCTATCGAAACAAGTTGAATGAACATGGAACTGTAACCCGCAACAAGGCTCGTCTTGTTGCTCAGGGATACAGACAAGAGGAAGGTATAGATTACGATGAAACATTTGCTCCAGTGGCAAGACTAGAAGCCATTCGTCTTTTCTTAGCATACGCTGTACACAAAGACTTCAAAGTTTATCGGATGGATGTTAAGTCAGCGTTCCTTAATGGAAATCTGAATGAAGAAGTCTACGTGGAACAACCTCCAGGATTCTCAGAT
Organism: Saussurea involucrata; assembly: GCA_033807775.1. NCBI lineage: Eukaryota > Viridiplantae > Streptophyta > Magnoliopsida > Asterales > Asteraceae > Saussurea > Saussurea involucrata. The sequence continues at coordinate 34,231,023 of CM066316.1, forward strand.
CCTAAGCATCCAGGTTATGTTTATAAACTGGATAAGGCACTTTATGGCTTAAAGCAAGCTCCTCATGCATGGTATGACACTCTATCTACTTATCTCCATATTGAAAAATTTGAGCGTGGTAAAATCGATAAGACAGTATTTTTCAGGAAAGTAAAAGGTCATATCATTCTTGTACAAATATATGTCGATGATATTATATTTGGTTCTACTAACCCTGACATTTGTACTCGTTTCGCTGATAGAATGAAAGCAGAGTACAAAATGAGTATGATGGGTGAGCTAACATATTTCCTTGGTCTTCAGATAAAACAAAATGAAAAAGGAACTTTCATTAATCAGGGAAAGTATGTTAAAGATAGGCTGAAAAAATTTGATTTAACTTAGAGTTCAGCTATGAAAACCCCTATGGCACCACCGATGACACTAAATAAGGATCCTTCTGGAATACCTGTTAATGTCACGACGTACCGTGGGGTGATCGGCTCTCTTCTGTATCTTACAGCTAGCCGACCTGATATTAAGTACGCAACCTGTTTGTGTGCACGATATCAAGCTGAACCTAAGGAATCTCATATGATCGCTGTAAAGCGAATCTTTCGTTATCTTAAGGGTACTCCTAACCTAGGTCTTTGGTATCCCAAAGATTCAAGGTTTGATCTAATCGCCTATTCAGATAGTGATTTTGCAGGTTGCAAAATGGATAGGAAAAGCACCACAGGAGGATGTTAGCTCCTAGGTGGAAAGCTGGTGAGTTGGACAAGTAAAAAGCAAAACTCAGTGTCCACCTCCACCGCTGAAGCTGAGTACGTAGCTATTGGAAGTTGTTGTTCTCAGGTCTTGTGGATGAGAAATCAATTACTGGACTATGACCTTCAGCTCTCGAAAATTCCAATCTATTGCGACAGCATAAGTGCCATCGCTATAGCCAACAATCCAGTGCTACACTCAAAGACCAAACACATCGAAATCAGGTATCATTTTATCAGAGATCATGTGATGAATGGTGATATAGAACTTCACTTTATCCCAACTGACTTTCAGTTAGCTGATCTTTTCACCAAACCTCTTGATGAGACAAGATTTAACTTTCTCATCAGCGAGCTTGGAATGCTGAACTTTGAAGACTAAAATCTTCAGCGGTTCGCATTTGATCAGCGACAGGATAAAACCAACTTATATAACCCATTCTATCATCTTCTCTCTGAACAAGCTTGATTCGCTGATGTTAAGGTATGATCCCTCTTTACTCGCTGACGTTCGCAAATGAATGCAAGATTTCAAAACAAATTGTATCGCTGAATATCTCTTCCTTATCGGCAATACTTTGAAATTTCTAAAACCTAACACTGATATGTCTATTCAGTGCTTCATGTTTCCAAAATGTTCCTGAGTTTTTCAAAAACCTCAGAGACATCCTAAAATATGAAAGGACGTTCGTGACGTAATCAAACGGATAAACCCTGGCACGTTCTTTTTCTGACACACGTTTGCACGTTTCGTTTTCTCATCCAATCAAATACAAACACGTGTTCGTGTCATGATGAAAAACTTTCCCGCTCTAGTTTTTCTCTCTCTCTATTCCCACTATATAAACCAATTCGAGTTTATATTTTTCCTTTACGCGAACAACTTCTCCTACAAGAAAAGAATTAATGTTGCATCTTGAACTTTTGTTTCCAGAAACTGTTCATCTTCTTCTTCGACAACAAGCAATGGCATCCTCTACTGCTGCTCCTACTGTTGAGAAATCTCCTGCTGCTGAGAAACTGAATCTCATCAAGGCTTCTCAGGTCAAGTTCATGCTTGAGAAAGTCACTTTCAACAACAACAATCTCTATGCGCTTTTCGATTTTCCTCCGAAAAAGCAAGTCAAGCATCTGGATGATACTGTAAACTTTCTCAAAACCTGTTGCTTATCTACAGCCCTCACTACCGTACCCCCTGGTCATAAATTCCTTCTATCTCAGTTCTATTATACTGCCAGACGAGCTCAGGTTCCTTCATCCAAAGACCCTAAGAAACTCCTTGATGGTATTCTCTGTGACACCAAATTTGGCACCACCAAAATCAACCCCGCCATTATCAGGCGTGCACTAAGCCTACCCACAACTACGAAAGAGAAACGCTTTGTCCCTCTGCCAAACCACAAAAACCTTGCTGATAGGGAAGCAATCACTGCCTTCTTTGATGCAATAGGTTACACATGGGACACAGGGAGAGATGGACTCCCTGAGAAGAAGCTGACCCTGATCAAGAAATCAAAGATGCCCAGCGAGATGAACTTCATTTTCGCTCACTTGATAAGCTGCATGACAGCAAAGTCCAGCTCCTCTGATCAAGTCGCTCAACCTCAGCAAGCAATGGGCTATGCATTGCTGAAAGGTCTCCATGTTGACTGGGCCTCGATCATCTACGATGATCTTGCGTTCAGAGTAGATATGGCTGATATACCAACATGGGTTCCATATCCCAAATTCATCAGCGCCGTCTTTCTACAAGGACTTGGGGACAAATACCCAAAAGAGGGTGATCTGAGACTCTCTCAGGTTGGCCCTAAGGTGCTCGTCTTCAAGTCTCTGCCAAACGAGGTACGTCTCTCTACTCTCTTACCTCTTCTCAATCCACCTTCTTCTACTTCTGCAGCTACTTCAGCGGAAATCTCCACCGCTGATACCCAGGCTGCACCCTCCACTCCTTCTCGTAAAAAGAAATACTCATCTTTCCAACTTGATTCCAAAAGGATCAAGAAAACCAAGGAGCAACCCTCCAAGCCATCAACGGCTGAAGACTCCACGACTCACCTTATACAAGAGTCGTTGGATAGTTTCGTGGTACGCTCTGCCATAGCTGCTCAAGCCACCCCTTCCATCCAAACCTCAGTGTCTCTAAACACTGAGGTTATAAACTTGGAATAGAACCCCTATCCTTCAGACCTTCTAAGGACTGAAGAAGTATTTCTCAGCGGATCCAACGCTGAACTCCGCACCCAACCAATCTTTTCATCCTTCACTCCTCCCACTCTTTCTTTGGACACTCCACCAATTTTCCCACCGTTCTCAGGAACCAACGTCATCGTTCATGATTCAGCTGCTGATACTCTACATGCGATGATGGAAACAAACTTAGGATCTGCAGGCACCCCCATGCGCCAAGGCACTCTCGAAGGCGACATGGAATATCATTCAGGGTTACAAGGTTTCGACAACTTCGCCAACCCGCCTGCAGGTATACACATAACTCCAAACACTCCTCTCTCTCAACCCCAAACTTCTGAGCTTTCCTCTGTTCATAAGTTAATAACTTTTTCAGGTCCTAATTTGGGAGATATCAACAACTCCCTAAAAGACTTCGAAACTAAGGTGGAATCTCTCACCACTACTCTATCCACCAACTCTTCAGCGGTTACAGATGCTGGAGAAAATCTGAAAAAGCTGACTGAGATCGTTGATAAGAAAGCCTCCAGTGCTGATCTGGAGAAGGTGGATGGCAACATTGCAAGTTTTGCTGCTACTCTTGCTGAAAACTCTATTTCCATCAACAATCTCAACCTCTCTCATACTAACCTATCCAACGAAGTCACAACGCTGAAGACAGAAGTGTCCTTCTTAAGGACAGATGTCAGCACCGCCACAAATCTACTGCAGCAAATTCTTAAGCGTCTGAATGCTCCAACTTGCACTCCATCGCATTTTACTCAGACGGATCGAGAGGATCTTCAAAGCCTCCATCCTGCTATATCTGTCCTAGACGATAGATTAGCAGTGGTGAATTATGCATGGGACTCACTGGCCAAGAAGACAGTGATTCTCATACTGATGCTGATATTCCACTTGCCTCCCCTCCTCATCATGAGGAAGAGGGGGAGAAAAATGATGAAGGTCTTCCCCATAATGCAGAGGGGGAGACAAATGAAACCAATGCTGCTACTTCTTCTGCACAACCCCAGGGAGTTGAAAACCCTGAGGAAACCGAGAAACCTCCCTCTGTATCTGAGGGGGAGCAACTCGAAGAGCAACACAAGGAAGCTGTTGCTGATGTTACCGAACCTTACGCTGATGAGGACGAGTCTGAAGAAGAAGCTGTCGACATCTCTGACGACGAACCATCATCAACTCATAAAAATGATGATGATGATGACGATGATAATGATGATGACTTCTTATTCGTTGAGCCAAAGAAGGTCCCTGTGAAAGGGATTTCGATAAATGAACCATCAGGGGAGACGACTAAGACAAAGCCTGCAGCGTCTGAAGCTGATAAAGGCAAAAACAAAGGCCTCGCTGCAGAAGGCAATCTGGCCATCCTTCAGATAAAGCCAGTTTGTCAAGTACAATATCTTCTCTTCCCTTACACTGCATCTCTCCTCTATCTCTTCTCAATCTCAATCCTTCTATCCATAAAACCTCTATACACTTAAACCCCATTCTTTTCTCTATCTCTTTCTTCCCATAATCTTATTTAAACGATCGATGTGTTTCAGCTAGTCCTCTCCCCAGCTTGAGGATCCAGCTGAAGTCCCCACTGCTGCACCAACAATTATCCCAGCCACAAGAGCTGAAGAAATAATCCCGGTCTTGGATTTAATCACTGAGACCAATGAACCTGAAGAACAACTTCTCTCTCACAAAAACAGACCTTCCTTATCTCCTTAAAAGCTAAGTGAAGAGGATCAGAAAAGGAGAGAAGAAATGATCAGGAAGTTCGAAGATCAGCGAATCATCCTCCCTCGCTCCAAAGTCCCTGTTCCCACAAAGTTCAGGTTATCAAAGAAAGAGTTCGCTGATCATCTTAGAGCCAAAAGATTACTCTCCGAAAAGAAGGAAGCTGAAGAAAAAGATAAGGCCCTCGCCATCCAGCTTGCCCAAGAATCGGTGAATGACCCCAAACTGAAAAGAACTCCCATCAAAGTCCAACGTTTGTTATGGGAAGACGCCCAGAAGATCGTTGAAGAAAATACCAAGGTATCTGATTCTACCTTGGAATGGTGCGAAGAAAGACTGCACTATCGATATCGGGCTGCCAGAATTCACAAGGTGATCATTAGAGGAACAACAACCATAGATGTTCCAATTGTTAAGGTCGATCTATTTAGAGAAAATGGTACCAAGGAAAACAACTACGCTGCTACGATCAAGAAGTACGGTTTCTCTGAATGGTTGGAGATGCGAATAGACATTCAGCGATCTAGCTCACAATATAAGAGACATGTCGAGAAAATCATAAATTCTCAGATCGACTTGGTTTCTTCTGCTGTGGATATTCCTCCTCCTCTTCCTCTTGCGACTCAACAAAAAAGGGCCTCTGCAAAGAAAAAGTCAAAACCTTCAGATTCAGGTCCTCGTATCCGGAACAAAACAGGAATTGGTTTCTCACGCGAAGAAGTACTTGGTCCTGAACCTGACCTCTCAGCGCTTGACACCTCCCTGCCTTCTGGTGAATGATTCATCCCTGGAAAGGTCATAAGCGAACCTTATGGTATCTTATTTCACGACTATGATGTAGGACAACGTTTTCAACGTGTCTCTGAGCTTCCCATCACTCCCATTGAACAGCTCAAGGATCTCATATATTGGTGTGAATTTAGACGCGATCTTCAGGCACGATATCTCAAGCCCTTAATCTTTGCTGAAGCAAAAAATAAACAAGTTCAAGGAGTAACGGTCCCTGACTGGATGATACCCACAACAAAGACCCTTGATGAACTTCTCGTTAAGGAAGAACCTTTTGAAGGATGATAGGATTTCCTGTTAATCTTTCTATCTTTATCAGCTTACCTCTTTTGTACTTGTAATTTAAATTTGTTGTACTTGTAATTTTTCTACTTCCCTATGTAATCTTATACGAAGTTAAAAGAAAAATTTCAGCCAATGTAATTTACTCCATCAGTACTTAAAAGATCCCAGAAAACAGTAAAAGGGACAAATATTTTATGAGTTCTTTTTATCCTTATGTTTTCATACTTAGCAATTTTCTTCGTTGCTATGTCATAATCAAATAGGGGGAGATTGTTGATCCAAACCCTCAGTGATTTGATAATGACCCTCTCTTAAACACTTAGTGAAAATTGTAAGTAAACAACATGTATTAGAGTTTCACTATCGCTGATAAGTACTAGGACTTTACAGTACCGCTGATAGGAACTCTCGCTCTTTAGATTAGACATTCAGCGAACACTGTTCATCCAGTAGCTCTGAGCCTGTTCAGTCTATGTGATGATCGCTGATAGTTTAGTTGTTTACTTATGATCCCTGAAGACAAGTTTCACGTCAACAAAGGTTCTACACTGAAGTCGAAGATCAAGCCCAAGAACCAGCGACAAGTCTACTAATGAACTGATGCGGATATCAGCGAAGCAAGACCTGTCCACTCAACGTGAAGTATCAAGTAGAAGACTTCAGCAATCACAGAGTTTTATCATTCACTGATAAAGAACTGTTCAACGAACGCTGATCATGAGGTCTACTCTACAAGTTACTTTTGTCTATCCCCTTGCACGTCTCCGTACGAAATGTCAGAACGGACCTCCCTTCTGTCTAGAATCGTACAACAAACTCTAATTCTACACTGTGCACCATGCAGCTACTAAGGTTGTCTACAAAGGTCAAAACAAGCAACCACTCAGCTGCTGCCACGTGTAAAGTAACACTACCATGCATTAAATGCATGCAGTATATAAAGAAGAACCCTACTTCAGAATTGAAGTGCTCGACCATCTTCTTCTTTCTCTCTTAGTGTTAGAATATTATTCGTAATATTCTTATCTCCTTTCTATCTTATTTCTAGTGCAAGAAACTTAGTGTTCTTAACTTGTTTAGATTAGGTTAATCCTTAATCTTGTTCCGCAACAAGTTGTAAATTGTTTTAAGATTTATCAATAAACAATTTAGAAAGTAAAAATCGTGTGTTTGTATTCCCTCCCCCCCTTCTACAAACTTGTATAACCCTTCGGGACCAACATATTTGAATTCTCCATCCAACAAGACTATAAAATGTAGAATTTAATCCAAAATCATATTTTTCATATTTATCTTAAAAGTTCCAAAAATCGGGATGTTACATCCTCTATCTTTTTTCTCAATTTTTTGATTTTTTTTAAATGTTGAATATGTGAAAGACATTTCCGCCCATGTATGGAAAATATGTAATTCATATTAACATGGGTTTTTTTTATCCTTTTTCTCAATTTTTTGAGTTTTTTAAGTGTTGAATATGTAAAAGACGTTTCCGCCCCTGTATGGAAAATATGTAATTCATATTAACATGGTTTTTTTTTTGTAATTTGGCATGCCGAAGTTTAACCTCCAACTCTTGATTTGTTTCTTCATTACCTTGTTAATTTTGGCACAACTTTCAATGTTTAAACCATACAACTTCCTATAAGCCTTTTACTCTCTCCATCTCTTAAAACATTTAAGTATCTATATCTATATATTAAAGAGAAACCTAATAAGAGTTAATCATTAATTTGTTTTATTGCAATTTATGTTAATTAATCTTTTATTTACACTTCTTTATGTTACTAACTAGGGGTGCTCACGGGTTGGGTTGGCCGGGTTGAAGGCACTTTAACAACCCAACCCAATCATTGCGGTTTGAAAAATCTCAACCCAAGTCAACCCAATCGAAAGTGCAACCCAACCCAACCCAAGGTTGGGTTGGTCGGGTTGGTTGGATTGAAACTTTAATCGATCATTTTATCATTTAACTAAGTTATCGTGTCTAAACAAATTACTAAATGTTTCTAAATATTTAAATGTTCAACAGATTACTAATTATCTAATAAAAGATTGCTTATAATGTTCTGTTTATAAATGTGGCATCAAGAATCAATAACAAGATTATTAAAGTAGCAAGTGACCAACAATTGTTTGTTTATAAATGTTCAATAGTAACAAGATTGTTTTGACAGTAACAAAAATGACAATAACAAGAATTCAAAATTATATTTAAATGTTTTTCACGGGTTGTCGGGTTGGGTCGGTTTTTTTCGTCCTAACCCGTTATCAACCCAATATATGCGGGTTGGTCAAAAATAGTATCGATTATACATTGGGTTGGCTCAGTTTGAGTTTTTTTTACCTTGGTTCGGGTTGGGTTGGCCGGGTTGGTCGGAAATTTGAGCACCCCTATTACTAACCATTCATTTTCTTTCATTTACTTTAATTAATCAATCATTTTCCCTTATTTAAGCACAAGTAAAAAAAAATTGTTGGATATGTTATTGGTTTTTTCACTTCTTTGTCATACAACAACCTACCTCTGATATTTCCTACTAACACAATATCTCTCACTAAAAGATCGATTCAGAGAATGGACTTTCGTTTATAGTCAAATTCTTTGTCATTGTGTTGACTTCATACAATCTTTATGTTCTATTTTTTGTAGTAGGTGACACAACCCAAAACAAGCTCTAAAACTTGCCAAATATGCGGAAGAACATCAAAGCTTCATCACCACGGTACACATATACATCACTAGATGTCTAAATGTAAGTCTTTCATTCAACTACTCCTTTAATTTCAATCAATCTTTGATTTTGTCTATTTTATAATTTCCTGATGTATTATTACCTTAATCCTCGTTTCTATATTTTGTTCTCAGGAGCATAACCCACAACGCTAAAAGAATATGTGTGTATTATATTGTTTAGTCAAATATTAATTGTTAATCGCAAAGGGGTCGCAAATCTACATTTTTATATTCACTTATTGTTGAAAATATATACTAATAGATACTTTTAGGCTATGTTTGGCAAACTAGCTGATAAGCTAGCTGATGAAGAAGTCACGTTTAGCAAACTAGCTGATAAGCTAGCTGATGAAGAAGTCACGTTTGGCAAAGCTAGCTTATGAACATGTAAAATGACCAAAAAGGACATCTTCAAAATATTATCAATTATAATATTTAATAATATAATTAAAATTAATACAACCAATGTAGTAAATAAATATTAAATAATATAACATGTTAATTAAAAGAATTTAAAATTTATTATTACATATATACTATAAAATTTGAATTTGTTAAAACAAGTTTTATAAAAAATATATATTAACTTATGATTTTAAATATCCGTTACATATAATGTGAAAAAATAATTAAATAATAATTAAAAAATATAATCATAATTGATAATTAAAATATATTGATTAATATTAAAAATATATAAAAACAATTTATATGATCAACAAGAACTCTAAATAATTAAAAATTAATATCAATGTATAATTAAATGTTAATTTAATAATTTTCAGTTAATATTAATTAATATTAATTAATTAATAATAACTAAATTTAAAATATTAATATTTATTTATAATAATTAATAATAATTAGGGCAATATTGGAATATTCACAAAAATCTACTCAAAAGCTACTGCAAGCAAGGTTCTAAATGGCGTGAGGCGTGGCGTGGCGGCGATGCCAAGCCTCAAGCCTTAGGAGCCACGGCGAGGCTATGGCGTTTAACAAGGTGTGACTTATGATGGAAAATCTCTATATCATATATAATATTATGTATAAAAACACATGTTTTATACTATTAATCGACGAGTCAATGATAATAAACAAGTTAAGTTATGTTATATATTAAAAACAAGTAATAAAACATTAAAAACGTAAAGAAAAACAAAATATCGCGTTACAAAATACCGCACATTAGGCCATAGCGTGCCACAGGCATAACGTGGCGTGAGACACAAGCCTTGAGCTACGGCACGCCATGGCGGTTGTTGCAGTGAGCCTTTTAGAACAGTGACTGCAAGTAACGTTTCAAAAAGCTAGCTTATCGTCATCCAAACATGTACCCAGAAAAAAAAACTAGCTTATAAGCTAGCTTTTTTTTGCCAAACGGTGCCTTAGTATTACATTTGAGAAATCGTTTTTTTATAAGAATGTAAACCGACAAATGTTATCCAAATGTTGTTTTCTTGACCTTAAAAGAAAAACCTACAAATGATGGTACAGTGAGAGTAGTATTCTCCTCAAGAAATTTTATCATTGTTTTAATTTTTTAAAAATACCTATAAGTTAAAGACTTTTATACCCTTAAATAAAAATTGTGTATTTCATTATAAGAAACGTCATTTGGTAATTTTATTTCCAATTTAATTAACTTTATCCCCAAACTATCCAACTTTCTATAAGCATTCATTTTAATCTATTCATCTCTCCATCTATTGATATCTCAAAATAAAATTAAGTAAGATGACAATAGACAAGTAAATTTTTTAGCTCCAAAATGATAACAAAATTTCTCAAGTTAGATAAGTCCTCAATTTTTCTTGAATTTACCTTACCAAAAAGTTTGATGTATTATCTCGCATAGCGATGAAACTATATAACATTTCTCATTTTAAGTGCATATTTCATCGTTTGATAGACATAAATTTATAATAATTTTTTTTCTAACATTATATTGTTTTTATGTATGGAATCGCTTTTTCTCTTTACATAAGTACATTTATATGGTTGTTAATTGTAATATGTGCAATCTATTTCAGGATGTTTAACAATTAAGCTGCAAAACAAACATTATAAACTAAAATGCAAAATTGGAAAGACTAATTTTGTGTACAACCCCAATAATTTACATGTAAACAACCCCAATAAATGTATTGTCTTATATTAGATCATCAAATTGCATTTTATCTTAATTTAGTACGAATCTTCTAACAATAAATTTTCGCTATTGTCCAACACAAATATATAAATGAAGGCGATTAGATATTAACATGACATAATGAAAACATAGTATGCTTAAATCATGAATTGTAGTTAAGTTTAGGTTATCCCACGTTGATGAGAATAAAAAATATTAGAAAATATAGTTGTGTATATAAAAGGAGCGTGATTCCTTGAAAATCAATATAAATATAAATATATAATGAAAGACTATGATATATTAAAATGCCATTGTTAGGACACAAATTGTCCTAATTATGTGATAGTTTTGTAAAGGTTTATAAGTGTAATATCGCGCGACAAGGAGATTCAAGTTTATCGCACATGTGGCGTGCGATAAAACAGGGTGAACGGTATTTTTATCGCGTATTTGGTGTGCGCTAAAACAGATTGAACAGTGTTTATCGCGCGCGTATCGTGCGATAAAAGTCTTTATCAGTTATCGTGCAAGAATCATGCGATAAAAGGGGTTATCGCTCAAATATCGTACGATAAAAATTGGTTATCGCAAGTATCATGCGATAAAAGGGGTTATCGCGCATGTATCGTGCGATAAAAATGATTTCCTCGCCCAGTTATCACCCATTCAATGGAGGGGGGCATTGTTCATGGATTTTAGCATAAAGCGTGTGTGACATCATTCTCATATTTACTTTGTCACATACTTATAGCAACTGTCAAAGTTTAAAAGAGCTCAAGTTTGTCAATATTTTCAGAAGGTGGGTGTTGGAATTCAGTCTTTCATTGGATAGGATTAGATGTTTGAGCATTTGCAATCATTATTCTGGAGTTTTGTTGAAGATGCTAGACCTTTGAGTGCTCTTAATCATTCTAGTGACCTGATCAATCAGAATTGTGAGTGTCTGCAATCATTGTTCTATAACCCATTCTATCATCTTCTCTCTGAACAAACTTGATTCGCTGATGTCAATGTATGTTCTCTTTACTTGTTGACGTTCGCAAATGAATGCCAGATTTCAAAACAAATTGTATCGCTGAATATCTCTTCCTTTCAGTGATACTTTGAAATTTCAAAAACCAACACTGATATTTCTATTAAGTGCTTCATATTTTTTCGAAAAGCGTCCCTGAGCTTTCAAAACCTCAGAGACATCCTAAAATATGAAAGGACGTTTGTGACATAATCAAACGGATAAACCCTTACACGTTTTTTTCTGACACACGTTTGAACGTTTCGTTTACCATCCAATCAAATGCAAACACGTGTCCGTGTCATGAGGATAAACCCTGACACGTTTTTTTTCCCGCTCTAGTTTTTTCTCTCTCTCTAATCACACTATATAAACAAATTCGGGTTTATATTTTTCCTTTACGCGAACAACTTCTTCTTCAAGAAAAGATTTACTGTTGCATCTCGAATTCTCGAATTCTCGTTTCAAGAACTGTTCATCTTCTTCTTCTTCGACAACAAGGTTAATATTCTTATTATTTACCTGTTTTAACATGTTTATGATCTTCTCATTGTTTCTATAAGATCAAACAAAAGAACTTTTAAAATGAAATCATTTTCTTTCATGGTTTTATGAACACAATCTTCATGGTTGTTCTTCAAGTTTAAATCTAAAATTGTTCTTCATATGTTTTTCCAGAATCCTTATCTCTAAAGGAAACTGGAAAATAAGACACTCACTAGTTCTTGTCTCTTTTTGTCAAAACTAGAAAACCCTAATCTTCATTAAGACATTTTTGGTCTGAATGAAATGGACAAAAATAAATACCATCTTATTTTTGAATGTCTTTCCATGTAACAACCCGGTTACCCATATCATACAACAATTAACATAACATGCATACATATCATGGAATTACAATAAAAGTTACATAATAAACCAAGTACGGTCTTTTTTGTTTCGTAACTACAAAATACATAACATCTTCCTAATCATCATCGGTCCACGAAAGCAGTCTACACCTTATTCTTTCCTTTGCCGCTATCAATGCCTCGACCTGGAAAACATATTTTTGAAAACAAAATGAGGGTTAGACCAAACGGGTCTAGTGAGTTAATCCTGGTCTTTTCCAAAATCAATATAAAACTCTTTTCACATAATACTTTGTATCAAAATAGTTTACGTAAAACCTTTCGTATAAGCACGCATATACCACACGTATATAAATACCACATTAGGATTCGAGCACCGCGTATCTCTCCTCATCTCATCTTCTTTCCCCTGGCCACATTAGTTGGTAGCAAGCCAACTAATCATCGTCACTGTACAATATAGTCGACTCCACTGTGATTACATATAGCCCCGTTGCAATTACCTACAGCTCCACTGCAATTTCATACAGCCCCGCTGTATTTCCATACAGCCCCGCCGAATAATAATTCGGCTCACCTATACTCGTTTCGTGCCATATAAATACAATATATATCATATTGTCATTTATAAACCTTTCATCATTTTTCCAACCATATATATATATAAATATATACATATATCCTTTTAACATAAACATATAATCACCTTGACACTTATCCGTTTCATATATATAAACACATATATATATTTCACACATACTCACATACATATATAAACACATATATGTATTCCAGTTGAAAACGTTTTAAAGTAAAACTCACCTCGATCGCTTATACAAAAACACTTGCAAGCTCCTTTCAAAAAGATCCTATCCTTCACCTTGACTCCACAGAATCTGAAACCAATTAAGATACATATATCGCTTTACTAGCCAAACACATAAAGCCTACTAAGTTCCGGTCATCCAATGTTTCACTTATACTCTTTCCCTTCTGACTATACAACAAAACATAACCACGTACCGGGACTATCCAAAGTACCGGGACTTCCCAAAGTACCGGGAGACAACACTACCGGGATTTCCCAGAGTACCGGGAGTTCCTATACCGGGAGTTCCCACTACCGGAAGTCTACACTACCGGAAGTCTGATATACCGGGAGTCAACTCTACCGGGAATTCACACTACCGGGATTCCACACTACCGGGAGTCCATATTACCGGGACTCCACCGGAAGTTGACATCACCGGGAGTTGATACTACCGGGAGTCTCAAGAACACAGTCGGTTTCCCAAAATACCCAAATTCAAATTAAACCTATATAACTTCAATTTAAACATTCTAATCCGTTAGAAGTCTAATACTACTGATTATAACCACAAAATGTAAAGGAACTTACCTCCAAAATGCTTCTAACCCAAACGATTGATGCGATAGCCGTACGTTTCCCCTTTCTCCTTCAGGACTCCCGCACACACACACTCTTTCTATTTCTGGATAATGATAATATGATACCTAGAATTGATAATATCTTAACCTAATTTACCAATGTAACCCTCAATTATTAACTAAAGGCTAACATACCCTTTTAACCCAAGATTTTATCCAAACTTGTTCTAACCTTCTTCATAGAGTTAAATAAGTCTGACGGATAGGTAAATTATCTAACGGACTTACCCGGGGTATTACATCATCTCCCCCTTAAAAGAATTCCGTCCCGGAATTCGGTTAAGCGAAAAGATACGAATACTTATCACTACTACCTCGAACTCAATCAAAACCATAGAAACTAACTGAATAGCCACTCCACACCCACCTATGTCTCTAACACAGATCAGCAATATAAGCACATAAATACCAAGAACCACTTCGTACTGAAGTCAGATAACACCTTAGCACGTATAGAGTTTATTAGAAATGTACTTGTATCCTCATCCGGAATTTCCTCCTCATCTTGCGTTGTCATTTGGAATACTCGTCCCTTTGCTTTCGGTTCTTCAGACCCTTGTATCTCTCCCGTTCTGACACTTATTGGTTTCCCCGCCGTACTACCCTGTCGTACCTTCCATTGTGGACAGTCTGACTGAATATGATCAGGGGAATTGCAAACGAAACAAAATCGATTTGCGCGACAATTCTTAGTGACGTGTCCAGCCCTTCCACACTTGTAACAACTTCTAGGATCAACATAACAATTTCCTTGGTGTACGCGGTTGCATTTTGGACATAGTTTTTCATTTGGTCTAAAAGGTAGGCGACTATCGAACCTCTGAATTTCGTACTCCGTTGAATCATGTGTCATCTCTTCCGATTTTCTTTTCCCATCACTCTTATCATTTGCATCTCTCTTAATATCTCGTTCTACATTTTCCGCGGCATTTACTGCGGCTGAGAAGTTATCATGTCCTGTTGCAGTCACTAACTTTCTGACTTCCGAATTTAACCCGAAAATAAACCTTTCTGTCTTCATTGCCTCTGTGGCCACATAGTATTCTGCGAAACGTGACTTTTCCAGAAAACAGGCAGTATAGTCCCTAACTGATAAATTTCCTTGCCTCAAATTCATAAACTCCCCTTCCAATTGCTTAACTGCGGCTTGGGAACAAAACTGTTTCTTAAATGCTATAACGAATTCCTTCCAAGAGAAAGTGGAGTATATATCAGCTCCTTCAGAATGAATATGAGCTTCCCACCAGTATAATGCATCCCCCTTTAACATTGCTGCTCCATATAATACTTTATCTTCTTCGGCGCACTTGCTCGTCTTAAACATAGCTTCTATCTCCTTCAACCATTTCATCGCATTCACGGGATCCCTGTCTCCAGAGTAGGTCGGAGGTCTACAGCTTAAGAACATTTTGTAGTCGCACCTCCTTGGCACCTGTACAACAGTTGGTGTAATTGGCATTTCAGCTTCCGTTTCAGGATCCGGTGTTTCAGCTTCACCGTGACGATTCTGATCAAACATTGCCTGAATACTGGCTTGTAGCCTTCCCATCTCTGCCATTAAATCACCTCTCATAACGAACTCTGTATCTTGTTGCTGAGTTCTGCCTCCAGTCCTACCCCCAGTTCTACCTCCGACTCTGCCCCCAGTTCTACCTCCCCTGTCCCCTGTTCCTATTGGCGGATTAGTTCTATTCGGATTTCTTCCTCCTCCTCGATTCGAATTTCGTGTTCCGCTTGCCATTCTGTAGATTTAAACAAGGTTAACATACACATAAGCACATACCCCATATAACAAGGTATTCCAGTTCAAACATGTACCTGTAAGATCACAATTACACTGGCCAGGTGTAATCTGAAATTACCTTACATGATGTTCCTTCTACCTTTTATACTTAGCATTCCAAGGTTCTAATATATTAAGGACATCCTACTTCACATGCAGTTTAAGTCTAGGTACGGGTACAAATACCTAAATCCCTTAAACTAGGGCTCTGATACCATTTGTAACAACCCAGTTACCCATATCATACAACAATTAACATAACACGCATACATATCATGGAATTACAATAAAAGTTACATAATAAACCAAGTACGGTCCTTTTTGTTTCGTAACTACAAAATACATAACATCTTCCTAATCATCATCAGTCCACGAAAGCAGTCTACACCTTATTCTTTCCTTTGCCGCTATCAATGCCTCGACCTGGAAAACATATTTTTGAAAACAAAATGAGGGTTAGACCAAACGGGTCTAGTGAGTTAATCCTGGTCTTTTCCAAAATCAATATAAAACTCTTTTCACATAATACTTTGTATCAAAATAGTTTACGTAAAACCTTTCGTATAAGCACGCATATACCACACGTATATAAATACCACATTAGGATTCGAGCACCGCGTATCTCTCCTCATCTCATCTTCTTTCCCCTGGCCACATTAGTTGGTAGCAAGCCAACTAATCATCGTCACTGTACAATACAGTCGACTACACTGTGATTACATACAGCCCCGCTGCAATTACCTACAGCTCCACTGCAATTTCATGCAGCCCCGCTGTATTTCCATACAGCCCCGCCGAATAATAATTCGGCTCACCTATACTCGTTTCGTGCCATATAAATACAATATATATCATATTGTCATTTATAAACCTTTCATCATTTTTCCAACCATATATATATATATATATATAAATATATACTACATATATCCTTTTAACATAAACATATAATCACCTTGACACTTATCCGTTTCATATATATAAACACATATATATATTTCACACATACTCACATACATATATAAACACATATATGTATTCCAGTTGAAAACGTTTTAAAGTAAAACTCACCTCGATCGCTTATCCAAAAACACTTGCAAGCTCCTTTCAAAAAGATCCTATCCTTCACCTTGACTCCACAGAATCTGAAACCAATTAAGATACATATATCGCTTTACTAGCCAAACACATAAAGCCTACTAAGTTCCGGTCCTCCAATGTTTCACTTATACTCTTTACCTTCTGACTTGACAACAAAACATAACCACGTACCGGGACTATCTAGAGTACCGGGAGACTACACTATCGGGACTTCCCAAAGTACCGGGAGACAACACTACCGGGATTTCCCAGAGTACCGGGAGTTCCTATACCGGGAGTTCCCACTACCGGAAGTCTACACTACCGGAAGTCTGATATACCGGGAGTCAACTCTACCGGGAATTCACACTACCGGGATTCCACACTACCGGGAGTCCATATTACCGGGACTCCACCGGAAGTTGACATCACCGGGAGTTGATACTACCGGGAGTCTCAAGCACACAGTCGGTTTCCCAAAATACCTAGATTCAAATTAAACCTATATAACTTCAATTTAAACATTCTAATCCGTTAGAAGTCTAATACTACTGATTATAACCACAAAATGTAAACGAACTTACCTCCAAAATGCTTCTAACCCAAACGATTTATGCGATAGCCGTACGTTTCCCCTTTCGCCTTCAGGACTCCCGCACACACACACTCTTTCTATTTCTGGATAATGATAATCTGATACCTATAATTGATAATATCTTAACCTAATTTACCAATGGAACCCTCAATTATTAACTAAAGGCTAACATACCCTTTTAACCCAAGATTTTATCCAAACTTGTTCTAACTTTCTTCATAGAGTTAAATAAGTCTGACGGATAGGTAAATTATCTAACGGACTTACCCGAGGTATTACATTCCACATTAAGACTGTATTCTTTATCTATATTCTTTGGTTGACATGATAAACAGCAATGACATCTTCTACTGCTGCCCCTACTGCTGAGAAATCACCTGCTGCTGAGAAACTGACTCTCCCCAAAGCTCCTCAGGTCAAGTTCACACCTGAGAAAGTAACTTTCAACAACAACAACCTCTATGCGCTTTTCGATTTTCCTCCTCGAAAGCAAGTCACGTATCTGGATGATGCTGTGAATTTTCTAAAAACCTACTGCTTATCCAAAGCCCTAACCTTCGTACCCCCTCCTCATAAATTCCTTCTTTCTCAGTTCTGGTATACTGCCAGAACAGGTCAGGTTTCATCACCCAAAGACCCTAAGAAACTCCTTAATGTTATTCTCTGTGACACCAAATTTGGCACAACCAAAATCAACCCCGCCATTATCAGGCGTGCACTCATCCTACCCACTGCCACCAAAGAAAAACCCTTTGTCTCTCTGCCTAACCACAAAAACCATGCTGATAGGGAAGCCTTCACTGCATTCTTTGATGCAATGGGTTACGTATGGGAAACATGGAGGGATAAACAACCTGAGAAGAAGCTGACCCTGATCAAAAAGTCCAAAATACCGAAGAACTGAATCAATGGATGTTTTCACATCTTGGTGATTCAGAAGATGTTCCCACTCCTCATACTCATACCGTTGAAGATGATGGTCCTACTATCATCCCAAACATGCAGAATAGTGAAGCTGAAACATTATGGGTCTCAGCTGTTCCTCTAAGCACTATGCCTGCTTCTGAACCAAATGTCTCAGACATCCCATCTACTTCTCAACAATCAGTGAATGTAATGACATCTGCACCTACTCCTTTCTTGACTGATATACCAGAAGTTGCTGAAGCCTCATCTTCAGCCCCTCCAGTTCAGGTTGAGTCAACGACTTATGCTCCGGCTCAGCGATGGACTATAAATCACCCAATTGATCAAATACTTGGTGATCCAAACGCTGGTGTTCAGACTCGACGAAGTGTATGTAATATTTGTTTATTTGTTAACTTTATTTCTCTGATTGAACCAAAGAAAACAAATGATGCCTTCCAAGATCCAAACTGGGTCAGCGCGATGCAAGAAGAGCTGACTGAATTTGAAAGAAACAAAGTTTGGAAGCTTGTTCGAAGACCAACTGACAAGACAGTGATGGGCACTAAATGGGTCTATCGAAACAAGTTGGACGAACATGGAACTGTAACCCGCAACAAGGCTCGTCTTGTTGCTCAGGGATACAGACAAGAGGAAGGTATAGACTACGACGAAACATTTGCTCCAGTAGCAAGACTAGAATCTATTCGTCTATTCTTAGCCTACGTTGTACACAAAGACTTCAAAGTGTATCAAATGGATGTTAAGTCAGCGTTTCTCAATTGAAAGCTAAATGAAGAAGTCTATATGGAACAACCTCCAGGATTCTCAGATCCTAAGCATCCAGGTTATGTTTATAAACTGGATAAGGCACTTTACGGCTTAAAGCAAGCTCCTCGTGCATGGTATGAAACTCTCTCTACTTATCTCCATATTGAACAATTTGAGTGTGGTAAAATCGATAAGACTCTATTCTTCAGGAAAGTAGAAGGTCATATTATTCTTGTTCATATATATGTTGATGACATTATATTTGGTTCTACTAACCCTGACCTTTGTACTCGTTTCGCTGATAGAATGAAAGCAGAGTATAAAATGAGTATGATGGGTGAGCTAACATATTTCCTTGGTCTTCAGATAAAACAAAATGAAAAAGGAACTTTCATTAATTAGGGAAAGTATGTTAAAGATATGCTGAAGAAATTCGATTTAACTCAGAGTTCAACTATGAAAACCCCTATGGCACCGCCGCTGACACTTAACAAGGATTCTTCTGGAATACCTGTTAATGTCACGACATACCGTGGGATGATCGGCTCTCTTTTGTATCGTACAGCTAGCCGACTTGATATTATGTACGCAACCTGTTTGTGTGCACGATATCAAGCTGAACCTAAGGAATCTCATATGATCGTTGTAAAGAGAATCTTCCGTTACCTTAAGGGTACTCCTAACGTAGGTCTTTGGTATCCCAAGGATTTAGGGTTTGTTCTAATCGCCTATTCAGATAGTGATTTTGCAGGTTGCAAATTGGATAGGAAAAGCACCACAGGAGGCGGTCAGTTCCTGGGTGGAAAGCTGGTGAGTTGGACAAGTAAAAAGCAAAACTCAGTGTACACCTCCACCGCTGAAGTTGAGTACGTAGTTGCTGGAAGCTGTTGTTCTCAGGTCTTGTGGATGAGAAATCAACTACTGGACTATGACCTTCAGCTCTCGAAGATTCCAATCTATTGCGACAGCACTAGTGCCATCGCTATAGCCAACAATCCAGTGCTACACTCAAAGACCAAACACATCGAAATCAGGTATCATTTTATCAGAGATCGTGTGATGAATGGTGATATAGAACTTCATCTTCGCCCACTTGATAAGCTGCATGACAGCGAAGTATGGCTCCTCTGATCAAGCCGCTCAACCTCAGCAAGCTATGGGTTATGCACTGCTGAAAGGTCTCCATGTTGACTGGGCCTCGATCATCTACGACGATCTTGCGTTCAGAGTGGACATGGTTGATAGACCAACATGGGTTCCATATCCCAGATTCATCAGGGCCGTCTTTCTACAAGGACTTGGGGACAAATACCCAAAAGAGGGTGATCTGAGACTCTCTCAGGTTGGCCCTAAGGTGCTCGACTTCAGCCCCATGCCAAACGAGGTACGTCTCTCTACTCTCTTACCTCTTCTCAATCCTCCTTCTTCTACTTATGCAGCTACTTCAATGGTAATCCCCACCGCTGATACCCAGGCTGCACCCTCCACTCCTTCTCGTAAAAGGAAACACTCATCTTCCCAACTTGATTCCAAAAGGATCAAGAAAACCAAGGAGCAACCCTCCAAGCATTCACATGCTGAAGACTCCACGACTCATCTTCTACAAGAGTCGCTGGATAGTTTCGTGGTACGCTCTGCCACAGCTGATCAAGCCACCCCTTCCATCCCAACCTCAGCGTCTCTAAACACTGAGGTTATAAACTTGGAACTGAACCCACCGCCTTCAGCCTCTCTACAGACTGAAGTGATTGTCAGCGGATCCAACGCTGAACCCTGCACCCAACCAATCTTCTCATCCTTCACTCCTCCCACTCTTTCTCTGGACACTCCACCAAATTTCCCAACGTTCTCAGGAACCAACGTCATCGTTCATGATTCAGCTGTTGATACTCTACATGCGAAGATGGGAACAAACTTAGGATCTGCAGGCACCTCCATGCGCCAAGGCACTCTCGAAGGCGACATGGAATACCATTCAGGGTTACGAGGCTTCGACAACTTCGCCTACCCGCCTGCAGGTATACACATAACTCAACCTACTCCTCTCTCAAAACCCCAAACTTCTGAGATTTCCTCTGTTCATAAGTTAATAACTGTTTCAGTTCCTAATTTGGGGGACATCAACACCTCCCTGAAGGCTCTGGAAACAAAGGTGGAATCTTACAACACCACTCTCTCCACAAACTCTTCAGCGGTTACAGACGCTGGAGAGAACCTCGAAAAGTTGACCGAGGTCGTTGATGAGAAAGCCTCCAAAGCTGATATGGAGAAGGTGGATGGCAACATAGGAACTTTTGCTACCACTCTCGCTGAAACTTCCACAAACATCAACAATCTCAACCTCACCAACACCACCCTCGCAACAAACTTCACCACTCTGTCCAATGAAGTCACATCATTGAAGACAAAGGTTGGTACTCTTAAGGGTGAGGTCACCACGATCAAAGATCTCCTTCAGCAGATACTCAATCGCCTGGATGCCCCAAAGTCTCACTTTACTCAGGCCGATCGAGAGGATCTCCAAAAGATCAGTCCTACGATTTCTGGCCTAGAAGCAAGAATAGTTGTGATTGAAACCTTCACGGGACTTACTGGCCTGGAAGACAATAATCCTATGACTACTGCTGCTGATCAATCTGTTTTCTCCCCCACTCATAATGTGGAAGAGGGGGAGAAGAAAGCTGAAGATCTTCCCCATAATTCGGAGGGGGAGAAAACTGAAAATGCTGTTGTTGCTGCTGAACAACCTCAGGGAGTTGAAAACCCTGAGGGAACCAAGAAAACTCCCTCTGCTCTTGAGGGGGAGCAACTTGATGAGGAAACTGAAGCTGCTGCTGATGTGACCGAACCTTACGCTGATGAGGACGAGTCTGAAGAAGAAGCTGAAGACGAATAACCTATCAACATAGATGATGAAGAACCATCATCATCCCCTAAAAATGATGATGGTGATGACGATGATGACTTCTTCTTCGTTGAGCCCAAGAAGGTCCCTCAAAAAGGGATTTCAATAAATGAACCTTCAGGGGAGACGACCAAGACAAAGCCTGCAGTGTCTGAAGCTGACAAAGGCAAAAACAAAGGCCTCACTGAAGAAGACAATCTGACGATCTTGCTTCAAAAGCCAGTTTGTCGGTCCTCTCCCCTGTTTGAGGATCCAGCTGAAGTCCACACTGCTGCACCAACAATAATCCCAGCCACAAGAGCTGAAGAAATAATCTCGGTCTTGGATTTAATCACTGAGACCGATGAACCTGAAGAAAAACTTCTCTCTCACAAAAACAGACCTTCCTTAGCTCCTTAAAAGCTAAGTGAAGAGGATCAGAAAAGGAGAGAAGAAATGATCAAGAAAATCAAGGATCAGCGAATCATCCTCCCTCGCTCCAAAGTCCCTGTTCCCACAAAGTTCAGGTTATCAAAGAAACAGTTCGCTGATCATCTCAAAGCCAAAAGATTACTCGCCGAAAAGAAGGAAGCTGAATAAAAAGATAAGGCCCTCACCATCCAGCTTGCCCAAGAATCGGTGAATGACCCCAAACTGAAAAGAGCTCCCATCGAAGTCCAGCGTCAGTTATGGGAAGACGCCCCGAAGATCGTTGAAGAAAAGACCAAGGTATTTGATTCTACCTTGGAATGGTGCAAAGAAAGACTGCACTATCGATATCGGGCTGCCAAAATTCACAAAGTATTCATCAGAGGAAAACCGACCATAGATGTTCCAGTTGTTAAGGTCGATCTATTCAGAGAAAACGGTACCAAGGAAAATATCTACGCTGCTACGATCAATAAGTACGGTTTCTCTGAATGGTTGGAGATGCGAATAGCCATTCAGCGATCTACCTCACAATATAAGAGCCATGCGAGAAAATCATAAATTCTCAGATCAACTTGGTTTCTTCTGCTGTGAATATTCCTCCTCCTCCTCCTCTTGCGACTCATCAAAGAAGGGCCTCTGCAAAGAAAAAGTCCAAACCATCAGATTCAGGTCCTCCTATCCGGAACGAAACAGGTATTGGTTTTTCACATGTTGAAGTACTTGGTCCTGATCCTGATCTCTCAGCGCTGGATACCTCTCTGCCACCTGGTGAACGTTTCATCCCTGGTAAAGTCATAAGCGAACCTTATGGTATCTTCTTTCTCGACTACGATGAAGGACAACGTTTTCAACGTGTCTCTGAGCTTCCCATCACTCCCATCGAACAGCTCAGGGATCTCATCTATTGGTGTGAATTTAGACGCGATCTTCAGGTCTTTAAAGAAGCACAAGAAAGAAGAAATCAGGGAGAAATTGTCCCTGACTGGATGATCCCAACAACAAAAACCCTTGATGAACTTCTCGTTAAGGAAGAACCCTTTGAAAGCTGATAGGATTTCCTTGTATTTCTTCTATCCTTATCAGCTTATATCTTTTGTACTTGTAAATTTATTTGCTGTACTTGTAAATTTTCTACTTCCCTTTGTAACCTTATACGAAGTTTAAAGAAAAATTTCAGCGAATGTACTTTACTCCATTAGTACTGAAAAGATCCTAGAAAATAGTAAAAGGGACAAGTATTTTATTAGTTCTTTTTATCCTTATGTTTTCATACATAGCAATTTTCTTTGTTGCTATGTCATAATCAAATAGGGGGAGATTGTTGATCCAAACCCTCAATGATTTGATAATGACCCTCTCTTTAACACTTAGTGAAAATTGTAAGTAAACAATATGTATTAGAGTTTCACTATCGCTGATAAGTACTAAGACTTTACAGTACCGCTGATAGGAACTCTCGCTCTTTAGATTAGACATTCAGCGAACACTGTTCATCCAGTAGCTCTGAGCCTGTTCAGTCTCTGTGATGATCGCTGATAGTTTAGTTGTTTACTTATGATCCCTGAAGACAAGTTTCACGTCAACAAAGGTTCTACGCTGAAGTCGAAGATCAAGCCCAAGAACCAGCGACAAGTCTTCTAATAAACTGATGCGGATATCAGCGAAGTCACAGAATTGTCCATTCAACGTGAAGTATCAAGTAGAAGACTTCAGCAATCGCTGAGCTTTATCATTCGCTGATAAAGTACTGATTCAATGAAAGATGATCATGAAGTCTCCTTACAAAGTACTATTGTCTTACCTCCCTTTCACGTCTCTATACGAACTGTCAGAACGGACATCCCTTTTGTCTATGCTCGTACAACAAACTCTGATTCTACACTGTGCACCATGCGGCTACTAAGGTTGTCTACAAAGGTCAATGACATTCAACCACTCAGCTGTTGCAACGTGTAAAGCAATACTGCCATGCATTAAATGCATGCAGTATATAAGAAGAACCCTACTTCAGAAATGAAGTGCTTGGGCCATCTTCTTCTTCCTTACTACTGTGTGTTAGGTTATTACTCGTAATTTCCTTATCTCCTTTCTGTCTTTATTCTAGTGCAAGAAACTTAGTGTTCTTAACTTGTTTAGATTAGGTTAATCCTTAATCTTGTTCCGCAACAAGTTGTAAATTGTTTTAAGATTTATCAATAAACAATTTAGAAAGTAAAAATCGTGTGTTTGTATTCAACCCCCCCTTCTGCAAACTTGTATAACCCTTCGGGACCAACATATTAGAAGGGTATTAACAAATGTACAATGAGAATTTAGTCTTCTCAAGTTTTGAGTTGATTTGTAGCGTCATAACTTTTTTTATATATCTTACTTGACATGTGTTTTGATCATCGCGCAACGGGTGATGTCGAACATAAGTTATAAGAGAATAACAGGCACGTTAGATCATGGAGAAGGGTTTAATACTGTCATCTATCTCAATTAGTAAAATAGTTATTTTGATGAAAACTCTCTACTTGCAAAAATTTAAAAAAATAGAACTACCATTTTTTGCAAAACTAATTCGAGGGTTAAGTCGTTTCGCACAAGTTAAGGACGAGGAAAATTGAGTAATTGATAGATTTAAACCATCGTAGATGAAGAAATCACTTGCAAATCTTGAATCTTGTGGCTAAATGGCTCAAAATCGACTTTGGGGCTTATGATTTTTGGTTTGGGAGAGAAGGGGATGAAGTGGGAAATGAAAAATGGGGTTGAAAAGGGTGAAAATCGTGTTTTTTATGCTCCAGGTGCCCAACGGCTAAAGTGACGTGCGAGAGTCACACAAGTGTCACTTTCGCTGGGCACTCTCGCCGGGGTCCCATGGTTCTTGGTACAAAACCGGCGAGAGTGACATGCGAGAGTGACACAAGTGTCACTTACGCTGGTCACTTTAGCCGAGGTCGTACCGAAAGTTGTTTTGGCCATAACTTCTTCGTTTTTGCTCCGTTTTCGCTCCGGAAAGGGCTGTTGGGTTCGTATTTGAATTCCCATCTAACAAGACTATAAAATCTAGGATTTAATCCAACATCCTATTTTTCATATTTATTTTAAAATGTCGATACCTTCTAAAGGCCGGGGTGTTACAATCCTCCCAACCTTAAAAGAGATTTCGTCCTCGAAATCTGGTTCCCCTACACTCCAAGGTTACCGAACTCAACAATTATCATGTTCCCTCAGTTTCCAACTGAAATTCGAGTTTCATTCTTGTGTCGGTTAACTTTGGTCATAGATTCCTCTCGAACATCGATGCCAAGAGACTTTAACTTCCCACACTACACCCAAACTTAGAGGAGAAACATCCGAACAAACGTTTAACTTGCTAGAGTAGCTTCAATCCGTGAGACTTCGGTTGCCTCCCAACCTTAGGTGATTCATACTTCCCTAACGATTGATCCCGACTTTCAGTCAGTCCATGTCTCCACGCTCTAAAACCTTTTCTCCAATCAATCCATGGTTTGATCACTACCGAAATCAACAAATTCTCCCAAATCCAATAGTTTCCGTTGTTGAACTTTCACTTCACTCTAACGAGCACTGTCAGACTCCAAAACAGACGGTCGTCCCTGACCCACCGATTATACGACTCCAAGAATACGTCCAATTACCAATCATCCAATCGACAGATTCTTTTACTATTCGAGGAAGGTCATCCCACAAAATCTACTTTCCACAATTGAACTTCTTAAGGCCACTACAACCGATATCACTATCCTTTAAAAATTGGGCTGCAACCGTCCAAATACACAAACGATTCTTGACCTCGAAACCCAAAAGTTGACACCTAGTGATACCACCAAGTTTTGAACCACAACAGAACTCCACACACGAGTTTCATTTGTCGATCATCCCCACACAACCAACATTATCCACATGGTGTATGAAGGGTCCTACACGTCCTTTATGCAAACACTGACAAACCCAAAACAAGGTTGTTGAAGAGAACGGTTACCATAAGCAATAATAAAAGATACCGCGAGTCTAACCCTCAAGTTACAAAGGTACACCAACCCTGCAAACGATACTACTTGGCCTACGGTACCGTCACGCGTCGGAATACCAAACCTTCCATTGTCGAAGTTCTATACGCATTTACTCTTAATCGGGGTTACTTAACGTTTCCAAGGTTCTAATGAGTTCAAGGTTTCAAGTCAGATAGTCAACAAATATGCCAATCGAAAACTTTTATAGAAATTTTCAACACGAAGGTTTTCATATCAATCTAATCGTACGCATAAAATCTATTACTACCTACTCAGTAGTTGTGCAAAAATGGACACACTCGTCCCACATATGAAAATCATCTTGAAACTATTTCATCACAATTCAAGTTACTAACGAAACGCAAAAACATGCTCAACAACTTTTTAAAATGGACCGCTATGGTCATATCATGGATTTATTTACGCCATGCACGTAAAGTAATTTCCTACTTTAAACTAGTGTGCAACAAAAAGTTCGTACGAAACTTCGAAAAGAAATTTTAAAATGACATCAAACTTCAAAGTTTTCTTTCTTTAGCCCAAAAAGGACATGCATTAAAATCCGCCAACAAAAGTTGCATGTGTCAATGTATTTCATAAAACGGCTTAAGGATATATGTATATATATACGCCTTGGTTAAAATGTGGAATGATTGGTGCCGGTTTCAAGATTAGAGAAAAATAACCACATGCTTTCATCATTTGAGAACATCGGTTAAAATATCGTGAAAGAATCTCAAATCATAATATGCATGCAAATTTGTAACACTCCCCTAGTAGTCTTTCTGAAATAATAAAACATGTAACAGGTGGTCCATACAAAAATTTCAAAGTAGAAAATTTCATTAAAACAAATTTCAAAATTTTCTCATTTAGTCATATAATGACACAGGAGTAAAACCTTTTTTACAAGACTCACACACATTAATGTATTTTCTCAAAACATAGGAAAATAGTAAGTGCTTGTAATTGGTTGACACCTAAAAGGATTTAAATCGACTCCAAATCTCGAATCATGCAAACAATGCGCATCAAAGTTCCAAGAACATAAATACTCCCCACAACTCTAGGTTGAGACAAATAATTTTCCAGAACCCTCATCACGGTGCATTTATACCAAAAGATTTACACTCGTAATACAAAGCGTTAAAATATCAATGTCTAAAATGTACTCATCAAAATACTGAAAATACATCTTTTCTCCAAAACCAAAAAGGTTTACAATTTCCAAAATGTTCATCAAGCCCAAAATTGATCAAATTCCAACGACTCACACATTTGTATTTTCAAAATGTACAACATTGTAGACCGTGCATAATCCCCACACTACTAAAACATATTTTGACCAAATGACCTCCATTTATGCAATAGATTAATAAAACACCTTCAATCACGATTTATTTATCAAAGCATCAAGAATTAGTGGCTACCAAGTTATGCATACCTCTAGATCAATATGATGCATTTGCGTGAAATGATAATAAAAGAATCAATTAATCGAAAGCGCATGGAGCAAATCGTTAAGAATAACTATCAAGATGTTCTTACATCCATTACTCACGCCATGTCTAAATCAATTCGCACACTGAACAATTGGCAACGAGATGTGCTAACAATCTTCAAAAGAGAAATTATGCGACACCAAAATTCCAAGAAAAACATTCCTTTTGGTCGTCTTACGGCATAAAATAATATTTCTCAACAAAACCCGTATGAGACAAAATGCTCAATATAACACATAAATTAACTCACATAATAAATAAAGTATGCACATTATAAAATTGCACTCACGCGGCACAAAACGTCGTCAAAAAAAACTCCATAGAAGTCAATGAAACTCAAAGGCATCCAATCAGTCAAATGGTGCCCAACTTTTTGCTTCCAAAAACCAAATTTGCATAAGGCAAGATCACGACTAAAATGTCATAATTTCAAAAATTTTCTTTTTGTTGAAATACAATATAAACAACACTTTTCAACAAAACTCGCATTAAATAAAATTTCCAATAAAGCTAAACATAAACATAATGGAAGATAACTCTCCGTCCAAACCTTAACATATATGGATGAAAGTGACAGGATCAATCAAAGACAGAAAGCATTTCACACAGAGAGAAATAAGAACTCTGATATCTCTCAATTAGGCAAAAGGTTGTAAAACAAGGAGTTCTAAGGGTATTTATACCCTAGACATAAAGTCAAAGTCAAACTAATAACTAGCTACAAGCTTAAATAAATAAGACATTGATTACAATATAATTTTCATTAACAATCTCCCCCTTTGTAATCAATGGCGCTCAAAAAGAGTTCGTTGGCGGTTCTTGCCAATCAAAATCTCTAAGCGTCTTAGCGTTCTTCTGAATTCCAATCTTTCATCAATCGTAGCGATCACCCTACGCAGAAGTATGATCTCTGGAGTCTCTAACAGAATTCTTCGCCTTGACTCTAAGAAAATCTTCATCACAGCATTCAGCTTGTTCATCACTTGAAGTCTTATCACCTTCAATGTACCATCTGAGTATTTCCCAACTTCATCAAATAGTTCGTCTACTATTAACTCAGGATGTGCTTCTTTCAATCTTTCAACTTCAGCATTAGCAACAGAATCCATCACTGAGTCAATAAGTAAATCTATCACATCTCCAACTACAGAAATAACCTCTTCATCTCTTACTTCTTCATTACTCTCAACTATCACTATGACTTCATCAGCATTTTCAGCTCTTTCGGTCTGTATGACTTCTTCAATCCTTCGTCTCTTAGAATTCTCCCCCTCATGGCCTTGATGATCCGGATCATCTTAGTCATGTCTTCGCTTGAGAGACGAGGACGCCGCAGTTTGACAGGTCTCTTCGTGTTTTGCTACACGATCAGATAGAGTCGATAACGCGTCTGTCATCAAAGAAATTCCCTTTTCGATGCTAGAAAGACTGTTCTGAATAGTAGTCGTGAAAGTATGAAATTCAGCTGTAAGAGAGTTAACTCTATCCTCAAGCCTAGAAGTGCTTGTTTCAGAAGGATGCGGACCCGGAGTCGGTGTTGGACGTGGCTGAAAATTTCTCAACAGAGACAGAAGATCTAAATCCTGTTGCTCTGGCGGAGAAATAGATAATAATCTGGCATAGAACGCATCTGAAAGCTCTGTAAGAGAAGAGTCTTCAAGAAACATACCCTGAGAACCTTGAGAAGCCGGCTGATCTCTGAGAGAAGGACAAACTAACATAGAAGGTGGAGGTTGAATTACTGGAGGTGAAGTGCGGATACTAGGACGAACCGACGGCTGATCAGATGATTCACGTATAACAACCCCTGTCGGACGTCTGAAAGGAGGCGCAATTGGAATGTTTGGAGTCCCAGATAGCTTACCTTTACCTTTCAAGAAGGCTCGTGCCTTAGCTAACTGGTCTTGCTTATCCTTTTCCATACGTTCTTCCATCTGTCTAACAATATCTGCCCCAGACATCATATCAGTACCTTCGATAGAATCAATCATTTTCTGTGTATCATCCCTTCGAACCCTTCTTTAATCACGTTCCACATCATATCACAAATCTATTGATACCAAATTTGAAGCAATTCGATCACAAACAAAAATTTTTGAAAAAAATCTCAAGAAAACGAGATTTCTTGAAAAAAAATCAAGAAATCAATCAAATTTTCTTGAAGATCTGCACAAAAATTTGTGTATGATCACAGAAACACTCTCTGAATCTAAGATCCTGCTCTGATACCAATTGTTAAACCAAGATCTAATCAAGATAGAGAAGATATGAATTCGTCATCCATTTCACTCAAGAACACATTACAAGATTAGGAGTTATATACAAGTGTTTCTCTCTAGAATATAAGAATGTGAGTTAAGTGTGTCTAGAGTCCTTCATACTAACACACAACTAAACCTATTTATACTAAACACATTACAAGGACTTTGACTTTGACCTTTCTATATTTAAACCTTGAAGACATATTGCACTAACAATGGAGGAGATCCAATGTTAAAGTCATAAGCCTTAGTTACTTGCCCAAAATCCTAAACAACATAAAAAATATGGATATTACTATATCCGAAAGTAACGTTGGATAACAACAAAAAAATAAATAAATAAAGCAAATCTCGACAAAGTTTGCAACTCCCCGCAATAAAATAACTTCATGCATGTTCAAACCATGATTTGAAATCTTGTGTGTGCTAAACGTTTTTATGAGATTTCGTAACACAATCTACATGACGATTTGAAACACAAGAAACAACTGATGCAATTTATTTTAAAAATAAATTTTGTGCATGAATTAGTCGGCACTCAACGTCTCAAACCACACTCCTCCAAATTCTTCCGGTCATACTAACGTCATATGGATGCTCAAACATCTTAAGGAAAATTTGGATGTTACATCGATTACCCTTACGATTTCTCCTCGAACTAAAGACGATTCAATAATCCAATGGTTCAAATTCGACCATCAATTTTGACCCGAAACGGTCCACTTAATGCAATCACCGTGCTAACTGTCACTCCAAGTGACAAATGCTAAAATCATCACCTCTTTTAACGACTACTCGCTTAGAAACTTCTTCACTAACCCAACGGTCATCACATCAAAGTTTTCCATGTACTCACATGTAACTTGTAGGTTCACCATAACGTTGGCCAGGTGCAATTATGAACGTACCGTACATGATCATCCTTGCTACCCTCGACATAATTCTCGTTTCTAGTGACTCCATCAACCTCAAAATATCCTATCTTAGGGTGTCTAGTGGTGCAATTTCACTCTCATTCACTTAAAAGAATGCTAGTTTGAGTCTAGGTATCCAAAATCAACACTTAATTCTCTCAAACTTAAGCTCTGATACCAACTTATAACATCCTCAAAATTGGAAAGAGCAACTAAATAAAAATTTCAATAAAACAACCACTTAAGGATAAAATTCCTTCTACAAACCAATCTTGGAATTACCTCAAGAAAACATTATTATTTCAACAACTAAAACCTAAGTCATTAGCCAAGACTACAAAAGGTTACTCAACCCCAAAATCAAGTTGCTATTCCCCAAGTGCGGAAGACTTCACCAAACTATTTACTTCTTGAGCACACAACTAGCTCCTCATTCTTCACATCGTCACTAGAACTACAACCCAATCGGAACCTGTTGTACATGCCGACAAAAAAAAGGTTAGGCTAACGCCTAGTGAGTTCAAGAGTTTTTATCATGGTTATATAATTCGCAAGACGAGAAAGGTGCAATTTAAATCATGAGTTCCAAAAAGGATTGCTTTAAATGCAAACCACCCGTTTCCCAACACACACAAATCCCGTGACGAAAGCTATAATATAAAACTATTCTCAAAAATGGACTCAACCCAAACTCACTTGAAAAGTGAACTAATATTTGATTTCCAAAATCATAAAAGAACATGGATAAATCTCTGTTATTCAAAACATCTCAAATACGGATGAGCCATAATACACAACCCATAAATTATGGAAAGCAATCCATATAAATATAATACATCACCGAAAACATGGATAAAATAAATACCCGAAAATTAAAAAAATAGAACAACCATTTTTTTGCAAAACTAATTCGAGGGTTAAGTCATTTTGCACAAGTTAAGGATGAGGAAAATTGAGTAATTGATAGATTTAAACCATCGTAGATGAAGAAATCGCTTGCAAATCTCGAATTTTGTGTCTAAATGGCTCAAATCGACTTTGGGGCTTAGGGTTTTCGGTTTGAGAGAGAAAGGGATGAAGGGGGAGAAGTGGGAACTGAAAAATGGGGTTGAAAGGGTGAAAACCGTGTTTTTTATGCTCCAGGTGCTCGACGTCAAAAGTGACGTGCGAGAGTGACACAAGTGTCACTTTCACTGGGCACGCTCGCCGGGGTCCCATGGCTCTCGGTACAAAACCGGCGAGAGTGACATGCGAGAGTGACACAAGTCTCACTTTCGCTGGTCACTTTAGCCGAGGTCGTATAAAAAGTTGTTTTGGCCATAACTTCTTCGTTTTTGCTCCGGAAGGGCCCATTGGGTTCATATTTGAATTCCCCATCTAACAAGACTATAAAATGTAGGATTTAATCCAAATTCCTGTCTTTCATATTTATCTTAAAATATCGATACCTTCCAAAGGTCGGGGTGTTACAACCGACACACCCCAGGCTGACCCTGCTAGCATGAATGAGCCGACTTGGTTAATTAGATTCGTAATTCTTGAGTGAATTACAACCGGACTTCCATTCACATGCAAATTGTATTCACATCTAGTTAGCCACTAAGAACATCCACATCCATCTTGATAGAGGCCTTGCAAGATGAAATTGACATGTCATGTAGATAGTAAGGTCTCTTACACTTGCTAAATTAGCAAGGTCATTAGCAATGTCAAGTAGATAAAATAATTTCATTTGTTTAATTTAATTCATTTATTAGTTTGTTTAAACATTAATTATTAATATTTTAATTAAATTTAATTCATTTATTTATTTGTATGAACATTAGTTTTTATTAAAATTTCTATCCACAATCTATTTTAAATAAATGATATTTTTTATGGAATGCTTTTTATTTAAATTACTAAAATAATATACAAAAAAATTATTGAAATACAAATACACTCCTAATAAATAAACTACACAAACATTAGAAAAATTACATAAGTAAATAAAAGATAATTATTACATCATCATTCGTTTAAAATCATGTTGGTTTGTTTTTCGTACAAACTTCGTTGTGCCTGAGTCATTGTTGATGTATCCATTTCCATCAATTTGATTGCAATTTTTTTTTCCGATGTTTCTTCCTTTTCCTTCTCACGTTCTATTTTTTCTCACGTTTTTTTTTTCTTTTCTCGTTCTTCCACAATGTCCGTAAATTTGTTTATTGCGTACATTTTTCCTTGTCAATATATTAAATTGTGTTTCGATTGCTAGTTGCATATTAAATTGTGTGCTTTCAATATATGCATATGTTTTATTCATTGTCAATTGAATTATATTTACACAAAATATAGTAAAAGAAAACAAAACATAAAATTTTACTTATGTTCTATATTTTATAATTTTATAATTTATATTATAATAATCTAGATTATTTGTAATCAAATTAATCAATTCTTTATATTATAAACAAATCATATTTAATATTTTTATGATATTATAAATTATTAAAAAATGTAAATATGAATTATAAAGTAGTGGATGATGTGACAATGGAAATTAGTTTTGAAAAAAGTTTGACCTTTCATGCATGGGAAAAATGTTATGGAAAAACTGATTTGACACTTTAGGCCATCCGTAGCGCTGTCCTCAAGCCCTCAAGTGCCACATCAGCTTTTCTCCTAACCCTCTCCTCAAACCCTCAAACCCTAAAGTGGCGTAGCGGGAACCCTCAAGTCCTCTTGCCACCTCATTTTTTTTAATTTTTTTATTTATACATTTAATTATTTAACAAAATAAAAATATTTATATATTTTTTAATAAATAAAAATAAGATAAATAATAAAAATAAAAATTCATATCATTTATTAAAAATAAAAATTACAAAATACAAAACACTAAAAAAATAAAAATTACAAAATACCAAACACTAAAAAAATAAAAATTACAAAATACAAAATTACCCAAAATTATGTAATTTTCTAATTCTCTCTTTCTTAGCAAAAGTAGCCCTCAAAATATCTCCCGTAAGGTGATCATGCGGGGTTATGAAAAACTCGAAGTCTTTATCAAATCGTTTTTCTCGTTCGAGTTCCAACTTATCTCGTTCGAGTTCGAGTTTTTTCATTTTGTACTCCATTGTATCATCAATCTTGTCGTTGAACTTCGTCAACAACTGAGTAACACTTTCGTTCGTATTCGACCCGCTCGTATTACTCGTTGATGTTTTTTTTGCCTTGTTTCTCCCGATGGGTCGTTGAAGTTGCTCGACCTCGTTGACGTCTTCATCGTCATCATCGGATGGTTTGGTACGTTTTGAACCCCGCGATGAAGTTGTCGTCATCGTTGGAACGTCTCCCCATTTTGGAAATTTTTGAGGACTTCCCAAGCTTGTTCGTGAGTGAAAGCAAACCCAAGTTGTGTTCGGTACCGTTCGTGTGCCGTTCGTGAAATGTCGGCCTCACTCATTCCGCTTGATCTATTAGTGACCAAGTTGTTGTAGATGCCGCCAAAAGAATTTATTCTTTTATTGAGGTCGTTGAACTTGGTGTTGAGTTGATGAGTTGTTCTATAATTTCCGCGACCCATAAAACTAAAGAACACTTGCCCGATTCGGGTCCAAAAACTTTCTACATTTATGTAAATTTAAGTATAAGAATATTAACAAAAACAATAATAATATTAATAATATTAATAATAATAATAATAATAATAATAATAACAATAATAATAATAATAACAATAAAAATATTACCACCGGTTTGTGCGTTACCGACAACGGGGTCCTCCGAAACGTCAACCCACGCCGACACCAACGCGAGTTCCTCGTCTTTACTCCACATCTGTTTGGCGGCTCTATTTTCATATTGTTTGTTTTTTTCTTTTCTCATTGGTTGCGGGTTTGATGGTTCCGGGATAGATTGTTGTGTGTAGATGAATTGTGGTGTGTGCGGGCTAGAATGTTGGGTTTCCGGAACAATGTCGTCGTCGAGATCGATTGCGGGTAAAGGAAGATTGTAGTTGGCCGGAGTAAAACCTTGTTGAATCAAACCGGGACGTGTAAATTGGTAAGGAATTGTTGGGGAAATTGTTGGAAAAATTGTGGCGGAAATTGTTGCGAAAATTGCGGATGATAATCTTGTTGTGAAAACGCTTGGAAACCAAGCTCCGGGTCTTCTTGCGGTTGCGGTGTATCCGGTCGGTTACGACGAGATGTAGGTGTTTTGTTTGGATTCATGATGAAATTTGAGAGAGTGTGAGAGAATTTGAGAGATTTTGGTGTGAAAAATATAGAGAATGGAAGAGAATGAGAGAATGAGAGAATGAGAGAGTTGTTTTGTGTGAAAAATAAAATGGGTTTTAGGATTATATATATAGTGTGATTAAATTGAAAAAAAATTTAAAAAAAAATAGCCGTTGCCAACGTCTTTATTTTCAAAAAAAATAAAAAAAAAAAGAAAAGCAATCGGGTTCAACGAGTTTTGGAACCCGGGGCTGGAACCCGAGCCCGAGCCCGCTCCCCCCCGAAGCGCAACCCGCTGAAGCCCGCCGAGCCCGCTCCCTAGCCCGGCCCGCACACATTACGGATGGCCTTAGGCCATCCGTAGTGCAGCCCTCAAGCCCTCAAGCGCCACATCAGCGCCACATCAGCTTTTCTCCTAACCCTCTCCTCAAACCCTTAAGCCCTAAAGTGGCGTAGCGCAACCCTCAAGCCCTCTTGCCACCTCATTTTTTTTAATTCTTTTATTTATACATTTAATTATTTAACAAAATAAAAATATTTATATATTTTTTAATAAATAAAAATAGGATAAATAATAAAAAAAAATTCATATCATTCATTAAAAATAAAAATTACAAAATAAATTTAAAAATTACAAAATAAATTTAAAAATCTACTCGTCGTCATTGTTGGGAATTTGGATACGCCAAATATGTTCGACCAAATCCGACCGAAGGTTATTATGAGTGCCCCGGTTTTTGACTTCTCGAACATTTGCCGCGCGTTGTTCCTCACTGATTTGGGTTTCGATATCATCCGTAAAAAGGTTGTTTTCATCGCCACCACAAATAGCATGGTCTTCGTCTTCGAGTATCATATTGTGTAATATGACACAAGCGTACATAATATTTGCCAATCTTGTCGGTTCCCATCCGCGTGCCGGGTTTTGAAGTATATGCCAACGTTGTTTAAGCACGCCAAAAGCTTGTTCAACATCTTTACGTGCCGCTTCTTGCGCGGACTTGAACTTTTGTCGTTTAGGGTCCTGTGGGCACGTAAATGATTTTACGAAAGTAGCCCATTCCGGATATATCCCATCCGCTAGATAATATCCGTGCTCGTAGGTGGCTCCATTCATCTCAAAAGGGCAGTCGGGTGCTTTTCCATCATATACATCGTTCAAGATGGGCGACTGATTGAGAACATTGATGTCGTTGTTGGAACCGGCAACACCAAAGTATGCGTGTCAGATCCATAGATCTTGAGAGGCCACTGCTTCTAGCATGATTGTCGGGTGCTCATGATCACCTCTCATGAATTGACCTCGCCATGCTACCGGACAATTTACCCACGCCCAGTGAGTACAGTCTATGCTTCCGAGCATGCCGGGAAATCCGTGTTTAGCTTCATGCGCGGCGTACAACTTCTGAATATCAATAAAAGTAGGCTTGCGTAAATATTTTTGACCATACAGTTCAATAATACTTGTACAGAATTTATACAGACAATCTCGTGACGTTTTTTCTCC
Source organism: Saussurea involucrata (assembly GCA_033807775.1). Taxonomy (NCBI): domain Eukaryota; kingdom Viridiplantae; phylum Streptophyta; class Magnoliopsida; order Asterales; family Asteraceae; genus Saussurea; species Saussurea involucrata. Next base: position 34,267,821 of record CM066316.1, read on the forward strand.
CATACGGATGTACTTGTCAAGTGCGTCAGCAGCTACTCCATATGCCAATTGCCGAATAGCGGAAGTACACTTTTGTATCGGAGAAAAACCTTGTTTGCGTCTGCCGTCCAACCGAAGTGTAAAATACGGATACTCTCCTTCTAAATCTTCAACTATTCGTTTGAATAGTTGCCTGCTCATCCTGAACCGCCGCCTAAACATATCCGGTGTATAAACCGGGTTGTTGCCAAAGTAGTCCCGCATAAGCCGCTCGTTTGCACTACTCGACCTCTTTCTATGTTCGCGGCCCTCTCTCTTCTTGACGATGAGGCGGTGCTACCATAAATTAATTGTGCAGTCTGTCGAAAAATTTCCCTTTGTAGATGCAACAACTCGTCGGTGTCTACGGATGATGATGATGCGGTCGGTGAACCGGGTTGTGGCGAATCCATATTGTTTAAAATATAGAGAATGGAAGAGAATGAGAGAATGAGAGAGTTGTTTTGTGTGAAAAATAAAATAGGTTTTAGGATTATATATATAGTGTGATTAAATTGAATTTTTTTTAAAAAATAGCCGTTGCCAACGTCTTTATTTTCAAATTATTAAAAAAAAAAGAAAAAAAAAGCAATCGGGTTCAACGGGTTTTGGAACCCGGGGCTGGAACCCGTAGCGTAACCCGCTGGAGCCCGCCGAGCCCGCTCCCTAGCCCGAGCCCAAGCCCGCACACGTTACGAATGGCCTTAGAAAGGAGATTAATCTTTAATAGATGTGGATAGTCTAACAACCAACCTTACAAATTAACCCAAAAACATCTTAATTGAGGTAAAAACAAATAGTTAGAATTGAAGCTCAATTAATAAACTACACAACAAGTGACTTTTATCTATAAAAGGAACTCATGGAAATTTCACCAACGAATAACCCATAAAATACTAATGGTTCAGGTGATAAAATCCTTTGATAATCCGTCACTGATTTGAATAATCAATCAACAATTTACCTATCAACTTTTATGACCGTTGTGACGAATCACCTTTTTAACGACAAATTTCTCAATAAAAAAACATTCATAGATACGAGTCTCTCATTTAATTGTGATATTGTGTTAATGATATATATGATCCTATGTTTATATATTGTTCTAATAGAATAATAATAAATTTTATAAAACTACAAAAAGAAAGGGAAATTAATTGAAATACCCTAAGTTGACCACCCTTTCATTCATATACCCTATCTCTCTACCAATTACCCAAAATACCCCGAAAATCCATGGCCCAACCCGTGGCCCACGGATTATGTTTAGAAATAGAACCCACCGAAATTTTTATAAAACCCACGGAAATTTCACAAAATCACATATAATAGAGAATTATTAATTGTAAACCCCACGAAAATTTCACAACATCTCCTATAATGTTATTCTCTCAAGGAATTTAAACCCCATGGAATTTCACAAACCCCACCGAATTTAATGAACCCCACGAAATTTTTATAAACCCCACGGATTTTTTATAAACCCACGAGCTCCCACGGGCTCTTGAGGGGCAAATTTGTCTATTTCTAAACATAATCTGTGGGCCACGGGTTGGGCCACGAATTTTCGGGGTATTTTGGTTAATTGGGAGAGAGATAGGGTATATGGATGAAAGGGTGGTCAACTTAGGGTATTTCAATTAATTTCCCAAAAAGAAAACCTTATCTACAAATCTGAGAAGATAACCCCCTCTCGTGGTCGAAAATTATAGGATCTTTTGCGCTTATCGAACTTGATTAATGTTATGCACCACTTATTCAAGTGCATGTATCAACAATTTTGTACCTTCCTGCTTAAAAAAAGGGTGTTACTATCTCTACCCCTTAACAATTCCATACCCCCTCCTACGACCTAGCCCCTCACACACAATAATTAAACTTACATTTCATATTCCTATAATTATTTAATTAGTTTACTTTATACATTTTACTTTTTTAATTTTCATTTTACACCTTCACCATATTAACACATATAATCGTATAATAACTAAAATACATTAAAAAAATACGTTTTGATTTTAACAAGTTACACCATTATAACCATCTCTTCGATACTTTTGAAATGAGCTCAATATTGAATATTTATGGATTTAATTATATATCATATATACTACATAAAAATAATTTTAATATTTACAATTCATACCCTTATAGTTAATTATTTAATTTATGGTACATCCCCTTACTTTTTCAATTTTCGTTTTACACTCTTATCACATTAACATAATAATCATATATTAACTAAAATATGTTAAAAAAATACGTTTTAACATATCACATTAACATACATAATTACGTTAAAACGTTAAGGAATTCGATATATATATATATATATATATATCGATCGAACTATCCGTTCATATATATCAATTTCATTTCCTCTTCAATTCTCTCACTCTCACTCTCTTCCTCTATATATCGTTCATATATATATATATATATATATATATATATATATATATATATCAAAGTTGCAGATGACAAACATGAGAGAAGATTTGACACCAACATCAGAATTTGTCACCAACAAGGTACAATATTATGATAACTAACATTTAGGTTTATTAATACTTACGGGTACAAGTGGAAGTTATAACAAAATATAATAACTTCAGGTGTTCAATTCTCGAGAAGAATTAACTGAATGGGTGCACAATGTGAGACATTCGGTTGGGTGTGTTGTTGTTATCAAAAGATCAAAGGCTAAGCCAAATGGGGGGGGGGGGGGGTGTTTATAAAGTCGTGTTTATGTGTGAACATAGTGGGATTTACAAAAGTGACAAAATTTCCAGTCGTCATACTGAAATAAGAAAGTTTGACTGCCCATTTAAGTTGATAGCGCTATATTCGGCTAAGCATAATTGGTGGACGTTGAGGGTTGTATGTGATACACATAATCATGCCCTTGCACAATATATGGACGGTCATGCATATGCAATGCGGCTGAACGAACCTGAATTTCAACTAGTTGAAGATCTATCAGTCCAACATGTCAAGCCACGATACATTTTATCCACGTTAAAGATAGATATGTGGAAAATGCATCTACGTCAAAAACAGTATACAATGAAGTTCAAAAGATTAATACAAGAAACGATGCAGGAAGACCAAAAATGCAGGTTGTTGTGGATTTTTTTTGTTGAAAAAAGCTATGATTTTGAGACTCGTGTAAATGGGTTGCCATGTGCGCATGAACAAGCACTATATACATGTCAAGGCGTACCCATTCCACTTGATGTGATCTACGTATTTTGGAAAAAAACTTGATTTATCGCCATGTGTGTCCGCACAAGATGACGATATTCAATGTGACGTTGAAGTTCAGATGTTTAGAGAAAATTTCAATAAACAATCAATTCCTGGTCGTAAAAGCTTGCTAAAAACATAAAGGATATAATCATGCCATCAAAACCATTGTTTGATGAACCCTCGGTTCATAGAACCACTCGTGGACGTCTTTCTCTAAAGAATCAAGCTCTAAAGAAAAATATTATTGAAGACCCTCGTAGACGCAGTTGTTCTAACATGCCAACATTTATCAACTCTGAAGATTCTTGTCATCAAGAATCAGCGAGGCATAGCTCCTACTTCCAACGACAACCCCCCCCCCCCCCCCCCAAATCCATATCTTGATCAAATCCCAAGTTTATTTCATCCATACATCACGCAAATACAAGTTGTATTGGGCGATGAAAATTGTGGATTTCGAGCCATATCTACTTGTTTGGGTGGTCATGAAGACGCATGGGACAATATATGCACACAGTTAATGGTTGAACTAACTGAGTATCAACAGTATTACTCTTATGTGATTGGCAACGAGTGCCTAAGAATTTACAAAGCGTTGAATTTTTTCCAGAAGGCGTCTTTGCACCAGCTACACATTCGATCGCTATGCCTGAAATAGGAATTCTAACTGCTTCAAGGTTCAATGTCAAACTACATGTTCTCAATATGGCAGACAGTGTGACATACTTACCATTCAGCACACAGCCGCCATCATCATCCCAACACGTGTCAATTGCAATAGTGCATGTTGATGGTAATCATTACATAAAAGTGGTATTAAACGGAGAATACCCAATGCCCACACTCATACACCATTGGACACGTTATCGACTTCAAGATGCAAGTACATGGATTGTCCCATACAAACGTAGATTAGATGTATATGAATAATATATAGAGCTGTAAAGCCCGTGTTCTGGTACGATTTTATTTTATGTATTTATATATTAAATATGTTCATCTAAGCTAAGTCGTAATATCGAGATTTGTCGGGAAAGACCATGAATGTTTAAGTTTTGGTGAGTGTGGGTCCAATTGTTAAATATTAACTTTATAGTGGATTTGTAAGTATTCTAAGAACCTAAGGGCTAAATGTGTATTTTTTTTGATAAATGAATTCATGGGGTCGGCCCATGAAACCGACCCTCCTCTCTTCTTTTCTTGTTTCTATTAGCAGCAACCACAAATCAAAAACCAAACACCCTAAACCCTAATCCCCCTCCCCTTCGTTGTGTGCGGCAGTGAGATAGGAACGAGAGAGAGAGAGGTAGCGAGAAGAGAGAGAGGAAGAGAACAAGAGAAACGAAGAGAGAGAGAGAGAGACGCCGGAGGATCGTCGCTACTGCCGCCGGAGGTCGCCGCCAACACCACCTTTCGTCGGAGAAGTCGAGGGGTAGATGGTAGACGTCGCAAGGTAAGTCGTTTCTTCGTTTCGTTTCGCTTTCCTTTCCTTTTTGTTTTTCCGGTGGAACAACCACCGTCGCACGCCGCCGCTGTGGTGGCCGTGGGTGGGCGGCGGGTTGTGTGGGTGTATGTGTCATTCTTGTGTGGGATGATGGGAGTGAGGAGAGCGGTGGTGTGAGGATGGAGTGGTGTGCGTGCGTGTGCGTGTATATATGAGTCGCCGGAAATACCGCCGCCGCCGCCGGTGACCACCATGGCCGGAGGTGGCAGTGGGTGGTGCCGGGTTTTGTCCAGCTTTCGTAAACCATTGTTAGCTAAACCCCAACCCGTAACCTTAATCGCGTAACCGTATTTACAATCGTCATTTTGTGTGAAAATTAGTTTTCTGTCCAGTTTTCATATAACCATAACTTTTCCGTCGTAACTCCGATTGAGCTGAAACTGGCGCCCACGGTTCTAGTTCGGGGTCGGGCACGTTTTCCGTGTTTTAGCGGAAAACTGGTTCGGTCTCTAACTGGGCGAAAAAGTGGTCGCAAGTTCGGTGTTTCGTCATTTCATGTGAAAATTTCTGGAATCTGCCTTGATCTTGCGAAAATCATAACTTTCTGCTCGTAACTCGGTTTGGGGTGAAACCGGTGTCAAAAGTTCCCTTTTTGAGTCTATAAACTTTTCTGTGTTTTGTGCAAAACCCAGTTCGGGACGTAGCATGGGTCGATTTATCGTTTTATACTGAAAGGTGCTGAATTTTCGCTGTTCCGGAAACTGTTTTTGTAAAATCCGTAGTAAATTGTTGAAAAATCGTTAGGAGGCGTAAAATATGTCCTTGGAACCCTAACTCAGAGTACTTTCTGGTCATGAAATAATATTGGGAATTCTCTGGGTTTAAAGGGGTCGAAACAGGTCCCGAACAGACCTGTTTTGGGTGAACGGAAGATAGTTTTAGTGACGGTTTAAGCGTGTGTCGTGCCATAGGGTCCGGGTCTCGTATTGACACGTTTTAACATGCGTTTAGGTGCTGGGAAGTGACCGTAATTGTGGAGCTTGAAATGTGTTGTTAAGCTGGGCGCGCATTCGAGGTGAGTTCTCTCACTGTGTAGTTAGGGGTTGTATGCATGTCATAATAGTTTGTATGTACTATTGTCTTTGTGGTGTGAACTAGTTGTTTGTGGTGTGTAATATTTGATTGGTTTGAATGCTTGGTATAAATGTGTTACATTACAATTCGGTGGGACCGAGGCCTCGATGGCACTGAGGTATTGGTTACATTACAATTCGGTGGGACCGAGGCCTCGATGGTACTGAGGTGTTGGTTACATTACAATTCGGTGGGACCGAGGCCTCGATGGTACTGAGGTGTTGGTTACATTACAATTCGGTGGGACCGAGGCCTCGATAGTACTGAGGTGTTGGATACATTACAATTCGGTGGGACCGAGGCCTCGATGGTACTGAGGTGTTGGATACATTACAATTCGGTGGGACCGAGGCCTCGATGGTACTGAGGTGTTGGATACATAATTACTTGTAGATGTTTACTCGTTTTATGTAACTGTGATGTTGTTGCTTATGTGCGGATAGGGGTGATGTGTATATAATTCCTATCTGCGCATGTGTTGGAATTCACTAAGCTTCGTGCTTACCCTTTCCCAATAAACTGTGGTTTCAGGTACGGGCGGCTCCAAGGCGTGACGAGTACACACTGGCGCGCGAGAAGAGCTGGTTGCTTTATGATTTTAATAATTAAACGTTTATTCTGCTGGTTTTATTTTATAAAGACATTAATTATGTGTTTGCAAACGAAACGTTGGGATCATTTATTGAGTTGTTATCAATGAATTGTTTATTTAAAAATTTAAATTTGCTTGTAATTTTTGGGACGTTACAAGAGCGTACTTATACTCGTGGATATGTTGATTTAAATAAATAATCAAAGTTGGAATTTGTTGGAATAAAAATTTGTTGATTTAAATGAATAAAGAATACGTCTTAACATATCACATTAACATACATAATCAATATGTATCATTGGATTTAATTATTTTATTATATATCAACAAGGTACAATATATGACATATAATAATATAATTAAATAAAAAAAATATTCAATATTGAGCTCATTTCGAAGGTATCGACGAGACGATTATAATTGTGTAACTTATTAAAATTAAAAAGTATTTTTTTAACGTATTTATAGTTAATATACGATTATATGTGTTAATATAATGAAAGTGTAAAATGAAAAATAGAAAACTAAAATGTATAAAGTAAATTAACTAAATAAGTATAAGGGTGTGAAATGTAACTTTCAAAAAAAAATAGAGGAATGTGAGAGGAGGGGGGTGTGGAAACTTGAAGGGGGTATGGATAGAATAACCCTTAAAAACATCAAACAAATATTCAAATAATTTTTAATAATTTTAAGCAAAAATTAATCAAGCAACCATATTCGTATTCATTCATAACCAAAATAAACGTATCGAGTAAATAGCATTTGAAAGTAGAGTTTGGAGGGTGTCGAACGTACTCAAATCCTTCCTTCACCCTTATAAGTTGAGATTGATGTGGTTTTCATGAAGGCTTTCAACTTTTCTTTGTGTGTTAGTGTTGGATTGGAGTTGGGTTTTTTTTAGTGTTTAAATGTTCCACCAATTTTAGTGTTTTTAGTGTTTGGGTTGGAGATGCGCTAATACCCTTCTTTTATAGTTGTTAGATACTGAGGATAAAATTTTAAATGACACAAATATCTTGGGAGATTTAGGATGGTTTATATTGTATATGTTTCTAAGGAGGAAGTTAGAGCATCCACACATGTCTTGTAAGACCCCTTGCAAGATAACATGGCATTCCATGTGGCTTGCTAGGCCTTGCAAGACAACCATCATCTTGCTAAATTAGAAAGGTCTTTCACAAAGTAAATATATTAAACTAAAGTATTTTTTAATTTAAATAATTTGTTTGTTTGTTTAAACATTAATTATTAATATGTTTATATTATAATTTATTAGTTTAGAAATGAGTTTGGTCTTGTATGTGTGTGGAAGGTGTTATTGCAAAGCTGATGTGACACTTTAGAAAGAAGTATGGTCTTACAGGTGTGTGGATGGTCTTACTTTCACAGTACAGGATTGATGTGATGGAATATATATGGGGAAATTGACCAAAATAGCCATTCTCTCTCCCAGTTCACCAAAATGGCCACGGGTCCGCACTCGGACCCGACCCGATCCAGTGCGGACCGCACTCCCCACAAAAACGACGGCGTTTCATTTTTAAATTGATTTTTTTAAAAACCGGGTGTGGCACCGCAATTACGGACCCGACACCGCAAGTGTGGACCTGGAACCGCAAAAGCGGACCAGAACCCTTAAACCCTAATTTGTGGAAACCCTAATTTGTGGAAACCCTAATTTTTTTCATATATGCATATATATACGATTTTTCTCAGTTTTTTCCAATATGATTTTTTCCAATTTCTTTGAAACAAAATTTTTAGTTGTGTAGATTTTCCAGAAATGAGTTCCTTACCTGATAAAATTAAGCTACGTATTTGGCCTGGTGGTTCTTGGCAACTGAACGAGACGGATTGGGAGTATGTTTCCGCATTCCCGATAATGCGAGTCATGGTGCCAACCAACATCACACATTCTAAGCTTGTTAAGTGTGTTCAAAGCAGATGTGGATTCGACCCTAATTTTGGTACGACTAAAATAGTGTACCAATTTTCTGGCCAACTTTATGAGTTACGAGACACCAAAGATGTACAAGCTTTTATGGAATCTGATGCGGCTGTAAGAAATCCACCAACACTTTGTGTTTATATCAAGCTTGCTGACACAAACAATGTTGGTGGTTGTTCCAACAACGTACGGGAGCCTGATGTGTCTGTTGCTGAGGAGAGTCAATCTTCTTTTTATGTTAGTGGTGGTTCGAACACTGTACGAGAGCCGGATGTGTCCGCTGTTGAGCAGAGTCAAGCTTGCGTGCCTCATCTTCAGTCTGAAGATGACCATGTGTATGGGTATAATCCTGATTTTCTTACTGAAGATAATTATGGTTATAACCCGAATTTGTTCCGGAGACCCAAGAACCGGTAGAAGAACCGGTAGAAGAACCACATGAAGAAGAAGCAGAAGAAGAAGACGACAACGAGTCCGAAGTTTACCGTTTGGATATTCCTGGTCTAAATGTAAATGAAGAAGACGACGAAGAAGACGGTGAAGAAGACGTTGAAGAAGATGAAGAAGAAGAAACCAGTCCTATTAAATCATACGGTGGAATAAATGATTTTTTTGGCCAACCTCCTCCCCTTCCAGATCGGGATGATTTTTTTGGCCACCTCCTCCCCTTCTTCGCCACGAAAGACGACCTGACCCTCGCCCTCGGAAAAAAGTTTGTTGAAGAGGGTTCCAGTATTATGTGGAGAGATCTTCAAATACCCGATTCGAAGCGAAGTGTAGGGATGGTAACTGTGATTGGCGTGTGTATGCTGCAAATGTGAAAGATACCACTATGTTCCAGGTACGCAAGATGAATGACGTACACGTTTGTTCAAGGACCCAGATGCATCCTAACCACCGTAACGCCAATAGGAGAGTATTAGGTAATACAATCATGCCTAAAGTACACGATGAAAGCCGTAAACTCTGTGGATCCGACATTGTGAAGGACATCAAGGAGCAATACAACGTAGATATCTCGTATTCGCAAGCGTGGCGTGAAAAATCTTTTGCGCTAGCCTTGGTGCTGGGCGTCCCCCACGACTCTTACAGGCGACTCCCTGGGTTTTTCTATAGTTTGGAGCTTCATAACCCTGGTACCTTTTCCCGAATAGAGAGAGATCTTACAGGACGTTTTCACCTTTGTTTTTATGCCCTTGGTTGCGCGGTATATATTATTTCCTCTTATACATTCTACACTTTCACTATACTATAGTATTCTAACGTTTTCAGCATAACTTTTCGTAGATCCGGTCGTTTTCGAGCTATTTGGGTCCGGTCATTATAATAGACGGCGCTCATTTGAAGGGGCCTTACTTGGGCACAATGTTCTTAGTCGTTGCTATGGACGCCAATAATCAAATTTTAATGCTCGCTTTCGGAGTTGGTAGGTCTGAGAGTGGAGAGGGATGGACTTATTTTTTGGACAACCTGAAGCAATGTATCGGCGAACCGGAAGGGTTGGTGTTCATTTCCGACAGGGCCGGTTCAATACGCCAAGCTATCAATATGGTGTACCCACGTGCCCATCATGCACTCTGTTTCCGCCATCTCATGATGAACATGAAAACCAGGGATAATAGGATCGACCATTATAAGACTATGTTTTGGAAGGTCTGTAAAGCGTACACGGTGCGTGACTTCGATCTTAGAATGGCAGCTCTATGAGCTGCTGTACCTGTGGGAGTCCAAGTTTTGGAATCCGATACTACGCCAGAAAGATGGTCTAGGGCCCATTTTCCTGCAATCCGTTACAACATAATGACTTCAAACAGTGCCGAGTCTGTCAATGCACTGTCCCGTTACGCTCGGAGGTTACCTATCATGTCCCTCATGGATTATTTTCGATCAATGCAACAAGACTGGTATGCAAAGCGTAGGAACAACGCAGGTTATCATCTATACGTACGTCAACCTACATACAATCTACTGTTGTTACAACAAAGTGAGATTATTTTCAGTATTTTGACTATTTTTGTTTCTGCAGCAAAATGGGTAGATTTTCTAACCCCATATGCAATGAAAAAAGTTAAAAGGAGACAAATGAAGTCGGCGAGGTTTACTGTCCATGAAATTGGTCATGGTTTATACGAAGTGTGCGCTATGCGCAGGGACGCGAAGGTGGCTTACAATAATCGTAATTGAACTTGTATGAAGTGGCAGATGTCCGGTTTACCTTTGTTGATCCAAACCCTCTGTGATTTGATAATGACCCTCTCTATTCTACTTAGTGAAAATTGTAAGGAAACAATATGTATCAGAGTTTCACTATCGCTGATAAGTACTAAGACTTTACAGTACCGCTGATAGGAACTCTCACTCTTTATATTAAACATTCAGCGAACACTGTTCACCATAATGCTCTGAGCCTGTTCAGTCCTTATGGTGATCGCTGATAAGTTAGTTGTTTACTTATGATCCCTGAAGACAAGTTTCACGTCAACATAGGTTCTACGCTGAAGTCGAAGATCAAGCTCAAGAACCAGCGACAAGTCTCCTAATGAACTGATGCGGATCAGCGAAGACTCAGATTTGTCCACTCAACGTGAAGTATCAAGTACAAGACTTCAGCTATCGATGAACTTTGTCATTCGTTGATATAGAATGATAAAGCGCTGAATCAACGAAAGCTGATCATGAAGTCCTCCGTACAAAGTACTTTTGTCTTAATCACCCTTGCACGACTCCGTACGAAATGTCATAAAAGAACCTCCTTATTGTCTGAAATCGTACAACCACTCTGATACTAGACTGTTCATCCATGCGGCTACTAAGGTTGTCTACTCAAGTCAGATCCTACAACCAATCAGCTGCTTGCACGTGTATAGTGTAAACTTCCATGCATTAAATGCATGCAGTATATAAGAAGAAGACCTCACTTCATTTTGAAGTAACTTGTTAACTCTGGTCAAGTTGTCTTTCTTGAGATGGGTTATTATTAGTAATTTCCTTCTCTTTCTTAGTGCAAGAAACTTAGTGTTCCAACTTGTTTAGATTTAGGTTTATCCTTAATCTTGTTCCGCAACAAGCTGTAAATTGTTAATGATTTATCAATAAACAATTTTAAAAAGTAAAAACGTGTGTTTGTATTCAACCCCCCCTTCTACAAACTTGTATAGCCCTTCGGGACCAACAAGTGGTATCAGAGCAGATTTGTTTAATCTCATAAACAAGATCTGATCTATACTAAGATTTCTCTTCCAAGCTATTTCTTAAAATGGCTACCAACACAAACACAAACTATATTGACAACGGTTCTCTTGCAAAACCCCCTAGATTCTCCAGAGATAATTTTAATCTATGAAAAAATAGGATGATTCTCTTCTTAGAAGGTGTAGACCCTACTATGCCTTATTATCTTGAAAACGGCCCATATATTCCTGTAAGAATTGATGTTGCAGTTCCAGCCACTGAGAATAGACCTGCTATTCCAGAAAGGCTGATTCCTAAGGAAATTCATATGTGGACTGATGAAGATAAGAAGAAAGTGGCTATCGACACCAAAGCCAGATCCATACTCTCCATGGCTCTTCCTGACGAAGTCTACCATTCCGTCATGAACCTGAAAACCTCAAAAGCTATGTGGGACACAATCTGTGTTCAGTATGAAGGTACTTCTGAAGTCTAGGACTCTCGAAAGATCAACCTGGTAAGACAGTATGAAAGCTTCATTTGTGGTAAGAATGAAACTCTCTCTGAAGTATACCAACGTTTTAACTGTTTAATAATAGATCTGAAAACTGTTGGTAAGGAATATTCTAACTTTGAAGTGCTGACAAAGTTCTTAGAATGTTTACCTGAAAGTTGGGACAGTTATTCTATGTGTCTCAAGCTGTCAAAGGATCTAAAATCAATGACCCTTTCTACCTTATATGGCACGATGCTGAAGCATGAGAATCGAGTCATCTTAAGAAGAATCTTGTAAAAGATTCCAAAAGCACCCCTGTTGCTTTAATCTCAGAGGAACCTTCCACTCAGCGACCCTCGTTCACTATCACTGAGTTGGAGAGCAACTCTGAACGGTCATCAGATTCTGACTCTTCAGATCTTGATGAATCTTTGGCTCTCCTCACTAAAAAGTTTAGGAGATTCGCCAAAAAGAAAATGTTCAGAAAGAATAAACCTCTTTCCATTACTGACAAGCCAAGATCATCAGCTCCTGTTGATAAGGCTGCTGCTACTTGTTTTAACTGTGAAAAGATAGGACATTTCGCTAACGAGTGCAGGTCAAAGAAAGTTTCGAGAAACTCAGCGTTTCCCAAGAAATCCTCTAACCTCAGGTCTAGAGATGACAAATACGCCAAGCTAAAAGAAAGGTATTCAAAGCTGAAAACCTTTAAGAAGAAAGGCAAAGGCCTGATGGCTGACTATGATTGGGCTGACTCTGATGAGGAAGAAACATCTGACTCTGAAGATGATGAAGCCAATCTCTGTCTTATGGCCAAACTTGAAGATGAGGAAGAAAGTTCAGACATTCCCTCTACTTCAACCTCTGCAACTCAGGTATCACCTTCCTTCTTTACCAATATTGCAAATATTAATGAAGCTGATAGTCTTCGAAAGATCGATCTCTTGACTAGAAGTTTATATGAAGCCATGAATGGCAAAACTGTAATTGAAAATCAAAACCTTGATCTCGCTGAACAGCTTAAAAACTGTCACCTTCAAATAGAAAATCTTTCTAAAATTGAAGAAGATTTTAAAGATCAAGTTCACCTAAATCAGCTAGTCAAAATCGAGCGCGAAGAAGCTATCGCTGCATTAAAAGCTGAAAAAGCTACTGTTGATGGATGGTATAATTCCTCAACAAAGATCACTGAGATAATTAAGTCTTAGATTCCCCTGAGTGATAAACGTGGTATTGGTTACAAAGATGATACTCAAGAACCAACCACTGATCGTTCCATGCTTTTATTTGGAACTTTCGTATCCTCAGTCACTGATACTTCACCCTCTCAGTGTTCCTCTTCTAAACCGCCCATCCCTGAGGAAATCTCTACCTTAACTTCTAAAGGTAAAGAAAAAGTTATTTATCCAAAACCTACCTCAGTCTTTAAAAACAAAGGTAAAGGAATTGCTTTTAACCAAAGTCCTCAGAAGGGTACCTCTGTACCAAAGCTGAACGCTTCTAAAGCTTCAGTGACTTATCCCTCTGAATCAAAGAATAAGATCTCTGGATTTATTCAGCGCGGATCTATTCAGCGATCTACTCCTAGAATCAAAGTGGAAATCATTGGTAAGAAATCCGAAGAACTGAATGTTCCTCCCATTTCAAAAGCCAATAGCTTATTTGGTGCTGGTCCTTCTAATTCAAAATCAAAAGCGCAACACTCAAATGGTCCTAGAACTATTTTTAGTTATAGGAAATGTTATCACTATGGACTTACAAATCATATTGCTTGTAAGTGCCCCACAGCCACCCAAGCTGAAAAGATAGCTAAGGTGAAGATCATTGCCCCCAAGGCAAAGAAGACCACTGAGGTTAAGAAATTAACCAAAGTGAAGACTGACAAAGCTGAATCTTCAAATGCTGCGAAGACTGCTGAACCTTCCATTCCAACTACTCCCATTGACAAGTGTGTACACATGGTTAGGTGGGTACCCAAGAAAAACTAATCTTCCTTTGTAATGCAGGTTAAGAAGGGTATCTGGTATCTCGATAGCGGATGCTCTAGACACATGATGTAACGACCCGGTATCCCATAACATACATAATATACATCATTTAACATGTCATACATAACGTCGTTACTTTCATAACAAAATACATAATAATTCACATTCGGTCCCAATGTCTCGAAACTATACAATACAAAAACGTAAACATATCCTAGTCTTCGTCAGCTATCAACCGCCTCCTATGCTTTATTCTTCCTTTTGCTAACAAAAGATCCTTGACCTGGAATACATATTTTTGAAAGGAAAATGAGGGTTAGACCAAACGGTCTAGTGAGATAATCCCTGTCAGTTTAGAAATCCTTTTTGTAAAACACCCATATACCACAAAGATTAACTACCAAGCAAGACTCGTACATTATGTTCATCTCTTCCTCATTCCCATGTCCAAATTAGTTGGTAGCAAGCCAACTAATAAATTAACTTCACCGTACAACATTTACAGCCAACAACACTGTACGAATATTACAGCCAACACACCGGTCCTAAGCCCGGCCAGTCGTTTTCTTGTTTAGTATAATTCTTATGTAAATACAATATCTCACTATATTATATTTCAACATAAACACACATAATCACACATCTGTCACATACCCAATCCACACATATACGTATTCCAGTTTGAAAACGTTTTAAAGTAAAACTCACCGGTTTGCTTATCAAAATGTTTCCAAACATTTCTCCAAAATGGCTCAGCTTTCACCCCAAATCCAAGGAATCTGAAACAAATAGATACAAGTATCTCCTTACCAAAAGAACACAAAAGATATACTTAACAGGCTATGAACTCTGGATCAATCTACCTAATTCTCATCCTCAAAATGACCAAACAGTTAAAGTTCCCAGACAGCCTAAAATAACCCGGACAACCCAACCTTTCTGGACAACACAACTTTCCGGATACATACACAATCCGGACAACCTGAATTATCCGGACAGCAAGCAATCCGGATACCATCCGGTATTTCATTCCATCCGGAAACTTACAACAAAAAGGAACTTACCCGGACACTTGACTCGTCCGGACACCATCAACCAAGATACCCGGACACTACCAACAAAAGTCCGGACACATTCATTCTATCCAGAAACCACTGTCTGTTTATGCATTTTCTACCCAGAATTCGGCTGAATCAACCCAAATCATGAAATCTATGATTCTACTCCGATAGGAACTATCTAATAGCAATTACCAACATAAAATGTAAAGGAAACATACCTTGAATCACTTCTAAGTACACCAATTGAAGCCTTAACTTCACTTTTCTTTCTTTTCTCCTTTTTGCCTCAAAACACACACACTGAAATCTGGATAATATCTGAGTTGTGAAATATCTGAGATGCTTAAGAGATAATATCCACCTATATTACCCATTTAAACCTTGAACTTCCCAACAATGCCCTAAACACCCCTAAACTTATAATTTACCCAAACTTACCCTAATATTCAACTTTAAAATTAACTAAACTTAACGGAAAGGAGATTTTAACTAACGAATTTTCCCGGGGTATTACACATGACTGGAAAGAAAAGCCTTCTCGCTGAATATAAAGAAGAGAAGGGTCCCTCTGTAACTTTCAGTGGAAATGGAAAAGGACATACCCGAGGGTTTGGTGTACTATCTAATGGTACAACAACCTTCAGAAGAGTCGCATATGTTGAAGGGCTGAAGCATAATCTTCTAAGCATCAGTCAGCTTTGCGACAAGGATAACAAAGTAATTTTTACTAAGGAATCCTGATTTGTCGCTGACAAAAAGGAGAAGGTAGCTCTCAGCGGTTATCGTTTGGAAAATGTTTATGTAATAAACATGGACTCAACAACCACTGAGAACTCCGGTTTCTTCTCAAAAGCCTCATCTGATGTCAATTGGCTATGGCATAAGAGGCTCTCTCATCTAAACTTCAAGACACTGAATACTCTTTCTTCAAAAGAGTTAGTCACTGGTCTACCTCAGCACTCATACGCCAAAGAATCCTTATGTTCAGCGTGTGAGAAAGGCAAGCAGACCAAAGCAAGCTTTAAGTCAAAACAAGTTTCCTCAGTATCATCTCCTCTACAACTTCTCCATATGGATTTGTTTGGCCCTGTTAACAAACAATCCATCGCTGGAAAGAAATATACGCTGGTCATAGTTGATGAAATCTCTCGCTATACATGGGTTATGTTTCTCTGTTCTAAGAGTGACACCCCTGAAGAACTCATCACATTTGTTCGGAAGATGGAAAACCATGCAAGTATACATGTTCTACTAGTGTCGTCCAAAAACAAGTAATAATGGTAAGTAATACCAGATATCGTACCTCAGGGACTTTCAAAGCAAGAAGAGTAACAACAAGTTGATTCTCAAAGCTGGATTTTGGTAACAAGATTTTTTGGTAACTGAAAGCAAAGTACTGAAAGATAATAACAAGAAATTTAAGATAGTATGGGTGCAAGATCAGGTTGGATTTGGGCTAACAAAGTGCTCAGGACATTGCTATAGCAAGCACAGGAGTGCTGCAGCAAAGTCTCCTCAATACTACTGAATTGAATGGCCTTCCAAGGGAAGTTCAGATTAGACTTTACGTAGGGTGGGCACTTGGTAAGTGCAACAAGAACCTACTAGTCGGATCTTACCTTTCTTTCCATATAGTTTCTCAAACCAAATGAATGAAGCAACTCTTTATAGTCTCTATAACACACCCAACATAAACACTTGCGTTGTCTCCATTTTGAGTCCAACTCATCCAAATAGAATAACACTCGTCACTTTGTCAAAGACTATAGGATGAAGCATTCATGTTGTTTATGAATAGTAAAGCAAAAGATTAATGCAAACAAATGCCCAAAGACACTTGGCTTAATCTGCCAACCTTCACTCACACCCACACTATGGTGTTTAGCCTACCATACTGGAATGTAAATGCTTAAATGTAAATGACATGTATGTAAATGACGTAATGTAAGTGCAGAAAGTAAAGAAAGCTGTAAAGGTTGCTATAGCAACAGACATAATCGGAAAATGACTTGTAACTAAAAGATTGCAATTGAAATTTAAAGTACTTAGAGACAAAGCTTAGAACAAGCTTTGTTCCAGTAGAAGCTAAGTTCAAATGAAATACAAACTAAACTATTTATACTAGAAAGCAAGGAATCAAAAGATGCTCTAACAAGTACAAAAGTGGTTATACCCATTGGGTAATAACCAAGCATCTAAGTACAACATAAAGTAAAAGCATATAAAGTCTATCAAAGGAGCATCTTCAGGAGCATCTTTCAGGGGCATCTTCCAGGGTTGACTTCAGCCCAATGGAGTACAAAAAGATGCCTGAGATCTTCTTTCAACAAAATAAAATCGTCCAACTTGATTGAGCCAATGCCTGCCAATATTACTGCTGTAGCATCCCTGCTGTAGCAACATAGAATTCAGCAATAATTCACCAAAAAGATAGGATTAATCCATAAACTACATCCTAGCTCCATTCTAAAGAAAAGGTGTAAAATAAAACTAAAATACTAAATATCTAATTGGGGAAGTTGTAAAATAAGGTAAACTAAAGTCCTAAATGGGTATAAAAGAGTATATAAATGCACTCTTATCACACCCCTACACTTGAACTGTTGCTTGTCTCCAAGCAACCAAAATGGCAACTAAAAATTGACTCAAATGAGAAATTGAAAATAATTTAAAGGGTGAAAATAAAAACTAAACAAATTATTAGATTTGGAAACCAAGGCAGGACCATAGCCACACATAATTCTGTGTCCATCCCTCATCATTCACTCAATTCCATAAGCGAATACTCATTTCCTATTGTTAGACATTAAAATCTTGTGAATTCAGAATCTTTAGGGCTTTTTGGGTGATTTGGATTTGTAGCTCAAGGTATTCTTTCATCCTCCAGGTCTCTGTCTATAATGCACAAACAGTGTATATGCTATGCATATTTTTACTTTTTATCTTCTTTGACTTTGGACACCACCGATTCATTCTTTGATATATATATTTTTTTTGGAGCAATTTTCTGCCCTATGGGCTGTTTGGTGCTCATGAATCCGTATACCCCTCCCCCACACTAGCAAATTTCAATGTCCCCATTGAGACAATAATATTTATGGCTTAAGGGTGCAAAGGGTATAGGTGTCTTGTGTATATGAAAGGATGGCCTAAGTCATTTTCTAAAAACCCAAGGATGTCTGTTTGCTTCCCAGGTGGATGAGCATGGTTCTAGTTTTGAGGATTGAAAAGGGATGTGTAGCATCAAAATTACCATGGGATGTGGTTTGTGATGGTGCAAATCTCATAAGACTCAAAAACTAAACCCTTAACAATTTCCCAGACTCTAAAACTAAAAATCAGAGAAATTAAAACTACTAATGGAGCTAAGGTATAGAAATGGACCTGCCTACTCTTTGGGAGTAGGTTTTGCTGCAGCACTGGGATCATCTGCTCTGCTTCCTTCAGCAACTCTTCTGGATAAGGGCCAATGCTGGCATACTCCTATGGATTCTCCATTGCCCACTTTGTCTCCATGACCCCTTCTCTTACCATTTGGTATTGCCTATGCAGAGCAGTGAGTTTTCTGTCATGTTGTGCAGCCTTATCCTGTTCTTTCAAACAGGCCAGCAGTCTCTTCTCACTCTCAGGAATCTTGGCCTCCATATCTCTCTTTTGGTTGGCCAAGAGGGTCATCCACATTAGGTCCCTCTCTTGCAGTTTGGTCAAGAGAGTTTCCTGGTTGTTTGCAATTTGGGTGGCTAGGTACACAAAGGATTTGGCTTCAAGCTGGTCTACTATTTGGACTGACTGGGGTTTATTTGGTTGTTGTGATCTTTTGGAACTACCTGCCGCAGATGTTGCAGCATCCAGGAGTGATGCTGCAGCAATGGCATTCTGCTTCATTGCTTTCTCTGCATTCCTCATCACTCTCTTTACTGTCTGGGCTTCTATCATAGCTTTTCTTGAGACAATTTCATTTGTGGGAAAGGTTTTTACTTTGGCTCTAAGGAGTAGGGAGTTGGTTAGGGTCGGATGCCAAAGGTCTCCCTTTGCCTTCTCAACACATGACTTGATGCTTTTGCACACAGCTTCCCCTACACTGAATCTTATACTACCCATGATACAGTACAGTAGTATCATTCTTTCAAAGATCAGACTTGTATCATGGGTTGTGGGCTGGAGTGTGTACCTCAGAAAATAGAACCAAACGCTGACCTCGGGCAAGAGGTCCTTGCTATGCATTGTTCTGAATAACCTGTTCTTCCAGGAAGCACCAGGTTGAGCAATGGTGCTCAACACCTTCCTGGCGTCTTCTTCTGTGGCCTTCTCAAAAAATTTCCTGTAATCATTAGCTGCAGGGGACACAATGCCATACATATTATCAATACTATGTGCATCATAAGAGACATCAGTACCCCTTACCCTTACAGTCTGGCTTGTGGATGCTGCAACCTCTGCATAGAATTCCCTGATGAAGGAGAGGTTGTAGGCTCCTGGAACTGCACAGAACAGCTCCCTTCCCATTGTTCTTATGGTGTTGGTGATGAAAGGGTAGTCCCTCAAGGCTTCTAGACTGAATCCTTTATCTGCTAGAGCCTCTTTGACAGCAAGTGTACCAAACTGCTCATATGCTAACTTGCAACTGAAAGTTCCAAAGGCGGGGTTTTCTCTTCTGGTTCTGTTTTGGTTTGGTGATGGTGAAGAAGGTTTTTTCTTCTGCTTCACAGTCCCCTTTTTGGGAGTTTTTAGCCAATCTCTTAATGGCATGTCCTCGTCTTCAGTTGTTGCTGTAGCAATCTCTTCCTTTGTCACAGCAACGTCCTCATCATTGCTATCATCAAAGTCTGAGCTCTCCTCTTCTGTGTCCTCTTCTTCCTCAACCTCTGGACTCTTCCCTTTCCTTTCTTCTGAGCTAACATCCTTCTCACTTCTTCCTCCTTGGTCATAATCACAGTCTCCTTTTCTAGAGGCTGTGATTGTCCTGATAAATGCCTTTCTGGATTGGTTTCCAGATTAGCACTCTCACTTTGCACAGAAGGTGCTTTGGTATTTGATGGCTTATGCTCAGTGGGGTTCGTAGGTTTAGCTGATGGTTCTCCTAAAATGAGGTTTATTGCAGCCTCTGCCTCGTCAAGAGGATTTGCAGTTTTAGGAGAGTGTTGTGAGGGGTCTTCTAGATTGGTTTGTTGAAGGTTGTGGGTGAGTGGTAGTCGACCACCCAACAGCAGGATTTGCGGGATTTCAACGACAGGGGATTGGGGCTCTTTGTTGATATCGATAGTGAGGGATTTGTGGCTAGCAGAAGTAGATGAAATAGAGTTGGAAGAGGTGTGGGTTTCGGTTTTCTTACCGGGTTCTTCTTCCCCTATTTTTTGCTTTTTAAACGGCGGGATACTTGGAGTAGGAGATGGTGATTTCTTCTTACTTTGGTGTTCCTCTGAATGCTTCTGGGTTTCCTCCATGGCAATACTCTGTTTTCTGGCACTCTTTCTTCTATCTCGATCGTTCACCTTCTTCGACGGTTTCTTTGCTTTCATTTTTAATTTCCCCATGCTTTTGTGTTTAAGACCCCTACAAACCACTGTTAGTCTGCAATTTGTGGAATATCTCACAATATTTTAAAGGGTTATTGGATGAGACTTTGGGGAATCATTTAAAAAAGAACCGAAAGGGAGTTGGAACAGTGCTCTTTTAGTTCAAAATTAACTAGGGTAACTAGTTAATAGTCTTAAGTACTCAAGAGTTTTATGGGAACTCAAAATACTTGATGGGTTTTACTATTTTCACAGCCAGAAGAGTATCTTTGCTGGAAAAAGTACACTTTTTCGGCTGAAAAGACTGTTGGGGTTTTAGGTTGCAGAGTGCTATAGCAATCTGAATATTGCTGTAGCACTGAACCTTTTCCAGCAATTTTTCAAACTTTTTCAAACTTCATGTTTCAATACTAAAACAAAAACTAAACCACTTTATTTACATATTTACAACATGGACAGGCTTTTTCAAGCCTCTGAGATTACTTCTAGGATTAAGAGAGTTGTACCACAGATGTGGTACCAATGGAGTCGGTTGCTGCAGCTTCATGAAATGACTTAACTCTTTGACCATTTACTTTGAAGATGGATCCATTGTTGGGTTCAATGAGTTCAACTACTCCATAAGGATGGACTTTATGAACATCAAATGGCCTTGTCCACTTGGATCTTAATTTTCCTGGAAAAAGTTTCAATCTAGAGTTAAAGAGTAAGACTTTTTGGCCCGCTACAATTTCTCTTTGGGAGATCCTCTTATCATGCCATTTATTGGTTTTATCTTTGTAAATTTTAGCATTTTCATAAGAGTGATCTCCCAATTCTTCAAGCTCATTAATCTGTAGCTTCCTTCTTTCACCTGCAGCATTAAGACACAAATTAAGCTCTTTCAAAGCCCAAAAGGCTTTGTGTTCTAGTTCAAGTGGTAAATGGCATGCTTTCCCAAAAACTAACTTATATGGGGACATTCCAATGGGTGTCTTATAGGCAGTCCTATAAGCCCATAAAGCATCATCAAGCTTGAAGGAACAATCCTTCCTTGTTGGCTTTACCACTTTCTCTAGAATGCCTTTAATCTCTCTGTTTGAAAGTTCTGCTAAACCATTAGTTTGAGGGTGATAAGCTGTTGCTACCCTGTGGTTTATGTTATACTTTTCCAGAACTCCTTTCATCATGTTATTCACAAAATGGGTACCCTCATCACTTATCATGGCTCTAGGGGTACCAAACCTTGTGAATATGTGCTTATGCAAAAACTTAACTACAATATTGGCATCATTGGAGTGACAAACTGTGGCTTCTACCCATTTGGATACATAATCCACAGCCACCAATATGTATTGATTGTTGCCAGACATGGGAAATGGACCCATGAAGTCTATTCCCCATACATCAAAGATTTCTACTTCAAGTATGTCATTGAGGGGCATTTCATGTCTTTGGGAGATGGATCCAACCCTTTGACATTCATTTCACCTTTTCACAAAATTAACAGCATCTTGAAAGAGTGTTGGCCAGAAAAAACCCAGATTGAAGAACCTTGGCTGCAGTTCTTTGGCCACCAAAGTGGCCACCATATGCAGCAGCATGACAATGCTGCAGCACTGCAGGCACTTCCTGATGAGGTATGCATCTCCTTAGGATCTGGTCAGCCCCTACCTTAAACTGAAAGGGGTCATCCCAAAGATAGTTCTTAGAATCATGAATTAGTTTCTTCTTTTGGCCTTTGTTTAAATCTGGTGGAATGATCCCAACAGCCAAGAAATTTGCAATGTCTGCAAACCAGGGGGCTGTATGATGCTGCAGCATCAAGAGCTGCTCATCAGGGAACTTTTCATTAATTTCACTAGTGCTTGATTCTCCTTTTTCTAACCTGGACAAGTGATCAGCAACTTGATTGTTCACCCCTTTTCTATCTACCATTTCAATCTCAAACTCTTGAAGCAAAAGAACCCACCTTATTAACCTTGGCTTGGCATCTTTTTTGGAAATCAAATACTTGATGGCTGCATGGTCAGTGTGAACAATGACCTTAGTACCCATTAAGTATGATCTAAAATTTTCAAATGCAAAAACCACAGCCAAAAGTTCTTTTTCAGTGGTTGTGTAGTTTATTTGGGCTTCATTTAGAGTTTTGCTGGAATAGTAGATTGGGTGGAAAATCTTGTCATTGACTTGGCCTAAAACAGCACCAACTGCCCAATCACTTGCATCACACATTAGTTCAAATGGTTTTGTCCAATCAGGAGTAACAACAATAGGGGCAGAAATCAGTGCTTTCTTCAAAGTGTTGAAAGCAGATTTACACTCCTTGTTGAAATCAAAAGCTTGGTCATGCTGGAGTAATAAACAGAGGGGTTTGGAACTTTTTGAAAAGTCTTTTATAAACCTCCTATAAAATCCAGCATGTCCAAGAAAACTTCTTATACCTTTAACATTTGTGGGCTCAGGTAGACTCTCAATGACTTCTAGCTTGGCCTTATCTACCTCTATTCCCCTTTTTGAAATTACATGACCCAAAACAATGCCTTCTTTTACCATGAAATGACATTTTTCCTAGTTTAGGACTAGATCAGTCTCTTCACATCTCTTAAGGCTTTGTTCTAAGTTTTTCAAACACTTCTCATAGGAAGATCCATAGACAGAATAGTCATCCATGAAAATCTCCATAGAGGTTTCCAACATATCAGAGAAAATGGACATCATGCATCTCTGAAATGTGGCTGGTGCATTGCACAATCCAAAAGGCATTCTCCTAAAGGCAAAAGTACCATAAGGGCAAGTGAAAGTTGTCTTCTCTTGGTCCTCAGGTGCTATAGCAATTTGGTTATACCCTGAATAGCCGTCTAAAAAGCAATAGTATTCTTTTCCAGCTAGTCTATCCAACATTTGGTCTATAAATGGCAGAGGGAAATGGTCTTTGTGGGTTGCTTTGTTTAACTTCCTATAGTCCATACAAATCCTCCATCCTGTCACTATCCTAGTTGGGATTAGCTCATTCTTTTCATTTTCTACCATAGTGACACCCCCCTTCTTTGGAACACACTGGACAGGACTTACCCAATTGCTACTAGCTATAGGGTAAATGATTCCAGCATCAAGCCACTTTAGGATTTCTTTCTTGACCACTTCTTTCATTACTAGGTTCAATCTCCTTTGAGGCTCTACAGAGGTAAAGTCTTTGTCTTCTAAGATTATCTTGTGTTGACAAATGGATGGACTTATACCTTTAAGGTCAGAAATGGTCCAACCTATGGCTTTGGTGTGTGATTGAAGCATTTCAACTAGCTGCTTCTCTTTCTCAACTTCCAAAGAAGCTGAGATGATTACAGGTAGCTTACTGTCTTCTCCCAAAAATGCATATTTCAGGTGGGCATGTAATTGATTCAAATCCAAATCTGGTGGTGCTTCTATTGATGGTAAAGGGGTTTTATGTGTGGGCTATTCTTCCAAAAGTTCAAATGCTGCAGCTTGCTGCAGCAACTTACCACTGTCTAAAATACTATCCTCCTCACTGTCACTATCCACAAGTTCTTCCAACGGCTTACTTTTGGTTCCTAGAATCTCTTCCAAGGCTCCCTCATGACACATAGATTCAATGGAGCTTAGCATAGAACAAGTCTCCACTTCATCAGGATGTTTCATGGAATTGAAAACATTGAAAGTAACATTTTGGTCATTCATTCTCATGGTCAACTCCCCCTTTTGGACATCAATAAGGGTTCTACCAGTGGCAAGGAAAGGTCTTCCTAAGAGTAAAGGTGTATCCTTATCTGCTTCAAAGTCAAGGATTATGAAATCAGCTGGGAAGATGAACTTATCTACTTGTACCAAAACATCCTCTATCTTGCCCTTAGGATATGATGTGGTTCTGTCTGCTAATTGCAGGGTCACATTGGTTGGTCTAGCCTCTCCTATCCCTAGATTTCTAAAAATGGATAAGGGCATAAGGTTTATGCTAGCACCAAGGTCACACAGAGCATTTCCTACATGTTTTCCACCTATTGAGCAGGGAATTACAAAACTCCCAGGATCTTTCAGTTTAGGGGGAAGTCTATTGGAAACAAGGGCACTACATCCTTCTGTAAGGGCAATAGTTTCATACTGTAAGTCCCGTAATCAAGCAACAATCAAGAATACTCCATAAATGTAGAATAGAGATAGGAAAGTAGATCATATTATTGAAGATCTCTACTCATAAGCTTTGAATACAATGGAGGGAGAATTTCTCAATTACAAACGTCTCACACAACTTACTGTGAAGTGTGTGTGATCACAAAATATATCTAATGACAATGTAAGCCCAAAACACCTATTTATAGTGTCAAATTACATGACATGGGCCCTAGCCCATTTAACTCCCATTAAACTCCCAAAGCCCAAAAGACTAACAAAGCTAATTACAATACATTTGACTTTCATTGACTTTACATGGACTTTATAAAACTTTCTATATAATTGGGGCTTTCTAGACCCAACAATCTCCCCCTAAAGTTTTATAAAGAAAGCATCTTCAAATGATCTCCCCCTTGATTTCTTTGAAAACTTTAGTGTTTCACATCTTCACGCCTTGCAAATCTATCCAAGCTCCCCCTCAAAATTTCCTCTTCTTCTTCACAAATTACAACTTTAAAATCGAATCCAATGTGCAATAAGCTCGACTGAAACCACCTCAGTTTATAATAAAGAATTCGTCTTTGAAATGCGAGTTGAATGACCATTAAGCGCAAGAGCTTAATCCATTAAGATCATAGGAGGGAGTGTCTCAATACACTTCAATAACTCAGCTTGGATCCACAAAAATAGAAGATAGAACACCATTCTGAAAGTTGGGAGAAATTGCATGAAAAACGTTGCTTTCTGTCCAGCATCAGTCCACTGACTTTGACACAGAATCTGACCAATAATCACATCTATTCAGAACAAACTCAAAACATGAAAAATGTTCATCTGTGTCTTAGGAATCGTCAAATTTGGAGCTTCGAGGAGAAAGTTATGATCAAAATACGACAGGTGCGCAAGGCTGTCGAACAATTCTGAAACTGCACCTTTTACTCTGAAATAAACCAAGTAAAAGTTCTGAGAAGACCATTCAGAATTCTGAGTAAGTCAATCAGAATTCTGAGTAAGTCAATTCAGAATTCTGAGTAAGTCAATCAGAATTCTGATTCCACACGATAAAGTTCTGACTCTTGGAGTCAGAATTCTGATTAAGCTTCGAAGACTTAGTTCTGAAATCACTTGAACAAGCTCTGATTAACCTTTGATAGCCCACGATCTTTCTTCTGAATTCTGAATAGCCTTAAAACATGATCAGAATTTTAAACTTCTGAATGCCTTTGAATAAAATCTGATTAAGAATGATCAAACTCTGAATGCACACGATCACCAAGAACAATTTCTGAACTTAACTTCATAATAAGTTTCTGCAGTCAGAACCATCTTTAAACATAAATCTGAATAGCCTTGTCTCTTATCAGAATTCTGAACATTGAATTAAGAAATCTGAACACCCATGAACGAAATCATAACTTCTGAATTGTCGTGCAATCTCTTAGCAATCTTCTAAACACAATAGTAAACTCTTGAAGTCACGATCAGAATTCTGAATATTGACCTCAGAACTCTGCACACTTGTGAATTAAACTCTGAACATCAAACAAAATTTCTCGCAACTTTCTGAAGTGTGCTGCACTTTTCTGTTTGAACCGAAACTTAACAAACTTTCTGTTATGATCGAAACTGATAGCAAACTTAAATCTGTTGTTTCATGCTGTTTTGACAGCAAACAGTCTGAATTTTCAGCACCAAACAGCACTAAACAGCACCAAATCTGTTGTTTCATGCTGTTTTGACAGCAAACCGTCTGAATTTTCAGCACCAAACAGCACCAAACTGTTTTTTACAGCAAGCAAACAACACCAAATTGTTTTGACAACAAGCAAACAGCATCAATTTTCTGTTTTAACAGCACATGGACAACCTTGACAACAAACATCACGTTCTTTTCTTTTACAACAACATGATTACGTTGCTTTCTGTTTTGGACAGCAACTATTTGACAGCAATAAACAACCCCATAAAATTCTGTTTTAAATCACACAGCAGCAAAATCTATTTGCTGTTAGGCTTGTTGTGGACATCAAGATTTCTGTTGCAGCAACTTTTTGAACAACTGCAGCTTAATTGGAACAGCACTAAGGTGTTTTGACAACAGCAAACAATATCTTGTAGAATTCTGCTTGGACATTTTAATCAACAACAATAAGCACGACTTGAATAATTTTCTTTGAAGAAAACAAATCTGTCTTGGCCTCGATACAAATTCCTCCATTAATCACAAAAACCTTCTGTCCAAATAATGATCAGATTAAACCTTTTCTTTGACTATTGAAATTCAGATTACCAAGATTTGTTCTATACAAAACATCATCCCATTGTAGATCCCTTGAATCACCAACATGTTTGTCTTAATACCAAATAAATCCATTGATCCTCCTCCAATAAAAACAAGTAATCACCAATCAAATTGATGTAGAACGATAAGCCGATCTCCATAACATTTTTAGAACAAAAATTGCAGAAAATTAAGTTTCTGGTTAATTACTCCAGAAAGTTAATTGTGAGCAATTGAAGATCTAAATTCCTTTCAGATCTGACTTTTATCAAATCAGAACAACATCAAATCAGTTGTAGACATTTCATCGAGCATTTGGCGTGCATAAACTGATTTTGAAGAAGATCATCAACATCTAATCTCTTCTATTCTTCAATAACCATCAAAATCACAAAAACCTCCTCAAAACAGAAAATTAGTGTTCAAGATGTGTAGAATCACAGAAAGATTACCTTCAAATTAAGCTCACGATTAAGAACGATCTTGAATCTCTAAATCTTCAAATTAGATCTTGAATTGTTGCAAAAATGATCGTATCGAATTAAAATTGATTCG
Organism: Saussurea involucrata; assembly: GCA_033807775.1. Classification (NCBI taxonomy): domain Eukaryota; kingdom Viridiplantae; phylum Streptophyta; class Magnoliopsida; order Asterales; family Asteraceae; genus Saussurea; species Saussurea involucrata. Next base: position 34,295,387 of record CM066316.1, read on the forward strand.
ATGTAGCTCTGATACCAATTGTAAGTCCCGTAATCAAGCAACAATCAAGAATACTCCATAAATGTAGAATAGAGATAGGAAAGTAGATCATATTATTGAAGATCTCTACTCATAAGCTTTGAATACAATGGAGGGAGAATTTCTCAATTACAAACGTCTCACACAACTTACTGTGAAGTGTGTGTGATCACAAAATATCTCTAATGACAATGTAAGCCCAAAACACCTATTTATAGTGTCAAATTACATGACATGGGCCCAAGCCCATTTAACTCCCATTAAACTCCCAAAGCCCAAAAGACTAACAAAGCTAATTACAATACATTTGACTTTCATTGACTTTACATGGACTTTATAAAACCTTCTATATAATTGGGGCTTTCTAGACCCAACACATACTCAGTGAGTCTCTTTTTCTTACTCAAGATATCTTTCAAAAATTTGGCATAGCTAGGCATATTTTCAATAGCTTCTACCAATGGGATGTTAATGTGTAATTGCTTGAATACATCTAGAAACTTCTTGAACTGAATGTCCTCCTATTGATTCCTCAACCTCTGTGGGTAAGGAATGTAAGGAGGAACAGGAGCAATCACTACCTTCTTAGGATTTGGTATTGGTTGGATATAGGGGGTTTCTATTGGTTGGTTAGGTGCTGCAGAAACAGGATCTGATGGTGTTAGATCTGTGGCAGCATCTTTCTTGCTTGTATTGGGGTTTACCTCACTTGGAAAGAGTAATGGAAAGTCAGACTTAGGTGGTATGGTCACAGTTTCTTCCATCACCACTGGTTCAAGAACAACAGTGGGTGTTGCTATAGCAACAGATGGTGTTGCTATAGCAACAGATGGTGTTGCTATAGCACTCTTCTCAGTGACAGGTAGTGTAACAGTCTTCTTTTCTTTTGGACCACTGCTAACTAAGTCATTTCCACTCCTTAAAGTAATGGATTTCACTTGTTCTTTGACTATATTCCTAGGGACTTCAGTATCGCTAGGTAGTGTTCCATTTGGTCTATGTCTCAACTCTATGGCCATTTGTCCTATTTGAGTCTCCGAATTCTTGATGGTAGCATTTTGGTGATTCATGGCTAAAGTAGTATGGTTTATAAAACCTTTCAGCACAGCCTCTAAGGAAGCTGGTTGTTCACCTTGCTGGTTAGGAGGGTTTTGGTAGGTAGATGGACCTTATTGATACTGACCTTGTTGATATGGACCTTGTTGGTTTGGTTGAAAACTCTGCTTCTGATCTTTCACAGCTGGTGGATTTAAACATGGGTTGTGCCAAGAAAAATTTGGATGGTTTTTCCAACTGGAGGTGTAAGTGTTACCAAACTGATTTGGTCTGTTGTGGATGTAGTTCACAGGTTCAATATTTAGGCTGCATTGGTCAAAAGTATGACCTTCACCATAGTACACACATTGAACTGGTAGAAACTCTGAGACAGATGCTGCAACAACAGTATTGGCAGCTGGAGCATTCATGTTTTGCAACATGGTGTTTATGGCTGTTAACTGAGCAGTTAAAGCAGTAATAGGATCTTTTCATGGGGTTCCCACAGTTGGTCTGAGTACAATTGCTCTGGGATCCATCCACTGACCACTATTGTTGGCAATTTTTTTCTAAAATGTTGTAACCATCAGTGTAGGTACTAGAGATAAAGGCTCCACCTACAGTAGCATCAAGCATTTGCTTAGCTGACATATCAAGACCATTGTAAAAGGTCTCTAGCTGTACGCAGTATGGAATGCCATGATGTGGGCATTTCCTTACTAACTCCTTGTACCTCTCCCAAGCCTCAGGAACTGCCTCTCCATTTAATTGTTTAAATTGACAAATTTCATTTCTAAATTGGGCATTCCTGGTTGGGGGAAAGTATTTTCTTAAAAACTTTTCAGCCATTTCATTCCAAGTTGTGATTGAGTCAGGAGCTAAAGAATTGTACCAAGCTTTGGCTCTATCCCTTAAAGACCATGGAAATAACTTCAGCCTTAAGGCTTCAACAGATACTCCACCAAGGTGAAAAGAGTCAGTGAGCTCCATAAAATTCTTTAGGTGCAAATGTGGATCCTCAGTAAGGAGTCCAGCAAATTGACCATTTGTTTGTAACATGTGAAACATAATAGGCTTAAGCTCGGATTGGTCACCCTCAACATGGGGCCTACGTATTCCTGTGTGCAGCTGGGCAAGCATAGGAATAGCATAGTCCATAATACCACAATTTCTTGAGTTAGCAATCCTAATAACTTCCTCCTCAAGGTTGGGTTCTGGTGCTGCCATTTCAGCAGGAGTAGGAGGATTCTGAAGCAAAGCTCTTTGTATCCTTCTTCTCCTTCTCAAAGTTCTCTCAATATCAAGATCAAGATCAAACACAGCCCCGTGAGGTAGTCTTGGCATAAACCACAAAAACACAGATTGTAAAAATCAACTTTTCAAAACAACTTAAAGTAACTTTCTTTGGCAAAAAGTCGTCTGGCAACGACGCCAAAAACTTGGTCAGGATGAAATGTAACCCTAAAAAGGCTACAACAACTAGCAAACCATGCAAGTATACATGTTCTACTAGTGTCGTCCAAAAACAAGTAATAATGGTAAGTAATACCAGATATCGTACCTCAGGGACTTTCAAAGCAAGAAGAGTAACAACAAGTTGATTCTCAAAGCTGGATTTTGGTAACAAGATTTTTTTGTAACTGAAAGCAAAGTACTGAGAGATAATAATAAGAAATTAAAGATAGTATGGGTGCAAGATCTGGTTGGATTTGGGCTAACAAAGTGCTCAGGACATTGCTATAGCAAGCATAGGAGTGCTGCAGCAAAGTCTCCTCAATACTACTGAATTGAATGGCCTTCCAAGGGAAGTTCAGATTAGACTTTTTACGTAGGGTGGGCACTTGGTAAGTGCAACAAGAACCTACTAGTCGGATCTTACCTTTCTTTCCATATAGTTTCTCAACCCAAAGGATTGAAGCAACTCTTTATAGTCTCTATAACACACCCAACATAAACACTTGCGTTGTCTCCATTTTGAGTCCAACTCATCCAAATAGAATAACACTCGTCACTTTGTCAAAGACTATAGGATGAAGCATTCATGTTGTTTATGAATAGTAAAGCAAAAGATTAATGCAAACAAATGCCCAAAGACACTTGGCTTAATCTGCCAACCTTCACTCACACCCACACTATGGTGTTTAGCCTACCATACTGGAATGTAAATGCTTAAATGTAAATGACATGTATGTAAATGACGTAATGTAAGTGCAGAAAGTAAAGAAAGCTGTAAAGGTTGCTATAGCAACAGACAGAATCGGAAAATGACTTGTAACTAAAAGATTGCAATTGAAATTTAAAGTACTTAGAGACAAAGCTTAGAACAAGCTTGGTTCCAGTAGAAGCTAAGTTAAAATGAAAGACAATCTAAACTATTTATACTAGAAAGCAAGGAATCAAAAGATGCTCTAACAAGTACAAAAGTGGTTATACCCATTGGGTATTAACCAAGCATCTAAGTACAACATAAAGTAAAAGCATATAAAGTCTATCAAACGAGCATCTTCAGGAGCATCTTTCAGGGGCATCTTCCAGGGTTGACTTCAGCCCAATGGAGTACAAAAAGATGCCTGAGATCTTCTTTCAACAAAATAAAATCGTCCAACTTGATTGAGCCAATGCCTACCAATATCACTGCTGTAGCAACATAGAATTCAGCAACAATTCACCAAAAAGATAGGATTAATCCATAAACTACATCCTAGCTCCATTCTAAAGAAAAGGTGTAAAATAAGACTAAAAGACTCAATATCTAATTGGGGAAGTTGTAAAATAAGGTAAACTAAAGTCATAAATGGGTATAAAAGAGTATATAAATACACTCTTATCAAAGACCAACTGACAAAACAGTGATAGGCACTAAATGGGTGTATCGAAACAAGTTGGACGAACATGGAACTATAACCCGCAACAAGGCTCGACTTGTTGCTCAGGGATACAGACAATAGGAAGGCATAGACTATGACGAAACATTTGCTCCAGTAGCAAGACTAGAATATATTCGTCTATTCTTAGAATACGCTGTACACAAAGACTTCAAAGTATATCAGATGGATGTTAAGTCAGCGTTTCTAAATGGAAAGCTGAATGAAGAAGTCTATGTGGAACAACCTCCAGGATTCTCAGATCCTAAGCGTCCAGGTTATGTTTATAAACTGGATAAGGCACTTTACGGCTTAAAGTAAGCTCCTCGTGCATGGTATGACACTCTCTCTACTTATCTACATATTGAAAAATTTGAGCATGGTAAAATCGATAAGACTCTATTCTTCAGGAAAGTAAAAGGTCATATTATTCTTGTTCAGATATATGTTGATGACATTATATTTGGTTCTACTAACCCTGACCTTTGTACTCGTTTCACTGATAGAATGAAAGAATAGTATAAAATGAGTATGATGGGTGAGCTAACATATTTCCTTGGTCTTCAGATAAAGCAAAATGAAAAGGGAACTTTCATTAATCAGGGAAAGTATGTTAAAGATATGCTGAAGAAATTCGATTTAACCCAGAGTTCAGCTATGAAAACCCCTATGGCACCTCCGCTGACACTAAACAAGGATTCAAATGGAATACCTGTTAATGTCACGTTGTACCGTGGGATGATTGGCTCTCTCTTGTATCTTACAGCTAGCCGACCCGATATTATGTACGCAACCTGTTTGTGTGCACGATATCAAGCTGAACCTAAGGAATCTCATATGATCGCTGTAAAGCGAATTTTTCGATACCTTAAGGGTACTATGAACCTAGGTCTTTGGTATCCCAAAGACTCAGGGTTTGATCTAATCCCACAGGAGGCTGTCAGCTCCTGGGTGGAAAGCTGGTGAGTTGGACAAGTAAAAAGCAAAACTCAGTGTCCACCTCAACTGCTGAAGCTGAGTATGTAGCCACTGGAAGCTGTTGTTCTCAGGTCTTGTGGATGAGAAATCAACTACTAGACTATGACCTTCAGCTCTCGAAAATTCCAATCTATTGCGACAGCACAAGTGCCATCGCTATAGCCAACAATCTAGTGCTACACTCAAAGACAAAACACATCGAAATCAGGTATCATTTTATCAGAGATCATGTGATGAATGGTGATATAGAACTTCATTTTATCCCAACTGACTATCAGTTAGCTGATCTGTTCACCAAACCTCTTGATGAGACAAGATTCAACTTTCTCATCAGCGAGCTTGGAATGCTGAACTTTGAAGAGTAAAATCTTCAGCGGTTCACATTTGATCAGCGACAGGATAAAACCAACTTGTATAACCCATTCTATCATTTTCTCTCTGAATAAACTTGATTCGCTGATATCAAGGTATGTTTTTCTGTCGCTGACAATCGCATGTAAATGCAAGATTTCAAGACAAATTGCATCGCTGAATATCTCTTCCTTAACGGCGATATTTTGAAATTTCTTAAACCAACACTGATATTTCTATTCAGTGCTTCATATTTTCAAAAGTGTCCCTGAGTTTTCAAAACCTCAGAGACATCCTAAAATATGAAAGGACAGTTGTGATGTTATCGCAACGGATAAGCCCTGGCACGTTCTTTTTCTGACACACGATTGCACGTTTCGTTTACCTTCCAATCAAATGCAAACACGTATCCGTGTCATGATGAAAAACTTTCCCGCTCGAGTTTTTCTCTCTCTCTAATCTCACTATATAAACACATTTTGGGTTTATATTCTTCCTCAAGAAAACTACTGTTGCATTTTTGCTCCCAAGTTTTCAAGAACTGTTCATCATCTTCTTCTTCAACGAACCAGGTTAATATTTCTTTTATTTACCTGTTTCTTAAAACTTGTTAATGATCTTCTCATTGTTTTTACAAGATCAAACAAAAGAACTTTTTCAAAATGAAATCATTTCTTTCATGGTTTTATGAACACAACCTTTCATGGTTGTTCTTCAAGTTTAATCGCAAATATCTTAAACTTGTTCTTCATACGTTTTTCCAGAATCCTAATCCTCAAAGGAAACGGGAAAACAAGACTTTTTATTGGGTTTGCATTTCTTTTTCAAAAACAAGAAAACCCTAATCTTCATTAAGACATTTTTGTCTGAATGAAATGGACAAAATTCGAACCATCTTTGGTTGAACTGATAATACAGAAATGGCATCTACTGATATTCATACTGCTGAGAACACTGCTGCTGCTGAGGAACTAGAAATCACCAAGGCTCCTCAGGTCAAGTTCACACTTGAGGAACTCGATTGGACAAAAACAAACAATCTCTATGCGCTTTTCGAGTTTCCTCCTAGAAAGCAAGTCACACATCTGAATGATGCTGTGAATTTCTACAAAACCTGTTGCCTCTCTACAACCCTGACCATAACACCTCCTGCTCATCAACTACTACTATCTCAGTTCTGGTATTCTGCCAGACACACTCAGATCACATCGACCAAAGACCCCACGAAGAAAATCAATTGCATCCTCCGTGACACTGATTTTGGCACCATAAAAATCACCCCTGCCATTATCCGAAAAGCACTGAGCCTTCTCATCGCTACAAAAGAAAAACCCTTTGTTTCTCTCCCTGACCACAAGAAACATGCTGATAGGGAAGCCATCACTGCATTCTTTGATGCAATGGGTTATATATGGGAAACAGGGGGGGACAAGAAGCCTGAGAAGAAGCTGACCCTCATCAAGAAATACAAAATGACCAGCGAGATGAACTTCATCTTCGCACATTTGATAAGCTGCATGACTGCAAAGACCGGCTCTTCTGATCAAGCCGCTCAACCTCAGCAAGCAATGGGATATGCATTGCTGAAAGGTCTTCATGTTGACTGAGCCTCGATGATCTACGATGATCTTATACTCAGAGTAGACTCTGCCGCTGACCGACCATCATGGGTTCCATACCCAAGATTCCTCAGCGCCATCTTCCAAACTGGCCTTAAGGACAACTACCCAAAAGTAGGAGGCCTGAAACTCTCTCAGGTTGGTCCTAAGGTACTCGACTTCAAGCCAGTGGCAAACGAGGTACGTCTCTCTACTCTCTTATTTATTCTCAATCCTCCTTCTTCTACTTCTGTAGCTCATTCCGTGGAAAACCCCACCGCTGATACCCCAGATGCAATCTCCACTCCTTCTAGAAAAAGGAAACAATCTACTACCCAACTTGGTTCCAAAAGAATCAAGAAAACCAAGGAGCAACCAACCCAGCATTCACATGCTGAAGACTCCTCAGCTCATCCTAAAGAGCTGATGGAAAGTTTAGTGGTACGCTCTGCCACAGCTGAACAAGCCACCCCTTCCATCCCAGCTTCAGCGTCTCTAAACGCTGAAGTTATAAACTTGGAATCGACCTAACCTCCTTCAGTCTCTCAAAGGACTGAAGAAGTGATTCTCAGTGGATCCAACACTGAATCAGCTCCACATCAAACCTTCTCAACCTTCCCTTCTCTCTCTACTCCATTGGACTATAATCCAGTTTTCACCACGATCACTGGAGCACCCGTCATTCTTCCAGAAGCTAAAGCTGATACTTTTCAAGGAATGATGGATGCAGGACCTGTAGAAATGTCCATGCGTACACGCACTCTAGCTGACGACATGGAACTATTTTCAGGACACAGAAGTTTTGACGACTTCACCAACCCTCTTACAGGTATACACCAGCCCATATACACTGTAACTAAACCCCAAACTTTTGAGCTTTCCTTTGTTCATAAGTTCTTATCTGTTACAGGTCCTAATTTGGGAGACATCAACGCCTCTCTGAAGAACCTGGATACAAAGCTGACAGGTCTCACCACTACTCTCTCAAACAACTCTTCAGCTCTAACAAATGCTGGAGAGAATCTCAACAAGCTGACAAAAGTGGTTGAACAGAACGCCTCCAAAGCTGATTTGGAGAAGGTTGAAGGTACTCTTGGTGATTTTGCCAAAGTTCTTGCTAACATCTACACCGACTACACCTCTCTCAAAACAACAGTTTAAACCATGTCCAGCGAGGTCATAACGCTGAAGACATCGGTTGGAAATCTTCAGGGAGCTATGATTGCTGTAAGACTGACGTAAGTTCAGTGAAGTCATCGGTTGGAAAACTTGAGGGAAAGATGTCTACTGTAAAGACTGACATAAGTTCAGTGAAGACGATAGTGCAGCAGATCCTGAATAACATGACCGCCCCTGCCCCTTCACATTTTACTCCGGCGGATCATGCTGAACTTCTCAAGATCACTCCTGCTATTACTGGCTTAGAAGACAGAGTAGCAGCGATTGAAAACCATCTTGGGATCCCTGGCCAAGAAGACAGGGAACCAACACCATCTGCTGAGTCATCGCATTCCTCCCCCACTCATCATGAGGAAGGGTGGGAGAAGAACTCTGAAGACCTTCCCCATGATGAATCTATCGAGGGGGAGAAGACTGAAGACCTTCCCCTTACTAAAGAGGGGAAGAAGAAAAATGAAGAAACAATTGCTGGACCTCAGGGAGATGAAAACCCTGAGGGAACCGATAAGCTTACCTTTGTATCTGAGGGGGAGCAACTCGAAGAAGCTGCTGAAGAATCTGAATCTGAAGCTGAAGACGATGAAGTTGTCGACATCTCTGATGATGAACCATCTTCTTCTCCAAAGAATGATGATGATGACGATGATGATGATGACTCCTTTATCGTCAAGCCTGTTCAGAAGACTACAGCTAAGGGGATTTCGATAAACGAACCTTCAGGGGAGCGGACCAAGACAAATCCTTCAGCGTCTGAAGCTGACAAGGGCAAAGGAAAAGGTGTCGCTGAAGACGATGAAAATCTGATGATCTTGCTTCAAAAGCCAGTTCGTCAGGTACACTACATCTTACTTCCTTACACTGCATCCCTCCTCTATCTATACACATTATCAGCTCTACTCTCCACAAAAAGCCTATACACTTAAACCCATTTCTTTTCTCTGTTCTACCCAAGTTCTTATTCATAAGATCGCTGTGTTTCAACTAGTCCTCTCCCCTGCTTGAGGATTCTGAAGGACAACCAGATGCTGCTAAAGAAATAATCCCAGTCTTGGATTTAATCACCGAGACTGATGAACCTGAAGAACAGACGTTCTCTCATACAAACAGACCTTCCTTGGTTCCTCAAAAACCAAGTGAAGAGGATCAGAGAAGAAGAGAAGAGATGATTAAGAAGCTTGAGGCTCAGCGAATCATCTTGCCACATGCCAAAGTCAAAACTCCTAAGTTAAGACTTACAAAGCAAGAATACGCTGATCACCTCAGAGCTGAATGTTTACTCGCTGATAAAAAGGAAGCTGAAGAAAAAGACAAGGCTCTCGCCATCCAGCTCGTCCAAGAATCAGTCGAAGACCCCAAGCTGAAACGAAAAGGTGAAAAGAGAATTGTGTCTAAATCTACTTTAAACTGGTGCAAAGAAAAGGTACACTTCAGATATCGACCTGCCAGAATCAATAAGGTACATATCACTGGAAAATCAACCCTCAAAGTTTCAATCGCTGAAATCAAGATATTCAGAGAGAACGGACAGTACGAAAAATTCTATCCTGAAGCCATCACGAAGTACGGTCTCTCTGAATGGTTGGAGATCAGATTAGCCATCCAGAAGTCTCAATCTAAGTACAAGGATGATGTCGAAAAGCTGATAAATCAACAGATCGACTTAGTATCTTTTTGTGTGGATATTCCTCCTCCCCCTCCTCTCGCAAATCAGAAAAGAAGGGCCTCTGCAAAGAAAAAGTCTAAACCTTCAGAGTCAGGTCCTACTATACGGAATGAAACAGGTATTAGTTTTTCTCGTGCTGAAGTTCTTGGTCCAGAACCTGAGCTTTCTGTACTTGACACATCTCTTCCTCCTGATGAGACTTTCATCCCTGGAAAAGTCATAAGCAAACCCTATGGGATATTTTTTATTGACTATGATGGACGACAACGTTTTCAACGTATCTCTGAGCTTCCCATCACTCCCATCGAACAGCTGAAAGATCTCATCTACTGGTGTGATTTCAAACGCGACATTCAGGCACGGCATCTTAAACCCTTGATTTTTTAAGAAGCTCTGAACAAAAAGAATCAAGGAGTAACGGTTCCTGAGTGGATGATTCCCACATCAAAGACCCTTGATGAACTTCTCATTAAGGAAGAACATCTATAAGCTGATAAGATCGCCTTATTCTTCTATTTTATCAGTTATTCTTTTGTACTTGTAATTTAATTCGCTTGTACTTATAATCTTTCCACTTCCCTTTGTAATCTGATACGAAGTTTAAAGAAAGATTTCAGCGAAAGTACTTTACTCCATCAGTTCAGAAAAGATCCCAGAAAACAGTAAAAGGGACAAATATTTTATGAGTTCTTTTTATCCTTATGTTTTCATTATATAGAAATTTTCTCTGTTGCTATGTCATAATCAAATAGGGGGAGATTGTTGATCCAAACCCTATGTGATTTGATAATGACCCTCTCTATTCTACTTAGTGAAAATTGTAAGTAAACAATATGTATCAGAGTTTCACTATCGCTGATAAGTACTAAGACTTTACAGTACCGCTGATAGGAACTCTCACTCTTTAGATTAAACATTCAGCGAACACTGTTCACCATAATGCTCTGAGCCTGTTCAGTCCTTATGGTGATCCCTGAAGACAAGTTTCACGTCAACATAGGTTCTACGCTGAAGTCGAAGATCAAGCTCAAGAACCAGCGACAAGTCTCCTAATGAACTGATGCGGATCAGCGAAGACTCAGATTTGTCAACTCAACGTGAAGTATCAAGTACAAGACTTTAGCTATCGCTGAACTTTGCCATTCGCTGATATAGAATGATAAAGCGCTGAATCAACGAAAGCTGATCAGGAAGTCCTCCGTACAAAGTACTTTTGTCTTAACCACCCTTGCACGACTCCGTACGAAATGTCAGAAAAGAACCTCCTTATTGTCTGAAATCGTACAACCACTTTGATACTACACTGTTCATCCATGCGGCTACTAAGGTTGTCTACTCAAGTCAGATCCTACAACCAATCAGCTGCTGCCACGTGCAAAGTGTAAACTGCCATGCATTAAATGCATGCAGTATATAAGAAGAAGACCTCACTTTATTTTGAAGTAACTTGTTAACTCTGGTCAAGTTGTCTTTCTTGAGATAGGTTATTATTAGTAATTTCCTTCCCTTTATTAGTGCAAGAAACTTAGTGTTCCAACTTGTTTAGATTTAGGTTTATCCTTAATCTTGTTTCGCAACAAGCTGTAAATTGTTAATGATTTATCAATAAACAATTTAGAAAAGTAAAAATGTGTGTTTGTATTCAACCCCCCTCCTTCTACAAACTTGTATAGCCCTTCGGGACCAACAACCTTGCAGTCATGCAATCGCCGTTGCAAGATATCTCCGGTGTAAAGATGTCACCCACCTGGCGCTTGGTTACTTCACGACGGCTACCTGGCGAGCAACATACTCAGAGGTCATACATCCGGCTGGGCCTCCTGAAACGTGGGTTGTTCCAGACCCACCACCTATGACCGTTAAACCTCCACTGTTGCAGAAACGCGTTGGTAGACCGAGCAACAACGACCGTATCCCATCCCGTGGCGAGGATCCGACACCGAGAAGATGTTCTCGGTGTAAACAAAGCGGACATAATCGATCAAACTATCATGCAGAGTTTCCAGTGAATCAAGGAGCATCTGGTAGCCGGCAACGTCGAAGAGCCTCTGGTAGCCGCCAACATCAAGGAGCATCCGGTAGCCGACAAACTCAAGCACAGCCGACCCAGGAGACCAACTACGGAAGTTCTAGGCATCATACTTTCGATCTAAACATTGATTTGAATGAGTAAACCTGTTTGAAGTCTCAATTTATGGCTGTTACGTTCAATTGTCTTTAAAGCTTCTTGTCCTTATGTTTACTGTTGATTTCAATGTACTTTGTTGTGTGTGTTAAGGGTTCTTGTGTGTAAAATAAAGTAAACATGAAACCTTTCATCTGCGGAAAAAGTAATGTTACGCCTACAAAGTCATTAACAATTGTAGAAATATTTAATATTATGGTAACTAACCTTGAACGGCTGGATAAATCCCGTTAACGTCAGCTTCGGCCTCTTTTCACGCCGACGACCCATAAAACCTTTCATCTGCTTATATGTTGCATCCCAGATGAAACTACCCCAAGCAAATAGGTTCCAAGCCCCAATATTCCCTATCAACGTAACGACCGTGTGCGAAATGGGCAAATGATGTTGTCGGCCAAGGAACACCTCCTCCGCCACCATCATCAAACATACTCGGACAACATCAATGTCCGAGTAACGGTCTGCACTAGTTGGGACGCGGAAGGTGTCGAACAACTTCTTGAGGTGGCCAACGGTCAATTTTGCGTTCCCAAAAATTCTATTAACAAATCCCCGACGGGTGGGGGCAGGAAGGGCCGGCATGGGGCCAAAAGTGAGTCCCGTAATAAGACAAAACTCCTCCGGGCCATACCTAAGTGTGTGCTCGTGAAAACTGTAATATAATGACTCCCTCGGCTGACCACCATGGGTGGATATATCCTTCTTCAAAATGGAGAGAACAAGCGCAGGGTCGTTATTCAAGTCCTCATAATCCATCAACGCACCAAAACAAGTGGCGCGAAAAAGATCAAGCCTATGTTCGGTTAACTTTGCACGAATTTCTCTCAACTGGCTTATCTTTGACTTAATCGTCAAAGACTCACTAGGTTCCCCCAAAGAGTTGTCACTAAACGCCTCTTGCGTATATAAATATCCAAGTTTAGGGGGCTAAAGTGCCAATTTTCAAAGTTTAGGGGCCTAAACCGTCATTTTTCAAACTATAGGGACCTAAGCTGTAATTTTCCAGTCCACAGATTTTTTAAAACTAATGGGACTACTTTCCTATAAAGTTGGGTGAAAATCCAAGTTTAGGGGGCTAAAGTGCCAATTTTCAAAGTTTAGGGGCCTAAACCGTCATTTTTCAAACTATAGGGACCTAAGTTGTAAGTTTCCAGTCCACATATTTTTTAAAACTAATGGGACTACTTGCCTAGAAAGTTGGGTGAAAATCCAAGGTTAGGGGGCTAAAGTGCCAATTTTCAAAGTTTAGGGGACTAAACCGTCATTTTTCAAACTACACAACATGGTTATGCGGCTTAACTTTGTGTTCCGCCATATACCATGGTAGCGGGTCTCCCCGTCGCCGAAAGGTGTTGTTTGAGTATTTATTTTTATCCATGTTTTCGGTGACATATTATATTTATATGGATCGCTTTCCATGTTTTATGGTTGTGTTTTATGCCTCATCCGTGCTTGGGATGTTTTGAGTATTTGAGATTTATTCATGTTTTATAATTTTGGAAATCAATTACTATTTTACTTTTCAAGTGAGTTTTGGATTGAGTCCATTTTAAGAATCGTTCTATATTGGATCTTTTGTCACATGATTTGTGTGCGTTGGAAAATGGATGGGTTGTATTTGATGTAAATCCTTTTCTAACTCATGATTCAAATTACACCTTCCTCATCTTGTGAATTATATAACCACGATAAAAACTCTTGAACTCACTAGGCGTTAGCCTAACCTTTTTATTTGTCGGCATGTGCAACAGGTTCCGGATGGAATATAGTTCTAGTGACACTGTGAATAGTGGAGAGCTAGTTGTGTGCTTAAGAAGTAAGTGGCTTGGCGAAGTCTTCCGCATTTGGGGAATAGCAACTTGATTTTGGGGTTAAGTAACACCCGACCTTTTGTAGCGAATGACTTAGGTTTTGATTGTTGAAATTATAATATTTTGTATTGAGATAATTCAAGAATGATTTGTAGAAGGAATTTTATCCTTATTTGGTTATTTTATCGAAAATTTTATTTAGTTGTTCTTTCCAATTTTGAGGGTGTTACATTTTTGAAAACCTTTTGATGCAACACTTGATTAGAATGATGGAGAAGCACTTTTCATTCAAAATCAAATCAAAAAACGAATTAAAAATGCATAACCCATTTGTGTTGTTCAAACCTTCAAAAATTGAGATTTTCTTCAAAAATCTTCAAAACTTCATAATTTTTGGACGAATTTGTGCACACTTTAATCTCCCAAAGCTCTGATATCAATTGTTAACCCCTGATCTATTAGGTAAACATTAAATCTTCATGATTTTAGGACGAATTTGTGCACAATTTGATCTCCCAAAGCTCTTATACCAATTGTTAACTCCAGATCTATTAGGTAAACATGCAATCTTCCATTGATCTTGAGAAATCGGGATGATTACATAAGAATTGGACAATCTCTCTCTCTCTAGAATTGTAATACCCCTGGTAAGTCCGTTAGTTAAATCCTCTTTCCGTTAAATAAAGATAACTTTAAAGTTAGATGTTTAGGGTATGTTTGGGAAAAATTATGAGTTTAGGGGTGTTTGGGTTATAATTGAGAAAGTTCAAGGTTTATTTGGTAGTTGTGGATTGATATTACCTCATAAGCCTCAAATATTACCCATATACCTAAAATAGAAAAGTGTGTGTGTGTGCGGGAGTTCTGGAGGTGAAAAGAAGCAAAAGAGGAAACGTACGGTTAAGACTTCAATCGATTGGGTTAGAAACGATTTTGAGGTAAGCATCTTTACATTTTGTGTTTATAATCAGTAGTATTAGACTTCTATCGGATTAGAATGTTTAATTTGAGGTTGTATAGGTTTAATTTGAATCTGGGTAAAATGGAACCGACTGTGTTCTTGAGGACTCCCGGTGAAATCCCGGTATAGTCAACTTCCGGTGGAGTCCCGGTAGTGTGGAGTCCCGGTAGTATGGAGTCCTGGTAGTGTGGACTCCCGGTAGTGTGGACTACCGGTAGTATGGACTCCCGGTAGTGTCGACTCCCGGTATAGTGAACTTCCGGTATTGCCAACTCCCGGTACCAAGGAGTCCCGGTACTGAGAAGCCCGGTACTTTTTGTAGTCCCGGTAGTTTGTCAAGTTTAGTGAATACAGTTGAGAACAGGAACTGGTAGGCTTTATATGTTGGCTAGTAAGGCGATGGATGTACCTTAAATTGTTTCAGATTCTGTGGAGTCGTGGTAAAAGTTAAGACCAGTTTGAAAGGAGCTTGCGAGCGTGTGTAACAATCAAAACAGGTGAGTTTTACTTTAAAAGTATTTTTAACTGGAATACATATACGTATGGTTTGGAAATGTGATAATTGGTGGTTATTGGTTTATATGTGTGATATATGTGAATTATAATATATTGAGGTATTATATTTACATGAGTATTATACTATGTTATAATACGTTGGTCGGACGTAGGACCGGTGTGTTTGGCTATAGAACCTGTATAGCGTTGCTTGGCTGTAGATGTTGTACAGCGTTGTAAATTATTAGTTGGCTTGCTACCAACTAATATGGCCAGGAGAAA
This sequence comes from Saussurea involucrata, assembly GCA_033807775.1. Lineage (NCBI taxonomy): Eukaryota > Viridiplantae > Streptophyta > Magnoliopsida > Asterales > Asteraceae > Saussurea > Saussurea involucrata. The sequence goes on from CM066316.1 coordinate 34,310,807, forward strand.
TGAGAAGGGAAGGTACAGGATGTGTGAGTTCAAATTGATATATTTGATTGTGCTGTGTGATTTATATGAATGAAGTTATATAAATGGTTTCAAATTAACAGGGATTTTCTCACTTAGACCATTAGGTCTAACCCTCATTTTGTTTTAAAATGTGTATTCCAGGTGGCGGATCGGGTAAGGGCAAGTAATTAGAGTAATCGAGGAATGGCTTTTGTGAAGGGATATATGATGAAGAATTTGGCATGTTTAGCAGTTGTATTATAATGGTTAAATGTTATGTATGTATTTAGTATGAAGTTTGTAGTAGAATGACTTCTTCTGATTGTAAAAGACTACGGGACCGTACTTGTAATATGATGTTCTTTTGTTATGTCAATGTTATGTTACATATGTGATTGGTTGTGTATATGGGATTTGGGGTTGTTACAAATGGTATCAGAGCCTTAGGTTAAGGGATTTAGGTATTTGTATCTGTATCTAGACTTAAACTACATGTGAAGTAGGATGTCCCTATCATTATAGAACCTTGGGATGATGAAGTATAAAAGGTAGAAGGAACATCATGTAAGGTAATTTCATATTACACCTGGCCAGTGTAATTGTGATCTTACAGGTACATGTTTGAACTGGAATACCTAGTTATATGGGGTATGTGCTTATGTGTATATTAACCTTGTTTAAATCTACAGAATGGCAAGCGGTACATGGAATTCGAATCGAGGAGGAGGAAGAAATCCGAATAGTACGAATCCGCCGATAGGAACGGGGGACAGGGGAGGCAGAACTGGGGGGCAGAGTCGGGGGTAGAACCGGAGGTAGAGCTGGAGGTCGAGCCGGAGGCAGAGTCCAGCCACAGGGTACAGAGTTTATTACCAGGGATGATCTAATGGCAGAAATGGGAAGATTACAGGTTAGCATACAAACAATGTTTGATCGGAACCGTCATAATGAAACTGGTATACCGGATCCCGGACCGGAAGATGAAATGCCAATTACATCGACTGTTGTACCAGTACAAAGGAGGTGCGACTACAAAATGTTTTTAAGCTGTAGACCTCCGACCTACTCAGGAGACAGGGATCCAGTGAAAGCAATGAGACGGATGAAGGAAATAGAAGCTATTTTCAAGACGAGTAAGTGCGCTGACGAAGATAGAGTATTGTATGGAGCAGCAATGTTAAAGGGGGATGCTTTGTATTGGTGGGAATACTTTATTCATTCTAAAGGATCTGATGTTTATTCTAACCTCTCTTGGGAAGAATTTGTGATAGCCTACAGGAACGCATTTTGTCCCCAAGCAGCCGTCAAACAACTGGAAGGGGAATTTATGAACTTACAACAAGGAAATTTATCCGTTCGAGACTACACCGCTAGCTTCCTGGAAAAGTCTCGGTTCGCAGAATACTACGTTGCTACGGAGGCGATGAAGACGGAAAGGTTTATCTCCGGGCTGAACTCAGAGGTCAGAAGACTAGTGACTGCAAAAGGACTCGATACCTTCTCAGCTGCAGTTGATGCCGCGGAGAATGTTGAACGAGATATGAAAAGAGATGCTGGCGATAAAAGTATCGGGAAGAGAAAGTGGGAAGGACCACAATACGATCCGAAGAAGTCCCAATTTCAGAGGTATGATAACCGTCTGCCGTTTCGACCAGCGGAAAGACCATGTCAGAAGTGTAACCGTGTCCACCAAGGAAATTGCCAAGGTGATTTACGAGCGTGTTATAATTGTGGGAAGACCGGACACGTCATCAAAGATTGTAAGGTAACGCGGCTATGTTTCTTATGCAATTCACCGGATCACCTTAAGTCGGACTGTCCGAGGGAGAGGATACAGCAAGGTGGATCTTCAGGCAGGCCAGCGATTGTTAAACCAGTAATACCAAGACTGGAACCGCCAATAACCAGGGGTCGCGCATTTCAAATGACTGAGAAAGAGGAGAAGGAAACTCCGGATGTAGTCACAGGTACATTTTTTAATAAACTCTACACATGCTAAGGTGTTATTTGACTCCGGTGCAAACCGATCGTTTGTGTCTCCTGCATTTGCTGCTTGCCTGTGTTTGAAACCTAAAATGCTAGAACATGCTCTATCAGTAGATACGGCAAATGATAATCAAGTGTCAGTTAAAGAAGTGTTTGATGACTGTGTGATAAATATTGAAGAGTGTAGAGTGCCGATACAATTGTTTCCTATAACTTTGATAGAGTTTGACGTCGTAGTGGGAATGGACTGGTTAGCCAAGAATCAGGCTAACATAGTATGTGATAAGAAGTTAATAAATGTGGTATTACCTGAGAAGGGACCAGTAGTGATTTATGGTGATCGTCGGAATCATCAGTCTAGCTTTATATCTATGATAAAAGCCCGTAAGTGTGTGAATAAGGGTTGTCAGAGTTACCTGGCTTACGTGATAGATATTAAGACAGAAAAGAATAGGATGGAAGATATTCCTATTGTTAGTGAATTCCCTGAAGTATTCCCCGAAGACTTGAATAGTCTCCCGCCTGTTATACAAGTAGAGTTTGGTATAGACCTGATTCCTGGAACCACTCCTGTAGCCCGTGCACCTTATCGCCTGGCACCTCCAGAGATGAAAGAGATGATGGCACAACTAAAGACCTATCTGATAAAGGCTTCATCAGACCTAGTTCTTCACCGTGGGGAGCACCAGTGTTATTTGTGAAAAAGAAGGATGGTTCGATGAGAATGTGTATCGACTACCGAGAACTGAATAAGCGCACGATAAAGAACAAGTATCCGTGACCCCGAATTGATGACCTCTTCGATCAGTTAGTTGGAGCTTGCTATTTCTCCAAAATTGATCTAAGATTCGGTTATCACCAGTTGAAAGTTAAAGAAGAAGACGTTCTAAAGACTGCTTTTCGAACAAGGTATGGTCATCACGAATTCTTAGTGATGCCGTTCGGACTGAAGAGCGCTCCAGCTGCCTTTATGGATTTAATGAATCGGGTATGTAAGCCGTATCTCGATAAATTTGTTATTGTATTTATCGATGATATCCTTATCTATTCCCGATCCAAGGAAGAGCACGCGCAACATCTTCGTTTGGTTCTGGAGCTACTGAAAAGGGAAAAGTTGTATGCAAAATTTTCTAAATGTGAATTCTGGCTACGGAAAGTTCAGTTTCTGGGGCACGTGATTTCTGAGAAAGGTATCCAAGTTGATCCAACAAAGGTGGAAGCAATTGAAAAGTGGGAACCGCCGAAGACAGCAACCGAAGTACGTAGTTTTCTGGGCTTAGCCGGCTACTATCGGAAATTTATAAAAGACTTATCTCGTATCGCAACGCCTTTGACTAAGCTGAACCGAAAGAACCTGAAGTTTGAATGGAAGGCAGAACAAGATGAAGCATTTCGGATTTTGAAAGAGAAACTGTGCAGCGCGCCGATTCTATCACTACCTGAAGGTTCAGAAGACTTTGTTGTTTATAGTGATGCGTCCAAACTGGGATTGGGATGTGTGCTTATGCAGCGTAGGAAAGTTATTGCCTATGCTTCGCGACAATTAAAAGATCATGAAAGACAGTATCCTACGCACGACATGGAGCTTGCAGCAGTTGTCTTCGCGTTAAAGATTTGGAGACATTATCTGTATGGTTCCAAATGTCAGATATATACTGATCATAAGAGTCTCCAACACCTCTTTGATCATAAGGAGCTAAATATGAGACAAAGGAGATGGCTGGAATTGTTGAATGATTACGACTGTGAAATCTTTTATCACCCGGGAAAGGCGAATGTGGTGGCAGATGCGCTGAGTCGTCAAGAAAGGAGTGGAACAATAAAAGTTATTTCGCTACGAACTGAACTCCTACCCAACATATTTGACGAATTGCAGAAATGTCAAGTGGAGGCTTATCAGGATGAACATCTGAATTCAGAACGGTTAGCGGGGATGTCAGCATTTTTAGTAAAAGATGATCGTGGGTTATTGTGTCTGGGAAACAGAGTGTGGGTACCTCGTTTGGGTGGGTTACGTGATCATGTTCTACAAGAAGCTCATCAATCCCGTTTCTCTATTCACCCAGGTACATACAAGATGTATAAAGACCTAAAGCGATTCTATTGGTGGCCGGGGATAAAAAGAGGGATTGCTCAGTATGTGGAAAGATGTGATACTTGTAAGAAAGTAAAGATCGAACACCAAAAGCCGTTTGGTCAACTACAACGGCTGGAAATACCTATGTGGAAGTGGGAGCAGATTACCACGGATTTCATCACGAAGCTACCAAGGACTCCGAAGGGATTTGATTCTATTTGGGTAATCGTCGACAAATTGACAAAGTCTGCACACTTTCTACCGATAAAGGAAATCGATTCGATAGAACGATTGGCTAAGTTATACATTGACGAAATAGTAACTCGACATGGAGTTCCAATCTCTATCATTTCTGATCGTGATAGTCGTTTTACTTCAAGATTTTGGAGAAGTTTTCAAAGGGAAATGGGGACTCAGATAAAGTTAAGTACGACGTATCATCCCCAAACAGATGGGCAGAGTGAACGAACAATTCAGACCTTAGAAGATATGCTCTGGGCTTGCATTGTTGATTTTGGGGGATCGTGGGATAAGCATTTACCATTGATTGAATTCGCTTACAACAACATTTATCATTCCAGCATACAAGCGGCACCGTTCGAAGTACTGTATGGTAGGAAATGCCGAACACCTCTATGTTGGAACGAAGTGGGAGAGAAACAGTTAGCGGGGCCGGAAATAGTTCAGTTAACCGCCGATAAGGTTACTCAGATCCGTGAACGATTGAAAGTGGCTCAACACAGACCGAAAAGCTACGCTGACTGACGCCGAAAGCCATTGGAATTTCAAGTTGGGGATTACGTAATGTTAAAGGTTTCGCCGTGGAAAGGAGTCATCAGATTTGGACGACAAGGTAAACTTAGCCCTAGGTATATTGGACCATTTGCAATAACAGAAAGGATCGGTGAAGTCGCTTACCGATTAGATCTTCCACCAGAATTGAGCAGAATCCATAATGCGTGTCATGTATCGAAATTCCGAAAGTGTTTGGTTACTCCAGACCAGGCAGTCTCTCTACCAGATATCCGAGTCGACGAAAAACTGAATTATGTGGAAGAGCCGGAAGCTATAGTTGATCGTAAAGTTAAAGTACTGCGGAATAAGGAGATCAGCCAAGTGAAAGTTCAGTGGAGGCATCATAGAGGTCAGGATGCCACGTGGGAATCAGAGACGGAAATGAGAGCCAAATACCCTCACCTTTTCACTTAACTGAATTCCGGGAGCGAATTCTTTTTAAGGGGGAGATGATGTAATACCCCGGGTAAGTCCGTTAGTTAAATCCTCTTTCCGTTAAATAAAGATAACTTTAAAGTTAGATGTTTAGGGTATGTTTGGGAAAAATTATGAGTTTAGGGGTGTTTGGGTTATAATTGAGAAAGTTCAAGGTTTATTTGGTAGTTGTGGATTGATATTACCTCATAAGCCTCAAATATTATCCAGATACCTAAAATAGAAAAATGTGTGTGTGTGCGGGAGTTCTGGAGGCGAAAAGAAGCAAAAGAGGAAACGTACGGTTAAGACTTCAATCGATTGGGTTAGAAACGATTTTGAGGTAAGCATCTTTACATTTTGTGTTTATAATCAGTAGTATTAGACTTCTATCGGATTAGAATGTTTAATTTGAGGTTGTATAGGTTTAATTTGAATATGGGTAAAATGGAACCGACTGTGTTCTTGAGGACTCTCGGTGAAATCCCGGTATAGTCAACTTCCGGTGGAGTCCCGGTAGTGTGGACTCCCGGTAGTATGGAGTCCCGGTAGTGTGGACTCCCGGTAGTGTGGAGTCCCGGTAGTATGGACTCACGGTTGTGTCGACTACCGGCATAGTGAACTTCCGGTATTGCCAACTCCCGGTACCAAGGAGTCCCGGTACTGAGAAGCCCGATACTTTGTGTAGTCCCGGTAGTTTGTCAAGTTTAGTGAATACAGTTGAGAACAGGAACTGGTAGGCTTTATATGTTGGCTAGTAAGGCAATGGATGTACCTTAAATTGTTTCAGATTCTGTGGAGTCGTGGTAAAAGTTAAGACCAGTTTGAAAGGAGCTTGCGAGCGTGTGTAACAATCAAAACATGTGAGTTTTACTTTAAAAGTATTTTCAACTGGAATACATATACGTATGGTTTGGAAATGTGATAATTGGTGGTTATTGGTTTATATGTGTGATATATGTGAATTATAATATATTGAGGTATTATATTTACATGAGTATTATACTATGTTATAATACGTTGGCCGGACGTAGGACCGGTGTGTTTGGCTATAGAACCTGTATAGCGTTGCTTGGCTGTAGATGTTGTACAGCGTTGTAAATTATTAGTTGGCTTGCTACCAACTAATATGGCCAGGAGAAATGAGAAGGGAAGGTACAGGATGTGTGAGTTCAAATTGATATATTTGATTGTGCTGTGTGATTTATATGAATGAAGTTATATAAATGGTTTCAAATTAACAGGGATTTTCTCACTTAGACCATTAGGTCTAACCCTCATTTTGTTTTAAAATATGTATTCCAGGTGGCGGATCGGGTAAGGGCAAGTAATTAGAGTAATCGAGGAATGGCTTTTGTGAAGGGATATATGATGAAGAATTTGGCATGTTTAGCAGTTGTATTATAATGGTTAAATGTTATGTATGTATTTAGTATGAAGTTTGTAGTAGAATGACTTCTTCTGATTGTAAAAGACTACGGGACCGTACTTGTAATATGATGTTCGTTTGTTATGTCAATGTTATGTTACATATGTGATTGGTTGTGTATATGGGATTTGGGGTTGTTACAAGAATTCTCTCATCTCTCTCTAGAATATTACAATTAAACTCTCTTACCTAATGCTTAAACTCTAAGCAAACTATTTATACTATCTAATTACAATGCATTAAACCTAATTACATTGACTTTCATTTAAACTACTTTGACTTTCTATGACTTTGACTTTATAATACATTGACAAATACATTAACTTCTCAATAAATCTTGAATACAATTTTATACTCTAACAGGTTTGTGTGGCCGAATTAAAAGCTCCTTTTACTAGAGACGTTCGGCGTTTGATTCCAACCCTTTGCATATGTTACTTTTTTTCCAACATAAATTCTGATTCTGGAACTTGGAGCAACACAGAAGTAAGGGTGCGTTTGGTATGCAGAACAGGGTGGAACAGGACAACTTTGTCCTATGTTTGGCATGATCACAAGTGGGACACACTAGAACACACTAGAACAAGTGTGGGACACGGTTGTCCCTCCCTACCCCCTGGAACAAGAGACAACAGGGTCTGATTGACCAACATGCCCTTTCAAAAAACAAAACCCCAGCGATTTCTGAGATCATCTTCTCCATGCCCCAATACGGGTTTATCATACGAGTTCATCGATTACTTTGCTCGTCTTCCCCATCAATTTCTCAAAGGGTTTCTCTGCGATTTCTCAGATTTCCCCATCGATTTCTCAAACGGTCTCTCTGCGATTTCTCAGATCGTCTTCCCCATCGATTTCTCAAAGGGTTTCTCTGCTATTTCTCAGATTTCCCCATCGATTCCTCAGATCGTCTTTCCCATACAGATTTACGATTTCAACCTAAACCCATCGATTTCTCTCCGATTTCTTTCCCAAAGGTTCACGATTTCACACAGGTTCACAGATTCATGATTTCTCGATTACAGATTCACGATTTCACATAGGTTCACAAATTCACGATTTCTTCTCCATGCCCCCATACGAGTTCAACGATTTCTTTGCTTTCTTCTTTTACACCTCCTTACTGTTTTGCCCAAAAAACTATCACAGATTACCTTCAAAATTAGTTTGTGGGGAAGAAATGAATTTACCTTCAAAACTGTCGCAGGTTTAGTAGAACATCACTATTGGAGCAGATACATGAAATTAAGGATGAATTATTGATTTCTCTGCAATTTCTTCCAAATCATGTATGTATGTGTTTTTAATTTCTTGCTGCAAATACATGAATTTTTTTTTCTTGCTAAAATTTTTTCTTTTGATTATGTTTTTTCTATATAGGTTATTGGGTTTAATTTAATCTGGTTTGTATGTGTGTTTTACTTTCTGCTGCAAGTGTTTTTTGTTGCTGCCAAATCACCAAGGGTGAATTGGTCATTTAATCAGTCTTGTTCTGTCCTGTCCAGTCTTGTTCATGTCTTACCAAACTCTGAACAGCTGTCCTGTCTTGTTCTGTCCCATCCTGTCATGTCCCGTTCTGTCCCGTCCTGTCTACGTACCAAACACACCCTAAATGACCAATAGTGTAAATAAATAAATAAATAAATAAAATGAAATACATATTAAAATAAAAGGAGTATGTGTTCAATTTAAAAAAAATTAAAAAGCTCAAGCCTCCATCCCTGTTCAGTTTTTAGATTAGTCTTCACCAAAAAAACAAAAAAAATTCTTTAAATTAACTAAAAAATCGATAACAATATTTCGAAATCAACCAAAAAAACCAATAAAGTCTATCAAAATCAAACAAAAAACTTAAAAGAATACAACAAAATCAACCAAAAAAAACTAAAAAAAAATCCCCGGAGGGTGGAATTCGGCTTAAAACACATCGAGGGCTTTGTCGGCATTTGATTTAATTTAAAGGTGCATCCTCTCGGCCAAAATTCTGGATACACCCACTGTCTGTTCCTTGTCCATCAATCATTTGATTCTAGAATTTCAATACGAACAACTTAAACATGTTTAATTCAACCACTTACATCCAAACTATTTGGTGCATTTTGTTTGTTCCAAGAGTTATCTGTTTATGTCCTTTTCATTTTAAGTGGTTCTTATATGTATTTCACTTGGATTATGGACTCTAGTTTCCCTTTTTGTATGGAATATTAATATCTTTTTGGCAAGTCCGAGATGAATTTTAGTTGGTGACCCAGATGATGCATTGAGTATTACTACATCAAAAATCCACAAAATCTTATTCGATGTCGAATCACACTGACCGTAATAAATCACTCGTCATAATATAACAAAATACATGTCAAATCACACTGACTGAAACAAATCATTGATTTCCGTCGCTGATAGTTTCACCCACCTCCTGAACAGCGACAGACTTTCAGTGACGGAATTTATTTTCATTGACGGACTTTTCCGTCACTAATAGGGTCGATTATTGCAGTGCCTTCAATATCATCATCACCATCATTATTGATGTGTTGTTAGTTGTTAGAATTATTATGTGTGGGTTCTTGCAAAATTGCAATTTTCGCGAATATGTACACACTTACACAATATGTAAGGAATTAATGTTTATAAGAATAGATGATAGCCAGGGCCGTCCCTGGGGAAGGGCGGGTTGGGCACTTGCCCAGGGCCCAAAAGATTTAGGGGCCCGAAAAAAAAATTAGTTTATATATTACCTAAAAAAATTGAGTTCATATATTAGTTTGAAAAAATATTAAGAATCAGTCTTTTAAGGCCAATTGTAAATAATTAGAAAGGCCCAAAATGCCTCAAAAAGAAGCCTCATACCGTGATCAGGGGCCTAAATCCTATTCGTTCAAGATTCAATCGGAAAGAGGCGTGAGCGTGAGCGTGAGCGATGAAGAAGGCATGAAATTGGCGCTGGATAAGTGAAATTGAGTTGTCGATTCAGTTTCTGTTGGTCCCGAAGGGCTATACAAGTTTGTAGAAGGGGGGTTGAATACAAACACACAGATTTTACTTTTCTAAATTGTTTATTGATAAATCATTAACAATTTACAGCTTGTTGCGGAACAAGATTAAGGATAAACCTAAATCTAAACAAGTTGGAACACGAAGTTTCTTGCACTAGGAAAGATAAGGAAATTACTAATAATAACCTATCTCAAGAAAGACAACTTGACCAGAGTTAACAGGTTACTTCAAAATGAAGTGAGGTCGTCTTCTTATATACTGCATGCATTTAATGCATGGCAGTTTATACTTTACACGTGGCAACAGCTGATTGGTTGTAGGATCTGACTTGAGTAGACAACCTTAGTAGCCGCATGTATGAACAGTGTAGTAACAGAGTAGTTGTACGATTTCAGACAATAAGGAGGTTCTTTTCTGACATATCGTACGGAGTCGTGCAAGGGTGGTTAAGACAAAAGTACTTTGTACGGAGGACTTCATGATCAGCTTTCGTTGATTCAGAGCTGTATCATTCTATATCAGTGAATGACAAAGTTCAGCGATAGCTAAAGTCTTGTACTTGATACTTCACGTTGAGTGGACAAATCTGAGTCTTCGCTGATCCGCATCAGTTTATTAGGAGGCTTGTCACTAGTTCTTGAGCTTGATCTTCGACTTCAGCGTAGAACCTATGTTAACGTGAAACTTGTCTTCAGGGATCATAAGTAAACAACTAACTTATCAGTGATCACCATAAGGACTGAACAGGCTCAGAGCATTATGGTGAACAGTGTTCGCTGAATGTTTAATCAAAAGAGCGAGAGTTCCTATCAGCGGTACTGTAAGGTATTAGTACTTATCAGCGATAGTGAAACTCTGATACATATTGTTTACTTACAATTTTCACTAAGTAGAATAGAGAGGGTCATTATCAAATCACAGAGGGTGTGGATCAACAATCTCCCCCTATTTGATTATGACATAGCAACAGAGAAAATTGCTATTTAATGAAAACATAAGGATAAAAAGAACTCATAAAATATTTGTCCCTTTTACTGTTTTCTGGGATCTTTTCTGTACTGATGGAGTAAGGTACTTTCGCTGAAATCTTTCATTAAACTTCGTATAAGGTTACAAAGGGAAGTGGAAGGATTACAAGTAGAAGCGAAATAAATTACAAGAACAAAAGAATAACTGATACAATAGAAGAATGAGGCGATCCTATCAGCTTATAGAGGTTCTTCCTTAATGAGAAGTTCATCAAGGGTCTTTGATGTGGGGATCATCCAGTCAGGAACCGTTACTCCTTGATTCCTTTTGTTCAGAGATTCTTCAAAAATCAAGGGTTTTAGATACCGTGCCTAAATGTCGCGTTTGAAATCACACCAGTAGATGAGATCTTTCAGCTGTTCGATGGGAGTGATGGGAAGCTCAGAGATACGTTGAAAACGTTTTCGTCTATCATAGTCAATAAAGAATATCCCATAGGGTTTGCTTATGACTTTCCCAGGGATGAAAGTCTCACCAAGAGGAAGAGATGTGTCAAGTGCAGAAAGGTCAGGTTCTGGACCAAGTACTTCAGCAAGAGAAAAACCTATACCTGTTTTGTTCCGTATACGAGGACCTGAGTCTGAAGGTTTAGACTTTTTCTTTGCAGAGGCCCTTCTTTTCTGATTTGCGAGAGGAGGGGGAGGAGGAATATCCACACAAGAAGATACTAAGTCGATCTATTGATTTATCAGCTCTTCGACATGATCCTTGTAGTTAGATTGAGACTTCTAGATGGCTAATCTGATCTCCAACCATTCAGAGAGACCGTACTGCGTGATGGCTTCAGCATAGAATTTTTCGTACTGTCCGTTCTCTCTGAATATCTCGATTTCAGCGATTGAAACTTTGAGGGTTGATCTTCCAGTGATGAGTACCTTGTTGATTTTGGCTGGTTGATATCTGAAGTGCACCTTTTCTTTGCAGCAGATTAAAGTCGATTGAGACACAGTTCTCTTTTCTTCAACGATTTTCTTGGCGTCTTCCCATAGCTGACGTTGAACTTCGATGGGAGCTCTTTTCAGCTTAGGGTCTTTCACTGATTGTTGAGTAAGCTGGATGGCGAGTTCTCTGTCTTTTTCTTCATCTTCCTTTCTTTCAGCGATTAACCTTTCAGCTTTGAGGTGATCCTTGTATTCCTTTTGTGAAAGTCTGAACTTTGGAGGAATAGAAGGAAGTTGATCACGCTTCAGGATGATTCGCTGATCTTCAAACTTCTTAATCATCTCTTCTCTTCTTCTCTGATCCTCTTCACTTGGTTTTTGAAGAACCAAGGAAGGTCTGTTTGTATGAGAGAGCGTCTGTTCTTCAGGTTCATCAGTCTCGGTGATTAAATCCAAGACTGGGATTATTTCTTCAGCAGCAGCTGGTTGTACTTCAGAATCCTCAAGCAGGGGAGAGGACTAGCTGAAACACAACGATCTTATAAATAAGAACTTGGGTAGAACGGAGAAAAGAAATGGGTTCAAGTGTATAGGCTTTTTGTGGAGAGTAGAGCTGATAATGTGTATAGATAGAGGAGGGATGCAGTGTAAGGAAGTAAGATGTAGTGTACCTGACGAACTAGCTTTTGAAGCAAGATCATCATATTTTCATCGTCTTCAGCGACACCTTTTCCTTTGCCCTTGTCAACTTCAGATGCTGAAGGCTTTGTCTTGGTCCGCTCCCCTGAAGGTTCGTCTATCGAAATCTCTTTAGCTGTAGTTTTCTGAGAAGGCTTGACGATAAAGGAGTCATCAACATCATCATCGTCATCATCACCCTTATCTTTGGATGATGGTTCATCGTCAGAGATGTCGACAGCTTCATCGTCTTCAGCTTCGGATTCAGATTCTTCATCAGCTTCTTCGAGTTGCTCCCCCTCAGATATAGAGGTAAGCTTCTCGGTTCCCTCAGGGTTTTCATCTCCCTGAGGTCCAGCAGTTGTTTCTTCATTTATCTTCTCCCCCTCTTCAGTAAGGGGAAGGTCTTCAGTCTTCTCCCCCTCGATAGATTCATCATAGGGAAGGTCTTCAGAGTTCTTCTCCCCCCCCTTCCTCATGATGAGTGCGAGAGGAATGCGATGACTCAGCAGATAGTTTTGGTTCCCTGTCTTCTTGGCCAGGGATCCCCATAAAGTTTTCAATCACTGCTACTCTGTCTTCTAGGCCAGTAATAGCAGGACTGATCTTTTTGAGATCATCTCGATCGGCCTGAGTGAATTGAGAAGTTGAGGTGGTCAGGTGATCGAGCATTTTCTGAACGATCTCTTTTACCCTAGAGACTTCAGTCTTCACTGAATTTATTGAGGTGTTAACTTCAGTCTTTACAACAGACATTTCTCCCCGAAGCTTTCCAACCGATGTGTCCAGCTTTACGACCTAGCTGGACATGGTTTGAACTGTAGCTTTGAGAGAGGTGTTGTCGGTGTAGATGCCAGCAAGAAGTTTGGCAAATTTACCAAGAGTACCATCAACCTTCTCCAAATCAGCTTTGGAGGAATTCTGTTCGACCACTGTTGTCAGCTTGTTGAGGTTCTCTCCAGCGTTTGTTACAGCTGTAGAGTTGTCTTAGAGAGTAGTGGTGAGACCTGTCAGCTTTGTATCTAGGTTCTTCAGAGATACGTTGATGTCTCCCAAATTAGGACCTGTAACATATAAGTACTTGTGAACAGAGGAAAGCTCAGAAGTTTGGCGTTCGGTTGCAATATATATGGGTTGGTGTATACCTGCAGGAGGGTTGGTGAATTTGTCAAAACCTTTGTGTCCTGAAAAGAGTTCCGTGTCGTCAGCTAGAGTGCGTGTACGCATGGACATTCCTGCAGGTCCTGCATCCATCATCCCTTGAAAAGTATCAGCTTTAGCTTCTGGAGGAATGACGGGTGCTCCAGCGATCGTGGTGAAAACTGGATTAGAGTCCAATGGAGTAGAGAGAGAAACGAAGGTTGAGAAAGTTGGTTGGGTGAGGAGTTCAGCGTTGGATCCGCTGAGAATCACTTCTTCAGTCTGTAGAGAGACTTAAGGAGGTTGGGTAGATTCCAAGTTTATAACTTCAGCGTTTAGAGACGCTGAAGCTAGGATAGAATGGGTGGCTTGTTCAGCTGTGGCAGAGCTTACTACTGAACTTCCCTTCAGCTCTTTAGGATGAGCTGAGGAGTCTTCAGCATGTGAATGTTTCGGTTGCTCCTTGGTTTTCTTAGTTCTTTTGGGACCAAGTAGGGTAGATGAGTGTTTCCTTTTTCTAGAAGGAGAGGAGGTTGCAGCTGGGGTATCAGCGGTGGGTTTTTCCACTGAAGGAGCTGCAGAAGTTGAAGAAGGAGGATTGAGAAGAGTTAAGAGTGTAGAGAGACGTACCTCGTTTTCCACTGGCTTGAATTCGAGTACCTTAGGGCCAACCTGAGAGAGTTTCAGGTCACCTATTTTTGGGTAGTTGTCCTTCAGGCCTGTTTGGAAGACGGCGCTGATGAATCTTGGATATGGAACCCATGGTGGTCGGTCAGAGGCAGAGTCTACTCTGAGTATAAGATCATCGTAGATTATCGAGGCCCAGTCTATATGAAGACCTTTCAGCAATGCATATCCCATTGCTTGCTGAGGTTGAGCGGCTTGGTCAGAGGAGCCGGTCTTTATAGTCATGCAGCTTATCAAGTGTGCGAAGATGAAGTTCATCTCGCTGGGCATTTTTTACTTCTTGATAAGGGTCAGCTTCTTCTCAGGCTTCTTGTCCCTTCCAGTTTCCCATACATAACCCATTGCATCAAAGAATGCAGTGATGGCTTCCCTATCAGCATGTTTCTTGTGGTTAGGGAGAGGAACAAAAGGTTTTTCTTTTGTGGCGATGGGAAGGCTCAGTGCTTTACGGATAATGGCAGGGGTGATTTTCATGGTGCCAAAATCAGTGTCACAGAGGATGCAATCGATTTTCTTCGTGGGGTCTTTGGTCGATGTGAGCTGAGAGTGTCTGGCAGAATACTAGAACGGAGATAGTAGTAGCTGATATGCAGGGGGTGTTATGGTCAGGGTTGTGTATAGGCAACAGTTGTTCATGAAATTCACAGCATTATTCAGATGCATGACTTGCTTTCGAGGAGGAAACTCGAAAAGCGCATAGAGGTTGTTTGTTTTTGTCCAATCAAGTTCTTCAAGAGTGAACTTGACCTAAGGAGCCTTGATGATTTCCAATTCCTCAGCAGCAGCAGTGTTCTCAGCGATAGGAATATCAGTAGATGCCATTTCTGTATTATCAGTTCAACCAAAGATATAACAAATAAGAATAATCTTAATGTGGAAAGATTTTCCAATAAGATGGTTCGAATTTTGTCCATTTCATTCAGACAAAAATGTCTTAATGAAGATTAGGGTTTTCTTGTTTTTGAAAAAGAAATGCAAACCCAAAAAAAATCTTGTTCTCCAGTTTCCTTTGAAGATTAGGATTCTGGAAAAACGTATGAAGAACAAGTTTAAGATTTTGCGATTTAAACTTGAAGAACAACCATGAAAGGTTGTGTTCATAAAACCATGAAAGAAATGATTTCATTTTTGAAAAAGTTCTTTTGTTTGATCTTGTAAAAACAATGAGAAGATCATTAACAAGTTTTAAGAAACAGGTAAATAAAAGAAATATTAACCTTGATCGTTGAAGAAGAAGACGAACAGTTCTTTAAAACTTGAGAGCAAAAGATGCAACATTAGATTTCTTGAGGAAGAAGTTGTTCGCGTAAAGGAAAAATATAAACCCAAAATGTGTCTATATAGTGAGATTAGAGAGAGAGAAAAAATCGAGCGGGAAAGTTTTTCATCATGACACGGACACGTGTTTGCATTTGATTGGAAGGAAAACGAAACGTGCAATCGTGTATCAGAAAAAGAACGTGCCAGGGTTTATCCATTGCGATGACGTCACAACTATCCTTTCATATTTTAGGATGTCTCGGAGGTTTTGAAAGCTCAGGGACACTTTTGAAAACATGAAGCACTGAATAGAAATATAAGTGTTGGTTTTAGAAATTTCAAAGTATCGCTGTTAAGGAATAGATATTCAGCGATGCAATTTGTCTTGAAATCTTGCATTTACATGAGATTGTCAGTGAGAGAAAAACATACCTTGGTATCAGCGAATCAATTATGTTCAGAGAGAGAATAATAGAATGGGTTATACAAGTTGATTTTATCCTATCGCTGATCAAATGTGAACCGCTGAAGATTTTACTCTTCAAAGTTCAGCATTCCAAGCTCGCTGATGAGAAAGTTGAATCTTGTCTCATCAAGAGGTTTGGTGAACAGATCAGCTAACTGATAGTCAGTTGGGATAAAATGAAGTTCTATATCACCATTCATCACACGATCTCTGATAAAATGATACCTGATTTCGATGTGTTTTGTCTTTGAGTGTAACACTGGATTGTTGGCTATAGCGATGGCACTAGTGCTGTCGCAATAGATTGGAATTTTCGAGAGCTGAAGGTCATAGTCTAGTAGCTGATTTCTCATATACAAGACCTGAGAACAACAGCTTCCAGCGGCTACATACTCAGCTTCAGTAGTTGAGGTGGACACTGAGTTTTGCTTTTTACTTGTCCAACTCACCAAATTTCCACCCAGGAGCTACATGTGGTGCTTTTCCTATCCAATTTGCAACCTGCAAAATCACTATCTGAATAGGTGATTAGATCAAACCCTGAGTATTTGGGATACCAAAGACCTAGGTTCACAGTACCCTTAAGGTATCGAAAAATTCGCTTTACAGCGATCATATGAGATTCCTTAGGTTCAGCTTGATATCGTGTACACAAACAGGTTGCGTACATAATATCGGGTCGGCTAGATGTAAGATACAAGAGAGAGCCGATCATCCCACGGTACAGCGTCACATTAACAGGTATTCCATTTGAATCCTTGTTTAGTGTCAGCGGTGGTGCCATAAGGGTTTTCATAGCTGAACTCTGAGTTAAATCGAATTTCTTCAGCATATCTTTAACATACTTTCCCTGATTAATGAATGTTCCTTTTTCATTTTGCTTTATCTGAAGACCAAGGAAATATGTTAGCTCACCCATCATACTCATTTTATATTCTTCTTTCATTCTATCAGCGAAACGAGTACACAGGTCAGGGTTAATAGAACCAAATATAATGTCATCAACATATATCTGAACAAGAATGATATGACCTTTTACTATTCTGAAAAATAGAGTTTTGTCGATTTTACCTCGCTCAAATTTTTCAATATGGAGATAAGTAGAGAGAGTGTCATACCATGCACGAGGAGCTTGCATTAAGCCATAAAGTGCCTTATCCAGTTTATAAACATAACCTGGACGCTTAGGATCTGAGAATCCTGGAGGTTGTTCCACATAGAATTCTTCATTCAGCTTTCCATTTAGAAACGCTGACTTAACATCCATCTGATATACTTTGAAGTCTTTGTGCACATTAAATGCTAAGAATAGACGAATAGATTCTAGTCTTGCTACTGGAGCAAATGTTTCGTCGTAGTCTATGCCTTCCTCTTGTCTGTATCCCTGAGCAACAAGACGAGCCTTGTTGCGGATTACAGTTCCATGTTCGTCCAACTTGTTTCGATAGACCCATTTAGTGCCTATCACTGTTTTGTCAGTTGGTCTTCGAACAAGTTTCCAAACTTTGTTTCTTTCGAATTCAGTCAGCTCTTCTTACATGGCGCTGACCCAGTTTGGATCTTTGAGGGCATCGTCTATTTTCTTTGGTTCAATCAGAGAAATAAACAAATATTACCTGCACATCGTCGAGTCTGAATACCAGCATTTGGATCACCAAGAATTTGATCAATTGGGTGATTTACAGTCCATCGCTGAGCCGGAGCGTGAGATGCGGACTCAAGCTGAACTGGAGGAGCTGAAGATAAAGCTTCAGCAACTTCTGGAAAACCAGCCAAGGGAGGAGTAGGTGCAGATGTCATTTCATTCACTGATTGCTGAGAAGTAGATGGAATGTCTGAGACATTTGGTTCAGAAGCAGGTATAGTGTTTAAAGGAACCGCTGAGACCCATGATGTTTCAGCTTCACTATTCTGCATGTTTGGGATGATAGTAGGACTGTTGGTTCTCGTATTTGATTAACAAAGATTATCTTATCTATTAGTTCAAATAAGATGTGTTGTGGAAGCGTATTTGAAGAACTAACAGATATGTTTGATAGATTTGAACACACAATATAAAGAAACAGTGATCAGAATATGATATCTCAAATTTACTGAGTTTCAATATATAGCAAGAACAGATTTAAGAACAGTGAGCATGCAAAGCTTTAAACGGATATGACTCTAAATGTGCATAAGCTATGTGTTCCTGTGTGTTGATTGTTCTGTTAACTGCTAGGAAGAACTAAACATTAGTCTTCCTTTTATACTACTTTTAAGGGGACCATAAAGTATAAGCTACTGTTGATCGGACGGCATGAATAGTTGTACGTATTGTATTGCATTAAATGCCGCAGACGTCTATGTTGTACTAAGCCCTATTGAGCCCACTCAGAGTTTGACACATGTTGAAGTCGGACCATGCCTTGTACAAGTTGATGAACGGACCCTGGAGCAGTAGTAAGATATTTCTTCAACAGTGCCAAGATATTATAAATATCTTCCAAGTCTTCAGTCTGAACCGCAGAGCCTCTGTCAAGGGTGACAGAGGTTTTGCGTCTCGGTCCTTGGTGAGCATTCTTCTGTAGATCCTTCTTTGGTCCTTTGTGAGTAGTCTTCACTGGGTTCCTTGTCTTCTGATGTTGTTCGCAGGGGCTCTGTTAATGGTAACAGAGGTTCTGCGGTCTTGGTCTTCTGAAATAGTCCTTCTGTAGTTTCTTCGGTCTTTGATCACTCTTGATCAAACTTCCTTTGATTCTTCTGAGATGCTCGGCAGAGCTTCTGTTGCACTTCAGCAGAGCTTCTGTGGAAGTTCTTCTTTACTTAGCCATTTTTCAATACTTCTAATATTTCAGATTATTGGAGCTAACAATCTCCCCCTAAGTATTGAAAAATAAAAGGTTGAATTTATGCATTTTAACCTAAGTAATAAAAAGAGGTTAAACAATACCTCAGAAGATTTATTTCTTTCATTTGGAATTTATGCCAGAGACATTTATACTTGAGTACATTAAATGAACAGAAATAAACGTTGACAGAGGTTCTTTGAAGAGACTCAGATTCTTGCATTTGGGAAGTCGTCGAACTTTCTGTTGTCTTTTCCTACTTCCTTGAGTTCTTCATAGAATTTGAAGCATAGATTTCTTATGCCTAGTGCAGCATCAATCTCTTTGATAATTATTAAAGCAGATTCTTCGTCCATAAGCTCTGTTGCTTTGTTCTATTCTAGTATTTTTCTGAACATGTTCAGAGTACAGTTTGTGTACTTCTGACAGTCCATTATCACAAAAAGTTTAAGTTGATCTGCAGGATTCTTGTAAACTAACCCGTACCTTGGAGTTTTGATAATCGAATTGGGTATGGCATTGGGTGGGCAGAAATCCTCTGGAGGTCTGATACTTAAGGTAGTCACGCCTAGATCGATGGCTAGTTGAAAGTCGAGCATGCTGTAGATTAGAAGCTTTTCACGCATAGCCTTTCTGAGAACTCGATAAGACCTTTGGTGGCAGTCGTCATTGAAGTTGTCTTTCGTCCATTGCAGAAGGTCAGGTAAGTCATAGGGATTGAGGTTTCGGATATCAGCATCAGAGAATTGATTCTCTGATCTGTCAGACCTTTTGACTTTCCAGATTGTATACATCGTATGAGGATAGGTTCTCATTTTAGAGTATTTACAATAGATTACCTTCCTTATTTTGTGAATGGAGTAAACTTGGTTGACCGATTTTGACTTTGTAGAGGTGAAGATGGCATCGAATTCCTTTCTGAGCTATTGATCTCAGACATGAGCTGGCAGATCGCTCTGGAAGTGCTGTCTGTAGAGATAACTGTAAACTTGCTCTTTCATTTGTTCAATGGTTGGAGTAGTTCTTGGAATTGGTCTCCTTAGCTCATCCATCTGTCGAGTGATGTCTGCTACTTTACTTTCTGTTACTTTAGCTGTGGGATCCAGGGTTGGGTTTTCTGACAGAGGTTTCAAGTTGAATGCCCAGTCTTCCTCTTCGGGTTTAGGAGTGACGAAGGCATTAAAGGCACCTTTCATCAACTTCTTTGTAGCAACTGGCATCTTCTTCTTTGGCTCTTCTTCTGTCATTTTTTTTCTTGCCTTTATCTTTTGGTTTTGAGATTTCAGAGGTTGGGTTTTGGATTTGTGTGGGTGGAACCTCTGTAGATTTACCAGTGAGAGCTTCTTTGGGTTTTGGGGTTGGATTCTCTGATGTTTTGGTTCTTGCCTCTGAAGGTTTTGATACTTCGGGTTGTGAGGATTCTGTTGGTGAGGACTCTTCGGGTCTTGGAGGTGGGATGTCAAAACGCTTTGCTGATTGAAAAGCAGATACAAATTCCATTCTGCGAAGAATGTACTCTGCAGTGCGTTTTGGTCTTTGGGGTTTTCGAGCTATGGATTTTACTCCAGTTTTGCGCGGGATTATTGGTTGTGAGGTTGGTGTTGATTCTTTGGGTGAGAGAGGGGTTTGTTTTGAGGATGAGGATGCAAAAGTGATTACCTGAGGTTCTGTGGTTGGTGCATCCTCTCCAACGATATTTTGGCTATTCTTCTGAGTTCCTTGTTGTGGGGTTTCCTTCGGAGTTTCTGTAGTAGAGGGTTCTGCGGTTTTTTCTGTTGTTTTTGCAGCAACATCCTCTGTTGTTTCCTTTGTTCTCTCCCCCTCAGGATGACCAGATGCACCATCATCAGGATCATCCTGCCTTCTTTTAGCAACAGCTTCTGTTCTGCAGGTGTCTTGTGCTGCTTGCCTTGTTGCTTGTTTCTTCATTGTTTCAAAGTAGATTGCGATCGAAGTCTGTAAGGCTTTAGTCGCACTTTTCTCGAATTCTGCAGCGGTTGTTTTGGCAATGTTAGTGGCAGAGGTGATGGCAACAGCAACAGAAGTTTCTGTAGTTGACTTCATTTCTGCAAGGGCTGCTTTAACCTCTGTGGATAAGTTATCCACTTTGGTATTTAATCCTGTAAGCGCGTCTGAAGTCGAATCTGTAAAAGTCTTGAATGAGCTTTGCAACTTATTCAATGTTTGAGTTACAGAGGGTACAAAGACTTGGAACTCATCCTTCGTAACATGTTCCTCTTGGGTAACCTCTGGAGGAACAACCCCTTCTCCAGAGTGAGTCCCTGTTCCGGGGACACCTTCTTTCATTCCTGTTTGAACGTTGAGAATGGAAGGTTTTCTATCTGATCTTTGAGAAGAAACAAGAGTTTCAATCTCTACAGAAGTTCTGCGAAGAACAGTGTCCAAATCCACTCCAGAGGTGGGTATCGGAATGTTCTTCTGTTGACTCGGAGACTTGTCTAGAGTCTCTTCGTCTTTGTGCTCACTACTTCTCTCTAAAAGAAGTTTTGGCCCTATATTGTGCGTGGCAGAGGAAACGAATTCCTCTATAAGGTGTTCTAGTGTGATCTGGGGCGATGGATCACGAACTATAGGTGAGTCTCTTTGAGGAGACTCCCTAGGAATGGATTCCATTGTTTCTGTGGGCGCAGAAGTCGAAAGAGTGACCTCTGGCTGTTTGGTTTGGGTATGGATCGAGTTGTGCGACTCTTTTTCAATAACTCCTTCTGCAGCTAGACCTGCGGAGTTAGATGTGTGGGTTGCACTGGGAGGGGGTGAGGGATGTGTGCCTTCTACAACTTCGGCATCTTTTTCTTTTTCTTTTTCTTTTTCTTTTCCTCCAGAAGTTTCTACTCTATCCTCTAACCTTGTTTCTATATTCTCACCTATTTGGACCTCTTCTTCTGCAATCCCTTGTCTTGACAGAAGTGTTTCACGAACCTCTGTGAAGATTGGGGTTTGCAGAGGTGGAGGTTGATCGTTTTCGATTCCCTCCGTAATTGATTGCAGAGGAGAAGATGGTTTCTTCTTCTTTGATTTCCTCTTCTTGGGTTTTGGTGCCTCCTCCTCTATAGATTTTGACTTCCTCTTCCTTTTGGGAGACGGAGGGGCAGAGGGATGTTCAGTGGGTGGAGAAGATGGTTCTGCAGGGGTTTGTTGGATAGCAGAAGCAGAGGCAAGTGGTTCCTCTGTAGGGGTCTTGGTTTTCTTTCCCTTTTTCTTCTTCTTCTTTTCAGATCCCTCAGAAGACTTCCTCTTTGAAGGATAGAGGTCTTTCCTTATATTCAAGAAGTTCTTGTGGTTGGCCTTGTGTTAACCAACTTTATCTTCCATTCTTCCTCGGTAAGCCTCTCTAAAACACTACCTCCTAAGGGCACTCCTATACGCGGGGGTGTTACAGGACTGGGTTCAGGAGTCCTGTAAGCGCGTGTGTACTCACTAACTAGTTCTATGTCACTAGCATAACCTAACATTACCTTTGAGAGTGGCCTGCTGTGAGGGTAGCCGTCCTCATGTTCTGTAGGGGTGTTCTTGGACATAGGAAAGTGCTTAGGTTTGGGACCGTCCATTGGCCATTTTTGGATAAGGAGGAGGGGCTCGAAAAGTACACTGAAGATTCGCTGGAACTGCAGAGGGGGCAACCAGTTGGGATAAGATATTTTGGCTTTCTGGGAGGCGAGTTTGCGATCGATGGTGTTGATGATCTCTTGCATCATTATGGTGGCATAATCTAGGGGTAGATCGTAGTACACACCATACATGATTGAAAGAATTTGAGGTGAGCTTTGATCGATGCTCCCGATTTTGCCCGTGAGGCAACGATTTAGGATGGAGAATAAGGTATTCCACAGAGGGGGTAGTCTAGCCCTGCGGAAATCGTTCCTCTTTTTTAACTGTTGGTTGTACCCTAACATGTGTAGAAAGTCGATAAGTTCTTCGTTTGTTGGTTGGGGGGCATACTTTTTGATTCCCATGAGACCTCTTGTTGGAAGGCCAAATTCTAATGAGAACATGGTGCGGTTGAACATCAGTTCAAGGCTCTTACTTTGGTCAGGCTTAGAAATATAGCCTCTTATCAAATCGGTGTCAGCGTCATAATGGCAAGATTGCCAAAACTGATGTAGATAACGTACGGGTATTTGTTCAACGGTTTTGCTAAGAAGAGGGTAAAGAAAGTGGTTCTCAAGGATGTTTAGCAGGATTGTATGTTCTTTGACAAAAGCCGTAGGAGAAGGAACAAGATAACGGTTGTTCGATTTAATGGGAAGGGTTTGCTCGAAATGGTCATTTGAGAAAAATTGTTGCAGGTGGGTAGTGGGTACAAAGGATACCTCGTCGCCAGAGTCATGTCTGTCGGCATCGGTGGCGATGTGTGGGTTGTGGGAGTGCTCAGAATGCACTGGTGAGGGTGGCGGAGAGTTTGTTGGTGAAACGTGAGTAGCTTTGGAACTGGAAGCCATTTGTAGGTTTGAAAGTTCTAGGTTTTCAGAAAGAAATAAGCAAGTTCGCCGGAGAAGATGCGAGAATAGTAATGTTTTGAAAGTGATTTTAACTTGGGTTTTATACTGTGGTAACGGATAGAATTTGGAACGGTGAAAATGTGAGAAAGTTAATAAAATTTGAGGTCCGCACTCGAGTTCATTAGGCGTGGTGCAAGTTTCCAGGACGACGTGATATGTACGTCAATGAAAACTCGACACGTCATCAGTGTTAGTGACGACGAGACGTCGTGGGCGGCCACATTAAATGAAAAGCGCGTGGGTTTAAATTTTCACCATAGAAAAGTTACCGTTATAGATACAGAAATTCCCAAGTGGAAATCTTTACAGAGGTTCTGTGGGTACAGAAGCTCTGTGATTTTGGAAAACTTTTATCTCTGTAGATTGTATCTTTAATGAAAATCGTTTGAAAAACACGGAGAGGATCAATAAATCTTTAGTAGAGAGAAATTATCCTACAGAAGTTTTTGGACCTCTGCCAGAACCAGCAGAGGCTCTGTGACAGGAAATTTCTAATAACTAATAATTTATAAACATTTTTAATCATCCAAGTTTTTGATCAGATTTAACAATGTATTTAGGACCTATTTGAAAGTTAGTGTCCTAGAAAATTGTAAATCTCAACGATTTTGTGCAGCAGAAGTCATTTGAATGATTTGAGTGATCTACAGAGGTTCTTTGGTTAAAAGAACTCTGCGGCTTATGACTTCTGTAGCATTGTGTGAGTACGAGATACCAACCTATTTTTCTTCTTGATTGGCGAATGTGATCTCTTATGTCGCATTCTTAGCTCCCCCTTGACTTATGAATCTCTGTAGATTTAGCAAGGTCTCCTTTTTCGCTCCCCCTTGATCTAACAACCTCTGTAGATCAAGTATCTTCTTCTGCTCCCTCTTGACCTATGCTTGGTTCAGAATAAGATAAGTTGAGCATAAACCATAGGTCAAGTCCATCAGAGGTTCTGTGAAGGTCGTCAGAGGTTCTGAGCAGACCTTACAGAAGCTCTGTGATTTCAAGAACTATTGAAGATTTAAGAATTTACAAAAAAAATAATAGAAATAAATAAAAATATTTACAAAGTTTACAGAATATCTAGGTTATACTTACAGAGGTTTTGGGTACCCATATTCGTATGGGTCCTTTTGTATGAAACGCCTTTATGCACTTGTCATACACACCAGAAATGAAAGGCTTTTTTGTCATTTTGAACATTTTGAACAGGAATAGAGCCTTTCACTATCCAAACCTTTTTTATCTTTTTAAAAGCTTGATTAACTAATTTGTCCAACCTATGAACATGAAAAAATTTCGATGTTGAGGTCTGAATTTTTGAAAACATATTTGGCTTAAAGGATCATTTTAACAAATTAGTCCTTGAATTTGAAGTTGTTTTAAGTGAATGATTTGAGTTTGCAAAATCAACTTCCTTGATCCTTTTAGCAAAAATATTCTTTTTCCTTAAATTTACCTCAAGCATCTTTTGGAGATTAAATTTGCATCTCTTCTCCAACATGATCTCAGTTGATAAATTAGAGAGTCTTTTTGTTAGTCTGGATATTTCTGTTTTAAAAATCCTTCTCTCTCTTTCAAAGTCATCTTTTTGACTTAAATCTTGAAATCTTTGAACCTTCAACTGTTCATATTCTTTTTCTTTCAAAATCAGATTCTTTCCTTTCTTTTTCAAGGATTTTTTGTAATTCTGAGATTTTACAAGTAAGCTCCATAGACTTTGTTTCAAGAACAGTTTTTTTCTCTTCATAATTTCCCTTTTCATTGACCACAATCTTTTCAAAACTGGAAATCAGTTTAGAGAAATGTAAGCATTTTAGTTTAAGTCTTTTCTTTTCTTCATCTGACATAGATAAGTTCTTTTTTAGTTCAAGATTTTTACAGTTTAAGATTTTAACAGATTCTTCAAGTTTAGCAATTTTATCAGAAATAATAAAAATGCTTTTGTTCTTTTCATCTAGTTCTTTTTCAAGAGAAGGAATTATTTTGCGAAAATTTGTGCTGAGTTTTGAATAAAAAATTGAATCAGCATCACCACAAAATTTTACTCTAGACATTTTAAATGAGGTTTTTAACGAAAGAAACAGTTTCTATGATGTTACCAGATCAAATAAATCGAAAATGGCAATAAAACAGAATCTGTTTGAAGGAGTGAAGAACAGGTTAAAAACAGACAGTTTCTATCACAAATCTTGTAAAAACGAGGATCACTTGATATTTAAAAATCAAGCTTTGCTCTGATACCAATTGTTGGTTCCCGTATTTGATTAACAAAGATTATCTTATCTATTAGTTCAAATAAGATGTGTTAAGGAAGCGTATTTGAAGAACTAACAGATATGTTTGATAGATTTGAACACACAATATAAAGAAACAGTGATCAGAATATGATATCTCAAAGTTTACTGAGTTTCAATATATAGCAAGAACAGATTTAAGAACAGTGAGCATGCAAAGCTTTAAACGGATATGACTCTAAATGTGCATAAGCTATGTGTTCCTGTGTGTTGATTGTTCTGTTAACTGTTAGGAAGAACTAAACATTAGTCTTCCTTTTATACTACTTTTAAGGGGACCATAAAGTATAAGCTACTGTTGATCGGACGACATGAATAGTTGTACGTATTGTATTGCATTAAATGCCGCAGACGTCTATGTTGTACTAAGACCTATTGAGTCCACTCAGAGTTTGACACATGTTGAAGTTGGACCATGCCTTGTACAAGTTGATGAACGGACCCTGGAATAGTAGTAAGATATTTCTTCAACAGTGGCAATATATTATAAATATCTTCCAAGTCTTCAGTCTGAACCGCAGAGCCTCTGTCAAGGGTGATAGAGGTTTTGCGTCTCGGTCCTTGGTGAGCATTCTTCTGTAGATCCTTCTTTGGTCCTTTGTGAGTAGTCTTCACTGGGTTCCTTGTCTACTGATGTTGTTCGCAGAGGCTCTGTTAATGGTAACAGAGGTTCTGCGGTCTTGGTCTTCTGAAACGTCCTTCTGTAGTTTCTTCGGTCTTTGATCACTCTTGATCAAACTTCTTTTGATTCTTCTGAGATGCTCGGCAGAGCTTCTGTTTCACTTCAGCAGAGCTTCTGTGGAAGTTCTTCTTTACTTAGCCATTTTTCAATACTTCTAATATTTCAGATTATTGGAGCTAACAAGGACTATCATCTTCAACTGTATGAGTATGAGGAGTGGGAATATCTTCTAAATCACCAAGATGAGAAAACATCCATTGATTCCGTTCTTCAGTATCTGCAGACGGTTTAGAGTTCGCTGAACGGGATTCGTCAAACGTGACGTGAATTGTTTCTTCTACAGTTTGTCTTCTTCGATTGAAGACTCTGAAGGCTTTGGAGATTGAAGAATATCCAAGAAAGATTCCATCATCAGCCTTAGGATCAAACTTTTCAAGGGCATCTCTGTTGTTCAGTATGAAACACTGACATCCAAAGATGTGAAGAAAGCTAATTGAAGGCTTTCTCCCATGAAAAAGTTCATAGGCTGTTTTATGGAATCTTTTGACTATCAGCGACATGTTTTGCGTAAAACAAGCAGTGTTGACGGCTTCTGCCCAAAACTGAGTAGGCAGGTGAGAATCGCTGAGCATTGAACGTGCAGCTTCAATAATTGTTCTATTTCTTCTTTCAGCGACTCCGTTTTATTGCGTTGTTCTCACTGAAGAAAAGTTGTGAGAAATACCCTTACTCTCAAAGAAGGAATCAAGAGAACTGTTTTTGAATTCAGTCCCATGATCACTCCTTATTGAGCGAACGGTCAAATTGTTCAGGGTTTCCATCTACCGAACAAAGGTGATGAGTTCTTCAGGGGTGTCACTCTTAGAACGCAGAAACATAACCCATGTATAGCGAGAGAATTCATCAACTATGACCAGCGTATATTTCTTTCCAGTGATGGATTGTTTGTTAACAGGGCCAAACAAATCCATATGGAGAAGTTGTAGAGGAGATGATACTGAGGAGACTTGCTTTGACTTAAAGCTTGTTTTGGTCTGCTTGCCTTTCTCACACGCTGAACATAAGGATTCTTTGGCGTATGCGTGCTGAGGTAGACCAGTGACTAACTCTTTTGAAGAAAGTGTATTCAGTGTCTTGAAGTTTAGATGAGAGAGCCTCTTATGCCATAGCCAGTTGACATCAGATGAGGCTTTTGAGAAGAAACAGGAGTTCTCAGTGGTTGTTGAGTCTATGTTCATTACATAAACATTTTCCAAACGATAACTGCTGAGAGCTATATTCTCCTTTTTGTCAGCGACAAAGCAGGATTCCTTAGTAAAGATTACTTTGTTATCCTTGTCACAAAGCTGACTGATGCTTAGAAGATTATGCTTCAGCCCTTCAACATATGCGACTCTTCTGAAGGTTGTTGTACCATTAAATAGTACACCAAACCCTCGGGTATGTCCTTTTCCATTTCCACCGAAAGTCACAGAGGGACCCTTCTCTTCCTTGTATTCAGCGAGCAGGCTTTTCTTTCCAGTCATGTGTCTAGAGCATCCGCTATCGAGATACCAGATACCCTTCTTAACCTGCATTACAAAGGAAGATTAGTTTTCTTGGGTACCCACTTAACCATGTGTACACGTTTGTCAGTGGAAGTAGTTGGAATGGAAGGTTCAGCAGTCTTCGCAGCATTTGAAGATTCAGCTGTGTCAGTCTTCACTTTGGTTAATTTCTTAACCTCAGTGGTCTTCGTTGCCTTGGGGGCAATGATCTTCACCTTAGCTATCTTTTCAGCTTGGGTGGCTGTGGGTCACTTACTAGCAATATGATTTGTAAGTCAACAGTGATAACATTTCCTATAACTAAAAATAGTTGTAGGACATTTGAATGCTGAGCTTTAGATTTTGAATTAGAAGGACCAGCATCAAGTACACCTTTGGTATTGGAAATAGGAGGAACTATCAGTTCTCCAGATTTCTTACCAGTAACATCCACTTTGATTCTCGGAGTAGATCGCTGAATATATCCACGCTGAACATATCCAGTGTTCTTGTTCTCTGAACCAGATGGATGAATCGCTGAGGCTGTAGAAGCATTCAGCTTAGGTATACAGATACACTTCTGAGGATTTTGGTTAAAAGCAATTCCTTTACCTTTATCTTTAAAGACAGAGGTAGGTTTTGGATAAACCATTTTCTCTTTACCTTTTGAAGAGGTAGAAATTTCCTCAGGGATAGGCGGTTTACAAGAGGAACACTGAGAGGATGAAGTATCAGCGACTGAGGATACGAAAGTTCCAAATAAGAGCATGGAACGATCAGTGGTTGGTTCTAGATTTTCAGCTTTGTAACCAAGACCACGTTTATCACTCAGGAGAATCTGAGACTTAATTATCTCAGTGATCTTTGTTGAGGAATTATACCATCCATCAACATATTGTTTTTCAGCTTTTAATGCAGCGATAGCTTCTTCACGCTCGATTTTGACTAGCTGATTTAGGTGAACTTGTTCTTTAAAATCTTCTTCAATTTTAGAAAGATTTTCTATTTGAAGGTGACAGTTTTTAAGCTGTTCAACGAGATCAAGGTTTTGATTTTCAATCACAGTTTTGCCATTCATGTCTTCATATAAACTTCTAGTCAAGAGTTCGATCTTTCGAAGACTATCAGCTTCATCAATATTTGCAATATTGGTAAAGAAGGAAGGTGATACCTGAGTTGCAGAGGTTGAAGTAGAGGGAATGTAAGAATTGTCTTCCTCATCTTCAAGTTTGGCTATAAGACAAAGATTGGCTTCATCATCTTCAGAGTCAGATGTTTCTTCCTCGTCAGAGTCAGCCCAATCATAGTCAGCCATCAGGCATTTGCCTTTCTTCTTAAATGTTTTCAGCTTGGCGTATTTGTCATCTCTATTCCTGGGAAAAAAGGATTTCTTGGGAAACGCTGAGTTTCTCGAAACTTTCTTTGACCTGCACTCGTTAGCGAAATGTCCTATCTTTTCACAGTTAAAACAAGTAGCAGTAGCCTTATCAACAAGAGCTGATGATCTTGGCTTGTCAGTAATGGAAAGAGGTTTATTCTTTCTGAACATTTTCTTTTTGGCGAATCTCCTGAACTTTTTAGTTAGGAGAGCCAAAGCTTCATCATCTGAAACTTCAGATTCTGATGATCTTTCAGAGTTAGTCTCCAACTCAGTGATAGTGACCGAGGGTCGCTGAGTAGAAGGTTCCTCTGAGATTAAAGCAACAGGGGTGCTTTTGGAATCTTTTACAAGATTCTTCTTAAGATGACTCGATTTCTCATGATTCAGCATCGTGCCATATAAGGTAGAAAGGGTCATTGATTTTAGATCCTTTGACAACTTGAGACACATAGAATAACTGTCCCAGCTTTCAGGTAAACATTCTAAGAACTTTGTCAGCACTTCAAAGTTAGAATATTCCTTACCAACAGTTTTCAGATCTATTATTAAACAATTAAAACGTTGGTGTACTTCAGAGAGAGTTTCATTCTTACCACAAATGAAGCTTTCGTACTGTCTTACCAGGTTGATCTTTCGAGAGTCCTGGACTTCAGAAGTACCTTCATACTGAATACAGATTGTGTCCCACATAGCTTTTGAGGTTTTCAGGTTCATGACGGAATGGTAGACTTCGTCAGGAAGAGCCATGGATAGTATGGATATGGCTTTAGTGTCGATGGCCACTTTCTTCTTATCTTCATCAGTCCACATATGAACTTCCTTAGGAATCAGCCTTTCTGGAATATCAGGTCTATTCTCAGCGGCTGGAACTGCAGCATCAATTTTTACAGGAATATATGGGCCGTTTTCAAGATAATAAGGCATAGTAGGGTCTACACCTTCTAAGAAGAGAATCATCCTATTTTTCCATAGATTAAAATTATCTCTGGAGAATCTAGGGGGTTTTGCAAGAGAACCGTTGTCAATATAGTTTGTGTTTGTGTTGGTAGCCATTTTAGGAAATAGCAAGGAAGAGAAATCTTAGTATAGATCAGATATTGTTTATGAGATTAAACAAATCTGCTCTGATACCACTTGTTGGTCCCGAAGGGCTATACAAGTTTGTAGAAGGGGGGGGGGGGGGGGTGAATACAAACACCCAGATTTTACTTTTCTAAATTGTTTATTGATAAATCATTAACAATTTACAGCTTGTTGCGGAACAAGATTAAGGATAAACCTAAATCTAAACAAGTTGGAACACTAAGTTTCTTGCACTAAGAAAGATAAGTAAATTACTAATAATAACCTATCTCAAGAAAGACAACTTGACCAGAGTTAACAAGTTACTTCAAAATGAAGTGAGGTCTTCTTCTTATATACTGCATGCATTTAATGCATGGCAGTTTATACTTTACACGTGGCAGCAACTGATTGGTTGTAGGATCTGACTTGAGTAGACAACCTTAGTAGCCGCATGTATGAACAGTGTAGTAACAGAGTAGTTGTACGATTTCTGACAATAAGGAGGTTATTTTCTGACTTATCGTACGAAGTCGTGGAAGGGTGGTTAAGACAAAAGTACTTTGTACGGAGGACTTCATGATCAGCTTTCGTTGATTCATAGCTGTATCATTCTAAATCAGTGAATGACAAAGTTCAATGATAGCTAAAGTCTTGTACTTGATACTTCACGTTGAGTGGACAAATCTGAGTCTTCGCTGATCCGCATCAGTTCATTAGGAGACTTGTCGCTGGTTCTTGAGCTTGATCTTCGACTTCAGCGTAGAACCTATGTTAACGTGAAACTTGTCTTCAGGGATCATAAGTAAACAACTAGCTTTAGTTCCTATCAGCGGTACTGTAAGGTCTTAGTACTTATCAGCGATAGTGAAACTCTGATACATATTGTTTACTTACAATTTTCACTAAGTAGAATAGAGAGGGTCATTATCAAATCACAGAGGGTTTGGATCAACAGTTTCCTCTAACGTTCTATGAAGAGTTCGATGAGCCAGAGCCGACGATTTCCTCAACGGTCATCTACGGCCAGAGAGTATAAGGTTTGGGTTAATTCGTGTTCTTCTTTCTCACATCTCACCTAATTGGTTCTGAAATTTTGATAATTGAATAAGTGATAAACTGATTACTGAAAATTTATGCATTGTGCTCTGATTGAAGCATTTGTGCGAATGTATTGTGAGGCTGCCACCATAAGAGCGTGCGTGAAGGTGAAGCCATGAATCTGTGATTTTGTGAGCATTTATTTGACTGTACTCAGTACTCAACCATGAATCTGTGCTTTTATGATGTGAACAGTAAATTCAACAACCAACAAGTAGTCAAGTAAGCTTATGTAGTTATGTGTTAATGGCATATTAGTTATTTCAATTTTTAAACTTTCAAATTTCAATTTGACAAATTGTGATTTGTGAACAGACAAACAATCTCACAAACAGTGAATAATGACAAATTGACTAGTAATTCTTTTTGTTGAGATTCTAAATTCCTTTTTTTTAGTTTTATTGTCTAAATTGAATTAACAGATTCATTTTATTGATATTTGAGAAATGGTCAAGTGGAGTTGAATTCTTTGGACTCGGACACTCGTATTCCATCATTCATATTCCAATTCTGGTGCTTTTGTTCCCTTTTACTTTGAATTGTTATTTGTTCAAGTAATCTAGTTCAATACAGTGTATAGATCATGTGGCCTAAAAAGTACAAGTACTTGTCTGGAATTGAGAAAAGAAAGAAAAGAAAGTTAGACGAGCAATTGAAACAATTACAAAAAGGAGCTATGGATAAATTTGTTAAGAATGTAGGTTCCTCTAACGAAAAGTTAGACGAATATGATGTCGAGCACCAAAATGTGAGTGGGCGTGATGGACACACCGATAATACAAGTGAACATGATGTTGAGCACCAAAATGTAGATGGAGAATCAACTCCATTTTTTGATATTTATGATCCTAGAAATTGGGATGATCTTGTTGCTAAATCATGAGATATTATAGTTGAAAAAGGGCCTATAAGAGAATTGAATATCGTGTTTCCTCTAGATAACACGTCTAGACATTTTTCATATGCTTATTATGATAAAAAGTTGAGCAATGGTGAAACTAGGGATCGAAAATGGCTAGTTTATTCAAAACATGTGGATAAAGTATATTGTTTTTGTTGTAAGTTCTTCAAATCTAAGAATTATAGAAATTCAATAGCTAACGAAGGATATAGAGATTGGAAGCATCTTGGTGAGAGACTTAGAGAGCATGAGAATAGTAGTGAGCATATAACTAACATGTTATCTTGGAATGAACTAAGAGTAGGACAAAATACAAACCAAACCATTGATAAGGAGGATGTTGATGTAAATGATCTTTATTCTGAATTAAAGGTGTTGTAGGTGACTTTGCCATCTAAATCAATGTCCGCAATTGAAATTCTTGATTTTGTGCAAGTTGCAGATTGTTATCCTAACGTTTCGGTTGCTTATCGAATCATGTTGACAGTGCATGTGACCGTAGCATCCGCCGAAATGAGTTTTTCAAAGCTGAAGTTATTGAAGACGTACTTGAGGTCATCCATGTCATAAGAAAGGTTGAATGGTTTGGCAATATTATGCATTGAAAAAGACATGCTAGATAGTATTGATTTAGATGCTATTATTGATGAGTCTTCTGTGCGTCCTTCAGCAATTTTTCTTGGACAACGACAGGAAATTTGTTCAGGTCTTGGTCTTTGAAAGAATGCTGAGCAAGCTGTAGGGCATACTCTCTGTCTTTTTCTTCAGTTTTTTTTCTTTCTGCGAAGATTTTCTCAGCTTTGAGAGATTCAACGACTTCATCTTTTGAGAGAATGTTGAGATGAGTAGGTAGACGTCGCTGGTCCTCAAACTGTTTGATCATAGCAGCTCTCTTTTTCAGGTCATCTTCACTTAGCTTGTGAGGCACTAAGGAAGGTCTATTGTTGTGAGAGAGCAACTCTTCTTCTTTGATAAACCCAGAATCTAGCAATGAAATGTAGAGAGAGAATCTAGAGAGCACTAGTCATCCATATATTGATCTTTGAAAGAGTAAATGACAAATGCTACAAGTGTTACAAGTGTTACAAGTGTTCTAGATTGTTGTTGATTGTTATCTAACTATGTACTATACATGCCTATTTATACCCATAACATACAAGGTATAAAGGCATTATGAACTAATACAGTACATTGACTTTACAGGAAATCTTGAATACAATAATGCTCTAACAATCTCCCCCTTTGGATTCAAGATTTAAAAAATAGGACATCAGTCTTCAGCTCTTTGTAAAGTCAATCTTCTCCAACAGACACTTTATCAAACCATCTTCAAGTCTTGTATATGAAAAACAGATCTTTGCAGCTTTATCAGTCTTTGAAAAACAATAACTTCTCATATCCATCTTGATGCAAGAACCTTAGTTCTCATATTAACTTTAAGGATCCGAAACCATCAATTTGGATGTAGATAGATCAGGAGCCAACAATTCGGATGTAAGAAGGATGCGAAACCATAAGGATTCGGATGCAAGAGGATGCGAAACAATATGGATTCGGATGCAAGAGGGTGCGAAACCATCCGTTTCGTATCAAGTTGAGTGCGAAACCATCCGTTTCGTATCAAGTTGGGTGCGAAACCATGGGATTCGAATCATGTAGAGTGCGAAATCAAGGAATCCGGATCAAGGCAAGTACGAAACCAACGGAAGTCGAATCAAGTTGGGTCCGAAACCATGGAAGTCGTATCAATAAGGATACGAAACCATGAGGATTCGTACCAAGGCAAGTGCGAAACCATACTAATTTGAATCAGAAGGATAGAAGGATGCGAAATCATCTATATTGTTGAACTTTTAGGTGTAAGCACATTCTGAAACGCTCAGAACTAAGATAACCAAATTCAGCAACATTTCTGACTTCACAAGATTCGAAACCAATATTTCTTGTATTTTGAATGATTTCTTGAACTTAGTATCTTCATCTCTTTGCTTCGACATGAAATTGAATTAAACATTTCTCCCCCTTTTTCGATGATAGTGAGCATCATGATCATCGAAAACCTTTTTCAATTTCAGTCGCATCTCTGAGTATTACTAACAATCTCCTCCTTAATGAATAACCTTACTCCCCCTCAAAAAAGGAATTCTGGAGCAATTTGTTTTCTCCCCCTGAAAGTATGCATATATTTCATTAAAGAGTTATTCATTTCAAATACAGTGCATTAATGAAAACATTTATACAAGGAATATAAAATTCATTGAACTACATTTTATAACTACTAACATTTGATCATTTGAAAGCTTTACAAAAGAAATCCAACTTAATGAAATTTAACAGATTTTTCAAATAAAATGAAATCAAATGCATGTGTTTGGATTCAAGAACAAGACATCATTTCATATCAAGTTAAAAATGTTCAGTTTCAACCCCTTTATTAAATCTATTTCGTGTGCAAGCATGCGAAATATGATTAGCTTCAAGAATATGCAATTCTAAAACATATAAGAATACTTTGCTCTACTCACACTATTTGTCCAAAATCAGGATTTTCACAAATTTACGGGTTTTTTGTATTTTCCCCAAGTTTCAATAGTTGTGTGCTCATTGGCATCTTTTATTTTGTGCACATTGGCATCTTTTGATTTTGTGCTCATTGGCATCTTTTGATATTGTGCTCATTGGCATCTTTTGATATTGTGCTCATTGGCATCTTTTGATATTGTGCACATTGACATCTTTTAATAAAAAAGTTTAGTAAGAATAAGATACACCGTTAAACATGACTTTCTATCTGGTTCTATCGCAGGATTTGGGTTAGCAGATCACAAACCAGTTGATCTTAGGGACTAGGTGTCGAGCACCCCTTAGGACTTACTCTCCCAAACCAGAAAGGCGACAGGTACAAACTTTCAAACTAAATGATAGTGCAAAATTTTATCTCAATCACTTGGTTCTAAAACATAGTGCTTCTCCCATATTTTCGTTTCCATCCATCATTTTGACAAATAGACTTTTTGAGCATTATATTCTATATAAGTCCAGATTTCCATAATTTTGAGCATTCAGCATAATTTCATTCATGTTCTGCTGACCTTTCGATTTATTTCAAAAGTGAAAGATGAAACAAATATAACTCAGATAAAACAAAAACACTTGTAAAATCACCCTTGACACACATTTTATTCATTGAATGAAAATTGAGAATTTCATGTCATTGAATTAAATTTGTAAAGGTTCAAACTTTCAAAGCAGTAGAAGTAAAACATAATGCAATGTTACCTTTCACCACTTGTTCCTTGAAACAGAAAGACGTGACAGTTAAGGATATCACCTGAGAAGTATAAGATCTAAACTGATTTGTTTAGAAGTCTTAGTCTTTGAAGTACGGGTCCTGAACTGAATTGTTCAGAAGCCAAAGTCGTTGAAGCACGGGTTTTGAACTGATATGTTCAAAAGCCAAAAACGTTGAAGCACGGGTCCTGAACTGATGTATTCAAAAACCAAAGACGTTGAAATCCGGGTTCTAAACTGATGTGTTTAGAAACCATTAATTTTGCTCTCCCTTAATGGCACAAATACTCTTCTTAAAAAAATTCACCGCTTCTCTTTTGTTTTCAGTCATGTGTGTGGTATATATATTTCCAAATAAGCACAACACATGATGAACCTGCAAAACAGATTAAGTAGATTTTGGTACCCAACGACACTTGGGTCCTAGTGTGTTAGGTGTAGATTTCTTAAAAGGAATATTGTAAGTATCGTACGAATAAGAAGTATAATCTTTATGTACAAAATCATTTGATCCACAAAAAGAACAACAGATTTTCGTATGTGCCAACCTAATCAGAAGATTTATAGAATGAATAGGATTAGGTTTAGCAGAAGATTTACCTTTCGGCGCATTGTTCTTCTTGGCATTTGTTGTGGAAGCAGATGATTTTGGTACATCTTTCTTTGGAACTGTTGTGCCTTTGACTCTCCATTCCATCTTCACCTTCTTGAAGACTGGAACTTTTTCAGGTTTGGAAGTATTAACTTTAGGCACATTTGGTTTGTTATCTGATTTATCAAGCAGAGGATTATAGAAGAGATTTGTAGAACGAATCTGTTGGGAACTGAAGATATGCTAAGTATGGTTAGTACTGCCAGAACAACATTACTACTGCCAGATCAAGTTAGTACTGCCAGATCAATGTTAGTACTGCTTGTCAAAGTTACTACTGCTGGTACATCATTAATGCTGCTGAACAAAGTTAATACTGCTGGTATATTACTACTGCTGGAAGATTATTAGTACTGCTCATGAAGAATGAAGGTTAATACTGCTGAGTTCGTTAAGTTTGGTATGCGATACTTTTGGAGACAATGAAGGAATTGATCAAGATATGTTTAACGAAGATTTAGAAGATCAAGTTACTTTTGATAGTTATCTTGTAATTATTTTTGTATAAATAGACTTCAATAGATAGCTATTATAAGACGAGTTAATATACGTGTGAAATAGAATTTGATATCGTTTTCAGAGAGAATTAACCTCAAGGTGTAAGAACCCTATTTCTAGAGAAGTAGAAGTCGTCTTGTTGAGCCTGTTCAACAAGATTGAGGTTTGGTTGTTAATATTGTGAGTCGAAACAGTGAATACAAAATTGTGTATTTTCTGATATTCTGTTCATTGATTGTGAGAATTAAAGTTCTATTCCGCAGATTCTTTAATTCTGAATTCTAAGTGTTTATTGTCTTGTTAAGATTCGATCCTGACAAGTGGTATCAGAGCAAGTGTTTCTTAGAATTCTACAGTCATTATGGAAAATTCTTTTGAATCAAACAGTACTCTTGTATCTAAAGTTCCCATGCTCAGACCCAATGAATTTGACATGTGGAAAATTAGAATCAAGCAGTACATTCTGCTTACTGATTATTCCATCTGGGATATCATTGAGAATGGTCCATGTGCTGAAGGAAGAACTGGACCAGATGGCAAAAGACCTCCTCCAAAGACTGATGCAGAGAGAAAAGTCAGACAAACAGAGATGAAGGCCTTAAGCACCCTGCTTTTGGCTATTCCCAATGAGTATCAGCATCAATTCCATCACTGCACTGATGCTCAGATTCTATGGAATGCTTTGGAGAAAAGATTTACTGGCACCAAAAGCACAAAGAGAAATCAAAAGGCAATTCTCAAGCAGCAGTATGAAAACTTTACTTCTACCAAGAATGAGTCCATGACTCAAACGTTTGATAGATTTAATAAGCTGATTGGAGAATTATCCACTGTAAGAGTCAAGATGGAGGCTGATGATGTCAACAAGAAGTTCTTAAGATCATTGGGTGAAGAATGGACAATGTACACTGTGTCCTTCAGAAAGAATGACCAACTGGAAGATAAGGAACTTGATGATCTGTACAATGATCTTAGAGTATTTGAATCAGAGGTTGAAGCCAAAAAGAAGCCCTCTGGATATGTTCATAATGCTGCACTTCTTTCAGCATCACCTGATTCTATGGCTAACCATGAATCAGTTAGTACTACTGGTTCAGTCAATCAGGAAAAGTCCAAAGATACAGTACTAGAAGCTTTCTTTTCCAGTCATATAAATTCCTCTTTGATTAATGATGATTTAGAACAGGTTAATGCTGATGATCTTGAAGAGATGGATATAAAGTGGCAGATGGCTATGCTGTCTATGAGAGTGAAGAGATTCATTAAGAGGACAGGGAGAAACAATTTTTCCCAAAGAAGAGAGGATGGTGCTGGATTTGACAAATCCAAAGTTGAATGCTACAAGTGTCACAAGATGGGACACTTTGCCAGGGAATGCAGAGGAGGAACATCTTACAACAGCCATCAACAAACTCCGGCTGGAAGTTCCAATCAAAACAGAAGCTCCATTCAAGCTCTTGTTTCTCAACAAGGAATGGGATTTGACTGGAGTGACCAAGCAGAAGAAGCCATCCAAAATCAAGCACTTATGGCTGAAGTTTCAGATCTTCCCACTGAGGTAAAATCTAATCTCTGTACTCAAGCTTGTATAGACACTGTTAAAAGGTATAGAGATCACAATCAGGGTATGTGTGATGATCTTAAAAGGTTAGAAAAGGATAGAAGAGACTATGTGTTGATTGTTGAGAGGTTTGAAGAACATATTAGGGCCTTTCAAGCCAATGAACTTCAACACTCATATGATACTAACTACTGGAAGTGGGAAAAAGGTGGTCTGGAGTCCCAACTGAAAGAGTCTAGGGAAGAGTGTGAAAAATTAAAAGAACTTAAGAAAGTTACAGCTGATGTTGAAAAGTTTTCAAAAGCTTCTAAAGCCATGGACACAATAATAAATGCTCAAGTCCATGGTAAGATGAAAACAGGCCTAGGGTATAATGCCACTCCCCCACCCTACAACAACAACTACATCCCTCCTAGGTCAGACCTTTTAGAAACCTTGGATAGTAAGGACTTATCTGAAGGAGCCACTAGTGTAGACCCATTAGATGCAGTTGTTGTTGAAGATGGATCTGATGGGGAAGATTCTAAGAAGGATAGTGATGAGATCCCATTAGAAAATCACATCAAGACTAATGAGGAAGGTGGAAGTCCTTGGGATAGGAGTAAGGAGATGAAAAGGACTGTAAAAGGAAAGAAAGTTCATTACACACAGACCACAGTTGTAAACTCTAATACTTGTGAACAGTGTTCTTGCAGGAAATCTCAAGAGTATAAGCCCCAAAATCATGATAATAAGAGGGGAAATCAAAGGAACTGGAATAACCAGTGGGCACTAAGGCAAGGAGTTGATCTGCAAAAGATTAACAGACCAAAACCTTGCTTTATTTGTGGCAAACTGAATCATCTTGCCAAATACTGTTTCTTCAATCCTATTAACCAAAAGAGAAGTTTTCAAAGAAGTTATCAAAAACCTTCTGGCTATAGGAAGCCTACAAGAACAAATGTGGCTAAGAAACAAGCTGAACCAAAAAGCCACATGAAGAAAAAGCCTGAAAAGGAATGTGTTACAATGTGGGTTACAAAAGGCACTAAAAATAATACTGCTGCTAGCAGTGTTAGTACTGCTAACACTGTTAGTACTTCTTCAAGAGTTAGTGCTGCTAGCAGTGTTAATACTGCTAGAAATTCTTCAAAAGTTACTGCTGCTAGCAGTGTTAGTACTGCTAACACTGTTAGTACTTCTTCAAGAGTTAGTGCTGCTAGCAGTGTTAATACTGCTAGTAATTCTTCAAAAGTTAGTGCTGTTAGCAGCATTAGTGCTGCTAACACTGTTAGTACTTCCTATTCAGATAATACTGCTGCTAGCAGTGTTAACTCTGTTAATACTGCTTCTAGCAGTGTTAACTCTGTTAATACTGCTAACTCTGTTAGTACTGCTGATACTGCTGCTAGTACTGATAGTGCTGCTAACGATACTGCTGCTCCCAGTGTTAGTACTGCTAGCACTGTTAGTACTTCTGAGGTTAATACTGCTTCTAGTGCTGCTAAACCAATCATATTGACAAAGTACTCCAGTACTGCAGTACCTAAGGTTGAAAATCTCATCAAAACCAAGTGCAAGTACTTTGATGAGCAAGGGAGACCCAAGACCACTTCGGCTTGGGTTCCCAACAAAACTAACTGATTTATCTTAATGTGCAGGGCAACCAACAGCTCAAGGGGAAGAGCATTTGGCATGTTGATAGTGGTTGCTCCAGGCACATGACAGGTAACATGGCCTGCCTCAACAATTTCAAAAAGATTGATGGAGGACATGTTGCATTTGGGAATAATCCTGCTGGTGGAAAGATAAGTGGTAAGGGTGATGTTTCAAAAGGTAAGATGACCTTTGAAGATGTGTACTATGTTGAGCA
The DNA here is from genome assembly GCA_033807775.1 of Saussurea involucrata. NCBI lineage: Eukaryota > Viridiplantae > Streptophyta > Magnoliopsida > Asterales > Asteraceae > Saussurea > Saussurea involucrata. The sequence continues at coordinate 34,350,783 of CM066316.1, forward strand.
ATTGAGATACAACCTGTTAAGTGTATCACAGGTTTGTGACAAGAAGCATAGCATATTGTTTACTGATTCTGAATGTATTATCCTTGCTCCTGGATACAAAGTGGTTGATGAAAACATGATACTTCTAAGAACTCCTAGGAAGGATAATGTATATTGTTTAGATTTGGAAAGTGTGTCATCTGATTCATCCCTAAATTGTTTAGTTTCAAAAGCTTCTTTGGATGAATCATCACTTTGGCACAGAAGGATGTGTCACATGAACTTTAAAACAATGAATAAACTTGTTAAGAATAACCTTGTAAGGGGTTTGCCATCCAAAGTCTATTCATGTGATGATCATTGTGTTGCTTGTCTCAAAGGCAAACAACACAAAACTTCTCATAAGACCAAAGAGATAAACACTATCTCAAATCCTCTTCAACTGTTACATATGGATCTGTTTGGTCCTACTAATGTGATAAGTATTGGCAAGAAATCATACTGCTTAGTTATTGTTGATGATTATTCTAGATTTACTTGGGTATACTTTCTGAGAACTAAAGATGAAACAAGTGGACTGATCAAATCTTTTATTCTCAAAATTGAAAACCAATCAAATCAAAGAGTGAAAGTCATTAGATCAGATAATGGAACTGAGTTTAAAATTTTTGATCTAAACACCTTTTGTGAAGAAAAAGGAATTGAGAGACAATACAGTGCTCCTAGGACTCCACAACAAAATGGTGTTGCTGAGAGAAGGAATAGGACACTGATTGAGGCTGCTAGATCTCTGTTAGATGATTCAAAGTTACCAATTACTTTTTGGGCAGAAGCAGTTAATACTGCCTGCTATGTTCAAAACAGAGTTTTAGTTGTAAAGCCTAAAAACAAGACACCTTATGAGCTTTTCCATAAAAAGAAACCATATATTGGATTTTTCAAACCATTTGGATGTCCTTGTACTATTCTCAATACCAAATCTCACTTAAGTAAGTTTGATAGCAAAGCAGATGATGGTTTTCTTGTTGGGTATTCATCTCAGAGTAAGGCCTACAGAGTTTTTAATACCTCTTCTAGAATAATTGAAGAAAGTGACAATGTCAAATGCAATGAGAACACACCAAATCCTATTGGTTCAGGTCCTAATTGGCTATTTGACATTGATTCACTCACTAATTCTTTGGGTTTCAGTAGTGATGTATATGCAGGACAAAGGGATACACCAACATCAGAACACAGAATTCAATCTGTGATATTTCCACTCCCTTCCATTGATCCTGTTGAATTCTGTGAACAACAAGAGGAGGCTGAACCTATTCAGAATGAAGAAGAGAGGAGAGCAGAGGAAAATCAGTCTTCAGGTCCAAATTCCAGAGAATCTGAGGTGACTGAAGAAGCAGAAACAAATCCAGAATTAAATGAGTCAAATCTGGATGAGAACATACAAGAGGAAGCTGGTCATCCAACAAGAACTCAGAAAAATCATCCTCCTGAGTTGGTGATTGGAGATATTGCATCTCCCATGATGACTAGAAAGCAAAGCAGACTCCAAGAGTTGCAAGAGCAGCAAAATACAGTTAACACTGTTCTTACTTGCTTTCTATCCCAGATTGAGCCCAAAAAGGCTTATGATGCTATGAAAGACCCAAGCTGGATAGAGGCAATTTAAGAGGAGCTGCTACAGTTCAAATTACAGGATGTTTGGGACTTGGTAGACCTTCCAAAAGGTCATAGAGCAATTGGCACCAAGTGGATTTTCAGGAACAAGAAGGATGACAGAGGGATTGTGATCAGAAACAAAGCTAGACTGGTTGCACAAGGGTACACTCAGGAAGAAGGAATAGATTATGAGGAAGTCTTTGCTCCTGTGGCAAGGATTGAAGCAATCAGGTTATTTCTAGCCTATGCCTCATACATGAAGTTCAAAGTGTACCAAATGGATGTCAAAAGTGCATTTCTGTATGGAAGTATTGAGGAAGAAGTATATGTCTGTCAACCCCTTGGATTTGAGAATCCATTGCACCCTGACAGAGTATACAAGTTGAAGAAGGCTCTTTATGGTTTGCATCAAGCCCCAAGAGCATGGTATGACACCCTGTCTACCTATCTCTTGAAAAATGACTTTGAAAGAGGAGTAATTGACAAAACCCTGTTTATTAAGAGGAGAAAGAAAGACACATTACTTGTTCAGATCTATGTGGATGACATCATCTTTGGATCCACCAATGATCAAATGTGTAAAGAGTTTGAGGAGGTAATGCACAAAAGCTTCAAGATGAGTTCCATGGGAGAACTTACTTTCTTTCTTGGGCTTCAGGTAAAACAAAGGAAAGATGGGATTTTTATTAGCCAATCCAAGTATGTGAAAGACATCCTGGACAAGTTTGGTTTATCAGACTCAAAGCCAGCAAGCACACCTATGGAGACACACAAACAGCTCACTGCTGATCTTGAGGGGGAGGATATGGATGTCCATCATTACAGATCAATGATTGGATCTCTCATGTATCTCACAGCCTCTAGACCAGATATTATGTTTTCAGTTTGTGTTTGTGCCAGATTTCAAGTTACACCAAAGCAATCTCATCTTCATGCAGTTAAGAGAATTTTCAGATACCTAAGAGGGCAACCTAGACTAGGTCTCTGGTATCCTTATGAATCATCTTTTGACTTGCTTGCATACTCAGATAGTGACTTGGGTGGAGCTAACATGGATAGGAAGTCTACTTCAGGTGGATGTCAGTTTTTGGGTACAAGACTAGTATCTTGGCAGTGTAAGAAACAAACCACAGTGTCCTTATCTACCACAGAGGCTGAGTACATAGCTGCTGCAAGCTGCTGCTCTCAGGTTCTATGGATTCAGAATCAGATGTTGGACTATGGGGTAACATTTCTTCACACTCCAATCTTCATTGATAACAACAGTGCTATTAGCATTGTTAATAATCCAGTCAAACACTCAAAAACAAAGCATATAGAGATAAGGTATCACTTTATAAGAGATTGCAATGAAAAGAAATTAATTCAGGTTGCTAAAGTTCATACAAATGACCAGTGTGCTGATCTATTCACAAAAGCTTTTGATGTGGGTAGATTCACCTTTTTGGTAACAAGTGTGGGCATGATCAAACTAGAATAAATTCATGACTTTCTGTTTTTATACCTGTATTTCTTCACATATTTGGTGCTACTAACTCTCTTTCTCAGAATCCTCTGTTTCCCTCAGATTACCAAGTGCAGAAAAGTGTAAGTGTAGTTACTACTGCCAGTGCAGAGTTACTACTGCCAGTGCAGAGTTACTACTGCTAATGCAGAGTTACTACTGCTAGTGCAGAGTTACTACTGCCAGTGCAGAGTTTCTACTGCTAGTGCACAGTTAATACTGCCAATGAGTAGTTAATACTGCTCAGTAGTTAATACTGCTTTGCAGTTAATACTGCTCAGTAGTTAATACTGCTCAGTAGTTAATACTGCTAGTGCACAGTTAATATTGCTTAAGTAGTTAATACTGCTTCGTGGTTAATACTGCGTATGTCGTTAATACTGCTCTTGAAAATCTAGGGCAAATACTGCTATAAATACCCCTGTTTGCCCGCCAAAATTCATAACGACTCTTCGCATTAACTTATTCTCTCTCTCTCGTTCTAACCCCTTCTCCCTAGAATCTCTGTGTTTTCTTTACAAATCCTCAGGAAGCACAACGATTATGGAGTTTGTCGACGAGCATAATGAGATTGCAATGCTTCAGAAGCCGAAGCAGGCCGAAGGATTTCATGAAATTGTGGATTTTCTCAAGTCCACTCATATTTCGTATGCCCTAACGGTGAATCCAACAATATACATCGAGCATCAGACGCAATTCTGGGCCAATGCCACCGTAGAATCCGAAGATGGGCATAAAGTCATTCAAACAAGGGTATGTGACAAACCCTTGAAAGTTTCAGAAGAACTCATTCGCATCACTCTTCGACTAGATGATGCCTCAGGTATATCTTCTATTCCCAATGAAGAACTCTTCTCAACTTTACAAAGAATGGGGTATGAAGGTCCCATTGGAGTTTTTAAATTCTACAAGTCAAAGTTTTTTACTCAATGGAGATTCTTTGTTCATACCCTAATGCATTGTATTTCAAAGAAAACTACTGGATGGAGTGAGTTCAGCAGTACTATTGCTTATGCTCTAGTCTGCTTAGCCACTAACAAGAAGTTTAATTTTTCTCAAATGATTTTCAATGATCTTGTGGCAAACCTGGAATCCAAAAAGCGTTTCTTTATGTATCCAAGTTTGTTCAGGAAGTAATTACCAAGGAATTGACGGATATGCCTCAATTTGATGAGGTATATGTGCCAAAATCCCCTAAAGGGAAGGTTTTTTCAAATATGAAAAGACTTCCTAGGGACTCAGAAGGAGTTGACACACCATTGTTCTCTACAATGATGGTTGTGTCCCACACATTTGAAGGTATGGCATCAGGGTCAAGGCCCTCATTAGACACACCCACTGATGACCAATCCCAACCTTCCATCACAAAAGTCATCCCTCAGTCCATTCTTGAACGACCCACTCCCATAATAACCAAAAAGTTTGAAAGAAGAAAGGTACACAAGGTTCCTTCCCTTGCTGTATCTCCTAAGAGCCCGAAGCCTTTAAGCCCTCTGTTGGAGCATTCTACAATGGAGAATATCGAAAGGGAAACCACAGGGGTGTCTCCCAACCCCAAGAAGGTGCTCACTAAGGAGAAGGTTGAGCATGTGAGTCGCAAGGCTGCCACTACTTCTGCTAGCAAAGAGAAGGCCAGTGGTAAAATAACTAAGCCCTTCCTCACGACAACTCAGTGTGAGAAATCATCCAGAGGTACCAGGTGCCAAGAAACCAAGGGGGTAGGTAGTGCTTTTGCTAGGCAAGAGACACCTGCTAAAACTTCCAATGATCCTTTAAGGGAGGTAAAAACTCCTAAACAGGGTGAGGATAGATATACGTACGAGGAATTGATGGAAACTATTGCAAATATCAACATTGAGGTCATGGATCAGAAAAAGGAAATTGATGAACTCAAGAAAGTGGTCCTCTATCAAAACTCACAGCTTGAGAAGCAAAGGAAGATGATCACTAAGTTGATGCACAGAAAGAAGAAAGCTCAGTTTGTCCTTAGGAGAAGAAACCCTACCAATGATGCTTCCAAAAAGGGGGAGTCAGACTCTGATCTAAACATGGAGGATGCAAACATTGAGGGGGAGTATGAGTATAAGGTTGAGGGGGAGACTGAGGAGGCTGCAGATATTACAAAGGAAGCAGAAACAGACACAGCAGCAGAAACCGTTACTGCTGCTGATCTTACAAAGGAAGCAGAAACAGAACCAGCAGCAGAAACGGTTACTGCTGCTGAAGTTGCAAAAGAAGCTGAAAGTAAGAAGAAAGCAGAATCTGTTCCTACAGTAACTAAAGCAGAGATTGATGAAGAGATATATGGGATTGTGAAGGACAGTGTCGAAGCAGCAGTATTAAAAGTCATAAAAGAAGCAGTAACAGCTATAGCAGTAGAAATGGTTACTGCTGCTGAAAACAAAAGGCAGCAGAAACTGTTAGTGCTGCTAAGAGCCACAAAGAAGAAACAGCTGAAACCACTCCTGAAGCTGTTAAATCTTTCAAAAGAACAAAGAGGCCAAGAACAAAGTCAATAGCCTCAAAGAAGAAAGATATAAAGAAGCCAAGGGTGGATCCAACTGTAGAAGAAGCACAAAAGGAAGCAGTTAAAGAGAAATCTGATCCAAAAGTTGCTGAAGAAGAAGTGGCAACTTCATCAGGTCAACCAAGCAATGTACAATCACAATCAAATGCTCAATGTGATGTGTATATAACTGTGGTTGATACTAATCCAATCAAGACTACACCATTGTCTTCCATGCCTCCTGAGATCATCTTCTGGGACACATTGAAAGATGGAAGAAAGGAGTTGATCAGAATCAAAAGGGCAGATGGAAAGTTTGAAGTTTGTCCTACTTGGGGAAAACTTATCAGAACATGCTCTAGATCTGACTTGGAAGAGATGTTCAAGGTGGGAATGAGGCTATATGGAAACATGCTGAGAGAGCAAGGTATGTCTATCACTAAGATGGGTCTTGAATACTTGTGCTTAATGTTCAAACCAGAAGCAGTTCAGTATTTGATGACAAGGAATTTTCAAGTCATTACCAACTGGATGCTCATTGAGAATTGTGGAGTGTATGTCATCTCTCTTGACAATACATTTCATGAATATTATTTGGTGGATGTTGTATACAAGCACAGCATGAAAAAGTTGAATGGAATGCTGCATGCTAAGTTGGTGAGTGACAAAGACTCTAAGATGGCAAGATACCTTGTAAAAAGGATTCTCAATCAAAGTCTGGGATTGGATCCAAATTTATGCGTTGATGATTAGGTTTTGGAAGCATCATCTGAAGAACTTAACTTCTCATCCTGAAAAGTCAAGTTAGGGGGAGATTGTTGGGAACTGAAGATATGCTAAGTATGGTTAGTACTGCCAGAACAACATTACTACTGCCAGATCAAGTTAGTACTGCCAGATCAATGTTAGTACTGCTTGTCAAAGTTACTACTGCTGGTACATCATTAATGCTGCTGAACAAAGTTAATACTGCTGGTATATTACTACTGCTGGAAGATTATTAGTACTGCTCATGAAGAATGAAGGTTAATACTGCTGAGTTCGTTAAGTTTGGTATGCGATACTTTTGGAGACAATGAAGGAATTGATCAAGATATGTTTAACGAAGATTTAGAAGATCAAGTTACTTTTGATAGTTATCTTGTAATTATTTTTGTATAAATAGACTTCAATAGATAGCTATTATAAGACGAGTTAATATACGTGTGAAATAGAATTTGATATCGTTTTCAGATAGAATTAACCTCAAGGTGTAAGAACCCTATTTCTAGAGAAGTAGAAGTCGTCTTGTTGAGCCTGTTCAACAAGATTGAGGTTTGGTTGTTAATATTGTGAGTCGAAACAGTGAATACAAAATTGTGTATTTTCTGATATTCTGTTCATTGATTGTGAGAATTAAAGTTCTATTCCGCAGATTCTTTAATTCTGAATTCTAAGTGTTTATTGTCTTGTTAAGATTCGATCCTGACAGAATCTGATCTTTTGAGAAATCAGTTGATCTATTAAATTGTTTAGAAGGAATGTTTTTAAAGCTTGAACTTGAAGCAGTTTTAAAAGAGTATTCAGAATCATTTGATTTAACAAATGGAGTCTGAAAGATAGTATCATGACTGGCCTGCTTTGAGACATCAAATTTAAAAATGACGTCTTCAAGTTCTTTGACTTTGTTTATCAAAACATTTTTTCTCTTTAAAGATTAGATCAAATTTCTTTTGGAGATCAGATTTGATCAATTGATCCTTCATAATATCAGCTGATAAACCAGAGAATCTTTTGGTAAGATTAAGAATCGCATCTTCAAAATATTCGCGTTCCGATTCAAAATCTTTTTCCAAAAACTTTCTTTTATCAGTAATCTCTTTGAAAATTTCCATATTTTTCTTTTTAAGGGTTTTACTTTCCTTTTCAAAGAGATTTTTCTTTTCCGTGAAATATTTTCTTTCATTTTCTAAAACATTTTCCAATTCGGAGATTTTCACGAAAAGCTTAGAACTTTTAATCTCAAAAAATTTGCGTTCAGTTTCAAAAACAGCTCTTTCTTTTTCGAGCTTCTCTTTTTCTAAAAATAAAACTTTCTCAAAGTCAGAAACTTGTTTTGAAAGTTTTATACATTTCAGCTCAATTACTTCCTTTTCTTTAAGAACTTTCATTGAAGAAAGTGACTCTCTTTCACGTTCTGAAAGCTTTTTCTTCAATTCAACGTTTGCACCTTCCAACGTTGTTCTTTGCTCTTGAACTTCCTTTAATTGAGCATGTAACTTTAAGTTCCACTTCACTCCCTTTTCCTCCCTACTCTTCATATCAGTATTTTCTTTTTTAAGAGTTGTTACTTTCTCTTGAAGTTTCCCGATTTGATCGTGCAGACTCGTGTTGTCTTTCTTTGCTTCAAGATATGCTATATAAACGTCAAGATCAGTAACTCTTTTAATAAGTCTATCATTTGAAGAAGTAATGTCTAAAATTTGTCTCTTTAGATCAACATTTTTTTCCTCCAATTTTTTTATTTAAAACAGGAAATGAAGGATATGAAGTATTAGGTTTAACAAAAGTTTGCTTCAAATTTTCACCACTGGATTTGATAATAGTTTGCTTCAAACTCATTTCTCTCTTTGGAATTGCTAGATGTTGATCTTTCAGAAAATCAAGCAGAGAATGTATAAAATACACTATTGAAAAAAAATTGTATAATTTTTTTTTCTTGAAAAGCTCTTAAAGTGTATGAAAAACACTATAGAAAAAATTTCGGAATAAAGTTTTTTCTCAAAAAACTCTTTTTTTTAATCAACACGAATTCGGATCAATAAGGGTGCGAAACCAATGGATTCGGACCAAGAAGGGTTCGAAACCAATAGATTTCGGACCAAGAAGGGTTCGAAACCAATGGATTCCGGACCAAGAAGGGTTCGAAACCAACGAATTTCGATCTCTTAAGGATTCGAAACCAAAACTTAAACAAAAAAACACTTCTCTTTGTGATCCGAAACCAAGCTACAGTAAATGATGAATGGTCCGAAATCAAGCTTGAATGATCCAAAATCCTTATGAATGATCCGAAACCATCAAGAACAATCCGAAACCTTCACTTCGAACTCGAAAATCCCAGATTCAGCCATAACTTTTTCAATTCTTGATCAATTGTTATGAAATTTGAACAGATTTGTTCGAAATTTAATTCCACACACTTTCTTAGATGATCACAAATCCTAATTCGATCAATTTAATCGAATTAAGATCCAAAACAGTAAGTTTAGGGTTTTCGAACAAAACAGATCTAAAATGATCAAATCTGCAAATTCTATGCAGATTTTGGTAAAATTCCTTGTTTTAAAGATGATCAGGGATGAAAATCGAGTTCCGTAGTGTCAATAATCAATCAAAAAGATCAAAAATGGTAGAAAAGATGAAATTTGGATGAATAGTAATCGAAGAAGGATCAAGAATCTTGATGAACAGTAATCTATGAAGGATCCGAAATCTTCAGCTTCAATGTAAAAAATCTTCAATTTGGTCTTTGATCTGCTTGAATTTTCTGTTTAGCTCTGATACCAATTGATAAACCCAGAATCTAGCAATGAAATGTAGAGAGAGAATCTAGAGAGCACTAGTCATTCATATATTGAACTTTGAAAGAGTAAATGACAAATGCTACAAGTGTTACAAGTGTTCTAGATTGTTGTTGATTATTATCTAACTATGAACTATACATGCCTATTTATACCCATAACATACAAGGTATAAAGGGATTATGAACTAATACACTACATTGACTTTACAGTAAATCTTGAATACAATAATGCTCTAACATTCTTCTTCAAAAAGGTCATCAGTCTCAGTGAAGTCTAAGACTGGGATTATTTCTTCAGCTCTTGTGGCTGGGATTATTGGAGTTGCAGCAGGAGGAGCTTCAGTTGGATCCTCAAGCAGGGGAGAAGACTAGCTGAAACACAACGATCATTTAAGTAAGATCATTTGGGAAGAACGAGATAGAGAAAAGAATGGGGTTTAAGTATATAGAGGTTTTATGGAGAGGAGAACTGAGGTTAAGAAGGGATAGAGGAGGAATGCAGTGTAAGGGAATAGAGAGTATGTTACCTGACAAGCTGGCTTCCTGAAGAGAATAGCCAAGTTGTCTTCTTAAGAAACACCTTTGTTCTTGCCTTTGTCAGCTTCAGACGCTGTAGGCCTTTTGGTGGTCCCCTCCCCTGATTGTTCTGTGATGACAACCCCTTTTTGAGTTGGGGCTTTCTTTGGCTGGACGAAGAAGAAGTCATCATCATCGTCATCATCATAATCGTTTTTAGGGGATGATGACGGTTCGTCGTCCTCAAGGTCGAGGTCTTCATCATCTTCAGCTTCTTCAACTTCAAATTCTTCCTCATTAGCGTAGGGTTCGGTTACATCAGCAACAACTTCAGTTTCCTTATACTCTTCGAGTTGCTCCCCCTCAAGGTTAGAAGGAGGTTTATCGGTTCCCTCAGGGTTTTCATCTCCCTGAGGTTTATCAGCAGCAGCATCAGAAATAATACCCTCCCCCTCAGAGTTATGGGGAAGGTCTTCAAGATTTTTCTTCTCCCCCTCAACATTATGGGGAAGGTCTTGATCCTTCTCCCCCTCTTCCACATGATGGATGGGGGAGGAATGCAGAATATCAACAGTAGCAGTAGCATCAGTGAGCATTGGGTCCCTGTCTTCCAGGCCAGAGATTCCAACACATGTTTCAATCCTTCCTAATCTGTCTTTGAGGCCAGGTATAGTAGGAGTGATTCGTTGAAGAACCTCTTGATCCACCTGAGTAAAGTGCGATGGAGCACAAGTAGCAGCATTCAGGCAATCGAGGATTTGCTGCAGTAGACCGGTGGCAGCACTGACATCCGTCTTCAGAGACGAAACTTCTCCTTCAAGGGTACCAACCGCTGTCTTTAACGATGTGACTTCGTTGGAAAGGGCTGAGAAGTTGGAGGAGAGAGTGATATTGGTGGTAGAGTTTTCAGCGAGGGTGGTAGCAAATTGACCAATGCTACCATCCACCTTCTCCATATCAGCACTGGATGCTTTGCCTTGGACCTCGGTGGTCAGCTTTTTGAGAGCATCTTCAGCGTCTATAACCGCTGAAAAGTTTGCAGTTAAAGTGGTGGTGAGAGATTCCACCTTCGTTTCCAAGCCTTTCAGGGAGTTGTTGATATCTCCCAAATTAGGACCTGAAAAGGTTAAGAACTTGTGAACAAAGGAAAGCTCAGAAGTTTGGGGTTTTGAGGGAGGAGTTTTGGAGTTATGTGTATACATGCGGGATGATTGATGAAGTCCTCGATATCTCGATGACCTGTTAATGTTTCAAAATCGTCTTCCAGTGTACCTTTACGCTGGGAAGTTTCCATAGGTCCTTTATTTTGATCCTTCAGCCGCTATAGTTCTTCAGCAGATGAGTCATTCAGATGAATGACTTTGGTTGTGGAGAAGGGAGGAATAGATCGAGTGACCAAAGCAATAGTGGGAGGAGTGACGGTTGAGAAGAGGGTGTTAGTGAGAGGTTCAGCGTTGGAATCGCTGAGAAATACTTCTTTAGTCCTTGGAGGGTCTGAAGGAGGGGGGTTCAGTTCCAAGTCTAAAACCTCAGCGTTTAGAGACGCTGAAGTCGGGATGGAAGGGGTGGCTTCAGCAGTTGTAGAGGAGCATTCCACGAAACCATCCAGTGTAGTCTGTAGAGAGACAAACGCTAGGTCTTCAGCCTGGGAAGGCTTGGGGGTTTGCTCCTTGGTTTTCTTGATCCTTTTAGAATCAAGTGAGGTAGTAGAGTGTTTCCTTTTCTTAGAAGGAGTGGTTTTTGCATCCTGGGTATCAGCGGTGGGGATTGCCACTGAAGTAGCCGCAGAAGTAGAAAAATTGGGGTTGAGAAGAGATAAGAGTGTAGAGAGACGTACCTCGTTTGGCAGGGGTTTGAAGTTGAGCACCTTAGGGCCAACCCGAGAGAGTCTCAAGTCACCCACTTTTGGGTATTCATCCCCAAGTCCGTGTTGAAAGAGAGCACTGACAAACCTTGGATAAGGAATACATGTTGGTCTGTCAGCCATGTCCACCCTGAACGCCAGATCGTTGTAGATGATTGACGCCCAGTCAATGTGAAGACCCTTCAACAGTGCATATCCCATGGCCAGTTGAGGTTGGGATGCTTGGTCAGTTGACCCAGTTTTTGCTGTTAGGCAGCTGATCAAGTGAGCGAAGATGAAGTTCATCTCGCTGGGCATCTTCGACTTTTTGATGGCGGCCAGTTTCTTCTTAGGTAGTCCATCTCTCCCTGTGTCCCACGTATAGTTCATTGCATCAAAGAATGCAATCAGGGTTTTCCTATCAGCATGGTTGTTTTTGGGATTTGGTAGAGGGACAAAGCGGTTTTCTCTGGTATTGCCAGGAAGGTTTAGAGCACGCCTGATATGAAATGGGGTGATCTTGGAGGTTCCATGTTTGGTGTCAAAGAGAATGACATCAACCAGTTTCTTAGGATCTTTGGTTGAGGGTACCTCACCTCTTCTGGAAGTATACCAGAACTGAGCTAGAAGATACCTATGGGCTGGAGGTGCAGTGGTAAGAGCTGTCGATAGAGGACATGTCTTGAGATAGTTTACAGCGTCATCAAGGTGTGTGACATGTTTCTTTTCAGGGAAGTCGAAGAGAGCATATGGATTATTGCTTTGAAAGGTAACTTTCTTAAGTTCGAACTTAACCTGAGGAGCTTTTGTGAATTCAGTAACCTCAGCAACAGTGGAGGATTTGATAGGAGTAGCGTCAGGGTAGTTGCCATTTCTGTTTAACACATATAAACATGAAGAAGATGAACAAAAAAATGTCTTAATGTGGAAAGATCTTCCAAAATAAGATGTTTTTGGGTTTTGCACATTTCATTCAGACAAAAGACGTCTTAATGAAGATTAGGGTTTTTCTAGTTTTGGAAAAGAAATACAAAACATAATGAATGTCTTATGTTCCAGTTTCCTTTTAGAGATAGGATTCTGGAAAAACATATTGAGATGTCAAAGTTTAAGATTTTTGTTTTAAACTTGAAGAACAACCATGAAGATTGTGTTCATAAAATCATGATGAAAAGATGATTTTATTTTAAGAGGATTTCTTTTGTTTGATCTTTTAAGAACAAAAATAAGATCAAAAACAAGTTTTATAAGTTGCAAAAATAAAATAGATAATAACCTGTGATGTTGGAAGAATATGAAGAACAGGTTCTTGAGATAGAGTTTTGAATGCAACATAGATTTCTTGCTTTGAAGGAAATGAAGTTCGCGTAAGGTAAAAATATAAATACAAAAGGATTTATATAGTGAGAGTAGAGAGAGAAAACCTATGAGCGGGAAAGTTTTTCATGATGACACGGACACGTCCCTTGAATTTGATTGGACAAGGAAGTCAAAACGGGCGAACGTATCAGAGAAAACGTGCCATGGTTATCCGTTGTGATGACGTCACACACGTCATTTCTTATTTTAGGATGTATCTGAGGTTTTTAAAAGTTCAGAGACAATTTTTGAAAACATGAAGCACTGAATAGAAGTATCAGTGTAAGTTTAGAAATTTCAAAAGTATCACTGAAAGGAAGAGATATTCAGCGATGCAATTTGTTTTGAAATCTTGCATTTTTATGCGAACGTCAGCGAGTAAGAGAGAACATACCTTGATATCAGCGAATCAATTTTGTTCAGAGAGAAGGTGATAAGTATGGGTTATATAAGTTCATTATTATCACTGATCAAATGTGAACCGTTGAAGATTTTACTCTTCTAAGTTCAGCATTCCAAGCTCGCTGATGAGAAAGTTGAATCTTGTCTCATCAAGAGGTTTGGTAAATAGATCAGCTAACTGAAAGTCAGTTGGGATAAAATGAAGTTCTATATCACTATTTATCACATGATCTCTGATGAAATGATACCTGATTTCGATGTGTTTGGTCTTTGAGTGTAGCACTAGATTGTTAGCTATAGCGATGGCACTAGTGCCGTCGCAATAAATTGGAATTTTCGAGAGCTGAAGGTCATAGTCCAGTAGTTGATTTCTCATCCACAAGACCTGAGAACAACAGCTTCCAGCAGCTACGTATTCAGCTTCAGCGGTTGAGGTGGACACTGAATTTTGCTTTTTACTTGTCCAACTCACCAGCTTTCCACCCAGGAGCTGACAGCCTCCTGTGGTGCTTTTCCTACCCATTTTGTAACCTGCAAAATCACTATCTGAATAGGCGATTAGATCAAACCCTGTGTCTTTGGGATACCAAAGACCTAGGTTAGGAGTACCCTTAAGGTAACGAAAGATTCGCTTTACAGCGATCAAATGAGATTCCTTAGGTTCAACTTGATATCGTGCACACAAATAAGTTGCATATATAATATCAGGTCGGCTAGCTGTAAGATACAGAAGAGAGCCGATCATTCCACGGTACGCTGTGACATTAACAGGTTTTCCAGAAGAATCCTTGTTTAGTGTCAGTGGTGGTGCCATTGGGGTTTTCATAGCTGAACTAAGAGTTAAATCAAATATTTTCAGCATATCCTTAACATATTTTCCCTGATTAATGAAAGTTCCTTTTTCATTTTGTTTGATTTGAAGACCAAGGAAATATGTTAGCTCACCCATCATACTCATTTTATACTCGGCTTTCATCCTTTCAGAGAATCGAGTACAAAGGTCAGGGTTAGTGGAACCAAATATAATATCATCGACATATATTTGAACAAGAATAATATGACCTTTTACTTTCCTGAAAAATAGAGTTTTATCGATTTTACCTCGCTCAAAATTTTCAATATGCAGATAAGTAGAGAGAGTGTCATACCATGCACGAGGAGCTTGCTTTAAGCAATAAAGTGCCTTATCCAGTTTATAAACATAACCTGGATGCTTAGGATCTGATAATCCTGGAGGTTGTTCCACGTATACTTCTTCATTCAGCTTTCCATTGAGGAACGCTGGCTTGACATCCATTTGATAAACCTTGAAGTCTTTGTGTACAGCGTAAGCTAAGAACAGACGAATAGCTTCGAGTCTTGCCACTGGAGCAAATGTTTCATCGTAATCTATACCTTCCTCTTGTCTGTATCCATGAGCAACAAGATGAGCCTTGTTGCGGGTTACAGTTCCATGTTCATCCAACTTGTTTCGATAGACCCATTTAGTGCCTATCACTGACTTGTCGGATGGTCTAGGAACAAGCTTCCAAACTTTGTTTCTTTCAGATTTTGTCAGCTCTTCTTGCATAGCGCTGACCCAGTTTGGATCTTGGAGGGCATCATCTTTTTTCTTTGGTTCAATCAGAGAAATAAAGTTAACAAATAAACAAATGTTACCTGCACTTCGTCGAGTCTGAACACCAGCGTTTGGATTACTAAGAATTTGTTTAATAGGGTGATTAATAGTCTATCGCTGAGCCGGAGCATAAGTCGCTGACTCAACCTGAACTTGAGGGGCTGAAGATGAGGCTTCAACAACTTCTGGTATATCAGCCAAGAGAGGAAGAGATGCAGATGTCATTTCATTCACTGATTGCTGAGAAGTAGATGGTATATCTGAGATAGAAGGTTCAGAACCAGTCATAGTGTTTATAGGAACAACTGAGACCCATGAAGTTTCAGCTTCACTAGTCTGCATGCTTGGGATGATGGTAGGATCATCATCTTCATCGGGATGAGTATGAGATGGAAGTGTGGGAATGTCTTCTGAATCACCAAGATGAGAAAACATCCATTGATTCAGTTCTTCAGTATTAGCAGAAGGTCTAGAGTTTGCTGAACGGGATTCGTCAAAAGTGACGTGGATAGTTTCTTCAACAGTTTGTCTTCTTCGATTGAAGACTCTAAAGGCTTTGGATACTGAGGAGTATCCAAGAAAGATTCCATCATCAGCCTTAGGATCAAACTTTCCAAGGGCATCTCTGTTGTTCAGTATGAAACACTGGCATCCAAAGATGTGAAGAAAGCTAATTGAAGGCTTTCTCCCATGAAAACGTTCATAGACTGTCTTCTTGAATCTTTTGACAATCAGCGACCTGTTTTGAGTAACACAAGCAGTGTTGACAGCTTCTGCCCAAAACTGAGTAGGCAGATGAGAATCGTTGAGCATAGAACGTGCAGCTTCGATGATAGTTCGATTTCTTCTTTCAGCGACTCCATTTTGTTGTGGTGTTCTCACTGAGCAAAAGTTGTGAGTAATACCCATACTCTCAAAGAAGGAATCAAGGGAATTATTTTTGAATTCAATCCCATGATCACTCCTTATTGAGCGAACGGTCATGTTGTTCAGGACTTCCATTTTCCTGACAAAGTTGATGAGTTCTTCAGGGGTGTCACTCTTTGAACGGAGAAACATTACCCAGGTGTAGCGAGAGAATTCATCAACTATGACCAATGTATATTTCTTTCTAGCGATGGATTGTTTGTTAACGGGGCCAAACAAATCCATATGGAGAAGTTGTAGAGGAGATGACACTAAGGAAACTTGCTTAGATTTGAAACTAGCTTTTGTTTGTTTCCCTTTCTCACACGCTGAACATAAGGACTCCTTAGCGTATGAGTGTTGAGGTAGACAGGAGACTAACTCTTTAGAGGATAGAGTATTCAGTGTATTGAAGTTGATATGGGAGAGCCTCTTATGCCATAGCCAGTTGACATCAGATGAGGCTTTTGAGAAGAAACAAGAGTTCTCAATGGTTGTAGAGTCCATGTTTATAACGTAAACATTTTCCATACGATAACCGCTGAGAGCTATCTTCTCCTTTTTGTCAGTGACAAATCATGATTCCTTAGTAAAGATTACTTTGTTATCCTTGTCGCAGAGCTGACTGATGCTTAGAAGATTATGCTTCAGTCCTTCAACGTATGCGACTCATCCGAAGGTTGTTGTACCATTTGATAGTACACCAAACCCTCGGGTATGTCCTTTTCCATTTCCACCGAAGGTCACTGAGGGACCTTTCTCTTCCTTGTATTCGGTGAGCAGGTTTTTCTTGCCAGTCATGTGTCTAGAGCATCCGCTATCGAGATACCAGATACCCATCTTAACCTGCAAACAAAGGAAGATTAGTTCGACTTAGGCACCCATTTCATTTTGGGCTTAGATTTTTCAGTGGTGGTAGAGGAAGTGGAAGGTTCAACATTCTTCGCAACATTTGAAGATTCAGCTTCTGAACTGGTCTTCACTTTGGTTAATTTCTTAACCTCGGTGGTCTTCTTTTCCTTGGGGGCATTGATCTTCACCTTAGCTAACTTTTCAACTTTGGTGGCTGTGGGGCACATACTAGAAATATGATTTGTAAGTCCACAATGATAACATTTCCTATAGCTAAAAGTAGCTTTAGGACCATTTGCATGCTTAGCCATTGATTTTAAATGAGCAGGGCCAGCACCAAGTATACCTTTGGCATTGGAAATGGGAGGAACAATCAGTTCTTCTGATTTCTTAACAATAACATCCACTTTGATTCTAGGGGTAGACCGCTGAATAAATCCAGGGATCTTGTTTTTAGAATTAAAGGGATGAGTCACTGAAGCTTTAGAAGCATTCAGCTTAGGTACAAAGGTACCCTTATGAGGTTTTTGGGGAAAAGCAATTCCTTTACCTTTATCTTTAGGGACAAAGGTAGGTTTTCCTCAAGGATGGGAGTTTTTGATGAGGAACACTGAGAAGATGAAGTGTCAGGGATAGAGGACACGAACATTCCAAACTTGAGCATGGAATGGTCAGTGGTTGGTTCTAGAGTATCAACTTTGTAACCAAGACCACGTTTGTCACTCAGAGGAATCTGAGACTTAATTATCTCAGTGATCGTTGTTGAGGATTTACACCATCCTTCAACAGTAGTTTTTTCAGCTTTTAATGCAGCGATAGCTTCTTCTCTTTCGATTTTGACTAATTGATTTATATGAACCTGATCTTTTAAGTCTTCTTCAATTTTAGAAAGCTTTTCTATTTGAAGGTGATAGTGTTTAAGCTGTTCAGCGAGATCAATATTTTGATTTTCAACAATAGTTTTGCCATTCATGGCATCATATAAATTCATAGTCAGAAGATCGATTTTACGAAGACTATCAGCTTCATCAATATCTGAAATATGTGTAAAGAAGGAAGGTGATACCTTAGTAGCAGAGGCTGAAGTAGAGGGAATGTTAGAATTTTCTTCCTCTTCTTCGATGTTAGCCATGAGACAGAGATTGGCCTCATCATCATCTTCTGAGTCAGATGATTCTTCTTCATCAGAGGTAGCCCAATCATAGTCATCCATCAGGCCTTTGCTTTTCTTCTTAAAGCCTTTCAGCTTTGCATATTTTTCTTTCAGCTTTTGATACTTGTAATCTCTAGCCCTGGGGTTAGAGGATTTCTTTGAGAAAGCTGAGGGTCTAGAAACTTTCTTTGACCTGCACTCGCTAGCAAAATGTCCTATCTTTTCACAGTTATAGCAAGTAGCAGTAGCCTTATCAACAGGGGTTGATGTTCTAGGCTTGTCAGTAAGTGCGAGGGGCTTATTCTTTTTGAAAATTTTCTTTTTGGCGAATCTCCTGAATTTATTAGATAGGAGAGCCAAAGATTCATCAAGATCTGAAGAGTCAACATCTGATGAACATTCAGAGTTAGTGTCCAACTCAGTGACAGTGACAGTGGATCGTTGAGTGGAAGGTGACTCTGAGATTAAAGCAACAGGGGTGCTTTTGGAATCTTTTACAAGATTCTTCTTAAGATGACGTGTCTGCTCATGATTGAGCATAGTGCCATATAAGGTAGAAAGAGTCATAGATTTTAGATCCTTTGATAGCTTGAGACACATTGAATAACTGTCCCAGCTTTCAGGTAAGCATTCTAAGAACTTTGTCAGGACTTCAAAGTTAGAATATTCGTTACCAACGGTTTTCAGATCTATTATTAAGCAGTTAAAGCGTTGCTGAACTACATAGAGAGATTCATTCTTACCACAAATGAAGTTTTCATACTGTCTTACCAGGTTGATTTTTCTAGAGTCCTGGACTTCAGACGTACCTTCATACTGAACACGGATTGTGTCCCACATGGCTTTGGAGGTTTTCAGGTTCATGACGGAATGGTAGACTTCGTCAAGAAGATCCATGGAAAGAATGGATTTGGATTTTGTGTCTATAGCCACTTTCTTCTTATCTTCATCATACCACATATGAGGTTCCTTAGGCACGACCCTTTCAGGAATGGTAGTTCTCGTAGCAGTTCCTGGAACTTCAGGGTCGATTCTAACAGGAATAAATGGGCCATTTTCGAGATAGTAAGGCATAGTAGGGTCTACACCTTTTAAGAAGAGTATCATCCTATTTTTCCATAGATTAAAGTTATCTCTGGAAAATCTAGGGGGTTTTGCAAGAGAACCATTGTCAATATAGTTTGTATTTGTGTTGGTAGCCATTAAGAAAAATAGCAAGGAAGAGAAGAGATTAGTATAAGCAAGATCTTGTTTATTGAGTTTAAACAATCCGCTCTGATACCACTTGTTGGTCCCGAAAGGGTTATACAAGTTTGTAGAAGGGGGGCGGGGGGGTTGAATACAAACACACAGATTTTACTTTTCTAAATTGTTTATTGATATTTAACAAACAATTTACAACTTATCGCAGAACAAGATTAAGGAATAAACCTAATCTAAACAAGTTATGTGAATCACTAAGTTTCTTGCACTAGAAATAAGAAAGAAAGAAAGATAAGAATATTAAAGATAAATATTCTAACACACAGAGTAAGAAAGAAGAAGATGTCCGAGCACTTCATTTCTGAAGTAGGGTTCTTCTTATATACTGCATGCATTAAATGCACAACAGTATAATTTTACACGTGGCAGCAGCTGATTGGTTGCATGTTTTGACCTTTGTAGACAACCTTAGTAGCCGCATGATGTTACAATGTAGAATCAGAGTTGGTAGTACGATCTTGAACAAAAGGGATGTCCTTTCTGACATTATCGTACGGAGACATGCAACGGGGGAAAGACAAAAGTAACTTGTAGAGGAAGACTTCATGATCAGCGTTCGCTAAATAGATCTTTATCAGCGAGTGACAAAGTTCAGCGTTCGCTGAAGTCTTCTACTTGTAACTTCACGTTGAGTGGACAGGTCTTGGCTTCGCTGATATCCGCATCAGTTCATTAGTAGACTTGTCGCTGGTTCTTGGGCTTGATCTTCGACTTCAGCGTAGAACATAGTTGACGTGAAACTTGTCTTCAGGGATCATAAGTAAACAACCTAAAACTATCAGCGATCATCAACAAGACTGAACAGACTCAGCGCTATATTGATGAACAGTTTCGCTGAACGTTTAATCTAAGAACATGAATTTCCTATCAGCGGTACTGTTAGAACATAGTACTTATCAGCGATAGTGAAACTCTAATACATATTGTCTACTTATAATTTTCACTAAGTGTTTCTTAAAGAGTCATTATCAAATCACTGAGGGTTTGGATCAACAATATGACCGACTCATATGCCTATGGATCCAATGCATTACAGTCTAATAGTACACGACTCCACTTGAATGACACACGCACTCAAAACATGTACTCTTCAAATAAAATGCAATAAATGCAACTAACGACCAAAGCTCCATATTCAAATGTTAAAATTCGGACAAATGTCCTCAAGACTCATTAAAGTCATAAATCCAGCCATAAGCTCAACCAAAAGCAATTAACCACTCATGAAAACCAAATAATCTAGTAAAACATATATAACCCACGTTTATGCGAAAGATACTTAATAGACTCGAATTACTCAACACAACTCTTAATTTAAGACGTCAATCAGGTTGTAGCGCAGTGGTTGATCGCCCTGGGTGATGTGGTGGAATATCCCATCTACCCAGGGTTCGATCCCAGACGTCCTCAACATTGATAAGACATCTTTACGTTTCTAAATTGCCAGGGATTAGTCCGGGCCGTGCCTGGGATACCCTTTCAAAAAAAAAAACTCTTAATTTAAGACACGTCATTTTCCATAGTACACATCCAAGTGCATTTATTCCCAAAGACTTACAAATGTAAAGTAAATCATTTAAAATAAAAATACTTAAGGTTCCTCCATCAAAATACCCAACTTACGTCTTTTCTTAAACCGAATGGTTTACAACTTTTAAAATGTTCACAAGGTCGGAAATGACCCAAAACCCAATGACCCACACGTTCATGCTTCAAAACGTATCACCACATAAGGTTATGCATATTTCCAACAAAATACTAAAAGTGTATTTTTACTAGATAACCTTCAATTATGCATTAAATATCAAAAAACTTTCATTAATGCTTATTCTATCAAGTTATCCAAAAAATCCCCAAAAACGGTTATTTTGCAAGATTTATAAAATCAAATATTCCAAGTAATCAAAATCGTTCAAATAACTCAACAATGCATATTTTCTTGTAAAACACTTAGAACACTTTACAATGAACATTTGGCATGTACAACGTTTTCACAAATCAACTTGAACTCACCTTTGCTAGATTAGGCTAAATCTAGATTTTTCCCCAAACGTAAGCTCATTTGAAGAAACACGAATCTTCAAGCAAAATCTTCCAAAACCTAGATCCACAAGTTTTCACCTGTAAATAATCATCCCCAAACACTTAGAATCGTTTCCCCAACATAAACCATCAAAATCCCCAATAATACCTGTTAGCTCTAACTTCTATATCGAAGAAGTATTGAAAAATAGGCTAAGTATAGAGCATCGACAGAGCCTCTGACAAGACACCAAGTGAGGATAATTCTACAAAAGACTTTCTCAGAGGACAAGGCCACAGAGCCCATGTCACCCTTGACAGAGCCTTTGTGGTATGAAGACTTGAAGATTGAAGATTTCAGAAGATCAAGACTAAGAAGATCGTGCCTTTCACGTGCCTCTGTTGTGCGAAGATCCTGAAGATCATTCGTACAAGGCGTGCCCTGCACATTCCACGTGTCAACCTCTGATGGGTTACAACCTTAGCAGATAGTGGCGCACTACATTAACGTTGTACCTGGTCTCTGACCCACGATGTTGTCTTGTACCTTAGTACTTCTTGTTTGTCACATGTCCCCTGTAAAGTAGTATAAATAGAAGGCTCTTGTAGAGCTTTTCTAGTAACTTTTGCACAAAAACACACACACCAGATTAAAGCATATCATTCTGTATCACACACTCACGGTGTTCTTGGTGTTCTTGATTAATCAATACAAAGTGAATCATTGAGCTAAACTCTTGTGTTTTTACTGTTTCACGTATTTGATTATGTTTGTATTTTCTACCGAAGCATATCTCTCTAGTTCTTTTAAAACGCTTCCGCATATATACTTGTTCGAACTTTGGAGATAAATATAATTGTTGAGTCTACATTGGGATCAACAATTGGTATCAGAGCGAACTTTGATTTTATATATCAAAGGATCCACTCTAACAATGATCTCGACTCTTTTTGGTAGAAATATGGACTGATTTTGACCTGTTCTTCATTTAATTCAGAACAACCCCTGTTTTCTGCTATTCTCGACTTGTTCGACTCTAGGAAACTGACAGAATCTGTTTCTTCGGTTAAATCTTTCCATTTAAAGTGCATTGTTCAAGGTTTTAAAGCTTTAAAACTCATTTTGAAGAATTTGTCCCGTCTTTAGAAAACTATCTGTTTATACTCTGTTTTTTCTGGTATTTTCAAACTGCTCAAAATGGCAAACACCAACAACTTCTTTACTGCAGGTTCTTTAACCAAACCACCTACTCTGCTCATAGATAAGTACCCCCAAGGGAAGATACGAATGATTCATTTCTTTGAGGGTACTGATAAAGATCTCCTCACTTATGTCCGCAATCCTCCTTTTGTTCCCATGATCACAGTACCTAGGGTACCTGCCATAGAAGATACTCCAGAAGTTCCTGAGTACGACAAACCAAAGGCAATGGCCAAATGGTCTACTACAGAATGGGAAAAGTACGAACTTGCTCAGAAGGCAAAGCGACTTCTGATAATGGCCATTCCAAATGACCTCTTCCAATCTCTAGACGCATGTGAATCTGCTTACGATCTTTGGAAGGAACTAGAGAAACCATTGGAAGGAGGTGCCAAGACTCAGAAGAACCGCAGAGCCCAATGCATCAACGAGTACTATGATTTCAAAGCTCTGCCAATAGAAACTCTGCAGTCAACATACGACAGGTTCAACTCGCTGATTAACAAGTGTAAGAAGTTCAGGATTCACAGAACTTCTGAAGAAAACAGCGTCATATTCCTAAAGAGCCTCAATGAAGAATGGCTCCAGTTGTCTATGTCTCTGCAAACTAATCAGGACCTAGACACCTGGACTCTGTCACATGTCTACGGAACACTAGCTGCCCAAGAACCATAGATTGCTCAGTCAAAAGCCCAAACCGGTGGGCCTCTTGCATGTAACACCCTAAAAATTAGGATAAATTTAAACCTGAAATAAAAGGGTTTACTCATCCAAAATCCATATCATAAACTTTCTTAACGAGTGAAGACAATTTCAAAAGTTAATTTATATCAAGTGGTCGTCACCATAAACTCTCCACTCAAACCATTACTTCCCTGAGCTCATACCTGATAAGAAAATATAATTTAAAACGATTAGGCTAACGCCTGGTGAGAACATTCGGTTTCAAAATAATACTTTTAAATCAATGTAAACAAATTTTATCAACTTGACTTATACTCTTTCTTACCATATTCATACTCGTCTCATAATAACAGAATCATACTCAAACCAGTGAGTATAACTACCATTCATAAAGTCTTATCACCATATTCAATCCTACAAGCTTACATTCAAATATCATATCTTCTTCTTGAAATGGATACAAAATAGCACTTATACTAAATAAGCCTATCTTTAATCCACCAAATACAAGAAACAACACTTACACTTAGTCTAATTCATACTTCCACATCTCATATATAAATAGCAACTCTACTTTGCCTATCCAATCATTCACCATGAATAGCAATTCTACTATACCTATTCAAACATTCCACCTGAATAGCAATTATACTATGCTTATTTAAACATTCGCATGAATAACAATTCTACTTTGTCTATTCAATCATTCACGTGAATAACAATTTATACTTTGTCTATTCAATCATTCATATGAATAACAATTCTACTTTGTCTATTCAATCATTCACATGAATAACAATTCTACTTTGTCTATTCAATCATTCCAAGGATACACGGGAATAACGATTATACTTTGTCTATTCCTCCTTTTCAATTTTAAATTGCAATTCTACTTTGCCTATTTATTAATATGAATAGCAATTCTACTTTGTCTATTCATTCCCTTCCAAAATAAACAGGAATAGCAATTAAACCTTGCCTATCCTACGTTATCAAAATAAAACTAATGTTTATGAATCTGTTCTTCTTACTCATGCTCGTACAGAATAATGCTTATACGTATTTCTCATAATATTCAGTATAAGCCAATCACATATTTGTCACACAAATTCCTCATATCATTCAGTAAAATCAAAACCTCCTTGCAGATCTCTTATATCATTTAATATAAGTCGATCATATTTTAATATGTCAATTCCTCATTCTATAAGTTTAACCATCAATATTAACACTTACGAGTCTTGACATAATTTTACTTCATAAAATTATTCTTCCAAAAGTCGTCCAATCAGTTCATTTATAAAATACACCTTACCATAATTTAAAACATTATAAAAAGGTAAGGTAAGAATGAACTCACCTGATAGCTGAAGAGTTACTTTTCCTTTTTCAAAGCGTATGAACTTTTGTCACCAACTCCACAGAGATATTTGCTTCACACAACTTTTACTTAATTACAGCTGAACAATTCTGTTTCTTCTTCTTCTTTGTCTTTCTTTCTTCTCGGCTCTCTCTCTCTTTTCTCCCTTCCTCTCACCGTGAAACACACACACACAAGATAGTATGAAAGCTATCTTGCCTCCACATATATGGATAAAGTGGTGGTGAGTCACCACATAATTCATAACAACCCCCTTGACTTGTATTACTTGTCAAATTTCACCCTTCATCTTATAAATTAAAATTAAAGTTTACCCCTTAACTTATTACTCCACAAAATAATTAACGTCACTTAATAGGGGATGAACTCTAACATTAATCTAAGAATAACCGATTACCACTTATCAAACAATTATATTCAAATTATTTAATAAACCCAAACATATTCCAGTTATAAAAATCGGGATGTAACAATACTCCCCAACTTGAAAATGATTTCGTCCTCGAAATCAAAGCTAGGTAAACAAATGAGGATATCTAACCTTCATATCCTCTTCCGACTATAAAGTCACATTAGCACTTTTATTGTACCTTTAACATAACCACATTCTTAGATTGTAATTTCTCAACCGATCTCTCTAGAACCGCTTCCAGTTCCTTCACACAACGACTCTTCTCATCCATTCTTACTTCAGTAAATAGATTCACCTCATACCACATAAAATATGTAATATATTTTTTTTTAATTTCTAGTCTTATATACTTAATTAAAGTTAAAAGTCCAATAAGAACAAGGACTCAACTTTTCACATCTTCTGGATCTTACATCCTTCAACATTCCCCGCTCCCCAACTTAAATTTCCAATCCTCCTTAAAGCAACAATTATCATCAAACCTTTATCCAATTATAGCTTGATCTTATTTAATTACGTCAATCATTAAAGCATCTATCCACAATAACAACTAATACAGCTAACTTTTGATATAGACAAAAATACAAAAATAAGTTAGCACTACTTACATAATATACGTACACCTATGCATAAACAAACAAGGATAGTACCAAAAACATATCCATCCATTTCTTAACGTCTTCCATCTTCACATAAAAATTTCAATCCTTTGATGATGTGATGTTGGGTTTCTTCCTTTTATTCCCGCTATCTTTCAGCATCGGGCAATCCCTTCGATAATGACCAGGATTTTTACATTCATAGCAAGTTGGTCCTTGGATGGGACAATTCTCTATTTGATGACCAGTCTTTCCACATTTAAAACACTCCCTTGATATTACCCGACACGGTCCAAAATGTTTACTCTTACATTTCTGACACCAATTAGACTTTGGTCGAGTCTCATGTTGAGTGTCCTTAATAGAGGACTTCAGTCCTTGTGAAGGTTCCGACCGACTTTCAAATTTTCTTTTCTCTCCCATTTGAGCCTTCTCCGCTTTGTCCCTTGCATAAACTTCTTCTACAACCTTTGCTTCCTCAATCGTTTCCCTTAGAGTTGAAGCTTTTGAACTCCTGACTCGAGACATCATATCAGCTGGCAAACCCTTCAGGTAGGCCTTAATCTTTTCTTTCTCAGTTGGAGCCACGTGCCCCACTAAGTTTAGCTTCTCCATAAAGGATCCGGTATACTTTCTAACCGACATATTACCCTTCTTAATAGTCCGAAACTCTTCTTCGATCCTATCCATCTCATTTTCATTACAGTACTTTTCCAAAATCTTTTTCTTGAAAGACTCCCATGTCATCGCCGCTAATACTGGAGCCGATATAGAAGCTGTCACTACATTCCACCAGGTCAGCGCATTACCTCTTAGCATTTGAGATGCGAATCTAACCTTTGACTTCCCATCGCATTCACAAGCTCGGAAAGCTTGTTCCATTTCCCTAAGCCAGTTCATACACGCCACAGAATTATCTGCTTCGGTAAACTCGGGTGGTTTACAGCTTAGAATGTTTTATACGAGCAGACCCTTTCCACCCACCTTTTTGCCTCTAACCCTTTGATTTATAACTCCTGTATCAGTTTCCGTTCGACGTAGCTCCGTACTTCGATCGTTCAGCGCTTTCATAAACATTTTGGCATGTCTTTCCATCACTGTATTCATCATTCTTGTCATGTTTTCCATCATACGCGACTCTAGTGTCGATTCCGGAGTTTCTTGGGTGGCGGTACTGGTACCCGTTCGATGTACCTGACTATCGACTCCTCCCGGAAACTGTAATCGCGGCGGACTTTCATGAGTTTCACTAGTTCCAGGTCGCTTTTCTCCCGACCAATCCATTAAGGTCCAATCCATCGAAGAAATAGGAGACATTGGTGGAGTATTCACCATCATTCTGATATAACACAAGAAATAACCATTAGAAATGGTTACACAAAACCAGACATTCGAAATGTACTTTACCGATCATTAGTCACTGTAACAATTTAGAAACAAGTATGCTTATGTAGTAACATATTCATAATAACAGTAGCTAATTGAAATTGTGAATATATTATACATGAGAATCCTCATTACCATCGCTATAGTACTAATTTCACGTACTTCCGTCGACTCTAAGACTATCCCGTCTTAGTACTTCTACCCATATCTCACATATCACATCTTCATTCATCTCAGCTTAAGTCTAGGTATCTCACTTAGCATACCTAGTTCACTTAAACTAATGCTCAGATACCATATTGTAACACCCTAAAAATCAGGGTAAATTTAAACCTGAAATAAAAGGGTTTACTCATCCCAAATCCATGTCATAAACTTTCTTAACGAGTGAAGACAGTTACAAAAGTTAATTAATATCAACTTGTCGTCACCATAAACTCCCCACTCATCCCATTACTTCCCTGAGCTCATACCTGATAAGAAAATATAATTTGAAACGATTAGGCTAACGCCTAGTGAGAACATTCGGTTTCAAAATAATACTTTTAAATAAATGTAAACAAATTTTATCAACTTGACTTACACTCTTTCTTACCATATTCATACTCGTCTCATAATAACATAATCATACTCAAACCAGTGAGTATAACTACCATTCATAAAGTCTTATCACCATATTCAATCTTACAAACTTACATTCAAATATCATACCTTCTTCTTGAAATGGATACAAAATAGCACTTATATATTGATTATCTTTAATCCACCAAGTACAAGAAACAACACTTACACTTAGTCTAATTCATACTTCCACGTCTCATATATAAATAGCAATTCTACTTTGCCTATCCAATCATTCAACATGAATATCAATTCTACTATACCTATTCAAACATTCCACCTGAATAGCAATTATACTATGCCTATTTAAACATTCGCATGAATAACAATTCTACTTTGTCTATTCAATCATTCACATGAATAACAATTTCTACTTTGTCTATTCAATCATTCACATGAATAACAATTCTACTTTGTCTATTCAATCATTCACATGAATAACAATTCTACTTTGTCTATTCAATCATTCCAAGGATACACGGGAATAACGATTATACTTTGTATATTCCTCCTTTTCAATTTTAAATAGCAATTCTACTTTGCCTATTTATTAATATGAATAGCAATTTTACTTTGCCTATTCATTCCGTTCCAAAATAAACAGGAATAGCAATTATACCTTGCCTATCCTACGTTATCAAAATAAAACTAATGTTTATGAATCCGTTCTTCTTACTCATACTCGTACAGGATAATGCTAATACGTATTTCTCATAATATTCAGTATAAGTTAATCACATATTTATCACACAAATTCCTCATATATCATTTAATATAAGTCGATCATATTTTAATATGTCAATTCCTCATTCTATAAGTCTAACCATCAATATTAACACTTACGAGTCTTGACATAATTTTACTTCATAAAATTATTCTTCCAAAAGTCATCCAATCAGTTCATTTATAAAATACACCTTACCATAATTTAAAACATTATAAAAAGGTAAGGTAAGAATGAACTCACCTGATAGATGAAGAGTTACTTTTCCTTTTTCAAAGCGTATGAACTTTTGTCACCAACTCCACAGAGATCTTTGATTCACACAGCTTTCACTTAATTATAGCTGAACAATTCTGTTTCTTCTTCTTCTTTGTCTTTCTTTCTTCTCGGCCCTCTCTCTTTTCTCTATTCCTCTCACCGTGAAACACACACACAAGATAGCATGAAAGCTATCTTGCCTCCACATATATGGATAAAGTGGTGGTGAGTCACCACATAATTCATAACAACCCCCTTGACTTGTATTACTTGTCAAATTTCACCCTTCATCTTATAAATTAAAATTAAAGTTTACCCCTTAACTTATTACTCCACAAAATAATTAACGTCACTTAATCGGGGATGAACTCTAACATTAATCTATGAATAATCGATTACCACTAAAATAATTATATTCAAGTTATTTAATAAACCCAAACATATTCCATTTATAAGAATCGGGATGTTACATTGCACTTGTCGGAAAGGCTAAAGAAACAAAGGAGAAGCCAAAGAAGGAGAAGTGTGTGGAGAAGAAGAAAGAGAAGAAGAGGAAGATACTGGTTGTGGACAATGATGAAGAGGAACTAGTGGAGGAATAGGAGGCAACAATGGCCTCAATAGCTAAATCTTTAGCTCTGTTGACAAGGGAGTTCGGTAACAGAGGATACCAGAAGAAGTCTGGATATGAACGTGATGGGAGAGATGATCGGGGTGAGAAGTATGAATCGAGGAACCAGGGAAGAGAAGGTTCAAATGACCAACAGAGGTCAAATGACAGAAGTGACAGAGGTGGTGACCAACAGAGGTCACGTGTCAGAGATGGAAATGCTCCACAGAACCAGGGATGTTTCAACTGTGGCAAGCCAAGCCACTATGCTGCAGACTGCAGGAGCAAACCAAATCGCCCCCAGAGGGACCCTGCTTTCTATAAAAAGAAGGCAGAATACTACGCTCAGAAGTCGCTCATGGTGGAGCAAGAGAACTGGCAGTCAGACGAATCCTCTGACGAAGGTAAGAAGAAGAACGCCCTGTTCTGTGGAATGGTAGAAGTCAGCTCCTCAGATTCTGACAGTGAGGTATCCACTTCTGACTCTTACTCTAATGAATCTGAAGCTAACTTGCTTAAATTGACAGAAGATTACACTGAACTGAAAAAGACTTGTGAAAATATTCAGAAAAAGCTTGCATTCTTTGAGAGAGAAGCCAGACTTATCACTCAAGAAA